>CM073582.1:17636472-22636472 GCA_037074715.1 Magnolia kwangsiensis
GAAATATGATTAGGGTACCATAATCCCCAAATTCGAAGTGGGAGTTGGGTATCCAAATCCCCAATTTCAAAACCACCAAATTCGATTTGGGATTAGGGTACCAAAATTCCCAAATTCAAAATGGGATTAGGGCCCACCTTCATTTTGTCGGTGCGTGCTTGGGTCATCGTGTCTTTACTAAAGAATCCTCTAATTTACTGGATTTTTTTTAAATTTCCGAAAATTTGCAGAAATGCAATTATCTCATCGCCGAATTTTCCCCAAATCCAAATTAATAACTAGTGATGTCAATCATGAACTACATTATTACAAAAATTCAAAAAAAAAAAAAAAAAAACAAATGAACTAAAATTACAATAAGTAGAAACGATGACAATATTTTTAAAAAATGCATATAAAAGATGCAGATGTAATTACAATAGATTAGAGATTAGCAGAAGAAAAGAAAATTAGAGATCTGGTAAAACCCTACAAAAGACAGAGGTAAGAGGATTTCCAGTCAGAAAAAATCCAGATCGTAGCATTTGGTTGCATTTGGTAGTAAAACAGATCCAATCTCCGATTGCAACAACAAGGATAAAAAGGATCTCCCTCGACGTGGAGGGAGAAAGAGAGAGAGGAAGATAGAGGCAGAGAGAGAGGGAGAGGGTACGAGAGAGAGAGAGAGAGAGTGCGAATCGCATACCTTCCGATGCGAAATCTGACAAACAAAAACCTCTGAAACGAGCAGCCGATAGAAATGGAATCTCGCCCGAAATGGAGATCGGGTTTTGGGGTTTCTTGAATCCGAAAATGAGAACGAGAGGGGAGGGTGAGAACGAGAATCAGGTTTTAGGGTTTCTTTAATCCGAAAATGAGAGCAAGAGAGGGGGGAAAAAATGAGAGCGAGAGTGGGAAATGCAATTCGAAAGATGGTTTTAGAAATCCCTCTTCGAAAATGAATTTTGTGAAAAAATCCGCACAAAGTGCGTTTTACGTCATTTACATTAAACGGACGGGTTTGGCCAGTGATGCTGGTCGGTGCTCTATGGGCCCCCCTATGATGTATTTGTTATATCCACACTGTCCATTCATTTTGAGATATCATTTTAAGTCATGAACCAAAGAAAATGAGAGAGATAAAAATCTTTGGTGGACTCCACCAAAGAAAACAATGGAGAGTGATTCGTACCGTTGAAACTATCCTAATGCCAGTCGTCATGTTTATTTGAAATCTCCACAGCAGGGAGAGTTGTGTGGGCCCCGCCATGATGCGTGTCAAACATCTACCCCATCAGTCAGATGCACCATTCCATGGTGGGCCCAGGGATTAAAACTCAAGTGAACCTGTGACTTGTGTGGGCCACACCCCATACAGAAGTTGAGAGGGGTTACCCTCCTTTAAAACATTCATAATTATTTTTGGACCCACTAAAATGTGGTTCACAAATTCAGCTCATCCATTATGCGTGCCACATGGATAAGGGGTCATAACAAGTTACAGAAGCAACCAAATTTCAAGTAAACTCCACCAAGTACTTTTATATGTTTTAGATATATCTTCACGTGATTTTAAATGATATGGTCTAGCAAAGTTCCCTTATGCATTTATGAAATATCCCATAATTTAAAGGAACCTATCAAATGTACAATTTTGCTGTTCATGGTGGGGGCCACACAGCTTGGCCTCATGGACAGTACCCACGAGCTGGGGGTATAGAACCTTTTCCAATATATTATATAATTATAATATATAAAAAATATAAAACATATTTCCACCCTTGATACTTTCTTTAGGTCACAATAATATTTATTTGTCATTCAACCTGTTAATAATATAAAAAAAACATGAATGAAGAGAAAACACAAACATCACCTTAATCCAAAACTTTTATAGCCTTGAGAAATTTTCAATGGTAAACGTTCAATCACACTATTTCCTGTGGTGTGGTCCACGTGAGCTTTAGACATATTTTCTTTCTCTTCTTTAAACCTTAAATAATCTGTTAATATGGATGAGCGGAATGGATAAAATAAATAAATAACAGTGGACCCCACAAAATGTATACAATATGCTAAGGGTAATGAGTTTCAGCCGCATTCAAAATTGATGTGGCCTACCAAGTACTTTTATATATTTAAGGGTATTGCACGTAATTTTGCACGTAATTTTAATGGGTCAAGTCTAAGTGTAGGAGGACTTAGACCTGGCCCATGAAATGCCCATTTATTTTATCTCCTGGATTTGGTAAAAAAATTAGGAATGGATTTTCACAAAAATTAGGAAGGACTTTCATGCGCTTATGTCAATTAGCTGTTATTTCTGGATTTAAGTAAGGTTTAAGCCGAAGTTGGGTCTATTTTAGGATGATTTAAACTAGACTTTTTAAAAATTGAATCCCGGTCAAATTGATTTTGATAGGTTTTATGTTGACACGATCAATAATTGAAGTTGATCTTTTGGACTTGGACCCAAACATGGGTTCAAATTTTGGACTTGACCCACCTAATTTTTTAGGTCATTGGCTTGGCCAGACGCATTTGCAGCACTAGTTAATTATCTGGCACCCTATGATAAATGATCACATAAAGTGGTTGTACGTGAACTTTGAGTATGGCCATTTCTTTCCTGCCAACCAGTCACACGTGTAGAATATCTTATCCATTGAAAAGGTGGGTCGCACCATGATGATCAGCTGGTATAAAAATCAGGCCATTCCTTGAGCAATACACCGCCTCAAAATCATTGGATAGCTGATGGTAATAGTTCAGTGTCCTGATGTTGGTCACCAAAGAAGTTGATTGACCTGATTTCTATACATGGTGTGGCCCACCTTTTACACGGATTAATATTCTACCTACATGAAAGAAATGGTTGTATGTGAACTGTACATTGGTTGTTTGCATTGACCACGTCGCTTGTCCATGCATTGCCCCACTAGGGCCCACATGCCAAGATGATCTGATGATCAGGAACGTCCATGATTTAGGTTCAGTATTGTGAATGGAAATTGTTTATCAATAATATGTTTAGTTGAATATGTACCATCCAAAAGAAATTTCTCAATTGTTGTTTTTCTTAGTCAAATACGTGAGGTAGCACCTCTACATGCCATTACATCCACCAAAGTAGCCAATGGGTACAAGATCCAAGCCATCCATTTGATGACTCCCATCTGGAAGGTGTAATGTCCTAAAAATCAAGCTATTCTGCTCTTCACGTGGGCTACAAATTAGAAAAGGAAAAATGATAGCTAAGAACAAGTTAGCCCATTCCTTGCCATTTGATCATCTTTTAACATGTGATCTACTTGATTAGTAGGCTAGAATCAGAGACGTACACGGTGGGAATCACCTAATGTACATCTTAGATCTTGCACCCATGGGCTACTTTGGTACAAATGGTGATATCTTCTCTCTATTTATTTAATTTGTGGGTCCACTGTTACAAAGTTGCAATTGGGCCAATGCCTGTCTGTTCATTGTTTGTGGGATAAGGAATCCAACTTTAGCTTACTCTCCTAGCCTACTAACTAAGGATCTAATCCTGAGTTCAGCCTCTTTCGTTAGCCATGTCTGTCTACCGGCCCGACCCATCTATGATTTCAAATGTGTTTTTGTCATGGATCGCACTTAACGAACAACTTAAATGTTGCAAAATTAGATGATCTGGCCTCAGGCTGGGGTCTTTCACAGTCATTACAGCTCAACTTGGGGCCAACGTTTTAACTTTGTGGATCATACTTAGATAGATCCTGGCCATGCTTGGGCCGGGCCCATTAACAACTCTAATACTAGGCTGGAATCAGTATTTTGAATAGGTCTGGCTCAACAGGTTCAAAATATGAGCTTAAATCAACCCTAGCCTGATAGTCGCAAACCTCATTGCTACTACCGATAGCTAAGCTGGGCCAGCCCAAGGGAAACCGACCCGGGCCTGTGATCTAAAAACCAGGTCCGACTCCCAACCCATTCAGTTAGAAAAGAGACTAACCTAATCCTGGCCCAGTTCTCTAGTAAAGTTAGTACAGAGTCCAATGTTGTTAAGTAATTGGGCCAGGGCCAACAACATGGTTTTAAAATTTGGGCCTCGTTTGTTAAATCTAAAGTCTAAAGTTTGAATTTGAAATCTAAATTTGAAGATGAATTTTGAAACTTGTTTGGTAGCTGTATGAAAGAAGTAAAGTCTGAAAATTAAAGTACAGATTTTCAAATAACATTTGTTAAAAAACTTCTAAAATATCCGAAACCTATTAATTTGACACATTTGCCCATATCTATTATTTTTAGATGTTTTACTTAACAGAGAGTTTTTTTTTTTTTATTTTAATTAAAATAAAACTATTAAATTAATCTCTTTAATTTGTAAATTGAATGTGTAACTTCTGTGGGGCCCATCATGATATGTGTATTAGATCGATGTTATCCATACATTTTTCTATATCATTTTAGGGCATATACCAAAACTACATAGATATAATGCTCAAGTAAACCACATTACACAAAATAGTTGGAATTAAGTGCCTACCATTGGAAACTTCTTAAAACCATAAAAGACTCTCATCAGCAAATTGGATGCTAAATAAACATTATAGCTAGACCATGAAGTTTTTAATGGTGAGCGTTTAACCACTACAGTTTTCTTATGGTGTGGTCCACTTGAGTTTTGTATGTTTCAATTTCAAGCTCATTTTCATAAAATGACCTGAAAAATATAGCCGGACAGTGCGAATAAAACACATACATTATAATGATGCCCATAGAGCACTATTCAGTGGCCAACTCGCTATCGCCAGCGTCTAGGCTATCTGTGTTTGACAGACGTCTTGTGAAGGCTCTGTGGGACCTCCCTTAATGTATATGTTTTATGACAACGTTCATCCTTTTTTATATTATTTTAGGACAAAAGATTTAAAAAACAAAAAAAAAGAGTTAAATATAAGACTTAAGCCACGTTATAGAAAAATTGTGGAAATTGCATGCCTACCATAGAAAACTTGTTAGAATTATAAAAGGCTTTGTTCAAATTGATATTTTTGTTTTCCTTTCATTTATATCGGTGTGAACTTATGAGAAGGTTAGATGACAAATAAACCTTTCGGTGGACCATACAAAGGTTTCAACTGTAGTTGTTCAATTCCCACTAAGTTCTGTGGTGCAGTCCACTTAAACTTTGAATGTGCATTATTATTTTTGGCTAATACTCTACAGTGATCTGGAAAAATTGATGGGCAGTGGATCTATCACATAAAATTTATAATGGACCCAAAAAAAGCATCGTGCATTAAAAGTGGGTTATGTATTGGGCAATTTATTAAGGAGAAAATTTCCATGGCAACATGTGCAAAAGTAATTTCACAAGAAAATTTTATTATTTTTCAAAAAATTAGTAGAGTTTATTTCCTATTTTCTATTGAGGTAGACGTATGTGGTGTAAAAAATTCAGAAAAAAAAATGGAAAGTAGTTTTTAAGCTAGACGTATTTTCTATTAAGCTAAAAATTAAGGTGGCCCTACGGAACCCCTTTTTTTTTTTTTAACACACACAAACACCACTGCACACACAAAATCTACAAGACCTTTACAACTCCAAAATTTGTAAAATACCTTTTACCGACGAAATTTAATTTCGTCAATAATAACATTGTACTAGATTTTTGCCGATGATTTATGTTTGTCGGGAAAAACACCTTTACAGTTGAGAAAAATATCTTTTCTGACGAAATTAGTTTTCTTCAGTAATAACATTATATCAGATTTTTGCTGACGATTTATGTCCATTGGTAAAAACACCTTTACCAACGAAAATAATATTGTAATGTAGCAGAGTTTGCCGACGGCTTATGTCCGTCGGGAATAACACTTTACCAACATCAATGGTTTTCTTTGGCAATAAAATTTTTCAAAAATTCTCTAAGAATTCAAAACATCCATTACCGACGAAAAATATCATCGGGAAAAACACTTTTACCTACGATGAATAATTTCATTGGTAATTTTGTTGGGAAAAGTCTTTTTTAACCAACAAAACGAAATATTTCATCAGGAAAAACACTTTTACCTATGACAAATAATTTTGTCAGGGAAAGTCCTTTTTACTGACGAAATTAATTTCATTGGTAAAAAACTAATTTCTTGTAGTGTCTGCAGTAGATTTCGACCACTTACTATAATTTTTAGCATTTAGATTAGAGTGATTCGAGTGAACAGAAGCTCCTAGGGTAATTTTTTTTCAAAATTTGAAAAAAGTGATATTTATGCATTTTTTTTTTCTTATTTTTAGTTCTAATGCTTGATTATGATGTGTAAACATTAGAGACATATAACCATGTTTATAAATTCACTACACAACCCACTACAACACTCTCGCCAAAAAGTGAACAGTTACATTACCATAAACATGTTAAAACAAAAAATGAATACATATTTGAAATATTTATATTATTCTATATTTTTAGATTTTTTTTAAAGAATTTTTTGGGCAAATTGTTTTCCAACCGTTATGAGGGTCGTAATGGTTACTACGCCCCTGTATCAGCCGTTACGGTAGATGCCCGTATCGGTAATAGTGGTGACCGTTACAACCACTGTTACCGATACGGAATACTTTGCCGTGGGGTCAAAGCTGCCATAGTAACATATATAGTGGCATGTCGGAATTCGTAAAGTTCTTGCTTTTGTATATTTGGTGAATAAAAAATTCTATGGGGGAATTTTTAGAATTTTTTATTAGCCCAAATCAATGGATTCATTGTCACACAAACAGCCCCTAAAAGATTTATTCTTTTTCTTTCTTTATTTCATTCTTTTCTTTTCTTTTCTTTGAAAACACACACAAGAAAATAATGCGGGGGCATTTTCACACCGGGCTCGAGTGGGGTAGCCTGTGAGATGCAGGGGCACACTCGGGGTGGGTGGCCTGTGTGATGCAGGTGGCTCGTGAGATGCGGGCCCCACCCGTGTGACTCGGGTGGCTCGTGTGAGGCGGTACCCATGTGATTTAGGGCCCACGAGGGGGGTTCGACCGAGGGCCTAACCCATGAGACGTGGGGCCTGGGCAATGAGATAAAGGGATTAATTCTCCATACTTTAATAGTTCAAGCTTTTAGAGCAAGTGGTTAATTGTCCTACATCAAATTGGTATCAGAGCGGGAAGTCTCGTGTTCGAGACTCCTCACCGAGGGTGATTAATGCGGGGGCATTTTCACACCGGGCTCGAGTGGGGTGGCCTGTGAGATGCAGGTGCACACTCGGGGTGGGCGGCCTGTGTGATGCAGGTGACTCGTGAGATGCGGGCTCCACCCGTGTGACTCGGGTGGCTCGTGTGAAGCGGTACTCATGTGATTTGGGGCCCACGAGGGGGGTTCGACTGAGGGCCTAACCTATGAGACGTGGGGCCTAGGCAATGAGATAAGGGGATTAATTCGCCATGCTCTAACAGTTCGAGCTTTTAGAGCAAGTGGTTAATTGTACTACATCAAATTGGTATCAGAGCGGGATGTCTCGTGTTCGAGACTCCTCACCGGGGGTAATTAATGCAGGGGCATTTTCACACCGGGCTCGAGTGGGGTGGCCTGTGAGATGTAGGGGCACACTTGGGGTGGGCGGCCTGTGTGATGCAGGTGGCTCGTGAGATGCGGGCCCCACCCGTGTGACTCAGGTGGCTCGTGTGAGGCGGTACCCATGTGATTTGGGGCCCACAAGGAGGGTTCGACCGAGGGCCTAACCCATGAGACATGGGGCCTGAGCAATGAGATAAAGGGATTAATTCGCCATGCTCTAATAGTTCGAGCTTTTAGAGCAAGTGGTTAATTGTCCTACATCAGAAAATGTCCTATCAAGATTGGGAAGCATGCCTGCATGCAATTAGCGTGTCATTGTTATACATCGAACTGCGTTGGCGAACACGGGAGAGCATATCTAAGCTGATGGTCGGATAGTGTGTATAGCAAAAAACTTTGCACCCAAACATCCATGCCATTGGATATGTAAAAGCATAGCCACTGCTGTCAAAATAAAATAAGGGAGTGAATTTGCATAGAGCCTCCCATGAGAGATAAACTGAGCCAAAGCTTTGTCCAACCATTGTGAAACCCAGATAAGTGGCTTCCTCAATCCACTTCCTTTTATACAGGAACACCACCTAACCATTGGTACATGGTAGAAAAGCATAATGAGATGTTAAAAAAACAAAAGAAATAGTACAAGTGCAATGCAATTTGGGTGAGGTAAAAATACATGCTAGCAGTCTCTTTATCCAACTCAAGGGTATGGCTGGAACATCTGCTAAATGAGGACAGCAGAATGCATCCACCACCGGGAATGAGAATGGTACGAGAAAGGTTGGACCTGTTATCATCCCATTCTCATTTTTGGTGCATTTTGCAGACAGGAGCGTTTGGTGCATCCTGCCATTATCACATTGCAGAATGTGCCATGAAACTCCACTTCCACAAAGTGCACATGAGTGCATGCACATTCGGTTCCATTTCCCTCTGTGACGTCCGACGAGAGAAGAAATATGTAAAGATTTGTTTTCTGAAGCAGAGTAGTTGAACAAACTCAAACTTAGAGCTTACAATACAATAAAGTATGGAGGAAATATAAAACATTCCTTGAGCTTTTATTTGGTTCAATGAACCGTGTGTGTATGGTTCACCTTTTGGAGATCCAAATTGATCATATGGTCACCCTTATGATGGTAGACAAACTAGAGTGGGCTTCTGATTGCTAGAAGGGTTTTTTTTTTTTTTTTTTAAAATAAAATTTTATAATGGTTTGGAGGGTTAATCAACTACTAAGGAAATATAAAATGCTTGATGAAATATTTGCTTGGCCTGATAAAGCTGTACATGAGAGGACCACCTTTTGTAAAAATTAATAGCATCAACCATAATTCTTTGATCCAATATAATTGTTGTAAATCAATGGTTTTTGAAAAAATAAAAAATGAAAATTTAAAATTTTCAAAATTTCGGGATTTTCCTGCCAAAACGTTTTTTGAAATATTTTGAATTAAAAGTGTGGTGTGTGTGCTTTGTCCCACATCGAAAATGGTTGAGAAACTTTTGTGGTTTATATGAGATGTTGTGTAGAGTATTCTTACTTGGAGTTTTTGGAGAAGGAGATACACGGGTTGCGTGCGCACTGGAACACACGCACGCGGGCTCGGGCTCTGGCTCGGGCTCCGGCTCG
The DNA here is from genome assembly GCA_037074715.1 of Magnolia kwangsiensis. NCBI lineage: Eukaryota > Viridiplantae > Streptophyta > Magnoliopsida > Magnoliales > Magnoliaceae > Magnolia > Magnolia kwangsiensis. The sequence goes on from CM073582.1 coordinate 17,645,646, forward strand.
GGCGTGGGCAGTGTGGCTGTAGTGGCGCTAGATGGCGCACTTTGCACGAAAAGATCATCTCAACACACCATCTCTCCCATTCTAAAAATACAGTCCATAAGCTCCATTTTAGAATATTGTGATCATCTCTACCGTTTAAATCTGTCAGAAGAAATCTGCTGCGTTAAACTGTTCCATAAGTGGACCTATCGTGATTGCTGCACGCTGGATCCAGAAAAGGCTTGTCTTATCCTGGAAGCAATTCTCCTGTAACCCATCAGCAGTTTATAAGGGGGCAAATCACGCTTTAAGGACAGCGTATTGTATACGTGATTCAGCCTATTGAAATCGTTATTTTTTATTATTTATTTTTATATTTTCAGTGTATCCAAACTTAGATTTCTAACAATCTTAAAGTGTGATTCAATGGACACCGAAAGTGTTGCATCAATCAAATTGATGAACAAAGATCTGATCCGATTGGACCGATTCGATGGTTCAAATTTCACTAGATGGCAGGACAAGCTGAAATTCCTACTGACCGCTTTGAAGATCTTCTACATCCTGGACCCGACTCTCCAGCCTCTGCCTGAAGTAAAGGACACTGACACTCCAGAACAGATCGTTGCTAGGATCAAGCGACAAGAAGATGAACTGTTGTGTCGTGGCCACATCCTCAATGCCCTCTCTAATCTCTTGTACGATTTGTACACGGGGACCACATCAGTAAAAGAAATTTGGAGTGCGCTGGAATATAAATACAAGTCTGAAGAAGAAGGTACACAGAAATTTCTAATTGTCAGGTATTTTGACTTCACAATGGTAGACAATCTACCGCTCCTTGCCCAAATCTAGGAACTACAACTTATTGTAAATAAAATAAAAGCTATAAAAATTGATCTTCCTAAATCCTTTCAAGTCGGAGCTATAATCGCAAAATTACCTTCCAGTTGGAAAGATTACAGAAAGAAACTACTGCATAAATCCGAAGAGTTCACACTAGATTAAATCCAAAAGCATCTTCGTATTGAAGAAGAATCTCGTAACCGAGACAAAAAAGGATGACTCTAATGGTGCATCCTCATCCAAAGTGAACGCAGTAGAAGAACATCCCAAAATAATACCTATGAGAAAGTTGATTCCCTTAAACCTAACAAAGATCAAGGGAAATTCAAAAAAGCCCAAAAGAAGAAAAACAACAAACCTAAGGGAGCCTGCTATGTCTACGGCAAGACTGGGCATTTCGCCCGAGTCTGTAGGGACCGAAAAAAGCCTAAGAAAGAGGCTAATGCAGTAGACGATGAAATCGTAGCCATGGTCACAGAATTAAACCTAGTTCAAGAGAAAATTTTCGGTTGGTGGTATGATACAGGTGCCACTGTCCATGTATGTAATGATCGATCTGCCTTCAAAACCTATGAAGACGAGACCAATGGTCAGGAGGTTCAAATGGGAAATGAAGGATGATCGAAAGTAGGCAGAGGAATCGTGGAATTACTCTTTACCTCTGGAAAGAAGGTAATTCTGACAACGTACTGCATGTCCCAGACATAAGGAGGAATCTTATCTCAGGGGATCTCTTAAGCAAGCCTGGGATTAGGGTTGTGTTTGAATCAGACAAGCTAATCTTGTCTAAGAACGAGAACTTTGTGGGTACGGGATACGCTAGTAATAGAATGATCAAATTATCTTTGAATGAAAATAATTCTTCTGCTTACATGATTGAGTCTGTAACACTATGGCATGGTAGACTAGCCCATATTGGCTACAGTACCATAAAACTCATGGCTAAGAATGGCCTAATATCATACAATGATAGTGACAAAGATAAATGTGAAGTATGCATACGATTTAAAATAATCAAGAAACCATTCCCTAGTGTTGAGAGATCATCTCAAATGTTAGACCTAGTGCATACTGACATATGTGAGTTAAATAGCGTTCTTACCCGTGGAGGTAAAAGGTACTTTATAACATTTATAGATGATTGTTCAAGATATGTATATGTATATCTGTTAAAATCGAAAGATGAAGCATTTAATGCATTCAAGATCTATAAATCTGAAGTAGAAAATCAGTTAGATAAACATATTAAAATCCTTCGGAGTGACCGATGAGGAGAATATTTTTCTAATGAATTTTCTAACTATTGCGAAGAACACGGCATAGTACATCAGTGCACAACACCTTATACACCACAACAAAATGGTGTAGCAGAAAGGAAAAATAGGACATTAGTAGAAATGGTCAACTCAATGCTAATACAAGCACAATTGCCATTAAACCTATGGGGAGAAGCACTGTTAGCTGCATGTCATGTTTTAAACCAAATTTCATCTAAGAAAATCAAGACATCTCCATACGAAATATGAAAAGGAAGAAAACCAAACATAGGGTATCTTAGAGTGTGGGAGTGTCTTGCATACTACAGAACACCAGAACCTAAAAGAACTAAGTTAGGTCCAAGAGCTATCAAGTGTGTCCTTGTAGGATATGCACAACATAGTAAGGACTATAGACTTGTAGACTTAGACACCAATGTAATCATAGAGTCTAGAGATGTAGAGTTCTTTGAGAATTTCGTATTCACGGAGAAAAAGAATGCTGAGATTCAATCTCCTAATGAAACGACAAAAGAAACATATACAGAAGAGAATACACCAAGTGAACCTCGTAGGAGTCAAAGAACAAGAGTAGAAAAGAGTCTTGATCCTGATCAAATAGACTCTCAGCGTCTCTCCTTTCATCTGGTTGAAGGTGATAGAGAAAAGGTGGTTAGGAAAATACCTATGGTTTTAACTATATAAGATGAACCTAAAACCTTTAGTGAAGCTATGACTTCAAGATACTCTACTTTCTGGAAAGAAGCCGTTAATGATGAAATGGATTCTATAATGTCTAACCAAACATGGAAATTGGTAGATCTACCTCCAGGTTCCAAACCAATAGGTTGTAAATGGGTATTTAAGAAGAAATATCACACAGATGGTACAATTCAAACCTTTAAGGCAAGATTAGTTGTTAAAGGTTTTAGACAAAAAGAATGAATCGATTATTTTGACACTTATTCACCAGTAGCTCGAATAACATCGATTATGATCTTATTCGCTCTGGCATCCATACATCATCTTCATATCCATCAAATGGATGTGAAGACAGCATTCCTGAATGGTGATCTCGATGAGGAGGTATACATGGAACAACCAGAAGGGTTTGTTCTACCAGGAAATGAACAAAAAGTGTGTAGACTTATTAAGTCTTTGTATGGATTAAAACAAGCACCAAAACAGTGGCATGATAAATTTGATTCTAAAGTTCTATCTTATAGTTTTGAACATAATATTGCTGATAAATGCATATATTCAAAAGTATGTAATGATTATATTATAATCATATGCTTGTATGTAAATGATATGTTAATAATCAGTAACAAAATGAAAGGTGTAACTGAAACCAAAAAGTTTCTCTCTTCAGTTTTCAAAATGAAGGATCTTGGACAAGTGAATACCATATTAGGTATCAAAGTTAAAAAATATAGTGGGAGTTTTGCATTATGCTAGTCTCATTATATTGAGAAAGTAATAAACAAGTTTAATCACTTAAAAATTAAATAGGCAAAAATCTCGTTTGATCCAAGTATCAAGTTATAAGAAAATAGTGGAAAAACAGTTGCACAACTAGAGTATGCTAGTGCTATAGGCAGTCTTATGTATGTAATGCAACGTACAAGACTGGATATAGCATACGCTGTAAGTTAACTAAGCAGGTTTACGAGTAATCCAAGTGTTGAACACTGAAAAGCAATAAGTAGAGTTCTAGGTTATCTTAAAAAAATCAAAGAACTAGGGCTATTTTACTCAGAATTTCCAGCAGTGTTGGAAGGATATACCGATGCAAGTTAGATATCGAGTGCAGGGAATAACAAGTCCACTACAGGGTGGATATTCACCCAATGAGGTGCAGCTGTATCTTGGGGATCCAAGAAACAAACTTGCATAACGCACTCAACTATGGAATCTGAGTTCATAACTCTAGCTGCTACAGGCAAAGAGGCTGAGTGGTTAAGGGATCTTCTATTAGAAATCTCATTCTATGCAAAGCCTATACCGGTTGTTTCACTTCATTGTGATAGTGAAGCCACTCTAGCGAGAGCCTATAGCGGTACCTATAATGGAAAGTCCAGACACATAAGTTTGCAACATGACTATGTAAGGCAATTGATTCAAGATGGAATCATTGCGATCTCATACGTGAAGTCAAGTAATAACTTGGCTGATCCTTTTACTAAACCTCTAACGAAAGAGGTCGTAAGGACAACATCTAGAGGGATGGGGTTGAAACTCTTTACTTAAGTTTCACCAGTGAAAAAAACCCAACCCTAAATTAGAAAATCTCTAAATATTGGGTTTAATGGGTAATAACAATTCACGGATAAGTAAAAATTTTCAGCACTAAAGAAAATAATGACCTTATCCAGGATGATAGTGCTAGCCGTTATAAAAGAGGAATGAGTATTAAACTCTTAATGAAGTCCAGTCAAATAGGACAAGTGTTTTAACGAAAACACTGGAAGAATTTCACCTATGTGAACGTAGAAGTGGTGCCGCTTCTCATGAGAGTTACAGTTATCTCGGGATCGTTCATGAAACAGGATAAGCATATGGCCATTAAAAGTGCTAAGCGAGATTATAAAGGAACATCTAACGTAGGAGCTATTATGTGTGTGCTATTTTCGGTTAAATTATATAGGAATAACTGGTTCAATGCTGTGGCAACCAGAAATTTTGAAATAACTTTAAGATACTTACACTAAGGAAAGATTCAAATCGCAAGATATCTTTCTTTATGCATAATAACTGTTATTCTGACAGAATTTTTAATGTTTTAAGAAACCAGTGGGGGATTGTTGTAAATCAATGGTTTTTGAAAAAATAAAAAATGAAAATTTGAATTTTTCAAAATTTCAGAATTTTCCTGCCAAAACGTTTTTTGAAATATTTTGAATTAAAAGTGCGGTGTGTGTGCTTTGTCCCACATCGAAAATGGTTGAAAAACTTTTGTGGTTTATATGAGATGTTGTGTAGAGTATTCTTACTTGGATCTTTTGGAGAAAGAGATACATGGGACGCACGCGCGCTCGCGCTCGGGTACGGGCACGGGCGTGGGCAGTGTGGCTGTAGAGGCACTAGATGGCGTACTTTGCACTTCAACGTATTGTATATGTGATTCAGCCTAGTGAAATCGTTATTTTTTATTATTTATTTTTATATTTTCGGTGTATCCAAACTTAAATTTCTAACAATAACTGTAACAAAATCAAATAAATTAAGAAAAAACTTTATTTTGTTCTTCTAAGCATGAGAAGTATTGTGTAAGACCCGTATCCTAATCCATACTGTTCCGTTGCTTCCCGCGATCATTCTCGTCAAATTCCGGCAATCCGCGACCTGTAGTCGACGTTGCGCACGACCGTAAGTCGTATCTTATACATTTGAGTTGGCTTAATCCAAGACTTGTATCATTGCGACAACACCGTCGCCGCGGTTCCAACACCGCGACTCATGTACCGATTCGATACCCTGACTAAGAGATGTGGGTTGGCGTTTATTTCGAGAAAACACCGGGCGTTACAAATTTCAAGAGAATTTCTACAATATGTCAAATCAATCCCATCAATCAATCACCCATCAATCACTTTATGTCAAGTACACATCACCTTTCATCTCATTCCCAAGCAACCCCTAAACTCAACTCTTTCTCACCCTCTCTCTTACACCACCTATACTTGTCAAGTACCACATCACTCACATCCATCACTCACATCTCTCCTTACATCTCACCTCTCTCTCTCATTTCTCTTCACAATTCCAAATAACCAAGAGGGTGCACAGGTCCAAGGTTTTCCCATGAGAAAAGTGATTTTGGTGGCCCATTTTTCTATCTCAAAACCTCAAATCCTAGCCATTCATTTCCCATCTCCACCATCAAAGTGAAGCTCTAGGAGACTGACTTTCCAACGGACCGAGAAGATCAAGTGGTGGGTGCCTCCATAGCCTAATTTTTCATGTTTTTAAGATGGGCCAAGTGAGGCCAACCGATCAATGGTTTGGATCTCACTTGGGACCCTAAGATGTGACCAATGGCCCATCTTGATCATCAAAATCATTCCATGATGGGGACATTCTCCATGGACCCCATCATGATGTTTACTTTCTTGCATTAAAGAGGTCATATAGACCGTTCATTTTGGATGGAGAGAGATCTCCACCGTTGATTCTTAATTTGGTGGGCCCACATGCAATGGGACTCGCTTGATGTATGATTGGATGTATGGAAGGGAGGGCTCATAGTGGCGGAGCCCTCCATGCACGTGTGTCACTCAATCTCTCTCTCTCTCTCTCTCTCTCTCTCTCTCTCTCTCTCTCTCTCTTTTTCATATTGTATGAGATGTTGTAACCATGTGGCCACCCGGATGGACCCCACATTTATGCATGTTTTATCCACACAATTCATGTGTATGGTGGCCCACCTGGATCGTCTGAAGGTGGGGCCCACCATAAGATGTGTTGTGTTCATATAGAAGAGAAAAAAATATAATAAATTAAATAAACCGTCTAGCGTCCTGGACGCTGGATGTCACCTGGATAAAAACAAAATATCAGCTTTGTTTTTTTGAAATTTGGGGTGGGCTACTTGTAAAGGCCCCACAATGATGTATTTATTCAATCCAACCCATCTATCCTCTTTCCCAACTCATTTTAGGCGTTGAGCCGAAAAATGAGGATGATTCGAGTATCTAGTGGGCCATGGTTTTAAAAACATTACCATTACCATTGAAACCTTTTCAGATTCTTTTTACACGTTGAAAAATGACCAATATTGGTCTTGATTGAATGGTCATGGGCAGAGGAATCTAATGGCTGGGATGGATCTACCTGAAGCGGGCCCCACATGGAAAAAACCCTAGAAAATGGGTTTTAAAAAGTTTTTAAAAAAAACTACACAGTAGCAACTGCTGCTGTGTCAGAAGCTGGCCGCGCCAACGGTTGGTGGGCAGACGAGCAGGTCCCACGGCTCCAGCCGTGGGCCCCACCATGATGTTTATTTTTCATCCACTCCGTTCATTAGGTGGGTCACCCCCTGAGGTGGGCCCCATCAAAATATTAGGTTGATATCAGCCTCAGGTGGCCCACATCATTGGAAACAGTGTGGATCAAAGTCTGCCATTAAGACCTTTTGGGCCCCACGGAAGTTCTGAATTAATCTGAAATTTGTTTCTCCACTTCATTCCAGGCCCGTACGACCTTACCAATGGGTTAGATGGAAAGCAAACGTTATGGTGGGCCCCACATGGGACCCACAATGATTTATGCATTTTATTCCTGGAGCCCACAGTGATGTTTTTCCCTCATTCATGCCGTCCAGATCTGACGGTGGAACCCACCTTAAATGTATGTGTTCTACCCACCGTCAACTGTCTGGACGGTGGGCCCTAGTGATGTATTTGTTTCATATGCACGCTAATGGTCAAGTGGACCACACGGCTGGAACAATGGAGATTTAATGTCTACCCTCGAAACTTGTTTTTCCTCTTCATCCGATCCATGTGACCCTATCAAACAGTTGGATGTAAAATAAATATTATGGTGGCCCCACGTGGGACCCACCAAGGATATATGTGTCTCATCCTCACTGTCCACTGTTTGGACGGTGGGACCCACCCTTGATGCATGTGTTGTATCCATACCGTCCAACCTTTAGGTGGGCCCCCACCATGGTGCATGTGTGCATCCAAACTGTCCATTTATTTTTGTAAAAATCATTTTATGGTTTGAGCTAAGAATGAATCAGATCCATGGTTCAAGTGGGCCCACCATGGCATGTGTATAGGGCCCTTATTGATTTAACTCTGGCCATTCATTGAGGCCTACCTTGGTATATATCTAAGGCCCAAATGAATAGGCCCATTTAATCCATATAAGGCCTATGGGATTAAGCTCATTTGGCATATTTAAGGCCCATGGATCATGGACCATTGCAATGTACATAAGGCTCATTGGTGAGGCCCATTAACGCAGCCCATTTGATGAATGTAGGGCCCATGTGATTCGGCCCATTTGATGTATTTAAGGCCCATGGGTCGAGGCCCAACGGGATGACCTTAGGGTCCATTACAATGTGTGACTTCCCATGGTTCATGTAATGATATTTATGGCGGGTCGTGCCTAAGGAACAATGTTGGTTTGACATCCACATTGTAAGTACAATGTTGGTTAAATGTCCGCATTGTAACTCTCCTTAGGGCCCATTGACAGGCCCATACTCATTACTAGTCATCGCTTTATAACATGCTTAGTATAATCCCATGACTCATTCCCATACGCATCATATGTATGCTTGAATTGAGTAGTGACTGATCATAGCATATGCCATTTGGCAGACCACTTATGGGACCCGTTATGAGACGGAGTGCCCCACATGATCGCGCAGTACGCGCTAGATTTTTGCATGATTTGACGGCGTGATTCATGCATCTCGCATATGTATGATTTAATCACTGCACGCCCTAGCGACATCAGGGCCGTGGCTCTACAGGTACATCGTGGATGGCCGTATTGGATACCGAAAATACTTATTCTAGCACTGTGGGCACTTAGGATGTCCTTGGGTGAAATTCTCAGAACCTTTTTGATATCAGGAGATGCTCCAACGTCTAGACCGAGTGGATACACGAGCGCTTGAGTGCCGAATACCAGTAGGTCGTGTCTCCCACTGTGTCGTGGTCAGTTGGAAGGGGGTGTGGCCTTATCCGCCTGAGTGAGGGGGCTATAAGCTAGGCTGAGTTTGACCAGCTCACAAATGAGTCCGCTATCGACGAACCGGGTAGGTATTGATAGACTACTGGTCGGGCGGATAGTGAGGTCTATTCCGCTTGCTTGACTGTGCAGCTAGGGAGGTGGCAGTCACTGCGAAGTGTATTAGACCCCGGTGATATCCAAAGGGGAACTATACTCATATATGTACTTGAGGAGTACCGACTTGCTTCGAATGCATTTCGCATATGACATTCGGCTATGTAGGCCTTGCATTGCATTGGTGTGGCCGATGACATTCATATCTCGCATCGCATGACCTTGGTATGGCCGATAGCATTCACGTCTTGCATTATATAACCTTGGCATGGTTGATTCTATGGACTTACCGCATACTTCCGGATTGATCTGGTACTGTACACTTGGCGTTTGCCTTACGCACACACTTACACCACCCTCTAAGCTTTTGTAAGCTTATGCACGACAGTTGCGTGCAGGTAGCGTTGGACAGCAGCAGCGCTAAGGCAGGAGCGCATATCAGGACCTTTTGGAGCTTTTTTTACCACCTTGTATTTCTCTTTCCTCATTGTACTTAAAGTTTTTGATATAGTGGATATGTGGTGATGTTGTTTTGTGACTTGATTATGCTTGTGGTTATGCTCCATTACAAAAAAAAATTATTCTGAAAATCCTCCTTGTAGGATCCCAAGATCGAAATTTGGCATTTGATTGTCAGGAGCAGAGAATGGGGCACTACGGAGACTGTCGGCATCGGATTCGGCAATCAGAATTCATGTGAATCCGATTTTCAGATTTGAGGGGCGTGACATATTGTGTCTGAACTCTGAAGAATCCTACACTTGCAGCATGTTGAGGTTTCTCTTTCAGTGGAATGCAACCATTTAGACACAACTGAAAACAAAGAATCTTCTCACTAGAAACTTCTTTTTTTATCTGTAAAAAGACTTTTATCAAAAGGGCCCCAAGGGGGTGAAAGAGTCCACTAAGGTAATGAATAAGAATCCTGTCTGGTTAAAGAAAATCTATGATCTCCTTTCTTTACAGACGAATCTGCCATATAATTGGACTCGCAACTAATCTGAATTTTTCCTTTCAGTGGAATCCAACCATTTAAACACAACTGGAAGCAAAGAATCTTCTCAGCAGACACTTCTTTTTTTATCAGCAAAAAGAATTTAATCAAAAGGGCCCAAAGGAGGTGAAAGAGTCCATTAAGGAAATGGATAAAAATCCCCTAAACATAAAGGAAAGCTATGGACTACTGCCATTGCCAACGGATTTGCCACACAATTCAGAGTCACAATTAATCTGAGAAATTACTGTTGAGGGTCAAATATTGCATGTTAGACCCCAGATATTGTCTGGATTTACGAATATAATGCTGTCTAATGGCTCGTTTTCTCATTCTTGTGTGGCAAAGTGATTTTATGAGCATGGATGGAAAAAAGACGTTAAAAGTTGAGATTTAACGATCTGATGACGCCAAAGGCAAGGGACACACTCCAGGGGACCAAGATTGACAAATATACACGGTCAGAAATCCGAAAAAAGTTAGAAATTGAAGCTCAAGTGGCTTGAAGGACGTCCAGAATGCAAGATCACGAGGTTTCCACCATCCGTTCGGCTCGAAACTTCATACGTCGCCCGAGGACCATAAATTAACCGTACATATAAAATTTCAGCCATTGAAGATCTCGGGAAGTGCCCCAACTGACAGATCAGCCTATAAACCGTTGATTCTAGGCTCACCTGATATCTGGAACTGCCTCAAAATTATTATTGACGCCTTAAATAAGGAGTCAAAACAGATGGACGGTGCAGATTTCTCCAAAACAGTGCAATGGACCCCATATGAGATGAGTGTGTACAGTGCACATGTGCACTCGCCGTGCACCAAATTTTCCAAAAGTCGGTCAGCGCAGCTGACCGACGTTTCCGTCTACAACTCAAAAAAAAAAAAAAAAAAACGTGCAGCGGACGCACGGCCACTGGCCGTTTTTGCGATCAGTTGTGGGCCCCACACGTGCCCCATAAGCTCAATCCGATCCGTCCACTGTGTAGAGGGCTTCGAGCACTACAAAACCATGTTATCACTTTTTACCCATGCGTGCACATGTGTGAGATACAGAGGCCACAAAAGGGTTGCTTGGTAGCGTTCAAAACTGATTCTTTTGTGATTTCTTCTCTGGGCCACGTCAATGGACGTTCAAAACTACCCATTCTTGACTGAAATTTCGTTCTGAATCCAATGGATGGGGTGGATTTTCCAGAAAATGCTTCTGTGGGGCCCACCGACCACAACAGCGAAATGGTGCGAAAAGTTTCGCACATCATCGAAAACTGACCTTTTCGGACAGTTTTGGCCCACCATCTTTGATCATATGGCAGATCTGAACCGTCTATCATGTAGAGGACCCAAGAAAGCATTAAGGGACGGTGTTTCTTTAGAATTTGAGCAAGGAAAGTGGCGTGTTTCATGGTACCGAACTTGGCTGCGAAAATTACATTCCGTGTCCTGCTACAACTCTGTCACTGACTCCAGCCTTCCAGCAGCTATAAAAGGAGGTTTTTGGACGTGGGGAGCATTCATTCAGGGTCTTGGGAGGAAGAACAGAGGGCTCGAGCTTGGGTTTCAACGTGGGCAGAGGAGAGAGAGAGGAGCTTGGTTTTTTCTTTCCCTTTTCTTTTCCTTTTCTTTTTCTCTTTATTTATTTGGATTGAGCCCATCCATGGCAGGCTAAATCCTCCTAGCTAGGGCTAAGAGGTGAAGCTTGTAGTGAGATGGGAGATTTGATTTTATTTTAATTTTAATTCATGAATTGACGTTGATTTTAGTTAATTAATATGGGAATGTTTTAGGTTTTTAATGGTCTGTTGTGACTGAAATTACAATGGGTCTGCAATGGCTTTGCATATTTCTGTTCTCTTTAATGTTTATGATGTCAGGAAGCCCTGTTGTTCACCATAGTCTCCTGGGCATGGTCGGATGACGGTACCCTTCCTAACTTACATACATGTGATTGGGTGGTAATTAGTTTGATTCTGTTGTTTGCCATAGTCTTTAGGCATGGTTTGGTGATGGAATCCATTCTAATTTATCTTCCTTTCATCTCTTTGAAAACTAGATCAACGGCGGTTCAGTAATTTTCATGATTTTTGATGCAAGCATACGTTCTCCCTGATCTCTACAAGTAGATCCTCTGAATCCCTAGTTTCTCTTCCTCTGATTTATCTTAAGTTTAGAAAATTATTCCATCATTATTCCTCAATTTATACTTGATTTAGAATTCATCTTTTTCTAGTTCAATTTCTATTTAATTTTAGGTAACGTACAAGTTTCAGTCCCTTGGGATTCGACCTCAGTCTTACCGAGTTATTACTACATCACAACCCTGCACTTGGGGAGTGAACAATTACAATTTGCCAAAGATGATATCACGGCTGGAGGGGAGATCTTCAACTCATATGAGCTTGTTGATGACAAGGATGCATGGCCAATTTAGTTCCATCTAAACCTGTGGGACTTTGAAACAGAACCGGTGGTTGAGCTTCAGAATCTTTTACATAAGTCAACCTTATTCCTTTCGGCTTTCTTCGAAGATGAGCTCATTTAGATGATTAGATCTAGTCCCCAAAGCTTCATTTTCCTCTCAGAATTTTCTGAAGGCATTGTACATGGTTTTATCTTTCTAGGTTGCCTCAGGCAAAAGTACGAGAGTCTTGTGCCCCACGTTGGGTGGTGGCCTTTATGCAGACCACCGTTGCCAACAGAATTCTCATGACAGATAACCTTCAAAGGCACAAGCGATCTATACCCGGCATGTGCATAATATGTGGGGTTAGTAAGTCTAATAGAGTTTAGCTTTCAGAGATCAAAATTGAGATTGAGCTCTTCACCAATACTCTCAACGGGCCACTCATTGTTGAGGAAGATTCATCTTTGGCTATTGCATGGGCCTTGGGGAAGATTGCCCATCTTTAGTATTTGGCCTTTATTTTACACGATATTAGGATCTGTTGTCAGTCTTTACCAGTTAGTTTTAGCTGGGTAGGCTATTCAAGCTAATTGTATTGTCGATTCTCTTGCGAAAGAGTTCATAGATCAAATCATTATCATTATATAGGGTACTTTTATCCATTGCCTTGAATCCCTTGATGGATGTTGTGTCCCTTTCTATTCCTTTTGAGTCTTTGGTCACCCCAACGTACTGACCGAGTCCTGAGCCAAATCCCATGCCTGTCAGGCCCCCTACAAACTATGCACTGATACTCTACCAATACCGGATTCCAACACTTATATCCGTGTCCATGCAACACAAACAAAAACCCATCTCTATAAACCAAACCCCAAAAATAAACATAATGCCAAAGTGAGGAGATATAGAACAATGCCCTAAAATACCCAATTTTTTTTTAATGGTGATCCATATGGTAGTGCCCTCCTTTCATTGATCCAAACAATTCATCAGGTGGGCCACATTATGGATGGACAATGTTGCAAGGAAACAAATACTCAACTACTGCAATTCTAACCATCTGATTGGGAATTCTACACCCAACCCCCTCATATGGATTATTGGCAATCATCATCATCCAAGACATGTCCTAGCATTTGGGGTTGGCTTTATGACCAACTGTGTTGGCTATACTAATCATTAACCATTAGTTGTAGACTAAACATTCTAACTCTCTGATTGGGAATTCTACACCCAACCACCTCATATGGACTATTGGCAATCATCATTATCAAAGACATGTCCTAGCATTTAGGGTTGGCTTATACTAATCATTAACCATTAGTTGTACCCCCCCCCCCCCCCCCCCCCCCCCCCCCTATATGGACTATTGGCAATCATCATCATTAAAGACATGTCCCAGCATTTGGGGTTGGCTTTTCTACCAACAATGTCGGCTGTACTTATCATTACCCATTATTTGTAGACCAAATATTGAAGAGCTAATATCAATCTCCAGGGAAGATTTTGGACCATGTTAATCTACACCACGGTATGTCAAATGAACAATCTGGATCATCCCAAGGTAGGTTTCACCTTTATGCTCACCCAGTTTGACCAATCATTCTATAAACCTCCATCAAAACACGGCCAATGCAATTATATCGATTTAAATAACGGGTCTTTGGATGCTGAAAAATGCCTGTAAATGATTTACAGGCTTCAAATCAGTTGGGGGGTCATTTGGATGGTGGTAAATGGTTTACATTGTAAATGATTTATTAATAAATCACTTAAAGGCTATAAAGGATTTACAGCCTGTCTGAATGATTTACCATTGTTTGGACAGCCTATAAATGGTACATGAAATCTGCTTTATAGGCTTTCATTCAAAAAAGTAGAGCCGTTGTCATCTCCTCATTTACTAGTAAATGAAAACTCACCTTTTTTCTAGTAAATGAGAAGGGGGATTTGTTAGTAAATCATTTACAAGTAGTAAATGATTTACTAACAAATTAGAGCATTCAAACACAAGTAATAAATGATTTGCTAGTAAATCATTTATTATTTGCCCCATTTACCACCATCCAAACGACCCATTATAGCTTTCAGCCACATTTGATTTACAAGCGAAAAGCTGTGATTTTATTTACAGGCTCTCCATTTACAGCCTAACATCTATAAATGGAAGGATTGGCTCTCCATTAACAGGACCTGAACAGTTTACGGGCTATCCAAACATAGACAATCATTTACAACTTACAACCAAACATGACAGGCTGTAAATGATTTACACCTGTGATTTTATTTACAGGCTCTCATTTGCCACTTAAACCATTTACAGGCATCCAAACAACCCCTAAAATTAACATAAACCCATTTCTACAAAACACATCAAACAAACGAAAGGCAAGGGACAGATGATCACTAACAAAGGGCAACCAAGACGAAGCCCGTGAACTCAAAACCGCCTGAAAATACAAAAATCAATAGAAACTAACAAATACCCATTTGAGAATGGACCGTAGTAACTCCAAAAAGAAATTAAATTTTCAAAAAAAAAAAATCCATGTACTAAATGATCTCAAGAGTCTACCCGAGGTGGGTAGAGGAGCTTTACGTCAAACCGATCGAGTGCCCGGGCGATGAGGCTCTGCGGAGAGGCGTCATCGCCGGTGTAGACAACGCAGTCAAGATAGGGATTCTCTTGCTGGATGGCGCTGACGGCGCACCATACTACCACCTCTCCACCGCCACCATTGTTGGTGTAGGGGTGAAAGAAAGCAACAACTCTTTTTCTGTTGCTTCTCGCTTTGAATATGGAAAGCGATAGAAATGAGAGAAACAGAGCAAAGAATGAGAAAATTAGTTGAGCTCATGAAAGCCTTATCATCATATGTCTGCAGAGATTTCGCTTTTCTTCCTTTTGATTTCTTGAGAGGGAGCATGAGAGAGATCTACTGAAGGGTCGTGTTCTGTCCACCAGCAACGAGCATAGGTCACCGTGGGCCAGTTCGGTTCGGGTCATAGACTTCGACGTCCGACCTGGGCTAATCGGGCCATCCAGCAAACTCGGTTGCGTAGTGTAGAACACAGCACCGACCTCGATGCTGTGTAAACATGAAAAAGCTATGTGAACTGTACCATGATGTATGTGTTTTATCCACGTCATCTATTCATTTTTCCATATCATTTCAGGACATGATCTAAAAATTGAGGCAGATCCAAAGCTCACAAGAAACAGTGGAGATTTAACCTAAGCCATTGAAAATTTCTTGAGGACTACCAGAAGTTTTAGATCAAGATTATATCAATATCTACTGTTTATTGTAGTGTGGTCCACTTGAGATTTAGATCTGCCTCAATTTTTGGCTCACGCCCAAAAATGATTTAGGAAAATGCATGGACGACATGGATAATATATATATATATATATATATATATATATATATATATATATATATATATATATATATATATATATATATATATATATATATATATATATATATATATATATCATGGTGGATCTAATGGGCTTTTCCAAGCATATAATGTCAAGGTTTGAGTTGGGTTGTACACTATGCAATCATGTACGTCTATTTATTTTAGTTGTAAACACTAGAGGGTGAATTTTCTTAGGGGATGAGACATTGACTCTCACTTTCCACTAATTACTTTATTTGAGGGCTTTCGTTTGGAGGTAAAAGATGTTATATTTAACCAGAGTCACCACTAACCAATTATTATGATCTTATAGTCAATCGAACCCTTTAAAAATGCTTAGGATTATTGAGAACTCAAAAATTCTTAACCTTAAGATGGCTCATGAGTTTGTGTTATAGAGATTTCGAGTAAATGACTGGAATTACAGAGAAGGAATGTGTTAGGCACCCATTTTGCCCATACGAATGTATAGTTTTTACTTCACATTACCTAACTACATTATGATGAATATGATTAGTTTTCACGTGCAAAAAATACATACAATGCAATGATAGTGATGATTGATCAATTTGAATTTCTTATGGGCAAGATCTGATTATATCAGCAAGCTGCAAAGCATACGTTCAAAATAATTGAGTGCAGGGTGCAAAGTATGTATGTATAGCGGTGCACACGGTTTGGTTTAGTCCAGTTTTGGGGTGAAACCGGAACCAAACCTTTGCCTATGGTTTTAGGATTTTTGAAACCGGAACCGGACCGTTAACACCCTGGAACCGAACTGAAACCGAACCGTGAAAACCGGTTTGGTTCCGGATCGGTTCCACGATTTTGGATGTCAGATTTCACCACCATGCTTTTCATGTTTAACATCTGGTCATAGTGGGCAAGGTAATTAACAATGAAGATCCTCAGCTCATTCTCCTACAGGTGTTCTTACACTGCTGCGCGGAGCTTGCACATGAGGCGATGGTGCCCCTCGAGCCACCTCATGTACTCCATGTCAAAGACGACAACCTCTGATTCACAAAATAAATGGTCTCTGTAAAACGAGGCAGCACCTGACAATGGGGCCTTAAGATAACAACGCACACTGTCCACATGGGTTCTCTTTAGCAGAAGAACAAGGAGAAACCCAATGTGAGAGAGAGAGAGAGACTGAGAGAGAGGGCAAAGGGATTGAGGGAGGGCGGCAGTCCTCAGGTAGCATCGGCAAGGTGGCAGGGCCATAGGGGTAGGGCGCTCAACGAGAGGGCAGGGGGCGCTAAAGCCTTTAGGATTTTTTATTTTTTGTTTTAAACTAAAGCTTGGATCCATGGTTCGTTCACGGTTCTGATTTACGGTTCGTGTAACGGTTTGGATTAACAGTTCGATTCGATTCTACGGATCCCTAAATCGGATCCGATCCGTAATCAACGGTTTTGAAAATTTTAGAATTTCGTTAGCACCCTAAAACCAGACTAAACTAGACCGATCCAACGATTCTGGTCCAGTTACATGATTCTAATGGTTCGATGTGCACCCCTATGTATGTATGGGATGCTTATGTTGTATTGATGCTTATGATCAGACAATGGCTAACTAGCTAAGATTTCTGGTGGACCTGATCTGATTATATCAGTAGGCCTCAAAGCATGCATCTGCTAGTCAGATACGGAAAAAATGGTGGAATGTAATGTATATGTCAAAATGACAGCTAATTATCTAAGGTTTCTAGTGGGCATGATCCGATTATATCGGCAAGCCTTGGAGCATACATCTGCTAGTTAGATGTGAGAAAACGATGAAATACACTATGATGCTAATGTATGTCAGGAGCAATGGGGTTGAGAAGGAGGTGAATGTTGCACGATGCTAATGATCTGGTTTAATGAAACTGATTGAAGCTTGAATAGCTGAATAAATAGTAGTATCGCAAAGCTAGATTGAGTGACTCATATTTAAACTTAGGTGGTTCATAAGGCTTAAGACTTTGACTGGGCTAAGCTAGACCAGGGTTGGACTCTGTCTCACTCTAACTCTCCTTAGTAAAGGGATGGCTAGATGGTTAAGGATAAGGGACCTCTGGATGAGATTGAGTTGAAATGAGAGTGGGTGCTTCTTGGATTTCCTCCTAATGCTTTAAACGAGAAGGGGAGGGGGCTACTTAACCTCCAACCCGATTTTCTTCTAATTTCTGGTGATCATAGGAGAAAAAAGTAGTTAAAGGGTTAGGATTGGAGTTTGCCAAATGACATCATTTCATGGGTTGGATGAAGTGGTAATAGTGTAATTTTGAGTAAGGAGATGGCATCAGAGTAAGCACACTTCAACCATATACTTGGAGTTTGAAAAAGGAAAGTTCCACGCGCTTGAGAGATGCCACCCCAAAGAGGGGAAGTGCCACATGGCCGGTGGCAACCTGTCTACCGCCGGTCCCCACTTAGACTCCCTACTTTTTTAGGCAGCATCTTTCAAGCATGTGGAGGCTCTGCTATGAAGGTTGTTACTTTGAGGTTTCCCCTACTCTGATTGGGCTTGCCTTTTGGCTTGGATTCGGGCTTGGTTTTAGGCTTGATTAGGTGAGTTGAGTGGGTTGTTGGATTGGGTAGGCTGATTGAGTGAGTTGACTTAATGAGTTGATAGGGGTGAGTTGACTCGCCAAACTAACTCAAGGCTCTAGCTAGGGTTTCAAGTTCTTAGGGTTTAGGATTAGACTGACTAGGTTGAATGGGCTAAGTTTGAGGTTTTTGACAGGGGTTCCTAAGATTTAGGCTTTTAGGGTTAGGGTTTAGGATTGGGGTTCAGTTGTTCATTCATCAGTTTAATTCAAACTCAATTAGCTTATCAACTTAGGGTGGAGGGTCTACACCAATATACTCAAGGTTATACATCAAGTTTTTAGGGCACATGTTACATATATGGAACGGAAGATAAAGTTTTTAGGGCCAATATGTTACATATATGAAACTGTAGAACCCCCCTCTCCCTCCCAAAAAAATAAAAAAAAATCACAAATACTATTTCACACAATTACGACAAACTCTTAAAATTCACATCAAAGTGATGTAGGTAAATAGAAACAAAGTACACCCATAAGATACTTAGGATCATCTAAAGCCAACTAACAATCTAGATTAGCCAAGAGTGATCATTTGGAATTGAATCCATGTCGGCCACGTGCATGGCAACAATCTAAACCAATTAATCACCCCGAGGTCCATGAAGGGTGTAAAATCATGCCACGTTAGCACCAATAGGAATCTTATTCCCACTAGCCACTTGTATAAGTACCAAGCTCCTCTATCTCATTTGCACAACTCTAACAATTGAAAACGATCACAACCACAACAAAAGATTATTGTTGGGGTTTGGAAGGGTTTTAAGGCCTTAGAGGGGTGTTCTTCTTGAAGCCAATCTCCTCCATGCTAGAAACCTGTCAGTTTTTGAAGAGTTTGTCGATTAACGGGGTGGAATTAGAATTGGGAATGCCCAATTAGCTCTTCTTATATAAGAGTGCTTGGCTTTCCTTTCTTCCATTCTCACGTTTTCACAAATTCATAATATCATCTCACACATGGCAAACATCATCACATTCTCATCTTTCTATTTACTCTTTGTGCTCAGTAGTTTTTCTATTTAAACTCTGAATGTAATTGCCTCTATCATACACCCAAATCTCTGAAAAATCTAAAATCTCATGAAGTAAAGACCAAACTCAGTGTGAGGTGGAAAATAATGCCCAACCCCTTTCTTTTACATTACCAAAGTCCTTAGAATCTTTGGCCTTAACCAATCGCAGGAGTTATTCAAATCGAGAGATCTCTTGATTTTTCATTTCGTAAGCGATTCTATAGTTTTTAGCCAACCATAGATCATAAGTTAAATTAGCTAATAGTGATTCCAAAATAAGTCATCCATCATTCATGTAAGCCCCGTATCCTAGACCGTACCATTCCGTAAGCTTTCGCGATTTTCCCGGTCAAATTTCGGCAACCTTCGACCTTTATCCAACGTTTGCACGCAATCTTAAGCTGAGTCCTGTCAATCCAAGTCGGCTCAACCTGAGACTTGTACCCTAGTGACCACGCCGTCGCCGTGGTTCTGATGCCTTGTCTCACGCGTCGAGTTGATACCCAGGCTAAGAGATGTGGGCCTGCGTTCAGTTCGAGGAAAACACCGCGCGTTACAAAATTCAAGAGAACATCACATCAAATCCCATTAATCTCATCAATCAATTACACATCACCTCACATGTTAAAGTACAACCCATCCCCAAGCAACCCCAAAGTCAAACTCTCTCTTACACAAAGTACACCCACCACATCACTCACCCATCTCTCTCTTTAAATCTCTCTCTCTCATCTCCTTCTCCCGTATTCTCTCCAAGTAACCTTCCATGGCATCCATGGGAGAGAAACTAGTGTGGTCCACCTTCCTACCTTCCATCTCTACCATCCAAGTCTGATCTCAACCGTTGAAGTCTATCCATTTGAGCTCTAGCCTGCATTGGCGGAAGAATGAAGAAGAAATCTAAAGGTGGGTGCTTCTTCTCTCTCCCTCCCTCCCTCTCTCTCTCCTTTTCGTGTAATGGGCCACCTTGATGTCTGTACTTTACCAGGCTAGGCCGCCCATCCGTGGGCTCGATTGGATTGGGCCCAACCGTTGGGACTAGTACCGTCCATCCTCCATAGTCCTGGACGAAGAGGAAAAATAAATATCTGCTTTATTAGCAGGTGGGCCACACGTGTGGACCCACCTGATGTCTGCCTTGCATCTAGGCCTTCATCCATGGGGCCAATATATATGCTGCTGGAGGGCTACGTGTACGCGGAGCCCCCCCCCCCCCCAACCTAGATGGATGTATCACATCCATACCGTCCAACCATCTGACATCCAGTAGCACCATGCATGTGGGAATCAATAGATACCAATTTGATTCCTAACTGGGTGGGCCACGGTGACGTGAACCCCACCTGGATGCATGTGTTGATCCGGTCCGTTCATCGCTGCTGTGGGGCTACATCATAGGTAAGTGTTTTATCTATACGGCTCATCCACCCCAGCAGCATGGCTGCTGTTGTGATGTCGCCTAGCCTTGAGGGTCCCACCGTTGTTTGTGTTTCACTCTGACCATCCATCTGGACGGTGGGCCTGACCATGAGGTATGTTTTATATCCCACCGTCCATCTGGACGGTGTAGATAGGCCACATGTGTAGGATACACCGTGATTTATGTATTTTCAATGCTACACAGTAACCGTCGGACCCACACACACGTGGAAACCACATGTACATGTGATTTTTCAATGTTGTCCATCCGTTTTACACCCCACGACGTCCACCTGTTTGGCATTCCCACCGTCCAGATGGCTGGACGGTGGGCCACAACATGTTGTATGTGTGTATCACACCATCCGTACATCGGATGTGGGCCCATTTGAAGGACGTGCGTATCCACACCGTCCATCCATTGACATAGATTCAAATCTTAGGTGAAGACCACCTGAAATACACCGTCTGCCTGGTGGACGCTGCTGGACAACTGTCCAACAGCCATGACACCATGGCATATGTGTTATATCGTACCGTTCATCCATGTGCTGCCAACCCTGCACATGTCACACGTGCAGGTGGTGGGACCTTCCTTAATGTAAGTATTCTTCATCCACACTGTCCAATCATTTGGGACGTGGAGCCCACCATGCTGTATGGATTTCATCTGCACCATTCATGTGGGGCTTCCTTGATGTTTGTAGTCTATCTACACCGTCCGTACAGGGGCCCCATGTGATGTAAATGTTTCCTCCAAGCCGTCCATGTGAGGGTAGGGCTCACCTTGCTATATGTAATTCACTAGCATTGTCCATCTGCACGGTACTGTTTGAAGACCCCCATGATGTGTGGTTTCATCCGGGCCACCCATTGCTAGTGGGACCCATCTGCACGCTACCCCTTTTGAATTAATTATAATAATATATTATATTCGTTATATGTGGTGGGCCCCATGTGGGACCCACCTGATATTGCATTAGATTGGCTGGTGTATGGCGTCAGTAAATTCCTGGGACCCACCTTATATGTATATGCATATCATCTGCACTGTCCATCTGGACGGTGCCATGTACAACCCCACCATGATGAATGTTGTATCTGCTCCGTCCGTATAGTGGCTCACTTAGATGTGTTTGTTATATCCAAAACCATTTGTCTGTTTGGAGACGGTGGGGCTCGCTGCTATCTGACGTCAGCAGGTTATGTGGCCCTACCACGATGTATGTGTGGTATCAAACCGTCCATCCATTTGGCAAGCTCATCTTAAGGCTTGGGATAAAAATGAAGCAGATCCATGTAGTAGGTGGACCACACTGTAGAAATCAGTGGTGGGTTGAACCTCCATGATTACATCCTTTAGGGATCACAAAGGTTCTGGATCAATGTGATATTTATTTTTCCTCTTAGTTCAAGCCTTTATGCGGGACTGTAACGAACTAGAAAAATCCGTACTTAGACCCGAGTATCACCTTCAATAGAAATCATTTAAAACCAAATCCCTTAAAAATTTAATGTGTTTTAAGTAGCGCTAAACTAGATTAGTTATGAAATTAGCACCGTTAACTTTCAATATGATCTGTAAGACTCCGAACCTATAGAATCATTAGCGCTATCTTACCTTGAAATCTAGGATTCAACTCTAAACCCAGTTACTCCCAGGAATGTTTTGTAACTTTGTATTGGACCTACACCGTACGTCGAAAGTCTGATATCGATGAACTTAGACCATTATGACCGTTTAGTTGGACTTGACGATCATTTCAAAAATCAAGCCCAAACGATGTCCTGAGACTATTTTATTGCGTCTGGAGTAAAGAGAGTAAGAAAATAAAGATTTTATAGAAAATTAATTATGATTTTAAGTAATCTGGCTAGCATCACTTGTGCGACATTTCTAAGCATTTTGACCATTAGAATTCGACCCAAATTCACCCTCGGATCAGGAATTTTGGCCCTTACATGTCAAAGTAATTGTAGCCCTGATCGAATTTCGATAACCGTTGAATTGAAGCTGGTCCACCACGGACGATTTGGAAACTCGATCGGACTGAAAACTTAACTTACTAAAGATCCGATACTAGTGAGCTTAAGTCCGACCGTATTTGACAAGAGGACCTCTAGAAGTGCTTCGTTTGATCAGAAAGATCCCGATTTAGTTATAACCTAAGTATACCTTGACTTTAAGTCCGTTTTCGTCATGTTTAGGCTTATAAAAAGGCCTTAAACCCTTAGTTCTCAAACCCATATGAATTTCCTAACCCTAGTTTCCTAAGAGAGAGAAAAGAGAGAGAAAGTGTGGAAGAAGCTGTCGAATCTCCGTTAGGATTCTTCCTCATCCATCTATGCATTGAACCGGTGTTTCTGAATCGTTCTTCCGGCGATTCTGATTTCATTTTTAGGTAAGTTAAACTAACCCTAACCTGATTTGAGACCTAGAATAATTTGAATGACGCTATAACTAACCTGTTTCATGCCTTAGGTAGCGTAACCGATGTTGACGAAGACACATCGTCTGAATCATATTGAATACGTATTTCCTGGTTTAAGGTGCGGACTATACACGTTTAGGTTATGATTTTCAAGACTTTCAATGTAGCTAATGATTTATTCATGTTGTGATTGCCATTACACATGCCAAATACACTATCCATTTTGAATTCCGTATATGTATACTCTATATTGTAAATTCTGTATTTCGTATATATGTTAGAATGCCTGTATGCATACGAAATCTGTTGTTTTGCTTACCATGATTAATTCTCGTTGTTATATGCTTGATATGTATGCGGCAACTCCTTAGGGAAAGGACTTGCCCTAATGTGTAATAGAATCGACATATGTGATGTATGTTGAATAGTGTAACCTAAGTGTTTGTATAAATGCTTAAATGAGTTAATAGTTAGTAAAGTGTGATTGTTATGGTTGTTGAGATATGAATTCTGATCATGTTAATAGTGTATATGATTTCCTTCATGAATTGATTAACTTAGATGAATCATGTTAAATGTGTGTATGATTTCCTCCATGTACTGTATTTAAGTGCCAGTTATATGTCATGAATGCTCATATGAATATAGGGAATGAATCATGTGCTAGTTATTAAATTTGTATGTGAATGGGGCTGTGCTACAGTCCAGGTAATCGGTAATCGACTCTAATTGGTGGTTGAGATCGTTTTGGCCACGCAGGATGAGTACAACGAATCTGAGTCGTGCTTGGGATGTTCGGCAATGGTTAGGCCACATGGAGTGTTTATGCATTCCATGTCATTCAACTCAACGTACGCTTGGCTTAATTGAGCTTATCGACTAACCCAATTGACCGATGTTTGTTTACCATGCTTGGTCGTAACTGTTTGAATCTAAGACACTGAGCTTACCAGTGAAACTTTCGTTAACCGTGGTACCGTGATCCCCTAAGACTCATGAACAGGACATGGTGGTATGGGACACCGTGGTAGAGCTATCGGCCTACACTGGGGCTACAAACCTTCCCGTAGTGACCAGTGAGCACTCTACTCTGAGTAGATTATGGTGGTATGGGACACTATATTTTTGCTGTCGACCTACACTGATTGATGACGAGCCCTCTGTAGTGACCTTGAGTTTATCCTGACACTGCATAGGGTGACGAGTCCTGTTGCAGTCTTAAGGATATAAGTAGGCCTGCATTATTTTGGTGATGGGAGAGTGGTGTAACGATTGCGCGTAACAGCCCTAATAGCCCTTGCAGTGACCTAGAAACGTAACTTCGTATGAGAATCCCTAAGACTGACGACCCTAGAATGGATTAATGTTGGGAATTGATACAAGGGATCTGTCTTAGCTTCCCAATCTTGCTGTATGAAAAGGACTAATAAGAACTCGGTAAGTATGTGCATACCATCGCATTCCATGTGCTAACGGGGTTGGTGATAGAGCACTGAGGAAGTGATTCATGCCGCGATCGTTAGATGATGTCGCAGTGGGCATTGTGGTGAGGGCATGCATCATTCTTTCATAACATTCGTGCATTAACAAGAGTATCTAGGACATGTTTGATTGTACTGCCTTATCATTACTGCTTGATTGGATTGATAACATGTTAACCTTTGCTATATAGTACCACTGAGTTGATCACTCACTCCCACGTTCTGGGACGGTGCTTAAACACTGATCAGACTCTGACTTAACTGCAGGTGACGGCGATACGGGTGAGGAGGAGCCAGATTTCGACGAGGACGAGGAGGCGTTCTCATATATGCAGTTTTCAGGCGGGTTCATGCGAGCCTTGTCCTGACCAGCGGAGATTTTTGGAATATGTACTTGATGATTTTGCTTAGTTTGATACATGTATTTGAGACACATTTGTATATATTGCCCTGGGCAGAGCACGCATCATTTGGGGATCATTTTTAAATTATATATGTATTTAAGTCTTCCACTTGCATTTCTTTAATATCCCTGAATTATGTCTGCTGATCTGGCTTGATCTATGTCATGTTTTACGCATTAACACAGGCAACATTCATCCATCATCAAATCATGTTGTATAAGTGATGTTCTCGGGTGCTGAGCTAAGCTCGACCCCCGATTTTTAGGGCGTTACAAGTTGGTATCAGAACATGATTTGGATTAATCTGGACCTGAGTTAAGGTCACACGATGCACATTGATGCCACTATAGTGTAGGAGGGTACGAGAACAATCTAGAAACAGAACTGGGACTCCCAGTTTATCTTTTGGCGAAGGTTTATTGCAAATGGTCACCGAGATCGAGTCTGTGCACACTTATGATCACACACGTCGATCCCAAATCACTTCTAAACTGTCAATTGACGGGTATAGACCACATTTTATTTCATTCCAGCTGTTAAAAATTGGTAAAAGTGAATAGAGATCAAGTTAGTTTCGAAATGACCCGAAATGGCTCAAATCGGAGAAGGGGGCCAATCGATCAAGTTCTAGGTGGGACCCTAACTTTTTTAGACCCAGCGGATGGTGAGGACCTCGCCCAATCGGTGAGCCCTCACCAGTTAGTTCAGAGGTCGGCGAGGCCTCGTCGGTCAGCGGGCAGTACGGGCTGGGCTGCCCAGGCCGATTGTGTTTGGTGCCTAGTGGGACCCCATCATATAGGGTTCGACCCTCCATTCATTCAAAAAACCTTACTTCCTTCATAAAGTGACCCCCCAAGCTCTCTTTTTCCTCTAAACTTGTTGTTTTCTCTCTCAAACCTCCCTTCTAATCACTCCTTCCTTCATTGTTCGTTATTTCCATCATCCCTCCACTGTTCTCAATCATACCCAGCACCTACTCTCTCCATTTTCAACGATTGGAGCTCTCAAGCTCTCATTTGAGCCCCAAAACGTGTCAGCCCTCAACCTCTCCTATCTTTAATTTTTTCCTTCTTTTATTTCTCCTTTTCTTGACCCATTGCACTCCTGTTTCTGACCCAAACTCGTGGGAACTTAGAGAACTCATCCCTTCCTCCTTTTTCCTTCACTTTCCATGGCTTTCATGGAGGTTATTGTAGCCTTTTTCTCCATTTTTGCTATTCTTTCGCTGATGGGCAAGAAGCGTGCCCCTGTGGACGAGGCTGGGCTTAGTCGTCCTGCTCATTCGAGGCGGCCTAAAGGAGCTACCGTAAGTTCAAGTGTTGGGAGAGAAGTGCAGACGAAGCGAGATTTAGATCCCCATGCTCCAATAGGAAGATCATTGTTGGCTGAGTTGACTCATGGTGCTTATGCGGACCGTAGGGTTCTTTTTGAAGTGCAGGTGGATGGATGACTCTTTGGCGAGTATCTATTGTTCGAGCGTATGGAAGAAGCCGGGTGGAGTCCGCTATTTGAGGGTGAGTCTCGTGTTAATGTGAGCACTGTTCGTGCCTTTTATGCTCATATTCGGGACCCTACGCTAGAGCCGTTATAATTCAAGATCCCCTTCGACAGAGATCGGGAAGCCACAATCAATGTTGGGTTGATAGCTCGACTCCTGAACGTGTCACTTGGCGAGGTACATCCAAGTGCTAATAATCTGAATAGTATTCGTGAGAGGGATCGCCGCACCAGGTTTCTATGTGGTCGTTTGGTTGGGTGACAGCGTAACAAGAGCATCCTAGCGACCCATATGTCGGGTGATTTCATTTTCTTCACCATATTTACATATTTAATGTTTATCCCAGGTGGAGCAATCGCAGCGAATGCACGCGTCTCATGGTAGATTTTCTGTATCAAGTGGGGTAAGGAGTGAAGGTGTGCGTGCCTACTTTTATGCTGCGACAGATCATCCTCATCGCACGGTCAAAGAGAACGTCTGAATCACTTCCCTTCGGCCGACTCATATGCAAGATTACACGCGAGTTTGTCTACAAACTTGGGGCGGAGTTACCTGCGCCGGTTTATTACATCACCGAGGCTACTCTTAACCAGATGAAGATGGGGCTTCGGCAACGTGAAGCCCAACTGGATGATAGTGAGGATGAGTATGATAGTGAAGAAGAAGAAATTGGAGAAGAAGGTGGAGCAAAGATCGAGGAAGAAGAGTAGGATGATGAAGAAGAAGAAGAAGCTCAGGATACTGATGAGAGTCCTTTTGCGACTCAGGAACCTAATCCTACTCAGGTTGATAGAGATGCTCATATAGTTAGACTCGAGGAGGGTCAGGCTGCTCTTCGACAGGATATTATGGATTTGTGGGGCCTTATAAAGCATAAGTTCAAGAAAGTAACCCGCACGTTGAAGACTATCCTGTGCTGCCTAAAGGATAAGGGTGCCCCTTCTCCATCGTCAGATTCCGATGCATAGGCTTTCTGTAGTTATTTTCTGCTTGTTTATTGCTTGTTTGATATGTGTTTTGGTGTTTGTTTGGTAGTTGGTAGTTGTTTGGTGTTCGTAGTTTGGTGTTGAAGCTTAGTGTGTGAAGCTCAGATGTTTTGTTCACATGCTTTCTGTGTCGCGATTCATGTAATGGTGCAAATCATGTATTGTGACAATTTTGATAATGAAATGCATGTTGTTCTTTTGCCTTGTGAAGATGATGTTGTGGATGGACTGTGTGAATGCCTAATCTTATTGGTTGTTACCCTCTGTTGTGTGTAGGGTATGCCACCTAAGGGTTTGAGATCTTCGGCCCGTCTTTCTTTGGGAGATTCGCTTGACGGGGCCCTTGCCCTGAGCGATAGTCACATGGACCCCCATTCGGGCCCATCACGATCAGATCCCACGTCGAGTTCTCAGCCGGCTTCTGACCCTGCTGTTGGGCCACCTCCTGTGACACCTTCTGTGGTGCCTCCTGTTACACCTGCGGTTCCCAAGCAGAACCGGGCGTCTGCATCGATGCCTTCTACATCACAGTCTGCTCCGCCTCCTGATAGGCTAGAGCAGATGATGTTGTTGATGCAGTAGCAGCAGATTCAGCAGCAGCAGCATCAGATGCAGCAGCAGCAGCAAAAGTTCCTATCTTCCATGGTTGGCATCTTTGCTCAGTCAATGGCGGTGACTCCACCTACCTCACCTCTACACCCTATTGGGCAGACTAGTGTGAGTGGTTCCTTCGAGCGATTTCAGCGCTTGAGGCCTCCTACATTTTCAGGTACTCACAGACCTGAGGAGGCTGAGTATTAAATAGACCGCATCTCGAAGATACTTCGACCGTTGCACTGTTCCGAGGAGGAGCAGGTTGAGCTGACCACCTTCATGTTTGAGAAGGAGGCTAGCTTATGGTAGGACACTATTCTCCGCACTGTGGCAGAGGGATTTGAGTGGACGTGGGCAGCGTTTAAGGCATGCTTCCACGAAAAGTATTTTTTGGTTACTTATCGGCATGAGAAGGAGAGTGAGTTCCTTCTCCTTCGCAAGGGAGGCATGTCAGTGATTGAGTATGAAAACTGATTTACGGAGCTTGGCAGGTATGCTCCTTTGATTCTGGGTGATCAACCGTTGAGGATGCGGCATTTTTCTGAGGGTTTGCGGCCCAAGATTAGATCGAAGATGTGTTGTGTGAGTATTTCTTCTTATGCGGAGCTGGTGAGTATATCCTTGCGAGCAGAGCAGGACGGGGATAGGTTATCCCGCGTACGAGCACCTGTGGTTCCTAGGCCGCGACCTGAGTTCCTGAGTAGGCCTTTCCTCGTTAAGAGGCCTCGATTTGAGTCACCACAGGGGTCTTCTGCGTCTCCTGCCTATGTGAGGCGTCCTGATGTGAGGTGCGGCTATTGTAAGAAGCCTGTCCACACCAAGATTTCTTATTTTTCCAGGATACGAGACAGTGGGTTCTCGCCGCCTCAGAGGATCGGTCGTCCGATGCCTCAGGCTATTTCTGCGCCACCCCTCCGATCAGCATCAGCTCATTCGTCCTTCAAACCTCCAGCACCTCGTTTTAGGCCGCCACAACGGCCCATGGTTCCTCCACCTCATTGACCACAGCAGGCTCAGGTTTATGCGCTCACAGCTGAGGCGCCCAAGGCAGATTCAACACCGACGTCATTCGAGCTTCCTGTGCACATTCTAGGTACGCCTATCTTCCTGTTGGTGGACAATAGGTCCACTGTTTTGATCATTTCTTGTGCTGCGGTCAAGCGGCTAGGTTTGGTTATGGCTCCTGCGAAGGGAGTGAGACTCACGATAGCTATAGGGACTACGTCAGATATTACTCGTACCTGTGAGTCTTGTTCGATAGATTTGGGTAGCAGGACAGTTGTCGTTGACCTGATCGTCGCTCCACTGTGTCATTATGATGTTATTTTTGGGATGGATTGGCTCGCGAAGATGAGAGCAGAGATTGATTGCGAGGCCAGAGTTGTGACAGCCTATGGACCTGAGGGCTCAGCTTTCTCTTTTCCAGTTCAGGTCAATTGGTCTTATCGTGTTAGCAGTTACGCTTCCATGTTAGAGAGTTATGATGTTCCGATGTTAGAAGATATGTCAGTGGTTAGTGATTTTACTGATGTATTTGAGAAGATTCCAGGGCTTCCTCCTCGGCGCGAGATTGATTTCACTATTGATCTTGTGCCCGGTGCGACACCAATTTCTCTACCGACGTATCGTATGCCTCCGTGTGAGATGGAGGAGTTGAGGAGGCAGATAGATGGTTTGCTTGAAGCGGGCTTTACTCGACCGAGTGTGTCACCTTGGGGAGCGCTCGTCTTGTTTGTGAAGAAGAAAGACGGTTCCCTGCGATTGTGTATTGATTATTGTAGGCTGAATTAGGTGACAGTGAAGAACAAGTATCCTTTGACCAGGATTGATGATCTGTTTGATCAGTTGAAGGGGGAACGTTTTTTCTCAAAGATTGATTTGTAGTCTGGGTATCATCAGTTGCACATCAGGGATAAGGACGTGCAGAAGACTACGTTCAGGACCAGTTTTGGTCATTATGAGTTTCTCGTGATATCCTTTGGACTCACGAATGCTCCAGCCGTGTTCATGGATATGATGAACAGAGTGTTTCGGCCATTTTTGTTCAGCTTCGTCATCGTCTTTATCGATGACATTTTGATATACTCCCCGAGTCGAGAAGAGCACGAGAAGCACTTGAGAGTGATATTGAATACTCTCAGGGAGAACCAGTTGTTCGCGTAGTATAAGAAATGCGACTTCTGGAAAGAAGAAGTGGAGTTCTTGGGACATGTGGTGTCCAAGGAAGGCATTGCTGTTGACCTCGCTAAGGTAGTTGCGGTTCTGGAATGGAAGCAACCCAGTTCAGTTACCGAGGTGATGAGTTTTTTGGGTCTGGCAGGTTACTATCGACGCTTCATTCGAGATTTTTCTAAGATTACTAGACCGTTGTCTCAGTTAACAAGGAAGGACTTGAAGTTTTCTTGAAATGAGAAGGCTGAAACAGCTTTTCAAGAGCTGAAGGACAAGTTGACATCCACCCCTGTGCTAGTATTGCCAGAGGAAGGGGTTAAGTATACGATTTATACTGATGCGTCTCGCGTTGGTCTGGGTTGTGTCCTTATGCAGAAGGACAAGGTGATTGCGTATGCTTCGAGATAATTAAGGAAGCATGAGGAGAATTACCCTACGCACGACCTAGAGTTGGTAGCCGTCATCTTCGCATTAAAGCTCTGGAGACATTACCTTTACGGAAAAGAGTTCGAGCTCTTTTGCGACCACAAGAGCCTTAAGTATATATTCTCTCAACGAGATTTGAATATGAGACAACGCCGATGAATGGAGACCTTGAAATACTTTAAGCTTGAGGTTTTCTACCATCCGGGCAAGGCGAACCTTATGGCAGATGCGTTGAGCCGCAAGAAGGCTATAGAGTTTACGGCTTCGCTTATGGTGACAGAATGGGCTATGGTGGAATTCGTGCGAGACTTTAAGCAGAAGCTCACAGTGGAAGAGCCATATGAAGTTGTCGTACATATTCGTGTACAACCGCTCGTAGATGGCCGTATTATTGAGGCTCAGGCAGGTGATGAGCTTCTGATGAAGATGAAGGAGCGGGTTGGTACCGACGGGGACTCTGAGTGGACTATTGGATCGGATGGGGGCTTGCGATATCGAGGCCACCTATGCATTCCAGACATACCTGACTTGAGACGAGAGCTTCTTGAGTCAGCCCACAGTTCGAGGCTTGCGATGCACCCAGGTAGCACGAAGATGTATTAGAATATGAGAAGATCGTATTGGTGGGACAATATGAAGGTCCACATGGCTGAGTTCGTATCCCATTGTCTCACGTGCCAACAGGTGAAGGCAGAGCATCGCCGACCTCCTGGACTACTTCAGCCCATGCCCATAGCTGAATAGAAGTAGGATTTTATTTACATGGACTTTATTTCTGGACTGTCGAAGACGAGGAAGGGACATGACTCTATTTAGGTGATCGTTGATAGGTTGACGAAGTCAGCTCATTTCCTACCGATCAGAGTCACAAATTCTGTAAATGAGTTGGCTAGATTGTATATCAAAGAGATTGTATGCCTACATGGAGTTCCCTTAGAAATTGTGTCAGATAGAGATACCTGATTCACATCTATCTTCTGGACTCGTATCCAGGAAGCGATGGGTGTGAAGTTAAAGTTCAGTACCGCATTCCATCCGCAGACAGATGGGCAGACGAAGCGTGTAAATCAGATTTTGGAGGATATGTTGTGTGCTTGTGCGTTGGACTTCAAGGACAGTTGGGATGACTGTCTTCCTTATGCAGAGTTCGCATATAACAATAGCTTCCAGGTGAGCATTGGTATGGCTCCCTATGAGGCACTGTATGGTCACTCGTGTAGAGCGCTGCATTGTTGGGCAGAAGTGGGCGAGAAGATTTTGATTGGCCCGGAGTTGGTTTAGGCGACTTCAAAGAAGATCGACATTATTCGTCGCCGACTGCTCTCAGCACAGCAAGCAGAATAGTTACGCTGATACGAGACAGTGACCACTTGAGTTCGATGTTGGGGACCATGTCTTCCTGAAGGTTTTCCCTATGCGAGGAGTTCTTAGGTTTTGTAAGAAGGGGAAGCTCACGTCGAGATTTATTGGTCCACTTCAGATACTTGATAGAGTGGGGGCAGTAGCGTATCGCCTTACTTTGCCCACACCACTTGCAGGCGTGCATAATATTTTTCATGTGTCCATGCTGAAGAAGTATGTTCCCGATCCTTCACACATTATCAGATGGGAGCAGGTGCAGTTGAGCGAGGATGCCACTTATGAACTGCGCCCGATACGTATTTTGGACAGGAAGGAGCAAGTTTTGTGTAGCAAGGTTATCCCACTTGTGAAGGTACTATGGACGCATCACAGCGAAGAAGAAGCTACCTGGGAGACTGAAGCAAAAGTCAGGAAAAATTACTCCCAAATCCTTAAGGAGTATGAGAAGGTATGAATTTCGAGGATGAAATTTTTTTCTTAGGGGGGTAGATTGTAACGACCTAGAAAAATTCGTACTTAGACCCAAGTATCACCTTCAGTAGAAATTATTTAAAACCAAATCCCTTAGAAATTTAATATGTTTTAGCTAGCGCTAAACTAAATTAGTTATGAAATTAGCACCGTTAACTTTCAATACTATCTGTAAGGCCTGAAACCTATAGAATCATTGGCGCTATCTTATCCTGAAATCTAGGATTCAACTCTAAACCCAGTTGCTTCCGGGAATACTTTGTAACTTCGTATTGGACCTACACCGTACATCGAAAGTCTGATATCGATGAACTTACACCATTACGACCACTTAGTTGGACTTGATGATCATTTCAAAAATTAAACCCAAATGATGTCCTGAGACTATTTTCTTGCGTCTGGAGTAAAGAGAGTAAGAAAATGAAGATTATATAGAAAATTAATTATGATTTTAAGTAATCTGGCTAGCGTTGCTTGCGTGACATTTCTAAGCGTTCTGACCGTTAGAATTCGACCCAAATTCACCCTCGGATCAGGAATGTTGGCCCTTACATGTCAAAGTAATTGTAGCCCTTATCGAAGTTTGATAACTGCTGAATTGAAGCTGGTCCACCACGGATGATCTGGAAACCCGATCAGACTGAAAACTTAACTTACTAAAGATCCGATACTAGTGAGCTTAAGTCCAACCGTATTTGACAAGAGGACCTCCAGAAGTGCTCCGTTGGATCAGAAAGATCCCGATTTGATTATAACCTAAGTATACCTTGACTTTAAGTCCATTTTCATCATGTTTAGGCTTATAAAAAGGCCTTAAACCCTTAGTTCTTAAACCCATACGAATTTCCTAACCCTAGTTTCCTAAGAGAGAGAAAAGAGAGAGAAAAGAGAGAGAAAGTGTGGGAGAAGCTGTCGAATCTCCATAGGATTCTTCCTCATCCATCTATGCATTGAACCGGTGTTTCTGAATCGTTCTTTTGGCGATTCTGATTACATTTTTGGGTAAGTTAAACTAACCCTAACCTGATTTGAGACCTAGAATAGTTTGAATGACGCTATAGCTAACCTGTTTCATGCCTTAGGTAGCGTATCTGCCATTGATGAAGACACATCGTCTGAATCATATCGAATACGTATTTTGTAGTTTAAGGTGCGGACTATACACGTTTAGGTTATGGTTTTCAAGACTTTCAATGATAGCTAATGATTTATTCATGTTGTGATTGCCATTACACATGCCTAATGCACTATCCATTTTGAATTCCGTATATGTATACTCTATATTGTAAATAGCGTATTTCGTATATATGTTAGAATACCTGTATACATACGGAATCTGTTGTTTTGCTTGCCATGATTAATTGTCGTTGTTATATGCTTGATATGTATGCGGCAACTCCTTAGCGAAAGGACTTACCCTAATGTGTAATAGAATTAACATATGTGATGTATGTTGAATAGTGTAACCTAAGTGTTTGTATAAATGCTTAAATGAGTTAGTAGTTAGTAAAGTGTGATTGTTATGGTTGTTGAGATATGAATTCTGATCATGTTAATAGTATATATGATTTCCTCCATGAATTGAATAACTTAGATGAATCATGTTAAATGTGTGTATGATTTCCTCCATGTACTGTATTTAAGTGCCAGTTATATGTCATGAATGCTCATATGAATGCAGGGCATGAATCATGTGCTAGTTATTAAATTTTTATGTGAATGGGGCTGTGCTACAGTCCAGGTAATCGGTAATCGTACTCTAATTGGTGGTTGAGATCATTTTCACCACGCAGGATAAGTACAACGAATCTGAGTCGTGCTTGGGATGTTCGGCAGTGATTAGGCCACACGGAGTGTTTATGCATTCCATGTCGTTCAACTCAACGTACGCTTGGCCTAGTTGAGCTTATTGACTAACCTGATTGACCGATGTTTGTTTACTATGCTTGGTCGTAACTGTTTGAATCTAAGACACTGAGCTTACCAGTGAAACTCCCGTTAACCGTGGTACCATGATCCCTTAAGACTCATGAGCTGGACATGGTGGTATGGGACACCGTGGTCAAGCTGTCGGCCTACACTGGGGCCACAAACCTTCCCGTAGTGACCAGTGAATACTCTACTCTGAGCAGATTATGGTGGTACGGGACACTATATTTTTGCTGTTGGCCTACACTGATTGGTGACGAGCCCTCTGTAGTGACCTTGAGTTTATCCTGACACTGCATAGGGGCGACGAGTCCTGTTGCAGTCTTGAGGATATAAGTAGGCCTATATTATTTTGGTGATGGGGGAGTGGTGTAACGATTTGCTCGCAACAGCCCTGACAGCCCTTACAACGACCTAGAATCGTAACATCATATGAGAATCCCTAGGAATGACGACCCTAGAATGGATCAATGTTGGGAATTGATACAAGGGAGGTGTCTTAGCTTCCCAATCCTGCTGTATGAAAATGACTAATATGAACTCGGTAAGCATATGTATACCATCGCATTGCATGTGCTAACGGGGTTGGTGATAGAGCACTGAGGAAGTGATTCATGTCGCGATCGTTAGATGATGTCGCAGAGGGGATTGTGGTGAGGGCATGCATCATTCTTTCATAACATTCGTGCATTAAAAAGAGTATCTAGGACATGTTTGATTGTACTGCCTTATCATTACTACTTGATTGGATTGATAACGTGTTAACCTTTGCTGTATAGTACCACTGAGTTGATCACTCACTCCCACGTTCTGGGACGGTGCTTAAACACCAACCAGACTCTGACTTAGCTGCAGGTGACGGCAATGCGGGTGAGGCGGAGCCAGATTTCGACGAGGACAAGGAGGCGTTCTCATATATGCAATTTTCAGGTGGGTTCATGTGAGCCTTGTCCTGACCAGCGGAGATTTTTGGGATATGTACCTGATGATTTTTCTTAGTTTGATACATGTATTTGAGACACATTTGTATAAATTGCCCTGGGCAGAGCACGCATCATTTGGGGATTATTTTTAAATTTTATATACATTTAAGTCTTCCGCTTGCATTTCTTTAATATCCCTGAATTATGTCTGCTGATATGGCTTGATCTGTCATGTTTTACGCATTAACATAGGCAACATTCAACCATCATTAAATCATGTTGCATAAGTAATGTTCGAAAACTCGGGAGCTGAGTTATGCTTGACCCCCAATTTTCAAGGCGTTACAGGGGCCCATTGTAAATTTCTAAGGTCCATTGTGATTGTTTCGGGGCCCACTCTTATGTGTTACATGCAATATCCATCCATTGTGCCTAGTTCATGAGCCCCTGTTTGAGGCCCATTTAATGTATATGAGGCCCATTGATGCAACCCATTTGTTGTACATGAGGCCCATTGGCACAACCCATTAGTGCGGCCCATTTGTTGTATATGAAGCACATTGGCTCGGCGCATTGGTGCGGCCCATCCATGAGGCCCATCATGATGTATATTTAAGGCCCATATGATGGGGCCCACCTACTTGAATATGAGGCCCATGAGCAAGGCCCATTGTGATGTATTTGAGGCCTATGGACAATGCCCATTGTGATATATTCATGGCCTATGGGCAAGGCCCTTTGTGATATGTATTAGGCCCATGACACGTAGCCCATTTGATGCATATGAGACCCATGTGTAGGGCCCACATGTTTTGTACTGAGGCTCATGGGTCATGACCCATTAAGATGTATTTTTAGCCCATATGACATGGCCCATTGTGATGTATTTCTGACCCATTTGGCAAGGCCCATTATAAAGTATTCAAGGCGCATTGTTGAGGCCCAGTGTGATGCATATATGACCCATATGTTGAGGCCCAATATGATGTAACTGCAGCCCATTTGTTGATACCCAATATGATGTATTTGAAGCCCATGTAATGCAGCCCGATTTGGTATACATGAGGCCCATCAGTGTGGCCTATTTGATGTATATAAAGCTCATTGCGCGTCTCATATAATACGGCCCCTGTGATATGGCCCGCTTAACATAAGAGACCCATTGAGATGTATTCGATGCCCAGGTGTGAGGCCCACCTGTTGTGTATTCGAGGCCCGATGATACGTATTTTGACCCAATATGAGGAGGCCTATGTGACGTAAATAAGGCCCATCGTGAATGTACTCGAGACCATGGGCCCATTATATGTTTGGCCCTATGTAGGCCACTCCTTGGGAGCAATGTTGGTTAGATGTTTACATTGATGGGCAATGATGGTTGGATGTCCACATTGTGACCTTCACTTAGGCCTTGTTAGGCCCATTCTCATCATTCCCCCAGTGGGTTAACCTAAATAAGTGGGTCTCATTCGTCGTAAACGGATGGCTCCATGTTATCGAATTTGATATAACCACGACCAAGTGCTGATTTTTACACTATAGTTGATCGGCTGATCATCTATGGACCCCGTTTTGTTTATCTGATGATTACCGGTGCAATTAACGTGACCGATTTACCGATTCTGATTATCGATCGATCTCGATTGTCATGACCGATTACCAATTTCGATCGACGTGACCGATTTGCCGACTCTGATTACCGATCAATTCCAATTGACGTGACCGATTGCTGATTCTGATTGTCATGACCGATTACCGATTCTGATTGACGTGACCGGTTTATCGATTCTAATTATCGATCGATTTCGATTATCATGACCGATTGTCAATTCTGATTATCAAGGCCGATTATTGATCAATTCCGATTGTCGTGGCCAGTTGACGATTTTGATTGTCGTGACCGATTCCTACTACTGAGGCCTAATCCGATTCTGATTTCGATTGCCAAGGCCGATTGATGAGACCTATATGATGTATATGCGACCCGTAGTTGAGGCCCATTGTGATGTATCTGTGGTCCTTGGGTAAGGCCCACTGTGTTGTATATTAGGCCTTTGTGTGAGGCCGTCAGCCCATTATGTGTTTGGCCTTGTGAGGGTCATTCCTTGGGGTAATGTTGGTTAGATGTCCACATTGTTAAGGCCGATTGTTGATGCCGGTTATTGATACCGATTATGAGTATGTGACTGCATAGCATCATGATGCATGCCCATACGCATCATATGCATGTCTGTTATGAGATATGATTGACCATTGCATATGTCATAGTGTCGGTTGTTATGAGACTCCCTGATAGGCGGAGATTGTCTCATATGAACGCACGGTATGTGCAGGATTGATGCATGACTGTATTGTATGACTCATGCATCTTGCATTTTGTGTTGTGATTACTGTATGCCCTAGCGACATTAGGGCCGTAGCCTCCACAGGCATATCGTGGATGGCTAGATGGGACACTGAAAATCTATTCTACATGAGGTACTATAGATATTCCTAGGTGAAAGTCCTTAAACCCTCTTGGTTCTACAGGTTGCTCCAACGTCTAGACCGAATGGATGCATGAGCGCATGAGGGCCGTATACCTTAGGCCGCTTCTCCCACTGTGTCGTGGTCGGTTGGAAGGGGGTGCAGCCTTACCTACCTGAGAGGAGGGGGCAATGCTAGGCTGAGTCTGACCAGCTCGAGGAATGGGTCTGCTATCGATGAGCCGGGCCCAATATTGGCAGGCAGATAGTGAGGTCTCTTCCACTCGCCTCATTGGGCGTGATGGGGCGATAATCTGGTTTGGAGTGTAATAGACCCCGGTGATTTCTTAAAAAGGAACCGTACTGATATGTGGACTTATTGAGTAGGAGTTGCATGCTCATTCATTCATTCATTCACTATCCACTCGGGCTGGTGGTGCGCAACTAATTGTTGTGTACCTTCGTTATGGTAAGAATTTCGGTTGGGCGCGCGACTAACTTGAGATCAGGAGTTTACCACGTTGAGTCTGACTATTCAAATTTATATATGAGACTGGTTTGGATAGAAATCCCTTGTGGTGGACCTCGTAGCCTGCGATACTACGTACTATCATCCCGACTTCACACTTCAGTATAATCATTTCATTCGCATCGCATATTGCATTACATCCACAGGCATATGAAATTTTGAGTTACTATGTTTTTACACTTATATAGCCTAGACAGACTTAAAAGGATTTGTATATTGCATTAC
The DNA here is from genome assembly GCA_037074715.1 of Magnolia kwangsiensis. Taxonomy (NCBI): domain Eukaryota; kingdom Viridiplantae; phylum Streptophyta; class Magnoliopsida; order Magnoliales; family Magnoliaceae; genus Magnolia; species Magnolia kwangsiensis. The sequence continues at coordinate 17,684,286 of CM073582.1, forward strand.
ATCCTCGACATCTAATATTTGGCTCTTTATGACTCTTTGTCGCATAGTTATTCTATATTGCATATTCTGATATTGATTGACTTATGGACTTGTCCATACCTCCGCTTACTCTGATATCGTATGATTTATGATCTTGTCAGTATTTTTGTTTACTCTGATAATTCCTGCTCTTGTCAGTATTTCTGCTTACTCTGATAATTTATGATCTTTTCAGTGTTTCTGCTTATTCAGACATTGTATGGTTTATGGATTACCAGTTTTTCGGTATTGTATGATTATAGCATTATATTGAATACTTGGCACTTACCTTGTGCACACACTTACACCACCCTCTAAGCTTTCTATAAGCTTATGCATGATAGATACGTACAGGTGATGTTAGGTTGCAACAGTGTTGAGCTTGGAGCGTGCAGTGGTCTTCTGGAGCTTGATTTTCTATTTATGTATTTCCCTTTCAGTGTTGTACTCAAATGATTATATTAGTGGATATGTGATGATGATGTTGCCTTTGTGAATTGGGTAATCTTGTGGTTATGCTTATTACTAGTTAAATGTACATAAAAAAAATCCTTCTTGTAAGATCCGAGGATCGAAATCTAGCATATGAATGCTAGGACCTGAGAATGGGGTACTACGGAGGCTGTCGGCACCGGATTCGGTGATCGGGATTCTTGTGAATCCGATTTCTAAGTTTGGGGCGTGACAATTCATAAGGCAATACCATCCCTATCATCATCAAAAGAGTATATGCTCGAGGAAAAGCTAGTGGGCCAACCCACTTTTGCACTCAGTCAGGGTTCCACAAAAAATCCACAAAAAACTTCATGCATCAGGTAATAACATTTATGTTCACCATAGAAATAAAAGATCAATCTAGTGAAAAACTTTGATGAGCCACACTAACGAGACACTCTACATGATTTTGCCTACTCGTGGTCAAAAGTTATGTAGGCTATCGCAATGTCAATGTGAGATTCGATCTATCCATTAGTTTAAACTGTTTATGTTAGGATGTTAGTCTAAAAACAATGCAATCTACAACTATAAGTGATTCATACTATAGGATTCTACGCCCACCATTGAAAGCTTTGGGGTACTACTAAAGTTTTAGGTTAGGTTAATTAGGAATGGTTTTGTAATGCCCGGCCCATCCAGAATAGTGTCCTGAGGCGTCCACGTGGGAATTGTCGTAGGACCGCTTGATTAAACCGCTCTTATGAGGGGTACTACCAACAAATTAACTCGGGTTATCCCATTAAGAAGGTTGAGTTTGGTTATGTTCAGACCGAGTACGGGCTGTTAAGCCGATTGGTCTGATTGTGCTTGTCAATTGCCAGCGCGGGCCGTGCAATGACCAGGGAAAGGTAGAAAAGTCTAAAACTTAGGGAGGCCGTGGGCCTCACTGGGCTTGTGGCCTGTCACAGACTACGAACTCAGAGGACGCCTAAAAATTAAATACCCACGCCATCCAGACGGCACTTGCCAAGTGCGACTCACACCAGCCTTGGCTTAGGGATTCAAATTTTAAATCAATGGCTTTCTTATTTGAAACAGAGATATGAGGCATTGCAGCTGTTAAATCTCTTCTAAATTTACGTTGAAGATCGAAAACATTTCTCCACGCCCGTCCACAAAATCTAAACCCTGATCGTGGAACGGTGACTGTCGATTGCAAATCGGCCCCTCGCGGTAAAACTCCGCATCCGTTTGCCTTCAAATTTTACAGGTCCTTCATCGGCCCATGGGGCACCTATTTACAAATTTCATTGCCAGGGGGCCATCAGAGCAGCCCCAATAGCCAGAAATATGGGCCATTTGAATATTGGACCCGTATGATAAAACCTCACATCTGTTTGCTTTTAAATTTTACATGGCCCTTCATCAGGCCTCGGGGCACCTATCCTACAAATTTGGAGGTTAGGGGGGGTGTCAGGGCAGTCCCAACAGCCAAAGAGGGGTTCAATAAGGCCATTGGATGGACTTATTAGAACTTAAGGCCATTTGACCCAAATCTAGGGAATCTAACTCTCCCTCTCTCTCACTCCTACAGCAAGCTCCAGCAACAAAAGAGAGATGAGAGAGAAGAGAGAAAGAAAAGAGGAAGAAGGGAGAGAAGGAGAGTGTAGTAGGAGCTGGGGCCCAAGGAACTTGGAACCTTAGAGAATCTCCATTCTCTTCCCCATATCCACAACTATAAGTACAATTTTCAACCGATTGGGGAGATAACCACTTATCTTCTTTAAAAATTCTTTGTGTTGAGCTAGGCCTTGCATATAATCCTAACATGCAAATACATTTGACTTAGGACCTCAGCAAATCGACCTGTGAGTTCGGCACCCCTGGGTTATTTTCTTAAGCTCTCAACGATTCATAGGTGCGGACCATTATCCTTAGGTGACCAAGTACCAATTTTATAATAAATTTAATGATTGTGAATGTTAGAGTGATGTGCATAAGTGATTTGGGAAAAAATCTAACTAGAAACATACATAATAGGTCCACCGACATCCATATTACAATAAATTGTTGTTTGATTGGTCTTCAACATGTTTGGGCATGAAATTGGTGTTGCATGCTCATCTCACATCTGAATCTTATATGAACTTCCCTGTAGCATGTATGATTGTATTATTTTTTGTCATATTTATTCTGTATTATAAGTGATGTGTTTGTATTTATTTTGTACTATGAGTGATGTGTTGTCCTTGGTCTCTTACATAATCTAGCTCCACATGCACACACAATTAACTTATGCTATTAAGAGTAGTTACATTTATTTTAATATCATGAAATTTTATACTCGATGTATTGTATGCATGATTCCACCTGTACTACAAGATGATCTCTTAATTGCTAAACATGTTATTGAATACAACCCATTTTCTGGGTTGGTCAGGGAACTGAGATTTGTGAAGGTTGTTCCGTTGGTTGAACCATCCTATGACTAGACTGACTGATTTGAGTGGATGCGAATGGGTGACACTAGTGGGACTACATAGGTTGCTTGCAGCCGATGTCGTGCGTTACGTGCTCGCCTGAACTTGGACAGTCTAGTCCACTGACTGACCAACCATGTTTGTTAACCATGTTTGCCCACACCTGTTTAGAACCTAGAACACCCATCACCCACTAATGCCCATTGGTAACTGCTAGACATTTATCCATAGTCTCGTGAGCCGTACATGGTGGAATGAGACACTATGTCTGAGCTGTCGGCCTACCCTGGGGTGACGAGCCTCCTCGCAGTGACTGTGAGCGATCTCGAGCACTCTCCATGTGCTTGAAATCAGAAATGGGAACCCCGATGGGATCAAGGATCGTGAGATCTTGACCTCGCACGTTGAGGTGTCCTGGCCTAACAAATGGTTGAGGGCATTAATATTGTCAGGGTGTACTAGTTTTTCCAATCTGCTGGATGAATGAAATTAATTAAAGACTTAGCTAATACGTTCACAATTGTATCGTATTAGTTAAGCTGACGACTCAGCAATTGAGTTCACAATAACTGAGTGTTGGTCATGCGCGATCGTTAGACGAAGTCGCTCGAGGGAGTGTTATTGCGATCGAGGTTATGCATCATTCCATAATTCATGCATATGCATTAACAAGATTAGTTAGAGATTTATGAATGTATATTTTTCATTAAATTCATCATAAAATTGATATTTGATGTAACTTAAGACTAATGACACCCACTGAGTTGATCACTCACTCCCACACTAGGACGGTGTTTTAAAACACCAACCAGATTCTTCAGTAAATGCAGTGATATTAAGCTCGACTAACCGAGCGGTGCGAGCATAGACGAGGAGGATGAACTATCCTACTTCCAGCTTATGGGCGGGTCACCGTAGATCGAGCAGGTTGTCTATGGGATTGCTGAGTAGTATACTTAACATATTATTCTTTTGGACATCTCATTTTTATATTTTGTCGGGCGACGCCTTATGCAGCTCATTGATATTTTTTGTAGACTTGTATACATTAGTCGCTTTAATTTTAGTAGACCAGTTGTAATTCTGGTTTATGTTCCAATTAATTCCATACTGCTCATTAAATTAGATTAGATCATATGCAAAACATAAAAATTTGATTATAAGTGACACACGAGAACTTGAGAGTCAAGTGTATGCACGACCCCCAAATTTCAAGGCATTACAAGTTGGTATTAGAGCAATGGTTTAGAATCAATTGAGCCATGGACCATAAACCCACTATAACACATATGTTGACGTAGGAGGGAGCGCAATAGAGAGACTAAGACAATAGGACCTATCCCAGGTACCCCAAATCGTTAAATCTTAGATGGGAACTCTATTTTTTAAAGGGTTTAGACTAGGGAGAGAGAGCGCGATGATACTAGGATTACATCTGGGAACCTTATAGCGTTTCAGCCCATTCTTGGGCAAGAGCTCAAGAACTTAACGGTAAGACCCGATTTGACCAACTAGGTAATTTAAGTAGCTCATTCCACCCAATCCTTAAGTCTCAACTCCTCCTCTTAACCCATCCCCCTTAGAAATCTCACCTTCCACCACCTTATTCTTTTAATTTTTTTTAGTACTTTTCATGTTAAACATAACTCCTAAAGCTCGGGGGATGAAGAGTTATAATTAAATTAAAATTTATTATAAATAATAAAAATATAAATAAAATAGATTTTTGATTATTAACCTGATGAAATCTTGTGAAATAACTAGGTTATTTAGATATAGTAGCTTCTTCTACCCCAAATTCATATATGGCACGTCAAATAACTCATTTTGGTTTGCGAGATACGCATGTTGAAAAATCTCGACAATCCTAGAGGTCAGAAGCTGGTGTGGCCCCCACCCAAGGAGCCAGTGTTCCGTGTGGTCCCTGCCCGGCCGGCGTGACCCTCGCCGGGATTTGAACAGATTGAAGCTAAACAAATCTAGTTTCATATAAAAATAAAATAAAAATTATAATATAATTAAATTTAGAATGATTTGACAACTGTCTAAAAATCATTAGTTTCACACAGTGGTTACTTCTAAAAATTTTATAATTTATCTATAACTCTAAATGAGATGAAATTTTTTGGGATAGATTTAAACTTAATGATGAATCATTATAAAAACTTTTATAATAATTTAAGTACTAAAAGTATAAGAAACGTTACAAGGAATATAGACATTTCGCAATAAAAAAATTTATTAGTTTAGACAATTGTCACTTCTGGAAATTTAATAATTTTTCTACAATCCAAAAGGAAATGAAATTTTGTAATATCATATTAAACTTACTGATGAATCATAATAAAAGTTTAGAAAATAATTTAGTTACTTTAAGTATGAAGAACGTTACAAGCGGTCATGGTGTTGTAGAAACAAACAGAAATTCGTTGGTTTTGGACAGCTAGTAATTCCTGAATTTTTATAATTTTTATAAAACTTCAAATGAAATAAAATTTTATGAAATAAAGGTAAGTTTAATGATAAATTATTATAAAAATTACAAAAATAATATAGTAACCAAAGGTGACAAATATATTATAAATAATAGAAGGGTTGAAAACAAAAATTTCTGTAACTTCGAGTTGCCAATAGACCAATCATGTCTTTTCATATTAAAGTTTAGCATTGAGTGTCCATTTAAGAATTATTTATAATCATGCTAGGAATCATCTCATGATTAAATTTGATTATATATATTTGTTTAAGTTGTTTTGGTGTAATTAAGCTAGGACCCTTAAGTAGGATTGAGTTTTATAGTTTAATACTCTGTAAGTTCATATTAGAGGTGGGCTACAATAAAATATATTGATTTTTCCTATTCTCTTATAGACTTAAGGCTCAAACAACATTAAGAAGATGATATCTTTCATCTTTACCTTCCTGCATCCTTGTTAGTGTTATTAGCACTCCAAACCTGCAGAATACCTTAGAACTTTCGATTATTCCTTCCTTCTTGAAATTTATGAAACCGAATTGCAGTTTGCTCATAACCCACTAGCCATAAGATTGAAACGGTAATATACATATAAAATTTTGTGCCTTTAAAAACCCTTAGAATGACCTTTGACCATAAACATATGGAGAGATTTGTTAACCCCTAACTTAGACATAAATTAAAACAAGAACTCTCTTAGACCAAGACCCAAAGGACCACATTATAAATAAGATATTTAAACTTTTCAAAGATGGTCATTCCTTAAACATTTAGATTGATCGGACTACAGAATTACGGAACTGTACACCTGCGAAGCATTCGCGGCTTGACCCAATTCTCAATCCTAGGCAACTACCAATGAATTCATTACTATGACTGAGCAGAAGACTAAGATCCACCAGGACTAAGAAGAGATACAATGAGCCTTCTACCTTGATTAGATAGATGATTGATGTATCAGGTTCAAGCCCACTACAAACGTCTCTCCGTTTTGACTGAACATTGAAAACATATATTTTTATGCTAAATAGAGGAGAACCATCGTCATAAATCCAAATCTTACAAAAAAATATAAATAAATAAATAAATTTGTAGTAAACCATCAAGGTAAAAAGGTTTTAACGGTGGTAAAAGCTAGGCAAGCATAGATAATATGCACCTTACCATGTACATGAACGTGAAATCAATGACACTTAAGCCTCTCCATTACTCTAAAGCCGAGAGATGAGCTGATCTCCTCCCTCTTCAAAAAGGAGACCGATTTATGGTGGGAGGGCATTCTCAGGACCATTCCAGCGGATCACGTTTGGAGGTGGGAAGCATTTGAGACCCGCTTTTATCATAAATATTTCCCACAGACTTACCGCAATGAGAGAGAAAAAGAGTTTCTTCGCCTTCAATAGGGAGGGATGTTCGTAGTGCAATACGAGAACCATTTCATTGAGTTGTCGTCCTATGCTCCCTGGATTGTTGCTGATGAGGAGACCAAGATGCGATGCTTTACTGAGGGCTTAAGGAGTAGCATCCACTCCTAAATGTGTTGCACAAACATCAGGCCATTCAGGTTCCTCCTTTATGGGTAATAGGGTCTAGCCAACAGTTCTGTCGCCTTCCTATAACTCAAGTATGCAGCGACCAAATCATTCACAGTAAGCTCGAGTTCATACCTTGACAACAGAGGCCTTAGAAGCAGTCACTCCCACTCCCACAGCTTTTGAAGTGACTGCCCATATATAAGGTGCCCCCATTTTTCTCTTCATAGGCACTGGATCTATTACGTCTCTCATATCAAATGCAACTGTTAAGCGTCTAGAGTTGCATTCTAGCCCACTATAGGAGTAAGGATCATTGCCGCTATCAGGACCTTCTTGGAAGTTAAGGATTGTCATGACCGCCCCATAGATTTAGAAGGCAAGGTGGTGAACGTGGACCTAATTGCGACAGAGGTCTTCCATTACAACGTTATCTTGGGCATGAATTGGTTGGCTGAAGTGAAGGCAGAAATCGACTATGATGCACGTTCAGTATTGATACATGAAAGCGAAGGCGCCACCTTCATGTTTCCGGTCCGGGTGAGCTACTCACATCGAGTTTTGTGTTATGTTTCATTGGAGGAGGGTTATGATGGACCCTCGCTAACATCCACCCCTGTGGTCTAATATTTCGTAGAAGTGTTCAAACCTATACCTGAACTTCCTCCTCGAAGGGAGATAGATTTCACAATCGACCTAATTCCGAGGGCCACACCCATCTCCTTGCCAACTTACTACATACCCCATATGAGATGGAGGAGCTTAGGACTCAAAATGATAACTTGTTAAAGTTGGGTTTTATCCGACTTAACATCTCACCTTGGGGAGCCCCAGTCCTATTTATGAAGAAGAAAGATGACACCTTGCAATTATGTGTAGATTACAGGAGGTTAAACTAAGTAACTGTCCGGATCAAATACATGTTACTTAGAATCGATGACTGGTTCGACCAATTGAGGGGTGCTCAATACTTCTCAAAGATCGATTTACAATCAGGATACCACTAGTTGCGAGTCAGGAAGGAGGATGTACAGAAAACTGCCTTTAAAACCTGTTTCGGGCACTACGAGTTCCTAGTTGTGCTGTTTGGACTCACCAATGCTCCAGCGGTATTCATGGATCTCATGAACAGAGTTTTAGGCCTTTATTGTACAAGTTTTTCATTGTATTCATCAATGACATACTGTTATACTTGAAGAGTCACGAAGAGCACAAGGAACACTTGCGAGTGGTCCTCGAAACCTTTAAAAGAATCAACTGTTTGCCGAATTTAGAAAATGCGACTTTTGGAAGGAAGATGTCAAATTTTTGGATCATGTGGTGTCCAAGGAAGGCATATCCATGGACCTCGCCAAGGTAGCAACCATAAAAGATTGGAAGCAATTGAGTTCTGTTACAGAAGTAAGGAGTTTTCTTGATCTTGCAAGTTACTGTCGGAGATTCATTAAAGAATTTTCAAAAATAGCTCGACCGTTATCCTAGCTTACGTGGAAGGATATTAAGTTCGCTTGGAATGAGAAGGCAGAGGCGGTCTTCCAAGAATTGAAGGATAAATGGCATTGGACCCGGTACTCGTATTGCCTGAACAAGGGGTCTAAGTATACAGTCTACACTGACACCTCTCGTGTGGGTTTGAGTTACGTACTCATGCAGAAGGGTAAGGCAATTGCATACGCCTCACGGTAGCTAAGGAAGCATGACGAGAACTATCCTACCCATGACCTCGAATTAGCATCGGTAGTCTTTGCCCTGAAGATATGGAGACATTATCACTATGGGGAAGAGTTTGAGCTCTTTCGTGATCATAAAAGCCTCAAGTACATCTTCACTCAAAAGGATCTGAATATAAGACAATGTCGCTGGATAGAGACATTGAAGGACTTTAAGTTTGAAGTCTCATACCACCCTAGCAAGACCAATTTGTTGGCGGATGCCTTGAGTGAGCACTCAAATTTGCGGCCCCGTTGATGGTGAAAGAATGGAACATGGTGGAATTTGTACGGGACTTCGACATAAAACTAACTATAGAGGAACCGTATGAGGTCATATAAAGTTTAGCTACTAATTATCAATAAAATCATTGAAGCCTATGAAGGCGATGAATTGTTGAAAAGGATGAAAGATAGAGCGAAAAATGATACGAAATTCGAGTGGAGAGTCGATTCTGATGGAGGATTATGGTACTAAGGTCGTCTTTATGTCCCAAATTTCCATGGACTATAGGAAGAAGTCCTTAATGCCACCCACAACTCCAAACTGGCAATGCACCTGGGTAGTACCAAGATGTACCGGGACCTAAGGCGAAACTATTGATAGGATAACATGAAAAAGGAAATAGCAAAGTATGTGTCTCGATGCCTCACTTGTCAACAGGTCAAGGCCGAGCACCACCCACCGCCGGGACTCTTGCAGCCCATGCCCATGGCTGAATGGAAATGAGACTTCATATCTATGGATTTTATCTCCGGATTGCCCAAGACTAAGAAGGGGCATGACTCAATATGGGTGATTGTGGACCGGTTAACGAAATCATCCCACTTCCTTCCAATAAGGGCTTCTAGCTCCGTTGATTACTTAGTCAAGCTGTATATCAAGGAAATAATACGACTTCATGACATCCCGTTAGAAATTGTGTCAGATCGAAACACCCGATTTACATCAATTTTCTGGACGCACATCCAAGAAGTTATGAGAGTAAAGCTGAAATTTATTACGGCCTTCCACCCACATACAGATGGGCAAACTGAACAGGTGAACCAAATATTAGAAGACATGTTGTGGGCTTGTGTGCTAAATTTTTAGGAGAGTTGGGATGACTGCCTCCCCTACACCGAATTTGCTTATAATAATAGTTTCCAAGTTAGCATCGACATGGCGCCTTATGACGCTTTATATGGGCACCCGTGCCTAGCTCCACATTGCTGGGAAGAAATTGGCAAGAAAAGCTTGCTAGGGTCGGACTTGGTGCGAATAATGACTAAGAAGATTGAGATTATCTGACGCCACCTCTTCACAACACAAAGCAGACAGAAAAGCTACACTGACACGAGGCGGAGAGACTTAGAATTTAAAGTTGGCGACTACGTATTTCTCAAGATTTCGTCAATGAAGGGAGTTATATGCTTCGGCAAGAAGAGAAAACTCACGCCATAATTTATTGGGCCCTTTCAAATCCTAGATCGCGTAGGCCCAGTTGCTTATCACCTAGCCCTGCCCACACCACTCGCCGGTGTGCACAACATCTTTCATGTCTCTATGCTAAAGAAATACATCCCTGACCCTTCCCATATCATTAACCGGGAGCATGTGGAGCTCAAGGAAAATGCCACATATATCCTCCAACCCATTCGAATACTGGATAGGAAGGAGCAAGTCATATGTAACAAGGTCATTCCATTAGTCTAGGTATTGTGGACTCACCACGATGAAGAGGAGGCCACTTAGGAAATGGAAGCAGAAGTCCGTAAGCATTACCCAAGCCTACTCCAATAATACGAACAGGTACAAATTTTGAGGATAAAATTTATTTATAAAGGAGGTAGATTATAATGCTTGGCCCATTCAGAACAGTGTCCTAAGGCGTCCACATGGGAATTACCACAGGACCGCTCGATTAAATCGCTCTTGTGAGGGGTACCACCAATAAATTAACCCGAGTTGTCCCATTAAGACAGTCGAGTCTGCTTATGCTCGAACTGAGTGCGGGCCGTTAAGCAGGTTGGTCTGATTGTGCTTGTCAAAGATATGAGGTATTGCAACAGTCGGATCTCTTCTAAATTTACGTTGAAGGCCGAAAATATTTCTCCACACCCGTCCACAAAATCTAAACCCCGATTGTGGAACGGTGACCGTCGATCACAAATCGGCCCCTTGCGGTAAAATCCCGCATCTGTTTGCCTTCAAATTTTGCACGGTCCTTCATCGAGCCATGGGGCACCTATTCTACAAATTTTATGGCCAGGGGGCCATCAGGGTAGCCCCAATAACCAAAAATGGGCCCCACATGGCCATGTGAAGATTGGACTTATACGATAAAATCTTGCATCTGTTTGCCTTTAAATTTTACACAGCCCTTCATTAGTCCATGAGGCACCTATCCTATAAATTTGGTGGCCAGGAGGGTGTCAGGGCAATCCCAACAGCCAAAGAGGGGTCCTACAAGGCTAATAAATGGAATTATTAGAACTTAAGGACATTTGGTCCAAATCTAGGGAATAAAACCCTCTAACTCTCCCTCTCACTCACTCCCACAACAAGCTCCAGCAACAAAAGAGAGAGAAGAGAGAGAAGAGAGAAAGAAGAGAGGAAGAAGGAGAGAAGGAGAGTGTAGTAGGAGGTGAGGCCCAAGGAACTTGGAACCTTGGAGAATCTCATTCCTCTTCCTCATATCCACAATTACAAGCATAACTTTCAACCGATTGAGGATGTAACTACTCATCTTCTCTAGAAATTCTTTGTGTTGAGCTAGGCCTTACATGTAATCCTAACACGTAAATGCATTTGACTTAGGACCTCGACAAATTGACCTGCGAGTTTAGCACCCCTGGGTCGTTTCCTCAAGCTCTCAATGATCTATAGGTGCAAACCATTATCCTTAGGTGGCCAAGTACCAATTTTAGGATAAATTTAATGATTGTAAATGTTAGAGTAATGTGCATGAGTGATTTGGAGAAAAATTTAACTAGAAGCCTACATAATGAGTCCACCAACATCCATGTAACGTTAAATTATTGTTTGATTAGTCTTCAATATGTTTGAGCATGAAATTGGTGTTGCATGTTCATCTCACATCTGATTCTTGCATGATCTTCCTTGTAGCATGTATGATTGTATTATTTCTTGTTGTATTTATTTTTTATTATGACTGATATGTTTGTATTTATTCTGTACTATGAGTGATGTGTTTTCCTTGGTCTCTTAGGTAATCCAGCACCACACGTACACACGATTAACTTATGCTATTAAGAGTAGTTGCATTTATTTTAATATCCTAAAATTTTATGTTTGATGTATTATATATATGATTCCACCTGTACTAGAAGATGATCTCTTAATTGTTAGACGTGTTATTAAATACAACCCATTTTCTAGGTTGGTTAGGAATTAAGATTTGTGAAGGTGGTTCTGTTGGTTAGAACATCCTGTGACTAGACTGACTAATTTGGGCGAATGCGAATGAGCGACAGTAGTGGGACTACATGGGTTGCTTGCGGCTGATGTCGTGCGTTTGTGCTAGCCTGAACTTGGACGGTCTATTCCACTGACTGACCAACCATGTTTACCCATTTCAGTTTAGAACCTATAACACCCCTCACCTGTTGATGCCCACTGATAACTACTAGACATTGATCCAAAGTCTCGTGAGCTGGGCATGGTGGAATGGAATACTATGTCTGAGCTGTCGGCCTACGCTGGGGTGATGAGCCTCCCCGTAATGACTACGAGCGATCCCGCTTCCCAGTACTCCCTATGTGCTTGAAATCGGGGATGGAGACCCCAATGGGATCAAGGATCGCGGGGTCCTAGCCTCGCAAATGGTTGAAGGCATTGATACCGTTAGGGTGTACCAGTTTTTCCAGTCTGCTAGATGAATAAAATTAATTAAAGACTTGACTAAAACGTTCACGATTGCATTGCATTAGTTAAGTTGGTGACTCGGCAGTTGAGGTCGTAATGAGGGAGTATTGGTCATGCGCGATCATTAGACGATGTCACTCGAGGGAGTGTTGTTGTAAGGTCATGCATCATACCATAATTTATGTATGTGCATTAACAAGATTAGTTAGAGATTTGTGAATGTATGTTTTTCATCAAATTCATCATAGAATTGATATTTGATGTAACTTAAGGCCACCCACTGAGTTGATCACTCATTTCCACACTAGGACAGTGTTTTAAAACACCAACTAGACTATTCAGTAGATGCAGGTGATGGTGAGCTTGACGAACCGAGCGGTGTGAGCATAGACGAGGAGGACGAGCTATCCTACTTCCAGCTTATGAGCGGGTTACCGTAGATCAAGCAAGCTGCCTATGGGATTACTGATTAGTAGACTCAACGCACTATTCTTTTGGATATCTCATTTTCGTATTTTGTCGAGCGACGCCTTGTGCGGTCTGTTGGTATTTTTTGTAGACTTGTATACATTAATCACTTTCATTTCAGTAAACTAGTTGTGATTGTGGTTTATGTTCCAGTCAATTCCATACTGCTGATTAAATTGGATTGGATTTTATGCAAAACATAAAAATTTAGTTATAAGTGACACATAGGAACTTGGGAGTCGAGTGTATGCACGACCCCCAAATTTCAGGGTATTACAGGTTTAGAAGACATATAAACATCACTATAAAGAAAAGATTTCATGTATAAATCCATCTCACTCGAACTTTGGATCTACCTCATTTTTTAAAGTATCCCAAGATGAGCTGCCAAAACTGATTGACAAGAAGATTTCTCCCTGCAAACCAATCGGTCCACTTTCTCATCCCAAATTCTCATTTTTCCAAAATTAAGTTGGGTGGCTAGGTAGCCCGCGCCGATGTCACGGTGGGTTCCACAACGCTTCTCTCCACACTGGCTCCCTGTAAGCAGGGGCATAAGAAAGTCCTATCTGCAATAGCCCTTTTATTCACTGTCAGCTCCTACAAAAAAATAATAATAAATAAATAGATGGACACACTAATGAGAACAATGTAAATTTGTGACTAAAACCTCCATGTTCATGAAGCCCACCTGAGTTTTGAATTAGGATGGCCTTTTTATATTTATTTCATTATGGTGGCTCATACCTTATGAACAGATTTGATTAAAGATACACCCCAAATGAGTCAGCATGAGTCCTAAGTTACAGGGTTAAAAAAAAAAGATATTGAGCCAAGCTTGCCAGAGCACTAGGGCCTAAACTCCTAGGCGTGGTCAAGACCCATTAGAGCTGAGTATCGAGTCAAGTCGGACCAAGTAAGGGTTGACCCAACTCAATTTGGTTTTGAAAATGGCTTGACCCGAACTCGATTTGACTCATTACCAAGTCTAGCATGCCTAACTTGATCTGAGTCCAAGTCTGGATGGACTGATATGAACTAAGTCCGATCCGGTCAGAGATACCAAGTCGGATCAAGTCACCAGGCTGAGTTATTATGGCAAGGCTGCAAATGACCCATGTCCATTTTGAGCTAGTCTAAACCTACAAAAATCTGACCCAGCTCCCTTTTGGACAGCCTACCTGACTCATTACCATCCGAATTAAAGAAATATAAGGGTGTGTTTGGATGCCACCAATTTTACAATTTTCTTTTCAATAAACCTGTGAGCGACATGACCGTCTCTCCTCTCACACGCATGCTAAAATATACGAGATGTTTTCGAAAATTGAACTCATTAACCATTACTAAAAGGGTGAAAATTTGAAATTCGGGTACGTTGGATACATGAGTGGGCCACAATCTCATATTTAATTCTAATAAGGCCCTCCAAATAGTTGAACATATGGACCAAACCAATCCCAGCCGTTGCTAATTGTCGACCTCGTGGTGTCACCTCCTCATTTTTACACAATGCAATGCACTTGTGCATCCAAATTCACATGTCCCTCTAATAATAGGAAATTTTTTAATGTCTTCAACAATTATTCTAATAAATACATCTCTATTTTGATCTAAGCACAAATATGCAAATATGTTTAAGGGTCTTTTTTAAATGGTAGCAATGAGATTTTTCAGTATCATTCTAAGAATAGCTGGACCTTTCAGAAGAAGAAGAAGAAGAAGAAGAAGAAGATGATGATGCTATCGATTTGATGAGAAATGAAAGGAACTATTGCATATTCGAAGCAGTTATTTTTAAAGTAACGGAAAGAAAAGCAATGACTAAGAATGGGGGAGGGTCAGGTTCCATGGCTCAATGGTAGATAGGTTGTATTTCAATATTGAGATAATGGGATCAAGTGCTCATATAGCCTAGGTGTGTGCGAGTGTGTTAAAATTAAGTGTTGTACACGAGTCAAGTTAGCTCGGCCATCTCGCTCGACTCGAAATTGGATTCGGATCGAGTCGAGATGATTTTTGGAGCTTGAAAACATTTCAAGCCGAGTTCAAGCTTGTCCTATCTTGACTTGACTTAGATTGAACCTTAATTCAAACCAACTCGGATCGAATTAACTCGGTGACTTGGTTATTTTGATATGGATGCTGATCACCGAGTGTTTGATGAAATGACTCAACGAAGTGTTGGTGAGGAAGAAATGAATACACCGGTTGTTTGGTTTTGATGTTGCTTTCTAGGTATTGGATAAATTACCTTTAAAAATGTTGTTACTGTTTTGCATTCTTTAAGAAATTGAAGATGCATTCTACATGTTTGAGAAAATACTGCATATGCTTGAACTTGGCTTTGAGTTGGCCCGAGCTTTTGACTATACCGAGCCGAGCTAGCTAGACGGGCTTGATGACTGAGCCAATCCGAGTTCGAGCTGGGTTTAGCTACTGGCCGAGAGCTGTGCCAAGCTCGACTCGATTCAACTCGTGTCCAGCTTGGTTAAAATAAAGAAGACTAAAGTGGTAAAAAACCTTCAACTAACTTTTAAGCATGTCAAAAAAATACACAGAGTCTACTTCGTACGAGCTTCCCACACACATTTGTGCACCTAAACCATCGAACAGAATGGTCCCCCAGTAACAAACTACTGATGCTAACATGAGGCCAATCCACTCATCAAGTAGGCCACATGTGTACTTAGGACTAGATTGAATATTGTCCATCATTTACTATGGTGTGGGCCTCATATCGAGTAGATCGGCCTCCTTTTTACCATTTATGTTCTTTGCAGTGGGGCCAACCTTCTGAACCAATTGGATGAAATACATGCATGAAATGTTGGCACTTAGGTGCTAGTTGGGCTCCAATGGTTAATTATGCGTGAAACTCCAATTTTAATAGGGTATGGTCCCAAAGTTGATGTGCAGGAGTGAGTTTGAACTTTCAACGGTGTGGATCTCGTGCACATTACCTCTTTCACCTAACTACATGCACGAGATGTGCACTAAAACCGGGAACGAGTTGGCTACTCCCCCTGATACCAACCTGGTGGCCGGTGGTTGGTGCTCTGTGGGCCCTACCATGATGTAGGTGTTTCATTCATTTCGTTAATCCATTTTTACGTATCATTTTAGTGCTCGATAAAAAAAAGATAAAGGTATAGGTCTTAGTTGGGCTCTATTACAGGACAAAAATAATGAATGGATATTTACAATTAAAATCCTCCTAAGGCCCACTGTATTGTTTATTTGACATTTTATATGTTGATTTGGCCATAAATACCCGGACAAAGGTTAAATATTAAATATCAGCTTGATACAAAACTTTTATGTCTCCCAAAACATTTTTAATTGTCAAAATTCATTCAACACCGTTTCCTGTAATATGGTCCACTTGCGATTAAGATATACTTCATTGTTTTTTTATCATATCATAAAATTATGTACAAAAATAAATGCATGGCCGGTGTGAGGGGGAGTAGCCAATCCGTTCCCACTAAAAGTCTAAAACCAACCTTATCGAAATAGCTATATTCTAACATTTCCTTGAAATCCAGCTGTCATGACAGTGTGGCAGTTAACAAGCAAGGAAATGTGCCAAAATAGGGTTATTTTGCCAGCGATGCTGTTAGCAAGGAGAACGGATTGGCTACGGGCTGCTGGTCGGTACTCTGTGGGCCCCACCATGATACCATGATGTATGTGTTTCATCTATTCCGTTCACCCATTTTTACATATCATTTTAGAGCTTGATCCCAAAAATGAGAGGGTTATAAGACTCAGGTGGCCACACCATAGGAAAACAATAGTGATTTGATATCCACCATTAAAATCCTCCTAAGGCCCATTATACTGTTTATTTGAAATCCAATCTGTTGATTAGGTCATATGGACCCAGATGAAGGGGGAAAAAACAACAAAGATCAGGTTGATCCAAAAATTTTATGGCCCCAAAAAAGTTTTTAATGGTTGGCGTTCATTTAACACTGTTTCCTGCAATGTGGTCCACTTGAGATTGGGATAGAACTCATTTTTGGTCTCACATCATAAAATGATCTAGAAAAATAGATTAAGGGCATGGATGAAACACACACATCATGGTGGAGCCCACGGAGCAAGTCAATCCGTTTCCGCTAGTAAGTTGATGCAAACTAGTCGATGTCACTAACAAGTAACAAACAAGAGCTACTGGGTCCTTACTCACGCTTTGACGGTAGACTCGCAGGAGTTTCGATATGATGTCATGGGTTCAAGCACCCATTGTGGTGAATTCTGCCTGTTTCTCTTTATAAGTGTTATATATTTTTTTTTAAAAAATTTATTATTATTATTTTAAATCACGCACCTGTACATCTCACACACACATATACACTCACACCATAATGGGTGCTTGAAACCAAGATTTCATGTTAAAATTCTTGGCACTGAGCCATAGGGCATAAGTACGTGTGGTGTGTGAGTGACTGTGTTAAAAATAAAAAATAAAAATTCATTAGATCAATTATACATGTTCATATCTTATTAGCTCTTATATGCATGGAATCAATGCACTTTTCAATAAATAGTTATGCATACATAATTATTAAACTTATGGATTGAATGTTGTGAGAAGAGATGTATAATCATCAACAACACTTTATAGTTTCGATGTATTAAAAAGTTATATAATATGAATCATGTTTCAAAGTGCCACGTGTATGATTGTCCAAGTTCAGCATCTCACATGTGTCTTATGTACCACCATAGATCTTGGAGCACCAAAAACAACATGTACTAATATAACAGGCCAAATATGCAACCACCAACCAATCTTTACGTTCTCCATGTGACCCGTAATTTATCCCATCAATGTTCTAAGAATAACAAACAAATCAAGCATATGTCACCCCATGTGGTCTAGCATAAAGGGAATAGGTACCTCTTAAAATTATTAGAACTTAGATATGAATTACATGCAACAAAGGGTTACAAAAATCCATTGTATTCCAAAGATATAGGCAAATGAAAAAGTTGCATATACACATGTCATTTATTATTAGCCACACATCTAACACATGTACATGCATATAAACTCTTTTCTTGAGTCATGTATAGGTAAAAGAAATCTTTGTAACAAGTAAGGATTCACGTTCATGGAACCCATTCGGTCATATTAGAGATGAAGGAGATTCCAATAACCGAAAGAGATTCATGTTATTTGGAGAAATACACCCAAATCCATAGCTCAACTGGTAGATTGAGTGGAGATACCTCGTTTCAACACTTCAGGTCTTAGTATTGATCCCTAGCAGGGGTGGCTAATATGGAGTGTGTGTACTGACATGGGTGTGTAACCCAAAAAAAAATAATGTCATTTAGAGAAAGAATGGAGTTATCATTGAGTAATTTCTAACCAAAAGGACTCCCGTCCATGGAACTCATTAAGTCATTTCAGGGGTAAAAGAGATCTCAATAACCAAAAGAGGAGAAGATAGTTATCATCAAATCATGTCTATGTTAAAAAGATCTCAATAATCTATATGGATAACTAGAAGGGATTCATGCAGTGCAACTCATTTAAGGTTCATTTAAATTCCACCAAATAAATTACTTTTTCTGCCTAAGCAATGGATAAATAATTTATTTTAAATATAGTCATTAATTACTCATGCCTCAGTTGTAAACTCCCAAGAGTTTTAACACACAATTATGGGTTGGAGTACCCATTGTGGTGAAAAGCTACTGTGGTGTGAGTGTGTGTGGGGTGTGAATGTGTGCGCCAAAAACTTTAACTTAATTGAAATAAATAAGTTTAGTTTCTAATATATTATAAGTAACTTATTTTACTTAAAGTTACTTGGGGCGTATTTGGATACTGCTAAAAAAGTTACTTTTTCTACTTGTGATGACAAGTAACTTGTTTGGAATAAGTAAGTTGCTATATAATCAATTATAAATAGCCGTTTTTATTTAAAGTTATTTAGTCCCTTTAGTTTAATTAGTATAAATCTAGATAAGTTACTCAACACAGTAAGTTAACTTCTTTTTTTTTTTAAAAAGGAGAAGCAGGTAGGAACTCAACACAGTAACTTATTTTAAATAACTTGAGATCTAAAGTCTCCCTTAATTACTTCAGCAAATTAAGGTTTGCGTAGAGAAAAGAAAGGAGCTATCATGGGGACGCGGATTTCCTGCCAAAAGCCTTCGGCACCAAGGCTTTGTGCTGAAAACTTAAGTGAGGCCTGTCATGGTGTTTTGTAAGAAATCGCCTCTTGTGAGAATACTTCAAGAATGAACTGGGGTCAAAATACTCAAGTAGGCTGAAAATGTGAGGATGGGATGTCCACCCACAATTGAAATATTCATGGGACACATGAGTTTTCAATCAAGTTAATCTGCGTTTTAAGTACATCCCGGTAGGAATGATATTACGAGTGGTATGGAATGCCCGTAAACATCCCTGTCAACCCAAGAGAGGTTCCTACGGTGGGAATTTCCTTACCCACCTTTTCCTTTAGTGTGGCCCACTTGAGCCTTTGATCCTTCTTACTTTTGGTATCAAGTCACTAAAATGACCTCACAAAACGGCTGAACTGAGTGGATTTCTCACAAACACCATGGTAGGCCCCCATATTTGAGTCCCTAAAATGAGCTCACAAAACGGTTGAACGGAGTGGATTTCTCACAAACATCAAGTTGGCCCCACCTGAGTTACCAGCACATGAACTTTCTGCGACAGCCTTTCGCAGGAAATACGCGTCCGAGGTCATTTGGAGACAGGAAGGCAGCTATCATTGATGGGACGCGGATTGCGTCCTACCCCCGCCCGGACAGTAATCCATCCGGGCAGTGTTCTGTGGGGCCCACCGTGATGTAAGTGTTTTATCCACTCCGTTTATCGTTTTTCTCATATCAGTTTAAGATATGATCTAAAAAATGAGACAGGTTCAAAATTAAGTGGATCACAAATTGGGGATTGACCTTTCACCATTAAAAAGTTCTTAAGAGCTGGAGAAGTTTCAGATCAAAACTTATATTTGTGTTTTCACTTCGTCTATATGACCTTATTAATAGGTTGGATGATAAAAAACTATCACAGTGGCCCTTTGAAAGGTTTCAACTGTGGGTGTCATTATCGCTGCATCTTCCTGATCCACTGGCACTTTGGACCTGCTTAATTTGTAGGATCATAAATTAAAATTGTCTGATAAAAGAGCGATGAACGGTGTGTATAAAACACCTACATCACGGTGGGCCCCACAGAGCACTGGGTAGGACGCAATCCGCGTCCTCATTGATGGCCCACTTGCTTTCAAAAATAGAAACTGCCCAAAAAAGGTCGCTGCCATTTTTTGTATGTTCCCCATCCAGGGTGGTAAACTCCGGTCCTTGTCTTTTACCCGCCTGAATTCAGGCCGTTGTCTTTTACCCCCCTTTCTAGAAAGGGTACATTTTCATAATTTGAATTTAGCCCATAGCAAGTCTACCGGATAGGTTTTGGTAGTCACCGTTGGATGGTACAAACATGTGATTGATCGGGACCATTCATTAGGTAGTACCTAACGTGTACATCCCATACACCACAGAATATCTCGGTATTTACCTTCATCAGTTGAATTTGAACCGTTGGGCTTTTCCTCTCACACAAGCTTGATCCAAGTGATGAATGGCCCAGATCAGCAGACCGACATTAGTTCTTTATCAAGGGCAAGACGAATTTTCTTTGGCCAAGGTCCGTTGACAGAGTCCAATCCCTGATGATTGGCCCCGATCCCTGACATGCGTGCCATCCAACGGTTGGAACGTGGCCCTTTGTGGTAGAGATCCTCTCTCCAATCTCCGGGTAACCCAAAGTTCTGTGAGACCCACGTCGTGTGAAATCCACTCCGTCAATCAGTTCCTTCATCTCGTATTCATCCAAGGGCCCAAAAACGGAGGCAGATCTAAGTCCCAAGTGGGCCACACCACAAGAATCTGTGGGGATTGAACGCCCACCATTGAGAAACCTTCTTGGGACCCACCGTGATGTTTTATATGCTATCAAACCCATTCATAAGGTGATTCCCATCAGTATCCATAACTTCCATGGCCCTAAGAAGGTTTCAATTGTAACCATTCAATCCCACCTGTTTTTGTGGTGTGGCCCACTGGAGTCTTGGATATGCGTCATTTCTAGCCTCCAATCCTAACACGTGCTGCCAAAACTAATCAACGGAGTGGATTTCACACAGACATCGTGGTGAGCCCCACAGAGTACAGAAAACAGGAATCGAATAACGTCGACTGATCACATACATCAACGGTCCAGAGCACCAAAATATGGGCCCCACCTTCACATAAACAAGGCCGAGGATACGACCCATTTACTCGTCCTAGGGTTTTCCGTTCCAGCTAATTAAAATCTCAACAACAAACACCTTCCAGCTTGCATTTCCAGCTCAAACCAAACAACAAACACAACGACAGCAAAAACAGAATCAAATCAAATCAAAACATGAATTACAAAAATACCCTCGACCATTTAAAAAATAAAATAAAATAAAATAAAAAACCCTAAACCCTCACATCCAATTCCACCAGATCGAAACCGCCATAGCCAACAAAACCGCCATTCCTGGCCGGGAAACCGCCTCTACCCCGTTCTTCACCTTCCCGGACGAATCCTCCGCCGCCTTCGGCGGCGACGGAAGCGGCAGCACGTGCACTGCCACCTTCATGCCGCTGTTACAGAACCAGTTGCCGCAGATGAAGTAGTACCACTTGGGATGGTCGAGCGAGATGAAATCCTTGCCGCTGCTCCAGTTTCCATACGATACGTCGGTCGTGCAGTTGTCGTAGCCGGTCTCATTGACCCTGTAGACGTTGTACATGTTCTTCTGGTACCTGAAAGCTGGAATGATGAAGATAGATGATCAGATCTGGAATGTGGGGCCCAGATGGGAGGGATTGATGGGGCAGTCTACTTACAGATGAGATCTCCGACGTAGAATGTGTGGTTGTTGGCCCAGAGCGTGTAGTTGATGCCTGGGTTCCAGCCGCGGTTGCCGCCTACGATGTGATCGGTGGCGTGAACGGTCGAGATGAAGAGGAGGATGAGAAGGACGGTGGAGATGGAGTTTGGCATTGTGAGATGGGGGTTTCGGAGAACGGAGGGGGACGCTTTTTTTGGACTTTTCAGTAGGACTGAGGTGCGAGAGAATGTGAGGGTTGGAAGGAGAACTGCGTGTATAAAAGGGAGGGGTATTTGTGAATTACGAAAATAGCCTCGAATGGTAAAACGAGGGTGGTCCACGTGACTACTGAAGTTAAATCGTAGTTCGCATTAATGTACAGGTTAAGCCCGTTTGGTTACGACCAAATAAGTTACTTTTTCTACTTACAGTAGTAGATAAGTAACTTATTTCCAATAAGTAAGTTTGGTTTATAATTAGTATAAGTAACTTTTTTCTTTAAAATTTCTTAACCACTTCTACTTTTTATGAAAGAGGAAAAGGGAGAAACCAAAAAGAGGAGAAGCTTGTAAGTACGTTGTTTACCAGGCATACTTACCTACTTAATAATTAAAAACTAAGATAAGTTATTTTTATTTTTTATTTTTTTATTTTTAACACACATACCCGCCACACACCCATGCATGCTGTAGTGGGATATCACTGCCTATGAGTTTTGACCCCAAGACCTCCCGTTGAAACTCCTTAGAGTCTACCACTCGGGCAAAGACTGGAACCCCTAAGATAAGCTACTTGAGGCATAAGTAACTTATCTTAACTTATGATCTAAACACTCCCTTAGCTGTGCCGGCTGCTAGGCTTTTGTTCATTTAGTAATCCTAGCCTTAGAAATAAAAGCCTAAGTAATTTTAGGCTAAGCAATGAAAACAAATGTGTGATATATAGGCACCTGATGTACCTTCTTCTCTGACCTTCTTAAATTAGTTTTGGTCTTTTAGAGCATGTTTGGTTTTCCATTTATAATGAAAATGATTGTGAATGGGTAATGATTATTTACTTTTTTAATTGCGTGGTGATGTTACTTACATTTTATTGTAATGATAATTTTGCTACATTGTTTATTTCACTTATAAATTACTTTTAAAATAATAATTTTATACGATGAAAATATAATGAATATAATTTATTTTATGTATTTTTATTGTGTATTTGACCTTTAATTTATGAGACAGGCACCTTAAAATGATAATAATAACTCATTTACTTTGCATTTCATAGGAAATTGGAAAACCTAATAGACCCTTTAGTCATGCGTGTGCTTAGGTATATGAGTGATATGAGATACATTTGGAATTCTAATTTTTTCATTTAACTTGGATTGACATAACATAAGATTCACATTTTTTTTTTCATAGCTGGCATATGAAAGTGGTTCGTCAATCATGTATCCTGAATGCTAGACCTTTGGGGCTCTGACTCAGCTAGATTCACAAATTAGTAGGCCCACCAACTAGAAAAATAAGGATCGGATGCCAACTTCAGTTCACCGATGTGTATCTTTCTACAGATTGATTAATCGGGTGTAACTCACAAAGATAAAGAGAAGATTTATGTGAGTCCACAGCTAAGGCATTATGGCCCCCACGAGTTTTGGATCAGGCATGTTTTTGTGTACTTCTTGATCCTGGGTGAGTCACACTTGATGAACGGGTTTGATAGATGACACAAACCATGATGGTCCACAATAAAAGTGTAAGACCCGTATCTTAGTCCGTACCATTCCGTAGACTTCTACAGTCTTACCGGTCGAATTCCGGCAACCTTTGACCTTTAACCAATATTTGCGCGCGACCCTGATTCGTATGTCGTCAACCCGTATCGACTTAACCCAAGACCTTTACCATAGCGACCGCGTCGTCGCCGCGGTTCCAATGCCGCGACTCACGCGCCGAGGCGATACCCTGGTCTGGAGATACGGGTCAGCGTTCGGTGTGAGGAAAACGCCGCGCGTTGCGAAACCCAAGAAAATCTCTACGACTTGTCACATCAATCTCATCAATCAATCAAATCCCATCACATCTCATGTCAAGTACACATCACTTTTCACCTTTTTCCAAGCAAGTCACAAAAGTCAAAAAGTTCTTAAAAGCCCATTCCTTTCTTATACAAAATGCCTCCAAAGTCAAAAAGTTCTTACACCCATCACTCACCACATCCATCACCCTCTTTACAACTCTTTCTCTCTCCTTCATTTTCAAACCACTCTCTCAAGCAACCAAAAATCCATATATATGAGCCTCTCCCATCTCTCCAAGAGAGCCACAAGTGTGGCCCACCTCTCCATCTCAAGATCTTCCATCCTAGCCATCCATTCCTCATCTCCTCCATTGGAATCAAAGTTAAGGTGTTAAGAAACCCATAGGAGCAAGAAAATCGAATGGTGGGTGCTTGATAAGAGTAGTTTTTCATATTTTTTTTTAAAAATGGACCAAGTGAGGCCAATTGATCAATGGTTTGGATCTCACTTGGGACCTTAAGATGTGGCCGATGGCCCACTTTGATCATCATGATCATTCTATGATGGGGCCATTCTCCATGAACCGCATCATGATGTTTATTTTCTTACTTTAGATAGGTCATCTAGACCGTCCATATTGGTGGGTAAAGGATCTCCACCGTTGATTTCGATTTTGATGGTCCCATGTGTAGGGAGATTCTTTTGATATATGATTTTTCCAAGGGAGGGCTCATAGTGGCGGAGCCCTCCATCACACGCGTGTCCCACTCTCCATCTCTCTCTCTCCATTTTTATTTCATTTTTATTTTATTTTATGAGATTATAATAGGGTTGTGTGGCCTATTTGAATGGACCCCACCATGAGGCTTATATTCTATCCAAATCATCAAGTGTGGCCCACTTTGTGTGTGATGTATCCACACTATTCTCCATGAGGTGGCCCACCTAATCAAGGCCCACCTCAATGCATATTTTAATGTCCAATCGTCCAGCGTCTGGGATGCTGGATGTCTCTGTAAAAGAAAAACACAAATATAAGCTTGATTTTTTAAGCTTTTGGGTGGTTCACTCTCATAGGCCCCACCTTGGTGTATGTATTAAATCCACGCCGTCCACCTCATTCCCTGTATCATTTTAGGTGTTGAGCCAAAAAATGAGGTCAATCTGATGATCAGGCGGGACATACTCTAGAAAACTATGTTTCTTGTCATTCAAAGCTATTAGGACCTACCTTGCTGTATCTACACGCCAAAAATGCTGAACATTGGACTTGTTCAGTGTATTTTGAGCCCCTAAATCCATTAGATGGTGTAGATTTTCAAGAAGTGGGCCCCACGTGTGAAATTTCTCAGAAAAATAAAAAAAGAAGAAGAAGAAGGAAGCAGCAGCACTGCTGCTGTCAGAAGGCAGCGCCCGCTGCACAGGCGGGCGGGCGGACGAGCAGCCCCACGGCCCAGCCGTGGGCCCCACCCTGATGTATGTTTTTTATATCCGCACCGTCCATGTTGTGGGCCCTTAGGCCGGTAGGCTGCCCTCCAAAACTCAGCCAAATCCAAAGCTCAGGTAGCCAACAATACAGGAAATAGTGGTGAATGAGTGGCTGACCTTGAGGTTCTTTTTGGGCCCAAAGAAGCTTTGAATCAAGATGAAATTGTGTTTTCCCTTTCATCCAGGTCCGTGTGACCTTACCAATCGGTTGGATGGAAAAATATATGTATGGTGGGCCCCACGTGGAGCCCAGCCCTTAGTATTGTATGTGTTTTAGTCCACCGTCCAGCGGACGGTGGAGCCCTGGTGAATGTGTTTTATACACACTGTCTAGTGACAGTGGGCCCTCCATAATGCATGTGTTGCATCTAATCCGTTCATCCACTTTGTAAGCTCATGTTAGGACTCGAGGCTAAGAATGAGCCAGATCCATACTTCAAGTGGACCCCACCTTAGCATGTGATGATGCCCATCTTGATTCGTATGTGGTAGTCCATTAGAGCCCACTTTAATGTAGATGTAAGGCCCATGTTGTGAGGCCCATTCGATGTATTTGTGGCCCGTGGTTGAGGCCCACTTTGATCTATATATAAGGCCCATGTTACAAGGCCCATTTTGATGTATTTTAAGACCCATGGGATTGGATCCATTTGATATATCCAAGGCCCATGGGATTAGGCTCATTGGATGTATTTTAAGGCCCACGGGACTGGACCCATTTTGATGTATTCCAAGGCCTATGGGATTAAGCCTATTTGATATGTAAGCCCTGTCAGTGTGGCCCATTTGATATATATAAGGCCCATGGGTCGAAAACCATTTGATGCAATCTAAGGCCCTCAGGTTATGACCCATTGTAATGCACATAAGGCTCATTGGTGCGGCCCATTTATGTGGCCCATTTGATGAATAAAAGGCTCATATGATATGCCTCATTTGATGTATTTAAGGCTCAATGGTATGTACCTAAGGTCCATTGCAATGTGTGATCCCAACACAGATTATGCAACGATGTTTACAATGATCGTTCCTTGGGAGCAATGTTGGTTTGATGTCCACATTGCGAGTATAATGTTGGTTGGATGTCCACATTACGACTCTCCCTAGGGCCCATTGTTAGGCCTGTACTTATTGTGCATAGGCCGTCTAGGCCCATCTGCGTTGTAAGGATAGTTCATTACTTTATCACATGTTTAGTATAGTTCCATGACTCATGATCATACGTATCATATATATGCTTGATATGAGAGGTGACTGGTCATAGCATATGCCTTCGGGCAAGTTATTTATGGGCTCCCGATTAGGCAGTGTTGCCCTACATGAGGGCATGGTACGCGCAGAATTTACTGCATGATTGGATAATGTGATTCATGCATTTCGCATTGTGTGATATGGTTACTGTACGCCCTAGTGACATCGGGGTTGTAGCCTCCACAGACGCATCATGGTTGACAGGATTGGATACCAGAAATTTTGTTCTACATGGGGTATCATAGATATCCCTAGGTGAAAGTCGTTAAACTCTTATGGTACTAAGAGATTGCTCCAACGTCTAGATCGAGTGGGTACAAGAGCGTTGAGTGTCGATCACCATACGGTTGCGCTTTCCACTATATCGTGGTCGGTTGGAAGGGGGTGCGGCCTTACCCACCCAAGAGTAGGGGGCAAAGCTAGGCTGAGTTTGATCAGCTCGAGGAATGGGTCCGCTATCGACGAGCCGAGCTCGATATTGGCAGGAAGATAGTGAGGTCTCTTCCACTTATCTTATTATGCGCGATGGGCGACAATCTGGTTTAAAGTGTACTAGACCCTAGTGATATCCCAGATTTGAGCTACATTGATATGTGGACTTAGATGATGACTGTATGCTTGAGTTGTATTTCGCATCGCATGGCCTTGGTATGACCGACATCATTCATGCTTTGCACCGCATGGCCTTGGTATGGCCAACAGTATTCATGGATATATAGGCATATTTCGCATTACTCTGATGTTGCATGATCATATTACTACCTTGCGCACACACTTTCACCGCCCTCTAAGCTTATGCACGACCGTTGTGTGCAGGTGACGTTGGGGCCCAGCAGCGCTGAAGCAGGAGCACTTTGCAGATCATTTTGGAGTTTTTATTCTTCATCATTGTATTTTCCTTTATACTCATTGTACTTGTAAAGTTTTTTATCATAGTGAAAATGTAATGGAGCTTTTGGTTGTTAATTGTGGGTTATGCCTTTGGTTATGCTTATTACAAATCAAACTGATGTTGAAAATCCTCCTTATAACATCCCAGGATCGGAACCTGGCGAATGGGCGCTGGAAACCAAGAGTGAGGTTTTACGGAGGCTGTCGGCGCCAGATTCAGCGATCAAAAATTTTGTGAGCCCGATTTCCAAGTTTGGGGCGTGACAAAAAGCCTATAGTTGGCATCCCATCCCCATTATTCCTGTAGTTTTACCTAAGTTATGGATTTGGCTGAATTTTAGCCCAGGCCAAGTAAATGTAATATTCTAATTCTAGCCGAGTCATTTAGGAGGAGACATGTGTCATTGCATAGGGAATGAATGTATAGCATGCATGAGATCCTTAGAGATATTTGGAGTACTCTTTATGGAAGTACAGCTGGCAACATCTAATGAAGGGGCATGACTGAAAAGTCCAAGAGGAAAGCAGTTGAGCGAAAAGAGGGATGCGACTGAGAAGTTCAATAGATGAAAAGCGGTCTAGCGAAAAAGAATGGTTAAAAGAACTCGAAGAAACAAAAGGATCTGGAAGACCAATGTGGCAACGCTTTAAATACCATAATTGACTAAAGAAGGAAGAAGAAATGACTCATCTAGAGAGTTCTTCTCTTCCAGAAAATGTTTATAAATAATAAAAGAAATTAACAGAGCACGTCGTCTCATACTAATCAAACAAACCAATTAAATTATCTTTCAATTATCCTATAATTTATCTTTCCTTATCATAACTTAGCTTTCCCTAAAAGTAGTTATAATCAATTAGCTGTAATTTTAATATACATTCATACATTAGACTTTTATCTTAATACAAGTAGTTGTTCATTCAGAAAAACTTCTTGTAGTTGTGCCTTGATGGACTTAGAGTATTTCCTTTTTATTTGACGATATTCAGGTATCAGGAGAGTTCTTTCGTACGAAAGTTAAAGTGTAACCCATTTTCAGATGAAGAACCCTACCCTCTGAATATTGCCTGATCACTCTATAAAACAATTTATAAGTGGCTAAATAGGCAACTGATCTACAAAGATCTCGATTTTATATGGTCACAGTCATCATATCTGCCTATATTGGCGCTTGGGGTTAAGTTGTTCAGTTGTAATTGAGCCACACGGCCGGTTTTAGCATGCCTGCATGCATCACATGTGACAAAAACATCCAAATTAAAATATTGTTGAACAATAACAATAATGCACTTGATGGACAGAATAGATTTCTCATACATAACACGGTGGGCTACAGAGTGGTGTTTTACCCATTGCCTAAATAAATGGTGTAGAGGATTTGGTCCCTTTAGAAGGTAAAATCCATTATTGGCATGTTATAGAAGGTCCTTATGTTCTTCCCGTATGGATGTAAACATTGAAAAATTTAACTTGTTGTGGATCTATTTACACTTCACCTATCGCAACTAGATTTAACAATTATGATACTGCCACGTATTACCACATTCGTCTGGAAGCAAAGAAAGGTACTTATAGATCTTAAAAGGAAATTGCGAGGATTTCAAACAACTCTCTTAAAAAGACGTGTCATGCCAAAAAGGTAAGGATGTTCATAGATGCAGGGCTGTACACGAACCGGGCTAGTCCGGTTAGCTCACTCGACTTGGCCTAAAAAAGCTCGACTCAGCCCCACTCGGAACTGAGTTCGGGTCAGGACGAGCCATTTTCTTCAGCCCCAAATTGAGCTTGGGCCGAGTTCGGATAGGTCCCAATTTGGCCCGAAACCCGACTCGACCTGGCCTGACTCGGCCCGACTCAGTCAAGTGGTGTGTGTGTGTATACTTATTTATTTATTTATTTCAAAACCCTACCCGTCCCTTTCCCCTTTACCCTTTTGGGATAGTTCACTGCCCATCTTTGAAGTGATAGTGACTCATTCACCTCATAGACGTATAACTTGAATGGCCTAGATTCATCCAAATACAAAAAAAAATTATAATGTACTTAATAGTTAGATTTTTTGTGGAGTCTATAGTTCAACTATCTAAACCGTTGATCGAGAGCCTTGTAATGGGACGCTGATTACCTGTCAAAGCCCTTCCCATGAACTTGTTGTAAGATTCAAAACTGGCCTGAACTCAGCCCGAACTTGCCCGATTGCTGATCGGGCCGGGTTCAAGCTAGACATATTGGCCTGGTGACGGGGCTGGGCCGGGTTCGGGCTAGGCGTGGTTGGTGACGGGGCCGGGCCGGGTTGAGCCCAGTTCAACCCGGATCGACGTGTGTACACCCCTACATAGATGCATGCACAACTAAATCTTAAAGGCAATAATCATAAGTATAAGCTATACATATGTGAGACACTCTAAAAGCATGCGTAACATAGCATAACGCAAAGGCAATAATATCCATTGACACATGATAAACTTCAATTGGCCATATACACCTGTGGACGACTAAGCAATGTAGCAAGAGGAAAAGGCAATTTTAAAATAAAAATATAACCACACATGACAACGTAATGGTTAGCTAGTCTCATCTCAAAATAATAACATATTGAGTCAATGCCCTCAATCGATTGAAACATCAGCCTCAAAAATCAAGGGACCATAGGTAAGGCTACCATCTAACCCCAATCTATAAAAGTAACATGGAACGAAGAGTTGTGAGCCTTCACCAATCCAAATAGTACAACTCTCAACTCACTATTGCCTATCAATCTTTCATCATTCATGAACGCATGACTTAGCTTAGTTTAACCTCTTCACTTCTGTCGAGCATCATGCTGTAACAAGTCAAAATTGATTAACATAGTTTATGTAGTTCTTCACTTCTATCTAATGCATTGTCGCATCAAGTCTAATTTAATTTAGTTAAATATCCATTATCCCGTCATTAGATCTCCAAATCCCCAAGTCCTTGGCAATTCTTTGGTCACATCCGGCTGACCAAGCCACTATCATTTAGGTTTTCATAACTGTTTCACAACCATCTAAGTCCAAAAGATCGTCCAGTCCACACAATCATCTCACCCACTTGAATTGCTGTTGGTAACCTTTTCTAATTCTTTTTTTTTTTTTTTCCCTTTTGCGAGCCAATTGTACTGTATTCATATTTAAATTAATAAAATCAACATTTATAGGGCGCATTCCACATTCACCACTAAGCTAGATTCCTATCATAGAAAGAGTTCAATGAAAAAGCACTTAGTGCTTTCCGATTTCGGTGTTTACAAACAACTCTTGATACGAAATATTTTCTCAATTCGGCATTTTAAGTACTAATTTTCAGAGTTAACAAAAATGCCCCTAGCCACTCTCTATCTCTCTCTCCTTATTTTTTTTACGTTATTTTTTGTTAATAAATATAAACTAACTATTATCTTTGCAATAAAAGTCTTATCTCGAAGGTAAAAATAACTCACCTCAGGGACTAACTTACAAGACTATGACATGGATGGCATATATGAAATAGTCCCCATTCACACCTTTGCCTGCGTGTACCTATGCCTGCGTGTCAAATTTGAATAGCAACGGGATCGTAAGTCCTTGACCAAAAATCTAACTGCATCCTTTGTACATTCATACTTTCCTCATGGACTTTTTTATGGTGGGCCCGATCTCGTGAAGGCTTCCGATCATCATGAAGCACTGCCCAACCAGCTGACTTGCGTAGTCGCGGACTACTACAAGATCCGGGCATCTCGCCTTGATTGAGGGCTACGGGTGTCAATGGGCCGGGCCCCTATTGAGAACTATATATTATCGAAATCCAGGCGCGTGAAAACGCAGTTGGAATCACATGCTACACCTGATTTCTACAGACCCTGCCCCACTGCGAATCCAGTCCGTTCAAAAGCTGTACCACCTCATATTGACTGTATACAACCAGAACCAACTATATCCAAAACTCAGGCTGGCCGCGCCACGTGAATAACATAAAATCATGCCTAAAATCTCTAAATTCATTCGGTTTGGCCCACTCAAGTTCAGATCAGTATGATTTTGGGCGGTTCTCTTCATCCCAGTGAGACTTACATGATGAACGGACGGATGGAATACAAATAGCGTGGTGACCCTGGGAAGGTTCCTATGGTGTGTGTCCCATTTCCATCGTTCCCTGTGGTATGGCCTACCTGAACTTTGGATCAACCCAAATTTGGGGTTGACGTACTAACATGAGGTATATCAAATGATGGACGGAGTTGATTTCACGGTGACCCACAGATCTCGGTTATGTTACTCCCTTCCCAGAACCATTGCTGCATAGGATTCCAGCCGAAAATGGACGGCTGTGCCGCACGCATACGTGTCTACTATCCAGCCCCTTTATTTAACTCTCCAGTCAAGACAAACTTGCATGAGAAACATGAGCGGTTGGATAAAATAACCGATGATCTGTATTCTTCGAACATCAGTGGCTTTTCTGATGAGAGAATAAGCATGTTTTTCTGTTTAAGATATTCTCACCATGTGCCCTACCAGATGAGCGGCTCAGATCTTGTGCATGTGCACCTCGTTAGAAATTCTCCGGCGAGAGCACACGTGCATCTTAGATGAGCGTGAATCACGAAAATAGCCGTTGGAAAAGGTTGCAGTTACTTTACAAGTCGTACAATACGGTAATCCTGCGTGTGGGGCCCACCGTCGTGTGTATGACATCAAACCTGTCCTGTAAGGCAGACACGCCGAGAAAGTTGGACTCTCCAAATGAGATCTGATCCATCCATCCATCATCTGGCCACCGCATGAGTATGGAGATTTTTGTGCGGTCGTTGATAGTTTTCTATGGTGAGGCCCACGAGATGATTGATTGTATAAATCTGATTTTTGGGGCATCCCATCGTCATGGAAGGATAACATAATTCACGTGTTGGATGGCATATACACCGCATTGTAGGCCCCACCCAGAAAACGATTGATAACCATCCAAACATCTCTAAATTCATGCTGGGCCCACACGACGGCCGGATGGTCTGATTTTTGGGGCGTCCAAAATTTCATGATGGAACTCACTTAATACACGGGTAGGATGCCATACACGCACCGTGGTGGGGCCCACATGCAGCGCTGGAAGGTAAGCATATTCTACATGCACGGACAGCGACACCGACATCGTCGGAAAAATAAAAAATGGGGGGAACGGATTGGCTACTCCCCCTCACACCAGCCCCGTGGCTGGAGGTAGGTGCTCTGTGGGACCCGCCATGATGTACGTGTTTCATCCATTCCGTTAATCCATTTTTACAGATCATTTTAGGGTTCGATAAAACAATATAGGATATAAATATTAGGTGGGCCACACCATAGGACAAAAATAATGAATGGATATTCACAATTAAAATCCTCCTAAGGTCCAATGTATTGTTTATTTGACATCCAATCTGTTGATTTGCTCATAAAGGCCCAGATGAAGGGAAAAAATAAATATCAGCTTGATCCAAAACTTTTAAGGCCCCCAAAACGTTTTTAATGGTCAAAATTCATTCAAAACTGTTTCAGTTTACCTTAGAAATTGAGCGGGGCAAATTGAAAATTGAGTGGGGCAAACTAGAAATTGAGTGGGGCAAACTGGAAATTAAGCGGGGCAAACTAGAAATTGAGCGAGGCAAACTGAAAATTAAGCGGGGCAAACTAGAAATTGAGCGGGGTAAACTGGAAATTGAGCAGGGGAAACTGAAAATTGAGCGGGGCAAACTTGAAATTGAGCGGGGCAAACTGAAAATTGAGCGGGGTAAACTGAAAATTGAACGGGGCAAACTAGAAATTGAACGGGACAAACTGAAAATTGCGCAGGACAAACATGAAATTGATCTAAACCTATAACGTAAACTAAAACCAAAACCTATGACCTAAACCTGAACCCATTCTTAAATCCCAAAACCTATAACCTAAACCTAAACCTAAACCTTATCCTAAACCTATAACTTATAACCTAAACCAAAACCAGAACCTATAACCTAAACCCGAACCCATTATTAAATTCCAAAACTTATAACCTAAACCTAACCTTAACCTAAACCTAAACCTATAACCTATAACCTTAACCAAAACTTATAACCTAAACCAATACCAAAACCTATAACCTAAATCCGAACCCATTCTCAAATCCTAAAACCTATAACCTAAACCTAAACCTAAACCTTATCCTAAACCTATAACCTATAACCTAAACTAAAACGAAAACCTATAACCTAAAACCGAACCTATCATCAAATCCCAAAACCTATAACCTAAACCTAACCTTAACCTAAACCTACACCTATAACCTATAACCTTAACCAAAACCTATACCCTAAACCCAAACCCATTCTCAAATCCCAAAACCTATAACTTATAACTTAAACCAAAACCAAAACCTATAACCTTAACCCGAACCCATTATCAAATTTCAAAACCTATAACCTAAACCTAACCTTAACCTAAACTTAAACCTATAACCTATAACCTTAGCCAAAACCTATAACCTAAACCAATACCAAAACCTATAACCTAAATCCGAACCCATTTTCAAATCCCAAAACTAATACCAAAACCTATAACCTAAATCCGAACCCATTTTCAAATCCCAAAACCAATACCAAAACCTATAACCTAAACCAAAACCAAAACCTATAACCTTAACCCGAACCCATTCTCAAATCCCAAAACCTTAACCTATAACCTAACCTAAACCTATAGTTATAGCCTAAAATTATTCCCAAATTCCAAAACCTATAACCTAAACTTAAACTTAAACCTAAACCCGAATCTATCATTAAATCTCAAAACCTATTAACCTAAACCAAAACCAAAACCTATAACCTAAACCCGAACCCATTCTCAAATCCAAAAACCTATAACATAAACTTAAACCTTAACATAAACTTATAACCTATAACCTATAACCAAAATCAAAACCTATAACCTAAACCAAAACCTATAACCTAAACCTAAATAAGAACCTATAACCTAAACTAAAACCAAAACTTATAACTTAAACCACAACCCATTATCAAATCCCAAAACCTATAACCTAAACTCGAATCCATTCTCAAATCCAAAAACCTATAACCTAAACCTATAACCTAAACTAAAACCTATAACCTAAACCTAAATCAAAACCTATAGCCTAAACCAAAATCAAAACCTATAACCTAAACCGGAACCTATTATCAAATCCCAAAACCTATAACCTAAACTGAAACCAAAACCTATAACCTAAACCCGAACCCATTCTCAAATCCCAAAACCTAAACCTAATCCTATAACCTAAACTCAAATCCCTAAACCTTAACCTATAACCTAACCTAAACTTATACTTATAACCTAATACTATTCACAAATCCCAAAACCTATAATCTAAACCTAAACCTAAACTTGAAAACTCAAACCTAAACCCGATCCCGAACCTGAATTTGATTTCCTAAACCTAAACTTTAACCTATTCTCAATTTCCTAAAGCTATTACCTATAACTTACACCTAAACCTAACCTAAACCTAAAACATAAACCTAAACCTAAAACCTAAATGTATTCTCAAATCCTTAAACCTAAACCTACACTTAATCCTAATATCAACTCCTTAACCTAAACCTAAACTTAAAAACCCAAACTAAACCCGATCTCAAACCTGAACCCGATTCCCTAAACCTAAACCTTAACCTATTCTCAATTCCCTAAAGCTTTAACCTATAACCTAGAACTTATAACCTAAATCTAAACTTTAACCTAAACCTAAACCAAAACATATAACCAAATTTTTAGTTTGCCCCGCTCATATATGGACGGTTTGGATATAACACATACATCATGATGGGACCCACAAAAGAAAAAAAAATTCAATTTGCCCCTCTCAATTTCTAATTGAGCGGGGCAAATTGGAAATTGAGCGGGGCAAACTAGAAAGGAAATTGAGCGGGGCAAACTGGAAATTGAGCGGGGCAAACTGAAAATTGAGCGGGACAAACTAGAAATTGAGCGGGGCAAACTGAATTTTTTTTTTTTTTTGCTATGTTACTTTTATGGGTCCCATCATGATGTATGTGTTATATTCAAACCGTCCATATATTTTACGAGCTCATATTAAGGCTTGAGATGAAAAATAAGATAGATCTAACTATCAAGTGGACCACACTGTAAAAGGCAATGGAAAATTGAACGTCTACCATTGAAACCCTTTTAGGGGTTACAGAAGTTTTGGATCATTATGAAATTTTTTTCCCTCTTCATCCAGGTCTTTTTAACCCTATGAATGAACTTTGACGAGGAGGATTTCTCACAAATATCACAGTGGGCCCCCTAAAGGTTTCTAATGGTTGACGCTCATTCAACACTATTTCCTGTAATGTGGTACACTTGAGAACTGGATACATCTAATTTTTGGTCTCATACCATAAAATGATCTGGAAAAATATATGAATTGAGCGAGACAGCCTACGAATTGTGCGAGGGAAGCTAGAAATCCAGTGAGGCAATATATAAATTGAGCGAAGTAACCTAAGAATTGAGCGAGACAACCTAGCAATTGAGCGATGCAACGTAAAAATTCAGCGAGGCAACTTAGGATTTGAGCGAGGTTCCCTCGCTCAATTTCAACATAGCCTGAACCTCGCTCAATTTCTAGGTTCCCTTACTTAATTTCTAGCTTTCCTCGGTCAAATCCTAAGTTGCCTCGCTCAATTTCTAGATTCCCTCGCTGAACTCTTATGTTACCTCGCTCAATTTCTAGCTTCCCTCACTCAATTCATACCTTGTCCTGCTCAATTTTCAATTTACTCACTTAATTTCATATTTGTCTCGCTCAATTTTTAGTTTAACCATAAAGTGATTGAAATTGATCGTGAAGTGAATGAAATGTATTTTCGACCACTGACCTGATGGAATCTTAGAAAATAACTAGGTTGGTTGGCTAAAATAGCTTCTCCTACCCCAAAATCATATGTGGTACGTCAAGTAACGAATTTTAGTTTAGAAGATATTCTTGTTAAATGAATAAAGAAATAAATGAAAAAAAAAAGAGAAATATACACACACACACACACACACACACAAACACACTTATTTATATAAACATGTATCAAAGAAAAATGTAGGTACAATAAAGTTCTCTATGTAAAAAATAAAAAAGAAAAAAAAGTGCATAGTATCGTAGTTATGGCTACGGTTATAATCCGTAGCCATAGGCTGGTCGACCGGGTTGACTCAGTCAACCCCAACTTGCTGTCTTCTTTTTCATTTTTTATTTTTTTTCCCCTTTCCTAGTTGTAATTCCCACTGATTTTTGTGGGTCCCATTATGAGGTATATGTTATATCCAAACCGTCCATCTATTTGGTGAACTCGTATTAAGGCTTGAGATGAAAAATAATACAGATCTAGCTATCAAGTGGACCACACAGTAAAAGGTAATGGGGAATTGAATGTCTACCATTGAAACCCTTTTAGGGGTTGCAGAAGTTTTGGATCATCATGGAATTTGTTTTTCCTCTTCATCCAGGCTATTGTGACCTTATGAATAGATTATGATAGGCCTTATAAAAATTTTTAACGGTGAAAATCAATTTCCCCGCTGCTCTTTGTGGGTGGTCCATTGATTTATGGATATGATTTATTTTTTTTTGGATAATGCTCCTAAATGATTTTGAAATATGGATGAACGTTGTGGATATGATAAATACATAGCTGTGGGGCCTTGTAACTTTGATCTCTCCTAAGCCGTTCGTACAACTCTCAGTTGGAGGAGCGTCAGCTCTCGTCTTCGCAATGAAAAGGAGGGGTAGTTTCGTCCTCAAAGTCGCTGTCCGCACGTGCTAGTCTAAGTTGGTAACTTAAGTTTGTATTCCGCGATAAAAACCGCTGGGTAAAAGGTTTTGTCTACAGTGGTCATTTTCCCAATAATTTTCCAAAACTTGTTAGATAGCCACCTTTGGAATATTTAAACGGTGGAACATCTTTTCAGAATTCGGCCATGTAACGGCGGAACCTCTTTTGAGAATTCGAGACATAACGATGCTAGTATGGTCAAAATCCCACATATTTATTTAATTTTTACTTCACTCCAATGGAATAACCTTACAGGTGTTTTTGTTAGTATATAAATATCACAGCAGGCTATAAGAAGTTTTCAACGGTGGGCATTTCTATTCCACTTTTACTTGTTGCACGACTTACGTGAGTTTTAGATATGCCTTAATTTTGAGCTAGTGAGCTAGCTAAATTAATAGACAGAGTGGATTTTTCAAGAACGTTGCAATGTCCCAGTAGAATTTGGTAGAAAATTTCCTATAATATATAGACTAGTTAATGAAGGAAATCGTGGTGGGTACGGTATGTTAATGGGCCAAGCCCTATCCAAGCCCAGCCCATATTATGCAATGTTAATCCAAACCCAAGGCTGAGTTGGTCAGCCGAATCCATCACTGAAAGTTCCAGAGGCCCATCTTCATGCACCAAGTCCAGCCCAGCCCAGCCCAATTTATAAACGGGCTCTATTTTTAAGCCCTGGGCCT
This sequence comes from Magnolia kwangsiensis, assembly GCA_037074715.1. Taxonomy (NCBI): domain Eukaryota; kingdom Viridiplantae; phylum Streptophyta; class Magnoliopsida; order Magnoliales; family Magnoliaceae; genus Magnolia; species Magnolia kwangsiensis. Next base: position 17,722,371 of record CM073582.1, read on the forward strand.
GCCTGGCCCATTGACACTGCCATTGGTGGGCTAGATTGTTATTTATGAGAAATGCTCCCGTTCTCTTACACGAGTGTAAGTTAGAGTGCTCGTAATTGCATTAGGATAGTTAAAGAATCCAATCAATTGATCTAAACCGTCAATTAGGCCCAACACAGATTTCATGGGCCACCATGAAATTAAGACAACAATCTGACGATCCTAACCATCTGATCAATAGTCTTTAATATGGACAGTGAAAACCATTCACACAAAAATAGGTCCAATCAACAATTTGATTAATCTTATTCTCTGGCTCTGTTAAAGATTGCTTATGATTCTAAATAAGCACTTCTTTTAGCCAATCATGACCATCCATCCATGGTTGCTGGAGAAAAGGATGGATAAAAAAATGATGACAAATCAAGGAAGGATTGGACCATCCTCTAAGTGTGTTTTTTGCACAAAAGCTCACAAAAATGTGTTTTGGAATTAATAGACAGTTCAGATTGATTGATTAGCCCGTCTAAATGATAGATACAGCAAGGGACATTAGAGCATTTCTCTATAAATATTATTTATTTATAAAATCAGATTTTCTACTTCTTGTCTGGACCTGTTTTAGCAACTGCTAAAGGCTGTTATTCTTAAATTACTTCTTTAATCCAATCCTATGGTTAGTGATTGAACACTGAATCTCTAGCTTATGGTATTCAAAATCAATTATGTAACAGTCTGCCATAACGGTAACGGTCATAACAGTTAAGCGTTATGGGTTCGAAATGGCCGATATAGACAAAATAGGTATTAATGGTCCTGTAACGGTCCGTAACAGTTCTGTAACGATCCTATAACAATTTTTTGAAAAATAAAAAATGGTCGTGATGTCTGATATGGGGCGTATCACAACGGTTACCATTTTGGAACACCTTGCTCTAGCCTAAGTAGGGACAAGTTATCAATGGGCTGGGTCTGGCATGGCAGGAGTAATTCAAAATCTGGGCTGGATCCAACCCCAGGCCTGGCCCAGTGACAGCCCTAAACCTAAGTGGCAATCACGATCGTAGTTTCAATGTCGATATGGACATATCTAACAACGGTGGTAGATGTACAACAATCGAGGCTGCATGTTCATGGATCATCATTCTCAACCGTTGGATCCGCTAATTCCCCATTTTGTAAAATGACCATCCAGGCCAACAAAATGACCATATGCACATGGCCATGTGATTAGATGATGGGGCACATCTTTCAACGGTTTAAAATTTGGATGTGTGGTCCATCGTGATCAGTAATATCTAAAGTAATTAATCTGTATCCGTACATGCCATACACGTGCATGAGATCAGGACCTTCATCTGTTGGCCCTACCATGGGTTGGGCTTAGATGCGCTGAGGCCTATTTTAGCCCAGCCCGAAAAGCAAAACCTATACCCGGGACCAGATGGGCTAAAGAAACATGCCCAAGCGTGAGCCGGCCATAAATTTTTATGCAGGATTTGGGTTGTTCATTAAGTGGGCCCCACATGCATGATAGATGGAAAAAGTGGGCCGGGCTTGGGCTGAGCCACGGGCTCTTAGACATAACTCATGGCCGTCATTTTGAATAGGCCCATCCTATCATGCTGGGCCCAAACAGTTCAAAATCTAAGTTGAACCCAAACGCCCACAGTTCTGTGTGCAGGCCCGCAATAATGTATCTATTTATCCACGCCATTCATCCCGTCTCTCAGATCATTTTAAGGTATGAGCACAGAAAAGAGGTAGTTTCAACACTCAAGTGCAGCACACCATACATGACTCTTGCATTTAATGCAACCCAAGCTTATTATTTGGTGTGTTCCACTTGAGCATTATATCTACCTTATTTTTGTGCACATACATTAAAATGATTCGAGAGAGGGAATGGATGATGTAGATAAATAGATACATCACGGTGGGCTTGCATACAAAATTGCCCATAGGTGGCTAAAGATAGGCGGGGTAGGACGCAATCCAACATCCAGAATTGAAATGCATTAAAAATTTTCAATATATTCACATCAGCATATGTGACATACAACATCAGCTTTAATTTAATGTGTGTGTGTGTATTTTGATATTCAACTGAAGAATTGTAAAAAGGCCATTAAAACACGTACTTCTACTAAAAATTAGGAATTTTTGAGCCTCGACTTGGCCACAAATATAAGGAACATGAGCAAGCAACTTGCTAACATTTTTTAACTGTCTAAATTTTTTTTTTATAACACACCCCCACACACTCACTCCTTACACCTATGAATTCACCCCCTATAGATGCTCGAACCTGTAAGGGGTGTTGAAACTCCCAGGAGTCTACCACCGACCTAAGCGTAAGGATCCTTTTAACTGTCTAGTTGGGCAACATTCGGATGGCTTGTATAATTCTATTAATATGATTTTAGTGGTGTAGCTGGTAATTGAATTATTTTGGAGTATCATTGGTGTGCCACCACAGCAAACGTATGTGCTACGCACCTCTATTTATTTGTATGACTCTCCAGGGAGCCTAGAAGTCTCTCCTTTAACTCTCTATTTCAAATCAACTCCATGTATCTTCCTCTATGCTCCTCCAAACACACCTCTTATCCTATTTACTTTTAATTCTTCTCATTTACTACCACCCAAATGGCCTTATATTTTGGGTTATGTTCCTTTCTTCTTCTTTTTTTACTGATACGACATCTCCTAAATGGGCATGATGATTTCATGACTTGTTTTGAGAAAATTATTTTTGAGTGCATGCATGTAAAACCATAAAACAAACATAATTGAAAACTTAACTGATTGGCAAGTAGGGGAGTCGTTCCATACAAATAACTCAAATCAAACCATCCAAATCATAGATCCCCTTTTAGATGGACCACATAACAAAATTACATAACCTAGTATCATGTTTGGCTGCTGCATCACACTAAACTACCATCACCACATCTTCTCTACTGTAACTATCTTACGAGTCTAGGAGAATCCAAGGTGCAACCAATGACAGATTTATGAAGAAATAAAGAACCAACTTTAAAAAGGGTTGTAATCATGATTTCCAATTTGGGTTCTGCATATCAAATCATTCACCATTGATATGGGGTCATATCGCTCCATGTCACCTTTATATCTGGCCGTTTTGAGGTACAACCATATTATTCATGGACAATACTGTTACAAGCAAGGTGATACCCACCAAACAATGGTTATAACGAATGAAGAGTAAAATTTAGTTGGTCACTTTGAAAAATGGAAATCATTGTAATCTTTTTCAAGATACTGTATATATGTAAAATTGGGTTCTTCAGCTTGCCACAAGCAAGAAAATCCTGTTCCCTACATTGTAATTAGTATATTTCATTACTGTTGTCTGCATTAAATACAGTGTGTGATGATGTGGCCTAATTAGATTGCAACAAATTGTGATTTTCTTACCTGTGGCTAGAAGAAGATTTGATTCAAATATGTATTTTACCTTCTTGTCATTTCTTGACATCACTAGGTTATGTTGGTCTTCCCATGAGTTATGTGTTATATGTGTTATATCCAAGCCGTCTTATCATTTGGTGAGAACACGTTGTAATGCTTAAGCCCAAAAATAAGATAAAGCTGATTGAACGTCTACCATTGAAACCTTTTTAGGGGTTCATGAAGTTTTGAATCAATATGATATTTGTTTTTCCTCTTCATCTAGGTTTGTGTGACATTATAAACAGATTGGATGGAAAATAATTGTTATGCTGGGCCGACGAATATTTTAACGGTGAGAATCATTATCCCCACTACTATTTAAGGTGTGATCTACTTGAGCTCTATGGATGAATCATTTTTCAATTCATGCTCCAAAGTGATGTCTCCAAATGAATGAACAGTGTGGATATGATAAATACATCATTGTGGGGCCCATGCAACTTGGATATCCTTTTAACCGTTGATACAGCATTGAGCTCGTCTTCTCACGACACGTACACACACCAGCCAGTCGGTGGTGTGTGGTACACCGGACGCGGATTGCGTACTACCCCCCGCCCGTCCCTAGCTCTGAACCGGCAGTTCTGCGGGCGGGTCCACCTATGATGTATCTGTACATCCAAACCGTCTATTCCTTTTATCAGATTATTTTAAGCATTGAAACAAAATTGAGACAGATCCAACGATCAAGTGGACCACACTAAATAATAAGCTTGGTTGCATTAAAATGCACAAAACATTAAATACCGGTTGCATTGAATGTAAGAGTTATCTGTGGTGTGGTCCATTTTATCATTGTATCTGCCTCAATTTTGTTTTGATTCCTTAAAATAATCTGAGAAAAGGGATAGACGGTTTGGATGTACAGATATATCACGGTGAGCCCGCCCACAGATCTGTCCGTTCGGAGCTTGTGACGGGCGGGGGTGGTACGCAATCCTTCCCATTTCCACTTGACTTTTTCCCGCCATTTACAAATGAATTTAAAATGAGTTAGTTCACTTTGAATTCCATTTTCCCGCCTTTTCTTTTTATATTCCCAGATTCTCTCATATTTGTATTTGACTCTTGACACTTTCGGTCAAGAGCATCTTATTCGCTGCAAATGCAAAAGAGAAATGATGGAGTACTTCTTTCCTACTAACATTCCAGTTATATGAGACATCTGAGCCGTTGAATGTGGTTAGATCATCATGAAGATTAATTCGTGCAAATATCATGCTAATACAGTCATCCTGTGGCCCACGTGATGAGTGGATCTTCATGATGAGGCTGAACTTTTTCACGGCTTGGATGCTTTAGACATGTGACAATTTGGCGGGAAAACAGAAAATGGGTGATAGATACTAAATGGGACTTGATTCCCATTCAGCTTTAGTGCAGATGACTCAAAAACTTGAATTTAAGGGGCCCACCTGAGAGGCCCATCAGGGTGATTGACTACTTGGCATGATCACAGCCATTGAGAAAGTGGTCAAATTGAATTGAAGGACAAAAAATGGACGGTATCCAACGCTGATTTGCTGGATCTGAGATGAGTCTAGAATCCTAGGCGGTCTTCCTATGGGCTGACTCGCTGTGTCAGATGCGACTGGTCTGAGTTGACTCGGACTCGGTTGAGTCCGATCGGGTTTGCCACACTAAGCCAGCATTGAGAATATGCCGAATCGGCGCTACCTGGACGAGTGGGTCCGAGTCGCTGAGTCTTCAATCCATGCTTAGAATTTTACAAGGCGCAGGTGATCATATGATCAGAGCTGTCAATCTTTTCTTCCATGTGGTGGAATGGATGGTTCTGGCCATTGATATCCATAGTTCAATGTAGACCATAGAAAGTAAGATTTTCAATGGTTCAAGTTCATCTTCAGAATCCAATGGTCAAAGGCCATCCTTTCAGTGTGATTATTGGGCAGTGGCCGCATCTACAGTAGTGTCCAGAAATCGACGGTTCTGATCATCAGATTTAAAACAGATGTTATTGATCGAATCTGGCTAGTTAGGTGCACGTGAATACCTGCATCAACCGTACGTAATGGATAGCGGGGGGTGTCGACTATGGCTGGGACCCTCCAATGCCTAAGTCCTACAGGCGAACTGAAAGTAGACATGAGACTTGAGTAAGGGTATTTGGTGCTTACTTTTTTTTAACTGCAATAAGTATACTCATGGGATGTTTAAGCAGTTTCAAGAGTAGCATACCCCAGTGGCATACATTGAATTTGCCAAAAGGTCCTTATTTGGACAGTAATCTACTTCCCAAAGAATAGCCGAGTCCACCTCAGTTGACATAATTTTCTCTGAGTCTTTAGTAGAGGTTGATGTGGTCAGCTCGAGAGGTGATTCCTATTACTGACATATGCCCTTAAACAGCTCAATTCAAGGTCAGTGTAGGGCTCATTTCTTTGTCAGTGCCTTATTAGCCTGCAAAGTTCATTTTGGTATTCTAATTAACCTAACATTAAGGCATTCCTATTATGATTAGTTGTATTTCTCATGTAATAGGACAGTTCAATTATCCCCACAACGACAACATAACGAGGCAAAGCCCAGCACATTTAGCTATAATCTGCTGAGGGAGCAGAAACTAGATAAGCCCCTAGATTGGCAAATTTGGGTAATTTACTGGTTTGGCTGTATTATATTTCCTATCAAATAGATTGAAATCACAAAAAAATTCAAATTTAACATACAAAACTGAGCAAACGTGAAGGATGATCCCATGTCTTTTGAACCCATAAACAAACATGCTAGACAGGACCCCAAGACAACAAAATATCTGATGAAACAAGTCTAGTGGAAACGCCCCAGTTCAGCCATCTCTACTTAGATGGGTTTCTTAGGTGGGCCAATTAGCACATTTGGAATGGACCAAAATACCCGTGTGGGTTCCTTGCATAGATGGCAGATGGCCAACCTATTCAAAGAGGGCAAACACCCCACCATCCAACTTGGTCAGGTGGGCCTATCAGTAGAAGGCTGATTGCACATTCCATATTAACCAAAAAGTAATCCACGTCAGCCTGACTTAGGTGAGCCACATATCATGCGCTTTGCAGTCTCATTTCTCTGAAACAGAAAAGGACTACACAAGCATGCCTTGTTTATTTTATTTTATTTTTGTTGCCTAGCTTGAAAACAAAGGAAAAGGAGAAATCTTTACAGCACACGTGCCATGTGTGTGGATGATATTAGGTGGAGGTCACAACAAACATGCCATGGCCCATCTAATGATGGTTCACACGTGTATTTTGAAACTCAAGATACTGGACAGCTTTTCCTACTCTCCCATTTTCTGGTACAGGTGTGGCTAATGATAAGTGGGCCGGCTTAATATGTGTGCAAGATGTGGCTCACCTGATGAATGGTCTTTATCTATTACACTTCTCAAGAAAGATACCAAAGGTAGGAACCAGGGGGCCGTTGATTTAAAACGAGACCCAACGGCGGAGATGTATTCTCTAAAGAAGGATAAGAAAAGAAACCAAAAGCAGGGCTGAGAAGGCCTGGTCCCCACATGAGTCGAGCATTTTTTTTAAGCCTCGAGGCCCTTCAACTGGATCGGGGCCCACATTTTCGAAATAGATCAAATTAGGGATTTTGCCATATAACACTACTTTTTACGATATTCCAAATAAACGCATTCTCTCAAGATAGTTATAGAAAAACGTTCACGTTTTACAAATATCGAGAAAACTCTTTTTAAGTTTATATGTAATTTGTCTTAAATCAACAATAAATGCAGTGGATTGTAATTACGCAGCCGTTTGAAAGTGAAGAGGAGTCCCGCAGGTGAAAAAACAAGTTATTGAAAGCCAGAACTTTGTGGGCCCACTATGATATATGTGCTATATCCATGCCATCCATTCATTAGTATAGGTCATTTTAAGGTATGGATCAAAATATGAGCTAGATTCAAAGCTCAAGTGAACCAAACTTCAGGAGAAAGTATATATTGAACCCTAACCATTTAAATGTTATCACTATGGTGTGGTCCACATGAGGTTTGGATCTGCCTCATTTTATGAGGCATGCTTTAGAATCATCTGGCCAGATGAATGGATGATGGGGATAAAACACATATATCTTCTTAGTGGGACCCATATAGTGTCATTTTCTGTGATTTAAAAATTACTGTTGTCACGTCATACTTGGCCCAATACACTTTATTTTTACATATATATATACTTCATTGCAACGGGGAAGCATGCTTAAGATTCCACGGAGCCCACCTTTATATATGTGTGTGATCTACGCCGTCCATCCATTTTGTAATCACATTTTAGGGTATGAGCTAAAAAATAAGCAAGATCTGAAGTGTAGGTGGACCTGGCCACAGAAATGCTAGTGATGGAATGCCAACCGTTAAAAGGATCAAGATGATTTTGCGTCTTCTCTTCGCTCATGCCTGTGTAGCCTTATCAACAGGTTGGATGGCCTCGATGATATGTATCAGGGTGTCCTAGGAACTTTTCAAACGGTGGGGGTAAAAAAATGAGGCAGATTGTGTAATGGCATGGGACGGATTTCCTGCCAAAGGAAGTTCCAGCACTTGATGCTAGGTGGGCTACTATGATGTTTTTCAGATATCTAAATAGTCAATGACCAGTGTTAAACATTCATATCGCCACAAAAGTTTTACATCAGGCTAAGTTTATTGTGTTTTCACTTCATCTTTGTAGGAATGACCTTATAAAGGAGTTGGATGGCATATAAACATTGAATATCATAAATTGAGCTTATAAAATGGATGGAGGGAATAGATTTCTGACATCATAATGCCCCCATTTGGCATCTAAGCTCAGGAACTCCTGGTATTCGAATTGGGTACTATTCCTACAAGTCACGAGGCCGGAATAGGCTGAGGCTCAGGGGGGCCATCATGATGTATGAATTTAATCCACACAGTTCATTCATTTTACCTAGGTGTGTACATCTAGTCGGCTCGGCCACTAGCTGACCTCAACTCAAACTTGGCTCGGCTAGGTCCTCAAGCCTGACTGGTTAGCTCAGTTCGGTTCGATCAGCAGCTCGGGCTAGTTTGAGCCGAGATCGAATCCAAGTTCGCCATTGTAACATTTTCACAAACACTTATACTGCACCTTCAAAATTTCATTGAATTTGAGATAACATCAATAGTTTTACAGGTATTTTATCAAACACTTTCTAAGCAACATTAAAAGTAAGAAAAAAAGGGTGTTGGTTTCATATACATACCTTCCTTGCCACCAGACACACTTCTTTGAGTCATTTCATCGAACACTTGGTGAGCAACATCAATATCAAAGTAGCCGAGTCAACGAATTGGTTCGATCCAAGTTTGATTCGAGCTGGGTTCGATCTGAGTCAATTCGAGCTAGGGCTAGCTCAAACTCATTTTTGAGCTCAAAAAATCAGCTTGACTCGGCTCGAACCCAGCTTCAAACTAGGTTGAATTGAGCTTTTTCGAGTTGAGTTAAGCGAGCTAACCGAGCTAGCTCAAACTGTGTACACCTCTAATTTTACCATACCATTTTACGGTGTAAGCTAAAAAAAAGAAAGGAAGATGGCAGGCTCAAGTGGACCACACCATAGAAGCAGCCGTTCTAATGACTCTTATTGTTGAAACCTTCCTAAGGCTCACTATAATGTTTTTTTTTTTTTTGCCATTCAACCTGTTCATAAGTTCATATAGACATGGATAAACAGAAAACACAGATATCAACTTCATTCAAAACTTATGTGGCCTAGAAAATTTAATCCCCACTTAATAGCCTACTTGAGCTTTGGATCTGCCTCATTTTTGGGCTTATAGCCTAGAATGATATGGTAAAATGGAAGGACGACATGGATAAAATCCATACATCACAGTGACCCCTCAAATCCTTAGCTTGTCCTAAGCTTGAGACAGGCAAGGTAGTACCAAATCAGCGCCCTGAGGTTATTACTTGAAACGACCCACATTAGAATACCTATTTAACTTTTTTTAGGATGAAAATATCTCATTTATCCGTCGTCCTTCGTACTATGATAGCTTTTTGCAGAAGTTGAGAAAGCCTTTGAAGAATGAGGGTGTAGGGCCCACTAAATCAATGATTGGAGCCACCTCTCAACTGATTTGATCTATTTACTTCAATAGGACAAGTGTGAACCCATAGTAGGGTTATTATAAAAAATTAGAGTATTTATGGCTCACAGCTGTATTAACGTCGTGAGTTAATCTAAATGGTTTGCTCCGGTGTGGTCTATTCATGATGAGTTCTTCCTTCAAACTTGGATAAATGACATGAAATTAAAACTCATTTCATGTGGACGGCTTGGATCTATTACAAGACGATCCTGTGGGCCCCCCACAAGCTGTGGGATGGGTTCAATAGGTAGGTCCCTTGTGAGTGAATGTCATTTCTTTTCTCTCTTTTTCTTCTTCATTTTTTTATGAGAGGAGACTATTTTATCCGTTAGGACTGTTGCCACCTCTTAGCGCCCACTTCGATGAACTTATGAGTGTTTTTTTTTTTTTTTTTTTAAGATTTCCAGCTACACTCTTCGACATAAAAGGTATGACAACCAAAAGTAAGTTTAGGTTAGGATAATAGTGGGTTTGGTGTGTGTGTGTGTTTTTTTTTAAAAAATTTGTTGGTATTAATGGTGAGAGTTTGTGAAAGGGAGGAGGGTTTATTGGTTCTCTTTATAATTATTATTTTTTGTTTTTATGAGTATGAATTGTGGGAGTTTATGAAAGAGATAAATTTTGTAATGAAAAGAATGTTGTAATGGATAAATTTTAAAATGGATGAATGTTGTAATGGATAAATTTTGAAATAGATGAATGTTGTAATGGTTTAATGTTGAAATGGATGAACGGTTATAACTGTCATAATGAGGGATTTATGACTATTTTTGTCGGATTGATGATTCACAGTGCGTATTGATGATCCATAGTCTTTGATGAACTTTGAGCCCACTTTTGGGTAATCAAATAGTGTTCAAATGAGATGATTTTAAATTCATTTGAAAGCTTATTAAATTATCTTTTTAATGAACACAAAATTACCTCAATTAGACATGTAACGAGAGAGTTATAACAATTTTTACCATATTAACAATCCATAAAGCATATCAATGATCTACACTTATTATCAGTGATCTTCACTGAATATTAGCGACCTACAGAGAATATTGGTGATCTACAATGAATATTAGCAATCCATAGTTAATATTAGTGATCTTCACTGAATATCAGCGATCCACAATGAATATCAATAATCCATATTTAATATCGACAATCCTCACTAAATATCGCTGATCCATAATGATTATCCCGCCATACAACATTCATTCATTAGAATATATATATATATATATATATATATATAAGACCTGTAACCTTGACCGTATCGCTCGGTAGACTTCCGTGGTCTTTTCGGTTGAATCCCAGTAACCTCGACCCTTAACCGGCATTTGTGCATGATCCTGATTTACGCACCGTTAACCTGAGTCGACTCGACCCGAGACTTATACCCTAGCGACCGCACCGTCGCCGCGGTTCTGACGCCGCGTATTACGCACCGAGGCGATACCCAGGCCAGAAGATGTGGGCCCGCGTTCAGTTCAATAAAACGCCGCGTATTTGCAATCCCAAAAGAATCTCTACAACATGTCAAATCAATCCCATCAATTATCACATCATGTCAAGTACAACCACCTCTCCCCTAAAGTCAACTCTCTCTCTTACAAACCCATCCCTTACATATCAAGTACCCATCACCCATCCCTCTCTCTCTCCCTCTCATTATCTCTCTTTCATCCTCCAAGCAAGAAATCATCCATGGCTTCCATGGATAAGCTAGGTGTGACCCACCTTCCTACCATCAAATTCAACCCTTGGATCATCATCTCAACCATTAAAAATGTCCTCTTGGAACTCTAGAGTGCATAGGCGATCAAAGGTGGGTGCTTGTTTCTTTTTTTCTTTCTCTCTTTTTCTTTTGTTTTGTGGGTGTTCATCTGTTGATATTTTTTTTTTTAGCTTGATGGCCCACTTGTGTTGGGACCCATGTTGATGTATGCATTGTATAGAGGGACCCATAGTGGCGGGGCCCCTCCATTTATTTCTCTCTCTCTATTGATGTGTGGCCTACCAAGGATTCATGGTGTTTCATCTATGTTGTGGGGCTAGCCATGATGTATGGGCCTGTCCACACTGCCAGGAACTGGATGTGTGGGAACCACCCCAATGCATGTGTTTTGCTTCAGCCATCCATCTGTGTGGGTCCCACCTTAATTTAACTGTTGTATAAGCGTGGACCCCACCATGGTAGTGTGTGGGGCCCACCTTGTACTATCTGTGTTTTATCCCCACCGTCTAGCAATGGGACGGTGGGATCCACCCACCTGCAACGTGCAGGGTTCACTTTATGTATGTATTTTATTCACACCCCGTCCATGCCTCTCTTTTTTATTTGGGCATGGGACCCACCCACACGTGCTGCACGTGTGGGGAGGGGCCCTACCTTGATGTGTGTATCTTATGCCCACACCGTCCATTGCTGGACGGTGTTGTTGGGCCAATCATGATATACATGTCATCTGCACCGTCCATTTGCTGGACGGTGCTGTGTAGAGACCCTACTTAATGTATGTATTCTATATAGCCGTCCGTACATGGGGCCCACTTTGAGGTGTGTAGCATACACCGTCCATCCATGAGGGGGCCTATCTAGTGGGACGTGATCCAGACCGTCCGATTAGACGGACATACAACCCACCCCTTATATGTTGGAGTCCTTAAAGCAACGTAAAGTAAAATATATAATAATATATTTATATATTTATTATATAACATTATGGTGGCCCCACGTGGGACCCCACCTGGATGAAAGTGTTTCATCCAGATCGTCCAACGGTGGGGCCCACCCAACATGATGTATGTGTTTATATCAACGCTGTCCATCTATTTCATCCAGACCGTCCAGAGGTCTGGACGTGGTGTGGTCATGGAGGCCACCATGTTGTATGGGTTTTATCTGCCCGATATGTGTTCCATCCAGCCGTCTGTACATCAGGGACGGTGGGTCCCATGTAACATGTAGTTGCTGCTCTAGTGTGCAGCAAGTTTGTGGGTCTGATCATTGTGGTATGCGTTATATCCCAACTGTCCATACACTTGGCAGCGGGTGGGGCCCACCCACACATGCTACACGTGTGGGCAGGTGGGGCCCACCTTAAGGTTTGTATTTGCTGCCGGCCGTCCATTGCTGCTGCTGCAGTTGAACGTCACTAAGTTCTTTAGCCACCATCGATGTCTGTGATGTATATCTCAGCCGTTCATCCATTGTGCTGTCGTTCAAGGACCATCATGATGTATCTGTTCAATCCACGTCATTCATCATTTGGACGATGGACTAGCCACCCTGTGACATCTGTCCATATGAACAGGACTCACCTAGGGTATGTATTCCATCCAGGTACGCTGGTTTGTATAGGTATTATACTATATATAATACATAGTATCATATTATATATTATATTTTATACATAATATAGTATAGTATATATTATACATTATATCTGGTGGGCCCACCTCTAACGCATGTATTTTACATAAGCACCACTCATCTGGACAGTGCCATGAAGGTGTGCTGTTACGTGTGCAGGCTACATGTGTGACCCATATGAGGCATATGTTATGTCCTTATCATCCATATGTTGGACATAGACCCCACCATGACAGCGTGCGGGGCCCACCTTGTAATGATGCATTCCATTTGCACCGTCCAATCCATGGGACAGTGGGATGTGGATTGGCTGGGTACCGCACACCTGGCTATTTCACAAGTTATGAGGCCGGCCTTGATGGCACATGTGGTCCCCACTGTGATGTATTTCATCCACACTGTCCAGATTGTACTAGACGGTGTTGGATGTGTTTAGACGGTGCTATCCAACGTCTGGATAGTGTTTATTTACATAGACAATGTTCGGATGGTGCTGGACAATGTTTGGGCGGTGCTAATCATCATTAAGGTGCCATGTGTCCCATAAAATGATGTGTACAGTGATACACATGTTGCCCCTGTAACTATTGTAATGATTTTTAGATGTAATTCAAGCTCTCATCTCTAAGGCCCACCTTGAGGTATTTATGGCCCATCCATGGGACGCAAGCAGATGTACTTGTGACCCATTGACGCATCCCAACTTGTTGTGTATGAGGCCCATTGGTGCAGCCCATTGATGTGGCTCACTTAATGTATGAGAGGCCCACGGATGTGTCCCATCGTGATGTGTATTAGGCACGTGTGAGCAGCCCTTTGTGATGTATATGAGACCCATGTAGTGCGGCTTGTTATGGTGTATTTGAGTCTCTAGCATGAGGCCCATTGTGATGTACTTCCGACCCATATGTCGTGGCCATTGTGATATATCCGAGGCCCATGGGTGTGGCCCATGGTGATACGTTTGAGGCCCTTGTAAGAAGCCTACTGCAATATATGAGAGGCCCATGAATGAGGCCTAATGTGATGTATGTGTGGCCGTTACGTTGTGTATGAATCCCTTATGTAGGCCACTCCTTGGGAGCAATGTTGGTTAAATGTCCTCATTGTAAAGATGGCGCCGATGTACCTGGATAATATTTGGTTAGTGCTGATTATAAACGTTGATTATCGGTGCCGATTACCGATTCTGATTTGTCATGGCCGATTGCCGATTATCGATCGAGGCCGATTACCGATTCTAATTTGTCGTGGCCGATTGCCGATTATCGATCGAGGCTGATTACCGATTCTGATGGCTGATTGTCGATTATCGATCGAGGTTGATTATCGATCAAGGCCGACTACTTATTTTGATTTGTCGTGGCCGATTACCGATTATCGATCGGTGTCGATTACCGATTCTGATTTGTCATGGCCGATTGCCGATTATCGATCGAGGCCGATTACCGATTCTAATTTGTCGTGGCCGATTGCCGATTATCGATCGAGGCTGATTACCGATTCTGATGGCCGATTGTCGATTATCGATCGAGGCTGATTATCGATCAAGGCCGACTACCTATTTTGATTTGTCGTGGCCGATTATCGATTATCGATCGAGGCTGATTATCGATCAAGGCCGACTACCTATTTTGATTTGTCGTGGCCGATTATCGATTATCGATCGATGCCGATTATCGATCAAGGCCGACTATCTATTTTGATTTGTCGTGACCGATTACCAATTATCGATCGAGGCCGATTACCGATTCTGATTTGTCATGGCCGATTGTTGATGGCGATTATTGATACCGATTATGAGTATGTGACTACATAGCATCATGATCCATGCCCATACGCATCATCTGCATGTCTGTTATGAGATATGATTGACCATTGCATATGTCATAGTGCTGGTTGTTATGAGACTCCCTGATAGGAGGAGATTATCTCACATGAGCGCACGGTTTGCGTAGGATTGATGCATGACTGGATTGTATGACTCATGCATCTTGCATTGTGTACTGTGATTACTGTATGCCCTAGCGACATAAGAGCCGTGGCCTCCACAGGCATATCGTGGATGGCCAGATGGGACACTAGAAATCTGTTCTACATGGGGTGCTATAGATATCTCTGGGTGAAAGTCCCTAAACCCTCTTGGTTCCAGAGGTTGCTCCAACGTCTAGACCGAGTGGGTAGATGAGCGCCGGGTGCCGGTTACCAGATGGCTGCGCTCTCCACTGTTTCGTGGTCGGTTGGAAGGGAGTGCGGCCTTACCTGCCCGAGAGGAGGGGGCAATGCTAGGCTGAGTTTGACCAGCTCGAGGAATGAGTCCGCTATTGACGAGCCGGGCCCGATATTGGCAGGCGGATAGTGAGGTCTCTTCCACTCACCTTGTTACGTGCGATGGGGCGGCAATCTGGTATGGAGTGTAATAGACCTCGGTGATTTCTCAAAGAGGAACCGTACTGATATGTGGACTTATTGAGTAGGAGTTGCATGCTCATTCATTCATTCATTCACTATCCACTCGGGCTGGTGGTGCGCAACTAATTGTTGTGTACCTTCATTATGGCAAAGATTTCGGTTGGACGCGCGACTAACCTGAGATCAGGAGTTTACCATGATGAGTCTGACTATCCAAATTTAGGTATGAGACTGGTTTGGATAGAAGTCCCTTGTGGTGGACCCCGTAGCCTGCGATACTACGTACTATCATCCTGACTTCACACTCAAGCATGGCCATTCCATTCGCATCGCATATTGCATTACATTTGCAGGTATATGGCATTTTGATTTCCTATGTTTCTGCACTCATATGGCCTAGGCAGACTTAGCAGGATTTGTATATTGCATTGCATCCTCGGCATTGATATCTGACTCTTTATTACTCCTTATTGCATAACTGTTCTATATTGCGTATTCTGATATTGATTGACGTATGGACTTGTCCATACTTTTGCTTACTCTGATAATTCCTGCTCTTGTCAGTGTTTCTGCTTATTCAGACATTGTATGGTTTATGGATTACTAGTTTTCCGGTATTGTATGATTATGATATTGTATTGAATACTTGACACTTACCTTGTGCACACACTTACACCACCCTTTAAGCTTTCTATAAGCTTATGCACGATAGATGCGTGCAGGTGATGTTAGGTTGCAGCAGTGTTGAGCTTGGAGCGTGCGCTGGTCTTCTGGAGCTTGATTCTCTATTTATGTATTTCCTTTTCAGTATTGTATTCAAATGATTATTAGTGGATATGTGATGACGATGTTGCCGTTGTGAATTGGGTAATTTTGTGGTTATGCTTATTATTAGTTAAATGTACAAAAAAAATAATAAAAATCCTCCTTGTAGGATCCCAGGATCGGAATCTGGCATATGAATGATAGGAGCCGAGAATGGGGCACTACGGAAGCTGTCGGCACCGGATTCGACGATCGGGATTCCTATGAATCCGATTTCCAGGTTTGGGGCGTGACAATATATATATATATATATATATATATATATATATATATATATATATATATATATATATATATATATATATATATATATATAGCGGAACGCTCACCTGCGAACCAATTCGTACGTAGTACGTACGAACTTTTTTGAGAACCCATCATACGTGATGTGGATCCAAAATCTGAACCGTTCATGTGAAGCAGCACCTCGTGAAACCCCCCAGGCCCAAGTTTTACTTTGATCTAAAACTTGATGGACCATGAAAAATGAAAACAGTTTCCTCCCTTAATTTGCATTTCTCTTTACTATGGCCCACCAAAATTTTAGATTGAGGTGAAAATTTGCCACATGAGGTTTCATGGGATTCCGCATCACATGAACCGTTCAGATTAGACATCCATGGCACGTGTGCAAAGGTGCGCACGTGCGTAAGTGCGCAGGGGAGCATGACAGTCCCTCTCTCTCTCTCTGTCTCTCTCTCTCTCTCTCTCTCTCTATATATATATATATATATATATATATATATATATATATAAAGGGAACCACTACACCTTCTTTCCTTTCACAAACTCCCACAATTGATACCTATAAAAAGCACACAAAAAACAATATTAGCTTAACCTAAACTTATCTTTGACGATTATAGTTTCTATGTTAGAGAGTGTGGACGAAAATATTAAAAAAAAAAAAAACACTCAAGAGCTTAAAAGAATGGAGGGAACGACACTGGATGCAGATTGGATGCTCGGGCAGAGTGGGTGCCACGGAGGTGGAAATGATCATAATGGCCAAAATAATCTTCTCCTATAAAACAATGAAGAAGAAAGATAAAGAAAATGCAAAATGACATTCATATACAAGAGACTCATCCATTGAACATATCTCACATCTTGTGTGAGGCCTACTGGATTGTCTTATAGTAGATCTAAATCATTCCCATGAAAGGAGTTTTAATTTCATGCCATCTGCCCAAGTTTGAGTGTAAAAATCATTTTGGATGGACCATACTGAAAGAAATAGTTTGGAATTAACTCACAATGTTTATGCACTTGTGAGCCAAAGATAACTCCATTTTCTTAAATGATCCCACCGTTGATTCACAGTTGTTCAATTAAAGTGAACACATCAGATCAATTGTGGGGTGGCTCTAATAGGTGATTTAGTGAGACCCACGCTCAATTCTCAAAAGGCCCTTTTAACTTCCATGAAATTCTAATATCATAAGAGGGGATGGCTGGCAAATGAGCATTTTTATTTGGAAAAAGTCAAAAAGTACCTGAAGGATTAAAGAATTTATAACTTGAAATTCTAATGTTAGCGCATATATTGCATCATAATTTAGGACTATTTTAATCAATTACCCTGCTCCGCGGATTGTGGGGCCATGGCTTCGGTGGCTCTCGGATTATAGAGGTGGGTGGGATTCTTACCATGGAGCCCATGGGACAAGAAACAATGATAATCAAATATTAAAAATATGTGGACTAAAAAAGTTTTGGATGAAGATGATAATTGTGTGGTCTCTTCATCTATGTCCTGTGACCTTATCAACACGTTAGATGGGAAATAAATACTCCTGTGGCCCCAGTAAGTTTTTAATGGCTGAGATTCAATAACAACTGTTTTCTGTGGTGTGGTCCACATAAGATCTGGATCTGTTTCATTTATAGGAAACGCGGTAGAATGAGCTGTCAAAATAGATTAAGGAACACACATCATAGTGGGCCCCATAGTTAGGGATCCACCGACCACCGACCTCGGTGGATCGAGGGATCCAATGAAACCATCCCCCGGACGGCAGTGGCCTATTGGGTACTGAGTAAACACTGTAGGGCCCACCGTGATTTACATATTTCATCCATTCCTTCCATCCATTTTCTCAGATAATTTTACGTCTTGAGCCCAAAAATCAAGCATATATATAACTCAATTGGACCACACCACAGGAAACAATGTAAATTGAAAGTCTGCCGTTGAAAAATTATCGGGGCTACAGAAGTTTTGGATCCAGCTGTTATTTGTGTTTTCCCTTAATACATGTATTTATTATCTTGTGAACAGGTTTGGACAAGAAATAAATATTACTGTGGGCCCTAGGAAGGTCTCAATGGTGGAAATCATTATTCTCACTGTTTCCCGTGGTGTGGCCCACTTGATCTTGGGATATACTTCGATTTTGAGATCTACCACTAAAATGAGCTGGAAAAACGTATGGACGGTGGAGATAAACTGAATATATTCCCGGTGGGCCAATGGAGTTTACTCAGCACGATAAAAGCCTACTGTGTAACTAAGTAGCTAGGCAGTCTGATTTCGCCTTGGACTGCCTCCTGGTGCTACCAGTAGGGATGTCGATGCTGGACGGTGCTCAGTGGGCCCACTATGGTGTATATTTTTATCCATGCTGTCCATCCAATTTTCAAGTTCATTCTAGGGCACGAGCCCAAAAATGAGGGAGATCAAAGTTTCTGGTGGACCACACCACAGGAAAACAGTGGTGATTGAACACCCACCATTAAAAATCTCCTACGGCCCACTGTAATGTTTATTTTCCATTCAACCCGTTGATTAGGTAATAAAGATTTGGATGAAGGGAAAACGAAAATATCAGCTTGATCCAAAACTTTTGTGGCTCCCAATAATTTTTTATTGGTGGGTGTTTAATGACCACTGTTTCCTATGGTGTGATCCACTGAGTATTTTATCTATTTCATTTTTGGGATCATACCATAAAATGAGCTGGAAAAATGTATGGACTGCGTGGATTGAACACATACATCATGCTAGGGCCCATAAGAGCAACATCGAGTAGCCTGTGTCAATCTTGGTGGAAAAACAGGAGGGAATGAGGAGATGATTTATAGAGAAAATAAGGATAATTTTACCATTTTAAAAATAAATTTCTTAAACTATATATATAATATTACTGGCGTATGACGGCTAGATGTCAAATCCATGAATTTAGGGGATTTGAGGGGATTTCATCTAAAATTCTCCCATGACTGGCATGTGTGACTTGTGTGTTACTAAGCTACTAATCCATTGGGCATATGGCTCACCGATGATATCCCAAAATAATTAGATTATCAACTGCATAATTAACATTACTTTAATAGGATGATCTTGTGAGTTTTAAATCTATATGCGGAATAAGCCTACGGATCTGTTTGTGAATAAGACATGACGATCAGGGGTTAGATAGCTTACCTAACTGTAATGCCGCCATGTAAATAAGTGATGTTCTGAAACTCAGGAGTAGAGTTTATGCTCGACCCCCGATTTTCAGGGCGTTACACCGGATAAGAAAATTAGAATTCCTGTAGAACTTAGGATCTTCCTCTCCTTCACACCCTTTCTGCAATACAATAGATGGGACTCGAATTTCTGCTGTTGGTGTAGGATCGGGGACCCAGCTCTCTTTTATAGAGACTGTGGAGAGAGAGTTTGAAACCCATCAAAACTCTCCCTCCTCTGCTCCACATTGTAGTATCCCAGTTCAATTCAAACTGCTGTCTGCGTAAGACAACCATAACATTCCAGCCCTAGTACGCAGAGCTGCGTAGATTACTGCGCAGCGTATCACCTGAAGTGGGGCCCACTGGTCTACTCAATCATCCAGTCCAACTGTATGACAATCCAGATTGTTGATCAGTGAGGCCCACTAAATAGAGTTCTTATATTCTCCCACTTGGGCCTCATTGAGCAATGTCAGTGATAGTCATATAGAATTATCTTGAAAACAAGTTTTGATCTTTTAAGAAAATATTCAAATGGTTAACCAATGAAAACAGTTGGACAATATGAGTAATGCTATTCAATCTGGTCCATCAAGACAGTCAGTATCGAAACGCGGTAGTCATCACAGCATTTAATTTAGGCAAAGTGAGTGTAAGCGCGATCACAAATACTTTCAATCTCAACGATATAGATCACGAACTAAGAAATGTGGTATAAGGATTATACACTTTAGTGTGATGATACGTGCCTATCATTAAGAGGTCCTGAAGCTTTTACATGTCTCCAACGAGACACGACTGTAGTTCCACTTACTCAAAATTTATGCATATATATAGAGAAGCAGAAATAATTCTTTATATCAAAATCGTCCAAACAAACTGTATAAAACTAGATCTCTAAGTGTCTGTGAAAATCAAAATACGCTCAACTCCCACTAACTGAAAATATCTGTGGGATCAATGACTCCCATGGATGTCACATGCTCCTGAAATGGCGTGATAGGGAGCCCCTTAGTGCGCGGATTTGCAATCATCTGCTTAGTGTTGATGAATTCCACGGACACTTGATGATTCTGAACCCTTTCCTTTACAACAAGGTACTTGATGTCGATATGCCTCGACCATGACGAATGCTTGTTGTTAATAGAGAAGGAAATAACAACCAAATTATCGTAAAATATTCTTAATGGTTTCGGGATATGCTCCAGTACCCGCAAACTTGAGAAGAAACTCTGTAACCATAGTGCCTGATTAGATGCCTCATGGTAGGCAATAAATTCAGCTTCCATAGTGGATGAGGTTGTGGTAGATTGTTTCACGCTTTTCCACGACACAGCTCCTCCCACCATCATGAAGATATATCCTGAAGTAGACTTTTTAGTGTCAACGCAGCCTGCGAAGTCTACGTTTGAATATTCGATCAACTCCAACTGATCAGATCTTCTGTATGTGAGTCCGAAGTCTTTTGTTCTCTGAAGATACCGTAACACTTTCTTCGCAGCTATCCAATGTTGCATTCTTGGATTAAATAGATATTTTCCCAACATTCCAGTGACAAAGGCAATGTCCGGTCGCGTATAGACTTGAGCATACATGATGCTCCCTACTACTAATGCGTATGGAAATTCCTTCATTTGATTCTTTTCTAAATCATTCTTTAGACATTGAAATAGACCAAATTTGTCACCCTTCACAATGGGCGACTTTCCTGAAGCACAATTTTGCATGTCATACCTTTTGAGTACCCTGGTAATACTCTGTGACAGGCTGAGTAGTTCAAGTGTTTTGTCACGGCGAATCTCAATGTCGATGACGTAAGAAGCTTCACTAAGGTCTTTCATTTCAAACCTTTGAGATAAGAATTTCTTAGTGTCGCTCAACATTCTCGTATCACTGCTAGCCAACAGAATATCATCAACATACAAAATCATCATAACAAACTTACTCCGACTAGTTTTAACGTAGATGCATTCATCTGCAGTGTTCTCTATAAATCCATATGAGGAAATTACTTCATGAAACTTAAGGTACCACTATCACGATGCCTGTTTCAACCCATAGATGGACTTCTTAAGTTTATAAACCAAATGTTCTGAGCCAGTAGCTACAAAACCTTCGGGCTGCAACATGTATACATTCTCATTTAGATCCCTATTGAGAAATACAGTCTTTACATCCATCTGATGTAACTCTAAATCCATATGAGCTACAAGAGCCATTATGATCCTGAATGAGTCTTTCTTAGATACTGGAGAGAAAGTCTCCTTAGAGTCAATGCCCTCACGTTGGTTAAAACCCTTAGCAACAAGTCGGGCTTTATACCTTTCGACATTATCCTTGGAGTCCTTTTTGGTTTTAAATATCCATTTAGAACCAATCGGCCTTATTTCAGTAGGTAACTCTACAAGATCCCATACTTTATTGTCCTGCATGGATTTCAACTCATCTTTCATGACATTAAACCAACGAGAAGGATCAACACTTTGTTTGACTTGTGTAAAGGATTCAGGATACTTTTCCACCCCTATGTCAAAGTCGTGCTCCTGTAAGTATACGATAAAATCGTCTCGATTTACAGGCCTTCTCTCTCTTTCAGATCTTCTTAATATTTAAGTTTGTTGGGTTTGATCTTGATTTTCCTCATCAGTGGTTTGTATATGAGGTTCTATGTGACGCTCTGTAGTGATTGCAGAATCAACTGCATCATTAATGTCCACGTGATCTAGATTGACTATGACAGGAGTCACGGTCCTTTGTTCCTCAAATACAAAATTTCTTATGTTCGTGCTCCCACTGTTTTTAGTGTCCTCAATGAATCTGGCATTCTCAGTCTTAACAATCCTGATAGAGTGGGAAGGATAGTAGAATCAATAGCCTTTTGATTTTTCTGGGTATCCAATGAAGAAACAACTTACGGTTCTAGGATCAAGCTTCTTTTCATGCGGGTTATAAACTTTGGCATCAGCAGAACAACCCCAAACATGTAGATATCAGAGACTTGGTTCTCTCCCATTTCATAACTCAAAAGGAGTTTTGCTTACTGCTTTGTTGGGAACCCTGTTTAGTATATGAACTGCAGTTTCGATCGCATCACCCCATAGAGATTCTGGCAATGTCAAATTATTGACCATGCTTCGCACCATATCCATAAGGGTGTGATTACGTCTCTCAGCCACACCATTCTGTTATGGAGTACCAGGCATAGTGTATTGAGCGACAATGCCACAATCCCGTAGGTATTTAGCGAATGGCCCTGTATTACGTCTTGATTCGTCATATCTGTCATAGTATTCACCACCACGGTCAAATCTGATAACTTTAATTCTCTTATGGAGTTGATTTTCAACCTCAGCTTTATAGATTTTAAAAGCATCCAGGGCATCTGATTTCTCACTGATAAGGTATAAGTACCCGAAGCGAGAGTAGTCATCTATAAACGTAATGAAATATTTATGGCCAGTCCATGAGCCTGTAGGGAATGGTCCACAGATATCTATATGTATAACCTCTAATAGATCCACACTACTAGTTGCACCTTTCTTTCTCATTTTAGTCTGTTTCCCTTTTATGCAATCAATGCATACTTTATAGTCAGAGAAGTCTAGAGAATGTAAAATTCCTTCTCGCATAAGCCTGTCTAATCTCTCACGAGATATATGACATAGCTGCCTGTGCCACAACATGGATGAATTCTCATAGTCTAGTTTTCGCTTAGATCCCACTTTATTTTCATGCAAGGAATTAATATTGTAAACGTGAGAGACAATCAAGTCTAATTGGTATAAGTTGTTTACTATAAAGCCAGATCCAACTTTAATCGAATTAAAGTAAATACTAAAACTTTTATTTTCAAAGTGGAATGAATATCCCAACTTATCCAAACAGAAAATTGAAACTAAATTGTGACTTATGGATGACACACAAAATGTATCTACTAAATTAAAAAAATGACCAGACTTCAACTTTAGCCTATAGACTCCTATTGCCTCCACGTTAACCTTGACACCATTGCCTACGTATACTGAGCGCTCCACATCAGTTGGTGGCCTGACCTGTAGTAATTCCTACATATAAGTGCATATGTGAATAGTAGTTCTTGAAGCTATCCACCAGGAATCCGCTGACACATCGGTTAGATTAGATTCAAAACAGACAAGAACAAAATTATTACCTTTCTTTATGAGCCAATCCTTAAAACCTTCGCAGTCTTTCTTTAGATGACCACCTTTTTTGCAAAAGAAGCACGGTTTACCCTTAACCCATTTACGTTTAGATTCATTTCCAGATTGATTCTCAGGTTTTTCAGATGGAGGACCAGAGAATCCATTATTAGAACCTTGTTTCTTTTTTCTTTTACCTTTATTCCCTTGCCCATGCCCATGACCTTAGGTCACCATATTAACATTTCAAACTTTAACCGCCTGCCTGATTCCGTCTTCTTCTTGGATACACTGAGTGATAAGTTTATCCAATGTCCACATGTCCTTCAGGGTGTTATAGTTTACCAGGAACGTGCCGAATTGAGGAGGTAGGTTATTCATGATAAAATGAACCGGTTGATCATCAGTGAGTACAAGTCCTAGAGCACGAATCCTAGAAACAACCTCGATCTTCTCTACAATGTATTCACGGATGTTGCCTTTTCCATCGTAGGATGAGCGAGTCAACTTATTCAGAAGAATGCCCACTTCAGATTTATCAGATTTCTTGAATTTTTTTTCCATTTCAGTCAGGAAAACTTTGGCCTTATCTGTTTCAGGCATGACGCCCTTCATAGATTCAGAAATTGAATACTTAATGAATTTCAGGCATTTATCATTTGACCTAAACCTGGCAACCCATCGATTATATTCAGCTTCAGTGACATTATCAGATGGTTTTGGCAGTTTTTGTGTTATTAGGGCAAGATCCAATTGTAGACACCCCAGTACAACTTCAATGGCGTTCTTTCATTGAGCATAGTTAGACCCATTTAGGGTAGGGACTTGATGTGTATTAGTAGGAATTGAGATTGAAATATAAGAGATACTCACATTAGTTCATTATTTCACAAAGCAATTTCATGAACGTAAACAAATATCAGACAAAGTTAATCAATTCAGTTGTTAAGAGAGGCATCAACTGAATCATTCAGGATGAAGATGGGCCCAACCATCACATCCTAGTGAGAATCTGTTACATCATCATCATTCCTCATATGGATGGTAATAATAGCAGCTAGTGATCCTCCTGAACATGAAGCTAAGTGATGTCAGTGATGTAAATTTGAGACACCCAACACCTGTGGGTGAGATGAGTCTTTCAAATTTATATTACCTATACCATTTACTCCACCCGTTCACGTGTATGCCAAACGGAAAACATCTGTATTTTCGTTATCGTACACATGAAAATGTGAACGCAACTGTATGCAATCCTCCTTATCCCGATATTACAAGTCCGTACTTGTAAAATTTTCATTGATTGAGGTCACTATGGTGGCTAACACAACCGAATCCAACACTACAAAGACAGACTCAGGATTGCGATTATAATCCTGCCTCTCAATGGATTATATCTTAATTAGTCTTGATATGGTCCATAATAAGTTAGTTGATACTGACCGTTCGGAAATCCTTAAAGTGAAACATATAATGTTTTACACCTTATATTCAATGGTCCATATCAACACTCAAAGATGGGTGATGGGCCAATAGTATAGCCGAATCAGGACTCTTATTGAATCTGTACTTGTTCAAATGAGCATAACTAAATCTACCCTTTAGTCATTATATGATAGATGGTTGGAATGGGATGGGTCATATGGATGATTAAGTCCATGTATTAGTGTCCATTGGATGGACAGTCCAGACCTAATACTGAAGAATCCTTATGCTATATGGCACATATTATTATGTTGTCTATCTAACGAAAGGAGCAAGTTATATGCCCAAATTGAACTAACCAAATCAAATTATGAATTTTATGCAACGATCCAATCTGGGATCAATGGACGTGGGTAGACGATAGGGTCCGCCAATCAAAATAAAATAAATATAAAAAAACACATGATACACCTGATCCACATGATACACATGATGGGCCCACGTACATAAGTAGAAGGATGGTATAGGGTCCCAGATTGGATCCAAAATCCATTAATCGGGTCTACATACCCGATTGGATATAAACCATCTAAAGCCCAAAGTAGGGAAAGAAATCCCTAATCCCGATCCGTTCTCTCCCTCGGCCGTCGTTTAGATGCTGGAAGATGGAAGATGGAGGACGACATCTCCATATTTTCCGGTGATACGCGACTCGCTGATTGGCCAGATTCTCCAGTAGGACGTTGATTAATGGAAGAGAGGGAAGATCGAGAAGAGGGTGGTCAGGCCAAAGATTGAGTTCCCGTTTTCCTCTATCGCAGTCGAATATCGGCGCAACAGTGGACGCAGGTTCGAGCAAGATCTGGAATCCCTAATGTTGAGATTGGAGTTTGAAAATGGCAGTCGGCTCCCACAATCGCAGGTAAGGGCCCACTGGATGAACCGATTTCAAAATCCCCAATCTGATATGGGATTCCCAATCTCTGGATTTAGGGTCTGAAGATCCCTAATTGGCATCTATATTTGGGATCCGGGTTCCAAAATTCCTAATCGAAATCTGAAATTGGGGATTTAAATCTGAAAACCCTAATTTCATAATTTTGGGGTTTCAGATCTGGAATTCCTGATATGAATATGGTTTTCGAAATCCCTAGATGCCGATGTAGGATACGATTTTAGAATCCCTAATTACAACTGAATTTGGGGTGATTGATCTGAAGTCCCTAATTTGTGATTTGGGATCCGAAAAACCCTAATTAACTGTATTTAGGGTTTCCGAATTGAAATCCCTAATACTAGGTGTGGGAATAAAATCCCTAATTACTGAATTAGGGTTTCGAATACTCCCTAATTCTTGATCCTGATCTGTATTAGGAATTTGAAAATCCCTGATGCTGATCTGTATTAAGAATTCAAAAATCCCCGGTTTTATCTGATATGGCTGGATGTGATCATCTATACCTATGCACAGATTACTCTGATACCAACTGTGGGTTTTAAATCTATATGCGGAATAAGTCCACTGATCTGTCTGTGCATGGGACATGGCAATCAGGGGTTGGATAGCTTACCTAGCTGTGATGCAGCCATGTAAGCCGGGTAAGAAAACCAGAATTCCTGTAGAGCTTAGGATCTTCCTCTCCTTCACACCCTTTCTGCAATACAATAGATGAGACTCGAATTTCTGCTGTTGGTGTAGGATCGGGGACCCAGCTCTCTTTTATAGAGATTGTGGAGAGAGAGTTTGAAACCCATCAAAACTCTCCCTCCCCTGCTCCACATTGTAGTATTCCAGTTCAACTCAAACTGCTGTTTGCGTAAGACAGCCATAGCATTCCATCCCTAGTACGCAGAGCTACGGAGATTACTGCTCAGCGTATCACCTGAAGTGGGGCCCACTGGTCTACTCAATCATCCAGTCCAACTGTATGACAATCCAGATCATTGATCAAAATAGAGTTCTTACAGATCTGTCTAATCCAAGCATTGCCCATATAAATCAGTGGTTAAAAATTGTTGGTGAGTTGGTTGGATGTAATCCTATGCTTGTGGCCCATCTGAGACTTGGAATTTCATCATTTTTGGTCAAAGTATATATTCCAATAGGCTTATTACAATCAGTGTAAATATACTAGGCATATATACTTTTGAATTAAGGAGACAAATACAACTGAAGGATTCCAAATCTAAGGTATTTCAAATCTAGGCCATTTCTAATATAAGGTATTTCAAATCCACAGTGCCAAATGAGGCTTAACCATTTTACTTTAAATATTTTGAAAGCATGTGTTTATTTAGGAATAATAGTTATATAAGAAAATTCCTCAAAAATATTTTTTGGGAATTATTCCATACATACGCTTAGCCTTTACTCGATTCACCGAAACAAACTTACTTTTCATAATTTTGTCTTTTAAGCTGCTTCTTTTGTGCCATAGAAAATCTAGAGATACAAATAAATGCTCTTGGTTTGAATGTTGTATATGGCTCATTATTTTCAAAATGACAAATTCAACGTTGGGGCCAACTTATGTTTGACCCATTATTCCTTATGCTGTGGCCTACTTGAGTTTTAGATCTGCCTTATTCTTAGGCTAACCCCCTAAAAATGTTTGGCACAACCAGCCGAGAGGGTGGATTTCTCCTAAATATCATGGTGGACCCGTGTTTCAACAGTGGCCGTTTAATCTCCACTATTTCTAGCTATGTGGTCAACTTGAATTTTGGATCCAATGACTGTTTCAAGGCTGGGAATTCAAACATAGGCAAATAAGTCATATTTACCTACCAACCATGTTTTTCCATTCATACAATAGTGAGTCAAAGTCAACATAGGCATTTTTTTTACATGCTTCTCAATGCAGACCGGATATAGTGTATTGAATAAATTTTATGGGGCCCACCATAATGTATGTGTCTTTTCCACGTTTGTCCATTTATTTTTCTAGCTCAATTTAGGCCATGAGCCCAAAATTAAAGCATATCCAAAGATCAAGTGGACAAACTAAGAAAATTAAAGTATATCCAAAGATCAAGTGGACAAACTAAGGGAACAGTGTAAATTGAATGTTTATGCCTATATCTAGGTGAAAACTTTTTGCTGGCCATAAAATTTTTTGGCCCTTCATGCATGTTTGTGTGACCTTATTAATAAGTTGGGTGATAAATCAATATCACTATGGTCCTAGGAACATTTCAACTGTAAACATCATTATCTACATGGTTTCTATGGTATGGTTCACCAGAGTTTTGGATTAGCTTCAATTTTGGGCTTATGACTTAAAATGATTTGTAAAATGGATAGACAGTGTAAAACACATATATTGCGGGCCCAAAATAGTTTACTCCGCATGCTATAGCGTGATAGTCTGCTAAACTACTCAGTACTTAATCTACAAATAATAGGTGGTTTAAAAGAAAGATTTAAAAAATATGAGTCCTTCGATTAATTCAACTAATGGCAGGAGGTTGAAAAATATTTTTTTAACTATATATATATATATATATATATATATATATATATATGTGTGTGTGTGTGTGTGTGTGTGTGTGTGTGTGTGTGTGTGTGTGTGTGTGTGTGTGTGTGTGTGTTGATGTCCAAATCTGGTCGGCCCTTCCTCCACGTCTCCCTCACTTTAACGTACCACCTCTGGAACCTGCACCAAGAGAATAAGCAAAGGTAACCCTGGCTAAGCCAAGGGACCCTCCAATGCCTAAGTCAGGTCTAGGGAATCTGGGTCTAAATAAAGAGTAGAGGAGAGAGTATTTGCCCTTGCATACCTGTAGACATGATGTCGTGTTCTATTTATACATGATAGTGGGATAGTCCGGGTCTGACAATCTCGGCACAATCAGGGGGATTCCCGAATCATGGAGATATTTCCCATAATCTGATAATCGTATATTGTATAATGCGTATCTGCGGATGAAGTTATCGGCCACGATCGGTTATGGCTACTTTCGCATTTTGCAGATTGAACATGCGTCATCACGCATCCATTCGGATCGGCTACCCTGACTATAGCATAGAGGATGCAGTCTTTAGGCCCGAGCGGACTGAACGTTACAGACCTCTTCCAAAGAAGGGTATCCGATCCGATCCGTCAGGTCGGATCCATTGTAGTCGGTGAGGCTAATGAACGTCGTGTCGAGCACACTACGATTAGCGGATGATTGGACATCTGGTCGGAGTATAAGGACCATTATGACCCGTACGTCTGTAGTCCTGCTCGTTAATTATCTTCATGGGATGCTCGTATCAGGTCGGACGGGTCTCGTTACGGATACCCCAACAGTGGGTCAGCTCAGATTGGGGTTTTGTCGTTAAACCTCATATGGGCTCAGATCTCCCCATAACAGAAGCCCCCTACTCTTCGAGCCCACTTGTGGACTCGGAGAGTACTCATGCAGGAGATCTCTCCCCCATACTGCATTGATGATGGTTTTCAAATTTGAAGCGTCGCATCTTGAGATTACGCTCGTGCGAGTTATTTTGGTGGACACGTGGCGACGATTACGATTCCGAATATCCTTCCAGCCTATGAGGGGTCGCCACGTAGGCCTAAGGAGAAGTGTACATGATGGCTCCCTCTACTCAGGCGTTGTTTCACATATCGAAGCACGCTGTCCGATGCCAGAGTTGTACCGTTGGTTGAGAACTCCCCTAACGAGGTGTGGCCATGTGTGCTTGAGAATCGGCTCGTGCCGATTTGGCTGCGACCATTATGGCTTGCCATTAATACGGAAATCCCGTATAGCTTATATAAGGGGCCCTTAAATTTTCTCCTGTTACTTATATTGTAAACTTGAGAGCATACTGGAAGAGGCAATTTTCGGCAAGGCGATTTCGATCGATTTTGATGTTTCTGGTGGGCGATTCCGACCGATCATCCCTTTCCGGTAGAAGATGATTTTCGGTAGTCATCCGGTGAGTCCCTTTCGTTGATTTTCATCCTTCTTTTCATAATATCTTCCGACCTTGAAACGGTGCGTGAAAATGCTGAGAACTCCGAGCTGAGGAGTTCTGAAGACGGAAGAGGGGCTTCTGAATGCCCCTTCGAAGCCTTACCACTATGACCCCCGTCTCAGAGACAAAAGGAGACAGGTGCTCAGACCAAGCGACCTAGCAAAAAGAAGGCCACCCGAGCCCGTCAAGTCAGCATTGCTGAGGCCGCTGAAATGCCCGTGAGTGGGCGCGCCTCGGTGATAGTCCCGGGAGGTTCTATTTTGTCGGAATCTCAGATGGATTGGATCCGTTAAGAATTTCAAATTCCGAACTTCATTTAGATAAGGGCCCCTGGGCCTATGGACACGGCTGGTGCCCCTGCTGAAGGGAAAATTGCAATCTTCCTCTATGCATTAAAGTGTGAACTTCGGCTCCCACTTCACCCCTTCGTTTGAAAGGTTGCGACCTACCTCGGGCTGGCTCCGGGACAATTCAAGCCCAACGCCTGGAGAGTGCTGATCTCCGTATTCATCATCTGGCTATAAGTCGGAAATCCTGAGCTGACCCCGAAAGAGCTGATGAGTTTGTACCTGGTCAAGCACGACAGAAACGAACCATGGTACTACTTCGCGACCCGAGGCAGCAAGAGGTCGGGGCTGGTGATGAACCTACCGTCTTCCAATAAAGATTAAAAAAATAAATGGTTCTGGGCGACAGGCTAGTGGGAGGCGCCAGCAGCGGAGCTCAGAACCTTAACAACATGGATTCCGACCCATTTCACTAAATCAGGTCAAACTTTAACCAGTATCTGTACCACTGCCCTTGTTTTCATTTATTTTAATCGAAATAAAGCTCTCCATTTCCTTTCATAGGTTTATAGAAGGGACTGCCACTCTTAGACCCAGCTCAGAAGAACCGCATCGCGAAGGCTAGGGTACGATCGGAGGGGCTTCACTCTTGGACAAACCTGATCACAACGGCCAATCTTCATTGGTCCGGACTTTGCAAGTCATAGCCCTTGCCTACGTCTTTTAGTATGTTGTCTCAATCTTTCTGATGAGCCCAGTTTTGCCTGCTTAGTCGCTGACATTGTCATTTCTCTCGCAGGCATGGCCGAGGGGTCTGACACTCTGAAGAGGAAGGCGGCTCCGACAGCGACAGAGATGTTGAGGGATGCCCCCCGGTTGAAGATTACTCTGAAGAAGCAAGTTTTCCCTCTTGGGGGAATCTACTGCCACACCGGTTGGTGCAGCCCCCGCTCCAAGGCTCATCGGTTCGACACTTGCGGTACTTGCTCACCTACAGGCATCGGGTGCAGCGTCGACTTCGGTGCTTCCCAGCGCGGTCATGGCTCCTCCGGCAGCTCCGCTTCCGGTATTTTCCAATACGACCATGACTCCTGTGGAGACACCTTTCCTGGTGCTTTCCGATCCGACCATGGTCGCGGTGGTAGCTCCTCCCCCGGTGCTTGCTGATACGACTATGACCGGTGCCCTAGCAGTTGTGAGCTCTGCCCCTCCTACCGCCGTTTCCCCCACTAGGCCCCCATTGCTGTCCCTTCTTCTTCTGAGCGAGAGGAGGCCATTAGAATGGCCAATAACCTACTTTCCCCCCGAGGCTGGGGAAGATCTTCGCTCCGAGGATCGAATCTCGGCCGGTAGTAGGGTTGGGGCTAAGGAGGCTGCGGTCTCACCTCAGGTGGGGACGAGCGACGTGAGGTTCGAGCCGGGCTACCACCTGGCCTGTTTGTCATCGTGGGCCACCAAACATGCCCCCGAGGAGGACATAGCTCGCCTCCTTGATAAGTTGAATAGCTCCTTTTTGAATGACGTGGCTTCCGTGTTCTACACGGTACGTTCTCGAGAGGATCCTCCCTTACCTTTTCATTCTTACAGTATACACGTGTATTTTCTCGGGTATTGATTATCATTTTCTGTTCAGTCTGTCCCGAAATTGCTTTTGGCTCGGGAGAGAGCGCGAGAGGATGAGAGGAGGGAGATCGAGCTCGAGGCCCTTAAGGTCGAAATGACGGCCTTACAAAATGAGTCCGTTCTTTTGAGGTCCGAGCAGAGTGAGCTGCGTCGGCAGCTCTCGGACGAGAGGGCCAGAGGAAGTCAACTGCAATGGGTGGTGATCAACCTAGAGGCCAGGGAGTTGTTGCTGCACGAGAGGGCAGAAAACTTCAAAGCCCGTAGTGACGCTGCGACCTTCAAGCTGACCCGCGCCAAAGCCCACGCAAATTCATTGGCTAAGGAGACCACTCGGCTGGGTGAAGCCTTAGAACATGCTAAAGCCGAGGTGACTGAAGAGCGGAACTAAACAGTTGCTCAGGCTGTGGAAGCTCAACGGGCCAAGGATGAGGCCTCTCTGGCAGCGGCCATTGCAGCCGCGATTGAGACTTCAAGGCCTTCAAGGAGAGAGACATCGAGGCTGTGAAATTTTATGACAGCGGTTTTGATGCTTGTATCGAAGCAGTTCTGGGTTTATACTCAAACCTCGATCTCGATCTTCTATTGCCCGAAGATTCTGAAGATGCCCCTGCCGAAGTCATCCGCTCAGATCAAACCCTTGATTCCCAGGCATCTCTGCTAGCGTGAAGATTTATTTCTTTTTCTTCTTTTTTTTGAAAGGATGATGTATTTTTTGCTCCTCCGAGGAGGGTTATTGAATGAGAAATATTTTTTGAGTATTTTAGGATATTTGTCAATTGTTGACTTACTATGTCGTTTTATGGCCGAGCTAGCCTCTTGAAAGGTTAGCTCCCTCCATTGCCATTTAGTGTAACTTCTGAGCTTCCTAGGCTTGCTCGAGTCCGAACCCTTAGAGGAATCGGCTCGCCTCACGATTGACGAGGACATTCCATTCATTAGTAGTTAGGCTCTTTTTTCTAGTTTGCCCCTGTATTCATGGGGCAACTTAGTAGACAAGTTCGTCCATGTAGGAGTAGAATCAGAACTTTTATTAAAAGCCTTAAAGGCTAGTCGCTCGGAGACGTACACTTTATTAGGAGCCTTAAAGGCTGGTCGCTCAAAGGTGTACCCTTTATCAGGAGCCTTAAAGGCTAGTTCGTCATGTGTAGTAGATCTTTAGGTGCTCGGCGTTCCAAGGATGAGGGAGCTGACGGCCTTCGAGGTCTTTCAAGTGGTACGAGCCCGGTTTGGTAGATCTGACCACGTGATATGGTCCTTCCCAATTAGGTCCGAGTGTCCCTGCTCCCGGCTCGGCCGTATTCTGGAAGACCCGTCGAAGGACCAAATCCCCAGGACGGAATCGCATAACCTTGACTTTTGAATTGTAGAAACGTGCTACCTTTTGATGTCGAGCAGCTACTCGAAGCCTGGAGCCGTCTCGGACTTCTTCGAGCAAATCTAAGTTAGCGGTGATCAGGTCAGAGTTCTGACCCTCTCGGTAGTTCCTTACTCGCGCAGTAGGGAGGCCGATTTCCACGGGTACGATCGCCTCCGAGCCGTAGGAAAGTGAAAATGGGGTTTCCCTAGTCGAGGATTGGGGCGCGGTCCTATAGGCCCAGAGGACGAATGAGAGCTCCTCAGCCCAGTTACCCTTGGCCTTCTCCAACCTCGTTTTAAGATGGTGTTTGATAACCTTGTTAACCGCTTCTACCTGCCTGTTGGATTGTGGGTGTCGAGGCTATGAATAAACATTCATAATGCCAAGCTTCCGACACATACCTTGAAATTTGTCATTGTCGAACTGGTGGCCATTGTCTAATACGATGGTGTGCGGAATTTCGAACCGACAGATAATGCTCCTTCAAACGAAATCGACTACTTTCTGTTCGTTGATCTTTGCGACAGATTCGGCCTCGGCCCATTTGGTGAAGTAGTCGATTGCTACGAGGACGAACTTGACCTGCCCCTTCCCTGTAGGTTAGGGGCCGATGATGTCGATCCCCCACTGGGCGAACGGCCAAGGTCCGCTCATGGGAGTCATTTCTTCCGCGGGTTGCCTTGGCACAACTGCAAAACGTTGACATTTGTCACACTTTCGAACGAAATCCTTTGAGTCTTATTTAAGAGTTGGCCAAAAATACCCTTGACAGAGTATCTTCATGGCTAGGGCTCCACTGCTAGAATGGTTTTTGTAGATTCTCTCGTGAATCTCCCGAATCACGTAGTCGGCCTCATCCGGTCGGAGGCATCTAAGGTAAGGCTGAAAATGCCCCTTCTTATACAACACTCCGTCCAATATGACATATCGGGCCGCTCTGACCTTAAGTCACCTCTCCTCTAGCTTATCAGAGGAAATTTCGCCGGATAAGAGGTAATTAAAAATTGAATCCATCCAACTTGGAATGGACTGAACGGGATTGACCTTCTCCAGCTGGCCGATGCTCGGATGTTCAATGAATTCGATAGGGACAAACCACGAGATCTTTCCTTCAGAAGCTGAGGTGAGTCTTGCTAAGGCATCAGCCCATGAGTTCTCAGTCCTAGGGATCTGTCGGATGGTGCAACTCAAGAATTTCTCGATCAGTTTCCTCGCCTCTTCAAGGTAGGCGATCATTCTGACCTCTTTGACTTCATACTCCAAAGAGATGTGATTTACTACCAGTTACGAATCGTAACGGACTTGCAGAGTCTGAACACCCAGGCTTGTTGCCAGCCTGAGTCCGACTAACAACGCTTCATGTTCCGCCTCGTTGTTAGAAGCTTTGAATCAAAGTCAAATCGCGTATTGGATTGTCGTTGAATCGGGTGCAACCAGGACGACTCCGACACCTGCTCCTTTGACGTTGGATGACCCATCAATATAGAGGACCCATCCCGGATCCGACACTGCCTCTTGGTAGCTCAAAGGGATAGGCGGTGTCATCTCGACTTTCGTATTGATTTGTTCTTCCCTCGGAGTTGTGAACTCGGCGATGAAGTCAGTTACAGCTTGACCCTTGATTGCTGCCATGAGGCGGAATTGAATGTCGAACTCTCCGAGCTCAATAGCCCATTTGGTCATCCAACCTGAAACCTCGGGTCTCTGAAGAACTTACCTCAGGGGAGAGTCGGTCAATTCAACTATAGAATGGGCCTGAAAGTACGGCCGTAATCTTCTGGCTGAGACAACGAGGCAGAGTGCCAGTTTTTTCAAGGATTGATATCTTGTCTCCGCTGGTACCATAGCTTTTCTCACATAGTATACGGGATATTTCTTGCTTTTGACTTCTCTGATCAGGGCCGAGCTGACAGCTGAAGCCGAGATCGCGAGGTAGAGGAATAAGGGCTCCCCTTCTTCAGGCTTAGATAAGAGAGGAGGTGAACCCAAATATTATTTCAATTGCTGGAAGGCTTGCTCACATTTCGGTGTCCACTCTGCCCTCTTGTGACTCTTCAGCTGCTGGAAGAATGGGAGACATTTATCTGTAGCCCTGGATATGAAGCGTCTGAACGCTGCAACTCTTCCCGTGAGACACTGTATTTGTTTAACGGTTCGAGGTGAGTTCATGTCGAGGAGAGCCTTAATCTTGTCCGGGTTGGCCTCGATACCTCGTTGACTAACTTGAAAACCAAGAAACTTCCCTGATTCAACTCTGAATGCACACTTAGCGGGGTTCAACTTCATCTTATACTCTCGGAGGACGCTGGACGTTTCTCCGAGGTCGGCAAGGTGGTCAGAGGCTCTGGTACTTTTCACTAGCATGTCGTCAATATATACTTCCATTGTGCGTCCAATCTGTCTGGCGAACATCTGATTTACCAACCTCTGATATGTTGCCCCAGCGTTTTTCAGGCCGAATGGCATGACCCGGTAACAGTAGAGCCCTTTGTTCGTGACAAAGGTAGTCTTCTACCTGTTTGGGGGATATATAGCGATCTGGTTGTACCTGAAATAGGCGTCTAAAAATGAGAGTAACTCATGTCCGGCCATGCTGTCCACCAGTTGATCGATCCGAGGTAGTAAGAAATTGTCCTTAGGGCATGCCTTATTCAGATCTGAATAATTTACACAAACTCGTTACTTCCCATTGAATTTTCTGACGAGCATGATATTCGCTATCCAGTCAGGGTAATATACTTCTTCTTTGAAACCCGCATTGAGCAGGACAGAGACTTCCTCGGCAATGACTTCATATAGTTCGACATCGAACGACCTTCTTTTTTACTTCACTAGCTTATAATTCGGATCCACATTCAATATATGAACCAACACATCAAGAGAGATCCCTGACATATCTGCATGTGACCATACGAAGACATCTCGGTGTTGCTTCAAGAAGACCAACAATGCAGTCCTCTGCTCGAAATTCAACGATGACCCGAGCTGAACAGTTTTACTCAGGTCTGATTCATCGAGAGACACTTTTTCCAGATCTTCGACTGATGAGCTTCTTATTGGTCCTCGGTGATCCAGGGCGTCCACGACGAGTGCCTGCTTGACAGCTCTTTTTCTAACCGCTATTGTGTAACACCTTTGAGCCTCGTGTTGGTCGCCTCGGAGATAGCCGATCCCACCTTCAGCTGAAAACTTCATCATCAAGTGGTAAGTTGAGACGACCGCCCTCATCGCGTTGAGGGAGGGTCGGCCCAGGATCACATTGTGCACAGAAGGAACATTGACAATCAAAAAGTCCACCAGGAGTGTGAGCTGATGTTGCCCTTCTCCTGCTATTACCGGAAAGAAAATGACTCCTTCAGAGATTACTCTCTCCAGCGAAGCCGTGTAGGGGAGTCTTCACGGGTCAGAGTAGTGACTGTGGAATTCTCATCCTTTTGAACGCTTCGGAGTCATTACATCGGCTGAACTTCCGGTGTCGATCAGAATGCGATATACCTTGTAATTTGCTATGGTCATTGTGACCACTAGTGTGTCATCGCGCGGATGCTGGATCCCGCGTGCACAATGTTTCGTGAAAGTCAGGCTGCACGAAGTGACTCAGAGTTCCTTACTGGGACGCACCGTCAGGTGAACGTAATGTTCCGGTTCAGATATTTGGGAATTAGCTTTTCGAGTCCTGTTTGAATCCCCTCCCCCAGCTGAGCCTCCGAAGATAGTACGAATTTCAGTGGGTTCTTCTGGGGGGTTATTCGGCTGTTCTTACGGTCATTCTTCTCTTCGAACGGACTTCTCTTTTTTGGTGTATTGACGTAGGTGTCCCTTGCAGATGAGGAATTTAATTTCATCTTTTAGGTCCACGTAATCGTCCGTGTTGTGACCGTGATCCCGGTGAAAGCGACAGAATTTTCGCTTGTCCCGATGTTCTGGGTCAGCCCTCATGCAGACTGACCAGTTAAGTAGCTTATTTCCTCGGATATCTAGTAGGATTTGTTCGGCAGACGTATTAAGAGGAGTATAAGAACGGAATTTCCCTTATGGCCTGTGGCTCGGTCGACGATCGCGGGAAGCGCGGTCGTCCGCCCCTTTTTCATTCGACTTGGAGTCTTCGTTCCTAAGCCTCTTCCCTTTGTTTGTTGGGTCAGTTACTTGCGTATCTTTACGAGCATTAGTGAACTCCTCGGCATTAGTATACTTCTGAGCCTTCGCCATGAAGTCTTCTAGCGTTTTCGGTGGATTCTTTCCGATAGAGAAAGCGAACTTTCCTTCCTTTAGTCCACTTAGAATGGCAGCAAGCACCATCTTATCATTATAGTCTTCAACCTGCAATGCTTCTTCATTGAAACAAGCGATGTAGTCTTTCAATGATTCTTTCGGAGCTTGCTTGATGGTGAGCGGGTGAGTATTAGATTTCCAATTTCTCTTACCACTTATAAACTGCGTAAGGAATAGTCGATTTAATTCTGTGAAAGAGCCCACGGAGTTTAGTTTGAGCTGACGAAACCAAATCCGAGCGGACCCTGTAAGGGTGATAGAAAATCCTCTACACATCATTACATCCATTGTGGTCTGAATTTGCATCCACGATCGGTAGGATTCTAGATGTTCGGATGGGTCTCTAGATCCTGAATACTGGATGACAAGAGGCATCCGAAACCTCTAAGGCATCACCTCAGCCATGATGGCGGAGGTGAAGGGAGGCTCGGTCTCTTCCATTATTGTTTGGATCGTAGCAGGAACTGTTGACAGTTGTTACTTCTTTTCCAATGTCAAGAATTTATCGTTAAGTTCCACAAATCGTGTCTCCCAAGGATCTTTATTCTCAGCGATGACCTCTGGGGTGTCCTCAATTTTTGAAGTTCTTCTTTCCCTCCTCCGTTCTAATTAATGGCGAAGATCCGTGGGTGACAGAGCGGAGGTGGCTGAATGGATGGTAAGAGCAGGGGCTTGAGTGGTGGCATTCCGCGTAGAACCTTCAGCATGCGCAGTAGGAGAATTTTGACTCGAATGCGACACCCTCGAGTACTAGGGAGCCTCAGGTCTCACGCTCCTCGGCACAGAACGAGTCTCCATGAACAAACCAACTGGCTCGAGAATGGAATTTTCCTAAATTGGTCATAATTGTGGCTCCCTTTGCTGTTTTATTCTATTTATCTCGTCGCGCAGGGCCTGAATTTCATTTTGCATGGCGTGATATTTATTCGACCGATTGCAAGAATGTTGGAAAGGCCCTGGTGCGGATTTGGCATGAAGTGGTGATGATGACAGAGTTTGTCCGTTTGGTTTCGGTTCCACAGCCACAGCTTTCTTTTTCCTCGCCATTGCTTAGAAGAAGGAAAATAAGAACCTGACTTTTAGTCCCAGGTTTCCACGGTGCTAAAAAATGTTAATGTCCAAATCTGGTCGGCCCTTCCTCCACGTCTTTCTCACTTTAACGTGCCACCTCTAGAACCTGCATCAAGAGAACAGGTAAAGGTAACCCTGGCTAGCCGAGGGACCCTCCGATGCCTAAGTTAGGTCCAAGAAATCTGAGTCTAAGTAAAGAGTAGAGGAGAGAGTATTTGCCCCTGCGTACCTGTAGACGTGGTGTTGTGTTCTATTTATACATGATAGTGGGATAGTTCGGGTCCGACAATCTCGGTATGATCAGGGGGATTCCCGGATCATGGAGATATTGCTTGTAATCTGAGGATCGCGTATTGTATAATGCGTATCTGCGGACGAAGTTATCGGCCACGATCGGTTATGGCTACTTCCGCATTTGGCAGATTGAACATGCGCCATCACGCATCCATTCGGCTCGGCTACCCCGACCATAGCATAGAGGATGCAATCTCTAGGCCCGAGCGAACTGAACGTTACAGACCTCTTCCAAAGAAGGGTATCTGATCCAATCCGTCAGGTCGGATCCATTGTAGTCGGCGAGGCTAATGAACGTCGTGTCGAGCACACTACGGTTAGCGGATGATTGGACATCCGGTCGGAGTATAAGGACCGTTCCGACCCGCACCTCTGTTGTCCTGCTC
The DNA here is from genome assembly GCA_037074715.1 of Magnolia kwangsiensis. NCBI lineage: Eukaryota > Viridiplantae > Streptophyta > Magnoliopsida > Magnoliales > Magnoliaceae > Magnolia > Magnolia kwangsiensis. The sequence goes on from CM073582.1 coordinate 17,761,834, forward strand.
GTTAATTATCTTCATGGGATGCTCGTATCAGGTCGGACGGGTCTCGCTACGGATACCCCGGCATTGGGTCGGCTCAGATTGGTGTTTTGTCGTTGAATGTCACATGGGCTCGGATCTCCCCATAACAATATATATAAAATACTAAGGATTGTAACTAATAGTGGCTCTAAGAGCCCAAGTTTAGTTAGATGGTCCAATTAATTGATCTAAACTGTCCATTAGGTCCAGCACGTTTGTCACAACCTACTAAGCATTTATTTTGGAACGTATTTCTAAATGACAAGTCGCTTAAAAGAAAGTTTGGAGAAATAGGTGTTTTAATTGATCAACTAAATGGCAAGTGGTTATATGATTTTTTTTTAAAAAAAACTAAAATATTAAATAAGAGATGCTGAGCACCATAACTGATAGTGCTCCTAGGAGCCTAGGTTGGTTAGACAGTCCAATTAATTGATTTAACTACCCTTATGCCAGCACATATTTCTCAATCTACCATGAAAAATAGCATTGTTTAAATGTGTTGCTATTTAATTAAACATGAGGCTATATATGTTAATAAAAAACTCATATTCAATTAAATGTGTGCAATTAGGATAGTGTGGACATGTCAAAGTCATACGTAATCGATTCAAATTTCATTGAACGCTTGTGACCTGTGAAGGTTGGCCTGATTGTCCAACCACAAATTTTGCAATTAGAGCTGGGCATCGGACCGAGTCAAATCGGATTCGGCCCAACTCGACCAGGTCTGAGTTCTGCATGGCCTGACCCGAACTCAGTCAGAACCGGGACCGATTCTGGGTCCTCTAACCCAATCCGATCCTAAACCCTACTGACCTGGACCAATCTGAGTTAGACTCAGTCAGGAAAATCGAGTCGGATCGGATTGACCTAGGTTCGGATCGGGTTTTCCACAGAGAAGAAAAGGAAAAACAAGATCAAGATGTTTTCTTATGCCTGACAAAAATGAAACATCAAATTTACTCACTAACTTGGATAACGGTCTGATCTTCATTGTTGACGACAAAGCTATTAGCAAATGCACGAGGAGGACCAACATGGAGAATTTCATTAACAAGCAGTTCATTCTCAGTGACTAAATTCTCACTCGTAGAAGAACTCGGCTGAGCATCTGAAGTTCTAGGAGCAGTTGAAGCGACTTTGGATGAGGATGGGGCATCCTTAAACAAGGGATGTGTTGATTATACATATTGGTAGAACCATGCCCAATTCAGACAAAAGATGAGAGAGAAAGATAGGTAGATAGATAGATAGATAGATAGAGAGAGAGACAGAGAGAGAGAGAGAGAGAGAGAGAGAGGGGAAATCAAGACATTTCCAGACCTAAATCTATGGATCGTTGAACTCCAGACAAAGGGACTTCACCTATTTAAAAGAACCCCATGAAAATTGAGAGAAATAAACATCACTCTTGGATTTTGAAGTTCGAACTAGAGCACTCTCTCGCATAGAATGGGGAATGGGAAAGGGAAAAAAAAGAAAAGAGGAACTAATAGTTTTTTTTTTTTTAAAGATACATCCAACACTGCGAGTGCGAAGTTTTGGAAATTGATGCAACTCATTTTTCAACTGTTCAAAAAAGAAAGTAAAAATAAAAAAAGAAAAAAGAAAAAAAAAGGTATCAGAAACTATAAAAATGACAAAAAGAAGATAACAGAAAATTGTAAATACACAAAATCAGAAAAATTACTAGATTCAAATTGCGCTAACTGAAACAGGCAGAAGCGTCTAGGAAACAAAAAACAGAATTCCAACTATTTAAAAATAAAAATAAAAATCAATCCTTAGAAAATCAGGTTTTTCCAAGGGATGTTATGAACATAGAGAGATGCCGGAAAAAAAAAAGAAAAAACAACAGACTTTTTCAATGGATTTTCAGTATTCAAAACAGGTGTCGGGTTCTGGCACCCATCTTATTCTTCTCCAATTACATATTCAGAACAAAGAATCACACCCAAGCAATTCTAAGGCTTACCTAATTGAGGTTCCCTAACATGGATTTTCAGTATTCACACCGGGGCAGCGATCGTCCGTTGTTTGGGTTGGGTTAGGCCGTTAGGGTAAGAAAAGAGGGTAAAGGGAAAGTCGCTGTACAAATGGGTAGGGTAAGAAAAGAGGGGAAAGGGAAAGTTAGGGTTAAAAAAAATAAAATTTTAATTTATATTGCCTGCTCACCCGCTCGGGTTGGGTCTGTTCTGTTCGGGTCGGGTCCCTTCGGTTTGGGTATCTGGGTCGGGTCAGTCCGGACAGAGGTCTATCCGGACCCGACTGGAAAAAAAAATGAATCTGAACATTCAAACCCAATCAGGCCTGATCTTGGCCGTTGGTTCTGTTCGGAACGGGCCGGATCGGGTCTGATCGGGTCGGATCTGACGGATCTTGTAAGAAATGATTATGCGATTCAGAATAGGAGTCATTCTGAATGGATTTTTTTTTACCTCGAGTTAATGGCTTTTCTTTCCATTGTAATCGTAAACTTTAGGTTTCTAATAATGTAATAATAGATTAAAAGAATTAAAAACTAAAGGTTGAATCGTCAATTTTATTAATTTGTGATGAAGTTCAATATAATAAATGAAAAATAAAATAAGCAAAGAAATAAATAAAGGATAAATATTTGTGATCACTTGTACAGACAAACAATCAAGGCATGATCAGTAGAATATGACTGGGGTGTGATCTTTTAGGTAAGGACTTGGTTGATCGGAAATTTCGACGACGGTAAGTTGTAAATATTTACACTACTTCCAGGCCTAATACAACAATGACGCTGGACAACAACGATTTAAGTTACCCTAAACTATAGATTTGCTGTGGAGAAACTAAAAGCTAGAATAAAGATAAACAAAGTTGCATTATTGGTAGGGAGATTATGTTTTAGCAAAGGGCTCGAGCTCTTCATCGGGTACTTCTTATATATATTTGGAAGGGGTGATTGTATTAGAGTTTTTTTTGTTGCAAAAGATTTAGATGATTTGGCCATGCAAATCTCATTGATTATTCGCATAAGTATAATTTATTGTATTATGCCACGTAGATAAGAGAGTTCCTTACGACTTCTTTCTATTTAAGCTATGCAACATACATAGGAGGCTTTGATAGAGCCTTGACGTGATTAGACTCTTTCTTGAACCCTGGTAATGATTTTTCCAATACAAACATGCCCACTAGCCCTTTGACTTTAGTGTTTATCTTCATCACATGTTGCAGCATGATTGTTGGCATCCTCTGAACCCTCTGATCTGACCGTGATCAGCTGGTGTAAACAAGATGATCTGATCTATCCTTGATTTAAGCCCTGTATTTTCTATAGACATCCATTTCCAAGTCATGGATGGGATGGTTAAGATTGCCTAACAAAAGTGATTTTTTAGAATTATAAGCAATCCACCATTATCTCTAACAAAAGTGATTTGTACCTATAAGTGATCCCACCGTCCTATTAAAAATCATTGGCCCAATGGATAATTATATGACAGGTTGCCCATCAAATATGCATTGGACCTAATGAACAGCTTATATCAATGGATTGGACAGTCCAAGCGCCCAAATACAACTGGGTCACTATGACTTACAGTGCTCTACAGATGGACCAGGTCTATCTTGGCCTTTGGAATCAATGGATATCCGTTCATCTGATCAACCCACAAATCTGACTTGAGAAAATCGGATTTGGATACAGCATTTTCTACTCAATTCGATTTTTTTACTGATTACCCGATTTCTAAATAGGCCGGATACAGATATTGCAACATCCGACCCATTTAAACCGGAATAACACTTTAGTGGGGGTTACCTTTACCGTGTGGGGCCCACCCTGATGAATGTGTTGTATATCCACCACGCCCATCAGTTTTTTCAGCTCCTTCCAGGACATTATGCCAAAAATTAATCAGATCCAAGTCTCCAGTGGACCACACCACTGGAAAAAGTGGTTAATGACCATTAAAAACCTTTTGTAGGCCACAAGGATTTTGGATCAAGACAGAGCTTCGTATTGTCCCTTCATCAAGGTTTGGATGGCAAATAAACATTACAGATCTGCTTACGGTGGGACCTGGGAAGTTTTTAACGGTGGGTGTTCAATCACCAATGTTTTATGTGGTGTGGTCCACCTGAGATTTGTATCAGCTTCATTATCTGGGCTCATGAGCTAAAATGAGCTGGAAAAACTGATGGATGGCTGTATATATAAAACACATTCATCACGGTGGGCCCCATAGTCACGGATCCACCAACCTCGGCGGTTCTCCGAATCCACCGAATCCGGGTCCTTTTCAACCTAAACTGATCTTTTTTCTTTTCTTTTCTGGTAAACCTAATCTGGTCTTTTGGTTTGTGATGTAAGGCTAATGATGATAGATTGCTAAGAATCTTACCACAAAGCTACGGTACTTGGGAGCTTTCCTTGCCGCACACGTGGCATGTACCTCAAATCCAAACCGCCCAAATAGTGGGGCCCATTGGAGATTGATTATAAACGAAAATTTCAACTGAAAGTATACTCCAAACTGTCCAAATTCAACCAAAAAAAAAAAAAAAAAGGAAAAAAAAAACTGTCTGATCTGATCAATATGATCCAAGGGCTATAACCAATCTACAATGGGTCCCACTACTGGGGCCTTTTGGACTTATGGCACACTCCCAATAATTCCCCATCATGTCAAAGGCTCAGTTATTCCAGATTTTAGGATTATATAAGCTTATCAATCACTCAATTGGAGCAGACAGGTACCCCTTATATGAGATCTGGACACTCCATCTGTTGGGCCCCACATGAATAGGGATTCCCCCAAAACTACATTGGTAAGGAGATCTTAGCCACTGATTGGATCCTCGATGGTTTTAAGTAGGCACTAAGAAAAAAATGCCCAGTAGGTCCAGGTAGATGAACGGTTTGGATCTTGTAGATGCATGCAATGTGCAAAGAGACCTAGCATTCAAATATATGGAGATTACCATACGCTCAAGCTATGTGGGCCCACCGTGATGTGTGAGTACCACCCACCCTTCCATTAGATGCAGGCCCATATGTTAGACCTAGATCATAAAACCCAGCCTGATCTGAAACTCAGGTGGGCCACACCAAAGGGAACGGTGGGGGAGTGGTGGGCACCCACCATAGAACTTCCGGATTGAATGTCGTGTCCACCGTGTTGTTTATATGCCATCAACCCAGCAATCGGGTGGGTCCCACCAGGATACAGGAACAAAACTCAGGTGGGCCACAACAGGTGAATACATCCGCTTTAGGCATTATTGTACACTGCCCCTGCAGTGTGTCTCACAAGAGTTTCGGACCATGATGATTCCTGCAAACATGAGGCGCACTAGACACACGGCATGGATTCTACATACACATCATGAGTGGGCCCAACGCACCTCGAACCTACGGTAATTATCATATGTTCGAAAAAAAGTGATTTGATGCAGAAAAGTGGGAGCCACACACAATGTGGGTCCCATGAACATGAGGCGGTGCAGCAGATGCAAGGTGTGGATTCTGCATGCACATCACAGGTGGGCCCCACATAGATCGAAAGTATGGTGATCATCATATGTTTGAATGAATGTGATTTAGTGCAGCAAAATGGGAGCCACCTACAATGTGGGTCCCATTTTCAAACCCCAACAACAAGCTTATTGCTCAGCCAAAACTGCCACACCGACTGCGATTCATGGTTACATCCAAACAGGCCCTCAAATCACAGGGGGCTGAGAACACATGTTGAGAAAATTTCAATAGAAAAAAAGCACAGAACACCCCCCATAAGCTGAAAATGATTCCATATTTACATCATAGAAATACAAGGAGGACACCATCATATGTTTTTTTACACCAATTGCATCATATTCCTCTCAAAGCACGAAGCTTCATTTCAATTCCTAAAATCAAAACATCCAAACAAAACAGCTACATTCATCTCCCCTATGAGGAATTATATGATTTGCAGCCCGCATCTTCACCACAGTACAAGCTGCGTTTCAGTTCTTACAAGTGCAGCCTATGGTTCGGTAACCCAGACCATTGGTCTACTGATCCCACTGTCAATGGACAATGTCCCACCTTTGAATAATCAAAAGAGTAATAGCAAGAGGTCGAATATGGCATCAAGAATCCATTCCATTTCTAAAAAGGATTCCTAATCCTTAAAACTGTTCGAGGAATCCTTCATCAGTGATTGTGAATTACTAACCTTTTCAATCTTTTCAACCTTTGGTTAGACAGCTAAAAGAAGATGAAAAATTCCAAATTCAACTGAAGTATCAATATTGATTGTTCCGATCTTCCAATTTGGGGATTTTGTGGCATGGTCTGTTCATGGTGGGACACAATATATCAACAGTCTGAATTATCGAACCATGGGAATGGGTGCTATGTAAAGAGGCGGGCTGCACATCATATATTCATCTTCTACATGTTACACTCAACACAAGCTCAAAACAAACACTTAAATTAAAAAAGAGTAGCGGATCAAAGACTTACTCGGCATCGGGTGCAGGTCTTCTCCGTGACCTACTGAAGAGCTTGGAAGGTGGGGACGGTGAGAATTCGAATGGGAGTGACGGAAGATCCATCTCCCCTTTCAGAATCTTGACAATGTCGCCAATCTCCGGCCGCATTTCCGGCATCTTCTGTAAGCACATCAGCGCGAGATTAATACACAGAAGTGCTTGATCTTTGTTGTATGTATCTTTCAATCTGTCGTCGATGAGATCCAACACATTGCCCTTGTGTGCTAGATGCCGACACCAGCTTATCAAATTGGCCTTCTCCAACTTCATCGGTGACGACAGAACATGCAATGGCCGCCTGCCGGACACAATCACGAGTATCAGGACTCCAAGGCTATAGATATCAGCCTTCTCCATCAAATATCCACACCCACCATATTCAGGAGCGACGTAGCAGACTGTCCCCCTCATGCTTGTTGTGCTACTGAGCTCCCGGCTGAAGAGATCCCCACTCCACATATCACTGCCAACCGAACGGCTCTTCTTCTTCTTCCATCCCTGTCGGAAGCTGATGTCCGCATTCAGGTCGTGAGCTCCATGGCTCTCTTTCCGGAGGCTGCTGCCGATCCTCCGCAGCTGGAGTTTGTGACCCAAATTGAAATGTGCCATCTTGAAGCCTTTCTTCCATTTTCCTTCAAGTTTTCTAAGCTTGCTGCCTTTCTTGCTGATCTCTGCAAAGTACTCTTCTTTCCACCATTCTTTCATCTTCCTATGCTTCTTCTTCTTCTTGCTACAACCATTACAGCTGCTGCCACTAGCCTTCGCCTCTTTCTTACTGTGATCATCAGGACCCAATTCCCTGAATTGGGTTTCATCCGCACCGGCCATTTTCTCAACCTGATTCGAATCATCCAAATCCAATTTCTTGGGGGAGTTCTTCTTCTCATCATCCCAATCCGGGTTGCTCGACGGGCATATCTGGCTCCCGATCCACTCCATAACATAATCTTTACTACACAATTCGCCACTCCCGTCCTGTCTCCACCACCAATCCCTCCCCCATTGCTTTGAATTGGCCGCCCGATCATCAACAGTGGCTGGTGGAGAAGAAACTGCATTCGCGCTCAACTCCTTGCTATGATCGATGCTTCCGAGCTCATCGTCATAGGGCCCGAACTTGCTCCAATCTTCCCCACCAAACACCTCCTTCCCCTTGAAATTACCATTACCCTTACACTCAACCTCATTTACGACAATGCCATTGGGATTCAACAAACAAAAATTCAAATTCGGGTTCCTAACAGGGAAATCTATTCTACTGCTTTTCGAAGAAGAAGCTTGCAATGCAAGAGCAAAATCTACCTCTGTAGTTTCTGCAGGAGTCCCGATCTCTGTAGATACGGCGGCCTGATTCCCTGAAAGCTCCTGGCTTTTCCACAGTTCCTGGCTCCGACCCAATTCCTGGCTGAACATCTCAATCCCAAATTCACCCTCTGTCTTGATCCGCGCCAGCCCGAAATCTGCGACCTTCGCCCTGCAATCCGACCCAAGAAGCACATTGCTTGGCTTGATATCCCCATGAATTACAGGCGGGTTGCACCCGACGTGCAGGAATTCGAGCGCGCGGGCGACATCAAGCACAATTCCAAACCGTCGATCCCAATCCAAAAACCCAATTCCCGATTCTCCGAAAAGAGCATCCTGGAGGCTCCGATTCGGCATATACTCATACACCAGCAGCCGCTTCTTCCGCTCGAAGCAGTATCCAAGGAGCGTGACGACGAACGGTGACCGAAGCGAGCTCAGGATCTGCAGCTCGTTCTGGAATTCCCGCTCTGATTGGGAATTCGACGCCGCCGACGGCCCGCCGGCGTCGAGGGCCTTGATCGCGACGGATTTTCCATCGGGGAGGATGCCGCGAAAGACGACAGCGCCGGACCCGCCGCGGCCGACAGTGTTGGCGGGATCGAAGGAGTTGGTGGCGGACCTGAGGTCCTTGTATGGGAATTTCTGGAGTTTGAGAGGGGCATTTGTGTCAAAAGGGAGGGTGCGAGTACGGCGATCGGAGAAGGAGAAGTAGAGGTAGAGGAGGAGGAGGATTAGGGCGAGTATGAAAATGACGGAGGAGGAGATGATGAGGGAGAGGAAGAGAAGGGTAGTTTTGGAATTTGGCGGGGGAGGGTGGGAAGGGAAGGGTCTGGAAGGCATCGGATGGGAGGGGTAGTTTGGGAATTTAGGGAAGGAATGGGGTTGGAGGGTTTTCGGAGAGAAGAAGGGAGTGGAAGTGTCATTTTTTTTGGGGTTGGGATTAAAGAAATGGAGGGAAAAAGGTGGGTTACAGTTGGAAAAGTGGGGATAGATTTTCTCTTTTTCAAGACAGGGAGAGAGAGTTGAACCGGACCGGACCGGCTTACTAAATACCCATCTGGGTTAGTTTCGCAAACCAGGAGACACGTGTGTAGAATTTTTAGTAAGATCCACTCCGTCCATCACTTACATTGCGCCATTTTAACCATTGATTAAAAAATTCATTGTCATAGGAAAGTCAGGTAGGCCACACGACAGAAAAAATATGAGATGAAACCAACCATTGATTTTGTGTAGAACTCATCGCGGTATTTGTATGCTATCCAATCCATTCATCTGATGTGAATCATGAGGTCCTCAAACAATTATCCACAATTCGTAGTATTTCATGCGGGGGCATACCACTTGAATTTAGAGGTTTTAGGTTTAAGTTTCATGGGCGTGGTCTGAGTGGATCCCTGACTGTGGGACTACCATGATGTATGTGACTCACATCCACGCCGTCCATCCATTTTTATAGATCATTTTATATCATGAGCACAAAATCGACTCATATCCAAATCTCATGTGGGCCACACCATGGGAAACGGTGGTGATTGACAGTTAAAAACTTCCTGTGGGCCACAAAAGTTTTGGATCAATCTGATATTTGTATGGTTCATTCGCAGAGGTCTTTGTGACCTTATAAACAGGTTGGATTATGAATAAACATTTCTGTGGACCACAAGATGGTTTTAATGATGGATACTCAATTAACACTGTTTCCTGTGGTGTGGACCACCTAAGATTTGTATCCTTTTATTTTTTAAATCATACCCTAAAATAACATTTTAAAACGGATGGACAGCGTGGATTTAAAGCACATGCATCACAGTGCGCCCCACAGTTAGGGATCCATCGAAGCCGCGGCCAAGTTTCATGGGGGTGGCCAAATAAAGCGTTGAATCAGTCTGATTTTTGCCATCAGGACATAACAAGAGGTGATGTACCTGATAAACGGCCTGGATTTGAAATCCTTTCTCCCGAGTTGGTGAGCTGTACTGGTTCAACCCAAAGTGTAGATGATATACGGTACAGCAGGAAGAACCGTATTAGGGTAGAACACTACGGATGGATATACTGAGAGCTGAACGGATCGCTTATCTTTTAAAAATATAATCCACCAGATAATCCTATCCGTAGCTTTTTGTGATGCTTATACCTCTGCATATATGACTGAAACTCTTGGGCGACTGTGCATGGTCACACGAGGCGTGACTCGGGGTGCAACCCAGCCAGTCAGATCAGGTTCAACCAAACTTAAGTGGACCCCAGCCAAAATGAAGCTAAGACCTTTAAATTCATTTGATGTGGCCCACTTCAGCTTTAAAAGTGTAAGTTTCTCCACACGCACCTTAGTTTTAGTGAGAAGAGCCATGTGAATGGATTAGATGGTGTGTGCATGTATGCCACGGTCAACCCCAAACATGACTTACAATGGGCATCCCACACCAACTATTCATTATGGTGTGGCCCTTCTAATAGACGGCGAGAAATTTTTTAGTACTTGATTTTCTCTATTTAGGAAGCCTTTTTGATGGGCTATGGTTAGGATGACATTACTCCTTTTCTTATAATGAGAGAGATTGTCTTAGAATTCTAAAAAAGATCCTATCCCTTAGTTCATCGCCTCTCTCCCATATTTCTATCTTGTTTTTTATTTTAACCCAAATTCAAAACTCGAGAGAGAAGGAAAAGAGGGGAATGCTACCGGAGATACTGTGAAGGAAAAGTGTATGAGACTCACTTATTAATGATTGTTCACGAGTAGAGGGTGCTACCCCACCAAGACTTGGGTAAACAGCAAATGATACTAATCGGAGATGCATCAAGGTGGAGCCCACTTTGATGTATATGTTTTATCCAGGAAATTCATTGATTTTGAATATTATTTTTGTTAGAAATTAATTAAAAAAACTTATATGCATTGGAGGATAAATTGTACAAAAGAATAGGGACTTCGCACCGTCTCTAAAGAGATTTGAATAGAAATAAAAATTCATTCTTTTATCATCTGACTACACGCTCTTTTTATATAAAGATTTATTTATTAAGATAAACTTTTATTTTTAAATTTTTTTAAAATTTAAAAACACAATAATTTTAGGGTATAAGATTTTAAAAAAGGAAGGAGATAAAAAACCCAAGTATATTAAAATATGAGAAATAGTGAAAATTGAACACCTACATTAAAAGCATCTCGTGGCTCAGGAAAGTCTTGGATCAAATTGATATTTATGTTTTCATTTCACGTAAGTTTATGTAGCCTTATAAATAGGTTTGGCCTTAGGAAGGTTTCAACCATATGTTTTATTGTCACCTATACTTTCCATCATGTGATTGACTCAAGCCTTTAGTGTACCTCGTTTTGGAACTCATGCCTTGAAATGATCCATTAAAATGGTTGAATAAAATATCGACATTACGGTGGCTCCACCTAGCTTCTTCTATTGTTATTCATTTCTGGCTATGTCTTAGAGTTATGTCTTAGTGGGGATAGTCTCGCACCCTTTGTAACTAAGCCCTCATGCCTATATCCAACATCACCGCCACTTTTGCTTCTACCTAACCAGTGGATCCTGAATTCAATGAGAACAACTAACATACACTGATACATATAATGGATGATAAACAATTATTTAGAAATTAATTATAAAATGTATAGAATATTAGTATTTTAAATTACCTACTCTTACTCGGGTGGTAGACTCTTAAGAGTTTCAACTCCCGGTCAAGTCTGTGGGGGTGTGTGTGTGTGTAAAAATAAAAAAATAATAAAAATAAAAAATAAAAAATTTCCCACTCTTAATTATACATTAGACCCGAATTAGAAGTATTATTAAACAAAAGTTATGCTTATCGGATTATCCGATTGTCAGGCATCAATTGGACAGTTAAAATAAATAATATTCAATGATAATATTTCAATAAATAATTGTCCTCAAACCCGAGGTTGGGATTTGTCAACGATTTTGATTTTAAACGTGACTCAATGTGGGTTCCACAATTTAGATAGTCCAGTTTTGTCATGAATTGCCTCACAACCCGTGACCTGACCTTTTGGGTCCCACCATGATGTATGAGTTTTATCCACGCCGTCCATTTGTTTTTGCAGTTCATTTTAGGCCTGAAACCAAAAAATGAGACAGATCCAAAAATCCAATGGACCACACCACATGAAAAAGTGGGATAATGACACTCACCGTTGAAAACTTCCTAAGGCCGACCATGATGTTTATTCATCTATTCATAAGGTCACACGGACTTACATGAATAGAAAACACCAGTATCAACTTCTGTAGCCCTGTAGCCCCATGAAAATTTCAACGGTAGGCGTTCAATTCCCACTGTTTCCTGTGGTGTGGTCCACTTGAACTCTGTATCTTCCTGATCTATCAGCCCTAAAATGATCTGGAAAAACAGATGGACGGCGTGGATAAAACACATACAAGGTAGGCCCCGAATAATCAGGTCACCAAGGAGTGAACCGATCTCCAGGCAATCCGCGCCCGTTTGTGTCCTGTCAGGACGCGGATTGCGTCCTACCCCCGTCCGGACAGTAATCCGTCCGGGTGAGGCTCTTTGGGGCCCACTGTGATGTAAGTGTTTTATCCACTCCGTTCATCGTTTTTATCTGATCATTTTAGGTTATATTTATAAAAATGAAGCAGATCCACAGCTCCAGTGCACCACATTGAAGGAAGGTGCAGTGATAATGACACCCACCGTTGAAACCTTTCTAAGGGCCACCGTGATGTATTTTTCAACCATCCAACCTATTCATAAGGTCAGGTAGACGTGGATGAAGTAAAAAAACAAATATCAGCTTGATCAGAAGCTTCTTCAGCTCCAAGAAGTTTTTAATGGTGGACGTTCAATTCCCATTTTGTGGTCCAATTAAGCATTTTATCTGCTCATTTTTTTGGCCCATAACTTTACATGATCTATAAAAAACTATGAACGGCGTGGATAAAACACTTACATCACGGTGGGCCCCACAGAGCCCTGTCCGGACGGATTACCGTCCGGGCAGGGGTAGGACGCAATCTGCGTCCTGTCATTATCTGCCACGTGTAAAATTCCTGGGCACCCCTGTATCAAGGTCACTCATATACAACAGCACTCAAAAAATTCCTTGTCTTTTTAAGAGTTAGGTTTGCATCTGTGAGGTCTGAATCACAACATGTGTTGGTCTGTTGGGCCCCACGTGCTGAGATGGTCAGATGATCGGATATGTCCACTTTCTGCATGCTAAGCTATGTGGCCCACCCTAAGGAATTTATGTAGAGCTGATAATTCTAACCATCACCACTTCGACACCAATTTACAATATTAAAAATAAAATGGTTTACATTCAACTCCAAAAATCAAAGGCCAGGATCATCGTCTAAGTTCTATTGTTCGCACAAGACTTATTCAAGATAGTGCTGTAAAAATGAACGGTTTAAATCATCACATCTTCCCAGAACGTAGGCCCCATTGAGGCGACGCATGGTGAGCGTTGTTAGTTGCGATACTTGGGGAAAAGAACCATTTTCTTTCATGCTCTGGACTGTTATGATAGATCAGCACCAGCTAAAAAACGGTGGTGACTTTTCAATTTACACATGGCATAGGTAAGGCAGCGTGGACCGTCCAAATCACTGACGTGATCATGGATGGAGCATAACCAAAAAATTAAATTGAGAAGATGATGGTAACCAACTGATTTTGTCCTCAGAGCTTAGACCACATTAATTTTTTATTAACCATATACGATAGCTAGCAACTGCACGGCTAGGATTGATCAATAGGAGTGATGAATTTCATATGCTAGAAAGATGAATGCCCACCATTTCCAAAACAGTAGTGAACTATTATCAGTGTAGCCTTAACCAGACATGATGATTCCACTGCCCAGGTGGACCCGAGGTTGGACCGGTTTGAACCGGATCAACGCCCAAAACGGACCGGGTTGTGTCCGGGTTCTATAACATTGAGAGAGAGAGAGAGAGAGAGAGAGAGAGAGGATGCTTTTGAGTAAAGGATGGGAGGGAAAGGAAAGAGGGTGGCGTGAAAAGGACGGTCGACATTCAACCGAAAAATGGTCTCTGACATTGACGGTCAGGAGAGGAAGCAGATTGGCTAGTGTAACTCACACCAGCTCTGCTATATTGACGTCAGCAAGGCCTGTCGGTCTGATCATGAGTTGTGTGTTATATCCAAACCGTCCATCCATTTTACGATCTCGTCTTAAAATTTGAGACGAGGAATAAGACAGATCTAGCTATCAATTGGACCACACTGCAAAAACCAGTGGGGATTGAACCTCTACCATTGAAACCCTTTTTAGGGTCACAGAAGTTTTGGATCAATATGAAATTTTTTCTTCCTCTTCATTCAATTATTTTTGACCTTAAGAACGGATTCGATGTAAAATAAATGTTGTAGTGGGCCCTATAAATTTTTTAACGGTAAAAATCATTATCTCCACTGCTATTTATAGTGTGAGCCAGATGATCTTTGAATATGTTTCATTTTTTAATAATACTCTAAAATGATCTCCAAAAATAGATGAACGGTGTAGATATAATAAATACATCTCCGTGGAGCCCATGTAACTTTGATCTCCTTTGAACCGTTCACATAACTCGGAGATCGAGGAGGGACTGTGCTGGTCTTTGCACGACACGTACCTACAGCAGCTATGTAGCTGGTGTGAGGTACACCAGCCAATCCGCTTCCGACAGGAGAGGCCTGGGCATGCCTGAACAGCACTGAAAACGTTGGGCTACCTCGCACACGCACCTACCGGCCTTACTTTATCTAATTCCTAGGAAACGACTCAACTTTTAGTGAATCCACGCCGTCAATCAGGTACATCACCTCTTGTCTTGATTCTTAAAATCAGTCTGATTTAACACTCATGTGGGCTACCCACACTACAAAAAATCTAATTCAAGTGGTGTGGCCCACCTGAGATTTTAAATACTTTGATTTTTGGATAATTATTCCATCCTCAGGTGGCATACCAGATGAATGGATTAGATGGCATATAAACAACACGGTGCGCCTTATGAAAAGTTAATGGTGGATGTCTCATCCCAACCTTTTCCTATGGTGTGGCCCACTTGATTCTAATATCACAATAATTCATGGCTAACATTACTAACACGAGGCATCGTACCTAATGGACGGAGAGGATCTTATGAAAGTTTCATCCACATCGTTTTCGGTTAACCAAAGTCTCCAAGCGACTAACCTAGCGCGAGGTACGCTGTCGCGGTTCGAACAGACCAAAGGTCGTGGGTTTCACTTTTCAGACATGATAGCTCGTGTATACTGTGCAATGATGTGGGTCTCGGATCCTATGTTCCGTGCAGAGGTCTGTTAGGGTACATGCCGACGTACTGTAATACTGTACGTCTGAACTTTAGTTTTTTTGCAATGATCCAAATCACTTACATGATGGGTCTCAGATTGTATGGTGGATATCTACTAAATTGGATTATTTCAATCCTTAATAATTTGGCTATTTGGCTCTAAATATGGACGGTTATCTTGACTTTCATATAATCGAAGGGTTGAAATGCCCTGTAAGTTTCGGTTACTGAAAAGAATCCAAACACCATTACTGTTCAATCTGGACACAGCCATATGTGGAACGAATGGCTCGATCGTACCGGAGTTATAATAGATTCAAACTAAATTGAGCAGCTTGTGACCTTAGGTGCCGATTAACCCCAATTCCAGTAGATTTGTGAAGATTGGTCCGACGAGAAGGAGAAGGTTAATATTCTTCAGGATGGAATTTAAGAAGGCAAAGGTTAATCTTCAGGATGGAATATTTATTTATTTATTATTGTCTTGAAAACAATGACTCTTTTACTTTGGTGATAGCTTAAATAAAACTTTTTAGCAGAATTAATAAAAAATAGACAAACTAAAAATAAGCACTTAATTGCCGGATTTTATTAATATGAAAGTAGAATAATATATAATCAACAAAAAGAAAAATAAGTAGAAGAGATTATCGATGGCGGTATATGCTGGTGAAACGGCCTTAGTCTTAGTAGTACTTTGGAGTTTGATGGTCATGAGAAATATCCATAGCTGGTCGTGATCGGAGAATTACTAAGTAAGAACTTAGTAATTTTGAAATCCGATGATGAGGTCGTGGATATTTATATTAAACTAGCCGACGTAATGTAATAATGCTCTGGATGTTAGTGGAAACTAAGTTAATTGGAAGTTAAAAACTAAAGACTAGTGTTGGAAGAAAGTGAAGGAAACTAAAATTAAAACTAATTTAAGTCGATATCCATGAGGGACCGTAGGCATCCTACCCAAAATGAGACAAAACTATTCTTCAAACTTCAGCTGAGCTTCAATAAAATTATCCCCAAGTAATTTGAGGATTGTTAAAATCTAATGGATTAAAGGAGTAAGACTTTCAACATGTCGCAGGAATGACTTGATTGACAAATTCGAAACACAATGACTAGGATCCTGGCCAATCATCCATGCTCTCTAACAAACTTTGTTTACGCTTTATTTCAATAAAATCTATCTTTATTCGGCTTGTAAAGCATTACAAATTCAAACGAGTCATATATTAAGGGTCCTAAATATCTATTGGAAGCAATCAATGGATTCGATTGACAAAATAAAAAAGTAGGCTTGTTGCAGCCGATAGTGGCATTATCATTCATACTTTAGTTTGTTTTATCTAATAGGTCTCAAAGCACGTATATTGTCAAATGAAATGGTGCCAAGTGGACTGTTGGTCTATCACAAGCTGATGACCACCTGACATGCTTTATATCTAAACAAGATCCTATCTCGGCTTCTTAAATGCCAAAATCTCAAACTTGAGACATGTGCCACATCATTAGCACACCACGAGCCCACGATCTCAGTTTATAAGTGCAGTGTAGTAGTTGTCATTTCGGACAGAGGGAGAGAGGGCTGGGGCCTAGAGATAGAGTCATAGAGAGTGAGGGAGGGGCTGGGAGAGAAATGTTTGGGTGGGACCCTCTTCTCAAAAGACTTCAGAGATTCTTGACTAACGTCGAAGTCCTGCCTAACTTAGGAGGCTAGAACCAGGAAAAAGGATATATAATCTCTAACTATCTAACTATCTCTTTTAAATAAAAAGGATATATAATCTCTAATTTTCTTTCTTACATCTCAATCAAACTCAGAATACATTCTACTCTATACATTAGTAATACATTTTCAACATCAAATTGCATTTTTGTTTAGCATTTCTTTTGTATCTCTCTTTCTTTAGTATATTCGTCTACCCATAGTCATTTAACTATGTGAAATAAGGCTAGAATTCTTTTATTTTTCCTGCCTAGTCTCTAATGAGTTATGTGAAGTATGACTAGATATATAATGTCAAAATTTTGTTGAATCCCTAAAAATTATAAAATCCAGTAAAGGTCATACATTGTATGGGCAAAAGAGGGCCCTTCATAGGTTATGTGAAGCATGAGTAGATATTCATTCCTCTTCTCTAACTAAGATTCTTACTCTTCTGTCGGTCGTAGATCAACCGTAAGTGTCACTTGAGTTAGGGAATTTCGTGATTCCCTAACTCATAAGTGTTTCTACAGTTTTTAGCTGATTATAGATTTTAAACTTTATTTTGTTAGTGCACTTATTTGTGCACCTAGTTATAAATCACGTGAGTCCTTGTGTGAGTGAGTCGGTTGAGCCCTTATAAGCTAAAGACCGAAGACACGAGAGGACATGAAATATTTATGAGTGAAAAATAGGTATTTCATGAAGTGCCTTTATGACCTTAACCTTAGATCCAAAACAACCTAACCTCTAGATCATCGAATCTAAATAGATAAACTTTTATTTAATCATCCCTCAACCTTATGAGCCTTATTTGAACATGCTTATATAGGCCTTAAGAGGTGCGTACATGCTGTAAAATATATAGCTCAAAATAGTAGGCTTATAGGTGTCATTAATCGATCCTCGATCGATCGATGGTCTTGGTCGATCGATCGATGGACCTAGCCGATCGATTGACTATAGCTGAAATTGTCTCGCAAGGGTTTTCCTAAAATCCATTTCGGATGATCGATGGACCTAGCCGATCGATTGACTATAGCTGAAATTGTCTCGCAAGTGTTTTCCTAAAATCTATTTCGGATGATCGATTACCACTCTAATGAAGATTCTAACTTCTATTATGAAGATACACTTGATCTCCACCATTTTCTAGAAATTAAACACTACGCCTATAGGTATATTCTTGTCTGTATCCTCTATAATACACATCCATGTGAATCCTTACTAGGAATTAACTAGAGATTTAACCCAACTCCTATCACCCTACTCACCTCATTAGTATCTCGTATGCAAAGTATTTGATCATTGATTTGAACCATCAGTATCAACAAATGTGAAAGCAATTGAGAAGCTGATTGAAGCACATAAGAGCATTGATTAAGCATCTCAACAAAGACACTATAAAGGGGCTTAATCCGGTAAGTAAATTGTCAATTTTAGAGTTCATACACTATTTTCTTGTATATGATTGAGTGTAAAATTTTTGACCCAAACTCAATTAAATATTTATGTAAGACCTAGGCTCTTGTGTATGGCTGAATTCACTGTACATGAGTGCATGCGTGTTAGTCTCTATAGGGAGTCTTCAAAGTGAGTGTATGTAAGGCCTTATATTAGGACCGCTAGTGGTTATTGGTTCGCTAGTAGAAAATCACGAGAGTCACTAACACGGATAGAAATGTGTTCCTTCAACACGAGAGTGTATAGTATATATGTAAGTTAGTGGTTAACTTAGGAGAAACCATTATAAAGATTAGAGGTAAACCTGATTTAAAACTTTTGATAGTAAAATGTCAGTACACTTGATGAGAGTGCAACTGCTAGGAATGTAGCAGGCAATTAGCTAAACCATTATATATGCTTGTGTTTGTGATTGTCATTTGAACACATTTCAATTCATGCTTATGAGTTTGATTGGTTGAATTATATGAATGCTTGAATGGATTGAACGGTAGGCATCTAAGGGCCTGTTTATTTTTTCAATACGCTGGTAAATGCTTTTTCCTTGGGCATTTATTACTTGCCCAGGGAAATGGAGTGAGGTGTCTGAAGTCATCATTCCAATTTCACGTGTTTGAAAAATTTTTAATCAGGTCAGCTGTAACATCCCAAATTTTTACTAACCTGGAATTAGACGTCCTTAGGCAATGGGTCAACCATATCACTCTTAGAGATCGATCCTAAAGTCTAGAAATCGCTTTTCAACCCATTTCCTTCAAAATCTCACCTTTCACCATCCCATTCTTCAAATTTCTCCAAGTACTTTCATATTAGACACAAACCTAAAGTTTAAAAGGTGAGAAACTATACTTAAACTAAAACTTACTATAAATGGTAAATACATGCGTAAAATGGGATTTTGACTAGTTAATATTTAGAATTTTATTATGTAGATAGGTTATTTGGATGGATTAACTTCTTATATCCCAAAATCATATGTTGTACGTTGCGTAACTCATTCCAGTTTACAAATGAGACTCGATAAATGCCTCGACGGACTCGTGGGCCCAAATGATTCAATTCGGGGGGTATCCAAGGTGGGCCCCACATGTTTTCGGCATCCCTGGAGGGTGAGGACCTCACTCATGGGGCGATTCCTCGCCAAATAGGTCAGTGATTGGCGAGGACCTCGCCAGTTTGGCGAGGCCTCGCCAACCTCATTCGTACAACGGTCCGACAGGCCGGTTTCTGCACTTTTTTCTGAACGTTTCTTCCAACTTTGAAAAATCATATCTCCCTCGTTATAATTTTAATTTAGGTGATTTAAAAACCAAATTAAAGATAAATGAGTCTAGTTTTATATAAAAATATGTAAAAAATATAATAAAATATTTAATATAGTTTAAAGTAGGACGTTGTGACAACTGTCTGAAAATTGCTTGTTGGACAGCTGCTGGTTCCAGAATTTTTAGAATTTTTTTACAACTTAAAATCTTATGAAATTTGGTGGAGATAGGGTAAAATTGATGATGAACTATTAAAAAAATAATTAAAATAATATGATAACTAGAAGTGCTCAAGATGGGGCATAGAATGGCCTTAGGACCGTATTCTACCATAATTAGGGTAGAATTTGGTTGAGTACCAAACTGAATACTTAGTAGAATTAACTTGAACCACTTTAAATATGAACTACAAGACTCAAAATGAGTAGGACCGCTAGCACTATGTTACCTAGAAACCTAGGATCAAACTCTAAACCCAGTTGCTCTCGGGAGCATTTAGAAACTTCGTATCGGAACTGGACCGCCCGTCGAAAGTTCGATAGTGATGAACTTAGACTATTATGACCGCTTAATTGGACTTGACAATCATTTCAAAAATCAAGCCCAACCGATACCCTGAGACCATTTTACTTAGTCCGGAGTGAAGAGAGTGAGAAAAGGAAAATATTTAAAAAATTAATTCAATTTTTAATAAATCTGGCACGTGTCGCTTGCGCGACATTTTTAAGCGTTCTGACCATTAGAATTCGACAAAATTTCACCCTCGAATCAGGAAAGTTGGTCCTTACATGTCATAGCACTTATGTCCCTGATCGAGTTTTGGTGACCGCTGAACTGAAACTGGTCCGCCACGGTCGATCTGAAAACCCGACCGAACTGAAAACTTAGCTGGACTTAGATCCAATATTAGTGAGCTTAAGTCCGACCACATTTGATAACAGGACCTCCAGAAATACTCCGTTGGATCGAAACAGACCCACTTTGGTTATAATCTAAGTATACCTTGACTTGGAGTCCGTTTTCGTTATGTTTGGGCTCATAAAAGGGCCTTAAACCCTTAGCTTTCTAACCCATACGAATTTTTCAAACCCTAGAGAGTGAGAAGAGAGAAAAGAGAGAGAAAGTGAAGGAGATGTTGGTGTTGCTTCTTGGGATTCTTCTCAGTCTCTCTACGTGCCTCATTCACCCTTTTGTATCATTATTCCGGTGATTCTGGTTTCGTTCTAGGTAAGAAAACCCTAACCCTAACCTGTTTTAAGGTTCCTATGGGTACAAGTAGATAAGTAGTTGACTCACCTTGTGTTATAGGTCATCATATTGACGTTGACGGAAGCGTAGAGTACCTATTCAATTTATTACGCTTCTACGGCATAAGGTGCGGATTTTAGACGCTTAGGTTACTATTTTTCAAAGCTTTCAATGCTGTTTAATGGTAGATTGTTGACAAGGATGTTATTTGACATGTAGAACATGCTCTCCGTTTTTCATTTCGAATACGTACGAAGAATATGAGATTTAGGGTATTTTAGAAATTTGTAGGAAATACTGTATACGTAGATATTTTGCTGATATGATTGCCATGAGTATTTGTCATGTACCTATGCTAGTTATGCGTGTATGATCTGTTTGGTGAAAAAAATTTACCCTAATACACATTATTGGCCGACATATGCTATGTAGACTAATGTGTGTAGACTAAGTGTTTGTATAAATGTATGTATTAGTAAGTATTGAGTAAATGGTGTTGTAGATTAGCGTTGAGATTGGATTCTCAACTAATTTGATGATGTACATGATTTTCTCCATGCTTGTTGTATTTGAATTGATTACCTTATGTGTGAAATACTCGTGTATGGTTTACTGCTTATGATGTATGTTATAACATGTTGATAACATGCTAGAATTACTTGTATTTCAAATCTGTCTCTCTCATATGATTATTGATTTAGATTATAAGTGTTTGGGGCTATACTCTAGTCCAGGCAGTCGGTAACAAATTTCAATTCGTGGTTGGATTCTATTCGCCACGAAGGACGCGTTGACGAACCCGAGTCGTGCTTTGGTTGATGACAGTGGTTAGGCCACACGAGGTGTTTATACACTTCATGTCGTTCAGCTTGAGGTGCGCTCGTACTAGTCGAGCTCGTCAAGTAACCCGACTGACCATTGTATGTTCACCTTGTATTGGTCATAACTGCTTGAACCTAGGGTACTAAACTTACCAGTGATAACCCTGATAACCGTGGTGCCTTTATCCACTAAGACTCATGAGTCGGGCATGGTGGTATGCGACACCGTGGTCGAGTTATTGGCCTACGCTGGGGCCACGAGCCTCCCCGTTGTGACTAGTGAGCAACCTAGACTCGTGAGACGATTATGGTGGTATGAGACACTATATTCGAGCTGTCGGCCTACACTGATAAGGTGATGGGGGAGCGGTGCAACGAGTGTATGCAACAACCCTGACAGCCCTTTGTAGTGACCTCGAGCGTACTCTGAGTCTACGTGAGGCGACGACCCTTCCGTAGCAACAAGAGTACAACTAGGCCTGTATTGATAAGGTGATGGGGGAGCGGTGCAACGAGTGCGTGCAACAGCCCTGACAGCTCTTGCAGTGACCTAGAACTATATCATCGTATGAGACTACTAGGACTGACAACCCTAGACAGGATCCTTGTTGGGAATGATATAAGGAAAGTACCCTAGTTTTTCAATCCTGCTGTATGAAAAGGACTAATAACAACTCGGTAATCATATTCATATCGCACTGCATGTGCTTGGAAGATGTGGAGCACTGAGGGAAGAAAGCATGTCGCGGACGTAAGATGGTGTCGCATGAGGGAGTATGTTGGTGAGGGCATCCATCATGTCATTTCATTCTTACATTAATTACAGTATTTAGGAATGTTTGATTTACTTGCTTTATCATTATCGCTTGATTGATTTGATAACATGTTAACATTTGCTCTATGATTCCACTGAGTTGGCCACTCACTCCCATGTTATGGGACGGTGTTATACACACCAACCAGTCCCTATTTTAGTTTCAAATGATAGCGCTGCCGATCAGCGGAGCCGGACTTGTATGATGATAATGAGGATTTCTCCTACAGGCGGTTATCAGGCGGGTTTATGTAGACCGTGTTCTGATCGACGGGATTACAGGGAAGTTGATTAGACACCATGACACTTGTCATTTTATATTTTTAGAGCATTCATGTATATTCTTTTTGATCATTTTTGGAGTATACATGTATATGTTTAACCTGGTAACATGTTCACACTCTGGAGACCTACAACAGTTCATATATTTTATATATCTATCACATTCTTCCGCTTGCTAATTTAACTGTCTCTGGAGTATGATATGCTGTTTTGGCTTAATCAACTTCATATTTTATACACTATTACAGCCGACATTCATTCATCATTGAAAATGTTGCATAAGTGATGTTCTGAAACTCGGGAGTGAAGTTTATCCTCGACCCCCGATTTTAGGGATGTTACATCAGCAATGGCAATTCCCGTGTTTGATGTGGCAGGGAAAATGCAAGTGGCATGAGTGGGAACGGATTGGCTACTCCGCCCTAACACCAGCCAAGGGCTGCTGGTCGGTACTCCGTGGGGCCCACCATGATGTTTGTGTGTCATCCATGCCATACATCTATTTTTATATATCATTATATGATATATGAAAAATAAGGAAGTATACCAACCTGATAAACGGTCCAGATCTATCTCTCTTTCCATGCCTTTTCGTATCTACAGTCAACACCTATGGTGGTAGTTTACCACTTTTCTTGTTGAATCACCCACTGCACGGGGCGTACATGTACACGCCACTCAAGATGTGGGCCCACACATCACACTAGTAGAACATCTTAACCATCTGATTTTCGTTGATGAATTTGGTGGCTCATCCTTTTATTTTTAACTGTCCATTTAAGACCTGATGAAGAGGATAGTTAGAATCGTTTGCACAATGGATATTTTCCAACATGTTGATAAGGTCACAGACCTGGATGGAGGTAAAACACGAATATCAGCTTTATCCAAAACTTGTATCCCACGAAGTTTTTAATGGTGGGTATTCAATCCCTGTTGTGTGGTCCACTTGAGATTTGGATTTGCTTCATTCTTTGGGACCATTTCCTAAAATGATATCGACTACGGATGGACGGCATGGATATACAACACATACATCAAGGTGGGCCCAAAGTCAGGGAAACACCCACTAACATGCTACCCAGGTAAGTGCATACCTATTTGATCAGTTACCTTGATTCAATATAAACTGGGCCACGCACTAGCCACATAGCTCACCCAAGTTGTCTATCCAAAAGAAAATTATCAAAAAAAAAAAAGATAAATTGTTCAACAATCCAAAAGACTCCAATATCCACCACACATACATCACCGATATAGGACCATTAACTGAAAAACCATAACTATGACAACAACATTGAAAATAATATACAAAACCAGCAACGAGTCACGAGGAATGTCACTACAGCCACAATACGTCCCTAGGTGGGCTTTCCTTGAAGTCGTCAGTTTTGGAGGATATGGAATCATGGGTAGTAAAATCCAGACGCATCGGATACACCAAGGCTTGCCTAATTGGGTGTGGATTCACCTACGAACCTTCTCCAGGCAGTAAATACCGCCTTTGCATACTTGAAAGATTCGAACCGAGCATTAGAGTAACCCTCGACTTGAGCCTTACATTCCTCCCACGAGTAATAAATACCTGGTTGTCTTCCTACGAAGACAACATAAATTTTTTCCATCTGTCCAAACAAAAAAAGTTATTAATGATCTTTAGATTATCGATAATTATAAGTAATTATCTACTCGGTAATATGTCAGTGGCACAAGTGTCGCCATAACTTACGCGAAACTTAAGCTTGCATATAGTTCAAATTAATAACAATAATCCCTATCAATGCATATGTTGTGTTCAACTATTAGCAATGAGTGATGTGTTATCCAAAAGTGTAATAAGAAACAAGTAGAAATATCCAAAATTAAGTTTTACAACTCCAAAAAATAATATAGTTAAAAATTATCTTAAAGGCCTCGTCTATGAATCACTACTTCCAGCCAGTTAAACTAGGCAAAATGTTCTTTTATACTTGGGGTCCACCCCCATTCAACAACATTCTTATGAATGAAATTCTCTTCTCTTTGGCAAAGTTCAGGAAGGAGGCCTCATACACTTCTTCTTTCAATAACAACTTCGTCGCCCATAAGACGTCATCAGCCGTCAGTCCCTCCAACTCTTCCAAAGCAGGTATAATTTATGACATCCGACTAAAGTTCGGACCCCTGTCGATTGAAATGGCAATTGACTTCATGGCACCCCCAACATCAACCATCTCATTGCCAATCATATCAGCAGGTCGCTTTATCCTCGATCTCTTTTTAGAATTAACTTAATATCAATTCGTGTTGCGGGAGGCATTCCCATGCTGTGTGGGACTCGGATGAGGAATGTTGTCACCTCCAGGGTTGTCATCGGACCAATGGATATGCAGTGCATCGTCATCGCGATCTTCAGAAGATATTAAGTTAATATCATCATTCAGATCAACAATGTATTTAGACGACACATCTGTATCTCTCCATTAAGGAGTGGTTGCATAGGGAGGGAAGTTGCCAATGGAAGATGCTTTACCAGTAGCCCTGTCATTTCTGAAAATGAACTCGAGATCATCATATCTGGGTATGGGTTTGCCGCGAAACTGGGTAGCATCAGGATGAGACTAGACATAACATAAAAAAATCAGTCATTAACATTGCACGTTGTATGATGTGATATGATGTAACTTATAAAGAAATTATACCTTAACGTAGTCCATCCACACTTCATCTATTGCAACAACAATTTATATGTCTGGATCCCATCCAAAACTAGACGCACTCCGCAGATCTTTGATAGTGAAGAAGTTTTTTTTCACTGTGTGGATGCGATTTTTTACGTTCGCATTTGTGATCTTGGGGCATAGCTTCGACATCATATTTTTAACAATTCTTCTAAATGATTCTATTTTAAATCCAGCACCACTTCGTCTTCCAGCAATGACTAACTCCATTAGTCCGTCAATGAGGATGTCGTCCATGTCGTTCGTCCAACGGAGGACACCTCCATAGGACTGGTCCTTAGTTCCACTGTTCAGTGTATGCTTCCTGGGCGATCTTCATGTGGTGCTATTAGGTGATCCCAGGTGATATTTTGTCGGAGTAGATAGTACAGATCGTCTATTCGGTGACATGGATCCACGTCTACCTCAATCTGTGAGAAGATAAATGATGCGATGACAAGTTCAAAAAATCATTTTAGTGCATGAGTAAATAATATGAAGTCCATCCAGGCTTCATTTAAAAAAAAAAAGATAAAAAAAACTTGCATATTAAATAAGACAAAATATGTCACAAAGAAATTAGTGATCTAATTTGGACAGTCCTGAATGATACTCCAAAAACCATCGTTGATGTATGTCTTATTACAATGTATTTAATTTGTTTGACTCACTAGATGAGCTTTGTTCCATATTCTGGAAGCTATCTCATCCCATTTTCTGGCCCACTCATCTCTTTCATGTGGAGTGACATTTAAAAGCAAGTGACCTTCATCGAGGACGAATACTTCTGTAGGTGATGGGATCACACCATTGACACCACAACTTGACGACTCCTCAAACTCAAACATGTCGTCATCTCCAAATATCCTTATGAAGTTGTGTAACACACAACAAGCTAGCATTATCTTTACTTAAGTTTGTATCGGATATTGTGGAGCAGTCTTCAGAATTGGGAACCTAGCTTTTAAAACTTCAAAATATCTTTCTATTACATTCCTTAGTTGTGCATGACGATAATTAAATAACTCACGAGCATTGGATGGTTTCCGACCTGTACATACTCATGGAGATGGTAACATACACCGCGATATGGGGCCATGAAACCGGGTGAGTGCGCATATCCTGCATCAACTACGTAGTATTTGCCTATATTTTAAAAATAATTTATGATCAATACCAATTCTTATTCGTTTGATGTTATAAAGCTATTAGAGTACTTGATGTCCATGGATTTACCACGGGGTATTACGAAAGGATCGCTTGAGAGAGTCAAGGCACTTTGCAAAATGCGTGCATCTGATGCGGAACCTTCCCATCACGCTAACACGTACATGAACTTCATGTCGAACATGCAAGCAGCTAGGACATTGTAAGACCCGTATCCTAGACGGTACCGTTCCGTAGGGTTCCGCGATCTTTCAGGTCGAGTTTCGGTAACCTTCGACCCTTAACCGATATTTACGTGCAACTCTGATTCGAATGCCGTCAACCCATATTGACTCAACCCAAGACCATTGCCATTGCGACCATGCCATCACTGCGGTTCCGATGCTGTGATTTGCTCACCGAGGTGATACCCGGGTCAAGAGATGTGGGCCAACGTTCGGTGCGAAGAAAACGCCGCGTGTTTGTGAAACCCAAGAGAATCTCTACGATGTGTCACATCCATCCATCAATCAATCAATCACATCATGTCAAGTACACATCACCTCTCACTCCCTTCCCCAAGCAACCCCAAAGTCAAAAAGTTCTTACACAAGCCACCTTTTTCTTACACACATCATTCTCTCCCATCACTTCTTACATCACTCTCTCTTATCTCTCTCATTTCTCCCAAAAAAATACCATGAGAGCAATCCTCCAAGCTTTCATGGAGGAGCTAGATGTGGCCCACTTCCTACCTCCCATCCCCACCATCTAAAGATCATCTAGACCGTTGAAATCATTCCCTTGGAGCTCTATAGGCTATAGGCGGAAGAAGGAAGACGAGATCAAAGGCGGACGAATCCTTATAGTTTTGTGGGTGCTTCTCTCTTTTACTCTCTTCCCTTCTCTCTCCTTTCCTTGCATGATGGCCCACTTGGTGAGGCATGTAAAATTCAATGGAACCAGCCCATCTTGCTGGACGTCCAGGGCCAACAAGCCCACCATGATGTATTTATCCATGCTGCCTGTCTGTTTGGATGGGCCTTGGCGTAGGGAAAACACTAATATCAGCTTGGTCCGTGGGGTGGCCCACCCTTCCGTGGACCCCATCATGCATGTGTGTTATCCACGCCGCCCGTCCAGGAAATAGGGCCCACCTTGCTGCTGCATCTAGCCGGCCTACCCCAACCGTCCGCTTGGACAGACCCCGATGAAGAGGAGAACACAAATAACAGCTTGTATCCAAGGTGGTGGGCCACCACGTGGACCCCATCTTGATTAATGTGATTGACCCTGCAACTGTCCAGTAGATTGGGACATGGATCCCCACCCTGATGCGTGTATTTTAGATCCACACCGCTCATTGTGGACGCTGTTAGGCTGACGCCCAACAACTACGGGACCCACCTTTTTGTATCTGTTGCATTTGCACCATCCATCATCGGGACGTGGGTCCCTGTCTAGCATCTGGACGTGGGATCCACCTGATGTATATGCTTCATCCACACCATCCAGTAGGGACGGTGGGAAGCCACTTGTTGAATGTGTTTCATCCCATGCCATCCAGGGTTGGGCGTGGACCCCATCTTAAGATGTATGTGGTCTGCATCTACACTATCTATTTGCAAATCCAGGATTTTTGGTAGGCTACACCGTAGCAGCAACAGAGGCTTTGATAGTATTTTAACGTCCAGGCCCACCCTATTGTTGGCCGTCTGGATGAAGGGGATAATGCAAATATTAGCTTGCATCCAAGCTGGTACGCCACCACGTGGGCCCACCTTAATGTATACCCAAACCATCCACTTGTAGGGTCCACCTTACTGGCGCCCAGTGGCAGGCCCACCTGCCTGACCGCCTAGATAGGCCCAGATACGGAGAAAACATGAATATCAGCTTGGTCCAGCTGATAGGCCACCCACGTGGACCCCCACCCGTTGATGCATGTGTTATATCCCCACCGTCCAGAGCTGGGACGGTGGGCCCGCTTAATGTATTTGTTTTATTCACACCGTCTAGCTGAGGATGGTGTGACTCACCTGATGCATGAGTTATGTCCCACTGTCCAGCAACCTGGGACGGTGGGTCATCCAGACCTCTAGCTGGTGGGCCATGTGTACGTGGGCCCACCTTGATGTAAGTATTACATTCATACCATCCATCCATTGCTCAGACATGGACCTCACCATATGTATGTGGGTCATCCAGGCCGTCCATCGGTGAGCCAGACCCACCCTGCTGGATTGATCTTTCCAGCAGGCCTGTTTGAAGGAAAATACAAATACAAGCTTATCTTTGGAGTGGGGTGGCCCACTCACGTGGGACCCACCTGCTGTGAGCAAGTTGTGGGGCCTGCCTTGACGGTATGTGTCGACCCACATAGACGTCTATGTCGTAATCCACTCTGCCAGTCCTGTGTGACCCACCATGTTATAGATGTAAATATCCACACCTTCCATCCTTTTGGCGAGCTTGCCTAAAGGCTAGGCAGATCTATCAGGTGGACCACACTATAGAAATCAGTGGGGATTGAACGTCTACCATTGAAATCCTCTTTCGGTCAAAGAAGTTCTGGATCAATATGAATTTTTTTTTTCTCTTTTAATCCAGGTCTTTGTGACCTTATGATCAGATTGGATGGAGAATAAATATTTTTTTGGTGGGCCTTGTGATTTGTTATCTCCACTGATATTTATTGTTTGGTCCGGATGATTTTCTAATCATCGTCTCCGCCGCTATTTAGGGTGTGGTTTAGACGATCCTCGAAATAATTCATTTTTGGAATGTATACGAGGCCCACCTGTTTATATCTTGACCCATGTAACAGGGCCCACTTGCCTTTCATTTTAAGGCCCATATGATGGGGCCCACCTGCTTGAATCTGAGGCCCATGGGCAAGGCCAATTGTAATATATTCGAGGTCTATAGGCAAGGCCTATGGTGATGTATATTAAACCCTTGTGTGAGGCCGTGGGCCCACTGTCTATTCGACCCTATGTGGGGCACTCCTTAGGAGCAATGATTGGTTGAATGTCTACATTGATGGGCAATGATGGTTGAATGTCTACATTGTGACCTTCCATTAGGCCTGGTTAGACCCATTCCCGTCATTCTCTAGTGGGTTACCCTAAACAATTGGGCTCCATTAATATTGTTTGGTCCATTATTGACTGTCCATCCAGGGATCCAGCCCTGCGTAAAGGCCGATTACTGATTCTGATTGATGTGACCGATTTATCGATTTTGATTACCGATCGAGGCCGATTATCGTGACCGATTACCGATCGTGGCCGATTGTCGATTGAAGTGGCCGATTGCCGTTTCTATTTGTCGTGGCCAATTGTTGATTGATGTGGCTGATTGCCGATTCTGTATGTCGTGGCCGATTGATCGATTACCGATCGAGGCCGATTATCATGATCGATTGCCGATTGTAGCCGATTGTCGATTGACATGGCCGATTGTCGATTTTATTTGTCGTGGTCGATTGACCGATTACCGATCGAGGCCAATTATAGTGACTGATTACCGATCGTGGCCGATTGTCGATTGACGTGGTCGATTGCCGATTCTGCTTGTCGTGGCCGATTGTCGATTCTGCTTGTCATGGCCGATTGATCGATTCTGATTATCAAGGTCGATTACTGATCGAGTCCTATTATCATGGCCGATTGTCGATTCCGATTGTCATGGTTGATTGACCGATTATCGATCGAGGCCGATTGACGTGACTGATTTGCCAATTCTGATTATTAATCGATTTCGATTGTTATGACCGATTGCAGATTCCGATTGACGTGACCGATTTGTCGATCCTGATTATCGATCGATTTCGATTGTTATGACTGATCGCCAATTTCGATTGACGTGACCGATTTGTCAATTCTGATTACCGATCGATTCCAATTGACGTGATCGATTGCTGACCCTGATTATTGTGATCGATTGCTGATTTCGATTAACGTGATCGATTTGCTGATTCTTATTACTGATTGATTCTGATTATCGTGACCGATTGTCGATTCTGATTATCGAGGCTGATTATCGATCAATTTCGATTGTCGTGGCCGATTGATCGATTAGCGATTAAGGCCGATTATCGATCAATTACAATTGTCGTGGCCGATTGACGATTCTGATTGTCGTGACCGATTCTGATTATCGAGGCCAACTCCGATCATCTAGGCCGATTACGATAGTTAAGGCCCATCGTGATGTGTATTCAGTCTGTATGATGTATATGCAGCCCGTGTTTAAGGCCTAAGGTGATGAATATGAGGTTTATGTGATGGGGTCCATTGTGATGTATTTGGGGCCCATGAGTTGAGGGCCATTTGATGTATTCATGGCCCATGGGCAAGGCCATTGTGATGTATCCATGGCACATGGGCAAGGCCCATTGTGATGTATTCGTGGTCTATGGGCAAGGCCCCTTGTGATATGCATTAGGCCCATGATGCATGGCCCATTTGATGTATTCGAGACCCATGTGTAGGGCCCACATGTCATTTATTTGAGGCCCATGAGCAGGTGTAACGCCCGTGAAAAATCCATGGGCTCGAGTACCAACTTGACCCGAAATTGTGTAGGATTTATTCCTTTAGAAAAATATGACTAAGTTAGCTGGTGCAACGTTAGAATAGCTGGGAAATGGTACCTGATCACTTTAAATACGTTTTACGAGGCCCAAAGCGAGTGGAACCAATGGTGCTATAATGCTCTAAAGCCTCGGATCAAACTCTAAGCCGGTTTGTTCTCGGGACCTCCTTGAAACTTTGTATTGGATCTAGACCGCGCGTCGAAAGTCCGATACTTACCATATTAGACCGTTATGACCACTTAGCTGGGCTTGGCAATCGTTTTGAAAATCAAGTCCAACTGACATTCAGAGGCTATTTCATTGAGCCTGGAGTGAAGAGAGTGAGAATAGGGTTAGAATTGGAATTTGAAATTCAAATCTAGCACACAATTTGACACATCAGTATTAAGCATTCTGACCGTCAGAATTCAGCCAAATTACACCCTTGGATCAGGAAAAATTTCTGTTACCTATCACGAGACTTATAGGCCTGATCTTGGTGCGGTGACCGTTAAACTGAAACTGGACCGCCACGTGCGATCTGGGAACCCTACCGGTCTGAAAACTGGATGTGTGCTAGATCCAGTATGCATGAGCTTAAGTCCGACCGCATTTGGCCAGGGGACCTTCAGAAATGCTCTTTTGGACCGAAACGGCCCCGATTTGGTTAGGCACCAAGTAAACATTGTTCCCAAGCCTATTTTGGGCATGTTTTAGCTTATAAAAGGGGTTGAAACCCTCACTTCTCTCACACATCCGAATTTGCTAGAAACCCTAGCTTGTGTGAGAGAAAAGGTGAGAGATTGTGAGAGAGAGAGGGAGAGTTCTTCCTGCCACTTGTCCTACGTGTTGCACGTGCTTAAGCAACGCACCTCTATCGCTTTCCCGGTGATTACACCGCGATTCTAGGTAAGTAAATACCCTAAATAGTTACTGATTTGAGGTTCTTTTGTTTCCACAGCGATGTAGCTTATGGATCTTGTGTATTAGGTTCCCTATTCACCGTAGACGAAGCGTATACGCTCCGTTTCAATTCACGAGTCTACAAGACATAAGGTGAGGATTTTAGACGCTTTGATTGACGGTTTACAACGCTTTCAATGTCGTTTAATAGTAGATTCTTGACGGTATTTCCATTTGACATGTACAAAATGCTCTCCGTTTCCCGTTTCGTAAACTAACGAAGAATATGAGATTTAGGGCATTTTAGCCATTTGTAGGAAGTACTGTTTACATTCATATTTTGCTGATGTGATTGGCATGGTTTGTTGTCGCATTAGGAAGTTAGGAATACGTGCATAATTAGTTTGGCGAAGAGATTCGCCTAATTGCGCACTTCGGGTCGACATACTATATGTAGACTTAAGTGTGTAGTGTATATGTTTGTATAAATGCTTGTATTAGAATGTATTGAATTAAATGATGTTAGGAGATAGTTTGAGATTGATTTCTCAATTAATATGCTGACCTAAATGATTTCCTACATGTTGATTATATGCATGATTTCATTACATGCATGAAATATATGTGCTTGAAGATTTACTTAAGTTGAATGTTATAACATGTGTTAACATGTTCACATGAGTGTATTTCAATTCCAATACTCTTACATAATTTGCTGATGTGATTCCATAAGTGTTTGGGACTAGACTTAGTCCAGGCAGTCGGTAACCGAGCGAATTCGTGGCTGACTGGTCTTAGCCATGAGCGATGCGTCGATGAACGTGAGTCGTGTTTGAAGTTGGCGGCAGTGGTTAGGCCATGCGAAGTGTTTTACGCACTTCATGTTGTTCGACTTGAGATGCGATCGCGCTAGTCGAGCTCGTCAAGTAACCCGACTGGCCGATGTATGTTCACCTTGTATGAGTCATAACTGCTTGAACCTAGGGTACTGAACTTACCATTATAAACCCTGTTAACCATGGTACCTTGATCCACGAAGACTCATGAGCCGGGCATGGTGGTATGGGACACCGTGGTCGAGTTGTCGGCCTACGCTGGGGCCACAAACCTCCCCGTAGTGACCAGTGAGCACCTAGACTCGTGAGCAGATTATGGTGGTATGAGACACTATATTCTAGCTGTCGGCCTACACTGATCAGGCGACGAGTCCTTTGTAGTGACCGCAAGCGTATTCTGAGTCCACGGGAGGCGACGACCCTTCCGTTGCAGTAGAGTACAGTAGGCCTGTATTGATAAGGTGATAGGGGAGCGGTGCAACGAGTGCGAGCAACAGCCCTGGAAGCCCTTGCAGTGACCTACGAAATATACATCGTATGAGATTACTAAGAGTGACGACCCTAGATAGGATCTGTGTTGGGATTGATACAAGGGAAGTACCTTAGTTTCCCAATCCTGCTGTTTGAATGGACTAATAACAACTTGGAAATCATATCACCATAGCATTGCATGTGCCTGGAAGATGTAGAGCACTCTAGGGAGTGTGGCATGCCGCGGTCGTAAGATGTTGCCGTATGAGGGAGATCGTCGGTGAGGGCATACATCACATCATATCATCTTGCATTAACAACAGTAGTAGGATTGTCTGATTTACTGCTTTACTATTATCGCATGATTGATTTGTGAACATGCTAATCTTTGCTCTATGATTCTACTGAGTTGATCACTCACTCCCACGTTACGGGATGATGTTTGCAACACCCACCAGACCCTGTTGTAAATGCAGGTGAGGCTGAGATCCAGGAGGTGGAGCCAGACTTCGACGAGGACCAAGACGAGTTCTCGTACATGCAGTATCACGATGGCTTTGCGTAGGCGACCTGGATCGATGGGACTTCAGTGGGACCATTTTGGATATTTATTTTTGTTCATGTATATGTATATGAGACTCAGAGATGTATTCATACTTTAGAGACAGATGAGGTTTACTTTATTTTTTTCCATACAGTGATATATATGTTGTTTAGTCTTCCGCTTGCTTTTATCACTGGATCTGAAGTATGAATTGCAGTTTTGGTATACTTTTACTCATGTGAATGCTTTAAATCAGACAACATTGAATCATAATCATTTTTGTTGCATAAGTGACGGTTTGGAACTCGGGAGTTGAGTTTATACACGACCCCCAATTTTTAGGGTGTTACAGCAGGGCTCACCTGTTGTTTGTATGTGGCCCTTGAGTGAGGCTCATTGTGTTGTATATTAGGCCTTTGTGTGAGGCCGTGAGCCCATTATATGTTAGGCTCTATGTGGGCCATTCCTTGAGGGCAATGTTAGTTAAATGTCCACATTGTCGAGGCCAATCGTTGATACCGATTATGAGAATGTGAATGCATAGCATCATGATACATACCTATACGCATCATCTGCATGTCTGTTATGAGATATGATTGACCATTGCATATGTCATAGTGCTAGTTGTTATGAGACTCCCTGATAGGCGGAGGTTATCTCACATGAGCGCACGACATGCGCAGGATTGATGCATGATTGGATTGTATGACTCATACATCTTACATTGTGTGTCATGCTTTCTATATGTCATAGCTACATCAGGATCGTAGCCTCCACAGACATATCGTGGATGACCAGATGGGACACCAGAAATCTGTTCTACATGGGGTGCTATAGATATCCCTGAGTGAAAGTCCCTAAACCCTCTTGGTTCAAGAGGTTGCTTCAACGTCTAGACCGAGTGGGTAAATGAGCGCCGAATGTCGATTACCAAATGGCTGGCTCTCCACTGTGTCGTGGTCGGTTGGAAGGGGGTGCGGCCTTACCTGCCCGAGAGGAGGGGGCAATGCTAGGCTGAGTCTGACTAGCTCGAGGAATGGGTCCGCTATTGACGAGCCGGGCCCGATATTGGCAGGCAGATAGTGAGGTCTCTTCCACTCACCTTGTTGCGCGCGATGGGGCGACAATCTGGTTTGGAGTGTAATAGACCCCGGTTATTTTTTCAGAGAGGAACCGTATTGATATGTGGACTTATTGAGTAGGAGTTGAATGCTCATTCATTCATTCACTATCCACTCAGGCTGGTAGTGCGCAACTAATTATTGTGTACTTTCGTTATGGAAAGGATTTCGGTTGGGCGCGTGACTAACCTGAGATCAGGAGTTACCACGTTGCGTCTGACTATCCAAATTTAGGTATGGGACTGGTTTGGATAGAAGTCCCTTGTGGTGGACCCCATAGCTTGCGATACTACATACTATCATCCCGACTTCACACCCCAGCATGATTATTTCATTCGCATCGCATATTACATTACATCCGCAGGCATATGGCATCTTGGGTTGCTATACTTCTACACTTATATGGCCTAGATAGACTTAGCAGCATTTGTATATTGCATTGTATCCTCGGCATCTGATATTTGACTCCTTATCGCATAGTTATTCTATATTGCGTATTCTGATATTGATTGACTTATAGACTTGTCCATACTTCTGCTTACTCTGATTATTCCTGCTCTTGTCAGTGTTTCTGCTTATTCAGACATTGTATGATTATGACATTGTATTGAATACTTGACACTTACCTTGTGCACACACTTACACCACCCTCTAAGCTTTCTATAAGCTTATACACGATAGATGCGTGCAAGAGATGTTAGGTTACAGCAGTGTTGAGCTTGGAGCGTGCAATGGTCTTCTGGAGCTTGATTTTTTTTATTTATGTATTTCTCTTTCAGTGTTGTAATCAAATGATTATATGAGTAGATATGTGATGATGATGTTGCCTTTGTGAATTTGGTAATCTTGTGGTTATGCTAATTACTAATTAAATGTACAAAAAAAAATCTTCCTTTTAAGATCCTAGGAACGGAATCTGGCATATGAATGCTAGGAGCCGAGAATGGGGTACTACGGAGGCTGTCGGCACAGGATTCGGCGATCGGGATTCTTATGAATCCGATTTTCGGGTTTGGGGCGTGACAGACATTTTGTGATATGTATCCTTTCCTGTTTCGATAGACAACACTATCCGCAGATGCTACAAAAACTGGGATGTGTGTCCCATCAATTGCTCTGATACAATCCTAAGTTAAACTTGTCAATCATTATGTGATATTTGTATATGTAATTTAATCCCGACATATCCTAATTAATTGTGATGAGTATATGTATTATCATACCTGAAAGTATTCCACCCAATGTGGGTTTGATGAAATCTCAGATGCGGTATCGAGTGTAGGTAGTGTAACATAGTCTGCATATAAAGAGACGACTACATCCAAAACTCGATTATAATATCAACTCACAGTTTCGCCTGACCTTATAAAATAATGTCCAATCACTCGGTTCCGGACATTGTGGCTTAATGTATGAAGAAATATGTCAAGTTGTTCTTCCATACTTACGTGCTTCGCATCCGCCAACAGTCCCTTATCTCTCAAGATTGAGCAAAGATTGAAGAACATAATCTTTTTCATCCGTAGTTACAAAACACAATTAGTCTCCCTTTCCATAATAATCCCATTGATAATTCGGGCACGGTCATAATCAGCAGACCTGGGAGGGTTTCGAAAGAGGTACGTGCATCAATACTCCCCAGCTGCTATTGCAGTAGATCCCACAGCCAATATTACTACAAAGAATTCTAATCTTCGTCCGTCCAGTCGCTCCCAGCCAAAGTGATTCACCTCTCTCTATACAGGATGCATGTGAATTTGATTAGAACGATGACATGATAATTTTTGAGGATGTTAATAATTTTCGTGGATGACTAGCTGTATTGTTGACCAAGCAAAGATTGTAGTCCATCTGTCCACTATTTGAAGGGAGTGGATTAGGTTATCCTGGGTTCCACACCGTAGTGATATTACTCTTATCATGTGGGGCCCACATTGATGTATGTGTTGTATATCCACTTTGGTCTATCCATTTATCTAGCTCATTTTAGCAAGGGATCCTGTAAATTAAGCAGATGCACACCACTAGGAACACTGGTGTTTTGAGAAAAGAGAGATGACTGCCACATGTATAGATGCCAGATCACATGGTGTGGGCCATCTGTGCCATCTGTGCCATGCATTGGATTTAAGAAAAGGGTCTTGACTCAAGGAACACGTGTCAGAGATCGAGGCCATTCAAAAGTAATCAATCAAAAATATATTTCCATCCTGAAAATATACGCAAGAAGAACCGATGCGGCGCAAGCAAGACAAAGTCATAGAAAAGTCGGACTTTTTACGTTGACCATTAAGTCCCTAATCACCCTAGTAAAATCAACTAATACTAATCAATGTTAATTAATATAGAAGTGATGAAGTAGTGGTTTCATGGTGATCCAAGAGGAATTGCGGTTCAATGCAAATTACAAAAATACCTATCTTAATTGGTGCAAGCAGTAAGGCAGCTACTGGACAGTGCTAAGTCTGCCCCACAATGGTGTATTTTTCTTGTCAATACCAACAATCTATTTTGGATAATTATTTTATGCACTAAGTGGCCTCAAGAAGTTTTTAACGGTGGATGTTAGACATAACATTGATCCACTAGTGTGGTCCACATGAGATTTGAATGTCTCATTGTTTTGTCTCATGCCCTGAAATGATATGAAAAAATGTACCGAATGGATAAAACACATACATCACGGTGGGGCCCACAGGGCACACTCCAACATCCTGTAGCTAATGACAGCATCGTAAGTAGGCAATCCTCCATAGGCATGAATGATATCAACCTGTACAGCAGGACCCTTCACCACAAATATTGCATTTCATATAATTAAGCTAATCAAATCATTAGGTGGGTCACACCTACTTATTAACTCCCAAACCTGTGGTGGGCTACCTGATGGTTGGATCAATCATATTGTTGAGATTTTTTATTTTCATGCTAGAGTCACTACATTGAACGGGTGGTAGACTCTCATGGTGATGTATCAATCGTGTCCGTGCATCTGCTGAAACTCGCCATGGGTGAGTGATGATTTTTTTATTTTATTTTGTTCTATTTTCAAACATGTCTGTGCATCTGCTGGAATTCACCATGGGTGAGTGATGATTTATTTTATTTTATTTTATTTTATTTTTTGGTAAAATAGACGTCTTGGATCATCAGATCCATTTTTTATTTAAATCGTTTTTCATACATAGTTTAGTAACTATTTGAACGGTTCCTATTAAGACATAAAACTGCCAAGTGTGGTATGGTGGGATAGATTAACCTTATAGCTCGACCATGTCGGACGGTGGGCTCTAATAAATGCCAGGGAAACGTATCCATCAGAGACGTCCATTTGTGGGCTCCATCACGGATGTACTATCTCAAAAAAATAAAAAATAAAATCATATGAATAAAGAACTAGTAGTGCATCTGCCAACTGGGGCGCACATGCATGATGATCCACTGATCAGAACCGTCCATATTCTGCAATATACACTACACAATCCACCGCATGAAACTTCCATGGAATGGACGGTCCTGTCCATCGGAATATATAGATAAATCTAGAACAACAACAACAGGACTTTCAGTGGCCTAAATTTAACTTTATAAATCGAAGGCCAGGATTATCACTTTACTGCGATTTCAGCGGGAAAATAACTAATGTCTGGTAGAAAAAGAAATTTAACGGTTCAAATCATAGGACCATCTCATCACACGAACCCCAGTAAGTGGCGGCACATGAATCCCCCGTGACTCCCGCCAATGCAAAATGTACTGAATAAAGAAGAAGCAGAGGAAGAAAAAAAAAGGAACAAAAGAGGAAAGCGGGTTGCGTCCTACCCCTGCCAGTCTCTAATTGCGAACGGGCAGGAGCTTTAAGTGGCGAATGTGATCTATGGGCCTTATCTGCACCATCTATCCATATAACTTAATGATCATGTTGGATGGCAAATAAACATCACGGTGGGCCCTAGAAAAGTAACAGTGGTGAGAATAATCACCACTGTTGCTTCCTGTGGTGTGGTCCACTTGATTATTGGGGGCGAAATGTTTTTTAGATTAAACCATAAATTGATAGGAAGAAAATGAATGGACGGTGTGGATAAGGCCCATTCATCTCTTGCCCGTTCACAGCTAGAGACAGTTGGGGTTAGGACGCAGTCTGCATCCAAGAAAGAAGAAGGGTCTTCTCAGAAGTTAGGGCGCCAGAGGTGACAATGACAGTACACCACCCCATGCAGGAAAGGATTGGCTACTCCCCCTGCTACCAAACATTGCTCTGTGGGGCCCACCATGGTGTATGTGTTTCATCCATGCCGTTCATCTTTTTTTCCAAATCATTTTATGGTACGAGACAAAAAAGGAGGTATATTCAAATTTCAAGTGGACCTGATGACCGAAAATAATGTTGAATGAATGTCGACCATTAACAACTGCTTAGGGGCCATAAAAGTTTTGTTTCTAGCTGATATTTGGTTCTTCCCTTCATCTCTGTCTGTATGACGTAATCAACAGTCTTGAATGTTAAATATCCGAAACAGTGGGCCATAGGAGCCTTAATGGTGGATATCCAATCACTATTTTTTTCCTTGTGGTGTGGTCTACCTGAGATCTATATCCCTATCACTTTTGGCATAAAGCCCTCAAATGATCTGTAAAAATGGATGAACGGAATGGATGAAATCATACATCATGGTGGGGCCCAGAAAGCATCGAACACTAGCCACGAGGTTGGTGGCAGGGGAGTAGCAAACATCCGTTCATCCATTTTTCATATCCAAAGCTCCAGTGGACCACACCACTTGAAACATCTGAGATGGGTTGATGGAGAAAATAGTAAGCCTATTTCAGGATCTAAAGATGAAAGAAAAGATTCAAAAATATCAGATTTTCTCAATCCATGAAAGGAACTTTCTTTCAAAACCAAACCAAAAAGAAATAAAAACTCTATTTCTCTCTCTGTTTCTGCAATGGTATTGGTGCGACTACCTGTAGTAGGTGGCCCAATCAAAGACGTTCATCACGTCTACCTCACCAAAACGACCAAGACGAAGGATTTTGTACCACAGGTTTAGAGTACATACCCGTTTTACGAGTGGTGCCTTCGGAAAAAGTCCCTGCTCTGCAACCAATGTTGGTCTTCTTCACCAACAATACAGTCCCTTCTCTCACCTGTAAGGAGGAAGAAAGGTCGATTCAGTGGCCAGACTCATAGTATTATCTCCTCTGCAAACAAGCGTTGGAGAGAACCTTACCTGCGTAGGAGGGTTTCATGGTTGGAAGATACAGAAAAGAATTTTCATAATATAGGCAGCTGTGAAGGCGTCCTCTGGTGCGTGCTCATGCAGACTACCGAAAGTTGGAAGAGTCATGTCGATGCCTCAAGCGTAACCCTGGATTTCCTCAAGATTTCCTCGTTTCACTCGTTTGGAGAAGCGAGTGAAAATCCACTTCCCAACGGGAGAGTATCTGGTGTAAATACTCCGCCCACCAAACACGATACGCATTCATGATGGGTGAAATCCCTGTGATTTCACTACACCCTGAAAATCAAACAGGCCCTAATTCATCTCACATACACACCATATCACTATCTCTCTTGTATATTAGTTGCTTACATTGTTGGATCCTTTGTAGTCTATGTGATTGGACCCACTTAGCTTAGAAGCCTAGGTGTTATTTATCTTCTTAGTTTAAATTGGTAAATTAATTTAATTAGGTAAGAATTTTTAAGTGGTCTTATTTACTCTCCCTTAGGTCTTAACCGTAATTTTAAGCTCCGCTAAGCTTATGCATGTTGTGGTAGACAATTCACTCAATTTCATATTTGGCTGGTGGTGAGAACAAAAAAATCAAATGTATTTTTTACATCTAAGTCAACTTCATACCCCACTTGCAACATTAAAAGTGGAAGTGAGGACGACTACTCTCATGGGAGCATTCATAGGGATGAAAGAAAGATAGGCAATATACAGCTAAAGGGTTTGTGTGTGATTATATTGGTGGAAGGCCCCAAAATCTTCTTCGTGTGTTGCTTTTATAGGTTTAGAAAGGCAGTGACAATGTGTAAGGTTATATAGATTTCATGATTAGGTAGTTACCTTTTTGGTAACATGATCTATTTTGATTTGAAGTCCTTTAGGTGTTATGCTACCGTTAGCAATAACGTCTATATCTTTAAATGGCTTTTTGATATTTACATCCGATTTTATAGTCTTTTAGAAGGTTCATGGATACTCTCTAGAAGCATATCTCTTTCTGAATTAGAGTCCGAGAATGGCCATGATATGCGATAACTAGTTCAATAAGAGTCCAACAATGACATTGTAATGCCCCGGGTTTTCGCCAACTAGGACTTCAAAAATCCTTTTAAAAAATTTCACTAGAAATATTTTACTTTATCAATTGTAATCTTTAATACTCGATCTTAACAAATACACTGGTATTACCATTAAAAGGACCATACAAATTTAATTAAAAACCCATAGGAAGCTAAAGAATATGCCCGATCACCTAAACCTTAGGACTAACCTTGTAATCTACCAGTCGAGGGCTAAGATCTAAACGACCCACCATTGATAAATCAAAATAATTGTAGCTTAAAGATCCATCTAAAACGAAGACAACTAATGTATTAGACCTTGAATATCCTACATATCTAAACCGAATTGACTGAGTTACCCTTATGACCTTCAAATCAATGACTTAGAGTAATTAGGGCCAAACCATCACATTCACTAATCTTATGAAGGCCAAACGATGAACCTAACCAATCCAGACCCTGCACATCATGTACAAGAAGTCTCGCTACTTGAATCATCTTAGAAATAGTTAAATTAACCAAACATGCTCTATACCACCTTCTTAACCACTGATGATTACAACGATCAAGAGATTTTAGAAGGGTAGAGGTTCGCCCTTTTAAATGGATTCTTTTTTCTTTGTTTTAAGGACATTTCTTTCACCAATGGTTGCAAGTTTTGTATTTCTTAATAGAACAATGATGGACAATTTTATTTTTTTTTAAAATAAAGGCTAAAAATGACAATTTTATTCATATGTCTATGAGGCTTAGTGCAATTAGCAAATACAAAAGAAAGTAGAGAAATAAACAAAAGAAAAATAGTTGTGATTGCCTGTTGGACAAACAATCGAGGTGAACAGTTAGCAGGATATGACTGGGGTTGATTTTTCAAGGACTTAGTTGACCGAGGATCCAATGACAATAAGTTACAAATATTTATATACTCCTAAATGTAATGCAACAACAGTGCTAGGCAGTAACGATTTAATGTAACACCCCAAAAATCGGCACTTGAGTACAGAGACCTCAATCCTGAGTTTCTGGGTGTTAACCAAATAAAAATACACGTGTGGCCTCATTCAGATTTTCACTTATTTTATACATGAGCAATCAGAGTAGCACAATTCAAATTAGGGGATCCAAAGTGAAGTAGAGATAACAAAAATAAATAAATATGAGGTCGATAATAAAGACACGATTAAAATATGGTGTTCACCCAAATGAGAATTATATAAATCACAATAATTGTAATAAGAATAAAAGAACAACTACCAAGTGAGAAGAAGTTAGAGATCTACTGGGCGCCTCGAGCGCACCACCAAATGGTCCTATTGTTGAGTTATTTGCATATGTTGAATAGGAGGCGTCAAATGCCAACATAGTAAATAAAATCCCCAAGATTGTTACTTGGGACATTTTAAGGATTAAAAGGTTCACAAAAAATACATATTCATACATTTAATATACTTAAGCATGTTGCATTTAATGCACAAATACTAAGCAGTTACACGTGTTATCTGAAAGTGCACCTACAAGTGCCCTGGTTTGTTAATTATGGTGTAA
Source organism: Magnolia kwangsiensis (assembly GCA_037074715.1). Taxonomy (NCBI): domain Eukaryota; kingdom Viridiplantae; phylum Streptophyta; class Magnoliopsida; order Magnoliales; family Magnoliaceae; genus Magnolia; species Magnolia kwangsiensis. Next base: position 17,804,766 of record CM073582.1, read on the forward strand.
GTTGAGTCAGTCGGACAATAGCGCCTAACAGGAAGATCAATTTAAGTGTCTGCCTCAACTGGATGTGTGGAAGCTCGCTATAGATAAATCATAGCCTCACATCCCTTGTCCCAAAACACCAGGTGATTAAAACCCTTAAAACTAAGTAGAATACCTTAGGATTTTATTGTAAGAAAACTTTTTACCAAACAGAACAATCTTTAAAGTTTTCTTACCCTGTTGATTATATCGATTCACCTTTCGATATGATCGACCTGCTCTGTCGATGTCCTCGGCATCTCAATCGATACAATCGAGTGAGGACAAAAAGCATCTAACAACCAAACATTCATTTGGACGATTTATTGATATATCAAAGTTTCAATCGATATTATCGATATTCAAATATCGAGCCCATCGAAAGTGGATCGATAATATTGACAGACAGTTTTACAGCGCCCCTATTTTTCTAAAGAAAACTACTATAAGCTTCGATATATCGATGACTGTCCGATTCAATCTGAATTCAAATATCGATCATATTGGAAGTCATTCGATTATATCGACAGTGGGAGCATGTTTTCCCCAGTAAATATTTCAGGGTGTTTTAAACGTTGATCGAGGGCCATTCGAGAAAATCGATATTCTTATATCTATGCCATCAAGTCCTGGTCGATTGGATTGAATCTGACATAAACTAACCAGCGTGCTTATAGGTAAATCTATATGATTTATCAATCCTATCGACAAGGTCTCGATATCATCGACATTCAAATTCCGATGACATCGGCTGTTCCCCGATCATATCTTTAGAACTTGAAATTCTTCAAGGCTTGTCTCTCTTGTTTTCACCTGTCGATAGATCGATCCTTCTATTGATGGAATCAGAGTTCGAAATCTGATAATATCGATGTGTGTCTCGATCCTATCGACCAGTTGGCAAAAGGTTTCCAAAAGTAAAAATGACATTTGAGTTTGTATCATCAAGAGGTCAGTCGATGCTATCGGGAGTATACGCTCGATGATATCGAACTCTGTCATAAATGTGACCATTTTATATCCGTTGGAACCTTTTGCCTATATATAGAGAGGTTAGTCTTTATTGCTGGCAGAGACAGAAGAGAGTGATTCTGAGTGTTTTAAACTTCATATCATTTATCTTAAGCCCTTTCTCTCAGGGAGTTCATCTTCCAATCCACCCTTATCATTGATATTCAATAGAGTGGATTGGGGAATGAACTTTTGCATTCAAGGATCCTCCAGCTACTACCTTAATGGTAAATCATTAAGCTGGGATGTCTTGAATGCGCAGATGATTGGAATCACTCTATCTTCCTAATAGAAAAATCTTTAGAGAGTGAAATTCCATCATAACCTTGACCCGACCTGAAGCCTAGTATTGGTACATCTTTTGTATTCTGGATCAAGGGAGCTGAAGACTCTTCATCAACAAGAAGGAGATCTTCATCATTGCGTTAAAAGGGACTTATCTGTAAGTATCTAGAGTACAGAGGACACTTGTGATCATTTCTTTCTAGGATTGGGTCTTAAGTGTTGCTCACTCTTTGAAGTCCTCAAAGGAGGCCTCCGGCGGGAGTGTACGCGTGGGTGGTTGTGTGGACCCTTGCTCTGTGTGAGCATAAACATCTGGTTAGGAGTGAACCAGTAAAACTCTTGGTTATGAGGTGAACCGTGTAAAACCTCTGTTAGGGTCTTAGGGTAAGATCCTTGGCCAGTGTGCCTATACCGGGTGCTATGTGTTGACCCTTGCTCGTGAGAGAATAAATAGTCAGCCTCTGTGTATGTTGTAAAGGTTGAAGGTGATCCTGATTTAAAACCTTAGGTTTGAGGTGAACCATGGAAAACCTCCTTAGTGAAATTCGGTACACTCAAGGGTTGAGTGTGGCAGCCGGGAGTGGAGTAGACAAGTAATCGAATCACTATAAAAATGACTGTGTCTGTGATTGATTCTTGTGCATGATCATTTGTGTGATTATGTTAATTGCATTCATATCTGCTCACACTTTATACACACAGTCACATCCATCATAAACTATAACTACTTCATGCTTATTAAATTGAATAGTTTTGTGATTAGATCCTCTACTGGGCTTGGAAGCAAGTAGAGTTACATTTGAGTAATCCTAGAAATTGCATACCTGTTAGGATTAGAGTGATATGATTTTTAATATAACTCATAAATCTTTAAAAAGTCCTATTCACCCCCCTCTAGGACATATTGGCATATTCCTACTTCAACTCAAGCGGTCTTCACCACTATTTCATTATTAACCCAATCAACGCAGGTAATGATAAAATAAGAAATCAAATATTTTCTAAATATTCTAATTAAATGTGCATATGAAGATATGACATGATACATGCTCTCACCATTCAACACTCTCTCAACACACGACTCCAACCACCTGGTTTACAAATGACAACAGTTCCTCGATACGCGACTTCAACGCCTATTTCACCACATTCTAAACTAATGCGATGCGGTGAATAATCATGTTAGCCGAGTAATTATTAAGTTCAATTCATCTAACATATTAGCGAAGCTAGGATATCGATGTTATATCAATAGTCCTTATCCGAATCACATGGTTCGTTACCGCACATAACGATTCCTTACCAATGTCCATTGATCTAAATTTAGATATCACCCATTTATCTCACAAATCAATAATTTCGAGAGTACGGTATGATACCTAAATATATGAGGATCAATCTCAATATGAGTCGTCACCCAATACCTGGTATAATCACTCAGTTCTGAGGTGCGGGCTTGTCACATAAAACCAAAATACATAAAGGAGGGGGCTCGTCACCCAATTCTATTCACGTCCGAGTCGTTTGAACGGTACTCTGGCATGTAACCATCGGCCGGGTAATTTGATGGGGGCCGTTTGAACAATGATCTATCACCTTTATCAATGCTCACTGATTACTATGGGGAGGTTCATCACCTTAGCATAGGCCGACAACTCGGACACGGTGTCCCATACCACCATGCCCAGCTCATGAGTCTTAGTTCCTCATTGGTTACTACGGGGAGGCTTGTCACCCTAGCGTAGGCCGACAGCTCGGACACGATGTCCCATACCACCATGTTCAGCTTTTGAGTCTTAGTGAGATCGTAACAGTAATGTTATGAGTAGGCTAAATCAATGGTAATTGTGGTATCTCAGATTTTATTGAATGTTATACAATCACTAAGCATAAGAATGATCGAGCTTGCATTAGACTGATGCGAACGACTATGGAGGACCTCGGGTAAACCGACATTGGGTGCAAAGCATCCTGTGTATCTCCAACTACTGTTGATCGTCCATGTTAAACCCTAATCGGCCGTATAAGCCTGGGATAGCCTCCCTAAAGCTAGCTATCCACGTATTTGGATAATTTGCAGAGCTTGGTCCACCACCATAATACAATTCAATAATTTTAATATTTTTAAGCATTCAACATCCAAGAATTTTATAATATTAAGAGTTTTATGTCATCCAAGCATTTTATAGAGCATATTATCAATTAAAAAGAAATTAAATGTATTTAATAATTCTAAAAGCTTGAGGGTAGATCTTCACCTTCGAGTTAAAATCAGTACTCGAATGCGGCCCTAGCGTCGAGAATTTGGAAAAAATGCTCCAAACCTAAATTAAAGTATAAGACTATCATTAATGACATGGATTTATTCATAATTAAATATTAAATAATGAATTATGGCTTAACTAACTCAATTTGATCGATCCATCAACTCGGTTTGACAAATCGGGACTTGAAATCTGCGCACAACCTAAACTGTAATGGAATGGGACCCGATTAGGGCTCTCGCAAGAGTATGGACCGCTCCAATTGATAATTGTGACTTAAAGCCCTAACATACTTAATCCTAATATTAGGGGTCATTTGGCATCGTGGATTGGAGAAGATTGGAGGGGGTTTCCAATCCCCTGGTCGTTTGGTAGCATAAAGTAAATGGGGTTTGCAAATCCAGGGGCTTTCCAATCCCCTCTTTGAGGGGGTTTGCAATCCACGCTGAGAGCTTGGATTACACCCAAAATCATTTCAATAGTTGCATGTGTAACATGTATGTCACTGTACATTATCATTCTATTGGGCACATGGCCCACTAATGATGATCAGCGCCGTCCAAACATTGTCCATGTAAATCAGCACCGTCTAAACATTGTCTAGCACCATCCAAACATTGTCCATATTAATCAATGATTAAAAATTATTGGTTAGTCACTCAGACATGATCTTGTGCTCACAGTCCATCCGAGACTTGGAATTTCATCATTTTCAGGCAAAACATGTATTTCAGCGGGCTTATCACAACCATAGTGTCAAGAATTATATATCTCACTAATTAGGGATATTAAAGTTGATTTAGTAATTAAATTCAAACCCCTGTAAATATATTATGCATTGGTATTTTTGAATTAAAGTTGATTCACACTCCAGGGTGCCAAACCCATTGGGAGGATTGCCAATCCAGGGGGTTCCAAATCCACGCTCCCAAACAGGCCATTAGGGTTTGTGAGAATCGACCGAAACAAAAGGGAGTTTCTAACCTTGATGGCTCAAAATGAAAGAAATGAAAGAAAAAGATGGAAAGACATGTAGGGAAACCTTTTACCTAGCAAGTAAGTAGAGAATCCAACATAAAATCTTTGGATTTCATCCTTGGAAGGCATGAGATCGGGAATAGAGATGATGTCTTACATGAATCCAGCTAGCATGGAGATTGGATGGTGTGATCTGGCACCGAGTCCCACCATCTTTCTCATTCCTCTCTTCTTCTCTTCCCTTTTCTCTTCTTGGCTTTACAAATTCGTATGGGAGCAAATGAGGCCCCCAAATGACCTATTCATAGCACCAAATTTGGTGTAAATGGCCTTAAGAGTTGGGTTTTTACTATACTAGCTCTAGGGAATTGTGTTTCTACTCTTTGGGGTCCATTACAAGGTGTAGGGGTCGACACCCACCATAGGATAGTTGGCCTTAGTGATGATCTACGCATAAACACAATCAGTTCATCATTTGGATGCGTCGATCGACGGATATGATTAGAAGTCTGTTCAACGGTTACCGATGGTCGATCGAGGCCATAGTTATACAGATATGTTTGGGGAAATATCGTTAGTCGATATCCCGACTTTGGCCATGGATCGATGGTCCAAAAGCTACAACTTCATAAAAGAACAAAGTGGCTAGTTTTACTTAAGTTACAGATTTTTATATAAGGTATTCGCACAACCTAAGCACTCACCTTATGAGTCCAAGTTGAGTGATTCGATGCATGATCTTAGTTTGATGTCCCGCGATGAACATCAAGCCCACTAAGACGAATGTCTTTCTATAATTTTGGATTTAGTGACCCGTTAAAAAGTGGTCTAGAGCTTGTTTAGATAATTAGGGCCTTTTCGGAATGAATCGGGTATTGAGATTTATTATGAGAAATGATTAAGATTTGATTAGCTAATTTCATAGTGTAGACTATTCGCAACTGTGAGAACGATGATTCGGTTATAATCACCCTAATTAAGAACCCTAATTCAACTATACTTGAAAGTACCTGATTTAGTAAAATAAAATAGAAAATTTAAAATTAATCGTATAGGATTATTCCTAGTATGATTAGAAGCAATTTCTAAGAAGATTCCAAGTATAAAAATTCTAAGGTGAAAAAGATATGCGCGGCCCATTAGCAACGCGTAGTTGTAGAAAATTTTCAGTTTCAATAACTGTATTTCATATAATATTTTTGAAACTTTTAGTTAGTATATTATTTTAATTATTTTTTTAGTATTTCATCATCAAGTCTATTTTATCTCTACTAAATTTCATTAAATTTCTTATTCTAGAAAAATCCTAAAATTTCTGGAAGTACCAGCTGTCCTAAACTAATAATTTTTGGATAGTTGTCATATCATCCTAGATTTAACTATATTAAAATTTTAATTTTATTTTTTATTTTTTTATATAAAACTAGACTTATCAAGCTTCAATCTAGCTTTTGAATCATCTGAATCGGAGTTATATTAAGAGAGATATGACTTTTTGAAGTCAGTCTAAAAACACAGAGAATTCCGGAGGTGGTTCGTCAAAATCTAGTGCACTTCTGGACCGAGCAGCAGTGCGCCGCCGGTCTGGTGGTGGCGTCGCCATCCTCTGTGGTGTTTGGTGGTGGCTCTGCCACTTGATATTTGAAACTAGTGTATCTTGCAAATCAAAATGAGTTATTTGATGTGTAATATATGATTTTGGGTAGAAGAAGTTACTCTATCCAAATAACCTGGTTATTTCTTAAGATTCCATCAGGTTAATGGTGTAAAGTCCATTTTATTTATACTTTTACTATTTATAGTAAATTTTAGTTTAATTATAGTTCTTCATATTTTGAGCTTTAGGATTTGTGTCTAATATGAAATTACATAGAAAGATTTAAAGAATAAGATGGTGGAAAGTGAGATTTTTGAAGGAAGGGGATTTAAGACTTAGAGATTGAGTTTTGAGAGCTTGGGAAGAGAATGGGGTAATGACTTAAGAGTGAAAAGGGTATAACGAACAAGAAATGGGGTATAAGTGAAGTGAAAATGGCCCTAGGTGAAGCCCCTGGCGCTTCTATGTGATTCATGAGAGCAAAGAGGGGTCCCTTTTATAGCTGAACCCTAGGCTAAGACTTCAGTATTTAGATTAACTGGATGACTTAGTCCTAGGGTCCTTTAACGTCGCTAAGTTCGATTTGTCCCTCATAAGTTAATAAGGCATTATGATAGACCCATTGCCTAAAGATGTCCAACTCTAAGTTGGAAAAAAAAAAAAAAAAAACCGAGACATTACATTTAATCTAACCTAATTAAACTTCAAATATTTTACGGCAAGACTGGATATAAGCGGAGGGATCTAAACTAGAATAAACAACATTGTGTTGTATATGCGAGATTGTGTTTTCCATGAGCCTAGAGCTCTTCATTGGAGACCAAATGCTTTCATGACATTCACCCTATCCATTAGGTGCACTACCCTATGTTAAGCCTTGTTGAAAATAATGTGCTGAAAATAGTACATCATACTCGAAAAAATAGAAAATTAAATAATAAAATAAAGTAAGAAAAGTTGACTTATTTGTTTGAATCAAGGCGTGATTAGGTCACTTAGTTCGAAACCAAATCTGCCCTCCTTAGACCGGATCCGAGTGCAAAAGAAATTTTGGATAGTTGGCCTCTAAGATACAACGAATATAACCCGGTCCTATAGTTATTTTCCAGAATTCATTATTTTCCTTTCAATTCTAATTTGGAAAATATTTCTTTCCCTATTAAAAGATAGGTTCCACGCTTAACCTATTTGGCAACAAGGGTGTCTTTTAGACCCAGACCTGACCCTCTCTACATCCAATTTCAAATCCAAACCCTTGAATTATTGGGTTGTATGGTCAGCCTTGCCCATTTGCACCCCTTGGTTTGGGTACATTCTGGTCAAGCACCTTAATTATAACATAACTATAATTATCCACTAATTATAACTATATACTATGAAAAATAATTTCTGATACTTTTTCCTACACTTGATTAGATGAGATGTATTTAATTTTTTTCAATAACATTAGAGACCAAATACTTTCGTGAGATCCACCTTGTCCATCAGATGCTCCACCCTATTTTAAGCCTTGTTGGAAATAATGTGCTGAAAATAGTAGATAATAGTTGAAAAAATAGAAAATAAAATAATAAAATAAAGTAATAAAATATGACTTAATTGTTTGAGTTGAGGCATGATTGGGTAACTCGGCTTGAAACCAAATCTACCATCCTTGGACCACGTTCCAAGTGCAAAAGGAATCTTGGATAGTTACCCTCCAGGATACAACGACTATGACCCAATCCCAGTAGTGCACTCGTTATATACTAAAAATAAAATAATTACAAAAAGAAATATAAGGAAAAAACCTTAAATTTTGAAATAAATTATTTTAAAATACAACAAGCTTTAATTGCGAACATCGATGCAAAGCTCAATTGGCCTATGAAATAATGTAAAATCTACCAAAAACTTGTAAATACATGTAGGGCCACTTGAGTTTCAGTATAAAGTGATTTTTAAAGAGTAATTTGTGTTGGTGAAAAGAGTCGTATGAATGAATTAGATGGCACGTATGAATGGATTAGACGTGGTCCACTTGAGTTTTGTCTGGACCCCAACTTTTGGATCCCATGGTGAAGATAAAACAAGGCTCGATGGGCGCATAGATCTTTTGCATGTTCCTTCATGTGGTGTTGTATTATTTGTGGGCATGCCCATACATGACTATGATTAGTAAAGATAGTGCGGCTCTTTTGGAGAGCTGGTTGGTTCTTTTAAGTCCAGGAGGAGATTTGATTGGCTACATTCAGGCGTATTACAAGAAGATACACCAGCACTCTACCTATGGATTTGGGTCTTTTCAACTGACATCAACCATTTATTTGATATGGGTCTCCTTGGATACAGGGTGCTCAAAAGAACTCTCGGATGGAATATTTTAACCCATTTATCATACAAAGGTTACAACATTTGTGTTCAAAACAAAATAGCTAAATTATCAAAGGGTTGAAATAATTCAACTTCCACCCTACAAAGTAACACTTATTATATAAATCACTTCGATAGTTGGAAGATGAAGCCATGAGCAAACATTCTTTTCAAGAGCGTTTTCCATGCAGAAACATACGGGTGACTTATGTAGTCACCAGGGAGAGTGACTTTACATTAAACAATTTTATATGGATGAGTTCCACTCCATCCATCAGGTGTGCTACCCTTTTATTTAAAAATGGATAAAAAATTATATAGATTCAAAACTATGTTGAGTTACCCAACATTTGAGATGATGATTCCCACTAATAAGATCCGTTATTGATCAGATATGTGGCCACATGTATAATGAACGGTCCAATTTTGGTTAAACATGTGCAATTAGAATAAATGTCAGGCATGTTAGAGTTGTCTTTGATACAAATCAAATTGAGCATTGTGACCTCATGCGCCAAACTAACTGGATTAGGATAAGATATGTGAAGATTAATCTGATTGTTCAATCACTGATTGTTACAGCAATCATGCGATTTTAGAAAGAGATGGTGTAACGTCCGGAATTTTCGTTATTTTAGACTTTCAAAAATTCTTAAAAAAAATTTATATGACTAACTTACGTTGTCACTTACTGACCCTTGATGCTCGAAGTGAGCCTATACGTGAGTAGTACTGGTAAAGAATCTCACAAATTCGATTAATCAACCATATAAAGCTGACGAATCCGCCCGATTACTTAAGTATAAAGTTTAGCCTCGTGATTTGTTCACATAGGGCCCAAATCTAGCCGACCTATCACTGACTAATCAAGACGATCACAACCAAATTAAAGATCTACCCAAAGCCGAGACAACTTGGGGTCAGATCGTAATTAACAAACTAAAGTGACCTAATTATCCATTTAACCTACGAAGCAACGGTTTAGAGTGATTATGACAGAATCATCATTTTTACTAATGATGAATAGGTCACGCTATGAATTTATCTAATCTAGATCCTAATATTTGAACACAAGAAATCTCCCTACCCAATTCATTCAAGAAATGCATTGATTATCTGAATGAGTTCTAGTCCGCTCATTAGTGAGCCACTAAACCCAAGGCTATAGAAAGACCTTCGTAATAGTGGGTATAACGTCCATTACGAGTGGTGAATCAAGATAGTACCCATAATTGCGTAACTTGGACTAAAAGCCGAGTGCTTGAAATGCACAAATACCGAAGGCTGAAACCTGAAACTTGAGTGAAATGAACTTTCCACTCTTTCACGAAGTTGTGGCTTTCCGATCGTTAGATCGCAACCAAAGTCGAGGTACCAACTAAAGATATTTTTTCATAGATATCTATATAGTCGTGGCCCCGATCGACCATCGGTGATTGTTGAACAATCTTCTGATCATACCTATCGATCGACGCATTCAAAGGGCAGGCCGATTGTATCTCTACATAGATCATCATTAAGGCTAATTATCTTATGATGTATATCAACTCCTACACCCTATAGTGGGCCCCAAAGGTTAAAAACATACTCCCATTAGGCTAGTATAATGAAAACCTAGCCCTTATGTAACATCCTGGATTTTCATTGTTTTAGATTTTTAAAATTTTTTATTTTTTTTAATTAGTTCATATTATCAATTATTAACCATTAGCACTTGATGTTAGCTTATACACAGGTGGACTAGTCAGGTCATGATTGGACCAAGTGCGGGATGTCAAGCCGATAGCTTGTTTACACTTAGCAACAGCCCATGCGGGCCATGCCGCGATGTGGGAATGTCAAAAAATTATAAAACTCTAGGAAACCATAGATCTCACTGGGCTTGTGGTCCATCACAGACCACGGACTCATTGGACACCCTGAAATTAATTATTCGATTCGTTCCATCAGCACTTATCAATCCACCCAAGGCCACAGTTGAAATCTGGCACTGGCTAAAGAAACTGAGACATCGGGCTTTCCAGCCATCGGATTTCTTCAAAATTTACGGTGAAGGTCTAATGTGGTGTCCTACGCCCGTCCACAAAATCTGGGACCCGATTGTAGAACGGTGACTGTTGCTCATAAATTGGACCTGTACGACCAAACCCCATATCCGATCATTTTCAAATTTTGCATGACCCTTCATCAGGCCATAGAGCACCATCCTACGGTGTATATTAATATGTACACCCTATAGAGGGCCCTAGATCTTAGAAAGACCCTCTCATAGGTCTAGTATAGTGAAAACCTAGTCCTTGGGGCCATTTACATCAAATCTGACATTATAAAAGGGCCTTATTTGAGCACCCTCTCTCCCCATACGATTTTGTCTTAGAGAAGGAAAGAGAGAAGAGAAAAAAAGGGAGAAAAAAGAAAGGAAAGAGAGAGGAAGAAGAGAGTGAAGGAGGGTGTTGGTGGTGGTGGGGGCCCAAGAAAACCCCATCTTGCAACTCCCTACCTCTTCTACAAGGAACTCTTCACCGCCACCACAAGAATCGCTTCCGTTGATCGTCTAGGTAAATCCCTCACTCATTTTTCTTGAAACTCATGTATTGAGAGGGGATTGATATGAAATTCTAATATGCAAGAGTTTATTTTAGGGATTCCGGCTGATCAATCCAAAAGCCCTCATTCCTATGATGTTTTTCGAATCTCTAACGATCCATAGGTGCGGACTATTGTTCTTAGGTGGCCTAGCACCAATTCTATTATGAGTTTAATGATTTTACTTGCTTGGATGCTATGTTTGGAAAATCTAGAGAAACCATAGGGGTGGAATGTTGGTTGGAATTGTATGGATTGTATGCTTTGTTCTTAAATTGGTGTTAAACTTGCTCTTACATGCTAATATATATGAATGATAGTTTGCCCATGGTTGCTTGATTCTCTGCCCTCATATGTGCTACTTCATTGTGTATATGAATTATTACCTTTGTCTAATGATTCCTTGAGATGGGGGAAGTGCATAGCTTCCTCACACACCCACACACTCACACACACCTTGTTTCTTGATATTGATCGTTGCATGGTACGAGTATCTGTTTTATATGGTTGAGATGCATGAGAACATAATATTGCTATGTTAGTTGATAACATGAATAGTTGGCATGCTATGGATCACCCTCACCCTCTTGGGTTGGCCAGGAATATGAGGAGAGACAATAGTCCCATCGGTAGGACTATGCTATGGTTAGACCCGTGGCTTTAGGCGGGTGTGTTCGGGTGGCTGTAGTTCGACTACATGGGTCCTTTGTGCCTGATGTCACTCATCTCACGCTTGCCTGACTCGTGCAGTCTAGCCTACTGCCTGATCAACCTTGTTTGATTAACCCTAGTTGTTCACATATGTATGGAACCTGAACCACCCTACAACCATTGTAGCCCTACTTGAAACTGGTCCATAGTCTCGTGAGCCGGGCATGGTGGAATGAGACATTATGTCCGAGCTGTTGGCTTACGCTGGGGTGTAGCGCCTCCCCATAATGACCGCGAGTGATCCCTTTCTCTCGGCACTCCTCATGTGGTTGAAGTCGGGGATGAGGAACCTGACGGGATCATGGACCGTGGGGTCTCGGCCTCACGCATTGGGGGACCTTGGCCTCGCAACCCGTTTAGAGCATTGATACGTGGGGTGTATCAGATTTTCCAACTTACTGGATGAATGGACTTAACTAATAACTCGACTAACACGATCGTATTGCATCGCATTAGTTAGGGTGGCGACTCGAAAGTCGAGGTCACTCTGAAAGAGTGCTGACATATGCTATCGTTAGATGGAGTCGCTCGAGGGAGTGTTGTGGTGAGGGCATGCATCATATCATTACGCATGCATGCATTCTAATAAGAGTTGCTAGGTGTTGATGATTGACTGCATTTCATTAAATTCATATTATAATTGATGCCTATTGTAACTAAAGATTAATAACACCCACTGAGCTGATCACTCACTCCCACTCTAGGACGGTATTTTAAAATACCAACCAAACTCTTTACTAGATGCAGGTGAGGCGAAGCTCGATGAGTCGAGCAAGGTGAGCAAGGATAGGGAAGAGGAGTTTTTCTGCTTCCAGACTTTCGGTGGATCTTTTTAGTTGAGTTCGAGCCACCACGGGGTATGGACCAGGGCCCTAGTCGCCTTGGGTCATGTATGGTGGGACTAGTTTCCTATTTAGATGATTTTGAATTCGTCGTTTAGATATTTTTAATTTAGTAGCAATTGATACTACTTTATGATGTATTTATACTTTATGCCTTGTTAAATCCTTCATTGTTTATGAGATCATCCAAATGTAATCAAAATATGAAGCCCATTAGGGCACCCATAACACCTGGGAATTCGGGAGCTGAGTTCTTACACGGCCCTCGGAAACCCGGGGTGTTACACCTTAGGGCTATTTGCACAATTTCTGAAACTATATAAGACCTTCATTTGGGCACCCCCTCCTCCCATACGAATTTCATGGCCTAGCTTGGGTGAAGGAGAAGAGAAAGAGAAAGAGAGATGGAGAGAAAAGGAAGAGAAGGAGAAGGGAGAGAATGTGTGTGAGTGAGGGAAATCTTGATGCTTATAGGGTTGGTATTTCTTCAAACAAACATTTGACTACTACCAAACCTCTAACAAATTCACCCATGCCAAGAATCGAAGGTAAGAATTATATATTACCCTTCAATTAAGTAATCTAGTGTAGATTTAAAGTCATTAATGGTGTTTTTCTTGATTTTGATTTATGAATTGATGATTTTTCTCCAAATCTCTAACCCTAGGAGCTTAAAAATGGAGATTCTTTCCTATAGGTACAGTCCATCATCCTTAGGTTCCCGTTTATCGAGTCTTATACTTCAGTTAATGATTTATGCTTATGCTTATTGATTTCCTTTTCATAATTTTCTATTGTCGATATGATGAGGCTTGCATGTTCGATGAAATGTCCAAATGAGTAAAATGCTAGATTTATTGCTCATGTTTCATTCTTGTAAATTTCTATTGTGTGTTAACTAGTTCTGTCGAATGGTTATGATTACTTGAGTAGTCGAGTTAGTTGGAAAAACGCGGAACACAGGGGTGGCTCGGGTTTGGTCGACCACCCTAGATTCATTCGATTGATCCAGGCTGAACACAGATAACCGACAGTAGCTAGGTTACGCGAGATGCTTGTACCCAATGTCGATCGCACCGTTGTTTGCCTGAGTCAACTGAATTCATCTAACAACCGACTAACCGCGTATGTTCACCATATTTGATCGTAATTGCTTGAATTTAGAATACCTCATACCATTTGAAAAGTCTGCTAATAACCATTAGTGGTACGATCCTCAAGTCTCATGAACCAGACATGGTGGTATGAGACACCATGTGCGGCCTACGATGGGGTGATGAGCCTCACCATAGTGACCAATGAGCAACTGAGAAAGCTATGAGCCTAGTACATCAAACTGTAATGATGTCGCGACCGTTCCACATTTGTATTTGGGTGATAACTCTTATATATTTATGGGCGCCCTCCACCCGTCGATGGGCTGCATAACCCTATGCGTTCGAGTCCTTAGTAATCGGTCGGGCTAGTGTTAGCCTCACATTGATTAGGGAGTTATTGCCTGGGTGATAAACCCAAATACGGATCAAGAGACAGAAGCATGGAGCCGCTACGACCGCCCTCACGTCTAGTATCCAGATGAGACTAATGACCAAAATGAAGGTACTTTAGCTTCACCAAATTTGTTGGATGAATGGACTTATTTAATTCACTCGGCTAACACGAACATTCATCGCATCGCATTAGTTTAGGCTTTGGCGTCTCGAGAGTTATGGTCGCGTGTTGAGGGAGTGTTGACATTTGCGAATGAGGCATCAGAGTGGCTATGAGGGAGTATTCGATTGCGAGGACATGCATCATCTCATAACAGCATGCACATGCATTAATAAGAGTTTTTAAAAATTGAATGTTTAAATTGCTTCATCATTAACTGTGCTTATGGAATTAATAACATGTGTAACTTAGAGTTAATAGAACCACTGAGTTGATCACTCACTCCCAACCAAACACTTTTGTAAATGAAGGTAGTATGGAGTCCAATGCGTTGGACGAGGTGCACACAAAATCGAAGGAGGAGTCCTCATACTTCTAGTTCTTAGGTGGGCCAATGTGGGACACTTTCAGGATGTTGATGAGATTTTAGAGTCGACACATTTTGTATTTTTGAGAACTGTAAATTTTTCTCGACTATAGTCCCATACTATAGATAGACATATTTTACTTGTTAATTAATTTACTTGCATTAAAATTTATGTTTATTCTAGAGTACATCACATAGTCTATTTTAATTATATAAACTGCTGAAATGTCATGTGAAATGAACTATAGAATCTCACTTCCGCAAAGCATAAGTGACACCCAGGATATCGAGAGTCGAGTATTTACTCGGCCCTCGAAATCCGACACGCTATAGATGGTTAATCCTTCTAAATGAGTTATTTTTCCTTAAAGACGATGACTTTTCTTTCAACGATGATAGCTTTGGTTGTGTTTTTCAATAAAGCAATAAAGATTGGTAAGTCAAAAGTAAGTTCAGGTTGCCAATTTATTAATTAATGTAATAGAACAATACAAATAGCATAGAAAAATAAAACAAATAGAGGAAAACTACCTATGGTGGTCTATCCTGATAAAAAGATCATGGAAAATACTAAGCCGTCATGAGATGATCATGGTATAAGGTTCGCAAGATGTGACCAGAGATATACTAGGAACCTAGTAATATTGGAATTCAATGACTGGTCATGAATATTTAAGCTACTTTTATGTGTGTACTACAATACGTTGGACATTAGCAAAACTAAGCTAAGACTAATGGCTCTAAACAAGTTAAACTAATAATTAAATGTCTATAGAGTATGAAAGGGAGAAGCAACATATAGCTAAAAAGAGATTCATGATTAATTTGTATTGGCGAGGACCTAGGTTTCTTCTTCGAATATTACTTTTATAGGCTTAAGAGAGGCGGTGGCTGTGCATAGGCTTCCATGACTTGTGCACGAATCTTCTAATTAAGCAGCGGTTGTATCCTAGTTGGATTTGGAGTCCTTGTTCGGTAATGACATTGTAAATGATATGCTTTTATTTTCTGATGATTTTCTGCTGTTCGCTTTATCTTTTCTATTATTTACAAAAAAGTCTCGAACGTTCTCTCTAGGAAAATTTCTCATTTGGGTTAATTGGACAACCATGCCGAGCATATGCTAGCTATGAGGAATCCAACAACAGCACGATGCCTTGCATTCTTTGGTTACATGTCATACAAGAGAAGATTGCCTTTTGAGTCTTGGTTGTGTGTATGACTCCGTGCATTCGGATCTTTTAGCAGGATGCATATTTTCGAGAGATGAGCATCAATGATCTCTCCTGCCATGAGTATGTTTCTCTTCCATATTTTGTATACATATATCGACATATGACAGCTTCTCATTTGTTAATTTGGTTTGTCTCAGATGGGGTGCAAATAAAATCGTCCAAATTGTATGTGTGGTCCACTCAATTGTATATATTGCCATCCATTCGGTTCATCTGATGCTCACCATTAGGACGAAGGGATACTTTAAAAATCAAAACATTTTAATACTTAGGTGGGCTACGAAATGTGAGTTTTGAGATTTTAGGCATTATTTTACATCATTTTCTATGGTGTAACATACCTAAAACTTAGATTGGATCGATGGTGGAAATATAACGATGCATATGATGGATGGGATAGATCTTATACAAGTTGTTTACTACATGTTGATCAAACAGCATCAACTGTTGTTGTGCCCACATATAGTTATCATGCTAAGAAAGATTGTATTAGGAAAAAGTAGTTAGGCCTACTAAAAGGGCATTTTCATCTTTTAAATGAACTTTACTTTATTGACTTTTTAACCAAACGTGAAAAGGTCCTATGAAATGCCTAAGGCTTAAATTGTAGCTTGACAAATAGCTTGTGGATAACTATAAAAATAATTATTGTCTTTTGTTTATGCTTTTGACTAATCATAGGACGCGGCATATTTTTCTGATACATAGTTTACAAGGCTCTTCTGTAACTCAAAACTTTTAGAGCCACATGATTTTGTGTTATGTTCATTTCATTCATTGGTGTTTCAACTCATTTTAAGAATATGGGTGTAACATCATAGAAAAAGAAAAATAAAATTACGTAAACCATACAAAATTGGGTTGAAATGCTTTCATGCAGAATAATTTACTTGAGTTCATATATAAGCCAGCGAAATAAATGCAGAGAATAAATATAAATAACTTAAGGCGACTTTAGGTTAAGAGTTCATGTAACATTAGCCTACGGGCAAGTCAATAGTGGAGTCATCCGATGATGATACAATTGGTTTGATGCTGGTATCGGCCGTCTATTAGGGTTGAAAGTCAGGCGGGCTAGTACTCAACCCTAATCCAACTAAAAGTTCCTATACATCAACCCTAACTCAATCCAACCCAATCTCGGGTTCAGAATTCTCAACCCAAGCCCAACTCAAGTGAGCTTGGTTAGGTTAGTAAGGTTGGTCGAATTGGTCAAGTGAATACATGCTAATATTTTTATTATTATATTAATTTATTATTTTTCAATACACAATCTTATTTTTTGTACCAATAATTTTATTAATTATATACATAGTTATTTATCATAAAGAACTTTATATTTTTCTAAACAAATAAGCTAAAGTATAAGATAACTAATCATTTAAAAGTTATATGGTATAGCACACAATTTATTGAGGAGAGAGATAACTAATGTATAAAGTTATCTTGAGTAATCAGAAATGACATGGACTAAATGAAACCCAAACGTATTGAAATTTTTTATGCCTTCAACTCAAATAATCCATACTCAATTACATATAATTTATGAGTAACTGATATACGAGTTATGTGCAAGTTGGGTTCAGAACATGAGAATTCAATCCAAGCCCGACTCATGTTTTACCGGATGGTTGTTTGTATATCTCAAATCAACTTATATATTCTGCTCAGGCCTAACCCAATGTCGAGTCGGTCATTTGGTCAACTAAATCCAAATGTTATGATTACCCTTTGTAAGGAGTTCTTTGAAAGGCATTGTACATCTGCCAATGGACTGGATTACGTAGTCATGGGCCCACTCGTGCGAATTGAAAACCCACTCATACTCGGCGATGAAGTGGGCAGGCGTCCTATCAAATTCTCTTTTTCACTCTCTCCTTTACGGAAAGGGGTACTGGCTCTAGCATACGATGAGTGCGCAGTACGCACTGTGGAGCTAGGAGGAATTATCTGCCAGCTGCACTAGTCACTGACACCTAACATGTGGTATAATGATTGGGTGATATGGACCGTTCATTCATTTGTACAATGAATAACAGACAAGAATCAGGACAGCTTTGTCCAATTAATCGGTTTCCACGTGCCAGTGTTTCGCACGTGTGCGAGATCCAAGCTGCTTATATCATGGCAAGCCAAAATCAGGGAAATTTGTTCATCCAGTAGATCACACGTTTGTTAAACGTGGGCTGTTGGACATTATCTTCTATTTGTCCGTTTCTTTGTATACACTAATCCACGTGGTTGAGTGACTCAGTTGCTCAACCTCGTATAACAATAATGCGGGCCCACCTGATGAGCGGCTTGGATCTTTCACCGTGCTAAGCTGGCAGCGATATCTACGGCTAACAACATACCATCTGCTGATGCAACGGTTAGGATGTAGATCGATGAACAATTGGATAGTCTGCACTGCGCAGTGGGGCCGCCATGCGGTGTACATGTAATCCGAGCCGTTCATCAGACATGCCCCACCAGGATGAAGGGACACATGCAAAGAGGTAATTTCAAAGCACAGGTTGGCAGCGTCATGTCAATCTAGAGGTTTTAAGCATGATTTGACATTGATGGCCCACCTGATTCTTGGATCAGATTGATTTTTGGAATCTACGGTGAATGTGAGAGCGCTAACCAGATGGATGGAGCCCGTGCAATCCAATACATACATCGGATCTTCGTTCCAACGAATGATCACGTCCACGTGCGTTCCCACGCATGGTAATTACCGTACGTGCAAGTTGTGTGGGGCACACTTGTAATGGGCACGTGTAATCCAAACCGTGCGTCTGTTGCGCCTCCTCCTAAAACCTACATATATACTTTTTATGGCCCATCTAAAATTTGAAATTACTTTAGCCGTCCCTTGCCTAGATCCTGGTGGGGCCCACCATATGACTGTGTTTGATGACATATAAACAACAGCGGACCCCACATTCCACCTGAAAGCTTCAATGGTGAGAGTTCCCATCGCCAACGTTCCCCATTCTTCTCTTTGTTGTGGCCCACTAGAGTGACAGATCAATCTAGATTTTATGATTTGGGGCTAACAACTAGAGAAGCATCTCTTTGACGGGTTGGATTTCACTTAAACATCACAGTGGACCCCAAACAGCCCATGCGTTAGTGCACTTGTGTGTTATTCCCTGGTATAACCATCTCTCTAAAATATACCTGACAGGTTCATCTGCCAATCAAGACCATCCATCTAGTGGGCCCCATTGAAGATGGCCTAAATTTCTAAACTATCGTAAAATCAGAACCATCACTTTTCTCCACTTACCGGCACTAACTTTGAAGGCGACGGTTTAGATTGATTAGGACCGTCCGATTTATGTGTATCCTGAAACTTCTATCTGTGGTGGGGCCCAGTACATGGAGACTTACGAATGACCCATAATCTGGCTCCTCCTCGCTCGACCATATCATTTCCCACTGTGGCCTGTCCAAAGCCCGAGTATCATGTGATATTGTGAGGTGTTGCAGTGTTGGTGGACGGGACCCACCGTGATATGATTACACCCCGGCAAGAAAAGAACATGTATGGTGGGTGGGGCCCACTACCGATGATATCTTCGATGACGCTAGTCGTTGCTTATCAGATATCATGCGGCGGTATGTTGAAAATGGATAAGGTTCTGTTTCGGTGGAAGAGTATGGTAGTCCGCGGGAGATGCGTTGGAAAGATCACTTGGGTTCCAACGAGCAGTGTGGGACACACCTTCGCGTATACTGCATCCAAACCGTCCATCAGATGCGTCACCCAATTTCAGAATCAGAAAACAAAAGTTAGCCTGATCTGAAGCTTTGGTGAGCCACGTCAGTGAGATAAATTGAGTCACAATGGGAGGGAGACCCCACCATTCCAAACCACATGAGTTTTTGGATTGGCTAGATTGGCTTGATTGCTTTTTTAAAAAGGGAATTGGTACAACGAGGTCGACCTCATGGGAAGTTCCCATTAGGTCCAACAGTGTGGGCCCCACCATGATGTGTGTCAATCATTAACACCATCAGCCAGATGTAAAGGCATATCCAAAAATTCAACTGCATACAGCATTCAGGTGGGCCATATTATCTAAAACCAATTTTTTAAACCTATCTTTGTTTTTATTTTTTATTTTTTACACACACCACCACACACTCAGGCCGTAGTGGGATTTCACCACCTATGGGTACAGCCAAGTGTTGAAACTCCTGAGAGTCTACAACTGGAGTAAGAGCAAGGACCTAATGCCATCTAAAGCCATGTGAGGGCATGTTTTAGACATAAAAGTACTTGGTGGGTCTACTTGAGCTTTGGATGCAGTTAAAACTTGGTTTGACCCCTCAGTTAGGTGTAAGACATATAATGGATGGGCTGAATTTGTGAAAAACATTTCAGTAGGCCCAATACATGATTATGAATGTTTCAATGGGAGGTAACCACTCTCAACTGTTGTATGTGGTGTAGCCCACCCAAGTATAGATTGTCTTGATTTTTAAGCCCATCATGGAATGGTGCATCTGTCTGATGGTGTTGATCGACACACACCACGTGGGGCCCACAATGCTTCGACCTCATAGTACCATTTCCCTTTAAAAATTTAAAAATTTAAATGCAAGTCTATTGCGGGCCATATTTAATTGATGCTCTTCGAGCTACCACAACTTAAGGAGGAACCCAAGTGTGCGAAAGAAAGACGGAGCGGGAACCCACCTAATTCCGGAACACGTGCGAGATTTTGGAGTTCGGGCCGCTAATGGGTGGGTCCCACCACGAGTGGCCCAAAAATCAGGCTGGTCCAATCGTTCAGTTCGACACCCTTGTACGTCGAATGTTGAGTTGTGGTCGTTAATCCTAACCGTTTACACATGCATGCGTGGCAGTTACGATCACTACCCATGATGAACGGTCCTGAGCAATTGCTTTTAACCCCCGCCCACACGGAGTCCGGAGTCGGAAGCTCTGTGGGGTCCACCGCGACGTCCACGGGACATCTATTCGATCCGTCGGTTCGCCAGCTCATGTTAAGAGACAAGCAAAAATGAGGGAGATCCAAAACTCAAGTGGACCATGCAACATGAAGTAGCTGAGATTGAACGCCCGCCGTTGAAACCTTCGTGGGGGCCACAGAAGCTTTGGATGTTGTGTTTTCCGTTCATCCTGAAGTGAATAACCTTACCTACAGCCACTGGGCTTGAGGGGCAGAATATGTTTCAGAGATCTGAGCCGTTCATCAGGTTAGGCACTTCGTGAACGTGCCATGGGCAAAAGCATGTTGATCCGTTAATGAGGCAGACGAAAAATGGACGGTTAAAAAAATGTCAGAAGTAAAATTACATATACATGCGTGGCCCACTTGATGTTATTACTAGACAGAGTTTTGATCACATCGCGCCATACCTAATGAATGGCTCAGATCACTGAATCAAGACACGAGAATTGCACGTACCATGTATCAATTCGTGGAGCAGATTCCAACACGTAGATGATGTAGGAGCAATCCTTCTTGTGCGTAAAATAGTGGTTGGGCCATTGGCCAATTATCGCAATGTATGGAAAATCCTAACCGTTGGGTACACATGAACATCGGAAGACAAAAACAATCACCGGCTCCAATTAAGACCGGTTTGAAATGTGAGATTAGGTGGCATGTAATTGCATTTGTGTAAATTTGATTGGTGTTTGGAAGCCACGAGGAGTGATTAATTCGAGTATTATATCTTGCTGTCCCAACAAGAGATGGTGGGATTTCTTTCAAAGTCTGCTATGTCCGTGGCCCCGTGTTGATGCATTTACACGTGGTAATCAAGTTGCAAATGAATATAGGTGACATGTAGCAGTTCTAAAATCATGCCGGTTGATTACATTCCATGATCCATCAAATGTAAGTTTCATTTTGTATTATTTACTGATCAATTAAACAAGGTTATTTCTATAATTGAAGACCTTTATTTGGATTTTATGTACAATTATGATGAATGAGTGTGTTAGAGTCTACTCAACTCAATGTTTAATTGAACTGTTGGTGTCTATCGTGTTGAGTCAAAATGATTAAAGTCTGGATGCAGGATCTAACCATAGTCTCAACCATTGATTGTGATCAGCGACAATGAAGCGGCTTGTGAAAGGATATGGGTTGGCCCTTCTGAATGAATTATTTTGTCTTGTGCATATGGACTTAAGAACTTGTTCTTGCACTAATATTTTTAATAATACATTTCTTGAATAAATGAAGATGAACAGATAAATTAATATAACTAAATGATGTCAATTTCATTAATTGAATAAATAGCCCATTACAACTGATAGAGTATTGAACAAAATAACCTATAAAAATAAATAATCGAGAGATAAATACCTAACCTATCTATTGAACAAGTGATCAAGGTAAATGGTCAGTAGGATGTGCTGGATAGGTGTGATCTCCTAAGCAAGAACTTAGTTGTTTAGGATCCAATAACTTAAGGTTATGGACAATTAATCTAATCTTACGATAATGGTGAACACTAATGTTGTGGTGGTGGAGACTTCGACGTCTCCTTGTCACTCCTTAACTTCTATGTGTGTGTGTGTCCTCTCTCTCCACCTCCTCATATACGGATGAAGACTAGTCTCCCTTATGTTTTTCAAAGTTCTCTCTCACATGGTGTTATATATATAATAAAAGGGCCTCTATAAATAGAAAGAGGTATTGTGTTATATAGTAATCATCTTCTGGAGTATTCCTTATATAGGTGTGAGAGACATAAGTATTGTATGTATGTTTCTCTTATTTTTAGTAAAGAAAAAAACTCTATGTTACCGTCCGTGAAGTTTACTGTTGAACCACGTAAATCCTTATGCTTCTTGTTGTTAATTTTCATTTGGCCTTTTTGGCATTTGTTTTTCTCTTTTCTTTTGCATTTTGGCCTCGCTAACATTGATAAAGTGCGGAAATTTTTTCGCAAAAATTGGTATTAGACCTAAAGGTTGAGAAAACTTTTAGCACAAGATTGGTATTGGCATTTGTTTTACAAATGTGCTTCAGATGGCTGGACTGAGTTCTATTAGATTTGATATGTCAAAATTCGATGGATACAGTTGCGCGTCGTGAAAACTGAACATGGACGCGATATTAGTGAAGTAAGGATGTGCAATTGCAATTCAAAGAAAAGAAAAGAATGAAAAGATAAATTAGGATGAGGTATTTGATAAGAAAAATCAATTAGCTATGATGGACCTTTTTCTTATATTTGATGATTCTGTTTTGTTCAACGTTTTTGATCAAACCACTGCAAAAAAAAAAAAAGAAAAAAAAAATCAATAAAAAAATGTTTATGGGATAAATTGTAAAACCTATATGAAGGAAAATCTATATCGAACAAAATATTTCTTCGACAACAACTGTACAGCTTGAAAATGATGGAAGGGTCCTCTTTGCAAGAACATTTTATTGGGTTTAAGCTTGATTAACCGATTAGTGATGGTCAATATGAAGATTGACGATGAAGAAAATGTCACACTTTTGCTCTATTCAATGCTAGATTCATGGGATGGTTTGATCATGAATCTCATCAACGGTCCAAATCTCACTATGGATTTAGTCGTGTCTACATTGCTTATTAAAAAATCTTACAGAACAACACATGAAAACTTTATTAGTGATGCTATGATGATTAGATGAAGATCTACTAAGAAAGGTACTGGTGGGAGGATTAAACAAGATATAAGTCGAAAGGATATAAAATAGGTAAGTATTGGAATTACGGAAAGAATGGACACTTGCGTAAAAATTGTACACTCAAAAAAGAAAATCAAAAAAATTACAAATATAATTTCTATGATGAAGCATCAAATTTAAATGATTTACAAGAAAATCTAATTGAGAAAGATAATTCATTTGAGGATGGAGAAGTGTTGTCGATAGTGATTACATGAGAGCTTCTAAGTCATAAATAGATATTAGATTCAGGCACTTCATTTTATATGACTCCACATAGAGATTGTTTGTACATATATCAATTATGTGATGACGGCACAATTTATATGGGCAATGATAACCGTGTAAAATTGTACGGATTGAAGATATCAGAACTACTACATTTGATGGTATCACACGTACAGTTTCTGATGTGTGTCTACCAAACTTGTGGAAGAGTCTTCTGTCACTGGAAAAGTTTAATGAAGATTGATATAAATTTTTTGGTGAAAAGTGTCAATTGAATATTGTTAAATTGACGATGATGGTAGCGAAATGAGATTTAATAGGTGGCTTATATCGTTTAATTGGAAATACTGTGGTTGATGATGCTATTGTTGCCAATGTCATGACAGACTCCACTACAATCTGGCACAGGTAATTGGGCCACATGAGCAAGTAATAACTAAATGTACTTCTTAATTAAAATTTATTTTCTGTTTTAAAGACTATTAATTTAGATTTTTATAAGGATTGACTATTTACAAAGTTTTCTATATCTCATTTTCCCTCATCCACTGCTAAAAGTAATGATATTTTAAATCTTATTCATTATGATACTTGGGAGGCTCCGGTCGAATCTTTGGGAGGTTCGAAGCAATTTGTTTTCTTTATTTACAATTTCTCTAAAAAAGTATGGGTTTACGTGTTAAAAAGAAGAAAAGTTATTGTCACGCCCCAAACTCAAAAATCGGGCTCACAAAATTTTTGATCGTCGAATTCGATGTCGACAGCCTCCATAGTACCCCATTCTCGGCTCCTGATGTCTATATGCCAGATTTCGATCCTAGGATCTTACAAGGAGAATTTTTCAATGTACATTTAACTCGTAATAAGCATAACCACAAGTTTACCCAAATCACAAAGGCAACATCATCATCACATATCCACTAATATAAACAGTTGAATATAATGTCGAAAGGGAAATACATATATCGAAATCAAAGCTCCAGAAGTTAGCTACATGCTCCAAGCTCTACGTTGCTGCAACCTAACGCCACCTGCACGCATTTATCGTGCATAAGCTTATAAAAAGCTTAGAGGGTGGTGAAAGTGTGTGCGTAAGATAAGTGCCAAGAACACAAATACAACGTCATAATCATACAATGTCGGAAACACTGGCAAGATCATGAATCATAAGATATCAGAGTAAGTGGAAACATACTGGTAAGTCCATGAGTCATATAATATCAAAGTACACAATGCAGATTATAATGAGCCAAATATCAAGATACTGCGGATGCAATGCATTATGCAGATCCTACTAAGTCCGTCTAGGCCATATAAGTGCAAAAAACATAGCAACTCAAAATACCATATGCCGCGAATGTAATGCAATATGCGGTGCGAATGGGATGACCAAGCTGGAGTGTGAAGTCGGGATGATAGTACGTGGTATCGCAGGCTATGAGGTCCATCATAAGGGACTTCTATCCAAACCAATCCCATGCCTAAATTTGGATAGTCAGACT
Organism: Magnolia kwangsiensis; assembly: GCA_037074715.1. Lineage (NCBI taxonomy): Eukaryota > Viridiplantae > Streptophyta > Magnoliopsida > Magnoliales > Magnoliaceae > Magnolia > Magnolia kwangsiensis. The sequence continues at coordinate 17,830,071 of CM073582.1, forward strand.
TAATGTGGTAGACTCCTGGTCTCAGGTTAGTCGCGCGCCCCAAATGAAATCCTGGCCATTACGAAGGTACATATAACAAATAATTACGTACCACCAACCTGAGTATATAATGAATGAATAAATAAATTAGTAGGCAACTCATACTCAATAAGTCCATATATCTGTACTGTACATCTCTGGGATCATCAATGTGGTCTAGTACATTCTACATGTAATCGTCACCCACTAGACGCACAACCTTGCAAGTGAAAGAGACCTCACTACTGCCTAGCCAATATTCAGCCAATATCTACCCGGCACGTTGATAGCAGACCCAATCATGAGCTGGTCAAACTCAGCTTAGCTATGCCCACTACCCTCAGGCGGGTAAGGCCACCACCCATTCCTAACCGACCACGACATAGTGGGAGACGCAACTTGCTAGTATTCGGCACTCGGGCGCTCATGTATTCACTCGGTTTCAGCATTGGGGCGTCTACTATCCTCAGAGGTTTATGAATTTTCACCCAAGGTCATCTATGGCAGCCCGATGCTAGTAACAGATTTTCAGTGTCTCATCTGGCCATCCACGACATGCCTGTGGAGGCTATGACCCTAATGTCGTTAGGGCGTACATATAATACAAGATGCATGAGTCATACAATCCAATCATGTATCAATCATGTGCATACTATGCACTCATGTGAAACAATCTTCGCCTATCAGGGAGTCTCATAATAACCTGTCCAATGACATATGTAATGGTCAACCACATCTCATAACAAATACACAGATGATGCATATGGGCATGTATCATGATGCTATGCTGTCACATACTCATAATCGGTATCAATAACCGGCACCGATAATCAGCATCGACAATTAGCCTCGACATCCATCCTTGATGATCGGCCTCGACAATCGGAATCGCCCTTGACAATCGGAATCGGCCTTGATAATCGGAATCGGTCTCGATAATTGGAATCGGCCTTGGCAATCGGAATCGGCCTCGGCAATCGGAATCGGCCTCGACAATTAGAATCGACCTCGGTAATCAGAATCGGCGTCGACAATCGGAATCGGTCTCGATAATCAGAATCAACCTCAACAATTAAAATCGGTCTCGACAATCGGAATCGGTCTTAATAATTGGAATCAACCTCGACAATCGGAATCGGTGAGAATGAGCCTAACAAGGCCTAAAGAAGGTCACAATGTGGACATTCAACCATCATTGCCCATTAATGTAGACATTTAACCAACATTGCTTCCAAGAAGTAGCCCACATAGAGCCAAACATATAACGGGCCCATGGCCTCACACAAGGGCCTAATATATATCATCATGGGCCACATCACATGAGCACATCACATGGGCCGCATCACATGGGCCTATATACATCACAATTGGCCGAGTCACATGGGCCTAATACACATCACATGGGCCGCATCACGGTGAGCCATATATACATTACATCGGGCCTCACATAAGGACCTAATGTACATCACATTGGGCCACACCCATGGGCCTCATGTAGATCACATTGGGCCAATATACATCACATCGGACCTCATCAAATGGGCCGTAATATACAACACCTCGGGCCATATTACATGGGCCGCTCATACATAATAAAGGGCCACATCTTAGGGCCTTAAATGAATCAAAGTGGGCCTCGACATATGAGTCATAAATACATTACATCGAACCTTATATACATCAAGTGGGCTGCATCAACGGGTCGTACTAATGGGCCTCATAAACATCAAGTGGGCCACACCAATGGGCCTCACATACATCAAGTAGGACACATCAACGGGCCGCACCAATGGGCCTCATATACATCAAGTGGGCCATATCAATGGGCCACACCAATGGGCCTCACACAAGAGCCTCATATACGTCAAATGGGCCTCAATCAATCAACAAGTGGGCCTGATAAAACACATGCATCTGGTGGACCTGAAAACTGATGGACGGTAAGGATAAAACATATATCATGGTGGACCGCAGCCCATGAACGGCGTGTATACAAAACATACCTCAGGTGGATCCCATCCTAGCTGGACGGTGCCGATAAAATACATACACCACGGTAGGGCCCACCATCTTATGGACGGTATAGATAAAACACATACATCATTGCAGGACCTATCGACCATGTGCTGCAAGATGGATGGACGACACATACATTTCAGTGTGCACCACACCACCTGTCCAGATGTACGGTGTAGGTAAAAACATACATCATGGTCGCCCACACATCACACCATCCGGATGGATGGTGTGAATACAGAATATATACATTAAGGTGGGTCCCACCCCACATGTGTGGCACGTGTGGGTGGTCCCGCACTTGGACAGAAGGACGGCTAAATTTATTAAAAATAAATAAATAAATCACGGTGGGCTGCACCTACCACCGTACAAATTCAGATAGTGTGGGTGTAAAATGCATACATAGAGGTGAGTCCCACCCCACACATGTCACACGTGTGGGATGGGCCCTTATCTTCAAACGAATGGATGGTATGTATAAGATACATACATCATGGTGGATTTCAATAGAACCCGGTGACATTAACGCAACTATGTTGCTGGTGTGGGGTCCACACATGTGGACGGAGTAGATACAACACCTCCATCAAGGTGTGTCCTACATGTGGATGGAACGTACATCATGGTAATCCCCACCGTCCTAAGCATTTGGAAAATGGAGGATATACAATGCATACATCATTGTGGGGTCACATCCCACATGTATAGACACCACAACAGGGCTCCACCGTCCTTACGTGGACGTTGTGGATAACATAGATGAAACACATATGGTGAGTCCCACAAGACCCGGTGACATCAGTCCAGCGGCTATGTAACTGCTAGCTGTTGCTGGCCATGGTTGGTTGTCCAGTAGATGGACAGGCCGGATATATATCATATATATTTATTAAGGCGGGTCCCATGTGGTGGGCCACCCCACTTGATATGTATTATATTATAGTTGCTGGTGCTGCTAACGTCCAGGCCCTGGACGGCCTAAATATGATACACATGAGGCTGTCACGGGTGGACGGTGTGGATTCACACGTATATTAAGGTGGGTCCCACAATCGGATGGTTTGGATCATCATACCATATCACAGGTGGACCACACACACATCATCATAAAGAGAGGGAAGGGGGGAGAGAGAGAGAGAAAGAAACGATGGAGATGGGAGGAGCTCTGCCACTACGAGCTCCTCTATGCACATGCATACATCAAGATGGGTCCCACAACAAGTGGGCACTCAAATGAAATCAATAGTGGATCACCCACCTATTGGCTTCCTTCTTTAGCTCCTTGGACTCCTAGACTCCTTAGCTTGCTATTTGATGGTGGATGATGAAGATTGGAGGGTGGAGATGGGAGATAGGGTGGTAGGAAGTGGGCCACACTATAGCTTTTCCATGGGAAACTTGGACGTCCACTCTTGGGAGTTGCTTGAAAAATGGAGTGTGAAATGAGAGAGAGAGACAGAGAAGTGATGTTATGACATGGGAGGTATGGGTCCCATTGACTTGTTGGTAAGAAAGGAACGGCTAGGTAAGGGTATTGTTGACTTTAAGTAGAGACAGATGGGGTGATGGAATATGTACTTGACTTAATTGATTGATGGATTGATGTGATGGGTTGTAGAGATTCCCTCAAAATTCACAACACGCGGCGTTTTTCTTGAAATGAACGCAGGCCACATCTCTTAACCCGGGTATCGCATCAACGTGTGAGACACAGCATCGGAACTGCGGTGACAGTGCGATCATAAGGGTATAAGTCTCGGGTCAAGCCGACTCTGGAATACGGGATATAACTTAGGGTCATAGACAACTGCTATCTACGCGTCGTGGGTCGCTGAAATTCAACTGGGAGGACCGCGGAAGCCTATGGAACAGTACGGTCTAGGATACGGGCCTCACAGTTATGATTTTACTTGTTTTACCAAGTTTAAAATATTAGTTGAAAATCAGAAGGAAAATAAAATTAAGTATCTAAAAACTGATAATGGATGAAAATACACCTTAAAAGAATTTAAGAATTTTTGCAGTAATCATGAAATTGAGAGACACTACACAGATTATAACGCCCTAGATTTTTGCCAGTTGGGAATTGGATATCTTTAGGCAGTACATTTGATTTCTGGACTTAAGTGTGTATCCGTGTGAGTATTCACAAGTGTTTGGGACCAAAAGGAGTGACTTTGGATCCACCAAAACTGGCCAACTAGGTGAAATTTGAGAATTTTAAAGAACAAGGACAATAAGTTTCGGTCATACTGAGTAAACTAGGGTAACTGGGGTAGAAATTCTTGGTTGCATCGAGTAAATCTCGAGAAACTGAGTAAATCTAGACAGTAGGGCTCGATTGCAATGAGTAACCCTATTCAGAAATATTTTGCTTGTTCGGATTTTGATAGTTTCAGTATACTGACTTCAAAAATTCATATATATTTTTATACAACTCTGATTGAGGTGATTCAAAATTCAGATTGAATCTTGATAAGTCTGGTTTTATATAAAATTAAATAAAAATATAAAATAAAAATAAAACTAAAATGTTATTAATTTAATAGATTTTTGAAAACTATACCAAAAATATTAGTTTCAGGCAGCTGATACTCCTAGAATTTTAAAAAATTTTATGAAACTCAAAATGAGATGAAATTTGGTAGGTATAAATTAAAATTAATGAAAATTAAATAAATTTTTTTTTTTTTTTAAATTCTTAAGAAAAAGTATTAAAAACATTATAAGCAATAGACTTGTTAAAACTAAAAATTTCACCAACTACATGTTACCAATGGACCGCGCATATCTTTTTCATTTTAGAGTTTTTGTGTTCGATGTCTTCTTAGGAATTACTTCTAATCATACTAGGAATCATCTTATTTAATTAAATTAATAATTTCTATTTTTTAAGTATATTTTACTAATTTGGATAGCTTCGAGTATAGTTGAATTATGGTCCTTGACTAGGGTGATTAGAGCCAAATTATCGTTTCTAATAATTACAAATAGGCCACACTATGAATTTAGCTAATCCAAACCCCAATCATCGTGCATGAGAATTCTTGTTACCCAATTCATTTTGAAAATGCCCAGATTTATCGGATTAGATTTAGATTGCACATTTTGTTTCTTGAAAGGCAACGAAGATTCATTAATATAAAAAAAGGAAGAAAACAGACCGCTGAGATAGTGAACTGAGAACTGCCAAAAATAAAGAAAAACAATCAAAGTACAAAGCAAAGTAGATGTAACATCCCGAAAATCGGGGGGTCGAGCAAAAACCCAACTCCCGAGTTCTAAAATGTTATTTATGCAACATAGATATGTATGATTAAATGTTGTCTGTGATAACGCATTAAACATGAGTGAGATTAAGCTAGAACAGCATATCATACTCCAGAGACGGTCAAATTAACAAGCGGAAGACTGTGATAGTATGTATAACATATATAAACTGTTGTATGCCTCCAGAGTGTGGATATGTTACCAGGTTATATACATACATGTATACTCCAAAAGTAGACAAAACGAATATACATGAGTGCGCTAAAAATATAAAATGACAAGTGCCAAAGTATCTAATCAACCTCCCTGTAATCCCGTCAATCAGAACACGCATAAAGGAGGGATCGTCCTCCTCATCATCAAGTCCAGCTCCGCCTCGCAGGCCGCTCCATCATCTGCAATCACAAAAGGGTCTGGTGGGTGTCCAGGAACACCGTCCCGTAACGTGGGAGTGAGTAGCTAACTCAGTGGAATAATAGAGCAAGGATTAACATGTTCTCAAGTCAATCATGCGATAATAGTAAAGTAATAAATCAAACATTCCTAATACTGTTGTTAATGCAATTATGAGATGACGTGATGTATGCCCTCACCGACGATCTCCCTCATACGGCAACATCTTACGACTGCGGCATGCCACACTCCCTAGAATGCTCCACATCTTTCAGGCACATGCAATGCTATGGTGATATGATTTTCGAGTTATTATTAGTCCATTCAAACAGCAGGATTGGGAAACTAAGGTACTTCCCTTATATCAATCCCAACACAGATCCTGTCTAGGGTCGTCACTCCTAGTAATCTCATACGATGTATATTTCGTAGGTCGCTGCAAGGGCTGCCAGGGCTATTGCACGCACTCGTTGCTCCGCTCCCCCATCACCTTATCAATACAGGCCTACTGTACTCTACTGCTACTGAAGGGTCGTCGCCTCCCGTAGACTCAGAATACGCTCGCGGTCACTACAAAGGACTCGTCGCCTGATCAGTGTAGGCCGACAGCTAGAATATAGTGTCCCATACCACCATAATCTGCTCACGAGACTAGGTGCTCACTGGTCACTACGGGGAGGTTTATGGCCCCAGCGTAGGCCGACAGCTCGACCACGGTGTCCCATACCACCATGCCCGGCTCATGAGTCTTTATGGATCAAGGTACCATGGTTAACAGGGTTTACAATGGTAAGTTCAGTACCCTAGGTTCAAGCAGTTATGACTCATACAAGGTGAACATACATCGGCCAGTCGGGTTACTTGACGGGCTCGACTAGCGCGATCGCATCGCAAGTCGAACGACATGAAGTGCGTGAAACACTTCGCGTGGCCTAACCACTGCCGTCAACTCCAAACACGACTCGCGTTCATCGACGCGTCGTTCGTGGCGAAGATAAGCTAACCACGAATTCGCTCGGTTACCGACTGCCTGGACTAGGCATAGTCCCAAACAATCATAGAATCACATCAGCAGTTGTGTAAGGGTAATGGAAATGAAATACAACCATGAGAGCATGTTAACACATGTTATTACATACAACTTAAGCAAATCATCGTACACATGTCTTTCATACATATAATGAAATTAAGCATGTCGCCAACATATAGGAAATCCTCTCCATCAACATATTAATTGAGAATTCAATCTCAAAGTAACTCATAAGGAAATCATCAAGCACATGTTATAACATACAGCTTAAGCGAATCGTCAAGCACATGCATTTCATTCATATCATGAAATCATGCATATGGCTAACATGTAGGAAACCATTCACACCAGCATATTAATTGAGAAATCAATCTCAAACTAATTCATAACACCATTTAATTCAATACATACTAATACAAGCATTTATACAAACACATACACTACACACTTAAGTCTACATATAGTATATCGACCCGAAGTGCGCATTTAGGCGAATCTCTTCGCCAAACTAATTATGCACGTATTCCTAACATCCTAATGCGACAACATATCATGTCAATCACATCAGCAAAATATGAATGAAATCTATACTTCATACAAATGACTAAAATGCCCTAAATCTCATATTCTTCGTTAGTTTACGAAACAGGAAACGGACAGCATGTTGTACATGTCAAACGGCGTTGCCGTCAAGAATCTACTATTAAACGATATTGAAAGCTTTGGAAACAGTCAATCAAAGCGTCTAAAATCCGCACATTTTCCCTTATAGGTGAAGTGACTCGAACGGAGCGTATACGCTTCGTCTACGGCGACTAAGGAACCTGATTTATGAGATTTATCAACTAACAAACTATGGAACTAAAGAAGCATCAAATCAGCAACTTTTTAGGGCATTTTCTTACCTGCAAATGCGGAGAAATCACCGGCAAAGTGATTGGAATACGCCGCTTAAGCACGTGCAGCAGCAGCAGGAAAAGCTCTCCTACCTTCTCTCACAAACTCTCACCTTTTCTCTCTCCCAATCTAGGGTTTTTGCAAATTCGGATGGGAGAGAGGAGTGAGGGTTTCAAGCCCTTTTATAAGCCCAAACTTGCCCGAAATAGGCTCGGGAACAAGTTTCACTTGAGGGGTAACCAAATCGGGGCTGTTTCGGTCCAAAAGATGCTTTCTGGTGGTCCCCTGGTTGAATGCGATCGGACTTAAGCTCATGCGTACCAGATCTAGCGCACATTAAGTTTTCAGTCCGGCAGGGTTCGCAGATCGCACGTGGCGGACCAGTTTCAGTTCAGCGGTCACCGCACGTAGATCAGGGCTGGAAGTCTCATAATAATAAATAGAAATTTTCTCTGATCCGAGAGTGTAATCTGGATTAATTCTGACCGTCAAAACGCTTAATACTAACGTGTCAAGTCATGTGCCAGATTTGAATTTGAAATTTCAATTGTCCCTATTCGCGGTCTCTTCAGTCCGGGCTCAATGAAATAGTCTGTGATTATCGGTTTGACTTGATTTTCGAAATGATTGTCAAGTCCAGCTGGGCGGTTCTAACGGTCTAAGATAGGAAGTAACGGACTTTCGACGCGTGGTCTAAATCCAAGACAAGAATTCAAAGTAGTCCAGAGAACAAACCCGCTTAGAGTTTGATCCGAGGTTATAGAGTATAATGTCGTACGTTCTACTCGATTTGGGTCTTGTAGAACGTATTTAAAGTGATCAGGGACTGTTTCCCAGCTACTCCAGCGTTGCGCTAGCTAACTTACGCTAAATTTCCATAGGAATTAATCCTAAGTGGTTTCTTTGGCTATGAAATTGGGTTCTGAGCGATTTTTCAAGTGTTTTAGTTGACCCATTGCCTAAGGACGTCAAATCCCAGATTGGCCAAAATCCGGGGTGTTACAGTAGAAAAGAAAGAAAATAAAAAGAAACAAAGGACAGCTCAGCAACAGAGAACACAAAACATAGTGTAGGTACATCACACTAAGGTGAATGTTGGTAAGAAGAGAAATGTGGCTGATGTTTGCAGAATTGCAGGCCCAATCAAAGAGGAAATGTTGGATTCTCTTGATCACATAGATGAAAGAATGTGACTCGTCTTTAAAATAATGACAATTTCTTTCTGGTTCTCCACACTGCGGATCTATTCTTTCCCAGGGAGACTCCGTGCTAGGTCGCGAGGATGCTATTTGTGGAATTAGGGAAGGACCAATAAATGTCAAAATTGGACAGGATGGTCGACCAAACCGTATCGAAGTAAGGGCAATGCACGAATAGGTGGTCCATCGTTTCTTCATTTGACAGGCAACAGATGCACATATTCGTTAATATCATTCCTCTTTTTCTCAGATTATCAATAATGAGCACTTTTCTCTTTCAACTAGCCACCCAAAGACAACAATCTTTAGAGGAACCTTGTATTTCCAAACCTTCGCAGTAAGCGCCTCCTCTAAAATTTTTGTCTTCTTATTAAGAAACTGGTACAAAGATTTAATCGAGAACAAGCCCTTGCTGTCTAGGGACCACACAAGCTTATCTTGCTGATCTGGATCAGGATGACAGTTCCCTATCCGCTAAAGAAGGCCCACATAAGACTCAACTTCCCAGTCATGCAGATTTCTACTGCAGGGAGGAGCCCAAACCATGACATTACCTTGGAAGGAGTAACAGTCAGCCACTGAGAGAAGCATGTTTGGGGTTAACTTATGAATATCTGGAAATTCCTCTGTTAACGCTTGGGAACCCACCTAAATATCCTCCCAAAAATGTATTATATCCCCTTTCCCTATGGAGAAATGACATTGACTCACACCTCTCTATGACATGATAGAATTCCTCTCCAAACAGCAGATGCGCTACTATTTGACACGCCCTTTATCCACCATCCTTCAGCTAATTTCCCATATTTACATTTGAACAACCTGTTCCATAGGGTCCCTTCTTCTGCTCCAAGTCTTCACCACCATTTGCCGAGGAGAGCACGATTTATATCTTTAAAATTTTTAATTCCAGCATCTTCATCTTAAAAGTGTTTGCTTACATCTTTCTAAGCAACCAAATGAAACTTCTTTTTGTCCTCACTACCATGCCATTGAAAATTCCGTCTGAGCTTCTTGAGGGTATTTAATATCTTTGCCAGACATCTAAAAAGGGACATGAAGTATAAGGGGAGATTTGAGAGCACCGCTTTTATCAAAGTGTGCTGGCCTCCAAGCGAAAGATATCTACATTTCCACCTCGCGAGATAGAGTTCAAACTGATTAATGATTTTGTCCCATACCATTGGAGGCTTATCAATACATAGGGGAAGACCGACAAAAATTGTAGGGAGGCTGCCTGGGGTACAACCAAAAAAATCAGCAAAGCTACGAGTCTCGGACTCACTAATATTGACGCCTATCATTGTCGACTTGCTTAGATTGACTTTAAGGCCTGAAACTACTTCAAAACAACGGATAGTTGTACGAAGATTACCCACTTTTTCCCAGTCAGCTTCGCAAAACAGGAGCGTATCGTCTGCATACTGGATATGAGAAATGGGATGTTCCATATCTTTGATCTGAAAACCCCCTATAATAACACCCGGATCCATATCTCAACTAGCAGACTTAGTGCAAGTACCTTGTTTCAACACTTGAGGTCTTGGTATCGATCCCTAGTGGGGGTGGCTAACATGGGTGTGTGTACTGACATGGGTGTGTACTAATAAGCTAACTCTAAAAAAAAAAAAAAAAGAAAGAAAGAAAGAAAGAAAGATGAAGAAGAAGAAAGAAAGAAAACTCCCTATAATACCTTTTGCCTGCCTTTTTCTCAACATACGTGAAAAGGCCTCGACCACAATAAGAAAAAAGAACGAGGATAGTGGATCTCGCTATCGAATACCTCTAGAACTTCTAAAAAAAACTTTTGAAGATCTGTTGATGAGGACTGAAAATATAGCTGAGCCGATACAAGCCTTGATCCAATTTAACCATCTGGCATCAAATCCCATTCACTTTAACATGTACAAAAGGAAATTTCAATCAACGTGATCATAGGCCTTCTCTAGATCAAGTTTGCATAAGATTCCTCTTGACCCGAATTTATGACTAGAGTGCGGACATTCGGCAGCCATGAGTGCACTATTTATAATTTGCCTACCCTGAATGAAGGCACTTTGGTGGTGAGATATAATCTTGTCCATAACTCCTTGAAGGCGGCTGGCGAGAACTTTTGTTATAATTTTGTACGGACTCCTGAGAAGACTGATAGGCATGAAGTTATGGAGAGAGTCAACCCCCTACACCTTCGGGATGAGGATGATGAAAATAGCCCCAAGCACATTTGACAGATGGCCTCTTTCATAAAATTCGTTAACAAAATCACAGATGTCCCCCTGCAACATTCCCAAAAATGCTGAAAAAATAAGATAGGAAAGCCATCTAGGCCGGGGGCTTTGTCCTCCGCCGGCGATTGAATCGCGAATTTAACCTCATTAGGAGAAAATCTAACTTCTAGGGTGGTAGCATCCAGCTCAGAAATTCTGTCCATAGGCAGGAAGTCCAGATTGGGCCTGTGATGGGCGTCTGACTTTGAGAAGATCAGAAAAGAAAGAGATGGCCTCATCTGAGATCAACTGCTTATCTTCTGTGCGCTCCCTGTTTATCGCATGTTAGCGGCCAACTAGACTCGAAACAATAGAATAATAACCATTTTACCAAGCATCCATTGCAGATGTCGAGCTGGGATAGTGTCTAGAATCGCTCAACTGGGGCCAAAGTTCAGGTGCATGGGATGTGCAAATGCCCTAAGTAGAAACTTAAAAATTTATGTGAATTAAGTTCTTTGATTTTTTATGGAGTTGCGACTTTTCAATTATTGGGTTACAAACAAACTCGAGGTACGAGTTAATGATATTTTTTCGCTCATATTTGTATAGCCACGACCCCGATTGATTACCGATGATCATCCATCACAAGTGGGGCCCCCATGGCTAATTGGAGCTTCTGATTACCGCCCAATTGTGATGAAACGTAGATCCCATAGCAGGGCATCTGCCTTGTGCTGTAGATAAGCTACTGGGCCCCAGAAGGCCCTGTAAATTCAAAACTGACCTCCCCTATGACAAGTTTAATAGAAAAGGGAGGTCTAAGGCCATTTTAAACAATTTTGACCCTATATAAAGTCTCATTTAACACCCCCTCACTCTCATATGAATTTTTATTGCCAAGGAAGAGAGAGGGAGAGGTGGAAAGAGGGGAAAGCAAGGGAGAGGAGCTAGTGTAGAGGATCTACCCTACCCCCGTCAGCCGATGACGCATCCATATCATGACGTATTGCCGGAACTTCTCTCGACAACAATTTGAGGTGAGAAACCAACATTTTCATGTGATTTTTTTCTTGAGAACTAATTACATGATCCCTTATGAGCCCATTGTCTTATTGCATGACGTTGGGGAGTTAATTTGTGGGAACTTAACATAGGAATGAGCCCCCATACCCAGTGCACCACTCCAAAGTGCGCATCATTACCTTTAGGTTGTCAATTATCAAATTCATGCCGCAATTAATGGTTTATGTAGTGAATAGATGAATGCATGATGGTTAGTGTTGATTTGTGAATGTGTAGTGCGTAAATGAATGTATGTCAACCAGTGTCAATTATTGATTTGGGTAATGTATGGGTGAATGCAGGGTAATTTATGTCGATTTATGAATATGTAGTGCGTAAGCACATGCATGCTAACCAGTGCTGATTATTGATTTTGATAGTGTATGGGCCAATGCATGATAATTTGTGTTAATTTCTGAATATGTAGTGTGTAAGCAGATGTATACTAACCAGTGCTGATTATTGATTTGGGTAATGTGTGGGCCAATGCATGATAATTAGTGTCGATTTATGATTGTGTAGTACGTAGACGGATGCATGCTAACCAGTGCCGGTTACTATTGGTTGCACATGGATGAATGTGTGCTAATCAGTGCTGATTGATGATTGAGATAATGAGTAGATGAATGCATGTTAACTAGTGCGCACTCGTAAGACCGTTTACTTTCCACGTATTGTTATCTTAGTGTAATACTACTTTTATGTTCGATGAAATGTACTATAAAGTAGGATAGTCTGAATTCACTATTTATATACCTCTATGTTAGTCACAGTAGTCAATTTATTAGTGCAATTGACTGACCAAGACTACCTGGATATTCCGGTTGGTTAGCAAAATGCGAATCCACGAGGGTGGCCCTGATTGGGTTTGTTGCCTCATACTAATCTGATTGATCTGGGCTGAACACGGATAACTAGTAGTAGCCGATTATGCCGGTGTTTGTCCGAGTCAACCGAATTAGCCTAACAGCCGACCAATCGTGTGTGTTCACTATGTATGATCATGCCTGCTTAAATATGAAGCACCCCATACCTTTGAGAGGCATGCTATTAACTATTAATAATACGATCCCCAAGTCTTGAGAGCTGGGCATGGTGGTATGAGACATTATGTCCGTGCTGTCGGCCTACACTGGGGTGAGGAGTCTCCCCATAGTGACCAGCAAGCACAAGAGATAATAGATCCTTATTCGAATAGCCCCCGTCAAATTATCGGGCCGATAGTTCTGTGTCAGAGCACTATTCGAACAACCCGAGCATGAATAAAATTGGGTGACGAGCCATTTTTCTTGTGATATTTGGTTTTATGTGATAAGCTCGCACCTCAGAACTGAGTGATCATACTCGGTATTGGGTGACGACCCATACCGAGTTGATCATCATATATTTGGTATCATGTTGTACCTTTAAAATTATTGATTTGTGAGTTAAATGGGTGATACCTAAATTTGGATCATGAATCACAAGCTCAAAGCCGCTACGGCTGCCCTGGGCCAAGTGATCTAGATAGGGCTATTAATTAAATAGAGATGTTTTAGCTTTCTTAATTTTGCTGAATAAATGGACTTAATTAAATACTTGACTAACATAAACATTCATAACATTACATTAGCATAGGTTGTGACAACTTGGGTGTTGTGGTCGCATGTTCAGGGAGTATTGGCATTTGTAAATGTAGTGTTGGAGTCGCTTATGAGGGAGTGTTGGATTATGAGGGCATGTATCATCTCATAATAACATGTACGTGTATTAATAAAAGCATTTAAGAACTTGGTGTTTAAGTTACTTTATTATTACTTGTGCTACTGTAATTGATAACATGCATAACTTAGAATTAATGGAATCATTGAGTTGATCACTCACTCTCACTCTAGGACAATGTTTTAAAATACCAACTAAGTGATATTATCAATACAGGTACTAATGAGATCTCAGACAGGTAAGCTTAGAATGGCTTACACCGCCAACGTTGTGTTTCAAATGATTGGACCAAACTGAAAATTTTACACTTTAATCATTTTGGGTATGTATGTTGTGGCTTGTATAATCTCCATTTGGGCGAACATCATATTTTAATTATATTTTTACTATTAGCCCTATAATTCTGAATTTTTGTTATCTTTACCTCACTTTGGGATCCGGTAAATTGCATTGCGTTACTCTGATTGCTTGTGCGTGAAATGAGTATGAATATGAATGAGGTTGCACGTGCATTTTTATTTGGTTAACGCTTGAAAACTCAGGATCAGAATTTATGTACTCAGGTGCCTATTTTCGAGATGTTACACAATCCCTAGTACTCCACAACAGAATGAAGTTGTAGAACATATGAACCATACGCTTATGAATTGTGTTAGGAGCATGATGTATTTGTCTAGGCTTAAGCAACGTTTTTGGACAGAAGTCGTTAACTACGACCTATTATATGATAAATTGTTCTCCTACTAGTACACTTAATTGCAAGATCCCTAAAGAGGTATGGTTTGAAAAATCTATTAATTATTCATTCATTCATAGTTTCACTTGTGATGCTTATGTATAGATTTCTAAAGAGTACAAGACTAAGATGGATGCGAGATTTAGAAAGTGTATTTTTCTTAGCTATGTTGATCAAACAAATGCGTACATATTTTAGGACCCTACTGCCCACAAGTTAATGATTAAATAATATGTGGTTCTTAACGAAGATTCGTTATAGAAAAATAAAAAATTATCAAGCTCAGAGTTACGAGAGTTAATTGAATTGAAATATTTAAACGATGTTCAAAATCAGTCTGTTAATTCAAATGATCAGTAAGTTAATGATATCATGAAAGATGAAGTTGATAAACAACATACTGAGAAGATACCAAGTGTTGAAACTCAAAGAGAACTACAAAACTCTCTGTTTGACTCAAGGATTATGTTACGGCTTACGCTTGCATAGTAAAAGAGCACGAGCCTTGTTTATATCAAGAGGTATGTGAATCTGGCTGGTGTGTTGATGTTACCAAGTTCTATGGGTATACTACACACCGACCTGGTTGGTGTGTTGACATCATGAAGTTTTGTGGGTCCCATCATGAGGTATGTGTATATCCAAACTGCCCATCCATTTGACGTGCTCGACATAAGGTGTAAGACCCCATCCATTCCGTACCATTTCCTATGCATATGTACATGATGATCAATGCGCTTAGCTAGACCTGGATTGACCGTTTATAGTATACACCCAACTGACCGGTATCCCAAACCTCAAAACCTATCTCATATCGACCGCCCCATCGTTACGATCACGTTGGTATCACCCGTGCGTCTATACGATACTCTATTTATGAGATATGCCGTGAAGAATAATTAGCGTATCATGTGGGCAAGACGCTATGTACTTCACTCCACACATGTGCATAACACATGTGATGCACACATGCACATGCCACACATGGGTGAGAGAATCTCTACCCATGTGTGTGATGTCACACACCCATACCTCTTCTCTCTCATGTGCATGAAAAGTCAACTCTCTTCCATGCCACACCTCATGTATGACATCATCACACCATGCCATCCCATGCTCTTTTAATTGACCATTAACTACTAATAATGAATTAATTTCTATAATCTTAGGCTAAGCTAATATTAATCACATTAGCCTAACTTAATCAAAATTTTATCCATTTCTTTATAAATACCCCTCTATCCCTTAACATTTCACCATTTTTCATGGAGAGAGAGAGAGAGAGAGAGAGAGAGAGAGAATAGTGATCTTGGTGGGCCATCAAGTCCATCAATCCCATCCCTTCCATCCATCTAATTCATTAAGGTGAGTACACCCACCCTACTCATTTTTATTTTATTTTTGTTGTGTTTATGTGTGGTGGGGATTATGTTGATAAGGTTGTGATTAATTGTGTGGGTGTATATAAGAGAAAATATACCAAAACTCAAAATTTCGTAAGTTACATGTGGGACCCATTAATAGTGGGCCTCACCAGAATTTGGTATGCCATCCAAACCGTCTAAGTGTGGCTCCTTGAGCTGACCACACACGCACATGCATGCACACACGTGCACATTTCAAAAAAAATACCAAAGACGTCACGCTGCTGGCAGCATTGCAGAAAAAAGAAGAAGAAGGAAAAAAAAAAAAAAAAGGGGGTTGGGGGCTGTGGGTCTCATCGAGCCCCACCCATGATATATGTATTAAATCCACGCCGTCCATCCAATTTCTGAGCACATTTTAGGCGTTGAGCCGAAAAATGAAGCCAATCCAGTCCTCTGGTAGGCCACACCATCAAAAAAATATGTGAAGATATGCTAAAACATATAAAAGTACTTTCTAGGGCCCACTTGTAGCTTTTGTGTATATGAAACTTAGATTGAACGGTCCATTACATAGGACACACACAATAGATGGATTGGAGCATCTTATTGTGGGCCCCATATTCGAAAAACAAAAAAAGAACTATATAAAAAAAAAAAAGGACGCTGGACTCTTCATGCATGCTTTTGGAAATTTTTAGAAAGAGAAGGATATGGGTCCATAAGGGACTCCACCCATGATGTATATGTTCAATCCATGCCGTCCATTCACTTTTTCAGATCATTTTAAGTGTTGAGCCGAAAAATGGATCTACTCCAATTCCCTGGTAGGCCACACTAGTAAAAATCATGTAAAGACATGCTTAAACATATAAAATCACTCATTGCGGTCCGCCTGAAATTTGGATGCACCTGAAACTTGGAATGACCTGTTTACTACGTGGGACACACACAAAAGACGGACAAGATCATCCTGTTGTGGGCCCCATGTATTAAAAAAAAAAAAATTTTAAAAAGAATGTAAAGCTGCAGCAGCAGCGTTTGCTGCCGACGCTGGAGAAAAGTGGGCCCCACCACCGGCCCCACCTTGATGCATGTCGTACATCAGCACCGTGCATTTGATGGGTCCCATTTAAAAATGGGTCACCTCCAAAATTCAGCCATACAGGGAACTTAGGTGGCCCACACCATTAAAAAAATAATAATAGTAAATAAATAAATATAAAAAAATATATATATAAAAAAAAGGAATCGGATCATGAGGCATGTACTGTATCCAAACCGTACATTCATTTGGCGAGTTTGTCTTAAGGCTTTAAAATAATAATAATAATAATAATAATAATAATAATAATAATAATAATAATAATAATAATAAGATAGATCTAACTATCAAGCGGGTCACACTACAAGAACGGCAGGGGTTGAACATCCACCATTGGAATCCTTTTTGGGTGAGAAGTTTTGGACGAATATGAAATTTGTTATTCCCCTTAATTCAAGTCATTGTGGCCTTATGAACAGATTGGATGGAAAATAAACATTAAGGTGGGCCCTCTAAATTGTTTAACGGTAAAATCATTATCTCCACTACTATTTGTTGTAAGGACCATATAATCTTTGGATATGATTCATTTTTGGATGACACTATAAAATGATCTCTAAAATAAAAATAAAAAAAATAATAATGATAATAATAGATGAACTGTATACATGTAATAAATACCTCACTTTAGACCCATGAAACTTTGATCTCCTTGAACTGTTCATACAACTTAGAGCTCAAGCATATAAAAGCATTTGTCGGGGTCCACTTGAAATTTGGATGCATCTGAAACTTGGATTGAACCCTCAACCAAGTGGGATGCACATGATGGAGGGGCTGAATTTATGAACCACGCCTCGGTGGCCTAACAAATGATTATGAATGCTTCAATGGAAGGAAACCCTCTCAACTTTTGTGTGTGGAGTGGCTCACAAGAGCCACAGATTGACTTGATTTTAAGTCTCAGGCCCACCTTGAGTATGTCTTGTGAAACCATTAGTGGTAGTCTTACATGTGCCAATGAATGAACTCCTTTAGCAAATGTTTATGACCCCATATGACATATGTACAATCATATGAACTTTGATGTGTGATATACTAATGGCCACCAAGCCATGTGATCTTATAATTTCGAGTGGCCCACTTGCCTATGGAGGATTGTGAGGTTGTAGGGCTAGTTAAACTTTATGAACTTATGATGTCTTTGTGACCTTTCATTTACGTGAATTCGAGAGTTTTGTAACCATTAAACTCATGTGATCATTTTATGTGGATGTAGCCACTCAATCATGCCAAATTATGGTGTGCATATGGCTACTCGATCATCAATAATTGCGATATATGTGTGTATCCACTTAGACACGTGCGATTATAGTGTATGTGTGGTCCAAACCACATGATCTTGCAGTGCCTCAACTACCACTAAATCATGTGAAATTGTGCGGTCTGTGTGGTCGGACCAAAATTGAGTGGGATTGTGTTACTGCACTAGATTACCTAATTTTATAACGAGTACACAACCCTTCACCACTTGACACTTTGGTTAGAGTGTGACCCTAAGTAATAGGATCATGTGACTTATGTCTAAACCCTTAAACATGTTTAATTATAATAAATATGTAGCCTCTAGTGGTGTGAGGGTGTGATATATTTGTTTGGCCCATTAATCATGTGGGTATTTGATGTATGCATAGCCATCAAATCATAGGCAATGGTGGAGTATATGTAGTATATGTAGTCATCTAATTGTATGAATGTGAAATACGTACAAGGCCACCTAATCGTATGAAATCTAGTGGCACTGATGGTCATTCAACAACGTAGGTTTGTGCTTATCGATATAGATACCGCCACTTGAATCACATATAACTAAGTTGTACACTAAACCGAATGTGATGTAGAGTTATGTTACCCAAGCTAATGCTATCAAGGTCCTGGATTCTATACACTGAAATCTCTAAACTGTAAATGGTACGATAAAATGTGGCTCTTGGCCCTTAACCATGCGACACCAAATATGAGTCATTAACTATATGACATGTGAAGTGGTTGTAGTATAAGACTTATCATAATTAGTGTAGCCATGTATTTGTGGCCTATGAGTAAGGCCCATTGAGATATGTTTCCGGCCCATATGATGAGGCTGATTGTGATGTATTTTCGACACATAGTGATGTGTATTAGGCCCAGGTATGTGGCCTACCTGTGAGATAGATTTGAGGCCACTTATAATGTATTCGAGGCCCATGGGTGAGGCTCAATGTGATGTATTTGAGACCCACGAGTGTGACTCATTGAGATGTATTTTAGGCCCATGGGTTGTGACTCATTGTGATGTATTTGAGGCCCATGTGTAGGGCCCACCTGTTGTGCATTTGAAGCACATGGATTGTGAAGCCTGATGTGGTGTACTCATGGCCCATGTGCCGAGGCCCACTGTGATGTGTAAGGCCCATATGATATGGCCCAACATGATGTATATGCGGCCCATGATTGAGGCCCAATGCTATGAATGTATGGCCCTTGTGTGAGACCCAAAGCGATGTATATGAGGACTGATGTGATGTGTAATTTTACCATGATGTATGTATTGATGTTTATGTGGGCCACTCCTTGGGAGCAATGTTGGTTAGATGTCCGCATTGACAAGCAATGCTGGTTGAATGTCCACATTGTGACCTCCCCTTAGGCCTTGTTAGGCCCATCCTCACTGATGCCGATTTTTTTTATACCGATTATGAGTATGTGACTGTATAACATCATGATACATGCCCATATGCATCATCTGCATGTTTTGAGATGTGGTTGACCATTGCATATATCATTGGGCAGGTTGATATGAAACTCCCTAATAGGCGGAGGTTACCTCACATGAGCGCACGACATGCACAGGATTGATGCATGACTGGATTGCGTGACTCATGCATCTTGCATTGTGTGTTATACGCCCTAACGACATCAGGGTCGTAGCCTCCACAGGCATATCGTGGATGGCTAGACGGGATACCGAAAATATTTGGTTCTAGCATACGGGCACCATAGATGTCCCTAGGTGAAAATTTCTAAACCTCCTTGGCCAGGAGATGACTCCAACGTCGAGACCGTGTGGATATATGAGCGCACGAGGACCGAATACCAGGAAGCCGCGTCTCCCACTGTGTCGTGGTCGGTTGAAAAAGGGTGTGACCTTACCCGCCTGAGTGAGGGGGCAATGTCTAGGTTGAGTTTGACCAGCTTGAGGAATGGGTCCGCTATCGACGAGCCGGGCCTGATATTGGCAAGCGGATAGTGAGGTCTCTTCCACTTACCCAGTTGTGCGCTTGGATAGGGACGGCAAGCAGGCGTAGAGTGTAATAGACCCCGGTGATGATCCCAGAGATGAACTGTACTGACATGTGGATTTAGTGAGCCGGAGTTGCATACTCATTCATTCATTCACTATTCACTCGGGCTGGTGGTACGCAACTATCTGTCAAGTGTACCTTCGCAATGGCCATGATTTCGGTTGGGGCGCACGACTAACCTGAGATCAGGAGTTTACCACATTGAGTCTGACTATCCAAATTTAGGTATGGGACTGGTTTGGATAGAAGTTCCTTGTGATGGACCCCATAGCCTGCGATACTACGTACTATTATCCTGACTTCATACTCCAGCATGGTCATTCCATTTGCACCGCATATTGCATTACATCCGTGGCATATGACATTTTGGGTTACCTGTGGTTTTATATTTATATGATTTAGATACGTCATCTGATATTTGATTCTTTATGACTCTTCATTTGTATAGTTGATCTATATTGTATATTCTGATATTGTTGACTCATGGACTTATCAGTATTTTTGATATTTTATAACTATCGCATAATAATATGATGATGATGATGTGATTATGGATGCGTATAATACGGTTATGGCTGTGGTATAGGAGAAATAAAAATATGACTTGGTGATATTGGCGGCATTAACTTGAAATATTACTATGATGCATATGCATTGCATTGGCATTGACATTATACTCTAAGTGTTACATGTCTTTCACTTATATGATTTCCTTGTAACATAATTATCTTGCTTGCATGTAAGACACACTTCACACACGTGTGTACTCACTAGGCTTTTTGCCTAAGCCTCCTATTTCTCATTTTTTTCAGGGCTGGAGTAGCTTGGAAGGCTTTACTTTCTCGATGCATTGCATCTATTTTTCGATTTGGCAATGTTGACGTTGTGTACCTTTTTTAAAAGCATTGTACGTGTAACCATCAGGATTTCTATTGAAGAGTGTCGCTTGGTAATTTGATCATGATCTTTATGCTCAGGTATTATTTTATATGTATATACAAAAAAAAAATCAGTCAAAATCTTTCTTGTGGTGCGCCGAATTCAGGACTTGGTATATGGAAGTCGAGTGCCGGATTCGGGGCATCACGGAAGCTGTCCGTCCCTGGGTTAGGGGCGTGACATAAGGCTTAAGCCGAAAAATAAAATAAATTCAAAGATCAAATGGACCACACTGCAAAAGGTAATGGGGGATTGAACGTATACTACTAAAACCCTTTTTTGGGTCACAGAAGTTTTGGATCAATATGGTATAGGTTTTTCGTATCAATATTTTTATGGTGAGAATCGTTGTCTTCACTACTATTTGTGTAGTCCACTTGAGCTTTGGATATGATTCATTTTTGGGCTCATGCTCTAAAATGATCTCACCAAATGAATAAACAATGTAGATATAATAAATTCAACATTGTGAGCCCATGTAACTTTGCTCTCCAAGAGCATCCACATGCATGCACTAGCCAGGTCAGTGGTACATTAGCCAATCGGCTTCCATTGGGTTCGTCCTAGCCACATGAAAGTGGATTGGCTGGTGTGG
The DNA here is from genome assembly GCA_037074715.1 of Magnolia kwangsiensis. Taxonomy (NCBI): domain Eukaryota; kingdom Viridiplantae; phylum Streptophyta; class Magnoliopsida; order Magnoliales; family Magnoliaceae; genus Magnolia; species Magnolia kwangsiensis. The sequence goes on from CM073582.1 coordinate 17,851,893, forward strand.
CACACACCACCAACATGACTGGTGTGAGTACGTGTCATGCGAAGAAGACCGTGCTTCCGCTTCTCCAACTGGAGTTGTATGAAGGAGATCAAAGTTACGTGGCCCAACAATAATATATTTATTATATACATATCGCTCTCATTGTAGTGCATGAGAATAAAAATGAGCCATATCTAAATTTAAAATAAACCACATCACATATAACAATAGGGACAATGATTCTGACCATTAAAATATTCGTAAGGCTTACCATAACGTTTATTTTTCATTCAATCTATTCATGGACACAAACCTAACTGAATTGAAAAAATAAATATCATATTCATCCAAAACTTTTGCAACCCCAGAAGGTTTTCAATGGTAGACACTCAATCCTCAACTGTTTCTTATAGTGTGGTTTGCTTATCTTTGGATTTATCTTATTTTTCGACCTGAGCATTACAACAAGCTCAAGCCTGTCGAATGGACGGACAGTTTGGATAATATAACATATACCTCATGATGGAATCGACATAACTTGGTGACGTTAACATGACGTGACACCAGGTGTGGTACACTAGCCAATCCGCTTCGGAATCGGATTGGCTACTCCCCTTACCACTAGCCCGATGGCTGGTGGTCGGTGCTCTGTGGGCCCCACCATGATGTATGTGTTTCATCCATTCCGTTCATCCATTTTTATAGATCATTTTAGGGCTTAATGAAAAAAAATGAGAGGGATATAAATCTCAGGTGGACCACACCACAGGAAAAGAATAGTGATTGGATATCCACCATTAAAATCCTCCTAAGGCCCACTGTACTGTTTATTTGACATCAAATCTGTTGATTAGGTCATATAGACCCAGATGAAGGGAAAAAACAAATATCAACTTGATCTAATACTTTTATCTCCCCAAAAACTTTTTAATGTCGACATTCATTCAACACTGTTTCCTATAATGTGATCCACTTGAGGTTGGGATATACCTCATTTTTGGTCTCATACCATAAAATGATATATAAAAATAGATGTACAACATGGATGAAACACGTACATCATGGTGGGGTCCACAGAGCATCGACCACCAGCCATTGGCTGGTGGTAGGGGGAGTAGCCAACCCATTTCCATCAGCTTCTGTGCCATAGGAGGCGGATTGGTTGGTGTACCACACACAGCTATATAGCTGTTGTAGGTATGTGTCATGCGAAGACGAGCGCTGACACTCCTGGAGCTCTGAGTTGCACCAACAGTTCAAAGGAGATTTTTTGAGATTATTTTCGAGTAATATCCAAAAAATGAATCATATCCAAAGATCAAGTGGACCACACAACAAATAGCAACCGAAATAAAGATTGATCACTGTTAAAATTTTCGTAGGGCTCATCATAACGTTTATTTTCCATACAATCTGTTTATAACGTCACAATGACCTGGATGGAGGGGGAAAAAAAATTCATATTGACCCAAAATTTCTGTGACCCCCAAAAGGGTTTCAATGGTAGACGTTCAATCCCCCTACTGCTTTTTACAGTGTGGTCCACTTGATTGTTAGATATCTCTTATTTTTCATCTTAAGCCTTACTACGAGGTCGGAAAATGTAGGGAAGATTTGGATATAGCACACACCTCATGATAGGACCCACAGAACTTGCTGACGTCATGAGGTACACCAGCCATTTTTTTTTATTATTTTTATTTTTTTTATGGGTTAGCTTGTTAGTACACACCCATGTCAGTATACACACTCCATGTTAGCCACCCCTGCTAGATCGATACCAAGACCTCAAGGGTTGAAACGAGGTATCTCCATTCAGTCTTCCAGTTGAGCTATGGATCTGAGTGTAGGTACACCAGTCATTGCTGCTGTATTGACGTCAACAAGTTCTATGGGTCTGATCATGAAGTATATGTTATATCCAAACCGTCCATCCATTTGGCGTGCTTATATTAAGGTTTGAGAAGAAAAATAAGACAGATCTAACTATCAAGTAGATTACACTACAAAAATTAGTTGGGGATTACATGTATGCCATTGAAACCCATTTTGGGGTCATAGAAGTTTTGGATCAATATAAAATTTGTTTTCCTCTTCATTTAGGTCTTTTTAACCTTATGAACAAATTGGATGGAAAATAAACATTATGGTGAGCCCTACAAACTTTTTAACGGTGAAAATCATCATCTCCGCTTTGTGATGTGGTCTAGATGATCTTTGGATATGATTCATTTTGGGATAATGATTTAAAATGATCTCTAAAAATAGATGAACCGTATAAATATAATAAATGCATCACTGTAGGGCCAAGTAACTTTGATCTCCTTTGAACCGTTTGTACATCTCAGAGCTTGAGGAGTGTTAGTGCTCGTCTTCGCACGACAAGTAACTACAACAACTATATAGCTAGTGTGTGGTACACCAACCAATCTGCTTCCATGCTACATGCGTAGTACACCGACATATATTAGATATTGACATATTAGTAGCAAGACTCGCTACTGAAGTGACGTAACCACGGCATGAGCTAAAGAATGGGCCAGATCCAAATCTTCAATGGACCACACCATAGAAAGCAGTGTGAAGATTAATGTCCACCATTGATACCTTCATAAGGCCCACCAAGATGTTTTCTTTGAAATGAAACCTGTGATGTTTCTTTGAAATAAAACCTGCTCAAAAATTAACAAAGACATTAAATTAAATAAGAGAAAAAATAATTTAAGCTTGATCCAAAACTTCCGTGGCTTTTATAAGTTTTTAGCGGTGGCGTCACTCTTCCCACTGTTTTCGGTAGGAACTACGAAATTTGGATGTAGCTCATTCCATGAATATTATCCTGAGATTACCTCTCTAGATAGATGGACGGTGGGGGGGTATAGACCAGACATCATGGTCGACGTCACTTAGTCTCGTTACTGAACCTGTCAGTAGCCAGCCCGCGTCCGTCGTACAGAACTGGAGTCGTGCCTGCAGTGACGACGAATCCCCGCCCAAAACCAAGTCGTCCTTACACCGTATAGATTTTTAAAATCCGTGGTCGCTCACATTCGGACGGCAACCGTCTATAACACCTGCCTTACACACCTCGTAAAATACCTACGATTTGTGGGACCTATCATGTTCTATATATACAATCTACTCCTTCCATCAAGTGAGGACTATTATTTAGACCGTATATACAAAATTTAAGACCAGTTAAATTCTATTATGTCCCACAGAAAACTGTAGAATGTAAAATTTAATCGAAAACAGATATGTTCGCATGGTGTGGCTCGATTTAGTTTTATATCAGTATATATTTACAATTTTCATTAATCATGATTCTTCACTCCAGATTAATGGATTTGATGAAAGACAAACACCATGGTGGTCCTACAATAAATATACAGTTGGAATCTAAGCTCCATTGTTCCATTTGGTGTGGCCCATCTGAGTTATTTTATCATCCGAGTTTTGGTCATAGGAAATAGAATTGAGAATATAAACTGATGGACGGATTGGATTTTATATATTTAACATCGTAGGGCTTGACTTACCTGTGTATTTTACGCACTACGAAAAACAGGTGCTGTAGAGTATTCCAGTACCACACATACCGTACACGTGGCATGAAAAACAGTGAAGTCAGTGCTAAAGTATTGAGGACTCTGTACTCCTAGACGACTGCGAACGTGGTTCTCCATGCACGCGCCGATGACGCATGCAAACAAGATCCTTTTCGTCATCAGGTGGGACTCACCAATTAAGTACTCTGGCTAAGAAATCAATCTGGACCCATCATCATCTGGTTTAAAAGAAAAGGGACAGTAAAAGCTATTAAACACATGCGTGGATAACCCAATAACCATAAGATCCTGGTTTTTGGTTTTGCGTAGAAACACAGTGGGACACACATTTTGAATGGTCCAGATGAGCACAGGCGTGTTGCATTCGCACGTGTTGTCAAGATTATTCTAGATTCTACTCTCGCGACTATCTTTATCCTCGAGTAGCTTTAGGGACACGCTATCCAAAGATGTCGTTTCTCGCAGAGCTCGCTATGTTTTCGCCTGTCGAACCAAGATTCTCTTCAGTTCAAACCAAGATGCATCAGAGCGTGTGAACTGTGTCCTGATATATCCATTTTCTACAAGTGGAGCCATATCTTAGATAATCTGGACCGTTGATATGGATACCCCACTGTGGATGAAACAACCACTTAAAAATTTCAATATTGAATGACTTCATCCACTCTATCCATAACTGACATTCAGACCGTTAATTTATTTTTCCCTACTCATTGATTTTAGACCACTAGTCTTATCATCTGGGGAGATCATCTGCTGATCCTTCGTGCATTCCTTCATATCAACGGTTTTCGATCCTCTTAAATGAGCTCTAAATGTACAAACTAGTGCATCAGGACCTTATATTTTCTCACGCGAAAATTGGGCGCGAAGCTATACGTGGACTCCCATTCGGTAGTGACACCTCCAGTACCGAGTTCGGTTGTAAATTAAATCTGTGGGCTCCATTGTGTATGTATCTTATCCACACCGTCCATTCATATTATGAGCTAATTTTGGGCTGTGATCCAAAAAAAAAATAAAAAATGCGACCTATACAAAGCTAAGTGGACCACACCACAGGAAGCAGTGGAGATAGTCACACCCACTGTTGAAATTACCCTCCAACGTGTTCATAAATTCACATAAATATAGATGAAAGGAAAACATAACATTCAGTTTCATCCACAACTTCTACGGTCTATAAGAAGATTTCAACGACAGAAATTCAAAACCCACTATTTCTAATGGTGTGGTCCATTTGATCGTTGAATCAGCCTATTTGTTTAGTAATGCCGAAAAAAAAGGATGGACGGGATGGATAAAGCACATACTTCATAACTGCCAGATAGTTTCAACCCGACCCAATTCCCTCTACGGCTTGTTAGATTTTCTTAATTACCTTTAAATAGAATGTAAGGGGTGATTAATATCATTTATACAGTTTATTTTTAAAAAAATTACGGTCTAAACAATTATAATAATTCTAATTGAATTTCATGTATTTATACAGGGTGGATCCCACTCAGGCCCCACCTTGATGCATTTAACTTACATCCACACCATCCATCCGTTCTGAAAGCACATTTTGGGGCATTCCTCGTAGAATCAAGTATATCCAAATCTCAGGTGGATCACACCACAGGAGACAGTGGTGATTGGCTAATAAAAACTTCTAGTAGGCCACAAAAGTTTTGGATCAAGCTGATATTTGTGTGGACTCTTTGGCCAGATCTTTGGAAACTTATCAACGGGTTGGATGACAAATAAACATTCTGATGGCGCTCAAGAATTTTTTGATGGTGGGTATTCAATCCCACTGTATCATGGGGTGTGGTCCACTTAAGTTTTGGATTTTCTTTATTTTTGAAACATATCCTAAAACGAGTTGTCGAAACGGATGGAGAGCGTGGATGTAAAGTAAATACATCATGGTGGGCCCACAGTCTAGGATCTGGGGATCCACCGAAGCCGCGCCCTCCCACCATTTATATGTATGCATGGGCCCACCTTTTCCTCATTCTAGCTAGGGCTGAGTCGAGCTAACTCAAAAAGCTGGCTCGACTCGGCTCGAGTCAACTCGAATTAACTCGGCTTGAATGGCCGGTTCGGGTCGAGTCAAGCTAATTTTGTAAAGCTCGAGTTGAGTTCGAACCGAATTCGAGCATGGTGCATTTCAACTTGACTCGACTTGGCTCGATTAAAAATTTTAAAATTTTTAATATTATATATATTATATTTATAATATATATACTTAAGTTTAAGTTATTAAATAAATAAATAAATAAAACCCTAGTATCCGACCGGCTCTACTACTTTCCTTTCCCTTTCTTCTCTATTTCTCTACTACCTCACCTAGTCGCTGCCCGCAGGCTCCCCTGGCCAGCACTCCACCAGTCTAGGCTTTAGCACGCTGCCCGCACGGCTAGCACTCCACTAATCTCTATCTCTCTTTCTCTCACTCTCATTATCTCTCTGAGCGAACCTGTGCCCAATCTCGAGTCGACCGATCTCTCTCTCTCTCTCCCAATCTCTTTGAGATAGGTGTTTAACTTATTTTTTATTTATTTAACTTATAGATTTATTGTAGATTGGGAGCTGGTTTGAGTTGAGTTGAGTTGGGTTGGGTTGGGTGCTAGTTCGGGTTAGGAGGGTTGGGTTTGGTTGGGTTGGGGTTTGGGATGGGTTGGGGGACTGGGTTAGGTCCAGTTGAAGTGGTTGGCTTAGGTTGGGTTGAAAAAACTCGACTCAACTTGAATTGATCCATTAGTTCGACACGAACCCAACTCAATAGCTTTAACAAATAAATCAAACTAAAATTTTGAACTCGAGGGTAATCTCGACCTCAACCTCAACTTGGGTATAGCATACACGTGTTAATCAGAGCTTAACCCACCTCGACTATACTTGTCTCGATTTACCGCCCTAATTTTCCAGCGGTTCCGTCGACTTGCATTCAAAGTTACCGTAGAGTCAGAAGAACCGAAATACGGTAGTACCATCAAAGTTACTTACATGTGTCATGTTGAGATGTCAATCGGTGCCGTCCATATTGCGGATCATAGTAACGATGGCCCATGTTTTAAATAAAGGCTGACGATTAAAGCCATACTTTTGCACTTTCTATCAATGATGCACCGGATTATTCTGCTTTCCACCGTTGGGGTGAAGACCACTGATTGCAATGGATGATACGTTTTTGAATTACCTTTCATCCTACTGTTCAAAGATGGATGGACGGTCCCGATTAATACCACTTATGTTCCACGCGTGCCACAGGAGACTTTATTTTTATTTTTATTTTTTTTTTCGGGAAGACGGGCTCTAGCGTATAGCGTATGGGAGCGGATTAGGTGTTACCCGGGTAACAACTCATTGGGTGTTACCTTACCGTTGGGCCCGTAATGTGTTGTATATCCACGCCGTCCATCTGTTTCTCCATAACATTTTAGGAAGGTTCCAAAATTTATTCAGATCCAAATCTCAAGTGAACTACACCACACGAAACAATAGTGGTTGAGTGCTTCACCTTTAAAAATTCCAAGGAACCCATCGTAAGGTTTCTGTAATTTTTATTTTCAATCCAACGTGTTGATAATGTCACTAATATATAGATGAAGGGACAATAAAAATATAAGATTGATCTAAAACTTATGTCATCCACAAAAGGTTTTAAATAGTCATTCATCACTGTTTCTAGTATGGTCGACCTGAGATCTGGATCTTCTTAATTGTTGTAATATCATCCTAAAATAAGATGGAAAAATATATGAACGGTTTGGATATACCAAAATACACCAAGGTGGGCCTCACATTGTTAGGATAACACCCACTGAGGTGTTACGCGGGTAACAGCCAATTCATAGTACTGAAGTCAAACGGCCTGCCAAAGTTACCGGGATTCGGGATTATTGTGTCAGATTCGTATGTCTTCGACCGAGAGGTTATTGATTCCACACGCGTGTAACCCCTAGATGAAGGGAGCGGATTAGGTGTTACCCTTACCGTGTGGCCATATCGATGATGCTATGTATATCCACGCCGTCCATCCGTTTTTTAAGTCCATTTAAGGAAGTGGTCCCAAAAATTAAGGAAATTTAAATCTCAAATGGATCACACCACACAAGCAATGGTGGTTGAACACCATATCATTAAAAACTTTCCAGGCCCAACCGTATTGTTTATTTCACATCCAACCTGTTGATACGTTCAAAAATACCTTGATGAAGGAAAATACTAATATCAACTTTATCCAAAACTTTTATTGCTCACAAAAAGTTTTTAATGGTCATTCACCACTATTTACAGTGATGTAGTCCACATGAGATTTGAATATATTTAAATTTTCTGGAAACATCTTAAATAAGTTTTAAAAAACGGATAGACGGTGTCGATATACAAATAATGTATTAAGGTTGGCCCCACACGGTCGGGTAACACTGATTATTAAGGTGTTACCTAGGAAACGCCTAATCCGCTCCGGAGGTGGAAGCGACTGCGTACGCAAACTCTGTGGGCCATGGTGGATGTATTTATCTTATCCACGCCGTCCATCCATTTTTCCATATAATTTTAAGGTATTAGCCCAAAATCGGAGTATATCCGAAGCTCAATGGACCACACCATAGGAAATAATAATGTCAACTGTTGAAACCTTTCTATTGTCCATCGTGATATTTATTTGTCATCCAACCTGTTCATATGGTCACAAAAACCTGGGTGAAGAGGGGGAAAAAATATCAATTTGATCCAAAACTTCTGTGACCCTCAATATATATTTTCAACATTAAGCGGTCAATTCACACTGATTCGTATGATGTGGTCTACTTGAGCTTTGAATATGCTTCAGTTCTAGCCTCATGTCCTAATATATCTGAAAAAATAGATGAACAGTGCGGATACACACACATATGTGTGTATCCAACTTTGAAGAGAATTCCCTAATGGCGTATTAAGTGAACTCTCTGGGGCCTACGGTGATGTATGTGCCTTATCAACACCGCCCATCCTCTTTACCAGATCATTTTAATGCATCAGCCTAGAATTGAAGAATATTCAATGCTCAAGTGGACCACACTACTGGAAACTGTGTGAATTGAATGCTTACCGTTGAAAGTTCTTAGGGACTGGAGAGAAGTTTTGAATAGCTGATATTTGTTTTATCCCTTCAACCAGGTCTTTGTCACCTTATGAACAGGTTGGATGAAAATAAAACATCAATGCTGACAATAGTAAGATTTCAAAGATGGACACCATTATTCCTACTGTTTCATGTGTTGTGATCTACTTAAGTTTTACTTATGCTTTGGTTTTGGGCTCATGTGCTTAACATAAATTGAAAAAACGGATGTAGAGCATGGATAAGACGCATACATTCTAGTAAGCCCCGCACGAAGATTATTTAATATTACTTAATTGACAATTGGCCTCATGCACGCGTGGAGAACCTGGGTAAAATACGAATGTGAGATTTGATCTTTATCCAACGTCCGAAATACTGCTCTGATATTCCTATAATAATTGAGAATCCTACTCTTGCAGGTGGAAAACATGAGCATGTCGTTAGGATTGCCAAATTGCAGCGGAAAAGAGTTTGGCCGTGGAACATAAGTTAACGGTTATAAATATTTACATCGAGAGATGAAAAAGAAGAAGTGAAATTAATAATTATTTAAAAATTAGGTAATGGATTTTGAAAGGAGAGAAAATAATGTTATTAAGAAATAAATTTTCATAATATTGAAATGGGAAGATTGTATTTTGGGCGATCCTATATACTACCGTATATTTTCTCTCATTAGGATGTTAATATAAATTAGAGAGGGATATTTGTGAAAACCCAATCTAAATTAGCCTTCGAAGAAAGGGTTTGTATAATTCTAATCTAAAAAATAAATAAATCCAAATCTAGCCATCTTCGTTGTCTCTCCTAAACACCTCTCCAACGTGATCATCATTTCAACTGAGCAACACCACCTTAACTCCCTTGCTCACCACATAGCAGCACCACCTTCGCACCACCACTAAGAGGACTGTTAACACAAACACCCTCTGCTTTTAATGTTGTAATTATGAGTTATACTTGCCTGCACTTCTGAATCCTACGAGGAATTGAGTAAGGGCAGACCATATTAATATTAAAGAAGTCCATAAAGGAGTCTTGAGCTGAAAGTATCTTTTAATTAGAAAAGGGAGGCTATAAAATATTTCTTTTCTTTAATAAAACACTACCTACCTTGCCCGTTGCTCGCTCACCTTCTCCCTACCGGCACCACCACTGAGCAATAGTACCTTCGCCTCTGTCTGAAACCCACAGACCCAACCTCCAGTCATGAACCTAGGTATATATAGAAGGATAGTTGGCAAGTAGATGTATCTTGCAGTCACTCGACTAGATATTGCATTTGTTGTCAATATTGCAAGTAGATACATGCACCAGCCAAGAGTTTCACATTTGGGGGCAGTTCTTATGATTCTTAGATATTTGAAGAAAGCGCTTGGTCATTGAATCTTATATCAAGCTAACTGTCACTTTCATATAGCTAGAGGCATTTGCAAATGTAGATTGGGTATGTTCCATCATAGATAAGTGGTCTACTTCAAGATACTATACTTTTGTTGGGGAAAATTTGGTCACTTTGAAAAGTCAAAGAAAAATGTGGTGGCCCTTGGAATGTTGAGATTGAGTACAGAGCTATAGGTCATGTGGTTTGTGAGATGTTATGGTTCAGGTCCTTATTATAAGAAATTTAGTTATTTTCGGGTGGTCCTATTTTATTTTTTTTGGTTTAGCTTGTTAGTACACACACTCCATGTTAGCCACCCCCACTAGGGATCGATACCAAGACATCAAGTGCTGAAATGAGGTATCTCCACTCAGTCTGCCAGTTGAGCTATGGATCTAAGTGTTTTTCGAGTGGTCCTATGATGCTTTCTTATGATAATCAATCGGTGGCTTACATTGCAAATAATCTAGTCCTCTATGAGAAAACTAAGCACTTACCTCCAGTCCAAATCACTATCCTTATGAAAGGTTTACCATACGTACTCTTTTTGTTTTTTTGCTATATGTTCTAAGCTAGTGCTGGGGAGAGGGGCATTATATTTTACGTGGTCTTATGGACTACCATATATTTTCTCTCATTAGAATATTAATATAAATTAGAGAGGAGGTGTGTGAAAACCCTAATCTTAATTAGTCCCAATTTACAAGGAAGAAGAAAAATGGAATATTGAAAAGAAGAAGGAGAAGGTAACTGTTATATAGAATCACATGATTGAGTGCATCAGGAAGGTGGTAACAAATATTTAAGAATATCTATAAAGAAAAGCTAATGATATAAAGAAACTTAGTGATGGAATAACAATATATGAAAAGCCATTCATAAGAAATGTTTATAATTCAAAGTATAACAATGGGCTACAAATGATAAAGTTTTTGAACAATGTATAATTCTTAAAGAAGACTCATATAGAAAAGTAAGATTAAACATCAGGATTATCTTTATAATAAATTAAAAAAGACTCGAGCTGATGTCGCATCTTGAATTACTCAACTTGGACCCAAAAACCAAATGCATGAGATGTGTGAATGCCTTAAGTGAAAATCTAGAACTTAAGTGAAACTAGTCACTTTGTTCTTTCATGAAGTTGTGACTTTTGGACCATCAATTCATGGCTAAAATTGGAGTACCGACTAACGATATTTTTCTACACACACATATATATATAACCATGGCCTCGATCGACCATTGGCGATCGTCGAATAGACTTCTGATCATACCCATCAATTGATGCGTCCAAACGGCAAGTCGATTATGTCTGTGCGTAGATCATCACTAGGGCTAACTATCCAATGATGGATGTCAACTCTTATGCCCTGTAGTGGCCCTTAAAGGGTAGAAAAATACTCCCTTAAGACTAGTATAGTAAAAACCTAGCCCTTAGGTCCATTTAAAGCCTTTATTTGGGCATCTCCTCCTTCCATACAAATTTTAACAAGAGAAAATGAGAGAAAGGGAGAAGAAAACGAGGAGAAATGTGGAGAGAGAGAGAGAGAGAGCTTGGGGAGTAGGTGTTGGTGCACATCTACCCTCTCATCCCCTCTTTCGTCACCTCGCCATAACAAAAGTCATTGTCGAAGCTTTCTCGTTTATTGAATTTCACTTATAATTTAGGGCTTAAATAGGTGTTTGTCCCTAATCTCACAAGCTTGTATGCTTGTTTAAGCCTTTCAATGATGTTTTCCTAACAACCTAACCCTACGAGCGCTGTGAGTCGAGCGGATCGTCATAAGGTGCAGACTATTATGCCTAGGTTTCTATTTATCGACCCTTAAGGTCTCAATTAATGACGTCTTATACTGAATGGATTGTAATAGCTAGTATGTTCATATTTCATGTTTGATTGTATTATGTGTCATTGGTTGTTTATGGATGCCTACATGTTTGATAAAATACCTATGTGATTAAAAGTGTTATTCTAATGATGCTCATATGTTTGATTAAATACTCGATTAAATGTGTTGATTTGTTGATGTTCACATGTTTGATTAAATGCTCTGCTAAATGTATTACTCTATTGAGGCTCACATGTTTGATAAAATACCTAAGTGATTGTGTCGTTGAATATATGCTATGACGGCATAATGAATTGTTAAGTCTGTAGTGTTATTTAGGATTGCTTATGATATGGGGTCTGTTGGCTAACCGCCCAAACTAAAAGGGCGTCCTGAGTTAGGGTGGCCACTAGGCTTGTTTGATCGACGAGGGTTGAATACGGATGATTAACAGTAGCTATACTACACGGGTTGCTTGCACTCAATGCCGGTTGCGTTGAGGTTCTTCCCAGTCAATCAAATTAGTCCACTAGTCGTTTAATCATGTATATTCACAATGTATGACACGACCAAATTGAATCTACGATACCTCATTCTCAATGGATGAGTCCATTCATACTGTTAATGCGATACGATCCCACTAAGACTCATGAGCCAGGTATGGTGGTATAAGATACCGTATTTGAACTGTCAGCTTATGTTGAGGTGACAAGCCTCCCCGTAGTGATCAGTGAGCACTAATGGAGGTGATAGATTATTGTTCGATCTGCCCCCGTCAAAATTTTTAGCCGATAGTTGCATGTCAAAGTACTGTTCGAATGACCTAGGCGTGAATGGAATTAGGTGACGAGCCATTTTCTTTTTTGATGATTTTATTTTATGTGATGAACCTCCACATTAGAATTGAGTGATCATACTCGGTACTTGAATGATGATCCATACCGAGTTGATCCTCATACATTTAAGTATCATGTCGTACTTTTAAAATCGTTGATTTGTGAGATAAACAGGTGACACCTAAATATGGATCAAGGGACACTGGTGAGGAGCTGCTATGTGCCATAACGAGCCACATGATTCGGATAAAGACTAGTGATATGACATCAGTATCCTAACTTCACCAATATACTGGATGAATGAAACTTAATAATTATTCGGCTAACATACGTATCAATCACATTGCATTAGATAAGATGTGGGGATTAGGCATTAGAGTCGCGTGATAAGGGAGCATTGACATTTACAAAATATGCATTGAAGTCACTTGTGAGGGAGTGTTGGATTGTGAGGTGCATTTATCATTTTATAATCTCATTCATACATTTAACAAGAGTATTCAAGAAATGCTTGATGTCTTATTTATCATTAACTGTGCCGATTGAGTTGATAACATGTGTAACTTAGAACTAATGGAACCACTAAGTTAACTATTCACTCCTACCTGAGACGGTATTTTAAAACACAACCAGACAATATTATTGATGTAGGCACTAGCGAGGCCTTCGGCAAATAAGCTTGGATCGGCTTACACTTTCATTGTAATGCCCTGAGAGCATTGGACAAAGTTGAAAGTTCTTTTATTTCCTTAATTTTATACATGTATATATTAAAGTCATGCTTTATGTGTAAGTTTTATTGTATATTTATTATGGCTTGTATAATTCCCATTTTGAGCGATCACCGGTATTAAAATTGTATTTTTGACAATTAGCCCTATATTTATAGATTTTTGTTATCTCTGCCTCATTTTGGTTCCGTTAAGTTGAATTGCATAATTCTGATTATTTGTGTGTGAAATAAATTTGAATCTAAATGACAACACACGTGCGTTTTCATTTGGTTAATACACGAGAACTCAGAACCGGAGTCTATGTACTTGGGTGCCAATTTTTGAGGCGTTACACTTAAATAATGTTAAATACATTAACAACACAAATTAGAGTGTGTTAGTAAAAGATAATAAGATTAATGAAGGGTGGGGAAACTATTTTCAGAATTTATTAAATGACAACCATTATGAGAGCATAAGATTAGAAAAAATCATAAATTTAAATGATATTGAATAATATAAGTACTTTTATAGGATTAGGATACATGAAATGGACAAAGCTTTGAGAATGATGAAAGTAAGAAAAGCCTTTGAATTATATGGTACTAGTAGATGTTTGGAAGTGTATCGAGATACTTAGTTATTTTAGTTGATAAAGTTGTTCGACAAGATTATATGATAAGAAAATGCCAGATGAATGAAAGAAAATTACCATAACACATATTTATAAAAATAAACGAGACATAGAAGGCCACACTAACTATAATGGAAACTTTTGAGTTATACAATCAAATCTTAGGAAAGTAATTGAACAAAAACTAAAGCATGAGATTAATGTATCAGAAAATTAATTTGGTTTTATGCCTAAAAGGTTTATTATTGAATCTATTTTTCAACTTAGATAATTGATGGAGAAATATAAAGAGAGGTGAAAGGATTTTCACAGTCTTTATTAATTTAGTGAAAGCATAAGAGATGGTCCTTAGAGAATTAATTTGGTGGGTGTTGGGAAATACTAACATTGTTATGGATATGTATGAGGGTGCGATAACAAATGTGAGAACTAGGGATAAGTGAGTTTTCAATTATTGCAGGCTTACACCAAGGGTTGGCATTGAGCTTTTACTGTATTACATTGGTTATGAAAGAGATAACAAGATATTTACATTTCATGGTGTATGTTATTTGCAGATGGCATAGTTTTATTAACAAAATGAGAAAAGGTACAACCATAAAACTAGATTTATAGAGAAATGCTTTAGAATCTAAAGTTTTTAAAACTAGTCGAACTACAACAAAGTAGGTAGAACATAATTTTAATAATAATAAAAGTAAAAACAAGGAATTAGTAAAATTGCTAACCAAGAACTTTCTCAAAATGACTATTTTCAATAGCATGGATTGCTAATTCAGGAGAGTTAAGAGATTAAATAGGATGTCACCTATAGAATTGAAGTAAGGTGGAAGAAATGGAGATTTTCCTTTAAAGTTTTATGTGATTATGTGAACATAATGGGACTATTGTGATTGCTTGGATGGTGTTACTTTTTGTCTACCCCTATTAGAGAGCAAGAAACTTTAGACAATTGGAATTTGGCACATAACAACAATGTGCACATGCTCCTTTATTCCTCCTAAGTGAGCTAACTAAGAAATCTAAGGTGTATTATCAAAATGCCATAATGGGACAGTAACGTCCTAGATTTTCACTGTTTTGGATTTCTAAAAATTCTTGAATTTTTTTTTATGTAATTAACTTATACTATCACTTACGGACTATTAGCACTCAATGTTAGTATATACACAAGTGGTACCAGCAAAGAACCACACAAGTCCGATTAATCAACCGTAGGAAGCCAACGAATCCGCCTGATCACTTGAACATCAAGTTCAACCCCATGATTTACTCATATAAGGCCCAAATCTAATTGACTCATCACTATCTAATCAAGACAATCATAACTAAATTAAAGATCTAACTAAATCCAAGTCAGATAAGGCACGAATCTTGACTAATAGACCAAATCAACCCCATTACTCTTTTAGCCTAATACTGACGGTTTAGAGTAATCATGACCAAATCTCCACTTTCACTAGTTATAAATAAGCCACACTATGAACATAGTTAATTTAAACTCTAATCATTATCCATGAGAAATCTCAATACCTAATTCATTCAAAAAATACCACTATTTTCTAAACAAGCCCTAGACTGCTCGTTAGTGGGCCACTAGTTCCAAAACTATAGAATAATGTCCGTTTTATTGGGCTCCACGTCCATCGCAGGAGTCGGACCTGGGTAGTATTTAGAACTGATCAACTTGAGCCAAAGAATGAGTGCATGAGAAGTGCAAATACACTAAAGGAAGAAGCTGAAACTTAAGTGAATTGGGTCGTCCACTCTTATGCAAAGTTGAGAATTTCGGACCATCGGTTTACAACCAAAATTCACACGTAGAGTAGGGATATTTCTCTGTTCGTATCCATATAGTCGTGGCCCCGATCGACCATCGGTGACCATTGAACAGACTTCTAATCATATCTATCGATTGACACATCCAAATGCTGGGTCGATCATGTCCATACGTAGATCATCATTAGGGCCAACTATCCTACGGTGTATACTGACATGTACGCCCCATAGTGGGCCCTAGAGGTTAGAAAGACCCTCCCATAGGGCTAATATAGTAAAAACCTAGCCCTTAGGGCCATTTACACCAAATCTGGCACTATATAAGGGCTTCATTTAGGCGCCCCCTCTCCCCATACGAATTTACCCTAAAAGAAAGAAAGAGAAAAAGAGAAAAAGAGAAAAAAGAGGAGAAAAAGAGAGCGAGAGCTTGGAAGTATGATGATATGTGTACCTTCACCCTCACATCCTCCTCTATAGCCACCTTGCTACCCATGGATCCTTTATAGAGTTCTCTCAGCGGTAATTGGAGGTAAGAGATAGATTATACTCTCTAATATAGTATTTTGGGTTAGGTTTTATAATCCTTACAATGGTTCATGTTGAGGGTCAAATATTGTATATCAGACTCCAGTTATTACCTGAATTTACGAGCATGATATTGTTTAATGGCCCGTTTTATCGTGTTTGTGTTGCAAGGTAACTTTATGAGCCTGGACTGAAAAAGGGAGCTTTAAGCATGAATTTAACTCTCTGATGACACCAAAGGCAAGGTACGGACTCCAAGGACTAAGATTGATGGAATTACATGCCAGAGATCCGAGAAAATCAGGCCACGCATGTTAAACAGGCCTGAAAATCATCAAGAACACAAGATCACAAGGTTCTCACCATCCGTTCGGCTCAAAACTTCACACACGGTTTGAGGACCATAAATTAATCGTACATGTCGAATTTCAGCTGTTCGATCCCTGCGGAAGCAGCCCAACGGACAGATCAGCCCATAATTCCTCGTTTTGGGGCTCACCTGATATTTGGATATGCTTCAATTTTGGTCTCAGCGTATGAAATGAGCTGAAAAAATGGATGGATGGAGTGGATTTTACATATACATCACAGTGATCCATGTGTACACTGCGAGTGCATAACGTGCATGCGATCGGGAGGTGCACCGGACGGGCAGCCCGGTCAAAGACGGGCTGACCCATCTTCCTTCATGCGCAGAGACAGGGGATGGGTGACTGTCCTCCATTTTTGTATAGTGGGTCCCATGCATCATCCAAATGGATGATCCAGACCATCCATTCAACTCAGAGAGCGGGTGTAACCTATGCCTAGGTGTCCGTTTTCTTCCATGCAAGCTATCAGAAGATCCTAGCTGTCGAACGAAAGATTGACGGTGGAAATGTTTAAGATGCTGGGCCGCATTAAACTTAAGAAAAAATGCACGTTCTTGATTGGTTTTTCGCCACGAAATGAATGAACGGAGTGGATTCTCTTGCTGATATCGTTCATGGGCCCCGCCGACCACCTTAGCGTGACAACGTAGGCTTTGTTTTGCAAACAGAGCCAGCAGACGAGTTTCGTGGGCCACCACCATACACCGACGGTTCGATCTGAACCATTCATTCGATTCCCACAGGCCGTCTTACCCTCGCCTAGGTGTCAGTTTGACCCCATGCAAGGTATCGTGAGATCTTAGCCGTTGAATGCAAGTTGGACGATGGAAGAAAAATTCTGTGGGCCACACCAAATCTGAGCCAAATCAATCCATTCCCGACAAAAAATTCGACATGCACCCACTGGACGGAATGGATTTCCTGTCTGACCTCAATCAAGAGCCCACCAACAAGGACAGATGCGTAAGATGTGTTGAGCTGGCTGCGTAAATAGAGTAGGTTTCTAACTCTATTGCGAAAACTCCCATCGCCTTTGGGGTGCGGAAGCTCCTACTGCTATAAAGAGGAGATCTTGGGAGCCATCAGGGGAGGGCTGGGAGCTTGGACGTGAACACAGACAGCTGGCTGGAGTGTTTTTTTTTTATCTTCTTTAATACTTTTGAGAGAGTTTTAAGCCTCACCATGTTTATGATAGGCTGAACCTCTTAGCTAGGGCTAAGAGGTGAAGCTTGTAGTATGATGGGAGGACCTGTTGCTTGTGCCTTTTGTTTAAGACTGAACTGAATTTGATTTAATTTTACTATGGGAATATTTTTAGTTTTTAATGGTCTGTTGTGATGGAAATTACAGTGGGTCTGCGATGGCTTTGAATATTTCCTTTTCCTTTTTATGTTTATGACGTCAGGAAGCCCTGTTGTTCACCATAGTCTCCTGGGCATGGTCGGATGACGGTACCCTTCCTAACCTTCATAGCATGTTGATTGGTTGGTAATTAGTTTAATTCTGTTGTTTGCTTTGTCTCCTGGGCATGGTCGGATGACGGTACCCTTCCTAACCTTCATAGCATGTTGATTGGTTGGTAATTAGTTTAATTCTGTTGTTTGCTTTGTCTCCTGGCCATGGTTTGGTGATGGAATCCATTCTAATTCGTATACCTTTCATCTCTTGAAAACTATATCAATGACAGTTCAGTTAATTTCCATGATTCTTGAAGCAGGCATAAGATCTCCCTGATCTCTATAAGTGGATCCTCTGAATCCCTAGTTCTCTTTTCTCTGAATTTTCTTAAGTTTTAGATTAATTATTCCACCATTATTCCAAAATTGCTATTTGGTTTAGATTTTATCTTAGCGTAGTTCTAGTTTTACTTAGTTTCAGATTACGTATAAGTTTCAGTCCCTTGGGATTCGACCTCGGTCTCACCGAGTTTATTACTACTTCACAACCCTGCACTTGAGGAGTGAATAAGTTTTTGGCGCCGTTGCCGGGGATTGATGGTTGCATTTCTGAGATTAACTAGTTTTAGGATTACTTTAAGATTAGAATTTTTAGTTTTAGATTTTTTTTTTTTAGAACTAACTTTCCTGTTTTGTAGGGTCGTTGATAAATTGTCTAAATTGGTAACTTTGTTCAAATTTTTCTACTTTTTCTATTCTTTAGATTAGGTTGTATCTCTTAGATACTAAATATTTTATTTTATTTTTCAGGTTTTAACTTAGGAATCTCTAATCGGGTAACTTCTTTCTAACTTATCCTCCTCTTACTTTCCACATTGCTGTAAGATTTTTTTTTCTTCTATTTTCCTTAGGATTAAATTCAAATTAAGGGTTTCATTATGTATATGCATGAGTGGCAACGTCAGTATGCTGAGAAGAATAACTTATTTTGGGATGATGATGATATAAATCAACCTATGTCTCAAAACTTTTCTAAAACTATTATCGAGAACCGATCAGAATATAAAGATCCACCGGCTAAGAAATCCTTATATGATTATATGCAGGAGAACAATTACACCACACGGATTAATAAAAAAGTGCGCGAGTGTTGGGGTTATCATAACTATGGTTGTGAGAATTATTATCAACCATCCGATAAAAAGAAAATAATGCGTGATTGTATCATGAGTGATAATAAGTATTACCAACCAGCAAATTCTCCCACCTATGATCAGTATGACTATAACCAGTGGAAATATCAAAATTAAAAAAATGAACCAACATGTTATAATAATTATTCTCTTAGATCCCCTACCTTTGAGATCTAACCAGAAACGATCCAAGAGGATTCATATCAGCGTAATATTTTTTTGGCTTGTCTTGAGGAAATGAGAAAAATAATGAAAATAATGGAAACACTCAATTCGTGCCTCGATAGGATAGAAGAGGCTTGCTCATCCCAATCCAGAAATACAATGCGAGGAAAGTGATCCGCACTCACTTTTGAAGAAATCTGAAATTTGGGATGAGAAGTTGGATTCCATTAATGAGCATACGGTTCAATTTTTCGATGAGTTGATCTCGATGACTGTTCAAAAGAATGGTGAAGATACATTGGTGTCTTTTAAATACATTGATAATGACACACCTTCCTTACATGACACATAGGATTTCAATGATGAGGTAGAGGTTAGTTTATTCGAACCTCAACCGAATTTAAGAATATAATATGAGAAAGGTGATCCCATCCTAAATGTGCACTGCACTAAACTAGAATATGATGAATGTTGGGACAACGATCCTGAATGTGCAGCCACAGTTCCCGTGGAATCCCTATCAAGTTTGGTCCAGATCAATGATCAAGACGTACACGAAGTGGTCGGTCATATTGAGTCACTCCCCTCACCTGACATGTCTGATTTAAAGGTGGAGGATGAGCCCCTTACGACCGACCTTCTAACTCTTGTGAAACATGTTTGGACCACTCCTCATTAAATGATGATGCGATTCAAGAGAAGGACGAGTTGCTCGCTACAACTCTGAAATTTGAAACCACTCAGTTGAGGCCACCATCTGAGCTACACACATTTGACAATTTAACGCCTCAATTAAGTAATCTCAATGAACAGAGTGATCACATCAATGCTTCACTTATTGATCTTCAATCTGTTTGTGCAGGACTGAAGCAAGAGAGCATACCTCCATCCACTTTCAAGGACTATGGATTCTTTGAGCAGATCATCGCAAGATCCAATATGAAAAGTAAGTTACACTCAGCTGAATTTCTCAGCTCTTGGGATTGCTAGTCACACTTTGCAGTTTCAAACGATCCCATGTTAAAAGACGAAGTGGATACCTTGCGAGACAACATCTCGGTAGTCATCACTGACCGAGAGAACCCTTATTCTGAAATCCTCTCTTTCCCTAATCTTAAACGTCTACCAGTAAAGGAAGAGGAGCTGAAAATTGAGCTGAAGTTTAGAGCTTCAGAATATGTTGAGACTACATCACTTCTTAGGAAGTTTTTTAAACTTTATTTACTTGTAGTTTCTGATTCACCATGCGATACTAACGTTGAAATTTCTTCTATCATAGGTGAATCGTATATATTACGGATACCTTAAGCAATTCAATGGAAGATTTCTTATGAGGTACATAAGTCTCTCTGAAAAGTCATGCTCCACGGTGTAAGCCTCGTATCCTAAATCATACCGTTTCGTACACTTTCGCGGTCTTACCGGTCGAATTTCGGCAACCTTCGACCCTTAATCGATATTTGTGCACGACCCTGATTCGTACACCGTCAACCCGAGTCGACTCAACCCAAGATCTTTACCATAACGACCGCGCTGTCGCTGCGGTTCCGATGTCGCGACTCGCATGCCAAGGCAATACCCTGGTCAGGAGATGTGGGCCAACGTTCGGTGTGAGGAAAACGTCGCCCGTTGTGAAACCCAAGAGAATCTCTATGAGGTGTCACATCAATCTCATCAATCAATCAAATCCCATCACATCTCATTTCAAGTACACATCACTTTTCACCCTTTCTCAAGCAAGCTACAAAAGTCAAAAGTTTCTTATACAAGCCATACCTTTCTTACACAAATAGCCACAAAAGTCAAAAAGGTGTCTTACACACCCATCACCACCACATCCATCACTCCATCACCCATCTATCTATCTCTCTCTTTACAACCCTCTCTCTCATTTTCAAACTCAAATCCAAGCAAGAGAAACCCCATACGTATGAGCCTCTCCCTCTCTTTCAAAACTCCCAGTGTGGCCCACCTTTCCTACCCCTTCATCTCCCATCTCAATCATCCAAACCTCATCTCATCCATTGGAATCAAAGTTAAGGTGCTAAGGAACCCATAGGAGCAAGAAGATCGAACGGTGGGTGCTTGATGATAGTAGTTTTTCATATATTTTTTTTGGATGGGCCAAGTGAGGCCAACCGATCAATGGTTTGGATCTCACTTGGGACCCTAAGATGTGACCGATGGCCCACTAGGATCATCATGATCATTCTGTGATGGGGCCATTCTCCATGGACCCCATCATGATGTTTATTTCTTTTCTTTGATAGGTCATCTAGACCGCCTATTTTAGTGGAGAAGGGATCTCCACCTTTAGATTTTGGATTTAATGGGCCCATGTGTAATGGGAACCACTTGATGTATGTATTTCCCCATGCCCTCCAACCCTTTTTTCTATGGTGGCCCACATCTATAGGTGGGGCCCACCTCAACGTACGTATTATGTCCAGGGAAGGGACGCTAGACGTTCCCTGGACGCTGGATGGAAATAAAAAAAAAAAAAAGAAGAGAAGAAAAGAGAGCTTTTTAGGGTGGGCCACTTGTATAGGCCTCACCTTGGTGTAAGCATTCAATCCAAGCCATCCATCCTCTTACCCATCTCATCTTAGGCGTTGAGTTAAAATATGAAGCTGATCCAACTTTCAAGCGGGCCATACCGTAGAAAACTATGTTTCTTACCGTTCAAAGATATTGGGACCCACCTTGTTGTATCTACACGTCAAAAATGCTGAACATTGAACTTGTTCAGTGTGTTTTGAGCCCCTAAATCTATTGGACGGTGTAGATCTTTGAGTAGTGGGCCCCACATGTGAGATTTTGTAGGAAACAAAAAAAAACTTGCATCAGAGGCAGCGCCTGCTGCCTCTGACACAGCAGCAGCAGCAGCACGCTGCTGCGTGCAGCGGACGGGCGGACAGGGTCCCACGGCTCCAGCCGTGGGCCCCACCATAATGTTCATTTATCATCTAACCGGCTCATAAGGTGGGCCATTGCTTGAGGTGGGCCCCCTCCGAGTTTCAATCACATCAAACGCTCAGGTGGCCCACATCATAGGAAACAGTGTGAATTGTGTGTCTACCATTAAAACCCATTTTGGGTCCACAGAAGTTTTGGATCAAGATGAAATTTGTGTTTTCCCTTTATTCAGGTCCGTGTGACCTTGTCAACGGGTTGGATTGAAGATAAACATTATGGTGGGCCCCACGTGGAGCCCACAGTGATGTATGTGTTTCATTTCCACTGTGGTGCGTGTGCATGCGTGTGTGCGCGTGTGGGTTTGCGGTGTGTGTGCGTGTGTGCAGTATGTATGTGTGCAGCGTGTGTGTGCATATATTTATATATATATATATATATATATATATATATATATATATATATATATATATATATATATATATATATATATATATATGTATATTATATTATATATATTATTGTATAAATTCTATATATATAATATGTAGTTTATATATTATATATAATATATATGATGGTGGGCCTTCATGTGGGCCCCCACCCTTGATGCAGGTGCTGCATCCAATATGTCCATCCATTCTAAAAGCTCATTTTATGAAATGAATTAAAGAATAGGCAAAATCCATAATCCGGGTGGACCTCACCTTAGCATATTATAAGGCCCGTGAGATTGGACCCATTTGATGTATTCCAAGGACCATGGGATTAGGCCCATTTGATGTAATTTAAGGTCCATGGGATTGGACCCAATTGATGTATTTTAAGACCCATGGGGTTAGGCCCATTTGATATGTATAAGGCCCATGGGTTGAGAACCATTGTGATGCCTTCTAAGGCCCACGAGTTATGACCCATTGCAATGCACATAAGGCCCATTGGTGCTGTCCATTGATGTGGCCCACTTGATGAATATAAGACCCATTTAATATGGCCCATTTGATGTATTTAAGGCCCAATGGGATGTACCTAAGGTCCAGTGCAATGTGTGATCCCAACGTGGTTTATGTAATGATATTCATTATGGGCTACGTCTTGGGAGCAATGTTGGTTTGACGTCCACATTGCAAGTGTCATGTTGGTTAAATGTCCGCATTACGACTCTCCCTAGGGCCCATTGAAAAGCCCATACTTGTTGGGTGTAGGCCTCTAGGCTCATCTGCGTTGTAAGCATAGTTCATTTCTTTATTACATGTTTAGTATTGTTCCATGACTCATGATCATACGCATCATATGTATGCTTGATATGAGAAGTGACCGATCATAGCATATGCCTTCGGGCAGATAATTTATGTGACCCCGATTAGGCGGTGTTGCCCTACATGAGCGCACGATACGCGCAGGATTGCTGCATGATTGGATAGTGTGATTCATGCATTGTATGACATGATTACTGTACGCTCTAACGATATCGGGGCTGTAGCCTCCACAGGCATATCGTGGTTGGCAGGATTGGATACCAGAAATCTCGTTCTACATGGGGTGTTATAGATATCCCTGGGTGAAAGTTCCTAAACCCTTATGGTACCAAGAGGTTGCTCCAACCGGTGTTCGAGTTGTCGGTATCGCTACAAGTTTCGCTGGCCAGAGATAAAGATATAATATCGTTATCGCCGATAATATCGCCGATAACTGAAAATGCAGAAAAAAGGGGGAAATATGGAGAAAATGGTGGAATTTTTCAGTGAAACTTTAGGACATACATGAATACACATATTTGCATATTCAGGAATAAAAAAATTATAAAAAAAAATACATTACATAATAAGTTTTCATTTAATGGGACAAAAAAAGCATGAGATGCCATAAAAAATCACTTTAATAACAACTAAAATGAGTTTATATATTACAAATGTAGCTGACATACAGTAATTAAGACATGTAAAAGTAAATGAACTCAAAGATGCCAAATCAAGGATGGATTGGATTATCCAATCAGTGTGGTTTTTGCATGATAGAGATGTACATCACAAATCCATTGCTACCATCTGTTTTGAAAGGCCACAATAGGACAATGTTCTAAAAGTTAGGCAGATCCAAAAATCTAGTGGTGGACCATACCAGTGTTTTTAATGGTGGACATTTAATCACCACTGTTTCCCTTAGTGTGGTCCACCTGAGATGCAAATCTGTCTCATTTTAGACTCATGCCTTAAAATTTTCTATCGAAATAAATGGACGACATTGATAAAATATTTATCATTATGATGGCCCCACAGAGCATCGACCCATTAATCCAAAGATACAAATAAGTGACACATGCGCACCATATAAATCAATATGCTTATCGTACTGAGTTAGCTATGTGGGGCCCATTGTGATTTATGTATTTTATCCACCCCATCCATCCATTTTACAAGATAATTTTAAGGCTTGATCCCAAGTTGAAACATATCCAATGCTCAAATGGACCACACCACAGGAAACCATGTGAATTGAACATGCCTACCATTGAAAAATCATTAGGAGCCACAAAAGTTTTGGATCCATGTCATTTTTGTATTTTAATTTTATCCATCTCTGTGTGATCTTATGAACAACTTGGATGACAAATAAATATCACTGTGGGCCATAGCTCTTAGGAAGGTTTCAACTTGGATGACAAATAAACCTCTTTGGTCCACCACGATGTTTATATACATTCAAACAGTTCACGGTCTCATTCCTATTAGGATGAATTGAAAATAATAATAATAATAATAAATAAATAAATAATAGTCCCGGCCTACTAACTCCCGCCCACTTAGTGGTGCAGGGGAGTAGAGTGGATTATGTGCAACCTTAGCCTTCAATTAAACAGTACAATACTTATGGTGGGGCCCACCTTGATATATTTATTGTATATCCATCTTGTTCATCTATTTTTAAAAATAAATTTAGAGTATAATCTAAAAAAATGAAGTAGATTCAAATCTTTGGTGGACCTTTACATAAGAAATAGTGGTGATAGACCATTAAAACTTTCTCATGGGTTACAGAAGTTTTGGACCAACTTTATATTTATTCTTTTCCACATAAAGATTCACGAGACCTTATCAAAGGATTGGATGACAAATAAACGTTACAAAAATATAAAAACATTAATGTAGGCTCAAAGAAGTTTTTAACGGTGGAGGTTCAACTATCACTCTTTCTTAAAATATGTCCCAGCTTAAATAACGATCTGCTTTATTTTTTGGGCTAGTGTCTTATAATGATCTGGAAAAATCTAGGGACGGTGTGTATAAAAAATAAATGCATCAATGTGAGCCCCTCCATGAGAGACGCACTACTGTTTGTAATGCCCCGTAATTGCACCGAATTCATTCTCAAAAGGTACCTTTCGTCTTGGCTGGTGTAGCAGCTGGGTGTATTGACGTTAGCAAATTCTGTGGGTCCCATCATGAGGTATGTGTTATATCTAAACCGCCCATTCATTTTATTAGCTCGTATTAAGGCTTGAGCTGAAAAATAAGACAGATATAGAGATCAAGTGGACCACACCGCAAAAAGCAGTGGGGTATTGAACGTATACCATTGAAACCTTTTTGGGGGTCACATAAGTTTTGGATCAATATTATATAGGTTTTCCCTCTTAATCCAGGTATTTTTGACCTTACGAACAAATTGGATTGAAAATAAACTTTATAGTGGGCCCTACGAATGTTTTAACGATGAAAATCATTACCCACTGCTATTTCTGGTGTGGTGCATTTGAGCTTTGGCTATGATTTATTTTTTGACTCATGCTCTAAAATGATTTTGAAAAATGGATGAACGGTATGGATGTAATAAATACATCATTTTGGGGCCCATTTAACTTTGATATCTTTTGAACCGTTCGTACAACTAGGAGCTTCAGCGCTCGTCATCGCATGACACGTAACCACACTGGCAGTACGCTTGCTTCCCTTTCTCATCTTCAACGAAAAATCTTCCATCGTTTTTTTCGCTTAAAAAAAAATCCCGAATATTTTTCCCCAAATTTCTCTCTTCTTCAAATCCCAACCCAAATTTCTCTCTTTTTCAAATCCCAACCCAAATCCTCTTTAACCTCGTCGAAATTGGGTTTCTTTCAAACCTATTCTTTTCAGATGAAATAAAAAGAAGAGATTTCTTACCACTGAAAATCCGGCACTATCAACTGTGATTGGCCCACCAAATCAATCCGAAAGCCACTCCCGCGGGTAGATTTTGAGAAAAAAATGGTAAGAGATTTTTTTTTTCTATATCTGTTTTGTTTTTTTAAAAAATAATAGGGAGAGTTGTCGCTAATAATTTTTTTGTCCCGATAAAATCAAAAATATCGCTGATATTTTGTCGACATTAGAAAGAGAAATGAATTTTGGGTGTTTCGGTGTAACCGGTCCAGCGACACAGATAATATCGGCGATAT
Organism: Magnolia kwangsiensis; assembly: GCA_037074715.1. Classification (NCBI taxonomy): domain Eukaryota; kingdom Viridiplantae; phylum Streptophyta; class Magnoliopsida; order Magnoliales; family Magnoliaceae; genus Magnolia; species Magnolia kwangsiensis. The sequence goes on from CM073582.1 coordinate 17,878,719, forward strand.
TATCGATTTTTCATCGACAATGGAAACACTGGCTCCAATGTCTAAACCGAGTGGGTAGATGAGCGTTGAGTACCGATTATCAGATGGTTGCACTCTCCACTGTGTCCTGGTCGGTTGGAAGGGGGTGCGGCCTTACCCGCCCGAGTGTAGGGGACAATGCTAGGCTAAGTCTGACCAACTCGAGAAATGGGTCCGCTATTGACGAGTTGAGCCCAATATTGGCAGATGGATAGTGAGGTCTCTTTCACTTACCTTATTGCACGCGATGGGGCGGCGATCTGGTTTAGAGTGTACTAGACCCCGATGATATCTCAGATTTGAGTTGTATTGATATGTGGACTTAGATGAGGACTGTATGCTTGAGTTGCATTTCACATCGCATGGCCTTGGTATGGCCGACATCATTTATGCTTTGCACCGCATGGCCTTGGTATGGCCAACAGTATTCATGGATCCATCAGCATATTCTACATTACTTTGATATTGCATGATCATATTACCACCTTGCGCACACACTTTCACCACCCTCTAAGCTTTCTATAAGCTTATGCACGACCGTTGCGTGCAGGTGACATTGGGGCGCAGCAGCGCTGAGGCAGGAGTGCTTTGCAGATCATTTTGGAGTTTTTATTCTTTATCATTGTATTTCTCTTTATGCTCATTGTACTTATAAAGTTTTTTATCATAGTGAAAATGTAATAGAGTTTTTGGTTGTTGTTTGTGGGTTATGCCTTTGGTTATGCTTATTACGAATCAAACTGACGTTGAAAATCCTCCTCGTAGCATCCCAGGATCAGAACCTGGTGAATGGGCGATAGGAGCCGAGAATGGGGTTCTACGAAGGTTGTCGGCGCCAGATTCGGCGATCGAGAATTTTATGAGCCCGGTTTTTGAGTTTGGGGCGTGACACATGGCGCTCAAGCCTATTGCAAAAGGGGCTTTTGGATGATCATGTTGAGAAACTTACTGAGAAAATTATCAAGATATTGACTGGAAGAGGAACCTTGCGGTATGATCGATTCAATGTTTGTGGGTAACATTACTGCAAACCCTCACGAGACTACAACTCATCCACTAGGGGTAACCTAGGGGTTTAAAGGCTTGTTGCATATACTAAATGCAATCGAGAGGACCTGCGAAAGTGGTATAGGTAGGATTTTATTTTTGATATTTTTGTTGGTTTCACTCTCATACTAACCTGCTCTCTCCCAACGATCTCTTGAAAAATTCCTCTCAATTTGTTATTCAGGTACTATCCTCCCATCACTTCTCATTTACTTTCGTTGTCCCATGTGTATTGCATGCTCATATATCTTTTACATTGAGGACAATGTAGATTTTAGGTTGGGGGTTGCTAATTAGTATTCTCTTAGTCTTGAGCAAAAATTGTGAAAATTTTTGTGAATTCGAAGTGATTTGGACAGCCATCTTAGATTTAGAATTTCAAGATAAGTGATGACTCTTGGATTCAGTATCTGTTAAATTTTACAGTTAAGTTGAATAGTTAATCCAGAATTAGAAGTTGTAAACATTGATTGAATCATGATTTCACATGTCACATCTTGCTTACACATTGCGGTTTCAGTTCGATATTGAAGGGTTATCTTGGCAATAACTAAGCATGGAAGGAACTAGCCTAGAAAATTTCCTGTCATGATCAATTGAAGAATAAATACCTAACAGGATCGATATGAAAAAAAAAAAAAAGAAGAAGAAAAGATACAAAGAAAAAGAAAAAAAGAAGAAGAAGAAGATCTCTTAGAAAGATTTGGGTGAATAATCTTCACCATAGGTTTTCTCCTTATAGGTGTAGATTTAATACTCCTTGAATGATATGTGAAAAAGAGTCAGGTGTACAGTCTTCGTCATAGGTTTACTCCCTTTAGTTGAGGATTTGATTCTCCTTCTTAGCATTATTTTTATTGAAAAAATCAAAAGCTAAAGGAATGAAAGGATGATTTGTGATGCAAATTTTGGTTATCATGAATTCTCTTGTTGGTTACCAATGATATCCTGAAATAGAGAAGTGAGTTTCATGTTGATAAGCTGAGATTACACTATACGCCCATGAAACTCAATGTTTAGAGTTATTCTAATTGATGGATTAATACCTTGAACTTGATTATGAAATTTATTGTGTGCTTGAGTCTAGGAGAAAATAATTTCCAACATTTATGAATCTTAGATTTCTCGTATCTAATTCGTTTTTCAAAATATCACTCGATTTCATAGAAAATTACCATGTAATTCTCAACTTATTTTTCGCATACTTTGCTCGAGACTAGCAAAATGCTGGTTGGGAGTTGTGTTGAGGGTCAAATATTGTATATCAGACCTCAGTTATTACCTGAATTTACGAGCATGATACTGTTTAATGGCCCGTTTTATCGTGTTTGTGTTGCAAGGTGACTTTACGAGCCTGGACTAAAAAAGGGAGCTTACAGCATGGATTTAACTCTCTGATGACACCAAAGGCAAGGTACGGACTCCAGGGAACAAGATCGATGGAATTACATGCCAGAGATCCGAGAAAATCAGGCCACACATGTTAAACGGGCCTGAAAATCATCAAGAACGCAAGATCACAAGGTTCTCACCATCCGTTCGACTCGAAACTTCACACATGGATTGAAGACCATAAATTAACCGTACACTTCGAATTTCAGCTATTCGATCCTTGCGAAAGCGGCCCAACAGACAGATCAGCCCATAATTCCTCGATTCGGGGCCCACCTGATATTTGGATATGCTTTAATTTTGGTCTCAATGCATGAAATGAGCTGAAAAAATGGATGGATGGAGTGGATTTTACATATACATCACAGTGATCCACATGTACACTGCGAGTGCATAATGTGCATGCGATCGGGAGGTGCACCGGACGGGCAACCCAGTCAAAGACGGGATGACCCATCTTCCTTCGTGCGTAGAGACAGCGGACGGGCTACCGTCTACCATTTTTGCGTAGTGGGTCCCATGCATCATCCAAATGGATGATCCAGACCATCCATTCGACTCAGAGAGCGGGTGTAACCTATACCTAGGTGTCCGTTTTCTTCCATGCAAGCTATCAAAAGATCCTAGCTGTCGAACAAAAGATTGATGGTGAAAATGTTTGAGATGGTGGGCCGCATTAAACTTAAGAAAAAATACACATTCTTGATTGGTTTTTCGCCACGAAATGAATGAACGGAGTGGATTCTCTTGCTGATATCGTTCATGGGCCCCGCCGACCACCTCAACGTGACAACGTAGGCTTTGTTTCACAAATAGAGCCTGCGGACGAGTTTCCTGGGCCACCACCATACACCGACGGTTCGATCTGAACCATTCATTCGATTCCCACAAGCTATCTTACCCTCGCCTAGGTGTCAGTTTGACCCCATGCAAGGTATCGTGAGATCTTAGCCGTTGAATGCAAGTTGGACGATGGAAGAAAAATTATGTGGGCCACACCAAATCTGAGCTACATCAATCCATTCCCGACCAAAAATCTGACATGCACCCACTGGACGGAATGGATTTCCTGTCTGACCTCAATCAAGGGCCCACCAACAAGGACAAATGCGTAAGATGTGTTGAGCTGGCTGCGTAAATAGAGTAGATTTCTGACTCTATTGCGAAAACTCCCATCGCCTCTGGGGTGCGGAAGCTCCTACTACTATAAAGAGGAGATCTTGGGAGCCATCAGGGGAGGGCTGGGAGCTTGGACGTGAACACATGCAGCTGGCTGGAGTGTTTTTTTTTTATCTTCTTTAATACTTTTGAGAGAGTTTTAAGCCTCACCATGTTTATGATAGGCTAAACCTCTTAGCTAGGGCTAAGAGGTGAAGCTTGTAGTGTGATGGGAGGACCCGTTGCTTGTGCCTTTTGTTTAAGACTGAACTGAATTTGATTTAATTTTACTATGAGAATATTTTTAATTTTTAATGGTCTGTTGTGATGGAAATTACAGTGGGTCTGCGATGGCTTTGAATATTTCCTTTTTCTTTTTATGTTTATGACGTCAGGAAGCCCTGTTATTCACCATAGTCTCCTGGGCATGGTCGGATGACGGTACCCTTCCTAATCTTCATAGCATGTTGATTGGTTGGTAATTAGTTTAATTCTGTTGTTTGCTTTGTCTCCTCGGCATGGTTTGGTGATGGAATCCATTCTAATTCATATACCTTTCATCTCTTGAAAACTATATCAATGACAATTCAGTTAATTTTCATGATTCTTGAAGCAGGCATAAGATCTCCCTAATCTCTACAAGTGGATCCTCTGAATCCCTAGTTCTCTTTTCTCTGAATTTTCTTAAGTTTTAGATTAATTATTCCACCATTATTCCACAATTGCTATTTGGTTTAGATTTTATCTTAGCATAGTTCTAGTTTTACTTAGTTTCAGATTACGTATAAGTTTCAGTCCCTTGGGATTCGACATCGGTCTCACCGAGTTTATTACTACATCACAACCCTGCACTTGGGGAGTGAACAGTTCGTATGATAATTTAGGCATTGGTGAATTTTCCCTATAACCATAATTGTAGGAGCACTTTGAGTCAGGTGAATCATTACAAAGGTGCGGACTATTATCCATAGGTGTCAGATTACTAATTCTAGGATGAACTTAATGTTTTTGGATGCTAGATTGATATGCATGTTTAGATTTTTGGAGATTCTATCTAGGAACCTTTTTGATGTGTATGCTTAACATGCATGCAAAGATAAATTGTTGTTTGATCAATTTGAAATGGTGTTTAGGCCTAAGAATTTTGCTGCATGTTCACCCTTGCATTTGATTTCCAGCATGATTTTCTATACTTTGTATGTGTGCATTTCCTGCATTGTGAATGACATATGAAATTTTTGTCTCTTCGAAAAAAATCAAATGCCATGTACATGCATCTCTAATTCTTGCTGCTAAGGATAGTTTACATTCATTTTGATATTCTAAAAATTATGTTTTGACTGCTTGTGTGTTATATTATATGAATATTTGATGAAAAATCATGTCTATCTTAATATGTTAAGAATTGAAGCCCTTTTGTTTGGGTTGGTCAGGAACCTATAAATTATGAGGGCAGCCTCATCGGTTGGGCTATCCCGAGACTAGACTAACCAATTTGGGTGAACTCATATGTATGACAGTAGTGGGACTACATGGGTTGCTTTCACCCGATGTCGTGTTATACGTGCTCGCCTAAGTTTTGGGCGGTTGGGTCCACCAATTGACCAACCATATTTGTTAACCATGTTTGCTCACACCTGTTTGAAACCTGAAACACCCTTCGTCTACTAATGCCTACTGACAACAGCTAGAAATTGATTCACAGTCTCGTGAGCTAGGCATGGTGGAATGGGACATTGTGTCTGAACTTTCGGGCTACGCTGGGGTGACGTGCCTCCTCGTAGTGACCACGAGTGATCCCACTTCCCAGCACTGTTCACGTGCTTACAATCGGGGGTGGGGACTCCGATGAGATCAAGGATCGCGGGGTCTTGGCCTCACATATTGAGGGGTCCTGGCCTCACACATTGAGGGGTCATGGCCTCACAAATGGATAAGAGCATTGATATCGTCGGGGTGTACCAGTTTTTCTACCTCCTAGATGAACGGAATTAACTAAATACTCGGATAACATTATCCATGCATCGCATTAGCTAGGATTTGGTGACTCGGCAGTTGAGGTCACATTAAGATAGTGTTGGTCATGCGCGACCGTGAGATGAAGTCGCTCGAAGAAGTGTTGTGGGTGAGGTCATGCATCATACCATAATTCAAGCATATGCATTTAACAAGATTAGTTAGATATGTGTGAATTTATGTTTTTAATTAAATTTATCATGGAATTATTATTTAATATAACTTATGGCTAATGACACCCACTGAGTTAGCTACTCACTCCCACTATAGGACGGTATTTTAAAACACCAACCAGACATATCATTAGATGCAGGTGAGGCGGAGCTTGATGACCTGAGCGAAGTGAGCATGGATGAGGTAGAGGAGTTTCCCTACTTCCAGACTTTTGGCGGATTCTTCTAGTGTGAGTTTGGGCTACTATGGGGTATGGGCCAAGGCTCTAATCATTTTGAGTCATGTATGGGTGGGACTAGTTTCCTATTTAGATGATTTTGGATTTATGGCTTAGATATTTTTATATTTAGTGGCACTTGATACTGCTTTTATAACTTACTTATGCTTCATGCCCTGCTAAATTATCCATTGTTTATGAGATCATCCAAATGTAATTAAAATATGAAGCCCATTAGGGCACCCATTGCACCTGGAAATTTGGGAGCTGAGTTCCTACATGGCCCCTGAAAACCCAGGGTGTTATAGGGACCCACATCAATGACTCAGATCATCGAAGGTCAAAAATGAAAGAAATGAAGTTCACTCTTCCTTAAAAAATCACGTTGTTGCACTAACTTGGTGGGATACTTGATGAGCCGATTAGTCTAGTTTTTTGGCAAGGTGATTTTCAGTATAGGGCCCACCATTTGGATGGTAGAGATGCCCTACACAAGAGAAAGGTTAGCAGGAAAGTATGGATATTAGATTGCGCTCACAAGTGTCTTTTTAGAGCTTTTCACGTGTATGTATGACACATAGGGGTATTATATTTGACTTGAAGTCACCACTAGCCAATTCCTCAAATTTCCATAAATGACTAGACCTTGTAGAAACCTTTAGAGAATGAATAAATAGATTCTCTATCATAAAATGACTCTCAATCTACGACTGAAAAATCTAGGTAAGGGATCACGATTATAAAGAGGGAAGGTGTTATGCATCACCTTTGCCCGCACAAGTAGTATATAGTCTTTACTTCATGGGACTAAAAAATAAATTAGGAATTGGATTGGTTCTTATGCATTGATTATGCAAATGTGTGTGCAATGTAGTGTGGCAATGCAGTACCTATAATAAGCAATGGCCCAAGTCAGATAAATCTACCCTGACACACTAACTTGAAGAAGTGGTTGAAGCCTAGTCAGTTTAAGTTTTTGATAGGCAAGACCCGGTATACCTTTGAGCTATAGAGCATATATTTGGACCGACTAGACCAACAGGTGGGTTGGAGTGGAGATGATGATGCATGATGTAGATGCAAGTATGAATGAAGAACGCAAGAAAAAGGTAATTTTAGCATGTAACTACTCTATCTCCGGATCCATGTTAGTTGCCGACCCAAGCAACACCCGTATGGATGTCATCTTCACCACTGGTGAGAATATCTCCTTAAAGTCTATGCCTTTCCTCTGACCAAACCTTTTCACCACAAGTCTGGCCTTGAATCTCGTCTGTGAATTTTTCTGCTCAACTTTCTTTCTGAACACCCACTTGTTGCTCAATGCTTTCTTACCCTTAGGCAGTTTCACCATATTATAAGTATGGTTCTTATGTAAGGATTCCATCTCCTCTTGCATAGCTTTTAACCACTCATCCTTATACTCGTCGGCTAGGGCCTTAGAATAATCTTCTAGCTCTCCCCCATCAGTCAGCATAATGTACTCATGCGGTGAGTACCTCTTGGACAGTTGTCTGTCCCTAAATGACCTCCTCACTTGTGGCTTAACAGGTGGATCAAGTGGGGGCTGCTCTCTTGGTCCATCTTTTGTAGGAACTCCCTCATCCTTTGCACATTGTTGTACTCCCCATCATTAGACACCACAGGAGGAATAATCGGATCCATGTCTTCTAGCTCACCTGAACTAGGCTAGTTCTTTTCTGGCTTATCAATGTCTTCTATACATTGATCTTCAAAGAAAACCACATCTCTATTTCTGACGAGCTTCCTCTCAGTCAGATCCCACAATCTGTAACTGAACTTTTCATCACCATACCCCAAGAACACACACTGTCTTATCTTCATATCGAGCTTAGACCTCTCGTCCTTTAGTATGTGAATGGATGCCCTACATCCAAACACCCTGAGATAATTGTACGATGGATCCTGTCCAGTCCACACCTTCTCAGGGACTTCTCCATTCAACAGGGTTGATGGAGACCTGTTTATCAAATACACCGTCGTGTGCATTGCTTCTCCCCAGAATGTCTTGGACAATTTCGCATGGGATAACATGCATCTGATTCTCTCTACAATGGTGTGATTCATTTGCTCAGCTACACCATTATGCTAAGGGGTCTTAGGAACCGTCTGTTCATGCCGTATACCCAGGGACTTGCAGTACTCATGAAAGTCGCCAATGTATTCATCACTATTGTCAGTGCGGATGCACTTCAATGATCTACCAGTCTCTCTCTCGATCATAGCATGAAACAACTTAAACACACTAAAGACCTCGTTCTTGGATTTCAAAGTATAAACCTAAACCCTCATATATGCATCATCTATAAAAGTGACAAAATACAATACCCCACCCAAGATTTTTATCCTCATAGGACCACAAACATCAGAATAAACCAAATTTAATGCATGCACTCTATTAATATGAGAAGCAATTTTAATAAATGAAACTCTATACTGTTTCCCTGATAAACAATCAAGACAGGTTTTGAGAGGCACACCTGTCATGTTTGGAAGGAGTCGCTTCCTCGCCAATAGCTAAAACCCTTTTTCACTCATGTGACATAGATGCCTGTGCCACATGTCAATAGTTGAATCTTCTGTTGCATTCAACCCACCCTTACATACACTGAGACATGCCTTGTAAAGGGTGCAACACTTTTTTCCTCTGACTGCGATCAATGAACCTTTGATAAGCTTCCAGTGCCCATCAACAAATCAGCTTTCATAGCCATCATCATCCAACCTTTCCGTCCAAATCAAGTTGAGGCGAAGGTCCGGGATATGCCTCACTTCCCTGAGAACCAATGTGCAGCCCACATTGGTCTTTACATAAATATCACCGACCCTTACAATCTTCTATATGCCAGAATTCTCCATCTTCACGATCCCGTAGTCACCTGACTTGTAGCTTGTGAAGAAATTCCTACATGGAGTCGCATGAAAAGAGGCTCCCGAGTCTATCACCCAGTTGGTGTCCTGACTCGTAGCTGTGAAACATACATCATAATCTGTAGAAATAATAACTACAACGTCGTCATCTTAAGCGACTGCAGTGGAATTTGATTCATCTTCCTTCTCCTTTCCTTTTCCTTTCTTGTCGTTCTTCGCCTTACGACATTCATGCTTATAGTGGACCTTTTTGCCACAATTTCAGCATTTAATATCTTTTCTGTTATTTGACTTGCCTCTTGATTTATCTCGGGCCTTCCCGCCGTTCCTGTTATTTCCTCTCTCCCGTTCCTGTGTCACAAGAGCCTCTTGCTAAGTAGACCCCTGAGACTTCCTCCTTGTCTCTTCATTAAAGAAATAGCTAGTCACCTGTTCTATGAATATCCTTCCGTCTGACGTGGAGTTACTTAGAAACACCACCAATGTCTTTCAACTGTCAGGCAATGAACTAAACAATAGCAAAGCCTACAATTCATCATCCAAAACCATCTTCATAGCGGAGAGTTGGTTCACTATATTGCTGACCTCATTCATGTGTTCGGCCACAGAACCACCATCCTTAAACTTGAGATTTACAAGTCGCCTTATCAGAAAATTTTTATTACCAATTGTCTTCCTCTCATAAAGCCCTTCTAGTTTAAGCCATTGGCTAGCGGCTGAGGCTTCCGTAGACACGTGGTGGAACACAGAATCATCTAGCCATTGTCTAATAAACCTCACTGCTTTTCGGTCTATCTTCTTCCAATCATTATCAGACATATCCTTAGATTTTGCTGATATGCCTAAAATTGGAGAATATACGTCCTTGCAATAAAGCAAGTCCTCCATCTTAGCCTTCCATATGGTCCAGTGAAAACCATTGAAGCTGATCATTCTTGATGAGTCATCTTCCATAATTCCAAATCGATCTTACCCGTTCAATGAACTTAGCTTTGATACCACTTTGTTCAGGAGGATAGATCCTGAAGTTTTGTGCAAGGCCCCCAACATAGAGAAGGAATGGCTAGGTTCAAGATGAGGGCCCTCTCCTCCTACTCCTGTCTCTCTTTCTTTTAAGGATTGGGTGGTGTTGGAATGAGATGGTGAAGGGGTATTTATAGGCAGAGGTGGTGGCCTTTTGGTGGTTTTTAAAAGTTTGGTAGCTAAAAAGGGCCTGGGAGGTTGTGATTGGCTAAGGGCATGATGGGCCATGTGACAACCACTCATTAGCTAAGGGGGGTGTTATGGGAAGATCTGAGATCGCTATTCCGAGTCGACTCAGCACCGTTCTGACTAAGGCGCAACCCATTTGGGCCGAACTCAGTATCAGCACCACACAAGTCTGAAAGCAGAATTCAATTCGGAGAGGAGTCACATCCGATCGGACCAATATATACCCTCGACCCTCTACTTGAATTCGGACTTGCTGCAGGATCGCATGTTGATGCTCTGGTTGGACTATCCAAGCCGAGGCTACGATTAGAGACTCATACCACGATCGATAGGAAAATTGCCACATTGAGACGTGGCCGGAAACTTCACCCGCAGATACGCACGATCCGCCAGATACGCTGCACACGCGGTAAATTGCGAGCAATATCTCCATGATCCTATAATCCCTCTGATCATGCCGAGATTGTCGGACTCAGACCGCCTCCCAGGATGGTATAAATAGGACGCATCACCATGTCTACAGGTACACAAAATCGAGCTCTCCTCTACTCTCTACTCGGACCCTGATTCCTTGTCCTGACTTAGGTATCGGAGGATCCCCCGACTTAGCCAGGGTCACCTTTGCCTGCTTTCCTGGTGCAAGCTCCAGGGATTATACGTGGTGGTCGACGTGGAGGGAGGGCTGAACAGATTTTGGCATCAACATTTTTTAGCACCGTCTGTGGGAACCTAAAACTAGAAGTCAGGTTCTCATTTACCCAAGTAATGGTAAGGAAGAAGAAAGCTGCAGTGGTATAACCATAACCTAATGAGCAGACTCGGTTGTCGTCATCGCTTCATACCAAGTCCGTACCTGGACCTTCCCAGCGATCGCGTAATCGGTCAAGCAAGTACCGCGCCATGCAAAGCGAGATCCAAGCCCTACGCGACGAGATAAACTGAGTGAAACAACAGCGGGAGCCAGAATTACGTCCGGCTCAAGAACAACCTGTTCTCGAGCCAGTGGGCTGTTTGTGGAAACTCGCTCCGTGCCGAGGAGTGTGAGACCTGAAGTTTTCCAATGTTCGGGGGTACCGCAGTCGGGTCAAAATCTTCCTGTAGCACGTGGCGAGGCATCCGCACGGAACGAGCCCGCTCGGGCTATGACTACTGTTCACTCGGCCACATTTGCCCTGCCCCCCACGAACCTCCGTCATCAGTTAGAGCGAAGGAGGGAAAGGAGGACACCAAAGGTCGAGCATGCTCCAGAGGTCGTCGTGGAGAATAAAGACTCATGGGAAGCGTAGTTTGCGTAGTTGAAAGATAAGTTCCTAACGTTGAAGAAAAAGCAGGAGCAATCGACGGTTCCGGCCACGATCCAGGCGATGATGGAAGAAACTGAGCCCCCCTTCACTCTGGCCATCATGGTCGAAGTGATGCCACAGAGGTTCCGGATGCCTCCCGTCATCCAGTATTCGGGATCGGGGGATCCATCCGAGCACTTGGAGTCCTACCGATCTTGGATGCAGATCCAGACAGCAACGGATGTAATGATGTGTAGGGGGTTCTCTATCACCCTCACAGGGTCCGCTCGGATCTGGTATCGCCAGCTGAAGCCTAGTTCCGTGGGTTCATTCGCGGAACTGAGTCGACTATTCCTTACGCAGTTCATAAGCTGTAAGAGAAGTCGGAAGCCCAACACTCACCTGCTTACCATTAAGCAGACACCGAAAGAATCGCTGAAGGATTACGTCGCTCGCTTCAATGAAAAAGCGTTACATGTTGAGGACTACGATGATAAAATGGCCCTCGCAGCCATCCTGAGGGGACTGAAGGAAGAAAAGTTTGCATTCTCCAACGGAAAGAATCCGCCGAAGACGCTAGCGGACTTTATGGCGAAAGCTCAAAAGTATACCAACGCCGAGGAGTTCACTAATGCCCGCAAGGGTATGCAAGTGTCCGATTCGACGAATAAAGGGAAGAGGCCTCGGAACGAAGACTCCCACTCGACCGGCAAAAGGACCGATGACCTCGTTTCCCGCGATCGTCGACCGAGCCGCAAGTCGGAGGGGAAATTCCGTTCCTATACCCCGCTCAACACATCAGTCGAACAAATTCTACTGGATATCCAAGGAGACAGACTGCTCAATTGGCCAGTCTGTATGAGATCTGATCCCGAGCATCGGGACAAACGAAAATACTGCCATTTTCACCGGGACCACGGTCATAACACGGACGATTGCGTAGATATGAAGGATGAGATTGAGTCTCTCATCCGCAAAGGACATTTGCACCGCTACACGAAGAAGGAAAAGTCCGCTCGGAGAGAGAAGCGACCGCGGGAGCAGCCGAATAACCCCCCAGAGGAACCCGCAGAAATTCGTACCATCTTCGGGGGATCAGCTGGGGGAGGGGACTCAAAAAGGGCTCGAAAAGCCCATTCCCGGAGGTCCGAGTCGGAACACCATACCCACTTATCAGAACGTCCCAGCAAGGAACTCCGAGTCGCTCCGTGCAGCCTGACCTTTACGGAAGAAGAAGCGCGTGGGATCCAGCATCCACACGATGACGCGCTAGTGGTCACCATGACCATAGTCAATCACAAAGTGTATCGCATCTTAGTCGACATTGGAAGTTCGACTGATGTCATGTACTACGAAGCATTCGAAAAGATGAAAATTCCACGGTCCAAACTCCGACCTGTGAAGACTCCTTTGCACGGCTTTGCCGGAGAGAGAGTTATCTCCGAAGGGGCCATCTCCCTCCCAGTAATAGCGGGAGAAGGAAAACATCAAGTCACACTCCTGGTTGACTTTTTAGTTGTCAATGTTCCATCAGTCCACAACGTGATCCTGTGCCGACCCTCCCTCAACACAATGAGGGCGGTTGTCTCGACTTACCATCTGATGATGAAGTTCCCAGCTGAAGGCGGGATTGGTTATCTCCGAGGTAATCAACGCGAGACCCGGAGATGTTATGAAATAGCCGTGAGAAAAAGGGCTGCTAAACAAATGCTCATAGTCGACGCCTTGGACCCTCGGGGAGCGACGGAGAATTTCCCTGTCGAAGATCTATCAAGAATACCGCTCAATGAATCAGACCCGAGCAAAACTGTTTAGCTCGGAGCATCCCTGAATCCCGAGCGGAGAGACGAGTTACTGGCCTTCTTGAGGCAACACCGGGATATCTTCGCGTGGTCGCACGCAGACATGCCGGGGATCTCGCCCGACGTGCTAGTTCACAGGCTGAACGTGAACCCAAATCACCGGCCAGTGAAGTAAAAAAGAAAACCGTTCGATGCCGAGCGATATGAAGCCATTGCGAGGAGGTCTCAGTCCTGTTCGACGCGGATTTCATAGAAGAAGTGTACTATTCTGATTGGATAACAAATGTAGTACTCGTCAGAAAGTCCAACGAGAAGTGGCGGGTTGTGTAGACTATTCCGATCTGAACAAGGCATGTCCTAAAGACAGCTTCCCACTACCTCAGATCGATCAACTGGTGGACAGCACAGCCGGCATGAGCTACTCTCGTTCCTGGACGCTTATTCCAGATACAACCAGATCGTAATGTATCCCCCAGACAGGCAGAAGATGACCTTTGTCATGGACAGAGGACTCTACTTTTACCGGGTCATGCCGTTCGGCCTGAAAAATGCTGGGACAACATATCAGAGCTTGGTGAATCAGATGTTAGCCAAACAGATCGGACACAGCATGGAGGTGTATGTGGACGACATGCTAATGAAAAGTGTGAAAGCCTCCGACCACCTCGCTGATCTTGAAGAAACATTCAATGTCCTCCGTGAATATCAGATGAAGCTTAACCCCGCCAAGTGTGTGTTCGGAGTTGAGTTAGGGAAGTTCCTAGGCTTCCAGGTCAGTCAGCGAGGGATTGAGGCCAACCCAGACAAAATCAAGGCTCTCCTCAACATGAATTCACCTCGGACTTTACAAGAGATACAGTGTCTCACGAGAAGAATTGCAGCCCTCGGACGCTTCATATCTAGGGCTACAGACAAATGCCTTCCTTTCTTTCAGCAGTTGAAGGGCCACAAGAAGGTGGAGTGGACGTCGGATTGCGAGCAAGCCTTCCAGCAGCTGAAACAGTACTTGGGATAGCCACCACTCTTATACAAGCCAGAAGAATGAGAGCCCTTGTTCCTCTACCTCACCGTTTCGACCTCAGCCGTCAGCTCGGCTCTGATCAGAGAAGTCGGAGCCAAGCAGTACCCCTTGTACTAGGTAAGTAAAGTCATGGTACCGGCCGAGACAAGGTACCAGTCCTTGGAGAAGCTGACACTCTGCCTCGTCGTTTCGGCTAGAAGACTCCGGTCATATTTTCAAGCCCATACTATAGTCATACTAACAGACTCCCCCCTGAGGCAGATCCTCCAAAGACCCGAAGTGTCAGGTCGGATGACCAAATGAGTTGTAAAACTCGGAGAGTTTGACATTCAGTTCCGGCCCAAGACGACACTCAAGGGACAAGCTGTGACCGACTTCATCGCCGAATTCACAACTCCGGATGAGGAACAAGTCAGGAAAGAAGTCGAAATGACACCACCCGTCTCGCTGAGCAATCAAGAGCTCGCGTCAGATCCGGGATGGGTCCTTTATGTTGATGGATCTACCAACATTAAAGGAGCAGGTGTCGGTGTCGTCCTGGTTGCACCCGATTCAACAACGATTCAATACGCCATCAGGGTTGGGTTCAAAGCTTCAAATAACGAGGCCGAATACGAAGCGCTGCTAGCTGGACTCCGGCTGGCAGCGAGCCTGGGTGTTCAGACCTTACAAGTCCACAGCGACTCACAGTTGGTAGTGAACCATATCTCTTCGGAGTACGAAGCTAAGGAGGTCAGAATGATTGCCTACCTCGAAGAAGCGAAAAAATTGATCGAGAAGTTTTGGAGTTGCACCATCCAGCAGATCTCTAGAGCCGAGAATTCATGGGCCGACGCCTTAGCAAGGCTCATCTCAGCCTCCTAGGGAAAGATCCCACGTTTTGTTCTGGTCGAGTTCGTTGAGCATCTAAGCATCGGCCACTCAGAGGAGGTCAGCCCCTTCCAGTCCATCCCTAGTTGGATGGACCCCATTTTCAATTATCTATCAACCGGCGAAACCCCCTCGGATAAGCTTGAGGCGAGGCGACTTAGGATCCGAGCGACACGTTACGCCATATTGAACAAAGTACTGTATAAGAAGGGACATTCCCAGTCTTACCATAGATGCCTCCGGCCGGACGAGGCCGATTACGTGATTCGGGAGATTCACGAGGAAATCTGCAGAAATCATTCAGACAGCCGTGCCTTGGCCATGAAGATACTTCGTCAAGGGTATTTCTGGCCAACTCTCAAGCAAAACTTCAAGGATTTTGTTCGGAAGTGCAACAAGTGTCAGCGTTTCGCTGCCGTGCCGAGGCGACCGGCAGAGGAAATGACCCCCATGAGTGGGTCATGGCCGTTCGCCCAATGGGAGATCGACATCATCGGCCCCTTGTCCACTGGGAAGGGATAGGTCAAGTTTGCTATAGTCGCGGTCGACTACTTCACAAAGTGGGCCGAAGCCGAAGTAGTCGCAAAGATCACCGAGCGGAAAGTGATCAATTTGGTGTGAAAAAATATCATCTGCCGGTTCGGGATTCCGAGAACCGTCGTCTCTGATAACGGCCGCCAATTCGACAATGACAAGTTTCGTTGTATATGCCAAGGACTTGACATTATGAATGCTTACTCATCACCCCGGCACCCACAGTCGAATAGACAGGTAAAAGCGGTTAACAAGGTCATTAAGCACCATCTCAAGACAAAGTTGAAAAAAGCAAAGGGAAATTGGGTCGAGGAACTCCCCTTCGTCCTCTGGGCTCACAGGACTACAGCTCAGACTTCGACAGGCGAAACTCCATTTTCGTTATCATACGGCTCGGAGGCAATGGTGTCAGTAGAGATCGGGCTCCCTACGACACGAGTGAGGAGTTTCGAAGAAAGTCAAAACTCCGAGCAGATAACAGCTAATCTGGATTTGCTCGAGGAACTTCGAGAAGTTTACAAGCTCCGAACAGCGGCTCGGCGCCAGCATGTAGCGCGCTTCTACAATTTCAAAGTCAAAGTCAGGCACTTCCGATCAGAGGACTTAGTCCTCCGACGGGTTTTCCATAACACGGCCGAACCTGGGGCGGGAGTGATCGGACCTAATTGGGAAGGTCCATACCGGGTGGTCAGGTCTGCAAAACCGGGCTCATAACACCTGGAAGACCTCGAAGGTCGTCATCTCCCTCATCCTTGGAACGCCGAGCACCTGAAGATCTACTACCCTTAGAGGAACTAGCCTTTTAAAGCTCATAATAAAATGTACGCCTCCGAGCGACTAGCCTTTAAGGCTCCCAATAAAAGATCAATTCTATTTTTAAATGCATCCAACTGTCTTATTCACACAGGCACGAATTAAACGGTCCGATCCTTTAAGGGATCGGAACCTAACTTCACGAAAGGTCGACAAGGCATCCCTTCAGGGAAAAAAGCCTAAAAATGATCCGACCACCCGATTAAGTGTTCGACTCGGCATACAACAAAACAGAGGCGATGAGCCAAGTATCCTAAGGGGTCGGACCCAACTAAGGCTTGGGCCGAGGAGGCTCGGATAATCGACCCTAAAAACTAAATGGCAGCGGACTAAGTCCATCAGCTCAACATCTCAAGCAAATAAACAATGTGACAAGAGCATTTTTCATTAAACTCCCTCGGAGGGGCAAAAGTACATAGGTACATTGATAGCTGAAAAAAAAAAGAAAAAAAAAGAGAAGAGTCTTCAGGTCGGAGGAGGAGCTTGAGCATTAGGAACCTGGGCGTCGGGAGCTGGTTCTGAGCGGACAATGTCAGCCGAGGTATCTTCGGAGTAGTCGGGCAGGAGGAAATCGAGATCTAGGTCTAGGTACAAACCTAGAACCTCCTCGAAACATGCGTCGAAGCCGCGGTTGTAGAACGTTGCGGCCTCAGCATCCCTCTCCTTAGAAGTCTTAAAGTTTTCGATTGCAGCAGCAACCGCTGCGGCCAAAGAGGCCTCGTCGTTCGCCCTCTGAGCCTCCACGGCTTGATTCACGGCTCGTGTCCGCTCCTCAGCCTCCTCGACCTTGACACGATTCAGAGCTTCTCCAAGCCGAACTGTCTCCATGGCCAAGGAGTCCGCATGGGCCCTGGCACGGATCAGCTCAGTAGTCGTTGCGTCACCGCTCTTCTTAAAATCATGTGCCTTATCCTGCAGATGTAGCTCCCTAGCCTCCAAGTCCACGATGACTTCCTGCAGTCGCCTGACCCTGGCCCTCTCGCCCGTAATCTGTTGGAGGAGGCCAGTATCCTCAAACCTCAAGGCCACCACCTTGGTCCGGAGAGCCTCCAACTCCGCCTCCTTCCCCTTGTACTCTCGCACTCTCTGTCAAATGGAGAGCAGCACCGGGACGGCCTGAACAGAAAATAAAGATCAGTATCTACGGAATGTTTATAACAACATCAAAGGGTCTGGGAGGTCTTCTTGGAGACATACCATGTAGTATACGGAGGCGAAGTCGTTCAGGAAGCCTCCCTCTGATCGCTCAAGGGTCTGGGATGTCTTCCTCCTTGGCATGCTTGGTGGCCCACGAAGCCAAGCACCCATGTGATAGTCGGGTTCGAACCTCCCCCCGCTCGTGCCGGCTTGGGCCGAGGCCTCAGCCCCCTCGGCCCCTACCCGACTGCCGGCTGAGTTTTGACCCTCGGCGCGGACCTCCCCCTCAACTCAGGGGAGGGAGGGAAGCACATTTTCGGCTACCCTGTTAGCTCTCTCTCTCTCAGAGGATGATGGAACGGCGAGGGGGGGCTCGAGGGCTGCGGCGGGAACGGTGGCGGGAGGAACGGCGACGGAGGGAGCCAGAGCAATAGAGCTCGGCGCAGCCGGGGTGTTAGCCTCGATCACTCGGACGACCCCCGGAGGAAGACGTACCACTGGCCGAAGCACTACCGGAGGAGCCGCGGCAGTGCTAGGGCGCTTCGGAGCAGGCAGCGTGGAGGAAGTATCGACGGGCCTCCGTGCCAGACTTGATGGAGTTGGTGCAATAGGTTCCCTCGGTGCCGGACTTGATGGAGTTGGTGCAGCAGAAGATTCTCCCACGCGAGGGGGAGCCGGCTTCTTCCGAGTGATCTTCACTCGGGGAGCTTCTTTGAGTAGCTCCGCTGCGCTCGGAGCTGCCTTCCTCTTCCGCGCCATGGACGCCTCAGCCATGCCTGCAAAAGAAAACTGTCAGCTACTAAATAAGTGAAGAAAAAATTATTGAAGAGGTCAGGACAACTTACTTAGAGATGTGGCCAGAGGTTGGGATTTGCAGAGCCCGGACCATTGAAGGTTGGCCACAGTTATCAGATCGGCCCAGGTGCAAAGTGACTCTGACCGCGCTCTGGCCTTTGCGACCTGATTCTTCTGGTCCGAGTCTAGGAGCGGCAACCCCTTCGCAAAAGCTGCAAAATAAAAAAATGTCACTTCTACGAAAACAGGTGGAAATCAAAATAGTGACTCGGATGTAAAATGAAGTCCGACCTGGCTTTGTAAAATGGGTCAGAACCCGAGCTGTCAAGGTCCCAAGCTCAGCCGTCGGGGCCTCCCAATCACCTGTCGCCCAGAATCATTTGTTCTTCTAGTCCTTGTTGGAAGACGGCAGGTGCATCACCAACCCCGACCTCTTGCTCTCCCGAGTCGCAAAATAATACCAAGGATCATTGGTGTCATGCTTGACCAAGTACAGGCTCAGTAGCTCCTCAGGGGTCAGCTCGGAGTTCCCAACTTGCTTTCAAATTATGTAAGCTGAGACCATCACCTTCCATGCATTCGGAGCGAACTGTCCAGGGGAGAATCAGAGATAGGTCACTACCTTCCAGATAAAAGGATGCAGTGGGAGATGGACTCCGCACTGCAGCGCATAGAGAAAAATGGCCACCTCACCCTTAGCTGGAGCGCCAGCAACGTCCAAAGGGCCAGGAGCCCTTATTTACAAGGAGTCAGGGACTTAGAACTCCGGGCGGATCCATTCCATTTGGAATTCTGACATGACAGAACCCCCAGGGACAACCTCTGCGGTCCGTAGACTCGCAGGCATATCAATGACGGTAGGAGTTTCGACTCGGCGTGCTCAGGGGTAGCCTTCTTGCTAGGTTGCTTTGTCCTAGAACCCAGTGTCTTTTGCTTCCGAGGCGGGGGGTACGGGAGAGTGGCTTCAAAAGGGCCCTCGGAAGACCCGCTTTCACTCCCGGTACTCTCCGGCTCGGAGTCGTCGCCATACTCGTGGACCATCTCCAGATCAGAAGACATTGTAGAAACAAGGATGTAGGTGAGTGAAACTCACCGAATGTTCACTCACCGAATGATGGCCGAAAATTGCCTTTTTTTGAAAACCTTGAGTTTGGCCGAAATCACCCCTCGTCAAAAATCGCCTCTCCGGTGTGCTCTCTTAAACCAGGACGCGAAATGACTAACAAACGTCCGGAGCGCCTTATATAGGCAGCAAAAGATTTCCGCATTTATGGCCAGCTTTGATGGCAGCAGCCGAATCGGCACGAGCCGATCTCCGAGCACACATGGCAGCACTGCATTGGACAAATATCGAACCGTCAGTACGGCCCCGACATCGAGTAGTGCTCCTCGGTACGCGAAAAGACGTCTCAGCAATCGGAGCCATCATAAGTACTCTGCCTTAAGCCTGCGTGGCAACTCCTCATAGGCTGGGAGAAGATCAGGGATCGTAATCGTCGCCACGCGTAAGCCGAAGCGACCAACACGCACAGTTTGAAACCCGTCATCATTACGACGAGCGGGAAACTTCCTGTATAATTACTCTCCGAGCACGCAAGCAAGCTCGAAGAGTAGAGGGCTTCTGTTATGGGAAGATCCGATATCGCTATTCCGAGCCGACTCAGCACCGTTCCGACTAAGGCGCAATCCATTTGGGCTGAACTCAGTATCAGCACCACACGAGTCTGAAAGCAGAATTCAGCTCGGATAGGAGTCACATCCGATCAGACTAATATATACCCTCGACCATTTACTTGAATTCGGACTTGCGGGAGGATCGCATGCTGATGCTCCAGTCAGACGATCCAAGCCGAGGCTACGATCAGAGACTCATATCATGATCGATAGGAAAATTGCCACATTGAGACGTGGCCGGAAACTTCGCCCGCAGATACGCACGATCCGCCATATACGCTGCATACGCGGTAAATTGCGGGCAATATCTCCATGATCCTAGAATCCCTCTGATCGTACCGAGATTGTCGGACTCAGACCGCTTCCCAGGCTGATATAAATAGGACGCATCACTATGTCTACAGGTACGCAAAATCGAGTTCTCCTCCACTCTCTACTCGGACCCTGATTGCCTTGTCCTGACTTAGGCATTGGAGGGTCCCCCGACTTAGCTAGGGTCACTTTTGCCTACTTTCCTGATGCAGGTTTTAGGAATTATACGTGGTGGTAGACGTGGAGGGAGGGCTGACCGGATTTTGGCATCAACAGGGGTTATTACGGGGTGTAATTTTGTAGAAAACTAGGGGCAGGCGAATCATTGGCCGAGCATCTCGAGACTCATTTCACCCCTCACCTAACCCCAAACTCAATTTTAAGGTGATCCACATGGCGGGTGGTGCATCGTGTGCCACCTGACACATGGGCCCAAACATTGCCTGGAGCTCCGAAGATTAGGCCGATTCCTTTTGCTTTATTATGGTTTGAAGCTAAATGTGCTTATACTCAAACGGGGCTTCAAACTGAGTTTTGGTTTGAACTTTTAAAGATTGACGGGTGCGATTTTACTGAAGTCATCGATAGTTCAGATCTTATTGCAATTAGTCATTTCACGTATGATGAGGTGACTATAAAAAGAAAGCAAGTGCATTAGGTGTGGACTTGATGTATGTACTGTATACTTATGCTGTCCATTTATTCTTGCATATTAGTTCAAGGCATGATCCCAAAAACGAAGCAGATCTAATTCTTAGGTATTCACCGTTAAAAATTGATATTTGTTTTTTTTTATCCTTTCATCCACGTTTATGTGACCTTATCAACCGTTTGTATGGAAATATAACTTTATGATGGGCATCCACGTTTATGTGGCCTTATCAACAATTTGGATGGAAATATAACTTTATGATGGGCCCTAGTAAGTTTACGGGCATTCAATCACCAGTGTTTCCTTATAGTCCACCTTCGAGTTCAATATGCTTCATATTTTGGATCATGCGTTAAATGGGCTGAAAAAAAAATAAAATAAAATTTGGATGGACGGTGTGGATATACAGTACTTACATCTTGGTCTACCCCACGGTTTAGGCCGCACGTAATCCACTCTCAGCTGGAATGATAGGAATGATAGTAGAACATCACGAGTTGTGATTCAGGCACCCGTAGGTTCATTAAGAATTTCCAGATGGAAAGTACTTGGGCTACTATCACTAACTTAGGAAAACAACTTTACCGTATGTAACATCTACGCCGTCCATCAGCTACATTACCTTTTTTGGGGCATTGATCCCAAAAAACAAGATGATGACACTCGGTAGGCCACCTCAAAAAATTTCTACCTGAAATGGTCCACCTGAATTTAAGAATAGTGTCATTTTTGGGTAATTCTTTCATCCTGGTGAGGCACGTTATATGAATGGATTGGATGGGATATAAACACCCCAGTGAGTAATGTTGAATGTTCCATCTCAACTGAGTGGTGTGGTGTGGTCTACCATAATTTTGGATGATCATGGTTTTTAGGTTCAATGGTTAAAATAAGGCAGATTACCTGATGAATGGGGTGGATCTCATGAAGTTAAACCCACGTGGCTTTCGGTTTGTAAAATTAACCCCAATAGGTACTAGGTCCATTGCACGAGTGGTTGTAAGGACGTGGATTGATAGTTTCATGGTCAAGATGGATAAAAAAAAGCCCAATCGAAAGTGGAAGTGATTCATATTGTCAAAACGTAAAACAAACATATCTCACAAATCAAAATGAGCTATCGGATGTTGGGGAAGGATGAGCTGCTTTTGTCATCCTCAATTTGTGAAATACCATCAAACCGATGGTCCAAATCCTGTTTTATTTTCATTTTTACTTTTTATCTATTGGGTTCTAGGAGTTTCACTCAACATGAAAAATGCTTAGAATGATTAGGAGAACATCATGGTTCTATAAAATAGGACACTTACTATTTTGGCCGAAAATCACGTGCACTAATAGACATTACAATCATTTATAAATAGTAAGTTATAGTAAGCCGCAATTTCTAAGAGTCTTTAGCTATAGTTTGATTCCAAAACTTCTCCCATAGCTTAATATCTATATTCAAAGGGTTTTAAACTCGTTTATTTCATCTATCAATTAAATTATGAATTTTATAGAATTAATTTTTATTTTGCTTCTTTTTTTTCCTCGTGGATTTGAGAAGTCTCCCTAAGGAGTCCAAAGAGGCTCCATGAATTCGGAATAGTTATCTTTGAGGAAGATGGTGATCA
Source organism: Magnolia kwangsiensis (assembly GCA_037074715.1). Lineage (NCBI taxonomy): Eukaryota > Viridiplantae > Streptophyta > Magnoliopsida > Magnoliales > Magnoliaceae > Magnolia > Magnolia kwangsiensis. The sequence continues at coordinate 17,901,354 of CM073582.1, forward strand.
ACCTCATCACGTTCATCCCTACGTCAGGCTCTGTGGGGCCACAATGATACATGGATCTTATGGATATTGCCCATCTATTTTGCGGGATGATATGAAAAAAAAATAAAAACTAATGAGGCAAATCCAAGCATCAATGAACCATGTCACAGGAAGTAGAGATGATAATGATACTTACCGTTAAAACCTCAGTAAGGGTGACCGTGATGTTTATCTACCATCCAACCTGTTCGTAAGGTCACAATGCCTTAGTTGGAGGGAAAACACAAATATCAGCAAAGTTTTCAATGGTGGGTGATTCAATTCCCACAATGTGGTCCACTTTAGCATTGGATCTGTGTCATTTTTTGCACTCATACAATGAAATTATCTATCAAAATGGATGGACAGCATGGCGGCCCCAAAGAACCCTTGCCAGGACCATCAAAATAGTGGAGATAATGAAACCCACTCTTGAAACCTTCTCGGGGCCACGTTAATTCTTATTTGCCATCAAATCTTTTGATAAGTCACATATACCTGAATGAAAGAAAATACAAATAATCAGCTTGATTGGAAACATTTGTGGCCTCCAAGAAGTTTTTAACAGTGGGAAATCAATTACCATTGTTTCCTGTGTTATGGTCCACTTGAGCTCTTGATCTACTTCATTTTTGGATTCATGCCCTAAGTGAGGGAATAAGCGAATGGACTATGAGGATATAAAACACATACATCACAGTGGACCCCACAGTAAAGAAGACATGATGGCTTGAATCATCATGGTGGAGAATTTTGATGAATTGAGATGCTCACGGAATTTGGATTTTACTAAACACTGCTTCTTTAGTAGAAATGCTCAAAAAGTCCAAGACGAATTGACTGAAATGCCTGTCTTTTCTTTTCTTTTCTTTCTAAAAAATCTGCAAAGTCAGAGCATCATGGAGTCCACCTGGTTTCCATCCAACACGTCCAACATGTGCTAACCTTCATGATGATCATACCAAGGAAAAATCAAGACGATCCAATTCTGGGTTGGGCCACACCATAAAATATCTACACCGCCCAATAAGCTCCTAATTCATGACTCATTCACCAAATCACATCAACAAGGTGGGGTGAACCTGTTGGGCAGATTGGATGTCATACATACTGTGGGCCCCACACAACGCATGCTCAACCTTGTAACCTTTTAGAGAAAAAAAATTGCTAGGACACTTTGGTCATTTAACCTCCCAAAAAAGAACTTTGTAGCAATTTGCATGAAAGTAGGCCGTTTTCGTAAAATCATGAATCTTGAGTAATTTTGTGGTAAAAATTCCTAAAATAAATTCATCTGTAAATGTGAAGCATTGATCGTTCTTCCAACCACTCAACAACAACGGTTATAAATAGCTTTTGAAAAGATAGCGATCCCACCACTAAATCATCCACCCATCTTGTGATTAGATTGAATACAAGATAATCTTACAAAAAAAAAAAAAAATCATAATTCAACGAACAGGATCCAACCCTACAATCTGCACTCAGACATGATTACATGCACATGCTACAAGGGGTGTCATCGGGCTGGGTTAGGCCGGGCCAAGCTTTGTTGGAGCCCGGCCTGTATCATAATGTAGCTACAAGCAGGCCCAGGCCCGTGATGGGCTGAAATTGTCTAACCCAAGTCCCGCCTGGCAAGCTGATGCTGGGGCCGGCCGAAGGAGAGATGATTTTTTATTTTTTATTTTTTTATATTACAAAATTGCCATCTTAAATCCTAATTAGAATTGTGCATGAACCGAGTTAGCTTTGTTAACTCGCTCGACTTGACATGGAAAAGCTCGACTCAACTTGACTCAAAATTGGGTTCAAGTTGAGCAGAGCTGATTTTTTGAGTTTGAAAAAATTTTGAGTCAAGTTCGAGCTAAGCCAATCCAAAGTTGAGTCAGCTCAGGTTCACTTAGTATAAATATTTTGTATATATTTAAATAAATTATATATATTAAAAACTATAAAACCTAAACTCCAACTCAATTCATAAGATTGAGCTCGAACTCAACTCGAAAGGTCGAACTCAAGTTCAGCTTGAGCTGGCTCGAGCTGCTTATCGAGCCAAGCTGAACTGCCAAGTTAGGCTTGAGGGCTAAGCCGAGCTAAGTTTTTTTTTTTTTACACATGCACACACACACTCCCACACACTCACTCTATAGTGGGATTTCACCATGTATGGGTACTCGAACCCCTGACCAGGTGTCGAGACTCCTGAGAGTCTACCATCGGAGCAAGAGTAAGGAACCGCCAAGTCGAGTTTGTGCTAGGGTAGCCTGCTGGCTGAGACAAGCCAAGCTAGACTAAGCTTGACTCGGTTCGACTCTTGTACATTTATAATCCTAATGGACTCGTCTAGATACAGGCTGGGCTGATGGGCTGTTGTACACACTCCAAACCCAGCCCAATTGGATCCTGTTCGAAATTTAAGCCTGAGCCTGGTTCTCTAGCCTGTTATTCAAGCCCAAATCCAGCCCAAGGCAGGCCACGCCTAAAATCCGGAGAGGCCAGCCCCCTCCTTTTGACAACCCTAGTTTCATAGGGCACTTGTGGGGTCCACAGTATATGTAAAACCCACTCTTTTTTTCTTTTTCTTTTTTTAATTATCAGGTACTATCCTTGATCAGGACCTTGAGGAATAGTGGTGATGGGATGCTTATGTGGGGGCCGCCATAATGTGTCCTTTTCATCAAGCCCATTAATCAGGTCTAACTTATTAGGATGAAGTGAAAATACAAAAAGATCAGCTTGATCAAAATATTAGGTGGGCCACATCACGTGAACTTGAGAGGTTTTAGTAGCAATTTCACACTGTTCCCATTGGTGTGGCCCATTAGAGCTGTCTATTGGTCTGATCTTTTGAATGTACGGCTTAAATAATTCCCCTCACCTGATCAGAGGCAGTGGATTTACATATAAAACATGGTGGGCCCACAGCTTGACTGGTTTTGCAGATGATTCCTGTTTGATAGTGCCCCCAAGCATTAACATAGACAACACAAGTAAAAGAATAGTTTCTCATTCTTAGAAGAAGCAGAGGTGAGGTTATTTGGTTGGAGGATTTCTATAGCAGATCAATCAAATACCATTCAAAACTGAAGATAAATGCTTACCTTGGCAATTGGAATAGTGACGTTTGCTGGGCCCCACCAAGACGGTCTAGGTGATTATAGACAATTGGGTGGCCCATCCAACACCATCAGTTTATCTAATTCACTGATGAATAGATGAGCCTTGTGAACGAGAAGCTAGCGTGTGTGGACTCTGATCATGCCAGTCGGATATGAGGATGAAGAAGAGCTTGATGAAGACCTCACCAAATGGGAGTATCCTGCCGACCAGTGCTGAAAAGGAGGGGTTCATGTGATCTTGATCATCTTCAATGGGTGCTTGATCACAGGCTTCTTGAACTTGAGGGTGAATGGGACCTGGATGCCAAACAAGAGGAAGATGAGAGCAAACATGGTTTCCCAGGTCACTGCCCCAGAATGTTGGATATGAGGCCGTGGGGCGCGCTTGTGGGCAACCACTAGAGGGTGAGTTCTACATGAGTTTCACTCCAATTCCTCTCCATTTTTACAATTGAGGTTTGAAATTAAATATACCTATTCTACATCTGGTTCTACATCTGGATCACCCTATAGATGATCTAAGCTTTTGATCGTAATCCGAGAAGCTATCTTAACCTAAGAATTAGAGGAGCAGTAAGATCCTATATACAGTTGTAGTGGTTAGGTAGATCTTTTTTGTTGGGAAACCATACAAATTTTCTTTTTTATGTGTGAATTAATGGGATTAGCAATATTAAATATTTAGTGGATTGAAATCACTTCTAACATAAATAATCAAATCATCAAACATATAGGATGTAAGAGACACCAAGATTTTTTTACGTGAAAAATCCTCCAATGTAGAGAAAAAAAACTATGGGACCTACTCCGACACAAATCCACTATAATCAAAATAATAGAAGTACAATCATCAAGAGACTTCTCTTCGATACCCAAACTATATAACTTAAAGGTGCATTACAAGCAACATAAAAGAAAGGAATTCTCACTAACTAGAGATTGTAAAAAATTCCCAACACAACCCTTGGAGAAAACAATCGAAGGAACCGGCATTGTTGATAGATTTTCAGGAACTCGGATGCGGAGATTTCAATGGTTGAAGGTTGTTCTTCTTCTTTTGCAAAATTTCATTGTCTCTTCTTTTTGCAAAATTTCACTTTCTCTTCTTTTTCCTCCTCTTTTTTTTTTTTAAAAGAAAGAAAATCCAAAATGTTACTCTAACTATCTCTAACCAAAAGACCCTTTTTTTTTTTTCTTATTTTAGTTGCTTGGTCAAAAGACCAAAATACTCTCACACACATGTGGCACTAAAATGGTACTTAAGCACACACATGTGTGTTCCACTCAACATGAGGAGGGACCACAAAAATCTCCCCCTCCCGACTCATGAGGAGGGCTCCGCCATGCCCAAATTTGCCATGTTTATGCAAAAATAATGCTTAACTATCTCTAAGTAAGGCTTTAGTCATCATATCCGAACCATTCTTGTCGGTAAGGATTTTCTCAAGTTGTAGTAACTTTTCTTCAAGGGTATCCTAAATCCAATGTAATCTTACATTTATAACATTGAATATCATTTCTTGACTTGGACTTGCCTTTGACTTCTCACGGTAGTCGGGTTTTCTATTTTTTCTTTTCTCCCTATTTTCTATGACAAGTACTCCTGATTGAATGGATCTCAATGATTTTCGTCTTGTTTCTTCATTCAACAAACTACTTGTTAGTTGGCTCATTGTAACAACTCTATCTGGAACGGAGTTACTTAGAGACACCACTAAGGTTTCCCAACTATCAAGAAATGAACTGAGTAGTAACAAGGCTTGCAACTCATCATCTAGCATCATATTTATATAAGAGAGTTGATTCACAATACTTTGAATTTCATTCAAATGCTACATAATTGAGTTTCCTTCTTTATACTTCAAATTCACAAGTTTCCTTATCTTACTTGGCTCATTGTAACAACTCCATCTGGAGCGGAGTTACTTGGAGACACCACTAAAGTTTCCCAACTATCAAGGGAAAGGACTAAATAGTAACAAAGCTTGCAACTCATCATCTAGCATCATCTTCATACAAGAGAATTTATTCACAATACTTTTAATTTCATTCAAATGCTACGTAATTGAGCTTTCTTCTTTATACTTCGAATTCACAAGCTTCCTATCAAGAAAGCCTTATTGTCTGCGGTCTTTCTTCCATACAACCTTTCTAACTTCTTTCAAAGTGATTGTGCCGAAGTTTCTATAGACATATGATGAAATACACTATCATCCACCCATTGCTGAATAAACTAAACAACTTTTCAATCTACTTTCTTCCACCCACCATCGGTCATGTCTTTTAGTTTTGCCCTAACACCTTCAATAAGTGTGTACAGATCCTTACAATATAATAAAGTTTCTATCTTGGCTTTTCAAATCATCCAACTGTTTCCATTCAAACTAATCATTCGACTTGTTGGAAAACCATACAACTTTCCTTTCTATGTGCAAATAAATGAGGATTAACAATATAAAATATTTAATAGATAAAAATCACTTCTAACATAAACAAACAAATCATCAAACATGAAGATGCTAGAGACACCAAAAAATTTTACGTGAAAAACCCTCCGATGTGAAGGAAAAAACTATGAAGCCTAGTTCGACACAAATCCATTATAATCACAATAATAGAAGTACAATCATCAAGTGACATCTCTTAGATACTCAAACTGCATAACGCAAATGTAGATTACAAGCAACATGAAAGAAAGGAATTATCACCAACTAGGGATCGTAGAAAATCCTCAACACAACCCTTGGAGAAGACAATTGAAGGAACCGCCGTTGTGAATGGAGCTTCATGAACTTGGATGCAGAGACCTCGGTGCTAGAAGACTCTTGTTCTTCTTCTCTTGCAAAATTTCCTTTTCTCTTTTTCTTCCTCCTATTTTCTTCAAGAAAGAAAACTCCAAATGTTGCTTTAATTATCTCTAAGCCAAAAACCATTCTCTTATTTTAGTTGCTTGGCCAAAAGACTAAAATACCCTCACACATGTGGCACTAAAATGTTACTTAAGCCCACATATGTGGGTCCCACTCAACATGAGGAGGGACTCCAACACTTTGGCCGTTCACTATCAATCTTCGACTTTTGTAAAGATCCCGAGTTCATGTAGACTGTTGGGTCCCGAGGGCCCACCCATCCAGGCTGACTTTCACATAAGACTTCTCGTCCCATAAGAGCATGTTCAAGAGAAAGAAGATGAGGATAATTTTCTTCCATTGCGTCCTCCTGAACAGCTTGTAAAGGCGGGCCGTAGAGTAGCCAGCTAGCAAATAGGCCCATGAAGATCCAAAGTAGAAGCATGAGCCTTCCACCATCCACTGCCAACACTAAAAACAATTTGTATTTTGTTGGAGGGCAGATATCTCAGATATCAAAAAAAGGGGCAGCTCGTTTCTTGGAGCTTTGAGGTCCACATGAAAGCAGTGCCGATAAATGATAGTGGATTCCTTATCTAGCCTTTTAATGAGATCAATCAGAAGAAGCTTATCTAGAGTTCTCTAACAAGAAACAGAGCTTTTAAACAGATGATGTTGATTTGATATGGGCATGTTTGGATACACTATCAAATTGAATTGTAATAAATTTTCCATTAAAGTGGAAATGGACAAATGATAATCACCTTCCTTGCATTGACAATGAGGGCTGGGAACCAAATACATTACTTAAAAAGTTGCTTTTCACGTTGGCTTGAAAGGAGTGAAACTTCAATTGGAGGGCTCTTCCTTGTTATGAATACTGGAAAAGCATGACTGCAATTTGGTCCCTTCTTGAGCCAGCTCTCTCTCTCTCTCTCTCTCTCTCTCTCTCTCTCTCTCTCATGTTTTCTTAAGTGAAGCTTAGTAGCAAATTGTATCTCTCCACGAGTACTTTTGTCGAGAGAGTTTGAAAATTGGGTGAGAGATAAGCCTTGTAATATTTTTTTTAGTAAAGAAAAAAGCTTCCTGTTATTGCCCTTTAAATTTAGGTATATCGCTGAACCATGTAAATTTCTATGCCTTTTATTTCCTTTATTTATTTATTTTTAGCTTTGTTCTTTTTGTGGTTTTGCTTTGGCAGCATGAATCGCAAGTGGGTATTTTTCACAACACCTTCCTCATGTTTAAACTGAAATTTTGCAATTCAATCCACCATGCATTGAAACAAAGCCTTGGCAGCTGACCAGGGAGGAAAGTTCATCAACACCAGTGCCTTACATGTTGACCCAAAACTCATCATCTATCTTTTACTTGAAGTTCCTTGCAGCTTTAGAATCCAGTTCTATCCTGCAGATGATATTACACATCTGTGGCTTCCCTCATTTTAAATTGAGGAACACTGCTCAGAAATCACAATACCCTGCTCATAATCATGAACATAATAATAGTACTTAGATTATCTTAAGAAAGTATGACTGACCACATAAGGAGAGTTTTCAATTCCATCACTGGATTCTCTGCATTATCCACTATGGAATCTTGAGGAAGGGGAAAGAATAGCAGGAATATGGAAGCTGGTTTTCTATTGAGGTCAGCTTGTTCACTTTCATCTTCAGAGGATCTCCCTGCAGCCAAAACTCATTTGATCTTGAGAGGACTTCCGCAGAAAGTGAACCCATTTCAACTGGGTCAGCCTACGTCGGGCGCTTCATTAACCAGGTCTAAAAATCAAGCTTGGGTCCAGCCATTTGGTAAATAGGCCATTGATTTTAGGTTCAATCCTACTGATTAACATCATAAATGGGCATGTATCGGGCTCAGGTTGGGTCCAATAAAAAATCTTACAACATAAAAGCATATGCTCAACCCATTTATTAGTGGGTCCTTAAGATACACCCGAGCACAACCTGCATGCTCTGACTGTATCGGATTTGGATTTTTGTTTTATTTTCATACAAACAACTACTTAAAGATTTCTCTCTTTTTTTTTTGCACAAGAATAGTTCAAAGTACTTAGTTACTTTGAACTAGTCTTGTTGTTTATTTTCAAAATGCATAAAAATAGATTTATAGTTTAATTACAGCTTTGTCAACTTTGTTTTTAGTTTAATTACTTGTTTTCTAACTTTTTTGTAATGCATAAAAATAGATTTATAGTTTAACTACCACTTTTCCAACTCTTTCTTTTTTCTTTTTTCTTTTTCTTTTTTTTTCTTTTTTTTTTTTTTTGTAAAAACAGATTCATAACAGTATATATAAGAAATTATCATTGAAAAATTATGACATATATAAGAATTTGAATATTCCAATTTCAAAAGGAATTCATACACAGGCATTCAATTGGACTGTGGGGCCCACAAATCTAATCAAGTGGTCAAATATAACAACCAGTTGGACTGGGGCCACAAGTCCAACCATACATGTTACATGGGCCAAACCAAAAGCCTTGTATAAACCATATATCCGTCGGTTTAGGACTCAGCTTGTTTCTTTGTTTAGATTTATTTCTTTAATTTTATTGCAAGTTAATTAGGAGTACTTTGATTGAATTTTGGAAGCATTACATAATAGAAAGCAAGATTTTATGATGGTCCATCTGTCTTCCACATCCTCCAAACTAGAACCCAGACAGACTCACATTTTGAGAGAGAGCATTATAAATTTCATTAATAACAACTAAGGTAAATATCATTTCCTTTTCCCAGGCTTTGATGATATGCTATATGCATATTTCAAGTAGATTTGTTGCCATTCTATTTTATATATATATATATTTCAACAAGTGCAAACAAAAGAAGATGGCTAATGGCAAATTGTCTTCAAAATACAATGAACTCACATACTTAAAATTCAACGTGAAAAATTTCACCTCCAAGTGCTGAACAAATCTCCAAGAGTTGGGCATTAACGTGCCTCGCACAAACACTCTCAAAAAGGATAATTACAAAAGGGCAAAGATAAGAGCATGAGGATATGGATGGATTGATGGGAATGGTGATGTCTTTCCGGACAAACACCTTATGTCATGCCCCAAAATTTGGCACCCGAGTACAAGTCCCCGGTCCTGAGTTCTAGGGTGTAAGATGTGTAAGTAATACATTATTCTCATTCCACAATTACAATAGTTCCAATTACATAAAAGAATAACTCCAAACAATCATCAACAACCGTAGAAACAAATTCACGTGCTTACATAAAACTTTAAACCATGGAAATAATCAACAACCATAGAAATAAATTCACGTCTTTACATAAAACTAAGGAATCATAAATCATAACTTTAAAAACCAATTACTCTCTAAGCCCTACTATGTAAGGCCTTATTACAAAAGTTCCTACTAAATCCACTACTCTAATACAATATCATAGATAAACAAAATTAATCTTATGGATAGTCATCATTCTCACGATTGTCTTCCTCAACTTCAAATTCTGAAGCTGAAATTTTCCAAACATGAGTGAGCTGCTAAACCTAGTGAGGAAGATCAATATTAGATTCCAAAAGTAGACAATCCCCAAAATAGAAGGTTTCTCGAATACAAGATTCTACAATACTAGACTTCCAAATATAACAACTGCATAAGGATGATAATTTTCAAATAAGGCAGGTTTCCAAATAAGGTAAGTTTTCAAATAAGACGGGTTTTTAAATTTAGCAATTTTCATGAAATTAGCACTAAAAATCAAAATGAATGATATCAACCATTTGGAAACATGAATGATCACCATGATGAATATAAATCATAATGTCAAATTAACAATGCATGAATGTAGTGTACAAGGGGTGTGTCATCACCCACAAGTATTAAGTAATCGGTAACATCAGGGCCTTTTAACTATAGTAGGCTAACAATTTGTTGACCCACTGGGCCTGACCATGGCCTTTTACAATCTTAACATTTTTCATCCATGGGGCTCCATAGTTTAGGTACTAATTGAGCTTCAGAGACTTTCAACCCAGAAATTGAGCCCAATATATTTATCTTTAGGGACTTTCAACCCAGGGACTGTGCCTGACGTATTAGCTTTAGGGACTTTGAACCCAAGGAATCTGCCTGATATATTGGCTTTAGGGACTTTCAATTCAAGAACAATGCCTGATCTATAATTTGCCAATGTTTCATAAACCCATGATCGGATTCTCCACATAGAAAACTATCTAAAATTTTCATTCCAAAATAACTTTCCGAAATAAGATTTTTATCATCAATTCTATAAACAAATATTTCAACGCACAAACTTTCCATCATTAGCATTCCTAAAATTTTCTTTCACATGCATAATTCCATAATTACTTTCCACAAAATATGTATTTCTCAACATCATTTGTAAATGCTTCCTTCTACATGCATGTAAAAATTAGGTTTTTTAGAAATCAAATGGAAACATAACATTAACAACCAAGCGTATACCTTGATGGGATTTTCTGAAAATTCATAGAAATTTTCAAAATATAAACTTGCATAATGGTGTAGATTATCAAGCATATAACAATGCGGTGATGGATTCTAGTTAAATTGCCATCCTATACATGGATTGTAGGTTCAGTTGCAGATCTAAAGTCGTGTGATATTTTGAGTTTTTAATTTGTTTCATAAAGTCTTGCAATAACCAAATAAAAATTCAACAAAGTCCCAAGCAAGGTATTCCGTCTCGATAATGGTGGCCGTAACTGTCACCACTGTTACCGATACGGGTATCAGCCATAACGGCCGATACGATTACGACCCTTGTAATGGTTGAAAAATAAAATTGTCCGAAAAGTTTTTAAAAATTCAGAATAATGTAAATATTCTTAATATGTGTTCATTTTTTGTTTTGAACAATGTTTATGATAGCGTAACAGTCCACTCTTTGGTGAGAGTATTGTATCTGGCTGTCAGATAAATTTATGAACATGGTTACGTCTCAAATATTTACACATCACAATCGAGCATTAGAACTAGAAATCAGAAAAAAATAATAATAATAATAATAAATGTATAAATACCAGTTCTTATTTTTTGAAAAAATGATCCTCGAAGTTTTTATTCACCCAAATTGCTTCAATATATGGTTTCAATCCTAAAAATATAGTAAAAGTAGTCAAAATCTGTTGTAGAATAATCCAGAAATGTTTTTGGAATATGAAAAGAAGAAAAAAAAAATTAATAGAAAAAAGATAGCTGTTTTTAAAAAAAAACCGTTAAGGGGGTAACGGTCGTTATGCCCTGTAACAGCCTATACAGCCCTCGTAATGGCAGATACTGTCCCAGAAAACCAACTAGACCTTTCCACCCCCATATTGCATAACGGTCATGGCCATTACTTGTATGTATCGGCCTTTACGTTTGTAGTGTAACAGATACAGAATGCCTTGCTCCCAAGACTTCAACCCTGCATAAATATACATTAATTTGAATCAAACGGTCTTGGAATTTAACAAATACACAAACTCTGAATTCTAAATAATTTGACGAGGAACTGACTAAATGGAATGTTATTTACTATAAACCATTGTCATGTTAAAATAAGAGAAGTAAACTAAACAATGTCTTGTAGAGAAATTAACTTCCTACACTGAGCATAGCAGAAACAAATAGAGATAAAATAAAACAATAGGATAATAGATGATAAAAAATAATATAAATAAATATTGATATGGAATCAAATAGTACAGATCCCCTCACATGACTAACCAGGAATGCTTCCTCCGTTTAACTTTCTTCCTCTTTCCTCTTTTCCTTCTTGTTCTTTTTTTTTTTTTGCTTTCTTTTTTTTTTTTTGCTTTTTTTGCACATGCAACAGCGTCAAGCTGCTGATGGACGTTTGATTTTTTTTCCTCTCTCATTTATAGACATAACATCTCTCTCTTTTTAATGCTGGAACGCAATAGCATTCACACTGTTATAAGGATAGTGGCAATGCTGCTGCCCTCTCTTTCCTCACGTGTCTTACACACGTGTACCAGGAGGCGCACACACCTCTCAAATGCCAGGTTGGCATGAGAAGACAAAACCCAAAAAAATAATAAAATATCTAGAATTGACAATGCCAACAGTATCCAAATGGCGTTTGGAACCAGAACTGGGTTCTAAATTTGACATGGGTACATCCCACATGTGAGAAATGGGGCTGGGGTTGGTGTATGTCATACATGGTGACGAGGAGTTGAGTGGTCCTATAGATGGACAGCTCAAATTGCCAAAAACGGGGGTTTTGAATTAAAGATTTTGAATGAATGATTTGTTTATTTTTACATGCAAATTTGCACCCCATGCACACCTATGCACTCACACCATAGTGGGATTTCACCACAATGGGTACTCGAACCATGGCCTTGGGTTGAATGAATGATTAAAATGTACTTGAAGCACAGGTGGACAATTGGGTAGCTGGTCATAAGGGGAACTTACATTCATAACGTGATCTTAATGAATGGTTTAAATTTGGGTGGCAACAGGCCATGGGGTATGATTCAACAGATGGTTAGCATACATCCAAAGTCTTCACATGTCTAACCCCTTAAAAGTAGGAGAAACCTTCTTTTAGAAATTGCTCTAACCTCCACATGGGTCCCACACGATGCATGGGGTGGTTCCTTTTGGAACCACACCAGTAAACTTAAAGTACACTGCATATATCATCTAATGTACTAATGAAATTATGATTGGACAAGCTGATTGAGTGACACTAAACATTTACATAATGGACAGTTGGATGAACTCGAGAATGGGATAAAGTGAATTATCGAGTTAAGGATAGGTCGTAAGGCTAGTGTGTAATCGACTCTCCAAGTGGATTGCTACATTGAGAGGTCTAAGGTGGTGGACTATGGATGGACACCACCATGGATGGAGAGGTTGGGTGCATGCATGGAGTATATAAGAACTTCTAATCCAGTGGAGTTTTCTTAAAGTTCTTCTACGGTCTAAAGGTTCTGGAAACATGTCTAAACACAGTTTATTTCAAAAACTGAACTGGTAGAATTGATGAAAAAATGAGGAGGATCACATTGATAACTTTGGTTTCGATGATTGGATGGGCCATTAAGGAGATACTGCGTAAAATTGCAATGGGCAGTTAGATTGTAAGGTCTAGGAGTGCAGGTTATAGTACGGTTCAAATAAATAAAATGACTTAGGTTAAGATTTCGTCACAATAGGACATGTAGAAATATGCTTTTGAGCATTGTCCAAGTATGTAGTGTGTAAGCCCTAAGATTATCTAGGTTTATAGTTTACACACCAAAGGATTCTTTAAAATGAAAAAAAAAAAAAAACAGTAGGAAATCGGTAGGAAATGTTCATATACATTTAGGAAACCAATTGGTGGGTTCATATCCTCAAATGAATAAGGATACATGTAGATCTAATGGTTCTCAGATGAGATCTCTATGATGGAATGATTTGATGAGGACATTAATGATTAGATAGCTAAATCTAAGGCCAACTAGATATCTTTACGGTTGGTTTGATGATTAGACAAGTATAGGCTCATATATAGAAATTGGTAAATGAATGACTTAAAATCAATGATAGAGTTCTAAGATTTGTACACATCAGTGTAGGGTAAAAATCAAGAGATTGGTCCACCACCTTGAATGGGTTGATTTAAACCATTTAGGTATGTTATCACATGGTTCAACATGCTTATCTATTTTATGGATTCAACCATCACTAGTGATGTGAATCTATGGCGGAGATCATTGGTCAATCGAAGGTGGATTGATATCAAACTTTAAAGGTTTGCTATGGATCATTATAATTTGAAATTATTCGTGGTTTAGAAGAGACTGATTTGATATCCAAGTAAGAAATCTAACTAGGGCAGGTTTTTAGTGTAAAATAAGGGTTATGATTGAGTGATTTTGATACACGAATCGTGGGTTATGATTGGGCGGATTTAGGGTAAGTTCAATGGTTAGATTTAGGGTAAATTAAGGATGAACAGATAGTCTTGTGCACATATGTGATGAGAGTGAGCATGTGCATACTCATACATATTTATAAACATGAAAATATATAACTTCCAATTATATAAATCAAATAACACTAAATAGATCAATCACACCTTGCATAAATTGATGGATGCACAGTTGGTCATGTATAAGTGTATGAATGCATGTATCAATTGATAGATATATGTATGTATAATTGAACGAATGCATGTGTACATACATGTGTGCATATGAATGCGTACTAAAATTACAGGTACATCAGTCATATTATCATGAATGGAAATGAACTTTTACCTGTGATAGATATTTTTGTCACTTTTGGATAGAGATATTTAAACAATAGCAAAAAAACTGTTGCTACATGGCAATACATATAACTATCATACAAACCATCACCAACCTAACCGCTGACAGATGTATGACATGTGGCACCATGCCACATGTACATCTACGTGTTAAGCACGCTCACCAACAATATGATTACAACCGCGGGCACCAATGGGTTAAACCTCTAGCTAGACCTTGAGAACACCATGACTCATTTAGGTCCAAACAAAGTTACAAAAGGATAGGCTATTTAGGCTCTTTACGGTGATGTGAATACAAAGTACGCCTAATAAAGCACCGAAAAGTGCTCAAGTAGCCCTACGGCTCACACCATGTACATGAAAACAGTGCTTAACACTATCCTTTTGGAGATTTAAACATAGGTTCTTGAGACAAAAACTTCCTCCTCTTACCACTAATCCATATATATATATATATATATATATATATATATATATATATATATATATATATATATATATATATATATATATAACTTTCCATATATAGTATATTTATTTGCTTTCTACAATATAAAAGATTTTATTTTTGAAATTTAATTTCCTTATAAAAATATAACAATAAAAGCGGTTGTTCTTCTCTGAACCAAGGCTCACAATACAAGTGATGTTGGCACTGGTCTGGTCCTTGTAGAGGCGAACAATGTCCCACCACCTCAAGACAAAGGGGGGCTTGGCTTGCACAACGGAGATCAGATCAAGCAGAGGAAGGCATGGATGATGCACTTTTGGGAAGGCTGCCATGTAACATACCAGAGTGGATAGTGATGTTGGCTGTGAGGACAGGGCCTTGAGGTGGGTGGTGATATTGGCCATGAGGACAAGGCCCATGTGGTACATGAGGTGTATGATTTTGGATGATTCCTTGTATTTCTTTTAGTTCTAAGGTCGAGCGAGGTCGAGCTTATGAAATGATGGGGCCACAGGTGCCATCCCACGACTAAGCTGCATATGAGGAAGAATGCTAGCAGGAATAAAGCCCGAGCCCAGAACTAAGGGTGTTGGATATTGGCTGATGCTATCCTAGCATATGTTAGCAAGCTGGCATTATTAACCAAAATAACTTGGTGAAAAATATCATGAAATCTCATAATATTTGGCAAAACTAAGTACAAGGTTAGTTAAAAATCTACAAGCAGCTGTAGCTTATGCACCTTATGCCTAAGAGTGTGAACACCATGATGCACTTTATTTTCTAGTTATAACATTGATCCAAACAGACCACCATTGTAGGAATCCATCAGTGAATAGTGCTTGAATGTCCACACCATAAATTTACTGGTATCCAAACAAGCCATAATATTAGGAACACTGATATTTTTTTAATGCATCATACATATGTGTGTGTGTGGGGGGGGGGGGGGGGGGAAGGTTCTATACAGTCGAGCTCTGTGGGCCCCACCATGATGTATGTCGAACATCTACCCCATCAGTCAGATGCACCATTCCATAGCGGGCCTAGGGCTTAAAAATCAAGTCAATCCTTGACTTGTGTGGGCCACACCACATACAAAAGTTGAGAGGGGTTACCCTCCATTAAAACATTCATAATCATTTTTTGGGCCCACCGAGATGTGGTTCACAAATCCAGACCATCCATTATGTGTGTCCCACTTGGATGAGGGGTCAGACCACGTTTAAGACGCATCCAAATTTCAGGTGGGCCCCACCAAGTGCTTTTATATGTTTTAGGCATGTCTTCACATGATTTTAGATGGTATGGCCCACCTGAGTACCGTATACAGCTGATTTTTGAAATATCCCATAATTTAAAGGGGACCCATCAAATGCACGGTGTTGATGTTTGACATACATCATGGTGGGGCCCACACAGCTTGACCTCATGGGGAGTTCCCATGAGCTCGACCATATAGAACCTTTTCCCTACACACACACACACACACACACACATTAAAGAAAAAAGTGAGATAAGAGAGAGAGAGAGGCACATACAAGTTGTCATTTAAAGCTTTGGATCATTTGAATTGATGGCACCAGTTTGATCCCACATATGATCGAAGACACGTCGCCTATCAACACGTTGGCAATTGTAAATATGGGGAATGTGCTGGATCTTGAAGTGGTCCTCTCCTCCCTTCCTTAGCCTGTCCAAGAATTCTTTGGACATATCCTCAAAGCCCATTACTTGAAGAGCAGCAAGGTGCTCGACCCCATCCGGGAGCATCTTTAAATTTGGACAATTAAAAATGCTGATATATCGTAGACATTGCATGTTGCCTTCCTCTATTCTGCTCCACTCTTCCAATGCTTCCATATCCATTAATGCAAAAAATCTGAGCATAGGAAATCTTCCAAGCTTACAGCCAATCTGCTTCCCCACGTAAGCATTGTTTAGATCGAGATGCGCCAGATTGGGTAACTCTCCGAGTGCAGCGAGTGGGTCACTTGTGAATTGAGTGTCACGAAATTTTATCACCCGTAGACAGTTAAGAGAGCCGACCCAATCGGGCAACTCCTTCACCATGCCTGCCAATACTAGTTTCTCAAGATACTGCGGAGGTCTTGACACTGTTTGTAATTGAAGCTGTTCATTCAGATCAACGGCTGATATTTTGAGAGAAAGCAGGTGTTGAAATTGATTAATGGAATTGCATAGTTGTGCACAGAATTCTTCCTTAACACCACTAGCCCTTAATTTCCTAAGTTGGGTTAAATGACCCACTTCTCTTGAAAATGTATCATCAACAGATGCACCTGATAATGTTTGGAGACGAATTAAGTGGATTACTCCATTCAGCATCTTAGTGGGATTGACTAAGAGAAGATGTCTCAATTGCAACAGCATCTCTGTTCCATCGGGCAAGCATTTCAAATGGGAACCCCTGACATCCAATGTCTGTAAGTTATGCAATCTTTTCACTGAATTGGGCAGGCTCTTAATTTGTGTCCTCCTCAAACTTAAATACCGTAAGTGAATTAGGCTGCCCACATCGTCCGGTAGATTGCTGACCTGAATGCCATCGAGATCTAATACTCTCAGCAGCTTAAAATCTAACAACATTCTGCATGAGGAAGAAGGAAAGTCATTTACATTGAATACAATAAGTGACCGAGGATTTAACCCGACCGTGCTAGATAGAATGCCAATTTCACAGTTTTGAATTGCTAAATGGCGTTGCTTTCCATCCACATTGATTTCTCCATTTGTTACGTCTCGGTTTGTTAAGATTGTCCCGAACCCTTCCTTCTTTAACATGTAGATAGCGATATCACGCATGAGGTCATGCACTCGACAAGCTATCAATTCTCCAGTACGGTCATCAATAACAGGCAGGAGCAGGTTTCTGTTAATGAGCTGAGCAAAGTAATCATTTGAGACCTCCTCAGGCGTCTTCCGCGGATTCCCCTCAATGAAGCCTTCAGCCACCCACATGCGGATAAGTTTCTTTCTCTTGATTTGATGATCTTCAGGGAACATACCACAAGACAAGAAACATAACTTGAGGTGAAGAGGTAGATAGCGGTAGCTCATGAGAAGGGCTTTGTTCAGTCTCTCAAGATCTTGGTTGTGGCTCAATTCCCAGTCACGATTTTTGAGTACATCAATCCATTCAGAAACAATTGTGCTCTTCTTCGACATAAGGCCGCCTATCACCACAATCGCAAGTGGTAAGCCATTGCATCTTCTAACCAGGGCTTTTCCCACTCCAATCAAGTGCTGTGGACAAGTCCGTTTAGGGTCATTGTTCCAAAAGGCGTTTTTGCAGAAGAGCTCCCAAGCCAAATCATGAGATAATGGCTCAGGTTTTTGTACTTTGCACCGCTCGCCCACGGGAGATGCTACATATTCATTGCGAGTCGTGAAGATGATCTTACCTCCAGCCTCATTTGGCAGAGCATCCTTCACATCATCCCAAACATGACTATCCCAAATATCATCGAGGACAAGCAGATACCCTGTTCCTTTCAGATAGTTGTATATAGTCCTCCGCAGTTCCCCTTTATTCAACATCTCCGTGCTGTTTGGAGGTGCCTCATCTCTACTCCTGTGGAATTCTCTGAGCATCTCTCTCAAAATAATCTCTACTTTGAATTGCTGAGAGACATAAATCCACGCATGGCATTCGAAATGCACCTTTCCAGTATTGTATACTTTCTTAGCAAGGGTAGTCTTTCCCTGACCACCCATCCCTACGATTGAAATGATGGTTCGTTGTTGCGTCTGCACTTCAGTAAGCAAGTTCATGAGCTGTTGTGACACATCCTCAAAGCCGACAATATCTGGTTCTTCAATCCAAGGAGCAGCGACTCCAGGATCCGGATGCCCATCATCCAGGAAATTTGAAGCCGTCTCTTGCGTAATTTGGAAACTGTAGAGTTTCCTCCTGTCGTCAATCTCTTTTGATTTTCTTCTGATCTTTTGAACTTCAGAGCCAAATTGTCGCTGAGCTTTCATGCGCCTGATGAAGCATGCTTGAAAGGAGAAGCAGCCCATGTGGATGTTACAAGGATGGCGTTGCATCTCCATCCGGATCATATACTCATCAACCGCATCTTCGGCATCCAAGACTAATTGTCTCACTTGGGTGATCCAAGCCTCAACAATTTCTTCACTCTCTCCCCTTCGTTCAGCATCTTTCAAGAAGGCTTTCATGGATTGAAGTTCATCCCTTATCCACTCAATGCCTTCCCGAGCTTGAGAGAGGAGCTCCATGTGATCTCTAAGCTGCCCATCCAATTTTTGAAGGAAAAAGGTAAGGAGTACGTCGACCATGGCCATTGCTACTCTCTTTGTTTTGCTTCACGTCTGAGATAAGGAAAACTTCCCGTTCTTTCAGATTCTGGATTGAGAGGACTCCGATTCGGCTATCTTATAATTATTAAAAAAAAAAAAAAACCCAAAGAAAATGCTCGACTTCTTCAGGTTTGGCATCTTACTTTAACCTCCCCTTGCATTCCCTTGACAAAATTCAGGTCCAGCAATGTGGGCTGAGAAGAAGAAGAGAGAGACGAGCATGAGTGCATGTGTAAAAGAGAGAGAGAGAGAGAGAGAGACAAGCATGAGTGCGTGTGTAAGAGAGAGAGAGAGAGAGAGAGAGAGAGACGAGCATGAGTGCGTGTGTAAGAGAGAGAGAGTGACGAGCATGAGTGTGTGTGTGTAAAGGAGAGAGAGAGAGAGAGAGAGAGAGAGAGAGAGAGCGTGATGAGGGTGTTTGACTATGACGATTCTGTTATAAAACTGATATACTCATATTACAGATTTATCATTTTTGTAAAATAACAAAAGAAACAGAAAATATTAAGGACCGGCTGAAGCACGTGTGATCACGCTGTCCTTAAAGCATTATTTGCCCCTTCTCAAAGTAATTGAGACTGCTAACAGGTTGCAGGCAAATACCTTCTAGGATACGACGAGCCTGTATGTGGTTCTACATTTAACAAGCATAAAGAAACTGCTAATGGAACTGTGTACACAATTTGCTGCCAAATAAAAACTTAAAGAAAAATCCCAGATTAGAAAGAATATTAGAAAGGAAATAGTTGGCTTAGCCCACTACACCGGTTTATTTCTTAAGGATTTGCTGGCTAAGATTTGTATTGAACCTTACTGACTTGATCGGAGATCACTTGAGCTTTTCTTATTGGGTCGTATGAGAGAGTGATTCGAGTAGTTGCGGTTGGTCCAATGAACCCCCCCAAGCATTGTTTATCGTTACCGATAACACTGGTAACGATACCGATAACACTGGTAGTATTAGAAATTCCAGACATCAGCAATGCATAGCTAAGTATCGCCAACGAATCGATATTGCCAATATTTTCAATTGTGTAAATTCCAGGCATTGCTTGTATTGCCAATGTATAGCCAATATTTTTTACTGTGTAATGGCACTTGTATTACAAGTGTATCGGCGATTTTTCAATAATAGCATCAATGTAGAGATATCACAGAAGGTTTGTTTATTTTTAAAAAAATTATATTTCAATTTTTTTTATGAGCACATTGTTGCATGTTTTTTTCAAATTATTATTGCTAATATTGATAATATCTCAATATTATTGTTATCGCAACATGCTGAATATCAAGGCCACAATCTTTCATTTTCTTTCTGGTTTTTAATGATTTCTTGGAAAATTATTGTGAGTTGTTGAGATTCTACAATATCGATAGATGTTTGGATGGATGGTTAGATGGGATCAATGGGATGGTTAGACTTTTTCTTACAACACATATGCTTTTACGCCCCCATTAAATGGAAACTTAGTGTATACATTCTTTTTGCAAATTTTTTATTTCTAAATATGCAAATATGTGTATTTTAGTATCTCCTGAAGTTTCACTTCTACCATTTTCCCATGTTTTCATACATTTTCGGTTATCAGCGATATCGATATTATTTCTGTATCCCCAGCTAGCGAAACTTGTAGCGATACCAATACTTCAAACATTGGGTGTATTAATCAATGTTCTTCACAAAAGTTGGAGAATTCACTCGAGAAGTATTCTCTCCCTCTGTCACTGCGGAGAATTTTTATTTTCTTATTTACTTGATTTTCTACTTCCACTTTATATACTTTAAACACATTTAGCGCTTCATTTTTTCTCTTTAATAGGTATACATACATGTATCTATAGCAATTGTCAATAAAGGTTGTAAAGTATATTCTACCTCCACGAGTAAGAATGTCGTTTAACTCACAAATATCGTTGTGCACAAGATCTAATACTTGAGATGATCTCTCAACACTTGGAAACAGTTTCTTTGTCATTTTGGATCGTATGCACACTTCACATTTATTGTTCTCATTATCTATGTATGAAATTAGACCATTCTTAGCCATGAATTTTAAAGTGTTATACCTTATATGTGCTAATCTTCCATGTCATAGTGCTACAGATTCAACCATATATGCAGAAGTACTACTTTCATTCAATAAGAACTTGATTATTTCATTACAAGTATATCCTTTTCTAACAAAATTCTCATTCTTTGATAGAATCAACTTACCTGACTCATACACTACCTGTATTCCAGGTTTTCCTAGAAGATCCCCAAAAACTAAGTTTCGCCTCATGTCTAAGACGTACCACACATTTGTCAAGATCACCTTATTTTCAGATGTAAACAATAATTTCATGGTTCCTTTGCCCACGACTTTCGATCAGACTTCATTACCCATTTAGACCTCTTGACCAATGGTCACATCCTCATAAGTTTTAAAAGTTGACCTGTCATCGCAGACATGTACTGTGGCCACAGTATCGTCCTACCAACTGGGAACTTTGCCTTGGATTGTGTTAACCTCAGTGATCATGGCCACTTTGCCTTGGACTGTGTTAACCTCAGTGGTCATGGCCACTTTACCGCCCTCCACTACACTTAAGCTTCTTCTTTTTTTTGTAATTTGCGATACCGACAAACACGAGCATAATGCCTAGTTTTTTCACATTGGACGAGGAATTTCCATTTTTAGCTTTCTTATCGCGGTTGTTGGATTCTTCCTCAATTTGCAAATGTTTCTAGATTTATTCCAATGTACAGTCCTCAGTCTTATACAGCAACTTCTTTGTGTAGTGTTTCCACATCGGGGGCAATTTTGCGATAACAACCCCGACTTGGAATGATTCAGGAAGATCAATTTTAATAGCCTTAATTTTATTCACAATTAGCTACAATTCTTAGATTTGAAGCAACAACGGTTTATTATTTACCATGTTATGGTTGAAATAACTGGCTATCAGGAATTTGTTGGTACCTTCTTCTTCAGCCTTGTATTTGAATTCTAGGGCGGTCCAAATTTCTTTTGCAAACGACGTTTGTGTGTACAGATCGTACATCTGGTCAGAAAGCGCATTCAATATGTGTCCATGGCACAGGAGTTCATCTTCAGCATGTTTGTTGCATGCAACAATCTGTTCGGATGTCCTCGTTTGTTGCTTCAAGCAGCGGCTACAGATTTAAACTAAGATGTAGTAAATCTTTAAGGCCATCAAAAAAAAACTTTATCTTGTCTTGTTACCTTGTAAAATTGATTCCGTCGAACCGCTCGAGATGAATCAGATTTTGGTTCATCAGTTTGATGGAAGATACGCTTTCGACTTCCATAGGAATAACGCTTCAAGATTGTTATAAAACTAATATCCTCGAATTACAGATTTATAATTTTTGTAAAATAATAAAAGAAACCGAAAATATTAAGGACAGGGGGAGGCACATGTGATCACACTGTCCTTAAAGCATTATTCGCCCCTTCTCAAAGTAATTAAGACTTTTGATAGGTTGCAAGCAAATAGCTTCTAGAATACGACAAGCCTGTATGTGGTTCTGTGTTCAGCAAGCACGAAGAAACCACTAACGGAACTCTGTGTACACAATTTGCTGGCAGATAAAAACTATAAAAAAAAAATCTCATATCAAAGAGAAGAATAGAAAGGAAGTAGCTAGCTTAGCCCACTACATTGGTCTATTTCTTAAGGATTTGCTGGCTAAGGTTCGTATTGAACCTTACTGACTTGATCAGAGATCACTTGAGCTTTTCTTATTGGGTCGTATGAGAGAATGATTCAAGTGGTTGGTGATGGTCCAATGAACTACCCAAACATTGTTTATATAGGCTAGGATTGTTGGATGTTAGGGCTGTACACGAGTCAAGCTAGCTCGAAAAGTTCGCTCGACTCAACTGGGATTGACTCGGCTTGAAAGGTCGACTCAAGGTGAGTCAAGCTTGTTTACTAAAGCTCGAGTTGAGTTCAAGCCAAATTCGACCATGGTGTATTTTAACTCGACTCGACTCGAAGCTCAAGCTCGAGCTCGACTCAGCTCAAGGAATATATTTTAATAATATATATTATATATATTATATTAATATTAAATATATATATATATAATATATATTTAAGTTTAAAATTTAAAAAAAAAGAAGTTAAAACTTAAAAGTTTTTACTAAAAAACCCTACCCGTCCCCATTCCCTCTTTTTCTTTCCCTTACCCTCCTGAGGTAAACTCGACTCGACTCGAATTACTAGCACGACTCGAACTCGACTCGAAAGCTTTGGCAAACAAGCCAAGCTTCAATGTTGAGCTCGAGGGTGAGCTTGAGCTCGAGCTCGAACTCAAGTATAGCATGGACGAGTCAAGCCGAGCTTGGCCCACCTCGACTCGACTTGGCTCGATGTACAACCCTATTGGACGTTTTGGTCCAAGGTCATAACTCCATATGACCATTTCTAGCTGTTGGTGAGAAACTAGTCGTTATTTGGCAGTTTATAACCATTTTGCATGTGGGAAAACCAACTGCATGCTAGCCGTTTAGCCTCAGTGGCTAGTCGTGTATGGTTGTTGGGCTAGCCACATGTAGCAGTTTCCGCATGGTTTTGTTTAATACTACATGAGCAATTACACCGCCTCTTAAACGGCAAGTTCCAACCTTTATCTAAGACTAACAGGTCTCTTTCAGACCTCTTACCCACAGAACTCCAGCCTCCTCACCCATAGCCACTTTCGCACCAACTCGCGTAAGATCGCTAGAAAGTGACCCATCTGCGACAAAATGCACACATGCGAAGTGCAAAGTGTGCCATTAGCGCCTATACTACCACACCGCCTCACATGCCCATGCCCTCAAACGAAGCCCATGCCCGTGCATGCGCACATGTTCTAATGCGCTAGCCTCAGTACTCCACGGATTCACCAAGCAAATAGAAAGGTACTCAACACCCTACTTATAAACACAAGTTTTTCTTCTCTCCTTTTCGATATGGGACTATTTCCAAAAACACCAAAAACCAAGTTTTTAACAAGCATGTTATATATATGTATGTGTGTGTGTGTGTGTGTGTGTGTATTTCAAATATTTTTAATCAAATATTTTCCATAACAGATTCAGGGATGCATATTAGCCGCGACCCCTGATACAATAATAGCGGGTGCGACCCTGACCGTCGGGCCCACCAAGATGTACGTGTTGTATATCCATGTTGTCCACTCATTTTCCAAGCTCATTTTAGGGCATGTTTCCAAAAATGAAGCAAATATAAATCTCAAGTGGCCCACAACACAAGAAACAATAGGTCATTAAACGGCACCTTAAAAGCTTCCTAAGGTCCACTAAAAATTTTATGTACGTAAAACACAAATAGCAGCTTGATCTAAAACTTTTGTGGGCCCAAGAAGCATTTAATGATGGGAATTCAAACCCTACATGGTCCACCTGAGATTTTTATCTGCTTCATTTTTCGGACCACATCCTTAAACTAAGCTGGTAAAATGGATGGGCAACATCGATGGTCAACATCGATATGCAACACAAACATCTAGGTAGGTCCTCTATCGGCATACGGGGTCACAGCTTATCCCTGTTCACGAATCAGGATTTAGAGGCATTTCGAGTAGGGTTAAAAGTCGGGCGGGTTGGGTCTGATTGCTGCTCAAACCTGGCACAACCCAAGATTCCTACACCTTAACCCTAACCCAACCCAACCCAAACTCAGGTTGGGAATTCTCAACGCAAGCGGGCTCGGTCGGGTACATACATGCTAATATTTTCATTATCACATTAGTCTATTATATTTTCAATATACGTCTTATTTTTTATACCAATGATTTTATTAATTATATATGTAGTTATTTATCATAAAGAACTTTATTTTTTCTAGACAAACAAGGTAAAATATAGGACAACTACTGCTTTAAAAGTCATTTTGTGTAACATGCAATCTATTTGGGAAAAAGAAATCCAGCGTATCTTGTTAGCTCGAGTCATTGGAAATGACGTGGACCAATGAAACCCGACAGCATTGGAATTTCTCGTGCTTTCAACATAGGCGATTCGCACTCAATTATAATTTATAAGTAACTTATATATCGATCAGGTTCTAGTTGGGTCAGGCAACCCAAGACCCGAACCCGAGCCGGACCTAAGTTTTATCGAGTTGGTGTTTGTATAGCCCAAGCCCAAGACCGAACCCGATACATCAACACTCAGGGTCAACCCTAATTTTGGGGTATAGAGAGTGGGAGCTGGTTGCGTGACCTAGGGTGCAGAAACCAGCAAGATCCAAAGGTAAGACCATAACTTAGGTAGGCCACACCAAACGAAAGAGTGGAAATGGAAACATCCACAATTGGAACCTTTCTGGAGATGACCATGATTTTTATATGCCATCCAAACCGTTCATAGGATTATTACCATTCAGATATATTGTAGTCACAAATATTATGTTGATACAAAACATTTGTCACCCCAGGCATTCATTCCCCATTGTTTCTTGTGGTATGGCTTGAGTGAGATTTGGATTTGCCTAATTTTTATATTCTTGTCCTATCGTTGTCTTACAAAATAGATGGACGGAGTGGATTTGTCACGGACATCTTTGTAGGCCCCGTGTTATGGAAAATGATTTTGTTTTAATATATATATATATTATTATTATTATTATTATTATTATTATTATTATAAAAAAACTTGGTTTTTCACTTTTGGAAATAGTCTCATATCAAATAGGAGAGAAGAAAAAATCCTCTTATAAATAAGGTGTTGAGTACCTTAATATTTGTTTGGTGAGACCGTACACAAGCGGAGTCTAAAACTCGGTGCAAGGGCGTGGGCATGTAAGGCAGTGTGGCTGTAGAGGTGTTAGGGGCACATTTCGCACTTTGCACGTGCACATTGGGTCGCTCCCTCGCCACCTTACGCGAGGCAGGTGCCAATCGTGGTGCGATAATGACTAAGAAAGATGGGTTAGGTGGTTGGGTTCAGAGTATTGTAGGTAAGAGGTTTGAGAGAGACCTCTCTACCTTATATAGGAGTTGTAGAACCATTTAAGAGGCATGGTGTAACTGCTCATGTAGTAATTAACCAGACCATGCAGAAACTGTTGCATGTGGCTAGCCCAATAGTAAAAAACGGCTAGCCACTGTGTCTAAATGGTTAGCATGTAGCTAATCTCCCACATCCAAAACGGTCAGAAATTACAAAAAATGGCTAGTTTCTCACAAATAGTCAGAAACGGTCTTCTGCAATAATGACCTTGGACTAAAACGTCCAGCCACCCTTGCCTATATAAACAAAGCTTCGCTAGTTCATTTCAACATCACAAACAAATCGACTCATTCTCTCATATGAACTAGTAAGCTCCAAGTGTTCTCTAATTAAGCCAACAGGTTCAATACAAACCTGAGCCACCAAGTCCACAAGAGCCAGACCAGTGTAGTGGTCTAATCTAGCAAACCCAATCTTCTGCTTTCTATCTCTCTTTCCATTTGAAAATTTTCTTCTTCTTTTTTTTTTCATCTTCCAGAAAAATTGTGTTTACAAAATTTCATTAGTGGTTCCTTCGTGCTTGCTGAACGCGAAATCACACACATGTTAGTACAATCCTAGAAGTTATTTGCTTGCAACCTACCAACAGTCTTAATTATTTTGAGAATGGACGAATAATGCTTTAAGGACAAAGTGATCACACGTGCTTCAACTTGTCCTTAATATTATATTTTTCGATTTCCTAATTCCTTCTATTTTACAGCAATTGTAAATCTGTAATTTGATATTATGAAATCTCAACAATCTTAAAGCGTTATTGTAATGAAAACTGAAGGTGTATCCTCAATCAAATTGATGAACCATGATCTGATTCGTCTTGATCAGTTCGACCGAATCAACTTTACAAGGTAGCAAGACAAGATAAAGTTTCTATTAACGACATTGAAGATTTATTCATCTTAGATCCTAATCTTCAGCCACTACCTAAAGCAACTAACGAGGACACACCTGAACAAGTTGTTGCATGCAACAAACGAGCTGAAGATGAACTATTGTGTCGTAAACACATTCTGAACATGCTATTTGATCATTTGTATGATCGGTACACGCAAACTACATGTGTAAAATAAATTTAGACTACCCTAGAGTTCAAATACAAGGCCGAAAAAGAAAGTATCAGCAAGTTATTAATAGCTAGGTACTTCGACTTTAACATGTTAGATAATAAACCGCTGCTATCCCAAATCCAAGAATTGCAGCTAATTGTAAACAAAATTAAGGCTATTAAAATTAATCTCCCTGAATCATTTCAAGTGGGGGCTATAATCGCAAAATTGTCCCCAATGTGAAAAGACTACAAAAAGAAGTTGCTGCATAAGACCGATGACTATACACTAGAACATTTGTGAATTAAGGAAGAATCCCGCAACTGACTAAAAAAAAAAGCTTAAAATGGAAATTCATCGTCAAGTTACAAGCAGTAGAAAAGACCCAAAACAAGAATCCCGAGAATGACGATTTCCCTAAAATCAACTTACCACACGATGTAGAGACTGTATATTTGCACGAGCAAAGAGGGTGCCTAACACCTTCCCTCTCTGTGACTGAGGTCGCTTACTCGAAATATCGGGTCACAAATCAAGAGTCAACTTAAAGCAAGAGAGCCTCTAGATTCTCTAGCTTTTACACATTTTGCAGGTTGTAGCCGACTACAGGATTTTTAAGTTAATTGGCTAGTGACGACTCAAGTCTACTATATATCATCAATCCAAATCAGCCCATATACCTTAAAAACAAAAACATAAAAGTATGGGCGCCGATTTCTAGCATTCACACTCATCGGAGCAGAATAGGTTAGACCTGGCCTCACCCAACACAGTGCGACCCTGACCATGGGTCCCACCTTAATGTATTTATTATATATATGCACTTTTGGCAGCTCATTTTAGAGCATGAGTTAAAAAATGAAGCTGATCCAAATCTTAGATGATCAACCATAGGGAAAAGTGCTGATTGAATGCCTGCCATTAAAAATTCCTTAGGGCCTATACCATAATGTCTATCTGTCATTGTCACACAAACATGAATGAAGGAGGAAAACAAATATTAGCTTGATTTAAAACTTTTGTGGCCCACAAGTTTGTAATGGTCAACCGCTACTATTTCTTGTGGTGTGGTCCACCCAAGTTTTGGTTCTGCTTCATTTTTTAGCTCATGTCTTAAAATGAGCAAGCAAAATAGATGGACAGTATGGAAATATGATACATATATCAAAATGGGCCCCGTGTTAGGGCCACACCATGTTGCTTGTGGCAATGACATACCTAATTTGCTCCCTTTTAAAAATTTTCTTTGTATCAGGCTTCATGCTAACCGTAGCTTTCTTTTTCCATTTTTACTTAAGTGGGCCACTTGGATTTATAGTAAGGAAAGGAAAATGTTTTCTCAATGGTTAAGCCCAAATGTGCTACCTTCCATTACATATGCTACAAGTGGCAACCACATGTGTCAATGTGCCAAATGAGCCATTGTCATCTATCTTTTCTTGTGCTCTTGCGTGTAAAGTGTCTCACATTTGCTAATGTGCCACACATGATGCCATCCATCTTCTCTCATGTCCACGTGTGTTAATTTGCCACATGTACAACCAGTCATCTTTTATTATGCCCTACAAGTGCAAATGCCCTACAAGTGCAAACACGCATGCCACACTGTACCACTATGCCACCATCCATCCTCAATTGATCTAAATATGACACATGTGCCAATGGTGCCAACACGCAAAAGTGATGCCATCTAACTTTAAGTAACCACATGTCCAATGTACTAATGTATGACTTGTGCCACGTGTCATCGTACAACTTTAAGCACCTCATATGTATGGCGTGTGCCGTAATTTAGCTTCATGCACCTACATGTGCCACATATGCAATGTGTGCCATTATCCATATTAAAGCATCCAACATATCACACGTGTTTTAATTTGGCACATGCTAGTGATCCCATAGATTTTATTTTTTTTAACCAAATAAAATATTGGAAAATAGATCCTAAAGTACTTAGAAATCTTGTTGGAAAAAAAAAATAAAATTTGATTCATCTCCATGGTTTCCTAATAATGATTTTTTTCAAGCAACTTTGTTTCTTCTCCTATAACATGAATCCAAATAGGCTCTCATGGCATGCCTGGTTTGCTTTGCCTTTCCTTCTAGAATTTTTTAATGGTGGCCAATTCAATCACCACTGTTTCCTATAATGTGGTTCACTAGATTTGAATCTGCCCACTTTTGGGCTCATGCCCTAAGATGAGCTGGCAAAATGAATGGTAGTGACCCTTCCAGTATCAAGATCAGTGCTTTAAAAGTTTAGTAGGCCCACCATGATTTATGTGTTTTACCTACACCATCCTTCCATTTCTCAAGATCAATTTAGCGCATAAGTCGAAAAATAGATATAAATCCAAATCTTAAGTGGCCCACACTATTGGAAATAGTGATTGGCATTCAATCATTAAAAACTGAGGGCCACAAAAGTTTTAGATCAAGCTGATATTTGTGTTTTTTATTCTTCTTGGTCTGTGACCTAATCAATAGGGTAGATGGCAAATAAACATAATAATGAGCCCTGAGAATTGTAACAGTGTGCATTCAATCACCACTCCTAGTGTGGTCCACCTGAGATTTGGAACAGCCTGGCCTGTTGGATGATCGGTGAGTGGCTGTAAGTGTTGTTAGACGTGTAACGATTACATCTTCACTGTAAATACGCAGCTGCCTTTTGAAAGTCATTTCCAAATCCAATGTTTGATTTTTCCTTGGCGGGGATTGGGTACTGCCCGGACCAGGACCTAGCTCGAGACAGACAGTCCTATCAGGGGCTCTGCAAGGCCCACCGTGGTATATATGTTTTATCTAAGTCGTCCATCTATTTTGTAAGATAATTTTAGGGCATGATATAAAAAAGGAGGCAGATCTAAGGCTTGAGTGGACTACAAAACAGGAAACAGTGGAGATTGAATGTCTACTGCAGAAAACCTCGTGAGGGCCACAGAAGTTTTGGATTAAGCTGATATTTATGTTTTCCCTTCATCCAGGTCTATGTGAGCTTAGAACAGGTGGGATGGCAAATAAACATCTCGATGGGCGCCATAGGAAGGTTTGAACGGTTGGGGTCATTGTCATCACGGAAGCAGATTGGTCCCACCCCTACCAGACGTAGCAAGGAATGGGCAGATCTGTGTGGGGCACACCTTGATGTATCTGTTTATCCTCTCTGTCCATTGTTTTTCTAAGATCATGTTATGGTATGAGCTCAATAACGAAACAGATCCAACGCTTTACTAGACCACACCAGAGACGACTCTTGCATTTAATGCAACCCAAGTTTACTAATTGGGGTGGTCCACTTGAACGTTGGATCTACCTCATTTTTGAGTTTGTATCTTAAAATGATCTGAGAAAATGGATGGACGGTGTGGATAAACAGATAAATCACAGTAGGCTCCCACACAGATCTGCCCGTTCCTTGCTACGTTCAGGCGGGATCGGACACAACCCTCTTCTTACCACCACTGCTTCCTGTTGTGTGGTCCACTCGAGCCTTAGATCTGCCTCCTTTTAGGATTATTCTCTAAAATGATATTTCAAAATGGATGGACGGCTTGGATCGTCCGTCTCTAGCCAGGTCCTGGTGGGGTAGTACCCAATCCGCGCCCTTTCATATTTTGGTAGTCCTCACATCAAATTGTTGAGGCAAAATGTTCGTTTTGGACATAAATGTCAAGCAAAGAGAAGGAATTTGGTATTTGAAGAAAGATAAGGAAGATAAACATACTGAAGAGAACAGCATCCGTTGACACTTCAATCTCTATCATGTAAAAGACGAAGTAGATTTATATCCTGTATCTGCAATAGAGTATAGTGGATGAGAGACGATCATCATTCACAGCATTTGGAAGAAGTTATGGAAGAGTTCTTTCTCAAAGGACTTACCGGTACAGCTGCTTGAGAATCGTAGTATTGCGACAGTGTCTGGATCGGATAAGGCAGAAGAGGTGCACGTTAAAAACAAAAGGAGCATGTATAGAAAATGGAAACGGATTGGCTACTCTCCCCTGCCATCTGCCAAGGGATGGTGGTCGGTGCTCTGTGGGCCCCACCACGATGTATTTGTTTCATCCATGCCGTCCATCTATTTTTATAGATCATTTTATATTATGAGACCAAAATTGAGTTATATAAAAATCTCAAATGTACTACATTACAGGAAACGGTGTTGAATGAACGTAGACCATTAAAGACTTTTTGGGGGGCCATAAAAGTTGTAGATCAACCTGATATTTGGTTTTTCCCTTCATCTGGGTCTGTATGACCTAATCAACAGATTCGATGTCAAATAAAAAGTATATTGGGCCTTAGGAGGATTTATATGGTGGATATTCAATTACTATTTTTTTCTGTGGAGTGGTTCACATTAGACTTATATCCCTCTAAATTTTGGGACCAACCTCTAAAATGATATGTAAAAATGGATGAAAAACATACATCATGGTGGGGCCCATAGAGCACCGACCACCACCACCACCGGGCTGGTGGCAGTAGTAGCCAATCCGTTTCTAATCTGTGTTTTAGCTTCATTCACTTCGGTTCGGATGGTGGGCCTTTAGAAGTTTTTAACGGTGAGCATTAATCATCACTTTTTCCGAGATGTAATTGTACTTGACGTTTGAGATTGCGTACAAAAATGACCTGGAAAAACGAATGGACGGATTAGATATACAACATGTCATTAAAGTGAGCCCTACAGTATGGGTAACACAACCACAGAGTTAAGCATCGAGTACGTCGCCTGCCGTGCCCCAAAAAATAGGGCGGGAACTTGTAAATTTGGGCGCGGCTTTGGTGAATGGGACCCTGACTGTGGGGCCCACATTGATGTATATGACTACATCCACACCGTTCATCTGTATTGAAAGCTTATTTCAGTGCATGATTTAAAAGATAAAGTAGATCCAAATCTCAGATGGACCGTAGTATAGGAAACAGTAGTGATTGACCATTAAAAACTTCCTGTAGGTTAGAAAAGCTTTGGATCAAGGCGATATTTGTGTGGTCTCTTCAGCTAGGTTTTTGTGATGTTATCAACACAGGTTGGATGGCAAATAAACATTTTGTTAGAATATATGAAGTTTTCAATGAGGTGGATTCAATTATGCCTCTTTCCTGCGGTGTGGTCCAACTAAGGTTTAGGTCAGCTTCAATTTTGGGATCTTACTCTAAAATGGTCTTTGAAAATGGTTGGACGGTGTGGATTTAAGGCACATATATCACTGTGATCCCCACGGTCAGCGCAGCTTCGGTGGATCCGGGAAGGTGGGTGGGATCCCTGACCGTAGAGCCCATGCATATGACTTGTATCCACCCGTACATCTGATTTTAAAACTCATTTTAAGGCATGAAACAAAAAAATGAAGCAGATTAAAATCTCAGGCGGACCATAATATAATAAACAGTGGTAACCGATAATTAAAAACTTCCCGTGGGATACAAAATTTTTGGATCAAGCTATATTCGTGTGGTATCTTCATCTAGGTATTAATCAGTAGGTTAGATGGAAAATAAACATTGCGGTGGTCCTCATGAAAATTTTAAGGGGGGATTCAATAAAGATTTTTTTCCTATGGTGTGGTCCACGTAAGATCTGAATCTGCTTCATTTTTTGGATCATGTTCTAAAATAAAATGTCAAAATATATGGACGGCGTGGATGTAAGGAATATACATCAAAGTGGCCCCACAGGATCCATGACCCACCGGATCCGCACAAAAAGCACCCATTTTTCTTTTACCTTCGTATTCCAAGTCGTGGCTGACGTTTGCTTAATTTGTCAAGTCATATCTTTCTTTTATCTCATGGTGAGCGATTAGGACCTGCATAACACCATAGTAGGTGTCATCTTTACCGTGTGGGCCTCACCATGATTAGTGTATTATATATCCACACCGTCCATCGGTTTTCACATATCATTTTACTACATCATTCAAAAAATTAAGCAGAATCTAAATATCTGGTGGACCACACCGTTGAAAAAAGTGATAAATGATCATTAAAAACTTTTTTCAAACAACAAAGCAAGCTTTGGATCAAGCTGGTAATTGTATTTTTAATTTCCTTCGTCCATATTTGGTTGACCTTATCAAGGGTTTAGATGGAAAATAAATAATACCATGTACTTATGGTGGGCTCAATGACCATTATTTCATGTAATGTGGTCGACTTGAGAGTTAAATATATAAAAATGAATGGCCGGCATAGATATATAATACATCATCAAGTAGGCTAGGGTAAGGTTAGTTGTTACCTGGGTAAGTGTTACCTGGGTAACACCTAGTTCGTTCCATGGACGTGGATTGTATCCTATCCCCGCCCAAACAGTAATCCTTCCGGTTAGGGCTACGTGGGACCCATCATGTTGTAAGTGTTTTTAATGGTCAACGTTAACAGAACACTTTTTCCTGTAATGTGGTCCACTTGAGATGGGGATATATCTCATTTTTGGTATTATATATAAAATGATCTAAAAAAATAGATGGACGGCATGGATGAAGCACTTACATCATTATGGGGCTCACAGAGCAACGACCACCAGCCATGGCCGGTGGCGGGGGGAGTAGCCAATCCGTTTCTAAGGTGAGGGTACTTAATACGTTATATTTTACTTGCATTCGCGCGCTTGGACAAAGCGACCCCAACCGCACCCTAGCTGGCCCAACAAGGGCTGCCAACGGACCGGACCGTAGTCTGGCCTGGCCCGCATAGTAAATCCTATGCCCGAACCCGTGACGCCCAGGCCTAATCCTCCGTGCGCCCAAGATCGGCCATTCACTTTTATGCAAGATCTGCACCGTTCATCAGGTGTGCCCCATTATCCATGATATATGATAAAATTTCCCTCAAAACGCTAGATGATCATAAGGTCCAACCAAGCATTATCAGCAATTAAATGTCCTGATGCATGGAGCCCATATTTCAGTGATCAAAGCCATTTACTTTATATCTCCCTGAATGATGGATGCACAAAGAAAAAGAAAAGACATTGGGAAATCCTGACCCCTCAATTACTGGGTATATAAAGAGATAATTAAGAAAAATACACTCAACGGTTCAGAACTAATTTCAAAGATCAGATGGTCAGGATCTTCCAACATGGAAGAGTTTTCCCAGAACACGTATCCACACATCAATCAGTTCGATCCCGGCCCCTAAATTCATTCTCGGGTCTGGTCCATTAATCAACGGCTGCCTGCTCTTGGGGTTGAACCAGGTCTGATTATTAGTCAGGCTTCAAAATCAGGGTCGTTCCCAACCGACAGACCTCTACAAAGGTCCCAACCCTGACCCATATGGGCCTGACCAATAGCAAGCCCATCTTGTGAGGTGTGATGCTTCAGTTCCTTACAGTTTCATTCACCCCGTTGTGCGTTGTGGCCACTTTTGCTGGTGAGCACTTGGATGGTGAGCCCTCTAATATAACGTGTGGAATCTGGACCATTCGTCAAGTGGGCCAAACTTGGTATTGTCATTATGCAAACATCACTTTGATCAGTTAGGCCACACGTTGATTTTGAATTTGGACTGTTGGTTGATGTTTCCAACAATAACCCACTTTCTTGATGAGTAGACCAGCTTGGGCCCACCCGACTAACTGCCTGAATCTCTACCAGAGATGTCCCACGGGCATGTTTTGGGAAATGATTCAAATGTGAAAAAGGTCCATGTGAGTGAGCCCATCAGATTTGATGGAATCTACACGATTTTAGGAACCTTCACGGAGTTGAAGACAAGCTAATTATCCTTATCATCTACTGTTAGAATGGTTATTGGACACAATCAACGGTTTAGATCATCTACAGACAACCTTAGATGTTCATGTATTTTTTTTTTCTCTCAATTTTCTCTTTGGAGAATTTTTGGGATATATTCTTTACAGAAAGAAAGTCTCCCATTCTATAAAGGGGGAATTAAAAGGATTAGAGGTGAGCATTGAATCGAGTCAGTCCAATTCAACTTGGTTTGAAACTTTCAATGCCTGGACCAAACTTGATCCGATTTGGGACCGAGTCCGAATCTTTTGACTCAATCCGATCCATTGCATTGCTGGCCTGACCTGAACTGAGTCCGTTTCTGTCAGGGAAACCAAGTCGGATCGGGTTAGGTACGGTTCGGATCAAATCCTCTGGTTCAATGGTAGACGTTCAACCCCCATTGCTTTTTGTAATGTGGTTCACTTGATCTTTATATCTATCTTATTTTTCAGCTCAAGCCTTAAGACGAGCCCACCAAATGGATGGACGATTTGGATATAAAACATACCTCATGATGGAATCCATAGAACTTGCTTACGTTAATACAACAGCTGACATGGTGCATGGTACACCTATTGGTCTGCTTATGTACACCTGCCAGAGGGCATGGTGCATGGTAGACTTGGTGTCATTTGTAAAGAGAAGCTTTAAGGTGATTCACAGTAAGAGTTGAACAAGTGAGTAAAGCAACTAGCCGCACACATGCCTAACTAGCACACATGTACTAGATCTGAGCCATTCATCAGGTGTGATGCACAATAATGTTCCCTTACTAGAAAAAAAAAGGCCAGTATATTCACTAGGTGGGCCACACATGTACAAGAAAAATCAATGGCTAGAATAAAAAAGGTAACCATCGGTCCAATATTCAACATAACTTATGGTCCACTTTGATGGGAGGGTCCATGATGCTTCCACTAGATGAATGCCTAGATACAAGGGCCAGCTGTCAAAGTATGATGAGATTGACCTCTTCAATTTCTCCGGATGCAATTCACCTCAGCATTGGTTGAGCTAACACGCAACTCTTTTGAACCTTCCAGCTTGATTAAAGCATCATGATTATTGTTTGAGCCCACCGAGGTGTGGTTCACAAATCCAGACCATCCATTATATGTGTCCCACTTGGATGAGGGGTCAGACCAAGTTTCAGATGCATCCAAATTTTAAGTGGGCCCCACCAAGTGCTTTTAAATGTTTTAGGAGTGTCTTCACGTGATTTTAGATGGTATGGCCCACCTGAGTTCCGTATACAACTGATTTTTGGGATATCCTATAATTTAAAGGGGACCCATCAAATGCACAGTGTTGATGTTTGACACACATCACGGTGGGGCCCACACAGCTTGACCTCATGGGAAGTTCCCATGAGTTGGACGACATAGAACCTATTTCCCTATTCTGTGTAGCTCGGTGCTCGGTGCACCTCGAGCCTTGAGCACAACAGAGGGATTGGCTACTCTCCTTCCACTAGCAAATGGTGGATAGTTGGTGCTCTGTGGACCCTAGCATGATGTCTTTATTTCATCCATGCCATCCATCCATTTTTCTATATCATTTTATGATTTAAAGTAAAAATGAGATATATCCCAATCTCAAGTGGACAACATTACAGTAAATGGTGTTGAATGAACATTGTGCGGATCAGATCGGATCGGTCTGGATTGACCACGATCCGAACTCGATCCGAAAAACTGTTGGATCTGAATGACCCTACTCGATCCGCACCAATCCAGGCCATTAGTTCTGTTCAGAACGGGTCCAATAGGGTCTAATCGGGTTGGATCCACCGAATCGGGTCAAACATGCCCAACTCTAAAAAGGATTAGGCCTTAAGACAACAAAAATAAATGGCTTATCCATATCATATTGGAATTCCTTGTTTCATCACAATCTTTTCTTAATTTGAATTTTGAGAGAAAAAGATTGTTCAACCGAAGATACTCCAAAGGAAAATAGCGTGGGACCCACCCACTAGTGGTTGTCCATAAGTTTACCCCATGTACTTATGTCTAACATTTCGCACTTAATCATGTTATGTAAAGAGTATGATATAAATTGTCAATTTAGCACGTACCATGACAATAAGAACCAAAAGATTGTAATGAAAAGAATTAGAGGTGTGTGACAGTTGGAACATTGTTGTCTTTTCATAGGTGTTTGAATACTAAGTGACCACCTAATTAGCTATCACTCAATAAACCAAGCTTTGTTATGCTTGTCTTAGTTTGTATGATAATATTAGATGAAGTTTACTCTTGATTAAGAGTATTAGCCAACATACACACTTATCCAACTTATTTATTTTAAAAATTAGTTTTTTACCAACTTTAATTTAAATTTGTATTAAAGTTATATATATATATATATATGGAAATGGTTTTTATGTGGTCGATCTCATAGGAATTTCCCATGAGGCCGAGCTATGTGGGCCCCACCATGATTCTTGTCGAACATCAACACAGTGCATTTGATGGGACCCCTTTAAATGATGGGATATCCCAAAAATTAGCCGTATGAGAAACTTAGGTGGGCCATACCATCTAAAATAATGTGAAGATATGCCTCAAACATATAAAAGCACTTGGTGGGGCCCACGTAAAATTTGGATGTGTCTGAAACTTGGTTTGACCCCTCGTCCAAGTGGGACACACATAATGGATGGGCTGGATTTGTGAACCACACCTTGGTGGGCCCAACAAATGATTACGAATGTTTTAATGGGAGGATAACCCCTCTCAACTTTTGTATGTGGTGTGGCCCACAAAAGTCATGGATTGACTCGATTTTTAAGCACGAACCCCACATGGAATGTTGTATTTGACTAATGGTGTAGATGTTCAGCACACATCACAATGGGGCCCACATAGCTCAACTGCATAGAACCATTTCCCATATATATATATATATATATATATATATATATATATATATATATATAATGCGTGCGCGCACGCACACACACACACTTTTTGAAAAAAGCTGTTGTTTACGAGACCAATCAAAATTCAATGTTGCCTATAGATGAGTCTTTAAGTGCATATTATAGTTTAACAAACTTCGTGTGAATATCGCAGGTCTTTGTCACGTAGATGTGTAATATATAATTGATCAAGCCACTTTCCTATCTAATCAAATCCTACCCTAAGACATTCATCATCGTATTCTAAAGTAGCGATATTTGATCTCATCCTCCACACAAGACAAAGGTAGCTAAGGACACGATCACAGTCTCGTGTAGGATAAATGTGAAGGCAAGACTGACACCAAGCCACCTCTCGATGGTGGATAACATCTATGCTAACTCAAATTACTCCTCTCACATAAGATTACCATACGTCTTGCCATATTATGTCCACGGGAGTGTTCCAAGTACCTATGATGGTCATAGATTAATAGGGTACTAAGATCCATGGATCACAACTCTCCTCAATCATTAACTGTCATGTCTAATCTCAAGTTTCTAAGGACAACCCAAGGAGTCACTCCTCACGATTGAGATCGACCATATCACATCCACACGACTAGCAGACTAGGATTCACATAGGTTTTCTGGAGCATAACTCCAGTAAGGGGTGCATCACAATTGTGATCCATCACCCTATAGCCTTTTATACTTAATGAATGAAGTTTTTTATACTTGCCTAATCCATGCAAGCCAACAATTTAAATATTTCCATGATCATTAATCACCATCCTTGGTCAATCTCGTGCTTGCTTAAGGATTGGATCAATAGATCTTGACATTGGATGTCCAACAAGCATGATTTAAAGTAAACAAATGGTTAAAACTCAAAGTTAAGGTTGAAAACTCACGACTAACAAATTTAAAAATCTTAGATATGTTGGCCAACCTTTAAAATACTCAATGGATGGTCCAAACCTTAAGATTAACTTTCTCATTCTTGGCTAGACTAAGTGGATTCCTTATTGATTTGTGTGGGCAATCTTGATGAATGCATCCACCCACATTCACCTTCAGTGACCACATAGTGACCTTGTAAAGACACCTAGTGCACAATCAACTTGGATCTCCATCCACACATCCTCAAATTTGAGAACTTGATGGAGCTAATGCAACTGCAAGCCCTTCTAGCCTGGGCATAATGAGTCCCCTAGTTTAAAAGTTTTCCTAAAATCCTACTAATTTGAGTGTCCAAAATTTCATATAAGCTATCGTATCCATGACACACTCATGCACTCATGTGGGTAGGGCAAAGGTATTTGACACCAAGTTTGCCTCCTCAATGATGGAGATTGTCCCTCCTCCACAAACTTAGTCCCCTCACATAATAGTATCATTTATAGAATATTATAAGTTTATCTTAGAACTTATATAGTCATATTGTTGGGGGCCTTGCACAAAACCTTAAGATTTAGCCCTCTAGAACAAACCAAAATTATGGGATAATAAAAGCAATGAAATAAATCAAAGCAACAACCACACACCACATTAGAGATTTTTACGTGAAAAACCCTCAAAGAGGTAAAAACCATGGGACCTTGTCCGGATCAACAATCCACTATAAAGTATAACGTTACAACTGATTACAAGCACGCCTTGCTATGATCAAACATTCACTCATGCAGGAGTGAATAAATAATAAGAGAAAAAAAAAATGAGAGATCTCACCGATTACGAGGACGTGGAAGCACTGAGATATGGTAGATCACCTCCATGAACATAACCTCCCTTCTACAAGCTTCATCTCCCTCTTTCTCTCTCTCTCACCCCTTTGATAGCTCTCTTATATTTTTCATATATACTAGAAAAACCCTAAGGACCCCTATTTATAGTTTTAGAAAACTCCTTTCTGCATCTTAGTTGTGAAAGGGCTTGTGAAACAAAATTCGCGCAAAATTATGGAACAAATCTGTGTTACCATGACTGGTCATATCGAGTCCATGATCGGTCGAGCACACCCACGACCAGTCGTGCACCTCCCACGACCGATCGAGCACCTCGGAGAAAATTAACTCAAAGTCACTGGACTTTGAGTCGTGCAACCCACGACTGGTCGAGCACCAGCCCACGACCGGTCGTGCAGGGTTCACGACCGGTCGAGTACAGGAAAAAAAAACTCCATCAAATCTCCTCCTTTTTAACCTGGGAGGAATTTACCTTCTTCAAGCCAGCCTGGTTTCTATAAACCTTAAACTTATCCTTGAGCAAAGTCTTGGTCATCATGTTTGACTCATTATCATCCGTGTGGACCTTTTTAAGCTGTAACACATTTTGTTCCAAAATTATCCCTGATCCAGTGATACTGAATCTCAATGTGCTTCGACTTGGAATGCTGACTTGGATTCTTGCTCAGGTGTATAGCACTCTGACTATCGCAATAGACCACGTGCTCCTCTTGCTTCGGGTTAAGTTCCTGTAGGAACCTCTTCATCCAAAGCATCTCTTTACATGCTTCTGTGACTGCAATGTACTCGGCCTCCGTCGTCGACAATGCTACGACCTTCTGTAGCTTGATGTGATTTTCTTTGAAGATCAATGTATATAAGACATTGGTAAGCCAGAGAAGAACCAGCCTAGTTCAGGTGAGCTAGAGGACATGGATATATTTTTTTCTCCTATGGTGCCTGATGACGGGGGAGTACAACAAGGTATAGAGGACAAGGGAGTTCCTTCAGAAGATGGAATAGGGGAGTAGCCCCCACTTGATCCACCTGTTGAGCCACAGGTGAGGAGGTCATATAGGGATAGACAACCCTCTAAGAGGTACTCGCTACATGAGTACATTATGCTGACTGATGGGAGAGAGCCAAAAGATTATTCTGAGGCCCTAGTCGACGAGTATAAGGAGTGGTTGAAAGCTATGCAAGAGGAAATGAAATCCTTGCATAAGAACTACACTTATGATATGGTGAAACTGCCAAGGGCAAGAAAGTGTTGAGCAACAAGTGAGTGTTCAGAAAGAAAGTTGAGCAGAAGAATTCACAGACGAGGTTTAAGGCTAGACTTGTGGTAAAAGGGTTTGGTCAGAGAAAAGGCATAGACTTCGAGGAGATATTCTTACTAGTAGTGAAGATGACATCCATATGGGTGTTACTTGGGTTGACGGCTAGCATGGATCTAGAGATAGAGTAGTTAGATGTTAAAACTGTTTTTCTCCATGGTGACCTAGAAGAAGAGATCTACATGCATCAACCAGAGGGGTTTGAAGTCAAGGACAAAGAGCATATGGTGTGTAGGTTGAGAAAGAGCTTGTATGGGCTGAAACAAGCTCCACGACAATGGTACAAGAAGTTTGACTCGTTCATGTTACAGTATGGGTATGACAGAACGGAGTCGGATCACTGTGTGTTCACGTGCAAGTTCTCAGATGGTGATTTCTTAGTTCTACTATTATACATTGATGACAAGCTCATTATGGAAAAAGACATCAAAAAGATTGACAGGCAAAGTTCTTTTAGGAACCTCTTCATGCAAAGCATCTCTTTGCATGCTTCTATGACTACAATATACTCGGCCTCTATCGTTGACAATGCTATGACCTTCTGTAGCTTGCTCTGCCAAGAAACTTCTCCCCCTACAAATGTAAACATGAACCCCGATGTAGACTTCCTAGAGTTTATGTCGCCTGCCATATTTGCGTCTGTGTATCCTTTTAGCACAAGTTTACCATCACCATAGCATAGGCTCAACTTGGATGAGCCTCTTAGATACCGTAGTATCCACTTCACCACTGCCCAGTACTCTTTGCTAGGATTAGTAAGATACCGACCGACAACACCAACCGCATATGTTATGTTTGGGCGTGTACACACCATAGCATACATCAAACTTCCTACGACTGACGCGTAAGGTATTTTCTACATCTTTTCCACCTCTGCCTTCGTCTTGGGATACTGTCTATCGCTCAATCTGAAGTGACCATCTAGTGGCGTACTGACCGGATTCACTGCATTCATATTGAACCTCTCTAGGACTTTCTCAATATATTGCTCTTGTGATAGCCAAAGCTTCTACTACTTCTGTCATGAGTGATCTCCATTCCTAGGTTCTGTTTAGCCAGGCCCAAGTATTTCATCGCAAATGACTTGCCCAACTCCTGTTTTAACCTGTCGATCTTCTTGATGTCTTTTTCCATGATGATCTTATTATCAATGTATAGCTGCAGAACTAAGAAATCACCATCTGAGAACTTGTGCGTGAACACACAGTAGTCCAACTCCGTTCTGTGATACCCATGCTGTAATATGAACGAATCGAACTTTTTGTACCATTGTCGTGGAGCTTGTTTTAGCCCATACAAGCTCTTCCTCAGCCTACACACCATATGTTCTTTGCCCTTGACTTTGAACTCTTCTGGTTGATGCATGTAGATATCTTCTTCCAAGTCACCATAAAGGAAAACAGTTTTAATATCTAACTGCTCTATCTCTAGATCCATGCTAGCCGCCAACCCAAGAAACACCCGTATGAATGTCATCTTCACCACTAGTGAGAATATCTCCTCGAAGTCTATACCTTTCCTCTAATCAAACCCTTTTACCACAAGTCTAGCCTTAAACCTCGTCTGTGAATTCTTCTGCTCAACCTTCTTTCTGAACACCCACTTGTTGCTCAAAGCTTTCTTGCCCTTAGGCAGTTTCACTATATCATAGGTGTGGTTCTTATACAAGGATTCCATCTCCTCTTACATAGCTTTCAGCCACTCCTTCTTATGCTCGTCGGCTAGGGCCTTAGAATAATCTTTTGTCTCTCCCCCATCAGTCAGTATAATGTACTCATGCGGCGAGTACCTCTTGGACGGTTGTCTGTCCCTAGATGACCTCCTCACCTGCGGCTCAACAGGTGCATCAAGTAGGGGCTGCTCCCCTAGTCCATCTTGTGAAGGAACTCCCTTGTCTTCTATACCTTACTGTACTCCCCCGTTATTAGGCACCATGGGAGAAAAAACTGGATCCATGTCCTCTAGCTCACCTGAACTAGGTTGGTTCTTCTCTGGCTTACCAATGTCTTCTATACACTAATCTTTAAAGAAAACCACATCTCTGCTCCTGATGAGCTTCTTCTCGGTCGGATCCCATAATCTGTAACTGAACTTTCATCACCGTACCCCAAGAACACACACTGCCTGATCTTTATATCGAGCTTGGACCTCTCGTCCTTTGGTACGTGAACGGATGCCCTGCATCCAAACACCCTAAGATGACTGTATGATGGATCCTGTCCAGTCCACACCTTGTCAGGTACTTCTCCATTCAACGGGGTTGATGGAGACTTGTTTATCAGATATACCGTCATGTGCATTGCTTCTCCCCAGAACATCTTAGGCAATTTCACATGGGATAATATGCATCTGATTCTTTCAACAATGGTGCGATTCATTCGCTCAGCTACATCATTATACTGGGGGGTCTTGGGAATCATTTGTTCATGCCGTATACCCAGGGACTTGCAGTACTCATGAAAGTCACCAACGTATTCACCACCATTGTCAGTGCAGATGCACTTCAATAATCTACGTGTTTCTCTCTTGACCATAGCATGAAACAATTTAAACACACCAAAGACCTCATTCTTAGATTTCAAAGCATAAACCCAAACCCTCTTAGATGCATCATTTATAAAAGTAACAAAATATAATGCCCCACCCAAGGTATTTGTCCTTATAGGATCACAAACATCAGAATAAATTCAATATAATGCATGCACTTTATTAACATGAGAAACAGATTTGACAAATGAAACTCTATATTGTTTTTCTGATGTTGAGGGTCAAATATTGCATATTAGACCCCAGTTATTACATGGATTTACGACCATGAAAATGTTTAAAGGCCTGTTTAAATCGTGTTTGTGTTGCAGGGTGAATTTACGAGCTTGGGCTGAAAAAGGATATTAAAAGCATGGTTTTAACACTTAAGATTCACCAAGGTAAGTTACAGGACTCAAGGGGACTAAGATCGACGCCAGAAATCCAAGAAAACCAAGAAATTGAAGCTCAAGCGGGCCTAAAAGTCAGTCAGAATGCAAGATCATAGGGTTCCTACCATCCGTTCAGTTCGAAACTTTATATATGGCCTGAGGACCATAAATTAACCGTACGCGTCGAAAATTAGCCATTGGATCTTTGTGGAAATGGCCCAACGGATAGATCAGCCCACAAATCGTCAAATCTGGGGCCCGCCTGATATCTTGAAATACTTT
Organism: Magnolia kwangsiensis; assembly: GCA_037074715.1. Classification (NCBI taxonomy): domain Eukaryota; kingdom Viridiplantae; phylum Streptophyta; class Magnoliopsida; order Magnoliales; family Magnoliaceae; genus Magnolia; species Magnolia kwangsiensis. The sequence continues at coordinate 17,945,442 of CM073582.1, forward strand.
AATTTTAGTATCAACCATTTAAATTATATGGCAACCAGGTTGGACGAAGCTGATCTCTCATATACATCACCATGGGACCCACATGTGCATTGCATGTGTACAACGTGGGTGCTCAAGTCGTGCACCAGACCAGAATTTTTGGTCAAGGTGGGCTGACCCGACCTTCTTCCTCATGGAGACAACGTCCAATCCGACCGTTGTTTGGGTAGTGAGCCCCACACATCATCCAAATGGATGATCTGAACCATCCATTCACTCAAGGGGGTGGCTACAACCTTCGACAAGCTTACTTTTTTCTTCCATGTAAGTGGACATGCATAGATCACTGTTAAATGTAAAATGGACGGCGGAGTAAATCAGCTCGTAGGCCACACTGATTTTACTCCAAACATACCCCTTCTTGGATGAATTTTTGTCCTGAAACCAATGGACGGAATGGATTTTCTCAAAATCACTGATTATGACCCCCACCATTATCACTGCGTAATGCTGACGCAGGCTCTATTCACAACAGAGCCTGTGGACGAAGCTTTGTGGGCCACCACCGTACTTCAAGAGTCTGATCCGGACCGTCCACCAGAAGCCCAGGCTCCCTATGATCCTCGCCTAGGTGGACAATTTTCAAGAAGCAGCGAGGATTGGTTTTTAACCGTTCAAAAACAGGTTGGACAGTAGAACAGAAAATCATGTGGGCCGCATCAACAGACCGTAAAAACTGTGCATTCTTAGCCGAATTTTCGTCCTGAATTCGGTGGACGGAGTAGATCTTATACCTGATGTCGACAATGGGCTCTGCCAATGTTGCAGCGTAAAGCCAATTACGCAGGCTCGGTTTCAGCGTTAGAAACCGACGTTTTTTGGCCGGTTGCACAATCAGATCATTGATCAGATGGCTAATCCAAGCCGTTCATCATGTAGGCTGTAGAAAACAGTCCCAAGGGACGTTATTCTTTTGGAAGGGACCATAGAAGCAGAGGCGTTGGGTGGCTTCGAATTTTGCTGCGTAAAAGCATTCGCAGGCAGTTTCTAAGCAGGATATGACCGCCTCTCCTTGCGAAAATTCCAGCCCACGATGACTGTCTTCCCCTGCCTATAAAGAGAAGAAAGAGAGAGAGGGATTCATTAAAAAAAATCCAAGGGGAGGAGCTAGAGCGTGGACGTGAACGTGGAGAGAGGCAGAGAGTTTGTTGTTTTTGTTTATTTATTTATTATTTTTTTAATATTATTTGAGAGGTCCAGCCTGTCACGCCTCAAACTCGGAAACCGGGCTCACAGAATTCCCGATCGCCGAATCCGGCGCCGACAGCCTCCTTAGAACCCCATTCTCGGCTCCTAGCTCCCATTCGCCAGGTTCCGATCCTGGGATGCTACGAGGAGGATTTTGTATGTCAGTCTGATTCGTAATAAGCATAACCAAAGGCATAACCCACAAACAACAACCAAGAAATCCATTACATTTCCACTATGATCAAAAACTTTACAAGTACAATGGCCATAAAGGGAAATACAAGGGTAAATAACAGAAAAACTCCAAAATGATCAGCATCGCGCTCCTGCCTCAACGCTGCTGCGATCCAACGTCACCTGTACGCAACGGTCGTGCATAAGCTTACAGAAAGCTTAGAGGGTGGTGAAGGTGTGTGCGCAAGGTAGTAATATGTACATGCAATGTCAGAGTGATGCGGAATATGCAAATGGAAACATAATATCATGAGCCGTACCAAGGCTTATGCGATGCAAGACATGAATGGTATCGGCCATCCCAAGGCCATGCAATGTATAATGCAACTCAAGCATACGGATACTCATCAATGTCCACACATCAATACAGCTCAAAGTATGGAATATCACCGGGGTCTAGTACACTCTAAACCAGATTGCCGCCACATCGCGCACAATAAGGTAAGTGGAAGAGACCTCACTATCCGTCCGCCAATATCGGGCGCGACTCGTCGATAGCGGACCCATTCCTCGAGCTGGTCAGACTCAGCCTAGCATTGGCCCCTACTCTCGGGCGGGTAAGGCCGCACCCCCTTCCAACCGACCACGACACAGTGGAGAGTGTAACCGTCTGGTAATTGGCACTCAACGCTCATCTACCCACTCGGTCTAGACGTTGGAGCAACCTCTTGGTACCATAAGGGTTTAGGGACTTTCACCCAGGGATATTTATAGTACCCCATGTAGAACAAGATTTTCGGTATCCAATCCTGCCAACCACGATACGTCTGTGGAGGCTACGGCCCTGATGTCGCTAGGGCATATAATAACCATATCACACAAATGCGGAATGCATGAATCACGCTCTCCAGTCATGCAACCAATCCTGCGCATATCGTGCGCTCATGTAGGGCAACACCGCCTAACCGAAAGCCCATAAACAACCTGCCCGAAGGCAAATGCTATGATCAGTCAATCCTCATATCAAGCATACATATGATGCATATGATCATGGGTCATGAAACTATACTAAACATGTTATAACAAAATGAATTATCTTACGATGCAGATGGGCCGGGACGGTCTATACACGATAAGTGTGGCCCAGTAATGGGCCCTAAGGAGAGTCGTAATGTGGACATCCAACCAGCATTACACTCGCAATGTGGACGTCAAACCAACATTGCATCCTCAGGTACGATCTTCTTAAAACACCGCTACATAATCGGTATTTGGGTTTACACATTGCAATGGACCTTATGTTCCTCCCACTGGGCCTTACATATATATCAAATGGGCCATATTCCATGGACTTTTATTCATCAGATGGGCCACATAAATGGGCCACACCAATGGGTCTTATGTGCATTGCAATGGGTCAAACCCGTGGGCCTTAGGTTACATCAATTAGACCTAGCCACATGAGTTTAATACATGGCCAATGGGCCACACTAATTGGGTCCCACATGTGGACCAAGTGGGCCTCAACTTATAGGTCTAATATGAGGCAAATGGGCCTAAACCCCTAGGCCTTACATATATCAAATAGGCCTAGCCATGCGTCTCAAACAAGTCCAATGGGCCTAATTCCATGGGTCTCAAACAAGTCCAATGGGCCTAACAATATATCAATTGGGTCCACTTCCATAGGCTTTAAGAATGCAACATTGGGTTCAATTTTTATGGGTCTTAGATCACATCAAAAGGGCCTAGTCCTATGGACTTGGAACATATCAAGTGGGCCTAAACACATAGGCCTTATATGAATCAAATGGGCCTAACCCATAGGCCTTTCATAAATTAAATGGGCCTAACCCATAGACCCTTTGTAATTCAAATGGGTCTAGCCCATACAATAAAATGAGCTCACAAAGTGGAAGGACGGATTGGACGCAACAATGTATCGTGGTGGGTCCCATGTGGGGCCCACTATAATGTTACCTGCCGTCCGATCGGCTCATAAGGTCACCCTGACCAGGGAAATAAAAAGGAATAAATAAATAAAATTAAATATTGAACCAAAACTTCTACCAAACCAAAGCGTTCCAACAGTGGGCTTTAACCAACACTGTTTTCCTGTTGGATGGCCACCCTATCAACGGCTGGATGGAGTGGATAGGACACATACATCATGGTGGGTCCCACCGTCCAAATAGTGGACGGTGCGGATCAAACACACAAATACTGGTGGGATCCCTTGGCCGTCCAGCTGCTGCTGGACGGTGTAACTAATGCACGTACATAGGGGTGGGCTCCACCGTCCGTCTAGACGGTGGGAGTAAAGCACATGCTTCACTGTGGGACCCATGTGGGGCCCACCATAGCATATATTTTTCATCCAACCAGTTGACCAGGTCACACGTACCTGAGAGAAAGGAAGACACAAATTTCATCTTTATACAAAACTTCTGTGGCCCACAAAAGAGTTCAATGGTAGACACTCAATTCACACTGTTTCATATGATGTGGGCCACCCGAGCGTTGGATTTGGTTGAAACTAGGAGGGGGGCCCACCTGAGGAGGGGACCACCTCATGAACGGCGTGGATTCACATATACATCATGGTGGGGCCCACGGCAGCAGCCGTGGGTGGTTGCACGTCAGCCCGCCGCCCGCCTGCTGCAGCCTCTGCTGCACGTCAGAGGCTTAGCCTCTTTACAAATTTTAAAAGAAAAAATGGAAACCCTCATTTTTAGGGTTTTTGGCATTTGGGGCCCACATCCAACAGATCCACCCCGTCCATTGGTTTCAGGGGCCCGTAACAATTGAAATGAGTTTGAAGTTCAATTTTTTTTTGGTAGCATAGAAATACCAGAAAATTATTCAATGGTAACGGCCAATGTTTCCCTTGCTATGGCCCACAAGATATTCAGATCAGTCCCATTCTTTTATTTGACGGTTAAAACTATATGGACAAGAGGATGGACGGCTTGGATCGGACTTAAACATCAGGGTGGGGCCTATGCAAGTGGGCCACCAAAAAGGTTTCCCCCCCCCCCCCCCCCTTTTTCCTTCTTTCTTCCTTGAAAACGTCCAGCGTCTGGACGGTTTTAAAGTTTTTTTTTTTTTTTTTTGTTGCTTTAAGATGGAAGGCCCTGATGAAGTGGGCCCCACTGATGGGTGGCATGGGAGTAACAGCCAAGGTGGGCCCCACTTGAATAAAATAGAATATCTCAAGTGGGATCCATTCAAGTGGGCCACACCCTCCTATTACAATAAAATACAATAAAATAAAATAAAATAAAATAAAATAAAAGAGAGAGAGAGAGAGAGATGGAGAGTGGGACACGACTTGTGATGGAGGGACCCCGTCATTATGGGCCCTCCCTTACAAAAAAAATTTTTAAAATAAAAGGATCCCTTGCACATGGGACCATTGAAAATGTAAATCAACGGTGGAGATCCATTCTCCACCGATATGGACGGTCTAGATGACCTTTCTAAATGAAAATGAACATCATGATGGGGTCCATGGAGAATGGCCCCATCATGGAATGATCATGATGATCCAAGTGGTCCATCAGCCACATTTTAGGGTCCCAAGTGAGATCCACACCATTGATCGGTGGGCCTCACTTGGTCCATCACAAAAACAAGTAAAACTACCCTATGGAGGCACCCACCGTCCGATCTTCTCGCTCCTAGGGGTTCCTTGGCACCTTGTCTTCAACTTCAATGGCTAAGATGAAGAATGGAGGGTTGAGATGGGGGATTTTGGGGTAGGAAGGTGGGCCACTTGAAGCTTAGAGGGACTTGGAAAATTCCATACGTGGGAGCTCTTGGAATTCCTTAGTTGCTTTGAAATTTTTTTGGAATGAGAAAGAGAGAAAGAGAGAGAGTGATGTAAAGGGAGAGAGAGAGAGTGATGGATGGATGGGTGAGTGATGGTGGTGTAAGAGAAACTTGACTTTTGTGGCTTTTGTGTAAGAGAAGTATGAGTTAAGAAGACTTTTGTGGCTTTTTGTGTAAGAGAGGTATGGGTTTGAGAGACTTTTGTAGTTGCTTGGGAAAAGGGATGGAAGTGATGTGTACTTGACATGTGATGGGTTGATGGGTGATTGATTGATGGGATTGATGTGATTGATGTGACATATCGTTGAGATTCCCTTGGTTTTCGCAACGCGCGGCATTTTCTCGCACCGAATGTTGGCCCATAACTCTTGATCAGGGTATCGCCTCGGCGCGCGAGTCGCGGTATCGGAACCGCGGCGACGGTGCGGTCGCTATGGTATTGGTCTCGGGTTGAGTCGACTCGGGTTGTCGGCACATGAATCCGGATCGCGCGTCGATACTGGTTAAGGGTCGAAAGTTGCCGGAATTCGACCGGTAAGACCGCGGAAGTGTACGGAGTGGTACGGACCAAGATACGGGTCTTACACAGCCCATCCATGTGTGGCTAAATCCTCTTAGCTAGGGCTAAGAGGTGAAGCTTGTAGCGTGATGGGAGACGTTTGATTATGCCTTTTATTTAGATTGAACTGACATTGATTATAGTTTGATTAATGGTAATGTTTTTAGTTTTTAATGGTCTATTGTGACTAAAATTATAATGGATTTGCAATGGCTTTGAGCATATTCCTACTCTTTTTATGTTTATGACGTCAGGAAGCCTGGTTGTTCACCATCGTCTCCTGGGCATGGTTGGATGACGGTACCCTTCCTAACCTTCATACACATGATTGGTTGGTAATTAGTTCAATTCTGTTGTTTACTTTGTCTCCTGGGCATAGTTTGGTGATGGAATCCATTCTAATTCATATACCTTTCATCTCTTGAAAACTATATCAATGAAAGTTTAGTTAATTTTCATGCTTCTTGAAGCAGGCGTAAGATCTCCCTAATCTCTTCAAGTGGATCCCCTGAATCCCTAGTTTTCTATCTCTGAATTCTTTAAAGTTTTAGATAATTATTGCACAATTATTCCTTAAATTCTATCTGATCTAGATTTCATCTCATTCTAGTTCTAGTTCTAGTTAGTTTTAGATTACGTACAAGTATCAGTTCCTTGGGATTCGACCTCGGTCTTACCGAGTTTATTACTACATCACAACCCTGCACTTGGGGAGTGAACAAGTTTTTAGCGCCGTTGTCAGGGACTGACAGCTATGTTTTTTTGAGATTAACTAGTTTTAGGATTAGTTTAAGATTAGGATTTTCTAATTTTAGGTTAGAATTCTTTTTCTGTTTTTAGAAACTAATCTGTTTTCTTGTTTTGTAGGATCTTGATATAAGTTCTAATTTGCTAATCCCTTTCTAATTTCTCTACTTTTTCTATTTTTAGAATTAGGATTTTAGTTTTAGAAATTTAAATTTTTTTTCCTTTCTAGAAACTAACATTTCTTTCTATTTTAGGATTAGGATTTCTAATTTAGAACTTTCTAACTTTAGGTTTTCTATTTTTAAAAACTAATTTCTTTTGTTTTTCGTTTTTAGGATCTTAACATAGAAACTTCTCATTTAGTACATTCTTTCTAACTTCTCCTCTGCTTACTTTCCACATTGTTGTAGGATCTTTTCTTATATTTTTCTTAGGATTAAATTCAGATTAAGGGTTTCATCATGTATATGAATGAGTGGTAATGTTAGTATGTAAGAAGAATAACTTATTTTGGGATGATGATGATATAAATCAACCTCTGTCTCAAAACTTTTCTGAAACTATCATTGAGAACCGATCAGAATATAAAGATCCAACGGCTAAGAAGTCCTTACGTGATTATATGTAGGAGAACAATTACATCCCACGGATTAACAAAACAGTACGTGAGTGTCGGGGTTATCATAACTATGGTTGTGAGAATTATTATCACCCATCCGATAAAAAGAAAATAATGTGTGATTATATCATGAGTGATAATAAGTATAACCAACCATCAGATTCTCCCACCTATGATCCATATGACTACAATCAGTGGAAACATTAAAATTGGAGAAATGAACCAACAACATGTTATAATGATTATTCTTTTGGATCTCCTACCTTTGAGATCCAACTAGAAACGATCCAAGAGGATTCATATCAGCGTGACATGGCCTATCTTGAGGAAATTCGAAAAGCAATGGAAACACTCATGTCGCGCCTTGAAAAGATAGAGGAAGCTTGCTCATCCCAACCACAACCCAGTTCAGAAATATAATGCGAGAAAAGTGATCCGCACTCACTTTTGAAGAAATCTGAAATTTGGAATGAGGAGTTGGATTCCATTAATGAGCATACGGTTCAATTTCTCGATGAGTCGATCTCAATGACTGTTCAAAAGAATGGTGAAGATACATGAGTATCTTTTAAATACATTAATGATGACATACCTTCCTTACATGACATACATGATTTCAATGATGAGATAGAGGTTAGTTTATTCGAACCTCAACCGAATTTAGGAATAGAATATGAGGAAGGCGATCTCATCCCAACTGTGCACTACACGAAATTAGACGATGATGCGTATTGGGATGATGATCATGAATGTTCAGCTTAAATTCTCTTGGAATCAATCTCAAGCATGGTCCAGATCAGTGATCAAGAAGTGCATGAAGTGATCAGTCAGGAGGATCTACTCCACTCATCTGACATGCCTGATTTAAATGTGGAGAATGAACCCCTTACAACTGACTCTTCTAACTCTTGTGAGATATGTTTAGACCACTCCCCTGAATTGAATGATGATATGATTTGGGAGAAGGAGGAGTTGTCTACTACGACTCTGAAATTTGAAACCACTCAGTTGAGGCCACCATCTGAGATGCACACATTTGACAATTCAATGCCTCAATTGAATAATTTCAATGAATAGAGTGATCACATCAATGCTTCACTTATTGATCTTCAATATGTCTATGCAGGACTGGAGCAAGAGAGCGTACCTCCATCTACTTTTAAAGACGATAGATTCTTTGAGCAGATCATCGCTAGATCCAATATGAAAAATAAGTCACACTTAGTTGAATTTCTCAGCTCTTGGGATTGCTTAGCACACTTTCCAGTTTCAAACGATCCTATGTTAAAAGATAAAGCGGATGCCTTGCGAGACAACATCTCGATAGTCATCACTGACCGAGAGAACCCTTATTCTGAAACCCTCTCTTCCCCTGATTCTAAACGTCTACCAGTAAAGGAAGATGAGCTGAAAATTGAACCGAAGTTTGGAGTTTCGGAATGTGTTGAGACTACATCACTTCTTAAGAAGTTTTTTAAACTTTATTTACTTGTAGTCTTTTATCCACCATGCGATACTAACGTTGAAACTTCTTCTGTCACAGGTGAATCGTATATATTATGGATACATCAAGCAATTCAATGGAAGATTTCTTATGAGGTATATATAGAGGTGGGCATCGAGCCGAGTCGAGTCGAGCTAGGCTAAGCTTGGCTTGGCTTGTCTATGGTGTACTCGAGTTCGAGCTCAGCCTCGAGCTCAACATTGAAGCTTGGCTTATTTGCTAAAGCTGTCGAGTTGAGTTCTAGTCGAGTTAGTAGTTCAAGTCGAGTCAAGTTTACCTCGAGTCGAGCTCGAGCTTGTTCATATCATTCATCGTAGGTTAAGTTAAATACAAATTAAATGCCACATTACTAAGACATAAATGATAAACCTCTAGATACTATCAATATCATACCATAAAACATAATTTATCCTCAACAATTAACATCAATATCAATTCGAAATAGTTAAAATATATCAAAAATTATAAATCCATTAACGAAAATTTTTAAAGCTTTCATTGCTTTAAGCATTCTGGCCCATGTTTTCAATTTCATTGTCCTCTTCATACTCTTCAACATCGAAAGTGCTACCACCCCAAACTGGATGCAACCAATCTTATGTACATATCAATGCTTCAATTGTGTTCGAGGCGAGTGAGGTTCGATACTTGCTAACTACCCTGCTGCCAGTGCTAAAAGCTAATTCTGATGCCACGGTCGAAATTGGAATTGATAAAATGTCTCGTGCCATCAATGAAAGTCTAGGGTATTCACGAGCTCGAGACTTCCACCATTGCAAAACATTAAAATCATTATCTTTTATCCTTATGACCTGTTCCTTTAGATACTTGTCCACTTCGGATTCAGTTTTCTGTGTATCCATTTCTTCTTCGTCTAAAAAAGACAAAGTCATGAAGCCGCTCGCCCACAATAGAAGAATTATCCGCAGTTTGAGAAGTATTTATTGCACTTGATGGATTGGCCGAATTATCAACATATGATGCGAACAACTCTTCAATTGCAGCATTAATAATGGAGATTTTTGCTGAAACTCTTTCGGAACTGGAATAAAGCGATCTGAAAAAAAATCTAACCATTGCCATCTTGTATCGTGGATCCAGGACAACTGCAATGGCCATTAACAAGTGACATTCAGCCCAGTACTTATCAAATTTCATCTGCATTCCTAGAGTCATCGCTTTTAAAAATTCTGGACCATCAACAACATATTTTTTAAGCGCGTTCATAATGAAAATAATTTCAGGAAGAAATAAATTTGGCATGGGATACTTATTTCCTGAAAAAATCTTCGTGCAGTTGTAAAAAACTTTGAGAAACCGATGAACATCTTCAACTTTCTTCCAGTCTTCATCACTTAGCACATATGCGTACATTTTATCGCGCGCTGCAAGTTCGGTTAATGCAATTTTAAATTGTAAAGCCGTATCCAACATTTCATAAGTGGAATTCCAATGAGTGCAGATATCTAACTTCAACTGCTGTTTAGATTTCAAATCCAAACGTTGGATTATATCATTCCACATACTCATTCTTGAAGGTGACCGCCTTATATATTTAACGCTATCTCGTATGTTTGCAATCATTGAATCAATTGCTTTTAGCCCTTCTTGCACAATTAAGTTAAGTATGTGAGTACAACATCTAACTTGAAATATTTTACCTTCGAAGAATAAATTTTCAGTAGCCTTAAACTGAGTACGTAAGAAAGAAATCAACGTATCGTTGGACGAGGCATTATCTAAAGTAATTGAAAAAATTTTCTTTTCAATGCCCCACTCAACAAGACAGTTGTAAATATAATCGGACAGTACCACACCGGTGTGAGGAGGAGGAACGTGACGGAAGTCTAAAATCCTCTTTTGTAGTTTCCAATCCGTATCAACGAAGTGTACGGTCAATGACATATATCCCTTTCTCTTATTTGAGGCAGCCCACATATCAGATGTCAAACTTATTCTGGATACGGATTCCAAGAGAGCTTTCAAATTAGCTTTCTCAACAGCATACATCTTTATGCACTCTCTTTTCACAGTAGATCGAGAGGCCTTCTCACATATGAGATTTAGAAATTTACAAAATTCCATGAAAACCTTGCTTTCCACCATGCTGAATGGCTTCTCATTGACTATCACTAACCTCACAAACCACTCATTTAGTTTATCTGGGTCATACTTATACGTTGAGAGTGCAACTTTAGAGTCGTCATCTTCAGAAATATTAAATGAAAGCAGTTGCTGGACTCCACTCTTCAATGTTCTTGGTCTCTTCACACATTTATCTAGATGCCTCTGATAGTGGGTTGTAGAAGAACCAGAATGTTTGCTGTAAAGAGTCTTACAAAACTTGCATCTAATCTTGACAGAACCATCTGATTGCGTGATCTCATCAAAAGATTCCCATATTGCCGATCTTTTTTTCCCTTTCACAGAACCTGAAGTTGTTTCAACTTTGTTCTCTAATTTTTCTTCATCTATAGAAAAAGAAGAATTGATTGACGCACCAGGGCCAGGAGTACTAGGGTTTTCTTCAGTAGTCATCTAAAAATCAAAAGTTAACAAGAGTAGGGTAAGATCAAGGATTTTATAGGTTGAAGGAATCGATTAATGACATTTATACATATATATAAATATATAATACAAACAATATTGGGCCCCTCCATAAACTGCAAGACACAAGTGTCTCAAATAGTCCCTTGATAAATTCTTAAACAAGGGGTATATTGCTAAACCATTAGGTAGCCTAAGTATTAATTAACAACATCAGATTACAAATAATCATAAGCATCAATATGACAATACGTAAAGAATAATTATCAAAATATATAAGAAATAATTTATCCATACAACTACAACTCTATAAGAAAATAATGTTTAAGAACAAATAAGAAGATAATACACATGATCATTAACATACAACATTGCATAATGCAACTATATAAGGAAATAATAAAGTAATATGATAATGCATATGACCATATACCCATGGTCTGCTCTGTTTGCAATTGGTCCATACAACAGTGGTGTTTCTTTATATTTTGTATTTCTGTTACTGATTTATTTTTTATTTTGTACCGGTGTTGGTAGTGATGGCCTACACATGTGGCCGGGCCATTTCAAAACTTGTGCATTGTAGGTCCATCATGTAGATCAATTGACACAAAAATCAGGAAGGTTTTGTCGTCGCGTGGGCCATGCCTGCATGTTGAGTCAAATTGTTGGTTCCATTGATTCCAGTAGTGTGGCCTACCTGATTAACAGATGTTCCAGATTATTGTTCCAGTTGATCTTCATCTCAGAGCCTACGATTTTCATTGTCCATATTGGGGGAATGACACATGCAATGTAAGTGGATAAAAGAAGGGAGAGATCATTTGGTGAGACCAATCACATGGTGGGGCGTAGGTATAACAAACTTGTTGCAACCGCAAGATTGGAAACAATAAGATGTGCACATTGATAACCTTGAGATTTAAGTTGATAGGTTATGACTAATCTAATCGCATTGGTTTGGTCCAATCGCAAATGATCCAAACCGTGGGTATGATATTGGAAATAAGAAAGCGAAAATTGATAACCTCGAGGCTAGTCTCATTGCGCCAAATGCACATGGCCCAAACCATGGGTGTGACATATGAGTTGTAACCCAAAATTGGATATATATATATATATATATATATATATATATATATATATATATATATATATATATATATATATATATAGAACAAATTGCTAACCCAAAATCTGAAACAAGAAATGATACTGTGAGCACCATGGTGTGCCGTAAACAACCAGTTAGATGTCAAATAAACATTATGGTTGGCAGTAGGAGATTTTTAATGGTGTAATTCAATCACTACTGTTTTCCCATGGTGTGGTCCACCTGAGATTTATATCTACGTCAATTTTTTGGTCAAAGCCTAAAATTATATTTCAAAATGGATGGATGGCATAGATAAAATAAATACATCATGGTGGGCCCCACATAGCACCAACCACTTGTGCACGAAATCCAATGCTGGAAAGTAGAAATCCCTACCTCCAGTATAGCTTCCAAGGAGGGGCTTCCAGCCATGCTTGATGTGAGTCCAAATATCTTAAAACCTAGTCTTGCTACTGCCACCTAATCCCCTATAAACCTCTTTACAGTACACATAAAGCACCACTCTTGTTCTACACAGTGCCTAAAACACCAAAGCTCTGTCAGGTCCACCATGTTTTTATTTAAATCTACTCCATCCATTGTGTGAGAAAAATTATCTGGACCGTACGTGAATAAGACAAGGCCAATCAGAAAGTTAATTAGGCCACACCAATAGGAGCAATGTAAACTATCTCCTAAACCATGAAGTTTATATGGTGTGGCCCGTATGAATATTTTTTGGGGAAGTTTTGTATACTTTCTCTTAAACTTGATGAGATCAACTTGATAAACGGGTTTGATGAAAGATATACACAATGGTAGTCCCATAGACAAACCTATGGCTGACATCTCATATCTATTTTTACATATATGTGGACCATCTGATTTGTGGATGTAGTTGATTTTTGGGCTTAGACCTAAAAATCGAGGTAAGGTCCTAATAAGCAGGGTGGATTTTACATATAAAATATGGCGGGACCCAAGATTTGGGTGTCTTACATACACGTGGTGCATAGGTTCCAGTCCCAACAAATGGATGGGAATGAGACTGTATCTGACATGACGTTTCAAGCTTTTGATTGATTTATCTCTCTCAGATCTACGAATGAAAACTGCCACCGTAAATCCATTCTATCCTCTCCACCTCCCAGCTCCTGCATCCTATATTTATTCTTAGACCCACAGGCTATACATGTGAAGCATGGGTAGATACGTGAGAGATCTAATCCATCCACTCATCAAGTGGGGTATCAGGTGGGCCATCATGGGACCCGATTCGAGATCTAAGCCACTCATCAGGTGGGACCCATTCTCCAACGAAATCAAAAAAGAGGAAAAAAGAAGAAGAAGAAGAAGAAGAAGAAAAACTCACCTTAATAATGTTGGTCGGGCGGATGTGCAGCGAGCAGGGCAGCGGGCTGGGTGGAGACCATGGGGTAGAGATTGAGAAAGAGAAGAAAAGGGAAGAAAGGGAAAGGGAGGCAGCCGTGTGGGGTAGGGTTTTTAGTTTTTTACGATTCTATTATATATATAGATATATATATATATATATATATATATATATATATATATATATATATATATATATATATATATATATATTAAAAAAAATATATGAAAACCTATTTCTAACGAGTCGAGTCGAGCTTGAGTTCGAGTCGAGTCGAGTTAAAATGGCCTATGGTTGAACTCGGCTCGAACTCAACTCGAGCTACAATTTTTCAGCTTAACTCGACCTGACTCAGTCATTCAAGCCGAGTCAATCCGAGCTGACTCGAGCTGAGTCGAGCGAGTCATTCGAGCTAACTCGACTCGTGAACAACTCTAGGTATATAAGTCTCTCTGAAAAGTCATGCTCCAGGGCATTCAAGCCTATTATAAAAAGGACTTTTGGATGATCTTGTTGAGGAACTTACTGAGAAACTTATCAAGATATTGGCCGGAAGAAGAACCTTGCGGCATGATCGATTCAATGTTTGTGGGTAACATTGCTGCAAACCCTCATGAGACTACAACTCGTCCACTAGGGGTAACCTAGGGGTTTAAAGGCTTATTGCATATGCTAAATGCAATCCAGAGCACCTGCGAAAGTGGTATAGGTAGGATTTTATTTTTGTTATTTTTGTTTTACTTTCTGTCTTGTTCTGACCCGCTCTTACGTAGATATCTTTGGAAAGTATCTCTCTCAATTCATTATTTAGGTACTATCTTCCCATCACTTTTCCTTTTGTACTTTCGTTATCCCATGTGCACTGCTTGCTTATTTCTTTTACATTGAGGATAATGTACATTTTTGGTTGGGGGTGGGAGATTAGGTTACCTAATTAGTGTTTTCTTAGTCTTGGGCAAAAAATTATGAGAAAATTTTTAAAATTTTATGTGATTTCCTTTGAATTCGAAGTGATTTTGACGGATATCCTTAATTTTGATTTTCAAGATATGTGATGTTGGTAATGTATGACTCTTGATTTCAGTTATCTAATAGATTTCACAGTTAAGTCTGAATTGTTAATTCATGATTAGAAGTTTTAAACATTGATTGAGTCATGATTTCACATGTCACATCTCGCTTCCATATTAAGATTTCAGTTTGATATTGAAGGGTTAATTTGGTAATCATTAAGTATGAAAGGAACTAGCCTGGAACATTTGCCTAACAGAATAGATATGAAAAAAAAAAAGAAAAGAAAAAGAGAGAGATACCCTTGGAAAGATATATGAAAAGGGTTGGTGTACAATCCAGCTTGGAAAATTTGCCTGTTATGATCAATTGAAGAAAAAGAAAATATCCAGTTAAGAAAAAAATAGATACATTTAGAAATGGTTGGGTGAATAATCTTCACCATATGTTTTCTCCCTATAGGTGAAGATTTAATTCCCCATGAATGATATGTGAAAAGGGTTGGGTGTATGATCTTTGCCATAGGTTTGCTCCCTATAGGTGAGGATTTGTTTCACCTTCTTGGCGTTATTGTTCACGGAAAAATCAAAGGCTGGTAGAATGAAAAGTTAATCTGTGAGGCAAGTTTTGGTTTAGGTTGGTTGTCCTGAGTGCTCTTGTTGGTTACCAAGGACATCATGAAATAACGAATTAAATTTTAATATTGATAAGCCGAGATTACACTATACACCTATGGAACTCAATGTTTAGAATTTTTCTAATTGATGGATTAATAATTTGAACTTAACTATGAAGTTTACCGTGCGCTTGATTTCAAGAGACAGTATTGCCCAACATTCATGAATATTAGATTTCTAGTATCTTGATTAATCGCTCGAATTTTTAGAAATTATCCTATAAGTCTCAACTTATTTTTCGCATACTTTGCTCGGGACTAGCAAAATGCTGGTTGGGGGCTATGTTGAGGGTCAAATATTGCATATTAGACCCCCATTATTACATGGATTTACGACCATGAAAATGTTTAAAGGCCTGTTTAAATTGTGTTTGTGTTGCAAGGTGAATTTACGAGCTTGGGCTGAAAAAAGATATTAAAAGCATGGTTTTAACGCTCAAGATTCACCAAGGTAAGTTACAGGACTCAAGGGGACTAAGATCGACGCTAGAAATCCAAGAAAACCAAGAAACTGAAGCTCAAGCGGGCCTGAAAGTCAGTCAGAATGCAAGATCACAAGGTTCCCACCATCTATTCAGTTTGAAACTTTATATATGGCCTGAGGAACATAAATTAACCGTACACGTCGAAAATCAGCCATTGGATCTTTGTGAAAATGGCCCAACGGACAGATCAGCCCACAAATCGTCAAATCTGGGGCCCGCCTGATATCTTGAAATACTTTAATTTTGGTGTCAACCATTTAAATTATATGGCAACCAGGTTGGACAAAGCTGATCTCTCATATACATCACCATGGGACCCACATGTGCATTGCATGTGTACAACGTGGGTGCTTAAGTCGTGCACCAAACCAGAATTTTTGGTCAAGGTGGGCTGACCCGACCTTCTTCCTCATGGAGACAGCGTCCAATCCGACCGTTGTTTGGGTAGTGAGCCCCACACATCATCCAAATGGATGATCTGAACCATCCATTCACTCAAGGGGGTGGCTACAATCTTTGTCAAGCTTACTTTTTTCTTCCATGTACGTGGACATGCATAGATCACCGTTAAATGTAAAATGGACGGAAGAGTAAATCAGCTTGTAGGCCACACTGATTTTACTCCAAACATACCCCTTCCTGGATGGATTTTCGTCCTGAAACCAATGGACGGAATGAATTTTCTCAAAATCACTAATTATGGGCCCCACCATTATCACTGTGTAATGCTGACGCAGGCTCTGTTAGCAACAGAGCCTGTGGACGAAGCTTTGTGGGCCACCACCGTACTTTAAGAGTCGGACCGTCCACCAGAAGCCCAGGCTCCCTATCATCCTCGCCTAGGTGGACAATTTCCAAGAAGCAGCGAGGATTAGTTTTTAACAGTTTAAAAACAGGTTGGACGGTAGAACAAAAAATCATGTGGGCCGCATCAACAGACAGTAAAAACTGTGCATTCTTAGTCGAAATTTCATCCTGAATTCGGTGGATGGAGTAGATCTTATACTTGATGTCGACAATGGGCTTCACCAATGTTGCAGCGTAAAGCCTGTTATGCAGGCTCGGTTTCAGCGTTAGAAACTGACATTTTTTGGCCGGTTGCACAATCAGATCATTGATCAGATGGCTGATCCAAGCCGTCCATCATGTAGGCTATAGAAAACAGTCCCAAGGGACGTTATTCTTTTGGAAAGGATCACAGAAACAGAGGCGTTGGGTGGCTTCGAATTTTGCTGCGTAAAAGCATTCGCAGGCAGTTTCTAATCAGGATATGACCGCCTCTCCTTGCGAAAATTCCAGCCCATAATGACCGATTTCCCTTGCCTATAAAGAGAAGAAAGAGAGAGAGGGATTCATTAAAAAAAAAAATCCAAGGGGAGGAGTTAGAGCGTGGACGTGAACGTGGAGAGAGGCAAAGAGTTTGTTGTTTTTGTTTATTTATTTATTATTTCTTTATTATTATTTGAGAGGTCCAAGCCATCCATGTCTGGCTAAATCCTCTTAGCTAGGGCTAAGAGGTGAAGCTTGTAGCGTGATGGGAGACATTTGATTATGCCTTTTATTTAGATTGAACTGACATTGATTATAGTTTGATTAATGGTAATATTTTTAGTTTTTAATGATCTGTTATAACTAAAATTATAACAGATCTGTAATGGCTTTTGGCAGATTCCTACTCTTTTTATGTTTATGACGTCAGGAAGCTCTTCTGTTAACCATCGTCTCCTGGGCATGGTCGGATGACGGTACCCTTCCTAACCTTCATACATGTGATTGGTTGGTAATTAGTTTAATTCTGTTATTTACTGTCTCCTGGGCATAGTTTGGTGATGGAATCCATTCTAATTCATATACCTTTTATATCTTGAAAACTATATCAATGACAGTTCAGTTAATTTCCATGATTCTTGAAGCAGGCATAAGATTTTCCTAATCTCTTCAAGTGGATCCTCTAAATCCGTAGTTTTCTATCTCTGATTTCTTTAAAGTTTTAGATAATTATTGCACAATTATTCCTTAAATTCTATTTGATCTAGATTTCATCTCATTCTAGTTCTAGTTCTAGTTCAAGTTAGTTTTAGATTACGTACAGGTATCAGTCCCTTGGGATTCGACCTCAGTCTTACCGAGTTTATTACTACATCATAACCCTGTACTTGGGGAGTAAACACCTGATAAATAATCAAGACAGGTTTTGAGAAGTATACCTGTCATGTCTAGAAGGAGCTGCTTCCTCGCTATTAGCTGAAGATCTTTTTCACTCATGTGATTTAGACGCCTGTGCCACATGTCAATAGCTGAATCTTTCGCTGCGTTCAACCCACCCTTGCGCACACTGAGCAATGCCTTGTAAATGGTGCAACACTTCTTTCCTCTTGCTATGATCAACGAACCCTTGATGAGCTTCCAGCGCCCACCAGTAAATTAGCTTTCATAGCCATCATCATCCAGCCTTCCCGTCCACATCAAGTTGAGGTGAAGGTCTGAGATATGCCTCACATCCCTGAGAACCAATGTGCAGCCCATCTTCACACAAATATCACCGATCCCTATGATCTTCAATACGCCAGAATTTTTCATCTTCATGGTCCCATACTCACCTGACTTGTAGCTTGTGAAGAAGTCCCTGTATGAAGTCGCATGAAAAGAGGCTCCCGAGTTTATCACCTAGTCGATGTCCTGACTCGTAGCCGTGAGACATACATCATGATCTGCAGAAAGAATAACTATAACGTCGCTATCTGAAGCGACCGCAGTAGAATTTCATTCATCTTCTTTCTCATTTCCTTTTCCTTTCTTGTCGTTCTTAGCCTTACGACATTCATACTTATAATGACCCTTCTTGCCACAATTCTAACATTCAACATCTTTTTTGTTACTCAACTTGCCTCTTGATTTATCTTGGGCCTTCTCGTCCTTCCTGTTCTTTCCTCTCTTCCGTTCCTGTATCACAAGAGCCTCTTGCTGAGTAGACCCCTGAGACTTCATCCTTGTCTCTTCATTGAAGAGATAGCTAGTCACCTGTTCCATAGATATCCTTCCGTCTGGCGCGGAGTTACTTAGAGACACCACCAATGTCTCCCAACTGTCAGGCAATGAACTAAGCAATAACAAAAGCTGTAATTCATCATCCAAGACCATCTTCATACCGGGGAGCTGGTTCACTATATTGCTGACCTCATTCATGTTCTTGGCCACAAAATCACCATCTTTGAACTCGAGATTCACAAGTCCCTTTATCAGAAAATTTTTATTACCAGCTGTCTTCCTCTCATACAACCTTTCTAGTTTTAGCCATAGGTTAGCGGCTAAGGTTTCCGTAGACACATGGTGGAACACAGAATCATTCAGCCATTGTCTAATAAACTCTACTGCCTTTCGGTCCAACTTCTTCCAATCATCATCAGATATATCTTGAATTTTGCTGATATGCCTAAAATTGGAGAATATAAGTCCTTGTAATAAAGCAAGTCCTCCATCTTAGCCTTCCATATGGTCCAGTCAGAACCATTGAGGCTGATCATCCTTGACGAGCCACCTTCCATAATTCCAAACCGATCCTACTCGTTCAATGAACTTAGCTTTGATACCACTTTGTTGGGGGCCTTGCACAAAATCTTAGGATCTAGCCCTTCAGAACAAACCAGAATTATGGAATAACAAAGCAATGAAATAAATCAAAGCAACAACCACACACCACGCAAGAGATTTTTATGTGAAAAATTCTCAAAGAGGTAAAAATCACGGGACCTCGTTCAGATCAATAATCCACTATGAAGTAGAACGTTACAACCAATCACAAGCACACTTTGCTATGATCAAACCTTCACTCACGCAGGAGTGGATAAACAATAAGAGAAACAAAGAAAACTGAGAGATCTCACCGATTACGAGGACGTAGAAGCGCTGAGATATGATAGATCACCTTCACGAACATAACATCCCTTCTACAAGCTTCCTTTTTCTCTTTCTCTCTTTCTCTCACCCCTTTGATAGCCATCTTGTGTTTTTTATATATACTAGAAAAACCCTAGGGACCCCTATTTATAGTTTTAGGAAACTTCTTTCCGCATCCCAGTTATAAAAGAGCTTGCGAAACAAAATTCGCATAAAATCGCGGAAGGAATCTACGTAACCACGACCAGTCGTGTCGAGTCCACGACCGGTCGAGCACACCCACGACTGGTCGTGCACCTCTCACGATCGGTCGAGCACCCCAGAAAAAATTAACTCAAAGTCGCTAGACTTTGAGTCATACAACCCACGACTGGTCGAGCACCAGCCCGTGACCGGTCATGCAGGGCTCACGACCAGTCGAGCACAGGAAAAAAAACCCCATCACATATAAGTTTATCTTAGAACTTGTATAATCATGGCTGGGTGTTGTGACAATGACAAGGGCATGACTGCTCAGTAGTAATAACTCGGTGAGATCAAGATTGTTACATAAAGAATTGGGTTGAGAACACAATAAGAACTAACTGGGTGATCTAGGTTTTCAATTCAACAAAGTAAAAAGAGAGTTTGAACAATTAATTAAAAAACAACTAAGGATCTAGGAATCCACACTTAATAGAATATGAAATTAACTAGTCTTCTCAAGTTGATAACTCAATTACAAGCGGATTTCAATCTGTTCTAATCGAAATATAATTCAATAAAATCAATTAATAATCATCCAATATGATAAGAATTGAGATAGAATTAGGTAATCAATTGGCCTTTGATTTTACAGGAGTGACGTCATCACCCCACGTAATCTCCTTATAAAATTTAAAAAAATCTAAGTAGCAGGTGACACACTGGGAGTTGCCCACCTCATGGATTGATCCCAAATTTTGCGAGGGTGCTCCTATGGTGGTATTTACCCTCTACTTCAATCGAATTTATTTTATTATGGTTCCAAATGCTAATAGGCCTAGGTTTAGGCTTGAAATGTGCCTAAGTTGGGCTTAGACTTTTGACTGGTTGGGTTGACTAGATTAACTAGGCTAATTGGGTTGCTGAGTGGATCGGTGTGCTCTAATAAGCTTGTCAACCCGGGGTGAGGTATCTACAGATACCCCTCTTTGATAGAGGTTGCTCGTAACTAAATGTCAAAGCGAGTGGACACCCCACCTTCCATAGTTAGACTTAGAAGTGTTTGGATTCATTGCTTGCCTTGGTGTTTATGTTACTTGATTGTCCGAAAATAAATAACTCGCACATCATGAGAGTTTGGGAAAAATATTGTGATTGTCCTTACATTTCTTGCAGTAGCATTCTGGGCAACTAACCACAACCCTTTTACACCTGATCGGTTTGGCATCAGAATGTATCTGAAAAGTAGTATTCCCGCGCTTTCTGCGGCCTTATATAGATTTTCCTACTGACTGGAACTGTAATATTATTTTCTTTCTTGATAACCTCAAGAGTACTTGTTTTGCTTGATCGTCATAGTGGTTGATACCCTGCACTTTTTGCAGCCTTATGGGAAGTCACTACACCGACTTGGACTCAATCGTATTTCACAAGTATTCCATAAATAAGTATGTGCGGGTGACATTTTCTATGTAATCTCTTGAAAGTAATGCCCTTGTGATTTCACTATTTAAATGGTACCTTCTGATTAAGACTCAGCCTACCATCCATTCCTGCATTAAAAATTTTGTATGACCGTTTTGACAATGGAGTTTAGACTTATTACACTTCGTAAGCATATGGATCTGACAATTCTAGGAAAATCCTGAGTTGTCAGATCTTATTTTGATGTCGCATTGGCCTCACTCGGAGGTACAGAAGGCCTCTTAGTGCGTCGGATGCTTAGCACCTTTTTTTTTTTTTTTTTTTTTTCAGATATTTGAAAAATCAACCCACTCCAGGGAAGTGATACACCATAAGGGTTTTTTTTTATTGCGAGTGAGTTTTTAGGATAGATCCAACTGACAAGATTGCCTCTACTAGGGATGCCTATAAGTCTTCTAGTGAGTTGGTTTTTACTGAAAACATATAAAGGGTCAAATCTGTATTCTCGTTGTTGGATGGCTATGATTGGGATCACTCTTTATTTAAAACGCCGTTTTTGGGTTTTCTGGGATGGACCCAATTCATCGTTTCACAATTTGATGGTAGTGATCGAAATTCACTTTGCTGGGGATATATGTATCCTTTTGGATTTTCAGATGCAATTGTCACACCTTTTACATTTTGATAGTTGTGATTGAGATTCAGATCCACTTGGGATGATTTATGGGCTCGACCTATCATTCTGTGCCTTAATAGTCAGGACCAAGATCGAGATTTCTTCGGGTGAATCTGATTGATGACCATGATCAAGATTCCAATTTATTCAGAATAATTAATTAGTTTCATCATCTCAAGGCTTGGGTAGACTCACTAAGAGTGGCAATTTGCCTTGCCACCTTAAGATTTGGCTATCAAGGTCAAGATAACACCAAGGATGTTTTTTGAAAGGATGATCTGGTTCGTTGTTTTGCAAATCGATATTTGCGATTGAGACCAGTTTTAATTGAAATATTTATGGGATATTTTTGAAATATGATCCTATCCATCATTTCACGATCAAACGGTTACAATTGAGATTAGTTTTTATTGAATTTTTTTTTATTTTTTATAAAGATGATTCCGTCTGTCATTTTGTAAACGAATGGTTGCAATCAAGACGAGTTTTTATTGAAATATTTTTTGAAATATTTTTGAAAGATGATCTTATCTGTGGTTTCACTACTGAATAGTCATGATCAGGACTAGTTTTTATTAAAAGGAAAACTTACCATGTTGTGTTTGGCTTCTGGTGTACTTTTGATTGACATGGTGATCTTATAGGTCGTTGTGCACTGATTGCCCAATTTTGGGCATTGGGTCATTCCAGCAGGTGAAATTACCTTGTGGTAAGAGAACTTCGGTGCCTACGAGGAAAGAGAACATTTTAGTAAGAGGATTGATGTATTGGAGCATGGTGAGAAATACTTACCTTTTGAGGAGGATGACCAAGAGAATAATGCTCACGGGAGGCACCCCACAAGTTGATTGGAGGATATTTATTTTGAAAACCTTGTATGAATTTATTTATTTCTTTGTATATATATGGATAAGGAAAAATGAACCTTTTTCTTTTTTTTTTTTTTTTGGAAAATTATATACTACGCAAATCATGCATGAAATGATATGAAGATTTTAGCCAAAATAAACCTTATGTACACAAAACAAGTCTCAAGCCCACTCAAGTACACATGGGGCCCAAGTCTTTACTTTGATTCAATTTGATACATGGCCCAATGTACCTCCTAAGATGGTAGGATTTCCCATGCAAGCTTTGCTGTGCATGGGGAAACCACATCTTTTTTAGGATGAAATGAGGAAACATAAGAAAAAGAAAGGAAGCAAGAAGAGGAAACTTGAACTTCTAAACTTTCTCACGGGCATCCCACCACCTTAGATGCAAAGAAGCTTTAAACTTTCTAGCTCCATTGAACTTTCTTGCCAACAGCACGCCTTCGAAATAAGGAAAGAAAACATGCTAAATGAGAGGAGCATTGGGAAGGTTTATCCCCAGGGAATCTTGCATGAGTAAAAAGATGATAGGATGGGAGAGAGAGGAGAGAGAAAAGTGAGAAAAAGATGAGAAATTCAAAATAACGAGATTTTGGATGAGAAAATGAAAAAGTAGGATTTTCTTGGAGAGAAAATAAGAAAATGAAAGAAGAGCAGAGAGAATTAAAAAAATCAAAATATATTTCAATAAAAACTGGCTTTGATCGCAAGTGTTGATTTATGTTCAATAGTTTGAATCAAATTTTAAAATAAAAAATTAAAATATATTTCAATAAAAACTGGCCTCGATTGCAACTATCGATTTCCAATCCGACAGTATAGATTAAATTTTAAAATTTTTTCAAAATATATTTCAATAGATATCGACCTCAATCGCAATCGTTGATTTGCAATCTAAAGGTTTGGATAATTTTTTTTTAAAATAAAAATCTAAAACATATTTCAGTAAAAATTGGTCTTGATTGTAATTAACCATCAATTTTTAATCCGACAGACCGGATCATCTTCTAAAAATATTCCAAAATATGTAATCTCAAAATGGCCTTGATCATGATCGCTAATCACGATCTAGATACTAAAAACGTCCCTAATGGAATCCTAATCATGATAAATCCCCAGTGAGTCTGGCAATAACCTGAGATGATGGAACCGATTAGCTTTCCTAGTGGGTTGGAGTCTAACCATCAGTCGAATCTAAATAAAATCCGATCTTGATTGTGACCAGTAAACACAAAATGATGGATCGGATAATCATGAATCATCCCCAACAGAGTTGTTGTCTGTGAACATTGGATTGTAGGTAAATTGCGCTCACAAGTGCTTTTTTAGGAGGCGCATGGGATCTGTTGAAGATATGTGGGTATTATGCTTGGAGTCGCCAATAGTCAGTTACTTCGCTTCAACAGTTGGCTAGACCTTGTAGAAATGTTAGAGGAGAGAATTTGAAAGTTCTCTACCCTAAAATGACTCATTGATCTGCGACTGAAAATTTAGGATAAGAGACCGTGGATACAAAAAGAGAATATGTTAAGCACCCTCTCTACACGTATAAATATACTATATCTACTTCATAAGATTAAACGAACTATTAGGGATTGCGATTAGTTCTTATGCACGAAATAATGCAAGAGTATGTAAAGCAGTGTCAAGACACCATCGATGTCAAGCGATAGCCCGGGTTAGATAAATCTACCTTAACTCACCTACTTTCCAAAGCGGTAAAATAATTTGTTAACTCGAACTTTTGATGAGTATGATCTGATAACTCTGCAAGCCACAAAGCATACATTCGAGTTGACTGGGTGAAAATTGTATGTATGAGATGTAATGTTTATGGATATAACAAGCGGGGGGTTGAAAAGGTAATGAGTGTTGCGCAATGCTAATATAAGTTTGAATGAAACTGAACAAGGTTGGATGAAGTTGTGGATAGGTTTCTCACAAGGATAGACTTAAGTAGTTGGATTTATTTTTATTATTTCAATTTTTTTGGGTGGCTCAGGAATAGGCTTGACTAAGTATATTTGAGTTTGAACTCCTTTCTTAGTACCCTTCTTCTGGTGGAGGGATGAAAGGAAAATTTAATGGGGAGATGGGAGGGGCTTGGTGGAGATATGTTGGATGTGAAGGGATATGATTTGGAAATGAAAGGGGAGGTAAGGTATCTATAGAGTTTTTAGGCGGTTTTCTATAATTGTTGAAAAACGTAGGGTTGGAAAGGGTTTAAAGGCTTGGATTGCTAGTTTCCATGTGGCATAGTTTCAATGGTTGGTTCGATAGTAAGATCGTAATTTTAGTGAAAGGGGAGGGCAGTAGAGTCATTTTACCTCCACATGCTTGTGGTTGGATTAGGAGCAATCACACATAATTTGCACCATCTCCTACCCAGTTAGGATAGCTGCCACGTGATAGGTGGCACCCTGCGCGCAGCCCACCATATGAATCGTGCTCAAATTTCACGGGGTCGCCACCCCACCTAACATCCCTTTCAAGTTTGAGAAAAATTCACGTGGTAGGCGGCACATTGGTAGCCACCCACCTCATGAATGAACTCTAAATTTTGTAGGGGTGCTGTTGGGATGGTGTTTATCTCCTAGGTTAATGGGATTTATTTTATTGTGGTTCTAAATGCTAATAAGATTAAGTTTGTGCTTGCGCTTGGGCTTGAACTAGGTCTAAAGTAGGCTTGGACTTTTGACTGGGTGTGGACTTAGTTTTGGATTGCTTGGGTTGATTGAAATGACCCAGATTTGGCTGGGTTTAACTAAATTGATTGGGTTTAACTGGGTTACTGAGTGGACTAGTATGCTTTGATAAGCTTGTTGGCTTAGAGTGGTGTCTACAAATAGCTACCAAATACGACCAATAATTTATATCACCGATAGTAAGCATTTACCAAGGGATCTCTCTCTCTCTCTCTCTCTCTCTCTCTCTCTCTCTCTCTCTCTCTCTCTCTCTCTCTCTCTCTCTCTCTCTCTCTCTCTCTCTCTCTCTCTCTCTCTCTCTCTCTCTGTTATTATTATTATTATTAAGAGGAAAGCTGTAATGATTAAGAGTTCAGGTACCATGGGGTTTTATCCTTAATACTTACAAGATCTTTGCCCTTTTACAATCCTCTCTCATTTGAAATTAAATTCAAATTAGAATATTGAGAGAGTGAAAAAAACTGAATATTTATCTAAAAATATTTCCACAAAACTCTATAGGATCCAAGTGGGCAAATCCAACTAATTGTAGTTTAAGAGTCCTGGTTATTGATTCAAACTATTCCTCCTATAAGCGGCCTGCGGTTACTCATCTCTTTTAATAGCTTTTTGTAATTAAGAATTCTTATCCATTCCACGGAAAAATGGACAGTCATGATTGATGATGTTAAAAAGTGGTTGGATCATCAACATCACGCGGGAACTCAATTAAACAATATTGAAACTTAAAATCTTACTTTGATTAGATGGCTTAACTGATCTAATCAATGGCCGGAAAAGTGAATGGTCCATCTCGTCCATATTTGAAAAGTTTTGAACATCAACGTTCATCTGGTGCCCACCAGCTCTCCCTCCATGCACCACGCATGTATTAGTATGATCAAATGATCAAACCATTAGATAAACGACGAGTAAAAATAACGGTACAGATCGATCACAATATAATCAATCCAATCAATACCCAAGAAAATGGACAATCCATATTAATTATATTAAGAAAGTTCTAATAATCAACCGTCCACTGCTCTCTCACTTCGATTGCCCATATCTCTTAAGAATCACTTTGACATGACAATCCAAACCATCAGATCAATATCTAAGAAAACAAACGGTCTAAATCAAACCATATTTAAGATAGACATTGGTGGGCCATTCATTATGGTGATTATAAAGCGTAATGCAATCCCAAAACAAATCATATGTGAGTATCTAACATGGTTTAATAATAAATTCATCACCATAACCACATAAACCATGCATGGACTACATGGATACATCCATCCATGCGTAAGCATGTCCATGTACATAGGTTTTCCATTTTCTAATTTGATTAGATTCTTCCAATCATACTTAGAACATTCGATGACTTAAGAATTATATTAGGATTCTATTCCCTTATATTAGTATACAATCTCTAGCATGTTGTAAAATGTCTGAGTGGTCATACTTTATTACCATACACCTTTAATCAAAGGGTCTCAACACATGGTTGGGCTCATGAAATAGGGACCATCCATTGGACCTAGGAGTCTGTGGACTCATTGGAGCTAGATTGGAATTTTAAAAGCTACTCTCAGGAGTAAGATTCCCATCCTACCATTGATATTGCCACTCATGCTGATGTAGCTTGCCTGTGTGAGATCTATACCGTTCACCATGTGGGTCCCTCTTTATGCGCCGTATGGTTGAAAATCAGGCTGGTAGGGCACTCATTTATGTAATCCGAACCAGTCATCAGGTGGTCCCACAAATTTTGATGGGCCCACCTGATGAGTGGTTCGGATTACACCCATATTGCAAATTTGCACGTGTGGTGAGAGTGAGATTGAGGATCTTACTCTCCCGAGTAGCATAAGCATGTGGGATATGGCACCTGAGCTAGATGATGAGCTAGAGATGTTTTACAAGGGCAACACGTGGCCCATGCTCTTTCCATTCCCCATATTCTCCTTTGTAATTTAATATATGGTCCAGGCTTGTGTGTTAGTTCACCACTAGTTAGAAAGTTACGGTCTCTTACACCGTACAAATGGCAAAATTGTACGGAAACCCAGGCACACCGAACCGCTGACCCAAACGGGGATGAGGCATAACTCAAAAGTTACATTGATAAGATAACGGTAGCCATCTGATTTTTTCCTTGGGATCTGGACCGTTCACTTTTCTACATCCAAACATCCAATTGAAACACATCAATTGCTCGGTTAGGATTGCTTGATCAGTGTGGTTCTAGGTATACGCTCCATCCACCATGTGGCCCACAATTTGGATGGTCTTGATACATGTGCGTGAGGGCCAAATGTGAGGAGTGCAAATCACGACCATTTTTAAAATAGTGGTGAACTATCATTGGAGTCCAGCGTTAATATGCATGTGTTGAGATGTACATCTCTTTCGCTATGGTGCAGTCTGATTCCATTTCCCATCGCCGAAAGGTTTGAGACTTTTTCTTTAGTACAGAAAATGCAGAGTGGGCCCGCGAAGGGGATGCCTAGGAGAAATGTGGGGCCCACTTGTAGAGTGTTGATTTTTTTGGTACTTTGATTGCCTACGAGTTCCTGTAGTCAGAAGCTAGGTGGGGCCGACCATGATTTTTGCGAGAAATCCACTCCGTCCATCTTTGTTGGAAGCTCGTGCTAGGACATAGCCCAAAACTGAGGCATGTCCAAAACTCAAGTGGGCCACACGACTAGAAAAAGGGAGTGGAAATACCTGACATTGAAACCTTCCTGGGTCCACCGTGATGTTTATATGCCGTACAAGCCACTCATAAGGTCATTTCTAGTGGTATGAACTGAAAACACAAAAATATTAATTTGATCCAAAACTTCTGTGGGCCCATAAATATTTCAACGGTGGGTGTTCAATTTCCACTGTTTCTCGTGCGTGCTGTGCACGAGTTTTCAACCTATCTTTTTTTTTTTTTTAATTATTTTACCTGATCATGTACTAAAATGAGCTGGCAAAACGTACAGACGGGGTGGATTTCTCACATGCATAACCGTAGGCCCCACCTAGCTTCTAATCCAAGGAACTTACTGCGGCCTTGGTCGCAGGGGAAACGGATTGGCTACTCCCCTGTTGGCTGGTGGTCGGTGCTCTGTGGGCCTCAGTATAGTGTATGTGTTTCATCCCTGCGTTCATCTATTTTTATAGATCATTTTATGATATTGGACCACATTAGAGGAAATAACGTCAAATGAACGTCGTCCATTAAAAACTTTTTTGGGGCCATAAAGTTTTGGATCAAGATGATCTTTGTTTTTTCCCTTCATCTGGGTCTGTATGACCTAATCAACAGATTGAATGGCAAATAAACAGTACAATGGGCCTTAGGAGAATTTTAATGGTGGATTTCTACCCACTGTTGTTTTCCTGTGGTGTGGTTCACCTGAGATTTACATTCCTCTCATTTTTTTGGGATCAAGCAATAAAATGATCTGTAAAAATGGATGAACAGAATGGATGAAACACATACATCGTGATGGGCCCACGGAGCACCGACCACCAGCCACAGGGGGAGTAGCCAATCTGTTTCTGGTCGCAGGCAATCCGCGTCCCTCATTATCATGTCTCACCACGTGTCGTGTTTGAGTCCGACACTAGGCATGTAGGACCCACCAAGTAGATTTGGTGCATACTGTATGAGGCATTTCGTTTCTTTTTATGGGCCACACGTGCATTGAGTATGAACCGTTGGATAAATTTCCGTAGCCAAAAAAGGAAAGTCGTAGCCTCATATCATAACTTTAGATTATGGAGATGGAGATAAAAATTCACCTAGTTTAATAAGAGCTGCAGTATGCACTTTTTGGAAAGAGGCATCATCCGAAATATGTAAAGAAAGAAAATTGAGATGAACTTGATAAAATGATAATTAGTACGATTCAATGGTGCTTAGCCAATGAAATCTTTATAATGTCATATATGAGATAACTATTGCAGGTTTATGAATGAAGTTGGAGAGTATTTACGTGACGAAATCTCTCACCAATTATATATTTTTGAAGAGATAAATTTATACTTTGAAAATGATGAAATGGTCGGATTTATTTGAACATATTAACATGTTCAACAAACTGATTTACAAGTTGCAAGTGCAGAGGTAAAGATCGAGGATAAAGATAAAGCTTTAATTTGTTGACACTCTCCGCAAATTGTTTGAGTATCTGATTGATACTCTTTGTTATAATAGGAATACTTTGGACATCGAAATCATTATCGTGTTCCTTCAATTGAAGCAGTTGCGATAACATAATGAGCAAGAGAATGGAGGCATGTAAAGGCTAAGAATGACGGATGTTTGTCGAAGTATATATATATATATAAGAGGTCTCAAGTCTGACTTGTTAGACCATAAATTACCATCCACCTTGTGGATAATTACTAACCATTCATGACCATCTTACTTGTCCAATAAATAAGCCCCACCATGTTCGAACACCTTGTGCAAAAATTAGTTTGATCCACTCATCACGTGGACCACACTTGTATTTTGTCATTTATCGATAGTTGGTAAATGACAAAATACAGATGTCGTTCATTTCATGAGTAAGGGCCTGTTTTGATTCACGTTTTGGGTGTACTGTATTGCATTCCGGTACTGTTCACGTAAACGTTGACCGATATTCATAATACATCCATCAGATACGTGCCATTAACTAATGTTTAGATATGACGTATTGTCGTTCCATATATACAATTTGTAGTACAGATCAATATTTGGAAACGACGAATAAGGGGCACACATTGTATATACATATAGATATGGTAGTCTATGTACTATGAAGCATATTTGTACATGCGAATGTGCATATTATCTTAGGCGGGGCACACTCATCTTACTGTGATTAATCACTGCACTCCATCACGTTCTGGGACATGAATGATGACCGTTCTACCAGTGTCCCCACTTCGACTCATCTGTTTAACGGTATTGATGCCTTAAAAAATGTTACAGCGTCCTTACAATCTACACTCCGACTACGTAGCTGCATGCTGGGGATACATTTTTCAGGACTAAGAAGATCGTGGGCCCCACATGGGTTATCATCCATTTGGAAGTATCCTGACCGTTCATCCATTATCAGTTACTTTGATTGACGATTTTAACAGCCCGGATGTCACATCCAATGGCACAATTTCATGAAGAGTGAATTATCCTGATCATTTGAACCTTTTCCACGGTGAAGATCAAATATCAGTGAATATATTTCACGGGACATTGCAAATTTTAAAAAAATATATACCAACATAGTTTAATGAGATCAACATGTGAATGTGTAATTGGTGTATCCAACCTCTTCGGAATGTCTCTGACAAAACTGTCCACAATGATACCAGAGGCCCCAATCATCATGTTTTACCAGAAAATGAAAAAGAAAAAAAAATAAAAACGAAGCTACTATAACCGATAAAACAACCTGATACCAGCATAAAAAATAAAAAATCCAAGCAGCATACGAAGAAGCAGAGCCATGCAAGATTCGTCTCCAACTTTAGCAACAGGCACTCTCTCATCCTTGCCATCTTCCCGAACATTCCTAGTGTTGATTTGGGTCCAATCTGTGACAGCCGGTACATAATTGCCACTGTCCATTGTTGAGTGGCGATGAGATGCACGAGTAGCCCCACTTCCAGTTGTATTTCGCACCGTGTGATCAGGGAAAGATGCCTAAATGATATAGAAAACAGTAAAAAGTTCCTCCCACCCAAGAGAAGGATATGATGCATTCTTTAATGCCTTAACTTATAAAAATTCAAGAAAAATGTAAAAAAAAAATAATCCTACAAACCTGATACTCATTTAAGGCTTTCAAAGCATTTTCAAAAGTTGTGAACTACTTGTGTTTGCATACACTAAATCCGTTAACTTGAGCATTGCATGCATTCCATGTTGCATAAATCCCTGGATTCCTCCCCACAAACACCACATAATACTTTTGTTTCATTCTGCTGTAAGAATAAACCTATGCCTTAATTGGTATGATATCTGAATGTAAAAGAAAATAAAAAAGAAAAAAATTAAAAAAAAAAAAGAAAAAAAAGGAAGAAAACTTTCATCTTTCCTTTGCCACTACTTGTACTATGTAATTCTCATATTACCAGACTTTTGAAGATGATGGCACAAAATTTCGTTTCGTTGGGAAACAGGTTGCAAATAGATCCCCACAACCACTTTTGTAAATAAAATGAAATGTTCAGGTTAAAAACAATCCACAGAACTGGTTGACACATTGACAACATAATTTAAATCTCCTTACCACCTGGATAATTTTGCAAACACAGGCGAGCTTCAAACCTTTCACTGATCTCAGGGCCCTGTAATTGAAAAATAATCTGTTAAGTTTAATGCAAGTAAAAATTGTATCAGGCCATAATGAAATATTCGCATTGACTTTCATGACTAAAAGCTTCTCAATAGCAGAATTATTATTAGTATTACTTTGGTTTTCTATATAATATGACGAAGTAAACCAGGTGATTTACACGAAAATAGAAAACTGTATCAGCCCTACATTAAATCTCCCTCAACAGAGCGTTTTATATTTCAGAAGTTAAATGAGGGAGGTAATGAGAATATAAAATAAAAATTGCCATAAATCCATATGAGAAAAGTTCTGAAGCTCGATACTGTAGACCATTACCAAAAATTGAATTAGAAAAAAGAAAATAGTAGACATCTATTGCACGATATATAAGTCGATCTGTATCCAAGAAGCAATTGGAACTTTCGCTGAACTATAGTGCTCATTAACCCTACTCTTACACATGCAGTTCCATTTCTTTACAACTTGAGATAATGAAGATATCTGACCAAGAAGAACAGCTGTATCAATGTTGTTCATATTAGGAGTGAGATTGCTGTAGTCCCGGTGTCCATCGTACCGCCAAACGAACTCCCTAACGGAGTATATCCTCTTTAAATCGTAGAAAATATATGAGGGAGATAAAGATTATTCTGAGTTAGTTAAAGTCAGAAATCAATATTACCTATCTATATATCCAAAGAGTCGATAGTATCTGTAAAACTTTAGTTTCCCTGATACAATATTTCACCGCACATCTGTCATAGCAAAATTACCAGAGAACAGAGAATCGATACAGTATCCTCAAGGGATGGCCATTTCATTGCAACCCGATTCAAAACATTCGCAATATCTTCATGAGCATCATTTAGACAAATCTGACTGATTTCATTCAAGACACGTGTATTTCATTCCAAAACTATCTGGTTTATATTGAAGACAGCTATGTATTATTACAAATTTGTCAAAATGCAACAAGACTAAAAAACCTCAGTTGGATTATGAACTTTCCCAATACCAGTAATAGTATGAGGAAAATTTGATAGATCAAATAGAAGGGTTTGTCAAAAGTAAGAATAGTACCAGTAACAATCCGAGTTTACCGTAAGTGACGAGCGTCTTAATCTACGTCAGTTACTCATGACAAAGGTATATCAGTATAACTTTCAGAACAGTAACCAGCAAAACCAATGTACAGCAGAAATGAATAAAAAAATATCATATTAACAAATCAGGTTAGTGACAAAAAATCAGTAAGACATAATAGCAATCACTGTTCCGATCATTGTCTGAATCTAATGACATAAGAACCATATTGAAATGCATCTCTACTATAAAAAAAGATGGAGAGATTGGTACAGAAATATTGTATAAGCCTACAGTTTCAACCTGCAAGTAGTATCAACAGTATGATGGTAACAGCTTCACAAACAGTTAAAATAGAACAGTCCATCCAGTACATCATTAGCAGTGCTGCTCCAGTAGCATATGTATCATCCAAAGAAGATAAAAGTTAACAAATCTAAACCGAGTCATGAAAGACTCGGGAAAAAAAAAGTTAATACAACCAACCATCCATCCATCCAAAAAAACTGTTGATCCAACTAAGAAAAAAGTCAAGTGATATAAACCAAGTGCCACTGTCACGCCCTAAACCTGGAAATCGGATTCATAGGAATCCTGATCACCGAATCCGATGCCTACAGCCTCCGTAGTACCCCATTCTTGGCTCCCAACGCCCATATGCCAGGTTCCGATCCTAGGATCCTATAAGGAAGATTTTCAACATCAATTTGTCTCATAAGAAGCATAACCACAAGTTTATCCAAATCATAAAAGCAACATCATCATCACATATCCACTAATATAAACATTTGAATACAATGTTGAAAGAGAAATAAATATGTCAAAATCAAAGCTACAGAAGTCAGCTACATTCTTTAAGCTCCACACTACTGCAACTTGACATCACTTATAGGCATCTATTATGCATAAGCTTATAAAAAGCTTAGAGGGTGGTATAAGTGTGTGCACAAGATAAGTGCCTAGTATTCAACACAATGTCATAATCATACAATATAGAAAATACTGGTAAGATCATGAATCATACAATATCAAAGTAAAGCGAAAATACTGACAAGTTCATGAGTCAAGCAATATCAGAGTACACAATACAAATCAGCTATGCAAATGATGAGTCATAAAGAACTAAACATCAGATGCCGAGGATGTAATGTAATATATAATTCCTGATGAGTTCACGAATACTGTCAGCCGTATCTAGACTATATAAATGCAGAAATACAGTAATCCAAATTATCATATGCTATGGATGTAATACAATATGCGGTGCAAATGGAATGACCATTCTGAAATGTGAAGTCGGGATGATAATACGTAGTATCGCAGGCTATGGGGTCCATCACAAGGAACTTCTATCCAAACCAGTCCCATACTTAAATTTGGGTAGTCAGACTCAATATGGTAAATTCCTGATCTTAGGTTAGTCGCGCGTCTCAACCGAAATCCTTACTATTGCGAAGGTATATGTAAAAAATAGTTGCACACCACCAGCCCGAGTGGATAGTGGATGAATGAATGAATGAGTATGCAACTCCTGCTCAATAAGTTCACGTATCAGTATAGTTCATCTTTGGGATCATCATCGGAG
Organism: Magnolia kwangsiensis; assembly: GCA_037074715.1. Taxonomy (NCBI): domain Eukaryota; kingdom Viridiplantae; phylum Streptophyta; class Magnoliopsida; order Magnoliales; family Magnoliaceae; genus Magnolia; species Magnolia kwangsiensis. The sequence goes on from CM073582.1 coordinate 17,980,045, forward strand.
TCTAGTACACTCTACATACAAATTGTAGCCCATTGATGCGCGACCATACAAGTGGAAGAGACCTCACTATTCGCCTGACCGGTAGTCAACCAATATTTACTCAACACGTTGGTGGACCCATTCATGAGTTGGTCAAACTCAGCCTAGCTATGCCCCTACGCTCGGGCGAGTAAGGCCACACCCCCTCCCAACCAACCACGACACAGTGAGAGATGCGACCTCCTGGTATTCGGTACTCAGGTGCTTATGTATCTATTCGGTCTCGACATTGGGGAGTCCCCTAGTCTCAGAGGTTTAGGGACTTTCACACATGGACACCCAAAGTGCCTAGATGCTCGAACCAAATATTTTCAGTGTCCCATCTATCCATTCACGACATGCCTGTGGAGGTCACAACCCTAATGTCGTCAGGGCGTACAGTAATCACAATCACACAATAAATATGCAGATGATTCGTATGGGCATATATCATGATGCTATGTTGTCACATAGTCATAATTGGTATCAACAATCGGCCTCGGTAATGTGGACATTTAACCAACATTGCCCCAAGGAATGACCCACATAGAGCCTAACATATAGTGGACCCATAGCTTCGCACAAGGGCCTAATATACAACACCATGGGCCTTACTCAAGAGCTCAATATGCATCACGATGGACCTCTCACATGGGTCTAAGATACATCATAATGGGCTCCATCGCCTGGCCTTCAAATGCACCACAATGGGCCTCATCACATAGTCCTAATATACATCACATTGGGCCTCAAATACGGACTGCATATACATCACATTGGGCCGCGATAATCGGCCCCGAAATCCGACCTCGAGAATCAGAATCACCCTCAATAATTGACCTCGACAATCGGGCTTAACAATCAGAACCGGCCTCGACAATCGAAATTGATAATTAGAATCAGCCTCGACAATTAGCGTAGACTAATGGAATCAGCCTCAACAATCAGACTCGGCCTCGACAATCGGAATCGGCCTCAACAATCGGAATCATCTCGATAATTGGCCTCGATAATCAGAATCAAAATCGGCCTCAACAATCATAATCGACAATTGGAATCGGTATCGACAATCAGAATCGGCCTCGACAATCGAAATCGAAATCGGCCTCAACAATCGGAATCGATAATTGGAATCGGTATCGACAATCAAAATTGATAAGAGTGGGCCTAAAAGGCCTAAGGGAAGGTCATAATGTGGAAATCCAACCATCATTATCCATTAATGTGAACATTCAACCAACATTGCTCCCAATGAGTGGCACGCATAATCATCATTACATATATCATGAAGTAATCGTATATCGCAATGGACCTCATATACATCACATTCGGTCCCATACAAAGGCCCCACATATGTCTCATTGGGCCTCACTTGTGGCCCTTATATACATCACATTGGGCCTTAACCCATGGGCCATCAAATACATCAAGTGGATCGCATCCACGGGCCGCCCCAATGAGCCTTATATATATCGAGTCAGCCACATCACATGGGCCGCACCAGTGGGCCTCATATACATCAAGTGGACTGCGTCCATGGGCCGCACCAATGGGCCTCATATATATCGAGTCAGCCACACCACATGGGTAGCACCAGTGGGCCTCATATACATCAAGTGGACCGCGTCCATAGGCCGCACCAATGGGCTCATATACATAATAGGTGGGCCCTGCTCATGAGCCTTAAATACATAACATGTGGGCCCCACACATGCATGGGTCTCATATAGAGGTGTGCAAGATGTACTTGATCCGGCGGATCTAACCTGATCCGACCCGATCCGACCCAATTCGAAAAGAATTGATGACCTGGATCGGTTAGGATCGAGTAGGAGCGAGTAGATTCGAACGTTATTCTGATCGGATTTGGGTAAGCAGCAAATCCGACCGGACTGAACCAAAATCTGATCTGTTTGGATCCGATCTGGACCGATTCGATTCAATCCGGTGTGATTTAACAGTGGAAATCAATACTTCTACCTTTTCCTATGGTATGGTCCACTTGAGCTTTTGATATGCATCAATTTTGAGTTCAACGACTAAAATGATCTGAAAAAATGAATGGACGGCGTGGATAAACCACATGCATTCACGGTGGCCCCACCAGAGTTTACTAAGATAAGTGCTGTCAAGAACTTGTGTGCACAACACGCCAGTGAGACAGTAACAGGTTGAGTAGCGAGACTAGTTATTGAAGAGTAAAGTTACGTCAACAAGTTCCGTGGGCCCCACCATGATGTATGTTTTATATCCACACCTCCCATCCATCTGGAGAGATCATCTTAAGGCAATACCCAAAGAACGGGTTAAATCCAAAGCTCCAGTGGACCTCAGAACAGAAAAAAGTGGGATAATAACACCCACCATTGAAAATTTCTAAAGGCCACGAAAGTTTTAGATCAAGCTGATATTTGTGTTTTCTCTTATTTCATGTCTTTTTTAACTTTTGAACAGGTTGGATTTCAAATAAACATTATGGTGGACCTTAGGATAATTTCAACGGTGGGAATCACTTTCCCCGCTGTTTTCTTTAGTGTGGTCTACTACATATTTTTATTTACCTCATTCTTTGGTTCATTCCCTAAAATGATATCTAAAAATGGATCAATGGTGTGGATATAACACATACATCATAGTGGGGCCCACGAAACTTGGTGACGCACGCCAGCTCAATCCGTCAAGACGTCAGTATCTAATCCGTGTCATAGGCTGTAGCCCGTAGGCATTTCTTGCCCAGCACGTTAAGACGCATTTCGCATAAAGAGGAGTAGAGACAGGCCTCGAGCTCTGAATTGTACGAACGGCTCAAATGAGATCAAAGTTACATGGGCCCCACAGTTATGTATTTATTATATCCACAACGTTCATCCATATTTCGAGATCATTTTAGAGCATTATAAAAAAACAATCATATCCAACGATCAACTGGACCACACCACAAAGAGCAGCGAGAATAATGATTTTCACCGTTAAAAAATTTGTAGGGCCCACCATAACATTTATTTTCCATCTAATCTGTTATTAAGGTTAAAAATATATGGATGAAGAGGAAAAACAAATTTCATATTACTCCGAAACTTTCATGATCTCCAAAAGGATTTTAATGGTAAACGTTCAATCCCCCACTGTTTTTTGTAGTGTGGGCCAACTGATCTTTATATCTATCTTATTTTTCGGCTCAAGCCTTAAGACGAACTCTACAAATAGATGGACGGTTTAGATATAACACATACATCATAGTTTGACCATAGATCTAATCCTATCTGAATCGTACCTAACTCGATCCGACTCGGTTTTCCTGATCGAGTCAGACTCGGTTTGGGTTAGGACAAGTGTACAATGGATCGGTTCGAGTAAGGTGTCCTAAACTCAGTTCTTGATCGGATCGAGTTTGGATTAGCTCATTTAGATTTCGAAAGGATCGAGTTGGACCCAATCCGATCTGGCTCGGTCCGATGCCCAGCTCTAGTCTCATATGCATCAAATGGGCCACGTATCTGGGCCTCGTATACATTAAAAGGGGCCACGCGTCATATGGGCCTAATACATATCACAATGGGCTTTGCCCATAGGCATCGAATACATCACAATGGACCTTGCCCATGGGCCTCAGATTCAAGCAGGTGGACCCCATCATATGGGCCTTAAATATACATTACAGGTGGGCTTCAAATATACATTATAGATGGGACTCATCACATATGCCAAAACTACAAACAGGTGGGCCCCATACATGGGCTAAAAATACATCATGATGGGCCTCATGGATGGGCCGCGCCAATGGGCCTCAAATGGGCTTGGATCACACCAAAAAATCATTTTACTAATTGTAGGTGTAACATGTGTATCACTGTACATTGTCATTCCATGAGGCACATGGCCCACTAATGATGATCGACACTGTCTTAACATTGTCCAAGTAAATCAGCACCATCCAAACATGGTCCATGCAAATCAACACCATCCAAATACTTCCCATGCAAATCAACACCATCCAAACATTCCCTATGTAAATCGGCACTGTCCAAAACCGTCCAAACATTGTGGACGGTGTGCATATGGAACATACATCGAGGTGGGGTCCATAGCATCGCCCAAACATGATCCACCACCGTCCAAACACTGTCTAGCATCGTCTAGCGTAATCTGGACGGTGTGGATGAAATAAATACATCATGGTGGGTATCCACATCCCTCACCATGGACGGTGTGAATACATAAAACATAAATCAAGGTGGGTCCCACCTGCCACATATGTGAGGTGGGTCCACCCTCTCAACAGATGGACGACATAAATAATACACATATATCATGCGACCCACAGAACTAGGTGACATCATTACACCAGCTATATAGCTGATGTGAGGCACGTCAGCCAATCAGCTTCCACAGCTGGTGGGTCCCACATAGGGCCCACCATATATAATGTATTATATTATTATAATACTTTTATTATTATTATTATCATCATCATTCTAATATGATCCAGCGTCCAGATAAACAGAGGACTGGATAAAATACATATATCAATGTGGCCCAAAAGGTTTCAATATTGGTGGACGTTCAATCCCCTACTGCTTGAAATGTGGATCACCTGAGTTCTGTGTATGACTAATTTTTGGGGTATCCTCATTTCAAAAAGGGACCCATCAAATGCACGGTGTAGATGTTCACATACATCATGGTAGGGCCTGTGGTGGGGCCCACCGTCCCTGCCACGTCCAGCAGCAGGACGTTGTAGCGTCCAGAGGATGTTGGAGGCCTGGCAGCAATGGGCGCCCAACGCCTCAACTACATACATACATATATATATATATATATATATATATATATATATATATATATATATATATTTGTTTTCTTGTATTTTTTCATAAGTGGGGCCCATATCAGGACAATTCACTCCATTTACCGGATTCTATGGCTCATGGTACACCCAACGAGCCCAATATTGGATATTTTTCGACGCATAAAAACATCATAGCATGTCCTAATAAATTTTAACTATTAAAATAATGTTCTAGATGGTGTGACCTACCAAAGTTTTGGAACAGCTTCATTATTCGGCTCAATGCCTAAAATGAATTGGAAAATAGGGTGGACGGTGTGGAATAAATACATGTATCATGAGTGGGGTCTGTTGTGGGTCCCACACTCCCCATTCAAGAGTTGGGGTTGCTTGTTGTTGCGTCACACCTCCACACTCATGCTGTGGTGGAATTTCACCACCTGTGTGGGCCGCACCACCCATGTGGGCCTACTTGGTGGATGGCATGGTAAATACATACTTTATGATGGGGTCCATCCGGGTGGTCCACAAGGCCTCATCATCACAAAAAAATGAAAGAGAGAGAGAGAGAGAGAGAGAGAGAGAGAGAGAGAGAGAGAGAGAGAGAGAGATGCGGTGTGATGGAGGGACCTCGCCGCTATGGCCCCCTCTATACATGCATACATTAATGTGAGTCCCACCATAAATGGGCCCTTAAATCACAAAATCAAAACATAAAATCACCCACCTTTGATCTTATCTTCCTTCTTTTGCCTATGGTCTCTAGAGCTCCAAGGAAACGATTTCGACGGTTGAGATGAACTTTGAATGGTGGAGATGGGAGGTAGGAAGGTGGGCCACACTAGCTCTCTCATGGGGAGCTTGGACGTGGGCTGCTTGGGAGGAAAAATGAGAGAGAGAATGAGAGAGAGAGAGAGATGATGGGAGAGGAGTGATGGGAGAGAGGGATGGATGGGTGTACTTGTGTAAGGAAGAGAGTTGACTTTTAAGGGTTGCTTTTATACTTAGGAATGTGATAGAGTAATGGATGTACTTTGACAAGTGAAGTGATTGATGTGACATTCTCTTGAAATTTGTAACGCGCGGCATTTTTTCTTAAACTGAATGCGGGCCCACATCTCTTGGCCCAGGTATCGCCTCGATGCGTGAGACATGACGTTGAAACAGTGGCGACAGCGCAGTCGATAGGGTACAAGTTTCAGTTTGAGCTAACTCTGATATACGGGACACGTCTTAAGATCGCGCAAACACCGATAACAGATTGTGGGTCCCCGAAATTTGATTGGGACGACCGTGGAAGCCTACAAAATAGTATGGGCTAGGATAAGGGTCTCACAGCCACATTCTTAATCCGCGCCATAATGAGGAAGGATCACTTTTTCTATCCATTCCTTCCTGCGTTCATGTCCCATCTTTATAAAATATCTAGCACTGACTACACCGGCCTGCAAGAATTTTACAGTACGAAGTTGGTCTTCATATGAAAGATCATCCACCTCTTTCAGGATACCCAGCAACCGCTGAACGCACGTCATGGTTTTTTCCTGACCCAATGTAATGGTCAGGTTGTTAATGGCTTCAATCACTTCTCCCATCTTGTCGCCGATATATTTTCTTGGCCTACTCCTTCGCCCACAACTTATCTCACTCCCCTCTGTGCGGCTATGATAAGAACTTAAGGTGGCTTCGATTGGGCTTTTGTTAGCACGTTTTGTCTGATTTAATAAGGATCCATCACCACCTTGAACTCGGGAAGGGGGCCTCCGGTCTTCTTCGTTAGAGGATGACAAATGTACTGTCTGGGAAGCCCCCTCATCCGACTCATCATCAGAGTTGAACTCATCACGACCGTGCCTTTTTCCTGATATCGGAGAAGAATATGCTGTACTAGTAAATTCACCGTGGGCACAGTCATTGCCAAATATGAATGCGAGGTTGTCCCATCTTTCAATATGTTTGCCTCGCACCCGTTCGGCATAGGAGTGTGTCTGTACAAACAAAGACGGAATGTTTCATCAATTTTGTAAAATTAAACTGTACAAACTTTAAAAGCATTTATATATGAAGATCATACTGCTATGTATCCATCCCATACATCCTCTATAGCAAGAACCATCTTGTTCTGTTCATCCCATCTAAAACCTGAGGCACTGAGTATGTCCTTTATTGCCCAGTACAGCCTCTTTAGGGTTCGTAAGTGATTAGAAATATGACGGTTCTCTAGCAAAATATCACAAGTATTGTAAATTACTTTAATCGTGGCCTCGTACACTTGGGGTTTAAATTCGACTTCACTTTTAAGTCTTAGGTTCACCTGTTCCACCAACCTATCAACCAATGCGTTATCCATGTTGTCTATCCATTGAAGTCTACTAACTTTACGTGGACCGCCTACACTACGCCCTAGTTGGGATACACATTTCGGGGATAGCCCTTTACAGGAGGGCATATGCTTTTTCTCCAATTAATTTAGTTGGTGAACTTGAGTATTGGTTTGAAGCAACACCCTTCTTCGAAGTTGATGACTACACATCTTTCTTTCTTGGGTCCTTGACAGTGCTCCATAGAAAATTCATAGAACCTATAAACAGAAAATGTAAATAGATATATAACAACTACAGTCATGTAATACAGTATAGTAATGACTCATAAGCAGACATCATGACACTCAACACGAATATTAAACATATTATCCCAAACTTAGTGCAAATATGTGAAAATATTTTCGCTTTTGACTAAGCGGATCAGTACATAAATCATGAAACATAATTCCATTGTCTTGTGCGTGGAAGACTGTCATTCCACATTCTTTCAGCAATCTCATCTCTCTTCTTTGTCCACTCATCACATGCATGATCCGTCAACCGATCTAACGCTTATCCTTCATCTACTGTGGTTACATCTACAGGGGATGGCGCAACATCCTCTGTACTGTCCCCACTATCCTCAACTACCTCAGCCAGTCCATCCTCACCACTAATACGAATGAAATTATGGAGGACACAACAAGCTATAACAATTTTCACTTGCGTTATAAACTTGAACTGAAGAGGAGTACGTAGAATAGGGTAACAGTTTTTTAAAAGGCCAAATGAACGCTCTATGACATTTCGCAACTGTGCGTGATGATAATTGAAAAGTTCTTTTTTATTAGCAGGCTTCCTTCCAGTACGAAACTAGTTCAAGTGATATCGTACACCTCGATAGGGTGCCATAAATCTAGGTGAATGTGCATATCCAGTATCAACAACATAATATTTTCTTACATAATTGTAAGAGATGTTTCAAATATTTATGACACATAATTACGTACAGAAAAAATAATCACCCATTTTATGCAATTACGATGTGGAATAAGAAAATAGTCGGGGTGACAAGTGAGTGCATTTTGTAGCACACGAGCATCGGATGTGAATTTATCCCAACCAGCTAGCACATATACAAATTTCATATCAAAAGTACATGTGACCAAAACATTCTGTGATAGAAATCCTTTTCTATTTTTGAAAGTTGAGTTTTTTTCTTTTTACAAATAAGTCGGGATATGCGTACCATCTAGGGCCCCGATGCAGTCTTACAATCAGAAGAGTGACATATGATCAGTTCATCCAATAACTATCAACTTATTATTTAGAAATTTCCCTAATGTATATTCAACTTTACCTGAAAATATGAACTCCATAAAGGATTATCGAAAATTTTCTTGGGTATGTGTAAACCAGGAAACCTCGCATACTCGGGATATAGACCGATTATGGCATCCAGCACTCTACTAAAGTGTCTGCTCACACGCTCACCTGATCGTGTAAAATGATGACCAATCACACGATTTCTTATGTTATATCCGACAGTATAAAGAAATATTACAACCTGCTCCTCCATGCTGCATCTGCTGGTATTAAAAAGTAAATTCTGGTCCCTCAGCAGCGAACATAATTCAAAAAAATTATCTCTACCCATCCTCAGTTGCGCAAGATACTTAGTATTGCTCTTACGTATAATTCGGCTTATGAACATATCCCTCTCAATCTGACTTTTATTGGGTTTAGCCTTCACACAGTAACGACGATAATATTCAGCCGTTCCCATTATAGTTATTGCAGTTGTAATGGTGGTTATGGCAGCGGCTATTTCACTCTCATGCCAATCACTGCCAGATGATCTATCATCAGAATATTCTGCACTTTCGGATGCTATAGCAATTTAAAGACAATTGAAAAAATGATCTGATTGACAATTAGAAGAGAATGTAAATTTGACTTGTATAGAAACATGTATACATACTACATCAAACTTGTACAATTCGAAATAACTGATAATACACTTGTTAACTTAATTAAACATTTTCTTCTTTTATTGTTTATATCTGGAAGTCTTTCTTTTACGATCAGTTGCAAAATAACTGTTGAAAACATGCTGGTACTCATTAGGATATGTATTATCGTCAGTGAACAGATTGATACATCCCATCTAATAACAGCGAAATTAGAAGATATACAGGAAGTTACAAATAACAGATTAAACACTTATTTTTTACATCAGTTATAGCTGTATTCCCAACAATTTTTTAACATGCTACTGAACAGATTAATACATAAAAACAGTATACATCAAGCTGTTAAACGTACATATTTCAAGCTTATCAGTTATTTTTATATCCTCTGAGAATTTTTTTCATTCTACTGGACATTATTGAAGCATGAAAATTGTTCGCATCAAGTGATTCATGTACACAAAGTTAGAAATAATACATGAATCACTTGGTTCTTCAATCAGTTTATGAAGATAGTAGAGTGGATTCTGTTAACAGGAGATACTAGATTCTGTTAACTGTTGAAAACATGCTTGTGAGCTGAATATTTTAATAACTCTGAAAGATCAGAAATAGAAGATGTAATAGCAGAATCTACAACATAATTGCATGTATGAATCTTGTAAACCTTTAACCTATGACGGATAGAAGTTGGAAATGTAGTGAGAGATAAATCAAACAGAGAAAGCACTTTTTTATGCAATCAGTTACTTTATGAGAAAGTCTGAAATTTATAATTGCTGTTGAACAGTTTCAAACATCATACCTGTTCACATGACATGAAGAATATTTCTAGAACGAAAAAGAAAAACACGTCAAAAACGACTGGTTTCCTCAATCAGATATCTCAGATTTAATGAGCGAATTTGTTGATAGAGAAATACCTCTATTTGATATTAACCCAAATTGTGCAGTTCATACACGAGTTAATGCCCACTCCTAGAAAATAAAAGGTTCGAAGAGAAGAACTGTCGTTCATGAATGGTTTTGAAATATTAGACCAGGGTATGTAATACAGGGCATATCCACCTGATCGAAAGATTCATTGGTACAGACACCACCTGTACATGGCCTTTTGCAAACAGATGAGTGTTATGCACCCATCCTTTCCAGACTTCTAGAGTTTGGTAGAATCTTTTATGAAAATCGATAGTGGATTCGACAAGAGAAGATAGCCCCACCATTGCTCGTATACACATAGAGATGGGAAATAGGGTGTATAAGCTTGACCAATGCACCGATTGAATCTGATGTTGGTAAAGGTCATTGGATGAATCCAAACCGATTTACAGAGAAGAGAACATACCTGAAGCAAGTGCACTGCGCAGTTGGACTGAGAAGCACGGACACTCATCTTACAAAGAGGAAGGTGACAGCAATGTACTGTAGCCACTGTCAGATGAAGTCGGTCTAAGAGATGGAATAATCTGAGTTCATCTTCGACATGCATGGTAAGGGAGATGATATACGAAGACGAAGGAGTAGCGCATCGCCGTTCTCCCAATGAATAGAGCCGATATGGTGTATTTTCAAATTCTTTCCCTCTTCAATACGATACTGCGAATAGACGGGACCGGACGCTGAATAGCTGTCAGTAGGTAATGTACACTCGATTACGAAAACTGGTTCGACAACGTATTCACGCGTGCGTGGAATGCGCTGCCCAGCCATTCCAAAACAAACACGGGACACGTCCCATCGTGGTCCCTAATACAATAATGTACTCCCAAACGTGAATCCAAACATGCCCTAATTGAGTTAGCTGTCGGCACACACATGAAAGGTTAAAAGTTACATCTGTTGGGTGTAGACAGCTGATGGTCATACGGCTGGGGTGATGACTAAAAGTCATATGAGGTGGTATCAAGACAGACCATTTGTAGCATAAGTTTCCTTCCATCAATGCACGCGCATATCTGGGCCATTTTTTCTTTTTTAGTCCAAACCATAATAAAGTAAAACCATTCAGTCTCCGACCTTTTGACGTTTGGCATTTCCATTTCTTTCGCCGGATTTTTCTCACTCTTTTAGAAAATTGAGATTGAAATTAAATATAAACATTTTCTATACTGGATTTTTGGCCTATGCCTTTTTTTATGATTATAGGTGAATTTGAATCATGTTGCGATGATCCAAGCAATTTATAAAACAGCACTGGCGATACTGTGATGGACACCGGTTGGTCATTTGACTCATTTTATGTGTGTGGACAGTATCTTGAACTATTTGTTCTGGGGAACCATTGATTAAAATGTTTATGATGATTCAATGCCGACAGTTGGAGGCAGTCAGCATCAGCCGTATATCTTGTCTAATAGTGTCTGACATGCCCAAACAAGTACATGGCAATGCAGCCGGCCATTAACACCTATGTGGTAAGGTGCCTTGGTGAGATTTGATTGATGTGGCTATTCGTTGTTAGACTTGTGCTGTGGATTTTTAATGTTTTCAGGAAGTAGTATGCATTCAGCCCATCAGTGACATGCGTACAATCTAATCAATCAAATCGTAAGATGTAAGCTCTAAAATTATGGCCGATCAAACTCAAGTAGACTGCAACACATCATCAACGTGGCAGGAAATAAAAAGCTGAGAAATGGGTCAGCTGTGATTTTTAAATGCCATCCTACCCATTCACAAGGTGAGCTCCACAGGGATCGAGGAAAACCCAAATTCTATCCTTATGTAAGACTTCGGTGGGGGCACAAGAAGGTTTCAATGATAATTTTTTATTTTTTTAAAATAAATAATTATATACACATGCTCACACACTCACACGGTGGAATTTCACCACCTATGGGTACTCAAACCCTTGACCGGGTGTTGAAACTCCTGAGAGTTACCACCCGAGCAAGAGGAAGGGCACGCTCATGATAGGTTTCTTTATCCCCACTTTTTTCTATTGTGTGCCTCATTTAAGTCACCAACTAACCTTATTTTTTGATCCCTAATTGTGAGCCCCAATGTGATGGACATGCCTTACATCCAAATATCATTCATCTATTTTGACAATTCACTTTAGAGCACTATTCTAAAAATGAAGTAGATCCAAATCTCAAATGAACCCTATCATAATAAATAGTCGTGATTGAATCCCCACCATTAAAAGCTTCACGGGGCCATCGAAATATTTATTTATCATCCAACACGTTGATAAGGCCACAAAAACCGTGATGTACCACGCAAATATTAGCTTGATCCAAGACTTTTGTAGCTCATGAGAAGTTTTAAATGCTTGTTTACCATTGTTTCTTATATTATAGTCCACCTAAGATTTGAATCTTCTTCATATTTTTGGATCATGCCTTAAATTGAGTTTTCAAAATGTACGGACAACATATATATAAGACACATACATCACGGTGGGTGACGGTCAATCCACCAAAGCCAAGAAAGTAAACGGGACACACATCACGGTGGCCCGCATAAAGCTTTTTATTTCACGTGCTCCTGCAATAGTAAATTCGCGTCCCTTACTATCCACTTCTCAGCAGGAAAACCAAAAACTTCAAATTCACCTTTCCTTACTTTCTTGTCCATATTTCTCTCATCCAGCGGCTGTAGAAGCATTGCATTGTAACTACCTTAAATACCCTGCATTGCATCATCATATCCATCAATCTTATCATTATCCAATCAACACCATGACCCATCAGATCAAACCTTCCAAATTCAATTTCCTTCTCATTCAACGGCTATAAGAGGCATTACATCGTTACTACCATACAATACTTTGTATTGCATCCTCATTTCCATCCAAGATGATGATAAAGATAGTCTGATCATAACCCTTATGACCAATCACCAATAAACATCATGGCCCATTAGATCAACAGCTCCAAGCATCTTAAGATAATGTAAGTGGGCCCCATTCACAGTATTTTCCAGAACACTCAAAATTCCCTCGGATCAACAAACAAAACAGGAGAACTTGGTTGAGATTGGACCCAATCAGGAGGCCCGCCTTCCCCACCATCACAATACTCTTCCCCCACCAGCCTCTTCATACACCACACATCCTCAGCACATGAGAATCTCTGCCAATGTGGCACTGCTTCTTGAACTGGGTCCCGCCTGCCTACCTCAGCTACTATGGCCCCACATCCCACGTCATCACGTCCCATGTTATGTGCAAACCGACACAATGCTTTCATCAGGCCCATCCCACCCTTCCCTTCCATATACAATCCGTACAACAAATACACACCGAACGGCTGGAATACATCGGGAATGGACGGTATCTGTAGCCACGGCATGAAGCCGTCTAAAACTCGGCTCCCTGCGCACCATGCGCGCGTTAGTGGTGATACGCCTTTCACCTGCAGCTTGAACACTTCCTTGCAGTTCCACACGCTCATTACAGCGAAGCTCGGCGGGAGTAGGCTTGCCTGTGGGTCCCACACGGGGAGGTGTTTCTTGGGTAATGCCATGAAGGTGCCGAGGTTGAGCTGGTTGGAGAGGATGGCGTCGATGTCTTTCGGGAAGAACTCGGCGGCTGAGAAGAGCCGACGGTAGATCGACTCGGCTAGTGGCGGGGCTAGGCGGATGACTGCGTGGCATGAGCCGATGGGCTTGCGGTGCACGTGCACGGGCTGGACGAGGATGGTTGGGGTGCGGAATCTGATGTAGGCGCATTTTAGCGTGAAGAGGTTGATGGATGCCTGGTTGCCTCTTTCGGTAGCCATGTATGCGTACTCCGCACCCTTCTGTCTGCACCACTCCTCCAGCTTTTCCACTAGCTTTGTACCAATGCCCAACCGCCTGAAATGGGGTGAAGTGCGCCGGTGGCGCATGTTAGTGAGCAGTACGTGGTTTGGTGTAACGTGCGCAGATGAGATCTTGGATGGTCACCGGGTTCTCATTGGCTAAAATGGTGGGGCCCACCTATTAAATGATAGATCTTGGATGGTGCCCAGATGAGATGGGACCCTCTTAGCCAACGATAACCAGCCGGCGATCTTGTTGATGGGCCCATCTACTTTGATGACTCTTCAACAAAAAAGGAGGTGCACGTGTCTGGCATCGGAGCCGTTAATCAGAAAATGCCAATTACGTTGGTACCATCATCATCAGGTGGGCCACTCTAGTACAAAACAAATGAATGGTGAAGAGAAAGTTACCAAATGATCCCAATTTTCAAAGGCCTTTTGTGGTCCATCTGATCATCCTGGCTAGGACATGGCATTTGCACCGTCCATTGCCCGTTAGAAGCTCCGATATCAAACACGTGTGTCCATTATGGACGGCTGAACATCACCCTCACATAGTACAAATAGAAGGGCGATGTGTCAATCAAGGCCATCCATCTAGTGGTCCCTATCATGGATGGCTTAAATTTTAAAAACCTCAGCTATTGTAAAATCCTATCCATTACTTTCAGCCCACCAAATTGGAAACAGATAGAGGTTGAAATGCGGACGGTGGGTGAGCTAAAAACAACAAATCAACGTGCGTTATTAAAGCTAATTTCTTTTCCTTTTATGGTATGTTATCAACGTGTTATTTTGAGAAGTTAAAAAGGCCCATTATTTAAAATTTTGGTAGAGCATGTGGATCCATACACATGCACGGATCAGTTGTATACATTAGACACGTGTACTCGATCTAAACCGTTGAAATAGTGGGACCAGTATGGATGGACCATAAAACCTAAAATCATACGGAACGGATCGTTTTAATTGACTGTTTGCTAAAATGAAGAGGTCAACAGTTCAAATTCTGTATCTAAATGATTGATTATGGGAGTTACCATACTGTAATCAATCTGATTTTGAGTATAGCATACGGAAGGAGGTGGTCCAACGTGTGGACGGTTCTGATTGGTTTAGATGGCAGTGTGAATGACATGGATCACTGAACCAGCTTCTAATGATGGATATGTATTTGTTGAATTCGTACCATTGAGTACTTTCCATCTATGCCGTTGAGTAGATGTCCACCAATCTGCCGGTGGACATTCATTTAAAGGAATTTACTTTTGACCCATTTATTGGGCTGTATAATAATTTGAGTTACCCGGGTTGTACGGTGGATGCATGTACGAGTATGATCTACCATCGTCTGCCAGAGTATAATTCCTCCCCAAATTATATGTGCGAGAATCCTATGTTAGTTTTGCACCATTTAGAAAATGGTGGTGACTCTTCAAGCGTACGTATGGCATGATTATACGGCAATCAAGACCGTCCAAATAGCTCAAACAACTGCTGACGGAAAATTGCAGAAAAATTGAACTGATAAAATAATACTAATCATCTGATTTTTCCCTTCAAATTTGGACGACACACTACGTTGCTTTTAACCATCCATTTGATACCCCATTGATTGGATGGTTAGGATTACTTGATCAGTGTGATTCTAGCTATAACTCGTCTGCGGTATAACCCCCAATTTGGATTCTCTGGATAGGTGAAATTCATTGCACAATTTCTTAAATGGCACAAAACTAATATTGGGTTCTTTGGAGAAAAGTTTGATACTCCGGTAGAGTACGATGGATGATGCTCATGCATACGTGGCAAACCGGCAATTCGAACTGAACCTTCCAACCTATGGGACCCAGTTTAGATGTATCATTAGCAAAAATTAATAATATTGTTTTATTTTCTTATCATGGGATTGGTGGACATTTATTGGACGGTTAAAAACGAAAATAATCCAATGGTCCTGTTGCAACAAACAAGTGCCCAGGAATCAGAGGTTAGAATTGTTCAACCATCTGATGAGTTTTAGCCAGTGTACTCAACGTATACAGTGTCTTAGTGCCTGCATATGAAGAGTCATATGCTGCCAGAGTATCAAATAAATCCCCATTTGGGTAGAGAAATTGACCACTGTAAATGCCACCTTTTACCCGGCATCTTTTCAAAACGCTCCCGAACTTTACTTTTCAGAAAGTTGTTCTGTTCGGAAATAGTATTTGCAAACGAAAATGCCTTGCATGCACTAGGCCAGACACCTACAACTACGGTTATAATCCGTAGCTATAGGTTACGAACGCCAGAGTACTTTCAGCCGTAAATAGTGTGTCATTAGATAATGGTTTACTTTAGAAAAAGTAAGGTTTGGGAGCGCTTTTAAAAGACGCTGGGTAAAAGGTGGCATTTACAGTGGTCAATTTCTCTTCTTGGGGACAGACAAACTTGTGCTATTTTTACCGTTTATTCAACTCGGAGACTCGCGCATGCGGCATACAGGTTAGTCAATCCAGGCCGTCCAAATAGGATGCCCATTTCTCAAAGTAGCATATCCCAAGATGGACATCCTATTCATTGAAAGATCTTAACCTGTGGTGTCAGTATCTGAATTTGAAACCTGAGAACTACTCCTCTTAAATATCCATTAGCTGGCCACTGATTGGGTGGTTAGGATCATCCCATTGGTCTGATTCTTGGCATATGCTCCATCCTCACCAGCGCTCCCGAGCCACCACTATTTAAGAAATGGTGCAACAAACACACAACACGATTCAGTCGCATTATCTCCGCTGCATACACCCTATTGTCCACAATACACGTGGATCAGTTTGTTCCTACCATCCATTTATAGGACAGCATTTGGATGGCTCGGATAGTCTGATCGGTGTGATTTTTTGTAAAATTTTTTTTGAATGTGTGGACCAGCAGTTAGATTGAGTAGATGAGTTGTACTGATCCACTGTCATAGTGCCATGTGTACGGTTGGAAGGTAGGATCTACGGAGAGTGAGTGTAGACTGGATACTACTATACTAAAATTGTTTGCAATTCTACTGTACAATCCACGTTTTCAAACCAAAACAATGTCCTAACGCGTTAGAAAAGTGGTTGCCTTTTCATGGGTTTGCGGGATAACGGTCCGGATTCATGTCCCCGGCCCTGTAGAAAGCAGGAGACCGTTAAAATGTAGGAAAAGATTTATACTACGGAAGAGTATGTTGATTTGTACTCGCGCACACAGATGCTGTACACCCAGCATGCATGTAGACAAATGTAGACCGTCTGAACAGATGTTCCTAATCGTCTGGTGAGAAATTGTGAAATAAAGATTTCAACGGTTTAATTATATATATATATATATATATATATATATATATATATATATGAAATGAAACGTTCCTATCGAACTGAGATTCTGAATTTATGGCTATGACCCATTTCTGTAGCGGGCTCCATGATTTGGATGGTTTGGTGTTCACGTGTAAAGTGACTGCATGCCCGCATAATGGTCTTCATACATGATCTAAAACGGTGATCATCCATCGTACACATGGGATGCATTCATCTCAATCCGACCGTCCAAATTACACTCACGGTTTAGATGTAGTATGACCCTTAAGTTAAAGCAATGGACAAATTTAACGGCCTGATTTCTCCCATCAAATGTGGATCATTAAAATCTCCCATCCTGTGTGATTTTTTGTCCTTGCTCCATCCACAACACAATGTGCCCCACGAATTGAACGGTCCAGATTTTCTTTTATGTGTTCCACGTATGTGGGTGAGTCACTAACTTACGAAAAATGTCACACTAGTCTTGTCTCCAGGAAAAAAAAAAATGTTTTCAAAATCCACCACAAAAACGCTTCTCTTTCCATGAATTTCCGCGTGAATGATGATTCCAACGCCCCAAAACCATGCACAAAACGGGCCTATTATGCCAGTGGAAAAAGTTGGATACTCTTGCAGAGTGTGATGGTTGTTACTCGGCACTGAGTACTTGTGCACTTTCAGTTCAATTAACTTAAACTAGGGCTTAAAGTTCGGCAGGGCGGAGCGGGGCGGGGCGGGGTCGGGTTGGTGCTCAACCCTAGCCCAACCCAAGGTTCCTATACCTCAAGCCTTACCCAACCCAACCCAAGATCGGGTTGGGCATTCTCAACCCAAGTCCAACCCAAGTGGGTTCTGTTAGGCTGGTTGGGTTGGTCTGATAGATATATGCTAATATTTTTATTATTACATTAGTCTATTATATTTTCAATACAAGTTTTATTTTGTATACTTATAATTATATTAATTATATATATATAATTATTTATCATAAAGAACATTTTTTTCTAAATAAACAAGCTAGAATATAGGACAACTACTCCTTTAAAAGTCGTATTGTATATCAAGCAATCTATTTGGAAGAGAGAAATCTGGTATATCTTGTTAGCTTGAGTCATCGGAAATGACGTGGACCAATGAAACCTGACGGCATTGGAATTTTCTGTGCCTTCAACATAAACAATCCTCATTCAATTATAATTAATTTATAAGGAACTTATATATTGATCGGGTTCAGGTTGGGTCGGACAACCTGAGACCTCAACTCGAGCCCAACCCAAGTTTTATAGGGTTGACATTTGTATGGCCCAAGCCCAAGACCAAATCCTATACATCCTACCTAAGCCCAACCCATTGTCAGGTCGGTCATGGGTTGGTCGGGTTCCACCCATCCAACTTTCAGCCCTAACTTAAACTAAACCATCCACATCATAGGCCTTAATTTAGATGGATCGCACATGATCAAAATTTACACTAATTCGGTTTCCTAATTAGAGGATTGGTGGAGAGTAATGAACGGTTGTAAAAGTTCAACAATCAAATGTCCATTTATCAGAGTTCAAGAACGATCATCCCATATGATTTTTTTCTCATGACCCATCCATGGTAGGTCCCTAATCGGACGGTTTAATTTAAGTTAATGTATGCAGAGTACAGAATTTCTAGGTGCATGTGCAAAAACCATCATACTCAGTCAGAAATTCAAACAAAACCCAATACATTTAAAGCAATCCAGACCGTCCAAATTGTGGGCCTCCTTGTGGACGGAGCATAGCCCAAAACTCAGAGTAATTGAACGATCCAAGCCACCCATTTAGTCACTATCAAACTCAATGGGCGAAATCGAACACTCTTTGGGCCATGTTCCATCCACTGACATGCTTGATTTGTCCGGTCTGGATTACCGTACATGTGTGACACGTGTATGGTGGAGAGAGAGAAAACCTGTGTGTTGGAGAAACTCTCAGGCCGAGGATGTACGCGACCTTTGTATAGATTGGAAAATCAGTGAAAGGCTTTCTTCCTCTCGTCACAGTTTTTATGCTACCTCTTATCACACCAACTATTCCTTTCTCTCCTTCATACTCTGCAACCTGTCCAACAACAATACACCCACAGGCTCATGTTAGCTTATCTCTACACTTCTCACTAACATGGACCAGTGTAGCACAAAAACGCCACCGGGTCACCCAAAACATATGTTACTAATGAAGAATTATCACAGACCAGAGTATGATCATGGGTTCCCGAAACCATGCCAGCTTATGTTAGACATATCTTATAAATATCACTAACGTGCACTGGTCCACCCGGAATATATGTGAATAATGAAGAATTATCAAAGGCTAGAGTTAGATAGTGGGTTCCTGAAACCTCACCGGCTTACGTTAGATACAGCCTATAAATCTCACTAAAGTGCACCAGTCCACCCAAAACATATGTCGCTGATGAAGAATTATCAAAGGCTAGAGTTAGATCATGGGTTCCCGAAACCGCTCTGGCTTACGTTAGACATATCCTAAAAAGCTCACTAATGTGCACGGGTCCACCCGACATATGTTGCTAATGAAGAATTATCAATGGCCAGAGCTAGATCATTGGTTGCCGAACCGCCCCGGCATATGTTAGACATATCCTATGAATCTGACTAAAGTGCACCTGTCCATGTCCACCCAAAACATATTTTGCTAATGAAAATTTACCAAAGGCCAGATGTATATCGCGGGTTCTGAAACTGCACCAGCTTATGTTAGACATATCCTATAAATCTCACTAATGTGCACGGGTCCACCTGAAACATATGTTGCTGATGAGGAATTATTGAAAGTGAGAGTTACGTCGCGGGGTCCCGAAACCGTTCTGGTTTATGTTAGACACATCCTATAAATCTCACTAACGTGCACGGGTCCACCTGAAACATATGTTAGTAATGAAAAATTACCAAAGGCTACAATTAGATCATGGTGTCCCAAAACAGCCCCGGTTTACGTTAATCACATCCTGTAAATCTCGCTAACGTGCACCACCAGTGCACGGGACACCTGACCGGGAAATGTCCGGCAACTTCATTGTATCTTTGAATGTAATGATCATCCAACAATAATTACCAGCATGAGGTAGACCGGTGAATGGCGGATCCGGCAAATCGGGTCCCCCATGAAGTCGGTGAAGATCGACGGCTTGCCGCTGGGCCCCACCTCGCACCGGCGCTCCATTTCTTCGATGGCATGGCTATCTCTCTCGGCGTCGAACTCCCTCACCAAAATTTCTACCATTTTTTTCAGAATTATATGATATGATCTGATGCTTAGTGGATTTGATTAACTCACTTCAGTTTATATGTACTTCACCCCAATAGCCCTATTTATATACTTACTAGTGGAATTCATTTCATACTGTTCACACTCAAGCATACGGAATCGTACATCTGGCACATAATCAACTCAAATTAAACCGTCAGATCATGAGGCCCACCATAATCAGATTGATTAACGATTCTAACTCCAATTAATGGAAATTTTTATGTTGAATTAAGATGGTTGCTAATTTTCACTTAAAACCGTCCAATAGATGGCTAGAAATTCGATATAATCTGATGATGAATGACTGTAATTTTTGGTTCATGGTCCGTCTTAAGTAAGGCTCATGATTTGGACGGTTTATCTTGAGCTTCATCTATGCCACGTGTATAAACTCCAAGTGCGTGTGTATGATATGGAATGCACTTCAGAGTATAAATGTTTCCTCTAAAAAATTGGATGATTATGATGATAATGATGATGATTATGGTGATTTGGGAGATATGCTCTTTATTTTCGACAATGATTGGTGGAGTTGGGGATTACATGAGATTTGGCGGCTTTGGCGTCACGTTTTTTATATTATGGTGGATGGTCATGTATGATGTATGACATGCCACATGACTCATGACTGTTCTAACATGTCATGGGTTTGTTCATCCATCCACATCATGTTCATGACCGGTTTAAGAGGCTTGCGCGCGTGAGACAGAGGAGGTTCTTTGCGGTACAAATGCCAACGTGGCACGAATGTTTTGAGATCCGATCCATTCTTTAGTTGGGAATAAGGTTAGATCCTTCATGTGTGTTCAATAATCAAGTGGGCCCCACATATGGAAACTTCATTTTTTCTCTTTATTAGTGGACGATGGGGCCTACCTGTTCAATGGACGGATCTTGAATAAATCTGTCACGTTGCCACTTGTCCATCCATGAGCCAATCCCTCATGCGTGTCTTTTTTTGGGTTCTACGGTGGGAAGCATCTGAATATATTGATGTGGAGAAATCCTCTGAGATTGAGGCGATTCGCGGCATATGTATGAGAGACAGACCATTCATTATGTGGGGCCCACCATGAACAATCCTCTTGCCTAAAAATAAATCTGGTCCAGTCAGTAAATGATCCGCACCCGTACGTTGAGTATTAATCGAATCATCTTTGTTTTCACCACTGATATTGCTCATGCACGTGTAGCACACGTGATGAGTTGGACTGCATGATGTTTGGATGGACGTGGATGTCCCGTGAAAGGCAAGTTGCTGGTCAAGGATGCTAGGTAGGGAACCACCAATTCGTGGGAAATATACTTCCTGTCCGGCTCATTTTACGATAAGCGACAAAAAATGAGGTAGATCCAAAACTAAAGTGGACCACATGAAAAGTAAATTGGAGAAAGAAATACGAAACCTTTCTGGCTCCACCTTGATATTTATATGCCATGCAAACCGTTTATCGAGCCATTACCATAGGATGAAGGGAAAATACAAAAAATTTAGCCTAAAATAAAACTTTTATGATCATAAAAATGTTTCTACTATTCTCATTAAATTCCTACTGATTCCTCTTATGTAGCCCACTTGAGTCTTAGATCCACATCATTTTTTGTCACTTGTCTTAAAATGGGTTCGTAAAATGGATGAATAAAGTGTATTTCTCACAAACATGATGGTGGCCTCACCCAGCATCCTTCCGCATCCTGTTTGGATCCATTGAATGCTCATAGTGGTCCCTACCTGATGAACGGACCGGATCTCATACAGTATTGCCAAACTACCCCTAATGTCACGTGTGCACTTCCATCTGATTTCTCCCATCACGTGGGCAGACTTTTGCTGACTGGGAAGAGAATTGCGTGTGACCCGGGGCAGTGAGATATGACTCTGCTTAAGGTGTGGGCCACATAGATGTTCGTGACAAATTCACTCTGTTTATCTATTTTGAAAATTAGACATGTTAAAAAGACCACATTAATGATCGATTCTGAAAATCAGACAATGAAAACTCAAAATTAAACCGTGGTGAATAACATGGGTTGTCCTTCCTTTTGCAGGAACGAATTTACATGGGCCCACCTTAATTTTTGTGAAAAATTCACTTTATTTATTCATTTTGGCTAACTATATTAAGATACGAGTCAAAATGAGACAGGTCCAAATCTCAAGTACATTAGAACGAAGTTAATATTTATCTTTTTAGTTCAGTAAGAATGACCTTGTTGGTTCGATGGCATATGAGTATTATAGAAGTCTCAGGGACGTTTTAACCACTAGTATTTTTTTACCCACTTTTGGTATTTTCTTACCCACTTGTCCCTGCCAGGTAACTTAAGTTTTCGAGCTGCCATGTTTTTAGCCCATGACATAAACCGACAGAGCAGACAAATGAGGACTTCTGACAAACATTACTTCAGCCCCACCTGTCTTTCCAGGGGAAGTTACTGCAAAAGGCCAATCATCATCCCTTAGCCAATGGGGAACCGAAACGTGTAAGGTTTTAAAAGCTGCTGAGGTGCCTACATGTTCGTCTTCCTTTCTTTTGACCTGTTGGTTTTAAAATGATTCTAAATGCTCCAAAGGCAAATGAGGAAAATATCCTTATCATGTGTTGGACGGTTTGCTTCACTCCCCAATTTTAGCGGTGGAGATTCATTCTCAAGGTTAAACGACTTAGGTGACTTACAATTGTCCATCTTAAGTTGAGTTATGGTGAAAAATGAATTCAGATAGAAATTTACTTTCTAGAGTTTTATCTTTTCTGATTCTTATTTTTTAAAGATGAATTTTAAAATTTTAAAAATGAATTTTATTTAGCAATAACATTTTAAAAAAGCCTATATAAACATCTGTTCTCTCCTCTCCATTACCTCAAGGGCTTATTTGATTTTTCGGCTCAAGTATAATTACCATATAAATGGATAATAATTATTTACCTCGGTAATTACTACATCTTTTCTAATGTGAATGTGACAGCTTACTTTTTTAACACTTAAATCGACAAATTTACAACATCAATGTGGGGCCCATCGTAATGTATGTTACTTATCAATGCCGCTCATTTGTTATGCTAGCCAAATTTATCACATGAGCAAAAAATGAGGCAGATCCAAAGCTCAAGTGGACCACACCACAGGAAATAACGAGAATCGAACACCTACCATTAAAAACTTCTTGCAGTCTTTAAAAGTTTTGGATCAAGTTGATATTTGTGTTTTCCCCTTATCCATGTCTGTGTGACCTTATGAATGTGTTAGATGATGAAAAAACCTTAATGTAGGACCTAGTGAAGAAAATAACTTTCAATGGTGGATGAATTAAGGCCATTGTTTCCTTTCATGTGGGCCATTTGAGTGATGGATCTGTCTCATTTTTCGGTTCATGCTCCAAAATATTTTAATAACATAGATAGATGGTGCGGATATATCATATACATTACAGTGGGGTTCATATATTTAAGTCAACACTTTTGTTTTGATTTTCAAGGTGGAATTACTCTCATATTTTCAAACAAGATGAAAAAATAATAATTACTTATTTACCATAATTTACATGTATCATGGAAAATCAAACATGCCCGCCTCAACATTTGGTGTAAATATAGGTATACCATGGTTAAAGCATAATAAAAAAGCAGTCTAAATTGTTAGTAATATTTACAGAATTTCATATCTATTTTTTAACAAAACTCAACCTCTTAAAAACAAAACCTATGTGAGTCCCATCATGATATATGTGTTATATCTACAATGTCTATTCATTTACTCAAATTATTTTAGAGCTTGAGCTAAAAAAAAAACAGCAGATTTAAAGCTCAAGTGGAACATGGCATAGAAATCAGCAGATTTAACTGTGAGCGTCATCATTCCCACCGCTTCCTTTAGTTTGGTCTACTTGAGCTTTGGATTTACCTCATTTTTTGGCTAATGTCCTAAAATAATCCACCTATATTACAATGGGACTTACAGAGATTTACTGCATCAATGTAGTAAGATATGTATTCAAAATAATATCTCTTGGCGTATTTACTATTTTTGGAATTCAATACTTGATATTCTGCCATAATACTATGTCAAATCACCACTTATCTGAAAGCTCAAAGCTCCAGTTGTCAAAGGATGACATATCAATGACCTTAACACTAACAATACACAATAAACAGGTTGGGTAAGTGATTTTGAGTTTTGCTCTGCCACAACTGGGTCAGTGATCTACAACTATCTTATTTCGATGGTGGATAAGGTGTTACCATCTTTTAAAGAAGTAGCTATCACAAGGCAAAACACCAGATCCTGTGACCCAGTACCCTCTTTTCTGTCCAAATGTCCCTTATGTAGGACACCAGAACCATGAAATCAGTGGGCCCAACCATGAAGTTCACCTGGTACAAAAATTAGGTTTACTTGATCATCAGGTGGACCACATTGCATGAATAAACGGAAACCGATTCTCTAACTCCACGTACAGGTGTGACTGGTGGGGAATCTCTTTTGGATTGTAGTACCTTCCTGCCCAAGTTGTATTCTAGCGGGAAAGACCGAGCGCGTGTTGCAACAAGTCACGGTTAAATTTTTGTATTGTGGTTTACGTCTCTTCTTTGTTCGCTTATTTGTTTTTATTTATTTATTTACTTTATTTATTTATTATTTTTTTTAATTTTAGTACCTTCCTGCCCAAGTTGTATTCTAGCGGGAAAGATTGCATGTTGCAACAAGTTATGGTACCTTTTTAAAACGCTAGTGAACTATCTATTAGGTTCTGAGAAGCCTAATTATTTCATCCAACTATCACTATTGAGGAGGATAATTTTGTAATTTCACATGGTGTTTTAGCTAAACCTAATTCATCTGGGGTAATATATGTTGTGTCACGAGATAAAGTCGTCATTATATTGAGAGTTGTTTATTTTATTTTATTTTTTTGATATTGTTGTGTTTGTGGTTGAAAAGGGATTTTTTCTCCCAACAATATCCAATGAGCCTAATCAAGGAGAAACCAAGGAGCCCTTTGGTAACATTAAAAAGTTAGGACCATCATGAGCTAGTGTAGGCTTATAGGTATTCTGAGGGATGATTCGATGCTTGTTGACGGATGATTCGACGCTTGTTGAGGGATGTCTTTGTTAGAAATGTAAGTGATTCTTGTATACAACGGAGGATAGAAAAAAGATAACGAGACCATCAGATCTATCGGGTTCAAGACTTGACTTGAATAGTCAATTTCTCAAGACAGATTTGCTATCCTTTTTTTGGAAGTTCTAGCAAGTGCAAACGAAGGTAATCTACAAATTGTCTTCAACATACAATGAACTCACAATCCGAATTTCAACATGAAAATTTGCACATTTAAGTATTGAACAGATCTCTAGTTTTGACACCGATATGCCTTTAAGACGTTCAGAAAAAAACTTAGTAAGAAGTCAGATCAAGAGTAATTGTACAGAAGATGATATAATCTTAAGAATTAAGAGTATTTTCTTCTTGATTATAGTATCCGGGATTTATATCAATTGAAAGGTCATGAATTTCTTCCTAAAGAGATGTTAAGATGTCTCTTCAAGAAATCCATACCCAGTCACAGCAAGCAATATCCCTTCATGAAATGACATGACTCTTTGTCCTATGACAGTTATTTCTGTACCCATTTAGACAGAAACAGTTATCCAACAGTAAAAACTGTATCCACATAAGCGACACATGGCATAGGTGCCACATGTACAATCATGTCATAATTACTCTCAATCAACAAAAGGTAATATCATCAAGGTAAACCCTAGTCCAATTTTAGTTGTACTATGACCCAAAAAGTTTAAGCCATGTGTTAAAAAGACTAAGGCTCTTTTTGCTCCTTGCGACGATGTGCAAGTGCGAAGTACTAAGTATGCCTAATAAAACACCAAAAAGTTCCCAAGCATCCCTACAACCCATGCAGTGAGCATGCAAACGGTGCTTCACACCGTCCTCGAGGAGATTTGAACCTTGATTGCATAAGCAAAAACTCCTTCTCTTACCGACTGACTATACACACTATTTATGAAAAGTTTAAATAATTAATATATTTATTTACTTATAAAAACAACTTTATTTTTGAAATTGAATTTTATTATAAAAAACGCAACAATCCCTCACAATTTCAAAAATAAAATCAGATTCTAAAACGAATGACATATCAGTATAAATAGGTGCATAAGTAAAGGTATCTTTTGGATTTAAACCTTTACTTTAGTGTATACGTATCAAAGTTATATCAAGTACTTAGTGATCCATTAGTCTTGAACTAAGGACCTTATATGACTCACCGGACACATAACGCACTTCTATTCATATATAACTGGAGATCTAAAAGTTCGTACATTTCTGGCATTGTGCGTATCCTTCTTTCATGAGTATTCTAGAGACAATCCCAATGTCTTTAAAAGCGGTCTCACTTCTCTACTCATATAGGTAGATCTATCAAAGATGATTCTGCTTCATCTCAGTAAAGTTTGCTTATAGATTTATTAAGAGTTAGTACTTAGCATCTTATGAAATGCAGAAACTAAACACTATACTTTTTAGGAATGAGATTCAAATTTTCTTTTTCTAGTATATATTTCAGTCACATACTTAATTTGTTTGTCCCTTTGAACCTAGCCTATATTTCAAAACATATGTAGGGTTTCCATCAAGAGTGAAAGTTATATCTTTATGGATCGTAATCCTATTCCTTTAGTGGTTCTTCTTATTTGATCTCTTGATAAACCTTTTGTCAAGGAATTTACTAAGTTTAGGATGGATTTAACATATTTCACTGTGATTACTCCATCTCTGAGTAATTCTTTAATATAGTTATATCTTAGACTTACATTTCTAAACTTACTATTATAAGTCTTACTCATAGCATGACAAAGAGTAGCCTAACTATCACAAAAGATAGATATGACAGGAATAAGTTTTGGCCAAAATGTGATTTTCAACAGTAGGTATCTTAGTCATTCACCTTCTTTACAAGCAGCACTAAGTGCAGTAAACTCACTTTCCATTGTAGAGTGAGATATGCACGTTTGTTTCTTAGATGCCCATAATATTGCTCCTCCTCCAAGAGTGAATATCCAGCTACTTGTACATTTAAATTCTATACTATTTGCATTCCAGCTTGCATTTCGGTACCCTTCAAGTACAGTGGGATATGATTTATAATGCAGTCCATAGTCTATGGTTCCTTTTAAATACTTTAAAACTCTTGAAATTACATTATAGTATACTTGTCCTAGATTACTAGTATTTCTGCTTAACATTTTTACTGTGAATGCTATATTGGGTCTAGTGCAATTCATTATATACATTAAATTCCCAATAACACTCGCATATTCTTATTGTGCTTTGCATCTACCAGTATTTTTAACCAATTTAATACTTGGATTAAATGGAGTTAAAACCGGTTTACCATTATAATGATTAAACTTTTTTAATACTTTATCTAGGTAATAAGATTATATTATGGCTATTTCATCATTAAGATTATAAATCTTAATACCTAATATTACATCGGCTTTAGCCATATCGTTCATGTCGAAGTTGGTACTTAGAAACTTTTTTGTTCCTTTCACACAGTCCTTATTTGGTCCAAATATTAGCATATCATCTATATATAGTTAGATAATTATTTGGCCTTTAATATATATGCACTTATCTGCTTGGTTTACTTTAAAACTATTAGATTGTACTACTTGATCAAACTTCTCATGCCATTGCTTAGGAGCTTGCTTAAGCCCATAAAGAGATTTGACCAGTTTACACACTTTCTTCTCTTGCCCAGGTTGAATAAACCCTTCAGATTATTTCATATAGACTTCCTCATCTAGATTACTATTCAAGAATGCTGTTTTAACATCCATTTAATGAATTACTAGGTGGTGAATTATTTCAAGAGCAATTAAAGTCCTAATAGTAGATATGCGAGTAACAGGAGTATATGTATCGAAAAAATTGATAAATTCCTTTTATCTAAATCTTTTGGCTACCAATCGAGCTTTAAACTTATTTATGATTCCATTAGGATTGAACTTTCTTTTAAAAATTTACTTACATCCTATAGGCTTTGAACTTGGTGGAAGACTGACCAAACACCAAGTGTTATTTTAGACTATGGAATCTATTTTATCGTCTATAACTTCCCTCTAAAATTATGCATCAGGAGATGAGAGAGCTTCACTAAGTGTTGATGGATCACTTTTAATACTTAGTGGCAGAGTAATCTCTTTTCGTATTTCATTTCTATCTCCTTCTATAAGGAACATATAGAAATCTGGGCCAAAAGATGTTTCTTTTCTTGCCCTTTTCGATCTCCTTGGTTCATTTCCTTATGCATGAGTGATAGATTTATCATGAAAGTTGTTAGGTTCTTCGTTCATTGGTTCTATTACATTTTCATCTACTTACCTTTTTGTATGATTATTCATATAGTTTTTGTATACTGTATTTTTAAAAAATATAGCATCCCTAGACTTTATAATAATATTTTTATTAGTAAAAATAGATTGTTCCAAAACTAAAAATTTATATACGGGACTATTAATCCTATAACCTATGAAGGCATACCTGATTCCTTTAGGACCTAATTTTACTCTTTTAGAATCAATAATCCTGACTTCTACTATACTTCCCCATACTTTGTAGTAATGAAGATATGATTTCTTCTTTTTTCACAATTTATATGGGGAGATATCTAATTTTTTATGTTGGATAACATTTAAAATATGGTTTCTGTTAATAATGCTCCCCCTCACAAATTCAGTGGTAATTCAGAATTTAATATCATATAATTGATCATCTCAACTAATGTCTTATTTATGCATTCTGCTAGGCCATTTTGGTGGAGTGTGTAAGGTACTGTAAATTCATGAATTATACCATTTAATTCACAGAATTCATTGAATTCATTAGAAGAGTACTCGCCCCCTCTATTACTTCTGAGAGCTTTAATTTTTACATTCAACTGATTTTTCACTTTGTCCTTATAAAGCTTAAACTTTTCAAAGGCTTTATCTTTAGATTTTATCAAGTATACATAGGAAAATCTAGTAAAGTCATTGATAAATGTGATAAAATATATTTTTCCTCCATGAGTTAAGGTATTATTTAAATCACAGATATCGAAATGAATTAACTCCAAAGGTTGTGATTTTTTCATGCCAGTCCCAAATGGTTTTCTAGTTATTTTAGAATGGGCACACACATCATATTTCTCTTCTTGTTGAATTTCATATTTTGGTATAAGTTCTAGGATCATCATTCTTTTCATTGAATGATAGTTAACATGACCTAGTCTAGCATGCCATAAAGATATAGAATCCACTATATAAATGGAAACATTATTATTATTATTATTATTCAGTTTAATCATACCATTACAAGAATATCATTTGCCTACAAACATACCATTCTTGGTGATAACCGATTTATCAGACTCAATCACTATTTTGAATATTCTCTTATTGAGAAGATCGCCTGACACTAGATTTTTAGACATGTCAGGTACATGTAATACATTTGTTAGTGTCGGTCTTTTGCCTGATGTAAACTGAAACTTAACTGTTCCTTTTCCAACAATGTTCGCGTGCACGAACGTTATTACCTATCTTCACTTCTTGTCCAGTTGTAATACCTTCATAGGTCTTGAAGATGTTTCGGTCCTTCGATATGTGAATAGTTGCACCAGTATCTAGTCACCATCCACCATCGGATATTACTATGTTAGCTTCAGTAACCATTGCTATAAGTTGGTCTTCTGCCATGTTAGCCTGAGTTTTCAGTTGTTTCTTCCTGTGTCGACATTTCTTTATGTAGTCTCTACGCTTATTGTAGAAGTGACACTTGTTATTTTTTTCCTTTTTCTTAAACTCTTTATCTTTCTTTGGGGGAATAGATTTGGAGTTTTGAATTTTTGGTTTGTCATCTTTTACTATATTTTTTTTGGAATAATTTTCTAAAGCACTTTCTTTCTTGTCTCGATTTCTGGACTCTTTTTCTATACGAAGTTGTCGTTGAAGCCCTTCAAGATTGTACTTCCTCTCATCATGTTTCAGTTTCTTTTTATAGTCAAACCATGAGGAGGGTAATTTTGTAATTACTACACTGACCAAGAATTCTTTAGGAAGATCTATACCACCAATCTTCAATTCATCAACCAAGTTCTATAGTTCGGTTAATTGGGAGAGAATAGACTGATAATTTTTAAACTTGAAGTGGCGTAATTGTCGATTAGAAATTTCTGAGAACTGATCTCTCCAGTTTTATATTTTTGATCAAATTTTGTCCATAGATCTTTAGCAGAGGATATTTTATGGTATGAATTATAGATAGAATTAGAGAGGGTGTTTAGGATATGACCTTTGTATAAAAAATCATCATCCTTTCTTTTCTTCCATTCTTCCTTCACTTGATATGAGTCTTCTTCTTTTGGCTCGGGTAAAGAAGATAGATCATCATATAGAATGTAAGATAACTTGAGAGTAGTCAGAAAGAAAAGCATCTTCTGTTGCCGTCTTGAGAAGAATTGACTATCGAAATGATCTAGTCGTACAAAGTCTTGGTTCATAACATCAATGGAATGAATTGCCTCCATTGTGAAAAGATGAAGAAAATCTGTCTTAAATGTTAGAAATGTAAGTGATTCTTTTACACAACAGAGGATAGAAAAAAGATAATGGGACCATCAGATCTATCGGGTTCAAGACTTGACTTGAATAGTCAAGTTCTCAAGACAAATTTGCTGCCCTTTTTCTGGAAGTTCCAGTAAGTGCAAACAAGGGTAATCTGCAAATTGTCTTCAAGATACAATGACCTCACAATTCGAATTTAAACACAAAAATTTATACAGTTAAGTGTTGAACAGATCTCTAGTTTTGACACCGATATGCCTTTAAAACGTTTAGAAAAAACTTAACAAGAAGTCAGATCGAGAGTAATTGCACAGAAGATAATATAATCTTAAGAATTAAGAGTATTTTCTTCTGGATTATAGTATCCAGGATTTATATCAATTGAAAGGTTATGAATTTCTTTGTGAAGAGATGTTAAGATGTCTCTTCAAGAAATCCCTACCCATTCACAATAAATAATATCCCTTCATGAAAGGACATGACCCTTTGTCCTATAACAGTTATTTGTGTACCTATTCAGATAGAAACAATTATCCAACAACATAAACTGTATCCACATAAGCGACACGTGGCATAGGTGCCAAAAAATGCCTAAGCAGCCCTACAGCCCATGCCGCACACACGCGGAAGGTGCTTTGCACCGTTCTCGAGGAGATTTGAACCCTGGTTACATAAGCAAAAACCTCTTCTCTTACCGACTGGCTATATACACTATTTATGAAAAGTTTAAATAATTAATATATTTATTTACTTTCTAAAAATAACTTTATTTTTGAAAATTTAATTTTATTCTAAAAAACACAACAGTCTTCTCATTGATCCTAAAGAAATCTCAAACAAGTTGTTTACTTTTCTATAGCCCCCGGCTCTCTCTTTCTCTTTGTCCATCAAAGTAATGGGTATCATGATACATGGTTAAATAAATTATTGAGTGGCCCAAATTTGAAGGAAAATGTTTATATTGGATCAAGTTTCAAGAAATAACAGCAGCCTTATCCTTGCTAAACCTAAATTGGCTTCAACAAACAATAGGCAAGCCTAACCATGATCTAGCTAGACAAGACTATAATAATTCAGATATAGATAAGTTATCCAGACTTGAACTTTTGCAACTACCAAACAAACCCTGACAAATGTTAGCAATAGGGCGGGCATGAAAATAACAAAATTAAAATTTTAAATAAGACTCGCTAATTCAAAATCCAAGACAGGGCTTGGCTAGTGTCAAGCCTAAAATCAAGCGAAAGTGGCGCACTTACATGTTCAACTATAATGAGCCTAGACAAGCTTCAATAACCTAGAACACTAGTCCATTAGACCCAAATAGGTGGACTGTGTCTCAAAATTATCCATAGTTGATCCATGATAGGACATGTGATATAAATCATAAGCCCCATTGATTAGAGTTAAAGAATAAAAATGAGATTGCTACCATTAATTATCAATCCCTCGAATAATTTTTAAACTTTCCCTTTTTCTGTGATAAGGCATCTTAGAAGTCTGCGGAACACAATTAAATAACCATGATAGTACTCATGAGTCCCGATTCATTGCAAACACTTTTGCATTAAGGCTTGCTTGAAATAATTAGCAATCCATGGCATGTTGTCATGGATAATTTGTCGTAAACATATAGTTGCTTATTAGTTGTTCTGTTTCTTGTTTGTCAAACAACATAAAACATAAATAATTAATAGAGATTTTGGCACATATGGAGAATTAAAAGATTAGATGGTGGCACATTTACACATGCACATGTATACATTTGATGCATTTTTCACATATTTAGTGATTGAATATTGATGGTGACACATATGCACATGTGTAAGGATCGAACTTGGATGGTTGCATGCATGGCATATTGAAACTTGTCACACATATGCATGATAAGTTTTGTGGGCAAAACTAAAATGGTCCACTATACATGAAGTATAACCAACCACGAGAGAAATGTTTCGAAGCTGAAGCCACTAGAAGACCAGGACGGGCTTTTGTCTCGAGTTGATAGAGTACAAAGCTCGGAAGATGTAACAAATAACTCTCCCAATGAAGAGATGACTCCTGACCCAACCTCGAGCTGAGCTGTCTGAGGACAAAGCTCAGTGGGGGAAGAATCATTTCCCAAGCTAACTATATTGACCACAATCAAAGGTGGGACAAGAAAGTCGAAGAGAATCTCGCCTCAAATAAAGAAAGGAAAGATTTGGAATGATCAAACTCGAAAATTAATTCGATCGAGGCGGGCTCAAGGATATTTTCAGGAGTAGATTTCCATCCAAATAAGTATCCTTTAGTGAATCTAACAAATCCTAAGAGGATATGGGGGTATTGAAATTGGCGAAGGACCCTATAAGTATAATCACTGCAATTGAAAGGAGGTAAGCAAACAAACTTAAACTCAAGCCTTTAATCCAAGTCTACTAGCCTGACTTACTCATCAGAGGGTCCACGACTATCATCAACTCTCCCGGTTATCTACATCTTCGTATTTCTTCGCAAGTCCATCGGTGGGTGCACCTCCATAATTGATCACATGTATTCGACTAGATTTCGACAATAACAGATTGGTGCCATTTATGGGAACGATAATAAAGCCAAGTTTGTCACTATCTCTAAATCACAACCAAACCTCCTTTTGATGGCTAAAAGAAAACGGAATGCTCCATTTGTAGTTGAGATTGCTCACCGAGCTCAACACGATGAGGCTTAGGCTTTGCAGTCAATGCCTCAATCCAACTGCCCTCACAGGCGGTAGCACAGAAGTCCTGAAATTGAGGTAGCCAACTCATCACCCTCGAGAATTGGGTGGGAGCCTTGATCAGCAACGTAAACCGTATCCTGAGGCTGCTAGAGAGGCAGCACGGATCCCCAACCAATCAATGAGAAAAGGTGGAGGCAGCATCCTAACAGTCCCATCTGATATAGTCCCGTCCTGAGCCACACCGGGGAAAGCCTGACTTGAGGGGAGCATTCTTGCCCTAATACAGAGCCATGAGGCCACCGAGCTTGCCGAGTCAGACTTGCGTCATACTTTAAACCAGATGTGGCAAGCTCGGGGGAAGGCTTTGGAGATTATGACGAAAAATGAAGTCCCTCAGGGGTAGAAATTAAAGAGATTCGGGACCAACTCGGTGATATACAATAGGTTTACCAAGTGAAGGCCACATCATCTATTGATGCCCTCCTCGAATAGTCCAAACCACCATTTACGGATGGCATAATACAAGCTCAGTTTCCACCTAGGTTCTGCATGCCCCAGATATCACCTTACTTAGGTTCAGGAGACCTAGCTAAGCACTTAGAATCATTTAGGGCATGGATGGAGCTTCACTGTGCCTTCGGACTCGTGATGTGCAATGTGTTTTTCCTTACACTGACCGGAGCAGTTTGAAAGTGGTATAGAAACACGAAGCCAAAATCCATTGGCTTATTCGCCCAACTTAGTAGGGCCTTTACCACCTAATTTATTAGAGGAAAGGATATAAGGAAGCCAACCTAGAATGAGAACGAGTTACTTAAAGATTATATTGTATGGTTTAATGTTGAGGCCATCCAGGTAAATGACTACTCCGACCAAGTGGCCCTCACAACAATGATGGCTGGGCTTGAGCGAGGAAAGTTCATCTTTTGTAACACCCCATTTTTTTTAACGGTGGGTTCCACCATATCCTTGGGTGTAGCCCACTTGAACTTTGGATCAGCCTCATTTTTGGGCTAATACCCTAACTTGATATGGAAAAATAAATGGATGGTGTGGATCTGTCACATCATTCCTGTGGGGCCCACTCTAAAAAAAAAAACAGACTGCGTAACCAACCCCACTCTCACTCCTCTCACTGCACAACCTAACCTCTCTCCCCAATTTCCTCTCCCATTCAAACTCTCCTCTTTCTTCTTCCACCATTCTTCATTGGCGGAACCCACCAAATAATCCAGGCCGCTCACCATCAACCCAAGAAGATTTTAATGGTAAGCATTCAACCCCACTATTTCCAGTCTTATGGCCCACCTAAATTTCAAATCTTCCTTACCTTTAGAATCATGTATTATTATGACTCGACAAAGTAGCTGAACGGAATGAATTTCTCATAAACATCTCGTTGGACCCACCTAG
The DNA here is from genome assembly GCA_037074715.1 of Magnolia kwangsiensis. Lineage (NCBI taxonomy): Eukaryota > Viridiplantae > Streptophyta > Magnoliopsida > Magnoliales > Magnoliaceae > Magnolia > Magnolia kwangsiensis. The sequence goes on from CM073582.1 coordinate 18,015,240, forward strand.
CTTCCGTTGCAGTAAGAGATTTGACAGGCTTCCATAATGCAATCCACACAGATTGAAACCTCTCCGATTTTTTCCCCTTTCTCTTTCCATTTTCGAGCTAACCTATAAATCGGGAAATCTCGATTGTCCATTGGATCCATCTCCAATCTGTAATGTCCAAACTATGTCATTCAACCTCCACACAACACACCAGGTAGGTAATTTTCCCGATTGAAAAGACTACATTATTATATACTTTCATTTCATTAATTATTTATTTCATATTTCTAATTTAAGTAATTTGATTTTGGTTTTACGTGATGTAGAATGCATTTAATTGATTTGTAATATGTGGAATAAATTTATTTAATTATTGTTAAATGTTTTTAATTATATTATGGGTGCTCTGCCATAAAAGGACCATTATGTTATTTTTATGGGGTGCTTTACCCTGGGCAATTCCCTAAAAGGATTAACACACATGGGTGCTCTGCCCTGGGTATTTATCCTAAAAGTTTATTCACCAGGTGCTCTACAGAGGGTTATTCCCTAAAAGGATCAACACCAGTGCTCTGCCGAGGGTCATTTCCTAAAAGGATCAACACACACGGGTGCTTTGCCGTGGATTGAACCAAAAATTATTTTAGATAACAGCATTATCTTAATTTGTTATTAAGAAAAATAAATTATTATTGTTGTCATGTATAATGATGATTCAATACTTGTAATTAATCATATTTGTATTATTGAGTTTTATTTGTGTTAATATAAAATTTTTAATTTTGAAAATAATGTGACCCTACGAGCCGTCGCGCTTACACCCTTATAGATTGTTTTGTAGGATCTATGTATGAAGAGCCAATTGGACAAGATTGAAGACTTTTCTTTTTGTTTATTTGAAAATTTCTTAAAATTTAATATATGTTGTTATTATTTATTTTTGAATGTCAATATAACTAAAGATTCAAGGATTGATTAGTGGACAATATTTAATGAAAATGATTAGTATCATTTTAGTTGCTCTGATTGCCTTAAAAATGCATGAAAATAATGTGAGTTGTATCGTATATTTTATTTAAAGTCAACTCATGGTCCTGCAATTCAGGTTCGGGCCTGGCCAACTCGGGTTCCAATTTTCGGGGCGTGACATCTTTTCTCTCGGAAAGAGCCCCTTGAAAACTCTTGCTGACCTCCTTAACTGAACTAAAAAATATTCTAATGCCGAGGAGTTACTCAATGCCCGTAGAGATGCCCGGGGTGACGGAAACTTGGCGAGAGACAAGAAGAAGAAGGAAAACAATGAGGAATCCAGCATGAGCTCCAAAGGAAGAAGAGACAACGACGACCAGAGCAGGACCCCCCGAGCCAATCAAGTCCCAAAAAGCCAATTTTTCTACTACACTCCACCGAACACCATGCCAGAGCAGGTGCTCATAGAGGTTAAAGAAAAAAGGATTTTAAGATGGCCAAACAAGATGAGGGCCAACTCGAAAAAAAAAGATAGGAAGAGATACTGTCACTTCCACTGGGACCATGGCCACAACACAGATAAATGCTTCAATCTCAATGAAGAGAATGAATCCCTTATTCAAAGGGGATGCCTATGCAAATTTGTTGCCAGACATAGTGAAGACCGACCAACTCCTTAACAGTAGTAGCGTGAGGAGCGCAATGATAATGAGCGGGTCAAAAAATACACACCATTTTCGACAGACGCATTGGGGCGGTGACTCAAACCAAGCATACCGAGCTAATTCCCCAATTGTGAGAGTCACTTACGAAGGCTATCAGGTAAACCTCACCGGCCGACTCGGGAAAAGAGCCCATGATAGACTTGTGCATGATCGCCTTTATAGAGGAATATGACCTGGGAATTTAGCACCCTCATGACGATGCACTTGTGGTCGCCATATCCATTGCCAACTATAAGGTACATTAGATGCTGGTCGACACAGGAATTTGGCAGACATCCTATTCGTAGCTGCTTTCGACAAAATATGGGTTGGGAGATAAAGACTATGACTTGTGCGGACCCCTTTGCTTAGCTTCATAGGAGAGAAGGACGCCTTGGAAGGAAGCATCCTTCTGCCGGTGACAGTGGAAGAGGCCTCCAAACAGGTCACTACCATAGTAAATTTTCACGTGGTGGATTGCCCCTCAACATATAATGTAATTTTGGGTAGATCATCCTTAAATGCTATACGAGCCATAGTCTTTGCCTACCATCTCACCATGATGTTCCAAACGGGGCATGGGGTTGGCAGAGTTCGCGGTGACCACCACGAAGCCTAACAGTATTATTCTACAACTCTCCAAAGAAGGGCACAATAACTTTGTAAGTTACCTCCCTCGATCCTAGGGAGGAGACTATTGAAAGGGGATCGCAAGTAAAAGACCTCATCTCAGTGCAACTCTCTAAGGACGACCTTTCCTGGACTATCTAAGTTGGGTCACTACTCAAACCTCAACTCTAAGCTGAGATAGCAGACCTATTGAGAGAACACGCTAACATATTCTTGTAGTCTCACTAGACATGCTAGAGATATACTCGAGAGTCAATTGACTGAACGTAGACCCTGACCATAAGCCTGTTCGATAAAAAAGATGAGACCTCAACACGAAAAGATACACAACAATCAACGATGAGATCAGAAAGATCCTTAAGGTCAAGGAAGTGCACTGTCCTGACTAGCTGGTCACTGTGGTACTAATGAAAAAGGACAGGAAAAAATTCTGAGTCTGTGTGGACTACACAGACTTGAATAAGGGTTGACTAAAAGATAGTTTTCCTCTGTCGAGGATCGACCAACTGGTAGATGTTACTGCTGGGTATACACTCAATTTTATGGACACATACTCATGATTCAACCAAATCAGCATGCACGAGCATGATAAACAGAAGACCACCTTCATCACAGATAGAGGGTTGTATTGCTACTGAGTAAAGCCTTTCGAGTTAAAAAATTCTGGAGCAACGTATCAAAGACTGGTTAACAAGATGTTTGCCAAGCAAATTGCAAGACTCATATCCTAAATCGTACTATTCTGTTGGCTTCTGCGGTCCTTCTGGTCGAATTCCGACAATCCTTGACTGGTATCTGACGTTTGCACGTGATCCTAAGCCGGATCCCGTATACCAAAGTTGGCTCGAACCGAAACCTATATCATAACGACCGCGTCGTTGTCGCGGTTCTAACGCCGTGACTCGCGCACCGATCCGATACCCAAGGTAGAAGATGTCGGCCTGCATTCATTCAGAAGAAACGCCACGCGTTACGAATATCAAGAGAATCTCTACGACATGTCCCATCAATCAATCAATCAATCAATGTCAAGTACAAGTCAAGTATAACCATACCTCAAGTACAACAACATATTCCTCTTTTCCACAAGTCAACTCTCTCTCTCTCCCCTCACCATCCCTCTTTTACTCCATTTTCAACTAAAGTCATACCTCCCATCACCTCTCTTTACACCCACCATTCCACTTATCCCTTTCATCCATTAATTCTCCATTTATCTTAAAAACTCTCTCCCAAGCAACAAAGCTCCACACATCCAAGCTTCTCCCTCCCAAATGCCAAGTGTGGCCCACTTTCCCTACTCTCTCATCTCCCATCTCAACCGTTGATCCATCATCTACCACCGTTAAAATTCAAGCAAAGGATCTGAGGAGGCTAAGGGAGCAAGGTGAAGGCCAAGAGGTGGGTGATCTTTGAGTTTCTATCGTTCATTTAATGATTTGAGGGCCCACTTGTTGGTGGGACCCATTTTGATGTACGTGATGTATCTATGAGGGACCCATAGTGGCGGGATCCCTCACTCTCTCTCCCTCTCTCTCTCTCTCCTCTCCCTAGAATAAAGTGGGCCCCACCAAATCATGTTAAATTCACTCCATTCATCAAATGGTGTGGCCCACCACATTTTAGGTGAAATCCACCATCCGCTGGAAAGTCCACATACAATATAATATATGATATTTATTATATATATATATGCACATGCATGGTGGGCCACGATCATGTGGGACCCACCTTGGTGAACATGGGCCACGTATGTGTGGGACCCTAGCCATGATGCCTGTGTTATATCCATGCCGTCCAGCGTCCTGCTAACATGAAGTGCGTGTATTGACATGGATGTGTACTGACAAGCTAATATAAAAAAAAAAGAAAAAGAGAGAAAATGGTGGGCCACCCATGTAGGTCCCATCTTAAGTATGTACTCAATCCAAGCCATCCACCCTGTTCCTCAGGTCATTTTATGCGTTGGGCCAAAATATGAACCCATTCCGACATCCTGGCGGGCCATAGTTTGAATAATAAAATTTTTACCATTGAAACACCGCCTGATGTTTCAGTACGCCAAAACGTATTGAGCCATAGGAGCCGATGGTTGGGTCAGATCCACCTGAAGCGGGCCCCGCATATGAAAATCCCCAGAAATGAATGATTTTTTTTATAAATAAAAATAAAAATAAAACAGCAGCAGCTTTGCTACTGCTGCTGACAAAAGACGCGGGTGCTGCCTGCAGCTGCGTGGGCAGGCAGACGGATGGGCTGGGCCGTGAAGGCCTCACCGTGATGCGTTTCAAACATCAACACCATGCATTTGACACGTCCCCTTTAAATTATGGGATATCCCAAAAATCAACCGTATACAGAACTCATGTGGGCCATACCATCTAAAATCATGTGAGGACATGCCTAAAACATATAAAATCATTTGGTGGGGCCTACCTGAAATTTAAATACGGCTGAAACATGGTCTGAACCCTTAGCCAAGCGGGACGCACATAATGGGTGGGCTGGATTTGTGAACCACATCATGGTGGGCTCCCTGTCCACGTGACCCAATCAACTGGTTGGGTGAAAAAAAAATAAAAATACGGTGGGCCCCCCTAGTCCACGTGACCCTATCAACAGGTTGTATGAAAAATAAACTTTTCAGTGGACCCCCCCCCCCCCCCCCCCCTTCCCTGACCGTGTGATGTTGTGAACAGGTTGGGGACAAATAAATATTACAGTGGGCCCTTGTCCCACCTCTGGTCTGTGTAACCTCACCAATAGGTTGGATGTCAAATAAACATTTCGGTGGGCCTCAGGCCCACCCTAGGTCTAAGTGACCTCATGAACAGTTTGGATTGCATATAAACATTGTGGTGGGCCCCTGGTCGAAGTGATCTTATGAACAGATTGGATGCAAATAAACATTACAAGGGGGCCAGGTAGGGCGGAAAAATAAACATTACTGTGGGCCCTAGGTTTGAGTGACTTTATCAATGGGTTGGATGGAAAATAAATATTATAGTAAGCGCCACATGAGACCCACCTGATGTATGCATTGTAATCCATACCTCCATTAGTGTGGGCCCCACCATGATGTATGTGTTTCATCTATGCTGTCCGTCCCTTCCATCCCTATGGGACCCACTATGATGCATGCGTTGCATCCAAACCGTTCAAGCATTCTGGAAGCCCAATTTATGGCAGGGGCTAAAGACTGAGTCAAATCTATAGTTCAAGTGGACCCCACCTTAGTATATGTATGAGGCCCATCTTGATTTATTTATGGCTGTCCATTGAGGCCCACCTTAGTATGTATATAAGGCCCAAGCGACTAGGCCCATCTTGACGTATTTATGGACCGTTGTTGTGGCTCACCTTGATTTACATGTGGCCCAATGTTGAGGCCTGCCTTAATAAATATGAGGCCCATATTATGAGGCTCATTGTGATGTATGCAAGGCCCACGTAACTAGGCCCATCTTGACGTATTTGTGGCCCGATGTTGAGGCCCACTTTGATATATATGAGACCCATGCTATGAGGCCCATTTGATGTACTGGAGGCCCATGGGTCGAGGCCCATTAGGACGTACATAAGTTCCATTATAGTGTGATTCCACCATGATATATGTGTTAATTTTTATAACGGGCTATACCTTGGGAGCAATGATGGTTTGACGTCCACATTGTAAGGATAATATTGTTTAAATGTCCGCATTGTCACTCTCCCTAAGGCCCACTGATAAGCCCATATTTGTAGTGAGTAGGCCGTTTAAGCCCACATTCGTTATGCACAACCTCATCATCCTATGACATGTTTAGAATAGATCTATGATTCATGATCATAATCATCATATGTATGTCTGATATGACGAGTAACTGAGCATAGCATATGCCTTCGGGTAGATTGTTTATGGGCTCCCTGATAGGCGGAGTTGTCCTACATGAGCACGCAGCGTGCGCAGGATTGTTGCACGTTTGGTAGGGTGATTCATGCACTTGCATTTGTGTGATCATGATTATTGTATGCCCCAGTGACATCAGGGCCAAAGCCTCCACAGACACATTGTGGGTGGCTGGATTGGATACTAGAAATGTTTGGCTCTAGCATACTTGTAACACCCTAGATTTTTTGCCAACCTGGGATTAGATGTCCTTAGGCAATGGGTCAACCAAAACACCTTGGTAACCGCTCAGAACCCAATTCCATAGCCAAAGAAATCACTTAGGATTAATTCCTTTAGAAACTAAGCATAAGTTATCTAGCGCTATGCTGGAGTAGCTGTGAAATTGTCCCTGATCGCTTTAAATACGTTCTACAAGACTCAAAACTTGTAGAATCAATGGTGCTATTATACCCTGAAACCTAGGATCAAACTCTAAACCGGTTTGTTCTCGGGAACTCTTTGAAACTTTGTATTGGATCTAGACCGCGAGTCGAAAGTCTGATATCTACCATCTTAGACCGTTATGACGGCTTAGCTGGACTTGACAATCGTTTCGAAAATCAAGGCCAACCGACGTTCAGAGGCTATTTCATTGAGCCTGGAGTGAAGAGAGTGAGAAAAGGGTTAGATTTGAAAATTTTAATTCAAATCTGGTACGTGACTTGGCGCATTATTATTAAGCTTTCTGACCATCAGAATTCAACCAAATTACACGCTCGGATCAGGAAAAATTTCTCTTTCATATCGCGAGACTTGTAGACCTGATCTAGGTGCGATGACCACTGAACTGAAATTGGACCGCCACGTGCGATCTGTGAACTCTGCCGGACTGAAAACTGGGTGTGAGTAGGATCCAGTATCCATGAACTTAAGTCTGACCGCATTCGGCCAGAGGACCTCTAGAAGTGCTTCTTTGGACCAGAACATCCCCGATTTGGTTATACCTCAAGTAGACCTTGTTCCCAAGCCTAATTTGGGAAGGTTTTAGGTTATAAAAGGGCTTTAAACCCTCACATATCTCACCCATCCGAATTTGCTAGAAACCCTAGCTAGAGAGAGAGAGAAAAAGTGAGAGTTTGTGAGAGAGTGTGGGAGTGATCTTCCTGCCACCTGCACTAGCTGTTGCCCGTGCTTAAGCAACGTATCCCAATCACTTTGCCGATGATTTCAACGCATTTGTAGGTAAGAAAAACCCTAAACACTTGCTGATTTAGCATTCCGTCTATTCAAATAGCAAAGTAGCTTATACAACTTGTGTATTAGGTTGCCTGTACGCCGTTGACGAAGCGTATATGCTCCGTTCGAAACGATACACATCTAAAGTGAAAGGTGAGGATTTTAGACGCTTTGATTGACTGATTTCAAAGCTTTCAATGTCGTTTAATAGTAGATTATCGACGACAACGCCGTTTGACATGTACAACATGCTGTCCGTTTTCTATTTCGTAAACGTACGGTAAATATGAGATTTAGGGTATTTTAGTCATTTGTAGGAAATACTACTTACGTCCATATTTTGATAAAATGTTTGACATGACTATTTATCGTGTTAGAATATTAGGAATGCGTGCATGATTGGTTGGGCAAAGAGATTTGCCCTTAAGCGCACTTTGAGTCGACATACGCTATGTAGAATAAAGTGTGTAGTCTAAGTGTTTGTATAAGTATGTATTGAATAAATGGTGTTGTGTAGGAGTTTTGACATTGAATTCTCAAGTAATATGCTGATGTAAATGATTTCCATCATGTTGGCTATATGTATTGATTTCATTATATACATGATATGCATGTGTGGGATGATCTGCTTAAGTTGTATGTTATAACATGTGTCAACATGCTTATAATGTTGTACTTCATTTCTGTTACTCACCTATGCTTATTGATGTTGATGCACTAATGCTTGGGGCTATGACCTAGTTCAGGCAGTCGGGAATAGATCGAATTCGTGGTTGGTCTCTATTTACCACGAAGGACGCGTCGATGAACGCGAGTTATGTTTGGAGTTGGCGGCAGTGGTTAGGCCACATGAAGTGTTTTACGCACTTCATGTTGTTCGACTTGCGATGCGCTCGTACTAGTCGAGCCCGTCAAGTAACCCGACTGGCCGTTGATTGTTCACCTTGTATGAGTCATAAGTGCTTGAACCTAGGGTACTGAACTTACCATTGAAAACCCTGTTAACCATGGTACCTTGATCCATAAAGACTCATGAGCCGGGCATGGTAGTATGGGACACCGTGGTCGAGTTGTCGACCTACGCTGGGGCCACAAACCTCCCCATAGTGACCAGTGAGCACCCTACTTTGAGCAGATTATGGTGGTATGAGACACTATATTCTTGCTGTTGGCTTACACTGATTGGTGACGAGCCCTTTGTAGTGACCTTGAGTTTATCCTGACACCACATGGGGGCGACGAGTCCTGATGCAGTCTTAAGGATAATTAGGCCTGTATTGATAAGGTGATGGGGGAGCGGTGCAACGAGTGCGAGCAACAGTCCTGGTAGCGACCTACAAATATAACATCGTATGAGATTACTAGGAGTGACGACCCTAGATAGGATCTGTGTTGGGATTGATATAAGCAAAGTACAATATTGCTGTATGAAAAGGACTAATAATAACTTGATAATCATATCAACATTACATTTCATGTGCCTGGAAGATGTGGAGCACTGAGCGATACGTGAGCATGGCACGGAAGCAGATGGTGCCGTATGAGGGAAAATGTCGGTGAGGGCATCCATCATGTCATGTCATATTACATTAACAACAGTATCTAGGAATGTTTGATTAATTGCTTTACTATTATCGCATGATTGATTTGATAACATGCTAATCTTTGCTCTATGATTCCACTGAGTTAATTACTCACTCCCACGTTACGGGACCGTGTTGCGCACACCAAACAGTTCCTATTTTAATTGCAGATGATGGCGATGCTTGCGAAGCAGAGCCGGACTTGATGATGATGAGGAGGATCCCTCCTATATGCAGGTTCTGATTGACGGGGTTACAGGGTTACTGATTAGATGCCAATATACTTGGTATTTTACCTTTTTCTTATACACCCATGTATATTCTTTTTATCATTTTTGGAGTATACATGTATTTGTTTAACCTGGTAACATGTTCACACTCTGGAGACCCACAACAGTTCATATACTTTATATATCTGTTACATTCTTCCGCTTGCTAATTTAACTATCTCTGGAGTATGATATGCTGTTTTGGTCTAATCTCACTCATGTTTTCTACACTAATATGAACAACATTCATCCATCATTGAAAATGTTACGTAAATGATGTTCTGGAACTCGGGAGTAGAGTTTTTGCTCGACCCTCAATTTTCGGGATGTTACAATACTAGAGCTATAGATGTCCTTGGGTAAAAATTTCTAAACCCGATGGTACCAGAGGATGACTCAAATGTCGAGATCGAGTAGATATTTGAGCGCACGAGGGCCGAATACCAGGAGGCCACGTCTCCCACTGTGTCGTGGTCGGTTGGAAAAGGGGTGTGGCCTTACTCGCCCAAGGGTAGGGGACAATACTTAGCTGAGTTTGACCAGCTAATGAATGGGTCTGCTATCGATGTGTCAGATAGGTATTGGCAGACTATTGGCCAGGCGGATAGTGAGGTTTCTTACGCTCACTTGGACTGTGCGGCTGGGAGAGCAGCAATGCCATTTGGAGTGTACTAAACCCTGATGATTATCCAGAATGAAAACTGTACTAATATATGATGAAGATTGGTATGCTTGAGTTGCATCTCGCATCGCATGGCCGTGTTATGGCCGATAACATTCATATCTTGCACCGCATATCCTTGGTACGACTAATTGCATTCATGTACTCATCAACATATTTTTGCATTACTCTGACCTTGTATTCTAAGCACGCTTATATTGCACACACACTTACACCGCCCTCTAAGCTTTCTATAAGCTTATGCACGATTGATGCGCGCAGGTGACGCCAGGACGCAGCCGTAGTGTAACACCCCGTACCAATGACACACGGGTGTTACCTTTAAAACCCACATCAACTTAAATCAGGGTGTATTAATCAACTGACTTGAACTCGACACATGTAGGATGGAGATTCCAGTCAAAATTAAAGCCATCCATCCAGGTCCTCTAGGAGCCGGCATACGCCTCCCAACATGCAGAGGGTGTGATTACCTGAACACTATAAATTAAAGCATCTATGTCAATGGAATACTGCTACAACACACTTATCACCAACACCTAAGGATCTTTTAGTCGCAAATCGAACTTCATCACAACCAATACATTATATTAACCGTTGAAAACGAGTATTAGGGCCATCTACTCGATGGATCGCGACATATGGGCCAATAATATCCCATAGAAAGGGTGTAATGGCCCACCTGGGCCTCACCAGTAGCTCAAAGTGGGCTGGAATCTCTGAGTCAAGTCCCCAAGGGCGAGAGGATGGAGCAGATCAGGGTGATAACATTGTAGTGGGCCCATGTGCAACACGTGTGCACTAAAGAGGGTTGCACGCGAGGTGCGTTGGAACCACTGGCTCGGTTAAATGGCCTTTGACCGAGCCCCATTTGAAAAGCAAGAGAGATCTCCCTCTCCTGCCATTTTTACATTCGAACGGAGGATCTTTGAGCTTCTAAGTGGCCCACTCTAGCCACTTTTCGAGCCATCTGAACCGTTCATTTTCTCCACGGGGCCCGGTTTGACAAAACTGTATAGCCACTTGGGCCATTGTAAACAGATGAGTAAGATAGGTCATAGCCGTTTGTTGTACTACATGTGGCGGGAATCCACTGTGTGGGACCCATATGGGATGGCTTGGACGGTTCATGATCAGCTCGATGGCACCATCCCAACCATCCAACTTCCAAGGAGAGGCGTGCTCTCTTTATTCCAGAAAAGGCCGGGCAAGGGCTGTACAAGGAAAAGTAAGAGGGAACATTCCCACTTCAGGAAACTGTTTGTGGTGCGATTCCAGCCATTCCTGGTGACACATGGCTCCATCCCTACCCTTGGTTCTGGACGTGGCGAGATAAAGATGAAAACAAATGCTTTCTCACGAGAACAGGAGATTCTCGTGAGATATATTGGAACTGACGCTTGGGTCCCGAGAAGTGGACCCCACGCTGATCCTGGGTTCCATCTGGACCAATCAGAAGGACCAGATTGTGCCCATGCATGTTAGATGGCAATCCGCCATTAGAGATCGGGTCATCTTCCTCATTGAAAACCCGCACGAAACAACGAGATGGGCCCCACCAGATCAGAAAGAATGCTTTTCTGGTGGGCCTCAATTCCAGCTTTTCATCTAAATGGATGGATGGGCCCTATGCGCAACTGATCTTCGATCCCAACCATGCACAACTAGGGCATTTCTAGCCGTTGATGCCTTCCCTCTCCCTCTATATAAAGGGTCCATAGCATTGGGATTCACACCTTCGAGAAAGAGAAAGAGAGGAGGAAAGAGAGGGTTAGGTTGAGGGGAAAAACAGAGAGTAGAGAGTGAGAGATTTGAGGAAGGCAGGCCTTGGTGCCACACTGCGTCGACCCGGCCCAAGCAGGTTGAGTCGATTCAGTGCAGTCTGATCGAGTCTTGTTGAGAAAGAGAGATAGGAGAGAGAGAGAGGGTGTGGCCATGAGCAGAGTACCAGTCAGGTGAACTCAGTGCACCCTGCACCGCCTCAGTTGTGGGAAACTAGGCTGAGTCGGGTCAATGTGGACCCATAGTAGCACCACAAGAAAGGGAGAGTGAGTGAGGGAAGAAAAGGAAAGAAGGACAGAGAAACTGACCCAGGTGAGTTAAGCTGCAACTGAAAACACCTTCCTCTTGTTTGTTTCTCATTCCTGAACTTCTCATTCTTCTTGGTAGCATTAGTTAGTGGTGGGTGATGCACACCTGGAGCCAAACAGTGGCTATAACTCAGGCCTGAGATCAGCCAAATAATGGTTGAAAACAGACCGAGAACTAAGCTGGAAGACAACTCAGTCTCAGGCCAAGATCGAGCCAATCAATGGCTACGAGATTGTCCGAGATAGTGGTAGCGTTGGGTCCTTGTTTTGGGCTAGGATTGAGCCAACTAATGGCCCTGTTCCGGGCTGAAATCTGACCCAACCAAAGCCTCCATTTTGGGCTGAGATCCAGCCAAACAATGGCTGGGATTGAGGCCAAACCGAAGCTCTGATTAGAGTTGAAAGCAAGTGTTACAAACGGCCATGCATTAGGCCAAGGTCAAAAGGTTTAGGGACCCTATTTCGAGATGAATCTAGGCCAACCAATGGTCTTGATTCCAAGCTAATTCTAGGCCTAAACAATATCCGTATCCCAGCCCGAAACCAGGCATATATATAGCTGTGATTCGGCTGAGGAATGAGTCCTCATTGACCTCTGTTCTGGAGCTGAAACCGACCGAGCAATTGTTGGGTTTTCAGTCATGCAACGGTCCCAAATAATGACCGCATGTTGGGCCATAGTCGAGTAGCATGGAGCTCTGTTTGGTGTTGGAGGCAGGCCAAGCAATGACTGTCTTCCAAACCAAGAAAACAAGCCAAAACAATGGCTGAGATTTGGAATGAAGATGGCCGTAGTTCATGGGGTTAGTGCAGGCCTACTTAGGCCTTTGTCCAAGCTAAAGCAGGCCTGGAGTAGATGGCAAGGTCAGTTGCAGTTGAGCAAAAATCGGGCTCAAACAGGCCACATGTTGCTGAGAATCAACACCAAACAGGGGGCCTAAGTTGAGCTCTCGGTAGAAGCTTCAAAGTGAAGATCGAGGCCTGTTTCAGCCCTCTACCTGACCGAAATCAAAACTCCAATCGGCCTTTTGAGCAGAGAAACGGACGCTGCATGGGAGCAGCTCTCAGCTAGACAAGCACATTGGTGGGCTACAGTAGCTCTGGGCCTGATAAAAAAATGCAGGTGGGCTGCAAGACTGCGGGCCTCACCTAGTTCAGTTAGGCTCCACCTGATTGCAGGTGGGCCGCACCATGCAACGGTGGGTAGACCCCACCTTGCTGCATCCCAGGGGTCGCATGATGGTCCTTTCTCAGACCGGGTGGGCCATCCTTCATCTAAGCCACAATGGGCCCCACATGAGAACCCACCAAATGTATGTATATGATCTATTCCATGGTGGGCCACACCTAGCTGTGTGCATTGCATCCAACCCGTCCATCAATGGACGTGCAGTGATGGGAGGATTGCCGCATGTCCCACCTAGCACTGGTGTTGGATCTGGACCGTCCAAAGTCTGGGCGTGGTATGTATACTGTGTATACGGTACATACATATATCCCATGTAACACGAATATAATATATGTAGTATATACATAAGTACTGTGATACATGCATATGATGTATATGACATGTGCATATGTATTATATGGTACATATATAATGTATGCATATATATGCTATGACACAATTATAATATATGGGATGTATACGTGGGTACTGTGATTCATATATATGATGTATATAATGTGTGCATGTGTATTATGTGATACATATATGCTATGTATATAATCTATACACATATATACCAGGTGACGAGCTCGTCCATATGTCGGTAGGCCACGTGCATGGGCCCCACCAGGGTAAGTATGTTATCCCTACGGTTTGCACAAGTAGATCCCACCATGGGACGACTTTTTTTCCTACGCTATATGTCCTAACTTGATGTAAACAATTTATATACATCAAAGCCTGATTTTGGATGATCGAATGTAGCAAGTGGGTGCTGATTGGGTCTGATCACCCTTGGCCACAACCCGAACAACTTTGGGATGGGGCCTTCCAAAACTCGTAGTACCTCGACTAATGTGAGTAAATGTGTGCAGGGAGTTACGTAAGTAGCGTAAGCACACCACCTACTCAAGGAAACTCACCTCAGGGAGCATTCTACAACTTGTCTGGTGATGATTTTCCTCCCCTTAAGCTTTTCATCCCTAACTAGACTATAAATAGTAGTTTTAGTAGTGTAAATGGCCAACTAGACTAATGATGAATTGTGTATGGAAATACACTGTATTTACTTGCTTTATCTAGCTAATATGATAATCCTCATGCTTACTATTATTTAGAATATTTATTTCTTTAAACTGCGTCAGTGAATAATCCAGCCATTTATATTATATATCTTATGCGATTTCAGTTGTTGTTCCTTATTTCCCTTCAAAATTACGATACATGTTGCTATGCCACACATACTGCTAAAATCTCTCCATGGGAAATTCTATCAAAGGAGAGTCCATGCCTGGGGTGTAACTAAACTAGTTGTGATCTAAGTAGGCCCCTGACATGGAGGTTTTGGTTGTGGTATTTGACCTTGGAGTTTACCATCCACGTAAGGTTTCACCTATTTGACTTGGGATAAGCTTCATAACTTTTTTAATACCGTTGTTTACTCATCTTTTGCACCACTCATGCCATCATGTTTAGTCGCCACATTTAAAAATTTCAACGTTTATTCCCAGTCAGCATTGGTGGTGTCCCCTTTATGTTGAATTAATTGGTCACATGTTAGTGGGTCCTACACACACCCTAAGACGGTATTCTCATGAGCCAGGGATGGTGGTAATGAGACACTATGCTCGAGCCGTCGGCCTACGCTAGGTCATGTGCTCCCCATAGTGACCTTTGAGCTTATCTAAATTGGCTGGTTGTAAATGGACTAATAATGACTTGGCTAATCATGCATACATGGCATGTATTGTTCCGACTGGGTGATGTTTCTCTAGGTTCGATGATTCCGATTGGATGATGTTTTTCAGGTTCGATGATTGCATGGGTGATGACCCACTGTCCGCATGGATGAGCATCCTTGGGGTGATGATTGCATTCATACATCCATGCATCTAATAAGATTGCATCTACTATGTTTTGGATCATCTGTATGTTTTGTGTTATTCCTTATTTAGGGCGACGGTGTGTAATCTTGAGGGGAGATCACACTGATTTGGCCACTCATTCATCAATGTTCAACCATACAGAGGACGCAGGTTTAGGAGACGTCGAGGATGTGGCAGGTCTGGAGGCGGTGGTGGCCGAGGAGGAGCCACATGATGAGGAGTTGCAGCAAGAGGCGGCAGCCTACTCCGGGCTAAACCAATAGTTTAGTCATTTATTTTATTTCAGTACATTCGAATTTTTAATGATACTTAAGGTTTTTGTAAGTGGCCCCAAACTGGGTGGGCCCGAATATTGCTCCTATTTTGAGGCCATATATATGACATGTTTTCATTCCCACTATATCGTACTTTGATTTATTGGTTTATCGTCATTATCATTAGCTAACTCATGGGTTCTTAGAATTTGAGTCATGTACTCAGGTTCTGAAAACCAGGGCATTACATGTAGTCTTGCCGCAGTTGGAGTGTGCAATTGAGCTTCTAGAGTTTTTGTTACTTTCAGTATATTGTATTCCTCTTTCATACGCCTTATACCCAAAGTTTTTTATCATAGTGGATTTTGTGATGGTGTTCTTGTGGTTATTGCTCGTGGGTTATGCTTATGTTTATATTCATTATGATTTAAATTGATGATTAGAAATCCTCATTGTAGCATCTCAGGATCGGAACCTGGCGTATGGGTGGCAGGAGCTGAGAATGGGGTACTACGGATGCTGTCTGCGCCGGATTTGGCGATCGAGAATTTTATGAGCCTAGTTTTTGAGTTCGAGGCATGACAGAAGTTGGTATCAAAGCATAACTTGGAAATAACCGAGAATAATATCATATGTTTGCTATAAGTTTAGGATGATTAGGATCCGAGTGTAAAACCTTCCGATTGAGTTCCCTAACGTGTGATTCTTAAGGTTAATTGGCGTCATTGTTCTTTCCTATAAGACATGCTGCCTAGGTGAGTGACCCAAGCGCACCCTGCTCCACCACATGAGGCTCTCACTTTACCACCTGTGCCTCCTGTTCCATCATCAGAGATCCCTGCTCCCTTGCCTGAGGATGACATTCCTCCACCTGATGCTTGTGCGAATCTGACCGTGCCTGTAAGTGCCACTCAGTTATAGCAGATGTTACAGGCTATGACAGCCATACTTCAGGGACAAGGCAGGCACACAGTTGTTTCGCCAGCTCAGGCAGAGCAGGAGTTCGCGAGCGCCCTTCTTCGTGAGTTCCGACAGCTTGATCCTCCGCGCTTCCAGGGCAAGCTAGATCTGACTGCAGCAGAGAGGTGGCGCTCTGATGTAGAGAAGATCTTTGATACTATGTCATGTACGATCGAGCAGCGAGTTCGATTGGCTATATTCCTTCTCTAGGGTGAGGCAGAGCATTAGTGGACCTCCGTTACCCGTGTTACCGGACCTGAGTATGTCTGGACATGGGAGGACTTTATCAACCGATTTAAAGAGTAGTACTTCCTTGAGCACATTCATCGTCAGAGAGCACTGGAGTTAGAGACTCTGGTGTAGGGGGACATGACCATGGTGCAGTACGCGGCCTGTTTCGTGGCACTATTAAGGTTTACGTTGTATATGGTTGATGATGAGGGGCGGAAGGCCCGCTGTTTCAAGAACGACTTACGTCACGGTCTTCGAGGCCGTGTTATTGGGCATGAGCTCCTGACCTTTCAGGCGGTAGTGCGGAAGGTTCAGATTTAAGAGACTGAGTGGGCCGGCTCGCGGAGTGATCGAGATCAGAGGAGAGGACAGAATCGGAAGAGGCAGGCCCCCTCTAGTAGCTCCCAGCAGCATCGACAACCACCGAGGTGCGGGAGCCACCAACCTGCTAGAGCACTAACAGCCCCAGTAGCACCTCCAGCGCCACCCCAGCAGCCGTTTATAAGGGCTTATTTTTGATGTGGTGGGATAAGACACCGCATATCTGAGTGCCCCCACCCTCATCTGCAGCAGCCGAGAGTACCACAGCAGCCTCCACAGCAACAGTTGAGAGTGCCACAGCAGCCCCCATAGTAATAACGACCCCATCAGCAGCGTCCACAGCCACCTCAGTCACCGAGGCCCCAGCAGCAGCAGAGACAGCAGTACAGGCCACCGCAGAGGCAACAACAGCACCAAGGACCTCAGAGGGGACAGGAAACTCCCCAGCCATCTCAGGATAGATTTTATACGGCTCAACAGGACCCACAGACCTCTGGAGGAGTCGTAGAGGGTATACTTCCAGTCTCTTCATGCATCGCACGTGTACTGTTCTATTCCGGTGCTTCACACTCATTCATGTTTGAGGATTTTTACTGATCGACTGGATTACCGACAGAGTCAGCTAGTGAGGGATTGACCATATCGACGCCCTTAGGGAAGACCACAGTATTGAGCCATTTCTGTTCGTCTTGCCCCTTGTTAGTGGGAGAGATTTTCTTGCCCGCCGACTTGTACGTGCTGCCGATGTCAGATTTTGACGTTATCCTGGGCATGGTTTGACTTGCTGAGTACTATGCCATCTTAAATTGCTCCGCGAGGACAGTCATATTCTGTATATTAGGCTTGCTGCAGTTTCAATTTATTGTCGAGCCTAGCGGAGAGCCATTGTTATGCTTGATGTCCTACGCCGTTGAGGAGCCTGTTGCCTTATGTATCGATCAGTTGCCGGTGGTATGTGATTTCCCTGATGTGTTCCATGAGATTCTGAGATTTCCAACGTGTCGTCATATTGAGTTCTAGATTGATCTTGTGCCTAATACTACGCCTATCTCGAAGGCCCCATACCGTATGACACCGATGGAGTTGCGTGAGTTGCAGCGACATTTGGACGAGTTGCGTGAGTTGGGATTTATTTATCCTAGTAGTTCTCCGTGGGGGGCGCCGATACTCTTCGTCAGGAAGAAGGATGGCTCGTTGAGGCTCTGCGTAGATTACCGCGAGCTCAACCGGATCACGATCAAGAACAAGTACCTGCTCCCGAAGATAGATGATTTATTTAACCAGTTGCAGGGTATACAGTTCTTTTTTAAGGATTGACCTGCATTCCAGTTATCATCAGATTCGAGTCTGAGAGGAGGACATCCCGAGGACGGCTTTCAGGACTCATTATGGTCATTTTAAGTTTCAGGTTATGTCCTTCGGATTGACTAATGCACCGGCGGTCTTCATGCAGTTGATGAACTAGGTCTTCCGTCCATATCTCGATCAGTTTGTTGTGGTTTTCATCAACGACATTCTGATATACTCAACGACCCGTGAGGACCATATGAGGCATTTGGAAATCGCTTTATAGACCCTTTGTGCCCACCAGCTGTATGCGAAGATGGAGAAGTGTGAGTTCTGACAGGAGGAGGTGAGATTCCTTGGTCACGTGGTGACAAGGGAGGGTGTCACAGTGGACCCCTCGAAGGTTGAGGCAGTGCGTTTGTGGGGTCAGCCCACTATTGCGTCTGAGATCCGCAGTTTTCTTGGTTTAACGGGATACTATCGACATTTTATTAAGGATTTCTCCTATATTGCAGCCCCGTTGACCAGGTTGACTCAAAAGGGTACAATTTTTTTTGGACTGACGCATGCGAGCAGGCATTCGTGGTGTTAAAAGACCGTCTGACGTCCACCTCTGTCCTCACTCTTCCCACTGGGAGTAATGGATTTGTTATATTTATCAATGCCTCACGTATTGGTTTGGGTGCTATCCTGATGCAGCACGGCAGGCCTGTCGCCTTCGTGGCTCGTCAGCTCAAGGTCCATGAGCTGAACTACCCCACGCATGATTTGGAGCTGGTAGCAGTTGTCATGCCCCAAACCTGAAAATCGGATTCACATGAATCCCAATTGCCGAATCCAGTGCCGACAGCCTTCGTAGTGCCCCATTCTCGGCTCTTGATAATCAAATGCCAGATTCCGATCCTGGGATCCTACAAGGAGGATTTTCAGAATGAATTTTTTTTTGTAATGGAGCATAACCACAAGCATAACCAAGTCACAAAATACCATCACCACATATCCACTATATCAAAAACTTTAAGTACAATGCGGAAAGGGAAATACAAGGTGATCAAAAGCACCAAAAGGTCCTGATACGCTCTCCTGGCTCAGCGCTGCTGCTGTCCAACGCTACCTGCATGCAACGGTCATGCATAAGCTTACGAAAGCTTAGAGGGTGGTGTAAGTGTGTGCGCAAGGCAAACGCCAAGTGTATAGTATCAGAGTAGTACGAAAGTATGCGGTAAGTCCATGAATATAATCAACCATACCAAGGCTATGTAATGCAAGGCATGATGCGAGATATGAATGCCATCGGCCATACCGATGCAATGCAAGGCCTACATAACCGAATGTCATATACAAAATGTAATCCAAGCAAGTCGGTACTCATCAAGTACATATATCAGTACAGTTCCTCTCTGGATGTCACCGGGGTCTAATACACTTCACAGTGACTGCCACCTCCCTAGCTGCACAGTCAAGAAAGCGAAATAGACCTCACTATCCGCCTGACCAGTAGTCTGCCAATACCTACCCGGCTCATCCATAGTGGACTCATTTGTGAGCTGGTCGAACTCAACCTAGCTTATAGCCCCCTCACTCAGGCGAATAAGGCCACACCCTCTTCCAACCGACCACGACACAGTGGGAGACGTGGCCTACTGGTATTCGACACTCGGGTGCTCGTGTATCCACTCGGTCTAGATGTTGGAGCATCTCCTGGTACCAAAAAGGTTCTGGGACTTTCATCCAAGGACATCCTAAGTGCCCACAGTGCCAGAACAAGTATTTTCGATATCCAATACGGCCATACATGATATACCTGTGGAGCCACGACCCTGATGTCGCTAGGGCGTGCAGTGATCAAGTCACACATATGCGAGATGCATGAATCACACGTCAAATCATGCAAAAATCTAGCGCGTACTGCGTGATCATGTAGGGCACTCCGTCTCATAACGGGTCCCATAAGTGGTCTGCCCAATGGCATATGCTATGATCAGTCGCTACTCAAATCAAGCATACATATGATGCGTATGGGTATGAGTCATGAGATTATACTAAGCATGTTATAAGGCGATGGATAGCAACGAGCATGGGCCTATCAATGGGCCCTAAGGGGAGTTACAATGCGGACATTTAACCAACATTATACATACAATATGGACGTCAAACCAACATTGTTCCCTAGGCACGGCCTGCCATATATATCATTACATGAACCATGGAAAGTCACACATTGCAATGGACCCTAAGGTCATCCCGTTGGGCCTCGACCCATGGGCCTTAGATACTTCAAATGGGCTGCATTAATGGGCCTCACCAATGAGCCTTATGTACATTGCAATGGTCCATGATCCATGGGCCTTGAAATACATCAAAATGGGCCTCACAACTTGGGCCTTAAATATATCAGATGGGCCTACACACGTGAGCTTTAAATATATCAAATGGGCCACTCCATTTGCGCCCCATGCACATCAAATGGGCTTGATCCTATGGGCTTTAATATGTATCAAATGGGCTTGAATCCCGTGGGCCTTATATAGAATAAATGGGCCGGATCCCATGGGTATTGCATATGTCAAATGGGCCGAAACCCATGGGCATTACATATGCCAAATGGGCTTAAGCCCATGGGTATTACATATGCCAAATGGGCTTAATCCCATGGGCATTACACATACCAAATGGGCTTAATCCCATGGCCTTAGATGTGCACCAAGGTGGGCCTAATCATTTGGGCTTTAGATATATACCAAGGTAGGCCTCAATGAATGGCCACAGTTTAATCAAAATGGGCCCTATACACATGCCAAGGTGGGCCCATTTGAACCATAGATCTGCCTAATTCTTAAGCTCATGCCAAAACAATAATCTTACCAAAATGGATAGATGGTTTGGGTGTAACATATGTATCATGGTGGGGGTCCACATGAGCTAAGGATCTGACTCATTCCTTAGCTCTTAAAATGGATGGAAGGTTAGGATACAACTCATGTACTGAAGGTGTGGAGACACTATCTCTGTGGGGTCAGGTTCAAGCTCTTTTTCGATCACAAGAGCTTGAAGTATTTATTCTCTCTGTCCGAGCTAAACATGAGGCAGAGACGTTGGATGGAGCTTCTGAAGGACTATGATTTTGACCTCTAGTACCACCCAGGCAAGGCGAATGTAGTGGCAGATGCCCTCAGTTGTCAGTCACGATGCCTGGTGGCACACATGATGATTCAGGAGTGGAGGATGCTCAAGGATATAGCAGAATACAACTTTAATTTTGGTCTGTAGTCTTCTATCGTTTAGCTATCGAGCCTGTCGATTCAACCCTCTCTTGTCACAAGGTTGATCGAGGCTCAGCAGACAGATGAGTCGTTACATAATTACAGAGTAGAGGCAGCATCTGAGAGCCAGATAGATTGGCAGATTAGTTTTGATGGTGGACTTCGCTTTAGAGGCCGATTATGTGTCCCAGATATTCCTGAGCTGCGTAGAGATCTTATGATTGAGGCACATCGATCGCAGTTTTCTATCCACCCTAACTCAACGAAGATGTATCATGACATGAGGAGACAGTATTTTTGGGCAGGGATGAAGCGCCAAATTGCTAGTTTTATAGCCGAGTGTGACACATGTCACCCTGGTCTATTGCAGCCGTTGAGCGTCCCAACGTGGAAGTAGGAGAACGTATCAACAAACTTTATCACGGGTTTGTCGAGGACTCAGTGCGGTCATGACGCTATCTGGGTTATCGTGGACCATCTGACGAAGTCAGCACATTTTCTTATGATCCGTAAGACTTGGCATACAGACCGGCTCGCCAGGCTATTTGTAGAGGAGATAGTGAGACTGTATGGCGTTCCAGTCTTGATCGTTTCTGACCGAGACCCGAGGTTCAATTCTCAATTTTAGAGGAGCTTTCAGAGAGTGATGGGCACTGATCTGCAGCTCAGTACCCCGTATCATCCGCAGACTGATGGTCAGACCGAGAGGGTCAACCAGAAACCTGAGGATATGCTTCGGGCTGTGCGATTGATTTTGAGGGTAGTTGGGATGAGCATCTGCGATTGACTGAGTTCGTATATAACAACAGTTATCAGGCGACCATTGGCATGGCTCCTTTTGAGGCATTGTACGGCAGACCGTGCAGAATTCTGAATTGTTGGACTGAGATTGGAGAGCGACATCTCCTGGGTCCCGAGCGACTATTGATATCATCAGGCAGAGGATGCGCACAGCTCAGAGCCGGCAGAAGAGTTTTGCTGATCACCAGCGTCGTCCCTTTGAGTTTAATATAGGGGACCATGTGTATCTCAAGAACTCACCCATGAAGGGCGTAGTACGATTTGGAGCGCAAGGCAAGCTTGTCCCGAGATTCATAGGACTTTTGAAGATCACTGGGCGTGTTGGCATTGTGGCCTATCAGCTAGCCTTACCATCTCAGTTGTCTGGCATCTACAACATTTTTCATGTCTCTATGCTGAGGAAGTGTGAGTCAGATATTGTTCCTGTTATTGATTAACAGCTGCTGGAGGTTCGTGAGGACGCTTCTTACATTGAGCAGCCAGTTCGTATCCTTGATCAGAAGGAGCAAGTCCTCCGGACCAAGGCCATTCCCTTGGTGAAAGTTCAGTAGGGTCATCATTCTATTGATGAGGCATCTTGGGAGCGCGAGGCAGAGATTCGAGAGCGTTATCCCCATCTCTTTGATGATTGAGTGTACGTTGTATTTTGTAAACTGTTTTCGATTTCATATGATGATGCAATGTTCCATCTTCCTCATGAGTTATGTCTGGTTGCAATGATTTTTTAATTTTGAGGATGAAATTTTTATTTGGAGGGGAGAGTTGTAAGAACTATATCCTAGACTGTACTATTCCGTTGGCTTACGCGGTCCTTCCGGTCGAATTCCGGCAATCCTCGACTGGTATCCGATGTTTGCACGCTATCCTCAGTTGGATCCCGCATACCGAAGTTAGCTCGAACCAAAACCTGTATCATAGTGACTGCGCTGTCGCAACGGTTTTAACGCAGCGACTCGTGCACCGATCCGATACCCAAGGTAGAAGATGTCGGCGTGCCTTCATTCTGAAGAAACCCCACGCGTTGTGAATATTCAGAGAATCTCTACGACATGTCCCATCAATCAATCAGTCAATCAATGTCAAGTATAAGTCAAGTACAACCATACCTCAAGTACAACAACCCATTCCTCTTTTTCATAAGTCAACTCTCTCTCTCTCTCTCTCTCTCTCTCTCCCCTCACCATCCCTCTTTTACTCCATTTTTAACTAAAGTTATACCTCCCATCACCTCTCCTTACACCCACCATTCCACCTATCCCTTTCATCCATTAATTCGCCATTTCTCTCAAAAACTCTCTCCCAAGCAACAAAGCTCCACACGTCCAAGCTTCTCCCTCCTAAATGCCAAGTGTGGCCCACTTTCCCTACTCTCTCATCTCCCATCTCAACCATTGATCCATCATCTACCACCGTTAAAAGTCAAGCAAAGGAGCTAAGGAGGCTAAGGGAGCAAGGTGAAGGCCAAGAGGTGGGTGATCTTTGAGTTTCTACCGTTGATTTAATGATTTGAGGGCCCACTTGTTGGTGGGACCCATTTTGATGTACGTGATGTATCCATGAGGGGCCCATAGTGGCAGGGTCCCTCTATCACCGATCTCTCTCTCTCTCTCTCTCTCTCTCTCTCTCTCTCTCTCTCTCTTCCTCTCCCTAGAATAAAGTGGGCCCCACCAAATCATGTTAAATTCACTCCATTCATCAAATGGTGTGGCCCACCACATTTTAGGCGAAATCCACCGTCTGGTGGAAAGTCCACATACAATATAATATATGATATTTATTTTATATTAATATATATATATATATATATATATATATATATATATATATATATATATATATATATATATATATATGCACATGCATGGTGGGTCACGATCATGTGAGACCCACCTTGGTGAACGTGGGCCACGTACGTGTGAGACCCCAGCCATGATGCCTGTGTTATATCCTTGCCGTCCAGCGTCCCTTGACACTGGACGTGCTGCTAACATGAAGTGCGTGTATTGACATGGATGTGTACTGACAAGCTAATATAAAAAAAAGAAAAAGAAAAAAAGAGAGGAAATGGTGGGCCACCCATGTAGCTCCCACCTTAATGTTTGTACTCAATCCAAGCCATCCACCCTTTTCCTCAGATCATTTTATGCGTTGGGCCAAAATATGAACCCAATCCGACATCCTGGTAGGCCATAGTTTGAATAATAAAATTTTCACCATTGAAACACCGCCTGATGTTTCGGTATGCCAAAACCCATCAAACATTGGGCTTGATGGGTTGGTATTGAGCCATAGGAGCCGATGGTTTGGTCAGATCCACCTGAAGCGGGCCCCGCATATGAAAATCCCCAGAAATGAATGATTTTCAAAAAAAATAAAAAATAAAAATAAAAATAAAACAACAGCAGCTACTGCTGCTGACAGAAGATGCGGGCACTGTCTGTGGCTGCGTGGGCGGACGGACGGATGGGCTGGGCCCTGTGGGCCCCACCGTGATGCGTTTCGAACATCAACACCGTGCATTTGACATGTCCCCTTTAAATTATGGGATATCCCAAAAATCAGCCGTATACCGAACTCAAGTGGGCCATACCATCCAAAATCATGTGAGGACATGCCTAAAACATATAAAATCATTTAGTGGGGCCTAATTGAAATTTAGATGCGGCTAAAACTTGGTCTGAACCCTTAGCCAACCGGGACGTACATAATGGGTGGGCTGGATTTGTGAACCACATCATGGTGGGCTCCCTGTCCACGTGACCCAATCAATTGGTTGAGTGAAAAAAAAAAAACAATACGGTGGACCCCCTTGGTCCATGTGACCCTATCAACAGGTTGTATGAAAAATAAACATTTCAGTAGAACTCCCCCCCCCCCCCCCCCCCCTCCCCGACCATGTGATCTTGTGAACAAGTTGGGTGATAAATAAATATTACGGTGGGCCCCTGTCCCACCTCTAGTCTGTGTGACCACACCAATAGGTTGGATGTCAAACAAACATTTCGGTGGGCCCCAGCCCCACCCCAGGTCTGAGTGACCTCATGAATAGTTTGGATTGCATATAAACATTATGGTGGGCCCCTTGTCCAAGTGATCTTATGAACAGATTGGATGCAAATAAACAGTACAGGGGGACCAGGTTGGGTGGAAAAATAAACATTACTATGGGCCCCAGGTTTGAGTGACCTTATCATTGGGTTGGATGGAAAATAAATATTATAGTAAGCCCCACATGGGACCCACCTGATGTATGCATTGTAATCCATACCTCCATTAGTGTGGGCCCCACCATGATGTATGTGTTTCATCTATGATGTCCATCCCTTCCATCCCTATGGGACCCACCATGATGCATGAGTTTGCATCCAAACCGTTCAAGCATTCTGGAAGCCCATTTTAGGGCAGGGGCTAAAGATTGAGTTAGATCTAGTGTTCAAGTGGACCCCACCTTAGTATATGTATGAGGCCCATCTTGATTTATTTGTGGCTGTCCATTGAGGCCTACCTTGGTATGTATATAAGGCCCAAGTGACTAGGCCTATCTTGATGTATTTGTAGACCGTTATTGTCACGCTTCAAACCCAGAAATCGGATTCACAGGAATCCCGATCGCCGAATCCGGTGCCGACAGCCTCCGTAGTACCCCATTCTCGGCTCCTAGCATTCATATGCCAGATTTCCAATCCTGGAATTTTACAAGGAGGATTTTTTTTTTCAACGTACATTTAACTAGTAATAAGCATAACTACAAGTTTACCCAAATCATAAAGGCAACATCATCATCACATATCCACTAATATAATCATTTAAATACAATGCTGAAAGGGAAATATATATATGTCAAAATCAAAGCTCCAGAAAACAGCTGCATGCTCCAAGCTCAATGCTGCTGCAACCTAACATCACCTGCACCCATCTATCATGCATAAGCTTATAGAAAGCTTAGAGGGTGGTGTAAGTGTGTGCACGAGATAAGTGCCAAGTATTCAATACAATATCATAATCATATAATACCGAAAAGCTATTAATCCATAAACCATACAATGACTGAATAAGCAGAAACACTGATAAGAATAGGAATTATCAGCATAAACAGAAATACTGACAAGATTATAATCATGCGATAAAAGAATAAGCGGAAGTATGAACAAGTCCATAAGTTAATCAATATCAGAATACACAATATAGGACAGCTATGTAAATGATGAATCATAGATAATCAAATGTCGAATGACAAGGATATAATGTAATACACAATTTGAAAGAGCTAACAAATATCATTACTTTCATCTAAGTCACAGGAATACAGAAACATAACAACCCATAATGCCACACGCCGAAGATGTAATGGAATATGCAGTATATGATGCTAATGAAATGACCATGTTGGAGTGTGATGTCGGGATGATAGTATGTAGTATCGCAGGCTACGGGTTCCATCACAAGGAACCTCTATCCAAACCAGTCCCATACCTAAATTTGGATAGTCTGACTCAACGTGGTAAACTCCTGATCTCAGGTTAGTCGCGCGCCCAACCGAAATCCTTGGTATAACGAAGATACACAACAATTAGTTGCGCACCACCAGCCCAAGTGGATAGTGAACGGATGCATGAATGAGTATGCAACTCCTACTCAGTAGCCTGTCAGCACAGTAGCCTGCCAACCGCTGGTAGCTCACCCAGGCCTCAGCCCCGCCCACATCACACCCACTCACATTAGTGTCCGCCCACGTGCGCCCGCCCACGTGCACAACAGTGACGGGGTGTCATAATGTCATGTCAGTCCTTATATCAGTACGGTTCCTCTCTGGAGAAATCATCGGGGTCTATTACACTTCACACCACCTGCCGCCCCAATCAAGCGCACAACTAGGTAAGTAGAAAAGACCTCACTATCCTCCTATCAGTAGTCTGCCAATACCTACTCGGCTTGCCGATAGCAGACCCATTCCTTGAGCGTCAAACTCAGCCTAGTCATGCCTACTCCCTCGGGCGGGTAAGGCCGCACCCCCTTCCAACCGACCACGATACAGTGGAGAGCGCAGCCATCTGGTAATCGGCACTCAACGCTTATCTATCCACTTGGTCTAGACGTTAGAGCATCCTCTGGAACCAAGAGGGTGTTTAGGAATTTTTACCCAGGGCCATCTATGGCAGCCCGATGCTCGAACAGATTTTCGGTGTCCCATCTGACTATCCACGATATGCCTGTGGAGGCTACGGCCCTGATGTCACTAGGGCGTACAGTAATCACAACACAATGCAAGATGCATGAGTCATACAATCCAATCATGCATCAATCCTGCGCATGTCATGCCCTCATGTGAGATAATCTCTACCTATCAGGGAGTCTCACATCATCCTGCTCAATGACATATGCAATGGTCAATCACATCTCATAACAAACATGCAGATGATGCGAATGGGCATGTATCATGATATTATGATGTCACATACTCATAAACGGTATCAATAATCGGCGTCGACAATGTGAACTTTTAACCAACATTGTCCCCAAGGAATGGCCCACATAAAATCAAATATATAATGGGCACATGGCCTCACACAAGGTCCAAATATACAAAATAGGTGGGCCCTGGTCATGGGCCTAACACATATCACAATGGGCCTTGCCCATAGGCCTCAAATACATCTGGATGGGTCGCACCCATGGGCCTCAGATATATCACAATGGGCCTCAAATATACTTCACAGGTGAGTCACATACCTGGGTCTAATACACATCAGTATGAGCTACATCACATAGGCCTAATATACATCACTATGGCCACAACCCATGGGCTTTAAATACATAATAGGTGAGCCCTACACATGGGCCTCAAATATATACCACGGGTGAGCCTCAATGGACGGGTCACCAATACAACAGGATGGTCCTAATGACATGGACCCCATAAATATATCGAATAAGCCGCACCAATTGGGCCTTACATACATTGCAATGGGCCATGACCCATGGGCCTTGCATACATCACAATGGGCCTTGCAACATGAGCCTCATATATATTTAAAGTGGGCCTCAACAACGGGCCTCATACACATCAAGGTGGGCCTCAACAACCAGCCTCATACACATCAAGGTGAGCCTCAGCAACGGGCCTCATATATGGCCTTAGCAACAGGCCACAAATATATCAAGATGGGCCTAATCAATCGTATGGGCTAAATCAATCAAATGGCCGATACGAGCAGGCCGATCAAATGGACCGATACAAATGGGTTGTGCATCATGGAGTTATACTAAGCATGTTATAAAGTAATGCCCTATCCTTACAATTCAGCTAGCCTAGATGGCTTGCATACAACAAGTACGGGCCTACCAATGGGCCCTAGGGAGAGTCGCAATGCGGACAGTTAACCAACATTATATTCACAATGTGGACGTCAAACCAACATTGCTCCTAAGGCGTAGCCCGTAGTGAATAACATTACGTAAACCAGGTTGGGATCACACATTGCAATGGACCTTAGGTACACCCCATTGGGCCTTAAATACATCAAATGGGCCATGTCATATAGGCCTTTTACTCATCAAATGGGCCACATCAATGGGCCACACCAATGGGCCTTATGTGCATTGCAATGGGTCATAACCCGTGGGCCTTAGATTGCATCAAATGGTTCTCGACCCATGGGCCTTATACATATCAAATGGGCTTAATCCCATGGGCTTTAAAATACATCAAATGGGTCTAATCCCATGGACCTTGGAACACATCAAATGGGTCCACTCTATGGGCCTTAAATTACATCAAATGGGCCTATTCCCATGGGCCTTGGAACACATCAAATGGGTCCACTCTATGGGCCTTAAATAGTTCAACAACTAGCTACATTCATGGACCCAATTAAATTCAACTGTGGTGGGCCTCAAAAGTGTATTCATTAAGCCCAACATTTAAGGAACTAAAGGTATAAATCATTTCCTCTAAGATCTTTATATTATGGTGGGCCCCACTCCTCAAAATTTCAGCCCAAGGCTAGCATAATTATAACATGTTGCTGTCCTAAATTTGGGAACTCCATTGGAGTGGGTCCAAGGCCTCTAAAACTCTGAAAATTGAGGTCCAAGGTCCCTCATCATGCATACAATGAGAGAAAACCCAAAAAGGTGGCCCACCATCAGAAGAAATATTTTTGAATTATAATTTTTTATCAAGGCATATTGCTGGACTGCACAGCAGAAAAAAATCTGGGAGTCCAACCATCTTGGCCCATTCTTTTGGATACCTAAACGGGGTCACTTGAGCTGAAATTTCACAGAGTGATACTTCCATAGGTGGGCCACACCCCTAAAAAATTTCATAATTTTTAAATATCTCTAAGTATTTTAATTAATTTAAACAAAACACACTGTCCAGAAAAATCGGACAGACCCAGATGTCCCAACGTGGTGGGTCAGTCCGGCCCTCGCCACGGTGTGTATAGGGGTCCATTGGCCCTGAAATTTGGTAGGTGGGTTTTACCATAAGTGGAACACACCCCTACAAAATTTCAGAATTTTTAAATATCTGTAAATAATTTAATTCATTTAAATAAATCAATCTGTCCTAAAAATCAGACTGATCTGGACACCATATTATAATGGGCCGGTCCAGCCACCACCATGGTATGTATAGGCGTCCATTGGCCCCACAATTTTGTAGGTGGGTCATACCATGAGTGGGAAACTCTCCTATAAATTTTTATAATTTTTAAACACCTAAAAATATTTTAATAAATTCCATAAATTCAACCTGTGCAGGGTGGAATGTTGCTGGAATAGTTGCAGAAAATCCAGACTGTCCACCTCACTTGGACCACACCTTTGAGACCCCAATGAAGGTCAGTTGGGGGTAAAATTTAGGAGAAATTAAGATGAGATTCCCACCTTTCAGAAAAGTATATATAATAAGTATGAATAGTCCCCGAAACAGTCCCAAAATCTGGTCCAAAAACAACCAGAAACTGTCCAGAAAATTCTGGACAGCAACATGTACTTAGATAAAATTTAATATATAAGTTAAATAAAAAGGAAAATACATTAATAGAGGATGGTGTGAACTTCCTTAGTGGGCTCCATAAATTTTCATGTCATAATCTAAAGCTGACACACCTTACATGGATCATTAAGGTAGCAAATAGGACACCCAAAATCAAACAATGGACAGTTTGGGCATCCCACCTTACTGAAATTTCTGGATGTCCTAAGCCCACCAAATGGGCCACACACATTAGAAAATAAAATGAGGAAAAAGAGAGATAGAAGGACAATCCGGTCATAGGGAAAGGGCTTCGCCACTATTGAGCCCTCTCAAGATCAATCACACCCACACATCATACCTAGATCTACATTTACAACATGGATCTTGCACATGCATGGCTTATAATTAAAATGCATGGTGAGGATGTCATCCCCACCATGGTTATAAGGTCTAGATGACCAAAACATAATATGATATGAAATAAAACTACCATGATGGGGCCCATAGAGAAAGGCCCCATGCATGGATCATGCATGCATAAGGTAGGCCATTAGGCCACAACCATGGGATTATGTGGGATTTCCACCATTGATTGGTGGGTCCTACACTTCCTTCATAAAAGAAAGAAAATATGTAGATTATAGAAATCAGATTTTTACATCTAGAGGAGCATCCACCGTCCGATCTTCTTGCTCCTATAGGTTCCTTAGCACCTTAGCTTCGATTTCAATGGAGGAGATGAGAAATGGATGGTTAGGATGGAAGATCATGGGGTAGGAAAGGTGGACCACACTTGAAGTTTTGAAAGAGAGGGAGAGGCTCATACGTATGGATTTTTTTTCTTATTTTTGGTTGCTTAAGAAAATGAGATGAGAAATGAGAAAGAGAGAGAGAGAGAGAGTTATAAAGAGAGAGATGGGTGATGGATGGATGTGGTGAGTAATGGGTGTGTAAGAAAATCTTGACTTTTGTGGCCATTTGTGTAAGAAAGGCGTGGGAAGTGTAAGAACTTTTTGACTTTGAGGGCTTTTGTTGTAAGAGAGGTATGGGCTTTGTAAGAGATTCTTGACTTTTATGATTGCTTGGGAATGGGTGAAAGGTGATGTGTACTTAACATGTACTTGACATGTGATGGATTGATGTGACATCTCGTAGAGATTCACTTGGATTTCGTAACGCACGGCATTTTTCTCGCACCGAACGTTGGCCTACATCTCCTGACCAGGGTATCGCCTCGGTGCACAAGTCACGGCATCGGAACCGCAGTGATGGTGCGGTCGCTAGGGTATGGGTCTTGGGTCGAACTAACTCTGGAATATAGAATATGACTCAAGGTTGTGCGCAACTGCCGATAACAGATCGCAGGTCGCCAGAATTCGACCGGGAGGACCGCGGAACCATACGGAACGGTACGGTCTAGAATACGGGTCTTACAGTTATTGTGGCTCACCTTGATTTACATGTGGCCCAATGTTGAGGCCTGCCTTAATAAATATGAGGCCCATATTATGAGGCTCATTGTGATGTATGCAAGGCCCATGTAACAAGGCCCATCTTGACGTATTTGTGGCGCGATGTTGAGGCCCACTTTGATATATACGAGACCCATGCTATGAGCCCATTTGATGTACTGGAGGCCCATGGGTCGAGGCCCATTAGGATGTACATAAGGCCCATTGCAGTGCGATTCCACCATGATATATGTGTTAATCTTTATAGCGGGCTATACCTTGGGAGCAATGATGGTTTGACGTCCACATTGTAAGGATAATGTTGGTTAAATGTTCACATTTTCACTCTCCCTAAGGCCCACTGATAAGCCCATATTTGTAGTAAGTAGGCCGTCTAGGCCCATATCTGTTATGCACAAGCCCATCACCCTATGACATGTTTAGAATAGATCCATGATTCATGATTATATGCATCATATGTATGTCTAATATGACGAGTAACTGAGCATAGCATATGCCTTCGGGCGAATTATTTATGGGCTCCCTGATAGGTGGAGTCGACCTACATGAGCGCGCAGCGTGCGCAGGATTGTTACATGTTTGGTAGGGTGATTCATGCACTTACATTTGTGTGATTATGATTATTGTATGCCTTAGCGACATCAGGGCCAAAGCCTCCACAGACACATCGTTGGTGGCTAGATTGGATACCGAAAATGTTTAGCTATAACATATTAGCACCATAGATGTCCTTGGGTGAAAATCTCTAAACCCGATGGTACCAGAGGATGACTCCAACGTCGAGACTGAGTAGATATTTGAGCGCACGAGGGCTGAATACCAGGAGGCCGCGTCTTCCACTATGTCATGGTCGGTTGGAAAAGGGGTGTGACCTTACTCGCTCGAGGGTAGGGGGCAATACTAGGCTGAGTTTGACCAGCTCGTGAATAGATCTGCTTTCGACGTGCCAGATAGGTATTGACAGACTATTGGTCAGGCGGATAGTGAGGTTTCTTATGCTCACTTGGACTGTGCGGCTGGGAGAGCGGCGGTGCCATTTGGAGTGTACTAAACCCGGTGATTATCTAGAATGAGAACTGTACTGATATATGATGAGGATTGGCATGCTTGAGTTGCATCTCGCATCGCATGGCCGTCTTATGGCCGATAACATTCATATCTTGCACCGCATAACCTTGGTATGGTTAATTGTATTCACGTACTCATCAACATGTTTTCGCATTACTCTGACCTTACATTCTGATCACGCTTATATTGAGCACACACTTATACTGCCCTCTAAGATTTTTATAAGCTTATGCATGATTGATACGTGCAGGTAACGCCAGGACGCAGCTGTAGTCTTGCCGCAGTTGGAATGTGCAGCTAAGCTTCTGGAGTTTTTATTACTTTCAGTATATTGTATTTCCCTTTCATACGCCTTGTACCCAATATTTTTTATCATAGTGGATTTTGTGATGGTGTTCTTGTGGTCATTGCTCATGGGTTATGCTTATGTTTATGCTCATTACTATTCAAATTGATGATTAGAAATCCTCCTTGTAGAATCCTAGGATCAGAACCTGGCGTATGGGTGTCGGGAGCCGAGAATGAGGTATTATGAAGGCTGTCGGCATCGGATTCGGCAATCAGAAATTTTATGAGCCCGGTTTCTGAGTTCAGGGTATGACACAAATTGGGAAAACTATGGAAGTCTATGTCACCTACATGCTCGTTAAGAGCACCATGACCAAGGACCACGTGGTGAACTTAAAAGAGATGTTTGGGATCCTGAAGAGAGGGATCAAGGTGAATCCCGAAAAATCCAAGCACTAATAGAAATGAGCTCACCCAACTCAACAAAAGAGATCTAGCGCCTCACAGGCAGAGTGGTAATGCTAAATAGATTTGTATCTTGAGCTACAGACAAGTGCATGCTCTTCTTCAAGCAAAGTCGATCTAACCAGAGGATTGTGAGCAGGCATTCCAATAGCTCAAGGCTTACTTAGGGTCCCCTCCACTTCTCTTGAAGCCTGTACTAGGGGAAGAGCTATTGTTGTACCTAGCCATTTCTCCAACAATAGTTAACTCAGCCCTAACATCTAACACACACTCTACCTAGAGATATAGAAATTGGCCCTTGCCCTGGTCAAGTCATCCCGACGACTCTAACCTTACTTCCAAGCTCACATCATTGTAATCCAACCAATCAGCCCCTCCACTAGTTATTGCAAAAACTCGAGCTTCAGGGAGACTTGCCAAGCGGGCAATCGAGCTTAATGAATTTGACATCATATATCGACCTTGAATAACAATCAAAGGGTAGGTCTTCGCTGAATTTATTGCAGAATTTACCTACCCTACAAACTAGCCTCCCATCATTGTAAACGGGTTCTCAAATGCTCGGGTAAGTGGAGCGGGACTGATCCTAACCTCGCCCAACCAAGTCAAAATCGAGTATGCCCTATGATTTGGCTTCTGAGCCTCCAACAATGAGGCCAAATACAAGGCACTCATGCCTGGTCTAAGATTAGCTAAAGTTATGTAAGTAAAAAAGTGAAAAATCTACAACAACTCGCAGCTAGTGGTCAACCAAGTGACCACCGAATATTAAGTTAAAAGTGAAAAAATGATTGCCTATCTGAACAGGGTTCACAAGTTACTCAAGGAATTCGCAAAGTACAAAATCATACAAGTCCCAAGGTCTGAGAACGCCAATGCAAACTCCTTGGCCATTGACATCAATCTCATTAGGACCGTCCCAATAGAATTCATGCCCAAGCCAAGCGTTAGTCAGTTTGATCAGAAAGTAACTCTCCCTGTTAGTCACATAGTCAGCTAGATAGACCTGATCATATGCTACTTACAACAAGGCGAGCTGCCTGAAGACAAATTAAAAGCTCAGAAAGTTATATACCGATCTATTCAGTACATGATACTAGGGGATGTCTTATATAAGAAAGGGTTCTCACTACCCTACCTAAGGTGCTTACGACTGGATGAAGCCAAGTATGGGTTGAGAAAAATCCATGAAGGTATCTATGGAAACCACTCGAGCGGGAGAACCCTGACACACAAAGCAATTTGGTAAGGATACTACTGGCTCACAATGCATGAGGACACTATTGAGGGTCAAATATTTCATATTAGGCCCCAATTTTTACTTGATTTTATGTACATAATAATGCTTAAACAAACATCATGATGGACCCCACATGGGGATTTCCGTGCGCACAACATACACACATAGGTAGTGCACCGGACCGAGAAATCTGGTCAAGGGTCATTGACCTGACTTGGATTGCATTTTTCCAGCAGCCAGTGGACTGAAGTCCACTAGGATGTTTAGTGGGCCACCGCCATCGCCCGTCCGGACGATTCTGACCTTTCATTGAATTCAGAGGGCCAAATCAACCATACCTTGATCTGCGGCCTAATTTTCTCGAACGTTGCATGTACATGAAGTCCCAAATGCAGGACGAATGGCAGAAGCACAGATTTAGTGGGCTGCATCAAAAGATAGCCAAAAACTGTCCATCCTACCTAAATTCCACCACAAAGCTAATGGACAGTGTGGATTTCTCAAACAACGGGGAGTGTAGGCCCCACGAGTTACACACACATGAGTTTTCACTGCGAACACAAGAACAGGGATTGTGGACGGATTGTAGTGGGCCATCAAGATCAATTTGAACGGATGATCCAGACTGTCTAATGGATTTATGTGATAAACCTAATCAAAACCATACCAATCATGTGGACCCATGCACACATACGAACTCATAGCACAGTAAAGGATACAGAATTGAATCTGTTCGCAGCCGACGCACGATAAGACGTTGTGGCCCACCACCTTTGATTAGATGGAAAATTTGAATCGTTCAGACGGACCCAAGGTGGAGCAGATCACCACCAAGAAGCCAGATCAAAATTTCTTTGATCATGGGGTTCTCCCAAAATCGCCAAGCGCAAACCGTTTTGCGCTTTCACTACGAAAGGAGTGCGTAAGGTTATGCACTTCACCAACTTCAACTACCGACTTGGGATGGGTATAAAAGGAGGAGTGAAAGTGTGGAGAAGGGGTTCATCTGATGTGAGGAGATCTTTGGGATGTGAGAAGTAAGACATGGAGTGAAAGCAAGAGAAGGAGAGAGAGAGAGAGTGGACGTCCGGCCGGAGTTCTTCTCTCCTTTCCTTTTTTTTTTTCTTTGTTCATATTCTTTCCTTTGATGTTTTAAGAGCCCTTAACTTGATCATGTCTGGCTAGACCTCTTAGCTAGGGCTAAGAGGGGAAGCTTGTAGCATGATGGGGTGTTTTCCACGGCTTCGATTCATGTTTAATGAACTTTCCTTGATTCTAATTTGATTATATGAAATATTCATAGTTTTTAATTATTTATTGTGACTTAAATTACACTAGATCTATGATAGGTTTTAAGTATATCCTGTGCATGTAGCGAGGTTGTGAGTGTAGGAACCTTGTTGTTCACCATCGTCTCTTGAACATGGTTAGATGATGGAATCCTTCCCTACATTCATAGATCTCTCAGATATGATTTGCATTAGTTAAAGTCTGTTGTTTACTTTGTCTCATGGGCATGACGTTATGATGGAATCAATTCTAATTCTCATACCTCTCATCTCTTGAAAATTGGATCAAAGGAAGTTCAGATTTGATTTTTAAAGTTATATCTTCCAACTGGATGAAGATGGGACTCTAAATCCAGTTGTGTTCGTGAATCAAGTATAGATCTCCCTGATCTGTACAAGTGGATCCTTGGAAACCCTAGTTTCTCACATTTGAATTTTATAAAATTTAGTTAATTAGTTCACCATTATTCTCTTAAATTTACCTGATTTAGATTATATCTTCGTTTAGTTCTAGTTCTAGTTACTTTCAGATTACGGACAAGGTTCAGTTCCTGTGGATTCGACATCGGTCTTACCAAGATTATTACTACATTGCAACCCTATACTTGGCGTGTGAACAAGTTTTTGGTGCCGTTGCTATGGATTGATGGTTACGTTTTTCTGAGTTTAACTAGTTTTAGAATTATGATAAGATTAAGGTTTTTCTATTTGATTTCTAGAAACTAATCTAACTTTCCTATTTTGTAGGACCCTAATATAGATTTTTTTAATTGGTAATCTCTTTCTAAGTTTTCTATTTTTCTATTTTTAGGATTAGGGTTTTATTTTCTATTTTTAAAATTTTTTTATTTTTAGAATCTCTTTTATTTTTAGAAACTAACTTACTTTCTAATTTAGGTTTAGAACTTTCTTAATTTATTTTTAGAAACTTTCTATTTTCCTTTGTTTTAGGAATTTTCTCTTTTTAGAAACTAGTTTACTTTATATTTTTTAGGAACTTTCTATTTTTAGAAACTAGTTTTATTTTGTTTTGCAGGTTTTTAACTTAGGAACTTCTAATTTGATAACTTCTTTCTAATTCTTTTCTTTCTTGATAGATTTCTATTTCCTTTCTTCTTTTAGGTTTAGGTTTAGAATTTGAATTGAGAGCTGTGAGTGTTTCATGCACAAGTGGGTCCGTGACAACACTCGACATCTTTTGATTGAAGGAGGATTGATTGAGGGGTTAACTATCCATCATAGGATTAGACACCGCTTGAGATCTCGAGAGTTAATTAAGGTTATGGTAGCAAATCAACTGTCTTATCAACCAGAGGGACAACCTTAATCTCAGGTTGGGGAAGTCCAAGATGAGAATAAGGTGCATCAAGCACCCCCACCTCGTGCTTTATGAAATTATTTATAATCGGCCGGAGTGAGCATGCCCTCATGCATGGTTTTTTCAGAGAATACGGGACACATGGAAATTAAGACAGGGGTGATCCAAATCCTTCCTAAATTTTATGGGCTTAAGTCGAAAAATTCATATTTACACCTGAAAGAGTTTGATGAAATCATAGCTAATTTATACTTTCCTAAGGTGTCTAATGACACTGTCAGGCTAAAACTCTTTCCCATTTCTTTGAAAGACAAACTTAAGATGTGGTTACATTCACTACATCCTCGATCTATTGGTAGATGGAATGACATGACAAGGGAGTTCATAAAGAAAATTTTTCCATATCATAAGACGAACACCCTTAGAAAGTCGATCATGAACTTCGCCCAAAGGTAAAATGAAACATTCTTCCAGTGTTGGGAGCGGTTCAAGGATCTTACCAGTTCATGTGCGCCCACAACATAGTTTTGAAACGTGGAGCATCACGAACTTTTTCTATGATGGACTGACATCACCCATGCGCCAATTAATCGAGACAATGTGTAATGGAGAATTCATGAATAAAGGTGTCGATGAGGTGTGGGACTACTTTGATAAGTTTGATGAAAACACACAATTATGGGACATCTCTCCAAAACCAACCACCATGTTTAGGCCGACTCAATCCAAGGAAAGGGGTGAAATGTATCTCCTGAAAGAGGACAATGATATCAGTGCTAAAGTGGCTACTCTCACCAGAAAACTCAAGGCCATGAAATTAAAGAAGAATAAAGCTAAGGAAACTATTTATGATATTTGTGCTTGCAACATTCACACAATTGAAAATTGTCCAATAATACCTACCTTTCAAGAGATGTTGAATGAGCAATCCAGTACAATGACCAATTACCAAAGACCTTTCAATGGACCTACCTCCAATACATTCAATCATAGTTGGAGAAATCATCCAAACTTTAGTTGGAGGAATGGACAAACTGCTACCCCTCAAGGCTTCTTTAATCAAATTCCACATCAAGAGAAACCTCAAGAGGACCCGGTTCTAAAAGATCTTCAAAAGCAAGAGCTTTTCAATCAGGGTATGCTACAAGCCTTTCAAGACCTCACAAAGGTCATACAAGGACTTGATACTAAAATCGTGATTGGGAATAAGGGGAGCCTCCCAGCTCAACCTCTTTCAATCTAAAACCATAATATGAAGTTAGCAACCTAAGCTCTTCAAATCAGATGGAGCAAGCTAAATCTATCACCACTCTTAGGAGTGGGAAAACCATCGACAAAACTATTCTGATTAGGGCTGAGAAGCCTAAGGACCCAAAAGAAGATAACAATGATAGATCTAGCTATGCCCCACAAGAATTAGAACCAGAACCTCAAGGAAAGCCGGTTGCTCCATTTTCCCAATGGTTGGTTGCACTAAAACCTCTCTCTAACTCTCAAGATATTCTAGAGGTGTTGAAACAAGTGAAGGTCAATATTTCTCTACTGGATGTCGTAAAACAAATACCTTCATGTGCCAAATTTCTAAAAGACTTGTGTACGACTAAAAGACGGTAAAATATTTAAAAGAAGATCTTCTTAACTGATAAAGTGAGTGCCATCTTAAAGCAAAAATGTACCACAAAAATTCAAAGATCCTAGTGGCCCACTATCGCTTATGTAATTGTGAATTATCGCATTGAGCATGCACTTCTTGACTTAGGAGCGAACGTAAATTTGATTCCCTACTGTGTACAAATGGTTAGGTTTGGGTGAATTAAAACCCACCTTAACCACATTACAACTTGCTGATCGCTCTATTCGTGTACCTAAAGGGATAATTAAGGATGTGTTAGTCAAGGTTGACAGATTCTACTACCCTGTAGATTTTATCGTCCTGAATATTGAACCCATTAGTAACATGAGTACTCAGATTCTCGTCATTCTTGGTTGCCCATTCCTTTCCACTTCAAACATAATTATTAATTGTAGGAATTGAGTCATGAGTATGTCTTTTGGGAATATGAATTGGAGTTAAACATTATTTTCAATATAGGCAGACGGTTAGATGATGATGACGATTTTCACGACATTAACATGATTGGCTCTTTCGTGGAAGATAGAACACCTTTGACCTTATCCTCTAACCATCTAGGGACGTGCTTAACCCACTCCCATAATTTTAATGATGATATGATTAGGGAGATGGTTGCCATGCTTGATACTGCGTCGGTACTTAAAGTTAACCGGTGGAGGTCACAATTTGAAGAATTACCCTAAACCAAAGAAGTGCCTCTGTCGTCTAACCTCAAGGCACCGTAGCTTGACCTAAAACCTTTGCCTTCTGATTTGAAATATATTTATTTAGGTCAAGATGAGACATTGGTGATTTCATCCCACCTTGAGTAAGAATAGGAGATATGCTCATATCTACTCTAATTGAGCATAAGGGAGCTCTTGGATGGATGATTGTGGACCTCAAGGGAATTGACCATTCAATTTGTACTCACCACATTTATCTTGAAGATAATGCGAAGACCTCTCGGCAATCACAGCGTAGACTAAATCCAAACATAAAGGAAGTAGTTAAAGCCGAGGTTCTTAAACTATTGGATGTGGGTATCATATACCCTATATCCAATAGTCGATGGGTGAGTCCAACTCAGGTGGTTCCTAAGAAGTCCGGAATCACTATTTGTCACGCCCCAAACTCAGAAACCGGGCTCACAAAATTTCCGATCGTCGAATCCGGCACCTACAGCCTCCGTAGAACCCCATTCTCGGCTTCTAGCGCCCATTCACCAGGTTCCGATCCTGGGATGCTACGAGGAGGATTTTCAATGTCAGTTTGATTCGTAATAAGTATAACCAAAGGCATAACCCACAAACAACAACCAAGAACTCCATTACATTTCCACTATGATCAAAAACTTTACAAGTACAATGAGCATAAAGGGAAATACAATGGTAAAGAACAAAAACTCCAAAACGATCAGCAACGTACTCCTGCCTCAGTGCTGCTGCGATCCAACGTCACTTGCACGCAACGGTCGTGCATAAGCTTACAGAAAGCTTAGAGGGTGGTGAAAGTGTGTGCGCAAGGTAGTAATATGAACATGCAATGTCGAAGTAAAGCGGAATATGCAGATGGATCTATAATATCATGAGCCGTACCAAGGCTTATGCGATGCAAGACATGAATGGTATCAGCCATCCCAAGGCCATGCGATGTGCAATGCAACTCAAGCATGCAGATTCTCATCTATGTCCACACATCAATACAGCTCAAATATGGGATATCACCGGGGTCTAGTACACTCTAAACCAGATTGCCCCCACATCGCTCGCAATAAGGGAAGTGGAAGAGACCTCACTATCCGTCTACCAATATCGGGCGCGACTCGTCGATAGCGGACCCATTCCTCGAGCTGGTCAGACTCAGCTTAGCATTGCCCCCTACACTCGGGCAGGTAAGATCGTACCCCCTTCCAACCGACCACGACACAGTGGAGAGCACAGCCAATTGGTATTCGACAATTAGCGCTCATCTACCCACTCGGTCTAGACGTTGGAGCAACCTCTTGGTACCATAAGGGTTTAGGAACTTTCACCCAGGGATATCTATAGTACCCCATGTAGAATAAGATTTTCGGTATCCAATCCTGCCAACCACGATGCATCTGTGGAGACTACGGCCCTGATGTCGCTAGGGCGTACAATAACCATGTCACACAAATACGAAATGCATGATTCACGCTATCCAGTCGTGCAACAATTCATGCGCATATCGTGCGCTCATGTAGGGTAATACTACCTAACCAGGAGCCCATAAACAGCCTGCCCGAAGGCATATGCTATGATCAGTCAATCCTCATATCAAGCATACATATGATGCGTATGATAATGAGTCATGAAACTATACTAAACATGTTATAATGAAATGAACTATTTTACAATGCAGATGGACGTGGACGGCCTATACACAATAAGTACGGGCCTAACAATGGGCCCTAAGGAGAGTCGTGTGACGCCCCGGTCACTGCTTCATGTGGGCGGGCACATGTGGGCGGGCCCCAAGGAAGGCTGGCAGGCTACTGTGTGGCTGGCAGGCTACTGTGTTGGGCGAGCTACTGTTGTAGTTGACTGTAGCATAACTTGTCCCACATCGGAAGAGTTGTCTAGAGTTGTGGTGGTTATATGTGGGGTTCCTCCCTTAACAGACATGACGCGTTTTAAAGCCGTGAGCCCACCGGGCAAAGCGGACAATATCATGTACTGTGGGGGTGGGCCTTACAAGTCGTAATGTGGACATCCAACCGGCATTACACTCTCAATGTGGACGTCAAACCAACATTGCTTTCCAAGCACGATCTTCTTAAACATCGCTACATAATCGGTATTGGGATTACACATTGCAATGGACCTTAGGTTCATCCCATTGGGCTTTTCATATATATATCAAATGGGCCTTTTATTCATCAGATGGGCCACATAAATGGGCCACACCAATGGGTCTTATGTTCATTGCAATGGGTCAAAACCCGTGGGCCTTGGATTGCATCAAATGAGCTTAGTCTCATGAGTCTAATATGTGACCAATGGGCTACACCAATTGGGTCCCACGTGTAGATCAAGTGGGCCTCAACCCATAGACCTAACATGAGTCAAATGGGCCTAAACCCCTAGGCCTTAATCAAATAAAATGGGCCTAACTCATGGGTCTCAAATAAATCCAATGGGCCTAATCCCATGGACCCTTTTTATAATCAAATGGGTTTAGTCCCATGGGCCTTACAATATATCAAATGGCCTACTCTCATGGCCTTAGAACATATCAATTGGGCCTAAACCCATAGGCCTTAAATATCAAGTGAGCCTAAGCCCATAGGCTTTACATATCAAGTGGGCCCAAGTTCTTAGGCCTTAAATGAATCAAATGGGCCTAGCCCATAAGCATTTCATAAATCAAATGGGCCTAGCCCATAGGCCTTTTATAATTCAAATGGGCCTAGCCCATAGGCCTGTTACAAATCAAATGGGCCTAACCCATATGTGAGTGGCCCACCCAACTAATAACTCATGCTTTAAAATGATCTCACCAAGTGGATGGACGGTCTGAATGCATCATGGAGGGTCCCACTGTCCAGTGGACAGTGCGGATAGAGCACATACATCACATACATCCCACAGGGCCCCACCGTCCACTGGACGGTGGAGTCATCACATACGCAAGGGGGTGCCACCGTCCGCCTGGACGGTGGTCTTGAAAACACATACAACATTGTGGGTCCCATGTGGGGCCCACTGTACAGCTCAGACGCCATCCAACCCGTTCATAAGGTCACTCGGACCTGGATGAAGGGAAAACATAAATTTCAGCTTGATCCAACACTACTGTGGGCCCTAAAGAGATTTCAACGGTGGATACTCAATCTCATTGTTTCATGTGGTGTGGGCCACCTGAGTTTTGGATCTGTCTCATTTTTGGAGGGGGGTCCACCACTGAGGTGGCTCACCTAATGTGCGAGTTGGATAACAAATAAACATTTTAGTGGGGCCCACACGCAGGGCCGTGGGCCCCTACGTCCGTCCGCCCGCTCAACGACGCAGGACGCGCCAGCGTCTGCTCTGACAGCAATAGCCTTGCTGCTGCTGTTGAAAAAATAATTTTTTTAAAATATTGCTTTCCTGTTGTTTTTCACAGGTGGGACCCAAGTTCGGAAGATCCATCCCGACCACGGGACTCTATAACTCGAGACGAACAAAACGAGTCCAAAGTTCAGGAATTTTGGACACATTGGATCATCAGGAAGTATCTTTAAGGATAACCACCCAAGTTTCTGATATTATGGCCCACTGGATGATCACGTCAGCCTCATTCTTTGGCTCAACGGTTAAAATGTTGTGGGTAAGGGGATGGACGGCTTGGATCGAATATATACATCAAGGTAGGGTCTACACAAGGAGACCACCCCATAAGCTTCTCTTTTCCTCTTTTTTTTTTTTGTCCAGGGACGTCCAGCGTCCCAGACGCTGGACAGTGTGACTATCTTAAAAATGTGTTGTGGTGGGCCCTGATGAAGTGGGCCACCACAGA
The DNA here is from genome assembly GCA_037074715.1 of Magnolia kwangsiensis. Lineage (NCBI taxonomy): Eukaryota > Viridiplantae > Streptophyta > Magnoliopsida > Magnoliales > Magnoliaceae > Magnolia > Magnolia kwangsiensis. The sequence goes on from CM073582.1 coordinate 18,058,684, forward strand.
TGTTTGACGAGGGTACTATATATAAGGTGGGCCCCACTTGAATAAAAACTTGGACAAAATAAATCTCAAGGTGGGGTCCATTCAAGTGGGCCACACAACCTTATCACATAAAATAAAATAACACAAAATAAAAAGAAATAAAAGAGAGAGAGACATGGAGAGTGGGACACGCTTGTGATGGAGGGACCCCGACACTATGAGCCCTCCCTTGAATGAAATCATACAATAAACGGATCCCTTTGTACATGAGACCATCAAAATAAAAATCAACGGTGGAGATCTATTTCCCACCGATATGGACGGTCTAAATGACCTTTCTAAATGAAATAAACATCATGATGGGGTCCATGGAGAATGGCCCTATCATGGAATGATCATGATGATCCAAGTGGTCCATCGGCCACAACTTAGGGTCCCAAGCGAGATCCACACCATTGATCAGTGGGTCTCATTTGGCCCATCATAAGAACAAGAAAGAAACTACCCTAAAGAGGCACCCACCGTCCGATCTTCTTGCTCCTAGGAGTTCCTTGGCACCTTAGCTTGGATTTCAATGGTTAAGATGAGGAATGGAGGGTTGAGATGGGAGATGATGGGGTAGGAAAGTGGACCACACTTGGAGCTTGGGAATTTTGGAGAAATCCTCATACGTATGGAGCTTGGAAGTTTTTGTTGCTTGGAGATTTGAAATGAGAAAGAGAGGAGTTGTAAAGGGAGAGAGAGAGAGAGAGAGAGAGAGAGAGAGAGAGAGAGAGAGAGAGAGAGTGATGGATGGATGTGGTGATAGGGTGTAAGAAAGTATTGACTTTTGAGGCTTTTGTGTAAGAGAGGTATGGGTGGTGAAGACTTTTGTGGCTTTTTGTGTAAGTGAGGTATGGGTTTGGGAGACTTTTGTGGTTGCTTGGGAAAAGGGATGAAAGTGATGTGTACTTGACATGTGATGGCTTGATGGATTGATTGATTGATGGGATTGATGTGACACATCGTAGAGATTTTCTTAGATTTCGTAACGCGCGGCGTTTTCTCGCACCGAACGTTGGCCCACATCTCTTGACCAGGGTATCGCCTCGGCGCGCGAGTCGCGGTATCGGAACCGCAACGACGGCGCGGTCGCTATGGTATTGGTCTCGGGTTGAGTCGACTCGGATTGTCGGTATATGAATCAGGGTCGCGCGTCGATATCCGTTAAGGGTCGAAGGTTACCAGAATTCGACCGGTAAGACCACAGAAGTCTACAGAAAGGTACAGACCAAGATGCGGGTCTTACACTATCGTAGCCAATGCCAATAATGAACTCGTGCCAAGTAGAATTATTACTGGTTGGAGAATGTGCATTGACTACAAGAAGTTGAATACCATCATGAGGAAGGACCACTTTCCTTTGCCCTTCATTGATTACATTTTGGAAAGGCTAGCTGGTCATTCCTATTAATGTTTCCTTAACAAGTATTCGAACTACAATTAGATAGAGATATCCCCTGAAGATCAGGAAAAAAACTGCATTTACATGTCCTTACGGCACCTTCGCTTACTGAAGGATGCCATTCAGACTATGTAATGCCCCTGCTACTTTTCAGTACTACATGATGAGTATTTTTTCTTATATGTGGGGCAATATCTAGAGGTCTTCATAGTCGATTTCTCTGTCTTCAGTCCATCTTTCAGTGAGTGCATAGAGAGTCTTAAATGTGGGCTGAAAAGATGTGAAGAAAAGAATTTGATACTCAACTAGGAGAAGTGTCATTTCATGGTTTATAAGGGAATTGTCCTTTGACGTATCATCTCATCCAAAGGAATCGAGGTAGATAAGGTAAAAATTGATCTTATCTCTAACCTACCTCCACCCAAGAACATACGAGAAGTGCGATCCTTTTTAGAACACGCTAGGTTTTATAGAAGATTCATAAAGGACTTTAGTCTTCTCTCTCGTACTTTATGTAATTTACTTCAAAAGGATGCATCATATGAGTGGATTGAGTAATGCCAGGAATCTTTCACAAAGTTTAAGGGCATGTTGACCACTGCACCTATTATGTAGCTACCCGACTGGAGCCTTCCTTTTGAACTCATGTGTGACGCATCTGATTATGCTTTTGGGGCGATTTTAAGCCAGAGAAAAGAAAAGAAACTCTACGTTATCCATTACGCAAGTAGAACTTTAAATTCTGCCCAAGTGAACAACTCAACTACAGAAAAAGAACTCTTAGCCATAGTGTTCGCTTTTGACAAATTTAGGTCCTACTTGATCGGATCCAAGATCATCATTTACACAGATCATGCAGTGCTAAAGTATCTTCTTTCTAAGAATGATGCAAAGCCTCACTTGATAAGATGGATCCTCCTACTCCAAGAATTTGATTTAGAAATAAATGATAAAAAGGGAGTAGAGAACGTAGTGGCTAACCATCTTTCCCGCTTTAATTCTTCTGATTCCCTTGAGACGACACATATTAATGACATGTTTTCTGACAAACAATTGTTTAAAGTCTCTCATTCACTTTGGTTCGCTGATATTGCCAATTATCTTGTCACAGGTTTCACACCGACACATTAGACTACGCAAGATGCGAAGAAAATTTTCATCGAGGTGCACAAATTCTTCTAAGACATTCATATTTGTTTAAATATTGCCTAGACAAAATCCTAAGGAGATGTGTGCTAGATGATGAGTATTAGAGTGTCATCTCCTTCTTTCAATCTTAGGCCTGTGGTGGTCACTTTTCTACTAAAAAGACTACGTCTAAGATTTTACAGTGTGGCTTTTACTGGCCCACTATGTTCAAGGACACTCATGAGTTTTGTAAGGCTTGTGAGCATTGTCAGAAATTGGGAGCATTGTCCTGTCAAAATATGATGCCCTTAAACCACATTCTTATCATAGAGGCATTTGATTGTTGGGGCATCGATTTCATGAGACCATTTCCCCAATCCTTTGGAAATTTATATATTTTGCTTGCCATAAACTATGTCACTAAATGGGTTAAAAGTGATTCCATGTCAGAACAATGACCATCGAACGGTCATTAAATTCTTAAAAGGAAACATCCTTTCTTGGTTCGGAATGCCTCGAGCCATCATTAGTGATGGGGGCTCACATTTTTTTAATAAATAATTCAAGAATTTAATGAAGAAATATGGTATTTCTCATAAGGTGAGTACTCCATACCACCCATAAACAAGTGGGCAAGCTGAGATATCCAATAGGAAAATTAAACACATTTTGGATAAAACGGTTAACCCTGATTGAAAGGATTAGTTAATCCGATTGACCGATACTTTATGGGCTTACCGTACTGCATTAAAAACCCCTATTGGAATGTCTCACTTTAGACTTGTATATGGGAAAGCTTGCCACTTACATGTAGAATTGGAACACAGAGCCTACTGGGCGATCAAAATCTAAACTTTAATATGGACAACGCTAGCTCGCTACAAAAACTTCAGTCGAATGAACTTGAAGAAATCCAGAACGATGTGTACGAAAACTTGAGAATTTACAAAGACAGGATGAAGGTGTTTCATGACCAACACATTTTGCGAAAATCATTCACATTAGGTCAAAAAGTCCTTTTGTATAATTCTCAATTACATCTCTTTCCAGGTAAGCTCCGATCTTATTGGACCGACCCTTTCACTGTTATCAATGTTTATCCTTATGAGGCTGTCGAGATTCAGAATCTAGACAATGAAAATGAGTTTAAAGTAAATGGACATCGATTAAATTCATTTGTTAAGAAATTTGATTCAGAGAACATGTCTATGCCTCTGAATGGTCATGTTTATCAAGATTGATCTCCTAGTCCGATGGAGGTATAGGTAGGTTTACTGCTTTCATAGGACTAGGGTAGTTTTCTTTTTATCATTTTAGGATAGTCAGCTTTATGCTGTTAGGATAGTTTTCTTTCTAGTTGCTCTAGGATAGTTTGCTTTTTGTTAGTTTCACTCTTGTGTTGTCCCACTTTCACGTTGAGATCTCTTTGGAAAAAGCCTCTTAACTCCTTCATCAGGTACTATCTTTCCATCACTTCTCGTTCAATTTTGTTGTCTCACATGCATTGCATGCTTATATCTTTTACATTGAGAACAATGTAATTTTAGGTTGGGGATGAGAGATTAGGTTATCTAATCAGTATTTTCTTGGTTTTGAGCAAAAATTGTGAAAATTTTTGTGAATTTGAAGTGATTTTGATGCCCATCATTGATTTAGAAGTATAAGATACATAATGTTGGTAATTTATGACTCTTGGATTCAGCTATCTGTTAGATTTCACAGTTAAGTTCGAATTATTAATATATGAATAAAAATTTTAAACATTGATTGAGTCATGATTTCACATGTCACACCTAGCTTACACATTAAAGCTTCATTTCAATTTTGAATTGTTAACCTAGTAATCACTAGGCATGGAAGGAGCCAGCTTGGGGAATTTGTCCATCATGTTCATTGAAAAAAAAAAGAAAAGGAGAAGAATATCCAGTTAGAAAATAGTTATCATAAAAACGGATACCTTTTAAAGATCTTTAAAAAGGTTGATACATTGTGAAGCCATCGATGGAAAAATCAAAAGTTGGAAGAATAAAAGGCTAAACTGTAAGGCAAGTTTTGGTTTAGGTTTAGTTATCCGGAATACTTTTTTTTATTATCAATGTTATCTTGAAAATTGACGATTGGATTTTTAATTGTGATAAGTCGAGGTTGCACTATACACCCATGGAACTCAACGTTTAGAAATCTTCTAATTAATGGATTAATACTTTGAACTTGACCATGAACTTTACCGTGCGCTTGAGTTTAGGAGAAGGAAATACCCAACATTGATGTATCTTGAAATTCTAATATCTGGATTATTTTTTAAAAAATTACTCGAGTTTATAGAAATTGTCATGTAATTCTCAAATATTTCATATTAGGCCTCAATTTTTTACTTAATTTTATGCACATGATAATGCTTAAACAATCTACTCTAATCATGTTTTTATTACAAGATGAAATTAAGAGCTTGGACTGAAAAGGGTGCTAAAGGCATGAATTTGATGCTCAAGAATCATCAAAGTAAGGGACGGATCTTAGGAGATCGAGATTGAAGAATTCACTTGCCAAAGATCTGAGAAAATCAAGTAATTGAAGATAAAGAAGCTTGAAAATCGTCCTGAATGCAAGATCACAGGGTTCCCACCATCCATTTGGTTCTAAACTTTATATTTGGCCTGAGGATCATAAAGTAACCCTACATGTAAAATTTCAGCCATGGATCTTTGTGGAAGTAGTCCAATGGATAGATCATCTACTAAATCACTGATTTGGGGCCCACCCGATATTTGTATATGCTTTAAATTTGGTCTTAACCCCTTAAATTGGATGAGAGGGAGGATGGACGGAACGGATTTCTCACAAACATCATGATGGACCCCACATGGGGATTTGTGCGCGCACAGCGTACATGCATAGGCAGTGCATCGGACCGAAAAATTTGGTCAAGGGTCATTGACCTGAACCGAATTGCATTTTTACAACAGCTAACGGACTGACATCCATTGGGATGTTTAGTGGGCCACAACCATCGCTCGTCCGGATCGGACGATCCAGACCGTTCATTAAATTCAGAGGGCCAAACCGACCATATCCTGATTTGCGGCCCAATTTTCTCAAACGTTGCATGTACATGATGTCCCAAATGCAGGACGAATGACAAAAACACATTCAGTGGGCCACATTAAAAGTAGTAAAAAACAGTCCATCCTACCTAAATTCCACCAAGAAGCTGATGGACAGTGTGGATTTGTCAAATAACAGGGAGTGTGGGCTCCAACAGGTTATGCACACATGAATTTTCACTGCAAACACAAGAATGAGGGCTGCAGATGGATTGTAGTGGGCCATCAAGATCAATTCAAATAGATGATCTAGACCGTCCAATGGATTTGTGTGATGAAACTGATTAAACCCATGTTAATCATGTGGACCCATGCACATGTATGAACTCATAACAGCAAAGGATGTGGAATTAGATCTATTCGCAGCTGACGCATAATAAGACGTTGTGGCCCACCACCTTTGATCGGATGGTAAATCTGAATCGTTCAGACAGAGCCTAAGGTGGAGCCGATCACCACCAAGAAGCCAGATCAAATTTTCTTTGATCATGGGGTTCTCCCAAAACTGCTAACCGCAATCTGTTTCGCGCTTTCACTGCGAAAGGAGTGCGTAAGGTTACGAACTCCGCCACTTTAACTACTGACCTGGGATGGCTATAAAAGGAGGAGAGAGCGTGGAGAAGGGGATCATCTGACGTGAGGAGATCTTTGGGACATGAGAAGCAAGACATGGAGTGAAAGCAAGAGAAGGGGAGAGAGAGTGGACGGCCGGCTGGAGTTCTTCTCTCCTTTTCCTATTTTTTTCTTTGTTTATATTCTTTCCTTTAATGTTTTAGGAGCCTTTAGCTTGATCATGTCTGGCTAAACCTCTTAGCTAGGGCTAAGAGGGGAAGGTTGTAGCATGATGGGGTATTTTCTACGGTTTTGATTCATTTTTAATGAACTCTCCTGGATTCTAGTTTGATTATATGAAATATTTATAATTTATAATGGTTTATTGTGACTTAAATTACACTAGATCAGTGATAGCTTTGAGTATATCCTGTGCGTGTAGTGAGGTTGTGAGCGTAGGAACCCTGTTATTCACCATCGTCTCCTAGACATAGTTGGATGATGGAATCCTTCCCTACGTTCATAACTCTCTCAGATATGATGTGGATTGGTTAAATTCTGTTGTTTACTTTGTCTCATGGGCATGGTGTTATGATGAAATTAATTCTAATTCTCATACCTCTCATCTTTTGAAAACTGGATCAAAGGAAGTTCAGATTAAATTTTTAAGGTTGTCTCTTTGTCATGCCCCAAACTCGGAAACCAAGCTCACAGAATTCCCCATTGCCAAATCCAGTGCCGACAGTCTCCGTAGTATCCCATTCTTGACTCTCAGTGCCCATACTCTAGATTCCTATTCTGTGATCCTATAAGGAGAATTTTTTCAACGTACATTTATCTCGTAAGAAACATAACCATAAGTTTACTCAAATTACAAAGGCAACATCATCATCACATATCTACTAATATAAACAGTTGAATATAAAGCTGAAAGGGAAATACATATATTGAAAATCAAAGCTCCAAAAGACCACTGCACGGTCCAAGCTTAACGCTGCTACGACCTAACTCACTTGCACGCATCTATCGTGCATAAGCTTATAGAAAGCTTAGAGGATAGTGTAAATGTATACGATGCACGTGCCACGCATATAAATACCAGAGTAAGAGGAAAAACTAGCAATCCATAAATCGTACAATATCAGAGTAATGTGGAAACATGCTACTAAGTCCATAAATGCCATCAGCCTTATTCAGGTTATATAATACAAAAACATAATAAACCAATATCATATACTGAGGAAGCAATGTAGAACACTTATTTAATGCAGAGACATAGTAAGCCAAATATCATATACTAAGGATGCAATGCAATATGCGGTGCGAATGAAATGACCAAACTAGAATGTGAAGTTGGGATGGTAGTATGCAGTATCGCAAGCTATGGGGTCTATCACAAGGGACTTCTATCCGAACCAGTCCCATACCTAGACTTAGATTGATAGGCTCAATGTGGTAAACTCCTGATCTCAGGTTGGTCACATGCCTCAACCAAAATCCTTGTCATTACGAAGATACACATAATAATTAGTTACACACCACCAGCCCAAGTGGATAGTGAATGAATGAATGAATGAGTATGTGACTCCTACTCAATAAGTCTATATATCAGTACCGTACATCTTTGGGATCATCACAGGGGTTTATTACACTCTACGCCAACTTGTCACCCCTATCTGAGTGCATAACCGAGTAAGTGGAAGAGACCTCACTATCCGTCTGCCGATATTGGACTCGGCACATCGATAACGAACCCATTCTTCAAGCTGGTCAAACTTAACCTAGATATTGCCCCCTCACTTAGGTAGGTAAAGTCACACTCCTTTCCAACCGACTACGACACAGTGGGAGACGCAGCGTACTGGTATATGACTCTTATGCGCTCATGTATATCCACTCGTTCTAAACATTGGAGCGTCTCTTGGCCTGGTGGGTTTAGTGATTTTCACCGAGGGACATCTATGACGCCCGTATATAAGAACCAAATATTTTTGGTGTCCCATCTAGCCATCCATAAAATCCCTATGGAGGCCACGACCCTGATGTCGCTAGGGTGTATGGTGGTCAATCACAAAATGTGAGATGCATGAGTCATACCATCCAATCATGCAGTAATCTTGCACATATTTTACGCTCGTGTGGGCAACTCCTCCTATCAGGGAGTCCCATAATAATCCGCCCTATGACATATGCAATGGTCGACTATATCTCATAACAAACATGCAGATGATGCGTATGGGCATATATCATGATGTTATGCTGTCATATACTTATAATCGGTATCGATAACCGGCACCGATAATCGACCTCGACATTCAGCCCCAATAATCGGACTCGACATTCGGCCTAACAAAGGGCTTAAGGGAAGGTCATAATGTGGACATTTAACCATCATTGCCCATCAATGTGGACATTCAACCAACATTGCTCAAAAGGAGTGGGCCCATGGCCTCACACAAAGGTATCAACATAATGGGCTGTATACAATCTCAATGGGCCTCATACAATCATAATAGGCTTACAAAAGGGTCTCATACATCACGATGGGCTGGTCACATGGGCCTAATACACATCACATGGGTTACATCACATGGGCCTAATACACATCACATGGGTCGCATCATAGGGGCCTATATACATCACAATGGGCCGCACCACGGTCAGCCACGTGCGCCACATCACGGTGGGCCATATACAATCTGGATGGGCCACATCCCATGGGCCTCAAATATATCATAATGGGCCTCATATTTGGGCCTCGATTAGAACATAGTGGTCCTCGCCAAATGGGCCTCATATACATCATAATGGCCCTTACATAAGGGTCTCATACATCACAATAGGCCGCGTTACATGGGCCATATATACAATACATCGGACCTCACACATGGGCCTCATATACATCATGTGGGTCACATCAATGGACCGCACCCATGGGCCTCATATACATCAAGTGGGTCGCATCAATGGATTACGCCAATGAGCCTCATTTACATCAAGTGGGACATATCAATGGACCGCACCAACGGGCCTCATATACATCAATTGGGTTGTATCAATGGGCCACACCAACGGGCCTTATATACATCAAGTGGGCTGCATCAATAGGTTGCACCAACGGGCCTCATATACATCAAGTGGGCCGTATCAATGGGCCGCAACAATGAGCTTCATATACATTAAGTGGGTCGCAAGAATGGGCCTTATAATCGGCCCTCGGCCAAATGGATATAAATCACATACATTACATGGGTCCCATTCTACGGACGGTGCGAATAGGACCCATACATCACAGTTGTCCCACACGGCAAAAAACAGATGGACAGCGTGAATATATAAAATATACATGAGGTGGGTCCCACCATCCAAAGGGAGCTGGACAGTGTGGATGTACAATACATTAGCAAGGTGGGCCCCACTAGTCCAGCAAACGGACAGGCTGAGAAGCTAAGTCACATACATCGCAAGTGGTCCCCACCATCCAGACCACTGGACGGTGCAGATATAGAATACATAAATCAAAAGTGGGCCACATCTACTGCCAAAACAGATGGATGAATGGGATATCACATTCCTCGGGATCGGACCCACAGAACTTGTTGTCATCAATACAGCAACTATGTAGATGGTGAGGTCTACAGATGAACAGTTAAGATAAAACACATGCCTCACGATCCAGACCCACCTGCTTGTTGACGACAATCAGCAGCTATAACCGCTAATGAGATGCACAGATGGATGGTCTAGATGGGATGTTACACACATCACATGATGGGGCCTATAGAACCAGCTGACGTCAATAGTAGTTAAGTTGCTGGACAGCTGAAAATCAGATACATCACAGTCGACCCTACCAGCACCGTCCAAGAATGGACGATATGGATTTACAATGCATACATCAACGTGGGTCCCACCCTCACATGTGTAGCACGTGTGGGGTGGGCCCCACATGGTTGCTAATGAGGATGGAGTGGATATAAACCACACATCACGATGGGTCCCACATGAAGCCCATCATGTGTGTGTGTGTGTATATATATATATTAGAGATCCCGTCTCTGGATGTCAATGGACGGTCTGGATATATGACGTCCATTGATGGACAGTTTGGATCTGACGTACATGTGAGACCCATGTGACTTGCTGACGTCATTCCAGCAGTTGTATGCTGCTGGATCCCCACTGTTAGATGGATGGTGGGCCCCAAACACATAAATCACGGTGGATCACATCCACATCCAGACCGCTGGACAGTCTGGATCAAACGGATGGACAGCGTTAGTAAAACACATGCACCATGGCTAGGTCCACATGTGTGGCCCACTTCAACTCTAATAAGCTATTATTTGTATTTTCCTTTCATCCAGGGTTACTGGACGGTGCCAGCAGCACTGGACCGTCCAGCCTCCTACTAGTCATCGATAAGGTGGGCCCCACGAGTAGCCGGCATGGATATAAAATATATACTTCATGGTGGGGTGTTTTAGGGTGGGCTACATACATATCATCATCAATCATAAGAAGAAGAAAGAGAGGGAGAGAGAGAGAGATCAGCATAGTTGAGGGACCCAGCCTCTATGGGCCCCTCTTAGGTCACAACACATACATCAAAGTGGGTCCCATCATAAGTGTACCCTTATATGGAAATCAACGGTGGATCACCCACCGATTCCGCTTCTTCCTCTCTAGCCTTTCAATACTCCAAAAGTGCTCCTTCAATGGTAGAGATGATGATCCAAGGGTTGGATTGAGTGAGATCTTGCAAGGAAGTGGGCCACACATAAAGCTCTTCTCTCATGGACGTTTCCTCTCCTCATGGTTGCTTTGAAAAATGATAGGGAAGAGAGAGAGAGAGTGGTTGTAAGGGAGAAGGATGTGTGTAATGGGTGAGAGATGGGTGATGGTTGATGGATGTGTACTTGACTTGAAGTTAACTTTAGGTGAGAGAGGGATGGGTTTTGAGTACTTGATTGATTGAATGATTTGACATTAGGTAGAGATTCTATCGGAATCTGCAACGAGCGGTATTTCTTCAGAAAATAACCAGGCCCACAACTCCTGGTTAGGGTATCGTATTGGCATGCGAGATGAGGCGTTGGAACTACGGTGACGACGCGGTCACAAGGGTACAAGTCTCGAGTCGAGTCGACTCAGATTGACATGACGTGACTCAGGGTCATGCGTAAATGCTATTTACTCATCACGGGTCACTGGAATTCGACTGGGAGGATCACGGGAGTCTATAGAATGGTACGGACTAGGATACGGGTCTCACAATCTTCCAACTGGATGAAGATTGGACTCTAAATTCAGTTGTGTTTGTGAATCAAGCATAGATTTCCCTAATCTCTACAAGTGGATCCTTTGAATTTTACAAATTTTAGTTAATTAGGTCACCATTATTCTCTTAAATTTACCTAATTTAGATTACATCTTCATCTAGTTCTAGTTGAAGCTACTTTCAGATTACGTACAAGGTTCAGTCCCTGTGGATTCGACCTCGGTCTTACCGAGATTATTACTACATTGCAACCCTACACTTGGGGTGTGAACAAACACCAAGCGGTTTGTAAGAAAATGTGACAAGTGTCATTGCTCGACAATAGTTCCACAACAACCTCCTAAGAAGTTAACCCCAATGAGCAGGCCTTGACCTTTTGCACAATGGGGATTCAACATCATCGAACCCTTTTCGACCAACAAGGGGCAGATCCAAGTTTAACATCATCGAATCCTTGAATCATCGAACAAAAAATGACCGACTTCATCTAGAAGAACATCTTCTGTAGATTTGGCATAACCCCACACTATTGTTACCAACAATGGTAGGGAATTTGACAACGTTAAGTTTTGAGGATTGTTTGAGAAGTTAGGCATTTTCAATTCCTTCGCCTCACCTCGGCACTTGCAAGCTAATGGCTGGGTGGAGACGATCAAGAAGATCATCAATAGACACCTCAAGACGAAGCTAGAGAATTTCAACACTTGAGGTCTTGGTATCGATCCCTAATGGGGGTGGCTAACATGGAGTGTGTGTGCTGACATGGGTGTGTACTAACAAGCTAACCCAAAAAAAAAAAAAAAAAAAGCTCGAGAATTTCAAGGGGGCGTGGGCTGAGGAGTTATCACATGTCCTATAGGTGTATCGGACCATTGCTCGAACGAATATTGGGGAGACCCCATTTTTACTAGTCTTTGGAGCAGAGGTAATGGTCCTAGTGAAAATTAGGATGTCATCAGGCCGAACTAAGTTATTCCAACAAAAGAAAAATGGCGGACAAAGGGTCAAGCAGCGAAGATTTAGGGTGGTAGACCTTATGCTTCGAAAGGTCTCCCTGAGCATCATGGAGCCTGACTCGAGAGCCTTAGGACCAAGATGGGAGGGACCCTTCAAAGTCATCAATATAGCCCGACCAGGACGTACTAGCTGGAGGACTTAAAGGGACAAGCCCTACATCATCCTTAGAATGTAGAGCACCTGAAGTTCTACTATCAATAAAGACTGACCCGATTGAACTCTACAAGAACCTTTGACATGTCAGGTCGACAAAACACCTCATTTATTAATTACTTGTAATTTTTTTATCAATTAAAAAAAGAAAAAAGAAAAGAAGAAAGATCACGTTTTTCCTACATCCATGATCTACTGTCTATGAGTGACAAACGTAGAGACTAGAAAGCATAAGAAGGGACTAAACCTGAGGAGGTGTCTTTCTAACTATAAAAGGCTCGGTGGTTAGGAAGTCAAAGAGAGGGAGAAGGAGAGAAAGGCACCTTCCAGCTGAGCTCGTTATCCTAATAAGGTAGCAAACCTAAGGGGCAGAGCCCGAACACATACAATAGACGCTGACTTAAGTGCTCAAATTAAAAAGGAGTCCTATAAAGGGTCCAACCCCTACTATCTTTCACCCTCTCACTTCCTAGCCCGAGCATGCCAAGCTCGTAAGTGCGGGGCAGTATGCATACACAAAATCAAAGAGAAAGTAAAAAATTCGAGTTATGTAAACAAAAGCTTTCTTCATTAATAATGAAAAAGTTTACAAAAAGCCAAGATTACAAAAACTCTGAAAAAAAATAATTAAGTGCCTATGGTGACAGAAGTCCCTCTAGCTCATGTTTGACCTGATCAATGGTGACTTTGGTCGCATTAGCAACATTCTCTCCCAAGCACTACCAAAAAATCGAGTAAAGGCTACGGACAAAAACCGTAGCCATAGACCTATGGCTACGGTTTTTGTTCGTAGCTTGATAGTGGTCGTAACTGTCGTAACAATAGGTCTTGAACCTATGGCTACGGATTTAATCCGTAGCTATAGGGTGCAATAGCTACAGATATAATCCGTAGCAATTATATCTGTAGTGAAAACCTCAAACAACTATGAATATTATTTGTAGCTAAAAGTCCGTTGTAATATGCCTAAATTGAAAAGGCTACACTTGTCAGATTAATGGTTATGGATATTATTTGTAGTTAAAAGTCCATAGCGATATGCCTAAATTGAAAAGGCTACACCTGTCAGATTAATGACTACGGATATTATTTGTAGCAATATGCCTAAATTGAAAAGGCTACACCTGTCAAATTAATGACTACGGTCAATATCCGTAGCTATTTTGTACATTAAAATATTATATATAATCATTTGTTTATTCAATTTTCACCTGTACACTCATTCATTCATTCAATTATAATCCTTCATTCAATCATTTACAATTACAATTACAATAATGCTGAAAATACAAATCTTTAGCTTCATTAGAGAAATGTGCTCGACTTCACCCTGAAATTTCAACAGCTTCATATATTCCATCATCCTACAAATAGTCATGTCACACATAAATTAGAATGCCCATTGGGGAAAAGAAAGACAAAGTAAAAGAAGTGCATCATGTAAAACAACTTCTTTTTTTTTTCTTAATGAATTAAAAAAAAACTCAAAGAGGAATGAAATTGACACAAAAGAAATGGTCTCACCATATAATTATAGGTTTTGGTTTAGGTTAAGGTTAAGGTTAGACTATAGGTTATAATCAAGTTTAGGTTATACGTTATAAGTTTTGATTTAGGTTAAGGTTATAGGTTATAACTTTTGGGAACTTGATTATAGGTTAAGGTTTAGGTTTAGGAAATCGGGTTTGGGATCGGGTTTAGGTTTGGGTTTTCAAGTTTAGGTTTAGGTTAAGGAATTGAGATTAGGATTAGGTGTAGGTTTGGATTTAAGGATTTGAGAATACATTTAAGTTTAGGTTTAGGTTAAAGGTTTAGGGAAAGGTTATAGGTTTAAGTTTAGGTTTAGGTTATAGGTTATAGGTTATAGCTTTAGGGAATTGAGAATGGGTTATGGTTTAGGTTTAGGAAATCAGGTTCAGGTTCAGGTTCAGGATTGGGTTTAAGTTTGGGTTTTCAAGTTTAGGTTTAGGTTTAGGTTAGGGAGTTGAGATTAGAATTAGGTGTAGGTTTAGCTTTAGGGAATTATGTTTAGGTTATAGGTTTAGGGAAAGGTTAGGTTTAGGTTATAGGTTTTGGGATTTGGGAATAGTTTTAGGTTATAAGTATAGGTTTAGGTTAGGTTATAGGTTAAGGTTTAGGTTTAGGTTATAGGTTTTGGAATTTGAGAATGGGTTCAGGTTTAGGTTATAGGTTTTGGTTTTGGTTTAAGTTATAGGTTTTGATTTAGGTTATAGGTTATAGGTTTTTGGATTTGAGAATGGGTTCGGGTTTAGGTTTTAGGTTTTGGTTTTGGTTTAGGTTATAGGTTTTATTTAGGTTATAGGTTATAGGTTTATGTTAAGGTTTAGGTTTAGGTTATAGGTTTTGGGATTTGAGAATGAGTTCGGGTTTAGGCTATAGGTTCTGGTTTTGGTTTTGGCTATAGGTTTTGGTTTAGGTTATAGGTTTTTAGATTTGAGAATGGGTTTGGGTTTAGGCTATAGGTTTTGGTTTTGGTTTAGGTTTTAGGTTTTGGTTTTGGTTTAGGTTATAGGTTATAAGTTTATGTTAAGGTTTAGGTTTAGGTTATAGGTTTGGGGATTTGAGAATGGGTTCAGGATTACGTTATAGGTTTTAATTTTGGTTTAGGTTATGGTTTTGGTTTAGGTTATAGGTTTTGGTTTAAGTTAAGGTTTAGGTTAAGGTTATACGTTTTTAGATTTGAGAATGGGTTCGGGTTTAGGCTATAGTTTTTGGTTTTGGTTTAGGCTATAGGTTTTGGTTTAGGTTATAGGTTTTTGGATTTGAGAATGGGTTCAGGTTTAGGCTATAGGTTTTGGTTTTGGTTTAGGTTATAGGTTTTGGTTTAGGTTATAGGTTTTGGGATTTGAGAATGGGTTCGGGTTTAGGTTATAGGTTTTGGTTTTGGTTTTTGTTTAGGTTATAGGTTTAGGTTTAGGTTTAGGTTTAGGTTTTGGGATTTGAGAATGGGTTCGGGTTTAGGTTATAGGTTTTGGTTTTGGTTTAGGTTATAGGTTTTGGTTTAGGTTATAGGTTTTGGGATTTGAGAATGGGTTCGGGTTTAGGTTATAGGTTTTGGTTTTGGTTTAGGTTATAGGTTATAGGTTTAGATTTAGGTTATAGGTTTAGGTTTAGGTTAAGGTTAGGTTTAGGTTATAGGTTTTGGGATTTGGGAATAGTTTTAGGTTATAAGTATAGGTTTAGGTTAGGTTATTGGTTAAGGTTTAGGGATTTGAGTTTAGGTTTAGGCTAAGGTTTAGGTCTAGGTTTAGGTTTAGGGAATTGAGTTTAGGTTATTGGTTTAAGGAAAGGTTAGGTTTAGGTTATAGGTTTTGGGATTTGAGAATAGTTTTAGATTATAAGTATAGGTTTAGGTTAGGTTATATGTTAAGGTTTAGGGATTTGAGTTTAGGTTATAGGATTAGGTTTAGGTTTAGGGATTTGAGTTTAGGTTATAGGTTTAGGTTTAGGTTTAAGTTTGGGTTTGGGTTTTGGGATTTGAGAATGGGTTCGGGTTTAGGTTCTAGGTTTTGGTTTCGGTTTAGGTTATAGGTTTTGGGATTTGATAATGGGTTTGGGTTTAGGTTATAGGTTTTGGTTTCGGTTTAGGTTTTAGGTTTTAGGATTTGATAATGGGTTCGGGTTTAAGTTATAGGTTTTGGTTATAGGTTTCGGTTTAGGTTATAGGTTAACGATTTAGTTAAGGTTTAGGTTTAGGTTATAGGTTTTTGGATTTGAGAATGGGTTTGGGTTTAGGCTATATGTTTTGGTTTTGGTTTAGGTTATAGGTTTTAGGATTTGAGAATGGGTTCGGGTTTAGGTTATAGGTTCTGGTTTTGGTTTAAGTTATAGGTTTTTGGATTTGAGAATCGGTTCGGGTTTAGGTTAAGGGTGTGGTCCCTGCAAATATAAATATAAATACAGCCTGTCCAAATGGCCAGGCCCTTTCAATGCCGTCTATAGGAAATGGACAGCTTCATCATGGTCATAACAGCAGTTCTCACCTTCCAGGGACCCCCGCTCTTCTGGATAGCTCCGACGCACATCCGGGTCTGCTCCATTAATTTCGAGTAAATACATAAACATGGCCTGTCTAAATGGTCAGGCCCCTCCAATGTCGTCCATAGAAAATGGACAACTTCATCATGGTCATAATAGCGGTGCCCGCCTTCTAGGGACCCCCACTCTTTCGGATAGCTCCGATGCACATTCAGGTCTGCTCCATTAATTTCGAGCAAATACATAAACACGGCCTGTCCAAATGGCCATGTCACTCCAATCATGTGCATTCTTGAGTCAAGAGACGTACCAGATGCTTGAATCTGAAATATACATTTACACATAAAATGGCATTGGGAATCACTTCTCAAAACCACAGAATGTTTTCTTTTGAAACTCGTTCATCTCACCTGAAAACCTGTCACATAATGAATAACTATAACCACAATAATAACTACACATGTGCATTCTTGACAAGAGACGTACCAGATGCTTGAATCTGAAATATGCAGCTCCAATCCTCCCACATGTAATATCCACCTAAAAGAATGCGCATAACCATCATGCTTGAGTAATTAATACAAGAATGTACAAGTAAAACCATAAAACCAAAGATACTGCATTTTCAGGATCTCCTCCATAGTTAATGATTTCATTCTAAAGCCCTTCTCCGTCCTTCTTTACCCGAGCTTGGGACCAACAATGCAAGGAGTTGCATTGGCGGAGTTAAAAAAGGGCTTAGGCTCCATTTGGTTTTTTTTTTAAAAAAAAATTATTTTCATAAATACTAATGTGATGACCAAATGGAGCCTAAGACTATAAATACGTTCAAATATAGAGTACAAAATTCATTCAATATTTTTTTTAAAAAAAATAAGTGTCAAATTAGTTCAGAATTACTTCAAAATGTACACTATACGCTCAAAATTAGTTCAAAATGCACACTACTCATGTTCAATTATAGAGTACCAACACTGTTCAAATTACAGGATTCTCAAAGCCTCTTTCCCCTATTGCACAAATGATCCTGGACCGGCTTCTTTTCACTCCCCAAGTGCAGGGTTGTGATGTAGTAATAACTCGGTAAGACCGAGGTCGAATCCCAAGGGACTGAAACTTGTACGTTATCTAAAATTAAATAGACATTGAACTAGAAAAAGATGAATTCTAAATCAAGTATAAATTGAGGAATAATGATGAAATAATTTTCTAAACTTAAGATAAATCAGAGGAAGAGAAACTAGGGATTCAGAGGATCCACTTGTAGAGATCAGGGAGAACTTATGCTTGCATCAAAAATCACGGAAATTACTAAACTGCCGTTGATCTAGTTTTCAAAGAGATGAAAGGAAGATAAATTAAAATGGATTCCATCACCAAACCATGCCCACAGACTATGGCAAACAACAGAATTAGACTAATTACCAACCAATCATATGTATGAAGGTTAAGAAGGGTACCGTCATCCGACCATGCCCAGGAGACTATGGTGAACAACAGGGCTTCCTAACATCATAAACATGAAAAGAAAATAGAAATATTTAAAGCATTGCAGACCCATTGTAATTTCAGTCACAACAGACCATTAAGAACTAAAAATATTCCCATAATAATCAACTAAAATCAACGTCGATTCATGAATTAAAATTAAAATAAAATAAAATCTCCCATCTCACTACAAGCTTCACCTCTTAGCCCTAGCTAGGAGGATTTAGCCTGCCATGGATGGGCTCAATCCAAATAAATAAAGAGAAAAAGAAAAGGAAAAGAAAAGGGAAAGAAAAAAATCAAGCTCCTCTCTCTCTCCTCTGCCCACGTTGAAACCCAAGCTCGAGCCCTCTGTTCTTCCTCCCAAGACCTGAATGAATGCTCCCCACGTCCAAAAACCTCTTTTTATAGCTGCTGGAAGGCTGGAGTCAGTGACAGAGTTGTAGCAGGACACGGAGTGCAATTTTTGCAGCCAAGTTCGGTACCATGAAACACGCCACTTTCCTCGCTCAAATTCCAAAGAAACACCGTCTCTTAGTACTTTCTTGGGTCCTCTACATGATAGATGGTTCAGATCTGCCATATGATCAAAGATGGTGGGCCAAAACTGTCCGAAAAAGTCGGTTGTCGCGGATGTGCGAAACCTTTCGCACCATTTCGCTGTTGTGGTCGGTGGGCCCCACAGAAGCATTTTCTGGAAAATCCACCCCGTCCATTGGATTCAGAATGAAATTTCAGTCAAGAATGGGTGGTTTTGAACGTCCATTGACGTGGCCCAGAGAAGAAATCACAGAAGACTCAATTTTGAACGTTACCGAGCAGCCCTTTTGTGGCCTCTGTATCTCACACGTGTGCACGCATGGGTGAAAAGTGATAATATGATTTTGTAGTTCTCGCGGCTGTCTACACGGTGGACGGTTCAGATAGAGCTTATGGAGCACGTGTGGGGCCCACAGATGATCGCAAAAACGGCCAGCGGCCGTGCGTCCGCTGCACCTTACGCAGAGAGGGAGAGAGAGATGGGTCAGCGCTTGCGCTGACCCGTTGGTTGGTCCGGTGCGGCTCGCGTATGCGTGCACTGAATGCACGCACACCCTCATGTGGGGTCCACTGTGATGTTCACGAGAAATCCGTGCCGTCCATCCTGTTTCCAATCGTATTTAAACCGTAGAGACAAATTTTGAAGCATATCCAGATAGCATGTGGGCCCCAAATCATGATTTTACAGGCTGATATGTCAGTTGGGGCACTTCCCGAGATCTTCAATGGCCGAAATTTTATATGTACGGTTAATTTATGGTCCTCAGGCGACGTATGAAGTTTCGAGCCGAACGGATGGTGGGAACCTCGTGATCTTACATTCTGGACGTCCTTCAGGCCACTTGAGCTTCAATTTCTAACTTTTCTCAGATTTCTGAACGTGTATATTTGTCCATCTTAGTCCCCTGGAGTGTGTCCCTTGCCTGTGGCATCAACAGAGTGTTAAATTCATACTTTTAGCAACTTTTTGCATTTCATGCTTTCAACTACACCTTGTATCACAAACACGGCAAAACGGGCCATTAAACGGCATTATGTACGTAAATTCAGGTAATAAATGGGGTCTAATATGCAGTATTTGACCCTCAACAGCTTCTCCAAGTGTAGATGCGAACCCATCTTCTTTCTATAAAGGAGCGTGAGGTTGTATAACCTCAGCCAGGACAACAACAAAAGCTCCATCCTCTAATGGTTGGCAATGGACAATTGCATTTGGATTAACTTCGTGTACTTCACCATTAGCAATTACACCACGTTTTCCAAAACCAAGAAAGTCGCATCTCTTACCGATATATATAATATCCGGCTACATTTACACATAAAATGGCATTGGTATTGTTAGCGTTTATAATATAATTGTAAGCTCAATACAGTAAAAAATTTATACTTGCATACCGATGATGCCTGAGTAGATTTAAAGACTGTTAGTGATGAGAGATTTCGAGTACACTGTCCCTCTTTCTGCATATCGCCCAATGCTTTCTTCATCTCAACTATATCTTGAGTCATATCATCAAATTTTTTCTTCACCTGAAATAGCTCTTGAGTTACGCTCTCTTTTTCTTTTTTTCACATTTTCCACCTTTGAACGAGTAAGGGCTGACTTCTTCAGTCCTAGCTTGCTTATTGAGCAACCTAGACCCTGCATTCGCCCTCTATTGTCAGAATCAACTAATTGTAAAACATTGTAAATCAAGTTATTAGGATATTCATAATCACCATAAAACTTAAGTAATTTTTAAATTTTATTAGTACCTCTGTAAGGGCATCATCCATGCCGGTCATCCTAGAAGCAGGATTGCTACTATGGAGCTCATCTAGTTTTTCCTGTGAAAAAATATAAATGAATGCAATATAATTTAAAGTTATACATAGGCTTTTCATAAGGGTACTAGTTAGTGATAAGAGAGATGCACTTACAGCAAGGTCAGGATACTGGACAACTTTATCCTTTCTCGTATGGGCTCTTAAGAAGACTTCACATCTACTTATCTCGGCATCAGAGGTAAGATTCTTCTCTATCGCCTTTGACACATTACATATCATTCAAATACACATCATTAATAAATTTATATGAATGATAATTTAAATTTAAATTTAATTTTAAACTATAATATCTATTTTTAAATACATACCATCTTATAGCGAGTAACAGCCATGTTGTGCCTCCCAAGACACGCAGGTCCTTTTAGCTTGGCCCGATTGACTTTATTCCTTACGCTTGCCCTCTTGAATTCCTCGGTGCTACGTTGATCCATGAAGACCCTCCAATCCTCCATATGGATACTTGGGGGGGGGGGGGGGGGGGGGGGGGGGGGGGGTAGGACCATCTCTCACAGCAATAGGATCCTTGTTGTTAATATATTTTGTAGTCAATCTTCTCTTGTAATTCCTCCACGCTTTATTGATGCATTTTGTAACGTAATCAAGACTTACATCCCAACTTTGACCCTCAAACTCATAAAACTGTGACAATCTTTCTGTGACCATATGAATTTGTTCATGAGGCACTTGGCGAAAGTCCGAGTATATGATCGGGATATGAGAACGAGTGAGGATACTGACATGCAATGCAAAGTCTCTGTGATCAGAACAGTCCTCATTTGGTTGCCTGAATTCATTCGTCTTTAGGACTTTTTTCCTATCAGGTTGCATAAGTAAAGATACCCCCTTAGTAATGCCTCTCTTTCTGGATGAAGAAGCTGATACAATTACATAAAAAGAATAACAATTATATATACACATCATTGATTACCGCCAATATATAAAAAAATGAAACTTGCATATATAATTAAGGAGAAGTATCTTATTACCTTTGGTGTTGCTTGAATCTGTACTTCTAAGCACCTGCGCACCCAATACCTCTGTTTGTGAATCCATGTGCCTATTTCTTCCCTAATATGAAAAGAAAAAAAAAAAGCTAATGGTTAAGAAATAATTTAAATTACAGATAAAGTACAAAAAATTCATTATATTATCCAAACTTGATTAGATTTCCTCCAATAAATATTATTTTGTTACATGCTTAGAAAATACAAACAAATCAGTAGATTCTCTTTGATCGTTTTCTTTTCTTTATTTTCTCGACCACAACACTGACATCTTCAGATTCATTGAATATCAACTCATCAACCATTACTAATGAGGTGAGATCAGGTCCTACATCGGCATTACTTACAGTCTTTAATCATTCCGATAAAATGCACGTCTCTTCTTCGACAAAAATTTTTTTTGAAACCTCCAAGATCACATGTCAGTCAGGATTTTTTAGATGTCTGGAGTAGAAAACTTACGTGATATGCTCTGCAAGAATGAAGGGCTTGTCATCGACTTTATTTGAACTATAAAGACTAAATAAATTTACTAATCTCAAATTCGCTTCAACATCAAAAGAATCACCTTACTACGAAGGACTCCGTAGTAAGGTTGATTTTCATCCACTGTATTGATATCCTTAGCACTTGATCGGAAGGTTGTCATACCCTCTGTCCTAACATGGTAAGAATGAGACTTCATTCCCTTTAAATCCACGAAATCTTCCTTTAAGATGGTCCTCCAATTCGCACTAAAACCGATCGGAACACGCAGCTCATGCAAAGTCTGGATGAAAAGTTTTTTCTCTTCTTTTCTTAGACAGAAAGGACCTTGTTTTTGAATCACCATTCCATTGTTCTTTTTCAGCCATAAATGGTTCTTAATTCCTAATTATTTTAGGTCCCTGCGTGCATTAGCATCATCCTTGATTTTGTTAGGCATGTTCAACATCAAGGGCAACAAGGATTTCACATATATTTTTCTCAATATGCACGACATCAAGGTCGTGACGCACGGGAATATCTTTCCAATACTCCAGATCAAATAATATAGACTGTTTGAAGAATCACGGTGATTCAACATCATTCGCTAGCTCTTGTCGGCCTCCATCAATACCCCTTATATTACTCTTCCCAGTCTTCCCCCACTGCATAATCAAGTTTGCGATTTATCTTTTGACCTCAATCCCATCCAGACGGATCACTTAACGTCGTATCTCCACCTTCTTGTTGAACGTGCCAGCACTTGTGTCCTTCCTAGCCTGTTCTGACATTAGCAACCATCGTCTGTGGCCCATATAAACATGTTTCTTTCCATATTTGAGTCGCAAAGAATCTGTGTTGGGACCACATACAGGATAACCATACTTACCCTTTGTTCTACAACCAGAAACGTTACCATATGCTGGAAAAGCATGGATTGTCCAAAGCAGAATAACACGCATGTTGAATTTGTTTTCATGGTATGCATCGAACGTCATGACCCCTTCTTACCATAACTATTTAAGTTCATCAATCAATGACTGTAAATAAACATCAATATCCTTTCCTAGTTGTCGTGGTCCCTCAATGAGAAAAGTCAACATAGTAAACCGAGGTTTCATGCAAAGCTTTGGTGGAAGGTTGTACGTCACACACATAATGGGCCATGAACTATGCGACATACTGAAAGCGCCGAATGGGTTAAACTCATCTGTAGCCAAACCTAATCGAACATTGCGAGGCTCAGATGAAAAATCTGTATACTTGTCATCAAGATTCTTCCATGCCATAGAATCGGCCGGATGCTCCATCTTTTCATATTGAAATTTTCTAGTTGAGTACCAAGACATTTCTTTCGCTAACCATGGCACACTGAACATTCTTTGTAGCCTTGGTGTTAATGGAAAATACCTTAACACCTTCCTAGGTATTTGAGATTGTTTTCTCTCAGAATCAATTTCATTCTTGTACCTAGAAGTTTTACAATTTGGACAAATGGTTTTCATCTCGTTCTCTCTCTAGTATAAGAAGCAGTCATTTGGACAAGCATGGATTTTCACATAATCAAGACCCAACTTTGTAATGATCTTCTTCACTTGGTAGGTATTAGTTGGGGCCTTGTTACCGGAAGGTAACACCTTCTTTAGTAGTTGAAGGAGCTCTGTAAAGCTTTTTTCACTCCATCCATGATTCACCTTTAATTTGAAAAGCTGTACAATGAAAGTCAGCACGGTGAAATCTTGGGCCCCAAGGTATAGCTCAGTCATTGCGTCTTGTAGATTTATTTTAAAATCATTGGTTTTATTTTCTCCAAAGACACCTTCAACTACAGGGGTCACATTCGGCTCATCCTGTACAACTTCATCTAGGTTATTACTACCAAGTTCTTGAACAATCATGTTGTGAACCTCATTTAAGTTCGGGATACTATGGTATTGTTGCGAACTTAATTCACATACAGTACACTTAGGTGATACATGCTCCCCATGCATGTTTCAAACCGTATAGCTTGGGTCGAATCCATTTTTCATTAGATGTATTTTCATATCATCATAAGAAATCGGAAAACGTGCACATCTGCAAGTGGTGCATGGACAAGGAACGGATTCTCTACCAAGAAGGGTTTCTTATAAAAACTTTGAGAAACTTCTTATTCCAGAAATAAAACGTGGGTCTGGGAAACTTAGTATCATCCACTCCCTATTCATTACAATCGAACCTCGATTAACCAAGGGGTTCATTTTCAACCTGCACCTTATCAAAAATTAAAGTTGAAAATTAGCCTAATGCACCATCCTCCTCAAAAGTTGGAAATGAAGGAAGTGCTATCAGATGATTGGACCCATATAGATATTATCTACCAAATACAATGTATTAAGGAGTTTGCAATAATTGTATTTGTACAATAAATTAATAATATAATTTATAAGTAAAATCTTAAACCACTTGCATAGATGAAAAGTCTCGCACGTAATTCTAATATATCAAGCTAAATGATGGATTGTACCAGTTCAAGACTTCACCACACAAGGGACACACGGATTGTACCAGCTTCCTTTCACTTTTTCTAATGTGTGCATCCCACACTGACTTTTCCACTTCTCATTGTAGCCCACGTGAAGCATTTAATTAAAGAGACCATGCAAGAAAGGCTATGTGGGTCCACCGTGATGGATGTGACGTTTGCTCCATATATCTATTGTGTGACCTTTTCTTTCTCTATTCCTTCCTTGGTCCATGTGCATTGCACATGCTATACCCTTGGTTTCACATCATGCAACATTTTAGTAACAACTTTCATGGATGAGACTCATGCAATAAACTTTGAAAATTTTGAAGTACAATGACTAAGTGCTTGTTTGTCTCCCTTACTTGCACAGAAGATGCATGTGCCTGGCAGAGGTCGACTAGTCCACTCGTTCTCATCCCCATGTAGCACATGTGCCAACCTAGCTATTTCATAGGTCCCACCATGAAGATGAAAGTGCACCCATCAAGATTAGTTTATGCAGCTGCATGCATGCTTGGACTAGATATGTAGATATTTGTCAGGGAACACCCATATGCATATTCTACTATGTGTATCACAGTTATTTACATATGTAATACCTATATATAGATACAGTTGCATACATGATGCACCTAACAACATGAAAATCAAGCTGATCCATTCATCAAGTTGGCCACCCCAAGAATAGAACGGACAATTTTGGAGAAAAAAATGTTAAAATTCTGCAATCGACATAGCCATGTGGCCACTCCTGATGGATAAACTAGCCTGATTTTTTCTTTTGGTCTTCTTCATAGTGCACGCCACCGTTATGCACTATTTAGATGTTCCACACACTTTTCTTGTTGGCACGTGTTCTAGAAAATAAAAATAAAAAACCCTCGAGGATATAGGAAGATTGGTTGTAGAGGTTGAAACTTCTCATCAACTTCCCCTTGAAAGTGAATCCTCCCCGACTTTTCAAGTCTCGAAAGTACTCCATATTTAAAGATAATCCCCCATCGATCAGTTTTTTACCCTCTCTCGTCCACCAATAGTATTTGGGGGCAGGCATAGGATTGCCTTCAAGTTCAAAGATTAGTGTCCTTTCTCTACCTCTTGTAGGGTGCGTTTGGATGCACTATCAAACCGATTTGCAATATTAATCTGGTAAAGTGGGAATGACCAAAATGTTAATATCTTCTCCCTTCGTACTAAGGACCCTGGCCCTAAATTCAATCATATTACTTCCAAGTTGAAAGAAATTGAATTACAAAGCTACTTCCTGATTATGAATATTAGGATGCATCATTCAATTTTACCATTTCATTTAATCAGATTGGTCACAGGTTTATACACTTGTGCATCCAATGCAGCCTTAGCCTCAGCAGTAACCATCAATCCATCAGACGGGTCATACCCAAAAATCCCCTCAATACAAGCCTTCCTATTGCAGCAGTGGTCTGTATTCAGCTTTAATGGTGGACATTCAATCACCATAGTGGTGAAATCCCACAGCGTGCGTGTGTAGGGTGTGTGTGCGTGTGGCGTGAGTGTGTGGGGGTGTGTGTGCGTGTGTAAAAAAAAATCACCACAGATTTCAGAAACAAAGAGAGAGAGAGAGAGACTTACCGTCCTTATTTTTCTTCTCCTTCTCCTTCTTCTTCTCCTTCTTGAGGTGAAAGGGGGTTTTGACAACAGAGATAGGAGATTGCGGCTAATAGACAGGGAGAGAGGGTGAGGGAGAGCGGGAGATTGAGAGAGGGCAAGGGAAAAAGAGAGGCTGAGTGTGAGAGAGAGAGATGGAGAGATGGATTTTCGTCTGCCTACGCGCAGGAGAAAATGGCGGACGGAAAGGTTTTGGTTTGGGGAGGGCATTTTAGAAGCGGATTATGTACTGAGTAGCATACTGACTAAACTCTGTGGGTCCCATAGTCATTCGTGAATTTTATCCACTCCATCCATACATTTTAGAAGATAATTTTAGGTCTTTAGCCTAAAAATGAAAACCCAAAGCTCAAATGGACCACACCACCGGAAACAGTGTGAATTCAACATCTACCATTGAAAATTTCGTGGGGGCCATAGAAATTTTAGATCAATATGATATTTGTGCTTTCACTTCTTCCATGTCTTTGTGATATTATGAACAGGTTGGATGACAAACAAACATCACTGCGGGCCATAGAAATGTTTCAATGGTGGAAATCATTATTCCCACAGTTTCCTATGGTATGTATTCACTTGAGTTTTAGATATACCTCAATTTTGGTATCAACCACTAAAATGATATGAAAAAATGGATGGACAGAGTGGATAAGACAATTGCACTCATGGTGGGCCTAATTGAGTTTACTCACTACGATAAGAGCGTACTGCTCAATACGCAATCCCATTTCGCGGTTCCTGAAGGGGCGCGTGACAGACGGCCCCTTTAGTAGTTGAGTTTTAGGACTGTGGGGCCCACTAGATATGTATTTTACATATCCACTCCGTCCATTAATTTTAAATTATTATTTTAAATGTTGATACAAAAAATGAGTCAGATAGAATCTGTAAGGAAACCACACAACATATTAACAGTAGATATTTAATTTTTATTATTTCTTATAGTGTGGTCCACTTAGACATTTAATTTATATAATTTTTGAGCTCATCTGCTAAAATTATATATCAGAACTAATGGGCAGCTTAGATGACCCCATGGAGCCCCATAAGCACCATCTATGTTTAATATCGTTTAGGTGAGGAGTTATGCTTTAGCTATAGATCAGCTAGGACTTAGCTACGGATTAAATTCGTAGCTAAATGCTTTCAACTTTCATAGCCTTTACTCGATTTTTTGGTAGTAGCCTTTTCGTCTAGCCATGATAGGCTGAGCTTGGGGAGTTACCCCTGGACATCTTCTCGATAGTTGGCGAAGCTGGCATTGAAGACATCCTCTAACTCGTTTTATGGACTTCGGAAATAGATGAGCCCTGAGCTGACCTCGACCTGAGCTATTTGAGGACAAAGCTTGGTGGGGGGATAATCATCTCCTGAGCTGGCTAGATTGATCACAGCCAGAGGTGAGACGGGAAATCCAAAGAGAATCCTAGCTCGAACCAAGAAATGAAAGATTCAAAATGATCCTAGCCGAAGATCACGTTGATCAATGTAGGCTCACCGGTATTTTCGAGAGTGGATTCTCATCCAAATAAGGTCTCTTCAATGAATTCAGCGGATCCCATGGGGATATGCATGTATTGAAACTGCCAAATGACCCTATAAGTATAGCCGCAATTGATCACATCTGTTTGACCAGATTCCTACGATAACAAATAAGTGTGATCCTCATGTGGTTCAAAACTATTCGTTATACTTGATAAGTAGTTTAACTTTTTCACCAAAGCCACTTAAGCCAATCAGATATCGGGTCCTTACTCTTGCTCGGGTGGTAGACTCTCAGGAGTTTCAACTCCAGATCAAGGGTTCGAGTACCCATAGGTGGTGAAATTCCACTAGCGTGAGCGTGTGGGGTGTATGTTTAAAATTATTATTATTTTTTTTTAAAAAAAAAAGAAAGAAGCCAATCAGATATCTATAATTACTTGTCCATAAGTACATTGGTTCATATGTAAAGTAGTATTAATAAACCATGGACATTGCTCTTACTTGTCATGCAACAACTTTGCCAAAATGTAAACAATCCCTAAGCTTAACTTCTATATTAACTTTGTGGGAGCATCATGATATTTTACTAGCATCAAATGCATCAATCATTTGCACCCCCCGGCTTTTCTCCGTGGTGCCCTAAAGCCAAGTGGATTCGAAACTCAGGTGAGCCGAACCCTTAGGAAAGAAACCGCACCATTAAAAACCTTCTCCCTTCAAAAAAATGCATTCAATCGGATCAATATTGGATACTCGAGAAGTCAGGCTACTCTAAAACTTAGGTGGACGTACTATTATTTCAGAGGTTTCATGCATGATTTTACATGGCATGGCCGACCTTAGTTTTGGATCGACCTGAATTTTGGAATCCCAGGACAACAGAAGGGGGGCCACTTAAAAATCATGATGCCTCCAAGCATCAATTTGTACATAGAAATATTTGTATTGATGTGGCCTCAATATTGCTTATCAAGCCTTTTAAAAAAAAACCTGTCCTTAAATTCATTTCTCCTTAAGGCTAATTCAAAATAAAAAGAAATGATGTTGGTAAGAAAATCTGAAAACACACTCAAGAGATTAAAATAAATAAATAAACATTTTCTCGTATCAAAATGCTCTGATGTAGAATCGCTATAGTAAGCCTGACTTGATGCTGCACCAACCATCTCCTTATTACATATAGATTCATAAATATTTATGTCGGTTTGTCAAGAGGCGGGGGGAATGGATGGCACTGCAGGGAACGACTGTACCATGCTAGATTTGTCAGTTAAAAGCCAAAAATCAAGTACTAGAATAGTCACATGGTCTGTCATATCAGGGTCCCGACCAAGCGTTTGTTAGTCCAGAGCATCCATTACTCACCGCCCTTTGCATTGTCCCGAGTCATCACGTCCAAATCCTCTACCATGCATGATATCAGGTTACCGACATCTCTCTTGCATAGAGGGCATTTTATGTCTTCTTGGATTTTCTCCTCCGCATTTTCAAAATTAAGCGCAAGCATAAACGAGACTCTTTGCGGTCCATTGATTTTAACAAATGTAGCTTATCGGACAAATGGGCCATCCTAGTTTTTTACCCAAGTAATTTTTATGATGTGTACAACCATTTTGTGTGGTTTGGATGTTATCAAAAAGTGACGTGTGTGGCAGGAAAGAAAGAAATGTATGTTAGGTTACCATGCAATCATTCGCTCTATTGTCTAATTGTGGACAAACACTCATTTTACATTTTAGAAATTGAGATTGCATGAGGGGCTATTTAATTTTCCAAAGTGGAAATTGTGTGGATGGTAGGTGAATTTTTTTATTTTTATTTTTTAAAGCTGTAGCAATGGGTGAAAAACGCACATGGGGTAAACCAATCGCCTAGGTGAGAAGGGGATTATCAAGCCAAGTGGGTGCAACCTTGACCATATGACCCACCTTGATGTATAAGTTGTATATCCATGCCGTTCATCCGTTTTTCCAGATTATTTTTAAGGCATGGACCAAAAAATGAGGTAGATCCAAACCTCAGATGGACCACACCATAAGAAAATAATGGTGATTGAATGACCACCATTAAAAGCTTCCTAGGCCTCAATGTAATGTTTATATGCAATCCAACCTGCTGATTAGGTCACAAGGACATGGATGAAAGGAAAACATAAATATCATCTTGGTCCAAAACTTGTGGTCCTCAAGAAGTTTTTAATGGTGGGGATTCAATCCCTACTGTGCAGTCCATATGAGATTTGGATCTGCCTCATTTTTGGAACCATGCACTAAAATGAGTTGGAAAAACGAATGGACGGAGTGGATATACAAGATACCTCAAGGTCGTCCCCACTGTCAGGGACTCACCCACTAAGCTGTTTCCCTGGCCTCACTTAATCCGCTCCCGACCATGTGGTGTACTGTCTTGCAAACGTTGGGCAGGACCGTACTTTTCCACCGTTTCTTAAATGAGGTTGAACCATCTACCGAACTCATGGTGGGCCTGTACGTCCCGTGTCCATTTGGAAAATCACAGTGGTGGTGGTACACTACTAACCCTATGTAATGGAAACGGATCGGCTACTCCCCATGCCACCATCCAATGGCTGATGGTCGGTGCTATGTGGCCGCCACCATGATGTATGTGTTTTATCCATGCCGTCCATCTATTTTTCTAGATCATTTTATGGTATGAGGTTAAAAATGAGGTGTATCACAATATCAAGTGGACCACATTACAGGAAATAGAGTTGAATGAGCGTCGACCATTAAAAACTTTTTGAGGCCATAAAAGTATTGGATCAAGCTGATCTTTGTTGTTTCCTTTCATCTGGGTCTGTATGACCTAATCAACAGATTGGATGTTAAATAAACAGTACAGTAGGCCTTAAAAGTATTTTAATGGTGGATATCCAATCACTATTGTTTTCCTGTGGTGTTGTCTACGCTAGATGTATATCCTTCTCACTTTTGGGATAAAGCTCTAAAATTATCTTTAAAAATGGATGAACGGAATGGATGAAACATATACATCATGGTGGGGCCCACATAGCACCGACCAACCAGCCACGGGGCCGATGGTAGGGGGAGTAGCCAATCCGTTTCCCTGTGTAATGGATTCAACGTGCAGGCAGCAAGTGCAGCATATAGGGTTGTGTGTGACCTACCATGATGTTTGTGTTACATCCACTCCATCCGTCAGTTGCACTGGCATTCCAAAAATCAAGTGGGCCACACCATGATGGGATGACGATGGCCACCATTAAAACCTTCGTGGGGCCCACCATGATGTTTATATGCTATGCAGCCTCTTCATAAAGTGAATCCCACGGCAATAAAGAAAAAACACATATATGATCCCAATACAAAACATTAATAGCCTTCAGCTTTGTATTTATTTTATTTCAGACTCATGTCCTAACGCGAAATGATGCAACCGATGAATAGATGAAGTAAATTATGTTGACATTATGGTAGCCTCACAGAAGTTGCCAGATTGGAAAAATTAGTGTTTCATTAGCATACTCAAGCCAACGGATTTAGATGGTCTGGATTCATGTGTACCCATACCATATGCTCAAAAAATGGACCTATCCTCTAGTAAGTGTGATTTTAAGGGGCGCAGATTAGATACCTGACAAGGCCAGTATCCAAATCACTACTGAAGTGACGTCAGCAAGCCCTGTGGACCTCATCATGAAGAATATGTTATATCCATACTGTACATCCATTTTGAGAGAACGTTTTATGGCATGATAAAAATAAAGAGATATATATAAAGTTCAATGGACCTCACCATAGAAAACAGTGAGGACAGTGACATCCACCGTTCAAAAATTCTTAGGGGCCACAAAAGTTTCCGAACAAACTTATAATTTTGTTTTCATTTCATCTATGCCTATGTTAACTTATGAATAGGTTGGATGTAAAAAATACATCATAGTTGGCGCTATAAATGTTTCAACAGTGGGTGTGACTGATCCCACGGTTTTCTGTGGTGGGTCCACTTGAACTTTAAATCTATTTCATTCTTTTGCTCACGCCATAAAATGATCTCTAAAAATGGTTGGACGGTATGGATACAACACATGCATCATGGTGGGCCCACAAAGCTTGGTGACGTCACTTCAGTAGCGATTTGGCTACTGACATTGTCAGTATCTAATTCGCGCCGATTTTAAGGAAATAATCTATCTACATTGGGCCCACAATTTTAATGAACGATAGATGTACATGGGTGAGATAGTGTCCATTTGAGCGCACCACACCTAAATGCAAGGTACCTGGACCTGTGGTACCATACCATCTCTTCCACCAGCTTTGTGTTGTATTTTGTTTTAAAATAAAATTAAAAATTTGAATTTTTAAATTTCGGTGTTTTCTCTCCACATTTAAATTTTGGTGTTTTTGAAGTGTTGGTTTTGTCCCATATCGGATTTGACAAAAGAAATTCTTTTGTTTATATGATATGCTTTTTCCATAGGACTTAAGCCCCTTTCAGGGGGCATGTGAATTTGGTCCTGTGGGCTTTAATTTATGCCAATAGCTCTAATCTATGCCATTGACCACACGCGCGCGCGCGCCGAGCCGTGCCGTGTCGTGCCGAGTCTGAGTCCGTGCCCGCGTCCGCATCTGCGTGCGCAACGGGACGAGACGGGCTGGACTGGGCGCGGGTACGGGTGCGGGTGCGGTGTAAGTGTACTCGCATGAGTGTGTGTGTTTAGGTACTCGCAGGACTGTATGTGTGAGAGTGTACTCGCACTTGCGCCTTTTCATTTTAAACCAGAGAGATGCTTCCCTTCCGGTTGGTCGCCCTTGTTGGGTTTAAACCCAACGGACCTAACCTTTTGTAAAGGGTGTTTATGCACCATTTCGGAGTCTACATATGGACTTCCGATTCCAGTTTCAATATACGAAAATTTCTTACCTTATAAAACTCTCTCTGATACGGTTTTACCATTATTACTAAGTTCATTGCTCAGTCAATTCAACACTTTCGGATTAAACTGCAAGTGGTTCAAGCCCGTGTACAGTGAGTGCACCGCTGGGACCGGGTCATAGTCGTTGTATCCTGGAGGTCGATTGCTCTGGAAACCTGTTGCACTTGGGACGCTGTCCAAGGAGAGCAAATTCGATTTCAAGCCGTGTGACTCAGTCACGCCTCGACTCAATTCAATAAGTTTTTCTTTCTCTAAATTTATTTTCCTTTTTTGGTTCTCGATTTTTATAGTCTATTTAATTTAACATATTATCCAAAAATCTTGAAATCAAATTGTTGAATTATATAGACTATGTCTACAGTAACAGTAAATGCTTCTTCTGAGTTAGCCAAAATCGAACCGTTCGTTGGACAATCATTTAAATGGTGGAAACAGAAATTGATGTTCGCTCTTACCACCCTGAAAGTTTCATACATTTTATCTGAATCATTTACTATAGATCCAGCAAATCAAAATGAAGTAACAGATGAAAATAATTGTAAAAATTATATTCTAAACTCTTTATCCAACGAACTATATGATGTGTATGCTTCTTACGCCTCTGCTAAAGACATATGGATTGCTTTAGAAAAGAAATACATATTAGAAGATGCAGGCGCTAAGAAATATACAATTGCTAATTTCCTTCACTATGAAATGACAGACGATAAATCTGTCACAAATCAGATTCATAACTTTCAAAGTCTAATTCACGAACTATCGATAGAAGGAATTAAGTTGGATGAAGTATTTCTGTCAGGAGCGTTAATAGAAAAGTTACCGCCCTCGTGGAAAGAATATAAAAATAGAATGAAACATAAGAAGAACGGGGCTTCTTTGGAAACCACTATCGTACACATACGAATAGAGGAGGCCAATAAAATCAGGGACCAAAAAGAAAATAAAAATGAGATAGATTTAAAGACGAATCTTGTGGAATCAAGTCGGACAAATAATAAGAAAAATGGCAACTGTCATAACTGTGGCAAACCTGGACATTATGCAAATGAATGCAGGCTCAAAAAGAAGAATGCAAATAATCAATTCAAGAAAAAAGGAAATTGTTACAACTGTGGAAAGTCTGGGCATCATGTTAAAATATGCAGGCTTAAGAAAAACAAAGATAAGCCGTAGGCTAATCTTACAGAAACAGGTAATGAGTCTGACATGGTAATAGTTGTAGTATCAGAAGTCTTCCTTGTAAACAACTTGGAGTAGGTGCTAGACAATGGTGCAACTAGGCACGTGTGCAAGGATCGTAGCATGTTTACCTCCTACCAAGTATCAGGAGATGATGAACAGGTGTTCATGGAAAATGCTAGAACGTCTCCAGTTGTAGGGAAAGGGAAAGTACTTCTGAAACTCACTTCTGGAAAGACTCTAATGTTGGATGATGTCCTACATGTGCCTGACATTAGAAGAAACTTGGTCTCTGGTTCGCTCCTCAATAAGGCTGGTGTCAAGTTAGTATTTGATTCAGATAAGCTTGTAATGACTAAAAATGGAATCTTTGTTGATAAGGGGTACTGTAGCAATGGTTTATTCATTGTAAATGTATCCAATGATAATAAGAAAATATCTAGTTCTATTTATATCGTTGAACTTTTTTATCTATGGCATAATAGATTAGGTCATGTGAATGTGGCATCTTTAAAGAAAATGAAAAGATTATGTTTATTACCTAATATATCTAATGAAGAGTTTGAAAAATGTGAAACATGTGTAGAATCAAAATTCATTAGAAAATCCTTTAAACAAATAGAAAGATCATCTGTTCTATTAGAGTTGATACACAGTGACTTAGGTGATTTTAAAAATCACATATCTAGAGGTGGAAAAAGATATTATATAACTTTTGTAGATAACTACTGTAGGTTCATTAGAGTATATCTATTAAGGAACAAAGATGAAGCTTTAGATGTTTTTTCTAAATACAAAATTGAAGTTGAAAATCAATTAAATATAAAAATTAAAAGACTTAGAACAGATAGGGGAGGTGAATATGAATCTTCTCAATTTAGAGAATTATGTGAAAAGAATGGAATAATTCACGAAACTACAGCTCCTTATACACCAGAATAAAATGGAATAGAAGAATGTAAGAACAGAACTCTAAAAGAAATGATGAATGCCATGTTAAATAGTTCAGGCTTACCCTCAAATATGTGGGGAGAAGCAATTTTATCTGCTTGTTATATCCTAAACAGGATTCCATCTAAATCTTCTGAACAAACACCATATGAACTTTGGAAGAATCATATTCCTAGTTATAAATATATTAAAGTGTGGGGGTGTCTTGCTAAAGTAGGATTGCCTGAAACTAAGAAAAGAAAGTTGGGTCTTAAAACCACCGACTGTGTATTTATAGGGTATGCACAAAACAGTGCGGCCTATAGGTTTCTAGTTTTAAAAACTAAGGATAATATTTTAGATCCTAATACAATTATAAAAGCTAGGGATGTAGAGTTTTTTGAGAACGTATTCCCTATGAAATCTAGATCTATAGAAATAGAAGAAGTTAATGAATCAGATATTGCGTCTACTAGTAAAAATGCCTACGAGAAAGTAGTAGAAGAGATACAACTAAGAAAAAGTGTTAGGATTAGAAGAGAAACTAACCTAGGAGATGGTTTTTTCACATTCTTAGTAGAAGATGATCCTACAACTTATTTAGAAGCTATTAACTCTACAGATGCAACCTTTTGGAAGGAAGTAATAAATGATGAGTTAGAATCTATTATATCTAATAATACTTGAAAACTTATAAACCTACCACCTGGTAACAAACTAATAGGCTGTAAATGGGTGTTTAGAAAGAAACGAAAATCAGATGGGACTATTGATAAGTTTAAGGTTAGGTTAGTAGTGAAAGGTTTTAAACAAAAGGAAGGAATACATTACTTTGATACATATTTCCCTGTAACTAGGATTACAGCTATTAAAGTCTTAATAGCGATAGCCTCCATATATAAACTAGTGGTACACCAGATGGATGTTAAGACGGTTTTCCTAAATAAAGACTTAGAAGAAGAAATATATATGGAGCAACCTGAGGGTTATAAGATATCAAGTAAAGAAAATAAAGTATGTAGACTAATTAAATCACTATATGGTTTAAAACAGGCTCCTAAACAATGGCATAAAAATTTTGATGGTGTTTTAAAATCAAATGGTTATCATATAAATGATGTAGATAGATGTGTATATAGTAAAATTTTTAGAAATGATTATGTTATTATATGCCTTTATGTTGATGCATGCTTATTTTTGGAACTAATATTAAATTAGTTAATGCAACTAAGAAATTTTTGTCATCTAAGTTTGACATGAAAGACTTATGAGAGGCAAGTATAATCTTTGGTATTGAAGTAACCAGGAAAAATGGTGTTATTATATTATCACAATCTCATTACATTGAGAAGATATTGAGAAAGTTTAATCATTTTGACTGTTTACCTGTCAATACTCCTTATGATTATAGTGTGACTCTCATGAAGAATACAGAAAATAGTGTGTCTCAATTGAAATATTTCAGAATAATTGGTAGCCTCATGTATCTAACAAACTGCACTAGACCTGACATAGCTTTTACAGTAGGAAGGCTAAGTAGATATACACATAACCCTGGAAAAGAGCATTGGAATGCATTGTCTAGGATTTTGCGATATCTAAAAGGCAGTATGGCATATAGTTTACATTATAATGGTTATCCTGCTATATTATAAGGATATAGTGATGCTAACTAGATCAGTGATTCAGATGAGACAAAATCTACAAGTAAATATGTCTTCACTTTGGGTGGAGGAGCAGTCTCTTGTAAGTCCACCAAGCAGACATATATTGCTCGGTCGACTATGGAATCCGGATTTATTGCCTTAGAAAAGACTGGATTAGAAGCTGAGTGGCTTAGAAATCTCTTAGCTGATATACCATTGTGGTCAAAGCCTGTATCGGCCGTGTCTATTCATTATGACTGTCAAGCAGCTATAGCGAAAGTAAAAAGTAAAATATATAATGAAAAAAGTAGGCATATTAGACTCAGACACAACATAGTGAAACATATATTGCGTGATGGAGTCATATCTATTGACTTTGTGAGGTCAGAAAAGAATCTATAAGATCCTCTAACCAAAGGACTATCTAAAAAGTTAGTCAATGATATATCGAAGGGAATGGGGCTGAGCCTAATATATGAGCTGCCAGTGTCGGTAACCCAACCTATACAAGTGGAGATCCCATGAGATAGGTTCAATGGGTAAACAACAAGACACGAGGTAGACGATTGTACTGAGTTGTTTGAGCCCATTATATGGTGTACAGTGCGAGCAGCAACGCAGAAGGATGAGTTTTTAGAACTCTTAATGGATCCATGGCCATATATTTGATGGTGTATACAGTTGTTACATACACTTGATGGAATTCACTTATATGGGTATGGAGGTGGAGGCCGCTTCGTATGAGAATCTAGGCGAATTCTCTAGAGCACTCATGAAATCCAGGTAATGGTGTATGGCCGAAACGCACCGAACCACAGAATCACTTGCAGAGGAAGAGTTGTGTAAGTGGCATGTACTTGCGATCTACATTAAAAGGATTCAGGTTCAAGACTATGGTGTCACCTGATTCCTGTAGACCTGTCTTGCTTACTCTAATGTCGGTTCAAGTTTATGGTGACACCGGCACCATTGCACAACTATTTCGCTTTAATCCGAAAGCATTTTATTTTAAAACATGTGGGGGATTGTTGTATTTTATTTTAAAATAATATTAAAAATTTTAAATTTTAAATTTTTGTGTTTTCCCTCCACATTTAAATTTTGATATTTTTGAAGTGTTGGTTTTGTCCCACATCGAATTTGACAAAAGAAATTCTCTTGTTTATATAATAGGCTTTTTGCCTAGGGCTTAAGCCCCTTTCAGGGGGCATGTGAATTTGGTCCTGTGGGGGGGCTATGCCAATAGCTCTAATCTATGTCATTGACCACACACGCGTGCATGCGCGCCGCGCCGAGCCAAGCCGAGCCGTGCCGTACCGAGTCCGAGTCCGTATCCGAGTCCGCGTCCACTTGCGCGACGCGATGGGACGGGACGGGACGGGCTGGGATGGGCGCGGGTGCGGGTGCGGGTGCGGTGCGATATAAGTGTACTCGCGTGGGTGTGTGTGTTTGGGTACTCGCAGGACTATATGTGCGAGAGTGTACTCCCACTTGTGCCTTTTCGTTTTAAACCAGAGAGATGCTTCCCTTCCGGTTGGTCGCTCCTGTTGGGTTTAAACCTAACAGACATAATCTTTTGTAAAGGGTGCTTATGTACCATTTCGGAGTCTATATATGGACTTTCGATTCCAGTTTCAATATACAAAAATTTTCTGCCTTATAAAACTCTCTCTGATATGGTTTTACCATTGTTACTGAGTTCATTATGAGTCAACTCAGCACTTTCGGATTAAACTGTAAGTGGTTCGAGCCCGTGTATAGTGAGTGCACCGCTGAGACCGGGTCATAGTCGTTGTATCCTGGAGGTCGATTGCTCTAGAAACCTGTTGCACTTGGGACGTTGTCCAAGGGAGCAAATTCGATTTCAAGCCGAGTGACTCAGTCACGCCTCGACTCAATTCAATAAGTTTTTCTTTCTCTAAATTTATTTTCCTTTTTTGGTTCTCAATTTTTATAGTCTATTTAATTCAACATATTATCCAACACTTTGCACTTGTGTGGGACATCAACACCATAAAAATGCTAGGTACCACCATGAAGAGTATATGTAATAGAAATCAGGGCATAGTATCTGTAATAGAAATCAGGACATTTGATATTCAAGTGGCCCATACTTTAGAGCCATGATGGTATGACTCATCATACAGCTGGTTGTTCGTGTGGTGTTCCCTGAAAAACAAATAGGATTATATTAACATTTGAATTGATAATCTTGACCACAAATTAAGATGACCTCAGGTTGTATATGCAGACATGTTATTGATGTCATATCTAACATGTGGGTACACAGGACATGTTATTGATGTCATATCTAAAATGTAGGTACATAGGACATGTTATTGCTGTCATAACATGCTGGAATATCTTAAATCATGTAAGTATGTGGGTTAAAAGGAGACTGTTTTTTTCTATTGTCCTTCAAAACGTACACATGGGTACAATATTCATAGGTGAAGAGAGAGTTGTGTTCATGAATATTAATATCATGTTCCCTAACTATTTAATAGATTTTAAGATGAACTTATGATTATTTTTATGTCATCATCTTGTGTACGGAGAGTACTGATGATTAATAGGATGGAAGGTATCCACCATCAGGCTTGATAACATATGAAAATGTTAGTATTCAAGGGTACAGGATCCTGTTATTAGACCTGTTGAGTACTTGTATTAACAGATCGATTTAAAGTCTTTGGACCGAGAAACTTATCATGCTCGATCCAAATTGACTTACATATGTATTAGTTTTGGATTATTTTTAAATGTGGGAAGTTTAAGTTCTTAGTGTAATAAATGGTTGCATACCTCACAGAGTTAATTGCAGTTATTCATATGTGGGTGTTGCTTTTAATATTGATGTCTATATAATCCAATAAGAAATTCCCTAGTTACCTAGGAGTATTTTTATAACTGAGATCTAGCATATCAGACAATCCATCAAGTGATTTTTTGTTGGGCTTGGCACTTAAAATATTTCAACTGATTTTACGTATGTTTTCAACATTAATATTTTGTTTTAACTTTTAAAATATTTTTAATCGCACTTAATCACAATATGACAGTCAAGATCTCTTAGTCTACCACTTAATTTACATTAAATTGGATCGATGTTGGATGGTCATGTTCAGTGAAAGGATCGGATCAATTTGAATACATGATTAGGAAAGATTGTAAACTTTACATGTAATAAGCCAAATACCAAACTTGTAATAGTAGTGGTTTAATCCAACATTCTCCGAGGTTTATGTGCATCGATCATGACAAAGGGAACAAAAAGGCATACCTATTGCGTCTGACATTAATAGTTGTCCTCATGTTTACTGGTGAAGACAACTATTGCTTAGGTCTTCTGTTTCGACTCACCCTCTCCGTCGATGGGAGCTTTGAGTTCAAGTGAGTAGAGAGGGGAAGGATTGTACCCTTTTATACTTTCTTGGTCAACAACGAGTCCTACCCATCAACTGACTCATCACTGACTTCGTCGGCTCCACACACACACAAAAAGTACACCACACTAGTGTGAGTGTGTGGGGATGTGTGTGCATGTGTAAAAGTACAGGATCTTTACTCTTGCTGGAGTGGTAGACTCTCGGGAGTTTCAACACCCGGTCAAGGGTTCGAGTATCCATAGGTGGTGAAATTCCACTAGTGTGAGTGTGTGGGGGTGTGTGCCTGTGTAAAAATTTAAAATAAATAAATAAATAAACATGAAAAGTACACCACACTTCTGTGGGCTTCACCTGAAGCCCAATTAGAGTGATCTAAACTGTCCATTACATTGCCTACATGGGTAATGCCATTGTATAGCCCATAATTCTTACAGTATAGCCCATAATTTTAGGGCCAGTTCGAGCCAAGTTTGAGCCAAAATCAAGCCTCTGCGGCATTTTCACAAACACATGCAATGCACTTTTAATTTTTCACTATATGTAAAATAGTAGTAGCTATTTTCAAGTATCTCATCAAATACCTTATAGGCAATATCAAAATCAAGAAAAAATAGTATTTGTTTCATATACATACCTTCCTTGCCACTAGCCGACACTTCGTTGAGGCATTTCATCAAACACTTGGTGAGCAACATCAATATCAGAGTAACCGAGTCACTGAACTAGTTCGATCTGAGTTCGATTCGAGTTGGGGTTCGATCCGAGTCGAGTCGAACTCGGGCAAAAAATCAGTTCGACTCGGCTCGAAGTCAGCTTCGAACTGAGCCGAATCGAGCTTTTTCGAGTTGAGTCAAGCGAGCTAACCTAGCTAACTCAGTTTGTGTACATCCCTACTTTAATTTGTGGTGTGATGTATTAAGTATCTAATTCTGAAATATTCTTTTTCTTCTATGGATATTCAGATATAACATAAATTCATACATTAAATGGTTTAACAAAATAGCAAAAAATCAAATTAAATTCATAGTATGACAAATGTACAGGATATGAAAGAACATATATTTGTAAATTGCTCCCCACATCTGTTAAGATTGAAAAACAGACTCCGTATATTACAATGACGGATAAGTTTATGCAAGCAATAAAAATTAGTTACCAAGGTAGTGACATAAAAAATCGAAATGGACATCTTTTATAAAGGCAACCTAGTCTATTAACCTTTCATCTTTGTTTGTGAAGGTTGTTGTCGTTTCCTGTCTTTTGGCAACCCTCTTAAGTTTAACAAATTTTCAGTTCTCTCTCTTAATAAATAAAATTTATAACTTATTATTAAAAGATAGACTAGCTTGTAACTGGTTCAAAGTGAGGGTTTGACTTTGAATTTCTTTACTAAACTCTCTGTAATTAATGAGAGAGTTACATATATACTTATCATCGTAATAAGACCAAGTCAGTACTGTAATTCATCTTTCTCTTTTACCAAATGTCCCTCCGGGGTTTTCGATTATTGATTTAAAGCCTATTACAGTTAATAGTGATATCTTCAGTGGAATCTGGGATCATCTTCTAGTGAAGGAATAAATGATAAGCACGATTATGATGTGTTCTGTCAGCAAAAGATGATCAATGTGATTGACCACAAATCCAACATTGCCATCAATTGTACCCAGCTTTGAATTGATGGCCTGAAACTTTAAAGACATGTCTAGTAAAACAGAAAGCACAAATCCATAAACTTATCTACAAAAAATCCACAAATCCATTTAAATACAAGAATGCATTCCCAATTCACATAGTATCAAAAAATGATATATATAAATATGCAAACATCAACTCACGAGTAAGAAAAAAGTAAAAGATAATTTTTAAAAATGTCAACTCCTAATCACATGAATCATAGTTGCAAGCCACCTAATAATTGATCCTATATCAATATCTGCAAACGTCATTCCCTCAGGTAATTCCCTATCTTCTAGCTCTGCACTACGTTCGAAGATCTCCTCAAGGCAGATGTGAATGCAAGTTGGATTAAGGGCCCCACTATCAATCACCGTTTCAATAACAAAAGTCTTAATTAGTCGAAAATTCTTCAACAAGCACCTATTATTGATCTCTTCCTAGGAAGGAAGAAGGAAAGGATGTTGATTCTTTGCCCGCTCACCTTTCAGGAATATATTATTCAGTTTTTCCTTAAAAAGATTCCATAGTTAGCATAGCGGAAGACTCCGTGGATGGTTGCCTCATCGAGACCATCTCCACCGCCATCGTCTGCACTTGTTGAGTCACATGTAACAGTTGACTCTCTATCATCTCTAATCGATCCCAAAGATGAATTGTATGACGCAACCCACTCATTGTAATCCCCTTCCATCCCCCTAACCCGTCATTTGGCATCTTTGCCTAAAACAATTGCAACGACATCATTCTCTAAATCTCATTACCCAAACGTGGGACCAAACACAATGAGGTTTTTTAATTGTGCCTGAAAATTTTTTATTAAAAATATAAAAAGCTGGATAAATATACAAGAATTTAACTTAAATAAATTTATGACCACTCATAATGACTATTTCCCCTCGGGTGTCAAAGCTTGATTATCTGGCCCAATATGGTTGTCAATGTATAGTTTGATCCTAGTGATTGGACTACCATCTATCTTGTGCTATTTTTGTATATTAAAAAGCAAACATTTAAGCCATAATTTTCAATCAATTATATATTAAATTTTAATAACTAATGAGAGTTGTACCAAATCTTTTGCATTAATCTTTACACATTTTCTTTCTGTGGTGTGTGGGGCCTTCATCCTGGTGCAAAGTTCCTTGAACTTTGCACTCTTGGGACCCCTGCATCGATCTCAAGTTGACGAACTTCTCCCGGTCTTCTTGTTTCACCCACTTATTCCATTTATTCACTTTCCGCTTGTCACGCCCCAAACTCAGAAACCGGGCTCACAAAATTTTCGATCACTGAATCCGGCGCCGACAGCCTCCATAAAATCCCATTCTCGGCTCCTAGCGCCCATTCGCCAGGTTCCGATCCTGGGATGCTACGAGGAGAATTTTCAATGTCAATTTGATTCGTAATAAGCATAACCAAAGGCATAACCCACAAACAACAACCAAGAACTCCATTACATTTCCACTATGATCAAAAACTTTACAAGTACAATGAGCATAAAGGGAAATACAATGGTAAGGAACAAAAACTTCCAAAAATGATCTGCAAGTGCTCCTGCCTCAGCGCTGCTGCACCCCAACATCACCTGCACGCAACGGTCGTACATAAGCTTATAGAAAGCTTAGAGGGTCGTGAAAGTGTGTGCATAAAGTAGTAATATAATCATGCAATATCAGAGTAATGTGAAATATGCAGATGGATCCATAATATCATGAGCCGTACTAAGGCTATGCGATGCAAGATGCAAGTCAAGCATACAATCTTCATCTAAGTCCATATGTCAATACAGCTCAAATCCGGGATATCATCGGGGTCTAGTACACTCTAAGAAATAAGGTAAGTGGAAGAGACCTCACTATCCGTCTGCCAATATCGGGCTCGACTCGTCGATAGCGGACCAATTTCTCGAGCTGGTCAGACTTAGCTTAGCATTGCCCCCTACTCTCGGACGGGTAAGGCCGCACCCCCTTCCAACCGACCATGACATAGTAGAGAGCGCAGTCATCTGGTAATCGGCACTCAACGCTCATCTACTCACTCGGTCTAGACGTTGGAACAACCTCTTGATACCATAAGGGTTTAAAGACTTTCACCCAGGGATATCTATAGCACCCCATGTAGAATAAAATTTTCAGTATCCAATCCTGCCAACCCCGATGCATCTGTGGAGGCTATGACCCTGATGTCACTAGGGCGTACAATTACCATATCACACAATGCGAAATGCATGAATCACACTATCCAATCATGTAGCAACTCCTGCGCGTACCGTGCGCTCATGTCGGGCAACACGGCCTAATCGGGAGCCTA
This sequence comes from Magnolia kwangsiensis, assembly GCA_037074715.1. NCBI lineage: Eukaryota > Viridiplantae > Streptophyta > Magnoliopsida > Magnoliales > Magnoliaceae > Magnolia > Magnolia kwangsiensis. The sequence continues at coordinate 18,102,361 of CM073582.1, forward strand.
TAAACAACCTGCCCGAAGGCATATGCTATGATCAGTCACTTCTCATATCAAGCATACATATGATGCGTATGAATTTTGATCATGAGACATGGAACTATACTAAACATGTAATAAAGTAACGAAATATTCATACAACGTGGGTGGGCCTAGATGGCCTATACACAACAAGTATGGGCCTAATAATGGGCCCTAAGGAGAGTCGTAATGTGGACATCCAACCAGCATTACACTCACAATATGGACGTCAAACCAACATTGCTCCCAAGGCACAATTTTCGTAAACATCACTACATAATCTGAGTTGGGATCACACATTACAATGGACCTTAGGTACATCCCATTGGGCCTTAAATACATCAAATGGGCTCTATCACATGGGCCTTTTGTTTATCACATGGGCCACATAAATGGGCCGCACCAATGGGCCTTAAGTGCATTGCAATGGGTCATAACCCGTGGACCTTAGATTGCATCAAATAGGCCTAATCTTATGGGTCTTATATGTAACAAATGGGCCACACCAATTAGGCCCCATATGTACATCAAATGGGCCTCAACCCATAAGCCCTAGTACATCTCAATGGGCCTTAACCCATGGGCCCCTAAAACATCAAATGGCATATTCTCATGGGCTTAAAATACATCAAATGGGTCCAATCCCACGGACCTTGGAATACACCAAATGGGTCCACTCCCATGGGCCTTAAATTATATTAAATGGCCCCATTCCATGGGCCTAAGATCCACATCAAAGTGGGCCCCAAAAAACTGTCACACATACATTAAGATGGACCTCAAATCATGCTAAGATGGGGTCCACTTGGACCGTGGATCTGACTCATTCTTTGACTCATTCCATAAAATGATCTTTAAAATGGATGGACAGGTTAGATGCAACACCTACATCAATGGTGGGGGCCCACATGAAGGCCTACCATTGTGAATATTGTATATTATATAATATATAAACTACATATAATATAATATATGTAATATATACAATATTATATGTAATATATATATAATACAATAATATTTATATTATATATATGGATATATATACACACCCACACACACGCTGCACACAGCACCCACACATGGGGGTGGGCCCCGCCGTCCAATGGGGACGGTGTGGATAGAACACATAAATCACGGTGGGCGTCACCGTCGACGAACCGTGGACGGTGTAAATAAAATACAAAAATCACTGTGGGTCCCACGTATGTGGCCCACTATAATGTTTAAATGCCATCCAAACCGTTCATAAGGTCGCACGGACCCAGGTGAGGAGGAAAAATAAATTTTATCTTGATCTGAAACTTCTGTGGACCCAAAAATGATTTTTAATGGTAGATGTTCAATTCCACTGTCTCCTATGGTGTGGGCCACCTGAGCGTTGGATCAAGCTGAAACTTGGAGGGGGCCCACCTGAGGAGGGGACCCACCTCATTAACAGGTTGGATGACAAACAAACATCATGGTGGGGCCCACGGCTGGAGCCGTGGGTCCCCTGCTGGACGCCCTCCCGGATGCGGGAGCAATAGCGTGCAGCTGCTGCTGTTCGTCAGAACGCAGAGGCTCTGCCTCTTGCTAATTTTTTTAAAGAAAAATAGAAAACCCATTTTTTTGGGGTTTTCCACATCTGGGGCCCACATCAAGTAGATCCAATCCGTCCATGGGATTCTACGGCTCGTAACAGGCAGAAAGAGTCCAAAGTTCAGGATTTTTGGATGCATAGAATCATCAGGAATTATTTTTAAGGGTAACCACTAAAGTTCCCTATACTATGGCCCACCAGATGCTCAGATCAGCCCTATTCTTCTATTCAATGGCTAAAATGATGTTGGTAAGAGGATGGACGGCTTGGATTGGATATATATATCAAGGTGGGACCTATGCAAGTAGCCCACCCCAAAAGCTTAAAAGAAAAGCTAATACATGTGCTTTCCTTTCCACGTCCAGCAACGTCCCTGGACGTTTTCTTCTTCTTTTTTTTTGGCCTTATCAAATACATTTAGGGTGGGCCCTGTTTAGGTGGGCCACCACATGGTGAGGTGGTGAGGTCACAATACATGTGTAAAGTGGGCCCCTCCTTTAGATGGTTTGGATCCGATACATGCCCCATAGTGGGGTTCATCCAAGTAGGCCATAAGGCCATTTCATCACACAAAACAAATAATTAAAAGAAAAGAGAGGGAGAGAGAGATAGAGTGGGACACGCTTTGTGATGGAGGGCTCCGCCACTATGAGCCCTCCCTTGTAAAACAAATCATACATCAAATGGATCCTTTAGCACATGGGACCACTAAAATCGAAATCAAAAGTGGAGATCATTTTTTCACCAATATGGACGGTCTAGATGACCTTTAAATGTAATGAAAAAAAAATATCATGATGGGGTCCATGGAGAATGGCCCCATCATGGATGATCATGATGATCAAAGTGGTCCATCGGCCACAACTTCGGGTCCCAAGTAAGATCCACACCATGGATCGATGGGCCTCACTTGGCCCATCATAAAAATAAGAAAACTACCCTATAGAGGCACCCACCGTCCGATCTTCTTGCTCCTATGGGCTCCTTAGCACCTTAGCCTCAACTTCAATGGAGAAGATGAGAAATGGATGGCTAGGATGGGAGATCTTGGGATGGAGAGGTGGGCCACACTTGGAGTTTTGAAAGGGAGGGAGAAGCTCATACGTATAGAATTTCTCTCCCTTGGAGATTTGAAAATGAGAAAGAGAGAAAGAGTTGTAAAGGGAGAGAGAGTGAGTGATGGATGGATGTGGTGATGGGTGTGTAAGACACCTTTGTTGACTTTGGTGGCATTTGTGTAAGAAAGACATGGCATTGTGTAAGCATTTCTTAACTTTTGAGGCATTTGTGTAAGAAAAGTATGGGCATGGAGGACTTTTGTGGCTTGCTTGGGAAAGGGTGAAAGTGATGTGTACTTGACATGTGATGGATTGATGGATTGATTGATTGATGGGATTGATGTGACACATCATAGAGATTCTCTTAGGTTTCGCAACGCGCGGCGTTTTCCTCGCACCGAACGTTGGCCCGCATCTCTTGACCAGGGTATCACCTCGGCGAGCAAGTTGCGGCATCGGAACCGCAGCGATGGCGCGGTCGCTATGGTAATGGTCTTGGGTTGAGTCGATACGGGTTGACGGCATTCGAATCAAGGTCACGTGAAAATATTGGTTAAAGGTTGAAGGTTGCCGAAATTCGACCGGTCAAACCGCGAAAGTCTACGAAACGGTACAGACTAAGATACGGGTCTTACACCGCTGTACGTCAATATCATCGAATTCCTAGTAATCTTTACTTAATCTGAATTTTTAGTTTTTTCAAGTTTTACCAGCTTTCTTTAAACGGTAATCACAGTGTTTATCAAACATATCACAGCGAGACTATGAATAATATGATGAAATAAGTCAAATTAAACATCTTTCACATTTGTTAAATAAAAAAGTAAAATTAGTGAATAGAAACAAATGCTTTCATGAGACTAATGTACACCAAAGATGGAAGAAATTAAAATCAATTGAAATGTAAGTGTGTGTGTGTGTGTGTGTGTGTATATATATATATATATATATATATATATATATATATATATATATATAGGGAAGAGGTTCTATATGGTCGAGCTCATGGGAACTCCCCATGAGGTCGAGCTACGTGGGCCCCTCCATGATGTATGTCAAACATGAACACCGTGCATTTGATGGGTCCCCTTTAAGATATGGGATATCCTAAAAATCAGCCGTATAAGAAACTCAGGTAGACCATACCATGTAAAATCATGTGAAGACATGCCTAAAACATATAAAAGCAATTGGTGGGGCCCACCTGAAATTTGGATGCGTCTGAAACTTGGTCTGACCCCTCATCCAAGTGGGACACACATAATGGATGGACTAGATTTGTGAACCACATCTCAATGGGCCCAAAAAATTATTATGAATGTTTTAACGGAGGGTAACCTTCCCAACTTTTGTATGTGGTGTGGCCCACACAAGTCATGGATTGACTTGATTTATAAGCCCTGGGCCCACTATGGAATAGTGCATATGACTGATGGGGTAGATGTTCGACATACATCATGGTGGGGCCCACATAGCTCGACCTCATGGGGAGTCCCCATGAGCTCAACCACATAGAACCATTTTCATCGAGCTCATGGGAACTTCCTATGAAGTAGAACTGTGTGTGCCCCACCATGATGTGTGTCGAATATCAACACCATGCATTTGATGGGTCCCCTTTAAATTATGGGATATCCCCAAAATCAGCCGTACACGGAACTCAGGTGGGCCATACTGTATAAAATCATATGAAGACATACCTAAAACATATAAAGGCACTTTATGGGGCCCACCTGAAATTTGAATGCATCTGAAACTTGGTCTGACCCCTCATCCAAGTGGGACACACATAATGGATGGGCTAGATTTGTGAATGACATCTCAGTGGGCCCAAAAGACGATTACGAATTTTTTAATGGGAGTATAACCCCTCTCAACTTTTGCATGTGGTGTGGCTCACGAAAGTCATGGATTGACTTGATTTTTAAGCCAGAGGCTCACCATGGAATGGTGCATCTAATTGACAGGGTAGATGTTCAACACGAATCAAAGTGGGGCCCACACATCTAGACATCATGGGAAGTTCCCATGAGCTCAACCACATAGAAGTATTTCTCCACACACACACATGTTATATATGTATATATGTTTGACATGCATCAAGGTGGGGCCCACACAGCTTGACATCATAGGAAGTTCCCATGAGCTCGACCACATAGAACTATTTCCCTATATATATATATATATATATATATATATATATATATATATATATATATATATATATATATATATATATATATATATATATATGAGAAAAGGTTCTATGCACTCGAGTTAATGGAAACTTCCTATGAGGTCGAGCTGTGTGGGCCCCACCGTGATGTGTGTCGAATATCAACACTGCATTTGATGAGTCTCCTTTAAATCATGGGATGTCTCAAAAATTAGCCATATACGAAACTCAGGTGGGCCATACCATTTAAAATCATGTGAAGACATTCCTAAAACATATAAAAACACTTGGTGGGGCCCACCTGAAATTTGGATGCGCATGAAACTTGGTCTGACCCCTCATCCAAGTGGGACACACATAATGAACGGGTTGAATTTGTGAACCACATATCGGTGGGCCCAATAAATGATTATTAATGTTTTAAAGGAGGGTAACCTCTCTCAAGTTTTGTATCTGGTGTGGCCCATACAAGTCACGGATTGACTTGATTTTTAAGCCCCAAGCCCACCATGGAATGGTGCATCTAACTGATGGGGTAGATGTTCGACATGCATCATGGTGGGGCCCACACAACTAGATCTCATGGGAAGTTCCCATGAGCTCGACCGCGTTGAACCTTTTCCATCTCTCTCTCTCTCTCTCTCTCTCTCTCTCTCTCTCTCTCTATATATATATATATATATATATATATATATATATATATAGTGGTTCGAGCTCATGGGAACTCCCCATGGGGTCGAGCTGTGTGGGCCCCACCGTGATGTGTGTCGAACATCAACACTGTGCATTTGATGGGTCCCCTTTAAATGATGGGATATCTCAAAAATCAGCCAGATACGGAACTAAGGTGGGCCATACCATCTAAAATCATATGAAGACATTCCTGAAACATAAAAAAGCACTTGGTGGGGCCCACCTAAAATTTGGATGCATCTGAAACTTGGTGTGACCCCTCATCCAAGTGAAACACACATAATGGATGGGCTGGATTTGTGAAACACATCTCAGTGGCCCCAACAAATGATTATTAATGTTTTAATGAAGGGTAGCCCCTCTCAACTTCTGTATGTGGTGTGGCCCACACAAGTCACAAATTAACTTGATTTTTAAGCCCCAGGCCCACCACGGAATGGTGCATCTGACTGATGGGGTAGATGTTCGACAGGCATCAGGGTGGGGCCTACACAGCTCGACCTCATGGGAAGTTCCCATAAGCTCAACCCCATAGAACCTTTTCCCATATATATAGGAAATGGTACTATACGATCGAGCATATGAAACCCTAACATACAGTCGAGTCGTGTTCCATTTTCCATCGTCGGATGATAAATTTGAAAAATATACTGTCTGGATAACAGTTTCTAATGAAAAGGAAACTGGCGAAACCGGTGGAGCATTTTACTCGCCCGCAAGGAAAGAGATTAAGAATTGGATTGTTTGATGCGACCTTAGTAGTGTGTTGCCATTAGACCCACCATGATGAATGTGTTATATCCAGACCATCCATCCATTTGCCAAGTTTATTTTATGGCGCATCCATGAAAATGAGGCAGATCGAATGCTCAAGTGGACCACATCACAGGAAGCATTGGGGATTGAATGCTTATCATTGAAAACCGCTAGGCCCATAGAAGTTTCGGATCACGCTGATATTTATTTTTTTCTCTTCATCTACGTTTGGGTGCCCTATAGACAGGTAGGATTGTAAATAAACATCATGGTAGGCCTTTGGAAGGTTTTAAAGGTGGGTGTCACAGTGCCCCACTTCTTTATGTGGTGAGATCCACTTGAGCTTTAGATCTTCATAATTTTCAGGCTCATGATCTAAATTGACCTCGCCAAATAAATGGACGGTGTGGATATAGCACACACATTATGGTGGAGCCCACAGAATTAGTAACGTCGTCGCAGCAACTAAGTTGGTGGTGCGTTGCACACCGCGCAAGCCGCTTACAGAAAGTAGGGGAGCGGATTAGGTGCTTTCGGGTAACACCTTTGTTACACTTGCTGTATGGGGCCTACTTTGATGACTTTTTTATATATCTATTCCCTCCATCCTTTTTATTATATATTCTTAAGACGTAATCTTAAAACTTAAACAGATTCAAATGTCAGGTGGACGAAACCACTAGAAACAATGATGAATGACTATTAAAAGCTTTTTATGGGAAACAAAAGTTTTGGATTAATCTTATCTTTACATTTTCACTTCATCGATGTCTAGTTGACCTTATCAACGAGTTTGATGGAAACAAAACATTATAATGGACATTACTATGGACCATAGGAAGTTTTAATGGTAGGCATTCAATCACCACTGTTTCTGATAATATAGTCCATATGAGATTTAAGTCTTCTTCATTTTTGGACATGCCATAAAAATGATCGTGAAAAACAAATGAATGTCATGGATATAAAATAAATGGATTAAGTTGGCCCAACAGCTAGGACTGCACTGTCAATGGTGTGGCCAAGGTTGCATATAATATATTCCCACCGTGTTGAAGCAGAAAACCTAGTGTGTCAAGGCGTGAATTTCCCGCGAAAGGGTAAGAAGTTCTTGTGAACTTAGGTGGGGCCATCATGATGCTTGTGAGAAATCCACCCGTTCATCCGTTTTACGAGCTCGTTCCAAGACATAAAAATAAAATTAATCCTGATCCAACACTCAAGTGGACCACACAAGAGGGAAAACCTAGGAAAAAAATACCTATCGTTGAAACTGTCACGCCCTAAACTTAGAAAACGGGCTCACAAAATTCTCGATTGCCAAATCCGGCGCCCACAGCCTCCGTAGTGCTCCATTCTCAGATCCCGACACTCACATGCTAGATTCCGATCCTGGGATCCTACAAAGAGGATTTTCTATATGAATTTTTTTGTAATGGAGTATAACCACAAGCATAACCAAGTCACAAAACAACATCACCACGTATCTACTCTATCAAAAACTTTAAGCACAATGCGGAAGGGAAATGTAAGGTGATCAAAAATTCCAAAATAATTTGATGTGCACTCCTACCTCAGCATTGCTGCGATCTAATGTCACCTACATGCAACGGTCGTGCATAAGCTTACAAAAGCTTAGAGGGTGGTATAAGTCTGTGCGTAAGGCAAGTGTCAAGTATACAATATCAAAGTAATACGAAAATATGCGGTAAGTCTATGAATACAGTCAGCCGTACCAAGGCTATGTGATGCAAGACATGAATGCTATCGGCCATACCAAGACCATGTGATGCGACGCATATGTAGCCAAATGTCATATGTGAGATACAAAGCAAGCATGTCAGTACTCATCAAGTACATATATCAGTACGGTTCCTCTCTAGGATATCACTGGGGTCTAGTACACTCTATACCGACTATCGCCTCCCTAGCCGTACAGCCCAGCGAACAGAATAGACCTTATTATCTGCCTGACCAGTAGTCTGCCAATACCTACCCGGCTCATCGATAGCGGACTCATTGGTAAGCTCGTAAAACTCAGCCTAGCTTATAGCCCCCTCACTCGAGCGGATAAGGCCACACCCCCTTTCAACCGATCACAACACAGTGGGAGATGCGGCCTACTGGTATTCAGCACTCGAGCGCTCGCATATCCACTCGGTCTAGACGTTGGAGCACCTCTTAGTACCAAAAAGGTTCTGAGACTTTCACCCAAGGACATCCTAAGTACCCACAGTGTTAGAACCAAGTATTTTCGGTATCCGATACGGCCATTCATGATGTGTCTGTGGAGCCACGACCCTGATGTCGCTAGGGCATACAATGATCAAGTCACACATATGCGAGATGTATGAGTCATACTGTACAATCATGCAGCAATCTCGCGTGTACTACGCGATCGTGTAGGGCACTCCGTCTCATAAGGAGTCCCATAAATGTCTCAGCCTAACGTCTTATGCTATGATGATGCGTATGGCAAGAGGCATGGAATTATGTTTAACATATTATAAAGTAATGAACTATCCTCACAACTAAGATGGGCCTAGACGGCCTACACGTAACTAGTATGAGCCTATCAATGGGCCCTAGGGAGAGTTATAATGTGGACATTTAACCAATATTATCCTTACAATGTGGACGTCATACCATCATTGCTCCTAAGGCATGGCTCGCCATAAATATCATTACACAAACCATGGTGGAATCACATATTGTAATGGACCTTAAGTACATCCCCTTAAGCCTCGACCCATGGGCCTTAGTGTAAGACCCGTATCTTGGTCCGTACCATTCCGTAGACTTCCGCGATCTTACCAGTCGAATTTCGACAACCTTCGACCCTTAACCGATATTAACGCGCGACCCTAATTCATATGACGTCAACCTGTTTCGACTCGACCCGAGTTCTGTACCATAGCGACCGCGCCGTCACCGCGGTTCCAATGTCGCGACTCGCGCTCCGAGGCGATACCCTAGTCGAGAGTTGTAGACCAACGTTTGGTGCAAAGAAACGCCACGCGTTGCGAAACTCAAGAGAATCTCTACGATGTGTCACATCAATCATATCAATCCCATCAATTAATCATCCATCAATCCATCACATGTCAAGTACACATCACTTTCACCCCTTTTCCCAAGCAACTACAAAAGTCTACCAATGTCATACCTCTCTTACACAAAAGGCCACAAAAGTTAAAAAAGTGGCTCTTACACACCCATCACCACATCCATCACTCCATCACCCATCATTCCATCTCTCTCTACAACTCTCTCTTTCTCATTTTCCCATCTCATTCTCCAAGCAAGCTCCATATGTATGAAATTTCTCCAAGCTTTTGAAAAAAATTCTAAGTGTGGCCCACCTTCCCTACCCCATGATCTCCCCATCCTAACCTTCCATTCCCCATCTCCTCCATTGAAATCCAAGCTAAGGTGCCAAGGAACCCCTAGGAGCAAAAAGATCAGACGGTGGGTGCCTCTATAGGGTAATTTTTCTTATTTTTATGATGGGCCAAGTGAGGTCCACCGATCCATGGTGTGGATCTCACTTGGGACCCTAAGTTGTGGTCGATGGACCACTTAGATCATCATGATCATTTCATGATGGGGCCATTCTCCATGGACCCCATCATGATGTTTATTTCTTTAGAAAGGTCATCTAGACCATCCATATTGGTGGGGAAAGGATCCCCACCGTTGATTTTAAATTTTGGTGGTCTCATGTGTTAAAGGACCCATCCGATTGTATAATTTCTTCATGGGAGGGCTCATAGTGGCGGAGCCCTCCATCACAAAGCGTGTCCCACTCTCCATGTCTCTCTCCCTTTTTATTTCTTTTTATTTTATTTTATTTTATTTTATGTAATAGGGTTGTGTGGCCCACTTGAATGGACCCCACCTTGAGATATTTATTCTGTTCAAGTTTTTATTCAAGTGGGGCCCACCTTATATGTTGTACCCACGTCACCCATCAGTGGTGGCCCACTTCATCAGGGCCCACCACAATGTATTTTTAAAAGAACCAAACCGTCCAACGTCTGGGACGCTGGACGTTCCTGTAAATAAAAAAAAAAAAGGGAAAGAAGAAAAGAAGGAAGCCTTTGGGTGGTCCACTTGCTTAGGCCCCACCGTGATGTATGTAATCAATCCACGCTGTCCATCCCATTCTCCACCTAATTTTATGCGTTGGGTCAAGATTTGGAGTCGATCCAATCACCTGGTGGGCCATAGCGTCAAAGATTGCATCATCACCGTTCAAATATCATTTTCTTATTTTATTTCATTTTCTATCATCAAAAAAATTCAAACTTTAGACTCTTTGGGATCGTCTTGAGCCAGGGAAGCTAGTGAATGGAGCAGATTTAAGTGATGTGGGCCCTACACTCGAAAAACCCCGAAAAACAGGTTTTTCCCAAAATTTTGCAAGAGGCAGAGGCAGAGCCTCTGCCGTCTGACATGCAGCGGCAGCGGCTGCACGCTATGCAGCGTCTGAGATGGGCGGACAGCCACCCACGGCCCTGCACGTGGGCCCCACAGTGATGTTTATTTGCGATCCAATCTGCTCATGAGGTGGGCCACCTCCATAAGTGGGCCCCTGCCAAAATTCAGGCCAATCCAAGGCTCAGGGGGTCCACACCAGAGGAAACAGTGGTGGCTAAAAGCCTACCATTGAAACCATTTTTTTTGGCCCATGGAAGTTTTGAATCAAGCTAAAATTTGTATTTTTCCTTCAACCAGGTCTGTTTGACCTTATCAACGGGTTGGATGCCAAATAAATATTACAGTGGGCCCCACATGGGACCCACAAGTGAAGTGTGGGTTTTATTCCCACCGTCCTGGCGGACGGTGGAACCCACCAGATATACGTGTTTTATTCTTACCGTCCAGCGGACGGTGGGCCCTGGTGCATGTGTCCCACATGCACTGTCCAAATGCAGTGAGCCCCACCATGATGCATGTGTTAAATCCAAGCCGTCTATCCACTTTACAAGCTCATTTTGGGCATGAGCTTAAAATGTTGAGCCAGATTCATATTCCTAGTGGACCCCACCTTAGTCTGTTTTAAGGCCCTTCTTAATGTAGTGATAATACTCTATTGGGGGCCCACTTTGTTGTGGTTATAAGATCCACTTGATATAAAAAGCCTATGGACTTAAGCCCACTTGATATTTAAGGCCTATGGGCTTAGGCCCACTTGATATTTAAGGCCTATGGGTTTAGGCCCACTTGATATGCTCCAAGGCCATGGGACTAGGTCCATTTGATATATTTTAAGGCCCATGGGACTAAACCCATTTGACTTATATAAGGCCTACAGGTTTAGGCCCATTTGATGTACTATAAGGCCTATGGGTTTAGGCCCATTTGGTTCATATAAGGCCTAAGGGTTTAGGCCCATTTGACTCATATAAGGCCTATGGTTGAGACCCATTTGATGTACATGTGGGGCCCAATTGGTGTGGCCCATTTGTTACATATTAGACTCATGAGACTAGGCCCAATTGATGCAATTCAAGGCCCACGGGTTTTGACCCATTGTAATGCACTTAAGGCCCATTGGTGTGGCCCATTGATGTGACCCATTGATGAATAAAAGGCTCATATGATAGAGCTTATTTGATGTATTTAAGGCCCAATGGGATGTACCTAAGGTCCATTGCAATGTGTGAGCCTAACACGAATTATGTAACGATGTTTGCTACAATCGTACCTTAGGAGCAATGTCAGTTTGACGTTCACATTGCAAGTGTAATGTTGGTTAGATGTCCACATTACGACTCTCCCTAGGTCCCCTTGGATAGGCAGTACTTGTTATGTATAGGCCGTCCAGGCCCATCTGCGTTGTAAGAATGGTTCATCACTTATTTACATGTTTAGTATAGTTTCATGACTCATGATCATACGCATCATATGTATGCTTGATATGAAAAGTAACTGATCATAGCATATGCCTTCAGGCAGATTGTTTATGGGACCCCGATTAGGCGGTGTTGCCCTGCATGAGCGCTCAATACGTGAAAGGATTTGCTGCATGATTGGATAGTGTGATTCATGCATCTCGTATTGTGTGATATAATTACTGTACGCCCTAGCGACATCGGGGCCGTAGCCTCCACAGACAGATCGTGGTTGGCAGGATTGGATACTAAAAATTTTATTCTACATGGGGTGCTATAGATATCCCTAGGTGAAAGTTCCTAAACCCTTATGGTACCAAGAGGTTTCTCCAACGTCTAGACTGAGTGGGTAGATGAGCGCTGAGTGCCGATTACCAGATGGTTGTGCTCTCTACTGTATCGTGGTCGGTTGGAAAGGGGTGCGGCCTTACCCGCCCGAGAGTAGGGGGAAATGCTAGGCTGAGTTTGACCAGCTCGAGGAATGGGTTCGCTATCAACGAGTCGTGCCCGATATTGGCAAACGGATAGTGAGGTCTCTTCCACTTACCTTATTGTGCGCGATGTGGCGGCAATCTGGTTTAGAGTGTACTAGACCCCGGTGATATCTCATATTTAAGCTGTATTGATGTGTGGACATAGATGAGGATCTGTATGCTTGAGTTGCATTGCACATCACATGGCCTTGGGATGGCCGATACCATTCATGTCTTGCACTGCATAGCCTTGGTACGGCTCATGATATTGTAAATCCATCTACATATTCTGCATTACTCTGACATTGCATGTTCATATTACTACCTTGCGCACACACTTTCACCACCCTCTAAGCTTTCTATAAACTTATGCACGACCGTTGCATGCAGGTGACGTTGGTTCGCAGCAGCGCTGAGGCAGGAGCACGTTGCAGATCATTTTGGAATTTTTATTCTTTACCATTGTATTTCTCTTTATGCTCATTGTACTTGTAAAGTTTTTTATCATAGTGAAAATGTAATGGAGTTCTTGGTTGTTGTTTGTGGGTTATGCCTTTGGTTATGATTATTACGAATCAAACTGACGGTGAAAATCCTCCTCGTAGCATCCCAGGATCGGAACCTGGCGAATGGGCGCTAGGAGCCGAGAATGGGGTTCTACGGAGGCTGTCGGCACTGGATTCGGCGATCGAAAATTTTGTGAGCCCGGTTTTCGAGTTTGGGGCAGACACTTAGATATATCAAATGGGCTGCATCACATGGGCCTTATATTCATCAAGTGGGCTGCATCAATGGGCCACACCAATGGGCCTTACATACATTGCAATGGGCTATAACTCATGGGCCTTGAATACATCACAATGGGCCCTCATATGGCAAGCGGGTCACATCACATGGGCCATATGCATATCAAATGGGCCCCACCAATGAGCCCCATGTATATCAAATGGGCTACACCCAAATATAAGTGGTGATGATGATTTCCACCATTAAAATTTCCAAGGCCCACCATAATATATATATATATATTCCATCCTGTCTGATCATAAGGTCACACAGACCTGAATTAAGAGGAAAGCAATTTCCTATTGATCCAAAACTCCTACACTCCCGAGGGATTTTAATTGGTAGATGTTCAATTCTCACCATGCAGTGTGGTCCACTTGATAAATAGATCTGTCTTATTTTGTATCTCAAGCCTTAAAATCATCTGTTAAAAATGGTTGGACGGTTTGGATGCAACACATGCATCATGGTGGGTCCCACCGTCCAAGTGTGGACGGTGTGAATAAAACACATACATCATTGGTAGGTCTCATGTGGGGCCCACCATAACGTAAATTTTCCATCCAATCTACTGCTAAGGTCACGTAGACATGGAAGTAGAGGAAAAACAAATTTCATATTAACCCAAAACTTCTGTAATACCCAAAAAGGGTTCAATGGCAGTCATTCAATCACCACTGTTTCCTATGATGTGGGCCACCTGAGCCATGTATATGGCTGATTGGGAGGGGGGCCCACTGCCCTACGGGGCTCACCAATGCACGGTGTGGATGCTCAACACACATCACAATGGGGCCCATGTATGGGACTCCTATCCTGCCCATCCATCCACGGTGACGCTAGCAGCAGCGTCCTGCGCTACTGCATATTTAAAAAAAAAAAAAAAAAAAAAAAAAAAAAACTGATTTCTTACGGTTTTTCTTAAGTGGGGCTCACATCAGTAGAATCTGACCCGTCCACTGGCTCCTATGGCTCAAGACAAGCCAAACAAGCCCAATATTTGGCATATTTCAGTGTGTAAAAAGGTCAAAGTAACTTTTAACGATGAAAACTACTGTTTTCTATAATATGGCCCTCCAGATGATCAGATTGGCATCGCATTTCGGCTTAACGCCTAAAATGGGCTGAGGAATGGAGTGGACGGCATGGATTGGATTGATGCATCAAGGTGGGGCCTGCATGAACAGCCCACCCAAAACCTTAAAAGCAAAGCATTTTTTTTGGCTAGTACACCCCACTGTCGGTTCACGTGTCACTGGACCACGTCCAGCGTCCAGGGACACTGGACGGTATGAATGTCCATTCAAGGTGGGTCCCACATAGACGTGGCCCACTTGATCAATCTGATATTTGTGTTTTTTTTTCCCATCATTAAAGGGTAGGGCCCACATGGCTTGGACGGCCATGAGGTCCACTTGATGGACGGTTTGGACACCACGTGCACTCATCATGTGGGCCACAAAATAAATAAATGAAGGAGAGAGAGAGAGAGAGAGAGAGAGAGAGAGAGAGAGAGAGAGATGTGATGATGGAGGGACCCCGGCATTCTAGGCTCTCCATTGCATGATTTACAATATACATCAAGTGGATCTCATTTCATATGGGCCCACAGATCAAAAGCAACAGTGGAAATCCTTTCTCCACCGAAATGGAAGGTCTAGATGACTCTATCCATGCAAGGAAAATAAACATCATGATAGGGTCCATGCATGGAGAATGGCCCCATCATTGAATGATCATGAGGATTAAGGTGGGCCATAAACCACATCTTAGGGTCCAAAGTGAGATCCATACCATCAATTGGTAGGCCTCACTTGGCTCATCATAAAAACAAGAAACTAGGCCTATAGAAGCACCCACCGTTTGATCTTCTTGGTCTAATGGAACGTCAAGCTCCTTGGGTCTCACTTTGATGGTGGAAGATGAGAAATGAAAGGCTAGGATGAAAGTTTATGAGATGGGAAAGTGAGCCATACAAAACACACTTTCTCACATAGAATGCTTGGACGTGTATATTTTTTTGTTGCTTAGAATTGTGTTTATAAAATGAGAGAGACAGAGAGGGTTGTAAGGAGAGAGAGATGGGTGATGGATGTGAGGTGAGTGATGGATGTGAGGTGATGGTGTACTTGACTTGAGAGTTGACTTGGTGGTTGTTTGACTTGAGGAGAAATAAAGCATGGGTGCTCTTGTACTTGACATGAGGTGATTGAGTGATTGATTGATGGGACATGTTATAGAGATTCTCTTGAGATTGTAAATGCGCTATGTTTTCTTTGAAATAAACGCCGGCCCACATCTCCCTGCTAGGGTATCGGATCGGTATGCAAGATGCAGCATTGGAACTGCGGTGACGGTGCGGTCGCAATGCTACAAGTCTCAGATTAAGCCGGCTCAAATCTACATGATACGACTTAGGGTCGCCCGCAAACATCGATTATAGGTCGCGGATTGCCGGACTTTGACGGGAAAGATCACGGGAGTCAATGGAACAGTACGAACTAGGATACGGGTCTTATAGAAACCTTCTTAGGTTTGAACTTGATGTTTACTTGACATCCAAACCGTTTTTGAAGTCATTTCCATTGGGATGAACTGAAAACACAAAGAACTGAGCCTGATACAATTTTTTTTATGGACATATGAATATTTCAACTGTGATTGTTCAATCCCCATTGTTTCCTATTGTATGGCCCACTGGAGACTTGGATCCAGCTCATTTTTTGTTACAAAAACTAAAGCAAGGTCGCAAAAAGGATGGATAGGGTGGATTTATCACAAACATCATGGTGATCTCACCTACTTCCTGACACAGGAACTTAGGGCTAAAGGCTTTTCAGGAAATCTACGCCCGTCTGCCACGTGCAATGACCTCTGTGTTGTTGTGTTGCCGTCATGGCCCAACCATGATATAAGTGTCATATTCACATCGTCCATTCATTTGATGAGATTATTTTAGGGCATTAGCCCAAACATAAGGCAGATTCAAATCTCAAGTGGATCACAACATAGAAAACAATGGAGATTGAGTGTCTACCATTGAAAATATTGAAAACTTCTTATGGGCATAAAAGTTTTGGATCAAGCTGGTATTTGTTCCGTCCTTTCATCCAAGTTTGTGTGACAATATGAACAGGTTAGATAATAAATAAACATCATGGTGCGTCCTAGGAAGTTTTCAACGGTGGTCATCATTGTCCCACTACCCTCTGTGGTGTGATTCATTTGAGAGCTAGATCTGCCTAATTTTTTATTTCATGATTTAAAATGATATCTCTAAAATGACGAGCGGTGTGGATATCACATTGACTCGAGAACTTTTCCAATAAGTAGTATATGGATAATGTCAGTTGGTTTTACTTTTGTTTGTGTAGCTAACATGTATACATTAATAATCTTTAAATTTATCATCCAACGAGGGAAAACAGGACACGACTCGACCATATGTTAGGGTTTCATACGCTCGACTGTATAGTACAATTTCCCTATATATAAAGACACACACACTTCCACATAAAACAACGGTTATAGGATCGGGACCATTCACCCACAGAGTTATCGTGAACGGAAGCGGATTGACTTTTGTACCACGTACCACCAACCTAGCTGATGTGGGTACGTGTCGTGCAAAGACGAGCGGTCTGATGCTCCTCAAGCTCTAAGGTGTACGAATGGTTTAAAGGATATCAAAGTTACATGTACCCCCACAATTATGTATTTATCATATCTATACCATTCATTCACTTGATGAGATCATTTTATATATTGATCCCAAAAATGAATAATTTCAGGTTCAAGTGGACCACACCACAAATAGCATTGGGGATAAAAATTATCACCATTAAAACATCCGTAGGGCTATCATAACGTTTACTTTCCGTAAGGTCACACAGACCGGGATGAAGAGAAAAAACAAATGTCATGTTATCCAAATTTTCTGTGACCCTAGAAAGGGTTTCAATGGCAGGCGTTCAATCCCCACTGCTTTCTACAGTGTGGTCCACTTATATACGGATCTTATTTTTCGGCTTAAGCCTTATGACGAGTTCACCGAGTGGACTGACGGATAGGATATTACTCGTACTTCGTAATGGGACCCACAGAACTTAATGACGTAAACACACCAGCCATATCAGTGGTGTGTGGTACACCAGCCAATCCGCTTTCATCATCAACATACCAAGGACAGAAGGCCCGCCAATAATCATATGGTTAGGATCATCTACACCCAGATCCATGGCTCAACTGGCAGACTGAGTGGAGATACCTCGTTTCAACACTTGAGGGTCTCCGTATCGATCCTTAGTGGGGGTGGCTAACATGTGTGTACTGGCAAGCTAGTCGAAATTTAATAAAAATTAAAAATTAAAAAAAAAAATTAAAAATTAAAAAAAATATTAAAAATTAAAAAAAAAAAAAAGGGGTTCAGACTCATCTGATAGCGAGGGGTTTTGTGGTCATCCCAACACCACGTAGCTACTTGTATTACGACTCTGCCGGCCCACTGTGATGCGTGTGTTTTATCCACTCTATTCATCTGTTTTTCCATCTCATTTTTCATCTATTTTTCCATCTCATTTTTTAGGGCATGAGCTTAAAATTGAAGCATATCTAAAGCATCTCGTTTTTTAGGGCATGAGCTTAAAATTGAAGCATATCTAAAGCTCAAGTGGACCACACCACAGGTAACAATGGGGTTGAACACCAATGGTTCAAACCTTCTTACAGTACAGTGATGTTTATTTGCCCTACAACCTATTCATGAGGTCATACAAACCTCGGCGAAGAGAAAACACAAACATCATCTTTAGTTTTGTAATCGGAAAGAAGTTTTCAAATGATAAGCATTCAATCACTTTTTCCATAGTGTGGTCGACTTGAGATTTGAGATCATATCCTAAAATAAGCTGGCAATATGAATGGGTGGTATGTATAAAGCACATACATAACAGTTGACCCCACATAGTTGTGGTCACCTCTCAATCTGGTCCAATTTATGTAGCATATCTTTTTATATCAATCACGTTGGTCCCATCATTGATGACCCATCCATCTGAAATCACTTTAATCTGAAGCTCTTAAAAATCCAATGAATAGATATTGAAATGTACAACCATATTAATTACACTAGAAAAGATGCGATCACTCATATGGACCATCCATCACATGGGGCCCACTTTGATCATATATCCCTTTCAAATTAGGCAGGCACTCATAAATTATACAAGTGCCATAAATTAACTCAAGTAAAATAGAATAAAGTGTAGAATCCAAGTCGGTCCAAAAATAAGATTGGTTGAATGAATGCTAACCTGATCTGACCATGGCAGACGCTTGAAAAATGGGTCCATTGGATATTTTCATTTTTAACCATACAATGACTGTCCACCAATCCGATTAGTTAGATAATAAAATGAACCTAAATTTTGTTTATCATATATCTAAATTATAAATAATAATTTATACAGTTTGATTTAACTTACTAATATGCCAAATATTCAATTACCATTAATTTTTAAGTGCAAGCGTATCAACCATCACACTCTGGCAGAGTATCAAAGTTTTCTCCTCATAATTCCTGGAACAGTAGAAAGATCATGGCAAAGTCAAGCCCGCCTAGAAAAATAATCTACTTTTAATATCAATACGGTACATTTATTGTAGGTGGATCTGATTATCGTCCGGTCAAGATCGATCGGAAAAGGTAGGTGGTCCCAACCAATGGGGCCCACATCCCATCACTGTCTTTATCTTGATTGTCGAAAATCTGGCACATGCCTAACCAACACCCTTTATTTTCCTATCAATTGAAAACGTGATATTACTGCATTTGGACGTGGCTTATTATTCTTCATGGGTTGTGTGTGGGGCCCACCGTTGTGTTTGTATGGTATACAACCTGTAAAGAAGGGCCGCCGGGCATGAAAGTTGGATGCCTAAAAATAGGGTGATTCAACTGTGGCGTCAGCCATCACACGAAATTGGAAGTTTTTGAATGGCTGTGATTTGTTTATGTGATGTTGGACAACCTAATGATTAGACAGGCCTGATTTTTTAGAGGGGGCATTTAATTCACAGGTTAGATGGAATACACAAAACACTGTGGGCTCACACATGTATAAGTAGGTAAATGACTTTTCCACCCAAGTTAATAACTTCTCCCAAGCAGGTGTTGTATAATAAACTAATAATGGTATTCTAAGAGGAGTTGTAGAGGACCATGCACCATCTGTATTTAAAATTTCAATATTATTATTAATTTTTAATATTTTATTTTACGAAAAAAAATCAGATAATATTTTTAGCATTTGATTCAGGAGATGAGTCACATATGATACTTATTTCCAGACAACGGATTTGGATGGCTTGGATCGACATGATGAATATCCCGTAAGCTCTATAAGAAAACATTTAAAAATCTTGGATGAAAATTTCTAACTAAGAATGCAATTCATCACCCTGGTATGTAATATGTATGACATCCAACCAGTCCGGCAATCTCCCCCCTCCATTAAAGTTGGACACCCCTGTAGGGAGGCCAATCCAACTTTGCAAATTTTGGAGGTTGTCATATGTTTGTTTGTTTTTTTTTTCTTTTTTTTCTTTTTTTACTTTTTTTTTAAAAAAAAATAAAATAATTTAAAAAAAAAGATGTCGCCTACCTAATGATCATATGGCTGTGATTTTGCATCCCATCACTAGGTGGGTCCTCATGTGATGCAAGCAACACCATAATGATAGGATACCCTCGACATCAATGACGTTGGGATGAACGTGATAAGGTCAATAACTGTCTTCCTCAAGGATAATTATTCTAAATTCACAAAACTTTTTTGGACTCCTCAAAAATACTTTTCAAATCCATGAGGAAAAAAGCAAAAAAAATAGAAAATAAATTCTACAAAATTTATAATTTGATTGATATTTGAAATAAACGAGTCTACAAGCCTTTAAGTAGGGATACTAAGCTAATGAAAGAAGTTTTAGAATTAAACTACAACTAAAACTCCTAGAATACGCAACTTACTATAAATAATAAATTTACTATTTATAGACGGTAGTGATTCCTACTAATGCACTGGTTTTTGGCCAAAAATAGTAAGTGTCCTATTTGGCCGAAATATGATGTTCTCCTAATTATTCTAAACACTTTTCATGTTGGACACAACTCCTAAAACCCAAGGGAAGAAGAGTTATACTCAAGCTAAAACTTACTATAAATAGTAAAAATGAAATTAACATAGGGATTCGACGGTTAATCTGATTGTATTTCGCAAATTTGGCATGCGCAACCCAGCATAATGGGGTTGGGTGGCAAACTAGCTCGTCCTACCTCAAAATCATTCTAATTTGCAAGATATGCCCATTTTAAGTTTTGACGGTCTGGATTACCTCCGCTTCCAATCAAGCCTTCTCTGATCCATCCGCTCTACATCAATCAAGCTCATGCAATCAATAGGTAGGCGACACCACATAAAACAATGAAAGGCCATTCATTAACTTTTAATTCCATGGTAGCCCCACATGACAGTTGGATCTGCCTGATTTTGGAACTTTCACTGTTCATAGCGGGGAGACTATGAGGTATAAGTCTTAGAGACAAACACCTCGACATGATCAATGGGCCCCACTCTACATTCATTATGATAATCCTTATCTCAATCTTGTGTTATGGAATGGTAAATTTACTGTATAAGAACATTTATTATTTTGATATAAGGACAATCATGTATATAAACCCACAGTGGGGATATGGATTAAGAGGTTTGCTTGGACAGAAATTTCAATGGTTGATAGGCAAGAAATTATTTAAAAAGTGTATACATGGCATACAAGTAGTTAAATTCAACATTCCAAATTATGGGACCCATTGTAGATTATCATGAACTTAAATTATTTTATTTATCTAATTATGAAATTGGTGGACATTAATTGGACGGTTAAAAATGAAAGACACCTAAGATCCTATTTCCCCAAACAATTGGCTATGAATCAGAGGTTAGGATTCTTCAACCAATATGATCTTGATATTGTGACTCGGCGACAGCGAGTTGCGCAATCTAGTCAATTTTATTTGAGTTGCTACATGTAATTGTAGAAGCATGCATATCAAGCTTCATACGCAATCAATTAGTATAAGCATCACGTAGAATATGATACTTAACTACATGGCGTCGAATTACAGTACAATATGCCAAGACTAACCATTAGATTTGGGCCTTTTCAATGGCATAAATCATTTATTTGATAGGACTATCCTTGGATGGGATGCCCAGATGATCTCTCGAATTAAATACTTCAACCTATTGATTATACAAAGATTATGGTGACCATTTATGTTCAAAACAAAGAGGTAAACTATCGAAGAGTTGAAACTATCTACTGGGCTTTTTAATTTGTTGTCTTTCCACCTAACAAAATAAGAATTTTTATAAATAAATAAATAAGAAAAGTTTATATCATTGGAAGATTTTCCAATGACTCAAATTGAAAGGCTAAAGTCTGACATATCCTACTGCAATACATTAGGATGTGTTCGACAAACCTCTTCAAATAACACATACAAAATTTCATCTTCTATTTTTTTAAAAATAATTATTATTATTTTATTTTTTTGTGACCATAGCCAAATTTACATGTTATCAAAGTGATAAGATCAATGACCACGGCTCTAGTTTTGACCGTAGTCGGTTCTGCAACAATTAGTATCAGTTGGATCTCCGAATCTAGTGAGGTTGTTACTCAATGAACACGATTGCACCATTACCAAAATCAATTAAAACCCATTGCTCATTGATTACACCCATACCATCACCAAAAACCTATTAGAATTTTTCGTTGTTGTGAACCTGATGGAGACCCATATAGTTCACGTGAATTCAAGCTCACCACCTAGCTCAAGCACCCAAATCAAACCCAACTTTGGTGTCTAATACCAATCTTCTGTCGTCCACCACCATCCCATTCCAATATGTAATTATCATGTACCACTCAAACCAAAAGGAAATTTTACGGGATGCCCATAAGACCAACCATGCTTTATAAGCTAAAATTTTGGGTAGTTAAGGAATAAAATGTTCATGAGATGAGTATCTCTTAAATGAAGATGCAAAGTTGAATGAATGGCAAGATGATGAATGATGGAATTAAAAATTAATGCATTCAAGAGAATTTAAGAATAGGGTCAAGGTAATAAGATATGGGAAAGTAGAATTATATGGTTTAGTGATATGAAGCCGAGACTAAGAATCATGCTAGGTAGGAATGAGTTGATGTAAGTTGAAATAAAAGAATAAAGAGAGAGAAGAAAACGAAGTGGATGGATGTATTAACAAAAGACTTAAATAATGGTCACACGAAAAGTATAACCCTTGAAAGGGTGGAAGGCAGAATGAGAGATTCATGTAACTTATCCCAAATAATTGGGTAAGGGTTAATTAATAATGCTGATGATGATGAAACTACTTCTCAATATATCTTTTAAGATAAAAAGTTTTGGGGCTATTAATGTAAAGTCTAAAAATTCAATATTACATACTTGGATATGTTATCCATTAAAGTATATTGCAGATTTGATCAAATTGGCCAGCTTGGCTGACCACAAATGTGCAGATACTCTTATGAAAATCAATGTCAAATATAGAAAAGATATATAGTGGAGAAGAGTTGCAAGATACTACCATTTACAAACAGTTGGTAACTAGCTCAATCTTATCATGACTTGTCCTAGTTAGTTTGTTAATTATTCACATCTCTCTGTTGTTCATCGCATTATATATTATCTATGAGGAACTCATCATGGCTCTTCTTCTCTCCATCTAATAGCCTATGCTTATGCAGATGGCCAGTCGAAATGCCCGAATACTGGTCACTCGACCACTGGATGGCCCATGTTTCTACCATTATCTTATATCATGGAAGTGTAAGAAATAGCACATGGTTTATAAATCTTTTATAGAAGCTAAACATCAAGTTATGTCATCAACTAGCCTACAGTGATCACATTGTTCTTCTAATAA
Source organism: Magnolia kwangsiensis (assembly GCA_037074715.1). Classification (NCBI taxonomy): domain Eukaryota; kingdom Viridiplantae; phylum Streptophyta; class Magnoliopsida; order Magnoliales; family Magnoliaceae; genus Magnolia; species Magnolia kwangsiensis. The sequence continues at coordinate 18,125,816 of CM073582.1, forward strand.
GTCAGATGTATTTCTCTAATGTCTCACTCTATTACATGCCGATAACACCAGTGCTTTCTAAATCGCTAGTGATCCAATTAATTTTGCAAGCTTACAAAGCATATTAAAGTATATTGCACTTTATCCAAGAAAAGTATTTAGTTGGTAAAAATTGCACTTCCTTCCTCCAAACAACGACTTAAAATGACATCTTTACTAAGGCAATTACTCAAGCTTATCATGATGATTTGATTGGCAAACCAATGCCATTTACAATTTAAGGGGGAGTATGGGCACATTATCCAATCGGTGGGCCGGCTCCACTCCGTATTCATTATCGTCATCCTTATCTCAAACTTATATTATCAACTCTAGATTTATTGTATCTTTATATGAATGGCTATTAATCTTATATTATCAACTCTACACTTATTGTATCTTTATATGAATGGCTATTGTTGAGATCATGCATATAAACCATATTGGGGCTTTGGAATAATATACATAATTTGGCTTTATTCTTTGGTGACTATTACCACTTTAAACGAGTTAGATGTCATAAACACACTCTGTTGGACCCCATATGTAGTAATTGTAAGCTAAGCTTATCCTATAAGGACTTTTCAGAGAAATATGGTCTCGAAATTCAAGTCTTTAAATAGTAGTAGAAACTTGCAAGACAGCAACCCCTACGTCACTTTCTCATATCTTTCATTGACAAGACATCGATGGAAGCTCACTACAATTTTAAGCTGCTTCCTTGCACGTGGCACATGTGTGTGACGATTTCAACATTCAAAGTTTGGACTGCATTGTGAATAGGGCATGCTTGGTAATGTAGCGGGTGCATAGAGAAGAAGATGTCATCATTTTCTTCTCAAGATTAGTCTTTAAATCCATGAGAGAAAATCTCTAAAAATAAAATAAGATTTAATAATACTAAATGAAAATTGCTACTTAAAACATTTATGATCTTTAATAAGCAAATTAAAGAGATCCTGGCCAATGACTCAAAATAAGAAACTTTTAAAAATAGTTAAAATTACTAAAATAAAAACATACCTAAACTTATACAAACTTGTAAGCAATTCTTAGGGGTCATTTGGCACCCTGGATCGGGGGTAAATGGGTGTATTTAAAATCCAAGTAGCTACGTTTTTACGTTTGCTGCCCTATATTTGGCGGTAAATGGAATGACAGGTATTTTAAGTATTACTTTTGATGCATTTTGAAATCTGGGCAAAAAGTTATGATTTCTGTGTAATTCAACCTTTTTTAACTCATTTTGAATGCATAAGAGTTGCACCTTTAACAAAGGTATCACTAAGTTACTAATCAATTATATACAAACAATTTATTTATCAAATACAACACTAAAATCACATCAATAGAATGATTCAAACTATTCAAACGCTAGACATTTAAATGGATGGTTAGAAAATGTTGGTGAGTCACTCGTATATGATCTTTCCATTTGTGGCTCATCCAAGGCTTGAAATTTCCTTATTAATTTTTTGCCCTAGTATATATTTTAATGGGATTATTATAATCATTCTATTAAGTATCACATATGCATACTAAATAGGGATTTGAAAGCTGATTTAGTTAATCAAATTTAGGTCCTAAACTCCAATGCATTCCAAATACAAACCGACATCTTTTAGAGAATATTTTATTTCTTCTCTTTTTTTCATTGTACAGAGATAGAATACTTCATATAGTAGTCTCCTATGGCCTATATTAGGCTACATGCATATATTACACCTAGACATGCTAAACTTGACCCTCTAATTAAGAAATTACAATCTCTCTAATATTACAGCCATCATTTACTCCTTCAATCACTCTAACGTACAGCTCACGCCAACACTCCCCCTCAAGTTGGTGTGTATAGATCTCTAATGCCCAACTTATCAAGTAAGTTGTAGAAGTTCTTGCTACACGGCTTTGGTAAGAATATCTGTCAATTGATCTTCGGACTTGACAAACGGGAATCGAATTATCTTGGCTTCAAGATTCTCTTTGATAAAATGTCAATCTACCTCCACATGTTTGGTTCGATCATGTTGGACGGGATTATGAGAGATATCGATAGCAGCTTTGTTGTCACAGAAGAGATCCATCTCACAGTTTGGAGCGAAGCCAATTTCTGTCAACAGCCTTCTTAGCCATAGGAGTTCGCAAAGACCCTTAGCCATCCCACGAAATTCTGCTTCTGCACTTGATAATGCTACTACCTTCTGTTTCTTACTTCTCCACGTCACCAAGTTCCCTCCAACAAATGTAAAATACCCCGAGGTAGACTTTCTATCAGAAATATTTTCTGCCCAGTCAGCATCTGTGTAGCCTTCAATCCTTAGATGATTGGTCTTTGAGAACATAAGTCCTCTTCCATGGGAGGACTTTAGGTACCTGAGGATTTGGATCACTGCATTCATATGATCTTCACTCGGACAATGCATAAACTGGCTCACCACACTTACTGCATAAGCAATATCGGGTCGTGTATGTGAGAGATAAATGAGCTTCCCAACCAATCTTTGGTACCTTCCTTTGTCCGTTGGCACTTAGTCGGGATATTCTCTCAATTTGTGATTCTGGACTATTAGTGTATCTGCAGGTTTACATTCTAGTAATCCAACTTCTAATAACAAGTCGAGGGTATATTTTCGCTGAGAAAGAAATATACCTTGCTTGGATCTAGAGACCTCAATCTCCAGAAAAAACTTGAGCCCTCCCAAATTTTTCATTTCAAACTCGGCTGCCAATTGTTCTTGAAGTTTCGAGATTTCCTCCTGTTCATCTCCCGTAATAATCATATCGTCTATGTACACTATTAAAGCTGTTATCTTGTTTCCTTAATGTTTCAGGAAGAGAGTATGGTCTGAATTGCTCTGTCGAAAACCATACTTCCTCATAGCCAAACTAAGCCGTCCAAACCAGGCTCGAGAAGATTGTTTCAAACCATAAAATGTTTGTCATAGTTTACACACAACTTGACCAGAGGTCGCCTTATATCCTAGGGGAACATCCATGTAGATCTCCTCCTCAAGATCTCCATGCAGGAAGGCATTCTTCACATCGAATTGATGCAACGGCCAGTCCAAGTTTGCTACAAGAGATAATAGAACTCTAATAGTATTTAACTTGGCCACTAGTGAGAACGTCTCCTGATAATCTACCCCATATGTCTAAGTATAGACTTTTGCTACTAGTCGTGCTTTGTTGCGCTCGATTGTTCCATCAACTTTGTACTTTATAGAGAATACCCATTTGCACCCTACTATCTTCTGTCCTTCAGGTAAAGAAATAAGGATCCATGTCTCGTTCTTCATTAGTGCCTCCATTTTGTTCCTTCATTGCTTGAACCCATCTTGGATCCTTTAATGCCTCATCAACACTTGTAGGAATATGGTGCGAAGATAGATCATTCGCAAAGTTCTTGAGTGGTTCAGCAAGTCTCTTTGTAGAGACATAATTGGCAATGGGATATTTTGATTTCTGTGCCTCGATCTCAGGTGAGTATCTATTCGGTGGAATACCATGATTATGCCTGCAAGGTAGCTCATTACCACGATTAACCTCGTTATTTGAGATAAAAGGTGTGGTAGGAGAACTTACCTCGGTGATATTCTCAGGAGACGGGTCGTTAGGTACTGAGGAGTGGGGGGGGGGGGGGACTATTGCAGTTTCAGGAGATATATTTGCATCATCAGGAGATATATCAGGAGAAGGATTGTTAACTGGTACAACTGTTTCTATATTCTCAGTGCCACCAAACCAGTCAAACTTCAGCTCTTCATCTTGTGTCTCCCCCTGAAGAGAAGAATGGGATGCAGGGGAGAAGAAAGTGTTGGTCTCAAGGAAAGAAACATTCATAGTTACATAGGTGCGCCAAGTAGTCGGGTCGTAACAACGATAACCTTTCTGATGGACGGCATATCCCAAGAAGAGGCAGCGACGAGCACACGGGTCAAGCTTCTTGCGTTGATTTTTATGGAGGTGAACAAAGGCAACCCACCTAAAGACGTAAGGTGAAAGCATCAATGTCGTGGGTAAGGTGACATAGGTGGACAAATTCTGCAGTGAGGTCTTAAAATCGAGTACTTTGGAGGGCATCCGATTGATTAGGTGAACCGCAGTAGCCACTGCATCAGACTAGTAGGAGCGCGGAACGTGTGCCCCAAGTAGAAGTGCTCGAGCCGTTTCAAGAATGTGGCGATTTTTTCGCTCGGCAATACCATTCTGCTGAGGTGTCTGAGGACACGATATCTCATGAATCAATCCATGATGATTGAAATACTCACAGAACTGATGATTTAGATACTCGCCACCATTATCGGACCTAAGAATCTGAAGCTTAGTGGAGAACTGAGTTTGAATCATATCATGAAAAAATCGAAATATAGTAAAGACGTCATCCTTATGTTGTAATAAGTATAGCCAAGTCATTCGAGTGCAGTCATCAATGAAAATCACAAACCAGCGGAAACTAGACAAAGTAGGCTTCGGGGAAGGCCCCCACACATCAGAGTGAACTAAAGCAAATAGAGCTTTACTTTTATTCATACGTAAAGGATAAGGTGCTCGATGACTCTTGGCTAAAATGCAAGTCTCACACTTAAAATCTGAAACAGACGACTCTGAAAATAAATTAAGAAACAAATGCTACAAATAACCAAACGAAGGATGGCCTAACCGACGGTGCCAAAACCAAATCTGTTCCGTCTTAGTATCACACGACAGACCAACATGATGTACTCGGCCCATGCTGAAATCTTCCATATAATAGAGCTCCCCCCCCCCCTCTTAGTACCACGCCCAATGATCTCCTTCGAGAGAATATCCTAAATAAGACAAAATGTCAGGTAAATCAGTACGGTGCAATTGAGATCTTTCATAATTTGACTCACAGATATTAGCTTGTGAGAAAGGGAAGGCACAAGTAAGGTATTAGATAATGATAAAGCTGGTGATAATATGACAGTGCCAGCCCCTTTTACTGCAGATATAACCCCATTAGCATTGGCAATACTGGCCCACCGAGGAGGAGTATATTGACAGAAATCCCATGCATCAAATGTCATATGGTCAGTTGCTCCTGAATCAAGAATCCATGTGTTGCAATCATCACTGCTTTTAAACCCAAGTAGAGCCATACCTGCATTGGAGGTGGAGGATTCGGTTGGAATTAGGGACAAGTGTGGTTCTGTAGCCATCACTGCAGCTTTACCAGTAATGGCATCATTAGTGGCTCCATCACACCTCTTCTTGGCTTGAAGATCATGCTACCAATCTGGATATCCATGCAATTTAAAGCATGTGTCACGGGTGTTCTAAGTGTTCCCAAAATGAGAGCATTTGGTCCCCTCGGTATTGGTCTTCTGCTTCTAATGTGGACTAGCATTTGACCTGTTGCTGGTTAGAGACAAAAATCCACCATTAGAGGTAGAACTTGAGCCAGTCTTGATGCTTTTGGAGGCCAAGACTGCTCCGGGTGTGTCATTCGCACCGCCAGTTGCTGTCATCACAGCCTGTCAGACAGCTTCACGACGAACATGGGCATATGCTTGCTCTACCATAGGGAAAGGTTGCATCTATAATACTCCACTGCAGATATAGTCCAGGCGATTATCAAGGCCATCCAAGAAAACATACACCCTGTCTTCTTGAAGGATGGAGTTATAATGTTGCACATCAATCGGGCATTCCATGGGATTTGGGCGATGAAAATTGATTTCTCACTAAAGTCCCTGCAGTTCGTTGTAGAACTTTTTCAGTGAACCACCAGCTTGCTTCAGTCTGCTTACACGTCGTCGGAGTTCTTAGACTTGGGAGGTATCACTTCCGTCAAAAAATGTGGTGGCAATAGCATCCCACACTTGTTTGGCGGTTGGATATCGAATGAAGGTGCTGATAAGAGAGGCTTCCATAGAGTTGATTAACCATCCTTTGACTATTGCATTGTCTGTTCGCCACCGCCTGAACGTGCAATCCGTTGGAGACGGCTGAGAAAAATCACTATTGATATATCCTAATTTATCTTTGGCTGCGATATACATCTCAACCACTTGGACCAAAGAGCATAATTGAATCCATCCAATTTGATGTCAATCGGTGCAGTACCCACGTCTATTGTCGGTGTCGAGATTGAGGCTTTATTCAAAGCTTCAGTCACCTTCGTGGTCAGTTCCATCAAGGTAAAAGATGATAAAGAATCATCAAGGTTGGAATTAGTGTCGGCCATGAGAGACGTAGGGTGGGAAGACTTTAGGTTAGGAGGCTACAGATAGCAAAGAGGGATCAAACGTGCTCTGATACCATGACATCTTTTAGAGAATATTTTATTTCTTCTCTTTTTTTCATTGTACAGAGATAGAATACTTCATATAGTAGTCTCTTATGGCCTATATTAGCCTACATACATATATTACACCTAGACATGCTAAACTTGACCCTCTAATTAGGGAATTACAATCTCTCTAATATTACAGCCATCATTTACTCCTTCAATCACTCTAACGTACAACTCATGCCAACACAAACTCCCAAATAGGTGATTTGTATTCTAATGCATTTCAACCCAACACAAGTGAGGCTTCGGAATCGCTTAATTCTATTGTAATTGAGATTTGGGTTGCAATGCATTCCAAATCCAGGCTCCCAAACGGGCCATTAGACTATAAAAAAAAGTGCTATGGACCACAATCAGACTCTTGAAATATTGAATTAGTAAAAGACACAACTCAAAACAATAGTAAATTTTTAATTTAAAATTCAAATTTAACCTTGTAGACACCCCACTTAAAACAAAGATACGATATTCTTTGAGCTTCAACTTGACTTCAATCAATTGTCTCCTGCAGACTGAGAAATCATTGAAAACTCAAATGGATTATGGTGGAAGCATACTCGGCACGTGCCGGAAATAACCAACGGACTAGATTGGCTGACACCAAATCTAGTAGTGATTCGGTCATAGCCGAGCGTCCAAACTCCAAAACCCCTGAAACTCTCTTCATGACGCAACCGACAGGCGAAAATGGATAAAACAAATACTCTCTACCCACGAATCACTCTTTGTAAAATTCAGTCTTTCCGGGTAGCGTTGTGTCGATGTTAAAAGGTCATTTCTTCGAAATCAAGGAAAAAAATGGTCGTCCCAATATATTAAATGGTCATGTTATTTGAGGCAAATCCTGACCGATTAGGGTTATTTATGATTCATTGGAAAGATGGTCAAATGATCTTCCTAACGAACTTAGGTTTCTTCCAATCCAAGTCATGATGAGGAAAATCTAGCTTGTTTATTAAAATCATGCATTGTCGATTGATCAAAATCGAAAAAAACTTTGGTTGCACTTTAAACTAGTCAAATGAAATCTGATCGAGATGATTTCAGTTACAATGAAAAGCCTATTAGACGACGTTTCCAATAATCCTAATATCATCAAAGGCAAACCATTGATTAAATTGCAAACAACCAATTTCATATATTGGACGGATGTATTTTTAGAATATCAAATGAGGTCCGATTGAAATGATCCTAGTCTTGTTAGAAAGCTTACCTGATTACCTTTCCAACAAGAAAAAGATTATCCAAAACGGACAAGTTACGAAGAAGATATGAGAGTTTGAACATTTGCAATAAAATACAAAAGGTAATAAAGACTTTATATATATATATATAAGAAAAGGTAATCATTATACTTTAACTTTTATAGATAAATATATTTATAATATATATATATATATATATATATATATATATATATATATATATATTATAATATCTTAATACATATAATGTAATGTAACGTGCAAGACCCACCAGTTAGGGCGGGCACCCACAATTCAATGTGGGCGCCCACATCATGACCCTATACAATGTCGTCCGCAACATGGGCCGCTGCCTATATAAGGCACCTAAGGACAGACGAAAGAGAAAAAAAAAATCAAAGGAAAAAGAGAAGCTAGGGAAGAGAGGTTAAACAGACAGAGAGAAAAAGAGAGGGAGAGAGAGAAAATAGAGAGTAGAAAGAGAGAGAGATGCAGAGAGTGTCTGAGGGTTAGAGAAATTTTGGAAGTGCTACTCAAAGTACCTTAAATATTTTCAACGTGTCGAGATGTTGCCCAACACAGGAGGTAAAAATGGTCATCAAAGGAGTCAAAAAAGCTCAGAATCTATCCATTTCTATTTAATTCGCATTCTACTCTACACGTTTCTATTGCATTAATTACTTTCACATTTTATTCTGTATCATTCTCCATCTTCCATTTTTCACTTTATTTGCCTACCCAAGACCTTAAAATCCTGTGAAGTAAGGCTTGTTAGCATTTATTTTCATTAACTATTTTTACTTTATTTTCCTACCCAGGGCCACTTGGCTCTGTGACGTAAGGCTAGATAACTCCTATTTTTCTTATCTCTGTCTACCCAGCCACCTGGGCTATGTGAAATATGGCCAAGTATAAAATGTCGAAATTCCATTAAATCTCCAAAAATTACAAATCTTGTGAAGTACAGACAGCACATTGTGCAAGCGGAAAAGGGTCTTAAACCCTTCCTTTTCCGTCACCGAGGCCCTTACTCGGAATCTACAGCTGCAGACCAACCGCAGGAGTCACTTGAGTTGAAAAATCGTGAGATTGCCTATCTCCTAAGTGATTCTACGGTTCCTAGCCGGCCATAGATTTTATGCTTCATTTGGCTAGTGGTGACTCCAAATCAAATAATTTTTACACCTGAGTCAATAGCACACATCGCCCATAATAGCAAAAATTAATATGAAAGCCAACAAAGAGATGGCACCGCTACGCTCGTGCGCACATGCGGGGGGAGGGGTTCACAAACCTCTTAAATAATTGAACTTTGTAAAATCATTTACCTAGAAAATGAACCAATAGCAATTGGTTACGGTGTAGAGTTAGTTGATAGTTATATCATACGTTATATTATACACACAAAACAGATAAATAGTCAAAAAGTTATAGCCATTGAATTTATAATGTACGTTTTAGGCCATTTGGAAATTTTTTTGATCCTAAGCCTCCATTTTGTCGACTTTATTCCTCCCACATCACCTTGATAATTACATCAATCAAACAATCCTAACAATTCAATTGGTGGTCACCAAACGGACTTGAAAAATAAAAATAAACAATAGTGACTGATGCAAATTCAACAGGAACAATAAGATGAATATGATTAATTTTTGGGTTAAGCTACATTCACATTAGGCTAGTGACATTTGCAACTTGGAATAGTAGGACAATGATGATTCCACACTACTTTTAAATTGTTGGTGAAATATCAAAGAGTTCCGCCATCTCTTCAATATGTAATATAGATATGATACGATTCCTCCAGCATGCACAAATCACCTTATGTGAAATCAAATGATAAGTTTCACCTGTGCGTGACATCCAAGCCATGCAAAAGATTGTCCCCACAATCAAGATTATCTTTGAAGCAGATCCAAAGCACAGTGGACCACACCATATGAAACAATGCGGATCGAATGCTTATCTTTGAAAACTCATTAGGGCCACAGAAGTTTTGGATGAAGCGGTAGTGTGTTTTCCCAGTATCTAGGTTGTGTGACCTTATGGGTCCTTACTCTTACTCGGGTGGTAGACTCCCAGGAGTTTTAACACCAGGTCAAGGGTTCGAGTACCCATCAGTGGTGAAATCCCACGGCATGCGTGTGTGTGTAAATCCCACGGCGTGTGTGTGTGTGTGTGTGTGTGGGGGGGGGGGGGGGGCGTGCATGTGTATAAAAAAAAAAGTTTGCATGACCTTATGAATATTGAATGGAAAATAAACATCATGGTGGGGCCTAGGATGGTTTCAACGGTGGGTGTCATTATTCTCCGTGTTTCCTGTAGTGTGGTTCGCTTGAGCTTTGAATCTGCCTCATTTTTTCAGTAGTAAGATGATCCAGAAAAATGGACGGACAGTGTCGATAAAACACATATCTCAAAGGGGCCTTATATAGTTGGGTGACTAGGGATATCCCTGTAATCGGATCCCAGGAAATGCCGGTCTTATTTCACATATCTATCAATGATGGCACGTCCATTGGACGGTCTACATGGGAAGGACTTCCAAGAAATAATACCATGAGCGATTGTAACACGATGACAAATGTTCACCACCCCAAGTATAGGGTTGCGATATAGTAATAATCTCGGTAAGACCGAGGTCGAATCCACAGGGACTGAACCTTGTACGTATTCTGAAAGTAACTCGAACTAGAACTAGGAGAAGATGTAATCTAAACCAGGAAAGTATAAGAGAATAATGGTGAAATATTAAACTAAAACTTGTGAAATTCAAAAGTGGGAAACTAGGGTGTCAAGGATCTACTTGTAGAGATCAGGGAGATCTATACTTATTCAAGAACACAACTAGATTTCAAAGTCTCGTCTTCATCCAGTTGGAAGATATATTATTAAAAATCAAATCTGAACTTCTTTTGATCCAGTTTTCAAGAAATGAGAGATATGAAAATTAGAATTGATTCCATCACAAAACCATGCCCATGAGACAATGGTGAACAATAGGGTTCTCAAGTTCATAACCTCTATAATGAAAAGAATATGCTCAAAGCTATCACAGATCCATTGTAATTTAAGTCACAACAAACCATTAAAAACTACAAGCACTCCTTATAATCAAACTAGAAGCAACGGCAGTTCATCTTAAGCATGAATTAAAGCATAAAAGCAACCATCACACTACAAGCTTCACCTCGTAGCCCTATCTAAGAGGTTTAGCCAATCATAGGCATGATCAAACTAAAAGTCTCTTAAGAAAAATAAAATAAAATAAAGAAAGAAAAGGAGGAAAAACTCTTTTATGCAAGCCATGCTCTCTCTCTCTCTCTCTCTCTCTCTCTCTCTCTCTCTCTCTCTCTCTCTCTCTCTCTCTCTCTCTCTCTCATTCCTTACTTCCCTCCACAGTTCCATGGCTGTCACACTCCAAACTCAAAAATCGAGCTCACAAAATTCTCGATTGCTGAATCCAACACCGACAGCCTCTGTAGTATCCCATTCTTGACTCCCGGCACCCATATACCAAGTTTCGATCTTGGGATCCTACAAGGAGGATTTTGAACATAAAAATTTTAAGTTTGGGGCATGACAATGGCTACTTGGATGCACTCTATTTCCAAATCTCTCTCTCTCTCTCTCTCTCTCTCTCTCTCTCTCTCTCTCTCTCTCTCTCTCTCTCTATAGCACAAGGTTGGGCAGTGGTGTGGTGTGCACGCCCTTGTGCAGCTGCGAAAAATACAAACCGAATTGGGTTTGGAATGGATTTTCGGGATGGTGAACGCCCCAAACTTGATTCCATCATCTAGGCTAGGGTCGTGGTCCCCTTGTGCATCTTCTGGACGGTTCAAATCAGCCATCTGATCATAAACGGTGGCCCACAACTCCCCGCAATGTCTGGTTTTCCTGGACGTGTGTAAGCTGCAAATTTTCTTGCGCTAATGTATTTAGTGGGCCCCACAGTGATATTTTCAGAGAAATTCATCTCGTTCATTGGATTCCTAGTGAAATTTCAGTTAGAAAGGAGTAGTTTTGGTGCAGCCCACTATATCAAATCACCCTAACGTTCATCCTGCGTTTGACGGTGATCTGCGTGTGTGCATGTGCATGGGGCCAAAAGGCCACCATGGCTGGGGTCCTGGCCACCTCCTGAGTCGAGTGAGTGGTCCGGATCATTGAAATGATCCACGATGGTGGCCCACTACTGATCACAGCATCGACACCTTGCGAACACTGTGTTTGCACAAAGACGGGTCGGGTCGTGGCTCGTCGACCAGACCGGCTAGTCCGATGCGACGTGTGAATGCACCTCCTATGCACTCCCACATGTTCATGTGGGGTCTACTGTGATGCATGTGAGAAATCCGCTCCGTCCATCCATTTTACCACATCATTTTAGGGGTTAAGACCAAAATTAAAGCATATCCAGATATCAAGTGGGCCCCAAATCAGTGTTTTATAGGCTAATCTGTCCGTTAGGCCGCTTCCACGATGATCCAATGGCTGAAATTCGATGTGTAAGGTTAATTTAGGGTCCTCATGCTAGATATAAAGTTTCAAGCCAAACGGATGGTGGAAACTCTGTGATCTTACATTCAGGATGACTTTAGGGCCTCTTGGACTTCAATTGCTTGATTTTCTTATATCTTGGGCGTGAAATTTCTTCAATCTCGGTCCCCTAAGATCCATCCCTTGCCTTGGTGATTTCTGAGCATTAAATACATGCTTTTAGTATCCTTTTTCAGTCCAAGCTCTTAAATTCACCGTACAACACAAACACGATTAAAATAGGATGTTAAACATTATCATGTTCATAAAACCAAGTAATAACTGGGGTCTAATATTCAATATTTGACCCTCAACACAACTCTCAACCAGCATTTTGCTAGTCCCGAGCAAAGTATGTGAAAAAATAAGTTGAGAACCATAGAATTTTTTATAAACTCAAGTGATTTTTGAAAAACAATCTAGATAGTAGAATTCTAAGATACATCAATGTTGAGCATTTCCTTCTCCTAAACTCAAACACCCGGTAAACTTCATGGTCAAGTTCAAAGTATTAATTCATCAATTAGAAAAATTCTAAACATTGAGTTCCATGGGTGTATAGTTTAACCTAAACTTATCACAATAAAAGGTTCAATTTTCTATTTCATGTTAACATTGAAATCAAAAGAGTATTCAAGATTACCATACCTAAACCAAAACTTCCTTTACAGTTCATCTTTTCATTCTTCCAGCTTTTTATTTTTCCATCAATGGCTTTCACATTATGTTCAACATTTTCAATGATCTTTAATAGGTAGCCCTTTTCGACGACAACTGTTTTGTAGCTGGGTATTCTTTTATTGTTATTTTTTTTCAATTCTTCTTATTAAACATGATGGATAAATTCCCCAAGTTAGCTCCTTCCATGCTTGGTAATTAGCCAGTTAACAATTCAATAGAACTAAAGCTTTAATGTGTAAGTTAGGTGTGACATGTGAAATCATGACTCAATCAATGTTTAAAACTTCTAATCATGGATTAATAATTCGAACTTAATTATGAAATCTAACAATCAACTCAATCCAAAAGTCGTAAATAATCAATATTACGTATCTTATACTTCTTAAACCAAGACTATCCCTAAAAATCACTCGAATCAACAAGAAAAAAAATTTAAAAATTTTCACAATTTCTGCTCAAGGCCAAGAAAATACTGATTAGGTCCCCTAATCTCTCATCCCCAACCTAAAATTTATATTGTCCTTAATGTAAAAGATATAAGCATACAATGCACATGAGACAATGAAAGTAAAGGAGAAGTGATGGAAAGATAGTACCTAATGAAGAAAATTGAACGCTTTTTCCAAAGAGATCTCAGCGTGAAAGTGGATAAGCACAAGAGTAAACTATCCTAGTACACTGGAAAGAAAACTATCATAACGGCATAAAACAGACTATCTTAGAATGACAAAAAGAAAAACGACCCTAATCCTATGAAAGCAGGGGGAAAACTACTCAGTCATGCCGTAAGGTTCCTCTTCCGGCAAATATCTTGATAAATTTCTCAGTAAGTTTCTCAACAAGATCATTCAAAAGCCCTTTTTGTAATAGGCTTGGATGCCCTAGAGTATGAAATTTCAGAAAAATCTATAAACCTCATCAAAAAATTATCGTTGCATCGCCTGAGATATCCAAAGTATATATGATTCACCTGTGACAGAAAAAGTTGCATTGTTAGTATTTCATGATGAATCAAAGACTACAGGTAGATATAATTTAGAAAAATTCTTATCAGATGATGTAGTCTCAACACATTTCAAAGTTTCAGACTTCAGTTCAATTTTTAGCTCCTCCTTTAATGGTAAGCACTCGAGATCTATAAAGGGACAGATTTCAGAGTAAGGGTTCTCTCGGTCCATGACAACCACTGAGGTATTATTTTATAAGGCATCCACTATTTATTTTATCATATGATTGTTTGAATCTGCGAAATATGTCAAGCTATCATCCAGAGAGTTGAGAAATTTCATATTGAAATTTGTAATGAGATGCTCAAGGACTCTATCATCTTTAAAAGTAGATTGTGATATGCTCTCTTGCTCCAGCCTTGTACAGACAAATTGAGGGTCAGTAAATGAAATGTTAATGTGAGGACTTTGTTTATTGATACTATTCAGAAGAGGCATTGAATCGTCAAAATTTGACGTTTCAGATGGTGATATCAACTGGGTGGTTTCAAATTCCAGATTCTTATCAGAAAATTCGTTCATCTCCCTAACTATCTTATAAGTCAATTTAGGAGAGTGCTCTAAACATACATCACAAAGGTTGGAAGGTTTAGGGAAAAGTGATTCATTCTCCATATTTAAATTAGCCATGTCAAATAAGTGGAGTAGATCACTATGGTCGACAACTTCCTGAACCTCTTGATCATTGATATGGGCCAAACTTGAGATTGAATCCCAATACACATCATCTTCCAATTCAGTGTAGTACACACTTAGAATGGGATCGCTTTCCTCACATTTTGTTCCTAGATTGGGTTGAGGTTTGAATAAACTAACCTCTTCCTCATCATTAAATCAGGTGTGGCATGTAAGTGAATTTTGTCAATATTATTATATTCAAAAATCAACAATGTCTCCTGATTATTCCTTTGGACCGTCATTAGGGGTGTACACAAACGGGGCCAATTTTCTCAGCCTGTTCTGAGTTCAAGCCGAGTTCGGATATGACCTAGTTCAGCCCAACTCGGCCCGAAACTCGACTCAGCCCGCCTCTAGGTATATATACCTGTTTTGAAAAAAAAAAAAAAAAACCCTAACATCACTTTCCCTTTCCCTTTCGCTGAAAACGCCCGACCCCACCAAACCCTCTCTTCCCTTTTGCTGAAAATCCCTCCCTGCCCGACCCCACCAAACCCTCTCTTCCCTTTTTCTGAAAATCCCTCCCTGTCCGACCCCACGGTCCCCACCAAATCTCTCTCTCTCTCTCTCTCTCTCTCTCTCTCTCTCTCTCTCCCCCCTCCCTCTCGGCTCTCCACCTCTCTAATCTCTCTCTCTCACTCCTCCGACCAGCGCTCCTCTCTCTGCTCGTCAGTCCGTGCAAGTTGCAACCACTGTCCGACCTTTCTCTGCTCGTCCATCTGTGCAACCACCGTCTGACCTTTCTCTGCTCGTCCGTCCGTGCAACCACCATCTGTAAGACCCGTATCTTGGTCCGTACCTTTTCGTACACTTCCGCGGTCTTACCGGTCGAATTCCGGCAACTTTCGACCCTTAACCGATATCGACGCGCGATCTGGATTCATGTGCCGATAACCCGAGTCGACTCAACCCGAGACCTATACCATAGCGACCGCACCGTCGCCGCGGTTCCGATACCGCGACTCGCGCGCCGAGGCGATACCCTGATCAAGAGATATGGGCCAACGTTCGGTGCGAGAAAACGCCGCGCGTTGCGAAAACCAAGGGAATCTCAACGATGTGTCACATCAATCACATCAATCCCATCAATCAATCACCCATCAAGCCATCACATGTCAAGTACACATCGCTTCCATCCCTTTTCCCAAGCAACCACAAAAGTCTCCCAAACCCATACCTCTCTTACACAAAAAGCCAACAAAGTCTTCTCAACCCATACCTTTCTTACACAAAAGGCCAAAAAGTCAAGTTTTTCTTACACCACCATCACTCACCCATCCATCCATCACTCTCTCTCTCTCCCTTTACATCACTCTCTCTCTTTCTCTCTTTCTCATTCCAAAATTTCCAAGCAACAAAAATTGCAAGGGCTCCATACGTATGGCATTTCTCCAAAGACCTTAAGCTCCAAGTGGCCCACCTTCCTACCCCAAAATCTCCCATCTCAACCCTCCATTCTTCATCTTAGCCATTGAAGTTGAAGACAAGGTGCCAAGGAACCCCTAGGAGCGAGAAGATCAGACGGTGGGTGCTTATATAGGGTAGATTTATGTGTTTTTATGGTGGACCAAGTGAGGCCCACCGATCAATGGTGTGGATCTCACTTGGGACCCAAAAATGTGGCCGATGGACCACTTGGATCATCATGATCGTTCCATGATGGGGCCATTCTCCATGGACCCCATCATGATGGTTATTTCATTGCAAAAAGGTCATCTAGACCGTCCATAACGGTGGAGAATGGATCTCCACCGTTGATTTATAATTTTGATGGTCCCATGATCAAAGGGATCCATTTATTGTATGTTTCATTACAAGGGAGAGCCCATAATGACGGGGTCCCTCCATCACAAGCCGTGTCCCACTCTCCATGTCTCTCTCTTTCTCTCTTTTATTTCTTGTATTTTATTTTATTTTATTTTATTTTCTTAGGATTGTGTGGCCCACTTGAATGGATCCCACCTTGATGTAATTTTATTCAAGTGGGGCCCACCTTGGACATTGAGCCCATGGCACCCATCATGTGGTGGCCCACTTCATCAGGGCCCACCACCATGTGCATATCAAAGGGCCCACCACCATATTCACTGTCCAGCGTCTGGGACGCTGGACGTCCCTGCCTTTTAAAAAAAAAGAAGAAAAGAAATAGTACTTTGGGGTGGCCCACATGCATAGGCCCCACCCTGACGTATATGTTTGATCCAAGCCGTCCATCCTCTTACCCACGATATTTTAGCCGTTGGGTAGGAGTTTGGAGCTGATCCTATCACTTGGTGGGCCATAGTGTCAAAATTTTCATCCTCACCCTTCAAATACATTTTTTCTTACTTTATTTCATTTTCTTTCATCAGAAAAATTTAAACTTTGGACTCTTTCGGCTTGTTACGAGCCGTAGAATTCCATGGGCGGATTGGATCTACTAGATGAGGACCCAAAATGTGGAAAACCCCGAAATCATGGGTTTTCACAATTTTTCAAAAAAAACGGCATGAGGCAGAGCCTCTGCGCGTCTGACGGGCAGCAGCGCTGCACGCTGCTGCGTGTAGCGCCAGCGACGGGCGGACGGTCGCTGGCCACCCACGGCTATGCACGTGGGCCCCACTGTAATTTTTATTGGTCATCCGACCCGTCCATGAGGTGGGTCCCATCCTCTGGTGGGCCCCCTCCAAATTTCAGCCAGATCCAAAACTCAGGTGGCCCACACCACATGAAACAGTGAGATTTAGGGTCTGCCATTAAAATATTCTTTGGGGCCCACAGATGTATTGGATCAAGCTGAAACTTGTGTCTTCCCCTCAACCAGGCCCGAGTGATTTTGTGATTGGGTTGGATGTCAAAAAGATATTACAGGGTGGGCCCCACATGGGACCCACCATGATGCTTATCTTAGTCCTGGACGGTGGCACCCACCACGGTGACGCCCCACCTGATGTTTGTGTGGCCTCCACCATCCAGCGGATGGTGGGGCCCTGGGTAATGTATGTGCGCCATCCGCACTGTCCACTGGACAGTGGGACCCACTATGGTGCATGTGATGCACCCAGACCGTCCATCCACTTGTACAGTGGATTCTAAGGCCTATGAGTTAGGCCCATTTAGTTTGCAATAGGCCTATGGGTAGGTCCATTTGGTTTACAAGAGGCCTATGGGCTAGGCCCATTTATTTTATGAAATGCTTATGGGCTAGGCCCATTTGACTCATTTAAGGCCTAAGAACTTGGGCCCACTTGTTATGTAAAACCTATGGGCTTAACTTGATATTTAAGGCCTATGGTTTTAGGCCCAATGGATATGATCTAAGGCCATGTGACTAGGTCATTTGATGTACTTCTAGGCCCATGGAAGTGGACCCATTTGTTACATTGTAAGACCCATGGGACTACACCCATTTGATTAAGAAAGGGTCCCTGGGATTAGGCCCACTTTGATATGCATGCAAGCTCATGGATTAGGCCCATTAGAATTGTTTAAGGCCTAAGGATTTAGGCCCATTCGACTCATATAAGGCCTCTTGGTTGAGGCCCATTTGATATACATTTGGGGGCCTAATTGGTGTGGCCCATTTAATACATATTAGACTCATATGACCAGGTCCAATTGATGCAATCCAAGGCCCACGGGTTTGACCCATTGCAATGCACATAAGACCCATTGGTGGCCCACTTATGTGGCCCATCTGATGAATTAAAGCCCATAGGATATGGCCCATTTGATATATATATGTAAGGTCCAATGGGGACAATCTACGGTCCATTGCAATGAGTAAATCCATTACAGGCTAAGTACGATGTGTACAACGATTGCGCCTTGGGAGCAATGTTGGTTTGACGTCCACATTGCGAGCGTAATGCTGGTTGGACGTCCACATTACAACTCTCCTTAGGGCCCATCACCAGGCCGTACTTGCTGTGTATAGACCGTCCAGGCCCATCTGCATTGTAAAACAATTCATTTTATTATAACATGTTTAGTATAGTTTCATGACCCATGATCATACGCATCATATGTATGCTTGATATGAGGATT
The DNA here is from genome assembly GCA_037074715.1 of Magnolia kwangsiensis. NCBI lineage: Eukaryota > Viridiplantae > Streptophyta > Magnoliopsida > Magnoliales > Magnoliaceae > Magnolia > Magnolia kwangsiensis. The sequence goes on from CM073582.1 coordinate 18,144,289, forward strand.
GACTGATCATAGCATTTGCCTTCGGGCAGGTTGTTTATGAGCTCCCGGTTAGGCAGTGTTGTCCTACATGAGCGCACGGTATGCGCAGGATTGGTTGCATGACTGGATAGCGTGATACATGCATTCCGCATTTGTGTGACATGGTTATTGTACGCCCTAGCGACATCAGGGCCGTAGCCTCCACAGACGCATCGTGGTTGGCAGGATTGGATACCGAAAATCTTGATCTACATGGGGTACTATAGATATCCCTGGGTGAAAGTCCCTAAACCCTTATGGTACCAAGAGGTTGCTCCAACGTCTAGACCGAGTGGGTAGATGAGCACTGAATGCCGAATACCAGTTGGCTATGCTCTCCACTGTGTCGTGGTCGGTTGGAAGGGGGTGCGGCCTTACCCGCCCGAGTGTAGGGGGCAATGCTAGGCTGAGTTTGACCAGCTCGAGGAATGGGTCCGCTATCGACGAGTCGCGCCCGATATTGGCAGACGGATAGTGAGGTCTCTTCCACTTACCTTATTGCGCGCGATGTGGCGGTAATCTGGTTTAGAGTGTACTAGACCCCGGTGATATTCCATACTTTGAGCTGTATTGACGTGTGGACATTGATGAGTATCTGTATGCTTGAGTTGCATTGTACATTGCATGGCCTTGGGATGGCCGATACCATTCGTGTCTTGCATCGCATAAGCCTTGGTACGGCTCATGATATTATGTTTCCATTTGCATATTCCGCATCACTCTGACATTGCATGTACATATTACTACCTTGAGCACACACCTTCACCACCCTCTAAGCTTTCTGTAAGCTTATGCACAACCATTGCGTGCAGGTGACGTCGGATCGCAGCAGCGTTGAGGCAGGAGCACGTTGCTGATCATTTTGGATTTTTTCTGTTATTTACCCTTATATTTCCCTTTATGCCCATTGTACTTGTAAAGTTTTTGATCATAGTGAAAATGTAATGGATTTCTTGGTTGTTGTTTGTGGGTTATGCCTTTGGTTATGCTTATTACGAATCAAACTGATATTTAAAATCCTCCTCGTAGCATCCCAGGATCGGAACCTGGCGAATGGGAGCTAGGAGCCGAGAATGGGGTTCTACGGAGGCTGTCGGCGCCGGATTCGGTGATCGGGAATCTTGTGAGCCCAGTTTCCGAGTTTGGGGCGTGACACCATCCGACCTTTCTCTGCTCGTCCGTCCATGCAACCACTAGCCGCCTCTCTCTGCTAATCGTCTCGCCGTCCGACCAGCAGAGCTCGCTCGTCCCTCCGTCCAACCGCAACCAGTATTTCTCTCTCTCTCTCTCTCTCTCTCTCTCTCTCTCTCTCTCTCTCTCTCTCTCTCTCTCTTTCAGTAGATCCGTGTAGATTAGAGATTTTTTTTGTTTCTGGATCTCAATAGTGGAGTATGTGATTTTTTTTTCATTTTATAAAATTTTAATCATCACTTGTAGATGGTGCTGGTGCATGAACACCATATTCATTGGATAGGAATAATGGAAATAGATAAACTGAGGACAAAATTATTATTGAATGCATTTGGGGGAATTTAGGAACTGAGGAGAATGCACTAGATAAACTGTAGGCACAAGAATCATCCTGATACAAAAACTTATGTCACCATTGGACAGAACAAAACTAAATTTGGGATTCTTCTCAGTTGAATGTGGACCTGAGTTTTAGATCTGCTTGATATTTAGACTTCAGTCCTACTGTGGTTAAAACAGATGGACAAAGTGGATTTATCTGTGATTTTTTTTTCTGACCTACCAGCAATTGCACCTGAACTTGTTGAGTCATTGCCCAAGACCCGAGTGGGGATGGTTCACCTCTTGGTAGTCCATACAATTCATTTTAGGCTGAAATTGTATTAACCATCCAACTGATGGATATTGCCGACTATTTTGGATGGTCCAGGCCATTGATCAATCAGGGTTGTGTCCAATGGCCTATCCAAGGTGGCCATTCTAATGGATGCTTATGGTCAATGAGCACATTAGCTAATTGAGTGCCAGCGAAGCCTGATGAATGTTTAACATCCTTCTCCAAGTGGACTAGGTTAACAAAACCAACAAAACAAAAGACTCAGAAGAACTAATTAGATTAGGCAGTAATATATGGGAAACTTTAGATTGATATTGGATTAAACAGAACTAGGGTAGAAATTTTGATTGCTCCATCAGCATCTCATGGCCATTACTCTGATTTCTTGTCATATTCAGTCCACCATTGGCCCCATTCTTTAACCATGATCAGATTTCTCATCTTCTTTGGCAAGTTAACTCAGAGCTTAGCTAAAGGAGGTTTGATTGGGGATAATGTTATTGAGTTGTGGAAGTTGCCTTGCATTTCCTTTCCATTGCTTTGAAGAATTTTCCTTATTCCATTAATGAAGGAAAAAGTGAAGAAACTATTTTTGAGCCATATTTTTGTTTATTATATTTAAAGATAGGAGGAGAAAGGAAAAAGGATGCAAAGCAAAAATACATTGCTAAAATGCTAATCCTGTACATGGATGATGGATGATGCAGAAAGAAAGAGTGAACTCTGCTAATATGTACATAATACATGGATGTTGACACTGCCCAATGTATGGCCTTTTTACTACATAAACATAGAATCAGTTGGCATGCCTAGGTTTCTTGGTCGCAAGTTCTGCAACATGCTACTGGGTCGCATACTTGTGTGATGATACATCAATCTCCTCCTGTGGGGCTCATTGAGGAAAGCCCAGTTGCTTCTAGTCTACCTGTCCATACAAAACATACACATTCCAATCACCCATTTTGTTGAAGTTGAGAAAGGAGAGAGGTGAAATCCAAAGGAATGGCAGAGAAAAAGAAGTGAAATTCTCACCAGTCATTTGTCTTCTTTTCCATTCCAGATCCAACATCAGATTCCAATTCATTAGTTGAATAGTAGGGAGGTAGAAAATAACGTGTCACTTCCTTCCCACTCCCCTGAAGCTCACATAGGCAAGGAAAGAGTGATAAGAAATATGGTGACAAGATTAATAGAAATGGAAGTGAAATGAATTGCCCTGATACAGAAATGCTTGCAGTTCTTTGAGGAAAAGAAAACTCAATTACCAAAGAGGGGTTATTATGTAAGCTGAGACTGAGAGTATGTGGGGGATTATGTTCTTCTTCTTCTTCTTCTTCTTCACATCTCTTGTGCAACCAAATTGTGATTTTCATTGCAGTTAGTCTTAATCTATGCTTATACCAATTGCCTATTTTATATATATATATATATATATATATATATATATATATATATATATATATATATATATATATATATATATATATATATAAAATTCATGTTGTTGTGGTATAGGATAATCAGTTGCCCATTTGAGAGTTTCTATGTTTCCAGATATAGATTGAGTGTGTTCATGGATGCATAGAAATTCTCAAATTGTCCCTTTTTGGACAGTTCAATGTTGGATATACATTAATTTTTTCATTTATTCTAATTTAAATGCACATGCTTGTTTCGATTCGTCTTTCCTAATTCTCTCTAAATATATTTTTTGCATTTACTTTCTCATCAAATATTCACACTTTGTGTGGATAGTTGACGTGTGAATCAAATACAAGATTAATATATTCTGGAGAGATAAGGGGAAATGCTGTCAAAATTTTGACGTGGCATTTAAATTAAATAATGAAAGCATTACTATCTATTCAATATTGAATGGGTAACTGATTTAATTATTTTTTATGTTGTTGTTGTAGTATAGGATAATCAGTTACCCATTTGAGGATTTCTATATTGCCAGACATAGATTGAGTGTGTTCATGGATACATAAAAATTCTCAAATTTTTCCTTTTTAGACAGTTCAATGTTGGATAGACAGTAATGTTTTCATTTATTCTAATTTAAATGCACATGCTTGTTTCAGTTTGTCTCTCCTAATTCTCTCTGGATATATTTCTTGCATTTACTTCCTCATCAAATATTCATACTTTGTGTGGATAGTTGACGTGTGAATCAAATCCAAGATTAATATATTCTGGAGAGATAAGAAGAGATGCTGCTGAAATTTTAGCATGGCATTTAAATTGAATAATGAAAGCATTACTATCTGTCCAGCATTGAATGGGTAACTGATTTATCCGCTTAGAAAATTCTTTACTAAGGTCTAAGGATAAATGAAATTGTTTCATATCTTTAGATATGACTAGTGAGGATGAAGTCCCACCTACAGCTACCCATAGTAGCGGTGCCGGTGTGTCAGCCACATCACCACTTGTTGTTGAGGGAGAGGGGTCTTCAGCTACAAACAAAGGAAAGAAACAGTCAGCTGTTTGGGATGATTTTGAAGAAGTAATAGTTAACAATGTCCCCAAGATCTGATGTATACACTGTAAAAGTCTATACACTAAAAGTGTCGGGGGGTCGACGTCTCATTTAAACAGACATAGAAAAAGTTGTGCAAGGAGACCTAGACTTCCACGTTCAGGCCAACAATTGCTATCATTTACAAAGTCTGAAGGATCTGCTTCTGAAGGTACACTTACCACTCATAAGTTTGAAAAAAGGTAGCTGAAGGAGTGGTTTGCAAAGTTTATTATCATTGATGAGCAGTCATTTAAGATGGTAGAGAGTGAAATATTTATGGGATACAGTAAATACCTTAATCCTCAGTTTGAGAAAGTCTCCCATGTTACTGTGAAGAGGAAGTGCATGAAGATATATGCTAGTGAGAAAATGAAGCTGAAAGCAGTTTTAAATTCGGTTTCAAGGGTAAGTTTGACGTCTGATATGTGGACGATGTAAAATCAAAGAAAGAGTTATATTTCATTGACTGCACACTATGTTAATGAAAATTGAAAACTTTGCAAGAGAATATTGAACTTTCGTCACCTTCCACCTCCTCATTCTGGTTTGGTTATTTCAGATTGCATTTACAACTGTCTACGAGATTGGGGCATTGAAAAGAAATTCAGTTCATTAACTTTAGATAATGTTTCAACAAATGACAGTGTCATACAATTCTTACGTAACCAGTTCAAGGCAACCGACAATTTATTTTTTGAGGAAAAAATTTTTCATGTTCGGTATTGTACACACATTCTCAACTTAATTGTACAAGAAGGGTTGAAATCAATTGACTAAACTATAGAGAATGTGAGGAAGAGTGTGAAGTACATAAGAAGCTCGCCGTCAAGATGGAGCATATGGAATGACATCGTCCAACGTTTGAATTTGACGTCTTCAAAAACGTTGAAGCTAGATGTATGCACACGTTGAAATTTCACTTTTGAGATGTTGGATTCAGCCCTGGAATTGGAACATGTCTTTCCAGAATATGCAGTGCGTGATAGAATATATGCTTGGTTGCCTACTAATGATGATTAGAGCAAAGTGAAAGAAGTTCAAAAATTTTTGAAGGTTTTTTATGACTGTACACAAATATTTTCTGATAATAAGTTTCCTACAACAAATATGTTTCTTCCATCTGTGTAGAAGATCAAGGATGCCCTGAAGAAAGCTGCTGATGACGGTCCATTTTTTCTCCAAATCATGACAGGTGGTATACAAATGAAGTTCGATAAGTACTGGGATGATTGTCATCTGATAATGTCCTTAGCTATTGTTCTTGATCCTCAACGCAAGATGAGGTATGTTAAGTACATCTTCACGAGGATTTATCCTACTGAAAAGGCAATATCTGAAACCTCGAAGGTTTGTGACGCAATCGAAGTATTGTACAATGCGTACACAACCATAGTGTCCACACCAAGTGCTTTTGAAATTAGATCACAAGTTGCTTCAAGCTGCGACGATACTGATTTCATGTCTTTCTTAGCAAAAGAAAATACAGACATAGACATGAAAGAATTCGAGTTAGACATGTATCTCAAAGAGTCGGTTGTACTACGGCAGGATTCAATGTTCGATGTTTTGGAGTGGTGAAAATTACGAGTTAGTGAAGAAAAATATCTTACACTATCGATGATGGCACGAGATATTTTATCAATTCCTATTTCAACGGTGGCATCGAAATCTGCGTTTAACACAGGGAGTAGGGTCGTGAGCAAGACTAGAAGTTCCCTTACACTAGATACAGTGGAAGCATTAATTTATACACAAGATTAGTTGCGTCCAAGTTTAGGAGGTTATGATCTGGATGAGGAAGAGGAGGAGAATGTGAATGAAGCCGCAACACAGGAAACAACAACAATATGATAGATGTTTGGTGTTTTGATCTTGTTATGTTATTTTGAATTTGTAAATGCTGTAATGGGTACTCTTTTGACTTTTATTTTTATTTCTCTATTATATTGATAGATGTTATGCAAGTTGCGCAATGCATTAATGGCTCTTTTTTATCCATAAATTGCTTTTATTTTATGTCGGTATTTTATTATTATTAAAAGGCCTAAAATACTTTTCCAACACAATATGTAGATGTCTTCAAGCGAACCATCGATTGATATTTAGGACTATAGTTCCTTAGTCCATTCTCCAAAGTCTGAAAAGTTAAAGATTTTGTATAATTTGTGTGGAGCCAAGTTTGTTAACAAAACTAATTGACTCAGATTACACTTATTCTGTCGGGGTGGAGATACAAAACCGTGTCCTAAAGTCTCAAAAGAAATCCAAGATCTTTTTCAAGCAGTTCTTGACTCAAACCAAAAAACTTTCACTCCCCAATCCAAACTTTCCGAGGTAGAGAAGGAAGCTAAATTATTAGCATTGGAAGAATAATAATTCCAACTCGCCTTAAAGCGCAGTATGGAAGAGGCTTCTACACATCAGCGATGTCCTCCAACACCACATGATGTTGAAGCAGGTTCAAGTTGCACGGGTAAAAAGAAGAATAGTAAGAATTTAACTAAGTTTCTCTCCAGTCTAGGCACGTTTTACAGGACGTTGGGAACTACGTATAAATCTTCTCACAAAAATAGTTTGAAAAATCTAATTCAAACTATACAAGAGGAGGGCAATAAAAAGCTATCTCCACCTTCTGAAGAGGGAGAAGTGAATGAGTACGTATATGAAGATTTAGATAGCAGCTCAGGCTCAACAGATGAATTTCCTCAACAGTAGTCAGCAGTGTATGACTGTATTCAGTTTGTATAAAATGTTTTATTTTATGTTTTGTCAAATGTATGTAAATGTATGTAAATGTCCTGACTAGTTAGATTTTTTGTGGAGTTTATAATTCAACTATCTAAACCGAGAATCGAGAGCCTTGTAATGGGACGCGGATTACCTACCAAAGTCTTTCCCATGAATTTACTATAAGGTTCAAAACTGCCCGAACTCAAGTTCAAAACGGGCCCAAACTCGAAGGTTCGAAACTGGCACGATTGCAGCCCGGGCCCGGTTCAGACTGGAGATGTTAGCCCGGTGACCAAGCCCGGTCCGGTTTGGGCCTGGTGCGGCTGTTGAACGGGCCTGGACGGACTGAGGCCAGTTCGACTCTGCCCGACCCGTGCACACCCCTAACCGTCATCGAGATCGACTCATCGAAAAAATGAGTCATATGCTCATTAATGGATTCCAACTACTTATTTCAAATTTCAGAGTTCTCCATAAGCAAGTTAGGATCACTCTCCTCGTATTGTGTTTCTAAATAGAGTTGTGGGTGGGACGAACTAGCCTACACTATCTCATCATAAGTAGGGAATCCAAAGGAGTAATCAACAAAATCAATTGGCGGTTCATCTCTCTAATGTGTCGAGTTGAAATCACTTTCCTTACACTGTATTTGTAATTTTAGGTTACGGTTGGGATGAATTAGTCTCCATTAGCCTATCGAGCCATGATTCAAGTGCTTCTAATAATTTTCTCCTATCAGTAACATGGTCTGTGTAACTCTGACGTGACTCCTCTTAGATCGTTTCTGGTATATATTCAAAAGTGGCTGATCTAAGAGGATTTTCACCATGATGTTTTACTGACTTAACTTCAAAATATTTCTGTTTTCACTGATCATAATCATACAGGTCATAAGTTAGGAGTTGATACGCTTCATCATTCCAATAATCACGTACTGTTTTCTTAATTCGTGGATTACAATTATTCTCCCGCAAATAATCACCAAAGGACTTCTTAATCGGTGGAGCATCATATTTCGATTAGTTGAAGAAATTTTTAAAAAATATTTAAGGTATAAGTTGTTTCTCATCATAATCATCATACATCCTTTCCCAAGATTTCTTAGCTCTCTTAGCATACGCACATTCTCGCTCTTACATGGTGAAGCTTTAACTCTAAATTCCCATGAGAGGATGGTGAACAACAAGGCTCCCAAGTTCATAACCTCTATAATGAAAAGAACATGCTCAAAGCTATCACAGATCCATTGTAATTTAAGTCACAACAAACCATTAAAAACTATAAGCATTCCTTATAATCAAACTAGAAGCAACAATAATTTATCTTAAACATGAATCAAAACATAAAAGCGACCTATCACACTACAATCTTCACCTCTTAACCCTAGCTAAGAGGTTTAGCTAATTATAAGCATGATCAAACTAAAAGTCTCTTAAGAAAAATAAAACAAAATAAAGAAAGAAAAGGAGGAAAAACTCTTTTACGCAGGACACGCTCTCTCTCTCTCTCTCTCTCTCTCTCTCTCTCTCTCTCTCTCTCTCTCTCGTTCCTTACTTCCCTCCATGTCATGCCCCAAACCTGGAAATCAAATCATAGGAATTCCGATTGCCGAACCCGGTGTCAACAGCCTCCGTAGCACCCCATTCTTGGCCCCCAGCATACATACGCCAGGTTTTGATCCTGGGATCCTACAAGGAGGATTTTTCAACGTACATTTATCTCATAAGAAGCATAACCACAAGTATACCCAAATCATAAAGGCAACATCATCATCACATATTCACTAATATAATCATTTGAATACAATGCTGAAAAGAAAATACATATATCGAAATCAAAGCTCTAGAGGACAGCTGTACGCTCCAAGCTCAACACTACTGCAACCTAATGCCACTTGCACGCATCTATCGTGCATAAGCTTACAAAAGCTTAGAGGGTGGTGAAAGTGTATGCATAAGATAAGTGTCAAGTATACCATAAAGCCCATAAATCATACATCATCGAAATAAGTGAAAATACTAACAAGATCATGAATCATACGATATCAGAGTAAGCGGAAATATATTGGTAAGTCCATGAGTGTTATCAGTCATACCAAGGCTATGCAATGCAAACATAATAAGATAATAACAAATGCTAAGGATGCAATGCAATACGCAAATCCTAACGAGCCACGAATACCATCAACCTCATCTAGGCCATATAAGTGCACAAACATAGTAACCCAAAATGCTAAGTACTGTGGATATAATGTAATATGCAGTGCGAATGAAATGACCATACTGGAATGTGAAGTCGGAATGATAGTACGTAGTATCGCCGGCTACGGGTTCGCCACAAGGGACTTCTATCCAAACCAATTACATACCTAAATTTGGATAGTCAGACTCAATGTGGTAAACTCCTGACCTCAAGTTAGTCGCGCTCCCAACCGAAATCCTGGCCATGCAAAAAGACACATAACAAATGGTTACGCACCACCAGCCTGAGTGGATAGTAAATGGATAAATGAATAAGTATGCAACTCCTGCTTAGTAGGTCCACATATCAGTATTGTTCCTCTCTAAAAAATCACCGGGGTCTATTACACTCCAAACTAGATTGCCGCCCCATCGCACGCAACAAGGTGAGTGGAAGAGACATCACTATCTGCCTTCCAATATCGAGTCTGGATCATCGATAGCGGACCCATTCCTCGAGCTAGTCAGACTCAGCCTAGCATTGCCCCCTCCTCCCGAATAGGTAACTGACCACGACACAGTGGGAGACACGACCTCATGGTATAGGCACCGGCACTCATATTTCACTCGGTCTAGATGTTAAAGCAACTCCTGATACTAAAGAGGTTCTGAAATTTTCACCTAAGGACATCCTAAGTGCCCATAGTACTAGAACCAATTATTTTCGGTGTCCCATCTAGCCATCCACAATGTGCTTGTGGAGGCCACGGCCCTTATGTCGCTAGGGCGTACAATGATCAAGTCACATATATGCAAGATGGATGAGTCACACTATCCAGTCATGCAGCAATCCTGCGCACACGGCGCGATAATGTGGGCACTCCGCCTCATAAAGAGTTCCGTAAATAGTTTGTCCAATGGCGTATGTTATGATCAAACATTCCTCATATCAGGCATACATATGATGCATATGGGCATGAATCATGGAGTTATACTAAGCATTTTATAAACTATCTTCATAACGAAGATAGGCCTAGACGGCCTACGCACAACAAGTACAGGCCTATCAATGGGCCCTAAGGAGAAGTACGATACGGATATTTAACCAACATTATCCTTATAATGTGGAGGTCAAACCAACATTGCTCCCAAGGCATGGCCCGCTATAAAGGTCAACATATAAACCACAGTGGAATCACATTACAATGGGCCTCAACCCATAGGCTCCAAATACATCTCAATAGCCCTCAACCCATGGGCCCCAAATACATCATAATGGGCCTCAACCCATGGGCCCTATACACATCATAGTAGGTCTCAACCCATGGGCCCTAATACATCACAATGGGCCTCAACCCACGAGCCCTAGAATATATCAAAAATGTGCCTAATCACATGGTCCTCATATATGTCAAGGTGGCTTCAACAACGGGCCTCATACACATGACGGTGGGCCTCAATAACGGGCCCTCATACACATCAAGGTGGTCCCAATAATAGGCCCTCATACACATCAAGGTGGGCCTCAACAACAAGCCCTTATACACATCAAGGTGGGCCTCAATAACGAGCCCTCATGCATATCAAGGTGGGCCTCAATAATGGGCCTCATACATATACCAAGGTGGGCCTCAACAATGGGCCGTTAATACATCAAGATGGGCCTCATAGGGCAACCCATGATTGGGCAAATATAGATGGACAGATTGGATGCAAAACATGCATCATGGTGGGGGTCCACTTGAACCATGGATCTGACTCATTTGTTAGCTCATGCCATAAAATGATCTTTCAAAATGATGGGACGTATGGATACAACACATACATCATGGTGGGTCCCACGGACCCTACTGATGCTAATAGCAGTGGGACCCACTGTCCTGAAGAATGGGTGGATGGCATGCATAAAATGCATACCCCACCAAGGTGGGCTCCACCGTCCGTGGACGGTGGGAATAAAACACATACCTCACTGTGGATCTCACGTGGGGCCCACCATAATGATTGCTTTCCATCAAATAGGTTGATAAGGTCACACAGACCTGGATGAAAAGGGAAAACAAATTTCAGATGAATCCAAAACTTATACAGCACCCAAAAAGGGGGTTTCAAGGGCAGATGTTCAATCTCACTATTTCCTGTGGCGTGGGCCACCTAAGCGCTAGATGGGGCTGATGTTTGGAGGGGGCCCACTTCAGGAAAGGGCCTACGAAATGAACAGTGTGGATGATAAAACACATGTCATGGTGAGGCCCACGGCTGGACTGTGGTCTTGCTGCCCGTCCGCCTACACGCAGCAATGTTCTACTGCTGCGTCAGCTGCAGCAGGCATTGCCTGCTTAATATTTTTATTTTTTTGGAAATCACGTAGTCTTGCGGTTTTTCATGCGTGGGGTCCGCATCAGAAGAATCCACCCCACCCAATGGATTCCACAGTCCATAACAAATCCATCAAGCCCAATATTGGGCATCTTTCGGCATGTAGAAAAATTAGGATGAATTTAGACGGTAAAAATCACTGTTTTCAAAGGTATGGCCCACCAGAAAATTGGATCAGCTTCATTTTTCGGCTCAATGCCTAAAATGATTTGGAAAATGGGATGAACGGTGTGGATTGGATCCATATGTCAAGGTGGGGCCTGCATAAACGACCCTTTCCGAAGGCTTTTAACCAAAACTTATATTTGTGTTTCCAAGTTCACGTCCAGACGCTGGAATCTTTTTATGCATGCAAATATATTTAAGGTGGACCCTACTTAGGTGGGCCACCACATGGCCCAATGGTGTGGAACAACACATATAAAGTGGGCCTCACCTACAAATGACTTGAATCAAATACATGCTTCATGTTGGGGTCCATCCAAGTGGGCCACATGGCCATATCATCACACACAAAAATAAATAAATAAATAAAAAGAGAGAGAGGGAGAAAGAGGGACACGCGTGATGGAGGGACCCCGGTACTATGGACCCTCCATTTCAAGCATCCAATCATACATCAAGCGTGTAACGCCCGTGAAAAATCCATACTTGGGCTCGAGTACCAACTCGACCCGAAATTGCGTAGAATTCATTCCTTTAGAAAATATGACTAGGTTAGCTAGTGCAACGTTAGAATAGCTGGGAAATGGTCCCTGATCACTTTAAATACGTTCTACAAGGCCCGAAGCGAGTGGAACCAAGGGTGCTATAATGCTCTAAAGCCTCGGATCAAACTCTAAACCGGTTTGTTCTCTGGACCACTTTGAATCTTTGTATTGGATCTAGACCGCACGTCGAAAGTCCGATACCTCCTATCTTAGACCGTTAGAACCGTCTAGCTGGACTTGACACTCATTCCAAAAATCAAGTCAAACCGATAATCACAGGCTATTTCATTGAGCCCGGACCGAAGAGAGTGAGAATAGGGATAGAATTGGAATTTGAAATTCAAATCTGGCACACAATTTGACGCATCAGTATTGAGCGTTCTGACCGTCAGAATACAGCCAAATTACACCCTTGGATCAGGAAAAATATCTATTATATATCACGAGACTTATAGGCCTGATCTTGGTGCGATGACCGTTAAACTGAAACTGGACCGCCACGTGCGATCTGGGAACCCTACCGGTCTGAAAACTGGATGTGTGCTAGATCCAGTATGCATGAGCTTAAGTCCGACCGCATTTGGCCTGGGGACCTTCAGAAATGCCCTTTTGGACCGAAACGGCCCCGATTTGGTTAGGCACCAAGTAAACATTGTTCCCAAGCCTATTTTGGGCATGTTGTTGGCTATAAAAGGGGTTGAAACCCTCACTCCTCTCTCCCATCCGAATTTGAGAGAAGCCCTAGCTTGGGAGAGAGAAAAAGGTGGGAGATTGTGAGAGTGTGGGAGAGTTCTTCCCGCCACTTGTGCTACGCGTTGCACGTGCTTAAGCAACACACCTCTACCGCTTTCCCGGCGATTCCACCGCGATCCTAGGTAAGTAAAAACCCTAAATAGTTGTTGATTTGAGTTTTCCTTGTTTCCATAGCGATGTAGCTTATGGATCTTGTGTATTAGGCTCCTTATTCGCCGTAGACGAAGCGTATACGCTCCGTTTCAATTCCCGAGTCTACAAGATATAAGGTGAGGATTTTAGACGCTTTGATTGACGGTTCCCAACGCTTTCAATGTCGTTTAATAGTAGATTCTTGACGGCATCGCCGTTTGACATGTACAAAATGCTCTCCGTTTCCCGTTTCGTAAGCTAACGAAGAATATGAGATTTAGGGCATTTTAGTCATTTGTAGGAAGTACTGTTTACATTCATATTTTGCTGATATGATTGACATGGTTTGTTGTCGCATTAGGAAGTTAGGAATGCGTGCATAATTAGTTTGGCGAAGAGATTCGCCTAGTTGCGCACTTTGGGTCGATATACTATATGTAGACTTAAGTGTGTAGTGTATGTGTTTGTATAAATGCTTGTATTAGTATGTATTGAATTAGATGATGTTATTTGATAGTTTGTGATTGATTTTTCAATTATTATGCTGACCTAAATGATTTTCTACATGTTGACTAAATGCATGATTTCATTACATGCATGGAATTTATGTGCTTGAGGATTTGCTTAAGTTGAATGATATAACATGTGTTAACATGCTCACATGATTGTATTTCAATTCCAATGCTCTTACATAACTTGTTGATGTGATTCCATAAGTGTTTGGGACTAGACTTAGTCCAGGCAGTCGGTAATCGAGCGAATTCGTGGCTGACTGGTCATAGCCACGAACGACGCGTCGATGAACGTGATTCGTGTTGAGAGTTGGAGGCAGTGGTTAGGCCACGCGAAGTGTTTTACGCACTTCATGTCGTTCAGCTTGAGATGCGATCGCGCTAGTCGAGCCCGTCAAGTAACCCGACTGGCCGATGTTTGTTCACCTTGTATGTATCATAACTGCTTGAACCTAGGATACTGAACTTACCATTGTAAACCCTATTAACCGTGGTACCTTGATCCACGAAGACTCATGAGCCGGGCATGGTGGTATGGGACACCGTGGTTGAGCTGTCGGCCTACGCTGGGGCCACAAACCTCCCCGTAGTGACCAGTGAGCACCTTGACTCGTGAGCAGATTATGGTGGTATGGGACACTATATTCTAGCTGTCGGCCTACACTGATCAGGCGACGAGCCCTTTGTAGTGACCGCGAGCGTATTCTGAGTCCACGGGAGGCGACGACCCTTCCGTTGCAGTAGAGTACGGTAGGCCTGTATTGATAAGGTGATGGGGGAGCGGTGCAACGAGTGCGAGCAACAGCCCTGGCAGACCTTGCAGCGACCTACGAAATATACATCGTATGAGATTTCTAGGAGTGACGACCCTAGACAGGATCCGTGTTGGGATTGATACAAGGGAAGTACCTTAGTTTCTCAATCCTGCTGTTTGAATGGACTAATAACAACTTGGAAATCATATCACCATAGCATTGCATGTGCCTGGAAGATGTGGAGCACTCTAGGGAGTGTGGCATGTCGCGGTCGTAAGATGTTGCCGCATGAGGGTGATCGTCGGTGAGGGCATACATCACGTCATATCATCTTGCATTAACAACAGTATTAGGATTGTCTGATTTACTGCTTTACTATTATCGCGTGATTGAATTGTGAACATGCTAATCTTTGCTCTATGATTCCACTGAGTTGATCACTCATTCCCACGTTACGGGATGGTGTTTGCAACACCCACCAGACCCTGTTGTAGCTGCAGGTGAGGACGAGATCCAGGAGGTGGAGCTAGATGTTGACGAGGACCAGGATGAGTTCTCGTATATGCAGTATCATGACGGCTTCCCGTAGGCGACCTGGATCGAGGGGACATCAGTGGGACTTTTCTTTTGAACATTATTCTTTTGTTATGTATATGTACATGAGACTCAGTGATGTAGTCATACTTTGGAGACAGATGAGGTTACTTTGTTTTTTTCATACAGTGATATATACATTGTTTAGTCTTCCGCTTGCTTTTATCACTGGATCTGAAGTATGTATTGCAGTTTTGGTATACTTTTACTCATGTGGATGCTTTAAATCAGACAACATTGAATCATAACCATTTTTGTTGCATAAGTGATGGTCTGAAACTCGGGAGTTGAGTTTATACACGACCCCCGATTTTCAGGGTGTTACAAAGCGGGTCTCATTGCATGTGGGCCCACCAAATCAGAGATTAATGGTGGAGATCCCTTCTCCACCAAGATGTAAGGTCTAGATGACCCTTTTTTTTTCACTAGAAAGTAAACATCATGATGGGTCCATGGAGAATGGCCCCATCATGGAATGATAATAAAATTAAGGTGGGTCATCGGCCATATCTAGGGTCCCAAGTGAGATCCATACCATCAATCGGTAGGCCTCACTTGGCCCATCATCAAAACATGGAAAGATCTAGCCTAATGAGCACCCACAAACAATGAAGATTCACCCACCTTTAATCTCTTCTTCCTTCTTCCGTCTATAGGTTGTAAAGCTCCAAGAAAATAATTCCAAGGGTTGAGATGAGGCTTGGATGGTGAAGATGGGAGATAGGAAGGTAGACCACACATGGCTTCTCTCATGGAGAGCTTGGGCGTTGGATGCTCTCATGGGATTTGCTTGAAAAATGAAGAAATGAGAGAGAGAGGATGGGATGTAAAGAAAGAGAGGGATGGGTGAGTGAGTGATGTGTGATGTGTACTTTGACATGTGAGGTATGGGTTGCTTTGACTTTGGGGTTGCTTGGGGATGGGGTTTGTACTTGACATGAGAGGTGATTGATGGGATTGATTTGACATGTTATAGAAATTCTCTTAGAATTATAAATGTGCGGTATTTTCTCAAAATAAATGCCGGCTCACATCTCTTAGCCAGGGTATCGAATCGGTGCACGAGTCGCGGCATTAGAACCGCGGCGACGGTACGATCACAATGGTATAAGTTTCAGATTAGGCCGACTCATATCTACGGGATACGACTTAGGGTCATTCGCAAACATCGATTATAGGTCACAAGTCACTAAAATTCATCGAAAGGATCACGAGAGTCGACGGAACAATACAGGCTAGGACACGGGTCTTACGCTCCACGCCTCCATGGCTGCACAGTTGTCACGCTACAAAATCAGAAATTGGGCTCACAAAATTCCTGATCGTCGAAATCGACACCGACAGCCTCCATAGTCCTCATTCTTGGCTTCCGGCACCCATATACCGGGTTCTGATCCTGGGATCTTAAAATGAGGATTTCGAATATGAAAATTTCAAGTTTGGGGCGTGATAACGACTACTTGGATGCTCTCCATGTACAAATATCTCTCTCTTTATAGCACAAGGTAGGGCGGTAGTATGGTGGGCACGCCCTTGTGCAGCTGCGAAAAATGCAAACCGACTTGTGTTCGGAATGGATTTTCGGGATGGTGAACATCCCGAACTTGATTCCATCATTTAGGCTAGGGTCGTGGCCCCCTTGTGCGTCTTCTAGACGGTTCAGATCGATCATTCGATCACAAACAGTGGCCCACAACTCCCTGCAATGTTCGATTTTTTCAAACGTGCGTAAGCTGTGAATTTTCTTGCGCTGATGTATTCGGTAGGCCCCACAGTGATATTTTCAAAGAAATCCACCTCATTCATTAGATTCCTGGTGAAATTTTAGTCAAAAAGGAGTGGTTTTAGTCGAGTTTTGGCATGGTCGACTGTATCAAATCACCCCACCATTCATCTTACGTTTGACGACGATCTACGCGTGTACATGTGCATGGGGCCAAAAGGCCACCATGGCTGGGATTATGGCCACCTCCTGAGTCGAGTGAGCGGTTCAAATCATTAAAATGATTCACAGTGGTGTCCCACTACTGATTACAGGGTCCGCACCTTGCGAACGCTGTGTTTGCACAGAGACGGGTCAGGTCGTGGCTCGTTGACCGGACAGCTGGTCTAGTGCAGCGCGGGAGTACACCGCCTGTGCACTCCCACATGTTCATGTGGGGTCCACTTTGATGCATGTGAGAAATTTTCTCCGTCCATCCGTTTTGTCACCTCATTTAAGGGGTTGAGACCAAAATTAAAGCATATCCAGATATCAGGTGAGCTCCAGATCAGTGTTTTATGGGCTAATTTGTCCATTGGGCGACTTCCACAAGGATCCAATGGCTGAAATTCGATGTGCACGGTTAATTTAGGGTCCTCAAGCCATATATAAAGTTTCGAGCAAAACGGATGGTGGGAACCCTGTGATTTTGCATTCAGGACGAATTTCAGGCCTCTTGGACTTCAATTACTTGATTTTCTTAGATCTTTGGTGTGTAACTTTTTCAATTTCACTCTTCTAAGATCCGTCCCTTGCATTGGTGATTTTTGAACGTTAAATCTATGTTTTTAGTACCCCTTTTTAGTTCAAGCTCTTAAATTCACCTTACAGCACAAACACGATTAAAATAGAATGTTAAACATTATCATGTTCGTAAAACCAAGTAATAACTGGTGTCTAACATGCAATATTTGACCCTCAACAACAAATATATATCTCCCAAATTTTTTAAATATCACCATAATGTGGCAAAAATACTATTTAGAAATTTAAATAATTCATTATAAATATAATAATTAATTAGAATTATTTAAAAAAAAAAAAAAAAAAACTCTCCATTGTTCTTACATGACAATGACTTATATGACTTATATAACCCTTAGTTGCATTGGGACACTTAGATCATCCATTCAATTGATCTACACCATCCATTAGGTTGAATATAGATTTCATGATCTACCATGTTACACTAATTTAACAATTGTAACTATCTTATCATTAACCTTTAATATGAACGGCTAAGATCATTTACACTTAAATAGGTCCAACAAACAACCTGATCAATGTATTTATTGGAACCATCGTAGATTTCTTATGACTCTAAAGAATTAATAACCATCTCATTCAAGGATGGCTACAAAAATAAGAAAAAATCTCTTGAGAAATTTCGAGACTGGGAAGTTGTTGACATGGAGAATTGTCCTAACGGATTGCCCTGCTAAGGCTATAATGCGCTCCAGCTTTGCTAGGCAAGCACACGTGTGTAATAAAGCTCATGTACATGCCAAACATGTGCCAGCATGAGATCTAATCCATCCATTAGATTGGTCTAACCTTCCGGATATATTTTTTTTAATAATATCTAGTCCACTCAACGTGTGGGCCCTAATATTGGAAACAGGTGTGGATGGGTCAGAACACTTCAACTAAGTATTATAGCACCATTGGGTCCTTACTCTTGCTCCAATGGTAGACTCTTAGCAGTTTCAACACCTGGTCAAGGGTTCGAGTACCTGTAGGTGGTGAAATTTCACTACGGTGTGAATGTGTGGGGGTATGGTATAATATATATATATATATATATATATATATATATATATATTCTTTTTGCTAACCATGGTTCACTTGATCAGTGGATTAATTTGATTCTTCACTTAAGGAATCAATATCGTGGTGCCAATTTTCTGGGGGTGCAGTGGATCTGACATCTACCATAGCATGCTGGCACACGTATGCCATGCATGAGCCTTATACATGCGCGCCCGTGTGTGTGTTAGCAAAAGTCTTATATGCTATATCTGGTATGAATGCTGATTGATCTAGACCAACCATCACCATTGCAAAATCCATAAACACTTTTATATGGATTATTGTTTCACATATTGAAATCGAACATGCACGATCACACATGTGGCAGATTGTGTGATTGGGACACAAACCATTGTGTTCATATGTGCACCTAGCAAAGGATGAGCTTTCTTTATCTTTATTATATATATATATTATTTTTAAGGTTGATGTATATAAACG
This sequence comes from Magnolia kwangsiensis, assembly GCA_037074715.1. Taxonomy (NCBI): domain Eukaryota; kingdom Viridiplantae; phylum Streptophyta; class Magnoliopsida; order Magnoliales; family Magnoliaceae; genus Magnolia; species Magnolia kwangsiensis. The sequence continues at coordinate 18,163,395 of CM073582.1, forward strand.
AGTTAGACAAATTGAGGATTGATCATATAGAAACAGAACTCTTCTTACTCTTACATGAGTACTCTTATATAAACAATCTACATAAATAGATGAGGCTTCATTTTCTTATCAAAATACAACTCGTTTCCACCATAATTTCACACAAGCAAATGGTACAAGATCATTTTAAAAATTAACGCACGCCATGCATGTCATTAAGCTTACGTAGTCCCACATTAGTGGATGAGTGCTCAATATGTGTTAGGAATAATCACAAATATATAAAAATTTATGCCCTAATAGTGCCCCAAAAAAAAATCTCACTTATTGTATGTGAGATTAAAAATAAAAAATAAAAAAGTAAAAAAGCTTTTGTTCTTTGGTATGTGGGGTTTTTTTTTACTTCTTTTACAAAAGCAATCCATCACCTTCACATGAGAATTCAAAGTAAAAGAAGCTAAAAGGAAAAGGGAAAAAATGCTCATGCCTCATGCCTTCTGTCTTGTAAGGATGGGAAAGAAATACCACGTATTGGAACCTTTGAAGAACAAATAAAAGGCAAGAAATGTTAAGATGAGATCCAAATTCCCCTAAGAACTGGCTTTTTTTGCATATATTAATATACAATGAGAAATGACATGGTGCTCCTAGTTGCATTAAGGCATCTGCATGGTCTAATCCATTCATTCGACTGGTCCATTACGTTTAGGGCACAATTTTGTGCACTGTAGATTTCCTGCAAAAGGCTTTCGCATGAAGTTCCTGTATTGGGAAGCTAGGTGGGTCCATCATGATGTTTTTTGGTAAATTCATCTCATTCATCCATTTTTCCTGCTCATTTTATTAAGAAATTATACCAAAAAATGTAGCGGATCAAAAACTCAAGGAGGGCCCTGGAGAGGGAAAAGGGGGAGGGAAATAAAGCCTACAAGAGTCTACTTTGATGCTTATACACCATCCAAACCATTTATAAGGTCATTTCCATTGGGATGAATTGAAAAAACAAAAAGCTTAGTCTAATATGAAACTTACAAATGTTTCAATGGTGGTCATTCAATCTCTATTGTTTCCTCTCGTGTGAGTCATTTGAGTTTTCAGTCTAACTCATTTTGTGCCTTATGTTTTAAAATAAGTAGGCAAAACAAATGAACAAAGTGGATTTCTCACTAATATTACAGTGGACCCAACCTAGCTTCCCTGCAGATCACAGGAAATCGACGTCCAATTTTATGGGCTACCATGAAAAAAAAAATCACACTTCCGATGGTTCAATCCATCCATTAGTTCATCATTTTTTTTCTACCCATCCATTTTCCAAGCCGTGAAAGGGATGGATTAGATTGCTGGAAATCAGTAAGTGATCCATCAGTGTCCGACAAACTGGTGACTCCAAAGTGTCATACTGTTGATTGGACGTATTTATACATAAATAATCCCGACCATCTATTTTATTCGTTGTTGATATGATGGGAGGTGTGTGCATTGGATACCACTTAGGGCCCATTTGGCCAACTGCATTAGTTAGGATTAAGGTAAATGGAATTGTGAAAGTAACAATAAATGTGTAAGGTATTATCTCCGGATTGGGTGTATCCTATGTTTTCCAATACTATGTTTGGAATGTATGCAATTAAAAGTAAATTCCGAAATTTTCTTTCAAATTATACTTAGATAAAGAAAAAATTCATCATTCATGAGATTTGAAAATTCCATCTCACACTTTCAAACTGAAGGCTCATTTTCCAAATCCTATAAAATTAATTTTAATATCATCCCACACTCCTTCCAAATATATTATTCCTAATCTCAAGGTAAGATTAGCAATGCAATTCCATTTAATACAACTTAATACCACTGGCCAAACATGCCCTTAATTCATCAATTGGTCAGCTTGATTAGCAATTTAATAAACCAGTTATTAGATAAGTTGGTAGAGTATGCACACTAGCTATCGAAGTACATGTAGCATGTGTGTATCGGCACCATCCAAATCATGGGGCATACCCCCAAGAATTGGATTGCTTGGATGACAACCGTCCATTCGACAGGCAGCAATCTGACATTTAAAATCATCCGATTTTTGGGTCACAGCCCATCTTTAGAGGGAGCCCACAAATTGGACGGCTGAGATCAATGCACACAAATGACATACACGTTCGATGCAATTTTTAAGTTACGGCCCATCGTTAGTGGGGCCCACGATTTCGACAGCTAGGATCGAAGCACACGAACGACAAACACGCACACGGATTATCATGCTCCGCCAGAGTATCATGTGATTCTTCTAATGATATCTGAGAATTTTCCTCTCACGTGATGTCGTGATCTTCAATCGAATGTGGGGCCCATTTTTGAAGGGCCCTAAAAACAGCCTAACATATCTAGGGACAAAGCTACCATGTCTGGAATCCTGTCTTGAAAAGAGATATTGAAAAATCTCAGCCGTTAGTCGTTGGTCCAAATACTATATTAACGTCAGCTTCGAAGAATATAAATCTTGAGATAACTAACGAAGATTTGTTGCGTTTAATAAGTGTTATTAGGCATGCATATACTGTCTAAGATAAGATACGGTATTTTAGAAAAGTAGATACATCGTTATCTTCATTCTATACTATTCCAGGTGGGGCCCATCAGATAGATGGTCTAAATCAATCTTGTTGGGCCCCTCTGGATATTGCAAGCTGATTTATACATTTAAAACATCCTTAAATCACCACCTTTTTGGGATTGCAAATTTCCAACCACATTGGATAATCTCCTTCCCATCATGGTTTTTTGACTCGGCAACTTAGGAGTGAAGACTCGGATCAACTCGTTCACCCTTGGTCGAGTCATGACTCATCTGAGTCAGGGGGTGACTTGAACGAGTCAGACTGAGTCATCTTTCAATTCTAATTCAAAGAGCTGAACTGATGTAGAGCGGGTCAAGGATAATTTCATGGCCAAGATGGACCAGCCCGCTCAAAGACAGAGGTGATCCGTATCGTCAAAACCTAAAACAAATGCATCTCACAAACCGAAATAAGTTATCTGAGGTGCTATATATGATTTTAGGATAAGCAAGCTACTTTAGATAGTCAATCCTTTATGTCGGGTTGCCCATGCCGAATTTGTGAAATATCGTCACATCGATAGTGTAATTCATATTTTAATTTCATTTTTACTATTTATAATAAGTTTTAATTTTAGTATAACTCTTCATACGTTGGGCTTTAGGAGTTACGCCCAACATGAAAAGTGCTTATAATAATTAGGAGAATCACAAGGTTGATCCAAATAGGACACTTACTAATTTTGGCCGAAAACCATATATATTAGTAGGAATCATGCCATCTATAAATAGTAAGTTTACAATATATAGTAAGTCATGATTTCTAAGAGTTTTAGTTATAGTTGAATTCTGAAACTTCTTCCTAAGGTTTATCTTATTATTTAAGAGGTTGTAAGCTCGTTTTCATCATCAATCAAATTATTACAAATTTTATTAGAATTGTTTTCTATTTTCTCTCTCCTTTTAGATTCCAGGCATCTATGTGAGGATCCGTGGATTTGGAGTAGTTATACTTGAGAAAAACGGTGCTCAACCTCTACACGTCCTTCCCTGCGTCATGAACTGGGTCGGACTCGACTGAGTCTGAGTTGACTCGGATGAGCCGCTTACAACTTGGCCCAGTCAGGAATTCATTCCTGCCTATCTCAAGGAACACTGCAAGTGGCGCCAGTGGGCTGGTTATGTGAAAGATGTCCGAGTGCAGAGCATGAGCTAAGGACCTGATTCCAGGTCCAATCCAGCCCTTGAGGATATCAATCCAGCCCCAGTGGGCCAGGCAAACTATCCAATCACCCCACCCACCTTTTAAATAAGTTGGGACATTGGTCCCACCTGTTGGGTCATTGGGTAGATGCTAGTGCCTAGAGCCTAGAGGCCCGGTCTAACCCAAAGAGCTCAAGGCCTAGGCCCAAGGTTTTGAGGCCTGCTAATTTGGTGGGCCACTACTCTGCAATCCCCCAAGGTAGCTTATTTTACATTTTATGTGAACCATTTTAAATCTCGACCGTCCACATGTAAGCCAATGATCAAGTTAAGATACCCCAGTGCAGGAGATCATTAGGGTATGGTCCATCTATAAGAAGGCCCAATAGATGGACATTTTGGATTACTGATCAAACTTGGGTTCATTTCACATGTTTCGATTGGGCCTCAATAAATAAATTATGGATCGAATCTTGTTTGAGAAGATCTAGAGTTCACCCATTTATGCAAGTTATTAAGTGAAGGTCAAATCTGAATTGGTATTACTTCTACTAAGGACTAATCCCCTACAAGGCGCCAGACATTGTAGAACATCTGTACCATGCAGACAGTAGGCCTCATCATGAAGATCACTCATATAAAAAATCTGCATGATCCACTGATTAGATGGGCCACACCTGTATGTTAAATCAAACCATCACTTGTTCAATGATTCCAATGGTGTATCCTAACTGATGAGCGGACCAGCATGATTTTTATGTGAAGTGATCTTCATGATGGGGCTTACCACTTGCATGGTACGGATGTCATCCACCAGTGGCATGTTTGTAGGAAAAACATGCCCGTATGACAAATTACTGTACCATGTAATCTCATTTCTAATTCCCTATTTAACATAAACTTCTTGTCATGGGGCCCATGGCTTGGTAATCCAAACCACTGTCTGTTGCATCTCACCATGGATGCACCACAACCCAGATGTGTCCTCTGTAGGAGAATCCTATCCTTTCAATTTGTGGCCTACAAAATAGATGGTTAACAAGAGAAATGCAAGGATGTTCCATATTCAACTGAAAATGGACCCATGATTGATGGCCAAGATACTATAATCTGGAAGAATTTTGGGAAATTGTCCGACCATGGTGGGATACAGTAACCAACAGACCAACCGTCTGGGCCCCACCTGCCAAGTTGATTGGGCTTCATCAAATTCTCAAGTGCTCTTTAGTCACAGTCCACAGCAATGGGCTCTTTAGTCGCAGTCCACAGCAATGGGCTTCAGCTTTTGTTGTTTACATTACACTTTGCTGATGTGTTTGGATGTATCAATGATTTCGATTGTGATAATTGAGGTTGTGTTTGGATGCTATTTGATTGAATTGCAATAATGAATTCAATAGAGAGGAAATGATTGTTGATCCCTTTAATGCTAGTGCAGAGACGAAAAATTCGGTTCCCGATGTACCTGCCGGTTTAACCGAAGTTGTGGGTTCATTCTCTAATCGCACGTTGTGTATGTTTTCGGTTCAACCGGTTGATGTATCGGTCCAACCAATGATCCAATCGGTTCAACCTACGGAACGCATAAGTTTGAGTGAGGGTTTTGTTTTCTAATCTTATAAGAGAGTATATAAATACCCTCCCAATTGTGATTAGGATTAAGAACAAGGATTTTGAAACTTAGAATGAATACTAAAGGATTTTGAAGGAAAAGCGAGGGTTTCTATTGTAATTTGTTCCATCTCTTGTAACAATCTTTTAATTATAGTGGATGAATCGTCATTTTGTACCATGGTTTTTGCAGCAAGGGTTTTTCATGTAAAAACTCGTGTATTCTTTGTGTTTATTTGTGTTTATTTAGATTTTTCGTTCTCTATTACTTGTTTGAATTAGATTTAATGTTGATTCTGCTCCTAACAAGTGATATTAAAGAGTAGGTTAGGATATTTGTTTGAATCTGGAAATATGGCATTAAGAGAATCGAATGTGAAGTTTAAGACAGAAAAATTCACAGGTAAAAATAACTTTGAATTATGAAGGTTAAAAATGAAAGCTTTCCTAGTTCAGCAAGAGTTTTAGCATGAACTCCTTGGAAAAGTGTATCGTCTGGAATCTAAAAAGGAAGAGGATTGGAATGAACTTGATCAGAAGATAATTAACACAATCCAATTATGCTTTGCTGATGAAATCATTTGCAATGTCATCATTGAGACAACTATCGCATATAGGCAAAGTTGGAGAGCATGTACATGACGAAGTCGCCCACCAATTGTTTATATTTGAAGAAACAGTTTTAAACTCTGAAGATAGCTGAAGGGTCATATCTCTCTGAGCACATTAACGTCTTCAATAAGCCGGTTTGCAAGTTAACAAGTTTGGAAGTAAAAAATCAATGAAGAGGACAAAACCCTTATTTTGTTGACATATCTCCTGGAGTCATATGAATATCTAGTTAATACTCTCTACTATGATATGGATACATTAGACGTCGAGGTTATTATCTCTATCCTTCAGTCGAAGCAGTTGAGAAAGAAGAATAGAGACAAATACACTTCTACGGATGCATTGGTTGCTTGAGAAAGACTGTCTAAGCGAGATAATAGAAAGTCACGATCTAAATCCAAGTCAAAAGGCAAAGGCAAATTGAAGTGCTGAAATTGTCAGATGATGGGGTATATGAAGGACTATCAATATCCTAAAACTTGAAAAGAGGAGATATCAGATGATTCACTAAAGAAAATCAATTCGGTAAAATCTGGTGAAGGATCGGATGATTGTAACGTGTTGTCACTGTCCAAGATCGGTTACTTCTATCAAAAGTGGATTTTAGATACGGGGGCATCGTACTATATGTGTCTTCATTGGAGTTTTTTCACCACATATAGCGAGTATGATAGTGACCTAGTTCTTATGGGCAATGATCATGCCTATAAGATGGTCAAAATTATTTCAGTTCGCATCAGGATGTTTGATGGGGTAGAGCGTACTCTGATGATGTGAGGCACGCTCCAGATTTGAAGAAAAATTTAATCTCTCTAGGAGCTCTAAATGCACTTGGGTGCAAATTCGCTAGTTACAAAGGTATCTTAAAGGTTTCAAAAGAAAAACTCACAATTATAAAAGTACAGAGGAGTGAAAATCTTTACAGATTGATCGGAAATACTATATCAGGTGAAATTACAGCATCTATAGTAAAGTCTATGTCGTCACATTTGTGACATGTTCGGCTAGGCCACATAAGTGAGCGAGGTATGAAGGTACTTCTCGATTGTCGTTTAATTCTTAATTTTAAAAGTTTTGATTTAGATATATGTGAGCATTGTGAGTGTGTGTGTGTGTGTGTGTCTGTGTCTGTGTATAGGAAACAATCAAGGTTACACTTTAAAACAGGGAAGCATGTTAGTAAAATTCAATTGGACTATATGCATTCGAATGTGTGGGGGTCGTCGCCTGTTGTTTCTGGAGGAGGGTCATCATACTTTGTTACATTCATTGACGACTTCTTTAGGAAGGTTTGGGTTTACATTCTGAAGCATAAATTAGATATTTTTACCACTTTCAAGACCTTGAAGGTAATGATTGAAAATATGACAAGGTGAATAGTGAAAATCTGATAACAAATAATGGCTGTGAATTTATTTCAAGAGAATTTAATCAATATTACAAGAGTGAGGAGATAGTGAGGTATACACCAAAGTAGAATGGTGTGGCTGAACATATGAACCAGACTCATTTGGAAAGTGCGCGGAGTTTGTTGAGTAATTATGAGTTAATGAGCTATGGACTAAAGTCGTATCTATGGCTCGCTATTTGGCAAATTAATCTTCCTCTACAGCTATTGATTGCAAAATTCCAGAAGAAGTATGGAGTGGTTAGGTACTTGATTATTCAGAGCTGCAGATATTTGGTTGTGATGCTTACTCTTATGTACCATCAGTTAAAAAAATAAAGTAGACCAAAGGGATGAGAAGTGTACTTTTGTCGACTATGGTGATGAGATGAAAGGTTACATATGATCTAATTTCATGAAAAATCATATTTAGTCGGGACATCAAGTTTGATAAATGTTCCTTATTTTGAAAAGATGAGCACAAGGAAACGGAAAAATCAGTTATTAATATTGAAATAGACAATGGTGAAACACTTGAAGAACCTGAGTCGTAGGTTGTTCACAACCCCAAGTGTAGGGTTGCAATATAGTAATAATCTTGGTGAGACCGATGTTGAATATATAGTGATTGAATTTGTGTGTATTCTGAAAGTAATTAAAATCAGAACTAGAAAAAGATCTAAATCTAAATCTGGAATAATATAAAGTAATTGTAAATAATTTAATTAAAATTTAAGAATTCAAATGTGGGAACTAGGGTGCCCAGAGATCCGCTTGCAACTATTAGGATGTTTCCTTATTTAATTCAAGGAACACAATTGGAATTGAAAGATATAACAATAAAATCAATTTGAACTTTCATTGACTCAATTCTCAATATATGAGAGTTGTGAGGATTGGAAGTGATTCCATCATCAAACAAGGTTAGAAGAGATTCCATCACCCAACCATGCCCAAGAGATAATGGTGAACAAAAGGATTTACTATCTTCATAATCTCAAATCAGGAAAAGAAGATACTCAAAGGTATTACAAATCTATTGTAACTTGAGTCACAACAAACCATTAAAAATTAAAAGTATTCCTTAAATATCAAATTAGAATTAAAGAAATTCAATAAGAACAAGAACCAAACAAGAAAAACATCTCAATCACGCTACAAGCTTCACCCCTTAATTCTAGCTAAGGGATTTAGCCAACCATAGACATGATTGGATTTAAAATCTTTAAAGAAAGCATTAAAAACTAAGAAGAAAAAAAGAATAAACTCTTGGGAGGTGGCTTCACCCTTTTGTTCTGTTCCTCAAAACTCTATATATCTCAAAAAAAAAACTTAGGAAACCCATATTTATAGGCCAGTTTCTGAAAATTACAAAATCATATTAAATTTGCATAGTCCACGTAACTTTGCGTAATGCCTTTGATGTCATCGAAAGGGTTTGAATCTGTAAGTCACGCATTTTCTCCTTTCACACTGCGTAAGTCTCTGTATCATCGAACCTTCCTTCGATGTCATCGAGAAAAGCTTCGGGTCATCGAACATGTCTTCAAACAATCGAAAAAGCGTCCAAAACAGTCTAGCGAGTTACTTTATAATTCTTTAGAAAATTCGATATCATCGAGCAACTCATCGATGTCATCAAGCAAGTCTTCGAGTAATAAAGAATGGCACCCAATTTATCGGGCGACCAACTTGATTTTCATGTAAAAATTCGATGTCATCGAACCATGGTTTCAATGTCATCGAATAGTGGTCAATGACACAAGTAATTAAGCGAATTTCAGCACTTTATTCTTTCAACTTCCTTCCTTCTCTACTTGGTTTTCTTGGATCGTAGGGTCTTGAAATCTTCAATCTTAGTCTTCAAGGATTCATTCTTTGCCTTGATGTTTCTTGAGCATTAAATCCATATTTTTAGCATTCTTTTCAATTCAAGCTCTTAAACTCACCTTGCAACACAAACATGTATAAAGTATACTATTAAGCATTATCATGTTCATAAAACCAAGATATAAATGGAAAAAAATATGCAATATTTGAGTCTCAACATAGGTAAAGGTATAAAAAAAGGTGGAGCATTCATCTATTAGGACAAATCCACCAAGGGATCGCAGGTTACCATTAAGATACATGAATGAGTCAAATGTTATATTTATTCTCATTACAGATGAGGGGGATCTGGCTACTTTTGAGAAAATACTAAAAGACAGAAATGTAGAGAAGTGGATGACATTGATGCATGATGAGATAGACTCTTTGTATAAAAACAAAACATGAGAGTTGATAGAGCTGCCCGTTGGACAAAAATTGATCAGTTGCAAGTGGATTTACCAAAAGAAACTGGATAATTACAAGGCTGGATTGGTAGCAAATAGTTATGCTTAGAAGAAGAGTATCGAGTTTGGTGAGATATTTGTGCCAGTGGTAAAGCAAGTATCTATCATATTTGTATTTACTTTGGTTGCCCAATACAATCTATAACTAAAACAATTAGATATGAAGATTATGTTTCTACATAGGGAACTAAAAGAATATATTTACATGAAGCAATCTGAAGGGTTCGAGGTGTAAAGAAATAAGAATTTAGTTTGTAAGTTAAAGATGTTGTACAGCCTGAAACAATCATCTAGGCAGTAGTGCAAAAAAATTGATTCTTTCATATTGAGTTAGTAGTTTATCATATGTGAATTTGATCATTGTGTCTATTTTAGAGCATTGAGTGATGGGGAATTCGTTATTCTGTTGTTGTATGTTGATGATATGCTTATCGACAGATGTAGTACGTCTAAAATCAACACATTAAAGGCTCAGTTATCGAGGACATTTGAGATGAAATATCTAAGAGCTACAAGAAAGATCATTGGCATCAACATACTTATAAACAGGAAAATAAGCAAGCTACGGTTGTCTCAGGAATAATATCTTGAGAAGATCTTAGACAAGTTTGAACTGAAAAAGACAAAACTGATTAGCATTCCCCACACTGCTCACTTTCGACTTTCTTCGAAGTTATGTCTTACGTCAGATGAAGAAAAGTTGTACATGTCTTGTGTGCCCTACTCGAGTATGGTTGGTAGTAGTATGTATGCCATGGTCTGTACTAAACCCAATATTTCACATGCGATTGGTGTTGTGAGCAGATGTCAAACCCCAGTAAGCAACATTAGAAAGTAGTGAAATAATTACTTCGTTACATAGGAGGTACCAAAGACTAAGTCTTGGTTTTTAAAAATTTTGAGGAGAAACTCGTAGGTTATATGGATGCAGATAATGCAGGGAATGTCGATAATAGAAGGTCAAATTCTCGTTACTCATTTATGTTAGCGGGTGAAGCTATTAGTTGGATGTCAAAGATTTAATCTATAGTTGCACTGTCCACAATCAAAGTTCAATATATGTTAGTGACAAAAGCATTAAAGAAAGTTGTTTGGTTGAAAGGGATAATGAATGAATTAGGGCTTCAGCAGAAAGTTATGTCTGTGCATTATAACAACCAGAGTACAATCAATTTGACGAAGAACTCAGTATATCACTCTCAAACTAAAACATTGATGTTCGTCATCACTTTATCTAACAAATGCTGGAGGAATGAGATGTTACTCTTGAGAAGATTCACACTAACAAAAATCTGATGGACATGCTTACGAAGGTCATTCCTGCAGAAAAGTTAAAGTTTTGCTCGACTTCTCTATACTTGGCAAAGAAAAAATGAAGACAGAGTACGCACGAAGTGATGATGGCATTATTTTAAAGATGATTAGAGATTGTAGCAGCTTAGAGCAGTGGTGCTAGACGATTGAAGCCACAGTGGAGATTGCTAATCGAGTGCCTTTAATCCTAGTGGAGAGAAGACAAATTCAGTTCAACTGGTGTCCCTACTAATTAGATTGAATTTGTGGGTGTATTCTCCAATTGTATGATGTGATTTTTTGTACATCTTCGGTTTAGCTAGTGGATGTGTCAGTTCATGCCGGTCTGATAGACGGTCCGATTGACAGAACAGGTAAATATGAGTAAATGCAAGTTTTATTTTCTAATCTTGTATGGAAGTGTATAAATACCCTCCTAATTGCGATTAGGGTCAAGAACAATGGTTTTCGAGCTTAGCACAGATATTCAAGGGTTTTAAAGAGAAAAATAGGGTTTTTACCGTAAGTTGTTTCATCTTTTATAATCTTCTTCTGATTATAGTGTATTGATCATTACTTTATAACGTAGTTTTTTTTCCTGCAAGGGTTTTTCACGTAAAAAACTCGTCTGTTCTCTTTGTTTATTTTGATTTTTTTGTTCATTCTCTATTACTCGTTTGATTCAAATATGAAGCTACTTTCCCTCCCAACAATGACCAAATTTAAGTTGACACCCTTAGCATCAATAACAAAGTAGGCCTCAAATTGATATTTAAGTCATTTCGAACTTACAATACAGAATATTGCAATTCAATTCGATAGTGCATCCCAACATGGGCGACAAAGCAAAATTCCTAAGTTGGGTCTCAGATCTGATTTTACATAGTTTTTAAATTGGACATGAAAGTCAAAATATCCAAAATTTCTAAATCCAAAAAAGGATATTAGGATGATTCATTTCGACCTTGTTGCCACTTAATATTGCAATTTAAGCCGATTGTACATCCAAACACGCCTACCATCAGAATGAACTCAATACATGAACTTCTGGGCCTTCCTTTTAAGATGGGTGAATAATTAATCAAATACAACATGATTACTCTTAAGCAAGAACTAGGGACACTTCGAAGATCTGGACTGCATTTTGCACGGCTTGGATGTCGATGTCGATCAATTTCCCGGTTTTGGATGAGATGATCACACATCTTTTCTCTTCTGCATTGGGAACAAATAGTCTTCCCTTCTCTTCTGAAGAAAACAATACAATGCTGTAGAAAACAACAGCATGAGCACCAATCCAAGTTCTAGAATAAAAAAGGGCGTGGCCCAGCCTAGACCATTTGGGGCTGGACTGAGCCATGAGGTCCATGGATTTAAGACTCGGCGACTGAGAACGGCTCGTCCCGTCTTAGGTCATGTTATGACTCGGTTGAGTCAGGGTTGAATCACCCCGACTCGCCCGAGTCAAGACTGAGTCATGGTGTCAAACTGAAATGGGTCCGAGCGGGTTTATGTCAACTCAGGCTAGTCACATGAAAATTCAAGAACTTGAATGATTAAAAGTAGAATTGGGCATCGAGTCGAGTTGGACCGAGTTAGGGCTGGTCCGTCTGGATCCGGTTTTGAAATAGGCCTAACTCGAACTCGACCCGACTCGGATCTGAGTCCAGCATGCCTGACCCGATCCGAGTCCGACCTGGTCACAAGTGCCGAGTTGGGTTGAGTCAGCACTGAGTCGAGTGGGGTGTAGCAGGCATCTACATGCTAAAATCACAACTCAAAACCTACATTCATTTGCCCGAATTGCAACCTCTCCATTACAACCTTTCCATCAACTCAAAACCTTTTTTTTTAATATATATGTACAAGTTGAGTTTCAGATCGAGTCTAGTCAGTACCAAGTTGGATTTCAAGTTGGGTCAAGTCGAGTTATTGGGTGACTCGGGTGACTCGAACTTGACTTGGTTTGTGTTCGGATTGGATGAAGTCAACTTGATTCAGATTGACTCACCCACTCAGTTCAGATCGAGTCAGACCTGAACGAGTTTGCTGAGTCGAGTCATCCCGTGCCGAGCTCTAATTAAAAGGTTAATTTAGTATAAGAAGACTTGAGCTTTGTGTTTGGACAAGTGGGGCCCATGATCAGAAATCCACACCATTAATCTGATAGGCCCTGCGTTGGATGCAGTATTCTCCAAAAATGTGATTGCCTTAGCAATCGTAGCCCCCTTGTATCAATGGTTAGGAAGAGAATTAAGCAACAGTCTATATTCAATGTGCAAAAATCAAAGCTGGATGGATATGATCTCCACTTGGACTGATCAATGGACAAGATAAGAAAACCCTTGGGCCCATTAATTACAACTCTGCATGGGCCCCACACAGCTAATCAGGCTGGCCCATTTTGTATGTGCCCATGCTCAAAACTCGCACCAGTACATTCATCAGGTTGGCCTCGCGAGCAACACCCTTTTTCTAACTGTCCATTTGTGTGTGGACTAGATTGGTGGCCTTTCCTGATTTTTCATCTCCAGAAATACACTATGTGGTCCACCTGATGGATGGCTCAGATCTCATGGAAGAAACACGGTAACTAGAAAGGGATTCAGCTCTCACCTGGGCTTTTCGCGGGCGTTTGCTAGTTGGATGGCCACCGTGTTTGTGGCGATCACTCCTATTGAATCATTGATAAGTGCTGCAAGCTGATGCACATGAAACAAACACCAAACTGATTTCGATCAGATGTTGGAAATGGCCTGCTTTGTCCGAATTATGACTTAGAATAACAGTCATTTCAATATAGTGATCAAAGACCGATCTTCGTCAAAAACATGTACTTGGATTGAATGAATTTCAAAAGAATTAAGACCGACCTGGCCCGGTGTGGTGATGAACACAACGCTCGAATCTTCTCCGACGACCTCCTCCACGTCCTCCCTCTCTTTCTCATGTGGGATCACAAAAACAGGCCTTGCACCCCTGTTTCCATCATCATCAAAACCAATCAATCATAAGCGGTTTTTATTTTCTGGCATGACCCACATGGGGAACGATCACATTTTTTAAACTCCGTGGTAAGTTGTGGGACCCACCATGCGTGTCCCCCAATGTTTTGGCCACGAACCCAAAAATCAGGCCCGCCCAAAACTTATATGGGCCGCACCATGGCGCTGCCATCTTCGCCAGCATTTAAGCTCGAATGGTTGAACAGCATATACTATAATAGAGTTTCCAATGTTGAGTTTCAGATATGAATGAGTTGGACTAACATGCATCAAATGTGAAACATTGATTTCTCTATACACATCTGCCCAACTGATGATCAGACTCAACAGACTTTCGGCCCATGCAGTTAAGGGCCTAGATCTCGCACATTGGCACATGTGGTGGGTGTGGACCATCGCATTTCTAGCACATTTTATATTCATGATCACAGTAACCTGTTTGTTGCATGCTGTATGCATACCTTACTGCCTTTGCAATTTCATTCCACACTTTGATAGGTAACAAGCTATCAGAGTCACCCTTGGACTGCATCGATGCGGCAGAATCCGACTCTATGCCATGTATTACAATGTATTTCCCTTTCTCTGCCCCCGATTTCTTGTATTTTGCTTCAACAACCTCTTTCAACTTCCTTGAGATGGACACTTTAAGTGGAGGGACAGGTTGTCTCGGCACGTTGCGGGCTGGCCGGCCTAACCATTGAACCATCTGATTATACCTATCACAGATCGAAAAACCACGCAATCAGTGGATGTATTTGTTGTGGTTGCATAGCTGACAGGGAAGAGGCATTGTACAATGCTCAAGAACTGAATTGCCATTGGCCTCATTCTGGCCATGCATTTGATACAGGTGGGCCCCACCTCCCAGCCATCTGAATTGGAGGACTACTTATCCATTGTGTAACTATCCATGGGGGAGTTTTTGTGCAACATATCCATGATGGGACCCACAAGCAAAGCGAATGGCATACATGATCACCAATAGGTGGGCCCCACCAGCATCAAATGCTAGCTGACCGAGAACTCCACGAATAGCAGCAGAGCACCATGTAATTCAAGAAAAGATAATCGAAAACAGATGATCAGGGCGCATTTGGTTGCACCAAATATCAGGATATTCCACAATCAATCAGTCTAATTCATGAAATTTGGTGCAACCAAACACACTCTTAAGCAATGTGGTTGAATGCAATCTTGCTCACATGTTATATCCGCCATCCGACAGATTTAACCCGTCAGGCGTGAATGTTTCGGATAGTAGTAGTCCGGCGCCCGCCGCATTTACATTTGGGTAGATGTAGCTGACTCTATCGCGGGCCGTCGTCATGAACAGGAAGGCAGCATGCCCGAGCCCTGCCAACTTCGTCGATAGTATCATATCATAGTACCTACCCTGTCGAAAAACCGCCACACCCCATGAGTCTGATCAGAGGAATGTGTAGGCTACTTGGGTCGTTCATCATCTTCTGGGCCCACTATTTATGATCTTCCTCAAACCAAGGATATGCATCATCCATTTTTACAACTGCTCATGGTTTGAGGATCCAGACCATTGATTTCATAGCCCACCATGGATGGACCATGCCCCAAAATTTCCCAATTAGCATTTACTATCCATCCAATCTTTGGCCTTTTACAGTTGAATATGGTCTGTTGCTGTTTCTCTTTGCTTAAGCTGCTTGCAGGACAGAGAATATGGAGCCAAGGATACCATAGTGGCCTTTGATCAAGGATCATGTGGCCTGTTGTTGATGTCTCAAATCTTTCAACAGCAGGATTTGCCGATGCCATCCTCAGAACATTCGATGCCATCGAAAGTCATTCGATGCCATCAAGAACATTCGATGCCATCGATAGTCTGTCGATGCCATCGAAGTGGCATCCAAGTGTCATCAAACATGCGCATAGAGTTACGCAAAGATGCGTAAGTGCGGGATTTGTTTCCTATTTCGATTGTGATGATATCATAAAATTTCAGAGCTTTCTAATTCGTTCCAAAGCTTTCAAGGGCTTGTAAGGGAGATTCGAGGCGTGTTTAGGTAATCTCTCTCCTGTAATTTCTGTTTCATATTGCATATCTGTCTCTCTTGTAATTTCTGTTTCATAATGCATATATGTCACTTTGTACCGTGGTTTTTTCCCAAGAGAGTTTTTCCCCGTAATATCTATATTCAGTGTGTTTGGACTAGGTTATTACATTTAGAGTACTTTGTTGATTCATTTGTGTGTTCGGAAGGTCTCCCAACATGGCCCACCTGATGAGTGGACTGACAGATCCTGTTTGCACGGATCACCTGCAACTATCCGTAGTAGTGCTAATTCTGGCTAACAATTATTACAGAATCTCCCAATACGCTACCATGCCATTTGTATTCAATTGAAATATGCGGTCTGAATCCTGCACCATCCATATGCTCAAGATCCAGGCCATTAACTGGTGGGCCCCACCATGCACATTCCGCGGCCCACAAATCAGAACCATGCATATTAATGAAAATGGACGGTTAAAAGAATTGTCTAACAGCCCACATCCAACATAGTCGATCTGGCCCACCCAATGTCTCAATTCAGGCCATGAAAAAATGGCTAGTGGGTCCCACCCAATACGGTCTGATCTCAATCCTCAATTCTCGCCTACTGCTCTATTCAAAAATCATGAAAGCAAAACCAACCTTGAGAATTCCAACCATGTCCGTATACTCGGCGGGATCTGGGAAATGATCATCTAGATCGTCGGCGTTGGCCCACCTCACGTTCTTATTCAACTCGTACGTCTGCTTCCCCCTCGCCGACGCCAACACATCGACCTGAACGCCGGGATACCGATCCTTTATCAGCTGAATTGCCGGGAAAAACAGCAAATTCTCATAAACACCGCCCGACACGACGCAGCAGCACCGCCGCACGTCCCCCCTCACCTTCAATCCCAACGAAGCGACTTCCACATTGTATCCAAGTGGAAATTTCAAGAACCCGTATGGATTGTCCGGATTGTCGGGCGGTCTCGGATCTTCTTCTTGCTTTCCGTCGGAGAAGAGGGACCCGTATTCCATATCGGGATCATCTCCATAGTCGAATGGATCGAGCCATTGGTTCTTCTTCTTGGCATTGGGTACTACTAGTAGTTTCGTTGGTTTCGTCCAGTGAGGGGACTGTTTGGATGATGAGTTGGAGGAGATTGTGATTTTGGTGAATTGGGTTCGTGGAATTGAAGGTGGGGAGTTGAAGGAGAGTGGAGATGAGAAGAGATGAGAGGAGGATTTGGGGAGCAGAGATGTTGCAGTGGCCATTGTGGGATGACGGGCCCTTGGGCGTTTCTGTTTTTATACGTTTCAATGGCTATGATGCTGTTGGGTGGAGTTTTGAATGGTGGTGAGGTGTGTATGTTGATCCAGACCGTTTAAATTGCAGGAGATACTGTGATCATGTGATTCCGCTGATTGGATGACACTAAACATGCAATTGGGAGCTGATGATGGCTGTTATTTTAATGTTATGATTGTCTGATAGATGAAGGTTTGGGGGATATTATTCACATACAGTGGATTAACTATTTGGACGGTCTGGATTAGGTTGAATGTATGCCACGTGTACGGTGGATGTGTGGCCACCATTTAGAAAGTGGTGGAGAATGCACATGGTAAACTAACAGTTTGGGAAATGGCAGGAGACGGGTTTTGAATGTGTGGAAGGGAGTTGGATAAGTGCTTTCTCCCACACCTGCCTCTTGTTTTCTCCCTCATGCACTTTTCCACTCCACCTTCATATCATTACACATGGCACTTCGTATGATGATCAGAACCATGAATTTGATGGGTCTAATTATTGATAGACCGCCCACCAAAGTTTTATTTGATTGGATGATCTTAACCACTAAAGAGATGAACCTGTTGGCACTGAATGTGATCCGTTGCTGATTGGTCTTCTAGTGTCAGTTTGGACGGCACCCATTAAACCGTTAGGATGGTCGTACCAGTTTTTTTTTTAGGCCTATAGGTTATTCCCTATTGGCTGCTGAATGAAGGGCTCAGATCACGTTCACGTATGCCGCGCGTGAGGCCATGAAATGGAGTACCTACTTTGCCTCCACAGGCAATGGACCCACCACTCGATGATCCAGACCGTTCATCTGGAAACTCTGATAGCATGTGGTAAAGGTGGATAGAATATCACTGATCAGGAATGATCATTGATCACCCTTCAAGCTAGCTAAGCTAGGAACTACTTTTATGGACCGTCGCTGGCGAGTCATTTTGATTTTCACCATATGGAACACCCTCAAAGGCAACTTCTAGATGAACGGTCTGGATCATCTCATGGCGAGGCAGATTTGGCAAGCCACTGGATCAGAGCCTTGCTAGCACATTGCGAAAAACAAGGGAGGTGATAAATTAGAGTTGGAAGCACTGGAATGGATCCGTCCCTCTGAAGTACACTAGCTGGTTTGTGTGTTAATCAGGGCCGTCCATCTAGTGGGAAACATCATGGATGACTTATATTTAAAAAGAAAGAAAAAAAAAATGCACCCATCAGGCAATCCCATACGTCACTTTTCTTCTACTTTCTAGAAATGAAAGTCAACACAAATAACATGTGTTTCTACCATCGGGTTGAATGCAAGTGATCAGATGGCTAGGATTTTCCGACCTGTGCATATATTGAACTACTGCCGTCTTCTACATGCACATACAAGCCATCCATCAAATGGGTCCCCTTGTCCAGATGCTCTGGCCCAAAATTTAGTCAGTTCTCGTCATCAAGCAGAACAATGTTTACAAAATCAATAGACGGATGGAAAGAAAAAAAAAAAAAAAACTTGGCAAAGTTTTTCTTAGCTGCCTGACTATTTTTTCAAATTCCAAGAGTACGTAATTATTTTTTTATACCGTAGACTGTTTTTAACATTTAGCATTTTTCGAGACACGGCTAATTCCGCTGAATTTTACTGTCCGAGGCTAAAAGAGCCTTAATCAAATGGGCCGCCCATGTTGCTTCTTTTAAAGACAGTGATTATCTTTTTCTAGGATTTTAGTTTCGATCTGCAATCTCAGCGGAACTTTCTTGTTTCTGTTTTATGTTTTTTCTTTTATGAAATCGTCGTCTTTCAAAAAAAAAAAAAAAACATTTAGCATTTGCAAGAAACTTTGATACTCTGATGTAAGGTTATGGTTGATACTCTGGTATTAAGACATCTGGGACAAACCATCTAAACTATTAGCCCCAATTACATGAGTCACCGTGGACGTTTCGAGGAAATACACAAGGGCCTGTTTAGATACCACTGAATAAATTACAGTCATTCAGTGAGACCGGCAGGCATTGAATTGGTCGCCGCCTTTCAATCGAAAGTGTAGTACTCCGAGCTATGACGGATGAATGACAATGATCTCAACTCATTCAAAGTTCCATCACTTTGAAAGAATCGTCATTAACCAATCATACATCAGACGCACCATCCCTTGAAGTAAAGGGTTAGCACGATTTGCCCCGCACCCTCTTTCTTAGAAGCCAAGCCAGAAACACACTAAGGGCCTGTTTAGATACTATCAAATAAGTTACTTTTTTTTTACTTAACAGCAGTATATAAGTGACTTATTGCAAATAAGTTTGGTTTATGATTAACTTTTTTACTTAAAACAACTTAATAACTTCACTTAATTGTTTTAGCTTTTCTACTTTTCATAAGTCATCGAAGAGAGCCATAATAAGAGATAATACGAGAAGAAGATGATAAGTATGTTGTTTACCAAACATACTTATCTTCTTAATAAGTAGAAACTAAGATAAGCTACTTACGGCATACATAGCTTATCTTAAGCAACTTACGATCCAAACAGCCCCTAAATGACATTATCATGATATTATCGTGATCTCAGTCGATTTTAAATATTGTGAAATTTTATGATAATATTGTGATATTAATTTAAAATTTTGCTAAAAAGCTTGTAATTTGTTATATAAATATGGGTTTTTGCTTCACTTCTAAAAATAAATATGGGTTTTTGCTAAGGTTCCACTTTAGTTTGGGATGTTGGTAACATCCTCAAACCCTTTAATGGCATAGGGGGTTGACATTTCATCGATGGCAACCATCTATTCATTCATACCACTAGGAAGAAGCCATGGTACAAGAATCACACTAATCACCCTTTGATTGGGGCCAATTTGTTACAACCGTCCATTGTTTTCAAGCTATAAATCACATTATTAGAATCATCGAATCAAGTGTTACTTTAGAATTATAAGAAATACAATGTGGGATCTATCTAATAGATGTTTCAAGATGATAATTGGACCTATTTTATTTTTCTAGTCAATCTTGACTATCCATTTTCACAATATTGATTGGTAGCTTAGGATCACTGGATTGGCATGATTTTTGCCTATGGTTTGCTCTTAGTTGTGTGAATGAATGAACGGTTCGGATTGATGATAGGTGCATGTGTGGCATTTAAAAGGTTTGGGGGTCATTATTAGCATTCCCATGAAGGTGGGAACATTAGCAAAACCTTCTACACTATAATATAATATAATATAATATATATAATTCATTAATTTAAAATATAATATATAATTCATTAATTTAAAATAAATTATTTTAAATATTTTTTATTTTAGAAAAAACCTCAAAAATTAAAAGTTTACTTAGAAATTTTTAGCTGAGAAATTGCTATGAATGAGATTTGTCACTATGGTCAGGATTCATGATAAAAGTTACAACAGAAGTTTGACAACAGCTGCCAACCTTATGTAATCCCCCCTCTTTTATTCAAGCTTAGGACCGATAACAAGAGCACGAAATTCCCGCGAGCTATTTAATAGACTATTACATGGTTGATTAGAATCAACCACTATTTATTGGTCTATTACATAAGTTAATCACAATCGACGAGTTCAATCTAGATAAGCTATAAACCCAAAAAAAAAAAAAAAACAAGGGTGCTACCGTAGGGATGAATCAACGCTTTCGAGGCACAGAGATGGTCAACTGCAAATGTGTCAAGCATGTCAATTTGATTCCTATTCATTGGTTTCAATAGTACAAATGCAGATTGGTATGAGGTATGAATTGGGTAGTCTGGTCTTCTTCTATCTGAATGAGAATTTCTGACTAATTTTTGGAACGACTAACAACTACTACTTTTTTAGGAGAGGGACCCAAGCAGATTCATCTGCCCAAAGGCAAATCTTTGGTATTCAGGCCAGTTCTGCTTATTAGATCTTCATCTCCCAGAACTCAATCATGATAAATGAGAAATATCAATGAATAGCACAAACCTAGAAGCAGAAGTGGAAGCAGAAGTGCAAGAGAGCGATATTCCTTTTGCTCTCTCATCCACTCTTCTTCCTCATTTTCAGAACTACAATTTATTTACATAAGGGGATGACCCACCATCATTTCAACATAGGTGTTGAACTAACATAGAAGAAACACTTTAAAAAGAGAGATTTCAGGTAGGTACACTGCATGTGCTACACGCCAAGCGTAGCTTACGCTACTAGGGAGCTACACTACATAGCATATGCTACGAGTGCTACCAAAAACACTAACAGGCCCTAAGCATTCTTAATTTGATTTTGAGAAGATTTACCAAAGCTAGTTCTCATCATCCCATCTCTTGGCATTTTTATTCACCGGTGGTTGATGGTAAATGTAGGATGCCATTGGCCAATCGTGCAACCCAGTTCAGCATGAATTGGGCCCAGGCATGACATCATTAAAACTTCCTGAAGCCCAAGCATGGCCCATCAAGCAATCTCCATTTGTATGTTAATGATATACAATACTTGTACATTTTACCATAGTAATAAATCTTATTCTCGGCAATTCCTCGCCGAAGATTTCCAAGATCTTTCAAATTTTGGGGGTTGCAAATGGGCTATACTGGCTCCAGCATGGCCTGGCGAAGCCAATTCCCTACGCAGCAAGCTTGGCTTGCATTGGACTCGAGTCCAAAGTTCATGGGCACTCAGGCTTGGACCCACTTCAGCTAGTACCATAGTTCAAAAATCTGAAAACTCGACTCGATGTCTAGATGGGTCTGATCGGCTTGAAGACTCTGCAGAACAGACTCAGATTGACTAGATAGCAAATAATTAAACTAAAACCATTAGGCCCTGCTTGGTAGTCACTTAAAAATGAGCTCATCTCATTTTTTATAACAGTTATTGTGTAATAGAGATTACATTTTAATTAAGGGTTATTATGATTATTTTTAATCCTTAACAAAATCTCTAATACATACTGTTAACAAAAATGAGATGAACTCATTTTTAAGTGGCTATCAAATAGGGCATTAGGAATAAGCACATAAAATAGTTATGCTTTGTAAAAATATTATAAACTAAAGATGCAGGCATGCAGATAAAAGAGAAAATATCACTATCTTCATCTCTAGGATAATCCTTGAATCAAGGGGAGAGAAAAATCTTTATAATGAGTAACAAATTTGTGTTGGATGGAAAAGTGAATGAATTACTCACAAGTACCTGATGGCCTTATATGACCAAAATAGGCAATAGACTCGAGTCAAACTAGGACTCTTTCTCGAAATAGTAAAAATTACTAAAATATAGTAAAAGCCTAGAAGGAGGTCTAATTCCTACCCAAAATCGTAAATAACTCTTAGATGGCGTAAACAAAGACTACAACCGGACTTGTAAAACCTTAAAAATAGAGAAAACGGAACTTACTAGAAGTAAGTTTTGACTTCAAACTCAAATTTGACTCCTGAAATGATTGAATTTTACGAAGTCATTAGGGGGTCAATGAACTCTGGTGATTAGCCAAGACAAAGAGCTTGTCGATGGCTTTCCAATGACATATTATATGTGCAATACAGGTAATAGGCCGTTTTTACTCTACATTGAACTTCCCAACCTGATTTCTTTCAAACCTAGCTGTCCATGAAATCTTCTGCCACTTGTTCTACATCAAAATGCCAAAGAATAGGCATATTGGCAGTATGTCGTGTGCTGGTCAAAGACTTCTTCCGTCAAAGTGATCGGTTTGATACCATCCCCTTTTAAATTTTTTTCAACAAAATACCAGCTGACCGAGTCGACTCACTGAGTCTTTCTGATCAAAGACTGGGTCAGTCCCAAGAGCAAGTTTCCAAGTGACTTGGCTGAAATCTGTGTCAAGTTGACTCAAACTCATCTTAGTTCCAAGTCAAGTCAGTGAGTTTTAGAACTGTGCCCAGAGTAGCCCAGATGCACCCTATCCAAGTGACAATATGCTTTGCAAAATATTTTCCAAGATGGGATATAGAGATTTTGGCAAATACTCGGTAGTAGGCTAGTAGCCTAAGGACAGGAATCTGTCATTTCATTTCCTTTTATCTTCAAAACTCTGTTATTTCAGGATTCCTGTATTTCAGGTACCAAATGCACCTGAAATCACAAACTACAATCAAACAAGAAACAGATCTCTACCATTTATTCAAGAGCGAGAGCAAGAGGAAAAAAAAAAAAAAAGGAAAGACTGGAAGGCAGAACCAAATAACTAATTTCCATCTACGGGAGTTTCAAGCAACCTCACCGTACGTGGAAGCATAAACTCGGAGAATATCGGATAATGCGAAGATGGATACATGTCGTCGATGTGATCATTCACCACTTCACAGGACACTGGGATCAAGGAGCGGCCGCGGAATAGAATCCAATCGATGTGCAAGTCCTGAGTCTGGCGGTCCCAGCATAGGCACAGAGCTCGGAATATCAGTTTCAGGAACTCGAGAACTCCCTGTTGGTCACCTGCAAACAGTGGCCTGACAGTTTAAAGTAGTCTGCTGCAGTGTCATGGGGGCACGTTGATTATGAGGTCGAAACGGGATACCTACCTTTGAATCCGTGATACGTGCGGATAAGTGAGACATTTTTCCTCACCCGTGCATTGGGCCATGCATCTCTCATGTCCCCTACGACGCCATGCTCTCTGTTGTCAGATTGTGAGAACCAGCAGCAAGCACATAAGTAGCTCGTGTAATAATATCTAGATATGGAGGAGTTACAGATTCGTGGAGTAGACTCCAACACGTGCTCGCCATAGCTTGCTGAATTGTGGCAACCGCATGATGGAGCATTTTAGATGGAGCATAGCCTGAAAATCAAATGGATCGGACGACCCTGCCCTTCTCTCAGCGCTCATCAAATGGACCATACAGGGAAAATGGGTGGTGGCTGACATTCAACAGATGAATCAGATAGTTAAGATCATCCAATCAGTGGGCTATGCTCAATCCAAATGAAACCTATTCATGCTGCCACAGTTTTCAATGCCACAATCTCACATTGGTGTCTAGCCTTTAATTGTAGGACCACAGAACTAAGGCTATGAAAGATATACACCAGTCTTCAGTTTGTATGATTGGGGCCCATGTTCCACTGACCCAAACCATAGGTCTGATGTGAACCACCAGGGATGGACAGATTGCCAAGAATCTCCCAGTCTAAAAGATCTTTTGGTTGCTGACAAACTCTGGCCTTTTCGGTAGAATGTGGACAGTTGTTGCAAGTATCTTCCTAACCATTTACTCTTTCAGGCCACGAATAGGAAGGATAGGATGGTCCGATCAAGAAGACCTTCAGGTTATGGTCCATCCATGGCCCCATTCATGGACCCACTGCTACAAATTGAAAACTGCATGTTGTGCTGGTGCATGCTCAGGCATAGGATTATATAATTACTCAAGACCACATACACGACTGACTTTTTACAGTACAGTGATACTTGTTTCATGCAAATGTCACGTGGTTGAAGTTTCCATAATTCATCCGGGTCACATTGAACAATAGTTGCACTTGCACGAAGTGTGAAACGAAATGGAAACAGATTTGGGTACGGGAGCAGGGAAGCATCAGTTTCAAAATGTAAACAAGTATAAATAGTTAAGAAGTGGGAGCAGGAGCCAGAGTCCGAAGTGAGATTGTGGGAGTGGATTATGCAACTAGGTATCAAGCTCATTACATGTAAATTGCAACCTTGTACTTGAATATGGTGCAATTAAAGGCATTCAGTGCACCTACCCCTATAGTGCCCGAAATGCCTAGGCACACGCATGCCTGGAGATTCCAGACAGAGTCTTTGACTCCATATAATAAATATTATTATTTAGTTATTTACAGATATTACTTTATTTAAAAAAATAATAATCAAAGTCAATACCATTCAATTCCTCTTAGCCCAAAATCTGGTATTCCCAATTTTTCCCAAATTCCCCAACTAATTTTCCAATTCCCCAAATCTTAACCCTAAATTTCCCATTTTTTTTCCCCAATTTACAATCTAAAACCACAATTTTGCTAGAATCCCTAAAATTTCCAAACGCTATAACCCAATTTTCCAAATCCTCCTCTAATCATTGGCTGGTGGACGGATGGTGGACGGATGCATGGATCCAGTTGGTCGACTCCTATGGAGGTCAATCATCAAGGCAGGCTGCCATTATGATGCATTTTGCTAGAAATGAACAACAGAATTTTCAGAGGGAAATCAAGGTCTGAGCATGCCATATCACAAAATCTATTGCATAGTACAGTTGAATGGTGAAAGCCTAACAGGATATTGAGAGGGATCCTGTCAGATTTACTAAGATCCAAATGGGAAAAATGGATTAGATATGGCTAGAATCCAGGGTCTGTAAAAGAAATTTGGTGTTGTCCTCCAGACGGGCATTTCAAACTCAACTTCAATGGCAGCTCAAGGGGAACCCAGGCCCAAGTGAACTCGGTGATTAATCAGGAAAAGTGAGGAAAAATACTAGTGCAATGTGCAGTTCAATGGGAACCTAAACCCAACTGGAGTCGGTGATTAATCAGGAACAGTAAGGATAAATACTGGTGCAATGCTAATTGGGAGTCAGGACATCAAATTATGCCGAGGCTGCTGCCCTTCTCCAAGGGATTAGACCAAGGTTATGAAAATCAGGATCAGCTCCCATGTCAACAAGACTGCTGACCATATCAGCCTCTTTTTTTTCTTTTCTTTTCTTTTCTTTTCTTTTCTTTTGCTGAAAACAAAAAACAAAAAAAACAAAAAAACAAAAAAAATAATAATAATGATGATGGTAGGATCCAGAATATATTTTTCTTGCTTTGGACGTCTATTTGAAAGTATAATGGGTCATTCTTTGGTAAGAATGTTGTCTATCAGCTTGACCTACTGAAACCGAATAGGCCCTAATCAAACACAAATCAAGCGGGAGTTCATGAATTAGGGCCCATTACATTGAAATACAACAAAAAAAAAAAAAAAAGAAGAAGAAGAAGAAGAGCGGCAGCCAGGGACAGTGACGTTTTACCCCTTTTTCCATTTTTTTCCCAAATAGTACATTCCGCTTTGATTTGTTGAATGTCATTCGAATCCGTGTTTTGATCCTCAAATTAGGCCTAGCTCTAGTCAAAAAATGAGTTTCTAAGCTTCCTCCATGGTTCAAATGGCCTGAGTGAAAAAATAAGAGAACTTGAAATGGGGCCCTTATGGCTGTACATCATAATTTCAACCCAATCTGCATTGAAGGGGACTTGAGCAATGCAATTGGTTGGATAAAATCAGGTTGTTGTTCCTGAGGCATCACAAATCTTA
The DNA here is from genome assembly GCA_037074715.1 of Magnolia kwangsiensis. NCBI lineage: Eukaryota > Viridiplantae > Streptophyta > Magnoliopsida > Magnoliales > Magnoliaceae > Magnolia > Magnolia kwangsiensis. The sequence continues at coordinate 18,189,964 of CM073582.1, forward strand.
TCATGGAAAACAGACCTTTGCTCATCCATCATCACATTGTTTTCGCATGTGCAACATGCAGCATATGTGGAGGCTAACAGGCTAGATTGAGGGGGCATCCATGGAACATATCCAGAGTGCAATTTGGTGATAAGTAATGTTCATTCATGTTCTTCTGTTTTATTGTTTTTATGATGTGTTCGAGGGGTCCTTTGTCGCAGCTCCAAGTCTATTTGATGTCTGTGTAGTGTAGTTGCTCGTCTTTGTATTCCTCTTTTGTTTTTTCTTTTAATGAAATCTATAGCCATTCGTTTTTTTTTTTTTTTTCGAGTACCACTACATATGTCACAATTTCAACGACAGTCACTTGATGAAGATAACGTAAACAACACACAGGTTCCTATTACTGACTTTTCAAATGAGATAGAGAGAGTAAGAAAAGACAAGAAGAAGTGTTTAGAGAAATGGGAATTCAATCATCCAAGATTTAAGACCTAGGGAGAAAGTAAGAAAAGAGAAGAAGAGAAGAAGTGTTTAAGAGAAAGGGGACTTCAATCATCCAAGATTAAAGACCTAGCCTTTTTACATTGTTCCTAAAGAAGGCTGAAAATGGTGGTCTTCATATGGGCTGTTAATTTTAGAGAATGGGCAGTGCTAGATCCGAAGGGCTCTGCAGGAGGCACGATGGTTATTTGGGGCTCCATAGGAGCAACGAGGAGTGGTGGGCAGGAGAATTCTCGATGTCGACACTTCTAAGGGAGGTGGTGTTGGGTTTCAAATGGGCATTCACTTCAGTGTATGGACCGAACAAAGATCAACAGAGATTGGCCTTCTAAGTGTAGCTGGATCAAGCTCATGCAAGATGGCAAGTGCCTTGCCATGTGGGTGGAGAATTCATCATTATCCTATTCTCCTATGAAAAACTCAATGGATCCAAAATAAAAAGAAGTATGAGAGACTAATCGGATTGGGTAGAGAGGAACGAAATGGTGGATGTTCCTATGGGGGACATGAAATTCACATGGTTGAATGGTCAAGAAAGACCGGCAATGTCCGGATTAGACCGCTTCTTGATTTTGGCTGATGGGGTTGATGTTTTCCCATTGCTTGAATAATGGGGCCTGCCGAGGCCAATCTCCGACAAAATGCCCTATCTTACTTTCAGGAGGACAATTGGGACCTGAGACCTTTTTCGCTTCAAGCTTGTGTGGCTTGAGGCTGAGGGGTTTGCACAGCAGGTGAAGGAGTGGTCCAGATAATTTCAGGTGGAGGGTCGGGCAGTGCATAGATTATTGGTAAAGTTGTGGCTTCTAAAGGATAAAATTAGGCAATGGAGAAAAGACTTCTTTGGTCAAAGAGGAGAAGAACATGGTGTGCCGTAAAGGCCGTCACGTAAACGTTACGAGGTCGTAACGGCCGTAACAGCCCTTACGGAAAAAATGACCTGTAATTGCCGTTAACGAAACGTTACGTCCCCTATAAAGGCCATGATAGCCCCGTAATGGTCTATTACGGAACAAACACATGTTTTTCATGCTTTTTAATCAACACTACGGGGCAGATACAGGTTTCTCAGGAGTTTTTCAATAAATAAAAAAGAGAGACGGTAATGGCCGTTACGGGGCCGTAACAGCCGTTTTGCCCCGTATCGTGGTGGCCGTTACAACCACCGTTACCGTTACAGAACACCTTGGAGAAGAAAGACAATATTCTTAAGCTGATAGACATCTAGGTGGAAGGGGATTCATTGTTGGGGAGGATAGGGATCAGCGGTCTACCCTCATTCTTGATTACAAAAAACAACTAAACGAGGAGGAGATCAAGTGGACGCAATGTTCAAGGGCCGTGTGGCTCAAGGGACAGAAGCACGAAGTTTTTTCCATGGTATTGCTAGTGGTAGGACAAGATCCAATAACATCCATAGTGTATTGGTTGACAGGGTGACATTGCAGAAACAGATCAATTGTGCAGTGCAATTGTCAAGTTCTACTCAGCTCCTAATGGAGAAGAGATGGAAATGGCCAAAGTTAGACAATTTACTATTTGCTCATATTTCAGAATTGCAAGCAGAAGAGTTAGAAAGATTGACAGAAGAAAAAGAAGTTAAGGAGGCAATGAATTCTGGGGAGGGATAAGGCTCCAGGTTTGGATGGGTACCATTTGGCCTACTTCAAAGTATTTTGGGGGGAGGAGGATTTAACGGCATTCACTCAGGAATTTGGTGAGTGATGAAGGTTATTTGCAGAATTGGTTTCATTGCTCTAGTTCCGAAAAAAGAAGCAACAAAAAAGTTTGAAGGATTTTAGATTGATCAGTTTGATTGGAAGCCCATAAAAAATCCTAGCTAAAGTCTCCACATCCAGATTCCGAAGAATGTTGTGGTCCGTCAAAAGTTTTGTATTTGGCAAGAAAATTTTCATGTATTAATTCCTAATATAGGTGAGGCAATGGAGGGATATTGTGTAAACTAGACTTGGAGAAAAGCTTACAATCATGTTGCTTGGAACTTTCTCAAACATGCTAGCTCAATTGGGCGGTGGCAAGAAGTGGAGAAAATGAGTAAAGGAAGTGTTAGCTCTGCTAGGTTCTCAATCCTAGTGAATGTTTAAGCCAAAGGTTTCTTCAAGACATCAAGGGGTCTGAGATAGTGAGATATGTATCACCCTTTTTGTTTCCGGTGGTAATGAAGGCACTAAATAGGATGTTGGAAAGGGGTGTCTAAGTGAGAATCATAAAAGAGTTTTGAATGGAAGGTTGCCATACATTAGATATTGCCTCCAGTTTGTTGAAGATACACTTTTATTTTACGGCTCAAATATTGAGGTGGACAATCAAAGGAAAATCATCAAGTACTTTGAGGTGGTTTCAAGGTTGAAAATTAACATTCACAAGAGTGAGATATTGGGCATCAAGAAAATAGATATTGGGCATCAAGAAAATAGATAAGGAGGTATGGGTCTTGGTAGATATCTTTGGCTGCAAAGTAGGTAGTCTTTCACCTCGTATCTCGACGTTCTCCTTTGCATTAGTAAACCTATGAAGCACTTGTGGGACAAGCTAATAGAAAGAATTCAAAGGAAATTATCTAGTTGGAAGAGTCGGCATCTGTTTTTAGAAGGCAGGTTAATGCTAATCAAGGCAACTATGTTCAATATGCCGGTCTATTTTGTGTCATTATTGGATTACCCATCTTCATTGGTGACCAAGTTTTGGAAAGGTTTAGGTGTGACTTCCTTTAGCAAGAGCAGAAAGCAAGCACAAATTTCACTTGTTGCAATGGAAGGAGGTTTGCAAACCGATTTCGGGAGGTAGAGCGGAGATAAGGGAGCTAAGGTCAATGAGCCTACCCTGTTGGTGTTGTGTGCGCCCTTTCAAACCAATTTGACACTTATTGTTTCAATAATTGAAACTTGGTCATTAATGACCTCTTTTGGTGAATGGAATAGGTTTTTTTTAAGGGTGTGAATGGAATAGGGTTATTAGTGACCCACATTTTATATGCTTTACTATTACTTTTGATTGGAAACTTAGACAAATTAATGAGTTATAAGGATTTCTCTTCAAATTCCTTTTTGCCTTGGGAAAAGAATGCAATGAACATAATGACACAGATAGCCTAGTGCAGAGTTAATGTTCCATATTCTCAACGAAATTCTCCATGATTGTCTTAGCGAGGGAAAGGTAACCTGTGATCAGTTTTATGATCATCCTGTGTATGAACCGATGATGAGTAGGGATTCATTTATCTCCACCATCGGGCATTTAGCTGTCATCGCCCTTCACACATGGGATGAGTACAAGTATTTAGTTGTTCATCAAGATCTAGTTCTAGACTTGATTAGATATTTGTATTGGAATAGATCATGTCAAGTCTCCTAACCAAGAGTACCCATCATGTTTGGATTGGATCAAGTTGATCATGCAAAGGCCTAAACTTGTCCTTAGAACTGAGATAACAAAGGGTCTTCATTGATATTGATATAGGGCTTTGATACAACTTCTGATGCCAATTAGTGGCTGACATACAAGTGAGATTGGGTTCTCATGATAAGATTCAGGTGAGGCTTGATGTATTTCAGAAGGGAATCCACTTGTCGCCCAGGACTAAGTATAGTGGCTAGCTAGATCTTGCCCCTTGGATGGGCCATCAAGCTTCAAATGATTGTCCAGCACCTTCATATTCTTTTAAAAGGTTTTTAGATCAATTTTAACGGTTAGATCATTTGTTCTGACTATAGATTTATTTTTATCAAGCCTTATTGAAATCCAATAGTCATGTTTTTCAATATCTAATTTAGAGCCTTGCACTAGGTTTTTTAAAGGCCTGGATTGGATGTCACAAAAAAGTGAAAGGACATGGGTCTATTTTGGTGTGTGAGAAAGGCAACATGACGGAATTATGTTGTAGGACAATTACCAAAGTCCATAAGGTGGCGGAGTACCACAATATATGCTCCACTAAACCCTAAGCAGAAATCGGATTGCGTGCTGAGTTACTCAATACGCTCTTATCGTATTGAGTAAACTAAGTTGGGCCCACCATGAATGTATGTGGTCTATCCATGCCGTCCATCTATTTTTACACCTCATTTAGGGGGTTGGGCCCAAATTTGAAGCATATAAAAGGCTCAAGTGTATCATCATACCACAAGAAACAGTGGGAATAATGATTTCCACCGCTGAAACCCTGCTAGGCCCCACAGTGATGTTTATTTGTCATCTAACTTGTTCATAAGATCATACCAACATGGATTAAGGGAAAATAAAAATATAAGCTTGATCCAAAACTTTTGTGGCCCCCAAGAATTTTTCAATGGTAGACTTTCAATTCACATTGTTTCCCACGGTGTGTTCATTTGAGATCTAGATATGCTTCATTTTTGGGCTTAAGCCCTAAAATTATCTTATAAAATGGATGGAAGGAGTGGATAAAATATATAAATCACGGTGGACCCCAGAGAGTTTACTCAGTACGCTTAGCGTAGTGAGTTATTCAGTACGCAATCCGCTTCCCCTTAAGCACCTTCTTAGTCCTTATAGATAGGCCCTACACATCCCCCCTTTCCCCTCTCTAGTGACATAAACATGTAGAGAGAGAGAGAGAGAGAGAGAGAGAGAGAGAGAGAGAGAGAGAGAGGAAAGAGAGTGGAGGAGGAGAGTTTTCTCCTATCATTTCATCACTTCCATTGATGGCCCATTAGATCAACGACATGTCTTCTCTAACCAATATTTACAACCCTACAATGAAGAGAATCAACATGTTTCAAGCATTGGGTATAGATCTAGGAGAGACCTCAATTCAGAAAGGAACAACATCAACTATTCTCTTTTCAGGCTTTGTAGCATTAAGGTATGATCTAAACCATCTATTTTAGGCTTTAGAAATTTAACTTATCTAGATGGGAATTGATCCTAAAAATCTAAAAACCAAATACCCATCTTTCGAAAATCCCAACATAGCCCTCTTAGGTAAATGGTTATGGTTCGGGATGGAAAACACTACCTTATGGAAAGAAGTAATCGCAATAAAATATGGAATCATGAACAAAAGGTGGTTCACTAAAGATTCATCTCTTTGCAAAGCTTCATCAACATGGAAGGTGATTATGAGGGTCACTGATAGATTCAAATACAGGGTCGGATTTCTCTTGGGTGATGGTTCTCTTATCCGATTTTGGGAGGACGGTTGATGTGGTAAAAGACCGCTCAAATTGATTTTCACTTCATTGGTAAAGTTAGGTAGGATCCGGGTATCTCCACAATTTGGAACCCTATCTATAGAAGGAATCTCCCAGAGAAAGAGAGAGGACACAATCAGCTTGTTACCATTTTTACAGCATAGCAGCTTCTACCAATCTGATAAGGATGGGTGGATTTGGAAATGAAAGAAATCTGGAAAATTCTCAGTCTTCTCTACAAGGCTATCTGATCCCAGGGGGGTAGTAAGAAGCTACTACAAAATTTATTTGGTCCTATGATGGCCTCCAAAGGTAGTGGCATTTGCTTGGCTTGTGGGCAGAAGCAAGGTCCTCACAGTGGATAACCTTCAAAAGATGCAGATGATCCCCAACATGTGTTATATGCTGATAAGATGCAAAGACCGTTGACCATCTCGTTTGCATTGAGTAACTCCCCAAGGATGTCTAGGAATAGAGTTATTGTTACTAGATTCACTGGGTGGCTCCTAAGGAAATAATCGAGATGTCCCTTGCTTGGAATAATGGTAGTGTGGGCCATAAGGGAAATTGTGGAGGTTTGCTCTTCTTGGCGGTCTCTAGGCCATCTGGGCAAAAAGGATAGATACTTTCAGAATCGGTGCAAGCAACCAGAGGTGGTTTTCAGTAGGGCTAAAGTGGATATTGTATCATGGGGAACTCCACACGGAAACATACTGGGCAAGGGTGGAGGGACATTCACAACTCACACCATAAATGGCCCCTCGTGGGAGAATATATTATGGTGGCATATTATTTACTGCTCCCAGGATTCAAACACAAGACGTTCCGCTCTAATACCATATCAAACAACCAGTTGCTCTAAAAGCTCGAACTGTTAGAGGATGGCATATCAATGTATATCAAGGGACTTTAAAAGAGAATACCCATTTCAACACTCCCCCCTCAAGCTAGTGCATAGGTATCTATCATGCCCGGAGTGCATAGAATTTTCTTGAATTTTGTTTTGCCCAACCGTTCAAGTATCAGCAAGTTGGTTTTTAGATGAAACATGAGAAGTATTGATTATCTCGGATATCACCTTTTCCTGATAAAATAACAATCTCTCCTATTTGCGTAGATCTCTCAGGATTTTTACACATAAATAAAATTAAAATAAGTGATTTTGCCCTGCAAAAAAGAATACATGATTTTTTTATTTTAAGAATTTGTACAGACACTTCGACAATCTAACTTTTAGAAGCTACTGACCATTTGGAAATGATACACATGTTTGTCTCTAGGTTACATAGAAATAAGTCAAGGTCTTTAGAGTGGGCAACCTCAATCCCCCCATTTTTTCCTTGTTAGTAAAATTCTACTTATAGATAAAATGCTTAGTGACAGAACAAGCCATCATAACAATTTAGTAGATGTAGGTATCAGTGTCCCAGTTCACATTCTAAGCTACAACAATACAATCACATGTCATTTTCCAGGGAATGATCACATGGAGTTGAGCTGTGTGTGCCCACTGTGATGTGGGTATGGCATTCACTCCATCCATCAAGTGCACCATCCAATGTTTTCCCCTGAACCCAAAAATCAAGCCAATCCAAAACTTAAGTGGGCCACACCACAGGGAATAGTTCGGAGGGACGCCCACCATAGAAAACATACGGTTTGCATGTGGGGCTTACTGTGGAATTATTCTCCTTTATTTCCAAATTTCCAATAGAACCAAAAGGGAGCTAGGGTATATACAACTTGCAAACCGTAGAGATAGGAAGCAGCATGAAATTCATAGAATATATTCTAGCCATTGTCAACTAGCAGAAACATGGCAATCAGTGAATTAGCTAGGGAATCAGCACCTAGTTTGAATTTGAAAGTTGTATGTACCCTAAGTATAACTACTCAGTACGGATTAACCAATACCTTGATCTGCCAAGTAGAAACCGCCCTGTCATTGATTCCTTCTGAGTGTTGAATCCTCCACAATATACAACCGGCAAGCTTGGAGGCAAGGATGCTATGTGCTGCCATGTGAGCAAAGCACTGCGTCTACGAGCTCGAGGACTGAACTCATCCATGTTCGTATTTACAATCTGGAAAGTGAAGCCTGGAGGCTCAACTCTCTTGAGTTGAAATGTGTGGAAATGATGTCAAAGAAGCAAATCATATACCACATCCAACATAACAAAGATGAGAAGATCAGACCGGACAATTTATTCAGGTAAGGGAATTATATGGTCCTTTGCCCAAGGATATGCGTGGTATCCTTGGGCCCCAAGTTCCATCTAGTAGAAGTAGGGCCAACAGGTTGGTGATTGAGGCCGCTAATATGATGAGCCTACCAAGGATATACCATGACCCAAAATATCCAGGGAAGATACTGTGAATCCACGCTTGATCCTTCTTTTTGTGAATTATAGATAATCCATGGTGGGGAAGAACAAGGATCAAAAGGTTGGGATCCTCCAATCCAGAAGAATTGGGCATGTTCTTTCCATGGTAGGCCCCATCAGCTCAACAATCTGTCTGCACAAAATGTGGACCCCACCTATAGGAAATGAGGGCCCAAGGATGCTATGCATTTCTTCAGGCCACGAATTAGATGATTCCTTTTAGGTAAATTACACCAAAGGATATTGCCCACGTTGCAATGCATGGAACCACAGATCCCCAGGACATGCTTCCCGGAACAGAGGGCGACTCTGACAGCCAAAAGGTTCCACCTTCTAGAAGCTCCACCTTCATTTAGTCCAAGTACGTCTTAGAAAAGGCCAAAACTATCAATAATGTCTCATTAAGACTTCCAAGTCAAAAAAATGATGTCCAAATCGAAGTTCATTTGACTAAATCAGAATCTATCCAACAATCACAAATTTAGAGAAGAGAACGGCATGATACCTTCTCCTTGTCATAGAAGATTGTGCAATGTTCATCTGAAGTATCTTGGGATCCTTTCCTTGAAACCCCAAATTGTCCATAACCTTGAGAATGTAGGAGAAACAACTTTCGTGGTTAGTTGGCTTTCCAATTTTAAGATGAAACCTTGTCCCATATGCGATATATAAAACAACAGTGAACCATGTCATCCGGTTGAAAGTTACATGGTTAGATTAATAGCATATTAAAGAAAACAACAACCAGGGAAAGATGTATATCAAGTAAATCTACAATGCCAAAATTCACACCAAGAAACAAAACATCAACTATGAAAAACCAAATCGTGAAAACAAACAAGAAAAGAATGAGACTGTTCAATTAAAGTAGCAGGGGGGGGAACGCAAAGCACATGGAGAGAGTAGGGGAGAGAGGAAAAATAAAAAGGAGAGACGGGGGAAAAGAACGTGGCTACACAAATAGAGAGAGGGCTACCCTGGTTTCAATGGTGGGCAACCCATCCCCACCATTTTCCAATTCTGTGACGCACTTGAGTTTTAGATCTGCCTCATTTTTGGCCTGTTGTCCTGACATGATCTGGCTCAACAATGTATGGAGCAGATGTCACACAGTCATCACAATAGGCGCCACAGAGCCTTTGTTGCATGGGCTCCCTAATACTCCGCCGTCAATGCAAACTATAAGCAAAGTGGAGATTTAAGAGCGGGCTACTCACATGAAAGAATTGGATGACAAAAATACCCCCAGAGACATACCATTTTCCTTTTTCCCTGTGATTAATTGCAGGATAAAACTGGCAAAACATTATGGTGACTTCTACAGAAAAATATGGACTATTCCTGGCCAACCGGCTACATTTCTAAATGGTGAATTTTCCCTTCCCAGATCGCGTTATTACCATGAAGCAAAGATCTCAAAATTACCAGATGAAACTTTGATTTCCTGTACCCTTTGATTTACCAAAAGCAGAGGAGGATTTAGTAGCAGGTTGTCAAACCGAATATTCAAGTATCAAATCTGGTTTTAAGTTGAAACAACAAAGATGGCCTAGTAATTCCATCTATATTTATACAGTGGTGTAACCCACTTGCTTGTGCCTTTGTGAATTTGTTGATTGGACTACATTAAAAGGTTGGAATGACCAAGGAAAATTCCAAGTATTTCCAAATTCCAAACATCACTTGATAGATTACGTGGCCTATGCTTTAGAAATATAGAAGATGTGGTAAAACCAGGTTTTCAAGTGAGAAATTGAAGCGAAACTTTTCTCTATATGTTTTATGTTGATGGGCCATGATGGACAGTCATGATTGTGAGTGTGGACCATCTTGTTGGGGGGTGATCATAAGATTATTAGAAGTGATCAAGGAAGTAGTTCACATGTATCACTTATGGTTATTGTTGGTTATGTTTAGCACTCATTTAGGTAGGGTGTATATCAAGTGAAAAGGATATATGTGTAATTTTATATTTATTAGAGTTGCCCTAATATATTACAGGGTGGGGGTTTTGGTAGGGGGGCAAGTGAACATCCTTTGTGCTCTTTCTCCTCTCCTTTTTCTCCTCTCATCTTCTCTTCTTTTCTCAATGAACCATTTATTTACAAGTGTGCTGTGCAATGCAGCATCAAAGGCAAATTTGGCAAGTACCCATGGTGCTAACTATTATTTGTTTATCTATATTTTGATTTTTGCTATCTTCTTTTGAAGTTGAACTTCTTTGTATTCTATTTTATTACGTGTCAGATACCAAGACAAGATGGCCATTGGAAACAAAAAAAAAAAAATCCCTCATATAGTTGTTAGAAGTTAGAACCATCGCTCTAACTGAAACAATTCACCACATATGAACCATCATACCCATATTGGAGGTGCAAAATAAGGGCATTTGTAGGATGACTACCACATTCAACAAAATAACAACTTGCCAAGAAAGCATAGTCTCACTAACCAAGTGAAATCAAACTAGCAATACCACTAGAAAATGCAGTAGCTGGAGTCCCAACTCCCAACCAAGCATATTAATTTTTTCCTTTTTTTCTTTTTTTTTTTTGAAAGATAACAAAAGCTTTCATTAAAAAAGTGACAAGGTGGTGCCACAAACACAGCCAAACCACATGCAAAAAAAAAATTTGACAACTTTTCCGACCTTCGCTTAGCCCCAACCCACTCAAGAACAGAGAGCCAAACAAATCTAGAGACCCATTCGACACTTTTGCTTTCGTTGCAGAAGCATCTACACTCCTTTCTCCCCAAATCGACCATAAGCCGGCAAGAAGACAAAGCCTCCAAATGACTTGAGATTTTCTCCCTAGGGCCACCCCATGCCAAGCCGAAAAGAGATCTCCCGCCTCAAGAGGCATGGACCAATCCAAATTGAACCTAACAAGAACAGAAGCCCAAACATGGCTAGCAAAAGGACAGCAGATGAATAGATGGTTAACTGACTTGGTGTTGGACTTGCACATAGAGCACGTGTTAGGAATAACCATAGAGTGCTTTTAAAGATTGTCGATTGTCGGTACTCTTTTTCTGCCCACTAGCCAACCAAAAGCCCCAATCTTGGGTGGAGAGCGCACCATAATGCCAAACGTGACCCATCTTCCCCGATTTCTCCCCACCACTCAAAAGCGTAAAAAAGAAAGATCTAACCAAGAAACATCCTGATTTATCTCTGCACCACACCAAACTGTTGCTTTCACCTTCCGAAGGCTAGCATAGATGCAAACAACCCAAGAGAATGGCGTACTCCTCAACCTCCTTGTCTCGAAGATACCGACGGCAAGGCGGAGCCCACACCACTGACCCGCCACAACGATCGTAGCACTTATCTGATATTTCTACAAAAATACAAGCGAAGGCTGAAAAGTCAGGCATCCCTAGTTGACACTTCAGACTGTTAATTTGACATGTGTCTAACAGCAGCAGGAAGGAGAAGGAAGAGGATTTATATGATTGAAGCTGAGATATTACATTTTTCAGCTGAAAAACAACTACAAGTTCAGGCGCGCTAGCGCATTTTACTTAGTAATAAGCTTAGAAGCCATGCTGAAAAAACATAAGCTAGCGCGCAATGGCTTTCAAGCAGCCAGCAAGCAACGACTGGAGTAGTCTATCTGTGTCTTGAAAGCCCTTTCAAGATGTAGTAGTTCATCTGTGCCTTGAAAGCCAGCCCTAAAGATAGGAGTTCCTATCTCTACTGCCTATCCGATGGCCCGATTGATAGTTATTCGTGGTGGAGTGCTTCGAATAGGATCCCACATCTCATCCCAACAGTCAAACTCCTTCCTGACCCGACTCACCTGCTAGTCGAAGGTTTGGACCAATCGCAATTCATCTCCATCTTGCCCGCTTCCAAATGATGATTGGCTAACATATAAGTGTTGACCTAAGCCTCTGTGCTGGGGCTCAGCTCCCAAACTGTACACGAGCTGCTGTACGGCTCTTGCCAAGAATGTCGAAGCCCCCCTCTCTCAAAATTGGATTTCTTTATTTGTAGTGGCCGGCCTTTCTGAATTGTTGAGATCTTGAAATCAAGATTTGATTCAATTCAGGGTGGTCCTCATTGTGAGATTCCATCCTCTTAAATAGATTACAGAATGTTATACATGGTATATGTTGACCCATAATTTTGGGTGATTACAATCTCTGATTTAAGGGATAATGAAGATAATGAAGGAAAAAATTTATATTCCTACAATAGACAAGTATAGTACATGATCGAATGAGATAATGAAGGAGAATAATTCCATTCCTAAAATAGACAACCTAAGTATAGTACATGATTAAATGGGATCCACGTTTTGAGATTGTGGTCCCTCGATTGACATTATTGACTGTGACATTGCGATCTGGAGCAAGACTGTCAATCTTTGGGAACCTGATATAACGAGGCATGTCACCCCTCCAAACATCTTCCCAAAAGAGCCCCACACTATATATACCCCTCCAACCAAGCATAATATACATCTTTTTTTTTCCTTTTTAGTCAATAAGCATTGGTTAAATACTTGAATTAAAACCAAAAAATCTGATTTCCGTGAGTTGAAACTTGAAAGTTATAAAGATAACATTACATGGATTTATCAATGAAAAATACATAGTAACAGTTTCTAAATCAAAACATTACCTGGTAAGCCTTGTTGAAGGAACTCCAACTGTGACTTCACGCCTTAAGCATGAAAAGAGAAAAAACCAAATGTCAATTAGTAGGAAATCTAGATCGACCCATTCAATGAAACACTACCTGTCCCAAGAAAAAATGTAAACCCATCACTCGGAAGTAAAAAAATCAATAACACCCATATCAAGACTTATAAGATATCAAAACAACTATTACTCAAAAACATCAGTTGAAAAAAACACCCATCAGTCCATCACTAATTCTCTTGAAGTAATAATTAAAAAATAAAAAAAGGAGAGAGCAACAAAACCCAATTTACATCAAGCACATCCCCAAAACATCATAGTAAACAAAATATAGATCAACCATATAAAGAAGGGGAAAAAATTATCATGAAAGTCAAAAATAAGAAAAACCCATCTCCAAAACATCGAATTAACAAAACCAAGATAAAACATTCTCAAACAAAACCACAACGAAAGCCCAAAGCAAAAAAAAAAAAAAAAAACCATCTCCAAAACATCAAACTAACAAAACCAAGATCAAATATTCTCAAGAAAAAACACCACAGAAGCCAAAAACATGAAGAGGAAAAAATATCTCCGAAAACATCAATTAAAGCACTCGGAATTTTCAAAATCAAAACATGATTTTGGGGGGTTACTTGTTGGAAATGTGGACTTACCTTTTTCAAAGTTGTCATGAAAAAGATACCCATTATATTTTGGAAAACAAAAACCCAAAAAGTTGTGAATCGAATAGCAATTTTGATACTAAATACCCTCATGGGTGTTTTTTTACTAAAAAAAATACCTAAGTTCAAATCTCCGCAAGGAACTTGAACACGAAATGCGACATGGTGCATGTGTGGTTGTGAGCTGTAAGGCTACCTGGGCGCCCTTTGCACACTTGGCACTTTGCACATGTATCGTCATGAAGAACCTTCAACTTTTACCACTTATGTGGTTCGGGTAAGTGGTGTGACCAACTTGACCAACCCAATGGTGTGGTGCCTCAGTGGGCGGTTGACTGAGTAGACCATTCCATGATGTGGTGAGGGTGGGTGGTGATTACATGAACAATTGGGTGACGTGGCAGTTCCATGGTGGCAGTTATGCGGACCATTTGGATTAGTGACATGGCAGGGTGACTTGACCATTTGATCAGCAATCAAACCGGTTGGTTAAATAGAAAGGGTGCATTGAATCATCTTGTGCTTGTTCAGAACATGCAAAGAACTCATCCAAACAGACACCTAAACGGCTAAACCTCTATTTCTAGAGGGTTGAGTGATGCAGGACATGAAATTAAACATGACGTGTGAGATTTTAGGCTTAAAATCACCTTAGTTCAAAAACAATTACACAAATTCTACATCCCCCATGACAGTCCAAATCATTCAATTAAAAGGGGAATCTATGCGGGTCCAGGCCGACACAGGTTAGGACTGGACCAATAAAAATTATAAACCAAACAATGTCAAAGGGAAATAAAAATCAACCATACATCCATAAAAATCAATCCCTAATCCAAGGGATTCCCCAATTTCAATTCAAGGAACTCTAGGGTGATGAAAACGGTAAACAAATTAGGAAAAATGCAATCTACGTTTAGGGTTTATGAAGAAAACATGTATGAGGAGGTAAAGAGGAATAAAACTTGAACCAAAGATGATTCCCGCGTGGGGACAGCGGGCCTGGGGCGCTTGCACATGCGCAAGTGCCTAGCTGCACGTGCGAGGGGGAGTCAGTTTCATGAAAGCCCTCCTTGGCACTGGTTGGATGGGGATAGGCTCCAAAACCCCGAAGTTTCGGGTCGATCCGAGTAGCGGCTTGTGCGTAGTACTCCATCGAAGTTTCTGACCTCTTGCAGGGCCGAAATCTGAAAATCTGCTATAATGAAGAAAACTGATGCAACAAAAGATGAATTTGAAGCACGGATGGTGGTAGAAGATGGGAAAAAAGAGATGATGAAAGATTGGGTGAATCGGGATCGATATGGCTTCGCACCACAGTAGTTAGCCCTTCAAAAAAGGAGGGCTTCGCACCAACTTTTGAATTCTTCCATAACTCACGAAAAGAGCAGAAAAAAAATAAAACAGGAATTTTTATTAAACTTGAATGAATGAAAAGAACTACAAGGGGTGCCTATTTATAGAAGAAAACCTATACCCAAAAACTCGCACCATGTGCGCAACCTATTACTTAGCGATGAAGTAAACTAAAATAAAAACCAAACCAAAAAATCTAAAGTGTTTACGATGTTCTAAATAATAATAATAAGCAAAACCTAAAATATGAAATCAATCCGACGAGTGGGCCACGATTATGAGATCACATGATGGAATTTTCTTGACTATCGGGCTCACTCTTTTGAATCAAAACTTCGCCTTCTATCTAGGAGGCCCTCCCTGGACATCGTCATTGAGCCAGATCGACGGCGGGGCCCTCCTTCTGACATACATGCGTAGAGAGCTTGGCGTGAGTGCACGTGTGCGAGGGATGTCCCTATCAATTCTCCCCGGCTGCGAAGATTTTGCTATTGGCGAAAAAAAACTCCTAAGCTGCTTTGAAATATAAAGATCAAGTCTCTGAAGCTCCTCCTTAGCGAGCCACATATTGGCTGAAGCTGGATGTGACTTCCACTTGACCAAGAACTTCTGAAACCCGCCGTCAAACGTTGAAACTATCTAATGGTCTAGGATATCCTCTACTTCTTCTCTGGGTGTGTGAAGGTTAAGTATAGTAGGCAGAAGCTGGGAAGAAAGGTCGAGAAGAGTAGGTATGGGAGGTATAGGCTGAGAAAATGGGTCGGGACAGGTAGCTATGGGAAGTAAAGGCTGAAAAAATGGGTCGAGATGGGTAGGAATGGGATGTAGAGGCTGGGAAAATGGGTCGGAGGGAGCCATAAATCAAGGAAAAAGTCTGGGGAATCAGGATGGTTAGGCGAAAGGCTGGACAATGCGTTAATGGCCCCTTTAAATGCAACTAGATACTCCACATTGAATGTAGAACTAATTCTCATGGAGGGTGGAAGATTTGCCACGTACGCACTGATACCGTTTCGTTTTATAATTTTGAATGATCCAGCGCTATACACTTGTAATTTTCGAACGACTCCCTGAGGGTACCGCTCTGGCCTGATGCAGATCATGACAGTCCCTTATATTAAATTCCTTGAAACATTTATGTTGGTCTGCAGAAAGTGAGTAATGTTCATTACTAATCATGATCTTCTGCCTGATTTCTTGATGCCATAAATGGATGTGATGCGTAAAAGACTCTACAGGCTTTGACAGCCTATGGGACAGTGACGTAGGGACAAGATCAATAGGTTTTTCAGGTTTATAACCAGTAACGACTTTATAAGAACTAAGACCTGTGGACCTATCGACAAAACTATTAAACACAAACTCGGCCATAGGTATTACGGTGTCCCATGTTCTGGTATGCTCTATATCCCTCCTAGGGGGAGACTCATCCGGTAAATCATCAAGAACGACATCACGAACTCATCCACTACCGGAATGGCCTCAGTGGGTAACTCTACACTAGCCTCTGGTGTACTCTCTCTAACCACGAGGCCACACATGTTTTTTCCCTCTAAATAGTGGTTTTGATGTCCCTCATAGGGTGGGTGCACGGGTACACGCTCATAACTAATTCCTTGGCCAACTTCATTCATTGGTTTATCCTCCAAGCCACCTACCTGAGATTGGACATCCACCCCAATAGTGGGGTTTGTCCCAGCAGAGGTCCCAAGTTGGGCAATGCGCACATCAAGTTGTTCAAAGCATTGGTCCATTTTCAAGCGCTTAATCAAAGACTCCAATTTCTGGGACAGCTTATTTAGTGACTCTTGCAATTGTTCCATGTTTAGTATAGGGTGCCAACTAAAATTCAGCAATATAGTTGTCAAAATATAAGAAAGTTTTTTTTTATTATTTTAAGAAACAACCTAGTTTCTAAAAACGAAAAAGGAAAATTTTTAAAACAAGTTAGGAAAGTTTCTTTAAAAAAAAAAATTAGGAAAGTTTCTATAAAAATAAAAAAAAAAAAATTAAAAAAAAAAAACAAATTAGGAAAGTTTCTAAAAAAAAGCAACCTATTTCTAAAAACGAAAAAGGAAAGTTTCAAAGAAAAACAAATTAGGAAAGTTTCTTTAAAAAAAAACAAATTAGGAAAGTTTCTAAAAAAAAAAATTAGGAAAGTTTCTAAAGAAAAGCAACCTAGTTTCTAAAAACAAAAAAGGAAAGTTTCTAAAAACAAATTAGGAAAGTTTCTAAAGAAACAAATTAGGAAAGTTTCTTAAAAAAAAACAAATTAGAAAAGTTTCTAAAAAAAAACAACCCAGTTTCTAAAAAAAAAAAAAAAGGAAAGCAAATCAGTTTCTAAAAAAAGAAAAAGGAAAGGAAGTTAGTTTCTAAAAACAGATTAAGAAAGTTTCTAAAAACAGAAAAGGAAAGTTTCTAAACCTAGAAATAGAAAGCTAAGTTAATTTCTAAAATAATTCAAACAAGGGGATAACAGAAAATTTCAACAGCTTATGTCAGGGTTTATGGACCTCGAAACAGCCATATATGATGGGAATTGAAGCGTAATGGACATAAACAACTAAACCCTAAATATGTAATGCATTCCCCTATAAGAACCCTAAGCTCTGATACCAAATTTGATCTACGACATGAAATTAAACATGATGTGTGAGATTTTAGGCTTAAAATCACCTTAGTTCAGAAACAATTACACAAATTCCACATCCCACATGACAGTCCAAATCATTCAATTAAAAGAGGAATCTACGCGGGTCCAGGCCGACACAAGCTAGGACTAGACCAATAAAAATTATAAACCAAACGATGTCAAAGGGAAATAGAAATCAACCACACATCCATAAAAATCAGTCTTTAATCCAAGGGATTCTCCAATTTCAATTCAAGGAACCCTAGGGTGGTGAAAACGACAAACAAATTAAGGAAAACTCAATCTAGGTTTAGGGTTTGTGAAGAAAACATATATGAGGAGGTAAAGAGGAATAAAACCTGAACCAAAGACGATTCCCACATGGGGACAGCGGGCCTGGGGCCCTCGCACGTGCGCGGGTTCCTAGCAGCACATGCGAGGGGGCGTCGGTTTCAAGAAAGCCCTCCTTGGCACTGGTCGGATGAGGGTAGGATCCAAAACCCCGAAGTTTCAGGTCGATCCAAGCGGTGGCTTGTGCGTAGTACTCCGTCGAAGTTTCTGACCTCCTGCAGGGTCGAAATCTAGAAACCTGCTGTAATGAAGAAAATTGATACAACAAAGGATGAATTTGAAGTACGGATGGTGGTAGAAGATGGAAAAAAAGAAATGATAGAAGATGGGGTGAATCGGGATCAATGTGGTTTCGCACCACGGTAGTTAGCTCTTCGAAAAGAGAGGGCTTCATACTCACTTTTGAATTCTTCCACAACTCACGAAAAGAGCATAAAAAAAATGAAGCAAGAATTTTTATTAAACTTGAATGAATGAAAAAAATTACAAAGGGTGCTTATTTATAAGAGAAAACCTATACCCAAAAACTCGCATCATGTGCACAACCTATTACTTAGCGATCAAGTAAACTAAAATAAAAACCAAACAAAGAAATCTAAAGCATTCACGATGTTCTAAATAATAACAATAAGCAAAACCTAAAATATGAAATCAATCCGACGAGTGGGCCACAATCATGAAATCCCATGATAGGATTTTCTTGACCATCGGGTCCACTCTTTTGAATCAAAACTTCACCTTCTAGCTAGGAGGCCCTCCCTAGACGTCGTCATCGAGTCAGATCAACGGTGGGGCCCTCCTCCTTTTGGCGTACATGCATAGGGAGCTTGGCGTGAGTGCACGGGATGCCCCCATCATTGGGGGATTTACAAATCCCAGCAATCAGTCTCTCTACAAATTCCATTTTGAGAATTGTCATTTTGCTCTCATTTTCCAACACATCTTTTACATTGTTTACAGCTGTTATTCTATCACCACAGAAACGGATAAAAGTCAGTTTGTTTCTAATCTAACCTCATTCATTGCTGGGGGTGTTCCCAGTCAATCGACCACCAAAGCTTGCTGAAGATCAATGACAGAGACTGGGCTTCATTGTACCCTGGAGACGAATTGCCAGCAATGCAGATTACAGGCTCTGATTTTCTTTTCTCAAAGGTAGCACTGCCATGGATTGAACCTTGGATCACTCACACACTGTACTGTCTCTACCAGCTTATCTAACAAGCAGGAGACATGGGCTCGGATTTTCAACTGTAATGGCGGCAAATATATCGTCTTAACGAAACTTCACAACCAAGATTTTAAATCAGTGCATTGGGTCTCATATACAGGCCGATACAGACCGATACAACTATATTGTTCATGGGCGAAACTAATACATACAGTGCATATCAGGAAATACATACCGGTTTCTGACTATACTTCAAAACCTTGTTCAAAATGCGACTTGAAGCCACTTCAAGCTTTCCATAGTTCATTCAAAACCAGTCCGATATCCCAACATAAAGAATACCCAAATCAACCATTCTCAAGAACAAACACGACGACATCCAAAATCACCAAAAACCAGTCTCCAAAACACCAAATTAGCCCAGATCAATCATGCCGACTAAAAAAACACCACGAAATCCAAAAGCACTAAAAACCCACCTCCAAAACACCAATTGAAGAAGACCCAGATCATCGAAAAAGGAAAAGATGGTGAGAAAGATCTTCATACCTTGTTGCGTGCAGAGAATGATTGGAGAATAGCTGGTGATGACACTTATACACAAATCTCTCCGTCTCTCCCATGAATTTGGACTCTCATTTGACTGATTTTCATGGAGATTGAAAGTCATTACAGTCATAGATACACTCATTTTCACAGAATCTCTGTGTTTTTTACATGATCCTCAATCACAAAAAACAAAATTAATAAATAAATAAGGAAGGGACTCGTCTTTTATAGCTCTTTCTCCTCTTCACGATCAGATCTACAGAGAGAGGAATTGCAGATTTGGGGAAGTTGGATAAATGTCACAGAGAGAGAGAGAGAGAGAGAGAGAGAGAGAGAGAGAGAGAAATCGTGTGTCTGAGACTCTGAAGCCCGGCTTTCGGTGCTTGTAATAGAGAAGCTGAAGGTCGTGAAGACTGTCGGACTTTTCTGCTTTCTGAGTAAAATGCACATGGGACTATGGATTTTGAAACCTACACGCTCTCCCCACACGTGCCAATTTGGTTGGTACTTGGAAGATCCGGGCAGTTCATCAAGTGGGCCCTGGTGGTGTATCTGCGGTGGCTTATAGAACGGCTTTTGGGGGTCAATCTTCAGGACTTGTTTGTTTAGTAAAGAGGACAGTCAAAAGAGACTTTTGACCAGCTTTCCACATACGATGTACACGTGTGGGCCCTTCAATGTACATACAAGAAGGTCCCATCTGATGAACGGTCTGGATGTCGCATACGAGAATCTCGTGCATGGATTTCGGGGCCCACATGATGGGGACGCGGATTGCAACACCACCCCCAGCGGTGGCGTGATGTGTTGGGCGCTGTGGGGCCTACCTGGGGTCGGATTAGGTGCAGCCCGGGCCTCACCGTATTCGGTACAGCCCTGACCGTGGGGCCCAACTTGAGTATATTTTGTATATCCACGCCGTACATCCGTTTTTCCAGCTCATTTTAATACGCAATGCTAAAAATGAAACAGATTCAAATCTCTGGTGGGCCATACCATAGGAAGTAGACATGATTGACCACTAAGAAATTGTGGGCCAAGAAAGTTTTGGACCGTGCTAATATTTGTTTTTTATTCCTCATCCCAGGTCTTCCTGAGCTTATCAAGAAGTTAGGTAGCAAATAAATATTATGGTGGCCATTTTGGTGGGCGCTAGGAAGTTTTCAACGGTGGGTGTTAAATCACCATTGTTTCTTATACTGTGGGCTATTTGATATTTCTATCTGCTTCACCATTTTTAGCTCATGCCCATACATGAGCTGGAAAAACGGATGAAGAGGGTGGATGTGCAAAATATACATCATGGTGGGACCCACAGTAAGGGACACACTCTTTTGGATTAGACAAGGCCACACCTGATCCACTTAGGCCAAAAAATGAAGCAGGTCTATTCTCAATTGAACCATAAACGCAGGAACAATAAGGATAATGAGATGGACCGTTGAAACTTTCTTTAAGTCCGACTATAATATTCATTTTCCATCTAACATATTAATTAGGTCACAAACATTCAAATAAAACAAAAATATCAGCTTGATCTAAAAGTTTTGGGCGGGTGAAGATCTTAATGTGCTTTCCAATCTCACTACTTTATATTTACTTCATTTTTTTGGGTTTACCACCTACAAGCAAGCTGGCAAAATGGACGGACAACATGGATATAAAACCCATTTATAGTGGTGGGCCCCACAGCACCCAACACATCACGAACCATTGCTTCACCTAATCCTTGTTTCACATGATGGCCCGAATGACCTGACACCCTAGCAAACTACCTGTACAGATTTAGGACACTAATTCTGTTCAACGAAAACCACCATGGGCCATCACAGTGTGCATGTGGTATGCATTTCATGTATCATTTGATCCAAATCATCTTAGTATAAGATAAGGCTAATTCAAAACTCAAGTGTAAAATCGAATGTGAAATAGTTTACTACGTTGTTAGAAAGCTTGGCAGACCCATAGCATGGTGATTATATCATAGAACGAATAGAGATGAATAGGATTACTTAAAATTTTACCAATTAAAAATATAATCATCTACTAAAACTAATTTATTAATTTAAAATACGAATATAATTAATACTTAGAGTACCAAGCGATGATTAATGGGTCTAATTATATAAACTACAAAAGATGCATTAGTTAGGCAATTAGTATATAAATAAGATAGTGATTTAATGTGTAGGATAAACTATTCAAGTTTTAGCATTCATTTAATTATGCATACATAATTCATCAATTAAATATATAAGTATAATTATAAATGTACTCATATGGCAATTTTAAACACAGGCACATATAATGGTTTTGTAGTATAGTTGAGAATTTTGAAGAGTATAAGTTCTTCTTTTTTTTTCAATTTTATTGATCATAATTAATCATTATGTAGGGTCATGTGACCATTTAAATATGGATCTACGTCGATTTGTTTGTTTAAACACCAACACATACCATGAATCGTCCATCAAAATTGACACTTAACCTTTATATTGCCAAATTAATCGTCAAAGGATGCCAAATTAATGGACGAATCACTTATATCACTAAAATTGACTATTCAATCACATGATCCACCTAATGATCACTATTTATTTTGTTCCCCATTGTATTAGATTTGAGATTACATAATTTTCATAATTTAATCTTGAGTACAAATCCAAATCTAGGATCAAGAGTATGGATGGCAATGATTAATTGATAAATCTAGCCTAAGGTAGTGGACCAATATGCAATTAGATAATCTTATTATACTTATTATGCTTAGATTTATTGATTTATATGGTTAGATCTTCATAGAATATGTGAAAATGTGATTTATCATATGCATATACATGATCTATCATCATGAATATTGAATATATTGGCCATCATCCATATTTGTACATTTAGAATATTTTCCCCTGAACCCATGCATCATGAACATGAAGATGACATTTTTTATCACATTGGATCAAATATATGTGGAGTATACATATGTGGCATGCACACACTTGAAAGTAAACATTCACACAAGGGAAAAGAGGAACGCCCTTACTAGGTACACCTTTGATAACATAAGCGGTCAAAGCTAACACATGACATGCGACGAATTTTACCATAGAGAGTTCAACTAGAACAATGTTTTGATTGCCTTGGATCTTGTGATCTGTCCTTGTGGGACCCTTAGTGATTTGGCATGTTCATTAAACTTAATTTGCACGTTCAATCAAAACTTCCTTTTAAATTTGTCTCATGTATCCTTTTTCTTACATTTAAAAAATAAAAATAAAAAATCTCTCATGCCTTACACGGCATGAATCCCTTTAAAAGGAAGGGGTGTGCACCACTCCTCATCAGCACTTACACTTTATACAAAAAGTGAGAGAGGTCTTGTTAGGTGGGCCCCGTTTTGACTCTACATGATCTAAACCGCTCAATCTTGTCCAAAGTGCACCCTATGGGTATTGTTCCAATTTAATCTAAATCTAATGGTCTAAAATACATTAAAATCTCTTTTACCAAAAGATACACCAATCAACTTGGATTTAATCGTGTAAAAATATAAATTTTGTTACATGTACACTAGTATTCTTATGATTGTTAAAATCCATCATGATTAAGTAGTAAATTTTGCATAACCAAACATTGTATTATCTAGAGTATCACTTGATCACTGTAGATCACTTGATAGGGATCTAGATCAACTGTGTAGATCATACTTCGATCAAGTGTAATGGGCTCCATAGAAAGAATGTACAATAAGCATACTTTGAGGACTAGATATGTTCCAATGGATGTGATCATACTCATGGGCGGGTCATATATCATTAATTATAGAGTAAGATGGTGGCCCACCATGAAATTGGGATGCGTGAAAGATGTAATGATGTAGAGATCTTAATTTTAAATTTAAAGTTGTACTAGAAGGATGCATGATGATCATCTCATATGGTGAACGTTGCAGTAAGTGGTAATGATCACTCAAGTTGGGCCCCACCATATGATTTTAATCTAATTGATTAGACTGGGGATAAGATATGAAATCAATGTCAAAGGAATAGTTGATCAAACATTTGGGGTAGGGCCCCATGTGTTAGATCTTCTCTTAAGTGGGCCTCACTTTAAGATATTGTTATTAGAAACATGATTAAAAAAAAAAAAGCTAACCGCATAATGAGTTTCAACATCATTTTAGATGCAAAATCCATCATTAGCAAAGTAATATAGCGGTGGGCCCCACCAACATTAAAGGCATCCTTAAGTGGGCCCCGCCGCATATATTCGAATGAAGGGTGGATCTCATCCACAAAAGTGTAGAACTTTATCAAAACCTTATAATTCTTAATCGTTATATGTTAATTATGATCCTTAGGTTGATCTTAGATTCAGACCATTGAAATTAGATAAAGATCAAAATAATGATTTCAGTTGTTAAATTGACATTTGGATCCAATCTAACCATTGAGCAAGGGTTTAATCAACCAATTAAAGTAATAAACTTAAGAAAAATAAGATTCACTCGACTTAGATTTTGATCGAATCACCTGATTCAAGGATCAATCAAGCTCTTTAAATTAAAATTGTGAAAAATAAGGAAATGAATGATCGGATCGGATGAATCTTAACATCCAATTGTTCTAAAGGTAGATCGTGACCACATGTTAGACCTAACAAGGATTAATATATTTGATCAATGGTTAAAAACATGGCAAATATATGAGTTTTATGTAAAATGAACCATTTACAACTCATATCTAAGAAACTAAGGATCGTATTAACCGATTAATGGACAAATCTTAAATTATTTATTATTTTTTATCAATATTCTAAGTAAAAATGATCATAAGTAAGAAACACATTAACTTAGTGCTTGAATTTTGTTCATGACTCAAAAAACAAAAATATTTCCAAATACTATAAACCTGAATCAAGTCATCAGATCATTGAGGTGATGATTAAAATGCCTAAATGAACAAATGAAGAATGGACATTATATGTAAGTAGTCACTATTATGTATGAAATTTCTCACATGTATTATTACATAGCATTATATGGTTACTTTTGCTTTACTATTATAATATGCCGATATATGTTGAAGTATGCAGTTGACTTTTATTGTAATGTATAATCATTCTAAGAACACCAAACAACTTGTGGATCAAGTTATTCCTTAAATTTTTAGGTAGAGTTCTCAATGTAACCTGAGTTGGTACCAATAGGCTCTCCTCCGCAGACTATAGTCAAGGCTGGGGAATGAGTTTGGCCGACTTTAAAGTGAGCCACTATTGTCATGCTATACAATTACACACGATACGTGAGATACCTTAAGCCTGCGTTCACGCATGATGTGAGTATACTCCTACACATGTTAGGCATGTGTGCATCTCATTCGGATGGGTGTTGGCAGATCGAATGCTATGCGCAACGATGGCCCTGGTTGTTCACTAAAAAAATTGTTATATGGTAATTTAGCATGCTGAGATTCATGTATATGCACTTGTTTCTTACCCATGTTATGAATCATGCATATAACTACTTGTTGGGTTATCAACTCATTCGTTGATTGAAAACCATCCAGGACATGGAAATGAACTGGAGTTTTCGAGTGTGGAGTGATGACTTAAAAAGGCGTGCTCTTAGAGATTTATTGAAAGAACAATAATTTTTCATTTTATATTTATTGCTTTGAATAATGATTTATGAACTTGTACTAGATATCAGCCAGTAGATACTTAATAATTTTATCTGGATGGATGATGATTAATTAAGTTTATTATTTGTGATGATTATTATGTTTGTCTGTATAATACTTTTCCCTCACCATTGAGTCACACCCTTGACTCATCGATTGAATTAAGCGAGCTCGGGTTTCCAAAATGGGGGTGTGACAGGTTCGATTTTTCTACTCCACTCCTGGCCGATGCGCTCTCTCCTAGAGCTTATTAGATTTCGCCATCGAAGGTTTTTAATAGGTTCACTCCTAACCTTAATAGGCCTACACAAGTACCTAAACATACACTTATGTAACGTCCTAAAAATCGAGGGCCGAGTAGAAACCCAACTTTCGAGTTTCAAAGCATCACTTATACAATACATGTAATGATGATTATATGTTGTCTGTATTAGTGCATAAAACATGAATGAGATTAAGCCAAAACAGCAAAACATAATCCAGGGACAGTTGTAACACGCAAGCGGAAGTTTGAAACAAACATGCATAACTTTATAACCAGTATAAGTCCCTAAAATATGTATGTGTTACCAGGTCGATAATTACAATACAAAATATTAAAATGGCAAAATAAATGTGATAGTCCACTATAAGTAAATCCCTGAAGCCCCGTCAATCCGAACGATCTACATAAATCCGCCTGAATACTGTATATATGAGAAGGCATCCTCATCATCTACGAAGTCTGGCTCCGCCTCATCAGTCACGCTACCATCTACATCTAAGACAGAGTCTGGTTGGTATTGCGAACACCGTCCCAGAACGTGGGAGTAAGTGATCAGCTCAGTGGAATCATAAGACAAAAGTTAACATGTTATCAATTCAATCAAGCAGTAATGATAAAATAATACAACACTCAGGTCTTAAGTACTCTTATTAATGCACGAATGACGTGGATGTAATGATGCATGCTCTCACCTACGCTCCCTCAGCGACTTCATCTTACGATCGCAGCATGCAACACTCCCTCAGTGCTTGACCTGCTACGCCAAACGCACACGTAATGCGGTGCATGCTCATGATTAGTCATGTTCTTATTTATGTTGATTCATGCAGCAGGATTTAGAAGCTAAGGTACCTCCCTTATATCAATTTTTAAACAATGATTCAATCTAGGGTCGTCAGTCCTAGTAATTCTCATAAGATGTTGCGGTTTTAGGTCACTACAAAAGGGTTCATCACCAAATCAGTGTTACTCCTGTGGAAAATACATCACACACACAGGACGCGACATCTGATCAGTGTAGGCGTAGTTATACTCTAATGTTACGGAAAGACTCGTCCCCTCAATGCAGACTTAAAATATGCTCGAGGTCACTACTTATGGCTCATCGCCAAGTCGTAGGCCGACAGCTCGAATACAGTATCTCATACTACCGTATCCGGCTCACGAGTTTGGGTTTCTCATTGGTCATTACGGGGAGGTTCATCACCCCAGTGTATGCCGACAGCTTGACCATGGTGTCCCATACCACCATGTCTGGCTCATGAGTCTTAACGGATTGAGGTACTAAGGTTGACGGGATTGCGCTAGTAAGTTTGGTACCCTAGATTCAAGTAGTAGCGTCCAAATATGGTGAACATACATCGGGTCAATCTGGTTACTTGACGACCTTGACTAGTACGAGCGCACGTTGAGTTGATCGACATGAAGTGCTTAAGCACTCCGTGTGGCCTAACCACTGTCGATAACTATAGTACGACTCGAATTCATCGAACACATCCTACGTAGCGAAAACAAACTCAACCACCAGTTCTAGAACTATTACCGATTACCTGGACTGTAATACAGTCGTAACCACGTAAAATTACAACAGGAAGCAGTAATGAATACTCAAATCAAATCCTACAATCATGTGAGCATGTTATGGAATATAACTTAAACGTGAATACAGTACATGGAGGAAATCATACACATAATTAACATGAATAATTAGGCTAAACAGTTCATGGAGAAAATCATACACACAAGCAAGGTAGTTGGGATTTCACATCTCAACTCCCTCATAAACACACTTTAATAATTACTAACTCATTCAGACATTTATACAAACACTTAGACTACACTATTCAACATACATCACATATGTCGGCCATATTACATATTAGGACAAATCCTTTTGCCAAGGAGTTGTCGCATATATAACAATCATGTTCCTATGACAATTAATCATGGCAACCACTACATCAAATTTCAAATACATATAAACATTTTAACAAACTCATGAAATAGTCTATACACAACATAGATCATACATATACGTAAAACGAAAGAGATATCGCATTTGGCATGTGAAATGGCACCCACGTAGTAATAAATCATTATTTGACATTAAAAGCCTTGAAAACCATAACCTAAACGTATATAGTCCGCACCTTACGTCGATAAACGCATATCAAACTCAGTTTGTATGTCAAGTCGTTGTCCACAATACGAGGACCACCTATAGCACTTCATAGGTTAGCTATTTAATTACTTAGACTATTTGAAACCCTAGAATGGATTAGGGTTAGGTTTTCTTACCCAATATTGAGATTAGAATCGTCGGAATAAAGATCCGTTAGCAGTGGATAAGCACGTGGAGTAGCGGAGATTGAATCCCAGGAATAACTCCAACTCTTTTCTCTCTTTCCTTCTCTTTCTCTTCTTCTCTTCCTTAGGATTTTTAGGAAATTCATATATAGAGTGTATGAGAGAGGGTTTAAGGTGTAAGACCCGTATCTTAGTCCGTACCGTTCCGTGGACTTCCGCGATTCTTTCGGTCGAGTTCCGGCAACCTTCGACCCTTAACCGATATTTGCGCGTGACCTTGATTTGTACGCCGTCAACCCGAGTCGACTCAATCCAAGACCTTTATCATAGCGACCGTGCCGTCGCTACGGTTCCGATGCTATGACTCGCGAGCCAAGGCGATACCTTGGCAAGAGGATGTGGGCCGCGTTCAGTTCGAGGAAAATACCGCGCGTTGCAAAACCAGAGAGAATCTCTACGATATGTCACCTCAATCAATCAATCAATCCCATCAATCACCTCTCATGTCAAGTACAAAACTCCATCCCCAAGCAACCCCAAAGTCAAAGCAACCCATCCCTTATATGTCAAGTACACATCACCCATCACTCACACCCATCTCTCATTCTCTCTTTTTTTTCATCCTTCAAGCAAGAAACCATCCATGGCTTCCATGGAGAAGCTAGGTGTGACCCACCTTCCTACCATCAAATCCAACCCTTGGATCCTCATCTCAATGGTTGAAGATGTCCTCTTGGAGCTCTAAAGTGCATAGGCGGAAGAAGGAATAGGCGATCAAAGGTGGGTGTTTCTTTCTTTCTTTCTCCACCTCTTTTTCTTTTATTTTGTGGGTGATTTACCGTCGATTTTGTGATTTAAGGGCCCACATGTGGTGGAACCCATCTTAATGTATGCTTTTTATTTATGGAGGCTTATAGCGGCGGGGTCTCTCTCTCTCTCTCTCTCTCTCTCTCTCTCTCTCTCTCTCTCTCTCTCTCTCTCCCCTTATTATGATGTGAGCCCCATCAAGCTATGTTATATCTACTCAGTCCATCCGTCCATCTAACGGTGTGGCCCACCGTACGCATGTGTTATCCACACTGTCCATGTTAGGATGGTGAGAATACCACCTGGACGTTGGACTAGTAGCCGACAGCCCAGGGTTGCTACTGTATTGACGTTAGTAAGTTCTGGGGTCTGATTCCAAGGCATTGTTATACCCCTACTTGTTGTATGTGTTACATCCAAACTGTCCATCCATTTGGCAAGCTCATCTTGAGGCTGGGGACAGAAAATGAGGTAGATCTAATGATTAGGACGGGCCACACCGCAGAAAACAGTGTAGAGAATGGACGTCCACTGTTGAAACCATGAGACCCATCTGCTGCTGGGAGCAGATTCGCTGGTCTACCAGCCCAGCTATATAGCCGATGCACTGACGTCACCAAACTCTGACGACCCCACCATGATGTATATGTTGTTTTGACGTCATCCAGACCGTCCATCTGGACGGTGGCCTGGTTACATACTAGCTATATAGCTGATGACGTCAGCCAGCCCTGTGGCCCCTCGTGATGTATATGTTGTATCCCAGCCGTCCATCTGAACGGTGGGCCACAACATGTTGTATGTGTGTATCCACACCGTCCGTACATCGGACGTGGGCCCATTTGATGGACGTGTGTATACACACCGTCCAGCCATTGTAACAGATTCAAATCTCAGGTGGAAACCACCGTATACATACCGTTCATCCGTTGGAACGTCAGCAACAAGGGCCTGTGATCACGAGGTATTGTTATATCCAACCATCCATCACACGTGTGGTCCATCCACGTAGGACCCACCTCTTTGTATCTGTCCGTGGATTCCATCCACGTGGCCCCACACCAACCATATAGCTGTTGTATCTGACGTCAACAAATGTGCTGGGCCCTATCATGCGGTGTATGATAGATCTCAGACCGTTCATTTATTTATCCAGCCATCCAGCTGTCTGGACGTGCTCGTGGGACCCACCATGTTGTCGGTGTTCCATCCATTCCATCCACGTGGTATGTGGGGCCATCATAATGTATGTGTGTGCATCCACACCGTCCAGCAATCTAGACAGGTGGAACCCACCTCCATGATGTATGTGGTTTTTATCCACACCTCTATCCTGTGGGACCAACCCTGCACGTGTGCACGTGTGGGGTGTGGGGCCTACCTTTGATGTATGCATTCTCCCTCAGGCCATCCGTCCAGTACTCATGGACGCTGGAGCATCTAAATAAAAAAAAAAGATTTATATATTAAAATATAATATAATATAATATAATTTAATATATATATATATATTGTGATGGGCCCCACGTGGGACCCACCATGATGTACGTATTTTATATCCTCACGTCCACATGGACGTGAGGCAGATTCAAAACTCTGGTGGGCCATACGTGTGGGACCCACCATGATATATGTATGTATAATCTATTTCGTTCATGTGGGGCCACCTTGATATTGTGGTCCATCCACACTGACGTCCGTGACCCTCACAATGATGTATGTGTTTTATGTACACTGACCATGGATGGTGGACCATGATGTATGGGTATATCCCCGCCGTCTTTCCAATTTAATGGATGTATGGCGCACCTTGATGCATGTATTTTAGCTATGCTGTCTGTTTCATCTGTGTCGTCCGCACCCTCGTGGAACACCATGATTTTTTAATTCACCAACGTCATCCACCTGTTTTGCATCCATGCCGGCCATTTGCGAAATCCGCCGTGATTTATGTATTGTACATCTATGTCGTACATTCGATTTTCCATATCACTTTAAGGACCGACGCACCTTGGTAGTACATATTCTATAGCGACGCTGTCTATCCATTTTGATGGACGTATGGCTTACCTTGATGCACATGTTATAGCCATGCCGTCGAGTCCAGTTAAGATGTGGACCCTACCATGATGTATGTGTATTACACATTGTCCATTTATTTTTGGGCTGTAGACCTCATTACCTTGAGAGGCTCACTTGATATGTAGGAAGCCCATTGACACGGCCCATTAATGTGGCCCACTTGTTGTATTTGAGACCCATGGGTCGTGGCCCGACCTAAGATGTATGAGACTCATGTGCAGGGCCCACCTATTGTGTATTTATGACCCTTTTTGGACGTGTTCCATTGTGATGTATTCAAAGCCCATGAGCGAGGTCCACTGTGATGTATTTGAGGCCCATGGGCAAAGCTTGATGTGATGTATTTTCGGCCCATGGATGAGGCCCGATGTGTTGTAGATGAGGCCCACACATGTGGCCCATTGAGATTGTATGTAGCTCTCTATGTTGTGTATGAAGTCCTTGTATGAGACCATGGACCCACTATATGTTTGGCCCTATGAGGACTACTCCTTGGGAGCAATGTTAGTTAGATATCCACATTAATGTGCAATGATAGTTAAATGTCCTCATTGTGACCTTCCTGTAGGCTTTGTTAGGCCTATTTGCACCATTCTCTAAGTGGGTTAACCCAAATAAGTGGGGCCCATTCACCATAGATGAATGGCTCTGTGCTATTGGATTTGATATAACCACGGCTGAGTGCCGATCTTTATACTATGATTGATCGACTGATTATCTATAGACCCCACTTTATTATCTGCTGATTACCGATTACCGATTGTCGAGGCCGATTATCATGACCGATTACCGATCGTGGCTGATTATCGATTGACGTGGCCGATTGTCGACTCTGCTTGTTGTGGCCGATTGATCGATTACCGATCGAGGCTGATTATCGTGACCGATCACCGATCGTGGCCGATTATCGATTGACGTGACCGATCGCCGACTCTGCTTGTCGTGGCCGATTGATCGATTACCGATCGAGGCCGATTATCGTGACCGATCACCGATCGTGGCCGATTATCGATTGACGTGGCCGATTGCCGACTCTGCTTGTCGTGGCCGATTGACCGATTACCGATCGAGGCCGATTATCGTGACCGAACACCGATCGTGGTCGATTATCGATTGACGTGGCCGATTGCCGACTCTGCTTGTCGTGGCCGATTACCGATCGAGGCCGATTATCGTAACCGATTACCGATCGTGGCTGATTGTCGATTGACGTGGCCGATTATCGATTCTGCTTGTCATGACCGATTTATAAATTCTGATTATCGAGGCCGATTATCAATCGAGGCCAATTATTGTGGCCGATTGTCGATTCTGATTATCGTGACTGATCGCCGATACCGATTGTCGAGGCCCAATGTGATGTATATGCTGCCCGTATTTGAGGCCCGTTATGATGTGTATTCAGCCCGTCTTTAAGGCCCAATGTGATGTATATGAGGCTTATGTGATGAGGCCCACTGTGATGCATTTGAGGCGTAAGCGATGAAACCCATTGTGATGTATGTTAGGCCCATGAGAAAGGTCCATCGTGGTGTGTATTAAGCTCTTAAGTAAGGCCCATGGTGTTATATATTTGACCCTTGTGTGAGGTCATGGGCCCACTATATGTTAGGCTTTATGTGGACCATTCCTTGAGGGACAATGTTGGTTAAATGTTCACATTGTCGATGTCAATTGTCAATACCGATTATTGATACTGATTATGAGTATGTGATTGCATAGCATCATGATACATGCCCATACGCATCATCTGTATGTCTGTTATGAGATATGATTGACTATTTCATATGTCATAGTGCTGGTTGTTATGACTCCCTGATAGGCGGAGATTGTCTCGCATGAGCGCACGGTATGCGTAGGACTGATGCATGATTGGATTGTATGACTCATGCATCTCGCACTGTATGTTGTGATTACTACATGCTCTAGCGACATCAGGGTCGTAGCCTCCACAGGCATATCGTGGATGGCCAGATGGGACACCGAAAATTTGTTCTACATGGGATGCTATAGATATCCCTGGGTGAAAGTTCCTATACCCTCTTGGTTCCAGATGTTGCTCCAACGTCTAGACCAAGTGGGTAGATGAGCGTCGAGTGCCGATTACCAGATGGCTGCGCTCTCCACTGTATCGTGGTCGGTTGGAAGGGGGTGCGGCCTTACCCGCCCGAGAGTAGGGGGCAAAGCTAGGTTGAGTTTGACCAACTCGAAGAATGCGTCCGCTATCGACGAGCCAAGCTCGATATTGGCAGGTGGATAGTGAGGTCTCTTCCACTCACCTTGTTGCGCACGATAGGGCGGCAATCTGGTTTGGAGTGTAATAGACCCCGGTGATTTTCCAGAGAGGAACCGTACTGACATGTGGACTTATTGAGTAGGAGTTGCATGCTCATTCATTCATTCATTTACTATCCACTCGGGCTAGTGGTGCGCAACTAATTGTTGTGTACCTTCGTTATGGTAAGGATTTCGGTTGGGCGCGCGACTAACCTGAGATCAGGAGTTTACCACGTTGGGTCTGACATCCAAATTTAGGTATGAGACTGGTTTGGATAGAAGTCCCTTGTGGTGAACTCCGTAGCCTGCGTTACTACGTACTATCATCCCTACTTCACACTTCAGCATGATCATTCCATTTGTACCGCATATTGCATTACATTCACGACATATGGCATTTTGGGTTACCTGTGTTCTGCATTCATATGGATTATATACGGCATCTGATATTTGACTTTTTATGATTCCCTCATTTGTATAGTTGATACATATTGTGTACTCTGATATTGATTGACTTATAGACTTATCTATATTTCTGCTTACTCTGATAATTCTTGCTCTTGTCAGTGTTTCTGCTTATTTAGATATTGTATGGTTTATGGATTACCAGTATTCAGGTATTGTATCATTATGGCATTGTATTGAATACTTGACACTTACCTTGTGCACACACTTACACCACCCTCTAAGCTTTCTATAAGCTTATGCACGATAGATGCATGCAGGTGATGTTAGGTTGCAGCAGTGTTGAGCTTGAAGCGTGCAGTGGTCTTCTGGAGCTTGATTTTTCTATTTATGTATTTCTCTTTCAGTGTTGTAATCAAATGATTATATTAGTGGATATGTGATAATGATGTTGCCTTTGTGAATTGGGTAATCTTGTGGTTATGCTTATTACTAGTTAAATGTATATAAAAAAAATCCTCCTTGTAGGATCCCAGGATCAGAATCTGGCATATGAATGCTAGGATCCGAGAATGGGGTACTACGGAGGCTGTCGGCACCGAATTCGACGATCAGGATTCCTATGAATTCGATTTTCGGGTTTGGGACGTGACATAAGGTCCTTATATAGACAAAATTAGTCTCAGGGCCATGGTATACTTAGATTATAACCAAATCGGGCTTGTTCCAATCCAACGAACCATTTCTGGAGGTCCCTTTACTGAATACGGTCGGACTTAAGCTCACTAATATTGAATCTTGATCAAGTTGAGTTTTCAGTCCGATCGGATTTCCAGATCGACTGTGGCGGACCAGTTTCAATTCAGCGGTCACCGAAACTCAATCAGGGCCACAAGTATATTGACATGTGTGGGTCATCTTCCCTGATCCGAGGTTGAATTTGGGTCAAAATTCAATGGTCAGAATGCTTATAATCGGTGCACAAGTGACACGACTTAGATTACTTAAATTCATATTTAATTTCATAACAAACCTTCACGTTTTCACACTCTTCACTCCGGACTCAAGAAAATAGTCTCAGGACCTCATCTGGACTTGATTTTCAAGGTGATAGTCAAGTCCAACTAGGCAGTCATAATTATCTAAGTTCATCGCTATCGAACTTTCGACGTGCAGTCCAGGTCCGATACAGAGTTTCTGAGTGCTCCCGAGAGCAACTGGATTTAAAGTTGGATCCTAGATTTCAGGGTAATGTAGCGTTATCAATTCTATAGGTTTTGGGTCTTGCAGATCGTATTTAAAGTGGTTGGTGCTAATTTCACAAAAAATCTGGTTTAGCGCCAGTTAATCCTCGTTAAATTTCTAAAGGATTTGGTCCTAAGAGATTTTTGGTAGAGGTGGTACTCAGATATTTGTACGGATTTTTTCAGGACGTTACAACTCATGTCATGGGCTCCCTCAGAGACTTGATTTTCTATCAGCTAACAAGCAATCTCGATCCTAATCCGAGGACCTACATTTACTCTCGTTGGAGGCTCTCATGGAGACTAACATGTATGCACTCGTGTCTTATGAATTCAGTCCTACACAAGAGTTTAGGTCCTACACAATAATATATTCGAGTTTGGGTCACAAACTCTTAGCATCAATCATACACAAGGAAAGAGATTATGGACTCATACTTGACACTTAATTGTTGAATTAAGCTCATTTGTTGCGCCATGCTTGAGTTGCTTCTTCAAAGCTTTATCGTACTTGAATTTGCTCCTCAATTGCTCCCCCGATCGTTGATGCTAAATGGTTCAACTTTAAAATCAAAAACCTTATATGCGATACTCCATTGAGGTAAATAAGATGATGAGAGGGTGGTAAAATTTCCTACAACTAATGAGATACTTGAAATCTTAGAAAATTCACCTATATGAGTGTCCTAGAGAATTTATATAAGGATTTGATTATTTTTTCAATTCTAATTTCTAGAACAATTGTGGAAATCAAACTCTTCTTCTTCATTGAGGTCGGAATCTTCATTAGAGTGACGAATGACTATTTTATAGAAATTGTGTTACAACGACTATAAAATGATTAGTTAACAACTTTGTCGATGATGTAGAGTGGGTCGTGGATAGTTTCATGGCCAAGATGATAAAAAAAAGCTCGGTCGACGACAGAAGTGATCCGGACCGTTGGACCTTAGATCGGACGTATCTCGCAATTCAAAATGAGTTATCTAACGTAAAATATATGATTTTGGGGTAGAACGAGCTACTTTAGCCAACCAACCCCTCTATGCCAGGTTGCGCAGCCCGGATTTGCGAAAAACCCCTAGATCGACAGTGTTTCACTGTTTTATTTTCATTTTTACTATAAATAGTAAGTTTTAGTTTGATTATAACTCTTCATCCGTTGGGCTTTAGGAGTTGTGTGCAACATGAAAAGTGCTTAGAATAATTAGGAGAACGATTTGGTAAAGCCAAATATGACACTTACTATTTTTGGCCGAAAACCTTGCGCACTAGTAGACGTCACGACTGTATATAAATAGTAAGTTTATTATTTATAGTAAGTCGCAGATTCTGGAAGTTTTAATTGTAGTTTGATTCTTATTTCTTTCCTGTTGCTGGTATTCTTATGTAAAGGGTTGTGAAGTCATTTTTATTGATTCATTAATCAATTTCAAATTTTATTAGAATTTATTCCTATTCTCTTGCTTTCTTTCCACGTGCATTCGAGAAGTCTCTGTGAGGAGTCCAGAGAAGCTCCGTGGATTCGAAGTAGTTATCCTTGAGGAAGACGGTGATCGACCTCATCACGTTCATCCTTGCATCAGTCCATAAGATCGAAAGGCCCTTCAATGAGATCAAATTGTACTTTAATCCCATAAAAAGACTCCAGAATTTTACAATTTTTATTGCTAGAATATTTCTTCGATCAAATCGAGTAGATCCTCATTTCTATTGAGACTCATTGACAGACTGTTGATGTAATCGAGGACAACTCAAAAACTGTTATTTTAGGCTATTTGATTTATAACAGTTTAACATATCTTGTACTCTATCTTATCATATTCTAATTGGGCTGTTAAGGCTATGTGATGATCAAACAAAGATTTACCAATTAAGATTACGATAATCTAAATGCTAAGTTTATTTTGAGTCTAGGGTTTAGGGTCACCAAGATACCTCATTTACTTGTTCTTCACTCCTTGATGCTTTATGTCCTCTTGTGTCTTTGGTCTTTAGCTTCTAATGGCTCAACCGAGTCCTAGACATATGGACTCATGTGATTAACAAACAAGGTGCACTAGCAAGGTGGACCATACAACAAACAAAAAAGGAGATGAAAATGCATACAATCGAAATCTCCTTGGCCTGTAAGTCTTGGATTAGGATGATATTTGGATTCTCCCTTCATCCCCAATAAGAATCACTTTATTAGGGATTAGATGGGGGAGCAGAATATGTGAGACCCCGGATCCACCGAGGTGGGTGGGACCCCTGATTGTAGGGCTCACAATGATGTATGTGCTTTAAATCCATGTCGTCCAACTATTTCGGAAGCTCATTTTAGATCCTGATCCCAAAAAATGAAGCAAATCCAAACCTTATGTGTACCATACATACCACATGAAATAGTATTTATTGAATCCCCACCATTAAAAACTTTATAGGTGCAATCAGAATGTTTATTAAGGTCTCAAAGATCTTGATAAAGAGACCATGAGAAGTTTTTAATAGTCTATCACCATTGTTTCTTGTATTACAATCCGCCTAAGATTTGGACCTGCTTCATTCTTTGGATCATGCCTTAAAATGAGCTTTCAATATAGATGGATAGCATATATGTAGTCACATAAACCACTATAGGCCCCATAGTTAGGGTCCCACCCACATCGTTGGATCCAGGTTCTCTCCTAATCCACTCCCCTTCCATATGAACCTAACAGTGGGTAGTAATCACCTTATTAACAGGTTGGATGACATATAAACATAACAATGGGCCCTAGGAGAGATTTCAATGGTGAGCACACCGATTCCCACTGTCACATGGTGTGGCCCACTTAAGTTTGGGATCAATTTGATTTTTAGGCTCAAGCTATGGAACAAATTGAAAAAAAGAAAAAAAAAAAAAATTATGAACAGAGTAGATTTCGCACAAATATCCCAGTGGACCCACGAAGCCCTTGTGACTGTGTTGCACGGGAAAACAAGCAGGAAATTCCGTGCTGGATCCTTACATTTGCTCGGGTGGTAGTCTCTCAAGAGTTTCAACAACCCGTAACGGTTCGAACATCCATGGGTGGTGAAATCCTAAGCGTGAGTGTGGACTGTCTGTGCTTGTGTAAAAAGAATTAAAAATAAAAAATAAAAAATTCGGTGCTCGATCCTGAAGACGTGCACGCAGGCTTAGAATGCACCTCTCACGCATGATTTTTTTAAAAGTATTTGGAGGAACGTGATCTGCATGTTTGCACATACGAGTTTCAGACAAATGGGTCCCATGGTTTCATAATCCAGACCATTGGTCTGGTCAATCCCATGATTTTCCATCTACTCTCTCTATAAAAAATTCCAGATTAATAATGATCTTGGATATTTATTTTTAATTGAATGTGGACCTTTGTTGTTTTTCTTTTCTCATCATTCTATTTGCAGGCCCCCATTTAAAGGCTAAGATCGTTCTATCAAGAATATTTTTTTAGCACTGGCCCACTTGTTGGAGCTGAAAACCTGTGAATACTTTACAAATGACTGGAACCTTGAAATGGCTACTCGCAAGAGCGTGTGTGCTTCGGGAGATTGCCATGTGTGAGCTACGGCCCAAAGGGAAGGGGAGCGGATTAGGTGTTAGCCAGGAAACAGCTTAGTGGGTGTTACCCTTACCGTGGGGCCCACCTTGATGATGTACTGTATATCAACACGTACATCCGTTTCTTCAACCAATTTTACAACGTGTTATAAAAAATTAAGTACATAAAAATCTCAGGTAGACCACACCAGAGAAAACAGTGGTGATTAAGTGCCTCACCAGAAAATATTCCAAAATGCCTATCGTGAGGTTTTTTAAATTTTATTTTCCATCCAACCTGTTAATAATGTCAATAATACTTGGATTAAGTCAAAATAAAAATATTACGTTGATCTAAAACTTTTGTAGACCACAAAAATTTTTCAATGGTCATTCATCACTGTTTCTGTGTTGTGGTCTACCTGAGATTTTTATCTTCTTATTATTTGGAATATCCTTCTAAAATGAGATGATAAAGCTGATGGGCGGCGTAGATATACAATAAATATATATCTGGAAGGAAACTAAGGTGTTACCCGGATAACAGCTACTCGGGTCCCGAAAGGGAAGCGGGTTGAGTAACTCGGCAGGCAGTCCGATTTCGGCCCACCGAGAAATTGACCACTGTAAACGCAACCTTTTATTCGGTGTCTTTTCAAAGTACTCCCAGACTTTAATTTCTCAAAGTAAACCATTATGTACGGACACACTATTTGTAAAGGGAAACACCCTTGCATTCCCTATAGCTACGGTTATAATCCGTAGTGATATGTTGAGTCTAAGGGTATTTTCATCTGCAAATAGTGTGGTCGTCCGGAATAGTTTACTTTGGGGAAATAAGGTTTGGGAGAGCTTTTTAAAGACGCTGGGTAAAAGGTGGCGTGTACAGTTATCAATTTCTCCGGCCCAAAGTCGGAAGAGCGGGTACGCAGTGGGTGTTTCTCTGACCGTGGGGCCCACATTAATATATATTT
Source organism: Magnolia kwangsiensis (assembly GCA_037074715.1). NCBI lineage: Eukaryota > Viridiplantae > Streptophyta > Magnoliopsida > Magnoliales > Magnoliaceae > Magnolia > Magnolia kwangsiensis. The sequence continues at coordinate 18,228,965 of CM073582.1, forward strand.
TAGATATCCACGCCATTAATCATTGTTTCCAGATTATTTTAGGGCACGATAGAAAAAATGAATAATATCCAATTATCAAGTGGATCACACTGGAGGAAACAATGTTCATTGAATGCCTAGCTTTAAAAACTTTTTAGGGCCCATCGTGATGTTTATTTTCCATCCAACCTGTTGATAAGGTCACATAAGCCTGGATGAAGGGAAAACACAAATACCAGCTTGATCCAAAACTTTTCTGTTTATTTTCCATCCAACCTGTTGATAAGGTCACATAAGCCTGGATGAAGGGAAAACACAAATATCAGCTTGATCCAAAACTTTTCTGACCCTGAAAAAGTTTTTAATGGTGAATATTTACTCTTATCGTGTGGTCCACTTAAGATTTGTATCTGCTTCATTTGGGTACCATATCTTAAAATGAGCTGGAAAACTAATGGACGGCGTGGATATGCAGGTGGGCCAACGGTCAGGGAATACGGTGTTACGTGGTAACACCTAATCCGATCCCCAAAATCAGGCGGATCTGGTCATATGGTGCTCCATACGTGTATGCTGGATATTTGTAATTAAAACACGAGTGGCTTTGCACCGTAGGTGCATGTTTTTAAGTTTTGATAAGTGGAGCCCATGGTCAGGTAATCCAGACCATTGATCTGGTGAGTCCCACTACATAAGGCACGCGCCCCGAAAGATCCCCTAACAAAAAAGACAACACATTTATGCTCTCTAAAAATGTGATGGATGATGTGCGGGCGTGAATCCGGAGATATCCGGTAAAGACTTTCAGTGGATGCGACGCGTATTAGCTACTGACAGGTTAAGCAGCGACAGTGGCTACTGAAGTGGCGTCACCTAGTTATGTGGGCCCAACACGATGTATGTTCATTTTGATGTATGGAATGATAAAAAGAACGAGGCAGATCCAAGGCTGGAATGACCCCACCATAGGAAAAAGTGAAGAGAGTGACACCCACCGTTGAAACCTTCCAAAGGTCCATCATTATGTTCATTTGAGATCCAACCTGTTCATGGGTTAAAGCAGACATGAAAGAAGGGAAGATCGATATCAGCTTACTCGGAAACTTTCGTGTCCCTTAGAAATTTTTAATGGTGGGCTACACTTTTCCTGTTCTGTGGTGGGTCCACTAGAGATTTGGATCTGACTCATTTTTTGGATTATGACCTAAATATGATCCCTCCAAATGGATGGATGATGTGCATACAAAACATACATGATGGTGGGGCCCAAAGAAGCTGGTGACGTTGCCTTAGTAGGGAGTCTTGCTACTCAACTTGTCAGTATCTAATCTGCATTCCGGTGTTACCCTTACTTGGGGCTACATTGATGATTTGTCCATCCATTCATTTTTCCAACTCATTGTAAGACATGATCCCATGACTTAAACGTGTCATAGAATTTAAAATGATCCAAATCTCACGTGGCCACATTACAACTCATTGACAATGTCAACCAGACTTGGATGGACAGAAAATACAAAGATCAGCTTGATTCAAAACTTTCATGGCTCACAAAAAGTTTTTAATGTCATTAACACTATTTTAACTGCATGGTCCACCTGAGATTTTGATATGCTTTAGTTTTGAGATCACATCCTGCACAAACGGATATGGGATGTTAAGTGGGGTCGACCATGATATTTGTGAGAAATTCACCCTGTTCATCTATTTTATGAGCTCATTTTAGGACATGCGACTAAAAAATGAGGTAGATCCAAAACTCACGTGGGCTATACAAGAGAAAACAATGTGGATTTAGTGATCACCGTTGAAACATTTTTATGGCCACAAAAATTTTGTACCAGGTTAAGTTTTTCTCAATCCAAATGAATTTACCTATATGATTTGGGACTGAGGTGGATTGCCAATTTTTAGAGATTCAGCATCGAAATCCCAAGTAACCTATGTCTTCACAAAAGTGACATGTGAAAATGATTTAGATTTGTTCCCCAGAAGTTGTAGAGTCCTTTTGTATCACTATCAGGACAAATGTTATAAAATGAACAATCTTATTAGCTCCAAGTCATCTATTATTCCCACAAGGTTTACTCACATCAAAAGATTTACCCATATGCTTATTTTAGGCAACGTTGGTATCGACAAGATAAAATTCAAGTTGGCTAACTTGAAGATTCAGGTCTTGATTTTCGAATTTCATTGAATCAAGCTCTAATTCAAGACTCAAAAACCTTCCTAAAGTCTTATCAATGTTAGCCTTAAAATTTTTCCTTTTCTTGTGTGAATGAGGAATTTTCATATTTAACTTGTTCAAATGGTTAACCAATTGAATCTTTTCAGCATTTAATAATCTCAACATTTTTATCAATTTTATTATTATTAAATTTTTTTTTAAAATACTAGTTATAGGCATCTTGCAAATCGACATCTTCATCTTCACTATCTTCTTTACTATTGGAGGAAGATATATCTTCTTTATTCAAGGTGTTATGGTCAGATACTTCTCCCATGTCTATAGTTGTATGGAATGTAGAGGTGTTGGATGTAATAAAAGTGCACATTGATCTAAGCTCTTTAACACTGTGGAATTTTTTAGAATTTGATTTAAGATCTCCAAACTCATCTTGTTTTCCTACTATATCATTTCTTTAGATTTTCAATATAGTTGGACATGAGAATGTAGCATGATCATAACCCTTGCAAGTGTGATAACGGATTTCATTCAATTTTTTAAAAGATGTACCTATATACATCGAGTCATAAGATGTACACTCCATGTCATAACTCCCTCTATTGTTAGACATAATCACAAAGCTCATTTGGATCTCACTTAGGGCGATTAATCCTTTCAGGATGAACCCTCTCTGATTTCAATTGAAATTGTGTCAGTTGTCTAACACAACACCACGCTGAAGCTTATAAAGCTATAAAATGAATAGCTATGTCATAAATGAGGGATGAATATAACTGATTAAAATTATGTCAATTCAAAATACAATTGTCTAACTTAATCTAATTTACCAATTAAACTAAGTAAGGTAATTTAACAATAAGGCTTTCAAGCCAATAGTAGGTTAAATCACATAGACTAGAATAGATATACCAATGAAGCAACTAGTCTATAATTCAATAGTATACATCTGTATGGAATGTACTAACTATTCTAATCCTAGCATTCATCTAATCATGCATACATATAATTGCATTAAACAACCACATAAGCATAATTAGAAACGTGCTCAATTGTTCATCCCAAACACAAACATGTATAGTAGTTCAATTTTTTTACTCCACTTCCGGCGGATGCACTCTTCTTGAGTGTACTGGTATTCACCATCAGAAGTTTTAAACCTTTATAATCTCAAACAAGGACCGAGGTCCTACACAAGAACTTAGTGTACACACTCGTTGAAGTCTCTCACAAAAAACTTTAGTTGATTTTTTATTGGCTAACAAACAACCATGGTTCTAGTCCAAGGACTTACGTTCACTCACACCGAAGGCTCCCACAAATATGAACACGTACACACCCATGTCCAATGAATGCAGACCAATACAAGAGCCTAAGTCCTACACAAGAACTTATCAAGTTTGGGTTACAAACTCTTACCCTCAATCCTTCACAAGGAAAGAGAGTATAGACTGACTAAATGACAACTCTTTTATCGGATTGAGCTCATTTGATGTGTCACGCTTAGGTTGCTTAATCAATGTTCTTCCGTGCTTCAATCAACTCTCTTTGTACTCCCCTGATCGTTGAAGTTAGTTTTATTTCACTTCCTTATATCGACTACCTTACAATTGATGCTTTAATGAGGCTACTGAGGTAATGTGAGAGGTTTAGTTGAATCTCCTACAACTAAAGGGTTAGTTGATTTCCAAATGAGGATTCACCTATATAGGTATTCTAGAGGTATGAAAGACAAATGTTTTTTTATTGGATCTTTGTCTATCACCTAAAGAATGCAAGAAAACAATATCATCTTTATAAGGAGATTGGAATACACATTTGAGTGTTAAACACAAGTAAAATGACTTGAATCCTTTTAGGGGTTGTTTGATTTTTTAAATCCTTCGTAAATACCATGTAGACAAGCAATTATTACTTTTTCATCCTGTTTGAAAAGAAACATGAATTTCTGCTTTGAAAATCGGTTCAAAAGGACTTGTTTGAAGTTGTGGGCCCCACCACGATATATATGATATATCCACTCTGTCCATCCGTTTTAACAGAACATTTTGAGGCATGAGTCGAAAAATAAGGCAAATCCAACACTCAAGTGGTCCACGCCAAAGGAAATAGTGGCCCCAAGAAGTTTTTAATTGTAGGTGTTCGATTCTTTTTCCTTGTGGTGTGATCCACTTGAGATTTGGATCTCTCTTTTTTTGCCCATGCCCTAATTCAGTTGGCATAACGAATGGATGGTGTGGATACATTATGGTAGGCCCCATATATATTTCGCAGTGTCCTCGGTTTTAGCATTCAAAAAGTAGGTGTTAAATCAAGCATCGGGAGCTTTGTAGTAATTACGAAAGAAAATAATTATTACCCATTTACAACCTAGTTACAGGGAATTTGGAAAATCAAACATGCCCTTAAGTGAGTGTGTAGAAGCATTAAGAAGTAATAGGATATAGTAAGGCTTTAAGCTCACTCTAAAGCCATCATTTTGCCCAAGACCAGTATGCCTCTTATAAAGAAATTAAGTTCTAACAGTTAAAAAATGGGCAGAAATGGGCCCATCTGGTGGAACGATATGAGTTGTCAATCAATCGATCGCTGTAATTACAGGTTATAGTGAATTTGTTGCTGGACGATTTGGGTCAAGTTCAATCACTTGAGCCCAACCAATCGATCGAAGATCGATCGATGACACACATGAGCCTGCTGTTTTTGGGAAGTCTAGTTTAACAACAGTTCGGGACCTCTATAACTTATTTAAGCATGATCAATAGGGGCTCCTAAGGCTATTGGATGATTAATCAAATGTTCACCTATTAGTCTATGATCATCTGGAGGTACAAGGTTATTTTGGGTCAAGGTTATGGTCAACAAGGCATATCATATACATATTCTTCACTTTCTTAATGTTATAGTCTTTATGTGTCTTCGGTCTTCAACTTTCAAGAGTTCAACTGACCCCCTAACACACCGATGCACGTAATTGACAAACAAAGTGCATAATAAGTACACTAACAAATCGAATGAATGTCCTACCTTTGTAAATATAGATGAACCACTCTCACCCTAAAAGCTTAGATGGTCTTGAGTTTGAACTTGAAATTAGGATAAGTAAATGGCATAAGATTTCTAAGGGCCATGGTCCCAATTTTCAAATGCTTTTAGCATAATTGGAATGTGAGCCTATGACATTTAGGGAGGCCACAACCTCACATGATGCTATATTTTAGAAGGAAGTAGTCATAAATGAAATAATATCTATTAAACTAATAACACTCGAAAATTAATCAACATATTTCTTGGGGGAAGAAAAAATCTTTTGTTATGAATAGTTATTCAAAAAGAAACATACGACTAATAATTCAATTGAGATAGATAAGATTAGATTAGTAACCAATAATTTAAACAAAAGAAATATGTAAATCACTTTGATACATACTTCGTTCTCTAAAAATAGCATCCATTTGAATTTTAATCGCCATTGTATCCGTAAATAATCTTCTAATTCATTAAATATATACTAAAACTATCTTCTTAAATGGTGATTTGAAATATATATATATATATATATATATATATATATATATATATATATATATATATATATATATGTGTGTGTGTGTGTGTGTGTGTGTGTGTGTGTGTGTGTGTGTGTTAAGTTTATGTGATAATTAAAATAAAAATTTTAATTTTAGAATTTAGTGAATAAAAATAATAAATATTTTTATGTTAATATTTAATATTATCTAAGTAAAAATTTTGATTTAATTAAAGTCAGAATTTAAATAAAATTTCTTATACATTATTTCACAGTAATTCTTAAATTAAATAATAAAAAAAATAATATTTTATTTAAGTATTTCAATTATTAAAGTTTCAACAAAATTTAAATCTAGAATTATTAATTAAAATTATATTATTAATATTTTCGATTGTGAAACAATTATTCATCTTACATGCATGTCTATCATTCATTGAGCATCAATTTTAATATGTTAGATGTAGGGTAAGCAAGTAGAGCAATCGTGTCCCTTAGGTGAAAGACCCTACATTTAATAAATAGGACAATCGTGTCCCTTAAGTGAGAGACCCTAAAATCAGCAAGTAGGGCAATCATATCCCTTCGGTGAAAGAACCTATAACCCACTGGATCCTTTGAATTCTCCTTTCTGTATGGCGTATGAGTACAATTGGGTGCGCAGACATACATCAGAGGTACAGCTAGAGCAGTAGTCTGACCTGCTAACGTATAAATGACTCCATCACCATGAGGTACTAGTGCGTGGGTGTTAATGCAACGTGGTCATCCACTTGGGTACGGTGTTGTAAGAAATAATATATATCGTTTATGAGAATTCATGAAAATTAGCACATGCATCACAGTTTTACATTTTTGTTGCATAAAGTCATGTTCTTTATTATCTGTATTCTATTTTTTTCCATTATTTATAAAAATTTGATATAATCCGAACATGTTAAATTTTGAATAAGAAATGATCCTACTGAGCTGTTATGCTCACCCTATTATAAAAATGCACAAGTGCGGAATTGAAATACTACATGCATGCAGGCCTCTACTATTAGTTTTATTTTCCAAAAAATTAAGTTTAGCTTTAATTCAATTCAGGATTATTATTTTTAAAATTTTTTTTTTTTTTTATTTAGGTTTAGTTTATATTTCAAATTTTGATATAGAAAATGAAAAACTATCAAGAGCGTTTTATTTAATAAACATTTTAGCAATATATTTTTTTTAAATGACGTTGAATATCTATTAAATTTTATTGAATTGTGTGGATATCAATAATTCAAACTCACAAACTTGAGATTCGGGACGAATACCCTGTCTAAGTACTCGAATGTCAGGCGTGACAGATAGTGTGTTGTCACCCTACCGCACTTGTTGAGCACATGAGAGATCGTGAACCATCTCAAAGACGATGCACGCCAGGACCCAACAGCAAATCAAATCTTCATTACTTCAATTATTATTATCATCCCAGATCTTCCATACAGGTACAAAGTTCCAAAAATTTCACCTTTCATTATTTGTATTTTCCATATCTATTGTCAAAGTTTCATCACTATAACCATCATAATGGCCCCAGCTTCTTGACGACAATTTCTGGCAGGGTAGTCAGCAGCCCCTGGGGCAGAATACTGTCATAGATCTGTGTGGACGGCACACGAATCAATAAATCAACACCATTCATCACGTGGGGTACACCATGAATATGCCACGTGTGGGTCACTTTTTTAGGACCTGCCCTGATTTTGCATATGGCATGCTCACAGTGCACCCTACTTGATGAATGGCCCAAATCTCTCACATGTGTGCCTTATGAATCGATGTCTGCCACGCATTCTCACTGAATCATACGACCCTTTCTTGCATGAGATTTCCCAGCAAGGCTGGCGGGCTGTCGCCCAATCTGCTTGTCCCCTCTGCCCCACCATGTCAACCCAAACCGTTCATCTAGAAATTCTCGCTTAACCGTTCTTTCCTACATGACCATATGCTGTAGGAGCTTCTTGATGAATCATCCAGATCATCACGTGGTGGGGCAGAAGGGTGCAAGATCCCTAACACATGAGAGGCGAATGTGTGAGATCCCTAACACGAGTGGCATGTGTGCCAGACCCCTAATCTCCATCTAGTGCAACACCGCAACCCACCATGGAAACTCATCTCTCCCAAGACTTGAGTGGCCCACTTGTCAGTTAGGCAACACGGATACATTGAAAATGGGAGAGCCAATCAATTTCTTCGAAACATCTATTTCCATTCATGCACACATGGCCCACTTAATGAGTAGACCATGCTTATCTTTGGGCCAAAAATGTACACAATGGGACCCACCTGATAAGCGGCTAAGATCTCCCTCACGTGTGCTGCATTACCACACCAAATGTGCCATAGTTTAAAAACCCAAAAAGGTGTGGTAATAGTTTGAAAACCCAAAAATTCACACTCCCATTCTATGATAATCCAGGTCTGATCAGCTCAAAGGCCAGACCCAACTCAACTCTCTGAGCGCTATCAATTGATCTAGACTGTTCATTAGGTCCAACACATTTCGTGGGCTACCATTAAAATATAACACTAATCTGACAAACATTGACCATTTGATCAGTGGCCCTAAATATTGGCGGCCGTGATCATTTACAGAATAGGTTTAAGCAACAATTTGATCCATCAATTTGTTAGGGACCATCATGGATTTGCTTATGATTCTAAAGAACCACCTTTATTGGGCAGCCCAACCTTAATCATCCCATCCATCAATTGGGAAAAAGGATTGCCATATAAAATAAGAACAAATCAAGGACTGATTGGATCATCAGATCAATGTGAATTTTATATAGTGTCCCATGAAATGTGTTTTGAACATAATGGACAGTTCAGATCGACCGATTGAACTATGCAAGAACTGATGCAACTAGGAACAATCAAGCATTGTAGATTGCTAGTTGGAGCCTCCTCCCACCTCGGAAAGGTTGTAGCTTTGACAAGGCGAGTGACCCAGCTCAAGTCACTGCAAGTCGAATCATGGAGTCAGCCAGAGAACTAAGCTTTTTGTTGACTCAGCCCGAAATCTTGCTGAGTCAAGTTGACTCTACCAAGTTTTGAGTCAAATCAGCAAGTTTTAGAACTGAGTAGTGTACTCACTCAAGGCCTGATTATTTCCATAATATGTGCTGAACGTTTCTCCCCTTCCTCAAAAACGCATTTTATTCCACACACCGAATTGGATTTTGAAACTAAATATCACAAACAGACCTTGTTCACCTCATATTACCTGGAGATGTGTGAAAATTTTCAGCTCTGAACTTAAGATGAGGAGTTTTTCAGAACCCATTCCACCAAAGTAGAGACCCCAAATCCCGTTGCAGTCCGTTTCTTATCATTCCAGACGGGGCCTGCCATGTCTATATGCAGCCACTGGACCTTCTCATCGACAAACTGCACAAGTGAAAAGCTCACTTCAGTTACAAATCATTCCACAGAAAGTGTAAGGCCACTCACAGGAGAAGAGTTGCGACTCCTACTCTCCACAATGTGGCATGGGTTTGCAGTATTCTAGACGTTTGTTAGGCAGGCCCCACCACAACTATTCCCCTACCTAAACTCAGGCTGGTCCTGTTCATCCGGTGAGCTACACGTGACAGCAAATAAAGACTGCTGGTTACACTGCCCAATTCTTTTGTACACAAGGGGCCCACCTGATGACAGAACATGTCTGATACTAAGGCCACAATACATACATAAATGGTTCCACCTGATGAACTCATGGATCTCACACTCGTGCGCGCATGCCTGGCTAGAGTAGAATTTGGAATCCCAATCTTGCAAAGCTAGCCTTCGGATTATTCATCTTCTAGCTTTAAATTGAATGCATTTGAGAGCCCAATAAATTATGACCAAGGGCCTGGTTCTCAGTTTTTCATGACCATCCTATACAAGATCTAACAATCATGTCATTACATTCACTCAGTGAGTTTCTGCTGAGCAACTATTGGTTCAAGAGCTATGGGCCACGTGAGAGCAATCCTGTTGATACAGTGGCTAGGAGGAGGGCATGATCGGGTCAATGTCTTCCTAGGACCAAAATTCCACTGCATTCAGAAATGGATAAATAAGCAAAAACAAGATTAATGTGTTCACCTGTTTCAAGAACAGCGCGGCAGTGATTGCACCCCCTTGACGGCCTCCCGTGTTAACCATATCAGCAACTCCTGATTTCATAGACTCCCAGTAGCTTTCCTCTAATGGCATCCTCCAAAATTTCTCGCCAGTGATGTTAGAAGCAGTGAAAATCTCATTTGCTAGGTCATCACTGGGCGTGAAGACTCCTGCCCAAGTGAAGAATCATCAGCATGAAATTGGTCTGTAAAGACTCAGCTTCAATATTTTGCAATTTCCTAATCAATTTTACAAATTGGGACTATGCTGATTCCGGTAACCATAAGGTGGTGAAATTTGGATTCAACAACATGCCCTGGCCCCAAAAGAAAAAACATGGTGGCCCACCTATCAGGCAGACCCAACATGGATGAGAAAAATGTATGGACACAAACAGAAAAATTACCAACTAGTATGAGACCTGGAATTGGAACTGGAAACCAAATAAGAATTAGCTGTGACCCACAAGTTGAATCACCCAATTCAAATGTAGAATCAAGTGGTTCCATATTTGTTTGGAATTGGCCAAATTAAATGATGAGACTATAACTAGAAACCAAAGCTCAGCATATCCTAAAAATGTAGGAAAAGACGGTAATGAAATTCAGAAAATTGAATTCAACAGTAATAGAAATTGAGGCCAGTTTTATTAGGGATCCCAGAATATTCGCAAACCCATGGATTTTCAGTGGCGAAACAGAATTGACAACGAGACTTCATGAGCAGAGCCTCCTTGCTCCTATTCATGGCATATACGGACTGATCTGATGCAAGTGAGCATGGACCAGACTCGTCGTGGGCATATATGTCATATAAGCTGAGCCTGGGCAATGCTTTGAAATTTTTTTGGACATGGGCTGGGCTTGGGCAACATGAAGCGGGCCCTGACAGCCCTACTCATTAGAGAGAACTAATGGAAAAGGAGATTTTGCAATGAGAAAAGAGATGAGAAAGACAAGTAGTCAGAATTATGCACAGATCTGAGCATAATGCTGACCAAACGGTAAAAAGCTATTCTAAAGATGAGGAAGGAAAGGATACAATACCTGCAATACTGGGCCCGAGAGCAACAATGCATGCCCCAGTCAGCGTTGCCAGATCAACAATCTGCATGAAACAGTTTTGAAAAGGTGGTAACAAGTTTCTAAATCGAACACAATAAAAATAACAAATAACATAGATGCCGTAGAGCCCAAACCTGCCCTCTGTTGACCCAGTATTCATCTCAAACTCATTCTCAGGTCTCTCAAGCTGAAGTTCCTTTTTTAATTCTAATTTTTATTTTCATGCGTTTGTTTTGCTGGTTTCCCTCCCTCCCTCTCCTCATTTGGTGCAGATGTTTTCTTTTAATTTGCTGAAAAATTGATGACTGCCTTCTCCATATGCAGGTTTTTGTCATGTTTTCTGACAGGCCGATGAGACAGTGGATTGCTTCACTGAAGCTGAAGCAACAATAGTGTCACTCCAGCTTTAGATAGGAAATCCACTATCTCATTAGCCTCTAGGGAACTTGCCTCCTCTTTGGTTGTACCCCTCTTTTTTCTCACTAAATTTGTGTTACTCATAAACAAAAATTGCAAAAATTGATATGCTTTGAATTAAACTGGCATCACCATCATCATCATCTGAGCCTTATCCCAATTAATTGGGGTGCCATTCCACTCTATTAAGGGCCATACCTTCAGTTAGACCATAGGCCATCAAGTCTTTTCTTATTACCTCCATCCACGTCCTTCTGGGCCTTCCCCTCACCCTTTTAGAGCCTTCAACTTGTCCCAACTCACTCCTAACCGGCGTGGTTCTTGGCCTCCATTGCACATGACCGAACCATCTAAATTCTATTTTCCCTCATCTCATTACCTATTCATGATACTTGTAAGTTCCCTCAAATGTATGCATTTCTAATTTTGTCTTTCCTCATCTTGCCACTCAATCATCTCAATGTCTTCATTTCAGCTACACACTCATCCTATGGAGACATCCCTTTTTCTTCTTTTTTTTCCGAAGAGCTGGAGATGTTGTCCTTTACCCAACATTCCATATTTCTGTTGCATAAAGCATGGCTCGTCTTATAGTTTGGGAAACTTCTTTTTTTTTCTTTTTTTTCTTTTTTTAAAGAGAGAGAGATAACAACAATTTTATTAGAAAAGCGCCAAAGCACGAAAACAAACAAAAAGGCTAAAACAGCCCCACCTCTACAACTCAAAAAAGAAGAAGAAGAAGAAGAAGAAGAAGAGGAGGAGAGACACCCGAAGCAAGCAAACCAAGCCTAATCCTTTGAAAAAAGCGAGAGATTGGTTGGGCTAATTGCCTTTACATAAACCGCCTAACTCCTTAAATTACAAGTAATCTCCCCTATCACTTCACGCTGAGACCGACTCCTAATACAAAAACAATGCCTATTTCTCTCTCCCCAAATCAATCACCAACTTGCAAGCAAAAGAAGTCTCCCAATTGCCTTCCCCACTTTCCCCACTCCTCCCCCATGCCAGGCCCACAACAAATAGGACATGATCTTTGGCATAACCCACGCGAAGTGGAGGGACTAAATGAAATCATCCCAAATTGACCGGGCTACCACACAATGAATGAATGAGTGGTCTGTCGATTTAGCATCCACTAATGCAGGGGCATTTTCACACCGAGCTCGAGTGGGGTCACCTATGGGATGCAAGGGCACACTCAGGGTGGGCGGGGCCCATGGGGGAAGTCTCGTGTTCGAAACTCTTCACCGGGGGTGATTAATGCGCATTTCACAACGGGCTCGAGTGGTGTAGCCTGTGGGATGCGAGGACACACTCGGGGTGGGCGGCCTGTGTGAGGCAGTACCCATGTGATGTGGGGCCTGGGCTATGAGATAAAGGGATTAATTCGCCATACTCTAACAGTTCAAGCTTTTAGAACAAGTGGTTAATTGTCCTGCATCATCCGCCATACACATCAAGTAGATATTCGGAAGGACCAAAGCTCTTCTTTGCAAATTATCTATTGTGAGCACCTTCTTCCTCCCCACAAGCCAAGCACATGCTGTAACACAAGGAAGAGGACCATAAGACCAAAAGAAGGTAGGAAAGATGTCGAGTTGAGAGGGATTGGATATAAACTCAAAGAAAGATCGAACTGAGAAACAGCCCGAAGGGTGGGCTTTCCAAAGCACAGAATCATCAGAATGCACCAAAAGGGGTCATATCCTTCAACCAAGACAACTCCACAAGCTCCATCATCTCCCCATCTGAAAGGTTGCAACAACACTGCGGAGCCCACACCACATTTCTCCCCACCATGGAGTAACAAACTACCACCAAGACACGTCTATCAAAAGCAACACTAGCTAGGGGAAGAAAATCTTCTTGGAGAGGGCGATCACCACAACAAATATCCGACCAGAAACCAATACGATCCCCACCTCCTAGGGAGAAGGAGAACACCCAATGAAAAGATGCCTAACTGCCAAAATCGCTTTCCACACATTAGAAGCATGATATAATGAAGACTCCTTCACTTCTCACCCCCTCTCATTCACACCATACTTGCAAGCAACGATCCTTCTCCACGAACTTCCCTCTTCGATGGAAAAGCGCCATAATCATTTCCCAAACAAAGCCAAGTTCATAAGATCCAGATTCCTAATTCCGACCCCTCGAGACATAGGCTTGCAAACTTCCTCCCATTTTAGAATATGAAACTTCTTGGTCAGCAATCTTAACTATCTCCTTGTTTTCACTCTTGTTACTAAAATTGTGCTTCATATACTATGTTTTAGTCCAACTAATTTCAATATTTATTTTGTAAAGCATCCCTATTCCCTCCATAAATCTAGCTTTGTTTTTATGCTTTCCCTCATCTTGTCAATCAAAATAATGTCATCTGCAAACAACAAACTCCATGGGATCTCTATGCCTCGTCAACTCATCCTTATCCTAATTCCTTTTTGGCCTGCTTTTCCTTATATTCTTCATTTTTTTATTTGTATTGCTTTTTTTAAAGCACTTACAGTGCTTAACACTTGCGACATGTTCAGGTTATAGGTCATAAGACACATTATCTTTCATATAATTTTCAAGCAGCCCCACAATTAGTTGCCAAGATAAATGTAAGGTTATTGGAGCAAAGAATATATATATTTTTCCTTTTATCAACAACAAAGCATTTTACTAGAAGGCAGTATTAAAAACATTTTTTGTGTGAGGGTTGACAATCCTCTTGAAGAAACACATGTAAACATGGCATTATAGTGAGATCCAGGCTGTTTAATAAACAGCCCCCTCCATAAACATGCCCTGTCCCAAAAATCAGACTGATCTGCTAGCCAGCTGGGCCACACGTGATAAAATTAGAGAATCAGAATAAATTCACATGTGGTCTACATTCAATTCTCAAATTGGACTACTTGACAAGTGGAACATCCTGATTTTTTGGGGCCTGCCTGACGGATGGCCGAGATCTAACACATAGCACTATCTTCTCACATGTCTATGAAGAGGAACACTGGTTTTCTCTTGAAACATTATACAGGACTGTAAGGATTAATACCTTCTCAACACCTTGGTTGCAAGCATAAACCAAAGCATCTGCTAGTGTAAGCCTGCCTTCAGCATCAGTGTTATTGACCTGCAATAGTGAATGAAGCCAAATAGCCACACGCTGAAGTATAAAGCTGGTGGAATCTTAAATCGACATATCATAGATAATTACTCCATAACATTCAATGAAGTTTGCATACAAGCCCTGGAACAAAGCACTTACCCACTCGATTGCTGATTGAGGAAAAAAAAAAAACTTACAAACCGAGGTTCGGTGATCAAATGGGCAGCACAATCTCAGAGTATTGGTGGGATGTCTGCTAGTGAATTAGCTATTGAATGGTCCAATCTGGTGGGGTAACCTCTGTGTCCCTCCTTTTGGTTAAACACTTTGTTTAACAAAGGGAGTTAGTGGATCCCCTGGGTCCATTATTTGTATTTTGCTGCTTTGTTTCTGTTGTAGGATGGACCTTTGGGTCTTTCTTTTAAGAAATTTCCATTATTTGCTTCTTTTTTTTAAGCCTTGTACATCGGAAACAGAGGCCACATTCAACAGAAACCAGTATAAATATCAAAAGGTTAGGGTTTTCCAACCTGTAAGTTTTCGAGGCATCCACCATCCACAGTGGAGCCCAGCAGATCAATGGTCCGGATTACCACATTATGGGCCCCACCTGTACGGGCTGCCAGATCAGTCCTTTAGAATACGTCTTTCATGACAGCATGAATTCATATAGGGAGACGTATCCTTGCATTGGGAAAAAGAAAACACTTTCCCACACCAATCATAGTCCATCATGTGTATTTCCACCCAGCAACAAATTTGTCCCCATGGATTTGGGTTCAGCATTCTCGTAATTTGCTTGGCAAAGGTTAGACATCCCGCTGCCCACCAACATCAACCCTTATCTGGGCTTGGGACCACTTGGTGTGTCGCAATCAGGCAGAGTTGGGGTGAATATAAAATAAATACAGTAGTTGACAAACCAAAATGTGAACTAAGCGCAGATGATGACAACTAAAGGGGGACGTTGTACCCAGGCATGACAGTGGACTGTGGAGATCAAGTTAACTTAAAAGGTACAAGCATGCAGCAGTGGAATGTCACAAGTACAGCATAATCAAGTTTTACATAGAGTTCTAAATTTAGGCGTAATTCATTAATAGGAAATAGATATGGACTCGCAATGTCTCTGACATGGTTTTAAATATCATCCAAAACCAGGTCAACTCGGTATCAGTGGAGATATGAAACGAGACATCCCAAAAACTAGACCGAGTCAAAATGTGGCCCAACCTCACATACGCAGATAGCTGGAACCTTTTTTCCTTTTCCTTTTTTTCCTCTTTTTTCTATTTTCGAAATGCAATGAAAATTCATCTTTTCTTCATAAAAACGGATCAATTACAAAGCAGATGATGAGGAATCATCCGTTTGACACCTCAAAGCTCCCCTCCCCAATTCACTTCAAATGCACCCCGCGGCCAATTAGCAAAAAAAGAAGAGGACCTTGCTCAGCTAATTAACTACCACTTTGCTTTCAAAAACACTTCCACTGCAGGATTCAATGAATTGCAAAATATTCAATTGCTGCACTCAGACCACATTGACCAGAGACCAGCAAATTGAGCAACCCACCAGAGAATTTCCTTTTTGGATTTCCACAACCGATGTGCCAAAGATGAAAAAACTCCTAGATCGATCTAGGCATCACCTGGGCAACTAAACAGATGGTCTACTGATTCGGCATCGTGAAGGCATAAACTAGCACATATTCAAAATAGTCATTTTCTTTTTCCATATCCAGCAACTTATTCTCACCAACTATCCACAGAAATTTCAGAACCCTTGGAAGAGCCATATACTTCCATATTAGCTCTAACACATTTTCAGTAATTATTAAAATTGAGTTCCGTAGACTCATATGAATATTCCTAGTCTCCATAAGTCGGGCATGTTACTCTCATAGTCAAATGGTAGACTCAGTTAAGACCATCTGATTTTGGCATGCAATCCATCTAGAATATGGTTACTATCTCGTTCACCCGATAAAACATGTAAAACAACACCAAAAATCAAACTGAGTCTAATGAAAAAGGGGGAAAAAAACAGATTTTCCAATAAAAATGAAGTCAGACGTTCATGTTCTACTCATATGAAAGACTACTTGTGCAACCAACAACATCAAAATTACTATATCACAATTACAATAAATGGGAGGCCATAAAACCCATGTTTTCTCATGAAAGATTATACTAAAGATTCCTAACTATACATCCTCTTCAGAACGGTGGCATTTGAACGCATTCAACAGCATCAACTTTGCTATAGCAGCAGTATTTCATATAGAAAGCATCAAAGTACTGTAAAACACCACAGCTGGCAAACCTTTACTGAAAATGATCTGATTAAGAGGGAAATAAACAGAGATTTGATGCCACTGTCCCTAAAAAGCTGGTCACACTGCCCAGGAGGTTGCTGCAACTGCTTTTTCTCACGATCCATATTTGATGGATATCGCATCAGATTCAGACAAACAGTTTTTTGTGTGCTATTTTCTTTTGAATGAGATTTTGTTGCTATCGATCAAGAAAAATGTCATACAAAAATCACTCAATGTGACAAAATAACACTCCGCCTACAAACAACCAAAAGAATTACCTCAATCGTCTTTCCATTTGAAGCTGTTATTATATCCCCAGGTCTCATGCCTGTACCACTAATCATGTTCTCACAAGCAGCAACAATGAAATGAACCTGGAAACGGAAATTTTTAACCATAATTTCAAGTTCTAAAAAGCATGTCAATCATAGAATTCGACTTTCAAGTTCTAAAAATTCCATGGCTACCCGTGAATTTGTTTCTTTATTGCTTCTAAAAATTTAATCATTACTCATGATTCATGAATTTGTTTGGTTATTACTTCCAACCAGATGCACAGCGAAGACCCACTTACCTCCACTCCAGGAGGTTTAATTTGCCCTATGGCCTTCGCTGCGCCTAGAGCTGCTGCAGAACCTCCCATATCAAATTTCATGAGCTCAATTAAACACCCTGGGCCTGTCTTGAGGTTGTAGCCACCACTGTAACATAGAAGATTTACATATCATTTATTGCAAGAGTAACTCAGCCATTAAGTGCATGCCTGCCAAGACTAATGAGTAAGCTTTTAGAGCATTACACAGTGCTCGGGCCAAAAGTTTGTACTGTAATCTTCTGGCCTTCAGTTTGTATAAATGGGGCCCATTGTTCAGTGCTCCAACTGTTAGCATTGTGGGTCCATTGTGGATGGCGCATGCATTAAAAAACCCTCTGAGAAACAATCCTAATCCATCAATATGTGGCCAACAAATAGGCATTGAGAAAGATAATACATCAAAGGTTAGTAGTCATCAAAAGAAGGCCAAGTATTCTATAGCTAGGATCATAAAATCTACATATTTTGGTGCGCAGGCCTTCCAGAGTGACGCCCCTTGTATCAATGGTTAGGATAACTGAAACGCGGGCCCAATTTGACAAACTAATAACCCAAATTCACTGTACAAATTTTAAGCCCAAGGGGTCTCTTCTCTTGGCTCAGTGGTAGACATTGTGTGTCTCATATCTGAGGTCAAGGGTTCAAGAACCCATGCATGTGTGTGTGGTTGTGTGTGGGTGTTTCTCACCTTTCGAAAAAAAATAAAATAAAATTTAAGCCCAAGCATTGCATGATACCTCAAGCTTTCATTCAGAATGAAACAGTAGGTCCATGATTTGCAAATATGAGTGGACCCAACTAGAACAAGTGTTAAATATAGTCATAACACGTCAAGAATCCAGGACAAAATATGGAATCCAATGGTTGCAGCAGAATATGGTGGTAGAATTAGATTCATCAGATGTCACTGGGCGGGCCTTTTAAAAGGATAAGGCAACATGGTAGGGGTGGCAATGTGCCGGGCCAGGGTTAGAGGTAGCCTGGCCCTGGCCCTAACTGGGCCGAAAAGGCCATGGACCTATGAGTGGTTTGAAATGGCCTTGTAAGGAAAAGAGTTAATGACTAGAGGTTTGAAATGGTCCAATATAAGATTTTCTTTTTCCTTTCCTTTTTTGTCTCTCTTTTGAGAATCTTTTTTGAGACAATTCGAAAAGTGAAAGGAATAACTAGGTATAGGGTACCTCTATCCACAACCAGTCCCATCATATAAATGGTTTAGACCACTGAAAAATGATCTCAAATGAAACGAGTCTCTTTAAATTACATGTAAGCAGTGCATGCAAATTGCTAAAAAGTGTCTTTAGACAGTCCAACCTTTATGTATAATGGTGGCAAACCTGATGATTGGACTGGGCCATTCATCATTGGCCCAGGCCTAACTAGCCCAGACACTAGGTCTACATTCAAGCCCAGGCCCAACACTTG
This sequence comes from Magnolia kwangsiensis, assembly GCA_037074715.1. Taxonomy (NCBI): domain Eukaryota; kingdom Viridiplantae; phylum Streptophyta; class Magnoliopsida; order Magnoliales; family Magnoliaceae; genus Magnolia; species Magnolia kwangsiensis. The sequence continues at coordinate 18,247,734 of CM073582.1, forward strand.
GGCCAAGTTTATGGGCCCTGGCCCTACATAATGCAGGGGCATTTTCACACCGGGCTTGAGTGGGGTAGCCCGTGGGATGCAGGGACACACTCGGGGTAGATGACCCATGTGATTTGGGGCCCACGAGGGAGGTCTCGTGTTTGAGACTCCTCACCGAGGGTGATTAATGGGCATTTCACACCAGGATCAAGTGGGGTAGCCCGTGGGATGCAGGGACAAACTCAGGGTGGGCGGCCCATGTGATTTGGGGCCCACGAGGATAGTTCGGCCAAGGTCCTAACCCATGATATGTGGGGCCTGGGCTATGAGATAAAGAGATTAATTCGCCATACTCTAACAGTTTGAGCTTTTAGAGCTAGTGGTTAATTGTCTTTCATCAAATTGGTATCAGAGCGGGAGGTCTCGTGTTCGAGACTCCTCACCGGGGGTGATTAATGCAAGGGCATTTTCACACCGAACTAGAGTAGGGTAGCCCGTGGGATGCGAGGACACGCTCGGGGTGTGTGACCCATGTGATTTGGGGCCTACAGGGGAGGTCTCGTGTTTGAGACTCCTTACCAAGAATGATTAATATGCATTTCACACCGGGCTCGAGTCGGGTAGCCCGTGAGATGCGAGGACCCACTCAGGGTGGGCGGCCCATGTGATTTGGGGCCCACGAGGGGGATTCGGCTGAGGTCCTAACCCATGAGATGTGGGGCCTGAGCTATGAGATAAAGGGATTAATTCGCCATACTTTAACAGTTCGAGCTTTTAGAGCAAGTGATTAATTGTCCTGCATCACTACAAGGCCGAGCAGCCCAGCCATCGACACCCCTTTACCACAGCTTGTGTCATTTATTTTCAACAAGATTTTGGAGACTTGCTTTGCACTTGACATCTCTTTTATCGTTGTAGGAAAAGAAGCAAATAAGATTGCCGATTCCCTTGAGAAGGTGTATCTCCTAGTATTTGTATAGGGAAATCCCTCCCACCTTGTATCAACTTTTATGTACCTTTTAGCAATAAAGTTGATCCCTTATCAAAAAAAAAAAAATGTAGAAGGTGAAACTTAAATGATAATAGTCACTCTTGATTGTGGACTTAACAAGCACGATTATTTTTTTCAAGCGATCTTAGCAAAGAATGGCATGAGAAATGAGGTGAAGAAAGGTATTACCTGTCAAAAGTCAATCCCTTCCCAATTATTGCCAACTTGGCTTTCACTTGTCCGTTTGGAGGTTTATAACAAATATGGATGAAATGAGGGGGATTTTCAGATGCAGCTGCAACACCCAAATAAGAACCCATCTTTAATTCTTTGCATTGGTCCACATTCAATATGTTTGCAGTAAGAACATCATTATATGTGGAAGCAATTTTTGAGGCCTCGTCTGCTAGTACGCCTGAAACATAACAGCCGAGAGACTGTGTCAACAGAATGTTACTCTTATCCCAAACACCGATAAACACAAGGAAATCCATCCGGTAATTTAACTCAAATAAGATCAAGTGAGAAAAGAAAAACTCAGGTCATTCAATGGATAAATAGCAAAAGGTGAAATCAAAAACTTCTACAAACCAGGTGTGAGTACATTCGGCGGTGCATTTACAAGCTCTTTTCCTAAGATCACCCCAGAGCAAACTTCACCAGCATATTTGAGCTTGTTTTCCAGTTTAGGTCCAGCCCCAAGCCCGATAATATCCACTGACTTAAGTAAGGGCTTTTTCGATTCTGACTTAAACCTATTGTCCTCATAAATCCCAAGCACGGTCCCTGTAATAGTGAAATCATCATGAGAAGTTTCACAGTCATACTTAGGATAAAACGAAATGGTGAAAGACATGAACATTAGCAAACAATGAAAGTGCCAACAAAAACAAAGTGGAGAAAGGGAGACTGGGGGCTGTGGCGTGCTAGACAGCTCGCAACAGATAATCGCTGTAAGAGTCACCCTTTTTTTTTGGGGGTGTGTGTGTGTGTGTTGGGGGGGGGGGGGGGCGATATCACCCTCACTGACCAACCAATCTTGATCATTCATATCCCATTGGCTTGTAATTTGTAGAAGTTCTACACAGTTTGGAACATATAATGAGCCCAGCACATACATTGCCATCCGACAACTCGTGCGTAGATGGGTTGGCATGTAAATCAAACAGGGAATCATTTTTCAAAAGGAAAAATGAGAATATAAGTGAAGTTCAACCTTTTTCCTGACTACGACAAAATGATCGAAGATCTACCTGATGTTATTGCTGAAGCAGCATTGAGCTTAGAATCTTCAGAAAGTCCCTCAGAAGAAGCTAGGACAATAGCAACATTACTTGCCTGTGCAGCTTTCGCAGCTGCAGCAACTCCCTCTCCAAGGCCTCGATAAGTGGTTGTAGCAGTAGAAGGCATGCATTGCCCAAGCCCAATCAAGCCAAGACGCCTGAAACCTAAATCGCGAAGTCTTAGAATTGTCAATTGCCCAGCTTTTCCAGTGAAATCTTCCTCTGCTGATGCTTCACCCAAAAGTCCACCAAGCTGGCTGTCTAGCTTTTGTAAAATTGGGTTCTTGAACTTGGAATCCTCATCCTTAGACATGTCCTTCTCTGATACAGCCACTGCAAGTATGTCGCCTTTCCATTCCAAGAAATCACACTCTTTTGCAGAAAAAGCAATCTGTAGGTAAAAGATCAGGAACAAGAAAAAAAAAAGAGCAAGCAAGTTAAGATTCAACATTAACTAGTAGTTTCTCCCAAGCAGTACTGACTTGTGAAAGACTAAAAACAAATAATTTTTTTTAAAAGGAAGATAATCAAGAATGCTGAGGCATCGATCTTCACAAATGCTTGCGGGATAAGTAACGGAAATCTCAAGGGGCTGCTTGGATGTGTGGAAAGCATGGGAAAGGAAATAGGGTTTCTGTGAAACCATTTTCCATGTTTGTGATAGTCAAAACAATAGGAAAGTGAGGTAAAGTGAATCCCCAAAACACAAATTTTTCCTACAAAATCTCCAATTTATTTTCTCACCTTCCACCCACAGAAAAGCACATTTCCTTTCCTAGCATTTCCCATTATTACTCGTCACTTGCTATAAAACATTTACACTACGTGTGTGGGGTCTACTATCATGTGTTTATGAAATCCACTCAGTCCATCATGTGAACCTCCTCATCCTGGTTGAGCTCGTCTCATGAATATTGGCTGATTTATATAGAACACTATGGGCCCTACACACTATATGGCAGATTTCAATGATAGGCAACTCCATTCCAACTGTTCCTTGTGGTGTGATCCATCATCCATCTATGCTTTGGATTGGTCTGATTTTTTAGAATAGGGAATGCACTTGAAGGGCCACACATTATGGACGGAGTGGATGTGGGGCCTCCATCACAGTGGGCCCCACATAGTATAACCTCATTTTATAATAGTCTACAGGAATTGACCTCTTTATTTGGAAGAAGGATATATGCAACGTGTGGAGGCATCATGAATTGATGCCCCATCATGCAAGATGTACATGCACAATTGACTGTGCCCCACCATGAAAGACATATATACCATCCCTTTACATTAGGTGAGCCCGATCATGAAAGTTGGACTCCTCAAAAATTAGGCCAATCCAAGCATCGCCACCACATAAATTTAGAGGTTTTCAGATAGTTTCCATTGTTTTCTATGGGGGGCCTGCCTAATCATAGTATATGCATGATTTGTGGGGTATCCCACCCAAGAAAACCATTCAAACAGCTCCAAAGTCCAAATTCACATGGCGGCCCACATGATGGGGTTCATGTAATGCCTGGCCGGCTGCATATGCATGCCTAAGTGGGCCACACCAAACATTCGCACAATAAGCTTACTCTACAAGATCTTGAGTAAATGGCCTTTTTAACTTTCCATGAAAAAGAGAAACTAAAGAATCCTCTCATCAGCACATATGGGAATGATGTCCCAATGAATCCATCTTACATGGCCCTTGCACACGTGGGTCATGCCAATAGCTTTCAATCCAAACTCATTTTGCACATTAGGAGAAATTTCTTTGAAAAGATTTGTTTTGCCAAACATCTAATTTGAAATTAGGTCCAGAATTTTTTGAGAAGATGTTGATAATTAAACAAACATTAGAAACAATATTTCATTTCTCATGCTTTGCCAGAAACAAAGTTTGTCATGAAATGATATTTCCTTTGACCATGCTTTCCACAATTCCAAACAGCCCCTAAATGAATTTGTAACAATATATATATAACGACTAATAAAATTCACCGAAGAAAAGCCCATATCAGTTGCACTTCAGAGTGAAAAGCCATGTGGACTAAATATTGAAGCCCAATTCTTTAAAAATAAAAAATCAATAACCTGACAATTTTTAAAAGGAAACATGACCAGTGTATGTACATAAAGCCCACTTCAATGAATAAAACACAAAGCAGAAAGGAATAAAATCAGCACTCAGAAACAAAAATATATAGTGCATGTACATGATAATAATAATATAAAGAAAACCATAAGAAAATACTGCCGTTCAGGAAGCGGGCACAATTCTACATGAATTTTTTTTAAAAGATGAAAATTTATTAGGCAAAGCCAAAAACTGTACAATAGGCCAAGCCCCCCCCCCCCCCCCCCAAAAAAAAAAAAAAAACAAAAGGGGGAAGGACCACAGCGATCATCAAGGCACCCATTCTCTAATCACGAGGGAAACCTTGTTACAAATCAGAGGAGCAGGCGCACTAGAATTATTGAAACACCTATTATTCCTTTGTAACCAAATGGCCCACAAAATTGCAACTTTCCACCTCTTTTTCCTCACAGTACCAGATTCTCCATACACCCATGCTCAAAAAAGACCACCAATAGAAGCAGGCATCACCCAGTAGATTGAAGCATCCTTGAATATTCCAGCCCAAACATTGGAAGAAAAGGGGCAGTGTAAGAGTAAGTGATCAACCGATTCTTCCGCACACATGCAAAGAGGACGGGCATTGGGAATAACCATTCCTCTTTTGATGAGGTTGTCAACTGTTAAGATTCATTTTTGACCCGCCAAACAAGCAAAAGCAGCAACTTTCAAAGGAGCTCCAAAATTCCAAATTCTAAAGGTGTGACTTTCTTCAACGCTATGACCTTCTTCCACCAGAAATGAATAACAGGATCTTACTAAAAAAGTGCCCGTCCCCGTCCTAAGATATTTCCAGCCCATGGAATCTTGAGAACCTTGCGTCAACTGTATCCCTTGCAAAAGAGACAAGCATAATAAGATCTAGAATCTCATCCTCGTCTAAATTTCTACAACAACGGGGGACCCAAACACCCCTCTCAAAGTCACTCTCAAAGTCAAAGCACTAGTCTACAAGGATGTCAAGCGAAGGGGAAAGGTTTGCCAACCTAGGGAATGAAGAACACATAGGGTGATCCCCAAACCAAACATCAGTCCAGAATCTAACTCTAGATCCGTCCCCCACTAAGAATTTAACACCATTAAAAATGATCGGCGCAATAGCAACCACCCCTTTCCAAATGAAAGAAGCCCTATAAACGAAGGAATTCTGCGTCCACCACCCAATGGGAGCTGAGCCATATTTAGCCTGGATCACCACTCTCCGGAGGCTCATCTCCTCCATACCATAGCGCTAGACCCATTTAGCAATCAGAACCTGATTAATCTACTGCAGTCTTCTAATGCCGACCAAAGTGTACCAAATCAGTTACGTATCAACCGTAACTGCATAACAGTAATGGCCTAATCCGTTACACGATATGGGTGTCAAAATGGCGACCCCCAATTTTTTGCTCGGATCACCCATTACAACGGGGGGTAACGGTCATAAACAGCTAATTTTTTTGTTTTGTTATGTTGCGTTTTTTTCCTCATTTTTAGGCACTTTTATCTTCCAAATTCTTTTATAAACTATTCTACTGCAAATTCCGATCACTCTTAGCGTGAATTTGATGATCAAATCATGTTATTTCAATGATTTTGTTGAATCAAAGCTCCATGGGCCATTTTCCAGAAAATCTTCAAAAATATATACTTCTACTTTTTGAATCTTTGTTATTATGGTTGAATATGATGTGTTATTCAAATTCGAACATATGAATGTGCATTTTACATATTATACAACTGATTTTATTTTATTTTTTTGGACTATTTTTGGTCAATTTTTAAAAATTAGGAAAAAACATTTTTTCAATATTTTTCTATTTTAATGGTTGAATATTGTGTGTTAATGATAGTAGAACACATAAATGTTATTTTTATAGATTATGCAATCGATTTGGGTTTTTTTTTTTTTTTTGTATTTTCGGTCTATTTTTAAAAATTAGGAAAATCAAATTTTTTTTAATCTTTTTCCGTCTTAATGATTGAATATGGTGTGTTAATGATAGTAGAACAGATAAACATTCTTTATACAATTGATTTTCTTCTCACTTTTTTTTGTATTTTTTTTTCAAACAAATTTTTGTCTATTTTAAAAAATTAGAAAAAAAAATCAATCTTTTTCTGTTTTAATGATTGAATATGGTGCGTTAATGATAGTATAACATACAAATGTTCTTTTTACATATCATGCAATTGATTTGTTTTTTTGGTTATGTTTTCAAACTATTTAGGGCCTATTTTAAAAAATTAGGAAAAAAATCAATCTTTTTTTAAATTTTAATGGTTGAATATGATGTATTAATGATAGTAGAATATATAAATGTTCTTTTTACCTATTATGAAAGTGATTTGGTATTTTTTTTGTATTTACATACTATTTACGGACTATTTTCGGCCTATTTTTAAAAATTAAGAAAAGTATGTCTTTTTTTCTTGTTTGATGATTTAATGTGGTATTAATAATAGCAAACATCTACACATGTCAGATATTTTGATATTAAATTCATTCTAATATATCTATCATTGGTATTAGATAGTTAGAAAATTAAATGTATGAGTTTTGCTGTCAATTACACACTGTCGGGTTCATAAATTCATCAAACCACTCGATACAACATTCTCACCAAAGAGTGGACCGTCACACACCATAAACATGTTCAAAATTATAAATGAATACATATGTGGAATATTTAGAATTTTCTGGATTTAATGGATATTTTTTTCAGAGTTTTTTATAACAAAAAATAAATAAATAAATAAATAATTGACCGTTACAGAGGGCCGTTACAGGGGTTGTAACAACCCACAACCGTATCAATAACGGTGGGCACCATTACACCCACTATTACTGCAACGATACACCTTGATGCCAACTCCTCCATCCCTAAAAGGTCGACAAACCTCAGACCATCTCAAAAGATGGAAATTCTTTCTATCCCCCCTGCCATAGAGAGTCTCTACGCAATTTATCCAAACGACTTAGAACAAAAGCAGGGCAGCAAAAAAGCGAGAGGAAGTAAACCGGCAAATTAGAAAGGGATTGTTTCATCATAATAATCTTGACCCCAAGGGATAAAGATTTATTTTTCCACAACGATTACTTGCTTTCCATTCTCTCTACAATTTTATCCCAAAGGTGAATCGAAGGTTTTCCCAAACACAGTGGAAGCCCAAGGTATGTAGACAATAATGATCCCACGTTGCAACCAAATAAATCAGCAAATGTAGCAATTTCTGCCTTTGATACATTGACGCCAAGAATCTCACTTTTACTCAAGTTAATATTCAACCCAAAGACAATTTGGAACCATCTCAGAGCTATACACAAATTAATTACCTCGGACTCTAACGCATCACAAAATAATAAGGTATCATCTGCAAATAAAAGATGAGACATACGCCTAGTTAGGAATAAAAAAGCCAGAAAAGAGATCCCTCTCATCCCCTCGAGAAATCATTCTACTCACAGCCTCTGCTACTATGACAAAAAGCCAAGGGGAGAGCGGATCACGCTGCCTCAATCCTCTTGTAGATTGGAAAAAGCCAAAAGGAGAGCCATTTATGAGGATTGGAATTTTCGTAGAAGAAATACAGGCCTCCATCCATTTTCTCCATTTTTCCCCAAAACCCAACCTAGAGAGCATGTAGCTCAAGAATGACCAACTAACATGATCATATGCCTTCTCCAGGTCTAATTTACAAACCAGCCCTTGAGCCCCATTTTTCACATATGTATCCAGAGTCTCATGGGCTCGCCATCTTCATCGTCATAGCCTCTCCTGCTCTATCTAGGGTCAGCTTTATGAATCCCACTGTACAGAAATTCAAATTAGGAATTCTCATTACTACTTGTCTAAATGTAGACAAGTGGCTACCCAACTGACAAAACCCTCCTTTACCCAATCCGGCTAATGCTCTCTCTGCCAAGCAAGAGTTGACGAATAAAGGCAATCGAATGGAATGAGATGATAGAGAAGAAGGTTAAGATTGTGGCACCCTAATTATAGGTCCATGTGCTTTTGTGATGGACCCAACTTCAGAAGACCTGCAAATACACTAAGGGGGTGTTTGTTTTTCAATTTCCTAGGTAAATGCATGTAAATGGGTAATGATTAATTGTCAATATAATTCTAGTACTTTTTTCTATATTGACAATGACGATAAGTTTTTTGGACACTAAAACCGAGGGTGCAAATTTCATGTGGGGCCCACTGTGATATATATGGCTTATCCACGCCGTCCATCCATTTTGAGGGCTGATTGTAGGGCATGGATCCAAAATTGAGGTAGATCCAAAGCTCAAGTGGACCACGCCACACAAAAGAGTGGGTTGAATGCCTCCCACTAAAAGCCTTTTACGATCACGATTCCTTATGGTGTAGACCACTTGAGCTTTGGATCTACCTCTACCTCATTTTTGGGCTCATACCCTAAAATGTTTAGGTAAAATGGATGGACGGCGTGGATATGTCACATACATCACAATAGACCCCACAGATTTAAATCAATCTTTTCTAGACGGAGTTTCAAGGTGGAAATACCCTCGGCTTTCAAACGGACGTAAATAACAATAATAAGCTATTTACAGCTATTTATTGGTATTTACCAAGGAATTGAAAAATCAAACATACACTAAGAAGAAAGGTTGGAGAGTTGGAAGAAGATAAAGAATGCGTTGTGGCCAAGGTATTCCGTAATGAGAACGGTGGTTGTGGCAAAAGTTTTTGCCCTCAAATTACAAGCAAGAACTCTATCAGAAGTTCCAACATTTCTGACAGTTAAAGCTTACGTAAAAGATTTCTACTGCCCCATTATCCAGAATGACCTCAATATAACGACAAATTAACCTGTCACAAGGTACATTGATGGGTTGGACTATCCAGCGGAATGTTTCAATGACAAGGGATTATTGCATAGATGAGGCTTATCAACTTTAGATGGAGATCTGAAGGAGGTGAGTCACTCGAAATCTCAATTAGTAAAGATAACAAAGATGGTGCATGTGATGAAGGGAAGCTAGATGGAGGTAGCGATTGCAACACAGTTTGGAAGATTTGCACACCAAGATGGAATGCCAAATCTCCTTAACGACATATTCTGTTGTCTCCAAAATCTTCAGAGAAATTATATTGAATTACCAATGCCTCGATAGTTCTAGGGACAAATTGCATAGTTCTAGGGAGATTGTGCAAGTCGGTGATCGACAAAGACAGTTGTCGGAATTATTTATCAAGGATGATGGAAGAAAATTGAACATAGATGTGAAGAGGTTGTCATCCTCATCAAGTGGCCTAAACCAACACGGGGTAGTACAGGAATATTCGCATGTCGCCCGTTGGGGTTTTGGAATGACAACAAAATCAAGTAACTCACCGTTGCTTGTTTTCTTTTTTCCATTGATGATGAGTACCACAGCAAGGTTTGGTGTGTGATGTGGACTGACGCATGTGTGCAAGGTATTACCCGGAATGCCACGGCATTATGTTCAGGTCCTTCAGGGCCCTATGATATATGGGAAAGAAATTTTCTACACAATTGAAAAGGATGAAAAAACATTCATATTGCATCCTATGCTGCTTGACAAAGTGGATCAGATATTTAGGTTGGTCATGAAGCAAGCCAAAGAGATTAAGTTGTTGAAGCTTATCAATACGTGCCCCTTGTGTAAGAAGATAAAAAACTCTCGATACTTGCCCCCTGTGTAAGAATATCAAAAATTCAACGAGGTCGAATTTCTTCCAACTAGTGGGGAATAATGCAAGCATGAACAATCACAAGATATGTGCGATGAAGATGTGCGGCCCAAAAGCCTAATTTGTGGGTCCTACGGCCTGACAATGGGCCTCATATATTGAGTTATGCTAGAGTTATGCTAAGAGATCTTTAAGAGACGGTATCCTTTGTGTGGGTCTAGTTTGACCCTTTGTGGTCTTTATCTAGTAAAGATTTTAAAGGATCTTCTGAGGAATATTCAAGTCAATAAAGGTTTTCTATTTTGAGATATTTGAGTCATAGAAAATCTTTAATAGGATATATTAATATCTCGAGAGATTTTTAATATGATATATTACTATCTTGGGAGATATTAACACAATGAGTTAGATATAAGCATAAGATAATAAAAGAAAATGATAGATTTAGGTCCATATATGTGTGGTATTTTTGGATTATCTTCTTAATTTAAATAATTTTGTTTATGTGTGTGTGTGTGTGTGTGTGTGGTTTTTGATAATGTAACCCCTTTCATGGGGTTGTTAGCAACTTCCCCAAATGTTTATAATGATACCTAAGGCACCTAATCTTCAATTTGAACCATGCACTCTTTCATACACTTTAGGGCAAGCCGCGATGCAAAAATCACACCCATTGGACAATCCTAAGCATCTCAATAGCAAAGAAAATTGGCAGTCAAGATTGAACGAATTAACGAATAGGTTCAATCATCACCTGAGACACCTAATCTTTAATTTGAACCATGCACTCTTTCATACACTTAAGGACAAGCCATGGTGCAAAAACCATGCCCATTGGATGATCCTAAGCATCTCAATAGCATGCAAAATTGGCAGACAAGATTTAAAATGTTTGGGGAGATTAGCAAAACCCCAAGTCCAACCAGCCACAACTTATGGTCCACCCATTGAATATCTTACAACCTCGAGTGCATGCAACATCCAGTCCTTCCAATAATTTGGCCCCACCATGAGGACCACCTACTGCAAAAATAGCCCATCTATTAATGAGGTGGGCCACATCATGGAAAACAACATCTAGCCACTGATAAATAGAAAAATATAAGTTTTGTCTGCAACGTATTACTCGGAATGCAATGGCATTATGTTCAGGTCCTCTGGGGTGGGGGGTTGGCTACAATATGTGGGAAGGAAAATTCCTACACGATTGAAAAGGATGAAAAGACATTCATATTGCATCCTAAGCCACTTGACAAAGTGGATCAGATATCTAGGTTGGTCAGGAAGCAAGCCAAAGTGATTAAGTCGTTGAAGCCAATCGATACTTGCCCCTTCTGTAAGAGGATAAAAAATTCTCGATACTTGCCCCTTGTGTAAGAAGATCAAAAATTCGATGAGGTTGAATTTCTTACAGCCAGTGGGGAATAATGCAAGCATGAACAATCACAAGATATGTGCGATGAAGACGTGCGGCCCAAAAGCCCAATTTGTGGGTCCTACAACCTGACAATGTGCCTCATTTGTTAAGTTATGCTAAGAGATATTTAAGAGATGGTATCCTTTGTGTGGGTCTAGTTTGACTCTTTGATGCCTTTATTTAGTAAAGATTTTAAAGAATCTTCAGAGGCATATTAAGTCAATAAAGGTTTTCTATTTTGCGATATTTGAGTCAGAGAAAATCTTTAATAGGATATATTAATATCTCGAGAGATCTTTAATATGATATATTAATATCTTGGGAGATATTAACACAATGAGTCGGATATAAGAATAAGAGAATAAAGGAAAATGAGAGATTTAGGCCCATGTATGTGTGGTAATTTAAGATTATTTTCTTAATTTAAATAATTTTGTTTATGTGCCTGTGTTTTGCTAATGTACCCCCTTTCATGGGGTTAGCAACTTCCCCGAACGTTTATAATGACACGTGACACACCTAATCTTCAATTACTCAATGAGCGGATGTGGCTGAGGTTTTCACAAGGTGATTGTCAAAATGGGGCCAACCTATTGACAAATTGGATGTCACACGCAGAAGAAAGGTTGGAAGCTATTCATTGGGTGCATCAAAAGCCATGGTCTCACCGTGTGTGGGTGTATGGTTTTGCTAACGCCCCCACCTTCAAGGGATGTTAGCAACATCCCCAAACATTTTAAAGGTCACACGGGGGACATATTGCCAATCCAAACTGCTAATCCATTCATAAAACTAGGAGCAAGCCATGGTGCAAAAATCAGGTCATTCGGGCAATCCTAAACCTTTGAATATGGCCAATTTGTTACAACCGTCCATTGTTTACAAGCCATAAATCACATGATTAGAATCATCAAATCAAAGTGTTACTTTAGAATCATAAGAAATACAAAGTGAGATCTACTAGATGTTTTACAATAATGTTAGACCTATTTTGTTTCTCCAATCTCTCTTGATTGTGCTATTGATCAGAAGCTTAGGGTAACCTGATTGGCATGATTTTTGCACCAGGTCTTGCTTCTAGTTGTATGAATGAATGAACGGTTGGGATCGACAATAGGTCACCTCGTGTAACCTTGAAATGGTTTGAGGACATTGCTAACATCCCCATAAAGGTGGGGACTATATACCAAAACCCATATATGTGTGCGAAGTATATATTGTGTGTGTGTGTGTGTGTGTCACTTTGTAGATACAATATGGAAATGAATATTGGAATTAGAAATGTTTAAGTTTAGGGAGAAAGCATTCTATTGCAAAGGGAGATTACCCTACAAAAAATCGACCCCTTTGAATTGCGTGGTGCATGCAAAAATCCACCCTTCTCTTCATCCTGCATCATCATCCTTTCTCCTTCTTTTTACCTTAAGTAATTGGGTAAAGTTTATGGAGGTCATGTAGTCTTGGAGTCCAAGGAGTCATTCAAGAAGACTGGAGTCTCTCTGGAGATCAAGGAGTCTTTGGAGTCAAGAGCGCAAAGGTTTGAATTCCTCCTCGAGGAATCAAGAAGGGCTTTTACAAACTCCCCAAGAAGGTGAGACGATCATGTGAGTTGTTGGATCAAGAACCAAAGAGGTGACGTGAGTTTTTAGGGAAGTGGAGGTCAAGGAGTAGCCTCCGAAGGTAGGAGCGGCACATGTATCTTTTTGAGAAAGTAACGAAAATTATTAAATTGAAAGAGGGGGTAAATTTCCCAAAATTATATAATTAAAAAAAGGGGGGGACGTGACATACTTACAACTAAAGATGCCAAAGAAGAAATAGCATCCTAGTTAAACAAGGTAAATGAAATGTTTTCCCAGCCAACAAGACACTAACCTCTCGAAAAGTCCAGCATAGGCCTAGCGCAGCAGGACCAAGCCGGAGCCTAACCCAACCAAGCCTAGTCCCGGCCGAAAATTGATAAATCCCTATTTCCCAATTGGATGTTCCTAATATATCCACTAATCAATTGGACCACATGAGCACAAAGAATGAACAAAGGAATTAAACCAATAGTCTTCATTCAAGATTGATGGGTTGCCTAAACAAAGCAATGGAATGGGACATTTGCAGGACATAACACCCGCACATAAAAAGTCAGATTGGGCTGGGTTGGACTGAGCTAAAATGACTTGAGCCCAAACCCAATGGCCAAGCTTGTAGGTCCAAGCCCGGCCTAAAGTCAAGTCCCATTGCCACCCTTACCCACAACCTAGCTAAACACTTCAGGAACCACAACTCCCACCATAATTTCCTGCCTGCGGAAATGAATACCTAATCGTCACCCTGGGGAATAAGAATCTCTTTCCACTTATTTGTTTCTTTTTAAGAAAAAGACATTTCAATAAAACTTCTTTCAAGTGGGAAGATTCACATCAGTTACGACCTAAGCAACTTTTCTAACATCGCTACTTCAAAGTCCTGAAGATTCCTTCTGTATGCCCATTTGGATGCTTCAAAAAGTTTCCATGGAAAAAGAAAGCTTTATGGAAATACAAATGAAATGAAATACACAGAAATAGAATTTTCAAACAGAAGAAGAAGAAGAGATACACAGCAATAGTAATGGATAAAAAACTATTTGGGGGCATCTCCATGTCCATTAGAAATCTGATACAAACAATGCCCTATCATGATGTCGATTTCATGTCAAACATTTGCGAGATTTTAATTGAGAAGCTTAAACGGAAATACACATTAATATTTTCTTTTTAAAAATATTGGGCTCACATAACGAGAAGAAACAATGGTAGATGGGGCTGGGCTTGCTTCATGAGATGGAAATGGAAAAAAGGGTGTTGAGTATAAATATGGAAATGTAAATAGTGAAAACCCAATGAAATGGAAATGAGAAATAATATATTTCAGTGGAAATGATGCATGTGTTGGAACTCCCAGACACTAGAAATAAGGTGTTTCGACGTAAATGCATCTAGTCAGTTTCTTATCAACACATCCAAATGGGCCCCAAGGAAAATTTTCCACACCACTTTTCCCAATTACACTTGATTTCTATACTATAATGGGAGAGGACTCTAGTGAGGCAGCAGATACAGCTTTGAGGATTTGGGATTGTTCAAGGGTTCTATAAGTGTGCACCTAATTGTGGAAGAGGATTCAACAAGAATCACCAATTAAGCATTGATGGAGAATCCAGGCCCGTGGAAGCTTGAATGCGTAATTAATGGAAATGAGATCTTGCTTTAGTGTCATGATTGGCTTTAGTTGTGAACAATGTGTTCCAAAATGGTAACGGTGGCCATAACGGCCACCACCGTTACCGTTATGATACGGGTCATAACGGCCGTTACAGCTCCCGTATCAGCCGTTACGGCTCTTTTTCTTTTTTTTTTTGAAAAAACTGTTACAAGACCGTTATGGGACCCTTACGGGGCCGTTACAGGGCCTTTACAGCCTGCTTTTTCTGTAATGACCATTTCAACCCCGTAACGTGTAACGGTTATGACCATTACCGTTACGTAACAGCCGTTACGTAACCAATTTTAAATACCTTAGTTGTGAAGCAAAACACAATCTTTTAGAAATAGTACAGAGAAAAGTGTGAAAACACAGTAGAAAACAATGAAGAGAAGAAAAAACTTCTCTCAGAAATTAATCAAACAGATGGCCGGCAAAATAAAGTCCTATTAATCTGGCATCAAAAGAACCATTGGAAGCCAGAAGCATACATCAAATCATCACTGGAGGAATGCTGAGAAGCACGTGCCTCAGATTCTGGGCCACTCATCAGGTGGCAGCGACAAGGAATACACCCAAGCCCAGGAGTGAAAATCCATTCATCAGGTGCACCTCACATGTACAGTTGGCATACACCGTCTCTCATCTTCTCTCCTACCATTCTTTTCTCTCATAAATGTTTGACACACATGATCAATCTTTGGACCAGTGCATGTTTGCAGTGGCCCCACCCAACAAACAGCACAAATCTCTCACCCATGTGCCCAGTGGGCACATCCCGTCAATCACCACTTGAATCTCTCCTCGTGCCTGTTTGAATGCCTGTAAGTTCTTTAAGTTGTAAGTGGCATCAGAGAGTCAGGTTACCCAACTTACACTTATATCAACATCAATAAAAAACGACTAAAAGATCAACTCCAAAGAAATAATTAAACGTACAAAAAGATCCCACGGCAAAAGAAAAACACCATCTCTCAGAATGACCAAACCAATGCATACAGAAACCATTCAAAATACCTCTATGAGGAATTTCGTCAAACATGTAGTGTGCAAAACCAAACCACCACATCTTACGGCCACTAGGGGGGAGAGGGAGAGAGAGGGAGAGAGAGGGAGAGAGAGAGAGAGAGAGAGAGAGAGAGAGAGAGAGAGACCTGAGGTATGTCGACGGGGACAGGTTTGGTGAGGCCGAGAGTAGCGCGGGTGACGGTTTGCGCCATGCGCACCCGTGGAGTAGTGCAGAAAGGGGCGGAGAAGGAGAAGGAGAGGCGCACGATAGAGGAAGGGTGCAGCCTAAGGAGGAGAGAAGACGAGCAGACAGCGAGAGAGGCAGCCGCGGCGACTGCCATTCTTCTGATGCTAGCCTTCTATTTAATATTCATTGCTTAGTTGAAATCGGCTGTAGCATTGTCATCATCAGATGCTCGTCCTCGTATGGATAAGAGCAGGACTCGTATGAATTTTTGGAGTATGGGGCCATGGGCCCACCTAGATGTGTAGTCGGGAATGAGATCGTGTGGTGGAACCCACTATTGATGATGCACTGGCCCATGATTTCCAGATCGTATGATCCGACGGTCTGATTTTGTGACTTGAATGTGGACTGATGCTCGGCAGTGGGCTATAACGATCGGCCGTGCATCTAGAGCGGTCCAGGGGATTGACTTTGGGCCAGCATCGTGCATTTTCTTTTGGACTCACTCGCCGCCAAGCCACCGTGGGATACTCTCGTGACCTTACATGACAGGATTTGCTTAGATTGGATTAGCTGCTACCATGTGAATATCCTTTCTCGTTCCTAATTCAGTCACCAGACACAGTTTGTGCTTTGTTTGGCCTTTTTTTTGGATAGTGGTTACCACCGTTACACATGGTAAGGTCAAAATAGTCACTACTGTTATTTTAAAAAAATTATAATAGTTATCATTGGGGAAAAATGTGTTAAGCTCGGAGACTCGGATAAGATTAGGTCGGCTTTACTGACACTGTCTGAAGAGTCCGAAACAACACCGACGAACAGATGATAGGTCAGGAGGCGTAAGCAAGGACGATTAAAGTCACTCTGTCAGAGTGATGACCTCGCTTGCATGAGCTCACTAAAGGCCGAGCGTTTTAAAGCCACTCAGCCGATAGAACAAGACCAACTCAAGGAGTTGGTTCTGTCGGTCACGGAGCAAGGAATGACCGATAGGTACCGAGATTATTCCGTCCGTAGAAAGGCTGGGAACCCATCCTCCTGCGTCGGCCGAGACTCCCCCAGAGTCGGTCACGACCTGGCCGAGACAGCGAGTGGCATAACGAGAACAAATGTTTCTCTATGGAAATCCAGGGATACGGGTAGCGAATCCCGAAATTCTCGGGATTCAGAGCAATCCGTGGAACGGAGTAAGTTTCCGAATAATCAGGAGAAGAATCCTCTGAGGATAAGGGTTGGCAAACTGTATAAATCTCCAAGCTTGGAACAGAAGAAGGTACGCAGTACTAACTGAGACAAACTCTTTGCTATTGATCAGATAACTGACTTAAGCATCGGAGGTTCCCCGGCTCTAACCAGGGTTCCCTTGACATCGTTACTCGTGCAGGTGAAGGAGGGTCCGCCTGAAGGAAGTCATCCCATAAAAATACAGCAACAGTTATAATAGTTGTAGGCAGTTTTTTAAGAAAACAAATGTGTATTAAAGATAGTAACATAATGATTACAGCCATAGTTACTACGGCCACAGTTACGTTGAAGAATATCTTAGAGCTCATTCGGAAGCTTATAAATAAAGATAAATGAAAATTGAAACTCAAAGTAAATGAATAAATTTAATGTTGTTTCGATTGGAGTAGATGAAATACATTTGAAATTCAAATATTGAGAGTAAATGGGAGGAATTGTTATGCATTGTAATTTTTCAATGCAGTCACGAGAACATATGTGATGTTCTAAATCATTTTTAATATCTAAAATTAGTGTACGTGTATATTTTTGATGGAATGATTGTAATAAACTCATTGAAATATATATTTTAGTCAAAAAGTTAGTAAATTTTGAGCCTTAGGTAGGCCACGACATAAAAATCACAAATAATTAACTAACCAATGTTTTGTAACCGTTCATTTAGATGGTCAGCTGTTGAACAATTTAGATCATTCCATTTGTATGATTTTAGTGATGTAACTAATTGCTTCAGAGTATTATTAATGTACAACATATATTGTGGGCATGTGTATTTTAATGGTGAACTTTCACTTACTATTGTTTCCTATGGCTCTTGATCTACTTCTAAAAATGTGCTTGGAAAGATAAATGGACGGCATGGATAAAACACATACATCATGGTACATACATCACAGTGGGCCCTACAATGCCCAATACCATCCAATCACTACCTACTCCGCTTCCATCAAGTGAACCTTTGAGCCGAGTGGTTGGATGGATGCACATCAAGCAACACCTCCACGAGCAGTGGTGTGTCAGTGTGTGGGGCACTATGGGGCCCGCGGTGGTGTATGGGTTTTATATCCACGTCGTCTATTAATTTTTCTCCTTCATTTTAGGCCACAAAACTAAAAATGAAGTAAATCCCGAGCTCAAGTGGACCACACCATGGCAAACAGTGGAGATTGAATGCCCGCCATTTAAAACTTCTTAGAGGCTGACAAATAAACATCCCAGTAGGCATATAAAGGTTTCAACAATGGGTGTCATTATCCTCACTTTTCTTGTGGTGTGGTCCACTTGAACTTCGGTTCTTTTTCATTTTTTGGTTCATACATTAAAATGAGTGTGAAAAATAGATGGACAGTGTGGATATAAAACACATCCATGACGATGGGCCCCACAGCACCCAACACTTCAACACCACTGCTGTTGTGGTGTTGGCAATACCACCTAATCCACGTTCATGGTTGGATTCGGTGATTGGGACCCAACACAGACACATCATCAGCCCACTCAAATGCACAGTGGTCCACAGCATTGCACACCTTAGGTGATCTCTATCAGTCAGATTCTTCACACGTGGGTGGTCTACTATATGCAACGGTAACTGCTTTTAGATGTATGGCTGAGATTTCACATGGTACTACCAGTAAACCTTGTTACAGCTGTTAGGATTTTTGATGCAGAATCACACGGATATGGATCTAGGATAGCAATCCAATGGCTCCAACAAATACGAGAGAACATAAATATTTAATGTGAAAAACTCTTTTGAAAAAAAACTACGACACAAAGCAACAAAAATTTCACTATAAGTGCATAAATTACAAAGAGAGAGAACTTACCCAATTCGGATAACCTTGAATCTCGCCCTTGCTGCATCCTTTAAAAACCCTAAAACCCATTTAGGAATCCTTGGAACCTCTTTAGAAAACCTTAACATGCCTAAAAATGATTCTAGGGACTCCTATTTATAGATGAGTACGTACCTCCTACAAACTGCCTCAAATTTACGCAATCTGCGTATAAACCGTGCATCGTCTGCATATCCCTCGACTAGTCGAGCCTAGGCTTCGACTGGTCAAAGGACCCCTTCGACAGGTCAAGCGTCCTGAAAATTCCAAATACCCCGTTGTTAGATTTCGAGTCAAACTATCTTCGACTAGTCGAGCCAGTCCCTCGATTGCTCAAGCATCTCGGTGAACCAAGATTTAAGAAATCTGTTTTACAACAATCTCCATCATGTCTTCAATATTTAACCATATAGCTTATTGACTGTTGAAGGTCAAATATTGCATATCAGACCCAGTTATTGCTTAGATTTACGAACATGATACTGTTTAATGCTCGGTTTTAATTGTGTTTTTGATGCAAGGTGCAATTACGAGCGTGGATTGAAAAAGGGTACTAAAAGAGTGGATTCAGTGTTCAGAATTCACCGAAGCATGGGACAGACCCCAGGAGACCAAGATCGACAGATTTGCAGGCCGGGGATCCAAGAAAAATCAGAAAACTGAAGTTCAAGTGGCTTAAAAGGCAAGATCACGGGGTTCCCACCATTCGTTTGATTTGAAACCTCATACATGACCCGAGGACCATAAATTAACCGTACATGACGAATTTCAGCTCTCAGATCCTTGTGGAAGAGGCCTAATAGCTAGATCAGTCCACAAATCGTTAAACTGGGGCCCACCCAATCTTTGGATATGCGTCAAATTTGGACTCAATGCCTTAAATAAGATGAGAAAAAAAAATGGTCGGATCAGATTTCTCATAGACATTACAGTGGACCCCACATGGGATTGATGTATGTGCAGTGCACGTGCACTGGACGTGCACCGGACCAAGTACCCGGTCAAAAGGCAGAAGACTCAAACCGGTTCCTGCGCACACACAGCGTTCGCAAGGTGCGGACGCTGTGATGAATAGTGGGCCCCACACTGCCCAAATCAATGATCTGCACCATCCATGTGCTCTGTAGGATGGCCAAGACTCAGGCTATGATTTCTTTCTGGTCCCATGTAATGGATCGTGTGAATTTTTCATCCAAACGGAAGATGGATGGTGAATTACAAAGTTCTATGAGCCACATCTAATATGAGCCAAAATAGACCATTAATGAATGGTTTTTCATAAGGAGTCGAATGGACAGATTGGATTTCTCCGTCTGTATCGATTATGGCCCCAATCATCACGACAGAAGACGCATTGTGGCAGATCTATTCTGAAACAGAGAGTTGCAGGTGATCTTAGTGGGCCACCATCCGGTCTCAACGGTCCAATCTGGACTGTCCATCAAATCCCTATGGAGCTTCTTAATATTGCATAGGTGGCAGAATTCCAAAAGATCACGAGGAGCGAAATCTAGTTGTTTGAGTGGAGAACGGACAGTACAACACCATTCTTGGTGGTCCACACCAAAACAAAAGAAAAGCGGTCATGTCCGACCTGTTTTCTAAGCTTATCGCAATGAACGAAGTGGATTTCTCAAAACGACAGATAATGTGGTCCCCACCAGTTACGCAAGACTGGTCATACGCATGCATTACGCACGGACGTGCGTCCGATTGTCGTGGGGCATTGTACGGCCCAGATAATGATCAGATCTCTGATCCGAACCGTCCAAAGTCTCACCCAGGGGGTCTGGACCCTAGCCATGAAGACATATACACAAGTTGGGACGATCAGCGTCCCAATACTCCTTCCAAACGCAGTTATTTGTGCGTTTCTCGATACGAAAAATAGAGTGCGGGTCGTTTGCGCATGGTGCTGCGTAAGGAAAGTTGGTTCACCGAATCCAGTAGGATATACAGCCACCAACTTCCTTCTTCTGTAAAGAGAAAGGAAGTGAGAGAGAGAAGGGGATTCTATTGGCTGGAATCATCCATGGCAGGAGCGGGGACGTTTGCAAGAGAGAGAGAGAGTTTTTTGGGGTTTTTTTATTTGTTGTTTTTTTTTATATTTTTTGGAGAGATCTAGTCCATCCATGTCGGGCTAAACCTCTTAGCTAGAGCTAAGAGGTGAAGCTTGTAGTGTGATGGGGGACTTATTGCTTGTGTAAATTGTTATGAATTGAACTAATGTTGATGTTAATTTAATGAAATGTTTTTAGTCTTTAATGGTTTATTGTGACTGAAATTAGAATGAGTCTGCAATGACTTTGAGCGTGTTCTTATTCCTTTTATGTTTATGACGTCAGGAAGCCCTGTTGTTCACCGTCGGCATGGTCGGATGACGGTACCCTTCATAACCTTCATACACTGATTGATTGATTGGTAATTAGTTTAATTCTGTTATTTGCTTTGTCTCCTGGGCATGGTTTGGTGATGGAATCCATTTTAATTCATATACCTTTCATCTCTTGAAAACTATATCAAGTAAGTTCACTCTAATTTTCATGATTTTTGAAGCAGGTGTAAGATCTCCCTGATCTCTACAAGTGGATCCTCTGAATCCCTATTTTCCCATTTCTGAATTCCCTAAGTTTTAGATTAATATTTCTCAATTATTCCCTAAATTTCATTCAGTTAGATTTCATCTCATTCTAGTTCTAGTTCTAGTTAGTTTCAGATTACGTACATGTATCAGTCCCTTGGGATTCTACCTCGGTCTCACCGAGTTTATTACTACATCACAACCCTGCACTCGAGGAGTGAACATTGACTTCTTCTCTTATCTCTGCATCGCATCATAACTTCAATCAACGCTCCTTATGCACACTCTGTCCTTCTTTTACGTCATCTTCAAGCCCATATAAGTTGCACAAAACTTGAACTTCTCTACGGGAACGATTTAGGTGAGCATGTCTACCGGATTTCAATCTGCATGCCCAACCACCTTTGTTTTTGTCTTCTCAAAAGTAAGACGTGATCTTTTGTACCTCGAATGTATCGAAGTAAGTATCTCACCGCCATCCAATGTTGTTTGTCGGGGTATTTGCTCACAACACCGATTGCCTGTAAAATAATCGGTCTAATACAAACCATGGTATGCACTACCAACCGCATTTAAATAAGGCTCATGAGACATATCCTACTTTTCCTCATCTATTTTTGGACAAGTCTTGAGGAAAACTTGAGGAGTGACGAGTATAAAATGCTCTTCGGCTATGCCCGGTCCATCACATCCTTGATCAATACCTACACAAGGTATTATACCTATGATTACCAAAACCTGCTCATCTTTCAGTCTCAATGCTGAGAACCATCTTTATAGCCCCTTAATCCTTCGTCCCGAATGTCCCACTTAACCGAGTCTTTAGTACATTAATTTAAAACAAGTCATGATTGGCGATCTACATGTCATCAACATACAATTCCTGACTCACCATAAAGGAATCAAAATTTATACCACTGCATAGGCAACAAGTTGTACCATGACCTCTTGCAAACTTTTTTCCTCAGCTCCTTTAACTTTGAACCGCTCTAGTTGTTTCATATAGATCCGTTCTTCCAATTTTATATGCAGAAGTGTGGACTCCATATCCATCCTTTCCAGCTTAAGATCGCATTGGTCAACCAGTGCCAATCCCGAATCTAATAGGCACCTGCTATACTGTTGGCGCGAATATATTTGAGAAGCCGATCCATTTTCTCTGAGCATAACCATCTGTCACTAACATCACTCTATATCTATATTGTATCCTCCTGAAGATCCACCTGCATCCAACTGCTTCCCAACCCACTGGAAGCTTCACAAGCTCCCATGTGTCGATCTGGTACAGCGAGTCCATCACATCGCCCATAGTCACCTTCTACTTCTCAGCATCAGTCTCACCTAGAGTCATTTGAATAAAGGACGAATCTCCTGCGATATTGGAGTCGTCCATATACCTCACCGATATCCTGTAATTATGCCGTGTGATTCTTCTCACAGGTGACTCCTCCACCTGCTTTGTATCTCTGTCCGCACGTCTCAACCTTCATGCCTTGTTCGTTCATGTGGTCATACCCAACATGTCACACGCATGCAAAGGTGGAATCCATTATAGCCACCGCAGCTCCACCTTTTGAAGTGCTCTCGATCAACTTGTACATGTTACCAAGTCGTTGCGCTTTCATGATCACATGTGCCCCCTTAGATACTTTAATAGTACTATCAATACCCATGAATTTGCACCTTATAACCTTGAGTGCACAGAGAGAAATCAGGCTCTTTTTCATGTTATGAACGGGCCTCACCCCAATCAGGGTACGCTTTGTCCCATCAAACATCTTGACGTGCACCGTACTAACTGTCACAACATTACAGCATAGTCATTGCCCATAAATACTTGTCCACCGTTGCACTCCTTGTAGCTGGTGAACCAACTCCGATGATGAGTCATATAAAAATATGCTCTTGTGTCTAGAATCAACTCGCCCCTACGATCATCATATGGTCATCTGATCATAAAAACAGACAAGACATCACCATCACATCCATTCAATCCATCTAACGTGGCAACATTGGCCTCCCTGTACGAAGGCTCGAATTATTTTCTCTTAGATTTAGGATTTGTACAATCCTTCTTTACACATCCTTCCATCTCACTGTTCCAACACTTTACCTTTCCTTTACCCCTGTTTCGACAAGAAAACAAATGCGTTTCATTTGGGGGATTTATTCAATGATAACAAAGAACGAATAAGAGAACATTTATCACATTTATCTGAGTTCATTTACATCCTCTGATTCCCTTGATTCTGAAAATAAAGTACAATTAATACAATATACTGAATGAAAGAAAAGATAGTTCGATGGAGATTTCAGCAGCATAACAGCGTTATTTCGGTCATCTCCTAGGTACTTAGGAGGAACAGCGAATCTGATCAGCCAGTCTTCCAATGAGACAGAGCATCATTCTGGTCATTCTTCCTTAAAATACGAACAGCTTATTGCATTGTGGCCAAGCCTTGAAGAAATCAGCCCGATCATGCTAAACGGGCCTGAAAAGTCTCTCGGAATGAAAGATCAGGGGGTTTCCACCGTCCGTTCGGCTTCAAACTTGATGTGCAGCCTTAAAACCACAAATTAGCCGTCCACGTCAAGTTTCAACTTCTGAATCATTGTAGAAGTGGCCGAACTGATGAATCAACCCCTGAAATCATGATTTGGGGCCCACCTGATATCTGGACATACTTCAAATTTGGTCCCATCATATTAAATAATCTGATACAGTAGATGGACGGAACAGATTTCTCACTAGCATCACATTGGGTCCTACATGTACGTCACACGTATATGGTATGCATGTGCACCGGCCGTGCATGAAAATTCTCAAAATGGGTCAGCAAGCCGCTGACCGATTCCTTCTTCTTAAATGAAAATCCATGCACAGCGTCTTCATTAGTGGTTTGAAATTTTTTTAGTATAGCTTGATCATCACTCAAATCATCGATCTGGACCGTCTATTGTGTTCAGAAGGTAGATTTAACCGTTGCCAAAGTGGCAATCTGAGACCATGAAGGCTTTTGCACCATCCTTGCCCTTAAACATGAGATGGACGACGAAGTGGATAGTCTTACACGCTGCGCTGATTTCACTTCAAAACTACTTTATTCCTGACGGTTTTTCTCCCTGAGACCAATGAACGGATTGAATTTTTCAGAAAACCTCAATAAGTGGGCCACCAGACATCACAGAGCCGACGTATGTCGACTCTATCTCAAAACAGAGCTTCCGCTCCTTCGTAGTGGGCCACCATCATGCAACTATAGGTGGATCTGAGCCGTCTGTCAGATAAAGGGATAAAATTCCATGAAAACCATGTTGAGTTTTTATGGTTACGTTCTTCCTAATGACCGCTATGATGATCAAAAGAAGGCCGTTCGACGGCTTTTGTGGCTTGATTATCTAAGTGGGCCACGTCAACAAACAATCAAGACTCACTATTCACGGTCGGAATTACAAAAGGAAGATGGTGGACGTTATGGATTCTTGAAAAGCTGCTGTAATGGACCCCACCAGCGACGTAGTGGAAGGACAATGGCGTCCGTCCTCTGTTTGCGCACGACCACAAACCCGGGCATTGCGCGGCTCTGCGCAAAGATATCTTCCTTCGGACGACATTTCTGCGGCGTCTGGCTCATGGGAAAACTCACATTCCCGTTGCGCGGGGCTGCGCAAAGGATATTTTCAAAATCACGTTGAAAAGTGGCGCAAAAGTCTTCTTTTCTTTCTTTGCGCGGCTGTGCGCAAGCGACTTTAGTTGCGTGGCTACGCGCAACCATCTTCGATTGTACGGTCCCGCACAAAGACTCCCTTTTCTCTCCTGCCTTGCTTCTCTCTCTCATTTCCTAGCTCCCCAGCTGATTTAATCCAATCCAACCTCTCAAATGAAATGGAAGTGGGGTATTTATAGGCCTCACCACTCTTATAGAGTGGTGATCACCACCACCTATCGCTTCACACTTGAACTTCTTCTTTTCTTAAATTATGGTGACCACCAAGCTACCTCTTAAATGGTGGTGTATAACCTTTCTCTCTTAAAATGACACATGTGCACCCCTTTTTACCAAACTACCTTTTTCAATCCCTTTACCAGAATACCTAAACTACCCCTTAGATATGGAATGTTACCAAAATACCTAAACTACCTCTGAAACTAGATTTTTACCAAAATACCCAAAATACCTTTAGATCTGGATTTTTACCAAAATACCCGAAAATACCTAAACTACCCTTTGAACTGGATTTTTATCAAAATACCCGAAATACCTAAACTACCCTTTGAACTGAATTTTCACCGAAATACCTAAACTACCCCTGGAACTGGATTTTTACCAAAATACCTGAAATACCTAAACTACCATTTGAACTGGATTTTCACCAAAATACCCAAAATACCTAAACTACCCTTTGAACTAGATTTTCACCCAAATACCCCCAGACATGGAATTTACCAAAATACCCCAGACATGGAATATTTTTATGCCTTAACAACCCCTTGTTTCGAACAAGAAACAAACGCATTTTGATTTGGGAGATTATCTTATTTAAATATAACAGAGAAAGAGTACATTAAGAACAATCATCGTATTATTAATACTGAGTTCATTTACATCCTCAAGTGTTCCTTAATTTTGAGATAAATTATCTAGAATATAGAAATTGATAAAGTTCAAATGTTGAATCCGGATGTCAAATTCGGCAACACTTCGACTTGTGTTTTGATCATCTTTTTAAGAGAAATATTGTGCAGATCTGATTAGCTGATTTCTCTTCTTAAAGCTTGGACAGAAGAAGAACCGGAGCTTGATCATTTCGGCATCATTTCGACCCTTGTCATTACTAACTGCATAGCAGTCTGGTTGCGTGGACCCACGCAACTAACATACCCCGAGCTTCTCTGCATTCCTACCCTCAATCTTCTCTGTTGCTCTGCAGTTCTTTCAAAATTTTTAATCCTCCCAAATGAGAGGGGGAGGGGGTATTTATAGACCTAAACATGTGTGAAACCTCAATCTTAGTGTCAAGGGACCCACATTTCATTGATTTTGATCATTCATGGACAACAAGTCCTGAAACCAGTTGCGCGACCTCGCACAATCAATATGGTTTGCGAGGACCCACCCAAACCCCCTTAAAGATACCTTTTCTTCTTCATCTTTTGTTTCTTTTCATGTTTTTCATATTTATCTTCTTATTCTTCAATTTTTTTCTCCTTTTTTATGCTTCAACAGATGCCCCTTTGATCTCTTCTTTGTTTCTCCATAAATCAAAGAATCATGATTAATCTTACTTTGAAAGGGTTTGCGCGGACCCCCGCAACCGGTGCTCGTGTACTGTACTCGGCCACATGCCCTATAAATATCTGGAACTTTACTCTTTTTTGTACTTGCTTCAGTTTGTAACGAACCTTCGCCTCTCTGCCGAATCCTTGCGCAACCATTGTTGCTTGCGCGAACCTGTACAACAGGCCTCCTCTTCGCGCAAGGCTTTTGGTCGTTGTACTGCCCCGTGCAAAGGACTTTGATTGCGCAAGTCCACATAACCAGGACTTAAAAAGTTTTTCAGTCTTGAACTTTTCTTCTTCAAATACCCTTAAGTCTTTAACCCTTTTCCACCATGGCCCGCATTAAGCCAACTTTTCGTGTCGTTGTTCCACCTACTGCACAACCCTCTCACCAAGATTTGCCAAACCCATCTTCTTTTCATCCTTGTCTCTCCTCTGACCAACCACAACCAAAGCGCACAAAAACCACTGCCCGTCATCCTACTTACTTCAAGGAGCCCGTGCTCCCAACCTTTGATTTTACTAATCGCATTTCTTCACTATTATCTCCTATTCATAGGGCAATTTCAATGGGAGATGTAGAACGACCCCCGAAGCATGGTCATGAATACGATTGGGACGAGTGGCTGAAATCAACCACCTATATTCACACCAACAGCGAAAGAGTTCCTGCCCTAGAGGATACACCCCCCGCCTCTCGATCAAAGAAAACTTGCTGCAATAAGGCTAAAGAATTTAAAGAGAAGATTAAGGAGAATAAAAAAAAAGCTCCAAAACTCATGAGAGATGGTCAAAGTGATTGAAGGCATCTTGAAGTTCGATAACCCTCACTCGGAGGGTATAATCGTGATTTCTCTCAGTCTTCATTGTCATCAATCCATGCTTGACTGTGAACCAAGAGATCATATAGATGGAGAGAGGTTGATGTATACTTCTTCCTAGACGTTGAAAAAATCGTGCATTCTCAAGGGAATCTTACTAGCGCACAAGCCACAGTAACGCATCAGCGAGGTCTACCCAATGAATTTTCTCGTCCCCTCTCACAATCCCCACAACTTATTCCTCACATACTTTGACAAGACGATTCAGCAACGTTTCTAATATTGTGAGCCGCTTTGGGGACTGGATGAATTTCGGTCGAGGGGTCTTTTAACTTCACATCGTTATTACTCAGATTGGGCAAAAGCTGTCTTGACCAAACACGTGAAGATGCTTGTCAAGATAGGCTTGTATAATGCCATAGAAGTTACGACCCAGTACTTCAACAGAAAGCCGACTATGATAAAAGACTTTCTTGAATACTGGTCTCCCATCACCAATTCCTTTCATCTGCCAACGGGTGAAATGAGCACCACGATCTGGGATCTCCACCGAATTGTAGGCCTTTCACTAATAAGAAATTTTTACGATGAGTTTGTCCTATCTAATAAGGAGTTAGCGTTCATTTCTTCACCTGACCGTAAGCCTTCCATCTCAAAAACCACCATTGAACTTTTCAAGAAAATGTCGAATTTTTTTGAACATTCACAAGATTTCTCCTCTGCAATGGCTTGCACACTTTTTCATAGCCCTCAGGTAGTTTTAAATCCATAAATCAACTGTTTTCTTCAATTGCACCTTTTCTCACCCAATTTTTATTTCTCCTTCAGATTCCGTGATTGCCATTCTCCAGAACTAACGGGGCTTTATGACAACATCAAAGAGAGAGCAGAGTACAGCTTATATGGGGAGTTCGCGACCTTCTTAACTTATTGGCTAAGCATTGTAGTGCTTCCTAGTTTAAAATGGGCAAATGTCATTCGCCCCACGACTTTGTTGTTGCTGGAGCCTTAGCATAAGGCTATAAACATTCACTTGCACCTTCAATGTTATGTTTTACTTATAGAGCCCTTGGGGAAATAGCCATTCATGTCAAGAACGCTACCATTAGGGCTTCCTCAGCGTACACCCCATGACATTATATTACTAGCTGGATGGGGGTCTACTTTCCTTGGACTTTTGAAGCTCCAGTGAAAGCATATGTTCATCCTTCGCACCTTCCCCTTTGGTTTTTTCAACTAAGGGTTATGAAAAAAAGATCATACAACTAAGTAGCCAACAAGATTCGGGACATTGATCAGGTTGATTTCTTTCAATTCTGTCTCTATCGCTACATCGAAGATACTGATATGGTGGACACCGCGACACTCATTGTAGGAGAAAGGGCATTCTTTCTTTCCAGATGCTCTTGCAGCTTGTCACTGCGAGAAGGAACAGACTTTGGAAAGAACCGTACTATCCCAGTCGTTTTGCTCAGCGGTTCGGTTCGATTAGGCCATTTGAAAAGACAGTGGATTAGTTACTAGAAGAATGCGTTGTTATGGCATTGGTCCTTATAATTAGGCCATGGTATGAAAACAGCTACTAGGTGGTCGTGTTGATTCTACTTTCGTAATTCCATGTTGTGATTGTATAGTTCATACTTCTTATATTTGGATGCGATGGTGAGATCATTAATCATACTTGGTCAACAATTGTTTACCAGTAGATGAACCCATCTGGCTTCCCCCACCCAGGCTAAGAGGTAGGAAGCTCAAGGACGGAATTGGTTATATACCGAAGAAGAGTCACGCACCTTTCATGGCCAAATTTGCAGAAGAATATCTTTATAAGATCCAATCCGTGAAAAGAAGGCCATCAATACTTTAGAAGGCTGGATTGCTCATTGGGTCATGACAGAATTTGAAAAATTCCCTCGTGACTTCGTTGGCCAGGTTGCAGATGATGTTGAAGGAACATCTTCTCCCATTCCGGCAGCCGGCAGACACTGTTGTAGCTCAAGATGAACCAGCTCCTTCATAGCCTACTCCTCCTAGCTCACCTTCTCTCATGACTAGGTCTCGAGCATGCTTACAAGCATCGTCGTCTGTTCCTCAAGAAGGAGGTAGTCGGTCTTCTCCATCTCCTTCAATTCCAGTTAATAGAAACCCTCGATCAGGAGGTAGCCAAGCTTCTCCCTCTAAAGGGAAACAGGTTATGATTGAAGATGTTGACGAAGAAGATTATGTGACAAAAGTTCGGCCTCTTCATCGAAAGGTACTGATTCTGTCTACGAAGATGATGAAAGTGATGATGATTTCGAAGAAAGGAGAAGTTGACATTGATGGCGAAGAAGATGTCATTACAGAAGGTACTGACAAAGAGCATCTCCCATCGATCTCTAAAACTCTTCCTAGCATCAGTATTCCTACAAAGTCTCCCGCAGTAATAGAGGAGGAAGAAGATGAGCCCTTGGATTACGGAGAATATGGATATTCACCAAGAAATTTTCTTCTCTCTCTCTCTCTTTATAAGTCCATATATGTGTGTGTGTGCATTTTGCAATAGTTGTCTCATTATTATTGTTATATCTTTATTTCAAGTGCTCATATTGTTAATGCTAGGAGGGGTGGTACTCTTCCTGCGGATCTTCCTTTGACTGCACCAGTGATTTCACCGAGTGCTCATCCGGTTCATTTGGTGGCACCAAAAGTGGTGGCTCGTGAAGTTGTTTTTCAAGTAAAAACCACTGATCTATTGACTCCAACTACCAGAGATTCAATCGTGGAGGCCAAAGCGCCTTCTTTTGCCGATATATTAGGAATTAGTCCTTCTTCAGTTTAGGAAGTTCCACCTCCTATTAGTCATACTTCTGCAGCAGGTGTATATATATATATATATATATATATATATATATATATATATATCGATTACTTTATTGAAAATTCCACATCCTCTAGCCTTGTTATCATTATCCTAACTTCTTTTCTTCTTTATAATATAGGAACTCCTCCTTGTAGCGGTGCAACAAGCTCTGAATCTATAGCCACTGAGTCTGAACTATTGTCTTTTGCGAAGATTCCTACACACAAAATGTTATTGATGAAGAATTCTACGTCGGCAATAGTTCATATTTTCAAGGATCCTGAGCAATGGTTGAATTTGGACATCGTTATCAAATTTTTAGAAATTACTACAAGGATGGCGAAAATTGACATTTATGCCCTACGTGACTCTCTTTTCAGATTTCGTGATTCAATAATTTCTCTAGCATTAGTGAAAAATGTCACCATTGCACCTAAGATATTGGAATACGGGAAACAACTAGCTCTTTCCAAGGAAAAAGCTTCCCTCATCACTTCTGCTATTTCTGAATTTAATCAAGAACAATTAACTCTTCAGGAACAGCTGAAGGCTTGTGTTGATGGCAGGACAATTATCTAGAACCGCATCATTGTCCTAAAAGAGGAAATCTTGCAGCTGGAGTTGAAAGATCATTCAAAGAAATCAACCATGAAGGAAATTGAAGAAAAGATGCGAATTAGTATTCAATCTACTAATGTTGAGAAATCTGAATTACTCAGAAATGAAGAGATAATCGCATCCTTGAAAAACAAGCTAGCTGGAATTCCTGATCAGACAAATATCATCCTTGAAGAAAAATCAAAGCATGTCGCAACTCAAATTCATTTAAAGGAGGACTTGCAAAAGTACATGGGGATGTTAGGAATCATGGATGAGCTTTAAAGAAGTCATTTCATTTGTGTATATATTTTTTTTAACATGTAATTTCTTTTAATTTTTAGCATATATCAATGAAGGCATGATGATATCGTTGAGATATTTTGCTCTTTCATAAATTTATAAATCACAAATTATTTCAAGCATGTTCATTTATGCAATAATTTTGAAATGATATTTAATGAAGAATTGAGATAAAAAAACATCAACGTATTATGATTATCAGTATGGGATTTCTTATATGATTTTTTTATGGGCAGTACTAGATTTCAATTTAGTTAGATGATCACATACAGTTTAAGCTCTTGAGTGGAGCAACACAGTTTTTTAGATTCTTAAGTAGTGGAGTCGGGTAACTCTTATGAGTTTGTTGAACTTCTTACAGCCTAGTGAGTTCATAAACCGCGAACCATCAGAGGGGCCCAGTGAAGCTACCGGAGCCGTGAACTCGATTGGATTTACGCACGGGGTTGGCCACAGTAACTTTCTAGAGTTCAAGGGCTTTGGGGTACCAAATCTAGAGCTGTCAGTGTAACACCTCGTACTTTCAGTACACGGGTGTTACCTTTTAAACCCACACTAAACTAAAATAAAATTGGGTTAACCAAAGATTTGAACTCAACATACATAGGATGAAGATTTCGGTCAACATTGAAGCCATCCATCAGCGTCTCCAAGAGTCAGAACACGCCCTACGACAGTCAGGAAGGTGAGACTACTTGAACACTCTAAAATTTGGAGCTATTATGTTAGTTAATACTGGTGCAAAACACTTGTCACCAACACTTGAGAATTTGTTGGTGACAAACGAAACCTTCGTCATGACTAATACCCTACATCAACCATTGAAAACAAATATTAGTCTCACCCGATCAACAAATCGTGACATAAGGGCTAATGATGGCCCAAAAGTGTATATAACGGCCCACCTAGGACTCTCCATCGACCCAAAGTGAACCAGGATCCCTGGGTAATGTCCCCCAATACAAATGAACAGAGTAGATTATAATAGTCACAATTCAGTAGGCCCTCACACTATGCATGAGCACTGAGAGTACTTGTGCACAAAGTGCACTGAACTATTGGCTCGGTCAAATTAGCTTTGACCGAGCACCTCTCAAATGAGATTGAAATATCTTCTTCCCGCCTTTCCTCTATTTTAAACCGACCTACTTCGACCTTATAAGTGGGCCACCATGATCGCTTTCCAAGCATTCTAAACCGTTCAAATCCTTTGTAGAACCCACACGAACATAACGGTATAGCCATTTGAGTGTTGGTAAGTGGGGGAAAGAGATTGAACGCCACCGTCCATTTTCTTACACGTGGCGGATATCCATCATGGGGGACTCATCTAGGATCGCGAGAGCAGCCAGCGATCACTCCGGTCCGGCCGTCTCACCCGCCCATTGTCCGATTAAAGACCTACACCCCCTCCTCTTTTTGCCAAAAATAGCTAAACGAAGGCATGTGGGAGGAGGGAGTCAGAACTGCCCTTCCTCTTTGGGAATGACGAATCTCAACCGTCCATTGGGGAAACGATCTCAGCTGTCCCCTCCCTCTATAAGATGGGCGCTGTAGCCCTAGAAAATTCATGCCAAAAGAAAAGAAAGAGAGAAAGAGTGTGTGAAAGAGAAAAGCAAGCAAGGAGACCAACCCCCTGTTTCGGCTAGGTAAGCCTTCTCTCCCTTTCATTCCCTATAATCCCAAGACACTATGATGTTGAACGCTGGAGTCAAGCCAAGCAATGGCTCTACTCCGAGCTACAACACAGTCGAGTCAAGCACCATTATGGGTGCCCATGAGAGTGTTGTTTTGAGCTCTCAGTAGAGCTTCGAAACAAGCTCAAGAATGGATCCAAACCATGACCAAAACTAGGTCGGGACCAAGCCAATCAATGGCTATCGGTCCGACTGAAAAACCAGCCGCAGTAGATCCCTGCTTCTGATCAAGAACTGAGCCGAACAGTGGCTCTGTTTCGGACTAAGAACCCACCCAAGTACAACCCATGTTTCGGGCCAGGAACCGGCCAAACAATGGCCGTATGTCGGGCCATAAACTGAATGGAACAGAAGCTCCGTTTGGAGCTGGGATCGGGCTATCCATCAGGCCATGAATGGCTCTGTTTGAACCTTTCATCAGGCCCCGTTTTGAGCTGAAAGCTGGCCAGGGAGATGGCCATGTTTCATGACTTACAGTAGGCCTATCTGAGGCTCTGTCTTGGGCCAAAGTCAGACCATACAACAGATCCTCCATCAAGCCACGTATTGGCTCTGATGGGAGCTGAAAATGAACAGCTCATCAGGCCATGCAAAGGGCTTGTAACGGGCCATGATCGGACCCAGACAGGGCTGATGCCAGTAGAAGCTCGAGTCGCTGTTGCTGCCACTATGCTGGTAGGAAACAGATGCACTGGTTTCAAATCAGGCATGCCGCATGGATGCCTCTCTCAGCTGGTCTAAGATCGGTTCTATGGGCCGTATGCCACGAAAAGCTAGTGGGCCATACCACGTATGATGCGGGCTCCACGGTGGCCTCAGTTTGGCCATGCAAGGGTCCCGAATCAATCGCTGCAACAAGCTCTGGACGCAGTTTAGTTGCATGCAGCAGAGGGTTGCCTTCACGTAAATGCAAATGGGTTGCACTAGTCCTGGGCCCTGCAAATTGCAGGTGGGCCTCACTCAAATCCTAGGTGGACTGCATGGTTGGACCATCCCACGTGGTCAGCTGAGTCCATGGACTATACACGTGTACATATCACGTATACGGGATAACCCTTCATGGAACCCACGTGATTGTAATACTCACCTGTCTCGAGCGTGGGATCTGGACCATCCAAGATCTACCACGTGGGCACCTTGCTGCAGATCTACACCATCAATCTGTGTTGTCAACTGGTACACTATGGGACGTGGGGCCCACCAATCACAGGGGACTCGCCTGTGAAGAGAATACTCGGTGCATATGTGCACGAGGACGTGAAACCGAGGACATTGTATACTGCCAATCAGTTCACGTGAACCGCATGTAAAAAGTTTGAGATTGTAAAAATTCGAGATCTTATCATACCTGATGAGTCTGGAATATCTGAACGGTCCACATGGAGCAGGACCTCATGAAACCCCCTAGTTAATTCCAATTCTTGCTTTGAAATAAAATTCGGTGGGCACTGAAAAACGCAAACAGTTTCTTCCCTTGATTTAAAGTTATCTTTGCTATGGCCCACCGGAATCTTGGATCAGGGTGAAAATTTACCCCCTAATGTGTCTCGAGATTCCACATCTCATGAACCGTTTGGATTCCACACCCACATCTCATATGTGAGAAAACACACATGCCTAGGTGCATGGGTAGGCATGCCTCATAAATCCATGCATGATGAGGCTTGCACGTATGAAACCCGCCGTTGGGCACGCCAGACATACCGTCCAGGGCCTGAATGTGGTGCGCCTGGAAACACATCCACTCCGTACACCAAGAGCTGGTGTGATGTATGTATAATATATATATACATGTACATACATACCGTATGTTGCAAACAAAATACACGTGCTGTATACATAGATATACTACATAATGTATATAATGTATACATATAAACCATATGATGCAATACATGATGTATACATGGATACACTGTATGATGTATATGTAATAGGTGGTGTGCTGACCATCCATATGGTGGTGGGCCACATATGGGGGTCCCACCATGATAAAAATGCTTATCTAAGTGGTTCATGCAATGGGCCCCACCAACTAAATAAATTATATATTAAGCCCACCTATTGGGACAAGTATTGTCGGGCCTATACTCCTCTCGGATAAGCGCCCAAACCATCATGACTAGGGTCATTCGACCAACCATGGCATCCTAGGATCTTAGACTTTATCAGTTAATACCAGGGATATCTTCAGGAATCTGTTCAAGTGACGCGGAGACTCTAGCTTCTCAAAAGGGCTCACACCAAAGGCCACCTTACAACGTATTTGATGATGATTCTTTCCCCTTAAGCTTTCCACCCTTAACTAGACCAGAAATAACAGCTTTATTAGTGTAAATGGCTAAGCTAGACTAATGATAACTGCGTGTAGAAATAAACTGTATTCACTTGATTTATCTGTTTAACATGATAATTCTCATGCTTACTATGGTTTAGATTCTTGATCTCTTTAAATTGCCTAAGCGAATAATCTAGT
Source organism: Magnolia kwangsiensis (assembly GCA_037074715.1). Classification (NCBI taxonomy): domain Eukaryota; kingdom Viridiplantae; phylum Streptophyta; class Magnoliopsida; order Magnoliales; family Magnoliaceae; genus Magnolia; species Magnolia kwangsiensis. Next base: position 18,283,320 of record CM073582.1, read on the forward strand.
CATTTACGTCATGTAAATTTAGTTGTTGTATATTGATAGAAAAATACATGTGTCATTTCTTATTTTCCTTTCATATCGTAATATATGTTGCTATGACACACATACGGCTAAAATCTCTTCATGAAAAGTTCTAGCAAAGGAGAGTCCGTGCTTGGGGTATAACTAGATTGATTGTGACATAAGTAGGCCCCTGACATGGAGGTTTTGGTTGTGGTACTTGACCATAGGGTTTACCATCCATGCGTGATTTCACCTAAATGACTGAGGGTGAATCTCATAACCCTTTCAAATACCGTTGATTGCCCGTTTTTGAACTATCCATGTCGACATATTTAAATCGTCACTTTTAGTAATTTTAACACTCCACCCCTAGTCGGCCTTGGTGGTAGCTTCTTTATGTTGAATTGATTGACCACATATTAGTGGGTGCTACACACATCCTAAGACGGTAGTCTCATGGGCCGGGGATGGTGGTAATGGGACACTATACCCGAGTCGTCGGCCTACGCTGGACCACAAGCTCCTCATAGTGACCGTGAGCTTATTTAAAATGGCTGAGCGTAATTGGATTAATAATGGATGACTAATCATGCATACATTGTACAGACCAGCATTTATTGCGATCATACGTGATGTACGTATCGTTTTGACTGGATGATGTGTCTCGTGTTCGATGTTCCGACTGGATGATGTTTTTCAGGTTCGATGATTGCATGGGCGGCAGCCTTGTCCGCACGGATGAGCATCCCCGGGGCTTGAACGCATTCCATACATCCATGCACTTAATAAGACTGCATCTAATGTGTTTTGGACTATCTGTATGCTTTTGTGTTATTCCTTGTTTAGGGCGGCGGTGTATAATCTTAGTGGGAGTTCACACTAAGTTGACCACTCATTCATCAATATTCAACCGTACAGAGGACACAGGGACAGAGGGAGTTGCGGAGGAGCCAGAGGCTACGAAAGTCGAGGATGAGATTTACAATAAGGATCCATACCAGGAGGCGACTGCTTATTTTGGATTAAATTAGTAGCCTACTTGCTTGTTAAACATTTTAGTTCATTTTAAATTAAGGTTTTATATATGGGCCCCAGCTGAGTGGCACAGGATATTATTACTGTTTGGGTTTTATCTATACTACGCTTGGTTCCGTTAATCGCACTTTGATTTGTGTTTGATTATCCTTCTGCTATCAATTAACACCTGGGTTTTCAAAAAATGAGCGATATACTTGGGTCTTGAAAACTGGGGCGTTACAGTCAGTCCATCAATGAGTATGTTTAAGCCCTTCTTCATGAGTTACTACTGAAATCAAGCCAAGAATCTGGGGGTTCTTATGCATGGTTGGCCTAATTATGGACAATGGCCAAAGAGCGCATACTGTAGCCCGCGTTTTCTTCATTTGTAAGGTCAGACCCATTCACTGGAGGGCAATTTCATCCATTCCCCGTGACGCTATCGAAAAGCTATACAAACGGCTTTAGTGTTATGCGTGACTAGCCGTTAAGGACTTTTTAACCTTTTTAGGGCTTTCAGTCACTGACTCCATCCGTTACTTGCATGAGTATGCGTCCTTCATGGGATTTTTAGGGCCATTGACTTCTCACCGCTGCCCAAATGGCGATAGTGATAGGCTTTATGCGTAGTTGACCGTATAAGCTTAATTACGCTACCTTAAATGATAATAAGCTGCCATTGTTGTCGTAATATTAATAGGCATCTTGATCGATATATCACCACTACTGATAATGTTGACGATATTCGCGCTATGCTCATAATAATATATCGGCCTAGCGATGTTATCAATTTTAACGAGTTTCAACGAAGCTTGTTTGATGACGACAACGATGGTTACTCTCTTTTAAGAAATCACTGATATGTAATCTTTGACAATATGTTTGGAATTTCTCCTTTATTCAATCATCTGACAAAGAATATATGAACATGACGACTTCAGTTGTTATTGCCCCTTTTTTATATAGAAGCATTATGGTGATAATCTTCTGGATCAAAATCAGAACCACCTTCAGAGATGATACTTCTTGATGAAGCGTGCATTAACTGGTATACTGATACCCTATCCATCTTGATCACCCACTCTATATGCTCCGTTTGAATATACTTCTTTTATGATGTATGACCCATCCCATTTAGGCTTAAACTTGCCCCATATTCTGTGGGTCACTACTATTGGTCTTTTCAACAGTAATACCATATCCCCTTTTTTGAAAGAGCGATATCTTACTCGTTTATCAAAGGCAATCGATATTCTTACCTGATACAATTGTAATCGCTGCTAGACTGTCAGGCATTTTTCATCAAGTAGGTCAAGTTCCTTAAACCTTATCTTTGCATTTTCGTCATCTGTAATCGACTGATGCACTGCTATTTTGAGCGACACGACTTGTGTTTCAATCGGAACGACCGCCTCTACGCTGTAAATAAATGAATACAATGTTGCACTTATTGTCGTTCGATGAGTGGTCCTATGCGTCCATAATGCCTCTTGCAACTTTTCATCCCAGTCACACTTGCTTCTAGTCATCATCTTCTTCAGTATTTTCATAATCATTTTATTAAATGCCTTTGCTGATCCATTTGCCCGTGGATAGTAAGGTGTTGAAAACGAATGGTGGATACCAAACTTTTGACACAATTTTTCATGTCTTTGTTCTTAAAAGGGGTACCATTATCGGTAACAATCTTCTTTGGGATGCTATGATGATATATTATCGCATGCTGAATGAAATTGACCACATCTTTCTCTTTGACATTGCACAATGCGATCGCTTCTTTCCACTTGGAGAAGTAGTCTATTGCTAGCAGAATATATTGTTTTCCCTTAGATGAAAGCAAATTTAGGGCCCGATAACATCGAATCCCCAAGCGGTGAAGGGCTAAGAAGTGATCGTTTGATGAAGATCTTTAGGGGAAATATGCATGACATCCCCGTGGATCTGACATTCATAATACCTTTTTACATAATCTATTACATCTTTAAACATTGTGGGCCAGTAATACCCCATTTGATGTATCCGATAAAATAAATTTCTTCTAACCTGGTGTGCCCTGCATTCCCTATAGTGAGCTTCTCATAACATCCAACCTACTTCTTGTTCATCGAGACAACGTAACAACATCCTATTATAAGATTTTCTATAGAGCACTTCACTACAAATGATAAACCTACTCGATCTCTACCTGATTTGTTGTTTTTATGCTGGATCTTCCGACAAGATATCATATTTGAGATAATTTATGAACGACTGTCTCCAATCATCTACTGTCACTTCTAAACATGGTGTAGGAAGTGCCTCGATTACTTCATCGACAACTTCGGAAGATGGCAGGAATCTTCTTTCTTCTCTAGTCACTTAGAGCAGACTTCGGTTCAGGTAGGACAGGACTGCTGCCAAACTAGCCAAAGTATCTGCCTTTGCATTTTCGGATCGAGGTATATGTGTGATTTCGATATGGCAAAATCATTCCAGTAACTGCTGGGCTTTTTGATAATATGGCAAGAGTTCTTGCTTTCTTATTTTAAACTCAGTCGTTGGTTAATTTATAATCAGCTTGGAATCTCCAAAAATTTACAACATCCTTATCTTCATTTCTTGGGTAATTTCAATTCCAATGATGAGAGCTCGATATTCAGCTTCCTTGTTCGTGCAAGTGATGCCCAATGTGAAAGAATAGGGTAATAAATTACCTTAAGGAGTAATGAAAATAATTCATACTCCCGCTCCTGATGCTCGAGAAGCACCATCGAAATACATCTGTGACTGACCTTGTGACTCAATCATCATTATTTGCTCATCGGGAAAATCATCGCTATTAGTCTCACTTTCCATTACGGGATGCGCTGCCAAGAAATCTGCCACTACTTGTCGCTTCACTACTTTCGGTGGCTCATAAGTGATTGTGTATTCCAAAAGTAACAGCATCTATTTGGCCAATCTTCCCTATAACATCAGCCTTGTCATTAAAAACTTTATCAGATCTTTCTTTGAAATCAAAATTATATCATGGGAGAAGCAATAATGTCTCAATTTTTGTATTATAAATATCAGTGCCAGACATTCTTTCTCAATCGGAGAGTAGTTACATTCGACACCTATTAGAGTTTGACTCAAATAATAAAGAGCAGTTTCTTTCCCATCTTCATTCACTTGTGCTAACAAGGCTCCCAGCAAGTTTTCAGCTGCAGATATGTATAAAATAAGTGGCTTACCTTTTATAGAATTGTCAATACCGGAGGTTGTCTCAGCAATTCTTTTATTGAATCGAACGCGTTCTGATAGGATTTATCCCACACGAAGTTTGTTTTTTTCTTCATCAAATGGGAAAAGGGCCGAAATCTCCCTACCAGATTTGAAATAAATCGGTGAATATATGCCAGTTTCCCTTGCAAGCTCTTCAGTTCCTTCAACATTTTTGGAGGCGGCATATCTTATATGGCCTTAATTTTCTCTAGGTCAATTTCGATACCCCTGTGCCTGATGATGAAACCGAGAAACTTTCCTGGCAACACTTCAAAAGCACATTTAGCGGGGTTCATCTTTAGCTGCTTCTTTCTTAGATGAAGGAAAACTAATGCTAAATGCTCGCGATGTTCCAGATGATTACCCAACCTAACCACCAAATCATCAATATAACATTCAATATGCTTTTGTATCATGTCTTGAAAGATACTTTGCATCACCCTTTAGTATGTTGCCCCAACATTCTTAAGACCAAACGACATAACATTGTAGCAGTAAATTCTCAACGAGGTTCTGAACGATGTTACTTCTTCGTCTTCAAGAGCATTCTAATTTAATTGTAACCAACATAGTCATCCATGAAAGACATAACGACATATTATGTCACACTGTCAATCAGCAACTCCATTATTGGGAGCAGAAAGTTATCCTTCGAGCAAGCCTCATTCAGTTCCCTGAAATTTACGCACAACTTAATTTATCCATTTTTCTTCTTTACTGGAACAATATTCGATATCCACTTGAGATATTTGACCTTCCTGATAATCCAACTTTGATCAGCTTGTTCACTTCTTCTTCTGTCAGAGGGACTAAATCTTGATGAAATCGCCTTTGCACTTGCTTAATCAGTCTTTTGTCCTTGGAAATATTTAATCGATGTACTGCCACTGAGGGTTCCAAACCCGGCATTTATGCACATGTCTAAGCAAAAACATCTTTATTTTCTTTCAGCAGTTGGATATATTCTTCAGCTTCTTGTTCAGGAAGACTAGTGCCTATGAATGTATTTCTCAGCTCTTCTTCTGTGCCCAAATTTACGTCTCGCAAACTGTTGATTGTTGGCTGCCCCCCGTCTTCTATCTGTTTCGGAGCTATCTCAGGATGTTTAACTGTTTCGGGATCTGTCTCTGATAGTTGGTTGACTGTGACCCCAATCCTTGAAATTTCTTTCTTCTTTTGCCTAACTTCGATAGGGACCTAAATTCATTTTTCATAATTTAAACCAGTCGGTTCTTCATCATCAAAACCCATCATTTTCATCATTTTTCTACTTGTCGGACTGTATTTCTTGAGATCGCGAGATGTTAGCTTTTCGTGATACACATTATTCTCAGCCCTCGCTTCTATCTTTACTTCCAAAGAGGCATAAAATTCAATCAGCTCAGGTATTTTGCCTTGGCTTCAATATAAAACTTCCTCGGAACAGCCGGGAATGACTTGTTCCTTTTAGCATGTGGCAATGGTACTGTATAATTGTAACACCCTGAAAATTGAGGGTCGTGTATAAACTCAACTCCCGAGTTCCAGACCGTCACTTATGCAACAAAAATGGTTATGATTCATTGTTGTCTGATTTAAAGCATTCACATGAGTAAAAGTATACCAAAACTGCAATTCATACTTCAGATCCAGTGATAAAAGCAAGCGGAAGACTAAACAATATATATCACTGTATGGAAAAACAAAGTAAATCTCATCTGTCTCCAAAGTATGACTACATCTCTGAGTCTCATATACATATGCATAAACAAAAAATAATGTTCAAAATAGTCCCACTGATGTCCCCTCGATCCAGGTCGCTTACGGGAAGCCGTCGTGATACTGCATATACGAGAACTCATCCTAGTCCTCGTCGATCTCTGGCTCCACCTCCTGGATCTCGGCCTCACCTGCATCTACAACAGGGTCTGGTGGGTGTTGCAAACACCATCCCGTAACGTGGGAATGAGTGATCAACTCAGTGGAATCATAGAGCAAAGATTAGCATGTTCACAATTCAATCACGCGATAATAGTAAAGCAGTAAATCAGACAATCCTAATACTGTTATTAATGCAAGATGACATGACGTGATGTATGCCCTCACCGACGATCACCCTCATGCGGCAACATCTTACGACCGCGGCATGCCACACTCCCTAGAGTGCTCCACATCTTCCAGGCACATGCAATGCTATGGTGATATGAATTCCAAGTTGTTATTAGTCCATTCAAACAGCAGGATTGGAAAACTAAGGTACTTCCCTTGTATCAATCCTAACACAGATCCTGTCTAGGGTCGTCACTCCTAGTAATCTTATACGATGTATATTTCGTAGGCACTGCAAGGGCTGCCAGGGCTGTTGCTCGCACTCGTTGCACCGCTCCCCCATCACCTTATCAATACAGGCCTACCGTACTCTACTGCAACGGAAGGGTCGTCGCCTCCCGTGGACTCAGAATACGCTCGCGGTCACTACAAAGGGCTCGTCGCCTGATGAGTGTAGGCCGACAGGTAGAATATAGTGTCCCATACCACCATAATCTGCTCACGAGTCTAGGTACTCACTGGTCACTACGGGGACGTTTGTGGCCCCAGCGTAGGCCGACAGCTCGACCACGGTGTCCCATACCACCATGCCCGGCTCATGAGTCTTCATGGATCAAGGTACCATGGTTAACAGGGTTTACAATGGTAAGTTCAGTACCATAGGTTTAAGCAGTTATGACACATACAAGGTGAACGTACATCGGCCAGTCGGGTTACTTGACGGGCTCGACTAGCGCGATCGCATCTCAAGTCGAACGACATGAAGTGCGTAAAACACTTCGCGTGGCCTAACCACTGCCGCCAACTCTAAACACGAATCACGTTCATCGACGCGTCGTTCGTGGCTATGACCAGTCAGCCACAAATTCGCTCGGTTACCGACTGCCTGGACTAAGTCTAGTCCCACACATCTATGAAATCACATTAACAATATATGCAAAGGTATTGGAATTGAAATACAATCATGTGAGCATGTTAACACATGTTATAACATTCAACTTAAGCAAATCTTCAAACACATACATTCCATGCATGTAATGGAATCATGCATATGGTCAACATGTAGGAAATCATTTAGGTCAGCATATTAATCAAGAAATCATTCTCAAACTACTACATAACATCATTTAATTCAATACATACTAATACAAGCATTTATACAAACACATACACTACACACTTAAGTCTACATATAGTATGTCGACCCAAAGTGCGCAACTAGGCGAATCTCTTCGCCAAACTGATTATGCAAGCATTCCTAACTCCCTAATGCGGCAACAAACCATGTCAATCACGTTAGCAAAATATGCATGTAGACCGTACTTCCTACAAATGACTAAAATGCCCTAAATCTCATATTCTTCGTTAATTTACGAAACGGGAAACAGAGAGTATGTTGTACATGTCAAACGGCGATGCCGTCGATAATCTACTATTAAACGACATTGAAAGCGTTGTAAACTGTCAATTAAAGCGTCTAAAATCCTCACCTAGCCTCTTACGGATGCGGGATTTTGAACGGAGCGTGTACGCTTCGTCTACGGCAGTAGGAGAACCTGATTTATGAAATACGTTAGCTAACACGCCCTAAATCGGGATAAATCCTAAATCAGCAAGTTCTAGGGTTGTTTTGTACCTGAAAGAACGGAGAAATCACCAGCCAGGTGATTGGGAAGAGGTGCTGAAGCAGCAGCAATCGGCGGCTCGGAAGCGGGAAAAATCCCTTCCAATCTCTCTCTCAAACTCTCTCTCCTTTTCCTAGGGTTTGCAATTTTCGGATGGGAGAGAGAAATGAGGGTTTCAACCCCTTTTATAAGCTTAAAAACGCCGGAAATAGGCTCCGGAACGAAGTTTACTTGGTGCCTATCCATTTCGGGGCTGTTTCGATTCAAAAGCTGCTTTCTGGTGGTCCCCTGGTCGATTGCGATCGGACTTAAGCTCATGTGTACCAGATATAGCTCATATTAAGTTTTCAGTCTGGCAGGGTTCGCAGATCGCACGTGGCGGACCAGTTTCAGTTCAGCGGTCACTGCACGTAGATCAGGGCTGAAAGTCTCATGATAATAAATAGAAATTTTTCCTGATCCGAGGGTGTAATCTGGATGAATTCTGAAGGTCAGAACGCTTAATACTGACGCGTCAAGTCGTGTGCCAGATTTGAATTTGAAATTCCAAATCTGTCCCTATTCGCGGTCGCTTCAGTCCGGGTTCAACGAAATAGTCTGTGATTATCGGTTTGACTTGATTTTCGAGATGATTGTCAAGTCCAGCTGGGCGGTTCTAACGGTCTAAGATAGGAGGTATCGGACCTTCGACGCGCGGTCTAAATCCAATACAAAAATTTAATGTGGTCTAGAGGACAAACCCGCTTAGAGTTTGATCCGAGGTTATAGAGTATTGTAGAGTTGTTTGTCCTACTCGATTTGGGTCTTGTAGAACGTATTTAAAGTGATCAGGGACTATTTTCCAGCTACTCTAGCGTTGCGCTAGCTAACTTACGCTTAATTTCCATGGAATTTAATTCTACGCGATTTCGGGTCGAGTTGGTACTCGAGCCCAAGTACGGATTTTTCACGGGCGTTACAATCTACCCCCCTTAACAAATAATTTCGTCCTCGAAATTTGTACCTGTTCGTACTCCTCGAGAAGCTGTGGGTAGTTCTTTCTGATCTCGGCTTCTGTCTCCCAAGTAGCCTCCTCCTCAGAGTGATGCGTCCATAGTACCTACACAAGGGGAATCACCTTGCTACGCAGTACCTGCTCCTTCCTGTCTAAGATGCGTGTCGGTCGCAGGATATAAGTAACATCCTCTCCTAACTGCACCTGCTCCCATCTGATGATATGGGAAGGATCAGCAACGTACTTCTTCAGCATAGAGACATGAAATACGTTGTGGACGCTCGCGAGGGGTGTGGGTAAAGCCAATCGGTAAGCCACTGCTCCCACACGATCGAGGATCTGTAATGGACCAATGAATCGCGGTGCCAGCTTCCCCTTCTTCCCGAACCGAAGGACTCCCTTCATAGAGGAAACTCGCAAAAACACGTGATCCCCGACTGTGAACTCTAGTGGCCGTCGTCTCGTATCGGCGTAGCTCTTCTGTCTGCTCTGCGCTGTAAGAAGCCGACGTCGAATAATATCAATCTTCTCTGACGTCGCCTGCACCAACTCTGGGCCAATCAAACTACGCTCACCGACCTCTAACCAGCAATGCGGTGCGCGACAAGGTCGCCCATACAGCGCCTCATAAGGTGCCATACCGATACTCACCTGGAAGCTATTGTTGTATGCAAACTCCGCATATGCAAGACAGTCATCCCAACTGTCCTTGAAGTCCAATGCGCAAGCTCGCAACATGTCTTCCAGGATCTGGTTCACTCGCTCCGTCTGTCCGTCTGTCTGTGGGTGGAAGGCAGTACTGAACTTCAACTTCACACCCATAGCCTCCTGAATGCGAGTCCAGAAAATAGAAGTGAACCGCGTGTCTCTGTCCGACACGATCTCCAACGGAACTCCATGCAGACGCACAATCTCTCGGATGTACAATCTAGCCAGCTCGCCTGCAGAGTTCATAACTCTGATCGGTAGGAAGTGCGCCGACTTCGTCAACCTGTCGACGATCACCCAAATGGAATCATGTCCCTTCCTCGTCTTCGGCAACCTAGAAATGAAGTCCATGGAAATGAAATCCCACTTCCACTCTGCAATTGGCATAGGCTGCAAAAGTCCAGGTGGTCGGCGATGCTCTGCCTTCACCTGCTGACAAGTGAGACAACGGGACACGAACTCAGCTATGTGGGTCTTCATACCTTCCCACCAATACGTCCTCTTCACGTCACGATACATCTTTGTATTGCCTGGATGCATCGCGAGTCTAGTAGAATGCGCAGCCTCGAGAATCTCTCGTCTCAAGTCAGGGACATCTGGGACGCATAGGCGGCCACGGTAACGTAAGCCCCCATCCATGCCAACTCGCCAGTCGGCCTCAGCATCATCACTAGCCTGCTCTCGAAGCTCAGTAAGATGCGCATCGTCTCTCTGCGCCTCGATGACTCGGTCATCGATCTGAGATCGCACCTGTACATGTGCGATGAACTCAAATGGCTCCTCTACGGTGAGTTTCTACTCAAAGTCTCGCAAAAACTCAACCATATCCCACTCGGCAACCATCAGCGGAGCCGCAAACTCTATCGCCTTCTTGCGGCTCAACGCATCAGCCACAAGGTTCGCCTTCCCAGGATGGTAAGAGACTTCAAACTTGAAGTCCTTCAACGTCTCCATCCATCGTCGCTGCCTCATATTCAAGTCTCGTTGCGTGAATATGTACTTGAGGCTCTTGTGGTCGCAAAAGAGCTCGAACTCCTCTCTGTAGAGGTAATGTCTCCAGAGTCTCAGTGCGAATATAACGGCTGCCAACTCTAGGTCGTGTGTAGGGTAATTCTCCTCATGCTTCCTTAATTGTCTCGAGGCATATGAAATTATCCTGTCCCTCTGCATAAGGACACAACCCAAACCAACGCTAGACGCGTCAGTGTATATAGTGTATCTAACCCCTTGCTCTGGCAATACTAGCACAGGGGCGGACGTAAGTCTGTCCTTCAGCTCTTGAAAAGCTGACTCCGCCTTATCATTCCAGGCGAACTTCACGTCCTTCCGTGTCAACTGAGATAAGGGTCTCACGATCTTCGAGAAGTCCTGAATGAAGCGCCGATAGTAGCCAGCGAGACCCAAGAAACTCCTCACCTCAGTGACAAAACCAGGCTGCTCCCAGTCCTGCACCGCAGCTACCTTAGACAGGTCAACTGCCATGCCATCCTTGGACACCACTTGTCCCAGAAACTTCACCTCCTGTTTCCAGAAGTCTCACTTCTTATACTATGCGAATAACTGATGCCGTCTGAGCGTATCAAGGACCAAACGCAAGTGCTCCTCATGCTCCTCTCGACTCCTAGAGTACACCAAAATATCGTCAATGAAGACAACGACGAATCGATAGAGGAAAGGCCGAAATATCCGGTTCATCAGATCCATGAACACGGCCGGTGCGTTCGTGAGACCGAACGACATCACGAGGAACTCGTAGTGGCCAAAACTGGTCCTGAATGCTGTCTTCTGCACGTCCTCATCCCTGACGCGCAGCTGATGATAACCTGACTGAAGATCAATCTTCGAGAAGTACTGCGCTCCTCTCAACTAATCAAACAAGTCATCGATCCTGGGCAAAGGGTACTTGTTCTTCACTGTGAGCTGGTTTAGCCTGCGATAATCAATACACAATCGCATCGAACCATCCTTCTTCCTCACGAACAAGACCGGTGCTCCCCAAGGAGACACGCTAGGCCGTATAAGGCCAAGCTCTAGCAGACCATCAATCTGCGTCCTCAACTCCTCCATCTCACATGGTGCCATGCGATACATCGACAGTGAGACGGGTGTAGAACCAGGAATCAGATCGATAGTGAAATCGATCTCACGTTGGGGCGGCAAGCCAGGGATCTTCCTGAACAGATCCCCGAACTCAGAAACAACTGGCGTCTGCTCAAGTACCTGGGCACCAGCGTCACGCAATAGAGTGGCGTAGCTAAGTATGCGGAAAGGAAGATTTACCCGCACTGAAAATGTGAAGGATGCACCCTCAGGCTCGTACGCTGTGACTATACGAGTCTCGCAGTCAATCTCGGCTCTTGCTGCAGTCAACCAATCCATGACAAGAATGACGTCGAGATAAACAAGCGAGGGATCGACGACCAAATCAAAAGTCATCGTCCTGCCTCCCAGATCAACCAAACAACCCTCACACATCTGGGTGACATCCGAATAATCTCCATGAGCTGCAAAGACTCGCACGCTATCCATAGTGATAGTCTGTAACCCAAGACGTCTGACTACGGCACGCGATATCAAAGAAATCGTGGAACCAGTGTCCACCATGACAAGAACGGGAGTACCTCCGATATGGGCCGTAACCTCGAAGGCTGAATGCTGGAAAGTCGGCGTCGCAGCTGCCTCAGCTGTTAATGCATGAACCCAAGCCTGCTGTGGCCGGTTCGGCCGCTGTGTCAAGGGTCGTGGAGGCTGTCGGATCTGCGATACCGTAGGTCTGAAAGAAGGATGCGCAGGAGCTGACCGTATAGGCGGTGCTGTTATCGTATGTGGACGTACACGGTCAATCTTCTGTGGCGGCGAGAACCCACTGTCCCGCATCCTCGAAAAGCAACTCTGCGCCAAATGGCCTGTCCTCCCACAGTATGTACATGTCAAATCAGGGCGCCGAAACGGTGGTACAGGCGCCGTAGTCCTAGTAGGAGGATCAATGCGAGGCCTCTTGCCCGCGAAGGGCCTGTCTGGCAAATCCGGTCGTGGCCTAGAAGCAGCCGGGCCTCGAGATCGCGCAAGTCGATCCACGTCCTGCTCTGCCCGCATGGACATGTGAATCAACTCCGCATAGGAGGGAAAACTAACACAACACATCTTCGACCGAATATCCGGTCGCAAGCCCTCCAAAAAGCGCCGTATGCGCATCTGCTCATCAGCTAGGATCGTTGGGACATACCTACCCAACTCTGTGAACCGATGCTCATACTCGGTAACTGTCATCGCTGCCTGTCTGAGACGGAGAAACTCATTCTCCCTGTCGTGCCTGTAGGTCTGGGGATAATACTTCTCATGGAAGCGGAACTCAAATGCTGCCCACGTCCATACAAAGTCTGCGGCAACGGTCCGCAGTACGCTATCCCACCACATGCTGGTCTCTCTCTCAAACAGGAAGGTAGCCAGCTCTACCTGCTCAGCCTCGGTGCAGTGCAACATCCGCAAGATCTTCGACACCCGGTCGAGCCAGTACTCAGCCTCCTCGGGTCTGTGAGAACCCGTGAAAGTAGGAGGCCGCAAGCGCTGAAATCGCTTCAAAAGGCCCTGTGTGTCGGCAGGATTCCCCGCAGGGAAAGCAGGCGGCGCAAGATGAGCCATGCCCTCATCCTGGGCGTATATATAAGCATCCTCAGCTGGATGCGCAGGTGGTGCAGGTGGAGTAGATGTAGTCGCACCCCCACCCTGGGCTAATGTCCCCACTATGGTGGTCAGAAGCTGCTGCTGCTGCAGCATCATAGTCATCATCTGCTCGAATCTGTCAGGGGGTGGAGCAGGCTGTGGCGGATGCGGTGTGGAAGTAGATGCGCGATGTGGCTCTCTGACTGATGGCGTAAATGGCGGTGGTCCATCTGTAGGACCAGCGGCAGGCTGAGACGATCGAACCGCCTCAGGAATCGGGCCCACAGCAGGGTCCGCATGAGTGCCAGACTGCGAAGGAGTCTGATCCATATGCTCTGACAATGCAAGCCGAACCGTGCTCCGCGTAGTCTTAGGTGGCATTCCCTATATTCAAAATAGGGCGCAACCTTGTCAGTCTCAATTGCACAAATACACCACAATCATTCACATAGAGAGTCAAAGGCATTCCACGCATTTCATTTAACCAAAATTGTCACAATACAAGGGATATATCCTTACAAGCATCATGACGAGAATAACATGGAAATTAAGACAGTTAAGCAACAACAACATAAGCAAAGCACTAGCCCTAACAGGCTTACACACATAAAGCAGGAAATGACTATCTACTGACAATAACATCAAAGATTGCATCGCTAGTCGGAGTTTGGTGACGGAGGAGGAGCACCCTTATCCTGTAAGCAACACAGGATCGCCTTCAAGGTGCGAGTCACCTTGCCAAATTTCTTCTTTGTAACGGCCTTGGCATCAGCGACCTCTGCGCGAAGTTCTTGGACTTCCCTTCGCAAAGCGGTCTGACTCTCCTCCATCCGAGCAATGCGGTCGTCGATAGTAGCCTGCGCAGAAGGAGGAGGGCTCTCATCAGTATCCTGAGCCTCCTCTTCTGCTTCTTCCTGAGCTTCTTCCTGAACCTCTGCTCTAGGTTCTTCTTCGCTTTGATCTTCCTCATCATCAAAGTCATCCCCACTATCCCTTTCAAGTTGATTTTCACAGTATTGCGACCCAATCTTCATCTTGACCATTGTCGACTCATCGATGGTGTGAATCGATACCGGCAATTCCGGCCCAAGTCTATAGGCAAACTCAAGCGCAATCTTGCAAATAAGTCGGCCAAAGGGAAGCGATTCGGATGTTCTTCTTGACCTGGCTATGAGAACTATCTGCAGTAAGATGAAAGTGGCCATACATACGTTCTCTCCCTGGGCCACCAGAAATAAGAAATCGACCATAAGACGTGTACATTTAATGCGGTTCGTCGACCTGGGATAAACATTGAACGTGCAGATATGATGCAGCAGGCGCAAATCCTCAGACATGTACGTCGCCTTGAGGCTATTATTAGGCTGCCATGGAACCAACTTACCGCACAGAAACCTGGTGCGGCGATCTCGTTCACGTCTAGTCCTCAGATTCTTCTCACTAGGATGCACATCACCTAGAGGCACGTTGAGAAGTCGTGCAATCAACCGAACGTCGATCATAGCCATCCGATCTCTACCAAAAGGGATTTTGAACTGCAAAGGCTCTAAGGTAGGATTCTGGATGCTTGCATAGAAGGCACGAACAGTGCTCACATTAGCACGAGCGCGAGCTTCAAAGATCGGACCCCAATGCGCGGCTTCAATACGTTCGAACAACAGATACTCGCCGAACAATCGTCCATCTACGTCCGCCTCAAATAACACTTTGCGATCAGTGTATTGGCCATGAGGCATCTCCGAAAGAATTGTTCGCCCAAGGTGTGCATGGGGATCCAAATCCCGCTTTGTACGGCACTCCAGGACTGGAGCTGGACCTGCGGCGGCGCTTGAACTTGCGGCACCACTCCGCGGTCTTCTCGATCGAGCAGGGCAGCTCGGCCCAGCCTCGTCTATTGCAGTTTTTCTCTTACCCATCAAAGATATGATGGATGAGAGTGATAAAAGGCCCAAAATGGCTTCTACGAAAGCCATGAAAAACGGTGAAAATGTGAAGAAGTGGCTGCCCAATCTGAGAAAAGGAAATCTAGGCGTCGTAGAGAGATGCTTCAAGCTTCCCAAGGCTGTAGTTTCAAGGAGAAATACAAACAAAAAGATAGAATGGAGCACCTCACGATTTCAGCTCTATTTGGGGGATTTTGGAGCTCCAAATGGTGAGATCTTCAAGAAGAGGGGCTGCCAACACCCAATAAATGATGGGTGGTGGTCGGTTTTGGCCAAGGAGTGATCTAGGAGTGCTTTGGGACACCGGAGTTTGGAAGGGGTTGCTGAAAATCGAAAATAGGGCTATGGGGAGGGCTGTTTGTGAAGGAGGGGTATGATTTAGGGGTTTTCGTGAGATGGGAGCTACCTAGGGAGGGTGTACATCTTATTTAAGGGCATGCGCCCAAAATTTGGGACCAATGGACCCCACCGGTCGGCGATGCATCGCCCGACCGGCGATGGCATCGCCGGCCAACTTCCAAGTTGGCCGGTGGGACCACATGGATTTGGTCCCCCATGGTCCAAGGGTTCCAAAAATGTATGTCCCACCCCCTAGTTCATCGTATTTTGGTCTGTATGAGCCCAAATATGTGTTCAGGGCTTTCCGGGACTACATCGCAATCCCGAATACTAAACCATATGATGCAGCATATGAATTTGGGATAGAAGGAGCCAGTACACCTATCTAGATCCTTAGTTGCTAAATAAAGTGAAGTTAGAATGGCCTTATGACCATTTTTCATGAAATTTTACTATTCACTATGAAATTTTGTGAAAGTACTAATTTGTGTTATTTTTATATTAGGTTTGATGCCTAACATGAAATGGATAAGAAATAAATGAAGGTCGGAGTGTTTAGAGGAGGAATTTTGAAGATTTTTGGCGAAACGGGGTTTTTAAGCCCTGGCGATTGATTACAGGGGTCGTGGTCATCTCACGGCCCAAGGATTCACTTTTGCGGTTTAAAACCGCTCATAGGTCGTCTCAACCTGACTTCCTACAGTTTAGAAGTGATTCGGGTTGCCTTATGCGACCCGAGATGCATTACAGACTCGATCTTGCGATCGATTCTAATAGACTTCGCCTATCGGCGAATCTACGATCCTAGAAGTGTTTCTAGACCCTTCTCGCACCCACCTAAGTCAAAGGAAGCGACAGCGTACGTCGCAAGACCATAACCCAGGCCCAGTATACTCTTATTCATGCTCTGATACCAACTTGTAACACCTTGAAAATCGGGGGTCGTGTATAAACTCAACTCTCGAGTTCCAGACCGTCACTTATGCAACAAAAATGGTTATGATTTATTGTTGTCTGATTTAAAGCATTCACATGAGTAAAAGTATACCAAACTGCAATTCATACTTCAGATCCAGTGATAAAAGCAAGCGGAAGACTAAACAATATATATCACTGTATGGAAAAATAAAGTAAATCTCATTTGTCTCCAAAGTATGACTACATCTCTGAGTCTCATATACATATGCATAAACAAAAAATAATGTTCAAAATAGTCCCACTGATGTCCCCTCGATCCAGGTCGCCTACGGGAAGCCGTCGTGATACTGCATATACGAGAACTTATCCTGGTCCTCGTCGATCTCTGGCTCCACCTCCTGGATCTCGGTCTCACCTGCATCTACAACAGGGTCTGGTGGGTGTTGCAAACACCATCCCGTAACGTGGGAATGAGTGATCAACTCAGTGGAATCATAGAGCAAAGATTAGCATGTTCACAATTCAATCACGCGATAATAGTAAAGCAGTAAATCAGACAATCCTAATACTGTTATTAATGCAAGATGACATGACGTGATGTATGCCCTCACCGACGATCACCCTCATGCGGCAACATCTTACGACCGCGGCATGCCACACTCCCTAGAGTGCTTCACATCTTCCAGGCACATGCAATGCTATGGTGATATGAATTCCAAGTTGTTATTAGTCCATTCAAACAGCAGGATTGGGAAACTAAGGTACTTCCCTTCTATCAATCTCAACACAGATCCTGTCTAGGGTCGTCACTCCTAGTAATCTCATACGATGTATATTTCGTAGGTCACTGCAAGGGCTGCCAGGGCTGTTGCTCGCACTCGTTGCACCGCTCCCCCATCACCTTATCAATACAGGCCTACCGTACTCTACTGCAACGGAAGGGTCGTCGCCTCCCGTGGACTCAGAATACGCTCGCGATCACTACAAAGGGCTCGTCGCCTGATCAGTGTAGGCCGACAGGTAGAATATAGTGTCCCATACCACCATAATCTGCTCACGAGTCTAGGTGCTCACTGGTCACTACGGGGACGTTTGTGGCCCCAGCGTGGGCCGACAGCTCGACCACGGTGTCCCATACCACCATACCCGGCTCATGAGTCTTCATGGATCAAGGTACCATGGTTAACAGGGTTTACAATGGTAAGTTCAGTACTCTAGGTTCAAGCAGTTATGACACATACAAGGTGAACATACATCGGCCAGTCGGGTTACTTGACGGGCTCGACTAGCGCGATCGCATCTCAAGTCGAACGACATGAAGTGCGTAAAACACTTCGCGTGGCCTAACCACTGCCGCCAACTCTAAACACGAATCACGTTCATCGACGCGTCGTTCGTGGCTATGACCAGTCAGCCACGAATTCGCTCGGTTACCGACTGCCTGGACTAAGTCTAGTCCCACACATCTATGAAATCACATTAACAATATATGCAAAGGTATTGGAATTGAAATACAATCATGTGAGCATGTTAACACATGTTATAACATTCAACTTAAGCAAATCTTCAAACACATACATTCCATGCATGTAATGGAATCATGCATATGGTCAACATGTAGGAAATCATTTAGGTCAGCATATTAATCAAGAAATCATTCTCAAACTACTACATAACATCATTTAATTCAATACATACTAATACAAGCATTTATACAAACACATACACTACACACTTAAGTCTACATATAGTATGTCGACCCAAAGTGCGCAACTAGGCGAATCTCTTCGCCAAACTGATTATGCAAGCATTCCTAACTCCCTAATACGGCAACAAACCATGTCAATCACGTCAGCAAAATATGCATGTAGACCGTACTTCCTACAAATGACTAAAATGCCCTAAATCTCATATTCTTCGTTAATTTACGAAATGGGAAACGGAGAGTATGTTGTACATGTCAAACGGCGATGCCGTCGATAATCTACTATTAAACGACATTGAAAGCGTTGTAAACCATCAATCAAAGCGTCTAAAATCCTCACCTAGCCTCTTACGGATGCGGGATTTTGAACGGAGCGTGTACGCTTCGTCTACGGCAGTAGGAGAACCTGATTTATGAAATACGTTAGCTAACACGCCCTAAATCGGGATAAACCCTAAATCAGCAAGTTCTAGGGTTGTTTTGTACCTGAAAGAACGGAGAAATCACCAGCCAGGTGATTGGGAAGAGGTGCTGAAGCAGCAGCAATCGGCGGCTCGGAAGCGGAAAAAATCCCTTCCAATCTCTCTCTCAAACTCTCTCTCCTTTTCCTAGGGTTTGCAATTTTCAGATGGGAGAGAGAAATGAGGGTTTCAACCCCTTTTATAAGCTTAAAAACGCCGAAAATAGGCTCCGAAACGAAGTTTACTTGGTGCCTATCCATTTCGGGGCTGTTTCGATTCAAAAGCTGCTTTCTGGTGGTCCCTTGGTCGATTGCGATCGGACTTAAGCTCATGTGTACCAGATGTAGCTCGTATTAAGTTTTCAGTCTGGCAGGGTTCGCAGATCGCACGTGGCGGACCAATTTCAGTTCAGCGGTCACCGCACGTAGATCAGGGCTGAAAGTCTCATGATAATAAATAGAAATTTTTCCTGATCCGAGGGTGTAATCTGGATGAATTCTGACGGTCAGAACGCTTAATACTGACGCGTCAAGTCGTGTGCCAAATTTGAATTTGAAATTCCAAATCTGTCCCTATTCGCGGTCGCTTCAGTCCGGGTTCAACGAAATAGTCTGTGATTATCGGTTTGACTTGATTTTCGAGATGATTGTCAAGTCCAGCTGGGCGGTTCTAACGGTCTAAGATAGGAGGTATCGGACCTTCGACGCGCGGTCTAAATCCAATACAAAAATTCAATGTGGTCCAGAGGACAAACCCGCTTAGAGTTTGATCCGAGGTTATAGAGTATTGTAGAGTTGTTTGTCCTACTCGATTTGGGTCTTGTAGAACGTATTTAAAGTGATCAGGGACTATTTCCCAGCTACTCTAGCGTTGCGCTAGCTAACTTACGCTTAATTTCCATGGAATTTAATTCTACGCGATTTCGGGTCGAGTTGGTACTCGAGCCCAAGTACGGATTTTTCACAGGCGTTACAATAATTTAACTGCAAGATTTTCAACTATTCAGGCAATAGTAGTGTTAAGGGCAGTTGTCCTGGCTGCCTCAGATGTCTCAGCACAAAATAGAACTTCTTCTTTGCTTCCGCAGTTTCGGATAACTCTATCTTTTCGGACTTCCCTTTCGTCGTTTTCACATGAGCATTTTTCAAGGTTTTGTTTCCATCATTCTTTTTCTCTTCTCCTCTGGTAAAATCGTTGTAATAACTGGCATCTGCAAAGTAGGCCTCGGCTTCTGTGTATGGTCTTGTATTAGCCATTACTTTATACTGCATTCCATTCCTATAGTATTTGAAACATTGATAAAGGATAGAAGGTATAATACCATACTGATGTATCCACGGTATTCCCAAGAGAAGATTATATGTCATGACTGTGCTGATCACATGGTAAACAACATTAGTAGTTAATTCTCCTATTTCCAATGTCATTGTAATTTTGTTAAGCGTACGCTGCCCATCTTGATTAAAGCCCTGTATCATCATTCCACTAGGGTGCAGGTCGGAATGACGGTAACTCAATTTATTCAACATTGTTAATGGTAATAGCTTTATCACAGATCCGTTGTCGAGCATAATCCTTTTTACTTCTTTGCTGCGATGTGGCCTACTAGCATCAATGGCCTATTATGCCCTGTATCATAAGCTGGATCATCATCAGAGAAGGAAACTACTGGCATAAGTTCTCTCACCCTTTGTGCTCTTTATTTTCCATTCCACCAGAAACGTTTCTTTGACATTGTGGTCAAATAGTGCTTGAATCAAACTTTGCTCGAAATCTTCTAATAACTTTAACCCGTCATAAATGCTTAACTGAACCGGTATACCTTTCAAATGATTCACGACGTCATAAGTCACCTTTGTTGTTTCATCCTTCTCTTCTCTCCTGTCACTGTCGTGTTGATCCCTGATGTTCTCCGTTCTTGTAGTTTCGACTTTCTACCTTGGGGGACTTGCCATTTTTTTTCCTAACCGTAGCGTAATTACCACAACATTTGCTGTCATCTTACGATGTTCTTTCTCTGCTCTTTCATGAGAACTTTCCGAAACCGTCAGTACGTTCATCATCACCTTTGTATCCCTTTCTTTTTCTTTTTCAATCACTATTTCGCTCCTATTTGTCATTCTTTGTATTATGCACTTTAATGTATAACAATTTTCTATCGGATGCCCTACCAGACGATGGTAGCGGTAAAAATCTCTTTCTCTTGATCTTCTTGCATCTCCAAGGTGCTTAGACGCAGGTAATTTTATCGTACCAGTTTTCAACAACTGGTTCATCATAAGGATAACGTCTTCTCTATTAAATGTAAACCCTTCATGAGAATTAAGCGATATGGGTCTTTTTCCAGTGAACCTGCTTCTAGGACGGCTTGATTCTTCCTTCCACTCAGCCCTTTTTGCTCCCGAATACCTTATTTCTTGACTCATTTTTTCGTGGTCCACAACATTTGCGATTAACCTACTGGGTCCTCTTCTAGCCGTTTTATAATGAAACGTTGACATTTTTTGGGTCATCAGCTATAGGGCGTGGACTTTAGTGACCAAGTCACAGAAAGTCTTAATATCGGTGCTAGTGAGTCCA
Organism: Magnolia kwangsiensis; assembly: GCA_037074715.1. NCBI lineage: Eukaryota > Viridiplantae > Streptophyta > Magnoliopsida > Magnoliales > Magnoliaceae > Magnolia > Magnolia kwangsiensis. The sequence goes on from CM073582.1 coordinate 18,304,547, forward strand.
AACGCAATTCCCTTTTCCATGGAATTTAGGCACATCTTGACCTGTTCTTTTTCTTCCGACAACTGCCTGCACGAGGCTCCCAATGTCTTCTATTTGTCTGTAAACTTCTCCACTAGTTTCCCTTCTCTCTGCCATATTAAAGTCAACTTTGTTATGCTGACATCTTGCTCTGAAGAAAAAAAATTTGACATAAAGGCATCTCGCGTCTGCTCCTACGTGCGTATTGATCTTGGAGCTAAACTAGAATACCATCGGAATGCTTTACTTGTCAGAGATGATTTGAACAAACATAGGCAGTACTGTGATATCATAGAGAAATTCTCCATGCTAGTAATAAAGTACATCAAATGCTCCTCCGGCGACCCCTCTCCATTAAACCTTTGAAAGTCTGGGTGCTTGAAGTTAATGGGGAACAGGACATCCTCTACTTCTCGTGGATATGATGTCCGATATCTGAACCAACCAACATTCTTGTGTTCCCTTTCTGCTCTAATGGCTTCCTCAACAACTTGTCATACTTCCTCTTGAGTTATGGTCCCCACTGTCGAAGTAGATCCGAGTAATCCTGCCCCTTGTGGTTGGAAACCTTCAGGTTGACATTCTTGTTCGTTTATCATACGCATCATTAGAGGAGCTACTATCTAGGCTACATTGTGCACGAGGGTTGTCAGAGCTTCTCTGAGATTTCGACATTCTTCCCTTAATGTCCTCTGTGCTTGTGTCATTTCATTCATGTGGTCCTCCATGGTCGGCATAATTCCCTGATCTGTTATGGCCATGTGTACTGTAGCTTCCCCACTTCTTGATGAAGCTGTAGTTGGAGTGGGATAAGAATATATTGACGTGATGGGGCTTACAAGGAGGGGAGTCTCGTTCGATTTTCCTGTACTTCCACTGCAACTGATTGATTGAGATGATACAAAAGTAGGCGATCCTACAAGTAGCTCCTTTCCTTTTTGTTCTTTTATCCATCAGATTTTTGTAGCAATCAAAGCCAGGAAGTCACATGATGCTAACTGCAGAACCACTTGCCTAGGATATATTGCAGGAGGGACCAGTTCGGGATTCTTTTTGGTGGTGTTAAGTTTTATTGGTCCTCTAGTTCGTGGCGAAGGTAAATTTGTTCTAAAGCTCCTTGCATTTCAAGCTCTCGTCCTTCGAGATGTCACAACAGTCCAGTTCTCATAATCTTCTAGTGCCTGAGGTGAAGCAGACGCGACTCCAACCGTTGTTCGAGTTAAGTCATTTTTACTTACGGAATACTGGGCTTCACACCTCGGAGGTTGATTTAGTGCATATTCCACTGCGAATCCAGTCGCTGTGAAATAAAAGTTTACTTTCATCAATGAGTTTGCCATTTGATCGTAGTTCGTAATTTTATCTTTTTAACTTCAAAATAAGACATAAAATTGTAATTATTATTTAAATAACAATATAATTTATCTGAGAGATTGGGGGGGGGGGGGGGGGGATGTTCCCACAGAGAGTTACCATTTTGGCTTTAGAAAGATGCCAAACAACAATAAAAGTTATGTAACTATCTCAATGTTAACATTAAATAAGATAAATTCTCCAGTAGAGTTGTCATTTTTTTTTCGAACCAAAAACAAATGCATTTCGATTTAGGAGATTATCTTATTTAAATATAACAGAGAAAAAGTACATTAAGAACAATCATCGTATTATTAATACTGAGTTCATTTACATCCTCGGTTGTCCCTTGATTCTGAGATAAATTATCCATAATATGGAAATTGACAAAGTTCAAATGTTAAATCTGAATGTCAAATTCGGCAGCACTTCGACTCGTGTTTTGATCATCTCTTTAAGAGGAATATTGTACAGATCTGATCAGCTGATTTATCTTCCTGAAGTTTGGATAGAAGAAGAACCGGAGCCTGATCATTTCGGCAACATTTCGATCCTTATCATTACTGACTGTATAGTAGTTTGGTTGCGCAGACCTGCGCAACTGACATGGTTTGCGCGGGTCAGCGGAAACCCCGTGCTTCTTTGCATTCCTACCTTCAGTCTTTTCTACCTCTCTGCAGTTCTTTCAAAATCTTTAATCCTCCCAAATGAGAGGGGGATGAGGGTATTTATAGACTTTCACATGTGCGAAACCTCGATCATGGTGTCAAAGGACCCACCTTTCATCGATTCTAATAATTCATGGACAACAAGTCCTGAGACCAATTGCGCGAGCCTGCGCAACTGATGTGAATGGTTGTGCAAACCCGCATAATTAATATGGTTTGCGCGGACTCGGGCAAACTCCCTTAAATATACTTTTTTTTCTTCATCTTCTGTTTTCTTCCATGTTTTTCATATTTATCTTCTTATTCTTCAATTCTTTCTTTTCCTTTTTTTATGCCTCAACACCCCTGCCATTGGATTTTGATTTAGAACTTGAAGATCCTATACCTTGTTTAGAATTTTTGCCCCTCGTAAACATTGCATTAGAAGATGTCACTATGTCGCCGTTTAACTTTCTTATGGCCTTCCCTTGAAGGGGCTAACGTAACGGTGTCGACACTTAGGGTTTTATTCGTGGTGCACATTATATCCTTGAATGACTCATATGATACCAGAAGAGAATTCAGCAATATACATGCTTGTTCTTCATCTTTCATCACATCTTCCATATCCAGCAATTTGTAAACTAATTTATTAAATTTGTTGATATGAGCCTTCGAATCTTCACCCTTTGCCATCTTGAAGTTATACCACCGCCTCCTCAAGTGTAGGTGATTTTCAAAGAATTTTTTTCCATAGACATCCTCTAACTTCACCCACAACTTAGTCGCAGTTTTCTCCCTCATGACATTGTAGAGAACCTCGTCCGTGAGATAAACAAATCGATGATAAGACCTTTTTATTAAGAATATTCCAATCATCATTAGTCGTAGTAGACTTTTGCTCCTCAAGAGCACCATCTTCGCCTTGCTTGATTAAGGAACTGGTCATCCTAGTCTTCTATAACCCAAAGTTATTTTTCTCTGAGTATACCTAGTATTTATCATTATTGCTTATCCCTCAGATTTAGATCTGTGCCCCAACGATTTTTCTGATGCCACTTGTTGGGATTTGTGTTGCGAAATCACACAGATATGGATCTAGGATAACAATCTAATAACACCAAATAAACACGAGAGAATACAAAGATTTAATGTGGAAAACCCTTTCGAAAAAAAACCACAGCACAAAGCGACAAAAATTCTACATGGATGCATAAATTATAAAGAGAAAGGACTGACCCGATTCAAACAACCTCAAATCTTACCATTATTACACCCTTTAGAAACCTTAAAACCCTTTTAGGAACTCTTGAAACCCCTTTAGAAAGGCTTAACATGCCTGATAATGGCTCTAGGAACTTCTATTTATAGATGAGGAAACCCCACTTATACACCTCCCTAGAAACCACCTCAAATTTATGCAGTCCGTGCATAAACCGCGCACTATCTACGTAACCCTCTACTAGTCAAGACTAGGCTTCGACTAGTTGAAGGACCCCTTCGACTTGTCGAGCATTCCAGAAATCCTAAATACCTTGTTACTGGACTTCGAGTCAAACTGTCGAAAGGACCTTCGACTAGTTGAGTCAATCCCTCGACTAGTCAAGCATCTTAGTGAACCAAGATTTAAGACATCTGTTTTACAACAACAGGGTCTTATATTCATGCTCACAATCCACCATGCAGTGGCGATGACTACAATTTCCTATATGAGGGCCTTCATCGATCTAAACCATCCATGGTGCTGATTGGAGCAAAGGGATGCCCAAGAATCAGATGACTATAACTATTCAACGGGTGCCCAAGTGATGGATGATTAAAATAAGAAGTACGGTAATAGTCCGTATTCAACGGAAAAAAATACCAATATAAGAGGGATGTAAGAATCTAATATGGGAGACTTCGAGGGGACCCCTTATCTATGGTAAGAATTATTGAATAAATGGTTTAGATCGTTGAAAACAAGTCTCGAATGCAGGAAATCCTAAGAAGTAGCAAACCGTACATTTGCTGTCATGAACATGGGATGCCAATTTCACAACTAGGCTGTCAACCAGCTTGGCTGCTGTTGGTCTTGGCTTCGATTTTGAATTGTTTTGGGTTAGTCCTATTCAAAATTCTGATTTTGATAGGCCTCTGCCTAGCCCATTGACACTCATACGTGGAACAAAAAAATTGTTACGGCCACAAAGATTCTATGTGACATTCACTCCATGCATCATCTACATGGAAACTCATTAAATGTTGGCCAAAAATAAAGGTGAACTGAATCTCAAGTGAGCCATATCATAAGGAAAAAGTAGAAATGGGTGCGCCAACCATTGGAACCCCTTTAGGCCCATCGAGATGCTAATATTCGGTTTTTTCTCCATCCTATCAGGACTCACTTCAGATCGGGTGAGATTGCATATTAAATCACGATGCCCCCGAAAGGTTTTAAATGTGGGAGTCCCATCCTCACTAAATTTTCTAGTGTAGCCCTATTTATACCTATTCTAGTGCATTCATGCGGACCAATGAAATGTTGCCGCATGTCAACACTGCATACGAATAACAGACGAAATCTTACTCGCACCTTGAATATATTTTCTAACCCCACATTCAATGACATGCCACTTGCTAAAAAGCAAAACATCTTAGAATCACACACACATTTGTGGTCTAGAAAAGCGATATACTATAAGGACTTGTGATCCACATGCATCTGGCACATGTGGTCTAGCAGTGTGCTCAACAAGCTATAAGAAGTCTCGTTGAGATAGGAAATCTTTCGCTAACCAGATACGCTCAGCATGAATTATTTCACACAATCATGTTAAAACAGAACAAAACAAAAAAAATAAAATTCTAGAGGCTATTAGTGCTTTCACGGTGACTACAAAGGTCGTAGAAGCGGGTTCTTCTTAAATTAAAAAGAAATCAAGGGAGGCAACGAGGAATTCGAGTCTGATTGGGATGTGATCTCATAACCTTTGAAGATCAAACGTGGATCATTAATGAAACTCAATATGGTTGTTGCCTTTCCTAATCTATACAAAAATCAAATGATGAAGCCTTTGAGGTAGCCGTACCAACCGAGCTATCACACACAACTTTTCTCACAGTGCAATGTTGTCTTATCTTCATTTTTAGCTTTAGGTCCCCCACTTCTATCTAATCTCGTTGCAATAAGTCCAGAGTTTAGCATAGCTTTGATCGTTGTTGTACGATGCCGTCGCTGCAATACGCATAGGAGTAGCATAAATATTCATGACTTCTATCATCAGATCTTTAATTAACCGAGTACATACTCGAAAGATCATATTGGTCACATTTTTTTGGCCATTCGCATTGATTGTTTGTTCACACATACAATCATAAGTATCTATTTTTTATTTTCTTAATTTACTTATTTTATGTTCTCGCCGATTGCACTGATCTTCATTCCAAATTTATTAAATTAACGATCAACCTTAATATTTGTTTTTATTATCTATAATCATTATATTGAAAAACCTAAGAACCATAATCATGGTTGAAAGAAAGTCCTTAGATTAATGCAAAAGGATCCAATTTAGAAGGGCTAACATTAAATTGCTTGATTGTTGCACATTAGTGGTTGGACAGTTAGGTCGACATTTATAGGTTATATCATATGACTGATTTGGCATCTAGGGTCACAAGCATTCAGCCAAACCCGAGTTGAGTACGACTTTAGCATATCTGACACTATCCTAATTGCACGCGTTTTATTAAATACGTGTCATTCGTTAACACATGTGGTCTCATATCTGATTGAACTACAACATGCCCACTTGAAATTTTGATTGGCCTGATTTTCAGCACCAAGACTACTTAAGGTAGCACACAATGCCCACCAACCCCACCATAATGTATGTGTTTATCCACCAATAAAATGATGCAGATCCAAATCTCCACTGGACCACACCATGGGAGGCACTAGTGATTGAATGTCCACCGTTGAAACTTTCTTAAAGCTACACAAGTCTTAGATTAAGTTGACATTTGCGTTTTCCCTTCATTAAGGTCTTTGTGACCTAATGTAACGCCTTGAATTTTTGCTATTTTGATTTGCAAAAAATCCTTATTATTATTATTTTTAATATATATCACTAGTCTACGTTGTCACTTACTGACCTTTGACGTTCGGAGTGAACCCATACGTGGGAGGTACCAGTAAAGAATCACGCAAATTCAATTAACCAACCGTATGAAGCCAATGAATCCGCCTGATCACTTAAACCTCAAGTTTAGCTTCCTGAGTTGTTTATCTAGGGCTCAAATCTATTTGATCTATCATTGACTAATCAAGACAACCATAATTAAAATAAAGATCTACCTAAATCCGGGCTAGCTATGGGCTGGATCTTAATTAACGAATAAAGTCAACCTGTTTATTCATTTAGCCTAAGAACCAACTGTTTAGAGTGATTATGCTGAATCACCATTTTTACTAATTTCAAATATGTCAAATTATAAACATAATTAATCCAGACCATAATCATTGTGCATAAGAAATCGCACTATCTAATTCACTCCATGAATGTCTTGATTATCCAAACGATTTCTGAACCGCTCATTAGTGGGCCACTAGTTCCGAAACTATAGAATAATGTTTGTCTCACTGGGCTTGACGCCCGTCATGGTTGGTGAATTAAAAAATTACCCAGAACTGCTCAAATTAGGCCAGGAAGGAAGTGCTTGAAACACATAGCTTTTCATAGTCATGAATCTGAAACTTAAGCAAAGAAGGCCCCTTTACTCATTCGCGAAATTGCGACTTCTGACCGTTAGATTGCGACCAAACTCAAGGTACAGGTCAAGGATATTTTTCCACCTGTATCCATATAGTCGTGTCCTTGATCGATCGTCGATGACCATCCATTACAAGTAAGGTCCCCACAATCAATTGAGGCATCCGATCGCCACCAAATTCGGACCGATCACTCATCCGGCGATGCGGCAACTACCCCGTGGCATAGATGAGTCAGTCAGCCCCTAAAATAGCCCTGTGGCCAGGATTCAACCCACTATGGCATGCATGTTAGAAAAAAAGACTCCCATGGGCATTTAAACACGAATTACAGACTATTTAAGCCCAAAAATCACACTCTCTCACTCCCATATGAATTTTTCTGTTGTAAGGGAGAGAGGGAGTGGGGAGAATAGAAGAAGAAGTTCATTGAGGGAGTTAATTTGGGAAAAATTACCCTTGCCGCTACCCACAACGGACCCCACAATCGCGCCCCACCATAGGGAGCGGCCCACTAACGATAGAAAGGTAACCCTCTAGCCCTCTCCAAATTTCAGCATTGTAGAATTATTTGTATGTGCTCTTATGAGTTAATTTCGTCGGCGTGGGGCTTTAATTCGCCAACCCACGGACCTAAAACCTTAGAGTGGCACCACGAATCAACGGACTACTCTTAGGTGTATACCATTACCCTTAGGTTGCCAATTACCGAACTTACGTCACAATTGATGATCGTGTAGTGAAATTTAAAATTTGCATGCTAAACATTGAGTAAATATTTATGTGTAATACCCTTTATGAATTGTGAATTTTGCCTAGAATAATTGATCCTTGATTGCATGCTAGACTAGACTGTTTGTTGAAATTTCCATGCCCATATGCTCCACATCCTCCCTTTGATACTTGTGTGTAATTATCTAGTTGTAAACTGTGCGATGATTGAAAAAATGTACTTGCATGCTTTTCGTTTGCTCATATTAGGTAGAACATCCTAAGTATTAATAACTTGGTTTTTTATTCTTAAGTAGAATTGTTTGTGGCATGCTATAGAATTTTAGTCTAACGACAATTGGGGTTGGCCAGCAAAATAAAAAAGATTCGCAAAGGCAGCCCTACTGGATCGGTTGCCTTGGGCCAATCCGATCGATTCAAGCTAAAGACGGACAACCGACAGTAGTTGGACTACGCAGGATGCTTACACTTAGTGCCGGTTACGCTGTACTTCACCTGAATAAGCCGAATTAGTCTACCAATTGGCTAACCATGTATGTTCACCATGTATGATCACGCTAACTTGAATCTAAAGTATTTCATACCTTTGAGAGGCCTACTATTAACCGTTAGTGATACGATCCTCAAGTCTCGAGAGTCGGGCATTGTGGTATGAGACACTATGTTCGTGTTATTAGCATACGCTAGGTGACGAGCCTTCTCGTAGTGACCAGCAAGCATAAGAGGTGATACGTCCTTGTTCGAACGGCCCCCGTCAAATAACCTGGCTAATGATTTCGTACCAAAGTACCGTTCGAATGACTCTGACATTAATAGAATTAGGTGATGAGTCATTCCTTGTGGTGATTTAATTATGTTAAAAGCCCGCACATCGTAACTGAGTGATCATACTCAGTGTTTGGGTGATGACTTATACCGAGTTGATCCGCATACCTTTGGGTATAGTGTCTTACCTTTGAAATTATTGATTTGTAAGATAAATGGATGATACCTATATTTAGATCATGGATCGCAGGCTCAAAGTCACTACATTAGCCCTGGCCCAAGTGATTTGGATAATATCATTGATTAAATGGAAGTGTTTCAGCTTCTTCGATCTTGATAAATGAATGGACTTAATTAAATACTCGACTAACATGAATATTCATAGCATTGCATTAGCATAGGTTGACAACTCGGCAGTCAAGGTCGCATTGAAGGAGTGTTGGTTATATGCGAACATATGAATGGTGTCGTTTGAGGGAGTGTTGGATGACGAAGGCATGCATCATATCATAATACTATGCATGTGCATTAACAAGACTATCTTGGAATCATATGTTTAGTTGTTTCTCATTATTCGTGCCCGTGGAATTGATAACTCATGTAACTTTATGCTAATGGAGCCACTAAGTTGATCACTCACTCCCGTTCTGCGACGGTATTTTAAAACATCAACCAAACACTTTCGTAGATGTAGGTACTAGGAATCCGATGTGTTGGAGGAGGCTTACACAGACTCGAAGGAGTCCTCATACTTCCAGTTGCTAGACGGGCCAATGTAAGACACTTTCGAGACATCAATGAGATTTTATAGTCGATACGTTTTGTATTTTTGAAACTGTATATTTTACTCAATTATAGTCCCGTGCTCTAAATAAACATATTTTATTTGTTAATTGATTTATTTGCGTTAAGATTTACGTTTATTCCAAAGTACATCGCATAATATATTTTAATTACATGAATTGCTTAAATGCCAGGTAAAATGAATTATAAAATCTCACTTCTGCACAGCATAAGTGACACTCAGGATATCGGGAGTCGAGTATCTACTCGGCCCCCGAAATCCGAGGCGTTACACCTAACCAATAGGTTGGGTGACCAATAAACATTATAGTGGGCCCTAGGATGTTTCAAGGATGTTTTGACTGGTGGGGTATTCAATCACCATTGTTTTTGACGGTTTGGCCCACCGTCAGATCTTGACCTGCCTCATTTTTGGGGCCATTTCCAATAATGAACAGAAAAATGTTAGATGAGACATCGCGGTGGGCTCCATAAAGTTTACTCAATATGATATGGCCCACTAAGTTACTTTATACACAATCCACTTTTGATGCAATCTAAGCCCCTGATCTTCCACCCATAACCATCAAGTGGGTGGGACTTGTAAGACCCACCTTGATATATATGCTGTATATGTATAGTGTTTATTTGTTTTCTTAGCTTATTTTTGGATACGGCCGACAAAGAAGCAGATAAAAATTTCAGGTGGACTACATCACAAGAAACAGTGGTCCTGAATGTCCACATTTTAAAATTTCCAATATCTACCCGTATTGTTTGTGGAGCATCCATCCGAAAAGTTAAGGAGACTTGGATGACTAGAAAAAGAAAAAGATAAAAAAAAGTATCAACTCGATCCAACGGCATTGTGGCGCACAGAATATTTTCAATGGTCAATAACCAATGTTTCCCGTGGCCTGGTTCACCAAAAATTTGTATCTGATTATTTTCGGGCCATGCTCTAAAATAATCTAGCAAAACAGATGGACGGTGTGGATATACCACGCATACATCAACGTGGCGCTTACGGTCAGGGTCCCGCGCACATCGGGTCGCAGCCAAGTCCCGCTCCTACTTGTCGCAGGAAATCGACAGCGAGCAGAACACTAGAATTCCTCCGTAAAACCACACACGAGGAGAGGGAGAGAGAGAGAGAGAGAGAGATGGTGGCGACGAATCTGAAGGCGGAGACGATCTCTCTCCAGGAGAAGAGAGACGCGATCGAGGTCGAGATGAGCGGTATCATCTCTCGTCTCACCCAGCCGGGTGGGCCAGGAATCTCCGACCCTCTCACTGATTCCCAGGCAAGATTTCCATTCCCCATCGGTTCTTCCGTTGCGCGTTCGGGTGCACTATCGAATTCAACCGCAATCGTTAGGCCCAGTACTCGCAATCCAAGGAAGTAGCCCTTTCGATTTGCAGTTTGGAGTCTCAGACACCTGATATGAACGTCGGTGAATGAAATTGCAATTCGGGTATTATTTCCACTTTACAAAGACTAGCAATTGCAATTCTATTCGCTTGTGCACCCAAACACAACCTCAATGGGAAAAATCACCGTAACTTCAGTAGAGAAAAGCCGTTTTAGATTGATTTGCCCTAGTTTGACAAGTATGGATTTCGTGTAGGGATTTCCGCGGTCGGATATTGACATTCCATCTGTTCGTGCAGACCGCCGTCGTCTCGCTGGTACACATACTAACCCAATGACGATTCACACAATTTGTAGATATTTGTCACACCTCTTCTTTTTAATAAGGGTTTTGCTAACATCCTCACCTCTATGGGTACATTAGCAATGTCACCAAAGCTTTTACTTGATGCGTGGGATACGCAATCATGAATTTGAGCCATCCATTATTTCAAACAACTAAAGACAAGCCATGGTGCAAAAATCATGCCAATCACATGATCCAAGGCATCCAATCAATAGGATAGAAAATGGACAGTAAAGATTGGGCGGAGAAACAAAATTAGGTCCAATAGATCCCACTTGGTATTGCTTATGGTTCCAAAGTAGCACTTCGAGATTTATGAATCCAACCACGTGATCTGTGGCTCATAAAAAAAAAACCAACGGTTGGAACTTTGGCCTCATTTATAGGGCTAGGATCATCCAGATAGGTGTGATTTTTGCACGGTGGCTTGATCCTAATCGTACTATTGAATGAACCATCCTGATTTGTTAGATGTCCCACGTGTCATTCAAAAGCTTTAGGGATGTCGCTAAAGTACCCATGAATAAAAACCTTGACAAAATCTACTATATATAATGTAAGCAACTCTTGGCATTTTTGTCCATGCAATTTACAGGTAGTGGTATTTTAGCAACTAAAATATGTGGCCGTTGTTGGTCTAACGGTTCAAATTTCATTGGGAACAAGCCTACAACAGCTTAGGTTATACCCGAAAGAAGTATGATTACTTAGTGCGAGTAGGCACTCTCCTCATTTTTGCTCGTAGCCTGCCCTGATAGTATTACTAGGGAGCCGCCAACAAAGGCTGTGCGAAGCCCGCCATGATGACTATACGAAATCCACTCAGTACATCTATTGTGCCATTTCATGCCAGGACTTCAGCCTTAAAATGAGGCAGATATAAAACTCAAGTGGGCTATGACACTAGAGGAAGTGGTGATGGGTCACCCACTGTTGAAAGCGTTGCGTGTAGCCGCAGACTTTTGCTTCATGCCTCTCTCATTTTTTTTCTCTCCCTCTCACCACGCGCTTCACGCGCGCTTTCCCTCCTAGTAGATTTAAGTAAAAATTTTAGCGATACTGTAATGAGAAAAACTTGTATGCTTTGGATGATACGTGGGTTCTTAGAATTCTTTTTTTTTAAGGATGGGTTCTTGGAATTCTCTGTGGCAAATGTGCCAATTCAAGCTAAACCGATCAGATGGTGGGCCTCAATTTAGATGGTTTATAAAGCAATTATACTGAAATTGATGGCTTAACTAGTGGATTAGTTTATACATAATGAAGGCTTAATGCGAAAAACAATCTCTCTTTGAAAAAAAAACATGAAAAACAATCCACGTTTCAAGCCCATGCAATTTGCATGCAACCAAGACCTTTGGATATTCAAATGACATAAGAAGACATTGCTACGAAGGTAAGGGTATTTTGGCAACTAAATATGTGGCTGTCGTTGGTCTAAAGGTTCAAATTTCACCGGGAATAAGCCCACAATGGCTTAGGTTATACCTGCAAGGAAGTATGATTATTTTGGCAACTAAATATGTGGTCGTATTTGGTCTAATGCTTCAAATTTCACTGGGAACAAGCCTACAGTGGCTCAAGTCATACCTGCAAGAAGGATGATTATTTAGTGTGAGTAGGCATGTACTAGTAGGGAGCCGCCAACAAAGGTTGTGTGAGGCTTGCCATGATGATTATATGAAATCTACTCAATACATCTATTGTGCCATTTCATGCTAGGATGCCAACCTTAAAACGAGGTAGATATAAAACTCAAGTGGGCCATGACACTGGAAGAAGTGGTGATGGGTCACCCACCGTTGAAAGTGTTGCGTGTAGCTGCAGACTTTCACTTCATGCCTCTCATTTTTTTCCTCTTGCCCTCTCATCGCATGCGTCATGGGTGCTTTCCCCCCTAGTAGATTTAAGTAAATTTTTGGGCAATACTGTAAGTCTGTAATGAGAAAAACTTGGATGCTTTGGCTGATATATGGGTTCTCAGAATTCTTGTTTTGAAGGATGGGTTCTCAGAATTATATATGTGGCAAATGCGCTGATTCAAGTTAAACCGATCAGATGGTGGGCCTCAATTTAGATGGTTTATAAAACAATTATATTGAAATTGATGTCTTAACCTCTGGATTAGTTTATATATAATGAATGCTTATCGTGAAAAACAATCGCTCTTCCAAAAAAACAAAAAAAAAAAACAATCAACATTTCAAACCAATAAACAGGGTTTCATAAGTGAGAGGCAAGCACGTGTCTTTGTGGGTTCAAAAGGAGGAGCACATGTCATTTGGGGAGTGCCTCTAGAGTTTTGGTTTTCGGATTTTTTCCCTTGCAATAGCCTCCTTTTTGGGAGAAGTGCTGCAGATCGACCCCGCTATGGAGACTAGTGAAGAGATGGGAGTGATTCGAGCTTAGGTGAGGCGGAAGAAAGGGATCCTGCCTTCAACTTACGTCTTGGTGTTGATCGGAGACAAGCATGTGTCTTTGTGGGTTCAAAAGAAGTCAGGGTCTTCCTTTCCTCGATGGGGAGTTGTGTGGAGTTCCCAGGAGGAAGGTGCGGAGTTCGATTGCCATGGAAGCTGGCAAAGATTGGCTGAAGGAGCATGAGACTAGTTCTCCGCAAGAGCACAAAATCAAGAGCAGGACACGCATCAAGTGTCTAATGCAGCTGTGGAGTTAGGTGAAGAGGGATCGTGCATGGCGAGGGCAGCCGGCGTTTCGTACTCCACAGGTGCTCAGAAACCCCCCAAACCTATTTAAAATGGTAGGGTCAGATTCAGAGCCTTCTTTGAACCTTGCTTAGGTCGAACCTAACAACTTTTGCTTGGCTCAGGAGGCCGAGTTGGACATGTGTCTCTCAATCCCAATCACATCCCTGGGGAGGGAAACTCATCCTCTCGTTCATGTGGAGGCTGCAGATGTTGACATGTGTCAAGAGGAAACTATAAGGGTCTCCGCCTCGAGATCGGTCACACGTGGGTCAGACGATGGGAACCCCTTAGTGTCTCTGACACCGACACATGGGGAGGGTTTTTACACACCCACATGTCTAATTTGTGAGGTCACATGCAAAGCTAATGTCTCTTATTTTGGCTTGAACCCTCGAAATCTCATTTCGCTAGCTCCTTCTTTGGAAGAACGGGGAGCTGAGAAGAGATTGGGCCTTGAGCTGGTGGTGGCAAACTGGCAGGCAGGGCTGGAGAAATTCAAGCTTACTAGGAATAGCTTCAGCCACAGAGTAGAAGTAGATGAAGGGGCTTTGGCAGATGCTAACCGTTTGATTTTGGAAGGAGATGCAAATAGTAGCGGAGGTTTCAAATGGTGAGAACCTTGAGGACCCGCTTGTGGTTACCCCCCATTGTTTTGGAAAAATTTTAGTTACAAAGATTCTGACCATCGTTGCTGGGTTTATTGAAGATCCTATGGCTCTTTGGAAGTTTGGGCGGGGTGTTTCGATCTTAGAGGAACAATTTTGACGAGTAAAAGATGCTCTTTTGGGAGTGGGAGGTTTGGCAGGCCTATCATTTGGCTCACGGGACGAGGATGTTTACGAGTTTTTGCAATTCGCCGAGGCCATGGTTGTTCAGTGGCAGCAAGAGGGCCAAGGATTGGAGTTGAAGAAGTCTCCCAGAGGCCTAAGAAAGCTGTTGAGTCTCAATTGTTCTATCAACTATGAACCCATGGCGAGAACAAGTGGAGGCAAGAGGGCAAGGTCGGGAAAAGGTGGTGCCCAATGTTCCAATGTTAATCTTGTCATGGAATGTGCGGGGGTTGGGTTGTAGGGGATAAGAGGGCCCATGCAGGAAGGTTTGCAAGAAATCAAAGGTGGACATTATCACGCTTCAGGAAACAAAGCTTCAATCAATCAATCCAGGTACGATTTCCTCTGTTTGGGGTGTTAAGAATTTTGACTGGATTGCAGTTTTTTTTTTTTCTTGGTTTTCATAAATCATAACCATTTTCTGGAGTTCTGTTATGGAGAGCAGAGACTCCTTGGAGGCATTTTACTTTGAAAGGCTTGGAATATCTGTGCACACTTAAACAGTGGATCAGTGGCCCAATGTTGGATCTATTTGCCACTCCTCTTTCTTGATCTCCCTACGAATTCAAGTGGGTCAAGATCATGAGCGAGGTCAATGCGCAGCTACTGTTGTGTGCTTTGTCCATGATCTTCCCTTAATTAATTGTTTCTCAGTACTGTCAGTCTGTCACATGCTTCTACTGTTTAAAAGGAAAAGAAACTGACATGCTTCTTATAGTTGAATTCTGTAATCCTTTTCACCCACTGGATGTGAAGAACTCTTAGGAATCTAGGATGCATGATACATGAATTTGAAATGCGTATCGTTAGGCCTTTTATTTCCTTAGGTTTTATAGTTTTAGAAGATATTTGACAAATGCTATATTATTGACGTTTTTTTTCGTTCCATATTTCAGACATGCAGATGAAAATCACATGCATCTTTAAGCTTTATGTGTTCTTTAGCTTTATTTGTTTATCTCAGACTGCATTCCAGTCTTATTTTTGGCTCCTCACCTAGTTCATGTGCATGCAACCGTAAATTATATATCCCTCTTTTCATTAATTAATGATGATAGTTTTATTATTAATCTTATTATAATCAGCATGGTATCCTCAAAGCAATATATGCTATCATTATGTCTATTTTTATTTGACACTTACATCGCACAAAGATAATTTTCATTGATTCACCTTTGTTTTTCCCCTTTCACCTTTTCCTTCCGATCAGCGATGATAAATTTTTGTTGACCATAGAAGGGCTAGCTACAAACTCTTGGTTAGCAAATAGCCCTAGCTGACACACATATATCAGAAAGATTGGTGGTTCCACTTGCATCCCTATGGAAATGGGTGGTAATAAAGAATCCCTAAAATCTGAAATAGTCAATGTTTTGTAGTAAATTATGTACATATTTTAAAGGTCCAGTTTCCTCCTCTGATCACATTGTTGGTGTTGAAGCTAATAACTATTGCAGACGATCAAGCTAATAGAAATGCAGGGATGTCCCTGGTAATTGCAGTTGGATCCTGCCAGGATGGGATATTCTATTGCTTTAGTCTTGGTTTTTTTATGTCATTCTTTTTCACTGATTAAGATCTAACATTAATTGGAACATGTGAAATAAGATGTGAAGGGTGATGCTAGTGACATCTTAGTAGTACTTTAGCTATGCAGCTTAATTTTGGACTATGGATGTTTCACAGTTCTCATGGATTCTGTAGTTATATGCACCATTTAACTGAATACAACAGAAATACAGTTTTTATTTGGATCTTGAAATCCAAATTTAAATCCTATGTATGTTCCACTTTACCTCACAAGTTGCTGTTGATCAGCACAATAATTGACAGCAATGCAATATTCTCATCCATGTGTTTATCATATAGTTTCATTCTGCAATAGCTGTTGTTTATTTACAGCTATTTCTGCCGAGAATTCTTGTCTAAACTTGATTTTATTGCAGAACTACGAAATGACTACAAGGATATCACGGACAAATTACATGAAAACTTACAAGTTCTGCATTCAGCGAGACTTGCTCACAATGTATCATTGCCCACGAAAGATCCAG
Source organism: Magnolia kwangsiensis (assembly GCA_037074715.1). Taxonomy (NCBI): domain Eukaryota; kingdom Viridiplantae; phylum Streptophyta; class Magnoliopsida; order Magnoliales; family Magnoliaceae; genus Magnolia; species Magnolia kwangsiensis. Next base: position 18,320,905 of record CM073582.1, read on the forward strand.
GTAGGATGAGTTACTTCATTAGAACGATAATATGGCTGTGGCACCGTTACAGTAGAACTACTCTTAAAAGTTTGTTGAGATGGTGATTTCTTATTGAATTCAGTTGTCATTCTTGACACACCTCTTTTAAAGTGAAGCATCCTCATGATACATGCTGGTGTCTAATCCATTTTATTGAGCTTTTGCTACATCTTTATCATAAATGTGGTGGTTCTTTTAATATGTGATCTTTAGATTTTCCTGTCTTTTTATTTTTATACTCCACGGAATTGAATTAGACATCCTCATGTTCTAGAAGGTTTTTCTTGTGGATCCTCATTGAATGCTGTAATTGAAGGATTCCCCTTTTTTCTTATTTTTGAAAAATTGACAATTCATGAATTCTAGTTAGAGAAAGCCATTGAATGATTTTCTGTTTTGGTTTGTCCTAGAAGATTATTACTGGACCAGGTCTGTTTATCCTTGGCTTTGCCGTTTTCAGCTGGTAGATGTGTGATTCACCTTCACTTCCCACACATTTTTCACCAAACCTTGTCAAAGAATTATATTATGATTGTGTAGTGAGAAAAGTTAGAAGTTTGATACAGTTGTTAAATAACTGTTTTCTTTTTCCCTTTTTTTGGGCTAATGACTTAACAATCATATGCAGTGTTCGCGTTATCGGCGAATTGTCGATAATATCGGTGTCGCCAGCTTTGCGACACCGAAACCCCTAAAATTCGTTTCTCTGCCAGTTGTCGGTGAAAAATCGCCGATATTGTCGGTGAAAAATCGCCGACGGCCGATATTTTCGGAATCTCCACTGTAGCCACCAACCCCACGTGAAAACTGTAGCCACCTACCCCTCTTTTTTTCGATAAATATCGGGGATATCGGGGAAAAAAAATTTCAGGGTGATTTTTGTACCTGGTTAATCGGAAATCGGAAGCGGATCTGGAAGAGGACCTTCTCGATCGACAGAGCTGTGATCGCCGGTATGTGTACGCTCTTTTCTCACCATCTCCCCTCTTTTCTCGACAGAGCTTCTCGTTTTTTGGATTTCTTCGTAAAAATTCCTGAAATTGGATTTCACACCGAGCGAAAATCGCTCTCGCACCAGAAAATCGGATTTCGCTGAGCGAAAATCCTTCTCGCGGGGAGAGTTCGCGCCTTGCGAAGATGAAAATGAAATGCTCTCTCGGCTGGGGAAGAAAATCCGACTGACGCTGTGCGAGTACGCTCCGATCGTACTTACTAAGCTCAGTTGGGCCCACTTTGGCTGCACGTGTGGTTTATCTAAACCTTCCATCCGTTTTTCCATCTAATTCAAGTGGTTGAGCCCAAAAATTTAAGCATATCTAAAACTTCCGTGGCCCTAAGAATTTTGCAACAGTAGACGTGCAATTCAACTATTTCTTGCCATGTGTTCCAACCATGATGTATGTGGGCCCCACCATGATGTATGTGTATTATCCACTCCATTCATACATTTTTTCAGATCATTGTAGGGCTTTATCCCAAAAACGAGATGGATAAAAATATCAGGTGGACCACACCACAGGAAAATAATAGTAATTGGATATCCATCACTTAAATCTTCCTAAGGCCCACGGTACTGTTTATTTGACATCCAATTTGTTAAGTAGGTCATGGAGACCCAGATTAAGGGAAAGAAAAAAGATCAGGTGGTTTCAAAACCTTCATGGCCCTCAAAAAGTTTTGAATGGTCAAAGTTCATTCAACACTATTTCTTGTAATGTGGTCCAATTGACATTGGGATATACCTTTTTTTTTTTTTTTTTTCCATACAATAAAATTATCTATAAAAATAGATGGACGACATGGATGAAACACATACCTCATGGTGGGGCCCACAGAGCATGGCAGGGGAGTAGCCAGTCCGTTTCCAAAGCTCCAATGAGCCGTACTATTGGAAAATGTGGCTAGGAAAATTCCTACCGTTAAACCTTCTTGGGGTTCAACAGTGATGTTTAGATGTCATCGGTACCGTTAATAATGTCATTACTATTGGGATGAACTCAAAACAAAAATATTAGCTGAATCAAAACTTCTGTGGCCCCACGAATATTTCAACGGTGGACATTTAATTATCACGTTTTAGGCTCACTTGAGCTTCAGATACGGTTCATTTTTTGCATCATGTTCTAAAATGAACTCACAAAATGGATGGACGGGAAGGATTTTTCACAAATATCACAGTGGGCCTCAACTAAGCTTGCAGCGCAGGAAGCAAATCTAAGTCTTGCGTTGCTGTTGAAAGGGGAGCGGATGGCTCTGGCTGTTTGTGTATGTAGCACGGTTTGGGAAAATGGATTGGCTACTCCCCCTGCCACCAGCCAATGACTGCTGGTCGGTGCTCTGTGGGCTCCACGATGGTGTAAGTGTTTCATCCATGCCGTCCATCTATTTTTGTAGATTATTTTATGGCACAAGACCAAAAATGAGTGAAATAAAAATCTCAAGCGGACCACATTACAGGAAATAGTGTTCAATGAAGGTTGACCATTAAAAGATTTTTGGGGGCCATAAAAGCTTTGGATCAATCTGATCTTTGTTTTTTTCCTTCATTTGGGTCTGTATGACCTAATCAACAGATTAGATGTCAAATAAACGGTACACTGGGCCATAGGAGGATTTAAATGGTGGATATCCAATCACTACTGTTTTCCAATGGTGTGGTCCAAATGAGATTTATATCCCTATTATTTTTGGTAAAAAACCCTAAAATGATCTTTAAAAATGGATGAATGGATTGGATGAAACACATACATCATGGTGGGGCCCACAGAGCACCAACTACCAGCCCCAATCCGTTTCCCAGTTTGGGCGGTGGAATTAGAAGGGATTAGTTGGGATGGGATTCATCCGATCCTGTGCCAATTCCATTCCATGTTTGGAATGAATGGAAAAGCTTTGAATTACATTAAATGGAATTGCATTGATTCTCATGCCAATTTCACTCAATGTTTGGGAAGTTGTGTAGGTCCTGACATGATGTGTGGGCTATATCCACACCCTCCACCCATTTATTGAGATTATTTTAGAGCATGGGCCAAAAAATCAGGTAAATCTAAAGCTCAAGTGGACTCCACCATAGAAAGTAACAGGGATTGAATACTTACCGTTGAAAACTTCTTTGGTGCTACATAAGTTTTGGATCTACCTCATTTTTAGGCCCATGCCATAAAACGAGGTTACAAAACAAATGAACGGTTTAGATATAACACGTGTGTTATTCTCAATAATTTCAAATGATGGTGGGTATATCCATTCAATATACCACTGTACTATCAACAAAGCATGACATTAATTTAATCCCATGGCAACAGTGGACAGTCCCTGCCACGTGTATCAGTGATGTTTTTTGAATCCTATCCCACCGAATCCCGTCTAATCTGACCGCCCAAACTGACCCTAAGCATACTGAGTAAACTCTGTGGGGTCCACCGTGATTTGTGTATTTTATCCTGTCCGTCCATCCATTTTAGAAGATAATTTTAGGGCCTTATATCAATACAGAAAGATATACTAGGATAAAATGGACCACACCATAGGAAACAGTGTGAATTGAAGTTATACCGTTGAAAAATTCTTGGGGCCACAGAAGTTTTGGAACAAGATTATATTTGTTTTTTCCTTTCATCCATGTTTGTTTGATCTTATGAACAGTTTGGATGAAAAATAAACATAACTGTGGGGCATAGAAAAGTTTCAACGGTGGAAATGATTATTTTCACTGTTTCCTGTGGTATGGTCTAGTTAAGATTTGTATAAGCTTCAATTAATGAGATGGAAAAATGTATGGAAGGTGTGGATAAACCACATAAATTCACAATGGGCCCAGCTGAGTTTACTCAGTACAATAAGTGCGTACTAAGTAAGCAATCTGATTTTGGGTGCATTGGCTACAGATAAAAGCTGTAGCCAAAGCAAACAAATTGGCTACGCCCCTACCACCAGCCATGGATGGTAGTCGGTGCTTTGTGGGCCCCACCATGATGAATGTGTTTCATCTATGTCGTCCAATTATTTTCCTACATCATTTGATAGAATGAGACCAAAACTAAGGTATATAACAGTCTCAAGTGGACCACATTATTGGAAATAGTGTTGAATAAACTTCAACCATTAAAAACAATCTGAGGGCCATAAAAGTTTTGGTCAAGCTTATCTTTGTTCTTTCCCTTCATCTGGATGTGTATGACCTAATCAACAGATTGGATGTCAAGCAAACAGTATAGCCATCCTTAGGAGGATTTTAATGGTGGATATGCAATCACTATCCCTATTTTCTATGGCGGGGTCAACTTGAACTTTATTACAGGCCACAAAAGTTTTGTATAAAGCTGATATTTGTTTTTTCCACATCTCCTAGATTTATGTAACCTTTTCAATGGGTTGGATAGAAAATAAACATTATGGACACATTATGGTGGGTCCTAATTAGTGTTTAATGGTGGACCGTACAATCACAACTGTTTCCTTTTGCATTGTCCACCTGAGACTATCTGTTTCATTTTTTTCTAGTATTCATCATGTTGTATGTATAAATCACAATAAGCCCCATAAAGTTTACTATGTAATCTGCAAACTCTTTCCTCAATTGTAATTTATATGAAATTTTGATTTGATCTAACATCTTAACCCTTGAAATGATTTGGGCTTATTACACTGAATACGAACCAATGCACCTTTTTTTGTCGATTATTGCAAATTTGTATACTACTAGGGAGCAAAATGTCGTCTGGATCGGGAAAAGGAAGAGCAAGGGACATTGGGTGGAAACATGGACGGCCAGTGGAAGTGAATAAATATGGGCCATATGCAACTATTGTGGCCGAGTGATACGCAGTAGAGTATCTAGGCTAAAGGAACATTTGGCAGGAGGATACAAGAATGTGAAAGACTGTCCAAGTGTAACAAGGCCAGTGAGAGAGGAGATGAGAAGAGTGCTGACTGCAGCGAAGTCACGCAAGCTGCAGCAACAGGATTGAGAGAGGGATATGAGGGAAGAGCTATGAGGCACTGGACGGGGCCTAGGTGCTATCAATAAGCACGATGATGACGACGATGAGGGGATCGTGTACCCCGATGACCGTGTTACGGCTCGAGAAAAGAGTGATTTTAGACAAGTGATTCGTGAGTCTCGGGCTTTAGAGTGGGAGGGGGAGCAACGAAGACGGATTGATGAGAATAAGCAATCGTTTGGGACGTCCCGACATGAGGCTGGTGGGAGCAGCAGACGATTTGAGGGAGGTAGCATGCATGGCCTACAACGTACGCAAAGCGCTCGTGTCCCAGATGCACCCATCGCAGGCGTTAATCAAAAAAGATTAAAAAGTGTGTGGAGTAAGGGGCTTATGGAGAAAGTGGGTAGCGTTATATCTAGGTGGTTCATCTCGAGCCATGTACGAGCAAATGTAGCAGCCAGTCCTCACTTCAAAAATATGATTGAGGAGGTACAGCGTGAAGCCTCCCACGCTATAGGAGATTCTTGGCGTCTACCTCGATCGGGAGCACGAGGAGATGCAGGCTTGGGTACGTGGACTCTAGCCGAACTGGAAGCAGTATGGGGTAACAATCATGTGTGATGGGTGGACAAGACCCACAAAATTGTCCATTATCAATTTCATGGTGTACTGTAGAGGACAACCGGTTTTCCTCAAATTCATTGATGCATTGGACAGAATAAAAGATCACGAATACATATATGCTCTCCTGAAAGGAGTAATAAGAGATGTTGGGTCTCAGAATATTGTCCAAATTGTGACGGACAATGGCAGTGCGTTCGTTAAGGCGGGGAAGAAATTAATGAAAAAGTTCAATCTCTATTGGACCCCATGTGCGGCACACTGCATTGATTTAATGCTCGAGGAGATAGGCCAGAAGGATTCTGTCAGGAAAACCATCCAAGATGCAAGAAAATTGACAAACTTTATATACAATCACTCATGGTTGTTAGCTGCAATGCGTGAGTGTTGTGGAGGGGACATTGTTAGACCAGGCGTGACACGATTCGCCACGAACTTCATTGCACTCGACAACTTATACAGGCACCGCGTAGGTCTCAGAAATTTGTTCAGATCCGAGAGATACATGGAGTGGAATCAGAGGAAGACTGAGGGTGCAAAGACCTGTTCAAATATAGTGCTTTCCGATACCTTCTGGGATAAAGTTCACCATGTCGTTTCCTTCCTGCATCCTATGTACAAGGTCATATGAGCTGTAGATAATGAGATGTGGCCTTCGATGGGGTCAATGTATGAGCTTATGAGAATCATGAGACGGGATAATGACTGCAATCCCCACTTCGTGTTAGTGGGTGATCAATATCATCGATCGTCGATGGACTGAGACTCTCGAGCATCCACTCCACCAAGCTGGTAAGTTTGTTAATACAATTGAGTATTTTAAGCATCACTTCTGTTTGCATGTTAATACAAATGAGTAATTAATATTTGGGTTTCAGCATGCTACCTGAATCCTAAATTTCATTATAAACGTCGGCTCCATGAGAATCAAGATTTGACGATGGCCGTCCACGAGGCGTTTGAATGATTGTTACCAGAATCAACAGCGCAAGCAGATTTCGGTAACCAGGTAATGCAATAAAATTTCTTCCTTATAGCCTCTAAAAATATGGATGATTAAAAATAATGACCTGTGAATCCGTGTTTACAATTGTTGCGGTTTAGGGATGCGAGGGGTATGTTCTCATCCACACTAGCAAAAGTATCGACTGAAACGATGATGTCTTGTGAGTATGGTAACATAATTAAGTAATTGTATTTTTTGTTTAAACTTCAAACTAAAACAAGTTCCTCATGGATATATAGGTGAGTGGTGGGCGATGTATGGAGTCGACACGCCTGCACTGCAGTTATTGGCAGTCCGTGTTCTCGCACAGACTGTATCCTCCTCACCGTGTGAGAGGAATTTGAGCACATGGTCGCTTATACGCACTAGCAAGAGGAACAGACTAGCATATGAGAAGCTGCAAAAGCTCGTTTACTGCCATTACAATATGAAGTTAAGAGAAAGGCAGTTGCGGGTAGACCGAGACATGGAGAAAAATCAAGACCCTTTAGACCTGTTGTCTGTAGGTAACATGGCATAGATAGGTGATGATGATGAGGATCCACTTTATGAGTGGGTCAAATCAGCTGATTTAGATGATGCGGAGGGAGGCTTTGCTCCACAAGTAGCCGAGGGAGCAGCGGCTCTGGGTATCGATGTCGATTAGGTAGTAGAGGAACAGAAGGCGGATACAGACTCCTTTGATCCTTTGGTGAGGAGTTCGGCACATTCCAATAAGGGTGAGGAAGCATCTTCACGGCCCCCTCCTCATCAAGTTGTAGTGATTGATGATGATGATGAGACTCAACCCCCACTTGACACTGGTCTTGGGGATGACGATGACGACGATGACGATGGTGATGAGGGAGGGGATGGAGGCACCAACACTAGTATGGGTGGTACTAGTGGGGTGGGGGGTGACAGTGGCAGTGGTGGGGGGTACACGACGACTCAAAGCCAACGATCCGTTGGCCAGTTCACCGAGGAGCAGAGCTTTGACCATGCCACTCAGGACGAGGATCATGGATCTCGTCCACCATCCAGGGCGAGAGCATCAGAGCCCAGATATATATTCGAGCGTCGTTCGAAGAAGAAAGCCGGACGCGCCGCGGCTGATGCTCTCACATGCAGCTTGTCATCTATGGACATAAGTTTAGATCGGGGGAGCTCCACCTCTGTCCCACCTTATGCTTATGGGGGATATCACGGGTATGGCCATAACAGCTCTGACATTCAGTCACGCTCATCTACCCAAGGGTACATGTAGCCGGAAGATAGTTCTTCGAGTCATGACCCTTTGACAGGAGGATATTCGGAGTACTCGTATGACTGACAATAATACTATCAAGGAGTCGGGGTTGGACTTGATCTGTTCCCTCAGTACCCTGCTCAGGAAATGCCGTCGATGTATGTCACGTAATTCCCATGTCTAGGCGTACTTATACAGTTTGGGGAGGATGACTATCAGAGGTATATAAGAGAGTTCCTCAATTGGTACGAGCAAAGGATGACCTGGGAACAGTACTGCCAATATATTGAGCAACAGTACTACTCTCAACTGCCACGGGATCCGGACAATGATTACGAGCCACCTCGTCACTCTATGTGGGGATGAAACATGGCTAGAAATGTGTATTTTTTTCAATTCATTGGGACTTTTGCAGTCTTAATTGTTGCAAAAGCTTGCATTTGTATTATATAAACTAATTTTGGTTACTATTTGAGTGATTTCTTACAATAATGCATACTTTTTGGCCCCCATTAAATGGAAACTTCTAATTTAATGCATTCTTTTTGCAAAAATTTCAATCTTGAATATGTAAATATGTGTATTTAGGCATGTCCTGAAGTTTCACTGAAAAATTCCACCATTTTCCCTATATTTTCCTCTTTTTCCCTGCATTTCTGGTTATCGGCGATATTATCAGCAATAACGATATTATATCTTTATCTCCGGCCAGCGAAACTTGTAGCGATACCGACAACTCGAACACTGATCATATGCATGGATAGAGTGGTGATATTTTGAGCTTACATTGCTTTATTACTGCTAAAGAATCTGGTATTTGAGATACTTTGCCTGTTTTTTTAAATCTCAAGATGTCATCACCAGATGAAGTAATGGTTTTCACTGTAACACTCACTACATTTTTTTTTTCATTCACTGTCCAGCTAATGGCGAGGGGTCAAATAATCAAGAGATACCTCATACCAATGCCATTGCATCTCTTTCATCTCGCGATGGTATTTCAGAAGATATTTGCATTCCAATGGATTTGGAACCAGTCGTCAGGGTACCCTTTGCAATGGTTGATGAAATAGCGGATGCGTCTCCTGCAGCAGAAGATGGGCTACAGCTTGGAGACCAGATTGTGAAATTTGGAAATGTGGAAATTGGTGAAGAACTGCTTCCGAGGCTTGCTTCGGAAGCTCAGTTGAACCAGGGCCGTGCTGTTCCTTTGGTAATTTTGAGGCAGGGTGCCCTTGTAAATTTATCTGTGACACCCAGACCATGGCATGGTCGGGGTCTGTTGGGGTATGCTTTCAATTCCTCCTTGCCCTTCAATAAGTTGTAAAACTTTGAATATGTTCTTTTAATTGATTATGGTCTTGCTGCCCGCTCATCAGATTAGAGCATTGTGATCTTTCAAAGTCTTCTAATAATGAAAGGGCATGCGCTTATAATCATGATAAGGCGTGCGCTCATAATCGTTGTCTGTGCACTTCCTGCAGCCATCGGGATTTAATTTTTAATATATATATATATATATATATATATATATATATATATATATATATATATATATATATGAAAGTGTGTTAGTTGTGTTTGATAATGAGTTTTCAAGTTCACCCAGTATAAGTTCACCACTAGATTAAGCATGCTGTTGTTTTACTTGCTGTGAACTATTTCCAGGTTTGCTCATGTTTCATGCAGTAACATTATGGTTTTATGCTATAATTTTGATTTTTTTAAAGGGTAATTTCAATTTTGTTGTTGTTGTTTTGATAGGTAAGTTGGGCCCCTTGTTTTAAGTCGTGAATAACGTGTAGCATAGTGTTCACCCCTCTGAAGCGTGAGGCTTAAACTACATGCTATTTCTAGATTTTTAATTAAGGTTGTGCCTGGTTGCCCAAATCTCTGGAAAATTTATGTTATTTTGTACCAAATTAGTTTGATTAATTATGAAATTTGGTGCCACCAAACACAATCTAAAATAATGGGGAAGGCAAAGATTAAGTATAAAGGTAAAGAATGATCAACCTAATTGATTTAATACTATTACTTATATTATTTTACTAAAATCAAAAGATTACCCTTTTTTTTTTTAAAAAAAAAAAAATGAAAAATGTATCAAATCATTTATAACATTAATTGATTTAATGTTTTAGTGAAAAATAACTCGTAGTGTAAGCTACATAGCGTGTACCATAGGCTATGTAGCATGTAGTGTAGGCTACATGTGACTTAAGTTATTTTCATTAGCTGCTTGGCATTAAGGCTAAGCTATGGGACGTAGCATAACCTACATGCTACATAGCAAAGCTATTTAAAACACTGGACAGGCCCAAACTTGTGACCTTAATGTTGAAATATACCTTATCTACCATTCTGCAATTTGGATTTTCTTTTTAGCAATGATGATCCTGCTAAAATCTTCAATTACATGCAAATTCATCTCTGCCTCTCTAGGGTTTCTTTTTAGCACTGGATTTTGTTTTTAGAAATGAACTCCAGAAATTGTGAATTCACGTCACACGTTGAGGATTTTATTCCATCTTACTAGTATCAGCGCCTTTAAAAATAAAAAATCCAACACATGCGATTGTTAGATTGGTCTACCAATATTGTGTGGATTTGAACCATGTCTGATCTTAGTGTGTGTGAATATGTTCAATGTCATGCATGAATTTAATAGTCAATTTTACTTTATGAGCACAACAAATCATCTTGAGCATGTAAACAACAGTCTGAAGACCAGCATGAGGTTCATTCTGGAAATCCCTCATGAGGTTTTCTTTCTTACCTCTGTGTGTGTGTGTTCGGAACGGCAACATAAACTTTATTGAAAGAAGGAATATACCAAACAAGAGACATTGAGGGACCAATTTGGTTGACCCTGTCACATCTCCCTCTTTAGCAAGAGAATCAGCAACGTAGTTCCTGTACTCAGAACTTTAGAAAATACAACCCTCCTATTGTCCAAAATGGATCTAATTTCAAAATATAGAGTGCAAAACTCCAAGCTCTGTTGCATGAGTCACCTTCAATGTCTGAATTCCCTTGAGAAAGGCTTCAACAATGTGTAATCCTTCTCTCAGGGCCATGATCTACGCCTCATTAGATCCTACCTCACCACAGATCTGGAGTAAGCCGCAAACATTCCTGAGGGAACCACGAATTTGGTTTCCATGTGACTTTATGCCCAACATTGCTGCCTTTGAATCATGTGTTGATATACTCTAGCTATTCCCTAGGACACAGACCTTACCAACCCCCCCTCCACAGCAAGCAATTTTTTATATTACTCTCCAGTGAGAGCACCTTTCAATGGGCATGAGGGTATTCAGTATGCAGGAATGATGAATCCTGTCATGGTTAACAACTTATCAAGGGCATGGGGCATGCAAAAAGGGATAATCTATAATGTGTATGAATTAAAGCCCAAGAACTGCAGATTTTATTTATTTATTTTTTTACTTACCCTTTAGCATATGGAGTGTCTTTAAAATCGAAAAAAGAGGGAAAACATGAGTAAATGAGTATGGATGGCAAATTCTTAAGGAGCACCACAATAAAGATTGTAATAAATAATTTGGTAGAATAGAAGTCTACTTGTCCTTACATACCAAATAATAAAAGAATATAATTAGGAAAAAGAGAAACTTTTACTTTCTTAGCTTGAATGTTGAACACGTGCACCCACGTTCTCTCTCTCTCTCTCTCTCTCTCTCTCTCTCTCTCCACCCCAGGCAAACTTAGCCATGTCCAAGCTGGATAGATTCCTTGTTTCTCCTGGGTGGGTAGATTCTTTCCCTTTGGTTCATCAAAGGGGCCTTCCTAAACCTGCTTATGATCATTGCCCAATTCTTCTTGAGGTGGATGAGGTTGATTGCATCCCTTGATCACTGCCTTGATCAATTGCATCCCTTTCGCCTTCGTTGACGGGGTAAGGTTATTTGATAAGGCTTCTATTTGTGATGTAATCGTCAATTTCTAATTGAATTTACTCTCAGTCAAGTGCAACTGAATCTTGACAATTTGTCCTTTGATAGTTTCTCCTCGAAGAAGGCTGCCAACCTCGAGGCATTTGTTCGTGAGGAGGAAGTCAGCGTTGTTGTCATGGATTTAGAAAGGGACAAAGCCCTGGGGCTGGATGGGTTCCCATTGGCTTTCTTCCTAGTCTTCTAGGAGATGGTCAAGCAGGATCTGTTGGGTTTCGTTGAGAAATTCTCTGATTTTGGCCGCATGCCATCCGAGATGGGTTGTTCTTTCATCGTTGTGATTTCGAAGCTTCAAGGTGTAGAGTCTCTGAAAGACTTTAGGCCTATTAGTCAGATTAATATTGCTTATAAAATTATTGGGAAGATTCTTGGCCAAAGAGTGAAAGCAATGCTTCCTAAGATGATTTCCCTGTTCCACAATGCTTTCATTGTTTGAAGAATCCTTGACAGTGCGCTTATTGCACATGTGATGCAGGACATGAAATTAAATATGACATGCAAGATTTCAAGCTCTAGATCATACCAGTTTTAAACAATCACAAAATTCCACGTCCCACATACGATCAAACATTCAACCAGAGGAATTTACGGGGGTCCAAGCCTACACACGCTTAGGGCTGGATTAATTAAAATTATAAACCAAACAATGCTTAAAGGAGTGTAAGATTGATCCACTCTTGCAAAGGATCGTTCCCCAATTCAAGGGATTCACCATGTTTCAAGTCGGGAAAAGTCTAGGGTTGCAAAAATGGGAAAAAACTTAGAATTGAGATTATCTAGGTTAGGGTTAAGGATATAAGGCAAGAGAGGAGTGAAATAGAGGAGAGAGACAAACCAGAGATGTCCACACGTGTGGATAGCGGTCGGGTCCAGACGCACGTGCGTGGGATCCTGCCCGCACGTGTGTGGGGCCCACGAATCTAAAAAGGGGTAGCTTAGGGTTGGTCGGCCAGGGGTGGTCCTCCCTTATGCCAAATATCATGCTAATTCGATGTATGGTGAGTGCGTGGTGGTCCGCTAAAGTTTCAGCCCCCTGGTGGGCCAGAATCTGGAAACCTGCTCTATAAGAGAACTTGAGTGCCAAAAAATAAATAAATCTGAAGATGGGATGGCTGTGGGAGATGAGGGATGTGCGGTGTAGGGGGTAGAGTCGATATGAGATGGTTGTAGCTTCGCACCACGGTAGTTAGCCCTTCGAGGAAGGGAGGGTTTCGCACTCAATTAGATCCTTTAACTTAGAGAGATAGAGAAGAAGAAAAACGTAGAATTTTATTTATAAACTTCATTGAAAAACCTACATGGAGTTGTCTATTTATAAGAAAAACTTAAACCCCAAAAGCCACGCCATGTGCGCACACTATTACTTAGAGACGAAATAACAAAAATAACAACTAATCAACGCAATTAAAACCGTTCATGATGTTCCTAATAATGATAATAACAAAAACTCAAAATCCTAGATCATTTAGGGTAGTGGGCCACGATCATGAGATCCAATGGTGGAATCTTTGTGATGATCGGGTCCACTCTAATGCTTCATAGCACAACCCCCTAACTAAGAGATCCTCCATAGAGGTCGTCGTCGATCTAGATCAATAGTGAGGCCTTCCTCCTTGCGTATGTGCGTAGGGTGGGGGGGTGTGCGCGTGCGCGTGATGTCCCCATCAACTCTCCCTAGCTGCGAAAGTTTCGCCATTGGCGAAACCAAACTCCTGGACCATTCCAAGATCTAAGGATCAAGTCTCTGAAGCTTCTCAGTGAGCCATATACTATCTAAAGCTGAGTGTGACTTCCACTTGACTAGAAACTTTTGAAATCCACCATCCGACGTCAATACTATCTGATGGTCCAAGATATCCTCTATCTCCTCTCTGGGTGTGGGAAGCGTAGGTATGAGAGGTAGAGGCTGGGAAGATGAGTTGGGAATGGGCCATGGATCAAGGGGAAGGTCTGGGGAATCAGGATGGTTCAGTTAAGGGCTGGACAAGGTATCTGTGGTTCCCTGAAATGCAACTAGATCCTTCACATTGAATGTGGAACTAATTCCCATGGAAGGTGGAAGATCTACCACATATGCATTGAGACCGTTTCATTTTATAATTTTGAATGGTCCAGCGCTACGCGTGTGTAATTTATGAACGGCTCCCTAAGGGTATCGCTCTGGCCTGATGCGGACCATCATAGAGTCCCGTACATTAAACTCAAATTATTTATGTTGGTCTGTAGAAATTTTGTAATGTTCATTACTAGTATTGATCTGTTGCCGGATTTCTTGATACTGTGTATGGACGTGATGTGTAAAAGACTCTAGAGACCCTGATGGCCTATGAGACAAGGACATGGGGACCAGATCAATAGGCCTCCTAGGTTTATAACTAGTAACGGCTTCGAAAGGACTCAAACCAGTGGATGTATTGATAGAACTATTAAATGCAAACTCGGCGATAGGTAGTACAGTGTCCCATTTCCTGGTGTGCTCCCCCACTAAACACCTAAGCAAATTTCGTAGGCTCCTATTGACCACCTCAGTCTTACCATCGGTTTGAGGGTGGTAGGTAGAAGAAAATTGGAGCCTAGTATTCATCATATGCCATAGTGTCTTCTAAAAATAACTTATGAATCGTATGTCACGGTCAAACACTATGGTTTTGGATAACCTATGTAGTTTGACGACTTCACTAAAGAATAACTTGGCAACATGAGACGCGTTGGAGGTCTTCGAATAAGGAATGAAGTGGGTCATTTTAGAAAAACGGTCCACGATAACAAATATGAAATCGTGTTTTCGAATAGTCTTGGGGAGCTTAAGCACGAAGTCCATATTGATGTCCTGCCAAGGGGCGAATGAAACTGGCAAAGGTGTGTATAACCCCGTGTTCTTCTTTTTCTGCTTCGCTAGCTGACAAGTACGACATTGGCCTATATAATCTTGGCCACGTCTCGCTTGAGGCTTGACTAATAGAACCTATTCTCCACTAGGGCAATGGTCTCGACTTGACCAAAATGACCCACGACCTCTCCTGAATGTAAGTCTCAGACAAGAAAATCGTGGAGAGGTGCGAGGTATGCACAAGCGGTTACTCCTAAACAAATATCCGTTCAAAATCAAGTACTTATTGCTAGCTCTTGATGGACTCCCTAACAACAATGCGTACACAACTCCAAAATCTGGGCACGCAAAATAATCCTCTTTAATACGCTCGAGGCCCATAACTTCAACACTCATGGAATTGAGTAACGCGACTCGACGACTCAATGTGTCCGCAAGCTTATTCTCCACACCGGCCTTGTGCTTAAGCACAAAAGTGTACTCTTGAAGGAATTAAACCCATTTGGCATGCCTAGGGTTTAATTTCTTCTAAGAGTTCAGATATCTCAAGGCTTCGTGATCTGAAAACAAGACGAATTCTTGTGGCAATAGATAATGACGCCAGTGTCGCAGTGATTGCACTACCACATAGAATTCTTTGTCATAGGTGGAGTATTTTTGCTTCGCCTTATTCAGTTTCTCACTAAAAAAGGCGACAGGGTGTCCTTCCTGACCAAGTACTCCTCATATGCCGACTCCTGACGCGTTGCATGTAACTTCAAAAACTTTCGAAAAATCCGGAAGTTGCGTGACTAGAGCTTCGGTCATCCTGACCTTTATCTCCTTGAAGGCCTTCGAGGCTGCCTTCGTCCCTTGAAACTCTCCTTTTTTTTTTTTTTTTTTTTTTTTTTTATGTAATCCGTGATGAGAGCCATAATGAAATTGAAGCCTTGAATGAACCGCTTATAGAAGGTGGCCAAGCCATGAAAGCTGCGCACGTCGTGAATATTGTGGGGTTCAGGCCAATTGACAATGACTTTGACATTATCGGGATCTGCCGACACACCCTCAGTTGACATAACAAAACCTAAGAAGATAACACTGCTAGACATAAACGCACACTTCTTTAGGTTGGCGTACAATTTCTCGGCTCTAAGGACCTACAAACGTGCCTCAAATGGTTGAGGTCTTGCTCCTTGGTCATGCTATAAATGAGGATGCCATCAAAGTAGACAATTAGGAACTTTCCTATGAAGGGCCTTAACACTTGGGTCATCACACGCATGAAGGTATTTGAGGCATTAGTCAGCCCAAAAGGCATGACTAGCCACTCGTATAGTCCATCCTTCGTCTTGAAGGTCGTCTTCCACTCATCACCAGGGCGTACACGGATTTAGTGATAACTACTTTTGAGGTCAATTTTCGAGAAGATAGTAGCGTTGGCCATCATATCCAACATGTCATTAAGACGTGGTATGAGAAATCGGTACTTGATTGTGATTTTATTGATGGGCTTATTATCAACACACATCCTTCATGTGCCATCTTTCTTAGGTGTAAGAAGTGCGAGCATGACACACGGGCTCATGCTCTCTCGAATGAAACCCTTTTCTAGGAGCTCATCAATCTGTCTCTTCAATTTTGTATGCTCCTTTGGGTTCATTCTGTAATGAAGGAGGTTTGGTAGAGTCGTCCCATGGATTAAATCAATGGCATGCTGTATGTCTCTCATGAGGGGGAAGATCATCCAGTAGATTCACAAGAAAGATATCACGAAACTCATCCACTGCTGGAATAGCCTCAATGGGTAACTCTACACTAGCCTCTGGTGCACTCTCCCTAGCTACAAGGGTGTACACTATCGAGTTCGACTCAATCTCTCGCTCAAAGTCCTTGGCATTTAGAATATATTAAGGCTTAGACTTGAATTTCGATTCCTTTAATTCTTTTGAGCCGCTCACACTACTTGTGTGGTGGACTCCTTTCCAGTCGTGTTCTCGGGTGGAAGGGGGTTTAGCTTGATTTTCTTGTCCTCAAACCTAAATGTACACACATTTGAACGACCAAATATGGTGACATCCCTGTCATAGAGCCAGGGCCTACCCAGAATGATATGGCCAACATCCATGGGAACAACATCACATCAAAGTGTATCTTTATATGATCTAAACTGAATAGGAACAAGACCACGGTGCGAGATTGGAATGGAAGTTTCATCAACCCTAGACACTTTATAGGGTTGAGGATGGGCTTCAAGCTTCAAGCCCAAACGATTGTGCTAGTTGATGCCATGTTGGCACAACTACCACTATCCACGATCATTTTACAGCTCTTTTCACTACATCACTATGGGTTTTTTCTGGTTCATATTCTTCCTCTTCGCCGTCACTCTTTGGGGGCACTACTTCTACTTGTCCATCAATAAGGAACACCTTGGTGTCCTCTTTCTTGC
Source organism: Magnolia kwangsiensis (assembly GCA_037074715.1). NCBI lineage: Eukaryota > Viridiplantae > Streptophyta > Magnoliopsida > Magnoliales > Magnoliaceae > Magnolia > Magnolia kwangsiensis. The sequence goes on from CM073582.1 coordinate 18,337,968, forward strand.
CACACTGGTGGGTAAAGTAACCAACCCCCTGACATTTAAAACACTTAGTCGCCTCACTTTTGCACGAGCTAGATCCGACAACCCCTTTACCCTTATCATCCTTCAGCCTAGACTGAGAACTACTGGAACGCTTCTATTGATATCCAGTGCTAGGCTTAGCCCCAGAAAGGTTAGCTTTAGCGCCAAAATCACGAAACTCACTACCTTCCCACAGATGCTTTGAGGTATTGCTCGACCTCCAATACTAGATACATCTGTTTAAGAGTGTTTATGTCCTTGGCGAACAACTCTCTTTTAATGTCAGAACAGAGGCCCATCTTAAATCGAGTAAGAGTGAGTATGGGATCCTGATCAACTTCACATTGGGTCAAGTACTCTTCGAACTTCTCAATGTATTTAGCCACACTCATGGAACCTTGTCGAAGAGATTGCCATTCTTTAACCAACCTCAAGTGATAAGAGAAAGGGAGATACTTTTCCTTAAGAGTTTCTTTCATTTCTCCCCAATGGACTATTGGGGGCTCCCTGGACCTCTCTTTCTTTCGCTCCATAGTAGCGCAAAACCTCTTTGCTTGGCCCACAAGTTTCATCTTAGCAAATTGGACTCGGTGTGCATTCGACATGTCGTACCACTCAAAATAGTGGTCCATATCCGCCAACCAATATAGAAAAGCTTTAGGGTCCAAGTGACCATCAAACGTATGGGCTTCATTGGAGGAGTCGCGCATTTGGGTCATAGTGATCATGATGCCCCTCGCGGGGTGGGTGCACGGGTGCGCGCCCATGACCAATCCCTTGGCCACTTCCATTCTTTGGTCTATCCTCCTAACCACTTGCCTGAGATTGGGCATCTTCCCCAATGATGGGGTTTGCCCGAGTGGAGGTCTCTAGTTGGGTAATGCGCACATTAAGCTGTTCAAAGCGTTGGTCAATACGTTGTTCCAAGCGCCTACCTAAAGACTCAAACTTTTGAGTTATATTGTTTATTGACTCTTGTAATTGCTTCGTGTTTAGTGTAGGGTGCAAGCCAAAACCACGACCAATACGTGTGGGCATACAACTACTCACTCAACTCAAAGACCCTCTAATACACTATATGCATCTAAATGGGACTAAATGATCCTATAGGACTCTACATGAGGGAAACTATACAACGCTACTAAAATTCCAGCAACATAACTGCCCAAATAGTTTGTTAACAGGAAATTCAGCCATGAAAATTGGAGATTTTCTGATAACAGAAAATTCAGCAGACCATGTTGTGAATGATGGGTCCTAAACAGCTCTATATGATGAGACTTGATGCAAAATAGACGTGAATAGACTAAACCCTAAACATGCAATGCATTCCCCTATGAAAACCCTAAGCTCTGATACCAAATTTGATGCAGGACACGAAATTAAATATGGCATGCAAGATTTCAAGCTTTCGATCATACCAGTTTTAAACAGTCACAAAATCCACGTCCCACATATGATCAAACATTCAACCAGGGGAATCTATAAGGGTTCAAGCCTACACACGCTTAGGGCTGGATCAATTAAAATTACAAACCAAACAATTCCCAAAGGAGTGTAAGATTGATCCACTTTTGCAAAGGATCGTTCCCCAATTCAAGGAATTCATGATGTTTCAAATCGGGAAAAGTCTAGGGTTTGCAAAAGCGGGAAAAAACTTGGAATTGAGATTATCTAGGGTTAGAGTTAAGGATATAAGGTGAGAGATGAATGAAATAGAGGAGAGAGACAAACTAGAGATAGTCCACACGTGTGGACAGTTGTCGGGTCCAGATGCACGTGCATGGGATCCTGCCCGCACATGTGCGGGGCCCACGAATTCAAAAAGGGGTAGATTGGGGTTGGTTGGCTAGGGGTGGTCCTCCCTTACGCCAAATATCACGACAATTTGATGTACGGTGAGTGCGTGATGCTCCGTCGAAGTTTCAGCCCTCTGGTGGGCCAGAATCTGGAAACTTGCTGTATAAGAGAACTTGAGTGCCAAAAAAAGGATAAATCTGAAGATGGGATGGTTGTGGGAGATGAGGGATGTGGGGTGTAGGGGTGGAGACGATTTGGGATGGTTGTGGCTTCGCACCACGGTAGTTAGCCCTTTGAAGAAGGGAGGGTTTCACACCCAAGTAGATCCTTCAACTCAGAGAGATAGAGAAGAAGAAAAACGCAGAACTTTATTCATAAACTTCAATGAAAAAACCTACATGGGGTTGTCTGTTTATAAGAAAAAACCTAAACCCCAAAAGCCGCGCCATGTGCGGCACTATTACTTAGAGGCGAAATAACAAAAATAACAATTAATCAACGCAATAAAAAACGTTCATGATTTTCCTAATAATGATAATAACTAAAACTCAAAATCCTAGATCATCTAAGGTAGTGGGCCACAATCATGAGATCCAATGGTGGAATCTCTATGATGATCGGGTCCACTCCAATGTTCCATAGCACAGCCCCCTAACTAAGAGGTCTTCCATAGAGGTTGTCGTTGATCCAGATCGATAGTGAGGCTTTTTTCCTCCTTGCGTATGTGCGTAGGGTGGGGGGCGTGCGCGTGATGCCCCCATCATCATGAGTCTCTACATTCCTGTCATAGGGCTGATAGGCAAGGCATTTTGTGTAAATTGGATTTGGAAAAGGCGTATGACCATGTCGATTGGTCTTTTCTTAATTATATGTTGGCTCGCATCAGATGTGGGGCCAAGTGGAGATTTTGGATCAAGGCTTGTTTTTCCTCGGCCAGGTTCTTTGTTCTGTTATGGCTCCCCTTTTGGTTTCTTCCGTGCCTCGAGGGGTCTTCGCTATGGGCATCTTCTTTCTCCCTTTTTGTTTTTTATGGCATGTGCAACCCTAAGTATGATGTTGGTTAAGGGTCAATCAGTTGGCTTTTTCTAGGGTTTTGAGATTGAGAATGTCCCCCAACGCATTAGCCACCTTCAAATTGCTGATGATACTCTAATTTTCAGTGAGGCTAATGTGTCTAATGTGGACAATCTCAGGAAGATAATTGGATGTTTTGAAGTTGTTTCGGGTCTCAAGGTTAATTTGGCCAAAATTGAGTTGCTTAGGATTCACTTGTCTTAAGAAGAGGCGACTTGGCTGGCTGGCATTTTCGATTGCCGGACTAGGTCTCTTCCCTCCTCTGATTTTGGTTTGCCTTTTTGTATAGGTGAGCCTCCCAAGCATCTCCGGTATTCGGTGGTAGAGAGAATGTAGAGGAAGCTCTCCCTAGAAAAGCAAACTTTTGTCCTTGGGAGGTAGAATCACTCTGATTAAGGATGCCCTCACCAGTCTCCTTGTTTATTATATGTCTTTATTCAGGGGCCCGAAGTTGGTCCTTGATAGGATTGATAAACTTTGGAGGGATTTTCTTTAGCAAGGAGGAGTGTCTAAAGGTAAATTTCATCTTGCGCAGTTGGAAGGAGGTTTGCGGACCCTTTGCCGAGGGTGGTTCCGGAATTCATTAACTCGATGATTTGAATTCTGCCTTCTTGGGGAAATGGGTCTAGAGATCTGGAGTCGAGGAGGAAACTAGTGGAGGTCCGTTGTGTCTGGAAAATACATTTCATTAGTCATGGGTTGGCGGATAAAGGAATCGTCTCTATATCGAGCATATTTCCTTTGGAAAGCCGTTGTTAGTATTGCTAGTAAAGTTTTCTATCTTGGGCTTTGCAGTAGGGGATGGGTCGAGGGTTAGATTTTGTGATGATATCTTGCGCGGGGATTCCTCAATTTGAGATATTTTTCCTTGGCCTGTTCATTCTCTTTTGCTGATGTTTCGGTGGACTGCTGCTTCTCGGTGTCCGGATTTGGAGGTGTTTGGGCTCCTTGTCGTAGGAATGTATTTGGTTGTGAATTCGATGATTTCTTGCCGCTTCTTTCTCGCTTGCAGGGGATCCATCATTCTCTGGGAGTAAGAGACATGCTGGTGTGGCTTAGGGATAAATTGGTGATTTTTTCGGTGAAGTCTTTCTAATCATTTATTCCACAGCACACATATTCTGCCTCCTGTTATCATGTGGGCCTGTTTGGTCCTATGCTTGTAGGCAGGAATAGGACCCTTACCATCGACAATCTTCAAGAGGGCAATGGTGTTGCTTAACATTTCTCTCCTGTCTTAAAGATGCGGAGTCAATGGATCACTTGGTCCTATGCTTGTAGTTAGGAATAGGATCCTTACCATCGACAATCTTCAAGAGGGAAATGGTGCTTAACATTTCTCCTGTGTCTTAAAGATGCAGAGTTGGTGGATCACTTGTTCATTTACTGCCCCTTCCCTTTGTTAGTCTGGTCCGTCGTTTTGTCTTCGTTCAGCATGCGCTGGTGATGCCAAATTAGATCAAGGCCTTCTCCTTTCTTGGCATGCTGGTGGGATCGGAAGGAAGGGTGTCCTCACCATTCGTTGGTTGATCTGGGGAGAAGGGAACAATCGATGTTGTTGTAATAGGAGTGGCTTGTTAAGGGGGTTAGCAATCGGGTTATCTCGTTCATCCGGGATTGGGTGCCCTGACGGGGCGTCTTTTTTTTGTTTTGTTTTGTTGTTTCCTTTTTGATCTTTGGTGTTTAATAAAGTTGGATTGTCTTTCAACAAAAATAAATAAATAATAATAATAAAAATGATCCATATCATCAATTGCTTGTGATTCTAAAGAATCACTTTTGTTAGGCAATCATATGCTTCCAATCCATGGCTTAGAGAAAGGATTCTGTAGAAAAATAAGGCCAATGCATGGATGTATTGAATCATCTGAGCAGTCCTATGTTTGCTTTATAGCCTATAAAAGTGTTCTTGACCTAATGGACAGTTCAGATTGATTGATTGGACTGTCCAAGTGAACCGATGCAACTAGAAGCACCATAACTTACAGTGCTCTGAGAGCACTGGATTATTTCTTGTGCCTCGGATTCTCTATGATAAAGGAACGAAAGAATATATTACTACAAACTGTTGATTAAATTACTAGTTGTATGATCAAGTGAGTTCCCGTTGACCTGATCTGGCTGAACACAGTCTGGTGGCATGTTTTCAAGATTTTGGCACTATGGTCATTGTTATTTACAGTTAGTTTTGGTTCTAGGTCTCCTTCAGCCTAGGACCTTTGGTTCTAACTCTTATTTCTCTTAGTTAGAAGGGAAAAAAAAAGGGAGAGAATGAGTAGGTGTCTGCATGTTGCTTGTTCTAGCTTGCTCTTATTTTTCCTCCTCTGTTCTGTTATTAGTATTATTTTTTTTCATGCCTTGTAGATTTCTTAAACATGGATTAGAATGCTTTGATTTGTGCTTCAAATTTTCTGTATGCTTACTGTAAAGTTTCGTGGGTTTCTTGCAGGTGTCATTTTCGAATCTTATGATGGGTTCTATTTCAAGCTGTTGCCGCCACACCCCCCCCCCCCCCTTTCTTTTTTTATTTGTTTTTCCCCCTGTTTTTTATCAGCAAGAGACGTCATATACCGATGCATAAACACATACAGACTGGGTGTTTATGGCTTTTAAGCTGCAACTACAATACATTGTAAATCATTAGCAGATATATAATGGCTTTGGAGCTAAAATATATCATCGATTTGATCAAATAGGATAAGTTTGTGCCATGTATTTTAGATTTCTCTAGTTTGATACTGTGCTTTGGCACAAGGACACTAGCTATCCATGAGCTATTATTTGGGGCTTGGGCCGAAAATTTGTCGATCATATGCGGGTATTGATTTTGTATGAGCAGGGTCCATGGTTCAGCAATCCACACAGTTGGTATGATGGGTCCTATCCTGGATGCCTCATGTACCAAATGTCCCTCAGATTGGAAGGTGGCCTTTTCTCGGTTGAATGCCTAGGGTTGCTGTATTTTTTCGTAACTGTCCATTTATTGGGCCACTTGAGGGTCAGGATATTTCTATCTGGGAGTTTTTCAGTGCATGGGCCAACCACAGTGGGGCTCTTTGAATGAACGGTTCGGATGACTGAGCAATGGACCCACTTGTATAAACCGAAAGTCCAAACAGTACTGTACAAACATTTAGCCAGTGTTGTATAATTCCTCAATGTCTCTCTAGCTGCTTATTCCTTTTGCACAAAATAGGCAGATGACCTTTTACTGGACACTGCCATCGGAACTCTGCCGATTGTGAGCCGAAGATTATGCTTGCCTGATTGAAGATCTGATACTTATGGCAGGAGGGCGCCACTTGATATCACATCCAAATGGTGAAAGCAAGTGGGACTTACTTTCCATCACTGGGCTGAATTATCTCCAAGTCCAGCACATGAGCTAAGGGCATGAGTCCAGGTCAGCAAGTGCAAATCAGACAGGCCTGGCCAGGTCACGCTCACCAGTCAACACTGCCTGCTGATGTCTGGTAAGTCCAGCGGGCTGGGCCTAATTGTCAGGCATTTAGGCAGATGCAAGGCGATGTCCACCTCAATTAATTACCAGGCCCACGTCGCAGGCCCAAGTCCAATCCATGGGCCTAGTCGCTCAGCACAAAAGTGGCATAAAGCGGGCTGGACTTGGGCCACTGTGTCCCATCAATCTGTTTACCACTCAACTCATACCATATAATTTCCCAGACAGGGACTGCAATCATCCATCTTTTGAAGCCTTTCATCAGCATGCCATGGCCTGAAATTTAGGCTGATCTACTTAGCAGGTGGTGCAGACATGGAATTTGAATGCAAGGATTGTGGGTCTTTTTGTTTTTTCAAACTATCCAATTCTCTTGTCCACATGGCCCACCTGATGGATGGACCATCATGATTTTTGGCCAGGGAAGACTGAGTAAACCCATTTGATGAATGGCCCGGATCATGCATCTGTGATACGATTGTCCGCATTCTTGGCTCATGTTTTACGAAGATCCTGTTCAATCTACTTCGTGTTAATATCCTCTCTCCTATAATTTGTTTCTGTGTGGTTTTTTCTAGTTTCTTCAACGGGTTAAATTTTTTTTTTTTTCTTCGAGAATTCATTCCTTTGCATTTATCGTGCCGACTTTTTTCGGTATTCCTGCTACATGTTACTTCTGCAAGTTTCTCCTGTCTAGGTGGATATAGATTCTGCTTCCTTACCTTATGTGCTCTACTTTTCATTCATTTCAAGTTTTGCATCCATTCCTTGCGCTTCCATTATGTGCCTACTCACTGAGGAAAAAGCTGAGCATTCATGTCTTCATCATGAGTTTGCGGGGGGCCATACTCCGGAAAGATAAAAAGGGGTCGACGATGCCTCGCTATCAGTGCCTGCCTTTGGACAAACATGGAAAGAGAGAAATGATAGAATATTTTATAATAGGGCGTCCTCAAGTTAGGATACTTTGGGCGGGTTGGGGGCAAACTGTTAAGTTGAATGACGGGAATTTATTCTCTTCGTGGTGCCTTCTCTTTAGGAGGCCTGATGGAGGGCGACCTTGGCATATTGTATCTTGATGATTCATCATGTCCCTTTCAGGTGCTATGGCTGTTTTGTTTCTTATGTTTCTTCGTTTCCCTTTTTAGACCGGTCCTTTTTGGATTACATGCTTTGTAGATTGGGTTTTGGGGCTAAGTGGAGAGCTTGGATAAGATTTTGCAATCTTCAGCTAAATTCTCGTTGCTTATTAATGGATCCTCCTTTGGATTATTTATTTATTTATTTTTGTTTTTTTTTTTTTTCATGCTTCTCGGGGCTTGATGCAAGGAGGCCCCTTGTTTCCCAACTTTATAGTTATGTTGGAGGCCTTCAGCCATATGTTATTCAGGGGGCAGGAGGTGGGCCTTTTCCAAGGATTCAAAGTTGAAAACTGTTCCTCTTGTATTACCCATTTGCTTGCAGATGATATGTTGATTTTTTGTGAAGTTAAAGACTTCATGATATTGTTTCCGAGTATGGCAGTTTGTTGGTTTCAAGTTGTCTTTAGTTTCAATTTTTTGGCATCAATTTGTCGTCTCTTGAAACTCTGAATCCTTTGGGTGTGGAGTGGGTTGTTTGCCTACTTTGTATCTCGGCCTTCCATTATGCATGGGTAAACGTCCTCTCTACACTTTGGATAAAATCTTAGAGCGCATGGAGAGTAAATTGTCCCCGTGGAAATACAAGCTTTCCTTAGGGGTAGAATCACTCTAATAAAAAACTTCTTCTGTACTCTAGCCCAGTATTATTTATCTCTATTTTGTTGTCCGAAGTCGGTCTTAGATTGAATCGATCGGAGGCGTAGAGATTTTCTTGGGCAAGGGGGGTCTCCTTCAAAAAATTCTCCTTGCTGAACTGGAAGGTTCGCTAACATCACAGGATTTAAGAGGGACAGTTGGGGGCATTCGTATTTCGTAGTCAGTGGCAAAATTCTTGAATTTATGAAAGACGTACCACTGCGAAAGCATTTGCGAATGATTACACACCCTCCTAGCCATATGATGAGGGTGGGGCGGGTATTAGACGGCTCAACCTGGCAATGAAGCTTTGTCAGGTACGTGGATTTGAAGGTTTGGTGTGTAATCTTCTAGTCTTTGGAGATCAATCCTTGTGGCGAAGTGTGGTCTCTTGCCTTTTGGTTGGTGGGAGAAGTCCTCCCTCTATTGTGCCTCCTTCCTGTGGAAGGGGATTGCCAAGTTAGGTCCGAAAATCTTCCCTCTTCTTAGGTTTGACCATGGTAATGGTATGAAAATCAGATTCTGGGAAGACCTCTAGTGTGGCTCTTCCCTCCTTAATGTTTCCTTCCGGAATTTAGCCTCCCTTAAGTGCTGTTCATGCCGTTTTTGTGGCCGAGTGCTTTTTGGGGCTGGGGGAGGAGGGAGTGTGGACCCCGCCACTCAGAAGGAACCTATCAGACATTGAGGTTCACGAACTTACTCCCCTCCTATCATCTTTGCAGGGTCTTTTCCCATCTAGTTCTCAGAAGATTCCCTTAGGTGGAGTTTGTTGAGATCGGGCATCTTTTCGGTGTGTTCCTTCTATGTCTACCTTGCCTCAGCTAGCAACCCAGGTGGTGGTCATCATACAGGAGCGGTGTGCTTCTATGGTGCTTCCCTCAAAGTGGCGGTTTTTGTGTGGTTGGCTGGAAGGAAGTGTATTCTTACACTCAATAAGCTTAAGAAATGGGACATGGCTCTTCCTAATGTGTGCCTCCTTTGCCATAGGGATGAGGAAGCAATCAATCACTTGTTCCTTCATTGCTCTGTAGCAGCCGAGATTTGGTTCTGTGCCTCGCAGTTGGTCGTTGTGGTTTGGGTGATGCTGGCTGATATTGAGGGCCTTTTCTGCTCTTGGCATGTGGAAGATGGAGGCTCATTGGGTAAGAGGAAATGGCATATCCTCCTTGTAGTTGTTCTGAGGGATCTAGTTGGAGAGAAACAATCCATGTTTCTATAACTTGTCTGCATCTCTTGGAAGGGTTTGGAACTGAGTTTTAGGTTTATTCAGGGACTGGGCTTTGTAATGATTTTGGGCTCTACCAGTTGGGGGACTGGTTTGTTGTTTTCAGCGGTGAGTGATCTGGGGCTCATCCACTAAGGGGATTGGTTTGTAGTATCTTTTCCTTGTTTTTCTTTTCTTTCTGCTTTGTTTGTCTGTTTTTCTTGAATAAATTATTTTACCTTTCAAAATAAAAAAAACAAAAAAAAATTTAGCAACCTTTAAAAGAAGCTCTAACCTAGAGATACTGAATATCACCTATAGATATTGAATATAACACGTTGACTAGGGGTATTGCGTTGCAAATAGAGAGGTGCCCCAAGTGATTTCGGCAGTGGGCAACTCTTCCCCACATTCAATGTGATTTCAACCCATTTGTTGTTCTATGGCCCCCTCTAAAATGAGCCGACATAACAGATGTACAGAGTGAATGTTACACATAGTGAGCTCCACAAAGCCTTAAGAGTAGAGTGGGTTAGAAGAATTAAAACCAAAGTGGGAACTGGAAGCTTGCAAATTGAAACCAAAGCTTTCAATTCCTTCTGTCAAGTAGCCAGTTACTCGCAAGGAATTGAGAGGACAAAAGTGGCTTTGGAAAAACCAAGCTTATGTCTCTTTGTATTACTAATTGCAGGGCTAGAATTAGCCAAACACCTTTTGTGGGTAAAATCTAATTCATTGATGGCTTCTGGTGGGTAAAATCCTAATTGGATATTGGGTAGCCACATTTTCTGGTTCCCAAAATATCCAAGTTATGTATAAAATGTCTTTCAATGTACTTTGAATATTTATTGTTTAGCTCCTTACGAAAACTAATTGCGGGGGTAGAACCCCTGCTACTTGCATTACACGTAATAGATGAGCCACTTTTTATTTGTAGATCCTTTGCTTATATGTTTTGATGATCTTCTCTGCTCTATTGTTATATCAGGATGTTTGTCGAAGATCACAATCATCTGAACACACCGACGGACGCTTCTACCCACCACTGCAGGAATGTTTTAAAGCTCATTTATTGTTATTATCATATTTATGGAAGAGTAATCATGTTGAAATCCTCATCTTGTATTTTTATATTTTAGTGACTTGAAAAGCTATTAATGCTATATATTTTCGTTGAAGTTACTGGTGGGGAGTTTCATGTTTAAACTGAAATGAGGTATGCTGTTAGTACACCTGGGTGTACTTGAATTTATATACACCATGGCACTTTTGGATATGGATCGTTCAATTCTAAATCTGCACCATTCCACTAGGTTTACTTCTCTTCATGGACCACTGAAAAAGTCACGCTAATCGGAGAATGGTTTCCATGGGACTATGTCATATATAACAGTTGGCACTGATCATTTACAGCTAAAATAACAAACCTTTCATTATTGTTTCCTATATTCAAGAAACTCTTCAGCATGATTTTGACCAAAAAGGTTTTTCATTCGGCATTAGTAGATGGATGGCTGTAATGCCTGGCAACAGTGGTGTCTGGGGTCTCTCCCAATCCGCTCCCCCCTATCAGGAGATTCTTATTTCTTACCAAGGTTTATGAAAGGTCTTGTTTAAATGCTTCAGTGGTTTTTATGGTGGTGTACTGTATTCGTCAGGTAGTGCTTGTGAGATAGCAAACCTTTCATTATTATTTCCTATATTTAAGAAATGTATCACCACCACTCTAACAAAAAGGTTTTTCATTCCACATTTGTAAATGAATGGTTGTAATGGCTGGCAACAGTGTAGTATGGGTCTCACCTAATCCACTCGTTATCGGGTGATTTTTATTTCTTCCTACGGTCTGTGAAAGGTTTGATTTCTATGCCCCTTGATTTTCACGGTGGCGCATCTCCTGTGTCCAACAGTGCCTGTAAGCCAACAATCCTTTCTTTATTATTTTCTATATTTAAGAAACTGGTCACTACCACTTTTATCAAAAAGGTTTTTCATTCTGCATTTGTAAACGAATGGCTATAATGGTTGGTAACAGGAGTTCTAAATCTCACCTGATCTGCTCCCCTGTTATCAGGAGATTCTTATTTCATATTAAAGTTGTGAAAGGTCTGGTTTAGATGCCTTGTGGTTTTAATGGTGGCTCCCTGCATGCGGCTAACAGTGCCTTTGAGCCAACTAATCTTTATTATTTTTTATAATTAGGTAACTGATCACCACCACTCTTACCAAAAGGTTTTTCATTCTGCATTTACAGATGGACTGCTGCAATGGTTGACAACAGTGGAGTGTTGGGTCTCACCTAATCTGCACCCTGTTATAGGAGGATTCTTTGTACTAAGGTCTGCGAAAGGTCTACTTCATTGTAGTGCACCGTATGCATCTGATAGTGCCTGTGAGCCACCAAAACTTTCTTTATTATTTTCTATATTTAAGAAACTCATCACCACCACTTTGAGGAAAAGGTTTCTCATTCAGCATTTGTAAATAGACGGCTGTAATAGTTGGCAATACTGGAGTCTGGAGTCTCACCTAATCCGCTCTTAATTTCATCTAAGGTCTTCTAAAGGTTTGGTTTAGATGCCTGGTGGATTTCATGGTCGCCTATCTCATGTACTTGTGAGTCAACTAACATTCTTTTATTATTTTTTATATTTAAAAAACTGATCACCACCACTCCAACTAAAAAGTTTTTTTATTCCACACTTGTAAATATATGACTGTAATGGCTGGTAACAGTGGAGTTCGGAGTCTCACCTAATCCGCTTCTCTGTTATCAGGGGGATTCTTATTTCGTAATAAGGTCTGTGAAAGGTCTGATTTAGATGCCCCGTGGTTTTCAATTTTCATGGTGGCGCACCGTATGCGTCGAACAGTGCGTATGAATCAGCTAACATGTCTTTATTATTTTCTATATTTAAGAAACTAATTACCACCACTCTAACAGAAAGGTATTTCTTTCTGCATTTGTAAATGTAAGAGTGTAATGGTTAGCAGTAATGGAGTCCGGAGTCGCACCTAATCACTTCCTGTGTTAGCAGGGGATTCTTATTTCGTTCTGGAGTCTGCCAAAGGTTTGGTTTAAATGGACCGTGGTTTTCATTGGCGCATGGCATGCATTTAATAGTGCCTATATATTTAAGAAACTGATCACCGCCACTCTAACAAAAAAATGTTTTTCATTTTTGTAAATGGACGGCTGAACTGGCTGGCAACAGTGGTGTCGGATGTCTCTCCTAATCCGTTCCCATGATATCGGGGGATTATTATTGCATACCAGGGTTTAGGGCATCAAGTCGAGTTGGATTGAGTTAGGGCTAACCTGACTTGATCTGATCCGGTTTTGAAATAGACTTGACTCGAACTCGACCCGACTCATTACCGAGTCCAAGTTTAGGTTTGGCTAGGACTAATCTGACCAAGTTCGACCCGATTACAATGACCATGTCGGGTCGAGTTGAGCTTTTTTTTTTTTTTCCACTTGAGTTGTTAACAATAAATATTGTCAAAAGATTCAAAGTAATTTGTAAATAAAAATAAAAATAAAATAACAAAGTAAATAAATATTATCAAGAATCAAAAACATGTTTATAATCTCATATGGAGTTTCATATACAAACCAATAAACCATTCATTCATTCAATATCCTCTGTATGATGAATGTCTGTGGTATGTAAACCCAATTAACCTTGTCCATAATAATAACCCCTCCACCTTCGTCGCTAGAATCATCATTTGGTTCTCTTTTTACGGCTTGAACTGCGGGAGAACTCTGGGCTGTGTCTGAGCTGGAGGTGTCTAAAAGATAGTTGTTTACCTTTTCTGAATCTGATGGTGGAGATGTCTTTTCATCATCCTCATTCATAGATTTAACAAGTTATTTTAACCTCTTTTTATGATCCGATTTGTATGGGATTTCCAACGGCATATAGAATGCTGCGAGACTTTTAAATTTTTTTGATGATTTATTGCTTGATTTATATCCTGTACTCACACCTACTTTGGTATCTTATTGTCTCAGATGGGGTTGATATTGCTGGTCCTGGATGTCAATTTTAAGCTTTGTTTTACGGCTTCTTTATAATCTCGTTCTTCTTGTTCTCTTAATTACATGTCTTCTTCTTCTCTACTAACTGTGGGGGCAGTTCTTCTGCTTGATCCTTTTTCAATTATAATAGGCCTACTTTTATATCTTTTGTAGCTGGTTGTATTGGATGTAGGGAAAGGGGTGGCGGAAGCCTTTGTTTTTGACTTAAGAATGACGTGAAATAAATCTCGAACTTCTGGAAGAGCTTTGTTATATGGGGCAACTTCTCCCCGCCAAGCCAAATTTAATTTTAACATATTTGTTTTGTTTACAAATTATTTTCCACACAACTTGCATTGTAACTTTATCTTTCCGTCTTGGGAGTAAACTTGGGCTCTATAATCTTAAATATCTCCCGATTGATCATCTTCCGATGACATATATATAAGTGTGAATTTTAAAAGAAAGAATATTTGGTTAGGTTGGGGCAATATATAATTAAAGAATGAAAATAAACAAACACAATTAGTGAAAATAAACAAATGCAATCAGTCAACCATATGCGATTTAAGCAATATAAAGTCATTTAAAAACATAAATGAAAAGAGAAAAAAATATAAAAAAGGAAACATTAAAATGTATAAGCTGATTAGTGATAAGTATAGAAAATATCCATCCACCCATCAAATGTTACAATTCAAGTGCACAAATAATAATTGCGAAATTGTCGTAAGTAAATGTAAGGAAAATAAAAGGTATTGTCTCATCTTGCTTCATGCAATTGTTGTTGGTATTGTCTCATCCTACTTCTCACTCTCATCTTACTTGAACTTCTCATCAATAGAGTTCCTTTTTTCCTAAATCGGGCTCAACCAATCCTATGTACAAATGAGTGCTTCAACTAATTTTGGTGTAAGTGAGCTTCGATACTTGTTCATAAGCTTACTCGTTGTGCCAAAAGCATATTCTGATGCCACAGTTAAAATTGGATTTCATAATATATCTCATACCATCAACGAGAGTACATGGTACAGTGATTCATGAGCTTTCGACTTCCACCAGTTTAAATCATCAAATTCTTCGCTTTTGTACTTTACAAGGGGTTCCTTGAGATAATGGTCAAGTTCTGTTTGAGTCGTTTGCGTTTGAGTATCAACTTTTGCTATAAAAGATATGAAATCGTCGATCATATTTCATTATGCAACAACACTAAAACTAAAACTCACTTGATGAGTCTGACTTGTAGTATCGTCTTTTGCAGCCCCCAAAATATATACATAGAAATCTTACAAATCTTCAACTGCATCACGAATCTTATTGATCTCAGTGGTACTCTTCTCATGATACAACTTTTTAAAAATGAATATAACCATGAACATCTTGTATTGAGGATCAAGAATGACTACAACAACCATTACTAGATTGCGCTCAGACCAATACTTATTAAACTTTAACTGCATACCCGTGGTCATTAATTGCAGAAGTCTTGTCCACTATAGCTTCTGTACAAAACAACTTTTACTTTTCAAAGTTCTGACAGAAATATATTGTTGTTGGATACTTGTTTTCTAAAAAGATCTTCATTGTGTCGTAAAAAACTGAAAGGAATTTATGAACTGCTTTAGTTCTTGTCCAATCATCATCACAAGGCAATTACTGATACGCATTATTACGCTCCACATAATGAGAGAATGCATCTCTAAAGGCTATAACTGAATTTAACATTTTGTAAGTTGAATTCCAACATGTCATGACATCAAAATTCATCGTTCTCTAAGATGACAAATTCGACCGTTTCACGATCTCATTACATGTATTTAGATGTGAAGGTGACCCACATATGTACTTCACACTCTCTTATGTTCTTGATCTTTGGCTCAATTATTTTAAGTCCATCTTGTACAATTAAGTTTAGGATGTGGGCACAACACTTAACATGAAATATTTTCTCACCGAAATATAAGTCACTAGTGACCTTAAACTGGTTTCGCAAATTCGTTATCACATTATCGCTTGTACAGTCATGGTTTAAAGTTATCGATGGGATTTTTTTCTCAATGCTCCACTCTACAAGGCATCTATAGATATAGTATGAAATCATCAAACCGGTGTGAGGAGGTGTAAGATAATGGTAGTTTATAACTCGTTTGTAGAGCCTCTATTTGACATTAACGTAGTGAGTAGTTAATGACATATATTCATTTCGTTGATTGGATGCCGTCCGCAAATCTGATGTCATGTTGATTCGGGAAACCGATGCTAACTGTCCATTCAACTTAACATTTTCACTTGTATGCATCTTCATGCACACTCTCTTTATTGTTATACGAGAGACATTCTCATATTTGGGGTTAAAGGCTCTGGCTAATTCGACAAAAGATGAGCTCTCTAAAATGATTTTTCATTTGTAATAATAAATCTTACTATCAACTCATTCACATGGTCCTTTTATACTCATAACTGGACAATGTACCTTGCGATGAATCCACCAAAGATTGGGTAAAGGAAAGTGTTTGTTGGCTTGGGGACTGGCTTCTTACTTTTTTATGACACTTTAATAGGTGTTTTTTCAGAGTTATGGTCGACCCATCTACTTGTTTAGCATATTGAACCTTGCAGTACTTGCACTGTATCTTCGTCGTGCAGTTCTTTAGGGTTACTTCTTCAAAATCTTCCCACACTATCGATCTTTTTTTTTTCCCCCTTTTATTGAACTCTGTGACTGTAAGGTATTAATCTCAATGGGTATCTCTTCATATTGTAGACCTAATCCTTCATCAAGATCATCGGTAAAGTCACTGACAAATCGCCGAGGGTATTAAGAATTTTTTCCACTAGTCATCTACTAATTGAAAGATACTGAATCATATTAATGCTATAATACCTTAAATTTTTTATACTAAATTCTAAATTAGTCACCCATTCAAGGTTGAATTGATTGTAATACTTTCATATTCTTCTTTAAACGGCCACACTGAAATTTTAACAATATCTTCTTATGTCTCTCCAAATAAGTTGATCCTTCATTTCATTCCTATGCCAAATACTTAAGCAATGTGAAGATATTTAACACAAGAAATAAAACTAATAATAATAAACATATCTAGAGAGAAATGAGGAGATTGAGTGCAGAATATGCATGAGCATTTAAATAGGTTATATGAAAGTATATTGTCTATCTAACCTTGAATCGTCCAAAATGAGACAATTTAATCAATTTTTATGTCACAAAAATACACTACTTATGTTTGGCCACATAAAAACTCTCAAATAGCCAACTAATTGTCTAATTTACAAAAATAAACCATATTATGCCAACTGTCTAATGCACAATAATAAGCTAAGCAAGAAGCAACGTAATCGATAATTCATAAAAATAAACCACTAATTGTCTACTTTAAAAAAATAAAACACATTAGCCATTTAGGGTTAGGGATTAGGGTTTAGGGATTAAGGATTATGGTTTGGGTTTAGGGATTAGGTTTAGGTTTATGGTTTATAGCTTAGGGATTATGTAATACTCTGAAAATTGGGGGTCGAGCAAAGCTCAACTCCCAAGTTCCAACGCATCACTTATGCAACATAGATTATGATGATTATTATGAGTGCATTAAACATGAGTGAGATTATACTAAAACAACATATCATACTTCAGAGTTAATGTAATTTAACAAGTAGAAGACTGAAATATATGCATTTAATTATGAAAACGTTTCACAAAGTTCGAAGTATGAGTATGAAACCGGGCTAAATATATACATGAGTTGTTTCTAACCATATAAAATGTAGGAAGTAATTGTGTTCAACTAAACAAGTATCCCAGTAATCCCTGCGCATCGGTATGAGATCTACATAGATCCGTCCGATAGTTGAACGTAAGAGAACTCTTCTTCCTCGCCTACGAAATCCAACATTGCAGTATGGACCTTACCATCACTTGCATCTACAACAGAGTCTGGGTGGTGTTTTAAAAATACCGTCACAGGTGGGAATGAGTAGCTAATTCAGTGGAACTATAAAGCGAAGGTTAACATGTTATCAATTCAGTCAAGCAGTAATAATAAAGCAGTACAACAAGCAAGTCCTAAGTATTCTTGTTAATGTAGGAATGATATGTTATAATGATGTATGCCCTCGCCTACACTCCCTCAGCGACATCATCTCACGATCGTGGTATGCACCCCTTCCTCTGTGCACTTCCTCGCTAAAGCACCGTGTAATGCGATGCATGGTCGTGTTAGTCATGTTCTTAATTAGGCATATTCATACAGTAGGTTTGAGAAGCTAAGGTACATTCCTTTATATCATTGATCCAAACATTGATTCATCTAGGGTCGTCAATCCTAGTTAGTCACATACGATAGACAAGTTTGAGAGTTACACTCTAGGTCGCTACGAGAAGCTTGTCACCGTCAGCGTAGGCCTATTTTTGTACTCGAGGTCACTACCACCAACGCCCTACCAACTCGCAGTGTATTTTCGAAGGCTCGTCACCAACCCGATTGGGGACCACAACTGCGCTGCACCGGGGTAGGCCTATTTCATGCTTGAGATCACTCCACTAACACCCTACCAATTGGCAGTCTATTTTCGAAGGCTCATCACCAACCCGACTAGGGACCACAGCCAGGATGCACCAATGGAGGCCGACAGCTCGAATACAGTGTCTTATACCACCATATTCGGTTCATGAGTTTAGGTTGCTCACTGGTCACTACGGGGAGACTCGTCATCCCAGCGTAGGCCGATAGCTCGACCACGGTGTCTTATACCACCATGCCTGATTCATGAGTCTTAACGGATTGTGGTACCATGGTTGAGACGGGTCTTTACATTGGTAAGGGGTATCTTAGGTTCAAGCAGTAGTGTTCATACATGATAAACACACAGTAGGCCAATCGGGTTACTTGACGAGTTCAAATGGTACGAGCGTACGCTGAATTAATCGACATGGTACCATTGTCGACAATTATCATACGACTCGGATTCATCGAATGTGTCTTATGTGGCAAAATGACCTCGGCCACTAATTCGAGAATCATTACTGATTGCTTAGACTACGCAGTAGTCTTAATCATACTTCAAATACAATAGGCATTCATATGTGCTAGTCAAAATAGCGTGTAACAACCATTTCAAACATAAATCTCGTATAAGCATTTTAACGAACACATAGAGTACATGTTAACATACGTAGGCATTCATCCATAAAATACGTAGTAGTAATATAGATTATATGAAGGAAACTATACACATAGATAAGTTAGTTGAGAATCTTACCTCAACACCCTTATTAAATGACATTCATCAAATAATTTCTCGTTCAGACATCTTATCAATACATAGAACATATCATTATACATAAATCACGTAATAGCGAAATATGTTACATGAAGGAAACTGTAACTACGGATATGGAAATTGAGAATTCTATCTCAACGCCCTTATTAAGTACGTTTCAACAAGCAACTTCTCATTCAGACATTTTATCAAACACTTAGACTACACACTACAACATACATGTAATATATTAGTTATATCCTATATTATGGTGAATCCTTTCACAAAGGAGTTGCCACACATACAACGATCATGTATTTTCAATTAACAAGCATGACAAGTACAAATCATAATTCCATATTCATTCAGATATTTCAACAAACACATGGAATGCATCATATTCTACCTAATTCATATATATGTATAAGACGCTGAAAACGTCGTATTTAGGCGCATGTCATAGCGAGCAAGTTAATCAGAAACCATTACTAACATTGAAAGCCTTGAAAAGCATAACATAAACATTTATAGTTCGCACATTTCGTCAGTATGTTCATACCGAACTCAGTTTGGACATTATGTCTTTGTCTATGACACAACGGCTACCTGAATCACGAAATAGGTTAGCTATTTCACCGATCTACTTATTTGGATACCTAAAATAGATTAGGGTTAGGATTTCTTACTAAAATAAGAATCGAAACAAGCTGTGTAGCTAAGAGAGAGGTGTATCGGCGCATGGTGTGGTGGGAGAAGATCCCGACAACGATCTCCAAGAATCCCTCTTCCATCCTCCCTCTTTTCTCTCCTTTTCTCTCTTCTCTCTCCTAGGGTTTGGAGAAATTCGTATGGGAGAGAGAGAGAGAGGTGGGTTTAAGTGCTTTATATAGGCCCAAAATTGGTGTAAATGGCCCTAGGGCCATGGTATACTTAGGTTATAGCCAAAGGGTGTCCGTTTCTGATGAACGGGGCCCACCTGGAGGCCCATTTCCTGCATACGGTTGGGTTAAGTTCCCTGACATTGGATCTATGCCAGGTTAAGATCTTGGTCCGATCGGAACAGTGGATTTACCGTGGAGAACCAGTTTCAGTTCGACGGTCATCGGTACTCGATCAGGGCCACAAGTACACTGACATGTGTTAAAAATTTTTCCTGATCCGAGGGTGTAGTTGGGTCAGAATCTGACGGTCTGAAACCTTAAAATTGACCCGCAAGCAAACGACTTAATTCATTTAAGTTTCAGTTCATTTCCTAAAGATATACTCGTTTCTCACACACTTTGCTACAGGCTCAAGTTGTGCATTTCTAGATACTATATGAATTTAATTTCTGAGATAGTAGTCAAGCCCAGTAAGGCAGTCATAACTGTATAGTTTTGCGGTCATCAGACTTTCGATGCGCGGTCCCAGTCCTATACGGAGTTTCAATGCGCTCCCGAGAGCAACTGAGTTTTGATATTGCTCCTAGGCTTTTAAGTAATATTGTGTTAGTGATTCTAATGGTTTTGGATCTTGCAGTTCATATACAAAGTGGTTCAAGATAATTCTACTGATTATTCAGTTTAGTACTTAACTAAATTATGCCCTAATTACGACAGAATAAGATCCCAGGGCAGTTCTATGCCCCTTTCTGGCACTTTTAATTAATATATTATTTTAATTATTTTTCTAGTAGTTCATCATTAAGTTTATTTCGTCTCCACCAAATTTCATTAGATTTTGTGTTGTAGAAAAAATTCTAAAAATTATAAAAGCAACAACTGTACAACTAATGATTTTCGGATAGTTGTCACAATGACCTATATTTAACCATATTAAAATTTTTATTATATTTTTCATTTATTTTTATATGAACTAGACTTATTGAGCTTCAATTTGTCTTTTGAATCACTAAAATCGGAGTTATATTGAGGGAGATATGATTTATTGAAGTTGAGCAGAAAATTGTAGAACATGTGATAGAAAACAGGCCGCCTGACCCACTGTGGCCCGCTCGACCCGCTGGCCGGTGAGGGCATCGTTGGTTGATGTCCTGTCTGGTGATGATTCTGTCATACAATTTTTGAAATGAGCATATCTTGCAAATCGAAATGTGTTATTCGACATGCAATATATGATTTTGGGGTAGGAGAAGCTGCTCTATCCAAATAACCTATTTATTTCATGAGATTCAAAAATGTTAATGGTCAAAAACCTAATTTATTCATATATTCATTATTTATAGAAAAATTTTAGTTTCATTATTATTCTTCATCATTTAAACTTTAAGATTAGTGTCCAATATAAAAGTACTTAGAAAAATTTGAAGAATAGAGTGGCGAAAGGTGACATTTTGAAGGAAATGAGTTAAAAAGGAATTTTAGACTTTGGAATTGAGTTTTGAGAAGTTATTAAGGTATTAGGATCGAGCCATTGCCTAAGGACGTCTAACTCCAGGTTGGTAAAAATTCGGGGTGTTACAATCTACCCCCTTAAAAATAATTTCGTCTCCGAAATTAGCTAAGGGTAATGAGTAAAGATTTTATTAATCCTTTTGCCTAAGTTTAATTGATTTTAAGTTTATATGCGTGGTGGGGTGTATACTATCTATGCTAGTCGGACTCACTTTAGTCTATCTTCCTTAAAACGTTTTCGCCTTGAAATTGGCTAAGGCTCTTATTGGGTCCGTATTCAACGAGCACATTGTAGATACACTGACCTCGGTTATTGTAATTCAGCTCGTACCCATTGTTAGGCCTATTCTTTAATATGAATTGGTTTAACACTTGAACCCTAATTGCTTTCCTTCAATGACTTCATTACTTACATTCTAAGGAAGATTCAGATCCTATTTAATGGCTTATCCCTACACATAGCCTAGATCAATTTTCTTCGATCCTGGGCCATGGGGCACACTTTCGCTGTGCCACTCTGATTCAATGGATGTATAGATTGACTTAACTAGATTGGGCTCATAATGTTCTACTCATTTTAAAAATTATTTTCACTCTCAAGTCTCAAGGATATATGTCCGGATCTGTATGTCGGAACAAGGTGTAATTTAGGACCTATCCTTGACATGAAATGAGAAACGATCTCTCGATACATTGGTATTCCTTCCATTGATGATGTGTACTATGACATTGGTACTTATGGTTATAGAAAGGAGTTAAAAATGATGGGTATTGTGGTTGATTTCAGGGACGGGTGTGAGTTTGTGGCAAGATGTCTAATTTTATCAATGAATGACTTTTACTACGGTCCCAACTTACCCTTTCTAATCAGGTCCGGTTTAATATTGTAAGATAATTTATAAATTATTAATACATAAGGAATTTGGACAAAATAGGTTAACGGGCAAACTATCTTTCTAAGTTCATATGCACAATATATATGCTAGAATAGTCTGTGATTTAAGACCTAATTCGTAACTGTCTGTTGCCCATTTGAGACATTTCTTGGGCCTAAAAAGGAAAATCTCTATTGGCCATATATTCTTAACACTTCTCAAAGACAAATAATAAACTTTTGGTTGTAAGTGGTCGAGCCAACATGGAAGGAAAGTTGTGTAGTGGGTCTGAGTCGGATACATAGACCTTCTACCTAGGTAGGACAGAAAATTTATCGTATCAGTTCTTAATCATAGTTGATCCCGATCTTCTATTTGATCAAAGCATTGAGTTCAGTGGTAACTAACATGATTGATAATTCGATTCAAACCGCGAATACTTCGCTTATACCCGATTGTAACAAGTCCTTGGGAAGGTAATTATAAGGGGTGTATTAATTTGACCTAACGTTAAATCTAAGGGATATATAAATTTTTTCTAAGTGTGAATAATTTCTAATCAAAACAAGCTTTTTAAGAGTTATTAAAGAAGCTTATAAGTATTAAAGGGATTCAACGAAGAAACGAGGTCTCATTCTAACCTAACTAAGCCAATTAACTAAGTCTATCTTTCGATTATCTTAGCATAATCAGTCTTTTACATTTCTTATTATAACCAGTAGCCTAGTCTTAACTTATGAGTAGCGGTAATCCACTAGTTGTGATCGAAAGTCTACGCTTATACGCTAGATGATTTCATATCATTTTTAATACAAGAAATTGTTTTATCACTTAGGGTCAAAGGTCGTCTAATTGGAATTGAGTTGCCCAAACTTGAATTTAACTGCACTCGAGTACTTCACACATGACCATATAGCTAAGGAGGTCCTCTGGTTCATGTTATTAATTTATTAGATTTCCTAAACTGTCAGATTTTTCGAAATGTAGGCGTACCGACTCTAGGTTCAAAACTCTAAATGCCCCACCATTTGATGGTCATTGTTGTTTATATAATCCTCATTCTCAAGGTCCTAGTTATCTCATTACTCCGCTCTGAAATTCTTAGTTTGGGTTGGTTCTTGTGATCCAACGCGCTCGTATTCGTGCCATTCAGATCCGTTTCAGGTTTGGAATTCGTAAACTAACGACTTAAACTCGTCGACTAAAGGCTTAGAGGCGATCTAGATCGATTCACGTGATTGAAGATACGTCGTAGACTAAATTACAGTATTCGGTCTCGCTTGTCGGCGAAACCTTGAGATCCTAATATCGTCTCTAAATTCCATCACCCCCTTCCTAAATCAGAGTGCGTCATATTTCCATAACCTAGGTCCAATTTAATCCAAATCATGCTTTGATACCATCTTGTAACACCCTGAAAATTGGGGTCGATCAAAGCTCAACTCCCGAGTTCCAACGCATCACTTATGCAACATAGATTATGATGATTATTATGAGTGCATTAAACATGAGTGAGATTATACTAAAACAACATATCATATTCTAGAGTTAATGTAATTTGGCAAGCGAAAGACTGAAATATATGCATTTAATTATGAAAACGTTTCATAAAGTTCGGAGTACAAGTATGAAACCGGGCTGAATATATACATAAGTTATTTTTAACCATATAAAATGCAGGAAGTAAATGTGTTCAACTAAATAAGTATCCCAATAATCCCTGTGCATCGGTATGAGATCTACATAGATCTGCCCGATAGCTGAACGTAGGAGAACTCTTCCTCCTCACCTACGAAATCAAACATTGCAGTATAGACCTTGCCATCACCTGCATCTACAACAGAGTCTGGGTGATGTTTTAAAAACACCGCCATAGGTGGGAATGAGTAACTAATTCAATGAAACTATAAAGCAAAGGTTAACATGTTATCAATCCAATCAAGCAATAATGATAAAACAGTATAACAAGCAAGTCTTAAGTATTCTTGTTAATGTAGGAATGATATGCTATAATGATGTATGCCCTCGCCTACACTCCCTCAGCGACATCATCTCACGATCGCGGCATGCACCCCTTCCTCTGTCCACTTCCTTGCCAAAGCACCGTGCAATGGGATGCATGGTCGTGTTAGCCAAATTCTTAATTAAGCATATTCATACAACATGTTTGGGAAGCTAAGGTACATTCCTTTATATCATTGACCCAAACATTAATTCATCTAGGGTCGTCAATCCTAGTTAGTCACATACGATAGATAAGTTAGAGAGTTACACTCTAGGTTGCTACGAGAGGCTCGTCACCGTCAGCGTAGGCTTATTTTTGTACTCGAGGTCACTACCACCAACGCCCTACCGACTCGCAGTCTATTTTCGAAGGCTCCTCACCAACCCGACTGGGGACCACAGTCAGGCTGCACCGGGGTAGGCCTATTTCATACTCGAGGTCGCTCCACTAACGCCCTACCAACTAATAGTCTATTTTCGAAGGCTCATCACCAACCTGACTGGGGACCACAACTAGGCTGCACCAATGGAGGCCGATAGCTCGAATACAGTGTCTCATACCACTGTATTCGGCTCACGAGTTTAGGTTGCTCACTGGTCACTATGGGGAGACTCATCACCCCAGCGTAGGCCAACAGCTCGACCACGGTGTCTCATATCACCATGCCCGACTCATGAGTCTTAGAGGATCGTGGTACTATGGTTGAGACGGGTCTTTATATTAGTAAATGGTACTTTAGGTTCAAGCAGTAGTGTTCATACATGGTAAACACATAGTAGGCCAATCGGGTTACTTGACAAGTTCGAATGGTACGAGCGTACGCTGAATTAATCAACATGGTACCATTGTCGACAATCATCGTACGAATCGAATTCATCGAACGTGTCTTATGTGGCAAAACGACCTCAGCCACTAATTCGAGAATCATTACTGATTGCTTAGACTACGCAATAGTCCCAATCATACTTCAAATATAATAGGCATTCATATGTGCTAGTCAAAATAGCGTGTAGCAACCATTTCAAACATAAATCTCATATAAGCATTTTAACGAACACATAGAGTACATGTTAACATACGTAGGCATTCATCCATAAAACACATAGTAGTAACATAGACAACATGAAGGAAACTATACGTATAGATAAGCTAGTTGAGAATCCTACCTCAACACCCTTATTAAATGACATTCATCAAATAATTTCTCGTTCAGACATCTTATCAACACATAGAACATATCATTATACATAAATCACGTAGTAGCGAGATATGTTACATGAAGGAAACTGTAACTACAGATATGAAAATTGAGAATCCTATCTCAACACCCTTATTAAGTATGTTTCAATAAGCAACTTCTCATTTAGACATTTTATCAAACACTTAGACTACACACTACAACATACATGTAATATATTAGTTATATCTTATATTATGACGAATCCTTTCACAAAGGAGTTACTACACATACAACGATCATGTATTTTCAATTAACAAGCATGACAAGTACAAATCATAATTCCATATTCATTCAGACATTTCAATAAACATATGGAATGCATCATATTCTACTTAATTCATATATATGTGTAAGACGCTGAAAACATCGTATCTAGGCACATGTCATAGCAAGCAAGTCAGTTATAAACCATTACTGACATTGAAAGCATTGAAAACCATAATCTAAACATTTATAGTCCGCATCTTTCATCGGTATGCTTATACCAAGCTCAGTTTGAACACCACGTCTTTGTCTACGACACAACGACTACTTGAATCATGAAATAGGTTAGCTATTTCGCCGATCTATCTATTTGAATCACGAAATAGGTTAGGATTTCTTACATGAATCGGAATCAAAACAAGTTGTGTAGCGCAAGAGAGGTGTATCGGCGGGTGGTGTGGTGGGAGAAGATCCCGACAACGATCTCCAAGAATCCCTCTTCCATCCTCCCTCTTTTCTCTCCTTTTCTCTCCTCTCTCCTAGGGTTTGGAGAAATTCGTATGGGAGAGAGAGAAAGGTGGGTTTAAGGGCTTTATATAGGCCCAGAATTGGTGTAAATGGCCCTTGGGCCATGACAAATGGTGTCCGTTTTTGATGAACGGGGCCCACCTGGAGGCACATTTCCTGCATACTGTCGGGGTTAAGTTCCATGACATTGGATTTATGCCAGGTTAAGATCTTGGTCTGATCGGATCAGTGGATCGACCGTGGAGAACCGGTTTCAGTTCGACGGTCACCGGTACTCGATCAGGGCCACAAGTACACTGACATGTGTTGAAAAATTTTCCTGATCCGAGAGTGTAGTTGGGTCAGAATCTGACGGTCGAAAACTTAAAATTAACCTGTAAGCGAACAACTTAATTCACTTAAATTTCGGTTCATTTCCTAAAGATATACTCGTTTCTCACACACTTCGCTTCGAGCTCAAGTAGTGCATTTCTGGATACTATCTGGATTTGATTTCTGAGATGACAGTTAAGCCCAGAAAGACGGTCATAACCATATAGTTTCGTGGTAATCGGACTTTCGACTCGCGGTCTCAGTCCTATACGGAGTTTCAATGTGCTCTCGAGAGCAACTGAGTTTTGAGATTACTCCTAGGCTTTTAAGTAATATTGGGTTAGTGATTCTAATGGTTTTGGGTCTTTCAGTTCATATAAAAAGTGCTTCAAGATAATTCTACTGATTATTCAGTTTAGTACTTAACTAAATTATGCCTTAATTACGGCAGAATAAGATCCTAGGGCAGTTCTACGCCCCTTTCTGATACTTTTAATTAGTATATTATTTTAATTATTTTTCTAGTAGTTTGTCATCAAGTTCACTTCGTCTCCACTGAATTTCATTAGATTTTGTGTTGTAGAAAAAATTCTAAAAATTCTAGAAGCAGCAACTGTCCAAACTAATGATTTTCGGACAGTTGTCACAACAACTTATATTTAACTATATTAGAATTTTTATTATATTTTTCATTTATTTTTATATGAAACTAGACTCATTGAGCTTCAATCTGGCTTTTGAATTATCAAAATCAGAGTTATATTGAGGGAGATATGATTTTTTGAAGTCAAGCAAAAAAATTATAGAACATGTGACAGAAAACAGGATGCCCGGCCCGCTGGTCGGGACGGCGAGGGTATCGCCGGTCGCTATCCTGTCTGGTGATGATTCTGCCATGCGATTTTTGAAATGAGCATATCTTGCAAATCGGAATGTGTTATTTGACATGCAATACATGATTTTGGGGTAGGAGAAGCTGCTCTATCCAATTAACCTATTTATTTCATGAGATTCAAAAATGTTAATGGTCAAAAACCTAATTTATTCATATATTCACTATTTATAGTAAATTTTAATAATATTATTATTTTTCATCATTTAAACTTTAGGATTAGTGTCCAATATGAAAGTACTTGAAAAAATCTGAGGAATAGAGTGGTGAAATGTGAGATTTTGAAGGAAATGAGTTAAAAGGGGATTTTAGACTTTGGGATTGACTTCTGAGAAGTTAATAAGGTGTTAAGATCGACTCATTTTCTAAGGACGTCTAACTCCAGGTTAAAAAAAATCTCAGGTGTTACAGATTAGGTTTAGGGTTTAGGTTTAGGTTTAGGGATTAAAGTTTGGATTTAAATTTTAGGATTTAGGAATTAGGGTTTATGGATTAGGTTTTAGGTTTAGGTTTAGGGTTTAGTGTTTAGGTTTAAGTTTAGGGTTTAGAAATGGATAAGTCTGAGCCAGCTCGAATGCACCACAACTAGCCCAGCTACACTCGAGCCAACTTGGACGCATCACAACCAACCCATATGCACCACATGGTCCACACCCAGCCCGGACACACCACAACTAGCTTGGATGCATCAGATGCACCGCAGCCGGCCTGATTGCACCTAAGCGAGCCCAGACGCACTCGATTTCAACCATATTTGACCTAAATTTCACAACTCACAAATTAGAAATTAATAAAACAAAACTATAAAATTAGTAAATTACCTTGATTAGGCAAAGTTAGGTGGCAGGGTGGGTGCAAATCGTCCAGACGAGCTGTTGCGGTGCTGCCTAAGTCGAGATGAGCAGCTACCGAGCTTGAGAGAGAGAGAGAGAGAGAGAGAGAGAGAGAGAGAGAGAGAGAGAGAGAGAGAGAGAAGCTTGGTAGCTAGTGGTGGTGGGTGGCTGTTGGGCTCGGGAGAGGGAGGGAGAGAGATCGGCTTGGGTGCATTAGTGTGGTGGGTAGGGTTTAGATAATAGGTTACACACACACACTACCTAAATTCGAGTTGAGTCCGATTTCAGATTGAGTCAAGTTACTGGGTAACTAGGACTCGACTAGTTTGAGTTTAGATTGGGCAAAGTCTACTCAGTTCAGATCGGCTCACCCACTCAGTTCGGGTTGAGTCGGACGAGTCGAGTCAGCCAAGCCGAGTTGTCCCGTGCCTAGCTCTAGGTTTAGATGCCCCGTGGTTTTCATGGTGCGCATCGCATTCGTCTGACAATGCTTATGAGCTAACCAGCCTTTCTTTATTATTTTCTATATTGAAGAAACTGATTACCACCACTCCGACCAAAAGGTTTTTCGTTGCACATTTGTAAATGGTAGGTTGTAATGGCTGGCAACAATAGAGTCCGGAGTCTCACCTAATCAGCCCTCCTGTCATAATAGGATTCTTATTTCGTACTAGGGTTTGTGAAAAGTTTGGTTTAGATGTCCTGTGATTTCACGGTGGCCCATGAAGAGGACAATTGATCCAAGGAACGGTTCAGGTGGATAGATGGATTGTCTGTCTACGTGTGTAAAAGCACTGGGGGTATTCTTTTCATTGTTACTTAAAAGAGGAACGCTAACATGGAGGCCAGTGCAGATCTCTATTCATGTTCCCTCTTCATGGCACCTGTGGCAAGCAAGTTTTGGTGATTAGGACTGCTGTTTTAGCCGGCCATCATTTGTATAGGCCATACACCTAAATGCAAGGGCATAGGAGTGCCATTGGATCAGTGGCCCACCAAAGGAAGGTTAGAGCACTGGTCTATGTTTAACCAAGAGAAGCGTTGGATGTTAGGGTTGTTCACTCACTATTGTTTCTGGCCTATGCGCATCCACAAGTGGCCTACCTGATCAACAATCAAGATTAAAGTATACCATGAGGGAACTGCATGTAGGGTATGATAGGGCAGAGGTGGAAGAACCTGAATGGTAGGGCCATCTCTCCTCAGCACACACGGATGGATGGTTTATTATTTGTTTCCGGCCATCAACTGACTCCTACAGTGGTTTGAAAATGATTCACCTGATCATCCTAGTCTTCCATCAGCGCCCTTCAATAGTGAAGGCACTATGCATCAACGGTATCCAATGGCTTAGATGAAGGAACTTCGATTTACCCTTAGGATGCCCGGTGGAGTGGCCCATCTTACCATCATAACTCCCATCAAAATTCACCTTCCAACATCCGACAGGTAGATCATGTGACATGTACTTTAGATTTCATGATCCAAGCATCATTAGTTCAAGAGCTATGGAGGAATCGAACTTCCTATGAGGATGATTATTGGGTTTGATGATACTCAGGCTGTGTATGATGCTGGATACGCAGGCATACATTAACTCAAGTAGAACCAACTGGATTGTGCAGTTCACTGTGTACAAGTTACAATCCCAACCTCTGAGTTGTGGACACTAGCTTGTGGAAATAGGACCATTGGATATTTTTCATTTCTAACCTTTCAATAAATGTCCACCAATCCAATATTCAAAATTGAATAAGCTTAATATTTGGTTCATGACACATCTACACTGGGTACCACAATTTGGAAGGTCTAATTTGAATACTTGTTTGACAAGCCTGAATAATTTCTAGGTGCCCGTGTATCATCCATCAAACTATCAGAGTAACAAAGTTTTCCTTGGATCATATTCATATGGTTTCATGAATAATTGCCTCAGTTTTCATTATCTGGTTGAATATAGTAGGAAGAGCAAATACAATTGCATGATACAATCAGCAACAGTAGTAGATTTATGCTAGTCATGTAACCCAATTGTATGGTGCAATCTTCATAAATATGGAAAGAAGACAATGAGACAGGAGCTTTGAAATCCTATATTGTGCACACTAGTATTAGCCTCATCTAAAAACATGCTAAAATAATATACAAAAGCAGATAAAAGAAACTGCTTACAATAGTAGAAGTTAAAATAAAAAAGAAAAAAAGAAGGAAAAAGGATACACGTAAAGATACAGTGAAATTCATCAAACCTTTCTATTAGAGAGTTCTTAGACAGAAACTGCTGTATGGTTTTCTTTGAACAAAGGGCCTTGAATGACATTTGGGCTCTTGGCTCCAGCATTCACCTCTGAAGGCTTCGAGTTCAATCCAATGCTCAGAAGGGTTTCAGCCGATTCCAATGCCTTTTCTCCTCCAAGTTCTAGCACCTTCTCTCCTCCAAGTTCTAGCACCTTTTCACCTGCAAGTTTGCCATCTGCATCTGACGCACACGCACACCGGGTTGAGATTTTTAGGTCTGGTGAACCATCAGGGTTGTTTAACTGTCCATCAGCAGTCATGGAAGCAGTGGCAGCAGCTATAAGAAGGGCGGTGCCTGGTGGATCAGAGCTACTCCTACATGTTGGCTGGCCATGGTTGTGTTTGCCCTCATATGTTATCACAAGGGATTTTGTATCGCCGGAAGCCTTCTCAACATGTTTCCGAACAGGACATCCTGTGAATGTGCATTTGTAGTAGCTCCTGCAAATTACCATATAGAAGGATCAGGGTGGACGAGGAGAATATCCACAAACGATGAGCCAACCTCCAGAAGAGTTAAAACGTGAACTTTTAGGGTACATCTAGGTGTATGTACCCGAAATTTGTCTTTTAAAAAAAAAATAATATATATATTATTAAGAAATTGATGATTCTGGGCCTGTTTGACTGCACACCAAATTCACGAATTTGGCAATTAAGGTGCTTAGGTTGGTGTTAATTGATAAATTAACTAATTGCCCGATTAGCAAAAGGAGCATAAATCATGAATTTGGCAATAAAATTTTTTTTCAAAAAAACCATAAATACACCAATTGATGAAGTTGAGAAATTAAAGGTTTCTAAAGGTTAAGGTTGAGAATGGTTCCCCACCCTCAACAAAACATCCATTTTGTAACCATCGGTCTGATGACCACGATCATTTGATCATAGTGATGTTTGAGATAAATAAGCGACCAAAGCAGATCCCACATGATGTAAGACCAATCCATGACCCTTAATAGTATCATCAATATGGACCATCACATTCCCAAGCAATTGCTCAGATGGCTATCATCATCGGATCAATGTATTTTGACAGTGATGGGCAATCAAAGGTGGACCCACATGACAGATAATAATTAAACCTTACATGGACCATTTGTTTCCTAGCCATCGACCAAAAGATGGTTAGGATCATTCTATCAAAAGTGATTGTTGACAACAATGAAAATTGGCAAGACATTCAATAACAGTAACAGTGGCTGTAACAGTCACAGTCGTTACTATTACATACAGGCCGTAACACCCATTAGGACCATTTTCATTCATTCATTCATTCATTTATTTTATTTTATTTTTTTGAAAAAAGAAAAGAAAAAGTTGTATCAACTCCATAATGGCTGTTACAGGCCATTTTTTTCTGTAACGGCCATTGCGGCCCCATAACGTGTAACAATGGCCACCGTTACACTTTTTTGATACCTTGAAAAGTGGGCCACCCAACATGATGGAGGACCCGGATCACAAATAGGAGATTTACTAGTATAATAAGTATGGACCATCCATTTATTATCAATTGATTGAATGGTCAAAGATCATTATATCAAATATGATTTTTCAAAAAGATGGGAATCAAGGGTAGGCCCTATGTCATGGATGGTCCAGATCAACAATTGAACATCCTCTATTATAATCAATATAGATCATCCATCTTCCTACCCATTGAACATGATAAGTAAAACCCAAAACAACTGATTGGTAAATGGATGAAGTTACAATTTCAAGAAGATATCAATTAATGAACTTTCAATATCATAAACTCGCCAATTTCGTGCATCCAAACATGCCCTAATTGTTCTAGTGTCTGGGGTGAAGTGGAAAGCAGGAATCTCATTATCCGAGATTTCACTTTCCTAGTCCTGCCCCATATAGATATCAGATGCATTACAGATCGGACCTGAAACACATCCAATATCAGTTAACAGCGGAATAGCATTTGCTCCTACAGATTGGCCTAATTCAATCAGAGCAGCGTGGGCTACTATGCAAAAGATTTGGTATGGGCCAGATGCAGTGGTCCCACACATAACATGTAACAGGTTGAAAAGAGAACCCATGATTATGCTTTCATAGTTTTGTGGATGTGCCTCAGGTGTACATGCCACACATGACTATCAAGATGTAATGCTAGTGATCTAAAATTGGTACCATAGGATAGCCTATTCAGTTACCTTCCAATGGGACTAGTATTTACGCAATTCAGAGAATGACTGAACAAATTCTTGCAGAATCACCAAAAGGGTACAAAGATGGCAAAAATCAGGGTTTTTTTTAATGATCCACTGGGGTTTGCCGAGAGGCCAAATTGGGCTACGACCTATTATGAGGAAATGTTTCAATGTCAGTTTTGGCTTGGGGCTGTAGAAGCTCAATCTGGAAGTTCGAAGACCAGCTTGAGTTAGTTTCTAATTTCATATTCATTTGTGGACCTTGTGAACGGTTGGAATAGTGGGTCCTTTAAGGCTAGAAGGAAGAACTTGTGAAGAAAGCTTTCACAATCATGTGTGAAATATCGGAAGGAACAAGAGAATTTTCAAAGACAGCATTGAGCTTGGCACAAGTTCTGGCCAAAATCAACACCATTTTAGCATCAAAGGGACAATGGATCAAGAACTGGTCCACTGGCCCTTAAACACAAAATACACCCACTTACAATTATATGTTGCCTACTCCTTGATGGTCCACAATCAGTATCTCCTGGGCTGCCACCCATGCAAAACCAACCACCCTTCAGGAACTGTTGAACCCCTCAACTGATGGATTCAGTCTACACAGCCTTATCCCTTCTTTCCCATTGGAATGCCAAGACTCTATAATATCCATGAGGGTACCGAGACTGCCGATCTCATTGTCACACACGTGCATGCGCACACACAGGTGTGCGTTGGGCCCAAAGTGCTTTTAGATGTTTTAGGAATGATTTTACATGGTTTCAGATTAATGCAGGGGCATTTTCACACTGGGCTCGAGTGGGGTCGCTTGTAGGATGCAGGGGCACACTTGGGGTGGGTGCGGCCCACGGAGGAGGTCTCGTGTTCGAGACTCCTCACCAAGGATGATTAATGTGCATTTCACACCGGGCTTCAGTGGGGTAGCCCGTGGGATGTGGGGACACACTCAGGGTGGGCAGCTCATGTGATTTGGGGCCCACGAAGGAGGTTCGGCCGAGGTCCTAAAACCCATGAGATGTGGAACCTGGGCTATGGGATAAAGGGATTAATTCACCATACTCTAATAGTTTGAGCTTTTATAGCAAGTGGTTAATTATCCTGCATCACAGATGATGTAGCCCACCTGAGTTTTAGACATGACTGATTTTTGAGACATCCCATAACCTAGAGGGAAACCAAATACATATTTTATACTTAAGAAAACTTCAACAATGACATGGAATCAAAATCCGAGTAATTATAGGTCGCATGAGGTGAGCAAGCACTTTCGATGACTGATGGGATATGAACCATTGGCACTTCCTATGACTGCCTAACAATCTAGTGGCATTTCTGATGGCTGGGATTTCAGCCATTGCTCTTCTAGTGTATACACACTTTCGGTGGCTAAGATTTTCATTGCCCTTCGGATCCCAAAAAGTACACGGGGGAACAGGTCCGGTCAAAAAAAACTCGGCAACTTCATTTCATCACGATGAGCACTTAACATGGGTACTTGTAGATCACCAAGTACAAAACAGATAAAAAACTACAATGCCCCTTGAATCTAAAGGTAAACTTATTATGGTGCACTCACAGAGTGCCAAGACAAAAAATGTAACAAATGGCTTTCTAGCTCCAAAAGAGCTTTTCGAGAGAAGAATTGAGTTCCATCCGGCTAGGAAGGCTTTTTTTCCTTGCAATGGTAATGCAGTGATTTTCATTTGGAAACATTGAACCCAACGAGTTCGAATTCTCAGCAGCCCGTATCTGATCTGTTGAGGGAATGCTCAAACTTGAAAGGATAGTGCGGAAGAAGCTCCTCAATGGATGGATCTGATACAATGGTTTGAAATGGTGATGGTGGCAATGGTGACAAGATGCTGATGAAGATGCAGGAAACAGAGAAGACCCTGGTGGTGCTGATTGGAGGGTGCAGATCATGCCAGAGAAGATGGCTTCCAGTGAGAGATTGCATAATGGTTGCAGATGGAGATCCGGATGTCGATGGGCTTTTGAAGGAGCAGACGCCAATGGTTGTGTAGATCTGGCTGGCCAACAATGGCGAATCTAAGTAATTGGTGTAGTGGTATGGTAGAGGATGCAAGGGGTGGAGGTTGTGGATTGAATATGAGTTCAATCGACAAGATTCAGGGGACAGGTGGAGGGCTAGACATGAGATGAAGAAGGGTGTGATAATGGGCTAACTGCAGACTCGTCAATGAAATGTAACAAAGGTGGGTGTTGACCGACTCTGATGATGATGTCGGATTTGAGGAATTAGCTGCTGGACGGTAAAGGGATTTTGCAAATAGATTCTTGACAGAGAGGGTTTTGGATTAGTGATGGGATGGGTTTGGGCTGAAGAAAATTTTCGATCGGGCAAAGAGGGTTTCGTTGTATATTGTCGGTGGTGATCGGTTGTGGTGGAAGGCAGACACTTTTGATGAGTGGGACCAATGATTTGAAGATCTGATTAGACAGTGCAGTTCAAGCAAGAACAATGGGCCCGGTGATCGGAAATGAGAAGGACATCAGATCAATGGCCCAGATCAGAGACTAAACTCTGATAACATGTTATTTTGGGGGCTACATTGAAGTAAATGTTATGTATATTCCAATAACGAGAATGACAAGAATATATAGAAGAGGTGGCTATAGAGTTTCATAAAGATCTTAAGGGATATACATGTATACATCCATACAGCTATCTATAGTATGTACAGTTGTACATATGTATTCTATACTCTAAAAAAAATTGGATCGAGTCTTACGATTTACAACTTGATTTGACTCCATGAGAGATTTATGATATGATTATGATTTCCAAAAGGATTTGTTGTGTTATAATAAGATTTGTGTTGCACAAAAGGGTAATAAGAGGTTTGGATCTGACATAGGTTGATACCCCAATCTTTTGAAAGAAACAAAGGGGGAAAAAAAAAAACCTACAAAGTCATGGGCATAACTTAGCAAGAATTAACCATGCAGAATAAAGAAATCCCCCAAAGGTCAAGACTTCACTTTGTAAATACAAATGAATGCATGTAGCACACATCCATGGGAATGCATGCTTACCAAATGCAAGTCTTGTATCAATACATTGTTTGGTACATGGTCATGGGTCAAAATTCCAGAATGAAACTACATTTGTGGACACTGATATTTTATTTTATTATCTTACATGGATATCAAAGAATGAAGTCCAGGGAGAGGAAACGTCATGCAAATATAAAAAATGAGTGTAAAGGTAAACATAAAGAAAATAACAATACACACACATGCATGAACATATATGATGCTGCTTTAAATGGCATTTATCATATATTAAACTCTTTAATAAATCAACCACTCTATTTAAGCATAGTGCCTAAAATAATTATCCAAAATTAAGTAATCATTGATCATTTGGAATCCATTGATTCTGATCATTTCAATGAATGCAGATCCTATGTATGCTCTAAAACCAAAAATAAAAAATAAAAAAAATCTCAAACTAATTCGAAGAAAAACTGAAGTCCATGATCAGTATGTAAGCTTCTTCGGTTAAACTACTAAGTATTACAATCACACTTGGCTCTGGTCATGTTAGAAACTCGGATGGCAAACAGTAAAGAACTGGGACACAGTTACCACTGGCAATAGAAAACACCATCATTGGCTCCTCAAAGCAAGTTAACTGTATGAAGAAAGTAACCAATAATCCTGCTATCACATTTTACTTGTGATTCTTAAAATGACAGATTTGTTCATGTAAACCACCTTGTAGAAGGAAGCAGCTCTTCTGACATAAATTCTGATATGCGACTATATGGCAGCTGCTTCACAGAATATCACTAAAGAAAGGAAGAGATAAGTGGTCCATTTAAAGTTGTTATGATTTTTCTGGGTTCATTAAGCTGAAGTGTGTTGGGTTTTGTTTCTTGCAGTGGGAGAGATGAATTGGTTGGACTTTTTGTTTAGAAAGACAGTTGAGTTATGTTATCATAATTAGTGTTGTCACTGTAAATACACTATCCTACGGGGGCAAGTCTGAAATGCATTTAACAGAGGCTGAAAATGAATCCTGCAGTAGAAAGAGAGTCTTGAAATTTCTTTTCCTTGAAAATAAAAAAGTCTTTACAATTTCTTCATGGTGTAAGGCTATCACAGCTATAAACCCAATACCATGCTCCCATCGCTCTCTTTTTTTTTTTTTTTTGAAAAGAAATCATCATCACTATAGCTCTGTCCCAGTTATTTGGGATGTCTTGGGCTTGAAGACAAATCCAAAAGCTAAATCAAGGGTTTGAATCTGAGCTATTCATGGTTGAAAAAAGATTGGAATAGCTGTACAACTGAATTCAGGAAACGTGTAAGCTCTTGATTTATCCATACTGTTCATGAATATCAAGTTTTTAGTGGTTTAGTGTATGGTTTGAGATGCAATCTAAAAGAGGAAAAGGAATGAGAAAAACATCAGAGGCTATTATCTCCATGATAATGGTCTTGATCAAGGGTGATTTCATGTTTCACTTGGATCCATTGATTTTCCTTTTATAGATGTGTCCATCTAACTTTGAAATATCACCAACTAGAGCAGGTTTGCCATTAGATGCCAACCTTGCATCAAGTGAAGTAGTACATTATCTAAGAATACTAACTTTTAACACAGTTCTCACTATCCATCATCTTAGAAACTGGAAGATGATAATCACTAACAGATACATAATAAAATTGAGCAATGCAGAATCCATGAACCTCATGTTAAGAAATTGCAGGTACATGACAGAGAAGTAGAAAAGGTTTCTGGCATTACTGGAGACAAAATGAGTATTGCC
This sequence comes from Magnolia kwangsiensis, assembly GCA_037074715.1. NCBI lineage: Eukaryota > Viridiplantae > Streptophyta > Magnoliopsida > Magnoliales > Magnoliaceae > Magnolia > Magnolia kwangsiensis. Next base: position 18,375,156 of record CM073582.1, read on the forward strand.
TTGCAGCATTGTTCCAAGCTTGGGACAGGGGATGTGAGGGTAAGAGAAGTATGGTCATGTGGAGGTAAGCTTTATTTGCGGGAACAGTCTACAAGGAATGCAACAACTGGATTTTCAACAACAGATCAGAGCTACCAATAGTAATTTCAATGGGAGCACAGGATAATCCGATCAAATGGGCGTTGGCATCCAAATGTTTCGTAGGACGCACTAATGAGGATCTTGTTACCTACTAGGTTGCTGCCTAGGGAAATTTTGGGGCTGGATGACTTCTTATCATCCTTGCCTTCTTTGTTGGCTTTGCCTTTTTTCTGACTGAATAAAATTCATCATTACCATTCAAATAATAACAATAATAATAAAGGTTAACTTGGCGAAATGTGAAATGCTTGGAGTCCATGTGGAGAAAGACGAAATCGAGCTTCTAGAGGGGTCTTTTGGATGCAGAGTGGGGTTTTTTCCATCGTTTTATCTGGGCCTTCCCCTTTGTATTGGCAAGCTGGCAAAGCACCTTTGGGACATTGTGGTAGAAAGGTTTGAGAGGAAAATGTTGGGTTGGAAGGAGCGGTACCTGTCTCTTGCTGGGAGACCTAGCCTTATCAAATCAGTTTTATACAATTTTCCTCTTTACTTCATGTTGCTTTTCAGATGCCCAAAAGAGGTTCTAGGGCATTTGGAGAAACTCATAAAGGACTTTTTGTGGGGTGACACTAATGATAAGAAAAAATTCCACCTACTTGAGTGGGATGAGATTTGTAAGCCGTATGATGAAGGTGGTGCTAACATCAGAAACTTGGAAACTATGAATCTCGCCCTCTTGTGGAAATGGTGGTGGCGGTTTGGGGAGGATAATGGAGCTCCTCTTTATACAAGGCGTCAACAGCTTGGCAAGGCATGTATGGTGTGAGGGCAGCTTTCAAAGAAGGTGTGGTTTTCTCTTTAGGCAATGGGGCAAGATTCGTTTATGAGAAGATGTGTCAAGAGGTGATGTGCCTCTCCATATCAGATGTCCGATGATTGCCCACCTTGCTCTGGATTGCAGCGTCGTGATCAAGAAGTTCTTCAAGCGATGTTGTGGACCGGTGGTGTGGACCCCTCATCGCCGGTATCTTTGGGACGAAAAGGTTCAGGCGTACACTTCTCTTAGGATTTCCTACATCGATGTTGGCCCTTGGAAGACAGGATTGACAGCTTGGTGTGGTGTAAAGATAAGTCAGGTCAATTCTCAGTTAAATCCTTTTTCCTTAACCTGGCTCTCGAGTGGTGGGGAGTCGTCAGGGAATTCGGGTCATGCCTGGCATTATGGCGCTCCCCCCAAAGATTGGGGCTTTTGGTTGGCTTGTTCATAGAAGTAGAGTCTTGAAGATTAACAACCTCCACAAGCATTCAATGGTTATTCCTAAAATATGCTCTTTGTGCAAGTCCAAAGCTGAGTTGGTTAACCATCTATTCATCCACTGTCCTTTTGTTAGGTATGTGTGGGCTTCTATCTTGGTTAGATTCAATATGAAGTGGTCTATGCCTCTTGAGGTAGAAGGTAGGAGATCTTTTCCCGGCTTGGCATGAGGTGACCTTGGGAGGAAAGCTCGAATCTTTTGGAAACTCTGCCTCCTTGCTGGTTTATGGTCGATTTGGGGAGAAAGGAATGGTAGGTGCTTCAAAAATGAAAGCAAAGCATTGCTTTGGGGGGCTACAAGTGTGTGGCTTTCCACCAGTGAATGGGTTGGCTGTAATTTTCTTTCGTTCCTTGTGCCTTCTTGGCTTTTGGCTTGTTTTTCTTTGGCACTACCGCAGTGCCCTTTGATGAAAATTTTCTTGTTACCTTTAAAATAATAATAATAAAAAATAGATAAATAAAACTTTCGAGATCAGTACAAATATGTGTGAAATAGAGATAGAGCTGAAAATTCATAAAGCACCTATGACCTACCTGGGATTAGGGTTTCCTTTCACTATTTTCTGCCCATACTTACGCCACCTATAGCCATCGTCCATGCTCCCTGGCTCACTTGCTGCCTGAACAACAACTTTAGGTTCCTTCACTGTTTTGGATGAAGGTGTTGAACATGCTGATAAAGCATTATCCTTAATCCTGCTCCAAAGAAAAAAATAAAAATAAAAATTGATACATCATAAGCTATTATGAAAAAAAAAACAAAACAAAAAATGCATGCTCTCCAACAACTTGCCTTCGTTTTGGATCTGGTTCATCACCATGATCCTCATCCACCTTAATGCTAGCATCCCCTTCACAATCAGGTGTACAATGTGATGGTTGTTCAGGTGTTGCATAGCCAGAACTCTGTTCTTTCCTAGGAGTTGACGGGTTTGAGCCACTGAGATTTTCACCTAGAAGATCCCCTATTTCACTTCCTCCAGAGGGCCCACCAGAACCAGATTGACCTCCACTCTCTTTTGGCCATTTAACCTTTTGAGGTCGATCATGGTTGTGCTGACCTTTGTAAATAATCTCGGTTACATGTCCGTTAGAACAACGCTCAACTTTCTTCTTCACAGGACAATTGGCATGTGTGCACCTGTAATAGCTTCGAGAACTATCGTTACCCTTGACCTGCTTCTGCCCATACTTCCTCCAGTTGTACCCATCACCTGAGCGTGTGTTCACGTAATTAGGAGCAGATTGTGGCTTCTGGTCTGTGAGAGTGTGCTGCTCCATTTCTGGCATCGAGACGTTTTCTTCTTTTACTGGCATGAGTCTTTGTTGTAGTGGTAATCCTGATGAAGGAGATGGAAAACCAACCTGAACTAGTTGCATCTGTGCCTGAGCTTGAGCAGCCTGAGCTGTGACGCTTGCCAGGGCTTCTTGATGGGACATCCCAAATTGTCCCTGAAATTAGAATATGTGAATTGCCAGCACTGCTGCATTGAGAAGGCTGCCTAGCCATTACAACATTCTCCTATGTGGCATAACAGTAGCCTTCTACGACAATTCAAGGAATTAAACATTTCATATCATCGATAAAGTAAACAAAAAAAATGGAGATAAAACTGGCAATTTCTTTGACCTTTTACCACAAACACATCATTATCATAGCCTTGTCCCAGCTATTTGAGGTGGGTTTCCTGTTTCGCCAATCAGTGAAAGAATTCTCATGGTTTAGCCGGCAGAGGTTTGATTATCAACTCCCACCAGATATCGACCCTCTAACCAGGCTCCATAACGGCTAGAACTTCATTATCAAGCAGAGTTCACTTAGTCAATATTGTTGTCCATATGATGAGTTTTCAAGCTCAAGATTTATGAGGTTCGTAGCATAAAGACAAATGTCTCCAATAAATTGGGAATATATTCTCCTAGTATTTTCAATAAATAATATTTACCCAATAATTTTCCAATATTTTCAAAATGTCTCAAAATTCATGAAAATATCCTTATATTTTCCCAACAATTTGCACAATAATATCTTGATATTTAAAATTTATAGTGTCCTACACTTTATTTTCTACCATCAACTAATTTCGTTTTTTTTTTTTTCAATTTTAGTTTTATTTCCCTGAGATTTTCCCAACTATATATACTGAAGAAACCTCCAAAATGACATTCTCCTGAGAAATTTGTAAGAACCAGATTTGTCACTTTGGTAAGTAGGCTGTATGAGCCTCCGTAAATAGTTTTTTTATCCATTTGAATCCCAATTTTGGAACCAAACTGCTTTTGATCTAGCTCCTTAAGAAATGCCTCATATTCTATTAGACCTCTATGCTTAGAATTTTGTGAGATCAAATTAAATCCAAACAAGGGATTTCACATCGGAATGGCATGGAGGCCAAAAGAGAACAATATGAGATAGTAAATTAAATGCAATGGGCATCGGGTGTGAACTTCTCACATGATTCATGTTAATAAGATGCCATCTTGGATTTAGGAAAAAAAATGACACTCATAAGAAAAGGTAGGATGTGATCATTGCTTTATGGCTAAAAACACGGGCATGCATGTGCATGCAGAAGCTTGATATTTCCATTTATCTTTAGGGCAATAATTTATTCAGTGGATTTTGAAGGAGCACAAAAGATACTACAACACCAGCGAGAGAGATTAAACGAGAACCTCATTAATGAAAGTGTCAAAGGCCAATGAGATGAAATGACTGGATTATCATCGTCATAATCATCCAAGCCTTAACCCAACTAATTGGGGCAGCTACATGAACCCTTTTCAACCATCCACTCTAACAAGGGCCATAACTTCAATTAGACCATAGGTAAAGTCTTTTCTTACTACCTCCGCCCACATCCTTTTGGGTCTCCCCCTTGCCCTTTTAGAGCCTTCAACTTGTACCAACCCACTCCTAATAAGCAGTTCTTGGTCTCCATTGCACATGACCAAACCATCCAAGTCTACTTTCCCTCATTTTATTACCTATCGGTGCTACTCCTAAATTCTCTCTAGTGAATTCATTTCTAATTTTATCCTTCCATGTCTTGCCACTCATCCATCTGAACATCCAGAGTTACACTCATCGAACATGTTGTTCCTTAACTGCCCAATATTCCGTCCCATAAAGCAGGGCTTGTTTTATAGCCATCCTATAAAATATCCCTTTCAATTTCAGAGGTACATGACAATCACATAAAACTCCAGATGCACAACTCCGTTTCTTCCACCCTGCTTGAATTCTATGGACAACATCATTCTCAAACTCCCCACTTTCATAAATTATCATGACCCAAGATGAAATAATTGGAGTTGTAAGAAAAGGATTGCCCTTATGCATGAAAGGCTCAAGATTGACCATCAGCTCTGAAAGCTCCATGATCCTAGTTCCTAAGGGGATCATGACAAAGTCTCCTGGTGAATATTTACCTCTGGGCTAAACTTAAATCATAAGACCAGCTTGTCGAGTTGAGCTCAGCCAAAATGGTGAGATGACATGGTTACTTCCCAAGTTGGTTGTTTCTAATTAGCCTTGTAAATTAACTTACTGAGTTTCAACCTTGGGCTACTTGGCTTGTTGTTTCTAGTATGCAACGGCATAATGCCCAACAGTCATATTTGTGATCGTTGGGACCTTTTTTTTGTTGCAATTTTACACTTTTTTGCTTGTAAATAGGCACTTATGTCTCCCCCATTTTCCCTACTCTAATGCTCTCTCTCACTCGCACTCTAATCTCTAAGTTTCAACAATCAAGGATTCACAAATTCAAGATTCAAATCAAAAATCTTCTCTCTCTCTCTCTCTCTCTCTCTCTCTCTCTCTCTCTCTCTCTCTCTCCTTAATATAACTCTTTTGTCTTCATATTTCATAAGCTCATTCTCTATTTCTCTCATAACTTAATAATCTCCTTCAAGTTTGATTGTTTTTTTTTAACAGTAAAAAGTTTCAAATTTCAAGTCTTCAACAAGTCGCACTCTTTAAAGTTTGAAGGAATCAACACCATTAAATTGAAAAGCTTCAAAATAATGACTGAAGCAATAAATCAATTTGGACACAAAAAAACCTAGATTTAAGCCTCATTTGCATCATGAGGTGACAGAAACATGCCTCAAAATAGAGGTTGATTTTACTAAAAGGTTTATTGCTTAATATAAAGAGGCGTGAAAAATCTACAGATGTAATTTAAATTGAAAAGCTTCAAAATAATGATTGAAGCAGTAAGTCAATTTGGACTTAGATTTAAGTCCCCTTTTGTATCATGAGGTGACAGAAACATGCCTCAAAATATAGGTTGATTTTACTAGAAGCTTTATTGCTTAGTATAAAGAGGTGTGAAAAATCTACGGATGTAATTTAATGGTCGAAGGATTGACCAATAAATCCAGTCGGACATTGATTAAATTGCCTGTGAATTGTCCAACTAGGACTGTTTATGAAGTCGATGGATGCATCAACCCATTCCCTCATGGCTGAATATTTGTTTAAATTATTAGATCATGTAGTTGAAGTAAATAGGAGAAGAATATGTTCTCCAAATTATCATGGATAATGCAGCCTCCGATGTAGTAGTTGGTCGCCTTCTTACGGAAAAGAGATGTCATTTATTTACCATGTGCCACACATTGTATAAATTTAATGTTAAAAAATGTAAGTTCTATATTAAAATAATTGCTAGGGCTTAAAAGAATAGTTGTATTTATGTATAAACATGCCCTTCTACTCCATCACATGAGAAAACACATCGGTTGTAATTTGCTTCGTCCAACCGTCACCTGATTCGCAACAACCTTTTTGCTGCAAAGGTTGCACGCAAAACAAAACAAAAAAAAAAAAACACTTAGCTTTGAAGCTTTATAGTGTCAGTCAAAAGGAATAATGGGCATTGGTCAAAGATGATCAAGGAAAAATTAATCTAACAAATTATCATTTCCCAATCGTTTTGGACCCAAGTACCAAAGGCATTAAATCATTAAAACCCTTAATAGGTGTGTTGCAATTGGTAGACGGTGATGAGAAACCAGTAATGGGATACATTTACGATGCGATGGAGAGGACTAGATAAAAAATTATGGAACACCTTAATTGTAAAAAGAACATGATTATAAGCCTGTATTAGATATAGTAGATAGAAGACATGGCAACCAAATGTTATATTCTTTATATTTGGCCACCTATATCCTTAATCTTGTTGTATTCTTTGCTTTCATCAACCAGAGTGAGGCATGAGTGATGCATATGGAAGGATTTCTTAATATTTTGGAGAGAATGATTCCAAATAAGGATGAACAAGATATGATATCCAAACTTTTGGATGCGGGGATTTTCTTAAGGGACATAGTCGTCCAGCACAGAACTATGAAAGTACCAAGTATAAATGTATTAGAGAGTTACACGTGCTCATAACTTAGAATTATTTTTTTTTACAAGCTAGTCTCTAACTATTAAAACATAAATGTATCTAACAGCGCTCGTGCTCATAACTTAGAATTTTTTTTTTTTACAAGCTAGTCTCTAACTATTAAAACATAAATGTATCTAACAGCGCTAGTCGCTAACTCACTTTAAACTAAAATTTAAAATGTCATAAAGATTCACAAAAAAAAAGAAGAAGGAATCTTCTTGAATAAAAGAAGCTAAATGACATGATCTTCATCCAACACAACCAAAAGTTGCAGGAACGATTCCAAATTAAGCAAAAATGCCTAATTTTTGTCATGCCATCTGCTTAGATGACTTGTAGGTAGACAGTGAGTGGCTTGTAGAGACAACGGACTTAACGTAGGCTCAACTAAATGATGTCACATTGGGATTGGCACCTAGAGAAAGTTCTTCAAGTCAAAGGTGGAGAAGAGGGTCAAGCACAAGGCCTAGTAGCAGTCAAGGCCAAGAAATAGACGAGCTTGAGGAGATACAAGAATAAGATGATCAAGATCAACAATTGGATGTGGATGAACAACTAGTGCGAATTACGAACCAATGACGAAGAAGTAGAAGATGAAGTATACATTGAAGGAGATGATGTCGATGATGACAATGATGGTGGTGATGATTTGCCATAATGGATTAGAGAATAATGTTTATTCTACACCAAGCCATCAATAAAAAAAATTTATTTTATTTTATTTGGTCATAATTTGAGTGTATGTATTATATCATTTGCGTACTTTTTTTTTTCATAGAGGTAGGGTTGTTCACGAGTCGAGCTAGCTCAAAAAACTCGCTCGACTCGGCTCGAGTCCGATCGGATTGACTCGGCTTGAATGGCCGATTCAAGCCAAGCCAAGCTAATTATTCGAAGCTCGAGTTGAGTTCGAGCCAAGTTCGACCAGGGGGCATTTCAACTCGACTTGAAGCTCGAACTCGAGCTTGACTCGGCTCGATTAATAAATATATTAAATATTATATATATATATATATATATATATATTATTAATATAAGTTTTAAGTTTTAACTTAAATTTTATTTTTTTTTTTTTAAAAAAAACAAACCCTAGAGTTTCTACCCGACCGCACGCACCCCCATTCCTTTTCTTCTCTTTTTCTACCCACTGCCAGCTGCACGCCCTCCCGGACCGCCACCACCAGGTTTCCTCATCCGATTCGAAGCTTTGTTTGGTTATTTCATCGGGTTTTGCTTTGATTCTCTTAAGATTTTTGAAATTTTCATTAATGGAGGAGGATCAAGAACATAATCTATTATTCTCTCACCCAACAAGCTCGAGCTTGACTCAAGGTAAACTCGACTCGACTTAAACCACTAGCTCGACTTGAACTCGACTCGACAGCTTTGGCAAACAAGCCAAGCTTTAATGTTGAGCTCGAACTCGAGTTCATCATGGACAAGCCAAGCTGAGCTTGGCCCACCTCGACTCGACTCGGCTCGATGCCCACCTCTATATAGAGGTAACGACAACTTTTATTGAAAAACACGCCAAAAGACAAGAAAAGAATACCAAGCTAACATAAAAGATCCCCCAAAACAGCTTAGGCCGATACCACATAGGTTGCCCATCTTGAGGCAAGGCATTTGATTCTACAAATGGCTTCCTCAACCAACAAAGATTCGTTAAGAAAGTAGCAAGCATTTCTTGCACCCTAAACAACCAATATGATGGCCATAATATGAAGCCTCCATTTGACTTCTTCAGATTTCCCATTTCCTCCCCCATGCCACACCCATAGGAGGTTCTCCATAGATTTCGGCATAGCCCATATAGTACTGAGAATAACCAAAAAGTAGTCCTAGATCTTCCTCACAAACGGACAATTAATAAAGAGATGATTGATCAATTCCACGCCTTTTGTGCACATTAAACAGATGTTTGACAGAGTAAGGGATCTTCTTTGAAGGATGTCAATGGCAGTGTTTTCATTGTCGACGAAATATCGATAATATCGCCGATATTATCGGTGTCCCTAGACCGGCGATATCGAAACACCAAAAATTCGTTTCTCTTCCTAATGTCGATGAAATATCAGCAATAAATTTGATTTTATCGGAAAAAAATAGTTACTAGCAACAACTACTATTTCAAAAAAATAACAAAATAACAAAATAAATATAGAAAAAAAAATCTCTTACTTGTTTTTTTTCTAAAAATCTACCTGCGGGAGTGGCTTTCGGATGGATTTGGTGGGCCAATTGCGGTTGATAGCGCCGGATTTTCAAAGGTAAGAAATCTCCTTTTTTTTTCTTTGAAAAGGATAGATTTGAAAGAAACCCAATTTCGGCGAGGTTGAAGGGGATTTGAAAAAAAGAGAAATTTTAGGAGAGATATTTGGGATTTTTTAATTTTATTATTGTTATTTTTTTTTAATGGAAAAAAAGATTGAAATCATCGTTTGAGATTTTACAGGGAAAATAAGCGAAAGGGCAGCGGATTGACTAGTGTACCACATACCAGCGTGGTTGGTGTGGATACGTGTCATGCGAAGACGAGCACTAATGCTCCTCGAGCTCCAAGTTATACGAACAGTTCAAATGAGATTAAAGTTAAATGGGCACCAAAATGATGTATTTATTACATCCATACCGTTCATCCATTTTTCGAGATCATTTTAGAGAATGAGCCAAAAAATAAATCATATCCAAAGCTCAAATAGACCACACTAGAAATAGTAGTGGGGTAATGATTTTCACCGTTAAAACATTTGTAGGGCCCACCATAATGTTTATTTTCAATCCAATATGTTCATAAGGTCAAAAATACCTGGATTAAGAGGAAAAACAAATATCATATTGATCCAAAACTTTTGTGACCCCCAAAAGGGTTTCAATGGTATACGTTCAATCCCCCACTGCTTTTTGTAGTGTGGTCCACTTCATCTTTAGATCTGTCTTATTTTTCGGCTCAAGCCTTACTACGAGCTCGTAAAATGAATGGACGGTTTGGATATAGCACATAACTCATGATGGGACCCACAAAACTTGTTGATGTCAATACACCATCTGGTGCACCAGCCAATCCGTTTCTAGACAAACTCTTTGTGAGAGAGTGAACTCAGTGCGATTTTGGCTTTAAAAACGATGGTGCAGCCCTCACGGTGGGGCCCACCTCGATGTATTTATTTTTTTATCCATACCGACCATAGGTTTTTCGGGAACATTGTAGGATACTAGCCCAAAAATGAAGCAGATCGAAATCTTAGTTGGACCATATTTTAGGAAAGAGTGGTGGTTGAACCTCCACCATTAAAAATTTCTTTGGGCCCACAGTAATGTTTTTATAATGTTTATTTGTCATCCCACTTGTTGATAAGGGCACGTTAACCTTTATGAAGGGAAAAGAACAAAAATCAGGTTAGTCCAAAACTTTTGTAACCCATGAGAAGGTTTTAATGGTCAATATCACTATTTCTTATGTAATGGTCCACCTAAGATTTGAATCTGCTTCATTTTCGAGATTATACCCTAAACTGATTTTTAAAAAATACATGGACGGAATGGATATATACAATAAATATATCAAGGTGAGCCCCACCATAAGTGTCGTACTGTCTTGCGTCAGGCTACGGCTGCACATAATCTACTCTGCTACCCTTACACCACCGCCAGTCAGTACGCTGGGGCTATTATTGTTATTATTATTTTCAATTCATCCCAGCATGAATGAGTTATTAACACTTGTTTATAATAATACAACCATTAGATTTATTCATTTTAACCGTCCAATAAATGTCCACCAATCTCATACTGAAATAATAAGGTATGATAAAGTTTGGGTCTACTCAAATAACTACACTAAGTGCTATAAATTGGACGGTTTAATTTGATTAATTGTATGCCAAGTGTGCAATTTCTCAGTGCATGTGTATTGTCCGTGTCTCACAATCACAAACACTTTGCCAGTATTTAACTATTGATAGAACGATGTGTGTCCCTAATCATGGGGCCTACCTTGATGCCATGTGTTCTTTTTACAATTTTTCCATTCCTAAACATGTAAATATGTGTATTTAGGCATGTCCTGAAGTTTCACTGAAAAATTCCACCATTTTCTCCATGTTTCCCCCTTTTTCCCTGCATATCCAGTTATCGGCGATAACGATATTATATCTTTATCTCCGACCAGCGAAACTTGTAGCGATACTGACAACTCGAACATTGGTTAATGGTGAGGATCCTCCTATCCACCAACCAAACGAACACCGCAACATGGGGATGGGCACCATAGAACTAATGGTGGAAAGGATGATGAGGGTTGCGAAAATGGTTGGACACGGTAATCAAATCATATAGCGTTCTCACCGAAAACTTGCCCAAGCGATGAGCACTCCAAACAAGTCTGAATCTTGACTTGAAGGCATAAGAATTTTTAAGCAGTTGAGCAAACCCACCAGATCATCAGTTTCTGCATCCGTCAAATTCCTGTAACAAGGAGGATTCCAAACAATGGAGCCGCAGCGCAAATGAGAAGTATCCATAACAGAAACAAACTGGTCAATTGCAATGTGAGCCAATCTAGGGAAAATATTTTGTAATGCTCTATCCACACATCAAATATCCACCCAAAATCTAATATGACAACCATTCCCAAGGGAGAAAGCAATTCTTTTTTTTTTTTGTACAAAATGCTCAGTCACCACAATTGCTTTCCAAATGGATGAAGCTACATATAAAGAAGATCTTCGAAGAAACACTCGCCATGTTGCATACCATACTCACTTGCAATGAACTCCCTCAACCTCCCATGTTCGACTTAGTGACATTAATCTTCAAGCCCAAGACTACCTCAAAGCAAACAATAATTTTTTAAAGATTGTCCACTAAGGTTAGTTCAGCATCACAGAAGAGAGTATCATTTGCGTATTGAAGATGAGTAAAAGAGGCACTATTGTTAGCAACCTTGAACCCATTAATATGGTCGTTATCCTTTCCCTTGTTGAGCATCTTACTAAAAGCTTCCCCAACATCTACGAATAAAGAATCTCCCTGCCTTAAGACCCCCGGATGCCTTGAAGTAGCCTTTAGGAGACCCACTAATCAAAATAGAGAAGGAAGCGATGTGCACACAAGCTCGCATCCACCCTCTCCATTTTTTGCCGCATCCCATTCTGTTCAACATATAATCTAAGAACCACCAATCAACATGTTCATACGCCTTTTCAATATCCAATTTGCACACAATATCAAGCTTCCCCTCCCTGTATCTTGAATCAATGCACTCATGGGCGATAAGAGCACCATCTAAAATCTATCTCCCCGCAACAAAGCTCCCTGATTCTTAGAAATAACCTTGCCAAGCACATTTCTAAATCTCGAGGCCAAAACTTTGTCCAAAATCTTGTAGGGTCCCCTTATCAAGTTGATATATTTGAAGTCTTTAAGCTGTTATGCTCCTTCCGCTTTGGGAATAAGCGCAACAAAGGTCACCCCTATCTCAACAGATAGACGACTACACTCATAGAATTCCGATATAACGTCCATGACATCATTTCTTAATAAAGGCCAAAATTTCTAAAAGAAAAGCATAAGAAATCCATCGGGACCCAGTGCCTTGTCCCTTGCACATCAAATCTAATGCAACATTTGCTTCTTCTGTGATTTCTGCTTCAAGCAACGAGGTGTCTTCATTTGAAAAAGTTTGAAAATGGAGATTGTCCAAGCATGGCCTTTCCCACTGATCCCCTGATAACAGGTTCTTGTAAAATTGAACTATGGCATCACGGATTCTGTTCTTATCCGTCATCCGTTCCCCATTTACAACCAAGTACGAGATTCTATTAGCACAATCACAAGCCATGATATGGAAGAACCAAGTATTTGTGTCTCCTTTGAGCCAAACTGCTCTAGAACTCTAATGCCACCTGATTTCCTCCTCTTTTGCCCGCTTTGCGTAATTAAAGTAAGAGTTACCATTTTTTCTCTTTCTGTCGTGGATAAGCCACCGCCCACCTCAATAACATCTAAGTCATGAATTTCTTCTAGGATTTGGTGGAACTCTGCCTTTCGATTTCTAAGAACCTCCTTCCAAATATTAATCTTGTTCTTTAGAAGTTTGATTTTCCAGGAGATCTTGAAACCCACATATCCATCCACCGAAAATGAATTCTACCAATCAGTTATCAAATGCTTGACACCTTCAATTTCAAGCCAAGCAGCCTCAAACTTGAAAGGTCTCAACCCCCAGTTGTTCGCAACCACATCAAGAATTATAGGACAATGATCAAACACGATCCTAGGCATGCCACACTAAGAGACCAACGGAAACTTTTTAATCCAATCCGACAAACCAAAAAATAAGTCCAACCTCGATAAATTTGTTTTTTGCTAACCACTAGACCAAGTATATTTTGCCCCTTGCAAAGGGAGATCCACCAGGTCATTTTGGGACACTTGATTTGCAAAATTTGTCATGCTACAGGTAGTACGACTTCCTCCCCCCCCACCCCCACAGGATCAATCCATCTATGTCTAACACCGCCCAACTAGGCCCAAAAACTTTCACGCAAACTGTTAGAGCAAGGGCCATAGACTATTGTGAAAACCTAGAGTTGTTCACAAGTCAAGCTAGCTCGATTAACTCGCTTGACTCCAAGGTGTCCCGTATCGGTATCGGTTGGCGTAACGGTGCCCTCCGAAACCGATACAGATACGGGGGCGTAACGGCTCGTAACGGCGCAATTTTTTTTTTCCCAAAAAAAAAATGAAAAAATATGGATTAAATCCGGAATATTATAAGCATTCCAAATATGCATTCATTTATAAATTGGAACATGTTTATGGTGGTGTAACGGTCCATTCTTTGGTGAGAAGTTGTATCGGACTGTCTGATGAATTTATGAACCAGATAACCTGAATTTGACTACAAAATTCATATATTTAATTTTCTAAATATCTAATTTATATACTTAATAACTTGATATTATTTCTCCCAATAGTTCTTTAAAAAAATGAAATTAAATTCAGGTAGATGGCGTTGCCAATTTGGGGCTGACTTGGAGGACCAATCTATGCACCAAATCAGCCTCAAATTCATGCAATTTATTGTCATTATCTCACTTATGAATTGGTGGACATTTATTGGATAGTGAATCATGAAAAAAAAATCAAAAGGCCTTATTTTAAAAAATAAAAGTCCACAAATTAACAGTTAAAACTATTCAAACAATTTGATTTTGGCATTATGAATTAGCAATTGCAGTCCATAATTTAATTGCTAAATTTTAAGTTAACATATGTCTCGTGTCAAATTTTTTAAGGCTCGAATTAGGCGGGACTCGGATTGTGAAATGTAGCACCTGTCAAATTTTTTTGGGCCCCACCCGTGATGAATGTGTTATATCCACACCGTCCATTCATTTTGCCAAATGATTTTAGGGTATGAGCCCAAAAATGAGGCACATCTAAAGCTCAGGTAGACAGTACCATAAGAAACAACAATAATTAAACGTTCACCATTAAAAATTTATCGGGGGCTACAAAAGTTTTAGATCAAGCTGACATGTGTGTTTTCTCTTCATCCACGTCAGTGTGACCCAATTAATAAGTTAGATTGAAAATAATCATTACGGTGGACCTTAAGAAATTTTTAATGGTGAGCATTCCATAACCACTGTTTCCTATGGTGTGGTCCACTTGAGATTTGGATATTATTAATTTTTTAGATCCTTACCTAAAATGACGTGGCAAAATGGATGGACGACATGGATAAAATATATACATCATGGTGGGGCCCACTCGGGTTTGATCAGATCAGATTGGATGGAAAATAAACGTTACCGTGGGCCCTACGAATTGTTTAACGGTGAAAATATTATCTCCGTTGCTATTTTGGTGTGGTCCAGATGATCTTTGGATATAATTCATTTTTTGGGTAGTGCTCTAAAATGATATCTGAAAATAGATGAACGGTGTAGATGTAATAAATGCATCACTATGGAGCCCATATAACTTTGATCTCCTTTGAACCGTTCATACAACTCGGAGCTCGAGGAGTGTCAGCGCTCGTCTTAGCGTGACACGCACCTACAGCGCTGGTGCGTGGTACGCTTGGAAAAAAAAAGAAGAAAAAAGCCGAGAGAGGGAAACTGAAAAGAAAAAAGAGGGAAAGAAGAGAAGAAAAAAAGAGGGAAAGAAGAGAGAGAGAGAGAGAGAGAGAGAGAGAGAGAGAGATAGAGAGAGAGAGAGAGAGAGAGAGAGAGAGAGAGAGAGAGAGAGAATAAGAAGAAGAAGAGGACGACGATGGCCGCAGCCGCAGCCGCAGTTGCCTGAGAAGAAGAAGAAGAAAGAGAAGAAGAAGAAGAAGAAGAAAAGAAAGGAAGAGGTACGTTTTTTTTTTTTTTTCTAGGCCCGTAACAGCCGTTACGGGTCTTTAACGGCCGTTACGCCCGTAACGGGCTTGTAACGGCCGTTACGGTTGCAAAATCGGGCATCGGCCGATACGACCTCGTATTGCGTAACGGTTCCCACCGTTACCATTACGTATCGGCCGTTACGGCCGATACGTAACCGATTTGGGACACCCTGCTCGACTCGGCTCGAGTCAGCTCGGATTGACTCGGCTTGAGGGGCTGAGTCGGGCTGAGTCAAGCTGAAATATGGAAGCTCGAGTTGAGTTCGAGCCGAGTTCAACCATAGGCCATTTTAACTCGACTCGACTCGGCTCGATTAGAAATAGGTTAAATTATATATAATTTATATATTATATATAAATATAATAATATAATATATATATATATAATAAGAAAAAGTAAAATATTTTTACTTCCCTAAAAAACCTACCCGGCTACCCCACCCGCCGCAGCTTTCCCTTTCTCACTTTCCCCTTTCTTCTCCATCTCTACCCCACCCAGCCCGCTGACCGCTGACAACCGCACGTTTTAATGGCATATTTTAGGGTATGGGCGAGATCGGGTAGACAGGCCTATTTCTATGCAGTCATCCTGATGGTGGGGCCCACATGAAATTTCATCTTTATGGTTCATAGATATGGACATGAAAAGAAATGTCAGTGGATCTTCAAATCCTGCCTTCATTCTGAGAAAAGCATGTTCAGGATATGGGCATTTTTTTAATGGACGCGGATTATCTACTGGTAGATTGAGTAGCAAGAATCGCTACTTAAGTGACGTCACTAGGTTCAGTGGGTCCCAACATAATGTATGCTTTGTATCCACACCGTCCATCCATTTGGAGAGACCATTTTAGGGCATGATCGAAAGAATGAGTGAGATCCAAATCTCAAGTGGACCGCACCACAGAAAACAGTGGAGAGACTGACGCCCACCGTTAAAAACTTCTAAGGGCCACAAAAGTTTTCGATCTAGCTGATACGTGTGTTTTCCCTTATATAATGTCTTTTTTAACTTATGAACGGGTTAGATCTCAAATAAACATCACGGTGGACCTTAGTAAAGTTTCAACGGTGGCCATCACTCTCTCCACTGTTTTCTGTGATGGGGTCCACTACAGATTTGGATCTGACTAGTTATTTAAATAATACGTTAAAATGATCTCTCCAAATGGATGGACGGTGTGGATACAACACATCTATCATGGTGGGATCCACGGGAACCTGTCATAGCTAATCCGCGTCCTTTTTTAATGGTTACTTTGGACGCGGATTTCCAGTGAAAGACTTTGGCAGGAAGTTTCTGCGCAAGATTCTGTGTGGGTCCTACTTAATTGTTTGTGTGAAATCTAACCCCTTTATCAGTTTTTGAAGCTTATTTTATGACGTGAGACCAAAATCGAGGAGGATCAAAAACTCAAATGGGCCACATGAGAGGAAAAAGAGGAGATTTAGTGACCACCATTGAAATATTTATATGTCAATAAAAGTTTTTAACGATATAATTTTTTGGTCTAAGTGAAAATGACCTTATAAACGGTTTAGATGGCATATAAACAGCAAGGTAGAGCTTAGGAAGGTTTCAACGGTACGCATTCCTTTCCCCACTGTTTCATCTCCTATGGCCCACTTGAGTTTTGGATCCTACTCATTTTTGGTAGAATGTCTTAAAATGAGGTCGAAAAACGGATGGACGGCTTTGATTTCTCACAAACATTGCAGCAGGCCCCATCTAAAATCCTTGAGCAGGAACTTCCTGCTAAAAGCTTTCGCAGGAAATTCACGTCCTGTTTCTTTGACTGGTATTATGCACATGGCAGCATGGGCGAGACGTCCCTACCTTGGAAGGTCTGCGTTGTTAAAAATAAAAAATAAAAAAAATCAAACTCAATGGTACGGTATATTAAATGTTTGATTGGTCGTCTTACCATCATAGAAACAAATGTAAGTACGATCTACATTCTCATCGTGCGAAGCTATTCCGATCAGATGGTCAGGGTCCTTTGAATGTAATTTTCTAGTATACAAGACGATAGGAAAGTTGATGAACGGTCCTGATCACCAGGTCTAAAAACTGCTTTGCCAAGAAAGGTCCACGTGCACACCAATGAGAAGAGCCCATTCTGATAAGAAACTCATAGAAAATGGTAGAAAAAAATAAAATAAAATTCCTCTGATGTGTTTGTTTGAAAAAAGGGTTCATATCATTTCCCTTTTTTAGTTTTTCTTTTACAAAAATCATTTTTAAGAAACCTCTTCAAAAGAGGATTTTAACGGTTAAGATATGAGAGATGGCTTTTTCTATTACACCATTGACCTTAAACATTTTCATAGAAAAAATAGTGCAAAAGAAACATGGGACAATTCAAACCTCTATTGATGAATACCTATTTGTTGAAATGAGATACCTATTTGTTGAAATAAGAGTATTGGACCAATATATCTCTACCAATGTGATAACCAAATAATTAAATAAACATAATATTTTTTTTCATAATAATTTGCCAGAGAGTAGACTAGCATAAGCTATATTAGTATCATATAGATAAGGAAGAATATCTTATAGATGTGCATATCTTGTAGATAACTTAAAACATTTTATAGATATACCTAGAATTTGTATAATTTATAGATTTCCTCCTAAGTCTGAAAATACAACTTTCATCTTAGTAGATTAAAAAATAAAAAATAAATAAAAATAAAAAATCAAAGTCGATGTGTATCATCTATCACATCATACTAGAGTATCAATGCTTTTCTCTTGATTTTGTCCATTTGTTTCAATTTGGGCCCACCATTTTGACAGTGAGAGTTGGCATGCATGTGTGACACATGCAATGTGCATGAATAACCACAGTAAATGACAATCTGGTGCAAAAGCACGGATAAAAGGTCAATGAACCATTATACCACCAGGGTGTTGGACTCCAGGCTCTAGCATTTACTGAGGAATAGGAAACCTGTAGTAATGAAAACAACTAAAGGGCACCATCATAGGAAAAAGAGTCATCTCAGGGTAAGGACAGAACTTCGCAGCAAATAAGCTATAAAAGCTTTGATACTCTTGTAGAGTTACATTGATGATATGCATGCCCTTAGTAATTTTATTCCTGTGTTACAATTAGTGCAAATCAAAATGTCTAAATTATTTTACATATTGTCATATTGATGTTGATGCTTATGATTATTTGTCATCTGATATTGTTAATTAATATTTAGGCCACCTAGTGGTTTAGCAATATACTTCCCGTTTAGGAATTTATATTGAACAAGTACAATCATTCTACTGAAAATACTTGTTCTTTATGGATTCCTAAATTGTCCCATTTTGGACAGTTCGGTACCATACCATGTACTTAGGTTGTCATCATTTAATTTACATGTGGTTGGAATTTCGGTAGTGTTTCCTTATGTTTTCTCCGGATATGTAGTTCTTTACTAGTTGGTTTTCACTACATGTATACTAAATTACATGTAGGTGTGGCAACTAATTAGTATTGAATTTTATATATATCTGGAGAATATAGGGAGGTGCTACAGAAATTTCAGCTCGCATGTAAATTGCATGGGGACAATACATGGTATGTTACCGAATGGAATAGAGACAATTAGCACCTCTAGATAGAGACAAGTAGGTATAAGATATTTAGAAACAATTAGGAAATAAAAACTGAAACAATTATGGACAATTTATAGTTATGTATATGTATGTATCCCGGTGGATTTATTTATTAGAAGACTATTTGAGACACTTGTGTCTTGCAGTTTATGGAGGGGCCCGATATTGTTTGTACTATATATTTATATATACGTATAAATGTCGTTGACTGATTCCTTCAACCTATAAAAACCCATATCTTACCCTACCATTGTTATCTTTTGATTTTTAGATGACTATTAAAGAAAATCCAAGTACTCCTGGCCCTGGTGCGTCAATCAATTCTCCTTTAGCCGTGGTGGATGAAGAAAAATTAGATAACAAAGTTGAAACAGCTTCAGGTATTGTGAAAGGGAAAAAAAGATCGGCGATATGAGAATCTTTTGATGAGATCACGCAACCAGATGGTTCAGTCAAGATTAGATGCAAGTATTGTAAAAATCTTTACGGCAAGCATTCTGGTTCTTCTACAACTCACGTTCTTCTACAACTCACTATCAGAGGCATCTTGATAAAATATGTGAAGAGACCAAGAACATTGAAGGGTGGAGTTCAGCAACTGCTTTCATTTACTGTTTTTGAAGATGAAGACTCTAAAACTGCACTTTCAACATACAAGTATGATCCATATAAACTGAATGAGTGGTTTGCAAGATTAGTGATAGTCAATGAGAAGCCATTTAGCATGGTAGAAAGCAAGGTTTTCATGAGATTTTATAAATTTCTAAATCCCAGATGTGAGAAGGCCTCTTGTAGTACTGTAGAAAGAGAGTGCATGAAAATGTATACTGTTGAGAAAGCTAACTTGAAAGCTCTCCTGGCATCCATATCCAGATTAAGTTTAACTTCGGATATGTGGACGGCCTCAAATCAGAGAAAGAGATATATGTCATTGACCGCACACTTTGTTGATGTGGATTGGAAACTACAAAAGAGAATTTTAAACTTCCGCCACGTTCCTCCTCATACCGGTGTAGTCATGTCCGATTGCATTTACAATTGTCTTGTTGAGTGGGGCATTGAAAAGAAAATTTCTTCAATTACTTTAGATAATGCCTCGTCCAACGATACTTTGGTTTCTTTTTTACGTACTCAGTTCAAAGCTGCCGAAAATTTATTCTTTGAAGGTAAAATATTCCAAGTTAGATGTTGTGCTCACATACTCAACTTGATTGTGCAGGAAGGGCTGAAAGAAATTGATTCAACGATTGCAAACATACGAGATAGCGTTAAATACATAAGGGGGTCACCATCAAGACTGAGTACGTGGAATGATATAATCCAACGGTTAGATTTAAAATCTAAATAGCAGTTAAAGTTAGATGTCTGCACTCACTGGAATTCCACTTATGAAATGTTGGATACAGCTTTACAATTTAAAGTTGCATTCCCTGAACTTATGGCGCGCGATAAAATGTACACATACGTGCCAAGTGATGAAAATTGGAAGAAAGCTAAAGAAGTTCATCGATTTCTCAAAGTTTTTTACGACTGCACGAAGATTTTTTCAGGAAATCAGTATCTCACGGCAAATCAATTTCTTCCTGAAATTATTTCCATTATGAAAGCACTAAAAAAGTGTGCTAGTGATGGGCCGAAATTTTTAAAAACGATGGCTATAGGAATGCAGTTGAAATTTGACAAGTATTGGGTTGAATGCTACTTATTAATGGCCATTACAGTTGTCCTAGATCCACGATACAAGATGGCAATGGTTAGATATGTTTTCAGATCGCTTTATTCCAGTTCCGAAAGAGTTTCAGCGGAGATTGCCATTATTAATGCTGCGATTGAAGAGTCGTTTGCTTCATATGTTGATAATTCGGCCGAAACATCAAGTGCAATAGGTACTTCTCAAACTACGGGTAGTTCTTCTACTAATGCTGAGAGCGAGCGACTTCGTGACTTTATCTTTCTTAAATGAAGAAGAAACAGATATGCAGAAAATTGAATCCGAAGTGGAGAAGTATCTAAAGGAGCTGGTCATAAGGCTAAAAGATAATGATTTTGATGTTTTGCAATAGTGGAAGTCTCGAGGTCGTGAATACCCAAGACTTTCGTTGATGGCACGAGAGATTTTATCAATTCCAATTTCGACTGTGGCATCAGAATCAACTTTTAGCACTGGCAGCAGGGCAGTTAGCAAGTATCGAAGCTCGCTCGCCTCGAATACAATTGAAGCACTGATATGTACGCAAGATTGGTTGCATCCAGTTTGGGGCGGTAGCAGTTTCAATGCTGAAGAGTATAAAGAGGACAATGAAATTTAAAACGTGGGTCAGAATGCTTGAAGGAAGGAAAACTTTAAAAATTTTCATGAAAGATTTTATAATTTTTGATATATTTTAACTCTTTCGAATTGATGCTGATGTTGATTATTGAGGACAAAATATAGTTTTGTGGTATGATATTGATAGTATATAGATGTTTTTCATTTATGTCTTAGTAGTTAGTAATGTGGCATTAGCATATGAGACATTTAATTTGTATTTTTTAGCCAAAATTTTAATAATATAACATATGATGATATAAACAAGCTCGAGCTCGACTCGAGGTAAACTCGACTCGACTCGAGCCACTAGCTCGACTCGACAACTTTGGCAAACAAGCCAAGCTTCAATGTTGAGCTCGAGGCTGAGCTCAAGCTCGAGCTTGAACTCGAGTACCCCATGGACAAGCCAAGCCGAGCTTGGCCCACCTCGACTCGACTCGGCTCGATGCCCACCTCTCTGAAAACCCACTGGAATCTAGAAGAAATCTCTCGAAACTAAACAAAAATGGAAAAATTACCAAGACATGAATCTATCTTCTTCCAGTGAACAGCATTCCATGCGACAATAATACCCCCAACAGATCCAACAACGTCAATTGAAACCCATTCCTTGTTTCTAACCTCCCAAATAGAGTCTAACAAGCCCCTATCCTCAGTTAACTTGTTAATTTTTATAATAGTCTAATAGTCATTTATATGTAAATGTAATCATGTAAGGTAAGAAACTATAGTGAAATAGGTAACAAATTAAAAATTAAAAAGATCCAAACACTTGTACTAATTTTACATATTTTCCATAATTTTTTTATATTTTCCTATTTAAAAAATTTTTGTGATATTTTTTGAATTTTTTCAAAAGGAAAAAAAGAAAAGAAAATTTGAGTTGATGATTGTGCGACCACATATGCGATTATGTGGTCGCATAATCAGTCAGCCCCCCAGGTGCACAAAATCGCTTATGCGATTTGACAACATTGATCACATACCAACTACATCTAGAGATGCCACACAAAAGGTAGATAAAGGGGTCCTCTCCATTAACATATCCTATTAAGCTTGCCAACATTCCAATGCAATGTGATGTCTCTCAAAACATCTAATGCTCGCAAAATCCATCAATCTGGGGAAATTGATCTGATTCCAAATTAATCGAGGGGGCCTCTTCTCCTTCATATGAGATAGGTTGATCAAGCACACTAAGGAAAACAATGGAGAAAAGGTTGCAAGTAGGTATAGTCCCCCAACACAAAAACGAACATGTTTTTCCATGTACTATTTCCTTTTCGTTTTCTTTCGAAATTTGATGACCATAGTAGACACGGAGAAACACTAACAATCCATCCCAAGAGACCCCCTTGTCATTCAGCAACCAAGGCAGCTAAGAAAAAGAGAACAAATAACCCCAACATCCCAAAGAAAGGATAGCTATAAATCCTCCCAATCCCCCAAAAGGCAGCCTCTAAATTCCTTGCTTTAGAATGCCTACTCTGGAATCATGTGAGAAACCCCTCTTTTCATTGAAGCAGCGGAAGCAATCTTGTCCTCAAAGATTCTTTTGTTCCTCTCTTTCCGCAAACCCATAAGATCCCAAAGTATATCATCTTCCCTAAAATCTTCTACCAACCTTTGAAGGTCCACCATGCCATTCCAAAAGCGTATTATTGACGGAATCATTGGAAGCCCAGGAGACCCCCAGTTGAGATAAGAGGGACAGCAAATCTCCCTTCCCATCAAACAGTGAAACAACAACTAGCCGCGGGCTTCTCCTTCCCTTCGGAACATAAAACACATGCTGGGACTTGTGAAGGCATATATTCCGTTTCTTCAGGACATCCATCAGAAAGATCTATCTTATTTACTCTAAGTACACATGCAAAGCTTTTAACTCTTATAGGAACAGCAGCCTTCCACACTTCTACACCTACAGGACGCTCCCCCTCTCCTGCCATTAGCACCAAGAAAAAAGGATTTTACCAAATACTCACCAGTAGGTGACCATCTCCATGCTTTTCTATCCTCAATCGAATTGTAAATATGCACATCACATAACCTACTTAGTAGGTTGGCATATAGAAATGACTCCTCGTTAGAAAGATTCCTTCTTAAATCTAGTGCTCCAAGACACTTCTCCCCCCACCAACACATTGAAATTGCTGAACTTTCTTCTTTTTCTATCACAAGTTCAAATAAGGCCCAATAAGATGATTCAAATGCTTCATCATACATCCAAAACTGCACTCCTTTCTTAAATTATAAACCCAATGTCCTTCCCAAATTCTTTACCAATTCTTGTTGAAGTGTTCCCATTTTCACCCAAGGTCTCACTTGATGAATAGCGTTCCACACCATCAACCCTCTAGACCTATGACATAAGCCCAGGAACCACCCTCCTTTTGATGAGACATATTTCCCGATTACCATGATCCTCCAAAATGCTTCAAGTTCTCCAAATGTCGATACCATTTGCTTAGGAATCCCCAAATTTCATTCCCTACTGTTGCCAATTCCAAGGCCCTCTTGCAAAGGATTTTGAAATCCTTCCAATCAATAAGAGATGGAATTAATGACCCCATCATTTCCCTTCCTATATAAATTTCCTTTGAAGCCGCCCAATCTTCAAAGCCACTGCTGCAAAAATCTTAATAAAGGAAGGTAATAGACCGGGAGATTTGAGAAAACGGACTTGATAAGAATAGTACTATCCCTCAAGGTTAGATACTTCCCTTTCCATCTCACTAACATCTCCATTCTTTCTATAATCATGTCCCAAAACGAAGCAATTCGGCTTGCCCCCAAGGGAAGACCCAAATAAGTGCAAGGAAGCTCCCCAAGCTAGAGCCTCATTCTTATTACCAAATAGTTCAGCATATCTTCATTTAAAACTACCCTCACCATGACACTGCTAGGACTGACATGGTGGATTGAACCTGTGTTGAAACATTGAGTATGGAATTTCAAGTTTGAAACCTGCCCCTCTAACACATCACACATCAGGAAAGTGTCATCCACAAACTAAAAATGCAAAATCTCCATTCTCGGACTGCTGATTCTGCATCCCTTAATCATGCAGGAGGTAGGTAACCTTGGGATCAAGCTCAAACCTTCATGTGAATAGAAGAGGTGATAACAGGTCTTCCTGACAAAGCTCCAATGAACTGGGAAAGAACCCGGCCAATAAACCATATGCCAAAAACTGGAACAAAGCCGTGGAAATGCACTCCTTAATTCACATCTTGCAAAGAGAGTATACAAGGAAACACCATGGTCAACAGACTTCTCCTTGTCTACCTTTCTTGTAATCCCCACTTTCCTTCTAGATGCCCTTGAATTATTAAGCTTATTCGCATCCAAAATTCCACCCAGAATCTGCCTATCCTCGATGAAAGCTTCCTGAAACATGGAAATCATTGATGGCCTCACAGATTCTGACCAAAAAACCTTGGCTAGGATCTTATAAATACCTCCCACCAAGCTTATAGGCTTAAAATATCCAATCCCCATCGCTTCATCGGCCTTCAGAATAAGAGTGAAGAAAGTTGTGTTAAGGCCTGTGAATCTACCATGAAACACCTCAAAGAGTAACAAGACGTCCACTTTAATAATGTGCCAGCATGCATGATAAAATGCCATAAAGAAGAAGAAGAAAATTCATCCATTCCTGACACTTCGTCCTTATCCAGATAAAAATTCACTTTCCTCACTTCTTCATCAAAGGATCTTTCTAGCCGATCCACCATACCCGATGGAAGGACATTGACAGATAACCCATCCAACTGCGACCTACAAAAGTCTTCTTTGGAATCTTGGAATAGAATTCAAAAATCACATCCTGATTTGATTTATGTCAACAAGCGAGTTATTAATGTATACTTTATGGATGCAATTTGATCTCCTCCTTTTGTTCGCCATTCTGTGAAAGAAACCGTTAAATTTGTCACCTTCCTTCAGCCAGGTTGCTCTAGATTTATGCCCCCACAAAGCTTCCTCCCCCCTAATGATCATTGTGCAGTCTAATTTAGGGCCCATTTGGATTGCCAATTACATCAGTAATGTACTGTAAAAGTGCAATGATTGCAAATTACAATACCTATCTCCTGGAGACAGGTAATTTGACCCACAATTCCCTTGTTTGGTGGTAAAATTGTAATGATGGTGCTTTTACATCAATGTCAAATTATAGAGAAAAATACATTGATGTGCATGTTTAGAGGGGAGATCTCCACTACAATGCAATGTAAAATTGTAATGCTTATGAATTACAATACCTGTCTCCTAATACATCTACATTTGATCATTGAATTATGTGCTTAAAAAATCATGCTAAAATCATAATGATGGCGCTTTTACAGTACATTACTGACATAATTTGCAATCCAAACAGGCCCCTAAGCTTTTCCTTTTGACGACCCATATGCTTATTGGACAAATCCTCCCCTTCTTCTTGTGAATGGCTTCTTTGACTTGGCATTTCTTCTTTCTTGAACTCATTTTGACCAAATCTGAGAGGGTGCAGTCCTTCAGCTTTGTCTTGAGAAATTGTAACTTCTTCAAATATCTGAAAACGAGCAAACCCCTCCTCAACCTCACATTCCTCCATCACTTCGAGATTAGTTGGATATGGTGCTCCTCAAGCATTTTCAAACCTCAACGAAACTGTTGTGGGAACTAACCCCCAAAAAATGACTCCTAAACCATGAGATGAGGAACTTGTCAGGCTTGCACACAAGTAGCCTCTCTCAAGAATCACAACACGTTTGTGATCTAGATAACTAGGCCCACAACACAATCTTTACTAAGCACTAAATCCTCCCTACCCTACAATATCTTTTTCTTGTCTTCGGCCGTACCGATTTGACATCTTTGTCATAATTAACTAAGAAGTTTAAATTGGCTATGATGCGGGACAACTAACCACTTGCTCTAAAAGCTCGAACTGATAGAGCGTGGCGAATCAATCCCCTTAACTCATAGCCCAAGCCCCACATCCCATGTGTTAGGTCCTCGGCCAAACCCCCCCCCATGGGCTCCACATCACATGGGTTCCGCATCACATGAGCTACCCGTCTCACACGGGCCGCCCACCCCGGGTGTGCCCCCGCATCCCACAGGCCACCCCACTCGAGCCCGGTGTGAAAATGCCCATGCATTAGGCTAGCTCCCTCTTACCTTTCCTTTCTATCCTTAGAAATTCAGCAAACACGATCCTCTAATTCTATGAGCAGATATCCAAGTCCCAACAATCCCCATCATAAGACACTCCAAGCCTATTCCTAAACTCTGCAATAGGATAATCATCACTACTCTCATTCATCACAAATGCATAATTTAGTTTCATTTGGAGTTCTTTTTTTTTTTGCCCGCCATAACCACCTCCTTAGAACAACCCCATCCCCCTGCTTCTAAACTCATTCCATATTCGCTTTCCTAGACCGGTATTGACCAAAAACAAGACTTTTTTTGTGGGAGGAAGTTATAGATGACAATGATGCTGACTTAGAATTGGATACAGATTTATGGCAGGTGTCAGACAGGCTTCTCAAGACTTCAACTAGTTCACCATCAAAATATCACTGCAGATCATTATGGTTGCACCACCCTCCAATTCATTATCATCATGCCACATGAGCTTTCTAATAATATTGTTGTTATCGCTAAGATATATATATATATATATATATATATATATATATATATATATATATATATATATATATATATATTGTGAAAAGGTACTATGAGGTCAACCTGTGTTGGCCCCAACTTGATGTGTATTGGTCATCCACCCCATCAGTAGATGCACCCTTCCATGGTGGACCACAAGCCTAAAAATCAGGCCATTTCATGATTTAGATGGGCCACATTACAGACAACGGTTGAGAGTGGCTACCCGCCCATTGAAACCTTCATGATCGTTTATAAGGCCCACTAAGATATGATTCACACATTTAGCCCATCCATTGTGTGTGTCCCACTTGGATGAGGGGTCACACCAAGTTTCAGCTGTATCCAAAACTCAGTTGGGCCTCACTAGGTGCTTTTAGATGTTTTAGGCATGATTTCGCACACTTTCAAATGGTATTGCCCACTTGAGTTCCAGATTGAGCTGATTTTTGGAATATCCCATAACCTAGAGGGGATCCACTAAATACACGATGTGGATGTCCGATGCACATCACAGTGGGGTCCACATAGCTCGACCTCATGGAAAGATCCCATGAGGTCGACCTCATAGTACCATTTCACACACACACACACACACACACACACACATATGAGAGAGAGAGAGAGAGATGATCTCCCGCGCCGGTGCACAAGGATTATTTGTGCACCCTCCTTATCTCACGTGCAGCATCATATTTCCTCTTTAGTACCTGCGAATTTCTCTCCCCGCATGAGAAACCAAAGTTTTGATGCATGGAACATCTGTAGGTCGCACCATAATGTATGTGTCAGATCCCCACCGTCCATCCATTTTGCCTGATCATTTTAGAGAATGGTCCCAAAAACTAGGCAAATCTAAAGCTCAAGCAAACCACAGTATAGTAAATAATGGGAATTGAACGCCTACCATTGAAAACTTCTTTAGGCCTACCATGATGTTGTTTTGCCATCTAACATGTTAATAAGGCCACACAGACCTGGATGAAGGGAAAACACAAATATCATATTGATCGAGGCCTTTTATGGCCCCAAGATGTTTTTAATGATGGGCATTCAATCATCACTATTCCTGTGGTGTGGTCCACTCAAGCTTTAGAATTGCTCTTCTTCTTTTTTGGACTCATGACTTAAAATGATCTTCAAAAAATGATGGACGGCATAGATCTAACATATGCATTATGTTGCACCCAGAGAAGTGCGACACATGAAGACTATCATGTTTTATGTTCTCTCTGTAATGGACTATGCAATGCACAACAGAGCGAGCAACTGAATGTATCGGGACGTGAACTTCCTGCGCCCATCATGACCTATGTGTTTGATCCGTACAACCCATCCATTTTATGAGCTCATTTTAGGGCATGAGCCCAAAAATGAGATCCAAATCTTAGGTGGATCACACCACAGGTAACACTGGTGATTGAATACCCACAATTAAAACCTTCCTAGGGCCCATTGTAATGTTTATTTGCCATCCAACTTGTTGATTAGGCCACACATACTTGGGTGAAGGGAAAGCAAATAACAACTTGATCCAAAACTTCTGTGGCCGTAAAATTTTTTTTCCGAAAAAACAGATGGACAATGTAGATACAATGCATGCATCATAGTGGGCCCCAAAGAGTTTACTTTTTACAGAATCCGGCGTCCTTTCTTGGCTACATAATCAGGGACACGGTTTGGCAAGCGGATTAGGGGTGACCTGAGTAACTAAGGTAGGTGTTACCCTTACCATAGGGCCCACTTTGACGATTTGTTGTATATTCACTCCGTCCATCCATTTTTGGAGACCATTTTAGGATGTGTTCCCAAAAATTAAGCAGATCCAAATCTCAAGTGGACCACACCACAGGAAACAATGGTGATTAAATGCCTACCATTAAAAACTCCCAGCACCCACTATAAGCAGATTCGTAATGTTTATTTGCCATCCAACCAGATGATAAGGTCTTGGATGTATGTTTTTTTGCCATCCAACCTGTCATAAAGTCATGTAACCCTAAATAAAGGGAAAACACAAACATAAATATCAGCTTGATTGAGAACGTATGTGGTCCAAAGAAATTTTCAACGATAGTGTTTAATCCCCACTGTTTCCTGGGGTTGTGGTCCATTTGAGCTTTGGATCTACCTTGTTTTTGGGCTCATGCCCTGGAATGATCTAGAAAAATGGATGGACTATGTGGATCTAACAAATACATCATGGTGGGCGCAAAGTAGTTCCATACATTGACATTGTCCTTTGTATGCAGTATGTGCCGCACGCAATCTAATTCAGAAGAAGAGAAGAAAACTAGACACTTTTCACGTGGTGTGGAACTACCACAAGCAGCACCATGATGTATGCATTAGATCCACACCAGGCAATGCTTTTTTATATATCATTCTAAGGTAAGATCCCAAAATTGAGGTAGATCCAAAGCTCAGGACGACCACACCACATGAAATAGTGGTGATTGAACCGCCACCATTAAAAACTTCTTGGGGCCATAGAAGGCTCGGATCAAGCTGATATTTTTATTTTCCCTTCATACAGGTATGTGTGATCTTACGAACAGATTAGATGGCAAAACTATGTCATGGTGGGCCCAAAGAAGTTTTCAATGGTAGGCGTTCAGTTCCTACTGTTTACTATAGTGTGGTCTGCTTAAGCTTTGGATCTACCTAGTTTTTGGAATCGTCCTCTAAAATGATCTGGCAAAATAGATGGACGATGTGGATCTGACACATTATGGTGGGACGTACAGAAGTTCTAAGCATCAAAACTTTGGTTTCTCGTGCGAAGAGAAATTCGATGGTATGAAAGAGGAGATACAGTGCCACACGAGAGACAAAAGGGTGCGCAAATAGTCATTGTACACCAGTGCGCGAGAGATCCTCTCTCTCTCTCTCTCTCTCTCTCTCTCTCTCTCAATTGCGCACTAGTTCGCCGTTACGATACGGCCATATCAGCCGATACGTAACGGTAACGGCCGACAGCGTTATGCGATACGGGGTCGAAACGCCCCCCCCCCCGGATTCTGTGACCGTAACGGCCGTTACGTCCCTGTAACGGTTGTTATAGGCTAAAGAAAATAGGAAAAAAAAAAAAAGAGAAAAAAATAGGGAAAAAAAAAAAACCATACCTTTTTTTTCTTTCTTTTCTTCTTCTTCTTCTTCCTTCCTCAAAGTTACATGGGCTCCACAGTGATGTATTTATTATATCTACACCATTCATCTATTTTTTAGAGATCATTTTAAAGCATTACCAGAAAAATGAATCATATCCTAAGATCGTCTGGAACACACCAAAAATAGCAGCAGAGATAATGATTTTCACTGTTAAACAATTCGTAGGCCCCACCATAACGTTTATTTTCCATCCAATTTGTTCATAAGGTCAAAAAGACATGAATGAAGAGGAAAAACAAATTTCATATTGATCCAAAACTTCTGTGATCCCAAAAAGGGTTTCAATGGTAGATGTTCAATCCCCCACTGCTTTTTGCAGTGTGGTCCACTTGATAATTAGATATGTATTATTTTTCGTGTGAAGCCTTAAGACGAGCTCGTCAAATGAATGGACGGTTTAGATATAACACATACCTCATGATCAGACCCACAGGACTTGCTGGCGTCAAATGAATGGACTGCGTACGAGTTACGCAACACATCCCACGAGTTGATAAAAGGTACACGTGCCACATGGACCCCACCATGATGTATGTATTTTATCCATGTCGTCCATCCATTTTACCACATCATTTTAGGTCATGATCCAAAAAATTAGTAAGATCCAAATCTCAGGTGGACCACATCATAGGAAACAGTGGTTATAGAATGCTCACCATTAAAAATTTCTTAGGTTCCACTGTAATGTTTATTTTCCATCTAACCTGTTACTAGGGTCACACTGACGTGGATGAAGGGAAAACAAACATGTCAGCTTGATCTAAAACTTTTGTAGCCCTAATAAATTTTTAATGGTGGTCATTTAATTATTGTTGTTTCTTATGGTGCGGTCCACCTGAGCTTTGGATCTGCCTCATTTTTGAGCTCATGCCCTAAAATTATTTGGCAAAATGGATGGACGGTGTGGATATAACACATTCATCACGAGTGGGGTCCAAAAAACTTTAACACTTGTGTGCTACACTTCACAATTCGAGTCTTACCTAATTCGGACCCTTAAAAAATTGTACACGAGACATGTATTACCTTAAAATTTACCAATTAAATTATGGACTGTAAGTGCTAACTCAAAATGCCAAAATCAAATTGTTTGAATAGTTTTAATTGTTAATTTGTGGATGCTTATTTTTTAAAACAGGGCTTTTTGATTTTTATTTTTTCATGATTCACTATCCAATAAATGTCTACCAATTCACAAGTGGGATAATGCCAATAAATTGCATGAATTTGAGGCTAATTTGGGGCATGAGTTGGTCCTCCAAGTCAGCCCCAAATTAGCAACGTCATCTACCTGAATTTAATTTCATTTTTTAAAAGAACTATTAGGAGAAATGATATCAAATTGTTAAGTATATAAATTAGATATTTAGAAAATTAAATATATGAATTTTGTAGTCAAATTCAAGTTATCTAGTTCATAAATTCATCAGACAGTCCGATATAACTTCTCACCAAAGAGTGGACCGTTACACCACCATAAACATGCTCCAATTTATAAATGAATGCATATTTGGAATGCTTAGAATATTCTGGATTTAATACATATTTTTCATATTTTTTTGGCTAAAAAAAATAAAATTGCACCGTTACGGGCCATTATGCCGCCGTATCGCCTTTACACCCCCGTATCAGTATCGGTATCGGAGGGTTGATACCAATACGGGATACCTTGGTTCGCACGGAACTCGTGCGAACTATTTAAGAACTCATCATGCATGATGTGAGTCCAAAATTTGAACAGTCCATGTGATGCAGCACCCCATTAAACCCCTAGGGCCCAGCTTTTACTTTGATCCAAAACTTTAGTGGGTCATGAAAAAAGAAAATAGTTTCCTCCCTTGATTTGTATCTCTTAGCTATGGCCCACCAGAGTTAGATCACGGTGAAAATTGGTCCCTTGGGGTTTCATGGGATGTTGCATCACATGGACCGTTCAGATTAGATGCCCATGACACGTGTGCAAAGGTGCACACGTGAGCATGCCTCTCTCTCTCTCTCTCTCTCTCTCTCTCTCTCTCTCTCTCTCTCTCTATATATATATATATATATATATAAATGCTCAGACACAACTAGTTGTACGTCCAACTAGTTGTCTAATTTAATGACTAATTAATGTTAATAAATGGTGCCGAGTGAAAAGTTAATTCAAAGACAAGTTGTCAGCTTGGGCGGGCGCCACTATGGCATTAATGTGAAATCCTCCTAACCATCAGGTGAGTCACCCCATGTCAGACCCACAACTCGAAAATCAGTCCCATCCGTGGTTCAGGTAACTAGTAGACCACACAATTGGAAATAGTGGACATAGAAAGCTCACCTTCCGAATTGTTTCTCTTGGTGTGGCCCACTTGAATCACATATAGCCCTTATTTTTGGGCCTCGGGCCTACCTTTTAGTGTGGCATTTAATGGTTGGAGTGGATTTCACGTGCTTATCACAGTGGGCCCAGTAAAAATCAAGGGTGGACATCTCTCTCTCAACTGTTTCCATTAGTATGGCCCACTTGAATCACAAGTCACCCTGATTTTTTGGTTTTGGGCCCAGTATAGGATTACACATCTAATGGCCCGAGTGGATCTCACATACACATCACAATGGGCCCCATACAAAATCAAGGTTGAGAGTCCATCTCGGGCCCATCCGTTATTTTTGGGATTGGGAATGTGTCGGGTGGAAGACAACACTAAGGTCAGTGTTAATGTGACAGTTTTGTGGGCCTCACGATGATATATGTGTTATATCCACATTATCCATCCATTTTGCTAGATTAATTTTGGGCATGAGCCCAAAAATGAGGCAAATCCAAAGCTTGAGCGAACCATAAGGCAAAAAATAGTGGAGATTAAACACCTACCATTGTAAACTTCTTGGAGGCCATAGAAGTTTTAGATCAAGCTAATATTTGTGTTTTCCCTTCATCCAGGTAATAAGTTGGATGGCAAATAAACATCATGGTGAGCCCTAGGAAGGTTTCAACGGTAGGCATATTGTCCCCACTACTTTTTGTGGTGTGGTCTACTTGAGCTTTGAATTTGGCTGGCTTATTTTTTGGCTCATGCCTTTACATGATCTGGCAAGGGTAAACAGGTGGGGCTAATATCGGGCTCCCGTGTTGCTAACTCCGGTCCCACCACATCTCACTTGCAGTACGCAAACAACAAATTACTATTTTGCGATGCGGATGCGGACAAGATTGATAATCTTCAGAAAATCTTGGGATGCTTTAAAGAGGTATCGGAATTGAAAATAAACACGAGCAAGAAAGAGAGGTTGGGGATTGGCATATCTAAAGAACATTTATCATCCTTCGCCATAATATTCGGATGTGGTACCGAGTCCTTCCCATCATCCTATTTGAGCATTCCATTATTTTTGGGGAAGCTGTGGAAGCATCTGTGGAGCAAGGTCATTGAGAGATTTGAATGGAAATTGTCCAAGGGAAACACTTATCTCTAGCAGGACGTATCACTCTATTAAAAGCGGCTCTCTCTAATCTTCCGATGTGTTTTATATTTTTTTGTCCCTTTATAGGTGCTCAAAATAAGTTCTAGGTAAACTGGAAAAGTTGTAGAGGGATTTTACGTGGCAAGGAGCTAATGCAAATTTCAAGTTCCACCTATTAAAATGGGAAGAGGCTTGCCTTCTCATGTACGAGGGGGCACAGGTTTTTAGAGATCTTGACCTGATGAATTTGGCACTTGGCAAATGGCAATGGAGATTTAGTGTTGAGGAAGGCAAGCTTTGGAGAGAAGTGGTCGCTCAGAAGTATGATGTAGAAGAGAGGGTGTGGGAGATTAAGAAGTCTTCATTCTACCATGCCACAGGAATATGGAAGGTCATCACTTCGGGCCCTCCAT
This sequence comes from Magnolia kwangsiensis, assembly GCA_037074715.1. Lineage (NCBI taxonomy): Eukaryota > Viridiplantae > Streptophyta > Magnoliopsida > Magnoliales > Magnoliaceae > Magnolia > Magnolia kwangsiensis. The sequence goes on from CM073582.1 coordinate 18,408,968, forward strand.
CAGTCATAGCTTTATCATCTTTTAATCTTGGCAATGGCTCCCGAATCCATTTTTGAGAAGATAAGTGGTGCGGAGATAGACCCTTAGCGGAGGTTTTTCCCTTCTTTGGCTCGCCTCTCGCTGGAAAAGAATATTATGGTCGACATGTGTTTTTCCTTCTAAGGGTGAAGAGGGGCATGGAGTCCTCCATGTCAAAGTGGCTTGTCGGATTCGGAAGTGGCATATTTTGCTAGTCTAACAGGGTGTCTTCAGTATTTTATCCCTCTTCAAAATTCAGTTAATTCATTGGTTTGGCCAGAATCCCCTTCCCGCTCCTTTTCGATTAAATCCCTTTACAACAAAATCTGCCCGTCAAGGAATCCTCCAGACCAAGAGACACCTCACTCGTTTTGTTTCTACAAGGCTCCCCCGAAAGTCTCCACCTTTATATGGTTGGTGGAAATGAAGCGTATTTTAACAATCGATAAACTTCAAAAGAGAGGGATGACCATTCCGAATATTTTCCTTCTTTGTATGTCAGATGCAGAATCAGTCGAGCACTTATTTATCCATTGCCCCTTTGCTAATCATCTCTGGTCTCAGATTCTATGATCATTTAATGTGGAGTGGTCAATGCCCCAGTCAATTCCGCAACTAATATAAGCATGGCATGGCCCTCAATTGAAGAACTTCATAACCTTATGGCATTTGTTTCTGCTGGCATGTCTTTGGAACATGTAGGGGGAGCGGAACGCTTGATGTATTGATAGCCGAGCTAAATCTCGGGAAGAAGTTTTCTAGAAGATCAACAGGGATGTGCCAGAATGGGCTCACAATCTCCCCCATTTGGACTTTATTGTATCCCGTCCCATTTTGGGTTTATAATTCTCTATTGTGTTGAATTTTAGTTGGCTTAGCAGTTGCCTAGCCTATGTTTTAATAAGATAATACATAACTCTTTACAAAAATGATCTAGGAAAATGGATCGACGGTGTGGATATACATCAAGGTGGGCCCCACGGTCAGGAAAACACCTAGTAAATTTTACCCGAGTAACACCTAATCTGCTCTACATTCTCGAGAAGGGATCACTTTTCATAGAATGAACAGGTGTAAGATGGACACCTACTTGTTATTTTTTACGAGGCTCTCTGTGATGTGTACATGAGATTCAATTGGACCATTCAATGTGTAATCCCATGCTAGGCCCAGATCCAAAAAATCAAGTGACCTGTAATCCAAGTGGGCCATACCAATGGAAACATTTGGGAATGAGATTGCCGCCCTTGATTTTTACGGGACCCACCATGATAAGCATGTGAAATCCAATCCAACCATTAGATGCCACACCAAAAGCTAGGCCTAAGGTCCAAAAATCAGGCCCATGTGTTTCAAGTGGATCACACAAAGAGAAACGATTTGGAGGGTGAGCTTTCTACGTACACTGTTTCCAATCATGTGGTCCATCTAAACCACGAATAGGGCTGATTTTCGGGCCCTGGGTCTAACATGGGGTAACTCACCTGATGGTTGGGTGGATTTCACATTAATGCCATGGTGGACCCACCCAAGCCGGCAACTCATTTTCCTCTTTGAAATAACTTCTCTCGGCACAATTTATTAACTTTAATTAGACATTAAATCAGACAACTAGTTGGATGTACAACTAGTTGTGTGTGAAGACCTCTCTCTCTCTCTCTCTCTCTCTCTCTCTCTCTCTCTCTCTCTCTCTCTCTCTCTCATATATTTGCGTGTGTCTTTGTTTTTCAAATCAATCTCTTAGTTGGGTAGGGTAATAAAGATCCATTTAAGGTCTACAAGAAGTTTGATATTTATAAATTATTTCTCCATCTGCATTCAAATATTCTTGTGAGTGTTATTCTTGTCTACTTTTTCGTGAGTCGGTGTCAATATCTCATTGATTCCATGATGGAGTTGCACCATTTTTTGTATTAGAGCAGGTCATCTTTTGGGATTTTCAACTCTACATCATCTTCTAATGGCTTCAAAATGGGTGACGTGGGAAGAGTTTGTATAAGTAACCCAATCGATCATCGCGCTCACAGAGCGAGTAAATCAACTTACGCATACAGTAAGAAATCTCATTAATCGAGAGCTCCGGCGTGGAGGAATTGGGAGAATTGAATTTTGAACACATGTACACACAGAGGGAGGACCCCACCAAAGTCCTAACCAGCAACGGGTGGCCCCAATTTGTGAAGACAAATAATCGAATCACATTAGAGAGGCTGGAATTAAGGTAGAAATTCCAAAATTCCATGGCTAGTCACATGTTGACGACTTTATTGATTGGCTAAGCAAGGTGGAAAAGGTATTTGACTACAAAGAAACCACGGATAATCGGAAGATGAAGTTACTAGCTGTGAAGTTTTCCGGTCACGTATTAGCATATTGGGATGATCTATCGAACGAAACTATTAAGTTAAGAAGAAAATAGATTCTTGGGAAAAGATGAAAAACAAGTTCGTACCCACAATTTATGCCCATGACCTCTATCAAAGATGTCATAATCTATGTCAAGGGAATAAGTTGGTGCATGAATTTACCAACAAGTCCCATACTTTGACATCAAGAGCAAGGTTTCGTGAGTATAAAGACCGAAAGATTTTAAGATATCCCAATGGCCTTAACTTGGATATTAGAAATGAATTAGTCTTTGAGGATGTGTTTAAAATGTCCAATGTATATACACTTGCATTGAAAGTTGATGAGATAGTTAATTGGAGGCTTGGGCAACGATTTGGTGTCCCACGAAAACCGTTATCAACAATGAGGCAACATGCTAACTTCCCATGTAAGGCAACCATGGTTATAAGTGGAGGGACAATGGGCCCAATGTCCAACAATGAAGCCAAACCCCAACCCGAGGGGAGGTAGTTCTAGGACAAGGGGCTAGTGCGCCCAAGATGAGACAACAAAACTCCTTTTGCATGCTTTTACTATGGGCAATCAAGACATTGTTTTTATCACTATATTGGACATTACTCCACAATTATCCAATGAAATATACCATCGACGCCTTGGGTGGTTGATGAGGGGCAATGATTGTTGCAATACCATCGTCGTTGCAATACTTTACACCACTTGTACTTCTAGTACAAAAAATGGTGGATAAACTAAAACTCAACGAACATAAGCATCTGCGACCATATGAAATTCATTGGTTTGAGAAAGGGAGAGAAGTTCCTATTAACTCTAGGTGCTTAGTTACCTTCTTTTTAGGATCCAAAAACAAGGATAAGGTTTGGTGTGACGTGGTCCCCATGGATGCATGCCACATTTTATTAGGGAGACTGTGGTTGTAGGACCAAGATATGATGCATTTGACTCGAGCCAACACCTATTCCTTTGTCAAGAATGGTGTTAATATCACATTGCAACCAATGAAACATCTTTCAACACCAACATCGGATAAAGATGGTAAAAAATCACTCAGTGTGCAAAGTTTAAAAAAATCACTCAGTGTGCAAAAATTTGAAGAGGAAAATAAGGAGATTGGCATCATTTATGTCTTGATTGCTAGAGAAGACATGAAGCAATCAGATGTTCCGCCTCCTATACAAGACCTCCCTCATGAATATAAAGATTTGGTGCCCGAAGAACTCCCAATTAGACTTCTTCCTATGAGGAACATTCAACACCACATTAATTTAGTGTCAGGTTCGAGTCTACCGAATTTTGCGCACTACTAAATGAGTCCAGCTAAACATGCCGAGTTCTACCAACAGGTTATTGAGTTGCTGCAAAAGGGTTTAATTCGAGAAGGAGAAGGCATGTCACCATGTGTTGTTTCTACATTATTAACCCCTAAGAAAGATGGATCTTTGAGGATGTGTGTGGACAGTAGTTCGATCAACCAGATTACTATCAAGTATCATATTGTTATTTTGGATGTGCTACATGGAGCAAAGGTCTTTTCAAAGATCGGCTTGAGGAGTGGATATCATTATATATGTATTCAATATGAGGACGAGTGGAAGACCGTATTTAAGACTCACAAAGGGTTGTACAAGTGGGCTTGCCATGCCATTCTACATTTTAATTGCAACGACCACTTTCGTGAAGTTGACGACAGAGGTCCTCCGCCTTTTTGTGGAAAAGTTTTTAGTTATATATTTTAATGATATTCTTGTTTTTAGTCCTAATTTATCTGTTCATCTTGATCATTTACGGCAAATATTTGATGTACTATGGAAGGATCACAATAATTTGAAAAAGTGCTCTTTGTCGATAGTATTGTGTTTTTGGGGTATATTGTCTGTAGTAGGGATTAAGGTTGATGTTGAGAAAATCAAGGCCATCGCAGAATGGCCCACTCCACGAATCATTTCGAGGCTTCCTTTCCACGGCTTGGCAAATTTTATAGAGATTTATTCAAAATTTCAACACCATCATCGCACTTGTCATTGATTGCGCATAGGGAGGCAAGTTTGAATAGACTAAAGTGGCAGATCAAAGCTTCGGCACCATAAAAAAGAAAATTACAGAAGCTCCAGTTCTTACACTTTTAGACTTTGATAAAGTCTTTGAAGTGGAAATGAACGCTTCGAATGTTGGCATTGGTGATGCGTTGAGTTAGGAAGGAAAGATTTCTTTAACGAGAACCTTAATGATGCACGAAAGAACTAATCCATGTATGATCTCGAGTTCCATGCAATGGCCTTGGTGATACAACATTAGAGACATTGCTTGATTCATTGGGAATTCACTTTATACTTAGACCATGAGGCATTGAAATATCTCAACTCCTATGAGAAATTGAGTGTTGCTCGTCATGTGAAGTCAATGGTTTTCTTACAAGAATATACTTTTCTTTTGTTTCACAAAGCTAGAAGTCAGAAGAAAGCAGCAAATGCTTTGAGTAGGAGGGTGGTTTCACTAGGAGCTCTTGCCGAGGAGATCGTCGAATTCGATGCATTAAAAGAATAATACAAAAAGGACCTCATTTTTTACAAAATACTCGACAGGTGCGTGGATGACTGAGATCCGAAGTCTGAATTCATCTCACATGATGGATATCTATTCAAGAGTTCTCGACAATGCATTCATGAGGGGTCATTGTGATAGAAGATCCTATTTGAACAAAAAAAGGAGGACTGGGTGCACACTTTGGACGGGCTAAAACATTAGTCGTGGTGGAGGAATGGCCCCGTATGCACCATGACATTGAACGGTTCGTAGCACGATGTCGCCTATGCCAAGTCTTCAAAGGCCATGTGCGGAATATCAACCTTTATAAGCTGCTTCCCGTTCCAGTCGCACCATTGGGGTACATATCTATGGACTTCATTCTGGGTCTTCTTAAGACTCCAAAAGGGAATAGATTTGATTTTCGTTGTGGTGGACCTTTTTATGAAGATGACTCACTTCATTCCATGCAAGATGAAGATAGACGTTATGCATTATTGCCAACAAATTTTTCACAAAAATTGTGCGACTTTATGAGGTACCAAAAATAATAACTTCGGACCGTGATTTGAAGTTTGTAGGCCACTTTTGGCGCACTTTATGAAAGCAATTGGGGATTAAGCTTCAATTCTTAAGCACATATCATCCTCAAACAGATCGTCAAACCGAGGTAATCAACAAGAGCCTTGATAGCCTCTTGAGGAGTATTGTAGGCGACAACATGTTTCAGTGGAACTTGGCTATATCTCAAGCCAAGTTTGCCTACAACAACTCAGTAAATTGTACTATTGGAAAATCTCCAACTTATATACCTCGTAGACTTTCAATGTAGAGGATTTATTCGAGTACCATGACGAGTCATATGATGTACAAGATGAAGCCATTATCAATATGGATAAACAACTCTCAAAGAAAAAGAATGAAGAAGTTGAACAAGTGTTACGAATGAAGACGGATAACACTCAACAGAACCAATATATGCAATCATTGGTGAAATAGAAAAATAAGCACTATTCTGAATGCACATTGATCATGGGTGACAAATTGAAAAGATTAAATCCAAACCTCCGCTACTTGTATGAAGTGTCCAACTCGTCAAAGTCGAGTTCTTTCCAACCTAGGGGGGAACAATACAGACCTTAGGCACACTATAGAGCCCAACCCACCTAGGCCCATGGCCCATTGTAGGGCCCAACATGTGCTTATTTTTAGACTATTTATTTATAGATTTTATGGCTTAAATCACGGATTACAATTTACTATTTTTTGAAGATATGAGGGTTGATTTAAAGATGTGACTAAAAATATAAGAGTGATGTGATTAAAGATATGAGGTTGAATTAGAGATGCAATTAGGATTATTTTCTATATTTGCTTTTACTATTTTAGGTAGATTAGATAGATTTATGGTCTAAAGTCAGGGGGGTAGTCATTCCAAAAAATTTCGAAGTGTGAGATCTTTTCTTAAACATTGTAAGAAGAAATTTGATATTAATAAAGTTATTTCTCACTCTCTACTCAAATATTCTTGTGAATGCAATTCTTGCCTACTTTATAATTCGGTGTTGATATCTCATTAATTCAATAACCAGGTTACACTAAACCAATCACTCATCTTTTGAATTACCATCCATTTTTTAGGCCACTGATCACATGACTAACATAGTTTGGATGGTCAAGGACTATGGATCGACAATAGACAAAAAAGATCATAGCAACTAGAGAACCTTGACCACCCCATTGTTGTGAGTTTTTTACCGATTGGTTGTGGAGTGGACTATTACTCATCTTTTTAGTTAGCTACCATTTTTCAAGCCACCAACTAGATAGCTAACATAGTACAATCGAGATGTTTTGGGAGCTCGCTTCATGTAAATCCGAGAAGCATGCCATATTAGGAATAGAAGCAGCAACACCAACAACAGTAGTAGTAACCCAATCACCCTAAACAAAAGAAGTTCCACGAATAGTAACCCAATCACCCTAGCAACTAACCCAATCACCCTAGACAAAAGAAGTCCCACGAATAGTAACGCAATCACCCTAGCAACTAACCCAATCACCCTAAAGAAGTTCCACGAGTGTATAGAAGAAGTAGTAGCAGCAACAGCGGCGGCAGCAGCAACATCAACAACAGCAGCAGCAATAGTTCATTTATTCACTACTTGATTAGAACTCCAACTTCATGATGGAAACCCAAAAAAGGATCTTATAATCATGTCTTGTTTTTTTTATATCATTTACTTTATAGTCATCATGTCTCCATGTATTTAAACCATACGAAATAACATATCGGATCGACACAAAGTTACCTAGATCATGGGTCACTTTGGTACGTGGTATGGGTACGGGTACATGGTACACTACTTCCTCAAATATGCCATACGCTAGGGGTAGGATTTTGTGTGTAATTCCCGTACATGCACCAAGTGTCTACAATATAGTTTTATATATGGACTCAAACTGCAATTTTTATATGATATGAAATGGCAAATATTCTCATTATAGACCCCACATGCTTAGTATTATATTATAAATAATAAATAAAATTATAAATCTCTACGTTGTAAATATAAATTTGCATTACAACTTAATCAATAGGAGGAATATAGATATCATATATCAATAGGAGGAATATAGATGCGTAATTTTGGGTCACTAGAAATAGCAATCCAGATCGCAACTGACCCATAATCCAAATCGTGGGATCTAGAACGGAAAATGTGGAGGGTATTGTGTTTTAGGTAATGTTGGATTTCTAGCTAAACTAACAGCAGTCACTATATACACACCCTATACATTTTTGGTCATACAATCGCCACCAAAAGCTGAAGAGCAAGGGTGTACTAATCAATCAGGGAAACTGCAGATATCAATGGTGAGGATTCAGTGATATAGACTAATATCCAGGCTAGCTATCAAGCATTCAATCTCAGCTTGTACGTACACATAAATGAGATTCAGACTATTCATCAACTGGGCACTATGAATGCCAACCATTTGCCTAAATCACACTACTCAAATGATCCATGCCAGTTGAATTTTGACCATTGGTTTGAATTCTTCTTTACAAATACGCAATTGCAAATCTTCAAAATGCATGTAATTAGTGGCTAGGATCACCCAACCCGTGTGATCAATTGTAATCTTCAAATTTCATCCATGGTAGGCCTAAACAGATGAATGGTCCTGATCTCTCACATGTGTCCCACATGTATGGATATTGAGTTCTCCATAACTAACCTAGATATTTCATTTATCGGCAGATACTCTCTTGAATAATACATAAAATTCAAATAGAAAAAAGCAGAAATTACAAAGCAAAAAAAAATCACATGATAAAAGAAAGAATCCGGACGGAAATGACAACCAGGCCACCGACCTGAAACCCCGGCGAGGAGATGAAGCCGGGCCCGGCGACCATAGGGAAGCGCGCCGGGTCGACAGCGATCTTAAGTACAAGGGTCTGCTTCATGTCCATCCCGACGACCGGCGAGTGCACGGCCTGCGCAGGCGCCGGAGAGGCCATTGCGCCGGCGAGGAGCTGCGAGAAGGACGAGCGATCGGGGGGAGAAATGGCCGGTGGAGGCGTCAGTTTCGCTCCTCCTTTCGCTCCTTTCCTCTCTCCATCTTCTCCTCCTTTTCTAGCTTCCTGCGGCTCGTCTTTCACCATGGATGGCCTCCGTCCAGCCGGTCCAGCCTCCAAACCGGGTTTTAGGGCGAGAAAACCGGGTTTTTTAGGTCGTCTTCTTGCCTGTGAGCAGACTGAGAGGACAGAGGGTTTTGGAAGAGAGGTTTTCTTCTTTGACTGATGTTGACCAGGATGTTTTAGCGGTAACTGACGGCGTTATGTTTTCCGTTAACCGAGGGGGAGTTTTTGTAGTGACGTTTGACGGTTGATTAACGGCGAGGAAGGATGGGATCGTATGCTTTGACTCGTGTACAGTCCTGCAGGAAAGGAGATGCTGAGGAGCACGGCACTGGGACCCTAGTCAAAAATATCGCCGATATTTTTTAAAATGTCGCGTTATTTTCACGATTTTGGTAAGATGATATTATCGCGATATTTTAAAATCTTGAGTTTTCAATTTTTGTACGACATCTAACCCTTCCAACAGGTGTACCCCATTTCTAATGATCAGTTGAATGAAAATCGAAGGTGGTTTATTCATTGGTGGGCCACATAAATAAAATTGATTACACCACCCAAATACTCTTTCATATGTACCCACCTGATGTTGGATCCTCATGATTTTTAGTTTATCTGATCATCATGATCAAGTGTACCTATTGAACGGATTGGATATCACATACGAAACATGTAGTAGGCCCATAATAAATTATTCTAATAGATTTTAGAAGGAAATAAAAAAGGCTATAAGTATTGATTCGGTCGTTTCATTCTTTGAAGAGCATCTATGGTATTTACAAAACATTCGAACACCTTTTTTATTATTTTAAAGAGGAATTCTGGATTTAAAGTACACTTTACAGCGAAATTCCTAACAGAGGGCAATTATCTTCAAAGGGTGAAAGTACCAAAATGTCTTCATTTTGTTTTTTTTTCTTTCTTCTACTTTAAAAGATGATAACATCTAAAATAATGGAGGGCAAGTGATATTTGCATAATATTCAATCCATATAACGTGTAAAACTTACAACAATGTTCACATTAATAGAAAAGTTAGCTGGTCAAATCATGAAATGGGTTACACATATATTTGTATGGTTTGGCTTGTCTTATTATTGGATATGCTAGATTTGTTGTCCTTCTAGTAATCATGGTGTAGTGGATTTGTAGGATAGATGGGATGTAAGACATACCTCCTAAGCCCCACAATTCTAATTCACCAGTTTTCAAAGAAAAAACTAAAACCAAAGCATTTTAAGGTTTTTTCTCTAGGAAAAGCATTGCTCAATAATTGTGTTTGCAGATGTATTGTTTGGTAAAATCTAAATTTTTGAGAAGTTTGCCTGAGTAAGTTATGTTTTAAGGAAAAGTCATGCAAATGCCTTTGTTTTTTTTTTTTTTTTTCCTTCTTCTTTTTCTTCTTTAAAAATTGGAGAATGGAGATTTATGGAACCTATGTGGTTTACATCCAATCCATCCAATAAGTGCACCCCAGCATAATTACCAAATGAGCCACAAGCATATCCAATTATAAAGTGGGCTAAACTAGGAAAGTTGCATGTGTAACGCATGTGTCATTAGGCTATTAATCTATTGTATACTTAGCCCACTGATGACAACCCAAAACGATTAGATTATTAACTGTATCGCTAAAATGACATCAATAATATGATTTGAACATGGTCATGTAAATCAATAATTAAAAAATGTTATTTATTGAAATTGCGTGGAATAGGATACCACGATTATACGTGGAAGCTTGGCGGAGCTATAAAATGAAATCTATCTCTTAGAGGGAGATTAATACCAAGTAAATTTTTATCAATTAACACGCAATTGCTTACTAAATTAATATGTTAAGTTAAACGAAGTAAGACAATTAATTATAAGGCTTCCATGCCAATAGATGGTCCAATTACATAGAATACAACAAATGCAACATGATAGGCAACCAAACTATAAATGATAGTGTACTTGTGTGTGTGGAATGTGTTAACTATTAATTCTCAGCATTCATCTGATCATGCATACATATAATTCATTAATCAACCACGTAAGCATAATTAGAAAAATGTGCAAATGAAAATTCTAACTACAAACATGTATAGTGGTTTAGTTTCCCCACTCTACTCATGGCTATAAAACAACTAGTTAACGGCTTTATCGATACAAGCATGTATAAATGGATATAAAACAACTAGTTAACGACTTTGTCAATGAGATCGAAAGGTCATTCGATGTAATCAAAGGTCTTTCAACAAGATAGAGCAGTCCATTGATCCCGTCAAAAAAGTCTAGAATTATATTTGATAGTTGCTGGATTCATTATTCGATCGGATGGAATAGTCATACAATTCCATCGATAGCTTATCGATGGGATAAAGGACCATTCAAAAACTACTATTTTTAGTGTATGATTTTATAGCAGCTTTAACGTTCTAAAACGTTGCTAAATGATAATAGAATGGTCAAATCACCCCTATCTATATTTTTTTTTTCTTTCTAAAATTCATTGGAACATTTCATTGTGGGCCCATATGATTTGTGTAACATCTAACTTGTTCAATAGCTATAGCTTATCATGATGATCGAATAAACTAGAAATCATGCGGATCTAACATCAGGTGGGCCACATGTGAATTTAAAGATTTTTGGATGGGTCACTTTCATGGTTGTAATCCATTGATGATTGGATCAACTTGATTTTTCATTTATTTGATTATCACATTGAAGTACACATATTGGAAGCTTGGATGCCATACAAATAAAACGTGGACCCCACAATCCTCAATTCTATGACTATTTAAAAAAAAAAAATGGATGAGAATGATTTAATCCACTCAATGCTTGGAAAACAATTATCGTAAATCTAAAATGTTCAAGCACATATGTTGAAAGGATCATATGGTTGACAAATATCATTGATATTTTGAAAATATCATGCTATTTCATAATAAATAAATTTATTAAAATTGTTGTGCTAATATTGCGATATTTTAAAATCTCATCGGTTTTCCATTTCACGACTTTACCATGAAATTATTGCAATATTATTCTAACTTTATTTAAATAATCAAATAATTTATTTTATATGCAAATGAAAATATTTATAAATTAATAATAAATAAGCTTAAAATAGTTTATTTTTATAAAGATATTCCTAATAATGTACGAAAAATCAAAATTTTAAAAATCTTATGAGAAAGTTTAAACCAATAAATTACCGAGAACGCTAGTTTGTCCTGAAACTACCATTAAGTCGATTGCACTTGTAGTCCTGCACGGCACATAGATTCTCCCTTTAGAAAGCTTTAAATGCCATTATTGTTATAAGATTGTTCTCTGAAGCATCGCTCATGCGGTTATTATTCAAACTATTATTAAAAGCCATTGAACATAGGAAAAAGCCTCACTCTGATACTAACTAATGCAAGAAAGAGTGGGAAGCAGTGAGAAGAAGATAACCATCTTCCTCGGATAATTAGAATCTTGAATCTATGAGGAGAGTTTTTGAGTCCATAAGATAATAAGAGAGAAAAATTGATTTTTTATTGAATAATGTTCTAAAACTTTTCAATTACATCAATTGTATATATCATTCAAAATCCTAATTTGAAAGTTAACCAAAATAGTAAAACTCTTCTAAAGCCTAATTTTCCAAAAAATATAAAGTCCATATAAACCTTATTAGAGGATTTATAGCATTATTACAAACAATTTTCTAAAAAGATGAATAAACCTAAAACTCTAAAAATCAGAAGATACAACAAAAATAAAAATTATTAAAAATTGTAAAATTTCTTAAAATCACAAATTTGAATGGGAAGTGTCCATTTTTCTACAAAATAGAGGTACGCAATCTGACTATGCAGGTTAGATGGCATCAAAACCATTATTATATAAAGATTAATAACTTGTATGTTTTATGCCGATACCTGGATCAAAAGCTACGGTTGATTTATGGTCCACACTTCGAACAATAATTTTTTCATATTTGGAATAAATTTTTTTAAAGTGGACATACCTTGGACCCAGTTATGTCATGCCCTACACAAAATTGGGTTTGGTTGTAATGGACTACTTCCATTTTTGTTTGGGCTCTTGCCGTGCTAAGAGTGCATTTATGGCACGTTCGGATGTGGTGGTCAACAACTCACCTCAGTCCGATCCCTTTCTAACAATGATTTAACCATGGCCACTAGCAACCCCACGAGCCATGATGATGGTCATGTGGCGGTAGTTGACTGAGGGATGAGAAATCTCCAACTACAATGCAGATTTTTAATTTATACTAATGTTAAATGAATCGTGCCATAAAATTAAGAATCATATGTATCATTGATAGGGACTTGATAAAAAAAATACCTATTGCGTCCACCATTAATAGAATTTTAGATGTTCAGAGAGGATGATTGTTTTCAATGCTTCCACTTCTCACCCTTCGATCATTGGGATCATTGTAGCTTGCTCATGCCTTGGTCATAGACTCATAAGAGTTTCAACATGAGGTCATGGGTTCGAATACCTATTGTGGTGACATCACACTATGGTGTGAGTATATAGGTGTGTGTGGGGTGTGAGTGTGTGTGTAAAAAAAAAAAAAAAACAACGCGTGAGGAGAGAGGGAACCCAGACCTCCTCTTTATACACTCGAATATTAGTGGAATTGTAAGAATTGCTCCTTTGTTGTTGTTATCTCCATGCCCTAGCTTGTCTCCCTTTTCAAAGAAAGAAACCCTACCATAGCTCTTTTAACCAAGAGCACATATGGTAAGCCCCTTACTAAACTGTATATTAATATGTTGTGGGGCCCACTTAGAAGCTACCTCATTAATCCAAACCATCCATGTCCTTCATCTAGACATGTCTGCCATGTATGGGCCATCCTAGGGCTAGATTCCATTAATAAACTATATAAAAAATAGTGGATAACATTGTCTTATGGGTTTTATTTTAAAAGGTCTGACCCACTTGTCCTACTAACTTGAATGATTCACAATCGTGCCATGCGTCCTGTGGAGGGATGACTCTACTAGGATGTAGGTTGCATCCAGTGGGGATCTAGACATAATGAAAAAGCAATATGCGCGCACTTAACATGTATGGTATAAGCAATGAAAAAAAACTAAAAATTATCATCTCATGAATTTTTTAAATTGTCAGTCTCACACATGTTGGGCACATAGGTTGTTAGGTGTTGTGTCCAGCGCACTGTTGGACGCAATTCACATCCACTGTTAGATTCTAGTTCTTTTATCTCTATCATATCATCTCTTGAGGAAGCGCATAAAAGCCAATGTTGCCCAAATGAAAATACAACTTGAAACTAATTATCATGGTAACATAAATAAAATGTGCAATGATTGAAATCTTTTATCTCCATTTGACAAAAAAATTTCATATTTGATTTATGATAATCATAATGATAATATTTTTACATTACTTTAATGTCAAATTCTTATAAAAATACACTCACGCTATTATTTAGATTCAAAATTTTTCAAAAAAATGCCTAAAAAAGTACAATGATCATAAATTTCTTCTCATTTACATTTGATCAACAATTCTAGTACTTGATTTAGCAGTGATAAAATTATAATAATAACACATTTCTTTATAATTAGCGAGGATCCAATTGTAACGATGGAACATAAGCTCACGGATATTTGTTTGTTGAAAAAAAGTCCACTTGACTCTTTTTTTTAACAATTCATAGATGTCCACCAATGTAATAGTCAGATAATCAATACATAGTACATCTATACTGCAACCCATGATTTGGACGGTTCATTTGAATTACTTTAGTGCTACACATGCGTATCATCAACTGCACTGAGTCAGAGCTTCAAAATTTTTCTTTTGCATTATTCCTTAGTTTTTTTCCTTCTTTCTTTCTTTCATTCTACGTGGACAGGTAACTTGTACTTTCCATATAAAGTTAGTGGGCACTGTACAAGCATATGAGAAATGATCCAGCACCATATGGGAATGTAGAGGGTCCAATTACTGATTTGGGACATCCATCAAGTGTCCCCACCATGGCCAATGGAAAACAGTCAAAATGGCCCGACAGCCAGCTCGTACGACCTAATAATGACAGGATGAGACGAGCTAGGCAACCATCTGCGTTCAATAAGAAAGCATGCTGTTAGTATACCTAGATTACATGAATGGTGCAATTTGTGACACGTAGGTGATCCTCATCCACTAAATAGATTGTCCAAATGTCTAGCGTTTGGCATCTTTCTTTTGGCCTTTGCAGAATGATAATGTCAACAATCTTAGCCTACTGTGTCCATGGTTTTGAGACGGTAACTGCAACGGGATGAGTTGGGCAGGTAGTCCAGACTATGATGGGTCGCTTCTAAGGTTCTACTCTGAACTGAGTGGAGTCAAGGTGAGCCAAGCTTGGCGCGACTCATGCGTGCTCGATCTTCTCAAGCCCGAATTCACCATCGAGCTTACCATTCAAGTTCTCAGTCCCAACTCAGCTTAACCCGATCATAAACCTTTCAATTTACAAATTATTGTTTTAAAAATCAATATTTTTATTTTGAAATTTGTAATTTTTTTTTTCAAATAATCACATTAAAAAAAAAAGATTTAGAAATACTTTGTTGTTGAGAGAAAGACAAAGAGAAAGTAATGTTGGAGGCCTTGCACAAAACCTTATGATCTAGCTTCCCAAAACAAACCAGAATTATGGGATGATAAAGCAATGAAATAAATCAAAGCATAAACCACACCACCTAAGAGATTTTTTACGTGAAAAACTCTCAAAGAGGTAAAAACTATGGGACCTCGTCTAGATCAACAATCCACTATGAAGTAGAACGGTACAACCTTCTTCACTCACACGGGAGTGGATAAACAATGAGAAAATAAGAGAAAAATGGAGAGATCTCAATGGTCACGAGGACGTAGAAGCACTGAGATGTTCATTGCACAGTAGATTACCTCCACGAACATAACCCCCCTTCCACAAGCTTCCTCTTTCTCTCTCTCACACACATCTTTGATAGCCTTAAACCCTTTAGCAAACCCTTACAAAGCTTTAGGAAACCCTCTTGCATTACCTCTTTCACACTATAGAAAAGTCATAGGGACACTTATTTATAATTTAGGAAACTCCCTTTCGCACCATGGCGAAAACCACCTTAAATTTTCGCAATCCGCACAAGATCTAGACTCAAATTTGCGTAAGCTCGACTGGTCGTGAAGAATCTTCGACTAGTCGAGCACATCCCACGACTGATCGAGTACCTCGAAAATTCAAAACCTCAATTCGCTAGCAAATGAGTCTAGCTAGTCAACGGCTGGTCGTGCACTAGCCCTCGACAAGTCGAGTGAGGCTCACGACCGATCGAGCCTGGGGAAAAAAAAAACCCATCAAGTAAGTCTGGTGGGTACGGTCGTGCAGCTGAGACATTATGTCGAGTTTGGTCAAGTGGCCGAGTGGGAAGGAGAAGGAGAGAGAGATTGCGAGAGAGGTTGGGCGGACATGGCGGGTTAGGTTTATAAAGTGAAATGTAAAGAAATGAATGGATACAGTAAGGCATTAAAATGTTTTTAATATATATATATATATATATATATATATATATATATATATATATATATATATATATATATATATATATATATATATATATATATATATATATGGGAAAAGGTTCTATGCGGTTGAGCTCGTGGAAACTTCCCACGAGGTCGATCTGTGTGGGCACCACCATGATGTATGCCGAACATCTACCCCATCAGTCAGATGCACCATTCCATGGTGGGTTAAAAATCAAGTCAATCTGTGACTTGTGTGAGCCACACCATATATAAAAGTTGAGAGGGGTTACCCTCCATTAAAACATTCAAAATCATTTGTTCGACCCACTGAGAACTGGTTCACAAATCCAGCTCATTCATTATGTGTGTCCCACTTGGATGAGGGGTCAGACCAAGTTTCAGACACATCCAAATTTCAGGTGGGCCCCACCAAGTGCTTTTATATGTTTTAGCCATGTCATCACATGATTTTAGATGGTATGGCCCACCTAAGTTCCTTATATGGCTAATTTTTGGGATATCCCATAATTTAAAGGAGACCCATTATATGCACGGTGTTGATGTTTAACATACATCATGGTGGGGCCCACACAGCTCGACCTCATGAGAAGTGACTCCAAAATCTGAACGGTCCACGTGAAGCAAAACCTCATGAAACCCCCTGAGCCTAATTTTTACTTTGATCCAAAACTTTGGTGGGCCATGAAAAATGAAAATAGTTTCCTCACTTGATTTGCATTTCTCTTTTCTATGGCCCACTAGAATTTTAGATCAGGGTGAAAATTTATCCCTTAGGGTTTCACAGGAATCCTCATCACATGGACTGTTTGGATTATATGCCCATGACACGTGTGCAAAGGTGCGCACGTGCACAGGTGAGCATGACTTTATATATATTTCGAGTCCTCATGATATTGGATCGGATAGGCCAAGAGCGCACACTCCATTGCTTCCCGATCTGGATCTAAAATGTGCTCGGGAGCTCCCTCACCTACATAGCCGAGCTAGAGCTCGAGCTCTTAAACTAACCAAGCTTGGAATCAAACTTTGAGCTTCGAGCCGAATTGAGACAAGTTTCACTTTACTCGTCTTTGGCTCGTTTTGAAACTAGCTAGGTAATATTAAGCTTGACTTGCCTTGAGTCGTCGTTTAAGTTGAGCCAAACCAATCTAGATTGAACCAAGTTGAGCGAGCTTTTCGAGATAGCTTGGCTGGTGTGCAACTCTAGTTGTTTCACATCTTAGATGGAGCATGCCTCAAATAGTTTCCAACTTTGAACAATTTGTGGATGTATATTATTTCAATTGAATGTGTACTGTAGTTCTTAACCATCAACCTTAGCATCTAAAGGCCACTAATCCATAAATTATTTTGCATATGGTCCATCCACAACTATCCGGAACATATCAATGGTCTGGATTGCACGACTATGAGCTAGGTTTGTAATAGACTAGGTTTGGGACGGGCTGGGCTAGGTCCAGCCTGGTTCGACACATAAGGCCCAAGGGCC
The DNA here is from genome assembly GCA_037074715.1 of Magnolia kwangsiensis. NCBI lineage: Eukaryota > Viridiplantae > Streptophyta > Magnoliopsida > Magnoliales > Magnoliaceae > Magnolia > Magnolia kwangsiensis. The sequence continues at coordinate 18,426,577 of CM073582.1, forward strand.
AAGGCTGCCCAAGCCTGGCATGGGTTTACTATGGTAGGCCTTCCCGAAAAAAAAAATGGTCGACTCAGGGACACAACACGTCCCAGCCTGGAGATTGATAAAATCCCTATCTCCCACTAGATGTTCCAAACCAATCTATTGATCAAGTGGGCCACACATACACGAAGAAATAGATACATAGATGAATGAAACCAACACTCTAGATTAAAGATTAGCCTAGAATGAAGCTAACATTGTAGATTTAAGGTGCATGGGAGTCTAATCAAGGATTAAAATGGCATATTTGTAGGATATACATGTGAAGAAGAATGTTTGCCTGCTCACCTTCTTATGTGAGCACCTGTGTGCACCTTTGCACACGTAGTCCATGTGATGCAGCACCCTTGAAACCTTACCATTCCAATTTTTAGCCCGATACAAAACTCTGGTGGGCTATAGCAAAAGGAAACAGTTTCCTCCCATGATTTGCATTTCTCTTTGTTATGGCCCACTAGAGTTTTGGATTAGGCTAAAAATTGGCCCACAACGTTTCAAAGGGTGCGCATTACGTGGACCATTTAGATTATGCGCCCATGACACATATGTAAAGGTGCGCACAGGTGCTCACATAAGAAAGTGCGTGGGTGAGCATTCCTCTGCATATGAAGTCGAGTAGGTTCGAGTTCTAATAATTCGAACCTAAGCCCAACCAGAAAATTTTTTGACCCATGCTTGCCAAGGCCAAGCCTAAACCACATGCCAAGCTAATAAGTCCAGGTCCACTCCAATGTTGGCCGGGATCGCCACCCTTGTATGTGGCCCCACTTGCTAGCCGGGCGATTGCATGGTGTCCACATTGTAGCTGACTGTTTTGTATAACTTCTCCGCTGGTTATGTCGCAAAGGTTGACTCGCTAGAATCATCTGGGTCCATAGCTGACCTGTCCAAATTGGGCCTTAGGCCTAGTTAACCCCATGTGGTGTGGAACCGAATCGGCCTTGACTTAGCTGAGTCAACTCATTTTAGGGTACGTGCTTTGTCATGCAACTCTATCATGTTGAGATGTGGAGCCGCATCTGAGGGCTACTGGACCAGTCGAGTGCCCTACTTGACCGGTCGAGTGGCCCACTCAATCAGTCAAGAATGGGCTCGACTCAAAGTCCAGCGAGCATCAGTTTTTGGGTTCCAAGGTGCTCGACCGGTCGTGGGTCATGCTCGACTGGTCAAGGGTCCACTCGACCGTTTGAGCAGCCTGCTCGACCAGTCAAGGTTACGCAAATTCGTTTCCAGATTTGATGCGGATTACAAATTTTTAAGTCAATTTTCACAGAAGTACGAAAGGAAGTTGCTTAAACTATAAGTAGGTGTCCCTAAGGCTTTTCTAAAGTATGAAAAATAATTCTAAGGTATGGGCAAAGGGTTTTCTCTGTACTTCCAAGGGAGAGGTTAGTATATTGCATTGTAATCTTCATTTTTCTTCATAGCGGAAGTTTGCATCTGTGCTTTTTTACCCTTGTTGGGATTTTTCCACGTATATCTTGTCTTATGGTTTGTTTGGAATGCTTTGATTCTTTTTTTAGTTTATATTTTTTCTTATTTATCGTTTGTAGGTGAGACCAGAGATTGGATCTCGGTTCACTGCGTTGTTGACGTGTTGCGTAACAACTGGTATCAATGCTATTGGTTTAGTTCTATTGGGATGATGACAGAAAAAGAAAAGACTAGAATTGAGAAGTTTGATGGTTTAAAATTTGCATTCGCGAAGATGTAGATAGAAGATTATCTGTATCAAAAGGACCTCTATATTCCTCTAGGAGAAAAAGAGAAGAAATCAGAAAAGATGATAGATGATGAATGGTTTTTATTAGATCAAAAAGCTTTAAGAACAATTCGACTCTCTTTGTCTAAGAGCGTCACCTTCAATATATCCAAGATGAAAACTACAAAAGAATTAATGGAAGCCTTAACCACCATGTATGAAAAGCCCTCAGCGTCCAACAAGGTTCATCTTATGAAACAACTATTCAATATGAAGATGTCACATAGTGGGAGCGTGACTAAACATCTAAATGAGTTCAATACAGTCATGAGCCAGTTAGAATCCATTGACATTGTTTTTGAGGATGAGGTCAGGACGTTATTGATCTTATCAAGTCTGCCAGACAATTGGGATGGTTTGGTGATTGTTGTGAGCAATTCTTCAGGGTCGACAAAGCTAAAATTTAATGATTTGGCCAGTCTAATTCTCAGCGAAAAATCTAGAAGAAAGAAATCAGGAGTTTCAGGGGATTCAAGGAATGCTTTAAACGTTAAGGAAGAGGAAGATCGCTGAACAACGGAGGCAATAACCACAAACATTCTAAGTCGAGGAAGAAGTCCAAGGGACCCAAAGACAAAGACGGGTGTTGGCATTGTGGGAAGAAGGGGCATATGAAATATGATTGCAGGATGCTCAAGAAACAGGAAGAAAGGTCTCAAGGCGGGAAGGACTCAGTGAATATATCTGAGGAGAGTGACAGAGAGGCATTGATCTTGTCTCTTGATGCGAGGAATGAGTCGTGGGTTATAGGCTCAGGTGCTTCGTTTCATGTCACTTCATGTAAGGAAGTTCTGCATGATTATGTATTAGGCGACTTTAGGAGAGTCTACCTGGGTGATGATGAGCCGTGAAGTATTGTTGGAAAGGGAGATGTTTATATAAATTAGTAAGACGGAACGACTTTAAAATTGAAGGATGTCAGACATGTACAGAGTTTGAAATGAAACTTCATCTTAGTGGGGTAGTTGGCCGATACCGGTTATGTGAAAACATTTACCAGTAATTTTTTAAGATCACAAAAGGTGCCTTGGTGATATCTAGAGGCAAGAAGGAAGGTACTCTGTACGTGACTTCGAGATTGTATAGTTCACTCGCAGTCGCATCAATTGGAGTGAATGAGTAGTTATGGCATTGGAGGTTAGGACATATAAGTGAGAAAAGGATGAAAGTGCTATTGTCAAAAGGGAAGCTACCAGGGCTGAAATCTATTGACTTGGAATTCAGCGATGACTGCATGTATGACAAGCATAAAAGGGTAAGCTTAAAGAAGACATGACATACTCCAAAGACGTATCTGTTGGAGCTTATACATACTGATATGTGGGGACCATCACAGGTATCATCTCTTGGTGGTTCACGTTATTTTGTTTCCTTTATTGATGATGTTAGTAGAAAACTGTGGATTTATTTCTTAAAGCAAAAATCTGATGTATTTGATGCATTTAAGAAGTGAAAAGTAATGACAGAAAATGAGATAGGTAAAACAGTAAAATGTCTCAGATATAATAATGAGGGAGAATACTATGTATAATAATGAGGGAGAATACTATGATAAGAGATTTGAGGTGTACTGTGCAGAAAATGGAATCAAACATCAGAAAATGATTTCAGGGACACCACAACAGAATGGTGTGGCTGAGTGCATTAACAGGACCATCCTTGAGCGCGCCAGGAGTATGAGGTTACATGTAGGGTTGCCTAAGACATTTTGGGTAGATGCTGTGAATACTACCACATATCTCATTAATAGAAGTCCCTCAGCACCATTAGATGATAGGTTACCAGAAAAAATGTGGACTAGAAAAGAAGTAAACCTTGCACATCTCAGAGTGTTCGGTTGCACTTCATATGTTCACATTGATGCAGAGCACAGAAACAAGCTGGATGCGAAGTCCAGGAGGTGCATATTTATAGGATACGGGTAGTATGATTTTGGCTACAAGTTTTGGGATGTAGAAAACAGAAAAATCATCAGAAGCAAGGATATAGTCTTCAATGAAAAAGTGATGCATAAGGACAGTGTGTAGAAAAATAAGGCCGATGAGAAAGAATTCATAGAGTTGGAAGAGTTACCAAACACGGGTGTTACAGAGCCACAGGATGATCATGCACAGGAGCATTATGAGGCATAGCCACAGACACCGGTTGTGAGGAGGTCTACTCGAGAGAGGAGACCCATGGTCCGATACTCACCCTCCTTACATTATCTACTACTGACAGATAATGGTGAACCAGAGTACTTTGAAGAAGCATTACAGTCGGATACACAGGTTAAGTGGGAACAGGCCATGGATGATGAGATGGACTCTCTTAAGTCTAATCGTACATGGGAGCTAGTCACTCTACCCAAGAGTAAGAAAGCTTTTCATAACAAGTGGGTTTACAAACTGAAGGAGGAGCTCGATGGTTCGAAACGGTACAAGGTCAGATTGGTTGTAAAAAGGTTTCAACAAAAGGCATATATCAATTTCATTGAAATATTTTCACCGGTAGTGAAAATGTCTACGATTCGCATGGTCTTGAGTATAGTGGCTACAGAGGACTTACATCTAGAGTAGCTAGATGTTAAGACAGTCTTTCTTCATGGTGACCTTGAAGAAGAGATATATATATGCATCAGCCGACAGGATACGTGGTACCAAAAAAGGAGAACAAGGTGTGCAGACTGAAGAAAAGTCTATATGGCCTGAAGCAGGCCCCGAGGCAGTGGTACGAGAAGTTCGACAATTTTATGTCGGGAAACGGTTTTAGGAGATGTCATGCAAACCACCGTTGCTATTTGAAGAAGTTTGATACGTTATACATCATCGTTCTTCTGTATGTTAATGATATGTTTGTGGTTGGTTCAAGCATGAAGGACACCTCAGATCTCAAAAGATAGCTGTCTAGAGAATTTTTCATGAAGGATTTAGGAGTTACAAAATAAATCCTACTCATGAGGATAAAGCGTGACAGGGAAAATAAAAAACTGGTTTTGTCACAAGTAGAGTATATAGCCAAGGTACTTGATCGATTCAATATGGAAGGTGCTAAGTCGGTTAGCACTCCATTAGCCAACCACTTCAAGCTATCTAAGGAGCAAGGTGCAAAGACGCTGGAGGAACGAGACTACATGGCTAAATTCTCATACGCGTCAGCTATTGGAAGTCTCATGTATGCTATGGAGAGCACGAGGCCAGACATTGCTCAAGAAGTGGGAGCTATTAGCAGGTTTATGAACAACCCCGAGAAGGAACATTGGGAAGCTGTGAAGTGGATTCTTAAATACCTGGTAAGTACTAAGGATGTAGGGTTGTGCTATGGTAGATCAGAAATCAAGCTACAAGGCTACGTGATTCAGATTTGGCAGGAGATATCGACAGCAGAAGAAGCACTACAGGTTATGTCTTTACTCTGGGTAGTGCTGCAGTCAGTTGGATCTCTCAGTTACAAAAGATAATATCTATCAGTACGACGGAAACAGAATATGTTGCAACTACAAAAGTGTGCAAGGAGATGGTATGGATGCAAGGTTTCATAGAAGAGTTGGATAAGAAGCAAGCAGATTACAAGTTGTACAATGACAGTTAAAGTGTAATACACTTGGCTAAGAATTCAGCCTTTCATTCAAAGACTAAACATATTGCCATAAGGTATCACTTTATACGTTCGTTACTAGAAGATGTATCGATTGCTCTGGAGAAGATTCATACAAGTGAGAATCCTGCGGATATGCTAACCAAGGCGGTCACACGGGAGAAGCTGAAGCTCTGTTTAGCTTTGATTGGTCTTCAGGCTTGAAAATGGAGAGATGGTGCACTCCGGATGTAGAAGACAAAATTTTATGGCAATGTGTCTCCAAGTGGGAGATTATTGAGATATGGAGCCATATCTGGGGGCTGTTCGACCAGTCGAGTGCCCTACTCGACCGGTCGAGTGGCCAACTCAACCAGTCAAGGACTGGCTCGACTCAAAGTCCAGTGAGCATCAGTTTTTAGGTTCCGAGGTGCTCGACCGGTCGTAGCCCATGCTCAACCAATCGAGGGTCCGCTCGACCGGTCAAGCAGCCTGCTCAACCAGTCGAGGTTACGGAGATTCATTTCCGAATTTGATGCGGATTACGAATTTTTGAGTCAGTTTTTGCAAAGGTGCAAAAGAAAAGTTACCTAAACTATAAATAGGTGTCCCTAGAGATTTTTTAGGGTATGAGAAATAATTTTAAAGTGTGGGCAAAGGGTTTTCTTTGTACTTTCAAAGGAGAGGTTAGTATATTGCATTATAATATTTATTTTTCTTCATAATGTAAGTTTGCATCCGTGGTTTTTACCCTTGTTGGGATTTTTTCACGTATATATTGTCTTGTGGCTTGTTTAGAATACTTTGATTCTTTTTCTAGTTTATATTTCTTCTTGTTTATCGTTTGTAGGTGAGACCAAAAATTGGATCTCGGTTCACTGCGTTGTTGGCGTGCTGCGCAACATATCATTCCTATCCAAACTATCGCTTGCGTAGGACATTGCCACTGTTAGAAAATTTGCTAATGGATGAATGGATTTTGAGCCGTAGGTGTTTAGATCAACGACCGAGGACAATTTATAGCAAGATCTTATAATAAAGGTTTAAAATTATGTCCAAGTTTGATATTTAGTCATTCAGTGGCGAGTCTGTCTTAATTGCCTTGACTCGTCGGGTCAACTTAGACAAGTCAAGGCAATTCAGACTAAGTCGCTCCTATATGACTCGTTGTGTCTATGAAAGGGAGAAAAAGGAAGGCTGTTTGGGCCTTTGGGGTCCGAGATATTGTTTTGCTACCCAAACCATGCATAAGGTGAATATGATGGGGCACAGAATTTGGATGGGTTTGATTCCATAGGCACATCACAGTGGGCCCCACACTGCTTGGAACTTTTAGGTGTTTGTCCATTGTTCTCTTTGGTGTGGTCCATTGATGATTTGATCGGTCTAATTTAGGAGAATCGGTACATAACGATTGGATCTTCTTATTAGACGGGTTGGATGTCCAAATTGTACATTAAATGTGCCCACGGTTATGTGTGTATGACATCCAAACCGTGCATGTTGTGTGCCCTGGACAACTTTCAAGCCAAGCCAAGAACTCGTGTGGGCCACACCATAGGATACAATGTAAAATTGCACAAAATCCACTGAATTCAAGTGTTGGGACCCACCTGATGATTGTGTTGGTCTCATTATTTTTGTGGATCCCATTTTACAGTGGGGTGCACCATTTCGACAGATGGGATTCCATAAATGCATCACGTTGGCCCCACATGCAAGTGGAGTTTTGGATGTTTGCCCATTGTTCTCCATGGTGTGGCCATGTTTGGGGTACCCTAACCTAATGATTGGATCTTCCTATTTGATGGGTTGGATGGAGTAGATATTACACTGTGGGCCCCAAACATCCCCTTTTCTAACCTGTACATATCGGCTCAAAAATGGCCCAAATTGACCATTACATACCGGATTCTTGATTGACACGCCATATTTGAGCTAATTTTTAAACTCGTGGACCGTCCAATATTAGGAATGTTGGTGATGGACCGTTAGACGACAATTTAATGTGTTTTTTTATTGCTAGGAAATTTAAGGGTTCCTTTTCGGCCATGGTGGCCCACCTTATTATTTGTGAGAAATTCGCCTTATCCATCTATTTTTTCATATCATTTTAGGGTAGGTGTGCCAAAATGAGGTAGTTTATGTAAGTGCTATGGTTTGAATCCTCTTTGGTTGTCAAATTTTGTGTGTCAAAACCTCTATATGTGTTTTGTGTTTGTATCTTGTTGAATATGTTCGAGACACCACAGCGACACTTTGAGACACGATGATGAACTCCTCAAGCTAGTTCAAGCTACAATTTTGACGATATTCAAGAAGAGTTCAAGTTCAAGACTCAAAGTTCACATATATTCAAGATCAAGACTCTAGCATAAGTTAGGGAACTAAGCACAACTCATATTGACGTTGACTTCAAGGCTTATGAAGTGTTCAAGCTACAAGAAGAACTCAGGCTTCGTAAAGATCAAAGTCTAAGCAAATGAAGGTTCAATGTCCTTGTTGAGGTTTGATTGACCTAAGGTTGACCTTTAGAGTAGGTCACTTTGGATACATAATTCATATATATTTTACAAATGATTTTGGTCTGTTCTAAGACTAGTCCTGGACCTTGTTCGACTAGTCCAAGCACTGGTTCGACCAATCCTAGAAATTTCAAGACCAGTCGAAGTTTTATTGCAAATTATCAGATTTTTCTGTTCGGATACGATTATCCTGGAGTCTGCTCGACCGGTCGTGGGATGGTCTCGACTCGACCTTCGACCAGTCGTGGAGCCACGACTCCAACTCTAGCAACTAATTCAAGGGTCACACGATTAGTCATGTGAGGGTCTCGACCAGTCGTGGACGGCCTTCGACTAGTCGTGGACTGCTCACGACCGGTCGTGTAACGATTTTATCTGATCGCGCCTGAAAATTTAAAAATCTGTTTCTTCTTCGACTAGTCGTGGTGACCCTAGGACCAGTCAAAGACAAATTTGTGCAGCTATAAATAGCACACGAATTTCAGAGTTATTCATCAAAAATTAAATGAATTCAATGCTCCACTCTGAGATAAGTTTTTGTCTATTCTTAAGCTATATTGTACATAATTCTATTTCCTTTTGTTAGATTTTTACTATTTGATTTGATTCGTCATTCCAATCTGATTTGAAAAGAGAAAATATTGCTTTCCTTCTTTTGAGAATTAAAATCAAATAGAGCTAGCCTAGTCTGATTTAATTTAAAATCAATTAGAACTTAGAACTATTATAAAGTGAGTATTGGACATTGAACTTTCATATCTGAACATCTACTCCAATTGGTTCTTCCAGCTGCTACAAGAGGAGAAATCCAGGTATTTTACAATTCTGTAAAATTTCCATTCTTTTGGTTTTTGTTTGGGATTCGCCAAAAAAATTCTATTTGTTAGTTATCTGAGGAGAGTCAGAAAACTCAGAATAGTGTGGGTTTTTGGATTGTGTAAGCTTAAGTTAAAAAGACACAATTGTGAAGGTTTTAGGTGAACCTGTGAAGCCTATTTTGATTGTGAACGCTAATATCCCTGTGTGAGGATATTAGGAGTGGAGTAACATTCTGTGTGGCTATTTTTTTAACAGTTGGTGTACACACAGGCGAACCACTATAACTCCTTGTCTTGTGGATTGAATGCATTCTTAATTCTTTATCTTTCATCATTCAGTTGTGTGGAATGTACATATGGATGTGAATGCTGAAACAATTTACATTTCAAGCAAGTGTGGGGAATGTTGCAATAATCTAGAGTTTTATTTCAGCATTTTATCTCTTTCTATACTTTTATCAATCTGTGCGTCAATTTTAGTAATTATTCTAGTAAGGTTGTCCTGCCATTTTTATGGTGCATGGTTGTCCCTAGAATAATTAATTCTTAAGATTGCAATTCCTTGTTATTTATTTTCAGATTGAGTTCTTGATTCGAAAGACGTTCTAAAAATAAGGTTGTCCTACCATCAGCCCTTGTTTATTATGGTGTAAGGTTGTCCTTAGAACTGAATTTGTATCAACCTCTCAATACTTGTTTACTGAGATTGATTTAATTTCAGCATTGTGAATTGATTTATTATTATAAGGCTATTTCTTTATTTTATTCCGCGGTATTTAATTTTAATTTGACGTAGTCCTATTCACCCTCCCTCTAGGACATATAGCTTGGCTATTTCAGTTTAGAAGCTCAAAATGGACCCACCATGCCCAAAGATATTTTAACTTACTATTTCTGGTTCTGTGGCCTACTTGAGCTTCAGATTTGACTCACTTTTTGTCTTGTTCATTAAAATGAGATGGAAAACAGATGGACAGAGTGGATTTATCATAAACACATGCGGTCTATGAATGTTTCAACAATGGGCGTTCAATCCCTACTATTTCTCATTCATTTGGCCCACTTGAGCTTTGAATAGGTCTTATTTTCAGTCCCATGCCCTAAAAATCAATGGAAAATCCTATGAACAGGGTGGATTTGTCATTTTTGGGCCATGCCCACAAATTATGCGATTCACTGATTGGACTTGCATTCCTATGAAATCTACCGTTCAATGGCAAAAAAAAAAGGCTGATGGAGATTGAAGCTGATTAGGGGTTCTCATTGCTATCATCTAGCTTATGGATTTATAGAATTTTTATCTCCAAACATGTAGTGTTTGATGAATAAGGTGACAAAATTCATGGTAAAAATATTTTCTATATTTCTTAGGTATATTTTTTACAAAGAATGAATACGTATAAGAAGAAAATCCTATCTATTCTTAGCTATATTAATTTTTTTGGCTAGAATAAAGGTTGACCCTTATATGAAGGGATTGATATTCTGGGCTCCTCCCATAATATCTCTCATAACAGCTCACGCCAACACTCCCCCTCAAGTTGGTGCATACATGTCTCCGATGCCCAACTTGTCAAGTGAGTTGTAAAAATTTCTGCTGGATATCTTAATAAAAAGAAATCGAATTATCTTTGTCTCAAGATTTTGTGTGACGAAATGTCAATCCACCTCTACATGTTTGGTTCGGTCATGCTGAACTGGATTATGTGAAATATCAATGGCGGCCTTATTATCACATAATAGGTCCATCTCACATTTTGGGGCAAAGCCGATTTCTGTTAACAGTCTTTTGAGCTAGAGAATCTCACAAAGACCCTTAGCCATTCCACGGAACTCAGCTTCAACACTTGATAAAGCCACCATGTTCTGCTTCTTACTTTTCCATGTAACAAGGTTTTCGCCAACAAACATGAAGTATCCGGAGGTAGATTTTCTGTCTGATATATTCCCTACCCAATCTGAATCTGTATATCCCTCAACTTTTAGATTATTATTTTTTGAGAACATAAGCCCTTTTCCTGGAGAGGACTTTAGGTAACGAAGAAATCTGATCACTGCATCCATGTGATCCTTACTTGGACAATGCATGAATTGACTAACTACGCTCATAGCATAAGCGATATCTGGACAAGTGTGTAAGAGATAAGTAAGCTTCCCAACCAATCTTTGGTATCTCTCTTTGTTTGTTGGCACTTGGTCTGAATATACTCCAAGTTTGTGGTTTTGGACAATAGGTGTGTCTGTAGGCTTACACTCCAATAGTCCTACCTCTGATAGTAAATCTAGGACATATTTTCGTTGGGAAAGAAATATACCTTGCTTCGATCTAGCAACTTCAATACCCAGGAAGTATTTAAGTCCTCCCAGATTCTTCATTTCGAATTCAGTCCCCAAATGCTCTTGGAGTCTTGAGATTTCAATCTAGATAATTTTCTGTAATAATCATGTCATCTACATAGATTATTAAGGCTGTTACCTTACCTCGTTGGTGCTTTAAGAATAGTGTATAGTCTGAGTTACTTTGTTGAAAGCCATATTTCTTCATTACCAAGCTGAATTGCCCGAACCACGCTCTAGGTGACTGTTTTAATCCATACAATGCTCATTGTAATTTGCACACCACTTTAGTCTCAGAAGTTACTGTGTAGCTTGGTGGAACATCCATATAGACTTCCTCTTAAAGATCACCATGGAGGAAAGCATTCATTAGATCAAATTGGTGCAATGGCCATTCAAGATTTGCTGCGAGGGATAGCAGCACCTTAACCGTGTTCAGCTTTGCCACTGGTGAGAAAGTTTCTTGATAGTCTACACCGTATGTTTGCATGTAGCCCCTTGCCACTAGCCTTGCTTTGTATCTGTCAATTTAGCCATCTACTTCGTGTTTAATGAAAAACACCCATTTACACCCCACCATCGTTTTTCCTTTAGGTAAGGAAACAAGAGTCCATGTTTCATTTTTCAGTAGTGCCCCCATTTCTTTTTTCACAGCTTGAGTCCACTTAGAATTTGTTAGAGCTTCATGAATGTCGGTGGGAACATGACATGAGGAAAGTTCATGTACAAAGGTCTGAAGTAGTTTGGAAAGCCTTGTTGTGGACACATAGTTGGCAATTGGATATTTTGAACTTCGTTCTCCAATATCTGGAGAATATCTATTTGGTGGTTTATCACGGTTATGCCTGAAAGGGAGAGTATAGCCAACAGGGATATCCATATCATCAGAATTTAAAGGTATAGTAGGAGAGGTTACCTCAGGGATATTTGTTCACTCCCCAAGTATAGGGTTGTGACGTAGTAATAAACTTGGTGTCGAATCCCAAGCGACTAAAACCTATACGTAATTTGAAACTAAATTAAAGTAGAACTAGACTAAGATGAAATCTAAATCAACTGTAATTTGAGGAATAATGACGAAATAATTATCTAAAACTTAAAGAATTCAGGGAAAGGAAATTAGGGATTCAGAGGATCCACTTGTAGAGGTCATGGAGATTTTACGGGTCTTCAGATACTGAGAGATGAGAGGGTTTTATGTCAGCTTCAGGTGGTCTAGATACTCCTCTGGAAACTGTATCAGCTTCTGAAGACACACCTAGGTCAGTATTTGGTTCCTCATTTACCCGGATTTTGGTGTCAAAAAATTTCGACCAATCAAATCTTAACCAATTTAGCTTTTTATTACTGATCTCCCCTTGAAGAGAAGAATTGGGTAATGAAGAAGAGAAGGACTCATTTTCGAGAAACGTGACATCTATAGTCACATACGTGCGGTTGGTGACTGGATCATAACACCGGTATCCTTTTTAAATTACGACATACCCCAAGAAGAGACATCTGATGGCACAATGAACAAGCTTCGTCGCTGGTTCTTATGAAGGTGGACAAATGCGACACAATCAAAAATCCAGGGAGGAATCAGTAGCATGGTAGGTAAGGAAACATAAGTTGAAAGAGTCTAAAGAGTCTAAAGAGGAGTCTTAAAATTCAAGACCTTGGATGACATCCAATTGAGGAGATGCACGGCCGTGGCAACAACATCGGCCCAATTCCAATGACGTACATGAGCTCCAAGTAATAGAGCCCGGGCCATTTCAAGGATATGTTAGTTTTTTCTCTCAGCCACCCCATTTTGTTGAGGAGTTTGTGGGTAGGAGGTCTCATGAATAAGACCATGATGGTGGAAATAGGCATGGAACTGTTGGTTGACATATTCGCCACCATATTTAGAGCGAAGAATCTGAACCTTCTTTGAGAATTGGGTTTGAACCATTGTGTGAAAGGACTGGAAGACACTCAATACTTCATCTTTATGTTTCAGCAAATAAAGCCAAGTCATGCGAGTACAATCATCAACAAATATCACAAACTGGTGGAAACTAGACATAGTACTCGAAACCAGAGAAGGGCTCCAAACATCAGAGTGAATTAAAGCAAAGGGAACATCACTTGTATTCATACTTAAAGGATATATAGTTCGAAGACTCTTAGCTAGAATGCAAGTGTCACATTTGAAGTCTGATTATGACATAGTGGAAAACAAAGTAGGAAATAAATGTTTCATATAACCAAAAGATGAATGTATGCCAAAGCTGAAGCTGTCGCTCTTGTTTATTAATCGGAGGATGCATGTGATGTGCACGGCCCACACTAAAATCTTCCACATAATATAGCCCCCCTCTCTCAGTAGCACGCCTAATGATCTCCTTAGTAAGAATATCCTGAATCAGACAAAAGGTAGAATACATGAGTACAACACAATTAAGGGCTTTGGTGACTTGACTAAAAGATAGCAACTTATGGGAAAGAGAGGGAATAAGCAAGGTATGAGACGGGGATAAAGTAGGTGACAGCTTCACATGCCAGCCCCTGTGACTGGAGAGAGATCTTCATTGGCATTTGCAATGCTGGTGCGTCGTGGAGAGGAAGTTAGTGTGAAATCAATGACGTTGAAGGTCATGTGGTTGGTTGCTCCAGAGTCAAGTAGCTAAGCACCGTTATCAATATCGCGAGAAGAACTACAGAGGGCAGTACCATATTTACCTAGATCGATGATGGGTAAATTTCCCTGAGAGGTCGAGAGAGAGAGAGACTTGGTTCTACTGTAGCCACTGCAACCTTAACCTGTTCTCCATCACGGCGTTTGCAAGCCTGAAGTTCATTCCACCAGTCGGGATATCCGTGTAGTTTGAAGCAGGTGTCATGAGTATGTTTCAGATTACCACAATGGGAACACTTGGTTCCATCAGATGAGGCTCGCGGGTTGGAGGGCATACTTATTTTTCCATTGTTGAGAGACAGAGACTCGGTAGAGGGCGGAGTGGACTACCTTGGTCTGAAACTTTGTGAGGCCAGAACTGCTCCCGGAGTTTCAGTGTGACCACCAGTTGTCATGATAGTTTGTCGGACAGCTTCCCGACGAACATGAGCATATGCCTATTCAATTGTGAGAAACGGACGCAGCTGTAATACATCACCTCGAACCTTATCAAGCCGATCATTGAGGCCATCCAAGAAGACATATACTCGGTCTTCCTGAAGCATGTCATTGTAGCGCTGAATATCATCCATGCATTCCATGGGGTTTGGACGACGGAAATTAATTTCATGCCATAATCCCTGGAGACCAGTAAAATATTTTTCAAGAGAACCATCGGCTTGTTTCAGGCGCGTCACACGCCGCCAGAGGTCATATACTTGAGAAGTATCACTTCCATCAAAGTAAGTAGTAGCAATAGAATCTCACACCTATTTTGCATTCGAGAATCGAATGAAGTTGCTGATCAGCGATGGGTCCATGGAATTGATTAGCCATCCCTTAACAATGGCGTTGTCTGTGCACCACTTTTGAAAGGATGGATCAGTTTGTGGAGGTTGGTGGAAATCGTCATTTATGTATCCTAATTTATCTTTGCCAGAGATGTACATCTTAACCACTTGGGACCAAATAGCGTAGTTGGTGTCTTCTGATTTGATTCCTATTGGAGAAGCAGAAGTTTCGGTGGTTTGGGTCGGAGCTGAAGTCTTGGTCAAGACTTCTGTCATTGGGTTGGTCAATTCGGTGATAATGGATGTGGATTGGTGTTAGTTTTGGGATTCAATGGAATGATCGATATTGCCTATAGCTGCCATGGGAAGAGATGAGGCGAAGAAAAAGAAAAACAGAGGTCGGTTAGGGAAGGGAGGTAGGGCACAAGATCAGAACTTGCTCTGATACCATGACAAAATTCATGGTAAAAATATTTTTTATATTTCTTCAGTATATATTTTACAAAGAATGAATACGTATATATAACAAGAAAATCCTATCTATTCTTGGCTATATTAATTTTTTTGGCTAGAATTGTAAGACCCGTATCCTAGCCCGTACTGTTTCGTAGGCTTCCGCGGTTCCCCCAATTGAATTTCGGTAACCTGCGATCTGTATCTTGCGTTTGCATGTAATCCTAAGTTGCATCCCGTTTTCCCGAGTCGACTCAACCCGAGACTTATACCCTAGCGACCGCGTCGTCGCCGCGGTTCCGATGCCGCGTCTCGCGCGCCAAGGCAATACCCAGGCCAGGAGATGTGGGCCCGCGTTCAGTTCGAGAAAACGCCGCGCAGTTATAAACCCAAGACAATCTTTCAAATCAATCACATCACATCACATCAATTAAGTATCACATCACATCTCATGTCAAAATACAACCCCATCCCCAAGCAACCCCAAAGTCAAACTCTCTCTTACATAAAGTACCCTCATCACTCACCTTTTCACCCATCACACCCATCTCTCTCTCTCTCTCTCTCTCTCTCTCTCTCTCACACCTCTCTCTCATCTCTCTCATTTTCCAAGCAACTCACGTCTAAACTTCCATGGGAGAGAGCTTGTGTGGCCCACTTTCTTACCTCCCATCTTCACCGTCCAAGCCTCATCCTGACCATTAAAATCGTCTCCATGGAGCTCTAGATCATGTTGGCGGAAGAAGGACAAAGAGATCTTGAGGTGGGTGTTTTTCTTAGATCTGATTTTTTTTTTTTTTATAGAAAGGAAATCTCCACCTTTAATTTTTGTTTATGGGCCCACACTTGGTTGGGACCCACCTTAATGCATGCATGTCCGTTTTTGGGTAGGCTTGGATGGTGGGGAAAACACCAATAGAGACTGGTTTTCCAACAGTGTGGACCCCCCATCCGCGGACCCCACCTTAAGGTGTGAGTTCTATATCCTAAACCGTCCATTTGCACGGTCCAGATCCAACATCTGGAAGTTGTACCATATCAGTAGCAGGGACGTGCAAGGCCTCTGCACCTCCAGACCCACTTACTGGATGAAGAGGAAACACAAATATCTGCTTAGTCCAAACTCCAAGTGGGCCACACCAACATGGACCCACCTGTTGAAAGCAGAGTGGCTGGTTTCCACACACCAGCGACTTGCTGCTGCAATGCAACATGTCCATAAAACCCATCATCCAGCCGTCCATCTATGCGGACCACACACACCGGCTACCTAGCTACTAACGATGTCAGTAACTTTGTGGGTCCAGACGTGAGGTATGTGTGTTTCATCCTAACCGTCCATCTGACGGTGCACCCCACATGATGATCATGTTTCCCCAGTGTCCATCCATCTTTAGCATTGTATGCTAGAGAGCCCAGTCGTGATGTATCTGGCCCACCTTGATGGCACGTGACACCCTCCACGTAATGTATTTGTTTCATCCACACCATCCAAAACATTTGGACGGTGATGGATCTGACGGACAGTGCTATGTGGGCCAAACCGTGATGTACCTGTTCTATCTACGTCGTCCGTCATCTGGACTGTGGGCCATCCCACTGCAGGACGTCAGCAAGTTCTGTGGCCCCCACCTCTAATGTATACGTTTTATATCTAAACCGTCCATGTGTTTTGAAAAGGGAGCGTGGGACCCACCTTGGCGACATGCTGAGTGCAGCACGTGGACCCCATGATGGCTATTTTCCATTCAAACCGTCCATCCTATTTGCAGGGACGGGCAGGAGCTTTGAGTAGCCACCTTGATGGATGACTTAAATCCAACCGTCCGTCCCAGGAGTTCTTACCCTCTGGACGTTCTTTTTTTTTATGTGTGTGTGTGTGTGTGTGTGTGTGTGTGTATATATATATATATATATATATATATATATATATATATATATATATATATATATGCATGTGGTGGGCCCCACGTGGGACCCACCTAGATCGGAAGTGGATTGGGTGGAATGTCTCCCACCAACACCATGATGGATGTGAAGTACATCCACACCGTCCACCAGCAAAGGATGGTGGAACTCCACCTGGTGTAGGTGTTTTATTCATACCGTCCATCTGTTTGATGGGGTAGGCCCACCCCACACGTGTGACACGTGTGGGAAGTTGGGACCCACCTTAATGTTTGATGTAAGTACCTTATATCCCCACCATCCATATTTGGACGGTGGTAGGTGCAACACACCGTGATGTATGTATAATCTACTCCGTCCATCTATTCACCTGGACTGGTGGGCCACACGTGTGGACCCACCTTGGGATGGAAGCTAACTGGCTGATGTACGTTATATTAGCTATATAGCTGATGTATTGACGCTAGCAACTTAGGTGGCTCCCATCTGCACCGTGGACGCCCCCTTGATGTATTCATTTCATCCACACCGTCCAAATAATGTTTGCTCGACAATGTTTGGATGGTGCTGATTTACACGAATAATGTTTGGACAATATTGATCATCATTAGTGGGCCATGTGCCCCATAAAATGATAGTGTGCGGTGATACACATGTTACACCTACAATTGTTGAAATGATATTTTTTTGGTGTGGCCCATGTGATGAAGCCCACCCTGATGTCTGATGTATTTGTGGCCATCCATGAGGCTTGCCTTGATTGAATGTATTTTATATCAGTTGTCCATCCGACAGGCTATGTGGGGCGCATTGCGTGGGCCCCTCGCGTCCGCCCGCCCCAGAGCCGACAGAAGAGTTTTGCTGATCGTCGGCGTCATCCTTTGGAGTTTGATGTAGGGGACCATGTGTATCTCAAGGTCTCACCCATGAAGGGCGTAGTTCGATTCGGAGCAAAGGGCAAGCTTGTCCCGAGATTCATAAGACCTTTTAAGATCACTGGGCGCGTTGGCGCCGTGGCCTATCGGCTTACCTTGCCATCTCAGTTGTCTGGCGTCCACAATATTTTTCATGTCTCTATGTTGAGGAAGTGTGGGTCAGACATAGTTCCCGTTATTGATTGGCAGCCATTGGAGGTTCGTGAGGACGCTTCTTACATTGAACAGCCAGTCCGTATCCTTGATCGGAAGGAGCAGGTCCTCAGAACCAAGGTCATTCCGTTAGTGAAGGTGTAGTGGGGTCACCATTCTGTAGAGGAGGCTTCTTGGGAGAGCGAGGCTGAGATTCGATAGCGTTATCCTCATCTCTTTGATGATTGATCTTGTATTGTATTTTATATGCTGTCCCTGATTCTATATGATGACGTTATGTCTCTTCTTCCTTATGAGTTATGCTTAGTTGCGTTGATTGTGTAAATTTTGAGGATGAAATTTTTATAAGGAGGGGAGAGCTGTAAGACCCGTATCTTAGTCCGTACCATTTCATAGACTTCCCCGGTCTTACCGATCAAATTCCGGCAACCTTCGACCCTTAACTGATAGTCACGCGCGACCCTAATTCATACGCCGTCAACCCGAGTCGACTCAACCCAAGATCTGTACCCTAGCGATCGCGCCGTCGCCACGGTTCCAATGCCGCGACTCGCGCGCCGAGGTAATACCCTGGTCGAGAGTTGTAGGCCGACGTTCAATGCGAGGAAATGCCGCGCGTTGTGAAACCCAAGGAAATCTCTACGATGTGTCACATCAATCCCATCAATCCCATCAATCAATCAATCCATCAATCCATCACATGTCAAGTACACATCACTTTCACCTTCTCCCAAGCAAGCCACAAAAGTCTTCCATGCCCATACCTTTCTTACACAAATGCCTCAAAAGTCTTCCAATGACATACCTCTCTTACACAAAAGGCCACAAAAGTCAAGATTTTCTTACACAACCATCACTCACCACATCCATCCATCACTCTCTCTCTCTCCCTTTATAACTCTCTCTTTCTCTTTCTCATTTCAAACTCAAAAAAAGAAAATCTCAAACCCTCATACGTATGAGAGCTCTCCAAGCCTCTCCCTCTCTTTCCAAAACTCCAAGGTGGCCCACTTTCCTACCCCCTTCATCTCCCATCCTAGCATCCATTCCTCATCTCACCCATTGAAATTAAAGCTAAGGAGCTAAGGAATCCCTAGGAGCAAGAAGATTGGACGGTGGGTGCCTCTATAGGGTAAGTTTTCTTATTTTTATGATGGGCCCAGTGAGGCCCACCGATCAATGGTGTGGATCTCACTTGGGACCCTAAGATGTGGCCGATGACCCACTAGGATCATCATGATCATTCCATGATGGGGCCATTCTCCATGGACCCCATCATGATGTTTATTTCTTTAGAAAGGTCATCTAGACCATTCATATTGGTGGGGAAAGGATCCCCACCGTTGATTTTAAATTTTGATGGTCCCATGTGCTAAAGGACCCATTTGATTGTATAATTCATTGCAAGGGAGGGCCCATAGTATCGGGGCCTCTCCATCACAAGCGTGTCCCACTTTCCATCTCTCTCTCACTTCTCATTTTATTTTATTTTATTTTTATGTCATTATATATGGTTGTGTGGCCCACTTGGATGGACCCCACTAGGATGCATGTTTTGGATCCAATCCATTTTTAGATGGGGCCCACCTTGTATGTGCATGGGGTAGCCATGTGATGGCCCACCTAATCAGGGCCCACCTCAATGCATTATATATTTTTTTAAAAAAAAAACTCAACCGTCCAGCGTTTGACGTCTCTGCCTAAAAAAAAAAAGGGAAAGAAGGAAGGTTTTGGATGGGCTGGCTTATGCAAGCCCCACCTTGACGTATGTATGAAATCCAAGCCACCCATTCTCTTACCCATTGCAGTTTAGGCGTTGAGCCAAAAGTTGAGGTTTGATTGGAAGATCTGGTGGGCCATAGCGTCGAAGATCGCATCTTTACCATTTAAATCCCATTTTCTTATTTTATTTTATTTTCTAAACATATAAAAATTCAAACTTTGAACTCATTGGGACGGCCTCGAGCCACTGAACGCAATGGCCGGAGTGGATTCGCTTGGAGCGGGCCCCACATGTGAAAAACCCCAGAAAAATGGGTTTTTTTGATTTTTGGTAAGAGGCAAATCCTCTGCCTCTGACATGCTACGTGCAGCAGCTGCACGCTGCTGCGTGCAGCGTCTGGGGTGGGCGGACGCGAGGGGCCCACGGCCCCACCTTGATGTGTATCTTCCATCTAATCCATTCATTTGGTGGACCCCATCCTCAGGTGGGCCCTCTCCGAATTGCAGCCCCATCCTTGGCTCGAGTGGCCCACACTGTAGGAAACAGTGGGATTGACCCTCTATCATTGAAACCCATTGTTGGGCCCACCTAAGTTCAGAATCAAGTTGAAATTTGTATTTACCCTTCATCCAGGTCTGTGTGACCTTATGAACGGTTTAGATGACATTTAAACATTAGAGTGGGCCCCACATGGAGCCCACAGTGATGCACGTGTTCTACCTCCACCGTCCAGCGGACGGTGGAGCCCTCTGTGACGTGTGTGTTTTATTCACACCGTCCCTCTGGACGGTGGGCCCCTCCCCACATGTGGACGGTGCGTGCGTGTGTGCATGGTCCACCATGATGTGTGCTGGCCCACACTGCAAGTGACAGTGTTGAATGAATACCCACCGTCTTAAAAAAAAAAAAAAATCACAGTGGGCCCCCAGGTCTGTGTGACCCATCAATGGATGGATGGAAAGTAAATATTATGGTGGGCCCCTTGCCAGCCAGTTTGAATGGAAAATAAACATTTCAGTGGGCCTCTAAGGCCTGTGGATTTAAGCCCATTTAACTTATATAAGGCCTATAGGACTAGGCCCATTTGATATTTATAAGTCCATGGGATTTGGCCCATTGGATGTTTAAGGGGCCTATGGGTTGAGGCCCATTTGTTGAACACATGGGGCCCAATTGGTGTGGCCCATTTGTTACATATTAGACTCATGAGGCTAGGCCCATTTGATGCAATTCGAGGCCCAACGGGTTATGACCCATTATAATGCGCACAAGGCCCATTGGTGCGGCCCATTGATGTGGCCCGCTTGACGAATGGAAGGCCCATATGATATGGCTCATTTGATATATTTAAGGCCCAATGGGATGTACCTAAGGTCCATTACAATGTGTGACCCCGACACGGATTATGTAACGATGTTTACGACGATCGTGCCTTGGAAACAATGTTGGTTTGACGTCCATATTGCGAGTGTAATGCTGGTTGGATGTCCACATTACGACTCTCCTTAGGGCCCGTTATTAGGCCCGTACTTATTGTGTATAGGCCGTCCAGGCCCACCTGCATGGTAAGGATAGTTCATTTCATTATAATATGTTTAGTATAGTTCCATGGCTCATAATCATACTCATCATATGTATGCTTGATATGAGAGGTGACTGATCATAGTATATGCCTTCGGGCAGGTTGTTTATGGGCTCTCGGTTAGGCAGTGTTGCCCTACATGAGCGCACGATACGCGCATGATTTATTGCATGACTGAATAGCGTAATTCATGCATTTCACATTGTGTGATATGGTTATTCTACGCCTTAGCGACATCGGGGTCGTAGCCAACACAGACGCATCGTGGTTGGCAGGATTGGATACCGAAAATCTTGTTCTACATGGGGTGCTATAGATATTCCTGGGTGAAAGTCCTTAAACCCTTATGGTACCAAGAGGTTGCTCCAACGTCTAGACCGAGTGAGCAGATGAGCGTTGAGTGCCGATTACCAAACGGTTGCGCTCTCCACTGTGTCGTGGTCGGTTGGAAGGGGGTGCGGCCTTACCCGCCCGAGAGTAGGGGGCAATGCTAGGCTGAGTTTGACCAGCTCGAGGAATGGGTCCGCTATCGACGAGTCGCGCCCGATATTGACAGACGGATAGTGAGGTCTCTTCCACTTATCTTAATGCGCGCGATGTGGCGGCAATCTGGTTTAGAGTGTACTAGACCCGGTGATATCTCATATTTGAGTTGTATTGATGTGTGGACATAGATGAGGATCTGTATGCTTGAGTTGCATTGCACATCGCATGGCCTTGAGATGGCCGATACCATTCATGTCTTGCATCGCATAGCCTTGGTACGGCTCATGATATTATGGATCCATCTACATATTCTGTATTACTCTGACATTGTATGTTCATATTACTACCTTATGCACACACTTTCACCACCCTCTAAGCTTTCTATAAGCTTATGCACGACCGTTGCATGCAGGTGATGTTGGGGTGCAGCAGCGCTGAGGCCGGAGCACGTTGCAGATCATTTTGAAGTTTTTATTCTTCACCATTGTATTTTCCTTTATGCTCATTGTACTTGTAAAGTTTTGATTATAGTGAAAATGTAATGGAGTTCTTGTTTGTTGTTTGTGGGTTATGCCTTTGGTTATGCTTATTACAAATCAAACTGACGTTGAAAATCCTCATCGTAGCATCCCAGGATCGGAACCTGGCGAATGGGCGCTAAGAGCCGAGAATGGGGTTCTACGGAGGCTGTCGGCGCCGGATTCGGCGATCAAAAATTTTGTGAGCCCGGTTTCTGAGTTTGGGGCGTGACACATCGTGATGCATTTGTGATCCACACCGTCCAGCTATCAGGTGGACCACACAGTAGAAAACAATGGTGAATTGAACAGTTACCCTGAAACCCTCTTGGGAGTATAAAAGTTTTGGATCAGTATGATAATTATTTTATCCTCACCGTCCATCAGTTTTCAGGCCCACCAGAGACATGTGTTTTAGCAGGCCCACCTAGTATGTATGCCCTTGGGTTGTGGCCTACTGTGATGTAATCGAGGCCCATGGGCGAGGCCTGTTGCGATGTATTCAAGGCCCATTTTTTAGGCCCATGTGATAAGACCCACTTGATGTATATTGAGACATATGGGTTACGACCCATTTGATGTATTTGAGGCCCAATTGATGAGGCCCGATGTAACGCATTTGGGGCCCATGGGTTGAGGCCCATTTTGATGTATTTGGAGCTCATGGTTAGAGGCCCATTGTGATATATTTGAGGCCTATGTGACGTGGCCCATTGTGATATATTTCCATCCCGTTTGGCAAAGCCCATATATTAAAGTCCATATGATGTATTTAAGGCCCATGTTATGCGGCCCATTGATGCAGCCCATCGTGATGTATGTTAGACCCATTTGAGCAGCCTATAGTGATGTGTGATTAGGCCCATTTAAGCGGCCTATAGTGATGTGTATTAGACCGTCCGACCCAATATGATATATTTGTGACCCATTTGGTGAGGCTCAGTATGATGTATATGTTACCTATTTGGTGAGGCCCATGGTGATGTATATTAGGCCCTTGTGTGAGGTCTTGGGCCCACTATACTTTTAGCTATATGTGGGCCACTCCTTGGGAGTAATCTTGGTTAAATGGCCACATTGATGGGTAATAATGGTTAAATGTCCACATTGTAACCTTCCATTACGCCTTGTTAGGCCCATTCTTACCGACTCCGATTGTCGATTATTGATCGAGGTTGATTATCGATTTTGATGGCCGAATATCAATTTTGATTATCATGACCGATTGCCGATTCTGATTGACATGACCGATTTTTCGATTCTGATTATCGATCGATTCTGATTGTCGTGACCGATTACCCACCCTGATTGACGTGACCGATTTCATATTCTGATTGACGTGACCGATTTATCGATTTTGATTGCCATCGATTCTGATTGATGTGACCGATTGTCGATTTCGATTGACGTGACTGATTTGCCGATTCTAATTATTGACCGATTTCGATTGCCGAGGCCGATTTCGATTGCTAAGGCTGATTGTTGAGACCTATACGATTACATACGACCCGTAGTTGAGGCCCATTGTGATGTATTCATGACCTATGGGCAAGGCCCATTGTGATGTATCCATGGCCCACGGGCAAGGCCCATTATGATGTATTCATGGCCTATGGGCAACGCCCATTGTGATATGTATTAGGCCCATGGGCAAGGCCCATTATGATGTATTCATGGCCCATGTACAAGGCCCATTGTGATGTATTCACGGCCTATGGGCAAGGCCCATTATGATATGTATTAGGCCCATGGGCAAGGCCCATTGTATGTATTCATGGCCCATGGGCAAGGCCCATTATGATGTATTCGCGGCCTATGGGTAAGGCCCATTGTGACATGTATTAGGCCCATGAGCAGAGTCTGCCTGTTGTGTATATGTGGCCCTTGAGTAAGGCTCATTGTGTTATATATTAGGCCTTTGTACGAGGCCGTGGGCCCATTATATGTTTAACTCTATGTGGCTATTCCTTGAGTAAGGCCCATTGTGATTGTTGATACCGATTATGAGTATGTGATAGCATAACATCATAATACATGCCCATACATATCACCCGCATGCTTGTTATGAGATGTGATTGACCATTGCATATGTCATAGGGCAGGTTGTTCGTGGGGCTCCCTGATAGGCGGAGTTGCCCCGCATGAGAGCACGACATGTGCAAGATTGAGGCATGATTGGACTGTTTGACTCATGCATCTTGCATTTGTATGACATGACTACCGTACGCCCTAGCAAAATCAGGGTCGTAGCCTCCACAGGCATTTTGTGGATGGCCAGATAGGATATCAAAAATCTGTTCTACATGGAGTGCTATAGATATCCCTAGGTGAAAGTCCCTAAACCCTCTTGGTTTCAGAGGTTTCTCCTACGTCTAGATCGAGTGGATGTATGAGCGCATAAAGGCTGTATACCGTTAGGTTGCGTCTCCCACTGTGTCGTGATCGGTTGGAAGGGGGTGTAGCCTTACCTGCCCTAAAGGAGGGGGCAATGCTAGGCTGAGTCTGACCAGCTAGAGGAATGGGTCCGCTATCGACGATCCGGGCCCGATATTGGCAGGCGGATAGTGAGGTCTCTTCCACTCACCTTGTTGCGCGCGATGGGGCGACAATCTGGTTCAGAGTGTAATAGACCCCGGTGATTTTCCAGAGAGAGAAACCGTATTGATATGTGGACTTATTGAGTAAGAGTTGCATGCTCATTCATTCATTTCATTCACTATCCACTCGGGCTGGTAGTGCGTAACTAATTTTTATGCATCTTCGCATGGCCAGGATTTCGGTTGGGCGCGCGACTAACCTGAGATCAGGAGTTTACTACATTGAGTCTGACTATCCAAATTTAGGTATGAGACTGGTTTGGATAGAAGTCCCTTGTAGTGGACCCCGTAGCCTGCGATTCTACGTACTATCATCCCGACTTTACACTCCAGCATAGTTATTTCATTCGCATCGCATATTGCATTACATCCGCAGGCATATGACATTTTGGGTTGCTATGTTTCTGCACTTATATGGCCTAGACAGACTTAGCAGGATTTGTATATTGCATTACATCCTCAGCATCTGATATTTGACTCTTTATGACTCCTTAGTGCATAACGGTTTTATATTGCGTATTCTGATATTGGTTGACTTATGAACTTGTCCATACTACCGCTTACTCTGTCATTGTATGATTTATGATCTTGTCAGTATTTCTGCTTATTCCGATAATGTACGATTTATGAATTATCAATAATTTCGGTATTGTATGATGATGGTATTGTATTGAATACTTGACACTTACTTTGTGCACACACTTATACCACCCTCTAAGCTTTCTATAAGCTTATGCACGATAGATGCGTGCAGATGATGTTAGGTTACAGCTGTGTTGAGCTTGGAGCACGCAGCGATCTTTTGGAGCTTGATTTTTGATTTATATATTTTCCCTTTAACATTGTACTCAAATGATTATATTAGTGGATATGTAATGATGATGTTGCTTTTGTGATTTGGGTAATCTTGTGGTTATGCTTATTATGATTTAAATATAAAAACATAAAAAATAAAAAATCCTCCTTGTAGGATTTCAGGATCGGAATCTGGCGTATGAACGGTAGGAGCTGAAAATAGGGTACTATGGAGGCTGTCGGCACCGGATTCAGCAATCGGGATTCCTATGAATCAGATTTTCGGGTTTGGGGCGTGACATGAATAAAGGTTGACCCTTATATGAAGGGATTGATATTCCGGGCTCCTCCCATAATCTCTCTCATAACAGCTCACGCCAACATAAAGGCCATGATTATCGGCTTCTTAAAGTGCGGTTCTAACCTAGCAGGCGACCTTGATGTACTTATTGTATATCCACACTGCTCATTCATTTTACCAGCTCATTTAGGCATATAAACTCAAAAATGAAGCCGATTGAAATCTCAAGTGGACCACACCATAGGAAACAGTGGTAATTGACCGTTAAAAACTTCTTGTGAGCCACGAAAGTTTTGAATAAGTTCATATTTATATTTTTCCCTTCATTTAGGTATTTTTTACCTTATCAAAATGTTGGATGGCAAATAAACACTGCAGTTGGCATTACAATGGGCCTATCTTCATGCAAGAAGTTCATGTGGATCTCACCTATCTTTATGCTTCCTCATGCAATCACATTCATACAATCATAGGCAAAAAGCGAGGGCATTATTGTCATTTGATAAGGTTAAAACCATGAGGGGTCAAATGACAAATAGTAACATCTGTGGCCAACTGGGGGTAAAAATGACATTTATGTAGTTAAAAGATGAAATATAAAATGGGTAGGTGGGTTTTAAGAAATAGTTTAAAAGTGAGAGGCTTTTGGTCCATAGATAAAAAGGTAGGTGGCCACATGGAAAAATCTCTTGATTTTATAAACTCTTCAAATAGCTATTAATGGTGAAAAATTACCATCTAGGGTTTCTTCTTAAACACTTAGGACAGATGACGAATTGTAGAAATTTCGCCCATGTAAGATTATTTATTTTATTTCATTCTAAATCAACTATGATGGTGCCATGTCTAACATGTATCATGCCCCATCATGAGGTTTCACGATCTTAAAAGTGAGGTTGGCCTACTCATTTTGTGGATCACACATATATATATCCAATTAGTTATTGATTCCAATAATGTGCCCAGCTGACTAATTGGCTTGATTTTTGTTTTAGGTCATCTTCACAGTGGATCCTATATTTGCATGGTACAAATGTCCTATACAAGTGGCTTGTTAGTGGAAAAGATAGGGCTACATGATAAGTTAGCAAACAACTGGTTGAAGTTGACTATTACTCATTGAAGCAAGAGTACACCAAGGAAGTAATTATTTGTACTTACCTTAACTCATAAATGCATTAGCAATTTTTAATCTTGGCATCTTTGTATTACCAAAAGTGAAAAAGGTGGGTATTTTATCAATCAAGATAAGCGTTGATATTGATTTTTTTAAAATATTTGAACCTTTATATTACTATTCATATATGATCTGACTATATGTTAGATCTAGTGACTCAGATTGTACCGTGTGAAAATGGGATCTTAATAAAAAATAAATGTGTTGGCTGTCACAACAGTCAAATTTAATTAGAATTCGAAAAGTCATAAATAATTAAAAAAATGTAAGTTCAGCTGTGTTACATGCATAACAAAGAATTAACTTTTATAATCAAAACTGCTTAAAGAGCTATGAAGCAATGTAAAACAACGCTAAATTAGCTAAGTTCTATTGTGCGTAACATACGTTCAAGTAGGAAAAAAAAATGATAACTAACATCAACACGCGGCATCAAAGATAGTTAATAAAATAGACTGCCGAACTGCTTAGTTTCTAGTCATACATAACTGCTCAGCGTCTCTCTATCTATCTCAATGCTTGGGGCTAAATGTGTTTGACTCGAATTGATCCACATTAGGCTTTGACATGTCCTACACGAACTAACAACCCAATTTTGAGCTAAACAATTTTTGCCTATCCATTTTTTAACTTGTCAAGGAACAAATATGAAAGATAAGTGTTTTCCACTTAAAACTTGCTTTTATAATTAAAATTAGAATTTTAAGTTTGAAACTGAAGTGAAAGAACTTCCTATCTACTTAAGCTTGGAATTAATTCCATGATTTGATAGGAGATGAAAAGTTAATAAATATCTAAATAGAGGATTGTTATTGTATTTAAAAATAATACACATCCAACATTATTGGATACCTTTAGCATTCCTCTTTCATGTATGCATTGCCAACATCTATCATCATGATTTTGGATCATGCACATAGACGTATGTGTAGAAAAACTTGGATCTTACACAAAATTTTGATATTGATACATATTGACCAAAGGAACATTTGATGATTGACTTTGATTGATTTATTTATTTATTGTTTTCATTACCCAGAGTACAACTAAAGAATAACAGCCATTTTAAAAAATGGTGAAAACTAACATAAGAGTCTAATCTACACGGTGTGTATAAATTAAGAGTGTTGATTAGGTACTGCCCCGCCTTTACCCATCTCCTTGGCCTTGAATAGGTGGGATTTGATTAGACATTAGGCCACTGCCAAATAACTTTAAAATATGCTTTGTGTGAGTTGTATCTACGAGAGCAACCACCCATCCAATCAAATAAAATCTAACCATGCCAGGGTGTTTGATTTGAGGGCAAGTTGTTGTCAAAGATGAGCCTAGTTGATTGAACAATTTTCAAACATATTTTGTATGAGCCTTATCTTTGATAGGAGTCTGTCATCAAATTAAATTCAGTTATGTCAAGGTACATAATCTACGTCTAGCCTTGCGATGACCGAACTCCTCCACCCATAGATATAATGAGATTTGATTAGATGATATGTTGTGGTTAGATATGGAGCCCACATCAAGCATATTTAAAAGTTGTCTGGTTAACTGCATAAAGAGACACATGGACTGTACTTATTCAACCAATATACATGAGCTCTTCTAAGCAATGAAAGGAACATACACAATGATCAGAATAGACATTAGAGACTTGGACATCTATCAAATAGACTGCACATCGTTTAAGTCGATTCATTACTTATTCATTTGATAAATGTGAGGCATGTCGCTATGCTAAAGAGGCCAAGATACAGACGGTAAAAACTTTCATGATAACCTTTTTAACTTAATTTATTCAAATGTTTGGGCTCTTGCACCGGTAGACTCTTTAGTTAACTTCAAGTATTTCATAAGATTCATTGATGACTTTTCAAGATCATTATGTATTTATATATTAAAATATAAAGGTTAAGTCTTTAATGCATTTAGGGAATTTCATATGATGGTTGCCACTCAGTGTGATGCCAATGTTAAAATTCTACGTTTTGACAATGAAGGATAATACATAAATAAGATGTTTAGTGAATACCTTAGAAATAATGGGATCATTCATCAGACGATATATCCAGACACTCCACTACACAATAGAGTGGTTGAACATAAGAATCGTCACCTACTTGAAGTTGAAAGGTCTTTTATGTTTCAAATGAATGTCTCAAATTTTTTATGGCCAAATGCAGTATTATCAGTTAGTTATGTCATTAACAGATTGCCAAGTATGGTTATAAATTTTATTTTTTTTAAAAAGCACATTTTAAGTTTTGATTAGAAGACTTCTCAACATCTCACACTTGCATGTATTTAGATGCCTATGTTATTTTCACATACCAGAATAAGTATGAACAAATTTGATAAAAGGGTTGTGAAGTGTATCTTTGTTGGTTATTCACCACACCAAAAATGATTCAAATGCCTCGATCCAATTAAAAGAAAATTTCATGTTATCAGAAATGTTTGTTGAAGATATTCCATATTACTCAAAATCAAAAGACATCAAACTACCATAAGTATAGAAAGAGAAAATTTGGTCACCAAATTCTTCTGTAGCTATGCAGCTCATCATGTAGCAAAACCAAGTAAAAAATGAAAATTAAATAAAGAATTACTCGATCGAGTCAGCTTCTCCCATCCAATTAGAGAACCAAATATCTAATACATCCGAATCTACTAGTATGGACCCTGTGACTTTAAGTTGCTCTCATCAATTTCCATCTTTTACAACATGTTCTTCTGTGCCAGGTATACCTCCCTCTCATACTCATATTATTTTACGAAAAGAAAAAGAGTCATTTGTCCTCTTAATTGTTTATCTGATTTTTCTTATTAAGTTGCTTATTCAATCCAATCATGTCTCCCTTAAAAAAAAATACTCTAAACATGTAGCTTTCTTAAGCTTCATCTCTACCCATATTGAACTTGATAGTTTTACAGAGGCACAATCACAGGATAAATAGAAGAAGGTTATGGATGAAGAATTAGCAACATTTGATAAAAAAATATATTTGAAAAATAGTGCACTTGTTCAAAGAACAAAACTAATTGGTTGCAAATGGGTATATAAAATCAAATACAAAAGTGATGGTACGATATAAATGTATAAGGCTAGATTTGTTGTAAAGAGATTTATCCAGACTTATGTCATTGATTATCAAGAAACTTTTGCACATGTGGCCAATATGAGCTTTATACGCATATGTTAGTCATTGCAACCACTCGAGAGTGGCCTTTATACCAATTAAATGTAAAAAAAAATGCCTTTTTATACGAAGATCTCTAGAGTTGGGCATCGATCCGGATCGAATCGGATTGGGTCCAACTTGATCCGATCCGACATCTCAATGGCTTGACCTAAACTCGATCTGATCCAGGACCGAGTCCGGGTCACCTAACTCAGATCGATCCGATTCGTAGTTGGCCTGACCCGAACCGAGTCCAACTCGGTCAAGGAAACCAAGTCTTATCGGGTTGGGTACAATTCAGATGACATGAATATAATCTAACTCTTTCATGTGGTGTGGTCCACTTCAGCCTTTAATATGCCTTCCTTTTGTACTTGAGGCCTAAAATGATATGTCAAAATGGATGAGGCTTAGATAAAACATATACATCAAGGTGGGCCCTGCATGACTCTGAGAGAACTTTTTGTCCACATTGAAAGTGCACCTACTACGTGCCCTGGTTTGTCAATTACGTTATTAGTTGAGTCAGTCGGACAATAGCACCTAACAGGAGATCAAGTCAAGCATCTGCCTCAACTGGATGTGTGGAAGCTCGCCATAGGTAAATCATAGCCTCACATCCCATGTCCCAAAACATCAGGTGATTAAAACCCTTAAAAAGAACTAGAACATCTTAGGGTTTCTGTGTAAGGAAACTTTTTATCAAAAAAGAAAAATCTTTATAGTTTTTCTTACACTGTCGATTACATCGATTACCCCTTCGATATAATCGACCAGTTCTGTCGATGTCCTCGGGATCTCAATCGATATAATTGAGTGAGGACAAAAAGCGTCCAGCAATCAAACAATCATCTGGACGATTTATCGATATATCGACTTGGTAGTCGATATTATTGATATTTGAATGTTGATCATATCTGAAGCGGATCGATAATATCGACAGACTGCTTTCCGGCGCCCCTGTTTTTCTAAAGAAAACTAACATATGCTTCGATATATCGATGACTGTCCGATTCAATCTAAACTCAAATATCGATCATATCGGAAGTCAGTCGATCATATTGATTGTGGGCGCTTATTTTCACCAGCACGAATTTCAGGTTATTTTTTTATGTTGATCGGGGTGCCTGTCGATAAATTAATATTCATATATCGATCATATCGAGACCTCGTCGATTGGATCAAGTCCGGACATAAATCGTCCAACAGCTTAAAGATAAATCTATACGATTTATCGATCCCATCGACATGGTCTTCGATATGATCAATGTACAAATTTCGATGACATCGACCATCCCCCGATCATATCTGTTAAACCTGAAATTCTTCAAGGCTTCTCTCTTGATTTCATCTGTCGATAGATCGATCCATTGCTCGATGGAATCGGAGTTCGAAATCCGATAACATCGATGTGTGTCTCAATCCCATCGACTAGTAGGCGGAAGGTTTCCAAAAGCGAAATGACAATTGAGTTTGTATCATCAAGAAGTCTGCCCATACAATCGAGAGTATACGCTCGATCATATCGACGACTGCTCGATGATATCGAACTCTATCATAAATATGACCGTTTATATCCGTTGGAACCTTTTGCATATATATAGAGAGATTAGTTTTTATTGCTGGTAGAGAAAGAAGAGAGTGCTTTTGAGAGTTCTAACCTTCCTATCATTTACCTAAGCCCTTTCTCTCAGGAAGTTCATCCTCCAATCCACCCTCATCATTGATATCTCATAGAGTGGATTGGAGAATGAACTTCCGCATTCAAGGATCCTCCAGCTACAACCTTAATCATTAAGCTGGGATGCCTTGAATGCATAGATGATTGGAACCACTCTATCTTCCTAATTAAAAAATCTTTTGAGAGTAGTATTCCATCATAATCTTGACCCAACCTAAAGCCTAGTATAGATACATCTTTATGTTGCGGTTCAAGGGAGCTGAAGACCCTTCAACATCAAGGAGGAGATCTTCAACATTGCGCTGAATGAGACTCATCAACTTATTTGTAAGTATCTAGAGTTCAGAGGACACATGTGATCATTCCTTTCTAGGATTGAGTTTTAAGTGTTACTCACCATTTGAAGTCCTCGAAGGAGGCCTCCGACGGGAGTGTACGTGCAGGGTGCATTGTGTGGACCCTTGCTCTGTGGAGAGCATAAACATCTGGTTAGGAGTACGCCAGTAAAACTCTAGGGTTAGAGGTGAACCGAGTAGAAACCTCTGGGTGCATTGTGTGGACCCTTGCTCTGTGGAGAGCATAAACATCTGGTTAGGAGTACGCCAGCAAAACTCCAGGGTTAGAGATGAACCGAGTAGAAACCTCTGGGTGTGTTGTGTGGACCCTTGCTCCGTGGAGAGCATAAACATCGGTTAGGAGTACGCCAGCAAAACTCCAGGGTTTGAGATGAATCGAGTAAAAACCTCTGTAAAGGTTGAAGGTGAACCTGATTTAAAACCTTAGGTTTGAGGTGAACCATGATAAACCTCCTTAGTGAAATTCGGTCACTCAAGGGTTGAGTGTAGAAGCCGGGAGTGGAGTAGACAAGTAGTCGAACCACTATAAAATGACTGTGTTTGAGATTGATATTGTCTTTTATTTATGTGATTGTCTTACATGTCTTTACATATGATTATCTGAAATCACAGCTTATGCATACACAGTCATATCCATCACAATCTGATTCATAAATTTAGTTATCTTACAAGTAGTTGTGATTGGATCCTCTATCAGGCTTGGAAGCCAGTAGAGTTAATTTTTGAGTAATCCTAATCTGTACTCGTTGATAGGATTAGTGTGATAAGATTGAAAAATAATTTATAAATCTTTAAAAAGTCCTATTCACCCCCCTCTAGGACATATTGACATATTCCTACTTCAACTAAAGCGGTCTTCATCGCTTTTCACACATATCCACGTTTTTATCGGACTGTTGACATGCAGTGACTTGCTTTTCACGCAAAGACAGCTTGCACAGGGTGACTTCTGTATTAAAGTTACCGAGTTCTGTGAATCTGATCATGGGGTATGTGTTATATCTGTTCACTCCCCAAGTATAGGGTTGTGATGTAGTAATAAACTCGGTGAGATTGAGGTCGAATCCATAGGGACTAAAACCTGTACGTAATCTGAAATTAAGTAGAACTAGAACTAAAATAAGACAAAATGTAAATCAATTGTAATTTTAGGAATAATGGTGAGATAATTATCTAAAGCTTAAAGAATTCAGGAGAAGGAAACTAGGGATTCAGAGGATCCACTTGTAGAGATCAGGGAGATCTTATGCCTGCATCAAAAACTCAACTGGACTTAGAGTCTACCTTCATCCAGTTGAAGGGTGTTACCATAGAAATTAAACTGAACTTCTTTTGATATAGTTTTAAAAAAATGAAAGGTATATGAATTAGAATGGATTCCGTCACCAAACCATGCTCAGGAGACAAAGTAAATAACAGAAAAATAATTAACAACCAATCAACATGCTATGAAGGTTAGGAAGGGTACCGTCATCTGACCATGCCCAGGAGACAATGGTGAACAACAGGGATTCCTGACGTCATAAACATTGAAAGGAAAGGAGCATGCTCAAAGCTATCGCAGACCCATTGTAATTTTAGTCACAACAGACCATTAAAAACTAAAAACATTCATTTAATTAAACCAAAATCAATATCAGTTCAGTATAAACAAAAGCCATAAGCTAAAAGTTTTCCCATCACGTTACAAGCTTCACCTCTTAGCCCTAGCTAAGAGGTTTAACCACACATAAACATGATGAGACTAAATCTCTTAATGGAAAATAAAAAAAAAAATAAAAATAAAAACAGGAAAAAAAAACAAACTCTCTGTCTTGCTCTCCTGTCCACCACCAGCTACCTCTGATCCTTTCTTCTTCTCTTTCTTTTATAGGCATAGGAGAGTCAGTGAGAAGCTACCCTGGAGTCGGTGGAGCTTTTACAGCTGTGTGCGAACCGTAAATCATCTTACGTTGATGTATTGGTGGGGCCCACTTCAGCTGACATTTGGGAAATTCACGCCTTCCACCAGATTCCTCTCGAAATTTCAGTCGGAAATGTGTAAGTTTTTCCTTCTGTTGATGAGGCCCATAGGATCTTTTTCTCTACCATTCATTCTTTGTCAGATGGTTGAAATCATCCCAATGGTTTTGCTCTTAGATTTTTGACACCTAGGCTTTAATGAGAGGTCCCTTGGGCTCCTAACGGACGGTTCAGATCGGACCGTTGATTCGTTATGGTGGCCCACAAGAGAGGACCGCAACCTCTGTTGTGAAATAAAGTTTCCGGCTTCGCTCTGTGATGGTCTGTGGGCCCCAAGACGACGTTGCATGGAAAATCCATGCCGTCCATTGAAGTCTCCTCGAAAAAAAAATTAGGAAGAAATGGTTTTGGATCTAAAACGTGGTGGCCCATGAGATCTTTTCTTCCGCCATTTATCTTGCGTTCAATGGCTACGAACTTCCGATGGCTTGCATGGCGCAAAACTTACACCTAGGCGAGGATCAAGCCCCCCCTCTGGTCCCATTGAACGGTTTGGATTTTTCATATGGACAATGGGTAGGGCCCACTATGCAAAAACGGACGAAAAACATCCATCCACTGTCCCTACGCACCAAGAAAGACGGGTTAACCCGTCTTTGACTGGGCTGCCCATCTAGTGCACGACGGCTGTGTGGGTCCCTCCTTGACGTATATGCGAAATCCACACTGTTCATCTTATTCCCCATCTCATTTTAACCATGGGGACCGAAATTGAAGCATATCCGGATAGCAGGTGGGCTCAAAATCTAGTTTTTATGGGATGATCTGCCCGTTGGGCCACTTCCATGGAGATCCAGGAGCTAAATTTTGACGTGTACGGTTAAATTATGGTCCTCAGGCCATCTATGAAGTTTCGAGCCGAATGAATGGTGGAAATCCTGTGATCTTGCATTCTGGTTGACTTTACTTAAGCTTCAGTTTCTCGATTTCCTCGGATCTCTGACATGTAAATCCATCAATCTTGGTCCCCTGGGGTCCGTCCCTTGCCCTGGTAACTCATGAGTGTTAAATCCATGCTTTTAGCATCCTATTTCAATCCAAGCTCGTAAATATACCTTACATCAAAAACACGATTAAAGCAATGCATTAAACGGTATCATGCTCGTAAATCCAGGAAATAACTGGGGTCTGGTATGCAATATTTGACTCTCAATAATATCCAAACCGTCCATCCATTTGGCGAGCTTGTCTTAAGGCTTAAGACGAAAAATAAGATAGATCTAACTATCCATTTGGTGTAGATATAATAAATACATCACTGTGGGGCCCATATAACATTGATCTCCTTTGAACCCTTCGTACAACTCGGAGCTCGAGGAGCGCCAGACGCAAGTATGGATTGGCTACTCCCCTTACCACCAACCAATGGCTGGTGGTCAGTGCTCTGTAGGCCCCACCATGATGTATGTGTTCCATCCATTCCCTCCATCTATTTTTATAGATCATTTTATATTATGAGAAAAAAATGAGGTATATCGAAATCTCAAGTGGACCACATTATAGGAAACAGTGTTGAATGAACATTGACCATTAAAAATGTTTTGGAGGCTAAAAAAGTTTTTGATTAAGCTATATTTATTGTTTCCCTTCATCTAGGTCCTTATGACTTAATCAACAGATTAGATGTCAAATAAACAGTACAGTGGGCCTTTGGAGGATTATAATGGTGGATATCCAATCATTATTGTTTTCCTGTGGTGTGGCCCACCTGAGACTTACATCCCTATCATTTTTTTGTATAAAGCCCTAAAATGATTTGTAAAATGGATGAACAGAATGGATGAAACACAAACATCATGATGGGGCCCACAGAGCACCAACCATCAGCCACAAGGCTAATGTTAGAGGAAGTAGTCAATCTGTCTCTGCCAGTACTCTTCTTCCCACACGACATGTACATACAGCAGGTATACAGCTGGTGTGTGGTAAACCAGCAAATCCATTTCTGGTATGAGTAAACTTTGGTGGGGCCCACCGTGAAAGTGCATGTGGTTTATCTGCTCCGGATCGGGTCATATCAGATCGGATTCCGGATCGGATCAGTCCGGGTAGGTATGGATTCTAACTCAACCCAAAAAGCTTTCGGATCTGGACTTCCCTACTCGATCCGCACTGATCCAGGGCATTGGATCTGGTCGGATCTGGTCAGGATTGCTTGGAGTATATATAAAACTGCCTCCTGAACATCCTCGAGAGGAGGAATAGAGTATAGTATGCGAGTTAAAGAAAGCAATTTAAGCGCTTAAACAATCTCTAAGAACTTAATTCGAAAATCTCATATCGATCCTAATTGTTTTTGGATATAAACAAAGTAGAGTTAACTACACAATGTTTGTTAACAAAAAAAGCTTTAAAATGGTATTTAGTTTAATGTATGTTAATGATATTATAGTCATGGGCGATAATGATCAAGCCATCCAGCAGTTGAAGTATGATCTTAAGACACAATTCGACATAAAAGATCTTGATAAATTGAAATACTTCTTAAACATAAATGTAGTTTTTTAAAAATTAAAAGAGAAAATTTTCTTATCACAAAGGAACTACGTATTAAATTTGCTCAAGGATAAGGAAAAGTTAATTGTAAAGCTTGCTGATACGCTAGTCAACTGCAATGTTCGGCTTTCTAAAGAAATGGAAAAGCCTATAAAAGACATCGGGCAGTATCAACGATTGGTTGGACAACTCATATACCTCATTATTACTTATTCAAACACTGTTCATTTGATTAGTCAATTCATGCACAAGTCATCATCCATCCACATGAAAGCTGTAAATTGAATTATCTGTTATCTAAAGTGTTCTCCTGAAAAATGAGTCCTAACGAAATGCAATGAAAATTTAAAGATTATGGGCTACTTCCATGCTAATTGGGTAAGTTGTCCTTTTGATAAAAGGTCTACACTTGGTATGTGTACCTTTGTTGATGGTAACTTAATTACTTGGAAATATTTTTTTTATTTTTTATTTTTTATTTTTTAACAATATGTTTTTGCTCGATCGGGTCCAGAAACAGAATATAGAGCAATGGCATCAACCATGTGTAAACTTGTTTGGATAACAACTCTATTTACAGACATGGAATTCCATGATAAAAATTCTACTAATTTATTTTGTGCCAACCAGACAGTTATATTGCAACTAATTATGTGTTTCATAGATGAACAAAAAATATTGAAATAGAATGCCACTTTGTCACAGAGAAGGTTCAAGCCAATGTGATTTATACTCCGTTTATACGAAGTGAGGGTCAACTAGCAGCTGCTTCACAAAAGCAATTGAAAAACTAAGGGTCAGTTTGGGCGGTGGAATTAGAAGGGATTAGGTGGGATGGGATTCATCTGATCCTGTGCCAATTCCATTCTATGTTTGGAATGAATGGAAAAGCTTTGAATTACATTAAATGGAATTACATTGATTCTCGTGCCAATTTCACTCGATGTTTGGGAAGTTGTGTAGGTCCCAACATGATGTGTGGGCTATATCCACACCATCCATCCATTTATTGAGATTATTTTAGAGCATGGGCCAAAAAATCAGGTAAATCTAAATCTCAAGTGGACTCCACCATAGAAAGTAACAGGGATTGAATACTTACCGTTGAAAACTTCTCTGGGCTACAAAAGTTTTGGATCTACCTCATTTTTAGGCCCATGCCATAAAATGAGGTTACAAAACAAATGAATAGTTTAGATATAACACGTGTGTTATTCTCAATAATTTCAAATGATAGTGGGTATATCCATTCAATATACCACCGTACTATCAACAAACCATGGCATTAATTTAATCCCATGGCAACAGGGAACAATCCCTGCCATGTGTATCAGTGATGTTTTTTGAATCCTATCCCACTGAATCCAGTCTAATCGGATCGCCCAAACTGGTCTTAAGATTATAAAGCTTGTTGTGCAAGTTGGTAATTATCGACATTTCATCACCAACTTGAAAGTGAGTGACTATTCTAAAAGTTGTATTTTATTTGTTATTAAGACTTTCCCTTATAAATAGTTGTATTATACACAACTTATTTTTTCTTTTACTAAAAGTTGTATTATAATACAACTCTATTACGCTTCTCTACTCTAATATAAAATGTTTACTAAAAGTTGTATTATAATACAACTCTATTACTCTTCTCTACTCTAATATAAATACATTTTAATGTATCTATAATCAAATAATAAGAAATTCAAAATTTCCTTTTAAAAAAAAAAATAAATTTATTTTTACAACGCACACATACCCCCACACACTCATGCCTTAGTGGAACCACCGATGGGTACTCGAACCCTTGACCAGGTGTTGAAACTCCTAAAAGTCTACCACCAGAGCAAGAGTATGGACCCACCATGATGTATGTGATCCTCTGTTATCAGGTCAACAAAGAATTACTGTTACCCTAATGGTTTGGCGTTCGAAGCTGTATTTTTATTTTATTTTTATTGTTTAGTGAGTGGTGACATGGACCAATGAGGATTAGGGTATCAGGAATTCTCTGCTGACCTGATAACAGAGGATCCGGACTCTTACCTTGTCCATGGCAAAATCAAATTCCACAATTACCTTCCACAAAAAGATAGGTTTCCATGCATTCTTTTGGGCAGGAAAAAGGAGACATGGCATTTTTACAACACAGCCCGCAGGGCTAGGGTTTGGGCTAGGCTTAGCTTCAGGCCAGCATGAACATGTCAGGCTGGGCTCAAATTTACCAATTGGGACCCGTTACGGCCCTGGGACCAAGCTTGGGCTAAGGTTCTACATTGTGGGTTGGGTTTGGCCCAGGCCAAGCTGGTCCTTTGGGCTGGGATCCAGTCTAGAAAAATAAAAAAAATTAAATAAGCCTGGGTGAAACAGCTCAAAATGTGGGCAAGCTAATCCTGTTGACAACCAACAATGTGAATGGTACAATATTTAATATTATGTTATTTTATGTTGGGCCATTTAGATAATACATTATGAGGTATTACATTTAGAATTGGGCATAGATTTTGAACCACTCAGGCCGGGTCTTGGGTCTGGCCTTATTTTATAATTTGATTTTTCTGGGCTAGATATAGCCCATTGCTAGCCTTAATTCCAATACATTACATTGTTACTTTAGCCTTTGAATTTGAGTTATCTTATTATGATCCAAGCTGTTCTTATGATGAGTCGTCTCAGTTGGATTATCCCAACCCTTTATGTGGGCCCCACCATGATGTATGTGTTTTATCAATGACGTTCATCTATTTTGCTAGTTTATTTTAGGACATTAGCTATAAAAATGAGGCAGATTCAAAGCTTAAGTGAACATGACGGAAACAGTGAGGATTGAATGCCCACCGCTGAAAACTTTTTGGTGGCCCACCCAATTTGTTCGTAAAGTCATGTGAACCTGGACAAAGGGAAAACACAAATATCAACTCGATCCAAAACTTCCGTGGCTCCCAAATGGTTTTCAAGGGTCCATCTTAAATCCCTACTGTTTTACGTAGTGTGTGGGCCCACAGAGCTTTTCCACCAGCAACTTGGAAGTGGAAGGGTCACTTGTTTTTTTTTTTTGACAGTAGATTGCCATAGTACAAAGTCCATCCGATTGAATGATATTGGTGGCTTTCGGATCGGATGTGGGGAAAGGACATGGCCAGTGGGAGAAAATTGCATTTAGTCTGATGCAAATTCCATCAATCATTTGAAAAGGATGAGAATGGTTGGGATTAGGGGAGTTGAAATTGCATTTGGTCCCATGGAATTACATTTAATATCATGTGAGTTTTTTGTGAATTTTGAAATTTGTTACACAAGTAGGCTCCACATTAATCATGTGTTTATTCATGTCATCTATCCAGATACATCATTTATACATGACATTTATATGTGTATAAGTGACAGACATCCGTTGTAAATTTAGTTAATTGATTACAATTCTATGGCCACCAAATAAGATTTTACTTAATCCAGTGTTTTCAACTTAGCAAGAATTTTATTCCATACATGGGATTGGGTAGCTATTTCCAAACATACAATCATTATGCAATAATGATATTAATCCCATCTAATACCATTCAGTGCCATTTAATTCCACCGACCAAACATGCCCTCACAATGGACACCTGAAATTTTTTTTATTGTGAGCATTTATTTACTACTGTTTTCTTATAGTGTGGTCTACCTAAGTTTTGAATATAACTGCGTTTTGATCTCATATTTTAAAATGATCTTTAAAAAAATAGATGAAAAATGTATAAAACACATATGCTATAATGGCTTCCATGGAATACTATCCAGCAGTCACCTTGCTCATGGCAGCTTGCGTAGGCAATCCGCGTCCTGAGTCCGGACCGACATTTCACCACGTCAGGCCTCACCGAATCCGTTCCATTAAAGTCCCATATACCACACGTGAGGCAGGCTTGCCAATTGCCATGGCTTGCGTGACAGGTGTGGGAGCCGATTAGGTGCAACTCGGGTGACATTGCAGTAGGTGTTTCCCTGATCATGGGACCCTTTTTGATGTATTTTTTATATATATATCTACGCCGTTCATCTATTTTTTTAGGTCATTTTATTGCATGATCCAAAAAATAAAACATATATAAATTTCAAGTGAGCCACACAAAAGGAAACAGTGGTTATTAATCATTACAAACTTCTTGTGGGCCAAAAAAGTTTTGGATAAGCTGATATTTGTGTTTTCCCTTCATCCAGGTCTTGTGACCCTGTCGACAGATTGGATCGAAAGTAAATAAAACAGTGGGCCCTAGGAAACTTTTAATGGTGGGTGTTCAATGAATACTATTTCCTATGGGGTGGTCCACCTTGAATTTGGAACTGCTTCTTTTTTGGAACCATGGCCTTAAATGATCCTGAAAAACTGATGGACGGCGTGGATATATAACATATGAATTAAGGTGGGCCCACGGTCAGGGAAACACACACCTTTCCCGGGTAACACCTAATCCGCTCCCGTGAGATGCGTTCCTTTATTGAGTCGTTGTCCGCTCGATGCGACAACTTTGAAAGAAGAGCCCCCGTTAAAATCTTTTTTATTCTTTTCCTTTTGAAAAAATGATGAATGGAACGAGGAATTGGATGGTGCTAGAGAGAAGGATATACAATGCAACCTCGGGTTTTTATCTTAGTTTTTATCTTAAAATTGGGACACATGATCACTGATCCAGACCATTGGTATTTTGAAACTTACTATGGATGGACCATGGCCCAAAAATATCCTTGATATGACAATTTAACCTTTTGTTTTTCGGCCTTCAAAATAGACGGTGAGAAAGAAAAATAAGACAGAAGTCCACATTCAACGGGAAAAAAAGGGTGAAGATTGGTAGTTAGTATCTTTCAAACCATGAGATTTTTCATCCACGGTCCATCCGTGGTGGTCCCCAACCGAATAATGACCTGGATCGCTGTAAAATGGGCCCTATCAGTGTATCATGGCTCCCCTTTTCATCGTCCATCGAACTGCTTATTAAAACTAGCCACGTTTCCATTAGGGCCGGCTGCTTGTTCTGGTGGGACACGCATGCATGTTGACCATGGACTATGATGAACTATTTTTAGCCGTCCATTTGTTTTGCATATACATTTGGCAAACCGATCAGCTGACCGGCCTAACTTTTGGCTTATGGCATCTGCACGGTTGGGTCCACCTGATGATTGCACTGTGACTCGGATAGGGTAGGTTGGTACTGTGGGCCCCATAATGATATATGTGTTTTAACCATGCTGTGCAGCCAATTCATTTTAGATTGTTAGCCAAAAAATGAGGCAATCCAAATCTCAGGTGAACCACGTCACAGAAAATCGGTAGCAATTCCACTTCCGCCATTAGAAACTTCTCGAGGGCCATGAAAGGCTTTGGATCTACTTGACATCTGTGTTTTTCCTTCATACAAGTTTGTGTGACCTAATCAATGATTTGGACGGAAAATAAATACTGCAGTGGGCATTAGAAAATTTTTAATGGATGATGTTCTATCATTTATGTTTATTTATAATGTGGTTCACTTGTGATTTGGATTTGCCTCATTTTCTTTTTTATTAATGCTCTGAAATGAGATGGAAAAAAAGGATGGACCACATCATGGATAGAACATGTGCATCATGGTGGGGCTAATAGAACTAACCATTAATGCAGAGGTTACTATTGAATCCAAGTCGTCAATTTGGTTCTCACTTGAGTGCTCCAAATCTTCCAAATCTGTTCAGGTGTATGTTGGGGGGGGGGGTTGGCTTTTAGGTCAAAGTAGTCTAAAGAATCTTAAAATAGCCGAAAAATTTTTCCTTGCTTAGAAGTAAGTTTTTGTGGGCCCGTCAACTTTTTTACTTTTTTAGACTATTTTACCGCCCTCACTGTACCAAGGTGAAATGGTAAATACCGTGTAAAAAAATAATGATTAATTACCTGTGCATTTATGTCATACCTGATTTGATTGCTTACTTTTTGACACAAAAATCAAGAATATTACAAAATATCTGTGGGTCCCATTGTGATGCATTTTGCTTATCCACACCATTCATCTATTATTTCAATTGAATTTATAGCATAAGGCAAAAAAATGAGGCATATCCAAAACTCAAGTGGACCACGTCATACGAAATAGAAAATTGAATACTGACCGTTAAAAACTTTGTGGGGCCACTGTTTCTCTTGGCGTGGGCCACTTGAGTATTGAATCTACTTTTTTTTTTTTTTGTCTCATGCTTCAAAATATTGTAGTAAAACAGATAGACGGAATGGATATATCATATATATTATCATGTAGTTCAAAATTTAAAATTACCTCTTTTAAACCAATTTCAAAGACACAAACTCCTATTAATTTTCAAACACGTGACGGTTTACCATGTATTTACCATTTCTTTGAAAAAACAAACAGGCCCTTAATGTTAAAAGAGCCCATTCCATTATAGATCTGATCCGTTAATTATAATTAGATCTGTTAATTATAATTAGATAGCCATGAAATCTTAAGAGAATGATCTATTAGTAAGAAATCAACCTCTATGTGGCCCACAAAACCCTTAGAAGTTCATGTTCATTCAAAGATTATTTCCTCCCGTGTGATCCACCTATGATGCATTTTTCCTTCAAACTTTGTTTGACCTCACGAAATTAAAACCTCTTTCATATGAATGAGATGGATCCCCCTCATACCAAGCCGGTGGGCCCATTAACAATAAATAAGCCATTGGCCCTTCTTTGTCATTTAGTTTTGTTTTCTTGTGCAAGGAGGGACCACTTTCGACAATGGTTAGAAATAGTTATATGGAGAGCGCCATACAATCCAGTGACTCTTCGATGACTCTCTCTCTTTGGTTGATGTATTTTTCGATAAAATAGCAAGTTATTCATATTTTCATCTTACTTTTCGTTGTTATATGAAGTTGATATTGTACATCTCACAACACCAACCCCTTCGAGGAAAATATGTCTTAGAAGTGATAACTGTAAGTAACACTTAGGCTACAATGCCCACAACTGGAGAGATGTCACCCCGTTGCGAGCCATATAGCCTAGGTGTGAACTCTGCACGAGCCATGTGGCCCAAGTGTGAGCTCTCTGTGAGCCATGTAGCCCTAGATGTAGGCTAGGTGCGAGCCATGTGGCCCAAATAGGAGCTACATGGCCCCAAGTGTGAGCGACATTGCCCAAGTGTGAGCCACTGTAGGTGTCCTAATGAAAATTTACAACGGATTTTTTTTGTAAGAATTTCATGTTGTATTTCATTGACTAATAGCCTCAAAATTTCCATCACAGGCATAA
Source organism: Magnolia kwangsiensis (assembly GCA_037074715.1). Taxonomy (NCBI): domain Eukaryota; kingdom Viridiplantae; phylum Streptophyta; class Magnoliopsida; order Magnoliales; family Magnoliaceae; genus Magnolia; species Magnolia kwangsiensis. The sequence continues at coordinate 18,470,671 of CM073582.1, forward strand.
AAATAGTTGAAGATCATGGCTTTCCGATAAATAATGTGTTGTTATGATGAGGAGCTAGTATACATAAATGATAAATGAGACTATAAGGGCCTAGCCATTGTGATTATAAACATAATATACCATGAACTCCTAAATAAGATGCACAGGATTACAAATACCACGCCAGAGGAGTGTAAGGTTAAAATGAAGGTTGTGTATCGAACAACGAGTCCAGTGTCAGTACTTGCGCATACTATTAGAGATAACAAAGATATCTTGGCGTATATGATGTGTAATGCCCTGAAAATTGAGGGTCGTGCATACACTCGACTCCCGAGTTCCTGGGTGTCACTTATAACTGATTTTCATTAATTTATGTTTAATTCGGTTTAATTGCACAACCTGAAATTTTCTGGAACATGAAGCATAATCACACAAGTCTACTGAAATGAAAGATATCTCGCATATATACAAGTCCAAAAATATAAATGGGTCGCACAAGGCGTTATCCAACAAAACAACAAAAAGAATACTATGTTCAAAAGAATAAAGCTGAGCCCACTACTCAACAATCCAATCCTGCCCATCAAGCCGATGGAGAGTCGTCCATCAGCTGGAAGTAGGATAGCTCGTCCTCCTCGTCCAAGCTCGTGCCATCAGGCTCTTCATACTCCTCGTCACCTGTAGCTATGGAAGAGTCTGGTTAGTGTTTTAAAATACCATCCCAGAGTGGGAGTGAGTGATCAACTCAGTGGGTGCTATTAGTCTCAAATTATAACAAGCATCAATTATATTATGAACTTAATGAAAAATAGTCAATCATAAATACCTAACTAATCTTATTAATGCGAATGCATGATGGATGATATGATGCATGCCCTCACCACAACACTCATTCGAGTGACTCTATCTAACGATCGCGCATGACCAACACTCCCTCAGAGCGACCTCGACTGCTGAGTCTTCACCCTAACTAGTGCAATGCAATATGATCGTGTTATTCGGGTTCTTAGTTAAGTCCATTCATCCAGCAGGTTGGAGAATCTAATACACCTCACGTATCAAATGCTCTGAACTAGTTGCGAGGCCAAGGCCCCCAACATGTGAGGCTAAGACCCCGCGATCCTTGATCCCGTCAGGTTTTCCATCCCCGACGTCAAGCACATGGGGAGTGCTGAGTAGAAGGGATCGCTCGCAGTCACTGCGGGGGGGCGTGTCACCCTAGTATAGGCTGACAGCTCGGACTCAGTGTCCCATTCCACCATGCCTGGCTCACGAGACGGTGGATCGGTTTTAATTTGGTTATCGATGAGCTACAACCGTTGTAGGGTGTTTCAGGTTCCATATATATATGTGTGTGTGTGTGTGTGTGTGTGCAAACGAGGTTGGTTAGACAGTAGACTAGACCACACGAGTCCAGGCAAGTATATGGCGGAACGACATCTGGTGCAAGCGACCCATGTAGTCTAACTACTGTCACCCACACGCATTTGCCCAAATCCATGTGTTTAGCTTCAAGGCGGTCCTACCAACGGGGCTGCCTTCGCTCTCCTTGTATTCCCGACCAACCCAAGGGTTTGGGTGGTGATTCATAACATGTCAACTATCAATGTATCATCTAACATAAACAATATCATGTTCTCATACTTCTCAACATACAATTTTAAATTTCTACTAATAAGCAAAGCTAATAATATCATGAATAAGGTGTGCATGTGTTGTGTAGGTTAGTGAGAAAGTTATGCACTTCCTACATCCCTTAGAACCAAAATACACAAGAATCAATGAATCATGCATGCTATAGGGCACATCATACGAGAAATCAAGTAAGACAAAAATATGTGATCATCCATGATAGCCTAATCATGTGAGAAACACGAACAATATCATATGAGAACTAAGCAAACAAGCAATCCCATACAATCCTCCAACAAACATCTAAATCCTGGGGTTTCTCTAGATTCACTAATTATAACATCCAAGCAATCAAAATCATTAGATTCATAATAAAATTGGTGCTAGGCCACCTAAGGATAATAGTCCGGACCTACGAGTCTTTGGAGATTTGGAAAATGACCTAGGAATGAGGGCTTTGAGGTCGATGGGCCGGAATCCCTAAAGCAAGTACTTGCATGTTAGAAATCTATATCAATCCCTTCTCAACACATGAGTTTCAAGAAAAAGGGATGAGGGATTTACCTAAATGATCAACAGATGAATCGGCGGTCGTGGTGGAGGGTTTCTTCTTGGAGGAGAGGTAAGGGGTTGCAAGATTTAGGTTTCCTTGACCCCACCTCGATCTAAGGTCCGCCTTGCTCTTCTTCACCCTCTCTTTCTTCTCTCCTTGCTCTCTAGCTCTCTCTTTACTCTCTTGGTGGTGGCAGATGTGGTGGGAGTTATGAGATAAGGAGCTAGGATTTATTTTCTAAACTTGGGCATGCCCACAATAACCCTTTAGGACTCCCTATGGGTGTTGGGGCGGCCCTAACACCCCCTAGGCCACCAAATTTGGTGTGTAGGTGTCTCATAGCCTGATGAGGGGTCATACAAAGTTTGGGAACAAACGCAGAAATGAATATGGGGTTTGATCATACGGTTCCGATCTTCTAATGGCCCTGTGGGGTCCATTCTGGTGATTGAAGAGGTTCTGGTGGCCCTCTGGTTATGAAACTTATAGGATAGATGCTCCATGACCCGATGAAGGGCCATGCAAATTTTGAAAAAGATCGGATATGGGGTTTGATCGTACGGATCCGATTTACGATCAATAGTCATCGCTCCACGATCGGGTCCCAGATTTTGTGGACGGGTGTAGAAAAATGCATTAGACCTTCACCGTAAATTTTAAAGAAATTCGACGGCTGAAAAGTCTGGAATCTCAGTTTCATTTACAAGTGCTAGATTTCTACTTTGACCTTGGGTGAGTTGCATTTGGTAAGTGTTGCTGGAACGGTGCAGATAATTAGTTTATGGGTGTCCACTGAGTCCTTGGTCCGCGATGGACCACAAGCCCAGTGAGATCTATGGTTCCCTAAATTTTTAGATTTTTCTGACCTCCCTGTGTCGCGGTATAGCCCGCACGGGCTGTTGCTAAGTATAAACGGCCATCTGGCTTGGCAACCCGCACCAGGTCTTATCACGACCCGTCAGGTCTACTAAACTGAGGTAATCTTAGATTAATTTACTTACAGTAGCTCACTATGAGTAGTTTAAACAAACGGTCCTGTATTCAATCCTACGTGGACGCCCCAAGACACTATGCTGGTTGGACAAGATGTTACACGATGAGTTGAAGTTAATGCCCCAAATTTCAAATACATGTGTATATAGAAAAAATAATAAAATCTACAACTGTAATCCAAGAATCAGTTCTTGAAGATTTGAATGAGCACCCGAGGATAGTGGATGTTGATTTAGAGTTGAAATTTCCAAATGCCTCTCCAATGGTTGATGTAACTATCTCTAACCCTTTAGCCAATGTACCGAATTATGATCCGTGGCTCGACAGGTGGGATGGGCCAACTTTCCATCTAATTGATAGCAAAGATAACTCTGACATCCTATGCCCTTTAGTCAATGTACTGAATCACCAACCACGACCTGAGAGTTTTTAGGGTTCATTTTTCAGGTTGTTGGATAATGATTCTTGGCCAAACATGCTCAGACCATCAATCGATGCCCCAATATATCATCCTAGGCTCGAGAGTTTTGAGGGACATCTTACAGGTTGTTGGATAATAATTCTTGCCCAGACATTCATAGACCATCAACCGATGCACCAATACATCATCTCGAGCCCGAGAGTTTTGAGGGGCCATTTTAAGGTTGTTGGATAATGATTCATGCCCAGATATTCTCGGACCATCAACCAATGCACCAATACACCATCCAAGGCCCAAGAGTTTTGAGGGGTCATCTTTCAGGTCGTTGGATAGTCAAGACTTTCTAGGCATACCTACTCCATCAAGAAATTCACTGATACTTCTTCTAAGAGTCGACAGTTATTCGGAGCCAACTTTTCGAAGAGTCAATAGTGAATACAATCTAATATCCCACTCTCATCATCCAACATACGCAATAACGATGTTGTATTCATTAATGCGAAGTTTTGTGATATTTGAACTTTGTCGATAATCCCAGTCTAATCATCATTGGTTAGATGTACAAGTATAATAATCAAATTAAATATGCACTCAGTAAATTTTCCATACAATCCAACTTTTAATATAAGGTGGTGAAATCAAACAAGAAAAAATACACAATTAAATGCATTATTAAAAGTCATGGTTGGAGGGCGCATGCATCGAGATTGGGGACGTCTGGCGTTTTCAAAATAAAGACAAAAAGATCCAAACACACATGTACACAAGCTGCCTAGGTGATAGTTTATCGACACACAACTTCAACGGCGATATCAATTGGTGATGCAGCTCCTAATAGATTTAGTTGTTGTAAAAGAAAAGCATCTACAAGCACACAGAGACATCATCGCCAGGCTACTGCGAAGATAAGTATCGAGTTTGCTGTTAGTCACACGAGGTTGGGTTACCAGTCAAGCCAAGTGATATATAACATCGAATATATGAAAAATATGAAGTTGAGATTAGTTACACAAAGGAGATCAAGGGCAAGATAATTACAATGAATGAAGTGATGGGATCCTATTAGATATCTTAATTTGTCCTTTCGGGTTTACTTCATAAATTAACAAATGTAAACTCCATAACTTTAACTGATCTGAAGATAAATAGTGAAATGAATTATCTCGAAATATACTTCATTTCACTCGGACAATGCATTAAAAGTTTTTTGCAGTATTTTCGAAGGGTTCTATGTGCGGATGAGACTCATTTGAAAGAAAAATATAGATGGGTATTGCTTATAATTACAACGTTTAATTGAAATAATCACATACTCCTAGTTGCTTATGGGATTGAAGAGTCAGAGAATAACAACAGTCAGAATTACTTTCTTAGCAATTTACAAAAAATGATTGTATAGGTTGACAAACTCATTATTATTTCTGATCATCATAAAGGCTTAATAAGTGAAGTGAAGTTGTATTCCCATCCACTACCCATGGGTATTGTGAACGCCATATTTTCACTAATTTGACACATTCGTATAAAGACAACATGTTAAATAAGTATTATTGGCTAGGGCTAAAAGTTGACTGGGTTGGGTTGGGTTGTTTCAGGTTGGTGCTCAACCCTAGCCCAACCTAAAGTTCCTATACCTCAACCCTAACCCAACCCAATGCATAAAGGTTGGCCAGGTAAATATATGCTAATATTTTAATTATTACATTAGTTTATTATATTTTCAATACGCATTAATTTTTATATTTATAATTTTATTAATTATATATGTAGTTATTTGTCATAAAGAAGTTCATTTTTTCTAAACAAACAAGCTAAAATATAGGACAACTACTTTAAAAGTTGTATTATATATCAAGCAATCTATTTAGGAGAGAGAAATCCGGCGTATCTTATTAGCTTGAGTTATCAGAAATGATGTGGACAAACCCAATGGCATTGGAATTTCATGTGCCTTCAACACAGACGATTTGCACTCAATTATAATTAATTTATAAGGAACTTATATATTGATCGGGTTCGGGTTAGGTTGAGCAACTCAAGACCTCAACCTGAGCCTAACCCAAGTTTTATCGAGTTGGTGTTTGTATGGCCCAAGTTCAAGACCAACCTAATACATCCTGCCAAAACCCAACCCAATATCGAGTCAGTCACAGGTCGGTCGAGTTGAACCCTCCCAACTCTCAAACCTATTAATGGTTGGCCACTAAGACATGTAAAAAGTTAGATTTGATTATCTAATGCGCTCGATAGGCCTATCTAATGCCTCTATATATAATTGGCCTATTAACATCGGAAATGGAAGATAGGTGTCATCTTGGTTTGAGTGAAAATGATACAACATCACAACCACAAATATATTTGAAAGATTAAATGCACTTTTTAAGAAAAATACAAGAACATTCTTTAACCACACTCATCGCAATAGTGAGAAGAAAGATACAATAATTTTACTGAATTCGTAGAGAATATGGTATGCTGTTTCTAGAATATCTAACTCCTTAGGTAGAAAATAGATTGAAAGAATTTTATTCATTTTCTCGGTGGGCAATATGTACGACAATTTCAATAAATGAGTTCGAAGTGAAGGTAGATGGGTTTGATTGACATAGTTATCTTCTGTAGAATGTACATGTGGCAAGTTTCAAACTATGGTATTGACTTGCCTTCATGTAACTACAGTTTGCAGTAAATATGAAATCGATCGATGCAAGTTCTATTATTGGTTTTATATAGCAGAACTATACCATAAAATATACCAAGAATCGATGTATCCTCTCACTGAGGCTAGATAATAGGATATCCTTCAAGATATTAAAGCGATATGCAATCGGATATGTCTTCCAATACAAGAAAAAAAAAAACTAAAGGCATATGAAAAACTATCATGATTACTAGCCTCGGGGAAGATAGGCTTACCGTAATGTGTGGAAACTATGGGCGAATAAATCATAATTGGTTGATATGCAAATTTCTTCACGTTATTAAAGAAAATTAATTTTGTATATTTGAATATGATCCTTGAAGCTTACATTGTCCAAATTTTTTACAATATATAATAGACTTGTAAATTTTTGTATTGAAATATATATAATGGAGTGATGATGGATATGTATTTGAATATGAACTTCGTATGTGAATATATATGTTGGAGTGACAGACATATCTAAGAATGTTGATGGGAACATATAGCTTGAATCCTCCCACCTGAGTTCAATGTGACTCGCACCTAGACCACAGAGCTCGCCACATAAGTTCTATGGCTCGCACATGTAACACATTAGATCTCTGATGAGACACATGACTCGTCAATGTGACATGCAGATCGAACCCTTTCACCTAAGTTCAACATGGCTAGCAAATGGAACACAATGCTCATACCTAAGTCTCGCATCTTGAACACATGGATTGCCGATGAGACTCATGGCTTGTCGATGTGACACATGGCTCACCGATGTGGCATGGACTCAAACCCCCCTAAGTTCAACATGGTTCGTAGATGGAAATGTGTACTTCGATGAGCCATAAAGGGTCCTAGGTGCGAGCCATGTGTCCAAGTGTGAGTTATAGTGAACTTCTACTTTAGACAATTTTCTTTCCTTTTTATGCCTAATTTGAAATTAAACAAATTGTACAAATGAGAAATCAAAACGGATGGAGTATACTGATTTCGATAAATATTGACATTTTTATGAAAGGAATGAATTAAAATTAAAAAATTAAAACTACACATCATTATTCATTTTTCTTTCTTGATATGTATTGTTTTAGGCCAGTTGTATTTGGACATTCTCTTTACAACTTCATATTCTTTTTCTCTCTTCTCAGCCCCCTTCTCTATCTTTCCCCTCGTTCTTCTCAACTCTCATCCTGTCTTCATTTTTGGTTATTTTTATTCATAGGTTTTGATAACTCCATTTTGCTGAAGACAATCAAATGCGATAGTTTGTATGTAATTTGGGACATCGTTCTTCATTTTATGAAATTATTACAATTGAATAGTATAGAAAATTAAATTGAAAAGCATTCTTCCAATTGATACAAACTTAGGTAAAATTGATTTCTTCATATTACATAGGAAGTCAATATATTCGAGGACAAATATCCCACAATCATAGTAAGTTTTTTTGTTTTTTGTTTTTTTAATCTCATTCGACATAGAAAATCTCTATTGCGTTTCCTGACACTCATTTCTACTATAAAAAATATGGAATAATCATCTCAAACCCACGATGAATGCCCAGACATGTTTATCATATACCCCATTCCAAGAGTCGTAGAAACTATAAAGTAATTTCACTTCCTTCTGGGGTATACTACCATCAAGAACTAGTGTTGTCCTTAAGCATTGCATGGGAAGTACAATTACAAAAAAAAAAAAAAACATTTGAGAATATATCAATAGGCGAACACATATTAAAGTTACGTAGACATCAAGTTAGGTAGAAGTTAAAACAATAGTTTACACAATCACATTTCCACAATGACTTTGGTTGGCTAACTTCTAACACAATAGCCATGTATTGTTTATTCATTAACTTATTACGTATATCTCTTCTATTCTTATGGTCACCTTGACCATAAACATATATCATCGAATTTATCCTTAAAGAAATGTTGTCAAATAACAATCAGTTTGTTATTAATCAAGTAGTAATGATAGACTTCTTTTACAAAATACATTAAACAGACAATGTTATAAACATTACATAAAACTATGTACCAATGAATGCACAATCTTAAGTATACTTATTTGTGAACTTATCCTTACGCCTTCTCAAGAAATCAAGATACAAGTTTATACTCTATAAAATAAAGTAATTGTCAGTAAACATATATAAAACAATACATTATAATTAATCAAGTAATTAATTCTAACTTACTTGATCATTAATACATGTTTTATAAATAATTCCGTTAGGAAATATCACCAGCATCGTAGCAGCCGAGACATCTGCTTACTTTTCTAGGGTAATCTCCCTTTTAGGGTCCATGTATCTCGTTTCGTTGGGACGAAGTTCACCATGCTCGCACCCATGCCCATGTAAGGACTGACGAGATACCTAGTGTAAGCCCCGTATCCTAGACCGTACCATTCCATAGACTTCCGCGGTCTTACCGGTTGAATTCTGGTAACCTTCGACCCTTAACCAATATTTGCGTGCGACCCTGATTAGTATGCTGTCAACCTATATCGACTCAACCCAAGACCTTTACCATAGCGACCGCGCCGTCGCTGCGGTTCCGATGCCGTGACTTGTGCGCCGAGGCGATACCCTGGTCAAGAGATGTGGGCCAACGTTCGGTGCGAAGAAAATGCCGCGCGTTACGAAACCCAAGATAATCTCTACGAGGTGTCACATCAATCCCATCAATCCATCAATCCATCGCATGTCAAGTACACATCACTTTTCACCCATTCCCAAGCAACTACAAAAGTCAAGAATCTCTTACAAGCTCATATCTCTCTTACACCAAAAGCCATCAAAGTCAAAAAGTTCTTACACCACTTATGCTTTTCTTACACAAATGGCCACAAAAGTCAAGATTTTCTTACACCCATCACTCACCACATCGATCACCCATCTCTCTCTCCCTTTACAACTCTCTCTCTCTCTTTCTCATTTTCAAACTAAAAAAAAAATCTAAGGAGAGAAATCCCATACGTATGAGAATTCTCCAAGCCTCTCCCTCTCTTTCAAAACTTCAAGTGTGACCCACTTTCCTACCCCATGATCTCCCATCCTAACCATTCATTCCTCATCTCCCCATTTGGAATCAAAGCTAAGGTGCTAAGGAAGTCATAGGAGCAAGAAGATTGAACGGTGGGTGCTCCTCTAGATGTAAAAAATCTGATTTCTATAGCCTATATATTTTCTTTCTTTCATAAGGGAAGTGTAGGACCTACCAATCAATGGTGGAGATCCCACACAATCCTATGGTTGTGGCCTAATGGCCTACCTTATGGATGCATGATCCATGCATGGGGCCTTTCTCTATGGGCCCCATCATGGTAGTTTTATTTCATATCATATTATGTTTGGGTCATCTAGACCTTATAACCATGGTAGGGATGTCATCCTCACCATGTATTTTAATTATAGGCCATGCATGTGGAAGATTCATGTTGTAAATATAAATCTAGGTATGATGTGCGGGTGTGATTGATCTTGAGAGAGCTCAATAGTGGCGGATCCCCTCTCTCTATGGTCGCATTGTCCTTCTATCTCTCTTTTTTCTCATTTTATTTTCTGATGTGTATGGCCCATTAATGTATTTTCTTTTTTATTTAACTTATATAATAAATTTTATCTAAGTACATGTTGTTGTTCAGAATTTTCTAGACAGTTTCTGGTTATTTTTGGACCAGATTTTGGGACTATTTGGGGAACTATTCATACCTATTAAATATACTTTTCTAAAATGTGGGGATCTCATCTTCATGCCCCCAAATTTCAGCCCCAACTGACTTTCATTGGGGTCCCAAAGGTGTGGTCCAAGTGAGGTGGACAGTCTGAATTTTTTGCACTGTTCCAGCAAATTCCACCATGGACAGTTGGATTTTTAAAATTTATTAAAATACCTATGAGTGTTTAAAAATTATAAAAATTTTCAGGGGGGTGGCCTACTTATGACCAGTACCCACCTACAAAATTTTGGGGCCAATGGATGCCTGTACACACCATGGTGATGGCGGGACCGGCCCATTATAATATGGTGTCCACATCAGTCCGATTTTCAGGACAGATTGATTTATGTAAATGAATTAAAATATTTACAGATGTCCAATATAAGACCCGTATCCTAGTTCGTACTGTTCCGTCGACTCCCGCAATCCTTCCGGCCGAATTCGGCAATCCTCGACCACTTTTTGATGTTTGCGCGCGATCTTAAGCTGAGACCTGTATGCCAAAGACGGCTAAAATTGAAACTTATACCTTAGCGACCGCGCCGTCGCTGTGGTTCTAACGCCGCGACTCGCACACCTACCCGATACCCAGTCTAAAAGATATCAGTCTGCGTTCAATTCGAAGAAAACACCGCGCGTTACGAATTACGAGGGAATTTCTACAAGATGTCCCATAAACCAATGTCAAAGTACAACCATACCTCAAGTACAAGCCCCATCCCTCCTTTTTCCCTCAAGTCAACTCTCTTTTCACCTCACCATCTCACTTTATAAAAATTTCAACCATAACCATTCCTCTTTTACTCATTTTTCAAACAAACCCATACTTCATTAATAACACCCATCACTCCAACTATATCTTTTATTATTCTCTCTCATTTCTTAAAATCTCCCAAGCAAAAAAATTTTCATACGTCCAAGCCTCCCAACTCTCTCCCAAATCACAAGTGTGGTCCACTCTCTCATCTCTCATCCTCACCATCAAAGGTCCATCATCAACCGTTTAAAGCAAAGGCAATGAGCTAAGGAGGCTAGGGGAGCAAGAAGGAAGCCAAGAGGTGGGTGATCCACCGTTGAATTCTTTTTAGGGACCACTTGTTGGTGGGACCCATTTTTGATGTATGATTTGCATTATGTGGGGCCCATAGTGGCGGGGCCCCACCATCACCGTCTTTTGTTCTCTCTTTCTCTCTCTCTTTTTCTCTCCTTATCCTTCCCCTAAAATGAAGTGGGCCCCACCGATTCATGATAAATCTACTCCATCCATCAAATGGTGTGGCCCACTACATCTTAGATAAATGATATATATATATATATATATATATATATATATATATATATATATATATATATATATATATATATATATATATATATATATATACATGTAAGGTGGGCCATGATCATGTGGGACCCACCTTGGTGAACGTGGACCACGTGCATGTGGGACCCACCATGATGTAGTGTTTATCCAGGCCGTCCAGCGTCCAGGGACGCTGGACGAGTGTGGTGTGCATGGAGCGTGTGTACTGACATGGAGGGTACTAACGAACTGACAAAAGAAAGAAAAAGGAAAAGTAAATGGTGGGCCACTGATGCAGGCCCTATGTTGATGTATGTGCTTGATCTAAGTCGTCCACCACCTTCCTCAGACTATTTTAGGCGTTGAGCCAAAGTTTGGGACCAATCTGATTCTCAGGTGGGCCATACCATCTAAAATCATGTAGAGACATGCCTGATCATATAAAAGTACTTGGTGGGGCCTACCTGAAATTTTTATGCATCTTAAACTTGGACTGAACGGTCCACCACGTGAGACACACATATTAGACGTTTTGGATCATCTTATTGTGGGCCCCATATTTTAAAAAAAAAAAAGAGAAAGAAAAGGGAAAGGAAATGGTGGGCTGCTCCAACAAGGCCCCACCTTGATATATATATTTAATCCAAGCCATCCATTATATTCTCGGGGTCATTTTAGACATTGAGCCGAAAAATGAGACCGATCCAATTATCTGGCGGGCCGTGGCATTGAGAATGCTAGTATTTTTCTTTAAAACTTAGAAAAATGATTGTTGGGGTCCACCAAAAGCTGGGACCCACCTGAAACTTGTTTTAGACCTCTATTTTTATGGTACACATGCAATGGACGGGGTAGATCTGGTTAATGTAGGTCCCACCTAGGATAAAAAAAAAAAATTTATTGGCATGACTTTGTGCATGACGTCCAGAGACGTCCACGTGAAAAGGAGGGCCCCCCTTAGCCCCACTGTAGACTCCACCATGATGTACGTTCTACATCTATACCGTTCATTTAATAGGTCCCCTTGAATGGTGCGTTGACTCCAAAGATCATCCACAAAATAAACTCAGGTGGGCCATACCATTCAAATCATGTGAAGACATGCCTAAATCATATAAAACCACTTGGTGGGGCCTACCTGAATTTTGAATGTGGCTGAAACTTGGTATGAACCCTTAATTTTGTGGGGCACACATAATGGACGGGTTGGATTGCAAATAAACACTTTGGTGGGCCCTACATGAGACCCACTGCTGTATGTGTGGCTTACCACACCGTCCACAACAGTGGGTGGTGACACCCACTGTGATGCAAGTATTTCACTCACGCCGTCCGTCCATGGCAGTGGACGGTGGCCCCCACTTAGTGTATATATTGTGTCCAGGCCGTCCATCACTGTGGGCCCTGGCCCACGTGACGTTATTAACAGATTTGGATGGCATTAAACATTACAATGACCCATGTTGGGTAGAAAATATATATTTTGGTGGGCCCTGGGTCTATACGACCTTATCAACAGGTTTGAATGGAAAATAAACATTTTGGTGGCCCCCCCCTTGCCACATGGCCTTATCAACAGGTTGGATGTAAAGTAAACATTATAGTGAAGCCCTTGCTCACGTGGCCTTACTAACAGGTTGGGTCGCTAATAAGCATTTTAGTGGGCCTAGGACTGAATGGAAAATAAATGTTATAGTGGGCCCACATGGGAGTCTACCATGATGCATGAGTTTCATCCAAACCGTCCAACCATTTTGAGATCATTTTAAGGTCATTGTTGAAGCCCATCTTAATGTATTTGTGGCCCGCCTCTAAGGCCCACTTTGTTATATATGAGCCCATGTGTGTAGGCCCATTTGATGTATTTGTGGCCCATTGTTGAGGCCTACCTTGGTATATATAAGGCCTATGTGATTAGGCCCATTTGATGTACATAAAGCTCATGTGATTGGGCTCATTTTAATGAATTCTAAGGCCCATGGGTTATAACCCATTGCAAAGGACCTAAGGCTCATTGGTGAGGCTCATTAAGGTGATCCATTTGATAAATGTAAGGCCCATATGATACAGCCCAATTGATGTACTTAAGGCCCAATTGAGTGTAATTAGGTCCTTTGCAATGCGTGATCCCTCCATGGCAAATAACGATATTTATAGTAAGTAATGCCTTGGGAACAAAGATGGTTAGACGTCCACATTGTAGGTACAATGTTGGTTAAATGTCCGCATTGTAACACTCCCTAAGGCCCACTAATAGGCCCATACTTGTAGTAAGTAGGCCGTCTAGGCCCATCTCAGTTATACACAGAGCCCATCTCTATATACATGTTTAGTATAGATGCATGATTCATTATCATACGCATCATATGTATGACTGATATGAGAAGTGACTGATCATAGCATATGCCTTCGGGCGAACTGTTTATGGGCTCCCTGGTAGGCGGAGTTGCCCTAGTGCATGGTACATGTAGGACTGTTGCATGACTGGTAGTGTGACTCATGCACTTGCATTTGTATGATTGTGATTATTGTATGTCCTAGCGACATCAGGGCCATAGCCTCCACAGATGCATCGTGGGTGGCTGGATTGGATACCAAAAATGTTTGGTTCTAGCATACGGGCGCCATAGATGTCCCTGGGTGAAAATTCCTAAGCTCGAAGGTACCAGAGGATGACTCCAATGTCGAGACCGAGTGGATACACGAGTGCGTGATGGCCGTATACCAGTAGGTCGCGTCTCCCATTGTGTCCTGGTGGTTGGAAAGGGGTGTGACCTTACTTGCCTGAGTGAGGGGGCAACTTTTAGGTTGAGTTTGACCAGCTTGAGGAATCGGTCCGTTATCAACGGGCCGGACCCGATATTGGTAGGCGGATAGTGAGGTCTCTTCTGCTCTCCCAGTTGTGCATTCGGATAGGGACGACAAGTTGGCGTAGAGTATACTAGACCCTGGTGATTATCCAGAATGAGAACTGTACCGATATATGATGAGGATTGGCATGCTTGATTTGTATCTCGCATTACATGGTCTGGATATGGACGATCGCATTCATATCTTGCACTGTATAGCCTTGGTACGGCTGATTGCATCCTTGTATTCATCAGCATGATTTCGCATTACTCTAACCCTGCATTCTGAGCACGCTTATATTGCGCACACACTTACACCACCCTCTAAGCTTTTTATAAGCTTATGCACGATTGATGCGTGCAGGTGACGTCAGGACGCAGCCGTAGCGTAGTAGCAGTAGGAGCGTGCAGTCGAGCTTTTGGAGTTTTATTATTAGCACTATCTTGTATTTTCCTTTATACACCTTGTACTCAAAGTTTTTGATTATAGTAGATTTTGTGATGGTGTTCTTGTGGTTATTGTTCGTGGGTTATGCTTATGGTTATGCTCATTATGAATTAAATGGATAGTAGAAATCCTCCTTGTAGCATTCCAGGATCGGAACCTGGTATATGGGTGTCGGGAGCCGAGAATGGGGTACTATGGAGGCTGTCAGCGCCAGATTCGGCGATCAAAAATTTTATGAGCCTGGTTTCCGAGTTTGGGGCGTGACATCCAAAAATTCTAAAATTTTTTAAGGGTGTAGTCCACTTATGTTAGAACCCACCTACCAAATTTCAGGGCCAATGGACCCCTGTACACACCGTGGTGAGGGTCGGACTGGCCCACCACGCTGGGACGTCCAGGTTTGTCCAATTTTTTCTGGACAGTCTGTTTTGTTTAAATTAATTAAAATACTTAGTGATATTTAAAAATTATGAAATTTTGTGGGGTGTGGCCCACCTATGGAAGTATCACTCTGTGAATTTTCAGCCTCAAGTGACCCCGTTTGGGTATCCAAAAGAATGGGCCAAGATGGTTGGGCTCCCAGATTTTTTCTGTTGTGCAGTCCAGCAATATGCCTTGATAAAAAACCATAATTCAAAAATATTTCTTCTGATGGCGGGCCACCTTTTTGGATTTCCTCTCATTGTATGCATGATGAGAGACCTTGACCCTCAATTTTTAGAGTTTTAGAGGCCTTGGACTCACTCCAATGGAGTGCCCAAATTTAGGACAACAATATGTTATAATCATGCTGGCCTTGGGCTGAAATTTTGAGGACTGGGGCCCACCATATTATAAAGATCTTAAAGAAAATGATTTATACCTTTAGTTCCTTAAATGTTGGGCTTAATGAATGCACTTTTGAAGCCCATCACAGTTGAATTTAATTGGGTCTATGAATGTAACTAGTTGTTGAACTATTTAAGGCCCATAGAGTGGACCCATTTGATGTGTTCCAAGGCCAATGGGATTAGGCCCATTTGATGTAATTTAAGGCCCATAGAGTGGACTCATTTGATGTGTTCCAAGGTCCATGGGATTGGACCCATTTGATGTATTTTAAAGCCCATGGGATTAGGCCCATTTGATATGTATAAGGCCCATGGGTCGAGAACCATTTGATGCAATCTAAGGCCCACGGGTTATGTCTCATTGCAATGCGTATAAGGCCCATTGGTGCGGCCCATTGATATGGCCCATTTGATGAGTAAAAGACCCATATGACATGGCCCATTTGATGTATTTAAGGCCCAATGGGGAGTACTTAAGGTCCATTACAATGTGTGATCCCAACCTGGTTTATGTAATGTTATTCACTACGGGCTACACCTTGGGAGCAATGTTGGTTTGACATTCACATTGCGAGTATAATGTTGGTTAAATATCCGCATTGCGACTCTCCCTAGGGCCCATTGGTAGGCCCGTACTTTTTGTATGCAAGCTGTCTAGGCCAGCTGATTGTAAGGATAGGGCATTACTTTATAACATGCTTAGTATAACTCCATGACGCACAGCCCATTTGTATCGGTCCATTTGATCGGCCTGCTCGTATCGGCCATTTGATTGATTTAGCCTATATGATTGATTAGGCCCATCTTGATATATTTGTGACCTGTTGCTAAGGCCATATATGAGGCCCGTTGTTGAGGCCCACCTTGATGTGTATGAGGCCCGTTGTTGAGGCCCACCTTGATGTATATGAGGCCCGTTGTTGAGGCCCACCTTGATGTGTATGAGGCCTGTTGTTGAGGCCCACCTTGATGTGTATGAGGCCAGTTGTTGAGGCCCACCTTGATGTGTATGTGGCCCGTTGTTGAGGCCCACATCACCACCTTGATGTGTATGAGGCCAGTTGTTGAGGCCCACCTTGATGTGTATGAGGCCCACCTTAAATATATATGAGGCCCATGTTGCAAGGCTCATTTTGATGTATGCAAGGCCCATGGGTCATGGCCCATTGCAATTTATGTAAGGCTCAATTGGTGCGGCCTATTCGATATATTTATGGGGTCCATGTCATTAGGCCCATCCTGTTGTATTGGTAACCCGTCCATTGAGGCTCACCCGTGGCATATATTTGAGACCCATGTGTAGGGCCCACATATTGTGTATTTAAAGCCCATGGGTTGTGGCCATAGTGATGTATATTAGGCCTAGGTGATGTAGCCCATAATGATGTGTATTAGACCCAGGTATGTGACTCACCTGCGAAGTATATTTGAGGCCTATTGTGATATATCTGAGGCCCATGGGTGTGACCCATGTATTTGAGGCCTATGGGCAAGGCCCATTGTGATATGTGTTAGGCCCATGACCAGGGCCCACCTGTTTCGTATATTTGGCCCTTGTGTGAGGCCATGTGCCCATTATATATTTGATTCTATGTGGGTCATTCCTTGGGGGCAATGTTGGTTAAAAGTCTACATTGTCGACGCCGGTTATTAATACCGTTTATGAGTATGTGACATCATAACATCATGATACATGCCTATTCGCATCATCTGCATGTTTGTTATGAGATGTGATTGACCATTGCATATGTCATTGGGCAGGATGATGTGAGACTCCCTGATAGGTGGAGATTATCTCACATGAGTGCATGACATGCGCAGGATTGATACATGATTGGATTGTATGACTCATGCATCTTGCATTGTGTTGTGATTACTGTACGCCCTAGTGACGTCAAGGCCGTAGCCTCCACAGGCATATCGTGGATGGCCAGATGGAACACCGAAAATCTGTTCGAGCATCGGGCCGCCATAGATGGCCCTGGGTGAAAATTCCTAAACACCCTCTTGGTTCCAGATGATGCTCCAACGTCTAGACCGAGTCGGTAGATGAGCGTTGAGTGCCGATTATCAGATGGTTGCTCTCTCCATTGTATCGTGGTCGGTTGGAAGGGGGTGCGGCCTTACCCCCCGAGGGAGTAGGCATGGCTAGGATGAGTTTAACCAGCTCAAGGAATGGGTCCTCTATAGGCGAGCCAGGTAGGTATTGGCAAACTACTGACAGACGGATAGTGAGGTCTTTTCCACTTACCCAGTTGTGCGCTTGATTGGAGCGGCAGGTGGTATGAAGTGTAATAGACCCCGGTGATTTTTTACAGAGAGGAACCGTACTGATATGAGGACTGACATGATATTATGACACCCCGTCACTGTTGTGCATGTGGGCGGGCGCACGTGGGCGGACGCTGATCTGGGCGGGGCTGAGGCCTGGGCGAGTTACCACACTGGGCGAGCTACCAGCGGTTGGCAGGCTACTGTGCTAACAGGCTACTGAGTAGGAGTTGCATACTCATTCATTCATCTATTCACTATCCACTCGGGCTGGTGGTGCGTAACTAATTGTTATGTATTTTCATTATGGCAAGGATTTCGGTTGGACAAGCGACTAACCTGAGATCAGGAGTTTACCACGTTGAGTCAGACTATCCAAATTAGGTATGAGACTGGTTTGGATAGAGGTTCTTTGTGGTGGATCCCGTAGCCTGCGATACTACATACATCATCCCGACATCACACTCCAGCATGATCATTCCATTAACACCATATACTGCATATTCCATTACATCTTCGGCGTGTGACATTGTGGGTTGTTATGTTTCTGTATTCCTGTGACTTAGATGAGAGTGATGATATTTATTAGCTTTTTCGAATTGTGTATTACATTATATCCTTATTATTCGACATTTGATTATCTATGACTCATCATTTGCGTAGCTGTCCTATATTGCGTATTCTGATATTGATTAACTTATGGACTTGTTCATACTTCCGCTTATTCTGTTATCGCATGATTATAATCTTGTCAGTATTTCTTTTTATGCTGATAATTCCTGCTCTTATCAGTGTTTCTGCTTATTCAGTCATTGTATGGTTTATGGATTAATAGCTTTCCGGTATTGTATGATTATGATATTGTATTGAATACTTGACACTTATCTCGTGCACACACTTACACCACCCTCTAAGCTTTCTATAAGCTTATGCACGATAGATGCATGCAGGTGATGTTAGGTTGCAGCAGCATTGAGCTTGGAGTGTGCAGCTGTTTTCTGGAGTTTTGATTTTGACATATATATTTCTCTTTCAGTATTGTATTCAAATGATTATATTAATGGATATGTGATGATGATGTTGCCTTTACGATTTGGGTAAACTTGTGGTTATGCTTATTACTAGTTAAATGTACAAAAAAAAAAAAAAATCCTCCTTGTACGATCCCAAGATCGAAAATCTGTCATATGAATGCTAGGAGCCGAGAATGGGGTACTACGGAGGCTATCGGCACCGGATTCGGCGATTAGGATTCCTGTGAATCCGATTTTCAATTTTGGGGCGTAACACCTAGACGGATGAATTTCGCGCTTAGGTCTCACCTCATCAACCCGAGAAAGTTGGGATGGTGTGGCCTTAACTGTTGTAGGTGCGGTTTGGGCTCCTAAATGATCATATTGTGCAACGTGACCACTCGACTCATCAAGATGCACATCTCGAACCCCCTACTCCTTAGGGCATGCTTGATTTTTCAAATCTTCTGTAAATACCCTTGAAATGGGTAATTATTATCATTTTACCCATTTTAAAATTCATCCAACTTTCCACCTTGGAAACCGGTTTAAAAGAACTAGGTTAAATTTGTGGACCCCAAGGTGATGTATATGATATATCAATTTCGTCCATCTGTTTTATCACAATATCTTGAGGCATGAGCTGAAAAATGAGGCAAATCCAACACTCAAATGGCCCACACCAAAAGAAACAGTGGCCCTAAGAGGTTTTTAATGGTAAGTGTTTGATTCCCTTTTTCCCATGGCGTGGTCCACTCGAGCTTTGGATATGCCTCATTTTTGTCTCATATTATAAATTTATCAAGCATAATAGATGAACGGTGTGGATAAGTGACATGCATCACGGTGGGACCCACAAATATGTTGTGATGTTCTACATTTTTATGTCAAAAAAGCATGTGGTTAAATTAAACATTGAGAAGAGTGATGTAAATACTGAGGGAAATAATTATTACCTATTTACATGGTATTTACTGATGAATTGAAAAATAAAACAAGCCCTTAATTGCATTGATCTGCACCCCCTCTTTATCATAGACAACGTAGAGCGCAAACTCCAATTGCATAAGATATAAAGTTGGTTAGTAAAGTATCATTAATGGTAATATATTAGATATGCAATTCTATATGGAATGAACTTAAAACTACTTTCAGTTCTTGCAACTGAGCCATCCATTTATTGTCGTCTCTAATAATGAACATCTCAGCTTCTATCTTCTCATCTCTATCGATACACGTCCTCAAATTGAAAGTTAATCGCCTAACTTGATTACATAATGCTTTAATTTCATCGTCATCTATCTTCTTCTTTCTCACTTGTACCATAGAATCCACCCTCCGTGGCTCATCCTCGTGCTTTCCTTCTTTATTCTCTTATTCTTTTCCCTGATTTCTCTTATCTTCTTCTTTTCCATCATTCCTATCCATCAACATCTTGCTCCTATTCTCAGGACCTCCTCTCCAAACACATACGTGTGGGCATCTCTAATAGCTATAATTCTTTCCCTCGCTTTAATGGGGATGAGATCTCCACTTACCTTAAGTTGTAACAATGTGTAAATCTCATCAATTATATTTAGTATAAGTGTTGCATAATAAACAATTTAAAAAGTGATATTATAGTTTACCCACTTGTTTGTTAAAAAGAAAAAAGATAAGATGGTAAATTTTATTACTTTATTTATTGTCCAATTCAAAAATCGGGAAACATGGATATGATCATTTCGGTTGGCAAAAGCTTTCGAGCCGCACGATGTTGATATAACCTCATATGCCCAAACATGTCCAATGAAAGAAATAAGGAGAAATAATATTAGTTATAGTATCGTTGAACAGAAAACTAAACGATATTATAATATTGAAATGTATTCTAAAAAGAAGTAACCTGTAGGGCAAATTGGCATCCGTTGAAGTTATAGTGGTTCGGATAACCAATATTTGGTATAGTATTTGCTTCTTGTTTCAAAATATTGTACATCACCCTCTCCCAGAGATAATTATTAAAACGATATAAATTGTTAACTAATTTGATGCATTATTTAGAATACGAATTCTTGCCCTACAATTCAATAATCATATTTGCGACACACATCAACAGGGCTAGTTTCACCGCATCCTCGTCATCAGAACTCCGATGGAGCCGAAGAAATACATCAAGTAAATCATCTTTTCTTATGGAAGAATGATTATTGAAATACCACTCCTTGATAGTAATGTGACTCTTTAAAGATTCCTTATCAGACTTCTCTGATTTCCATTTTGCATCATTAAACTTTAGAAGATATCCAAAACAATTATTACTGAATAGTTTTCTTCTGACTTCACGGTTTAAGAAATCTTCATTCACAAACTTTAAAAAAATCACAAAATACGTCGAGGAGACTTTCACGTAAACGTATTTAAGCAAGGACCATGTTCTCTAAATTTGTATAATGAAACTGTAGTATATGAAAAGAAATGGTATTATTAGGTTTTTGTATGAATAATTAAATATTTCAAGTAGTCAGTGATGTACGTGTGGCCCGTTGATATATATATGACTCGCAACTGGGTATACACATGGCCCACCGATGTACGCATGACTCGCAACTGGGTGTACACATGGCCCACCGATGTATGCATGACTCGCAATTGGGTGTACACATGGCTCACCGATGTACACATGACTGGCAATTGAGACCCTCATGGCTCGCTGATGTACATGTGGCCGGGAGTCGCTGTGGTTCGTCGATGTATACATGGCCTGCAACTGAGACCTTGTATGGCTTACTGATGTACACATGGCTCACACCTAGGACTTTCACTGGCTCACCGATGTTAGCATAGCTCGCACTTGGCACACATGAATCGCACATAGACACAAGGCTTACCATGTGTCCCAGATGCGAGTCATGTGTATATTGAGAATCTAGAGAAGGTCCCAATTGCAGGCCCTATTAGGGTTGAAAGTCAGGCGGGTTGGGTTGAGTTGGTGCTCAACCCTAGCCCAACTCAAGATTCCTATACCTTAACCCTAACCCAACCCAACCCAACCTTGGGTTGGAAATTCTCAACCTAAGCCCAACCCAAGCAAGCTCGGTTAGGTTGGGTGGGTTGGTCGGGCGGCTACATGCTAATATTTTTATCATTGCATTAGTCTATTATATTCAATACACTTCTTATATTTTTGTACCTATGATTTTATTAACTATATATATAGCTATATATGGTAAAGATTTTTTATTTTTTATTTCTCTAAACAAACAAGCTAAAATATAGGACGACTACTTTAAAACTTGTGTTATGTAGTAATCAATTTATTTGAGAGAGAGAAATTTGGCATATCTTGTTAGCTTGAATGATCAGAAATGGCATTGACCAATGAGACCTGATGACACTGGAATTTCCTATGCCTTCAACACAGACGATCCATACTCAATTATCATTTATAACTTATATATTGATCGGGTTCGAGTTGGGTCGGGCAACCTGAGACCTTAACCCAAGCCCGGCCTAACCTTTATCAGGTTGGTGTTTATATAGCCCAAGCTCGAGACCAAACCTGGTACATCCTGCCCAAGCCCAACCCAATGTTGGGTCAATCATGGGGCAGTTGGGTTGAACCCGCCCAACTTTTAGCCCTAGGCCCTATGCATATCAATGAGCCATGTGTACATTGGTGAGCCATGTGTCCCAGGTGAGAGCCATGTGTACATGGTGAGCTAGAGGTCCTAGGTGCGGGCCCTGTGTACGTCAACAAGCCATACACAATCAAAGGTGCGAGACATATGTACATCTCCACAAACTCCATTATATAACCTCTGCTCCACAGATTCCATCTCCACTGACTCCTTTATTTCCATCATGCATTATCTTCACAAACTCTATTATCTCCATTGTTTAGATAAACTTAGAAAAGAAAAGAAAAAAGATAAGTAAACCCAACTTTTGCCACCATAGCATGGTTGGAGAGATGCCAATGAGTAGCCGAAGTTTTGTAAAAACAAAATGTGATTGTTTCGTAGGGTTGCAACCAATGGTCGAAGCGTCCAACAGTGATGGTCCCCTCGCAAAATACAACAAACATAAAAATGAAAAACAGGGTTTCGGCCCGAACTGACGTGGACCCTTTATATGGGGATCTAACATGTGTTGTTTGGGGCCTATTGGCTTGGCATGAGGGGGATTGATCCTATTCGTATGGAAGGGGTTGGCTGGACCAAGTTTGAGGGAAAAATGCATCAGTGAACCACATCGGAGGAAATAATTTCCGAATGAATATAAACTTTTAAGGGTCTTGTGGGCCACGGAGAAGTTGATCGGTTACAAAGAGACTGATCTTCTGAGATTTCATGGCTGTCCAATTATGATCAATGAATTAAATCTTGCATGGAGTGGGCCTTTTTAACATCGAGGGGACCGACTACTACTTTGTAGAAAGAAGGGGTTTTACGCATCTAGAAACTCAATGGCTGTACAGGGCTAAGGACAAAATGCTTCTAAAAAGTTAAGACTTGTTCTGAGAGAGGTAAGATTTTTTCAGGGTGATGGACAAAATGCTTTAAAAAAATGTAGACTTGTTTTGAGAATTGAGTTTTCTAAGGCTATTTAAGGATAGTAGGGGCTACTTTGCCCGAAAAGCCGATGAGTGCAGGAGGAAATATAAGATGGTTTTGGCCGTGCATCATCCTTTTGCTCGGGCAAGCGCTTTGTAATTTGTACGGATAGGACCAGCCATCTGGTCATCCATACCGTTCGTCTGATGGGCCCTTCTGTGGATGCATGCTGATTCGAACTTTCACATCGGACAAGTGGCATATAAATACAAAGAGGTATCATTATTCCATGAAGCGCACCGCAATCTTTTACAGCACTTGTTGTAGGCAGCAAGTGCAACATACGAGCTCTATCGGGCACATCTCGATGTTCATTTAAAATCTACAACGTTCATTTATTGACCCATATCATTTTCGTCGTACATAATAAAAATCAGATTAATATAAAACTCCATTGGGCCCATCATGGAAAGAATGTAAAATCATGTATAAAACCTATAAATTCACTTGATGGGGTCAACCCGAGTTTTCCATCAAATTAATATTTTCTCGATGTCTACATCCTTGTGGCGATAACCTGATTAACGGATCGTATAAATCTCAGTTGGACCATACCATAGGAAAACAATAGCGATTGGATATCCACCATTAAAATCCTCCTAAGGCCCACTTTACTGTTTATTTGACATCCGTTATGTTGATTAGGTCATAAAGACCCAGACTAAGGGTAAAAAATAAATATTAGATTGATCCAAAACTTTTTTGGGCCTAAAAAAGTTTTTAATGGTCCATTCATTAAAAAACACAATTTCCATTAATGTGGTCTACTTAAGATTTTTATATAACTAATTTTTGGTTTCAAACCATAAAATGATATATAAAAGTATATGGACCAAATGGATGAAAGCATACATCATGGTCTCACCCACAGAGCACCGACCACCAGCCATTGGCTGGTGGCAGGGGAGTACCCAATCCGGCCAATTCATTCCCGCATGGGAATGCTGATTGCGTCCTATCCCGCCCGTCTCCAATTGGGAACGGGCAGGAGCTTTGAGTTGCTACCGTTAGGGGTGCACATTTAACCGGTAGAATCGTGGAATCGGACCGGAACCGACCAAACGGTCCAATTTGGTCCGGTTCTAGAGTGCACCGGTTCCGGTTCCAAAAGTCAAAGAACTGGTCACATCGGTTCGATTCTCGATTTGAGAGTATGTAGAACCAAACCGAACCGTGAACTGATCCGTAGAACAAAACCGTGAATCCGATCTGTAGAACCGAACCGTGGAATCGAACCTGAAACCGAACTTGGAACCGAACCAAGAATGCTTTGATTATTTTCATATTTGACTCATGATTTATGGTTTATAATGCACCATTTAATTATTTTCATAAATATATTTTTGCACATCTTATACAATATCTAAACCATTCATCAAATGAACCACAACATGGATGGACATGGGCTAGATAATAAAATTAAACATGCAATTGGGCTGGATTATAAAAAGCCCAGAACCGTGGAACCGATCCGGAACCGAACCGGTTTTAACGGTTCGGTTCCGGTTCGGTTCTAGAGTGCCAACGGTTCGGTTCCGGTTCCGAATATCATAGAACCATTAGGAACAGTTCAGTTCTGGTTTCACCCCAGAACTAGACAAAACCGAACCGTGTGCACCCCTAGCTACCGTGACGTATGGGTCTTATCCACACAGTCCATGGATGCGGATTGCATCCTACCTTTAAGTCCCACCATGATGTTAGTGTTCTATCCACGCTGTTCACCGATTTTTTTAGATCATTTTAATGCATGACCTTAAAAAATGAGGCAGGTCCACGGCTCCCGTGGACCACACCAAAGGAAGCCCCAATAATAGTGACACCCACTGTTGAAACCTTTCCAAGGCCCAACGAGAATTTATTTATTTTTTACCATCAACCTATTCTTAAGGCATGTAGACGTGGATGAAGTGAAAATACAAATATCAGCTTGATCGGAAACTTCTCCGGCTCTCAAGAAGATTTTAACGGTGGATGTTAAATCCCCACTCTGTGGTACACTTAAGCCTTGGACCTGCATCATTTTTTGGTTCAAATAATAAAATGATATGAGAAAGCCATTTAACGGCGTGGATAAAAGACTTACATCACGGTGGGCCCGACATAGCCCTGCCCAGACGGATTACCGTCCGGGCGGGGTAGGAGGCAATCCGCATCCCACTGTCCATCCATGGTTTCATTTAATTTTAGGATACAAGCTCAAATATGAGGTACAGCCAAAGATCAAGTGGACCACACCACACGGTGATAATGATTCTCACCGTTGAAACTTTTGTAAGCCCTTCGTGATGTTTATTTTCCATCCAACCTATTCATAAAGTTACACACACATGGAGGAAGAGAAAAAATAAATATCAGCTCGATCCAAAACTTCCGTTGCCTTCAAAAAGTTTTTAAATGTAAGAGTTTAATCCCCGTCGTGTAGTCCACATATATCTTGGATCTACCTCAGGTTTAACGTTATATCTTAAAATGATACGAAAAAATGGATGGACGGTATGGATAAAACCAAAACCATACATCACGGTGGCCACTCAAAGCTCCTGCCCGTTCCCATTTGGAGTCGGGCGGGGGTAGGGCGCAAGCCAAGTGGCATTTCCGATGTTCAAGCGATAACGAGGGGCATTCTCGTAAACTCCCTCCTTCAAACCCACTAATGCGTGGCCGATTTTTCGGCGATCCTACGGCAATTGCCATCACTCCCACAAAAAAAAAGGGGGTTTTCTCAAACACCGTTTTTTAATGAATCCACAAGACTCAGAGTCACAGCAGACGAATCTTCCCAACGGTAAGCGTTCCAGCAATCTCAGTTCTCGAAAAATTCGAGGGCATTTCAGTAATTCCCTCTTAATATCTTGGCCCCTGTTTCTTCCTGTAATCACTGTCTTCTTCTTTTATTTGCTTTGAAGAGCTGGTCTGCTCTGGATTCAGAATCAGCAGAATCAGCAACTAGCTGTCGGGTTCGGTTTTCGGGTCTGTTAATGGGCCAAGCCTGAACCTTAGACCCGTTAGTTGAAACGGGCCTCAGAAGTAGATATGGGCGCGAGATTTTGAAATGTCGGCGATATTGATCATACTTATATTGTGGTTGAAGAGGCCCATTTTGAATTGGGCCTAAAGAGAGGCCCGGGTCTCACCCATCATGGGCCCCACACGCCCATTGATATCCTTAGACTGAGTGTAGATAATGGAGAGAAATTTGGGTAGAATTGGTAATTCTTGCAGTTGGATTTTTTATTTATTTTTTGAAATCTTTAGAAGTCCATTTTTTTTCCTGGTCATTTTGATGTTAGGAGGAGCTGTACATGAGCCGAGCCCAACTGAGTTTGACCCAAGTTTGGTTTGGCTTGTTTATGTGACACCCCTTGTTCGAGCTTTACACGAGCCGAGCTTCGAGCTTATCCCTAACGTTTGATCTTGGTTTGGTACGGATCATACGAGCTTGAGCTTGGTTTGGTTTGGTCCAAATATCCGAGCCGAGCTGAGCCAAGCCAAGCCAAGTTCAAACAGGGGTCAACTTGTTTTATTTTGTTAAATAAACAATATACATAATATGAACTTTTTTTTTATTTATATATACAAAGATAACACTACAACATAACATTAAAAAAGACTAATACAAAAATAACAACACTAAAAAATAACATAAAGTTTAACATCCTCCATGGGACAATAACAATCAATAAAAAGTTACAACTTAAAACACAAGCATATATGTGTCTCAAAGTTTCCAATCACAGAATGCAATGAATTATGTATTATCCATGTTGTCATGTATATGTATAATCCATGTCGTCTATCCGTTTTTACCTATCATTTTAGGACATGATCCCAAAATTGAATCATATACAAAGCTCAAGTGGATCACACCACAGGAAACAGTGTGCATACAATCTACAATCCAAATCAAGCTGAATCAAGCTAAGCCGGTACTGCCCTGGTTTGAGCTTGGTTTTTTATTTTTTATTTTTAAAATGAGCTTGACTCTGAGGCTTGGTTTGGTTTGAACTTCTATTCGAACCAATCCAAGCCGATCTTTTTCAAACCAATTCAAGCCAAGCTTTCGAGCTGGCTTGGTTTGTGTCCAACTCCTAGGTACATCTTTTTTTTTTTTTTTTTAGAATTGATTCAATGGGATTCAATGTTTTTAGGGACCCAATAGCAAGGACTTTTCTTTTTCTTTTTCTTTTTTATGTTTCTGGCATTCCGCTGATTTGTTTGTTATTTATTTATTATAATTGAAAATATTGAAATTATTTCTAGCATATGGGGCCATGTTTCATGGATCCATGCTGTGGATCTGATGGAACCTGCCACAAATGGGAAATTCCTTGAAAATCTTTCAGATTGAAAGATTCAAAGCTCTCGATCAATGGTGCATGAGTAGACCATGCTGGAGACGCTATATCTACAGTCTACATTCAACGAAAATTAGTTCAGTGATCAGACGGGCAATAAGATCTTCAAGGGATTCCTCAGCTAATTGTGGTCCAATCAGATCGATGGTTTGGATCACCAAAATATGGCCCCACATCCAAGAAGTCTTGCTTGTTGGCTGAGCATATATTTACTGATGAGCAAGTCCATATAGAAGTTTGGTGAATGTTTTGAGGATGATGATGATGAATTTGCTAATTATTCATTAATGAAAAAAAGATGTTGAACTTGCTAATTATTAAATAAATAATTAGTTAATTTAATCAACCTATGTTATAGACTATTATGTAGCATCTGTGGGAGCTTTGTGCATTCATTGCAGGTCTGAAGCCTGGATTGAGGGTTGCTCCAGTTAGTTGGATAACACTTAGATGATGATGATGAAGGCTTAGATGATGATGATGATGATGAAAGGCTTAGATGATGATGATGATTCATTAATTAATAAAGGGGGGAAAAGGCTTAGAAATGAATGCATTTTGGGAACTGAGGAGTAGCTCCAATAGGTAGTATGATGAGGGAATGTAGACAGATGGTTTCGTCATGGGCGAAGGAGATAGAACCATGCCGGTTAGGAGTGAGTTGGTACAAGTTAAAGGCTCTGAAAGTGCAAGGGGAAAAGGTATGTCCCTTGATAGAGTGGAGTGGTGGAAAAGGATTCACTTATCCGATCCCAATGAATTGGAATAAGGATTAGATGATGATGATGATGATGATGATGAAGTCATAGATGATGATGATGATAATTCATTAAATAAAAAAGGAAAAAAAAACTTTAGACATTGATTTCCTATTCGATCATTCTGTAACCACAAAATTCCATGCTCAAATTATGTTCATCAATATTTAGACACATGAATGCATGGTAGCAAGTGATTGGCAGACCCCTCGCCATTCAAAATTACTATGGTCCATTACAACAACCATATTTGAAATGCCCAAGAAAAGTTCTTTTATATTTTGGGCATCTTCTTTTTCGAAGTTGCAATCCTTAACGAAACTGTAATGCAAATTTGATTTAGCCAAATGTTAGTTTTGCATTTGTATGTAGCAATGCATGGAAGTATCTGTAGGGAAATCGATAATACCCAATGCCTATCTGAAGCTACCAAATGCCAGACCAGTTCTTGAAATGGAGGACTCTTCTGGTGAGCCTAAGGATTAATAATGAAACAAAGAAGCAAAAATAAAAGAGAGAAATGAAGATAAAGCAATATTAAACACTGACCTTTAGAAAATCAGTTACAAAAGGTTGGACTCTACAATCCATAAAATGAAGAAAAGAGAGGGAAGATATGGATGAAGCACTACAACCTTCCATGCATTTCTAGCTTTTAGAAGTCCTCTTAGTTCCAAGATTATTATTATTATTTTATACACACACCCTCACACCCACACACGCCATGTTTGGATACTCGAACCCATGACCTCACTGTTGAAACCCATAGGGCCTACCACTGGGCCATGAGTAGAGATCCAAACAAATAATCTTAATTCCAAGGTTCAATACAGGGGACCTTCAAGGGCTGGAAAGATGTCTTCTTGAAGTCTTCTAAAGCTATGGGAGTTTCCACTTCAAAAGTCTTCTAGTGGTAAACATAATTTAAAAACTTGAAAACGTGACACGACTTGACTCGATATCCAGCTGGGTTGGGTTGACGCGAAGGCTTATTCGACTCGACTTGATATTTAATAATTAAATGAGGAATTTTATTGCACCAATATAAATATGCAGTTAAAAGCATACAACTAGTGCGTGGCCAGCTGGTAACTGCTGTTTGTTAGCTTAGTGAGGTTGTGAGTTCGAATCACATCACCTGCATGTCGAGTCGACAGAGTAGGTGAGCCCACTCGGCAAGTCAATTTGAGTATGAATTGAGTCAAGACTTCTCTGCGAGTTTCATAGTGACTCGACTCAAATTTTGGTTGAGTTGACTAACACAAGTTTCAAGTTGACTCACTGACTTTTCAAAACTACAGTGGTAAAGAGGGATAATAACGAAAAAGAAAGAGGTTCATGCTTTCATAGACCACCAAAATGATGGCTTCCAAATGTTATTTTTCTCACCAATTTTATTCAAATTTTGCAAGGGAAATGAGTAGTGACAATGATTCAAATTGAAAAGCCATGCATAATTGTTATAATTGTGCCTATAAAAAAATAATAATAATTGTTATAATTGTTTTTTCTACCCAACTTTTTCTTAACCACATCTTAGGAAGCACGCATGTGCAGTAACAATATCACAATAAATAGGAACAATTAGCGAAGAGAGTAATTATGAAATTCCCTAGTAGAAAAATTATAAAAA
This sequence comes from Magnolia kwangsiensis, assembly GCA_037074715.1. NCBI lineage: Eukaryota > Viridiplantae > Streptophyta > Magnoliopsida > Magnoliales > Magnoliaceae > Magnolia > Magnolia kwangsiensis. Next base: position 18,500,716 of record CM073582.1, read on the forward strand.
TGCCCTTAACATGAAAAATGGAAAACTAAAGCATGCAAAAGGAGAATGAATGGGGGAAATTTATAAGCAACTATGCTTTAAACTTTAGCTCTAACCTCCTTCATACTTTTATTATTTTCTTAATGAATGGATTTGCAAAGCTGACCCCAATTAGTTGGGATAGGGCTTAGATGATGATGATGATGATTTTCTTATAGTGACATCCTCCTTAATACATTGATTGGTGAAACGCAATTTGTTGAGTAGACCCCAAATAGTTGAGACAAGGCTATGGTGATGATGAATATCTATTTATTTATTTGTTTATTATTTATTTTGGTCCAGGCCATTATGAAAGCTAGACTAGAATCAAATGCATGGTTTAGTAGTACCAAGTATGATTTCTACTTTTCCTATTTTCCTTTGGGTGCATCCAGATTCACTATTGAATTGGATTGTGATCATTAGTTTGCTAAAGGGTTAATAACCAGATTGTAATTTCCTTTGTTACCCTTCATATTGAGGGTCTGGCTCCATATTGTGACCGTGTTTACTTCCAAGTTGGTTTTGAAAGAGCACAATTGCAATTTGAGGTGAACTTCCTTGTTATGAATGTTTGCAAACCTCATTAAGTTTTGTCAGTTCCTCTTGATTATATATTGAATGTTAATGAGGCTATTCACTTCTGCATCCAGACATGTCCGATTTTTATAATCTCAAATTCAAATCCAATGCAGTTGGAACTCTAGTAACTCAATAAATGTTGTGATTCTAATGCGTTGGCATTTTCACATTAGGCTCGAGTGGGGTGGCCTGTGGGATGCAGGGCCACACTCGGGGTGGGCGGCCTGTGTGAGGCGGGTGAATCGTGTGATGTGGGGCGTATGAGGGGGGTTCGGCCGAGGACCTAACTCATGGAATGTGGGTCCTGGGCTATGAGATAAAGGGATTGATTCGCCATGCTTTATCAGTTTAAGCTTTTAGAGTAAGTCGTTAGTTGTCCTGCATCAAAGTGGTATTAGAGCGGGAGGTCTCGTGTTGATTAATGCATGGGCATTTCCACACCAAGCTCGAGTTGGTGTCCTGTGTGAGGCGGGCCGCACCCGTGTGAGGTGGAACCCATGTGATGTGGGGCCTACGATGGGGGTTCAGTTGAGGACCTAACCTATGGGATGTGAGGCCTAGGCTATGAGATAAAGGGATTGATTTGCAACGCTCTATAGACCAAGTGGTTAGTTGTCCTGCATTGGGTTCTATCTTTTGTCTTATAGAAATGCGCTGAAATAGGGTAATGCACTGCAATTGACTTCTTTCCCTTCTTCTTCTTTATTTATTTTTATTAACGCATCTAGATGCTCTATCTAGTCAATGACTGCAAGGAAAATGTGATGGAATGTAAGAAATTGGCAAAAATTCGATGGATGTTTGGATATGGTTGCTATTGTCCCATCTTTTTTTTTCTTCATATTATACTCTTTGTTATTTTACCTTTATTTTTATTTTATTTTTAAATTTAAAAAATTGTACAGTTAACGTGATAAGTCCCCTTTGAAGCCAGAATGGATGTTCTTTTGACAGTCATTATGAAGGAAGAACCACTACAAGATGATCTATTTATTGATCCGATCCGCTAAAAAAATTATAGTTCTATTTTCATTTCTTGAGATATTGTTCAAAATATCATATTCATGCAAGAATGACTAACCATTGAATTACATCAATAAAGAAAAGGTTAACCTATGTCCTAAGTTCCTGTAGATTCCCTATAACCAACATTTGAGAGAAACTTGGGTTACTTTTGATCTTTGTGCAAAATAATCCAAAACAACAGATATGATCCGATTTGTGTGTAAAGAGAAAGATAAAAACCGAACACATGAGCTAGGATTGATCTGGCGAGAGATTGATATGGTCCAATCTTATTTGGTCCTCAATTTCTTTGATATTTCTCATCTTTAGTTTGGTTCAAACACCTGCTAATACTTCTCAGCCTTATCATGGTTCTGCTTATGATTCTTGATTTGTGCTTGACAGTGGAACCATGTGGGGTATTTACAACTCTTTCTTCTCCTTTTTTAACCCTCATTTGCATGCAAGTCAGTTGGCTTGACCAAGAAAGGGCAGGAGGATCACGTATTGGTCAGTTTCTCCTACCAACAAGCTGAGCCATTCAGATGGTAGTAGTACAAAGACAGATCTAATATATGGAAATAGCCCTTGTTGGAAAGGTTCCTGCCAGTTATGGTTGATGATTCCCAGAGATGGGAAAACACGACACTTCAAAATAGGTGATACATAGTGTATCACTCCTCCCTTTTCTTTTCAATGGGGAATTAGGACCGCAGCTTGGGTTTGGATCAACCTGAACCCAACTGAGCCAACCGGAATTTGGTTCAGGTTGTTGGGGTCCTCGGGTTGGAAAAATCCAATGGGTTGAGTTCTGGTTGAGCAAATTCGGGACATGTTAGGTCAGGTTGGAAATAATCATATGTATTTGTGTCGGGCTGGGTTGGGTCGGGTCGGGTCGGTTTAGGATTGACTATAGAGGAATTCGGGTCTAGGCAGGTTGCGGGTTGGGTCCTCTTGTAGTTGGGTTGACTCTCAACCACGGTTTTAAATGGGCGTGTTACATAATGTATCATTCACCACCGACAGCATTAAGTATCGCCCCATATCAGGCTGTTTCAGGTCAACACAGGGTCATGATACCGGTACATGTAGGGTGATATGTGCCTGTTTCGGACAATACTTTAAACCTTGCTGTCAACCTGACCCAACCTGTCCAAGTTGCACCTTTATGAGGAATATCATTGAAACAGTGTTATAGAAAAATAAATAATTTTTCATTTCCATACATAAAAAGGCCCCATTACTTGCAAGGCATCCAACTTAATAGAAAGGCTATAAACACAGGATATGTAAGTCTGAGTTGCACGTCATGAGATGATGGCATAGGTTCATTATGATGAAAGTCATCCACTCATGCAACCCATCCTTCATTCCTTGCCCCAGCTATCAGGTAGGTGTGCAATGTTGTCCTCGAGGGCGGACTCAGATCGTATGGCTAGATAACCAGGAAAATCAAAAGTAGGAGTCTCCACTAGCTCAATTCCAGTCTGCGGATGTTTCGGAGGATCTAGAAATGAAAATTTAGAAAAAATAATTCCAAAAGTGATAAGAGCCTCGGTGATGATAAAAGGTGTTCCCATCCACAACAGTTGTCTCTTCTCAATGAACAAATTGAATTATTTCCCAGAAACAGTTTTTTTTTTTTTTTTTTTTTTTTTTTTTTTTTTTGAGAAATCAATTTTTAAAGGAAATAATGAAACACAAAAGAATAAAAAGGCATGAAGAAGAAGAAATGAAGAAGCCATAGTGGTGATTTGCCAAAACCCCAGTCTTGATGATCTTGATCAACAATGGAGGGTCTTGATTGCTCTTGATCTTGGATTTTGCAAAGGAAAGAGGAGCAATCTGAAGATACGAAAAGTCTTCTTCCTTGAGAGACGTCAATGGAATTGTGTCTCAAAGCCCGAGGGCTGAGGTGTACTCTTTCGCCTTCTCTTGTTGGAATTCTGATAACTTAGAGTCACGTCCTAAGCTCTTTCGAATTGTCATCATCTTCATGGCTTGGTTGTTGAATTCTCTTTCTCGGGTTACAGAAATTATAGCTAAGTCCTGAAACTGTGTTATGAGGGAGAGAAGGAATTCCTTTAGAGTCAAAACCCTTCTCTGAGAAAGGAGGGCTATTTATAGAATTTCAAGATGGCAATTGAGTAATTGGAGGGAATCTAATGGAAATGCTAAGTGCAGAGTTTCTAGAGGATTCAAATTTGAATGCAAGTGAGAATGAGGTTAAAATTTGGAATCATGGGCAAAATCAGTTAGAAGGGTGAATAGGTTCATTTGAAGGATTTAAAGGGTAACTTGGATAGAGGATAAGTTAAAAAACCGGAGGGAAATGGAGTTTGGAGTTTTGAATTCTTGGAATGGCAGTTATGATTTTTTTTTTTAAAAAATTCAAGCAGACAACTCTTGTGAAACCTTTGATTGCGGGGGCCACTACTTGATAACACAGCTCAGATTGGGATGATTTAGGGTTCATTTGAAATGTTGTTTGGAGCTCTACAAATAGGATCCAAATATTACATTTTGTACGAAATGATGTCCTGGTATAAGGAAAGGGATTTCTGCTGACCAGGACTCTCTGCAATAGCTCGTTGGCTGGTGGAAATAGGATTATCACAACCCTGAGAGGATCCCCAAAAAATCATATTTCTCTCTGGCTGGCAGAGATCAGATTTCTGCTAGCTAGAGAGACCTGAAAAAAAAAGGGGTGTCTGGTCCCAAAACAAAATCGGGCTAGGCCCTGCAATCTTCATCCTTTTAGAGACTCACTTGTTGGCTGACTCTGACTTTGGTAGGCTTATGTTAGTTCCTAATTAGGCTGAGATTAGGATTGGATTAGGTTTAAATTAGGCTTAGGATAACATTTTGGTTAATACTTCGCTGAATTCCCTCAACGACAAAGATTCGAGGAAAATCTCCCTTGGTAATTAATTGAGGCAAACGACAAAACCCTACAAGAAGTGGGTTGTCTAGAAGGTGTATGTAAATCTAGGATGGTAGCGGGCCCCAGGATCCCAAAACCATTCACAGAAGCTATTCCCTGGACCTAACAGTTAGCTCATCAATACTTGTGATGGAACCTCAACTCTTTAAGGAGTTTTGTATTTATATTTTTGATGAACAAAGGATTTTAGATACTGGAGGGGGTGCAATAAAAATTAGGAGACATTACATTTCCCAGACATTCCACACACTTCAGACAAGTTCATACAAATGCGGTGATTCAGTTCTATAGTAGTTCATACATTAATTGGATCCCCATTCGTCCATTTACTTGGTTGAGCTAGACTATTTTGTTTTCCTTGAAATGTCCATTTTTATACTTCTACAGAGCAAGGTGAAGGTGAATATTGTTGATTGGATCCTTTGTTGGCAATGTGTACAATCGCGGATGTAAAGTGGTGGTGTCATTTGATCACAGTTAAACAAATGATTTGCAAAACTTGCCCTTAAACAAAGGCTTTTGAGACTAAATCCACAACCACACTCGGCTTTCCAACATCTTCAGTCAACATTCACCTACTCCTTGAGGATTTCCATGTTTGAACTTTCACCTTGCTGCTGTTAGTAATTTTCTTGTCTATAAACCCTAAATCTACTCATGTCCTCTTGGTTATATGATGTAGACCCAAAGGGCGACGCTCCTCATAGGGAATGTTCAGATCCATCTTAATGGATGGTGAAGTTGTAGTACATTTGAGTGAATATGGCCAATGGGTCACACATGTATACAACATTTGAGCCATTGAAAAGGTAGGGCCCACTTTGAAGATCATTGGGTGTGAAAATTCATGCCTATCCATTTATCAGGCGGGCATGTTGGGTTCTTGTTACCATACACTTGGGGTGAGAACGATTGGATGCAATCAAAATGAAAAAAAAAAAGGAGAAAGAAGAAAGCACTATGAATATAGAATAAAAAGCACTTTCTAATCTTAAGTTATACCTTAATGGAGATAATGATCTTCTTTCAACTTCCTTTTCTCTTTAAATCTTCAAGCTATAACTCTTGAAATAAGACCTCTAGCCTTTAAGGATGGTATTCCAAAATGGTTACATAATGGCTGTTACGTAACGGTAACGGTGGTAACCGTAATGCGTTATAGGGTTATAGGGTCGTAATGGTTGTTATGGAAAAATGGCTCCGTGATGGCCCCATAATAACCCGTAACAGCCTGTTACAGGGTTGAAATAGTGTTTTTTTTTTTTTCTTCTTTTTTCTTTTTTAAATCCATGATGGCTGTTACGGCCCATGTCATAATGGTACAGTGGTGGTCATTGCTGTTGTGGAATACCTTGGATGGATCACCACTTGTTCTTGGATTCCCACAAACCTTTAGGAGTTGAACCCTAGGATCATTCCACCTCACATTGAATTTGTGACAGGATGCTGCCTAAGTAAAAACCTTTTACTTAATAGTTAATACTACAAAAACACAATTTCCTCAGTAAATACCCTTTTAAAATCCTTTTGACTTAAAAAGACCGCATGTTCACATGACTAACTGGGTTCGTTACTCCAAGTGCTCTTCTATAGTGAATCAGTTTATACAACAAAATTGAATATTTTGGATTCCTTGTTGAATCATCATGGGATGCACACGCTTCCTTCCAAGTGACCCACTCACAGGTGTATGTTATTTTGGGGCACAACAATCACAATAAGTCTCGAAGTCACTTGTATGGATAGTGAAGTCTCCATGACTCATCCAGGGGTCTAAAGATATTAGGATGAGGTGCATGTGAGTGAATGCTCCCTATATAGGACCTAAGAGCATTTCTCACATATCCACTGTTCAATATGCCAACAAACAAGTTATAGATACTCATGTAATAATGTGAGTCTCCAACTTAAATTATCCGAGGTAAAGCAACATTGCTATGGCAGTCATCAGGTCCCATGACAACAGTGCACATATACTAGCCTAGGCACATGATGGCTGTGAACAGTGCATTTTCATAGACAAGATTATCTCTCCTTTGTCATTGGATCTACCACATGCACCTAACTCAATACAATGCCCATGAGGGATTCTTTATGGTCCATCATAATATACAATCAAGGATAACCCATAATAGTGCATGATGATTAAAATATCTTCATTAACAATGAATGTTAACAATGTCTTATCGTGTGATTCAGCTTTCCAGGACAATATACACAATAAGGCCATACCATAGAAAGCTATATCTTCATTAACAATGAATGTCAATAATGTATTCATATGTGATTCGGCTTTCCAGGACACGATATACCCAACAATGCAAAAGAAAGCTACGTGTTGAGTTAAGGTATCCATTTGGTCTTTTGCATCCATGTCTCGAGTCAAATAAGTGCATTTACGTGGTTGTGCCCACCCAATGGATGGATTATGTTCCACATACATTTGCCACTTTTACACATGCTTTGGTTTGTTCATTTTTTATGGCTTGGAAAACATCATTTCTTTGGTAGAATCATCAATAACATATATAAATATTACTATTAAAACTATTTGGATCCAACTTGGACCTGTGCCAGCCCAATTTTAACCAGGTCCAAGTTGATGGACCTGACCTGGGCCTAGCTAGACCCAAATTTTAACCAGGCCCAAAAAATTGAGACCCAAACCTGACCCAATTTCTTAGAGGGTTTAAAAAGTTACCCGTTAAAATTGGGTCGGGTCCATTGGGTGCCCATTGACTGCCCTATGAATGAGTTTTTAATGCAGGGGCATTTTTACACCGGACTCAAGTGGAGTAGCCTATGGGATGCGGGGACACACTGGGGGTGGGCGGCCCGTGTGAGGAGGTACCCATGTGATGTCGGGCCCACGAGGGGGGTTCGGTCGAGATCCTAACCCATGAGATGTGGGGCATGGGCTATGAGATAAATGGATTAATTCGCCATGCTCTATTAGTTCGAGCTTTTAGAGCAAGTGGTTAATTGCCCTACATCAAATTGATATCAGAGCTGTGTGTTTGAGACTTCTTATCGGGGGTGATTAATGCATGGACATTTTCACACCGGGCTCGAGTGGGGTAGCCTGCGGGATGTAGGGACACACTCGGGGTGGGCGGCCCATGTGAGACGATACCCATGTGATGTGAGGCCCACGAGGGGGGTTCGGCCGAGGTCCTAACCCACGAGATGTGGGGCCTGGGCTATAAGATAAGAGGATTAATTCGCCATGCTCTATCAGTTCGAGCTTTAGAGCAAGTGGTTAATTGTCCTGCTTCAGTTTTTATGCCTATCACTATCATCATCATCGTCCAAGCCTTATCCCAATTAATTGGGGTCATCTATATGAATCTTCTTATGCCATTCCACTCTATGAAGGGCCATAACTTCAGTTAGACCATAGGTCATCAAGTCTTTTCTTATTGCCTCCACCCGTATCCTTTTGGGACTTCCCCTTGCCCCTTTATAGCCTTCAACTTGTACCAACTCACTCCTAATTGGCGCAATTCTTGGTCTCTGTTGCGGATGGCCAAATGATCTAAATCTCATTTTGCTCATCTTATTACCTATTGGTGCTACTCCTAAGTTCCCTCGAATGCGTTCATTTCTAATTCTATCCTTCCTTTTTGTCACTCATCCACCTCAAAATTATTATTTCAGCTATACTCATCCTATGAACATCTTGTTCCTTATCCTTTTTTTTTTTTTTATTTTAAAAATTTAAATTTTTAAATTTTAATTTTTTTATTTATTAAGAAGCAAAAAAAGCAAAAAAAAGAAAAAAGAAAAAAAGAAGAAGAAACATCTTGTTGCTTATGTAGATGGAAATTTTAGAGATCATCTGCCCACATTTGTGTGTGATCAGCAGTTGATGATTCTATTCCTTGTTAATGGTTTTTGGTTTTGTTTGTTTTACAACAGGGCCACCTTCAGAGGCATCAGGATCTTTCTTCTCATGGCAAGACCGGATTTCCAAACTTGCAACTTCAGCATGGGAAACATACAGAAGCAAGACAATCTCGTATTGGATCCTATTATTTCTAAGCAGCAGCGCAATGCTTGTGGCATTTCCTGCTTCAAGCCTTCTATCTCGTCTTTATTTTGCCAGTGGAGGCAAGAGCAAGTGGATCATTTCATGGGTGGCAGTTGCAGGATGGCCCATAACTGCAATATTCTTAATTCCTCTGTATTTCATCTGTAAAATCACGCCTACCCCTTTCACTCTCAAACTGACCATCTCTTACATGGGGCTGGGCTTCCTTAGTGCTGCTGATAACCTTATGTATGCATGGGCCTACGCTTATCTTCCCGCATCGACTGCTTCTTTGCTTGCATCATCCTCTCTCATTTTTTCCGCTCTGTTCGGATACTTCATCGTAAAAAACAAACTGACGCCCTCTACTCTAAATGCCATTGTCATCATCACTGCTGCTGTAGTAATTATAGCCTTAGATTCAAATTCGGATCGGTTTAGTGGCATCAGTAACAAGCAATACGCATTGGGTTTTTTCTGGGACATTTTAGGATCGGCTCTACATGGGCTGATATTCGCACTTTCAGAGCTAGTTTTCATCAAGCTGTTGGGCAGAAGATCCTTCCATGTTGTATTGGAGCAGCAGGTCATGGTTTCATTATTTGCTTTTGTATTCACCACGATCGGAGTTCTTGTGAATCGGGACTTTCAGGCGATGAAAACAGAAGCGGGCCGTTTCAAGCACGGGGAAATCTCATACTACATGGTTCTAATCATGGGTGCTGTAACTTTTCAGCTGGGAGTTTTAGGAAGCACTGCTGTTCTTTTTCTGACTTCGACTGTGCTTGCTGGCGTTCTTAATGCAGTCAGAGTACCTCTTACTAGTGTTGCGGCGGTCGTTCTTTTCCACGATGCCATGAGTGGTTTCAAGATCCTGTCATTGATCATTACTGTTTGGGGTTTTGGGTCTTACATATTTGGCAATTCCGGTGTAAGAAAAGCCTCCTAACGATCAACTCTCGAGTTCTGTCTCTGTTTGCTCATACACATATATGAACGTATACATGTGCATACGTACACACCATCATTCATATATATGCATGTATGCATATACTCTGTGTGTGTGTGTGTGTGTGTGTGTGTGTGTGGGAAAGGGTAGTACTATGAGGTTGACCTTCTGAGAACTTCCCATGAGGTCAAGCTGTGTGGGCCCCACTGTGATCTATGTCAAACATCCACCATCAGATGCGCACTTCCATGGTGGGTCACGGGCCTAAAAATCAAGCTAATCCACGACTTCAGTAGGCCACACCACAGACAACAGTTAATAGTGGATGCACACCCATTGAAACCTTCATGATCGTTTATAGGGTCCACTGAGATGTAGTTCAGACATCCAGCTCATCCATTTTGTGTGTCCCACTTGGATGAGGGGTCACACCAAGTTTCAACCATATCGAAAACATAGGTGGGCCCCACCAAGTGCTTTTAGATGTTTTAGGCATGATTTCCTACTGTTACAGATGGTGTGACCCACTTAAGAGTTCCGGATGCAACTGATTTTTGAGATATCTCATAACCTAGAGGGGACCCACAAAATGCACAGTGTGTATGTCCAACATAGATCACAATGGGCCACTGAGCTCAACCTCATGGAAGCTCCTATGAGGTCGACCTCATAGTACCATTTCCTATATATATATAAACCTTGTGTTCATCCATGAGATAGTTTGCATATATATTGGTACAAGCAATTCTTCTTGCATAAGCACATCACATCTGCACATTGCCATCTTCATGTTATTAAAATACATACATGGGTCCATTGAACTTGTGGCATTTATCATGGAAATGATATATATGTAATTGTTGTACCATTCAATACGAGTTCTAGATATTTGAATGTTAATGAACACCTTATTCGACGCATTCTGCATGGTCTTGTTCAAAAGCATTGCATTACAAGAAACAAGGATTATCATATAACGAGCTTTGCTAAGCCCACACGCATACAATGAAGCTCATGTATGTGCCCAACATGTGCTAGCATGGCACTATAGGTCCTAGATCCAATCCATCCATCAGAATGGCACCACTATATTGATGCCCCTAGCCCAAGAATCAGGTTGATCCATTGGTCAGGTGGGCCACAGTTTGCAAAACAAATGTATAGCTCTAAAAAACTTGGCTGATTGGACCTTTTTTTTTTTTTTTTGGGTGGAGAAGATGTTCAAGGTCAGACCAACGTGATGGATGGGTCAGATCTTTCACCTACGTGCATACTGGCACATGGGTGGTGTGCAGATGAGCTTTATTGTGCACATGCTTCTCAAATAACAGGTATTATACAATGCTCGGGCTAAGTGATCATACAGGATCTTCTGGTTTTCAGTTTGTACATGTGGGGCCCATGGTTTGACTGTTAATGGCCCACTCACCAAAGTTACTCCAGATTGGAAGATCCTAGCTTTAGAATAGCCTTTATTGGTTGAATGGGAATTGTTGTTGTATTTCTTCTTCTTCTTCTGATCACTGATCAATGGGCCCCACTTGTACAGACCAACTGTACTATTCTCTCTCAGCTTCAGCATTCTCTGATACTTCATCAAATAACTATTGTCTTTCTCACATGAAATTTCTGAGAGAAGCTTTTACAGTGAGCTTATCAACTTAGTTTTCTCCATCCATCCAACTTTGAATTGTCTGGTAAACTCCATTTATATGGTTCTGTTCAAAGATTATTTCTGGAAGGCTAGGATGCGAGCACGATTCGCATGAGATTGAAGGTATGCTTCAAGGCACGTGCAAATGTGCGTGATATCTGGGTCATTCTCCAAGTGGGCCCCACCATCAACATGCAAACATGCCCTGCCCCAATATCAGGCTGGTTCATTCATCAAATGGTCCAAGTTGCATGCAGAATAAGGAGTATTCGTCACACTCTCTTTCTTACTGTTCAGTGTTTCACATCCATAATGCTGGCTTGATTTTTGGCCCATGTTCCCAGTGGGTCCCACCAGATTGATGGTAAGGATTCTTGTGCCACAATGAAAACATTCAATCTCACATAAGCTATTTTTCTTAGCTGCGTGGTTCACCTTGAAATCTTGCTGAGTCAAGTTGACTCATTCGAGTTTGAGTTGACTCAGTCAAGTTTTGAGTTGAGTCGCCGTGTTTTAGAACTATGGTTTTGCAGGACTCTTGCTACGTGATATGTGGCGAGTAGTCGAACCCAATCACCTGGTGGGCTCCAATGTGGATAGCCCATGTTGCGACGATCGCATGAATTTAAGCAAATACGATTGGTGGTTTGAAGTGGATGATTAAAGCTAACCAGATGGGTCATTCGTCTAATCCTCGTGCCACATTTACGGTGGTGCTTGGCCAGATGCTTGACTGGATCTCGGCGAAGTTTATTCGGATGTTAACCCTGTTGTTTGGAACCGTTGATTCTGCCAGAGGTGGTGTGCCATTGTTACTGGGGATGACCCAATGGGCCATTGGACCCAATCCAAAAACAAATGGATCCAGATATGAAATTGGACCTATTGGGTTGGGTATGGGTCCAATACATTGTGCTAATTATTAAATGGCTGGGGCTCGCTTGACCCGGTGTGACTCAACACAGCTCTAACAAGCAAACGGGGTTCGAAGTCTCTAACTGAACCGGTACGCGATCCATTGCAATCATGCATCTTTCATTATTTTTTATATGTTTAATATATATAATTATTCAATGTATTTATGAATAACATTAATTTATTATTAAAATATCTAGTCGAGTCGAGTTGACTCAACTCAAAGACTCATGGAAATCAACGACTGGTTCGGTCCTGAGTCACAACATGGCCAAGTCATGGGTGACTGGTTCTAGTTGTGTTAAGTCGGGCCTATTTTCACTATTTTCATGTGCAGGATGGAAATGGGCCACATTTTCGATTGTTAATGTCCACCCTACATTCTCAATTTCGAGTTCGATAGAAGATCACAGTCATTGGACAGGTGGGGCCCATAGGCCTGAGCTTTGGGGTCAATAAATAATTGGACTTGACATGGGCTTGCATCTACCTAAATGCCAAACCGGTAGTTCCATCCTGGTCCACCCCTTATTAAACTTTAGTGGCTTTGAGTAGTTCAAATGTGGGCCCTGACTAGCCCAAGCTAAACAGAGGTTTAATGGATATGAGTCTCTGCACACAAGACAGTTCGGGTCGGCGGAGTCATCTGAGTTACCAACTTGACTTGAGACTGGAATAGTCGGCTCAAGTCACTGAGTCTTAAATCCACAGCGAACTTCCGCTACGGGCATGGATTTATTATGAATGTGGAGAATGGAATTCATACACTTAAGCCCACCCATTAATGTAAATTCCCGAATTCGGGCCCATCATCATCGGACGAGAATGAATGGTCTCAATCCAGACGCCGGAGAAGGTACTCGACCTCGACGAGCTTAGTCAGAGGCATCACCCACTTTCCATAGAGGTGCGATACTGCCGATGGGTTGATCTTGTACTTGGGCTTATTGGGCTTGTCACCAAGGCCCACTTCCTGCCCGAACAACATCGCCTTCTTCTTCACCCTTTTCTTTATCGATTCTTCGACACTCTCGGATGTCAGCAACTTCATCAGAGCATCCCTGTCCTGTATTACTGGGCCATGATCAACGTTTGTAAATTTTGAACTCCACAAATTGGATAATACAAAAGGAGAGATGCTCTATTGCATCGATGATTCTTATTTAAAGAATGAATTGCATTCGGACATGCATGCAGATGATTGATCCAGACCGTTGAACCTACCAAAAATCACACTAATCATCCAATATCAGCCATCTAATCAATATCACTACAAAATGGACGTTGGAGATCATCTCTAGAAATGGTAATTGCCATCATCACCCTTGGATGTGGACCCACTGAACAATCCAGATCGATCAATTGGACTGTCCACATGTCCAAATGCAGCTCATATAACCATGAATGTTCGACGACCTTAGTGCGGATGGCAGGCCCATAATCCTGCGGGGCATCTCTGAATTTGGCTTCTGCAACGAACATCCCATAATGAATCCTTCTAGAGATGGCCTGCGATGAATGAACACCGTTTTATAAACTATTACATAAAATCAGCAATCCCATGGCATGATCTCAACCGTCCAAACCTGCAAACACGCAAGATCAGACGCTGCGGTCACGGCGTAGTTGCCATCATCACCGTTGGTAGTGAATAGTGGGAGCACTTCATCGACATACATGCTCAATATGGTCTTGCTTACGTTGATAGAGGCAGCAGCTGCAGGATGTAACGCCTATGATCGTGGCCCACAACAACATACGGTTCAGATAGGAAAGATACAAGAATATGGAACCTGGGATGTTGTGGGAATTTACCTGTGGGTCCTGGCGAGGAGGCAATAACAGCCATGGTAGTTTGCTGGGGAAGAACGGACGCTCCACTGGGCTTTGATATCTACCGGCCTGTATAATGCTTCATCAGATATGTATAAGGGTGTTCATTGGACTGATGGATGAAACTGGGCCCAACCGAGGCTTATCCACGCACACCACGTGACAATAATTCACAGGCCCAGATCTGACCTATCTCATTCATGGCCCAATTACTTAGGCTGATGCATGATGGGCCTAAAAGTGAGATCAGACCCATGGCATGGGCCATTAGGTTCACCAATGGTGCCAAATGGGTCGGCGGGCTCTATAAGCTAGGCCCAGTTTCCCCTTAATGGGACCATTTTGACAAATGAGAGGCGCGGGCACGGGCACCGGCCTCACCCAAGATGGTGAGAACCTTACCGTGGGACCTACCTTGATGTATGCATTCTATTTTTTCATATCATTTTATGGCAGGTGGACCATAGTATAGGAAACAGTGTTAATTGAATGCCATACCATTAAAAACTTCCTAGAGCCCACTGTAATGTTTATTTTCCATCCGACCTGTTGATAAGGTCTCGTAAAACAGGATGAAGGGGTGAAAAGAAAATTTCAGATAATCTTTGTGGGTCATTAATGGTTAATCACCACTGTTTCCTAAGGTATGGTCCAGTTGATTATTGGATCTGCTTCATTTTTGGATTGATGCACTAAAATGATCCGGAAAAACGGATGGACAGTGTGGGTATATAATAAATACATCAAGATGGGCCCTATGGTAAGGGCTGCACCTAATCCTCTCCCTTGACAAATATCGCTGAGTAGGACTGAAAGTCAGGCAGGGTCAACCCAACCGACCTGACGTTGGATTGGGATGGGGCAAGATGTACGGGGTTTGGTCTCGAGGCTTGGGCTATACAAACACCAACCCGATAAATCTTGGGTTGGGTTTGGGTTGAGGTCTCAGGTTGCACGACTCAAATGGAACCCTATAAATTATAATATATTGAGTGCCGATCATCTGTGTTGAATGCACATGGAATTCAAGTGCCGTCAGGTCTCATTGGGTCCAAGTCATTTCAGATGACTCAAGCTAACAAGATACGCCAAGCTTTTCTCTCCCAAAAAAATTGTGGATTACAAACATGACTTTTAAAGGAGTAGTTGTCATATATTTTAACTTATTTGTTTAGAAAAGATGAAGTTTTTTACTATAAATAACTACATGTATAATTAATAAAATCATACGTACAAAAAATAAGATGTATGCGATAACAAAAATATTAGCATATATCTACCCAACCAACCTGACTGAGCAAAATTGGGTTGAGCTTGGGTTGAGAATTCCGAATCCGAAGTTGGGTTAGGTTGGGTTAGGGTTGAGAACCAACCCGACCTAACTCAACTTTTAGTTATATCACTGAGCTTTGAAAATATTGCTATGTTTTCTCATTAATATATTATTGAGAAAATACCGTGAGTTTTCAAAATCTAGACAATTTTAAAATTTCATAAATTTATCATGAAATTGTCGCAATTTTAATGAAATAAATGTTTAAAATTTTAAATTAATTTACTTTTACCAAAATTTTAAACTTTTAAAATTATTTACTTATTTATAAATTGATGTAGAAATCTAGTTAACCCTCATTGGACCTCCAAACATCTGCACACAAAGAAAACAAAGGAGACTCTGGCTGTAGCAGGGGGACCCTTCGATGCCTAAGTCATAATCAAGCGATCTAGGTCCAGTCGAGTCGAGAGTTTATTGGTGCGTACCTTTCACTGTAGGATAGGTTCTTATTTATAGTTGTTGGGCAAAGGTACCATAAATAGTAATCTCCCTACTTGGTTGGTGCGTATTGTAAAGGAAATCTACCCTCGAGTATGTCAAAGTTATCTTCCAAGATCCTCAGTAGAGATCTCGGATGGATCTCTTCGATAAATTTTTCGAGTGATCAGGGTTGGAAAACACATGTGATGGGAGACTGAGGTCGAGCATCTGAACTGATCTTTATAGCTGTGCTGAGGGAGATCTATTTGAACTAGACTCTCTTGTGGGCTGTGGTCGACCTGCCCATGAAGGTTATGTCCGAGCATTGAGGCCAAACTCTCTTCCTTGGTGAAGTATGGATATCAGAGATGACTATCCTTTTCATCTCATCATACGATGTAGGGACTTTGTTACAAGTTTCGAGCTATATAGCCTCGCGCATGGGATCATGGCTCGGATACCAAGTTGGGACGAGCTTCAGTAAATCATAAACAGATCTCCTTACAGGAGCTCAGAAATGGATAGGACTGTGAAAGGGCTCAACTCGTCTTCTATCGGAGGAAACGAGAATACCTCATCCTCTGGCAGGTCTTCTCACTACCATTGTCTGGCCATCGAGGAACTCCTTGGTCAAGATTCATGCTGGCTAGCCATAGGAAAAATACATATGTCCAAGCTGACCTCACCTTTCTTACCAGTTCATTTTTACCCACAACAGTGGCCCCATATGGGAGGTTGAGTCTGTTCGTCATTAATGCAATGAGGAGTGACAGACGCAGATATCGAAATGGATTTGCAATGATGGTATGGCGCACTTGAGGCGGCATGTGTTGGCAAGGCACCTTATCGATTTCTGACCTATGGGACACAGACACGTAGCGCTTCCCTGGAGAGTCAGGTCGACCGTCGAAGGGGAAGCCTCCATGTGGTCGCGAGCATGTGTCGAGGAGCCTCTTCGGCTGCTGCATTAAATGCATACAATTTATGCCTGTGGCAGAGCTGCCTATAAAAAGGGGAGAACCCTAATGATCCTGGTCATTTACTCCTGCTGCCTCTTCTCAAGTTCTCGAACTTGGTGATTTTCTGGTAAGTTGAAAATCTTCAACTCTGGTGACCTCTGCTTCCTCAGATCTTCTCCGTTCTTCCATTTTTTTTTCCAAATTTTCTCATCACTTCTGCTTTCCGGCAAGTTTCCGACCGAAAATGTCCGATATGTCGGATGAATGGGATAAACCCATGGCCTTTAATGACGATTTAGAGCCAAACGACTGGGATCTACTGCTGGGGACTTTCTAAGATCCATCATCCCTGATCCCGTTAGGGAGACCTCTAGTTCAACAGAGAGGGTGGCGACCTAGTCCTTGGTTAAGTGGCCCGTAGATGCTGAGGCGGGTCCTACCTTGGCAGAGGGAGAGGCAACCAGACCACTACAAAAGGATCCGAAGAGATCTGCCTGTTTGGGTTGAGACTCACAGAATCTGACATGGTACAGATTAAGTCAGAGTATTACATCCCTAGCTCGGTGATACTCTGAACTCCTGTACTCGGTGAAGTTCTGGGTGATCCCCGCAAAGGCGAGCTGGCTATGCATCTGGTCGCCTTACAGTGCAATCTTAGACTTCCCTTTTATCGCATTGCTAAGGAGGTCATCTCTTGTTTGAGATAAGGGCCCTTATTACTGACAACCCGTCCTCCAACAAGAATTGAAAGGACAAGTGGTTTTGGGCGTCTGAAGACTGGAAAGCTCTGGCAGCTACTAGTTTAAGACCTTGTGTTCTGACCCGCTTTGGCAATCCAAGTCGGGTACATTCGAACTACTGACCTTGTAGTTTGTATCCTTCTCATTTTACTTCTAACCATACTTTTTTTGTTGTTGCAGTTCTACCTTAAGAAGCTTGCCACAGTAACCGAATTGGAGCACAATTGGATCTCTCACGCGAGGTTAGTAAGCACCTCTGATTGGTCTTGGAAGGTGTCGATCACCCCTGAGCTCCTTCATCGATCCAAGCTTGCTCCATCCATCTCGGGAGGCAGATATACTGACATTTTCTCTGAATTTAACCTCCCCCTTAAAAAGAATAAATTCTAATCGGCATATGTCATTTGTGTAGGAATGTCTGATCCCTCGTGCCCTGCCAAGAGGACGCAGATTCCCTTCGTTGCCAAGGTGACTCAGAAGAAGCCACTTGTAAAGAGGAGGGCAATCATTCCTCTAGCAAAGCAAGCAGGGTCTTCTACGGCTGTGGGGGCAAGGTCGGAGCCCCAATTGGAGAAGCATGCTGCTAAGTAGTTATCATTGTTTGCCCCAATCATGACCGAGTAGCCATTGCCGATCATTCCAAGTGAGGGAGCTCGGGACACCCCCTCTTCTGCCAATCCTCCTCAACCGGTAATTACTGAGGTAACAGACGTGGAGTCTCCTCCTGCTTGAGAAGAAATTCCCACTGCTGGGGGTCTTCAGCTTTTAGTAGCCGAAGCTTAGGCCAACGAGAGTGAGACCTCGGCCCAATCGGCGAATAAGGCTGAAGTGCCGAGTGTGCTCCCTCCTGGCTACTACATGAATGGCTTGGCCAACTGAACAACTAAGCACGTCCTGGAGGAGAAGATCACAAAGATGGTCAACGCCCATTCTTAAAGAGTATTAGGCGACCTGACGGCCATGTACTATAAGGTTGGTTTCTCTTCTTTATTTTTCTTTGTCCTGTGTTTACCACTGGTATCCTAACAAGTGTTATTTTCTAACTCGTCTCTACTGTCTTGTCAATCCACCGCTCAAAGATGCAGTTCATCAAGGAATGCGAGCAAGCCGAGGTCGACCTCAAGTCAAAGATTGAAGAGGTTGAGGCCCTCCGTGAAGCCTTAGCGAAGTCCACAGAGGAACATGCTATTCTAAGGGCCTCACTGGAGGAGACCAAAAAGAAGTCTGGGGAGGAGCGGGTCGCTTTGAAAATATAGCTGGAGGAGGCTCGGAAGGGTGAGAGCTCGGCGTGGATCGAGCTGGAGGCATGCCTCTCCAAATCTGAGGAGGGAAGAGCCGAGGCGAAGGCCAAGGCCACGAGGTCAAAGGCGGAATTGGCCATGAAGATGACCCGTTTAGCCGAGGTGGAAGCGTCCATCCTGCAAGCTCAAGCTACAACAGTGGAAGAATTTTAGGCATCTAAGGAGATAGCTAACCTGGCAGAGGTTTATTATAAACTAGGTTATGATAAGTTCCTCGAAGAGGTCAAGCGAAAATTTCTAAACTTGACCTAAGTGGTCTGGATGGGGGATCCTCCCAAGGTCCTCCCTTTGAAGTGGCTAATCCTGAGCAACCACCTCGGGTCAATTAAGCTCACCCCCCCCCCCCCCCCCCCCCCCCCATACTTGTAGTTATCTTCTTCTTCTTCTTTTTTAAATTTTTTATTATTATTATTTTTACCTTGAAATTTCATCAATGGAAATTTTACTTTGGGAGACATTTATGTTATCTCTTTTTGTGTGATTGCATGTTAGTTGTGCATGTAACGACCGAGCTCATAAGCTTATAGTTGATAAATTATTCCTAGCTCAACTAGCATGTAGATCGGGCATAATGGCCTGAGTAGACAGGTCGACAAGATGGTCGGTCTTGAAATAGATGACATAGCTGTATTTTGAGCTCGAAGGACTTTGTTTCCTTTTATAAGGAAACCTTGTAATCGGTAATGTAGTTTTGGTGATCGAAGTGTTTGGGAGGAGTTCTTTCCTTTTCTTTAGGGAGGCCCTACCCTTGTTGGATATAATGAGAATTAACCGTACTGACCTACTTATAATAGGCCGAGTAGTCTGATAAGAGGATTGCTTTCCCTTGCACTAAGAAAAATTCTCATAGTAAGTCGTGTATTTCGAGTAGCTAAAATGATAAGTAAAAATCTTAAAACTCCCGACCTCAGGGGATTTTATTATAGACTTCATATAGTAGAAAAATAAGTCATTCTGACCTTACATGCCAATTATTACAGATCTAGGACCTGATTGGCCTTCACGAATAGTAGATCTTCAAATGTTCAGCTTTCCATGAGTGTGGTAGAGGTCGTCCACCATATCTTCAAGTTGATAAGTCCCTGGTCGGGTCATACCCGTTACCATATAGGGTCCTTCCCAGTTCGAACCCAGAGTTCCCGAGCCTGGTTCCTTAGTATTTCGAAAGATTCTGCGGAGGACTAAGTCTTCTAGACGGAACCTCCGCACCTTTACTTGGGAGTTATAAAAACGGGTGACCTGTTGCTATCGGGTCACGATCCTCAGTCATGTTTTCTCCCTTTCTTCTTTGAATAGGTCGAGGCTCAAAGTCATTTGCATGGTGTTATGAGATTCGTCATACGATTGAACTCATGCAGTAGGGAGTCCAATCTTGACCAGAACGACAACCTCTGTCTCGAATGCTAAGGAAAATGGAGTTTCTCCTATAGATGTTCGAGCAGTAGTTCTATGTGCCCAGAGGATATAGGGAAGCTCCTCGGCCCAAGCTCATTTGGCCCTCTCGAGCTTAGTTTTGATATGATTTTTGATGATCTTGTTGACAACTTCTACTTGGTTAATGGCTTGAGGGTGCCGATATGAAAAATAAGCCTTACGAATTTCGAGCTCTCCACACATGCCTAGGAACCAATAATTATTGAATTATTTTTCGTTGTTCGAAACGATTGTATGCAGAATTTTATATCGATAGATGATATTTTTTTTATGAAATCGGTGATCTTCTGCTCGATAATCTTAGCCAGTGGCTCGGCCTCGGCCCATTTGGTGAAGTAATCGATTGCAATGACAATGAACTTGGTCTGACCTCTACCTATCGACAACGGGCTGATGATGTTTATCTCCCACATGATGAACGACCACGGTCCGGTCATGAGGGTCAGGTGCTTAGGTGGTTAATGATGTATCACTATGAACCTCTGACACTTGTCGCATCTTCGGGTATATTGATTGGCATCTTCTCGGATGGTCAGCCAAAAGTATCCTTGTCGGATAATGTTATGGGCAAGGGCTCGGCCGCCGGAATGGTTGCCGTAAAATCCTTTATGTATTTCTCTCAAGACGTTTGCCTTGGATTTTTCTGCTTAGGGGACCAAGACCACTTCAAATTTTTGGAACTTACTGATGAGTTCCTGGGCTTTCTAGATATAAGCGATCATTTTCTCTTCCTTGGCTTGATATTTGCTGGCGACCTGGTTGATGATGAGCTATGAGTCGTTATGGACTTTCAAGGTCTGGGCCCCCATTACTGCCACTAACCTGAGTCCGGAAAGCAGCGCTTCGCATTCCACCACATTATTCGACGTTTGAAATCCAAATCTCAAGGCATATTGCGTGCAAGTCTAGTGGGGTGCCTCAAGGACTATCCCGGCCCTAATACCTTTAGAGTTAGAAGAACCGTCAACTTACGACGTTCATGTTTATTGGTCGGCTTCACTGCTCGGGTCAGTTGGAGCCTGTTGGTCCTACCCATTGGTGAACTCAACAATGAAGTTGTCCACCACTTGTCCCTTGATGACAGTCTGAGGTTGATATTTAATGTCCAACTCACTGAGTTCGATTGCCTACTTCATGAGCCTTCCTGACACCTTGGGCTTGATGAGCACTTGACAGAGCGGCTGGTTGGTCAGGACTATAATCGTATGAGCTTGGAAATAGGAGCAGAGGCGATGAGACGACACAATCAAAGCCAGTGTGAGCTTTTCGATGTTAAGGTATCTAGTCTAAGCTGGGACCAGCACTTTGCTGATGTAGTAAACTAGAAGTTACTTCCCTCCTTATTCCCGGATGAGGGTTGAACTAATTGTTGCAGTAGAGACTGCTAGATAGAGTAACATCGGCTCCCCTTGCTCAGGCTTGGAGCACAGAGGAGGTGAACCCAAGTACTGCTTGAGTTGTTGAAATGCTTACTCGCAGTCCTCGGTCCATTCTGTCTTCATCTTTCCTTTTAATTGCTAGAAGAACAGAAGACACTCGTCAGTAGCCCATGAGACAAAATGATTAAGGGAGGTAACTTTGTCGGTGAGGCATCAAATGTCTTTTGTCGTCATGGGCGAGCTCATATTTAGTAGAGCTTGTATTTTATCGGGGTTTGCCTTGATTCCCCTCTGGCTCACCAGGAAATCGAAGAATTTTACTGAACTGATGCCAAACGCGCATTTGCTTGGGTTCAATTTCATTTGGTATTCTCGTAGGATTGTGAACATCTATCGAGATTGGCGGTATGACTTACCACTTTGACACTTTTGACAAGCATGTCGTCGACATAAACCTTTATGGAGAGTCCGATCTGTTGAGCAAAGATTTTGTTGACAAGTCGTTGGTACGTGGCTCCAGCATTTTTCAGCCTAAAGGGCATCACCTTGTAGCAGTAGAGCCCCGTGTCAGTGACAAAGGTTGTCTTCTGCTTCTCATACGGGTGAATGTCAATCTGGTTATAGCTTGAATATGTGTCCATGAAGTTCAAGAGCTCGTGCCCTGCTATACTGTCGACCAATTGGTCGATCTTTGGGAGGGAAACTATCTTTGGGACAGGCCTTGTTCAGGTCTGTGTAGTCAACGTAGACCCGCTTCTTCATCAGGATGACATTGGCGATCTAGTATAGATAATAAACTTCTTCATTGAATCCAGCTCCTAGGAGTTTGTCAACCTCTTCCCTAATGATGACATATCGTTCGGGCTTGAATACCCATCATTTTTGCCTCATTGGTCAGTGGTCAGAATTAACATTCAACTTGTGGACCATTACATCCAAGATGATGTTGAGCATGCCCTAATGGGACCATGTGAAGACGTCGACATGGCGTCGTAGAAGGTCCATGATCTCGTCCTGTAGATTCGGGGATAACAACGAATCGACTTACACGGTACGGGTCGAGTCGAACTCGCAAAGGAGGAGAGTCACGAGGTCTTCTATAAGAGAGCCTTCTTCAGGCGATTCTTCCCGAGGGTTGAGGGAAGTGATGGCCATGGCATAGTGTTGTGCGCTTGCTCTCAAAGCCGTGGAGTAACATTGATGAGCTTCGTGTTGGTTTCCTCTGATCTGTTCGACACCATGTTTGGTGGAAAACTTCACCGTGAGGTAGTAGGTAGAAACCACTGCTCGAAAGTCATTGAGGGATAGTCGTCCAAGGATAACGTTGTAGATGAAAGGACAGTTGACCATGAGAATGTCAATCATCATAATCATCATCTAATTTTGTCTTTCTCCTGCGGTAACAGGAAGGAGTATAAATCCTTTAGAGATAACCTTTTCTCATGCGAATTCGAGTAGAGGGGTTTGGAAGAGTTGGAGTTGGGATATTTTAATCCTCATTTTGTCAAATGCGATAGTGAATAGGATATTGGTCGAGCTGCTGATGTCTACCAAAGTTTGAAACACCTTGCGGTTGGGTATAGTCATTGTCACCACTAGGGCATCGTCATGGGGGTAGTGGACTCATCAGACGTCTTCTTCGGTGAACGTTAGTTCGCAAGGGGCCATCTTTTGCTCTTTTGGAGGTCGGTAGGTGAGGTAGATGCAATGTTTTGAGCTGTCATGGTTGATGCTTCAGGCGTGAGCCTTCCAAGCTCGGTTTGAATTTCCTTCTCCTGCGGGCCCTTCAAAGATGGTGTGGATTTCTCTCATAACTAGGTTTTTATTTCTATTGTCTTGTTGCTCGTTCCTCCAATCTGAATGTTCTTCCCTCCTGCTAACATACTCGCGCAGATGTCCGATGCGGATTAGGGCTTTGATCTCTTCCTTGAGGTCAAAACAGTCATCAGTGGCAAGACCATGGTCGCGGTCAAAGTGACAGTACTTTTGTTTGTCTCGCTTTTCAACGTCAGTCCTCATCCGGTTCAGCCATTTCAAGAGCCTTTTATCCCGAACTTCCATGAGAACCTACTCGGGAGTAACGTTCAGAGGGGTGTAAGATCGACACTTACTTTCAGGTCGATGGCTCAGACGTTGTTTAATGGCGTTGTCGTCTCTCCTCCTCTTATCATTAATGCTGGGAGGGGGCTATTCTTTGCGCTTCTTTTCCTTGGCCAATCTCTTGGTGCTCCAAGCGGCTTTGTGAGAGCTGAACAAGTCTTTGACATTGGAGTACTTTTGAGCTTGGTTGAGGAGGTCGGCTAAAGTCGTCGGAGGATTTTTGCCGATTGAGAAGAAGAATCTTCCCTCCTTTAGGCCAGTCATCATAACGGCTAGGGCTATATGATCTGAATAGCCCTCCACCTTCTTTGCTTCTTGGTTGAAGCATTCTTCAACAACTCGTCCTCCTTCTGAGTGATAGTGAGGAGGTGGGTCACCATTTTTCGCCTGTCTTTTCCTCAGATGAATTGGGTGATGAAAACTTTGCTAAGTTGTGTAAACGAATTGATGGATTTAGGTTTCAACTGCCCTCCAGCATTGCTTCTATCGAGGTTGGAACTTGTGCTCGGTAGGTTTGGCGTATGTCACCGATCTAACCTCGTAACTCCTTGAGTTTTGCTTCCCAAAGACCTTCATTTTCCCCTACCGCTTCAAGTGTTTTTCCATGCCTTCGATTTTCTAACATATGGCACAAGTCAGAAGTGGCGAGAGTGGCCGTCCTTGCGGCTCATGTAGGCATTTGAGTGGGTTGCCTTTGCTGTGATCTAACCTCCCACGGGATTGGGGGGCCATGCGGAGGTCGAGACTACTCTGTGGCAGCACCGTCTTCTGCCTCGTAACCTAGGAGAGTGTTCTATCTCTCTAGAATTTGCATTAATCGATTCATGTTATTATTCAAAGTCTTGACCCGATTCTCTAGAGAGATGAGCTGACCTCCCCGATTATAGGACCTGGGCGCAGGTGCCGCTAGAGCAGAATCAGCTCGTTCCTAAGAGGATTGTCCGCCTTGCTCTTCGAACGACTCTGGTGGACCAAGCATGGCTACAACGATGACATTCAGAGCTTTTTTTCTTCCTTTCACCATCGTAAAACTCTGATAAGATGAGAATGTCTTTGATGTCATTCTCACAGACAACGCTAAATTGTTAATGAAGAAATCTGATTAACCCTCACTAGACCTCCGAATACCTACACACAAAGAAGATAAAGGAGACCGTGGCTGTAGCAGGGGGACCCTCTGATGCCTAAGTCAGAATCAAGCGATCTGGGTCCAGTAGAGTTAAGGGTTTATTGGTGCGTACCTTTCACCGTAGGATAGGTTCTTATTTTTAGTTGTTGGGCGAAGATAATGTAGATGGTAATCTTTCTATTTAGTAAGTGCGTATTGTAGAGAGAATTTATCTCCGAGCGTGTCACAGTTATCTTCTGAGATCCTCAGCATAGATCTTAAATGGATCTCTTTGATAAGATCTTCAAGTGATCGAGGTCGAAAAATACACGTGATAAGAGATTAATGTTGAGCATCTGAGCTGATCTTCATAGTTGCGTTGAGAGAGATATTTGATCTAGGCTCTCCTGTAGGCTATGGTCGACCTACCCGTGAAGGCTATGTCTGAGCATTAATACCAAACTCCTAGCCTTGATAAGTATGAATGATATCGGGAATGATTATCCTCTTCGTCTTATTATATACTGTAAGGATTTTATTACAAGTTTTGAGTTACATGGCCCGGCGCATGGGATCATGGTTCGGACGGCCGGTTTGGACGGGCCTCCGTAAATCGCAGACAGATCTCCTTGTTGGACGTCAGAAATGAATGGGACCGTGAAAGGGCTTGGCTATTGTCTTCTTTCGGAGGAAACGAGAATAGTTCATCCTCCTGAAGGTCTTCCCACTGTCATATTGTCTGACCGTCCATGAACACCGTGGACAATGTTCATGCTCGCCGGCCGCTAGGAAAAATACATACCTTCGATCAGACCTCACCCCTTTTCCCCGTTGAATTTTACCGGTAATAATAAATAAAAAAAAATTACATTCTATTTTAAGCGATATTTCCCCCATGATATTACGAGAAAATCGTCAAAAATCTGAAACTAAGCCGAGAAATGGCCGAGAAAGAGAATGGACCCCGCCATGGTAATGACAAAGCTGATCACCTACAGCCGGCTGTATGCTAACTTTTTATACAGCCCCATCTTTTGGCTCATGTCACTTCCGTAATACAATCGGTACCATAAAAACTGTAGGACCCACTATGAATATCACCTGAGACAGAAATTAGCTTGGCCCAACTACAAGGTGGGCTGCATCAGCTTAATCAATGGATATCCGTAGGTTTGACGCAACTTACACGTGTGGCCTACATAATACATTAATCAGCCAGATTTTGGAAAATGAAAATAATCATTGCTCGACCTACAGTTTGCATGGTACAGATCTTCTAAAATTTTGAAATTTGGCTGGAAAAGTGGGGCTGCGTAACAAGTAAGCATGCAACGGGATGTATGTGATAGTTTTCTCACGATTACCGTGGAAAACGACATTAATGCCCTTTTACGGACGTTTGATGTGTTGGAGCCTTGCCCCATCCACATGCATAACACGTGCCGACAGGCAACACGTGTACGATATCTGAACTCTTCGTACCATTTCCCATCTTGTCGGAAACAATGATTCTATCTTTCGCCTCGAAAATCAAACCATTTGGCTGCTCGAGTGGAGTACAATGGACAAAGCAAGTGGACGGTCAAGACAATTTTTGTGGCCGTTCATTTCGTTTTGTATGGTGCGGCCCACCTGGGGTGTGGAACGGCTTGATTTTCACGAGAGGAGATCTAAACGGTTTAGCCCATGTGATGGAAAGCTGAGTCTCGCACACGTGTTTTGTGTTGTCAAGCGTGCCCGAATGTGGATGGGATGGGTTCCACGCGCGTGTGGAGTGAGCAAATCTCCTTCCCTTCACAAATTATAATGAGAGATGCTAGAGCGAAACACCGTCAGAGATCCAGGCCGATCATCAGATGGACCACGTCATCGGTATAACCTGGTACAAAAATCGGGCTGACTCACTCAATAAAAGAGTCATACGTTTGTCCGAACACGAATACAGATCAATGGCCGTTCTTTCCTAACGGTCAGTTTTTCCTCGTAACGTGTGTGACTTACAAAGCTTTGTTTTTGGCCCAGGACATATTCATTATGCCCCACCTGATGAACGGACTGGATTTCAATACGTGCGTGCCATGTTTGCCACATCAGCCGTAAATCGCCACTTCAGCCCTGCTGCATCTTTAAAAAGCGCAGCCGTCTCTCGGGATATTTTTTGCCTTTGTCGCCACCAACTTGGGTCCGCATGCAGCAACAGTCCAGTAATCCGAACCGTCCATATTATCTTTACTATCACAAATAATCTATTATTCAAAATTCACACTTTATGAGTAATATTACCCTTTGATTTCCAGAGTTGAATGGGAACCGTTGAAAATTGAATTTTCATTATTCTAAATTCATCTAGAGACAGTGATGGTCACAATCACACGATACTGGCCACGCATTCTAGATTCTGAGTTGCAACAGAGGCAAAACAAAACTCCTCACCCATGACCCATCTCTATACTTCTTCTTCAGCCGCAGGAGCACAGCCCAGTTGCTCCCGCGACATACCAAACGTAAAAATTGGGATTACTTTGATGGAAACGGATTGGCTACTCCCCGCCTATGATGTATGTGTTTCATCCATTCCGTCCATCTATTTTTAAAGATCATTTACGGTACGAAACAAAAAATGAGATATATTCCAATCTCGAGTGGACCACATTACAGGAAAGAGCGTTGAATGAGCGCCGACCATTAAAAAATTTTGGAGGCCATAAAAGTTTTGGATCAAGCTGATTTTTTTTTCCTTCATCTGGGCCTGTATGACCTAATTAACATATTGGATGTCAAATAAACAGTACAGTGAGCCTTAGGAGGATTTTAATGGTGGATATCCAATCAATATAATTTTTTTCATGTGGTGTGGTCCACCTGAGATTTATATCCCTCTCATTTTTGAAATAAATCCTAAAATGATCTTTAAAAATGGATGAACGGAATGGATGAAACACATACATCATGGTGGGGCCACAGAGTACCGACCATTAGCCACGGGGCTGGTGGCAGGGGGAGTAGCCAATCCGTTTCCTACTTTGATACTCCAGTAGTTATGAAACATGATCCGCAGGCACTCAGAAATTGCGCAAGTGGGATAGATTCGAACAGTTTAACATGATTTCTACGTAATTTCTAAGTGCCTGTGTATCATCCTTCACACCCTGCCAGAGTATCAAAGCTTCTCTATAAAAAGAATGCAAAAAATCTGACCTTGGCCTGAAGAATCTCCGAGTCTTTGACAAAGAACTTCAAGAAAGAACCACAAAAACCAGGAAATCGAAGCTTGGATTCGTCGTAAATCAGAGAATTTCTAGGGAATTTCGCTCTCTCAATGAGGCTGAAGACAATGGTATCTTCCTCTCTGATCAGAGCTTCTCTAACCGATTCGATAGTGAATGTATTCAAAGCACTCAAGCAGATTCTGCAAGAACAGACCGTGAGGATCAAAACCCAGAAAGGAATTCCAGAGAAAATCCGGAATTGATTGAGAATCGCCATGAAAATCTCCTCAGAAACAGAGAGAGAGGTTGGAGAGTCTGTACCAAAAGCAAAGCCAGGAAATTAGTTGATTTCTGATATGCCTATTTATGTATAAATGACGCGGGGTGCGTAGTGCGCACTTGATGCGGACTTCATTGCCTCTGGCCCTCTCCTAGGAGGGGCTTTTTGGGGCCCACTGTGACTTATATGTTTTATCCATACGGTCAATATATTTTATCAGATTTTTTTAAGGCATGGACCCAAAAATTAGCATTTAAGAGGCTTAAGTGGGCCACACCATAGGAAAAAGTGGGGAATGAATGCATACCACTGAAAATGATTTGGTGATATGATATTTATTTTTTCCCTTAATCCAGATATATGTGACCTTATTAACAGGTTGGATGGAAAATAAACATCACCTTGGCCCCTATTAAGGTTTCAACGGTGGCATTACTATCACCACTTCTTCTTGTGGTGTGGCCTACTTGAGGCTCTGAGATATATATTTTTCAGTTTTATGAACTAAAGTAATCTTTTAAAATAGATGGACGGCGTCGATAATACATATACATAATGTTGGACCCTACAGAGCCACTGAAGGAGCGTGTCCGTCCTGCCGGTAGGACGCAATCCGCGTCCACGCGCACTCGTTTTTTGCGTTGTTGCACGACTCGGTTTGGGTGTATCGCCGGATGTACTGAGGTCGGTGTATCCCAAACTGTAAGGCCCACTTTAATGTATTTTACTTAAATCCACGCTGTCCATTCATTTTTAAAAGATCATTTTGGGGCATGCCCCCAAAAATGAAGCGGATCCAAATCTAAGGTGGAGCATACCACTGGAAACAGTCCTGATTTAATCTCCACCTTAAAAACTTCATGGGAATCACTGGAATGTTTATTTTTCATCCAACCTGTTTATAAGGTCAAAAATACCTGGATGAAGATACCATAAAAATATCAGATTGATTCAAAATGTTTTTAATGTCAATTACCACTGTTTCCTGTATTATGGCAAGATGATATTTGGATCTGCTTTCTTTTTGACATAATGCTCTAAAATTATTTTTAAAAGCGTATGAATGGAGTGGATATAAGTGAAATACATCAAGGTGGGCCCCACTATGAGGGATACGTCCCATCTGGGTGGATCCGGGGATCCACCGAAGCCGCGCACGTTCAGAAAGGACTGCGCCGGCCTGACTTGCCGGCAATCGGACCGGGCTTTAGCTAAATGATCTCTATGTGAGACAAATAATCAGATCCACACCGTTCATCAGGTGGGATGTTATATTTTTATCATGAATCCTGAAATTCAATCAAATCAAAGGGCTATTTGGGCCAAATTATAGGTAAAGGTGTAAAATCATGCCTAAAAACCTAAATTCACATAGTGTGGCCCACAAGTCCTGGAATTTTTCGAATTTCGTAAAATACATTAATCCTAGTATTTCACGTCAGATGAATGGATTGGATGTTGTATGAAAAATGAAGGTGAGCCCCACAGACAACTTGAACAATTTTAATGGTAGGAATTCCCACCTCATCTGTTTCCCATGGTGTAGCTGATCTGTGCATTGAATCGACCTGATTTTTGAATATCAAAACAGAAAGATGGTGGTGCACATGATGGATAGGATGGATCTCATCCACATGAAGTTATTCTATCCACATATGCGAAACTAACGGCCCCTAATGGTACAAAAGTCAACAAAAGCGTTTTTCGACTAGAGAATGGTGGTGACCAGTAAAAGGAGTCTAGACCGTCCAATTCGTTGACCCAATATATGGACGGAGCAGAACCTAAAAATAAAACCGACGAGATGACGTCAGCAATCTGGTTCTTCTCTTCTAATATGGGCCACTAACTATTTTACTTTTAACCATATCCATTTGTTGTCGATTGACTTGATGGTTAGGATTGCTTGACTGTGACATTTTAAAGAAATGCTCCATCCACAATGAGTGGAACACATCATGTACAACAGTTCCACATGTTAGTGTGAGAATGGAGTCTAAACCGTCCATTTTAGAAAAGACGTATATTAAAGGGTTATAATATTTCTATTCGGAAAACTTCCAAAGAATCCGTCTTCTACAGAGAGGCCCATTATTTTCAACGGTTTAGATCTTTGAACCATTGCCCCCGTATGCTCAAACTCCAACTCAAAAGACGTGGCAGTTTAGAGAACACGTGACGAATTTGTCTGGTCCTGCCTGCGCCACCATGAAATTAAAAATGTGTGGACGTGAGGACTGCCAAGCGTAAGTATTCTCGCCACCACACGTGTGTACGTTAAGATCCAAACCACTCATCTTCTGGGCCGCACTATCTAGGTTCCTGGAACTACAAGTTACGGAGGATCCTCATCGGTGGGCCACACAAGTACAATGAATTCAGGCTACGGTCAGATATTTTAACCGTCCACTTGTAAAGACCAATTCCTTGCTTCAGTAATTATAGCGTCCGGATTGAAATAGATCCATCAGATCATGGTCTGGATTACTAAACCATGGGCCACGATTTTACTAACTGGGCCCACCCTATCACTGTACATCTCCTGATGCATCAGGACCGACGAGAAGCGTTTGGCTTTGGACTTTTCAAACGTCAACATGGATTACACGTGAGCAGTGAAAAATCATGATATCACTTGGGTTTTCGTTTTGTTGTTTTGTGGCGTGGAGGATCAAGTTATGGGTCACTTCAGTGACGTGGACGGCTCAGATTCCACGTAAGATGATGAACGACATAGCACGTTACAGTGTCCCCACACGCACTTTGACCTGTCCTTTGCTCATGTACGTCCTTCAGACAACGGACACGTGAGGATATGATATCTGAAAAGAAAAAGTACGATACTCCGGCGGAGTGGGAGGGATGATACACGAGAGATCGGAAATTGCTAAAGGTGAGTCAAAGTAAACGGTCGAAAATAGTTAAATGAACGTTGACATTTATCAGGAAAGGTGGGAGTGATTATCGGCTAGGATTATCAGAAGTAGATTTCACTGGGTGGATCTACAGTACACACTGCCAGGTGTACGGTGGCGGAATGAATGCTCTATCATGTAAAGTGGATCGTAGGATGAAACAATATTCACCCCTTTGATCTGACAGTCTGGATGGCCCATTGGATATGATTAACGGTCTAGATCGTATGATCACCCATCGATAATAGATATGTAGGGCACTTTGTTTCCATGAGGAGATTTGAGGACATAGGCTCTCTAACTATTTCAAATTTCAAACGAGAAAAGAGGTGGGAGACGTGGTTCCCACCCACGAGTCTAGCCCAACATGTGTGGCCCATAGTCCTAAGACCAGTGGCCCCGATGTTACGCAAGTCTCGTCAACGGTAAGGGCCACATATGTGTTAAAAGTGGATTGCAACTTAAAAATCTCAACCATCCATTTCGTCAATCATGTGTGGCCCACCCTATGATCGGATGCGATTATTTTTGCGCAAACACATCATGTATACTGTGGATCCCAGCAGATGAATGGCCTAGATGTTGCAAAAAGATGCCACATTCTTTGTATGTGGACCAGCAATCAGCTACATATTTGAGCAGCGATAGACAGGAATGTGGGGTTCCTTACTCTTGCTCGGGTGGTGGACTGTCACGAGTTTCAACTCCCGGTCAAGGGTTCGAGTACCCATAGGTGGTGAAATTCCACCAGCGTCAGTGTGTGGGGTGTGTGTGCGTTTGTTAATATATATATATATATATATATATATATATATATATATATATATATATATATATGTATATATATAGGATGGGGTGTGTGTGCGTGTGTTAATATATATATATATATATATATATATATATATATATATATATATATTTATATTTATATTTATATTTATACAGGAATGTGGACGTTAGATGTATCAAACGGTTGATATCTTGATTCAAAACAATTACCTGGGATCCCAAAGATTTGGGAATTTTATAAAATACTCCCTACTGGTAATGAAATTACATTCCAGTACCTTTTTAAAAATTTTTTCATTAAGATACCGTAAGATTTTTATTTTTAACCGTATATTTTTCAGAGATGATCAAGATTATCGTACACTCTTAAAAAATTGTGAAAAAGAAAACCTATATTCTCTCACCTTTAAAGTGGATTATCCATTCATCCATTTTGCCATTTCATTTTACGACATCAGTTTAAAAAAAGAAAAAATTAATCTAAACTCAAATAGGACTCAAGCAAATATTTTATTTTTCTCTTCATCCAAGTTTGTATAATCTTATCAATGGGTTGGATGGCAAATAAACACTGTGGTGAGGCCTAGGACGTTTTTAATGGTTAGGCATTTGGGCATTCAATCACAACTGTTTCTATAATATAGTTCACATTAGATTTGGTTGGTACGATAAAATGATCTGGAAAAAAAATAGATGGAGGGGATTGACTGGCCATTCAGTAAGAATTGCTTTGATTGGGTATCTAATCATTTATTAGGAAGACTTAACAAATGAATGTGAGCTGTTGGATGTCTGTCCTTTAGTGACCATTTATATCCACATGTTAAATGGATGTCTTTTAGTGTCCATTTATGCCAACATGTTAAAGAGTTAGGATCGTCCTAATCATGCGATTCTTTTCTTTTTGGTCTACAGGCCATTCAGTGCTTCTTCTATTAAGTAAACGGTTATGATCTAGTTCATGTATGATACTTGTGCCAGTAGGCCTCATAGATTTTTCTTTACGGCCAATAATGGGAAAATAGGGGTGTGGTCCTGAGGGGCCCACTTTGATATATTTCACTTACATCCACACTGTTCATACGTTTTAAAAACTTATTTTAGAGTATGAACCAAAAAATAAAATAGATCCAAATCTTAAGTGGATCACACCATATGAAACAGTGGTGATTGAGAACCTACCATTAAAATTTTTTTGGGGGCTATCGGAATGTTTATTATCCATCCAGCCTGTTGATAAGGGAAAAATGCCTGGATTAAGGGACCACAGAAATATCATCTTAATTCAAAAAATTTTGGCCCACAAGAGGTTTTTAATGGTAAATCACCCCTGCTTCCTGTGGTGTGGTCCACATGAGATTTGGATCTGCTTAATTTTTTAATTAATGTCATAAAATGATATGTCAAAAAAGGATGGACGACGTGGATGTAAGTAAAACACATCAAATTGGGCCCCACAGTCGGAGATCCACTGAAGCGGACATGAAAAATAGGGATCCCGGCGGAATAGGGATTCGGTGGAAGCGTATTGCGTCCGAACCCCGTTTGGACATTAATCCGTCTGACCAGAGCTCCTGTGGGTCCTACCGTGATGTATATGTCCATCCATGCCGTCCATACATTTTCTCATATTATTTTAAATTATAATATCAAAAATTAATTAGATCAAAGAATGAAATGGACCACACCGAATAGTGAGATTAGTTGCATTAAATGCAATGTTCATATCTAGTTTGGTCAACTTGAGCGT
This sequence comes from Magnolia kwangsiensis, assembly GCA_037074715.1. Lineage (NCBI taxonomy): Eukaryota > Viridiplantae > Streptophyta > Magnoliopsida > Magnoliales > Magnoliaceae > Magnolia > Magnolia kwangsiensis. The sequence goes on from CM073582.1 coordinate 18,534,369, forward strand.
TGGGTATACTTTATTTTTGGTATACTATCTTAAAATTAGTGAAGAAAATTGATGAATGGCGTGGATAAACAGATACATCACGGTGGGCCCTACAAGATCTCTGGTCGGACGGATTATTGTCCCGCCGGCGTTCGGACGCAATCCGCTTACGGATTTGGGAGCAAACCATTTAAGGCCGTATCCAATACAATTAATGTATGAATCGATGTATGGGACCCACCATAGTGTTTAATCTAACTGTCCATCACATGAGCCCACACTTTGGATTTCAAAAATCAGGTCGATCCAAAACTTAGGTGGACCACACCATGTAAAATCATGTATAAAACTTTTAAAACAATTTCTCATGGCCCACCTGAGTTTTGGAAATCATGATTTTTATTTTTATTTTTTGGGTGTCCATTCATCCAATTGGATGCATCTTTGAATGGTTTAGATGGCATATACAAAACATGGATGGTCCTATACACCATCCAGAAGGTTTTCAATGGTGGGCATCCACATCATAATCATTCCCTGTGATGTGCCCCACCTAAGTTTTTTATTAGTGCGATTTTGGGGGATCAATAAGAACATTAGGGTGTATAAAATGATGGATGGATTGGATGTCACAAAGACATCATCGTGGGCTCCGCAGACCAAGTTGTACCTTAGGCCCAATGTAGTGGATTTGGCTTCAAAAGGGTTGTAGGTGAGATCGTCGATACACTGTCCCTCTTTCACCCTTCATCCAAAACTCAAGTAGGCAACGGACGGTCGGACGTGGATTGGCTAGTACTCTGCCCCACCATGATGTAAGTGTTTCATCCATGCCTTCCATCCATTTTTTTCATATCATTTTATGATATGAGCACAAAAATAAAGTAGATTCATGTTGAAATTTTATACAGATTAATATAATTTCTGTATAATATGGTAACTGAAAATTGCAAAAGAATATGAAATGTGGACAGGTTGAAGCACGTCTGAAACGTTGCCTTTAAAGCATTATTTGCCCTTACTCAAGTGAATTGAGTATGACGATAGGTTACAGGCAAATCGGGGTCCTTGCTCTTACCCGGGTGGTATACTCCTTGGAGTTTCAACACTGGGTCAAGGGTTCGAGTACCCGTAGTGGTGAAATCCCATGGTGTGTGTGTGGGGGGGTGTGTGCGTGTGTATAAAAAATTAAAAAAAATTTTTTTAAAAAAAGATTACAGGCAAATCGCTTCCAGGATATGACGAGCCTGGTGTGGGTCTGCTTTTAGCAAACACGAAGGCCCAGTAAATGGAACTCTATTACACACTTTCTGGTAGTATTACAATAAAAAGGAAAAAATCTCAAAACAAGAAAGGGAAGAGAAAATGTGATTTTGACTACTACACTGGTCAGTCCAAATCTTCAGCCACTGGTTCAGTTGAATCATCCTAGACCACACCGTTGGTCTGTTCTTGGAAGCTAAGGATCAAGCCTTGCTATGTTGCTGTAATCACTGGATTATAGGAGTGAGAAGTAATGGGCTGTCTTAGTTCATATGGTATTGCTGGATTGGTTGTGAGATTGATTGGAAACCCATCCAGGCACTTATTTTATAGGCTCAGATGACTGAGAGTTATGGTCCAGGGATATAAATCCCACTAGCCGTTTTATGGCTGTTATATAACTGTTGGAAACTAGCCGTTTTATGGCTGTTGTGAGAGAGCTGGCTAGCTGTTTTATGGCTGACTGTTGGCAACAGTTTCCTTCATTAAGTCCATAGCTGTTACACATTTGTGTAACAGTTATGTTTCCAGCCACTATATAATCAGAGGGACTCTCATTCAGTCCTTTAATTTTTGTCCAACCACCCATCTGCCTTAGCCACTTTGTTCGCCTCGCTCCGGTTCGCAAAGTGAGTGACCCTCTGCGTATGATGCGCACGTGCGAAGTGCAAAGTGCACCACTAGCGCCTCTATAACTACACTGCCTCACATGCCTACGCCCTCGCACCGAGCCCATGCCCGTGACTGAGACCGAGATCGAGACCGAGCCTGAGCGCGTACGCTTGCGAAGTGTTCCAGTGCTTCGCACTGGAACACGTAAGTCCCATGGTCCACGGACTACGAAAGCAAATATTATGGTACTCCATACTTTTCATTTAAACACCTTTTTTCTCTCTTCCCTTTCCCATGTAGGACTATTCCCAAAAACCCTTAAAATGTGTTTTTTCAAACAAAAACAACTTTTATATATTATATATTATTTTTATTATTAAAATATATTTTATTAAAATCAATATTTCTACAACAATCCCCCACTTGATTTTTTATAAAAATATATTTTCTCGGTTAAACATTTCTATCAAAATAATCAGCTTATATGCATAAAGAAAGATATCTTTTAATTTTAATTTTTCCTTAGTGCAAGTATCTCAAAACTTAGTCGAAATGACTAGTAGCCGCAACTTTGAACTAGTTATTCCTAGATAACAGAGTTGGAGAAACCACACACATATTAGCTATATGTTGTTAGAGTTTTCACAATCTTGCTTAGCACAATTAATGGTTATATACTTATCCTAATTCGTGAACGATCCCGAGAGAAAAGTCCTAACTCTCATGAGAGACGGCACCATCTCTATGTTCATATAGGTGAAATTCTTCTAGTGTCTCTGTTACTATAAGACACTTGTCCTAACGACTAGATTTCATTAAGAGTTCTAAGACTCAACCCTCTTTCGTAACGCTCGGTACTTATCTATTATGGATGAAGTTTTATAATTTAATGCTGAAAACTTTCCACGTATCAATGACTTGTTCTCACCCATTAAACCCAAATTTAGAGATTTTCTGACTTTAGGTTGGGTTACCATCACTGGTGAAACTTTGGTTGAAGAGTTTCAACCCCATCTTCTAAATGTAACCTTTACTACCTCTCTCGGTAGAAGTTTAGTAAAAGGATCTGTCAAGTTATTGCTTGATTTCATATAGGAAATAGTAATGATTCCTTCTTAAATCAATTATCTTACATAATCGTGTCGAAGACTGATATGTCTAGACTTACCATTATAAGTACCGCTATAGGCTCTAGATAATGTGGCTTCACTATCGCAATGTAGTGACACATCCGGCATAGGCTTTATATAGAAAAGAATTTCTAATAAAAGATCCCTTAGTCACTTAGTCTCTTTGTCTGTTGCAGTTAGGGCTATGAATTTAGACTCCATAGTCGAGTGCGTTATACAAGTCTATTTTTTAGATCCCCAAGATACAGCTGCATCTCTTAGGATGAATACCCACCCTGTAATAGACTTGTTGTCCTTTGCACTCGATATCCAGCTCGCATCGATATATCCTTCCAATACGGTAAAAAACTCTGAATAAAATAGTTCTAAGTCTTTAGTTGCTTTTAAGTAACTAAGTACTCTACTAATTGCATTCTAGTGTTTAGTACTGGGGTTACTAGTAAACCTACTAAGTTTACTCACAGCATATGCGATATCAGGTCTAGTGCATTGCATAGCATACATAAGACTTCTTATAGCACTCGCATATTCTAATTGTGCAACTGTTCTTCCAGTATTTTCTTTTAGCTTAATACTTGGATCAAATGGAGTTTTTGCTTCCTTTATATTTAGATGGTTAAACTTGTTTGGTATCTTCTCAATGTAATGAGATTGACATAAAGCATAACCCCCACAATATTTTTTTAACTTTGATACCTAGGATGGTATCAACTTGTCAAAGATCCTTTATTTTAAATACGGAAGAAAGAAACCTCTTAGTTTCAGTTAGACCTTCTATTTTATTACTTATTATTAACATATCATCAACATATAGATAGATAATAACGATATAACTACCATCTACTTCAGAATATATGCATTTTTCAGCTACATTATGCATGAAATCATGAGATAGAATTTTAGAATCAAATTTCTCATGCCACTGTTTTGGTGCTTATTTTAATTCATACAAAGATTTGACTAATATACATACTTTGTTTTCATTTCATGGTAGAACGAAACCTTTAGGTTGTTCCATGTATACCTCCACATTGAGGTCATTATTTAGGAATGTAGTCTTTACATCCATTTGGTGGATGTAAAGATGATGTATGAAAGCTAGCGCAAATAATATCCGAATGAATGTTATACTAACTAAAGGAGAGTATGTATCAAAGTAATCTATCCCTTCTTTTTATCTAAAATTCTTAGCTACTAGTCGAGCTTTAAAGGTTTGGATAGTCCCATCAGTGTGATATTTTTTCCTAAATACCCACTTACAACCTATGGGTCTAGAACCTGGAGGTAAGTTTACTAGTTCTCGTGTTTTATTTGATAGTATGGATTCCATTTCATCATTTATAACTTCTTCTAGAAAGCTGAGTCTCTAGAGGATACAACTTCTTTATATGTTTTAGGATCATCTTTTATAGTCATTAATATAAGTATTTGTCTAATAACATTTTCTCTATCTGCTTTTACCAGATAGAAAATGACGCGTTGTAAGTCTATGTAGTCATCTCCTAGACTCTTTTCTATTCTTGTTCTTTGACTCATACGGGGTTCAATAGGAGCTTCCACTATTTGTGGAGTTGTGCTATCTGGTTCTTTATTAGGAGTTTGGATTTCATTATCCTCTTACTCTAAGGATAGTGAATTTTCAAAGAATTAAACGTATCTTTATTCTATTATTGCATTAGACTCCATGTCTAGAAATCTATAAGCTTTATTATTTTGTACATACTCTACGAAGACGCACTTAATAGCTCTTGATCCTAATTTGGTTCTTTTTTTTATCAGAGGTTCTATAGTATGCAAGACACCCACATACTTTAAGATATCCTAGGTTAGGTTTTCTACCTCTCCATGTTTCATATGGAGTTATTTTATATTTTTTAGATGAAATTTTGTTTATTATATGACATGCTGCAAGCAGTGACTCACCCTATAAATTTAGTGGTAACTTTTCTCTTATCAGCATTGAGTTGACCATCTCTACTAATGTTCTATTCTTTCTTTCAGTTATTCCATTTTGTTGTGGTGTGTATGGAGCTGTATATTGATGTACCAGTCCATGTTCTTCACAAAAGTTATCAAATTCATTCGAGAAGTATTCTCCTCCTCTATTACTACGAAGAATTTTTATCTTCTTATTTAGTTGATTTTCTACTTCTACTTTATATATTTTAAACATATTAAATACTTCATTTTTATTCTTTTACAGATAAACATTCACATATCTTAAGCAATCGTCTATAAAGGTTATAAAGTACCGTTTATCTCCACGAGTAAGAATGTCATTTAACTTACAGATATCACTGTGCACAAGATCCAATATTTAAGACAATCTATCAACACTTGGAAAAGGTTTTTTCGTCATCTTGGATCGTATGCACACTTTACATTTATCTGTTTCATTATCTGTATATGAGATTAAACTATTCTTAGTCATAAACTTCAAAGTACTATACCCTATATGGGCTAGTTTATCATGCTACAATCTAACGGATTCAACCATATACGTAGAAGTGCTACTTTCATTAAGAGAAAACTTAATCATCCCGTTACAAGCATATCCCTTTCCAACAAAATTCTCATTCCTGGACAAAATCAATTTACCTGACTCGTACACCACCCTTATACCTGGTTTACCTAGAAGATCCCCAGAAACTAAGTTTCGCCTTATGTCTGGGACGTGCAGTACATTAGTCAGAATCACTTTCTTTCCAGAGGTGAATATCAGTTCGACAGTTCCTTTGCCAACGACTTTCGATCGGACTTCATTACCCATTTGGACTTCTTGACCATTAGTCAATTCTTCATAGGTTTTGAAGGCTAATTTGTCATAGCAGACATGTACTATAACGACAGTATCAACCACCACCTAGGAACTTTACCTTGAATGATATTCACCTCAGTGATCATAACCACGATATCGCCTTCTTTTACTGCACTCGCCTCTTTTTTAGATTTGCGATATCAGCATACTCGAGCATAGTATCCGATTTTTCCACAGACATAGCATAGGCCTTTGAACTTTTCATTTTTCTTTTGGGCATTTTTCTTAAAATTTTCTTTATTGAGTTTCAGGGAATTGTTATTCTCAGGATTCTTATTAATAGTGTTTTCTACTGTATGTACCTTGTACGAGGCATTCCCGTTATCATTCTTTCTGTCGTGGTTATAGGATTCTTCCTCAATCTTAAGGTGTTTCTGAATTTATTCTAGTGTGTAGTCCTCCATTTTATGCAGCAACTTCTTTCTATAGTCTTTCCACATCGGTAGCAATTTAGCGATTATAGTCCCGACTTGGAATGATTCAGGAAGATCAATCTTAATCGCTTTGATTTTGTTTACTATTAGTTGCAGTTCTTGGATTTGGGGCAACAGCGATTTATTATCTACCATGCTGAAATCAAATACCTGACGATGAGAAATTTGTTGGTTCCTTCTTCTTCAGCCTTATACTTGAATTCTAGAGTAGCCCAGATCTCCTTTGCTGATGATGTCTGTTGGTACAGATCGTACAAACGGTCGGAGAGCGCGTTCAGAATGTGTCCTCGACACAAGAGTTCGTCCTCGGCTCGTTTGGTGCGGGCAACCACCTATTCAGGTGTGTCATTGTCGGTTGCTTCAGGTAGTGCTAGCAGGTTTGGATCTAGTATTTAGTAGATCTTAAGCATCTTTAGGAGAAACTTCAGCTTGTCTTGTCATCTTGTAAAATTGGTTCCATCGAACCGATCAAGACGTATCAAGTCCTGATTCATTAACTTGATGGGTGAAACACTGTCGGCTTCTATAAAATAATGCTTTAAGATTGTTGAAAATTTATACAGATTAATATAATTTCTATATAATATGGAAACCGAAAATTGCAAAAGAATCTGAAATGTGAACAGGCTGAAGCATGTCTGAAACGTTGTCCTCAAAGCGTTATTTGCCCCTACTCAAGTGATTTGAGTATGCTGATAGGTTACAGGCAAATCGCTTCTAGGATATGACGAGCCTGGTGTGGGTCTACGTTTAGCAAACACGAAGGCCCACTAAATGAAACTCTATTACACACTTTCTGGCAGTATTACAATAAAAAGAGAAAAATTCCAAAAGAAGAAAGGGAAGAAAAAATGTGATTTTAACCACTACACTGGTCAGTCCAGATCTTCAGCCACTGGTTCAGTTGAACCGTCCTAGACCACACCATTGGTCTGTTCTTGGAAGCTAAGGATCAAGCCTTGCTGTGTTGCTGTAATCACTGGATTATAGGAGTGAGAAGTAGTGGGCTGTCTTAGTTCGTATGGTATTGCTGGATTGGTTGTGAGATTGATTGGAAACCCATCCAGGTCCTCATTTTATAAGCTTAGATGGCTGGGAGTTATGGTCCAGGGATATAAATCCCACTAGCTGTTTTATGACTGTTATATGACTGTTGGAAACTAGTCATTTTATGGCTGTTGTGAGAGAGCTATGTAGTCATTTTATAGTTGTTAGGCTAGTTGTTTTATGACTGTTGGCAACAGTTTCCTGCATTAAGTCCATAGTTGTTACACATATGTGTAACAACTATATTTCCAGCCACTATATAATCAGAGGGACTCTCATTCAGTCCTCTAATTTTCTTCCAGCCACCCATTTACCTTAGCCACTTTGTCGCACCGTGACTCACACCCGTCTCGCTCCGGTTCGCGAAGTGAGAGACCCTCTGTGACACGATGCGCACGTGCGAAGTGCAAAGTGCGCCACTAGCGCCTCTACAACCACACTGCCTCACATGCCCACGTCCTCACACTGAGACAGAGACAGAGCCCGAGCGCGAGCACATGCGCGTACGAGTGCAAGGTGTTCTAGTGCTTCGCACTGGAACATGCAAGTCCCATGGTCCACGGACTAGGTAAGCAAATATTATGGTACTCCATACTTTTCATTTAAACACATTTTTTCTCTCTTCCCTTTCCCTTGTGGGACTATTCCCAAAAACCCTCAAAAAGTATTTTCTCAAACAAAAATAACTTTTATATATTATATATTATTTTTATTATTAAAATATATTTTATTAAAATCAATATTTTTACAACAATTCAAATCTCAAGTGGACAACATCACTAGAAATAATTTTGATTAAACGCACGCTATTAAAAACTTCTTGGGGCCACACAAGTTTTAAATCAAACTAATATTTTCTTTTTACCTTCATTCAGGTCTGTATCACTTAATCAACGGGGTGGATGTCAAATAAACATTACAGTGGTCCTAGGTGGTTTTTAATGGTGGAAACTCCAACACTATTGTTTTCCTGTGGTGATGTCCACCTGAGATTTATATTTGCTTAATTTTTTTGATCAAGATCATTTATCTGTATTACTTAATCAACGGGGTGGATGTCAAATAAACATTACAGTGGGTCCTAGGTGGTTTCTAATGGTGGAAACTCCAACACAACTGTTTTCCTATGGTGTGGTCCACCTGAGATATATATCTGCCTAATTTTTGTGATCAAGCCATTAAATGATATGAAAAAATGGATGGATGGTGTGGATAAAACACATATATAATGGTGGGCCCACAGAGCACTGACCACTACGTAACACTAATTTTGTATAGGGTCCACTGTGGTGTCTATGTTTCATCCAATCCATTCATATAACTAAGTTAATCAGGTTGAAATCATTTCCCAAAAATTCATATTATTCCAAATCTCAGTTGTGCCATAGCACATGAATTTAGAGGTTTTACGTGTGATGAAAGTGTGATTTCATGTAAAGTCCATAGGACGTTATGTAGCGCTCTGAAAATTGGGGCTCATTCATACACTCGACTCCCAAGTTCCTAGGTGCCACTTATAATCAATTTTATTGCTTTATGATTAATCAGGCTTAAATGCGCAGCATGGAATTTCTTGAAGCATGAAACATAACCACAACCAGTCTACTGAAATGAAATAAACTATATATATATATATATATATACACATCCAAAAGAATGCAAATGGTTGCACAAGGCGTTGCCGAATCGTCCATCAGCTGGAAGTAGGACAGCTCATCCTCCTCCTTAAGGCTCGTGCCACCAAGCTCCTCATACTTTGCATTACCTGTGCCTATGGAAGAGTCTGGTTGGTGTTTTAAATATCGTCCCAGAGTAGGAGTGACTGATCAACTCAGTAGGTGCTATTAATCTTAAGTTGTAACAGACATCAATTACATTATGAACTTAGGGCCTGTTTGATTTTCATTGTTTCACCTGGAAATAGTAAATACCCAAGAAATGGGTGATTACTACCGTTTCACCTGTTTGAATAGTCACGGTGATTTCACTTCTTGGAAACCGGTTCAAAAGTAGTAGTGGGCATTTTAGGACCCCATTTTGATGTATATGATATATCTACTCCTTCCATTCATTTTATCACAACATTTTGAGATATTAGAAGGAAAATGAGTTAGATCCAACACTCAACTGGCCCGTACCAAAAGAAACAAAGGCCATATGAAGTTTTTAACGGTAAGTATTTAATTCACATATTTCTATTGCGTGGTCCACTTGAGCATTGAATATACCTCATTTTTTGGCTTATACCATAAATTTATCTGACATAATGGATGAACGGTGTGGATATATGATATGCATCATGGTGGGACCCACAAATGTTTTATAATATTTACCATTTTAACCTCCAAAAAGTAGCTGTCAAATTAATTATGGAGAAGAGTGCGGCAACTACGGAGGGAAATAATTATTATTCTTTTTCTAGGTATTTACCATTCCACTGAAAAATCAAACAGGCCCTTAATGAAAAATAAACATTCATAAATACCTAGCTAATGTTGTTAATGCATATGTATGATAGATGATATGATGCATGCCCTCGCTACAGCACTCCCTCGAGCAACTCCATCTAACAATCACGTATGGCCAACACTCCCTCAGAGCGACCTCGACTGCTGAGTTGCCAACCTACTAGTGCGATGTGATGATATGTTAGTCAAGTTCTTAGTTAATTCTATTCATCCAGCAAGTTGGGGAAACTAATACACCTCACGTATCAATGCCCCCAACTAGTTGCGATGCCAAAGCCCCTCTACGCACGAGGCCTAGGCACCAAGATCTTTGATCCCGTCGGATTTTCCATCCCCGACTTCAAGCACATGGGGAATGCTGAGAACTGGGATCGCTTGCGGTCACTATGGGAAAGTTCGTCACCCCAGCGTAGACCGACAGCTCAGACACAGTGTCCCATTCCACCATGCCCGACTCACGAGTTGGTGGATCGGTTTCAATTTGGTTATTGATAGGCTACAACAGTTGTAGGGTGTTCCAGGTTCCATACATAAGTGAGCAAACAGGGTTAGTCAGTAAATAGGCTATACCGCATGATTTCTGGCAAGCACGCGACAGACAACATCGGGTACGAGCGACTTATGTAGTCTAACTACTGTAGCCTACACGCACCCACCAAAATCCATGGGTTTAGCCTCAGGATAGCCCTACCAATGGGGTCACCTTCACTCTCCTCATTTTCCTGACCAACTCAAGGGTTGAGAGTAGTGATTCATAACATGCCAACCAATAGGCTTATCAATTAGCATAAACAACATCATGTTCTCATACTCCTTAACATACACTTCAGAATCTCTTAGCAAGAGAAACTAACAATATCATGAATAAAGGTGCATGCGTGTTGTGTGGGTTGGTGAGGAACTTAGACACTTCTTACATCTCATAGAGCCAATTTGCACAAAGATTAATAAGGCATACATGCTATAGGACAACATCATGTAAAGAAAACTAAATAAGAAATAAACATGAGATCATCATTTCGTACCAAATCATGTAAGAGACAAGAACAACATCATATGAGAAAATCAACATGACATACAATTTCATACAATTCCAAACAAACATCCAAATCCTAAGTTTTCTCTATATTTTTCAAATACATCATCCAAGCAAGCGAAATCATTAAACTCATACTAAAATTGGTACTAGGCCACCTAAGGATAATAGTTTGCACCTATGGATCGTTAAAGACTTGAAAAATGACCTAGGAACACCGAACTCGGTGTCGATCGGCCGGAATCCTAAGACAATATACTTGTATGTTAGAATCACATATGAATCCACCCTCAATATGAGGGATTTCTAAGAGATGAGAGTTTTACCTACTCAATCGGTGGAGAGGGGCTCTTCCGGTTGTGGGTGAAGGATTTGCTAAGGAAGAGGTGAGGAGTTACAAGAATCGGTCTCCTTTGGGCCCCACTAGAGATATGGCCTACCTTCCCTCTTCTTCACTCTCCCTTTCTCTCTTCTTCCTTTATTCTTTCTCCCTTTTCTCTCCTCTCTTTCCTTTTTTCTAGGGTAAAATCGTGTGGGGAGAGGGGTGCCCAAAAGAAGTCCCTTTTATAATGCTAGATTTGGTGCAAATGGCCCCAAGTGTTGGGTTTTTACTATACTAGACCTATGGGAGATTTTTTCTAGCTTCTAAGGCCCGCTATGGGGTGTACAAGTCGATATACACCGTAGGATAGTTGGCCTTAATGATGATCTACATATGGATATAATCGGCCTACCATTTAGATGTGCCAATCAACGAATATGTTAGAAGTCTGTCTAACGGTCACCGATGGTTGATCGGAGCTGTGGCTATACAAATATGAGTAAGAAAATATCCTTACTCCACGTGTGAAGTTTGGTCACAAATCGACGGTCCAAAATCATCAATTTTGCATAAGAGTGGATGACCCAGTTCACTTAAGTTTCAGCTTCTTTTTTTAGGGTATTTATACTTCTCATGCACTCATCCTTTGGCCCAAGTTGAGCGGTTCTGGACTGTTCCCAAGTTCGATTCCCGCAATGGAAGTCAAGCCCAGTAAGATAGATATTACTCTATAATTTTGTAACTAGTGGCCCACCAACGAGTGGTTTAGAACTTGTTCGGAAAATCGGAGCATTTATGAAATGAATTAGGTATTGAGATTTCTCGTGAGCGATAATTAGGATTTGGATTAACTATGTTCATAGTGTAACCTATTTATAACTAGTGAAAGTGGAGATTTAGTCATGATTACTCTAAACCGTCGATTTTATGTTAAAAGAGTAACGGGGTTGATTTGGTCTATTAGTCAAGATTCGGGCCTTATCTGGTTCAGTCTCGGTTAGATTTTTAATTTAGTCATGATTGTCTTAGTTAGTTAGCAATGAATCGGTTAGATTTAGGTCCTTTGTAAGTAAATCATAGGGCTACACCTGAAATTTAAGTGATCGGGCGGATTCGTTAGCTTCCTACGGTTGATTAATCGGACTTGTGCGGTTCTTTACTGGTACCACCCTTGTATAAACTAACATTGAGTGCTAATGGTTATTAGGTGATATTATAAGTTAATTAATAATAATAAATAAAATTCAATGATTTTTGGAAATCCAAAACAGTAAAAATTCAGGATGTTACACGTTAGTTAGGTGAATTTTATAAGATCCACCCCATTCATCAACTACCTCTTCCCTTGTTTTACGTTGGTCCCAAAACTCAGGATGATTTAACACTCAGGTAGGCCACCTCATAGGGAACAATATAAAATTATACCTAAAACTTCTAAATTCACCTGATATGGCCCACCTAAGTTCTGAAATAGTGTACTATTTAGGATTTTATTTATTTATTTATTATTATTATTATTTTTTAATCCTAATAAGGAACGTCAGATGAATGGATTGCACGGCATGGCATACCTAGAACTAATGGTAGAATTGCCCATTCCAGCTATTTCCTACTGTGTGGCATACATGAGTTTTGGATCATCATCATTTTTGGATTCTAAGGTTAAATTTAGGTTGCTTACTTGATGGATAGGGCAGATCTCATGAAAGGCCCATTTACTCCACACCCAGTTATTTGTAGGCATGCCACATGTATCTACATGCAATTGACGGTGGTGATGTGGATTGCCTGCAAAGGCCTTTACATGAATTCACAGGAACTTCCTGCTACTGGGACCACTGTGATGTTTGTGAGAAATCCACCCTAAATAGCAAGGAAATAGCAAGGATCAAAAAAGGAGGGAAAAAAAAAAGGAAATATCAAGGATTGAAAAAGAAAAAAGAGAAAGAAAAAGGAAATAGCAAGGATGAAAGTCATGCACCACTCTGATGTTTTCAGTTTTGATACATGACAAACTCATTTTTATCTGAGCCGAAAGAAAAAAAGAAAATATTGAAAAGAATGAAAAAAAGGAAATAGCAAGGTTGAATATATATCTACGGCTAAAAACATTCGTCAGGCGATAAAAGTTTTAGATCAGGTTAATATATATATATATATATATATATATATAGAGAGAGAGAGAGAGAGAGAGAGAGAGAGAGAGAGAAGTTCAGATGAACAGTTCAAAGTTTTAGATCAAAGTAAAACTTGGGCCTGAGGGGTTTCACGAGGTGCTGCTTCACATGAACGGTTCAGATTTTGGATCCACATCACATATGATGGGTTATCAAAAAAGTTCGTACGTAGTACGTAAGAACTTGTTCGCAGGTGAGCGTTTCCTTTTATATATATATATATATATATATATATATATATATATATATATATATATATATGTATATATTTGTACAGCTCATCTTGAAACATTTGTGGGGCCAGTAGTTTTGTGTTGAAAATTCTGTTGGGCTACAATAGTTAGTTTTGGGTTTTAGATAAAGCATAACTTCGCGTGTAGGGTGATCTTAAATACTCTGGTAGAGTATAATAGTTGATACACGAGTATTATTAAATTATACATGTCGTATATATTAATTTAAATTGGAATTGTATAAAATTGTGAAAATAACTGTCCTTAAGCCAAAGTTCCAAAATAAGATGTGAACATCACTGATTAAAAGGGCAGTCTTGTAGGGAGAATTTTATAAGATTCCAGAAGTTCTACCATATTTGCTTTGAACTGGTTTGCGCAGCACACAAGTGTGAAACACTGCCTATCTACACTCCATCTCACATTGCCAATGTGACAGGTGTGCAAGATTTGAGCGTTCCATCAAGTGGGTCAAATTCTGAGGATCTTTTGGCCCAAAAATTCGATAGGCCAACTGTTTAGACCTATTTTTGGTGCCCTGATGTGTACCAATCACTGTCCACCATGTGTTGACACTACACAATCATAACCAGTGCAAAGCATACTCTATTGTTGTATGTATTTCTTTCGACAATACGCATTCTATCACGAATGCAAAGGCACCAGCATTTATGACTCCCTTTTGAAGTGCAAATCAACATAGGCAGCATGGCGGCGATTATCATGCCCATTGATGAAGCAACGTGCCCACCATATTTATAAAAGACCTGCTAAGAGAACAAATCTGACGATGATAATCTCAATGAGATTATCTCTTGCATTCCTTTCAAAATATGAGATCTTTTAAAGATGTTCAGAGAAACTATAGCGTTCTAGAAGATTCTAAAGATTCGAAGATTAGACTGGTGTCCAAGCGAACCCAGCTATGGCTTGACCTAAATCGAAAGAGACAGACACATCAGTCTGATCACATTTTTCTATCCATACCTTAATCATAATCAAGAGAATGGAAAAACTATATCCAAAATCTATTTTGACCATTCCCTGATCAAATGTTTGAGAGATGTTGATGTGAGGGATCATATTCATCTATTTCTTCCAACACTCCAATCCAACAAGACAATAGGATCTTTCGGATGAGCGATTTCAATTTCTTAGAGGGGTCCCTTTCGGATCGGCCCATGAGGTTCTCAAAATCCGATCTGATAGCCCAGATCTCGAGAAACTTTAGTAATCCCAGGTCTAATCTTTAATAGGCCAGGTAAATCCGTGCAAAGAACCAACTACAAGAAGAATATTTGAGAAGCTAGCAAGTTTGAATTGAGTTTGAACTCTTTCTTTCTAATGACGGACGATAGTTCTGGAGCAATTAAAAGGATTCTCATATCCAAAACGACAACGTGAGCACGAAGAATTCATAATTAACAAGTAAAATAAGCAATTGAAAGAGAGTTCGAGACCCTACACCAAACACATCATTTTATCTTTTATTTATATTTCTTTCTTGGCATAGCTTAGCTTAGTTTACATTTACTATCTAGCAGGTCCCGCTACAGTGTCTTAGGAGTAGAGATAGTCTTTATATAACCTTAAGTTGTACATCATGATCATCTAAGTTCTGATTTGGTTGATCACACCCACCTTGATTGTCTGTTCGGATAGATACATTGGGTATTTATCCTTTTTGTTTGTTTATTCATTTAATTGATTTACAAACTTTTGATTGCAATAAAATCATTTTACAATATTTAATGAAATCAATAATGTTTTATCTTTTTTAATTTGTGTGTATATCTTTGTTCATTTGAATATTATTTTGAACTTAAAGTGTTAGTGAAAAAACAAGTCCCCAGGTCTATTGACTTACGTCAAGACAAAAAGAGCTCATTTGAAAGAATTAGCTTCATTTCCTTTCAAGAATCGCCTGAATAGAACACGACATTGGTAAGCGAGATGACTATAGATCTTCAATCCTAGTCTCCATTCTGTCTATCTCAAAGAAGGGGACACTAACAATTCAATCAATCCTTAGTCAAGTAGACTCTGGCATGCCCGTGCATCCTATTCATACACATGTACGTAAAATCTAGACCATCAGTTACATGAGTGTTCCAATTTAATTGAATTGAGTGCGACATCAATCTATTATTAGGTGGGACCGATGTACAAAATAAATGGACAGCTATAACAAGTTTTCTTTCTAGTTGTTTGATTATTTTAGATATTGTGGTCGACCAGATGATTAAACTAGCCTGATTTGTCTGCCAGGGCATCTGCAGAGTATGGCCGATCTAATGAACCATATGGATCTTGCACACATGCCATTTAATATCAAAACCCACAAAATCATTTCTATCTTTGACTAAACGATGGCACCCACTAGACTAATCTTCAACTACTACCCGGAGTAGATTAGCGTATCATACAACCCATCTCATATCATACCTGGGCAACATCCAAGCCATCATAAGGTGGACCCCACCTATAAAACATCCATTATTCCCATGCAAGGCAGCTCGCTTCATGAACGCGTTGTACTGATTTTTGCGTCACGTGATCTTAACAATGGGACCCACCCATTGGACGGCTTGGATGTCGTGCACAAGTGACAATGCTTGCACATGAGTTTGTTTGTATGCTAAGCTAATCTACGACTGTTCTTAAAAGATATCACTAAGTTACATTATTATATTTTGAGGCAGATGCGTCCAAATGAACCTTGCAACGGACGGTTATAAAAACAGTTACTCAGCTTTCTTAGATTACAGTGCAAGCCGTTTCAAGTTGTTGCACGTGGCGTGTAAGCAGGGTTGGGTAGGCCACATGGGTCATTGGATCATGTGTAAGATCTAACTGGATATAAAACTAGACCCGTCTAAATACCCGCCAGTTTATCAACACTCCCCAAGCGTGGCATTGTGTATTAGCTGACTTGTATAGGCGTGTGAGGTTAGCAAATCTCCCAATTTAATTCATTGTATTAGGTCTGTTTGACGGTCAACGCAATCGTCCAGACTAAAAAAGTCGGTGGATGATATTTTAAAAGCTATAAACAGCCAACCGCAGAAACTTTTTTAGCATTGGGTTGGTTGGTTTGAATTGATCAGCTGTAGGTGGGGCCCATTTACTAGATGTTAGTGGATGAGGCTTCACCTGTAAATTGACTAAACCTTTTAGTCAACAGCCCCAAGAGTTGAAACTACAACCTCATCCGAATTGCCTCCTCTTTTTTTTTTTTCCCCTCCTTTTCAAAATCTGGCTTTCAAACTAACGAGATTGATTGTGGGCCCCACATAAGAAATCAATGAGATATTGTGACTACGGGGGTTTCTCATTTTTCAGATTTACTAAGCAACACATACAGACGGACAAGTTACCGATCTGTATTTAATGTACAACTTGGGGTGGAATGGACGGTTGTAATAGCTATTATAGCTTCCTAACGGACGGTCTTGTTAGGGGCTCTGTGGGGGCACAACGTAATGTATTTCTTTTATCCATGCCATTAAGAATTGAATGCCTAACGCTGAAAACCTCCTCGTGGGCTATAGAAATTTTGGATCAAGCTGATATTTATGTTTTCCTTTGGTCCAAGTCTATGTAACCATATGAATTAGATGGAAAATAAACAGTACATTGGGCCCTAAGAAGGTTTCAACGGCCGGAGTGATCCACTCTAGCCTACGATCTGCCTCATTTATTTTTGAGTTCATGCCCTAAATTCCACCAAGCCCATGACAGGACCGTCATCTCTAGCTAGGTCCTGGAGGCCACGAAAATGGTCACTTTTGTATTTTAAAAGATAATGTTATGGCTAGAGGTAAAAAAAAAAAAAATAAAAATAAAATTAGGCATTATATTTTTTAACACACGCACGCTGGTGGAATTTCACCAGCTATGGGTACTCGAACCCTTGATTGGGAGTTGAAACTCCTGAGAATCTACCACCTGAGTAAGAGCAATGACTCAAGAAAGGTGTGAATTGAATGTATACCATTGAAAAATTTTGGGAGCTATAGAAGTTCTAGATCAAGTTGATATTTGTGTTTTCCCTTTTATCCACATGTGATCTTATGCACAGGTTGGATGACAAATAAACATCACTATGTGCCCTAGAAAGGTTTCAACTGTAGAAATCATTATTCCCATTGTGTTTCCTGTCATGCGACCCTCGTGAGCTGGAAAAACAGATGGATGGCGTGGATAAACCACATGCATTCACGGTGTGTGCCCAACAGAACTGAGTAACTCAGTATGCAAGTCTTTTGTTTTTTTTTTTTTAAGCCAGCAGCAAGCCAGTTTTGAGTTCATTCAGGTTGAGAAATCCAAGTTTTTCAAAGTTGTAAAGAGCATTTGAAAGAGTCGTGAGCCCAATGCATTTTCCTTTTTATTTTATTCAGGTATTGATGAAATCTGATCCAGTCAAACCGCCAGTGTTTTCGAAATTTAAACCGCGTCCAGCGTAACGAAACCCTTCTCAGCCACAATTGGGCTGAAGTCAAAAGGCAGCCCAAGAGTCAAGACTCTGACCTCCTCAAGGGATTCAGTGCATGGGCCCCCTGTTTGGTTCTATAAGGAGTGCACATGGTCAAATGATGACCGTCAATCCGACGAACAATCCAACGTAAAACCCATCAAATTTAAAAAAATAAAAAAATAAAATTTTTTTTATTAAGCCCACAAATATATGGACATGTCACATATATGCCAGCATGACATATCGGTGAAGCATCCAATCCATCCATCTGAAGAGAATCAAGTCAATCTACTAGTCCGGTGGGGCACGAGTAATAGAACATATGAACCGTTTTGAAAAAATAATAATGATAATAATAATAATCTGCCTTAGTTCTCTTTCCCGTTAACTTATTTCCTATATCATGCTAACCTGACCCACTGAACAGACGGACGACCTATTATCTTTTGAGCAGTGACATCTACATAGAGGTGTACACCAACTGAGCTAGCTTGGTTAGCTCGCTCGACTCGACTCAAAAAAGCTTGATTCGTCTCAGTTCAAAGCTGAGTTTGAGAGCTGATTTTTTGAGCTTGAAAATGAGTTCGAGCTGGCCCCAGCTCGACTCAACTCAAATTGAATCCAGTTCGAATCAAACTCAGATCGAACCAATTCGGTGACACGGTTACTTATACAAAAGCAACATCCTTTTTTTTCTTAATTTTTATGCTGCTTAGAAGGTGTTTGATAAAATACCTATAAAACCATTGTTGCTGCCTCAAATACAATGAGATTTTGAAAGGACAGTTCAGGCATTTGTGAAAATGCTGAAATGGCGAACCAACCCTAGTTCGAGCTGAGGTCAGCTAGTGGCCGAGCCGAGTCGAGCTGAGGACAGCTCAACTCGGATCAACTTGATGTACACCCCTACATCTACACGGTTAAAAGATGGCTTGAATATTTCACCTGTCTGCCACGCTCGCAAAAGTGATAGTATGTGAGGTGTGAGCTTCAGCAAAGCTCACATACACATCCATTACAACACAGGTCCAACCTCACCAATCATACCGTTCCTACCACAGAGAGGGCGGGTTCGATTTCAAGCGACATCATCATATCGCACACCTGCAGATAGAGACGCCCCTCTTTTCTGCCCAACAAAATGCAACGATCACATGCATGCCATGACTTTGATAGGGCAGGCAACAATGTATGTGACCTGGCCCATCTCAAGCCCTTAATCACGTGGGCCCCGCCGTGTCCCAAAAATCAGGCCCACAACTCATCATATTGATCAAACAAGTATTTTTTTTATTTTTTATTTTTTAAAAAAGGACAGTTATGAGACATCAAAAACACTTCAACGTTTGCTGCACAGTCCCATGGTCAGCAAAAAGGCGTACGGCCAAACTATGGGACGCAAAATGCTCGTTTTTTCATTTGGTTTGGACCCTTAGAAAGACAGTAAAAAAAATTCAATCAAAGAAACAAAAACATTAGAAAATCAAAGAATTAAAAGTTCAAGTTAAATATAGTTTCAACTAAAAATAATGGGATGAGAGAAACTGTTACATATATGAATATATCCCATGTATGCTGCATATAAACAAGACTAAAATATATAATTAAAATGAAAATAGATAAATAATAATAATAATTTAATAATGTACCTAGGCAATTAAAAAGTGGGGAATATGATTCTTTGACTGTGTCGAATGCTTCTTTTTCAAGCAATTCATATATAAATTAGAGTATTGCGATGGTGCTTAGAACATAGGTTATGGCATTGGGACACAATAGAGAGTCCGATTTGTCAGTCTAGACTGTCCATTAGGTTCTGCACACATTTCATCTGCCACCATGCAAACATCAAACTGATCTGACAAAAATGGACCATTTGATCAATGGTATTTAATGTGGGTGGTTAATATCACTAACAAAAAAATTGGTCCAGTCAGCAATTTGAAGGCCCATGGTGGATTGCTTTTAATTCAGAAGAATCATCTGTTAGACAATCATAACAATCCCATCCTTGGTGGCTTCAAAAACAGATAGTTGCAGAAACTAAAGGCCAAATCGAAGATGGGATTGCATCGTCCCACAAGTACTGCTTTTGTATGATAGCATATGAAATGTATCCTGGACAGAATGTCAAGTTCAGAACCGATAGATTGAAATGTCCATGTGAACAGATGCAACTAGGAGCACTGGAACACTCTCTATTGAATGTCTCCACTTTCAACTCAAATTTACCAAAAGTATGGTAATGACCAACCTCTATATTTGAATCACCAAAAAAAAAAAAAAAAGAATAAAATGAGTTTTCTTTTTGGAAAAAAGTCCACATTATTCAACACTGAGATCATGGGATCAAGTGCCCATGTGGTGTGGGTGTAGCTGTGTGGTGTGGGTGGAAAAAAAAAATACACACCAATGAAAAATATTGACCAGTGGGCCTACGGCCCTGTAGACAACCATCCATGGCCCAAAAAACACAGCCAACAGTAGAAAAACGCTATTTCTTCTAGTGTACTTTCTAGAGAAAAATAAAATAAAATCGGTAGTTAAAGACTACTTTGTCAGAACCACAGACCCCAAATTTTCATCCGTGTTTTGGGCCAAGTCTCGATTATTTTTTGAAGGATGAAGCTGAACTTGAATTCGAACTTTAGACATACCATTTTTTTTTAATACTCCAAAGTGGTGTGGCTCCATGAATTTATAGGTCCTAGCATAGGATCAATCCCCCATCCAGACGGGTGGCCTGCAAATTAACAAGAAAATACAGCAAAATCCACACATCCAAGAAAAGCTAAATACCCAAACCCTACAATCTCAAAAGTATCCCTGGGTCCACCAGGAGGCTAATCCGATTACCAGTTTTTCTATAGATAATGATACTTACCATTCAAAAACCAAGGAGAACACATTCAACCAGTTTTTCTATAGATAATGATACTTCTATACTTACCTATAGAAGTACTGATTTTAAATACACCCTCCAAACCCATATCCTGAATGCCATTCCCTGGCATGATTAAAACGAAATAATGGAGATTTTGACATTGAGCATGCATTGCAGATGCCATGAAAAGCCAAAAGCAACACCCCATTCTATCCCATCAGCTGGACTTCCAAGGTTTCCCATCAGATTAACAGTTTAGCTTTTATCACCAAAACCATGGGGACCCAAATACACAGAATCCACCTGAGGTGCACAGCTACCAAGAGAGATGAGGCAATGGTCTTAGGAAACCTGGTTCGCCATAATATTGTAGGCATCTGGGTTTCACATCAGCTTTATCAGTTTTCCTTCACCAAAAACCATGGGACCAAGTGTGCAAGCAGGTTTGCAAACTACACATTTATTGATGTTCCTGGATGCTATACTTCCTCAAAAAAGAGATGGAAGTACCTAAATTCCCCATATTTGTTTCGCTTACAGTACAACTATTACAAAGTGGTGGTTTGAGACTACCCACATGACAATGTAGCACAAGCCCTGCATCTACGGAAACTACTATCAATTCCTTCAAAATTCTAAGGCTATACTATGGAAAATTATCAAAAGCACATATCTTATCAAACAAAAAATATACATTAACTCCAAACATTCACAGCAGTTGAGAAACAGGTCCCTAATCAAGCTAAGAAAACTTATCAATCAGCAGCTTGAAAAGAATACATATGCATCTAGTAAAATCCAAGGAAATTTAAAAAAACAGTAAAATCTGAGGACTGGACTCTTTATGGACTGAAATTCATGATGTGTTGTCCCCCACCAATTCCCTACTTGTAGGGATCACAGCCACATCACTTGGATATCAGAAGGCTAAAAATATCTCGACCACACAACTATGAAATCTTCTTAATGGTCCGTATAGCACCCACATGGCGGACATCCGACAAAATCCTTTCTAGTCTATTAGAAGAGGAATTACCATAAGCTAGATAGACAATGTGGATGGTATTTTACTTCGGCCCAATGTCCTTCAGAGCACAGATCTGCTCTTCTCCCATCGCACACATGACAGTCACAACCAGATCCTTTCCTTCTCCAAAACCATCCTTGATCTGGGGCAGTAAATCCAATAACACAACATATAAGTGTTCTGCCCAAAGTTTAATAAATATGAGGAAATATAATTGCATTTTGAGCAATTTGCTCAAGCCCAATAAACTCTACATCTGGGGGCGTGCCTTTGGCAACCAAACTGTTCATATGACTGGCCCACATGGATGGGAGAGACCCGAAAATTCTCTCTGATCAGACAAACCTGACTGTCTAAATGAGCGCCAGCGTTAAATGCAGGGCTGTTGGTGGTAAATGTCCATTTGCAAACCACCAATCAAGTGGTGGCTAGGTCATCTGATTCAGGAGATACCGAGAATGGTCTACCAGATCAAATGCTGG
The DNA here is from genome assembly GCA_037074715.1 of Magnolia kwangsiensis. Lineage (NCBI taxonomy): Eukaryota > Viridiplantae > Streptophyta > Magnoliopsida > Magnoliales > Magnoliaceae > Magnolia > Magnolia kwangsiensis. The sequence goes on from CM073582.1 coordinate 18,556,758, forward strand.
TAGTACCCAATGGTAGGCCCGTCTGTACTGTTGCTGGGTCGAACTGAAGCTCATTCACACACATGTAAATCCGATTATGCTTATTACCATGCTAGAGATAAATGCACATAAGCGCGTACACATGATTCAGTGGAATGCAAGTGCAGTTTGCTCATGAGCTAATGGGGGTTGGGACGCCTAACCTGAGCAAGCAGATTTTCATCAGTGGGAAGCTTCAGATCATCCTTCGTGTTGCCGTTATCAGTCAAAAGACTCACCTAAAATAAATCAGCATCAACTCAGGTAAGTTCTGAAGAACTGGTTTACGATAAGGCTTTTATAAGGATAATCAGGGACACAACAAGCTCACAAAACTTCCACACACACACACACACACACACACATAATATATATATATATATATATATATATATATATAAGACAAGCTTACAAAACCATCTTCCGATATGTCAATAAGCTGATAATCAGTACGAGTCACGTGAGGCACCTGCAAAATTTACAAATGGGATGATTGATTAATTCTTTTGTCCTGGCTCTAGCAATATGTGTAGATCATACATAATTGATAGTAAGATCATCATGCAAGGAACCCCAAACAAGAAAACATACATCACAGTTATGTGATGAAGGAACAATATCCTCGAGCTTCTTGCCATTAAAAATGTCAATTGCTACAAAGTGACATTTCGCATGACCATGCTTTCCAGTCTTCGAAGTGGAAACCTCAACAACCTATTTACAGAAACCAAATAAGCAAAGATCAAATTATGAATTGCAACCAATAGAATGATAGACAAAGCATCTTTGATGTGAAGCAATATGGTGGAAACTAACTCTATAAAAAGGTTATGCGCATACCAAAAACAAGCACACTTCTTAACTACATAAAATACTACAAAATTTAAATTAGAGAAATGCCAAGTGTTCCTTAGTTGATCGGTTCACTTGGACAGTCCAATCAATTGATTCAAACCGTCCAGTAAGCGAGGAAAACTTTTCACGGGCTACCAAGCATATCGCACTGATAGGATGATCCAATCCGTACTTGATTATGCATTATTTTTTATAGCCATCCTCTTTCCAAGCCATGGATGTAGGGTTATGATTGCCTAACAAAAGTGATTATTTAGAACCAGACACAATCCATGATGATTCAGAGAAGATGGATCAAATTGTTGCTTGGACCTATTTTTGTGTAAATGATTTGGACTTTCCATAATAAAGGCCATTGGTCAAACGGCTAATATTTATCAAATAGGTGCACTGTTTGCATGGCAGGCAACGAAATCTGCATTGGACCTAATGAACTGGCTGGATTAATGGATTGGACAGCCTAAGCATCCGAATGCAACAAACACTATAATTTAATAGTGCTCTGGAAGCACTGGGGTATCTCTCTTTAGATTAATTCCATGGTCGTATTAAATCAAAGAAGTGAAAATATCAAGCCGATTAAAGTGACCTCCATGTCCGTATAACAAGGTCTAGGTCGCTGAAATTTATATGGAGAAAGACTGCAGAGGAGATCGGCCATCTTTGGGGATTAGTGGGGAGGTGTTGAGTGTCCCTCGAATCTCGACAATGTCAGTGTCACCAGACCTTTCTCTGTGGCTTTGTCAAGCTACTTTCGCTCAGTTTTGATAGCAATTGTTGGTCTCAGACTCCCAGGACAATAACATTTCAGGGTGAGCAATGAAAGTTCACTAGTCCAAACCCATGAAGACAGTACAGAATAACATGGAGCACTATCTTTCATGCAGATTGTAGGAACTTGTCCCCCTTAGAGATTCTTTATGCAGATATGTGATTACATCCCCATGAAAAACTAACTTGAGTAACTTATGCCCCACAGGTGGTTCTTGGAGCATTGACATGTGAGGAATTAGGAATATCATAAGATGGTTGGTCATCTTCTCTTCCAATAGTTGACTTTTACAAATATTCAAGAGAAATTAACATGAACATAAGGCAGCGTACTTTGGAGGTTGGGCTGACCATCCTTAATGTCGTGGTCAATGTGGCTTAGCATATATTAATGACGTGCCTTGCAAATTACAAGTGTGGCCCGATCTATACAGTTCGGACACAGGACATGTGCCAATTTTGGGCCTATGTAACCAGAACACAAGTTGGGAATTGAAGAGAGGAAAGTTTATGATTGGTGGACATTCCAAATCAGATTTCTCAAGATGCAAGGAAAAAAAATGGTTACTGGTCTTAAGTACCATAACAGATTGTCTCCTGTGAATATGGGTTCCTAAATGATGGTAAACCCTAACATCCTCAGTTTACGAGGCCTCGGAATTTTGGAAGGCTGTCTTCTGCACCCTTCATGGTTTTATGAGTTGGTGTTTTTTGAGGTGGAAGATGGTGCCACATCCAGATTCTGAGAAAAAAAAAAATAATAATAATAATAAATTGGAGAGAGAACTGTCTGGATTTTCCCAGCCCTTATGCTGTCTCCTCCAATCATAGAACAACAAGCCCAATGCTTCAGTTTGATCAGAGGTGGAACAATGTAGTCACCTTGCTTCAACAGGAAACTACAGGCCTGTTTGGGAGCTTGGAAATGAAAGGAGAGAAAATGACATTTTCTTTATAGCTATTTTCCAAGAACGCAATTGGAGAGAGTGAAAAATGGAGGCTCGGGAAAAAAAAAAGGACTTTTTCCATGAAAACACATTCTTGGAAAATATTTTCCACCAAAAAGTGAACTCCCGATCAGGAAATTTGCCATTTTCTTGGAAAATATTTTCCACCCAAATACCTTCCAAGCTCCCAAAGAGGCCCGAAGAGAGAATGAGATGGTTTAATTTCTCAATTTGGCCATTCGGTTGGGAAATTTTCCCTTCCCCTGCATTTACAGACAAATGGAGAAGCCAACTCCTTTCTGTAGTTTGCCACATGGTGATCATTTCTCTGTCCATCTCTAGAGGCCAGAGGATCTGATTTGGCGTTTCCAGGGTCCTTCCAAGATGGTTGCATTTGGATGGATGGGTGGGTTTTCAGATGGCTCCTCGCCATCTCTTTCCCTCGCCTTTTTGAAGGATTCTTAATAAATTTTCACTACAGTTCATATGTCGTCATCATCTAAGCCTTATCCAAACTGATTGAGGTCGACAACACAAATCCTATCCAGCCATTCTACTCTATCAAGCCATGACCTCAGTTAGACCATAGGTCATCAAGTCTTTTCTCACTACGTCCACCCATGACCTTGTGGGCCTTCCCTTGCCCTTTGGGAGACATCAACTTGCACCAACTCAATAGTCCTAACAGGTGTAGTTCTTGGTCTCTGTTGCACATGACCAAACCATCTAACTCTACTTTCCCTCATCTCCGTTGCACATGACTAAACCATCTAACTCTACTTTCCCTCATCTTATTATGTATTGGTGCTACTCCCAAGTTCCCTTGAATGCATTCATTTCTAATTATATCCTTCCTCGTCTTGCCACTCATCCATCTGAACATCCTAGTGCCCTAAGTCAGCCAGCAGATCAGATGGGAGCAAGGGCAAATACAAATTGAAAAATGACTATTTGGGTTTATTTAATATCAACCCAACTTGAAAATATGACATACAAAAGCTTGAAAACAACCACTAGATAAAGCATAAGACCCTCAAAAAAAAAAAAAAAAAAAAAAACTTTGAAGCATGCACATATCATATGCATTTCACAGTAATAGTGAGCTCAAAATTGTCTTTTCAATTAATTGAATATTTTGGCAAAAGTCATTGATAATTCAAAACACAGGTGAAAGAATAGTTGCCTCTAGATGAAAGAATATATGAAATGGTGCAAGAAACAGTTCTTTAGATAGCATTTGTTATTACAGCTGCACAAATTTGTAAACAGAATTTGGGGAAATGCACAAGCTAGAAAAACAGGCAATTGTGAGGAGAAACAAGCTTCTCAAAAACAGAAACCATAAGATTTTTAAAAATTCACACAAGTTTCCTAGTAGTTGGGGCAAAATTCACATCTAAGTAAATGCTTGTTGTTTTCCATTTTGCACTCTATAACTTTTCTCATGGATAATTAAATCTAAAGACGCTAATCTTAGCCAATGAGTTTACTTAACTGTTGGTCTCTCTATCAACACGCGAGACAGTGCCTAGCCTATCAACAAGCTCACAAATCTGTGCCACATAGAGTTGTGCCTTTAAGCCTTTCAAAATACTGCTCCCACCACACGCAAAGAACAAGCTTGCTTTCTCATCTATGGTGAGTGCAAGCTTTCAGGCTAGTTTTTTTTTTTTTTTTTGAAAGGTGAAAATTTTATTGATAAGAGAGGCTACAGAAAACAAAAGGGAGCAAGAAGAAAGGAGAAACGAAAATAAACCTAAGAAAAGGGAAAAGATACAAAAACCAGTCCCACGACTGGATCAACCCACAAAAAACTATGGAGCCCAATCCTCAAAATGCAGATCCAACTAAGAACACCACTAGCAGAACCTCCAATCACTACCAGCAAACAAAGGAAGAGATCAAAACCGCTTCAATTAGGGTCGTCTATTGCCTTGATCCTAAAAGACGCTTGTAGTAAAAGCATTAACAGTGGAAAGTACCCAGTGTCATGTACAAATCATTTTATCTCTGTCGGCAAACAAGAATGAATAATCTTACAAGCAAAGTATGGTGCCAGACCAAAGCATCAATTTCTTCATCAAACATATTTCTTCTTAACTGGAGATTCCAGACATCACATCCTAATCACCCTCAAGAAACAACAATGCACTACCATCACCTCCTCCCTAATGAGATAGGCAAGGGAAATGTCGGTCAAAACACGATCAAAACCGCTTCAATTAGGGTCGTCTATTGCCTTGATCCTAAAAGATGCTTGTAGTAAAAGCATTAACAGTGGAAAGTACCCGGTGTCATGTACAAATCATTTTATCTCTGTCGGCAAACAAGAATGAATAATCTTACAAGCAAAGTATGGTGCCAGACCAAAGCATCAATTTCTTCATCAAACATATTTCTTCTTAACTGGAGATTCTAGACATCACATCCTAATCACCCTCAAGAAACAACAATCCACTATCATCGCCTCCTCCCTAATGAGATAGGCAAGGGAAATGTCGGTCAAAACACCAAATGTCATCCCCGAAACAAACTTTGGAACCTTTACCAGCAACAACGGATGCAATCTTTTAAACTAGATATTAGTCCTTGGGATAGACCCCCCGGGCCCGTGATACTTTTTTTGAATGATTTAGGCACACCCGATACTGATGAAAAGGATATTAACCAAGAGTCCCACCCATCACTACTCATGTCATATGTAACGCAAATAAACTTTTACCAAAGTATGTCAACCTCAGTAGAGAACCTTCCAAAGACATTTCCCGAAAATGCCATTGTTCATCACCCATAGATTTCTTATCCCCAAACCCCACTAAGCTTTAGGCTTGCAAATATCCCTCTGACTCACTAGGTGCCACTTCCCAGAGATGAACTTCCCTTGCCATAGGAAATACCTTCAACTTTTCTCCAATCTTTCCACCCAAACTAGCTGGGCGTTGGAAAATAGACCAGAGTAGATCATCATGTTCAAAATGGATGCCATAACTGCATATTTCTACCACCAAAATGTAAGTAATTGATTTCTCATATCAACAATCTCCTCTCAAACCTCTCTATGACCAACTCCCAGAAAGCTTTATTAGGCTTGCCAATACGGACATGGAAGCCAAGGTATATCGACAGGTAATAACCAACCTTGCACCCCAAATTGGATCCCCAAAACTCCAAGTTGTTGCAATTAACTTTAAAAGCGAAGACAGATTTGAACCGTCAAAGGATGACCTTGAAGACGCTTTACCTGCTCAAATGAGGGATCACACAACAAGACTGTGCCATCAGCAAACTGAAGATGCTCCACCTTGAAGCCCTTAATCAAACATGCTCAAAACCCTTGGCTAGCGTTCTGCTTGAAGCTTTGGCCATCATAATGAATAGGAATCGAGGCGGGGGGGTCAGCTCAACACAAGCTTCAAAAATAAGCCTTTGGGGGACCCATTCAACAAGAAAGAAAAAGTTTAAATAATTTTTTTGAAGGGACTTTTATGGTTTGGATCTCCTGAATCCATATTAACTCTACTTGAAAGTGATTGGACAAACCAGTCCCTTGTGCATAAAAATGAGGGCAGAATCTTTGACCTTTTGAGAAGTCATTCTCCATATTGAAAGATAAATTCTTATTTTGATTTTTTGGCAAGCAGGATTTGTATATCCAATCCCAAATAGTTGGAGCATGGCTATGATGATAATCCAATTGATCCAGCTGCAGTGGAGTCACAAATACGGTCACTCCATATTTGTGTTTCACACCATAGCTGAGCCCCTACGCAACGATCAAGCTACTTAAGCATTGATACACATGAATAAAAATTTTAAAACGTACAAGTTACAACTGTAAATAGATGAAGTTATCAGATGAGAGATGATCGGGCTGGCAAATGAAAATTTTAGAGATGAACTGATAACAAGAAAAGAAGCATAAAAAGATAAAGAAACAAATGGTATATATCATATAGAGGAATATCCAGATCCATATCAATGGACCATAAAGTATTTAGTGCATATAGCATACGGGTCAAGCGTAATCATATTTGACCGCCAGAAAGGCAGTCCCCATCTTGAAGATCATTGAGCACAACAATCAGGTTTATGGGTTGATCCATTCATCAGGTGGGCCACACCACCATCACCCACCTGATGAGTGGATCTGTTTGATTTTTTCTCCCAACCAAGGTCATCCAGATCACAAATATCCGTTATAAGTACGGAAAGGAGTACTTTATATGCTGCTTCCTCCAATGTGTGGTGGTAGGCTAGGGGTGGGATCATGTTGGTCGCTCCAGTATATATGTTAGTTATATGCAGTACATTTTATATAGGAATAGACATTGTAATTTACATATGAAATAATGCATATTATTATAGGCTATATATGTTAGTTATATTCAGTACATTTTATATAGGAATAGACATTGTAATTTATATATGAAATAATGCTTATTATTATAGGCTCCACTAATGTTGTCAAATGGCATAAGCAATTCTGCCTGATCGCTTATGCGATTGTGCAATCGCTTTGTTTTCTTAAAAAAAAAAAAAAAAAAAAATCAAAATAATGGAAAGTATGCGATCGCATGTGCCATTATGTGATCGCATAATCGATTATGCAATCGCTTTTGACAACATGGGGCCCCACATGCATAATATTATATATATGCATGTTGCATAAATCAAAGTATACATCTCTAAATTCCAAGTGTTTGCATTTCAAGTTAATCTACGCTAGGAATTTTTATTTTTTTTTTGAAAAGCAAAATTAATCTATACTTAGGAGTATAAAGCCACAATTATGAATTGGTAAAGTATTGATCCGGATAGCAAATGATCCATAATTAGGGCACATGATTCATAACAAAAAATATATGGGGTTGGCACATTGCTCTTTTTTTTAAAGAATTAACAAAATTTTATTGACAAAACCCAACTTGGCAATACTACGAAAATTACAACCCTAATAAGGGCAAAACATTACAAACATCCACCTCCTTTACGCTGGAAATCCAATTAGCTACAAAGATCGTAGCCTTTCTAGCAACCCTATCCACTGTTAGAAGCCTTTCTAACAAACCCATCCACAGAATCTCTCCTATTATTTAAGCAAGGGTTATTTTGTTGTCCCTAAATGGACCATGGAACTGCCATCAAGGAGGAAACCACACCACCTCGCCACCTATCAAGGTGATATTGGCTAGCATTAGGAACTCTCGAAGAAATCTCCCACTGCACCAAGAATCCTCCCAAAATCGAATGCGTCTCTCATAACCAACTAAGAAAGACACCTTCCATAAATTTAGGGGCCACTAGGTAAATAATTTTCCGCATGCCTAAAGCCTTATACTGAGATGAATCCCTGACCCACCATCCCCTGTCCTAGGTGCCATACTTAATAGCAATCACTTCCCTCCACAATCTTCTTCCACAGCAAACCTCCATATCCACTTCCCAAGCACTGCTAAATTCATAGAATCCAAAATCCTTAGACCTGCTTCTCCTTGTCAATCGGTAAGCAAACCTCTACCCACTTCACGAGATGAAATTTTTGTTTGTCTTTTGCCCCTCACCATAAAAAAAATCACTCCTTAGTTTTTCCAACTTGTCGAGAACTCGCTGAGGGCACCTGAATAATGACATGAAGGAGCATGATCGAGAACACCGATTTGATGAGCATCCTCCTAAAGAGAAAGCAACTTTTACATCTTAGATGAGCTAGTAGATATAGTGTAGTGTGTGTGAGCAATCCAGGGTTCAATCCCTAGTAGTGTTACCTTCCATTCAAATTAGATTAAATTTTTTTTAAAAAAAAAAAAAAAAACACCATATCCCATAGCTGCTTAGGCCTTAGCCGGTTTACCGATGCACAATGGAAGGCCCAAATATGTAAACAAGAAGGAACCAACCCCACATCAAAAAACTTTTGCAAGTTTTGCTACCTCATCGTGAGATGCCTAGATGCCCAACACTTCGCTTTTAGCCACGTTAATCTTCAAGCCCGAGACTACTTCAAAGCACCTCATAACAGATATTATCAACCGTAATCTCATCTACCTCACAAAAAATAATGGTATCGTCTGCAAACTGTATGTGAGAAATCTGACTACCTCAATCCAGCACTTTGAAGCCGCCAAATAAACTAATTTGTTGACCCTTGTGAAGCATCCTACTAAGCACTTCCACAACTACAACAAAACAGCGAGAGCAAGATGCCCTGGCAAGTGGCTCTCGAGCTTTTAAAGCAACCTTGTGAGGAATTGTTGACGAGGACCGAAAATGAAGCTGGCCGAACACTCTTAGATCCATCCTTTTTATTTTTAACCCACAACCAATCCTACCTAGCATGTAACCCAGGAACTCCCAATCGACGTGGTCGTATGCCTTCTCAATATCCAATTTGCACACAACCCCCGGCTTGCCTCTCCTATGCCCGAAGTCAATACACTCATGGGTGAGCAAATTCACTTTCTAGAATTTGCCTTTCCGCTACAAACATCCCTTAGTTTTCCGATATGACATTTGCAATCACCAATCTAGACCTGGTAGCAAGGATCTTTGCCAAAATCTTGATGGGCAAAATATGCCAGATCAATCATCCATTCCATTAGATTTGCCCCGGTTGACACCCTTGCCACCGAAGATAAAACACGTCGACTATTTTGGATTCCACTATTCATAAGATCAATCCAATGGTTCAATACAATACCATGGACCACATCAACTTAGAGCACAAGCCAAGAACGAGTCTGAAGCATCGCAAGAATCCAAGTGCATCATTACCACATTAAACGTATCACTACAAGGTAAAAATCAATTTTCCAGACACTTGTCACAGCAACAAGATCCAATCCAACAGTTTATAAGCACACCGAGGACATTGACAAGTCAGGTGTAATAGTGGAAAAGAGAAATAACACCTTAAAATACCATTTTTGGACACGTGGCACCAAAATATGCAATGTAACAAAACAATTTGTTGCAAGGCTTTGCCGCAAAACAAGCCCTGATGTGACAAGTAATCCTTTCGCACAACAAGCTCTGATATGGCAAACAGTTGTAACAACCTTCGATCTTTAAGGGATGTGAGACAACACTTCTTGTCGTGACAAGCAGCTGCTACGGTCTATAAGTAAGGGTCCCAACCCTTTCAAACCATTTAAGAACACGAGAAGTATCGTCCCTTTGCTTAACTGGAGCCCAGAGCATACTCTGTCACAACAAGCACCCTTGTGCCGCGACAACTATTTTTCAACACCCATGTGCCTTGAAAACAGAAAAGAAATCAACTGTAAAAAGGAAAAATGCTGCTGGAACATCAACTTTTTCCCATCCTTTCGAGCTATATAGTTCTTAGGAGAGTACAAGTCTCGAATCCCCTCCAGATCACTTGATATAAATCAAGATTCTAGCTAGAGAACTTGTAAGAATCCACTTTAAACAAAGGGTATGCCTTTTTAAATTTTCTTGTTTTCATTGTAAGTCATCATAAACTCGAAAATGAATCCAACACTCCCTACAATCTTCAAGGTAGGCCCAACCTTTTCATCACCTTGTGTTTCACCTACACATAAGGCATTGACTGTATGCACTCAATGGATAGTAACTTCATGGTCCATTGAGATGGTTTTGAACATTCCTGTCATATACCTATAGATGGTGATTTAGCATGATCCACAGTCTACACACCCACAAATTATAGAACAAAGGAAAAAATATATAATATAATATAAACTATAGAAGATAATGAAATAAAGAACCATGACATAAGAAAACATTAGCTAAAACAAAAACTTCTGTACTTGAAATCATAGCACTATAATAATCTAAAACGAGAAGAGAAGCTTTAAAGTGGAATTACAGGCAACACCATGGAGAAGAATATTGAATAGATGACAAAAGGAGGAAACAGAAAACCCTATATATCAATCATGATATAGGAGTCCCCACAGCATGACATGCAATGGGAATAAACAACATGTGCCCATTGAGAAGATTTAGCTCCACTAGTCCACCTACTAATAATACTGGAAAACCTTGTCATGCACTAACACTAGTATGCTCGCCATGACTCCTTGAGATTCATGGTCGAACAAAGGTCTGTTTTCATAGTGACTTGTTCGGTCTCCACATATACATAGTCAACTCAGTTTCAAACAACATTTGAAACCATCAATCAACAGATATCTTATGTATGATAAATAAATAAACAAACAAACAAAACCAGCTCTTAAACGTCTTTGGGATATTGTTTTAAGGGATGAAAATGGTTTAAAGTAACCAGTCTAAGATCAATAAAGAATATATCAAACCCACTCTACCCTCCCAACCCACCAAAGTAAGAATGATGAATATGAGCAGGAATTATATGAGCCTCGGCCCAATGATATATGAAGATCTTTGGGCCCCAAGTTCGTACAAGCGGGGCCATCGATCCAACACACACCACCATGACTGCGCAATGTGCCCGAAAAACTCTCATATGGGGAAGCTCTAATCATTCAATAGGCCAACAGTAAGCAGGCAATCAAGAAGAAATATACAGCAACAGTACACATTCAACAGAAAAGAAGCCATTGGTAGGATCTTCAAAACTGGGAATTTCCACAGTACAGTACATGTGCTGTGCCCATCAAATCAACAATCTGGATTGCCAATAAGTGGGCCCCACTTGGAGGAACCCGTGTCCAGATGATGCCAATGGCTAACGTATACCAGATTTCGGGCACTAGTAAAGAAAGAAGCCACTGGTTGGGCGGCTACGATCTTCAAAGCTGGAAATTTCCACAGTATGGCACACATGCCACACCCATCAAAATCACTAATCCGGATCACCAAGAAGTGGGCCCCCATTGTAGGAACTCATGTCCAGATGGTGCCAGTGACCACTGTATGATACATAGACCAGATTTGGGGAACTAATCAAGAAAGAAGCCATTGGTTGGATGGCCAGGATCTTCAAAACAGGGAATTCCTGCACTATGGCACACGTGTGCCCATCAAATCGATCACCAGTAAGTGGGCCCCACTTGTAGGAACTCACGTACAGACGATGCGGACGGCCGTATAATAACATAGATCAGATTTGGGGCACAAATCAAGAAAGAAGCCATTGGTTGGACGGCTAGGATCATCAAAACTGGAAGATTTCGACGGTATAGCAAATGCCACACCGATCATATCAACAATCCAGATCACTAATAAGTGGGACCCACCTGTAAGAAATCATGTCCAGACGATGCCGGCGGCCGTATGATAACATCGACCAAATTCAGGGAACAAATCAAGAAATACCCAGATCAAACGAAATCACTAAATAATTAAATAAAATGAAAATAAAAACCAGTTCATCATAAAACTACATCTATTCAAAAGTTTAAAAACAAAAAATCCTATCGAAAAAAATAGCACAAAATCTTAGACAATAAAGGGAAAAAAACCCACAAAAATGAATTAAAAAATCCATGAAAATTATAAAAATCATTAGATTTAGACAGGAAAAAAAAAACCCAAAAACAAAAAATCAAAGAGAGATAGATACCTTGCAGGGTCTGCTCTTTATGACAATATAGCCATTTTTACGAATAGTTCCTGCTTGCTGCGGATAGGTCTTTGAGGCCCCTGCATCTGCCTTTGACTCGAAATGATGTTCTTCGTCTGACATTCTCTCTCCCCCTCACACTTACTCTATAAACGAAGAAGACGCCCCTACAAAACAATCTCCTCCTTTATATAACCCTCGTTAAGAATAATGCGATGTGGGCCGTTGGACGTTAGATATTTTTATTTTTTTTTACGGTAGAGAATTTCTTCACGGGAATTTCTGTGGTGTAGGAGGTGCAGTCATATGGTACCGGTACCACAGCCACTCGTAGGGTACAATATTTGTGTAGATCAAATCCAAACCGTCCATCATTTTCTCTCATCATCCGGAAGCGGTTCGGCTGGAGCTCGAAGACGAGCGCCGACGCTCCTCGAACTCGAAGATATTAAAATTACATGCGCACCACAGTTATATATTTATTATATCCACGACGTTCCACGATCTATTCACGAGGTCACAATAACTTAGATGAAGAGTAAAAACAAATTTTATGATGATCCAAAACTTCTGCAACCTCTAAAAGGGTTTCAATGATAGATGTCCAATCCTCCGTTACCTTTCATAGTGTGGTCCACTTAATAGCTACATTTATCTTACTCTTCGTCTCAAGCCTTAATACTAGTTTATCAAATAGATAAACAATTTAGATAGAACACATGGATCATAATGAAAACCATAAAAAGTAGTGAAGATTACAATGAAAAAAAAAACAACCTGACCCAATCGACCCCCTGCCCCACTGAGCTGGTCGACCCCGACTGGATGTCCCACCTCGACCGGTCCCACTCTACTTCCACACAACTCCCAAAACCCCAACCCCGACTGGTGATGGTACTGGGCTAAATGTCAGGCCATCTGATCTGTCGTCTTCTCTGTTTGGGAAGCATGATATATTGATGCTGAATCCTTTCTGCTCACCTGTAACAAGCTTAATCATTTCTTGCTCTAATTTAGACAATAGTAGGCTTGTATGTAGCAAGATAGAGTGAGGTTTAGTTGTAAGTTAGACCTTTGTAAGGTAACGTAGAGATTTCTAGAAGATTCTAGAGGTGTCTAGGAAGTTTTGGCAGCTAGAATTTAGTATAATTGAGAAAGTTTAAAGGGCTTCTGTATTGTCCAATGAATGTTAAGTGGTATAATCTAAGCCATTGATATAAGATATCTAGAATGTTCCACTCATTTGAGATTTCAGAATTCTAGCAGCTCTTTCATAGAGCTCATTTGAGACTTCTGAATTCCATTAGCTCTTTCATAGAGCAATACAAGTTATTTCATACTCTACTCGTGTTCTCTAGCGTCCTAGTCATGTTCTTGAGCATGACGCTTGGTGTTGCAAACTTGTGGAGACTGTCTTGAGTAGCTTTGCGGTTTTTACATGAGTGCTGCTTGGGCAAGAGGGATAAGGAATTAGTAAGTCGATGACTCTCCATTCTTTGCCTTTGATGCTTCATTCGAAGTACTTGTCTTATTGATAAGAATTCTCTTACCTTTGCAGTCCTCGCGTAGTGTGTTAATGATGAAACTCTTGGGCTTATTAAGGACTGTGAAGATGAGTGGTTGGTGATTGGTGGAGAGCTGTCCGAAGGGCACTAGCTACGGAACCATTGGGAATACAAAATCAACATTCATCCTAGTCTTATGTTTTATGTTAAAAGTATTATACGCACAGTCACTATTAAGAGGTTTTAGGCCTACACACTTCCCAATTTTGGTATAGAAAGGAGTTAGCTTAGGGTTCATGAATCCAAGACAGTTCAGCTGCAATACTTACATGTGTCCCCAACTCTCGTATATAAATTGAAGTTAATATGCATGTATAGATATTGACTTATTAGTTGCATTTAATTTGGGTGTAACAAGAGAAACATTTCCTATTTCAAACATTACTCAAATTTAAGCAACTTCAAGCATTTCATTAGAGAAAAATTTGTCAATTATATATAGGCCGACGCATTACATGCACGAAGATAGAAAATGCAACAGTCACTAGTAGATAAAAAAAACTTAAGGAAACTATGATCTAAGTTCTTGACATTTAGGTCTTGAAAGATTTGACTGTCACGCCCCAAACTCGGAAACCGGGCTCACAAAATTTTCGATCGCCGAATCTGGCGCCGACAGCCTCCGTAGAACTCCATTCTCAGCTCTCATCTCCCATTCGCCAGGTTCCGATCCTGGGATGCTACGAGGAAGATTTTCAAGATCAGTTTGAATCATAATAAGCATAACCAAAGGCATAACCCACAAACAACAACCAAAAACTTCATTACATTTTCACTATGATAAAAAACTTTACAAGTACAATGAGCATAAAGGGAAATACAATGATGATGAACAAAAATCTCCAAAGTGATCTGCAAAGCGCTCCTGCCTCAGCGTTGCTCGCCCCAACGTCACCTGCACACAACGGTCATGCATAAACTTATAGAAAGCTTAGAGGGTGGTGAAAGTGTGTGCGCAAGGTAGTAATATGATCATGCAATATCAAAGTAATGCAGAATATGCAGATGGATCCATAAATACCGTTAGCCGTACCAAGGTTATGCGATGCAAAGCATGAATGATGTCGGTCATACTAGGGCTATGCGATGTAAGATGCAAGTCAAGCATACAATCCTCATATAAGTCCACATATCAATACAGCTCAACTTTGGGATATCATCGGGATCTAGTACACTCTAAATCAGATCGTCGCCCCATCGCGCGCAATAAAGTAAGTGGAAGAGACCTCATTATCCGTCTGCCAATATCGGGCTCGACTCGTCGATAGTAGACCCATTTCTTGAGCTGGTAAGACTCAGCCTAGCTTTGCTCCTTACTCTCGGGTAGGTAAGATCGCACTCCCTTCCAACCGACCATGACATAGTGGAAAGTGCAACCGTCTGGTAATTGACACTCGGCACTCCTGTACCCACTCGGTCGAGACGTTGGAGCAACCTCTTGGTACCATAAGGGTTTAGAGACTTTCATCCAGGGATATTTATAGCACCTCATGTAGAATAAAATTTTTGGTATTCAATCCTGCTAACCACGATATGTCTGTGGAAGCTACAACCCTAATGTCACCAGGGCGTAAAGTAACTATATCACACAATGCGAAATGCATGAATCACGCTATCCAGTCATGCAGCAAATTCTGGACGTATCGTGCGCTCATGTAGGACAACACTGCTTAACTGGGAGCCCATAAACAACCTGCCTGAAGGCATATGCTATGATCAGTTACCTCTCATATCAAGCATACATATGATGCTTATAATCATGAGTCATGAAACTATACTAAATATGTAATAAAGTAATGAAATATCCTTACAACGCAGGTGGCCTAGACGGCCGACACACAACAAGTACTGCCTATCAATGGGCCCTAGGGAGAGTCGTAATGTGGACATCCAGCCAACATTATACTCGCAATGTGGACGTCAAACCAACATTGGTCCCAAGGCGCGATCGTTGTGAATATCATTACATAATCCGTGTTGGGATCACACATTGCAATGGACCTTAGGTACATTCCATTAGGCCTTAAATATATCAAATGGGCCACATCATATGGGCCTTTATTCATCAAGTGGGCCATACCAATGGGCCGCATCAATGGGCCTTAAGTGCAATTCCCATTGGGCCTTAAATATATCAAATGGGCCACATCCTATGGGCCTTATATTCATTAAGTAGGCCACATTAATGGGCCGCACCAATGGGCCTTAAGTGCATTGCAATGGGTCATAACCCGTGGGCCTTAGATTGCATCAAATGGGCCTAATCTCATGGGTCTTATATGTAACAAATGGGCCACACCAATTTGGGCCCCATATGTACATCAAATGGGCCTCAACCCATGGGCCCTAGTACATCTCAATGGGCCTTAACCCATGGGCCCCTAGAACATCAAATGGGCCTAATCCCATGGGCCTTAAATGCATAAAAATGGGTTTAATCCTATGGGCCTTAGAATACATCAAATGGCCTAATTCCATGGGCCTTAGAATACATCAAATGGCCTAATCCCATGGGCCTTATAATACACCAAATGGGTCTAACCCCATGGGCCTTGGGATATATCAAATGGGCCACGTGGACCTAGAGGCCCACTGTAATATTTATTTGTCATCCAACGAGTTGGTAAGGACACATGGGCCAGGGGGCCAATGTAGTGTTTATTTGCCACCCCACCTATTGATAAAGTCATATGGTCAGGGGGGAATTGATCTCACTGTTCAGCCTTGGACGGTGCAAATAGAACACTTACATCATGGTGGGTCTACCGTCCAGGCGGACTGCGTGAATGAAACCCATATATCGTGGTGGGTTCCACCGTCCACAGCCGTGGACGGGTGGATAAAATATATGCATCACCGTGGGTCCCACGTATGTGGCCTACCATAATGTTTATTTTCCATCCAGGCCGATGATAAAGTCACACAGACCTAGAAGAGGAGGAAAAACAAATTTCACCTTGATCCAAAACTTAAGTGGCCCATAAAAAGAATTTTAATGGTGGAGGTTCAATCACGCTATTCCCTATGGTGTGGGCCACCTGAGATCTGGATCGACCTGATTTTTAGAGGGGACCCACCTCAGGGGGTGGTCCACCTCATGGATGGAGTGGATACAAAATATACATCATGGTGGGGGCCACGGCTGGAGCCGTGGGTGGCTGTTGTCCGCCCGCCCGAGCGCAGGCAGCGCCTGCTGCCTTCTGACAGCAGCAGTGCTGCTGCTTCCTTTCTTCTTCTTCTTTTCTTTTTTTTTTTGTTTTTTTATTTTTCTGAGAAATTTCACATGTGGGGCCCACTTCTTGAAAATCTACACCGTCCAATGGATTTAAGGGCTCAAAATACACTGAACAAGTCCAATGTTCAGTATTTTTGGCGTGTAAATACAGCAAGGTGAGTCCTAATATCTTTGAACGATAAGAAACACAGTTTTCTACGGTATGGCCCGCCTGATTATCTGATTGGCCTCATTTTTCGGCTCAACGCCTTAAATGGCCTGAGAAAAAGGATGAACGGCGTGGATTTAATACATACATAAAGGTAGGGCCTATATGAGTGGCCCTTCCCAAGAGCATAAATAAGCTCATATTTGTGTTTTCATTTCACGTCCAGGGACATCCCTGGACGTGGACGGTCTGTGTAAAAACAAGGTGGGCCTTGCTCGGGTGGGCCACTGAACGATAAATGGTATAGATACAATACATATAAAGTGGGCCCCCGCTTGAGGATCACTTGGATAAAATACATATTGTATGGTGGGGTCCATCCAAGTGGGCCACATCGCCATATCACCACACACAAAAATAATTAAATGAAAGAGAGGGAGAGAGAGAAAGAGAGAGACATCGGCAAGGATGGAGGGCCCCTGCCACTATGGATCCCTCTTTAATACAAGGCCTACATCAAGGTGGGTCCCATCACACATGGGTCCATTGAAATCGAAAATCAACGGTGGAGATCCTTTCCCCACCAATATAGACGGTCTACATGACCTACTTAATGCAAGGAAATAAACATCATGATGGGGTCTATGGAGAATGGCCCCATCACGGAATGATCATGATAATCAAAGTGGACCATCGGCCACATCTTAGGGTCCCAAGTGAGATCCAAACTATTGATCGGTTGGCCTCACTTGGCCCATCTTGAAAACATAAAAAAACTATTCTTATCAAGCACCCACCGTTCGATCTTCTTGCTCCTATGTGTTTCTTAGCTCCTTAGCTTCGATTCCAATGGAGGAGATGAGGAATGGATGACTAGGATGGGAGATCTTGGGATGGAAAGGTGGGCCACGCTTGTGGCTCTCTTGGAAGAGAGGGAGAGGCTCATACGTATGGAGTTTCTCTTGCTTGAATTTGAGTTTGAAAATGAGAGAGTTGTAAAGAGAGAGGTAGATAGATGTGGTGGTGATGGGTGTAAGAACTTTTTGACTTTTGTAGCCTTTTGTGTAAGAGAGGTATGGGCTTTTATAAGAACTTTTTGACTTTTGAGGCTTGCTTGGGAATGGGTGAAAGTTGATGTGTACTTGACATGTTAAGATTGATGGATTGATGGATTGAGGTGACAACTCGTAGAGATTCTCTTGGGTTTTACAACACGCGGCATTTTCCTCGCACGGAACGTTGGCCCACATCTCCTGACCAGGGTATTGCCTCGGCGAGCGAGTCGCGGCATCTGAACTGCAGCGACGGCGCGGTCGCTCTGGTAAAGGTCTTGGGTTGAGTCGATACGGGTTGACGACATACAAATTAGGATCGCGCGTAAATATCGGTTAAGGGCTGAAAGTTATCGAAATTCGATCGGTAAGACCGCGAAAGTCTACGGAACGGTACGGACTAGGATACGGGGCTTACATTGAATATCTTGTTTTAAAATGTTAAATCCAAGTATCCATGAAATGCATGGAATTAACCGTGAAGTGAAGAAGAATTGACTGTGAAATGAATGGAAATGACCGTGAAGTGAAGGGAATTGATCGTGAAATGCATGGAATTGACCATGAAGTGAGGCGAATTGACCGTGAAATGAATGGAAACGACCATGAAGTGAAGAGAATTGACCGTGAAACGCATGGAATTGATCATGAAGTGAAGGGGATTGACCATGAAATGCATGGAATTGACCGTGAAATGAAGGGAAATCGTCGGGATTGACCGTGAAATGTATGGAATTGACCATAAAGTGAAGGGGAATCACCGAAATTGACCGTGAAATAAATGGAAATAACCGTGAAGTGAAGGAAATTGACCATGAAATGCATAGAATTGACCATGGAGTGAAGGGAATTGACCGTGAAATGCATTGAATTGACCGTAAAATGCATGAAATTGACCGTGAAGTGAAGGGGAATCGCTAGAATTGACCGTGAAATGCATGAAATTGACCGTGAAGTTAAGGGAATTGACCATGAAATGCATGAAATTGACCGTGAAGTGAAGGGAATTGATCGTGAAATGAATTGAATTGACCATGAACTGAAGGGGAATTGACGGGATTGACCATGAAATGCATGGAATTGGTCGTGAAGTGAAGGGAATTAACCGTGAAATGCATTGAATTGATCGTGAAGTAAGAGGAATTGACCGTGAAATGCATGGAATCGACCATGAAGTGAAGGGAAATCGCCGGATTTGACCGTGAAATGCATGGATTTGACCGTGAAGGGAAGTGAATTGACCGTGAAATGCACATAATTGACCATGAAGTGAAGGAAATTGACCGTGAAATGATTGGAAATGACCATGAAGTGAAGGGAATTGACCGTGAAGTGAAGGGGAATCGCCGGAATTGACCGTGAAATGAATGGAAATGACCGTGAAGTGAAGAGAATTAACCGTGAAATGCATGAAATTGACTGTGAAGTGAAGGGAATTTACCATAAAATGCATTGAATTAACCATGAGGTAAAGTGAATTGACCGTGAAATGCATGGAATTGACCGTGAAGTGAAGGAGAATCACCAAATTTGACCATGAAATGAATGAAAATGACCATGAAGTGAAGGAAATTGACTGTGAAATGCATGGAATTGACCGTGAAGTGAAGGAAATTTACCATGAAATACATTGAATTGACCGTGACGTAAAGGGCATTGACCGTGAAATGCATGGAATTGACTGTGAAGTGAAGGAGAATCGCTGGAATTGACCGTGAAATGCATGGATTTAACCGTGAAGTGAAGCGAATTGACCGTGAAATGCACGAAATTGACCCTGAATTGACCGCGAAGTGAATTGAATTAACCGTGAAGTGTAGGGGAATTGCCAGAATTGACCATGAAATGCATGGAATTAACCGTGAAGTGAAGGGAATTGACCGTGAAATGAATTGAGTTGACCGTGAAGTGAAGGGGAACTGCCGGAATTGACCATGAAATGCATGAAATTGACCGAGAAGTGAAGGGAATTAACCGTGAAATGCACAAAATTGACCATGAAATGAATTGAATTTGACTATGATATGAAGGGGAATCACCAAAATTGGTCGTGAAATGCATGGAATTAACCGTGAAATGAAGAGAATTAACCATGAAATGAATTGAATTGACCGTGAAGTGAAGGGAATTGATCGTGAAGTGAAGGAGAATCACTGGAATTGACCGTGAAGCGAAGGGAATTGACCGCGAAATGCATGGAATTCATCGTGAAGTGAAGGGAATTGACTGTGAAATGAATTGAGTTGACCGTGAAGTGAAGGGGAATTGCCGGAATTAACCGTAAAATGCATGGAATTAACCGTGAAGTGAAGGGAGTTGACCGTGAAGTGAAGGCAATTGACCGTGAAATGAATTGAATTTGACCGTGAAGTGAAGGGGAATCGTTGGAATTAACCGTGAAATGCGTGGAATTGACCGTGAAATGAATTGAATTGACCGTGAAGTGAAGGGGAATAACCGAAATTGACCATGAAATGCATGAAATTGATCGTGAAATGAAGGGAATTAACCGTGAAGTGATTGAAATTGACCACGAAGTGAATGAAATTGACTGCGAACTGATTGAAATTGACCACGAAGTGATTGAAATTGACAGCAAAATGATTGAAATTGACCGCAAAGTGAATGAAATGGATTTTCGACCATTGACCTAATGGAATTTTGGAAAATAACCAGGTTGGTTAACTAAATTAGCTTCTCTTACCCCAAAATCATATGGTTAGTCAAGTAACTAATTTCGATTTAGAAGATATTCTTATTAAATGAATAAAGAAAGAAATGAAGAAAAAAATAGAGGTAATTTTTTTATATGCTTATATATACATATTTATATAAATATATATTAGAGAAAAATGTAAGTAGAATAAAGTTTTGCATGTAGTGGAAAAAAAAAGTGTATAGATTTTCGTAGCACTATGATTATGGCTATGATTATAATCCATAGCCATTGGGAACTCCAGCTTTTAGAAATCACATTTATGTAAAAGCAGAGGCATTTTGGTACAATAAATGTGTGTCCATACAGATGGGGCATACTGTTGGAAGGTAAAAGCAAATGGGCTTAAAAAGGCTCGTGGGCCATATATGGGTTGTACGGTAGGAAATTTCTCGCTAGCCCATGATACAGCCTGCGTAGCCGCCCCTGAGTCCACTGCTTAGTGGATGTGGACTTTCGTAGGAAGTTCCTGCCTGGGATGCCAACTGGGGGCCACCATGATTTTTGTTAGAAATCTAACCCGTCCATCCGTTTTGAGAGGTCATTTCAGGACATGCGACCGAAATTAAGGTGGATCCAAAACTCAAGTGAGCCATACGAGAGGGAAAATTAAGGAAAAAGTTTTCTACCGTTAAAACCTTCCTGGTCTCCAGCTTCATGTTTATATGACATCCAAACCATTTATGAGGTAATTCCCACTGAAATAAAATGAAAACACAAAATATTTTCCCTGATAGGTAACTTTTGTGGCCATAAAAAGGTTTCAACAATGGTCAATGAATCTCCACTGTTTCCTCTCGCATGGCTCAATTAAGTTTTAGATTCACCTCATTTTCGAGAGAAAATGACCACTGTAGACAACCTTTTACCCAGCGGTTTTTATCGCCGAATACAAACTTATGTTACCAACTTAGACTAGCACGTGCGGACAGCGACTTTGAGGACGAAACTACCCCTCCTTTTTACTGCCGTTGCTTTTCCTCTCCCTCACTTCTCTCGCTCCATTTTTTTTTAAAAAAAAGGACGAAAACTCCACCGCTACATCTGTTGCTTGGATCGCACCACGCTCTAGCTGGATCCCACCCTCTATTCATCAACATTAGGAGTGTATACGAACCGAGCTAGGTCGGCTAGCTCGTTCGACTTGAGTTGAAAAAGCTTGATTCAACTCGGTTCAAAGCTAAGTTCAAGCTGAGTTGAGCTGATTTTTTGAGCTCGAAAATGAGTTCGAGCAAGCCTCAGCTCGACTCAACTTGGACAGAATCCAGCTCGAATCGGACCAGTTCAATGAATCGGTTACTCTGCCATTGATGTTGCTCACCAACTGTCTGATAAAATGACTCAACGAAATGTGGCCGGCGGCAAGGAAAGTATGTACATGAAACAAATACCTTTTTTCTCTTTATTTTTCTTGGTTTTTATGTTGCTTAGAAGGTATTTGATAAAATACCTATAAAACAATTGCATTTGTTTGTAAGATAGTGGGATTTTGAAGTTGCAACCAGGTGTTTGTGAAAATGCCTCAACGGCGAACTCGGCTCGAGTTGCTGACTAAACCAAGCTGAGATGGCCAGTTAGGCTCAAGGACCAAGCCTAGCCGAGTTCGAGCTGAGGTCAGCCAGTGGCCGAGCAAAGTCGACATGAGGCCAGCTTTAATCAGTTTGAGTCGATGTACACCCCTAATCAACATTATCTCGTTTTTCCTGAAAATATTCCCTCCACGGAAGACAGTACGCATGACAAGTATGATATACATTTACCTAAACGGCGTAAATTTTTTGTGCGCCATTGAAATGCCGAATGAAGCTCCCATCTTGGTTTTCAATTCATGCATGCGAAAATCATCCTATGAACATGATGGATTACAAGTAAAACATCATTGTAGGGGCATAACAAGGTTTCCACGGTGGAAACAATGTTTCCTGTGGTGTGATCCACTTGATATTTCAATATGCCACCATTTTGGGCTGAAACCCTTGCTTTAGATGGAAAAATGGATGAACGTCATGGATAGTCCACATACATTTAAGGTGGGCCCCACTCAATATTTTTAATTTTTTAATTTTTTAATTTTTTAATATTTTACTATTAATTTTTTTAAAAAAGTTTTTTTAGGTTAGCTTGTTAGTACACACCCATGTCAATACACACACTCCATGTTAGCCACCCCCGCTAGGAATCGATACCGGGACCTCAAGTGTTGACATGAGGTATCTCTACTCAGTCTGCCAATTGAGCTATGGATCTGGGTGTGCCCAACTTAGTTAACTCAGCACTATAAGTGCGTACTGAAAATTTTATGAACCGCTCGGTCAATTTCATTAATTACTCGATCAAATTCACCGAAGAGAATTTCATGTAAATCTCGGTCAATTTCATTAACTGATCGGTCAAATTCAACAAAGCAAATTGTTAGGCTAGGTCAATTACATTTAAAGTTCATTCCAATTCATGTTAACCTCACCCAATTTCAAGCTTGCCTCGCTCAAATTGATGTTTCCCTTACTCAATTTCTCGGTTGCTTCATTGAAATTTTTTTGTTGCCTTACTCAACTCCTATGTTGTCTCGCTCAATTTCTAGGTTCCCTTGCTCAATCCTCCCTCCAATTTCTACGTTGCCTCGCTCGCCTCACTCAATTTCTAGCTTCCCTCGCTCAATTCCTAAGTTGCCTTGCTCCAATTTTGATGTTCCCTCGCTCAAATCCTAGGTTACCTCGCTCAATTTCTAGCTTCTTCGCTCAATTCGTAGGTTGTCTCTCTCAATTTCTAGGTTCCCTCGCACAATTTGTAGCTTCCCTCGCCTCGCTCAAATCCTAGGTTGCCTTTTACAGTGTGGTCCACTTGATAGTTAGATCTATCTTATTTTTCGTCCCAAGCCTTAATATGAGCTTGTAAAATATATGGACAGTTTGGATATAACACATACATCATGATGGGACCCACAAAAGTAGCATTGTAAAAAAAAAAAAAAAAATTCAGTTTGCCCCGTTCAATTTTCAGTTTGCCCCGCTCAATTTCCAATTTACCCCGCTCAATTGAGCGTTTACACCACTCAATTTCCAGTTTACCCTGCTTAATTTCCAGTTTGCCCCGCTCAATTTTCAGTTTACCCCGCTCAATTGAGCGTTTACCCCACTGAATTTTCAGTTTGCCCCGCTGAATTTTCAGTTTACCCCGCTCAATTTCCAGTTTACCCTGCTCAATTTTCAGTTTGCCCCGCTCAATTTGCCCCGCTCAGTTTGCCCCGCTGAATTTCCAGTTTGCCCCGCTCAATTTTCAGTTTGCCTCGCTCAATTTGCCCCGCTCAATTTCCAGTTTGCCCCGCTCAATTTTCAGTTTTCCCCGCTCAATTTCTAGTTTGCCCCGCTCAATTTCCAGTTTGCCCCACTCAAACTGAATTATTTTTTTTCTTTTGTGGGTCCCATCATGATGTATGTGTTATATCCAAACCGTTCATATATGAGCGGGGCAAACTGGAAATTGAGCAGGGAAAACTGAAAATTAAGGGGGACAAACTAGAAATTGAGCGGGGCAAACTGAAAATTGAGCGGGGCAAACTGAAAATTTGGTTATATGTTTTGGTTTAGGTTTAAGTTAAGGTTTAGGTTTAGGTTTAGGTTATAGGTTCTAGGTTATAGGTTAAAACTTTAGGGAATTGAGAATAAGTTAAAGTTTAGGTTTA
Organism: Magnolia kwangsiensis; assembly: GCA_037074715.1. Classification (NCBI taxonomy): domain Eukaryota; kingdom Viridiplantae; phylum Streptophyta; class Magnoliopsida; order Magnoliales; family Magnoliaceae; genus Magnolia; species Magnolia kwangsiensis. Next base: position 18,581,276 of record CM073582.1, read on the forward strand.
GGGAATTGGGTTCAGGTTTGAGATCGGGTTTAGTTTGGGTTTTCAAGTTTAGGTTTAGGTTAAAGAGTTGAGATTATGATTAGGTATAGGTTTAGGTTTAACGATTTGAGAATACATTTAGGTTTTAGGTTTAGGTTTAGGTTTTAGGTTTAGGTTAAGGTTATAGGTTTAGGTTAGGTTTAGGTGTAGGTTATAGGTAATAGCTTTAGGGAATTGAGAATAGGTTAAAGTTTAGGTTTAGGAAATCAGGTTTGGGTTCGAGATAATCCCTAAAAAATAAAAAATAAAAAATAAAAAATAAAAAATAAAAAAAGTGCATTGCATTGACCCGGTCGACCCCATCTCGCTGGCTTCTTTTTTATTTTTTTTTCCTTTTCCCTGTTGTAATCCCCGCTGGGATTTAAGTTTAGGTTATAGGTTTAGGTTTAGGTTATAGGTTATAAGTTTAGGATAAGGTTTAGGTTTAGGTTTAGGTTATAGGTTTTGGGATTTGAGAATGGGTTCGAGTTAGGTTATAGGTTTTGGTTTTGGTTTAGGTTATAGGTTATAGGTTTAGGATAAGGTTTAGGTTTAGGTTTAGGTTATAGGTTTTGGGATTTGAGAATGGGTTTGGGTTTATGTTATAGGTTTGGGTTTCGGTTTAGGTTATAGGTTTTGAGATTTGAGAATGGGTTTGGGTTTAGGTTATAGGTTTTGGTTTTGGTTTAGGTTATAGGTTTTGGTCTAGGTTATAGGTTATAGGTTTAGGATAAGGTTTAGGTTTAGGTTTAGGTTATAGGTTTTGGGATTTGAGAATGGGTTCGGGTTAGGTTATAGGTTTTGGTTTTGGTTTAGGTTATAGGTTTTGGGATTTGGGAATAGTTTTAGGTTATAAGTATAGGTTTAGGTTAGGTTATAGGTTTTGGGATTTGAGAATGGGTTCGGGTTTAGGTTATAGGTTTTGGTTTAGGTTATAGGTTCTGGGATTTGAGAATGGATTTGAATTTAGGTTATAGGTTTTGGTTTTGGTTTAGGTTATAGGTTTAGGTTTAGGTTTGGGTTTGAGTTTTGAGATTTGAGAATGAGTTCGGGTTTAGGTTACAGGTTTTGAAATTTAAGAATGGGTTCGGATTTAGGTTATAGGTTTTAGTTTTGGTTTAGGTTATAGGTTTTGGGATTTGAGAATGGGTTCGGGTTTATATTATAGGTTTGGTTTTGGTTTAGGTTATAGGTTTTGGGATTTGAGAATGGGTTCGGGTTTAGGTTATAGGTTTTGGTTTAGGTTATAGGTTCTGGGATTTGAGAATGGATTTGGGTTTAGGTTATAGGTTTTGGTTTTGGTTTTGGTTTAGGTTATAGGTTTAGGTTTAGGTTTGGGTTTGAGTTTTGGAATTTGAGAATGGGTTCGGGTTTAGGTTACAGGTTTTGAAATTTAAGAATGGGTTTGGGTTTAGGTTATAGGTTTTAGTTTTGGTTTAGGTTATAGGTTTTGGGATTTGAGAATGGGTTCGGGTTTATGTTATAGGTTTAGTTTTGGTTTAGGTTATAGGTTTTGGGATTTAAGAATGGGTTCGGGTTTAGGTTATAGGTTTTGGTTTAGGTTATAGGTTCTGGGATTTGAGAATGGATTTAGGTTTAGGTTATAGGTTTTGGTTTTGGTTTAGGTTATAGGTTTAGGTTTAGGTTTGGGTTTAAGTTTTGGAATTTGAGAATGGGTTCGGGTTTAGGTTACAGGTTTTGAAATTTAAGAATGGGTTCGGATTTAGGTTATAGGTTTTAGTTTTGGTTTAGGTTATAGGATTTGGGATTTGAGAATGGGTTCGGGTGTATGTTATAGGTTTGGTTTTGGTTTAGGTTTTAGGTTTTAGGATTTGAGAATGGGTTCGGGTTTAGGTTATAGGTTTTGGTTTAGGTTATAGGTTTAGGCTTAGATTTGGGTTTGAGTTTTGGGATTTGAGAATGGGTTCGAGTTTAGGTTACAGGTTTTGGAATTTAAGAATGGGTTTGGGTTTAGGTTATAGGTTTTAGTTTTGGTTTGGGTTATAGGTTTTGGGATTTGAGAATGGGTTCGGGTTTATGTTATAGGTTTGGTTTTGGTTTAGGTTATAGGTTTTGGGATTTGAGAATGGGTTCGGGTTTAGGTTATAGGTTTTGGTTTAGGTTATAGGTTCTGGGATTTGAGAGTGGATTTGGGTTTAGGTTATAGGTTTTGGTTTTATTTTAGGTTATAGGTTTAGGTTTAGGTTTGGGTTTGAGTTTTGGGATTTGAGAATGGGTTCGGGTTTAGGTTACAGGTTTTGGAATTTAAGAATGGGTTCGAATTTAGGTTATAGGTTTTAGTTTTGGTTTAGGTTATAGGTTTTGGGATTTGAGAATGGGTTCGGGTTTATGTTATAGGTTTAGTTTTGGTTTAGGTTATAGGTTTTGGGATTTGAGAATGGGTTCGGGTTTATGTTATAGGTTTGGGTTTCGATTTAGGTTATAGGTTTGGGGATTTAAGAATGGGCTTGGGTTTAGGTTATAGGTTTTGATTTTGGTTTTGGTTATAGGTTTTGGTCTAGGTTATAGGTTATAGGTTTAGGATAAGGTTTAGGTTTAGGTTTAGGTTATAGGTTATAGGTTTAGGATAAGGTTTAGGTTTAGGTTATAGATTTTGAGATTTGAGAATGGGTTCAGGTTAGGTTATAGGTTTTGGTTTTGGTTTAGGTTATTAGTTTTGGGATTTAAGAATGGGTTCTTGGGCTTCATGCACTCATTTATAGCCTGATTCATCAACTCATTTGTGTAACTGATTGACTTTTCCTTATTACAACAGATCCTAGACTTTTGTAACTAATGCACATGCTTGTGAAGTGATGTAGATCGATGGATGGTTGTGAAGTGATTCATTGACTTGTTCTGTGATTGCAGTGATGGATTGTAGGTTTTTGTGAAGTCATGCACATTAATGGTTTTTTTTCAAATCAATGGTTACTTTTCTTTCTTACACTCATTTGTAAACTGATTCATGCACTCATGTGAACTGGATTGTATCATGTGATTACAGCAGATCCTAATCTAATTTGTCAACTGATTCATAGACTAAACTCCAGACAAATCTGTGAACTGGAACTCATTTGTGAACTGAACTTGAACTGGAATGCGGACTGTAGCTTGAACTGAACATTTTGTTGAAGTCCATACTATTGGAATTTCAGGTGAATGTTCATGTGGGAGGATTGGAGCTGCATATTTCAGATTCAAGCATCTGGTACGTCTCTTGTCAAGAATGCACATGTGTAGTTATCATTGTGGTTATAATTATTCATTATGTGACAGGTTTTTAGGTGAGATGAACGAGTTTCAAAAGAAAACAGTCTGTGGTTTTGAGAAGCGATTCCCAATGCCATTTTATGTTTAAATGCATATTTCAGATTTAAGCATCTGGTACGTCTCTTGAATCAAGAATGCACATGATTGGAGTGGTCTGGCCATTTGGACAGACCGTGTTTATTATTTGCTCGAAATTGATGGAGCAGACCCGGATGTGCGTCAGAGCTATCCGGAAGAGCGGGGGTCTCTGAAAGGTGGGAACCGCTGTTATGACCATGATGAAGCTGTCCATTTCCTATGGACAACATTGGAAGGGCCTGGCCATTTGGACAGGCCGTGTTTATGTATTTGCTCAAAATTAATGGAGCAGACCCGGATGTGCGTCGGAGCTATCGGGAAGAGCGGGGGTCCCTGGAAGGTGGGAACCACTGTTATGACCATGATGAAGTTGTCCATTTCCTATGGACAGCATTGGAAGGGCCTGACCATTTGGACAGGCTGTGTATATGTATTTGCTCGAAATTAATGGAGCAGACCCGGATGTGCGTCGGAGCTATCTGGAAGAGCGGGGGTCCCTCAAAGGTGGGAACCGCTGTTATGACCATGATGAATCTGTCTATTTACTATGGACGGCATTGGAAGGGCCTGACCATTTGGACAGACCATGTTTATATTTGTATTTGCAGGTACCATACCCTTAATCTAAACCCGAACCGATTCTCAAACCCAAAAACCTATAACCAAAACCAAAACCTATAACCTAAACCCAAACCCATTCTCAAATCCTAAAACCTCTAAACCTAAACCAAAACCAAAACCTATGACCTAAACCCGAACCCATTCTCAATCCCAAAACCTATTACCTAAATTAAAACCATAACCAAAACCTATAACCTAAATCCGAACCCATTCTCAAATCCTAAAAACTAAAACCTAAACCTAAACCTTATCTTAAACCTATAACCTATAACCTAAACCAAAACCATAACCAAAACCTATAACCTAAACCCGAACCCATTCTCAAATCCTAAAACCTATAACCAAAACCAAAACCATAACTTAAACCTATAACCTAAACCCGAACTCATTCTCAAATCTAAAAACCTATAACATAAACCTAAACCTTATCCTAAACCTATAACCTATAACCAAAACCAAAACCTAAAACCAAAAGCAAAACCAAAACCAAAACCAAAACCTAAGACCTAAACCCGACCCATTCTCCAATCCCAAAACTTATAACCTAAACCGAAATCAAAACCTATGACGTAAACCCAAACCCATTCTCAAATCCCAAAACCTATGACCTAAACCCGAACCCATTCTTAAATCCCAAAACCTATAACCTAAACCAAAACCAAAACCTATGACCTAAACCTGAACCCATTCTCAAATCCCAAAACCTATAACCTAAACCTATAACCTAAACCCGAACCCATTCTAAAATCCAAAACCTATAACCAAAACCAAAACCAAAACCAAAACCTATAACCTAAACCCGAACCGATTCTCAAATTCTGAAACCTATAACCTAAACCAAAACCATAACCAAAACCTATAACCTAAACTTGAACCCATTCTCAAATCCAAAAACCTATAACCTAAACCTAAACCTTATCCTAAACCTATAACCTATAACCTAAACCAAAACCAAAACCTAAGACTTAAACCCGAACCCATTCTCAAATCCTAAAACCTATAACCTAAACCAAAACCATAAAACCATAACCAAAACCTATAACCTAAACCCGAACCCATTCTCAAATATTTCAAAAACCTATAACCTAAACCTAAAACCTTATCCTAAACCTCTAACCTATAACCTAAACCTAAACCTATAACCTAAACCAAAACCTATAACCTAAACCTATAACCAAAACCAAAACCAAAACCAAAACCAAAACTTAAGACCTAAACCCGAACCCATTCTCCAATCCCAAAACCTATAACCTAAACCGAAACCAAAACCTATGACCTAAACCCGAACCCATTCTCAAATCCTAAAACCTATGACCTAAACCCGAACCCATTCTCAAATCCAAAACCTATAACCTAAATCAAAACTAAAACCAAAACCAAAACCTATAACCTAAACCCAAACCGATTCTCAAGTCCTAAAACCTATAACCTAAACCAAAACCATAACCAAAACCAAAACTAAAACCAAAACCTAAGACCTAAACCTGAACCCATTCTCCAATCCCAAAACCTATAACCTAAACCAAAACCTATAACCTAAACCAAAACCAAAACCTATGACCTAAACCCGAACCCATTCTCAAATCCCGAAACCCAAACCCAAACCTAAACCTAAACCTAAAACTTAAACCAAAAACTATAACCAAAACCAAAACTAAAACCTATAACCTAAACTCGAACCCATTCTCAAATCCCAAAACCTATAACCTAAACCAAAACTAAAACCTATAACCTAAACCCGAACCCATTCTCAAATTCCAAAACCTGTAACCTAAACCCGGACCCATTCTTAAATCCCAAAACCTAAACCCAAACCTAAACCTAAACCTAAAACCTAAACCTAAACCTATAACCTAAACTCAAATCCCTAAACCAAAACCAAAATCAAAACCTATAACCTAAACCTGAATCCATTCTCAAATCTCAGAACCTATAACCTAAACCCGAACCCATTCTCAAATCTCAAAACCTATAACCTAACCTAAACCTATACTATAACCTAAAACTATTCCCAAATCCCAAAACCTATAACCTTATCCTAAACCTATAACCTATAACCTTAATTAAAACCTATAACCTAAACCAAAATCAAAACCTATAACCTAAATCCAAACCCATTCTCAAATCCCAAAACCTATAACCTAAACCCGAACCCATTCTCAAATCCCAAAACCCAAACCCAAACCTAAACCTAAACATAAAACCTAAACCAAAACCTATAACCAAAACCAAAACTAAAACTTATAACCTAAACCCAAACCCATTCTCAAATTTCAAAACCTGTAACCTAAACCCGAACCCATTCTCAAATCCCAAAACCCAAAAATCAGTGGGGATTGCAACAGGAAAAAGAAAAAAAAAATGAAAAAGAAGCCAGCGAGTTGGGGTTGACCGGGTCAACCCGGTCGACCGGCCTATCGTTACAGATTATAACCGTAGCCATACCTATAATGCTCTGCACTTTTTTTTCTTTTTTCTTTTTTTTTTTTTTTAATTTTTTACATGGAGAACTTTATTGTACCTATATTTTTCTTTAATACATGTTTATATAAATATGTGTGTGTGTGTATGTATATATATATAAATATAAATTTTTCTCCTTTTTTTTTTCATTTCTTTCTTTATTCATTTAACAAGAATATCTTCTAAACTAAAATTAGTTACTTGACGTACCACATATGATTTTGGGGTAGGAGAAGCTATTTTAGCCAACCAACCTAGTTATTTTCCAAGATTCCATCAGGTCGATGGTCGAAAATACATTTCATTCACTTTACGGTCAATTTCAATCACTTCATGGTCAAACTAGAAATTGAGCGAGGCAAATATGAAATTGAGTGAGTAAATTAAAAATTGAGCAGGACAAGGTATGAATTGAGTGAGGGAAGCTAGAAATTGAGCAAGGTTTAGGCTACGTTGAAATTGAGCGAGGTTCCCTTGCTCAAATCCTAAATTGCCTCGCTAAATTTCTACGTTGCATCGCTCAATTGCTAGGTTGCCTCGCTCAATTCCTAGGTTCCTTTGCTCAATTTATATATTGCCTCACTAGATTTCTAGCTTCCCTCACACAAAAGCAACATAACAAAAAAATAAATAAATTCAGTTTGCCCAGCTCAATTGGAAATTGAGCGGGGCAAACTAGAAATTGAGCGGGGTAAACTGAAATATATTTTTTTTACTTTTGTAGGTCCCATCATGATGTATGTCTTATATCCAAACCGTCCATATATAAGCGGGGCAAACTGAAAATTGAGCAGGGCAAACTGAAAATTAAGCGGGACAAACTGAAAATTAAGCGGGGTAAACATGAAATTGACCCCACTGTCAATATCTAGTTTTCCCACCTTTTATTTCAGGGCTTTCATGTTTACCGCGCTCAATTTTCAATTTGCCCCGCTCAATTTCTAGTTTGCCCAGCTTAATTTTTAGTTTGCCCCACTCAATTTCTAGTTTGCCCCGCTTAATTTTCAGTTTGCCCCGCTCAATTTCCAGTTTTTTTCGCTCATATATGGACGGTTAGGATATAACACATACATCATGATGGGACCCACAAAAGAAAAAAAAATCAGTTTGCCCCACTCAATTTCTAGTTTGCCTCGCTCAATTTCTAATTTTCCTCGTTCAATTGAGTGGGGTAAACTGGAAATTGAGCGGGGCAAACTAGAAATTGAGCGGGGTAAACTGAAAATTGAGCGGGGTAAACTAGAAATTGAGCAGGGCAAACTGAAAATTGAGCAGGACAAACTAGAAATTGAGCGGGGTAAACTAAAAATTGAGCGGGGCAAACTAGAAATTGAGTGGGGTAAACTGAAAATTGAGCGGGACAAACTAAAAATTGAGCGGAGCAAACTGAAAATTGAGCGGGGCAAACTCAAAATTGAGCGGGACAAACTAAAAATTGAGCAGGACAAACATGAAATTGACCTAAACCTATAACCTAAAGTAAAATCAAAACCTATGACCTAAACCCGAACCCATTCTCAAACCCCAAAACCTATAACTTAAACCTAAACCTAAACCTTATCCTAAACCTATAACTTATAACCTAAACCAAAACCAGAACCTATAACCTAAACCCGAACCCATTATTAAATTCCAAAACCTATAACCTAAACCAAAACCTATAACCTAAACTTGAATCCATTCTCAAATCCCAAAACCTATAACCTAAACCTTATCCTAAACCTATAACCTATAGCCTAAACCAAAACCAAAACCTATAACCTAAACCCGAACCCATTATCAAATCCCAAAACCTATAACCTAAACCTAACCTTAACCTAAACCTAAACCTATAACCTATAACCAAAACCAAAACCTATACCTTAAACCCGAACCCATTCTCAAATTCCAAAACCTATAACCTATAACTTAAACCAAAACCAAAACCTATAACCTAAACCCGAACCCATTATCAAATTCCAAAACCTATAACCTAAACCTAACCTTAACCTAAACTTAAACTTATAACCTTAACCAAAACCAATACCAAAACCTATAACCTAAACCCGAACCCATTCTCAAATCCCAAAACCAATACCAAAACCTATAACCAAAACCAAAACCAAAACCTATAACCTTAACCCGAACCCATTCTCAAATCCCAAAACCTTAACCTATAACCTAACCTAAACCTATAGTTATAACCTAAAACTATTCCCAAATCCCAAAACCTATAACCTAAACCTAAACTTAAACCTAAACCCGAACCCATTATTAAATCTCAAAACCTATAACCTAAACCAAAACCAAAACTTATAACCTAAACCCGAACCCATTTTCAAATCCAAAAACTTATAACATAAACCTAAACCTAAACATAACCTATAACCAAAACCAAAACCTATAACCTAAACTAAAACCAAAACCTATAACCTAAACCAAAACCCATTATCAAATCCCAAAACTTATAACCTAAACCAAAACCTATAACCTAAACCCGAACTCATTCTCAAATCCAAAAACCTATAACCTATAACCTAAACCTAAATCAAAACCTATAGCCTAAACTAAAACCAAAACCTATAACCTAAACTGGAACCTATTATCAAATCTCAAAACCTATAACCTAAACTGAAACCAAAACCTATAACCTAAACCCCGAACCCATTCTCAAATCCCAAAACCTAAACCTATAACCTAAACTCAAATCCCTAAACCTATACCTAAACCTAATCCTATAACCTAAACTCAAATCCCTAAACCTTAACCTATAACCTAACCTAAACTTATACTTATAACCTAAAACTATTCACAAATCCCAAAACCTATAACCTAAACCTAAACCTAAACTTGAAAACCCAAACCTAAATCTGATCTCGAACCCGAACCTGATTTCCTAAACCTAAACTTTAACCTATTCTCAATTCCCTAAAGCTATTACCTATAACCTACACTTAAACCTAACCTAAACCTATAACCTTAACCTAAACCTAAAACCTAAACCTAAACCTAAAACCTAAATGTATTCTCAAATCCTTAAACTTAAACTTACACCTAATCCTAATCTCAACTCCTTAACCTAAACCTAAACTTGAAAACCCAAACTAAATCCGATCTCAAACCTGAACCCGATTCCCTAAACCTAAACCTTAACCTATTCTCAATTTCCTAAAGCTTTAACTTATAACCTAGAACCTATAACCTAAACCTAAACCTTAACCTAAACCTAAACCAAAACATATAACCAAATTTTTAGTTTGTCCTGCTCAATTTTTAGTTTGCCCCGCTCAATTTCTAGTTTGCCCAGCTTAATTTTCAGTTTTCCCTGATCAATTTTTAGTTTGCCCCGCTCATATATGGACGGTTTGGATATAACACATACATCATGATGGGACCCACAAAAGAAAAAAAAAATTTTAATTTGTCCCGCTCAATTTCTAATTAAGCGAGGCAAACTGGAAATTGAGCGGGGCAAACTAGAAATTGAGTGGGGCAAACTAAATTTTTTTTTTTTTTTTGCTATGTTACTTTTGTGGGTCCCATCATGATGCATGTGTTATATCCAAACCGTCCATATATTTTACGAGCTCGTATTAAGGCTTGAGATGAAAAATAAGATAGATCTAACTATCAAGTGGACCACACTGTAAAAGGCAATGGGAAATTGAACGTCTACCATTAAAACCCTTTTAGGGGTTACAGAAGTTTTGGATCATTATGAAATTTTTTTCCCCTTCATCTAGGTCTTTTTGACCCTATGAATGAACTCAGACGAGGAGGATTTCTCATAAACATCACAGTGGGCCCCCTAAAGGTTTCTAATGGTTGACGCTCATTCAACACTATTTCCTGTAATATGGTACACTTGAGAACTGGATATATCTCATTTTTGGTCTCATACCATAAAATGATCTGAAAAAATATATGAATTGAGCGAGACAGCCTACGAATTGTGCGAGGGAAGTTAGAAATCCAGTGAGGTAATATATAAATTGAGCGAAGGAAACTAGGAATTGAGCGAGACAACCTAGCAATTGAGTGATACAACGTAGAAATTCAGCGAGGCAACTTAGGATTTGAGCAAGGTTCGCTCGCTCAATTTCAATGTAGCCTAAACCTCGCTCAATTTATAGGTTCCCTCGCTCAATTTCTAGCTTTCCTCGCTCAAATCCTAAGTTGTCTCGCTCAATTTCTAGATTCCCTCGCTGAACTCTTATGTTACCTCGCTCAATTTTTAGCTTCCCTCACTCAATTCATACCTTTTCCTGCTCAATTTTCAATTTACTCACTCAATTTCATATTTGCCTCGCTTAATTTTTAGTTTGACCATGAAGTGATTGAAATTGATCATGAAGTGAATGAAATGTATTTTCGACCATTGACCTGATGGAATCTTGGAAAATAACTAGGTTGGTTGGCTAAAATAGCTTCTCCTACCCCAAAATCATATGTGGTATGTCAAGTAATTAATTTTAGTTTAGAAGATATTCTTGTTAAATGAATAAAGAAAGAAATGAAAAAAAAAAAAGAGAAATATATATACACACACACACACACACACATATTTATAAAAACATGTATTAAAGAAAAATGTAGGTACAATAAAGTTCTCCATTTAAAAAATAAAAATAAAAAAGAAAAAAGAAAAAAGAAAAAAAAGTGCATAGCATTGTAGTTATGGCTACGGATTGTGGCTACGGTTATAATCGGTAGCCATAGGCCGGTCGACCGGGTTAACCCGGTCGACCCCAACTTGCTGTCTTCTTTTTCATTTTTTTTTTTTCTTTTTTCCCTTTCCCAGTTGTAATTCCCACTGATTTTTGTGGGTCCCATTATGAGGTATATGTTATATCCAAACCGTCCATCTATTCGGTGAACTCGTATTAAGGCTTGAGATGAAAAATAAGACAGATCTAGCTATCAAGTGGACCACATAGTAAAAGGTAATGGGGAATTGAATGTCTACCATTGAAACCCTTTTAGGGGTTGCAGAAGTTTTGGATCATAATGGAATTTGTTTTTCCTCTTCATCCAGGCCTTTGTGACCTTATGAATAGATTGGATGGAAAATAAATGTTATGATGGGCCTTACAAAAATCTTTAACGGTGAAAATTGCTCTTTGTGGTGTGGTCCATTGATTTATGGATATGATTTAATTTTTTTTGGATAATGCTCCGAAATGATTTTGAAATATGGATGAACGTTGTGGATATGATAAATACATGGCTGTGGGGCCATGTAACTTTGATCTCTCCTAAGCCGTTCGTACAACTCTCAGTTGGAGGAGCGTCAGCTCTCGCCTTCGTAGTGAAAAGGAGGGGTAGTTTCGTCCTCAAAGTCGCTGTCCGCACGTGCTAGTCTAAGTTGGTAACTTAAGTTTGTATTCCGCGATAAAAACCGCTGGGTAAAAGGTTTTGTCTACAGTGGTCATTTTCTCCATTGTCAGTCTAATGTCGTAAAATGACCTCACGAAATAGATAGCTTGGATGTCTAACAAACATAATAGTGAGCCTCACCTGGGGAACTTCATACAATAGGCTTTCCATTCGCGTCCCTGCTGAGTGGCCAGATGATCAGGACGCGAATTTACTGCGAAAGACTTTTTCAGGAAGTTTTTTGCCAAAAACCTAGGTAGGGTCCCACCTTAATATTTGTTAGAAATCCATCCCATTCCTCCATTTTGTGAGTTTATTTAGGACATGGCACCAAAAGTGAGCTGAATTCAATACCAAGTGGGCCCAAAACATGAGGATTAAATGTCCATAGCTGAATTATTGATGGAGCCATAGAAGTTTTAAATAGGGTAATATTTATGTTCTCAGTTCAGCCTAGTATGAATTACATTGTGAACAGTATAAATGGCATTTAAACATCATTATCGACAACTGTGGGAATTCCCTACCCACCTTTCCTTTGGTGTGGTCTCGAATTTTGCTCTCTTTTGGTCACGAGTCCTCAAATGATCTCACAAAATGGATGGACGAGTAGATTTCTCACAAACATCATGGTGGCCCCACCTAGGTTTCCAAGTGCAGGAACTTCATGCGAAAGGCTTTTGCAGGAAATCCGCATCCTATTAGAATTCATGCCGTGAACTCTGTGCTGCATGGCACACACTAGGACTCATAGATAGGGCTGCTGATGGTATGGGCTGGTCTAACGGGCTTCTAGGCCCAGCCCACCTCGGGCCGCTCTTAGGCTACACTAGGTTGCACCAAAATTTGGTTTTTGCATCATGTGGAAGGGATTTTATGATATTAAAAAAGTTCATTGAGCGCCTCATGCTATGTCATAATAGATCCAAACACTTGCCCCGGGTCGAGTTATATATCATAATTGCTCTAGTAAATAACTAAAGAAAATAAATAAATGGGATATAAAAAAGAAAGGAACTAATCCAAAATATAAATACCCATCTCTCAAAGGTTCACTAATTACTTGACGAGTCCAAAAGCTAAGTTAAAGTCAAACCCTTATTAAGCAGCCCAAGCTTTGACTTAGTTGTCTAAAAATCCATCAACCTAGACAACTATTTCTAAAGCTTTGAAATTTCAACAAAAATTTTTACTTCTAGAGTTTTTATCTTTTCCTCATTCCCTCATTAATCAAACTTGTTCAGCTGAAAGGCCATAGCTCAAAATCATATCAATTATGTCCCTTAAAACCCATCAACGAAAAAGTAATTTCTCTTTCTCATGAGGATTCAGATGTATGTGAAAGTCTCTCTCTCCTTCTTTCTTTCACCACGTGCACCACCTTCATCTGCACTTGTGCTAGCTCAACCGGAAAAATATGTAGAAGGAGAAGAGGTTCTCTCATAAATGAGAGCTAACATTTCAAGGCAACTATGTAAATACCGGGGGATTGCATGACAATGCTCTATGGGTAGTACCATTATGTATCTATTTTCATCCATCCAGTCTATATCATTAATCTAGGGCATTATCTCAAAAATGAAGTAGATCCAAATCTAAGGTGGACCACGCCATAGGAAAACAATGGTAATTAAATGCCCTTTGAGACGGGTACTCTATCATGATCTAACGAATCTACAACTTTCTTTACTGAGCGAGACTCTATCCAGATCTAAATAATTCACCGAAGAGCCTTCTACTAATTAGGAGAGTCAGCAAGCTACCGGAAGCAAAGCTTCTAGCTTCCCACCTTTGAATTTCTAATTCCTCCTTTTCGTTCTACTTAGGTGGAGCAATCCGAACTCTCGACAGAATATAAAAAGTTTCTAAGGCCCAACATAATGTTTACTTGCCGTCCAATGTATTGATTAAGTCATGCATACCCGAGTGAAAGGAAAACACAAATATCAACTTGACCAAAAACTTTTTTTGGCCCTTAATAAGTTTTTTATGGTTGGCATTCAATCACCACTATTTCTTATGATGTTGTCCTTAAGATTTAGATGTGCCTCATTTTTGGGCCCATGCCCTAAATGAATCGAAAAAATGGATGGCAATATGGATAAAACACACACAACATAGTGGGGCCTACACACACCATCCATGTAAGGCCCACATTCTAAACCGTACCATTCCTTAGACTTCTGTGATCCTCCCTATCAAATTTTGGCAACCCGTGTGTTAGACCCGTATCCTAGCCCGTACCATTCCGTAGGCCTACGCGGTCCTCCGGTCGAATTTCGGTGACCTGTGATTTGTTATCAGTGTTTGCGCACAACACTTAATTGTATTTCGTATTCCAAAGTTGACTCTGTTGAGGCATAAAAAATATTCCACATCCGGGGATATTTTGGTAAAAATTCCATATCCATGGGTAGTGTAGGTATTTTGGTAAAAATTCAGCTCCAGGGGTAGTTTAGGTATTTTGGTAAAATTTCAGCTCCAGGGGTAGTTTAGGTATTTTGGTAAAAATTTCATGTCCAGGGGTAGTTTAGGTATTTTGGTAAAAATTCAGCTCTAGGGGTAGTTTAGGCATTTTGGTAAAAATTCAGCTCCAGGGGTAGTTTAGGTATTTTGGTAAAAATTCCATGTCCAGGGGTAGTTTAGGTATTTTGGTAAAAATTCAGCTCTAGGGGTAGTTTAGGTATTTTGGTAAAAATCCAGCTCCAGGGTAGTTTAGGTATTTTGGTAAAATTCCAGCTCTAGGGGTAGTTTAGGTATTTTGATAAAATTTCAGTTCCAGGGGTAGTTTAGGTATTTTGGTAAAAAAGTATTGGAAATGGTAGTTTGGTAAAAAAGGGTGCACAGGTATCATTTTAAGGGAAAGAGGTTGTACACCACCATTTAAGAGGGAGCTTAGTGGTCACCATAGTTTAAGGAAAGAGGATGTTCATATGTGAAGTGATAGGTGGCGGTGATCACCGCTCTGTAAGAGTGGTGGGCCTATAAATACCCCTTCCTGCTTCAGTTGGAGGGGTTAGATCATTTGGATCAGTTGGTAAGCCAAAAAAATGAGAGAGAAGTAGAGTGGGAGAAGAAGCTTGAAATGGATGTTGCGCCAGTTCGCGCAAAGGAAATCTGGTGCGTGTACCCGCGCAGTGAAAGTCGAGAACCGGCTTTGCACCACTTTTGAAAGAAGCCCGAAAAGAGTGTTGTGCTAGTCCGCACAATGAAAGTGGGAAATTCCCACAAGCTGGACATTGCGGAGCACCGTCCGAAGGAAGGTTTCCCCTTGCGCAGGACCGCGCAACGGGAACTGGAGGTTTCCCACGAGTCATACGCCCCAGACACACCGTCCAATATCTTCCTCTCAGAATTTCGACCATGAAAGACTAGTTTTGATCAACTGATGATGTGGCCCACCGTGATAATCAAGCTGCAATGGAAGCTTAGCGGTCCGTTTACAGTCGCCATAACGATCATATGGACGAGTATGATCGCCAAAGCTCAACATGACCCTGATTGGTTTTTCCCCCTTTATTTGATAGACGGCTCGGATTAACCTCTCGCAGCATGATGGTGGTTCACTACTGTTCACAACCCAAGTGCAGGGTTGTGATGTAGTAATAAACTCGATAAGACCGAGGTCGAATCCCAAAGTACTGAAACTTGTACATTATCTAAAATTAAGTAGAATTAAAACTAGAATGAGATGAAATCTAAATCAACTAAAATTTAAGAAATAATTATGAAATTATTATCTAAAACTTAGGAGAAATCAGAGTTGAGAAACTAGGGATTCAGAGGATCCACTTGTAGAGATCAGAGAGATCTTACGCCTGCTTTATGGAAATTAAACTGAACTTACTTTGATCTAGTTTTCAAGAGATGAAAGGTATATGAATTAGAATGGATTCTATCACCAAACCATGCCGAAGAGACTATGGCAAACAACAGAATTAAACTAATTACCAACCAATCAATATGTTATGAAAGTTAGGAAGGGTACCGTCATCCGACCATGCCCAGGAGACGATGGTGAACAACAGGGCTTCCTGACGTCATAAACATAAAAAGGAAAAGAAAATATTCAAAGCCATCGCAGACCCACTGTAATTTCAGTCACAATAGACCATTAATGACTAAAAATATTTCCTTACTAATCAAACTAAAATCAACTTCAATTCATGCATTAAGATTAAATTAAAATCATAGAATCTCCCATCTCACTACAAGCTTCACCTCTTAGCTAAGCTTCACCTCTTAGCCCTAGCTAAGAGGTTCAGCCACACATGATTAGGCTAATCATCTTAAAAGGAAAAAAATAAAAGAACTAAAAAATACTTTACTCTCCTTCTCTTCCCTGCTTTACGTATTCACCAAATCGAGACTGCCTCCTTCCTTCTCCAGCCAGGTATCTGCTCCACGTGATTTGATGATGTTTCTCCTGCTCTCTCTCTTTCTTTATATAGGCAAGGAAGGTGAATGGAAGTCTGTGGCTGGAAGGGTGTAAGATGCTCTTACGCACTCCCTGTTTTGATAGGAACCATTTAACTCACGCTGATGCTCTCTGAGGACCCCCTTCTTGAGTTCAAACTGGAGATCCACTCCGTTCACCAGCTTCTCCTCAAAATTTTAGTGGACGATTTTGGCCGTCTATCGATGCAGCTCAGGGAAAAACTCATTCCGTCGTCCGTCCTTCTTTTGATCCCGATAAACACTTCCTCGCGCGCATGGAAATAAAAGGAAACCTAAGCTTGGACGAGAGGGTCCATGGCCTCCTGCTGGACAGTCCGGATTGGACCGTTGATGTATAATGGTGGTCCACAGAGCTTCGTCCAACGCCCATTTGCGAAACAGAGATTCCGCTCTGCGTAACAAAGCTTCCATTGTGACTGCATAACATCATGATTGATACCGATTATGAGTATGTGACTGCATAACATCATGATTGATACCGATTATGAGTATGTGACTGCATAACATCATGATTGATACCGATTATGAGTATGTGACTACATAACATCATGATACATGCCCATACTCATCATCTGCATGTTTATTATGAGATGTGGTTGACCATTGCATATGTCATTGGGCAAATTGTCATGAGACTCCCTGATAGGCGGATGTTATCTTATATGAGCGCACGATATGCGCAGGATTGATGCATGACTAAATTGTATGACTCATGCATCTTGCATTGTGTGTCCTAGCGACATCAGGGCCATAGCCTCCACAGGCATATCGTGGATGGCCAGACAGGACACTGGAAATTTATTCGAGCACCGGGTTGCCGTAGATGACCCTGAGTGAAAATCCTTAAACCTTCTTGGTACCAAAGGATATCCTAACGTCGTGACTGAGTGGATATATATGAACGCATGAAGGCCGAATACCAGGAGGCCGCGTCTCCCACTGCATCATGGTCGGTTAAGAGGGGTGTGGCCTTATCCGCTCGAGAGTAAGGGGCATTGTTAGGCTGAGTTTAACTATCTCGTGAATATGTCCGCTATCGACGTGGTGGGTAGATATTGGCTGACTCTGGCCAGGTGGACGGTGAAGTCTCTTCTACTTACATGGTCGTGTGTCAGTGAGCGGCGATTTACATGTAGAGTGTACTAGTATTCACTCCCCAAGTGTAGGATTGTGATGTAGTAATAAACTCGGTGAGACCGAGGTCGAATCCCAAGGGACTGGAACTTGTACGTAATCTAAAACTAAGTACAACTAGAACTAGACTAAGATGAAATCTAAATCAAATAAAATTTGAGGAATAATTGTGAAAGTATTAATCTAAAATTAAGAGAATTCAGGAAAAGAAAACTAGGGTACCAAGGATCCACTTGTAGCCATTGGAAAGTTACCTTGTATTGATTCAGGAACACAATTAGAATAACAGTTCTTTCTTATCCAATTGGTAAGAAGAGATTTGTCAGATCTCTGAACTTCTCATGGATCTAATCATTAACAGATAAGATTGGTGGAGATTTGGAAGTGATTACATCACCTAACAATGCCCAGGAGACTATGACAAACAACAACAATTTACCAATCTCACGGCCAATCATGAGAGAATTGCGAAAGTTAGGAAGGGTTCCATCACCCACTATGCCCATGAGATGATGGCGAACAACAGGGCCTCCTAAGTTAACAATCTCATAATGAAAAGAACATACTTAAAGCTATTACAAATCTACTGTAATGTCAGTCACAATAAACCATTAAAAACTAAAAGTATTCCTTAATAACCAAACTACAATCCATAAAAGTTCAATAACCATGAATCAAAGCAAAACCAACACCCTAATCACACTACAAGCTTCACCTCTTAGCCCTAGCTAAGATGTTTAGCCTAGCAACATGATTAGGCTACACCTTAAAATAAAAGAAAAACAAAACATAAAAAAAAAATCGCTCCTTGTCTCTCCTTCTCTCTTGGCCTCCACGGCTGCTACACACCCAGATTTGGATCTGCCCCCCCCCCCCCTCTCTCTTTCTCTTCCTTTTATAGAGCAAGAAGGGGCGGTGGAGAATCAAAAGAACTGACCCTGTTTTGCACTTTCGTTCGCAGCAAAAGTAGATTTTTTATGCTGATTTCCCGATGGGGCCCATTCTTGAGTTCAAACAGGAAATCCACTTCGTTCACCAGCTTCTCCTCAAAATTTAAACCGGAGATGGTCAGTTTTGGTCGTCCGTTGATGCGGCCTGCCTTGATTTATCATTCGGCGATGATACGGATAATCTGAGAGCTCGCGGCCACTGTCAGGGGTGTCCCAGAAAAAGGCCACGTACATCATAGTTAAAATCCTCGACCGGTTCGAATGGATGACTCTGATTGGAAATACGGAGAATGAGTGGGGCCCATAGTGATTACTCGCATGCTCTGTTATTGCGTAACTGGCGAGATAAGCAAATTTCTTCCACTGTGCTGCTGGCGGGGCCCATAATTCACATCGGTTGAGAAATCCACACCGTACATTGAATTCCTGGCGAAAAATCGTCAGGGAATGGTGAGATTTTATTGATTTTCAATGTGGCTTACAAGACTCTTCATTCCACCGTCAATCTTGCGTTTAATCACAACCCACGTCCGCACACGTGCATGGGCCAAAAAGGAAAGCTAGGCGATGGTTTTGGCTACCGCCTTGACTCAATGGACGGTTCAGATCTGCCAAAGGGTTGATGTGTGGGGCCCACTAAGCAAAAACAGCCTCCATGCGTAAAGACGCTAGATGGTTTTTAAAAAAAACTGTTGGTCAACCCTTTGTTTGACCGAATTCTCTGTCCGGTGGACATCTTATGCACGTGTACCCTCTGTACATGCAATGTACATATGGAGTCCATAATGATGTATCTTGGGAATCCATTCCATTCATCCATTTTCCCATCTAATTTAAATGGTTATGTCCAAAATTGAGGCATATCCAGAGATCAGGTGGGCGCTAAAATTGACGATTTAGTGGCTAATCTGTCAGTTGGGCCACTTTCACAGGGATCCAATAGCTGAAATTCGACATGTACGGTTAATTTATGGTCCTCAGACCATGTATAAAGTTTCAAGCCAAATAGATGGTGGGAACCTTGTGATCTTGCATTCTGGACAACTTTCAGGCCACTTGAGCTTCAGTTTCTGATTTTCTCAGATCTTTGGCATGTAAATCTGTCAATCTTGGTCTCCTGGGGTCCGTCCCATGCTTTGGTGAATTTTGAGCGTTAAATCTTAGCTTTTAGCATCCTGTTTCTGTCTAAGCTCATAAATACACCCTGCATCACAAACACGATTAAATTGAGCTGTTAAACTGTACATGTTCGTAAATTTAGGCAATAACTGGGGTCTGATATATAATATTTGACCCTTAACAACTAGACCTCAGTGATGATCCTAGATATGAACAGTACTTATATGTGAACTTATTGAGTAGGAGTTGCATACACATTCATTTATTCCTTCACTATCCACTCGGGCTGGTGGTGTGCATCTATTTGTTACGTGTACCTTCGAATGACCAGGATTTCAGTTGGGGTGCGCGACTAACCTGAGATCGGGAGTTTACCACATTGAGTTTGACTATCCAAATTTATGTATGGGACTGGTTTGGACAGAAGTCCTTGTGGTGGACCCCCTAGCCTACGATACTACGTACTATCATCCCGACTTCACACTCCAGCATAGTCATTCCATTCGCACCGCATATTGCATTATGTCTGCGTCATATGACATTTTGAGTTATTGTGTTTCTATATTTATGTGGTCTAGATACGGCTATCGATATTCATCAGGAATTGTATATTGCATTGCATCCTCGACATCTGGTATTTGACTCTTTATGACTCCTCATTTGTATAGCTGATCTGTATTGCGTACTCTGATATTGTTAACTCATGGACTTGTTAGTATTTTTACTTTACTTTGATATTGTATGATAATGACACTGTGTTGAAAGCTTGACACTTACCTTGTGCACACACTTGCACCACTCTCTAAGCTTTCTATAAGCTTATGCACGATAGATGCGTGCAAGTGATGTTAGGTTGCAGTAGCGTGGAGCTTGGAGCATGTAGCTGACTTTTGGAGCACACACTTGCACCACTCTCTCTTACACAAGCTATCTCCAAAGTTAACTCTCTCTTACACATACTCATCCCTCTCTTACACACACCTATCCCTCTCTTACACAACCCATCCTTTTTCATCCCATCACATTCCCTTCCTCTCTCATTCTCTCTACCATTCTCAAGCAACCAAAGAGAGTAACCATCCAAGCAAGAGAAGCTCCAAGGATAGCCAAGTTTGTGGCCCACTTCCTAGCCCAATTCTCACAATCCAACCCTTAAATCTTCATCATCTTCCATCAAAGAAGAAGCCAACGAGCTTAGCATTCCAAGGAACTAAGTAGATTAGTAATCGATGGGTGTTTTGTAGGATTAGATTGTAACTTTAGTGATGGGCCAAGTGAGGCCTACCAATTGATGGTATAGATCCTACTTTGGACCCTAAGTGTGGTCGATGGCCTACCATGATTCATATGTTCATCCCATGATGAGGTCATTCTCCATGGACCCCATCATGATGTTTATTTTTATTGAGAGAAGGTCATCTAGACCTGAAAAATTGTTAGTGGGAAATGAATGTCCACCATTGATTTTGATGATTTGAGGGCCCACATGTGGTGCGACCCATTTGATGTATGTTTTGTATCATGTATAGGGAGGGCTCATAGTGGTGGAGCCCCTCCCCTTCACACGTCTCTCTCTCTCTCTCTCTCTCTCTCTCTCTCTCTCTCTATTGGTGGCCCACCTTGATGATGTATGAGTTTCACCCACACCGTCCATCCAATGGGATGCCCCCGCTGTCCAACCGGGACCCACCTTGCTATCCATTTCGGACCGGCCTAGATGAAGGGGAAAACACTAATATCAACTTGGTCGTGGGACCCACCTGCACGTGTGCATCTTACCTACACCGTCCAACAATATGGACGTGGGGCCCATCGTGACGTATTATCCACACCATCTAGTGGACAGGCCTGGATGCAGGGAAATCACGAATATCAGCCTGCTACAAGGCTAGTGGGCCACGCTGATGTGGACCCGCCATGATGTATGCTTTGATCCACACCGTTCGCACCATCCTGGGATGGCGGGACCCTCCGTGATATGTGTTTTATCCACATCGTCCACCTGGACAGTGTGGCCCACCATGATTTATGTTTTGATCCACACTGTCCACTGTCCAGATGCATGGATGGTGGGGCCTGCCCTGATAATTGGGACCCACCTTTGATGTATGTGTGTCATCCACACTGTCTAGCAGTAGGCTTGGACGCTGCTGGATAGCAGTGGGATGACACCACAGTTGAAACCTCCTAGGCCCCACTATGACATTTGTGGGAGGCCCAAAAGCAGGGCCCACCTGCTGGGGTATACAGGGTCCACTTGCTAGATGTATTAGGCCCACCAACTGCAATGTATTAGGCCTAATTGCGATGTATATGAGGCCCATGTTATGTGGCTCATTGTACTGTATATGAGGCCCATGTGATGCGGCCTAATGTGAAGTATGTGAGGCCCTTGTGCGAGGCCCAATGTCATGTACTCGAGGCCCTCATGTGAGGCCCATTGTGATGCATTTGAGGCCCTTGTGATGAGGCTCATTGTGGTGCATATGAGGCCTATGTGATGAGGCCCAATTATGATGTGTAATTCCACCATGCATGATGTATGTGATGATGTGAGCCCCATCATAGGATAAGTTTCAAATGGGTCATGCCTTGAGAGCAATGATGGTTAAATGTCCATATTGTAAGAGCAATGGTGGTTAAATGTCCACATTGTAATCCTCTCTAGGGTTTGCTTATTAGGCCCATTCTCATCTCCTTTTAGTGGACTAACCTAAGGCGTTGGGCCCCCATCGTTATTAGTATGATCCATCTCACCTTATTGGGCTATCTCAATTCATTGGGCCCCCATTGACATTAGCATGATCCACCTTATTGGGCTTACCCCAAACCGTTGGGCCCCCATTATTGTTGATGCTTCCATCATGCCTTATAGATTGTCGAAGTTATGAAGCTCACCTTATGTTTATTGGGCCCTTAAGAAATCCAAATTGTTATGTGATAGAACGGGCGAGGAAGCCCACTCCTCGTTCTTAGGCTCGTTCTTGACATGAGTAGGCCATCTAGGCCCATCCTTGTTATGAGGAGAGTACATCATCACTGTAGACGGAAGGATCCGTGATATTAGATTTGGTATATCCACCATTGAGGACTGATCGTGATATTTTGGTCTCTAGATACCATCCTTTTATGGACCCTGTCATGTATCTGGGACAATTAATGTGCTTGTTTACTTAAGCTAGTAAGACACACTAAGTATGTGCTAGCATAGCATCATGATTCATGCCCATACGCATCATTTGTATGCTTAATATGAGGAGTAATTGATCATAGCATATGTCATTATGCAGATTGTTTATGGGATTCCCTGATAAACGAAGTAACGAAGTTGCCCCACACAAGCACGCGGTATCGCAAGATTGATGCATGACTGGATAATGTGACTTCTGCATCCTACATTATGTGATATGATTATTATATGTCCTAATGACGTCAGGGCTGTGGCCTCCACAGGTATAACATGAATGACAGGATCGGACACTGAAAATACTTGGTTCTATAACTGTGGGCACTTAGAATGTCCTTAGATGAAAGTCTCAAAACCCTTATGGTATCAGGAGGATGCTTCAACATCAAAATTGAGTGGATACATGAGCGCACAAGGGTCATATACCAGTAGGCCGGGTCTCTCACTATGTCGTGGTTGGTTAGAAGGGCGTGTGGCCTTATCCGCCCGAGGGAGGGGGCTGTAAGATAGACTAAGTTTAACCAGCTCGTAAATGGATCCGTGATAGGGGTCGAATATTGTATATCAGACCCTAGTTATTGCCTAATTTTACGTACATGATAATGCTTAATGGAATATTTTAATCGTGTTTTTGTTGCAGGGTGTAATCAGGAGCATTGACTGAAAAAGAGTACTAAAAGCATGGATTTGATGCTCCAAAGTCATCAGAGCAGGGGTCGCACTCCAGAGAACCAAGATTGATGGATTTACACGCCAGGGATCCGAGAAAATCGAGCCGCTCACGTTAAAGGGGCCCGAAAACCAGCCAGAATGCAAGATCAAAGGGTTTCCACCATCTGATTGGTTCGAAACTTCATACATGGGATAAGGGCCATAAATTAACCATACATATTAAATTTCAGCCTTTGAATATCTCGGATAGTTTGCCAACTGATAGATCAGCCCATAAACCATTGATTCTGGGCTCACCTACAATCTGGATATGCTTCAACTTTGGTCTCAACCCCTTAAATGGGGAGACAAAATGAATGGATGGATTAGATTTCTTCAAAACATCGCAGTAGACCCCACATGTACAATATGTGTACATGGAGTACACACGCTCGCGCCATGCACTGGATGAAGGAACTCGGTCAAAGTCAGTGTTGACCGACTATTACCCAAAAAACAAATGAAATTTCCTTTTTTTTCTCCAGCGTTAACGCAGGCGTCCATCGGTTTGTAGTTGTGGGCCCCACCCTTTGTCTAAATGGACAATCCAAACCATTCATCAGATTCCCATGGCCTGGCTTACTAAGACCTAGGTGATGGAATTTAAAGAAATAAAGAGAATGAGATCCTAGCCGTTCAAACACAGGACTGACGGTAGAGAAGGAAATTAGGTGGACTGCATCAAAAGTAACCCAAAAGCAGTCATTTCTAACCAAAATTTTGAGGTTAATCCAATGGACGGTGTTGATTTATCAAAATACGCTGATCATGGCCCCCACCAGTGCCACAGCGGAAGAGTCATGCGATCTCTGTTCCAGCGACCGGACACCGACTGGTTTTGGGACGATTGTACGATCATGATCATTGATTAGATAGCAGATCTGATCTGTCCATCATGTAGCTTGTTCAAAACCGTCCCAGGGGACGTCGATCTAACGGACGACATGCAAGGAGAATGGGAGTTGGGGGGCTCCAATTTTAGCCGAGTAATGGTTATACGCGCATGTGGCTGTTGCTGCAGAAATTCCACCGACTTTAGCCAGAGCCTTTCTGCCGACTTCCAGTGGTTATAAAAGGGCCTGAGAGGTGGCCATGAGAAAGGGGGATACATAGCTGGGAGCAGATCCAGAGCTTAGTTTGGAGAGAAGAAAGAGAAGAGAGAGAGAGAGAGGAAGAAATTAGAGAGAAGGATGTTCTCACTTTATCAATTTTATTTTTTCCTTCTATTTGAATTTATGAGTGGCTAATTTCTCAGCTAGGGCTGAGATGAAGCCCCTAATTTGATCGACTCTTGTTTACTCTTGAATTTATTTTAATTTGATTGATTAGTTTCTTTCGCTAGTGGGCTTAACTGTAATTTTCATGCTTCTCCATTCTATGAACTCGACCAAAGTCTAGATATGGATGTTGTTTGGAATCTTAACTAGGTACCTGTGTCTGACCATGAACAGGTTTCCTATAGAGGAAGAAACATGATCTACATGTCTTCATGCCTGACCATGGATGGAAAAATGTAATCCATATGCTTTAAGGGATTATACATTATGTGTGCCCGACCAAGGACATAGAGTGTGATTTATTTATTTTTATATCAATCTGAATTAGGGTGAATCAACAGGTGAAACAAGGGTCAGGATAATTAGGGGTGGATTCGAAAGTCCTAGTCTTCTCTTTGATTGAATTTTCTCTATTGCTCTTGGTTACTTTTCCATTGATTTTTGTTAAGTTTATCTAATCACTAGTTCAAATATTTGTTGGATTAGTTAAGAAGAGTCTTAAATTTCAAATTGTGACAACCAGTCCTCGTGAGAACAATCTTGTAATACGTACCGTATCTGCATTTGATTCGTATACTAATAAGCCATATATATATATATTAGTTGACTATTGGCCAGGAGAGTAATGAGGTCTCTTCCACTTACTTGGCTGCGTGGTTAGGGAGGCAGTATCCAGTGTGGAGTGTACTAAACCTTGGTGATATCTAAAGATGAGTTGTATTATTATGTGGATTCAGATGAGGATTGGTATGCTTGAGTTGCATCTCGCATATGACATTGGCCATGTAAGCCTTGCATCGCATAACCTTGGTATAGCCGACAACATTCATGTCTTACATCACATGGCATTGGTATGGCTGGTGGCATTCATGCCTTGCATCGCATAACCTTGATACGGCTAATAGTATTCATGGACTTACCAGCATGTTTCCGCATTACTCTGATATTGTGTACTTGACACTTACCTTGCCCACACACTTGCACCACCCTCTAAGCTTTCTATAAGTTTATATACGATCGTTGCGTGCAGGTGACGCTAGGACGCTTCAGCAGCACTAAGCTTGGAGCGTGCAGCTATCTTCTGGAGTTTTTTATTATCGATATTGTATTTCCCTTATGTATTGTACTTAAAGTTTTTTATTATAGTGGATATGTGGTGATGTTCCTTGTTGTTATTGTTATTGTGGGTTATGCTTATGGTTATGCTACTTACAAGATAAATGTACGTTGGAAATCCCAGGATTGGAACCTGATATATGGGTATCAGGAGCTGAGAATGGGGTACTACGGAAGCTATTGGTGCCGGATTCACCGATCGAAAATTTTATGAGCCTAGTTTCTGAGTCTGGGACATGATAATCCAGTAGCCGACCACTATTGGCTGTCAAAACATGATAATCAAGATTGTTTTACCTACATCGCTACTTAACATGATTAGAACGTGTCACTACATTAGGGCCTACATGTTCTGACGGTCTGATCCTACAAACTGTCCATGTTCTGGTTCGTACTTTATATTGAGTATCATAAAAAGATTATGCTGAATGGATGATTCAAGCAATCAAGATGACAGATGAATGTGAAACATTAAAAAATAAAATAAAAATTCAATGGCTTAATATAACACCTCGAATGTTTCAATATTTGGGTATTAAAAGTCTTCAAGTATTACCATGAAAATTTAATTTAGTATATATGTTTTGGAAACACAGATACTATACACTTGAAATTTTAAAAAAAATCGCATACGAAAACTTCATAATTAAAAATTTAGTAAGTCACCCATCATAAAGGATACCTCGAATAATGTGTAGTACCGATTTAAAATCACACTTTTCTAATAAAATTACAAAAATGCTCATGTATCCTAATGTGCCCTAAATTGATAATTTAAGCCAATCAAGTATGATGTTTTTGAAACCCTCCGTGGAAACATCATAGTAACACAAGGAAAACAACCCTATATGGTTAAATCACTTAGTGGGCCACTATATTATAGTGGGCCACCATATTATAATGGACTAGAGAATGGTTTGTCCATCATCGTTGATCTAAAAAGGCGGTCACGAAATTGAATTGATCAAGTTACTCGCCCTAGTCGTAAACCTTTAACTCTATGTTGGAATTCCAATCCAAATTATAAAAGGCAATTTTTAAAGCGACTATAAATTAGTGGTGGATATGGATTTACACCTTCAATCATTTATAAAACTTAAACTAATGGTCCGATTAAAGAATTATCTGGACAATCGCCTGATTTCTAGTGGGGAAACTAATCATTATACTACTTTTTTGATATTCCAAGTCTAGACCTATTTTCCATAAATCAAGGGCCACAATCGCATGGGCCCACTTATTGGAATCTCGAATTGGTAGAATACAATGGAACTCTTAGGGCGTGTTTGGGTGCGTGAGTTAGGCCGGATTACATGGGATGGAATTGCATCCAGACATGCATTTATGATTGCAGGGAATTGTCGGGAGACTGTGGTGTAAATTTGTATCCCATGCGCCACTAGGGCACTATTTGGGTTTTGTGGGATTGCAACCGTCTCATGGGATTTCGAAAGAGCTTTTGTTTGGATACCTGATGAGATTCAATTGGATATCGGATGTGGACGCCCAACTTACTTTACCCACTGTACGGCCGATATGCGTGTGGGACTAATAGTGAGAGAGGTGTTCAATCTGCACCATCCATCCATTTTAGTAGATACAAATATGTGTTCAACCAAAAGTTGTAGCAGATATAACCTGGTTCAAAAGTTATGGCAATTCACTCAGCAGTTGGGCCATGTATTCATGAGAAAAGTGTGTGGTCTACATAATGAGCGGACTAGCCAAAGTTTTGAGCTGGGCAGGGCGTGTTCATGTCAGCCCCACCTGATGAATGTCCTCGATCGGTCTCACACGATCACGAGAGTTTACATAAACATCTCACCATTATTTCATCATGCGTGTTTGTGTGTGTAGGACTGCTTCATGTGTGCATGTATGTGTACGTGGGTAGCTGAAAAAAGTGACTGGTATGAGTGTTAGTTCTGCATCATTTCAAAAAGAGATTTCATAGATGAACCGGTTGGACCACAAACTCTAGCGTATAAAGGTCTGGCATGCTCTTGTTGTAATATACATTCGTTCCTAGCCATTTCACTTCGATGTGGGCCCTAGTTCAGGAAATGAGATTATACATGGAGAGACAGACGTAAATTCAACGTCTGCCCCACTGTCGCCGCTACTTTGATATACAACATATTAATTAAGCCCAAAGGCCAAGATTCACAGAAATCAACTACAGGAAGATAAAAACCTGTGTATGTGGCCCATCTAAATAGTTGTAACCACCAACACTCATTTGAATTGGTTTCCTGTGACGTGGTCCACTTCAAAATCTGACATTTTCATAGATTGGTCTCATACCATGAAACCATCAAAATTAAAAATCAAAAATAAAAAAAATCATGGCATGGATAGAAGCTATACATCATGGTCAAGTCCACCACACTGACCAGCAGCCATTGCCTACATTGGGTGGATCACAGCCTTGGAAATACCGATTAACATGTGTCCAAAAACACCGAATATACTACATTCATTATAGAGACGCTACCACTGAAAGAGATAAGCCACAGTTAACGATTTAGATACATGCAACAAACACAAACCTTACAATAAACATCACCCACATATCTTCGGTTCTTCTGTCATGTTCCTCCAATCTCCTCTACATGACGACCACAATGTCTATGTAATGTAATAGATTGGAAAGATGGAGGCACCTTACGGATCGTGAACTAGAGACATGAATGTTTGTCTGCGAAAGCAATAACAAATATGATGAAATCCTATCTCATTTTCATGCACCTTGTAATCATCTATAAAATAAAAAATAAAAAATTGATGTACAAATGTACCTGATATAAATCTACCACTCCATTCGCTAAAACTTACACATGCCGAGAGAATCAAGACCTTGACTTAGATGCAGGCTTGCGTACTACCTATTAAAGATGAGATATATTAATATGTGATGATTTGTATTGAGATAAGGAAAAAATTAAACATACCAATTTAACACACGATCCTCCATTGATCCAGTAGTCATTCTCATGCAATTGATCGACTCATATATCTACACATGCGTACACATATTATATATACTTATAATATAATCGATAAGATTTCGAAACATCATACCTGGTGCCTGGAGAATTGTCTTCTCACAGCCGGTCCAAATGCTGTGAACTCCATTTTCACTCCCCACTATTGGGCGATGGTTAAAAGAATGTAATGCATGTAGTAGATGAAAACACATGTTACTGGAAATAGATCAGCTAGTATTTAGTACATACATATTTATATAAAGTTAAAACATATAAATATTCCTGAGTTATACATGCCAAAGAAAAACGGTACTGGAATCAACTATCTGATGTTTATCAACAACTATGTTAGAATAAGTGGTGGAACACATTTCCTATAGCTCAATGATTATATATAATATGAAGAATGTAACCAAGATGCCAATTACTAATGCAGCCACTCTTTCCTCGTCACACATGGGGGTATCAACTGTTTGAGTACTCCTGCACACCATAGATCTAGAAATATCTTGGATGGAATTAGTAGCATAGGTCGGCTTTTCAACGTCATCACAACTCTGGGTCATTATCTCACTACTTGTACTTGGTTAGAATTCCACCATGCAGTCACATCTTAGATTGATTTGAAGGATCGATGTCTGGCACCACTGTATCTGTCTACATGCAATCGTGCCTCATCCCAAGACATATATATGCCAGGTCGACGACCAATGAGTACGATGTAATACTTACTTGAACTCATCTGCATTCACATAAACAGAACCAAGATACACAATTGTGCATGTTATACAATGGATAGCATATGAAGCTAATTGCACTTTAAAGGGCATTTTAGAATGAGCCAAAATAAACTGTCATACATGTGGTATAGAGTATGAATATCCAAAATCATAAAATACAGTATCACCACACCAAATTCAACAAAAATACAAGTATAGTTATTACATTTCTCATCAAATTTAGTCACCTATATAATAGTGTAATTAAGGTTGATATATCCATCAAGTAGAACCCCCACCAACATTACCATTCATATCAGACAGTATTTTTTTCAACCAATCGACCCTTCGCTCTAGTCGAAGGCTTACGAAAAAGGATGCTAGATGTTTATCCTTGCTCAGAAGTTGACCAACCTAAACGAACTCATGGTTGGTCAACCCCGTAACCTCTTCGAGGATGTTCAGGGCTTTACTTGTGCGTTTGACTGAATTTTCAAGTCCAAATTTGGCAATTGCATCTGCCACACCATCTAGAGATAAGCCAAGGACATCATAAGGACAAGCAGATCGCATCCTTTTTGTTGTCGTACTCCCACCACGACTACTATCGGAATCAGTCGCTCGGTTGGGAGTGGTGCGGAATGAGCGATTCCCTGAAGTCCGATGACTTTCATTTGAAAATTAATAATTTCCAGTCGAATCCCCCTGATTTTCCTTAGAAATATCGATAGGCGCATCGGTGTCATCGTCCAGGTTTGTCCAAGCTTCATTCAGATCTCATTGAATATAAGATGAAGACGCGGCCATGTTTCTACTTCCTTGGGCGTAGCGGCCTGTTGTATGGTCTGACCCTACGATCACCGCTAAATCGTCCATTTGTTCTATTTGCTTACCACGTAATCTTTCTGCTCTCGGATGCGACTACATACAAGGAAGGGAGTTAGTAAGTAGATGATATTCGAATATATATAAGAGAGATAATTTTAACAAATGTATGCCATTGAACTAAAATAGGTGTTGTGAATGATCCTAACCTTAAGGTACTTTTCCCAAACTTCGTCTGGTGCTGTGACAACCATTCGCTCGCTGTCTCACCCAAAACTACTAACGGCTAGCATATCCTTTATTTCGTTGTACACTTTCTTGTGATTTCGCAATTGGTTTTAGACGTTTTTTCAGTTTAAAGAAATTTCAGTCCTCCTAGAAACCTCCTCAGCGGCCGCATGATATGTTTCTCTCTTAAATCCATTATCTACCTTTTGGCCTAAAGCTATTTGTTCAATCAAGATATCGAACATTATCTGATTCATTGTTCGGTCCACTTAATGTTTGCAGCTCGTGATAGAGGCTCAACAAGTGATTTCACAGACTTCGCATGCGGAGAAGAATGTGTTGGACAAACCAAAGTTCTCACCAGGGACGGCGTCGGTGTTAGTGTACTACTTACCCAATTGTCAAACATTTTACCTAATTATACATGCACAAATGGTTATTAACAAAAAATAAATTAATGTGTACAATTCTACTACCAAATATATTCGACATGAAGACTAAATAATCGTATCAAGAAAATATGTTATATCAAAATGACTAGGTTCCAACTTGAATATAATTTCTTATACATGTACAGCAAGTGGTTTAAATGTCTCTCTCATCAGTCAAAATATTTATGAAATAAAATTCTCTTATCTATTCCTACTATTTAGTTGGGCGTCGCCCACATGCGCTCTGCAATCTGATCACGAGCTCTCATCCAGGCATCTTTTTCCCGCTGGGTCACCTGAACTAGCCACTGCCGCTCATCCATTGTTGATACCTCATTTGATGTAAGATTACTCTTAGAGTCGCCCACAGATATACCAACATCCTGTACATCTTGGTTAGTTTCATCTTCCCGATGAATGAAATTATGTAGCACACAACATGTTACTACAATCTTAACTTGTGTTTCAAATAGATATTACGCGACCGTCTTCAAAATAGGAAATATGCCCTTCATTATATCGAAACAATGCTCAATTGCATTACATAATTGCGCATGTCGGTAGTTGAATAACTCTTTCATATTCATAGGTACTCTCCTAGTTTGATACTCTTGTAGATGGTATCGAACGCCAAGGTAAGGCACCATGAAGCCAGGTGAGTGAGTGTATCCCGCGTCGATGACGAAATATTTTCCTACATTATGTTAAATTTGTGCTTTTGGTATTAGTGTGTTGAGTATGATGTTATGGTGGAAAACATTGCCAACTATTGGTGAAAATCGATTACCTTGTGGAACGACTAGTGGATCATCATTTCGCGTCAAAGCGTTATTTAGGACCCTTGCATCCGAAGCAGAACTCTCCCACTTGGCTAGCACGTATATAAATGTCATGTCAAAGGAACAAGCAGCAAGTACATTTTGAGACACGATACCCTTCCTGTTGTGAAAGCTTGGGTGCTGAGATGCTTCCACATGAGCGGGAATATGAGTCCTGTCAATTGCACCAACACAATCCTATCCGGTATTATGTCGAATTTCATTCATAAGACAATATGTGACACGTTAACTTATTCAAAAATAACAACGAAAGAGTCCTACAAGAAAATGGTACCTAAAAATAAGTGGCCCAATAGGGATTTGATTGAATCTCAATGGGGGTGTCAATACCGGCCTGCTTAACAAATTCAGGGTGTAAAGACACTATCGCATCTAGCACACGGTGAAAGTGACGACTTACGGTTTCACCTGAACGTATGAACCTGTGTCATATCATGCGATTATGCAAGTTATGTTCAATTGTATGTAGGAAGATGACTAGTTGTTCCTCAAGACTAATGTTATAAATATCGCGAAGTTGCATCCTCCCACGCAATATGTTACATAATTGGAAGAAACTTTCTCGTTTCATCCTCAACTGAGTAAGACAGTCCCTGTCATTTACACAAATGATAGAGTTGATAAATCTTGTCCGCTCGTCATGCCCTTAACGCGCCGGTTGTCGTGCCGGTTGTCAAAACATATAGTGACGACAATATTTTCGAACAACATCAATGCATGCGGCCACCACAAGAACCACAACGGAATCGACCAAAGTGTTGTCATCGTCGCTATTTATGATCTAAAGTTCACCTACACTTATGGATACAACATATTATAAAATCACCTCTGAAAACCAAACTTGAATCTTCACTATCAACTATTTGATCAACTCATCATATTTGATTTTTTTTCACTATGACTAGTAAAAAAGAGTTGTAGCTCATCCATAGTACTATTTCTAGATGAATAGTGATCTATAGGACAACTATGTATGCACATGTCCACATAGCGGATATACATGATCATTTTGTGAAAAAATTGTTGTTGGATAAATGTGGAAAATGAAAAGGACACCACAAATGGCAAATGAGTTAGGACATACAATTTTTATTTTTATTTTCATGCATCTAAATAAGAATTACTGAATTACTGCCTCCTACATATACAAAATATGAGAAGAAGAGAAGTCCATAAAAAGAGAGATTATGCATCCACTAGAATAAGTAAAATTACACCTCCTGCCACATCACTCACCCAAAACCCAATGGAATCCAAAACTCCTTTTCCCTATGGGAGAAAAAGACAATCTGTTGTGGGGAATGTCTTTCTTGATGATTCCAAATAACCCCACTGTAGAATCACATGCCCACTCACTTGCTGTGGCAAAACCTCAACCATCCATCACAAGAAAACCACTTCCAAGGCTCTGACCCCCCACCAACATCCTTTCTCCTCTTTTCTTTTTTTCAACCTCTTAACAGAACCAGACATGAAATCCAGTTCCTCCTATTATTCTAGTTGGGGTGCTGGGAGTGAGGCCAGTAGAGGGTGTTGTCGTGCCAGGTGGTGTTGTGCCGAGTGGTGTTGTGCTGGGTGTTGTTGTGCCAGGTGTTGTGCCGGGTGTTGTTGGTGTGCCTGGAGTAGTTCCTGCAGAGCTGCCACTTGATGGAAAGACACAAGAGGTGCCTAGAGGGCTTGGGTCTGTTGTAACAACAGTAGCACTGCCTGCAAAGTCACAGGTCCCTTATGCTTGCCCTTTCCTTTGGAAATAGCTATTGGCAGCATAACTGCAATGAGCTTTCACAGTATTGGGGTTAAAACCGGGTCCATTTTGAAGTAGAGGATTGCAATCAGCCCCAGCTCCACAAGCATAATCAATTGTCTTCTGGAGAACTGAGTCACTCAACTCAGATCTACAAACGCACCATGTAGCAACTGAACTAGTAGCCATGGCCAAAATGATAAATAAAAGAACTAGAACCGCTATGAATGGTGAAGAGGAAGAAGATTGATGGAAAGAAATCAATGAAATGTTTTTATTTTTATTTTTATTTTTATTTTTGAGAGAGAGAGAAGGTTGAAAATCATTGAATCAGAGGAGATGAGAAAAGCAGAGGTTTTCTTTCGAGCTGAGTTAGGACATACCTGTTGAATATTGAATATGACGGAAATAAATATAAAGGGTGAGACTTTTCGCCCAATTATGTGAAGAGTAGGATCTGCATGCAATTCATGGAAAATGAGTTTATAACCTTTACTACATGGAAGTTCAACAATCTCATCTAGAAGATATTATCATAACCAGCAAATAAAACCTAAAAACCACTATGGGGTCAGTCAGCTCCTGGAAATCAAACTCGAATGGCTGCCAATGTATAGGGTTTTGGAGAGCCCCTTGTACATGGCCTATCGTACAATCTCGCCAGCAGTCCTCACATGCATGTTGATAAGGATATGAATGTTTGTCTGCTAAAGCAATACAAATGACAGAAGCCAACAAGTCTCCTAGCAATAACAACTTTGAAGTAGCATAATTGCAATTTGGAGCCTAGGCCCTCAACAAGCCTTTAACATAGATGACTAAGCAAGTAGAACCTAGTTGTTTCCCCGTTTGACTGACAATTAGAATGCAATTCAATGAATTGTGTATCCAAATGCACTCTTCAAGGCCTGTTTGTGAGGGTGGGAGCTAAGTTCACACCCTTTTCAGATACTAAGTCCCAAATGATTTGAATCCAGAAAAGACAAAACAAGAGGCCGTTTGGTTCTTCCTAAAGCTTCCTGAAGGAAGCAACAAGATTCAAAACTTCCAAAAATAAAATAAAATAAAATAAACTGGCATGGTTTCATAAAACAGATGATGCTTGTATAATCCTAATCAGACGATATCAATAACAGAAATAAAAACAACACCAACTCCTATAACCGCTCCCTAATGCGGAGGTGCTGTCAAAGATGGAGTCTTTCCTTGTAAGATTCCAATCAAGGACTCTCTGAGACAAGAAGAGCACCATTGGATTGAAGTCACCAGCCTTGAAATAGAACTAAAAAACTAATTTCATATATTTCATTAATTAAAACCGGCCCGCTATCTTTACAATTCAAAGTATTCTACATCATATATAGAGTCATGACAACCTACAACCATAAAAGTATGTTAACAGCCCTGCTTATATTTTCTACAAGTTAAAATTCAACATATATGCACATATGTGTGTGTATACAAACCTCAACACTGGTGCAACCATCTGAGATATCCCTTGGATACCCAAAAATTAAATGGCCACCTTAAATATTCAGGATGAAGAGAGGGGAGGAGGTGGGGAGGTTACTGGATTGATTGGTTACAGAATAGACAGTAGGGCATTATTCATGGTCTCTCATCACAATTCACTAGATATTGCAAGTGTTAGTCCTCACAACGGCCTATGACATTATATCACATCATCACCTACTTGTAAAAAGAATCCCCGGATCTCTTCTACTCTTTTCTTTTTTTTTTTTCCTTCAGGTATCCACAACCTCAATCAATGATCTCATCTAGGCCATTATCTCATGAACATTTTTTTGTTGGTGTTTTGGTATATTTTGCTCAACCTACAGTCAGTCTGTTGCATGGTCTGAACCCATGCCTGGTGTAAACACAATCTAAAATCTCTTCATCCATACCCACAAAGTTACCACTCCAGGTGAATGTTGGACACCCAAATGACAACAACCCTGCTTATATTTTCTACAAGTTAAAAATTCAACATATATACACATGTGTGTTTATATAAACCTCAAAACTGGTGCAACCATCTGAGATATCCCTTAGATACCCAACAATTAAATGGCCACTTTAAATATTCTATCAAATTAAAGGGATATATACATACATATATGTGTATACAGATACAACCTGCCTGGTAGTGTAAACACTCTCTCAAATGTCTCTGTCTAGATCCCAAAATAATAATTAAAAAAAAAAAAAAAACAGCACAGTACTTTCTCATAAAAAGAATCCTCTACCAAGTGAAAATGATGATTGTATATACACATGTCTATATATGCCTACAGACTAAGAAATCAAGAAGACCCATGTGTGTTGTTGGTTGTTACCAACTGATACACACACACACACACACACACACACACACACACACACACACACACAGAGAAACGCTCACCTGCAAACCAGTTCGTACGTATTACGTATGAACTTTTTTGAGAACCCATCATACGTGATGTGAATCCAAAATTTGAACCGTTCATGTGAAGTAACACCTCGTGAAACCCCTCAGGCCCAAGTTTGACTTTGATCTAAAACTTTGATGGGCCATGAAAAATGAAACAGTCTCCTCCCTTGATTTGCATTTCTCTTTGCTATGGCCCACCACAATTTTATATCGGGGTGAAAATTTGTCACATGAGGTTTCATAGGATTCCGCATCACATGGACCGTACAGATTAGACACCCATGGCACGTGTGCAAAGGTGCGCACGTGCGTAAGTGCACAGGGGAGCATGACTTTCTCTCTCTCTCTCTCTCTCTCTCTCTCTCTCTCTATATATATATATATATATATATATATATATATATAAACAAAAAAAAAAAAACAACAAGGCAGTACTTTCTCATAAAAAGAATCCTCTACCAAGTGAAAATGATGAGTGTGTATACACACGTCTATATATGCCTACAGACTAAGAACTCGCGAAGACCCATGTGTATTGTTGGTTGTTACCAACTGTAAAGAGAAAAAAAAAATTTAATTTTAAAATTAAGAAATAAATTAAGGTTTGGATTTTTACCATGAGAGTGTGGATAGGTAGAGAGAGGAAAGTGACTTCAATTGCATTTAGCACATAGACATCATTATTGAAAGGGAATTAAAAGGAAAGGTGGTTTTCAATCTGCCTCAGTTTCAACTTCTCTTCCTATATATACATGATTTTTTTGCTTTTGGCTTTTCTGAGAAATGATCTTGGAAAGAAGTTGAAATTTCTATTTCTGTGACAGAAACGAGATTGTTTCTCATATGGCCCATGACAGGCAGGGATGCAGACAACAAAATGCCCCATCTGGCACATTCCACATAAACAACACCCACCTTTCACAATTCTAAACCTTTCATTCATCTGTTGAAACTAAGAAATTCCCTAGCGGCCAATCATTGACATTTGATTTTTGGCCCCCAAAAGAATGGTGGGGAAAAAAAAAAAAGAACAAGAACAAGAAAGAAAAGAAATAACAATATATATGCACTAGGAGCATCGCTGGGAATGTCCCATGGAGGATAAATTTGGTCCATCAACACTACATGGTGACATTCAGTAGAACAATCAGGATTTTTCCTGAAAGAAACCCCAAATCAGTGGTAACGGATGAAGGGGCTTACCTTCGGTTTCACTGATCCTCGTTTCAGCACAAGGAGACCTCTTCTCCCTGTTCACATCCAACCATTGCCTGGAGGGGTATAAATCGATGAAGGATTCCTACCATTTCTGCCATTATCCTCCTTCATTGTCATCGGGAACTTGACGTCCTGTTGCGGCCGTACTCTGAAGACCTATCACCGCGGGAGGATGGCCTCGAGAAGTCTTCTGAAAACCCTCATAATCCCGCCCGTCGAATCACCGAATCCCACCCCAATCCCACGCCTCTGACAGAAGATATTGGAAGTTTAAGCAGGGATGGTGGTTCGATTGCCCAAACACATGAGGGATAGAATAGAGGAGGATTTTACAATCCTACCCTTCTTAATCCACCGTAAACCAAATGCCTAAACATGCCATTATAGTAACTAGGAGTCTTACCAGGTTAGTTCTTACAAACATAACCACACATCTCGCAATATGAAGTTAAAGTACCATAGTTATGAGAACTAGATGTGTACATTAAAGCCTTGAATATTTCTTATAAATCCAATCTATCCAAAAATCTGTTCACACCAATAGCTTAAATGACCATGAGAATTGTCATCAATTCATCACATCTCATTTACAAATTCTTTCAACTATTTAATATCACTTACCTCAAAACATGCGTTCATTTTAATAACTCACCTTAACCTTAAGCTAAAGTTACCTAAAAGAACCACTCCCCATAATTCAATTACAACTAAATTTTTACCGTAAGCTATTAGACACATTTTTATTGTCTAAACCAAATCTCGATTATTAGATCATTATAGATGGGCCCAAACTATAAAAACAATCCCTTAACCCTTGATTTAGTGTCCCATGATCGTGGAACAAATTTTACAAGTCGTAAGATAACATCCTTAATCTTATGAACGAGTTAGATTTTCTGATTGCATAGGTCCATCTATGAATTCTAAGCACCTACTTTAGTCCATTAATGACAAAGTTACTTAAAATAAAGAAACCTAATATTTCTTAAATACCTTTTGCCACTTGAAAATGAGCCTTAAAGTGAAAGTTTTCCTACCATCCATTCTCGGTGAGATTTCAACCATAGCAAAAGGGATCTTGACAACTCATTTTTTCAAAGAATATGAGCGTTGATCATGCATAACCCACCATTAAACTTAATCAAAGGTTAATATAGATTGATCTAAGTGTCCAAAATTCAAACAAGCGCAACCATCACGGAGCCCATCGAAAACCTAAGGAATGAATCGTTTATATCATTCAAACCACTATCAAGTGGGCCCCCCATGGGGAAAACCATTTGTTTCCGTGGTTTAAATATGCGCAAATGAATGTTCGTGCAAACGCATAGCTGCCCTATAAATAGGGAACAATGTGAGACCCTTTCCCCCTTTCCTAATTCACGTAGAGAGAAAGAGAGGGGAGAAAAATGGAAGGGAGAGAAGGTATATTCATAACTCTAATTTTCTAACAAATTTTATTCTAATGAGATTAATAATAAAATAATAAAGAAAAAGATAAAAGTTAAAAGTATTTTTCAATTAATAATCTTTATAATATTAGCACTCATTTAAGGTTTGCTTGAGGGACAACAATCTATTTATTACCCAGTATGGATTGAATTTCGTAACGGGGATAGTTGTGATGTGCGAGATGGTCGTATGTTCATTGTTCGATCAGAAATTGGGCCTCGTAGCGAGATAATCGTTGAAGGGTGGATTTTCGATAATTTATTCGTCGCTCGGTCGAAATCGGGTTTTATGAAAAGATAGTTGATAACGTGACAACCTATTCATGATATTGGTAGGAACCAAATACGTGGTAAGACGATCGTGATTTAACTATCGGTTCATTGTTTGGTGTTAACCAAACTTCGTGGCGAGATGACCAGTAAAATCACCTAACACATAATAGGAAAGCCATGCAACCTTTTGTTTGAAGCTGAGTGATCTTCCTTGTGATCTAGCAGGATGCCATGGATGAATGGAGGAGAGATAAAATAAGAATTAGAAACTAAAGTCCCATGCTATGAGTAGCAATAAGTGCTAAACTAAAATAAAGTAAAAAGGTAAGCGTTTATGATAGACAGGTAAATAAAGATAGGTTTTGTTGTAATGGTGTAAAGCTTTGAGCTCTTAGTTGATTGCTGCTTTTAAAGACTTTTGGGAGATTATGGGCTTGCATAGCCTTCAACATCCTAAAGGATTTGGATAATCAACTGTAAAAATCTCATTGATTCTCCCACATCAGCATAGCTTATCGCGTACGAACACGTGTATAAGAGATACACTCTCGCATGCATCAATTGAACTCTTGCGTCACTGGACTCCAGCATAAGAAAGTTGCTAGAGTCCTTACACTTGGCTTTGACATATATAGATAGTTGCTTTTAGCGGGATTCTAGCATTTAATGCTAGATAGAGATATACTTTGATAAGGTTCGACAATTAATGCTGAAAGAAAGACACCTGCTTTAACGAGATTCTTGATTTTATAGAGAATACTTTTGATAGAACTCTAGCATTTAATGTTCTCTCATGTGCACGTCTTCAACTCTTCCTTTTGAAACTGATATACATCAGATATAATATAGTTGTCACGTGGCGTCTTTTGGACCATTTGATAAGGGCACGCCAAATCGGGTGTAAACAATGCTCTTAATACATGAGTAAGATCTCGTCCATTATTTAGCATGTACTGTCAACACATGATAACATCTCATTAGTCCACGTAGGTATGCAAAAAACTAGTGTAAACAGTACCTTTAAAGTTTTATATGATTGGTGTATACCACTCAAATTGTAAAAAAATTTTATATTATAAAATGGATATAAGTCTCACCATGCTTTATACGACATTAATTAAGGAGTAATATGTTCATAAGACTAGTGTAGCCGAAATCAGGATGTTGAAATAGATGAGTGGTAATAAAGGAATAATAGAAAATTTATGAGTAACACCAATAGATAACAAGAGAGAGTAAACTTTGATAGTTTGGTAACATACAATGGGGATCAAGAGTTTTACTGGTTAGAATGAGTGACTTTGTATAGTTGAAGACTTTAAAAGGATAAGGATAATGTTAAAAAAATGTAGGTAGAAGTAAATAGTCTAACTGAAGTTATGGGTCTTAATAGAGTTAAATAATGAATGAGTATTTACATAGCTCACCCTAATTAGTTATCCCATGAAAAATTTTTTTTATCACCGGGATGAAGGGAAGAACACAAATATTAACATAATAAAAAACTTTGTAGCTGTTGAGAAGTTTTCATATGGTTGCATTCTATCTCACTGCTTTCCACAGCGTGGTCCACTTGAGCTTTGGATATGCTTCAAATTTGGGTTGATGCCCTAAAATGATTTGGCAAAATGGATGGTACATGTGCATGTAACACATACATTATGGTGATGGGGCCACATAACTTTACTGCGTAAAGACAATAAGTATTCGGTGCTATTAGGTTCTATACGGAAGCAAATTAGGTGAGACCCCAGATTGACCCAAGACGGTGTGGCTCTTACCATGGGGCCCACCTTGATGTATGTATTCTATATCACATAGTCCATCTATTTTTATCATTTTAGGCATTGTCCCAAAACTAAAACAGATCTAATAATAGGTGTATCATATTATAGGAAATAGTGGCGATTGACCGGCTACAAAAGTTTTGGATTAAGCTAACATTTATTTTTCCCTTCATCGAGGCTTACATGACCTTATCAATAGATTTGTGGCTAATAAACACCATGAAAACATTAAGGTACGCTCTAAGAAGTTTTTAATGATAAGATGTTTAATTACTATTGTTTCTTATGGTATGGTTCGACTGATAATTAGATTTGCTTCATTTTGGGGTAATGCTATAAAATGATCCTAAAATAATGGATGAACGACATGCATAGAGAATTAAGACATCAAGGTGGGCCCCACAGTAGGGTCGCACCATCTTGGGTGAGTTCGAGGTCTGACCTAATCCGCTTTTATTCTACACTTGCAATTCGAGCCCCCTGAATATGAACGCGGATCAGGTGGTGTTGCCAGCACCACTCCCAACAGTGGTGTGTCCATGTGTTGGGCGCTGCAAGGCTCAACTTGATGTATATGATTTATATCCATGCCGTTCATCTGTTTTTTCTCCTTATTTTAGTATGTAAACCCAAAAACGAAGCAAATATAAGGCTCAAGTGGACCACACCATAGGAAGCAATGAAGATAGTGACATCCACTTTTGAAACGATGGGGGGAAAATATATGAACAATGTGGATATAAAGCACATACATCACATTGGTTCCCACATCTCCCAACACATCAATGCACTATCGCTTCGGGTGGTATTTGCAACACCACCTGATCCACATCCCATCCAAATACGTAACGCCAGCATATTTCCAAATTTCTCCTCTTCATCCAAGGAATTACATGATGCATGATAGCATCAAGCCATATACTTCTTTTCAATTAATATAACTGGGACATGTTTAGGTGATTCAAACCATTATTGGGTCAAATCCAACCATTGATAAAACATTCTCAATATAAAGAAGATCTCATCCATGGAAATTAGTACTTTCTTTTGTAGTTGAATGTGGACTATGTACTATTTATTTTTTTTTAATGATCTATATTTCTAATTAAAATATAAAGTTTAGGATTTCTAAATGAGTTTTTTTAGCATAGTCTCGTGCAGAAAACTAATGGTTTAGATTTCGAAGCATAGGCCCACTTTTTAGATTTGGAAACGCATGTGATCTTGTTCCGATCAAGTATATGTATATATATACCTGAGTTTTTAATAATCAAAATATTCGGTATGGATCATGGACGACGAGTTCCGTTTTTAGCAAGAATGCAAATGGTGTTGTACAAACTTCCCTACTGATCAACGTATTATTTGATACTTTTCAAATGTATCATTTTATTTTTTCCTTTTTCATTAATTTATGAAGAAATTTTTTTTTTTGGTAAAAAATTTTAATTTTTTAAAAATAAAATACCATGATTAAGGAAGGAAACTACTTCCCTAAGAGTTTTATGGAGTGTTGCATTAGGTGGACGGTTCAAATTTTAGATTCATATCCTTAGAAATAAGTAATAAAAAAAGTTTTAACGAGAACTTATGAGAAATAGTGTGTTGCTGAGCATTCCTCTATACATGTACACATGCATCTACACACACACACACACATATTTATGTATATGTGTATACACACACACACACATACATCTATACATACATGTGTGTGTAGAGGAATGCTCACTTGGACACCTTCTTATGTGAGCACTTGTGAGCACTTTTGCACACGTGTCATGACTACAAATTTTGAACGGTCCATGTGATGCACCCCTCAAAATTCTATGTGGCCAATTACTAGCCTAATCAAAACTCTAGTGAGCTATAACAAAGAGAAATACAAATTAAGGGAGGAAACTATTTCCTTTTGTCATAGCCCAACAGAGTTTTGTATCAGGTTGAAAGTTGGGCTTGTGACGTTTCAGAGGTTGTCGCATAATGTGGACCGTTCAAATTATGTACCGATAATACATGTGGAAATGTACTCATGTAAAAAGGTGCATAGGTGAGCATTCCTTTATATATATATATATATATATATATATATATATATATATATATATATATATATATATATATCTTTGTGTGGTGTGGTCCACTTGAGAATTTGATTGGTTTTCCATTTAAGCTAATGTCCTAAAATGATTTGTCAAAATAGGTGAACGTCGTGGATAGAAAATATTAATCATAAGATGGCATAGATAAAACATACTGATCATGGTGGGCATAGAGAGCCCCTCACATGATT
The DNA here is from genome assembly GCA_037074715.1 of Magnolia kwangsiensis. Lineage (NCBI taxonomy): Eukaryota > Viridiplantae > Streptophyta > Magnoliopsida > Magnoliales > Magnoliaceae > Magnolia > Magnolia kwangsiensis. Next base: position 18,624,247 of record CM073582.1, read on the forward strand.
GTCCATGTGTACTTAAGTCTTAGTGGGGGTAACACCCCATACACGCCCCACAGCGCGTACGAAAGTTATTGGATTTCATTTTAAATCTTTTAGATAGTCCGGCAGACCACTAAAACTTCTCGATTCTTGCAAACGTAGCGAGTGAAGTTAATGGAACACGTTCAAATGCAATAGGACTCTAATCTAACAATATATCATGAGCGGGTCCCGTCGATTATCAAAAGAAGTATCGTATCGTATTGAGATTTATTTCCACACATGTGTATAAGGCACTAACGTCTCACACACGTATGATTTCTAAACCGTCCAGCATTTCAGTCCCATCATCTATATCGTATTTTCACATACTCAAATGATTTTACGTTTCCATCCAAATAGTTAACGTTGACATATTTTCAAAATTTTCATTTTTACATGACGCATGACAGCATCAAGCCATATATTTCTTTTCAATTAATACAACTAGGGCATGTTTAGATGATTTAAACCATTATTGGGTCAAATCCAACCATTAATATAACATTCCCAATATAAAGAATATCTCATCCACGGAAATTAGTACTTTCTTTTGTAGTTGAATGTAGACTATGTTGTATTTCTCTTCTTAATGATATATATTTAGAATTAAAATATAAAGTTTACGACTTCTAAATGAGATTTTTTAGCATAGTCTTGTGCAGAAAACCAATGGTTTAGATTTCGAAGGATAGGCCTACTTCTTAGATTTGGAAATGTGTGTGATCTTGTTCCGATCAAGTATATGTACATATATACCTGAGTTTTTAATAATCAAAATATTTAGTATGGATCATGGACAATGAGTTTTGTTTTTAGCTAGAATGCAAATGGTGTTATACAAACTTCCCTAATGATTAATATATTATTTGATACTTTTCAAATGTATCATTTTATTTTTTCCTTTTTCGTTAATTTTTGAAAAAAAAAATTATTTTTAGTAAAATTTTGTAATTTTTTAAAAATAAAATACCATGATCAAGGGAGGAAACTATTTCCTTTCGTCATGGCCGACTAAAGTTTTAGATCAGGGTAAAAGTTGGGCCCTAAGAGTTTTATGAAGTGCTGCATCAGGTGGATGATTCAAATTTTAGACTCATATCCTCGGAAATAAGTTATGAAAAGGTTTTAACGAGAACTTATGAGAAATGGTGTGTTGCTGAGCATTCTTTTATATATGTACACACACTTCCACACACACACATACATTTATATATACAAATCTATATATACATATACATCTATACATCTATACATATATGTGTGTAGAGGAATGCTCACCTGTGCACCTTCTTATGTGAGCACTTTTGCACACGTGTCGTGGCTATAGATTTTGAATGGTCCATGTGATGCGGTACTCCTTAAAACTCTACGAGCCTAATTTCTAGCCTAATCGAAAACTCCAATGCGCTATATCAAAGAGAAATACAAATTAAGGGAGGAAACTATTTCCTTTTACCATGACTTACTTGAGTTTTGTATCAACCTGAAAGTTGGGCTTGTGATGTTTCAGAGGTTGCCACATCATGTGGACCGTTCAAATCATGTGCCTATGATACATGTGGAAATGTGTTCACGTAAGAAGGTGCGTAGGTAAGCATTCCTTTATATATATATATATATAAATAGCTTCATGTGGTGTGGTCCACTTGAGAATTTGATTAGTTTTCCTTTTGAGTTAATGTCCTAAAATGATTTGTCAAAATAGATGGACATCGTGGATAGAATATATTAATCATAAGATGGAATAGATAATACATATTGATCATGGTGGGCCTAGAGAGCCCCTCACATGACCGTCCGTCTCTATATAAGTTTTGGTGGGGGTAACACCCCATACATGCCTCACAGTGCGTAGGGAAGTAATCAGATTTTATTTTAAATCTTTTAGATAGTCCAACAGATCACTAAAACTTTTTGATTCTTACAAACGCAGCGGGTGAGGTTAACGGTATATATTCAAATGCAATTGGACTCTAATATAACAATATATCATGAGCAGGTCTCGTCGGTTATCGAAAGAAGTATCGTGTTGCATTGATATTTATTTCCATACACATGTATAAGGCATTAACATCTCACACACATATGATTTCTAAACCGTCCAACATTTCAGTCTCACCATTTGTATCGAATTTCCACATACTCAAATGATTTTGCGTTCGGTTGCTATCCTATCTTAGAATGAGTCAAACAACTAGGAATAACTGAAATTTTTTTGTTGATCCATTTTTATGGTAATACTCCCTTTATATATATATATATATATATATATATATATATATATATATGGGAAAAGGTTATATGCGGTCGAGCTCATTGGAACTTCCCATGAGGTCGAGCTGTGTGGGCCCACCATGATGCATGTCGAACATCTACTTCATTAGTTAGATGCCCATTCCATGGTGGGCCTAGGGCTTAAAAATCAAGTCAATCCGTGACTTGTGTGGGCCACACCACATATAAAAGTTGAGAAGATTTACCCTCCATTAAAACATTCATAATCATTTGTTCAGCCCACTGAGAACTGGTTCACAAATCCAGCCCATCCATTATATGTGTCCCACTTGGATGAGGGGTCGGACTAAGTTTCAGATGCATCCAAATTTCTGGTGGGCCCCACCAAGTGCTTTTATATGCTTTTGCCATGTCTTCACATGATTTTAGATGGTATGGTCCATTTGAGTTCCGTATATGTCTGATTTTTAAGATATCCTATAATTTAAAGGGTACCTGTCAAATACACGGTGTTGATGTTCGACACGCATCACGGTCGGACCCACCTAGCTCGACCTCATGGAAAGTTCCCATGAGATCGGCCACATAGAACCTTTTCTTTTATATACACACACACATATATGTATGTATGCATGTATATATACATACAGAGATGTGTATATATATATACATATATGGATGTGTATATATGTACGTGTATATATGTACACAAACATATAGATGTATGTGTGTGTATACATACATATATATGTACACAGACATATAGATGTATGTGTGTGTGTGTGTGTGTACACACACACACACATCTATATATATATATATATATATATATATACACACACACACACACACATATGTATAGATGTGTGTAGGTGTGTACATGCTGTACATACATACATATATGTTTCAAGAACCTTATTCCTAACTATATAATAGTTAAGAATAATTAGTTGATCAAAATTAAGAATTAAATACAAGTTATCAAAAATACAAGTATGCAATTAAGGAATATGTATCAATGTTTATTTCTTACTAATCAAATAATTAATCAAACCTATAATTTTATAAACATCATTTTTGAAATTAATAAACTATTTAGTGTTAGCGATATAGGACTCCATACTATAATATATGAGAAAAATTAACTTTTAAATTTATTAATCCACCACAAACTCGATATCTTAATCAATTAAAATCATATTTAATAATTAAATTAATTAATTTGATAAGTAAAAAATAAGAACATATAAAATATTTAAGAAAAGAAGTTCATCATATCAAAATAAAAGTAAAGTTAGAAAAGTGTCAATTGAAATAAAAAATAGAAAACTTTAAGAAACAATTGGAACAACAAGTTTGTTCAGATTTTTCCCATGCATTTTGGGAACGAAAAAGACATATAATTCAATTGCCTTATGAAAAATATTTTCAAGAAAAATACATTCGTACTAAAGTTAGAGTCATACAAATGAACAAAAAAATGTTAGAATATTATAAAATAGAAATTCAAAGACTTTTAAATAATGAATTAATTAGAAAAAGCAAGTTTTCTTAGAGTTACTCAACTTTTTATGTAAGCAAAAGTGTAAAATTAGAAAGAGAAGCACTTAGATTAGTTATTAATTACAAGCCACCAAATAAATTTTTACAATAAATTCAATATCTTATTCTCAACAAAAAAGACTTACTAACAAGATTGTACAACGCATATATATTTTATAAATTTAATATGAAATTAGAATTTTTGAAAATACAGATAGCAGAATAAGATAGATATAAAACGGCATTCAATGTTCCTTTCGGACAATACAAATGAAATGTTATGTCATTTGAATTGAAAAATGTCCCTTTAGAATTTTAAAATATAATGAATAATATTTTCAATCCTTATTCAAGTTTTTCTATAGTTTATATACACGATGTTTTAATCTATTTTATAAGTATAGTCAACACTGGAAACATTTAAAGATATTTTTACGGATAATAATAAAAAATGGATTAGTAATTTCAGCCCCAAAATCAAATTACTCCAAACAAGGGTGCGATTTTTAGGACATTACATATACAAGGAAACAATTATCCCGATAGAGAAAATTTAAAAGTTTACAAATAAATTTCTTTATGAGATAAAAAATAACACTCAAATACAAAGATTTTTAATAAGCTTAAATTGCATTGGACATTTTTATAAAAATTTACATAAAATTTGTATACCATTATATGAAAGATTAGGAAAGAGTCCAAAACCATGAACACAAAAGCATACTAAGATGGTAAAACAAGTAAAAATAAGAACTAAAGAGTTACCATTATGACATATACTAGATCATTTAGCCTACAAAAATGTAGAAATAGATGTTTCTGATTTAGGTATGACGATATTTTAAAGCAAAGAATATGTGCTAAAACACAAGAACAATTGATTAGATTTACTTCGGGAATATGAAATGATGCTCATAAATATTATAGTACAATTAAAAAAGAAAATTTATCGATTGTTTTATGTATTTCGAAATTTCAAAGTGATTTTCTAAACCAAAATTTTTTACTTAGAATATATTTTAGAATATATTGTATGAGTGCAAAATATGTTTTAAAAATTGATGTAAAAAATCTCGAAAGCAAATAAAATTTTACAAGATGATAAACTATTTTATTAGTTTTTGACTTTAAATTTGAGTTTATCAAAAGAGAATCTAACAGTTTACTCGATTTCATTTCTAGAAAATTTATATAAGGCAAACATGGCTGAAAAGCGGAAATTTACAAGCAAAAATGATTATGAATCATACAAAACTTATCCTCTTAGATCAAGAATATTTCTAACTTAGTTCAGATCACCAATAGGAAGTACAATAGGAACAAGATTAGGACCTCCAATTTCCTTTTCTCCTAACCTCTTTAGTCTATTACCATATCTAGAACTTAGCCATTTTTCAAGACAAGTTCAAAGTTTTACAAAAGTTGTTATAAGACAAGAGCAAGTATTTAAATAAGATCAAGTAGAATAATTGTTTTCACAAGAATTTTTTTTAATCTAGAACCTCAATATATTTACAAGAAATTTTTTATATATATATAGTTTTTCTAATAGAAAAAGAACTGCAAAATAAAAGTATTTTCCATCTCCTTTAAACACTGTTTCTACCAAGATGGTACTCGCCTGCAACCATTGGTGCTAAAATACAGGAATTTTATGAATTTATCATAGTATATACATAATCCTACATTTTCACTCATTTTCGAGACAAGAAAAACCCTAACAAGATTACTCATTTGAAATGCTAAATAATTACAGTGCTCTACTAGAAACAAGAACCCCATATTGTAAAGAGATTGTTTAGAAATTTTAATCCTTTTCATTTTGCCCATTTTAATTACCAAGATGCATATATTTGTACCTTTTTCAATCAAAATAATAGCTCAAGTCATTCATGGTATTTCCATTTTACCACTAAGAATACTTTACAATATACCTTATGATTTGTAAAATTTTGAAACTATTTTGGACAAGATATTAAAAAACTTTCTACTTTAGTATAAGATGGTTATTCATATTTCTTAGACAAATTTATATTTATATATCAACAAGTTCAAAATTCTCATTTTATCACATTTTTTACTTATTTCTCACTACCATGGATTTTGATGTGAGAGTACCATAGTATACTTGTATTGAGTCACTTCCAAATCAGAATATTTAGTTTTCACGTTCAAGACAAAATGATGTAAATGACTTAATTTCGATAAAGCAACCAGAACAGTAATACATGAATTTTTTCAGAAGAATCTAAAAATTTGCAAAACATTAGCAATTCAAGAACATGAATTCCTAATTTCTAAAAAACACAATTCAAACAGATTTACAGCGGCAAAAACCAAACAAGAGTACAAATAGATTTTAAGCGAAACAAGTTCAGAGCTATGATCAAATGACGAACAAGAAGTTTTCAGCACTCACTATTTATAACAAAATAAAGAAACTACATATAATCCGTTTGAATCTTTACAATAGCCAAACCAACCAGAAAAATTGAGAATCGCTGTAGTAAACAACTATAGCAGCAATTATTGCGAGTTACTGTAACAATGACATTGTACAAGGTCAATGTAGCCTATAAAAATTACTACAGCAAAAATTATTGAGAGTTATTGTAGCAAGGACACCGTATAAGATTACTATAGCCAACAAAAAATATTTTAACAATCATTGTAACAGTACTGTAGCAGTGAAGAAGACAAAGCATCTAATATAGCAAAGAAAGTGATAAATCCAGCGCAATGTTCCAGAGTCTTCCGAATTTGAAGAAGAATGAAGTCCACAGACTCCAAAGCTCATAAAATCCATCCAATTACCTCTATAAAAGGAGATTGAATGCTACAATCTCAGCAAGTTTTTACTTTTTTTCTTCTTCCCTCGCCCAAGTTATACATACACACACACAACCTTAGATCTGCCCCTATTGAAAATTACAGGGATCATATTAGATCCTAGCTGTCCAAAGTTGGCTATTGAATGGATGTTTAAAAGAGAAAGCTTATCATTGGTCTAATTTTCATGTGTGAAATTAGCTGATCAAGATAGTACAATTAGTGAGATTTTCATACTATGCTGAGTGAGACCCTAAAATTTGGACTGGTTGGATGAAACACATGTCAATGCATGTATGGTTGATGAGTCTTCAAAATTAAATAAAGCTAAAAGAATGAAAATTATCTGCCATACAAAGGCTTCTCTCACCTCTTTCTTATATAACCCTAATTATTTATAATGGAATGTGGGGCCACCAAATGCTACATACCATGGTATACAACAATGGTTATGTTATCTGTTATGCGTTATGGGATCGTAATTGACGTAACAAAAAAAAAAAAAAAAAACCTGTCCATAACAGTTTTCCATAAAAGTCTATAGTGGATGTGCGATGGTACGTAACGGACTCATAATAATACTGTAACAAGCTCGAAATAAATTTCTCCAAAAAACCTAAAAAAGATCTAAACAATGAAATAACCTATATCATAACAGTAATGGCAGTGGCCGTTGCGGCCACCATTACATTTACGAAATACCTTGCTACATATCTTTACTTCCTTCTTTGTATGGTAGAGATTCGTTCGAGGAATTTAAGAAGAGGTATGTTTCTCATTTGGAATCCAGGATGGCCATCCATTTTATGGGAGACCCACAAACGGATGGTAGAAGAAATTGATCAGCAGTTCAAATTCTACTCACACAGTGGTCAGGATCAGTCGATCCAAACCTTTTGAAACAATGCTCCAAGCAACTATCAATAGAAGTGGCTATGGCCCACTTTGTTTTGTGGGGATTCTCTGCTGGGTCCCACGAGTGGGAGGCTTGATTCTTGTGCTTGTTAGTTCATAGATGGGCCGGGCTAGAATTTCATTCCTAGTTCATAGATGGGCCAAAGATTGAATATGAGGCCTATTAATAAACACTGGGCTAGACCTCATTTTCATGGCCTATTAGTTCATTACTACCGTTGGCTACCTCTGCACCCGAACCGATTTTCGCTTTGCTTATAGATTCCCATCTTTATGGTGGGTTGACCTTGTTGTACGGATTAGATGCCATGTACACACTATGGTGGGCCCACAAGCTGATAATCATATTAAAATCTATTTTAAAGTAGGATTTAGCAGATCAGGCCCAGGAAAGTTCAAGGCCAATGCAGGCAGTGTTGGGCTTTTATATTGGGCCTTTGAAAAACTCAAGCACACCCCACAATGATACATTGTGCACCTGAATTTCAAGCCCAAGCCCAACCATTGTGTCTTTAGATGGGCCCAGACCTGCAAAAGAGATTGGGCTTTTTCTGGGCCCACAGTGCAACTCTGTTTATCAGAACGCGGTTGCATACTGACACCGTCAGTTGCTACTAGAATGTGATCTGTGGGCCCCACCGTGATGTATGTATTTTATCGACGCCGTCCATCCATTTTGGATCACTATTTTAGGGTATGATCCCAAAAAATGAGTCAGATCCAAATATCAGGTGGACCACACAAAGTAGATAGTTGGTAAAATGACACCCACCGTTGAAACCTTCCTGAGGTCCACTGTGATATATATTTTCCATCCAACCTGTACATAAGGTCACATATACCTTAAGGAAAGTAAAACACAAATACCAGCTTGATCCAAAACTTTGGTGGGCCCAACAAATTCTGAATGGTGGGTTCTTAGTTGCCATTATTTCTTGTGACGTGGTCCACTTGAGCTTTGGATGGATGGCATGGATAAAGTACATACATTACGGTGGACCCCAGAACACCTGCCACTATGGATATCCCTCCTAAGTGTCAGATGTACAGTGGGTCCTGACACCGATCACCAGAAGAAAAAAGTAACCTAACGAGCGATGTGGGTGAGACCCAGACCGTAGGGACTACCTCTATATTTTTATTGTATATCTACTCCATCTATCTCTTTTTAAAGCTTATTTTTTGGTATAATTCCAAAATTGAAGCAGATAAATATTTCAGGTTGACCACATCACAGGAATAAAAAATTCAGGGTGACGACCTCACAGGAAACAATAGTCATTGAATGGTCACTATTATCAATCTCTTAGGATCCGCCATAATGTTTATTTGACCATCCAATCCGTTGGTAAGGTCACATAGAATTGGATGAACAGAAAATAAAATTCTAAGCTTTATTGGAAACTTTTGTGACCCACAAAAGGTTTTTAATGCTTATTACCAATATTTTATGTGACGTAGTCTACCTGAAATTTGTATCCGTGTCATTTTTGCAACCATGGCATGAGATAAGTTGTCAAAGCAGATGGATAAAATGAATATATAAATTTATACATCTAGGTGGGCCCTACAGTACACACATCGCTGATTCAGGACATGGATTAAGTCCCACCCTGATGGACATTTAAGTGTTTGACCATATCTATGTGGTAGCCCATCTTAATATATCTGCTTATTGATGTGGTCTATCCCTTTACTAAGATCAAGTCAAGCTATGGGCCAAAAATTGAAAGACATTTTTGTGTTTGAGCAAATATATTTGGTAGCCCACCTTAATATATCCGTTTATTGATGTGGTCCATCCCTTTAGTAAAATCATGTCAAGCTATGGGCCCAAAATTGAAGCCGATCCAGTGCTCTAGTGGACCATACCAAATAATAAGCTTGGTTGTATTAAATGTATAAAACATTAAATGTAGATTCGTTAAATGCAAGAGTTATTTAATGGTGTGGTCTATTACAATGTCAGATCTACTTTAATTTTGAGCCAATGCATTAACATGATTTTAAAAAACGGGAAGAGCAACGCCCGATAAATAAATACATCATGGTGGACCCTTATACAGATCCGGTGGAATGCTTAAAAGTCCAAGTTGGGATGCAATCCGCTTAGCTAATCAAAGTAAAGGTGCTTGGATTTAATTAGGCCACTTATATATGACTAAACAACTTCCAAACATGCTTTTCATGACTCATACATATGACAGCATCAAGCAGTCAAATAAAACCTTGTGATTTAGTAATGATTTTCTCAATCATATAAGTGCCATTTAATTATTTATTTAATGTTTTCATATACGTCTCCACTGATTTTGTATAAGACATGGATTCTCCATCGTTAGAGATTTTCATGAGGGAGAATATGTCCATTTTCATGCATTACGAGTGTGATATCTTATGAGCATGCATGTGGGACACGAATTGCATACTCACTACTCGACAGCGCTTTGTAGACCACCCTTTGATGTATGTGTTTTATTCATACTATCAATCTCATTTTCTAGTTTATTTTAGTGCATGAGCCCAAAAAGTGAGACACTTCCAAACCTCAGGTAGAACATTATTTTAAAAAAGGAAAATTAAACACCCACCAATAAAAACTTCTCAATGACATGAAAATCCTTAGACTCATATTTTTGTTCTCCTCTAAGCATGCCGTAGCTCGGGATAAGTCTCGGGCTGGATTTTGAACTGTTTTGGGCAGAGCTGTCATGATAGCTCTATTCAAATTTCTCAAGGCTTGTTTGGGATCATTGGTTTGGAACTCTTTGGATTTAGAACCTCCTAAATTTGAAATCTTCATGTGTCTGCCACCCTAGATTCGGATTCCCTTCTAATCTAAATGTAGCTATTCATGTATTTTTTACAGGAGTTTGAATTTAATTATTAAATCAACTTTAATATCTTTAATTAGGGTATATATGTAATGTTTCACACAATGGTCCTAATAAACACGTTGAAATATATATACTATGATTGAAAAAGATGAAATTCTAAGTCTCAGATAGGCCTCAAGCACAAGATCACATCTGAATGACTAATTAACATTTTTTAACCGTTGATTTACATAGACAATGTTTGAGCACACATCATCACTTTAAATTAATTATAGTGATGTAACTGATAATATGAATATTTTGGGATATCGTCGGAGGCCCATGTGCCCAATAAATTAATAGCCTAGTGATACACATGTTACACATGCAACTCTTGAAATAATTTTAGATATAATTCAAACTTTCACCTTTGATTTTGAACCGTCTTTGTCACCCTATGCATTTGAAACCCAGTTAATTTATATTGCCAAACATATTAAAGAAATAAAAATCCCTTTAAACCCTTACAAAACCTATGATGCCAAACAATCCTTAAAAAAGCTTGGCCTATTTACAACTCGGCTTTTTCAAGTCCATGTGACCTAAGAGCCTAGATGGCAAATACACATTAAAGTGGGTCCTAAAATGTTTTAGCAGCGGGCATTTAATCACCAATGCCTTCCAATAATGTGGTCCACTTGGATCTATTTTATTTTTTGGACTCATCCATTACAATAATGATGGATGGCATCGATAAAACTACATCATGGTGGGCCCACAGGGCAGTAGCCACGTCTTTAGTAGCAGTTTCAGTGAGCAATCAGCGTCCATACATTTCAATCGTCCGCTTCCTAACAAAATAGCCCGTCGTGTGCCGTGTCACGTGTAGCGTATAGGCTACGCTCGTACACACCACATGTGCAGTACCAGTGGGCCTGCTACTTTAACCCATCACCTTTCCAAATCAACGAGTGACATTTTTGAACATTTCCATGTGAGAGTGGATTATGTATTACCCGGGTAAAAAACATTTGTGGGGTACCCTTAAAGCATGGGGCCTACCTTGATGAATTTTTGTATATCCATACGGTCCGTCTGTTTTCTCAGCTTATTTTATCATGTTATACCAAAAATTGAATGGATCCAAATCTCAGGTGGACCACACTACTAGAAACAATGATAAATGACCGTTAAAAACATTTTACGGACCACAAAAGTTTCAGATCAAGCTGATATTTATATTTTCTATCTATCCAGGTCTGGTTGACCTTATCAAGGGGTTGGATGGCAAATAAACATTACGGTGGGCCTCATGAAATTTTTAATAGTAGGCATTGGATCATCACTGTTTCCTACGGTGTGGTCCGCCTTGGAATTGGATTTGCTTAATTTTTTGGACCACCTCATAAAAGGGGCTGAAAAAAATGTATGGACGTTTTACATCATCAAGGTGGGCCCCACAGAAAGGGTAACATCCACTAACGTGTTACTACGGTGACTTCTACTTTACTCACTTTTTTTTTTTGTTTTTTCCCTGAGGGTGAGTTGTTTGAAATTACGATAGGATAGGATGGTTGATAGGGCTGTTCACGAGTCCAGCTAGTTCAAAAACTCACTCGGCTTATCTTGAGTCAGTTCAGATTAACTCAGCTTGAATGATTGATACAAGTCGAGCCAAGCTAAATATTTGAAGCTTGAGTTAAGTTCAAGCCAAGTTTGAGCGGGGGCATTTCAATCCTACTTGACTCGACTTGAAGCTTGAACTCGAGCTCGACTCAGCTCGATTAATAAATATATTAAATATTATATATATATATATATATATATATATATATATATATATATATATATATAATATTAATATAAATTTTAAGTTTTAACTTATAAATAAAAAATAAAATAAACAAATCCTAGAGTCTCTATCGGACCGCATGCACCCCCTTTTCCTTTTCTTTTCTTCTCTTTCTCTACCCATTGCTAGCTACATGCCCGTTCGGATCGTCACTTCCAGGTTTTCTTATCCGATTCAAAGCTTTGTTTGGTTTTTTTTCATCGAATTGTTTTGATTTGATTCTCTTAAAATTTTTAAATTTTTCATCAATGGAGGAGAATCAAGAACAGAATCTATCATTTTCTCACCTAACAAGCTCAGGCTCGACCCAAAGTAAACTCGACTCGACTCGACTCAAACCACTATCTTGACTCGAACTCGACTCGACTCAAACCACTGTCTTGAGTCGAACTCGATTCGACAGTTTTGACAAACAAGCCAAGCTTTAATGTTGAGCTCGAAGCCAAGCTCGAGCTCGAAATTGAACTCGAGTACATCATGGACAAGCTGAGCTGAGCTTGGCCCACCTCGACTCGACTTGGCTCAATGCCCACCTCTAATGGTTGATGACTGCTTGGTATGTGGGCTTAGGAGGGATTACGCATGCCTTTATCAGACTTATTGAACGTGTTAGGGCCGTTGGGAGCCACTGTGAATGCATGTAGTTTGACTACGCCGTTCATCCACTTTTTCAACTCATTTTAGGGGTTCAAGCCAAAAATTTAAGTATATCCAAAGTTAGTAGACTACACCACAAAAACAGTAAGAATAATGATTTTTACCTATGAAACCTTTTTAGGGCCCACATTGATGTTTACCTGTTCATAAGATCACACGGACATGGATGATGGGAAAATACAAATATCAGCTTAATCCAAAACTTCTTGGCCCCCATAACTTTTTAATGGTGGAAGTTAAATTCACACCATTTCATGTGGTGTAGTCCACTTGAGTTTTGGATATGTTTTATTTTTGGGCTAAAGCCTTAAAATTATCTGTTAAAATGGATGGATGGTGCGGATAAAATTCATAAATTACGGTGGTCCTCAAGAAGTTTTCAATGGTAGACATTCAATCCCCACTACTTTATGTGGTGTGGTCCACTTGAGATTTGTATATACTCATTTTTTGGAACATGGCCTAAAGTGATCTCAAAAAATGGATGGACGGTGTGGATATAACACTTACATCATGGTGAGCCCCACATAACTTGGTGAGGTCAACACACCAGTGAGGCTCCACTTGGTGTCTGTCCATGTGCAAAGCAAAACAATCCAAATCTCAAAGGGCTGAAATATTTTAATTTAATAGCTTCTATCTGTCTGTCCACCGTACAAGTGGGGCCCACGTATAAATGGCCTGGATTGAAATGTTTAAATCCCCACGTATCCTGTAGCAATACGCAAACCTCATGTCTGTAGTCGTACAAGTGTGCCGACGGTTTTGGACGCTCATCTGATGGGCTTCTTTGATGGGTCACACCCTAAATGCCTCCTAGAGTTGGAACACGTAGACAAAGGGGCAATCTGAACCGTCCAGATTTCAGCAATTCAAAGGACCGTTTCAACGGTCGCCATTCCAAATCTGGGAGATATTTTTTTTTGCCACAAGCGTTCTGCGCTGGCCCATGTAACGTAAATACCTTCATCCATCTCATGCGAGACTAGCTAATATATGCGTGTCGCTCCGTGGGGCCCACAAGCAGGCATGAATAGACGATTCATGTGTGTCAGGTTTGATAGCGTGCAAAAATTAATTCAATTTAATTCAAACAGTGACCACCGGCCTCGACATCAAGATAAAACAGTTTTTTACTGTGATTCGACCTTCCGTCTATTCAATCAAATGTTACACATAATCACATGTGATTTTTAAACGTTGGGACTCTTTTTTAATTAATGAGTTCTTTTTTGTTTAAAAATTAAAATTTTTAAATGTGTTATACTCCTATGGTTGAATGTTGATAGATATAAAATGAATATATAAATAAGCGAGATTTATTATTACGATGAGATCACCAACCTGTTTAAAAGCAGCATGACATATGATTTATATGTGTTGGGATTCTTCTTTAATTAATAAATTTTTTTTTGTCTTAAAAATTAAAAAATTTTAAATGTGCCACGATTGTATGGTTGAATGTTGATAGATAAAAATTGAATTTGACAACAAGTGAGACTTACTACTACAACGAGACCACTAACCTATCTACATCTTATTAAGTAGCTTGATAATGAGTGAAATGAGAGCAATGGCGAAAATTACAATCACGTTAGACCCAGCAAATGAGGGTCGATGGTCAATTATTTAAGGCTAAGATTTTCCATCAGATTCGGTATACAAACATGGATAGAAGAAAATTATAACTTTTGGCTACAATTAAAGAAGGTTCGACGTGATTGCATGGACAGACTTAACCACTTGTAGGAATTGATTACTTAACAATTAATAAGCTGTAAAAAAATGATAAGCTAAATTAAGATAGATAAACAATGTTACACTATTTGATAATTGATTATGAATGCTTTCTTATTAGGTGCTGCATTTGTGTCCAACGAGACAAAAAAACCAAAAAAAACCCAAAAAAAAATAATTATCTTTTATCGATGGTGATTTGCCTTTGGTAGATGCCCAAGGGCAACTAAAGTTAATGTAGCCGTGACAGTTAAATTATTTAAAAATTGCGTAGCCACCAAAGCTCTCTCAAAATATAATCATTCTCATATACTTACTATGTGTGCTTAAAAAGATATCGCATATTTTACACCGTTAATCATTTCGGTACGAACACATTTATAGGTGGAGCTATGCAATCACGACCCCAATGCTTCACATGAGAACCACGCCGGGCCACGTGACCTAAAGACCTTCATCCATCTCATATAAGGAAACGGATTTGGCTACTCCCCCTGCCACCAGCTCCGTGGCTGGTGGTCGGTGCTCTGTGGGCACCACCATCATGTATGTGTTTCATTCATTCCGTTCATTCATTTTTTTAATATCATTTTATACATAATTTTTAAAATGAGAGGGATATAAATCTCAAGTGGACAACACCACATGAAAACAATAGTGATTGGATATCCACTATTAAAGTCCTCCTAAGGCCTACTATACTGTTTATTTGACATCCAATCTGTTAATTAAGTCATACAGGCTCAGATGAAGAGAAAAAACAAAGAACAGCCCGATCCAAAACTTTTATGGCCCCCAAAATATTTTTAGTGGTCAACCCTCATTCAACACTGTTTCCTATAACATGGTCAACTTGATATTTGGATTTACCTCATTTTTGTACTAGTATTGTAAAATGATCTATAAATATAGATGGACGGAATGGATGAAACACACCCACAAAGCACCGACCACCAGCGATAGGCTGGTGTCAGGGGGAGCAGCCAATCCGTTTCCCTCATATAAGCGTGTTGCTTCATGAGGCCCACAAGTAGACATGACCGGACGTTTACATTTATAGTTAGAGCTATGCAATCCAAAACTCACACTTGAAAGAATGATTGTGAGGTGTATGACCATTGATGTGTGTATTAAATATGGACCCTCGAAAAGGAAATTGTCGGTGTTCACTGCATTCTGCTCCAAAAATCAATGATCAGGATACATTTAACCATTCGTCGTGGGACCAACTTGATTAATGGACCGAATCTCGTACACGTTTTCCACGTTGGCACGTGTGTGTAGCGAATGCATGGAAAACGATAAATCTCGAGAACGTGTGTGCCTCACCTAGCCTCCGCAACAGCCACCCAATTGCACGAGGAATTATGAGATCCTGATGCATCAGAGCACGAACAGTGTCCTCATGCATCCACTTTTCACAGTTAGGGCACATAATACGGTAATCTAGACTGTTGATATGATTCTTCCCTTCGTTGATATACGATTTCCCCACAGTCTTACACGACAGATGACTCTCATCCATCTGATCTACGTGTGTCACTTTGGACCGTTTTGAGTTTTCCTTAACCGTTTATTTTTAGGCCAGTAATACAACCGTTAAAATAGTCTATTTCGTGAAATTTTTTTAGCCATTACAAATTCATTCTGGACACCCTAAGATCAACCATCGAGATTGCCGAATCATGGGCCCTGCGTAGGAGTAACGATGGGCCGGGTTTGCCCATCGGCTCTTGGGTCCGGGTAGACGCTGTTCAGTCCCGAGCGTATGAGCCTGACTTTGAAGGTTGATTAATAAACGGGTCCTAAAATTGAAGGCTGGATTTCTATGCAGGTGGGCCTGGGCCTGATTTAGGCCCATTGCCAGCTGATGCCGGTTTCTTCACGGGTCTTTGTGGAATAACATATTCTACAATGACTGCGCGTGGGACCCACCGGGTTGCGTGCATGGAACCAAAAAATCAGGACGATCCAACCAGACGCGGTTTGGCTAGTGACCCCGACATCAGCCAGCTAGCTGGTTCAAATCTCTGTGGGTCCCACCATGATTTATCTGTTTAATCCACGCCGTCCATCCATTTTTTCAGCTCATTTTATGGCATGAGCAGAAAAATTAGGTATATCGGAATTTCAGATAGACCACGCAAAGGAAACATTGGGGATTGAATGCTTACCATTGAAAAAGTTTTAGGGTCCACAGAAGTCTTGGATCAAGCTGATATTCATGTTTTCCCTTCATCAAGGTTTTCGTGACCTTATCAACAGGTTGGATGACAAATAAACATTGCAATGGGCCCTAGGAAGTTTTTAACGGTGTGGGCATTCAAACAACACTCTTTTCCTGTGGTGTGGTCCACCTGAGATTTGGATATGCCTCATTTGGGGGTTCATGCCCTAAAACGAGGTGGAAAAATGGATGGACGGCGTGGATAAAAAGTATACATCACGGTGGATCCATATAGCTTTGACACAAGCTAGCTAGCTGATGTTGGGGTCACTAGCCAAACCGCGTCCAACCATCGTATGGGCCCCTACTTGAATTTTGATGTTCGGGTGTGACTATCCGTTGTTTTCTTGGGTGGGGTCCACCGTGCTGTAAATATGCCATCCAACCCGTGAATTATATAACCGTTGCTATGATGATGGGATTCCCCAAAAATCAGGTATACCATCATTAGGTGGGACACACCTTAGAAAAGCGATGGATAACCATTCAAAACCGTCCAGATAATGATATCCACGTGGTTGGATCTACCTATTATTGAGGCGCCTAACTTTCAACGGCTCTGCATGATAGGTTGGATGTCATGCATTCATGCACCCATGTGGGCCCACGAGCCGTTCTTGCAGAATAACTTACTTTACGAGTCCGTATAGAGGAACCGGGCACCGGCCGGAAACTAATATACATAAAAAAGTGATAATAAGGGGAGCTATTTGATACTCCGGCAGAGTGTGATGGTTGATACGTGAGTGCTCAGAAATCAAATTAGCGATTCCAGATAGTGGGACCCACTGTAGATAGGCCAAAATCTCAAAAATCGGATTTGTTGACCAATCATAACGACCGATTCTCTGAGAATTGTTCGCTGAAATCAGACCGTTGGATATATTTCATCTCAAGCATCAAATAAAGGGCACCAATCAACTAGTTAGGAAATATAATTAGTGTAAATTTTGGTTTATGATCCATCCAGAGTGGGCCTCACCATATGGATGGTTTAGTTTAAGTTACTGAAATGACACATGTGCAATTTCTTTGTGCATGCGTATAAACTATCGTAGTCTGCCAGAGTATCAAACTCTCTCCCTCCCTCTAAAGTATACAATCTATTCATTTTTATAATGTTAGCCAACAATAGGGCGGTTTGACTATTCTACGCGTCTCTCATTTTCCAGCTTTTCAGACAAATGAGTGCATACCATTCATTATCCATAGACGTGGATACACGTATACAAGATCTATACCATTCATCTATTGGATCTACGCTAGATGTGCCTACCCAAAAAAATCAGGGTGATCCTACCATTATAAAGAGTACACGGACGAAAAATCAATGGATAACATCACCTTATCACATAAATGGTGTGATTTTCGTGAGTAAGCTATTCATCGTAAGTTACAATAGATGATCGGTCTGGATCTTGTAAGTTAAGCCATGTGTGTGGATATTAAATGGTTGATAACTATGATAATACCATCTATCATGATGCAGGAGAAGTGGGTTAGTGAGAAAGAAATTAGTAGGTGCTGATGCATCAAAACATGAATAGTATCCTCTTGCTATAGTTAGTGCAAGTGGCGGCCATGGATGGATGATCTAAACCATTGATCTAATAGGTCAAGTCCTTGATAGGAGATTCAGAAAACTAATCTTCCAATTCGGAAGATCCTAACCTTTTGATTACTCCCCCACAAATATACAGCTAATGAATAAGATAGTTTTGGATGGTTATGATATTCTAATCCGGTATATTTTAGGTTTTCCCGTTTTGGGGTTCTAAATGGATGCATCAGGACCCTCCAATCTATTATATCTTTGAAAAATCAAGCACATGCATAGATCATTCACAACCAAATGGTTTGACTAAACAAGTTGAGTTTCTTTTTGTTTGTTTTTTTTTTTTTTGGGGTGGGGGGTTTATTGATGTTCACGGACTTAAAAGTGTAATCTTAGGTTCAACTAAAAAATAATTGATAATAATAATAATGAGAGGCAACGCTAGGTGGGCCATGTGACAATCCCAGACGTACGTATTAAAAAACAAGCTGTCTGTCATTGAGCTATTTACAATTCTAATTAATTCATGGAAGGTATCTTTTCATCAATCCATGCCATAAATTTCATTGATGGACATTCATAAACGATCGTTGGTTAGTAGTAAAACTTTAAATTTATTCATGATTTGTTTATTACTTTTGTATAAAAAAATTTTAAAAATGATAAATGCATTCATATGAATCATTAACTTAGGGGATATTTGCACTCTCATTAAAGTACGAAGCCAGTTCATGAAAACAAGCACTCATTAAGGTGGATGCAAGTTTGTAAGGATATGTGAAATATAAATAGCTGTGGGGCAATGTGATGTCTCCATGAAATCTATTGTTTTTTTCATTAGTTGGTTGGTTTTATTTTAGGACGTAAGTCCAAAACTTAGGCTTATATAAAAATCACGTGGCCCACATTATAAGAAAAAATAATGATGGAATGGCAACCATTAAAACCTCCATGATATTCATCGTCCATTGAAACCTTCTTGGCATCCATCGCCGTGTTTATATGTTGTCCACTCTGCTCATAAGGTTAATCTCACTAGGATAACACCCAAATCCATAGCTCAAATGGTAGACTGAATGAAACATATCTCGTTTCAACCTCGTTTCAACACGGGGTCCTGGCATCAATTCCCTAGTGGGGGTGGCTATCAGTGAAGTGTGATCTGACAGTGGGTGCACTGACAAGCTAACACAAAAATAAAAATAAAATAAAATAAAACTCACTAAGATTAAGGGAGAAACAAGTTGTCATCCTAATCCCAAACTTTGATGGTGCCCGTAAAATTTTTATGGTGGCCATGGCTATCCTGGTGTTTTCTATGGTGTGACCCACTTGAGTTGTTAGCTTTGACTTATTCTTTTGGTCAAGTCCTAAAATAATGATTTATTTAGAGTACGAAAAAGTGAAGGAGAATATCTTGCTCTTCCTAGAGTGATTAAAACCTTGAATCCATGAATAAGAAATAATAAGAGAAAATTTGAATAATTTTATTGAATAATTGTAATATGTATGATTTCTTTATTATACCACTAATAAAGAAAAAATAAAACCTTATTTTGAAATTATCAAAAATAGCAAAATATTAACCTTAATTGAAAGTTATCCAAAATAATAAATTCATCTAAAGTCAAATTTATCCAAAATAGAAGGTCCGGATAAATATTATTGAATGAGTTGTAACATAATTACAAGTAATTTCTAAAAAAAATATGAAAATATAAAACTCTAAAAATAAAAAAATATGACAAAATATGGAATTACTAAAAATAGTAATTTTTTCTTAAAATTTTGTTTTAGAATAAGAATCTTACTTTTTCTCACAAAATAGATAGATGTAACCCACAAATGTGAGTTGATTTACCCCAGATGGCCCATTAAGGTAAAGTTGATGGTCATGCATCCCTTAATGAAACGATCAAAAGTTATGATCGATTTACGCTTCACACTTCAAAAGACAATTTCTCCCCTATCTGGATTGAATTTCTTCAAATCGGACGCACCTAGGGCCCTGTTACATAATGCCTTATATAGGATCAGGCTTGGATTTGACAGCCTACTTTTGCTTCTATTTGACCTTCTTTTGGTCTGATGTGACATGTGCCTATGATTGAGTTTCATTCTATTGTTAAGCCCTGACCTTTTTAAGGATGGGTCATTAATTTAATAGGCCTAATTCACCTGACTTCATCAAAACTAAACAATTTTATGATAGTACCCACAAATTATTTCATTAAGTAGGTAGAGGTAAAGACCATGAAGGGAGTTGGCCATAAAGAAATTATTGAGT
This sequence comes from Magnolia kwangsiensis, assembly GCA_037074715.1. Taxonomy (NCBI): domain Eukaryota; kingdom Viridiplantae; phylum Streptophyta; class Magnoliopsida; order Magnoliales; family Magnoliaceae; genus Magnolia; species Magnolia kwangsiensis. The sequence goes on from CM073582.1 coordinate 18,644,917, forward strand.
TTATTGAGACTCATATCATCCATAGATTTGGAATTCCTGAGTCCATTACCATTGACCAATGTGTAATATTTTCATCTAAAGAAGTGAAGGTGATGACCGAGTAATACAATATAAAAATATTGCATTCGATGCCTTATTATGCTCATGGTAACGCCCAAGTCAAGACTAGTAACAAAGTCCTAAAAAATATCTCGAAGAATATGATCGATGATAACCCTGAAAATGACACATTAAGTTATCCGAAGGCTTATGGGCTTATTGAAATTCGTCTTAAACTAGTAGTAGGGTAAGTCTTTTTGCACTCACTTATGGGAATGATGCAGTTCTACCTTTAAAAGTGATTGTACCATCCCCAAGTGTCATGCCCCAAACTCGGAAAATGGGCTTACAAAATTTTTGATTATTGAATCCGATGCCAACAGCCTCCGTAGTACCCCATTCTCGGATCCCGACACTCACATGCCAGATTCTCATCATGAGATCCTACAAAGAGAATTTTCAGGTATGATTTTTTTTTTTTGTAATGGAGCATAACCACAAGAATAACCAAGTCATAAAACAACATCACCACATATCCACTATATCAAAAACTTAAGTACAATCCAGCAAGGGAAATACAGGGTGATAAAAAAACTTCAAAATAATCTGATGTGCGCTCCTGCCTCAGCGCTGCTGCGATCCAATGCCACCTGCACGCAACGATTGTGCATAAGCTTACAAAAGCTTAGGGGGTAGTGTAAGTGTATCCGCAAGGCAAGTGTCAAGTGTACAATATTAGAGTAATGCAGAAATATGCGGTAAGTCCATGAATGCTATTAGCTATACCAAAGCTATGTGATACAAGACGTGAATGCTATCGGCCATACCAAGATCATGCAATGCGAGGCCTATATAGCCAAATGTCATATGCGAGATGCAAAACAAGCATGCCAGTCCTCATCAAGTACACATATCAGTACAGTTTCTCTCTGGGATATCACCGGGGTCTAGTACACTCCACACCGACTGTCGTCTCCCTAGCCGCACAGCCCAACGAGCGGAATAGACATCATTATCCGCCTGACCAGTAGTCCACCAATACCTACCCGGCTCGTCGATAGCGGACTCATTTGCGAGCTGGTCAAACTCAGCCAAGCTTATAGGTCCCCTCACTCGGTCGGATAAAGCCACACCCCCTTCCAACCTACCACGACATAGTAGGAGACGCGGCCTACTGCTATTCCGCACTCGAACGCTCCTATATCCACTCACTCTAGACGTTGGAGCACCTCCTGGTACTAAAAAGGTTCTGAGACTTTCACCCAAGGACATCTTAAGTGCCCACAGTGCTAGAATCAAGTATTTTCGGTATCCGATACGGTCATCTACGATATGCCTATGGAGCCACGACCGTGATGTCGTTAGGGCATACAATGATCAAGTCACATATATGTGAGATGCATGAGTCACACCGTCAAATCATGCAACAATCTCCCGCGTACCGTGCACTCATGTGGGGCACTCCGTCTCATAAGGAATCCAGTAAATGTCTCAGCCTAACGGCTTATGCTATGATTAAACATTCCTCATATCAAGCATACATATGATGCGTATGGGCATGAATCATGGAGCTATACTAAGAATGTTATAAAGTGATGAACTGTCCTTACAATGAAGATAGGCCTAGATGGCCTACACACAAGTATGAGCCTATCAATGGGCCTTAGGGAGAGTTATAATGTGGACGTCAAACCATCATTGTTTTCAAGGAACGGCTCGCCATAAACATCATTATATATACTGTCACGTCCCAAACTCGGAAACCGGGCTCACAAAATTTTCGATCGCAGAATCCGGCGCCGACAGCCTCCGTAGAACCCCATTCTCGGCTCTTAGCTCCCATTCGCCAGGTTCCGATCCTGGGATGCTACGAGGAGGATTTTCAATGTCAGTTTGATTCGTAATAAGCATAACCAAAGGCATAACCCACAAACAACAACCAAGAACTCCATTACATTTTCACTATGATCAAAAACTTTACAAGTACAATGAGCATAAAGGAAAATATAATGGTAAATAACAAAAACTCCAAATGATCAGCAACGTGCTCCTGCCTCAGCGCTGCTGCGATCCAACGTCACCTGCACGCAACGGTCATGGATAAGCTTACAGAAAGCTTAGAGGGTGGTGAAAGTGTGTGCGCAAGGTAGTAATATGAACATGCAATGACAGAGTAATGCGGAATATGCAGATGAAACCATAACATCATGAGCCGTACCAAGGCTTATGCAATGCAAGACATGAATGGTATCGGCCATCCCAAGGTCATGCAATGTATAATGCAACTCAAGCATACAGATCCTCATCTATGTCCACACATCAATACAGCTCAAAGTATGGAATATCACCGAGGTCTAGTACACTCTAAACCAGATTGCCGCCACATCGCGTGTAATAAGGTAAGTGGAAGAGACCACACTATCTGTCTGCCAATATCGGGCGCGACTCGTTGATAGCAGACCCATTTCTCGAGCTGGTCAGACTCAGCCTAACATTGCCCCCTACTATCGGGCGGGTACGCCGCACCCCCTTCCAACCCACCACGACACAGTGGAGAGCATAACCGTCTGGTAATCGGCACTCAACGCTCATCTACCCACTCGGTCTAGACGTTGGAGCAACCTCTTGGTACCATAAGGGTTTAGGGACTTTCACCCAGGGATATCTATAGTACCCCATGTAGAATAAGATTTTTGATATCCAATCCTGCCAACCACGATGCGTCTGTGGAGGCTACGGCCCTGATGTCGCTAGGGCGTACAATAACCATGTCACACAAATGTGAAATGCATGATTCACGCTATCCAATCATGCAAAAAATCCTGCGCATATCGTGCGCTCATGTGGGGCAACACCGCCTAACCGGGAGCCCATAAACAACCTGCCCGAAGGCAAATGCTATGATCAGACAATTCTCACGTCAAGCATACATATGATGCGTATGATCATGAGTCATGAAACTGTACTAAACATGTTATAATAAAATGAACTACCTTACAATGCAGATGGACCTGGACGACCTATTCACAGCAAGTACGGCCAGTAATGGGCCCTAAGGAGAGTCGTAATGTGGACATCCAACCGGCATCACACTCGCAATGTGGACGTCAAACCAACATTGCTCCCAAGGCACGATCTTTGAAAACCTCAGTACTTAGACTATAATGGATTCACACATTGCAATGGACCGTAAGTTGTCCCCATTGGTCCTTACATATATATCAAATGGGCCATATCCTATGGGCCTTTTATTCTTTAGATGGGCCACATAAATGGGCCACACCAATGGGTCTTATGTGCATTGCAATGGGTCAAAACCCGTGGGCCTTGGATTGCATCAATTGGACTTAGTCATATGAGTCTAATATGCATCAAATGGGCCACACCAATTAGGCCCCACATGTAGATCAAGTGGACCTCAACCCATATAACTAATATGAGTCAAATGGGCCTAAACCCCTAGGCCTTAATCAAATAAAATGAGCCTAACTCATGGGTCTCAAATAAATCCAGTGGGCCTAATCCTATGGACCCTTTTTATAATCAAATGAGTTTAGTCGTTTGGGCCTTACAATATATCAAATGAGTTTAGTCGTTTGGGCCTTACAATATATCAAATGGGTTCACTTTCATGGGCCTTGAGTACATCAAATGGCCTAGTCACATGGCCTTAGATCATATCCATTGGGCCTAAACCCATAGACCTTAAATATCAAGTTAAGCCCATAGGCTTTACATATCAAGTGGGCCCAAGTTCTTAGGCCTTAAATGAATTAAATGGGCCTAGCCCATAAGCATTTCATAAATTAAATGGGACTAGCCCATAGGCCTTTTGTAATACAAATGGACCTAGCCCATAGGCCTATTGCAAACCAAATGGGCCTAACCCATATGATATAAAATGTAATATTATATTATATATTAATATAACAATATATACTATATTAATATAATTAAATTTAAAGAAAATGAAACGTCCAGGCCCTGGACGGCCTGGACATGCGCCTGCATCAAGGGAGGCCCCACACGTACACACACACCCACATGCATGCACACGTACACACACACCCAGCTGTACGCACACACGCATGCACACTCACACGCACGCACGCACGCACGCCCCATGGGCTCCACCGTCACAACACCAGAGCTCCATCGTCCACTGGACGGTGGAGATAAAATGCATACATCATTGTGGGCTCCACGTGGGGCCCACCTCGTGACGTTTATTTGACATCCAACCCGTTGATAAGGTCAAACAGACCCGGTTGAAGGAAAAACACAAATTTCAGCTTGGTTCGAAACTACAGTGGGCCCCAAACAGATATTTAATGGTAAATACTCAATCCCACTGTTTCGAATGGTGTGGGCCACCTGAGTCATGGATGGAGCTGATTTTTGGCAGGGACTCACTTAAAGGGGTGGCCCACGGTGTGAACCGGCTGGATGACAATGAACATCATGGTGGGGCCCACGGCAGCAGCCGTGGGTGGCTGCACGGCCGTCCGTGCACGGTCGCCCGCCTGCAGTAGCAGGCGTCAGAGGCTATGCCTCTTGCTTTGTTTTTTTAAAAATTCCTGAAAACCCATTTTTCCAGGGTTTTTCGCACGCAGGGCCCGCTAAAGTGAAATTCGCCCCGGCCATTGTGATCAGTGGCCCAAGGCCGTCCAAATGAGTCCAGAGTTTGGATTTTTTTGACGCTTGGAAAGTGAAATAACATAAGAAAATAGCATTTGAATGGTGAGGACGCAATATTTGGCGCTATGGCCCACCAGGTGATTGGATCAGCTCCAAACTTCTACCCAACGGCTAAAATGCCGTGGGTAAGAGGATGGACGGCTTGGATCCAACATAAACATCAAGGTGGGGCCTATGCAAGGGGACCACCCAAGTCCCTTTCTTTCCTTTTCTTTTTCAACTTTCCTTTACAACGTCCAGCGTCCCAGACGCTGGACGGTTTATCATTTATTTTTTTTTGAAAATGGTGGGCCCTGATGAAGTGGACCACCACGGATATTAGACGTGGGTACACATATAAGGTGGGCCCCACTTGAATAAAAATGTGAATAAAAATAATTCTCAAGGTGGGATCCATTCAAGTGGGCCACACCATCCTATTGCAATAAAAATAAAATAAAATAAAATAAAATAAAAGAGAGAGAGAGAGAGAGACATGGAGAGTGGGACACGCCTTGTGATGGAGGGACCCCGTCATTATGGGCCCTCCCTTACATGAAATCATACATCAACGGACCCCTTTGAACAAGGGACCATAAAAAATGTAAATCAACGGTGGAGATCCATTCCCCACCGATATGGACGGTCTAGATGACCTTTCTAAATGAAATAAACATCATGATGGGGTCCATGGAGAATGGCCCCATCATGGAATGATCATGATGATCCAAGTGGTCCATTGGCCACAAATAAGGGTCCCAAGTGAGATCCACACCATTGATCGGTGGGCCTCACTTGGTCCACCATAAAAATAAGTAAAACTACCCTATAGAGGCACCCACCATCCGATTTTCTTGCTCCTAGAGGTTCCTTGGCACCTTAGCTTCAACTTCAATGGTTAAGATGAAGAATAGAAGGTTGAGATGGGAGATGATGGGTTAGGAAGGTGGGCCACTTAGAGCTTAAGAGCTCTTACAAATTTCATACGTATGGACTCTTTGGCTTTGGGATTTTTGAAATGGGAAAGAGAGAAAGAGAGAAAGTGATGTAAAGGGAGAGAGAGAGAGTGATGGATGGATGTGGTGAGTGATGTTTGTGTAAGAAAAACTTGACTTTTGAGGCTTTTGTGTAAGAGAGGTATGGGTGGTGTAAGAAAAGCTTGACTTTTGTGGCTTTTTGTGTAAGAGAGGTATGGGAGATGAAGACTTTTGTGGTTGCTTGGAAAAATGGAATAAAGTGATGTGTACTTGACATGTGATGGCTTGATGGATTGATTGATTGATGGGATTGATGTGACACATCGTAGAGATTCCCTTGATTTTCGCAACGCGCGACGTTTTCTCGCACCGGACGTTGGCCAACATCTCTTGATCAGGGTACCGCCTCGGCACGCGAGCCGCGATATCGGAACCACAACGACGGCGCGGTCGCTATGGTATTGGTCTCGGGTTAAGTCGACTCGGGTTGTCGGCACATGAATCAGGGTCGCGCGTCGATATCGTTTAAGGGTCGAAGGTCGCCGGAATTTGGCCGATAAGACCGCGGAAGTGTACTGAAAGGTACGGACCAAGATACGGGTCTTACATATACCACGATGAAATCACACATTACAATGGACCTATATACATCTCTTTGGGCCTCGACTCATGGGCCTCAGATACATCAAATAGGCCGCCTCATATGGGCCTTATATAAATCAAGTGGGCCGCATTAATGGGCCTTATGTACATTGCAATGGGTCATATCCCATGGGCCTTTGAATACATCACAATGGGCCCTCACATGGCAAATGGGTCACATCACATGGGCCATATATATAACAAATGGGCCACACCAAAGATAAGTGGTGATAATGATTTTCCACCATTAAAATTTCCAAGGCCCACGATAACATTTATTTCCCAAACAATCTGATCTTAAGGTCACACTGACCTGAAAGGGGTTTTAATGGTGGACGGTCAAACCCACTGCTTTCTATAGTGTGGTCCACCTAATCCTAGATCTGTCTTAATTTTGGTCTCAAGCCCTAACATAAGCTTTCAAAATGGTTGGACAGATTGGATGCAACACATGCATCATGGTGGGTCCCACCGTCCACACCACTGGATGGTGGTGTGAATAAAATACATACATCATTGGGGGTCCCACCGTCCACACCACTGGACGGTAGTGTGAATAAAGTACATACATCATTGGTAGGTCCCACATGGGGCCCACCATAATGTTTATATGCCATCCAATCTATTGATAAGGTCACGTAGACCCAGATGAACAGGGAAAACAAATGTCTTGCTGATCCAAAACTTCTGGGACACCCAAAAGGGGTGCAATGGCAGACGATCAATCCCACTATTTCCTGCCTTGTGGGCCACCTGAGCTTCAAATACGGCTGATTTTGGGGGTGGCCCACTGCCCTAAGGGTCCCATCAAAATGCACAGTGTTGATGATGAACACACATCATGGTGGGGCCCACGGCTGGGAGCATGGGTCTCTACCGTCCGTCCGCCAAAACGCAGCAGTGTTCTGCTGCCTGTTTATATTTTTTTTAAAAAAGGGGGGGTTTTCTATGGTTCTTCATATGTGCGGCCCGCATTAGGTGAATTCACCCTACCCAATGTCCCCCATGGCTCGAAACAAGCCAAACAAGCCCAATATTGAGTATATTTAGGTGTATAGAAAATTAGAGTGGCTTTTAACGGTAAAAATACTATTTTTTATGCTATGGCCCACCAGATAGTCAGATCAGCTTCATTTTTCAGCTTAATGCCTAAAATGAGTTGGGAAATAGGATGGACAGCGTGGATTGAATTCATACATCACTGTGGGGCCTACACAAGTGGTTTACCCAAATAGCTTGGAAGCAAAGCTAATATTTATGTTTTCAAGTAACGTCCAGTGTCTAGGGATGCTGGACGGTTTGGGTATACTTGGTATAAAAGGTGGGCCTTGCTCAGGTGGGCCACCAAATGATGAATGGTGTGGATACAACACATACATAAAGTGGGCTCCACCTTTAGATGGCTTAGATATAATACATGCCTCATGGTGGGTCCATTCGGGTGGGCCACACGGCCACATCATCACACACAATAGGAAAAAATGAAAGAGAGAGAGAGAGAGAGAGAGAGAGAGAGAGAGAGAGAGAGAAGGGGACATGTGTAATGGAGGGCTCCGCCACTATGAGCTCTCCCTTGCATTCAATCATACATCAAGTGGGTCCCAATACATGTGGGCCCACCAAATCAAAGATCAACGGTGGAGATTCCTTCTCCACCTAAAATGGACATTCTACATGACCTCTTTTCATGTAAGAAAAATAAACATCACGATGGGGTCCATCGAGAATGGTCCCATCATGGAATGATTATGAGAATCAAGGTGTGTCATCGGCCACATCTAGGGTCCAAAGTGAGATCCATACCATCAAACAGTAGGCCTCACTTGGCCCATCATCAAAACATGAAAAATCTAGTTTATAAAGCCTTCACCGTTCAATCTTCTTGGTCCGATGGAATGTCAGTCTCCTTATGCTTCACTTTAATGGAAGGTGATGAGAGTTGAATGGCTAGGATGAAGGATTTTGGAGTGAGAAAGTGTGCCACACAAAACCACTTTTCTCTCTTGGAATTCCTTGGACGTGTGCCTCTCTTGCTTGCTTGGAAAATGTGTTGAGAAATGAGAGAGAGAGAGAGGGTTGTAAGGAGAGAGAGTGATGGGTGATGGAAGTGAGGTGAGTGATGGGTAAGGTAAAAGACTTGTTCACTTTTAGGGTAAGTTGCTGGACTTATGGAGAAAGAAAGCATGGGTTGCTCTTGTACTTGACATGAGGTGATTGATTGATGGGACATGATGTAGAGATTCTCTTGGGATTACAAACGCGCGGCATTTTTTTCGAAATAAACGCCAGCTCACATTTTCTTGCCAGGGTATCGGATCGGTATGCAAGACGCGGCGTTGGAACTCCGACGACGGTGCGGTCACAATGGTACAGTCTCGGATTAAGCTGACTCAAATCTACTGGATATGACTTAGGGTCACGTGCAAACATTGATATAGGTCTCAAGTTGTCGAAATTCAACGAGAAGGATCTTGGGAGTCGAGGGAATAGTACGGACTAGGATACGGGTTTACAGCTCTCCCCACCTTATAAAAATTTTATCCTTGAAATTTATACTACCATTGCAGCTAAACACAACTCATAATGAAATAGGAAACATAATATCATATATAATCAAAACACAATACAACATACAATCAAACATCGAAAAGATGGAGATAACACTCTCGAATCTCCTCCTCGTGCTCCCAAGATGTCTCATCCACACTATGATGGCCCCACTGTATCTTCACCAAGGGGATGACCTTAGTCCGCAGGACTTGCTCCTTTCGATCGAAGATACGAACTGACTGTTCAACGTAAAAAGCGTCCTCACGAACCTCCAACGGCTGCCAATCAATAACGGGCACGATGTTTGACCCACACTTCCTCAATATAGAGACATGAAAAATATTGTGGACGCCAGACAACTGAGATGGCAAGGAAAGCCGATAGGCCACTATAACGCCTTGGAAATTGGGGGTTGTGCATACGCTCGACTCTCGAGTTTTCGAGTGCCACTTATCATCAATTTTATGGTTTTATGATTAATCAAGTTTAAGTGTGCACTTGGAATTACTTGGAGCATGAAACACAACCACAACTAGTTTACTGGAATGAAAGAGATATATATATATATATACAGGTCTAAAAGAATATTGATGGGTTACCCAAGGTGGTGCCCAACTAAAATCATAAAAGTATCATATCCAAAAGAATAGGGCTGAGTTTACTACTCAGCGATCCAACATCTCGCCTACTGATCTGACGGAGACCTGCTCATCATCTGAAAGTAGGAGAACTTATCCTCCTCCTCGAGGCTCGCGCCGCCGAGCTCCTCGTACTCGGCATCACCTGCATCTATGGACGGGTCTGGTTGGTGTTTTAAAACATCGTCCTAAAGTGTGAGTGAGTGATCAACTCAGTGGGTGCTATTAGTCTTAAGTTGTAAGAGGCAGCAGTTTTAATATAAATTTAATGAAACACAATCATTCATAAACACCTAACTAATCTTATTAATGTGCATGCATGATAAATGATATGATACATGCCCTTGCCACAATACTCCCTCGAGCGACTCCATCTAACGATCGCATATGTCCAACACTCCCTCATAGCAACCTCGACTGTCGAGTCGCCATCCTAACTAGTACGATGCAATGTGATTGTGTTAGCCGAGTTTTTAGTTAAGTCCATTCATCCAGCAGGTTGAGGAATCTGATACACCCTACATATCAATGCCCTAAGCTAGTTGCGAGGCCAAGGCCCCCCAATGTGTGAGGCCGAGACCCCGTGATCATTAATCCCGTCGAGTTCTCCATCCTCGACTTCAAGCACATGAGAAGTGCTGAAAGAAAGGGATCGCTCATGGTAACTATGGGGAGGCGCGGTACCACAGAGTAGGTCGACAGCTCGGACACAATGTCTTATTCCACCATGCCCGGCTCATGAGGCGGTGGACTAGTTTCAATTTGGTTATGGATGGGCTATAATGGTTGCAGGGTGTTACAAGTTTTATACATATGTGAGCAAACAGGGTTAACAAACAAGGTTGGTCAGTAAATAGGCTAGATCACATGAATCAGACAAGTATATGACAGACGACATTGGGTATAAGTGACCCATGTAGTCTAACTACTGTCGCCCACATGCTCGTGCCCAAATCCATGAGTTTAGCCTTAGGGTGGTCCTATCAACGGGGCCGCCCTCGCTCTCCTCGTATTCCTGACCAACCTAAGGGTTTGGGTGGTGATTCATAACATGCCAACTATCAATGTATCATCTAGCATAAACAACATCATATTCTCATACTTCTCAACATACAATTTTAAATTTCTACTAACAAGCAGAGCTAATAAAATCATGAACAAGGTGTGTGTGTGTTGTGTGGGTTGGTGAGGAAGTTAAGCACTTCCTACATCCCTTAGAACTAAAATGCACAAGAATCAATGAATCATGCATGCTATAGGGCACATCATACGAGAAATCAAGCAAGACAAAAGCATGTGATCATCCATGGTAGCCTAATCATGTGAGAAACACGAACAATATCATATAGGCACTAAATTAACAAGCAATCTCATACAATCCTCAAGCAAACGTCCAAATCTTAGGGTTCTCTAAATTCTCTAAATATAGTATCCAAGCAATCAAAATCATTAAATTCATACTAAAATTGGTGATAGGCCACCTAAGAACAATAGTCTGCACCTATGGATCATTAGAGACTTGAAAAATGACCTAGAAATGAGGGCTTTTATGGTCGATCGGCTCAAGCACTTGCATGTTAGAAATCCATGCCAATCCCTTCTCAACACATTGGTTTCAAGAAAAAAGGATGAGGTGTCACGCCCCAAATCCAAAAATTGGATTCATAGGAATCCCGATCGTCGAATCCGGTGCCGACAGCCTCTATAGTACCCCATTCTCGGCTCCTAGCGTCCATACGCCAGATTCTGATCCTGGGATCCTACAAGGAGGATTTTTTTCAACGTACATTTGTCTTGTAATAAGCATAACCACAAGTTTATCCAAATCATAAAGGCAACATCATCATCACATATCTACTAATATAATCATTTGAATACAATGCTGAAAGAAAAATACATATATCAAAATCAGATCTTCAGAAAACAGCTGCACGCTCCAAACTCCACACTGCCGCAACCTAACATCATCTGCATGCATCTATCGTGCATAAGCTTATAAAAAGCTTAGAGGGTGGTGTAAGTGTGTGCATAAGGTAAGTGCCAAGTATTTAATGCAATACCATAATCATATAATACCGAAAATATTGATAATCCATAAATCGTATAATGTTGGAATAAGCAGAAATACTAACAAGATCATGAATTATTAGAGTAAACAGAAATACTTACAAGATCATAAATCACACGATAATGGAATAAGCGTAAATACTGACAAGTGCATGAGTCATACAATATTAGAATACTCAATAGAAATCAACTATGCAAATAAGGAGTCATAAAGAGCCAAATATCATATGCAGAGGATGCAATGCAATATATATTCCTGATGAGTAACACAAACAGCGTTAGCCATGCTATATGTCGCGGATGTAATGCAACATGCAGTGTGAATGGAATGACCATGCTGGAGTGTGAAGTCGGGATGATAGTATGTAGTATTATAGGCTATGGGGTCCATCACAATGGACTTCTATCCAAACCAGTCCCGTACCTAAATTTGGATAGTCAGACTCGATGTGGTAAACTCCTGATCTCAAGTTAGTCGTGCGCCCCAACTAAAATTTTGACCATTGCGAAGGTACACGTAACAAATAGTTGCGCACCACTAGCCTGAATGGATAGTAAATGAGTGAATGAATGAGTATACAACTCCTGCTCAATAAGTCCACATGTCAGTACGGTTCATCTCTGGGATTATCACCGGGTCTATTACACTCTACGCCAGCTTGTTGCTCCTATCTAAGTGCACAACTGGGTAAGTGGAAGAGACCTTACTATCTGCCTGCCAAAATCGGGCTCGACTCGTCGATAGCGGACTCATTCCTCAAGCTGATCAAACTCAACCTAGATACTTCTCCCTCACTTAGGCAGGTAAGGTCACATCCCTTCCCAACCGACCACGACATAGTGGGAGATGCGGCTTACTGGTATACGGTCCTCGTGTGCTCATATATCCACTCAGTCTCGACGTTGGGGCGTCTCCTGGCCACGGAGATTTAGAGATTTTCACCCAGGGACATCTATGGCACCCGTATGCTAGAACCAAACATTTTCGGTGTCCCATCTGGCTATCTATGATATGCCTGTGGAGGCTATGACCCTGATGTCACTAGGGCATACAGTAATCACAATACACAATACAAGATGCATGAGTCATACAATCCAATCATGCATCAATCCTGCGCGTACCGCGCTCATGTGAGATAATCTCCGCCTATCAAGAAGTCTCATAGCAACATGCTCAATGACATATGTAATGGTCAATTACATCTCATAACAAACATGCAGATGATGTATATGGGCATGTATCATGATGCTATACTGTCACATACTCATAATCGGTATCAACAATCGGCCTCGACAATGTGGACATTTAACCAACATTGTCACCAAGGAATGACCTGCTTAGAATCAAACATATAATGAGTCCACGGCCTCACACAAAGGCCTAATATATGACACATTGGGCATTACTTAAGGGCCACATATACACAATAGATGGGCCCTGCTCATGGGCCTCAAATACATGACATGTAGGCCCTGCACATGGGTCTTGAATGCATCAAATAGGCCATGCATCATGGGCCTAATATACATCACAATGGGCCTTGCCCATGGGCCATGAATACATCACAATGGGCCTTGTGATGAGGGTCAAATATTACATATTAGACCCCGATTAATGCCTGATTTCACGTACATGATAATGCTTAATGTCATATTTTAGTTATGTTTTTGTTACAGGATGTAATAGGGAGCGTTAATTGAAAAAGGATATTAAAAGCATGGATTTGACGCTCTAAAGTAACCAAAGTAAAGGACGGACCCCATGAGACCAAAATTGATGGATTTACACGCCGAGGATCTGAGGAAATCAAGCTATTTGCATTAAACGGGCCCGAAAATCAGCCAGAATGCAAGATCATAGAGTTCTCACCATCTGATTGGTTCAAAACTTTATACATGTGATAAGGGCCATAAATTAACCGTACACGTAAAATTTTACCCATTGGATATCTTGGGAAGTGGCCCATCGTTCAAATCAGCCCATTAATTCATTAAGTGAGGCCCATCTAATATCTGGAACTGCTTCAAATCTAGTCTCAATGCCTTAATATAGGAGATAAAACGTATGGACGGTTCAGATCTCTCAGGAACATCACCGTGGACCCTACATGTACAGCATGTGTACATAGAGTACAGACGCTCGCCGTGCATCAGACCAGCAGTTTGGTCCAAGCGGGCGTTGACCCGCGACCGCCTTTTAAAAAAAAAAAACGAAATTTCCTTTTTGGCTGCGTAACCGTCCGCTGGCCCTTTTTGTAAACAGTTGTGGGCCCCACTCATTATCCGTACGGCCAATCCATACTGTCCATCTTGTAGAGAGCTGCGAATACTACAAATCTAAGTTGATCATTCCAACCTATGCACGCACATGTGTGAGATACAGAGGCCACAAAAGGGCTGCCCTACAACGTTCAAAACTGATCCTTTTGTGATTTCTTCTCTGGGCCACGTCAATGGACGTTCAAAACCACCCATTCTTGACTGAAATTTCGTTTTGAATCCAATGGATGGGGTGAATTTTCCAGAAAATGCTTCTGTGGGGCCCGCCGATCACAAGAACGAAATGGTGCGAAAGGTTTCGCACATCCACGAAAACTGACTTTTTCAGACGGTTTTGGCCCACCATCTTTGATCATATGGTAGATCTGAACCGTCTATCATGTAGAGGACCCAAGAAAGTCTTAAGGGATGGTGTTTATTTAGAATTTGAGCGAGAAAAGTGGCGTGTTTCGAGGCACCGAACTTGGCTGCGAAAAAGCTTTCACTAGGCATGTATAGCTTTCCAAATCCGATTCAAATCTAATTTTCACCACTCCAGCAGCTATATAAGGAAGTTTTGGATGTGGGGAGCATTGATTAAGACCTTAGAAAGGAAGATCCAGAGCCAAGGAGAAGAAAGAGAAGCGAGAGAGAAGAAGGAAGAAGAGAGATAAGGGAGATGTTTTTAATGTTTTTATTTTATATTTCTTTTTTCCTAATTAATTTTATGGATAGCTAATTCTTCTTAGCTAGGGCTGAGATGAAGCCCCTAATTTGATTGACTCTTGTTTATGTTGAATTTATTTTAATTGGATTGATTTGTTTCTTTTTCTAATGTGCTTTCCTGATATTTCCGTACTTCTCCATTCTATGAGCTCGACCAAAGTCTAGATATGGATGTTGTTTGGAATATTATTTTAGGTGCTTGTGTCTGACCATGAACAAGTCTCCTATAGAGAAAGAAACAGGATTTACATCTCTCCATGCCTGACCATGGATGGAAAGATGTGATCCATATGCTTTAAAGGATTATACATTTTGTGTGCCCGACCAAGGACATAGGATGTGGTTTATTTATTAAATTTATATCAATTTGAATTAGAATAAATTAACAGGTAAAACAAGGGTTAAGATAATTAGGGGTGGATTCGAAAGTCCTAGTCTTCTCCTAGATTGAATTTTTCTCATAGTTCTTAGTTATTTTCCATAGATTTGTGTTAGTTTACTTATTAGTTTGCTAAAATATTTGTTGAATTAGTTAAGAAGAGCCTTAAATTTCAAATTGTGAGAACCAGTCGTCGTGGGAACGATCTCGTAATACGTATCATATTTATATCTGATTCGTATACTTGCGAGTAGAAATCATTTAAATCAAATTGGTTTAAATTAAAACATCAAGTTTTTGGCGTCGTTGCCGGGGACTGTTTCGGTCCAAATTGAATTTAGGATTCTCTCTTATCATAATTCATAGCCTTAGGATTTTACTAACTTTAGGTTAAAGTTTATTTTATTTTATTTTATTTTAGAAACTAACATATTTCCTGTTTTGTAGGGTCCTGATTTGAACTTCTATTTTGGTAATCCCTTTATAAAATTCTCTACTTTTTCTAATTTCTATTTTTTAGGAATTTTCTAATTCTAGGCTTTCTTCTTAGAAATTTTCTAATTTTTAATTTTATATTTAGATTCTTCTTTCAATTAACTTTCTATTTTTTAGTTTTAGAAATTTTTCCCTTTTTAGAAACTATCCGTTGCTTAAGATTTTTTTTCTTTCTAGCATTATTTTAGAAAATTACTTTTGTTTTTATTTTTATTTTTACAGGAATTGAAGAAGGAAGCTGTTAAATAAGATTGTCTTCAAAAGGAGAAGCTACCAAATCTTTAGACATCCATCATCTTCTTTTCCGGGTTCTTTCTTCTAATTCTTGTTTACATAGCTTTCTCTTATTTTTAGGAATTCATAATTTTTAGTTCTAGTCTTATTTCTCCTAAGTTGTATCTTAGTTTAGTTTAGTTTTCTTTCCTACATTTCAGTTATTCACTTTATGCTAGGGCGTAGATCTTTGAACATAGAACTAACACCCTTTGATCCTGAAATAGAAAGAACCTTTGGTAAAAGATATAGAAACATCCTATTCGAAATGACGGACGAGAATGCAATTAAAGCGTTTAGAATTATTCAGCTCCTGTCCAATTTAATGTGCCTTCATGCATAGTGTTGCCAGCCACCATGGCAGCACACTTTGAACTTAAACTAAGGGTCATACAGTTGTTACCATCTTTCTATGGTTTAGACAAAGAGGATCCATATCATCATGTAAAAGAATTTCTAGACAATTGCTCGACCTTTAGGTTTCAAAACTTCTCAGATGATTCGATCCGTTTGCGCCTTTTTTCTTTTTTTTTGAAGGATAAGGCAAAAGCATGGTTGAATTCTCTAGGAGTTGGGACGATCACTACATGGGATCAACTGTCTAAGAAGTTCTTAAACAAATTCTTCCCTGTTCACAAAACGAATGCTCTCCGTAGAGAAATCACTAATTTCACACAAAAAGAGGGAGAACACTTTCATGAATGCTGGGAAAGATGGAAGGACTTGCTCCTTAAATGTCCACACCATGGCTTTGAGAAGTGGCAACAAGTTCAATACTTCTATGACGGTTTGACACCTCAAAACCGTCGCATGGTTGATGCCACCAGTGGAGGGTCATTCATGACCAAAAGTGATGTCGAAGCGTGGAATTTTTTTGAAACCTTGTGTGAAAATTTCCAACAATGGGACTACTCAAATAGAGGTGAAAGAAATCCACAACTGCCAAAGAAATGTGGTATATATGAGATAGGAGTCACGCCAGATATTTATACCATACTTGATAACCTGACACAGAAAGTTGATGCTCTGATGTTGAATAATGGACCTCCACAAACAACTCAAATCGAGTCATGTTCCATATGTTCTAGTCTTGGCCATCCTACGCAGTCGTGTCCATCTGGTGCAGCATTTCCTGAATTTCTCTCTGAACAAGTACATGCTATGAACACCTTTCGGAGACCTGGGAATGATCTTTACTCAAATACCTACAACCCAGGGTGGGCTAGACATCCAAATCTTTCTTGGGCAAAAGGACCACAACAAGGAGGACCATCTAGAAATCCTCCTATGCAACCTTACCCACAAGTTGGTAGTCAACAACCTCAACAGTTTCCGTAATATCAACATGCTCTTGCACAATATAGGAAACCATCTCTTGAGGATACACTCAAACTTTTTATGCAGAGTTCTCTTCAATTTCAAAAAGACACCCAACAAACTTTACTAGCTAACTAGCAAAGCGTACATGCGAATGCTAAATCTATTGTCAAGCTGAAAGTTCAATTGGGTCAACTTGCTGCCACATTGAGTGAGAGAGAGAAGAGGAGGTTCCCTAGCCAACCTGTGGCAAATCCAAAAGGACAGTTTGAGATTGGCTCTAATTCAAACCAGGAACAATATCATGAGCAAGCCAAATTTATCATTACCCTTAGGTCCGGTAAACAAATCGAGAACAAAGTAGAAATTCTTAGGGAAGAATTAAATTCCAAACCGAAAGAGAAAAATGAAGCGGAGAGACATACTATTACATCTAGAGTCCAAAAGCACTCTGACCCTCCAGAAATCACTCCTGTGTCATCCTATGTGCCTAAAGCACCTTTTCCTCAACGTCTGGCACCAGTTAAGAAAGGAAACAACTTTAATGAGATATTGGAGATGTTTAAGCAAGTGCAAATTAACATTCCATTGCTTGATGCTATCAAGCAAGTCCCTGCTTACGCTAAGTTTCTTAAAGATTTATGCACTTAGAAGCGTAAGATGCATGTTCATAAGAAGGTCTTCCTTGCAGAGCAACTCAGCTCTATGATTCAACACAACACCCCTCATAAATTTAGGGATCCAGGAGCTCCTACCATTTCTTGCGTCATAGGAGATCATAAGGTTGAGAAGGCATTGCCTGATTTAGGGGCGAGCGTTAATTTATTGTCATATTCTGTGTATGAGCAGCTAGGACTTGGTGAACTAAAATCAACTAAAATAACACTACAACTAACTGATAGATCTGTCAAGGTGCCCCGTGGTGTTATTGAGGACGTGTTAATCCAAGTTGATAAGTTTTATTTTTCAGTGGATTTCATCGTTCTTGATACTCAGCCCGTCCCGAATCCTATAAGTCAAATCCCGGTTATCTTGGGACGTCCATTCTTAGCTACATCCAATGCTATTATAAATTATAAAAATGGAGTCATGAAGTTGTCTTTTAATAACATGAAGATTAAACTTAATGTTTTCAATGCTGGACAACAACCGGCAGACTCGGATGATATTTTTGAGGTGAACATGATTGATAGTCTAGTGCATGACTCTTTCTTTAAATCTTTCGAAGACGCACTGGAGACTTGTCTAGCACATTTTGGCACAGACTTTGACATAGAAAGTTCTATCGAAGAAGTCAATGCATTGCTCGACTTTAATTCTATAATGGATACTACAAAATGGAAAGCAAAAATGAAACTTCTTCCACCATCTGAATCTAAACCGGTCCCGTCTGTTGAGAAACCACCCGAACTTGACCTTAAACAATTACCTGAAACTCTCAGGTATGCATTTTTAGGTCTTTCTGAAACCCTGCCTGTCATCATGCTTCTAACCTCGATAAGGAACAGGAGGGCAAGTTGCTTAATGTTCTTAAAGAACATAGGGCAGCTATTGGGTGGACAATAGCGGATATAAAGGGAATAAGCCTCACTGTGTGTATGCATCGTATTCATCTTGAGGAAAATATAAAAACGTCATGTGAAATGCAAAGGAGGCTTAATCCTAACATGAAAGAGGTCGTACGGGCAGAGGTGCTTAAATTGTTAGATGTTGGTATCATTTACCCTATTTCAGATAGCACGTGGGTCAGCCCAGTTCAAGTTGTTCCAAAAAAGTCTGGGATTACGGTGATAAAAAATGATGATAATAAATTAGTACCAACCCGCATGACTACAGGTTGGCGAGTTTGTATTGATTACTGTAAACTGAACCTGGTCACAAGGAAGGATCACTTTTCTCTTCCTTTTATAGATCAGATGCTTGAGAGATTGGCAGGGCATAGCTATGATTGTTTCCTGGATGGTTATTCTGGGTACAATCAGATTCTCATTGCTCCCGAGAATCAAAAGAAAACCACATTTACATGTCCTTTTGGTACATATGCCTATCGGCGTATGCCATTTGGGCTATATAATGTGCCTACTACTTTTCAATGATGCACGATGAATATTTTTTCAGACATGGTTGAGCGTTTTCTCGAGATTTTCATGGATGATTTTTCCATTTTTGGCTCTTCCTTTGATGAATGCTTATACCATCTATCTTTAGTTTTGGAAAGATGTAAAGAAACGAACCTGGTATTGAATTGGAAAAAGTGTCATTTTATGGTCCAAAAAGGGATTGTACTCGGGCATGTTATTTCAAGTAAAGGCATTGAAGTTGATAAAGCCAAGATTAATTTAATTTCTAGTCTTCCTCCACCTAGAACGGTAAAGGAAATTAGATCATTCTTAGGGCATGCAGGATTCTATAGGAGATTCATTAAGAATTTTAGCAAAATTTCTCGACCCTTGTGCAGTTTATTGACTAAAGATGTTGCATTTGACCTTGTGATTGTCGGAAAGCTTTTGACAAGTTAAAAATTTTATTAACTTCTGCTCCAATTATCCAACCACCAATTGGAGTTTACCTTTTGAGCTTATGTGTGATGCTTCTGATTATGCTGTTGGAGCAGTCTTAGGGCAACGATTGGACAAAATGCCTCATGTCATTTATTATGCTAGTAGGACTCTAAATGATGCTCAACTGAACTACTCTACCACTGAAAAAGAATTGTTGGCAGTAGTATTTGCACTAGACAAATTCAGGTCATATCTCATTGGATCGAAGGTTATAGTGTTCTTAGATCATGCAGTATTGAAATATCTTCTTTCTAAAAAAGATGCTAAACCTCGATTGATTCGTTGGATTCTCCTGCTACAAGAATTTGACATTGAAATTCGGGATAAAAAGGATTCCGAAAATGTGGTAGCCGACCATTTGTCTAGACTTGTCTTGGAACCCACAGTGGATCCTGTGCCAATGAACGAGTCTTTCCCTGATGAACAACTTTTAGTTATTTCTCAATTACCTTGGTATGCAGATATCGTAAATTATCTTGTTACAAGTCAAATTCCTTCTCATTGGACTAAACAGGATAAATCTAAATTTCTTGCTGAGGTTAAATATTTCTTCTGGGATGATCCATACCTATTCAAACTCTGTCATGACCAGGTCATTAGGAGATGTGTACCTGAGAGTGAGTTTCATAGTATAATCTCCTTTTGTCACTACCATGCATGTGGTGGTCATTTTGGTTCAAAGAAAATAGCTGCAAAAGTTTTACAAAGTACATTTTATTGGCCTACACTTTTTAGAGACACACATGCCTTTTGTTCTACATGTGATCGATGCCAACATATGAGTAATATTTCCTATAGGAACATGATGCCACTTACCAATATTCTCATTGTTGAGATATCTGATGTTTGGGGTATTGACTTCATGGGTCCGTTTTCCCCATCATTCGGTTATATGTATATCCTTCTGGCCGTCGATTATGTCTCTAAGTGGGTTGAAGCAGTGCCATGTAAAACGAATGATCACAAAGTTGTAAGCCGCTTCTTGAAAGAAAATATCTTTTTTCGTTTTGGTACTCCTCGGACAATCATAAGTGATGGTGGTACTCATTTTTGCAATAAACCGTTTGAATCTTTAATGAAGAAATATTCCATCACCCATAAAGTTGCAACTCCATACCATCCACAAACAAGTGGTCAAGTAGAAGTTTCGAATTGGGAGATTAAACAAATTTTAGAGAAAACAGTTCGCCCTGATCGTAAGGATTGGTCACAACGTTTGAATGATGCTCTTTGGGCGTATCGTACGGCTTTCAAAACCCCGATTGGAATGTCTCCCTATAGGCTTGTCTTTGGGAAAGCAGGTCACTTACCTGTGAAATTAGAACATCATGCTTATTGGGCCATCAAAACCTTTAATTTTGATTTGAACAAGGCTGGATCGCACCGTAAACTTCAACTCAATGAGTTAGAAGAAATTCGAAATGAGGCATATGAGAATGGGAAAATTTATAAAGAACGAACGAAATTTTTTCATGACCAGTCAATTCTTCGCAAGACATTTGAACCGGGTCAGAAAGTCTTATTGTATAATTCTAGATTACGCCTCTTTCCTGGGAAACTTTGTTCACAATGGTATGGTCCTTATCAGGTAGTAAAAGTATTTCCTCATGGAGCAGTTGAGATTAAAAATCTTAAGGATGGAAATATTTTCAAAGTAAATGGTCAAAGACTGAAACCTTATTTGGAGGATTTGGTTAATCAAGATGTTGAGGAAGTTAATTTGGAGGACTCAGGTTTTCAAGATTGATTAATTCATGGTCTATTTTTGTCTAGCTGAAGACGTTAAACTTAGCGCTCTTGGGAGGCAACCCAGCTTTTCATTCTATTTCATTTTCCTAGTTAGTTGATTCAATATTTGTGGGTAACATTGCTGCAAACCCTCACGAGACTACAACTCGTCCACGAAGGGCAACCTAGGGGTTTAAAGGCTTGTTGCATACGCTAAATGCAATCGAGAGCACCTGCGAAAGTGGTATAGGTAGGATTTTTTTTATTATTTTTATTTATTTCTCTCTTATGCTGACTCGCTTTTACGTTGATATTTTTGGAAAAGCCTCTTAATTCTTCATCCAGGTACACTCTTTTTATCACTCCACTTTTACTTTTGTTATCCTATGTGCATTGCATGCTTATGTAACACCCTAAAAATTGGGGGTCGTGTATAAACTTAACTCCCGAGTTCCAGACCGTCACTTATGCAACAAAAAATGATTATGATTCAATGTTGTCTAATTTAAAGCATTCACATGAGTAAAAGTACACCAAAACTACAATTCATACTCCAGATCCAGTGATAAAAGCAAGTGGAAGACTAAACAATATATATATCACTGTATGGAAAAACAAAGTAGATCTCATCTGTCTCTAAAGTATGATTACATCTCTGAGTCTCATATACATATACATGAACAAAATCAAATGTTCAAAATAGTCCCACTGAAGTCCCGTCAACCCAGGTCGCCTAAGCAAAGCCATCATGATACTGCATGTACGAGAACTCGTCCTGGTCCTCGTCGAAGTCTGGCTCTGCCTCCTAGATCTCAACATCACCTGCATCTACAACAGGGTCTGGTGGGTGTTGCAAACACCATCCCGTAACGTGGGAGTGAGTGATCAACTTAGTGGAATCATAGAGCAAAAATTAGCATGTTTACAAATCAATCATGCGATAATAGTAAAGCAGTAAATCAGACAATCCTAATACTGTTGTTAATGCAAGATGACATGACGTGATGTATGCCGTCACCGACGATCTCCCTCATACGGCACCATCTTACGACCGCGGCATGCCACATTCCCTAGAGTGCTTCACATCTTCCAGGCACATGCAATGTTATGGTGATATGATTTTTAAGTTGTTATTAGTCCATTCAAACAGCAGGATTGGGAAACTAAGGTACTTCCCTTGTATCAATCACAACACAGATCCTGTCTAGGGTCGTCACTCCTAGTAATCTCATACGATGTATATTTTGTAGGTCGCTACAAGGGTTGCCAGGGCTGTTGCTCACACTCGTTGCACTGCTCCCCCATCACCTTATCAATACAGGCCTACTGTACTCTACTGCTACTGAAGGGTCGTCGCTTCCCGTAGACTCAGAATACGCTCGCGGTCACTACAAAGGACTCGTCGCCTGATCAGTGTAGGTCGACAGCTAGAATATAGTGTCCCATACCCCCATGCCCAGCTCATGAGTCTTCGTGGATCAAGGTACCATAGTTAATAGGGTTTACAATGGTAAGTTCAGTACCCTAGGTTCAAGCAGTTATGACTCATACAGGGTGAACATACATCGGCGAGTCGGGTTACTTGACGGGCTCAACTAGCGCGATCGCATCTCAAGTCGAACGACATGAAGTGCGTAAAACACTTCGCGTGGTCTAACCACTGCCGCCAACTCCAAACACGACTCGCGTTCATCGACGCGTCGTTCGTGGCCAAGACCAGCCAACCACGAATTCGCTCGGTTACCGACTGCCTAGAATAAGTATAGTCCCAAACACATATGAATTCACATCAGCAATTTATGTAGGATTATTGGAATTGAAATACAATCATGTGAGCATGTTAACACATGTTATAACATACAACTTAGGCAAATCTTCAAGCACGTACATTTTATGCATATAATGGAATCATGTACATAGTCAACATGTAGGAAATCATTTACGTCAGCATATTAATTGAGAAATCAGTCTCAAACTAATTCATAACATCATTTAATTCAATACATACTAATATAAGCATTTATACAAACATATACACTACACACTTAAGTCTACATATAGTATGTCGACCCGAAGTGCGCAATTTGGCGAATCTCTTCGCCAAACTAATTATGCACGTATTCCTAACTTTCTAATGCGACAACAAACCATGTCAATCACATCAGCAAAATATGAATGTAATCAGTACTTCCTACAAATGACTAAAATGCCCTAAATCTCATATTCTTCGTTGATTTATGAAACAGGAAACGGATAGCATGTTGTACATGTCAAACGGCGATGCCGTCGATAATCTACTACTAAACGACATTAAAAGATTTGGAAACCGTCAATCAAAGCGTCTAAAATTCTCACCTTGTCTCTTATAGACGTGTCGTTTCGAACGGAGCGTATACGCTTCGTCTACGGCGATAAGAGAACCTGTTTTACAAGATCTATTGGTTAAAAAGCTATGGATCTTAGTGAACCTTAAATCAGCAACTTCTAGGGTTGTTTCATACCTGAAAATGGAGAAGAATCACCGGCTTGGTGATCAGAAGGTGTTGCTACAGCACGTGTAACAGGTGGCACGAAGACGGAAAAAATCTCTTCTACTCTCTCTCACAAACTCCCACCTTTTCTCTCTCCCAAATTAGAGTTTCTCTCAAATTCGGATGGGAGAGAGGAGTGAGGCTTTTAACCCCTTTTATAAGCCCAAAAATGCCAAAAATAGGCTCCGGTACAAGGTTCACTTAGTGCATATCTAAATTGGGGCTGTTTCGGTCCAAAAGATGCTTTCTAGTGGTCCCCTGGCCGAATGCGATCGGACTTAAGCTCATGCGCACCAGATCTACCATGTATTAAGTTTTCAGTCCGGCAGGGTTCATAGATCACGCGTGGCGGACCAGTTTCAGTTCAGCGGTCACCGCACGTAGATCAGGGCTGAAAGTCTCATGATATGAAATAGAAATTTTTCCTGATCCGAGGGTGTAATCTAGCTGAATTCTGACGGTCAGAATGCTTAATACTCACGCGTCAAGTCGTGTGCCAGATTTGGATTTGAAATTCCAATTCTGTCCCTATTCACACTCTCTTCAGTCCGGGCTCAATGAAATAGCCTGTGATTATCGGTTGGACTTGATTTTCGAAATGATTGTCAAGTCCAGCAAGGCGGTTCTAACGGTCTAAGATAGGAGGTATCGGACTTTCGACGCGCGGTCTAGATCCAATACAAAGATTCAAAGTGGTCCAGAGAACAAACCTGCTTAGAGTTTGATCCGAGGTTATAGAGTATTGTAGAGTCATTGGTTCTACTCGATTTGGGTCTTGTAGAACGTATTTAAAGTGATCAGGGACTATTTCCCAGCTACTCTAGCGTTGCGCTAGCTAACTTACGCTTAATTTCCATATGAATTAATTCTACGCAATTTCGGGTCGAGTTGGTACTCGAGCCCAAGTATGGATTTTTCATGGGCGTTACAATCTACCCCCCTTAACAAATAATTTCGTCCTCGAAATTTGTACCTTTTCGTACTCCTCGAGAAGCTGTGGGTAGTTCTTTCTGATCTCGGCTTCTGTCTCCCAGGTAGCCTCTTCCTTAGAGTGATGCGTCCACAATACCTTCACAAGGGGAATCACCTTGCTACGCAGTACCTGCTTCTTCTTGTCTAGGATACGTGTCGGTCACAGGATATAAGTAACATCCTCTCCTAACTGCACCTGCTCCCATCTGATGATATGGAAATGATCAGCAACGTACTTCTTCAGCATAGAACATGAAATACGTTGTGAACGCTCGCGAGAGGCGTGGGTAAAGCCAATCGGTAAGCCACTGCTCCCACACGATCGAGGATCCGAAATGGACCAATGAATCGCGGTGCCAGCTTCCCCTTCTTCCCGAACCGAAGGACTCCTTTCATAGGGAAACTCACAAAAACACATGATCCCCAACTGTGAACTCTAGTGGCCTCCGTCTCGTATCGGCATAACTCTTCTGTCTGCTCTGCGCTGTGAGAAGCCGACGCCTAATGATATCGATCTTCTCTGACGTCGCCTGCACCAACTCTGGGCCAATCAAGCTACGCTCACTGACCTCTGCCCAGCAATGCGGTGCACGACAAGGTCGCCCGTACAGCGCCTCGTAAGGTGCCATACCGATACTAGTCTGAAAGCTGTTGTTGTATGCAAACTCCGCATAAGCGAAACAATCATCCCAATTGTCCTTGAAGTCCAATGCGCAAGCTCGCAACATATCCTCTAAAATCTGGTTCACCTGCTCTGTCTGTCCGTCTGTCTGTGGGTGGAAGGCAGTACTGAACTTCAACTTCACACCCATAGGCTCCTGAATGCGAGTCCAGAAAATAGAAGTGAACCGCGTGTCTCTGTTCGACACGATCTCCAGCGGAACTCCATGCAGACACACAATCTCTCTGATGTACAGTCTAGCCAGCTCGTCTGCAGAGTTCGTAACTCTGATCGGTAGGAAGTGCGCTGACTTCGTCAGACGGTCGACGATCACCCAAATGGAATCATGTCCCTTCCTCGTCTTCGGCAGCCCTGAAATGAAGTTCATGGAAATGAAATCCCACTTCCACTCTGCGATCGGCATAGGCTGCAAAAGTCCAGGTGGTAGGCAATGCTCTGCCTTCACCTGCTGACAAGTGAGACAACGGGACACGAACTCTGCTAAGTGGGTCTTCTTACCTTCCCACCAATACGTCCTCTTCACGTCACGATACATCTTCGTACTGCCTGGATGCATCAGAGTCTAGTACAATGCGCAGCCTCAAGAATCTCTCGTCTCAAGTCAGGGACATCTGGGACACATAGGCGGCCACGATAACGTAAGCCCCCATCCATACCAACTCGCCACTCGGCGTCTGCATCATCACTGGCCTGCTCTCGAAGCTCAGTTAAATGCGCATCATCCCTCTGCGCCTCGATGACTCGGTCATCGATCTGAGATCGCACCTGTACATGTGCGATGAACTCAAACGGCTCCTCTACGGTGAGTTTCTGCTCAAAGTCTCACAAAAACTCAACCATATCCCACTCAGCAACCATCAGCGGAGCCGCAAACTCTATCGCCTTCTTGCGGCTCAACGCATCAGCCACAAGGTTCGCCTTCCAAGGATGGTAAGAGACTTCAAACTTGAAGTCCTTCAACGTCTCCATCCATCGCCGCTGCCTCATATTCAAGTCTCACTGCGTGAATATGTACTTGAGGCTCTTGTGGTCGAAAAAGAGCTCGAACTCCTCTCCGTAGAGGTAAGGTCTCTAGAGTCTCAGTGCGAATATAACGGCTGCCAACTCTAGGTCGTGTGTAGGGTAATTCTCCTCTTGCTTCCTTAATTGTCTCGAGGCATACGAAATTACCCTGTCCCTCTACATAAGGACATAACCCAGACCAACACTAGACGCGTCAGTGTATATAGTGTATCTAACTCCTTGCTCTGGCAATACTAGCACAGGGGTGGACGTAAGTCTGTCCTTCAGCTCCTGAAAAGCTGACTTCCCCTCGTCATTCCAGGCGAACTTCACGTCCTTCCGTGTCAACTGAGATAAGGGTCTCACGATCTTCGAGAAGTCTTGTATGAAGCGCCGATAGTAGCCGCCGAGACCCAAGAAACTCCTCACCTCAGTGACAGAACCAGGCTGCTCCCAGTCCTGCACCGCAGCTACCTTAGACAGGTCAACTGCCATGTCATCCTTGGACACCACGTGTCCGAGGAACTTCACTTCCTGCTTTCAGAAGTCGCACTTCTTGTACTGTGCGAACAACTGATGCTGTCTGAGCGTATCAAGGACCAAACGCAAGTGCTCGTCATGCTCCTCTCGACTCCTAGGGTACACCAAAATGTCATCAATGAATACAACGACGAATCGATAGAGGAAAGGTCGAAATACTCGGTTCATCAGATCCATGAACACGGCTGGTGCGTTCGTAAGACCGAACGACATCACGAGGAACTCGTAGTGGCCAAAACTGGTCCTAAATGCTGTCTTCTGCACGTCCTCATCCCTGACGCGCAACTGATGATATCCTGACTGAAGATCAATCTTCGAGAAGTACTGCGCTCCTCTCAACTGATCAAACAAGTCATGGATCCTGGGTAAAGGGTACTTATTCTTCACCATGATCTGGTTCAGCCTGCGATAATCAATACATAATCGCATCGAACCATCCTTCTTCCTCACGAACAAGACCGGTGCTCCCCAAGGAGACACACTAGGCCGTATAAGGCCAAGCTCTAGCAGACCATCAATCTGCGTCCTCAACTCCTCCATCTCACACGGTGTCATGCGATACGTCGGCAGTGAGACGGGCGTGGAACCAGGAACCAGATCGATAGTGAAATTGATCTCTCGTCGGGGCGGCAAACCAGGGATCTTCCTGAACAGATCCCCGAACTCGCAAACGACTGACGTATGCTCAAGTACCTGGGCACCAGCGTCTCGCAATAAAGTGGCGTAACTAAGTATACGGAAATGGAGATTTACCCACACTGGAAATGTGAAAGATGCACCCTCTGGCTCGTAGGCTGTCACTATACGAGTCTCGCAGTCAATCTCGGCCCTCACTGTAGTCAACCAGTCCATGCCAAGAATGACATCGAGATAAACCAGAGCGGGGTCGACGACGAGATCTAGAGCCATCGTCTTGCCTCCCAGATCCACCAAACAACCCTCACACATCTGGGTGGCATCTGTAAAGGACCCGTGGGCTGTATGAAGTCGCACCC
Source organism: Magnolia kwangsiensis (assembly GCA_037074715.1). NCBI lineage: Eukaryota > Viridiplantae > Streptophyta > Magnoliopsida > Magnoliales > Magnoliaceae > Magnolia > Magnolia kwangsiensis. Next base: position 18,672,967 of record CM073582.1, read on the forward strand.
CGTCCATAGTAATGGTCTGTAGCCCAAAAAGCCTGACTATAGCACGTGATATCAAAGAAATCGTGGAACCAGTGTCCACCATCACGAGAATAGGAGTACCTCCAATGTGGGCAGTGACCTCGAAGGCCGAATGCTAAGAAGTCGGTGTCGCAGCTGCCTCAGCTATCAATGCATGAACCCGTGCCTGCTGTGGCCGGTTCGGCCGCTGTGTCATGGGCCGTGGAGGCTGTCTGATCTGTAATACCGGAGGTCTGAAAGAAGGGTGCACAGGAGCTAATCGTATAGGAGGTGCTGATATCGCCTGTGAACGTGCACGGTCGATCTTCTGCGGCGGCGAGAACCCACTGTCCCGCAACCGAGAAAAATAACTCTGCGTCAAGTGGCCTGACCTCCCACAGTATGTACATGTCAAATCAGGGCACCGAAACGGTGGTACTGGTGCTATGGCCAGAGTAGGAGGGTCGACGCGAGGCCTCTTGCCTGTGAAGGGCCTGTCTGGCAAGTCTAGTCGTGGCCTAGAAGCAACAGGGCCACGAGATCACGCAAGTCGATCCACATCCTGCTCTGCCCGCATAGACATGTGAATCAACTCCTCATATGAGGAAATGCTCACACAACACATCTTCGATCGAATATCCGGTCGCAAACCCTCCAAAAAGAGCCGTATGCGCATCTGCTCATCAGCCAAAATAGTTGGGACGTATCTGCCCAACTCCGTAAACCGATGCTCATACTACGTGACTGTCATGGCTCCCTGTCAGAGGTGGAGAAAATCATTCTCCCGGTCATGCCTGTAAGTTTGGGGATAATACTTCTCGTGAAAACGGAACTCAAACGCTGCCCATGTCCATATAAAGTCAGCGGCAATGGTCCGCAATACGCTGTCCCACCACAGGCTGGCCTCTCTCTCAAATAGGAACGTATCCAGCTCTACCTGCTCGGCCTCTGTGCAATGAAGCATCCGCAATATCTTCGACACACGGTTGAGCCAATACTCGGCCTCCTCGGGTCTATGAGAACCCGTAAAAGTGGGAGGCCGTAAGCGCTGGAATCGCTCTAACAAGCCCCGTGTATCTGCTGCATTCCCCGCAGGGTAAGCAGGTGGTACTGGATGAGCCATGCCCTCATCCTGGGCATAAGTATTAGCATCCTCAGCTGGATGCGCCGGTGGCGCAGGTGGAGTCACACCCCCACCCTGGGCTAATGTGCCCACAATGGTAGTCAGAAGCTGCTGCTGCTGCTGCATCATAGCCATCATCTGCTCAAATCTATCAGGAGGTGGAGTAGGCTGTGGCGTGTGCTGCGTCGAAGTAGATGCACGGTAAGGCTCTCTGACTGGCGGTGTGAACGGCGGTGGTCCAACTGTAGGACCAGCAGTAGGCTGAGACGCACGAACTGTCTCAGGAATCGGGCCCACAGTAGGGTTCGCATGGGTGTCAGACTGCGAAGGAGTCTGATCCATAGGCTCACTCAAGGCAAGCCGAGCCGCGCTACGGGTAGTCGTAGGTGGCATTCCCTATATTCAAAATAGGGCGCAACCTTGTCAGTCTCAATAGCACAAATACACCGCAATCATTCACATAAGAGTCAAAAGCATTTCATGCATTTTATTTAATCAAAATTGTCACAATACAAGGGATATGTCCTTGCAAGCATCATGACGAGAAATACATGGGAACTAAGACAGTTAAAATTTACAACAGCATCATAAGCAAAGCACTAGTCTTAACAGGCTTACACAACAAAAGCAGGAATTAACTAACTACTGATAACAACATCAACGATCTCATCGCTAGTCTGAATCAGGTGACGGAGGAGGAGCACCCTTATCCTGCAAGCAACACAGGATCGCCTTCAAGGTGCGAGTCACCTTACCGAATTTTCTCTTCGTAACGGCCTTGGCATCCTCGACTTCAGCGCGAAGTTCTTGAACTTCTCTTCGCAAGGTGATCTGACTCTCCTCGATCTGAGTAATGCGATCATCGTCAGTAGCCTGAGCAGAAAGAGGAGGGCTCTCATCTGTATCCTGAGCCTCCTCTTCTGCCTCTTCCTGGACTTCTTCCTGAACTTCTGCTCCAGGTTCTCCCTCACTTGGATCCTCCTCATCATCAAAGTCATCCTCGCTATCCTCCTCAAGCTGATTTTCACGGTACTGAGACCCAATCTTCATCTTGACCATAGTCGACTCATCAATGCTATGAATCGAAATTGGCAATTCCGGCCCAAGTCTGTAAGCAAACTCAAGCGAAAATGGAGCTATGGGAAGGGCTATTTGTGAAGGAAGTGCACGATTTAGGGGTTTTCTACACACGAACCATACATGGGGGGTGTGAAATACCCAAAATACCCTCAGATCTCGAAGCACACTTCAAACGGGGAAGGGTGGTCGGCGATGCATCGCCGACCGACCACCTATTCGGTCAATGGGACCACATGGGTCTGGTCCCCTATGGTCCAGGGACCCCAAAAAGGTACGGTCCCAACCTTGGTTCATTGTATTTTGACCTATATAGGCCCAAACATGTGTTCAGAGCTTTTCGGGTCCAATCTGCAATCCAGAATACAAAATCCCATCATGCAGCATATGATTTTGGGGTAAAAGGAGCTAGTACATCCATCTAGCTCATTAGTTGCTAAATAAAGTGAAGTTAGAATGGCCTTATGGCCACTTTTAATAAAATTTTACTATTCACTATAAAATTTTGTGAAAGTATAATTTTATGTTATTTTCATATTATTTTTGATGTCTAACATGAAAAGGATAAGAAAGAATTGAAGATTGGAGTGGTGAGAGGAAGAATTTTGAAGATTTTTGGTGAAACGAGGTTTTTAAGCCCTGGCGATTGAATACAGGGGTCGTGGTTGTTCCACGGCCCAAGGGTTCACATTCACGGGTTTAGGATCGTTCAAAGAATGTCTCAACCCACTCACCAACAACCTAAGAGCTATCCGGGTTGCTTTACGTGACCCGAGATGCGTTACAGACTCGATCGTACGATCGATTCGAATAGACTTTGCCTATTGGCGAATCTGCAATCCTAGAAATGTTTCTAAACCCTTCTCGTACCCACCTAAGTCAAAAGAAGAGACAACGTACGTCGCGAGACCATAACCCAGGCCTAGTATACCTTTATTCACTCTCTGATACCAACTTGTAACACCCTGAAAATCGAGGGTCGTGTATAAACTCAACTCCCGAGTTCCAGACAATCACTTATGCAACAAAAATGATTATGATTCAATGTTGTCTGATTTAAAGCATTCACATGAGTAAAAGTACACCAAAACTGCAATTCATACTCCAGATCTAGTGATAAAACCAAGCGGAAGACTAAACAATATATATATCACTGTATGGAAAAACTAAGTAGATCTCATCTGTCTCTAAAGTATGAATACATCTCTGAGTCTCATATACATATACATGAACAAAATTAAATGTTCAAAATAGTCCCACTGAAGTCCCGTCAACCCAAGTCGCCTAATCAAAGCTATCATGATACTGTATGTACGAGAACTCGTCCTGGTCCTCGTCGAAGTCTGGCTCTACCTCCTGGATCTCAGCATCACCTGCATCTACAACAGGGTCTGGTGGGTGTTGCAAACACCATTCCATAATGTGGGAGTGAGTGATCAACTCAGTGGAATCATAGAGCAAAGATTAGCATGTTCACAAATCAATCATGTGATAATAGTAAAGCAGTAAATCAGACAATCCTAATACTGTTGTTAATGCAAGATGACATGACGTGATGTATGCCCTCACCGACGACCTCCCTCATACGGCACCATCTTACGACCGCGGCATTCCACACTCCCTAGAGTGCTCCACATCTTCCAGGCACATGCAATGTTATGGTGATATGATTTTCGAGTTGTTATTAGTCCATTCAAACAGCAGGATTGGGAAACTAAGGTACTTCCCTTGTATCAATCCCAACACAGATCCTGTCTAGGGTCGTCACTCCTAGTAATCTCATACGATTTATATTTTATAGGTCGCTGCAAGGGCTGTTGCTCGCACTCGTTGCACCGCTCCCCCATCACCTTATCAATACAGGCCTACTGTACTCTACTGCTACTGAAGGGTCGTCGCCTCCCGTAGACTCAGAATACGCTCGCGGTCACTACAAAGGACTCGTCGCCTGATCAGTGTAGGTCGACAGGTAGAATATAGTGTCCCAAACCCCCATGCCCGGCTCATGAGTCTTCGTGGATCAAGGTACCATGGTTAACAGGGTTTACAATGGTAAGCTCAGTACCCTGGGTTCAAGCAGTTATGACTCATACAGGGTGAACATACATCGGCGAGTCGGGTTACTTGACGGGCTCGACTAGCGCGATCGCATCTCAAGTCGAACGACATGAAGTGGGTAAAACACCTCGCGTGGTCTAACCACTGCCGCCAACTCCAAACACGACTCGCGTTCATCGACGCGTCGTTCGTGGCCAAGACCAGCCAACCACGAATTCGCTCGGTTACCGACTGCCTAGACTAAGTATAGTCCCAAACACATATGAATTCACATCAGCAATTTATGTAGGATTATTGGAATTGAAATACAATCATGTGAGCATATTAACACATGTTATAACATACAACTTAGGCAAATCTTCAAGCACGTACATTTTATGCATATAATGGAATCATGTACATAGTCAACATGTAGGAAATCATTTACGTCAGCATATTAATTGAGAAATCAGTCTCAAACTAATTCATAACATTATTTAATTCAATACATACTAATACAAGCATTTATACAAACACATACACTACACACTTAAGTCTACATATAGTATGTCGACCCGAAGTGCGCAATTTGGCGAATCTCTTCGCCAAACTATTTATGCACGTATTCCTAACTTTCTAATACGACAACAAACTATGTCAATCACATCAGCAAAATATGAATGTAATCAGTACTTCCTACAAATGACTAAAATGCCCTAAATCTCATATTCTTCGTTGATTTACGAAACAGGAAACGGATAGCATGTTGTACATGTCAAACGGCGATGCCGTCGATAATCTACTACTAAACGACATTGAAAGATTTAGAAACCGTCAATCAAAGCGTCTAAAATCCTCACCTTGTCTCTTATAGACGTGTCGTTTCGAACGGAGCGTATACGCTTCGTCTACGGCGATAAGAGAACCTGTTTTACAAGATCTATTGGTTAAAAAGCTATGGATCCTAGTGAACCTTAAATCAGCAACTTCTAGGGTAGTTTCATACCTGAAAACGCGAAAGAATCACCGGCTTGGTGATCAGAAGGTGTTGTTACAGCACGTGCAACAGGTGGTATGAAGACGGGAAAAATCTCTTCTACTCTCTCTCACAAACTCCCACCTTTTCTCTCTCCCAAATTAGGGTTTCTCTCAAATTCGGATGGGAGAGAGGAGTGAGGGTTTCAACCCCTTTTATAAGCCCAAAAACGCCGAAAATAGGCTCCGGTACAAGGTTCACTTAGTGCATATCCAAATCGAGGCTGTTTCGGTCCAAAAGATGCTTTCTGGTGGTCCCCTGGCCGAATCCGATCGGACTTAAGCTCATGCGCACCAGATCTAGCACGTATTAAGTTTTCAGTCCGGCAGGGTTTGCAGATCACGCGTGGCGGACCAGTTTCAGTTCAGCGGTCACCGCACGTAGATCAGGGCTGAAAGTCTCATGATATGAAATAGAAATTTTTTCTGATCCAACTTAAATAGAAAATTCTACTTACCATTCATAATCCTAGAATTTTCGCATCTCAACTATCTGGTCACAAGTCGCTCGAGTTTACAAGAATTGCTCTTTTATTTTTGAAATTATTTTTCGCATGTTTTGCTCGGGACTATCAAAATGCAGGTTGGGGGTTGTGATGAGGGTCAAATATTACATATTAGACCCTGATTTCCTGATTTCACGTACATGATAATGCTTAATGTCATATTTTAATTATGTTTTTGTTGCAGGATGTAATAGGGAGCGTTAATTGAAAAAGGATATTAAAAGCGTGGATTTGACGCTCTGAAGTAACCAAAGTAAAGGACGGACCCCATGAGACCAAAATTGATGGATTTACACGTCGAGGATCCGAGGAAATCAAGCTATTTGCATTAAACGGGCCCGAAAACCAGGCAGAATGTAAGATCATAGGGTTCCCACCATCTTATTGGTTCGAAACTTTATACATGTGATAAGGGCCATAAATTAACCGTACACGTAAAATTTTACCCATTGGATATCTCGGGAAGTGGCCCAACGTTCAAATCAGCCTATTAATTCATTAAGTGGGGCCCATCTAATATCTGGAACTACTTCAAATCTAGTCTCAACGCCTTAATATAGGAGACAAAACATATGGACGGTTCAGATCTCTCAGGAACATCACCGTGGACCCTACATGTACAACGTGCGTACATAGAGTACAGACGCTCGCCGTGCATTAGACCAGCAGTTCGGTCCAAGCGGACGCTGACCCGCTATTTCTTAAAAAAAAAAAAAAGGAAATTTCCTTTTTGGCTACGTAACCGTCCGCTGGCCCTTTTTGTAAACAGTTGTGGGCCCCACTCATTATCCGTACGGCCAATCCGTACCGTCCATCTTGTAGAGGGCTGCGAATACTACAAATCTAAGTTGACCATTCGTACCCATGTGCGCACATGTATGAGATACAGAGGCTACAAAAGGGCTGCCCTACAACGTTCAAAACTGATCCTTTTGTGATTTCTTCTCTGGGCCACGTCAATGGACATTCAAAACCACCCATTCTTGACTGAAATTTCATTCTGAATCCAATGGACGGAGTGAATTTTCCAGAAAATGCTTCTGTGGGACCCGCCGATCACAACAACGAAATGGTGCGAAAGGTTTTGCACATCCGCAAAAATTGACTTTTCCAAGCGGTTTTAGCCCACCATCTTTGATCATATGGTAGATCTGAACCGTCTATCATGTAGAGGACCCAAGTAATTTCTAAGGGACGGTGTTTATTTAGAATTTGAGCGAGAAAAGTGGCGTGTTTCGAGGCACCGAACTTGGCTGCGAAAAAGCTTTCACAAGGCATGCATAGCTTTTCAAATCCGATTCAAATCTAATTTTCACCACTTCAGAAGCTATATAAGGAGGTTTTGGACGTGGGGAGCATTGATTCAGACCTTAGAAAGGAAGATCCAAAGTTAAGGAGAAGAAAGAGAAGAGAGAGAGAAGAAGGAAGAAGAGAGATAAGGGAGATGTTTTTAATATTTTTATTTTATATTTCTTTTTTCCTAATTAATTTTATAGATAGCTAATTCTTCTTAGCTAAGGCTGAGATGAAGCCCCTAATTTGATTGACTCTTGTTTATGTTGAATTTATTTTAATTGGATTGATTTGTTTCTTTTTCTAATGTGCTTTCCTGATATTTCCGTACTTCTCCATTCTATGAGCTCGACCAAAGTCTAGATATGGATGTTGTTTGGAATATTATTCTAGGTGCTTGTGTCTGACCATGAACAGGTCTCCTATAGAGGAAGAAACAAGATTTACATCTCTCCATGCCTGACCATGGATGGAAAGATGTGATCCATATGCTTTAAAGGATTATACATTTTGTGTGCCCGACCAAGGACATAGGATGTGGTTTGTTTATTAAATTTATATAAATCTGAATTAGAATAAATCAACAGGTAAAACAAGGGTTAGGATAATTAGGGGTGGATTCGAAAGTCCTAGTCTTCTCCTGGATTGAATTTTTCTCATAGTTGTCAGTTATTTTTCATAGATTTGTGTTAGTTTACTTATTAGTTTGCTAAAATATTTGTTGGATTAGTTAAGAAGAGCCTTAAATTTCAAATTGTGACAACCAGTCCTCGTGGGAATGATCTCATAATACGTACCATATTTACATCTGATTCGTATACTTGCGAGTAAAAATCATTTAAATCAAATTGGTTTAAATTAAAACATCACCTTGCCCATGGGCCTTAAATACATCACAATGGGGCTTGCCCATAGGCCTCAAATACATCACAATGGGCCTCAACTACGAGTCGCATATACTCATAATGAGCCTCGACAATTGGAATTGGAATCGGTCTTAACCATCGGCCTCAACAATCTGAATTGGAATCGGTCTCAACCATCGGCCTCGACAATCAGAATTGGAATTGGCCTCAACCCTCGGCCCCGACCATCGGAATCGGCCTCGATACTCAGCCTCGAAAAATTGGCATATAAACAAGGTGGGGTCCATCGATGAACAGTCGATCAACCATAATGTAAAGATTGGCCCTCGGCCGTGGTTATATCAAACCCGATAGCACGAAGCCATTCGTCTATGTGAATGGGGCCCACTGATTAGGGTCAACCCACTAAGAGAATGATGAGAATGAGCCTAACAAGGCGTAAGCGAAGGTCACAATGTGGACATCCAACCATCATTGCCCATCAATGTGGACATCTAACCAACATTACTCCCAAGCAGTGGCCCATATAGAGTCAAACATAAAGTGGGCCCATGGCCTCACACAAAGGCCTAATATACATCACATGGGCTGCACCAGTGGGCCTCATATACACCAAGTGAACCGTGTCCATGGGCTGCACAAATGGGCCTTACATTCATAAGTGGACCATGTCCATGGGCCTCTCCAATGGGCTTCATATATATCAACTAGGCTACAACAATGGCCGCACTAATGGGCCTTTTACTCATCAAGTGGACCGTGTCCATGGGCCTTATACATATCAAATGGGCCTAATCCCAATTGGGCCTTATACATATAAAATGGGCCTAATCCCAATTGGGCCTTTTACATATTAAATGGGCCTTATACATATCAAATGGGCCTAATCCCAATTGGGCCTTTTACATATTAAATGGGCCTTATACATATCAAATGGGCCTAATCCCAATTGGGCCTTATACATATCAAATGGGCCTAATCCCAATTGGGCCTTATACATATCAAATGGGCTTAATCCCATGGGCCTTATACATATCAAATGGGCCACACCCAAATAACAGTGGCAAGAATGATTTCCACCATCAAATTCTCAAGGCCCACCATAACATTTATTTTCCATCCAATTTGATTATAAGGTCACACAAACTTGGTTGGAAGGAAAAACATACATCAAGTTGATCCAAAACTGTTGTGGTCTAACAAGACTTCAAAGGTAAGCATTCATCTCTCCATTATTTTCTGAGGTGTGGTCCACCTAATAAATCTACCTCATATCTAGTCTTAAGCCTAAGATCGTCTTGCCAATTGGATGGACTGTTGGATACAATACATACAGCAAGGAGGGCGCCATAAATGCCCACCATCATGTATACATAATATAATATAATATATAAATGATATATAATATATACAATAATATATATATATATATATATATATATATATATATATATATATATTAAAGGTGCAGCCCACACGTGGGGTGGGTCCCATATAGATGGACAGTATGGATGAAACATATACCACATGGTGGGGTCCCCCCCACCGTCCAGTAGCTGGACGGCATTGATAAAACACATACATATAGGTGGGTTCCACCGTCCACAACAGTGGACGGTGTGAGTAGAACACATACATCACTGTGGGTCCCACGTGGGGCCCACCAAAATGTCTATTTGCTATCCAAACTGCTGACGAGGTCACACAGACCAGACGAAGAGTAAAAACAAATATCTTATTGATCCAAAACTCTAGGACTCTAAAGAGTTTCAATGGTATACGCTCAACCCCACTGTTTCCTCTGATGTGGGCCACCTGAGTCTTGGATATGGTTCATTTTTGGAGGGGACCCACCTGAGGAGGGGTCCCATCAAGTGGACGGTGTGGATACTGAACATACATCATGGTGGGGCACACGCACAGGGCCGTGGGTCCCTGTCCATCGTCCGCCCATCCGCCACTGGAGCGGCCCGGGCTGCTAACAACAGCAGCAGCAGCTGCTGTTTATTTATTATTTTTATTTTTTAAAAAAATCACGTTTTCTTACGATTTTTCAGGCGTGGGGCCCGCATCAACCAAATCCACGCCGCCCATTGGATTTTATGGTTAGAGATCAACCAAACGAGTCTAATATCCAAGGTGTTTTGGTGCATATAATTATCAGGTGGCTTTTAAACGGTGAAAACTACCATTTTCTATGTTATGGCCTTCCCGAAAGTCGGATTGGCCCCAGTTTTCAGTTCAACTCCTAAAATGAGCTTAGGAAGGGAATGGACGGCTTGGATTATAAACATACATCAAGGTGGGGCCTGTACAAGTAGCCCTCTCCAAAGCCAAAAGAAATAATCAAACAAAATATATATGCTTTCCTAGTTCACGTCCAGACACAGGACGTTTTTGGGCTCAGCAATGCATTTAAGGTGGGCTCTGCTTAGGTGGGCCACCACATGGCTAAGTGGTGTGGATCACATACACATGTGAGGTGGGCCCCACCCACAAATGGATTGGGTCCAAACCATGCTTCATGGCGGGGTCCATTCGAGTCGGCCACATGGTCATTCAATCATATACAAAGTAAATGAATAACAAGAGAGGGAGAGAGAGAGAGAAAAAGAGTGGGACACGAGTGATGGAGGGACCCCGATACTAAGGGCCCTCCATTTTAAGCATCCAATCATACATCAAGTTGGTCTCATTGCATGTGGGCCCAAAAAAATTGAAATCTAACGGTGGAGATCCCATCTCCATGAAAATAGATGGTCTAGATGACCCATATACAAGCTAGGAAGGTAAACATCATAATGAGGTCCATGGAGAATGGCCCCATCATGGAATGATATTGATAATCAAGATGGGCCATCGGCCACATCCTAGGGTCCAAAGTGAGATCCAAACCATTGATCGTAGGCCTCACTTGGCCCATCATAAAAACATAAAATCTAGGCTATGAAAGCATCCACTGTTCGATCTTCTTGGGCCATTGGAACGCCAACCTCCTTGTGCTTCACTTTGATGGAGAAGATGTGAAATGAATGGCTAGGATGATGGGTTTTGGAGTGGGAAGTGGGCCTCACACATGCATTTTCTCTCCATGAGAAGGCTTGGAGGTGAGCTCTTTCTCTTGCTTGGGATGTGTTGGGAAATGCGAGAGAGATGGGATGTAAGGAGAGAGAGTGATGGATGTAAGTGATGGGTGAGGTGATTGTGTACTTGACATGTATAGTGGTATAAGAAAGAGGGAAAGAGTTGACTTTAGGTAAGGGTGATGTAAGAGGGGGATGGTTACTTGTATTTGACATAAGGTGATTGATTGATTGATGGAGTGATTGATTGATGAGACATATTGTAGAGATTCTCTTAGAATTTACAACGTGTGGTGTTTTTACTTGAACCGAACGCGGGTCTGCATCTCCCTGTCAGGGTATCGGATCGGAATGTAAGACACGGCGTCCAAACAACGGCGACGGTGCGGTCGCAATGGTACAAGCCTCAGATTAAGCTAACTCAGATCTATAGGGTATAACTTAGGGTCGATCGCAAACGTCAATTATACGTTGCAGGTTGCCGGAATTTCACCGGAAAGATCGCGAGAGTCGACAGAACAGTACGGACTAGGATACGGGTCTTACATGAGGGATCTCACCTAGAAGACCAATGGATAAATGTACGGTGGTGGTGGAGGGTTTATTCTTGGAGAAGAGGTAGGGAGTTGTAAAGTTTGAAGTCCCACCTCGATCTAAGGTCCACCTTGCTCTCACCCTCACTCTCCTTAGCTCTCTCTCTTCTCTCTTTACTCTCTCCCTCTTTCTCTCTCTCCTCTTTGAAAATGAAAAATCGTATGGGAAGAGGGGTGCCTCAAATGAGGCCCTTTTATTATGCTAGATTTGGTGTCAATGGCCCCAAGTGTTGGGTTTTTACTATACTAACCCTATGAAAGGATTTTTTTAGCCTCTAGGGCCCACTATAGGGTGTAAGAGTCGATACCCACCGTTGGATAGTTAGCCCTAGTGATGATCTACACACAGACACAATCGGCCTGCCATTTGGACGTGCCGATCGACAGATATGATTAAAAGTCTGTTTAATGGTCACCGATAGTCGATCGGGGCCGCGGCTATACGGATATGAGCAGGGAAATATCTTTACTCCACATGAGAAGTTTGGTCATAAACTAACGGTCTGAAATCCTTAACTTAGCATAAGAGTGGACGACCCAAATCACTTAAGTTTCAGTCCATTCCTTTAGGGTATTTACACTTCTCATGCACTCGTCCTTTAGCTCTAGTTGAGCGGTTCTGGACAGTACCTAGGTTCAACTCTCGCGATGGATGTCAAGCCCAGTAAGACGAACATTATTCTATAATTTTAAAATTAGTGGCCCACCAACGAGCGGTTTAGAGCTTGTTCAGAAAATCGGAGCATTTCTGGAATGAATTAGGTATTGAGATTTCTTGTGGGCAATGATTAGGTTTTGGATTAGCTATGTTTATAATGTGGCCCATTTATAACTAGTGAAAGTTGAGATTTGATCATAATTACTCTAAACCGTTGGTTTTAGGCTAAAAGAGTAACGGGGTTGATTTAGTCTATTAGTTAAGATCCGGGCATTATCTGACTCCGCTTCGGTTAGATCTCTAATTTGGTTATGCTTATCTTGATTAGTTAGCAATAAGTCGGTTAGATTTGGGTCCTATGTGAGTAAATCATGGGGTTATACCTAATGTTCAAGTGATCGGGCGGATTCGTTGGCTTCCTACGGCTGATTAATCGGACTTATGCGATTCTTTACTGGTATCACCCCTATATAAACTAACATTGAGTGTTAATGGTCATTAAGTGATATTATAAGTTAATTAATAAAAAAATTTCAAGAATTTTTGAAAATCCAAAACAGTGAAAATCCAGGATGTTACAGCCACGACGCCAACGCGCCTGGTGATCTCGAAAGGTCATATGAATCTCGGGGCAAGCTTGCCCTTAGCTCCAAAATGAACCACACCCTTCATGGTTGAGACCTTGAGATACACATGGTCCCCAATGGTAAACTCTAAGGGACAATACTGACGATCAGTAAAACTCTTCTGCCGACTCTGAGTTGTGCGCATCCTCTGCCTGATGATATCGATAGCCTTTGATGTCTGCTGCACAAGCTCGGGACCTAGGAGACGTCGTTCTCCAACCTCAATCTAACAATTAGAGATCTGCACGGTCTGTTATATAATACCTCAAAAGGAGCCATACCAATGGTCGCCTGATAGCTATTGTTGTACGCGAACTCGGCCAATCGCAGGTGCTCGTTCCAGTTACTCGAGAAATCAATCGGGCAGGCTCGAAGTATATCCTCAAGGATCTGGTTGACCCTCTTAGTCTAGCCACCAGTCTGTGGATGATACATGGTGCTAAGCTGCAAATCAGTCCCCATCGATCTCTGGAAGCTCCTCCAAAACTAAGACGTGAACTTCAGGTCTCGGTCAGAAACAATCGAAACTGGAACGCCATGTAGTCTCACAATCTTATCGATGAATAACCTCGCAAGCCGGTTCAAAGTTCAGGTCACATGAATCGTAAGAAAATGCACCGACTTCGTCAGATGGTCGATGACAACCCAGATGGCGTCGTGACCATGCAGAGTCCTCAGTAACCTATGACAAAATCGGTAGATATGTGCTCCCACTTCCATATCGGGACACTTAACGGCTGTAATAGACCAGGAGGTCTTTGATGATCAGCCTTGACACGCTGGCACGTGTCACATTCGACCACAAAACTAGTTATCTGACGCTTCATCCCTGCCTAAAAATACTGGCACCTCATATCGTGATACATCTTCGTTGAGCCAGGGTAGATAAAGAACCGTGATCGGTGTGTCTCGGTCATAAGATCTATGCGTAACTCAAGAATATCCGGAACACAAATCGGCCTCTGAAACGAAGTTTACCATCAAAACCAATCTACCAGTCTTACTGACTCTCAGATGTTATCTCTGCTCGGTAATCCTACAATGACTCATCTTCCTGCTGAGTCTCGATCACCCTTGCGATAAGAGAGGGTGGAATCGACATGCTCGATAGCTAAACGATAGATGGCTGCAAACTAAACTCGAAGTCATACTCTGCTATATCCTCGAACATCCTTCATTCCTGAATCATCATGTGTGCCACCAGGCCTCATGGCTGACGGCTGAGGGCATTCGCCACTACGTTTGCTTTGCCCCAGTGGTACTGGAGATTAAAATCATAGTCCTTCATGAGCTCGATCCAACGCCTCTGCCTCATGTTCAGTTCGAACTGAGAGAACAGATACTTCAAGTTCTTGTGGTCAGAGAAGAGCTCAAAACTCACCCCATAAAGATAGTACCTTCACACCTTCAGTGCGAAGATACCTGTTGCCAGCTCCAAATCATGCATAGGGTAGTTCAGCTCATGGACCTTAAGTTGGAGAGACGCATAAGCCACCGGCTTCCCATGCTGCATCAGGACAGCACCCAAGCCGACTCGTGAGGCATCGGTAAATATAATAAATCCACCACTCTCAGAGGGAAGAGTGAGGACAGGAGCAGACATGAGTTGGTCCTTCAACTCCATAAATGTATGCTCACAAGCATCGCTCTACACAAACTAGGCACCCTTCCGGGTCAACCTAGTCAACGGGTCTGCAATGCGAGAGAATCCCTCAATAAAACGTTGGTAGTAGCCCGCCAAACTAAGAAAACTGCATATCTCGGATGCGTTCATGGCTGGCCCCACTGACGCATGACATCAATCTTAGAGAGGTATACAGCGACACCCTACCTCATCACCACATGAACAAGGAACTTCATCTCCTCCTGCTAGAACTCGCACTTCTCTAGCTTCGCGTAAAGTTGGTGTGCACGGAGGGTCTGTAAAGTAATCTCCAGATGTCGCTTATGCTCCTCACGGGTTCTCGAATATATCAGAATATCTTTGATAAACACTACAACAAACTGGTCGAGATACGGACGAAAGACCTCGTTTATTAACTGTATAAATACAGTGGGCGCATTAGTTAGTCCGAAGGACATGACCTGGAACTCAAAATGACCGTATCGCGTCCTGAAGGCAGTCTTCAAAATATCCTCATCTCGAACCCGAACCTGATGATAACCAGACCACAAGTCTATCTTCGAAAAAAACTTTACCTTCCACAGCTAATCAAACAAATCATTGATATTTGGAAGCGGGTATTTGTTCTTAATCATGATCTTGTTGAGCTCGTGGTAATCTACGCAAAGTCTCAACGAGCCATCCTTCTTCTTCATGAAGAGTACTGACGCTCCCTACGGCAAACTGATTGGATGAATAAAGCCTAGCTCGCGCAACTCGTCCAACTACTTCTACAGTTCCCGTAACTCTAATGGTGTCATACGATACGGGGCCTTCAAAATAGGGGCGAGACCAGGAACGAGATCAATCTGTAACTCAGTGTGCCGACGAGGTAGTAACCCTGAATTCTCCTAGAACACATCAGAAAAACCACAAACGACCGGCAGCTGGTTGATACTCAAAACAACTGATTCCTCAACGGCACATGACAACAAGCAGGAAAGCTGCTCTCCTCTGTACTCGGCAATAAATTGAAACTTTGGCACCCCGGTTATACAGAACGTGACTGTCCTCGCAGAGCAGTCCAATATGGCGTGGTACTCAGCAAGCCAATCTATGCCCAGAATGACATCAAACTCGAACATCGGCAATACGAATAGGTCGGCAGGTAAGAAGATATCCCCAATTAAAATGGGGCAAGATGAGAAAAATCGGTCTAATACTGTAGTCTTCTCCAAGGGCGTCGATACTAACAAACCCTCATGGACAGACTGCATCGACAAATCGGTCGATCAATAGAAATCATCGGGTACAAAGGAATGCGATGCACCAGAGTCAAACAATACACGTGCAATGCATGCAGAAACAGGGAGAGTACCCTCGATGACTCCTGATGACTGAGGGTCCTGTTGGGCAGCATAAAATCTGTCCCGGGCCTGCTGGGGAGGTGCAGGTCCCTTCTGAGGTCTTTACTGCTGCTGCTACTATTGTGGCGGCCTGACCTACTGCCTCTTCTACTGAGAGGGAGGTCTTGAAGGTTGGTGCTGCGGTCGCTGCTGCTACTGTGGGGGCTGTCGCGGAGGTGGATAGGGTGCCCTCTGTTGCTACTGTTACGGATGGGGACACTTGTGCACACGATGTCTTATCCTACTACATCCAAATCAGGTACCTGTGAATGGTCCTGAATGTGGTGCTAGGGGTGCCACTGATGCTCAGAATGCTGGACGGGTCGTACGTCACTACTGTGAACGACACTGCTAGTGGGAACTACCAGAGGGCGCCTTCGTTTTTTGATCTCCCCTCTGGTTACGGGCTCTTTACAAACCAGCCCAATCCGACTCGTAGATCTAGGTCCTCTCTATAATCTGCTCAAATGACGGAAGCATGTGTCCGATCACACAGCTCCTGAGGGTAGGACGCAAGTCGTTCTTAAAATAGTGTGCCTTCCGCCCCTCATCATCAAAAAGGTATGTCACGAATCTCGATAGTGCGACAAAACGTGCCTCATACTGGGACACAGTCATGTCTCCCTGAACTAGAGTCTCAAACTCTAATGCGTGCTGCTGCTGCACATGCTTGAGAAAGAACTTCCGGTTGAACCGGTTTACAAAGTCCTAACAGGTCCACATGAAATCGACCGCTACCAATCGGGCGAGAGATGCCCACCAATGCTGAGCCTCACCCTGGAGAAGAAATACATCTAATGGGACTCGCTGTTGGGTCGTCCATCTCATGGTGTCAAATATCTTCTCCACATCGGAGCACCATATCTCTGCTGTAGTAGGGTCTGGCTCGCCCCGGAAACGTAGGGGATCGTGTTATCGGAAGTCCTTGAGAAGGGCACTCGCTCGCTCCTGCTCTGCCTCGGACAACAGTGGGACGCCTGCTTTGCCCCTGAAGAATAGTAGTCATCGCTTGTATCATCTGCTGCAGCTGGGCGGCACTCATAGGTACAGTCGGATCCGCACCGGTCTCAGGTAAAAGAGTAGCATCCTCAGGCTGGAAAGCATAAATATTGGGTGGTGGAGCAGGAGTCGTAGGTGGTGGAGCAGGATTCACTCAGGTCGCTCTTCTAGGCATAATGTCCTACAAGAAGGAACAAGGGTTTATCAGCCTTGAGAATTCTCGAAGGCATAAACATTAAGGGTCTATGTCGAAAAATCACTAAGTTATTCGGACTCAGAACCTATTCATTCTAAGTTCATAGTAGATATGTGATGTGATCCTTAGGAATTGCCAAGTTATGCTTTGATACTAACTTCTATCACACCCCAAACTCAAAAAATGAGCTCACAAAATTTTAGATCGCCGAATCTGGCGCCGACAGCCTCCATAGTACCCCATTCGCGGATCCTGGCACTCATATATCAGATTTCGATCCTGGGATCCTACAAGGAGAATTTTTAGTATCATTTTTTTTGTAATGGAGCATAACCAAGTCAAAAAACAACATCACCACATATCCGCTATATCAAAAACTTTAAGTACAATGCGGAAAGGGAAATACAGAGTGATAAAAAAACTCTAAAATAATCTGATGTGCGCTCTTTTCTCAGTGCTGCTGTGATCCAATGCCACCTGCACGCAACGATCGTGCATAAGTATACAAAAGCTTAGGGGGTGGTGTAAGTGTGTGCGCAAGGCAAGCGCCAAGTGTACAATATCAGAGTAATACAGAAATATGCGGTTAGTCCATGAATGCTATTAGCTATACAAAAGCTATGTGATGTAAGGCATGAATGTTATCGGCAATACCAAGACCATGCGATGCGAATCCTATGTAGCTAAATGTCATATGCGAGATGCAAGACAAGTATGTCAATCCTCATCAAGTACAAATATCAGTACAGTTCCTCTCTGGGATATCACCAGGGTCTAGCACACTCCACATTGACTGCCACCTCTCTAGCCACACAGCCCAGCGAGCGGAATAGACCTCATTATTCGTCAGACCAGTAGTCTGTCAATACCTACCCGGCTCATCGATAGCGGGCTCATTTATGAGCTAGTTAAACTCAGCCTAGCTTATAGCCCCCTCACTCGGGTGGATAAAGCCACACCCCCTTTCAACTGACCACTAGACAGTGGGAGACGCGGCCTACTGATATTCAGCACTCGGGCGCTCGTGTATCCACTCAGTCTAGACGTTGGAGTACCTCTTAGTACCAAAAAGGTTCTGAAACTTTCACCCAATGACATCCTAAGTGCCCACAGTGCTAGAACCAAGTATTTTTGATATCTGATACGGCCATCCATGATGTGCCTGTAGAGCCACGACCATGATGTCGCTAAGGCGTATAATGATCAAGTCACACATATGCGGGATGCATGAGTCACACCGTCAAATCATTCAGCAACCCCGCGTGTACCGCGCGCTTATGTGGGACACTCTATCTCATAAGGAGTCTCGTAAATATCTCGGCCCAACGGCTTATGCTATGATCAAACATTTCTCATATCAAGCATACACATGATGCGTATGGGCATGAATCATGGAGCAATATTAAGCATGTTATAAAGTGATGAACTGTCCTTACAATGAAAATGGGCCTAGATGGTGTTGAGGGTCAAATAGTGCATATTAGACCCCAAATATTGTCCAGATTTATGAGCATAATAGTGTTTAACGGCTGATTCAATCGTGTTTGTGTTGCAGGTTGATTTTACAAGCTTGAATGGAAAAAAGATATTAAAAGTTGAGATTTAACAATCTGATGACACCAAAGGTAAGGGACGGACTTCAGAGGACCAAGATTGACGGATATACACGGTCAGAAATTCGAGAAAACTAAGAAACTGAAGCTCAAGTGGCTTGAAACGCATCCAGAATGCAAGATCACATGTTTTCCGACATCTGATTGGTTCGAAACTTTATACATGAGATGAGGGCCATAAATTAATTGTACACGTCAAAAATCATCCATTGGATCACCCTAGAAGTTTCCCAACGGATAGATCAGCCCATAAATTCTCGATTTGAGGCCCACCTGACATCTAGATCTACTTCAACTTTGTTCTCGACCCATTAAATTAGGAGAGAAAGAGGGTGGACGGATTAGATTTCTCATCAACATCACCATGTGCCCTACACAAGTATCAGCATGCACATGGAGTATATACGCTCGCAGTACACCGAATAAACAAAAGTCGGTCAGCATGCGCTGACCGACGTATCTTCCAAACTACTTCTCTTTCAAACAGCATCCGCAACACGCTGATTATTTTTGTGTAGTGGGACCCACCCATCATCTTTTCAGATGATCTGGACCGTCCATACTCTCGATAGGGAGGGCACAACCCTCACCTAGTTGTCCTTCTGTTCCCATGCAAGCACACGCACGAAAATTGTAATTAAACGCAAGATGGACGATGGTGCAGAAAGATCAGTGGACCACACCTAATACAAGCCAAACAATCCCTTTCCAAACGGTTTTTTGAGGTAATTTCAATGGACGGTGTGGATTTCATTTCTTACGCCAATCAGTAGGCCACCAAACATTCAGCGACGACGTGCGTAGCCTCTGTTTCGTAACAGAGGCTGCGGGTGATCACTGTGGGCCCCACTCATTGTTCGTATAGCCAATCAGAGCCATCCAGTCGAACCGGTCGGAGATTTTAACCAAGGTGTAGGTGACCTTTTGCTGGGACGCGCTTGACAGTGGCCGTGAGCTCTCAGATTGTCTGTTTCGTCGCCGAATGATCAATCAAGGTGGGCCGCACCAGTAGACGACCAAAACTGACCATCTTCGATCGAAATTTCGAGGAGAAGATGGTGAACGGAGTGGATTTCTGGTCTGAACTCAAGAATGGGTCCCACTGGGAAATCAGCGTAAGAAATATACTTTGCTACGAACGAATGTGCGTAAACTGAGTCAGTTCTCCTACTCTAAACAAACTTCGGACTGTGCACCGACTTCGCCCCTGCAGCTTATAAAAGAGAGAGAGAGAGAGAGAGAGAGAGAGAGCAGAAAAAAAAGGTTAGTTGGGACGTGGAGCTTGGCCTGACGTGGAGCAAAGAAAGAGTGAGAGAGAGAGAGGGAGAGTTTTCTTTTAAGGTTCTTATTTACTTATTTTATTTTATTTTTTTCTCTGAGATCTGAGTGTTAGCCCACTCATGTGTGGCTAAACCTCCTAGCTAGGGCTAGGAGGTGAAGCTTGTAGTGAGATGGGAGGTTTTTAGTTTATGTTTTCTTTTATTATTTATTTATGAATTGACGTTGATTATTATGGGAATATTTTTAAGTCTTTAATGGTCTGTTGTGACTAAAATTACAGTGGGTTTGCAATGGCTTTGAATATTTCCCTTTCCCTTTATGTTTATGACGTCAGGAAGCCCTATTGTTCACGATAGCCTCCTGGGCATGGTTGGATGACGGTACCCTTCCTGACCTTCATAACATGTTGATTGGTTGGTAATTAGTTTAATTCTGTTGTTTGCCATAGTCTCTTGGGCATGGTTTGGTGATGGAATCCATTCTAATTCGTATACCTTTCATCGCTTAAAAACTATATCAATAGCAGTTCAGTTAACTTCCATGATTTTTGAAGCAGGCATAAGATCTCCCAGATCCCTATAAGTGGATCCTCTGAGTCCCTAGTTTCCATCTCTGATTTTTTCTAAGTTTTAGATTAATTATTCTACAAATATTCCACCATTGCTAATTGATTTAGAATTCATCTTAGCCTAGTTCTAGTTAGTTTTAGATAACGTACAAGTATCAGTCCCTTGGGATTCGACCTCGGTCCTACCGATTTATTACTACATCACAACCCTGCACTTGGGGAGTGAACAAGTTTTTGGCGCCGTTGCCGGAGACTGTCGGTTACGTTTTTCTGAAATTAATTAGTTTTAGGATTAGTTTAAGATTAGGTTTAGATTTTCTCAATTTTTAGAAACTAACTTGTCTTCCCTGTTTTGTAGGCTTCTAAGATAGTTTCAAAATTGGTAAATTCTTTCTTAAATTCTTCCTCTCTATTCTAGATTAGAATTTTTTTTCTTCTTTTTAGAGTTGTTAATTCTAATTCTTTTTAAAAATCCTAACTTTGGTTCTTATTCTATTTTTAGAATTTCTCTATTTTATATACTTTTTGTTTAAAAACTAACTTATTTTGTTTATTCTGCAGGTTCTTAACCTAGGATGTCAAATTTGGTAACTTCTTTCCATTTTTCTCTTTTATTTTCTAGATTTCTTCTTTCTTTCTCTTAGGTTTAAGTTAGAATTTGAGGGCTGAGTGTATTTTATGCCCCAGTGGGCACGCAACAACACTCGACGTCTCGTGACTGAAGGAGGATTAGTTGAGGGGTTGACTGTCCATCGCAGGACTAGACACCACTTGAATTCTCCTGAGTTAGAGGACGTTATGGCTGAAAATCAATCTCAAGAACTACCCCAACC
Organism: Magnolia kwangsiensis; assembly: GCA_037074715.1. NCBI lineage: Eukaryota > Viridiplantae > Streptophyta > Magnoliopsida > Magnoliales > Magnoliaceae > Magnolia > Magnolia kwangsiensis. Next base: position 18,694,360 of record CM073582.1, read on the forward strand.
AAGGGTTGAGGAAGTACATGATGAGAATGAGGTACATCAGTCACCCCCGCCTCGTACTTTACGAGATTATTTACAACCGGCGAGGGTGAGTACGCCCTCATGCATGATTTTTTCTGAGAATACAAGACATATGAACATCAAGCCAGGGGTTATCCAACTCCTTCCTAAGTTCCATTGGCTTGAGTCTGAAGAACATACTTGCATCTGAAAGAGTTCGATGAAATCATAGGCACCTTATACTTTCCTAATGTATCTGAGGATACTATTAGGCTGAAACTCTTTCCATTTTCCTTGAAAGAAAAAGCCAAGACGTGGTTTCATTCACTGCGTCCTAGATCCATTGGCACATGGAATGATATGCAGAGGGAATTTATAAAGAAATTTTCCCACATCATAAGACAATTACCCTCAAGAGAGCAATCATGAACTTTGTCCAAAAGGAAGATGAAACATTCTTCCAATGTTGGGAAAGGTTCAAGGATCTGGTTAATGCATGCCCACAACATGGCTTTAAAATATGGCGCATTACGAATTTCTTCTATGATGGGCTAACATCTTTCATACGCCAAATGGTCGAGACAATGTGTAACGGAGAATTCATCAATAAAAATGTAGACGAGGTATGGGATTACCTCGATAGTCTCGCAGAAAAAACACAATCATGGGACTATTACCCAAGGACGAACACTATATCTAGGCCGACTCATTCAAGGGAAAAAGGAGGAATATATCTCCTGAAAGAGGATAATGATCTTAACGCTAAGGTGGCTAACCTCACCAGAAAATTTGAGGCCATGGAAGGAAGGAAGGAAAAGGTTAATGAAAGTGTTTGCGGCATCTGTGATTGCAACATTCATACTACTGAAAATTGTCCTTCAATACTTGTCTTTCGAGAAGTATTGAATGAACAATTTAATACCGTAAATAACTATCAAAGACCTTTCAATGGACCACCCTCTAATACGTACAATCCTGGCTGGAAAAATCATCTGAATTTTAGTTGGAGGAACGGACAAACTGCTACCCCTCAAGGTTTCTTCAATCAAAATCCAAATCAGGGGAAACCTTAAGAAGAATCGGTTCAAATTTCCATACAAGAGCTGCCTCGGACAATGCAAGGAATTTTAGATTTTATGCAAAAAAATAGATTCACGTATGACGGCTATGGAAAAAGGGATGCTCCCTGCACAATCACTCCCTAATCCAAACCCGCAATACGAGACAAGTGATCCCAGCTCTTCAAATCAAATGGGGCACGCTAAATCCATCACCACTCTTAGGAGTGGGAAGGTTATTGATAAAATCCTTCCGGTTAGGCTCGAAAAGCCTCAAGAACCAGAAGAGGAGAACAATGATGGATCTAGTAGCGCCCCACAAAAATTTGAACCGGAACATCTAGAAAAGCCAGTTGCTCCGTTTCCCCAACGGTTGGTTGAACCAAAACGTCTATCTAACTCTCAGGATATTCTAGAGTTGTTGAAACAAGTGAAAGTCAACATTCCTCTGCTTGACGTTGTAAAACAGATTCCTTTATATGCTAAATTTCTAAAGGACTTATGCACTACCAAATGACGAAAAAGTGTTCAAAAGAAGATCTCCTTGACTGAGAAAGTGAGTGTCATCCTAAAATAAGATGTGCTGCAAAAATTCAAAGATCCTGGTTGCCCAACCATATCATGCGTAATCGAAAACTATCGAATTGATCATGCACTTCTTGACTTAGGAGCGAGTGTCAATCTGATTCCCTATTCGGTATACCAACAGTTAGGTTTGGGTGAATTAAAATCCACTCGAACCACACTACAACTTACTGATCATTTTATTCGTATACCGAGAGGGATCATCGAGGATGTTTTGGTCCAGGTGGATAGATTCTACTACCCTGTTGATTTTATCATCTTGGACACCGAACCCATCAATGACACGAGCACTCAGATTCCAGTCATTCTTGGTCGCCCATTCCTGTCCACTTCAAATGCAATTATCAATTGCAGGAATGGTGTCATGACTATGTCCTTTAAAAAATTGACATTGGAATCGAATATCTTTTTCAATAACGGCAGCAACTCAGATGATGATGACGATTTCCACGATGTTAACATGATTGATTCTTTTGTGGAAGATAGAACGCCTCTCACCTTATCCTCTGATCTTCTAGAGACGTGCCTGGCCCACTCTCATGATCTTGATGATGATATAATTAGGGAGACGTGTGTCATGCTTGATACTGCACCGGTACTTGAAGTTAACCGGTGGAGGCCACAAATTGAAGAATTGCCCCAAACTAATGTAGTGCCTCTACCGTCTAACCTCAAGCCACCGAAGCTTGACCTAAAACCTTTGCCCTATGATTTAAAATATGTCTATTTAGGTCAAGATGAGACATACCCGGTGGTGATCTCTTCCCACCTGGAGAAAAAATAGGAGAGTATGCTGATATCTACTCTCATTGAGCATAAGGGAGCTCTTGGATGGACGATAGTGGACCTCAAGGGGATTAACCCATCGATTTGTACTCACCGTATATATCTTGAGGACAATGCAAAGGCTGTTCGGCAATCACAACGTAGATTAAATCCAAACATGAAGGAAGTGGTTAAGGCCGAGGTTCTCAAACTATTGGATGTGGGGATCATATACCCCATATCCGATAGTCAATGGGTGAGTCCAACTCAGGTGGTTCCTAAGAAGTCCGGGATCACCATCGTAGCCAATGCCAATAATGAACTTGTGCCGACCAGAGTTACCACTAGTTGGAGAATGTGCATTGACTACATAAAGCTGAATACCGTCACAAGGAAAGACCACTTTCCTTTACCCTTCATTGACCAAATCCTGAAAAGGCTAGCTGGTCATTCCTATTATTGTTTCCTTGACGGATATTAAGGTTATAATCAGATTAAAATCGCCCCTGAGGATCAGAAAAAGATCACATTTACATGTCCCTATGGCACCTTTTCTTACAGAAGGATGCCATTCGGGTTATGTAATGCCCCTGCCACCTTTCAGCAATGTATGATGAGTATCTTTTCTGACATTGTGGGGAAATATTTAGACGTCTTCATAGACGATTTCTCTGTTTTCGGTTCATCTTTCAGCGAGTGCTTAGCAAGTCTTAAATATGTGCTGAAAAGATGTGAAGAAAAAAATTTAGTACTTAACTGGGAGAAGTATCATTTTATGGATCAAAAGGGAATTGTCCTTGGGCATATCATCTCGTCCAAAGGAATCGAGGTAGATAAGGTAAAAATTGATCTTATCTCTAACCTACCTCTACCCAAGAATATCAGAGACATGCGATCCTGCTTGGGACACGCAGGATTTTACCGACGATTCATAAAGGATTTTAGTCTCCTCTCTCGTCCTTTATGTAATCTTCTTCAAAAGGACACACCATACGAGTGGACTGAGCAATGCCAAGAAGCTTTCACTAAGCTTAAGGGCATGTTAACCACTGCACCTATTAAGCAGCCACCCGACTGGAGTCTTCCTTTTGAACTTATGTGCGACACCTCTGATTATGCTCTTGGAGCAATTCTAGGCTAGAGAAAAGATAAACGGCCTTACGTTATTCACTACGCAAGTAGGACTCTAAATCCTGCCCAAGTGAACTACTCGACTACAGAAAAGGAACTCTTAGCCGTAGTGTTCGCTTTGGATAAATTTAGATCCTACCTGATCGGATCCAAGATCATCATCTACACAGACCACACGGCACTTAAGTATCTTCTTTCTAAGAATAATTCTAAGCCCCGCCTGATACGATGGATCCTTCTACTCCAAGAATTCAATTTGAAAATTAAAGACAAAAAGGAAGTAGAGAACGTAGTGGCCGATCACCTTTCTCGCCTTAATACCTCTGATTCCCTTGAGGCGACCCATATTAATGACATGTTCCCTGATGAACAACTGTTTAGAGTCTCCCATTCCCCTTGGTTCGCTGATATTGCTAATTATCTTGCTACAGGTGCCATATCGACACACTGGACATCACAAGATAAGAAGAAATTCTTTACCAAGGTGCGTAACTTTTTCTGGGACGATCCATATTTGTTTAAATATTGCCCAGACCAAATCTTAAGGAGGTGTGTGCCAGACGATGAGCATCAGAGTGTCATCTCCTTCTATCACTCACATGCCTGTGGTGGTCACTTTTCTACTAAAAAGACCACGGCCAAGATTCTACAGTGTGGCTTTTACTGGCCCACTATGTTCAGGGACACTCATGAGTTTTGCAAAGCTTGTGAGCATTGCCAAAAATTGGGAGCATTGTCCCGTCGAAATATGATGCCTTTGAATCTCATCCTTATCATTGAAGCATTTGATTGCTGGGGCATTGATTTCATGGGACCATTCCCCCAATCATTTAGAAATCTGTATATTTTGCTCGCCATAGACTATGTCACTAAATGGGTCGAAGCAATTTCATGCCGCACAAATGACCATCGCACGGTCATTAAATTTTTGAAAGAAAATATCCTGTCACGATTCGGAACGCCTCGAGCCATCATTAGTGACGGGGGCTCACACTTCTGCAATAAACCATTCGAGAGTTTAATGAAGAAATACGGTATCTCTCATAAGGTGAGCACCCCATACCATCCACAGACAAGTGGACAAGCTGAGATTTCCAATAGGAGATCAAACATATCCTAGAGAAAACGGTTAACTCTGATCGTAAGGACATGTCAATTTGATTGACCGATGCCTTATGGGCGTACCGTACTGCTTTTAAAACTCCTATTGGAACATCTCCCTTTAGACTTGTCTACGGAAAGGCTTGTCATTTGCCTGTGGAATTGGAACATAAAGCATACTGGGCAATCAAAAATCTGAATTTCAATCTGGACAACGCTGGCTCGCTACGTAAACTTCAATTAAATGAACTTGAAGAAATCCGGAATGATGCGTACGAAAACTTAAGAATTTACAAGGACAAGATGAAGGCGTTTCATGATCAACATATTCTACGGAAATCATTCACGCCAGGACCTTTTATACGATTCTCGACTACATCTCTTTCCGGGTAAGCTTCGATCTCGTTGGACCGGCCCTTACATTGTTGTCACTGCTTATCCTCATGAGGCCGTCGAGATAAGAGATCTCGACAATGGCAAGGAGTTTAAAGTAAATGGACATCGATTAAAGCCATTTGTCGAGACATTTGATTCAGAGGACATGTCCATGCCTCTAATTGCTCCTGTTTACCAGGACTGATCTCCTAGTCTGATGGAGGTATAGGTAGGTTTATCGCTTTCATAGGTCTAGGATAGTTGTTTTATTTGTCTGGCTGAAGACGGTAAATTTAGCGCTCCTGAGAGGCAACCCAGCTTTTTTATTCCTTTTCATTCTTTAGTAGATGATTCAATATTTGTGGGTAACATTACTACAAACCCTCACGAGACTACAACTCGTCCACTAGGGGTAACCTAGGGGTTTAAAGGCTTGTTGCATACGCTAAATGCAATCGAGAGCACCTGCGAAAGTGGTATAGGTAGGATTTTATTTTCGTCATTTTTATTTTTCTTTTTCTCTCGTGCTAACCAGCTTCCATGCTATGATCTCTTAGAAAGTCTCTCTCTTGATTCGTTATCCAGGTACTATCTTCCCATCACTTTACTTTTGTTGTTCCATGTTTAGATCTTTTACATTGAGGACAATGTAGATTTTAGGTCGGGGGTGGGAGATTAGGCTTCTTAATCAGTATTTTCTTGGTCTTGAGCAAAAATTGTGAAAATTGTGAAAAATTTTTAAAATTTTTCACAATTTCTTGTAAATTCAATGTGATTTTGACATCTATCTTTGATTTAGAATTACGAGATACATGATGTTGGTAATTTATGACTCTTGGATTTAGCTACTTGATAGATTCCATAGTTGAGTTTGAATTATTAATCAATGATTAGAGATTTTAAACATTGATTGAATCATGATTTCAGGACACGTCTTGCTTACACATTAAGATTTCAATTCCATATCGAAGGATTAACTTGGTAATCACTAAGCACGAAAGGAACCAGCCTGAAATATCTTGCCATCATGGTATAAAAATTGGAAAGGTTGGATAATTAATCTTCACCATAGGTTTGCTCCCTATAGGTATAGAGTTAATTTCCCATGAATGATATGTGAAAAAGAGTCAGGTGTACGATCTTCACCATAGGTTTGCTCCCTATAGGTGAGGATTTGATTCCCCTTCCTTGGCATTACTTTGAATAGAAAAATCACAAGTTAATAGGTTAATTTATGAGGCAAGTTTTGGATTAGGTTTTAGTTATCATGAATTTTCTTGTCGGTTACCAATGATTTCATGAAATTGACGATTGGATCTCTTAATGATGATAAGCCGAGATTACACGATACACCCATGGATCTTAATGTTTAAAATTGTTCTAATTGTTAGATTAATACTTTGAACTTGATTATGAGTTTACCGAACTTGAGTCCAGGAGAACATAATACACAACATCCATGAATCTTGAAATTCTAATGCTTGGATTATTTTTCAAATATCACTCGGGTTTACAAAATCTTTTATATCAATCTCAACTTATTTTTCGCATATTTTGCTCGGAACTATCAAAATGCTGGTTGGGGGTTGTGTTGAGGGTCAAATAGTGCATATTAGATCCCAAATATTGTCCGGATTTACGAGCATAATAGTGTTTAACGGCTGATTCAATCGTGTTTGTGTTGCAGGTTGATTTTACAAGCTTGGATGGAAAAAGGATGTTAAAAGTTGAGATTTAACGATCTTATGACACCAAAGGCAAGAGACGGACTTCAGAGGACCAAGATTGATGGATATACACGGTCAGAAATCTGAGAAAACTAAGAAACTGAAGCTCAAGTGGCTTGCAACACATCCAAAATGCAAGATCACATGGTTCCCAACATCTGATCGGTTCGAAACTTTATACATGAGACGAGGGCCATAAATTAACCGTACACGTCAAAAATCATCCATTGGATCACCCTAGAAGTTTTCCAATAGATAGATCAGCCCATAAATTCTCGATTTGGGGCCCACCTGACATCTAGATCTACTTCAACTTTGTTCTCAACCCATTAAATTAGGAGAGAAAGAGGGTGGACGGAGTAGATTTCTCATCAACATCACCGTGTGCCCTACACAAGTATCAGCATGCACATGGAGTATATACGCTCGCAGTACACCGAATAAACAAAAGTCGGTCAGCATGCGCTGACTGACGTATCTTCCAAACTACTTCTCTTTCAAACAGCGTCCGCAACATGCTAATTATTTTTGTGTAGTGGGACCCACCCATCATCTTTTCAGATGATCTGGACCGTCAATACTCTCGATAGGGAGGGCACAACCCTCACCTAGCTGTCCTTCTGTTCCCATGCATACACACGCGTGAAAATTGTAATCAAACGCAAGATGGACGGTGGTGCAGAAAGATCAGTGGACCACACCTAATACAAGCCAAACAATCCCTTTCCAAACGGTTTTTCGAGGTAATTTCAATAGACGGTGTGGATTTCATTTCTGATGCCAATCAGTAGGCCACCAAACATTCAGCGACGGCGTGCGTAGCCTCTGTTTCATAACAGAGGCTGCGGGTGATCACCGTAAGCCCCACTCATTGTTCGTATAGCCAATCAGAGCCATCCAGTCGAACCGGTCGGAGATTTTAACCAAGGTGTAGGTGACCTTTTGCTGGGACGCACTTGACAGTGGCCGTGAGCTCTCAGATTGTCTGTTTCGTCGCCGAATGATCAATCAAGGTGGGCCGCACCAGTAGACGACCAAAACCGACCATCTTCAATCGAAATTTCGAGGAGAAGATGGTGAACGGAGTGGATTTCTAGTCTGAACTCAAGAATGGGTCCCACTGGGAAATCATCGTAAGAAATATACTTTTCTGCGAACGAATGTGCATAAACTGAGTCAGTTCTCCGACTCTAAACAAACTTCGGACTGTGCACCGACTTCGCCCCTGCAACTTATAAAAGAGAGAGAGAGAGAGCAGAAAAAAAAGGTTAGTTGGGACGTGGAGCTTGGCCTGACGTGGAGCAAAGAAAGAGTGAGAGAGAGAGAGGGAGAGTTTTCTTTTAAGGTTCTTGTTTATTTATTTTCTTTTATTTTTTTCTCTGAGATCTGAGTGTTAGCCCACTCATGTGTGGCTAAACCTCCTAGCTAGGGCTAGGAGGTGAAGCTTGTAGTGAGATGGGAGGTTTTTAGTTTATGTTTTCTTTTATTATTTATTTATGAATTGACGTTGATTATTATGGGAATGTTTTTAAGTCTTTAATGGTCTGTTGTGACTAAAATTACAGTGGGTATGCAATGGCTTTGAATATTTCTCTTTCCCTTTATGTTTATGACATCAGGAAGGCCTATTGTTCACCATAGCCTCCTGGGCATGGTTGGATGACGGTACCCTTCCTGACCTTCATAACATGTTGATTGGTTGGTAATTAGTTTAATTCTGTTGTTTGCCATAGTCTCTTGGGCATGGTTTGGTGATGGAATCCATTTTAATTCATATACCTTTCATCTCTTAAAAACTATATCAATAGCAGTTCAGTTAACTTCCATGATTTTTGAAGCAGGCATAAGATCTCCCTGATCCCTACAAGTGGATCCTCTGAGTCCCTAGTTTCCTTCTCTGATTTTTTCTAAGTTTTAGATTAATTATTCTACAAATATTTTACCATTGCTAATTGATTTAGAATTCATCTTAGCCTAGTTCTAGTTAGTTTTAGATAACGTACAAGTATCAGTCCCTTGGGATTCGACCTCGGTCTTACCGAGTTATTACTACATCACAACCCTGCACTTGGGGAGTGAACAGATGGCCTACACACAACAAGTATGGGCCTATTAATGGGCTCTAAGGATTGTTATAATGCGAACATTTAACCAACATTATTCTTACAATGTGGACGTCAAACCATCATTGTTCCCAAGGCACGGCCCACCATAAACATCATTATATATATCACGATGAAATCACACATTGCAATGGACCTATATACATCTCTTTGGGCCTCGACTCATGGGCCTCAGATATATCAAATGGGCCGCCTCATATGGGCCTTATATAAATCAAGCAGGCCACATCAATGGGCCTTATGTATATTGCAATGGGCCATATCCCATGGGCCTTTGAATACATCACAATGGGCCCTCATATGGCAAATGGGTCATATGTATATCAAATGGGCCACACTAAAGATAAGTGGTGATAATGATTTTCCACCATTAAAATTCTCGAGGCCCACGCTAACATTTATTTCCCATACAATCTGATCATAAGGTCACACTAACCTGAAAGGGGTTTTAATGGTGGACAGTCAAACCCACTGCTTTCTATAGTGTGGTCCACCTAATCCTAGATCTATCTTAATTTTGGTCTCAAGCCCTAACATAAGCTTTCAAAATGGTTGGACAGATTGGATGCAACCCATGCATCATGGTGGGTCCCACCGTCTACACCACTAGACGGTGGTGTGAATAAAACACATAAATCATTGGGGGTCCTACCGTCAACACCACTGGATGGTGGTGTGAATAAAACACATACATCATTGGTAGGTCCCACATGGGGTCCACCAAAATGTTTATATGCCATCCAATCCGTTGATAAGGTCACGTAGACCCAGATGAAGAGGGAAAACAAATTTCATACTGATCCAAAACTTCCGGGACACCCAAAAGGGGTGTAATGGCAAACGTTTAATCCCACTATTTCTTGCCTTATGGGCCACCTGAGCTTCAAATATGGCTGATTTTAGGGGTGGCCCACTGCCCTAAGGGTCCCATCAAAATGAACGGTGTTGATGATGAACACACATCATGGTGGGGCCCATGGCTAGGAGCGTGGGTCCCTACTATTCGTCTGCCAAAACGCAGCAGTAACAGGCGCTGCTTGCTTATATATATTTTTTTAAGGGGTGGTCTTTCCATGGTTTTTCATATGTGGGGCCTGCATTAAGTGAATCCACCCTGCCCAATGGAGCAAAGGTGGGATCTTTGGCATGGCAGTGCTTAGCAACAAGCCCAATATTGAGCATATTTCAGTGTATAGAAACATCAGAGTGACTTTCAATGGTAACAATACTGTTTTCTATGCTATGGCCCACCAGATAGTCAGATTAGCTTCATTTTTTGGCTCAATGCCTAAAATGAGTTGGGAAATAAGATGGACAACGTGGATTGAATTCATACATCATTGTGGGGCCTACGCAAGTGGTCTACCCAAATAGCTTGGAACCAAAGCTAATATGTATGTTTTCAAGTAACGTCCAGCGTCTAGGGACGCTGGACGGTTTGGGTATACTTGGTATAGAAGGTTGGCCTTGCTCAAGTGGGCCACCAAATGATGGATGGTGTGGATACAACACATGCCTCATGGTGGGGTCCATCCGAGTGGGCCACACAGCCACATTATCACACATAATAGAAAAAATGAAAGAGAGGGGGAGAGAGAGAGAGAGAGAGAGAAGAGGGACACGTATAATGGAGGGCTCCGCCACTATAAGCCCTCCCTTGTATTCAATCATACATCAAGTGGGTCCCAATACATGTGGGCCTACTAAATCAAAGATCAACAGTGGAGATTCCTTCTCCACCCAAAATGGACGGTCTAGATGACCTCTTTTCATGCAAGGAAAATAAACATCATGATGGGGTCCATGGAGAATGGTCCCATCATGGAATGATCATGAGAATCAAGGTGAGTCATTGGCCACATCTATGGTCTAAAGTGAGATCCATACCATCAATCAGTAGGCCTCACTTGGCCCATCATCAAAACATGAAAATTCTAGCCTATAAAGTACCCACCGTTCGATCTTCTTGGTCCGATGGAATGTTGGTCTCCTTGTGCTTCACTTTAATGGAAGGTGATAAGAGTTGAATAGCTAGGATGAAGGATTTTGGGGTGAGAAGTGGGCCACACAAAACCACTTTCTCTCTTGGAATTCCTTAGATGTGCACCACTCTTGCTTGCTTGGAAAATGTGTTGAGAAATGAGAGAGAGAGAGAGAGAGATAGAGGGTTGTAAGGAAAGAGAGTGATGGGTGATGGATGTGAGGTGAGTGATGGGTGAGGTGAGAGACTTATTGACTTTTGAAGTAGGTTAGTTGACTTGTGGATAAAGAAAACATGGGTTGCTCTTGTACTTGACATGAGGTGATTGATTGATTGATTGATGAGACACGATGTAGAGATTCTCTTGGGATTGTAAACGCGCGGCGTTTTCTTCTAAATAAACGTCGACCCACATCTCCCTGCCAGGGTATCAGATTGGTATGTAAGACGCGGCGTTGGAACTACGGCGATGATCCAGTCACAATGGTACAAGTCTCAGATTAAGCTGACTCAAATCTATAGGATATGACTTAGGGTCACGCGCAAACATCGATTATAGGTTGCAGATTACCAAAATTCGACGGAAAGGATTACGAGAGTTGACAGAACAGTATGGACTAGGATACAGGATACAGGTCCTACACTAAGAGTTGTATATTAAACTGACTTAACCCAGACTCAGTTTACGGAAGCCATGTCGGTCGAGTTAAAAGAGTTAGATGAAATGCGTTTGAAAACTTTGAATTCCATTATGGCCAACAAAGTTAAGGTTGTGTGAGCATATAAAAAAAGGTTAAAGGAAAAACTTTCGGAGAAGGAGATATGATCTGAAAGGTGTTGTTGCCACAGAGGTTTAAGGACATTGCTGTTCTGAAATGATTGCTTGCCTGAGATGGACCATTCACCATCGTCCAAATTCTCCCAGATGGATCTTATATCCTTTGTGACATGTAGGGAAAGATCACGAAAGCTCTGGTCAATGGAAAATTTCTGAAGGCCTATCATATGTGGGAAGTAGTGCAATGTTAGGACGAGTAAGAGCATTTTTTATAACAATAAGTCCTTACTATTGTAATGTCCTGGATTTTACTGTTTTAAATTTTTAAAAAACCCTTGAAAAGCTTCTATATGACTAGCTTACATTGTCGCTTATTGACTCTTGACGCTTGAAGCGAGCTTATATACGGGTGGTATCGGTAAAGAACCGCACAAATTTGATTAATCAATCGTAGAAAGCCAACGAATTCGTCTAATCGCTTAAACACCGAGTATAACCTCATGATTTGTTCACATATGACCCAAATCTACTCGACTTATCACTGACTAATTAAGACGACCACAACTAAATTAAAGATCTACCCAAAGCCAAGATAACTAGGGGCCAACTCGTTATTAACAAACCAAAGTGACCCAATTATTCATATAGCCTACGAACCAACAGTTTTAAGTGATTATGACTGAATCGTCATTTTCACTAATTACGAATAGGCCACACTATGAACATAGTTAATCCAAATCCTAATCATTACGTACAAGAAATCTTGCTACCTAAATCATTACAGAAATGCCTTGATTTTTTAAACGAGCTTTAGACCGCTTGTTAGTGGGTCACTAGTTCTGAAATTATAAAGTAATGTCCGTCTTACTGGGCTTGACGCCCATCGCGAGACATCCAGTCAAGATCGTGACACAAATCGCTCAACTTGGACTTACAAGGTCGGTGCATGAGTTGTGCGAATATGCTTGAAATTAACCAAGAACTTAAGTCACTTATCTGCGTTCGGTCTTTCTCCAAGTTACGGCTTTCGGACCGTTAGATCATGACCAAATTTGAGACAACAACCTAGAGTAATGTCCTGCACAGATCCATATAGTCGCAGGCCTGATTGATAGTCGGTGAGCGTTGAACAAACTTCTAATCATACCAATCGATCGAAGCATCTAAATGACAGGTGATTGTGTCTATGAGTAGATCATCGCTAGGGCCAACTATCTAACGGTGGGTGTCAACTCCTACGCCCCTTAATGGCCCCTAAAGGGTAAAAAATACTCCATTAAGGTTAGTATAGTAAAAACCTAGCCCTTAGGGCCATTTACACTAAATTTGGTGCTATATAAAGCCTTCATTTGGGCACCCCCTCCTCCCATACGAATTTCATACCCTAGAGCAAGAGAAAAATAGAGAAAAGGAGAAGAGAATGAGGAGAAAGGAGAAGAGAGAGAGCTTAGGGTGTAGGTGTTGTTGCACCTTCGCCCTCACATCCCATCTTTAACCGCTTCGCCATAACAAGAGTCGTTGTCGGAGCTTTCCCGACAATAAATGGAGGTAAGTGTTGAATTTCACTTGTAATCTAGGATTTCAATACTTGTTTTTTTCTAATCTTACAAGCTTGTATGTCGCTTAGGTATTTCAATGATTTTCTCAAAACTCTAACCTAAAGAGCGCTATGAATTGGGCGAAACGTCACAAGGTGTGGAACATAAATGTTTAGGTTGTCATTTATTAATTTTACTATTCAGTGAATGATTTATGATTTTCAACTTGAAATTTGCATGATAACCTATGTGTATTTCGATTTCAGTCCATGATTTACAAATCTTAAGGTAGCGACATGTACGTATTTAATGAAATGCTTGAATGAGTAGATTATTTATTTTGATGATTGAATGTGAATCCAATCATCTTTAATGTTCGTTGACTTGATTAGACTAAGAAGTAGGACTACAAGAGTAGTCTTATTAGTCGACAAAATTTTTGGATATGAGTTGACCAAATTAGTTTGGCCACCCTAGGCAAGTTCAATTGATTCAGGTTGAACACGGATGACCGACAGTGGCTGAGCCACGTGGAGTGCTTACACACACCATGCCGGTCACGCCGGTGTTTGCCTGTATCAATTGAAATTATCCAAAGAACCGGCTAACTCTATACATCCTCCCTTACCAATTGCAAAGGTCTATTATTAACTATTACCATCGTGACCCTTCAGACTCGTGAGCCGACCATGGTGGTATGGGACACTGTGTCCATGCTATCGGCCTATGCTGGGGTGTTTGTGCTGTCGGCCTACGCTGGGGTAAATTAAATGAGAGGGGTGAAGGGGTATTTATATACATTTCACACGTGTGACCTTAATTAGTGTACTGTTTACCCCATTGCGCGGGCACTCAGTCTGCTTATTGCACGCCGCACAATGGGTCTCATTTGTGTCCGTGCAACCACTCTTTTGTACGCGCACAACAATTCTTTTCTTTGTTTGGATATCACTTTTCTTTCTCTTTTTATCTTTTTTATATGAATTTCTTACTTTCATGAGTTCTTCTTTGCTGATTTTTTATGCTCCAACAGTTTCTTAGTATAATTTGTCTTTTACATTCCTTAGCATAACTAGTAGCCTAACTTTACATTAGGAGTTACGGTAATCCAATAGTTGTAATTCAAGTCTACGCTCATACGTTAGATGATTTCCATCGAAACACAGAGTTCTTCTTTCAGAAAAGTGCTTTGTAATTACTATTTGCGATTGACTATAAGTGTTTCCTTTTTATGGTTTAACTTTTGTATATGAAAGTCCTTTCATATGGAAGACAAGGTACAACCCATTCTCGGAGGACGAATCATATCCTTCAATAATCGCCTGATAATTTTAAACAACATCTTGCGAGTGGCTGAATAGGCGATCAATCTTCTCTGATCTTGGTCATGTGCTGACAATTCTGATGTATCTAACTATCTTGACACTTCGGGTTAAAGTTGTTCGGTTGGAATCGAGCCACATAATTGGTTCTACCACACCCATTAATATTACACGTGACATAATCTAAAACCAAGAGGCAACACTGGTCATAGAATTTAAGTTTTTTTTTTTTTTTCTTCTTCTCTTGAAAATAATATTTGAATGAGGATAGTTAAAAGTCAATAATATAAAATATGGATTATGAAAACTTTTATTTTTTTATGTGCTTTCAAGATCCTAATATATGGTGTTATAAATCTTCAAGCACCCGCATGCAACATATATATTACTCTATATTTTTCACTTGTTACAACCATAAACATTTAAAGTAATACCATATATTAACTAAGGCATATATAACTATACACAAAGAACACATGACCATCCTATTTATAAATCAATGAAAATCATCCCATTATATTCACATGACCAGTAAGTTTATCTCACATTATTTTTCCAACCACAACTCTTGAAGAGCTAGCAGTTTCAACTAAACTTTTGATCTTACCACACGGGTTATCAGTAATCAATTGGTGACTTGAAAGTAAAGGAAGCACATTAGAGCTGTACGTGAATTGAGTTAGTTCGGTTAACTCTCTCAATACGTCCCGGCTGAAGATTAAGTTCGAATCTTATTGAGTTGGTTTTTTGAGCTTGAGTCCAAGCTAGACTGATCTCGACTTGACTTGGCTCACAGAGCTTAACTTGATTTAAATCAATGCAGCTAAGATTGGGTTTACTTGATATAAATATTTTGCAAATATTTATATATGTAAATAAATTATATATTATATATAATATATATACTACATTATAATATATAATATATATTAAAAATTATAAAACTTAAACTTAAACTTGGTTTGATCTTAGCTTGAGTTGAGTTGAGCTGAGCTGGCGAGTCAGACTCAAGTACCGGGTTGAGCCGAGTTTGAGTAGGGTAGTCTACTGGCAGAGCCTAGCCAAGTTGTCCAAGCTGAACTCGGTACCTCGTGTACAACCCTAAAGCATACTGCATCCTGATCTTGCTTGGACCGAAATCGATCCAAGGGGGGGCTCGTGGAGACCAAGGTGATGTATGGATTTTATCCATGCCATTCATCCATTTTTCTGGATCGTTTTAACGTATGATCCCAACAATGAGGGAGATCCAAGGCTCAAATCGACCACACCACAGGAAGCAGTGGTGACGTTTATTCGCCGTCCAACTTTTTCACTTGTTCATAGGGTCGCACAAACCTATATGAAGGAAAAAAAAATTAATAATAAAATTTTAACTTGATTTAAAACTTTTATAGCCCTCGAGAAGTTTTCAATGGTAAACATTCAATCCCCATTATATGTTCCACTTGAGCCTTGGATCTGCCTAATATTTAGGCTCACAGTCTAAAATGATCTTAAAAATTGGATGACCGGAGTGGATGAAACAGATACATAAGGGTGGGCCCCACAGAGGGGGCAGGACGCAATCCGCTTCCGAGAGTGGAGGGATAAGACAAAATTGCCGGCCGTTCGCATTCAATGGGTAAAGAAGCTATTGATTGGAAGGTTGAAATCACTATATCTGATACAAATTTTCCGTAGTCGGAGGAGCACATGGGATTAGCTGGTCTGATCAGGAAACGGATTGGCTACTCCCCCTGCAGCCAGCCCCGTGGCTGACGGTCGGTGATATGTGGGCCCCAACCATGATGTATGTGTTTCATCCATTCCGTTCATCAATTTTTAAAGATCATTTTAAGGCTTTTTCACAAAAATGAGAAGGATATAATTCTCAAGTAGACCACACCACAGGAAAACAATAGTTATTAGATATACACCATTAAAATCCTCTTAAGACACACTGTATTGTTTATTTTACATCCAATCTATTAATTAGGTCATACAGACCCAGATGAAGGGAAGAAACAAATATCAGCTTGATCCAAAACGTTCATGGCCCCTAAAAATTTTCTAATGGCTGACGTTCATTCAAAATTGTTTCCTGTAATGTGGTCCACTTGATACTTTGATATATCTAATTTTTTGTCTAATATCATAAGATGATTTAGAAAAATAGATGGATGGTATGAATGAAACACATACATCATGGTGAGTCCCACGGAGCACCGACCATCAGCCATTGGCTGGTGGCAGAGGAGTAGCCGATCCGTTTCCGTCTGACCGCTCTACAGGGGCTACCCAACCATTAAGCCATGGTCTTAACTCGCTCCTGTCTAACAGCTGCTTGTACCCTTCTGACAAGAAGTCAACAGGCGTACTTTAGTGATAAAAGCTGACGGTGATCATCTATGGCGTAAGGGAAAGTCGCTTCACACGTGTAAACAAAGAAATGTTTACGAGATCAGGGACGCGTATCAGATTGTCTCATGGGAAATGAGATTTCTTTAAAATTAGGCTGACATGGTCATCAGGTGGACCATACACGTGTACCAAATAAATGAAAAGTTAATATAGATTGACCAACGGTCCAAATTCTGTGAACATGTGTGGTCCACCTAATGATCAAATTGGACTGATTTTTGACAAGTGTGACCTAAACAGTGGGGATAGCCTTATGAGCAACTTCGATCTTACACGTGTTTGTGGTCCCCACGTACGAGGTGACCTGCTGCACTTAGAATTGATCACGGTTCATGGAGTAGTTTTTTGTCTTTTTCATATATAGACAGTAGACTTTCGCGGTAGTTCACCACCATTTCTGCTTATTCCATAATCGAGGTGGCCCTGGTGCTCATGCATGGATATCTAGACCATCCAAATTGTGGCGCGAAGGATTGATGGAGAATTTATCTAATTGATGGCTATCGGATGAATTATTGAAAGTAAAAGAGTAAGTGGGTCAAAATCCCAAGGGCAAAGTACAAATTTTAATTTACTTTCCATCCGTAATATTCACATCATTTTGGACCGTTCGGTTTTCAATACATCTAGAGTGTACAGAGGGTTGAAGAGTCCACCATTTTGAAGGTACGGCTGTACTTGTCACTGCTCTCCTCTAGTACGAGCTTATCATTGGATCCTAGCTTATTTGTCGAACCTTTCTAGGCGAGCCAGTGGATCAAGCCGATGCGCATCTTATCTCGAGTCAAGTCGAGCCTACTCCCAACTCAACCCAATCCAATACTTAAACTACACTCAACTGAACCAGGAATCCAACCCAATTGACACCCAACCCAACCCAACCCAACCCAACTTCCAAATCAAATATTTAATTAATAATAATAATAATAATAATAATATATGTATATAAAATATTACATGGATCTATAAATGTACATTATTGTTGGTGCTGAGAGAGAAAGACAGCTCGAGCGAGTGGTGCAATGCATGCCATATGGCTGATACGAGTTGGGCAAGTGCTAAGTCGAGCTCAGGAGACTGGCCAAGTGAAGAGAGAGAGAGAGAGAGAGAGAGAGAGAGAGAGAGAGAGAGAGAGAGATGGGACTCGGGTTGTACATCAAGCCAAGTCAAGCCGAGGTGGGCCAAGCTTGGCTTGACTTGTCCATGCTCTTCTCGAGTTTAAGCTTGAGCTCGAGCCCGACTATTGAAGCTTGACTTGTTTGTCAAAACTTTCGAGTCGAGCTTGAAGCGAGCTAGTGAATCAAGTCGAGGCGAGCTTACCTCGAGTCGAGCTTGCTCCCAACCTGACCCAAACCCTAACTCACACCTGATTCAACCTAGCAACCCGACTCAATTGATCTAACCCCCAAATCAAATATTTAATTAATAATATACACAAATATATAATATTAGATAGAACCATAGAGAATACTTTGTTGTTGGTGTTGAGAGAGAGAGAGAGGAGCTCGAGCGCGACGAGTTAGGTAAGGAAAGGAAAGGGTAAGAGAGGGAAGGACGGATAGGATAGGATTTATGTTTTAATTTATATATATATATATATAAAATAAAGTCGAGTCGAGCTCGAGCTTTGAGCCAAGTCAAGTTCAAGTCGAGTCGAGTCAAACTTTTCTATATTTGAACTTGACTTGTTTTCAAAACAAGCTAGATCATATAAAGCTTGGCTCGCCTTGAGTCATCGTTCGAGTCGAATCAAGTCGAGCTAGATCCTTGTTTATAGCCCTAGATAGGAGGGGACTTTGGAGCTCGGGCACAAGAGAAGGAGAGAGAGGAGCTTGGGCACCACGGGTTGGATAAGAAAAAGAAATGACAAATGGATAAAGTGGGTTTTAAGTTTTAACTCTTTTTTATTTTTAAATATAATATAGTGTGTGTATATATATATAATATTTGAGTCGAGCCAAGTTGAGTTGAGTTAAGATCTACTATGATCGAGTACAACTTTTTTTCAAAATAACCTAAGTCATATGAAGCTTGGCTCACCTTATATCGTAGTTCAAGCAGAATCAAGTCGAGGTAGATTGAGCTGAGCCAGTGTGCTTTTTCGAGCTAGCTTGGCTCGCGTGTACAGCCTAATATTGGTAGGAGACTAGGAGTTGACCCTTTCCAAAACATACGCTGAATCATCGGACAACACGCGATTGCTACCGCCCTAAAATGTGTGGCCCACTGTAATGTTTGTGTTACATCCACTCCGTCCATCCGTTTCACCAGCTCATTTTAGGGAATGAGACTAAACATGAGACAGATCCAAAGCTGAAGCAGACCACACCACAGAAAAAAAGTGAGGATTGAATGTACACCACCCAGAACTTATTGGAGACCATAAAAGAAGTGATATTTGTGTTTTCTCTTAGACCAGGTCCGAGTGACCGTAGAATCACCGTTTGAACGGGTTGGATGGCGAGTGATCATATGGTGGGTGTCTTTATCGCGGACATCATGGAGTGGATTATGTGCAGCCCCCTTACCATGGGCCCACCTTGATATATGTACTCTGCATGCAGCTGTTCATCCATTTTTCCATATCATCTTAAATCACGAAATAAAAAATGAAGCAGATCCAACTCTCAGGTGGACATTACTATAGGAAAGTGATTGGACGCCCCACCATTAAAAAATTCTTAAGACCATCATAATATTTCTTTAATGTTTATTTCTCATCCAAAGATCACACAAACCTGAATTAAGATTTTTTTTTTTTTCAAAAAAAACAAAAATATCTTATTGATCCAAAACTTTTGTGGCCCACTAAAAGTTTTTAATGGTCCATCACCACTGTTTCCAGTGAAACGGTCCGCCTAAGATTTCCTTTATTTTAAAAATATCAGGCAGATATATAGAATAGGTAGATCAAGGTGGGGCCATGGTAAGGGCCGCACCTAATCCACTCCCTGATACGGGTGCTCCGTTGACAAACATACGACATCGTAAATGTTAAAAAATGGAGCGAATTAGGTGCGGCTCGGCTTCACCTAAAAGGGTGGAGCCCTTTTAAGTGAGGCCCACCTTAATGTATGTATTTTATATCCATTCCGTCCATCCGTTTTGCCAGTCATTTTAAGGCATGAGTCAAAAATGAAGCAGATCCAATTCTCATGTGGACTGTACCATAGCCACCAAAGTTTTGGATCAAGCTGACCTTTATCAATAGATTAGATGGCAAATAAACATTATCTAACATTATGATAAGCTTTAGAAAGTTTTTAATGGTAAGGTGTTATATCACCACAATTTTCTATAATATGAATCACTTGAGATTTAGATCTCTTAAGGGGGTTGTTGGATGCTGGTTAGCTTTCTACGTGGAAATATGATTTTAGGTTGTACAAAGTTTAAACATTCGAAAAAGTCATGCTTCATGTTAAAATATTCCAAGACGACAGCAATTATTATTATTATTATTATTATTAAATTTCAAAAAAGAGAAAAGTTATGGGTCTTCGAAGGGCAATGCAAGTACCTAAGATGAAAGAAGAAGAAGAAAAACTTTAGACGAAGGCTCTCTACCCAATAGGGTTGAAACCTCTCGTAGATGAGATGCTATCGAATCCAAAGGACGGTAGAGTATTTGAGAAACCCATAAACCTAATATGTCCGTCAATGAAAGGTTTATCATAAAGGACTTGGATTTAGTATGATCCATTAACTCCCTCACATAAATCAAAAGTATTTATTCATAATAAAATTTGCTTTTTATATCCTCCAATGGCTGAGATTATCTCAAGCCCCAAGAAAAATTACCTAATTACCTATAAATACTACTTAAAGTGAATTTGAATTAGTAGGCCCACCAAATGATTTGTTTTAAAGTAAGGACCGGTCACTGGCTTTATTAAGTTGGGCTTATTCTAATGATCTTAAATGAAAATTTTATGTCATTTGATTATTTTAAAAGAATTTATCATTCCAAGCTCTATCATGAATGAATATACCTGATTACATGCCGTAAAAAGATTTCAAATTATTCAAACAAAGACAACTATTTATATGTAACCAAAGTGTAATCACTTTACAACT
Organism: Magnolia kwangsiensis; assembly: GCA_037074715.1. Classification (NCBI taxonomy): domain Eukaryota; kingdom Viridiplantae; phylum Streptophyta; class Magnoliopsida; order Magnoliales; family Magnoliaceae; genus Magnolia; species Magnolia kwangsiensis. The sequence continues at coordinate 18,715,321 of CM073582.1, forward strand.
GTAATCAGATTACAACTTAATGATTTTTCAGCCATCCAAACTAACCCTAAGGTTTTGGGTTTATGCCCTAAAATGATCTAAAAAATGGATGAATATAAAATACATAGATATAGATATATAATACATAGATCAAGGTGGGGCTGTAGTAAAGTGCTGCACCATTTTGGGTGAGGCATGACCACACTTAATTCACTTCAGATTTGATCGGGCCACATGCGTTGGCAGAGATAGGGTGGGCCACATGCCTTGGCAGAGATAGGGTCGGCACGTGAGCCATTTTCGACAATTACACATGACCCAATCAAATCACACCATGTTGTTATGTGGCTCCATGAAATCAGAGTCCTGTTGTGCCCACTGTTTCATGTGGTGTGGTTTGCTTGAGCTTTGGATCTACCTCTTGTCTGGGCTCATGCCCTAAAATAAGCTAGCCAAACAAATGAACAGAATATAATACATACATCACAATGGGGCCCACAGTCGAGGGGGCTGCCAAACCTTACAGATGAGTATAACATTGTTTCTATTTTCTGGCAAATAGAGATATTGTATCACCAAAACTAGAAACAAAAGGGTGTGTATCAAATCACCAGGTTGGGTGTAAATATCAATTCCAGCAGAAGAAACTGAAACAAGTATGTGGTCCTCGTGTGTTATCAACCACAGACATCTTACTTGCATATCAGCCGTCCAACTACCCCCATCCCCCAGGCCTTTCATAAAAGCTCTAGAAATCAGCAAGGGCACTTTGGTAATTAACCAAAAGCATGGATTTTACAATTTCCAGGTGCGTTTGGGAGTCACAATATCAGCATTGAGCCAAATTGTGATTAGCTCAAATGCCACATTGTGCTCAAATAAGCTGTGTACCTCAAATCCGAACTACCCAACTAGTGGGGACCCACATAAATGGATCATAACCCAACATGTATGTTGACAGTATCATCCTAATCGATCGATCTATAGACATCTAATGGACTGTAAAAATGGAAATGCAGTAAAGGGTCCTGATTGGAGAGACATCCAAAAACATGGAATTTAGAAATTTGGGGCGCGTTTGGAAGTTACAATATCAGCATTACGCTGAATTGTGATTGACCCAAATGCTACATTGTGCTTAATTCAGCTGTGGGTCCACATTGAGCCCTCTTGTTATCAAATCCAAACCATCCAAATAGTGGGACCCAACTTGAATGGATCATAACCCAAAAGTTATACTGAAATATGATCCTAACTGTTTGAGTGGAGGACATCAAATGGATGGAAAAAAAAAGAAGTAAAGAGTAAACAGTCCAAATTCGACAAATAAATGTCCTCTTAATCAGCTGTCAGGATTTTTCCACTAGAATTTCAGCTCAGAGAAAATCCTAACATCTAAGCCATTGATATAAGCTAGAATACCTGGAAAAAAAAAAAAAAAAAAACCCAAAAAAAGCAAAAAAAACAAAAACAAAAACAAAAACCAAATCCAATCTTCTTTGATCATGGTTTACTGAAGATCCAATGGTGCCATGCAACTCTGCATTTTCCGGCATTTCTTAAATGATTGTGATCGTCCATCGGACAATCGCCAACAGTGGGCATTAGCCAAAAAATCACATCGATCACATGATGGAAACCATCTTGTCCCGATCGATGAATCTGGACCGCTGACAATTTTCGTTTCAGTAGTCCATAGCATGACCACCTAATTAGACAGTTAGGATCATCTAATTGCTGTGATTTTTGGGCAATTCTCCATCCGCAATGGGCCGGAGATTTGGCATTTTCGATTTGCAAACATGGACACCAAATATACAGTGGATCTACCAAAATCCATTTAATAAATGGCAGAATTGCACATTCTGTTCTTCTTATTAAATCCTAAACAATACAGAAAAATGAGTAATTTGAATTTGATCATCATCAATGCCAAATCATCTGTTTATATCTTTGCAAAATCAGATTTAATACTACTATGAAAATCAAAAGAAAAGAAACTACGAAATTCAAACAGATACTGAAATCACTATACATTTCCATTGGAAAAAAGAAGAGGAGACACATGAATACAATGAAAAAGAAGTGAATTTCACTGACCAGAGATTGGTTCAATATCTTTCAGAAGCCCAACAATCTGCTGCATGCTCGGCCTCTTTGATGGCGAATCGGCAGTACAAAGATACCCAATTCTCAGTGCTTCCACCATCTGCGTCTCCGATCCCGTCCCTCGAATCTTTGGATCAATGGCACATGTACTTTGATTCTTTCTAACCAGCCCCCTCACCCAAGTCACTAAATTTGAATCCTTCTCGTCGGGATAATCATCTCCAATCACTTTCTTCCCTGTGATCAGCTCAAAGAGAACAACCCCAAATCCATAAACGTCGGATTTGGATGTTGCAGATGAGGAGGAAGATGAGCCGTCCAATTGAGAAAACTCTGGAGGTGAATAACCCGTGGACCCACGAGAGAGCTCCTCCTCCAAACTACTACCGACAATCTTCGCCAATCCAAAATCGGATAATCTAGGCTCCAATTCTGAACTGAGATAAATGCTGCTAGCCTTCACATCTCGATGAATTATCTGAGGGAAGCATCCATGGTGTAGGAAGGCCAATGCGCGGGCCGTGCCGAGTGCGATCTTGTGCCTAAATGCCCAAGTCGTTAGGCCTTCGGATGCAACATTTTGGACCCCATCGCCTTCTTCTTCCCATGTATCTGTACTCCAATCCTCTGTTCTTTGCACTCCCAACGGTAGATCATGAAGCAGATTCTGCAGGTTCCCATTCTCCATATATTCATAGAGTGCGATCCTCTGATCACCTACTAAGCAATAACCAACCAAGGGGACGAGATTCGGATGCTTGATTCGACCAACATGTTCAAACTCTCTCGCGGCCTCCTGATCAGTGACGGTCGACCCGTGGACTAGAACTTTTACAGCTACGTGGATTGCCCCGGGTAGAAAACCTCTATAAACAGGCCCGAATCTCCCTTCGGCCAACAAGGTCCCTCGATCAAAGTGGGACGTTGCAGACAAGAGGTCTGCAAATGTGAAATTCAGCAGTGGTTTGTCGAATATGATCACAGAGACTGAGGTTGCAACCTTAACATCTGCAACCCAAGTGGTTGAATCAGTCTGAAATGAAAATGGGCCTGAAATGTTTGGTTCTTCCTTGTAGGAGAGCTGCTTCACTGCCCACATTCTAGTTTTCCGCCGGCACCCGAATGCAAGGCAAGCCAACCCCACAAGAAAACAGAAGACTGATAGAGCTATAGCCAATGCAAGCTTCAGTCCTCTATGTTTGGTATCCTTCTTCTTCAACAGATTGGGATTTGCAGCAATTGGGCAGTTGTCTTGCGAACCGAAAAATGCAGTTCGGAACGTTTCGGGTGAGAATTTCGCTGCACACAAAGACAAATTGTTGTAGGAGAAGTTGAACTTCTCCATTTCAGGTAGTTTTTCAAGTAATGGCATCGGGATTTCACCAGTGAGATTGTTTTGAGACAGATCGAGAACTTGGAGACCATCAATACTTAGATGAGGAATGTGGGCCGTTAGATGGTTTTGTGAAAGATCAAGAGTCGCTAAACCACTCAGTTGGGAGATTTCAGTTGGAATATGGCCAATGAGGCTAGTTTTCGACAGGTTGAGATATTCAAGTTGGAAGAGATTTTCCAAGCGTGGAAATTTCTGCCGAGAAAATCTGTTGTGGGCGAAATTCAGGTGCTTGAGCGATCGAGCTTGGCTGAAGCCATCGAAGAAATGCCCACTCAATTGATTTTCAGACACATCGACGAAAACCAAAACACCCCAATTGAAGCTGGAATTGAAATGTACCTGAGAGATGTGGCCTTGGAACCGGTTCCGGCTCAGGTCTATGACCTGCAATGCTTCTGCAAGCACGCCTGTCACCGGACCCTGAAATTCATTCCCTGAAAGATTGAAATAACTGACGGATTTCAGCCCCTCAAAATCCAATATCCTGCCGGAAATTGCATTCCCGGCCAGGTTCAAAATGGTGAGATTCTCAAAGGCGGGCCCGAAACCATTCGGGACACTCCCATTCAATTGGTTGGACGAAAGATCAACAGATACCAGCGCTTTGCAATTGAGAAGCTCAGATGGGATGCTTCCACCAAACATGTTTTGGCTGAGATTGAGATATTCCAAAAGCCCAAAATTCCCAATTGTGTTTGGGAGAGACCCGTTTATCTGATTGGAAGAGAGGTTGAGACTCTTGAGAGTGTTGCCCAGGCCCCAGAAATCCGACGAAAATCCAGTGATTCTGTTACTGCTGAGGTCCAAAAATTGAAGCTTGCTGAGCTTTCCAATGGTGTTTTCAGGAATCAAACCAGAGAGGCTGTAACCAGAAATCGCCAGACTGATGATATTCGCCCTTTGGGTGTCGCAGGTGACGCCATTCCATGAACAAACAGGAGCTGAGAGGTTTTGGGTTGATGAGTTCAACCCCATCTTTTGCATGAAATCTGATAGAAAGAACCCATCTGTGTTGGGTTCTTGAGAGGCTGAAGTCCTGAAAATCAATGATAGAAAAAGAAAGGAAGCAAAAGGAGCAAAACCCATTTGGGAGAAGGACAGATATATCAGAAAACAGAGGAGAAATGTAAGAAATCCATCAGCCTATCTGAAAACTGGTTTGGGTGTTTGCGAAAAACAAAAGAAGGTTTTCGTGGCTCTGGAAAACCGATTTTGAAATGTGGAGAGTGGTTTTTGGTCTGATGTTATCTCAAAACAAAAGAACCGAAAAAAGGCTGTTTTCTTGAGAATCTTCCTATCTCAAAACCACCATTCCATGAAATTAATGGATGTTCTAAAACCACCTACCTACCAAAACCGCTTGTCGGGTATTTCAGAAAAATGGTCTGTGGGATTGGAAAACCAGTTCCCAAAACCACCCACCCTCTGAAGTGTGGTCTCTAAGCTTCTCTAATCTAAAAACCACATCCTATCAACAACTCTTGCAAAAAAAAAAAAAAAAAAGCGGTTTTGGGGACTCTTCTAATATCAAAACCATCATTTTCTCCAAGTTTTCAAAGCTGCCCATCTCCATAAGCGGTTTTGGTCTTGTCTTTTCATATTGAAGTTCCAAGCTTTCACGCAAGTGATGGGAGTTCTAAAACCACCGTAGAGAGAAAGAGAGAAGCGGTTTTGGGTTATTTTGAAAACAGGAGAGTGGTTTTACCATGTCTGATTTTGCAGGCTGAGCAGAAAGACAAAGGAAGACGACCAAAACAGAAGATGTTTTGTCTGTTAGAATGAGAGAAATCTGTGATTGAGAGAGAGAGAGAGAGAGAGAGAGAGAGAGAGAGATTTCTACAGAGAGAGGGATTTCAACAGAGAGAGAGAGAGAGAGAGAGAGAGAGGAGACCGGGACCAGGAATCGTCGACAACATCTGTTTTAGGACGCAGATTGCTTCCTAACGCTGCCGGTAGCGAATGGCTATTAATCGGTGCTCTGTGGGACCCACCATGATGTATTTGTTTTATCCACACCGTCCATACATTTTATCATGCCATTTTATGTTATGATTCCAAAAAGTTGAGGCCGACCCAAGCCTCGGATGGACCACACTATAGGAAACAGTGGTGATTGAACGTCCACCGTTAAAAATTTCCTGGGGCCCACTGTAACGTTTATTTGCCATCCAACCTGCTGAGGATGAAGGGAAAACAAAAATGTCATCTTCATCCAAACCTTTCGTGGCGCCTCGATAGTTTTTAATGGTGGATGTTCAATCCCCACTGTTTTCCTGCTGTGTGGTCCAACTGAGATTTGGAAATGCCTTATTTGCATACAATGCCCTGGAATGATCTGGAAGAACGGATGGACGGCGTGGACAAAATACATACATCATTGTGGGGTCCACACAGCTTTGAAACCATCTGGCTGGCTTGCGTTGGGGTCCACCGTGGTTTATATGTAAATCTATACCGTCCATCGGATGGTAACCGTTATTTCAACCGTACATAAAATATATTATACCAATTAAATTGTGATGGACTACGAAACTGGAAACAACGTAAAACTTCTCCTAAAACCTCTAAGTTCATACGGTGTGGCCCACCTGATGATTGGATCATACCATTTTTTTTTTATCATTTCACTTCTTGGTAACTTACACCTAATGGGTTTGATGAAAGATACATACCATCTCGGCCCCACACAAACCTATGGTTGGCATCCAATCCGCATCGTTCCCTGCTGTGTGGCCTACTTGATGGGTGGATTCGCTGAAATTTTGCTACAAGATCTAGAATCGTGGATAAATCCTGGTGGACGGAGTGGATTTTACATATACAACATGGTGGGTCCCACAAGCCAGTGTGTTTTACTCAGCGCAATGTTGTAGAAGTGGGACCAGATTTTAAGCCATCCAAACCGTCCATCTGACGATACACAAGGTAGATGCACCAAAATTCTAGTAGATAGGGATCGTGTCCCTTTGGCCAGGTTTTTGCAGCAAGGTGCCTCCGGTGAGGACCCACCATATAGATGGCCTGGATCACTCCAGGCGAGATCTGTGAAAAAGGGTATATGATCCTTGAGTCAAGAACATGAAGGGTATGCTTCTTTTATCCGTCAATGAAAGTGGGATTCAGTGATCCAAGCCATTGGTCTGATGGGCCCCATTGGAGATAAGTTATGCATAAAAAATACTTTAGATCGGCAGATCTTAGCCACCTATCTTAGGCCTTCTTTGAGTTGAATATGGACCGTTTGCCCAAGTTTGTCTTCGTAACCGTCCATTTGCAAGCCACCGATCAAAGGGATAGGATTGTCCTATCGAGTGGTCGTGCTCCAGGTCAGTTGGGAAAAGTATCAGCAGTTTGTGTCACTGGACCATGTAAGTTGGACAAAAGTACCAGCGGTTTGGATCACTGTATAGTGGGCCCCACTTGTACAAACTAAAAGCTCGAGTACGCCGTGGATGTCCTCCGGTCGAGGATCCTATGATTCCTCTAGACAAATAATGACACGACGGTATGGATCGTATGACAGGGTGGTCGTCAGACCGGTAGATGATACGGTAGAATCGGAAGCACTGGAAGATAGAGTAGAGCCATCTCCCACGAATATAGATATTGCACGCTGATGTAAACAATCGTACCGTTCATTTATTGTAGCTTAGTAAGTTTGGCTTATTTGTCAAAAATCAAACTTTCAAACGATCACCTTCATCTTAAGGAAGGCAATCTAATTGGACGTTCGAAAATGAAAGTATTGAGCAGTCTAATATTCAAGTGTGATACATCAAAGAAAACCATATAATCTTATTTTATTTTAATTTTTGAAAAGAAGCCCATCCATGTGGATGGACAGGATTGATCCATTACCCTACAACGGGTAATGTGGAGGGATGGGTATACCGTATTCCGGTTCTTCCGGCTCCGCCGTATACCGGTCCGAAGGGAAGCGGATTGAATGATGACCCTGCCACCAGGGATATCCCCGGTGGTAGGCTCTGTGGGCCCACCTTCATGTATTGGTTTTATATCCACACCGTCCACCCATTTTTACAGATCATTTTAGGGCCTGGTACTAAAAATCAGGAGATGAAAAGCTCTAGTGACCACCATAAGAAACAGTGGTGATTAACGCTTACTATTAAAAAATTCTGGGGGCCACAATTTTTGGGTCAAGATGATATTTTATTATCTTCATCCGTTTATCTGTGACCTTATGAACAGGTTGGATGGCGACTAACATTTTTGTGGGCCCTAGAAAGATTTCAACGGTGGGTGTCATTATCCCTGCTGTTTCCTGTGGTGTGATGCAAATACACTTTAGATATGTTTCATTTTTTGTCTCAAGCCATATAATGATCTATAAAAATGGATGCACGGTGTGGATATTAAAAAAATACATCATAGTGGACCCCACATCTCCTGCCATCAGGGATATCTCCCGTGATCGGATCACCGGTGTATACGCTTCGGGTCCCAAGGTGGATTTTCTTTAGCAACGTTAACGTCTTCGCTCGCGTAAGATAGCTTTGACTTTTTAGCCGTACACGTGTCAAAATGGTAATCTGTGAAATAGTTGTCCGTTCATGATCTAGTACGACTATATTAATCGTTCAGAACAAAGAGTCAGACTGGTCAAATTCCTAAGTAGGCCACACATCCATTGAACAGGGACCGTCAATAATTTTAACGCTCCACTCTTACCATACCCTTTAAATAGACCTCTGCGATCTCAGGACACTAATGGAAACAGAGCATACGTATGAAGGAACGATATGGATCTCTCACACGTGAGACATAGATGCACACGTATCCAAGCCCCTCCTTTATCTCATGCGAGCGTGTGCACTGTCCATTTCTCGTCTTTTGCTCTTCCAAAGGAGTAAAACGATACTCTGGCACAGAGTGATTGATAGATGATACGCAGGCACTTGCAATTTGTACACGTGGCAAGTATATATAACTCAATCGAACCATCGAAATCATTCAAATATAATTTAATTAGATTTTAATCCTGCCTTTAATCATTCTTTACCAGAAATCTTTCGTTGAGTTAAAACGATCATTTTTTCACGTAGACCGTCAATTAGATATCAACCAATCGACTACTCGAGGTATTATTTCAGTGTTTTTATTGTATTATAAACTATCTGTAATTGGGCCCACTATATGAACTGTTTATATTAATACAAACACATACGGAGAATGCATTAGGGAGTGCCCGCGTATCATACAGCATAATCCGCCAGAGTATCATAATTTTTCTCTTAAAGAAAGTGCGTGGTTGGGTGAAGTCATTCAGAGATGTTGTTGGGATTTTAATGATTCTGTTCATAAATTTTTACTGTGTTTGGATCGGAAATGAGTATTCTGACCCCAAAAAGGGTCATTACTTTGTCAGAGTAGAAAAACATTTATACTCTGGAAGACCATGATCATCCATGCGCGTGCCGGGCGCTGACACTCACCACTGGAGTACGTGTGTCAGATAGAAGATGCTGATCACGCGTGTAGATGAGTGGCCCACTAGGACTAGACCCCTAGAATACCTGCTCTACGCAGCGAAAATTCATGAGTGACTTGGTTAGGTACGTGGGGAGCGTGCCTACCAATTCTGTAATGGAATGAATTTAGCTTCAGGAGATCCAACCCGTCCATCAGGTGGAGAAAAGATTTTTTGGCCTTGATCCTTAAAATTAGGATGATTCAGCACTCATGTGAGCCATTAATACGGATTTATACCTAAAATCTCTAAATTCACGTGTTGGGGAACATCTCTGCTTTCGAATAGCTTGTTTTCCGGGGAATGATTTCATCCTGAAAAGACAAGTTAGATTAATGGATTCGATGAAATAAGACGCTACGGTGGGACCTAGATGAAATTAACGGTGGGTGTTCCATCCCAACTGTTTCATGTGACGTGCCGTGGTTGAGTTTTTAATCGACGAGAGGTAGCGTACATGGGATGCGGATAGACTCAGTCTACGAAGGGGTTCTGCTGGGCTCCAATTCATTGTAAGCGTAGTATCCACGCCGTTCATCCATTTTTAAAGCTTATCTTAGAGAATGATCCTAAAAATCAGATAGATCCAAGGCTCAAGTGGACTACATAGTGGGGATTAAACTTCTGCCACTAAAATATGCTTGGAAGCTGCTGATGTTTCGGATCAAGCTGATATTTGTCTTTTCCCTTCATCCATGTCTCTTTTATATCATGAGCAGGTTGGATGGTAAATAAACAGCACAGAGGGACTTAGGATGGTTTCAACGGTAGACGTCACTATCACCACTACTTCCAGTGGTGTGGTCCATTTGGGAGTTTTATCTGCTAAACCTTTGGTCTCATGCCCTAAAATAATCATTCAAAATGGATGGACGGTGTGGATGAAACAAATTCATCATCGTGAATCTCACAGATGAAGTAAGTAGTCCCAGGCAAGGCAGGGCAGAACGCAATACAAGATACGGGGGAGGATTTCGTGAAAGATCCAACAACCTACGTGACGGTGGGTGCACTGCACACCTAAACAGTGAAATCGGATTGTGTACTGAGTTACTCAGTAGGCTCTTATTATGGTACTGAGTAAACTCTGTTAGGCACACTGTGAATATATTTGGTTTATCCACACCGTCCATCCTTTTTCCAGCTCACTTTAAGAGTTGAGCCTAAAATTAAAGCTTATACAAAGATCAAGTGGACCATGACACAGAAAAGAGTGGAAATAATGATTTCCACCCTTGAAACCTTGCTAGGCCCTACAGTGATGTTTATTTTTCATCCAACCTTCTTGTAAGATCACACAAACATGGATGAATGAAAAAAATAAATATAAGCTTGATCTATAACTTCTATGGCCCCAAGAAATTTTCAACCGTACGTATTCAATTCATATTGTTTCGTGTGGTGTGGTACATTTTATAGTTTTACGTGCTTATGTTTTGGGATAAGGCTCTAAAATCATCTAGTAAAATGTATGGACGAATTGGATAAAATATATAGATCCTAGTAGACCCCACAGAGTTTACTCAATACGCTTGGCATTACCCGGTACGCAATCCGCCACCCTAGATAGTAGGGTTCTCTTGGCAGTGCGTAGACCTAGTTATCTTGGCCCATCTACTCCATTTACCAGGTTCTACGGCGGATATTATGCCACCCAGGCCAAAGGTTACAAAGAACGGAGAGATCTGTATGGGGCCCACCGTGATGTATCTGTTTATGCACACCGTTCATTACTTTTCTCATATCATTTTTAGGTGTGAACCCGAAAATGAGTTAAATCCAAAGCTCAATTATAAAACACCGGACGATAAGAACGACAGTCGAAAATATCTGGCGGAAGGTCAGAGTCAACGTACATGGGATCCAATTAGGTGCGGCCCGGCCTCACCCAAGACTTGCCGTGGGCCCACCTTGATGTATGTATTTTAAATCCAAGCTATCCATCCATTTTTTTTCGTATCATTTTAGTTTATAAGCCCAGATCTCAAGTATACCGCATTATATAAAACAGTGGTGATTTAACGACCATAGTTGAAAACTTTCTTAGACCAATCGTCATGCTTACTCAATGTTTATTTGTAATCTAACTTAATGATAAGTTAACAAAAACATGTATGAAGAGGAAAAAAAACAAATATCATGCTGATCGAATAAAAACTTATATTTTTTTTAATGACTAATCACTATGTTAGGAAAAAGTTTTAAATTTGAAGTTTTTGGGTCGTTCGACCGGTCATGGGACAGCCACGACTGGTCGTGGGAGGTACTCAACTGGTCGTAGGTTCGAGTCCTGACACGACTCAAAGTTCAGGGAGTGTTTGTTGTTTTTCTCTGCGGTCTTCGACCAGTCGTAGGTGAGCTTCGACTAGTCGTAAGCGAGCCTCGACTAGTCGAAGGAGGCTAGGACTAGTCCTGAAATCTCTAGAACTAGTCATAGGGTACACAGTTTGTTTCGTGATTTTGCACGAAACTGCAGATTCGAGTCCTTTCGCAACCCGGATGCGAAAGGGAAGTTGCCTATATTATAAATAGGTGTTCCTAGAGCTTTTCTAGGGTATGAGAAAGTTTTTTAAAAGGGTTTCAGGGAAATTAAAGGGTGTAGTAAGGATGAGATTCGAGGTTGTTCGAATCGGGTAAGACCTCTCTCTTTGTAATTTTTGTTTTTCATAGTAGAGATCTGTCTCTTTATGTCGTAATTTTTTCCCGCAAGGATTTTCGACGTTAAATCTAGGTGTTCTCTGTGTTCTCTTGCATGCTTAGTGCCATTGGATTGCTATCCTAGATCTAGATCTGTGTGATTCCGCAGGGAAAAATCCTCAACAAGTGGTATCAGAGCTATAATTGGGGCACAGATCTGAATCTGAAGGATTAGTAATAATGGCGAGCACCAGATATGAGTTTGAGAAATACTCAAGGAAAAATAATTTTGAGTTATGGAAGGTTAAGATGATTAACCTGTTAACCAAGCAAGGCGATGGTGGTGCTCTTGAGGAGCGAAAGTCTACTATGACTGATGCTGATTGGAATACTCTTGATAAAAAAAGCTTTATCATCGATCCGTTTATGTCTCATGTATGAGGTCTTTACAACATCATGAGGAAAAAAACTGCGGCTGGTTTGTGGACGAAGTTAGAGGATGTCTATGCAAAAAAAACCTTAAAAAATCGCCTACACTTGAAGCGGCAGTGGTATAACTTCAAGATGGCAGATGATGGAGATCTGGAAGCTCACATAAGCAACTTTAATAAATTGGTTTACAAATTGCTAAATATGGAGGAAGTGATGAAAGATGAAAAATAAGCATGTATGTTGCTGAATTCTCTCCTGACGTCCTATGAGGCATTCAAGGACACTATGTGTAGCATGAATAAAACCCTGAGTGTCGACACCGTTATCTCAGCCCTCCAAGGGAAGACTATGAGACAACTAAATAGCGACATGGGGACGTCTTCTGATGCACTGTTTACAGTGAGTAGGAATTCTGGACAAGGTAGAGGTTCTTCTGGTTCTAGATCTAAATCCAGGGGCAAGGGCAAAGGAAAGGTAAAGTGCTGAAATTGTGGGAAGGAAGGACATGCGAAGAAGGATTGTGAAAATTCTAATTCGAAGATGAAAGATTCTGAGGCTTCATGCAGGGAGGCCAATGTTACCACGTCAGATGGATCGAATAGATGTGATGGTGATGTTTTATCTGTGTTTTCACTCAGACGGTCATACGATGATCGTAAAGACGAATGGATGCTAGACATATGGGCATCTTTTCACATGACTCCTCCTCGGAGTTGGTTCACCAGCTATAGGGAGTGCGATGGTGGACAGGTATTTATGAGCAATGACATTGCCTATAATGTTGTGGCTGTTGGTTCTGTGCGCATCAGGATGTTTGATGAGGTGGAGCGTACCTTGACAGATATGAGGTACGTTCCTGATTTGAAGCAGAATCTGATTTCTCTTGGTGTGCTTGAGGTAAAAGGATGCAAGTACACATGTATTGATGGTGCACTTAAAGTATCCAAGGGGGCACAGGTAATTATGAAAGCGCAACAACTCGATAATTTGTACAAGTTGATCGGGAGCACTTCAAAAGGTGGATCTACGATGGATTTAGCGGATTCCACCTCTGCACGTGTGTGGCATGTTGGGCATGGCCACATGAGCGGGCAGGGTAGGAAGGCTGAGACGCGCGGACAGGGATACAGAGTAGGTGGAGCAGCCACCTTTGAGAAGAATCACACGGCATGATCGCAGGATATCGACGAGGTATATGGACGACTCTAATATCGCAGGAGTATTCATATTCTATTCAGATGGCTCTAGGTGAGCCTGGTACTGAGAAGTGAAAAGTAACTATGGGCGATGTGATGGGTTCATTGTACCAGATCGACATATGGGAGCGAGTGGAGCTTCCAGTGGGCCGAAAAGTAATTGGATGCAGGTGAATCTTCAGGAGGATACAACATAGATATAGAGCGAAGTTGGTGGCGATGGGTTATGCTCAGGGAGAAGGGATCGACTTCTCAGAGATATTCGCGCCGACGGTATAGCAGGTGTTTATTAAATTAGTGATTGACGCTGGTTGGCCAATATGATATTGAGCTAGAAGGAAGGATGTGGAGTCTGCACTTCTGCAAGGGAAAGTGAAGAGCAGATCTACATGAAGCAACTACGGCGGTTCGAAGTGAAAGGGGCTGAGAAAAGACTTTGCAGGAGGTCTTTGTTCGGCCTGTCGCCTAAGCAGTGGTTTGATTCTTTCATGGTGGGTCAGGTATTGTATGTTGATGACGTGTGGATCGCCAATTATGACATGTCTGAAATCAATGTACTAAAGACTCGAGACATTCAGGATGAAGGATCGAAGGGTTGCAAAGATGGTTCTCGATGTTGAGACTGAAGGAGGAGTAGGCTTTGGTAATCATAGGAGGAATACCTTGTGTGTAGGTATTGATCCAAGATGTGATGAGCCAGGTAAAGCCGAAGAGCGTTCCCTACGTGTCTCTCCTTAAGTTTTCCTCAGGACATGTCCCAAAACAGATGTGAAAAAGCAAGATATCTCATGAGCCTTATTCGAATGCGCTGGGCAGTGTATGTCATGGTCTGGATTAGACCGTTTATTTCACAGGCTATCAATATTGTGAGCAAGTACCCTGACAAGCAATATTTGGTAGTGCTGAGATGGTAAAAAGACTACGTCTTTCCTTTTTTTTTGAGAAGACAGGAGCAAAGGTAGTTGAGCACGTAGATCTTTGTTTGTGAAACTTTTCTGGGCTTGACGATGGCGGAAAAGAAAGACAGAGTGTGCACAAGAAGTTATGATGTGATGCAGAAATACGAGAAGAGGTCAATGAACTACACGGTTGAAGATTGAAGACTTAGTGGAGATTGTTAGGAAAAAGTCTTAAATCTGAAGATTTTGGGTCGTTCGATCGGTCGTGGGATAGCCACGACTGGTCGTGGGAGGTGCTCGACTGGTCGTAGGTTCGAGCCCTGGCACGACTCAAAGTCTAGCGAGTTTTTGCTGTTTTTTTCCGCGGTCTTTAACCAGTCGTAGGTGAGCTTCAACTAGTCATAGGTGAGCTTCGACTAGTCATAGGTGAGTCTCGATTAGTCAAAGGAGGCTAGGACCAGTCCTGAAATTTCCAGGACTAATCGTAGGTTACACAGTTTGTTTCGTAATTTTGAGCGAAACTGCGGATTTGAATCCTTTCGCAACCGGGATGCTAAAGGGAAGTTGCCTAAACTATAAATAGGTGTTCGTAGGGCTTTTCTAGGATATGAGAAAGCTTTCTAAAAGGGTTCCAGGAAAATTAAAGGGTGTAGCAAGGGTGAGATTCGAGGTTGTTCGAATCGGGTAAGTCCTCTCTCTTTATAATTTTTATTTTTCATAGTAGAGATCTGTAGCTTTGTGTCGTGGTTTTTTTCGCAAGGGTTTTTCGCGTTAAATCTGGGTGTTCTCTTGTATGCTTGGTGCCATTGGATTGCTATCCTAGATCTAGATTTGTGTGATTTCGCAGGGCAAAATCCCTAACACACCATTATTTTCTATAGTATGGCTCACCTGAGTTTTGGATCTATTTAGGTTTTTGTGATCATGCTTAAAATGATCTAGAATAATGAATGGATGATGTGGATATAGAATACATACATCGGGGTGGGCCCCCATGAGGGCTTCATTGTCTTGGGTGAGCCGGGCGCACCTAATCATATACGGGCTCGGATTTCTGTGAAAATGTAGGGCCCACCATGATGTTTTTGAGCTAGGATCTAACTTAATGTTTAGGGTCCTTTTGGACAATGTATTAAGTTATATTAAATGTGATTGCATTACTAATCCCACTTTGCAATTCAGAATGACATGTTTGGAAGGGGTGTGAGATGGGATTAAAATTAAATTTATAGGCTTTGAAAAATGAGCTTGTGTTCAAAGTATGGAATGGAATTACTAATTCAACTGATGATAAGTTTTTACTCCATTAGGTTTAATCTAAATACAATTTAAAAATAAATAATGAGATTTAGTTTTTAATAAATGCGTTCCAAATATAGTATTAGAAAACATGGAATAAACCTAATTAAGAGACAATACCTTGCACATACATTTATTGTAACTTTTATAGTTCCATCAACTTTCTCTTACCCAATGGGATTGAATGACTGTCCAAACAGAGGGCAGGATGGGATAGCCTTAATGCAGCTGGCCGAAGAAGCTCTCATAAGTCATCTAAACCATTTATAATTGAAGTGAAGACATGAAAAACTTATTTTCATATTAAACTTTGTTGTTATACAAATGTTTCAAACGGTGGTAACGGTATCTCATTTGTTTCTTCTCGTGCGGGTCACTTGAGTTTTAGATCCATCTTATTTTTAGTATAAAGTATTAAAATGAGTTCTCAAAACAGATGGACGGTGTGAATTTATCACAAAGATCACATTGGCCCCACCTAACATCCCAGCATATGAAACCACCTGGGACTGGCTTTCCCGTAAATCCGCGTCCCAGACATTTGGCTCTGATTCCCGAGGGACGCGGATTGCGTCCCACCCCACCCGTCTCTAGCCACGAATGGGCGTTTTGTGGTGGGCCTACTATGATGTATCTGTTTATCCGCCCTGTCCATTGCTTCTCTCTCTTGTTTTGGGGAATACGCACGAAAATGAGAAAGATCCAACGCCGAACTAAACACCTCGTATTATTCTTGCATTTAATGCATTTCAAGCCTATTACCTGTGTAGTCCACTTAAGCGTTGGATCTACCTCAGCTCTGTAAATATACTTTAAAATGATATAAAAAAAGGACGGAATAATTGGATAAACAGATACATCACGGTGGGCCCGCCCGTTTATGCTATAGACTGGCCCGGCACGTCAGGAGAGTATACTCTCACACATGCTCAATTTCCTCTACATACTACATAGGTGGCGATTATGAACAATAATCCAAACCGTCAAAACAGTGGGCCCATGCTAGTTGGGTGCTGCCAGACTACGATTGACGGGACATACTCAGTTCTCAGTGACTAGATTGTGACACCCAAATCCATAGCTCAACGGGCAGACTGAGTGGAGATACCTCGTTTCAACACTTGAGGTCATGGCTAACATGGAGTGCGTGTGATAACATGGGTGTGTACTCTTAAAAAAAAAAAAAAAAAAAAAGTTCCCTGGATTGTGCGTTGAATATCGACCTTAACCTTTCAAATACCCACTGATTGGGCAGTTTGGGTCTTCTATTAGATATTTGTTGCAATACATCCCTACCTATTTAGAGGATACGTGAGACCATAACCGTTGGATCTGGGTTTTTGATAGTTCATCCAAATCATTGATCTTACAACATACGCAGCTGATATCTACTTCCTTGAAAATCCTCATGATATGAAGATACTAAACTTTCTACCAGTGGCCCACAAAGAACGGTTATGTTGATGGTCCATATTGAAATGAAAAAAGAAGTCTGAGTATTTCAATCAGAGTTTTCTTTTTTGATATCTAACATGACCTGTAAGGCCCATCATTTAAACGGTTCGGATAACCGAACATAACCCTAGATCAGACCGGTAATATCTTAGATTCTAGGACAATACGTCCTGATGCAGGATAACATATCTCCGTGTAACTCTTGGGTTATGACTCATTCCCACGGGACCTCGTTTTGGACGGTTCCGATCAAGGTTTACATGCCACGTGTATGGTTGGTAAGGGTAAACGTCCCAAAAAACTTACAATACTTATTTTCAACGGTCCACATTATCGGCGGAATTAGTTTGATTGGCTTACGTCCATTTCCATTTTGAAAACCTCGTGTCATCTAACAAATTAAAGGGAGACATCTGATACTCCGGCAAGGGGTGTTGGTTGATACCACGCACTAAGAAGTTAAACACGTGGAACGTTTTTATTGAACGTGAACCGTCCAAATTGTCATAAGTACTTGGGATAGGAAACGGATTGGCTACTTCCCCTGCCACAAACCCGGTGGCAGATGGTCGGTTCTCAGTGGGCCCCACCATGATGTATGTGTTTTATCCATTCCGTTCATCCATTTTTACATATCATTTTAGGCTTGATACCAAAAAATGAGAGGGATATAAATCTCAGGTGGACCACATCACAGGAAAACAATAGTGATTGGATATTCACCATTAAAATCCTCCTGAGGCTCACTGTACCGTTTATTCGACGTCCAATAAGTTGATCAGGCCATACAGACCCATATTTAGAGAAAAAATAAAGACCAATTTGATCCAAAACTTTTATAACTCCCATAAAGATTTTAACGATCTATGTTCATTCAACATTGTTTTTCAGTAATGTGGCCAACTTGAAATCGAAATACACCTTATTTTTTGTCTTATACATGAAATTATTTGGAAAAATGAATTAACTGCATGAATGAAACACATATATCGTGGGGGACTCAAAGGGCACCGGCCATCAGCCATTGGCTGGTGGCAGGGGGCAATCCGCTATCCTTTGTATTTACATTGGCTAGGCGCGGATTAGCTACCGATATATTGAGTAGCGACACTATGGAGAGTTTCAACTCCAGGATCTGAGTACCCACAGGTGGTGAAATTCAACCAGCGTGCGTGTGTGGGGGTGTTTGTGCGTATGTTAAAAAAACTAAAAAAAGAAGGTAGTGGGGTTTTCTATCAAAGTGATGTCACCAAATTCCATGGACTACACCGTGATGTATGCTTTCTAACCATACTGCCCATCTATTTGGAAAGATCATATTAGACCATGACTTAGATTTAGAAAATAAGTTAGATCCAAAGCTCGAGAGGACTCCACCACAGAAAACAGTGGGAAAAGTGACGCCCACCATTAAAAATTTGTAAGGGCCACGGAAGTTTTTGATAAGCTAATATTTGTGTTTTCCCTCCATTCATATATGCGTTAACACATGAACATGTAATCTCGAATAAAAATCATGGTGGATATCATGGAGGTTTCAACTGTGAGCGTCACTCTCACCACCGTTTTCTGTGGTGGGGTCAACCCAGCTTTGGATCAATCTCGTCCCTTGGCCATATTGTAAAATGATCTCCAAATGTATGGACAGTGGAATGCAATACATACATCATGGTGAGCCCACATGACTTGGTGACATCACTTTGTTAGCGCTGGGCAACCTGTCAGTATCCAATCCGCCTCCAGGCCCTGGACATGGATTACGTGGTGACCCTAATGGACACGGATTAAATACCGATAGATTCCGCTACTAAGCTCCGTGGTCCCACTATGATGTATGTGTTGTATCAACACTATTTATTCATTTTGAAATATAATTTAAAGGGATGAGCCAAAGAATGAGGTAGATAAAGAGCTGTTGTGGATCCCACCCCATAAAATAGCAGGGAGGGAGATTCCCTCCGTTGAAACTATCCTAAGGCTTACCCTAATGTTTATTAGAAATTAACCTTTTCAAAAGTTAAAAAGGACACGAAGTAAGAAAAAACACAATTATCAGCTTGATCTAAAACTTCCGTGACCTTTATAAGTTTTTAACGATGGGCATCATTGTCCCACTGTTTCAGTGCTGAGTCCACTGGAGCTTCGGATTTAACTCATTTTTAAAATATTATCCTAAAATGATCTCTATAAATGGAGGGAAGGTGCGGATGCAAAACATACATAATGGTGAGGCCCACGGAGCTTGGTTGACGTCAGTTCAGTAGCTAGTCTAGCTACTCAACGTGTCGGCAGCTAATCCGCGCCCGACCCTAATATTAGGTATCTCGGTGTTGATTTGACTAGGCTACTTGCTGGTGTCACTAACGTAATAGTTGACTATATGACTATGATCTCCACCTGATAACTTTTTAAACATGCTTCATATAGTTCTTACATGGCAATGGCACATGTATGTGACAATACCAGGGGGTAGAGTTGATGTTATTAGGCACTCTACTTCTACCTCATTCCTATAGCTCTTTAATATTTCGGTGGTGATAGATGAGGAAGAATCCGATGGCACCAGTAGGTGTGGCGAATATGATAGGTTGAATAAGTTGTCCACCTAAAAACTTTTAAACATACTTTGTATGGAGTTAGTATGTGACAATGGCAAATGGCTTGGTCAAATTTGGTGGGTCCCCACACTACCAAGCTACGTGGTGATGTTGGTAACGTTAGGCATTCTGCTTCCACCTTATCTTAATTGCTTTAAAATTTAGATTCATTAATAATCTCTAATTAGTTTTAATTGAGGGAATACTGAATAAATAATTTCTTAACTTATTTTAAGTTAATAAGTTACTTTTTTTTTACTTAAGCTAGCTTCGTAAGCACTTACAGTTGTACATGAGTTGTGTTAGCTCAGTCAACTCGCTCAACTAGCCTTGGCTTGAAATTGGATTCAGACCAAGTCGAGCTGGTTTTTGGAGCTCCAAAAAAATTCGAGCCAAGCTTGAGCTTGCTCGAGCTGGACCTGACTTGAACCATAACTCGAATTAACTTGGATTGAATAAGCTCTGTGACTCGGTTATTTTGACCTAGATGTTGCTCACTGAGTGTTTGATAAAATAACTCAATGAAGTACAGCTTCTTGGACTGCCTTCATATCAATGTATTTTTGAAATGGACATTCAAGGGAAGATTGAAAAAATAAATTAGCACAAAAAAACTTTATATCGTAGGACTGCTCTCATATCTTAATCTTGATGCTACTCGCCGAATGTTTGATGAAATGCTTGCAAAGTGTTGTTACTGTCTTGCATTTAAAGCGTGTGAGTTTGAAGATACATTATACGTATTTGAGAAAATGTTGCACGAGCTTGAACTCAACTCGAGTTGTTGACCGAGCCAAGCCGAGCTAGGCAGTCACACTCGAGGATCGAGCCTAGCTGAGTTCAACTTAGGGTTGGCGGCTAGCCGAGTTGTGCCAAGCTCGACTCAGCTCAAATCGTGTACAACTATAATCGTAAAAGTAACTCATGCATGAAAGTTAGTTATTTCCATTTTTTCTACCTTTCTCTCTCCATGTGATGGATGGTTCATATTAAGAAAGGCTCCACATGATAAGTGGTCCACATCAAAAGTGGGGCCCATACGATGGGTGATTCACATAAAAGGTGGGCCCTATATTACAAATAACTCACATCAAGGTGACATCAAGGTGAGCACATATAATGGATTTTCTACATCACAGGCAGGGTCATCGGATATAGTGTGTGCACTCTCAGACCCAAGTTACAGTCCATGACTCATGCACCAAGTACACATAATTCCATTGATCAACAATTTTTAGGAGGCACAAATTTATCCTATTATAAGTTCTCACCACATTAACATTCAAGCATCTACACCATTACATGTTCTTTGTTGATACTTAGTCCATTACATCCACAACCACAAAATAAAACTCCAAAATCAATAATGTCTACCCATTCGGGACTTTATTTGACTAGAATGTCAAACACCATCTTTAATAAAATCTTAACTATGAATAATTAAACATCTAATTTAATATCAATAACTAAAAGAATAGATGATGTGTCCCTATCAATTCACTGCATTAATAAAATTATCTATCTAATGCGGCTAGTTCATCTTCTTTCAAATATAGCTATTGGTATCAAGTCTCATCTGCTAACCCAGCCTTATCCTCCAGTACCTAATTTTTTTTTCTTGCTTCATTCGTCTCTATACAGTTGTCAATCTACAGTATTAGCTGACCGGGCTAGTAAGTGAACCCAGCATGGTTCATAGGTAGCACAATATAAGATAGCGCAAACAAAATGAAATGGTATGCATGCAGTATAAGTATATGCAAAGATGTCATAAAATGCATGTCAAGTGGGATGATCGTCCACTTGCTTGGGTTGATTACCCATCAACCTGAAACTATATTTGTCATAAATCTACCGTAGGTAGGCATGAGAAATCACTTATCTATTTCGTGAATAGGTTTCCACTATCGTGGGCATTTGGCAACAAGTCTACCAAGAGCAACCATCTAAGGAAATCCCCCAGGAACGCATGCACGAGATGTGCATGCAACCATCTAGAGAGTGCCTCTAGGAATCAATGTAAGAACATTACGGATGCATGATCAATGTCTATGCATCGCCATGTGCAGTCAATAATACATCTCTTTGAGAGGAAACAACAAATTCATGATATTAATGTTTAACATGTTCACATATTCAATAGACAAAAGAAATCTTTCAAAACATATGTCATACAACAAGGATCACGATATATATCGTCCCAGATTTTCACTATTTTGGATTTTCAAAAACCCTTGAAAATTTTTAATATAATTAACTTATGTTATTACTTATTGACCATTAACACTTGATGTTAGCCTATACTTGGATAGTATCTATAATGCCTTGAATTTTGGGAGTTGAGTAAATGCTCAATTCCCGATAATCCAGGTGTCACTTATATCTCGCGGAAGTGAGTAATTTGGGTTAATTTAATTGGTGTGTGAGCATCTGAGAAATTAAATGGATCATCCAATGTGCACTAAAATGAATGTAAATTAAACTTAAAATATGATTAGAAAAATAACATATATACGTTCAGTGTATGAGACTGTGTCCCAACAAATTACATACAGTCCAAAATACAAAATGTCTCTGCCGTAAGATCCCGTCACTGGCCCTAGGGCAGCTAATAGCGACCCGCCTAACAGCTGAAAATACGAGAGTTCCTCCTCACAGTACGTGGATGCCTCATCCAACGCGTTGGGATCTATGATACCTGCATCTAAGATAGGATTTGGTTGGTGTTTTAAAACACCATCCCAGAGTGGGAATGAGTGATCAACTCAGTGGTTTCATTAACTTTAAGTTGCGCATGTTATCAATTCCACTAGCACAAGCAATGATAAAACAACTTAAACGCTCAATTCCTACATACTCTTATTAATGCACATGTATGTTGTATGATATGATGCATGAACCCACAATCCAATACTCCCTCATAAGTCACTCCAACACCACATTCACAAATGACAATACTCTCTCAACACGTGACCACAACTCCCGAGTCGCCACAGCCTAAACTAATGCGACGCGATAAATGTTCATGCTAGTCAAGTGAATTAATTAAGTCCGTTCATTCAGTAAAATTTGAGAAACTTAAATACATCCATAAAATCAATAGCCTTATCCAGATTGCTAGGCCTATGGTAGCCGTAGCTGCTCTGTGCCTTTGATCCTTGATTCATATTAAGATTTACCACTTAGACGACAACTCCCCAATCAATGTGAGGCTAACATTGGCTCGAA
Source organism: Magnolia kwangsiensis (assembly GCA_037074715.1). Classification (NCBI taxonomy): domain Eukaryota; kingdom Viridiplantae; phylum Streptophyta; class Magnoliopsida; order Magnoliales; family Magnoliaceae; genus Magnolia; species Magnolia kwangsiensis. Next base: position 18,738,039 of record CM073582.1, read on the forward strand.
TGATCACTAAGAAACTAGATGATACGGCCTGAATGCATAGGGTTAGGTTGCTCATCGACGGGTGGAGGGCTCACACAAATGATGTAAGGGTCGTTACCCAAACGCAATTGTGGAGTGGTCGCAACATTATTATGGTTTAATGTTGTAACATCCTGGATTTTCACTGTTTTGGATTTCCAAAAATACTTAATTTTTTTCTAATTAACTTAAATTATCACTTATTGACCATTGACACTCAATGTTAGTTTATACATGGGTGATACTAGTAAACAACCACAGAAGTCTGATTAATCAACTGTAGGAAGTAAACGAATCCGCTCGATCACTTGAATATCAAGTTTAGCCCCATAATTACTCACGTAGGGCCCAAATCTAACCGACCATCGCTAACTAATCAAGACAATCATAACTAAATTAAAGATCTAATCGAAGCCGAGTCAGATAAAGCCTGGATCTTGATTAATAGACCAAATCCACTCCGTTACTCTTTTAGCATAAAACCGACGGTTTAGAGTAAATATGATCAAATCTCCACTTTCACTACTTATAAATTGGTCATACTATGAACATAGTTAATCCAAACCCTAATCATTATCCACGAGAAATCTCAATACTTAATTCATTCCAGAAATTCTCAGATTTTTCGAACAAGCTCTAAACCACTTGTTGTTGGGTCACTAGTTCCAAAACTATAGAATAATGTCCATCTTACTGGGCTTAACGTCCATCGCAGAAGTCGGACCTGAGTATTATACAGAATCGCTTAACTTGAGTTAAATGACGAGTGCATGAGAATTGCAAATACCCTAAAGGAAGAGGCTGAAACTTAAGTGAATTTAGTCGTCCACTCTTATGCGAAGTCGAGGATTTCAAATCGTCGGTTTATGACCAAACTTCACACGTGGAGTAAAGATATTTCTCTGCTCATATCTATATAGTCGCGGCCCCGATTGACCATCGATGACCATTGAACAGACTTTTAACCACATTTGTCGATTGACGCATCCAAATGGCGGGCCGAACATGTCCATACGTAGATCATTATTAGGGCTAATTATCCTACGGTATATATCAATATGTATACCTCGTAATGTGCCTTAAAGGTTAGAAAAATCCTCTCATAGGGCTAGTATAGTAAAAATTTAACCCTTATGGCCATTTACACCAAATCTGGCACGATATAAAGGCCTTATTTGGGCACCCCCTCCTCCCATATGAATTTCATGCCCTAGAGTAAGAGAAAGAAAATGAGGAGAAAGGAGAAGAGAGAGACCTTGGGGTGTGGGTGTTGGTGCACCTCCACCCTCTCATCCCCTCTTTAGCCGCTTCGTAGTACCCGGAGTCGTCCTTGGAGCTTTCCCGACAATGGTTAGAGGTAAATGTTGAATCTCAAATATAATTTAGGATTTTAATAGTCATTTATCCCAAATCTCATAAGCTTGTATATATGTTTAAGTTTTTTTAACAATTTTATCTAAAAATCTAACCTTAGGAGCTTAAAATCGAAGATTCCTTCTTAAAGGTGTGGACTATTACTCTTACACGGCTTAGCACTAATTTTAGTATAAATCTAATGATTATGAATGTGTGGGTGATGCATTTCTATAATATAGAAAAAACCTAGGAGACGCCTCACCTTTGATCCTCTCAATCAATATGGAATGATTATGAAATGTTTGTTATCTCTCACATGATTAGGTATGGATTAGATGATTGCATGTCCATGCCTTGTTTGATTCTTGTGCAATGTTTCCTTATAGCATGTATGATGCATTAACCCTTGCGCATTTTTATACTATGTGATATATGAAATTCTTGGCTTCCTCACTAACCCACATAACACACATGCATATTTATTTCATAATATTGTTTGTAGTTTACATTCATAGTAAATTCTGAATTTATATGTTTAATGCATGATTACACGACATCAGTTGTATATGATCATATTTCCTAACTTGTTGAAGTGCTATTGAATACCATCGAATCCCTAGGTTAGTCAGGAAATTGAGGTGAGAGAAGGTGGTCCCGTTGATAGGACTATCTTGAAGCTAAACCTGTGGATTTGGGCAGGTGTGAATGGGTGATAGTAGTTGGAGTACATGGGTCACTTGTACTCGATGTCGTCCGTCACGTACTCACTTGGACTCGTACGGTTTAGTCCACGTACCGACCAACTTTGTTTGTTAACCCTGTCTGCTCATGCTTGTATGGAACCTAGAACACCCTTCAACCATTAAAGCCCATTGATAACCATTTGAAACCGAACCACTGACTCGAGAGCCAGGCATGGTGGAATGAGATATTATGTCCGAGCTGTCGGCCTACGCTGGGGTGACGAGCCCTCCCATAGTGACCGTGAGCGATCTCACTTCTTAGCACTCCCCATGTGTTTGAATCGGGGATGAGGAACCCGATGGGATCAAGGATTGTGGGGTCCTGGCCTCGCACATTGAGGGACTTTGGCCTTGCAACCAGTTGAGGGCATTAATATCGTGGGGTGTACTAGTTTCCCCAATTTGCTATTTGAATGGACTTAATTAAAAATTTGGCTAACACGATCACGATCGCATCGCACTAGTTAGATTGGCAAATCGGCAGTTGAGGTCGCAATGATGGTTAATTGCCGAAATGAGGGTGGTTAGTTATACGTGATCGTTAGATGGAGTCACTCAAGGGAGTATTATTGCGAGAGTATGCATTATATCATAATACATGCACATGCATTAACAAGACTAGTTAAAGATCAGTAAATGTTATACCTTTCATTAAATTCATGATATAATTGATGTTTGTTGTAACTTAAGATTAATAGCACCAACTGAGTTGATCACTTACTCCCACTCTGGGACGGTGTTTTAAAACACCAACCAGACTCTTCAGTAGTTGCAGGTGACGCTGAGCTCGACGAGCCGAGCGAGGTGAGTAAGGATATGGAAGAGGAGCTTCCCTGCTTCCAGACTTTCGACGGATCCTTTTAGTTTGAGTTCAGGCTACCGCAGAGTATGGACCAGGCCCCAGTCACTTTGAGTCATATATGAGTGTTACTAGTTCCCTATTTAGATGATTTTAGGATCGTGGTTTGGATATTTTTATATTTAGTAGCAATTGATACTACTTTATGACGTACTTATGATTCATGCCTTACTAAATCCTTCATTATTTATGAGATCATTCAAATGTAATTAAAATATGAAGCCCATTAGGGCACCCATGACACCTAGGAATTCGGGAGCTGAGTTCTTACACGGCCCCTGAAAATCCCGGGGTGTTACAAATGTACTAGGCTCATAGCCTCCTTGATTACTCATTGTTCACAACGAGGAGGCTCGTCACCCCAGCGTAGGCCGATAACATGGACATGCTGTCCCATATCACCATACCTAACTCATAAGACTCGGCGATCATATCACTGATGGTTATTAGTAGGCCTCTCGTGGGTACGGAGTGTTCTAGATTTAGGTAGACATGATCATACATGGTGAACACACACGATTGGTTGACTATTAATCTAGTTCAGTTGACTCAGGCGAACCTAGGTGAAACTGGCATTAGGTGCAAGCATCACATGTATTCCGAATGTTGTCGATCGTCCACGTTGTGGCCGACTCAATTATAACTGCCCCCGTAAATTTACAGTTTGCTGGCTAACCCAATTAACTAAATAGCCACAATTAACCAATATACTAATAAATTAATTATCGTAGCTACAGGAAAGTGTACAAACAGAAAATTCAGGAAAATTCTACTTTGTTTGTACATTTTATCGAACATGCAGGTGAGTAATAGGAAGCATGAGCAGCAAATCCAATAATTTCAACTTATTTTAACATCCAATCAAACATATAGGCTTTATTACATATGGATAGTAACTCATGCAAAGTAAACAGGCCATACGATTACACTCAAGTTATCATGCATTCATTCATTCATATCAGAAATCATTAATCATGATATGAGGTTCGATAAATGGTAACTTATGGGTAATGGCCTACACCTAGAAATGATTCATCGAATTTCTAGCGCCACTCATAGGATTTACGTCCATAGATTGACTTATCGGTGTCATGCACCAGCGTGATTAGCTCATAAGGGCACATGTAATCGGTCCTTAAGGCCTAAATATCAAAAAAGAGCTTGTTAGTTACCTTAATTGTTGTTAGAGAAATTACAGTGGTGCAATGTAGTCACAGTTACGTTAGAGGCTAGCGGAGAAGGGGAAAATGCTCCAATCTAACCCCTCTTACACCTTCTCCCATTCTTTTCATCTCTTTCCGCTCTTTTTACAAGTGAAAATTCGTATGAGAGTGAGAGACTGAGAAATGAGGGCTATTTATAGTGCCAGAATGTGCGCAAATAATCTCGGTGCCCCTTTTCCCATTAGATTTGTTTGGGGGAGGGTGTTTGACTTATAAGGCCTCAATGGAGGCCTACAAGCTCATCCACACTAGAAGGTAAGTGTCTCTCACCATGGGATCTATGTTACATCACAAATTTGTCGGCAATCGGAAGTTTCGATAAACTGTAGGGACCCCACTTGCGATAAACACTTGTCGGTAATCGATCGGGGCTGCGGTTATACATATATGAGCAGAAAAATATCCTTAACTCATATATCGAGTTTGGTTACAATTTTACGGTCGGAAAGCTACAACTTCTCGAAAGAGCAAAATGTCTATTTCACTTAAGTTTTAGGCTTCAGCCTGGGGTATTTGTCCATTTCAAGTACTTGGCCTCTGGCCTAAATTGTATAATTCTAGGCACTTTCTTTGTTTACCACCCGCGATGGATGTCAAGCCCATTAAGATGAACATCTTTCTATAGCGTCGAGTTTAGTGGCCCACTAATGAGCAGTATAGAGCTTGTTCGGATAATTAAGACATTTTTGGAATGAATTGGGTAGGGAGATTTCTTGTGCACAACGATTAGGGTTTGGATTAGCTAAGTTCATAGTATAGCTTATTCGTAATTAACAAAAATAGCAATTCAGTCATAATAACTCTAAACCGTTAGTTTTTAAGCTAAAAGGATAATTGGGTCACTTTGGTACGTTAGTTAAGATTCGACCCCTAGTTGTCTTAGCTTTGGATATATTTTTATTTTAGTTGTGGTCATCTTGATTAGTCAGTGATAGCTCAGCTAAATTTGGACCCTATGTGAGCAAATCACAATCTAAACTCGATGCTTAAGTGATCGCGTGAATTCGTCGGCTTTTTACAGTTAATTAATCGAATTTGTGTAGTTCTTTACTAGTACCACTCATGTATAGGTTCACTTTGAACATCAAGGGTCAGTAAGTGACAACATAGGCTAGTGTAACACCTCGAAAATCGACATTCGAGTATAGAAACTCCGATCCCGTGCTCCTGGGTGTTAACCTAATGAGAATGCACATGTGACCTCATCAAGATTCACATTCATTTCATACACTGATAATCAGAGTAACGCAATTCACTTAGTGTATCTAAAGTGAAGTAGAGATAATGAAAGATTCATAAATATAAGGCTAACAGTCAAAAATATAATTTCAATAGTGGTGATAGCCCAAAATAAGAATTATACAAGCCACGATATACATACCTAAGACGGTTAAAGTGTAAAGATTTCAGTTTATGCCCAATTCTCTAAAACATAACGATGGTGGCACAAGCCGATCTAAGCCTACCCACCTGAGGTCTCACTAGTACATGCATCAATAATATATTTGGTTGGTATTTTAAAACACCGTCCCAGGTAGGATTGAGTAGCTAACTCAGTGGTTCCATTATTTCTAAGTTATACATGTTATTAATCCAATCAGCGCAGATAATGATAAAACAAGAAATCAAACATTTTCTAAATACTCTTATTAAATGCATGAATGAGATTATGTAATGATAAATGCACTTTTCAATCTAACACTCCCTCACAAGCGACTTCAATACCTATTTCGTAAATGCCAACACTCCCTCACAAGCGACTCAAACGCCAATTCACAAAATCTTATCTAATGCAATGCAGTGAATGCGTATATTAGCCGAGTAATTAGTAAGTTTTATTCATCCAGCATATTGGCGAAGCTAAGATACCGACGTCTATTACTAGTCCTTATCTGGATCACGTGGCTCGTTGCAGCGCGTATCGGCTCCTCATCGGTGTTCTTTAATCCAAATTTAAGTTTCATCCATTTTTCTAACAAATTAACGATTCCAAAGGTACGACACAACACCTAAATGTATGAGGATCAACCCGGTATGGGTAGTCACCCAAACACCGAGTATAATTACTCAATTATGAGGTGCGGTCTTATTACGTAAAATCAAATTAGCACAAAGGAAAGGGCTCATCACTCAATTACATTCATGCCCAAGTTGTTCGAACGATACTCTAACATGGAACCATCGGCCGAGTGATTTGACGGGGTCATTCAAACAACAATCTTTTACCTCCATCAGTGCTTGCTGGTCACTATGGAGAGGCTCTTCACCTCAGCATAGGCCGATAGCTCGAACACGGTGTCTCATACCACTATACCTGACTCATAAGTCTTAGTGGGATCATATCACACTGACGGTTATGAATGGACTCATTCATTGAAAACAGGGTATCTTAGATTCAATTTGGTCATGTCATACATTGCTTATATACATGCTCAATTGGCTAGTGGACTAAGTTTATTGACCTCAGAAAATACCGGCACAACCAGCATTGGGTGCAAGCATTTTGTGTAGTCCAACTCTTTTTAGTTGTTCGTGTTCAACCCGGGTCAATCGAACAAGCCTAGGGTGGCCGACTTAACTTGGGTCATCCCTTAAGTCGGGCAATTAGCAAACTGACCCAACATTTTAATAATCCTAAATATTACTACGACTTAGCAATTAGTCATCCCGTCATAGCATATATTTAACGATACTACGTAGGCATTTCATCGAACATGTGAGCATCGATAGAGAAATAAATTCACTTGGGCCTTTCATCAAATATGTGAACACCAATGGGCTATTGCATTTAATCACGTAGGCATTTCATCAAACATGTGAGCAACAACAACACAACTCAAACACTTAGACATTTCATCAAACATGTGAGTATCCATATACATCCAATAACATATGTGGAAATCGAATCTAAAGGTGGATATATTAACATACACTAAGCCATCTATATTAACAAATCATTAACTGAAACCCTTAAGGGCCGATAAAAAAATAATTTAGGAATAATGATCCGTACATTTAAGAAGGAATCTTTGATTTTAAGCTCCTAGGGTTAGAGATTTGAAAAAAGTAGTTAAAAGACCTAAACAAGCATACAAACTTGTGAGATTAAGGACAAACAACTATTAAAACCCTATATTACAAGTAGGATTCAACACTTACCTGTAATCGTTCCCGAAAAAACTCCGACAATGGCTCCGGTTATGGCAAGGCGGCTAGAAAGGAGATGAGAGGGTCGAAGTGCACCAACACTCATACCTAAGCTCTCTCTCTTCTCCTTTGTTCTCTTTCTATTCTCCCTTTTTTTTTTTTCTTTCTTTCTAAAGTAAAATTCGTATGGGGAGAGGGGGTACCCAAATGAGGGCTTTATATAGTGTCAAAAGTGGTGCAAATGGCCCTAAGGGCTAGATTTTTTATAATACTAACCTTATGGGAGGGTATTTCTAACCTTCGGGGCCCGTTATAGGGTGTAGGGGTTGATATACATCGTAGGATAGTTAGTTCTAATGATAATCTACGTATGAATACGATTGGCTCGCCATTTGAATGCGCCGATCAACGAATATGATCAAAAGTCTGTTCGACGGTCACCAATGGTCGATCGGGGCTGCGACTATGCTTTGGATTTACCTCATTTTTTTGCTCACGCCCAAATATGAGTAGGTAAAATGAAAGGATAGTGTGGATCAAATACATATATAATGATGAGCACCATAATGCTTTCACACTATCCATTTTCCTGCCTCGATCTTGGCATCGATTTTTACCAAACATGTTAGCTATCAACATTGACCTTTGTGTTGCTATTGAAATTACATGCATAAGTAATAATAACTTATTTATAGGTATTTACAAAGGAATTTGAAAAAGTAAACACCTCCTAAGTGTAAGAAAGTATGAGAGTTAAGAGAATTAAAAGAGAATGAGAGCCTAAGTATAAGAAAGTATGAGAGTTAAGAGAATTAAAAGAGAATGAGAGTATTAGAGAGAGAGAGAGAGAGAGAGAGAGAGAGACAGAGAGAGAGAGAGAGAATAAGAGTACACCTCCTAAGTGTAAGAAAGTATCAGAGTTAAGAGAATTAAAAGAGAATGAGAGTATTAGAGAGAGTAAGAGAAAATGAAAGTATTAGAGAGAGAGACACTAAGAGAGTTAAGAAAGAATGAAAGTATTAAAGTGAGAGAGTACAAGAGTTAAGAAAGATTTTTAAAAAAGGTGAGTATTAGAATAAGATAGAGTAAGAGTAATAGAGTAAAGAAAATGGATGGTGGGAATGCTTATATATATATATATATATATATATATATATATATATATATATATATATATATATATATATATATATATATATATATAAAGATAAAAGGAGAGTACAAGAGTTAAGAAAGACTTTAAAAAAATGAGAGTATTAGAATAAGATAGAGTAAGAGTAAGAGAGTAAAAAAAATGGATGGTGGGAGTGCTTATTTATATATAAAAAGAAAGAAAAAAGGAAGAAAAAAATAGTGCCACTGCATGCTATAGCTAAATCAAATAATTGTGGCTTATGTGGTTGTATATTTCTTCCTACGACTATGAAATGCCCAACAATACAAAAACAGTATATGTTACTATTGCATATGTGGTCTATGGTCTCAAAATGGTGTATGCTTGCATATGACAACACTGGCATACACAAATACCATTTTATTTAAAATTATTTTTACAACAATAGTTGGGAAAAGAAATGGGGCTTATTGACTTCTTACTTTAAGAGATTTCTTAAATTCACAAAAAACATTAAATCCACAAGGTTTTTTTTTTAAAAAATAATAATAAAAAAAAAAAATCTATAAAATGAAAATAAAACCTAATATTATTAAATTAGTTATGTTTAAAATATACTTGACGCACTTATATAAACAAAGATGTTTTATAATCTTAATTTGACTTTTTAAAAAAATGGTCAAAATAGTAAAACTTATTAAAAATAATAAAATATCTAAACTAACACAAACTTATAAACTACCATCAGCTAACCCAAATAAGGACCTTGACATAAGGCTAAAATCTCAAAAACCTAATACAAGTGAAAAATAATTAATACCAAACTTATCTAGAATATTAAATTCTGAACCAAAATGTAATTTTGATCTTGAAAACAAACTTTATTATTATTATTATTATTATTATTATTATTTATAGCAATTCGTCAAAGCTAACCAACTTTACCACTTGTCATTCTTACTTCTACATATCTCGTCAACTGCTTTCCAACAATATATTACATACACGAAATTTATAACTGATGGTAATATTAAGGCCATTCAAAGATATAGGGGGCATTTAAGTGATTTCACATTTTAAATTTAATTTTTAGGTGGATATAATTGTCACCCAAATTTATAGAAATGAACTAGACCTTTTATTCAAGAATTTACTAATTACCAAACAACTTATATACGAATTTTATATCAAAGAAAAGAGAATAAACAAAAGAGGAGCAATATTGGAGGAGATGGGGAGAGGCAGATCATGGTTAACACCCAAATTTGATTGTAATGTTCTTGGGTCGTTGGAAGATATTGAGTTGTATGGGAGAGATGGAAGAGGGGATAGGGACCTGATGCATGGGGACTGACAAAAAAGAAAAGAAAAGAACAAAAAAGAAAATATAAATCATCTGAATGGAAGAAAAGAACAAAAAAGAAAATATAAATAGCTAAGAAATTCTTATTTTTTAATTCTTGTTTTTTTTTTTTTTTTCCTTGGATACACAAACAACCATTGAAGGGAAGAATCATCTGAATGGGATGGGGACCTGATGCATGGGGACTGACAAAGGCCCGCATCCATGGACGGCAGGAATCATCTGAATGGGAAAGGGAACCTCTGTTGACTTGGATGATTCCGTTCTCATTTGCAATTAATAATTTAATGATGTCTTAGAAAGAGAATTGATTACCTACATGCAAGGACACAGCAGCATGACCATACAATCTTTCTCCCCTAATATCCAACTTGTGAAAACATCTGTGCCATGAAAACGGTAGGCCCCAGAGTGAAGATCATCTTTCTCAAAAATTAAGCTGATCCACTCAATAGCTGGCCACCCTGATTTCACCGTCAGTTATCCATTGATTTCACCGTCGCAGTCCATCTGATGAACGGTCCACCCTGATTTCTGTTTCGGGTAATCTCTGGTGGGGCCTACCATTTTCATGGCACAGATGTCCTGGCCAAATGGTATGTTGGTTGAAAAGATGGTATAGCTAAAAATTGTGGTGCGAATGTGTGAGTGCATTTGCAAATATCTCTTGAAAAATCAGAACCGTTGGATGACCAACAGGGGGGGGCTTATCATCGATGGCCGTTGGTCGAAAAGGTTGATTGGTAACTGTTGATATTCTTAGCCATTCATTAGCAAATATCTAATCTCATTGAACATGATCATAGCTGCCATCTTTGACGGAAAGCATGTGTGTTTGAAGTGTATGGAGTCATTTCATGCTTGTGAAGAGCAATGTGCATGTGGGAACACTTTAATTATTTGCACTCATTGAGGGGGTGGTGGAATGAATAAAAGGCTTGTGAGACCCACTTCACTATATTTATTTAAAAGGGAATAATGCATGGACAGGGATGTCAATGGACCGGGCATTGGCCAGTCAAAATGGAAAGATTGAATTGGCCATGAAAACCCAGTGGCCCAAAGCCATCCTAAAGGTCGGCCCATTGCTAATGGGTCACACCTCACCTTGATAAAGATAATATTGTGAATGGATCCAGCTCGAAACAGCTAGCGTGACTACAAAATCCTACAAAATCCAAGCCAGAGCGGACCCCAGGCCTGCCTGTTGGCAACCCTAATGGGTGAAGTGGCAATGGTTTGGGTGACTCGAATGTCGATGTACCCAATTTCAAGCCTGAGTTAGAACACCAAATGCATGGACAAAATTGCTAATGCAAGGGCATTTTCACATTGGACTCAAGTGGGGTGACCTGTGGGACGCAGAAAAACACTCAGGGTGGGCAGCCCATGAGAGGCGGGTGGCTCGTGTGAGGTGAAACACATATAATGTGAGGCCACGAGAGGGTTCGGCCGAGAACCTAACCCATGGAATGTGAGATATGGGCTATGAGATAAATGGATTGATTTGCCATGCAGTTCAAACTTTTAAAGCAAGTGGTTGATTGTCTTATGTCAAAGTGGTATCAGGGGGGGGGGAGGTTTTGTGTGATGACAAACCCATGTGATATGGAGCCTGTTGTGTATATCCCACCCAACCTGTGCATTGCGTGATTCCCACTATGATGATCAGAGTTACAGAAAATCGGGCTTGTACAATCATTTGGGGGCCCACTTCATAGAAAACAATGGACAACGATCCCAAACCTTCAAATTCATGTGGTGGCCCACAGTTGGTAGGATATCGACCTGATTTTGGGGCTGCCAACTTCTACCGTGAGGCGACCCTGCATGACAGGTTGCATTGGATACACACACCAAGGTGAGCCCCACGTGCAGTCATATGGAATAATACAAGAACAATGACTCAGTAGAGATCTCTTATGAGTCAAGAAGATCAACTTTGAGAAAGGCTAAGCCCCTGTTTGGCAGACACCAAAAAAGATGTCTTTTGAGTCACGACAGAAAATTATGTATTAGAGAACTCAAATCTCTAACACAATGTGTTCATGTTAGCAATCATTATGTATTAGAGATCAAGATCAAAATGATATCAACTCATTTTTAGGGGTTTACCAAACAGGACCACCTAAGGCAATTCCCAAAGATATGATGAAAATCTAACTATGAGGCAGGCCACAAGTGGGCATTGAAAGGCAGACTCGGCTGATATCAAGGCATCCTCAGTGGACCCCTCCTGATGAACGCCATCGATCTTACCCACCTGCACAGAAAATTTACTCAGCATTTCTCATCTGAGTATCATCCATCTCACCATCTGAGGCCTTGGTCCCACCCGATAAACACAATGGCCCTGGCTCTAAGTGAGCCCCGTAATGAAAAGAGTGACAGATCAAAGGCTTAAAACAGTCCAATGTATGGTTAATATTATTTTTGCAGTTTTGGGGCTATTTCCATTGACAAATCTCATCATATAAATGGTTTTGATCATTGAAACAAAACCTAGATTCAAGATTGCTCTTAAACAGCAACTGTAGATTGAATGGGAACAGCTCATGAGTATCTTTAAACCATCCATTCTTTTTGTATAACAGTGGCCGCCCACTATATGATTGGACCGGGCCAACAGACCAGGCCAGGCCATTTCGGCCAGCCGTACTAGGGGCCAAATCCCTGACCCAACACAGATGGGTCGGGCCGCCTGGCCAATTCCCACCAGTACCCACAACTGGTTGTCGGTGATGATTGGGGGCTTGGACCTGATTTGCAACCAGGTTACCTTCAAGCTGGACTTGATATTGTTCTAAAAACTGCAACTACCATTTGTGGGTTACTTCCTGATTCTGAATACCAGGAGACATCACTAACTTTCACCGTACGCTTGTTTAAACTGAGGACCGTTTGGATGCACAACTGAACTCAACTGCTAAATGGTCACGCTAATCAAAGAGGAAATGACAAACATTAAAAATGTTTCCCAGCATTCAAGGTGAATCCAATCGCAATACATCAGGAGTTGAAGAAAACTGCTATTTGGAGCCTAGACCCTCTATATGAATGCTAATGGCCTGTTTGGTACACGCATAAATTGAGTTTCATCTCATTTTAGTTAATTGTGATTATGTACCAGGGATCATATTTCCTTTTGGTAGGCTTTGAAAGACAATTAGAATCTGGTTATTTCCACTTTCTAAGGGTAATTCAATCCAAATATGCTCAAAATGCTCGCCTTGTGAATCCAATTGCAGCCTATGGGCACATTTAGACACAATCAAATTGAATTGCAGTTATTGGTCTAATAAAGTGGAATTACCAAATTACATTTCGCTTCCTTGGCATTCATATGGCGGGTCCACCTTCCGAATTGCAATTGTGTTACTTTCAAACTGGAGTAGGGAGGGATGCAACTGCAACTTGAACGCCACTTCCTCATTATGAACACTAGGAAACATCTTTGTCATTTCCTTTTTTGATTGAACTGATGTTTGCTATGAACTTCACTTGTGCATCCAAATGCAGTCTAGGATCGAACTCTGCCTCAGATTGGTGAATAGAAACATATGAAGAAAGCATTCAATTCAAAGTCCCAAAAACAGCAAATTCATTACAAATGAAACAAAGTTCAGCATCATCGTCCTCACACAGGTGAGGAAAGAGAAGTACCAAAAGCAGAAAGCTACAGTGTGTTCTGAATGCCTTCATTCTATTCAGGGCATCATTATTGCAAAGAGAACTCGGAATTCTTACAGAAATTTCCTGTGGGGTCTTCCAGCATCCTCATCTTGCATATGCTGAAACCATAATAAAAGATGGTTATTGGAGCAAAGCACATCTAAATGGACAAAAAAATAATAATAATAATAAATTAAAAAATTAAAAAATAATAATAATAAAATTAAAATTAAGAAGAAGAAGACCACTACAAAATCAAATTCCAAAAGTAGAAATTCATACATAAATGGGCCCAGTCACAAGAAAAAAGGTAGCAAATGCTGTGCGCTAAAATGAAGGGGGTTGATATTTATGCCCACCTTGATTGATTTGCCTAAATATATTTTCCATTTTGTACTATTTTGGTCCCCAAAATGGAGAATTTGTTTATGCATATCATCATTCAGAGCGGGCATGAATATCAACTTCATAAATTAACCCATCTAAATTTTTTAGAGCTAAAATTGAAGGACTTCTTTCTTCTTCTTTTTTAAAAAAAAAAAAACAAAAGAGAGGTTAAAGATCCAAATGAAGAACTATTGTTATGCATATAAATATATGAGAATTGACATCTACATACACCCCAACTGGACAACTTATTTAATGTTGGCATGCATGACGAGCCATACACAGCCACCATCCATGTATCCTATGTGTAACTAAATTCAAGCCATTCAAATTATACACCACCATAGATAAAATCAGATTGATTAGACCATCCTAACCTCTGATTAATGGAACTTTGTATGTTGAATCTGAACCATCAACTATGTTCATTTTAATTGTCCATAAGATGGACACGAATCAGATAGAACATCAGTTAAGTACAATTTGGTCTACGGTCCATCTATAGTGGGTGCAAGTGGCAAAAAGGTAACAACCAAGACGTATTATGTGCCCCACGGACAGTGTCACATGCACACATGTGACTCACTCTGCCAGGGTATCAAGACTCTTAACCATTAACTGACATAGTGTTTTTTTACCTATCACAATACAATAGTTTCATTCGTATTGTATTAAGACAAGTAGAAACGTAGGGTGTATTTGTCAATCGGAATGGGTCTAAACAGTGGCCGCCAAAATGACATCACTTCTGTTCTGATATAAAAGATAAAATCGCACCTAATTACCCAAGGCATTTACATTTCTTGACAAGTTGATTGAAATTTGAAACAGACCAAAACTGGAACATTAAAACCACAAAGAAGCAAAAACAATCATATCCTAGAGAGTAGCCAACGCCTCAAGGACTGAACCTGGGCCTTACCCCATCCCTTCCACTACAAATGTATTGGATCTGATCGCGCCGTCCTTCACCAGTCGATCTGCTTCTGAGTTAGCAGAATGATGGACATGAGCAAAGGAAACCAAGAGCGCCAAGCACGAACTGATTACCAAAGTCGAGGAAAAGCAACAGACAAAAACCTCTGAATTCAACAAAGTTACCAAGGGCAAAGTGTTTGGATGCGCTGTCTAATTAGATTGCTATCATTAGCTTAATAAAGTGGAGCAAAGATAATTGTGATTTCCTTCCTCAGCATTCATATCGAGGGTTAGGGCTGAATTCTACCACTTTCAAATTGGACTTGAAACAAAGAAAACTGCAATTAGAGTGTTTCCAACATTATGAGTGCTAGGAAACATCATTAATATTTACCATTTCCTCTTGATTAAACAGTATTTTTGCAATACAATTCACCTGCACATCCAAATACAGCCCAAGTAGCGCTGTCAACTGGCCAGACTGACATTGTCCAAGGACAACCGCATAGTAAAACCAGGGCCTGAGCCTGGTCCAAAATGATCAGTCACGACTCAAACCCGAACTTGGCACAAGCCAATCCCAGCCACCCACTTTCGTGCAAGATCCAGGCTGTTCATTAGGAGTGCCCAACGATACATGATATGTTACAAAAAAAAAAAATGCCCTTAAAACCTAAATTGGCTAGACCAGGGTAGGCCAACAGGCTCCTAGACACAGCCCGAGCCTGGCTGATTAATAAATAGGCTTTAATTTTAGACCTTATCCTAGCCATCTGGCCTAATATTCCTGTCCGTTGACAGTCCTAAACCCAGGTGAATAACCATCATGCCATCCCACAGCTCAAAAGCAATAGTTTGTGATAAAAGGTAAGATGATGATGGCATTTGTCTTTCATGCAAGCACCCTGGCCAAGTCATAGAAATCATTGCATGTTTTTCTCATCAATTTGTCTGGAAAAAGAAGAGTGATATGTCCAGAAAGCTGAAGAAAATTCAAACGAGAGAAAATGAAGTTGCAACCCCCCCCCCCCCCCCCCCCCCCCAAGGGAAAAAAAAAAAAGGCAACCACAATTTGGAGCCCAAGTCCTCCATGTGACTGATAGGGCATTCAACCAATAGCTGGAACTAAATTCGATAATGCATCCAAATGCACCAGCCAGTCGCCAGACCAGGTAGAGGGCAGTTAGCCAGTTTGTGTTTTTAGGCACACAGTTGTTTCATTTATATAGAAAAAAATGTAACTGCAATTTGGAGCAAAGTCCTCAATGAGACTGATCGCCATTCAACTAATAACTGGAATTAAATTTAATAATGCATCCAAATGCACCAGCTGATCCCCAGCCCAGCTATAGGAGGGTTAGCCAGTTTGTGTTGGTTAGGCAGACAGTCTTTGAACCTTTGCCAAGCAATCATGAGACTTCAGCCAATGCCAAATAGTTGAGACAAGGCTTTGATGATGTAGAGGGACAGAAATACATCCAAATGCACCCCTTAAGGTTGCTTATCAATCAACATATTTGCCAAACAGATTTCAAGTGTTATCCGTGGATGACGAATTACCAATCCAGTAATCCATCTGAAGAATATAATAGGGTAAAGTATCAGTAAAAAAAGATGATTGTGGAATTAAATTGGCAATTGACTTTGAAGAAAGTTTTTTTTTTTTAAAAAAAATCAAATAACATTTCTAACAGAATTCAAATGGTAGAGTATCAGTACATTATCATTCTAGACTTCTGGCTGCTAAAACCAACGAAGTTCGACTGCAGAAAGTAGAAATTAATGGATTAAATTCGAAAATTAAGGCTTTAGGTTTTAGAAATCAATGTATGGGATGCAATGATGGTGAAACATGCAGATGGTAGAACTTCCACTAAGGAAGTGATCCGACTGATTAGATATTGAGAACAGAAAGATACTTTCCTTTCCACAGCCCATTCAACAATCTGGAGCTTGAGATTGACACTACCAATATGAATGGTGTGAGTCCAAGACACAGAGTTCCTACTGGTACGCTTTGGCACTCCTACAACCAATATGGGAGGAGTTTTTCAGAGTATTGATGGTACGCTTTGGCACTTCTTACAAAAAGTCGTCAAACTTAGGTGTA
Organism: Magnolia kwangsiensis; assembly: GCA_037074715.1. Taxonomy (NCBI): domain Eukaryota; kingdom Viridiplantae; phylum Streptophyta; class Magnoliopsida; order Magnoliales; family Magnoliaceae; genus Magnolia; species Magnolia kwangsiensis. Next base: position 18,754,949 of record CM073582.1, read on the forward strand.
TTGGAGTGTCAAAGTTGCTCTGTACGACTCTCGAACAGAGCTCATAAGTGGTCAGAGCAACAACTGGCATGAACGTTTATAGAAGGGCTCTGTTTGGAAATTCATCGTGAAGTTAAAATAAACAAGCCCACACAATGACAATATCAACTACTCAATTGCAAGAAGAGCAGTTTGCCAAAATAACCACAGAATATACAAGCAATTGACCAATCAAAACACCTAGGAAGGGACAGTCAAATGCATGTCCCACAGGCCATATTTTACCTGTAAGCAGCTCACACAAGAAAAAATCAATTAGAGATCAGCATGTGGCCTTTGATGGCATTGTTATGAAAAGTGGCAAAAGAGCCACCGCTGTAAACAGAAACAGCTATTTCTCATAGAACCTGTTGATGAGGCAGTTGGATCTGATGACTCGGATGTTGCAACGGATCCAGGAGAGGCCTGAAACAACATAGAGTAAAAGATTGATTTGGAGCTTGATGGGATTTAGTCCCATATAGTCATTCTTAGCATTGGGAGGATCTTTGGGGGATTTGGTTAAGATTTGTTTAGTAGGTCAATAACAGCTTTTAACATCAGATTACTTATCATAAATATGTTCTGAGATAATAACTGATAGTAAAGGGTTTCGCATAATGGATTTATAAACCAATTTATGAGAATTAACTCCACAGTGAGCTTATTTATAGGAGGTTGTTCCCCCTTGAATAACAATCTTTTGTAGTTTATTTCCGAGATCATTTCATATGAACAGCTGGGTTCACAGTTCACATCATGATGTCCTTGAAACAATTGGCTTCATTTTTCCATGTAATAAGAGAATTTACTTTTATTTTTTAAAAAAGAAGATGAAGAAGAAAGCCAAAATACAAGAGGGAAAACTGACCCTAAAAAACAAGCAAAGAAAATAAAAACCATGTTATATCCAGACCAAATTGATACAGAAAACTATTCGACTTGTCACCTGTCAATAATTTGGAGAATCACACTAACTGCACTACACTTGGCAAGCATATCATCCCCATAGTGTCTCTGGGAACACAAGTGAAGCTGAACAAATGACACCTACATAAAAATCCTCAGCTTCCTTAACCAGATCAAAGACCTTCCACGGACAAGACCCCGATCGGAGTAGAGTCCCCTTGATAATATGATAATGGAAGCTATAATCCACAGTAACTTTAACTGCTTGAATTAACATTCCGTTTGAGGGCCTAGAGACAACTGGACCAAAGAATTTGATTGGCACTGACCCATTTGAGTCCTGCATTAGGAGTCCCACCCTACTAGCCTGGGGTTCCCAACAAACACCCATCAAAATTAACCTTGAAACCCCCTGGGGGATGAGCTTTCCAATCAGCAATGCCTTTAGATTTCAGTCAACTGCATTGGATAACTTGATTGACTTCACAGAGCTAGAGGACAACATCCATGAAGAGAAGCCCCGAAATTTAGCATGTCTTGACCCATTATACTAGGAGAGCAAACATCTTATTTGCCAATTGATGGTACAGATTTCCACTTACCATTAAAGATCCTTCTGTTCCCTTTTAACCAGATGGACCACATAGTAGTTTGCACTGCCATACCACACAAAATCTGACCAATATAAGCCCAAGTTTTTGACTAGTTGTCTATAAGATCAGCTCTAACCCAGGAAGCACCCATCAATGCCAAATTTAGAGATTACTGTTGAATGTTGACCAAACGTCCATAGCAAACTGATGCAGGGGCATCTTGGTGTGATTCCAAGGATGCACTGTATCTCCACGTTGGGGCGGGGTAGCCTACGAGGTGGAGTCTGTGAGATGCAGAATGGCCATAAGGTGGGGCCCATTATGAGACCATGCGATTCGGGGACCCATGCGAAGCGAGGGTTGCCCACGGGGAGGTCTCGCCTGGGTTTGCCTCGGAGAGCCTGCATATAGGGATGAACCGATCCTTCCCCATCAGGTCTGGAGCTTTTGATGTGTCGGTAGGTTGTACACTATTAGAATGGTATCGAAGCGGGAGCCCACTGTTCGAGTCTCCTCACCGGCGTAGGTGGATGCCGCGGGAGCATCTTGGCGTGATTTCAAGGATGCATCGTATCTCCACGTTAGGGTGGGGTGGCCCCACGAGGTGGGATCCATGAGGTGCATAATGATCACGAGGTAGGGCCCACTGTGGGACTCTGCAATTCGGGAAACCATGCAAAGCAGGAGTTGCCCATGGGGAGGTCTCGCCTGGGTTTGCCTGAGAGAGGTTGCATATAGAGATAAACCGGTCCTTCTCCATCAGCTTTGGAGCTTTTGGTGCGTTGGTCGATGGTCCGCTATCACAAACTTGCAATGAGTTAGGAGACGATTTATTGTTTGTTTCTTTGCACGGCATAGAGAAAACATGTTTGGCAATGCCAACCCTCTTGTCTTGAAGTGATCCACCATAAGGATCTTCTCAAGAAAAGTTGTCCATGCAAAAGCTAGTGGATCAATGACCAGACTAAAAATTCGAAGCTCTATCACGAATCACCATTAGATAGTACTCAAACAAGACATCTGAATGAAAACATATTGTCCGATTCTACATCCCAAATTCTCCAATCCGAGGCTGCTTGGGGAATGTAGACATTCTTCAGAAGATCAAACAATAGAATCAGAATAGAGACTTACTTATAAGTAATACCTACAGTTCCCAAAATGAAGGACAAGGTACAATCTTCCCACCCATGGCTCCTTTGCTATGACTAGCAGTGTTTTAAATATCAACGATATCAGCCAACATATCCCACGATATATCTTGTATCCCACCCGTACGATACGAAATACACAGGTAGTGCCGATATATCCCACCTATTCAATCCAGTGAGCATTTTCAATTTTCGATACATGTTTTTGTTGTAAATAATGTTAAACCAATGTCAAATGGTTACAAATCTATGATTCTTAATGTTTTCCATGAAAAATCATGGATTCGGAACTTCAATTTCGAGATTTATGGGAGATGGGTCAAGTAGCAGAAAATTGAGAAAAATCAAAATTTCTCAATTTCTCACAAATCAGTTGCAATATTTGTATTCAAACACAAAATTAAACATGTATGTAACCTGATCTAGTGATTCTTCTTTTGCTTTTGAATGTATTACTTATGTTTCCATACATGTCCTCTAACATTTATAAATTATATGAATAGACTTTGAATAGACTTGCTTTAGTTCAGTTGGAAAGCACATATATTATGTGTACTTTTTTTGTAGTGTTTTGATTTCTAAGTGTGTATTGATGTCTTTTTCAGCAATCCCTAAAGTTTCATTGAAAAATTTAACCCCTTTCTCAATGTTCCCATGTTTCCCAACAACAACGATACGTTACACGATACAACCGATATATCCGAAGCAATAACCGATATTTATCCGTATCCCAAGGGTGTGATTCTTTATGCAATAACGATATTTAAAACATTGATCCCAACTACGGTACTACGCAAACCCCGAATATTGCACAAGATTATGATCATTTGAGAACTATGGCAAAGTTGTTTACAACCCTGGAACTCTTCTTTCTTGCTAGCCTGTCGTTTTAATTGATGGTTGACTTTGAGTTGAGCAGTTCACCTTGAACCTTAGTCTTCTGAAGCAACTATATTGAGCATGACAACTCTCCTTGAATACCCCTCTTCAATACGAAGAAGGGTAAATCTAAAATGATCCTCTTCACCATCAATGTCCACTCAATCGTTTTGGGTAGTTTTTCTAGGTTTCTCTTCACCCATCGTGACTCCTCTATGACATTCCCCTCATCCAAACTAGGAGCTGCTTCAACAAATATCGAGGTCTCTTCCACTTCCAACTCTTCCACCAACAAAACATCTATATTAAGAGTGTAGAAAAACAGCAATTAAATAAGTATGTGTATACAAAAGAATAGGCAACGAAGAGGAGTTGAATACGCAATTACATGTAATGGGTTGACCTTCTCACACGGTATTAGAGCTAATAAATAAATAGCCATTTTGGGATTAGGGTTGTCAATCAAACACTATTCCTCTTTTCTTCTTTTTTTTTCCTTAAGTGAACAAGCTCTTTACAGGACTTTGATCTCCACCAAAGGAGATCAGCAGTCAAGCTTTGATACCATGTATGATAAGAGAGAGAGAGAGAGAGAGAGAGAGAGAGAGAGAGAGAATAGAGTTTGATTTATAACCCTAACACCAAAACACCTTTTATTTATAAGATCTAATACCATTTGGGAACTATGTTTCCATGTCGGGCCCCATGGGTTTCCAACATGGACCAGCTCATTATATGTAATTGCTTATTCAACTCCCCATTGTTGTTTGTTCTACTGTGTACACATGCCTATTTAACTGCAATTTTTCTATAGTCCCTCTCAAGCTAGAGCATAAACATCAAACATGCCTAGCATGTTACAAAGAAAAGAACTATGAGAATATGGTAATGGCTGTGTGAAAATGTCTACTAACTGCTCTTTGGTGTGAACACGCTTGGTGGAGATCTTATTCAATGCATTCTTCTCTCTAATGAAGTGATAGTCCACATTTATACAATTTTCTCAAAATAGAAGTTGTTCTGTCCTCCAAGGGCATTAGCCTATCACAAAGGAAATATGCCCTTAATCTCCTAAAATAAATGAGGTTAATTGGACCTATACCTTATAATGCTCCAATGGACCCAAATAGCAAAATGACATATGAAGATGGTGACTTATATGAAGCTCCAAAAAAATATAGAAGATTGGTCAGGAAGCTCACTTACTTAACATCCACACGTGTAGATATCTCCTTTGTTGGAGTTGTGACCTGGTTTATGCACAAGTCACGAGTTCAACATTGGGATGCTTGTCTTGCGCATCCTTCGTTATATGAAGAAAGTTCTCGGATTGGGTCTTGTACAGAGATCATATGGTCATCCCAAAGTAGAGTCTTATGCAGATGCAAAATGGGTTGGTTCAGTAGTTGACAGGAAGTCTATGTCTAGATATTGTACCTTTGTTGGTGGAAACTTGGTTACATGAAAAAGTAAAAAAACACACCATAATAGTAAGATCCAACACAGAGGCTAAATACAGAGCCATGGGACATATAGTTTGCAAACTTTAGTAGGCAAAGTCTCTTCTTCAAGAATTCAAGTTTTTCAATACTAAGCCCATAAATATTCACTGTGATAATGAGGCAACAACTCATATAGCAAATAATCTCGTATTCTATAAAAGGACAAAGCATATAGAGGTGGATTGTTACTTCTTTAAAGAGAAGAATGAATCAAAGGAGATCTGCACTAAGAGGGTTCACATAAAAGACCAGTTAGCAAATATTTTCACCAAGTCATTTATCATATTCCCATATTCCTTATCTTTGTAACAAATTGGACATGTTTGATGTATATGCTCCAGCTTGAGAGAGACTGTGTAAAAAAATAGCAGATGAATAAGTATGTGCACACAGTAGAATAGGGAGCAATGGGAACTTGAATAAACAATTACATGTAATGAGCCAGCCCATGTTGGAACCGATTGATCCCAACCAGGAAACACAGTTTCCACATGGTATTAGAGCATATAAATAAAATGTGCTTTGAGATTAGGGTTATCAATTAAATCATTTTCCTATTTTTTCTCTTACATGAACAAGCCGCTTTCCCTCTCTTTCCTACTCTTACTTCTTTTTCATCTCAATCTCTCATCATCTTGTATGATGAGATATCAGAGACCCTATGACCAAATCAACAGGTGTGGCACACTGATCACCATCTACTCCCAAAATTTGAATTTGGTTGCTTAAGCTCATATTAAGACTATTAGAAACTTCTCATCTCAATTGAAAAGAGCACAACCTACCACCTTGATCCCCATGCATTGCAACACTCTTTCACATTGAGCTCCCCAAGTATAGCAACCCTTGCACTTGAAAGTTGACCAATCGCAATCATAGGTCTCAATGCCCCCATATCCTACCCTCCATCACACCGATTGATGACATACTACAACATTGGAGTGTTGGAGGTCCCTACTCCCTAGGAAGGGAAGGTCACAACAAGGTAAGTACCATTGAGCCAAATAAGAGGAAGTAGGAAAAATAACGGGTTCTCACCCTGGGTATACCTCATGCTACTTAGAAATGAATACATTGACACCACCCGCCTAATGTAAACCATATTTGAATGACACATACCTCAGCCCATCGATATCTACCCAAATATTTCTCCCTCTACCTAACACATATGTTGAGTAGTCTGATCCTCAATCAACTTGCTAGTGACAGCCTTGACAGATGTTCCTCCACCTACCCCCAACATGACTATTCCCAATAGTTGTTCTTTCAACTTTTTTTTTGCACTTGAAAGATTCTGATACGCTGGTTACTTAGTCTCCCTCTCGCATGTCTGAGACCCTAATCCGAACCCTTGTTCTAGCTTACGGACTTCGAGATCGAACTGATTTCCCACTCCAACATATATCCCACCCCTACCGCATAGGCCATCTTCTTTCCTTCCTTGCTACTCAGCTCCAACACCATCAATTTTCCTCCATGCCTCATCAAGAGGATGCCCTTAGTCCCCACCTCCTACAAGGGAGTCGCCTTAACTAATCAGACACTGGGAACACGATTATTGACTCTAATAAGACACGTTGGCTTGATGGAAGAAAAATCAGGGAAGGCAAAACCCCAACTTCTAGATCAACAACTCTACCCACCATCGCCTCCAGTTTCAGAAGCACTTTGATCCTAGTGAACATGAGGAACGATCTATCTAAGGTCATCAAGTCTAGATCTAGCACCTTGCCAGAACATGAGCCCAACTCCACAAGCACTAACTCCATCCACATGTCTAAAGCCACTTCCGACGGACAGCATTGTTCCACCTTATCCAAATCCATCTTCTAGTGAAGGTTAGAATCCATGGAGAATGTCAACAGCTCCTCCCTATAGCTAAAAGATAAGAGGAAGCTGCCGGGGATAGCCTTGCCAACGAAACCGTTGAGGTGCGGGATGAGGAGTTCCTCGAAGCATCCATTGCATAAAGGATAGAGACGCCACCATTCTATGTCATCACCACAACACTGAAGAAAAGATCTTTAATCCTTCTATCAGTAATTCATTTAGGAAGATTTAGGAACCTTGACAACCCCCTCCATGTTCAAGCCAAAAACACCCATGCCCACCGCCTTAGATAAAGAGCAATCCCTCCCCGTCCCATGACTTGCCTCGCCGGCTAATTTAGTTTACCCAGCCTACCTTGGTAGGAGGAGGAATCCAATTGGAAAACCGCTCACCCCACCGCATCCCAGTCCCTCATTTAACGCACGGTGATAACCAATCCGCCTAGTAGTCTTCCATTCATAATATCCACAGCTTTGCACACTTGATTCTTAGACCAGAATCTCATGAAGGTGGACCCTTGGCTCCTGCCAGAAAGCTTTCACCTCAGGTGAAGAAATCAGCTAAGTCCCCGAACCGCAACCCTTAAGGGCCCGTTTGGACACGCTTCGTGAAAAGGGGGTTTCAAGACTGTTTTTTTTTGCTTGAGTTAGCAAAAACCAAGTCAGCATTTTATCACCTAGGTTGTCAAACAGGAGATGAGACAATGAAAAGTGCATCCAAACACACATTAACAACTGTCGTTTCGACCAAAACAACATTTCGGCCTCAAAAGTCCCTTCGGATGGTGTGTCTAAACAGACCCTAAAATCGAAAAGGATATCGCCTACAATGATACTAAACAGACCTTTCCTCTTTTCCCGGTCTTGCAGCGTTATCCATGAATCCGGAAATACTGGCAGCCGACTGCTTGGCGAGGAACGGCAAAGAGTTAATCTGGTCTCCTCACTTTGCGGAGGAACCTGTCTGATTCCGAGATAGAGTCTCTTACTTCTCTCCTTTCAAAATTGCAGGAAATCAAGATAAATTTTGATTCTCAAGATTCTGTGGCGTGGAAGGTTGCTGCTGCTGGAGTCTTTTCAGTGAGATCTTTCTACACAGACTAGTTCAAAGAGGGAGAAGCTATTGCTATAGTTCCTACAAAGTAGATCTGGAAATATAGAGCCCCTCCGAAAGTAGCGGTTTTTGGATGGCTATCAGGGAGGAAAAGAGTGCTAACAGTCAATAATCTTCAAACACATAGAATGATTATCCCGAATGTGTGCCTCCTATGCTACAGTCGGACTGAGTCTGTTGACCACCTATTTCTCCATTGTGCTGTCTCCTCAGCTATCTGGATGCAGATTCTGACCTTGGCTTCGGTTGTTTGGGTTATGCCACGATCAGATCGATCTGAGGACCTCCTCATAACTTGGCACAATGAGGATGGAGGAAAGCTTGGGAGGAGGAAGTGGCGAATTGCTCTGCTTGCGGCTTTGTGGGCAATCTGGGCCGAAAGAAACGACCGTTGATTCCGTAATAAGAGGAACTCAGAGGCAGGAGTTTTTCTTAGGGTTACTCAATTTATGAGGGATTGGGCGCCTTAGTCTTTTCGGAGGCAGGAGCCTCTCTTTGGGGTTTCCATTTCTTGGAGGTTTAGATGTCTTTGGAAGTCTTTGTTGTGGTGGGTTTGGGTTTTCCAGTGATGGCACTGGTTGTTGTTGTATTTTTAGCTTTAGGTTTCTCTAGTTTCTCTTCATCGACAAATCGAAACAGAACTACCGCTTTAAAAATTTGCAAAATCCACAACGTTGAGAATGGAAATGGAACTAATCAAGAAACAAGAGCTTCCAAACAATCCAAAATCCAAGTTCCAAGCAATCAGACCAATGGGAAAATAGGGAATCGATCTCGAGTCTCAACCATCCGATTTCAGGAAACGGATGGAATCCGATGAGATGGAAGGAATGAACTGTCAGAGATAAGGATAGAGAAAGAGATTAGGGTTAGGGTTAAAGAAAAATACGAATTCTTTGACGATGCCTTTGTAGACGAGAATGGGGAGGGCGATGCCGAAGAGGCCGACGAGTGCGAAATTGCGGCGGGTCCATCGGAAGTTGTGCTCCAGGTTCTCCCTCGCTGAGTTCCATTCCTCTATGTATTTGTTCTTGTTCACCTCCATTCCACCTCCCATGGCTGCTGCTGCTCCTCCTCCTCCTCTTAATCTCTGCGCACCCCCCGCGTACTTTAGCAGTGTTCTGAATGCCTGAAATCCCGATGTTTGGAACCCTCTGTTGCGATGAAATGGGATCCGAGGACGGAACGCGGTTTGGCTGAGGACCCCTACCCCACCCAGCTAGCTGGTGGAGAAGCTATGTGGGCCCGGCCATGATGTATATGTTTTATCCACTCCGTCCATACATTTTTAAAGATCATTTTATTAATTCATATAAAAAATTAGGAAGATAAAAATCTCAAGTGGATCACACCACAGGAAATTGTAGGAATTGAACGCTTACCGTTGAAAACTTCTCTGGGCTCACAAAAGTTTTGGATCAAGCTGATATTTGTGTTTCCACTTCATCAGGAGTTACGTGACTTTATCGATAGGTTGGATGGAAAACTGACATTGCGGTGGCCCCCCTAGAAGTTTTCAACGGTGAGTGTTCAATCGCCATTGTTTCCTTTGGTGTGGTCCACTTGAGCTTTAGATCTGACTCATTTTTAAATTAGCAAGGTGAAATGAGTTGGAAAAATAGACGGGAGGCATGGATAAAACGCATGAATCATGGTGGGGCCCACAGAGGTTTTTCCACTAGTTAGCAGGCTGGTGGAGGGGTCACCAGTCAATTGGCGTAGATCCGGCAGCGGCAGACCATCAAGAACCGTAATGGTAAAGCATCTCTAAAGGCCACGTGGCAGGGAATTTATCAATCTGGTCCACCCATTCAGGACGGATGGCTTACGTTGTTAAAACAAAATCCATGAGGCAATCCTATCCATTACTTTTTATGCAGTATATCCAGCTGCATTTTTTTTTTTCCACCGTGGCTTTAGTGAACACAGATCAGATGGATGGGATTGTTTAACAGGAGATTGCTCTAGCATATTTTTTTCCACCGTAGCTTTGGTGGACACAGATCAGATGGATGGGATTGTCTAACAGGAGATTGCTCTACTATATTACTGTTTTTCGTTCTCCACCGCATATATCGTGAGGACAGAGAGCTATTTGGCCCTCAGTTACGCCATCTCATACGAGGACGTACGTGAGTCCAAAATGAAAAAATTAACACTGTAGACGCTTACCTTCCATGCATTTATTTTTATTTTTATTTTTTCTCATGAAAGGACGTTAGGAAGTTAGATTTTTAAGGTACGTAAAAAGGTTTTGAACAAAAATAAACCTAGAAAAAAGTAGTCGAAAAAAGTAATGAGATGTTTATCTTTATAAACTTAGGTCTAAATTAGTAAATAAGTTTTGTTCGGATCAAATAAAATTAGGTGAATGGTCGGTCGCGTTGATACAAAACTCAGTAGACCACAAAGCAGGAATAAGTGGAGACGGATGTCCACCATTGAAACTTCCAATAATGTTTTGGACGGTTAATATTTATGTTTTCCCTTCATTCTCACGGTTCCCATCTTATCAAGGGCCTGGATATCTTATAAACATCTCAGTAGGCCAGAAGATTTCAATGGTGGCCTTCCATCACGAAGGTTTTCTGTGGTGTGCTCGTTTGAATTTTGTATGTGCCTGATTTTTGGAGTCAAACGCTAACATGAAGCTGCGCAAGTGATGGACGGAATGGATGCCACACATGCGTCACAATCAGCTCCATAGCCTTTCATCATGGTGTGCGACTCACATGCATACGCATACAGACAACTCAAGTACTCCATACATTTAAGGGTGATTGGTTCATGTATGAGACGGACCATACCTACATACATCTAAGGGCGATTGGCTTAATCTATGAGATGGACCATACCTAACATAGTTCGTAATCTCTGCTTTACATTACCAAACCATTTTATTCTACTTTCAGGGCGTGTTTGTCTGGACGGAATTGAATGGTTTAAAGTGGGATTTGATCCTGATTTCTATCCAATAGACTGATTAGATGGCTGGATGTTACTCCACTTCCTAAACTGCACCTACCTCTAAGGGATCTATGAAATTCTTCCTTCAGACTTTACGCATCCCTCGGTGCAGCGTGGGATACAGGATGAGACCACAGGCAACCTCACAAGCGGCCCACTGTGATGTATAACTTCGATCTACATGCTTTGTAAGTAAGATCCTATTAGTATAGAGAATTGGACTCCGCAAGCGGCCCACTGTGATGTATAACTTCGATCTACATCGTCCATATCTAAGGTCCTATTAGTATAGAGAATTGGACCAAAACAAAGATAGATCCAAGGCTACAGTGGACCACATTGCAAGAAGCAATGGTGCTAAGGACGCCCACTATTAAAAGACTCGCATTTCCAAACACTCCCATGAGTTTAGGGCTAGAGGAGGGTCAAATCCCATCACCCATCCAAACGGAAAACCCAGATCATCCTAAGCTCTTCCAATCCACTGAAATTCTTAGACAACCATTGACGGTCCTCTCATTACATTAAATCTAATTCCATCTCTTCCAATCCACTCTAATGCAACGTCCCAGATTAGTCCTTATTTTATTATCCATTAGAATTACCATCTAGGCCGCCAATTAAGTTACTTTTTCTACTTACATCAGTAGTTAAGTGATTTATTTGAGATAAGTAAGTTTGGTTTAAGATCAATTATAACTAACCTTTTTAGTTGAAGTTACTTAGGAGGTGTTTGGATAATAAGCTACTTGAAATAAGCTACCTTAAGTAGTTTATCTTGATTTTTACTTATTAATATGAAGTGATTAAGTAACTTCATATAAAAATGCTACTTATAATTGATTATATATCAAACTTACTTCTCTACTGTAGTAAGTGGAAAAAGTAACTTATTTGGTGCTATCTAAACCAGCCATTGATCACTTCAGTCTAATAAGTAGAAACCAAGATAAGCTACCTGTGGCATGGGTAGCTTATCTTAAGTAAATCACGATCTAAACACCACCTTAAGTTCTCTCAAGTACAATTATTTTTAATTATATATTTCTCCATTCTATTACTCATCCATCTTAACATCCTCATACATTTTCCCTCATTACTCATCCATCTTAACATCCTCATACATTTTCCCTTATAAAACATAACTCTTACTTTTAGTTTGAATGTTACACGACAATTGCATAAGACTTCAGAGGCACATCTCTATTTATTCTCACTTGAATGCAGGGAAAATTTCTTCTCAATTTCTTCAAGTTCATGAATTAGTTGACACAAGATATCCAAAGTATTCATTTCATAGAACTTAGTCAACAATCTTAATTAATTTCGTATTCCCACTCCTATTGGTATTAAAGTTGCACTCTATATTCCTATTTTCATCCGACTAATTTTAATTTCTACAGGGACTGTTTGGATGCTTATAAGTTTTATTAATTGTTATCAATCTACAAGTAAATTACAAGTGATGTTTGGATGGAACATTTTTCCATGTGAGTTGGGCTGATCAATATCCAAGCTGAACCTCCCCAACCGCTTCAAATCATTTCGAGACCGGTGCATTTATGGCTCCAGACCGACTGCTTATGGGCCAAAATCCTAGTTCTGCTTGTGCCTTTGGGTCTTTCCCGCTCAGTCTTGGGTCAGGTCATGACTCAGCCCAATCACCCTGATTTCAATTGACTTGCTGCCAATTCCGAGACAACATGGAACTTTTCGAGTCATCTATCATGAGCTTGGTTCAGCCCCAGGCTACCATGTTAATTGGGTCAGGTGTAAATGTTCAGACCCAGTAAGTAGGGCCGAAACTTGGGATCTGATCAGCCCAAACCGGATTGACCCAACCCGAGTTCAGGTCAGGCTGAAAGCATCAACCCAATTTGAAATTGGGTTACCTTCCGAGTTGAGCAAAACCGAGTCAGATTGGGAATAGTCCACTGTATTTAGGTTGGTCTGGGTTGAGTATAGATGAATCCAGGTTGGGTTCGAGTTGGCTCCGTGTTGGTTCTGGTCTGTTTGGGTTGTGTTGGGTCCACTTGAGGTTCACTTGGGCCATCTTAGGCTCCGACTCGGAGCTTGTAAAATAAGTTTGTGTGTTGGGTCCACTTGGGTGGGCCATCACTTGTCCCATGGCCCCATAAACATATACATAATCACCATCATCCATTCAGTCCTTTTTCATCCCTTACAATAGAAATAAAAAGAAAAATATCAGATCTCCCCATGCTTCATTCTCCTAACCAAAATAGATACAAAATAGAAGTCTCCATCTATCCTCCCACTAAAATCAAAACTTGCATACATGCATTATTTCCAAAACTTCTCAGAGTGTTACAATCTTCACCACCCAAATAAATTCAAGAAACCGCCTGCAGTAGTGTCTTCTCTGCAGCAAGGACCATCGATCTCATTCGAGTAATACAACATCCTGGGAATATTGTTCTCCCACCTTCATATCCTGAAAGGACGGTTTCCGGCACTGATACGATCCATCATCTTTATCTTCTTCCTTTGCGCTTTCTCCATTGCGAATTCTTGGAATGGATTTGAACCGTCGAAAGATTGGGCAGATTTCCTGACCTTCTTCCTCTTCCCCCGGTCATATTCTTCATCCCTATAATGTTGTAAACGCCAGCATTAGAAAAATTAACGGAAAAAATAAATAAATACATCAATTTCTTCCAATGATTTGATTGAAATCAAACTTCAAATACTTAAATTTGCGTGGGGGCTAGAAACTAAGAAGTATTACCAAAATACTGCATTTTCACATTTTTGGTGTAGAATCAAACCATTGTGATTTTGGGCATGTACAGATGCTATGACCCAAAACACAAACAAACACGCATAACAAGTATACCGTTTGTTTATTCACATCTTGCATGGAATCCTTGCTCAAACCAAGCTAATATTAAATTGAAGCGCTTCATGAACATCACAATAATTTACATTTCATGGTCTATAACATTACTGCATATTCATTTTGCTATATGAAGCTAACCATATTTGAAACTATTTCATTAAAGATCTAAAGAATGTCTTAGATCCCATTTGATATACTCCCCAAATGCTGTAATTGGTTTCGATCTTTGGATGATATTTTGTGCATCTGGGGCGGCTCAGAAAATAGAATCTGCCCACTTCTAATGCCCCAATCTCAAGCGAGCAGCTTGTAGCCATTCTTACCTCACTATTATTTGAGGAAAACGCATCCCCCATCTTTCCCAAATTGACAAACACCATGCTTAAAACAACTTCAATGAATATCATAAAAGCCGTTTGATTGATTGATACAATGCATCATCATTGCCATCATCATGCTGCCGTCTGAACTATTTGGGATTGGCTTTGTAAATGCTGTTCCTCAATGGTTTTAAGACTCGAGTTGCCATCTGAACAATTTGGGATCAGCTTTGTGAATCCCATTGCTCCATGGTTTTGAGACTCAGATGAGTTGGAAGAGTCATCAAAATCTACTCAAGACTCATTCAGACCTGATCCGGTTCAACACCATGATTCAAATGAGTGATTTACCGTGACTTGGATGAGTTGGGCTGATTCACGCCCAACTCAGGTCAGTCGTGACTCAACTCGAGACAAGGCGAGTTTTTCTGAGTTGCCAAGTCTTTTAACCATGTGTTTTCCAATCATTTTTATCTAAGACCCTATGACACTCAATAGCATAGTGGTTCATCGATCATATCAATGATACATGAGAGTTAAACTGAATGAGTCAATAACATCCAAAAAATTATATAAAAGGCAGAAATGAACTGGGAAGGGGCTGGACTCATATGTCATCTTTGCACCATTCTAAGAATGGTGGCGACCATTCAACAATACACACGGCATAATTGTGTGACAATCCAGACTGTCCAAATGGCTGATCCAACTGTGGAAGGAGCATAACTGAAAAATAGCACTGAGATGATAATATTAATCATATGATCTTTTCCTTCGAATCTGGACCCCACACTATTTTACCATTAACCATCCATTCAATAGCACATTGAATAGGTGGTTATGATGGCTTGATCAGTGTGATCTTAGAGACATGCTCCATCTACTGTGGTACCAACAATATGGATGGTCTATATGGCTCTAGCTCAGCACCACATGCAAGGAGGGTAAGTCATTGACATTTTGGTGCAAAACTATCAGAAAATTCTAGCTAAGTAGGACGAGTTTTACCATTCATCAAGCACATAACCAATGTTGCTTTTCCCGTTATCATTTGATTTGTGAAACTCCGATGTCAGCAATTCTATATCATCCCAATGCGCAACTGTACAAAACCAAAAAATAATAATTCAAAATCAGGCTAAGCAAAGAGCAGAAACAACATACGTAACTAAAAAGAAATTACAGAATGATGCGCGAAAGGAAACCCACCAGTGACCTCTTCTAAGCCCCTAGTAAGCATACTCATCAAACCATGCTGAATTGATCCTCTCTTCCCCTGAAAATCCGTCTCTCTTGCATCACATTGCTTCACAGCAGAGCTCAAGCTCTTTTCTGACAGTTCATCAGTTGCAAGCACAGCACTGCTGGGCCCACTTCTCTCACTTAGACCTCTTTCCTTACTATGCAAAAAACCACCATTGCAGTCAGTCACATCCTTCGCAATTCCATGACTCTTTCCATTGTTCAAGACAGAATGAGGCTGTCGATCTTGAACATGGGTTGAGCCATGATCAACTGTCCCAGCTTTCCCAGACGTAGATGTCCCCTGATCACTAGAGATGGAATCTTCCATTAAGGCCTTATGGATGAGCTTCCTGCTATCTAGATTGTGCCGCCGTTTGCTTCGCTTGTGCTTCTTCCTCTTCCGAAGACTTAAAGATGCAAGAA
Source organism: Magnolia kwangsiensis (assembly GCA_037074715.1). Lineage (NCBI taxonomy): Eukaryota > Viridiplantae > Streptophyta > Magnoliopsida > Magnoliales > Magnoliaceae > Magnolia > Magnolia kwangsiensis. Next base: position 18,770,759 of record CM073582.1, read on the forward strand.
AGAGTCCTTTTGGGCCAAAGTGTAAACACTTGACAGTATGAAATTTCAAGAGTTTTTTTGGTTTAAGTGCTGCACATGTTGTGTCAATAGCCTTCTTCTGAAGAGTGCTGCTTGCATCACCAGACTGACTTGATAATTTAACTGAAATGGTTTCCTCCAGCTGCGTATCATTTTCTCCAGTGGACTGGCACAGTGTGTCGTGTGGGCTGCTACCATTTAGAAGATCACCACTCTGGAAAGGCAAAACATGAACCAATAAAGAGAGGAAGTCATAGTTTGTTAAGTCAAACACAATAGCTTAATAGAAAAGGGAGGACATGCACCATGCTTCACATTACTCAGCTACTAGTTACCTGTCTAGATTTCTTGCATGTTGCATCACGATTTTTCTCATGAACGCAACCATTTGCAGCACTTTCTGGGTTTGACAGCTTTGCTTCCTCAGCTTTCTCGGACTTTGGGTCACTGACTCTTGTACATGCTGAGTTCCTCAATCCCTTTACAATCACAGTATCGACATTCAGGAGGGGCAAAAGTGGGAAAACAGAGTCAAGTATGGAGCAAATTGCCCTATACTGATGGCATCAACATGTTGGGCCAGCACATCAGGTCTCAGGCCTGGCCCATTGACAGCAAGGCTTGGGCCAGGGTTGTTTGGCTAGGGCTGCAACTTGGGTTCAGCTAAACCCAAACTCAATTGACCCAACCCAAGTTTGAGTTGGGAAAACACTAGCCTGATTTGAAATCAGGTTGGGTTTGGGTTGAGCAAATTTGGGTAATGTTAGGTCGGTGGGAAATAATCACGCGTATTTGGGTTAGGTCTAATCAGGTTGGGTCAGGTTGGGTCAAGTATAGAGGAATTTGGGTTGGGCTCGGGTTGGGTACCTTAAGTTGGAATTCGGGTCAGGTTGGGTTGCAGTTTGGGTGCTAAGATAAGGTCCAGCTTGAGTTGACCCTCAACCCTGCCCAACCCACCCAAGTTGCAGCACTAGTTCGGTCACATCATTGGCCTGTCAGGTTGGTCACGTCGGGTCGGGTCAGGTCAGGCAAAGCTGGGGCAGAGTCATGATAGCAATAATGTGTTCATGCGCATACATAATATCATTAACATGCATTAATAAAATGTTCATGCTGGGGCTTGACAAACTTCTAATCAGGTTGGAGGTGGGTCTAAAGAAGTTGGCCGATCTACACTTGGAAATGGGCCAGGGATGACCCTGACCTGGACTGGGCTTGACCCACTTAAGGTCATGTTTGAATGCAGCAATTGCCACCTGAATCAAATAGAATGGATCTATACATTTCATTTCAATTGGGAGATGAAATGAACTGTGAAAAGGTGTCATCTTCCAAGTGTTTCTGCTTCTGCCCAGGACATTTTGAATGAATCAATGGCCTTTCTTAGGGTTGATATGAAATCCAAACATATTAGGATTCACCTGCCTGTCCACACAGGCCATCAGTTAATTCAGGAGCTCAAGTAGGAGAACTGGAAATAATTACCTCACACGTGCCATTTGCAGTAACCGGTTCAGTGAGAGATGTGTTTTGGAACTCATTCATATCATTTCGCGGAGCAACCAGAACACTTGAATTCTTGCTAGATCCATTGTTATTATGATCAGAGGAACGATGCACACTCCCAGGATCGACTTTGGAACTCTGCGTTGCAACAGTGGCATCATCGGGAAGAGTAGTCTTGTAACTGATTTCTGTCAAAAGGCCCTCAGTAGTATTTCCCGAAACAGAAGGATCCTTCAATGAAGGCTCCTTTGGTGTAGAGTCCCTAGATGAAGGGTCCGACTTGGGGTCCTTTGATGGGGCAAATTGTTGCAGCCTTTCTGCCATACCTAGGCCACTAGCTTGAGAAGCAGACACTTTCTTTGATACAGAGTCCTTCAAGGAAGTGCATGGAGATGAAAAAGGTTGACCCTGTGAGGTCAATGTATCCATTTTACTTATAGAATCAGAACATTTTGAGGTAAATCTTTTCTCCATCTTGCCATTCTGAGTAGTTTGTTTCGAGGGTGAGGCAGCAGAAACAGGAATCTCTCTGTTTCCTGTAGCATTTGCCGCCATGTTTTCCTTACGAACAACATCAAGTGGTTTCTTGGGAGCAGAGCTTCTTTTGTCACGAACATAAAATAGCATATAGGCCTTTTGTTCCAATACAGTCCTCTCGCTAACTTGTACAACCTGCGAAACAAGAAGAACACATCTGATGTAAAACGAAGGAATCAATTTCATAAGCATGCAAAAGGAATATTTAAAATTGTACTCTTAAACTAAGATATGTAGCAAAAATGATTTTCACATGTCCGAGGTCCATCGAAGAGCTCTTTCTCCTGTGGCACAGGGGAGGAGAATGGAGAATAGATGAGGCGACATGGAGGTTGGTTCTAATGGCAATCTTGTGGGCTTTGTAGGGGGGAAGGTCAGAGGAGCAATCAGGTCTTCTGGGGTGGCCGCAAGTCAGTTGTGGATGACTTTAGGAGGGTGAGGATTGACGTATTAGATTGGGTTAAGGCTGCCCCCAACCATAGCGATTGGGTCGAGTTGGTCGGGGCTTCAATGTAATTTTGCCTTTATTGTATTCTTTGCCTTCTGGCATTTTTCAATAGAAGTTTGGTTATCTTTCAGGGGGAAAAAAGAAGAAGAAGAAGAAGAAGAATATTTTCTCATACTTATATTATATCAGAATGGTAGCATGACTTCTAGTAATAATGGCATGTACTGCCTTGATATTCTTAAAAATAAAATAAAATTGGAATGACATTAATAGCTTGTCTATGGCAAGGCAAATTTGCCAATATGACTCAAGCAAGTTTAGTCTCAGCTCGCATGTACAATATGACGCATCCAACCACACATCCGAGATGCTAAGAAGGGCCTCACCATGTAAAATTGTAAATGCAGGTCTAAAAATAGGCCAATCCACTCAACAGATGGTTCACACAGGCTCATAAATTATGGATAGTTTTAAAAAATCACCAACAGTCAACATCCAACATGTGGCCCACTAGAAAAGTGAAATGTCCTGATCTTTTAGTTAAGGATCTACATGGTGGGCCAGTCTGGATCTTACACACGTGTTCCACAATGACACATGTGGCTGCAAGTGCATTCATGCACATCCTATTGCATTTCTCCCAGGCCGGCTTTTGCTGGAACCTTGGGTAGCGGAATTACAAAGAATAAAAACAGTGGTGGACAAATGATGTAAAATGCATTTGGACGCACAATTGATTGAATTGCATAAACAGTCACAAATAATAACTCTCTCCATTACCCTTTAAATAAAAAAGAAAAAGGAGAATTTTTTTCTTGTGTATCCAAACAAAGTCATATTGTCTGTACCTGGTTATCATCAAGAGAATACCACATTCCACTTGATGTGCGTACAAAACAGTAATAGTGGCCAGAATGGATACTCCACCCAGCATGAACCAGAACACCATAAAGGGTGTACTTCAAATCTCCTTCCTAAAAATTACAAGAAAATCAATAGAGCAAAAATCAATATAACAGCACACAAGGTGAGTTGCAGCAATATGCGAAAACCCAACAAAGGATTTACTCACACGTGGATCACTAGCAAAGGGTTTCAGGTCCAAAGTAGGGCCAAAATCAACTTTCTTATTGATCTTTTGTCCAGGTACATGCGAACCAAACCGCTTCAGATGAATGGTGAGGACATAAGGGGCCTTGTGAATAGTAAGCTGCTTGAGGGCCTTGACTTTCTCTTTGCACCGCTGGCATTGGTATTGCTTCTCTCCTCCATCTAACTGTTCCCTGGCTGTGAAATGTGCGAGTGCTTTACTCAACGAATCAGCCTTTACTATTTCGAGGCTTAAATCCAAGAAGGGGTCGAATTTATTGGAACAGAACGAACATTGCGTGCATTTCACCTGCAACATGTTGGACAGTGAGACGAGGAAAAAAAAAAAACATCCAAGAGTAAGTGCAGGGAGGAATAATCTGTAGTGAGGAACACAATTGCTCAGTGGAACGTCTGTTCAGCCCTAAACAAATGTACGTGGGGCCACACCTTTCACCAATCCAAATCACTCATATGGTGGGGCCACATTGAGAATAGGGAATTCCCCCAAGTTTCCCACATCATATGACCCAACCACTAAATTTGGCACATGTTATTGGGACCATTCCATTTTCATTGGATGGCTATCACAATTTGATATAGGAGATCAGAGCATGCTGGATTCCAGGAAGGGGCTCACCAAATCAACAGCTTAGGTTACCAAAAGGTAGCACCAACCTGAACCATTACTAGGTTGAATAAGAACATGTTGTTTCTCTTGATTGAGCATCATCAAATCCCTCATCTAAAGTTCCAGAGTCATTTTATTACAAAATCTGAAAATGTTACCTGGCTCCTGAGACGACCACCAAAGATCTTGTGGACCAAGCTTTTTTCATAAGCACTAGGGGACTCACTTGACACTCCAGATGGTAAGCAACATTTGTGCATTGATTCTAGCAAGTTAACCATGTACTCATGTGCGTCCTCCTGTCTAGCATTGCGGAAATTCCTAGATATGCCTGATCAGGTAGTCAAGAATCACAGCTTCTATGTCACCCAGAACCATTATGGAGAGCAACATTTTGAATATGGTATTAATGAGCATACTGGTCAGGCCCAAACACGATATGATAAAGGGCATATCAGGCAACACAGGCCTGTACAGTGGAAATTTTATTTTTGCCCAAAAAAGACGAGAATCTTGGGAAAATAGGGGGAAAAAATGTAAAACACAAGAATCTATCTTCTTCTTCTTTTTATTCCTCTTCTTCTCCTTCTTTTTTTTTTGGTTGTCGTCGTCGTCGTCATTTTAACATGTATTATTCAACAGTGTATCAAATCATTCTCTAGTAAGAATGCTTCCGGTAGGCTCGACCTACTGAAAATCAACCACATAAGACCTAATTGAACACAAACCAAGATGATTTGCTGGATTAGGGCCCAATGCATATGAATACAATGAAAAGAAGATGAAAGAGGGGGGGGGGGGACGCGCTCTGGTTCATTCCACTTCGATGCATTGAATACCACTCAAATTTTGTGTTCTGATCCTCAAAATAGGCCTAGAAGTTGAAATGAAGGAAGAAGTGGAAAATGAAAGAAAAGTTGAAATTAAAAAATCAAAATAGGGCCTTCATTATCGCCGTATTGATGCCGATGCCAAAGTTGAAAATCAAAATGACGCTTTTATGGTTGTGCCAAATCTTGGAATATTGGCCCAGATAGGCTGATACAGCTCCTTTTTTTTTTTTCATAACCAACACCATACTGCGTAATGGGGCTGACCGATATGCTTACAATACAGTTGTATCATAACTGACCTTTAAAACCATGATTGAGGGGAGTTATAGGGTACCCATCTAGCCTCACTAAACATGGCCTCAATTCCGATATTTGGGGCCCATGGTTAGCTAATCCAGATTGTGGTCTGAATGAGGCATTGTGGATGGGGGTGCTACAAAATCTCCCTGATCAGAACATATTAACAATTGATATTTGGCCTAGTTGTCAATTGAATTTGGATCACATTCTGGTATTTTTTTTTTCTTTAACATAGGTTTGTAGGCCACGAATCAAAGGGTTAGGACATTAATCTAGGAGAACTTCAGAGCATACCCCAACCACAGTGAGCCCCATGAACCAATGATCCTGATAACCAAACCACCAGCAATGCATGCTCAGGGAGTCTCAACAAACTGAATATTTTTTTTCTGAAGGAACTGTGATTCCCTTGGCCACTAGAGCAGTTTTATAATGAATATAAACGGAGCGTGGAGAATTTGAACTCCTTTGTTATTTTGCAGAGAAATATATAGGCAATGGATTTCAATAAAATAAAAATTCATTAGGATACATCGCAAGTTCTTCACAAGATGACAAGGTGATAGTATTTTCCCAGTTGATTCTAGAGCAGCTCTGACATGGTTCTGGATAGCACATAATGCACAAAATCCAGCAGTGTGGCCTACACAAATCCATATTGAAGCGAAGTTAGACCAAAGCATTATTTGAGAAAGCTTGCAATGTAAACTGTGCTAATCGATTTTACAGAAAGCCATACAACAAATGGAATCGACAAGTGGTGAACCACAATCAACATAAAAAGACTACACAAGCAGCAACATGATGTAACTGTTTATGCATCTCAGAAAGCCAAACAGCCAACTGCAAAGATAACAAAACACTCACGCTTCACACAACACAGATCAAAGATTATCGATTGTCAAACTCACACATAAACCATCCACAGGTTAGGTATAATAGGGAATTTAGTTAGACATCAGCTAAAATACACAAGTAATTATACTTAAAACTATAGCTTCTGTAATCACATTTTACAACAATTGTTGCAGTAGTTAGATAGAATCATGAATATATATATATATATATATATGGGAAAAGGTTCTACGTGGTCGAGCTCATGGGAACTTCACATGAGGTTGAGTTGTGTGGGCCCCACCGTGATGCGTGTCAAACATCTACCCCATCAGTCAGATGCACCATTCTATGGTGGGCCTCGGGCTAAAAATCAAGTCAATCCGTGACTTGTGTGGGCCACACCACGTACAAGAGTTGAGAGGTGTTACCCTACATTAAGACATTCATAATCATTTGTTGGGCGCACCGAGATGTGGTTCACAAATCCAGCCCATCCATTATGTGTGTCCCAATTGGATGAGGGGTCAGACCAAGTTTCAGATGCATCCAAATTTCAGGTGGGCCCCACCAAGTGCTTTTATATGTTTTAGGCCTGTTTTCGCATGATTTTAGATGGTATGGCCCACCTGAGTTCCATATACGGCTGATTTTTGGGATATCCCATAATTTAAAGGGGACCCATCAAATGCACGGTGTTGATGGTCGACACACATCATGGTGGGGCCCACACAGCTCGACCTCATGGGAAGTTCCCATGAGCTCGAGCGCATAGAACCTTTTCCCTGCATATATATATAGGAAAGGGAAGCAAGGAATGTTGCTATCTGCAAGGCCAGAAGGGTTTCCTGGTTGGTTCACTAAAAACCCAATTACGCCAAGAAAAGATCCCAGATACAAGATGCTGATGTACCAAGAGTCAACACTGGCTGAAATTAGTTTTTTAAGGTAACGATCTTATAAAGGCAGGCCAAAGCCCAATAGAAAACAAAGCAGATAACATAGACTAAGAAAAAGAAGAAGAAAGAACGCTCGCCAAAAGCTTTTAAGCTATAAGACCCAACCCATTACATCCAATTTTGCTCTACTAAAAACCTACTAAACTCGCTTGCTTCAGCTGTGAAAGTACTGGTAATTCCTCTCACCCAATAGATCTCAAATGCCTGCTAACATGTCTTCAAATTATCCTCCCTTCTTCCCAACTCCTCCCCCATGCCAACCCAAGAAGAAGCTCCCAATAGATGCTGGCATTATTCACAATACGGTGAACAATGTGAAGAAACTTTCTCACATTGCCTGAGCAAAGTGGCAATGGATAAAGAGATTATCAACAAACTCCACATTCTACATACACATCATGTAGAAATTACTAATCACCATCTTCCTCTTTTGAAGATTATCAACCATAAGCACCTTGCTACTTACCACACCATAATGCCAAATGAAAGCATTGTGGCAAACATGCTCTCCTCCAGCAGACCCGAGAATCAACCTATATAGGGAACTAACTGAGAACTGGCCGAAGTTCTCTTTATTCCAGAGATGGGCAGACGCTGCGGGGATGCTCTAAGAGCCTTAGAAAGTCATCCAATTCCCTCCTAGCTATTACCTCCCCAAAGATTATCGTCTCCGTACCAAACCGCCATAGCCATTTGCCAAGCAACATGGAATTCATAGCTTCCAATTTCCTCAAGCCTGCTCCCCCTTCACCATAGGGCTCACAAACCTCTTCCCACCGCTTGACATGATTGTTTTGAAGTCTTAAGCAAGACATGTTAGGGGAAGGGAATGACTTATAAAAATAAGCAAGAATGTAGAGGTCCAACCGTCCAAAAGAAAATAATTAGCTCAAGATTCATAAACAACCACTGTAAGTGAATTTGTCATTTACTAGGTAACGACATAATGAATTGAGAAATGTCTTAGATGGCAAGTTCCAACCAACAATAAGGAGACCCATAGGCCAAGGCCATAGCCTGCCAAAGTGGCACAAATATTACAAAGACAAATGCAAGTATGTAGGTCATGTCATAGAAGATTTATGTAACTCCATGATGGTACATGTGGCAAACATGTGCAGTGTTGGGCTGTTCAACTAGTGGACAACCATGTGGATAGGCCATATCACAGGAGCGAGTGGATTAGACCATGGCATCCATCCACTCATTGACCTGCAAAAGGGGTGGTGAAATCATTACAGAGCAAACAATCTACACTCAACCAGAAAAAAGTCGCAACAAATGAGGTTAGTATGGTTTTATATACTGGTTTCAGAGTGTACTACATTTCAGGAACCAGTATGACATACCGAAACCAATACAACTTGTCCAATTTCCACCAAATTGAGCGGCTGATGCATAAAATAATAATAAACTAATTAAAAATCACCAATATTAAAAATAATGATAAAATAAATAAATAAATAAATAAATGGGGCACCAATTTGAAACGTTAAAAACAATTTTATTAAAATGGAGCCCCAACCTAGATGATTAAGAAAAACCCAATAATCATGGTTTCTCCATTCAACCCTTTTCTTTTATTCTTCTTTTGGGTTAAAAGGTGGGGATTTCCACCTGGGATTTATTAATTGGGAAAATGAACAGCCGTATGGGGTTGCAGGTGATTGTGTGCATCCGCAGGGAATAGTCTCGCCACAAAAAGGGCGGGGACGCCCTGTGTTGTCAAGGGGGGGGGGGGGGGGGGGAAGGCAAATGGGGGAACCAGCAACCTTTTCTCCATCATTGTTGTCATGTGTTCGACCGCATATGCACATATCCATATGCCGATCGCATATATGCATATATGCGATCGTATATGTTGCATATGCAAAAATATGCGATCGCATATTGGCCATGGCACATTGAATTTTTATTTTTATTTTTATTTTTTGCAAAAAAAATAACATTTTGCCTATAAAAAGGCATCCAAATCTCCTCTATTTGCAATATTCTCACTCCAAAACTCTCTTACTCTATTTTTCTCTTACATTTCTTAATGACAAGTGGTCTTAATCTCCCTCTCTTTTGTATTTCCTACTTCCAAGTGATCTTAATCCCTCTCTTAAATTCCCTCTCTTGGAAGTTGGAAGATCAAGATTCAGGCACTTATAAGTTTCAAGGAAGATAGCTTGTTGATTTTCTACCATAATAAATAAATAGCCTGTTGATTTTGTCGTAACTTCCTGTTAACTATATTGTTAAATGTGGATGACTTGATGTTTAATTCATTGTTTAATTGATTTTATCTCTCTCAAATGTATTTTAAATATGTAAAATTAGTTATCTATTAACTTAGAAAAGTTCTCCTCAGTTTCTTATATTTTTTTACATTTTTTTTTTTTGAAATTTTCCCTAATATATTTAATTTTTCCAATAAAAAAAAAAAGGCAATTGCACATGATCACATATGCGATTCGACAACAATGTTCTCCATTCAACCTTTTTTCTTTTCTTCTTCTTTTGGGTTAAAAGGTGGGGACTTCCACTTGGGATTTATTAATTGGGAAAATGAAAATCCAGACACATGGGGAACCTGCAACCTTATCCCTAAAAAATTGCTAGAAAAACATTACAACTTTCCAAGCTTTGCCGGGAAAGTTTGGGAGCATTTCTTTCTTCTCTTTCAAATCTCTTGGGTCATGCTAAAGCCAGTTGATCATCTTTTGCGAGCTTGGCATGGAGGTGTGATGAGCAAATCTTGGAATGCTATTTGAAGGCTTATCGCGATGGGAATCTTTTGATTTATCTGGAAAACTCAGAATACTTGTTGTTTTCATAACAAGGAACCTTCATTTGAAGACATTATCTATTCAGTGAAAATTGTTGCGTCGCATTGGGCCTCCTATGTTAAAGCAGCGAAATCTACTAATCTTTCTTCTTGGTTTTTGTCCTAGTGTCGGGTTGTATTCTTTCCCTGGCTTTTGAGGGGTACTTTAATAAAATTTCAATTATCCCTTTAAAAAAAAAAAAAAACAATATGGGAGAACCTACAACCTAACCAAAACAGCTTGAAAAACATTACAACTTTTTTCTACTCAGTGTTTACAAAACCTTCGAAGAGAAACTACAAAACAAGTGAACTTCATTTACATTGAATATTACCAAATCCCATCCTACCCGTAAAGAGGCATCCTCTAATCTCCCTAGGCAATTCTTACAACCTATTACAAATAAACCTCTTTTGTTAGCCTTGGACTTCCTCTTCTAGCCAGACTATCTGCCACCCTGTCTGTTGCTTGAACCTCCGCCGCTTCCCATTACTACTCTCCATCACCATTTTCAATACTAGGTCTGGCACTAGCACTCCATGTTTGCTGCTCGAAACTCCACTGCCTCCCATCGTTGCAGTGAAACCAAACCACCATTCACTGCCAGATCTGTGGTCGGATCTGTTATTTTGATAGAGACTATTGTAGAAAGAAAGTAGAAAGGAAAAAAAGGACAATACTTTGATAATTGGAAAGCATTTTCTGAGCTACTAATCAAGTTTTGGATTGAGTTTTTATTATGGGTATTTGGGTCTTCGGAATTAGGTTCCTTTTATGACATGTTTGGGTATTGGGGATGTTATGATTTGGGTTTATGGGCTGGCTTGATTTTTTGGTAACTTGTTTGGGTTTTGGAGTCGCTTTTTGTTATGGGCATTGCTTTGGGCTTTTAGGTATTGACTATATATGATTGTCATCAAATGTGAGTGCAACTTCGTCATCCATACACCTTCAACGAGGTACTTTTCCATATTAGGCTTGACAAGTGGTGTTTCAGTTTTGTGCCGGCATTTTGGACTGGACTTCTTTGTGTCGAGCATATGGACCGAACTTGTTTTTGTGTTGGCCATTTGGATTGGACCTTTTTTTTTGTGTTGGTGTATGGACTGGACCCATTACCCCTCAGTCTTATAACAAGTTTTTTCCTTTGCTATCTAAACATCTAAAGCCACCGGAAGACCAATGGTTGAACTCCTAGCAACCTAAAGTGCGTACCCACCTAAACAGCAATGCTCAAAATACTAGCACTGGATACGCCTCTAGATCATTCGTCGGCCATTGAAAGTGCCAATGGTTCACATCCTAGAAGTCTTGAAAATTGTCTGCTCATCTCATACTACTAGTCATTTTGTCGCCACCTTACGTTGAATTTTTCTTTCATTTTTTAATAAATGTTCAATGTACCTTTCAAACTCAAGTTACTCCTTTCAGGGCAACTTCAGTTTGAGGGGGGATGTTGGAGCAAATTGAAGTAATTTTACTTAGTTTAGGAATTTCCTTATTTGTTAAAGGTGGTTATCATTGAGGCCTCTCCAAATCTCTACAGATCTCCCGTCTGTTCTATATATTCTCCTTATTGTTAATAGAATAGACAAGTTACAGTTTTCACAATCTAGTCTCTTGTGGTTAACAAATATTAATATTTAATTTTATATATATATATATATAAGTTGACTTTTTTTAAGTAATCAAAGTTAATAGCATTCAATTCTTCTTACCTCAAACCCCATATTCCTAATTTTACCCATCCCTAATTCTAGATCCTAATTATCTATTTTTCCCCTATATTTTCCATTTTTCCAAATCCCGCAAACTCACCAATCCAAACCACAATTTTGCCAATATCCTTGAAAATTTCAAAATCCCCAATTCACCTTAAATCTCTTGTATGACATCTACAAAAGCTCAAATTGCTTTCAAGAAGTTTGATGACCTTAACACACTATTAGAAGAAAGAAATCAAAAAGAAAAAGAAATTAGAGACGTGGTTGAAATTTGGAAGGATATCCCAAGCTTTAATCTCAATAGAAATGAGAGAAGTTATTGAAATAGGGCTTAAAAGCTCTTTCAAATCTATTTTGCACCCCTATTAGGTGTAAAACACCAAAAAAACAACATAAATGAGGTACCCATAAGAGCACTTCTCGTAAAAAGCCGCATGTACCGCAAGTGCGCCTAGGTGCACCCAAACGCTAGGCGCTAGGCACATACCTAAGCGCCACCTAGACACACACCATGGTAAAAGCCTCACATAGGGATCAAGTGAGGCGCAATAGGCCCAAGAGGCCCAAGCACGTGCCTAGGTCGCTTTTGAGTACATTGGAATGGACTCTTTGCTCAAAACCTTGAAGGATCCCGAATGAAGGCTCGAAATGCTTCGATTCATTAAAGGTTGAAAGACAATGCAGCCCTAGTTGTAACCTAGAATGAAGCGGAAAATGCCATCCATGAGAAGTGAAAACAAGATCAAAGTAGATCGCAATCAATAAATTTGCAAGAACGTCAACAAGACAAGACACCTTATCATATATGCATTGAGGCTGCAGCATGACAAAACAGAGTTTGTGCTTGTATAAATATATGTCAATCACTAAAGGAAGTACAAAGACCAATTACCTACAAATATGATGTGGACTGAATATTTGTAAACAAAAGAACAATGAAAGACAACAAACACTATATAAATTAAAAAGAAAATTAAATGAGGTAGGACAGAACGTCTACTCAACTAGAAACTAGAAAAATGAAAAACATTAACTTTGATCACTGGGGATGTGTTTGTGGACATTATTGAATTGCATTGCCATTAATAGTGTAATAGGTTGGCTTGCTAGGAATAGGAAAATTCTTACAGTGGACAACCTTAGAAGAAAAGGAATGATTTTAACTAATGTTTGCATTTGCTGCCTAAAAGTGGAAGAAATAGTGGAGCATTTGCTTATTCATTGCCCGTTCGTCTACACCATCTGGACAGATATCCTTTCCTGTTTCAAGGTCAGCTGGTGTTTTCCTAGAGACATGGACCTGCTCCTAAAAGCTTGGCACGGCGTCAGAATTAGAGCTGAAAGTCAAGCGGGTTCAACCCGACCAACTCGAGACTAACCCGACGTTGGGTTGGGCTCGGGCAGGATATGTCGGGTTTGGTCTCAAGCTTGGGCGGTAGAAACACCAACCCGGCAGAAATTCGGTCGGGCTCGGGTTGAAGTCTCAGGTTACCCGACCCAACCCGAACCCGATAATTATAATATAAATATATAATAAATATAATAAATCAACCGCATCCATTTCCGATGAAGGATTTCTCCCTTCCATGCCGCGCCGGATTTTTCTCTCTCATGCGCCTGAATTTTCTCTCCCAAATTGCATGGGATGCGGATTCGCATGGATAACGTGCGAAAGCCTTTCACATAAATATCCTGAGCAAGGATGTAATGTGGGGTCCACCGTGATGTATTTGAGAAATCCAACCCGTCCACTCATTTTTCTAGCTCATTTTAGGACATGAACCAAAAATGAGGAGGATCCAAAACTCAATTAGGCCATACAAGATGAAACAATGGGAAAAGGAATTCCTACTATTGAAACCTTTCTAGGCTCTGCCTTGATGTTTATATGCCATCCAAACCATTTATAACGTCATTTTTACTAGATCATATAAGGTCATTTTTACTAGGATCAATAAAAACACTAAAAACTTAGACTTACAAAACTTTTATAGCCATATAAATATTTCAACAGTGGTCACTAATCGCCATTGTTTCCTCTCGTGTGGCCCATTTGAGTTTTGGATCCATCTTAATTTTGGTCACATGTCCTAAAATAAACTCAAAAAACGGATGTACGGGTTTGATTTCTAATAAACATGGCAGTGGGCCCCACCCAGAATCCTTGCACATAACTTCCTGCAGAAGTCTTTCATCGGGAATTCCGCATCCGTTTGCATGCTCAACAGCAGCGGAAATGGATGGGCTATTCCTAATAGCCATGGTTGATGCTCTATGGACTCCAACATGATGTATGTGTCTCATCCATGCCATCCATCCATTTTTCCAGATGATTTTATGGCATCAACCCAAAATTAAGGCAGATCAAAATCTCAAGTGGACCACACCATGGGAAAACAAAAGTGATTGAAGATTTACCATTAAAAACCTCCTGGGGCCCACGGTAATTTTTATTTGACATCAAACCTATAGATTAGGTCACACATATCAGGATGAAGGCAAAAAACAAATATCGGCTTGATCCAAAACTTTTATAGCCCCAAGAAAATATTAAGATTTAATGGTGGGAGTTCAATCAACACTGTGTGGCCCCATATGAGATTTTGATCTACCTTATTTTTGGGCCGATAGCATAAATTTATTCGGAAAATGGATGGACGGCATGAATGAGACACATACATCATGTTGGGGTCCACAAAACACCAACCACTAGCTGTTGAGTAGCTGATCCGCTTCCCACTGCGTAACTTCTATCCTGATTGCGTGATCCATCGCATGACTTTTAACTTATGTAGTTCTTTGGCCCCACAATGATTTTTGTTTTACATCCATACCATCCATCAATTTTTATGGATCATTCTAGAGCATGACCCAAAAAACAAGGCACATTCAAAGCTCAAGTGGACCACACCACAAAAAGCAATACGGATTGAACAAACTACCGTTGAAACTTTCATAGGGCCAAGCTTGATGCTAATTTTCCATTTGACCTGTTCATAATATCACACACACTTCAAATAAGTTAAAATACAAATATCAGGTTGATCAGAGTCTTCTATGGCCCTAAAAAGTTTTCAATGGTAGTCATTTAATCCCTATTGCTTTCTGTGGTGTGGTCCACTTAAGCTTTGGATATGTCTCATTTTGGGGGTCATGCTCAATAATGATATGTAAAAATTGATGGATAGTGTGGTTGTAAAACCTAAATCACTGTGGGGCCCCAAGAAGTTTCACGTGCTAAAAGTCACGGTGTGTAATAGGCAAACTATTCTGTAGAGAGAAATTCAGGTGTACGAGTGAGAGAGGGAGTCAAAGAGCTCGTTTGCATCGGAGAGTGATCGAGAAAGAGAGCATCTCACAAGGTATGTAACTATATATCATCATCAATCTATTATTCTCTCTCTCTGCATCATACAAAGGTTGGTTTGATTTTATTTCTTTTTTCTTTTTTTTTTCACTGCATTTGAAATTATATTGATATTTTTCACGGTCATGATCAGCATATGCGCTCAACACATGTAAAGATTTACTTTTTTTGGTAATCATATCATGAAATATAAAATGCACATGATTAGTAATATTGATGACTTATTTTCAACATGTCTCTTATGTGAGTCATCCACTATTTGATTCCAAAAGTAATTATATATGTACAACTTGGATCTTCTATTTTTTGGAGGTATGTTCTTGTCTTTATAGTTTCTACTGTGTTTTCTTTCTTACTTATGATATTATTTGAAAATTGATATCTTGTTGATATTTGATAATACTTGAAATTTGATATGCTTGAGTGTTACATGAGTAGTTGTCTTAATATTTGAGCATGTTTGTTTAAAAAAAAATAAAGTTATTTGTGATAAATAACTATATATATAATTAATAAAATCATGTACAAAAAATAAGGCAAAATAAGGCATGTATTGAAATATAGTAGACTAATGTAACAACGAAAATATTAGCATGTATCAACACGACCAACCCGACCGAACCCACTTGGGATGGGCTTGGGTTGAGAATTTCCAACCCAAAGTTGGGTTGGGTTGGGTTAGGGTTAAGGTATAGTAACCTTGGGTTGGGCTAGGGTTGAGCACCAACCAAACCCAACCAAACCCAACCCGCCCGACTTTCAGCCCTAGTCAGAATAGGCAAATTGAAATCTCAGCTATGACGGATGGTAATCCTGGCCACTTGGTGGGCCGTGTGGACAGATAGAAATAGAGCCGTTACTTCTGAAATGAATCAAAGCACTCTCACTTAGTGGCCTCCAACGTTAAATGTCTAGTCGCTAAATGGGCTTCCCATATTATGTGTTTAAAGATGTAGATTTAGCCTTGGTGGGCCGTGTGGACAAATAGAAATAGCCGTTGCTTTCGAAATGAATCAAAGCCCTCTCACTTAGTAGCCTCCAACGTTAAATGTCTGGTCGCTGAATGGGCTTCCCATATTGATGTGTTTAAAGATGTAGATTTAGCCTTTCTTGAGGCCTAGTTAGTTTCTGCTCCCTCAGCAGACTCTAACTCTCTTGTAGTTCTGTTCCTTTTTTAATATAATCAGTTATCTTTCAAATAAAAAAAGTGTAATAGCAAGGCAACAACCATGTCATATTTTTCTTCTCAGCATTCATACAGAGGGTCTGGACTCCAAATTGGAACTGCATTAATGTCAAAATTTGGCTCAAAATAAAACTGGAATTTGAGGGCTACTTCCACATTATGAATACTAGGAAATAATGTTAGTCCTTGCCATTTCTACTTGATTCGACAGAACACATGCAATTTTCTCCTCTTATGAACCTAGATCTAACCAATATAAATTTGATAAAGATAAGTTCTCAAAAGAAAATAACTGTTTAGATCAGAACAGATAAATCAGATGCCAGTTCCAATCTTCCTAAAAATATTGCTGAATTGTGTCAACCACCTACATATCAAAGGAACAAAAAATAGAGCAACATTAAAACTCACAAGAAGATTTATGCTTCCCACTCTGCAAATATGCTGCAAAAGGTTCCGTATAAGTCAGGCATTGCAAAACTGAATTGAGGAAGCAAGTATTCCCAAGATTAGCCAAACCAGCACCCTGTAAAACATGCAATTAGCCCCGCATTAGAAAGGGAAAAGGAAAAAAAAAAAAAAGCTGCCAAAACCCAAATTGAAATTTCATCATCACCATCATCAGCTTAGACACCTGCCAGCAATTTGAGCATAGTTTAAAATGTAGATTGGCAGAAGTTATTGGCTGTCAACCAAACATCGACCTTCCTATTTTAAGCGAACTCTTGGAAACTAGCGATGGCAGAGGCTTACATTAACAACACACCCTTGACAAAACTACCACAGGATACTAGTCCTCAGCCCAACTATCACATGCACACCCCATACAAAGGCAAGCAAAGCTGGGTCATGGAGGGGCAATTGCCAGGCATGACTGTGGTGCATCAGTCACACCATGTATTTAATTTGTATTTTCGGAGCGCAACTCACCAAGGGACTGAAACCAGCGTGCTCACTGCATATCAGTCCATTTCTCAGTCCATTTCAGTCCCGTCCCTGTATAGTGACTCGTTTTGTTTCACAACAAAACCAATATGACTGAGATGATTTTTAAAACCATGAGTTGCACACGAGGGTCATGTTCAAAGACATGCTCAAGTCATTAGCTGTACAGAACAGCAGGGAGACCCAGCATCCATGTTCACCGAACACCACTTACACACCAACATGTTACATGTCAGCCCAACCATTACGCTCTACCCACAAAGGGGGGTTACAATTAGGGTCTGGAGAATGTGATGCCAAATAAGCACAGTGAGCACAGTGGCGCACCCATGTACAGCCATCAAAAGAAAAATGGAAGACATGCTCAAGGCATTGGCTGCACGAAAATAGCTAGGAGCCCACAGGCACGTTTACCATACACTGCTCACATACCAACAGAATCATGCCCATGATGCGTGCCAGCTCAAATGTCCCATGCGACCACAAAGGGGAAATTGGCAATGGTTAAGCTCAAAAGCATGAACAGGAATATTCTGAAACCCAAATAAAAATTTAAATTTTTTTTTTTAAAATGAAAGAAAGAAAATCCAATAAAAATATCCCAATATCTTACTCCAAAACCAACCAAAATCCCAGAAAGAAAAAAGGAGACACTGCCCAAGAAAGTACCCTTCAACCAGCAGTTGAAATCTAACTCAAATTCTACTATAAAAGAAAAGAAATCCAACAAATTAGTGCTTCATAACACTCAATTATAAAGAAGAAGAAGAAGAAGAAGAACTCTTGTAAAGTAAAAATGACCCCAACAACAAGCTCAAATTAAAAGAGAGAAAGAGAGAGAGAGAGAAATTTAAAACAAAATCCTCCGTTTCAGGGAAGCAAAATCAAATCACTTTTGTTTTTTTTTTTGAGGATTAACAAAACCAAATCACATTGAAGAAACACAATTCAACCAAAAAAGAACAAAACTCAATAGAATCCTTCTAAAGTATCAAAACACACCAAACCCAAATCATGTAAAAAAAAAAAAAAGTGCACACAATTTTTCTCCACAAAATTTCTCAACAGTACGCCACAAAACCCAAATAAAGATTCACCAAAATCAATCAAAACCCAAACAAATCCTCACAGAAATAACACTTAAAAACCAAATAAAACCAAACAACAGAATTAAATTCTCAACCAAAATCAAAACTCAACAATTCAACAAAATTCTCTACAAAAAAAAAAAAAAAAAGGAACTCAAAAACCAAACCTAAAAAGCAAAAAATAAAATCCCGCAAAATTCTCTGTAGAAAAAAATTGACAACAACGAAAAAACAAAATCAAAACTCAGCTAAAAAAATAATAATTACATAATATCACCAACAAAATCAAAACCGATTAAAACGCTTACAATTCTCCGGACGGTAATGCTGAAACTTAGCTCCGGATCCAACCCATTCTCAAAAAATTCACCCCCACCGTCCGATCTCTTTCCTGCCCCGACCGACTGCCCACCTACGGTCAAACCGGGCCGCTGAGAATCCGAACTCGTTGGATTCAGCGTTTCCAAATGAAAATCACCACCATTACTACTGAAAGGAGAGAAAGCCTTCCTAGCCGGATGGAACTCGATTCTTCTCTGGAAAAGAGGATCTTTGGGAGCTGGGATCGAAAACCCATCTCCGGATTTCTTCACTTCTTGATGGAAGATCGAGATCTGCGCCATTAAATCTGAAAAGGGTTTTGAGATTTTAGGGTTTTAGAGAGGTTTTGGGTCGGAAAAAGGCGATTAGAGGGGAGGATTTTCCAGCGCCGCAGGCGTCTGTTTCTACGCTGCTTTCCTTGCTCTCCTTTCCTCACATAGCCAAAAGAGAGTGATACGAGAGCGTGGGTTTGGATATAAACCCTCAGAATCAGTTCGGTCGCCCGCGAGACTACCCTAAAAAAGCTCTTTGTACGATGGGAACGTGGCTGTGGCGAATCATAGCCGTCCAGCCCATGAGCTGATGACCCAAGATTGGACTGAGATTAGAGGTGGCAACGGATGATTCGAACCACACTTGGGCCTGGCATGGATTGCCCTGTGGGACCTTGGAAGGTTCGGATGACAAATAAACTTCATTGTGGGCCCAGGGAAGGTTTCAACGGTGGATGTCATTATCCCCACTTATCCCCGCTGTTTACTGTAACGTGTCCACTTGAGCTTTACATCATTTTCATTTTTTACCTCGTGCCCTAAAATGAGTTGGAAAGATGGACGGACTGTGTGGATAAGACACATGCATCATAAAGAGCCCACAAAGCTTTGACAGCACCATGAGTGTACGAGATAAGAGTTGGCTCGGTTAGCTCACTCGGTCCACTCGAAAAGGACAATTCAATGCGGTTCAAAGGTGAGTTCCAACCGAGTTTGAGCTTGCACGGCTCGGCTCAACTCGAATTGGACTCCACCCCAAATCAAACTTGAAATGATCTAGTTTAATGAGTCGTTTACTGATGTTGCTCACCAAGTGTTTGATGAAATGCACGATGCAGTATCGGCTAGTGGTAAGAAAGGTATTTATAAGAAATAAATATAATTTTTCTTTGATTTTGTTGTTGACTCGGTGTTTGAGAAAATATTTGTAAATGGTTGCTATTGTTTAATTTATGATAAGAAAGTAAATGTATATTGCATATGTTTATAAAAATGTTGTAGAGATTTAAACTTGATTCATACCATCTTAAGTTACTAACTAAATCGTGTCAAGCTGGCCAATCAAATTGGAAGACTGAGCACAGCCAAGTTTAAGTTAAGGGCAGCTAATGGCAGAGCCAAGCCGAGTTGGGGCTAGCTAAACTCAGTTCAGCTCAATACACGCCCCTAAATACCACCTAACTGGCTAGTGTTGAGGTCACCACCCAAATGGTCTCTCATTTGTTAGTGGCCTCTTCCGTGCCAACCTCTGGATTGGTCTGCACCATGGTGTATGGCTTATCCACTCCGTCCATTCAATTTTTCATCTCATTACAGACCATTAGTCTAAAAATAAAGTGGGTGGAAGTCTCAAGTGGACTACAGCTTAGGAAATGGTGGTGATCGAATGCCTACCGTTGAAAACTTACTAAGTTCTCACCCTGATGTTTATTTTCCATCGACGGCTGAGCTTGACCCAGCCCATGGCCACCCCTTGTTACGCCGGTTTTAGTTGTTGGGCCTTCAAGCATAAACAAGCCCAAAGCTGGCCCAATCCAATCATGGGTCAAACGGCCTAGAAGCTCACCCCAAACCAGGTTCAAAACAGACCGTTCATGTCATGGGCCTCATGTGGATGCGCAGAATCCAAATAAGCTATGCTGAATGGGCTGATCCTCATTGTCCGGTTGAAGGCCTTGACATCGACGGTTAAAATCAAACTATTCTAGTAATTAGCTTTTGGATTTGGTCCAAATAAACTGATTTTCAGGTTACCATATATCAAAATTACGCCCGATGATTTGGACGGTTTTGATCTGCGGCACCCGGATGAACTTGTACGGTTGCAGTGTGCCACTGTGCCATGCCTAGCAGCCTAGGCCAATTTCCTGATGTAGGTGGGGCCCACCGTGATGTTTATGAGAAATCTACTCCCTGCATCTGTTTTGAGAGATCATTTTAAGACATGTGACTAAAAATGAGATGGATCCAAAACTCAAGTGGCCCGCACGGGAGGAAACAGTGAGGATTTAGTGACCACCGTTTGAAGCATTCGTATGGCCATCAATTTTCATATCAGGATAAGTTTACAGTGTTTTCACTTAATCCCAGTGGAAATGACCTTATAAACGGTTTGGATGGCATATAAACACCAAGGTGGATGACAGGAAGGTTTCAACGATAGTAAACTCTTTCCACGTTCTCTCTCGTATGGCTACTTTAAGCTTGGATCCGACTAGCATGACTTAAAATAAGCTCTCAAAATAGATGGACGGCGTTGATTTTTCACAAACATCGCAGCGGGCTCATCTAGCAATCCGAGCTACTTATCCAGAAACCGGTTGGCTACTCCCACTGCGGGGCTGGTGGTCGGTGTTCCGTGGTCCCACATGATGTATTTGTTTCATCCATTTTTAAATGTCATTCTATGGCTTGATACCAACATGAGAAGTATATAAATCTCAGGTGGACTACACTACAGGAAAACAATAGTGATTAGATATTGGCCATTAAGATCCTCCCAAGGTTTTGCTGTACGGTTTATTTAACATTCAATCTATTGATTAGGTAATAAAGACCTAAATTGAGGGAAAAAACAAAGATCAGCTTAATTCAAAACTTTTTATGGCCGCAAAAGGTTTTTAACAATCTACATTTATTCAACATTGTTTCTGTAATGTGGTCCACTTGAGACGTGGATATACCTCATTTTTTGTAAAACCATATATTACGGTGGCCACAGACAGCTCTTGCCCGTGTCTGGCCGGAGACGGGTGGGGGTAGTCTGCAATAGAGCTGGGCATCGGATCAAGTCAGATCGGATTGGGTCCAACCCAGCTCGAATCGAAAACTATAGAGCCTAACCTGAACCTGATCCGATCCGACAATGAGTCCGAGTCATCTAACTCGAATCGATCTGAATCCCTACTGGTCTAAACCGATCCGAGCCCGACTCGGTCAGGAAAACCGAGTCGGATTAGGTTGGGCAAGGTTCAGATCGTCCTTTTTTTCAACGGTGTGGAAATCATTATTCTCACTATTTCTTATGGCGCGATTTACTTGATTATTAGATACACTTAATTTAGCATCAATCCCTCAAATGATCCGAAAAAACTGATGGACGGTGTGGATAAATCAAAAAAAAATTAAGACGAGCCCCACATAATTTACTCAATGGATAAAATATCTTACTGTGAAATCAGCTTCTTGAAGAAGCTTTGTATAGAGGGTAGCAGATTGCATACTGAGTAACTCAGTACGGTAAGTGTACTGAGTAAACTTTGTGGGCCCCAGTGGCATTTGTGCATTGTATTCACTCCGTCCATCTCTTTTGAAACATAATTTTAGGGCATTATTCCAAAAATGGAGTATATCCAAACCTCAAATGGACCGTACCACTAGAAACAGTGTTAATTGAATATCTACTGTTGAAAAATTCTTGGGGACAACAGAGGGTTTAGATCAAGCTGATATTTGTGTTTTCCCTTCATCCATGTCTTTCTGATGTTATGAAAAGATTGGATTACAAATAAACATCATTGAGGGCCTTAAAAAATTTTCAACAGTTGAAATCAATACTTCCACTTTTTCCAGTGGCATGGTCCACTTGAGCTTTGTATATGCATCAATTTTGGGTTGAACCCATAAAATGATCTAGCAAAACGAAGGGACGGCGTGGATGAACTACATGCATTCACGGTGGGCCCAACTAAGTTTACTCAGTACGATAAGAGCATACTAAGTAACTCAATGTGCAATCCGAGAAGTAATGCCTAATATAGCTCACACCAACTATGCGTACCTGCTCTAGGTACGTGTCGTGCAAAGACGAGCATTGGTGGTCCTTGAGCTCCGAGTTGTATGAATGGTCCAAAGGAGATCAAAGTTACATGGCCCCACAGTGATGTGTTTATTATATCTATACCATTCATGTAGTTTTAGAGATCATTTTAGAGCATTATCCAAAAAAATGAATCAGATCCAAAGATCATCTGGACCACACCATAAATAGCAGTGGAGATGATGATTTTCACTGTTAAACAATTTGTAGGGCCCACCATAATGTTTATTTTCCATCCAATTTGTTCTAAAGGTCACAAAGACCTAAATGAAGTGGAAAAACAAATTTCATGTTGATCCAAAACTTCTACGAACCCAAAAAGGTTTTCAATGGTAGACGTTCAATCCCCCGCTGCTTTCCATAGTGTGGTCCACTTAATAGTTAGATTTGTTTTATTTGTCTCGAGCCTTAATACGATATTGCCAAATGGATGGA
The DNA here is from genome assembly GCA_037074715.1 of Magnolia kwangsiensis. Lineage (NCBI taxonomy): Eukaryota > Viridiplantae > Streptophyta > Magnoliopsida > Magnoliales > Magnoliaceae > Magnolia > Magnolia kwangsiensis. The sequence goes on from CM073582.1 coordinate 18,793,882, forward strand.
CGGTTTGGATATAACACATACCTCGTGATTAGACCCACAGAACTTGCTAACGTTGCACTAACCAATCTATTTCCGTCTTTGGGTCTAGCTGTCAAGACGATGCTTGTAAACAGCAGTATGTCGACCTTCTTCGACCAATGTCTGCTGCAAGTCTCTTTCTTTTCTCCCTTCTGTACACGACTATCCACCATATCTCAGTGTATATCTCTCCAACAGAGAAATCTCCAAAACCCAATGGCAGAAAGAGAGGTATTTGATCTATTTTATATCTAACTAGTCTTCTTCTCGCCTTCATCTTCAATGGAAAGGGAGAGACAGATATAAAGAGAGAGACAGACAGATACAGAGAGAGAGAGAGAGTTGGGGGCTCAAGTGTATATTGGGCAGGTGTTTTTTTTTTTGCGCTAAATGAAAAGCCAAAGATGTAGGGATATTTTGTAAAATAGAGAGATATTTACATGTCGGGTCAAGTCGGTTCAAACCCTTTCAGTTCGGGTTTTCGAACCGGTTCTGTCCGGATACACTACTATCTAAACTCGACCCGAAAAATGATCGGATCTGGATGGATAGACTCGATCGAGGCCGATCTAGGCCGTTGGTTTCGTTCAAAATGGTACTGAGTCGGGTTGGAGCGGGTCGGATCCACCGGATCGGGTCCAACATGCCCACATTTAGTCCGCAATCTGTGTCCAACATGGATTGCCTTTACCCCCGGTACAAGAAGTTCTTATAGTGCGAAGCTGTGTGAGGCCTACATATATGACTGTAACAAATCCACTCCATCCATCCATTTTTCAATATCACAATAGGCCAGGATTAAGAAAAGTGGAATATCACAAACTAATATGGGCCACACTACACAAAAAGGTGGGAAAGGAAACATCAGCCGTTGAAACCTGCCTGAAGCCGACCATGACGTTTACATGCTATCCAAACAATTCACAGGGTTTCTACCAATTATATAAACTGTAAGCACAAATATCACACTGATAAAAAATTTCTGTTTTTCCCATAGTTTTCAATGCTGGAACCTCTCGTGCCTTGCAGTTAAGGGTGTACATCGAGAACCGAGTTGAGCTGGCCTTAGCTTGGCTTGATCGGCCACTAACTGACCTTAGCTCAACTAGGCTCGACTTAGTCCTCGAGCCTGATTGGCCAGCTCGGCTTGGTTCGATCAGCCGCTCGAGCCAGTTTGAGTCAAGTTCAAGCCAAGATCGAGCCGAGTTCATCATTGCAGCATTTTCACAAACACCTGGACTGCACCTTCAAAATCTCACTGTATTTAAGACAGCAGTAATGGTTTTACAGGTATTTTATCAAACACCTTCTAAGCAACATAAAAATCGAGAAAAAAAAAAAAGAGTGTTGGTTTCATATACATACATTCCTTACCACCAGCCACGTTTCTTTGAGTCATTTCATTAAACACTTGGTGAGCAACATCAATATCAAAGTAATCGAGTCATCGAATTGGCTCAATCCGAGTTCAATTCGAGCTGGGTCCAATCCAAGTTGAGTCGAAGTGGGGCCAGCTAGAAATCAACTCAAACTCATTTTTGAGCTCAAAAAATCAGCTCAACTTGGCTCGAACTCAACTTCGAACCGAGCTTTTTCGAGTCAAGTCAGAGTCGAGACGAGCTAACCGAGCTAGCATGGTTCATGCACACCTCTACTGGCAATCCGCCTCTCAATTTTTTGTGGAGCTTTACTTATACTCTGGCAGAGTTTGAAAGTTGATACACAGTCACTTAAAAATTGTATCTTGTCACACGTTAACGCAAATTAAACCGTCCACATTGATTGACCAAATGTTTATAATTAATGACCCAAAAATCTAAGTGGTTAAACAATTGTAATTCATCAATGGACAACTATTCGAAGAATCAGAACATATATGGATGTTTTTCATTTCAACCATCCTATTAGTTCCACTAATCAATCAGTGAGTTAATCAGTTAATGTAATATCTTACTTTTATCCATCTAAATTATAATCCGACACTTCAATTTTGGCTACATTTATGGCACGTGCACAATATTATATAGCTTGTCTATTAACTAACTTCCTCTGCCAGAGCATCAAACTTTCAACATGTTTTTCGCTTGCCTTTGCTCAACGGTGGGCCATCTTTGCCTCAAAGGTCTTGAGTAGGAGTCGAGCTCAACTATCTTTAAAAAATAATAAAAATAAAAATTGCACATGGGCCTATCTTAAGCTAATCAGAACCGTTCATTGGGGACAGGCCAATCTAGACCAACTAATTACAAATTTCTTGTTGGATGCATGTTGCTGGCCTGTATAGTTCTTTAATTTCACGTTTATCGGCCATGGTAGGTCCACCTGTTTGTTTGGTCGGTACATGATGACGTGCGGCACAGCTGATGAATGGCTCGTGCCAAGGACAATGGTGCATGTAAATGGAGGCCCGCGGGACTTAGAGCTCGGATAGTCCCACGAGTTATCTCCGATAAACCCTGTACCCTTCGAGAGAGGTTTTGGTGTGGCCCCGGCCTCACAGTAGACAGTGTGGCCCTTACTGTGGGCCCATCTTGATATATTTATTCTACATCCATGCCGTCCATCCATTTTTTTCATATTATTTTAGGGCATGACCCCGAAAATGAAGCATATCCAAGTCTTGGGCGGTGCATACTATAGGAAATAGTGGTTATTGAATGTCCCACTGTTCAAAACTTCCTACGGCACATCGTAATGATTATTTGACATCCAACCGGTTGACTAGGTCACATTAATCTAGATGAATGAAAAAATAAATATAAGCTTCATTTAAAAATTGTGTGGCTCATTATAAATGGTTAATAATGAATTATCACTGTTTCTCATGGTATGAGCCACCTTAAATTTGCATCTGCTTAATTTTTTTTTACTCTTGCCATAAAATTATATGCAAAAATGAATAGAGGGCGTGGATAGAAATAAATGCATCACTGTGGTCTGGTGGTAAGGGCCATAGAGTCTTGGGTGAGGCTGAGGGCCACACCTAATATGCTCCCACCTCGTTTGTTGGGGTTTTTGGTCCAAATAGTCCCACCTTATAATGTGGTAATGGTAAGAATCCATATAGAATAAACTCGAGTTTCTTTTAGTTCGGAAATTATTTTTATTTTATTTTTTAGATGACTAAAATGTCCCCATGCCACAGTTGCATTTCGAAAAAGAGAAAGGTACTTTAAAAAAAGGACATGACTCTACTAAAAATTGAAATTTAGCTTATCCATTTGTTGATCTACTTTGTTCATTTTAAGCATATAATCGTGAACCCACATAAGGGATTTTTATGTTATGGGTTCGCAGTTCTCTATGGCCTACAACTGCACTAACATTGTGCATTAATTATGAACCGTTTTCTCCTATGTGGTTAATCTTTGTTGGGTTTTACTTTTAAACTTTGACCGATGATATGAAATTAAAACCTCTTTATATGTGGATGGGATAAATTTGCTTCAAAACGATCTAATAGAGCCCTTGCCGCACGAGACTATTTGGCCGTTTTCTTTTTCTTTCCATGGTTTTTTTTATGGGAAGGGAGGAGGGTGTGAAAGGAAGGATGATATTTTTTTTATTCACTTCTTTCTTCCTTCTTCCTTCCTTAGTTCCCCTTACAGTTTTTGTTTTTATTTTTTATTTTATAATGAATGATAAGATTTTGTGAAAGAGAGTAGGGTGTGATTGTTCCCTTTATAGTTTTTTTTATTGGGGTATGAATAGTAGGAGTTTATGAAAAAAAGGAGGGTGTGGAAAAATGTTATAATGGATGAATTTTTGCAAATGATGAATTTTGTAATGGAAGAATTTTTAATGGTGAGAGTTTGTGAAGATAGGAGGTGTGTGATTCCCTTTATAATTGTTTTTGTTTTTTCTCTGGTTGGGTATCAATGGTATGAGTTTGATACACACACACACACACACACACACACACACATATATATATATGAATGTTGAGAGTTTGTGAAAGGGAGGAGAGTGTGGGAGTCCATTTTTTGTATGAATGGTGAAAAAACATGGATAGTAAAATTCATTATGTACCGTTGATATTCAGTGAGGACCGCATATATTAACAGTGGACTACTTATATTCAGTGAGGAATTTGGATATTATTAATTGGATCATTGATATTCAGTTGATGACTGTTGATATTTAGTTAAAGACCACTAATATTCAGCTAAGGACTGTTAATATTTTAAGACCAACTGAATATCAGCGGTCCACTCTTAATTTTAATAGTCCACAGTGAATATCAGCGATCGACAATGAATATCGATGATATATAATGAATATTGACAATTCATAGTGAAAATGGACAATTTGCAGTAAATATCAATTATCCACCATACAATATTCATCCATTACAATATACTTCCCTCTTGATATTCTTCTATTACAAAAATTCATTCACTACAAGAGTCATCCATGACAACATTCATCCATTATACGTTCATTCATTATGACATTCTTCTATTACAAAATTCATGCATTACAACATTCTTTCATTTAAAAATTTTAAAAAAATAATAATAATAAAACTAAAGAAGAAAGGAGACGACCAAATGGCCCTTGTGTGGAAGGGCCCATGTTTTGAACCCATATGTGGGGTCCATTAGGTTGTCATGAAATAAAAATAACCTATCCACATGTAAAGAGTTTTAATTTAATAACATCGGTTCAAGTTTGATAGCAAAACACATCACAGATGGATCATACTGAAGGAAAAAATTCAGAATTAATGCGCAACGTTATTCTCGCTGTAAGCCACATAGAACTTCAAATAAAAAAACAGAAAAACCCTACTATGGGTTCACGGTTGTCAAATTAGAATGAATAAATTAGATAAACTAAGGGGTGGACTAATTTTAAGTTCTTGGTGGGGCCCACATCCCTTTTCAAAAAAACTTTTCCCCTTTCTAGACTAAAGCCCACCATACGAGAGCCAGTATAGCAAATGGATATTTTTATCCTCCAAAAAATGAAAATTTAGTTTTAGGGCTAAAACACTTGAGCATGGTTCATACGGGCTCCTGCCATGACTATGTCATAGTACGGGGCATTTGGACCAAAACCCATGTGGCTAGGAAGGAGCGTTATTTGATATTCCTGTTACATATGATACTCGATATGCAGACAGATAGATTGGTACACCTGACATGTAGTAATTAAAATAAAAACCAACTACATTGTGAAACACATTGTTTATAGTCACATAATGAAAATTAGATTTGTTGGAAATAAGATGCTTGAACTATTTATCATTTTTAACTGTCCAATAAATATTCACCGTTGTAATAGTATGAAATTAGATAAGAGTTGACTCATGATACATCTTGTTGATGCAGATTCTTCCTTGGCTCTTCATGTACCGTACCTGCATAAGGGATAGACAAAGCAGACCCTAGCTAGTGCAGGGGACCCTCCGATGCCTAAGTCAGGTAAGAACTCTGGGTCTAATTGAGTAAGGGATTTTAGGCTAGAGATTGTGCGTACCTTTCACCATTAGGGATGCTCCTATTTATAATTGAGGGGAGGTGGTGACGTAGATGAGATCTCCATATTTATTAGGTGTGTATTGAAGAGAGATTCAAATCTTAATCATGTGAGAGAATTTCTCGAGATCCTTAGCGAAATCTTGAGATCCCGAGTGTGTTGCGGATATCCTCTGAGATCTTTGGAGAAGATCTCGAGCAGGCCTCCCTTAGGGTCTGATTATTTGAGATCAGTGGAGATGCGCAGGAAGAGGCCGGGTGGTATTGGCCGACCCAACCTAGGGCAGTCCATCTTGGAAGTAGTAGGTCGATCCAACCTAGAGGATTAGTTGAAACCCCCTAATGATTTTTGCGAGACCAACATATTTTCCCAGAGAACCAGTAAGTAGGCGAATTTGCCGTTTCGGCTACTAGTAGGCTGACCTGACTTAGAGGCAGTAGGCCAACTTGGACTCGTGTTGGCTTGATTCCTCTGGTCGAGCGGTGGGTACGTCTATTTCAATGAAGATATCTCGAGCTCGACCTTATTTTCGCTTGGTCTCGGGTCAGGGGCTGGTCTTTTTCAGTCACATCGGTTTATTGTTCGACCTGGGTCGGTACATGGAGCTCCGACCTTATCTTATCTCCTTGGTCAATCCATTTTTTCCTATAACAGTAAGCCCTCTACTTTTCGAGCTTGCGAAGCGGGGTCGAGAAGTAAGTTGGTCCTAGTCAGGTCGGATAATTGTCTTTTGGGGTGTCGGGTCAATTCGTGATTTAATGTTAGGTTAGGCGACGGGTGCAGGAACCGAAGCATATCTATAATCATGATACGTGGCGCTCGAGATGGCATGTTCGTGGCTCGAGGCCATACGCACTGTCAGGGTGCCTTTTTGGTCTCCAACAAATGAGATCATGACGCATGGCATGTGCTCAGTAGTGGAATCGTGCAATAAATGGTAGAGTTTCACGTGTTCGAGTGCGATCGTTAAGGAGCCTCTCTAGCTACTGCATTGAATGTGCGCATTAAATGTCGTGTAGGTGGCTTTACTATAAAAGGGGATGACCTAGCATGGGGCAAGGTTATTTACCCCTTTGCCCTTGTTGCATCTTTTCTTCTCTGGCCCCGATTGATTTCCGATGAGTGTTCTTCTGGCATTTTCTCAAGCGAGCTTCCTTCCTCGGTGAGCTCTATTTTTGCATCCATATTGCCCCCTTAATCATTTTCCTCTTTTCTTTGAGTTTCTAGTAACTTTTAGGCCCACGAACACACTGTCATGGCCCAAACTCGAAAATCGGGCTCACAAAATTCCCGATCATCGAATTCGGCGCCGACAGCCTCCGTAGAACCCCATTCTCGGCTCCTAGCGCCCATTCGCCAGGTTCCGATCCTGGGATGCTACGAGGAGGATTTTCAACGTTAGTTTGATTCGTAATAAGTATAACCAAAGGCATAACCACAAACAACAACTAAGAACTCCATTACATTTTCACTATGATCAAAAACTTTACAAGTACAATGAGCATAAAGGGAAAATACAATGATTATGAACAAAAACTCCAAAACGATCTGCTAAGCTCTCCTGCCTCAACGCTGCTGCGAGCCAACGTCACCTGCACGCAACGATCGTGCATAAGCTTATAGAAAGCTTAGAGGGTGGTGAAAGTGTGTGTGCAAGGTAGTAATATGATCATGCAATATCAGAGTAATGCGGAATATGCAGATGGATCCATAAATATCATGAGTCGTACTAAGGCTATGCGATGCAAGATACAAGTCAAGTATACAATTCTCATCTAAGTCCACATGTCAATACAGCTCAACTCTGGGAAATCGTCGGGGTCTGGTACACTCTAAACCAGATCGTCGCCACATCGCGCTCAATAAGGTAAGTGGAAGAGACCTCACTATCCGTCTGCCAATATCGGGCTCGACTCGTCGATAGCGGACTGATTCCTCGAGCTGGTCAAACTCAGCCTAGCATTGCCTCCTACTCTCGGGCGGATAAGGCCGCACCCCTTTCCAACCGACCACGACTCAGTGGAGAGCGCAGTCATCTGGTAATCGGCACTCAACGCTCATCTACCCACTCGGTCTAAATGTTGGAGCAACCTCTTGGTACCATAAGGGTTTAGGGACTTCACCCAGGGATATCTATAGCAGCTCATGTAGAATAAGATTTTTGGTATCCAATTCTGTCAACCACGATACGTCTGTGGAAGCTACGGCCCCGATGTCACTAGGGTGTACAATAACCATGTTACACAATGTGAAATGCATGAATCACACTATCTAATCATGCAGCAAATTCTGCGCATATCGTGCGCTCATGGAGGGCAACACCGCCTAATCGGGGTCCCATAAACAATCTGCCCGAAGGCATATGCTATGATCAGTCTCTTCTCATATCAAGCATACATATGATGCGTATGATCATGAGTCATGGAGCTATACTAAACATGTTATAAAGTAATGAAATATCCATATAACACAGGTGAGCCCAGATGGCCTATACACAACAAGTACGGGCCTAACAATGGGCCCTAAGGAGAGTTGTAATGTGGACGTTTAACCAACATTATACTTGTAATGTGGACGTCAAACCATTATTGCTCCCAAGGCGCGATCATTACATAATTCGTGTTGGGGTCACACATTGCAATGGACCTTAGGTACATCCCATTGGGCCTTAAATACATCAAATGAGCCACATTCAATGGACCTTATATTCATCAAGTGAACCACATTCATGGGCCGCACCAATGGGCCTTAAGTGCAATTCTCATTGGGCCTTAAATATATCAAATGGGCCACATCCTATGGGCCTTATATTCATTAAGTGGGCCACATCCATGGGTCGCACCAATGGGCCTTAAGTACATTGCAATGAGTCATAACCCATGGGCCTTAGAATGCATCAATGGTTCTCGACCCATGGGCCTTATACATATCAAATGGGCCTACTCCCCATGGGCTTTAAAATACATCAAATGGGTCCAATCCCATGGACCTTGGAATACATCAAATGGGTCCACTCCCATGGACCTAACATAATGTTTATTTTCCATCCAAACTGTTCATGTGGTCGCATGGGCCTAGGCCCACTACAATATTTATTTGTCATCCAGCGTGTGGGCCAGGGGGCCCACTATAATATTTATTTGTCATTCAGCCAGGGGGTGGCATAAATAAAACACATGCATTAGGTGGGCTCCACCGTCCAACGGACGGTGGAAGCAAACATATAACGGTGGAAGCAAACATATACATCACTGTGGGCTCCACGTGGGGCCCACCTCAATGTTTATTTGAAATCCAACCCGTTGATAAGGTCACACAACCCTGGATGAAAGGGGAAAACAAATTTCATCTTGATCCAAGACTTCTGTGGCCCATAAAAAGATTTTAATGGTAGAGGTTTAATCCCATTGTTTCGTGTGGTGTGGGCCACCTGAGTTTTGGAATCGGCCGAAACTTGGAGGGGGCCCACCTCATGAACGACTTGAATTTACATATACATCATGGTGGGGCCCACGGCAGCAGTCATGGGATGCTGCTGGTACGCCCACCCGCCTGCTGCTGCAGCGTGTCAGAGAGGCAGAGCCTCTGATTTTAAAAAAACTTGGAAAACCCATTTTTTTGAGATTTTTGGCATCTAGAGCCCGCAACAAGAAAATCCACCCCATCTATTGGCTTCCCTGGCTCGTAACAGATCCAACGAGTCTAATATATGATATTTTTTATGTTTAAAAAATAAAATAAAATAAAAAAATGATCTTTGAATGGTAATGATGCAATCTTCAACGCTATGGCCCACCAGATCTTCCAACCAACCCCATCACTTGGCTCAACGCCTAAAATGACCCCGAGAAGGAGATGGATGGCATGGATTTGATACACACACCAAAGTGGGGCCTATGAGAGTAAACCACCCCAAAGCTTAAAAGAATCAAGCTTATATTCATGTTTTCCTTCTACAGAAACGTCCAGCGTCCCAGACTGAAACGCCCGTGAAAAATCCATACTTGGGCTCGAGTACCAACTCGACCCGAAATTGCGTAGAATTAATTCCTATGGAAATTAAGCGTAAGTTAGCTAGCGCAACGCTAGAGTAGCTGGGAAATAGTCCCTGATCACTTTAAATACGTTTTAACATACCCAAATCGAGTAGAACCAACGACTCTATAATACTCTATAACCTCGGACCAAACTCTAAGCAGGTTTGTTCTCTGGACCACTTTGAATCTTTGTATTGGATCTAGACCGCGCGTCGAAAGTTCGATACCTCCTATCTTAGACCGTTAGAACCGCCTAGCTGGACTTGACAATCATTTCTAAAATCAAGTCAAACCGATAATCACAGGCTATTTCATTGAGCCCGGACCGAAGAGAGTGTGAACAGGGACAGAATTGGAATTTCAAATTCAAATCTGGCACACGACTTGACGCGACAGTATTAAGCGTTCTGACCATCAGAATTCAGCCAGATTACACCCTCGGATCAGGAAAAATTTCTATTTTATATCATGAGACTTTCAGCCCTGATCTACGTGCGGTGACCGCTAAACTGAAACTGGTCCGCCACGTGCGATCTGCGAACCCTGCCAGACTGAAAACTTAATACGTGATAGATCTGGTACGCATGAGCTTAAGTCCGATCGCATTCGGCCAGGGGACCACCAGAAAGTATCTTTTGGACCGAAACAGCCCCGAATTGGATATGCACTAAGTCAACCTTGTACCGGAGCCCATTTTCGACGTTTTTGGGCTTATAAAAGGGGTTGAAACCCTCACTCCTCTCTCCCATCCGAATTTGAGAGAAACCCTAGATTTGGAGGGAGAAAAGGTGAGAGTTTGTGAGAGAGAGTAGGATAGATTTTTCCAGCCTTCGTACCACCTGTTGCTAGTGCCTAAGCAACACCTCCTGATCACCAAGCTGGTGATTCTTCCACGTTTTCAGGTGTGAAACAACCCTAAAAGTTTCTAATTTAAGGTTCACTAGGATCCATAGCTTTTTAACCAATAGATCTTATAAAACAGGTTCTCTTATCGCCGTAGACGAAGCGTATACGCTCCGTTCAAATTTACGCATCCATAAGAGACAAGGTGAGGATTTTAGACGCTTTGATTGACGGTTTCCAACGCTTTCAATGTCGTTTAATAGTAGATTATCGACGGCATCGCCGTTTGACATGTACAACATGCTATCCGTTTCCTGTTTCGTAAATCAACGAAGAATATGAGATTTAGGGCATTTTAGTCATTTGTAGGAAGTACTGATTACATTCATATTTTGCTAATGTGATTGACATGGTTTGTTGTCGCATTAGAAAGTTAGGAATACGTGCATAATTAGTTTGGCGAAGAGATTCGCCAAATTGCACACTTTGGGTCGACATACTATATGTAGACTTAAGTGTGTAGTGTATGTGTTTGTATAAATGCTTGTATTAGTATGTATTGAATTAAATGATGTTATGAATTAGTTTGAGACTGATTTCTCAATTAATATGTTGACGTAAATGATTTCCTACATGTTGACTATGTACATGATTCCATTATATGCATAAAATGTACGTGCTTGGAGATTTGCCTAAGTTGTATGTTATAACATGTGTTAACATGCTCACATGATTGTATTTCAATTCCAATACTCATACATAAATTGCTGATCTGAATTCATGTGTTTGGGACTATACTTAGTCCAGGCAGTCGGTAACCGAGCGAATTCGTGGTTGGCTGGTCTTGGCCACGAACGACGCGTCGATGAACGCGAGTCGTGTTTGGAGTTGGCGGCAGTGGTTAGGCCACGCGAAGTGTTTTACGCACTTCATGTCGTTCAACTTGAGATGCGATCGCGCTAGTCGAGCCCGTCAAGTAACCCGACTGGCCGATGTATGTTCACCCTGTATGAGTCATAACTGCTTGAACCTAGGGTACTGAACTTACCATTGTAAACCCTGTTAACCATGGTACCTTGATCCACGAAGACTCATGAGCCGGACATGGTGGTATGGGACACCGTGGTCGAGCTGTCGGCCTACGCTGGGGCCACAAACCTCCCCGTAGTGACCAGTGAGCACCTAGTCTCGTGAGCAGATTATGGTGGTATGGGACACTATATTCTAGCTGTCGGCCTACACTGATCAGGCGACAAGTCCTTTGTAGTGACCGCGAGTGTATTCTGAGTCTACGGGAGGCGACGACCCTTCAGTAGTAATAGAGTACAGTAGGCCTGTATTGATAAGGTGATGGGGGAGCGGTGCAACGAGTGTGAGCAACAGCCCTGACAGCCCTTGCAGCGACCTACGAAATATACATCGTATGAGATTACTAGGAGTGACGACCCTAGACAGGATCTGTGTTGGGATTGATACAAGGGAGGTACCTTAGTTTCCCAATCCTGCTGTTTGAATGGACTAATAACAACTCAAAAATCATATCACCATAACATTGCATGTGCCTGGAAGATGTGGAGCACTCTAGGGAGTGTGGCATGCCGCGGTCGTAAGATGGTGCCATATGAGGGAGATCGTCGGTGAGGGCATACATCACGCCCTGTCATTTTCCATACAGTGATATATATATATTGTTTAGTCTTCCGCTTGCTTTTATCACTGGATCTGAAGTATGAATTGCAGTTTTGGTATACTTTTACTCATGTGAATGCTTTAAATCAGACAACATTGAATCATAATCATTTTTGTTGCATAAGTGACGGTCTGGAACTCGGGAGTTGAGTTTATACACGACCCCTGATTTTCAGGGTGTTACAAGTTGGTATCAGAGCGTGAATAAAAGTATATTAGGCCTGGGTTATGGTCTCGCGACGTACGCTGTCGCTTCCTTTGACATAGGTGGGTGCGAGAAGGGTCTAGAAACACTTCTAGGATCGCAGATTCGTCAATAGACAAAGTCTATTTGAATCGATCGCACGATCAAGTCTGTAACGCATCTCGGGTCGCGTAAAGCAACCCGGATAGCTCTTAGGTTGTTGGTGAGTGGGTTGAGACGTTCTTTGAACGATCCTAAACCTGTGAATGTGAATCCTTGGGCCGTGGGACAACCATGACTCCTGTATTCAATCGTCAGGGCTTAAAAACCTCGTTTCACCAAAAATCCTCAAATTCTACCTCCCACCACTCCAATCTTCAATTCTTTCTTATCCTTTTCATGTTAGGCATCAAACCTAATGTGAAAATAACATAAAATAATGCTTTCACAAAATTTTATAGTGAATAGTAAAATTTTATGAAAAATGGCCATAAGGACATTCTAACTTCACTTTCTTTAGAAATTAATAGTCTATATGGATGTACTAGCTCCTTCTACCCCAAAATCATATGCTGCATGATAGGGTTTTATATTTGGGATTGTGGATTGGTCCCGGAAAGCCCCAAACACATGTTTGAGCCTATATAGGTCAAAATACAATGAACCAAGGTTGGGACCATACCTTTTTAGGGTCCCTGGACCATGGGGGACCAAACCCATGTGGTCCCACCGACCGAATAGGTGGTCGGTCGGCGATGCCATCGCCGGTCTGGCGATGCATCGCCGATCACCCTTGTCCGTTGGAGGTTTGCTTTGAGATGTGAGGGTATTTTGGATATTTCACACCCCCCACGTATGGTTCGTGGGTATAAAACCCCTAAATCATGCACTTCCTTCACAAACAGCCCTCCCCATAGCTCCATTTTCGTTTTCCAGCAACTATCTCCAAAATTCGTGATTCCAAATCACCCCTAGATCCATCCTTGGCCAAAAACAACCACCCTCCATCGTTCCTTTGGAGTTGGCAGCCCTCCCTCTTGAAGATTTCATCTTTTGGAGCTCTAAAAACCCCCAAATCGAGCTGAAATTGTGAGGTGCTCCATTTCACTTTTTTATTTTCATTTCTCCTTGAAAATACATCCTTGGGAAGCTTGAAGCATCCCTCTACAACGCCTAAATCTTCATTTTTCAGTTTGGATAGCCACTTCTTCGTATTTTCTCCGTCTTCCATGGCTTTCGTGGAAGCCATTTTAGGATTTTTATCACTCTCCTCCATCTTATCTTTGATGGGTAAAAGGAAGACTACAGTAGACGAGGCTGGGCCAAGTCGCCCTGCTCATTCGAAAAGATTGCGGGGTGGTGCCGCAAGTTCAAGCGCCGCCACAGGTCCAGCTATAGCCCGAGAGTTCCGTACAAAGCGGGATTTGGATCCCCATACTCACCTTGGGCGAGTGATTCTAGCTGAGATGCCTCAGGGCCAATACACTGATCGCAAAGTGTTGTTTGAGGCGGACGTGGAAGGGCGACTGTTCAGTGAATTTTTATTGTTCGAGCGCATTGAAGCTGCGCATTGGGGTCTGATCTTTGAAGCTCGCGCTCGTGCTAATGTGAGCACCGTTCGTGCCTTCTACACTTGTATCCAGAATCCTACCTTAGAACCATTACAGTTCAAAATCCCTTTTAGTAGAGATCGGATGGCTACGATTGATGTGCGACTGATTGCGCAACTTCTGAACGTGCCTCTTGGTGATGTTCATCCTAGTGAGAAGAATCTGAGGAGTAGGCGTGAACGAGATCGCCGCACCAGGTTTCTGTGCGGTAAATTAGTTCCATGGCAGCCTAATAATAGCCTCAAGGCGACGTATATGTCTGATGATTTGCACCTGCTGCATCATATCTGCACGTTCAATGTGTATCCCAGGTCGACGAATCGCATTGAGTGTACGCGCCTTATGGTTGATTTCCTGTATCTGGTGGCCCAGGGAGAGAACGTATGTATGGCCACTTTCATCTTGCGACAGATAATCCTCATAGCCAAGTCAAGAAGAACGTCCGAATCACTTCCTTTTGGCCGTCTGATATGCAATATTGCGCTTGAGTTTGCTTACAGACTTGGGCCAGAATTGCCAGTTTCGATTCATAGCATTGATGAGTCGACTATGGTTAAGATGAAGATTGGGTCTCAGTACCGTGAAAATCAGCTTGAGGAGGATAGCGAGGATGACTTTGATGATGAGGAGGATCCAAGTGAAGGAGAACCTGGAGCAGAAGTTCAGGAAGAAGTCCAGGAAGAGACAGAAGAGGAGGTTCAGGATACAGATGAGAGCCCTCCTCCTTCTGCTCAGGCTACTGGCGATGATCGCATTGCTCGGATCGAGGAGAGTCAGATCGCCTTGCGAAGGGAAGTTCAGGAACTTCACGCTGAAAGAGGATGCCAAGGCCGTTACAAAGAGAAAATTCGACAAGGTGACTCGCACCTTGAAGGCGATCCTGTGTTGCTTGCAGGATAAGGGTGCTCCTCCTCCATCACCCGACTCAGACTAGCGATGTGACCTTTGATGTTATTGTTAGTAGTTAGTTATTTTCTACTTTTATTGTGTAAGCTTGTTAAGGCTAGTGCTATGCTTATGTTGCTGTTGTAATTTTAACTGTCTTAGTTCCCATGTATTTCTCGTCATGATGCTTGTAAGGATATATTCCTTGTATTGTGACAATTTTGATTAAATGAAATGCATGAAATGCCTTTGACTCCTTGTGTGAATGATTGCGGTGTATTTGTGCTATTGAGACTGATAAGGTTGCGCCCTATTTTGAATATACGGAATGCAGCCTAAGGCTACGCGGAGCACGGCTCGGCTTGCATTGACTGAGCCTATGGATCAGGCTCCTTCGCAGTCTGATGCCCATGTGGACCCTGCTGTGGGCCCGATTCCTGAGACAGTTCGAGCGTCTCAGCCTACTGCTGGTCCTACAGTTGGACCACCGCCGTTCACACCGCCAGTCAGAGAGCCTTATCATGCATCTACTTCGACGCAGCACACGCCACAGCCTGCTCCACCTCCTGACAGATTTGAGCAGATGATGGCTATGATGCAGCAGCAGCAGCAGCTTCTGACTACCATTGTGGGGACATTAGCCCAGGGTGGGGGTGTGACTCCACCTGCACCACCTTCGCATCCAACTGGGGATGCTTATACATATGCCCAGGATGAGGGCATGGCTCATCCTGTACCACTTGCTTACCCTGCGGGGAATGCCGCAGATACACGTGGCCTATTAGAGCGATTCCAGCGCTTACGGCCTCCCACTTTTACGGGTTCTCATAGACCCGAGGAGGCCGAGTATTGGCTCGACCGTGTGTCGAAGATATTGCGGATGCTTCATTGCACAGAGGCCGAGCAGGTAGAGTTGGCTACATTCCTATTTGAGCGAGAGGCCAGCCTGTGGTGGGATAGCGTATTGCGGACCGTTGCCGCCGACTTTATATGGACATGGGCAGCGTTTGAGTTCTGCTTTCACGAGAAGTATTACCCCCAGACGTACAGGTATGACCGGGAGAATGAGTTTCTTCACCTCCGACAGGGAGCCATGACAGTCACAGAGTATGAGCATCGGTTTACGGAGTTGGGCAGATACGTCCCGACTATTTTTGCTGATGAGCAGATGCGCATACGGAGCTTTTTGGAGGATTTGTGACCGGATATTCGGTCGAAGATGTTCTGTTTGAGCATTCCCTCATATGCGGAGTTGATTCACATGTCTATGAGGGCAGAGCAGGATGTGGATCGACTTGCGCGATCTCGTGGCCCTGTTGCTTCTAGGCCACGACCAGACATGCAGGACAGGCACTTCGCAGGCAAGAGGTCTCGCGTCGACCCTCCTACTAGGGCTACAACGCCTGTACCACCGTTTCGGTGCCCTGATTTGACATGTACATACTGTGGGAGGTCAGGCCACTTGGCGTAGAGTTATTTTTCTCGGATGCGGGACAGTGGGTTCTCGCCGCCGCATAAGATCGACCGTGTACGTTCACAGGCGATATCAGCACCGCCTATATGGTTAGCTCCTGTGCACCCTTCTTTCAGACTTCCGGTATCACAGATCAGGCAGCCTCCACGGCCCATGACACAGCGGCCGAACCGGCCACAGCAGGCTCGGATTCATGCATTGACAGCTGAGGTAGCTGCGACACCGACTTTTCAGCATTCGGCCTTCGAGGTCACTGCCCATATTGGAGGTACTCGTATTCTCGTGATGGTGGACACTGGTTCCACGATTTCTTTGATATCACGTGCTGTAGTCAGGCATCTTGGGTTACAAACTATTACTATGGATAGGGTGCGAGTCCTTGCAGCTCATGGGGATTATTCAGATGTTACATAGATGTGTGAGGGTTGTTTGGTGGATCTGGGAGGCAGGATGATGACTCTTGATCTTGTCGTCGACCCCTCTCTTGTTTATCTCGACGTCATTCTTGGTATAGACTGGTTGACTGCTGGGAGGGCCGAGATTGACTGCGAGACTCTTATGGTGACGGTGTACGAGCCAGAGGGCACGCCTTTCACATTTTCAGTCCAGGTAAATCTCCCTTTTCGCATACTTAGTTACGCCACTTTATTGCGAGACGCTGGTGCCCAGGTACTTGAGCATACGCCAGTCATTTCCGAGTTCGGGGATCTGTTCAGGAAGATCCCTGGTTTGCCGCCCAGACGAGAGATCGATTTCACTATCGATCTGGTTCCTGGTTCTACGCCCGTCTCACAGCCGATGTATCGCATGACAGCATGTGAGATGGAGGAGTTGAGGACGCAGATTGATGGTCTGCTAGAGCTTGGCCTTATACAGCCTAGTGTGTCTCCTTGGGGAGCACCGGTCTTGTTCGTGAGGAAGAAGGACGGTTCGATGCGATTGTGTATTGATTATCGCAGACTGAACCAGATCACGGTGAAGAACAAGTACCCTTTACCCAGGATCGATAACTTGTTTGATCAGTTGAGAGGAGCGCAGTACTTCTCGAAGATTGATCTTCAGTCAGGATATCATCAGTTGTGCGTCAGGGATGAGGACGTGCAGAAGACAGCATTCAGGACCAGTTTTGGCCACTACGAGTTCCTCGTGATGTCGTTCGGTCTCACGAACGCACCAGCCGTGTTCATGGATCTGATGAACCGGATATTTCGACCTTTCCTCTATCGATTCGTCGTTGTTTTTATTGACGACATTTTGATGTACTCTAGGAGTCGAGAGGAGCATGAGGAGCACTTACGTTTGGTCCTGGATACGCTCAGACAGCATCAGTTGTTCGCACAGTACAAGAAGTGCGACTTCTGGAAGCAGGAAGTGAAGTTCCTGGGACACGTGGTGTCCAAGGATGGTATGGCAGTTGACCTGTCTAAGGTAGCTGCGGTGCAGGACTGGGAGCAGCCTAGTTCTGTCACTGAGGTGAGGAGTTTCTTGGGTCTCGCTGACTACTATCGGCGCTTCATTCAGGACTTCTCGAAGATCGTGAGACCCTTATCTCAGTTGACACGGAAGGACGTGAAGTTCGCCTGGAATGACAAGGCGGAGTCAGCTTTTCAGGAGCTGAAGGACAGACTTACGTCCACCCCTGTGCTAGTATTGCCAGAGCAAGGGGTTAGATACACTACATACACTGACGCGTCTAGCGTTGGTCTGGATTGTGTCCTTATGCAGAGGGACAGGATAATTTCGTATGCCTCGAGACAATTAAGGAAGCACGAGGAGAATTATCCTACACACGACCTAGAGTTGGCAGCCGTTATATTCGCACTGAGACTCTGGAGACATTACCTCTACGAAGAGGAGTTCAAGTTCTTTTGCGACCACAAGAGCCTCAAGTACATATTCACGCAGCGAGACTTGAATATGAGGCAGCGACGATGGATGGAGATGTTGAAGGACTTCAAGTTTGAAGTCTCTTACCATCCTGGGAAGGCGAACCTTGTGGCTGATGCGTTGAGCCGCAAGAAGGCGATAGATTTTGCGGCTCCGCTGATGGTTGCTGAGTAGGATATAGTTGAGTTTTTACGAGACTTTGAGCCGTATGAGTTCATCGCACATGTACAGGTGCGATTTCAGATCGATGACCGGGTCATCGAGGCGCAGAGGGATGATGCGCATCTGACTGAGCTTCGAGAGCAGGCCAGTGATGATGCAGACGCCGACTGGCGAGTTGGTATGGATGGGGGCTTACGTTATCGTGGCCGCCTATGCGTCCCAGATGTCCCTCACTTGAGACGAGAGATTCTCGAGGCTGCGCATTGTACTAGACTCACGATGCATCCAGGCAGTACGAAGATGTATCGTGACGTGAAGAGGACGTATTGGTGGGAAGGTATGAAGACCCACATAGCAGAGTTCGTGTCCCGTTGTCTCACTTGTCAGCAGGTGAAGGCAGAGCATCGCCGACCACCTAGACTTTTACAGCCTATGCCGATCGCAGAGTGGAAGTGGGATTTCATTTCCATGGACTTCATTTCAGGGCTGCCGAAGACGAGGAAGGGACATGATTCCATTTGGGTGATCGTCGACCGTCTGATGAAGTCGGCGCACTTCCTACCGATTAGAGTTACAAACTCCGCAGACGAGCTGGCTAGACTGTACATCAGAGAGATTGTGTGTCTGCATGGAGTTCCGTTGGAGATCGTGTTGGACAGAGACACGCGGTTCACTTCTATTTTCTGGACTCGCATTCAGGAGGCTATGGGTGTGAAGTTGAAGTTCAGTACTGCCTTCCACCCACAGACAGACGGACAGACAACGGGTGAACCAGATCTTAGAGGATATGTTGCGAGCTTGCGCATTGGACTTCAAGGACAGTTGGGATGATTGTCTTGCTTATGTGGAGTTTGCGTACAACAACAGCTTTCAGGTGAGTATCGGTATGACACCTTACAAGGCGTTGTATGGGCGACCTTGTCGCGCACCGCATTGTTGGGCTGAGGTCGGTGAGCGTAGCTTGATTGGCCCAGAGTTGGTGCAGGCGACGTCAGATAAGATTGATATCATTAGAAGTCGGCTTCTCACAGCGCAGAGCAGACAGAAGAGTTATGCCGATACGAGACGGAGGCCACTAAAGTTCACAGTTGGGGATCATGTATTCTTACGAGTTTTCCCTATGAAGGGAGTCCTTCGGTTCGGAAAGAAGGGGAAGCTGGCACCGCGATTCATTGGTCCATTCCAGATCCTCGATCGTGTGGGAGCAGTGGCTTACCGATTGGCTTTACCCACGCCTCTCGCGAGCGTTCACAACGTATTTCATGTTTCTATGCTGAAGAAGTACGTTGCTGATCCTTTCCATATCATCAGATGGGAGCAGGTGCAGTTAGGAGAGGATGTTACTTATATCCTGCGACCGACATGTATCCTAGATAGGAAGGAGCAGGTACTGCGTCGCAAGGTGATTCCCCTTGTGAAGGTATTGTGGATGCATCACTCTGAGGAAGAGGCTACCTGGGAGACAGAAGCCGAGATCAGAAAGAACTACCCACAGCTTCTCGAGGAGTACGAAAAGGTACAAATTTTGAGGACAAAATTATTTGTTAAGGGGGGTAGATTGTAACGCCTGTGAAAAATTCATACTTGGGCTCGAGTACCAACTCGACTCGAAATTGCGTAGAATTAATTCCTATGGAAATTAAGCGTAAGTTAGCTAGCGCAACGCTGGAGTAGCTGGGAAATATTCCCTGATCACTTTAAATACGTTCTACAAGACCCAAATCGAGTCGAACCAACGATTCTATAATACTCTATAACCTTAGACCAAACTCTAAGCAGGTTTGTTCTCTGGACCACTTTGAATCTTTGTATTGGATCTAAACCGTGCGTCGAAAGTCCGATACCTCCTATCTTAGACCGTTAGAACCGCCTATATGGACTTGACAATCATTTCGAAAATCAAGTCAAACCGATAATCACAGGCTATTTCATTGAGCCCGGACCGAAGAGAGTGCGAATAGGGACATAATTGGAATTTCAAATTCAAATCTGGCACATGACTTGACGCGACAGTATTAAGCGTTCTGACCGTTAGAATTCAGCCAGATTATACCTTCGGATCAGAAAAAATTTCTATTTTATATCATGAGACTTTCAGCCCTGATCTACGTGCGGTGACCACTGAACTGAAACTGGTCCGCCACGTGCGATCTGCGAACCCTGTCGGACTGAAAACTTAATACGTGCTAGATCTGGTACGCATGAGCTTAAGTCCGATCGCATTCGGCCAGGGGACCATCAGAAAGCATCTTTTGGACCGAAACAGCCCCGAATTGGATATGCACTAAGTGAACCTTGTACCGGAGCCCATTTTCGGCGTTTTTGGGCTTATAAAAGGGGTTGAAACCCTCACTCCTCTCTCCCATCCGAATTTGAGAGAAACCCTAGATTTGGAGGGAGAAAAGGTGAGAGTTTGTGAGAGAGAGTAGGATAGATTTTTCCAGCCTTCGTGCCACCTGTTGCTAGTGCCTAAGCAACACCTCCTGATCACCAAGCCGGTGATTCTTTCCCGTTTTCAGGTATGAAACAACCCTAAAAGTTGTTGATTTAAGGTTCACTAGGATCCATAGCTTTTTAACCAATAGATCTTGTAAAACAGGTTCTCTTATCGCCGTACACGAAGCGTATACGCTCCGTTCAAATTTACGCATCCATAAGAGACAAGGTGAGGATTTTACACGCTTTGATTGACGGTTTCCAACGCTTTCAATGTCGTTTAATAGTAGATTATTGACGGCATCGCCGTTTGACATGTACAACATGCTATCCGTTTCCTGTTTCGTAAATCAACGAAGAATATGAAATTTAGGGCATTTTAGTCATTTGTAGGAAGTACTGATTACATTCATATTTTGTTGATGTGATTGACATGGTTTGTTGTCGCATTAGAAAGTTAGGAATACGTGCATAATTAGTTTGGCGAAGAGATTCGCCAAATTGCGCACTTTGGGTCGACATACTATATGTAGACTTAAGTGTGTAGTGTATGTGTTTGTATAAATGCTTGTATTAGTATGTATTGAATTAAATGATGTTATGAATTAGTTTGAGACTGATTTCTCAATTAATATGCTGACGTAAATGATTTTCTACATGTTGACTATGTACATGATTCCATTATATGCATAAAATGTACATGCTTGGAGATTTGCCTAAGTTGTATATTATAACATGTGTTAACATGCTCACATGATTGTATTTCAATTCCAATACTCCTACATAAATTGCTGATCTGAATTCATATGTGTTTGGGACTATACTTAGTCCAGGCAGTCGGTAACCGAGCGAATTCGTGATTGGCTGGTCTAGGCCACGAACGACCCGTCGATGAACGCGAGTCGTGTTTGGAGTTGGCGGCAGTGGTTAGGCCACGCGAAGTGTTTTACGCACTTCATGTCGTTCGACTTGAGATGCGATCGCGCTAGTCGAGCCTGTCAAGTAACCCGACTGGCCGATGTATGTTCACCCTGTATGAGTCATAACTGCTTGAACCTAGGGTACTGAACTTACCATTGTAAACCCTGTTAACCATGGTACTTTGATCCACGAAGACTCATGAGCCAGGCATGGTGGTATGGGACACCGTGGTCGAGCTGTCGGCCTATGCTGGGGCCACAAACCTCCCCGTAGTGACCAGTGAGCACCTAGTCTCGTGAGCAGATTATGGTGGTATGGGACACTATATTCTAGCTGTCGGCCTACACTGATCAGGCGACAAGTCCTTTGTAGTGACCGCGAGCGTATTCTGAGTCTACGGGAGGCGACGACCCTTCAGTAGCATAGAGTACAGTAGGCCTGTATTGATAAGGTGATGGGGGAGCGGTGCAACGAGTGCGAGCAACAGCCCTGACAACCCTTGCAGTGACTTACGAAATATACATCGTATGAGATTACTAGGAGTGACGACCCTAAACAGGATCTGTGTTGGGATTGATACAAGGGAGGTACCTTAGTTTCCCAATCCTACCGTTTGAATGGACTAATAACAACTCGAAAATCATATCACCATAACATTGCATGTGCCTGGAAGATGTGGAGCACTTTAGGGAGTGTGGCATACCGCGGTCGTAAGATGGTACCATATGAGAGAGATCGTCGGTGAGGGCATACATCACGTCATGTCATTTTGCATTAACAAAAGTATTAGGATTGTCTGATTTACTGCTTTACTATTATCGTATGATTGATTTGTGAACATGCTAATCTTTGCTCTATGATTCCACCGAGTTGATCACTCACTCCCACGTTATGGGATGGTGTTTGCAACACCCACCAGACCCTGTTGTAGATGCAGGAGATGCTGAGATCCAGGAGGCAGAGCCAGACTTCGACGAGGACCAGGACGAGTTCTCGTACATGCAGTATCATGATGGCTTTGCTTAGGCAACCTGGGTTGACGGGACTTCAGTGGGACTATTTTGAACATTTGATTTTGTTCATGTATATGTATATGAGACTCAGAGATGTATTCATACTTTAGAGACAGATGAGATCTACTTTGTTTTTCCATACAGTGATATATATATTATTTAGTCTTCTGCTTGCTTTTATCACTGGATCTGAAGTATGAATTGCAGTTTTGGTATACTTTTACTCATGTGAATGCTTTAAATCAGACAACATTGAATCATAATCATTTTTGTTGCATAAGTGACGGTCTGGAACTCGGGAGTTGAGTTTATACACGACCCCCGATTTTCAGGGTGTTACACAGACACTGGACGGTTTGGACATTGAAGGAAATGCATTGAGGTGGACCCTGATTAGGTGGGCCACCTCATGGGGAATAGTGTAAATACATCACACACAAAGTGGGCCACACATGATGATTCAGATAGAATATAAGCCTCATGGTGGGGTCCATTCAAATAGGCTACACAACCCTATTATAATCTCATAAAATAAATAAATAAAAAATGAAATAATAAGGGAGAGAGAGAGATGGAGAGTGGGACACGCGTATGATGGAGGGCTCCGCCACTATGAGCCCTCCCTTATAAGAAATCATACAATCAAATGGATCCCTATACACATGGGACCACCGAAATCGTAAATCAACGGTGGAGATCCGTTCCCCACCGGTATGGATGATCTAAATGACCTTTCTAATGCAAGAAAATAAACATCATGATGGGGTACATGGAGAATGCCCCCATCATGGAATGATCATGATGATCAAGGTGGGCCATCGGCCACAACTTAGGGTCCCAAGTGAGATCCAAACCATTTATCGGTTGGCCTCACTTGGCCCATCTCAAAAACATGAAAAACTAACATTATCAAGCACCCACCGTTCGATCTTCTTACTCCTATGGGTTCCTTAGCACCTTAGCTTATATTTCAATGGGTGAGATGAGGAATGGATGACTAGGATGAGAGATGATGGGGTAGGAAAGTGGGCCACCTTGGAGCTTGAAATGCTTGGAGAACTCTCATACGTATGGGGTTTTCCTCTCTTGCTTGGAATGAGTTTGAAAATGAGAGAGAGAGACTTGTAAAGGGAGAGAGAGATAGATGGGTGATGGATGTGGTGAGTGATGAGTGTGCAAGAAAATCTTGACTTTTGTGGTCATTTGTATAAGAAAAGCATGGGTGGTGTAAGAACTTTTTGACTTTGAGGGTTTTTGGTGTAAGAAAGGTATGGGCTTTGTAAGAGATTCTTGACTTTTGTGGTTGCTGGGAATGGGTGAAAGGTGATGTGTACTTGACATGTGATGTGATGAGATTGATTGATTGATGAGATTGATGTGACACCTCGTAGAGATTCCCTTGAATTTCGCAACGCGCGACGTTTTTCTCACACCGAACGTTGGCTCACATCTCTTGACCAGGGTATCGCCTCGGCGCGTAAGTCGCGGCATCAGAACCGTAGCGATGATGCGGTTGCTATAGTAATGGTCTTGGGTTGAGTCGATATGGGTTGACGGCATATGAATTAGGGTCGCGCGTAAATATCGGTTAAAGGTCGAAGGTTGTTAGAATTCGACCGGTAAAACCGCGGAAGTTTACGGAACAGTACGGACTAAGATACGGGTCTTACACACGCCGAAAATATTTGGTCAGTGGGAGAGGGTATCTTGTCATGATGGTGGGGCAAATGATCTTCATCCCATGTTGAACTCACCATCGCCCTTGATGATGATGAGCGACCGGGATTTTTGGGCATCCCGTGAGTTGCGAGTGGTTGAGCAGTCCTCGACAGAGCGGCCAGAGGGCGCATATGAGACTGACTTGGCACTGGAAGAGACCAATGGGTCCTAGTCGGAGTCTGAAGAGAGGGGGTCAGTTGGATCCGCACTGATAAAGGCCAACCTAGTGAGGATCGGGTCGGGGTATCACATTTTGAACTCTGTGGTACTCTGAGCTCCCTCACCAGACGAGCTCCTAAGTAGAACTCCTGAGGGTGAGGTGGCTATTTTTTAGGTCGCCATTCAGTGCAGTTTGAGGTTCTCCTTTCAGAGGATAGTAGGGTGGATTCTCGGGTACTCGAAGTTAGCCCCCACGCTGTTGATCCCCAATGCCTGGAGAGCATTATTGGGTCATTCATTCTCTAGTCTGAGCTACCCCAGCCTCAGCCAACCGTGATTGGTGGGTGTTTATTCACCACTATTTCATGTGACGTGATCCACTAAGATTTAGATTCGTCTCATTTTTAGACTCATGTTTTAAAATTATTTGCAAAATTTATAGATGACTAGAATATAACATGCATTATTGTGAGCCCCACAGACCACGGTCCAGCAGTGACTAGGTAAATATAAGGTGTCGTTTGGGTGGATCCCAGCGTCTTCCGTGGTCGATGGGTCCCTAACTGTGGAGCCCACTTTGATGCATGCGGCTTACATACACACCAACTATCCATTTTGAAAGGGCATATCAAGGCATACTTTAACAAATAAAGCATACCTACATTTTAAGGGACCATACTATAGGAAACAATAGTGAATGAATCCCCACGGTTATAAACTTCATGAGCCACCGGAATGTTTATTTTCCATCTAACCTGCTGATAAGGTAAAAAATAACTGGATGAAGAGACCAGACAAATATAAGCTTGATTCAAAACTTCTGTAGGCCATGGAAAGATTTTACAGCCAATTACCACTGCTTTATTTTTTAAATCATAACCTAAAATGAGTTTTCAAAATGGATGGACGGCATGGATATAAAATACATGCATCACAGTAGCCCCACGATCAGAGATCCCACCCAGCCCGTCAGTATGCAATCCGCGTGGACTGCGTCCCATCAACGGATATATTCCAAAGTAACTGTACATGTGAAATGGATGGGATGAATAAATGAGTAGTTATTTGATACTCTGTTGCAGTATCATGCTTTGTACACAGGCACTCAGAAATCGCATATGCGGCAAACATTGACTCAAATTGAACCGGTAAAATTCTGAAACCACCATCCCTAAGTCACGATCTCAAAACCGTATTGGTTGAATAATTCTAACCCTCTCATTCGTGGACACTTGTTTGCTGAAATAGGACTATTGGATATTTTTTAATTTTAGCCGTTCAATAGATGACCACCATTCCAGTGGTCATGGAATCAAATAAGCCACCTTTTGGTATATGATAAGTCTGAACCGGGACCCATAATTTGGACAGATTTGTAAGTAATTTCTAGGAACTTGCGTATCACCGACAGCACTTTGCCAGAGTATTAATGGATAGCCAAAAGAAAGAAAGAAAGAGAGAGAAAGGGCAAAGAAAGAAGACTCATCCATGTACTTCAAAAGTGCCGTTTTTAATTTTGGTAACCGCATGAATGGCTTTGATCTACATGAGTGGGCCCTTGGCATGATGACGGGGGACAGAGTTTGGCTGGGCAACCCAACACCAGCCAGCTAACTGATGTCTAAGCTCTATGAACCCCACCATGATGTGTGTTTTATCCTTGTTGTCCAGCCATTTTGCTTTCTCAATTCAGGGCATGAGCCTAAAACATAAGCAAATCCACATCTCAGGTGGACCACACCACAAAAAATAGTATTGATGGAACATCCACCATTAAAAACTTGCTAGGGTCTGGTATAATATTTATTTTCCGAATGAAGGGATAACACCGTAACACAAATATTAACTTCATCCAAAACTCGTGGCCCCAATAAGTTTTCAATGATTAGCATTTAATCCTCATTATTTTCTATGGTGTGGTCCACCTAAGCATTTAATCCTATTGTTTCCAGTGGTGTGGTCTATCTAAGATTTGGATCTACCTCATTTTTGGGCCCATGTCCTAAAATGAACTGAAAAAAAAAAAAAACAGATACATAGCATAGATAAAACACATAAATCACAGTAAGGCCGATGGAGCTTTAACACCAACTAGCTAGCTTGCTGGTGTTGGGGTCATTAGCCAAACCAAGTGCGCGGACTCTAATTTGGAGTGGTCCCATGAGCCATTGAAATGGTCCACATTTCCAAAACCTAAAAGGTAGCATTTTTATCATATCTTAAAGGTTATCTCACCTTGAGATCGTGGGTCCACCAAAAGCCATGTCTATTTCCTTCTCATCCTATCAAGTGTATGGTGGCTTGCCCTAAATGTACGGTTTTTGGCGGAGTATGATGGTCCATTCCATGCATTTTCTGCCTTGTGCTCTCTGCTATATAAATATTTCAAAATAGGCCGTCGAAGAGATGGCCCACATTAAATTGGTCATAAACCAGCAACCATACTGAATGATATTGTAAACAGCTAATTGATGGGAAATAATCAATGGTCCAAATTCAAACAAAGTGTCCATTGATCCAAGTTTAAGTTGGGTCTATCAATCTACTTATGACCCATCAACAATGCATCCAACAAT
Organism: Magnolia kwangsiensis; assembly: GCA_037074715.1. Taxonomy (NCBI): domain Eukaryota; kingdom Viridiplantae; phylum Streptophyta; class Magnoliopsida; order Magnoliales; family Magnoliaceae; genus Magnolia; species Magnolia kwangsiensis. Next base: position 18,820,976 of record CM073582.1, read on the forward strand.
TTGGACGGCTTTGATTTAAGTTATTTGTATTCTACAGTTCTACTTAAGGATTATGATCTATTAAGAGGATTTCATAACTCTTATTGGGTGTTTGGCTAGATATAAAACTGTCCTCAGTAAGCCTATTTCACATATCCATCTTTGGATAAGCTTGTTTGGACATATCCATCATGCAAAGGCTTATTTGTTTGGTAAACACATTATTTGAGTAGACTATGATAAGCCTGTATGCTACTGGCCTACCTGTAAGGCGATCCGTAAGTTTGTGGGTCCTTGTTCTGTTATCTTTTTCAAAGCCGTAAGGTGATCTGTCAGTTTGTGGGTCCTTGTTTTGTTATTTTTCAATGTTATCTAACTTTTTCAAGGATTGTTGGACTGGTAAAGTCTCTTGATATACATTGGTACACAAACTTGTAATAGTTGCTTCTGTAATATATTCTCCCACGGTATCGAACCTCTTATAAATTCTTCCAAAAAGAGTTAGGAAAATCAAACGTATTTTTTGCTTTCATAATTCAAATACAAGACATTATGCTTTCATACTGATGTAGAGCGGGTCGCGGACAATTTCATGGCTAAGATGGATCAGAAAAGGCACGGTCGGCGACAGAAGTGATCCGGACCATCGGACCTTAGATCGGGCGTATCTCACAATCCGGAATGAGTTATCCGACGTAAAATATATAATTTTGGGGTAGAACGAGCTACTTTAGCCAACCAACCCGGCTACGCCGGGTTGCGCAGCCCGGATTTGCGAAAAACCCCCTGATCGACGGTCGTTTCCTCGTTTTAATTTTGTTTTTACTATAAATAGTAAGTTTTAGTTTGAGTATAACTTTTCATCCGTTGGGCTTTAGGAGTTGTGTCCAACATGAAAAGTGCTTAGGATAATTAGGAGAACGGTTTGTTGAAGCCAAATAGGACACTTACTATTTTTGGCCGAAAACCTTGCGCACTAGTAGACATCGTGACCGTCTATAAATAGTAAGTTTACTATTTATAGTAAGTTGCGAATTCTAGAAGTTTTAGTTGTAGTATGAGTCTGATTTCTTTCATGTTGCTTGGTTCCCTTATTTAAAGGGGTGTAAACTCGTTTTTAATATTTCATCAATCAATTTTGAATTTATTAGAATTATTTCTATTTTCCTGCTTTCTTTCCTCGTGGATTCGAGGAGTCTCTGTGAGGAGTCCAGAGAAGCTCCGTGGATTCGGAGTAGTTATCCTTGAGGAAGACGGTGATCGACCTCATCACGTTCATCCCTGCGTCACATACCGTATCAAACAACCTCTTGCTCTGAAAACTCAAGCAGTTAGAGGAATGTATATCAAGGAACTTTAACACTCCTATGACAATCACACACCTTGGATAAGGGAAAAAGATAATCTACAAATATACTCACAATGGTTGCCATTAATGGTTGTCTTTGAAGTTTGTTGGATGAAGAAGATAAGATGATATCAATTAGGCCAAGTTTTGAAACTTGAAATTAATTTACTAATGCAAGTACCCAACAGATCTAAAATCAAGAGCTTTTATTTTTTGTTAGCTTTTTATTATACCTTACTGCTAGTTGACACTTCACTGTTAGCCACCCCTACTAAGGATTAATACTAAGACCTCAGTGTTGAAATGAGGTATCTTTCAATCAGTCTATCACTTGAGCTATCGATCACTCTCATAGTAGACTCACATTTTGATGGGGCGGGGCAAAGGCATTGCGACTCATGATCATGCCCAATTGAGACTTTTCATCCCAATATATCATCAGTGCGCTCACACAAGATGACCACAAAATAAGATAATGATCATAAATTTGTCTCATAAACCAGCAAGGTATTGAGATCTATGGCCAACAACTCTTCCTTGGTGAACATTATATTCACTTTAGAGTCCCCAGTACACAAATACCAAAGTTCACTAATTTAACCCATCTTATATGCATTTAATGTACTCCCATATATTTAATTCACTAATTGAACCCATCTTATATACATTTAATGTACTCTCAAATATTAATTATAGTATTGTACCCTGTCTATCTAATTGAAGTGATGTCACCAAGTTCTGTGGGCCACACCAAGATGTATATGTTGTATCCAATTGAAGTGATGTTCTATCCAATTGAAGTGATGTCTATCCAATTATAGTATTGTACCCTGTCTATCCAATTGAACTCATCTTATATACATTTAATGTACTCCCATATATTTAATTCACTAATTGAACCCATCTCATATACATTTAATGTACTCTCAAATATTAATTATAGTATTGTACCCTGTCTATCTAATTGAAATGATGTCACCAAGTTCTGTGGGCCAAAGCAAGATGTATACGTTATATCCACACTGTCCATACATTTGGAGATATTATATTTAGGGCATGATGTCAAAGAATGAGGTAGATCCAAGGCTAGAGTGGACCCCACCACAGAAAATAGTGGGGAGAGTAACGACCACAGATGAAACCTTTCAAATGTCCACCATGATGTTTATTTGTGATCCAACTTGTTCATGTGTTAACACATATATGAAAGAAGGGAAAACATAAATATCAGCTTGATCGAAAACTCTCGTGGCCCTTAAAAAATTTTAATGGTGGCCATTACTCTCCCTACTGTTTTCTATGGTGGGGTCCACTCAAGCTTTGAATCTGGCCCATTCTTTGGATCATGTCCTAATAAGATCTCTCCAAATGAATGGAAGGTGTGGAAACAAAACATACATCACGGTGGGGTCTACATAACTTGGTTACGTCACTTCAATAGCCAATCTGGCTACTTAACCTGTCATATCTAATCTACGTCCCTATCTTAGACCCCATAGCTATCATAATCTACGGTCAAGATGGCCGCCATTATCATTAGATACTATCCACATCATTAGTTTTATAGTTTTCTATGACAGAATTCCAATAACATTGCAGCATAGAAGAAATGAAATGTGGCATGTGGCAGGGCGATGCACAAATCCAGTCTGCTCATATGTAATGCCTTATCATGGATGGTTTAAATCTCAAGAATCATACCAATTAGACAATCGTATCCATCTTCTTTTTGTCTATTTAGTTAATGGTGTAAAACGAAATTAGTCAATATATAGTGGATGAACCATAGAAAAATAATAGATGAGGTTATCTTATGTTTTTATTTTTAAAACATAGTCATCCATCTTATTGATATGGATGGACCTCACCTAACCATGTGTCTTATAAAGAGATGGTTCTATCACATTAACATTCTTCCTGTTTTACCATATATTTTTTTAAAATTTTGACAGGGTCAACGAGCGTTTTACATATTTATCCGAAATTGACCCGTATAGTTGCAACTTTTTATCCAGTTTATTTTATGAAGAGCCAAAACTGGCCGAGTCCAAGACTTACCCTTGGACGTACTGACAAGCATTTAAAGGTCAAAATACCCTTGCGATTGGCTGGTGTGCGAAGACGAGCCCTGACGCTCGGACGCGGCGGAAACGGATTGGCTACTCCCCCTGACAGCAGCCAATAGCTGGTGGTCGGTGCTATGTGGGCGCCATCATGATGTATGTGTTTCATCCATGCCATCCATCTATTTTTACATATCATTATAGGAAACAGTGTTGGATGAGGGTCAACCATTAAAAATATTTTAGGGGTTATAAAAGCTTTGAGTCAAACTAATCTTTGTTTTTTCTCTTCATCTAGGCCTGTATGACCTAATGAGCAGATTGAATGTCAAATAAACAGAATAGTAGGCCTTAGGAGGATTTTAATGGTGGATATCTAATCATTACTCTTTTCATATGGTGTGGTCCACCTGAGATTTATATCCCTCTCATTTTTGGGATCCACCCATAACATGATTGGTAAAAAATGGATGAAACAAATACATCATGGTGAGGCCCACAGAGCATTGACCACCAGCTGAGAAGATGGTGGCATAGGAAGTAGCAAATCCGTTTTCGACGCGGATTAGATACCGACCAGGGGTGCACACGGGTCGGTTTGGTCCGATTTTGGAGTAAAACCGGAACCGAACCGTTCCTAACAGTTTTGAGATTTTCGGAACCGGAACCGGACCGTTAGCACACTAGAACCGAACCAGAACTGGACTGTGAAAACCAGTTCGATTTTGGATTGGTTCCACAGTTCTGAGTTTTTAGAAAATTCAACAAAAAAAAAAGGTGAAAAAAATAATCCAATAGTCAAAAACTCTTCAAATCATCAAATTACATTTTAAAACAGAAACTCTACTATTATATTGATTTAAATACTTTTAGAAAATTCTTCATGATCTGCTTTTCACAAGCTATTAACGGATCTAGCCCACGGTTCAACGGATCGGTTTTGGGTCACGGTTCAATGGATCAGTTCCATGGTTCGGTTAATGGTTCGGTTCGGTTCTATGTATCTAAACCGGAACCGAATCGTATCCAACGGTTCTTGCAATTTTGGAACTGGAACCGGAACCGATGCTGTCTAGAATCGGACCAAACCGGAACGATCCAAAGGTTCCGGTCCAATTCCATGGTTCTACCGATTAAATGTGCACCCCTAATACTGACAGGTTGAGTAGGAGTCGGCTACTGAAGTGATGTCACCAAATTTTGTGGGCCCCTCTATGATGTATGTGTTATATCCATACCGTCCATCCATTTTTAAATATAATTTTAGGGTATGAACCAAAGAATGAGGCAAATAAAAATTTGTAGTGGACCCCACCAAAGAAAACAGTGGGGAGAGTGATTCCCACCGTTGAAACTAACCCAATGACCATCATAATGTTTATTTGAAATCCAACCTGTTCAAAAGTTAAAAAAGACACGAAGTAAGGGAAAACACAAATATAAGCTTGATCTAAAACTTTGTGGCTCTTGAAGCTTTTAATGGTGGGCGTCATTGCCCCACTGTTTTCTGTGCTAGGTGCACTGGAGATTTGGATTTAACTCATTCTTTGGATATTGCCCTAAAATTATCTTTCCAAATGAATGAAAGGCGTGGATACAAAACATACATCATGGTGGGGCCCTCGAGCATTAGCGCTTGTCTTCGTACACCAGCCAATCCGCTTCCGAAAGGAAGGCAAGGGTATTTTGGTCCTCAAATGCTTATCCATACATCCAACGTATAAGTTGGTAAGGTCAGTTTTGGACTCTTCAAAAAAATGAAACAATGTAAAAAGTTGCGTCTACGGTGGTCAATTTCTCACATTTTAACCAAAGAAATGGGCATTTGATGAGTGGAACTGTGTCACAATTTGTGAAATTGCTGCCCCCTTTCTTGACAAAATGATAACTTTTTAGAAAACCTATACCATCAAAGAGATAAGCCTCACTATCAAAATAATCTTTGTAAAAAATGAAACTAATTCACCATTTAGATGGGCTATTTTGTAAGTCGAGTCAAACTGGCGGTTGCCCGTTTATTCTAACAATGTCACCCATTTGATGAGCAAAATAGGTTTATTTTTGTGCCAGGTGATCATTGTAGTGACGAACCCTACCCTTCGAGTGGCACTGATGTACAACGAAAGTGCCATGTTGGTAGAAAAAATGGTGCGGTGCCACAAGTAGGGTCACCTGATTTTTCTTCACTAGATAATGTTTTATGATTTTTATTTAATCAAACTTGAAATATCAAACTTTTTAAGGATACTATTGTAGGTTTACATTTAAAAGGTTAGATAATTACGAAAATAAACTCTAATAACTCAATTAAAAGGGCATTTATGTAATTTCATGGGGTAAGTGATAGCAGAGGGATTATGAAAAAAAGAGCTATGAAATTACTTAAAAATGCCCTTAATACTTGAAGCATTATAAATTACTTTTCAACTATATATTTTTTTATAATTTTATAGGGCCAATGAAAGTAGGAAGGGTCGAAGCTTTTAAGAATATGGATATGGATTTTGTCCAACAAGCATGAAAAAGCAACATATACATGTATCATGCATGAGACCTACAGTGAAAAATAAAAAAATATTTTTATAATTTTCATGTAGGTCCCATGCCTATACACGTTCTTGCAAATGGTGCCTTTTTCATTTGGCATCGTCTGTTCAAGATGGGAAGATAGATCACTCATTGCTAATTTTCCTCTTACATTATAACTCAAGAAAATTTGAACAAATGTAAAAAATCTAATGACTTCCTATAAGACGTGACATGGTAAAAAGAAGAAGAAAAAAGAAAGAAAGAAGTAATAATAATAAATGAAAATTTGAAAAATGTGGAGGCTAAAGCATCACATGCTTAAGAAACACAATCCAAATTCACTAATAATATCTATAGAAGACAATCTTCAAACTTCTTATGTTTTGCAACTTTTCATATTCTAAACTTCATCTAAAGGAGAGAGAGCGGAAGATCAATAACTTATAAGATGCTTCTTGTATCCAATTTACATCACAAGTTGATCTTATCTTTAATTGAATGCACCCCAAAAATTTTCAAAATTGAAAGATCTTAGCCACACATTTTTTGAAATCATTTAGTCGAGGCATGGTCAATACATCTTGAGATATCAAACCAACGATCTAGAATGCTAAACCATGGGCCCTATCTGTACGTACTAAATTCCTATGAACACCATGAGCATTAGGGAGGATGATGTAAGTCACGGTATGGATGTCTCTATGGGCCATGTGTTGTGCACGCACCATCCAACCTGGACAGCAGATTCACTCCTCCGTGATATCCACCCAACTTAAAAATCAGGCCATTCAATCACAGGTAGGTTATACTATAGAAAACAATGTGCAATCACCCAAAAACCGTCATACTAAGTTTTAGTGTCACGTGGTATGCATATGCCATTCAAACCGTTGTGATGAAGATGGTAAACTCTAGAATTCATGTCATTCAATAATAGGTGTTTGTCACTTGAATTTTTAGGTTATTGAGCATTTTTACATTTATTTTTTTGAATCATTAGATTGGTTGGAATTTTAGAACGTCACATTTATTATAGTACAGTGACCATCGCGGATGCATTGTATGCCATGCACACAACATGGGGTGGGGGGCCATTGTTCTTAAGACCATGGCATCATTTCCCTTAGAAGTCTCTAAAGAATAGGGCTTCAAGACTCGACTGAGTCCTTGTCGAGTCAACTCATTTTGAATAGTGTTATGCATTAAAAGCTACATTATGGAAATAGTATATTGTGTTTATTTTATCGAGAATGACTCGAATATATAAGAGTTGGGAGATTTATAAATATCTACGGAAGATCTTCCTAACAGATATACATGAATCCATTTTGATGGCTATTTATAGTATTACAATTTTACGTATCATGTAATACTTTAATACTTCCCTTAAAGTTGGAGCATTGGTATTTGGCATGCTAAGCTTGGAAGATATACAAAGAAAATAATGAGTCTAAGTATGTGCCACCTCTTCCCCTCACACACATGTTTGGAAACAAGATCTTCAAGTGCCGCTTGTCCGTAAATTGACTTTTCTTTGTTCGTTAAATCTTCTCTTCAATAATAAGTCCTCTAAACTTGACAACCATCGAGTTATCAAATGAAAATTTATATACAAATTCTTCTAAAAAACATATGTTGCCAATATGTTATTTGAATTTGAATTAATAAAGAATTGACCAATCATGCATATCAGGACATCTATTGGTAATGGTGGTTATACCCCACATTACAATATGATACATATTTTTGTGGACGATGGTATTAACGTTGACAGGCTACATGACAACATGATGATATTTTGTGGATTATGGGGTTGACAAGAAGTATTACAATTGTAGTTATTTTCGAGACATGCATTCACACATCATTCCATACATATACTTAATAAACTAAATTACAAAATTGTTTGTTTTGTTATGCTATCATTATCTGAGCTTGATTGTGTTGATAACATATATAACTTAGGAAAATGATACTATTGAGTTGATCACTTGCTTTCACTTAGAAAGGTGTTTTAAAACATTAGCTAGCTGAATTTGTCGACGCAAGTACTACTGAGGCTTATGCCTTAGATAAGACCTACGTGGACCCTATGAAGGAGTTCTTATATTTCTGGACTTTGGATGGGCAGTAGTCCGACACGTTTCTTCGCCATGATTTTTTAGAGTAGTTGGCTGGAGACTTCACACTTCATACCTTACACATTTTTGGACTTGTATATCGGAGTCCCTAGATGAGTCGACTCTGGTGTTTGGATGGATGTATATTTTGGATTATTAACTCAGTTACATTTATTTTTGGACTTTTTATATACTGTTTAGTTTAGTTCTTATGATTATTTAAACGTCAATATAACTATACAAATTAATTATGCTTCTACAAAACAAAAGTTCATACTCGAAATATTAGGGATCGAGTGTGTAGTCGACCCTTGAAATTCAAGGCGTGACAAATGGCTTATGTTAACTTTGCCTCTTCTTTTTATATCAATATTCAATGACAAAAGGTCAAATGGAATACGAGTTTGAATATCATCTAGGACTTGGTTGCTTCGATAATTTGAGATGAGAGTTTAAGCTTGTTATTGATTCAAAATTTAAGTGTATTTTTACATTTTTCAATTTAGAGACAACGACAAACATATGAGTTTCTTTCATTAGAATATAAACCCTCCATTTTGCCACATTGATTGAAATAACTTAATGGAGTTTTTCTTAAAAAAAGGAAACTACTATCCTAGTTAAAAAAAGGGAGTCATAATCCAATAGACCAGGATGCAAGTAGGTAGCATTTAGTTAGGAATTCTATCGAGTCTGTAGAAAATTTAATTCCTACTAGAGTTAGACCATGAAAAGATATTATTCGAAATATGAATGTCGTCAATGGTAGCCATGGACAGACAGTCATGTAACTCTGATGTTGCGCTTTTGGATCAACACCCCCACCTTTTTTATTTGAGAATCGCATACAATTGAAATCCCCAAGAAAAATTCAAAGAATGCAACACTAGAGCCTATGAGAGATACAATATTCCAAAGAGATCTTTAGCGAGTATTATTAGCACCATAAACAGTGTGAACATAAGATGACCGGCAAACAATGTAGATTGATTTTGCAATTTATGAATTAGTCAGATTGGGATGAAACATTTAGTGAGATGCTTGAATTCCAAGCTATGATGATCCTACATTCTGAACAACATTCAACATTAGTAACATAATCCAACTTTTGAGAATAAAGGATTTGCACACCAAGGGCCCGCTTGGATACCACTCAAAGAAGTTTCTTTTTTTACTTACAATAGTAGATAAATAACTTATTTGAGATAAGTAAGTTTGGTTTAAGATCAATTACAAGTAACTCTTTTATTTAAAGGTACTTAATCACTTCAGTTTAATAAGTAAAAATCAAGATAAGATACTTGAGGCATAAGTAGCTTATCTTAAGTAACTTACGATCCGATCCAAACGCTCCCTAAATAAATGTTTGATTTCTTCACACGGGATTTGGGATTCGAGGATGTAAATAAGAGATAAATTCAAACAAGAAATGGCATCTTAGATTTATTATTATTATTATTATTATTATTTGCATAGAGGCTCTTTTTTAGGCCTCTAACATTCCATATTAGGGCCTTCATTTTATTACAACTGCATTTTTGCTTTTTGGTGTGGAGTAGGATGATCTTCAAGCACCAAAGAATGAGATTTACTTCTAATGGCTGAGTCAATCTATTATGACACTGCAGACATAACTAAACTATCAACATTTGAATTGCCTTCAAGATCAAACAATGCCATACATTTGTTTGAATTTGAATGATATTGAAACTTCTTTTGATGTGCTTTTTTTCCTCTGGGACTTGGGTTTTTTAGCATTTCTTCACCTTTTGAGCTACTAGCTATGGTAAAAGCATGAAGTTTACCTTGAATTTTTACAAGGCTTGAGGAATTGTTTTTCCCAATAGAGTTTTCTTTGTGATTAGGTTTGATGGCTTCTGTAATAGTAGTAGTATCAGTCTTCTTTTTTATCCACACTTTCATTGAGTTTGATGTGGTAGTGAGAGAATTGTGTAGGCAGTTTAGATTGGTTGAATGCGGAGCATTTTTTCACATGCCGAAGATTTCCATGAGTATTCAACCTTTTATTTGAATTTTGAACCCTTACAAATGATATCAATGCCAACAAGGCAGATCGAGTTTATTCCCATTTCTACACAAATACTAGCAAAAGCAAGCCGAATACCATTTGCAATTAGTTTATCCATGAAAAGCAGTTTACCAATGGTACTTGACAATTTGCTTTAGTGATTTTCAGATCTAAAACTGAAATTTAGATTTGGTAGCTTAATCCAAAGTGGTATGGAATCCAATTCCTCTTCTTGATAAGAAAGCTTTGAGGTCCAACATAGAGGGTGTCTACATATGAACCATGGCCCTTTCTCAGGAACTTCCTAACTTTCATTGAAGTTTTTAAAATTTTAAAAGTAAATACTGTTAAAGGTATTTCAAAACCTTACAAAAATTACATTGAAAAAGTAGGGAAAAAACATATTTTGTTTTTTGTCTTCTTTTTTTTTTTTTCCCCTTGGAATCTTTAGACTCACATTGGATAGGAAGAAAGGTTCTCAAGTGGTTTCTAAACCTTTGCTAATAATACTCTTGTGAAATATGCTACATTATAGCTAGGCCCATACACACTCCCGAGGCCGGTCCCAAGCGAAAATTGGCACAGAGACCACTTGCACTATTGTATTCAATTGGGAAATCGGCATGGATATTTTTTATAACTCTCTTCGTTGATTGGCACAACAATTTTAAAGAGAGCAATCTGACCTAGGTGTGAAATTCACTTACGTATAGATTTATTTGTTGTCATCCCTACCTTTCTCATAGAATTAGTTTAAGGTTCAACAAAAACCATCTTCTAAAGAGTAAATATTGATCTCGCCTGGGACTTTTCACACCTTTTCAAGAGCGCCCTTAACCGTTAAAAAGTAAGGCCTCAACCCAAGGAAATATCCCATCAAGGAGTTTCCTCGTTCCTTTTTGACACCTTAGGTATCTTCCTTAGTAGACAATACTGTGAAAATACTGTGAAAGGCTTTAAGGCATGGAGGTAATGTAATCCAGGGATAGATTTTCGTCAGGTTGGGAGCTTTTGTTTTTTTTTTTTTTACACCCACACAGATCACAATAAGATTCGAACCCATGACTTCAGTGTTGAAACTGACAGTCTACCAGGTTGGGAGCATTTCAGCATATTAGAAGTAGAGTTGTACACCAGTTGAACTGAGTCGAGCTTGGCTTAACTCAGCTCAGCTAAGCCAGTAGCAAACACCAGCTCGAACATGGCTTGGCTCAGTCCTTGAGCTTGATTGTCTAGCTCGGCCCAGTTTGGTCAGTAACTAGGGCCAACTCGAGCCCAGTTCAAGCTTTCGAGACATGGACAATGTTCGACCTAGCTGCCATGGTTGGCACTGTTGGGGGCGTTGCACAAAACCTTAGGATCTAGCCCTCTAGAACAAATCAGAATTATGGGATAATAATATCAATGAAATAACAATCACACACCACACAAGAGACTTTTTACGTGGAAAACCCTCAATGAGGTAAAAACCACGGGACCTCGTCCAGATCAACAATCCACTATGAAGTAGAACATTACAACCTTCGTCACTCTCTCAGTAGTGGATGAACAATAAGAGAAAAAAAAAAAAACAGAGGGATCTTACCGATTACGAGGACGTATAAGCGCTGAGACGACGGCTTCCTTCCACAAGCTTCCTCTCTCTCTTTTCTCTCACTTTCTCACCTTTGATATCCCTAAACCCTTTAGGAAACCCTCTTGTACTTTTTCTTCACACATCTCTTAGAAAAATCCTAGGGACCCATTTTTATAGTTTTAGGAAACTTCCTTCGGTATCCCAGTTGCGAAAGGACTTGCGAAACGAAATCCGCGCAAAATCGCGGAACGAATTTGCGTAGCTACGACCGGTTGTATCGAGTCCACGACTGGTCGTGAGCCACCTATGACCGGTCGTGGACCACCTACGACCGGTCGAACACCCCGAAAAAAAATAGTCTGAACTCGTTAGACTTTGAGTCGTGTCACGACTCGAACCTACGACTGGTCGAGCACCAGCCTACGACCGTTCATATAGGACTCACGATCAGTCGACGACGGGTTAAAAAACCCCATCAAATCTTCCCCTTTTTGACTCAGGAGGGATTCACCTTTTTCAAGCCAGCCTGGTTTCTACAAACCTCAAACTTGCCCTTGAGCAAAGCCTTGGTTATCATGTTTGACCCATTATCGTCCGTGTGGACCTTCTCAAGTTGTAACACCTTTTGTTCCAAAGTATCCCTAATCCAGTGATACCGAATCTCTATGTGCTTCGACTTGAAATATTAACTTGAATTCTTACTCAAGTGTATAGCACTCTGACTATCGCAATAGACCACGTGCTCCTCTTGCTTCAGGCTAAGTTCTTGTAGGAACCTCTTCATCCAAAGCATCTCTTTACATGCCTCTGTGACTGCAATGTACTTAGCCTTTATCGTCGATAATGCTACGACCCTCTGTAGCTTGCTCTACCAAGAAACCGCTCCCCCTACAAACTTAAACATGAATCAATGTAGACTTCCTGGAATCTATGTCACTTGCCATATCTGCATTTGTGTAGCCTTCTAACACAGGTTTACCGTTACCATAGCATAGGCTCAACCTGGATGAGCCTCTTAGATACCGTAGTATCCATTTCACCATTGCCCAATGCTCTTTGCCAGGATTGGTAAGATACCAGATGACAACACCAACCGCATATGTTATGTCTGGGCGTGTACACACCATAACATACATCAAACTTCCTACAGCTGACGCATATGGTATTATAGAAGCCCCACCCTGGCTAATATTTTGAGAAGGCTAAGGTTGTCCACGAACCATGATCACACCTTAAACAAAACCTTAAATCCAACCCTAAACCTAACCCTGAACTCAAGAATCTCAAAAACCTCCAAACCAAGACCCAAAATCGTGATCCAAACCGTTCAAACCGCACATAACCCCCGCCTATACCCTATATCTTGATAAAGACCTGTTACCCAAGCCTAAACTCATTTGTCTAAACCAGAAAACTCTGAAAGAAAGCCACCATGCGAACCCACACGCCAGACCAAACCCGCACGCATGAGCTCGGCCCAAACGAGCTCTGGACGATAATCTGACTACCACCGACGGTAGTCTGACTACCGCCAGCGGTACTTGGTCTACCGCCACTTATGGCCAGCGTGTGGACAGCTGTTCAGGCGTCCAAAAGTCAACTTTCTTCAGAATTTACCCCCTCCACCTCCGCTATTTACCATTTTACCAAACCCCATGGCCAATGAGAATGTGTCATGTGACATTCCTCTCTCCACAACCAACCATAACCTGCCACCTCACCTTTCACCCCTCTAAAATTCTACAATTACCATAAGGCCATCAGAGAAGGCTATAAATAGCCCTCTCCCTTTCACATTTCTCATCAACAATTCTCCACTTCTAAGCTTAAGTGAGAAGGAGAGTGAGAGATAGAGAGAGGGAGGAAGAGAGTGAGGGTGAGGAGGTGCTCTAAAGCCATTAAGTCTAGATTTTTCAACTATCTTCTTAGCCCACTCTTTGCCTTCCTAGCCATCCTAACCTCCCGGCCTAGCCTAGTTGATCATGGTTCAACCCACATCCTAGCCTATTCAAGAGATCAAGCTAAAGATCCATTCATTCTATAAGCATCCATCATGACATTTACTCCCTTCTCAACCCCCCTGCTTCTCTATATCTCTAGTGAATGTATGCTCTGTGGCTTGCTGTATATCGGATCCTGTCACATCAGAAATTTCTAGTAATCTAGTCCATTTTTCTTACCTCTTTGCATAAGCATCATCACATTCACCCTCTAGACACGCCATTGGATGTATGCTCTGTGGCTTGTCGAAATCTCGGATCTTGCTGCATCAGAAATCCACGTGTATGCCTAGTCCTATCTCAACCACATCATCCATCCCTTGAGATTATTTTACCACGCAAAGTAGAGACTGTATGTTTGTATGGGCAGAGAGGGTGCCTAATACCTTCCCTCTTTGTAACCGAGGTCCCTTACCTGAAATCCCGGATCGCAGACCAGGAGTCAATCTAAGGTAGGGAAGTCTTCGAATTTCCCTCACCTTGCGTATTCCGTGGTTCTAGCCGACCGTGGGATTTCAAGATTTTTCGGCTAGTGGCGACTCCAACATCCACAATCAACCTAATCCCCATCACAAAAAAGCATAACTTTTAAATCAGCATGGGCGCCGATTTTTCAGTGTCTACAGAATGACGACTCCACTGGAGAATTCTGCTAGAGTACACTAGTTAAGACCCGACTAAAAAACGTGTGGTACTCTAATCTCGAGGGATATCATCATTTTCATTCATACAAAAAAGATAAAAAAATCTTTTGGCTTATTCTTGTTTAGGCACAGATTCAAATCATGGCTACTCGATCCCGCACAGCCATGACTTCTCATGCCTCTCATGAAGAAGAGCCGACAGCTCAGCCAACTCCTGAGACTTCAGTACCCGCACCCGCACCCGCACCTACACATACACCCGCATTACCACCGGTAGTCCAGGAAAACCCCTAAGCTGATGCAACCACACAAGAGCTGCTCCTTCGAACAATGCAAGAACTACTACTTCGCTTGGTGCCGAATCCCTCTCCAAATACACAGGTAACTCAGCCTAGTGTGCAAAATAGTTCGCTCCCTCAAACTCCTTTTGCCTTCTCTCTCATTCCCCCGACAAACCCGGTGCTCCCTCTCCCAGAAGAGTTGGCACAAGATTAACAGCGACTGGCAAATGGGAGCAACCCTCCTGCACATCTCTACTCAATACATCATAACAATCAGGCTACAATACAAATTCCCTCTAACGGGAACCACAGACCAGAGCTGACGGATGCCCACGAAGGGGGCCAGTTTCGAATCCAATTCACTTCCCCTAACGGGAGCAACATTTCAGAGTTGGCAGATACCCCAGGTGGGAGCCACTTTCGAACTTCACACCCTCCTTCGAAAGGGAATGATGCTCAACTCCAGCTACCTCCCACCACCGGGAGTCCACCATCTTTTCAACAACCCCCATTCTCGATCCATACGAAGGGGAGATAGCGCAAGCCCTACAGCAAGGGGCAAGTTACCCACCGCAAGGCAAGTCAGAAATTGAAGAACTACGAGAGCAGTTACAAATGGTACAAAACCAGCTTCAAAGACAACAAGGAGTGGATCACTCATCCACCAAGTTCAGGGACCTTTGTCCCTTCCTAGACGCCCGAGTACCTCCAAACTTTGAGGTGCCCCACAGCACACCTGAAAGCATTTTGTGGGGAATTCAATAGTAGGAAATGATGGAGCCTTGATACGGCTCTTCCAGAAATCCCTTAAGGGTGACGCTTTGGATTGGTACACCTCACTAGATAACCATTAAATCAAAACCTGGGAAAAGCTCTCTCAGGCGTTCATTGACAGGTTCTCGTACAACCTGAATATGGGTCCAAGGAGGTTTGACTTCGCTGCCTTGAGATAAAAAAGCGACGAATCCTTATCAGCATACGTAGGACGATGACAGGCCATGACAGCTCGAATGAGAAACCCCATCGATGACAAGGAGCAAATATCCATGATTGTACATTCGGTAAATCTCAGTATTTCGGGATATCTAATCTCGTATCCGTACGTAAACTTCTCCCAACTCATCCAGGCCGAAGAGCAGGTCGAGGCCGGGATCAGAGCTGGAACCATTTCCCTGTGGCCACACCAGGCCCCCTCAATCAAAAGAAACAAAGCCGAGGGGAAACCCGTTGGATATGAGAATGGAAACAACACTGCTCCCTCACAGCGTACTACCGAAATTAACAACATCATTGCGAATACTCAAGGCAACTCGTATGCTCCACAACCAGAGCCACGCCAAGACAGGCAGTATCAGCCACAACTAAATAGGCAGTACCAATCCCAGCCAACCCCACAGGGATACCAGGGGTAGCCATCTCAACAACAACAGCAATAGCGTAGAGGGAATACACCGGGACCATACAAACATGCAATGTTAGGAAGGAAGTTTACCCCTTTAGTACAAATATACAGTCAGGTTCTGACTATGTTAATGCAGAAGCAACTTCTGACACCGCTCCAACCGCGACTTCCCCCTAACCCCTTGTCACCTGGTTACAATGAGAATCAATATTGTGCATACCATCAGGCTCTTGGCCATCTAACAGACTGCTGCTTTGCTTTGAAGCACGTGGTCCAAGATTTGATTGAAAGCCAAAAAATTACGTTCACCTCACAGGCCAACGATACGGCTCAGGCCAACATTCTCCAAAATCCTCTGCCATCGCACCAAGCAGGGCCCAGTACGTCTGACACCCCTACCGTCAATCACATCGAAGGTTGACAGACCAGATACTCCCCTCCATATCATTCCATACAAGCAATCATGACCGATACAACAAATCAGACGTGGGGTTGCCAACATATGCTAACACCTGAGCCACAAATTGTCCTTGAAGTAGCACCAGCTACACAACCTCTCATATTCCTTGAAGCAGCACCAGCAGTCCAGCTTCTCGTGACCCTCGAAGTTGCACCAAACAGGTCACACTTGCAGCCTCCTGTCCCTCAAGGGGCACACTCAGTACCAGTACATCCAAAAAGGTCGACTTCTAAACTCGTTGTTCTCTCGATAGGCCTTCCTAACTTGACCCGGCTAACCTTGCAAGGAGCACCCCTAGTTCAAATCCTAAAATTTCTGATGCCTCACTAATTAACACATGGCAAAGGGGGTTCTCCTCCGCACCAAATAGAGGAAGAAAACAAATCTCGCCAAAATTCAGCGGTACCTCAAGAGAAACCACCGAGTCTACCACGAATTATCTCAGCCACAATCCCTCAACCTCAAGAACCGCTAATATACCTGGAAGGAAAGACGGTTCCATCTTATAACCCAAAGGCAGTCCCATGGCATTACCTAGAATGCGCAGAAGTGGGTAACAATGGGAAGTATTTCAGGAGAGATAAACAAAACTCAAAAGAAACCCGGGGAGCTTTGTCGGGAACCACCTGTAAAACTGACGCTGCTTATGACATAGTAGCCCAACTCAAGTCCATTCCCGCACAAATATCCATCTGGAAACTTTTATGCACATCAAGGTTGCATTGAGAAATCTTTGCGAAGACATTGAATGATGCCCATATCTCTCCTGATGTACCTCCCGAGATGGTGACAAGTATGATCAGACAACTCATTGCACCACGAGCCATCACTTTCTCCGATGATGAATTACCACCTGAAGGTCGTAAGCATGGGCGCTCACTAAAATAGTGGCCCGTCACAAGAATTTCAAGATCCCACTTGTGCTCATTGACAATGGATCCAGCCTTAATGTTTGCCCTCTAAGGACTGTCGAGCGGTTAAGGATAGAACCATCTTCCTTCAGACCCAACACCATGAGCATCAGAGCCTTCGATAATTTTCAAAGGCAGGTCAAGGCAGAAATCGACATCGAACTACAAATTGGGCTAAACATAACCCTTGTCACGTTTCAAGTCATCGATATCCCTGCCTCATTTAACCTTCTGTTAGGGCGGCCATGACTCCATACTGTTGGAGCTATCCCATCCACCCTCCACCAAAGGATTAAATTCCCTTCAGGAAATTGAATCATTTCGGTGTTGGCAGAGCCAAAAACTGTCTTGCCGATGGCGATTAATATCCCAGAAACTGACATCCCAGTGATTGACGTCTAGCATGCAGAGGGGGATGTATCATATCACAGCTTCGAGTTCGAAGTCGTAAACTCAATCGCTAATCCTCGCCCTCTCACTGCGGAACATGTCATTTTCCCTACTGAACGTCTAATCTGGAACTACCTACTGAGTTTCGTGAAAAATGTATAGAGGTGAAGTCAACACTTGCTAACGTGCAGAGACAGAGACTGGGATATCAACCAACACCGGAAGATCAGGGTGAAAGGCTAAAAAAGGGTCAACCATTTAGATTAACACCAATCAAGTTCATCAAGGCTGAGGCATTTTGTGGAGACCTAAGGATTCCTCTCGAAAACCACCTCCAGCGATTCAAAATCTTTGAACAGTCCAACCCGGAGTCAGTCTGGCCCCCGATAAGGTGGGACAAAATTCTCAAGTTATCAAAAGCACATCCGGTACAAGGGGCAGAACCCCCGGACCCATCGCATGAGGCAAGGGGCATGGAAAATGACCCACTCACAAAGGATCCAGAACCAGGGGCGCCCTTCGAGGGAGATACAGGCAAGAATAGGGAGATACCCATTTCCACGCACAATCAAGGGGGCACGTCCCTACTACCAACCCAGCAACACAAGGGGTAGAAGCTGCTCATCCATTGGATTGACAAGGGGTGGCCTGCCCTTGACTGGACAGACATCAAGGTCCCATCATAAGAGGAGCCAGAGGAACCAGAAGAGCTCCAACTCCTGGGCGAAGAGATCGAATCAGATTCTAACTCTGAGCCCAGCCCAACATACATCATGGTCATCAAAGTAAGTGACCCACAGGAGCACACAAGTTCGGAAAACGAGATTGGAAGGGGAGAAGAACCACCATGGACAGCTATCTCCCTAACAATCTAGTCGGTCAGTGGATCTTCCAGGGATGCCGACCTAAAAAAAATGCTAATGTAAATAGCAGTTGGTACCCTGGACTAGGACAAGATCAATCTTGGTTCATAACACCGTCCTATTCGGGACCCCCAGGCGACATAAAAAAATCAGAAAATTTTTAAAACATAAAAAAATCATATCTTCACAAAAGCACAAAAAAAATCAAATATTTCTCAAAATCACAAAACATCAGAAAATCCTCAAAACACAAAAACAACAGAAAAGCTTTCAAAAACCATTGTGCCAAACATCTTACACACACTGCAAGATTTCGAGGTCTACTCGTATGATTTCGATCTCGAGTTGGACTTCGAGCTCATGGGTTTGGATGAAGCCCCGGATGAGGGAAATGATGATACAACTCTCGAATTTGAAGACTCCCTCGAAAAATTTGAAACAAAGGCCAATGTTGTGGCAGATGATTTTGAAATTGTGAACTTAGGGTCAGCGAAACTCCCTAGAGAGGTGCACATCGGACGGTCACTCTCCCCAGAATACAAGCAAAGGATGATGAAGTTTCTGAAGTCGAGGTTGTCCAACTTTGCTTTCTCATATGAGGATATGCTAGGACTCGATGAAGATCTGGTGGTTCACCATCTACCAACAAATTCAGACATGAAGCCAGTTAAACAGAAGCTGCTGAGAATGAAGCCAGAATGAGCCCTCAAGGTCCATGATGAAGTCATCAAACAATACAATGCGGGATTCTTGGTAGTCTCCAACTACCCGGAATGGCTCACAAATATTGTACCAGTTCCAAAGAAAGACGAAAAAGTCAGAATGTGCATCGACTTCAGAGACCTCAACAAAGCAAGTCCTAAAGATGACTTCCCCCTGCCTCATATCGACACACTGGTAGATAATACTGCTGGACACAAGATCTTCTCCTTCATGGATGACTTTTCAGGCTACAATCAAATCAAGATGGCCATCGAGGATCGTGAAAGACTTCTTTCATCACACCATGGGGGACTTTCTGTTACCAGGTCATGCCCTTCGGATTGAAGAATGCAGGAGCTACATATCAGCGAGCCATGACCGCCTTATTCCACGACATGATAAATAAGGAAATGAAAGTCTACGTGGACGATATGATCGTTAAGTCTTGCACTATCGAAGAACACTTCGAAGACCTCAAAAAGCTCTTTGATAGGCTAGAAAGGTTCAAGCTCCGTCTCAATCCTCAAAAGTGTGTCTTCGGAGCAACCGGAGGTAAGCTTTTAGGCTTCATTGTCAGCGAAGATGGTATTTGAGTAGATGAGACCAAGACTAGGGCAATCATCGAGATGCCGCCACCTAAAACTGAAAAAGAAATTCGAGGCTTCCTCAGGCGGATCCAGTATATCAGCCGGTTCATTGCGCAGCTCACTCCGGTCTGTGAGCCCATATTTAAGCTCTTGCAGAAGAACTCGCCAAAGGAATGGAATGACGACTGTTAAGCGGCCTTCGACAAAATCAAAGGATACTTGCTAAATCCTCCAGTGCTCATGCCACCGGCTCCGGGAAGGACATTACTGTTGTATGTCTCTGTCGCAGTAAAAGCAATTAGATGCATTCTTGGCTAACACGATGACACAGGAAGAAAAGAACAAGCGATCTACTATCTGAGCAGACGATTCACAAGCTATGAAGCCAAATACTCTAGCTTAGAGAAAACGTGTCTCGTCCTAGTTTAGGCAACACAGCGGCTGAGACAATACATGATCGCTCACCCAGTCCTTCTACTCACTCGCATGGACCCGTTGAAATATTTATTCGAGAAACCAGCGCTAACGGGTAGAATCACAAAATGACAACTACTACTTTCGAAATTCGACATCACCTATGTCACTCAGAAGGCAATCAAGGGACAAGCACTAGCCGATCACCTAGAGGCACACTCTCTGCTTGATTACCAACCACTGAAGACCTTCTTCCCTAACGAAGATATCCTCCTAATTGAAGAAGAAGAAGAAGAAAGGAAGACAGGAGAATGGACGCTCTTCTTCGATGGAGCTACAAATTCGAAGGGAAGCGGAGTGGCGTCATACTCTACTCCCCTGAAGATGTCCCAGTTCCCATATCCAGAAGGCTAACATTCCAATGCACTAACAATGTGGTTGAATATGAAGCATGTATTGCTGGTCTAAAAGAAGCCATATTCCTCAACATGAAGAAATTACGGGTCTTCGGGGATTCGCAACTCATCATCAATCAGGTAAACGATAACTGGAAAACCAAGGACGAGAAGCTGATCCCGTATCACGTCTATCTAGAAAATCTAGCTGAAGAGTTCGACGAAATCACGTTCTCCTACATGCCTCGGGCTAAGAATCAATTTGCAGATGCCTTGGCTACCCTCGCCTCAATGTTGGAAATCCCAAAAGGGGTCGCTGAATGGGAGATCACCGTTGAACTTCAAGAGGAGCCCGCATTCTGCCTGCAGATCGATGAAGCTGAGTCACCCTCGATTGATCGACCGTGGTACACAGACATCAAAGAATATCTCGAACATCAGAAGTACCCGGAAGGAGCAACATCGACCGATCGTCGTGCTATACATCGGCTGACAGCACAGTTCGTCATCATTGGAGGCATTCTCTACAAGCGATCCTTCAACCAGGTCCTCCTTCACTGTGTGGACGAAACAGAAGCAACGCGGGTCATGTCAGAAATCCACGAAGGACTATGCGTCCCTCATATGAATGCACATATGATGGCAAAGAAGATCCTACGACTCGGCTATTATTGGCTTATGATGGAGACAGATTGCTGTAAACATGTCAGGAAATGTTTCAAATGCCAGGAGCAGGCCAATCAGATCTATGTACCCGCTTTCGAACTCTACAACCTGACATCACTATGGCCCTTCTCTGTATGGGGGCTAGACATCATCGATAAAATCATCCCTAAAGCTTCAAACAGGCATAAATATATCCTGGTAGCAGTAGACTGCTTCACCAAATGGATAAAAGCAGCATCCTACACCACCATCGCAGCATCTCATGTGGTCAAGTTTATAAAGAACAACATCATCAGTCGTTATGGGGTCCCTCAGACCATCATCACTGACAACAGAACTCCATTTGTTAATAAAAGGATGAGCGATTTCCTCGACAAGTTCAAGATTCAATGCCACGGGTCAAGCCCTTACCGCCTGCAAATGAACGGTGGAGTTGAAGCTACCAACAAGACTATCATCCGCATACTAGAGAAGATGGTGAAAACATACCGCGACTGGTCGAAAATACTTCCTTATGCACTTTGGGCTTATCGGACGTCTGTACGGTCTGCTACAGGTGCAACCCCATACGAACTTACATACGGAATGAAATTAGTACCATTAGTCGAGATTGAAATCCCGTCACTCCGAGTCCTGTTAAAAAGTGAAGTCGAGGAAGGCGAGTGGCAACGAGCAAGGTATGATCAACTGCACCTGGGAGACGAAAAGTGCATGAGGGCACTAAGCCACTCCCAATGTTATCAAAGAAAGAACGCTCGGGCCTACAATAAGAGGGTCCGAAAAAGGAGTTTCAAGGTCGGTGACATGGTCATGAAGCGCATTCTACCGCCTCACCTACCAGATCCCAGAGGAAAGTTCAAACCCTCGTGGGAAGGACCACTGATCATCCGAGAAGTGCTCCCAGGAGGCACTCTCCGGCTCACCAGTCTGAAAGGAGAAGATCTTTCAGAGCCCATCAATGTCGACAACGTGAAAATCTATCATGGGTAACCCTACCTGACTTTGTCAATGATTACAATCACGAAACTGCACCCCTCATTTCCCCACCAAAAAAAAAGAAAGAAAGAGCGTATAACCACCACTTCTCCCGTCGAAAAACACCAATCGTCTATCCTACAAAAAAAAAGAAGCAAAAAAAAGAAGAAAGAAAGAAGTAAAAAAAAAAAAAAGAGAAGAAGAGAAGATAAAAGCAAAAGCAAAAAAAAAATCAGAAAATAAAACTTTGGAAAGAATAAAACAAATCCCTCCCAAAATTTTTCCTCGCCAAAGGCAGCTTACAATTGTATTCAAAGACAAGGACGGGATAGTAATCAGTTGGCTCGCTATGAAGGAAGTCTCTCCGTCTCCTCTATTACTCCTGACACTTCAAAAAAAAAAAAACACAAAAAAAGGAAACATGCCTAAGAAAAAAGAGCGAGGTGAAAACCCGAAAGGACGCCTCGAGTAAAAACAGTAGGTATGTAGTGGACTTGGTGAAAACCTAAAAGGGCGTCAAGGGTAAAAACAGCATGGCTGCCAAGGGGCAGGCAAGATAAAAATCTGGGACATAGTGAAAATCCGAAGGGACGCTATGGGTAAAAATGAGGGAAAGAGCCGGACGTAGTGAAAACCCGAAAGGGCGCTGCGGGCAAAAATGGCTAGAAAAAAAAGAGAGAAGAAAAATAAAAATAAAAATGTAGGTACAGAAGGAGCCAAGACAGCAAGCATCATGATGAGATACAAGGAAAGGTCAACTTCAGATCGATACCCTATCAGACTCTGCCTAAATCCACGGGATGCGACCTCGGGCACCCTCTCAGGGAGCTAAGACCCTAAGGATACAATCTAGACTACTGCACACAACGTGGGTGGAGCCCAAGATTCTGATCTCAATCATCCAAAGCACAAATCCAAGCACAAAAATACCGAAAAATTTGGCACAAAAACAAAACCTTTCATTTCTTTAAAGCTTTTTTAGATACACTGCTTTTCTTTTTCCATACATACATACGAAATAAGTAGATGATCAAAACCAGGGATCGCAGGTCAGCTCCTATCCCTCATACAATGATAATCTCTATCTAAGGCTTTCAATCTCCATGCGTAGGTAAAATGCCTCATCTCTGCCCAAGCGATGTGCCATGAGCATATCCTCATCACATCGTCGTCCCACTGCTAGTCGACGAGCCATATCCTCACAGGCGTGACGAAGGACAACAATCTCAGAGATCAGGTGACTATGTGTGGCCGGTAAAAAGGATGGATCAATGAAAGGGCATTCCTCAAAGGCCTCAAATGAATCGTCAACACATGAAGAAGAGGAAGCCGTATCACCCACTATGTCTCGATCAATCACCTCATCCGCCAGGTGCCAGCCCGGAACCTGATGATACAATGACTGCTCAGCCACCCATCTCTGATAGGGTGTGGTCGCCATGGGAGGAGCCCAAGACTCGAGCTCCAGCATTGCCGCATCCAAAGACTCCTGCCAAGAAATCCAAACTCGTCTATACAATGCAGTCAAGCTAGAAGGAAGAGGAGCGTGCCCAGATCCAGAAAAGGCGAAGTCTGGAATATCTTGCCAGAAGCCGAATTGACGAAGGAATAGCACTGGATGATAAGAACAATACCCTCGAAGGCCCAACAACAATAAGGGAGTACGAGCCGTACTGCAAATCAACAGTGAGCGACAAAGCCAGGTAGCCTCCCAGTTTATCTCCCATCCTCGAAGCTGAGAGAACATGTGACGGTACAACGACTCAGTGGCCTCAGCACCAAGGGGAAAGGCCATCAAGTAACAGAGATAGTACGTCATCACGATGGAAATCCGGCCATAAAAGCTGAGGGGTCATGAACAGATGTTCCCACAGCCAAACCTGCAAGGAAATACGTTTCAAATTCAGGCGACAAAAAGAAGCAAGGAAAAGAAAAGAGCAGAGAATACCTGGAGGAATGTACAACAGCTTCGAAGAATGCGGGTACGGCCAAGGGAGCACTCTGTCAGCCCTAAAAAGTGCTCCGCCAGCACCACAGATATGATGCTCCTACGGTGAAGGACACGACGAAAGACATCCAACAAAACTGCCAGCGATGACTGTCTCCGTCCTGAGATAAGTAGCTCGGCTAAAACGCAGAATATCAGCGCATTCAAGCACTAAAGCTGGCGGTCTGACCTAGGACCTCCACAGGCAACAAAACAACGATCATACAGAATCCCAAGCGATAACTCACCAGCCCCACCCTCTGCAGTAGGAAGAGCAACGAGAAATCCGAACCAAGAAATTAGATCAGAAGGACGGACAGGCTCAGATGATGGTACATAGGGCTCTCGAGTAAGAGGAAGACCGGACAAGCGTGCAAACTCCTCTAGTGAAGGGCCCAGCTCCAGGTCATTGAACAAAAATAAGTTCAAAGCAGGGACCCAATCGTACAAGGACACACACAACAACCGCCAATCTAGGCGAACTCGATGAAAATGAAGGACCTCCCGGAAACCTAAGGAACCCAGCTCAAAAAGCTCAGATTCCGTTAAACTATCAATCCAGATATGCAACCGCTCAAAACAGGTACCACGTGGCTGCAACCGACAAGTCCGGACAGGCACACCCTCAACTATCCGGGTCCCTGGATCAACGGGAGAGTCATTAAAAATGGGCATACCCTCATCTAGTAGGTCTATCTCATGATGACAGTAAAAGCCGGCCTCCCCCATCGCATCTCGCAAGAATCCTGAAAAGCAACGACAGAGGGGCCCGAGCCACCCACAATCGCTACATCAGGAGCAGTCTGGAAAAAACAAGCCCCAAGAGCTGCAACACCCAGAGTATCCCAGTAGCTGGTAGGAGCTGTACCCTGGACCCCGACAGGAGCTAACTGTCCCATTACTACCTCGAGATTCGTGCTAAAAATTTGACTCAGGCCGTCCATAAGAAGATCATCACCAGCCTGATTCGCACCATCCATCATCACCATACCACCATCCATCATCATCATACCACCTTCCACACCATCCATAACCATCCTTCCATTGATCAAACCACCAAGCACCATCATCCGGACATCCTCACCCTCTAAGTCATTTCCTCTCACCATGGTACCATCTGCAAACCCTGGCGGCCCATCAAATCCATCAAATCCAATCAATCCACCTTCATGACCACCATTAGGGGAAGAGGCATCCAAACCATAAATAGCATTTACCTCTTCCAAATGGCTCACCATCCCTCCACCAAGCTCCATTAATCCATCCATAAATGGATCTTCTCCGCCATTTATGGGCCCACCTACCTCTCCACCATCAATGGAGCTATTAAATCCATCATCATTGGCCATAATGAACCACAAAAGGAGACAAAAAGAAGAAGAGGTCAAGGAGAAAGAGACAAAAGAAAGGAGAATGAGACAAAAGGTGTGTCAAGGGACAAAGGGAATGATGAAACACTAAAGGAATGTCAAGGGACGGGCAAGAAAAGGACTGAGAATAAACAGAGAAGAAGAAGAGCTGCTCGAAGGAAAGACGAACGAATGCGGTACTCCAATTACCGCCCACGGTAATCTGAGAACCTCCGTCAAATCTGACATCCTCACATCGCTGCAGCACTGACGGTGAAGAACGGGAAGAAACAAAGTCAGCGGCAGTAGTAGGATTACCGCCAGCCGTAGTCCCACTACCGCCCTGGTCCAGTCTCTAGCCAAATTCAGGCTGGTCCACTTCAGAGGTCTGGCAATGCATGTTCACATATTCAATGGAGATTGCAAAGAGACCATGATAAGACAAAAGGCAACACGAAACATCAGAAATATCATATAAACAGGGAGATCACATAGCTAATTGCATGATACAATAAACTAATCATCGTCGGGAAGATAAGTATCTCTACCCTTGGATGAAAGTGAGGTCCCAAGATCCCCCCTCCAGCAAAGCGTGCACCGCCGCCGGGAGCATAGCCAGGTTGTAAAATTGGACCAATGCCATACTGCTCACACCACGAACTATACTCTCTATCCAGGTCAACGAAGGCACTGGCCTCAAAACCCTCCAGAGCAACCGCCAACTCTCTCTCGGGTACGGATCTCCAATCAGATGGGCCAGACGGCGGGCTAAGTGGAACCATAGGGCTGCCTATCAGTTGCCAAAAAAGTTCTCTCCCAGATACCATTTCGTCACACGCGGGTCCTCCAGAATGCGGTGACGACGTGAGGCTTGAAAGACCTCCTGAGCCCCAGGAGTAAGCACCGCATTCGACTGAAGATACGGCCTAGTGCGGAACTGTAAAAAATGAGAAAAATCAAGATCGACAGGCGAGCAGAAAGTAATCCATAGGCAATACAAGGCAAGGTGGATCATTTACATCATTAGGAACAAGAGCATCGATATTCGACCTCCAGGCAAGATCCGAAAACAAACGCATGCGGTTGCGGTTATCCTTGTACCACAGCATCATGCGAGGAAATGGAGGCGAATGATCGATCAAGGTGGACGCAAGATGGGAAAAGTGATCAAAGAAACATACCTGCACCCAAACACAATCAGAAAAAATACATCCCTAGGTGGAACATTGCAGAAAATGGGCATTCAGAAGGTACCTCAATGACTGGATAGAAGCCAGTCAAAGAACGGATAGTACAACTGCTGGCCTTGTCCAACCCTTCGTACAAATGAGCCAAGAGGGTCGCATTCCAGTTGTATGGCGTGGGAAAAGCAATATCTGCCACAAGGGACAACAAACAAGAACTCACTAGCTCATTCTCATGGCAGAAGATCATCGCTCCCATGGTGTACAAAATCAGGGCCTGAGCCTTCACTACAGCCGTGGCTTCAGTCTCGGGGATGCGTCGGGTAAAATTTGATGAAAGCCAGAGCAGTTTGAAGCGATGACCAGAAAAGTCGGTCACATCTAGCATCATCCCTATCAACTCCATCCAATCATCCTCAGAAGGTACCGAGAGATCATCCTCAAAAGGTACCGAGCCGCCATCATATCGAAGGCCCAGCTGCATATATATATCGTATGGGGTAATGCCCCACTCTTCAAAAGGCAGCTGAAAGGTATGGGTCTCCGGGTGCCATCGCTCCGTCAAGGCAGAAAGGAGGGACATGTTCGTCTTGCTTAAACGAACCCGAAACAAGTGGGCGAATGGGGTACGCTCTAAAACTTCAAAAAATAGTGGCTGAGGGTCATGAAACCAGTCAGGCCAATGCGTCCTGACCCCTCGCCCCCTCAAGATCGCAGGAGCGCCACCCTCCCGGGCTATATCAGACAAGTGCCTCTCGTGACACATAGCATGGGTCGGTCGACTGGCAAGAAGGGCCAGCCTCGTTCCTACCTCGACGAGGCATACTGCATAAGCAAGGTTCGCAGATAAGTACCCGTCTCACCATAAGAAGCAATAAATTTAAGTCCATTCCCTGGCCCATTTCAAGGCTCAAGCCCATTTCAAAACCCATTTCAAGGCCCATGGCTCAAGGCAAGTCCAAGGCCCATTTCAAAACTCAGGCTCATTGCAAAACTCAGGCCCATCTCAAAGCCCATTTCAAGGCCCATGGTCCAAGCCCATCTCAAAGCCCATTTCAAGGCTCAAGCCCATTTCAAAGCCCATTTTGAAAGCCCACACAAGGCCCATTTCTCACAAAGTCTTTCTTTCCAAAAAAAGAAAAAAAATAATAAATAATAATAAAATCTCCATCCACAAACTGGACATGCCAAAATCGTGATGTGAGGCCCACTTGAAAAATCACATCCATTCATCCCTCCCAGAAATAGTCCACCATCAAAACCCATGATACCCATACATTCAAATGGGCCCCAAATCATTCATCCAACAGTCCAGATCATCCATGGTCTAGATCATTCATCCAACGATCCAGATCATCCATCCAACGGTCTAGATCATCCAAAAAAAAAAAACTAGATTTCAAATGAAAGGGTGGGGCTCCCTTTCTTATCACACCCACTCCAACATACAAAATATACAAATAAAATAAAAATCGACCAACAAACTTGGCCAAAAATACCAAATCTAGTAAAGTCCAATGGCTAAGATCAAATCAAAGAGGACTAACGGCCTTGAATATAACTTTTCATGAACTTGTGAAAAGATCCAACCCATCAAAAGCTCTTTAAATGGATGGCCCAGCAAAATCCTTCAAGAACCAGTTAATTGAAAGTACCTGAAAATGAAGAAGGAAGAAGAACCTTGAAATTACAGGCCAAAAATTTCACAAAAATAGAAGCAAGAGAGCTTCCAGGGACCACAATGGAGTCCTTGGAATCCCATGGAATATTTTCAAATAAGGGAGAGAGAACCACCGTTCGGACCAGCTCACCCGAAGGACCAGCCTTCCGTCTGACGGACCGGTGGTAGCCGGACTACCGCTGGCGGCAGTCCGACTGCCGCCGCCAACCATCTTTTTCCTCAATAAGCGTGCTGTCCTCATGATAACTCAACCGACCGGTCTATCTCTTGGACCACTGGACAACACCCAAAAGAATTTCCAAAATAGACCTAAAGTTTCAAAAGTTACCAAAATAATCCTAAATTTTCAAAAAGTTACCAAAATAATCCTAAGTTTTCAAAAGGTTACCAAAATGATCCCAAGTTTTTAAAATCACCAAAATAGCATTCCAAAAAAATAAAAAAACTTAAAAAATATATTTTCAAATAAAATCCCCCAAAAAGTCTAGCTCAAAAGGGAATAGATTGTCAAAAAAGGTTTTCAAAAAATGCACGCGTCGCACAGTACACTGAGAAATCTTTCATATTCTCTAGTTGCGGTCAGTGCAAACAGCTAAATAAGATTCGATCTCCTCCGATTTTTTCAAAGGATGATCGAATCTGTACATGATACAGGTACGATTGGCCCCATCTCTATATCTGGACAGTCGTACGAATGCTAATAAGACTGAGTGGATCTATCTCTAGAAAGAACCATTAAACTCGAAGTGACGACAATCCATTGTAACCAAAGTATCAGAATCAACAGTCTATATAGAACAAAGATTACTCGCACATACCTAGTTCAGGATTTTCAGAAAATTTGATCGAGTCCAAGTCGGCGTAGTGAGTTCTCCGTAAGGCCGCATCAACGCGCATGGCAGCTAACCACTTTGACGATCAAACAGACTGAATATTCCTAGGGTGATTACGTAGTAAAGGAACAACAGACCAAACAGTATGGGAATCCTCGTAGAGTCGCGACAAATGCGCAGAGGCTCTTACTTTTCAGACTTACCCTCCAATGCTATTAACAATCTGACGTGAAAAGGTTGTGATTGGTGATCCGTAAAGCCGCGATAAATGCGCAGGAGGCAATCACAACATTTTTCTCAACCTTCATGATATGTGCAAGTCATCTCTTTTCTAGACAGTCAACTGACAATGATAAAATGACAGACAATAGATTCGAGTCACTACCCTTTTTCTGACAAGAAGGGTGGGGTGTCCACTCGCTTTAACCTTCGGTTGCTTCCAACCTCGGTCAAAGAGAGGCATCTGTAGACACCCCACCTAGGCTAATATTTTGAGAAAGCTAAGGCTATCCACGAACCATGATCACACCTTAAACCAAACCTTAAATCTCACTCTAAACCTAACCCTGAACTTAAGAATCTCAAAAACCTTCAAACCAAGACCCAAAATCGTGATCCAAACCGCATATAACCCCCGCCTATACCCTATATCTTGATAAAGACCTGTTACCCAAGCCTAAACTCATTTGTCTAAACCAGGAAACTCTAAAAGAAAGCCACCGTGTGAACCCACACTCCAGACCAAACCCGCACGCATGAGCCCGGCCCAAATGAGCTCCGGGCTATAATCTGACTACCGCCGACGGTAGGCTGACTACCGCCGGTGGTACTCGGTCTACCGCCACTTGCGGCCCGCGTGTGGACAGTTGTTCAGGCGTCTAAAAGTTAACTTTCTTCTAAATTTACCCCCTCCACCTCCGCTATTTACTATTTTACCAAACTCCGTAACCAATGAGAATGTGCCATGTGGCATTCCTCTCTCCACAACCAACCATAGTCTGCCACCTCACCTTTCACCCCTCCAAAATCCTACAATTACCATAAGGCCATCAGAGAAGGCTATAAATAGCCCTCTCCCTTTCACATTTCTCATCAACAATTCTCCACTTCTAAGCTTAAGTGAGAAGGAGAGTGAAAGAGAGAGAGAGAGAGGGAGGAAGGGAGTGAGGGTAAGGAGGTTCTCCAAATCCTTTAAGTCTAGATTTTTCAGCTATCTTCTTAGCCCACTCTGTCTTCCTAGCCATCTTAACCTCCCAGCCTAGCCTAGTTGATCATGGTTCAACCCACATCCTAGCCTATTCAAGAGATCAAGACAAAGATTCATTCATTATATAAGCATCCATCGTGACATTTACTCCCTTCTCAACCCCCCTGCTTCTCTAGATCTCTAGTGAACGTATGTTCTGTGGCTTGCCGTATATCGGATCCTGTCACATCAGAAATTCCTAGTGATCTAGTCCATTTTTCTTACCTCTTTGCATAAGCATCATCACATTCGCTCTCTAGACACGCCGTTGGATGTATGCTCTATGGCTTGCCGAAATCTCAAATCTTGCTGCATCAGAAATTCACGAGTATGCCTAGTCCTATCTCAACCACATCATCCATCCCTTGAGATTATTTTACCATGCAAAGTAGAGACCGTACGTTTGTACGGGTAGAGAGGGTGCCTAACACCTTCCCTCTTTGTAACCGAGGTCCCTTATCTAAAATTCCGGATCGCAGACCAGGAGTCAATCTAAGGTAGGGAAGTCTTCGAATTTTCCTCACCTTGCATATTCCGTGGTTCCAGCCGACTGCAGAATTTCAAGATTTATTGGCTAGTGGCAACTCCAACATCCACAATCAGCCTAATCCCCACCACAAAAAAAAGCATAACTTTTAAATTAGCATGGGCGCTGATTTTTCAGTGTCTACAGGTATCTTCTGCATCTCTTCCACCTCTGCCTTCGTCTTGGGACACTGTCTGTCGCTTAATTTGAAGTGACCATCCAGTGGAGTACTGACCGGCTTTGCTGTATTCATATTGAACCGCTCTAGGACTTTCTAAATATACCGCTCTTGTGACAGCCAAAGCTTCCTGCTGCTTCTGTCACGGGTTATCTCCATTCATAGGATCTATTTAGTCGGGCCCAAGTCTTTCATCGTAAACGACTTGCCCAACTCTTGTTTCAGCTTGTCGATCTTCTTGATGTCCTTTCCCATGATGATCATGTCATCAATGTATAAGAGCAGAACTATGAAATCATCAT
Source organism: Magnolia kwangsiensis (assembly GCA_037074715.1). Taxonomy (NCBI): domain Eukaryota; kingdom Viridiplantae; phylum Streptophyta; class Magnoliopsida; order Magnoliales; family Magnoliaceae; genus Magnolia; species Magnolia kwangsiensis. The sequence goes on from CM073582.1 coordinate 18,852,596, forward strand.
CTGAGAACTTGCTCGTGAACATACAGTGGTCCGACTCCGTTCTGTCATACCCATGCTGTAATATGAATGAATCGAACTTCTTGCACCATTGCTGTGGAGCTTGTTTTGCTGTGGGGCTTGTTTCAGCCCATACAAGCTCTTCCTCAGCCTACACACTATATGCTCCTTGCCATTGACTTCGAACCCCTCTGGTTGGTATATGTAGATTTCTTCTTCCAGGTCACCATGGAGAAAGACAGTTTTAACATCTAACTTCTCTATCTCCAGATCCATGCTAGCCGCCAACCCAAGCAACACCCGTATGGATGTCATCTTCACCACTGGTGAGAATATCTCCTCGAAGTCTATGCCTTTCCTCTGACCAAACCCTTTTACCACAAGTCTGGCCTTGAACCTAGTCTGTGAATTCTTCTGCTTAACCTTCTTTCTGAACACCCACTTGTTGCTCAGAGCTTTCTTGCCCTTAAGCAGTTTTATTATATTATAGGTGTGATTCTTATGCAAGGATTTTATCTCTTCTTGCATAGCTTTCAACCACTTCTCCTTATGCTCGTCGGCTAGGGCCTCAGAATAATCTTCTATCTCTCCCCCATCAGTCAGCATAATGTACTCATGCGGTGAGTACCTCTTGGACGACTGTCTGTCCCTAGATGACCTCTTCACCTGTGGCTCGCCAGGTGAATCACGTGGGGGCTGCTCCCCTGGTCCATCTTCTGAAAGAACTCCCTCGTCCTCTGCACCTTGTTGTACTCCCCTGTCATCAGGCACCACGGGAGGCATAACCGGATCCATGTCTTCTAGCTTACTTGAACTAGGCTTGTTCTTCTCTGGCTTACCAATGTCTTCTATACACTGATCTTCAATAAAAACCACATCTCTGCTCCTAATGAGTTTCTTCTCGGTCGGATCCTATAATCTGTACCTGAACTTTTCATCACCGTACCGTAAGAACACACACTTTCTGATCTTCATATCGAACTTGGACCTCTCATCCTTTGGTATGTGAAGGGATGCCCTGCATCCAAATACCCTGAGATGACTATACAATGGATCCTATCCAGTCCACACCTTCTCAGGTACTTCTTCATTCAACGGGGCTGATGGAGACCTATTTATCAAATACACCGTCATGTGCATTGCTTCTCCTCAGAATGTCTTAGGAAACTTTGCATAGGATAACATGCATCTGATTCTTTCAACAATAGTGCGATTCATTCGTTCAGCTACACCATTATGCTGGGGGGTCTTAGGAACCGTCTGTTCATGCCGTATACCTAGGGACTTGCAGTACTCATGAAAGTCGCCAATGCATTCACCACCATTATCAGTGTGGATGCACTTTAATGATCTACCTGTGTCTCTCTCGACCATAGCATGAAATAACTTAGACACATCAAAGACCTCATCCTTGGATTTCAAAGCATAAACCCAAACCCTCCTAGATGCATCATCTATAAAAGTAACAAAGTACAATGCCCCACCCAAGGTTTTTGTCCTCATAGGACCACAAACATCAGAATAAACAAAATCCAATGCATGCACTTTATTAACATGAAAAGCAGTTTTAACAAATGAAACTCTATGTTGTTTCTCTGATAAACAATCAAGACAGGTTTTGAGAGGCGTACATATCACGTCTGAAAGGAGCCGCTTCCTTACTAGTAGCTGAAGCCCTTTTTCACTCATGTGGCCTAGACACCTGTGTCACATGTTTATAACTGAATCTTCCGCTACGTTCAACCCACCCTTGCATACATTGACACTTGCCTTGTAAAGGGTGCAACACTTCTTTCCTCTGGCTGCGATCAACGAACCCTTGATGAGATTCCAGCGCCCACCAGCAAACTGGCTTTCATAGCCATCATCATCCAGCCTTCCCGTCGACATTAAGTTGAGGGAAAGGTCTGGGATATGCCTCACATCCCTGAGAACCAATGTGCAGCCCACATCGGTCTTCACATAAATATCACCAACCCCTATGATCTTCGATACGACAAAATTTTTCATCTTCACGGTCCTATAGTTGCGTGACTTGTAGCTTGTGAAGAAGTCCCTGCGTGGAGTCACGTGAAAAGAAGCCCCCGAGTCTATCACCCAGTCGGTGTCCTGACTCGTAGCCGTGAGACATACATTATGATATGCAGAAAGAATAACTACAACGTCGCCATCTGAAGCGACCGCAGTGGAATCTGATTCATCTTCCTTCTCCTTTCCTTTTCCTTTCTTGTCGTTTTTAGCCTTACGACATTCATATTTATAGTGGCCCTTCTTACCACAATTCCAACATTCAACATCTTTTCTGTTACTCTACTTGCCTCTTGATTTATCTTGGGCCTTCCCGCCCTTCTTGTTCCTTCCTCTCCCTACCTCTTACTGAGTAGACCCCTGAGACTTCCTCCTTATCTCTTCATTGAAGAGACAGCTAGTAATTTGTTCCATAGATATCTTTCCATCTGGCACGGAGTTACTTAGAGACACCACCAATGTCTCCCAACTGTCAGGCAATAAACTAAGCAAAAGTAAAGCCTGCAGTTCATCGTCCAGGATCATCTTTATAGAGGAGAGTTGGTTGACTATATTGTTGACCTCATTCATGTGCTCGGCCACAGAATCGCTATCCTTAAACTTGAGATTCATAAGTCGCTTTATTAGAAAAATCTTATTACCGGCTATCTTCCTCTCATACAACCCTTATAATTTCAGCCATAAGCTAGCGGCTGAGGTTTCCATAGACACATGGTGAAACACAGTATCATACAGTCATTGTCTAATAAACCTCACCGCCTTCTGGTCCAACTTCTTCCAATCTTCATCAGACATATCCTAGGATTTTACTGATATGCCTAAAATTAAAGAGTATAGGTCCTTGCAATAAAGCAAGTCCTCTATCTTAGCCTTCCATATGGTCCAGTTAGAGCCATTGAGGCTGATCATCCTTGATGAGCCACCGTCCATAATTGCAAACCGATCCTACCCGTTCAATGAACTTAGCGCTTTAATACCACTTTGTTGGGGGCCTTGCATAAAACCTTAGGATCTAGCCCTCCAGAACAAACCAGGATTATGGGATAATAATATCAATGAAATAACAATCACACACCACACAAGAGATTTTTTATGTGAAAAACCCTCAATGAGGTAAAAACCACGAGACCTCGTCTAGATCAACAATCCACTATGAAGTAGAACGTTACAACCTTCATCACTCTCGTAGGGGTAGATGAACAATAAGAGAATAAAAGAAAAACAGAGGGATCTCACCGATCACGAGGACGTATAAGCGCTGAGACGACGGCTCCCTTCCACAAGCTTCCTCTCTCTCTTTTTTCTCACTCTCTCACTTTTGATATCCCTAAATCCTTTAGGAAACCCTCTTGTGCTTTTTCTTCACACAACCTCTCCTATAAAAATCCTAGGGACCCCTTTTTATAGTTTTAGGAAACTCCCTTCCGCATCCCAGTTGCGAAAGGACTTGCGAAACGAAATCCGTGCAAAATCGCGGAACGAATCTACGTAGCTACGACCGGTCGTACCGAGTCCACGACCGGTCGTGGACTACCTACGACCGGTCGAACACCTCGAAAAAAAACAGTCCGAACTCGCTGGACTTTGAGTCGTGTCACGACTCGAGCCTACGGCTGGTCGAGCACTAGCTTACGACCGGTCGTACAGGGCTCACCACCGGTCGACGACGGGTCAAAAAACCCCATCAGGCACGACCTCCCAAATACAATGAAAAATGGGAGAGGGTTCGATTGTTTACTGAATGGGCGGGCAAGGCAGTGACGAGCTGAGCTCAGACCAGAGGCTAGGACAGTTGGACAGGGGTGAGCATGGTAGTGATGGTTGGGCTTGGAAGTCGGACAAGACGATGGGATGGCCAGACAATCGGACGAGTGGTTTAGGCAGAAAGGGGGGGGGGGGGGGGGTGTGGATGTCGGGCTCGGGAACTTGTTCAGGCTGAGAGAAATGAAAAGGGTGTACGTTTTTTTTTTAAAGTTGATATTTATATCAACTGACCGAGTGAGTCAAGATAGACCGATCTAAGTCGAGTTTGAGTTACGAACCGATCTGATTCGAGTCAAGCTTAGACCAATTCAGACTGTGCTCGAAATTTTTTCAAGCTCAAAAATTTAGCTCAATTCGGCCTGAACCCAATTTCGAACCAAGTCAAGTTGAGCTTATCTGAGCTGATTCGAGCAAGTTAACCAACACAACTCAGTTTGTGTACAACTCTAAGTAGAAGGTTCATTTGATGGAGCATTTCCACTCTCCAAAGCCTTACCTATTCCTTGTCTTGTCCACCTTGGATCATGATGGTAGCCTCCCTACCAGTGGAGGAACTTAAATTCGAATTACAATGGGGCCCATGATCTTGCCCACATATGGACTTTGAGATGGGCTCGAGGTTGAGCCCACGATTAGTATAGTTTCTGGGTCTGAAATAGGGTCTTGGGATTTTGAAAAGCTTTTATTTTGAGTCGAGGTGGAGCCTTGAAATTGGCCTGGCCCATGACTAAGCACTTGGCACGGGCTGAATGGGCCTCCAAGAGAAGAGAGGATGGGCCCACTTGCGATTGATTTTGAGAGAAAAATTTTGGGTACGTGCCTGACCCACCAGAGAAAATGTTTGTGGGGCGTTGGATTAAAGAGAAGCCCACAATGGCTGGCACAGGCCCAATGTAATCACGACACTCCCGTTCTCGCAACGGTCAAATTTTTTTTTTTTATACCGTTGGAAGAGAGAGTTGAAGAATCAGAGATATCTGACGCCGGAGAAGGAAAGGGGGCGTCGGAAATCGACGCCGAGATCGCCGGAGCTGCCGGATTTCCAGGAACATCCACCTGCCGCCGATCTTGCTGATGGCTCACAGGTCCTCTTTTTTCCGACAATGCTTCTGAATTCATTTCCACCGTCGACCCCGGTGCCGATGATGGATTTTTCTGTCGCTAGAGAAGAAAGAAAAGTGTCTGAAGACGTCGCCTGGGACGTCGGAGCTACTGAAATGTTGGAAACACCCACAGCAGAAACCCCTGTTCCACCGTCTTCCCTAGTACCGATGACTGGTTTTCCAAAATCGATTTCAATACGAGCTTTGGTTTCACCAATAAAGGGGTTTGGGTGATGAAATCTGGGTTCTTATCGACGGGAATGAGATTTCCTTGTTGCTCGCTTCATGGAAGGAAATGGCATCAACGAGCAGCAAGCACTTTGAGCATTTGTAGATGCTCGAATCCCTGCGTTTGCTATCTGAATTGTTTCCTTTGGAAACGGAAGGTGGGAGAAGCACGTCGTTTCCATCCCTAATTGCTGCTGCCACGAACTGCATGCGATGTTTCTCAGCGTTGATTCTATGATTTACCACAACGCCTTCCACTCTTCCAGTGAAACACCAGGATTTGAAGCCAATTTTTTCTTCCCCATCACCAAATGAATCAGTAGCAGGAGAGTTCGACAGAGGATCCACTGGAGAACGGAACAAAGATTGCTGTAAGAAGGTTACCATCGGAGATGTGGAAAAGCGAGAAGAGGACTCCTCTCTTTCATTTGGATTCCGTGAAAACGGGACGCGGCCGTCGGAAGCCAAGTAAGCCACCCTGATGTTTGTGAGAAATCTACTCTATACACCCAATTGGAATAAACGATTATGCAAATTTTGCATTGATAAAATTGTTTATATAAACACAATCATGCCACGTGGTGTTGATGAATTTCAATGGAATGAGTTAAAGCCTATCCAAATGTCAATCTAGCAACACCATAATCCATAGCTCAAATTAGACTGAATGAAAGATAGCTCGTTTCAGCGCTGAGGTCCTGGTATCCATTCCAAGAGGGGTGGCAAACACTGAAGTGTGAAGTAACAGTGGAGTGTACTAACAAAATATATATATTAAAAAATGCCAATCCAGTAACTGGGCAACCTCTTGTATCTGCAACATTGCAAACATATACTCTGCTGAGTAGCCCCAAGGGCAACCGTCGGTGTTGCCAACCAATGCCATCAACAACATTGCAAGCTTATACTATGTCAAGTAGCTGCAAGGGCAACCGTCGGTGTTGCTAATAATGCTATTAAAGTATACAATGATCAATACACTCTTGTCGCAACCTTCATGCCTCGGGCCCAACCTGCCATTACTCTCATGACTCAATGTTTGGTGCTTATAGTACCACCGCAACAATTGGGTTGTATCAATTCAATGCACAAGGCAACTCACTAATCTCATGATTGGAGGGTTATCATGGTCAATTCAAAAAAATCAAAACAACTGAAGAGAACAAATAGTATATCAACATCCAAAAAATGGCTTTTAGAAAACTGATAGAATTAAATGGACAAGTTGAATTCAGAAACCCCTGAGGAGTAAGGACGAAAATCAATCACTCGTGAAGAAAATCCGTTAAAAGATTTGCCGTCGAGACGTGTTATGTGAACAATGTCGCCAAAATGTTCATACAACTGACATAGTGCTCTAAATTAGCCATACAAAAGGCCACTACGACTGCATCATCCGCATTAAAAGCTAATTCGTCGCAAAGATAATCCACCAATAGATGTGTCATGTAAGTACATGTTATATGAACAATGTTGTCACAAGGTCTATGCAGCAGACCAATGCACCGATCCAAATAAACCACAATGTTTACATGAAGAATTATCATGGCAAATATAAGAATATCATGATCGCTTTGGCTAACAAGAAAATTTCAACTGCCAAAATAACCAACATAATGGCCAACTTCGTTAGAAAAGCCAAATTAATGATTGAAATATTCAATTTTAAAACTAAAGCGATCGTCCCAACTATAGATTTAAAAATGAACTACTAAAATGTTATTTAAATTTTTTTCACATTCTCCGATTGCAAGAGACATGTGGATATTATTTACACTCAGTCGACTAAAGTCAGATTAAACATTTCAAAAGAAGCCACGTGGCAACTATGTCAAATGTAGTGTAAATAAACTTTAAAGAGATGAGTTAGAGACTTGTACATATGGTAACATTTAATGTTAAAGTTTTATAAAAATGACTCTCTATAAAATAAGTCTCATCAGTGGAAATCTCTTGTAAGTATTAAATGTCAGAGCCTAATGATTTGGAGACTAGTAAATATCTATATGCACAACCAAAATAGCAAGAGGCATACGTAATCTCTTGTACACGTAGCCTATTACAATGAACCACACTTATGCATAGCATTAAAGAGATTTCTACGATCAAGTATCTAAATTTCACTCGAAGGAGAGCTCCAAGTCCTCATTATAAATAATTAATCTCTCTACAGTGCAATGCTACTTATCCATTTAGTTTAACTTCTTACTTTAGTTACTTAACTTATGTCCAATTATACTTGAGCAAGTCTGAAGCCAATAGTTTAGTTTATGTCCACTACTGTCTAGCACATTATTACATACGCACAACCACCATCGTCGAATCCCCCGATTATGAAGTCCTTAATACATTGTCAATCACATCCTGCTGACTTCACACCACAACCGTTTCACAACCATCTAATACTTTTTATGACCGTTTTGCAAGAACAAATTGTCATAGGTATTTATTATTTTTCCTTGCTTAGTTTTAATCTTCTTTCCACTGATTATATTGCTTGTACATTCTAATCAATAAAATCAACAATCTAATTTTATTTTTAATTTTATATATTATTATCTTACTAAGAAACTTAATATATTAATATTTGATAGAAAAATCATTAGTTCTAACATTAAAAGATCTTATTCCGAACAGTTAAACCAATCTTCACGGGTCTTGACTTCCAAGGTCACACGTATTTAATTAATTCAAGTCAAGTATACTCAGTAAACTCTAACATGCCTGACATTAATCTAATCATATATATTTGACCAAATTCCGATCATAGATCATCCAGTCTATCCTTTAATTTTGCTTACTTCTATAGCCATCCATTTTCTATTCCCTGGATGGGATGGTTACGGTTGCTAATTAAATTAATTCTTGGGAATCATAAGCATCCATGATGGGTCCTAACAAATAGGCGGTGAATCAAGTTGGACAGCCGACTTACTTTTTACATGAATGATCTTGACTGTCCATATTAGAAGTTGCTGATCAGGTGATTATGCATGTTAGATCAGTTTAAAGTGTACTGGCAAATTATGTAGTGACGCCTTACCACCCTCAGCGGCGCAGGCCTTCAGTGGATCCCTGACCATGGCCCACTACGATGTATCTGCGAGTGGATCTTTGACCATGGCCCCACTATGATGTATGCGCCTTACATCCACATTGTCCATCGGTTTTGAAAGCTCATTTTAAAGCATCATCCAAAAAATAGACGGCATGGATATAGGCTACAATGAGCTTTCGAAAAAAGGAATGGACGGCGTGAATATAAGCTACCTGCACAGTAGATCCACTGAAGCTGTCCTCTATGGTGTGATGACGTGGCAAGATTTGATTGGTGGGGACTGCACTGTCAAAGATGGGGCGTATGTGACTGCATACGATCCACCAATCAAATCTCACCACATCATCACACCACAGCTGAGGGTGGTGAGGGCCTCCCTACCTAATCTACGTCGGATAGAATTCCAATGAGCCTGGATCAGTGGATTGAATGTCCAAGGGTCCCAAGGTGGGTCCAGTGCTGCAAGGAGCCTCTATAACAACTAATGCTCTGAGAGCACTGGTGTATTTCTCGTGAAGAAAATTAATTCTGGTGAGAGCCGTTGAGGTGCGGCCTGGCCCCACCCAATATGGTGCAGCCCTTACGGTGAGGCCCACCTTGATATATATGTCTATATCCACACTGTCTGTCGGTTTTGCTAGGCATAAGTTAGAAAAGGAAGTAGATCCAAATCTTAGGTGGACCATAGCTTAGGAAACGGTGGCAAATGAATACCCCACCGTTAAAAAATTTCTAGGGCCCCCCTTAATGCCCACTCCCTAAATGTTTATACATCCAACCCGTTGATAAGGTCACATGGATATAAATGAAGGGAAGAAAACAAATGTTAGCTTGATTCAAGAATTTCACGGCCCACAACAAGTTTTTAACGGTCAATCACCGTTTGTTTTTTTTTTTTTTTTTTTTATGTGATGTGATCAGCTTTAGATTTACCCAGAGAGATTAGGTGCAGCCAGGGCCTCGCCCAACAATGTGTGGCCCTGATCATTGGGCCCACCTTGATGTATACATTGTGTATCCAGGCCGTCCACCTATTTTGTTGTCTCGTTCTATGACATGAGGCCAAAGTTACAGCAGATCCAAATCTTCAGTGGACCACACAATAAGAAACAGTGGTGATTGATCATTAAAAACTTCTTGTAGACCACAAAGTTTTGGATCAAGCTGATATTTGTTTTTTCCTTTCATGTAGGTCCATGTTACCTTATCAAAAGGTTGGATGGCATATAAACATTAAGGTGGGCCTTAGGAAGTTTTCAATGGTGGACATTCAATCACCATCGTTTCCTATGGTACGGTCCAACCTGAGATTTGGTTCTGCTTTATTTTTGGCTCATGCCTTAAAATGAACTAGCAAGACAGATGGACAGTGCGGATATACAATTCACACGGGCAGGTGGGTCCCACGGTCACGGCCACATCAATGTTGGGGAGCCGGGGCGCACTTAATCCGCTCCCAATTATGCTAGCCCTACACGCACACCTTTACACAAGCGCTTTCACATGCTCACGTGCAAACCTGACAAGCGAGTAGGAATGTTATCTGTGGTGCCGGTTGACCCAACACCAGCTATAGCATATCTGTGTAGGGGCCCACCGTGATTTATCTGTTTATCCATTCCTTCCATCTCTTTTCTTAGATCATATTAAGATATGAGCCAGATACAATGCTCGAGTGGACCATACCACATATGACTCTTTTATTTAATGTTCTGTGCAATTAAATGCAACATATGCGGTCCACTTGAACGTTGTATTTGCCTCATTTTCGAGCTCATAGCTTAATATGATATGATAAAAGAAATAAATGGCATGGATAAATAAATACATCACAGTAGGCCCATAAAAATCTGTGAGCTTTTGGCTAGAGAAGGCAGATGTAAGGATGCAATCCATTTCTCATCCCAGGTATCAGCCCAAAAATCAAACACGTCAAAAGTCCAAGTTGATCACATGAAACAACTGGGTGATGACAGCCATTGATGAAACTATCATAAGGCCTATTATATTTTGTTTTAAAATAATATTAAAATTTGATTTTTAAATTTTCAGTAGTTTCTCTCCATGTTTAAATTTTAGTGTTTTTACGTATGGGTTTTGTCCCACATCAAATTTGACAAAGGATAATATCTTGTATGTAAGATACGCTTTTTGCCTTAGGCTTGAGCCCCATTAAGGGAATATGTGAATTTAGTCCTGTAAGGGGAATGCCAATAACTCTAATTTATGACATTGATCACACGCGCGTGCGCCCGAATCGAGTTGAGTCTGTGGGTGTGTCCATATGCGCGTGCAAGCCGAGTTCACATCCATGTGCACGTGCGCGTGCAGTGTGAGTGTACTCGCGTGGGTATGTGTGTATGAGTACTCACAGGACTTTATTTGTGAAAGTGTACTCGCACTTGCGCCTTTTCCTTTTAAACCAGAAAGGAGTAAATATGAAAATTCTTCTCTCTTATAAAATACTCTCCGATATTCTGTTTTAAGCATTTTGATTGCTAAGTTAGTCGCTGAGTCAACTCAATATTTTCGGGTTAAACCGCAACTGGTTCGAGCCCGCGTACAGTAAGTGCACCGCTAGGATCAGGTCATAATCGTTGTATTCTGGAGGTCGATTGCTCTGGAAACCTGTTGCACTTGGGATGCTGTCCAAGGGGAGAAAATTCGATTTCAAGTCGAGTGACTCAGTCATGCCTCGACTCAATTCAATAAGCCATTTTTCTCAATTTTTTTCTCGATTTTAATAGTCTATTTAATTTAACCAAAATTTTCAACAAGACTCACTAGTTTATTTATCAGCCATCTAAAATATTTATAAGGTCATACTCACCCAGATGAAAAATGCCGTTTTGAACTGTTTTGGCTAGTCTATTTAAAATTTTGATTTTGTCAGACTTGGGCCCAGCCCATTGATATCTCTATGGGTGATGGGCAAAAAAATAAGGAGTCATTTAGGACCATAGATTTGGGAGGATTTGATAGGATTTCAAATCTCCTAATATGTTTGGCACCCTAACGACCTGTTTGGGAGCTTAGATTTGGAACCGATGGATTTGAAATACTCCCATTGTTTTTAGCACCCCGTGCAATCAACTTTAATCAAAAGTAATTATGCATAGCATGGGTTTGAATTTAATTACAAAATCAACTTTAATATCTCTAATTAGTGAACTAATGTAATGTTTGGCACAATGGCTGTAATAAGCCCATTGAAATATATATATATATATATATATATATATATATATATATATATATATATAACTCGAAAATGATGAAATTCCCAGTGTCAAATGGGCCAAGAGTACAAGATCATATCCAAGTAACTAGCCAATAAATTTTAACCATTGATTTACATGGACAATGTTTGGACAGCGTTGATTATCATATTAAAGTAATTATATTGATGCAATTGATAATCTAAAAGATTAATAGTCTAGCGATATACATGTTACACATACAACTCTTCTAAGAATTTTAGATGTAATCTAAGCTTTCACCATAATTTTAAACTCCCTCTTTGATGGGATTTCAAACCTCCTAGATTTTAAAACTCTCAATTATTTTCTTGTGCCAAACATAAAAGGGGATTTGAAACCCTTTCAAATTCATGGTACCAAATGACTCCTAAAAAGTAATTAATGGTTTCAAATCCCATCAAAGAAAAGGTTTGAAATCGGAGGTGGAAGCTTAGGCTGCAATTAAAATCTTTTCAAGTGCTGCATATGTAACGTGTGTGTTACCAAGCTACTAATCTGTTAGATACATGGCCTATTATGATTTCTCAAAATAATTAAATTATCAAGTGCATTACTATTATTACTTTAATTGAATCCTTTGTGTCATTCAAACATTGTCCATGTAAATCATGGTTAGAAATTGTTAATTAGTCACTCAGAAGTGATCCTATGTTTTTGGCCCATTTGAGATTTGGAAATTCATTATTTTTGGGGCAAAGTATATATTTTAACTAGCTTATTACAGCCATTGTGTCAAACATTATATACATATACTAATTAGAGATATTATAGTTTATTTAATAATTAAATTCAATCCCCCCTAAATATGAGGCATACGTACTTTTGAATTATAGGGAATTCTCAATCTAGAGTGCCAAACACAACCGGAGGATTTTTAATCCAGAGGGTTCCAAATCCAAGCTCCCAAACATACCCTTAGCTTAATCCAAGACTTTCCACTTCCTAGGATGTGGTTCCTTGTGCTTTGGATATGCTCTGATTTTGGGCTCCTACACAAAAATTAGCCGGCAAAACAAATAAACAATGATAATAAAATACACGCATTACGGTGGCCACACAGAGTCCGATCACTAAGATATCAGTTGTGTCAGGTCACTACAGCCTCGTTTTGAAAGAGATCGGATTAGGTGTTACCCGGGTAAGTGTTGGTCCACTTGAGATTTGGGGGCCCTACACTAAAATGAGCTGGTAAAATGGATGGACGGTGTGGATGAAACACATACATCACGGTAAGCTTTACAAAGCTCCGTCCACATCAAGGTGGGATCATGCCCTAAAATGAGATCTGGAAACTGATTGACGGTGTGGATATACAACACATACGTTAAGGTGGGCCCCACACTGAGGCCAACACCCACTAAGGTTTAGTTACCCAGTAACACATAATCCGCTCCCTGAAAAGATGGCTATATTCATGAACTAGGCTGCCGCCTGGTCAGTTGGAAATTTTGTACATGGAATGTGGACCATTAGCCTCTTTCAACCACTCGTTCTTTTCATCCTGTGGTGGCTACCGATGATCAGACCGGGTTGAATTTTTCTACGGTTATCTATGTGGAGGGACCCACCTCATGTGGGAAGCGGATTGGCTGGTGTACCACACACCAGCTATATAGCTGGTGTACTGACGTCAGCAAGTTCTGTGTGTCCCATAATGAGTTATGTGTTATATCCAAACTGTCCATCCATTTTATGAGCTCATGGTAAGGCTTGAGATGAAAAATAAGACATATCTAACGATCACTTGGACCACACTGCAAAAAGAAGTGGGGGATTAAACGTTTACCATTGAAACCCTTTTGGGGTCAGAAGTTTTGGATCAATATGAAATTTGTTTTTCCTCTTCATCCTGGTGTCTGTGACCTTAAGAACAGATTAGATGGAAAATAAAAGTTATGGTGCCCCCTATGAATTTGTTAACAGTGAAAATCATTATCTCTGTTTCTATTTGTGGTGTGGTCCATTTGATCTTCGGATATGATTCATTTTTTCAATACTCCTCTAAAATGATCTCGAAAAATGTATGAACGGTGTGGATATAATAAATACATCATTGTGGGGCCCATGTAACTTTGATCTCCTTTGAACCGTTCGTACAACTCGGAGCTCGAGGAGCGTTAGCTGGTGTGCGGTACACCAGCCAAACAACGGAGCCGATGACCAGAAAATGATCAGAGATCCAAAATTAAGGGACGAAAATAGGCAATTAAGATTATCCCAATTTGTGTAATCTTCACGTTGCCATGAATCCACTGTGGGGCCCACAACTTGGACCGCTTGGATTGGCGTTCATGATGCTGTGGACGTGGCAACTGCATTTGTTACTAAGGACAAATTAGTGGTTGTGATTTGAAGTCCTACCCATTGATAATCATCTCTTAAATTGCGTGTCTTTTTGGGCTCAAATCCAACTGATGAGAAGCGACTCGAAACGACTCCGCGTGTAGACACGCTTTTCTTCTAGGATAAAAACCTATTATACTCGGGTAGACTGTGATAGTTGATACAAAGGCACTTAGAAATTGCACACGTGTCATAATAGTAAGTCAAATTAAACCGTCGAAATTATAAATATGTACCATGAAACAAATATAAGCTTATTTGATTATATGATTATCTGCTTGGTGGACATTTATTGGACGATTAAAATGAAAACCATCCAATGGTCCTATTTCCACAAGCAAGTGGTCACAAATCAGAGGTTAGGATTATTCAATGACTCTGATTTGGGGATTGGAACTTATTGAGAGTTTTTACCACAATTCATATATTTTAACTTGAGTTAATATATGGCACGTGTACATTTTCTAAGTGCCTGTGTATCAAGTGCCATACACCGCCTGAGTATTTAATTACTCCCCTTTTTCTTTAGATAGAAGCGAGCAGCTGACTTTTCGTTGCACGATTTAACCACTCTACAGCGGCAACCCACCACACTAGTAACGAGAAAGACCGAGGCGATTCGCGCGTGGAAAGCTTGAAGAGAGACTATCCGAGTCAAACGTGAAAACGGAGCAATCATGTGATATCTTGACCGTTCATTAGGTGGGCCCACAGTGAATGAGAATATTTACAGTGAGAGAAATCAGATTGCACTCAGCGGAACTGGAACAAGATAGAGATCTCTCTCTTCCATGCACTTTTCTCGGTGATGTATAAATCTGGGCCATCCACCTGAGTGGGCCATATCATGGATCCCACATGATTTAAAGATTTGCTTTTCTTCACTTCCTGTGATGATGGATGCCGATAACAAACCCTTTACCTTGCTTTGAAGGCCATAAACTGGATGGCCAGGATCCCAAGCATGTTTTGAAGTTACCAACACCGTTGGATCAACTAGATGGACAGTCCCAAATGCACGGTAGACTCTATCTTCTATATCATCTCACCCGGATTGGACCATCTTTTCTTGGCCGTACACCTTCCTCGAATACAATCAACGGTGCGCCGGCCTCAGTTTCAGACGCGACTTTCCTCCAACATACGTTGCACCTCTATAACAAGAACTGTGGGGCCCACTGCCATGTTTGCATGGCATCCAGTCCGTTCATCAGTTGCACTTACTGGGCCACCGTGATGTTCACGTGTCATCTGATCCGTTCATAAGGTGACTCCCTCAGGGACGAAAGAAAAACACAAACATCCATCCAAAATTTCTGTCGCCCTCTAAAAGAAAGAACGTTGATTGTTTCTTACCCCTGTTTGTCCTAAGATAGGAATGTGCAGGGGCTCGGAGTAGCCACTGTGATGCATGCGTTTTATCCACACCGTCCATCCATTTTTCTATATTATTTTATGGTATGGCCTCAAAACTGAGGTAGATCCTAGACACAAGTGGACCACACAAAGGGGATTAAACTCTTACCGTTGAGAATTTCTTGGAACCCAAGTAGGTTTTGAATGAGCCGATATTTGTTGTTTCGTTCATCCAGGACTACGTGACTTTATGAATACGTTGGATAGTAAATAAATATCACAGTGGGCCATAGGAAATTTCAACTATGGTGTAGTTCACTTATACTAGATCTGCCTCAATTTTAAGCCTTCATCTTAAAATGACATGGAGAAATGGATAGACGGTGTGGATAAAACCCATACATCATGGTGGCCACTCAAAGCCCATGTCCATTAATGTTAAGAAATTTTGTAGTATTTTGGCCTTCACAAGTCTATGTTTGGGATCTTCATTTGAAGAAAAAAAATTTCCATTACGTGAAACTTCTGGTTGGTGGATTATGAAATTGTAATCACCATAATAGATTTCACAATTAATGATGGTCACCTATATACGTATGTAATTTAAATGCCATGTGTAAAAGGCACATATGAATGAAAGATTAAACACATGCATCACAAGAACCCACATATATAATGCCTTTCAAAATTCACTAAAAATCTTGTTGTATCTCCTTGTGGGACATGATACCCGGATTAATCTAATGCAGATGAAATTCACATTAGACCACTGACAACTCCAAACCACCTAATTTCATCCAATCCCAAGTTCCAAGCAGGTGTGACACACTAAAGTTTTAAATTTATCTTAGTTTTCTTTTCAAATCACATCTGATTTGATGATGGCCGATTTGATGCCACACAAATATTCAGGTGAGGTCAGTAGGACTTTGGGCAAGGCTGCCCATTCTATACAACTCTCATCTCGAATTTTTGAGCTTAAGGTGCATGCTATTAGATAGGATTAAATGGGATGGAATGACATTTGATCCCATGCAAATTCCTTTCAATGTTTGGAGAAGATGAGAAGGGTTGAGATTAGGTGGCATAGCGTTGTGTCATATTTACAGGAATTTTGAAATTCATTATGATGGCCCTCACATTAAAGCGTATATCCATGTATACCTTTTACACATGACATTCTTGGTTATATACATATGATAAGAGGAATGCTCACCCATGTACCTTCTTAGGTGAGCACCCAAGTGCACCTTTGCAGACATCTTAGGCACATAATCTAAATGGTACATGTGATGCAGCACCCCTTGAATCCTCATAAGCTTAACTTTTAGTCCAATACAAAACTTTGGTGGGCCATGATAAAAGCAAACAGTTTTCTTCGTTGATTTGCATTTCTCTTTTTTATAGCCTATTAGAATTTTGGATCAGGCTGAAATTTGGCTTATAAAATTTCAATGAGTGACGCATCACCTAGACCATTCAGATTATATGCTTAAGACGCTGGTGCAAAAGTGTGCATGGCTGCTCATGTAAGAAGGTAGACCAGGAAACATTCCTCCTTAAGATTACATGCACCCAGTAGCTACTTTCGTTGATTATAATTCAATAGTCCATCAATTAGGATTGGAAGGGATTCGAGGGGGGCTTCAAATCCTCTAATTGTTTAGCAGCATAAAAAAACTGAGGGTTTTAAATCAGGGTGTTTTAAATCCTTAAAAGAGGGAGTTTGCAATCCATGGTAAGAGCTTGGATCACACCTAAGATCATTTCAATAGTTTCAGGTATAACATGTGTGTCATTATACGCTATAATGTGTGTCATCATACACCGTCATTCTATTAGGCACATTGTTTAATAATGATGATCAGGACCGTGCAAACATTGTCCATGTAAATCAGTACCATCCAAACATTGTCCATATCAACAATTAAAAATCGTTGGTTAGTCACGTAGACATGATCTTGTGCTTGTGGCCCATTTGAGGCTTGGAATTTCATTATTTTGGCAAAGCATATATTTCAGTGGGCATATCACAACCATTGTGTCAAAAATTATATATCTCATTGAATAGAGATATTAAAGTTGATTTAATAATTAAATTTAAAGGGGTGGCCAAACACATCGTGAGAATTTCAAATCTAGGGGATCCCAAACTTGGGTGTTCCTATCCCAAATAGGACCGGTTTTTGCTTGATCAAGTGTTTTACTCGTTGGGGTCCTTACTCTTGCCCGGTGGTAAACTCTCAGGAGTTTCCACTCCAAGTCAATGGTTCGAGTACCATAGCTCTGGTGAAATTCCACCAGCTATGTAAAAAAAACAAAAAAACAGAAGAAGTGTATTTCTCATCGTAGGAATTTTGTCCAAATAAGACCAAACAGGCGACCTGGGCAAATTGATTGATAGAGTTAACGTTACACTAAGGGCGTGTTTGGCCTGCTGGATTAGACGGGCTTAGGTGGGATGGAATTGCATCTGGTCGTTCGTGTGCCAATTCCACTCCATGTTAGGGAAGAGTAGAATTAGGTTACGTGGAATCGTATTGGGTCATGTGCCAATTTTACTCAATTATAGCGAATTGTGTAGGTCCCACCATGATGTGTGGGCTATATCCATACCTTCCACTTATTTTTTGAGATCATTTTAGAGCATGGGCTAAAAAAGTCAGATAGATTTAAAGCACAAGTGGACCCCATCATAGAAAGCAATGGGGATTAAATACTTACGATTGAAAACTTCTTTGGGGCCATATAAGCTTTAGATCTACCTCATTTTTAAGTACATGCCATAAAATAAGGTTACAAAATAAATGAACAGTTTAGATATAACTTATGTGTGTCATTCTCATTGTTTTAAATGAAGGTGGGTATATCCTTTCAATGCACCACTGTATTATAAATAAAATAAGGAATTAAGTTTATCCCATAATATGAGGGAACAACCCCCGCCATGGGTAATAATTATGTTTTTGGGATCCCATCCCTCCTAATACTTCCCAATGCAACTGGCCAAACACGCCCTAAGATCGCAGTGGGCCATCAGAGTTCTGTTGTGATGGTCCCGGTAATAGGCATTTTAGGAAATTCGCGTCCATCCGTTACAGGGTAAAGGCATGTTCAAGGAAATGGCCATTCATGAATGGACCTGATCTCGCAAAGACCAAAGCAAGCACGTGTGACACGAATCTCCTACTTCAGTCTCTACTCGCGCGAATCACCTCAGACTTTCTCGTTCAATCAATGAAGAAAGTTCAAAAACGCTGGGAAGGAAGACAAGACCAAAAGACACGACCCGAAGACAAGCGAAAATAAAAAGGGAAGTACCAAATAAAAAAGAGACGGAGCCGAAAATTCGAAATCCAACCAGCTCCAAAAATCTCCAAATCCAAATGACCAAATCCCACAAAATGAAAAACCCACCTCCAGAATCCCTCCCTCTCCGATAACCATATCTCATTTTCTTCGATTTCGTTCGGATTCCTATCTAATCTCTTCGATTTCCTCTCCCCGCCTTGGTTTGTTTCTTCGGAAATCATTGATATGCAATTTCTCATCTTCTTCCTTCAATATCCAATACCCAGATCTTAATTTCGTTGATTTCGGTCCGATTATCTCTGGAAGCCCCATCGATTTTATCTGTTTTCTTGTGTTTTCTTTTCCTGCAATTCGCATTTATTTTAGATTTCTCATCTTCTTAATTCACCTTTCTTTGCTTTCATCAGTAGAAATTTATTCATGTACCAACCAACAATTAGATCATAGATTCTTCCTTTCCGTCGGTTTTGCCCTCTCTCTTTCTGTCTCAAATCCATAAAAATCAGATCAGTATCTTCATATCTATTCTCCAGTTTCCTGGTTTGTCTCTGTTTCTTCCTAAATACTCTGGGTTTTTCCAATTTGATGCAAAAACAATGGCAGTTCAAAGAGATAGGGTGAGATTCAATGTGGGCGGAAAGATCTTTGAAACAACCTCGACAACTCTCGCCAACGCAGGCCGCAATTCGCTGCTCGGAGCGATGCTCGACGAGGTCTGGAACCTACCATCCGGCAGACCAGACGAGTACTTCATCGATCGGAACCCGGCATGCTTCTCCGTCCTCCTAGACCTCCTCCGCACGGGCGAGCTTCACGTCCCACCGAAAATGTCCGAGAAGCTCCTCTACCGGGAAGCCTCCTTCTACGGCCTGCTCGATCATGTGCGCTCCGCAAAGTGGGGCCCGTTCGATGGCAACCGTCTTCGTCTCTCCAGCTCGGTCGCCGGCCAGGCCCCAGGTGATGGCACTGCAATCCGCGCCGGCCCTGATGGCGGATGCTGCGTCGCTCACGGCAGCATGGTCCATGTCTATGATTGGATGCTCGAAGAACATCCCCCAATCAACCTCGACTACCAACGGGTCAATGATGTGGGCTACATCGATTCAGAGAGAATTGTGATCAGCGCTTGGGAGAGGCTGGGTCGCGGCGATGGAGGGATGGGAGTTTTCAGTTCGAGGACTGGCGATCTCAGACACAAGTTTCAGGTAAGTCATGGCAATCAATTGAAGAGCTATACTGCCGGAGCTTTGAGTTTTAGCACAGATTATAGAATTTTTGCTAGCTGTAGAGGTAGGAGCAATGAGTATGGGATTGGAGTGTGGGATCAGATGACAGGAAAACAGCTTGATTTCTTGTATGAATCTCCTGGCTGGTCTCTTGGTGATGCTGATAAGCTACAATGGCTGCATGGAAGCAGCTGTTTGATGGTTGCTACCTTGTTTCCTAGAAAAGATAACTGTTACATTAGTCTTTTGGACTTCAGAGATAAGAGCATGGTTTGGTCCTGGTCTGATATTGGGGCGCCGAGGACCACCGATGAGAAACGGGTCCTTGATGCCATTGCAATGGAGGAGAATGGATCGATCTGCGTCGTGAACCAGTACGATGATCTGGGGTTCTTGGACTTGAGAAGTAATGGTGGGAGTGTGAGGTGGAGCTCGAGAAGCCGGCTTCTGAAAGGCAAGATGCCTGATGAGCTGTGCTACCCAAAGCTGGCAGCCCATGGTGGGCAGCTGTTTTCATCGATGAACGATAGTGTTTCGGTGTTCTGTGGGCCGGATTGGGTGTTGACGTCGAGCCTGAGGAAGAGCTATGGAGGGTCGATTTGTGATTTCTCAATCGGGGGCGATCGGTTGTTTGTTCTTCATAGTGAGGAGAATGTGTTTGATGTGTGGGAGACTCGGCCTTCGCCGATATAGATTGTGGTTTTTTCTAATTTGGGTTTTTTTCTTCTTGTTTTTTTTTCTAATGGATTGGAAGATTAGAATCTCCTGCTTTATAGAATAGAAAAAAGGGTAGTTAGATTAGTTGTTAGTGTAAAGAAAAAAACATAGGAATGATTTGATTTGGAGGTTTGACTGCTTGATTCTATTACAGATTGATTTTGGAATGAGGGTGTTTGTGTCATGTGATTGTGAGGAATTGAGTAGTTTTCAGTTGGGATTGTGTTTTCATTGTGATAGCTGATTGCTTAACTACCACAATTTTGAATTTTAGACATTCTCTTTGTACTTGTTTTCATCCAGGATAAATGCTACAGTTGATGTAGCTGACAAGCACTCAGCTGCATTTGGAAGCACGACCAATCGAAACATTGATCTGGACCTTCATGGCCCACCAAACAAAGATCATGCAGATTGGGGGATCTTATACTTCTAACCCATATACATTAAAATTTATATAACCCATATACATTAAAATATATAAAAGGTCCCATATATAGTTCAAAAGCTCAAGAACTCTAAGACATGTTCAGCTGGGTTAGGTTGAATCGAAGACTCGGGCGAGTCTTCACTTGACTCGACTCAGTATCTGATAATTAATTTTGATAAATTTATCACATTTTTCCTAATTGTATTACATTTCAATAAAAATTATATATAACTAGTCTATGGTGTGCTGGTTAAAGATGGCAATGTGCCCCCGAGAGGTCTCGGGTTTGAACTCCCCGTCTGTCATTCTTCATAATGGCTTGATTCTGGTGAGTGACTCGGTTCAAGTCATCCTAACTCATTAGGGATGCAACTTGGGCGGGTTGGGAGTTGGGGGTCAATCGAGCCCAATGACCAAGAAAGACCCAACCCAACCTGAATTGCAACCTGAGGTGCCCAACTTGAACCCAACCCAAGGTCCTTTATGCTCAACCTAACCAACCCAACTCGGTCTAACCCGACCCAATCAGGTGTGATTATTCCCACCTTGACCCAACCCAACTAGAATTTGATCAACCCAAACTCAACCTAACCCAAATTGAAATTGGGTTGGTAATGTAGAGCGGGTCGTGGACAGTTTCATGGCCAAGATGGATCAGAAAAGGCCTGGTCGACACCAGAAGTGATCTAGATTGTCAGACCTTAAATTAGGAGTATCTTGCAATCCGGAATGAGTTATATGATATAAAATATATGATTTTGGGGTATGACGAGCTAATTTAGCTACTCAACCCCGCTACACTGGGTCTCGTAGACATCATGATCGTCTATAAATAGTAAGTTGCGAATTTTAGGAGTTTTTGTTGTAGTTTGATTATGAAATTTCTCCCATTGCTTAGTATCCCTATTTAAAGGGTTGTAAACTCATTTATTTCATTCATCAATTAAAAAACGAATTTTATAGAATTCATTTATATTTTCCTTGCTATTTCCTTGGATTCGAGAAGCCTTGTGAGGAGTCCAGAGAAGCTCCATGAATTGGGAGTAGTTATCCTAGAGAAGCTCCGTGAATTGGGAGTAGTTATCCTTGAGGAAGACGGTGATTGACCTCGTCATGTTCATCCCTGTATCAGTTGACGCCTTTTCAACCGGAACCAAACCTGAGGAGTGAGGACCTTGCAACTCTACAAGTCATGTCGATTGCGTCATGGCTGAGTTTAGACCCGAGTCACTCAGTGATTGAAATGGAGTCCCTGAGTTTTAACTATGGTCCCATCATCAACCTAGAGCATCCATTTGGTAGGCCCCACATGGGATTGCTTGCCTTACAAGAATTACTTTGATCTGGCCATCTTTAACCAATGCATCCATGGCTTGGAAAATAAAATGGACGGTCTGATCAAATGTATGACCTTTACATGAGTGCATCAGGTGCACAAGACCATGTTTCTTTATCCATTTCCAAAGGCTGGATCCTGCTTTTCTTCCATACCTTGTCTTTTTTAAAAGATGGCTGTTGAATGTTTCAAATCCTCCTTTCTTTTTTTTTTAGCTTTGGCTACTTTAGCTCAACTGCTATATTTGTTTATGTTTGGCTGAAAAACAACTTCAGCTATTGAAAAAACAAGAGAGATTTTCTTTCCCAATCACGGAACTGGTTACAGCTGCCAACTTCGACCATCCCATGTAATTAATTTGAATAAAAGCTAATAAAGTCTGCCATAGATTCGGATTGTGAGGCCAACGCAGGATATGTTCCTGACATGATTTGATTAGGCCATATGCAATGACAGAGATGAGGCCCACACAAAGCATGTTTGCACGGGCTCTGTGGAGCCAACTCTGAAGTTTTTGTCAGGTCATTCAAGGCATGAGACTTAGGGCCTGTTTGGATTCGCGTTTAAGAGTGCATTCTATCATATTATAACTGAATATTTTCAAATATTCTCATTATTCAGTGTTTGGATAGAAGCGTACAAGCGTCGTATGCTATGCAGTGTAAGATCGGGGCCGTTCATTTGGTACATTTCAATGTGACAATTATCTGAGATAGAAATCAGAAAGTTTCATACGTCAAACAGGCCACCTGAATCAGTTAAGATTGTACAATACGCAGACATAATACGTCCTATCCAAACATTGATATGTATGACGTATTGTATACTATGCCAAACAATACCTCCAATCCAAACATTGATTAGTATCAGATTGATTTGGATGTATTATGAAAACCATCCAATGTATATATAAATAGTATCCAAATACAATACTATACGTGAATCCAAACAGGCCCTTAAATTAGACAATGCTAATCCCTCGCTTGTCTCTAGCTGCAAACGGGCACTTCTGCGGGCAGGCCCATTACAATTTATCTACCCCGTTCATCCCTTCTCTAATATCATTTTAATGTATGTTTACACAAAAATTGAGGCAGATCCAACTCATACCACACTACATATGGCCTAACCATGACAGTAGCCAAACTGGCACTAAAGTGACGTCACCAAGCTTTGTGGACCCCACCATGATGCACGTGTTGTATCCATATACCCATACCGTCCAACCATCTGTAGAAATCATTTTATGGCATGAGAAAAAGAATGAGATAGATTTAAAATTCAAGTGAACCCACCATAGAAAACGGTGGGATCAGTCACACCTACCGTTGAAACATATATAGGGCCCACCATAATGTAGTTTTTAGATCCAACCCATTCATAAGTTAACATAGACATAGATGAAGTGAAAAAAAAATATAAGCTCGATCGGAAACTTCTATGGCGCCTAAGAATTTTTGAATGGTGGATGTCACTGTCCCCATTGTTTTCTACGGTGGGGTCCACTTGAACTTTAGATCTATCTCATTATCGATCTCTCCAAATGGATATGGACCGTATGGATATAGCACATGCATCATGGTGGAGTCCACAGAGCTTGGTGACATAACTTCGATAGCTCTTTGGAAACTGACCTTGTCAATATCTAATCCGCTCCCCATTCGATGCGTTGTGCATTTAACGCGGCGAGTTTATTATTTGGCGTGGCCATTTGAGTGATGGATCTACCTCATTTTTGTGCACTAACTTAAACTGACACGAGAGAAGGGATGGACAGCGTGTTTAAACAGATAAATCACAGTGGACCCGCTGGTAGAACTGACCAATCTTATCTAAAATTGAAGCATATCCAAAGTCAAGTGGACCACATCGGAAGGAGTGGAGATATTGATTTCCACCGTTGAGACCTTTGGGCCGACTGTGATGTTTATTTGTCATACAACCTGTTTCTCAGGTCATATCACACACAAATGTGGATGAAGGGAAAACATAAATATCAGCTTGATCTAAAACTTATGTGACCCCTGAGAAGTTTTCAACAGTAGGGATTCAATTCTTCCAGTTATCTTTTTTGTGGACTATTTGAGCTTCGGAACATGTTTCAATTTTGGCCTCATGCTATAAAATGAGCTCGCAAAATAGATGGATGGTGTGAATAGAACACATGCATCAAGGTGTGGTCCACAGAGTCCTTATACCGCATAACTACTTGGTGGTGTTGGAATCCCCTTGCTTAGTCGACCGTGCTCTCCTCTAACAATAGCACGCGCCCAATAAAATGCAGAGTGTTGGGGTCAGCACGGAATCCGCGTTGCCAGCACAACCATTATATTTATATAAGGTACTATGCGCTGGACCTCACGATAAGCTCCCGTGAGGTCGAGCTGTGTGGCCCTATCATGATGCATGTCGACCATCAACATTGTGCATTTGATGGGTCCCCTTTAAATTATGGGATATCCCAAAAATCAGCCCTATAGGGAACTCAGGTGGGCCATACCATCTAAAATCATGTGAAGACATGCCAAAAACATATAAAAGCACTTGGTGGGGCCGACCTGAGTTTTGAATGATGTTGAAACTTAGTATGACCCCTCATCCTAGTGGGACACACATAATGGATGGGCTGGATTTGCAAACCACATCTCGGTGGGCCCAAAAAATGATTATGAATGTTTTAATAGTGCACGGCCCCTCTCAACTTCTATATGTGGTGTGGCCCACAAAAGTTATGGATTGACTTGATTTTTGAGACCTAGGCCCACGATGGAATGGTGCATCTGACTGATGGGGTAGATGTTCAAAATGCATCACGATAGGGCCCACACAACTCGACCTCATGGGATGGACTCGTGCGATCGAGCGCATAGTACCTTTTCCCTATATATATATATATATATATATATATATATATATATATATATATATATATATATATATATATATATATATATATACACACACACACACATATACATACATATAGAAAAGGTACTATATGCTCGATCGTATTATACCTTTCATAAGGTCGAGTGTTGGCGACACATTATTGGTTAGATGGTAAAAGTTTTAAACAACGGGGAGATTTTATAGGGACTGAAGAAACACAGCATGGATTTCATAGGAAATCTGGAGAAACAAAACTGGTGCTATGTGGACCCCACTATGATGTATATTTTCTATCCATGCTGTCTATCCATTTTGAAATATGATTTAAAGGATTTACACAAAAAATAAGTTATATCCGAATCTCAGATGGACCACACCATGGGAAAACACTTGTTATTGAATTTCTACCGTTACAAACTCCTAGGATGCACTATAATGGTTATGCAGGGAAAAATAAATTGTTATTGAATTTTTATCGTCCAACCTTTTCATAAGGTCATGTAGACATGGATGAAGTGAAAACACAAATATTAGCTTGATACCAAACTTCTCTAGCTCGTAAGAAGTTTTTAACGATGGACGTTCAATCCCCACCTTGTGGTCCACTTAAGCCTTGGATGTGCCTCATTTTTTGGTTCATATATTAAAATGATCTGACAAAATCGTTGAACGACATGGATATAAAACACTTACATTATGTTGGACCCCACGGAGCCCTGCCCGTATGGTAATTCGTCCGGGAGGCGGTAGGACACGGAAGCGGATTTCGTGCTAAAGGCTTTCGCAGGAAGTTCCTGCGCAAGGATTCTAGGTGGGGCCCACTATGTTTTTTGTGAGAAATCTAACCTGTCCATCTGTTTTTCTATCACATTTTAGGATATGCAACAAAAAATTAGGAAGATCAAAAACTCAACTGAGCCATACAAGATGAAACAGTGGGAAAAAGAATTCCTACCGTTGAAACCTTCTTCGGCTCCACCTTAATGTTTATATGCCATACAAATGGTTTATTAGGTCATTTTTAGTGGGATGAATTGAAAAAACTAACAACTTAGACCGATACAAACCTTTCGTGGCCATATAAATATTTCAAAGGTGGTCACAAAATTTCCAATGTTTCCTCTTGTGTGGACCATTTTAAATTTGGATTTACTTCATTTTCGATAAAGTATCTTAAAATGTGACTGAAAAACAGATGAACGGAGTTGGATTTCTCACAAAAAACGTAGTGGGCCCACCTGAAATCCTTGCGCAAGAACTTCCTGAGAAAGGCTTTTGCAGTAAATCCACGTCCATAGGTATGTGTCGTGCGAGACGAGCACTGACGCTCCTCCAGCCCCAAGGTGTACGAACGGCTTAAAGGAGATCAAAGTTACAAGGCCCACACTGATATATTTATTATATCTACACGGTTCATCTATTTTTAAATATCATTTTATAGCATTATTCAAAAAATGAATCATATCCAAAGATCATCTGGACCACACCACAAGTAGCAACGAAGATAATGATTTTCACTGTTGAAAATTTTATAAGGCCTACCATAACGTTTATTTTCTATCCAATCTATTCATAAGTTCAAAAAGACCTGAATGAAGATGGAAAAAAATAAAATTTCATATTGATCCAAAACTTCTGTGATCCAAAAAGAGTTTCAATGGTAGATGTTCAATCTCACACTGCTTTTTGCAGTGTGGTCCACTTGATAGTTAGATCTGTCTTATTTTTCATCCAAAACCTTAAAACGAGCTCACCAAATGGATAGATGGTTTGGATATATATAACACATACCTCAGGATTACACCCAAAAAACTTATTAACAAGCCTATCCGCTTCCCCTTTTAATTTAGAGGTACGCACAGTTGAGTAGCGAGTCGACTGCTGAAGCTACGTCATCAAGTTCTGTGAGCCCCACTATGATATATGTGTTGTATCCACATGGTCCATCTATTTTTAAATATTATTTTAGGGCATGAGTTAAAAAATAAGGCAGATAAAAATCTATAGTAGATCCACCACAGAAAATAGTGGGGAGAGTGATTCCTACCATTGAAACTATCCCATGGCTCATCATAATGTTTATTTGAAATCCAACTTATTTAAAAGTTAAAAAAGACATGAAATAAGAGAAAACACCGATACTAGCTTGATCTAAAACTTTTGTAGCCTTTAGGAGTTTTCAATGGTAGGCCTCACTATCCCCACTATTTTCAATGTTAGGTCCACTAGAGCTTTGGATTTAAATCATTCTTTGCGTATTGCACTAAAATGATCTTGTCAGGTGAATGGAAGGTATGGATATAAAACATACATCATGATGGGGCCACGTAACTTTCGTGACACACTTCAATAACATTTCTAGCTATTTTAGTATCTAATCCCCGTCGTATTTCTTTGGTTCCTGTAATATCTTCCCATTGTTTAAAACGCGACCAACACTCGAACTTATGGAAGGTATAATAGGGTCGTATAGTACCGGCTCATGTAGATGTCCTTGACAAATCCACTCCGTCTATCTGTTTTAAAAGACTACGACATGACAGGATCCTAAATTCAGGCAGATTCAAAACTCATGTGGACCATACCATACAAAACAGTGGGAATGAACAGCTCGCGGTGACATAAGTTTTATATCGGGACGATTTTTGTTCCTACAGTTTATCTGAGTGATAATAATTCTATGAACGGTTTGGATGGTATATAAATACAGTAGTCAGCTCTAAGAAGGTTTTAACGGTGGACGTTCTTGTTCCCATTGTTTTGTTGGTGTGGCCCACCTGAGTTCTGGATCTACGTGCTTTTTAATATCCAATCCTATTGTGGTCTTTCAAAATAGATGGACGAAGTGGATTTGTCGGGGACATATCTGTGGACCCCACAAAGCTAATCCGCTCCCGGATGGAGGATACTAAAAAAGAGAGTAAAAAACTCTCCGATTGCCCATTGGAATATGCCTTTGATAGTTTAATTCTTTTTAATTTGAATATGGACCACTGTTTTGCGGGCCATTGATAGAATCTTCTGATTTTGAAGACTTGTTTTCTTCCTTCGGATATCAGCCATCCATGATGAAGCCCATCACATCAATGGCTTGGATTATTGTAACATCAGCTCAAATCCAATAGCGAGAAAAAAAAAAGCAACATTGCCTGGTGTACGGTAGCAAACGAGCTTTCCTAAGCGCGCATGCGCATGCAATAAAACTCCAGTAGACACCACACGTGGCAACATGGTACACAGGTGCGAGATCTAATCCATCCACCAGATCCAATCAGCGTATGAACTTCAACATTGCAAACATCTGAATGGTTTACAAAACTTCATCCAAGTTGTTCAGAGCCGTATATTTGTCATGCAAACTACGGCCCACCTAATGAGTGGATAAACCTGATTCTTGGATTATGACATCAACACGATGGTACCATTCTGATTGATGGATTAGATCTTCCATGATGGCACGTGTGTGGCGTGTAAATGAGCTTTATTGCACATCATGCGTGTGAGCTTAGCAAACCACTCGCTTTAATTTCAAGCAGTTCAGATCGTTTTCAAATCTGAGCAAGATGTTCTGAGCAAGATGTTATGAAGATATTTGGGTTCCAGTCAGTTGCTTTGCCACTACAGCTTTCTTGTGGGCCCCACGGTGCTTCCTGCCATTCCCACCTCTTTAATCTTCAAGGCCCACCTCTGTTTTTATTCTATTTTCAAATATTCTAAAGCGACCCGCGTGAGGAGAGATTGGAAATGTCATTGAGGGAACATATGCCCCCACACCTGAAAGATACCAGCCATTCATTAGGTGGACCCACCATAAGCATGGCCCATGTCAGAGGATGTGGTTTGAGTACTACCCCTCCCTGGGGCTCTGAGGGTCCATTGTGATGTATGGATATTATCCATACCGTCCATCCATTTTTACACGTCATTTTAGATTATAATTCTGAAAATTAGCCCTATCCAGTGCTTAAGTGGACCACACAATGGGGATTAAACGCCTACCATTGAAAACTTGAAGTTTTGTATCAAGTCAAGGTGATATTTGTTTTTTTTTTTTTCCTTAATCCAGGTCTGTACGATGTTATGAACAGGTTGGATGGAAAATAAACATCATAGTGAGCCCTAGGAAGCTTTCAACGGTGGGCATCATTAGAACCTGTACTTCCTGTGGTGTGGTCCACTTGAACATTGGATCTAACTCATTTTTTGATTCATATCCTAAAATGGTATTAGAAAACGGATGTACCGTGTGGATAAAGGCCATACATTACGGTGGCCCCGTCTGTCCCGTGTCAGATAAAAATCAGGTTGGAATACATGACGCCGAAAGTGGTTTGAAAAAATAATGTTCAAGTGTGGTCCACCTGATGAGTGGACAAACCTAATCCTTTTGACTATGACATGTGCAAAAAGGAGCCCACCTGATGAATAGTAAAAAAGCATGACACGATGGCACTTGCGTGTGAGTCACGGCGTAGATTTTCTCATTTTACAAACATTTAATTTGGAAAAACCACTTTGATTACTTGCAACCTTTTGCCTAATATCAAACTCATAGATGTGCCAAAATTCAGTTGTTTGAAGCTCTTCTATGCACAAACTCAGTCCGTCTTCCTTGGAAGTAGGGGCTCTGTGGGGCCCACTGTGATGTATGACTTTTATCCACACCGCTCATCCATTTTACCAGATCATTTTATGATGTTTCCGAAAAAATGAGACAGATCGAATGCTCAAGTAGACCACACCACAGGATGCAACAGTAATAATGACACCCACCATTGAAACTTTCCTAGGGCCCACCGTGATGTTTATTTTCCATCCAACCCATTTATAAGGTTTAAAAAACAAAAAAAATAAAAATACAGGGATCAAAGTAAACCACAAATTTCATCTTGATCAAAACTTCTGTGGCCACCAAGAAGTTATTAATGGTGCGAGTTCATTTCCAACAGTGTGGTCCACTTGAGATTTGGATATGCCTCATTTTCGGAAAATATCTTAAAATAATATGGAAAAATGTACGAGCGGTGTGGATAAAATTGATACATCACGGTGGGCCCCAAAGAGTCCATGCCTGGACCGATTCCGTCCAGGCGGGTGCAGGACGCAATCCGCTTCCCTCTTCTCTGAGCGATTAACCCATTAAACTCATATTCCATTAAATAATCATATCAGGTTTTGAGTAAATCTCATTGTCAGTAGAATAATATATTACTACTAGTAATATATTAGTGTTTTATTTAACAAGATTCCCGCCAAAGTACATGCATCATCTACTGAAATATAGTAAATCTGTCGGTCCACGGAAGGATTCGCCGAACCAATATTTTAAGAGCTTGAAATGTACATGCAGGCTATCATTTTGTTTAATTGGGTCCCATAATTCAGTGATTTAAACTGTTTATGGGCCCCACCGAAGACGGCTAATGCACCAACAAATCCTAGCCCTTAAATAGGTGGCACAACAAATAAATGTTACGATAGAGAAGTCGGCAACCGTTCACATACATGAAAAAGGCCAACCATATTCTATGCTAGGATCTTGCAAGTTGGAGGAATTTGGGGGGTGGGCCACTATATCAACTGTTTGGATTACCTAAACATGGACCCCACTAGCATAAAATGAATATTGAATGAACCTTCAAGAAGCATATAAAGACAAACCAAGCAAAGTATTCCAATAGCATAATCAAGTTCAATCACAAAGACTTTGAATTTAACGTGTAAAACTCCTTTTAGGAACTATGACATAAAGCAATAGATATGCACTATGAAATTAGAAAATTACAAGACAGAGATTATTTGATTCGAACAAGCCTCAAATCACTCAAGTTATACCATTGAAACCCTAGGAACGAATTAAAAAGATGTTGATACACCCTATTCTCGAAGACAACCATTTATATAGTCTCTAGGCGAATAATAATCGAAATAGAAAACAAATCATGCACTAACGCGATTCTGCGTAATTTTTGTGCGATCATTCGATGATACCTTGGATGTCACTTTGATGGCATCGAACATCTACAATGTCATCAAACAAAACACCAAAACATTTCAGCGACTAAACATGAATTTTTTAAAATTTTTCGATGGAACTTTGATGGGACTTCGATGTCGTCAACAACTCGTCGATAATATGGAACTCATTTTGATGACATCGAGCAAGACACTTAAAGTATCCAGTAACCAATTGAGAAATTATCAAAATTTTTCAATGGCATCGAGCAGGACTTCGATGGCATCGAAGTATGCTCGATGACATCGAGTTGTCATCGACAGACGATTGATTTACATATTTAAGACATCAATAAACAATATCCACCATGTCTTCAATTGCCAATCTTTATACCTTTTTATCTCTTCTCTAATCCAGCCTTTCATTATAGCTTAACCATTGCTTCTTGTGCATTCTTTGTCTTCCTTTTATGCCTTCGTTAAGCCCAAAGAAGTTGCACAAAACTTGAACTTCTCTGAGAGAACTACCTTATTAAGCTGTTCACCGGATTCACGCTCATGTGAATCTTTTCCAGAGTCACACCTCCTTTCTTAAGCACTTATTGGATAAAATGGTGACGAATATCAATGTGTTTAGTACGTGTGTGATAAATATAATTTTTAGCCAAATTAATCACGCTTTTATTGTGACAATTAACTGACACAACTTCCTACTGAAGCCCTAATCGATTTATCATCCTCCTCAACCAAACGCCTTCCTTGAATGCCTCCATCACTGCATATACTCAGCTTCGATTGTGGAAAGAGCTACTGCAGTCAGAATCTTTGATATCCAAATAATCACTCAACCCGTCAGCACAAATGAATAATTAGAAGTTGACCTTCTACTGTCCACACTGCCCATGTAATCAGAGTCCACATACTCTACTAAGTTTGTCCCTGATTTTCAAAAGATATGACATAGTCCTGCATACCTCGAATGTATCGAAGTAGCCATTTTATAACCTCCTAGTGTTGCTTTTTGGGGTTAGACATATATCTGCTAATAACACCCATATCATGTGAAATATCTGGTCTCGTATAAATCATGACATACATTAAACTGTCAACTACATTTGAATACATAACCTGTTTTTCCTAATATATATTTTAGGAATTGTTCTGAGGAAAGCTTGAAGTGAGCCGCATGGGGAACGCTGATCGGCTTTACTTTGTCCATCCCATACTTGATCAATACCTTCTCAAGGTATTCTGTCAGTTATAACCAAAGTCTACTCCTCTTCCTATCTATGTGTGTATCAATGCTGAATCTTAAATGTTCCTAATAGTTGAGTCTTCAATAAGTCAATCTCAGACATATTATGACTGACGATCATCATCTCATGAACATACAACACCAGGATAATGGATTTTCCATCACTCAATGTCTTGAAATAGACACAATGATCATATTCACTCCTAGTAAACTTTTGACTCATTATAAAAAGAATAAATTTTTTGTAACATTGCCTTAGTGACTGTTTTAGGCCGTATAACGATCTATTCAACCTGCAAACCTTGTTCTCTGTCCATTTTATATCGAATCCCTCTGGTTGCTTCATGTATATCTGATCTTCCAATTTCCCTTATAGGAATGTAGTCTTCACATCCATCTATTCCAACTTGAGATCATATTGGGCAAACAACACCAACACAAATATGATAGATACTTACTTCACAATCGACACAAATATCTTAGTGAAGTTGACACATTCCCTATGAGCGTATCCCTTCTCTACTAATCTTGCTTTGTACCTATCATATTTCTTTTTAAAGATCTACTTACACCCAATAGCTTTTTAACCAACAAGAAGCTCCACCAGTTCCCACATCTCGTTCTTATACAAAGATTTTATCTCATCATCCATCACTGCTTTCTACTTCTTGGCATCCGGCTCATCAATAGCCTCTTTAAGAGCAGATGAATCCCCTCATCTGTAATGAGGGCATATGCGACGTTTAAGTCATCTCTATTTCTTGACGGTAACCTACGATCCCGCGGTGGATTCCTTCTCATAGGTAGTTGTTCCACCTACTCTTGTACCTCTTTTCGGGTATCTGTGTCAGCCTGAGTATCATCTGTGTCTACCTGAATGTCCACAACTAACTTTTTTGATTCCTTGTACTCATCATAATAGAACAAAGATCCCTCTTCGAATTTGACATCATGGCTAATGATGATTTCCGTGTGACCTGGTCATACATTTTGTTCCCCTTCACACCGTAATCACAGTTAACAAAGATGTACTTTTTAGCTATTTGGTCTAGCTAATCTTTCTCAACTGATGGTACATGAGAGGAAGCTTCACGACCAAACACGCGCAATTTTGAGTACTCTTCTTGCTGACCACTACATACTTCATCTGAAATTTTATAATCAATGGTCGTAGAAAGGGACCAATTTACCAAGTAACAAGCCATATTAACGACCTCAATTCACAATTTATTGTCCAAGCTAACATTACTAATCATGCATCGGGCCCTCTCCAAGAGAGTTTGATTCATCCGCTCAGCCGCACCATTTTGCTCAGGTGCAGTGCATTGTGTTGTGCCTCATGATCTCATCATTCTTATAGTATTGATTAAATTCACCTGAAGTAAATTCATCACCGTTAGTAAATTCACCTTAGTAAATTCATTTTTTGCCTTGACTGTTTTTCAACCATCGCCTTCCACTGCTTGAAGTTGGTAAAAATATCTAATTTATTTTTCCTTCTACTGCTTGAAGTTGGTGAAAACATCTGATTTATTTTTCATAAAATAAATCCATACTTTCCTGAAGTAGTCATCAATAAACGTGATAAACCATGACAACCCTCCAACAAAAACCACAGGCGCTGACTCTCATAGATCAGAATGCGTATAATTAAGAACACTCTTACATAATGTTTTCCATATTTAAAAGATAACATTAAATGTTTACCATATATACAATGCTCGCATATATTTAAATTAAAACTTTTAAAAACTAGAATTAAAAAATGATCAGAAAGTACCTTCATGCCCCGCTTGCTCATATAACCCAGATGTGCATGCCACATACGTGCAGACGTGGAATCCGCTATAGACACTGCAACTCCACCTGATGAAGTGCTCCCAATCAACCTGTAAAGATTTTCATTCCTCTATGCCTTCATGACAACAAGTGTCCCCTTTGAAACTTTAATGATACGATCAAAACTAATGAATTTGCACCCATGTACCTCGAGTGCACCAAGAGATATTAAGCTTTTCCTCATATTAGGAACATGTCTTACCTCATCAAGGTACTCTCTATGCCATCAAACATCTTGATACGCATTGATCTAACACCCACCACATTATATGCATTATCATTGCTCATAAATACCTAACCACCATTGCACTTTTTATAATCGGTGAACCAACTCTGATGAGGAGTCATGTGATATGAGGCCCCAGTATCCAAAATTCACTCATCCTTATGATTATCGTATACGTGTTCGACAATATACACTGACAATAGATCACTTCTACTCGTACCTTTGTTGAGGCACAAAAAATATTCTATCTTTCTATTGCACGAGTTGAAACTCTCCTGTTGTGCACCATTGGATGAGCACCCAGAGTTGAAAGTTTCTTGCATGAATCCTAGTGGTGCGCCTTAAGCCTTGTCTCAGTTATATCCTCATAATACTGAAGAAGCCCTTCTGTTGAAACCCTCCTGTGGTGCACCTTTGGATAAGCGTGCCAGTCTCCATCTCTGTTACGTGCCCCTCCTTTGAAGAAAGCCTTGTGCGCCATCTGGAATGAAGGAGCTTGTGCGCCACCTGGTATGAAGGAGGAAGTGGTTTCCTGCCACCTTAAATGAAAGACGGTTAGGCGTTGCCTTGAATGAAGGACGGTTGTGCCTTGTCTTAAGGAAAGAAGGGAAGGAGGTGCGTTGGAAGCCTTATCTTAAAGAAAGAAGGAAATGAAGTGTGTTGCCAGTGTTGCCTTAAGGAAAGGAGGGATGGATGTTGTCTTATATGAAGGAAGAAGTTGTTGAAAGCCACTATTTAAGGAGGAAGGATGGACATTGCCTTGTATGAAAGGAGAAGTGGTTGAACACCACCATTTAAGGAAGAAGGTTGAGCGTTGTCTTAAGGGAGAAATGGTGTTCAATGCCACTATTTAAGGAGGGGAGGAGCTTGGGAGTTCTATAAATACCTCTCCCCACTCCTCATTTGGGGGAGGATGCAAGCTAGCTAGGAGAGTGTTGTCCGCCCCTCCTCAGTAAATGGTATTGTGTGCCATTTTGAGTGGAGAGAGATTGGTGTTGTGTGCACTTTGAGTGAACTCTTGTCCTGAGAAAGGAGTTGTGCACCACTTTCCACGCTGCACTTGTCCTGAAGATGGCTTTGTGCGCCACTTTCCATGCCACACTTGTCTGAAGGGATAGCCTCCTGCACCACTTCTCAAGGAGCTTTGTGTGCTCGTCCTGAGAGAAGCCTAGTGCGCCACTTTGCATGGCCTCTTGTCTTGAGAGAAGCCTAGTGCGCTAATTTGCATGGCCTCTTGTCCTGAGAGAGGGCTTTGTGTGCCACATCAAGTGGCCTCTTGTCTTAAAGAACTTGTGTTGTGTATCACTTCAAATGGCCTTTTGTCTTAAGGAGGTTGTGATGTGCGTCACTTCATAAGGGAGAAAGCTTGTGCACTCCACCTTTGTTAAACTGTTGTGTGCTCCACCTCTAAGAAAGCTTGTGCGCTCCACCTTAGAGAAAGCTTGTGCACTCCCACCTTTGCTTGGGCTGTGTGCTCTAACCTTCAGATAGATGACCTCCACACGTGTGAGAGGTCTATACCCCTCTCCCATCTTCATTTGGACAGACAAAAATTGGAGAGCCTCAAGGATCTCACAGAGGAGAGAGGAAAGTGGAGTATGATGGAAGATCAGCACAATGAAATTATGGCACAACGAGAAAAGTGGCACAATGAAATTATAATACAACTCACGTCTGAGAAGTCTCTGCTGTTTCCTCAGTTGTGCACCTGCACAACCCAAGTCTGAGAAGCCTCCGTCATTTCCTCAGTTGTGCACCCGTACAACCCAAGTTCATAAAGTTTACAGCTCCTCCTAGATTGTACACTAGTATTCTTGTCCAAAATGCCCCTTCCTCGATCAAGTGCACCATTTGACGGATTCATAAAGGGAAAGTAAAGGAAATGCGAAGCATAAAGAGAGCTCTAGGAGAAAGAAGAGTCTGTCTGTATGATTGAAAAGATGAGTAGAAGGTTGATCAATGTTTATCGCACAACCAAATCAAGGCCTTCAAGTTTGCACAACCCATCTACCTTTGCGATAAACATCCAAAGTGTTGAAATGCTGCTAAAATTGTCATTAGACCGTCTTCTCTTTCATTCGTTGCGTTGATTCATTGTACTCTATTTTCAAAATTAAGGAAAATGTGATGATGCAAATGAACTCAGAATGAATAAAATACCTTGTGATAATTGTTCTATCATTCTTTCTTTATTATCATTGAATATTCCCCCAAATCGAATGCATTTGTTTCTTGTTGAAATAACATTTTTCAGACTTGGTGTTAACTTTCTTGGAAGAAGCTTATGAATTCTCTCTGCTTGCCTTAGGATTTGTATAATCCTTCTTCATGTGCCCAGACATCCCATAGTTTCAGTACTTCAACTTTCCTTTGCCCTTGCCCTTGGATTTAGATTTTGATCAAGAAGATTCACTGTCCTGCTCATAATTTCGCTCCCTCGTAACCAATGCATCACTAGAGGCATTCACATCACCGCTTTTCTTTCTCATTACCTTTCAATGAAGGGCTGAGATAATGATATTGATGCGAATGGTCGATCTAATAGTACATAATAAGTCCTTGAATGACTCATACGAAGCCGAGAGAGAATTCAATAGGATGCATGCCTGATCCTCATCTTTTATCGTTTTCTCAATATCTAGCAATTTACAAATTATCTTGTTAAAGTTACTAATGTGGGCCTTAACATCACCTCCCTCTGCCATCTTCAAATTGAAAAACTGAAGCTTCAAGTACAAGTGATTATCAAGAGATTTCTTCGCATACATGTTCTCTAATTTCGCCCATTTACTTGCTACAGTTTTCTCTCTCATGACATTGTATAGGACCTCATCTGTTAATCACAATTGGATAGAGGTTCTCTCTTTCTTATCCATCTTAGTTCATTCATCATTTGTCATAGATTCCGGTCACTTCTTAAAGAGTGCATCATTCAATTCATATTGAACTAGAAGATCAGTCATCTTAACCTTCTATAATTCAGAGTTATTTTTCTCAAAATATTTCTCAACATCGAACTTAGAATTAGAAGCCATTGATATTATGCTTTTCAGATTTAATATGCGCCCTAACGTTTAGCTCTGATACCACTTATCGGGGGATCGTGGAAGCACACAAAGAAGAATCAAGCAAAGTATTCCAATAGCATAATTAAGTCCAATCACAAAGACTCTGAATTTAACGTGAAAAAACCCTTTTTAGGAAAAAACCATAGCAAAAGCAACGGATATGCACTATGAAAGCAGAAAATTATAAGAGATAGAGATTACCCAATTCGAACAAGCCTTGAATCACCCAAACTACACCCTTTAAACCCTAGGAACGAATTAGAAAACTCTTAATACACCATTTTCCCGATTACA
Source organism: Magnolia kwangsiensis (assembly GCA_037074715.1). NCBI lineage: Eukaryota > Viridiplantae > Streptophyta > Magnoliopsida > Magnoliales > Magnoliaceae > Magnolia > Magnolia kwangsiensis. Next base: position 18,890,280 of record CM073582.1, read on the forward strand.
CCTATATATATATATATATATATATATATATATGTATATATATATATATATATATACATATATATATATATATACATATATATATATATATATATACATATATATACATATATATATATATAGCCTCTAGGTAAATCACAATCGAAATAGGAAACAAATCCTGCACTTATGCAATTATGCGTAATTTCTATGTAATCGTTCAATGAAACCTTTGATGTCACTTCGATGGCATCGAACATCTTCAATGTTATTGAACAAACACCAAAACATTTAAGCAACTAAACATGAAATTTTTGAAATTTTTTTATGACACTTTGATGCCATCGACCACTCGTTGATGACATCGAATCCATTTTGATGGCATCAAGTAGGACACCTAAAGTGCCCAGCAACCAATTGTGAAATTCTCAGATTTTTTTCGATATCATCGAGATGTCATTGTGTAATGTCCTACATTTTCACTATTTTGAATTTCTAAAAATTCTTAAAATTTTTTAATATAACTAGCCTACATTGTTACTTACTGACCATTAATGCTCGATGTGAGCCTATACATGGGTGGTACTAGTAAAGAAAGAACTACACAAATTTGATCAATCAACCGTAGGAAGTCAACGAATTTGCCTAATCACTTAAACCTTAAGTTTAGGCTCGTGAATTGTTCACATACGGCTCAAATTTAGCCAACCTATCACTGACTAATTAAGATGACCACAACTAAATTAAATATCTACCCAAAGCCCAGACAACTAGGGATCAGACCATAATTAACAAATCAAAGTGACCCAATTATCCATTTAACCTACGATCCAATGATTTAGAGTGATTATGACCGAAACGCCGTTTTTGCTAGTTACGAATAGGCCACACTATAAACTTAGCTAATTCAAATTCTAATCATTGCGCACATGAAATCTTGATATCTAATTCATTCCAGAAATGCCTTAGTTTTTCAAACGAGCTATAGACCACTCGTTAGTGAGCCACTAGTTCTAAAACTATAGAATAATGTCCGTCTCAATGGGCTTGATGCCGACGAAACCAAGAAAGTGCCCAGAACTGCTCAACTTGGGCTGGAAGTCGAGTGCTTGAAACGTGCAAATCCCCTAGTCTGAAATCTGAAATTTCAATGAAACTAGTCACTTTGTTATTTCACGAAGTTACAAATTTTAAACCGTCAATTCCTGGCCAAAGTCGGGGTACCGACTAAAGATATTTTCCATATATTCATATAGTTGCGGCTCCGATCGATCACAGACGACCATCTATCACAAGTGGGGTCCCCACGATTTATTTAAACGTTCGATTGCTGCTAAATTGTGATGTAACATAGGCCCGTGGGACACCTACTCTCTGGTGTAGACAAGCTTGTGGGCCTCCGTTGAGGCCCTATAAGTCATAAACACCCTTTCCTAGGACAAGTTTAATAAAAAAAAGGAGCATCGAGGCTATTTATGCACATTCCAAGCACTATAAATAGCCCAAAATCCCACTCGCTCACTCTCATACAAAATTTCAGCTGTAACAAAGGAGTGAGAGAGGAAAAGAAGGAAAAATAGGTGTGAGGAGGGGCTGATCGGAGAGTTCGTTACCACCTCTAGCTCGCAAAGTAGCCATGACTGTGCTGCACCACCAAAATTATCCCAGTGACAAGTAGAGGTTACTATTGAGTATTTTCTTGAGATTTGGACCTTGAAGGCCGATTGCATGTGCCCTTGCGAGCTAACCACATTGGTACAAGGCACCGACAAGCAGATCTATGGACCCAAATCCTAGGAGTAGCACTAGAAATTCGACGAACCACTTCTAGGTACGGACCATTTCCCCTATATTGTTGTCTATCGAACCCCATGTCATGATTAATGATTTTTGCTATGAATCGATGAATGCATGCTAACCTGTGCGTACTCGTATGACCCGTTTACTTTCCATGATTTGCTATCCATGTGTAATGACGCCTATATGTTCGATTGGATACTAGAATAAGTTGAAACTGTTAGATTTGTTGCTCATGCTTCCTATTATTCACCTGCATATTCGATAAAATGCCCAAACAAAGTAGAATTTTTCTAATTTGATGTTTGTACACTTTCCTGTAATTGTGACAATTAATTTATTAGTATATTGATTAATTGTGGCTATTTGGTTAATTGGGTTGGTCAGCAAATCATAAATCTATGAGGGCAGTTATAAATGAGTTGGCCGCCCCAAACTATTTCGATTGACTCGGGCTGAACGCAGACAACTGACAGTATTTGAACTACACAGGATGCTCGCACCCAGTGTTGGTTTCACCGAGTCCACCAAACTAGTCTACTATCTAACCAACCATGTATGTCCACTTTGTATGTTGGCATCTACTTGAATATGGAGCACCCCCGTATCTTGGAGAGACCTACTGATAATCGTTAGTGATACGATCCCCAAGTCTCAGGAGCCAGTCATGGTGGTATGGGATACTGTGTTTGTGTTGTCAGCTTACACTGGGGTCACGAGCATCCCCGTAGTGATTAATAAGCACCCAATAAGGTCATGAGCCTGGTACATTAAACCGTAATGATGCCTCAACCATTCCACAAATGTAATTGGGTGACGACCCTTACATCATTTGTGGGCATCATCCACCCATCGATGGACAACCTAACCCTATGCGTTCTGTCTGTGTCATTCAAGTCCTGAGCGATCGGTCGGGCCAGTGTTAGTCTCACATTGATTGGGGAGTTATCGTCTGGGTGGTAAACCCTAATATGAATCAAGGATCGCAGGCATAGATCTGCTACGGCTGACCTGGGCCTAACAATCTGGAAAAGGCCATTAATTATATGGAGATGCTCTTGCTTCCCCAATTTTACTGGATGAATGGACTTAATTAATTCACTTGGCTAACATGAACATTCATTGCGCTACATTATTTAAGTGTGGCGACTCAGGAGTTGAGGTCGCATGATGAGAGAGTGTTGGCCATTTGTGAATAAGGAGTTGGAGTCGCTACGAGGGAGTGTTGGATTGTGAGGGCATGCACCATCTCATAAAGCATACATGTGCATTAATAAGAGTATTTAGGAACTAGATGTTTAATTTTCTTTATCATTACTTGTGCTAGTGGAATCAATAACATGTGTAACTTAGAGTTAATGGAACCACTAAATTCATCACTCATTCCCACTCTGGGATGGTGTTTTAAAACACCAAGCAGACATTATTATAGATGTAGGTACTATGGAGTCTGACGCATTAGAGGAGGCATTCATGGACTCAAAAGAGGAGCTCTCGTACTTCTAGTTGATGGGCGGGCCATTATAGGTCGCTTTAGGGGTAGTGATGAGATTTTTGGCCAATACGTTTTGTATTTTGGAACTATATGTATTTTTATTGGGATATAGTCCCGTACACTGGATATATACATTTACTTGTTAGTTGTATTTTAAGTTAAAATTTGCATTTAATCTAGAGTACGTCACATGGTCCATTGTAAATCTCTCGAATGCTCACATGCCAAGTAAAACAAACTATATAATTCACTTCTGCAAAACATAAGTGACACTCGAGATATCGGGAGTCGAGTATTCACTCAACACCTGAAATCCAGGGCGTTACACATTGGTAGATAGTTGATTTACATATTTAAGACATCAATCAACACTTCCTACTCTCCATTACCTAAGTTACTCAATCACAAGATAGGATTATGATGAGCCGAATTCCATAGTAAACGAGTGGTTCGGAACACTTGCAAACTCCCTTTTTATACATAAATCATTTATTTACCTTATAATTTCACAATTTACATTTCTATTCCCAACATGAGATAGAAGAGAGGAGACAAGGCAATAAATGAAATGGCCATATAGTATTCTATAATTTTCTATTAGCTAATATTAATATATGATCATAAATGATGGGTGGGAATCTTAATAACGTGCTTCAAAATGGACTCTTGAAAATTTCAGGATCTAAAATGCTGCTAGATTCCCGTCAACAATCTTTAAAATATGAAATATGATGACCTACATGAGTATCGATGACCCCAGCGTGCATCGAAGTCGTGCCTATATTAATAATAATAGTCATGTCATAACAAAAGCTTTCCATATTAGCTGAATACATCAATCTATGATATTTATTGCTGACATCCTTTCAAAATCGTTGTAGGTAGTCTAATGGTGTGTGGCGTATGTTTTAACTAAATAATAATAATAATAATCAAATGGACCTACACAATCATACGTAGTCGGGCATTACTTTTCGAAGGAATGCGATCGGCTGAGAATCTTGGGGGGCCCGGAAAATGTCTTCGAAAGCAATTAATGTAGTTTTTCTCCTTATTGTATATGTGACATGTTGTCATTATCGCCTTCATTAATTGCCAATTCCAGGTTGCTTCGTTGAGATACTGTTCGTGTGAGTCTTTTAGAGTCTATCTATGGGAGTTTTTTATTTTTTTATTTTTTATTATAAATGCTTCAAGATCTTAGGATAGAAATCAAACTTTAAGAAGCATGAATTGAATGAAGAGAGAATATACTGTTCATTTGAAACAAGAGATTAGGTGAGATTAGGTGGTATAGAATTGTATTTGGTCTAATGTAAATTGTTGGATAAAATGTTGAATTAAATAGCCTATAAAAATCGAGAACCAAAAAAGGAAAATAAATTTAGAGAAAGAAAAACTTATTGAATTGAGTCGAGGCGTGACTGAGTCACTCGGCTTGAAATCGAATTTGCTCCCCTTGGACAGCGTCCCAAGTGCAACAGGTTTCCAGAGCAATCGACCTCCAGGATACAACGACTATGACCCGGTCCCAGTGGTGCACTCACTGTACACGGGCTCGAACCACTTGCAGTTTAATCCGAAAGTACTGAGTTGACTCAGCAATGAACTCAGTAACAAAACCGTATCAGAGAGAGTTTTATAAGACAATATTTTTCGTATTCGTATTCGTATGTTGAAACTGGAATCGGAAGTCTTTATATAGACTTCGAAATGGTGCATAAGCACCCTTTACAAAAGGTTAGGTCCGTTGGGTTTAAACCCAACAGGGGCGACCAACCGGAAGGGAAGCATCTCTCTGGTTTAAAAACGAAAAGGCGCAAGTGCGAGTACACTCTCGCACATACAATCCTGCGAGTACCCATACACACACACCCCCACGCGAGTACACTTACACCGCACCCGCACCCGCACCCGCGCCCAGCCCAGCCCGTCCCGTCCCGTCACGTCGCGCACGCGGACGCGGACTCGGACTCGGCTCGGCACGGCACGGCTCGGCTCGGCGCGCGCGCGCGCGTGTGTGGTTAATGGCATAGATTAGAGCTATTGGCATAGCCCCCCCACAGGACCAAATTCACATGCCCCCTGAAAGGGGCTCAAGCCCTAGGCAAAAAGTCTATCATATAAACAAGAGAATTTCTCTTGTCAAATCCGATGTGGGACAAAACCAACACCTCAAAAAACACCAAAATTTAAATGTGGAGGGAAAACACCGAAATTTGAAAATTCAAATTTTTAATATTATTTTAAAACAAATACAACAATCCCCCACATGTTTTAAAATAAAATGCTTTCGGATTAAAGCGAAATAGTTGTGCAATGGTGCCGGTGTCACCATAGACTTGAACCGACATTAGAGTAAGCAAGACAGGTCTACAGGAATCAGGTGACACCATAGTCTTGAACCTGAGTCCTTTTAATGTAGATCGCAAGTACATGCCACTCACACAACTCTTCCTCTGCAAGTGATTCTGTGGTTCGGTGCGTTTCGGCCATACACCATTACCTGGATTTCATGAGTGCTCTAGAGAATTCGCCTAGATTCTCATAGGAAGCGGCCTCCACCTCCACACCCATATAGGTGAATTCCATCAAGTGTATGCAGCAACTGTATACACCACCAAATATATGGCTATGGATCCATTAAGAGTTCTAAAAACTCATCCTTCTGCGTTGCTGCTCGCACTGTACACCATAGAAGGGGCTCATATAACTCAGTGCAATCGTCTACCTCGTGTTTTGTTGTTTACCCATTGAACCTATCTCATGGGATCTCCACTTGTATAGGTTGGGTTACCGACACTGGCAGCTCATATATTAGGCTCAGCCCCATTCCCTTCGATGTATCATTGACTAACTTTTTAGATAGTCCTTTAGTCAGAGGATCTGCTAGATTCTTTTCTGACCTTACAAAGTCAATAGATATGACTCCATCACGTAACATATGTTTCACTATATTGTGTCTGAGTCTAATATGCCTGCTTTTTCCATTATATATTTTACTTTTTGCTTTCGCTATAGCTGCTTGACAGTCACAATGAATAGATACGGCCGATACAGGCTTTGGCCACAATGGTATATCAGCTAAGAGATTTCTAAGCCATTCAGCTTCTGATCCAGCCTTTTCTAAGGCAATAAACTCAGATTCCATAGTCGACCGAGCAATACATGTCTGCTTGGTGGACTTCCAAGAGACTGCTCCTCCACCCAAAGTGAAGACATATCCACTAGTGGATTTTGTCTCATCTGAATCACTGATCCAGTTAGCATCACTATATCCTTCTAATACAGTAGGATAACCATTATAATGTAAACCATATGTCATATTACCTTTTAGGTATCGCAAAATTCTAGACAATGCATTCCAATGTTCTTTTCCAGGGTTATGTGTATATCTACTTAGCCTTCCTACTGCAAAAGCTATGTCAGGTCTAGTGCAGTTTGATAGATACATGAGACTACCAATTATTCTGGAATATTCTAATTGAGACACACTATTTTCTGTATTCTTCATGAGAGTCACACTATAATCATAAGGAGTACTGACAGGTAAACAGTCAAAATGGTTAAACTTTCTCAATATCTTCTCAATATAATGAGATTGTGATAATATAATAACACCATTTTTCCTGGTTACTTCAATACCCAATATTATACTTGCCTCTCCTAAGTCTTTCATGTCAAACTTAGATGACAAGAATTTCTTAGTTGCATTAACTAATTTAATATTAGTTCCAAAAATAAGCATGTCATCAACATAAAGACATATGATAACATAATCATTTCCAGAAATTTTACTATATACACATCTATCTACATCATTTATATGATAACCATTTGATTTTAAAACACCATCAAATTTTTCATGCCATTGTTTAGGAGCCTGTTTTAAACCATATAGTGATTTAATTAGTCTACATACTTTATTTTCTTTACCTAATATCTTATAACCCTCAGGTTGCTCCATATATATTTCTTCTTCTAAGTCTCCATTTAGGAAAGCAGTCTTAACATCCATCTGGTGTACCACTAGTTTATATATGGAGGCTATCGCTATTAAGACTCTAATAGTTGTAATCCTAGTTACAGGGGAATATGTATCAAAATAATCTATTCCTTCCTTTTGGTTAAAGCCTTTCGCTACCAACCTAGCCTTAAACTTATCGATAGTTCCATCTGGTTTTAGTTTCTTATTATTTGTCCGACTTGATTCCACAAGATTCGCTTTTGAATCTATCTCATTTTTATTTTCTTTTTTGGTCCCTGATTCTATTGGCCTCCTCTATTCGTATGTGTACGATAGTGGTTTCCAAAGAAACACCGTTCTTCTTATGTTTCATTCTATTTTTATATTCTTTCCAGGAGGGCGGTAACTTTTCTATTAACGCTCCTGACAGAAACACCTCATCCAACTTAATTCCTTCTGTCGATAGTTCGTGAATTAGACTTTGAAAGTCGTGAATCTGATTTGTGACAGATTTATCGTCTGTCATTTCATAGTGAAGGAAATTAGCAATTGCATGTTTCTTAGCGCCTGCATCTTCTAATATGTATTTCTTTTCTAAAGAAATCCATATATCTTTAGCAGAGGCGTAAGAAGCATACACATCATATAATTCGTTGGATAAAGAGTTTAGAATATAATTTTTACAATTATTTTCATCTGTTACTTCATTTTGATTTGCTGGATCTATAGTAAATGATTCAGATAAAATGTATGAAACTTTCAGGGTGGTAAGAGCGAACATCAATTTCTGTTTCCACCGTTTAAAGGATTGTCCAGCGAACGGTTCGATTTTGGCTAACTCAGTAGAAGCATTTACTGTTACTGTAGTCATAGTCTATGTAATTCAACACAAAATTTCGATTTCAAGATTGTTGGATAAAATGTTGAATTAAATAGCCTATAAAAATCGAGAACCAAAAAAGGAAAATAAATTTAGAGAAAGAAAAACTTATTGAATTGAGTCGAGGCGTGACTGAGTCACTCGGCTTGAAATCGAATTTGCTCCCCTTGGACAGCGTCCCAAGTGCAACAGGTTTCCAGAGCAATCGACCTCCAGGATACAACGACTATGACCCGGTCCCAGTGGTGCACTCACTGTACACGGGCTCGAACCACTTGCAGTTTAATCCGAAAGTACTGAGTTGACTCAGCAATGAACTCAGTAACAAAACCGTATCAGAGAGAGTTTTATAAGACAATATTTTTCGTATTCGTATTCGTATGTTGAAACTGGAATCGGAAGTCTTTATATAGACTTCGAAATGGTGCATAAGCACCCTTTACAAAAGGTTAGGTCCGTTGGGTTTAAACCCAACAGGGGCGACCAACCGGAAGGGAAGCATCTCTCTGGTTTAAAAACGAAAAGGCGCAAGTGCGAGTACACTCTCGCACATACAATCCTGCGAGTACCCATACACACACACCCCCACGCGAGTACACTTACACCGCACCCGCACCCGCACCCGCGCCCAGCCCAGCCCGTCCCGTCCCGTCACGTCGCGCACGCGGACGCGGACTCGGACTCGGCTCGGCACGGCACGGCTCGGCTCGGCGCGCGCGCGCGCGTGTGTGGTTAATGGCATAGATTAGAGCTATTGGCATAGCCCCCCCACAGGACCAAATTCACATGCCCCCTGAAAGGGGCTCAAGCCCTAGGCAAAAAGTCTATCATATAAACAAGAGAATTTCTCTTGTCAAATCCGATGTGGGACAAAACCAACACCTCAAAAAACACCAAAATTTAAATGTGGAGGGAAAACACCGAAATTTGAAAATTCAAATTTTTAATATTATTTTAAAACAAATACAACATAAATTTCATCCAACTTTTGAAAATGATGTTAGTAATCATATCACCCAATCCTAAAAGGAGAAATGACAGGATTTCTAGGGATTTTAAAATACACTACATTTGCAAGCCTCACGTTGATGCATGTGTTTTATCCATGCTATCCATCCATATTTACATGCATGTGACAATCGAATTTTATATTAATACAAGTAACTGTTATTAGTTGTGAAATATGGTCTATTAATTATAATTTCATGGTCCACCAAATATAAGTTTCATTTTAGTATTTTTTTTCTCACGCTGAAGAATTTAATCCCAAATGTGGGATTTGACAATCAATACCGTGACGTTTCTAGACATATAATCATTATGTAATAATAGTGTCAATTCTACCTAATGCAATTCCTTAATCCCATGTTGCAAAGAGGCTTGTCTCAAGTCAAGTCATGACTCGAGACCCTTATATAATAATGGTGTCAATTCCCTAAAAGACTTTCGACTCAAACACACTCGTCCAGTCTCGAGTCGAATCATGACTCACCCAAGTCAAGCTGAGTCGGGTATTGAACCAGACACCTGGTAAACTTACATGCAGCACGGATTATATGTTGATCTGAGTCATTCATATGGTGGGCCACATGATGGTTGGAAGATACCCAAAAGATCTCCCATGTCAGATCTCTTCTTAGCCGTCTATTTGCAGGCCACTAATGGAGGGTTCAAATTGTTCCATCAGCAACATTTTTTGGGAATCTCTCATCCACACTGAGGCCCACCAGACCAAAGATAAGATCGGGCTCAAGGATACCATGCATCAGTACAAGGTTCATGTAATTCCTCTTATATCACATGAAGCTTAACTTGCCCCAGTTCTCTTAGAGAGACGGATGCGCTGCCCGGAGATTGTAGCTTGGTATCCTCGGAGAAACATGGAGTGGGATGTGTACATTGACATTGTGACAGAGGATCTCTATCCTGTAAGAAAGATAGTGAAAATTAGCTACTGATACTTTCATCATTTATCTAGGATTATAGATTCTATTGCCATTCCATGAAAAATTGTCATTGTCAAGACTCGAGTGATCCAATCATCACCCAAGAGAAATTATAGGAATCTCAATCCAAGGATATGCATTTTCAGATTGTATGAGGGGGACCATACCACTGGTCTGTTTCACCTGGATTGACTATTCCAAAAAAAAATAAAAAAATCCCATTGATAGAACAATCCTGACCACACATTAGATGGCCTGAAAATAGATAGCTAATAATAGATACAGATCTGAAAAAAGGCCCAGGATAGGTGGCTAGGATCTTCCTGTCTGAACCAGTGGATGTGCCATAATACACAATAGCACAAAAGTCGTACAGATTCAAAGATCCTAGCCATTCAGGCCCTTTGTCATTTAAATGTGGACTGCTACTGGCCTCGTTTTGACCGTCTATTTGCATACCACAAAATGAATGGTTGGCTTATCCTGTTGAGGATATTTTTGGAGCATGGTCCACCATGCAGTCACATCAGATAGTCTGGACCAACTGAACTACTGAGAATTGCAGCCTCACCTTTTTTTTTACACACGCATACACACCCCCATACACGCTGTAGTGGGATTTCACCACCTTCAGAGAGAGAGAGAGAGAGAGAGAGAGAGAGAGAGAGAGAGAGAGAGAGAGAGAGAGAGAGAGAGAGAGATTTTCAAAGTAGGACATAGATTCATTACCAACGAGGATAGTTGCAATGGACTGTCCCACCAAGCTGGGACTCGGCAGCATTCCACTCGTCATATGATTTAAAAGATATATGAGGAGCTGTATGATGGACCATTGTGAAAGTGCTCATTTAGACGGTTACGAGCCAACTGAGGTTACAGCTAGGAATTGGAAATTAACGTTTGGTTGGTGAAAATTCAAGTTTTCACAAGCAAAACTTCTAGAGCACATTGAAACTGCCTAAAGAATCCATATCGAACATTATACAAGGAAATTATATGATCCTCAACATGGAGATATGTATAGTTTACTTGGGTCTTTTTTACCAGTGATTTCCATGATTGACATGACAGGCTCCCACATGTATAGATCGTGACCGAAAATACGTCTTAGATTGGAAGATCCTAGCCACCGAACTAGCCTTCTTTTTATGGTAGATCATCTTCTTCTTTTTTTTAAAAAAAAAAAATTATTTTTTAACATCTGTTTGTGGGCCACTGATTGAAGATTATAACTAATGTTTTCCATATAGTTATCGTGTAATGTATCGCACCCTGAGGATTTAGATACGTATCGGTTATCACACGAAATAAATCATTTGTATCAGGTAATTTATAATACATTTTGAGAAATATGAGGAAGCATTGGGAAATTGATTGAATTTTTCAATGAAATTCAGGCATTGTAGAAAAAGACCTTAATACACAATCATAGTCTAAGCTAATGGATCCCTAAACTGTTGACTTGATCTTGATCCATCAATGTGAGTTATCGAAAGTTTAAACTTGAATCCTTTGTACGTTCCACACTTACACTCTTGTATAGGGTAAGAGCAAGGCATAAACTGACATTAAGTTAACTCTTGATTGTGGAGATTGTCGTCCATCCTTACCCAAGTCAATCTCCTCACACAAGATAATCGTACATCTTATGAACTGATTCTACCTATAACAGTCATAGTCTAACAAGGTACTAAAATCCATGGAACACGACTTTCCCAGGCCAATGACTGTCATGTCCAATCTTACGTTCCTAAGGGCTACAAGAGGAATCACTCCTCAACAAACCCAATAAATGGGAGCAACACTAAATCTATCAAAGACATATCACATGTCCAATCTAAGACCCATAGTCACCATGATCAACGACTGAAATCCACCCACCAAAGTCCTCAGTAATGTGGCCCACACTGCTTTCCCAATCATCTTTACACACCAATAATTGGACTGATCTCCTTTGATACATATTGGATTGGAGTGATCTTGGTCCCATTTGAAAGAAAATTAAACAAGCTTTCACGCAAGCCTAAGACATCACCTGAGACATCACCTCAGCTCTCAGAATAGCTAGAGATCACAAGGCTTTTTCCCATCAACAGATTTGGTGCACAAGACTGAAATTAGTATCGCACACAGTTTTACAAAATCCTTTGCATCTTCTTCATTACAGTTCAGAAACGATTGGTCTGGGATTCATTGAAAATGGAATTTAATAATCTTTCCAAGTATTATAAATAATCTTGATTAGAGATCATTTGGCTCATCATCATTTGGCATATAGTTAGCCTTCTGTAACATTAACTTGAGACACCACTTGAAAAAAAAAAAAAAAACGTGATTTTTTTCCAGTATCAACCAAGATGCACTTGTGCTAAAACCTTTTCTCAAAATATCTTCCAAACTATTATTATTCCGCTGATCCAAGTACTCAATCTCCATCATTGCATATGGAAATATAAAAAGTAAAGAGGAGAAGGCATGACCAAATGAATCGTTAGACATAAGTGAATTTACTCAGCTGAGACATTATTGATTGAGAAAAAATGAATCCCTTCAACATAAAGGAGACTCTTTCCATTACGAGTAGTGAAGAACTAAACATAAGCCAGTTAATTGGTTGTTACCAATGAAGAGAATGAGATAAAAGAATGAAAGACGCACAAATTTCAACAGAAAGGATGAGAGAAAGGAAAGAAAGATACACATATCTCAAAGGAGTGAAGGATGAAAACTAGATAAATTGATGGTAATGTGTCAAAATATATAATATTATGAAATTTCAAAGGTCAGGAACTCATTTGAGCAACATGGTGTGTCCACAACATACTTCCGGGTGATACTTTTTCCTTTCCCAACTAGGGCTGAAAGTCAGGCAGGTTGGGCAGGTTGGTGTTCAACCCCATCCCAACCCAAGGTTCCTATACCTCAACCAAACCTAACCCAACCTCAGGTTGGGAATTCTCAACCCAAGTCCAACCCAAGCGAGCTCAGTCAGGTTAGTCGGGTTGATCGGGTGATTATACACTTATATTTTCATATGACATTAGTTTATTATATTTCAATACACGTCTTATTTTTTATACCTATAATTTTATTAATTTTATATGTATTTATTTAGTGTAAAGTCCTTTATTTTTTCTAAACAAACAAGCTAAAATATATATTTGGGAGAGAGAAATCCAGCATGTCTTACTAGCTTGAGTTATCGGAAATGGTGTGGACTAATGAGACCCAATGGTGTTAGAATTTAATATGGTGTTAGAATTTAATATGCCTTCAACACAGATGATCCGCACTCAATTATAATTTATAACTTATATATCCATCAGGTTTAGATTATGTTGGGCAACCCGAGACATAAACCCAAGATCGACCCAACTTTTATCGGGTTGGTATTTATATAGCCCAAGCTTGAGATCAAACCCGATACATCCTACCCGAGTACCAAACCTGATACATCCTACCCGAGTCCAACCCGATGCCGGGTCAGTCGGGTTGAACCCACCGACTTTGAGCCCTATTCCCAACCCATCGGATTGGAATTGCCTATGCAAGTAGGCAAATGGAATTTTCTGCAGGCAGAAGCTATGTAGGGCTATAGCAACGTTTCTGGCCTCTGTGTTGTTTGTGAGAAATCCACTCAGTCAATTGGATTTTACAGGTTCTTATCCTTGCCTCAGTGGTAGGTTCTCTGGAATTTCAACACGAGTTTTAGATCTGAGTAATTTTTGGCCCCGTGTCCGAACATAATCTGGCAAAACAGATGGACGGATTGGATTTCTTACAAACATCACAGCCCCAGCTAGCTTACTGTCGCAAGCAATCCCCAAACCATTCATCACGTTACTTCCGCTACCATTACCTAAAACCACGAGTATTATCTAATCCAAAACTTCGGTGGTCCCATGAACATTTCAATGGTCGGGATTCAGTCCACGCTGTTTTCTTGTGGCGTGGCTCACTTGAATTCTAGATGTACCTTATCATTAGGCTCGTATCCGTCATGAGCTTGCAATGGAATGGAGTGGATTTCCCACATGCAAGGTGTCTGTGAGAAACGTTCGTGGGCCCACCGTGATGTTTACATGCCATCCAAACCATCGAAATGGTCATTGCGACGAGGATGAACGGAAAACACAAATATCATCATGATTCCAAAACTTTTGATGGCATTCGACCCTTACCCTTTCCTCTGGCGTGGCCCACTTGAATTTTGGATCTATCTATTTTTGGCCATATATTTTAACACTAACGGGCAAAACTGATGGACCATATTATAGGAAACAGTGGTGATTGAACATCCCACCGTTGAAAACTTCTTAGGGCCCACCTTGATGTTTCCCTAATGTTTATTTGCCATCCATTCTTTTAAGAAAGGTCACATAAACCTGGATCAGTGAAAAATACAAATATAAGCAGAAGCGGATTGGCTGGTGTACCACACATCAGCTATCTATCTGGTGTATTGACTCCAGCAAGTTCTGTGGGTCCCATCATGAAGTATGTGTTATATCCAAACTGTCCATCCATTTGGTGAGCTCGTCGTAAGGCTTGATCCGAAAAATTGGATAGATCTAAATATCAATGGACCACACTGAAAAAAGCAGTGGGGGATTGAACGTCTACCATTGAAACCCTTTTGGGGTCACAGAAGTTTTGGATCAATATGATATTTGTTTTTCCTCTTCATCCAGGTCTTTGTGACCTTATGAACAGATTGGATGGAAAATAAAGGTTATGGTGGGCCCTACGAATGTTTTAACGGTAACAATCATTCTCCCCGCTGCTATTTGTGGTGTGGTCCATTTGAGCTTTGGATATTATTCATTTTTCATATCATGCTCTAAAATAATCTCGAAAAATAGATGAACGGTGTGGATATAATAAATACATTTTGGGCCCATGTAAATTTGATCTACGTTGAACCGTTCGTACAACGGGAGCTCGAGGAGCGTCAGCGCTCGTCTTCGCACGACTCGTACCCGCACCTGCTACATCGCTGGTGTGTGGTACACCAGCCAATCCGCTTCCAATATGAGCTTGATCCAAAACTTTCGTGGCCCACTATAAGTTGTTAATGGCCAATCACCACTGTTTCCTACTAATGGCCAATCACCACTGTTTCCTACCGTATGGTCGTCCACCTGAGATTTGGATCTGCTTCATTTTTGGGCTCCTGCCCTAAAATGATTTGGAAAAAGGGATGGACGGCGTAGATATAAAATGCATGCATTAAGGTAACCCCACAGTAAGGAGCCCAAAAATGATTTGGAAAAAGGGATGGACGGCGTAGATATAAAATGCATGCATTAAGGTGGCCCCACAGTAAGGATCGCATCGTCTTGGTGTGACGCCGGGAACACACCGAATCCGCTTCCCCCATTGGATATTGTTGAAGGATACGTGGGAACTAATAACTGTCGGATGTGGAGTCATGGTACCATGATCCTAACCGTTTATATGATGGGCCTCACCTTGGACGGGGAATATCCACTAAGAAATATTCTCCATTGGAATATGTAAATCCTTTCTTTGAATAAGGGCTGTACCATCATCCTCGTTCTGTGGGCCATTGATAGAAAGTTTATGACCGTTCAATCTGGAATATTTTTGAGACAGAGACATTGGTCTGTGTATGTAGTCAGATCAACGGTTTGGAACAATGAGGAGACCAGATCAATGGCTACAATCACAACATATACTTAACAATATTATGGGAATTTGAAGCATGGCCCATCCAGGGTGTGGCCCACCATATCAACTGTTTGGATCATCAAGCCATGGGCCTCACCTGCACAAAATGAATATTGAATGAACCTTCCTACCCTTCATTACCCAAGTTACTCTATAGGGTCCCTATGGGATGGCAAGGATAACTTTCTTATTATTAAAGGGGAAATAAATGCAAATATATAAGTTAGTTATCAAGCACCCAATCTCGGCATGTTTGGCACACGTATGAAATCTGGACCATTCAACTGTTGGGCTTACCATGGATGGGCCTTGGTAAAAACTGGTATTGGTCAGATGACCTAGGGCTGACTGGACATTTGCTCAAAGAATGCTACCATCAAGTAGGACTTTTTCTCTAACCATCCAATTGTAATCTTGGGAAGTTGTCCAATCACTAGGGTGTACATGGAGTCGAACCAAGTCAAGCTGGCCTCAGCTCGAACACTGACTGACCTCAGCTCCAACTCGGCTCGGCCCTCAAGCCTGACTGGCTAGCTCGGCTCGGTTTGGTCAGCAGCTTGGGCCAGCTCGGCCCGAAAGTTCGCCACTGAGATATTTCCACAAACACCTGAACTGCAACTTCAAAAGCCCACTTCAAAAGCCCACTGTTTTGCAAACAGAGGCAATGGTTTTACATGTGTTTTATCATACACCCAAGTAACATAAAAACCAAAAAAAAAAAAAAAAAAAAACAGAGAAAAAAGGTATTTGTTTAATGTAAATACCTAGCTTGCCACCGGCCAAACCTTCCCTGCCACCAGCCAAACCTTCCTTGCCACCAGCCACATTTCATTGAGTCATTTTATCAAACAGTTGGTGAGCAACATCAATGGCAAAGTAACCAAGTCACCAAACTGGTTCGATCCGAGCTGGATTCGAGCTGGATTCGATTCAAGTCGAGCTGGGGCCTGCTCGAACTCATTTTCAAACTCAAAAAATCAGCTCGACTCGCCTCGAGCTCAGCTTCAAACCGAGTCGAATCGAGCTTTTTCGAGTCGAGTCGAGTGAGCTAACCGAGCTAGCTCGGTTCGTGTACACCCCTACCGATCACTGGCTAGGATTACCCCAAGTGACATGATTTTCAAGATAAGCCCAATTCCATAGTAGGGTCCAGTAAACGAGTGGTTTGGATCACTTCCGAACTCGCTTTTTATAGGCCATGGCTTCGGTGGACCCCTGACTGTGGGGCCCACCGTGATGTCTGTGCCTCAAATCTACTCCATCCATCCAGTTTGATAGCTCATTTTAGGGCATGATCAAAAAAAATGAAGCACATCCAAATCGCAGATGGACCACACCACAGTAAACAGTGGCGAACCACACCACAGGAAACAGTGGTGATTGAATACCCACCATTAAAAACTTCTTGGAGGCCACAGGAATGTTTATTTTCCATCCAACCTGTTAATAATGTCACGAAGACTACAGAACTTTTTAATAGTCAATCACCATTGCTTCCTGTGGTGTGGTTTTTAGGATCATGCCCTAAACTAAGCTGTCAAAATGGATGGACGGCGTGGATGTAATCGACATACATCACAGTGGACCCCACAGTCAGGTATCCACCCACCTCAGTGGATCCAGGGATCCACCAAAGCCGCCTCTTTTTATAGATAAATCATTTACCTGATAGTTCCCTAGACATTTTAAATTTCCATCATCCTCACAAAAGATAGAAGAGACGACATAAGCTAGAAGAGACGGACAAGATGAGAAATGAAATGGCCATACAGTATTCTATAATTTTCTATTAGCTAATTATTATTATATGGCCATATATGGTGGGCAGCAATCTTATCGTGCATTTCAAAACTGGCTCTTAAAAATTCGGGCTATAGAATGCTGCTAGATTCCCGCCAACCATCTTTAAAAGGTGAGAGATGATGATGGCAAACATGACTCTCGGTGACCGCAGCATGCATCAACGTCGTGCCTATCTATAATAATAATAGTCATGTCATAACAAAGGATTTCCATATTAGATTAATATATCAATCTATGATATTAATTGCCAACATCATTTCAAATTTGCTGTAGGTAGTCTAATGGTGTTTTGACACAATGCTAACATGACTGGCATCTTGACTAGATAAAATGCAAGTTGCAATAATAAACTTCATTAGCAGTTTCCTTCAATTCAAAGGACTCATATAGTCATGCAATGAGAAAGGGACATTACAAAAAGATGTGAGAAAATTGGAAAGAAAATTGGAAAATGCTCAGTAGCATTTTAGCCAAAAATAAATTAAATTTTTTTTTTTTTTAGAGAAAATCAAATGGTAGACCTACAGATTAAGCTACGGAGTCATGTGTAGTTGGGCATTACTTTTCGGAGGAACGCAATCGGCTGAGAATCTTGGGGGGAAATGTCATCGAAAGGAATGTAGTTTTGCTCCTTGTTGTAGACATGACATGTTGTCATTATCGTCTTCATTAATCGCCAATTCCAGCTTGCTTCGTTGAGATACTGTTTGTACAAAATGTCCCAAAAGAGGAAAAATAAAAAATGTGAGTATATCAGAGTCAATTGGAGATAAAAATGCCCCAAGGTTTAAGAATCATGAATCGAATGAAGAGGGATTATACTGCTTAAATGACTTGGCGACTCAAATGGACTTGTCCGTTTTAAGTCATGACTCACACGAACTGGGGCTGAATTAGCTCAACTCGGCCAAGTTGGTGGGTGAATCTTCAAGGCGATTCATTGCGTCTGACCAAGTCTAAGTTAACTTGGCCATGTCGCATAGGATTTGTCCGAGTCTTAGGACCATGGTCTTTTATCAACTCATCAAGCATTAGATCAGCCTGGTAAAACATATGCAGCACAGATCTTATGGTGATCTGAGTCATTCCTACAGTGGACCAGACGGTGGTTGGAAGATACCCAAAAGATCTTTCATGTCAGATAATTCTAAGCAACTGACTGGGCCCATTAACAGTGGATGTTTGATCAACTGATTGGGGAACTATTATGGCATAACCCATCACATGATGAGGTCCACAAGATCAACAGCTTAGCTTACCCACCTCCACTATTGTTGGTTCAAACAAAAAAGAAACAATGTTTCTTTGGATTAAGCATCATATGGTGAGGAATTATATGAAGTTTGAGCCAATGATTTGCATGGCATCCTTGATCCTTTAGTCTGTACAGCGAAGACCCCTGGCTTAATGATCCAAGCCTTTTATCCGATGGGTCCTAACATGGATGGGGAATTCCCCAAAAAATCCCAGATTGGAAGATTGTAGCCATTTTCCATTGTGGACCATTATTGCATTTTTCTTCTTATCCATCTATTTGCAGGCTACTAATGGAAGGGTTCGAATAGATCGATTAGCAGCATTTTTAAGGAATCTCTCATCCACATTGAGGCCCATCAGACCAACGGTAAGATCAATGATCCATGGGCCACTTTGTCCAATCCAAAGGCTCATGGATACTATGCATAAGTACAAGGTTCGTGTAATTCCTCTTATATCACATAAAGTTTACCTTGCCCCAGTTCTCTTGGAGAGACTGATGCGCTGCCCGGAGGTTGTAGCTTGGTATCCTCGGAGAAATATGGTGAGGGATGTGCACATTGATATCGTGACAGAGGATCTCTATCCTGCAAGAATTTTTATTTTTTTTGAAAATTAGCTACTGATGCTTTCACCATTTCTCTAGGATTATAGATTCTATTGCCATTCCATGAAATAAGATGATTGCCATTGCCAAGACTCAAGTGATCCAATCATCACCAAAGAGAAATTATAGGAATCACAATCCATGATATGCAAAGTACACTCGTGTTTTCAGATTGTACAAGGGGCCATTTTTTAGGTGATCCAGACCACTGGTCTATTTCACCTGGATTGACTATGCCCGGAAAGAAAGAAAGAAAAAAGAAAAAAGAAAAAAAAAAAACATTGGTATGACAATCCTGACCATACAATTAGATGGCCTGAAAATAGACAGCTCACAATAGATATAGATGTGAAAAAAGGCCCAGGATAGGTGGTTGCAATCTTCCTGTCTGAACCACAGTGGGTGGGTTGTAACACAAAAGTTATCCACAGAATTCAAAGATCCTATCCATCTCAGGCCTTTTGTCATTTAAATGTGGACAGCTTCTGGCCTCTCTTTTTGATAATCTATTTGCAGCCGCAAAATGAAAGGCCAGCTTGTTCTGTTGAGGATACTTTTAGAGCATGGTCCACCATGTGGTCACATCAGACAGTCTTGACCAACCAAAAAATGGGCACCACTTGTACAGACTGAAAATCTAAGGACACTGTTCATATCCTTGGTGTGAGAATTGTATAGTTCTTAAAACTATTCCAAATGCTGATGTCCGCTGAACTACTTAGAATGGCAATCTCACCTCTTTTAACGGCCAAAAAAAGAGAGAAACTTTCAAAGTAGGATATAGATTCCTTACCAATGAGGATATTTGCAATGGACTGTCCCGCCTAGCTGGGACTCGGCAGCATTCCACTCGTCAGATGATTTAAAAGGTATATGAGGAGCTGTATGATGGACCATCGTGAAAGTGCTCATCTAGACAATTACATGAAGTTTTCATGAGAAAAACTACTAGAGCACATTGAAACCGCCTAAAGGATCCACATCTTGAACATTATACAAGAATTATATGATCCTCGACATGGAGATGCATATAGTTTCCTTGGGTTTTTTGTACCAGTGGGGCCCATGATTGACCTGATAGGCTCCACCATGGATAGATCATGACCCAAAATCTCTCGTGGATTGGAAGATCCTAAACTACCAATCTCCAGCCTTATCCCTATTGAAGGCAGACTGTCCTTCTTCTTCTTTTGTTAACATCTGTTTGCAGGCCATTCGTCGAAGATTAGAACTGTCCAATCGGAATATTAGGATTGCCTCATTGGGACTCATCAGATCAACAGTTTGGATCAACAGACAGTGGGTCATACTCGTAAAGAATCAAAACCCAAAGGCACTATACATATCCCTTGATTCTAGGATCATATAATTCATCTGAACGTTAAATACATACCAATAATGAATAATACGGATAAATGAAGGTTTTAGAAAGATAGCCAAAAAAAAGGTGGGGGGGGGCAGTACCCAAAAGTGATACCCCAGCCATGGCATCAACCAGAACTTTATCCATCCCAATACCCCCATCTTGTAGACAATTAAAGGCCATCCAATTGCAATAAACGCATATACGCATGCCAAGCTTATCTTCACCCTTTTGATTTCATTCGGTCGGAACTTTTTCAAATCGAAGTGCCACATCAACCTATTAGGATACTTAAAGAAATTAATAATACTATAAAATAAAAAATGGAGTGGGAGAGATGAATGCTACTTGCAAGCACCCCATATAGCATATGTGACACACATAGGAGATCCGTGTACCAGGTGGGCCCCATGGTGACTGTAGTTGGCCGAAGAATCAATCAAGCCTGCTCCTCGAGTGTGCTACAAGTGTATAAAATGATGGACGGTCAATAGCCAGTACTCACCAACACGTGGCACACGAGATGGGTGGACGGACTTGACACATATACAATGGGGCCTGCCTAATGAATGGCCCGGATCTCACACCCGAGTGCCATGTGGGGTGCTCGTCTTCAGAACTTGCAAGGAGCATTCCTCTTCATAAGGACACACACACACACACACACAAAAACACTTGTTTGTAGACTTGACACATATACAATGGGGCCTGCCTAATGAATGGCCCGGATCTCACACCCGAGTGCCATGTGGGGTGCTCGTCTTCAGAACTTGCAAGGAGCATTCCTCTTCAGAAGGACACACACACACACACACACAAAAACACTTATTTGTAGAAAACATGATAACACCTGGATCATCTGTGCAAAACATTGTGGAGCCCATACAGATCATACCAGTGAGCAATAGACATCCAAGGCCGAAATGGACCATATCCAAATATAATCGCCTTGCGCAAAGCCGGGGAGGAATCGAACTCTTCCCTCCAAACAGGATGCCAAGCGGTGTCTTCTGACAACCTGAAGAAAAAATGCACGTCAAAAGGAAGCAGTGGAACAGAGAGCTTTGCTAAGCCTGGACACACCCCTCCACACCTCCACCTGCAGGCCCATGTGTGCCAACCTGGCATGTGTACCAGACATTTTAAGCCATGCATTAGGTGGGCATGTGTAGACAACCTGGCCCAAAACTCTGTCCTCTCAAGTCATCAGGTTAGCAACACATGTATACAAATAATGGATGGTTTAAAACAGGAGAACTGATCGCATACCTGTGACGGCACCACAACTAGTGGTACTGATACCATCTTTCCTGACAACGTGTAACTTGTGTTGTCCATCAATACCATGAAAACGGGAGGCCATCTTCCTGAAAACCAGCATATCCACTCACTGGGTGGATCACACCTGTATGCCGAGCCAGACTGTTGGTTGCCATCGCTTCCAACAGTGTGCCCAACCGAGGTGATATTCATTTGGGGGGGGGGGGGGGGGGTTGCTACCATTTCAGGGTACCAATGTACTACAAAAGTTGCATTTTAGGAAAGATGGTCTGGTATCACAGGTGGTATTTCGATTGTGTGATCAGTTCTCTTAAAAGAGATTGCTGCAGTTTCACATTCAACATAGATGTGTGGCGCTGATGAGTTAACCAGCCTGATATTTCTGTGAGGTAATCAATACAGTGGAATTCACCTAACAAACAGCTTGGACATCCTCCACATGTCCAGATTGGCATGTGTGGTCACATGTAGAAGTTCGTGTGGTGTATGGGCCTAGCAAAATCCATGCCATGGATTTGATTCCTCTGCGTTATTGTTAATGTAGCAAGCATTCAATGAAATAAATGGAATTAAAGGGAAAAACATACAGACATGTTTGTCTTTGCATGATGTCTATCATGTTTAAAGCGCCATGGTTCATAAGGGTATATCAGGGGCAAAAAGGCCAGAGTCCCAACAATATCTTCCACTAATTTGTTCTTTGAAAATGATTTGTGGGCACAGTCATGTCCTATCACAAAAAACTTCAAAAAGAAAGAAAAATAGATAAAACAAAATGATCAGCATGAGAGGCAAATGAAATAAAAGAGTAATGTGGAAAAAAAAAAAAAAAACCAGAGTCTTAGAATGCAAAAGCATTTAAAAAGGTCTGTGCTAGAGTACTTTGTGTAGGTATGCAGAATGAATGACTTCTGCTAATAGAGCCCGACGTGGGGTGAATGACTGAATGAGGCACATGTGGCATTTATGTGCAAGTGCAGCCATCCTGACCATCCAAAATAGGTCCATTGTTGTTGGAGTATACATTTAAAATCACTCTGATCAATTAATCCTAACCATCCAGTTATTGCTGCCAAATGGATGGCTAAAAGTAAAATAACGAGTTGTCACAATTTAAAGGGAAAAATCAGATGGTTAATAGTCTTCTCAGTGCAATTTTCAATTATGCTCCATTCAGATCTGCATCAGAGATTTGGACGGTCTGGATTTCTATACAACTATTCCATGTGTACGTTTAAAGAGTCGCCACACTTTTTTAATGGAGCAAGACTGACATTGGTGTCTTGCGCAAGTCACTCCTCATGCGGTGCTCGGTTAGCAGAAGTTACCCAGCTCCACACCTATGCACGTTTCTTTAGTATTTCCCATTTAGAAAATAGGCAAAGGATAGATTACTAACCCCAGTCACTGCAGTGCCAGTCCACGCCCAAGCCAGAGGGAGCAAGTACCATGGAGCTTTCGAAATCATAAAAATACCCAATGCATAAGAAGTTACTGATATCAAAACTGACTTCCAAGCCTTTGTATCGTCAATTTCAAATACCTTACAACAACATTTTTAGATGTGTTAGATATGGAAATAAGTACTAGAGGAGTGAGTGATGTTTCTTCATGACATCTTTCTTTTTAAAACTAATGATTCCTTGGCACCTTTTTAGGTAGGGTATCAATGATATACTTCAAGGTAACATTCTCCGGAAGCGGTTCTCCAATTTGGGTAAAGCCATAGCTCTCGCATATTTTCTTTCTTTGCTCTGCACTATCTATTGAGGATGCCGGAACTGGGAGTGCCACAGCCTGCGTGACTCTTGCATTTTTCTTGTGAAACAAACGTGGCTGAAGTTTGCTCCCTTTGTGAAGAAAACCTCCCAATTTTAGATGGTATATGCCTGTGTAACAGCAGAACGTTATTATGGATCCAGTCAGCACAAGTGAAACCAATACCCTGAGAGGAATGATAGTGTCCTGATGCATCAGGACATATACAATGTCCTGATGCATACAGCTTGTGTAAGTGGTGCCCATTGTACAACAATTCAGATAGCAGATCTCATGGTCAAATGTGGATGGGGATGCCCTAAAAGTCCCCCATATTAGAATATTTCAACCCCTAGTCAGTGGCCTAAAATTTGCAGTTAAGCAAAACATATTGTGAGAAGACCAGGAAAAGGTCTGAAAACATTGGTGCAGCCCAAGAGAGGGAATGGTCAAGACAACCAATCAGTGGATTGGGTCCAGAAATTATCCCACAAGTGGTACCCACAAAAAAGTCTGATCAGTTAATGGACCATACATGGTAGTCCAATGGATCTCGGACCCTTACGGTCCGTATGATTGGGGCTATTCTCTACAGTAGTATTCTATAGGGGCAGTTTGTCAGTTACTTGTCAGGCGACTTTCCCTCAAATATTTTGTTAACTTATTTTGCGGGCCACTTTTTGGGTATTCAAAAGATGTTGGGATGACGTGGAATCGGCTACTCAAAAGCCCATTGAGTTAGCTTTCAAACAAGTCCAAGATCATGCAATTTAGATATCATTTTATTATATGACCAATTTATGGATGGGTGGTATGGTTGTAAGGAATCATGGGCAGCAGCACATTGTATGTTTGTTGGGGAATAGGATCCTACAATTCCGATCCTCACTCATTATCCATTAGCCAATTAAAAGACCGACAAAAAACAGCAGCGAATCTTCACCCTATTTTCCCGTTGCCTAGTCAAAAGTCGTGTCTACCACTTAAAAGATTTTCCTTATTGAAATGACTTTGATACCTGTTAATGTACACATTTTCATGTACTCATGCGGTGCACTATATCCTGCAGTGCACCATAGCTTTTGTGAGCAGTGCACCAGTCCAATATGGCCCATTTTTTTCATAATGGACGGATTCACTCCCATATCACGTAGCGAAGGTGACATTTCCTCTACATATCAGCCGATACATAACCATTTTTTAATATCATGAAGGTGTCTCTCTGTTAGCTTTGATAGGAATTAGGCTGAGGGGGGATGCAACCACACCGACAAAAAATTCACATTCATGAGGGAGTGTCGCGAGTTTGTTGATGGAAGCTGATTGTTGATGGTTGTTCTCTTGGAAATCCAAGACCCTTAGGGTCCTAGAGATGACCAAGGCAAGATTGAAGGATATGTGCCTATTGCAGGACATGAAAATTAAATATGATATGCAAGATTTCAGGCTTTAAATCAAACTAATTCAGAAACAATCACATAAAAATTCCACATTCCACACAAAAGTTCAAGCACTCAATCAAGGAGAATCTTATGCGGATCCAGGCCTACACATACTAAGGCCGGATCAATCAAAATTATAGACCAAACAAGAATCAAATGAAGGTAAATTCATCCACACATGCACAAAAATAATTCCTCCAATCCAAGGGATTCAAAAATTTCAATTCGGGGAATCCTAAGGTTGAAGAAAGGGCATAAATTTGGGGATTTGAATAATTTAAGTTAGGTTTAGGGATTTGGGTGAAAGAGATGAGAGAGATGAACCAAAGAAGTACCGCACGTGTAGACAATAGCAATGACCCAGACGCACGTGCATGTGATCTGAGTCGCACGTGTGTGGGGCCCACTATTTAGAAAAAGGTTACCTTGGCCCTGATCGGCCAGGGATGGACTCTAAAACCCCCAAATCTCAGCTCGATCCGATGCACGGTTTGTGCATGGTGCTCCGTCGAAGTTTCAACCCTCCTGCAGGGCCAGATTCTAAAAATCTGTTGTACAGAGAAAAGCCGCTGCAATGAAGGATGGATTTGAAACGTAAATGATTTTAGGAGAAGAGAAATATGGATGGAAAAAGGTGTGGGCGAATTAGGATAGGTGTGGCTTCGCACCACGGTAGTCAGCCCTACGAAGAAGGGAAGGTTTTGCACCCAATTGAATCTCCACAACTCAGAAATTTAGAGTAGAAAAACGCAGAAATTTTTATTAATATTCAATAATAAAAAAGACTACAAGCGGTGCTTATTTATAATAAAACCCTATACCCCAAAACTCGTGCCATGTGCGCAACCTATTACTTGGCGATGAAGTAATAAAAAATAATAACTAATCAAAGTAATCTAAACCGTCCATGATACTCTTAATGACAATAATAAGCAAAACATAAAATATGAGATTAATTAGACTAGTAGGCCACGATCATGAGAACCCATGGTGGGCTTTACATGGCTATTTGGTCCACTCCAACGAACCAAAACACAGTCCTCTAATTAGGAGGTCATCCTTGGATGTCATCATCGATCTAAATCGATGGTGGGGCATTCCTCCTCCTTGCATACGTGCATAGGGGGGGCGTGCGTGTGCGCGTGATGTCCCCATCAGTGCCTCTTGCCAATGTTTTCAATATCGGCCGATACATCGTACGGTATATCTTGTCTCCCACCCATGTGATGCGAAACACGCACAAGTAGTGCCGATATATCCCACCTATTCGATCCAATGAGCATTTTCGATTCTCAATCCCTTTTTTTTTTTGTGAATCATGTTAAATCGGTGTCAAATGGTTACAAATCCATGCTTCTTCATGTTTTGCATGAAAAATCATGAATTTAGAGCTTTGATTTCGAGATTTAGAGACATGAATCGAGTTGCGAAAAATTGGTGAAAAAAAAATCAATTTCTCACAAATCGGTTGCAATCTTTGTGCCCAAACACAAAATGAAACATGCATGTAAGTTGTAACCTGATCTAGTGATTTTTGGTAATTTGGGGATTTTTCAGGAAAAAAAAATATATTTTTTTTTTGAAAGGTAACTAAAGAATATTAAGAAGAGAAAAAAACACAGTACAAAAATAAACACCCAAAGAAAGAGAGAAAAGAACAAAAAACAACAAGAAAACGAAAACAGCGGCAAGAAACAGAGGAGGGAAACAAAATCGCTGAGATGGCGAAGTCGTTAAGCTCCTAGGAATAAGAGATCTTCATCCAATAAATCAGAAATATTTGCAGGCCATTCAATCACGAAACGTTTAGCTTTAGAAGCAACGGCCTCAACTAGAATAGAGCAGTACCTAAAACATCTGTCGTTTCGTTCAGCCCAAACTGCCCACCAAATGGCGAGGAGGGCCATTCTCCAAATCCTGCTCTTCTTCTTCCCGATCTTGATGTCATGCTAGGCTTTAAGGAGAAGGTTGACGGTGCTTGGGAAACACCAAGAAATTTGGAAGCGAGAAAGAAATTCCACCCAAATGATAGAAATGAAAGAGCAGTGGGTCAGTAAATGATCGACCGATTCCGAGGATTTCATACAGCACAGACAAATATTGGGGAGCATCATCTCTTTCTTCAACAAGTTATCGATCGCGAGGATTTTGTTTTTTGCTGCCAACCAACTGAAAGCTATAATCTTTGGAGGGGCTGAGTAATACCAGACGTGAGCAAGATATTGGTCCGATAAGGTATTCGAGGAAGGATGGGGCTGATTGTAGAAGGATTTGACAGTGAAGGAGAATGATTTATCCAGCTTCCATATGATTCTATCTTCCATATCCTAATTTGGAGTGACTTTGTATATGCAGTCCAACAGATTCACGAGCTCAGGGATCTCCTAATCCTCCAGATTTCTTCTGCACCTTAAGTTCCAAACTGGCTTGTTGTTTTGGAAAGAAAAAACATCAGCCACAGCTTCATCTTGGTTGTAGGCAAGACGAAACATTAGCGGGAAAGAGTCTTTTAATGGATTGTCCCCCACCCAGGTGTCCTTCCAAAATCGGATGCGGCTGCCTTTACCTAACTCAGACGCAATTCCTTTGAGAATCTCCTTCTTGAGACGGATAATGCCCTTCCAAATGGCTGGAGCTCTATATGTTGATGAATCTTTCGTCCACCAGCCACCCGCCGAAGTTCCGTACTTGCTCTTAATCACTTTGTTCCAGAGACTGTCTTTTTCCGCCCCTAACCTCCAAATCCACTTCCCTAGAAGAGCCCTATTCATCTTCCTCAGATCTTTAATGCCTGCTCCACCCTCTATGTACTGTTTGCACACCTGATTCCACTCCAAGAGGTGGAATCTCTTCATGTTCTCGGGAAAAAATATATATTTTTTAATTAAAAATGTTAAAGATATATTTTTTTTCAAAATTCCACTTCAATCAACGATCAATTGGTCCCCATTTCAGAGTATTCAAGAGTTTTTAATGAAATCATCATCACGTATACTCTAATTTTGGGATTTGGGAAAAGATGAGCCAATTTGCAAAAAATTGGGAAATTCTCAAAAAATTTCTAAAATTTTCTCAAATGAGTACTAGCATTATGTTAGAAAGTATATTCACTGGTATCATTCTAGTATGACTTGGGCATAGTATTGTTAGTTGGTAGAGTAGCAATACTATGCCCAACCCCGTCGAGATGAAGATTATGATTTTAAGCCATTGTGCAACTCTATGTGAGTTTGGGCTACAACTACACACATTATTCATAGGTATGTTTCTAATTTTCTACTTCTTTTTCTTTTGAATGTATTACCTGTGTTTACATGCATCTCTTCTTGCATTGGTTCAATCAGACAAAGCATAGATTAGGACCCCATACAAAGGAAACCTATTATGTGCACTTATTATTATTATTATTTATGTTTTGATTTCTAAGTGTGTATTGATGCCTTTTTCAACAATCCCCGAAGTTTCATTGAAAAATTCGACCAATTTCTCAATGCTTCCCCATGTTTCCTAACAATAGCGATACATTACATGATGCAACCAATATATCCCATGCAATAACCAATATGTATTTGTATCCCAAAGGTGTGATACATTACGCAATAACGATGCAGAAAACATTGCCTCTTGCTTACTTTCTTGTCTTTAATCCTGAGAATGACTAATGTTACTGCGGACAACTTATCTCAGTGTGATGCGACAAACATTTATTGTTTGAATGTGACACTCATTCATTGCATTGATGAATAGAGCTTTGTTTCTGTAACATATTTCGTCTAAGTGGGCCCCACCTAGCTTGGAGATAGATATGTGTGGTGGTTATTGGGTAACTACCTACCCATTTATTGAAGCAGTTATGTAATTGCATAGCAACCTCTCTTTGTTACATAACCACAAAGAAATCTATTGAAAGAGAGATTTTCAAACCATATGAATAAAAACAACAATCATCACCAAAAGAGCAAGCAAAGAGAAGGAAGTTCGGGTTCCATCAACCACATGATTTTCAATGTGGATTATTGGCAAGAATAAGGTTGTTCCTTTAGACACCTTGCTTCATCAGTGAAGTAGCAGACCTACTTTCGGTGACGTGAGACGCGTCTGGAAATATCCAACATCCGAGCCTTCACCTTCCACTGCCGTTGGATCAAGGAATCTCTTCCAGGTAGAGGATTTCTAATAGTTTCCTCACTTTTAGGATAGGGAAAGAAAAATCATTCGCCGTGTTAGAGAAAAACCATTCTTCATGGTTGCAAAAACTTCATGAAACAGTTTGGACTCATTCAACAAATGGGGGCAATTTCACTATCATCAATAAACCCAATTAGCATTCGCCATCATTATCATCATGAAGGGGTGGGACAGATAGCCTATCCAGTTGCTTATCCGGCTCCTCGAATCTGGCCCATCAGATCCAATGGGTCTGATTTGAGGTCTGTACTCTGTTCAGACCCCCCCACCAATGACAGTAGGCCTATGACCTTGCTGGGCCATGTGTTTAGACAGTTAGACCAACTGCAGGCCTCAGATGACCCATAGGCCACACATGTGGACTGACTAGCATGATTAGCACTATTAGTTTCCTAATTAAGAAAGAATTCAGAGCAATCTCAAGCAACAAAAGTCCATGAGAATACAATTGTTCTTCAAATGCGATAACAATGAGGAAACCCGTCAATCTATTCAAATCCAACTTACAATTTAGGTTGTGTTTGGATGTACAATTCACTACAATTGCGGTAATCAAGCCATGAAAAAGTGCAATCCTTAAAAGTTCGATTAGTCCCACTCGAACCGAACAACAACGTTATTCATTTTACATTTGGCTTGAAACAACAGCAATTGCAATAACATCAAAAGAATCAACATTTCTTCTTTCGCAAAGAAATGATAATCACTACTCACTTCCATTCCATTACAATTCAAACACCGCAGTCAAAATCAATTGGACATCCAAACACGCCATTAAGCAGCTAAAATTCAGAACTGACGCAGGGATGAATGTGATGAGGTCGATCACCCTCTTCCTCAAGGATAACTACTCTGAATCCATGGAGCTTCCTTGACTCCTCACAGAAACTTCTCAAATTCACAAGAAAGAAAGCAAGAAAAATAGAAACAAATTCTATAAAATTCGTAATTTGACTGATGAATGAAATAAACGAGTTCACAACCCTTTAAATAGGGATACTAAGCATGGGAGAAGTTTCAGAATCAAACTACAACTAAAACTCCTAGAAATCGCAACTTCCTATAAATAGTCAACTTACTATTTATAGAGGGTAGTGATGTCTACTAGTGAGCAAGGTTTTCGGCCAAAAATAGTAAGTGTCCTATTTGGTTTCATAAGGACTTTCCATGTTGGGCGCAACTCCTAAAGCCCAACGGATGAAAAGTTACTCAAATCAAAACTTACTATAAATAGTAAAAACGAAAATAAAACGGGATTTCGACCGTCGATGTTGATGGTATTTTGCAAATTCGGCGTAGGCAACCCGGCATAGATTGGGTGGTTAAAGTAGTTGTCCTACCCCAAAATCATATGCGGTGAATAACTCATTCCGAATTGCGAGATGCGCCCGATTTAAGGTCTGACAGTCCGGATCACTTCTGTCATGGACCGGGCCTTTTCTGATCCATCTTGGCCATAAACCGTCCGCGAACCCCTCTACAGCAAGAACCCAAGTACACCAAAAACCAAAATCAAGAAAAAAAAAAAAAAAAAAAAGCGACGATGAAGAAAAATACAAATTGGGTTCGTGCGTAAAGGCAATAAAACGTACCAGGAGGAGTATTCAGTGAAAATCTACGGCTACGAACTGCCGTTTGTTGGGGGGCCTGAAATCAGAATAAAAAATGTATAATTTTAAAAATAAATTTTTTAAAAAAAAAAAAAACAGCAAATTTCAAGGTGGGGGTCTTGTATGGAGTTAGAGTGAGAGAGAGAGGAATGGTTACCGCAAGATGGAATCTGGAATCTGCAAGTCTGCAAGCCATCTGCAAAAGCAGAATTTCTGCAGAAACTCCAGTCCAAAAGGGCCCCCTTCGGAGCGAGAGAGAGAGAGATGAAGTTCCCGAAGAGGAAGTAATAGGGAGGCTGAGGATGCTGATAGGTGTGGATGGGATTTTGAGGTTGATGATATGCACACGTCCGGTGTGGCGATTCGCGCGAGCATCAGGGGCGGCTACACGCCTTTCAAAAGAACGCAAAATTTACTTTCCGGCGCCTTTTCCAGTAAGGTTTTGCATCAAGGCACTCCTTAACTGAAGCACCTATCACCAGAGTACCCAGCTCGGTGCCTTGTAAGGAAGCGGATTGCCAACTGAGTACACTGTGGGGCCCACCTTGGATGTATGTATCTTATCCACGCCGTCCATACGTTTTAGAAGATCATTTTATGGAATGGACCCAAAATTGAAGCATATATAAAGCTCGAGTGGACCACATCAAAGGAAACAGTTTGATTTTAATACTTACCGTTGAAAACTTCTTGGAGGCCACGGAAGTTTTGGATCAAGTTGATATTTGTGTTTTCCATCCGGGGTGTTTTTACTTTTCTCCCTCTTTTTGTTAGTCATTGACAAAGATATAGCAGGTGATATTGACTGAAGTAAAAACACCCCGGATTAGAAAGTGTATATGCTTGAATGGTATTGCAGGTGTTAGGGGGAGTAGCGGCACCAAGAATAGGGGAGTTCTACAGTGAGGGGGAGTAAATATTGGTTGTATATATGGGTTCATTAAAATTTGTAAAATTGTATAAAATACATGTACACACAATTTAGGATGTGCCTGTCTAGATATTGTCGTAGGGTGTTTTGGGTATTTTGTCATGTAATTGACAAATGGGGAGATTGAAAGTGCCCTTGCTAGTGCCCTTGTTTGTCAATTAGCGTGTGTGTTGAGTCAGTCGAACTACGAAGCCTCCCAGAAAAATCTATACAAGCGTCTGTCTCAACCGGGTGTGTGGAAGCTCGCCATAGGTAAATCTAAGCCTCACATCCCTTTGTCCCAAAACACTAGGTGAATAAAACCCTTAAAACATGATAGAACATATTAAGGTTTAAGGTGAGAAAACTTTTTAAAGAATCAGAAAAATCTCTAAGTTTTCTTGCTCTGTCGATTATATCGAAACATATCTCAATATGATCGACCTGCGCTGTCGATGTTCTCGAAAGACCAATCGATAAAATCGAATGAGGACATAATATGTCCAGCAACCAAATACATATATGGACAGAGTTATTGATGTATCGACACACGTATCGATATCATCGATATTTGAATATCGAGTCCATCGAAGATGGCTCGATAATATTGACAGGCAGATCCGGCGCCCCTGTTTTTACTTAGAAAAATCATATATGCTTCGATATATTAGAGCTCTCCTCGATACCATCGGAGTTCGAATGTCGATGATATCGGAAGGCTCTCGATGATATCGGTCATGGGCACGAAGTTCTCCAACAACACTTTTCAGATGGTTCTTTAACTCAGATTGGGGGTCACTCGATAGAATCGATATTTAAAATATCAATGATATTGGGGGCCGTATCGATTGCATCGAGAAAGGACAAATTTGTCCAGCAAGCTCACTGATAAAATCTTTGAATTTATCAATGCATCGACACGACCTCCGATATCATTGATATTCAAATTCCGATGATATCGAGTATCCCCCGATCATATCTAATTACTTGAAATTTTTCATACAATTTCTCTCATTTTTCAAATGTCGAGGACTTGACCCTTGTATCGATAATATCGGAGTTCGAAATCCGATGGCATTGACATGAGTCTCGATTCCCTCGATCAGTTGGTAGAAGGTTTTTCAAAAGCGTATGACATTGAGTTTATGTCATTAAGCAGACCATCGATATGTTCGAGAGTATATGCTCGATGATATCGAAATCTGTCATAAATGCGACCGTTTTATATCCGTTGGAACCTTTTGCCTATTTAAAGAGAACTTGTCTTTAGTTGCTATGAGAGAAAGAAGAGAGTGTTTTTGTGTGTTTAACCTTAAATCATATACCTAATGTGTCACGCCCCAAACTTGGAAATCGGGCTCATAAAATTTCCGATCGCCGAATCCGGCGCCGACAGCCTCCGTAGAACTCCATTCTCGGCTCCTAGCTCCCATTTGCCAGGTTCCGATCCTGGGATGATACGAGGAGGATTTTCAACGTCAGTTTGATTCGTAATAAGCATAACCAAAGGCATGACCCACAAACAACAACCAAGAATTCCATTACATTTTCACTATGATCAAAAACTTTACAAGTACAATGAGCATAAAGGGAAATACAATGATGATGAACAAAAACTCTGGAGTAATCTGCCACGTGCTCAAGCCTCAGCGCTGCTGCGAACCAACGTCACTTGCACGCAATGGTCGTGCATAAGCTTATAAAAAGCTTAGAGGGTGGTGAAAGTGTGTGCGCAAGGTAGTAATATGAACATGCAATGTCAGAGTAATGCGGAATATGCAGATGGATCCATAATATCATGAGTCATACCAAGGCTATGCAGTGCAAGACATGAATGGTATCGGTCATCCTAAGGCCATGCGATGTGCAATGCAACTCAAGCATACAGATCCT
The DNA here is from genome assembly GCA_037074715.1 of Magnolia kwangsiensis. Lineage (NCBI taxonomy): Eukaryota > Viridiplantae > Streptophyta > Magnoliopsida > Magnoliales > Magnoliaceae > Magnolia > Magnolia kwangsiensis. The sequence continues at coordinate 18,924,147 of CM073582.1, forward strand.
CATCTATGTCCACACATCAATACAGCTCAAATCTGGGATATCACCGGGGTCTAGTACACTCTAAACCAGATTGCCGCCACATCGCGCGTAATAAGGTAAGTGGAAGAGACCTCACTATTCGTCTGCCAATATCGGGTGCGACTCGTAGATAGCGGACCCATTCCTCGAGCTGGTCAAACTCAGCCTAGCATTGCCTCCTACTCTCGAGCGGGTAAGGCCGCACCCCCTTCCAACCGACCACGACACAGTGGAGAGCACAGTCAACTGGTAATCGGCACTCAGCGCTCATCTACCCACTCGGTCTAGACGTTGGAGCAACCTCTTGGTACCATAAGGGTTTAGGGACTTTCACCCAGGGATATCTATAGCACCCCATGTAGAACAAGATTTTCGGTATCTAATCCTACCAACCACGATGCGTCTGTGGAGGCTACGGCCCTGATGTCGCTAGGGCGTACAATAACCATGTCACACAAATGCGAAATGCATGAATCACGCTATCCAGTCATGTAACAAATCCTGCGCATATCATGCGCTTATGTAGGGCAACACCGCCTAACCGGGAGCCCATAAACAACCTGCTCGAAGGCATATGCTATGATCAGTCAATTCTCATGTCAAGCATACATATGATGCGTATGATCATGAGTCATGAAGCTATATTAAATATATTATAATGAGATGAACTATCCTTATAATGCAGATGGGCCTGGGCTACCTATGCACAATAAGTACGAGCCTAATAATGGGCCCTAAGGAGAGTCGTAATGTGGACATCCAACCAGCATTACACTCGAAATGTGGACGTCAAACCAACATTTTTTCCAAGGCACGATCGTCGTAAACATCATCACATACTCCGAGTTGGGTTTACTCATTGCAATGGACCTTAGGTTCATCCTATTGGGCTTTACATATATATCAGATGGGCCATATCATATGGGCCTTTTATTTATCAAATGGGCCACATAAATGGGCCGCACCAATGGGCCTTATGTGCATTGCAATGGGTCAAAACCCGTGGGCCTTAGATTGCATCAAATGGGCCGAATCTCAAGAGCCTTATACATATCAAATGGGCCTAATCCTGTGGGCCTTATAATATATCAAATGGGCCTAGACTCATGGCCTTGGAACATATCAAGTGGGCCTCAACAATAGGCCACAAATACATCAAATGAGCCTACACACATGGGCCCATAAATAACAAAGTGGGTCTTAGTGGGTGGGCCACAAATACATTAAGATGGGCCTCTACAATGGCCTTAAGATGATCTCAAAATGGTTGGACGGTTTGGATGAAACTCATGCATCATGGTAGGCTCCCATGTGAGCCCACTATAACATTTATTTTCCATGCAGTCCTGGGCCCACTAAAATGTTTATTAACCACCCAACCTGTTAGTAAGGCCACGTGAGCAAGGGCTCCACTATAATGTTTACTTTACATCCAACCTGTTTATAAGGCCATGTGGCAAGGGGCCCACCAAAATGTTTATTTTCCATTCAAACCTGTTGATAAGGTCATATAGACCCAGGGCCCACCAAAATATATATTTTCTACCCAACATGGGCCCATTGTAATGTTTAATGTCATCCAAACCTGTTCATAACGTCACGTGAGCCAGGGCCCACAGTGATGAACGGCGTGGACATAATACATACATTAGGTGGGGGCCACCGTCCACTGTCGTGGACGAACGGCGTGAGTGAAATGCTTACATCACAGTGGGTGTCACCACCCACTGTTGTGGATGGTGTGGTAAGCCACACATACCGCAGTGGGTCGCATGTAAGGCCCACCAAAGTGTTTATTTGCAATCCAACCCGTCCATTATGTGTGCCCCACAAAATAGGGGTCCAAAACAAGTTTCAGGTGGGTCCAAGCTTCTGGTGGACCCCAGCAATCATTTTTTTCAAATTTTAAAGGAAAATACTAATATTCTTAATGCCACGGCCCGCCAGATAATTCGATCGGTCTCATTTTTCTGCTCAACGCCTAAAATGATCTCGAGAATATAATGGATGGCTTGGATTAAATATATACATCAAGGTGGGACCTACACAAGGGGACCACCCCAAAAGCTTCTTTCTTTCTCTATTTTTTCTTTCTTTCTTATAGGGACGTCCAGCGTCCCAGACGCTGGACAGGTTTGGCTTTTAAAATTACATTATGGTGGGCCCTGTGGAAGTGGGCCACCACAGATGAATGTTGTGGGTACAGCATGTAAGGTGGTCCCCACTTGAGGAACACTTGGACCAAATAAATACCTCAAGGTGGGGTCCATTCAAGTGGGCCACACAAACCTATTACATAAAATAAAATAAAATAAAATAAAAAGAAATAAAAAGGGAGAGAGGCATGGAGAGTGGGACACGCTTTGTGATGGAGGGCTCCTCCACTATGAGCCCTCCCTTAAAGAAAGTATACAATCGGATGGGTCCTTTAATACGTGGGACCACCAAAAATTTAAAATCAACGGTGGGGATCCTTTCCCCACCAATATGGATGGTCTAGATGACCTTTTCTAAGAAGTAAACATCATGATGGGGTCTATGGAGAATGGCCCCATCATGGAATGATCATGATGATCCAAGTGGGCCATCGACCACATCTTAGGGTCCCAAGTGAGATCCAAATCATTGATCGGTTGGCCTCACTTGGCCCATCTCAAAAACATGAAAATCTAGTATGATCAAGCACCCACCGTCCGATCTTCTTGCTCCTAGGGGTTCCTTAGCACCTTAGCTTCAACTTCAATGGATGAGATGAGGAATGGAGGGTTGAGATGGGAGATGATGGGGTAGGAAAGGTGGGCCACACTTAGAATTTTTTTGGGAGTGCTTGGGAGAGCTCTCATACGTATGGAGCTTGGGATTTTTTTGAGTTTGAAATGAGAAAGAGAAAGAGAGAGAGAGAGAGAGAGAGAGAGAGAGAGAGAGAGAGAGTGATGGATGGATGGAGTGATGGATGTGGTAGTGATGGGTGTGTAAGACCTTTTTGACTTTTGAGGCCTTTTGTATAAGAGAGGTATGGGCATGTAAGACTTTTGTAGCTTGCTTGGGAAAAGGGGTGAAAGTGATGTGTACTTGACATGTACTTGACATGTGATGGATTGATGGATGATTGATTGATGGGATTGATGTGATTAATGTGACACATCGTAGAGATTCTCTTGAGTTTCGCAACGCGCGGTATTTTTCTCGCACCAAACGTTGGCCCACATCTCTTGACCAGGGTATCGCCTCGGCGCGCGAGTCGCGGCATCGAAACCGCAGCGACGGCACGGTCGCTATGGTATTGGTCTCGGGTTAAGTCGACTCGGGTTGACGGCGAATGAATCAGGGTCACGCGTGACTATCGGTTAAGGGTCGAAGGTTGTCGAAATTTGACCGGTAAGACCGCGGAAGTCTATGGAATGGTACGGACTAAGATACGGGTATTACACAATGTCCTTTCTCTCAAGGGAGTTCATCCTCCAATCCACCCTTATCATTGATATTTAATAGAGTGGATTGGGGAATAAACTTTCGCATTAAAGGATCCTCCAATTACTACCTTAATGACAAATCATTAAGCTAGGATGCCTTGAATGCTTAAATGATTGGAATCGCTCTATCTTCCTGATAGGAAAACATCTAGAGAGTAGGATTCCATCATAACCTTGACCCAACCCGTTGCCTTATATTGGTACATCATTTGTTGTGGATCAAGGGAGTTGAAGATACTTTGTCAAGAAGGAGAAAATCTTCGTCACTGTGCTGAATGAGACTGATCAACTTATCTGTAAGTATCTAGAGTCTAGAGGACCTTTTGATTATTCCTCTATAAGATTGGGTCTAAGGTGTTTCTCACCCTTGAAGTCCTCAGGGAGGCCTTCGACGGGAGTATATGTAGTGGGTGCGTTGTGTGGACCCTTGCTCTGTAGAAAGTATAAACATCTAGTTAGGGGTGAACCAGTAAAACCTTCGGTTTGAAGTGAACCGTGTAAAACCTTGGGTTTGAGATGAACCGAGTGAAACCTCCATTAGGGTCTTAAGGAAGATCCTTGTCCAGTTTGCCTAAAAGTGGGTGCGATGTGTTGACCCTTGCTCGTGAGAGCATAAACAGTCAGCTTCAGTGTAGGTTGTAAGGTTGAAGGTGAACCTGATTTAAAACCTTAGGTTAGAGGTGAACCATGTGAAACCTCCTTAGTGAAATCCAGTACACTCAAGGGTTGAGTGCGATTACCGGGAGTGGAGTAGACAAGTAGTCGGACCACTATTTAAATGACTGTGTTTGCGATTGCTATTCATCTGTGTGTGTGATTGTTTATGTCAAGGCTTTCATATCTACTTATCTCAGCACACCTCACACACAAACACAGTCATATCCATCATGAACTAAGCTATGTATTGTTGTCTCTTGAATAGTTTGTGATTGGATCCTCTACCAGACTTGGAAGCCAGTAGAGTTATATTTGAGTAATCCTGACAATTATCTATCTGTAAGGATTAGTGTAATAGAATTTTTAAAAATACATTGTAAAACTTTAAAAAGTCCTATTGTAAGACCCGTATCCTAGCCCGTACCATTCTGTATGCCTCCACAGTCCTTCCGGTCGAATTCTGACAACCTTCGACCTGTATTCGACGTTCGTGAACGATTCTAAGCCGAGTCCCGCATACTGAAGTTGGCTCGAATCGAAACCTATACCTTGGCGACCGCGCCATCGTCACGGTTCTAATGCCGTGACTCGTGCACCGAACCGATACCTAGGCTAGAAGATGTGGGCCTGAGTTCGTTCCAAAGAAAAGCTACATGTTGCAACTATCAAGGGAATCTCTACAACATATCATATTGGTCACATCAATCAAGTACACAGCACTCCCATCACTCACACCCATTCCCAAGTACAACCACCCTCCCCAAAAGTCAACTTTTCTTACAACAAAAGTACCTCCTTACATCACTCACCATCCCCCTCATCCCTTCACTCCACCTCACCCTTCTCTTTCTCTCATTTTGTCTCTCATCATTCTAAGAAACTCCCATGGAAGCAACCCACGTCCATGCTCCCCATGAGAGAGCTAGTGTGGCCCACCTTCCTACCTCCCATCTCCACCATTTAAAGTCCATCTCAACCGTCAAAAATTGTTTCCTTGGAGCTCTAGAGTCTATAGGCGGATGAAGAAAGAAGAGATCAAAGGTGTGTGCTTCTCTCTCCCCCTTTCTTTCTCATTTTTATGTGATAATGTAGCTATGTGTCCCACCCGAATGGACCCCACCATGAAGTATACATTTTTGCCAAGCCATTTAGAGGTGGGGCCCACCTTAATATGTTTTATATGGGGACCGTCCAGTGTCCAGGGACGCTAGATGAGGCTAACTGACAGTAGAGAATAAATAAATAAAATGTCTGCTTGATTTTAAACTTTTGAGTGGCTACTCATGTAGGCTGCACCTTGATGCGTGAATCTAATCCACACCATCCATTCCATCTGCCAACTTATTTTAGGCGTTGAGCCAAAATATGGAGTTAATCCAATTTTCTGGTGGGTCATAGCATAGAAAACAACATTTTTACCATTGAAATACCCCCTTGATGTTTCTATACATCAAAAAAAATATTGGATATTGGACTCGTTTGGTCCGTCTCGGGTCATGGAATCCAATGTGTGGAGTGGATCCACTTGATGCGGGCCCCATCTATGAAAAACTATAAAAATCCCCATTTTTTTTTAAAAAAAAAGGGGCAACCGCAGCTGCTGCTACGGCTGACCGTCAGAGGACGCCAGCAGTGTCCTCCTGTGTGTAACGGTAGGCCAAGGACCATGGTCCCAACCGTGGGCCACACGTGAGGTGTGTGGGACATCAACACCGTGCAATTGGTGATCTTCTTTCTGGCCAGTGGCCCCTCCAAGAATCATCCATAAACGTAATTCAGGTGACCCACATCATAAGGAACAGTGGGTTTGAAGGACTACCATTGAAACCCTTTTTAGGTGTCCCAGCAGTTTTTGATCATTATGAAATTTGTTTTTCCTCTTCAATCCAGGTCTGTGTGACCTTACCAACGGATTTGTAACATCCCGAAAATCGGGGGGTCGAGCAAAAACCCAACTCCCGAGTTCCAAAATGTTATTTATGCAACATAGATATGTATGATTGAATGTTGTCTGTGATAATGTATTAAACATGAGTGAGATTAAGCTAAAATAGCATATCACGCTCCAGAGACGGTTAAATTTACAAGTGGAAGACTGTGATAGTATGTATAACATATATAAACTGTTGTATGTCTCCAGAGTGTGAATATGTTACTAGGTTATGTATATACATATATACTCCAAAAGTAAACCAAAAGGATATACATGAGTGTTGTAAAAATATAAAATGACAAGTGTCAAGGTATCTAATCAACCTCCCTATAATCCCGTCAATCAGAACACGCATAAAGGAGGAATCCTCCTCATCATCATCAAGTCCAGCTCCGCCTCGTAGGTCGCGCCATCATCTGCAATCACAATAGGGACTGGTGGGTGTCCGGAAACACCATCCCGTAACGTGGGAGTGAGTGATTAACTTAGTAGGATAAGAGAGCAAAGATTAACATGTTCTCAAATTAATCATGCGATAAGAGTAAAGCAGTAAATCAGATAATCCTAATACTGTTGTTAATGCAATATGACATGACGTAATGTATGCCCTCACCGACGATCTCCCTCATACGGCACCATCTTACGACCGTGGCATGCAATCGACCCTCAAGTGTTCCACATCTTCCAGGCACATGCAATGTTATGGTGATATGATTTTCGAGTTATTATTAGTCCATTCAAACAGCAGGATTGGGAAACTAAGGTACTTCTCTTATATCAATCCCAACACAGATCCTGTCTAGGGTCGTCACTCCTAGTAATCTCATACGATGTATATTTTGTAGGTCGCTGCAAGGGCTGTCAGGGCTGTTGCACGCACTCGTTGCTCCGCTCCCCCATCACCTTATCAATACAGGCCTACTGTACTCTACTGCTAGGGAAGGGTCGTCGCCTCCCGTAGACTCAGAATACGCTTGCGGTCACTACAAAGGACTCGTCGCCTGATCAGTATAGGCCGACAGCAAGAATATAGTGTCCCATACCACCATAATCTGCTCACGAGACTAGGTGCTCACTGGTCACTACGGGGAGGTTTGTGGCCCCAGCATAGGCCGACAGCTCGAGCACGGTGTCCCATACCACCATGCCCGGCTCATGAGTCTTCGTGGATCAAGGTACCATGGTTAACAGGGTTTACAATGGTAAGTTCAGTACCCTAGGTTCAAGCAGTTATGACTCATGCAGGGTGAACAAACAACGGCCAGTCGGGTTACTTGACGGGCTCGACTAGCACGATCGCATCTCAAGTCGAACGACATGAAGTGCGTAAAACACTTCGCGTGGACTAATTCATAACACCATTTAATTCAATACATACTAATACAAGCATTTACACAAACACTTACACTACACACTTAAGTCTACATATAGTATGTCGACCCGAAGTGCGCATTTAGGCGAATCTCTTCGCCAAAATAATTATGCACGTATTCTTAACATTCTAATGCGATAATAAACCATGTCAATCACATCAGCAAAATATGAATGAAAACAGTACTTCCTACAAATGACTAAAATGCCCTAAATCTCATATTCTTCGTCGGTTTACGAAACAGGAAACGGACAGCATGTTGTACATGTCAAACGGCGTTACCGTCGATAATCTACTATTAAACGACATTGAAAGCGTTGGAAACAGTCAATCAAAGCGTCTAAAATCCGCACCTTTCACTTTATATATGTATGGTTTTGAACGGAGCGTATACGCTTCGTCTACGGCGATCAGGCGACCTAATATACAAGTTCTATCAGCTAACATGCTATGAATCCTAGTGAACCTCAAATCAGCAACTTATAGGGTATTTTCTTACCTGAAAATGTGGAGAAATCACCGAGAAAGTGGTTGGAGTGCGTCGCCTAAGCACGTGCAGCAGCAGTAGCAGGTGGCAGGAAAATCCCTCCCACCTTCTCTCACAAACTCTCACCTTTTCTCTCTCCCAATCTAGGATTTTTCTCAAATTCGGATGGGAGAGAGGAATGAGGGTTTCAACCCCTTTTATAAGCCCAAAAGTGCCCAAAATAGGCTCAGGAACAAAATATACTTGAGGTATATTCAAATTGGGGCTGTTTCGGTCCAAAAGATCATTTCTGGTGGTCCCCTAGCCGAACGCGATCGGACTTAAGTTCATGCTTACAGGATCTAGCACGCATTAAGTTTTTAGTCCGGCAGGGTTCGTAGATCGCCCGTGGCGATCCAGTTTCAGTTCAGCGGTCACCGCACGTAGATCAGGTTTGCAAATCTCATGGTATGAAATAAAATTTTTTCCTAATCCGAGGGTGTAATTTGGCTGAATTCTGACGGTCAGAATGCTTAATACTGACACGTCAAGTCGTGTGCCAGATTTGAATTTCAAATTCCAAATCTGTCCCTATTCGCACTCTCTTCAGTCCGGGCTCAATGAAATAGCCTGTGATTATCGGTTGGACTTGATTTTCGAAATGATTGTCAAGTCCAGCTAGGCGGTTCTAACGGTCTAAGATAGTAGGTATCGGACTTTCGACGCGCGGTCTAGATCCAATACAAAGTTTCAAAGAGGTCTAGAGAACAAACCGGTTTAGAGTTTGATCCGAGGTTTTAGAGTATCATAGCACCATGGATTCTACAAGTTTTGGGTCTTGTAGAACGTATTTAAAGCGATCAGGGACTATTTTCCAGCTACTCTAGCATTGCGCTAACTAACTTATGCTTAGTTTCTAAAGGAATTAATCCTAAGTAGTTTCTTTGGCTATGGAATTGGGTTCTGAGCGATTTCCCAGGTGTTTTAGTTGACCCATTGCCTAAGGACGTCTAATCCCAGGTTGATCAAAATCTGGGGTGTTACAATCTACCCCCCTTAAAACACAATTTCATCCCCGAAATTGGCGAAGGGTAAGGAGTATCTAGTAAGACTTTAGTATTGACATTCTAAGAAAGGGTCAATCTTATTTATTGACCTAACTGTACATACATCCTATCTCAAATGTTTCGATCCTGGGCCAGTGGGAAAGAGGCCAACCATGCTTCCGCTGCGCCACTCTGATTGAACGGTAGTGTTGACTAACCTAACTGGATTGGACTCAACACGTTCTACCCCCCTTAAAACTTAGTTTTACTTAAAGTTTAAGAATCTTTGCATCGCTCCGTATATCGGAACGGGATGCAACTTAGGGGCTATCCTTGACATGAATTGGGAAACAACCTCTCATTACAGTGGTTTTTCCTTGCTAATGATGCGTTCTATGGCATTGGTACCTATGGCGATAGAGATGAGCCTAAGCTCAATTGTGGTTAAGTTCAGGGGCCGGTATGAGTTGGTGGCAAGATGTTTAATTCTCTACTGGCTATAAGTCCTCGCCATTTCCCAAAGACAAAGTAATAACTTTTGGTTATATGTGGTCGAGCCAACGTGGAAGAAAAGTTGTGTGGTGGGTCTGAGCCGGATACATAGACTTTCTGCCTAGAACAGAAATTTACTGTATCAGTTCTTAATCCTAGACGATGCCGATCTTCTGCTTGATCAGAGCATTGGATTTATTGGCAACTACTAGGATTGAAAAGTCAATTCAAACCGCGAATACATCGCTTGCATGTAGTTCCTTTATTCCGCATTCCCGAATGCAATAAGCCCTTGGGGAAGGTAATTCTAAGGAGTGTGCTAGTACATTCTAAGTTCAATCTGAGGGATTTATAAATGTTCCCTGAGAGTGAATGGTTCCTTCATATGGGGAACAACAGAAGTCTATAAGTCATAAGGGGATCTATCGAAGGAATAAGGTTCTACTTCAATCAAATCCAACCTATAATTCCTTAGCATATACGGGCTTTACACTACTTAAGGTAACTAGTAGGCTAGTCTGTAACTCAGTAGCTATAATCCAAAGTCTAAGTTTATACGTTAAATGGTTTCATACCATTACTAATACAGGAAATTTCTCTATCGCTTAGGGTTAAGATTATCTAAATAGAATTGGATTTCCTATATCGTCAGATCCTTCAAATCTAGGAGTGCTAACACTAGGTCCAAAACACCAAGGGCCTATATGGCCAGTAGCATTAAGTTGTATCAAATGGAACGGCATTCCTAGTCCCATGTTGGGATTGGAAGTGGCATGCTTGGTAGGAGGGTGGGTTGGGGTAAAAATTAATTTGTAGGCTGAATCCCAGGATTTTCAATAGGGCAGTGGAAACCACAGGACACACCCAATCTAGGGACAATACCTTACAGCGAACGAAACGACATGCATTCCATTCAATAAAATTTGCCACACTACATGGAATAAAGTTCCACATGGATTATGACAGAGATGCATTCGGCTATGCTAAGCCCAAACCACTAACACAAACACATTTTCTACCTCTGACTTCACTAAACCTAACAACAACAAAACACGAAAATCCTTAAAACAGTAATCAAACAAGCTACAGGGCAACGACATAGATGCTTAATTCTACCAAAGGACTTCTACCATGGTCCCAACTAACCTTCTTGAATACTATCTAGTTCAGTACTGTCTGTTGCCCATTAGAGCTCTATCGGCTAGGTATTTTCAATATTCTCAAACGAACAAAGTTGAGAAATGAAATTTGAGGTTAGCACGATTTTGAGACCCAAAAAGAGGGTAAAGGCTCAAATAAAAGGGACATGAGAAGGAGGATGGTGGAAAAGGAGAAAAAGGCTGAAACAACCTTAACAATAGTCATGGAAAGCGGAGAAAATGCGGAGAAATGGTCGCCCAAATGGACAGAATGAAATCTAGGCATTATAGAGGGATGCTTCAAGCTCCCAAAGACTGGATTTTCAAAAAGAAAAGATAAGGAAAAAGGGGATGGAGCTCCTCACGATTTCAGCTCGTTTTAGGGGTTGTAAGAGCTCCAAACGACAAGATTTGCAAGAGGGAGGGCTGCAAATCACTATGGAGTGATGGAGTGGGATCGTTTTCAACCAAGAACAGGTTTGGGAGTGGTTTGGATCCACGGAATTGGGAGAGGGCAGCTGAAAAATGAAAATGGGGCTTGGATAGGGGCTGTTTGTGAAGGAAGTACCCCTGTTTGGGGTTTTCTATGGACGAACCGCACCTGGGGGTGTGTATTACCCAAAATACCCCCAGATCTAAGATTTCAGATCAAGTGGGCCAAAGTGGCCGACCGTCCGGTGATGCGGCGATGGCATCGCCGACCGTCCGGTGATTTGGTCGGTGGGACCACATGGGTCTGGTCCTCCATGGTTCAGGGACCCCAAATAACTATGGGCCCCACCTTGGTTCATTGTATATTGACCTATATAGGCCCAAACATGCGTTCGGGACTTTCCGGAGTCAATCTGCAATCTCGAATATAAAACTCTATCATGTAGCATATGATTTTGAGGTAAAAGGAGCTAATACATCTATCTAGTCCATTAGTTTCTAAATAAAGCGAACTTAGAATGGCCTAATGGCCAGTTTTCATGAAAGTTTACTATTCACTGTAAAATTTTGTCGAAGTATGATTTTATGTCATTTTCACATTAGGATTGATGCCTAACATGAAAAGGATAAGAAATAATTGAAGATTGGAATGGTGAGAGGAAAAATTTTGAAGATTTTAGGTGAAACGGGGTTTTTAAGCCCTGGCGATTGAATGCAGGGGTTGTGATTGTCTCACAGCCCAAGGATTTATATTTACGGGTTTAGAATCATTCAAAGAATGCCTCAGACCAACTACCTACAACCTAGGAGCTATTCGGGTTGCTTCACGTGACCTGAGATGCGTTACGGACTCGATCGCGCGATCGATAGGAATAGACCTCGCCTATTGGTGAATCTGCGATCCTATAAGTGTTTCTAGACCCTTCTCGTAACCACCTAAGTCAAAGGAAGCGATAGCGTACGTCGCGTGACCATAACCCAGGCCCGGTTTAATCCAAATCATGCTCTGATACCATCTGTAACATCCCGAAAATTGGGGGGTCGAGTAAAAATCCAACTCCCGAGTTCCAAAATATTATTTATGCAACATAGATATGTATGATTGAATGTTATCTGTGATAATGTATTAAACATGAGTGAGATTAAGCTAAAACAGCATATCACGCTCCAGAGACGGTTAAATTTACAAGTGGAAGACTGTGATAGTATGTATAACATATATAAACTGTTGTATGTCTCCAGAGTGTGAATATGTTACCAGGTTATGTACATACATGTATACTTCAAAAGTAAACCAAAAGGATATACATGAGTGTTCTAAAAATATAAAATGACAAGTGTCAAGGTATCTAATCAACCTCCCTGTAATCCCGTCAATCAGAACACGCATAAAGGAGGAATCCTCCTCATCATCATCAAGCCCAGCTCCGCCTCGCAGGCCACGCCATCATCTGCAATCACAATAGGGACTGGTGGGTGTCCGAAAACACCATCCCGTAACGTGGGAGTGAGTGATCAACTCAGTGGGATAAGAGAGAAAAGATTAACATGTTCTCAAATCAATCATGCGATAATAGTAAAGCAGTAAATCAGATAATCCTAATACTGTTGTTAATGCAATATGACATGACGTGATGTATGCCCTCACCAACGATCTCCCTCATACGGCACCATCTTACGACCGCGGCATGCAATCGACCCTCAAGTGCTCCACATCTTCTAGGCACATGCAATGTTATGGTGATATGATTTTCGAGTTGTTATTAGTCCATTCAAACAGCAGGATTGGGAAACTAAAGTACTTCTCTTATATCAATCCCAACACAGATCCTGTTTAGGGTCGTCACTCCTAGTAATCTCATACGATGTATATGTTGTAGGTCGCTGCAAGGGCTGCCAGGGCTGTTGCACGCACTCATTGCTCTGCTCCCCCATCACCTTATCAATACAAGCTTACTGTACTCTACTGGTATGGAAGGGTCGTCGCCTCCCGTAGACTCAGAATACGCTCGCGGTCACTACAAAGGACTCGTCGCCTGATCAGTATAGGCCGACAGCAAGAATATAGTGTCCCATACCACCATAATCTACTCACGAGACTAGGTACTCATTGGTCACTACAGAGAGGTTTGTGGCCCCAGCGTAGGCCGACAGCTCAAGCACGGTGTCCCATACCACCATGCCCGGCTCATGAGTCTTCGTGGATCAAGGTACCACGGTTAATAGGGTTTACAATGGTAAGTTCAGTACCCTAGGTTCAAGCAGTTATGACTCATGCAGGGTGAACATACAACGGCCAGTTGGGTTACTTGACGGGCTCGACTAGCACAATCGCATCTCAAGTCGAACGACATGAAGTGCGTAAAACACTTCGCGTGGCCTAACCACTGCCGCCAACTCCAAACACGACTCGCGTTCATCGACGCGTCGTTCGTGGCAAAAATAAGTCAATCACAAATTTGCTCGGTTACCGACTGCCTGGACTAAGTATAGTCCCAAACACATATGAATCCACATCAGCAATCATGTGAGAGTATTGGAAATGAAATACAACCATGTGAGCATATTAACACATGTTATATCGTACAACTTAAGTAAATCATCTGACACATGCCTTTCATACATATAATGAAATTATGCATATCGCCAACATATAGGAAATCATTTCCATCAGCATATTAATTGAGAATTCAATCTCAAACTAAATCATAATGAAATCATCAAACACATGTCATAACATACAACTTAAGTGAATCATCAAGCATATGCATTTCATTCATATAATGAAATCATGCATATGGCTAACATGTAGGAAACCATTTACACCAGCATATTAATTGAGAAATCAATCTTAAACTAATTCATAACACCATTTAATTCAGTACATACTAATACAAGCATTTACACAAACACTTACACTACACACTTAAGTCTACATATAGTATGTCGACCCGAAGTGCGCATTTAGGCGAATCTCTTTGCCAAACTAATTATGCACGTATTCCTAACATTCTAATGCGACAATAAACCATGTCAATCACATCAGCAAAATATGAATGAAAACAGTACTTCCTACAAATGACTAAAATGCCCTAAATCTCATATTCTTCGTCGGTTTACGAAACAGGAAACGGACAGCATGTTGTACATGTCAAACGGCGTTACCGTCGATAATCTACTATTAAACGATATTGAAAGCGATGAAAACAGTCAATCAAAGCGTCTAAAATCCACACCTTTCACTTTATATATGTATGGTTTCGAACGGAGCGTATACGCTTCGTCTACGGCGATCAGGCGACCTAATACACAAGTTCTATCAGCTAACATGCTATGAATCCTAGTGAATCTCAAATCAGCAACTTCTAGGGTATTTTCTTACCTGAAAATGCGGAGAAATCACCGAGAAAGTGGTTGGAGTGCGTCGCCTAAGCACGTGCAGCAGCGTAGCAGGTGGCAGGAAAATCCCTCCCACCTTCTCTCACAAACTCTCACCTTTTCTCTCTCCCAATCTAGGATTTTTCTCAAATTCGGATGGGAGAGAGGAATGAGGGTTTCAACCCCTTTTATAAGCCCAAAAGTGCCCAAAATAGGCTCAGGAACAAAATATACTTGAGGTATATCCAAATCGGGGCTGTTTCGGTCCAAAAGATCATTTCTGGTGGTCCCCTAGCCGAACGCGATCGGACTTAAGTTCATGCTTACAGGATCTAGCATGCATTAAGTTTTTAGTCCGGCAGGGTTCGTAGATCGCCCGTGGCGGTCCAGTTTCAGTTCAGCGGTCACCGCACGTAGATCAGGTCTGCAAATCTCATGGTATGAAATAGAAATTTTTCCTGATCCGAGGGTGTAATTTGCCTGAATTCTGACGGTCAGAACGCTTAATACTGACGCGTCAAGTCGTGTGCCAGATTTGAATTTTAAATTCCAAATCTGTCCCTATTCGCACTCTCTTCAGTTCGGGCTCAATGAAATAGCCTGTGATTATCGGTTGGACTTGATTTTTGAAATGATTGTCAAGTCCAGCTAGGCGGTTCTAATGGTCTAAGATAGTAGGTATCGGACTTTCGACGCGCGGTCTAGATCCAATACAAAGTTTCAAAGAGGTCTAGAGAACAAACCGGTTTAGAGTTTGATCCGAGGTTTTGGAGTATCATAGCACCATGAATTCTACAAGTTTTGGGTCTTGTAGAACGTATTTAAAGCGATCAGGGACTATTTCCCAGCTACTCTAGCATTGCGCTAGCTAACTTATGCTTAGTTTCTAAAGGAATTAATCCTAAGTGGTTTCTTTGGCTATGGAATTGGGTTCTGACCGATTTCCCAGGTGTTTTAGTTGACCCATTGCCTAAAGACGTCTAATCCCAGGTTGGCCAAAATTCGAGGTGTTACAGGATTGGATGGAGAATAAACATTATGATGGGCCCCACTTAGGACACACCTAGATTGGAAAATGATTCACTGTTGTACGCCACACACACCAGCTAGCTATGTTGCTGCTGTACAAGACGTTAGCAAGTTCAGTGGGTCCCCACTGGCATATTTGTTTCACCATCCTGACTATCCGTTTTGATGGTGGGACCCACTACCGATTGACGTATCAGGTCCTGTGGGTCCCACGTGATGTGTATGCATACCCAAGCCATCCATTGAGGTGGGCCCCACCATTTTCTGATGTTGTATACGCACCGTCCAGGCTGGACATTGGAAACTACAAATATCAACTTCCTCCAAAGCTGTGGGTCCACACGTGTGGACCCACCTCATATGTATATGTTCTATGCACATGGGACCACCTTACTTCCATACCGTCCAGCCACTTAAAGAGATTGTTTTATGGCATTTTAGGGACCCACCTTGCACGTGTGGGGAGGGCCCACTTGCTGGATGTATTCTAATCCAGCCATCTGTTTGGATGTTGTCACTCTCACCCTCCCTTGCACACATGTGTATGAATATACATATATGATATATATATCATTTTATAATATAATATTTT
Source organism: Magnolia kwangsiensis (assembly GCA_037074715.1). Taxonomy (NCBI): domain Eukaryota; kingdom Viridiplantae; phylum Streptophyta; class Magnoliopsida; order Magnoliales; family Magnoliaceae; genus Magnolia; species Magnolia kwangsiensis. The sequence goes on from CM073582.1 coordinate 18,940,174, forward strand.
ATATTATAAATGAATAGTGGGTGTGGGACCCGTATCTTAGCTCGTACTGTTCTATATGCCTCCGCGGTCCTCCCGATCAAATTTCGGCAACCTTCGACCTTTTCTGATATTTGCGCGCGATCCCGAGTCATATCCCGTATTTCAGAGTCGGCTCAACTCGAGACTTGTACCTTGACGACCGCACCGTCGCCGTGGTTCCGATGCCGCGTCTCGCGCACCGAAGCGATACCTAGGCCAGGAGATGTGGGCCAGCGTTCAGTTCGAGAAAACGCGATACATTTGTAAAATCCCAAGAGAATCTCTACAACCTTGCAAATCAATCCCATCAATCATGTCATATGTCAAGTACACATCACCCCATCCCCAAGCAATCCTTAAAGTCAACACTCCCTTACACAAAGTACCCCCCATCACTCACTTTTCACCCATCACACCCATACCTCTCTCCCATCACCCCTCTCCCATCACCTCTCTCTCTCTCATTCCCTCTCATTTCTCCCAAGCACCATGAGAGCTTGGACGTCCATGACTTCCATGAGAGAAACTAAGTGTGACCCACTCCCTATCACCCAATCCTACCCTCCAAAATCGATCTCAACCGTTAAATAACACCCCTTGAAGCTCTTGAACGCGTTGGTGGAAGAAGGAAGACGAAGATCATAAGGTGGGTGCTTCTCTCTCTCTCTCTCTCTCTCTCTCTCTCTCTCTCTCTCTCTTTCTCTTTTTCATTTTTGAGTGATGTGTGGCACACCCGAATGGACCCCACCATGAAGCATGTATTCGATCTAAGCCATTCGTAAGTGGGGCCCACTTTATATTTACGGTGTATCCACACATCCGTGTGTTTGGTGGCCCACCTGAGCAAGGCCCTCCTTAAATGCATGTGATATGGCCAAGCCGTCCAGCATCCAGAGACGCTAGACGTGAAATGGAAATCCGAAAAAAAAAATAAAAAAATATTGGCTTGGTTCAAGCCTTGGAGTGTGTTACTCATGTAGGCCCTACTTTGATGTATAAATTTAATCCACGCCGTCCATTCCATTTCCAATCTCGTTTTAGGCGTTGAGCCAAAAAATGAAGTCAATCTGACTATCTGGTGGGCCATAACTTAGAAAACAGTAGTTTTCACCATTAAAAGGCACTCTGATATTTCTACACCTCCAAAACATATCTCATATTGGACTCTTTTGGTCTATTTCAAGCCATAGAATGCAATGGGTGGAGTGAATTTTCCGGACGTGGACCCCACCCAGGAAATTCCTCAGAAAAATTAAATTTTCAAAACAAAATAAAAAATAAGGTAGGGACCCACGGTCCCAGCCGTGGGCCCCACCATGATGTGGGCTTATCATCCACACCGTTAATTTGGTAGGCCCCTTCCTGTAGTAGGCCCCCTCCAAAAATTAGCCCTAGTTGGGACTTAGATGGTCCACATTACAGGAAACAGTGATGAGGAACGTCTGCCATTGAAACTCTGTTGGGTATCACAGAAGTTTTGGATTAATACGAAATTTGTTTTTCCTGTTCATTCAGGTCCGTGCGACCTCATCAACGGTTGGATGTCAAATAGACATTATGGTGGCCCCAGGTAGGACCCATAATGATGTACGTGTTGTATTCACGGTGGAACCCATCATGATTTATGTGTTTGATCACACCATCCACTGTTTGGACGGTGGGGCCCACCATGATGCATGTGTTGCATCCAACTGTCCACCCAATGGCGAGCTCTACTTAATGCTAAAATATATATATATATATATATAAAATAAAAATAAAATAAAATAATAAAGCAGATTCAAATCTCTGGTGGGCCCTCCCATGATGTATTTGGTACATCCAAACTGTCTGTCCGTTGGAGGACGTGGCCCCCACCATGGCACATGTGTGGGTCCATAGGGATGTGTGTATTTAATATCTACGCAGTCCATTTTTTTGGATGGTCTATGTGGAGCCAACCTTGATATGTAACTATCCATGCCGTCTAATCCAAGGACGTGGATGGAAGCAGATTGGCTAGTGTACCTCACCAGCTTTGTAGCTGCCGACGTCAACAAGCTCCATGGGTCTGACCACATCCCTTCATCTATATGGACCCCACGCAGTTAATTAGCTGCTGGTGTACGTCAACAAGGACTGTGGAGCCCACAGATGTATGCATTGTATATCACATCGTCCATTTCTGGACGGTGATTGGTGGGAGCGCACCTTGATGTATTATTCATCCAGGCCATCCGTGCAGCTCACATGGACAGCTGGATTAGAGTAGATAAATAAATATTATATATATATATATATATATATATATATATATATATATATATATATATATATAGCACATGTATATGTGGTGGGCCCCACGTGGGACCCACCTGCTGTATAATGGATTGGATAGTGCACCGCACACAATTATATATAACTGACTATATTGACGTCAGCTGTCCTTGGGCCTCCATCATGAGGTATTGTTATATCCAAACTGTCCATCTTAATGGTCCACCGTGATGCATGCATTTCTCCTAGCCGTCCATCTGTTTTACCAGCATGGGACCCACATTGATGTATTTTTTTTCGTGTCCACACCGGACGGTGCTGCTGTGGTACCCACGTGTTGTGTCTATGAGCACCACTACGATGTATATTTTGATCCACACCATCCAGAGTGTCTGGACGGTGCTGGACCATCTTTGGATTGTGCTAAGGACACCATGTGGTGTTTATTTTATCCACACTGTTCGTCCATCTAGTTGGGACCCACTGGATGTGTGGATAGAATTGAATCCACACCGTCCCTCCATTTGCATGGAGCCACCATGATATGTGGGCTTAATCCATATCGTCTATCCCATTTGGTGAGCTCCTCCTAAGGCTTAAGAGAAATGAGGCAGCTCTAAAATTCAATGGTCCACACTGCAGGAAATAGTGGGCTGGCACCCACCGTTGAAACCCTTTGAGGCTCACCTGCTGTCGCCCTCCTTGATGTATATACACGCCACCCATCCATTTTACCGAAACATGGGCTAACTTGTAAGGTCCACTATGATGTATAAATGGGTTATCCATCCATTTTCTCGGCCATGGGTTGCCGTATGAGGGCCTGTTATGATGTATGTGTTACACATGTTGGCCCACCTTGATATAGATGTTTTATCCCTGCCACCCATCCTATAAGGCCCACCTTGATATATAATTGTAGCCCATTTATGAGGCCCGTTAGTGCAGCCCATTGATATAGCCCACTTGATGTGTATAAGGTCCATTAGTGCGGCCCATGTGATGCGGCCCATTATGACGTGTACGAGGCTTGATGTGCTGCGTATGAGACCCATATGATGAGGCCCCTTGGTGCGGCCCGAATTAATATACATGAAGCCCATTGGTGCGACCCATTGCGATGTGTTTATGGCCCATTTGGTAAGGCCCACTGAGATGTATTTCGGCCCAATGGGTCGAGGCCCATTGTGACGTATTCCTGGCCCGTATGTCGTGGCCCATTGTGTTATGTTTCCAGCCTAGTTATCGAGGCCCAACTTGATGTGTATAAGACCCATTAGTGCAGCTCATTGATGCGGCCCATTTGTTGGATAAGAGGCCCATTGGTGCGACCCAATGATGCGACCTACCGTGATGTGTAGACCCACGTGCTACATGTGTGAGGCCCACCTGTGATGACTATTTAAGGCCACTTGTTGGATAGTTAGGCCCACTTTATGTTTGACCCTATGAGGACTGCTCCTTAAGAGCAATGATGGTTAAATGTCCACGTTGATGGGCAATGATGATTGGATGTTCATATTGTGACCTTCCCTTAGGCCTTGTTAGACCCATTCTCATCATTTACTTAGTGGGTTAACCCAAATAAATGGGCCCCATTCGCCGTAGACGGATGGTTCCGTAGTATCGGATTTGATATAACCACAGCCAAGTGCCGATCTTTATACTATGGTTGATCGGCTGATCATTTATGGACCCCACTTTGTTTATTTACTGAATATCGGTGCCGATTATCGTGATCGATTCGTAGATTCCCATTAGCGATCGATGTCGATTATCTTGACCGATTTGCCGATTTTGATTATTGATCGATTCCGATTGTCATGATCGATCATGGCCGATTGTCGATCGACGTTGTCGATTGTCGATTCTGTTTATTGTGGTCGATTGACCGATTACCAATCGAGGTCGATTATCGTGACCGATTACCGATCATGGCCGATTGTCGATTGACATGGCCGATTGACCGATTCTGATTATCGAGGCCGATTACCGATCGAGGCCAATTGTCGTGGCCGATTGTCGATTCTGATTGTCGTGGCTGATCGCCGATTCTGATTGTCGAGGCCTAATGTGATGTATATGCGAGCCGTATTTGAGGCCCGTTGTGATGTGTATCCAGCCCATATTTAAGGCCCAACGTGATGTATATGAGGCTTATGTGATGAGGCCCACTGTGATGCATTTGAGGGTTAGGCAATGGAACCCATTGTAATGTATGTTAGGCCCATGTGAAAGGTCTATCGTGATGTGTATTAAACTCTTGAGTGTGGCCCATGGTGTTGTATATTTGGCCCTTGTGTGAGGCCATAAGTCCACTATATGTTAGGCTTTATGTGGGCCGTTTCTTGAGGGACAATGTTGGTTAAATGTCCACATTGTCGATGTCGATTGTCAATGCCTGTTATTGATACCGGTTATGAGTATGTGACTGCATAGTATCATGATACATGCCCATACGCATCATCTGCATGTCTGTTATGAGGTATGATTGACCATTGCATATATCATAGTGTTGGTTGTTATGAGACTCCCTGATAGGTGGAGATTGTCTCACATGAGCGCACGATATGCGCATATTGATGCATGACTGGATTACATGACTCATGCATCTTTCATTGCATTGTGTTGTACTGTATGCCCTAGCGACATCAGGTCGTAGCCTCCACAGGTATTTCGTGGATGGCCAGATGGGATACCAAAAATCTGTTCTACATGGGGTGCTATAAATATCCCTGAGTGAAAGTTCCTAAACCCTCTTAGTTCCAGAGGTTGCTCCAACGTCTAGACTGAGTGGGTAGATGAGCACCGAGTGTCGATTACCAGATGGCTGTGCTCTCCACTGTGTCATGGTCGGTTGGAAGGGGGTGCGGCCTTACCTGCCTGAGAGAAGGGGGAATTGCTAGGCTGAGTCTGACCAGCTCGAGGAATGGGTCCGCTATTGACGAGCCGGGCTCGATATTGGCAGGCGGATAGTGAGGTCACTTCCACTCACCTTGTTGCATGTGATGGGGCGACAATTTGGTTTGGAGTGTAATAGACCCCGGTGATTTCCCAGAGAGGAACCGTACTGATATGTGAACTTATCAAGTAGGAGTTGCATGCTCATTCATTCATTCATTCTCTATCCACTCGGGCTGGTGGTGCGCAACTAATTGTTGTGTACCTTCGTTATGGCAAGAATTTCGGTTGGGCGCGCGACCAACCTGAGATTAGGGGTTTACTATGTTGAGTCTGACTATCCAAATTTAGGTATGGGACTGGTTTGGATAGAAGTCCATTGTGGCGGACCCCGTAGCCTGCGATATTACGTACTATCATCCCGACTTCATACTCCAACATGGTCATTTCATTCGCATCGTACATTGCATTACATCCGTAGGCATATGACATTTTGGGTTGCTATATTTCTGCACTTATATGGCTTAGACAGACTTAGCAGGATTTGTATATTGTATTACATCCTCAGCATCTGATATTTGGCTCTTTATGACTCCTCAGTGCATAGATGTTTTATATTACGTATTCTGATATTGATTGACTTATGAATTTATCCATACTTCCGCTTACTTTGTCATTGTATGATTTATGATCTTGTCAGTATTTCTGCTTATTCCGTTAATGTACGATTTACGAATTGTCAGTAATTTCGGTATTGTATGATGATGGTGTTGTATTGAATACTTGACACTTACTTTGTACACACACTTACACCACCCTCTAAGCTTTCTATAATCTTATGCACGATAGATGCGTGCAGATGATGTTAGGCTGCAGAAGTGTTGAGCTTAGAGCGTGCAGTGGTCTTCTGGAGCTTGATTCTCTATTTAAGTATTTCCCTTTCAGTATTGTATTCAAATGATTATATTAGTGGATACATGATGACGATGTTGCCGTTGTGAATTGGGTAATCTTGTGGTTATGCTTATTACTAGTTAAATGTACATTTCAAAAAAAAAAATCCTCCTTGTAGGATCCCAGGATTGGAATCTGGCATATGAATGCTAGGAGCCGAGAGTGGGATACTACGGAGGCTGTCGGCACCGGATTCAGCGATCGGGATTCCTATGAATCCGATTTCCGAGTTTGGGGTGTGACAGTGGGCCACTCCTATGTGGGACCCACCTTTAATATATATATTATCCGCACCGTCCAGATGAATCTGGACGGTGAGTTTGGGCAGCCTTCTGTCATTATGTAGTATATAATATATAATAGTATATTATCTAATATTTATTATATTAATAATACCATATGGTGGGCCATGTACTTGGGACCCACCTGATAAACGGTTTGGTTGGCGTACCTCACACAGCTCGTTGCTATGAAGTTGACGTTAGCAAGTTCTGGTGGGACCCACCGCAGTGTATGTATTTCATCTGCATTGTCCATTTGGACGGTGCCATTTACGGCCCCACCTGATGGTTGTATTCCATCCAAACCGTCCATCTTTTGGGTGATCCACACCGTCCATCCTATTGGCAAGCCCGTCTTAGGCTTAAGATTAAAAATGAGGCAGATTTATCAGGTGGACCACACCATAGAAAACAGTGAAGAGATGAACGCCTACCATTGAAGTCCTTTTGGACCACGACAATCTTGGACTAAATTGATATTTGTTTTTCCTCCCAACTAAGTCTTTATGACCTTATTAGCAGACTGGATGGGAAATGAACTTGATGGTGGGCCCTGAAATTTTTATAACAGTGAAAATCATTATCTCCACTACTATTTGTGTTTTGGACCAGATGATCTTTCGATACGATTCATTCCTTGAGAAATGCGCTAGATTGACCTCTAAGTGGGTTAAGGGCCCATTGGTACGGCCCATTGATGCTGCTCACTTGATGTATATGAGGGCCCATTAGTGCGGCCCATTGATGCTGCCCACTTGATGTATATGAGGGCCCATTAGTGCGGCCCATTGATGCTGCCCACTTGATGTAAATGAGGGCCCATTGATGCTGCCCATTGATGCTGCCCACTTGATGTATATGAGGGCCCATTGGTGTGGCCCATTAACACTGCCAAACTTGATATGATGAGGCCCATGTGCAAAGCCCAGCTGTTATGTATATCGGGCTCATGTGCAGAGCCCACCTGTTATGTATATTGGGCCCATGTGTCGAGCCCACCTATTATGTATATTGGGCCCATGTGTAGAGCCCACCTGTTATGTATATTGGGCCCATGTGCAAGGCCCGCCTGTTATGTATTTATGGCCCTTTTTGGCGTGGCCCATTGAGTTGTATTCTAGGTCCATATGATGCAGCACACCTGATGTATTCAAAGCCCAAATGCGTGGCCCATTTGATGTATGATGGACCTATATGTAGAGCCACATGTTATGCATTTGAGGCTCATGTGTAGGGCCCATCTGTGGTGTGTATGAGGACCATAAGTCAGGCCATTGTGATGTGTTCGAGGTCCATGTGGTGCGGCCCATTGGTGTGGCCCATTTGATGTATATTAGGCCCTTGTGCGAGGCCGTGGGGCCCACTATGTGTTTAGTTCTATGTGGGCTATTTCTTTGGAGCAATGTTGGTTAAATGTCCACATTGATGGGAAATGATGGATGAATGTTCACATTGTGACCTTCCCTTAAGCCTGGTTAGGCCCATTCTCATCATTCTCTAGTGGGTTAACCCAAATGAATGGGCTTCATTGATAATGCTTGGACCATCATCGGTCGTCCATTTATGGACCCCGCCTTGTGCCGATTATCGATTACCAATTCTGATTTGTCGTGGCCGATTGTCGATTCCGATTGTTGGGGCCCAATGTGATGTACATGCGGCTCGTATTTGAGGCCCACTGTGATGTGTATTCAGCCCGTGTTTAAGGCCCATTGTGATGTATATGAGGCCTATGGGCAAGGTCCATTGTGATGTATTTGAGGCCTATGGGCAAGGCCCATTGTGATGTATTCATAGCCTATGGGCAAGGCCCATTGTGATGTATATTACGCCCATGATGCATGGCCTGTTTGACGTATTAGAGACCCATGTACAGGGCCCACATGTCATGTATTTGAGGCCCATGAGTAGGGCCCACCTATTGTGTATATGTGGCCCTTGAGTATTGTTCAATGTGTTGTATATTAGGCCTTTGTGTGATGCCGTGGGCCTATTATATGTTTGATTCTATGCGGGTCATTCCTTGGTGGCAATGTTGGTTAAATATCCACATTGTCAAGGCCGATTGTTGATACCGATTATGAGTATGTGACAACATAGCATCATGATACATGCCCATACGCATCATCTGCATGTTTATTATGAGATGTGGTTGATCATTGCATATGTCATTGAACATGTTGATATGAGACTCCCTGATAGACGGAGGTTATCTCATATAAGCGCACGACATGCACATGATTGATGCATGACTGGATTGTATGACTCATGCATCTTGCATTGTGTGTTATACGCCCTAACGACATCAGGGTCGTAGCTTCCACAGGCATATCATGGATGGCCAGACAGGACACCGAAAATGTTTGGTTCTAGCATACGGGCGCCATAGATGTCCTTGGGTGAAAATCTCTAAACTTTCGAGATCGAGTGGATATATGAATGCACGAGGGCCGTATACCAGTAGGCTGCGTCTCCCATTGTGTCGTGGTCGGTTGAAAAGGGGTGTGACCTTATCCGCTTGAGTGAGGGGACAACTTCTAGGTTGAGTTTGACTAGCTTGAGGAATCGGTCCGCTATCGACGAGCCGGGCCTGATGTTGGCAGGCGGATAGTAAGGTCTCTTCCGCTCTCCCAGTTGTGCGTTCGGATAGGGACGACAAGCTGGCGTAGAGTGTATCAGATCCCGGTGATGATCCCAGAGATGAACCGTACTGATATGTGGACTTATTGAGCAGAAGTTGCATACTCATTCATTCCTTCACTCACTATCCACTCGGGCTGGTGGTACGTAATTATTTGTTATGTGTACCTTCGCAATGACCAGGATTTTGGTTGGGGCGGGCGACTAATCTGAGACCAGGAGTTTACTACATTGAGTCTGACTATCAAAATTTAGGTATGAGACTGGTTTGGATAGAAGTCCCTTGTGATAGACCTCATAGCCTGCGATACTACGTACTATCATTCCAACTTCACACTTCAGCATGATCGTTCCATTCGCATTGCATGTTGCATTACATCCGCGGCATATGGTACGACTAACGCTATTTATGTTACTCATCAGGAATGTATATTGCATTGCATCCTCTACATCTGCTATTTGGCTCTCTATGACTCCTCATTTGCGTAGCTGATTTCTATTGTGTATTTTAATATTGTATGACTCATGCACTTGTCAGTATTTCCGCTTACTCTGTTATCGTGTAATTTATGACTTGTTAGTACTTCTATTTACTCTGATAATTCATGATCTTATCAACATTTCTGCTTGTTCCGACATTGGATGATTTATGGATTACTAGTATTTTCGGTATTGTATGATTATGGCATTGTACTGAATACATGACACTTACCTTGTGTACACACTTACACCACCCTTTAAGCTTTCTATAAGCTTATGTACGATAGATGCGTGCAGGTGATGTTAGGTTATAGCAATGTTGAGCTTAGAGCGTTCAGTGGTCTTCTGAAGCTTGATTTTCGATTTATGTATTTTCCTTTTAGCATTGTATTTAAATGATTATATTAGTGGATATGTGATGATGATGTTGTTTTTGTGAATTGGGTAATCTTGTGGTTATGCTTTACGAGATAAATGTATAAAAAAAAATTCTCCTTGTAGGATCCTAGGTTTGGAATCTGGCATATGATGCTAGGAGCCGAGAATGGGGTACTACGAAGGCTGTTGGCACCGGATTCGGTGATCGGAATTCCTGTGAATCTAATTTTCGAGTTTAGGGCGTGACACCTACTCACCTCCTCTAGGATATATTGATATATTCTTACTTCAACTTAAGCAGTCTTTACCACTGTTTCAAAGACGAGCTTATCTGCTAGGTGATATATAAAATGACCACTCCCTTCTACCTGATCTTGTGGTTGATATACTCATTATGGCCGATATTGCAACGAATATTCTCATAATGGCTTGGCTTAGTCACACATCGACTCACACTAGATCACATTGGTTTATGATAAGTCACGTGGGAGTACCACTCATGACACCACATGCGAAATGTAAAGCACAACACTATTGCCTCTACAACCACACTGCTCACAACCGTTGATACATTTCAGTGAATAGTGCAATTCAATCTTCTCCTTTCTCTATTCTCTAAATAAAAATACTAAAGAACCCAAAACTTACAACGTGGAAATAAAAAGCTTTTAATTTTTTTACTTTTTAAATAAGTTTTAGTGAAAAAATAAAAATAAAAGTTCTTTTAAATTTTAGCAAATTTGAAGTGCAAGGCTATAATATTCCTTTTATTTTATTTGAGATAAAATGACAGCAGCAAACAAACCTTGAGTTTTGGCCCTTGGCCTAAAGTTGTATTATACATCTAATGGTAAGATTAGATCTTACAGGCACATCACCCTTGTCCCATGAGAAATCAAGGGTGGCAACCCTCTCCCTTCAAAAAGTCGCATGACGTGCCACTCCGTGCAGTGACTTTAAACCGAGATTTCCCATGCATGATACACGAGGTCGGCGGGCGTCTTCAACGAGAGTTTTGCTACGTCCCATTGTATATTGTTAAAAGACACGTGAGGGACTATATCTGTCAGATCTGGAGTCATGGTCCCATGATCCCAGCCGTTTATACGATTGGCCACACCTTGGACGGGAAGAAATATCCTCCATGATCATTTAAATCCTTTCTTCTGAATATGGGCTGTATCATCATCGTTGCTTTGTGGGTCATTGATAGAAAGTTTAATGATTTTTAAATCTGAAATGTTTTGGAGATAGACATATTGATCCATGTATGTAGCCAGATCAGCGGTTTGGATTAATGAGAGGAGATCAGATCAACGTCTATAATTACAGCATATACTATAACAATACTATGCGACTTATTGTAGCAAACTTATAATTGTCAGGGAACACATGCATTATGTGATCGGACATGATATGATAGAGCCGGAAGAACTACAGCCCCTGATTCATCAATCTGCACCGTCCATCCACCACCGACCCTCATTAATGGACTATTTAAAAAAACGGCTGACTTTAACCATTTTAATTCATTTACGTCGCTGTGAAGTACCCTGTTCAGGGCAGCTTCGGTGGATCATTAACTGTGGGCACATCTTGATGTATGTGTCTTTCATCCCGCCGTCCATGCGTTTTGAGAGCTCGTTTTAGGGGACTATCTCAAATATGAAGTAGATCCAAATCTTATCTGGACCACACAAGGAAACAGTGATGATTGAATACCCACCATCGAAAACCTCTTGGGGACAACCGGAATGTTTATTTTCCATCAAAGCTGTTGATAAGGTCACAAAGAACTAGATAAAGGGACTACATAAATATCAACTTGATCCAAAACTTTTTGGCCCATAAAAAGTTTCTAAGGGTCATTCACCACTATTTCATGTGTTGTAATCCAACTGAGATTTGTACCTACTTTAATTTTGGCATCATGCCTAAAATGAGCTGTCAAAACGTCTGGACGGAGTGGATTTAATGAACATACATGAAGGTGGGCCCCACAGTCAAGGATCCACCGAAGTAGGGCCCCTGTTCAGACGACTATGATCATCCAACGGGTACCTTAACCGTTTTCCACACACAGTGGGGCTCACAAGATGGACAGTCCCGATTGACTCATACCTAAGCCGAGACTTCCGTATCTAGATGAATCTACTGTATTTCGGTGATCCCGCCTCGTATCTAGCCGTTGGGAATGGATTGCCGTGAACTCGTTTACGCGAGAAATTTACCACTGTACGATTCATTTAAGGCCCATTTACCCGCTCAAGCCCACTCGGTAGAACAAGCCCCATCTGTACGGACGACTTGCCAAAGGTCGAAAATGCCCTGCTTTTTCCTTCAAGTGGATCGGCTGGTGCTTGATGGATGGCGATTCCTATGGGTACGGATCATAACCATAGCCATATACCTAGCCATTTAAAAAAATTTCAATCCAAGTGGTAGTACTGCCGATCTGGCGGTAACGCCGCCGACCTTTGGACGTCCGTGCGGTAGTGCCACCCAGTTTTTTTTTATTTGGGTGGGACCCATTGTGGGCCCCACATAATTTTGAATGGGCCCCACACTCAATGTTCATGATTTTGGTGGGCCTCACATCCACCTATGCACTTTTTTTTTTTTTTTTTACATGGATAACTTCATTCTACCTACATTTTTCTCTAATACATATTTATATAAATATGCATATATAAGCATATAAATTTTTTTTCTCTTCTTTTCATTTATTCCTTTATTCATTTAATAAGAATATCTTCTAAACCAAAATTAGTTACTTGATGTACCTTATATGATTTTGGGGTAGGAGAAGCTACTTAGCCAACCAACGCATTTATTTTCTAAGATTCCATCCGGTCAATGGTCAAAAATCCATTTCATTCACTTTGCGGTCAATTTCAATCAATTTGCGGTCAATACTTCACGATCAATTACATGCATTTCATGGTCAATGCTGGTGACTTCGCTTTACTTCACGGTCAATTCCATGTGAAGTGAAGTGAATTGACCGTGAAATGCATGGAAAATGACCATGAAGCGAAGGGAATTGACCGTGAAATGCATGGAAATGATCGTGAAATGAAATAAAATCATCGAAATTGACCTTAAAATGCATAGAAATGACCGTGCAGTGAAGCGAATTGACCGTGAAATGCATGAAAATGACCGTGAAATGAAACGAAATTGCCGAAAATGACCATGAAATGCATGAAAATGACTGTGAAGTGAAGGGAATTGACCGTGAAATGCATGGAAATGACCATGAAGTGAAGGGAATTGACCGTGAAATGCATGAAAATGACCATGAAATGAAACAAAATGGTCGGAAATGACCGTGAAATGCATGAAAATGACCGTGAAATGAAACAGAATTACCGAAAATGACTATGAAATGCATGGAAATGACCATAAAATGAAGCGAATTGGCCATGAAATGCACGAAAATTGTAAGGCCCGTATCCTAGTCCGTACTGTTCCGTGAACTCCCGCGATCCTTTCCGATGAATTTCAGCGACCCGCAACGTATAATCTACGTTTGCGCACGACCCTAAGTCGTATCCCGTAGATTTGAGTCGGCTTAATCCGAGACTTATACCATTGCGACCATACTGTCGCCGTGGTTCCAACGCCGCGTCTTGCATACCGATCCGATACCCGAGCCAAGAGATGTGGGCCCGCATTCCGTTCGAGAAAATACTACACGTTTGCAATCCCAAGAGAATCTCTATAACATGTCCAATCAATTAATCAATCAACCAATCACCTCATGTCAAGTACAAGAGCAACCCATGCTTTCTTTCTCCACAAGTCAAACAATCTACCCCAAAAGTCAACAAGTCTCTCACCTCACCCATCACTCACCTCATATCCATCACTCACTTCACATCCATCACCCATCACTCTCTCTCCTTACAACTCTCTCTCTCTCTCTCTCTCTCTCTCTCTCTCTCTCTCTCTCTCTCTCTCTCTCTCTCTTATCTTCGCAAATTCCAAGCAACACCAAAGAAGAAAAAAGTGGTGGATATCCAACAATTCTAATAGAGAAAAGTGAGTGTGTGTATGACGCACTTCCTCTTTCAAAATCCTTCATCCTAACCCTTCATCTCTCATCATCTTCCATCAAAGAGGGACACAAGGAGATTAACGTTCTATCAGACCAAGAAGATCAAACGGTGGATGCTTTATAGGCTAGATTTTCATGTTTTAATGATGGGCCAAGTGAGGCCTACCAATTGATGGTATGGATCTCACTTTGGACCCTAGATGTGGTCGATGACCCACTTTGATTCTCATGATCATTCCATGATGGGACCATTCTCCATGGACCCCATCATGATGTTTATTTTCCTTACATAAATAGGGTCATCTAGACCTTGCATTTCGGTGCAGAAAATATCTCCACTGTTGATTTTGATCGGTGGGACCATATGTAATGGGACCTACTTGATATATGTTGTAAATCATGAAAGGGAGGGGCTATAGTGCCGGGGTCTCTCCATCACTCTATCTCTCTCTTTCTCTCTCTCTTTTCCCTTATTGTTGGCCCCTTGATGTATGCATTCTATCCAAGTCATCCACCTTCGTGGGACCCACTTGATAAACGTGTAGGATCTACACCGTCCAAGTCATGTGGGCCCTACCTTAATGAAGATGGGAAAAACACACATATAAGATTGATACAAATCAAGTGGGCCACGTCCACGTGAGACTCACCTTGATGAAATGCATTCACAACCCATCCAGCGTCCCTGGACGCTGGACGTGCTTTCGTGAAGTGTGAACCGACAGTAGGATGTAGTGACAACAACAAAAAAATATAATAATAATATATAATTATATATTTAAGGCATTTGGGTGAGCTACTTATGCAAGCCCCACCTTGATGCATTGATCTAATCCACGCTGTTCATTCCATTACCCAGCTTATTTTAGGCGTTGAGTTGAAAGATGAGGCCAATCCGACTATCTGGCAGGCCATAACAAAGAAAACAATGTTTTCTATCATTGAAATTCACCCTGATGTTTCTGTACCCCAAAATATGTTGAATATTGGTCTTGATGGGTCTATCTTGGGCCATAAAAATCAATGGTTGGAGTGGATTCTTCCGATACGTTCCTCACCCATAAAAAATCGTAGAATTAGTTTTTTAAAAAAACAATATAGCATGCAGCACCTGCTGCTGCTCAACGCTGCAGCATGACGCTGTTGCATTAGACACGATGGGAAGGGACCACAGGTTCTAGCCACGGGCCCCACCATGGTGTGTGTTGATCATCAACACCGTGCATTCGTTGGGTCCCCTTTGAGATAGTGGGCCTCTCAAATATCGGCTGTATGTGGAGCTCGGGTGGCCCACGCTACAGGAAACAGTGGAATTTAATGGTTGACATTGAAACCCTATTTGGGTTCACATAAGCTTTGGATCATTATGAAATTTGTATTTCCTATTCATTTGGGTCCACGTGACCTTTTCAACAGATTGGACGACAGATAAACATGATGGTGGGCCCCACATGGGACCCACTTGCAAGTGGATTGGTTGGTGCACGCATACAACAGTGTAATAGCTGCTGTATTGATGTCCCCAGGCCTCCCAGGCCATGTGGGTTGCATGCACGAGATATGTGCTATATCTATGTCGTCCATCCTTATGGGACCCCCCATGATGCATGTGTTGCATCCAAACTGTCCAACCATTTTGACAGATAATTTTAAGGCTTGAGATAAAAAATAAGACTGTTCTATTTATCAAGTGGACCACACTGCACGGTGAGGATTGAACGTCTACCATTAAAATCCCTCGGGAGTGCAGAAACTTTGGATCAGTAGGAAATTTGCTTTCCTCTTAATTCAGGTCTATGTGATCTTATGATCAGACTGGATGGGAAATATATATTATGGTGGGCCTTGAAAATTTTAATGATGGAAATCATTATCACCACTTATATTTGGGTGTGACCCATTTGATATATATGGGACCCATTGGTGTAGCCCATTTGATATGAATATGGCCCATGTGATGTGGCCCACTTGTCATATGAGGGCCCATTGTGATGTATTCAAGGCCCATGGGTTATAGCCCATTGCAATGTACATAAGGCCCAATGGTGCAGCCCATTGATGTGGCCCACTTGATAAATATAAGGCCCATGTGATGCGGCCCATTTGATGTATCTAAGGCCCATGATTCGATGCCCAACAGGATGTACTTA
Organism: Magnolia kwangsiensis; assembly: GCA_037074715.1. Taxonomy (NCBI): domain Eukaryota; kingdom Viridiplantae; phylum Streptophyta; class Magnoliopsida; order Magnoliales; family Magnoliaceae; genus Magnolia; species Magnolia kwangsiensis. The sequence goes on from CM073582.1 coordinate 18,956,292, forward strand.
AGGTCCATTGCAATGTGTGATTCCTCCATGGTTTGTGTAATGATATTTATAGCGGGTCATGCCTTGGGAGCAATGATGGTTTGACGTCTACATTGTAAAGATAATGTTGGTTAAATGTCCGCATTATGACTCTTCCTAGGGCCCATTGATAAGCCCATATGTGTAGGCTGTCTAGGCCCATCTTCGTTGTGAGGATAGTTCATCACCTTATAACATGCTTAGTGTAACTCCATGACTTATGCCCGTACACATCATATGTATGCTTGATATGAGTAGTGACTGATCATTGCATACATCATTGGGCAGATTATTTACGGGACTCATTAATAGGAGTTACCCACATGAGCGCGTGGTATGCGCGGGATTGCTACATGACTGTACGGTGTGACTCATGCATCTCGCATATGTGTGACTTGATCATTGTACGCTCTAGCGACATCAGGGCCATGGCTCCACAGACACATCGTGGATGGCCGTATCGGATACCGAAAATACTTGGTTATAGCACTGTAGCACTCTCAGAACCTTTTTGGTACCAGGAGATGCTCCAACGTTTAGACCGAGTGGATACACAAGCGCCCGAGTGCCGAATACCAGTAGGTCGTTTCTCTCACTGTGTTGTGGTCGGTTGAGTTTGACCTTATCCGTCTGAGTGAGGGGGCTGTAAGCTAGGCTGAGTTTGACCAGCTCACAAATGAGTCCGCTATTGACGAGCCGAGTAGGTATTGGCAGACTAATGGTCAGGCAGATAGTGTGGTCTATTTCGCTCGTTGGGCTGTGTAGCTAGGGAGACGACAATCAGTGTGGAGTGTACTAGACCCTTGTGAAATCTCAGAGAGAAACTGTATTGATATGTGTACTTGATGAGGGCTGACATGCTTATTTTGTATCTTGCATATGACATTTGGTTACACAGGCCTCACATCGCATGGCCTTGATATGGCCGGTAGCATTCATACCTTGCATCATATAGCCTTGGTACGATTGATAACATTCATGAACTTACCTGCATATTTTTGCATTACTCTAATATTATATACTTGACACTTGTCTTTTGCACACACTTACACCACCTTCTAAGTTTTTGTAAGCTTATGCACGACCGTTGTGTGCAGGTGGCATTAGATCGCAGCAGTGCTGAGGAAGGAGCGCGCATCAGATTGTTTTGGAATTTTTGATCACCTTGTATTTCCCTTTCTGCATTGTACTTAAAGTTTTTAATATAGTGGATATGTGGTGATGTTGTTTTGTGATTTGGTTATGCTCCATTACAAAAAAAAAAATCATACTGAAAATTCTTCTTGTAGGATCCCAGGATCGGAATCTGGCATATGAATGTCGGGAGTCGAAAATGGGGCACAACGGAGGCTGTCGGCGCCGGATTCGGTGATCGAAAATTCTGTGAGCTCGTTTTTCAAGGTTGGGGCGTGACAGAAATAACCGTGAAGTGAAGGGAATTGATCGTGAAATGCATGGAAACAACTGTGAAATGAAACGGAATCGCTGGAATTGCCCGTGAAATGCATGGAAATGACCGTGAAGTGAAGCGAATTAACTGAGAAACGCATAGAAATGACCGTGAAATGAAACGGAATTGCCAGAAATGACCGTGAAATGCATGGAATGACGTGAAGTGAAGGGAATTGACCGTGAAATGTAAGGAAATGACCATGAAATGAAATGGAATCGCCGAAAATGACCATGAAATGCATGGAAATGACCGTGAAGTGAAGCGAATTGGCCATGAAATGCTTGGAAATGACCGTGAAGTGAAGGGAATTGACCATGAAATGCATGGAAACAATCGTGAAATGAAACATAATCACCGGAATTGACCGTGAAATGCATGGAAATATTTCACGAAAATGACAGTGAAGTGAAGCGAATTGACTGTGAAATGCATGGAAATGACCGTGAAATGAAATGGAATTGCCGAAAATGACCGTGAAATGCATGAAAATGACCGTGAAGTGAAGCGAATTGACCGCAAAATGTATGAAAATGACCATGAAGTGAAGGGAATTGATCGTGAAATGAATGGAAATGACCGTGAAGTGAAGCGGAGTCACCGAAATTAACGGTGAAATGCATGGAATTAACCGTGAAATGAAGGGAATTGACGGTGAAATGCATGGAATTGACTGTGAAGTGAAGGGAATTGACCGTGAAATGCATGGAATTGACCGTGAAGAGAAGAGGAATCATCGGGATTGACCATGAAATGCATGGAATTGACCGTGAAATGAAGGGAATTGACCGGGAAGTGAAGAGAATTGACCGTGAAATGCATTGAATTGACCGTGAAGTGAAAGGTAATCGCAGGGCTTGACCGTGAAATGAATGAAAATGACCGTGAAGTGAAGGGGATTGACCGTGAAATGAATTAAATTGACCGTGAAGTGAAGGCAAATTGCCGGAATTGACCGTGAGATGCATGAAATTGATCATGAAATGAATGGAATTGACCGTGAAATGCATGGAATTGACCATGAAGTGAAGGAAATTAACCGTGAAATGAATTGAATTGACCGTGAAGTGAATGGGAATCGCCGTGAAGTGAAGGGAATTGATCGTGAAATGAATTGAATTGACGGTCTATTCCCTTCACTTCACGGTCAATTCCGTGCATTTTACGGTCGATTCCCTTCACTTCACGGTCATTTCCATTCATTTCACGGTCAATCTTGGCGATTCCCTTTCACTTCACAGTCAATTTAATGCATTTCACGGTTAATTCCTTTCACTTTATGGTCAATTCCCTTTACTTCACGGTCAATTCCATGTATTTCATGGTCAATTCCCTTCATTTCACGGTCAATTCCATGCATTTCACGGTTAATCCCAGCGATTCCCTTCACTTCACGGTCAGTTTAATGCATTTCACGGTCAATTCCCTTCACTTCGTGGTAAATTTTGTGCATTTCATGGTCAATTCCCTTCATTTCACGGTCAATTTCATGCATTTCATAATCAATTTCGGCACTTCCCCTTCGTGGTTAATTCAATGCATTTCATGGTCAATTCCCTTCACTCCACGGTCAATTCCGTGCATTTCACGGTCAATTCCCTTCATTTCACGATCAATTTCATGCATTTCACAGTCAATTCCAGTTATTCCCCTTCACTTCATCATTTCAATTCATTTCACGATCAATCCCCTTCACTTCACGGTCATTTCCATCATTTTACGGTCAATCCCGGGATTCCCCTTCACTTCACAGTCAATTCAATTCATTTCACGGTCAATCCCCCTTCACTTCACGGTTATTTCCATTCATTTCACGGTCAATCCCGACGATTCCCTTTCACTTCACGGTCAATTCAATGCATTTCACAATCAATTCCCTTCACTTCACGATCAATTCCATACATTTCACGGTTGATTCCCTTCATGGTCATTTCCATTCATTTCATGGTCAATCCTGGCTATTCCCTTTCACTTCACGGTCCATTTAATGCATTTCGCGGTCAATTCCCTTCAATTCCGGTGATTGACCATGAAATGCATGGAATTGACCGTGAAGTGAAGCGAAATCATCGGTATTGACCGTGAAATGCATGGAATTGACCGTGAAATGAAGGGAATTGACTATGAAATGCACGGAATTCACCGTGAAGTGAAGGGAATTGACCGTCAAATGTATGGAATTGACCGTAAAGTGATGGGGAATCACCGAGTTTGACCGTGAAATGCATGGAATTGACTGTGAAGTGAAGGGAATTGACCTCGAAATGCATGGAATTGACCGCGAAGTAAGGGAATTCGCCGAAATTTACCATGAAATGCATGGAATTGATCGCGAATTAATGAAATTTACCGCGAACTGATTGAAATTGACCATGAAGTGAATGAAATTGACCGTGAACTGATTAAAATTGATTGCGAAGTGAATGAAATGAATTTTCGACCATCGACCCGATGGAATCTTGGAAAATAACCACATTGGTTGGCTAAATTAACTTCTCCTACCCAAAATCATATGTAGTACGTTTAATAACTCATTCTAATTTAGGAGATATGCTTGTTAAATAAATAAGCAAAGAAATGAATTAAAAGATAGAAAGATACTTTTATATATTTATATATACATATTTATATAATTATGTATTAGAGTAAAAATGTAAGGGAAAAAAGTTTTCCTTGTTAAAAAAAATAAAATTCAGCCGGACTCGCGCGGTACCGGCGGTAGTGCCACGGTAGTTTGGGCTCTTTTTTTTTAGCTATGGAATCTTCGTTGTTTTTGTGGGTCCCATCATGAGATCTGTGTTATATCAAAACTGTCCATCTATATGGCGAGCTCATATTAAGGCTTGAGACGAAAAATAAGATGGATCTAACTATCAAGTAGACCATGCTGTGAAAAGCAGTTGGGAGTTGAACATCTACCGTTGAAATCCTTTTAGGGGTTAGAGAGGTTTTAGATCATTATGAAATTTGTTTTTTCTCTTCATCTAGGTCTTTGTGACCTTATGACTAGATTGGATGGAAAATAAATGTTATGGTGGGCCCTATAAAATTTTAATGGTGAAAATCAATTTTCCTGCTGCTCTCTGCAATGTGGTCCAGTTGATCTTTGGATATGAATGTTTTCGAATAATGCTCTGAAATGATCTTCAAATATGGATGAACGTTGTGGATATAATAAATACATAACTATTGGGTTACACGTTGATCTCTTTTGAGTTACACGTTGATTTCTTTTGAACCGTTCGTACAACTCGGAGTTCGAGGAGCGTCAGCGCTCGTCTTTGAGCACCAGCCGTTCCGCAGGGGCATTTTCGACCTTCAGCAAGTCGTCCGTACATCTAGGGTTTATTCTGGTCAGGTAAAACCGAGTGGGTTTAAACGGGTAAATGAGCCTTAAAGGGGTCGTAGAGTGGTAAATTTCTCTTTATACGCGCGCAACGATCACATACGTCAAACGTGCGGTGTTACCATGCGTTTGATATGTGGGCCCACCATGATGTTTGATTTCCATCTAATCCGTCCATAAGATATGATACTCTACGTTAGGTCTAAATGCTAAATTTTAGCCTAATCCATGTCTCAGGTGGGGCACGCCAAAAGGGACAATGGGGGATTTGGGGGAGAGGAACGGCCTCGATAGAAACTTACAGATGGGATGTGGAATCCACCGTGTTTTCTATATGTCATCCAAACCATTCATCAGGTCCTCCACACCAGATGAAGTGAAATACCATAAAAAATCCCATTGTAAAACTCAGGTGGGCCACACATGTGAATATATATGTTCTAGCGTGATTGTATATGGCAAGCTGTGATGTGTCCCACCTTTGGATCCGGATAATTTCTGGTATGTACGGTGAACATGAGGAGCCGCACCAAGGTCGGTTTGGATTTCATTTACACTTCAAGGCTGGGCCCCACATAGCTGGCGATGCATATGATCATTCCAGGATCCGTGCTATATTTCCAATGCGCATGGGATCAGAACCGTCCAATAGGCGGGCCCCGTGGATCAACAACGGCGAAACATCATTTTATTTGGATGATGTTAGTCCATGGCATGGATCCGGTTCGATCTGTCAACTTCTGCCTTTTTCCATCAACCGTCCATTATTTCAATTATTGAAATAAACAGATCTGGTGAGCTTTAATCATTCGGATACTACAGTGGGCCTACTCCTGCCTAGTTCAGCTAACCGTACACGTTAGTTACATGTTCTCTTCATTGAATTTGCCAGATTTTGATTTCAGTGGTCCATCCGACCGCAATTGATTGGATGGGGACGCAGATTTTTGCTGAAGTTGCTGCGCTGGAATCCTAGGTGGGGTGTAACGTAGTTCTTTCACCGATTACAACAGTAATGGAAAGAAAATTAATAGCGATTACATCACGGAACAAGATTAACATTCGATAGCAGATTTCTGAATTTAATTTATCAACAATAAAATCTAACATTAGCATTTTAGATTTGGGATTTTCATAAAATGGCATAAAAAATATAATGATTATAAATTCTTTTGTCTAATTTTTGAATATACCTATATTTATATTTGACCAGTAACTCTTATATTTAATTATTATTATAACACTTTTTGTATATTATTAAATAATCAGCCAAACATGCAGCAGAGTCCAACATACTGAATCCAAATCAATCACAACCTTTATAAGCCCGCAGGTATATACTAAATCCAAATATATAAGGGTTAATCGATTTGATTAATCTAGGCCATTATCAACAGGCCCACCTAACAGAAATCAATGATCTTTTCGCAAGGTGGTCCATTCATGGTATGGTCACCCATATTAATGGTCCAATCTAGGCCATTATCAACAGGCCCACCTAACAGAAATCAATGATCCTTTCGCAAGGTGGTCCATTCATGGTATGGTCACCCATATTAATGGTCCATTCATGATAAGACCAACCAAGATCAGCTTAGTCAAGCCACAATGTGGGAGAGGCATTGGACCAGGAAACTATCACGTCAGTCTACTATCACTAGAGTGCTTCAACCTCTTTCTTTTTTTTTTTTTTTTTTTTTTTTTTTTTTTTTTCGAGTTAGCTTGTTAGTACACACACTCCATGCTTTTTTTTTTTTCGAGTTAGCTTGTTAGTACACACACTCCATGCTAGCCACCCCCAGTGGGGATCGATGCCAAGATCTCAAGTACCGTTGAAACGAGCCACCCCCGCTCAGTCTGCCAGTTGAGCTATGGATCTGGCTGTAGAGTGCTTCAACTCAACTACTTTATGTGTAGATATTTCAAATCTATTTTCAGGCTTCTACATCCATTAGAGATTCTCAACCATCTGATTTTGTGCACTAAATCTGGACGGTTAAACATTCATCTGATGGTCGCTAGTTGGACAGTTGGTTGCCCAATGAAAGTTATTTTCCTGCAGGTTCCATCCACGATGGCCCGACTTCCGGACTAGCTTGCTTATGCCACGTGTACAGTGGATGGATTGTAGCACCCTAGTGAAGTCTCTACCGAAGTACTGGCATGTTGAGCGAGAGTCTATACTGAAGTGACATCACCAGGTTGTGTGGGACCCACCATGATGTATGAGTTATATCCACACCATCCATCCATTTGGAGAGATAATTTTAGAATATTATCTAAATAATGAATCATATCCAAAGTTGTAAGGGCCTGTTTGGGCAGGTGCTAGATGTGGTATTAGATGGAATTAGGAGGGTTATCCTGCGCCCTACCATCCCATCCGCTGTTTGGGATGGCGGGATGTGCCTTGCCCTTATAAACAGCGCCCGGATTCGAGATGGATTTGCCAATCCGGGGATGAGAGTTTTCGCCGCTATGTAAGGCCCACCGAGATATCAATGAGATATCCACTCCCTCCATCATTTTCATCAGCCCACATTCAATCATGAACCTATTTTGAGGCACATATAAAGCAATGAGTAGGGCACACCACAAGAAGATGTGGAGATGCAAACCCATCCATTTGTGACGGTCCAAACAGGCTGTTATATATCCCATGGGCTATCCCAGACCCATGGGATCAAGGGACAAACACTGACACCATCATCATTACCTTAAAATCCATTCCATCCCTCTTAATCCCATGGAATCGGTCTGGCCAACACACCCAAACCGATTCCATGGATTAAGAGGGATGAAATGGATTTTAAGGTAAAGATGGCGGTGTCAGTGGATTGGTTTAAGATCCATGGGATTGCTATATCCTAGGACAAGTTCATTGGCTGTGTTTGGCATGCTCGGCATATCTTGGGATTTTACCTTCCAATCCATCCAACCTAAGGATGAAATAATTTTAAGGTAAAGGATTGTTTTAAGATCCATGGGATTCCTTATGTCCCGGACAAGTTCACCAAGTCTGTTTGGCTTGTCATGCATATCCTGAAATATCGTGATCCCATCCATCCTAATACCGTGGGATCAGCACAGCCAAACCGGCCTTAATGAACCACACCACAAAAAATAATGGGGAGAGTGATGCCCACCATTAAAAACTCTTAAGGGGCACAAAAGTTTTCAAACAAGTTGAAATTTGTGTTTTCCATTCTTTCATGTCATTCTTAACTTATGAACATGTTGGATCTTAGATAAACATCATAGTGGACTTTAAGATGGTTTCAACGGTGGATGTCCCTCTTCCCGCAGTTTTATGTGGTGGGGTCTACTTTAGATTTTGACATGGCTCATTCTCTATCTCATGTTCTAAAATGATCTCTTCTCCAGGTGGATAGACGGTATGGATACAACACATACATCATATTGGTCCTACAAAACATACTAACGTCACTTCATCAGCCACACTCGCTACTCGACCTGTCAGTATCTAATCCCCGTCCCTCATCCTGTGGCAATAGTTGCTTGGGCGCATGATTTGTGGGTGTACCTCTCAAGGCTGTAGTGCACGTCAACGGACGCGGATTATCTACCTACAGGTTGAATAGCAAGACTCGCTACTGAAGTGACGTAACCAAGTTTTGTGGTCCCACTATGATGGCCCCGCTATGATGTATGCTTTGTATCCATACTGTTCATCCATTTGGAGAGATTATATTAAAGCACGATTCAAAGAATGAGTCTGATCCAAAGCTCGAGTGGACCCACCACAGAAAACAGTGGAGAGAGTGATGCGCACCATTAAAAACTTCCAAAGGCCACAAAAGTTTTTCGAACAAGCTGATATTTGTGTTTTCCCTTCTTTCATGTATGAGTTAACACATGTACAGATTGGATCTCAAATAAACATGACGGTGGACCTTAGGAAGATTTCAACGGTGGATGTCACTCTTTCCACTGCTTTCTATGGTAGAGTACATTCCAGATTTAGATCTGCCTCATTATTTGGATCATTGCGTAAAATGATCTGTCTAAAAGCATAAACGGTGTGGATACAACACATAGATCATGGTGGGGGCTTCACAGAACTTGGTGACGTTACTTTAGTAGTGAGTCCTGTAATCCCTAATCCGCGTCCCACATCAACCTAGCTTGCACCACGTGTATGGTTGTTGGAGGCTGTTAAAAGGTGGGCCAAGCCCGGCATGATCCGCGGGACGAAACGGCTTCAAATCCTAAACATCTAATGAACGGCCTACAAAATGGTGAATGGGTAAGATTCAATGATAACAATCCATTATATTGATCAGACATTTCTAATCATCTCTGCAGGAAGCAGACCGCGTGGGTGTACTGACGTCACCAAGTTCTATAGGCCCACCACGATGTATGTATTATATCCGCATCCTTCATCCATTCGGGGAGATCCTGAAATTTCAGGGCATGAACTACGAAATGAGATCCAAATCTAAAGTGAATCATGAAAATGTAGAGCTTAGAATTACAGTTAAGTTGGTGAATAACGCTATTTAAAATTTTTTGTTTAATTAAATTAATATATCAATTACATGCAATTAAGGTATAAAGGTTCAATTCTCATAAAGTATTATTAATGTAACTAATTAGGCAATTTAGTGTGTTAGAGATAATGATACTTTATAAGCTTACAAGTTAAGTGCATATAACATACAATAAAATTCAAGTATTGTAAACAATAATAATCCTAAATACAAGGATGTATAGTGATTCGGATACTGACAGACGTATTATCCTCGGATGTATTGGATTTCACTGTCTTAGTAGTTTTCAATATGTTCACTCATAATCTTTATAGCCCTACATAAGGACTTACAATGTTTTTATACAGGCTAACCAATAACCATATGCGTAATCCAAGGACCTACATTTTGCTCCTATCGGATGCTCTCATGGAGATTAATATATACGCACTTGTGTTTGGCGAGTTTGATCCTATATAAAAATCTAAGTCCTACACAAGAACCTATTTGAGTTTGGATATCAAACTCTATACTCAATCCAATACAATGAAGGAATATACATAGATTCTAACAAATGATCCTTGGTCGGATTGAGCCCCGTTGTTGTGCTTTCATGAGATGCTTATTTAATGCTTTCTTATGCTTGAATAACTTCTCATTTGCTCCCATGATCATTGAGAATGGTTCAGCTATACAATCAAACACCTTGCATGTGATGTACCTATGAAGTGACCAATGTAATATGAGTTGGGTTAAGTCTCTTACAATTAATGATTTTATTTGGATCCTAATAGGGATTCACCTAAATGGGTGTTCTAGAGAATTTAGATAAGAATTTTGTCTATAAGTTTAGTGTCTAATTTCTATAAATAGGAGAGTCCATCAATATCTTCATAATGGAGCATGAAATGCTCATTAAAGTGATCAATCACAAGAAGATTGGTATGAAACTTTCTGGTATAGAGTCTAAAAGAGAAATTAAGAGTGTGGAATCACTAAGGATATATTTTGCCCAAAATTTCATAAAAAAATCTAAATATTGAATGCCCTTTATAAAAAAATTGATTTGCAACAATAAAAAAAAGACAAAAAACGAACCTTTAATTGATTGAGCGCCCATTTGATAGGATCAAATTTCATTCGATTTGATTGATAAATTCTAGATAAATACGATTTTCTTGCTAGGCATTTCTGGTTATCTTTAACCAACCGAACTTTAGAGCTTCGATCGATAAAGAGTTCGCTCGAGACTCATCGACGGTCTATCAATGGAATCGAGATTCACTCGAAAACTATTGTTTGGGCTATGTTTTTTTACAACAGCTTTGCACCTTTAAAAAGTCTAACATATCATGTTCATTAAAGGTCTAATACTTTTGTAGATGAATCTAAATGTTTTCCTATTAAAAGAATCACCTTTAAAAAGTCTAACATATCATGTTCTTATTTTGAAATTTAAAGTGATCTAGGGCTAGGTTTACCAAGGCTCCTCATGATTTACCTGTTGTCTTCAGCCTTGATGTTTCAAGTACTTGAGTCTTTGGTCTTCAATGTCTTTCATGGAAGCTCAACTGACTTAGGATATCCTAATGTCATTGACAAAACTGAGGCATTAACAGACCATACCACATAAAATAATGGGGACAATGATTCCCACAGTTGAAACATTCTTAAAGCTCACTGTGATGTTTATTTGCCATCCAACTTGGTCATAAGGTCATACGGACCTTGGTGAAGGGAAAAAACAAATATTAGATTGATCTAAAAATTTTGTGACCCATGAGAAGCTTTCAATGGTCATTGTCCCCACCGCTTTATGTGGTGTGGACCACTTGAGCATGGCGGCGTCACTGTCCCCACTACTTTATGTGGTGTGGTCCACGTGAACTTTAGATTTGCCTTAATTTTGGGCTCATGCAATAAAATGATCTCACCAAATGGCTGGACAGTGTGGATATAATACATACATCATGGGGGAGCCGATTAAGTGAGACCTCGGATCCACCGAGGTGGGTGGGACCCCTCATTGTGGGGCTCACAGTGATAAATGTGCCTTAAATCCACACCATGCAACCATTTTCTCATTTTAGGGCATGATCCAAAAAATGAAGTAGATCCAAATCTGATGTGGACCAAACCACATGAAACACTAGTGTTTGAATCCCCACCATTAAAAACTTCATGAGGGACACCGAAATGTTTATTTGGCATCTAACCTAATCATATGGTCATGAAGATCTGGATGAAGAGACCACACAAATATCAGCTTGATCCAAAATTTGTGTGGCTCACAAGAAGTTTTTAATGGTCAAATACCATTGCTTCCTGTTGTAATACCTCGCATTTTTCCATACTAGGATGTTATTAGGGAAATATAATGTAGTTTATGTATGTGGGGGATTTCGTTTAACTTACACTTAAATAATTCAAATTGTACACCTAGAAATAGATTTCTAGAATTCAAATCATGAGGAAATTTTATATAACACCTTATTAGAAAAATTAAATAGTCCATGATCAATACCAAGACCCAAATTGTTAGATCCACAATTTAGCCAACTCACATTATAACAATAGATAATCCAATCTTACGGTTGTGAAAATTAATTGTTCAAGTGCACCTAGGAGCTTCCAAGAAGTCGTAAGATCTTAAATCACCAATTTTAAATAATCCAATCACTGGATTACGATACAAACAGTTAGAACACGAGAATACCATTTAATGTGAAAGAGAACTTGATTAAACGACAACATTTGATGCACAACATTTGCAGTGCACACTCACTCCAAACCATACAAATCTGACCACATGATCGTAAATCCAACAATTAAAAACTACCTACATAGTTCTCTAAGTCCCTAGGACTTAATGAGCAAAGTTGGATAATTTGAGTCGTCCTTTTAGACGCACTAAATTTAGACTTGTGGCCCACCTAGGCTATGGATCTGTCTAATCTTTGGACTCATGCCCTCTTAGGAGTAGTAGAAGCTAAGGTTTAGATTAGATTTCACTAAGCACCTATGTGGGTCACACACCCAGTGTGCGTGTGCATGGCCTGTGCTCAGCCACTACATACCGAACCGCTAAACCCTAATTCAGAAGAAGAACAACGTCGAAAGAGTTTCACCTTTACTTTATATCTACTCCAAACCCTAATTCGTGTTCAGAATATCTAAAACCACTATTTATATAGCGAAATTCTGCATTGACTTGAGAAGATCTCGAACTTTTGTACTTACGCAATCCATTAATCGAACTACTCGATCGATTTACATCGATCGAATTGAAAATTGTTCTTGATCGAATTGAAATCGCCAAAAATAGTCTAACAACTAAATCCATAAATTCTTGATTTTCTTAAAAATTTATCCAGCAAGGTTTCTTAGAAATTTGGATTTTCTTGATACATGTGTTTGATCAATCGAGTCCGATCAATGGTCAATTGATCGAATCGAAGCTATGCTCGATTATAATATCCTGGATTTTTGCCATTTTGAATTTTCAAAAATTCTTGAAATTTTTTGATATAATTAGCTCACGTTGTTATTGACTAACCCTTAATACTCAAGGTGAGCCTATATATAGGTGGTACTGGTAAGGAACCACACAAATTCGATTAATTAATCATATGACGCTAACGAATCCACTCGATCACTTAAACATTGAGATTAGTCACGTGATTTATTCACAGAGAGCTGAAATCTAACCGACCTTAGGAGAGACAATTAGGGTCAGATCTTAATTAACAAACTAAACTGACTCACTTATCCTTTTAGACTAAGAACCAATAGCTTAGGATGATTATAACTGAATCGTCATTTCTTTTAGTTATGAATAGGCCACAATATGAACTTAGTTAATCCAAACCCTAATCATTGCGCACAATAAATCTTGTTACCAAATTCATTCTAAGAATGCTATCTAAACGAGCTCTATAACGCTTGTTAGCGAGCCACCAAACTCGACGCTATAGAAGTACGTTTGTCTTAGTGGGCTTGACATCCATCGCGGGACATCGAGTCAAGATCGCATTTCGAATCGTTCAACTTGGACTTGCAAAGAGAGTGCTTGCGTTATGCGAACACCTTATATGAAAATCTGAAACTTAAGTGAAACTGGTCCATTTGTTCTTTCACAAAGTTGTAACTTTCGGACCGTCAATTCTTGACCAAAGTTGGAGTGTCGACTAAAGACATTTCCTCACACATATTCGTATAGCCACGACCCCAATTGATCATCGGTGACTGTCACGCCCCAAACTCGAAAACTGGGCTCACAAAATTCCCGATCGCCAAATCCGGCGCCGACAGCCTCCGTAGAACCCCATTCTCGGCTCCTAGCTCCCATTCATCAGGTTCCGATCCTGGGATGCTACGAGGAGGATTTTCAATGTCAGTCTGATTCGTAATAAGCATAACCAATGCATAACCCACAAACAACAACCAAGAACTCCATTACATTCCACTATGATCAAAAACTTTACAAGTACAATGAGCATAAAGGGAAATACAATGGTAAAGAACAAAACTCCAAAACGATCTGCAACGTGCTCCTGCCTCAGCGCTGCTGCGATCCAATGTCACCTGCACGTAATGGTCGTGCATAAGCTTATAGAAAGCTTAGAGGGTGGTGAAAGTGTGTGCGCAAGGTAGTAATATGATCATGCAATGTCAGAGTAATACGGAATATACAGATGGAACCATAATATCATGAGCCATACCAAGGCTATACAATGCAAGACATGAATGGTATCGGCCACCCAAAGCCATGTGATGTGCAATACAACTCAAGCATACAGATCCTCATCTATGTCCACACATCAATACAGCTCAAAATATGAGATATCACCGGGGTCTAGTACACTCTAAACTAGATTGCCGCCACATCGCGCGCAATAGGATATGTAAGACCCGTATCTTGGTCCGTACCTTTCCGTACACTTTCGTGGTCTTACCGGTAGAATTCCGGCAACCTTCGACCCTTAAACGATATCGACGCGCGACCCTGATTCATGTGCCGACAACCCGAGTCGACTTAACTTGCGACCAATACCATAGCGACCGCGCCGTCGTTGCGGTTCCGATACTGTGACTCGCGCGCCGAGGCAATACCCTGGTCAAGAGTTATGGGCTAACGTTCGGTGCGAGAAAAAGCCACGCGTTGTGAAAATTAAGGGAATCTCTACGATGTGTCACATCAATCACATCAATCCCATCAATCAATCACCCATCAATCCATCACATGTCAAGTACACATCACTTCCATCCCTTTTCTCAAGCAACCACAAAAGTCTTCACCACCCATACCTCTCTTACACAAAAAGTCACAAAAGTCTTCACCACCCATACCTCTCTTACACAAAAGCCACAAAAGTCAAAGATTTCTTACACAACCATCACTCACCCATCAATCCATCACTCTCTCTCTCTCCCTTTACATCACTCTCTCTCTTTCTCTCTTTCTCATTTCAAAATCCCAAGCAACAAAAGATTTTCAAAAACTCCATACGTATGGAATTTTTCAAGTCTCTCTAAGCTTCAAGTGGCCCACCTTCCTACCCCAAAATCTCCCATCTCACCCCTCCATTCTTCATCTTAACCATTGAAGTTGAAGCTAAGGTGCCAAGGAACCACTAGGAGCGAGAAGATCGGACGGTGGGTGCGTCTATAGGGTAGTTTTTTCTTATTTTTATGGTGGACCAAGTGAGGCCCACCGATCCATGGTGTGGATCTCACTTGGGACCCTAAAATGTGGCCGATGGACCACTTGGATCATCATGATCGTTCCATGATGGGGCCATTCTCCATGGACCCCATCATGATGTTTAATTCATTGAAAAAGGGTCATCTAGACCGTCCATATCGGTGGGGAATGGATCTCCACCGTTGATTTACATTTTTGATGGTCTTATGTTCAACGGGATTCGTATATTGTATGATTTATTGCAAGGGAGGGCCCATAATGTCGGGGTCCATCCATCACAAGCCGTGTCCCACTCTCCATGTCTCTCTTTCTCTTTTATTGATTTTATTTTATTTTATTTTATGATATTTTTAT
Source organism: Magnolia kwangsiensis (assembly GCA_037074715.1). Taxonomy (NCBI): domain Eukaryota; kingdom Viridiplantae; phylum Streptophyta; class Magnoliopsida; order Magnoliales; family Magnoliaceae; genus Magnolia; species Magnolia kwangsiensis. The sequence goes on from CM073582.1 coordinate 18,971,657, forward strand.
GCAATAGGTTTGTGGCCCACTTGAATGGATCCCACCTTGATGCAATTATTTTTATTCAAGTGGGGCCCACCTTAGATGTTGAATCCATGTCACTCATCAGTGGTGGCCCACTTCATCAGGGCCCACCATTCAAAAAAAAAAATATTAATATAACCGTCCAGCGTCTAGGACGCTGGACGTTTTCAAAGGAAAGAAGAAAAAGGAAAGAAGGAAAGAAGAGTTTTGGTGGTTCCCTTGTGTAGGCCCCACCCTAAGATTTATGTTAGATCCAAGCCGTCCATCCTCTTACCCACGATATTTTAGCCGTTGGATAAGAGTTTGGGACTGATTGGAAGACCTGGTGGGCCATAGCATCAAAGAATGTACCACTACCATTCAAGTATCTTTTTTCTTGTTTTATTCATTTTCTATCATCACAAAAATTCAAACTTTGGACTCTTTTTGTCTGTTGCAAGCTGTAGAACACTATGGCTGGGGTGGATTTCCAAGTAGCAGGTCCCACACGTGATTTTCGGCGAAATCAGAAATTTAAGGAGAGAGAGAGATGAGGCAGCTTGGTGCTGCTTGCATCAGGCGCTGGCAGCGCCTGCGCGGTTGCCAGGCGAGCGGGCGGGCGGACGCCGTGGACCCACGACCACCAGCCGTGGGCCCCACCTTGATGTTTATATGCCATCGAAACCGTTCATGAGGTGGGCCACCTCCTCAGGTGGCCCCCCTCCAAAAATGAAGCAGATCCAAAACTCAGGTGGCCCACACCACGTGAAATAGTGAGAATTGAATTCTATCGTTGAAAAGCTTTTGGGGCCCACAGAAGTATTGGATCAAGCTGAAATTTATGTTGTCCCTTCATCCAGGCCCGAGGGACCCTATGAATGGACTGAATGGCATCTAAACAATTCGGTGGGCCCCACATGGGACCCACGATAGTGCATGGGTATCAAGTCCACCGTCCAGTGGACGGTGGCACCCACTGTAATGTGATTTCTCTCCCACTGTCCAGCGGACGGTGGGGCCCTTGGAATAAATGGGTGGTCCTCACTGTCCAGCGACAGTGGGACCCACCATGATGGACGTGATGCATCCAAGCCGTCCATCCCCTTGGTGGGATTATTTTTTTTATTTTTTTTTAAAAAAGGGGGCCTGATGCTATTAGATGAGTGGGCCGCTGACATGGGTTAGGCCCATTTGATTCGTAACAGGCCTATGGGCTAGGCTCATTTGAATTATGAAATGCTTATGGGCGGGGCCCATTTGATTCATTTAAGGCCTAAGAACTTAGGCCCATTTGATGTGTTGCAAGTCCATGGGACTCGGCCCATTTGATGTACTTCAAGGCCCATGCAATTGGACCCTTTTGTTGAAATTTAAAGCCCATGGAAGTAGGCCATTTGATATATGTAAGGCCTAGGGGTTTAGGCCCACTTTGATATGTGTACGAGGCCTATGGGTTAGACCCATTTAATTTATTGAAGGCTCATGGGTTAGGCCCATTTGATATATGTAAGTCCTAGGGATTTGGGCCCATTTGACTCATGTTAGTTCTATGGGTTAAGGCCCACTTGATCTACATGTGGGGCCTAATTGGTGTGGCCCATTTGATACATATTAGACTCATGTGACTAGGTACAAATTGATGTAACCCAAGGCCCACGGGTTTTGACCCATTGCAATGCACATAAGACCCATTGGTGTGGCCCATTTATGTGGCCCATCTGATGAATAAAAGGCCCATAGGATATGGCCCATTTGATATATGTGTAAGGTCCAATGGGGACAACCTACGGTCCATTGCAATGTGTAAATCCATTACTGACTAAGTGCTGAGGTTTACAAAGATCATGCCTTGGGAGCAATGTTGGTTTGACGTCCACATTGCGAGTGTAATGTTGGTTGGATGTCCACATTACGACTCTCTTTATGGCCCAATACTGGGCCGTACTTATCGTGTATAGGCCGTCCAGGTCCATCTGCATTGTAAGATAGTTCATTTTATTATAACATGTTAGTACAGTTCCATGACTCATGATCATGCGCATCATATGTATGCTTGACGTGAGAGTTGTCTGATCATAGCATTTGCCTTCGGACAGGTTGTTTATGTGCTCCCGGTTAGGCGGTGTTGCCCTACATGAGCGCACGATATGCGCAGGATTGGTTGTATGACTGGATAGCGTGATTCATGCATTCCGCATTTGTGTGACATGGTTATTATACGCCCTAGCGACATCAGGGCCGTAGCCTCCACAGACAGATCGTGGTTGGCAGGTTTGGATACCGGAAATCTTGTTCTACATGGGGTACTATAGATATCCCTGGGTGAAAGTCCCTAAAACCTTATGGTACCAAGAGGTTGCTCCAACGTCTAGACCGAGTGGGTAGATGAGCGCTGAGTGCCGATTACCAGACGGTTACGCTCTCCACTGTGTCGTGGTCGGTTGGAAGGGGGTGCGGCCTTACCCGCCCGAGTGTAGGGGGCAATGCTAGGTTGAGTCTGACCAGCTTGAGGAATGGGTCCGCTATCGACGAGTCACGCCCGATATTGGCAGACGGATAGTGAGGTCTCTTCCACTTACCTTATTGCACGCGATGTGGTGGCAATCTGGTTTAGAGTGTACTAGACCCCGGTGATATTCCATACTTTGAGCTGTATTGATGTGTGGACATAGATGAGGATCTGTATGCTTGAGTTGCATTGTACATTGCATGGCCTTGGGGCGACCGATACCATTCATGTCTTGCATCGCATAAGCCTTGGTACGGATCATGATATTACGGTTCTATCTGCATATTTCGCATTACTCTGTCATTGCATGATCATATTACTACCTTGCGCACACACTTTCACCACCCTCTAAGCTTTCTATAAGCTTATGCACGACCGTTGCGTGCAGGTGACGTTGGATCGCAACAGCGCTGAGGCAGGAGCACGCTGCTGAGTATTTTGGAGTTTTTATACTTTGCCATTGTATTTTCCTTTATGCTCATTGTACTTGTAAAGTTTTTGATCATAGTGGAAATGTAATGGAGTTCTTGGTTGTTGTTTGTGGGTTATGCCTTTGGTTATGCTTATTACGAATCAAACTGATATTTAAAATCCTCCTCGTAGCATCCCAGGATCGGAACCTGGCGAATGGGAGCTAGGAGCCGAGAATAGGGTTCTATGGAGGCTGTCGACACCGGATTCAGCGATCAAAAATTTTGTGAGCCCGGATTCCGAGTTTGGGGCATGACAGGATAAGTGGAAGAGAACACACTATCCGTCTGCCAATATCAGGCGCGACTCGTCGATAGCGAACCCATTCCTCGAGCTGGTCAGACTCAGCCTAACATTGCCCCCTACTCTCGGGCGGGTAAGGCCGCACCCCCTTCCAACCGATCACGACACAGTGGAGAGCACAACCAACTGGTATTCGGCACTCAGCGCTCATCTACCCACTCGGTCTAAACGTTGGAGCAACCTCTTAGTACCATAAGGGTTTAGGGACTTTCACCTAGGGATATTTATAGTACCCCATGTAGAATAAGATTTTCGGTATCCAATCCTGCCAACCACGATACATCTGTGGAAGTTACGACCCCGATGTCGCTAGGGCGTACAATATCCATGTCATACAAATGCGATATGCATGATTCACGCTATCCAGTCATGCATCAAATCCTGCGCATATCGTGCGCTCATGTAGGGCAACACCGCCTAACCGGAAGCCCATAAACAACCTGCCCGAAGGCAAATGCTATGATCAGACAACTCTCACGTCAAGCATACATATGATGCGTATGATTATGAGTCATGGAACTGTATTAAACATGTTATAATAAAATGAACTATCTTACAATGCAGATGGACGTGGACGGCCTATACACAATAAGTATGGGCCAGTAATGGGCCCTAAGGAGAGTCATAATGTGGACATCCAACCAACATTACACTCGCAATGTGGACGTCAAACTAACATTGCTCCCAAGGCACGATCTTTGTAAACATCAGTACTTAGTCTGTAATGGATTTACACATTGCAATGGACCGTAAGTTGTTCCCATTGGACCTTACATATAAATCAAATGGGATATATCTTATGGGCCTTTTATTCATCAGATGGGCCACATAGATGGGCCACACCAATGGGTCTTAAGTGCATTGCAATGGGTCAAAACCCGTGGGCCTAGGATTGCATCAAATAAGCTTAGTCTCATGAGTCTAATATGTGACCAATGGGTCACACCAATTGGGTCCCACATGTACATCAAATGGACATCAACCCATAGGCATTATATGAGTTCAATGGGCCTAAACCCCTAGGCCTTATGGTACATTAAATGGGCCTAAACCCGTAGGCCTTGTATGCATATCAAAGTGGGCCTAAACCCCTAGGCCTTACATATATCAAATGGCCTACTTCCATGGGCTTTAAAATTTCAACAATAGGGTCCAATTACATGGGCCTTGAAGTACATCAAATGGGCCTAGTCCCATAGACTTGCAACACATCAAATGGGCCTAAGTTCTTAGGCCTTAAATGAATCCAATGGGCCTAGCCCATAAGCATTTTGAAATTCAAATGGGCCTAGCCCATAGGCCTTAGCTAAATCAAAGGGATGGATGGTCTGGATGCGTCACACGCGTCAAGGGTGGGTCCCACTGTCCAGTGGACAGTGCGGATATAGTACATACATCACATAGGGGCACACATGCAAGGTGGGTGCCACCGTCCGCCTGGACGGTGGCCATTGAAACACATACAACATTGCGGGTCCCATGTGGGGCCCACAGCACTTCCCAGATGCCATCCAACCCGCTCATTAGGTCACTCGGACCTGGATGAAGGGAAAACATAAATTTCAGCTTAATCCAATACTTCTGTGGGCCCCAAAAACTTTTCAATGGTAGAATTCAATTCACACTGTTTCACGTGGTGTGGGCCACCTGAGTTTTGGATCTGTCTCATTTTTGGAGGGGGGCCACTTTAAGGGGTGGCCCATCCGATGAACGGTATGGATAAGGCATATACATCAAGGTGGGGCCCACGGCTGGAGGCCGTGGGTCCCAGCCGTCCGCCCGCCTTCACGGCTGCACGCAGCAGCGTGCAGCGCTGCCCGCTGACATGCAGAAGCAGAGGCTCTGCCTCTTTCCAAAAATCGGGAAAAACGGTTTTCCCGAGGTTTTTCGCACAAGGGGCCCGCTAAAATGAAATCCGCTCCGGCCATTGCGTTCTGTGGCTCGAGGCCGTCCAAATGAGTCCAGAATTCAAATTTTAAAATGCGTAGGAAGTGAAATAAAATAAAAAAATGACATTTGAATGGTGAGGATGCAATTTTTGACGCTATGGCCCACCAGGTCTTCCAATCAGCCCCAAACTCCTACCCAACGGCTAAAATACCGTAGGTAAGAGGATGGACGGCTTGGATCGAACATATACATCAAGGTGGGGCCTACACTAGGGACCACCCTAAAAGCTTCTCCTTTTCTTTCCTTTTCTTTTTTTTTTTTGTGTTTGGTACAGGGACGTCCAGCGTCACAGACGCTGGACGGTGAGCCTTTTTAAAAAAATAAAAAATAAAAAAAATACATGGTGGTGGGCCTTTTGAAGTGGGCCACCACTAATGGATGATGGGGGGGGGGGGTACCACATACAAGGTGGGCCCCACTTGACGGACTCTTGGACAAAAATAAATACCTCAAGGTGAGGTCCATTCAAGTGGGCCACACAACTCTATTGCATAAAAATAAAATAAAATAAAATAAAAGAAATAAAAGAGAGAGAGAGACATGGAGAGTGGGACACGCCTTGTGATGGAGGGCTCCGCCACTATGAGCCCTCCCTTGAATGAAATCATACAATAAACGGATCCCTTTGAACATGGGATCATCAAAAATGTAAATCAACGGTGGAGATCCATTCCCCACCGATATGGACGGTCTAGATGACCTTTCTAAATGAAATAAACATCATGATGGGGTCCATGGAGAATGGCCCCATCATGGAATGATCATGATGATCCAAGTGGTCCATCGGCCACATATTAGGGTCCCAAGTGAGATCCAAACCATGGATCGGTGGGCCTCACTTGGCCATCATAAAAATAAGAAAAACTATCCTATAGAGGCACCCACCGTCCGATCTTCTTGCTCCTAGGGGTTCTTTGACACCTTAGCTTCAACTTCAATGGATGAGATGAGAAATGGAGGGTTGAGATGGGAGATGGTGGGGTAGGAAAGTGGGCCACTTGGAGTTTAGGGATGCTTGAAAATTTCCATAGTATGGACTCTTTTGCTTGGAGATTTTTGAAATGAGAAAGACAGAAAGTGAGAGAGTGATGTAGAGAGAGATGGATGGATGGATGAATGATGGTTGTGTAAGAAAGTATTGACTTTTGAGGCTTTTGTGTAAGAGAGGTATGGGTGGTGAAGACTTTTGTGGCTTTTTGTGTAAGAGAGGTATGGTTTTGGGAGACTTTTGTGGTTGCTTGGGAAAAGAAAATAAAGTGATGTGTACTTGACATGTGATGGCTTGATGGATTGATTGATTGATGAGATTGATGTGATTGATGTGACACATCATAGAGATTCCCTTGAATTTCGCAAAGCGCGGCGTTTTCTCACACTGAATGTTGGCCCACATCTCTTGACCAGGGTATCGCCTCGGCACGCGAGTCGCAGCATCGGAACCGTAACGACGGTACGGTCGCTATGGTATTGGTCTCGGGTTGAGTCGACTCGGATTGTCGGTATATGAATCAGGGTCACGCGTCGATATCGGTTAAGGGTCGAAGGTTGCCGGAATTCGACCGGTAAGACCGCGGAAGTTCACGGAAAGATACGGACCAAGATACGGGTCTTACAGCTCTCCCCTCCTTATAAAAATTTCATCCTCGAAATTTACGCAAGCATCGCAACTAAGCATTACTCATGAAGAAGAAGCGACATAACATCATCATATAGAATCGGAGATAGAATACAAAATATATCACATGATCAACCATCAAAGAGATGAGGATAACGCTCTCGAATGTCAGCCTCACGCTACCAAGAAGCCTCCTCAACAGAATGGTGACCCCACTGCACCTTCACCAACCGAATGACCTTGGTTCTGAGGACCTTCTCCTTCCGATCAAGGATACAGACTGGCTGCTCAATGTAAGAAGCATCCTCATGAACTTCCAACGGCTGCCAATCAATAACGGAAACTATGTCTGACCCACACTTCCTCAACATGGAGACGTGAAAAACGTCGTGGACGCCAGACAACTGTGATGGCAAGGCAAGCCGATAGGCCACGGCGCCAACGTGCCCAGTGATCTCAAAAGGTCCTATAAATCTCGGGACAAGCTTGTCCTTCCCTCCAAATCGAACTACGTCCTTCATGGTCGAGACCTTGAGATACACATGGTCCCCTGCATCAAAATCCAAGGGACGACGCCGACGATCAGCAAAACTCTTCTGTCAGCTCTGAGCTGTGCACATCATCTGCCTGATGATATCTATAGCCTCTGACGTCTCCTGCACAAGCTCGGGACCTAGGAGACGACGCTCTCCAACCTCGGTCCAACAACTCGGTGATCTTCATGGTCTGCCATATAGTGCCTCAAAAGGAGCTATGCCGATGGTCGCCTGATAGCTGTTATTGTATGCGAACTCAGCTAATCGTACATGCTCATCCCAGTTATCCCCGAAGTCAATCGCACAATCCCGAATCATATCCTCAAGGATCTGGTTGACCCTCTCTGTCTAGCCATCGGTATGTGGATGGTATGCGGTGCTGAGCTGCAAATCAGTCCCCATCGCAAGCTGAAAGCTCTCCCAAAAGTGAGACGTGAACCTCGAGTGTCGGTCAGAAACGATCGAGACTAGAACGCCATGCAGTCTCACAATCTCCTCAATAAATAATCTCACAAGCCGGTCCATAGACTAAGTCACACGCATCGCAAGGAAATGTGCCGACTTCGTCAGACGATCCACAACAACCTAAATGGCGTCATGATCGTACTGAGTCCTCGGCAAACCCATAATAAAATCAGTCAACACGTGCTCCCACTTCCACATCGGGACGCTCAACGGCTGCAATAGACCAGGAGGTCTCTGATGATCGGCCTTGACACGCTGGCAAGTGTCACACTCGGCCATAAAACTGTCGCCTCATGTCACGGTACATCTTCGTCGAGCCCGGGTGGATAGAAAACCGTGATCGATGTGCCTCGATCATAAGATATCTGCGCAACTCTGGAATATCCGGGACACATAATCGGCCTCTGAAGCGAAGTCCACCGTCTGTACCGATCTACCAATCCGCCTGACCCTCAGATGCCGCCTCAGCCATATAACTCTGCAACAACTCATCAGCCTGCTGAGCCTCAATCACCCTAGCGACAAGAGAGGGTTGAATCGACATGCTCGATAACTGTACAATGGAAGACTGCAGGCCGAACTCAAAATCATACGCTGCGATATCCTCAAGGATCCGTCACTCCTGAATCATCATATGAGCCACTAGGCCTCATGGCTGACGGCTGAGGGCATCTGCCACCACGTTCACCTTGCCCGAGTGGTACTGGAGATCAAAATCATAGTCTTTCAAGAGCTCCATCCAGCGCCTCTGTCTCATATTCAACTCAGACTACGAGAAGAGGTACTTCAAGCTCTTGTGATCAGAGAAGAGCTCGAACCTAACCCCGTAAAGGTAGTGCCTCCACACCTTCAGTGCGAAGACAACTGCAGCCAGCTCTAAGTCATGCGTAGGATAGTTCAGCTCATGGACCTTGAGCTGACGAGATGCAAACGCCACTGGTCTCTCGTGCTGCATCAGGACAGCACCCAAACTGATATGCGAGGCATCAGTGAATACAATAAAACCGTCACTCCCAGAGGAAAGAGTGAGGACAGGAGCGGACGTCAGACGGTCCTTCAACTCCATAAATGCTCGCTCGCAAGCGTCACTCCAAATAAACTCTGCGCCCTTCCGAGTCAACCTGATCAGCGGGGCGGCAATACGAGAAAAACCCTCGATGAAACGTCGATAATAGCCTGCCAAACTAAGGAAACTACGGATCTCAGTCGCAGTCGTGGGCTGTCTCCACTGACGTACTGCCTTGACCTTCGAGGGGTCCACTGCGACACCCTCCCTCGTCACCACGTGATCGAGGAACTTCACCTCCTCCTGCTAGAACTCGCACTTCTCCAGCTTCACATAAAGCTGGTGTGCGCGGAGGGTCTGCAAGGTAATCTCCAAGTGCTGCTCATGCTCCTCATGGGTCCTCGAGTAGATCAGAATGTTGTTGATGAAGACTACAACAAACTGATCCAGATATAGACGGAAGATCTCATTCATCAGCTGCATGAAGACCGCGGGTCGTCTTCGGAATGTCCTCATCTCGGACCCGAATCTGATGATAACCGGAACGCAGGTCAATCTTCGAAAAGAACTGTGCACCCTGCAGCTGGTCAAATAAATCATCAATCCTAGGGAGCGGGTACTTGTTCTTGATCGTGACTTTGTTGAGCTCGCGATAGTCAACGCAGAGCCTCAACGAGCCATCCTTCTTCTTCACGAAGAGTACCGGCACTCCCCATGGTGAACTGTTTGGACGGATAAAACTCAACTCTCGCAACTCGTCCAACTGCTTCTGCAGTTCCCGTAACTCCAACGGTGCCATACGATACGGGGCCTTCAAAATAGGCGCGGTACCGGGCACGAGATCAATCTGAAACTCGGTGAGTCGACGAGGCGGTAATTCCGGAATCTCCTGGAACACATTGAAAAAATTACAAACCACGGGCAGATGGTCGATGCAAGCGGCAACAGGCTCCTCTATGGCGCAAGACATCAAACAAGACAACCGCTCTCCTCTGGGCTCTGCAACGAACTGGAACTGTGGCACGCCGGGTATACAGAACGTGACGGTCCTCGCGGCGCAGTCCAAAATGACATAATACTCAGCGAGCCAATCCATGCCTAGGATGACGTCGAACTCAGACATCGACAAAAAGAACAGATTGGCAGGCAGAAAGGTATCCCCAACTAGAACGGGGAAAGACGAACAAAATCGTCCCAACACTGCAGTCCTCCCCAAGGGAGTCGATACTGATAGGCCCTCACCAGCAGACTCCAACGGTAAGCCAGCCGATCAATAGAAGCTCTCGGCCACAAAGGAGTATGATGCACCGGAATCAAACAACACTTTTGCAATGCATGCAGAAACTGGAAGTATACCCTCAACGACTCCTACGGATGACTGCGGATCCTACTGAGCCGCATAGAATCTAGCCTGAGCTGGTTGGGGAGGTGCCTGTCCTCTCTGAGCGTGCTGCTGCTGCTGATGGGGTCATTGAGGCGGTCGAAACTGCTGCCTCTACTGCTGTGGTCTCTGAGGCTGGTAATGATGCTGATGCTGTTGCTGAGGTGGCCTCGGTGGTGGAGGCTGCTGTCGCTGCTGCTGTGGGGGTCTCTGCTGTTGCGATGGAGGTCTCTGCTGCTGTGGACCTCTCTGCTACTGCTGGGGGCTGGGACACTCCCATGAACGGTGTCCCGTCACACCGCACCTGAAGCAAGTGCCGGTGAACTGCCTCTGAGGTGGTGGTGGAGGTGCTGCTGGTGGTGATGGTGCTCGGAAGGTTGGGCGACCTGTGCGCCTCTGCTGTTGTGGTCGACGCTGCTGGGAATCACCGGAAGAAGCCTGCCTCTTTCGGTCTCTCCTCTGACCACGATCAGACTGAGAACCAGCCCACTCAGTCTCATAAATCTGAGCTCTCCGCACTACTGCCTGAAAAGTAGGGAGCTCATGCCCAATAACACGACCTCGAAGGCCTTAACGTAAGCCGTGCTCAAAATGGCGGGCCTTCCGCCCCTCGTCATCAACCATATATGGTACAAATCTAGATAGCGCCACAAAATGGGCCGCGTACTGTGCCACAGTCATGTCTCCCTGCACCAGAGTCTCGAACTCTAAAGCTCGCTGAGGGCGGATATGGTCGGGGAAGTACTGCTCCTCGAATCGATCAATAAAGTCCTCCCATGTCCAGACTTACTCAGGTCCGGCAACACGGGTAACAGAGGTCCACCAATGCTCGGCCTCACCCTGGAAGAGAAATACTGCTAGCCAGACGCGCTGCTCGGTCGTACATGACATGGTATCAAAACTCTTCTCCACATCAGAGCGCCATCTCTCTACTGCGGTCGGATCTGACTCACCCTGGAAACGTGGGGGATCAAGCCGTCTGAACTCAAGAAGTAAGGCGCTTGCGCGCTCCTGCTCTGCCTGAGCTAGTGAAGCAACTGGGCGTCTGCCCTGTCCCTGGAGTGTGGCTGTCACAGCCTATAACATTTGCTGTAATTGAGAGGCACTCACAGTCACGGTCGGCTCCGCATCGGCTTCAGGTGGAGGAATGTCATCCTCAGGGAAGGAAGCATGGATCTCTGAGGGTGGAACAGGAGATGCAGGTGGTAAAGCTGGAGCCTCCGATGGTGAAGCGGAATCCTCAGGTGGTGGTGCTGGAGTCGATCGGGTAACCCTCCCAGGCGCCATGTCCTACAGGAAAGAGCGAAGGCGCCTATCAACTTCAAAACTCTCGAAGGTACACACATTAACGGTCTGTATTGGAAGGTCGCGAAGCTATTCGAACTTCGGGACTTAGTCATTCTTCACTCATAGCAGACATGTAATGTTGTTCTTGGTTATTCTCAAGTTATGCTCTGATATCAACTTCTGTCACCCCCCAAACTCGGAAACCTGGCTCATAAAATTCTCGATCGTCGAATCCGGCACCGACAGCCTCCGTAGAACCCCATTCTCGGCTCCTAGCTCCCATTCGCCAGGTTTCGATCCTATAATGCTACGAGGAGGATTTTCAATGTCAGTCTGATTCGTAATAAGCATAACCAATGTTATAACCCACAACCAATAACCAAGAATTCCATTACATTTTCACTATGATCAAAAACTTTACAAGTACAATGAGCATAAAGGGAAATACAATGGTAAAGAACAAAACTCTAAAACGATCTGCAACGTGCTCCTGCCTCAGCGCTGCTGCGATCCAACATCACCTGCACGTAACGGTCGTGCATAAGCTTATAGAAAGCTTAGAGGGTGGTGAAAGTGTGTGCGCAAGGTAGTAATATGATCATGCAATGTCAGAGTAATGTGGAATATACAGATGGAACCATAACATCATGAGCCGTACCAAGGCTATACAATGCAAGACATATATGGTATCGACCACCCAAGGCCATGCGATGTGCAATGTAACTTAAGCATACAGATCCTCATTTATGTCCACACATCAATACAGCTCAAAATATGTGATATCACCGGGGTCTAGTACACTTTAAACCAGATTGCCGCCACATCGCGCGCAATAGGGTAAGTGAAAGAGACCACACTATCCGTCTGCCGATATCGGGCACGACTCGTCGATAGTGGACCCATTCCTCGAGCTGGTCAGACTCAGCCTAACATTGCCCCCTACTCTTGGGTGGATAAGGCCGCACCCCCTTTCAACTGACCACGACACAGTGGAGAGCACAACCAACTGGTATTCGGCACTCAGTGCTCATCTACCCACTCGGTCTAGACGTTGGAGCAACCTTTTGGTACCATAAGGGTTTAAGAACTTTCACCCAGGGATATCTATAGTACCCCATGTAGAACAAGATTTTCGGTATCCAATCCTGCCAACCACGATACATCTGTGGAAGTTACGACCCCGATGTCGCTAGGGCGTACAATATCCATGTCATACAAATGCGATATGCATGATTCACACTATCCAGTCATGCATCAAATCCTTCGCATATCGTGCGCTCATGTAGGGCAACACCGCCTAACCGAAAGCCCATAAACAACCTTTCTTAAGGCAAATGCTATGATCAGACAACTCTCACGTCAAGCATACATATGATGCGTATGATCATGAGTCATGGAACTGTACTAAACATGTTATAATAAAATGAACTATCTTACAATGCAGATGGACGTGGACGACCTATACACAATAAGTACGGGCCAGTAATGGGCCCTAAGGAGAGTCATAATGTGGACATCCAACCAACATTACACTCACAATATGGACGTCAAACCAACATTGCTCCCAAGGCACGATCTTTGTAAACATCAGTACTTAGTCTGTAATGGATTTACACATTGCAATGGACCGTAGGTTGTTCCCATTGGACCTTACATATAAATCAAATGGGCCATATCTTATGGGCCTTTTATTCATCAGATGGGCCATATAGATGGGCCATACCAATGGGTCTTAAGTGCATTGCAATGGGTCAAAACCCGTGGGCCTAGGATTGCATCAAATGAGCTTAGTCTCATGAGTCTAATATGTGACCAATGGGTCACACCAATTGGGTCCCACATGTACATCAAATGGACATCAACCCATAGGCATTATATGAGTTCAATGGGCCTAAACCCCCAGGCCTTATGGTACATTAAATGGGACTAAACCCGTAGGCCTTGTATGCATATCAAAGTGGGCCTAAACCCCTAGGCCTTACATATATCAAATGGCCTACTTCCATGGGCTTTAAAATTTCAACAATAGGGTCCAATTACATGGACCTTGAAGTACATCAAATGGGCCTAGTCCCATGGACTTACAACACATCAAATGGGCCTAAGTTCTTAGGCCTTAAATGAATCCAATGGGCCTAGCCCATAAGCATTTTGAAATTTAAATGGGCCTAGCCCATAGGCCTTAGCTAAATCAAAGGGATGGATGGTCTGGATGCGTCACATGCGTCAAGGGTGGGTCCCACTGTCCAGTGGACAGTGCGGATATAGTACATACATCACACAGGGGCACACATGCAAGGTGGGTGCCACCGTCCGCCTGGACGGTGGCCATTGAAACACATACAACATTGCGGGTCCCATGTGGGGCCCACAACACTTCCCAGATGCCATCCAACCCGCTCATTAGGTCACTTGGACCTGGATGAAGGGAAAACATAAATTTCAGCTTAATCCAATACTTCTGTGGGCCCCAAAAACTTTTTAATGGTAGAATTCAATTCACACTGTTTCACGTGGTGTGGGTCACCTGAGTTTTGGATCTGTCTCATTTTTGGAGGGGGGCCACTTTAAGGGGTGGCCCATCCGATGAACGGTATGGATAAGGCATATACATCAAGGTGGGGCCCACGGCTGGAGGCCGTGGGTCCCAGCCGTCCGCCCGCCTTCATGGCTGCACGCAGCAGTGTGCAGCGCTGCCCGCTGACATGCAGAAGCAGAGGCTCTGCATCTTTCCAAAAATCGGAAAAAATGGTTTTCTCGAGGTTTTTCGCACAAGGGGCCCGCTAAAATGAAATCCGCTCCGGCCATTGCGTTCTGTGGCTCGAGGCCGTCCAAATGAGTTCAAAGTTCAAATTTTAAAATGCGTAGGAAGTGAAATAAAATAGAAAAATGACATTTGAATGGTGAGGATGCAATTTTTGACGCTATGGCCCACTAGGTCTTCCAATCAGCCCCAAACTCCTACCCAACGGCTAAAATACCGTAGGTAAGAGGATGGACGGCTTGGATCGAACATATACATCAAGGTGGGGCCTACACTAGGGACCACCCCAAAAGCTTCTCCTTTTCTTTCCTTTTCTTTTTTTTTGTGTTTGGTACAGGGACGTCTAGCGTCCCAGACGCTGGACGGTGAGCCTTTTAAAAAAAAAAAAAAAACATGGTGGTGGGCCTTTTTGAAGTGGGCCACCACTAATGGATGATGGGGGGGGGGGGGGGGGGGTACCACATGCAAGGTGGGCCCCACTTGAAGGACTCTTGGACAAAAATAAATACCTCAAGGTGAGGTCCATTCAAGTGGGCCACACAACTCTATTGCATAAAAATAAAATAAAATAAAATAAAATAAAATAAAATAAATAAAAGAGAGAGAGAGACATGGAGAGTGGGACACGCCTTGTGATGGAGGGCTCCACCACTATGAGCCCTCCCTTGAATGAAATCATACAATAAACGAATCCCTTTGAACATGGGATCATCAAAAATGTAAATCAATGGTGGAGATCCATTCCCCACCGATATGGACGGTATAGATGACCTTTCTAAATGAAATAAACATCATGATGGGGTCCATGGAGAATGGCCCCATCATGGAATGATCATGATGATCCAAGTGGTCCATCGGCCATATATTAGGGTCCCAAGTGAGATTCACACCATGGATCGGTGGGCCTCACTTGGCCCATCATAAAAATAAAAAAAACTATCCTATAGAGGCACCCACCGTCCGATCTTCTTGTTCATAGGGATTCTTTGGCATCTTAGCTTCAACTTCAATGGATGAGATGAGAAATGGAGGGTTGAGATGGGAGATGGTGGGGTAGGAAAGTGGGCCACTTGGAGTTTAGGGATGCTTGAAAATTTCTATACGTATGGACTCTTTTTCTTGGAGATTTTTGAAATGAGAAAGAGAGAAAGAGAGAGAGTGATGTAGAGAGAGATGGATGGATGGATGAATGATGGTTGTGTAAGAAAGTATTGACTTTTGAGGCTTTTGTGTAAGAGAGGTATGGGTGGTGAAGACTTTTGTGGCTTTTTGTGTAAGAGAGGTATGGTTTTGGGAGACTTTTGTGGTTGCTTGGGAAAAGAGAATAAAGTGATGTGTACTTGACATGTGATGGCTTGATGGATTGATTGATTGATGGGATTGATGTGATTGATGTGACACATCGTAGAGATTTCCTTGGGTTTCGCAACGCGCGGCGTTTTCTCGCACCGAACGTTGGCCCACATCTCTTGACCAAGGTATCGCCTCGGCGCGCGAGTCGCGGCATCGGAACCGCAACGACGGCGCGGTCGCTATGGTATTGGTCTAGGGTTGAGTCAACTCGGATTGTCGGTATATGAATAAGGGTCGCGCGTCGATATCGGTTAAGGGTCGAAGGTTGCCAGAATTCGACCGGTAAGACCGCGGAAGTCCACGGAAAGGTACGGACCAAGATATGGGTCTTACAGTGACCGTCGATCTAAGTTAGGGCCTTCTCGGTTAATTTGTATGTCCGATCATTGGATGGTTGTTTCCAAATATAGCTTGCCTATTGGAACACGTATCCCATGACTTAGATTGACTTGTACACCTCCCAACGAGTTCCATTGGTTTGAAACAACCCCCTTCAGGGTTAATATAATGAAAAATGGCCATTGAGGCCATTTGTGCAACATCTGGCACTACGAATATCATTTCATTTCACACACCCTCTCCCCATATGAATTTACCCTAGAGGGAAAGAGAATAGCAAGAGAGAAAGAGGAGAGGGATCTTGGAGTGTTCTTGATGAGTTTCCTTCAATTAAGCCTTAGCCTCGACCGTTCTCCTTCACCGAATTCATCCCACTCATGATCGAGAGCTAAGAAACGAATCATACTTTTCAATGTAGGTTTTTCTAGATTAAATTGCATGAATCTTACCTAATTACTTCTAAATTGATATAAGAATCATTTTTCCCATATCCCTAATTCTATGAGTGCTTTAAGTCGGGTGAATCATTGCAAAGATGCGGACCATTATGCCCAGGTTTTCATTTATCAACCCTTGAGGGTCTTAGTTAATAATGTCTTGTAGTGAATGATTTGTAAATAGCTAACATGTCCATATTTCGAGTTTGACTGCAATATGTGTCATTGGTTGTTTAATAATGCTTACATGTTTGATAAAATACCCAGGTGAGTAAATGCATTATTCTAATGATGCTCACATATTTGGTTGAATGCTTGATTGGATGTGTTAATTTTTTATGCTTACATGTTTGATTAAATGTTCTAGCGAATGTATTATTCTATAGAGGCTTGCATGTTTGATAGTATACCTAGGTGATTAGATTAGTGTTTTATGGATGCTCTCATGTTTGATAAAAGGCTTATGTGGTTGTGATGTTGACGGCATGACGAATTGCTAAGTTTGTAGCGATGCTTATGTTGCTTATAATATTTAGTCAGTTGGTAAATCGCCCAAACCAAGGGGTGGTCTGAGTTAGGCTGGCCATCCTAAGCTTGTTTGATCAACCCAGGTTAAACACGGACAACCAACAGTAGCTGGACTACACGAGATGCTTGCACTAAATGTCTATTGCGCTGAGGTGCTCCTAGGCTAATCAAATTAGTCCACTAGCTGACTGATAATATATGTTCACAATTTTGACATGACCAAATTGAATCTAGGATACTCCATTCCCAATAGATGAGTTTATTTATAACCGTTAGTGTGATATGGTCCCATTAAGACTCATGAGACAGGCATGGTGGTATGAGACATCGTGTCTGAGCTATCGGCTTATGCTGAGGTGACGAGCCTCCTCGTAGTGACCAGTGAGCACTAATGAAGGTAATAAATCATTATTCGAATGACCTTTATCAAATTACCCAGCTGATGGTTCCGTGCCAGAGTACCATTCGAATAACTTGGGCATGAATGAAATTGGGTGATGAGCCATTTCCTTTGTGGTAATTTAATTTTATATGACAAGCCCATACCTCAAAACTTAGTGATCATACTCGATGTTTGGATGACGACTCATACCAAGTTGATCCTCATATATTTGGATATTATGACGTACCTTTAAAATCATTGATTTATGAGATAAACGAGTGATATCTAAATTTGGATCAAGAGACACTGGTGAGGAGCCGCTAAGTGTCGCAACAAGCCATGTGATCTGGATAAGGATTCGTGATATAACGTCGGTATTCTAGCTTCGTTAATTTGCTGTATAAATTGTAATTAATAATCACTTGACTAATCATGCATACCTTAGGATAGGTTACAATTTAGCATTGGAGTCACTTGTGAGAGAGTGTTGATACATTTGTGAAATATGCATTAAAGTCGCTTGTGAGGAAGTGCTAGATTGTAGAGCGCATACATCATTTCATAATCTCAATTATGCATTTAACAAGAGTATTTAGAAAATACTTGATGTTTTGTTTATCATTAACTGCGCCAATTGAGTTGATTACATGTGTAACCTAGAAGTAATGGAACCACTAAGTTAGTTACTAACTCCCACTTGGGATGGTGTTTTAAAACACAAACTAGACAATATTATTGATGCAGGTACTGTTCACTCCCCAAGTATAGGGTTGTGATGTAGTAATAAACTCGGTGAGACTGAGGTCTAATCTTAAGAGACTGAAACCTGTACGTAATCTAAAATTAAGTAGAACTAGAACTAGGCTAAGATGAAATCTAAATCAAATGAATTTGAGGAAATAATGATGAAATATTAATTTAAAACTGAAAAGAAATCAGAGGTAGGAAACTAGGGATTCATAAAAGAAAATAGGAAAATAAAAAACACTTTCTCTCTCTTTCTCTCTCTTCCAGATGTCCCTCCTATAGAAACACCAAGGTCTGTTAGACGTTCGCAGCAGAGGTCGGTGGGAATTTCTGAAAGTTCTTTACATAGCATGATTTTAGAAACTGCCTGTGTAACCTTGTTTGCGCACAAGAGCATATGCTCGTTGCTGATTCAATCATGCATTTGGCTGCACAGAGATGATCCACACACACACTGCTGATATCTGAGTTTCTGTCCCATAAAATGGACTGTTCAGATTCAAGGATGTGGTCCATTACAAAGGGAGTGGATTTCTTGTTTAATCCAAGAAGAGGTTCGAGCAATCATGACAGATTTTTAGTCGGGGGGTTTTCTCTGATCTGATGGTCGTAGACGGCTCATATGGGTCACAGGGAGCTCGTGGGCCACCGAAATCAGCCGTTCGGATGTGGTCTGTTAGTGGAATTCGTTGTACAAACCCGCGCACCTCTGTTCTGCGTAGCAAAGAAATGCAAAACTCATTGCGTTCGATCCATTTTTCTGAGATGGTACCGTCCACTCCATCCGTTCTGTCTCCATATTAAGGGTCTTGATCTGCTTGGCTGCCATCTGGACGGTCCAGATTAGTTTCTTGGTCCTTGATTTGGTCACTGATCATGCCGGAACTTCCAGTTTTCTTAGTCATTCGTAGAACAGAGCCTGCGCCCGTTACTGTTTACGGAGACTTCTGTGGGGCCCACTTCGCTGATATTTGAGAAATTCACACCGTCCATCGAATTCCACTCGAAATTTTGGTCGAAAATGTGTACTTTTGACCTTCTGTTAATGAGGGCCATGAGATCTTTTTGCTTCACCGTTCCTCCTGCGTTAGACGGTTGAAAACGTGTGTAAGTGTGCCTGCGCAAATACGTCTCCCTGTATAGGGTATGTTAGGCCTCCTGGGAACAATGGACGGTCCCGATCGTCCGGTCCAATGATCATGATGATCTGGAGAGCATCTTAGTAGACTCTTGTCCGCTAATGGCAGCAGAGGAATTTCAAATTCCTTTCTTTACAAGAAGTGTCGATCAAATACAGTTTGACCCGACTTCAGGCTTGGTGTGTTGCATATGCACTTGTGTACGTGCACTCGCGACTGCAAGTGAGGCCCATGGTGATATTTTTTTAAGAAATCCTCTCCATTCATCTGTTCCTTCACCTTATATAATAGGTTAAAACCACACTTGAAGCATATCCAAGTCTTAGGTGGGCCCCAAATCATTAATTCATGTACTGATCTGACCATTGGATCACTTCCACAGGGATCCAATGGCTCAAATTTGACATATACGTTTCATTTATAGTCCTCAGGCCACACATAAAGTTTCGAGCCGAACGGATGATAGGAACCCTGTGATCTCGCATTCTGGACCCTTTTTAAGCCACTTGAGTTTCAGTTTCTCAAAATTTCTCAGATTTCTGGCGTGTAAATTCGTCCATCTTGGTCCCATGGGGTCCTTCCCTTGTGTTCACACCCCAAGTGCAGGGTTGTGATGTAGTAATAAACTCGGTAAGACCGAGGTCGAATCCCAAGGGACTGAAACTTATACGTTATCTAAAATTAAATAGGATTTGAACTAGAATAAGATGAATTCTAAATCAAGTAGCAATTATGAAATAATTATAGGTTAATTAATCTAAAACTAAGGAGATATCAGAGAAGGGTAACTAGGGATTCAGAGGATCCACTTGTTGAGATCAGGAAAATCTTATGCATGTTTTATGAAAATTAACTGAACTGACATTGATCAGTTTTAGAGAGATGAAAGGTATATGAATTAGAATGGATTCCATCACCAAACTATGCCCAGGAGACTATGGCAAACAACAGAATTAAACTAATTACCAACCCATCACATGTATGAAGGTTAGGAAGGGTACCGACATCCAACCATGCCCAGGAGACTATGGTGAACAACAGGGCTTCCTGACGTCATAAACATAAAGGAAAAAAGAAAATAGAAAATATTTAGAGCATCGCAGACCCATTGTAATTTCAGTCACAACAGACCATTAAAAACTAAAAATACTTCCATTAATTAAACTAACATCAACATGAATTCAGTTAATAATTTAAACAAAAATTATAAAAATAAATTCTCCCATCTCACTATAAGCTTCACCTCCTACCCCTAGCTAGGAGGTTTAGCCCAACATGAATAGGCTAGATATCTCAAAATAAAATAAAATAAAAATAAAAATAAAAGAAATAAACAAACTCAACTCTCTCTCTTGCAGACGTCCGACCTAAGCCTTCCTTCCCTGCTCTGAATCTTCCTTTCTAAGGTCTGAATGAATGCTCCCCACGTTCAAAACCTCCTTATATAACTGCTAGAGTGGTGAAAATCGAATTTGAATCGGATTTGGAAAGCTATGCATGCCTAGTGAAAGCTTTTTCACAGCCAAGTTCGGTGTCTCGAAACACGCCACTTTCCTCGCTCAAATTTCAAAGAAACACCGTCCCTTAGTACTTTCTTGGGTTTTCTACATGATAGACGGTTCAGATCTGCCATATGATCAAAGATGGTGGGCCAAAACCGCCTGGAAAAGTCAGTTTTCGCGGATGTGCGAAACCTTTCGCACCATTTCACTGTTGTGATCGGTGGGCCCTACAGAAGCATTTTCTAGAAAATCCACCCCGTCCATTGGATTCAGGATGAAATTTCAGTCAAGAATGGGTAGTTTTGAACGTCCATTGACGTGGCCCAGAGAAGAAATCACAAAAGGATTAGTTTTGAATGTTGTAGGGCAGCCCTTTTGTGGCCTCTGTATCTCACACGTGTGTACGCATGGGTGAAAATTGACAACATGATTTTCAAGTATTTAATGCCGTCTATACGGTGGATGGTTCGGATTGAGCTTACAGGGCACGTGTAGGGCCCACTAGCTTCCATAAAACGGCCAGCGGCCGTGCATTACGCGGATGCTAAAAAGAAGACTTCTTCCGTTGTGGCACTTGTGGGGCCCATTTCGTTAGACACTTGAGAAATCCAATCCGTCCACCGAATTCCTCTCGAAATTTCAGTAAGAAATAACTGGTTTCAGATTGATTTTGGCTTGGCCCACGGAATATTCTGTTTCGCCGTCCATCCTACATTTGACGGTGGCAATCGCATGATAGCATGCATGGGGTGAGAAGGTTAACATGGATAGGGGCGTGGCCACCCCCTAGACACAATGAATGGGTTGGATCATGCATTTGGGCGATGGGTGGGGCCCATAGTAAGAAACTGGCGGACGCTGGTGCTTTTTTTTTTTCTTCTTTGAGAAGAAGCTCGGGTCAGCGCACGCTGACCCGTTCTTGTATCTTGGTGCACGGCCAGTGCGTGTACACTATGTACACGCACTGTGTACGTAGGGCCCACGGCGATGTCTTTTTAGAAATCTGATCCATCCACCCTTGTTATCATCTCATTTAAACCGTCCAGACCGATTTTAAAGCATATCCGAATAGTAGGTGGGCCCTAAAATTGAGAATTTATGGGCTGATTTGACCGTTGGACCACTTCTAAAGAGATCTAACGGCTGAAATTCGACGTGTACGGTTAATTTATAGTCTTTAGGCCATGTACGAAGTACCGAGCCAAACGGGTGGTGGAAACCTCGTGATCTTGCATTCTGGACGTCCTTCAGGCCACTTGAGCTTCAGTTCCTTGATTTTCTCGGATCCCTGGCGTGTAATTTCAGTCGATCTTGGTCCCCTGGAGTGCGTCCCTTGCCTTGGTGCATCTTGAGCGCTAAAACCATACTTTTAGCACCTTTTTGCAGTTCATGCTCTCAATTACACCCTGAAACATAAACACGATAAAAATAGGCCGTTAGACAGCATTATGTTCGTAAATCTAGGCAATATCTGGGGTCTAATATGCAATATTTGACCTTCAACACAACCCCTAACCAACATTTTGCTAGTCCCGAGCAAAGTATGCGAAAAATAAGTTGAGAATTAGAAGATGCTTCCTATGAACTTGAATGATTCTTTCGAAAAAACAATTCAGATATTAGAATTTTAATATTCATGAATGTTGGGAATTATTTTCTCCTGGACTCATGCACCCATTAAACTTCATAATCAAGTTCAAAGTATTAATCCACTAATTAGAAGATTTCTAAACATTAAGATCCGTGAGCATATAGTGTACTCTCGGCTCATCAACATTAAGATTCAATTCTTTATTCTCAGGATATTATTGGTAATCATCAAGAGAATTCATAATAACCAAAGCTTGCCTCAAAGATCATCTTTTGATTTTTCAGTCTTTTTTTTTTTTTTTTTTTTTTTAAGAACTAAAAATGTCAAAAGGGAAATCAAATTTTCACCTATAGGGAGCAAACCTACGGTGAAACCAGTCACCCAACTCTTTCCAACTGTTAATCGTAGGGAATCGAATCCACACCTATAGGGAGCAAACCCATGGTGAAGATTAATTGCCCAACCTGTTCAATTTTTATACCCTGATGGCAAGATATTTCAGGCTGGTTCCTTTCATGCTTAGTGATTACCAAATTAACCATTCAATATCAAACTGAAACCTTAATGTGAAAGCGAGATGTGACATGTGAAACCATGACTCAATCAATGTTTATATTTCTAATTCTGGATTAACAATTCAAATTTAACTGTGAAATTGAATAGAAACTGAATCTAAGAGTCATAAATTATTAGCATAACGAATCTTAAAATTCTAAGTCAAGGATATCAATCAAAATCACTTCGAAATCATAGGAATTTCCAGAAAAATTTAAAAATTTTAAAAAATTTCACAAATTTTACTCAAGACCAAGAAAAACACTAATTAGGATACCTAATCTCCCACCCCCAACCAAAAATCTACATTGTCCTCAATGTAAAAGATCTAAACATGCAATGCACATGAGACAACGAAAGTAAATGAGAAGTGATGGGAGGATAGTACCTAGATAACAAATCGAGAGAGATTTTTCAAGAAATCGCTAGGAGAGAGTAGGTTAGTACAAGAGAGAAAGTAAAACAAAAATAACAAAAATAAGATCCTACTTTCGCAGGTGCTCTCGATTGTATTTAGCGTATGTAACAAGCCTTTAAACCCCTAGGTTACCCCTAGTGGACGAGTTGTAGTCTCGTGAGGGTTTGCAGTAATGTTCCCCACAAACATTGAATCGATCACAAAACTTGATCATGCCACAAGGTTCCTCTTCCGGCCAATATCTTGATAAGTTTCTCAGTAAGTTTCTCAACAGGATCATCCAAAAGCCCTTTTTGCAATAGGTTTAGATGCCCTGGAGCTTGACTTTCCAGAGAAACTTATTTACCTCATCAAAAATTTGTTGTTGATTCTCCTGAGGTATCCAAAGTATAAATAATTCACCTGTATCAGAAAAAATTTCAGAGTTGGTATCCCATGGTGAATCAGAGACTACAGATAGATCAAGTTGAGAAAAATTTTCAGGAAGAGGTGTACTCTCAACACATTCCGAAGTCTCAGACTTCGGTTCAATTTTCAGCTCCTCCTCCCCTAATAGTAAACATTTAGGATCTGTGGAAGAAGGGGCTTCAGAGTAAGGGTTCTCTCGGTCAGTGCTGACTGCCGAGATGTTGTCTTGCAAGACATTCACTATGTGCAGGGTTGTGATGTAGTAATAAACTCGGTAAGACCGAGGTCGAATCCCAAGGGACTGAAACTTGTACGTTATCTAAAATTAAATAGGATTTGAACTAGAATAAGATGAATTCTAAATCAAGTAGCAATTATGAAATAATTATAGGTTAATTAATCTAAAACTAAGGAGATATCAGAGAAGGGTAACTAGGGATTCAGAGGATCCACTTGTTGAGATTAGAGAAATCTTATGCATGTTTTATGAAAATTAACTGAACTGACATTGATCTAGTTTTAGAGAGATGAAAGGTATATGAATTAGAATGGATTCCATCACTAAACCATGCCCAGGAGACTATGGCAAACAACAGAATTAAACTAATTACCAACCCATCACATGTATGAAGGTTAGGAAGGGTACCGACATCCAACCATGCCCAGGAGACTATGGTGAACTACAGGGCTTCCTGACGTCATAAACATAAAGGGAAAAAGGAAATAGAAAATATTTAGAGCATCGCAGACCCATTGTAATTTCAGTCACAACAGACCATTAAAAACTAAAAATACTTCCATTAATTAAACTAACATCAACATGAATTCAGTTAATAATTTAAACAAAAATTATAAAAATAAATTCTCCCATCTCACTACAAGCTTCACCTCCTAGCCCTAGCTAGGAGGTTTAGCCCAACATGAATAGGCTAGATATCTCAAAATAAAATAAAATAAAAAAAAAAATAAAAGAAATAAACAAACTCAACTCTCTCTTTTGCAGACGTCCGACCTGAGCCTTCCTTCCCAGCTCTGAATCTTCCTTTCTAAGGTCTGAATGAATGCTCCCCACGTTCAAAACCTCCTTATATAATTGCTGGAGTGGTGAAAATCGGATTTGAATCGGATTTGGAAAGCTATGCATGCCTAGTGAAAGCTTTTTCGTAGCCAAGTTCGGTGCCTCGAAACATGCCACTTTCCTCACTCAAATTCCAAAGAAACACCGTCCCTTAGTACTTTCTTGGGTTCTCTACATGATAGACGGTTCAGATCTGCCATATGATCAAAGATGGTGGGCCAAAATCGCCTGGAAAAGTTGATTTTTGCGGATGTGCGAAACCTTTCGCACCATTTTGCTGTTGTGATCGGTGGGCCCCACAGAAGCATTTTCTGAAAAATCCACCCCATCCATTGGATTCAGGATGAAATTTCAGTCAAGAATGGGTAGTTTTGAACGTCCATTGACGTGGCCCAGAGAAGAAATCACAAAAGGATCAGTTTTGAATGTTGCAGGGCAGCCCTTTTGTGGCCTCTGTATCTCACACGTGTGCACGCATGGGTGAAAAGTGACAACATGGTTTTGAAGTATTCAATGCCGTCTACACGGTGGACGGTTCGGATTGAGCTTACATGGCACGTGTAGGGCCCACTAGCTTCCATAAAACGGCCAGCGGCCGTGCATTATGCGGACGCTAAAAAGAAGACTTCTTCCGTTGTGGCACTTGTGGGGCCCATTTCGTTAGACACTTGAGAAATCCAATCCGTCCACCGAATTCCTCTCGAAATTTCAGTAAGAAATGACTGGTTTCAGATTGATTTTGGCTTGGCCCACGGATATTCTGTTTCGCCGTCCATCCTACGTTTAACGATGGCAATCACATGATAGCATGCATGGGGTGAGAAGGTCAACATGGATAGGGGGGTGGCCACCCCCTAGACACAATGAATGGGTTGGATCATGCATTTGGGCGATGGGTGGGGCCCACAGTAAGAAACTGGCGGACGCTGGTGCTTTTTTTTTTTTTTTTCTTTGAGAAGAAGCTCGGGTCAGCGCACGCTGACCTGTTCTTGTATCTTGGTGCACGGCCGGTGCGTGTACACTATGTACACGCACTGTGTACGTAGGGCCCATAGTGATGTCTTTTTAGAAATCTGATCCATCCACCCTTGTTATCATCTCATTTAAACCGTCCAGACCGATTTTAAAACATATCCGAATAGCAGGTGGGCCCTAAAATTGAGAATTTATGGGCTGATTTGACCGTTGGGCCACTTCTAGAGAGATCTAACGGCTGAAATTTGACGTGTACGGTTAATTTATGGTCTTTAAGCCATGTATGAAGTACCAAGCCAAACGGATGGTGGGAACCTCGTGATCTTGCATTCTGGACGTCCTTCAGGCCACTTGAGCTTCAGTTTCTTAATTTTCTCGGATCCCTGGTGTGTAATTTCAGTCGATCTTGGTCCCCTGGAGTGCGTCCCTTGCCTTGGTGCATCTTGAGCGCTAAAACCATACTTTTAGCACCTTTTTACAGTTCATGCTCTCAATTACACCCTGAAACATAAACACGATAAAAATAGGACGTTAGACAGCATTATGTTCGTAAATCTAGGCAATATCTGGGGTCTAATATACAATATTTGACCCTCAACACCTTGCTTTGGTGAATCTTGAGCGTTAAAACCACACTTTTAATGCCCATTTTCAGTTCACGCTCCTAAATATATCCTGCATAAAAAACACGATTAAAATGAGCCGTTAAACAGTACCATGTTCTTAAATCTAGGCAATAAATGGGGTCTGATATGCAATAATTGACCCTCAACAGGTGCTAGCAAGACCTCAGACGAGTAGACATAGATTGGCCTGTGCCATAGTCTTTATGTTTTGGAGGATATGCGAAAACTGAAAACTTTATATTTTAAATGTCTTGGGTATGTATATTGTGGCTTGTATAATTCTTATTTAGGCGAATACCACTTTTAATTGTAGCATCACTGTTAGCCATATATTAATTGATTTTTGTTATCTCTACCTCGCATTTGATACGCTAATTTGAATTGCACTACTTTGATTGCTCGTTGTGAAATAAATTTGAATTTGAATGAGTTCACACGTGTATTTTCTTTTGGTTAACACTTAGAACCTTAGGATCGAAGTCTATGTACTCAAGTGCTGATTTTCAGGGCATTACAGCTCGAACGATTGATATATGTTATTTTTTTCTCCATTTTTCTTCAATGCTCTTAATCTTCAATCTTCCTCTTCGGTACTTGTTTCCTTAATTCTTTATCACTTGAATTCTTCAATTTTAATATTGTAATCTTCAATTCTTCAAACTTCACTTGCTTAGACTTTAATCTAACACTTTTAACATAGTTTCAACTTAAACTTTGAAATTCTTCTGTATGTTAAAAATAACTCTAATTAGGCCGAATTAACACTGATACGCATGAGAAAATAATACCAAATAGGGGTTAAATATGTAATATTTGACTCTTAATAGGAATATCCACAACTGTAATACTTCTCATCACCACCATATCCACAAGATATCTATCTTAATGTAATACGACTCGTCACCGATATTACCAACAAATGCAATGATATACATGTTTTAGACAATTCTTTATTAATCCAAGTTCAATTAACATATTGGCAAAGCTAAAATACCACAATTATATCACGAGTCAATTAAACTGGATCACATGGCTCCTTGCAACTCATCGTAGCTCGTCGCTAGTGTCCCTTAATCTGATTTAGGGTTCGTCTCCCGATAATCCATTTGGGCGTCCATCTCAATCATCTGATCTTAGGTTGTGACAACTCACATTGTAACTGTAAGGTTTGGGATCAAGCTGCCTTTGATTGACCCTTAATTTTAAAATGAAGTTTACACTATTAATATTTATTCAACTCACCATTTAAATCAACCCATGAAAACTTATGATATCACACCAAACACTTTGAGCTAATTGATTTACAAAGATGCACCAATCTCACAATGTTTGGTCTAAACTGACTTGCACTATTCGTCAACTAATCTTGGTTTGGGCTATTCCTATAACTGACCTCAAGATTAGTCGATTTACTTAATTATACATCAATCTAACCCTCTAGAATAATCTTCCATAGATCAAGCCTTCCAACCATTGATTTTCAAGATCAATCATTATATCATCATTGGAATTGACCTTGAATGCAATATAAACCTTTAGACTTAGTTATCAATGAGTCTAAACTTTTGATCTTGACCTTGATACATTGTAAGACCCGTATCCTAGATTGTATCATTCCGTAGACTTCCACGATTTTTTCGGTCGAATCCTTGTAATCTTCGACCCTTAACCGGTATTTGCGCGTGACCCTGATTCACACGCTGTTAACCCGAGTCGACTCAACCAGAGACTTATACCCTAGCGACCGCGTTGTCGCCGCGGTTCCGATGCCGCGTCTCGCTCGCCAAGACGATACCCAGGCCAGGAGATGTGGGCCCGCGTTCAGTTCGAGAAAATGCCGTGTATTTGCAAACCCAAGCAATCTTTCAAATCAATCACATCACATCCCATCAATCAAGTACCACATCACATCTTATGTCAAGTACACATCACCTTTCACCCTTCCCCAAGCAACCCTAAAGTCAACACTCTCTTACAATCAAGTACACATCCATCACCCATCACCCATCACTCTCTCTCTCTCTCTCCCTTATTCTCCAAGCAACCCAACCGTCCAAGCTCTCCATGAGAAGAGCTTGGAGTGGCCCATCTTCCTACCCCCACATCTCTCATCCTAACCCTCCAAACTTCATCATCCTCTGTCAAGTCGAAGCCGGGAAGCTTAGCTTACCATTGATCCAAGAAGAAGCGGAAAAGGTGGGTGATTTTTATGAATTTTTAACCGTTGATTATTATGCATTTGAGGGCCCACTCATGTAGGCCTGTCTAGATGTATGTCTTGTATCAAGAGGGACCCATAGTGGCAGGATCCCTCTCATCTCCACCGTTTTCTCTCTTTTGGTTATTTGATGTGGCCCACCTATTAGATGCATGCACGACTGATCCTGACCATCCAGCCATTGAGCCAGTCCCACTGTCTGATCCGGATGAAGGGAAATCACAAATATCATCTCGATCCCGGCTCAGGTGGGCCACCGCATGGACCCACCATACTGTATGTATTTTTATCATCACCATCCATGTGTTTCTTTTTTTTTTTCAGGCCGTCCAGCGGGTCTAGATGATGGAAAATCACAAATATCTGCTTCATCCAGAATTGCTGGTGGACCCCACACGTGTGGGCCCACCTCATGCATGTATGCCGCATCTGGGCCATCCATCTGTGGACGGTCAGCAACTGTAGGCTGCTGGCCTGACACAGCCAGGGTTGTGCGACCGTCATGATGTATGTATTGTATACATACCGTCCATTCATTTTCCTTATGGTGTGGGACCACCCACATGTGTGACACGTGTGGGGTGGGACCCTTGATTTGTGCGTTTAATCCACCATCCATTTTCGACGGTGGGCCAGTCTGAGGGTGTCAGTAAGTTCTGTGCGTCTGGCCGTGCGGCTGTGCCATATCCAGACCGTTCATTCATGTAGGGCCCACTGTGATGTGGATCTCATCCACACTGTGCATTCATTTTTGCTGCTGACATCAGCGGTTCGTGTGGACCCACCTTAACATTGGTGTGATGTATCTGGGTCGTCCATTTGCTGGACAGCTAGTAGCAAAAGCTGCAATTAACGTCAGCAAATTTTGAGGGTCTGACGTTGATATATATGTTATACCCATTCCAGCCATCCATTTTTCCTGGTGAGTGGGACCCACCCACACGTGTGGCACGTGTGGGGTGGGGCCCACCCAGGATGTATATGTTCCATGCCCATCCCGTCTGTGCAATGGTGGAACGCACCAAGATGAATGGTTTCATCCAGCCGTCCGTCCATTGCTGGATGTTGGACGTTGGATGGTGGCTTGATAATAATAATAATAATAATAATAGTAATAGTAATATATGTGTGTGTGTGTGGAGAGAGAAGTGAGGTGGCCCACCTCCACCACGTGGGGTCCACTGATGTATGGATTATATCCCACCATCCAGTATGTGGACGGTGGGGGCCACCATGATGCATATGTTTTATTCTTATCGTCCATCTGGATGGTGGGCCAATATGCCACACCTGATGTATGTGTTACATCCAAATCGTCCATCTACTGTCCAGATGGTGCAGATGTGGGGCTAACCATGATGTATATTTTGATCCACACCGTCCAGAATGTCTGGACAGTGCTGGACTACCTTTGGATGATGCGGAGGATCCCACCTTAATGTATGTTTCATATCCACACCGTCTAAAGTGTTTGAACAGTGCTAGCAATATTTGGACAGTGTTTGGATGGTGCTGATCAATGTTTGGACAGTGCCAATTTGCATGGGCAATGTTTGGATGATGCTGTCATGCCAGGCACACCGTGATGTACGTGTTTCGTGTAGGCCGTTCGTCTGCAGGCCCACTTGCAGCGTGCAGGGCCCAACTTGATGTATCTATTATATATTCACTCTGTCCATATGTCAGACGGGTGAGACCCACCTTGAGAGATGTGTATATTCATGTCGTTCTACCATTTGAGGAGCTCATGGCTCATTTGGGACCACCCTGCACGTGTGTTGGGGGAGGGGCCCACGTAGATGTTTGTTTCAACCATCCATCCGTGTGGGTTCCACCTTGATATATCTATCATTACGTGGACCCCACGTAATGTATGTACCTCATTGTCCAGTCCTTGGACGGTGGGACTTGCCTTGATGCATATGTGGACTGGAGTACCCTCACACCGGCTATGTACTTGCTGCATATGCAAGGCCACCTGTGATGTATATTTGGGGCCCACCCGGATGTATTTGTGGCCCATTGGTGTGGCCCATCCATGAGGTCCATCTTGATGTATTTGTAGCTCATCTGTTAAAGCCCACCTTGATGCAATTACAACCCATATGATGAGGCCCATAGTGATATGTATATGGCACAAATCTGCGGTCCATTATGATGCCTATGAGGCCCGTGTTATATGGCCCACTTGATGTATGTTTGGCCCTTGTGTAAGGCCTATTGTGATGTTTATGTGGCCCGTGTTCGAGGCCCATGTGATATATTTGAGGCCCAGGTGCAGGGCCCACCTGTTATGCATTGAGGCCCACATGTAGGGCCCACCTGTTATGTACTTATGGCCCTTTTGGGCATGGCCCATTGAGTTGTATATAAGGCCCAATATTATGTATACCCGGCCCTTGTGTTGGGACCGATGTGATGTATTTATGGCCTATGTGTCGAGGCCCGATGTGATGTATATGTGGCCTTTGTGTGAGGCCATGGGCCCACTATATGTTTGACTCTATATAGGCAATTTCTTGGGAGCAATGTTAGTTAAATGGCCACATTGATAGGAAGTGTTAGTTAAATGTCCACATTATGACATTTCCTTAGCCCTGGTTAGGCCCATTCTCATCATTCTCTAGTGGACTAACCTAAACGAATGGTCCCCATTGATATTGCTTGGTCCATCATCGGTCATCCATCTATGGACCCCACCTTACGTCGAGATCAATTACCGATTCTGATTTGTCGAGGCCGATTGTATCGGCCAATTTCGAATTGCTGATTATGATTTATTGATCGATTTCGATCATCATGACCTATTGTCGATTCTGATTGATGTGACCGATTTGTCGATTCTCATTATCGATCGATTCTGATTGTCATGACTGACTGCCAATTCTGATTGATGTGACCGATTTGTCGATTCTGATTATTGATCGATTTCGATTGTCGTGACCGATTATCGATTCCGATTGACGTGACCGATTTGCCGACTCTGATCACCGATTGTCGATTTCGATTGATGAGATCGATTTGCTGATTCTTATTATCTATTGATTCCGTTTATGATGACCGATTGTCGATTTTGATTATCGAGGATGATTATAGATCGTTTCCGATTGTCGTGGCTGATTGCCGATTCTAATTATCGTGGCCGATTGATCGATTAGCGATCGAGACTGATTAGCGTGACCGCTTATCGATTCTGAGTATTGAGGTCGATTATCGATCAATTTCGATTGCTGTGGTCGATTGACGATTCTGATTGTCGTGACTGATTCCGATTACTGAGGCCTACTCTAATTCAGATTTCGATTATTGAGGCCGATTTTGATTGTTGAGGCCGATTTCGATTGTTAAGGCCGATTGCCTAGACTTATATGATGTATATGAGACCTGTAGTTGAGGCCCATTGTGATGTATCTGTGGTCCTTGGGCAAGGCTGCTGTGTTGTATATTAGGTCTTTATGTGAGGCCGTCGACCCATTATGTGTTTGGCCCTATGAGGGTCATTCCTTGGGGAAAATGTTGGTTAAATATCCACATTGTCGAGGCCGATTATTGATTCTGATTATGAGTATGTGACTGCATAGCATCATAATACATGTCCATACGCATCATCTGCCTATTTGTTATGAGATGTGATTGACCATAGCATATGCTATAGGGTGGGTTGTTCACAGGGCTCCCTGATAGGCGGAGTTACCCCACATGAGATCATGACATGGACAGGATTGATGCACTCGCATTTGTGTGACATGACCACTGTACGCCCTAGCGACATTAGGGCCGTAGCCTCCACAGGTATTTCGTGGATGGCCGGATGGGACACCAAAAATCTGTTCTACATGGGGTGCTATAGATATCCCTGGGTGAAAGTTCCTAAATCCTCTTGGTTCCAGAGGTTGCTCCAACGTCTAAATCAGGTGGATGCATGAGCGCATGAGGGCTGTACACCATTAGGCCGTGTCTCCCATTGTGTTGTGGTCGGTTGGAAGGGGGTACGTCCTTATCTGCCCGAGAGGAGGGGGTAATGCTAGGCTGAGTCTGACTAGCTAGAGAAATGGATCCGCTATCAACGAGCCGAGCCCGATATTGGCAGGCGGATAGTGAGGTCTCTTCCACTCACCTTGTTACGCTCGTGGGGCGGCAACCTGGTTTAGAGTGTAATAGACCCCGATGGTTTTCCAGAGAGGAACCATACTGATATGTGGACTTATTGAGTAGGAGTTGCATGCTCATTCATTCATTCATTCACTATCCACTTGGGCTGGTGGTGCGCAACTAATTGTTATGCACTTTCGTTATGGAAAAGATTTCAGTTGGGCGCGCGACTAACCTGAGATCAGGAGTTTACCGCGTTGAGTCTGACTATCCAAATTTAGGTATGAGACTAGTTTGGATAGAAGTCTCTTGTGGTAGACCCCGTAGCCTACGATACTACGTACTGTCATCCCGACTTCACACCCCAGCATGGTTATTTCATTCGCATCGCATATTGCATTACATCCACAGGCATGTGGCATTTTGGGTTACTATGTTTCTGTACTTATATGGCCCAGATAGAGTTAGTAGGATTTGTTTATTGCATTGCATCCTCGGCATCTGATATTTGGCTCTTTATGACTCCTTATTGCATAGCTGTTCTATATTTCGTATTTTAATGTTGATTAACTTATGAACTTGTTCATACTTTCGCTTACTATGTTATCATATGATTTATGATCTTGTCAGTATTTCTGCTTATCCCGATAATGTACGATTTATGTATTACTAAAAATTTTGGTATTGTATGATGATGGCATTATATTGAATACTTGACACTTACTTTGTGCACACACTTACACCACCCTCTAAGCTTTGTATAAGCTTATGCACGATAGATACGTGCAGGTGATGTTAGGTTGCAGCAGTGTTGAGCTTGGAGCGTGTAACGGACTTCTGGAGCTGTAATTTTTGACATATGTATTTTCCTTTCATCACTGTATTCAAATATTTATATTAGTGGATATGTGATGATGATGTTGCCTTCGTGATTTGGGTAAACTTGTGGTTATGATTGTTATGAAACAAATGTACGTTAAAAAAGAAAATCCTCCTTATAGGATCTCAGGATCGGAATCTGGCGTATGGACGTTGGAAGCCGAGAATGGGATATTACGGAGGCTGTCGGCACCGGATTCGATGATCGGGATTCCTATGAATCCGATTTTTGGGTTTGGGGCGTGACATACATAGTTGGACATTTAATATGGTTGAAATCATATCATCATGGGTAGAAATATGCCATTGATAATATATAACTTTCTTTGGTGTGTACACTCCATATCAGACACTAAATCTCAAAAACTCTATTTTTAGGAACCAAATCGTGACGAAACTTTAGCAACAATCAGTTAGATCATTTAAATTGTTCCAAATCGATATAAAGACCTGAATCAATAAATTCGCCATTCATTGAGTCTACGAACTTTAACAGATGACACATCACCAAATCATGATAATTAGGTCACCTGATCACTAAATCTACTACTGATTTTCATCTAAACTAGGCTAGAAACCCTTAGAATCCTGAGGATCAAATTTAAAATGATCCGACCATTGTATAATTAGCAAACTGTCCTTAAATGCAAAGAATTGAGAATTATGGGCCTCCTTAGTTCCATATCAACCTCATTTTAATTAGGATCCATGGCCCAAAATGAGGAGTTTAAATGGATGAACAGAGTGGATCTTGGAAAAAATCACTATGGACCCCACCTCAATCTGTGAGTGTACATAGTGTGTGTGCACTCATTATGCACTGAATAAAAAGCCCCACTGGTTGACCCGACTATCCACGAAGAGGAAAGATCCTCTGCCTCTTTTGATTTTTCCTGCCCTTGGGTGTTTGAACGAACAATTGTTCGCTATTTGATGATTGTGGCCCACCATCTTTGATCATCAAGATGATCTAAACCATCCATCTTATAGGGCATGAAATCTTGACCAAAATCTTTGATTCTCATGAGTAGTTACACACATGCAAGCTCATAGAGTTAGATGCAAGTAGGTGGAGTGCGTCTTTGTAAGTGCTATGGTTTGAATCCTCTTTAGTTGTCAAATTTTGTGTGTCAAAACCTCCATATGTGTCTTATGTTTGTATCTTGTTAAATATATTCGAGACACCACGTCAACACTTTGAGACAAGAAGATGAACTCCTCAAGCTAGTTCAAGCTACAATATTGACGAGATTAAAGAAGAGATCAAGTTGAAGACTCTAACTCGAGTTCAAGTTCAAGACTCAAAGTTCACATATATTCAAGATCAAGACTCAAGCATAGTTAGGAAAATGAGCGCAACTCAAATTGACATTGACTTCAAAGCTTGTGAAGTGTTCAAGCTACATCAAGAAGAACTCAAGCTTCGTAAAGTTTAAAGTCTAAGCAAATGAAAGTTCAATGTCCTTACTTATTGAGGTTTGATTGACCTTAGGTTGACCTTTAGAGTAGGTCACTTTGGATACATAATTCATATATCTTTTACAAGTGATTTCGGTCTGTCCTAAGACTAGTCCTGGACTTGGTTCGACTAGTACTAGTACTGGCTCGACCAGTCCTAGCACTGGTTCGACCAATCCAAGATATTCCAAGACCAGTCGTAGTTTTGTTACAAATTATCAAATTTTTTCAGTTCGGTTACGACCAGTCCTGGAGTTAGCTCGACCAGTCGTGGGATGGTCTCGACTCGACCTTCGACCAGTCGTACAACTTTGACTCAAACTCCAGCGACTAAATCAAGTGTCGCACGACCAGTCGTGTAAGGGTCTCGACCCGTCGTGGACTAACTTCGACCAGTCATGGACTGCTCACGACCGGTCGTACAATGGTTTTATCCGATTGCGCCCGAAAATTCAAAAATCCGTTTCTTCTTCGACTAGTCGTGGTGACTCTAGGACCAGTCGAAGAAGAATTTCTGCAGCTATAAATAGCACACGAATTTCAGAGTTATTCATCAAAATTTAAGTGAATTTGAAGCTCCACTTTGAGATAAGTTTGTGTTTATTCTTAAGCTATATTGTGCATAATTCTATTTTCTTTTGTTAGCTTTTTACTATTTGATTTTATTATATATTCCAATCTGATTTGAAAAGAGGAAATATTGTTTTCCTTTTTCTTGGAATTAAAATCAAATAGAGCTAGCCCAATCTGATTTAATTTAAAATTAATTAGAACTTATAACCATTATAAAGTGAGTATTGGACATTGAACTTTCATATTCAAACATCTACTTGAATTGGTTCTTCCGGGTTGCTATAAGAGGAGAAATCCAGGCATTTTATAATTCTGTAAAATTTCCATTCTTTTGGTTTTTGTTTGGGATTCGCTAGAAAAATTCCATTTGTATAGTTATCTGATGAGAGCCAGAAAACTCAGAATAGTGTGTGTTTTTAAATTGTGTAAGCCCAAGTTAAAAAGACACAATTGTAAAGGTTTTAGGTGAACCTGTGAAACCTATTTTGATAGTGAACGCTAATATCTCTTTGTGAGGATATTAGGAGTGGAGTAACATTCTGTGTGGCTGTTGTGAAACAGTTGGTGTACACACAGGCGAACCATTATAACTCTTTATCTTGTAGATTGAATGCTTGCTTAATTTTTATATCTTTTATCATTCAGATTTGTGGAATGTATGTGTGGATGAGAATATTGTAAAGATTTACATTTCAAGCAAGTGTGGGAATGTTGTAATAAATTAGATTTAAATTTCTATAATTTATTTCAATTCCTTGCTATTTATTTATTTCTATTCAAATTGAGTTCTTGATTCAAAAGACGTTCTAGAAATAAGGTTGTCCTACCATAAGCCCTTGTTTATTATGGTGTAAGGTTATCCTTAGAACTGAATTGGTATCAACCTCTTAATGCTTGTTTATTGAGATTGATTTAATTTTAACATTGTGAATTGATTTATTATTGTAAGGCTATTTCTTTATTTTATTCCGTTGTGTTTAATTTTAATTTGGTATAGTCCTATTCACCCCCCTCTAGGACATATAACTTGGCCATTTCAAGTGGTATCAGAGCCTAATAGCTCGCTCTTATTGCTTTTTATTTGGATTTATTTCCTGAGCTAACGATCTAAGCTATATAAAAAGTTATCAAATTTCGATAGCCTTTCAGTCACTAGGCGTCCACCATTTGATGGATCCAACTATGCCTATTAGAAAGCCAGAATGAGGATCTTCCTCAAATCAATGGATGAGAGTGTGTGGCAAGCCACAGTGACCAAATAGAAACCCCCTACCACTGAAGTGACTGGAACCGACGGTTCAAAAACAATGAGAGTGTCTCCCTATTTCTCATGGACTACACTTCAGAAAAGTGAGACTAGTGCCAATGCTAAAGCACTAAATGCTATCACTTGCGCACTATCATCGGATGAGTTCAAAAGAATCATATCCTATGATACTGCAAAGCAAGACTGAGATATATTAGAAATGACACACAAGGGTACTTTAATTGTCAAGAAATCTAAAGTCCAACTTCTCACAACTAAATTTGAAGAAATTCATATGGAGAAAAATGAAATGTTTATAGACTTTTACACTAGATTGAATGACATTGTAAACTCAATGTGAGGTCTTGGCGATAAAATCCTAGAAAGTAAAGTGTGTGCAAAGATACTGCGCTCACTTCCTGAACGGTTCAACTCAAAAGTAACCGCGATTCAGGAACTTGGTGATACGGATAATATGAAGGTAGAAGAACTAGTTGGTTATTTACAAACCTATGAATTAAAATTTAAAGCTCCTAAAGAAAAATCTATCGCTTGAACATCTTCTAAAGGTATTTCTTAAGAAAACTCGAATTTAGAAAATTCAAAAGATGATATGGCGCTTTTAGCAAAAAAGTTTTACAAGATTTTCAAAAGTAAGAAAATGGTCGATTTTCAAAAGACAAACGAAAAGAAACGATCTAAACCAAAGTCTAGAATTTAGAAGTCTTTGAAAGATAGTCAATATTACAACTTCCAAAAATATGGGTATTTAGCAAACAAATGTCCTAAAAAGGACAAACCCAAGAAGAAGAGTATGTTGGCTACATGGGACGAATCATCTGATTGTGAAGCCACTTCTGAAGTCGGGCAATGATGTAAAATCCCTTATGACTAGCTAAGTTCACATTCTCAGATCACGATGATTCAACTAGTGAAGAAAATTTGCATAGTGATCATGAAAATGAAGAAGATCTTCAAGATGCTTATAATGCCTCATATAAGGAAAGTTATAAAATTGCTCTCAAACTTAAACTTCAAAAAGAAAAGTTTTCTGAACTCAAAGAATGTTTTGAGACTCTTGTTTTAGAAAAATTTCAAATTTCAGATTGCTTTGAAAAATTAAAATGTGATTTAGAATTCAAAACCTCCCTGATTGAAGATTTGAAATCTGAAAATGAGAAACTTAAAAATAAAGTATCTTCTCTTCTGAGTTTAAAGGACACATGGAGATATGCCCAAGGTGATCTAAAGTTAGAAAAATTATTATCCGGATCAAGAAAAAGTGGTGATCGATCTGGGTTGGGCTATGATAAGAATATACCTCCTAAACAGAAAGATACTCCTCTCAAATTTGTGAAAGGAGAAGCCTCAAACTCAAAAGAGAAAAGTACTTATCGAGGTTTTTCTAAAAATATAAAAACTTTTCAAAAACCTAAAAGCAACTATGTCAATTTCAAAAATCAGAATAGAAACCCGCTAGCTGAAAAGATAGTTGATTTACTCAAGGAGCTCTTAAAATCTAACTCGGTAGGTCATTCTTACAACTACAATCAAAAGAAGATCAACTATACACCTAAACCCATAACAGTTCTGAAATGGGTTCCTAAAGTTGCTTGCTTGGTTGCTCACACTGCTTTCAAAGCAACAAGTCATTCAAAGTGGTACCTAGATAGTGGATGCTCTAGGCATATGACAGGAGATAAAGTTTTATTCACTGATCTTAAAGATATGACTGATGGGTCAGTCACATTTGGTGATGGAAGCAATTGCAAGATTATTGGTAAAGGTACGGTTCAACTTTATAACCTTTCTTTATTTAAAGATATTTTATATGTTGAGGGGCTAAAACACAACCTATTAAGCATATCTCAAATATGCGATAACAACCATAGTGTGAAATTTTCCAATCAAGGTTGTGAGACCATAAACAGAAAGGGTTCTGTAATATTATCTGGTCACAGAACTTCTGAAAACTACTATATAGTAAGTGATGATAGCTCATTTAACCAAAAGTGCTACATGGTCCATACCAATGAGACAGAACTTTGGCATAAACGACTTGGACATGTACACTATCAGAATTTATATAGGTTGAGCAAAGGAGAACTAATTAAAGGTCTACCTAAATTGTAAAAAGTAGATAAAATATGTGGTGAATGCCAGTACGGTAAACAAACTAAAAGCTCTCACAAAAAGGTGAACTCTAATGCCACATCAAGACCACTCGAGCTTCTCCACATGGATCTTATAGGACCAACTAGAACGAAAAGTCGAGGTGGCAAAAAATACATCTTGGTTATCGTAGATGATTATACAAGATACACTTAGGTTTTATTCTTAAGAGACAAATCAGAAACCCTTGATGAAGTGAAAAAGATCATCAAACGGATCCAAACTGAAAAATGTTCTCAAGTCAGTAAGATCCGTAGTGATTATGGATCCGAATTTGAAAATAGCCATTTAAAAAAATTTTGTAGCGATCAGGGAATATTGCATGAATTCTCTGCACCCAAAACACCACAACAAAATGGTATTGTGGAAAGATAAAATAGAGTGCTTCAAGAAATGAGAAATGTTATGTTAAATAACATGAAGCTCCCTAGAAATCTATGGGCTAAAGCAGTGAATACTGCCTACTACATCATTAATCGTGTTTATACTTGTAAATCTAATAATAAAATAGCTTATGAAATGTGGTTTGACAAAAAGCCTACTGTCAAATACTTTCATGTTTTTGGCAGCAAGTGCTATATTTTGCTTGACCGTGAAAACTTGGGAAAGTTCGACACTAAAAGTGACAAAGGGACCTTTTTAGGATATTCTTTAAACAGTCGTGCTTATCATGTATTGAACAACAGGACTGGTGTGATTTAAGAGTCAATTAATGTGGTCATTGATGATCACTTGAATACACTTGCCCCTAGTTCAGACAATGATGAAGTTCTTGTAATTGAAAAACCAGATACTTCATCATGTGAAATTAATTCTGAATTAAGGACTGTTAAAGATCATCCAACTACTCAAATTCTTAGAAACCCTCTCACTGGTGTGCGCACTCATAGACAAATAGAAGACATATGTAATTACGTATGTTTTACATCCCAGATTGAACCGGTAAACGTAAAAGAAGCACTTTCTGATGAAAAATGGATAGTTGCGACGTAGGAAGAACTTAATCAATTTGTTCGTAATGATGTCTGGTATCTTGTTCCTAGACCTAAAGATAAACACATAATTGGAACAAAATGAATTTTTAAAAATAAGTCTGATGAACTTAGAAATATTATTCGAAATAAAGCAAGACTAGTTGTACAGGGGTACACACAGATTGAAGGTATTGACTATGATGAAACCTTTTCCCCTGTAGCCCATCTTGAATCTATCAGACTTTTTATATCCATCTCATGTGTTAGGAAGTTTAAAATTTTTCAAATGGATGTGAAGAGTGCCTTTTTGAATAGCTATTTACATGAAGAGGTATATGTGGAACAACCTACCAGGTTTGAAGACCCTAAGCTTACTAATCATGTATACTGCCTTAAAAAAGCTCTCTATGGTTTGAAACAAGCTCCTATGGCATGGTATGAAAAATTGACAAAGTTTTTACTAAGTCTCAATTTTCAAATGGGCAGTGTCGATAAGACGCTCTTTGTTAAAAAACATAACAATGATATTCTAATGGTTCAAATCTATGTTGATGATATAATTTATGGATCAACTTGTACTAACATGACTATTGAGTTTGTAAATCTAATGAAATCTGAATTTGAAATGAGCATGGTTGGGGAATTAAATTATTTCCTAGGGTTGTAAGTAAAACAACAACCTGATGGAATTTTTATTTCTCAAACCAAGTATGCTTTGAACTTGATTAAGAGGTTTAGATTTGAGAATGGTAAGAATTTTGATACACCTATGAGTACAACTCTAAGACTGTTAAAAAACTCTACAGGTAAAGATGTAGATTCTAAATTGTATCGTAGCATGATTGGTAGTTTGCTTTACTGAACTGCTAGTAGACCTGATATTGCTTTAAGTGATGAAATTTGTGCTAGATATCAGTCTAATCATAAAGAATCTCACTTAACTGCCACTAAGCGAATTATTAGATATGTCGCAAGTTCAGTTAATTTGGGTCTTTGGAATCCTTATGATACTAGTGTTCAATTGGCTGGGTATTCAGATGCTGATTGGGCTGGTAATATCGATGACAGAAAATCAACCAGTGGTGGTTGTTTTTACATTGGAAACTGCTTGGTTTCTTGGTCTAGCAAGAAGCAAAGTTCCATATCACTCTCAACTGCTGAGGCTGAATACATTGCAACTGGAAATGCATGTACACAGCTAGTTTGAATGAAACGTATGTTGAGTGATTATGGTATCACACAGGATTCAATGGTTTTAGACTGTGATAAAGTACGATAAATATTTTGAAAAACCCAATCCAACATTCACGTACTAAGCACATTGACATTAGATTTCATTATATTCGTGAATTAGTAGAAGAAAAAGTAATATCCTTAGAATACATACCTACTGAGACTCAGCTTGCTGACATATTCACCTAACCGCTCAACAAAAGAAGGTTTAATAAATTAAAATTTGACCTTGGTATGTGTAATTTAAAATGATTGATCATACATCTCTGTATCATAGTGTATATATATTAAATACTTTAATTCATTAAATTTCAAAATTTAAAGAAAATTATATATTTTTTCTGGTACACGACCAGTCGTGGAAGAGCTCGACTAGTCGTGTCATGACCGGTCGAGGACGTCTGCCGACCAATAGTGGAGCGCGCTATCTTCATTATTTAGGAAAAAATCACATCTTCTTCATTCCATTTCTCTTCTCCAACGAGCTGAGCTACGACTCATCGAAACCCTCTGTTTGATTCCTTCAGGTTAGAGTATTTTTCCTTGCTTTCTTGAAGAATTACAGTCGTTTCTCTTCAATTTCTTGATTTTTGTTGTCTATTTTAACTCTTTCTTCAAGTTTTTTGAGTTTTCTTCCTCATTTGCTGATTCTAGAGAAGCCCATCTCTATTTTCTTGATATCTCTTATATTTCTTCAAGAAAATGGACCCTAGAGCTAAAAAGAAAAATTTTAGAGGTGCTTCTTCTTCTAGATCAATGTTATCACTAAACGCCATCTTAGGGCTCCCGAAGATGATCCACCGTATATTCGTGATTTGCGTATGCGCAATGTGATTGTAGAAAAGGCCGTTGATTTAAACCATATCGCTCCTTTCAATCTTTTTCCTCTCCTTCAATCTGTAGGTTGGGAAAATATTTTACGCTGGGGTAGGCCGGCATACCAGTCCATAGCGCAGGCCATGGTAGCATGCATAACTGAATTTTTTACTGAGCAACTAACTTTTACTATTGCTACTAGAGAAGGGCCTTTTCCTATTGATTGACATTTAATCTCAGACCTTATGGACATATCAGTAAATGATGAAGGTATTCATCCTACATACTGGCTGAAAAAGTAACTGAATCAGAAAAATATGTTTTTACCAGAGCATTGTGTAACATGGATGCACCATGGAATCAAACTGAGAATGCCCTCACGTCCAGATACTTGTTATCCAGATACAGAGTTTTATATCGTATCTTTATCTCTAATCTGTATCCCCACTCTGGAAACAAAATTGAGTTGACTCTGCTTATGGTTCATATTTTGTACTAAATCATTACTGGCGTTAATGTCTGTTTGCCCTCTTTGATTTGTTTCTCTATTATTCAATTCCGTATGCATCCTTGTCATAGTGATATCCCATTTGGGTATCTGATGAATGTGTTAGATACTCATATGTTAGTCGCTATGCCCGTTGGAGAGGCTCCTATCCAACACCTTATATTCAACAACTCCAACATAAACAAAATGAAATTGGAGTTAGCTCGAGGAAAAGTTGATATTGGTGCGGGTGGAGCTGCTGCTGAAGATGAAATTGGTGTCGAGGGTGATGATTTGCGACCAGATGATATAGACATGGATGATATCTTTAATGAACTTGATTCGGACTCTGGAAATGATCTAGACTTTGAACCTTCTGATTTCAATACATGTTTGAGTGCATTAGAGGAGAAGGTGGAGAATATGAATGTTGGCCATATTCTGCAGTTTAAAAATATGTGCAAGTATTTTAGATGCTTACAAAAAGGCCTTCATCAAATTGATCCTACCATACCTGCACCTTCTTCTGGATCAGATTGAGGATTTTACTCTTTGGTTTGTAATAAGTATAAGACTTTGCTTTATCTCTATTTGTGTGACTGAGTTTCTTTGACTTGACTTGATAACGTTTTATGATATGATATGTATTCTAACTCCTTTATTAATTATCATATTTTTAATTCTTCCTTTGTCATATTTTTGATAAAATGGGAGAGAATTGTGGGATTGATTATGATTG
Source organism: Magnolia kwangsiensis (assembly GCA_037074715.1). Classification (NCBI taxonomy): domain Eukaryota; kingdom Viridiplantae; phylum Streptophyta; class Magnoliopsida; order Magnoliales; family Magnoliaceae; genus Magnolia; species Magnolia kwangsiensis. The sequence goes on from CM073582.1 coordinate 19,014,903, forward strand.
GTACACATATTATGATTGATACAGATACATATATGATGATTGGTAGGTGTACTACTCAGGGGGAGTTGGTAAACTTACAGGATGTATTATGCTTGGTTATCTCATGACAACTGATTATCTCATGACAACTGGTGCATGATTCTTTATTGATGCTTGTGCTCTGCTTCTCTTATTTTATTTTATGCATTGAACTATAGGAGTATGTTTTGTCATAAATTTGACAAAGGGGGAGATTGTAAGTGCTATGGTTTGAATCCTCTTTGGTTGTCAAATTTTGTGTGTCAAAACCTCTATATGTGTCTTATGTTTGTATCTTGTTAAATATGTTCGAGACACCACGTCAACACTTCGAGATAAGAAGATGAACTCCTCAAGCTAGTTCAAGCTACAATATTGACGAGATTAAAGAAGAGTTCAAGTTGAAGACTCTAGCTCGAGTTCAAGTTCAAGACTCAAAGTTCATATACATTCAAGATCAAGACTCAAGCATAGTTAGGGAACTGAGCACAACTCAAACTGACATTGACTTCAAAGCTTATGAAGTGTTCAAGCTACATCAAGAAGAACTCAAGCTTCGTAAAGTTCAAAGTCTAAGCAAATGAAAGTTTAATGTCCTTACATATTGAGGTTTGATTGACCTTAGGTTGACCTTTAGAGTAGGTCACTTTGGATACATAATTCATATATCTTTTACAAGTGATTTCGGTCTGTCCTAAGACTAGTCCTGGACCTGGTTCGACTAGTCCTAGCACTGGTTCAACCAGTCCAAGATATTCTAAGACCAGTCGTAGTTTTGTTGCAAATTATCAAATTTTTTCAGTTCGGCTACGACCAGTCCTAGAGTCAGCTTGACCGGTCGTGGATGGTCTCGACTCGACCTTCTACCAGTCGTACAACTTCGACTCAAACTCTAGTGACTAAATTAAGTATCGCACGACCAGTCGTGTAAGGGTCTCGACCGGTCGTGGACTGACTTCGACCAGTCGTGGACTGCTCACGACCGGTCGTACAACGGTTTTATCCAATCGCGCTTGAAAATTCAAAAATCCATTTCTTCTTCGACCAGTCGTGGTGACCCTAGGACCAGTCGAAGATGAATTTGTGCAGCTATAAATAGAACACGAATTTCAGAGTTATTCATCAAAAATTAAGTGAATTTGAAGCTTCACTCTGAGATAAGTTTGTGTTTGTTCTTAAGCTATATTGTGCATAATTCTATTTCCTTTTGTTAGCTTTTTACTATTTGATTTTATTTTATATTCAATCTGATTTGAAAAGAGGAAACATTGTTTTCCTTCTTCTTGGAATTAAAATCAAATAGAGCTAGCCCAATTTGATTTAATTTAAAATCAATTAGAACTTAGAACCATAATAAAGTGAGTATTGGACATTAAACTTTCATATTCGAACATCTACTCTAATTAGTTCTTCCTGGCTGTTACAAGAGGAGAAATCTAGGTATTTTACAATTCTGTAAAATTTTCATTCTTTTGATTTTTGTTTGGGAATCGCCAGAAAAATTCCATTTGTATGGTTATCTGCGGAGAGCCAGAAAACTCAGAATAGTGTGGATTTTTGGATTGTGTCAGCTCAAGTTAAAAAGATACAATTGTGAAGGTTTTAGGTGAACCTGTGAAACGTATTTTGATAGTGAATGCTAATAACCCTGTGTGAGGATATTAGGAGTGGAGTAGCATTCTGTGTAGCTGTTGTGAAACAGTTGGTGTACACACAGGCGAACCACTATAACTCTTTGTCTTGTGGATTGAATGCTTGCTTAATTTTTATATCTTTTATCATTCAGATTTGTGGAATGTATGTGTGGATGAGAATATTGTAAAGATTTACATTTCAAGCAAGTGTGGGAATGTTGTAATAAATTAGATTTAAATTTCTGCAATTTATTTCAATTCCTTGCTATTTATTTATTTCTATTTAGATTGAGTTCTTGATTCAAAAGACGTTCTAGAAATAAGGTTGTCCTACCATAAGCTCTTGTTTATTATGGTGTAAGGTTGTCCTTAGAACTGAATTGGTATCAACCTCTCAATGCTTGTTTATTGAGATTGATTTAATTTTAGCATTGTGAATTGATTAATTATTGTAACGCTATTTCTTTATTTTATTCTGCTATATTTAATTTTAATTTGGCATAGTTCTATTCACACCCCCTCTAGGACATATAGCTTGGCCATTTCATTCTTTAACGGGCTTTGTTCGTTCAAGCATATTGCGGCCCACCTCCACAATCTAGCTTGGAGATGCAAACAGTACATTTCGTAGTACATGAGATCTGAACCAAAACCCATGCTTTCCACTCATGAGTGCGCTAAGATTCAAACCACTTTCTTTGTCAGAGATTAGTTTTGACAATAAATGGAATCTGATCAAACTGTGATTAATATGGCCCATTGTTCGCTTATATAAATCGTTCACCTCATAGAGCTTGAAATTCTGATCACAACCATGGGTATCCGTACGAGTGTAGGTGCACGTGTATGTTGTAAATCAGCTCAAAGTCATCCCTGCACGCGTGATTCATTTCTGAAAATGGAAATTGTCTCTATCCCTTTCACAAACTAGTTATTGCAATCAATGTGACTTGTCTTTATTGATTCCAACCGTCCATCTGAAACAAATCCTAGCCCTCCATTCAAAGGGTTTCCTTCGTATCAAAGAGCAAAGAGTGGCCAATTTTATTGCGCCAACTGTTTACAATCATCTCTTAACAATGAAATGAATCTACGTCATTTAATCTCTATCCAATGGTTTTAGAAGAATCTAGGGCAAAATATAGAGGGAGAAGATATAAATGCAAATGAGTTTCTTCTTTGTTTCTTTTGAAAACTAAAAACTGGCTGATTCCTTCTTCTTTCGAACCCAAAGACCCAACCACATTCAACTTTTGGATATCCATGTCCACAAAGCTCCATGGAGCTAAGCCAGACCGTCCACGAGCGGTGGAATGAAGAAAAACCCATCGAGTCTCATTTCGCCATTAACACCTGAAGCTTCTTCCTCGTTTGAAGCTAATTCACACGTTCATTGGCAGGCCTACAATCCCATATCTGAATTATCGAGTTGATGTGAGGCAGCCCAAGCTTTAGCCCAGAGGAGAGAAGAATTTAGAAGAAAAGAAGGAGAAGATATAAAGTGATGAGAGAGAGATTGGTGGTCGTTATTGAAGTCGGGTTTAGAACCGAGTTCTATCAGTTTACTTTTGAGCACTACTGAGTTGTGAATCGAGTTGTTGTCCATGTGAGTCTGAGACTCCTTTCAATCTAGAGCAGGGAGAGTGAGTAGATGGAGGGAGAAGCATGCTGATTCAACTCGAGGGAGAAGCATGCTGATTTAACTCATCACTGTCGCACCACAACTCAATCTATTTAACTCAATCGAATGGTTGGGTGTCAATCACAGTTTTGAGTCTCGAATGAGTTAACCTGGAGATTCATATTGAATTTGTCGAGTTGTGTTTGGTATGGGTTTGTCCATCCACTTTAGAGGTCCAGGCTAAGAGAGACAGAGAAGAAGCAAGGTGTGGCAGTGGATTATTCTTCCAGCCCTTATTGTTGAGTCACCTAATCGATTCATTATTCATTTGAACAATTGAACCTATGATAGCATGCCAAGTTTAGTTCTGATTTATTCGAATCTGAGAGGAAAAGAAAGAGAAGCAAAAGGAGGAAGTAGAAAGAAGAGAAGAGAGAGAAGCATGAAAATGAGAGAGAGAGAGAGAGAGAGAGAGAGAGAGAGAGAGAGAGAGAGAGAGAGAGACCCAGGTTTGGGAGTGAGTTAGTTAGGAGTCGAGTTGTTGGGTGATTTCTAGCAATGGATGATGGTTGAGAGGAGTGAAGAAGAAATTGGAGAGAAGGAAAGAGGAGATTATGAGTCACTACCGAGTTAACTTAATGAGATTCGTCGAGTCTAGTGACAAATCTGACCTGGTTGTGTTAATTAAGTCCCGCTAGTGTTAGGTCTCCATATCGGGCGATTTGAATTCTAAGGTGAGTCGACCCTCCCTAGTTGCAAGTTGGATTTCTTTATTAGTTATACTCGTATTATTGTTAATTAATATTCTTGTTGTTATTATTGATATTATTACTTTTTTTTTAAGAATTTATCATTAATCTTATTAGTTATTATTATATTATAATTAGTAATATCATTAATATTATTATTAATGGTTACATCTATTAGAGTTTATATCCTAAATCTAAACTATAAATCAACTACTCTAGTTCTATATTAAAGCCCTAAATCTAAGTAATCCAAACTCTAGGCTATGATCTTAATTATAAATAGTGTGTAAAACTTCAATCTAACCGTACGATTTCACAATTCATGGTAGGATTCGATTTTAAGGGTGTGCGCACTTTCTAGCGACATTAGTAGGTGATTCAACTCATAAGGTGATGACTTTTCTAATTGGGCTTTTCACTTTCATGATAGTCTAAGTGATAGTTTCACATTTTAACTTAGACTGATAATTGTTAACTTTATTTCATGCTCACCTCTGTTAGTTATTGGATTAATAGATCCTCAAATCATTTGTTCAACATTTATTTAGTATAAGCAGTTTCATGCCACACATGAATACCTTCTCATACTTGTGGATTGTTTATGAAGCTTGAATTACCGCATCAATTAATGGGAAACCTAACTCATGTATGGAAATTTGGAATTAGAATATGAACTTGAATGATTGTGATCAGTTATATAAAATGGTTCCTCAAACTAGTTGTCATTTTTTTGTAATTGATTAAATGGATTTTTTTATGGAATTACCATCTTGTGGATCATTCGTGCCTATGTGGCTTTTGGGTTAGCCCCATTTTTTTATCGCAACCTTGAATGGAGTTTTTGCCCAATGTGAATCTTGATGAACTATTTTGAATAACCTCATGATGGTAAGATGTACTTGTTATATTATAGCTACTAGTTAAAGAGGTTGTCATTAAACATCCTACTTGTTGGAGTTTCATGAGTCGAGGATAGTGGTATGGAATACTATCCTCGAGCTGTTGGCCTATGCTGGGTAACGAGCGCCCCATAGTGACCTTTGAGCTTTCTTAAAAAGGTTATTTGTAACTGGACTAATAACGGTTAGTCTAATCATGCATTTCATGGCATACAGGCAATAATTAGTGGCTAATATAGATGTTGTAGCACATATCTTTTGTCGTGGTATGTTTCATTATCTTCTAGACCACCGTTGATCGACCTTGTAAGTGTTGTGATATATAAAGTACATTTATTTGCCAAATTTTGATAGGACAAATCAATTTATGATGTAGTGCACTCAAATGATGGAAAGTTCACCTTCAAGTGAATCAAGATGGAAAGTTCACCTTCAAGGTCAACACATGAAGTTGGAAAGTGTAAGTTCAAGACATGAAGATGGTTACTTCAAAGTCCAAAGTATTCAAGCTCTACTTCACTTCAAGTTCAAGATCAAGCTACATCTACAAGATTACTTCAAGCAGAAGATTGACTGAACGCAATTGAAGATTCAAGTAGAAGCTACAAGGTATACACTTCAATGTATAATAATTTCAGGTATATTTGACCCTAGAAAGACCTTAGACTTAGGTTCTTTCAAATGCCAAACATATATGGGTTTTTATACTTTAATTACACTAGTCTAAGCCTTAGTTCAACTGGCCCAAGCTTTGGTTCGACTGGTCTAGGAAAAACTTTAACCAGTCTAAGTTTAAAACTGAAAAATAGATAAAATCTGTTGGTACCTCGACCAGTCAAGTAAGGTGTTCGACCAGTCGAAGGTGGCTCGACTCGAACTCCAATAACTATTTCAAAGCACCCTCGACTAGTCGAAGGTTGTGCTCGATCGGTCGAACAGGGCCCTTGACCAGTTGAGCAGGGCCTTCGACCAGTCGAAGGACGGTTTTATTTGATCGCGCTTAAAATTTGAAATTTAGTTGATTCTTAGACCAGTCAAAGGAGACCTTAGACCAGTCGAAGCAACAACTTTTCATCTTATAATTAAAGGTCTTTTCTCACTCCGAGTTAATTTATTCAAGTCACGAAAAGCCTTTACTTTGAGAGAAAAAAGTCTCCATCTTCTTCAAGCTATAGAATGGTATTTTAAATTCTTTTTATATAGCTTTTATTTTGTAATTCCTGTATCTCTTTTTATGAATCTTATGCTTTAAAGGAAATTTTTAATCTTCCTTTTTGAGATCTAAGGAATTCAAATAAGTAGCCCAGGTTTGAATTAAATTAAAATCAATTAGAACATAGAACCCTTGATTTTGGTTATTGGACATCGAACATTGAATATTCTTCATTAAGCGAAGCGGTTGTACGGGCTACATCGAAGAGCGTCTTCTGAAGAAGATAAGTATCTATTTTTCATTTTTGGTTTATTTGAGTTATCTAAAAAAATCTCATGTATTGGTTTTGACTGAGATAGCCAGAAAATCTCAGTGTGTGGGGTTTTGATTGTGAGAGCCCTTCTAAAATCACTACTGTATAGGTTTTAAAGTGAACCTAAGAAAACCTTAATTATTAGTGAACGCCAATATGATGTGAGTTGTGATTATTGGGAGTGGAGTAGGTGTGGATGTTTGAGGACAGTTGGTGTACACACCGAACCACTATAATTCATGGTGTTTTGTGGTGAATGATGTTTGGGATGTATATGTGGTGAATGATTATAAATCTTTATGTATATGTGGTGAATGCTTGTAATAGATAATTGCATTTCCTTTTCCTCTTGTTTTAGTTTGTGATCTTGATCCTTACTAGTTCGTGAAATCAAGTTGTCCTACCTAAAACCTTGGTTTTTGGTATAAGGTTGTCCTATGAACATGGTTTGAATCAATTTCTCAATATTATTACAATTGAGATCTTTGATTAAGTTCTAATTTATTTATTCTTTTAGTGCTTTAATTATTTATTTGGCATAGTCCTATTCACCCCCCCTCTAGGACTGATAGCTCACCTCTTTCAAGTGGTATTAAAGCTAAGTGGCTCATTTATTTGGATTAAATTCCTAAAGTTTAAAGATCCAAAGCTTTTATTATGTCAAATTTCGAAAGCCTGTCTATTACCAGGTCACCACCATTTGATGGCTCAAATTATTCCTATGGGAAAGCCAGAATGAGATTTTTTTAAAAAATACATACATGAAAGCATGTGGCAAGCCATGGTAACCAAATGGAAACCACCGATGTCTGAGGTTCTAGGCAGTAATGGAACCAACTCTATTAAAAAAAAACCATTTTATTTATGGACCACACCTCAAAAAAATGAAAGCAGTGCATATGCAAAGGCCTTAAATGCCTTTACTTTTGCTTTATCACATGATGAATTCAAAGGAATTATTTCATGTGATACAACTAAACAAGCCCAGGACATCCTTGAAATGACACATGAAGGAATAACTATTGTCAAGAAATCTAAAGTTCAAATCCTCACTATACGGTTTGAGGAAATTCGTATGGAAGAAAATGAAACTTTTATAGACTTCTATACGAAATTAAATGACATAGTAAATTCCATGTGAGGTCTAGGCGATGGAATCCCAGAAAGCAAGGTCTGTGTTAAGATACTGTGATATCTTCCTGAGAGGTTTAATTCCAAAGTAACTGCCATTAAGGAACTTAGAGACACTGATCAAATGAAGGTTGAGAAGTTAGTCGGTTCACTCCAAACATACGAGTTAAATTTCAAAGCTCCTAGAGGTAAGTCCATAGCCCTTAAGTCATCCAAGTCTATTTCAAAAGAAAACAATGTTAATTCTGATGTAGAAGATACTGAGGATGATATGACTTTACTTGCTATAAAGTTTTACAAAATTTTCAAAAATAAGAAACGATCTGATTTTCAAAAACCTTCTGATAAAAGAAAAAGAAAATAAAAAACTTGAAAATCTGCAAAAGACAACTAATGTTTCAACTGCCATGAATATGGGCATTTGATGAATAAATGTCCCAAAAGGGATAAATAAAAAAGAAAGGGCAAGATTGCAACTTGGGATGAATCATTCGGCTTTGAAAGTTCTTCTTAGTCAGATGAATCAGAACAAGAAACTTCAAATGAAGTGAAAGCCCTAATAACTATAGCCAGAGTCACCTCCTCAGATAGTTGTAACTTATCTGATTATGAGAATCTCAGGAGTGACCCTAAAAATGAAAATGAAGATGATCTTCGAGACACATATAATGCCATATATAGGGAAAGTTATAAAATAGCTGTCAAGTTAAAAAAGAAGAACTTGAAAATGTTGTTTTGGAAAAGTCTCATCTTTCTAATTGGTATGAAAAAACCAAACTTGATTTAAGTTTTAAAACTTCTGAATTTGAAACACTCAAAATAGAAAATGAGAAGTTAAAACTCGAAGTCTATTCTCTATTGAGTTTTAAGGACACTTGGAGATATGCCCATGGAGACCTTAAGCTGGAAAAATTACTAACCGCATCCAGAAAATGTGGTGATAGATTGGGTCTGGTCTATATCAAAGATGCTCCATTGAAAAATAAGACTGCATCACCTATTTTTGTAAAAGGAGAGTCCTCGAACTCAAAAGGTAATAATTTGAGAAATAACCAAAATAATTTCAAAAATTCAAAACCTTTTCAAGCTTCTAAATTCAAACCTAATAACATCAGCTTTAAAAATCAAAGTCATAACCCCTTAGCTAAAAAAATAGTGGACTTACTCAAAGAGCTTCTCAAATCTAGCTCTAATGTTATCGGGGTTGATAAAAAGAGATATTCCAACTCTTATAAGCCGAGAAAAACCAATGGTACTCCTAAACCCATGATTACAATGAAATGAGTTCCAAAAGTTGCTTGCCTTGTTGCCCGCACTGCCTTCAAAGCTTTACATCATTTTGAATGGCTATCATGGGTACCGTACCAATCATGGCATATCACAAGAGTTTTCTGCTCCTAAGACACCTTAACAAAATGGGTTTTTTGAAAGGAAGAATAGAGTACTACAAGAGATAGCCAATGTTATGCTAAATAGAATGAATTTACTTAAAAACTTCTGAGCTGAAGCTATAAATACTACATGCTATATTATAAATCGTGTGTATGTAAGAAAATCTAAAGATAAAACAGCTTATGAGTTGTGGTTCAATAAGAAACTAATTATTAAGTACTTTTAAATTTTTGCAAGTAAGTGCTTTATTTTACGTGACCGTGAAAACTTAGGGAAGTTTGAAGCCAAGAGTGATGAAGGGATTTTCTTGGGGTATGCTCTGAATAGTCGAGCGTATCATTTTCTTAGCTTGTATGGTTTCCACTATTGTAATTGGGGGTGGAAAAATGTCTTATTGGTTTAGATGTGCTAGGGGAGATCTGGACCGCATATGAGTTCGGGTCACTGGAGATGAGTAACTTTGGCGAGCTGATTGCAGTGGAGGTGACATGGTCGGGGATGCACCACTATGTTTAATACTCTTCGTCACCTCTCGAGTAGGAGAATATAAGGCAATAGCAAATGTTGGAGGAATTCCTGCAGGACCTGCAATATCATTGTCAGTAGGTTGCCCTATGTGAGACCTTAAAAGGTCCAAAGGGGTTCCATGAAAAATTGACCCCTCGAGAGTATTTGCTGGCTTGATATGTTGGATAGGTTCTTCTAAAGAGATCTTCATGCAAACCTGACTGGGAGCAGGAGCATGATCTGTTTCCATAATATATCTAACTCCTTACTTTAGGGGATAGTTTCTTAATTTTAGTGAAGGGATCCATACAAGGGAATCAACAGGTAAGCAACAGTGAATGAGAGAGAACTGGTGTGTCCACTATCGCATCCAGCAGTATGAGGAGTGAACGAAGAACTTATGACTAGGGATGATAAAATGGGAATTAATACATGCAACCAACAGTTATTTCCATATCAATGCCCAATTATAAGGGCCAATGTCGTAGCTTCTCATGATACGTGTCACTATACCACAATCCTTCGGTATTGTTTGGTCATAGCCAAATTGATGGGCAAACCTACTCGAATAGTACGAATCTCATCGAAACTCATTCTCATCTCTCATTGGAAGACTGTTTGACCAGATTAAAATAAAAAATGCCTGCTCACATGGTTGGAGAGAGTCATTATCTATGTCATCCTTATCTTTAGCATATCTTGGGAATGAGAACTGATAAAAGTCCAAGCATATGTTGTCTCAATCTTCTCTACGACCCAATTATAAGTCTTTTTTACCATTACTCGCTTCTGATATGCTAGAGAGGGAGATGGTCTAGATTGACATAAGATTTTTTCAATTCATTATATCCATGAGAAATAAACACCAAGCCATCCCAAAAAGCAATGTCACGATATATCTACAGAACACACCCCTATTCCTGGACTCTTACAATGAGTAGCTACATCGCCGAAGGCCTGATACAATGAACTTAGAAGTAAAGGCACTACAGACTATTTATGACCCTCTTCCATTGCTCCAGTAGCTACAAATATGGTAGGCCTGATTACATCCACCCATTTGAAACTTGGAAGCATGACTAGGCTAAGCCAACATGCCAGAAAAGCGGCTAGCTCACCAAAAGAACTATATTCTGCACGACCCATAATCTTTCGGAGTATATTTTCCATATCCTAGGAGTGACTATTTTTGAAGCTGTGATAAAGAATACAATAATTCAATAAAAGAAAAGATGTTACATGGATTCATGTAGAGGAAAGAAAGTCAGATAATATATGAAAATCCCCTAGTGAAATGCGCAAGCCATTGGAGAAGGGGTATTTTATGGGTATCAAGAAATTTAGCCATCTCCTTGAATAGCTCCATAGTTGTCTCCGATACTAGTGCATGCCTCCTAGAAGGAGAAAAATGCGTGAATTCATCATTCGTTGGTAGGAATTCATCACAAAAGTGGCTAGTTATGGGAAGTCCTGCTATCTTATACAAATCCCACAGCGCGATGCTGACTTCACCCAATGGTAAATGAAAAGAATTGGTCGTCGGGCACCAATACTTCAAGAAACCCTTGTAGATCATCGTGTCTTACCAAAAGTATTCTTAAGTAACTTCGATCGCACTATAAAGACCAATCTCTATCATCACTACAACATGCTTCTTCAGTATGGTATTTTTCCAGTCGGTATAGTAAGTCTGCAAAGCTAAGAAACTACGAGTACGAAATTCTTTATTCCCCCATAAGGAACTCCTATCGCAAAAGTGTTACTATATTGTCTCGTAAAAGTGTGTGGGATATAAAGAATGTGGATTGTAACATGCAATAAGAAATTGCATGAAGCAGATATCGCCTATCTTCTGCCATGATCCTTTCTCAGACAAGATACCTTCTAAAATTCGTAATTCCTTCATGGTCTAATTTGCGGTGTACATTAATTGATTCTGAGTCATCTGATCGGTGGGTTCGCTCTAAAGGATAGATAGATGGTGGTGAATGTTCAGTGGAATGATGATCATTTCATCTCTGAAAGGACTATTAAACTTAACCACGTCTTGTTGAAGTTTCATGCTATCCCAAGAATTTTGGTGCTTCTTCTTATCGTGTTCTCTGATTTTCTCCTAGAGTTACTGATCTTTGGTCTTGGAGCATTTTTTCTTTGAAAGAGGAGGCAGAGAATCATCCCTTGAAGTAGGTCACAAATGATCAGTACGGATGTTTGTGGTCGATTTCAACCACACTTCCCAGTTGACTTCTCTACCTTCCCTTGAAAGTCTTATGATATCTCTAATTATTATGGAATTGCGAATGGGAGTGGATTGGTTCTTTAAAGAAGGCAAGTTGCCTCTTTGTGATTCACACTCTCTTCTTAAGGTGATCCTCTTAGGAAGAAAGTGGAGGAGCTGAAAGATCAGGGTTTTGTAAAGAAGGGGAAGGGGTGAAGACTCAAGTTGGGGAGCAAGAATCACACCTTCTTGTGTAACATGAAAATTTATTTTGGTTCTGGCCATGATGACTTTTGGAAAATCTAGTAGAGTCTAGGTACTTGGTAAAATTTGCAACAGCAGGGATCCGTTGCACAGGCAATAGGTTGTGTGCAAACAATGTTACCCATTGGAACTTTCCAGGCAAGCTTCGTTACGCGGAGGATCGAATGTGCGCAATACTTTTTCCTCTAAGAAAATGATTAAGTGGTGAAATGAGGCAATGATTAGTATTTATAGCCATGTAGGGGTCAAGACCCGAATTGTTGTTGTGTGGACCCAATAACGCAGTTCATTGTGCGCAACTGTGCAATGAGTTGGGAAGGAAATTTTATGACGAGGGATAGGTTTATCCTCCATTCATTTTGAAGTAAAATTAATAGAGGATCAAGGGGGCATCTGTTGGAGCATTAAAAAAAATAGCAAGAAAGGAGTAATGGGAGGCTAAAAGTCAAGGAAGAAAAGAGACAAAAGAGAAAAATTCTCTATTGGGCACAGAGAAGATACATTACGTGCACAATAGGTATGTTACATGGCCAAATAAGTGGCCCATTGTGCATTGTGCAATAAGCACTCTATATTCATCTACGCAATGATTAAGGATTATGTGTAAACTGAGGTCCACACATTTGAATGCCTATAAATACCCCCTCCCCCTTCATTTGATTCATTCATAAGTACGGAGCTCCAGAGGATTTTTGAAGAATTTTAGGATTCATCTGAAGGATTTTAGGTATCCTGCATAAGAAGAAGAAGAGGAGGAGGAAGAGGAAGAAGAAAGAAATAGAGGAGAAACCCTGTTGCGTAGAGGTGCCCAAAAGGAACCCACTACACGCCATGCAATGGTCTTATTGCGCGTGCAGTGATTCATTAAGTCCATATATTTCGTCATTTCTTTGTAAAAACGATGGTCTATGATGGAACTCCACTATTATTTTTGAGATTATCATCTCAGATGAATCAAAAGAGAAGTACAAGGTTTCTAAAGGATTCGTAAATTTGCACAACTCCTTCATTAAGATGAATACATCGCAAGCCGGAATGCTACTAAAATCATTATCATAATAATTTCCATATACATCATTGTTGCATTTTCTAAATACACTTCGTATTGGAATCAAGGAAAATATGAGGATGTAAACGAACTTTAAAATCAATAAAAAAATTTATGATAATTATTCTCTTTTATTCCTTGTTATTATTGAATAAGATATCCCTAATGGCAATACAGTTATTTCTTGTTGAAACACCACTACCAGTGGTGAATTGAGACCAAATCAGTTTAGACCCTCTTGGAATAACGACTTCCTAGGGAATTGTTGGGGGTTATAACCTCCCGATATACCCTGATTCTGAATTTCATGAACAAAATTCATAGCCTCCCACTTTGGTCATCTAAATCCAGTAGGAGGTGGAGCATTTTATGTCTCCAGAATTAGAATTGGTGGTGAATTCCTCTGAGGAGGCATATATGGTGGATAAACCACATTGTCGACGATTAAACTTCCCTTGGCAGCATACTGTACTGCCGTTGGAATTTGTTTGACCATCATTGCCACCAATCAATGCATGGCCTCACTTTGGTTGGCCATGTTTCTACTAATGTTGTCAGTTTGATTGCAGAATTGCTCAACTTAGGCCTTTCTATATTCTTGACTATGCTGGATACTCAATTGTACATCCTAAAGTGCGATCGTTATCTCTTTAGAATAAACGGTCTTAGAGGTCGACACCCCTTCTTGATTTCATGTATTGAGTATTGGTCTACTATTCAAATTTAATGCTTTGGGGGCCGCTTGAACTAGCATGTCCTCAGTAAGAGGTGGTGCAGTTGATGTGGAAGGCTTGACCCCAAAAATTCGATTACTCATTCTATTCATCATTTTAATTGGCAAAAGTTATGTTGGTAATTTAGAGACAAGGTGCCACCGGGTGTTCATAACCCCAAGTGTAAGGTCGCGATATAGTAATAATCTGGGTAAGACCAAGGTCAAATTCACAGGGACTAATCTTGTGTGCATTCTGAAAGCAACTAGAAGAAGATGTGAATCTAAATCTAAAATTGTAGAGAAAGTAATTGTGAATTGTTTAACTAAAACTTGTAAATTCAAAGGTGGGAACTAGGGTTTCCAAGGATCCACTTATAGCAATAAGGGGATTCCTTACTTGAATCAAGTGACACAATTGGAATTGGAGTCCTATCTTATCCAATTGGAAGATATAGCAATTGAGATCAAATTCGAACTTCCTTTGACCTAATTTTAAAAAGAGGAGAATTATGATAATTGATAGGGATTTAATCACCAAACTATGCCCATGAGACAATGACAAACAATAGGATTTACTAATCCCATAATTTCAAAATAGGAAAAGAAGATACTCAAAGCTATTGCAGATCTAGTATAATTTAAGTCCAATAAATCATTAAAAACTGAAAGTATTCCTTAACTATCAAACTGGAATGAAAGTAAGTTCAACATAAACATGAATCAAAGCAATAAAAACATCCTATCACGTTACAAGCTTCACCTCTTAGCCCTAGCTAAGAGGTTTAGCCAACCATAAACATTATTGGATCTAAAACCCTAAAAGAAAACATGAAAACTAAGGAAGAAAGGAAGAAAAATGCTTGGCGACGGCTCTTCACACCTGTGCTTTACTCCACCAACCCCTAGATGATCTTTAGGGATGTCGTGGGGACTCCTATTTATAGTTGAGAAATACCCCCTTTCACACCAACTTGGAAGAATCTAGAAATTGCCTCAAATTTGCACTGTCTGTGTAAAATCCGCATAACAGCTTTGATGCATAGAAGATCTTTCGATATGATATTCAATATAATCTTCGATACATCGAAGGTTTTTTGATATCATCGAAATTGGTCCAGAACTGTCCAACGAGTTTGGCTTAAAAATCCTGTAATTTTCAATTCCACCTTCGATATGATCTTCGATGAATCCAAACACCTTTGATATGATCAAAGGTGATTTTGGCATTTTTTTCAAAGTTAGACTTTTTTAGTCCTAAAATCTGTTTTCATGACAATTTTCAAGATTCTTTTTCTTCACTTTAAGTCTTCAATTCTCTTCATTTATCACTTGGTTTTCTTGAATCTTTAGCTTATGAATTCGTCAATCTTGGTCTCCTAAGATCCATCCCTTGCCTTGGTGATTTTTGAGCATAAAAATCATACTTTTTGCATATTTTTCAATCCAAGCTCTTAAATTCACCTTGTAAAACAAACATGATTAAAATAAGACATTAAACAATATCATGTTTATAAAACCAAGATATAATTGAGGGATAATATGCAATATTTGACCCTCAACATAATCCCCAACCAGCATTTTGCTAGTCCCAAGCAAAATATGCGTGAAATAAAGCTCAATGCTCAATGTCTAAAGCCATTTTAAGAAAACAATCTTTTGTACATTCAAGTATGAATAGGTAGAATTAAGATACAAAAGTGAGATTTTGAAAACCCAAAGCTAAATCACATAAGCTATCTCTTGAGTAGATTCTTTATGAATCAAATCAGGGTACAAGTCTATATATCATGTTTTTCAATGTGCTCAGTGAAAATCAACTTATTTCCCATAAAAATATTATCTTCTCATCATGTTGGCCATGCTCATCACTTCAAGATTGGTTTGAAACTCAAGTACTGATTCTAAAAATATCCCCTTCTCCTTCTTTTTTCAGTTTTTGATTTTATATCATATCGATGGTCAATTTTTATTCATTCTTTATTTTTTCAAACTTTTCTAGTCTTTTTTGGTTTTTTCTTTTTTACCGTACATGACCTTTTTGTCAATCTCCTATTTTTTAACTGGTTCTTTTCTTCTTTTAAGGTGGATAAAATTCTCTAAACTTGATTCTAACCACCTATCAATGATTTACATACTAACAATTAGAAATTATAGCATGTCATATAACAGACAAATTGAACTTGTCTTTTTATTTAGATTAACATGATATTCAAACTTCTTCCTAATTAATTAAGCGTAAGAACTTAGGTGATAGATTACTTAGTTGATTAAACTCAAAAAATTTAAAATTCAATGTAACGCCCGTGAAAAATCCATACTTGGGCTCGAGTACCAACTCGACCCGAAATCGCGTAGAATTAATTTCCATGGAAATTAAGCGTAAGTTAGCTAGCGCAACGCTAGAGTAGCTGAAAAATAGTCCCTGATCACTTTAAATACGTTCTACAAGACCCAAATCGAGTAGAACAAACAACTCTACAATACCCTATAACCTCGGATCAAACTCTAAGCGGGTTTGTTCTCTGGACCACTTTGAATTCTTGTATTGGATTTAGACCGCACGTCGTAAGTCCGATACCTCCTATCTTAGACCGTTAGAACCGCCCAGATGGACTTGACAATCATTTCAAAAATCAAGTCAAACCGATAATCACAGACTATTTCATTGAGCTCGGACTGAAGAGACCGCGAATAGGGACATAATCGGTATTTCAAATTCAAATTTGGCACACGACTTGACGCGTCAGTATTAAGCATTCTGACCATCAGAATTCATCCAGATTACACCCTCGAATCAGGAAAAATTTCTATTTCATATCATGAGACTTTCAGCCCTGATCTACGTGCGGTGACCGCTGAACTGAAACTGGTCCGCCACGTGCGGTGACCGCTGAACTGAAACTGGTCCGCCA
The DNA here is from genome assembly GCA_037074715.1 of Magnolia kwangsiensis. Lineage (NCBI taxonomy): Eukaryota > Viridiplantae > Streptophyta > Magnoliopsida > Magnoliales > Magnoliaceae > Magnolia > Magnolia kwangsiensis. The sequence goes on from CM073582.1 coordinate 19,031,477, forward strand.
CGTGCGATCTGCGAACCCTACCGGACTGAAAACTTAATACGTGCTATATCTGGTACGCATGAGCTTAAGTCTGATCGCAATTGACCAGGGGACCACCAGAAAGCAACTTTTGGACCGAAACAGCCCCGAAATGGATGGACACCAAGTAAACTTCGTTCCGGAGCCTGTTTCCGGCATTTTTAAGCTTATAAAAGGGGTTAAAACCCTCATTCCTCTCTCCCATCCGAAAATTACAAACCCTAAGAAAAGGAGAGAGAGTTTGAGAGAGAGAGTGGAAGGGATTTTTCCCGTCTCCGAGCCACCGACTGCTGGTGCTTCAGCAACTCTTCCCAATCACCTGGCTGGTGATTTCTCCACTTTTTCAGGTATAAAATAACCCTAGAACTTACTGATTTAGGGTTTATCTAGATTTAGGACGTGTTAGCTAACGTACTTCATAAATCAGGTCCTCCTACTGCCGTAGACGAAGCGTACACGCTCCGTTCAAAATCACGCTTCCGTAAGAGACTAGGTGAGGATTTTAGACGCTTTGATTGACGGTTTACAATGCTTTCAATGTCGTTTAATAGTAGATTATCGACGACATCGCCGTTTGACATGTACAACATGCTCTCCGTTTCCTGTTTCGTAAATTAATGAAGAATATGAGATTTAGGGCATTTTAGTCATTTGTAGGAAGTATGGTCTATATTCATATTTTGCTGATGTGATTGACATGGTTTGTTGTCACATTAGGGAGTTAGGAATACGTGCACAATTAGTTTGGCTAAGAGATTCGCCTAGTTGCGCACTTTGGGTCGACATACTATATGTAGACTTAAGTGTGTAGTGTATGTGTTTGTATAAATGTTTGTATTAGTATGTATTGAATTGAATGATGTTATGAGATAGTTTGAGATTGATTTCTCAATTAATATGCTGACCTAAATGATTTCCTACATGCTGACTGTATGCATGATTTCATTACATGCATGGAATATATGTGTTAGAAGATTTGTTTAAGTTGAATGTTATAACATGTGTTAATATGCTCACATGATTGTATTTCAATATCAATACTCTCACTTAAATTGCTGATGTGATTCCATAAATGTTCGGGACTACATTTAGTCCAGGCAGTCGGTAACCGAGCGAATTCATGACTGACTGGTCATAGCAACGAACGACGCGTCGATGAACGTGATTCGTGTTTGGAGTTGGCGGCAGTGGTTAAGCCACGCGAAGTGTTTTACGCACTTCATGTCGTTCGACTTGAGATGCGATCGCGCTAGTCGAGCCCGTCAAGCAACCCGACTGGCCGATGTATGTTCACCTTGTATGAGTCATGACTGCTTGAACCTAGGGTACTGAACTTACCATTGTAAACCCTGTTAACCATGGTACCTTGATCCATAAAGACTCATGAGCCGGGCATGGTGGTATGGGACACCGTGGTCGAGCTGTCGGCCTACACTGGGGCCACAAACCTCCCCGTAGTGACCAGTGAGCACCTAGACTCGTGAGCAGATTATGGTGGTATGGGACACTATACTCTAGCTGTCGGTCTACACTGATCAGGCGACGAGCCCTTTGTAGTGACTGCGAGCGTATTCTGAGTCCATGGGAGGCGACGACCCTTCCGTTGCAGTAGAGTATGGTAGGCCTGTATTGATAAGGTGATGGGGGAGCGGTGCAACGAGTGCGAGCAACAGCCCTGGCAGCCCTTGTAGCGACCTACATAAATATACCTCGAATGAGATTACTAGGAGTGACGACCCTAGACAGGATCTGTGTTGGGATTGATATAAGGGAAGTACCTTAGTTTCCCAATCCTGCTGTTTGAATGGACTAATAACAACTTGAAAATCATATCACCATAACATTGCATGTGCCTGGAAGATGTGGAGCACTCTAGGGAGTGTGGCATGCCGCGGTCGTAAGATGTTGCCGTATGAGGGAGACCGTCGGTGAGGGCATACATCACGTCATATCATCTTGCATTAACAACAGTACTAGGATTGTCTGATTTACTGCTTTACTATTATCGCATGATTGATTTGTGAACATGCTAATCTTTGCTCTATGATTCCACTGAGTTGATCACTCACTCCCACGTTATGGGATGGTGTTTGCAACACCCACCAGACCCTGTTGTAAATGCAGGTGAGGCTGAGATCCAGGAGGTGGAGCCAGACATCGACGAGGACCAGGACGAGTTCTCGTACATGCAGTATCACGATGGCTTCCCGTAGGCGACCTGGATCGATGGGACTTCAGTGGGACTATTTTGAACATTACATTTTTGTTCATGTATATGTATATGAGACTCAGAGATGTAGTCATACTTTAGAGACAGATGAGATTTACTTTGTTTTTCCATACAGTGATATATATATTGTTTAGTCTTTCGCTTGCTTTTATCACTGGATCTGAAGTATGAATTGCAGTTTTGGTATACTTTTACTCATGTGAATGCTTTAAATCAGAAAACATTAAATCATAATCATTTTTGTTGCATAAATAAGTGACGGTCTGGAACTCGGGAGTGAGTTTATACACGACCCCCCGATTTTCAGGGTGTTACATTCAATCTCTATCTTATCATACTCAAAGCATTCTTGAATACACAATTCATCGCTTCCCAAACAGATTTCAACATGAAACATTGAAAGTTTCAAAAATTTTACTCAAAAATGAGAAAACAGTAATTAGTTTACTTAATCCCTCATTCCCAACCTAAAATCTACATTGTCCTCAATGTAAAAAAAAGAAGAAGGATGTAATGCAAAAGAGACAATGGAAAGAAAAGAGTAGTGATGAAAAGATAGTACTTGAAGAAGGATTTTTTTAAAAAGGATTTTTCTAAGGATTTTAATGTGAAGATGGATTAGCCAAGAAAAAATGAAACAAGTGAAAAGAAAACTATCCTTAATCCTAAATTATATGAAAGCAATAAATTCTAATCCTAAATAGGAAAAGCAAGGAAAAACTACTCAATCATGTACCAAGGTTCCTCTTCTGGCCAGTATCTTGATAAATTTTTCAGTAGATTTTTCAACAAGATCATCCAAAAGCCCTTCTTGCAATAGGCTTGGATGCCCTGAAGCATGAATGTGCCCTGAAACATGAATGTTCAGAGAAATTTATAGATCTCCGCATAAAGTTTCCGTTTAATCTCCTAAGGTGTCCAAAGTATATATGATTCACCTATGACAGAAAAAGTTTCACACCATGATGAATCAGAGACTACAAGTAGATGAAATTCAAAAAAAATTCCAGTAGGTGGTGTAATCTCAACACATTCCAAAGTTTCAAACTTTGGTTCAATTTTAAGCTCCTCCTCCTTTGATGGTAAACATTCATAATCTGTGGAAGGAGGGGCTTCAGAATAAGGATTCCTTTAGTCAATAACAACCACCGAGGTATTGTCTTGCAAGGCATCCACTATTTCTTTTATCATTTATCATTAGAATCTTCAAAGTGTGTTAAGCAATCTTCTAGAAAGTTAAGAGATTCAGTCGAAAGGGACTCATTTCCACATCGAAGTCTGTGATGATCTGCCCAAGGATTCCATCGTCTTTTAAAGTAGATAGAAGCATGTTATCTTTCTCTTCATCTTGCTAAGAATAAATCATCACTGGATGTATCTTGCCTTGCCCTGCATAGGTAGATTAAGAATCAGTAGGTAAAGAATTAATGTGAAGAGTTTATTCATTGGTATTACTCAGTAAAGAAATTGTATCATTAAGGATTGACAACTCAGATGGTGGCCTCCACTGGGTGATTTCAACTTCTAAAGTCCTATCGAGCAACTCATCCATCTCCCTAACCATATTATAATTTAAATCGGAGGAGCGGTCTAAACATGCCTCACAAGAGTTAGAAGGGTTGGTTGAAAGGAGTTCATCTTCCATATTTAAATCAGTCATGTCAAATGGGTGGAGTAGATCATTATGGTTAACAACTTTTTGTACCTCTTGATCATTGACCTGGACCAAACTTGAGATTAATTTTAGGAGAATTTGGGCTGTAAACTCATGACTGTAATCCCATTCCTCATCATTTTCCAATTCAGCGCAATACACAAGTGAGATGGGATCACTTTCCTCACATTCTGTTTCTAGGTTAGATTTAGACTCAAATAAAGTAGCCTCTTCCTCCTCATTGAAGCCAAGTGTGTCATGTGGGTGAAGTGTGTTAGTATCATTATATTTGAAAGATACCCATGTCTCTTGCTCATCCCTTTGGACAGTCATCAAGATTGACTCTTCGAAAAATTGCACCGTATGTTCTTTAACAGAATCCAACTCCTTACTCTCAATTTCAGTATGTTCCACATGTGAACATATCTTTTATATAGTTTTTATAAGTTCTTGTAATACTTGGAGTGTGTTTTAATGGATGAGATCTAGATTTTGTATAGAATTTTGAAGTAAATTCTCTTGGATTGTTTCTGTTTGAATTTTATAGGTAGAAGATCCAAGAGAATAGTCACTATGATCGATTGTTGGTTCATCTCTCCAATGTTGTTATTTCCATTGATCATAGTCAAACGAGTCATAGGCTGGAAAGTTGGATGGTTGTTGGCATACATTATCACTTATAATATAATCATGGAATGTTTTCTTAATCTGTGGAGTGTAATTATTCTCCCGCCTATAATCACCGAAGGACTTCTTAACCTCTGGAGCATTATATTCTGGTTGGTTCTCGATGATGGTTTCAGAAAAGTTTTTAGACATAGGTTATTTCTTAACATAATCATTTGACAACCCTTCATGATACCTCTCACTTTCTAGAAGTAGCTCAGCATACTGACATTCCCATTCTTGTATATACATGGTGAAACCCAACTTCTAAATTTAATTCTAAAATTAGTTCCCTAAAAAAAATTCTACAGAAATATGGAGAGTAGGTAAAGGGAAGGAGTTACCAAAAGAGAAGGACTAAAATTGAAAACCATGCAAGATCAGACAACAATGTTAGTTCTTAGAAAAAAAATACATAAAAAATTATTCACAACCCCAAGTGTAGGGTCGCGATATAGTAATAATCTCGGTGAGACGGAGGTCAAATCCATAAGGACTAAACTTGTGTGTCTTTTGAAAGTAACTAGAACTAAAACTAGAAGAAAATGCAAATCTAAATATGAAAATAAAGGGAGTAATTATGATTAAAGTGATTAAAAATAAGGAATTTAAAGGTTAGAACTAGGGTTTTCAAGGATCTACTTGTATCAATCAGGGTAATCTATTACTTGATTCAAGGACACAACTGAAATCAGAGTCCTATCTTATCCAGTTGGAAGATATAGCAATTAAGATCAATCTGAACTTCTTTTGACCTAATTCTTAAAAGAAGATAATTATGATAATTGGCAGGGATTCCATCACTAAACCTTGCCCATGAGACAATGGCAAACAACAAGATTTACCAAATCCATAATCTCTAAACATACAAAAAAGATACTTAAAGCTATTGGAGATCTACTGTAATTTGAGTCACAATAAACCATTAAAAACTAAAAGTATTCCTTAAATATCAAACTATAATCAAAGTAAATTCATTATAAACATGAATCAAAGTAATAAAAATATCCCATCACACCACAAGCTTCACCTCTTAGCCCTAGGTAAGAAGTTTAACCAACCATAGACATGATAAGATTTAAAACCCTAAAAGAAAACATAAAAAACTAAGGAAGAAAAGAAGAAAAACCCTAGGCGACAGCTCTCCACCCTTATGCTGCACTCCTCCAAATCCTAGATAATGCCTAAGGACATCCTAGGGACTCCTATTTATAGTTTTGTAACACTTCCTTTCGCACCAACTTGGAAAAATCTAGAAACTACATCAAGTTTACGTAGTTTCGATGCTATCAAAGTATCTTTGATATGTATTTCGATATATCCTTTGATTTTATCAAACAGTCTTCGATAAAATCGAAGATCGGTCCAGAACTGTCCAGCAAGTTTGGTCTGAAATCCTGAATTTCTCGATTCTATCAAAGTTTCTTCGATATGTTCTTTAATGTGTCCTTCGATACGATCTAACAGTCTTTGATAGAATTGAAGGCCATTCTTGCAGTTTTTCAAAATTAGACTTTTTTAGCCCCAAAATTTATTTTCGGGACAATTTTTAATATTCATTTTCTTTACTTCAAATCTTCAATTCTCTTCCTTCATCACTTGGTTTCTTTAGATCTTTGGCATGTGAATTCTTCAATTTTAGAATCCTAAGATCCATCCCTTACCTTGGTAATTCTTGAGCATTAAGCCCATGTTTTTAGCACCCTTTTCAATCCAAGCTCTTGAATTCACCTTACAACACAAACATGAGTAAAATAAAACATTAAGCATTATCATATTCATAAAATGAAGATATAAATGGGGGATAATATGCAATATTTGACCCTCAACACAATCCTCAAGTAGCATTTTGGTAGTCCTGAGCAAAGTATGCGAAAAAAATTTCGAAACCATTGTATAATTTCCATAAGCTCAAGAAGTTCAAAACGCATTAATGTTGAGCAATATTCTCTCCTAAAATCTAGCATTCAGTAAACTTCATAATCAAGTTCAAAACATTAATCCCTCAGTTAGAACAATTCCAAACATTGAGTTCCAAGGTGCATAATGAAGTCTAGACTTACCACAATCAAAGGTTCAGTTCTTCATTTCCATGATAACATTAATAATCTAAAGATCATTCAAGACAACCACAACCTAACCTGAAACTTGCCTTGCAGTTCATCTTTTAATTCTCTTTTTTATTCCACCAGCTTTTGATTTTTCCATCGATGACTTTCACACTATGTCAACCTTTTTAAAGATCTTTAATAAGTGGCCTTTTCAAAGACAACTTATTTTTTAGCTAGGTATTATTGTTATTTTTTTTAACATGATAGACAAATTTTTCAAGTTGGTTCCTTTCATGCTAAATAATCACCAAGTTAACAATTCAATGTTGATTGAAGCTTTAATGTGAAAGCTAGATGTGGCATATGACATTATGACTCGATTAATGTTTAAAACTCCTAATCATGGATTAATAATTCAAACTTATTTTGAAATCCCCAAGTAACTGAATCCAAGAGACACAAATCATCAAATTTAAGCATCTTATAATTCTAATTTAAAAAAAATTTACACTTTTCTATAAAATTTTTTCATGGACTAAGAAAACAACTAATTAGTTTACCTAATCTCTCATCAACCTAAAATCTATATTTTCCTTAAAAGTGCCCTGGTTTGTCAATTAGCATGATCATTGAGTTAGTTAGACAAAGGAGCCCCATAGGAAGATTGATCAACCGTCTGCCTCAACTGGATGTGTGCTTGAACCCGTCATAGGTAAAACGTAGCCTCACATCCCATGTCCCAAAACACCAGGTAATTAAAACCCTTAAAAGTGCATAAAACATCCTAAGATTTTTGGTTAGAAAAAATTTTCAAACTTCAGAAAAATCTTTAAGTTTTCTACCTTTGTCAATTTATCAACAAGTGGTTTGATGAAATTGAACCCTATTGTCGATGTCCTCGAAGCTCACTCGATCTAATTGAAATGAGGACCTAAGATGTCCAGCAACCACAAAGATATCTGAACTGAATTATCGATGGATCGATGGACTCATCGATATCATCAAAGTTTGAATCTCGAGTCCATCGAGCTAACTCGATAAAATTGACATTTGGACTATTGTGTCCATAGTACTGCAAAGGCAAATCATGTAATCCTCGATATATCAAAGAGCTCCTCGATATTCTCAGAATTCAGATCTCGATGATATCGAAAGCCCTTTGATGATATCGGCTTGAGATACAAACCTATCTAGCAAGTTTTCAGGTTATTTTTCTTGGATCGAGGGTCACTCGATAAAATCGATATTTAAATGTCGATCATATTGAGGTTGGGTCGATGTGATCGAAAGTGGACAAAAACTGTCCAACAAGCTTATATGAAAATTCCTTGGAATTATCGATGAATCGATCCTGCTCTCGATATCATCGATATTCAAATTACGATGATATCGAGTGATGCTCGATCATATCATATTTCTGAAATATTTCAAAGGCAAGTGCTCTCACATTTTCAAATGTCAAGGAATTGATCCTCGTGTCAATGAAATCAGAGTTTAAAATCCGATGACATCGATTCAAGATCAATTTCCTCGACCAGTTGGCAAATGATTTGAAAAGCATTTGATAGTTGAGTTCGTATTATTAAGCGGTCAGCTGATGTTATCGAGAGTATACGCTCAATGATATCGACCCTGCTCGATGATATCAAACTCTGTAAAAAATGTGACTGTTTTATATCTGTTAGAACCTTTTGCCTATTTAATGAGAGCTTTTCCTTGGTTGTTGATAGAGAAAATAGAGAGTGCTTTTATGTGTTTAACCCTAGATCATATACTTTAAGCCTTTTCTCTCATGAAAATTCATCCTCCAATCCACCCTCATTCAATAGAGTGGATTGGGGAATGAACTTCCATATTCAAGGATCCTACAGCTACTACCTTAATGGTAAATCATTAGGCTAATGCCTTAAATACATAGATGATTGGAATCAATCTATCTCCCTTATAGGAAAACATTTAATAGAGTAGGATTCCATCATAACTTTAACCCAACCCGTTGCCTTGTATTGGTACATCTTCTGAGTTACGGTTCAAGGGAGCTGAAGATTCTTCATCATCAAAGGTGGAGATCTTCATCAACGCGATAAATGGAGCTCATTTACTTATCTGTAAGTCATTAAAGTCCGTAGGACCCTTGTGATCATTCCTTTTATAGGATTGGGTCTAAGGTATTTCTCACCCCTTTCAAGTCCTCATAAGAGGCCTCCGACGGGTGCGTACGTGGTGGGTGCTTTGTGTTAACCCTTACTATGTGGAGAGCATAAACTCTTAGGTCCTTGTGTAGGTCCTTGACCTGTGTGGTCTAAAACTTGGGTGCTTTGTGTTAACCCTTGCTCATGGGAGTATAAACTGGTGAGGTTCCTTGTGTGGATCCTTGGCCTGTGTGGCCTAAAAGTCGGGTGTTGTGTGTTGACCCTTGCTTATGGGAGCATAAACTGTGTCGTGTAGACACACTGTGTCAGCCTAGGTGTAGGTTATACTAGTTAGAGGTGAACCTGATTTAAAACCTCCGGTTTGAGGTGAACTTGTTGTGAAACATCCTTTAGTGAGATCCGGTATACTCAAGGGTTGAGTGTGTTCGCCGGAAGTGGAGTAGACAAGTAGTCGAACCACTATAAAAATGATAGTGTTTAAGATTGTTATTGTCTTCTATTGCTTATGTGATTTTCCTAAATATTTTCATATTTAATTATCTAAGATCACATCCCACACACAGTCACATCCATCATAAATTGATTTGCATCTTGTTTATCCTTCAACTAGTTTTATGACTGGATCCTCAATTTGGCTTAGAAGCCTTTAGAGTTACTCTGAAGTAATCCTGATGCATACATATTTACTCAGGATAAGATTGATAGGATTTTGAATAATCATACAAAATTAAAAAGTCCTATTCACCCCCCTCTAGGACATATTGGCATATTCCCACTTCAACTAAAGCGGTCATTACTGCAATTTTAGTCCTTAATGTAAAAGAAGTAAGCATGTAATGTAAAAGAGGCAATGAAAAGAAAAAGGGAAGTAATAGGAAGATAGTACCTGAAGAAGGAATTTTGAGGCTTTTCCAATGATCTTAGTACGTAGTACAAAAGACTCAAACAGACGAAAAGCAAACTATCCTAAACCAGCGGAAAACGAACTATCCTTAAACAGTGGAAAGTAAACTATCCTAAAACAACAGAAAGGAGTAAACCTAACAACACCTCCATTAGACTAGGAGGTTAATCCAGGTAAATAAGATCATTCAAAGGTATAGACATGTCCTCTGAATCAAAATTTTTAATAAATGGCTTTAATCGATGTCCATTTACTTAGAAATCATTGTCATTGTTTGGATTCCAAATCTCGACAACCCCATGAGGAAAGACATTAGTAACAGTGAAAGGGTTGGTCCAACAAGATTAGAGTTTTCCCGAAAAGAGATGTAATCGAGAATTGTATAGAAGAACCTTCTAACCTTGTGTGAATGATTATTTGAGAATTTGTTAGTCATGAAACACTTTCAACTTATCCTTATAAATTCTCAAGTTCTTATATGCATCATTACAGATTTCTTTAAGTTCATTCAACTAAAGTTTGCGCAGTGAGTCGGCGTTGTCTAGATTAAAATTTAGATTTTTAATAGCCCAGTAGGCCCTATGTTCCAACTCCATAAATAAGTGGCAAGACTTCCCATAGACAAGTCTAAAGGGAGACAATCCAATAGGGGTCTTAAATGCAGTTAGGTAAGCCCATAAAGTATCGGTCAATCGGATTGGCCAATCCTTATGGTCAGGGTTAACTGTTTTTTTTCCAAAATATGTTTAATCTCCCTATTAGAAATCTCAGCTTGCCCACTTATTTGTGGGTGGTATGGGGTGCTCACCTTGTAAGAGATGTCATATTTCTTCATTAAGTTTGCAAATGACCTATTACAAAAATGTGAGCCCATATCACTAATGATGGCTCGAGGCATTCTAAACTGAGAAAGGATGTTTTCTTTTAAGAATTTAATTACCATTTGATGGTCATTATTCCGGCATAGAATCTCTTCGACCCATTTAGTGACATAGTCTACTGTTAGCAAAATATATAGATTCCCAAAGGATTGGGGGAATGGTCCCACGAAATCGATGCCCTAGCAGTCAAATCCTTCAATGATCAGAATGAGATTTAAAGGCATCATATTTCGATGAGACAATGCTTCCAATTTCTGACAATGCTCACAAGCTTTGTAAAACTTATGAGTGTTCTTGAACATGGTGGGCCTAAGAGTGACAAACAGAGATGACACTTTGGTGTTCATTGTCTGGCACACATCTCCTTAAGATTTGATTTGGATAATATTTAAACAAGAACGGATCATCCCAGAAGAACTTATGAACCTCAACAAAGAATTTTTTTCTTATCTTGCGCAATCTAATATATCGGCGTGAAACCTATAGCAAGATAATTAGCAATATCAGCAAACCAAGGTGAATGGGAGACTTTAAACAATTGTTCGTTAATGAACATATCATTTATATGTGTCGTCTTAAGGGAATCGGGGAGATCAAGGCGGGAAAGATGATCAGCGACTACATTCTCTACTCTTTTTTATCTTTTATTTCCAAATCAAATTCATAGAGTAAAAGAATCCATCTTATCAAGTGAGGCTTAGCATCATTCTTAAAAAGAAGATACTTAAGTGCCACATGATCAGTGTAGATGACGATCTTAAATCCAATCAAGTAAGACCTAAATTTTTTCAAAGTGAATACTATGGCTAAGAGTTCCTTCTCCGTAGTAGGGTAATTCACTTAGGCTGAATTTAAGGTTCTACTTGCATAATGTATAATGTAAGGCTTCTTATCTTTTCTCTGTCCTAACACTGTCACAAGAGCATAGTCGGATGCATCGCACATAAGTTCAAAAGGAAGGTTCTAGTCGGGTGGCTTCATAATCGGTGCAGTGGTTAACATGTTCTTGAGCTTAGAAAAAGCTTCCTGACATTACTCAATCCACTTGTATGGTATATCCTTTTGAAGTAGATTGCATAAAGGAAACGAGAGGTGACTAAAGTCCTTTATGAATCTTCTATTGAATCCGGCATGTCCTAAGAAGGATCGCACATCGTGTATGTTCTTAGGTGGAGGTAAGTTAGAGATAAGATCAATCTTAGCCTTATCTACCTTAATTCCTTTGAATGAGATGATATGTCCAAGGATAATTCGCTTACGAACCATGAAATGACACTTCTTCCAATTTAGTACCAAGTTCTTTTCTTCACATTGCTTCAACACATTTTTTAAAAATTTTTAAACATTTGCTGAAGGATGGACCAAAGACTAAGAAGTCATCCATTAAGACCTCTAAATATTGCCCCACAATGTTATAGAAAATACTCAACATGCATTCCTAAAAAGTAGTTGGGGCATTACATAACTCGAATGGCATCCTTCGATAAGCAAAGGTGTCATAAGGACATGTAAATGTAGTCTTTTCCTGATATTTAAGGGCTATCTTGATCTGATTGTAACCTGAATAATCATCAAGGAAGCAATAGTAAGAGTGACCAGCTAGCGTTTTCAAAATTTGATCAATAAAGAGCAAAGGAAAGTGGTCCTTCCTCTTGACGGTATTTTACCTACATATAGTCAATGCACATTCTCCAACTAGTAGTGAACCTAGTTGGCATGAGTTTATTATTGACATTGGCTACGATGGTGATTCCAGACTTCTTCAGAACCACTTGAGTTGGACTCACCAATTGGCTATCGAATATTGGGTATATGATACTTACATTTAATAACTTAAGAACCTTAGCCTTAACCACTTGCTTCATGTTTGGATTTAGTCTATGTTTTGGTGTCGTAAGGTCTTCACATTATCTTTAAGATGAATGCGGTGTGTACAAATTAAAGGTTTATTCCCTTAAGGTCTGTAATTGACCATCCATGGGCTCCCTTATGCTTGATGAAAGTAGAAATGAGCATACTCTCTTGTTCTTAATCATGGTGGTAGGAAATCACCACCAGGTATGTCTCATCTTGACCTAAATAAATATATTTCAAATAAGAGGGAAAAGGTTTAAGGTTAAGCTTTACTGCCTTGAGGCTAGACGGTAGAGGCAGTACATTAGTTTGGGGTAATTCTTCGAATTTTGGCCTCCACCAATTAACTTCAAGTACTGGCACAGTATCAAGCATGACACCTATCTCCCTATTCATATCATCATCTAAATAATGGGAGTGAGCCAAGCACATCTCTAAAGGGTCAAAAGATAAGGTCAAAAGTATTCTATCTTCCAAGAAAGAGTTAATCATGTTAATGTCATGGAAATCATCATCTTCCTCTAAATGTTTACTCGTATTAAAAAAGATATTCAACTCCAATGTTATATTTTCAAAAGACAAACTCATGACTCCATTCTTGTAATTAATGATTATGTTTAATGTGGTGAGGAATGGGCGATCAAGGATGGAAGAAATTTGAGTGCTTATGTCCACGATGGGTTGAGTATTCAAGACGATAAAATCTACCGGATAGTAGAATTTGTCAACTTGGACCAACACATCCTCGATTATCCCTCTTGGTACACAAACTGAGTGATCAACAAGTTGTAATGTGGTCTGGGTGGATTTTAATTTACCTAGACCGAGTATGGGATTAGATTTACACTCGCTCCTAACTTAAGAAGTGTGTGCTCAATTCAGTAGTTCCCAATTAAACAAGTAATGGTTGGGCTGCCAGGGTCTTTATATTTCTATGGAACATCTTGCTTTAGGATGACACTCAATTTTTCTATTAAAAAGATTTTTTTTTTTGAATACTTTGCCATCTTTTAGTCGTACATAAGTTTTTTAGAAATTTGACATATAAAGGTATTTGTTTTACGGCATCAAGTAGAGGAATATTGATATTCACTTGTGTCAGTATCTCTAGAATGTCCTGAGGGGTAGAGAGAGGTTTTAATGCTATCAACTATTGGGGTAATGGGGCAAGCGGCTTCCCTTAAGGTTCCGATTTTAATTCTTGTGGGGCATGACTAGATCTATCATTGTTGTCCTTTTCCGGGACCTAAGCCTTTTCAGCACTAACTGAAACTATCACACCCCAAACTCAGAAACTGGGCCCATAAAATTCTTGATTGTCGAATCCAGTGCTGACAGCCTCTGTAGTACCCCATTTTCGGCCCCCAGCGTTCATATGCTAAATTTCGATCCTGGGACCCTATAAGGAGAATTTTCTAATGTACGTTTAACTCGTAATAAGCGTAACCGCAAGTTTACCCAAATCACAATGGCAACATCATCATCATATATCCACTAATATAATCATATGAATAAAATGCTGGAAGGGAAATACATATATCAAAAATCAAAGATCCAAAGGTCCGCTGCATGCTCCAAGTTCAATGCTGCTACAACTTAATGCCACCTGCACGCATATATCATGCATAAGTTTATAGAAAGCTTAGTGGGTAGTGAAAGTGTATGCACAAGGTAAGTGCCAAGTATTCAATACAATGCCATAATCATACAATATCAGAAATACTGATAAGATCATGAATCATACGATATCAGAGTAAGTAAAAATACTGACAAGTCCATGAGTCAAACAATATCAGCGTACGCAATACAGATTATCTATACAAATAAGGAACTATAAAGAGCCAAATATCAAATACCGAGGATGCAATGCACTATACGGTGTGAATGGAATGACCATGCTGGAGTGTGAAGTTGGGTTGATAGTACGTAGTATCGTAGGTTATGAGGTCCATCATAAGGGACTTCTATCCAAACCAGTCTCATACTTAATTTGGATAATCAGACTCAATATGATAAACTCCTGATCTTAGGTTAGTTGCGCACCCCAACCAAAATTCTAGCCATTGCGAAGGTACACGTAACAAATAGTTATGCACCACTAGCCCGAGTGGATAGTGAACGAATGAATGAATGAGTATGCAACTTCTGCTCCACAAATCAGTATTGTACATCTCTGGAATCATCACCGGGGTCTAGTATACTCTACATGCAATCACCGTCCACTGACATGCAACCATGCAAGTGAAAGAGACCTCACTATCCGCCTGGCCAATAGTTAGCCAATATCTACCTGACACGTCGATATCTGACCCATTCACGAGCTGGTCAAACTCAGCCTAGCTATGCCCCTTACCCTCGGGTAGTTAAGGCTACACCCCTTTTCAACCGACCACAACACAGTGGGAGACGTGGCCTCCTGGTATTCGGCACTTGGGCGCTCATGTATCTACTCGGTCTCGACGTTGGGGCGTCTTATGTTACCAAGAGGGTTTAGAGATTTTGACACAGGGTCATCTATGGCAGTCCGATGTTAATAATACATTTTCGATGTCCCATGATATACCTATGGAGGCTATGACCCTGATGTCATTAGAGGGTACGGTAATCACAACAAACAATGCAAGATGCATGAGTCATACAATCCAGTCATGCATCAATCATGCGCATACCGTGCACTCATGTGAGATAACCTCTGCCTATCAGGGAGTCTCATAACAACCTGTCCAATGATATATGCAATGGTTAATCATATCTCATAACAAACATACAGATGATGCGTATGAGCATGTATCATGATGCTATGTTACCACATACTCATAATCTTTATCAATAACCGGCATCGAAAATCAACCTCGATAATGTGGACATTTAACCAACATTACCCCCAAGGAATGGCCTACATAAAGCCTAACATATAGTCGACCCATGACATCATACAAGAGCCAAATATATAACACCATGAGCCTCACTCAAGAGTTTAATACACATCACGATGGGCCTTTCATATGGGCCTAACATACATCACGATGGGCTCCATCGCCTGGCCCTCAAATGCATCACAATGGGCCTCATCACATAGGCTTCATAGACATCACATTAGGCCTTAAACATGGGCTGAATACACATCACAACGGGCCTCAAATATGGGCTGCATATACATCACATTAGGCCTCAAACACAAGCCGAATGCACATCACAATGGGTCTCAAATACCGACCACATATACATCACATTGAGCTTGACAACCGGCCTCGATAATTGAAATTAGCCTCGATAATTGACCTCGACAATCAGCCTATACAATCGAAATTAACCTCGACAATCAAAGTTGGAATCGACCTCAATAATCGAAATCAGCCTCAACAATCGGAATCGGCCTTGATAATCGGAATCAAAATCAGCCTTAACAACCGGAATCATCCTCGATAATCGGCCTCGACAATCGAAATCGGTATCGATAATCAGAATTGGCCTTAATAATCAGAATTGGAATCGACCTCGACAATCCAAATTGGAATCTGCCTTAATAATCGGCCTTGACAATCGAAATCGACCTCAATAATTGGAATCAGCCTCGATAATCAAAATCAACCCCAGCAATCAAAATCTGAATCGACCTCAACAATCGGCCTAGATAATCGGAATCAGAATTGGAATCAGCCTCGACAATCTGAATTAGAATCGGCCTTAACAATCGGCCTCGAGAATTGAAATCAGAATTGGCCTCGACAATCAAAATCAGAATCAGCCTCAATAATCGATCTCGATAATTAGCCTCAACAATTAGCCTCGATAATCAGAATCGGCCTCGATATTCGGCCTCGACCATCGGAATCAGAATCGGCCTCGACAATTAGAATCGGAATCGACCTCAACAATTGGCCTCGACAATAAAAATCGATATTGGCCTCAACAATCAGCCTCGACAATTAGAATCGAAATCGGACTTAACAATCGAAATCGAAATCGGCCTTAACAATCAGCCTCGACAATCGGAATCGGCCTCGATATTTAGCCTTGACAATTGGAATTGGTATCGACAATTGGAACTGATGAGAATGGGCCTAACAAGGCCTAAGGGAAGGTCATAATATGGACATCCAACCATCATTGCCCATCAATGTGGACATTCAACCAACATCGTCCCAAGCTGTGGCTGCAATAAACATCATTGCATACATCATGGTGGAATCTCACATCACAATGGGCCTCATATATATCACATTCGGCCCACACAAAGGTCTCACATACGTCTCATTGGGCCTCATATATATCAAGTGGGCCACATCATGTGAGCCGCTCCAATTGGCCAACATGCATCAAATGGGCCACATCATATGGGCCGCACCAATGGGCCCATATACATCAAATGGGCCATATCAACGGGCCACACCAATATGGGCCTAATGCATATCATAATGGGCCTTGCCCATAGGCCACGAATACATCACAATGAGCCTCGACACATGGGTCATAAATACATCACATTGGGCATCATATATGGGCCTCAAATATACATCAAGTGGGTCGCATCAATGGGCCAAAAATACACTGAGTGGGCCATAAATATACATCACAGGTGGGCCTTGCACATGCAATAAGTGGCAGAGCTGGTCCTACCAGCGGTCCAGCCAAAGGATGGCCTGGATAACATACACATCATGGTGGGTCCCACTATGATGTAGGCAACCTAAAATTATTTTAATAGTTGCAGTTACAACATGTGTTTTGTTGTACACAATCATTCTATGGGTCACATGGCACTTTAATGATGATCAACACTATCTAAAAATTAGACATGTAAATCAACACTGTCTGGACAATGTGGATGAAACAAATACATCATGGTGGCCCATAACACTTGCTGATGTCTCTACAACTACGAACGACATAGATAAAACACAAATATAAAGGTGGACCACATGGATAGACAGCGTGGTTAAAATACATGCATTAAGCGAGTCACCACTGTCCACGTGATGGACGGCGGTGTTGATCATTCAATAGATGGGTCCCACCATCCACATAGCTGGACGGTGTGAATACAACACGTACATCATGGTGGAGCCCACTGTCCCTGATGGACGGTGTAGATATAATACATACATCAAGTCAGGGCCCCACCATCACATTGCTGAACAGTGGTGGATATACAACATATACATTGATGTGGGACCCATCATTTATGGACGGACGGTGGATAAAATGCATCTATCAGGTGGCTCCCACATAGATAGATGGCCTGGATTTAATACGTCATCAGGTGGGTCTACACGTAGGGCCCACCTGCTGGGATGGAGCTGATATTAGTGTTTTCCTTCATCTAGCGTCCAACATTCTGGACGGACAACGTGGATAGAATAAATATATCACAGTGGTATCCAACCATCCAGATGATGGACGGCTGAGATAAAACACTTACATTACATGTGGGTTCCACACGTGTGGATACACCACTTATATCATGGTGGATTTCCACCGTCCAGAGACTGGATTGTGTGAATAAAATGCATGCATGCAGGTGGTCCACCGTCCAGCACATCTAGACGGTGCAAAGTAATTACATTTATCAAGGTGGTTCCCACATACACTTGGCCCACAACTTGGGACCAAACTGATATTTGTGATTTTCCCACTGTCTAGGCGGTTGGATGGTGTGGACAAATACATCATGGTGGCTTTTATCATCCAGCGGCTGAATGGTGAGGATATACATCACATGGGTCCACACCCTTGGGCGGCATGGATACACCACAAATATGTCTAGGTGGGCCCCACTTCTTGGACAGATGGTTGGCATGGATCTAAGCCACATGCGTCAGGACCTCATCGTCCAATGCATCATCAGGATGGTTGGATGGCATGGATGAAAAGCATACATCAGGTGGGCCCACACAGCTTGTACAACATGGATCAAGTGGGCCACACCCATCACAAGAGAGAGAGAGAGAGAGAAAGAGAGAGATTGGATGGTGAAGATGGGAGGAGCTCTGCCACTATGAGCTACTCCATGATACAAGGCATACATCAAGATCGGTCACAGCACAAGTCCTCAATCATCAAATCCAAGCAAAAAAAATATATGTATAAATCTAATCCTAGAAAAGCACCCACCTCAAGATCTCTTCTTCCTTCTTCTATCAACGCGTTCTATGGCACCAAAGAATGTGATCCAACGGTTGAGATGATGCTTGGAGAGTGGGATTGGATGGTAGGAAGGTGGGTCACACCTAGCTTTCTCTTCTCCCTTGTGAGGAAAAGCAGAGAGAGAGAGAGAGAGAGAGAGAGAGGCTGAGACGTAAAGAGACAGAGGGATGGGTGAGTGAGTGATGGGTGATGGGTGTACTTGACATGTAAGAGAGAGTTGACTTTAGGGGAGGGGTGGTTGTACTTAGGGATGGGACATGATTGATTGATGTGTACTTGATTGATGGGACATTTCTCTTGGGTTTTGTAAAGTGAGGCATTTTCTTCTAACTGAACGTGGGCTCATATCTCCTGGCTCTGATATCACATCGGCCAGTAAGATGCGACCTTGGAACCGCAGCGACGGCGCGGTCACACTAGTACAAGTCTTAGGTCAAGACGACTCAGATCGATAGGATGTAACTTAGGGATGCGTGCAATAGCTATCTACACATCACGGTCGTCAAAATTCGATCGAGAGGACCACGAAAACTTATGGAATGGTACGGGCTAGGATACGAGTCTCACATAAATGGTTTTGTCAATGGTCTTCCCACTCCTAAGTGTGGTGATAGATTTAGCTTGCTCCATCTGATTTGAAGAGCTCAGGTCGCTAACTTCATATTGATGTTTTGGATTGGGAAGAGGTTAAGCTCTTATTCCCAATCAGACTTTTAATCTCAAGTCCTTGTATGGCCTTTGTGAGGTCTTAAAAGACTTGTAACATACCCTAATTGAAAAGCTCTTGATTTTGAAGATACTTTAAAATCGGATCCTCCTAAAGTTTCCCTTGATGTGGAATTTGATTAAGGAATCCTTGAGGTGTAGCGATTTGTCCGTTTCTCCTACTGAAGTTTGAATGATTTCTCCAACTAGGATTGTATGTGTTAGAGATGGGTCTACTAAAAGGTCTTTGATAATTATTCATGGCATTGGATTACTTATTCAGTACCTCTTGAAAGGCAAGTATCATTGGATAATTTTCAGTTGTATAATGTTGCAAACACAAATACCACAAACAGTTTTCTTAGTGTTCACAACCCCAAGTGTAGGGTCGCGATATACTAATAATCTCAGTGAGACCAAGGTCAACTCCACAGGGACTAATCCCGTGCGTATTCTGAAGGATACTAGAAGAAGAACTAGAAAAAAGATGAAAACCTAAATTTGAAATATTTGAGAGTAATTGTGAGAGATTTAATGAAAAACTTAAGAAATTTAAAGGTGGGAAACTAGGGTTTTTAAGGATTCACTTGTAGAGATTAGGGAGATCTATGCTTCATTCAAGTCACATGATTAGAATCAGAGTCTCATCCTATCCAATTGGATGATATCTCAGTAAAATCAAATATGAACTTCCTTTATCTTGTTCTCAATAGAGCAGAGGTGTGAGAACTGGAAGTGATTCCATCACAAAACCATGACAATGAGACAAGGCAACCAATAGGATTTACTAATCATAGAACCAATCTAAGAGAATTGTGAAAGTTAGGGAGGATTTCATCACCCAACCATGCCCACGAGATAATGGTGAACAACAGAATTTTCTAATTTCATAATCTTAATACATGAAAAGAACATAATCAAAGCTATCGCAGATCTATTGTAATTTGAGTCACAACAAACCATTAAATACTGAAAGTATTCCTTATAATCAAATTAAAATTCAAGAGAGTTTGATATAAATATAAATCAAAGCAATAAAAACATCCAATCACACTACAAGCTTCACCTCTTAGCCTTAACTAAGAGGTTTAGCCAACCATAGATATGATTGAACTAAAATCTCTTAAGAAAAGCATAAAAAACTACTAAGGAATGGGAAGAAAAACTCTTGGTGACAGCTTCTCCCCACTTTTTCTCTACTCCTTAAACCCTGGATGATGCCTAGGAGTGCCCTAGGGACCCCAATTTATAGTTTTAGGTCTTACACTTTTGCACCGATTGGAAATTTTTGAAAACTATCTCAAATTTACGTAGTCTGCGTAAAAATTACATAATGCTCGACTGGTCGAGTAGGATGAAAATTTAGTTATTTTACTCGCTGGAGTTCGAGTTGAGGCACCTCGACTAGTCGAGCTTCGACCGGTCAGTGGTGTTCAGGACTGGTCGAGCAGAGGCCAAGACTGGACTGGTCGAGCAGAGGCTAAGACTGGTAGAGGATTACGCAATTTCACTTGAAAACTCTGATTTTCTTCATTCTTGACTTGATTTTCTTGGATCTTCAGTGTGTACATTCTTGATTCTTGATTTTATTAGATCCACTCTTGGCTTTGGTGATTCTTAAGCATTAAATCCATGCTTTTAACATCCTTTTCAATCCAAGCTCTTAAATTCACCTTGCAACACAAACATGATTAAAATAGAACATTAAGCATTATCATATTCATAAAACCAAGCAATAAATAGGGTCTAATATGTAATATTTGAGCCTCAACAAAATCCCCAATAAGCATTTTGTTACTCCCGAGTAAATTATGTGAAAAATAAGTTTAATGCGCAATGTTTAACCTTTTTCAGAAAATAATATTGTGTGTATTTAAGTATGAATGAGTAGACTCAAGATGAGAAATTGAGATTTTGAAGACCTAGAGTTGAATCACATAAACAAACAATCAAATAAGTCCTTTATCCATTAGGTTAGAGCATAGTTCACATATCCAGTTTTTTGAAAGTGCTCAGTGAAAATACAATCTTTTGGTAATGTTAGCCATGGTTATCACTTCAAGATTGGTTGAACACCCAGCAACTAATTCCGAACTTATCCCCTTTTCCTTATTTTTTCAGTTTTTGATTTTATATCGACAGTCATTTTTATTTATTCCTCTTCTTTAGACATTACATCATTTTCAAAGACATTTTTCATTCCCCTCGAATATATTGTCATTTTTCATGCTTTATGACCTCTTTGTCACTCTCCTATTTTTTAATTGGTTATTTTTTTTCTTTTAAGGTGGATAAAATTCTCCATACTTGGTTCTCAATATCTTTCAATGATCACTGTACTAAAAATTAGAAAATCTAATACTATTTACTGAAAGTAATTTGAATAACATAGTATTCAAACTTACTCTTAATAATTAAATGTAAGAACCATAAGTGATAGGTTACTTAGTTTCTCTAACTCCAACAATTCAAAATTCAATTTCTATCTTACTGTCATACTAAAAACAGTCTACTTTTCACTTTCCAATAGATAAACATTGAAAAATTTTCAAAAATTTTACAAATTTTGCTCAAATTTGAGAAAACACTGATTAGTTTACCTAATCTCTCATCCTCAACCTAAAATCTATATTGTCCTCAATGTAAACGAAATAAGCATGATTTGCAAAAGAACAACGTAATTGAAAGAGGAGTGATGGAAAGATAGTACCTAATGAAGAGATTTTAAGGCTTTTTCTAAAGGATGATTAGCACTAGATTTAATCAACCGAAAAGTAAACTATCCTAAACAACGGAAAGTAGTAACCCTAACTATACTTCATCAGACTAGGAGGTCAATCCTGATAAACAGGATCATTCAGAGGTATGGATATGTCCTCTGAATTAAATTTCTCGACAAATAGCTTTAATCGATGTCCATTCACTTTGAATTCATTGTCATTGTTTAGATTTCGAATCTCAACAACGCCATGAGGATAAACATTAGTAATAATGAAGGGGCCGGTCCAATGGGATCAAAGTTTGTACGGAAAGAGATGTAATCAAGAATTATACAGGAGGACTTTCTGACCTGATGTGAATGATTTTCAAAGAATGTGTTGGTCATGAAACACCTTTATCCTGTCCTTATAAATTTTTGAGTTCTCATACGCATCATTCCGGATTATTTCAAGTTCATTCAATTGAAGTTTGTGTAACGAGCCGACATTGTCTAGATTGAAATTTAAATTTTTGATTGCCCAGTAAGTTCTATGTTCCAACTCCACAAGCAAGTGGATAGCCTTCCCATAGACAAGGCTAAAGGGAGACATTCCAATAGGGGTCTTAAATATGGAAGGGTAAGTCCATAAGGCATCGGTCAATCGGATTGACCAATTCTTTCAATCAGGGTTAACCGTTTTTTTCAAGATGTGTTTAATTTTCCTAGTAAAAATCTCAGCTTGCCCACTTGTTTGTGGGTGCTATGGAGTACTCACCTTATGAGAGATGCTATATTTTTTCATTAAGTTTGTGAATGGCTTATAACAAAAATGTGAACTCCTATCACTAATGATGGCTCGAGGTGTTCCAAATTAAGAAAGGATGTTCTCTTTTAAGAATTTAATGACCATTTGATGGTCATTGTTCCGGCATAGAATCGCTTCGACCCATTTAGTGACATAGTCTACTGTTAGCAGAATGAATAAATTCCTAAAGGATTGGGGGAATGGTCCCATGAAATCGATGCCCCAACAATCAAATGCTTCAATGATCAGAATGGGGTTTAAAGGTATCATATTTTGATGGGATAATGCTCCCAACTTCTGACAACACTCACAAGCTTTAAAATCCTCATGAGTGTCCCAGAACATAGTGGGCCAATAAAAGCCACACTGTAGAATCTTGGTTGTGGTCTTTTTAGCAGAAAAGTGATCACCACAGGCCGAGAGTGACAGAAGGAGATGAAACTTTGATATTCATTGTTTGGCATACATCTCCTTAAGACTTGGTCTAGGCAATATTTAAACAAATATGGATCATCACAGATAAACTTACGAACCCCGGAAGAATTTTTTCTTATCTTATGCAGTCTAATGTATCAATGTGAAATCTGTGGTAAGATAATTAACAATATTAACAAACCAAGGTGAATGAGAGACTTTGAGCAATTGTTCGTCAAGAAACATGTCATTTATATGTGTCGTCTCAAGGAAATTAGAGAGATCAAGGCGAGAAAGATGTTTAGGCAATATGTTCTCTACTCTCTTTTTATCTTTTATTTTAAAATTAAATTCTTGGAGTAGGAGGATCTATCTTATCAGGCGGGGTTTAACATCATTCTTAGAAATAAGATACTTGAGTACCGCATGATGTTTGTAAATGACAATCTTTGATCCGATCAAATATGACCTAAATTTGTCCAAAGCGAACAATACGGTTAAGAGTTCCTTCTCCATAGCTAAATAATTTATTTAGGCAGGATTTAGGGCTTTATTTGCTTAGTGTATAACATAGGGCTTCTTGTCTTTTCTCTGGCCTAGGACCGCCCTAAGAGCATAGTCAGATGCGTCACACGTAAGTTCAAAAGAAGGCTCCAATCGAGTGGCTGCATGATAGGTGTAGTGGGTAACATGCCTTTGAGCTTAGTAAAAGCTTCCTGACATTGCTCAATCCACTTGAATGGTGCATCCTTTTGAAGTAAATTACATAAAGGATGAGAGGGTTGACTAAAGTCCTTTCTGAATCTCTTGAAAAAATCAGCGACTCCTAGGAAGGATCGCACATCTCGTATGTTCTTGAGTGGAGGTAGGTTAGAAATAAGATCAATTTTATCCTTATCTACCTCAATTCCCTTGGACGAGATGATATGTTTAAGGATAATTTCCTTACTAACCATGAAATGACACTTCTCCTAATTGAGTACCAAATTCTTTTCTTCACATCTTTTCAACACATATTTCAGATTCTCAAACTAATAGTTGAAAGATGGACCAAAGATAGAGAAGTCATCCATGAAGACCTCTAGATATTACCCCACCATATCAAAAAAAATACTTATCATACATTACTGAAAAGTGGCGGGGGCATTACATAGTCCGAATGGCATCTTTCGGTAAGCAAAGGAGCCAAAGGGACATTTAAATGCGGTCTTTTCCTGATCTTTAGGCGCTGTCTCTATCTGGCTATAGCCTGAATATCCGTTAAGGAAACAGTAATAGGAATGACCAATTAGTCTTTCTAAAATTTGATCAATGAAGGGCAAAGGAAAGTGGTCATTCCTCATAACAGTATTTAATTTCCTGTAGTCAATGTGCATTCTCCAACCAGTAGTAACTCTGGTTGGCATGAGTTCATTGTTAGCATTGGCTATGATGGTGATTTCAGACTTCTTGGGAACCACCTGAGTTAGACTCATCCATTAGCTATCGGATATAGGGTATATGATACTCACATCCAATAGTTTAAGAACCTCAGCCTTAACCACTTCCTTCATGTTTGGATTTAATCTATGTTGTGATTGTCGAGAGGACTTCACATTATCCTCAAGATAAATGCAGTGAGTACAAATCGAATAGTCAATTCCCTTGAGGTATGCAATCGACCATCCAAGGGCTCCCTTATGCTTAATGAGAGTATAGATGACCATACTCTCCTGTTCTTACTCAAGGTGAGAAGAAATCACCATCGGGTATGTCTCATCTTGACCTAAATAGACATTTTAATCAGAGGATAAAGGTTTTGGGTCAAGCTTCGGTGCCTTGAGGTTAGACGGTAGAGGCACTACTTCGGTTTGGGGTAATTCTTTGAATTGTGACCTCCACCGATTTACTTCAAGTACCAGCATAGTATCAAGCATGACACCCATCTCCGTAATCATATCATCCTCTAAATCATTGGGAGTGGACCAAGCATGTCTCTAGAGGGTCATAGGATAAGGTCAGAAGTGCTCTATCTTCCACAAAAGAATCAATTCGATTAATATCATGGAAATCATCTTCATCCTCTAACTGTTTGCCTTTGTTGAAAAAAAATATTCAACTCCAATGTCATATTCATGTATCCATTCCTTCAATTAATGATTGCATTTGAAGTAGCTAGAAATGGACGACCAAGAATGATGGAAATTTGAGTACTCATGTTTATGATGGGTTGAGTATCCAAGATGATGGAGTGAATCTTGTAGCAAGATAATTTGTAATGTCAGCATACCAAGGTAATTGGGAGAATTTAAAGAATTGTTTATCAGGTAACATATCATTTATAGGTGTCGAGTCAAGGGAATCAGGGAGATCAAGCTTGGAGAGATGGTCAGCCACTACATTCTCTACTCCCTTTTTATCTCATATTTCTATGTCGAATTCCTTGAGAAAAAGGATTCATCTTATCAAGCAAGGGTTACGTCATTCTTAGAAAGAAAATATTTCAGCACCGCATGATTAGTGTAAATGATGATCTTAGATCCGATTAAGTAGGACCTAAATTTATCTAAAGTGAACACTATGGCTAAGAGTTCCTTTTTGTAATAGAATGGTTCACTTGGGGCAGAATTTAGAGTTCTACTCGTATAGAGAATTACATGGGGCTTCTTTTCTTTTCTCTGGCCTAACACCGCCTCAATAGCATAGTCAGACGCATCGCACATAATTTCAAAAGGGATACTCTAATCGGGGGGCTGAATGTGATAGGTGTAGTAGTCAACATAGCCTTAAGCTTAATGCAAGCTTCTTGGCATGACTCAGTCCACTCATATGGTGCATCCTTTTAAAGTAGATTACATAAAGGACGATAGAGATGACTAAAGTCTTTTATGAATCGCCTATAGATTCCAGCGTGTCCTAAGATGGATCGCATGTCATGTATGCTCTTAGGTGAAAGTAGGTTAAAGATATGATCAATTTTCGCCTTGTCTACCTCAATTCCCTTGGACAAAATTATATGTCTAAGAATAATTCCCTTGGAAACCATAAAATGACATTTTTCCCAATTAAGAACCAAATTCTTTTCTTCACATCGCTTCAACACATTTTTAGGATTTTCCCAACACTCGTTGAAGGATGGACCAAAGAGAAATAATTCATTCATGAAGACCTCTAAATATTGTCCACCATATCAGAAAAGATACTCAACATGCATCACTGAAAGATGGTAGGGGCAATGCACGGTCCGAATGACATCCATTGGTAAGCAAAGGTACCAAAGGGACATGTGAATGCTATCTTTTCTTGATCTTTAAAGGATATCTCTATCTGATTGTAGCCCAAATATCCGTCAAGGAAAGAGAAGTAAGAGTAATTAGCTAGCCTTTCCCAAATTTGATCAATGAAGGGAAAAGGAAAGTGGTCCTTCCTTGTGATGGTATTCAACTTGATGCAGTCAATGCACATTCTCCAACCAATAGTGACTCTAGTTGGCACGAGTTCATTGTCAGCATTGGCTACGATGGTGATTTTGGACTTCTTGGGAACTACTTGAGTTGGACTTACCCATTGACTATTGGATATAGGGTATATGATACTCACATCCAACAATTTAAGTACCCCAACCTTAACCACTTCCTTCATATTTGGATTTAATTGATGTTAGGGTTACCGAGAGATTTTTACATTATCATCAAGATGTGATGAGTATAAATCAAAGGGTCAATTGCCTTGAGGTCCACAATCAACCATCCAAGGGCTCCTTTATGCTCAATTAGAGTGGAAATAAGTAAACTCTCCTATTCTTTCTTAAGGTGAGATAAAATCACCACTAGGTATGTCCCATCTTGACCTAAATAGACATATTTAAGATCAACGGGTAACGGTTTTAGATCAAGCTTCGGTGCCTTGAGGTTAGACGGTAGAGGCACTACATCGTTTGGGGTAAGGTTTCAAATTGTAGCCTCCACTAGTTAGCTTCAAGTACCAGCGCAACAACAAACATGATATCCATCTCCCTAATCATGTAATCTTCTAAATCAGGGGGAGTGGGCCAAGCACGTCTCTGGAGTATTAGAGTATAGAGTCAAAAGTGCTCTATCTTCCACGAAAGAATCTATCAAGTTAATATCATGGATCTCATCAACATTCTCTGACTATTTGCTCATGTTGAAAAAGATATTGAGCTCCAATGTTATATTTTCGAGAGATAAATTCATAATTTCATTACTTCAATTAATGATTGCATTTAATGTAGCAAGGAATGAGCGACCAAGAATGACGAGAATTTAAGTGCTCATATCTATGATGGGTTGAGTATTCAGGACAATAAAGTCTAATAGATAGTAGAATTTATCAACATGGACTAACACATCCTCAATCATCCCTCTCGGTACACGAACTGAGCAATTGGCAAGTTGTACTATCATCCAGATGGATTTTAATTCACATGAACCTAATTATTTATAAACCGAGTAAGGGATTAAATGTACACTCACCCCCAAGTCAAGAAATGTATGCTCAATCTGGTGATTCTCAATTATACAAGTGATAATTGGGCTGTCAGGATCTTTATATTTTTGTGGCACATCTTGCTTGAGGATGACACTCACTTTTTCTATTAGAAAAATTTTCTTTTGTATGTTTTGTCATCTTTTCGTAGTGCAAAGATCTTTCAGAAATTTAACATATGAAGGGATTTGTTTAACGACATCCAGTAGAGGAATATTGATCTTTACTTGTTTTAGCACCTTTAGAATATCCTGAGAATTAGGTAGAGATTTTGGTGTAATCAACTGTTGAGGGAATGATGCAATCATCCTACTTTGAGGTTCCAGTTCTAACCCATGTGGAGCATTATTAGGTCTATCATTATCATGTATTTCTGGTCCTTAGGTTTTTCAATCATCACCGGAATAAATTTGTCAATTGTCTTCCCACTTCTAAGAGTGGTGATAGATTTAGCTTGCTCCATCTAATTTGAAGAGCTTGGGTTACTAAGTTCATATTATTGTTTTGGGTTAGGGAAAGGCTGAGCCAAAAGGATCCCTTTATCCCTAATTGAATTTTTTGTTGCAAGCCCTTATATGGCCTTTGTCAGGTCTTGAAAGGCTTATAACATACCCTTATTAAAAATCTTTTGATTTTGAATATGATTTAATACTGGTTCCTCTTGGGGTTTCCTTTAATTCAAAAATTGGTTAAGGATCCCTTAAGAGTAGCAGTTTGTCCATTCCTCCAACTAAAATTTGGATGGTTTCTCCAACTTGGGTTATATGTGTTTGAGGTAGGTCCACTGAAAGGTCTTTGGTAGTTGTTCACATTATTTGATTGCTCATTTAATATCTCCTGGAAAATAGGAATTGTTGGACAATTCTCAGTTGTATGTATGTTACAAGCACAAATACCATAAACAACTTTCGCAGCCTTTTCGGGTTCTACCTTCTTGAGTTCCATGGCCTTGACTTTTCTTATAAGTTTGTCCAATCTTGTATTTATGTCATCTTCCTCTTTTAAGACATATATTCCTCCCCTTTCCTTTAATTAAGTGGGCTTAAAAGTAGTGGTTCTTAAGGAGGTATCCCATGATTGCGCATTTTCAGCAAGTTATATTAAAATAATCCCATGCATCATCGGCTTCCTTGTTCATAAATTCTCCATTACACATCATCTCCATAAATTGGCACATGGATGAGGTCAATCCCTCATAGAAAAAGCTCGATATCCTCCATGTTTCATAGCCATGTTGTGGACATGAATTTATAAGATCCTTAAATCACTCCCAACATTGGAAGAAGGTCTCATCTACTTTTTACTCAAAATTCATGATTGCTTTCCTTAAGGTATTTGTTGTATGATATGGGAAGAACTTTTTAAGGAAATCCCTTGTCATCTCAGCCCATATACCAATGGACCATGGTCTTAAGGAATGTAACCATGACTTAGTCTTTTCTTTTAAAGAGAAAGGAAAAAATTTCAATCTTACCGTGTCCTCAGACACGTTTGGGAAGTGCAATGTAGATATGATCTCTTCAAACTCTTTCATATGCAAGTATAGACTTTCAAATTCTAGTATATGAAACTTAGGGAGGAGTTGAATTACACTTGGTTTAATATCCACAGTTCCTGCATTCAATGGGAATATCATGCAGGAAAGTGTACTCACCCCTGTTGGTTGTTAATAATCTTATAAAGTATGAGACGGGGTGCATTAAGCACCTCATTCTCATCCTTAACTTCCTCAACTAGAGGATGAGGTTGATTTGTAACCATAACTTCGATTAATTTAGAGGATCTCAAGTGGTGTCTAATCTAGTGATGGATATGCAACCCTTCAACTAATCTTCCTTCACTCAAGAGACAGCGGGTGTTGTCATGAACCCACATGGGCATGAAACACTTTCAAACCTCAAGTAATTAAACAACTAACCTAAAAAAGAAAACTCAATAATAATAAAAAAAGAGATCTAGAAAAGATAAGAGAGATTGGAGAAAAGTTACCTGATTAGGGTTACTATATTAGGATCTTACAAAACAAAAAACAATGGTAGTTTCTAAAAGCAATTTCAGAAAAAATCTTAACTTAAAAGCGTAGCAGAAAAATAAACCTTAATCTTAAACTAATTCGAATACCAAGTAATTTTAAAAAAACATAACCGTAGTCCCCACCAACGATGCAAAAAACTTGTTCACAACCCCAAGTGTAGGGTCCCGATGTAGTAATAACTTAGTAAGACCGAGGTAAAATCCACAGGGACTAAACTTTACGTATTCTGAAAATAACTAGAACTAGAACTAGAACTAGAAAAAGATCTAAATTGAAATATGAATAATTAAGAGTAATAATGAATAATATTGGTTAAAACTTATGAATTTAAAGGTGGGAACTAGGTGCCAAGGATCCACTTGTAGCTATCAAGATTTTATCTTACTTGATTCAAGGTATACAATTAGAATTGGAGTCCTATCCTATCTAATTGGGAGATAAAGTAATTTAAATCAAATCTGAACTTTTCAATGACCTAATTCTCAATAGAGGAGAATTGTGATAATTGGAAGGGATTCCATCACCCCACCATGTTCAGGAGACGATGGTGGACAAAAAGATTTACTAATCTTAAAATCTCAAAATGAAAAAGAAGATACTTGAACCTATCACAACATCCATTGTAATTTGAGTTATAATAAATCATAGAAAACTGAAAATTCCCTTAATATCAAACTATAAATCAATGAAGTTCAATAAGAATAAGAATCAAAGTAAAATAAACATCCAAACACACTATAAGCTTCACCTCTTAGCTCTAGCTAAGAGATTTAACCCACTATAGACATGATTAAAATAAAATCTATTAAACAAAGCATGAAAAATTAACTAGGGAATGGAGCATCATAAGGAGTCCTATTTACAGTTGTGGAACTGCAACTTTTGCACCTAATTGAAAAAATCTAGAAACTACCCCAAATTTACACACTTTACGCAGGTTTCCAAAATATACCCGAAGTTTCAGAATATGCTTTTTCATGACAATTTCAGTAATATGTTTATTTTTTAGGACAATTTCAAGATTCCTTTTCTTTACTCAAATCTTTGATTCTCTTCATTTCATACTTAGTTTTCTTAGATATTTGTCATGTGAATTCTTCATTAATAACTGTTGAATCTCCAAATCTTCATTTAGTAATCTTTTGAGCATAAATATTCCTTTTGGCATCAATTTGACCTTAAGCTTTCGAAATCACCTTGCACATTAAAACATGCATAATTCAATCGATTAAGCACCATCATATTTATAAAACCAAGGTATGAATAAGGAAAAATACGCAATATTTCACTCAACAATATTACACATGCTAATACACATTTTACTGTTTCGAATTGAAGTTTATATATTTTGAATATATTTATGTACACATTTTTATGTGTATCTATAACTAATATTATTTTTTAACTCCACTTCTTTTTAGCCAAACATCAATAAACTTGAAATTCCTACTCTCTGATTGGTTTTGATTATCGTTTGTAAGATTGTTTAACTACTAAATTGAATTATATGTGAATTTCACCTCTCGCTCGTGTGTGTGTGTGTGTGTGTTGGGGGGGGGGGGGGGGGGGGGGGGGAGGGGATGACAGTATTTCTTTTTCTTTTTCTATATGTTCTTCATCGAGCAAGTTAGATCAAACCTTTTTTAATCCATTTATATCATAACTATAACTCAAATGGACCTCTAGGTCTTACGGGTGAAGCGAGTTAGGCATGTTGGTGGCATGTACATGGACACCCTTATACATGATCTAACAACAAAAAAAAAGCTCATAAGTTTGTTTTCTTTTATACTAAACTTGGATTTTCTTCCTCAGGGCTTTGACATCTTGAATGCGATATTATGTGGTGCTTTTAATGATAAGTATGGCAACCTTAAACGGGAATACAAGTATGCAATGCGTGTGGCCAAACTCTATGAACCTTATGTGTTCTTCAAAGGAAGGTATGTTTTAAAATTGTAAACTTCTACATATTAAGTAAATAGAAAAGTTGTCAATAAGTGGGCTCTTGATTTTCATAGGTGTAGCATAGACTAATTAGTTTTGGGTCTAAAATAGTCTCTTAAGACTTGCACATTTACTTAAAAGGGACCAAAGTTAGGCATGGAATCAAACAAAATCGAAATGAATATATATATATATATAGGGAAAAGGTACTATGCACTCGAGCTACGGTCAAGCTGTGTGGGCCCCACCGTGATGTGTTTCGAACATCTACCCCATCAGTCAGATGCACCATTCCATCATGAACCTAGGTCCCAAAAATCAAGTCAATCCATGACTTGTGTGGGCTACACCACATACAGAAGTGGAGAGGGGTCGTGCACCATTAAAACATTCATAATCATTTTTTGGGTCCCACCGAGATGTGGTTTGCTAATCCAGCCCATCCATTATATGTGACCTACTAGGATTAGGGGTCATACCAAGTTTCAGCAGCATTCAAAACTCAGGTGGGCCCCACCAAGTGCGTTTATATGTTTTAACGGTGTCTTCACATGATTTTAGATGGTATGGCCCACCTGAGTTCCGTTTACGGCTGATTTTTGGGATATCCCATAATTTAAAGGGGACCATCAAATGCACGGTGTTGATGATCGACACGCATCATGGCGGGGCCCACACAGCTCGACCTCACGATAAGCTTATCGTGAGCTCGAGCTCATAGTACCTTTTCCTATATATATATATATATATATATATATATATATATATATATATATATATATATATATATATATATATATATATATATATATATATATATATTGTTTCCTCTACTCTACCTTTATGGCTCTTCAAAATTGATTTGTAGAATGCAAAGATATGGGACTTTTATCAAGCATGCTTAACCAACATTGTTGTTCAAGAAATAATCAGATGGGGACCAAAGTGCAAAAGAACACAATGATGAAATGAGCCTTGTGACTTGATTTATGCTATTATAAGAAAGAAAATAGCTTTTCTTTGATGATTAGGATTGCCAAATGACCGTAGTTTATGGACTGTGACCATTTTATGGTGAAGCCAACTAGATGGTTGTTATGCCTGGTGTTATGATGGCATTACCCAAACTCATAAAATACACTTTAACGAATTAGTATTTTTTTTATGAAATAGTGATCCCAAATTCTACATCATTTAATCGATACGATTTTGGGCCTAACATATATAATAAATATGCCCTACAATATGGATGGTTGGAAAACCATACACATAACAACATGTAAAGGTGGAGAAGCTTCTAGAATTATTTGGTCAAGTTCATACACTCTCCTCTTATGAAATGAGAGATGAGATTCAATACCTGAGATGGCAACGATACTAAGTTAAACAGTAGAGGCATTAGTAAATAAGTGAATTTTATAACATAATTTGAATAAGTAGGCATGTGATTTTGTCATCTATTGTTAGCATGAAAAAGGGATTGAAGCATGAAATGTAGGGAAAA
The DNA here is from genome assembly GCA_037074715.1 of Magnolia kwangsiensis. Taxonomy (NCBI): domain Eukaryota; kingdom Viridiplantae; phylum Streptophyta; class Magnoliopsida; order Magnoliales; family Magnoliaceae; genus Magnolia; species Magnolia kwangsiensis. Next base: position 19,064,634 of record CM073582.1, read on the forward strand.
TTGCAATTTTATTCCACTCTCCATGTTCTTAGAATTTTCCATTTAAGAGAAAGAGACCAAACATGTGCAAAAAAATATCTCACTTCACTCAAAATTCCCTTAAAATTTTCACTCAAGAAAACAAAGACAAAAGAAAATTCACCTTCCATTCTCAGAATAACTAAGAATGCTACTCACACTGGGTTTATTTTACCTATCTACTAGAGTAGTTAGTCCATTCACCCAATATCTCTTTTACTTACTTTCTATGATACCAAAAACTGAATTTCTTTCAATTATGACAACTAGCCATATTAAGTGAAATATCTTAAATATTCATATGATCATACGCCTCATTTTGTTTGCAAATTTGATGACTCCAATTCAAAAAGATTGATGTTGATGATGAAAGATGACATCACAGAGGCAGAGGTGTTTAATTTTGATGCCAATTTCATTAATTGGGAGGATTATTTTATCAACATTCACATCCCTGGTGTCATAAAGTACCTCCTCAAATAAATGTTCCAAAATTATGGATTTCACAATGCAACTCTCACTATTCGTAGCTTATTGTATTTTCACTGGGGAGATTATTTTATGAACATTAACATTCCTAGTCCGATACAATATATAAATACAAGGCTCAAGAAATTGGGATGTCACTATGTAACTTCCCCCCAGCCATAGATTCTTGTATTTAAATGCACATTAATACTTTGTAGTTATCAGACCTATATAATATTGAATAATATGTTTCAATGTTGTTATGTGGACTTTAAAAAAAAATAAAATCATCTGCCTATTTTATTCCGCTAACCATGTTATTAATTTGATATATTAACAATTATAAGTCAAAATCATGAAGAAAAAGTAGAGATAGTCACATGTTAAAACTAGGCACATTTGATAACTATAACACCCTATTTTTCAAAACCCAATTATATTGCTTGTTTTTCAAAAACCCAAGTGCTAGCCCTTAAAATTTCAATTTAAATTTAAATATTCTTATCATTAATCAGAGTTAGTAGCAAATGCTGGCCGAATTAACCATACATTGTATAAAAATATTTCAATTACCACAATAATCCAAATGTAGCGCCCATATAAGACTTATACAACCCAAATACCAAAAGTTTATTGAACAAAAATAGAAATCTATCATCTAATGATGGAGCTCAATATGGGCACAAGGACCCCATCTAGCTCCTCAGTTGCTTGATCTACTCCAACAACCAAATGAACAACATTAACTTGCTTTACACATGCTTTAACTGATATGTTTTGATAGTGTTAATGGCTATCACAGTGAGGAATACCCTCTAAGATTATACACTTATCATTCATAATCCAATATAGATCACAAGACATGAGGACAGATATATTAAATAATGCAATTCAAAGTCGTGATCATATATTTGGAAATAAAGCCAATCAACATAATCTCACTATTAGGAAAATGTAATAGCAATCACAACATAAGTGATTGTGTCCAGATAGTCACATAATCAATATACGAGCTTCTATTGCACTTATAAATCACATTGTACATGAACTCTGCAAGATGACTAGAAAATCAATAAGTGAAATTCAGCTTCACCTAGAAATCTTATAAAACTCCGTATGGTGTCTAAAAAATTAATAAATAAACTTCTGCTTGACTCTTAAATCATATGAACTTCATACGGTGATTAGAAAATCAACAAGTGAACTTCAGTCACACCCAAAAATTACAATACAAGTGAACTCTGTAAGGTGAATAGAGAATCAATATTTAAACCTATGCTTCATCTCGAAATCATATTGTAAGTGAACTTCACAAGGTGACTAGAAAATGAATAAACGAACTTCAACTTCACCTAGAAATCACAATATGACTGAACTCTGTAAGATGAAGAGAGAATCAATATATGAACTCCGACATCATTCGAGAATCATATGAAATCTGCATTATGGCTAGAAAAATTAATAAATGAACTTCAGCGTCACCTAAAAATCATAATGAACACTGCATAATGACCAGAAAAATCAACAAGTGTATACAAGCGTAACCATCAAAGCTACAAAAGGGGAAACATTATTCCATCAAAGTCACAGATGGGCAAATATCTGATCAAAGCTACATAGGGCAAATATATGATTCAAGCCACATAGGAAAAATATGTGATTTAAGTCATGTAAGGCAAAATATGTATTCCAAGCCACATAGGGAAAATATGCAATCCAAGCCTTGTAGGGCCATTGTGCGATTAAAGCTGCGGAGGGCACAAATGGATTGTAAGATTATAACGCCCTGAGTTTTCGCAACCCAAGTATATGACTCATTTTCTAAAAACCTGAGTGTTAACCTTTAAAAGTAAAATTTTATGTATATTATTCCTTTCTTTTCTTTTATTAGAGTTAGTAGTTTATAGAAGATGGACAAGTCAAACATAAAGAAAATTTTGCATTTACATTCAAAATTTATGAACCGTTGCCCAAATAACCTATACAAACCAATGTCTCTAAGCTAATAAATATAAGAATTACATAATTTAACATACGAGAAATAATAAAATGCATATAAACTTGAGCCATAAGTTCACGCAGCATCTCTTAGCATATATAACCATGCATCCGTAATAATTGTCCTCTGCTCTTCATCAATCTGGACATGGATATTATTTAAACCATATGCGCTACCTGTACAGTTATATATTCGATGAATGAGTGAACAACTCATTGTGAATTCTCCTCAAGATTACACACCGTCGCATTAGTTAAGCATAATTTAAAAATAATAGGGCATCCAAAACAATACATGATGCAATCTTATTTAAATGCATGGATGTGTGAATGCACATTAACCTGGGGATGCTCATCCAGTCAGACTTGAGCTCGTCACTCATGCATATGATTGGTCACCAGCGTAGTACATCACATGCTTATATCACGTATAACATAATGACGAAGCCATCATACTTCACGTACGTGGGTCAATAGTCGATGGTTTGGAAGCTAGCAAAATCATATGACTCTAAGGCCTAAGGGCATGTGCTATAACATCCAGAATTAGCTACCCATCATCGTCCGTATGTTATGAATGCATGATTAGCCAAACCGTTATTATTCTGATTATAGCCAACCAATTTAAGAAAGCTCAAAGGTCACTACGGGGGGCTTATCACCTAGCGTAGGCCGAGAACTCGGGCATAGGTCCCATACTACCATCCCTATCTCATGAGACTACAACATTGAGATATTTAATGGAACCTCATTGACGAGTGGCCAATCATAGTTCAACAAGTGAAACTCACCATCGTATGGTTGCATAAAAATAATACACCGAACCCACATATGGCAAATACCGAAATTAAGCCACATAGGGCAATGTTAAAACTAAGCTAGATATGGCAAATATCAAGTCAAAGCCGTATAAGACAAATATCAAATCGATACGATTAAGCACGATGATTCATGGATGGTAAGTCCACATCAATATTCACATTATTCAAGTAACCATTAGGTCGAGGGTCCATTATAATCACAATCAATCAAGTTACATCCCAACTCTAGATGTATAAATAATAGTGGAGTTCTTCACTAATAAATGTACCAATTCAAGTTCCACAAGGAATTCATAAACATGAAGGGATATATGAGTACAATATATAGATGTTCATGCAAACTAAGTGTCGAGCACATGATTTATAATCAAATTCAATAACTAATACAATCAGTCATAAGTTAGAGATAATTATCAGTTGAATTAAAATTAAACTATTACTTAAGCTAACAAGAAAGTGGAAAGCTCAAGGAGAAGAAATTATCACCTTATGTTTTGAACCGCCTACATCATCGCTAATAAATACATGTTCCCTTAAAATCAAATCCTACCATAAATTATAAAGTTCTACGGTTAGATCCAAGCTTTAGACACTATTTGAGGTTAAGGTCTTAACCTAAGGTTTGGATTACCTAGGTTTTAGGATTTCATCCTAGGGTTGAGTTCTAGGAGTTGAACTACGATGTGTATGTTAGTTTAAACACAATGTAATAATATAGTTAGTTACAATTTAACATTAATGATATAATTAATATTTATGACCATGGTAATAATAAGTATTACAATGGTAATAAAATAGTGTAATCTATAATTAATGATAATATTTTGAGATGATGGATACCATACTAATATCGTTAATGGTACTTTTATTTATAATAACTAATATTAGCGTAAACAATATACTAATGGCTATTCATGCTCAATAATTGTCATAATTATGATAATGAAACTAATGGTAATTTAGAATAATCTAGTTTGGGAAAAGAAAGTTGACTTACATTAGTTGATTCGGTAGCTTAACTCGACGATTCGACTCGACCCCGAACTTAGCATAACTTGGTTTGCCTCGATTGATCTTGGTGTAAATTCCATGTAATTGAGTCAAAGAGCTTTTCTAAGTAGCTACATTGTCGCCAACAACATCTAGTGTTGTTGGACTTGATTGACGCGAACCCAGGCCTGGCTCGGTTCTAGCCAAGTTTTCTTGGCCTCCCTCTGATTTCTCTTCTTCTCTCTTCTTCCTTCCTTTTCTTTTGTCGTGTCCTCTAGCTAAAATGACCTGCAACTTGTGGTCATGATTGCTACAGGAATGAGTAAGACTCGTTAGCCAACTCATCTTGACTTGGTTCAGCAAGTCGACAACTCACTTGACTTGGTAGCAAGTTGAGCCCCGACCTCAACTATTTCTTCCTTTCGACCGATTTCTTCTTCTTCTTTCTGCTTTTCCTTCTTCAAACTTGTCCAACAAGTCTGCTGGACTAGAACTCGACTCGCCTCATGTCTTAATGAGTTGAATCTGCTTAACTCAACAGGGACATACTCAAGTTGCTCTCGAACCAACTCTCTCATTCTCTCCACAAAAATATCACAATTTTTGGTTGAGTTATCGGCTAGCTTGAGAGCATTAGATGGCTGAGAGCTACCTAAATGGAGGGCTAGGATTAGAGGATTCCTCCTCACGAAGATTCCTAGCATGGCAGCTGTAAGGCAGTTTCCATTGTTGGAAAGTACTATGCGTACAAGACCTATTTGCACTAAGAATCATGTGTATGCACATGTTCTTCCAGGTGTGGGAAAAGGTGGGGTCTGGTCACAACTCGTGCACACACCAGATGGATGAATCAGATCATGTTGCTGGCGATGATGGTGGGACACAAATCGAGTATCAATGGCAGCTCGTTCGAATGCCCTACGGGCGGGAAAAAGAAAAAGAAGGGAGAATTATCTCCTTTCTCGGCTAGCCATCGAGTCAAACTCGCTTGACCGATACCATGGATATGGTGCACAGTGAGTGCCCCACCCATAGTGCCCACGCAATGCTTGTGTGGGGTCACCGTGATGCTTACATGAAATCCACACCATCCATTCGATTCATTGACCTATACAAGGCCCGAGCTCAAGAATGGAGCTAACTTAAATCTTAAGTGGCCCATACTCTTAAATTTCTAGTTTTAATGGTGGATTTCTGTCAATCTAATGCTTGGATCATTCAAAATTTGAATATCAATGGTTAAAATGGTCATAGGGACCAGTTAGTCAAGAATCAGTGGTTGATTTAGGGAATAGATGACCTAATATGCATTTAGAAAGTTAAATATTTTATTACTATCATTTTTATATATTAACATTGTCTTATTTTATTTTCCTCTAAATCGTTGTTGTAGGTCATGCCCATTCATTCATTCACTCAGCACCCATAAAGCTTGGATGAAAAAAATAAATAGATTATTTTAGTTTGTAAGTGGGCCACAGTTCATTTTAAATTAATAGTTAGATTTAAAAATTCAATGTCTTAAATATTGAAACTAAAGTGGTGGTCGCCCTATGGGAAATTAGGGACCTAATGGATGGTTTGATCCATCTATCAAAGTGATTGAGATCTTACAATAGACGTCTTTGAAGCTATGATGGACTATTTTGAAAATCATTCGAATGGATGGCTTGTTATATGAACAAATGTCATACTAGACGGCTGAGATGGATGAATTAAGGATTACTAGATGTAGATGTGTAAGGAAAGCTACGTATGTTTCCACACACATGTAAACTGATTTAGATTTTCATAGTAACACTTGTCACGCCCCAAATCCGAAAATCCGATTCATAGGAATCCCGATCGCCGAATCCGGTGCCGACAGCCTCCGTAGTACCCCATTCTCGGCTCCTAGCATTCATATGCCAGATTTCTGATCCTGGGATCCTACAAGGAGGATTTTTTCTTTTGTACATTTAACTAGTAATAAGGATAACCATAAGTTTACCCAAATCATAAAGGCAACATCATCATCACATATCCACTAATATAATCATTTGAATACAATGCTGAAAGGGAAATATATATGTCAAAATCAAAGTTCCAGCTCAATGCTGCTGCACGCTCCAAGCTCAATGCTGCTGCAACTTAACGTCACCTGCACGCATCTATCGTGTATAAGCTTATAGAAAGCTTAGAGGGTGGTGTAAGTGTGTGCACGAGATAAGTATCAAGTATTCAATACAATATCATAATCATACAATACTGAAAAGCTATTAATCCATAAACCATACAATGACTGAATAAGCAGAAACACTGATAAGAGTAGGAATTATCAGCGTAAACAGAAATACTGACAAGATTATAATCATGTGATAACAGAATAAGCGGAAGTATGAACAAGTCCATAAGTTAATTAATATCAGAATACGCAATATAGGACAACTATGCAAATGATGAGTCATAGATAATCAAATGTCGAATGACAATGATATAATGTAATACACAATTCAAAAAAGCTAACAAATATCATCACTCTCATCTAAGTCATAGGAATACAAAAATATAACAACCCACAATGCCACATGCCGAAGATGTAATGGAATATGCAGTATATGGTGCTAATGGAATGACCATGCTGGAGTGTGATGTTGGGATGATAGTACGTAGTATCGCAGGCTACGGGGTCCACCACAAGGAACCTCTATCCAAACCAGTCTCATACTTAAATTTGGATTGTCTGAGTCAACATGGTAAACCCCTAATCTCAGGTTAGTCGGGCGCCCAACCAAAATCTTTACCATAACGATGGTACACAACAATTAGTTGCGCACCACCAGCCCCGAGTGGATAGTGAATGAATGAATGAATGAACATGCACTCCTACTCAATAAGTTCACATATCAGTACAGTTCCTCACTGAAAAATCACCGGGGTCTATTACACTCTATACCATATTGTCGCCCCATCACGCGCAACAAGGTGAGTGAACGAGACCTCACTATCCGCCTGCCAATATCGGGCCCAGCTCGTCAATAATAGACCCATTCCTCGAGCTGGTCAGACTCAGCCTAGCATTGCCCCCTCCTCTTGGGCAGGTAAGGTCGCACCCCCTTCCAACCGACCATGACACAGTGGAGAGCGCAGCCATCTGGAAATCAGCACTCGGTGCTCATCTACCCACTCGGTCTAGACGTTGGAGCAATCTCTGGAACCAAGAGAGTTTAAAGACTTTCACCCAAGGATATCTATAGCACTCCATGTAGAACAGATTTTTGGTGTCTCATCTGGCCATCCACGATGTGTCTGTGGAGGCTACGACCCTGGTGTCGCTAGGACATACAGTAATCACAGCACAATGCAAGATGCATGAGTCATACAATCCAGTCATGCATCAATCCTGCGCAAACCGTGCGCTCATGTGAGACAATCTCCGCCTATCGGGGAGTCTCATAACAAACAGCACTATGACATATGCAATGGTCAATCATATCTCCTAACAGACATATAAATGATGCGAATGGGCATGTATCATGATGTTATGATGTTATATACTCATAAACGGTATCAATAACCGACGTCGACAATGTGGACTTTTAACCAACATTGCCTCCAAGGAATGGCCCACATAGAATCAAATATATAATGGGCACATGGCCTCACGCAAGGGCCAAATATACGAAACAGGTGGGCCCTGGTCATGGGCCTAACACATATCACAATGGGCCTTATCCATAGGCCTCAAATACATCTGGATGGGTCGCACCCATGGGCCTCAAATATACTTTGCAGGTGAGTCACATACCTGGGTCTAATACACATCAGTATGGGCTACCTCACATGGACCTAATATACATCACTATGGCTACAACCCATGTGCTTTAAATACACAATAGGTGGGCCCTACACATGGGCCTCAAATATATACCGCGGGTGAGCCGTAATGGACGGGTCACCAATACAACAGGATGGGCCTAATGACATGGACCCCATAAATATATCAAATAGGCCGCACCAATTGGGCCTTACATACATTGCAATGGGCCATGACCCATGGGCCTTGCATACATCATAATGGGCCTTGCAATATGGGCCTCATATATATTTAAGGTGGGCCTCAACAACGGGCCTCACACACATCAAGGTGAGCCTCGACAACGGGCCTCATACTCATCAAGGTGGGCCTCAACAACGGGCCTCATACACATCAAGGTGGGCCTCAACAACGGGCCTCATACACATCAAGGTGGGCCTCAACAACGAGCCTCATACACATCAAGGTGGGCCTCAACAACAGGCCTCATACACATCAAGTTGGGCCTCAACAACAGGCCTCATACACATCAAGGTGGGCCTCAACAACGGGCCTCATACACATCAAGGTGGGCCTTAACAACGGGCCTCATATATGGCCTTAGTAACAGGCCACAAATATATCAAGATGGGCTAAATCAATCATATGGGCTAAATCAATTAAATGGCCGATACGAGCAGGCCGATCAAATGGACTGATATAAATGGGTTGTGCGTCATGGAGTTATACTAAGCATGTTATAAAGTAATACCCTATCCTTACAACGTAGCTGGCCTAGACGGGTTGCATACAACAAGTACGGGCCTACTAATTGGCTCTAGGGAGAGTCGCAATGCAGACATTTAACCAACATTATACTCGCAATGTGGACGTCAAACCAACATTACTCCCAAGGTGTAGCCCGTAGTGAATTACATTACGTAAACCAGGTTGGGAACACGCATTGCAATGGACCTTAGGTACACCCCATTGGGCCTTAAATACATCAAATGGGCCATGTCATATGGGCCTTTACTCATCAAATGGGCCACATCAATGGGCCGCACCAATGAGCCTTATGTGCATTGCAATGGGTCATAACCCGTAGGCCTTAGATTGCATCAAATGGTTCTCGACCCATTGGCCTTATACATATCAAATGGGCCTAATCCTATGAGCCTTAAAATACATCAAATGGGCCTAATCCCATGGACCTTGGAACACATCAAATGGGTCCACTCTATGGGCCTTAAATTACATCAAATGGGCCTAATCCCATGGGCCTTAGAACACATCAAATGGGTCCACTCTATGGGCCTTAAATTATATCAAATGGGCCTAATCCCATGGGCCTTGGAACACATCAAATGGGTCCACTCTATGGGCCTTAAATAGTTCAACAACTAGCTACATTCATGGACCCAATTAAATTCAACTATGGTGGGCCTCAAAAGTGCATTCATTAAGCCCAACATTTAAAGAACTAAAGGTATAAATCATTTCCTCTAAGATCTTTATAATATGGTGGGCCCTACTCCTCAAAATTTCAGCCCAAGGCCAGCATAATTATAACATGTTGTTGTCCTATATTTGGGCACTCCATTAGAGTGGGTCCAACGCCTTTAAAACTCTGAAAATTGAGGGCCAAGGTCCCTCATCATGCATAAAATGAGAGGAAACCCAAAAAGGTAGCCCACCATCAGAAGAAATATTTTTGAAATATGTTTTTTTTTTATCAAGGCATATTGCTGGACTGCACTCCAACCATCTTGTCCCATTCTTTTGGATATCCAAACGGGGTCACTTGAGGCTGAAATTTCACAGAGTGATACTTCCATAGGTGGGACACACCTCTACAAAATTTTATAATTTTTAGATATCTCTAAGTATTTTAATTAATTTAAACAAAACATACTTTCCAGAAAAATCGGACAGACCTGGACATCCCAACGTGGTGGGCCAGTCCGGCCCTCACCACAGTGTGTAAAGGGGTCCATTGGACCTGAAATTTGGTAGGTGGGTTCTAACATAAGTGGACCACACTTTTAAAAAATTTTAAAATTTTTGGACATCTGTAAATATTTTAATTCATTTACATAAATCAATCTGTCTTGAAAATCAGACTGATCTGGACACCATATTATAATGGGCCGGTCCCGCCATCACCATGGTGTGTATAGGCGTCCATTGGCCCCAAAATTTTGTAGGTGGGTCCTACCATAAGTAGGCCACGCCCCTGAAAATTTTTATAATTTTTAAAACACCCAAAGGTATTTTAATAAATTTTAAAAATCCAACTGTCCATGGTGGAATGTTGCTGGAACAGTGCATAAAATTCAGACTGTCCACCTCACTTGGACCACACCTTTGGGACCCCAATGAAGGTCAGTTGGGGCTGAAATTTGGGGGACATCAAGATGAGATCCTCACCTTTCAGAAAAGTATATTTAATAGCTATGAATAGTCCCCCAAACAATCCCAAAATTTGGTCCAAAAATAACCAGAAACTGTCCAGAAAATTTTAGACAGCAACATGTACTTAGATAAAATTTATTATATAAGTTAAATAAAAAGGGAAATACATTAATGGGCCACACACATTAGGAAATAAAATGAGGAAAAAGAGAGATAAAAGGACAATCCGGCCATAGGAAAAGGGGCTTCACCACTATTGAGCCCTCCCAAGATCAATCACACCTGCACATCATACCTAGATTTACATTTACAACATGGATCTTGTACATGCATAGCCTATAATTAAAATGCATTGTGAAGATGCCATCCCCACCATGGTTATAAGGTCTAGATAACCCAAACATAATATGATATGAAATAAAACTACCATGATGGGGCCCATAGAGAAAGGCCCCATGCATGGATCATGCATGCATAAGGTAGGCCATTAGGCCACAACCATGGGATTGTGTGGGATCTCCACCATTGATTGGTGGGTCCTATACTTCTCTCATGGAAGAAAGAAAACATTTAGGCTATACAAATCATATTTTTTTACATCTGAAGGAGCACCCACCGTTTGATCCTCTTGCTCCTATGAGTTCCTTAGCACCTTAGCTTTGATTCTAATGGAGGAGATGGGGAATGGATGGTTAGGATAGAAGATCATGGGGTAGGAAAGTGGGCCACACTTAAAGTTTTGAAAGAGAGGGAGAGGCTTGGAGAATTCTCATACGTATGGAATTTCTCTCCTTAGATTTTTGAGTTTGAAAATGAGAAAGAGAGAGAGAGAGAGTTGTAAAGGGAGAGAGAGATGGGTGATGGATGTGGTGAGTGATGGGTGTAAGAAAATCTTAACTTTTGTGGCCATTTGTGTAAGAAAAGCATGGATGGTGTAAAAACTTTTTGACTTTGAGGCTTTTGGTGTAAGAGAGATATGGGCTTGTAAGAAATTCTTGACTTTTGTAATTGCTTGGGAATGGGTGAAAGGTGATGTGTACTTGACATGTACTTGACGTGTGATGGATTGATGGGATTGATGTGACACCTCGTAGAGATTCTCTTGGGTTTCGCAACGCGTGGCATTTTCTTCACACCGAACGTTAGCCTACATCCTCTATAATTCCACTGAGTTGATCACTCACTCCCACGTTACGGGACGGTATTTGCAACACCTACCAGACTCTGTCTTAGATGCAGATAGTGAGGTAATTCAGGAGCTGGAGTCGGACTACTATGAGGACCAGGATGAGTTCTCGTATATGCAGTTTTCTGACGGCTTCGCATAGGTGGCCTGGATCAGCGGGATTTTACTAGTTGGACTATCATATGATATTTGATTTTTGGTTTGGTATATGTATATGTGACTCAGAGATACATTCATACTTTGGAGACAGATCGAGATTGTTTTGTTTTACAGATAGTGATATATATATATATATATATATATATATATATCTTCTAGTCTTTCGCTTGTGTTTTATCACTGGATCTGGAGTATGAATTGCAGTTTGGTAAAATCTCATTCATGTTAATGCCCTAACTCTGACAACATTTAATCATAAGCATATTTGTTGCATAAGTGATGGTCTGAAACTCGGGAGTTGGGTTTCTACACGACCCCTGATTTTTAGGGCGTTACAGATGCTCTAATGTCTAGACTAAGTGGATACATGAGCGTACGAGTGCCGAATACCAGTAGACCGCATCTCTCACTGTGTCGTGGTCAGTTGGAAGGAGGTGTGGCCTTATCCACCAGAGTGAGGGGGCTATAAGCTAGGTTGAATTTGACCAGCTCATAAATGGGTCCGCTATCGACGAGCTGGGTAGGTATTGACAGACTACTGGTCAGGCGGCTAATGTGGTCTCTTCCACTTGTTGGGCTATGTGGCTAGGGAGGTGACAGTCAGTGTAGAGTGTACTAGACCCCAATGATATTCCAGAGAGGAACTGTACTGATATATGTACTTGATAAGGATTAACATGCTTATATTGTATCTCATATATGACATTTAGCTACATAGGCCTCGCATCACATGGCCTTGGTATGGCCGACAACATTCATGCCTCGCATCATATGGCCTTGGTATGGCCGATATCATTCATGCCTTGCATCACATAGCCTTAGTATGGCTGATAGTATTCATGGACTTACCAGCACATTTCTGCATTACTCTGATATTGCATACTTGGCACTTGCCTTATGCACACACTTACACCACCCTCTAAACTTTTCGTAAGCTTATGTACGACTACTATGTATAGGTGATGTTGGATCGCAGCAACACTGAGGTAAGAGTGCGTGGTAGATTATTTTGGATTTTTTTTATCATCTTATATTTCCCTTTTCGCATTGTACTCAAAGTTTTGATATAGTGGATATGTGGTGATGTTGTTTTGTGACTTGGTTATGCTTGTGGTTATGCTCCATTACAAAAAAAATCATATTGAAAATCCTCCTTGTAGGATCTTATGATCGAAATCTGGCATATGGGGGCCAGAAGCTGAGAATGGGGCACTATAGAGGCTGTCAGCACCGGATTCGGTGATCGAGAATTCTGTGAGCTTGGTTTCCAAGTTTGGGGAGTGAGAAATATTTTTCATCGCCACATGAAAGTATCTCGGTCCCTCAAGTTGGAGCAAAGGAATGTGTTGGTGTCTCAATATGAACGCGCCTTGACGAATTGTTATAATATGTGATAAAGGTTATTGAGGAAAAGGAATATAAATTGTAGAAGTTTAAGGAAGGTCTTTAACCTAAAATTCAATCGAGATTGTGCACCTTCGATTTTGCGGACTTCGCTAATGTCATAGACAAAGCCATGCGAATAGAAAATGATTTTAAGTGTATGGCCAAAACACGAATTCCTATTCGAGGTTCGACAATTAAAGGTATGACGGTGACATCTGCATCTCATATTACTGAGAGGAGGGTGTAATTCAAGTCTCACCCAACTCATTCTTCAAGTCAAATCAAGCTTTGCAACTATAGTGGTAAACAGGGTCATATCTTAAAACAATGTTTCCAGAAACTACGGGATGAGAGAGTCTTTCCTCCAATACGACAAGAAAATCCTCGTTCACCGATTCAGGTTTCTTCAAATCTTTCTTAAGCCTTATAACCTCAAGCACGAGGATCAGGAAGTCATCGAATGTACACCTTGGATACATCTAACCCTAAGAAAGCCCACGAAGGTGCGATCTTTACAACTTTCCTTAGTAATTATAGATTAGTTTGTTGGAATTAATATTTTTGTGAGTGCTTAGTAATGTGAATATAACAATTAGAAATAATTAAATTGTAGATTTTAAGATAGTACTCCAGATAGTCAAAGTGAGCTATGAAAGTGTAACGAGCCATCTAGGCTTATTCTTTATGAAAAAAGGAAAATTAAATAATATATCTCAAATGGCTAAAATGATGGGGACCATAAATTGATGGAATTATAGTTAAGCAAAGTATACGTGGTTTGACTCATATTCTAAATCCTGATGAGTATAATGATCTTAATGCCCTAATCGAGCACAAGGTTGATATTCACAGGGATTAAGTAGGATACTGACGAACTCACTGCCTAGCCAGGAAGAAGTTTGGCATATCAGGATCATACCTACTATAACAGTCCTTCTGTGTGAATAATGAAAATAGAAATATTCTCTTAACTAAGATAGTAGGAAGCTATCCTTGATTCCATTCATGATAGAAGTGATGAATTTCAAGATGAAATTCTTTTTAGGGGGGTAGATTATATCACCCTGTACTTTTCAGTACTCAGGTGTTACTATGAGGACCTAATTTAGTATGAACACAAACCCGATTTATTTGAACATTTACCCTCACTCTAACCCAAATCCAACCATGAAGGGTAATCTTCACTAGTAGATCAAGCCATCCATCCGTTGTCCTTCAAGATGGACCTTCACACCACAAGAGAGGTCTATTTTTAGGGTTTCAATCACCTTAAAAGATAGATCAAACCATCCATTGCCAATATCAAACAATGTATCATCAGATTCGTTGTCCATCAGACCACGGGACTAAGAATTTATAATTCACATTGATAATAACCTAAACACATAAGTAAATCGTCATGTTTCCTCTAAATTAGGCGGGGAACTCCAGGGATCATTGATGATCAAGTTTGGAATCGATCTGATTGTAAGATGGCGGAGATCAATAGTTTAAATAAATATTCACTCAGTATGGCCCACCTAAGCCTTGAATCTGCCTCATCATTAGTCCAACAACCAAAAAGGGTCGGTTAAAATGAGATGGACAAAGTAGATCTATTTCGAACATCACTGTGGTCCCCACCTTGATGCGTGAACACAACTCGTATGTGCACCCGCACAAAATAGTAAACTGGGAGACCCAATCAAACCAAGTTTGACCCAACTATACCCAAAGAAGGAAAATCCATCTTCTCTTTCGTTTTCCCACCCAAAGCAAGGTTTGAACAGGGGATGATGTTGGCCCACCATGATCATCCAGTGGGATGATTTGAATAGTCCATCATGAGCGGAGGACGATTCAGACCAAAACCCGATGAACTTCACACACTGAAAGTCGTGTGCAAGTGCACAAACTCATCCGTAAGCAAGCTATGTGGGAAACAATTTTCAAAAAATGACAATTTCATTTGGGCTACTTTGCTGGCAATCCATGTGCGTCTCCTTCGAGTATCCAATTTATCCATTTAGGAAGATCTTAATCCTCCAAGTTGGTGTTTTCCTAGCCAAAAATAGTATGGTGGAATCTTCTCCACTTTAGCTCAGTTAGGTGCGTAAGGAGTCAAGATTGCATCTTGACTGTCTGTTACTCCTTCAGTCCATCCCATGCATCCACATAAGCCTTAAACTAGAGTCAAGAAGATTCCTTAAAAGTGACTAGGGCTTTCCTTAGTTAACACTGACAATTTTCACCACTGCATGTTGCACTCGAACCCATCGTGTCTTTAGCTTTAGGTCATCAAATGGTAGAACCCACGAGCTTGGGGGTCTCATCTAAACCATCAAATGTAAGGTAACCGAAGGAATAATCGTCGATTTTGAATCCACCATTACAGGTCGAGTCATCTTCTTTGTTTCCTCATGGTAATGTACAATCCAAGCCATTAGGTAGAGTTTAGGGTAACAAAACAATCCATGGCATCCATAGTTGGCAGCCATTGTTAGATCTGAATTAGTTTCCACTCAAATGTTGATGCCTCACCAAGTTATAGCTCCAACCCAAATCGTAGCCCCAATGTTCTCGAGCTGGGTTGGTTATAAATAACCTCATTTCATCTAGAGAAACCATCTAAAAAGAAGGGAGGAAGTGCCATGAGTGTAATTTTTTCTTCTCTTGCTATCGACTCGTTGCTGCACCCAGTCGTGGACTTGGTCTGTCTAAGTCTGGGTTCGAGTAGGCCTTCTCGAGTGTCTAAATAAGAATAGAAGAAGAAGAATAAGGTAAAAGGGAGAGAGTGAGAGAGAGAGAGAGAGAGAGAGAGAGAGAGGAAGATAGGGGAGAGGTGGGTTGGTGGCTATTGCACTAACCTCACTCAGTTTAGTCAAGCACAACTTAGGTGCTGGTTTGGTCCAAGAGTTGCTGGATGGTGTAGAAGGAGAGTGAAAAAAAGGGGAAGAGAGAAGGAGAGAGAGATAGAGAGCAGAGAAGAAAGGAGAAGAGAGAGAGAGAGAGAGAGGAAGCTGAGTCAACTCAGTCGAAACTGTTTCCAGCTAGGTCAAGTTAGGATGGGACCTAGTCCAAGCCTAGATGGAGTTACAACAAGGAGAGAGAGAGAGAGACAGAGAGAGAGAGAGAGAGAGAGAGAGAAGAAGGAGAAGGGAGGAAGAGTGAGTGGAAGCATTGTTAGGTCGATACCAACTTGACTCAATCAGGCCCATTGAGTACTAGGGTCATGGTTGATTTTAATTCACTTGATTCATCCCATGTTTGTAGCTGTCAACATTCAAAGTTCTCCCCAATTTGCCTCTATGCTCTAATTGGAGTAACGTTACATCAAACCGAGTCCTGTCAAGTTAACTTGGATTTAAGGTAAACTAGCCCCTACTTCTCAATTTGAAATGTTAATTTGGGCTTGATTGGGTAATGTAGGGTCTGATCTCTCCCTAAGGAGTAGCATTCAAGTCTAGCCAGTTGTGTTCAATTGGATCTAGATTGGGAACACAATTAAGCTACCTAAAGTAGTATAATTGTGTTCTTTGATTATGCATTGACCCCAAGTTAAGCAGGAGGAAAATCTACACCAAAAGTGAGGATTCCCCCTTTAAGCTTCTTGTTTAAATTCATCAATCTTAATATAGACGATGCCCAAGTCTCTCACATTTTGTATCACTCAAGTCACATGATTTATTTACTCTTGTGCTTTATACTTAATATGTCTCTTTAATTATATCATGCATAAATGATTTGATGGTCACATGATATCTCCAGTTAAGTTATACAATCTGTTAATTCATTAGATGTTTGCCGCTTACATTTATTTGATGGCTTGAATGGAACTTATTGTGAACTTTCCATCTTTGTAACACCCTGTACTTTTTAGTACTTGGGTGTTACCATGAAAATCTAAATCAGTCTACATGTGTGTGGAAACACACGTAGCTTTCCTTACACATCAACATCCAGTGATCCTCAATTCATCCATCTCAATTGTCCAATACGACATTTGTTCATATAACAAGCCATCCATTTGAATGATTTTCAAAATAGTCCATCATAGCTTCAGAGACATCTATTTTAGGATCTCAATCACTTTGATAGATGGATTAAACCATCCATTAGGTTCCTAATTTCTCATAGGGTAACCCCCACTTAGTTTCAATATTCGAGACATTGAATTTTTAAATCTAACCATTAATTTAAAATGAACCGTGGCCCACTTACAACCTAAAATAATCTTCTTCTTTTTTTAATCCAAGCTCTATGGGTGTTGAGTGAATAAATGAATGGGCATGACCCACAACAACAATTTAGAGGAAAATAAAATAAGATAAAGGTAATATCTATAAATGATAGTAATAATAATATTCAACATTCTAAATGCATATTAGGTCATCTATTCCCTAACTCAACTACCGATTCTCAACTAAGTGGTCTCTAGGACCATTTTAACCATGCGATGGTGAGTTTCATATTTTGAACTATGATTGGCCACTAGTCGATGATGTTTCATTAAACATCCCAATGTTAGAGTATCATGAGCCGGGGATGGTGGTATGGGACATATGCCCAAGGTGTCAGCCTATGCTGGGTGATAAGCCTCCCGTAGTAACCTTTGAGCTTTCTTAAATTAGCTGGTTGTAATTGGAATAATAACGATTTAGCTAATCATGCATTCATAGCATACAGGTGATGATGGGTGGCTAATTTTGTATGCTATAGCACGTGGAGAATTATTTGGATAAGAGTAGTACTTAGTAATGAACTTAAGTTCCCCTAAAAATTTCAAGTTTAGCCATTTGATTTTAGAAACTAAACCTATGTACCAAGAGAAAAAATACCCACCATGATGTACATAAGATTAAACAAGGACATTCCTTGTACTTGACTTCCAAAGGAACAATTTTTAGAAATCTAAGATATGACTCTCCTAAAATTCCATTAGCTAGAAATAACACCGTTATAATTTTCAGCATATGAAATGAACTTAGGCATCGTAGGAAATTCCTTACTCAGCATGTTGTACCTAACATTGAACATAAGCACTTCCTAAACTTAAGGAATCTTACTATGAATTGTTATTTGAATTTCTCAATACATCCCTTTTACCTAGAAGTAATATTTTCCACAAATTTCAGCACATAAAAAAAATTAATTAATTAGAGGTGAAGTTATAGAATTCTAAGTAAATTTTTAACCCTGGACTGAGCATATCAAGACTAGATTTGAAATCCTAAATAAATTTAGCAAAATTTCAAACTTAGATTTCATGTAGAAATACTGGTCTTGAAATTTCTAAGCGGTGTGATAGGTAATCATAGTGCATAGTGAAAGCATAATGGGCCACATAGAATATAAGATCACATGGAATTCCCCAAGAGTCTAGAATAATCGGGAGCACGGGTTGATGAAACCATGTTTAAGAAAAGTTACATTGTTTGATCCAAATTCCATATATCCTAGCAAATTCTAATGATCTCAATGCCCTGATTAGATAGAAGAATGAGATTTACCAGGATTAGAAAATGATATAGTAAGTCCTCTATTCTATATAGGCAAAGGATAGACGTATCAAGTTGAAACCTACTACAATCATCTATTTGTGTTAGCTTGAACATTGAAAAATAGAAATTTGTATTGTAATTCAGACAACTCGGAACTATCATAAAAGGGAAAAGAAAATAAAAAGAAAGATAAGACATTATTATTGGCCACCTAACTGGACTTGTAATCCTAGTAAATACTATAGGATGTCGTGATGTTGTTAGACATTAAAACATGCCCCTAGTTTTTGTAGGTCTTAAAAGGACTTCTACCAATTTGTAGAACCTGGAAACATTATTCAATCCGCCAGGTAAAAGATGCAAGGGTTATGCGAGATCTAGATATAATCTATCAAAGACCAAGTGGTGCCAACACACTTAGACATATTGAGAATACGACACACCACTAAGATAATTCTCCTACAGTAATGACCAGGATGAACATTATCAAATCTTGATGGTAAAATCTCTTTAAGGGGGGTAGATGACACAGGCCATGTTCTAGTAGTAACTCATGGGCACTTACACATACAAATAAACCTAGTGGGAAAACTGGTGAATGTATAGAGACACTGTAAAATATATTACCATTCACAATCATAGTTGAACTATTGAATTACGGGAACAGAATTCTCTTTAAGGGGGGTAGTTTGTAACACCCCGTACTTTTCAGTACTCGAGTATTATAAGCTTCGTATCGTAGACCGTACCGTTCCATAGACTTTCGCGGTCTTACCGGTCAAATTTTGGCAACCTTCGACCCTAAACCAATATTTACGTGCGACCCTGATTCGTATGCCGTCAACCCGTATCAACCCAACCCAAGACCTTTACCATAGCGACCGCGCCGTCGCTGCGGTTCCGATGCCGCGACTTGCGCACCGAGGCGATACCCTGGTCAACCGCCCATATTGGAGGTATTCTTATACTAGTGATGGTGCACACAGGATCCACGATTTCGTTAATATCGCATGGCATAGTCAGGCGACTTGGGCTATCGACTATTAGGATGGATGGAGTGTGAGTTTATACAGCTCACGGGTCTTTTAAAGATGTCACCCTGATGTGTGAGGGCTGTTTGGTGGATCTGGGGGGCAGGACGATGGCTATTGATCTTGTCGTCGACCCCTCTCTCTATTATCTCGACATCGTTCTTGGCATGGATTGGCTGACTGCAGCGAGGGCTGAGATTGACTGAGAGACTCGTATAGTGACTGTCTATGAGCCAGAGGGCGCGTCTTTTACATTCCCAGTGCGGATAAATCTCGCATACCGCATACTTAACTACGTTTTTTTACTACGGGACGCTGATGCCCTGACATTAGAGCATACGCCAGTCGTCCGCAATTTTGAAGATCTATTTAGGAAGATCCCTGGTTTGCCACCTTAGCGTGAGATTGATTTTACTATCGATCTGGTGCATGGTTCCACGCCCGTCTCACTGCCGACGTATCGCATGGCACCTGTGAGATGGAGGAGTTGAGGATGCAGATTGATGATCTGTTGGAGCTTGGTTTTATTCGACCGAGTGTGTCTCCTTAGGGAGCACCAGTTCTGTTCGTGAAGAAGAAGGATGGTTCTATGCGATTGTGTATTGATTATCGCAGGCTGAACCAGATCACGGTGAAGAACAAGTACCCTTTACCCAGGATCGATGACTTGTTTGATCAGTTGAGAGGGGCGCAGTACTTCTCGAAGATTGATCTTCAGTCAAGATATCATCAGTTGCACGTCAGAGATGAGGACGTGCAGAAGACCGCATTCAGGACCAGCTTTGGCGACTACGAGTTCCTTGTGATGTCATTCGATCTCACGAACGCATCAGCCGTGTTCATGGATCTGATGAACCGGGTATTTTGGCCTTTCCTCTATCGATTCGTCATTGTGTTCATTGACGACATTTTGGTATACTCCAGGAGTCAAGAGGAGCATGAGGAGCATGGCAGCATCAGTTATTCGCACAGTACAAGAAGTGCGACTTCTGAAAGCAGGAAGTGAAGTTCATGGGACACGTGGTGTCCAAGGATGGCATGGCAGTTAACCTGTCTAAGGTAGCTGCAGTTCAGGACTGAGAGCAGCCTTGTTCTGTCACTGAGGTGATGAGTTTTTTGGATCTTGCTGGCTACTATCGACAATTCATTCAAGATTTCTCGAAGATCGCCAGACCTCTATCTCAGTTGACACGGAAGGACGTGAAGTTCACCTGGAATGATAAGGCGGAGTCAGCTTTTCAGGAGCTGAAGGACAGACTTACGTCTGCCCCTATGCTAGTATTGCCAAAGCAAGGGGTTAGATATACGATATACACTGACGCGTCTAGCGTTGGTTTGGGTTGTGTCCTTATGCAGAAGGACAGGATAATTTCGTATGCCTCGAGACAATTAAGGATGCACGAGGAGAATTACCCTACACATGACCTGGAGTTGACAGCTGTCATATTCGCATTGAAGCTCTAGAGACATTACCTCTATGAAGAGGAGTTCGAGATCTTTTGCGACCACAAGAGCCTCAAGTACATATTCACGCAGCGGGACTTGAATATGAGGCAGCGGCGATGGATGGAGACTTTAAAAGACTTCGACTTCGAAGTTTCCTACCATCCTGGGAAGGCGAACCTTGTGGCTGACGTGTTGAGCCGCAAGAAGGCAATGGAGTTTACGGCTCCGCTGATGGTTGCCGAGTGGGACATGGTTGAGTTTTTGTGAGACTTCGAGCAGAAACTCACTGTGGAGGAGCCATATGAGTTTATCGCACATGTGCAGGTGCGATCTCAGATCTATGACAGAGTCATCGAGGCGCAGCGGGATGATGCGCGTCTTACTGAGCTTCGAGAGTAGGCCAGTGAAGATGCAGACGCCGAGTGGCGTGTTGGCACGGATGGGGGCTTACGTTATCGTGGCCGCCTATGCATCCCAGACATTCCCGACTTGAGACGAGAGATTCTCAAAGCTGCACACTGTACCAGACTTGCGATGCATCCAGGCAGCACAAAGATATATCGTGACGTGAGGAGGACGTATGGGTGGGAAGGTATGAAGACCCACATCGAAGAGTTCATGTCCCGTTGTCTCACTTACCAGCAGGTGAAGGCAGAGCATCACCGACCACCTGGACTCCTTCAGCCTATGCCTATAGCTGAGCGGAAGTGGGACTTCATTTCCATGGATTTTATCTCAAGACTGCCGAAGACGAGGAAGGGACATGATTCTATTTGGGTGATCGTCGACCGTCTGACGAAGTCGGCGCACATCCTACCAATCAGAGTTACAAACTCTACAGACGAGCTGGCTAGATTGTATATCAGAGAGATCGTGCGTTTGCATGGAGTTCCCTTAGAGATCGTGTTGGACAGAGACACGTGCTTTACTTCTATTTTCTGGACTCGCATTCAGGAGGCTATGGGTGTGAAGTTGAAGTTTAGTACAGCCTTCCACCCACAGATAAACAGACAGACAGAGCGGGTGAACCAGATTTTAGAGGACATGTTACGGGCTTGCGCATTGGACTTCAAGGACAGTTGGGATGATTGTCTTGCATATGCGGAGTTCGCGTACAATAACAGTTTCCAGGCGAGTATCGGTATGACACCTTATGAGGCGTTGTATGGGTGACCTTGTCGAGCACCGCGTTGCTGGGCAGAGGTTGGTGAGCGTAGATTGATTGGCCCAGAATTAGTGCAGGCGACGTTGGAGAAGATTGACATCATTAGACGCCGGCTTCTTACAGCGCAGAGCAGACAGAAGAGTTATGCCGATACGAGACGGCGCCCGCTAGAGTTCACGGTTGGAGATCATGTATTTTTGTGAGTTTTGCCTATGAAGGGAGTCCTTCAGTTCGGGAAGAAGGGGAAGCTGGCACCGCGATTCATCTGACCATTTCAGATTCTCGATCATGTGGGTGTAGTGGCTTATCGTCTGGCTTTGCCAACACCTCTCGCGAGCATTCACAACGTATTTCATGTTTCTATGCTGAAGAAATATGTTTCTGATCCTTCCCATATCATCAGATGGGAGCAAGTGCAGTTAGGAGAGAATGTTACATATATACTGCGACCGACGCGTATACTAGACAGGAAAGAGCAGGTACTACGTAGCAAGGTGATCCCCCTTGTGAAGGTGTTATGGACGCATCACTCTGAGGAAGAGGCTACCTGGGAGACAGAAGCCGAGATCAGAAAGAACTACCCACAGCTTCTCGACGAGTATGAAAAGGTACAAATTTCGAGGATAAAATTTTTGTTAAGGGGGGTAGATTGTAACGCTCTGGAAAAATTCGTACTGAAACTCTAGTACCAGCTCGACTAGAAATCACTTAAGATTAATTCCTTTAGAAAATAAGCGTAAGTTAGCTAGCGCTACGCTAGAGTAGTTATGAAATTGTCCCTGAACACTTTAAATATGTTCTACAAGACCCAAAACTTGGAGAATCAATGACGCTATAATATCTTAAAAACTTGGATCAAACTCTAAACCCGTTTGCTCTCAGGAACCCTTTGAAACTTTATATTGGATGTAGACCGCGCGTCGAAAGTCTGATACCTACAATCTTAGACTGTTATGACCACTTAGCTGGACTTGACAATCATTTCGAAAATCAATCTCAACCGACGTTCAGAGGCTATTTCATTGAGCCTGTAGTGAAGAGAGTGAGAAAAGGGTTAGATTTGAAAATTTAAATTCAAATCTGGCATGTGACTTGGCGCATTATTATTAAGCGTTCTGACCGTCAGAATTCATCCAAATTACACCCTCGGATCAGGAAAAATTTCTCTTTCATATCATGAGACTTGTAGACCTGATCTAGGTGTGATGACCGCTGAACTGAAACTGAACCGCCACGTGCGATCTACGAACTCTACCGGATTGAAAACTGGGTGCGAGCAACATCCAGTGACCATGAGCTTAACTCCGACCGCGTTCGACCAGGGGACCTCCCGAACTGCTCTTTTGGATCAGAACAGCCCCATTTTGGTTATAACTTAAGTGTACCTTGTTCCCAAGCCTAATTTGGGAAGGTTTTAGCCTATATAAGGGCTTTAAACCCTCACTTATTTCACCCATCAGAATTTGCTAGAAACCCTAGCTAGAGAGAGAAAAAGTGAGAGATTATGAGAGAGTGTGGGAGAGATCTTCCTGCCACTTGTACTAGTTCTTGCACGTGCTAAAGCAAGGCGCTCAAATCATTTTTTCGGCGATTCCAATGCATTTCTAGGTAAAGAAAACCCTAACTGCTTGCTGATTTAGCATTCCGTCGATTCAAATAGCAAAGTAGCTAATACATCTTGTGCATTAGGTCGTCGTTACGCCGTAGATGAAGCGTGAGTGAACAAACTGAGTTCGTTACGCATTTACCGGCGAAAGGTGCGGATTTTAGACGCTTTGATTGACTGATTTCAAAGCTTTCAATGTCGTTCAATAGTAAATTATCGACGGCATCGCCGTTTGACATGTACAACATGCTGTCCGTTTTCCGTTTCGTAAGTATATGAAAAATATGAGATTTAGGGCATTTTAGTCATTTGTAGGAAATACAATTTACATCCATATTTTGCTGAAATATTTGTCATTGCTTCTTGTCGTGTTAGTATATTAGGAATGCGTGCATGATTGGTTTGGCAAAGAGATTCGCCCAAATGCGCACTTTGAGTCGACATACGTTATGTAGACTAGAGTGTGTAGGCTAAGTGTTTGTATAAATGTTTCTATTAGTATGTATTGAATAAATGGTGTTGTGAATGAGTTTTAAGATTGAATTCTCAAGTAACATGCTGATTGAATGATTTCCATTACATTGGCTATATGTATTGATTTCATTATATGTATGAAATGCAGGTGTTGGATGATTTGTTTAAGTGGTACATTATAACATGTTTCAACATGCTTATATTGTTATATTTCATTTCCATTACTCTCACATGATTACTGATGTTGACTTACAAATGTTTGGGGCTACGCTTAGTCCAGTCAGTCGGTAACAGAGTAAATTCGTGGTTGGCTTATATTTGCCACGAAGGACGCGTCGATGAACGCGAGTCGTGTTTTGAGTTGGCGGCAGTGGTTAGGCCACACGAAGTGTTTTATGCACTTCATGTCGTTCGACTTGCGATGCGCTCGTACTAGTTTAGCCCGTCAAGTAACCCGACTGGCCGTTGATTGTTCACCTTGTATGAGTCATAACTGCTTGAACCTAGGATACTGAACTTACCATTGGAAATCCTGTTAACCATGGTACCTTGATTCATAAAGACTCATGAGCCGAGCATGGTGCTATGGGACACTGTGGTCAAGCTGTCGGCCTACGCTGGGGCCACAAACCTCCCCGTAGTGACCAATGAGCACCTATGACTCGTGAGCCGATTGTGGTGGTATAGGACACTACATTCGAACTATCGGCCTACACTGATCAGGTGGCGAGCCCTTTGTAGTGACCGCGAGCGTATTCTGAGTCTACGGGAGGCGACGACCCTTCCGTAGCAATGAGAGTACATTAGGCCTGTATTGATAAGGTGATGGGGGAGCGGTGCAACGAGTGCGAGCAACAGCCCTGGCAGCCCTTGCAGTGACCTACAAATATAACATCGTATGAGATTACTAGGAGTGACGACCCTAGACAGGATCTGTGTTGGGATTGATATAAGGGAAGTACTTAGTTTCTCAATACTGTTGTATGAATGGACTAATAATAACTTGATAATCATATCCACATTACATTGCATGTGCCTGGAAGATGTGGAGCACTGTGGGAAGAAAGCATGTCGCGGGCGTGAGATGGTTCCATATGAGGGAGTATGTCGGTGAGGGCATCCATCATGTCATTTTATATTGTATTAACAACAGTATCTAGGAATGTTTGCTTTATTGCTTTACCATTATCCCATGATTGATTTGAAAATATGCCAATCTTTGATCTATTATTCCACTGAGTTGATCACTCACTCCCACGTTACGGGATGGTGTTTGCAACACCCACCAGACCCTGTCTTAGTTGCAGGTGATGCGGCAATTCAGGAGGCAAAGCCAGATTACAATGACCAGGACGAGTTCTCATATATGCAGTTTCACGACGGCTTTGCGTAGGTGACCTGGATCGGTGGGACTTCATAGTTGGACCTTATGACATTTTGATTTTTATTTATTTACATGTACATGAGACTCAGAGATGTATTCATACTTTGGAGACAGTTGAGATTTCTTTTATTTTCCATACAGTGATATATATATTCTTCAGTCTTCCGCTTGCATTTTATCACTGGATCTGGAGTATGAATTGCAGTTTTGGTATAATCTTGCTCATGTGAATGCACTAACTTATCCAACATTAAATTATAATCATATTTGTTACATAAGTGATGGTCTGAAACTCAGGAGTCGGGTTTATACATGACCCCCGATTTTTAGGGTGTTACATCACGTGGTCAGGGGCCCACTGTAATGTTTATTTTTCACCCAAACCTGTTGATTGGGTCAGGGAGCCCACAATGATGTGGTCCACAAATCCAGTCCACCCATTATGTGTGTCCCACCTGGCTGAGGGTTCAGACCAAGTTTCAGCCACATCCAAATTTCAGGTAGGCCCCACCAAGTGATTTTATATATTTTAGGCATGTCTTCACATGATTTTAGATGGTATGGCCCACCTGAGTTCCGCATACGGCTGATTTTTGGCAGGGGGGCCACTGCCCTATGGACCCACCCAATGCATAGTGTTGATGTTCGAATCGCATCACGGTGGGGCCCACAGCTAGGGCCGTGAGGCTCAGCCGGTCGGTCCGCCCGCCCTTTAACAGCTGCAGCAGCAGATGCTGTTGTTGCTTCCTTTTTTTTGAAAACCAGTAATCTCGTGGTTTTTAATAGGTTGAACCCGCATCTGAAAATTTCGGTCCGACCATTGGATTCTATGGCCCCTGATTAACCCAATGAGACTAATATTCAGTATATTTTTGGCACAAGGTGGGCCCTAGACAATCTGATGATAAAAATTGATATTCACTATGTTAAGGCCCGTCAGGAAATCAGATTGGGTTTAGTATTCGGCTCAACGTCTAAAATGATCTAGCAAATGGAATGGACCGCATAGATTGCATACATACATCAAGGTGGGGCCTGCAAGGGTGGCCCATCATTTCTTTTTGTGTTAGCTCGTTAGTACACTCCCATATCAATACACGCACTCCATGTTAGCCTCCCCTTCCCGTCCAGCGTCCAGAGACGCTAGACGGCTTAGATAAACAGGGACAACATAGTGGGTCCCACATGTATGTGGCCCACCAATTGGATCAGCATGATATTGGTGTTTTACCTTCAACTGGGTTTGTCCAACTGGCTTGCTATTGGATGGTCCAGCAAGGTGGGCCTATGGATGGCATGGATGTAATACATCCCTCATGGTAGGCCACACACATCACCAGGTGGACCACACATCTTTACGTCATACAAGAGAGAGAGAGAGACGATGATAGAGGGGAGGGTCCCCGCCACTATGGGCCCTCCATAGCGACAACACATACATCAAGTGGGTCCCACAACAAGTGGGCCCTTAAAAATTGAAATGAAGGATGATCACCTACCTATTGCACTCCTCCTTACTCCTTTAGCCTTCTATGCTCCTTGCCTTCACTTTTGATGGTGGATGATGGACCTTTAAGGGTGGTAGATGATGGATCAACAGTTAAGATGGGAGATGAGAGAGTAGGGAAAGTGGGCCACACTTGGTATTTTGGGAGGCTTGGAAATGCTTAGACGTGGGGTGGAGTGTTGCTTGGGAGATTGTTTGAGAATGAATAAGAAAGAGAGGGAAGTGATGGGTGAAAAGGTGATGGAGTGATGGGTTGAGTGATGTATGAAGTGATGTGAGGGTTGACTTTGGGTAGCTTGTGTAAGAGAGAGGTAAGGATATGGTATGGGTTATTGTACTTGACTTGTACTTGACATTGATTGATTAATTGATTGATTGATGGGATAGGTTGTAGAGATTCTCTCAGAATTTGCACGCGCGATGTTTTTCTCGAAATGAACGCTGGCCTACATCTTCTAGCCTAGGTACCGGTTCGATATGCGAGTCACGGCGTTAGAACCGCGGCGATGGCGAGAACACTAAGGTATAGATTTTGGTTTGAGCTGACTTCGGTATGCAGGACTCAGCTTGGGATCACATGCAAAAGTTGGATACGGGTCGAGGGTTGTCAAAATTCGACCGGTAGGATCGCTGAAGCCTACAGAACGGTACGGACTAGGTCACGGGTCTTACACTGGGTATGGGATCGATGCACAAGTCATGGCATTGGAACCGCGTCGACGGTGCGGTTGCTAAAGTATAAGTTTCGAGTCGAGTCGACTTGATATGCAAAACTCAGCTTAAGATCACGCGTAAAGGTCGGATATAGGTCAAGGGTTGCCGGAATTCAACCGGAATGACCGCGGAAGCCTACGTAACGGTATGGACTATGATACGGGCCTTACACGGTCCTACATCAATGTTGTTGCGACCTAACGTCACCTGCACGCAATAGTCATGCATAAGCTTACTACGAAGCTTAGAGGGTGTGTGCATGTGTGCGCAATGCATATGTCAAGCATACAATATCAGAGTAAGCAAAAATACTGACAAGTCCATAAATACCATAAACTTTATCTAAGTTATGCGATACAAAGACATAGTAAGTCAAATGTTATATGTTGAGGATACAATGCAATATATAAATCCTGATAAGTCCACAAATACCATCAGCCTTATCTAGGCCATGCGATGTAAAGACATAGTAAACGAAATGTCATATGTTGAGAATGCAATGCAATATGCAAATCCTGAAGAGTTCACAAATACCATCAGTCTTATCTAGGCTATGCAATGCAAAGACATAGTAAACCAAATGGCATGTGCTGAGTTGCAATGTAATATGTAAATCTTAACAAGTCCATAAATACAATCAGCCTTATCTAGGCTATGCGATGCGAAAGTAATGTCAAAGCTGGAGTATGTAGTCGGGATGATAGTACGTGGTATCGCAAGCTATAGGGTTCATCACAAGAGAATTCTATCTAAATCAGTCTCATACTTATTTTGGATAGCTAAACTTAATGTGGTAAACTCCTGATCTCAGGTTAGTCGCATAGCTAACTAAAATCATAGCTATTGCAAAGGTGCACATAATGATTTAATTGCTCACCACCAGCCCGAGTGAATAGTGAATGAATGAATGAATGAGTCAAATGTTGAACCTATAACTCCTACTTAGAAGTCCACATTCTAGTACAGTACATCTCTTGGATATCACCGGGTTCAAGTACACTCCACACCAGATTGCCACCCCATCGTGTGTAACCATGTGAGTGGAAAAGACCTCACTATTCACCTGGCCAGTAGTGTGTCAATGCCTACCTGGCTCGTCAATAGCGGACCCATTTGCAAACTAGTCAAACTCAACGCTAAGCCCCCTTCACCTGGGTGGGTAAGGTCACACCTCCTTCACAATTAACCACGACACAGTGGGAGATACTGCCTATTAGTATTCGGCACTCGGGTGCTCATGTATTAACATATTTGTGACCATAAGTCATTTATAGGAACTATCTGTCAGCCACTTGTAAAAAAAGCTCTGGTAATTCTAGCATTTCTTGTAGTGTATATATCAATGTAATGATACAACAACAGTCTTAGGAATACAAGTCAAACTGAGTGAAATTACTTATTTCCATTAAAGCCATTTGTTTTAGCCTCATCTTTTACGGTAGAATTTATGTCATGAGGTTAAGGCATTTTCTTAATTTTCTGAATAGTTCAGAGATATAGCAATTCTAGCTGCAGTTCTACCATTACTATAAGGGTGCATTTGGACATACACCCCAAGTTGCAGGAGGAAATGATTTTTGGCTGAATGGATGGCAATTCATTTTGCTGCACCATTTGGGTGGCAAGAAAACAGGACCACATGAATACCAGTTTTGTGTTTTCTACCTCAACCAATATATAGGTTGTGTCAGGTGTAAAAAGCAGTGTTCTAGATTTTAATTTTGAGAGAAAGAATTCTGCCAGCTCAACAGAGTGATATAGGCCCATCGCCTACCATGGGGTGAAACTTATGCTAAATTTTGGGTTGTTTGCTACATGTTTTGGGTGCTAAATGTCAGAGGCGACCATTTACTAATTTTGGAAGATGAGGGGCTGATTTGAAGATATGATTGTCACTTGTTTGTATATTTTGCAGATTATTTGCTGGATATACTAGTTTTCTTTATCTCAAACTAGATAAAGAAAAATTTTATATTTTTAATTATATATTACAATTTTAGGTCGTTTATGAATTTTTTTTTTTTACCATTTGATGTTTCTCCTTGTTCTTTAGAAATCATTTGCTCTTCTTGTTCATCAGAAATCTTGTTGCTAAGATGCCATCATCTCACTACAAAATGCCTAGAAACTTGTTTTGATGCCTAATGCACAACCTGGCCAATGTGAAACTGGTTTTGATATAGTTTACTTTGGAATGCTTCTTTTTATGTCTTGTATTTAGTTGTTTGCATTTATTTGTAGACTAGTAATTACTCCTATGATCCATCTTATTTTGTTTATGCATCTGAGTTTAATTATTCCTTTTTCTTCAAAACTGCAAGATGGTATGCATTTTCCAATATAATCTATCAAGCCAATGACTTCATAATATGTTGTTGCATCACATTGGCTGGTGTAATATACATCAACTTGCCATTTACATAGCATTAACTGAACATCCACCATTAAAAAATTCTCATTCACGGTTTGACTATTATGAGATCTTTATGAGATTTTCAAAGAGAGTTTGATTTCTTTAGACCAATAGCCTATTTGGTAGAAGAGGTAACACCTCTAGCTATGCTCTTTTGGCAGTAGCTCCTTTGGAGCCGCTTTCACGTCGACCCAAGGGTCCTAATGTGGAACTACTAGATCTGCCCGAACCAACCAGCCTCATCATCAAGCCAGGTAATTATATGATATCTATGGATACATTTACATGTGTATTATGTCCTATATTATATATAGTTCAATC
Organism: Magnolia kwangsiensis; assembly: GCA_037074715.1. Taxonomy (NCBI): domain Eukaryota; kingdom Viridiplantae; phylum Streptophyta; class Magnoliopsida; order Magnoliales; family Magnoliaceae; genus Magnolia; species Magnolia kwangsiensis. The sequence goes on from CM073582.1 coordinate 19,095,391, forward strand.
AATATATGATGATTGACATTGATTTATCATTTGTAGGGACACTTAGAAAAAAAGGAAAAGACTACGACTTGCAGTAGTATTGGGGTAAATTTTCACACCAATTGAATAGTACTTTTATTATGCTTTGAGATTATTGTGTTCTTAGTTAGATGTGGTATTCAAATGAGTATTTGTTCGTTGCAATGTATTGTGTTAAATAGTAAATTTTATTTGTAGGACATGATTGAAGTTCTTCTTACTAGTATCGTGAAACATGGGGTTACTGTTGCTAAAGGAATTGTTTTGAGTAAGGATCTGCTCACAAAAGTAAGCGGGTTCCCACTTAGTTATAGTTGTTGGGAAATATCTATTCAGGTGGCAATTGTCCATGAAGAGCCTTTGATGAGACCCTATGGACGATACAGAACAATTCAGGATGCAATTGGAACTAGTGTTGTTTGGCCCGCTAGTTGTTGTTTGGTAAGATTTTTTATTTTATTTTTTTTGGCATATACAATAGAACCTCTTATATAAGATTGTAAATATCAACTAATTTCTTTTTGTTATTTTGTTTTGTACGCTGTGACAGATATGGATTGAGCTAAATGAAGGGATCTCTTCTTTTTATTTTTTGTCATTCTTAAAAATAAAAAAGATTGGTTTTGCCAGTTGGTAGATTTACTTAGCTATTGAATTTCACTTCTAGAACTTTATTTTTTTGGTTGAATGTCATCCCTTTTAGTAAACTTTCATACAGGCCTTAGGCTCCATGTGGTCATCACATCAATCTTTATGAATATATTTTTTTTTCCTCAAACGAAATGGAGCTTAAGCCCTTTTTTAACTCCGCCAATACAACTTCTTACATTGCCGGTCCCAAGCCCGGGTAAAGGAGGAGGGAGAAGGGCGTCAAGGTGAGTTGTGTCCTTTTCTTCCATTTTCTTTTACATACAACGTTAATGCATCTTTCTGATCAATGTTTTGAATATACGTCACTTCAATGTTTATTTTTCTTTTTTATTTTGCATGATCAAGTTTAGGGTTATTACATTTATCTAGGTTGTTCACTAGAAAGATGAAGAAGTACTGAAAGATGCAAAGGCCTTGGTTGACAGAAATTTGGTAAAGACCTTTTACGCATAGGTTCTATGGTTGACGGCATTTTTGTTCTTCTTATTTTGTAGAGTTAGTACTTTAATTCTATTTATCATGATCGTAAGCTTATAAGCTTTTCTTGCATTATTTCACACTTTTTATTGATGGATAAATATAGCAGGTTACATTTTTATTGGTGAATGGGATATGCTCCCTTAAACAAAGATGAGCCAGCAATAATTAGAAAAGTCTCTTGCAATAGAGAATTAAACTATTAATGCTCATTCCTTTCCTTATTTAGAATCATGCCTGAAAGGGTGGTGCTAAACTTTTACTTTGACAGATGATGTTGGCCTACAAGTCTACGCCATAAATATACTTGTTTGTTCCGTTCCGTGTCCTAACTTTCTGGTTATTGGTTTCCATGAGAAGAGCTTTTCATTTAATATTTTGTGTTGATATTTTTCTCTAAATTTGATCTTTTGATTTTTGGCGTTGCAAAATTTTTAGGTCAATGGAGATTCAGTGTTTATGACTGGTAACTTTAAAGAATTTAAGAAAAAAAACCAGGCAAATGATTCATGGGACGAGCACAATGCCATGACTAGTACAGCTGTGTGTATTTTAGTGATTTCAATAAAAAGGCTGGAATTTGTCTCTCTGATGATTATGTCAACAATAACATTCATAAAATTAATGATGTTCTTCTTTTTTCTTTCAGGGCTATCTTGCTAGCATTGACAATTCAGCACCAGAGGGTTCGACGTTAAAGTACGTCTTTAGTAATTTGCCTATGTTTTAGTTGTGTGCAAGTTTGATTCATAGATTTTTGTAGTAATCCAGAAAATTCAGAAAATAGTAGTATTTCTTGGAAGACGAAATTGTTGCCTGTCAATAGGGAGAAAAAGATATTATGATGCCATCATCTGTTTATGGTAGGGGGTAAACTAGATACGATCTTATTACCTTATTTAACCAGCAGCTCTAACTGCATTTGCCTAGATTTCCTATGGAAAGGGTTACCGTATGGATCTCAGCTTCTGATATTTTTGAATGACATAAATGTGACATTTTTTCTTATTTCTAAAAGGAGATCTATATCTTTACAACACTTTGGTTTCATTCCTGTCTAGTCCTTTTGAACAGAATGACCTTTTACCTTTCAAGTCTTGTCTTTCTGTAGTTCTCGATACTTCTTTCTGAGAAATGACATTCTGACATTCTCGATAATCCAAGCTCAACATTGGATTATTATATTTGCTTAGTAACTTGTAATTTCTTAAAATGGTTCATTTAACTTGAAACAATAAAATGTGCTTTCCTTTTGCAGGTGCTCAATGCATTGGCCAGTCTTTTATGTAGGTCTGATATATCTGCAGAGATATTATGGGATGGTGGTTGGCTTCTACGCCAACTTCTTCCACACAGTAAGGAGGAATTTAACAGTCACCTCCTTAAATAGATCTTGTTCATGTGTTCTGACTTTTTTTTCTTTATCTTGGTGTTAATTGCTTCTTTCCTGAGGAAGATTCACCTTTTTGCAGGATCCCATTTTTGGAATTGGTTCTGATGTTCTTTCCCCTGACAAAATTGTTTCTCCCTTGGCTCAGAATGTTTAGCTTGCAAAATAGTGCTTTGCTAAATTGCAAATGCCATCTGAAAAGTTTTTGATCTCATGTGGCAATTGGGAGAATAGCTTCCAGGTTATATCCCTGAATGATGGCACGATGGTGCAGAGCATCCAGCAGCACAAAGATATTGTCAGCTACATTGCAGTTTCTTCTTGCGGACCATATATGCTATTTGGTGCATGGTATTAGATGGGATCAGGTCGTATGGAATCACATTTGGTCCCCATGCACATGTCATCCGGTGTTTGATAACAAATGTATCTAATATGTTTGGATTGATTTTTTATAGTTCCACCTAATGGGAACAATATATAAACAATTTGAGGGAATTTTGCTCTCAAGTAAAAGGGCATTTATTGCCGGAATAGCTGATGACAATGGGTATGGGTGGGCGTTAGCAAAACCGTGAAATCCTTGTTGGCACATGGGTGCTTGTATATAAATTTACCCTTTAAAAGCATTCACCCATGACTTCTAATGTTGAGATCCTGCTAAAAAAGTTTTTCCTTATACACGCCCTGAACATTTTTTAGACCAGCTTAAGACGTGGGAAGTTTGATGAATTATGCGTGTAAAGATATCTATTTTGTAGTTTTTGATAACCAATAGAATCATTGACTATAATGGCAGTAAGAAGAAGCGCCTGTAAAGGCTGCTGACTGTCGGCAAAGGCTGCTGACTGCTGGTAGAGGCTTCTGACCGCCAGTAAAGTCCCCATATAGCGGCGGTCAGAAAAACCGTCAGAAAAGCCTAATGGCCGCCGATAAATCTTTTACCATTCGAGCCTTTACCCGCAGTTTGCTGACTGCCGGCAAAGGCTTTGCTAGCGGTTTTTGGGACCTTTATCGAAGGTTTTAACAGTCGATAAAGGTCTACTTTCTTGTAGTGCCATGTGATCAATGGTGGGATGAATGGCATCAAGATTTGGCAAATTTGTGTTGAATATGTGGTCCATAAATCATGTGATCACACGTGATGTGGATAGCTTTAAATCATGTGGGCATGTGGGGAATGTGTGGCCCAACCATATGATCATGTGGTGCTTACGTGACTGCTAAACTATGTGAACTTGTGGTGTGCATGCGGTCCCTATGTGATTTTGTGATGTTTGGGTGACCTCTAAATCATGTGTACTCATATGCGCCCCTTAACTGTGTGGAATTGTACGGCATGCTTGGTCCACCACCATGTGATCATGTGGTGTACGGTTGGCCATAAACCACATGGAATTGAATTCTGACCCTTAAGTAATTATATAATGCTTGGAAAGTCCTTAAACACATGAAATCGTGATTGGAGTGCAGCCCCAATCGTAGGCTGGAGCAATGTGTATTTAGCCTTTAAAACATGTTTGATTATCATTTGTGTAAAGGCACTAGTTGTGTGATGGAATAGGTATGACCAATGTCACGCCCCAAACTTGAAAAACAGGCTCATAGAATTCTCAATCGCCGAATCTGACACCGACAGCCTCTGTTGTGCCTCATTCTCGGTTCCCGGCACTCCTATGCCAAATTCCGATCCTGGGATCCTATAAGGAGGATTTTCAATGTGATTTTTTTTGTAATGGAGCATAACCACAAGTATAACCAAGGCAAAAAATAACATCACCATATATTCACTATATCAAAAACTTTAAGTACAATGCGGAAAGGGAAATACAAATATAGACATCAAAAATCCAAAAGCTCAGCTACACACTCCTGCCTTAGTGTTGCTGCTGCGTCCTAACGTCACCTGCACGCAATGGTTGTGCATATGCTTATAGAAAGCTTAGAGGGTGGTGAAAGTGTGTATGCAAGGTAAGTGTCAAGTATGCAATATCAGAGTAATGCAGAAATATGTTGGTCGGTCCATGAATACTATCAGTCATACTAAGGCCATGCAATGCAAGGTAAGAATGCTATCGACCATACCAAGGCCATGTGATACAAGGCCTATGTAGCTAAATATCATATGTAGGATGCAATGCAAGTATGTCAGTCCTCATCAAGTATATATATCAATACAGTTTTCCTCTGAGATATTATCAGGGTCTAGTACACTCCACACTGACTGCCACCTCCCTAGCCGCACAGCCCAGTGAGTGGAAGAGACTACACTATCTGCCTGACCAGTAGTCTGCCAATACTTACCCGGCTCGTTGATAGCGGACCCATTTACGAGCTGGTCAAACTTAGCCTATCTTACAACCCCCTCACTTAGGCGGATAAGGTCACACTCTCTTCCAACTGACCATGACACAATGGGAGACACGGCCTACTGATATTTGGCACTCGTGCGCTCATGTATCCATTCGGTCTAGACGTAGAAGTATCTCCTAATACCAAAAGATTTTGAGACTTTCACCGAAGGACATCGTATGTGCCCATAGTGTTAGAACCAAGTATTTCTAATATCCAATCCGACCATCCACGATGTGCCTGCGGAGGTCACGGCTCTAATGTCGCTAGGGCGTATAGTGAATCATGTCATACGAAATGCGAAATGCATGAGTCACACCATCCAGTCATGCATCACTCCTGCATGTACCGCACGATCATGTGGGGCACTCTGTCTCATAAGGAGTCTCATAAATGTCTCAGCCCAACTGCGTATGCTATGATCAAACGCTCCTCATAACAAGCATACAAATGATCTGTATGGGCATGTATCATGATGTTATACTAAGCATATTCTCAGTTTATTCTACTAGGCTAAGAATACTAGCATGATTATCAGATATAGCAGGCGATGATCGGCCTAGGCATATAGAAATCTATATGGAATGGTCCATGTTAGACTATCATAACTTATTCAAGGTACTAGCATATCGTATATCATAAAGCGGGGTCCCCTGCAAGGGCGGTGGAAGGTATCATCATCAATGGGGGGATCAACGGTTTGGGTTAGCCCAATGGGTAAGGGTGGAAATGGGCTTAACAATTGGCCCTAGGAAAGCTTACAATGGTGGACATTTAACCACCATTGTCCTAAGGTGCGGTCCATTTGGATATTAGAATCGGAATCATAACGAGGCTCTCGGCCCTCCAATTATCTAGGAAAAGCGCGCATGGACAGCGTGTGTATATAACACATACATCATGGGTGGGCCTCATCCCTCACAATAGGCCTCATGAACATCACATTGGGCCTCACACAAGGGTCTCACATACATCTCCATGGGCCTCGCTCAAAGGGCCTCATACATCACATTGGGCCTCACTCATGGGCCTCATATATGTCACATTGGGCCTCACTCATGGGCCTCATATACATCGCATTGGGCCTCACTCGTTGGCCTCCAATATGTTAAGTGGGTCGCATCACATGGGCCTCATATAATCAAGTGGGCCTTATATACATGGGCCTCATATATTCTCAAAAAAAAAAAATCATATTGAAAGATCATCTAGACCACACTACAACTAGCAGTAGAGGTAATGATTTTCACTGCTAGTAATCACAGGGCCCATCATAACGTTGATTTTCCATCCAATCTGTTCATAAGGTCTTAAAGACCTGAATTAAGAGGAAAACAAATTTCGTATTGATCCAAAACCTCTAGAAACCCAAATGGATTTCAATGGTAGACGTTTAATCCTCCACTATTTTTGTAGTGTGGTCCATCTGATAGATAGATCTGCCTTATTTTTCTTCTTAACCCCTTAAGACGAGCTCACGCAGTGAATGGATGGTTTGGATCTAACCCAAACCTCATGATCAGGGCCCACAAAATTGCTAATGTCAATACAGAAACCCTACTGCTGGTGGGCTATGTCCTTAGATGGACAATCAGGATATGACACATACATCATATGGGACCCATAGAACTTGCTGACGTCAACCAGTAGCTACATCTGCTGGTGGGTCCCCATGGTTCAGATGAACGGACGGGATGAAATACATATGTCATACGGACCCACAAACATACTGGCATTAATCCAACAGTTGTCTACTGCTAGTGGGGTCCATAAATTGACGGTGTGGATAAAACCCACACAGCACATGGGGTCCATGCAGATAGACTATGTGGATCAAACCCACACAACACATGGGGCCCATGCATATGGACGGTGTGGATCAAAGCCACACAACTTGCTAACATCAATACCACAACTATATAGTTGTGTAATGTACACCAGCCAATCCTCTACTCACATAAGTAGGTCTCACATAGGGCCCACCATATAGTAGTATAATATATATATATATATATATATATATATATATATATATATATATATATATATATATATATATATATATATATATATATATATATATTGAAGCACTCCAGCTTCCAGGCCCTGGACGTTTGGACGGACGGTGTAGATGTAAGGTACGTGCATCATAGGCGGGTCCACATGTGTGGGACCCACCAACTTTGAGACAAAGCTGATATTTTCCTTTTCTCAAGCTTGTCCGCTGGACAAGCAGCGAGGTGGGTTTCACCACCAGCGGACGACGTGGACCATACATCAAGGTGGGCCATGGAATATGGGGGAGAGAGAGAGAGAGAGAGAGACGGCGTGCAGTGGAGAGGAGCTCCGCCACTATGAGCTCCTCTCTATCATACAATGTGTACATCAAATGGGTCCCATTGCATGTGGGCCCTTTAATCAAAATCAATGGTGGAGAGGAGCTCCGCCACTATGATACAATGTGTACATCAAATGGGTCTCATTACATGTGGGCCCTTCAATCAAAATCAACAGTGGAGATTCCTACTCCATGAAAATGCAAGGTATAGATGACCTTTCTATAATAGGAAAATAAACATCATGATGGGGTCCATGAAGAATGGCCCCATCATGGGATGATCATATGAATCATGGTGGGTCATTGGCCACGCCTAGGGTCCAAAGTGAGATCCATACATCAATCGGTAGGCCCCACTTGGCCCATCATCAAAACATAAATCTAGGCCTATAAAACACCCACCATTTTCTCTTCTTCTTGGTTCCTTGATAAGTTAAGCCCCTTGGCTTCTTCTTTGATGGTGGAAGATGAGCATTGAAGGGTTAGATTGGGAGGTTTGAGGGTAGGCAGTGGGCCACACACTAGGCAAAATCTTGGAGCTTAGAAATGCTTGAACTTTCTCTCTCTTGGTTGCTTAGGATGGGTAGATAAAGTGAGAGAGAATGGGTGGTTGTAAGAGAGAGCTAATGGGTGTGAGTGATGGATTGTAACACCTCATACTTTTCGGTACTTAGGTGTAACCATAAAGATCTAGGTTAGCTCACACGTGTGTAAAGACACACATTACTCACCTTATGCATCACACCTAGTGGCCCACAAATCTACTCATCTGTCCAACTAGTACGATCTTCATTTCTATATTAGGTCACCTAACCGTTGGGAGTGGGATTCACCTATAAATCAAGCTTTCCATTAGATTAATCCTTAAGATGGGCCATCACGTAATTACAAAACTTATTTGAGGATATTAATCTCTTAGATGGTAGAAGATCTAGTAGCCATTCAAGATGGACCATACAACTGCAGTAAGACTCTCTAGATAAACTGTAGATCGATCACAATGTTTCATTGATCAATCTAACGACCGATTCCCTGATTGGCCATTGGATTGCAAAATTGACTGTAAGACTACGTCTAGAATTGGATACATGGCCCACTAGGACATGATTAATTCCATTAGCGACTCTACTCAGAGGCAAGTCACACAAGATAATAATAATATTATTAATAAATAATAAATAAATACAATATCTATGTATGTACATATAAATTTAATATAATAATAATAATAATAATGTAAAATCATGAGACAAATAGTCTTAATAACCTATGGAGTGGGAACCACAACATAACTAAAAATGCATGCATATGCAGGAAAAATAATGATAATAATAAATCATAATGATAATAATAATGATGATGATAATAATAGTGATAATAATAATAATAATGGTAATAATAATAATAATAAATAGTAATGCTAATAATAAATAATATTTAGTGTGAGTAGTGTAACATGATACTTACTGTTATAAAGGCACAAGGCTCATATATTCATAATCTAACCATTAATTCTAGCTAAAATGGTCCCTTGGACCTTTCCAACCATTAACGTTCAGTTCCAGGGTGATCCGACCGCTAAATCAATGTAGTCAACACTTAAAGGACATAGATGAACCCGTATGGCCCACATAAAGCTTATATCTTCCTGATTTTTGGTAAAAGGCCTTGCTTGGGACCCAGAAACAGAATGGACGGTGTGGATTTCTCACAAAAATTGTGGTGAACCCCACCTCGAGGTGTGAGTGCACAAGAAGGATGTGCACTCACTGTGCACTGGTCAACCCAGCTCAGTCAAAGCAGGCTGACCCGCACCTTCCCAAAACAAAGAGCTCTCTCTCTCTCTCTCTCTCTCTCTCTCTCTCTCTCTCTCTCTCTCTCTCTCTCTCTCTCTCTCTCTCTCTCTCTCTGTTTTCGCCGACCGACGGACAGCGTCCGTTTGGAACATACATGGCCCACCATCACCACTCCAATGATGGATCCAAACCGTCCATATGATAGAGGACACGCGTGAGACCAAAATCCACAAGTGTCACGTGGTTCAGAACATGTACAAGCACACGATTCTGGGTGCAAACAAGTCTTAAAAACATAATAATTCCAAAAATGGAAGCTGTTTTTCTTCTAGCTCAGCGATCCGCATGAGGGGCTTTTGGCACGATCTGGAACGTCCGTTTGAGAGCATCTCAACCGTCTAAACCCTGTTTCCACCTCAATAAAGAAAACCACAAACAGTTTTAGATTTGCCCACCGTATTTGGAGATGGTTTCAGCTAGAGAGAATCTAAACCACTTATTGATGATCCGACGGCTTAGAAAGGATCAGGGCGAGCATAAGAAGCGTAGAGATCAAGGAATAGGGGTGCCTCCTTCATTTTTAGCAGCAGCATTAGAAAAAATCGACTGTTTCTTCCAAGATCAAACCCATGGATTAAATCCCACTCGAGCTTCGATTTGAGGTCTCCCCAAGCTCCTAAGGACTAAGCCAAACCACCTAGAAGGGAGGAAATCAAAGAAGGAGCCACAGATTCGAAGTTGCCATGATCAACTGACCGTCTTCCATGTCAGGCATGCACCTTTGCTAGCATCTGTGGAGCAGCAGATTTCGAATCAGAAACCATCAAGGTGCAGCTATTGGATCGTATGCAAGTAGGAAGAAAGAAGGGAGAAGAAAGAAAACGAGAGAGAGAAAGGAAATGGAAGAAGGAAAGAAGAATGAGGGAAAAGAAGAGAGTGGTGCAGCATCTACACCGCACCAACACAACCACCTGAACTCAGTCCGAGTTCGGGATGAGTTGAGTTGTTCAATACGTAGCTGGGTCAAGTCCAGAGACTTATGGATCCCTCTAAATGAGTAGAAGAGAAAGAAAATGAGACGATAGTATAGAGAGAGGGTGCGAGTCATTGCCGAGTCGAGCGAGTTTGTCTTGATGAGACCTGAACCAAACAGGATGTAGTCCAGCAACCTTGCTAGATGTATAGGTCTGGTCCAGTCCAAGTTCCTTGCTGGACTTCCAGCAAGTGGAAAGAGAAGGAGAGAGAGAGAGAGAGAGAGAGAGAGAGAGAGAGAGCCCTCTCTTCGCCTCTGTCTGTGGTAGTTGGAAGATGGTTGGGAGTTCCAACTGAGTTAACTCAGTAATGACCTGTTGAAATCCCGAAATGATCTATCCAGGTGCCATTTATAGCAACTCACCTTAAAGAGTAACTATTCCTTAAATAGGTATAGCATGTAAAATGTCCCTGTAAACTCCATTTCAAACAGTAGAATGATGAGAATGGGCCTAACAAAGCCTAAGGGAAGGTCACAATGTGGACGTCCAACCATTATTACCCATCAATGTGGATCTTTAACCAACATTGCTCATAAGGAATGGCACTCATAGGGCAAATTGTATAATGGGGCCACAGCCTCATATAAGAGCCTAATATACATCATCATGGTCCTCGCTTATGGGGCATATATGCATCACATTGGGCCTCACTCATGGGCTAATACACACACACACACACACACGCATACACACACACACACACACACGAAAACGCTCACCTGCGAACCAGTTCGTACGTACTACATACAAACTTTTTTGAGAACTCATCATATCTGATGAGTCTCAAAAATCTAAACGGTCCACATGAAGCAGAACCTCATGAAACCCCCTGATACGAAATTTTACTTTGATCCAAAACTTCGGTGGGCCATGAAAAATGCAAACAATTTCTCTCCTTAATTTGAATTTCTCTTTTCTATGGCCCACCAGAATCTTAGATCAGGGTGAAAATTCACCCCTTAAGGTTTCATGGGATTCCACATCTTATGGACCGTTCAGATTCGACACCTATAACACGTGTGCAAAGGTGCGCACGTGCGTAGGTGCGTAGGTGAGCATGCCTATATATATATATATATATATATATATATATATATATATATATATATATATATATATATATATCATCGGCCCGTATCAAATGGGCCGAATCGAATGGACTAAAATAAATAAGCTGAATCAAATGGGTCAATTCAAATGGGCTGAATCAAATGTGCCAAATCAAATGGGTCGATTCAAGTGGGCCTAATCAAATGGGCTGAATCAATGGGCCAAGTTGAATGGACCGATCAAATGGGTTGATTCCAATACACCATTCATCCAAATAAGAGAGAGAGATGGTGAGATAGAGAGACCCCGCCGTTATGTGCCCCTCTTTTATACAATGCATACATCAAGTGGGTCCCACAACAAGTGGGCCCTTAAAAATTAAAATCAACAGTGGATCACCCACGTTAGGCCTCCTTCTTTAGCTCCTTGGACTCTTAGGCTCCTTATCTTTAATCTTGATGGAGGTTGATAATGAATGAATGGTTGAGATGGGAGATGGGAGATGGGAGGATAGAAAAGTGGGCCACACTAGGATTTAGGAAAGAGCTTGGACATTGGGTGTTTGCTCTTGGAGTTGGAGAGTGAAGATAGAAATGAGAGAGAGAAAGAGAGAAATGATGGATGAAAAGGGATGGTGGAGTTATTGTTGAGATTGGAATGGGAAGGCATGGGTTGGGTTGAAATTTGTGTAAAGGTAGAATGGGTGGGGAGAGAGAGTTGACTTAGGAAAAAATAGGTAATGGTTGCTTGTACTTGGGATAGGGTGAGGTAGCATTGGGGTATGGAGGATGTACTTGACTTGATTGATGGGACATGTTGTAAAGATTCTCTCAGAATTCGTGACGCGCTGCGTTTCTTCAAAATGAACACAGGCTCACATCTCCTGGCCTGGGTATCGCATCGGTGCGTGAGATGTGGCATTGGAACCACGGCGACGGCGCGATCGCTAGGGTACAAGTTTCGGGTCGAGCCAACTTTAGTATGTAGGACTCGGCTTAGGATAGCGCATAAATGTTGGATACAGGTCGAGGGTTGCTGGAATTTAACCGAGAGGACCGTGAAAGCCTACAGAACGGTACGGACTATGATACGGGCCTTAAAATGGTACTCCCACCACATCTTGTAGGAATATCCAAACCTTGAAGCCCACCTTATGTACTCACCGAGCCTCCATAGAGAAGCCCAGTTTAGTGTATGATTAGGAGGGTGAGGAAGCCCACTTGTTATATATAGTTTTATCCTCTTACCTCACCTTGTTGTATAGCCATTTAACTCACCCCATGAGGCCCACTCTTAATGTGAGTATGTCATCTAGGCCATTCATTGTTTGTGTGAGAGTACATCAACACCCCATACCATAGATGGAAGAATATGTGGTATTAGATTTAATATATCCACTGTTGAATCTTACCTTGATATATGGACTAGATCCACTGTCCTTCCATGGACCCCACTAAGCATTTAGGCTGATTGTTACCTCATATGTTTGATAACATGCTAGCGTACTTAATCTAGTAGGACACACTGAAATCATGCTTAATATTACATCATGATACATGCTCATACGCATCATTTATAAGCCTGTTGTAAGGAATGATTGATCATAGCATATGCCATTGGGCCGAGATGTTTATAAGACTCCCTGTGAGACGGAGTTGCCCCACATGATTGTGTAGTACGCACAGGTTTGATGCATGACTGGATAGTATGACTCATGCATCTCGCATCTTGTGTGACATGATCACTTTGCGCCCTAGCGACATCAATATTGTGACCTTCACAAGCATATCATGGAGGTTAGATGGGATCTCAAAAATATTTAGGACTCAATATATGGGCACGTTCGATATCTATGGGTGAAAGCCCCTAAACGCCCGTGACCAGGGGATGCTCCAACGTCAAGACCGAGTAGATACATGAGCGCCCAAGTGCTGAATACCAATACGCCGCATCTCCCACTATGTCATAGTCGGTTGGAAGGGGGTGTAGCTTGATCCACCCAAGGCTTAGGGGGCAAAGCTAAGCTGAGTTTGACCAGCTCAGAAATGGTTCCGCTACTGACAAGTTGGGTAGATACTAGCTGACTACTGGTCAGGCGAGTAGTGAGGTCTCTTTCACTCACTTGGTTGTGCGCCTAGGGGAGGGGCATCCAATATGGAGTGTACTAGACCCCGGTGATGATACTAGAGATGTACGGTACTGATATGTGAACTTACTGAGTAGGAGTCGCGTACTCAGCATTTTACTCATTCATTCATTCACTCACTATCCACTCAGGCTGGTGGTGCGCAACTAAATCATTATGTGCACTTTCGCAATGGCCACGATTTTGGTTGGGTACGCGACCAACATAAGATCAGGAGTTTACCGCATTGAGTCTACTTATTCGAATTTAGGTATAGGACTAGTTTGGATAAAAGTCCCTTGTGGTGAACCCCACAGCTTGCGACACCACGTACTATCATCTCGACTACACACTCAAGCTTTATCGTTTCTTGCATATTGCATCCTCAACGTATGACATTTGGCTTTTTATGTCTTTGCATCACATAGTTTGAATAAGGCTGACAGTATCTATAGACTTGCTAGTATTTTCGCTTACCCTGATATGGTACAATTTATGGATTGCAAGTATTTTTTCTTACTCTAGTATTATACGATTTATGGATTATCAGTATTTTCTCTTACTCTGGTATTGTATGATTTATAGATTGCCAATATTTTCGCTTACTCTGGTATTGTACGATTTATGGATTGTCAGTATTTCCACTTACTCTGGTATTATATGATTTATGGATTGTCAGTATTTTCGCTTACTCTGGTATTGTACGATTTATGAATTGACAATATTTTCACTTACTCTGATATTGTATGTTTGGCACATGCATTGTGCACGCACGCACCACCCTCTAAGCTTCTTAGTGAGCTTATGCATGACCGTTGTGTGCAGGTGACGTTAAGTCGTAGCAGCATTAAGGCAGGACCTTATGGCAGATCACTTTGGAGACTTTGTTATTTATTTATTTTTCTTTTAATACTATAGTCTAATGTATATATTAGTGGATATGTGATGATGATGTTGTTCTTGTGATTTGAGTACACTTGTGGTTATACTTCTTTACAAAAAATATATATATATTGAAAATCCTCCTTGTAAGATACCAGAATCGAAATCTGGCCTATGGGCACTGTAAGCCGAAAATGGGGTACTACAGAGGCTGTCAGCACCGAATTCAGCGATCGATAATTTTGTGAGCCCAGTTATCGAGTTTGGGGCGTGACAATTGTCTCAGGGTTGGTTACGATTGGTGTGTCCCACTCCACGAGCGGGCATGGCTTGATGTATTCAGCAGTGAATCCAATCAGGTTATAAGTCTGCCACAAGTGCAGGTTGTTAGGAAAAATGAGGATTTGTTACCTCACTTTAACAATAGCAAGTTGTAGGTAATCAGGATAGGAGCTGAGCTTCTATTATATAACCCATCTCCTTTTGAGGATTTGTTGTAACAATAGTAACCTACTGTCTTTGTGATTTAGATGACAAAGATATTTGATTAAGGTGCTCGAAGTTCTATAACTGATCTTATTTTGGGACTAGGTACTGCCTTTCCACTTCTTTTAAAATTAAATGTAAATCATAGTTTTAAATAGGGCTCATATTCGAAGATTGATTTTTCCTAGCTTGGAATGTTTCAATGAGTTTTGAATATCACCTCAGCATTAGTGAAGATGATATGCATGGTTTTAGATTAAATTTTCTAGCAATGGTATGTTCTTGTATTGCCAATTATGATGGTTTTTTATTGTGTGATTGGATTGTGAGAATTATGGTAAACTCATTGTGTGAATTAAGCCTTCATTAGGTGGGTTATAAGGGATGTGAATTTTGTCAAATCCCTATTGATTGAATGTCACTATGTCATTTCACTGTTTGAATGTAATGTGTCATTATTTACATGCACTAGCCTCTTAAGATCCAAGCATCTTTGCTATAAAAATTTCATGTTTCTGTGATGTACTCCACATCTTCAATTGAAAATAATGAGGTTTGATTTAGATTAGCTGATGTAAGTCAAGAAACAGAGAATTTCAACAAAAATTTTCAGTTTCAGTTTCAGTAATAGAAAAAAAATTTCAAGCTAGGGCGTTCAATTAGGTGAATCCATGTCATGTTTCACTTTCAGTTTTAGAGTAGGGATTTCTGGAACATGCTTTTTCATTCAGTTTCAGTTTCAGTTTCAGAAAAAATATTATCTTGTCGTGGAATTTCTATAAAATCACAATTTCTGGACTTGGATTACAGATTCAACTTAAATGTATCATTTCTAGTTTTAAATGTAATTGCTTCATTTGTTGCTCCATTGATTTTCTGCATCCTACATATGATTAATCCTAGTAACTGTGTCATTTCAATCATAGTTTCAATGTAACTCAAGGTGTGTTTTCCCTGTCTCAATGTAATACTTCGTTTCTCTGCTTCAATATAACTGTGTCATTTCCTTTATTATGTGATGTACTCGGTATTTTCAATTGAAATTTATGTGGTTCTATTGAAATTAGTTGATGTAAATCATCAAGTTTAGGCTAGGTGATTTTATTCTTCATTAAAAAAAATACAGTTTCAAATCTCTGTTTCTACATTAAGACCAAAACTTTCTCAAGGGCCTCTTCTAGCATAAATTCTGGGAAATACAACTATAGCTTCATCTTCAATCAAAGATAATGAGATTTAATTCAGATTAGCTGATATAAGTCAGGAAAATTTGAGTTTAGCAAAAAGTTTCAGTTTCTGAAACTTTTTACTATATAAAAGTTTCAGTTTCAGTTTCAATTTCTGTTTCGGAAAAAGATTTCTGGAACATGCATTTTCAATCAGGTGAATCTATATTCAATTTGAAACTATGTTCAGTTTCAGTTTCAGATACAGATAAAATTTGATGGTACGTTCATTTTCAATCAAGTGAATCTATGTTCAGTTTGAATCTATGTTCAGTTTCAGTGTCAGTTTCGGAAAAAAAATGTGATGGAACATGCATTTTCAATTGGGTGAATATATGTTCAATTTCAATTTCAGAAAAAATGTGATGGAACATGCATTTTCAATTAGGTGAATCTATGTTCACTTTTAATCTATGTTTAGTTTCAGTTTCAGTTTCAGAAAATTTGTGATGGAACATGCATTTTCAATCAGGTGAATTTATGTTCTGTTTGAATCTATGTTTAGTTTCAGTTTCGAATAAAATTTGATGGAGCATGTATTTTTAGTAAGAATATATGTACGGTTTGAATATATGTTCAGTTTCAATTTAACTTTTAGAAAAAATGTAATAGAACATATATTTTCAATCAGGTGAATCCATGTTCTGTTTGAATCTATGTTCAATTTTAGTTTCAGTTTCAGATAAAATTTGATGAAACATGCATTTTCAGTAAGAATATATGTACAATTTGAATCTATGTTCAGTTTTAGTTTGAGTATCAGAAAAAATGTGATGGAACATGAATTTTCAATCAGGTGAGTATATGTTCTATTGGAATTTATGTTCAATTTCAATTTCAATTTCAGATAAAATTTGATGGAGCATGCATTTTCAGTAAGAATATATGTACAGTTTGAATCTATGTTTAGTTTCAGTTTCAGTTTCAGAAAACATGTGATGGAACATGCATTTTCTATAACGTGAATCTATGTTTAGTTTCAGTTTCAGTTTTAGATAAAATTTGATGGAGCATGCATTTTTAGTAAGAATATATGTACAGTTTGTATCTATGTTCAGTTTTAGTTTCAGTTTCAGAAAAAATGTGATCGAACATACATTTTCAATTGAATTTATGTTCAGTTTGAGTTTGAGGAAAAAGTTTCCAATTATCGAAAAAAAAATTTGTGACACATGCATTATCTGATCAAAGAGGTTCACCCTTCCTACTCTAAGGGTCTCCAAATGAACTATATACACATGTCGAAAGCAACTTATAGAGGAATTGTAATAGATAAAGCCGCAATTTCAAGATTTATTTAGGCTCTTTTTCTTAGACTGTATGAGAATGTTATTAAGAAATAAAAAAACAAATGCTGGAGACAGAGACAAAGCATACAACTGGCATATGGTCCCAACACATGAATCTATTTCAACTAACACCTGATTTTGACAAATTCATTAATAGAGTTTTTTTTCATTATGGACGGAAGAAATACAACCCACACTTTTTTTATGTCGGAAAGGAATTCAATCTCATGCGGGACAGTTACTTCGGTATTACCAGTGCACAATCGGGACTTAGACAAGGATCTCATGCAGGTTATGTTGCCATATATTCTGACGAGCTTGACATTCATCATTTATCAACTTTGTCTATCCAATAGATGACCTAGGTCAAGGTTTCTAAGTCCACGTCGACTGATGATCCCACCCCGTCTTTTGGAGAGAGATTATGTGTACTTCTGATTACCATCCTGGTTCTTTTCTTTGCGTTATTTATTATTTTAAAATTTTAAGTATTAGTGGTTGTGTACCTGATTGAAGAATACTTATTTTGAACTATTTTTCTATGGTGGTTGATTTGATCACATGGATATCATTTAATGTGAGGGTGTTACATAGTTACGCCTGTTTCACCTTGACTGTGCTTTTATCACCAAGCACTTTCATTTGGTGTGGCCACTGGATATGTGGACTTGCTACATGGTCTAGTTATTTTATTGCACCAGAATCATTTGTTGTGGTCCACTGGATATCTGGACCGCACTTGTCATTAGGATAACGCCATTTACACTTCCAATCAATTATATTGGATGGTATGGATACCACAATATAAATTTGGTGCGCCACTTGATTTCTGGACCTTCTACACGTGCATGACCCTTTTAATCCCCCATAATGACAATGGTGCGGTCCACGGGATATCTGGACCACTCACCTTTTTTTGTAAGAAGCCAAGTTCTCCTCGCATTAGTTATATTGGACGGATTGGATATCATGGTCCGCAATTAGTGCGGTCCATTGGAGACTCTTTTTATATGAAAGGAACAGTCCAGTGTACCACAAGCAAGATGAAATTTGATTTGGAATAACAATTCAGAGATTTTGATTCACATATCCAAACAGAAATGTTTTCCCCTCAATGAATTTACTTCAATCCTATGCTACATCTAAATACTTTTACAATTGTAATCCCGAGATATTCTAACCTGCCCAAACAGCCCATCAGATCTTGTCCTGGGATATAGTAATACGATGGAACTTCAACTCATCCACTGACATCATCACACTTACCTTAAAAATAATCCCGGCCAACCTAGCCCTCAAAGAATCTTCTTAACCCTGCTTCAATAGCGCATCTACGCATTCGATGGTGACCCCTCCAGTACCGGTACTGATCCGTTCTGAAAAAGTTATGGAGGTCCCACCACGATGAATGTGTTTTCTCCACTTCATTTATCCATTTTCCTTTTTTCCTTTTTCTTTTTTCTTTTTTCTTTTTTTGGCTAATGATGTGAGTCTAAAAATGAGATAAATACAAATATCAAATGGAACACGCCTTAGGAAACCCACGGTTAAAAACTTGAAATTTTTTTGTGCCATAAAAGTTTTGAATTGAGCTGATACTTGTGTTTTCCTTTCATCCACGTCCGTTTGACATAATCAACGGGTTGGATGGAAAATAAACATTGCAGTGGGATCTGGGAAGTTTCTAACGGTGAGTGTTAAATCACCACTGTTTCTTGTGGAGTGGTCCACCTGAGATTTGGATGCGTCTCATTTTTGGAAACATGTCATGTAATGATCTGAAAAAATTAATGGACACATGGATAAGATACGTTCATCATGGTGGGCCCACAGTTTTTCCAGCACCGACCAGTATGGAGCTCAGCAAGGTGGGGGTCAGTACCGAGCCGAGTCCACCTGTACTCGGATGTAGCCACGACCTTCGAGCAATGCATCATAGGTACGCCACCACATGGAGATCATCTGGCCTGAAGACCAAGCCCTACCGTTGTCCTGCCCTTTCGAAAAGTGCAGCAATTTATGGAATAGATCACGATATATTATTGTTTTTTAATCTGGATCATTTTATTTTAATTTTTTTTGTTAACTTGTTAGTAAACAATACTACGTTCATACATCACTGTTAGCCACCCCCAATTGGGAATCGATGCCATGTCCTCCGTGTTGAAACGAGGTATCTCTACCATTTAGCTAATATCATGAGGCGATGATCAAACTTTAGCTAATATCCCGATGCGACGATCAAACTAATTATATGACTCGATTCACCGTTGATGAATACAGTTAAAAACTGTCAGAATGGAATATTTAACCGTTTGGTCGTTCGAGCTCCGTTGGACATGGACTGTTTCTTTAACTGTTGTTCCTTAAGCCAACAATATGTTCTTTCAATCTTAAATATATCTCAGGAATCACTCATCCACGGTGAGCCCCACCCTATAAATGGTTTGGATCACTGCAACGTGGCCTCATTTCAGACTCAAAGAGTCATAATGTATAAATAGCAATAAGCCCGAATGTATTGTAGCAAAACTCAATGGCCAGCTGGGCATCGCCGAGTCGAGTTGGACAAAGTTATGCCTGACTCAATTTGATTTTGAAATAGCCTTGACCCGAACTCAACCCAACTCGATATCGAGTCCAACATGTTTGACCCGATCCCAATCCAAGTCTGAGCTCGACTAATCTGAACTAAGTTGACCGGTCACAAGTACCGAGTAGGGTCAAATCGGCACCGAGTCGGGTCAGGTGCAATGGGTATTCACAGGCTAAAATCACCACTCAAAACCTAGATTCACCTGAGAGAATTGCAGCCTCTCCATCAACTACATGACATCTCAAATCTGAAACCTAATATTTTAGTTTTGTTTAGAATATATATAAGTCAATTTTCAGATCGAGTTGAGTTAGTACCGAGTTGGATTTCGAGTTAAGTCGAGTCAAGTTATATGAGACCCGTATCTTGGTCCGTACCTTTCCGTACACTTCCGCGGTGGTACCGGTCGAATTCCGGCAACCTTCGACCCTTAAAAGATATCGATGCGCGACCCTGATTCATATGCCGACAACCCGAGTCGACTCAACCCGAGACCAATACCATAGCGACCGCGCCGTCGTTGCGGTTCCGATACCGCGACTCGCGCGCCGAGGCGATACCCTGGTCAAGAGATATGGGCCAACGTTCGGTACGAGAAAACACCGCGCGTTGCGAAAACCAAGGGAATCTCAACGATGTGTCACATCAATCACATCAATCCCATCAATCAATCACCCATCAACCCATCACATGTCAAGTACGCATCACTCTCACCCATTTTCCCAAGCAACCACAAAAGTCTTCCTAACCCATACCTTTCTTACACAAAAGACCACAAAAGTCTTCACATCCCATACCTATCTTACACAAAAGCCACAAAAGTCCAAGATTTCTTACACAAACATCACTCACCCATCCATCCATCACTCCCTCTCTCTCCCTTTACATCACTCTCTCTCTTTCTCTCTTTCTCATTTCAAAATTTTCAAGCAACAAGAGAATTCCAAGAGTCCCACGTATGGAATTTCTCAAACCCTTCTAAGCTCCAAGTGGCCCACCTTCCTATCCCAAAATCTCTCATCTCAACCCTCCATTCTTCATCTTAACCATTGAAGTTGAAGCTAAGGTGCCAAGGAACCCCTAGGAGCGAGAAGATCGGACGGTGGGTGCCTCTATAGGGTAGATTTATTTGTTTTTATGGTGGACCAAGTGAGGCCCACCGATCAATGGTGTGGATCTCACTTGGGACCCTAAAATGTGGCCGATGGACCACTTGGATCATCATGATCATTCCATGATGGGGCCATTCTCCATGGACCCCATCATGATGTTTATTTTCATTTGGAAAGGTCATCTAGACCATCCATATTGGTGGGGGAAGGATCCCCACCGTTGATCTTTAGTTTGACGGTTACATGTGCAAAATGACCCTTTTGATGCATGATTTCATGTATGGGAGGGCCCATAATGACGGGGTCCCTCCATCACAAGCCGTGTCCCACTCTCCATATCTCTCTCTCTCTCTTTTATTTTATTTTATTTTATTTTATTTTATTTTATTGCAATAGGATGGTGTGGCCCACTTGAATGGATCCCATCTTGATGTATTTATTTTATTCAAGTGGGGCCCACCTTAGACGTTATTCCCATGCCGCCCATCATGTGGTGGCCCACTTCATCAGGGCCCACCATTTTCAAAAATTTTTTTTATATATCACTGTCCAGCGTCTGGGACGCTGGACGTTGTAAAGAAAATCAAAAAAAAAAAAAAAAAGGAAAAAGGAAGAAAGAAAGGAAGGCTTTTGGGTGGTCCCTTTGCATAGGCCCTACCATGATGTTTTTGTTCGATCCAAGTCGTCCATCCTCTTACCCACGACTTTTTAGCCGTTGGGTAGAAGTTTAGGGTTGATTGGAAGACCTGGTGGGCCATAGCACCAAATAATGCACCTCGACCATTCAAGGATCCATTTTCTCATTTTATTCATCTTCTAGCGTCAAAAAAATCCAAACTTTGGACTCATTTGGACGGCCTCGGACCACTGATCGCTATAGCTGGAGTGGATTGTCAGAAAGCGGGCCCCACATACTTTTTGTCAAAAAAATCGAAATTCAAGAGAGAGAGAGATGGAGTGTGGCAGCAGATGCTGCTGCGTCAGGCGCTGGCAGCGTCTGCACGGCTGCCAGGCGACGGGTGGACGCCATGGACCCACGGCTCCAGCCGTGGGCCCCACCTTGATGTTTATATGATATTCAAACCGTTCATCGGGTGGGCCACCCTCTAAAGTGGCCCCCTTCCAAAAATGGGACAGATCCGAAACTCAGGTGGCCCACACTACGTGAAACAGTAGAATTGAGTGTTGCCATTGAAAATTTTCCTAGGGCCCACAGAAGTATTGGATCGAGCTGAAATTTATGTCTTCCCTTCATCCCGGTCCAAGTGACCTTACGAACGGGTTGGATGGCATCTAGACATTTGGGTGGGCCTCACATGGGACCCACACTGTAGTGTGCCTTAAGACCACCGTCCAGTGGACGGTGGCGTCCACCTTGATATTCCAGCATCTCCACCGTCCAGCGGACGGTGGAGCCTTCCTTGTTGCGTGTGCCCCGCCTGACCGGCGGTAGTGGGACCCGTCATGATGCCTGTAGTGCATCCAGACCGTCCGTCCATCGGATGGGATCATTTTAAAGCTTGAACTAGTGGTGAGATGAACCATTCATATATGGGCTAAACCCATTTGATTTATGAAATGTTTATGGGCTAGGCCCATTTGATTCATCTAAGGCCTATGAACTTGGGCCCACCTGATATGTAAAGCCTATGAGCTTAGGCTAATTTGACATTTAAGGCCCAAGAACTTAGGCCCACTTGATATGTAAAGCCTACGGGCTTAACTTGATATTTAAGGCCTATGGTTTTAGGCCCAATGGATATGATCTAAGGCCATGTGACTAGGCCATTTGATGTACTTCTAGGCCCATAAAATTGGACTTATTTGTTGCATTCTTAAAGCCCATGGAAGTGGACCCATTTGTTATATTATAAGACCCATGGGACTACACCCATTTGATTAAGAAAGGGTCCATGGGATCAGGCCCACTTTGATATGCATGCAAGCTCATGGATTAGGCCCATTAGAATTGTTTAAGGCCTAGGGATTTAGGCCCATTCGACTCATATAAGGCCTCTGGGTTGAGGCCCAATTGATATACATTTAGGGGTCCAATTGGTGTGGCCCATTTGATACATACTAGACTCATGTGACTAGGTCCAATTGATGCAATCTAAGGCCCACGGGTTTGACCCATTGCAATGCACATAAGACCCATTGGTGTGGCCCATTTATGTGGCCCATCTGATGAATAAAAGCCCATGGGATATGGCCCATTTGATATATATGTAAGGTCTAATGGGGACAACCTACGGTCCATTGCAATGTGTAAATCCATTATAGACTAAGTACGATGTTCACAACGATCGTGCCTTAGGAGCAATGTTGGTTTGACGTCCACATTGCGAGCGTAATGCTGGTTGGATGTCCACATTACGACTCTCCTTAGGGCCCATCACCAGGCCGTACTTGCTGTGTATTGACCGTCCAGGTCCATCTGCATTGTAAAATAGTTCATTTCATTATAACATATTTAGTATAGTTTCATGACTCATGATCATACGCATCATATGTATGCTTGATATGAAGACTGACTGATCATAGCATATGCCTTCGGACAGGTTGTTTATGGGCTCCTGGTTAGGCAGTATTGCCCTACATGAGCGCACGATATGCGCATGAATTGTTGCATGACTGGACAGCGTAAATCATGCATTTCGCACTTGTGTGACATAGTTATTGTACGCCCTAGCAATATCAGGGCCGTAGCCTCCACAAACGCATCGTAGTTGGCAGGATTGGATACCGAAAATCTTGTTCTACATGGGGTACTATAGATATCCCTGGGTGAAAATTCCTAAACCCTTATGCTACCAAGAGGTTGCTCCAACGTCTAGACCGAGTGGGTAGATGAGCACTGAGTGCCGAACACCAGTTGGTCGTACTCTCCACTATGTCGTGGTCGGTTGGAAGGGGGTGCGGCCTTACCCGCCCAAGACTAGGGGGCAATACTAGGCTGAGTCTGACCAGCTCGAGGAATGGGTCCGCTATCGACGAGTCTCGCCCGATATTGGCAGACGGATAGTGAGGTCTTTTCCACTTACCTGATTGCGCGCGATGTGGCGGCAATCTGGTTTAGAGTGTACTAGACCCCGGTGATATTCCATATTTTGAGCTGTTATGATGTGTGAACATAGACGAGGACCTGTATGCTTGAGTTGTATTGTACATCGCATGGCCTTGTGGTGGCCGATACATTCATGTCTGGCATTGTATAGCCTTGGTACGGCTCATGATATCATAGTTCCATTTGCATATTCCGCATCACTCTGACATTGCATGTACATATTACTACCTTGCGGACACACTTTCACCACCCTCTAAGCCTTCTGTAAGTTTATGCACGACCGTTGCGTGCAGGTGATGTTGGTTCGCAGTAGCGTTGAGACAGGAACACGTTGCAGAGCATTTTGGAGTTTTTTTGTTCTTTACCATTGTATTTCCCTTTATGCTCATTGTACTTGTAAAGTTTTTTTTTTGATCATAGTGGAAATGTAATGGAGTGCTTGGTTGTTGTTTGTGGGTTATGCCTTTGGTTATGCTTATTTCGAATCAAACTGATATTGAAAATCCTCGTCGTAGCATCCCAGGATCGAAACCTGGCGAATGGGAGCTAGGAGCCGAGAATGGGGTTCTACGGAGGCTGTCGGCGCCGGATTCGGCGATCGAGAATTTTGTGAGCCCGGTTTCCGAGTTTGGGACGTGACAAGTTAGTTGGTGACTCAAACTCAACTTAGTTTGAATTTAGATTGGATGAAGTCAACTCGATTCAGATCGACTCACCCAATCAATTCAAATCGACTCGGATATGAAAAAATTAAATGAGTTGAGTTTGTCAAGTTAAGTCGTCTATGCCCAACTCTAATGGCAAGAGTAGCCAGGGGGGGTTAGCTTCTAACATTGTCAATAGCTACTTAGATGGGTGTTACCATAATAATGTATTACATCCGCACTTCCTATCTATTTGGAAAGATTATTTTACCATACAATCTAAAGAATGATGCAAGTCCAAAGTTAAAGTGAACCCAACTAGAAGAAACAAGTAGGAATTGAACACGGACCAATAAAATTTATTAGGGCCCGTTTGGCCGGTCCAATTGGAAGGGATCGGATGAAATTGGAAGGGATTGGAAGTTAAATCCTGGGATTGGCCGGGCATGCCAAACAGAGTCGGTGATCTGATCCCAATCCCATGGATCTTAAGACAATCCAATGACAACACCATCATTACCTTTAAATCCCATTCAATCTACCATAATCTGTTCAAATTTGCTTGGGATGTATCTAGTTCGAGGGATTGGAAGGGATGGGAGGGTTTAATCCCAGGATTGGCCAGGCGTGCCAAATAGACTGGATATAGCAATCTAGGGATCTCAAGACAATCCACTGACAACACCATCATTACCTAGAAATCCATGTAATCCACCCTAATACCATTCAATCCCTTCCAATCCACCTAGCCAAACGGGCCTTAGAAGATACAAGAATTTCCAATCGACATGAAATTTGTGCTTTCCCTTCATCTACTTGTGTGTTAACATATGAACAAGTTATATTTCAAATAAACATCAATGTGCATGGATGGTTGCAAGTGTCTCCACTGTTTTCTGTAGTAGGTCAACTTGAGCTTCGAATATTTGGATAACGCATTAAAATGATTTATCTAAGTGATGGACAGTGAGGATACAACATATACATCATGGCCCACATAAATTTGGTGATGTCAATTCAGTAGTAAACCGCTAATGTAGCACACACCATTTGTATAGCTGTTGTAGGAATGTGTCGTGCGAGGACGACCAGTAAGGAGCTTTGAATTGTTCGAACAGTTCAAAAGAGATCAAAGTTATGTTGTCTTACAGTGATGTATTTATTATATCTACTCTGTTAATATATTTTTAGAGGTCGTTTTAGAGAATTATATAAAAAAAATAAATCATATCTAAAAATCATTTTGACCACACCGCAAATAGTAGCAGAGAGAATAATTTTTACCATTAAACAATTTATCGAGCTCACCATAACATTTATTTTTCATCCAATTTGTTCATAATGTCACAAAGACCTAAATGAAGAAGAAAAATAAATTTTATATAAATTCAAAACTTGTGTGACTCTAAAAAAAATTTCAATAGTAGATATTCAATCCCTCATTGCTTTATGCAGTGTAGTCTAATTGATAATTAGATCTGACTTGCTTTTCATCTCAAACCTTAAGACGAACTCCCAAAATGAATCCGCGGTTAGATATAACACATACCTCGTGATAGAAGCTTCAAAACTTGCTTACGCCAATCCAACAGTGAAACTGGTGTGAGGTACCCAGCCTATCCGCTTCCGTAAACATGCTAGACAACCCGCCAGTGGCAAATCCGTATCCGTCGCGTCACCTGATAGCTCGTTCAAATACTTTCCGCGTCATGTCACCTGACAACACGTGCATAGCAAGAATAAAAGAGTCCCGAGGAACTGATGCTTCTGGTAGCAGAGTGCACCTGCCTCTGTAAACGCAGTCTCTCCGCGTGCACTCTCACACGCACCGCACGTACCATCCTAGAAAGTGGGTTGAACATCTGAACCGATCATAAGCACCTTGACGATGACCCAAGAAAATTCAGATGCTCGGCTCAACAAACGAGTAACGTTTATATAAAATGAGTGCGTGGTTGGAATGAGACTTACTGCGGTCCATTTTTCACGTAAATGTGTGACCTGTATGATTAGTAGGACAGTCAGTCTGATTCAGCACATAGTTATGTGCACCACAAAGGGACACCTTATACACGGTTTGGATGTTGGACACACGTGCCAAGTTGACACGTGATTTGCGTGTGAGTGTATGGGTGGTGTAACTATGCGCGGACACTGACTAGAATATATGTAGCTTCATCTACACCGTCCAATGCTAGGTCCCACTTTGGTGGTTTGTGACAGATCCAAAACAAGATTTATTAGCAATTCTAGCTTCCTGTCAGTTGAAACTTCAATTTAAATTCCGACCGTCATTATCTCGAATCCACCGTCTATTTTTCGGCCAGAAAGTAAGTACCATTTTTCTATACCTATCCACTTCAGGGGCATAATCTGAACCGTCGGATTCAGATCCTTGCATGGAAATAGTAAAATGGCTCTGTGCATGAATGCAGACACTCATACACTGATAGTGGGACGCGGATTGCGTCCTATCCCCACCCATCTCCAAGTCGGATTACGTACTGAGTTACTCAATATGCTCAGTAAACTCAGTTGGGCCCACTTGAATATATGTGGTTTACCCATACCATCTATTCATTTTTTTTTTTTATCTAATTTTAGAGGTTGAAACCAAAATTGAAGCATATCAAAAAATCAAGTAGATAATACCACAAGAAACCATGAGGATAATGACTTCCACTATTTAAACCTAAATAGGCCCCATAGTGATGTTTATTTGTCATCCAACTAGTTCGTAAGATCATACAGACATGGATGAACGGAGAACACAAATATAAGCCTGATCCAAAACTTCGGTAGCCCCCAAGAAATTTTCAATGGTAGACATTTAATTTACATTGTTTCCTTTGGTGTGGTCCGGTTGAACATTGAATATGCTTAATTTTTAAGCTCAAGCCTTAAAATTATTTGCTAAAATGGATGGACGGAGCGGATAAAATACATAAATCATAGTAGATGTCACAGAGTTTACTCAATACACTAAGGGTAGTGAGTTACACAGTAGGCAATCCACTTCCCCCATATCAAGCCCCGAAATGGGTAGTTCTGTGGGTGGGCCCATCGTGATGCATGTGTTTATCCATGTGGTCCATTCCTTTTCTCATATCATTTTAAGACATGAAGACAAAAATAATCCAGATGGAACGCTCAAATGGACCACAACATATATGACTCTTGCATTTAATGTAATTGACATTTAATGCTCTGTGCACGCAACCAAGCTTATTATTTGGTGTAGTCTGCTTGAGCATTGGATCTGCTCAATGTTTTGTTCATTCCTTCTAATAATCTAAGAAAAGGGATAGACGGCTTGGATATAAAGATAAATTATGGTGGCCTCGCATACAAAACTGCCTGTTCAGGGCTAGAGATGAGCGGGGGTAGGATGCAATCTGCGTCCCCTTATGGTGTATCAAATAATAAATTCACATGAATGCTAAGGTGTACTTGGTCTTTCAAATGCATAATGGTCTTTTCGGCACACGTGTAAAAATAACACACGGCAGAAGTGTTGGGAAGCGTGGAAGTGTGAGCTCGCAAGATTTGACGGTCTACATGATATGTAACCCTCACAAAGCAGAAGATTAACGCTCCAATGGCCCGCCTATCTACTACTGGAGCAAATGGATCTATTCACACCTTTGATCCTACGGTACATATGGCCCTGGATCACGATCTATGGATTAGATCATTCTAAGGATAAGGCGTAATGGACAGATTATTGTGCACACTATATCTCTCTGTATACTCTCGGTATTTCTTATGATTGATGCTTTTTACGAGAGAAAAGTTCATCCCTGTTATAGAATTTAATGGAGATAGGATGAGACCAGATTATTTAGTCTTCTCCCTATCTCCTATCCCAAATTAAATTCAATTTTGAATTTGAAAAAACTAACTGAAAAAGGAGGCCAGAAGAGGCCTCAAAACATGAAACCCACCTACTAGTGATTGCTCGCCTATGGGCCCAACTGGCCTACTTCCAACAAAAAGATCAAAGCCATCCTTTGACAGAGTGCCCATAGAACACATCTTATTCCCGAAGAACATCAGGTCCTCCACACTAAATTAATCATGGGACTGTTGCTCTTTCCTTTCAAAGGAATTGGATATGTGGCTTAGGGCCTCGTATACTGGTTTTCAATTTCGACAAGCGAGGCCCACTATCGATGGTCGATGCCCCAAATATCTCACAGATTGAAAGACCCCGTCCTCAATTTTTGGACCCTTTTCAGTTGGTTGTGGACTCTTGATGTATTCCCTTCTTAAACATCTACCTAAAGGCCACAAATCTAGGGATCGGGACCGTCATGTTGTGGTCTATCAATTGTGGGCCGCAACAGATCAGTGTTTGGATTCTCTTTGCCCAGGCTAGAATTGAAACCTAAATCTATTGTGCAAAACCTTGGGTAGCTCATATATTTGCCGTCTGTTTTCCTCGTGCAAATGTGGCACTTGTGACAAGTAGATCAGTCTTATTTTTGGGCTAAAGCATGTTCACAATGCACACTAACCAATGAATGAACCCAATTTCTCACAAGAATTCTACACTAGTACGTGTGCATTTGATGCTTTAGGTGAACGACTACACTTTGGTGTTACTCATCAATTCTTCAGGAAAAAGAGAGAGACAATGATACTCTGGCAAAGTTAGGGCTATGCACGAGCAAGTTAGCTTGGTTAGCTTGCTCGACTCGTAAAAGCTCGATTTGGCTTGATTCGACTCGGTTCCAAACTGAGTTCGATTCAAGTTAAGCTGATTTTTTGAACTTAAAAAAATTTTGATCCGAGTTCAAGCTTACAAGAGCTCGACTTAACTTGGATACCTAACTTAAATCGAACTCGGATCGGAGTAGTTTGGTGACTCGTTTACTTTGATATTGCTATTGCTTACCAAGTGTTTTATGAAATGACTCAACGAAGTGTGGCTAGTGGCAAAGAAGGTAAGTATATGAAATAAATATTTTATTCCTTAAATTTTATATTCCTTATAAGGTATTTGATGAAATATCTATAAAACTACTACTTGTGTTTTACATGCAATGAAAATTTAAAGGTGTAGCCCATGTGTTTGCAAAGATGCTGCACAAGTGAACTCAACTTAATCTTGGCTTGAACTCAACTTGAATTGTCCTAAGCTATTGATCGAACCGAGTCGAGCTGGCCAGTTAGGCTCGAGGACCGAGCCAAGCCAAGCCCAATTCAAGCTGGACCAAGCTGAGTCAATTTGTGACGCGGTTCAACTTGTGTACACCTCTAGGCAGAGTATGTTAAATGATACACATGCACATACAAATTACTCAGAACTTGCATTTGGCATAAAATAATTTCCACTAAACTGTGCAAACAGGCCCTGGATTGTGATTATTTGATTATCTGATCATTGGATAGCTGGACATTCATGTGACCGTTAAAAGTGAAAAAAAGAACAAAAACTAATGGCCTTATTTTAACAAAGC
This sequence comes from Magnolia kwangsiensis, assembly GCA_037074715.1. Lineage (NCBI taxonomy): Eukaryota > Viridiplantae > Streptophyta > Magnoliopsida > Magnoliales > Magnoliaceae > Magnolia > Magnolia kwangsiensis. The sequence continues at coordinate 19,125,386 of CM073582.1, forward strand.
TGGGACCAATCAGAGGTTAGGATTGTTAAAACAATCAGAGACAGAGGCTTATGGATAGCTGGTTATACAATTTATTCCCTTGATACCATTTGTACAACTCCCAAGTGCCTGTGCATCAAGCACCATACTCTGCCAGAGTATCAAATACCTTCAATTAATTATTATTAAAAGTGATTTCTGCAAAATTCCTTGGATCTTACCAAACTGACATTCTCATACTGTGCTTTTTAAAAGATGAAATTACATTACTACTCCTTTTGCTCTTTCTTTACAATAAAGTTAAAAAATTAAAAGATGTAGGGCCACGTGATATGTATCTGAGGTCGAAGCCCACCAATATTATCATTAGACAAATAAAAATATAATGAATTCAAAAATAAGGTCGGCCAATCTATGAAATATAAGTTACACCATTCAAAGTTCCTCAAAATTGATGTGTAGACCCTCTAATGATGTTGTTTTGTTGGTATTACCACGGGTGATTTTAGACGCATGCAGGTAGTCCCGATATCTATTACTTTTCAAATAATAATAAATGAGGGTATTTTTGTGATTTCATCCCTCTATGAAAGCTAATCGGTAAAAATCCTTCTTAAAATCCGTTCCTACCAAATCGTATAAATTGAACTCCCAAACATCTTTCTCGCATCGAAAGCGAAATCTTCAAAAATCCCGAAAAAGAAATTTAAAAAAAAAAGAAAAAGAAAAAAAAAAAGAAGGAAAAAAGGCAGAGAGTCGATTCCTTGAAGTCGCGGCAAATTCCAGTATTCGGATCCTGCACCCAACACTCTGCTCCAAAACAGTTTCGATCTTTCCCTTTTTGCCCTTCCATCTTCTCTCATTTCACCTCCCAGTCCCTGAATTCCGCCGGAAGCACGCTGGAATCTGACGACTCCTTCGGCATCTCCACGTTCTAGGGCTTCTCTTTAGCCGGGACACGTCAGCACTCGAATATGTCCCTCTTCCGGAAATTCTTCTACCGGAAGCCGCCCGACGGGCTTCTGGAGATCTCGGAAAGAATCTACGGTACGTCAAGATGCGCTGGGTCTCTGTATTTTGCAGCATTTCTGTAAATTCGATTAGCTTGTGTAATTTCGTTAATTTGCATTTCGAATTAGTGGAGAAATATTTCATATATATTTTTTTATTTTTAATTTTTAATTTTACGCAATTCACGGGAAGAGAAATAGTAGAATACTCGGCAAGGATATGCAGTATATACTCGGTTTTTCAGTATGGGTCTGGGGGTTCGGTGATCCAGACCATTGGGCTGTTGGGCGACATCATATACAGGACCCTGTCGAAAAAATTCACCTTGATTGGGCAGTCTTAAGTTTTCAATTTGTGGTCCACAAATAGACGGTGAAGAAGATCGATACAGCTATGGTCCACTTTTTCAACTGAAAAAAGAATCAAGATTGGTGGCTGAGGTCTTTATGTCTGGAAGATTTTTGGGGCATTGTCCATCCACGGGGGATCTCATAAGACCAACGGTGTGAATCACTGAACCATGGGCCGCACTGGTACAAACTGAAAACCCAAGTATACTGTGTATACCCTGAGAATGAGGAACCTGTTGTAGGCTATGAAAACCCTGCGTCTATGGTTGCTACAACAACTTGAATCAACACGCCATGCGTCTTGTTCTAAGGGCTCGATTGGGAGCTTGTAAATGGAAGTAAACGAGAAACGGAATTGGTGGTAAGTTAACTGGGAGTAAATGGCTTACACCATTGTGTTTGGTTGGGAGTAAATGAAATGCATTTATAATCCAAGTATTCAGTTTGGATGAGAGTCAATGGGAGGAATTAGAATGCATTAGAAATTTTCAATATATTCACATGAATATATGTGATATCCCAAATCAACTTTAATATCTCAAATCAATGTACGTACATGATATTTAATAGAGTCATTATAATAAGCCCATTGAAATATATACTCTAGCCAAAAAAGAGAAAATTTTGTGCCTTGGGTGGGCCACAACCGTAAGGATCACAAACAAGCAACTTGCTGATGTTTTTTAACTATCCATTTAGATGGTCAACCTTTGGACGGTTTGGATCATTTTATCGGTGTGATTTTAGTGATGTAGCCGATAATTAGATTGCTTTAGAGTATCATTGGCATGCCACATGTATGACGGATATGCATGTAGCAGCACTTTTGTTTAGTCGTGTGACTCTCCAAGAAGGTCAAAAAGGCATTTCACCCCATTTACTTCATAGAGAGGATTTGATTTGCAAGTCCATTTACTCCCATTTCATTTCATTTCCATGCATTTACTCCCATCCAAGAACACTTCAAATGTCATTTACCTCCATTTACTCCCATTTCCCCCCCCAAACGGCCCCTAAGAGAACTAGCCTTCACACAAACATACAAGAGATGGAGAGAATGCAATAAAAAAAATATATCTATATATACTTTATTCTCTCTCTCTCTCTCTCTCTCTCTCTCTCTCTCTCTCTCTCTCTCTCTCTCTTATGTATCTACACACTCTCCCTATTTATAATTTCTCTCCAAGAACACAATTCATACTTAAAAAATAAAAGCCAACGTAAGATTCAAACTTAAAATGAAAAGTTGCCAAAAAAGCAAAATAACATAATTTTCATCCTAATTGTATGACGCCATGGCAATCAAGTTTACTTGACTTCTAACAACCTCCTTTAAACTTGATTTCTCTTGTTCCCATCATTATCTTCAATCTAAGGAAAAATCTTCTGTTTTCAATGTCTTCGTAAAATATATGATCTTCGGATTTGCAAAACTCGAGTTTGATCTCTCTTTCCGAAGATCATGAATATAGTGATACTTGATATCATTGTGTTTGCTTTTGCCATGCAATACTATATTCTTCTTCAATGTGATCATCCTCTTATATCACACAAGATTGTTGTAGGTCTTTCCTGCTTGTGGTTCAATTCACAAAACATTCTTCTCAGCTAAACTGTCTAACACGCACTAGAGGCAACTGCAATGTACTTTGCTTGCATAGTTGAAAGTGCTACAACTTGCTGTTTCCTTGATGACCATGAAAGCACCCTTGAACCACGATGAAATAAACATCTAGCACTCTTCTTTTTCTCAACATCACATGCCTATGCACTGTCCATGTACTCAATGAGTTCGGAATTGGTAATAGGTGCATAAAATTTACTATGATTTTGAGTACCTTTGATATACCTTAGAATCCTCCTTGTAGTCGCTTGTAAGTGTAATTGGTTTGGCATTTCTATGAATCTACTAATGAGCCCCAATCTGTATACTATGTTGGATTTAGTGGAAATCTAAGTAATGAAGGCTTTCTAGTTCCTACTAAGCTCTTAATGTAAGTGGGATTTACTTGCTCTCCTTTGTCATGCTTATGTAGCACTAGTCACACTTCCAACTAGAATACAAATTGGCTTACACGTATCCATTTTGAACTTTTCTAAGATATCTTTGGCATACTTTTTCTATGATATAAAGATGCCATCATCTGTCCGTAAAACCTCAATACTGAGAAAGTGGATAAAAGTCTCATATTTGTTATCTCAAAGTAGTTAGTCATAGCCTCTCTAAATTCATCGAACATCTTTGGATTATATCCTGTAAATATCAAATCATCCATTTAGAGACAAACAATTAAGCATATCTCTCTTTGAATTAGACTTGATATGGAGAGTGTGCTCATATGGGCACTTTTGAAAACCATGCTTCTACAAATATAAAGTAATCTGTGTGTACTCTGCTTGAGGTACATTCTTTAAATTGAACAAGGCCTTCTTCAATCTGTACACTTTGCTTTCCTAACCTTTCTTCATGTAACCCGTTGGTTGTTCAACATAGACATCTTCTTCAAGCACACTATTCGAAAAACTGATTAAACACCCATTTGATAAAATTTTCATTTATTCTCAGTAGCCAATATGACGATCATCCGAATAATGTCAAGTTTGCTAGCCGGTGCAAAAACTTCAAAATAATCAATACTTGGTAAGGACGGAACTAATTGCAATAAGATTCAACGTATCTGATTGAAGTTCGAACCATAAAAGAGAAAAGAATGCAAGACCGAGCAAGCTTAACAGTTCTTTAGTCTTAAACTAGAGATCATTTCCCCCTGCTTTAACAACTATTGTAGAGAAACAAGAGAATTTGCTCAAAGAAAATACCATTCAACTGTTTCTTATTCCATAAGCCTAAGCCTTATTTATAATGAGTGCTTACAATTTTCTACATAATTTATGGAATTTAAAAGTAGGATTCCTTAGCTAGCCAAGATCTCCAAAATGGGAAAATAATTATTTTCCTGACATAGAAGTTCTAAAATAAGAAAGCACTTAAGTAAGAAATATCTAAGATTACTTATTTCCTAATATAGAGATATAAAAGAAAAGAAATTAGAAATAAGCTAAAAAAAAGAAAGTGGGCTCTTCTTGTGCACACACGTGGAACATGCTTGTGTGGATTTGGGGCAATTGCATCACCTGGCTTTTGCAACCAATCTAGCTTTCAATCTTTCTACATCACAATCTGCTTATATTTGGTTATGAAAACCCACTTGACACCAATCAATTTCTTTCCTTTAGGGAGAGAAGTGAGCTCCCATCTATTGTTCTTCTCTATGGAATGGGTTTCCTTGTCCATGGCTTTGTCCCATATTTCATCAATTGCCGCATCTTCATGATTTATGGGATTACAATTTGCAAATAATGAAAAATTCACCAACTCTTCATTGAAGACCTCATTGTCATCACCAACCACATAATCTTGCAAACAAGCTAGTAAGATATGAGAACGTTTAGGACTGCTTGGAGGTTCTTCTTAGGTTTGAGATGAAGAAAGTGAAAGAGAACTATTGGATTTAGGAGAATCACTTGGTTGTGGTGATGTAGGAGAATCACTTGGTTGTGATCTTTCATCTACATGCTCTTCAACATCAATATTGATTTTCAGTCATTTCTTCTCTTTATTAGTCCATGCCCATACTTCATCTTCCATAAAAATAATGTCTCTACTCGTCTGTACCTCACTTTCCCTTATGTAACTTATAACCCTTAGTCACATCACTGGAGTCAATGAATATACACTTTTTACTTTTATCATCGAGTTTCTTTCTTTGCTCATTAGGTACATTTGGACATGCAAGACACCTAAACCCTCAAATATGAGACATCTGACTTCTTTCTACTCCATGCTTCTTCATGAGTCGTATTAAGAATACTCTTTGTAGGGAACCTATTTAAAACATAAACTACACATGTAATAGTTTTTACTCGAACCTGCTTTGGTAGAACTTTGCTTTAAACATGTTTATGGTAATCTCTATAGTTTCATTCTTCCTCTCTACGATGCCATTCTACTGAAGCGTTAAACTGTTGGTCAATTAATTGATGCGGACATCAGTGGTTAACCCTTTAGAGTGTACCAGAGGAGGAGGCGTCCCCGACAGAGTACCGGAGTGGAGGAGTTGATGTGGATGGATGCTAGGTCCATCGGACCCATTTTCTGACGCGCTACAAGTGTAAGAGCGGCATGACCGCACCCTGACCATAGATCCATGGGTCGGAATTTACATCCTACCACATGGGTGTGGTGTTTTAGTTTTAGGCGTTTTTGTTTTTTGTTTTTTTTTTCTTGTTTCATGGACTATATTGCACTTTTTTTATTTTTATTTTTCATCTTTTTTGTTATTTTTCTTGTTTTCAGGGGCATTAGTGCACTTTTACTTTTTCAATTGCTTATATATGCGTTATGAGAAGCCCTATTTTCATTATTATTGAATAAATAGAAATTCGTCTCTTTCTTCCTCTTTATTCAAGAGATTAGGGTGTGTTGAGGATTCCACCTCGATTTCAGGTTTCCATATTTCTAGATCTTTGAGGTGCAGGAAAAGGTAAGAATCATCCTCATTCTTTTCTTTTGACGACAAAATGACCCGTACTTTCTTCATCTCAAACTCTTAATTCTTCACCCCTTTCGTTCTTCTCTAGATACCCCTTTTCTAGTTTGAACGGAAAAGAGGGATGGTTAGTCAGTAGAATCAGATCCAAACTTGACCGTGGACTGACTTATGCTAGATATGGGATATCCTTATATCCTAGGTCCTCCCTTTTTATTGTTTACGCGATTTTATGCTAAGGGGCATGATCCTGACGGAATGACCTCATCTTTATGTTGAAATTTACCTAATTCCTTTGATTGGAAATGGCTACTTGATTCGCGTATTTACTTGAACATTCTTTAACCTGATTATACATGCATATAGGATTAGGTCATCACATGTCCCTGCATCACTAATGCTTGATTCCATGTTCTTTAGTACTTACAAAACCACTTAGAGGTATGTTCTATGCCTCTTTCAGATCTCAATACTTTTAGATAACAACCACTTTACTTTTCAATATAGGCTTTTAAACTGCTTTAAAATGTCAAAAGCTTTTGACCTTTGCTTTGGAAAATACACCCATGTTTTTCTGCTAAAATCGTCAATGAAAATGATGAAGTATTTGCTTCCTCTATTCAACAAAGCCTCAAGTGGTCCATAAATATCCGTATGCACTAATTCCAACACTTCCTAGCTCTTCACAAATTTTCAATTGGAAAAGAGTCCCTGTGATGCTTTGCAACTATGTAACCTTCACATGGATGACTAGGAGTATCAATTTAGATGGCAAGCCGGCAACCATTGTCTTCTTAGACAATAATTTCAAGCCATTGAAATTGAGATGACTTAACCAAAGATGTCATAACCAATTGTCATCTTTGATAATTGCATTGAAATTTTGTAACATTGCACTTCTGTTTTTTAAAGGAAACGTGTGATTTTTGGTCATCAATACCTTTGCGTTAAGGTTCTCCTCATCACATGTACTCTAATTTTGAAATTTGAGTGTAGGTAGTCTGATTTGGAGAAAATTTGAAATTTCCCAATTTCTTCCAAATTGCTTGCAATGTTGCACTCTAAACATGAAATCAAGCATCAAACTAGGGTTGATCTACTGATTTGTTAAGTCATCAATTTTTTAAAAATAAAAATCATTTTTAATTAAAATTAATAAAATAATATATATATATATATATATATATATATATATATATATATATATATATATATATATATATATATATATATATATATTGAAATTTTCCTTCAACCAGCTGTCAATTAAGACTAATTTCGAAGTATTTAGGAGTGTTTGATGAAATGATCATCACATACACTCTAAATGTTATGCATTCAATTTTAATATACTTAAATTAGTTCAGTCAGACAACGCATAACTTAGGACCCTATACAAAGGTAGCCTATTACGTCTACTTATTTTTTGAGATGTTATAATTTAAAAGTGTGTATTAAGGTCTTTTTTAACAATTGTTGAAGTTTCATTGAAAAATTCAATCATTTTCCCAATGTTTCCTAAAAAGTGCGATAAATTACCCAATAGAAATGATACATCCTATGCGATAACCGATACGTATCTATATCCCGAGGGTGCGATGCATAACACGATACCAATATTTCGAACACCGGTTCCCATTATTGCGGACCACATGAATTTCTACTCGTGCTAATTTTCTGAATGTATGGTCCAAATAATGCTACTTGCTGATGAATGAAGTGGATTTTACATATACAACATTGTGGATCCCATAGAGATTGGGTGTTTTACGTGTTGCGTAAGACAGGTGTCTAGATGATTTTGGTTCCTCTCCAACTCTCCTTTGTAATTGTGGATAACCACATGTACCTATTGCCACTCACATCTCCATTTCTCATAAATGTGGGGGACTACAACTGTCGGAAAACCACACATGGTAGATTCCCTTTCTTTCACATGGTAGATTCCCTTTCTTTCTCTCAAAACTACTAGGATCCCCTACTGATAGTGAGGATTGCTCAAGTGGAAAAAACATTGCACACTTCTAGTGGTCTCTTAAACAAATTTCTTCACTAAAAATTTCTCATCCAAAAAAATCCATAGCATTAAGATCATTCGGTTGGTATTATTTTCAAGTTATTATCAATCCATGAAAAGCCCTACAATTTCGAAGATCAAGATTGTCGTGTATAGCAGAATGGCATAGATTATCACATCTGGTTGTCTGATGTTGCTCGGTACTACAATTGTCGGAAAACCACCCACAACAGATTCCCTTTCTCTCTTAAAATAACCAGTAGAAAAGAAAGGTGTGTTTCCTACTTGATTGCCTATTTACAACACATGAAATGGTTAGATTCTATGTTGCTGTATTTTCTTTTTGATTGCCTATTCACAAGACAAATGAATGGTTAGATCATATGTACGACAAATCCACAAGTATGGTCATGTATTTCTTTTTTGTCAATTTCCTGTTCACAAAACACAAGTTAAATGGTTAGATCATATCTAGGATATATTCAAGGTGGTACACTCTAGATAAATGGCCTAGATCACCAACACCAATAGATTCCAGTTTGCTCATAGATTTTGGTTTGCTTACAATGTGCCAATGTGCTACCATACAATGTTTTTAGTATTGACGATATTGGCCAATATCCCACGATATATCTTGTATACCACCCGTGTGATACGAAACGCATAGGTTGTGCCATTATATCCCACTTGTTCGATTAGGTGAGCAAATTATATATATATATATATATATATATATATATATATATATATATATATATATATATATATATATATATATATTTTCGATCCATTTTTTCTTGTAAATCATGTTAAATCAGTGTTAAATGGTTGCAAAATCATAATTTTTCATGTTTTGCATGTAAAATAATGGATTTGGAGCTTTGATTTCGAGATTTGGGAGAGATGGCCTGAGTCGCGAAAAATTGGAAAAAAATTGAAAATTCTCAATATCTTGCAAATTTGTGGCAATCTATGTCTAAACACAAAATCAAACATGTATGTAACTTGATCTAGTGGTTCTTGGTAATTTGGGGATTTTTTAATTCAAAATTAATTAAAAATGTACTCTTTTTCAAAATTTCACTTCGATCAACGGTCAATTGGCCCTCATTTTAGAGTATTTATGAGTGTTTGATGAAATCATCATCACATATACTAATTTTGAAATTTGCGGTAAGATGAGCCGATTTGTGGAAAATTCAAACTTCTCAAAATTTTCTCAAATTGGAGAAGATGAGTACTATTGTTACGTTATAGGGTATCTTCACTGGTATCATTCTACTATGACTTGGGCATAATATTGTTGGTTTGTGGAGCAGCAATACTATGCCTAACCCCATCGAGATAGAGATGATGATTTTGAACTACCGCACAACTCTATGTGGGTTTGAGCCACAACCACACACATTATTCATAGGTATATTTCTAGTTTCTACATCTTTTTTGCTTTGGAATGTATTGCTTGTGTTTCCATACATGTCTTCTTACATTTATAAAATTATATGAATAGACTTTGAATATACTTGCATCAATTCAGTTAAACAGTGCATAGATTAGGGCCCCATACAAAGGAAACCTATTATATGCACTTTTTTTTTGTAATGTTTTTATTTCTAAGTGTGTATCCATGTTTTTTTAACTATCCTTGAAATTTCATTGAAAAATTCGACCAATTTCCCAAAATTTCCCCATGTTTCCCAACAATGGTGATACATTACATGTAGCAACCGGTATATCCCGTGCAATAACTGATATGTATCCGTATCCCAAGGGTACGATATATTACGTGATAATGATACGAAAAACATTGCCACCATATGCCAAATTGACCCGAGTCTAGTCCAAGCCATCCATTAAATGAGCCAATGTATAGATGCTTTGGATAATGCACGTCGGATTAGCTATTGTACGTAGAACAACATCTGCAATGTGGTCTACGTGATGCACCACTCAGGAATTCATAAATGAAAGAACTGGCACTACCGTATCTCCAGTGGCAGTAGGTTACTTTTGCTGACCAAGAGTCACATGGGTGAAAATTTCTTAAGATTCATACAATCCATCAAGCTCTCTGCATCATCTTCGCCATAGAACCCAATAAGCATGATGATCCAATGCTCAGGTGGGTCACACCATAGGAAAATGTTTGGATGGGTTGCCCACCATTTGTTGTCGGGCCCATCATGGTGTTCATTTGATGTAACTTATCATGATGAAATGATCACCCAAACTTCACAGTAGTCCAAAAGTCAAGTGGCCCATACCATGTGAATTTATAGGTTTTACGTATAATTTTATGGAATTGCTCGCCTAAGTGTTGAATCAGCCTAATTTTTGGGATCAAGGCCAAGGGGAGGCATACTTGATGGACGGGTGGATTTCATGCACGTTTAGTTTTCCCCTCATTATAGAAAGTATTCCTGGTAGATACCTAGGTGAGGTATGCAAAATGAAAGCGTTTTAGTGTATGATGGTGCATTATAGACTATGGTTGCAACCTGGGTTCGGGTTAACCTGAACTTGATTTGGGTTGTCAAAGTCCCTAGGTTCGATTCGGGTCGAGCAGGTTAGGTTGGGTAGGGATGATCACATATATTTTGGCCGGTCTGGTGGGGTTGGGTCGTTTTGGGTTGAGTATAGAGTACTTTGGGTTGAGCACCTCTGGTTTGGTATTAGGTCGGTTTGTGTTGTGGTTTGCATAGCTTGCAATCCAGACGAGTTGACCCGGGACTCGGCTAAGTCAACCAGGCCCACTGGGTCAGGAAAACCAGGGACGCATGGGAGTTGGACCTGGTTTCCTGAGTCAACATGGGTTGAGTGAATCTTTAGGGGAGGGAGGGCAGGACTCGGCTGAGTCAAAATGGGTTGAGTGAATATTTAGGGGAGAATAACAATAATAAGAGAGAGATAACAACATATGCCCGTCAGCCTTCACGCTCGCCTCTATGCATGTCAATCTAGACACCTAGGACATTCCAGCTGTGTGTCAAGTGGGAAACCCCATTACAATGTGGCTGTGTATCAAGTGGGAAACACCATTACAATGCCTTTTGCATGACTTCCATGTAATATAAACAACACAAGATTAGGTTAATGGTGAGATTAATTTTCATAAAAAAACACTTATTAGGTCTCATCATGAAATATATAGAAATGGAACTAGCAGAGGATGAGAGAGATCACACCGTTGATATCCAGTTCCTGCACGTGTTTCTGCATTTTGGGCTTCTCATCCTCTGCAACATGGATAACTGTCCATAAAAAACTGGAACTTCTATTTGATATGGTATCTAGATATTAATATTGCCTAATTTCATAACCTGTCCTTATTCTTTTAGTCAAAAGTTTTAACTCAGGTAAGTTACCAGTCTCACAAGAGATTTCTCCTTTCTTCATTCAGTGTTCGACTGCTGCTTCTCTACTGATGTTTTGGAGGAAGATGACTATAAAGTCTACATGGAAGGCATATTGGGTCAACTTCGTGACCAGTTTCCTGATGCATCCTTCATGGTATTTAACTTCAGAGAGGGGGAAAAGCAAGGCCAGATTTCCGACATTTTGGCTGAGTATGATATGACAGTAATGGACTACCCTCGGCATTATGAAGGTTGCCCATTACTCATGATGGAAGTGATCCACCATTTCTTGAAGTCTTGCGGGAACTGGCTCTCTCTGGGGCCACACAACCTGTTGTTACTGCATTGCGAACGAGGTGGGTGGCCGGTTCTGGCTTTCATGCTGGCCGGGCTTTTGATCTACAGAAAACAGTATTCTGGGGAGAAGAGGACATTGGACATGATCTACAAGCAAGCCCCTCGTGATCTTTTGCCATTGTTATCACCATTGAATCCAGTGCCTTCACAGTTGAGATACTTGCAATACATATCTAGGAGAAATGTGGGTTCAGCATGGCCACCACTAGATAGAGCGCTTACATTGGATTGTGTCATTCTCAGAACCATTCCTAACTTTGATGTCGAGGGGGGCTGCCGTCCAATATGCCGGATTTATGGACAGGATCCCTTAATGGCTGCTGACCGAACTCCCATAGTTCTGTTCTCAACTCCGAAGAAGAGAAGAACTGTTCGACTTTACAAACAGGTTTCTGTAAATTCTTTCTGTTTATTGATTATTCTATTTCCCTTCTATTTGCAATCCACTTTATTATTATTATTATTATTATTATTTTTATTTTGGGAGGGGGGGTTAGACTGGTAAAGAAATGTTCTTGAGTTTTGGTCAATACATTTTTTCCTGTTTTATTAGATGGATATTTTGACGATGTTGATACACACACACATGTATATTATTTCCCATATTTCTGTTCATTGCACTATTTTATAACTCAAAATTTCTAACTCATTTGAAGTATGGGAAAATTTAAGAAGACAGTGAGCATATTGTATTCTGATTTTTTAATGTCTTGTTGTACCATGAGTCCATGACCTCATAATCAATAACTTGTTGGAGAGCTGAGGTTGTTGACTATCCTTAGAAAAACCTACATTTTTTAATTAACTTTTCCTTTTGACATTAAAACTATCTTATCCCAGGATGTATTTATCCATTCTATGCCAGTAATAAATAGTTCACAACTTTGCCTGATTCTTATTCCTTGATTGCAGTTAGACTGTGATCTAGTCAAGATAGACATTCATTGCCATATTCAAGGTGATGTTGTACTCGAGTGCATTAATTTGGATGAAGATTTGGAACATGAAAAGATGATGTTCCGGGTTATGTTCAATACAGCCTTCATTAGATCAAATATTTTGATGCTTAACCGTGACTCAATTGACATTTTGTGGGATGCTAAAGATCGGTTTTCGAAGGACTTCAGAGCAGAGGTGTGTATCTATCTCCTGTTCATGAATTGACTCAACTTCCATTTAGTGGTTCTTTTTTGAATTCTATTATGTTTTTGGATGAAGGTTCTTCTTTCAGAAATGGATTCTGCTGCTTCTTTAATCAGTACGGATGTGGTTGGTTGGGAGGGCAAAGAGGGCCTTCCAATGGAAGCATTCGCTAAAGTTCAAGAGATCTTTAGCAATGTGGATTGGGTAGATGCAAAGGGGGATGCCAGATTTCACATGCTTCAGAAAATAGCTGCATCAAACACTTTCCATGAGAAGTTGGAGAGTGGTCAGCCCCAAAATGTGGAAACTGTTGCCTTGCAACAGGAATCAAGTCTGGATGTAGCTCAAGGAAATGCAAAATCTGATGCATCAGAAAATAAAATCAAGATATCATCACCATCGGCTTTGAAGAAGCAGTCTACTCCCTTCCTCAAACAATCTCCAGATGCTGATCTGACCAAACAGAAGGTTCAGCCCCTGCAGGTGCTATATGCGCTTCATTCTTCTGCTCAGCCTAAAATCATATCCCCAAGGATTCCCCCGTCTTCTTTGTTGAATCCAACTTCTTATGATGGTTCTTTCCAAGGTTCGCCTTTGCCCATTCGAAGATATAACAGCGTTCCCTTGGCTCATGGAATTACATCTCTTTTGCATGATCATGCTACATTTGGGAGCAGTGATGTAACTCCTCCAGAGACAATGTCTTCACCTTCTCTATCCCTTGCAACTGCTGTTGAATCATGTTTATTGGAGCATGCAAAACCCACTATTGTTTCGTCTCCACCACCTCACCCAGCAGGCTCTACCACAAGAACTTCCACAGCCTCACCGTCAAAGCCAGTGCCTGCTTTATCTCCACCTTCTCTGCATCTTGGAATCTCTTCACCAGGTATTCACGGGTCAATGTTGGTTCCTCATTCCCCAACTTCTGCTCCTCCACTCAAAGGCATCATTATCTGATGTTGCCAGCTCAGTTACATCTACTAACACCTCACCTGTTTTCCCATTTTCAGATTCTTCTGTTGACAACAATTTATCATCAACTTCTCCCCCTCCCCCTCCCCCTCCCCCTCCACTTATGACCACCTCATCAGCTTCCCATCCTCCTCCCCCTCCCCCTCCCCCTCCCCCTCCACCCCTGAAGAAACCGGCTCTTACAGCTTGTCCGCCTCCCCCTCCACCACCTACTTTACATTCTGGGCCTGCCCCAGGTCCTGCTGCTCCATGTTTGGTACCACCACCACCCCCTCCCCCACATTCTGCATCAAAGCCTCCTGGCGGCCCTGCTGTTGAAAATACTCCACCTGCCCCACCTATGCCACCTCCTCTCGGAGGTCATATTTCCTTACCCCATGGTCTTTCAAAGGGAACAGGTGCTGACCCTCAATCTCTTCCCCTGGTTGGTAAGGGAGGAATGGGCCTTCCACTTGGTATAAGGGGACGGGTGCTTACACGTTCTACGAGTTCAAGGAATCCTCTGTCTGCTAATTCAACGTCAAAGAAGGTTTCCTTGAAGCCATTGCACTGGGTAAAAGTAACAAGAGCGATGCAGGGAAGCCTATGGGCTGAACCACAAAAAGTTGATGAAGCTTCAAAGTATTCAAACCTCATTTCCTTGTATCTTTTCTTTTTCTTGCTTTTAGTGTAGAGATATTTTGACCTTGCATCTGATGATTGATTATTTATGCTTATTCTTGTAGTCTAATGACCAACTTACATTCTGTTGCTACTTCGTATCCACTAGGGCCCCAGAGTTTGACATGTCAGAACTCGAGAGTCTTTTCTCGGTCTTGGTGCCGAAGTCTGACCTTAGGGGTGTAGGTGGAAAATCAAGCCGGCGTGAGTCACTTGGGTCTAAATCTGATAAAGTCAATCTGGTAATTGTCCTTAATTCCCTCATATATGTAATATTAAGATGATTTTTATTCTCTTTTGCCTATCAAGATTTATTTTTCTGATTCCACTCATGGATTTAAGGCTTGGTTCAGGTGGTTGTTGACCGTGTTATTAAGGTCCTGTTGTTTGAATGGATCTTGGGAAGTCAGCAAGCAATTTCCAGCTATAGATACTTCTGTTGTCTGAGCATGCCAGTTATCTTCAATTCACCTGCTTTTTTCTTTTTTTTTTTCGGTTTCTTTTATAATTCCTGGGCAACAAAAACATCTGCCTCCTTTGCATGAGTGATGAGGAGATGGTAGACCGACCATCTCTTTCTTCATTGTCCCTCATGTGGGGAGGATTTGGGCAGACATCTTGGGCTGTTTCAATATCTCTATCCTTCCTGTCATTGGTGGGTGAGCTTCTTAGTGCCTGGCATGGCGTAAGTATTGGGAATATCAGAAAGCCACTATGGAGAATGGCTCAGCATGCGGTTTGGTGGCAGTTTGGGAGGAAAGAAATGCAAGACGTTTCAGACATGAAAGGAAGACTATCGAGGGAACTTCCAAAAGGGCTAGAATGCTGGTGATTGAATGGGCTTCTTGTGTGCCAAAGCTCAAGGACTGCAACCTCCTTTTCCTTGGGATGTAATTGGGTCTCCCCCTTCGCACCATTGTTTTAAATATCGACGACATCGGCCGATATATCCAATGATATATCTTGTATCCCATTGGTGCGATATGAAACGCACAAGTAGTGTGATATATCCCACATGTTCGATCTAGTGAGAATTTTTGAATTTTGATGCTCTTATTTTCTGTAAATCATGCTAAATTAGTGTCAGATTGTTATAAATTCATGATTTTTCATGTTTTGCAAGAAAATTCATGGATTGGAAGTTTCGATTTCAAGATTTGGAGGAGATGGGTCGAGTTGCGAAAAATTGAAAAAAATATCAAAAAATTCCAATTTCTTGCAAATTGTTTTCAATCTGTGTTCAAACATCACATTAAACACATCTGTAACCTAATCTAGTGATTCTTCTTTTGCTTTTGAATGTATTGCTTATGTTTCCACTCGTCTTCTAACATTTATAAATTATATGAATAGATAGACATTGAATATACTTGCATCAATTCAGTTGGACAACGCATAAATTAGGATCCCATACAAAGAAAACCTATTATGTGTACTTGTTTTTTGCAATGTTTTGATTTATAAATGTGTATTGATGTCTTTTTTAATAATCACCGAAGTTACATCGAAAAATTCAACCAATTTCCCAATGTTTCCAACAACAGTGATACATTACACGATACAACCGATATATCCCATGCGATAACTGATATGTATCTGTATCCCAAGAATGCAATATGTAACACGATACCAATATTTCGAACACTGCTTGGCACCCCTCATTTTCTATTCTCTTTTGGTAGTCTGGTTTTGAAATTTTCGTTCTTCAAAAAAATTTAAAAATAATCCTGAGCAACAAAAACAAATGGGTTATTAGATTTTTGTGGAAATGACATGCCTCTGATAGGTAGTGATGAAAGACAAAGATTTAATCCAATCCATTTGACATACCTGTCCTACTGAATAAAAGGTCTCCCAAAAATCATGCCATTCCAAAAGTGAAGCAGTCTGCATCAATTTAAAGGTTTTAGCCATGATTTTACATTGTTGTCTATGGTGTGGCCCACCTGATTTTTTGATCAGCCTGATATTTCGTCTCCACGGTGAGGTGCACATGATGGATAGTGGATGTCATGCACATTTCACAATGGGCCCACACAACCTGACACTACGGTAAGGTACTATGGACACTCTGGGATCACTTCCTACACATTCACATGCATCCGCGCATATAAAGTTTGTGCAACTAGTGTGTGCAATTCACCGTGGTGTTTGTATGGCATCCAACCTATCCAATAGGGTTGCCCCAAAGTTCAGCTCGATCTGACCACCAAAAACCTAAAAACAATAGACAACCACCCAGAATCATCGAAATTCAGTTGGGGCTCACCTGATGGTTGGATCAACCTGATTTCCGGGGCATCTCATTTTCCTACGGGGCGACATGCCATACACCATGGCAAGCCCCATATACAAATAGTTGCATATACTTTTCATCTACAAGACTCTTTCTACACACACACACATACATATATGTGTGTGTATACACATAAATATATACATACCTACATGCATACGTATGTATAGAAGGTCCTCAAATCCAACCAGTGGGACCTCTAGTTATGGTCCACCTATAGGATTACTTCCAAACCATTAAGCGAATGCGAAGTCCAACCCTTCCAATATGTTGGCCCTACCATGACCATCACCTTGTGCAAAAATCAGCCCCATCTACTCATCAGGTGGGCCAAGCCACAATAAACAATGTCTAGCCATTGATATATAGCAAAATACAAGTGTGGTCTACTCAATGAGTGGATGGGGCTGATTTTTGTGCCAGGCAATTCTCATGATGGGGCCAACCTATTGGACCGATTAAATGTGAAATTGCGTGTGGAATAGGATAGCATGGCTATGCATGTAGAAGCTTGGTGGCACTATGGAATCATGGCTATGTCCCGGGGGGGGGGGGGGGGGGGGGGTGGGTGGTTGATTAGTACCAAATAAAAATTATGCCTTTTAAACACAATTGCTTAACTTAAACTAATGTGTAAATTAAACTAAGTAAACAATTTGACACCAAGGCTTCCAAGCCATTAGGGTTAAACAACTAGTCTATAGATGATATGCCATTCAAGCAACTAGTCTATAGATGATAGTGCACAAGTGTGTATGGGATGCGCTACCTATTAACTCCTAGCATTCAAGCAACTAGTCTATAGATGATAGTGCACAAGTGTGTATGGGATGTGCACAAGTGTGTATAGATGATATGCCATTCAAGCAACTAGTCTATAGATGATAGTGCACAAGCGTGTATGGGATGTGCTACCTATTAACTCCTAGCATTCATTTAATCATGCATTCATATAATTAAACATTTATAATATAAGTATAATTAAACAAGTGCTTAAAAGACAATCCCAAACACAAGCAAGTATAGTGGTTCGGTTTCCCTATTCCACTCTCGGCAAACGCACTCAACCTGTTAGTGTACCAGATTTCACCATTGAAGGTTTTAAATCAGGTTCACCTCTAACCTTTACAATCCTACACAGTGACCGACTCCCACAAGAGACTCTACGTGATTTTCTATAGGCTCGCCACGAACTTCGGTCTTGCACAAGAAACTATAGGTGTACACTCCTGTCGGAGGCTCTTATAAGAGGCTTGAGTTAGTTTTCTATTAGCTAACCAACAATCTCGGTTTTAGTTTAAGGACTTACGTTTACTCCCCCTGGAGGTTCCCACTGAGACTGACACGTACACACCCGTGTCCGGTGAATTCAACTCTACACAAGAGCCTAGGTCTTACATAAGAATCTATCAAGTTTGGATCACAAACTCGCACCCTCAATCCTACATAAGGAAAGAGAGTATGGACTCAAACACTAGTCGAATTGAGCCTCGCATTGTTCTTGAGTCACTTCTTTAAAGCTCTCCTGTGCTTCATTTCGCTCGTCAATTGCTTCCCCGATCATGATGTCGATGCGTTGCCAATGCTTTAGCTCTAAGATCAAACACCTTACATACGATGCTCTGATGTGGTTACCAAGGAGATGAGAGGTTGGGTAGAATCTCCTACAACTAATGGAAAATTGTACTATTTAAAAGATTCACCTAGATGAGTCTTATAGAGAATTTAGACAAAGATTTGATTATAGGTTCAGGTCTAATCTTAGAAAATGGTGGAGTTCAATGTCATCTTCAAGGTCAAGTTTGGAATCCTCATTAGAGTGTTAATCTCATATTTATGGAAGATGACTTAGAATTCATTGGTTTATATGCTTGGAATGAGGGATATGATCATGGAATCACCTAAGTTTCTATTGCACCAAAAACCCATCCAAATGCTTAAGAATTGAATGCCCTATATATGGAGTTCGAGATCAAATGGTAAAAAAAGGACGGATGATGGCTCTGTCGATGGCATCGAGTGTGGCTTCGATGGTATTGAGAAAATCGGGTTTCCTTTTGAATTGTTGCTGAATAGTTTACACATTGCTACCCAATGCCATTGAGTGAGTCTTTGATGGGATGGAGGGGACCCTTCGATGATGGGATGGAGGGGACCCTTCGATGTCATCGAAGGTTCCTTGATTCCATCGAGAAACTCAGATAAAAAAATAATAATCATATTTTTCTGGATAGATCTAAGTTACCTACTTGATTCCATTGAGTGGTCTTTGATGCCATCGAAGACCCCCTCGAGGATTGCTCGATGAGATCGAGTACCACTCGAAAATCTGTTGTTTTGGGCATACGATTTCACAATAGCTTTGCACCTCTTATAGTCTTATTTATCATGTTTTAATTAAGCTTTTAAGACTAAGGGATGATCAACATGGTTTACCTATAAGGCTAAGGACCATCTAGAGGTTGAAATGGTTGTTTTAGGTCAATGGTTAGGGTCACTAAGGCACCTCATTTACCTGTTCTTTGCTCCTTGATGCTCATGTCCTCTTGTGTCTTCATTCTTCAACGTCCAAGGGCTCAATCGACTACATGACACACAAACTCACGTGATTGGGAAGCAAGATGCACAAATCAGTACACTAACAGGATGTTGTACACACATGAAAGATTGGAAGTTATTTGTTGGATGGACTGTAACTTGTGGTACAACCATTTGGACTGAAGACCATCTCATATATGTATCTATAGGTAAAAGGTACTATGAGATCAAGCTCTATGGGGCCCATCGTGGGATGTCCCAAAAATCAGCAGTCTTTGGAACTTTGGTGGGCCACACAACCTGAAACCATGTGAAATCATGCCTAAAACATCTAAAGGCACTTGGTGGGGCCTACCTGAGTTTTGGAATGGCTTGAAATTTGGTGTGACCCCTCATGCAAATGGGACACACAATGGATGGCTTGGATGTCTAAACCACATCTTAGTGGACTCTATGAACAATCATGAATGTTTCAATGGGTGGGCATCCACTCTCAACTGTTGTCTGTGGTGTGGCTCACCTAAGTCATGGATTGGCCTAATTTTTAGGCCCATGGCCCATCATAGAAGGGTGCATCTAATTGATGGGGTGGATGTCCAACACACATCACAGTGGGGCACACAGAGCTCGACCTATGGGAAGCTCCCATGAGGTTGATCTTGTTGTACCTTTTCCCCCATATATTTATTGGAAAATTTTCACCTAGGAACTAGTTCTCATGAGAACCCGTAAGAACCTTTTCTGAACTCATTCCCCATGTTGCGTACATGCAATCCAAGCCATATAAACCCTTCATCTAGCTTGGATGAAGGGCCATGCAAAAAACCAGTCTATTTTGCAACTTAGGTGGGCCCTAGTGAAAATCAAGGTTGGGCATCCCTTCCCCCTACACACACATGTACGCACGCATAATGTGTATATACATATATGTGCGTGCGTGTATGTCACACACACACACACACACACACAAGGGCGCTCCCAAGTTCAACCGGTGAGACTATACCTTAGGTCCAACTAGTTTAGATTTTGTTAATTTGAATTAATGCTAATAAATACTGGGCAGAAAGGAATTATTTCATGACTTGAAAATAGCACCATGCATGCTTACATTTATCGTTACCTTTATAACATTCTTTTTTCCTTCCCTTTATTTAGTACTTGCAATATCATTAATTAATCATTGGTAACCGAAGTAATTATCCGGTGCAACCAGTTGGACTTGAGAGTTTCTCTGTGTGCGCGCACGCGTGCGTGCTTATATCAACATCTTTCAAAGAAAAAAAAGAAGGAAGCCTTATGTCAACTAATTGGTGTTGGCTAATATGAATCCTTCTTTGTCGTTTCCTCTATCCAAGACCATATCCTCAGCTTGAAAATGTCATATTTTCAAGATTTATGAGAACAAGTTGTGGCCAAAGTTTGACCTTAGGTTGGCATCCAGTGTCAAACTTTAGCCACATATAGTTAAGGATACATAACAAAACTTGTGGTGGTATGGGCTCCTCTAAAGGTTGCGGCATTTGCGTGGCTTGTCGGGGTGCAATAAGGTTCTAGTTGTCGATAATCTGTGTAAGAGAAAGATGATTCTTTCGAATGTTTGCTTGATGTGTTATCAAGATGAGGAAACGGTGGATCATTTATTCATATATGCAAGAAGGGTGTGGGAAGGCTTATTTGAGTTGTTCTGTATAGTATGGGTTTGGCCATCTTCCATCGCCCAATTTTTTCTGACGTGGCATGAGGGAGACCTTGGAAACTGTGCAAAAAAAGCAAGTTTAGCGAGAATCTAGTTTTATGGTTAGAAAGAAACAATCGTTGTTTCAGGAATTGATTGGGGCAACCTGTGGAGGTGTTTATTAGGGCTAAGATGAATGGCATGGAATGGGCAACTGCTTCCAAGGCAGTGGTGCAATTTCATGTTAGTTGGCTTGAGTTGTAATTATATCTATCGTTTGTATTTTTTGTAATTTTTGGCTTTGGCTGTTGTGAATAAAATTTTAATTGTTAAAAAAAACTTATGGTATTGTAGCATCTTTCTTGGCAGGATACCACTTGTGTAGGACATCAATACCATTAAAATGCTAGCCCCCAGCATGAAGATCGCCTTTCTTGAAAGTCAGGTTGTTTTGCTTACCAGGTGGGCCACAACCATATCTTGAATCAGATCGTCAGTTGTCCATTGATTCCAATAGGCTAACTTACCTTATAGGAGATTAGAGGTCTTGTGAGTGATTATGGTCTAGGGAGCGATTACGGCCTTATTAGAAGTCCCGAGAGCGATTATGGTCCAATTATAGGTCCCAAGAGCATTACAGTCCAATTAGAGGTCCAGAGAGTGATTATGATCCGATTATAGGTCCCAAGAGCGATTATGATCCCGGGAGCGATTACTATCCAATTTAAAAACATAAAATGAAAGCCAAGTGAAGCTTAAAATAAAAGAGAACAAGTATAATTTGAATTGTAAATCGGGATTTGGATCCTAAATCATAGGATTCAAATCATATAATTGTAGGATTCATACAAAAAGGGATTCAAGGTCAGGATTCAAATCTTTTTGCTTAAGATTCGACTAAAATTGTACGTCGTAAATTGTAAATCGTAGGATTTTGACAACATTGGTTATGAGCACAATAACATATTTTGTCCCAAACGATCTTTATGTTAAGGCCTACCATTTTTATTACAACGATGTTCTACACAAGCAACATGGTGGGAACTGCATGTGATCATCTCTCTCTCTCTCTCTCTCTCTCTCTCACACACACACACACACACACACAGAGTCCCACACAAGCGGCATGATGGTAGGACTTGTGTGTGATCAGCTTTCTCTCTCTCTCTCTCTCTCTCTCTCACACACACACACACACAGAGTGTGTAATAATATGTTGTGTGTCTCTATTTACATGTGTGTGTGCCTCTGATTATATGCTAATATGTTATGATATATAGAAAATGATGTATTTTAGTAATGATGGCGGTCATCATCATTTTAGCCTTTCTCCCAACAATTAGGGGTGATGATTAGATGCCTAATAGACATCATCCTTCCTCTTTGATGGGCTTTAGTACCGGTAATTACAAAATACCATTTACTCGAAATACGATTTAAGGCTTGTTAATGGTAGTGGTTATGGGCCTACGACCCACTTATTTAGTCGTGGGATGTGTTGGGAATATAGGTTTTTGTATGAGGGGTATTATTGGTATTTTTTCTTTTCTTTACTTAAGTGAATTTTTGTAAATTCATTTATTTATCAAATAATATAAAAGAAGAGTGGGAATGTGAGCCCTAGTCTCTCTTCCCTTTTCTCTAATTTCTTCTCACATTATCTCCTTTTCTTAAAATTTTCTCTTTCTTATACCAACTTACATGGTATCAGAGCTATCCTAGAAGTGGTTTGGACTCCATAATTCCTCCCAATCTAACCCAAGTTGCTGGATCTCTTCCCTTTTCTCTAATATCTTCTCTCGTCATCTCCTTTTCTTATACTTTTCTCTTTCTTATGCCAAGTTACATGGTATCAGAGCTATCCTAGAAGTGGTTTGGACTCCGTAATTCCTCCCAATCTAACCCAAGTTTCTGGATCTCCCCCCCCTCCTTTTTTTGAGGACCTTCCAACTCATAAGGGGGGCTAATCGTCTGTAAGGGAAGTGCGTTTCGTCATCCGTTTGTGCAGAAAACACTATTTTCTACATTGTTTCTCGAGTAAAAGAGAATGCTCACAAAAATGAGTGTTACATGCCTTGTTGAATTATGAAGGTTTGTTGATTCGTCATAGGGTGGTGTTAAAATCGTTTGTTTATGATTGTTGAGTTATGTGGAAGAAGTTCTTTTTATAGAATATTCTCTCCCGTTAAGTTATATACAATGTGGGTTTGGTATTGATGTAGATTAGGGTGATAATGGGCTAGAAATCTATGTTATTTTATTGTGAAGTATTGTTGTGTGTGGATCTCCTTTTAGTCAGTGGTTTTGGTTGTGGAATATCTATGTAGCCCAAAAATACTGTTGTTGGTTCCTCATCTCTTGGGGAAATGACTGGACTCTCCAATGCATTAATATCTTCTGTGAAGTTGAATGGAACAGATTATCTTTTGTGGGCCAAATCTGTTGAGGTGTTTCTCTTAGCCTGTGAAAAGTATCAGCTCCTCATGGATCTTAAGCTAGCCAAATCCGATCCAAAATACAGGCAATAGATTCGCGAGGAGCCCAAATCCACTCATGGTTATGGAATAGTATGGAGTCTGAGGTGAGTTCTAATTTAATTTTCTTAAGCATGACAATTGACGTTTGAGATAGTGAGGAAGATGTTTTCCTCAAAATAAAATGTTTCTTGGGTGTATCAGTTGTACGAGGAAATCTTTTCTTTTAAAAATGGGACAACCCCCTTGGCGAATATTTCAAAGCTGACTAGAATGTTGGAAGTGCTGGCCATGTATCATCCCATTATCTTAGATGTCACCCTTATGAAGAAGCAGTAGGAAGATATGAAGATAGTAAAACTTTTGTCTGGATTGCCCAAAGGTTATCAATTGGCAAAGGATCAAATTTCAGGAGGAGATTCCCTTCCTTCAGTGGCAGAGGTCTATGCAAGACTTCAAAGAGTGTCTTTGGCAAATGAATTTGACAACTCTTAGGTTAGTGCATCTGATAAAACGGCATTGGCCTTGTCATCTAGTTATTCTGATTTTTGTGGAGGCCATGGTGGTCTCGTTGGGCGTGGTTCTCCCCGCGGTGGCAGATGTGGTAGATTCCCAGGGAGAGGTAGAGGCAGTTGTGGTGGTAGAGGAGAACGTATGTATACTCATTGTGGTTTGACAAATCACACGGTGGACTTTTGGTGGGATCTTCATGGAAAATCCCAAGGACTAACCAAGATCTTATGGTTAATGATGCTTCTTTAGATGGTAGATCCATTACTCATACTACGTCTAATCCTAGTGGTGATTGATTAGTGTTTCACTATCATGAGAGGAATATGCATGTTTTCTATTTTCTTCTAGTGATTCCATATCCAACAATGTTACATCCACCTCTACAACCACTTTTGCTCAGTCAAATAAGGCATGCCTTTTGTCATCTTCTTCCCCATATTGGATCATTGACTCTGGTGTGTTCGAGCATCTTTGGTAATCACATTTTCTTTTCTTCCTTTAGTTGTACTTCATCAAATATGTTGGTTACTTTAGCTGATGGTACATCGTCTAATGTCATTGGTGTTGATACTACTCAACATAAAGCATCGGTACCCTTGTCGTTTGTTCTGTATGCACCCAATTTTTCATTTATTCTATTATCTGTAAGTAAGTTAACAAGGTCCTTGAACTATTCCGTGTCCTTCTTTCTTTTTTATTGTGTGTTTTAGGACCTCAAGATGGGCATGACAATTGGAGGTCGTGAGATGAATGGTTTGTGCTACTTGGAGAAGGAACTAGTAGGTGCGACAATGCTTCCTGCAGATTTGGCTATTCAATGGCATCGTCGCTTGTGACATCATTCTCTTCAAAATCTACAGATTCTCATTCTATCTTTTTCTAAGGTGTCCAAGTTGGATTGCGAAGCATGTGAGTTGAGTAAATATCATAGAGTCCATTTCTCTTCTAAAATTGATTCAAAATGTGATTCTCCTTTTAAACTAGTCCATAGTGATATGTTGGGATCAGATCGAATCCCTAGTTTGTTAGGTGTTAGGTACTTTGTTATCTTTATTGATGATTATTTGACAATGACATGGTTATATCTAAAGCATATGTTTGAAATCTTTTATGTATTTCTTAATTTTCATAACAAAATAAAAAATCAATTTGGTGTGAAATTGTGCATGTTAAGGTTGAATAATGCCCTAGAATTTGTTTATTAAGATTTTCAAACATATTTACAATGTCAGGGTATCATTCATTAGAGCTCTTGTGCTTATACACCACAACAAAATGGGGTAGCTGAACGCAAGAATAGACATCCACTAGAAGTTACTTGAGTCTTGTTGTTAGAAATAAATGTTCCACAATTTTATTAGGGTGATGCAGTTCTTACTGCATGTCATTTGATCAATAAGATGCCTTCATCAGTTTTAGATGAAAAAACTCGGTTCTCCTTCTTGTTTCCTAATCAACCAGTTCTTCCTATTCCTTCCAAAGTGTTTGGTTACAAATGCTTTGTTCATATATTTGGGTTAGCTCAAGAAAACCTTTTTCCTCGTTCCATGAAGTGTATTTTTTGGGATATTCTTGTACTCAAAAGGGTTATTGATGCTATTCCCTTATGCTTAAGAAACATTTTTTATCTGTTAATGTGACCTTCTTTGAAAATGTTCCATCTTATGTTCAAGATGAGCATACTGTTAAAGTCATATCCATGGTAGCTCCCTTAATGCAGGGGCATTTTCACATCGGGCTCGAGTGGGGTCGTCTGTGGGATGCAGAGGCACACTTGGGGTGGGCGGGGCCCACGGGGGAGGTCTCGTGTTCGAGACTCCTCACTGGGGGTGATTAATGGACATTTCACACCGGGCTTGAGTGGGGTAGCCTGTGGGATGTGGGGATACACTCGGGGTCAGCGGTCCGTGTGAGGCGGTAATCATGTGATTTGGGGCCCACGAGGGGGGTTTGGTCGAGGTCCTAACCCATGAAATGTGGGGCCTGGGCTATGTGATAAAGGGATTAATTCGTCATACTCTAACAGTTCGAGCTTTTATAGCAAGTGGTTAATTGTCCTGCATCATCCCTTGCCAGATGTATTTCCTTCAGAATTTGATGTTGGGATGTCACCACCAACTCATAAGGATTTCATGCAGACTTGCTAAAGGAAAATGAGAAAAGATCATGCATTACAAACTATTCTTCTTTAGTTCACACAATTGACTATTGTGCCTATTGAGGTTCTTGGTTTGTTCGAGTCTCATGGGGTTGCTAATGATCTTCCTATTGCCATACAAAAAGATAAACGTTCTTGTGTTACTCATTCCACCTCCAATTTTGTTACCTTTTCTCATTCGTCTACAAATTATCGTAAGTTTGCCCTTGCCTTATTTGTTGTATCCATTCCTAAGTCACTCCATGAGATATTGTTGGATGAAAATTTGAAAAGAGCTATGGCTGAAGCGATGGAAGCCATGTATTCCAATGACACCTGAACACTGATTGATCTTCCATTAGGTAAGACTCTAGTAAGGTGTAAATGGGTGTACACGGTCAAGTTCTTGCCAGATGGATTGGTCGCTAAGGGGTATACACAGATTTACGGAGTAGATTATCTTGATACGCTTTCACTAGTGACTAAACTTAATTTGGTTTGGGTTTTTCTACAATAGCAACAAATCATGATTGGCCTCTTTTTCAGCTAGATGTGAAGAATGCATTCCTGCATGGAGATTTACATGAGAAAGTCTACATGGAGCAACCTCTCGGTTATGTTGCTTATGGGGAGTCGTCTAAACCATGCAAGTTAAACAAATCTATATATGGGTTGAAACAATCACCACGAGCTTGGTTTGAGAAATCCAATAATGTGGTTGTGTCATTTGGATTAAAAGAAGTAAGGTAGATCGGTCAGTTTTCTTAAGGTATTCTACCTCTGGCCACATAATACTTGTTGTGTATGTGGATGATATGATAGTGACTGGTGATGACTTGGAGGGCATTGAGAAGTTGGAAGTCATAGAAAATTTGGGAAAAGGGAAGAGAGACTAGAGCTCACGTTCCCACTCTTCTTTTGTATTATTTTATAAATAAATGAAATTACAAAACTGCCCTTAAGTAAACAAAAGCAAAAATACTGATAATACCCCTTATAGCAAAAGCTATATTCCCAACACATCCTAAGACTAAATAAGTGGGCCGTAAGCCCATAACTACTATCGTTGACACTCTCCTTTAAGCAGAAACATAAATGTCTTGCATGTTTAGCTTGGAGACTAGTTTGTAGAACATGGATTTTTCAAGAGCCTTGGTGAATAAATCTGCAACTTGATCATGGGAAGAAATACAAGCCGCGTGGATCTATCCTTGAGATATCCTGAAGGAAATGATAATCAACCTCTATATGCTTCGTTCTCTTATGAGACACTGGATTATTGGCAATATGTATTGCAACTAGATTATCATTGTGTAAAGACATTGACACCTGAACTCCGAATCCTGATTCTTCAAAAAGAGACCTTTAACCATATAAGTTCATAAGTTTTATGCGCCATTGCCTTGTATTCAGTTTCAGTACTTGATTTGCAACCATATTTTGTTTCTTGCTTTTCCATGTAATCACATTACCATTTAGAAAGGTGCTGTAACCTGTAGTCGACCTTCTATCACATCTTGACCTGCATAATTTTCATATGAATAACTAGGGTTGAAAGTCGGGCGGGTTGGTGCTCAACCCTAGCCCAACCCAAGGTTCCTATACCTCAACTCTAACCCAACCCAACCCAACCAAACCCAATATCGGGTTGGGAATTCTCAACCCAAGCCCAACCCAAGCGGGCTCTGTCGGGTCGGCCGGGTTGGTCAGGTAGATATATGCTAATATTTTTATTATTACATTAGTCTATTATATTTTCAATACACATCTTATTTTTTATACCTATAATTTTATTAATTATATATGTAGTTATTTATCATAAAGAAGTTCATTTTTTCTAAACAAACAAGCTAAAATATAGGATAAATACTCCTTTAAAAATCTTATTGTGTATCAAGCAATTTATTTGGGAGAGAGAAATCCGGCATATCTTGTTAGCTTGAGTAATCGGAAATGACGTGGACCAATGAAACCCGACGACAATGGAATTTCCTGTGCCTTCAACACAGACGATCCGCACTCAATTATAATTAATTTATAAGGAATTTATATATTGATTGGGTTCGGGTTGGGTCGGGCAACTCGAGACCTCTACTCGAGCCCAACCTAAGTCTTATCGGGTTGGTGTTTGTATGGCCCAAGCCTGAGACCAAACCCAATACATCCTACCCAAGCCCTATCCAATGTCGGGTTGGTCACGGGTTGGTCGGGTTGAACCCACCCAACTTTCAGCCCTATGAATAACTGGTTACTTGGAGATGGCCATGAGCTCTATATAAAATACCCTTCTAACGCAGGACTACTAACCATTTGCTCTAAAAGCTCGAACTGATAGAGTGTGGCTAATCAATCCCTTTATATCATAGCCCAAGTCAGGCCCTTGGCCAAACCCTCCACGTGGGCCCAACTTCACATGGATCTCTCCTTACGCAAGCCACCCGCCTCACATGGGCTGCCTACCCCAAGTGTGCCCCCACTTCACACAACCCACCCCACTTGACCCCGGTGTGAAAATGCCTCTTCATTACCTTCTCAGGTGAACATTTCAAATCCCTGAGGATTCTCATAATTGCTGCTAGATGTGATGCCTTGGATTTTGCATGAACTAGCTCACCACATTGACAAGAAATGCGATATCAGGCCTGATGAGAGCGAAATAAATGAGCTTGCCAACAAGTCTCCCGTACATAACGTGGTCTTCCAAATTCCAATATTTCTCCTTCTTTAGGTTCAAGCTTGAGGTAAGGTTCCATTGGTGTATTAACCGGTTTGGCTCCCAGTCTCAACATAATTGTCTCTTCCAACATGTCACACATTTTTATAGATTTATGCCAACTCTCGATCTTACTACTTCAATGCCTAGAGAATATTGAAGGAGACCAAGATCTTTGATCAGAATTTGAGTTTGAAGATATGACTTCAACTTCTCAATGCCCTCCAAGTCATCACCAACCACTATCATATCATCCACATACATGGTTTATATTATGTGGTCAGAGGTAGAATGTCTTGAGAACCGATTGATGTACCTTCTTTTTAATCTAAACTACACAACCACATTATTGAACTTCTCAAACTAGGCCTGTGGTGATTGTTTCAGCCTATATATAGATTTGTTTAAATTGCATACTTTAGATGACTCCCCTTGAGCAACATACCCAGGAGGTTGCTCCATGTAGACTTCCTCGCAGTTTCCATTTCAAGTAGAAATTAGAGAAACAATTTGTGAGGTGGCACTAGATTCCCATGTTGTCTTTTCTTTTGAGAGGTAACACGAATATTAAAAGAGAAAGAAAGGGCAAAGATGAGAAATTAACACCCGAAAAAAATTACAATGAAGCAGGCATAAAGAATAAAAAAAATAATCAAAAGAGTAGTCACCAAACATCTTAATATTTGAGGCCCAAGCAATCACATCCAATTTGGCCTACCTAAACAATTTGTTAGGACCATGTTAACTAGTTATGAAGCATCTATTATGCATTCATCCTGAGATTCTCCACAGGATTCTCTCTCTAAGACCTACACAACCCCATGCCATGCTAAGAAGGGCCAATTGAAGATGGCATCACCCAACAACACTGAAGTATCAAAGAATCTCCCCCACAAAGGCCAATCAAAGACGTAGTATAAACAAGCGATCCATTAATTCGTTGTCTTGAAGGCATATGATGCACACATTTGTGATGATCATTTTTTCCCCAACAATTATTGATAGTGAGCACTTTACCCTTGCCCACTAACCATCCAAAGGTGGTGATCCTAGATGGACCCCTATAAGACCAAATGAGTCCCATTAGGTTGCAAAAAGTGAGTCGCATTTGTTAGAGTACAAAACACTTATCTACATGCATAGCAAATTAGCGTTGTGGAGTATAGTTTTGTGTGGTACTGTCAGTTGTGTGCTCTGACACTTCCAAGTTGGGGCATATATATCATGCATGGCCAATTTTTGATGAGTCTGGGAGCTGCGAAAGAGGCGGACTGCACTTTGGATGGCTCATGGGATGTGGACCATCGGCATGTTTGCTGGATGCTGAAGGATCTAACAACACTTCTGGTGGATGGTATTTGAATTGTTAGCTCTTCCATTGGTTGCGACACTTCGACTTGTGGATATTTGAATCAATGGCTCTTTTGGTGGTTCGATAATGATTTAGCAGGAAATTGGTGATGACGCTTGCTTTGACTAGAAGCTTGAGAGATCTGAATAAGAGTAGTCTTCTAATGATTTAGTAGTAAAGGGTTTATATATATATATATATATATATATATATATATATATATATATATATATATAAATTTTTTGGGTGGGGGGCCACCCTGTAATGTGATGATGAGTGTCAATCTATTCCTCCATCATACATGGTCCAAGAAGAGAGGTATGGATGGTAGATTTTCAAAATAGAAATGAAAAATAAGCCAAGACAACCTTATAGAAGTAACTAACAAAATTTTCTTGATCTTTCCAATCGGCATGCCCATTAACCCTTGTTGAGCAAGTTGTTACATGTTGTAGAAGGTATAACAATCCTACCATATTCAAAATTGTTGATGTTTTCAAGAAGGAAGTTATATTTTAGGTGGAAAATGGTTCTCATATTTGATTCTGGGCCTCAATTAAGTGTTGATTCTTACATTCAATGACACCATTTGTTGTCGTGTTTGTGCACATGAGTTTTGATAAATAATGCCACGTGATGAGAAATATGAATTAAATTCATAGGATACATATTCCTTAGCATTACCAGAATGAAGAAGACACGCTTTAGCATTGGATTATATTTGCACTTACATATGAAATTCTTTAAAGCAAGAAAACACTTTAGAGCAAGCATTTATTAATTATACCTAAGTCATGGGGGAATAATTGTCCATAAAAATAAAAAAATGCTTCAAAGTCAAATAAACTAGTAGTACGAATTGGACCCCACACATTAAGATGTGCTTAAGAGAAAGCACAATCACTCCATTTGTCCACGTGAGGTAGAAATGGGACTTTATGATGCTTGCTTAACTCACATGCTTCTTATTCTAACTCAGACACATAAGATAATGACGGAATAAGACTCTTTAACTATTCATGTCCTCCTTCAATTGTCATTCCCGTCTATATGTCCAGAAATTCACAATAGGAGGGATAAAAATGTAACAAAACAATTAAAGGATCTAATTAGCTTACTAATTATAGATTTAAAGAAAATTTATGATTGATGTTAATGGATGAGATGATATAGGATAAGCAGTACCTAACCTAGATATACGAGTTGAGCTATAATTA
Source organism: Magnolia kwangsiensis (assembly GCA_037074715.1). NCBI lineage: Eukaryota > Viridiplantae > Streptophyta > Magnoliopsida > Magnoliales > Magnoliaceae > Magnolia > Magnolia kwangsiensis. The sequence goes on from CM073582.1 coordinate 19,156,698, forward strand.
ATTATGTTACATAGGAAATGGGAGTGGTAGGCTCATTTAATTGAGACAAGACACTATGCTTACTAATCATGTGGTTTAAAGCTCCAGAATAAATAAATCGGGGAATATTTCTAAAGGATGCAAGACATATCATACCTAATTGAGCAAGAGTAGGAGTGGAAGAGGATTCATGGTTGGAACAATCTTTTAGCAATTTGGCATGCTCATCGTTGGACAACATAACCATATCATTTCCTACACTTGATTTATATGAGCTTGACTACATAGCCCTCGGAACCATTGTTGTCAAATGCGATCGCATATGCGCATACTGTGGATCGAATCGCATATGCGATCCTGACAAGTATGCCATGGCATACTTTTATATGCGATAAATATGCAATCGCATATGCAAGTATGGGATCGCATACTGCATATGCAATCGCTTATTTCCTAATAATCAAAGTGGAAGCAATTTTTTTATTTTTTCAATTTGGAGAACTTTTGCCTATAAATAAGCACTCATATCCCCTCCATTTTCACTATTCTCTATTCCAAAGCTCTAAATCTATTACTCTCTCTCTTACTCTAATCTCTCTACAATTACTTCAAGTATGTTTATTTTCTGTATTTTATAATTTGTGCTTACTTTTTTTAAATTAAGTTGTAAGTTATAACTTGTAAGTTGTTTCAAGTTATCCATTTATCAGTAAAATTTCTTTGCTCGAAGTTTATAATAATTAGTTTTCTTTTAATGTAGCTTGATTGTTTTGTTAAAATTTATATAATATAATATAAGTAATTAAATATATAACTTAATGAAACACTCATATAATGAAATAAGTAAAATAACTCAATCCAATCATGTGTATTAATTAGGCAAGTTTTTCCTATTTTTTTAGAGTTTTTTCATTTTTAAATTTTTTTTTTCATTTTTATTTTTATAAAAAATATGCGATCGCATATGCGATTGTGCGATCGCATATGCGAACAACATATGCTAATCGCATACAATGGCATATGCGATTTGACAACATTGCTCGGAACCATCATCAGATGATCGAACTTGATTTGCTCAAATTGGCTTGCCAATGAGGTCTCAACACATCTCAACTATATGGTTACAAACCCCACAATGAGAGGACTTCCGATTTCCATGACCACAACCACGACTGCCACCAAAGTCTGTACCACAAACTTTCAAAGTATTTTAATCACCAAAGCGACCTCCTGTTGAATCTCTATTCCTAAATCATCCACTACAACTATGATCACTGTGACTTTCTCAATCTCCCCCACTAGTAATGTCATGGCCGTCATAACGGTAACGGTGATACATGTTAAGCATTAAGTGGTCATAATGGTCATAACGGTCCATTATAGGGTTGTTATGGAAAAAATGACTTGTAATGGCCGTAATAGTCCATTATAGGGCCAACATAGTTTTTTAATCTAAAAAAAAAGTTGCAACGGGCATTATGGCCCATATTGTAACAGGAACGACAGTGGCTGTTATGGCCACCGTTATTGTTATGGAATGCCTTGCTTACTAGAGGAAGAAGTAAATGCTGATCAATTAGATGCAAATGAACGGAGTATTTATACCAATTGCACGAATGCGGGTAAACACCTTTGTAGTTGATGGAACTTCATTACCACCAAGAACTTGAGCTCGAGTAGGTTCGAATTCAGGAAGAAGACTAAAAAGGAATTTGGCGACATGAAATTTCTCTTAGTACCATCTCATGGTCTCATATTCAATAGACAATGGCTAGTATACATTCAGTTCTTTCCACATACCCCACAACGCCGAATGATACTTGCCCACACTCTTATTCCCTTGTTAAAGCGCGAAGATGTTTCAAAGCAACTTGTGTATACGAGTTAAATTCTTCTTACTTGAATATCTCTTTCAAAATTTCCCAAACTTTTTTTTTTTAAAGTTTTTAAAAAGATAACATTTGCATTAATATGTGATTCCATGCTATTCCATAAAGGAGAGTAACTTTCACCACCCTATCTTCATAGGTTTTGAGCTTTTATCAAGCTTAGGGGATGTTAGATACTTTGATTTTCTTCGTCTACAAGTAATCCTTCTACAAATGTAGTCCATTGTAAATTATTTGGTCCATTAAGTTTGGTTGATGTATTTTGAAGATTCATCACTCAAATGAAGGTAGAGAACTACCCGGAGCATCATTCTTGACATTTATGTATGTTTAAGGAAAAGATGAGATCAAATACTCGGGGAAGGACTTGAACTTGAACTCACCAAACACTTGCTTTAGAAAAGCATAGATCAACAATCACCCCACACCCGTAAGGACTGATTGATGACATATATGAGGAAGCCTTCACTTTCATTCACGATCTCCATACCTAGACTTGATCTTCAAATCTAACTATAAATGCACAATGGCCTACTCTAGACCTTCAAAATGGTTGTACTTGTATGCGAAAACAAGCGTCAAACACACTTATGAGGCACAACTAAACAACCCACCATATGGTGGTTGAACAATGAATGAAGGAGAATTGCACATATCAGCTCCCTAGACTACTCTGGTTCCACCTTATGGAGAAGAAAAGGGAAGAGGAGAGAGTGAAAGAAAAGGGAAAAGGAATGTGATACCGGATCTTTTACTTCTTTTATACCATATTACTTGAGTTATATTGAAAGGAGGAGAGAATATGAGAAGCAACCAGAGAAAAGAGAGAGCCCCTATATTCTCCTCCAGTTATCATTAGCACTTCCATAATATTTGTGAAAGTATAAAAATACCCCCATGCTTTAGTGAGTCCATAACCAAAGCCCCTTTTTTTAAACTCTATTCTAACACATCACCTTAGGGACTAAGCAAAAGGAATAATGAAATGAACAATAGAAACCATAATCTCCATGTGAACTAGGTTACATGTGTGATCATCACCATCCATCACAGTTCGCAACAAATCCAATGTTTGTGAATATGCTTATTTCTTATTATGTCTCGATGATGGATAATTCTCAGAAAAAACTCATTTTTCCATGTTTGATAGATTTCTTTAAATTTAATTTTGTAAAAAAATATTTCTTTAAATTTATTTACTGCTTCTTGTAGATCGATGCAAGGCGAGCTTATAATTGTGAAATCATGCTCACAAAGATTAAGATGCCATTGCCTGATTTGAGGGTAAGCAAATAGACACTGTTTTGAAATTTCCATTAAAAGACTCCTTTCACAATTCAAATCACAACTTTCTTTTATTTATTTCTTCTTATGATGTTATAGTGTATTGTTCATCATCATCATCATCATCTAAGTATTATCCCAACTAATTGGGGTCAGCTACATGCAGTGTTCGATACGGAAACAATATTGACATCGCCGATAATATCGCTAATAATCAGAAATGCAGGGGAACATAAGAAAAACAGTGGAATTTTTAGTGAAACTTCAGAAGATGCTAAAATGTACATATTTGCATATTTAGAAATAAAAAAATTGCAAAAAGAATGCATACATAACAAGTTTCCATTTAACGGGGCCTTAAAGGCATGTGTTGTTGTGCAAAATCAATCCAACCATCCCCTCCGGCGTAATTAACCATCCAACATTCCATCCAAACATCCATCAATATTGCAAAATATCAACAACACATGATATTTCACCAAGAAATTATTAACAATTGGAAAGGAACCGAAAGATTGTGGAATATCTCTCATGTTGCGATATTGATAATATCGAGATTTTATCAATATTATAAATGACAAATTGAACACTACATACAATCATGTGCTCATGGAAAAAAATTAAAATAAAATTTTTTCTAGTAAACAAAATTTTGATATCAATATGTTGGCGATATTATTCAAATATTGTCAATAGAGTTATGATACAAGCATTACCTAGAATTTACATAGTAAAAAATATTGGCGATACATTGGTGATATTGATGCATTGGCAATACAAGCGACACCTAGAATTTACATAGTTGAAAATATTGACGGTCACAGTAGCGCTATTGATACGTTGGCGATACTTAGCAATACATTTCTAATACCTGGAATTTTTTATACGACCAGCGTTATCGGTATCGCTACCAGTGTTATCAGTATCGCTGAGCTGGAGATGAAGATAATATCGGAGATATTTTGATAATATCGGAGATAATTCGAACACTAGCAACATGAATCCTATCTTGCCATCCCACTCTATCAGGGGCCATATACTCAGGTAAACCATAGGTCTTCATCAAAGTCTTAATAGGGTATTTTTAAGCTGTTGGTAGTTGAGGCAGTAAAATGCCTACAAGGATTAATGTTAGCTTATTAATTAGATTTATGTGTTGGTATGGTCTGCATCTCCTTGGACTTGATTAGGGTGGCACTTATTCTCCTTGCCTGACGTTCCTACATGTTATACAAATTTACTGGATGATTCCAGTACAAAATGTAGAATACAAGAAGTTTCTTTTGGGTTCTTCTCATGCTTGCCTTTTAATGGACGTTTACAGAATGCATTGCTAGCTTTGGATGATTCTGTTCTAGATGCTGACCAGGTAGAAAACCTCATAAAGTTCTGTCCAACCAAAGAGGAAATAGAACTACTCAAGGTATAGATGTTTTCAAATTCAATTTTCCTCTTACACTTAAGTCTCATGTGTGCAGTGTGGTGGGAATTCTTATGTATTTTCTCTCATAATTTCATTTCAGTTGGCAGATAGAATAGAAATGTGTCTAATATACACTAATCATATTCTGTTGTAATTGGATTCATGCTTTCATGTTTTAGGGATACAATGGTGATAAAGAAAACTTAGGAAAATGTGAACAGGTGAGATGGCTTCTTCTTCCTCTTTTCCCCCTTGTTTGACCTTTGATCATTAGGGAGGATAATGTCATCTTAATGGCCGCAATGACAAATAGACTTAATAGGCCTGGAACTTGATCAATCTGTGAAATTGTTGGTAACATGAGGTTTTTGCTATCTCCTGATTAATGTTTCACTTTTTAATGTCAATTCAAGTGTACACAATTGCAGTGGACCCTTGATGTAAACCAGATCTAGTGCAATGTACCGCTCTCTAGAAGCAGTAAACCACCAAAAATAATAGAGGAGACAAATCTAGCAAGAGAAAGGGTAAACAGTTAAAAAACATTCATTAAAACCTATAAAACAACAACATAACAGTAGCCCACAACTAGTTCCCTTAAAGAACAATGGAAGGGGGGATTGCTTCTAGAATTGCGTGGAGCCACAGCTGTACAAGCCGACAAGGATTTCTCACGAACCAGCCCAATAGGTTTAATTTCGAACAAAACACCTCTACTCCTTCGACAAGATCTCCTATACCAACTGCTAACCCTGACTAAATTGAATTTCTGAAATACCAAAATATCTTTGAAATTCATGCAGAGTAAATTACCAGATGGACTCTAAATAAGCACCAAAATGACAAAAATAGGCATTTAGAACAGTCCCAAGAGAAGCCCTTTGAACTTCAAAAGAGATGTGCCAACTGCTGGGCCATCGAACATGATGAGTTAGTTACTCACCCTATGCAGTGCTGTAGATCATCTACATCATTCTCCTCCAGTTGGGGAAAGCTAAGTCTCCTTATCTCCATTTCAGCAATGCATGTGTTATTGGTCATCAGATGACCTTCCCATTGCACTAAATATTGATTATTGCCCCCTTGATGAGTTCTCACTGAGTCACATATTCCTTGCTATTCTTCTTTCGAAGCTGCACTAGCCAAGCATTCTTTTTTACGGGTAGTGTCGGGCACATGTTTACCATGGAAAGCATAAAAATTGACAACAGAATATGGGGGGAGCTTGTAGATCCCCTGAAATATCTATAAGGTAAACATCATCCCCAAGCTTTTTCAATAGTTGACATGGCCCAATCTTTTTATGTTAAACTTATGGTTGGTTCCAATTGAAAATGTTCTAGGTGAAGGCACACCTTAAATCAAATCAACAACTTCATAAGCCTTGAGTTTCTTATGAGCATCCTCATCTCTCTTGTATTCAACAATACTTTGGTTGCAATTTGGATAAGATTGTGTGTCGAGCATACTCTTAGGCATCATCGCATACTCTTCCCACATGTGGCAAAGGCATGAGATCCATAACATGACTGGGTGATTGACCATAAACCACTTCGAAGAGAGTTTTACCCCTAGATCTGTTCATGGTACTAGAGGCAAAGTCAGCTTGGGGAAGAACTAAATTCCAATGAGAAGGCTTGTCCCCTCTAGGCTTATCAGCATATTACCTAGACTTCAGTTAACTGCTTCCATCTGCCCATTAGTTTGCAGATGATAGTTGCTGCTTTAATTTAATTTCATACCTTTTTTTTTTTTGCCACAACATTCTCCATAATTGGCTTAGGAACTTCATGTTCTTATCTGATGTTATGGATTTGGGTGTCTGATGTTAGCACAATACTTCCTTGGAGAGTAGATGTGCAACATTAGATTAGCAGCATTGAATATCCTTTTGCAGGAGATACCACCTTCAAAAAACAATCTACCACTACGAATGGAAGTGGAACCTCTTTTCATTTTAGGAAAGCCAAGAACAGAATCCATACTTTTAAATCAATTGGAGGCCCGCCGTATCTGCAATTTGTGGCTGATATTTTAGGAATGGCCCTTATGGAGTTTGCATTCTCAACAACACTTCAAATTTTCATTTCATTTCCCATTTAAGCCTCGTTCAAATATTTCTCCCCCACCAAAGCTATGGTTTTGGATTGCCCAAAATGTGCACCAAGACCACTGGCCCAGTACTATTCTACAATTATGTTCTCCCATAAAGACCCGTCTGGAATACACTATCGGATACCAGAAAATATGTATTCAACTTTGTTGCAACAAGGATTTTGGACAAGGTTCATTACATTGTTACAAGCTTCCCATATGGATATGAAATAATGGTATCCCATATATTGATCCTCTGCCTTGAACGACCTCGTTAAATTAAGGTTCCAATGGGCATAGAGTGTCGGCTTAGAGAATCAGCTAAACGGTTGCGAACACCTGACTTGTGCTTATTTACAAAATGCATATTCTTGTAAGAAAGTGGCCTAATTTATGATGGCTGAGCTTTGTTTGAGAATTGAGGCATTAAGAGCCTTGTGGTTGGAATACAACACCGATTACCTTTGAATATGAAAATGCTTCCAATGCTTGAGGGCTTCAACAATAGCATAAAACTTGATGAATACCAAGTCCCTGCTTCATTCAACTTCTTGCTGCGGAATGCAATCAGATGTCCCTCTTTGCTTAGTTCCAACATGAGAAACATCAAGTTCCATCTTGAATACCTTTTCAAAATCGGGTAATGCCAAAATCGGAACATTTGTCATGTTATCCTTTATCATTCTGAGGCTTGCATCAGCTTCATTTGTCCATCAAAGGTACTTTTCTTCATGCATTCTGTTAAAGATGCAATGTTGGTGCTGAAATTTCTGATAAACCTTCTATAAAGCAGTCTGTGCCGTGAAAACTGAATCAATAGTCACACTCCATAATAGCGTCCTTCCTTTTGTCTCCTCTTAAACTTATGACAAGCACACATATCCTGAGAAGACAAGGTTTTCTATCATGAAATTGCATTTCTTGAGGTTAACGTAAGAGTTTGTCATGCCTCAAAACATGCAAACTTGACAGAATTGAGTAATATGATCATCAACATCATTAGGCAAGAATATCACCAAAAGATATGATAAAGCAGGCCAAAGAACCTCGTTCATTGTGTGCATAAGGGTGGATAATCCAAATGGCATCACCAACTATTCCTAGAGCTTCTCTCTAGTCTTGAAGGTTTTCCATTTATTACCAGGACATACCTAGATTTGATGATTGTCGCTTCTTAGGTTGAAGATGTGAGCATTGGACAACATGTTAACAAGTCATCCGTGGTACTGGAAAGCAATACTTGATGGTTACATTATTGATGTCCCTACTATGTACATGGATGTGTTGCAAAGAGTCTTTCTTGGGAGTTAGGGGCTGGGACTCACACGGGCATACCTTCTGGGATTATCCCTTTCTTTAGAAAATCCACTACTTGCTGATTTGGCTCTTCATGTTCATTTGGGCTCTTTTGGTAGTAAAATCAGTAGGAGAGCTAGCACTGAGTATGTTCTAGATTTGGTGTTGGATTTTTCTGTTGGTGGAAGTTCATATGACAATTCATTTGGTGTAAGGTTGTGGAAAATGCTCAACTTCCTTGGGAATCATTAGGGGGCTCATTTTGCTCATTTCCAACCAAGGCATGGGCAATGCACTACTCCTTGCTTCCTTTTAAAGGCTTTGGTACTTGAGAAGATTACTTGGACCTCTGCTTTGGGCTGGGATTGTTCTTCTTTAAGAGGTAATTGTGCAATCTTCATACCATCCTTCCAAAATACACAAGTTTCTAATATCTGTGATGTAGTCTTTTATTGTGTTTTCATGGTGACCCAAGCAAAATATTACGTGTTGATATGAATCGCATCATATAAAAACTAAATACAAACAACTCAAACAATAAAAAGAACTAGTCAACAAGAAGTTACAAATTCCTTACCTCTCTTGAACCTATAAACTTTGTAAAGCTATGGATTTTTTATTTTTTATTTTCCATCTTAAAATTAAGCTTGTGTACCATCTTCTTTTGCCATCATATTATTGCTGTGCCCACTATCAACAATGACATTGCTAAACTTCCCTTTGGACATGCAATGTGCATGGAAAATATTGCTCTACAACCTCTCGCTCATCTCTCTAGCTTTTGGTGGAATTATGGCTCATTAGATGATTTAGGATTCATTGGTATTGACCGGCTAGCTAACTTCATGAACAGCTCCGTTATGATCTTCATCGCGGTCTTCTATGTTCTCATGCTCTCCCTCTTGCTTATCCTCTCCACTGGGTGAGCTCAGACTTACAGACATTTGAATGAGTGATGCCACAACTTGTGGAATGTGAAGCATTTAAACGCACTCTCACTTTATGCTCTAATATTTCTGTGGAAGGTGTGGGAGCTTGTGTGCACTTTTTTTTTAATCCCCTGGGGGGGAGGGGGGAGTAACACAAAGGCTCGTTCTTTGTTTTTGAAGGGAGAGGGAAGGGTTGCTAACATTGTACTTGTAATAACTAACCCAAAAACAATAGCATGCACCCATTGGTGTTAGGTACGTTAAAGCTTTCCCTTTCTAGATAAGGCATCACTTCATGAAGCCCTTATCTAGATAGGGAAATGAAGCTGACACATCTTTATAAGGTGTGGGAGCCTTTGTGTGCGTGTGGGCACGCACGTGTGTGGGATCGGCTACATGAATCCTATTCCACCATTCTACTCTATCACAGGCTAGACCTTCATTTAGACCATAAGTTATCAAGTCTTTTCATACTACCTACATCCATGACCTTTTGGCCCTTCCCCTTGCCCTTTTAGAGCCTCCAATTTGTACCAATTCACTCCTAACTGGCATAGTTCTTGGTCTTCATTGTGCATGGCTAAACCATTTAAGTCGACTTTCCCTCATCTTATTACCTATTGGTACTACTCCTAAGCTCCCTCAAATACATTTATTTTTAATTTCATCCTTCCTCATCTTGCCATTCATCCATCTCAACATGCTTATTTCAACCACATCCATCCTATGAACATGGTCCTTTAGTGCCAAATATTTTGTTCATAAAGCATGGCCGGTCTTATAGCTAGCTTATAAAATTTCCCTTTCAATTTGAGTGGTACACGATAATCACATAAAACCCTAGAGTCACATCTCCATCTCTTCCGCCCAACTTGAATTATGTGGGCAACATCCTTTTCAATCTCCCCACTCTCATGAGTTATTGACCCAAGGCATCGAAAGTGGTCATTTTGGGAAACTTCTCAGTGGGCAATCTTAACTAATTCCTCGTTTTCACTCCTATCATTACTAAAATTGCACTTTATTTCATTCCAACTATTTTAAATCCTTTAGATTGTACCCACAAATCTAGCTTCATGTTTATGCCCTCCCTTGTCTTGTCAATCAAAACTCTGTCATATGCAAACAACATACACCATGGGATCTCTTCCAGCAAATGTCTCATTAACTCGTCCATAACCAATGCGAAAAGGTATGGGCTTAATGCCGCCCCTGGTGTAAGGTTATAGTAATTGGGAACTCACCTATTTCTCTATTAGTGGTCCTCACATTTGTTACTGCTCCCTCATACATATCCATATCGATGTCAATATGTCCTTTCGCGACTCCTTTCTTTCTTAACGCCCACTAGATTAACTCCCTAGGGGCCCTATACTATTTTTTCCTTAAATTAATAGAGATCCTGTGGAGATCCTTCCTCACATTATATTTCTCTATCAAATGTATTAGTAGGAAAATAGTTCAATGTTAGACCTCCCAAGCACGAAACAAAACTGACTTTTTGATGCACTTGTTTCATGCCTTAGTCTTTGCTCTCTCTTTCTCTCTCATTACATGGCTCATAAGTTTAATCCCATGATAATTAGCGCTGCTTTGTATATCTCCTTTGTTTAGTCTTTGCTCAATCACTCTCTCTCTCTCTCTCTCTCTCTCTCTCTCTCTCATAATATGGCTCATAAGTTTAATCGCACTATAGTTAGTGTATTTTTTATGTCTCCTTTGTTCCTATAAAGGGGTATTGCAACACTTTTCCTTTATTTGTTTGGCTTTTCTTCGATCTTACAATCTTGTTGAACAACTTTGTCAACCAAAATTACCTAGTATCTCCCACACACGTCCAAACCTCTATTGGTGTACACCATTTGGTCCAAAAGCCTTTTCCCGTTTTCATCTTTCTCAAAGCTTCTTTCATTTCATATATCTTAAATCTTAATCCTATGGAAGTATCTATGGCATCCAAAGTTCTTCCTTTGAGTTTATGGTTCCTTTCGTCCTTATGCTCTCATAGTGGTGGTCGTTTAACAACTCATATATATAACTTCTCCACCTTTCATTTATCTCATTGTCTCTTGCTAGTACCCCTTGGTTATTGCTCTTAATTAATCTAATATGCTCTAGGTCCTTACCCTTCCTCTCTCTCATTTTTACAGTAAGTTTGAAAACATCTTTCTCACCTTCTCTTGTACCAGATATATTGTGATGATCATCATAAGCCTTACATTTTGCCTCACTTACTACTTAGCAGTTTTTGTGGAATTTCTATATTGTTCAAAATTTTCATCATTTTTAGTCCCTTGTCGGACTTTGAAACATGAACATTTTTCATGAATAGCTTTTAGTACGTTGTCATTCCACCACCAAGTTTATGATTGGCTTTTCCCTTTAGATACTCCGAAAACATCTTTTGCCACTTCCAAAATGTACTTAGTCATCTCATTCCACATAATATTTACATCTTCTAGACTCTACTTCTTCCATCGATTTATTTCTTAAGTAGAAAGAAATATATTTGGCTTGTATATGTTTCGCTTTTTATTTATTTATTTAAGTTATTAAATATTCATCTCTCTTTTTAAAGTAGGTGTGTGCGAGAGCTAGATTGCATGCCATAGCAAAATCAAGGATGTGATCCTCCATCTCATTTCTTCTGCCAAAACCATAACCTCAATGTATGCTCTTATCCTCTATTTTCTTTTCTTACATGACCATTTAAGTCTTTTTACAAATATTCTCTCTCCATTCGTAATTCCTTGCATTAGTTGATCCATATCCTTCTATAATTGTCTTTTGATTCTAACCTCTAACCCTACCTGCAGGATACAACATAAGTGCACTAATAACAGTGATTATTTCCTCTCCTAAAGTTCTATTAATAAAATCCTAATTTACTCTCTTAAGTTCTACTACTTTATCCCTTAAATCTTTATCTACCACTATCCCTACCTCATTCTATTGTCCTTTTCCTATATTCCGAAGTTTATATCCATCAATTTCTTGAGTTTTGGCCCCTTTCTGTTTGGTCACCTGAGTGCAAGCTATATTAATTCTCCTTCATTTTGTCATATTTATTGTATCTACTACACACTGTTACCTGTCAATGTTCCTATATTCCATAGTCAAGACAAATCCTATTCTCTTGGACCAGCATCTTTACCTGTGCACGTCTAGAAGGGCGTGGAAACCCTTGCCTACTTCTCACAGCAACCGGGCGATGTTGCAGCTTGTTGCTTCTAGGAGATACCCTAGCCAACCCTTGCCCATTTGTCACTACACCTGTGTTCCGATGTAGCGTGTCGCTTACAAGGAATGCCCTAGCATGCATTTCGAAGGTCATATTGTTCGGATTCATGTTGCAAGTTACGGCATGAATTTGAGACTGCCAACCTGATGCAACCCTTCATTATCTTATCTTGGGGCCAGCAATGGGAGCACAAAGCTCTCACAGGCACAATGTAATAGACTATTACATTGGTTGATTACAATCAAGCACTATCTAATAGTCCAATACATAGGTTGATGACAATCAATGAGTTACAACCTCAACTTAATGAACTAATGGAAAAGGCATTTCATTGGTAGGAATAGATGTCCAATAGACCTGGAGGACAAATGATAGCATCTCGTGCAAGTGGCTCCCGCATATTTCTTCCCTCTTAAGCTTTATGCTTTGGGCTATCAAAAGACTTTCTCAACAAGCTTCCTTTTTATTACTCTTTAGTCTTCAAGATGAATTGATAAGGTTCATTGACTTGCCATGGGGGATGATGTTAACTTGGTCTTGAATTAGTAGACAGTCCACTTACATATTGAGTAATGAACTATTCTTTAGTTTCTTTTGAGTCGTTACAGAATTGATGGAACTTTTCCATGTATTCATGAGTGGACTTCAAGTTCTTGCTGGAGGTGATGCATTCGTGGAAATAAAGTTCATTGTAATGCTTACAGATGAATTGTTTGTATAGTTTCATCTTTATCTTTTTCCATGGCTGGATTTTATCTATCATGCCCTTGCCTGTCCGTCGTGTTTTATTCCACCATAGTAATGCCTGCCCATTCAATTTCAAACCTATAAACTTAAACTTTCTCATCAAGCACCAACTTCATGCATTAGAAAATTTGTTTGTTGCTCTCCATCCAATCTAAAAATTCGTCAGGCTTCAATCAACCATGCAATTCTTACAGGTCATTTGTTTCACAATCCAAACCAACTTCATGCAGTGAGGGAGGGACAGTTGCTCGTCCATGTTCAAACCCACACATGTTCACATTTTGCAATGTGGCACAGTTGGGGCTTCATGATGTAGCATCATCTATTTTAGCTGATCTAGTTGCTGTTGTAGGTGTTGGAAGGCTTCTCTCCATCCTTCTTGTCTTCCTCAACCTTTACAGTGAGTCCCATGCCATCTTACCTTCTCGATTGATTTGGCATGATGCAAGGATAGCCCTGGATCAACTTCCTCTTATCCCAAACTGATGTAAACTATAGAACAATAGAGCTCTCTCTAAAAGCAAGAAACATCCGAAAAAACAGAAGAGATGGAAATCTAACAAGGGAAATGGCAAACAGTCACGAACTTTCAATAATAAAAAAAAGACCTCCAAAAAGAGCAACATAGTGTGTGCGAGGGAGGGAGGGAGGGAGGGAGGTGTAAAAGCCTCTACAAACCTACAACATTTGATTGCTTGGAGCCCAGATCTCTACAGGCTTACATGGTTTTCTCACAGAACCAGTTCAAGAGAGTTAGCTTCCAGCAAAAGATCCACACTTTTCCTAGAAGGCCTTGTATACCAACACCAAATCTAACTGAAGTGAACATTATGAAATACTCTACTTACCCTTAAACTTCTAAAACAAAATAAGTTCCCCAACTGACCCTAAACAAGCATGAAATAATGAAAATATCCCTTTACAACAGTCCCAAAGGAAGCTCTTTAAACTCCAAAAGAGATGTACCAACTTGGCCATTGGAATGATGAGATCATCATGATAAGTTGAAATTGTCATGATTTGCAGGGGACAACGGATAGCTATATTTTCCCTTGTGCTATGAGGTTCAGCCCATGGTTCCAAATTTTGAAGGCATCATGCACGCTCCCATGTTGGAGAGAAACCTCTTTATAAACATCTTAAATTTCATTTCTACGGAAGTTGCTAATTGACGTGCTTTGACATTTACATAACAGTTCATACTAGAGTTGATGATAGTGCCACGGGTGGAGTCTAAGCTAAGAGTATTCTCTTTTAAGATTCAGTTCTGTTCGCAGGTCAGATGAAACTACTGATTACCAGTTTGCTGGATGTGTTTTCCTTGAAAACCTTATAAATAAATGTATATGTTCCTTCCATCTTCTTTTTTCAGGTCTCTTACCTTAGTTACAGTCTGAACATTGTAAATTCTGCAGCAGAAGAGGCGAGTAACTTCTCCCCTAGAATTTTCCTTTGTGCTGGTTTATGGTTTTTAACTCTTCTTAGTGACTGATATTGCTTCCACCATTGAAACCCTTATGATTATCAGATCAGAAAGTCTGCCAAATTGAAGAGAATCATGCAGACAGTTCTTTCTCTGGGAAATGCACTTAACCAAGGAACTGCAAGAGGTAAGTCAAAATTTTTGAATTGCCTAAAATATTTATGGTAATTACCACATGCAATGTGTTAATGCATACTTATAAGTATCAATTAGTCCTTGTTTCCATTACAAACAAGCTATGAACTAGCTCAGAAATTTGAGGTTACAGGTGCGACCACGCCCTTTAAGCCCCCTTCTCTCTTTCATCCATCTCATTGTGTAGAATTTTTTAATAAAATCTAGAAATTTGGGTGGTACACTCTTCAAAATATCCACATCCCTGTTGAAGTATCATTGCCAACACAGCCTTGTCTTGCCTATTTTTGGTCAACCTCAACTGACACTAGCAATGCAAAAGAAAATCATACGCCAATAAAAGGACATTAAATCATGCAATATTTTGAGACAATCATAGCGGACAATTCTCCCAAAGAGCATTCAGTGCATTATGGAGTAATAACTTCACTAAATCATAAGGTTAGAGTGCACTTGTAGCAAGGTTTACATTTTTATCAATTTCACAACCTTCAGACACACACAAGGGAGGGAGGAGGGTATCCTTTCTCTCCATTCTTTTGAATTATAGAGCATGTAATTAGATCACTTTGAGGAATCTCTTGGCCATTGAGTTTAACTAAAGCCTTGCCTCTATAATTATTTTGACTAAAGTTGCAGTCCAAGTACCATCTTGGTTCTGCTTATTTTTAAACCAATAGATTCCACAGCCTACCTTCAAACCTCCAATTTAGCATTTGAAACCTCTCCAATCTCATTGATTACCAGCACATTAACCATAAACAATATACTCCAAGAGACTGCCCGTTCCCTCATCATCATTATTCAAATGGTAGATTGGCCAAGGTTTTACTGTCAGCTGCCCACCAGACATCAACCTTCCTATTTTTCCAGGCCCTTGTAACCAACCAAGACAGGCTTACATAAAACCGTTTCTTTCATGGTGTTGTCCTTTATAAATTCAAGAATTTCACCTCTCTCTAAGCAATATGGATGGCTCTCAAATGTCCCTCTTGATTATTACTCTGATCCCAAAGGGCAACATAGTAGGACCAAAATCTTGTAATTTTTTTTTTCCAGTCCTGGATACTAACAGTTAATTCTTCTATAAAAGGTGAAAAAAGTTACAGGTTTAATGCTGAGGTCGGGTAGGTCATGAGTAAAGGGACCCCTAGAAAATATATTGGAGTCGATAAAAACTTGTAAGAGGGTACAGTTATAGGAGTGAGAATGCCTTGTGGTGATGGGTTATACCACTGTAAGTCTGTAACCATTTCCTGTAATCACAACGTTGTTGACATTAACAACCATCATAGTTTCACATGAGTTCTCCCTAAATACTGAGTGATCGGCTTGCCTCCTTACTAGCCCAAGCTCTAAAACCAGACTAAATTTCTAGAACCATGCCTGAGGAGATTGTTTCAAACTATAAATTGCCTTCTTGAACCTGCACACCTTATTTTACACCTCCTAAGCAAAATACCCAGGAGATTGCTCCATGTATACTTTATGTGATGCTTGAGAAATGCTTTAATATGGTTTATACGACAGTAATTACTCCCAGAAATCACGATGCCGACAACACATAAAACCAGCACAATTTCACATGAGTCCTTAACCCTTCTTAATGACTAATGAGTGATCAGTTTGGCTCTTTATTAGTCCAAACTATAACACTGCCTGGCTAAATTTCTAGAAATGTGCCCAAGGGGATTTGTCTCGAACCATAATTGACTTCTTGAGCTTGCACACCTTATTTAACTTCCCTGGAGCAACATAAGGTTGCTCAATCATCATGCAAATCTCCATTCAAGAATGCATTTTTAACATCTATCTGGTGGATAGACCAGTTCAAACTTGCAATGGAGATAATGAAATGAATGGAGTTTAATTGGCCATCAAGGAGAAAGTTTATGAGTAGTCCACACTAAAGATCCATGTGAACCCTTTAGTGACAAGAAGAGCTTTTAAAGGGTCAACCGAACCATCTGAAAGATATTTAACAGTGTAAACCCATTTACACGCCATACCATGCTTACTAGCAGACAAAGATGTCAACTCCCATGTCACATTGAGTGTAGGGATTGGATTTTGCCAAAAAGAGATTCCTAAAAAGAACGGGGTACAAATGGAGGACAAGGAACACAAAATGTATAATAACACTTACATTGAGATTGAGAATACCCAAGGAAATGCGTTTTAAAGAATGGGGATCTAACTTGTTCTAGACAATGAATGAAACAAGTAGAGGGAGAAAATAGAGAGTACTTTGTACACGAAACTTAGATCTTCCAAAAAGGGGGCATGCAATTTATAAGATAACACGCAATTAATATAGCATCTTCCAAAAAGGGCCAAAGTTGCCATTTTGGTATATTCATCCAAAACCAAAAGGGCCAAAGTTGCCATTTTGTTAAGGAGTGTGACTGCAAGAAGTCTAGTTTAAAATTTGATGTTTTTGTAAGTGTGACTAAAAATCATTGGATGTATATTTCAATGTTTGAAATAACAAGTCGTAGCATATGGTGTGTAGTGTAGCGTAGTCGTAACGCTACATAGCATGGCTAAATAGCGTAAATCCCTTGTAGAATATGTTACAGCTGTAATATGTAGCATTTGTAGCATACGGTACAGTCTATTTTTATTATTATTTGTAGACAGTCCACCCAGGCTAGCAACTTGATAAGGCAATGATGACCCTTAACAACAGAGCCGAAAACCACAACCATTCCCTAACCCTAACCCTAACCCTAACCTAAACCTTAACTCGAACCGTTATCCGAACCAGAGCCTACTCAAAAATCGATCCATTTCTCAAAAACGTACCCAACCATCTTGATCCAAGCATCTGAAAACAGGCTTTGAGCTGACCAGAGATCCCGAAATAGGCCCACTAAGCCAAACCCCAGCAGAAACCATGCCCGGGCGGTAGTCTGACTACCGCCAATGGTAATCGGATTACCGTCCCCTATTCGACTGGTGTCTCCTCTTAGCACACAGCTGTCCCCCCTCCCAAAGTCAACTCTCCTACAGAATTGCCTCCAAAATTCACTCTATTTACCATCCTACCAAACCCAAAGAGCCTATAAAAGCATGCCACATGATACTCCTCTCCCCTCAACCAATCACAAGCTGCCATGTCAGCATTTACCCTCCATAAACCCCAGAATCACCGAAATGCCACCCCAAAAGGCTGTAAATAGCCTTCACCTCTCTTCATTTCAAGGGGAGGAGAAGGAAGAGACCAAGATCCATACAAAATTTCAAGAGAAGACTGAGAGAGAGAAAGAGCAAGTGAGTGAGAGTGAAAGGAAGCTCTTGAGCCCTCAAGCCCCACCCTTTAGCCTTCCCTTAGCCTCCTCCAAGCCATTCTCAACTCTTACAATCACATCCGGGTCAACCTTCTCCAACCATAGTGCATTCAAGATCCTAGCTACTTCAAGTGCAAGCCAAAGCCATACTATCATCATTAACATTTATCACATCATTACTTCCCTCCTTAACCCCTTTGCTCCTTTAGATTACCATTGAATGTATGCTCTATGACTTGTCAAATTTTGAATCCTGTTGTATCAGAAATTCATGGTAGCCTATTCCCTCTTTTATACTATTTTAGCATCATCACATTTGCCTTTCTAGGCATTCCTTAGACGTATGCTCTGTAGCTTGTCGGAATTCCGGATCTTGCTACATCAAAAATTTGAGTTTGCGTAGTCCTATTTCGATCATATCATCCTATCCCTTAAGATTATTTTATCATACGGAGTAGAGACCGTACATTCGTACGGGCAGAGAGGGTGCTTAACACCTTCCGTCTTTGTAATCGAGGTCCTTTACTCAGAATCCCGAATCGCAGATCAGGAGTCAACTTAAAGTAAGGGAGTCTTCAGATTCTCTGGCTTTGCATATTTTGCAGGTTTTAGCTGACTGCAGGATTTTGAACTAAATGGCCCGTGGCAACTCTAAGACTATCACTTTCAGCCTGATCACCCCCTGTCAAACTTAAAAACTCGAAAAAATCGCCAAAACCAACATGAGCATTGATTTTCTAGTGTTCACAGAATGATGACTCCACTGGGGACTTGCTAGAGCACACTAGTTGAGACCCGACTTGAAAATGTGTGGTACTCCAATCTTAAGGGATATTCTTTATACATTTGCATCCATTAAAAAAATAATAAAATAAAATTTAAAAAAATCAATCTTTGGCTTACACTTGTTTGAGCACCAATCCCAGTTATGACTACTCGATCTCACGCAACAATGACTACCCAAGAAGAAGAGCCAACAGTCTTGCCAGCTCCCGAAGTACTGGCGCCTGTGCCGACACCTCCAGCGAATCCCCACAGATTCACCAGCTACTGCGACCATGAACAAGATGGCTCAAAATATCAAGGAAATGCTGGAACTACTACTTCGCTTGGTACCAGGTATCATACCGAGCATGCAGGCACCACAGCCTAGTGCTCAAAACAGTTCAATCCCATAGCTTCCTCTCACCTTTTCCCTTCCTCCACCAGCAAATTCCATTTTATCTTTTCCTACTGAATCAGCACAAGATCACCAACATCGTCCCACAAATGGGAACAAACTTCCCACACATCTTCCAGTACATTTTTCAGCACATCTCCCCGGAAACGGGAATCACAATCAGATCATAACACAGGCTCTCCCTTACAAACAAGAATTGGTGAATGCCCACGAAGGGGGCCAATTTCGAGTCCAGCATACTCCCCCTAATGGGAGTCACAATTAGGATTTGGCAGATACCCCTGGCAGGAGCCATTTCTGAGCATCACACCCTCCCCCCAAAAGGAGTGGAGTTCAATTCCAACTACTTCCCTCAACTGGGAGTCCGTCTTCTTTTCAACAACCCCCTATCCATGGAAATCATAGGGTCGACGAGATAGACCCTTATGATAAAGAAGCAGCCCAAGCTATGCAACAAAGGGCAAGATACCCACAAGCAAACCGATCAGAAATCGAGGAGCTACGAGAACAACTCCAGTTGATGCAAAACCATGTGCAAAGGCAGCAAGGAGTGGATCATCCATTCACCAAATTTAGGGATTTATGTTCCTTTCCAGATGCCAGGGTGTCTCAAAACTTTGAGGTACCAAAGTTCAAAACATACGATGGTAGTGGATGCCCCATAACACATTTGAAAGCCTTTTGTGGGGAACTCAATGCGATCGCAAGGAATGACGGAGCCTTGATACGGCTCTCCCAAAAATCCCTCAATGGTGACGCTTTGGATTGGTATACATCACTCAATAGCCATCGGATTAGGACCTGGGAAAGACTTTCTCAGGCCTTCTTTGATCGATTCTCCTACAATCTGAACATGGCTCTAGGAAGAGCAGACTTGGCTGCCGTGAGACAAAGCCAACGAATCATTGTTTACATACGTGGGATGTTGGCGAGCCATGGCCACCAGGATGAGAAACTGATGTAGGACATGAAAGTCAAGTATGATGTGCAAGAATTCAGGCTTAGATCATACCAATTCAGAAACAATTACACAAATTCCACATCCCACATGATAGTCTAAACATTCAATGAAAGGGGAATCTATGCGGGTCCAGGCCGACATAGACTAGGGCTGGACCAATAAAAATTATAAGCCAAACAATGTCAAAGGGAAATAGAAATCAACCACATATGCATAAGAATCAGTCCCTAATCCAAGAGATTCTCCAATTTCAATTCAAGGAACCCTAGGGTGAAAAAAAGGGGGCAAATAAATTAAGGCCAATGCAAACTAAGGTTAGGGTTTAGGAAATAGGAATGAAAAGAGGAAAACTAGAGGAAAACCTGACCTGGAGAAAGCTCCGGCGTGCAGATGGTGACCTGGAGCTGATGCACGTGCGCAGGTGGGCTGGCCGCACGTGTGATAGAAGCCTGCCTCCCCAAAGCGACACCTAGGCCTTGGTCGGCCGGGGGAGACCTCCAATCCTTCCAAGTTTGACGACGATCCGACGTAAGGTCGAGGCATAGTGCTTCGTCGAAGTTTCAGCCCTCCTACACGTCTAGATTATGGAAACCGATTGTAAGGGAATGAATAGCTGCAAAGGCTGGTAATTTCAAAGCAATAATGATGATAAAAGATGAGGTATATGGATGGGAGAGGGTAGAGATAGATGGGATAGATGTGGCTTCACACCACGTAGTTAGCCCTTCGAAAAGGAAGGGTTTTACACCCATTTTTGAATTCTTCCACAACTCACGAAGAGAGCAGAAAAATAAAGCAAGAATTTTTTTATTAAACTTGAATGAATGAAAAGAACTACAAGGGGTGCCTATTTATAGGGAAAATCCTATACTCCAAAACTCGCACCATGTGCGTGAAATTGCGGTGAAGACCGCTTGAGTTGAAGTAGGAATATGTCAATATGTCCTAGATGGGGGTGAATAGGACTTTTTAAAGATTTATAAGTTATATTTCAATCCTATCACACTAATCCTATCACAGAGTACAGATTAGGATTACTCAAAAATTAACTCTACTGGCTTCCAAGCCTGATAGAGGATCCAATTACAATCTATTTAAAAGACAAACAATATACAGATGAGACTGTGATGGATATGACTGTGTGTGCATAGGATGTGATTATATATAAAGACATGCAAGACAATCACATAAATGAAAGACATTATCAATCACAAACACAGTCATTTTATAGTGGTTCGACGACTTGTCTACTCCACTCCCGGCTTCCACACTCAACCCTTGAGTGACCGGATTTCACTAAGGAGGTTTCCCATGGTTCACCTCAAACCTAAGGTTTTAAATCAGGTTTACCTTCAACCTTTACAGAGGTTTCTACTCGGTTCACCTCAAACCCTGGAGTTTTACTGGCGTACTCCTAACCAAATGTTTATGCCCACACAGGACAAGGGTCCACACAACGCACCTTGAGGTTTCTACTCGATTCACCTCTAACCCTGGAGTTTTGCTGGCGTACTCCTAACCAGATATTTATGCCCACACAGGACAGGGGTCCACACAACGCACCCTGAGGTTTCTACTCGGTTCACCTCTAACCTTGGAGTTTTGTTAGCGTACTCCTAACCAGATCTTTATGCTCTCCACAGAGCAAGGGTCCACACAATGCACCCCGCACGTACACTCCGTCGGAGGCCTCCTTCGAGGACTTCAAATGGTGAGCAACACTTAAAACCTAATCCTAAAAAGGAATGATCACAAGTGTCCTCTGGACTCTTAGTACTTACAGATAAGTTGATGAGTCCCTTTCAGCGCAATGATGAAGATCTCCTTCTTGTTGATGAAGAATCTTCAGCTCCCTTGATCCGCAACACAAAGATGTATATATGTTAGGCTTAGGTTGGGTCAAGGCTATGATGGAATACCACTCTCTGAAGATTTTTCTATAAGGAAGATAGAGAGGTTCCCATCATCTATGCATTCAAGGCATCCCAGCTTAATGATATGTCATTAAGGTAGTAGCTGAAGGATCCTTGAATGCGGAAGTTCATTCTCCAATCCACTCTATGAGATATCAATGATAAGGGTGGATTGGAGGATGAACTTCCTGAGAGAAAGGGCTTAGGTAAATGATAGGAAGGTTAAAACACTCTAAAGCACTCTCTGCTTTCTCTGCTAGCAATGAAGACTACTCTCTCTATTTATAGGCAAAAGGTTCCAACGGATATAAACGGTCATATTTATGACAGAGTTCGATATCATCGATCAGTCGTCGATATGATCGGGCGTATACTCTCGATTGTATCGGCCGACCTCTCGATGATACAAACTCAATTGTCATTTCGCTTTTGGAAACCTTCCGCCGACTGGTCGATGGGATCGAGACACACATCGATATTATCGGATTTCGAACTCCGATTCCATTGAGTGATGGTTCGATTTATCGACAGTTGAAAAACAAGAGAGAAGCCTTAAAAAATTTCAGGATTACAGATATGATCGGGGAAATAGTCGATGTCATCAGAATTTGTACATCGATCATATCGGATACCTTGTCGATGGGATCGATAAATCGTATAGATTTACATGTACGCTTGCTGGACGATTTATGTCCTGACTCAATCCAATCGACAAAGTCTCGATATGATCGATATAAGAATATCGATTAATCGACTGGCACCCCGATCAACATTAAAAGCAACCTGAAATTCTTGCTGGAGAGAATATGCGCCCTCAATCGATATGATCGACTGACACCCGATATGATCGATATTTGAGTTCAGATTGTATCGGACAGTCATCGATATATCGAAGCATTTGTTAGTTTTCTTTAGAAAAACAGGGGCGTCGGAAAGCAGTCTGTCGATATGATCGATCCACTTCAGATATGATCGATTTTTGAATATCGATGATATCGACTCGAAGGTCGATATATCGATAAATCGTCCAGAAGATTGTTTGATTGCTGGACGCTTTTTGTCCTCACTCGATTGTATCGATTGATATGCCGAGGACATCGACAGAGCTGGTCGATCATATCGAAAGGGGAATCGATATAATCGACAGTGTAAGAAAAACTTAGAAGATTTTCTTTTTGATAAAAAGTTTTCTTACACATAAACCCTAAGATGTTCTAGTTCTTTTTAAGGATTTAATCACCTGGTGTTTTGGGACATGGGATGTGAGGCTATGATTTTCCTTTCGGTGAGCTTCTACACATCCAGTTGAGGCGGACGTTTGACTTGATCTTCTTGTTAGGCGCTGTTATCCGACTGACTCAACCTACAACGTAATTAACAAACCAAGGCACGTAGTAGGTGCACTTTCAGTGCGCAACCTATTACTTGGCGATGAAGTAAACTAAAATAAAAACCAAACAAAGAAATCTAAAGTGTTCACGATGTTCTAAATAATAATAATAAGCAAAACTTAAATTATGACATCAATCCGACGAGTGGGCCACGATCATGAGGTCCCATGATGGGCTTTTCTTGACTATCAGGCCCACCCTTTTGAACCATAACTTCGTGTTCTAGCTAAGAGGCCCTCCCTGGACATCGTCATTGAACCAGATCGATGGTGGGGCCCTTCTTCTGCGTACATATGTGTGTAGGGGGGTGGTGTGCGTGCGCACAATGCCCTTATCAACTCTCCCCGACTACGAAGATTTCGCCACTAGCGAAATAAAACTCTTGAACTGCTTCAGGATGTCAGGATCAAGTCTCTGAAGCTCCTCCTCAGTGAACCACGTGCTGTCTGAAGCTGGACGTGACTTCCATTTAACTAGGTACTTCTGAAAACCGCCATCTGATGTGGAAACTATCTCATGGTCCGGGATATCCTCTATTTCCTCTAGGTGTGTGAAGGCTAGGTATGGGAGGCAGAGGCTAGGATGAAAGGTCGGGAAAAGGCCATGGATCAAGGGGTAAATTTGGGGAATCAGATGGGTGGGCGAAGGGCTGGATAAAGTATCAGTGGGTTCCTGAAAAGCAACTAGATTCTCCACATTGAATGCGGAACTAATTCCCATGGAAGGTGGAAGATCTACCTCATACGCATTGAGACCGTTTCGCTTTATAATTTTGAAGGGCCCAGAGCTACGCGCGTGTAACTTACAAACGGCCCCTGGAGGGTACCGCTCGGGCCTGATGCGGACCATCACAGAGTCCCCAATATTGAACTTTTTGAAACGTCTATGTTGGTCTGCAAAAAATTTACAATGTTCATTACTAGTAGTGATCTTTTACCTGATTTCTTGATGCAATGAATGTATATGATGTGCAAAAAACTCTGCAGACTCTGATGGCCTATGGGACAATGACATGAGGATAAGATCAATAAGCTTCCTGGGCTTGTAACCAGTAACGACTTCAAAAAGACTTAAGAGTACCTATTGACAAAACTATTGTATGCAAACTTGGCTATGGGTAGTACGGTGTCCCATGTCCTGGTATGCTTCCCTACTAAACATCGAAGTAAACTCCCTAGGCTCCTATTAACCACCTCAGTCTGGCCATCGGTCTGAGGGTGATAGGTAGAAGAAAATTGAAGCCTAATATTCATCATGTGCCATAGTGTCTTCCAAAAGTTTATAAAGCGCACGTCGCGGTCAGACACTATGGTTTTTGGTAACCCATGTAATTTGACGACCTCACTAAAGAACAGCTTGGCAACATGAGATGCATCGGAGGTCTTAGAACAAGGAATGAAGTGGGTCATTTTAGAGAAACAGTCCATGACAACAAATATGGAATCCTGTTTCCGAATAGTCTTGGGAAGTCCAAGCACAAAGTCCATACGATGTCCTGCCAAGAGATGAATGAGACTGGTAAAGGTGTGTATAATCTTGTATTCTGTTTCCTTTACTTTGCCAGTTGACAAGTATGACATTGACCTATAATTTTGGCCATGTCTCGCTTGAGGCTTGACCAATAAAGCCTATCATCCACTAGGGCAATGGTCTTGTCATGACCAAAATGACTTGCAACCCCTCCTGAATGTAACTCCCAAATAAGAAAATCGCGGAGGGAGGTGCGTGGTATGCACCAGTGTTCACTTCTAAATAAATATCCGTCCAAAATCAAATATTCACTGTTAGCTCCTGACGGACTCTCTAACAACCACTCGTACACAACTCCAAAATCTGGACATGTAGAATACTCTTCTTTGATGCGCTCAAGGACCGTAACTTCAACGCTCATGGAGTTGAGTAATGCGACTTGACGACTCAACGCGTCGGCAGACTTATTCTCGACATCGGCCTTGTGCTTAAGCATGAAAGTGTACTCTTGAAGGAATTGAACTAACTTGGCATGCCTGGGGCTTAATTTCTTCTGAGAGTTCAAGTATCTCAAGGCCTCGTGATCCAAGAACAAGACGAATTCTTGCGGTAATAAGTAATGACGCCAATGGCGTAGTGATTGCACTACTGCGTAGAATTCCTTGTCATAGGTGGAATATCTTTGTTTCGCCTCATTCAGTTTCTCTCTAAAAAAGGCGACAGGGTGCCCTTCTTGACTAAGTACTCCTATGTCGACTCCTGGCGCTTCACATGCGACTTCAAAAGCTTTTGAAAAATCTGGAAGTCGCGTGACTGGAGCTTCGGTCATCTTGACCTTTATCTCCTTGAAGGCCTTCGAGGTGGCCTTTGTCTATTGAAACTCTCCCTTTTTTATGTAGTCCGTGATGAGAGCCACAATGGACCTGAAGCCTCGAATGAACCACCTAAAAAAGGTGGCTAAGCCATGAAAGCTGTCCACCTCATGAATATTGCGGGGTTCAGGCCAATTAACAATGACCTTGACCTTCTTGGGATCCGCCGATACGCCCTCAGCTGACACAATAAAACCTAAGAAGATCACACTACTAGACAAGAACTTGCAATTCTTTAGGTTGGTATACAACTTCTTGGCTCTAAGGATCCCACAAACCTGCCTCAAATGGTTGAGGTGTTGCTCCTTGGTCATGCTATAAATCAAGATATCATCAAAGTATATGACCAAGAACTTCCCCATGAAGGGTCTCAACACTTGGGTCATCACAATCATGAAAGTGTTTAGGGGCATTAGTTAACCCAAAAGGCATAACTAGCCACTCATATAGCCCATCCTTCATCTTAAAGGCCGTCTTCCACTCATCACCAGGGTGTATATGGATTTGGTGATATCCACTTTTGAGGTCAATTTTTGAGAAGCTAGTAGCATTGGCCATCATATCTAGCATGTCATCAAGACGCGGTATGAGAAACTGATACTTGACTGTGATTTTGTTGATGGCCCTACTATCAACACACATCCTCCATGTACCATCCTTCCTAGGTGTAAGAAGGATGGGCACGACACACAGAAGTCGAGAATGATTTGATGATGATAATGTGAAGAAGAGAGGAAAATATTGAGAGAGGAGAAGAATGAGAGTTTGGGAGAGATGTAGTGTTAGGCTTACTTGCTCTAACACAATATTTTATTATAATAAAGTATATAGTACACCACAGGAAGAGGGAAGCGTGCACATGCACTTACACTAAAAGGGGCCACTAACCACCATAGCATTCTCTATACTCCCCCTCAAGTTGGAGCATAGATGTTGATCATGCCCAATTTGTCACGAACATGAAGAAGAACATCTAGACTCAAGGACTTTGTAAGAACATTAGCAAGTTGATCCCCAAATTGAACAAAATGAGTAATGATTTCCTTAGAAGTGACTTTCTCCAGAATAAAGTGATAGTCGACCTCAATATGCTTGGTTTGCTCGTGGAAAACTGGGTTACGAGTAATATGGATGGCCGCTTGGTTTTCACAGTGAAGAGGAACAGGATCTGAAGGAGGATAGCCAAGTTCTTCAAGAAGATTGGGAAGCGACCCGAGTTCACACGTCGCATAAGTTATAGCACGATATTCTGCTTCAGCCGAGGACTGGGCAACAACTGGCTGCTTTTTGCTCTTCCAGGTTATAAGATTGCCACCTAGGAAGGTACAGAAGCTGGATGTAGAGCGGTGATCAAAAGTACTACCTGCACAATCAACATCGGAATAGCCAGAAAAATGAAGATGATCATGCAACTGAAAGCGGAGGCCAAGACCCGGGGCTGATTTTAAATACCGAATTATATGGTAGACAGCCGTGAGATGGGAAGTACGGGGAACTTGCATGAATTGGCTAACAACCCCCACCGCAAATGAGAGATCTGGGCGAGTAAGAGTTAGGTAAATAAGCCGGCCTACAAGTTGTTGATACATCTCGGGATCAGTAAGGAGAGCACTATCATTTGGTTGAAGCTTCTATGAAGTATCCATGGGAGTGGTAGCAGGCTTGCACCCTAACATACCGGTCTCCATGAGAAGATCGAGTGCATATTTTCGTTATGACAAGACCAATCTGGATGATGAGCGAGCAACTTCAATTCCGAGGAAGTAGCAAAGAGAACCAAGATCCTTGATCTCAAACTTAGTCTTCAAAAAATCTTTGACCTCCCTCATTCAAGCAGAATCAATACCGGACAGAATAATATCATCCACATGGACAATGAAAACCATGATGCCCGTTGATCGTCGACATATAAAGAGAGAATGATCGGCATGACTAAGAACAAAGCTAAACTCCAAGAGAGCCTGACTAAAATTTTCAAACTATGCACGTGGGGATTGTTCGAGTCCATAAAGAGCCTTCTTCAACCGGCATACAAGTGCAGGGTTGTGAGAAGCAACAAAGCCAGGAGTTTGATGCATGTAAACTTCCTCTGCAAGATCCCCATGGAGAAATGCATTCTTAACATCAAGCTGAAACAAGGGCCATGATAAATTAATGGCCAAGGACAGTACAACGCGAATCGAGTTAAGCTTAGCTACTGGAGAGAATGTCTCGAAGTAATCCACACCATGAGTTTGTGTGTAACCCTTAGCAACAAGACAGGCTTTATAGTGATCAATAGAGTCGTCTGCAAGAAACTTGATCGTATAAACCCATTGATAGCCAACAGGTTTATGGCCTAAAGGAAGTGGCACAAGGTCTCAAGTATGATTCTTCTCAAGAGTAGACATTTCTTCTATCATCGCCTTCGTCCAATCAGGACTCTGAAGAGCATAGATTATAACGGACTCATGCTCTCTCGAATGAACCATTCTCTAGGAGTTCATCAATTTGCCTCTTCAACTCAGCGTGCTCCTTTGGGTTCATTCTGTAATGCGGGAGGTTTCGTAGAGTCGCTCCAGGGAGTAAATCAATGGCATGCTGTATATGCCTCATAGGGGGAAGCTCATTTGGTAGATCATCAGGAAAGACATCATGAAACTCATGTACTACCTGAATGGCCTCAATGGGTAACTCTACGCTAGTCTCTGGTATACTCTCCCTAGCCACAAGGGCGTATATCATCACTTCCGTTTCCGTTTCTTGTTCAAAGTCTTTGGCATTCAAAATATGGAGGGATTTGGACTTGGACTTCGACTCCACTTCTTTTGGACCGTTCGCACCATTCTGTGTGGTGGACTCTTTTCCAATCGTATTCTTGGGTGGCAAAGGATTTAGCTTGACTTTCTTGCCCTCAAACCAGAACGTACACACATTTGAACGACCAAATATGGTGACGTCCCTGTCATAGAGCTACGGCCTACCCAAAATATATGGCCCACTTTCATAGGAACAACATCACACCAATTTCTGTCTTTATATGATCCAAATTGAATAGGGATAAGACAACGGTGTGAGACTGGAATGGATGTTTCATCAACTCAAGAGACTCTATAGGGTTAAGGATGGGCTTCCAGCTTCAATCCTAAATGACTCACAGTGCTAGTTAATGTCATGTTGGCACTGCTACCACTATCCACGATCATTTTACAGCTCTTTTCCCCACATTTTGCATAAGTGTAGAAGATCGTGTTGCCGCGCCAGTCATCGGTGCTCTTGTCTTGATCCAAAGCATAACACACAATTGCGAGGGTCGCAAACTCTTGCGTTCCCTCTTCCTCATCATTAGGGGTTTTGACGGGCTCATATTCCTCCTCCTCACCATCACTCTCTGGGGGCACTACTTCTACTTGCCCATCAATAAGGAGTACTTTGGTGCCCTCTCTCGTGCCACACTGGTGAGCAAAATGACCAAACCCTTGACACCTAAAACACCTAGTGGCCCCACTTCCACGTGAACTAGACCTGACAATTGCTTTGCCCTTATCATCCTTAGGTCTGGGCTGAACATTAGGGAAAAGTTTGTTTTGGAATCCCGTGTTAGATCTAGCCCTAGAGGGGTTGGCCCTAGTACCGGATTCGTGAAAGTCAAACCGTCTTCTCACAGATGCTTTAAGGTATTGCTCGACATCTAACACTACTTGGTACAATTGTTCAATAGTGTTTATCTCTTTGGCGAGCGATTCTCTCCTGATGTCAGGACGGAGACCTGTTTTGAAAGGAGCAAGGGTAAGTACTAGTTCCTCATCAACCTCACAGCGGGTCAATTATTCTTTAAACTTCTCGATATAGTCCGCAACACTCATGGAACCCTGTCGAAGAGACTGCCACTCAATCAATTGTAAGCGATAAGAGAAAGGGAGGTACTTTTCT
Organism: Magnolia kwangsiensis; assembly: GCA_037074715.1. Classification (NCBI taxonomy): domain Eukaryota; kingdom Viridiplantae; phylum Streptophyta; class Magnoliopsida; order Magnoliales; family Magnoliaceae; genus Magnolia; species Magnolia kwangsiensis. The sequence goes on from CM073582.1 coordinate 19,186,187, forward strand.
TTAGGCGTTTCTTTCATCTCTACCCAATGAACTATTGGGAGTTCCCTCGCTCTTTCTTTCTTTCGCTCAACCATCGCCCAAAACTTCTTTGCTTGACCCACAAGCTTCATCTTGGCAAATCGGACTTGTCGAACATCCGACATATCATACCACTCAAAATAGTGATCCATATCCGCTAGCCAATCTAGAAAGGCTTTAGGGTCCAAGTGGCCATCAAATGTAGGGGCATCTACCCTAACTCCCTTGAGGAGTTGTGCATTTGGGTGCACAGGTACACGCCCATGACCAGCTCCTTGGCCGAGATTGGGCATCCTCCTCAGTGGTGGGGTTTGCCCTGAAGGATGCCTCTATTTCTTCAAGGCATTTATCTATGCGTTGTTCCAAGTGCTTATTCAAGGACTCAACCTGCTGGGCTAACTTGGCCACTGTTTTTTGCAGTTGCTTCATGTTACGTGTGGGCATACACTGACTTTCTCAACCTAAGGACCTACTACGGCAACTATATGCGTCTAAAAACTAAATGACCCTACGAGACTATACGAAGGAGACTACACATCGTTACGAAAATTCAGCTATATATATCAGGGACTACAATTTTTTAGCAGCTATATATGATGGACTGGATGCATGAAGGACTCAAAGAAACTAAACCCTAAATACGTGGTGAATTCCCCTACAAGAACCTTAGGCTTTAATACCAAATTTGATGCAGGACATGAAATTCAAGTATAATGTGCAAGAATTCAGGCTTAGATCATACCAATTCAGAAACAATTACACAAATTCCACATCCCACATGATAGTCCAAACATTCAATGAAAGGGGAATCTATGTGGGTCCAGGCTGACACAGGCTTGGGCTGGACCAATAAAAATTATAAGCCAAACGATGTCAAAAGGAAATAGAAATCAACCACACATGCATAAGAATCAGTCCCTAATCCAAGAGATTCCCCAATTTCAATTCAAGGAACCTTAGGGCGAAAAAAAAGAGGCAAATAAATTAAAGCTAACGCAAACTAAGGCTAGAGTTTAGGAAATAGGAATGAAAAGAGGAAAACCTAACTCAGAGAAAGCTCCTGCGTGTAGATGGTAACCTAGAGCTAATGCACTTGCGCGGGTGGGTTGGCAGCACGTGTGATGGAAGCCTGCCTCCCCAAAGTGACACCTAGGCCTTGATCGGCCGGGGGAGACCTCTAATCCTTCCAAGTTTGATGACGATCCGACATAAGGTCGAAGCATAGTGCTCCGCCGAAGTTTCAGCCTTCCTACAGGTCCAGATTATGGAAACTGGCTGTAGGGGATGAATAGCTGCAAAGGCTGAGAATTTCAAAGCAATAATGATGATAAAAGATGGCGTATATGGATGGGAGAGAGTAGAGACAGATGGGATAGATGTGGCTTCACACCACGTAGTTAGCCCTTCGAAAAGGTAGGGCTTCGTACTCACTTTTGAATTCTTCCACAACTCATGAAGAGAGCAGAAAAATAAAGCAAGAATTTTTTTATTAAACTTGAATGAATGAAAAAAACTACAAGGGGTGCCTATTTATAGGGAAAATCTTATATCCCAAAACTCACACCATGTGCGCAACCTATTACTCGGCGATGAAGTAAACTAAAATAAAAACCAAACAAAGAAATACAAAGCGTTCACGATATTCTAAATAATAACAATAAGCAAAACCTAAAATATGACATCAATCCGACGAGTGGGCTACGATCATGAGGTCCCATGATGGGCTTTTCTTGACTATAGGGCCCGCCCTTTTGAACCAAAACTTCATCTTTTAGCTAAGAGGCTCTCCCTGGACGTTTTCATTGAACCAGATCGATGGTGGGGCCCTCCTGCGTACGTACGTGCGTAGGGGGGGCGGCGTGCGTGCGCGTATAGGCGGCGTGCGCACGATGCCCTCATCAGAAACCCCATTGATTATGAGGAACAAATCTCCATGATCGTTCATTCAGCAAATCCAAACATCTCCGGATACCTGATCTCGTACCCATATGTAAACTTCTCCCAGCTCATCCGGGTTGGAGAACAAGTAAAGGCCGGGATAAGAGCCGGAACCATCTCCCCATGACCACATCAGGCCCCCTCAATCAAGAGAAACAAAATCGAGGGGAAACCCATTGGATATGAGAATGGGAATGGCACTACTCCCGCGTAACGTATCAGAAGAATGTTAAGGGTAAAGGAGTCACCAATACTAGTTCGTGAGGGGGCGAACCCAGGCGATGTTATGACTGTCAAGGATTTGGCCATTTCGCTAATGAGTGTCCCACTAAAGAGCGAACTAAGGCCCTCATGATTGGAGCACAGGAGGAAGATGAAAATGACCAGGGTGACTATGAAGAAGAGGAATATCACCCTGTAATCGGTGTTAGTGATGAAGAAGAGGAGACCATACCACTTGCTTTGTCAGGTGCTCCTTAGCTTGCGCTAACGGAATTGATGATTGGTGCAGGAATACCATTTTCTATACTTACGTCAAATGCGGTGAGAAAAACTGCAAAGTGATCATCAATAGTGGCAGTTGTACTAATGTCGTATCTGAACAACCATTTCTCGGTTGGGCCTAGTCCTCACCCTCAACCCTATAGAGCTTCATAGGTCGATGAGTCCTTTATGCCAATCTCCCAGTGTTGGCTTGTTTCTACCCAGTTTGCATCTTATAAAGACTCGCTGTGGTGTGATGTTTTTGCCTATGGATGTAGGCCATATCATCTTGGGTAGGCTTTGGCTCTTTGATTGTGATGTAACAATATTTGGTTGTTTGAATGTTTGTTCATTCATGCTTGAGGGCAAGAAGATAAAGTTAAATCCTCTTCCACCCAAGAGCACACCATAATTTAAGAAAAGAGGACGTTAGAAAGGGTGATCCCAAAGAAGTGGGGAAATCCCAACCCAAGTCTCTTCACACATATATGCTAAAAGTTTGAAAAAGAGACTAAGGTGGATTTAACGGTGTATGCCCTTGTGGCTAGGGAGATTACACTCGAGGCGAGAGTAGAGTTGCTATCTAAGGTAATTCCGGTTGTTGATGAGTTCAGCGATGTCTTTACCGATGACTTACTGGATGAGCTTCCACACATGAGGGACATCTTGCATGCCATTGATCTTGTCCCTAGGTCAACTCTACCAAACTTTCCTCATTATCGAATGAACCTTATAAAGCATGCGAAGTTAAAGAAGCAACTAGACGAGCTCCTTAGGAAGGGTTTCATTCAGGAGGGTTTGAGCCCTGTGTCGTACCAGCGCTTCTCATGCCTAAGAAAAATGGCACTTGGTGAGTGTGCATGGGCAATTGGGCCATCAATAAATAAAATTACTGTGAAGTACTAGTTTCCAATACCGCGTCTTGATGATATGCTCGACATGTGATGGCCAGTGTCATAATTTTCTCGAAGATAGACCTCAAGAGTGGGTATCACCAAATACGTATATGCTTAGTAGATGAGTGGAAGATAGCCTTCAAGATGAAGGACGGGCTATACAAGTGGCTAGTCATGCTCTTTGGCTTGACTAATGCCTCGAGCACATTTATGAGAGATATGACCTAGGTGTTGAGACCCTTTATGGGTAAGTTCCTTGTGTACTTTGACGTCATTCTTATCTATAATACATCTAAGGAACATCTACAACATCTGAGGCAAGTTTGCGTGGTCCCCAGAACTAAGAAGTTTTATGCCAATCTTAAGAAGTGCACATTAATGTCAGAGAGCGTTATTTTCTTAGGGTTCATGGTATCATCTGAGGTCATTAGAGCGGACCCTGAGAAGTTCACAGCCATAGTAGAGTAGCTTAAACCGTGCAAAATTCACAATATGTGAAGCTTTCACAGCTTAACAACTTTCTATTAGCAGTTCATTACATGGTTTAGTTCCATCAAGTCTCCCTAGGGGTGTACATGAGTCGATCCGAGTCGAACTGGGCTCAACCCGGCCCGGCCTGGTCACCAGCCAAACCCAGCCCAAACCCGGCTCGACCTGGTCACCGGGCCAACATGTCCAGCCCGAACTCGGCCCGGTCAGCAATCAGGTGAGTTTGGGCCGAGTTCGGGCCAATTTCGGACCTTACAGCAAGTTCATGGGAAGGGCTTTGACAGGTAATCCGCGTCCCATTATAAGGCCCTTGATTAACGGTTTAAATAGTTGAACTATAGATTCCATAAAAAATCTAACTAGTCAGGACATTATAATTTCTTTTTGTATTTGGATGAATCTATGTCGTTCAAGTTATACGTCTATGAGGTTCATGAGTTACTGTCACTTCAAAGATGGGCAGTGAATTATCCCAGAAGGGTAAAGGGGAAAGGGATGGGTAGGGTTTTGAAATACACACACACACACACACCACTCGACTGAGTCGGGTCGGGTTAGGCCGAGTTTCGAACCGAGTTGGACCGAACTGGGACCTATCCGAACTTGGCCCGAACTCAGTTCCAAGTCGGGTCGAGTCAAGCTTTTTCGAGCCGAGTCGAGCAAGTTAACCGGGCTAGCCTGGTTCGTGTACAGCCTTAAGTCTCCCATTTCTGATTGCATTAAAAAAGGGGAGTTCACATGGACTAAAACAACCTCTAGAGCATTCAAGGAGATAAAGGGCAAAATGAGCGAAGCTCCTGTCATGCGCCTTGCAGACTTTTCTAAAGTCTTTGAAGTCGCGTGTGATGCATCAAGTCAAGAAGGGCACTCCATTGCTTACTTTAGTGAGAAGTTGAATGAGGCAAAGTAACAGTACTCTACCTATGATAATGAGTTTTATGACGTAGTCTAGGCATTGAGACATTGGTGACATTATCTGCTATCATAAGAATTTGTTTTGTTTTCTGATCACGAGGCCTTACGTTATCTTGGCTCCTAGAAGAAGCTGAATCCAAGGCATGCTAAGGGCCTGTTTGTTAATGCTGAATTTTTGTACTTAACGCGGAATTGCAAAAATATTCCGTGTTTAGTGGTGTTTGTTAATGTATTGTTAATGCTGAAGAAGGAAAGCTCTAAGTGGTTTTTCACTAAATTCTTTTCGTGATAGGAGTCTGGCTTAACGGTGAGCGTTGAATGCGCTCGGTGAATTTTTTATTAAACAAAATTTTCTACTTCCAAAATTACCCTTTTAAGTTATTACGGATTGGCTACTCCCCTGCCACCAGCCCTATGGCTGGTGGTCGCTGCTTTGTGGGCCCACCATAATGTATGTGCTTCATCCATTCCGTTCATCCATTTTTAAAGATCAATTTAGGGATTTATTTCAAAAATGAGAGGGATATACATCTCAAGTGGACCACAACACATGAGAACAATAATGATTGGATATCCACCATAAAATCCTCCTAAGGCCCACTATACAGTTTATTTGACATCTAATATGTTGATTAGGTCATACAACCCAGATGAAGGGAAAAAACAAAAATCAGCTTGATCCAAAACTTTTATGGCCCTCAAAATGTTTTTAATGGTCGACACTCATTCAGCGCCGTTTCCTGTAATGTGGTCCACTTGAGATTGGGATATACCTCATTTTTTGTCTCATATTGTAAAATGATCTTTAAAAAATAGATGGACGGAATGGATGAAACACATACATCATGATGGGGCCCACGTAGCACTGAAATGTTAGGGGGGTAGCTAATCGGTTTCTGATAGATGCTGTGCGAAGACGGAGCGTCGAAAACCTTCAGCAAGAAGTTCCTGCGCTTGAAACTTAGGTGGGGTCCACCGTGATATTTTTTTTAGAAATCCACTATGTCCATTCGTTTTACGAGCTCATTTTAGGAGGAGAAACTAAAATTGAGCAGGATACAATACTCCAGTAGGCCGTACTAAAGGAAAAGGTGGTTAGGGAAATTTCTACCGTTGAAACCTCCCTAGGTTCGATAGTGATGTTTACATGCCATCAATACCGTTAATAACGTCATTTGTGCTGGGATGAACTGAAAACACAAATAATAACATTATTCAAAACTTTTTTGGCCCCATGAATATTTCAACTGTGGATGTTCAATTATCATATTTTCGGCCCACTTGAGCATTGGATACGGTTCATTTTTGGCCTCATATTCTAAAATGGACTCAAAAAACGGATGTATAGAGAGGATTTCTCACGAATATAACAGTGGGCCCCATCTAGGTTCCCAGTGTAGGACCTTCATGCGAAAGGCTTTCGCAGGAAATCGCGTCGGACGCTCTTTGCTCTCCCAGTTGTACGAATGGTTCAAAGGAGATCAAAGTTACATGGCCTTACAAAGATGTATTTATTATATCCACACCATTCATCAATTTTTTCGAGATTATTTTAGAGCATTAGCCAAAAAATGAATCACATCCCCTTGATCCGAAACTTCTGTGACCCCCAAAAGGTTTTCAATGGCAGACGTTCAATCCCCCACTGCTTTTTGAAGTGTGGTCCACTTTATTTTTGGATTTGTCTTATTTTTCGACTCAAGACTTCGACGAGCTCAAAAAATTTATTGGCGGTTTGGATATAACAAATACCTCGTGATGGGACCCATAGAACTTGTTGATGTCAATACACCAGCTATAGCTGGCGTGTGGTACAACAACCAATCCGGAAACGGATTGGCTACTACCCCTGCCACCAGCCAATGGCTCGTAGTTAGTGCTATGTGGGCCCCAACATGATGTATTTGTTTCATCCATGCCGTCCATCTATTTTGCTAGATCATTTTATTGTATGAGACCAAAAATGAGGTATATCCCGATCTCAAGTGGACCACGTCACAGGAAACAGTGTTGAATGAGCGTCTACCATTAAAAACTTTTTAGGGGCCATGATTCCACGTTTGTTAAATCTAAAGTCTAAAGCCTGAATCTACTATGTTGAATGAGCCACATGATAGGAAATAAGATGTATCCAAAACTTAAATGGGCCACATGATAGAAAATAGTAGGGATTTTGTGACCACCAAGGTGTCCCGTATCGGTATCGGTTGGCGTAACGGTGCCCTCTGAAACCGATACGGATACGGGGGCGTAACGGCGATACGGGAGTGTAACGGCCCATAACGGCGCAAAATTTTTTTTTTGCCAAAAAAATATGAAAAAATATGGATTAAATCCGAAATATTCTAAGCATTCCAAATATGCATTCATTTATAAATTGGAACATGTTTATGGTGGTGTAACGGTCCACTCTTTGGTCAGAAGTTGTATCGGACTGTCTGATGAATTTATGAACCAGATAACCTGAATTTGACTACAAAATTCATGTATTTAATTTTTTAACTATCTACTATCAATGATAGATATATTAGAATGAATGTAATATGAAAATATCTTACATTTAGGTGTTTGCAATTATTTTTGAGGGCCAAAATTCATGCATAAATAGAAAAAAATGTAAAAATAAAAAATAAAATGGCACCCCAAATATATAAAATGCACATTAACATGTTCTACTATGATTAACACATCACATGACATCATTAAAACAGCAAAAGAATCATTAAAAAATGATTTTTCGAATTTTCAAAAAAAGGGTCAAAATAAATGCGTAAATAGAAAAAAATATAAAAAAAAATATAAAATGGCACCCCAAATCTGTAAAATGCACATTAACATGTTCTACTATGATTAACATATTATATGACATCATTAAAACAACAAAAGAATCATTAAAAAATGATTTTTCGAATTTTCAAAAAAAGGGCCAAAATAAATGCGTAAATAGAAAAAGATATATAAAATGGCACCCCAAATCTATAAAATGCACATTAACATGTTCTACTATAATTAACACATCATATGGCATGATTAAAACAACAAAACAACTATTAAAAATTGATTTTTCGAATTTAAAAAAAAAGGGCCAAAATTCATGCGTAAATAGAAAAAAATATAAAAATATATATAAAATGGTACCCCAAATCTGTAAAATGCACATTAACATCTTCTACTATGATTAACACATCATATAGCATCATTAAAACAGCAAAAGAATCATTAAAAAATGATTTTTCGAATTTTCAAAAAAAGGGCCAAAATAAATGCGTAAATAGAAAAAAATATTAAAAAAAATATAAAATGGCACCCAAAATCTATAAAATGCACATTAACATGTCCTACTATGATTAACACATCAAATGGCATAATTAAAACAACAATACAACCATTAAAAATTGATTTTTCGAATTTAAAAAAAAGGGGCCAAAATTCATGCGTAAATAGAAAAAAATATAAAACAAATATTAAATGACACCCAAAATCTGTAAAATGCACATTAACATGTTTTACTATGATTAACACATCATATGGTATGATTAAAACAACAAAACGTATTAAAAATATATAAATACCTATTTTTGACAAATTTCTGAAAAATGGCCCATCGAGCTTTGATTCAAGAAAATTCATAATATAATGTGTTTTTATCTCAAATACCCAGCCAAAGTTGGTCGAAATTAGTAGTAAAAGGAGTAAGAAACAATTTGGAAGCAAGAGGTTTCAAAAAAACAGTAAAAATAAAGCTTAAAATGGAAAAAGGTCGATACGGGCCTGTTACGGGCCTGTAACGGCCCGTAACGGGCCCGTAACGGCCGATACGCCCCCGTAACGGCCGATACGCCCCGTATCGGGCCCGTATCGGCCGATACGGCTACAAAAAACCGTATCGGCCGATACGACCCCGAAACGTGTAACGGTCACCACCGTTTCCGTTACGTATCGGCCGATACGACCCCGAAACGTGTAACGGTCACCACCGTTTCCGTTACGTATCGGCCGATACGGCCGATACGTATCCGATTTGGCATTCCTTGGTGACCACTGTTGAAATATTTATATGGCCAAAAAAATTTTATATAGGTTTAAGTTCATGATGTTTCACTTCATCTCAGTCACAGTGACCTTATAAACAGTTTGTATGGAATTTAAACATCAAGGTGGAGTCTAGGAATGTTTCAATGGTAAGCATTCCTTTTCCCACTGTTTCATCTCGCATGGCCTACTTGAGTTTTGGATACTCCTCGTTTTGGTTGAATCGAAAAATGGATGAACATGTTGGATTTCTCACAAACATCACAGTGTGCCCTACCCAAAATCCTTGTGCTGGAACTTCATGCCACATCCATATGCGAGATTTACCGCTAAAGCTTCTTCCAGAATTCCCTGCGCTAGTAGGTGGGCCCACCTTCATGTTTGTGAGAAATCCACCTTGCCCATCGGTTTTGTGAGTTCATTTTAGAACATGGGATTAAAACTGAGGTGGATCCAATAATCAAGTGGGCCTAAAACGTGAGGATTGAACGTCCTGATTTGAAATATTCCTGGGGCAACATAAGGAATTTATGTGTTTTTTTAATGAATGATAATATTTTGTCAATATTTTAATTTTCTCTTAAGTACTTTAGTTTATTTGAATTAAATAGAATAATTTTATTCTCATTTAATAAAAAATAATTTCTTTATAACGTAAAACATTTCCAAATAGGAGATAGGGGCAAATGCGTCAAATTAATGTATTTCAGACATTTCAGATGTTTGTTAGCAAACAACTTGTTTCAAATTCAGTAACTAAGTTTTAGACTTCATCCATAATTACCAAACAAGTTTTTTAACTTCAGCTTTCAGATTCGGCCTTTAAATTTCAAATTCAGGCTTCAGATTCAGACTTTAGACTTCAGATTTAACAAACGAGGCCTAAGTGGGCTGAGTTTCTACAGGAGTACTCGTTTGTATTGAAGCATAAGGTCGAGGTTGAAAACAAACTTGCAAACACCCTTAGTCATAGTGTCGCTTCTATAGTCCATGAGCGTAGAGGTTATTGGGTTTGAGCAACTTAGGGATGAATACCCTGCGTGCCCAGATTTTGGGAAAGTATATGCGTCGATCTTGGCTGACTCATCGGGGAATGACAATGGATTTGACCTGAACAATAAACTCTTATTTAAAGGTGACAAACTCTGTATTCCCTCTACCTCTCTTCGGGATTTCCTCATTTGGGAGCTTCATGCCGGAGGAGTAGCATGTTACTTTGGTTGTGACAAGACCATTGCCCTTGTGGAAGATAGATTCTATTAGCCTAGTCTCTCTCTTCGGGATTTTCTCATTTGGGAGCTTCATGCCGGAGGAGTAGCATGTTACTTTGGTTGTGATAAGACCATTGCCCTTGTGGAAGATAGATTCTATTAGCCTAGTCTCAAGCGAGACACAGCCAAAGTTATTGGGTAGTGTCGCACTTGTCAACTGGCAAAGCAGATGAAGCAAAACACAAGGTTATATACACCTTTGCTAGTGTGACATGAGTCATGGCAAGATATTAGCATGGACTTTGTGCTTGAGCTTCCCAAGACTATCAAGAAGCATGATTCCATCTTTGTCATAGTGGACTGTTTCTCGAAAATTGTTCACTTTCTTCTATGTTTCAAGACATCGGATGCATCCAACATCGCGAAGCTATTCTTTTGGGAGGTAGTCCATTTACATAGGTTGCCCAAAACCATTTTCCGACCGGGACGTTAGCTTTATGAGTTATTTTTGGAAGACATTTTGGCACATGATGGGCACGAGGCTCCAGTTTTCTTTAGCTTACCGCCCTCAGACTAATGACTATATTAAGGCAATTAATAGGAGTCTCGGTAATTTGTTGAAGAGTCTTGTAGGTGATCACACTAGGATGTGGGATGTAGTATTACCTATTGCGGAGTTAGCATATAACAGTTCGGTTAATAGGTCTATATGCATGAGTCCCTTTGAAGTTGTAAACGGTTGCAAGCCTAGAAAACCTATCGACCTCATTCCCATGTCATTATCACATAGGCCAACAAAGTCCGCTGAGTCTTTTACACAACACATTCATGCATTAAAAAATGAAATCAGACAAAGGATCAATATGAGCAATGAACGCTATAAACTTTTTGTTGACTCTCATCGTGGATTAAAAGAGTATCAGGTAGGCGACTATGTGATGATCCATATTAGGCCAGAGCGGTTTCCTCATGGAACCGTTAAGAAGCTATAGGCTCGTAGTGCGGGACCTAATAAGATACTAAAATGAATTGGTTCTAATGCATATATTATCTTCCACCTTCCATAGGGATTCGTTCTACATTCAATGTGGAAGATCTTGTGTCTTTTACGATGTCCTCAGCTGTAGCTTCCAACACTTCACTTGACCATCACGGTGACCCAGACCTGTCCTAGGACTCATGGCCATTACCCGACCTGTCTTCCCAGCCTTTTTCTCTCTTGCCATCTATACGTGCTAGACGAGAGGAGATTGAGGAAATCTTGGACCAGCAACTAGTTTCCACACACCAAGGAGGGTTTCAGAAGTTTCTAGTGAAGTGAAAGAAAAAGTAGATTTCAGATAGTACGTGGATAACGGAGACAGAGTTCTAAAACATTAATCCAGATTCACTTGAGTGGTACCAGAGCTTTATTTTGCTACAGACGAATTCTTCTCGGCCGGGGAGAGTTGATGAAGACATCACCTCACACAAGCCATTACATACATATTATAAGAGGAGGTGAGCCCCAGTCTCCTTGTGGCTAGGCAAGTACTTGTTTGGGTCTAGAGAAGCTGAAGACCCCACATAGCATGTACGAGCATCATAGAAGACCCCGCATTGAGAAGATGCTTGTGGGTTGCATGGAGGGCGAGCTTGGATGAGTTTTGGATGAGTTTTGACCACTAGATCACGAGGATGGCATGATTGGACCATTGGATGCGGCTTGATCATCATAGTCCGCCTTGATCATGGACGTCGTCAGGACCCATTGGGCACTTAGGATGGTTTAGATTATTTTATGCTTTAGTACTATTGTTAGTTAATTGATTTATTGAATTATATTTTCATTTTCTTTTAGTAGGGGTGTATCTTGAAATAAGTGTTTAGTAGGAGGTAAAAAGCAAACCATGTTTTGCTTAAACTTTTTTTTTTTTTTTTTGTAAAAATCCAAATCTGGAACTATGTAAGGCCTTGGACGTCCAACCCTAGGGCGGATGATGCTTTGAATGAAATTTGATATTTATCTCTTGATGTTATTATAAATGGAGTCTTTTTTAATGGCGCGAACCCATCCCCTTGGTGTGAATCTAAGAGGAAGTTACCTTGGAGCGAATCCATGACTATCCATTCTTCTCTCTGAAAGGTTTCTTAACTTCATCTCTTTTCTCACATTTTTTTATTTTTTATTTTTTGTTCCTTTTCCTTTGCCACTCTCAAATCCTAACATCCAGAACCACAAATCCATCAACCCTAACCTTTCTAACCTCAAAACCCACCAAAGTACGTGTGGATTTATCCATCCATATAACCATATGGATGTTCGTATGGACTGGACCGTACATGTGTGGCCCATCTTGCATATGGTTTTATTCCCTTTTTCCCTTTCTCATCCCATCAATGTTTCCTTGTAGAACCCTAACCCTAATTCCTAGTTTCTCATTCTTTTCATAAACCCTAAATACTCTTTTCTTCCATGAACCCTTATCCCTCTCAAGCCCAAAATTCCCTTAATTCCCTTTTGATGCAAGTAATTCTCCTTGATTGATAGCCTATCCTTATGGTAATCTAGGGGTTTCTTAATTCCATTAGATAGTTTGTTCCATTTAGTTTAGTTGATTGATTTGGAGGGACATTGACTCAAATGGAGACCATCTTAACAAAAAAAAAAAACCTTTGAATACATACTAGGGCCTCGTTTGTTAAATCTGAAGTCTGAAGCCTGAATCTGAAATTTAAAGCTTGAATTTAAAATCTGAAGTCAAAAAACTTGTTTGGTAATTATGGCTGAAGTCTGAAAATTAAGTTCTGAATTTGAAACAACCTATTTGTTAACAAACATATGAAATGTCTGAAATATGTTAATTTGAAACATTTGTCCCTATCTCCAGTTTGAAAATGTTTTACATTATAAAGAAATTATTTTTTATTAAATGGAAATAAAATTATTCTATTCAATTCAAATAAGCTAAAGTACTTCATAGAAAATTAAAATATTATTATTCATAAAAAAACAGATAAAAAAGTGGGCCCCACTTACATTTTCAGAGCAGGAAATTCCTGCAAGAGGCTTTAGCAGTCAATCCCGCGTCCAATAGAGTAGTGGATCTAGACGAACGTGGATTAGCTACTGACAGGTTGAGTAGCAAGACTAGCTACTGAAGTGACATCACCAACTACTGTGGGTCCTACCATGATGTATGTTTTGTATCCACATCGTCCATCTATTTGGAGAGATCATTTTAGAGCGTGAGCCAAAGAATGAGTCAGATCCAAAGCTTGAGTGGACCATACCATAGAAAACAGTGGAGAGAGTGATGCTCACCATTACAAACTTCTAAGGGCCACAAAAGTTTTATATCAAGCTAATATATGTGTTTTCCCTTTTTTAATGTATGTGTTAACTTATTGATGCAGGACAATTAACCACTTGCTGTAAAAGCTCGAACTGTTAGAGTATGGCGAATTAATCCCTTTATCTCATAGCCCAGGCTCCACATCTCATGGGTTAGGACCTTGGCCGAACCCTCCTTGTGGGCCCCAAATCACATGGGTACCACCTTACACAGGCGGCCCACCCCGAGTGTGTCCCTGCACCCCACTTGAGCCCGGTGAGGAGTCTTAAACACGAGACCTCCCCCGTGGACCTCGACCACTCCGAGTGTGTCTCTGCATCCCACAGGTGACCCCACTGGAGCCCGGTGTGAAAATGCCCCTGCATTAATCACCCCTGGTGGGGAGTCTCAAACACGAGACCTCCCGATCTGATACCAATTTGATGCAGGACAATCAACCACGTGCTTTAAAAGCTCAAATGTTAGAGTATGACGAATTAATCCCTTTATCTCATAAGCCCAGGCCCCACATCTCATGGGTTAGGACCTCGGCCGAACCCTCCCTCGTGGGCCCCAAATCACATGGGTATTGCCTCACACAGGCCGCCCACCCCGAGTGTGTCCCCGCATCCCACAGGCTACCCCACTCGAGCCCGGTGTGAAATGCGCATTAATCACCCCCGGTGAGGAGTCTCGAACACAAGACCTCTCCCGTGGGCCTCTCCCACCCCGAGTGTGCCCCTGCATCCCACAGGCGACCCCACTTGAGCCTGGTGTGAAAATGCCCCTGCATTACTTATGAACAGGTTGGATCTCAAATAAACATCATAGTGGACCTTAGGAAGGTTTCAACGGTGGGCGTCACTCTCTCCACTGTTTTCTGTGGTGGGGTCCACTACAGCTTTGGATATACCTCATTCTTTTTCTCATGCCCTAAAATGATCTTTACAAATGGATGGACAGTGCGGATACAACACATACGTCATGGTGGGGCCTACAAAACTTGGTGACATCACTTCAGTAGCTACTCTCGCTACTCAATCTGTTAGTAGCTAATCCGGGTCCAATTCGGATGGGGATTGCTGGAAACGGATTGGCTACTCCCCTTGCCACCAACCTCGTGGCTGGTGGTCAGTGCCCTGTGGGCCCCACCATGATGTATGTGTTTCATCCATTTTTACAGATCATTTTAGGGCTTCACACCAAAAATGAGAAGGATATAAATCTCGGGTGGACCACACCACAAGAAAACTATAGTGATTAGATATCTACCATTAAAATCCTCCTAAGGCCCACCGTACTGTTTATTTGACATCTAATCTGCTGATTAGGTCATACAGGTATAGATGAAGGTAAAAAACAAAGATCGGCTTGATCGAAAACTTTTATGGCCCCCAAAAGGTTTTTAATGGTCGACACTCATTCAACACTATTTCGTGTAATGTGGTCCACTTGAGATTGGGATATACCTCATTTTTGGTCTAATAGCATAAAATTATTTGGAAAAATAGATGGACAACATGGATGAAACACATACATCATGGTGGAGCCCACAGGTTGGTGGCAATCCGTCCACACCATTGGCAGGCAGCGTGAACCCACAATCTGCATAGGATGCGGATTTCATGCGGAAGGCTTTCGGAGGTGTTTCTACCTAGGGATTCTAGGTGGGCCATGTCAGTGGCTCTGTGGGGCCGAAGGTGGTATATGATTTATCCACACGGTCTATCCACTTTTTCATATCATTTAGGGGCATAAAATAAAAAATGAGGTAGATATAAGGCTTAAGTGGGTCACATTGCAGGAAATAGCGAAAATTGGGTGCCTAGCATTGAAATTTTCTCAGGGTCATAGAAGGCCCTAATCTTGTTGAAATTTGTATTTTTCCTTTTTCATCAAGGTACGTGTGACCATATAAAGAGGTTATATGAGAAATAAACCTTACATTGAATTCTACGAAAGTTTCAACAATAGTTTTATTCAATTTCCGTTGGTTTCTATGGTGTGGTCCACTTGAGTTTTACATTTACTTCATTTTTTGGGCTCATGCTCTAGAATGATCTAAAAAAGTTGATGAACGGTGTGGATCAAACACATAAATCATGGTGGGGCATAAAGAAGTTTCACATGTTAAAAGTTGGTTTTGTATTGCGCAAACAATTTTAGGAGAAAAAATTTCTGTTATAACTTGAAAAGGGGTAATTTTGGAAGCAAATTTTTTTTTATATAGAAAAATTTATAGAGCGCATTCCACATTCACCATTAAGCCAGACTCCTATCACGGAAAGAATTCAATGAAAAATCACTTAGCGCTTTCCGATTTCAGCATTAACAAACAACTCTTGATACGGGGCATTTTATCAATTCCACGTAAAGTGCTATTTTTAAGAGTTAAACAAACAGGCCCTAGGGGAAACTTTCAACTGAATTGGATGTTATACAAGTAGAAGGATGTATATAACCATGAACACAATCAACTAGATCATTACCTACTTTCTGGCTTTCATCCATGCACACTTTCTTCCATCTGTACCATCAACAATCTTCACGCATAACTCGTGTCTTCAAAGCTGACCTTAACCTTCAGATCTGACTGTAGATTCAACTGTAAATGAGAAATGGCTCACTTCGACTCATCACACACGTAGAGCATAAAATTGGGCCTTCGTGCTTTTGTTGAACATGATTGCAATGTGGGAGAGGAATTAGGTTTGGCCCACCCCAAGCATGTTAGGATTTCTTCAAAAAGAAGAAGAAGAAAAAATCTTCAAAAAGAAGAAAAAAAGATAAAAAAGATAAAAAGGTAAAAGAGAAAACGATGGAGAGAGAAAGAGCAAGATATCGGATCAATTACACTTTGATACCATGTAGTTAGTCATGAAGAAAATAGTAGAAGAAAGATGAGAGGAAAAAGAAAAGGAGGGTCTTCCGCCCTTCACACTTTGATACCATGTAGTTAATTATGAAGAAAAAAGTAGAAGAAAGGCAATCACTAACCAGATGGAAATTACAGTTATACCCCCTCACTTGGAGATAAATATGAAACAATAACATATGTGCCTAAAGACTCTACCCCAGGCATATGACCAAGCCCAAGATATGTGGACTACACGTGTAGTAAGAATGCATCAGTAGTTCGCAAGCTGAGAATTAAGTGATAGCTGATACTTTTTGTGACCCCATATGATTTAAACCTCTTCTCCATGAAATGAGCTTTGATATTGGCATTCTGGATCCTTGTCACAGTGGCAATCAAGCTGCCATCCATTTTGCAAATAATTCGTTCTTACATGAAAGATTTTCGACCTTTTGGCTATGATTTAGTATCTATTCTTATCAGTTTAATATTTGATACATGGTCCATTGAGTAATAGGATATTAATCAAATTTCTTGTGGGGGAGGGCCGACCTCAGCAACTTGCTGCTGGGGTCCTCATGTGTCGCCCATGCATTGTACTTCTACGTAGGCCCAGTCAACCCTTAAAAAAAGCCAAGAATATGGAGAAAAAAATTATTGTCATTGTGCCATTCACTCATTCTAACAACCAATTGGCCAACATCTTCACAAAGGCTACTAGTCGTCATCATATCAATAACATCTTAGGCGAGCTAGACATGAGTGATATCGGGCGATATTCGAAATATCGGTATCGTGTTACATATTGCATCCTTGGGATACAAATACGTATTGGTTATCGCATGGGATGTATCGTTTGTATCGGATAATTTATTACACTTTTTGGAAAACATTGGGAAACATTAGGAAAATAGTTGAATTTTTCGATGAAACTCCAGGGATTGTTAACAAAGACCTTAATACATGCTTTTAAATCATAACATCTCAAAAAAGAAGTGCACATAATACGTTTCCTTTGTATAAGCTCCTAAGTGATGTGCTGTCTGATTGAACTAAGGCAACTATATTCAAATTGAATGCATAACATTTAGAGTGTATGTGATGATCATTTCATCAAACACTCCCTAGATACTACGAAATTAGTCTCAATTGATAGCTGGTTGAAGGAAAATTTTGAAAAAAAATAAAATCAATATTTTAATAATTTTTAATTAAAATGATTTTTATTTTCTGAAAATTGACAGTGGCTTAACAAATCAGTAGATCAACCTTCATGGATGCTTGATTGCATGTTTGGAGTGCAACATTGCAAGCAATTTGGGAGAAATTGGGTAAATTTCGAATTTTCCCCAAATCGGACCACCTACACTTTAATTTCAAAATTAGAGTGTTTGTGATGATCATTTCATCAAGTACTCCTAAATACTTCAAAATTAGTCTCAATTAACAGCTGGTTGAAGGAAATTTTCAAAAAAAAAAAAAAAAACATTGAGAACATGAAGAACCAATGAATATCGACATCAAAGTTTCAACTCCATGATTTTTCATGCAAAACATGAAGAAGCAATAAATTTGTAACCACTTGACATTGATTTAACATAATTTCAACAAAAAGAAAAGATTGGAAATTGAAAATAATTACCGGATCGAACATGTGGGATGTATTAGCACGGTGTGTTTTGTATCGCACAAGTGGAATACAAGATATATCGTGGGATATATTGGCTGATATCGTCGATATTTAAAACAATGATATTAGGGAGGTTGAATGTTAGAAGTGTTACATATTTTATAATCTTTGCGCTCATGAGTGTTTAGAGAGAAAAAGGGATTTAAGCTGTCTTTTTCTTTATCCTTATTTTTTCTCTTCTCATTCATTTTCTTCTCTAATACCAATTGCCATTCAAACAAAATCTCATAGTAATAAATTCTGAATTTGGGAGTTTACATTGATTCTCACATAATTGCTGTCAAAATTTTGTAAAGTGGTCGGTACCGTCTCTAAGAAGACTAGAGCCTATCTTGAATACCAATGTCTAGATGTATTGTCTAGAATATTATTCTGTAAGCTTTGTGTTTGTGTGCACGGTTGGTATCATGTGCATTATATGTAGCCATGCCCAGAGCAATGCATCTTATGTTCATCATTCTAATTATTTTCTATTGTTCATTCTTCATTCTTCATTTCTTCATCCATATAATAAGTTTCATAATCGATGTAGGTTCTGCTATTGGCTTTAAGCTAGATAGCCTCCTTAAACTCACTGACACACGTGCCCTTAACAACAAGATGACTCTCATGCACTATCTCTGCAAGGTAACACCTTTCATCCAAAGTGATGCTTTTTCTTCCACTAGGCCATTAGGCAGCAGTCTTTGAAATATAATGCCAAGAATTAGTCTTTTCTTTCAGTTTCAGCTGGCATATGTTTCAGTTGGCATGTACATGTACATTTTCACATACATGTCTACTTGTTTGGGCTGTCTATGAAATATAATGCCAACAATTAGTATTTCATTTCAGTTTCAGCTGGTATATGCTTATTAGATGTTGTGAACAAAGGCGGAGTTCATCATCATTGTTCTTCTATATTATATGTCCATGTGTGCAGGTTGCTTGCCCATACACACAAATGCATCTACCTATTTATATATCAATCAATCAATCAGTTTTTATGTATGCCTCTGTACTTTTGGATATACATGTACATATTGATTTTCACATATACACGACTACTTATTTGGGGTTGGCTTTTGAGTGGTAGGTTGGTAAAAGTTTTACAATTAGCTTCCTACAAGACATCGACCTTCCTTTTTTATTGAAGTCTTGGAATCGTCCATGGACTTGGTAGAGGCTCGTATTGAAACCATTCACATGCTAGCAAAGTCCCACCTTGTATTGATCCCAAGCCCGGTTATTGGTCCCAGCTTCAATAGGTTCTGCTATTGCTTTGGGTGGGACCATGCTGGCATATGAGTACTCCCACCCAATATCAATCATGTTGTAGCAAATAATATGGAGTTGAAACCAATCGAAAAGCTCTTGTATACATACCAGTTATGAAGCCGCAAATATTAGGACCGCTCACATACCAGCACAGTCCCACCTAGTATTGATTCTCAGACCAGTTAGTGGTCCCACTTTCAATAGGCTCTGCTATTGCTTTGCTTTGGGTGGGATCGTGCTGTCATCTGTGTACTCCCACCCAATATCAATCCTGTTGTAGCAATTAATATGGAGTAGAAACCAATTGAAATGCTCTTGGATAAGTGCCAGTTATGAAGCCTCCACCTTGAGTGGCCACAAATCTTCAATTGTGCAGGGTAATAGAAAGAAATATAGATAAAAGGATAGACCAAAACCTAACCGAATCTCTCCCAAAGAGGTCTAGAAGAATAGGGGTGCAAATGGGTTGGATTAGATTGGGTCAAAGTGAGTTCCAGTGCTGATCCATTTGGTAATCAGGCATGTAGTTTAGTCTTGGGAGATGATACTGTAGAGCCAGAAGGGCCAGAATATGGTAGAGCCATATTGCTGCATTACACATGGTGGGGTTATCTTTCAGTTAGGATTGTCAATCTAATGGAACCCACTATGTATGGAACTTGATTCGAGATACACATAGACCGGATGATCCTAGCCAATGTTATATACATAAGTATTGCACCCATGGGATACAGAAACATGTCATTGAAGCATGGGAAATATTGCAAATATGATATATCACAGAATGTATTGTTGTCCAAGTGAAACATTGGGTAAACATTGAGAAAATCATGAAATTTTTCAATGAAACTTCAGGAGATGTTGAAAGAGACATGATTATACACTTTTAATTGAAACCATTACAAAAATAAAGTATGCATGATCGTTTTTCATTGTTTTTAACTAAAAATATATTTATTTTTCAAAAAAAAAAAAAAGAAAAAAAAGTGTTGGCTAATGTATCGATCAGCCTACAAGTATCAACCAGTGTTCAAAATATCGGTACCACGCAATGTATCGCACCCTTGGGATACAGATATGTATCGGTTATCGCACGGGATATATCGTTTGTATCGCATAATTTATCGCACTTTTTGGGAAACATGGGGAAACATCAGGAAAATGGTTGAATTTTTCAATGAAACTTCAAGGATTAGTAAAAAAGACCTTAATACACACTTTTAAATCATAGAATCTCAAGAAAGAAGTGCACATAATAGGTTTCCTTTGTATAGGGCAGTGTTTTAAGTATCGACGATATCGGCCGATACATCCCACGATATATCTTGTATCCCACCTCTGCGATACAAAACGCACAAATAGTGGGATATATCCCACATGCTCGATCTGGTGAGTATTTTCGATTTTTGAACTTTTTTTTTTTTGTAAATCGTGTTAAATCAGTGTCAAATTGTTAGAAATCTATGATTTTTCATGCAAAGAGTTTCGATTTTAAGATTTGGAGGAGATGCACTGAGTTGTAGAATATTAAAAAAAAATCAAAATTTCCCAATTTCTCGCAAATCGGTTGTAATTTTGTGTCCAAACATAAAATCAAACATGTATGTAACTTGATCTAGTGATTCTTCTTTTGCTTTTGAATGTATTGCTTGTGTTTCCACATGTCTTCTTACATTTATAAATTGTATAAATAGACTTTGAATATACTTGCATCTATTCAGTTAGACAGTGCATAGATTAGGACCTCATACAAAGAAAACCTATTATATCAACCTGTTTTTTGTAATGTTTTGATTTATAAGTGTGTATTGATGTCTTTTTTAACAATCACTAGAGTTTCATTAAAAAATTCAATCAATTTTCCAATGTCTCCCCATGTTTCCAACAACAACGATACATTATGCGGTACAACCGATATATCCCATGCGATAACTGATATGTATCCGTATCCCAAACGTGAGATACATAACGCGATACCGATATTTCAAACACTGTTATAGGGTCATATACCATGCGTCGTCTGATTGAACTAAGACCACTATATTCAAATATGATGTAAAACATTTATAAATGTATTAAGACATGTATGAAAATACAACCAATTGATAAGGCCATATAAATTTGGATGAAAGACAAACAAATATCACCTTGATGTAAAACTTTTGTGGCCCACAAAAGGTTTACAATGGTCATTAACTACTCTTTCATGTAGTGCGGTCCACCTGACACTTTTATTATCTTATTCATTTCTGGACCATGGTCTAAAATAAGTTGAAAAAGCATATGAATGGCATGAATATACAATTCATATATCAAGGTAGCCCACTCAGTCAAGGGTCCCACCCACATTGCTGGTTCAAAGGTCTCACCCAAATTGGGCTTTACTGTGCAAGAGATAAACAAACCTAACCTATCAGAGACTGTATGGGGCCCTCTATATTGTATATGTTTTATCCACGTCGTCCATACATTTTGACAGGTCATTTTAAGGCATGATCCTAAAATAGAGGTAGATTTAAGGCTCAAGTGGACCACACCACATTGAATAGTGGTGATTGAGGTATTTGCCATCCAATCTGTTCGAAACGTTGTAGGGAACATCTTGATGTTTATTTGGCTATCCAACCTGTTCATAAGGTCATATAGACCTAAATGAAGGTAAAAAATAAATATTGGCTTGATCCAAAACTTGTCCATACAGAAAAGTTATCAATTGTTAGCATTCAATCTCCACTGCTTCCTGTGGTGTGGTCCACTTGAGCCTTAAAAAGGTCCCATTTTTCATGATCGATGCCTTAAAATGATCTTCTAGATTGAATGGATAGATTGGATAAAACATTTACATCAAGTGGACCCCACGGCCCGCAGGAGAGTTCATCTCTAGCTAATGCCGTTGTAAAGGGGAGAAGCAGATTGTCGGTGTAGCAAACACCATTGACCTGCTTGGTGCGTTAACGTCACCAAGTTCTGTGGGTCCCATCATGAGGTATGTGTTATATCCGAACCATTTGTCCATTAGGTGAGCTTGTCATAAGGCTCGAGCCTAAAAATAAGACAGATCGAATGATCAAGTGGACCATACTGTACAAAGCAGTGGGGGATTGAACGTCTACCATTGATACCCTTTTAGGGGTCACAAAAGGTTTGGATCAATATGATATTTGTTTTTCCTCTTCATCCAGGTCTGTGTGACCTTTTAACAGATTGGATGGAAAATAAACGTTATGATGGGCCCTACAAATGTTTTAACGGTGAGAATAATTGTCTCCACTTCTGTTTGTGGTGTGGTCCACATGAGCTTTGGGTATGACTCATTTTTGGGCTGATGCTCTAAAATGATCTTGGAAAATGGATGAATGGTGTGGATATAATAAATACATCATTTTGGGGGCCATGTTATGTTAATCTCCTTTGGAACGTACAACCAGGGATGAGGAGCGTCAGGGCGCAGGACACGTACCATGCCAGTTGAGTAGCCATTGGCTACTAAAGTGATGTCACCAAGTTCTGTGGGCCCGCCATAATGTATGTGTCATATCCACACCATCCATCATTTTGGAGAGATCATTTTAGGGCATGACTCAAAGAATGAGGCAGATCTAAAGCTTGAGTGGACCCACCACAGAAAACAATGGGGATTGAACGCCCACCATTAAAAAACTTCTTGAGGGCCACAGAAGTTTTCGATCAAGCTGATATTTATGTTTTCCCCTCGTTCGTGTCCGTGTTAACTTATTAACAGGTTGGATCACAAAAAAAATCTCATAATGGCCCTAAGAAGGTTTCAATGGTGGACATCACTGTCTCTACTGTTTTATGTGGTGGGGTCCACTGGAGATTTGTGATTGCCTCATTCTTTGTCTCATTCCCTAAAATGATCTCTCCAAAATGATGGATGGTGTGGATACAACACATACATCATGGTGGGGCCTACAAAACTTGACAACGTCACTTTATTTGCGCCACTACCTATTAATAGCTAATCCACACCCATTTTAGAAACAAAAAGGGTTCCGGAAGGACCAGAACCCTAAAATCTCTCAAAAATCCTGAAATTCCCTCGTTCAAACCCAAATCTATAGGTTTTTTTGACAAATTTCTCGTCGAAACCTCGTGCACAATTTGAATCTTTCTTCTATTCGAAGCAAAAAGGTAAGAAATCGGGATTGTTGAATTCAAAGCTCTTTCCCGTTTCTTCTTCCTTTTTTTTGTTTTTTTTTTTTTTTGGTAATTATGCAAGCCAAAAGGAATAAATCTACAAATAATATCTTCGATATCGCAAAAAATGGTGCGATACATGCAATATATCGCACGATACATAGAAATCTATATTTTTTTTTCAAAAGAAAATAAATTCTGAGGGATTTCCGGCTGATATCGTGTCGCTGGCCAGCGATAATGATAATATCGGCCGATAGTATCGATATTGCGAACACTGGTATCAACATATAATTTTTTCGTACTCTACTTGCATTTAAGGGGAAAAGGGAAGATTTTTGGATTTTCCAATTTCTTCCATTTTCAACATTTAAATTCAAACAAACTTGTATTAAATCATGTTAGTGCATGGAATTCATGTGCAGATCTGGATTTGTAACTTGCATAATCTATAGAAAAGAAATGAATCTAAATGAGAAAAACTGACTCATCTCATCGAATGGTTATGTGTTGTTTTCGCTCCCAAATCGCGATTCTCCTCCAAAAAAGAGATTTGTTAATAAACTAATCAACTAGAGTTGCCTAAATGCACAGCTATGAACAATTTCCTAGAGAAATTTTAGGATATATGGGTTTTCTTTGATTTTTTTTTCCCCAAAATGTCACTACACGAGTATCAATGATACATATCAATTGTATCGTTGATACAAGAAAGTTTTATAAAGGTGACTGAACAAAGTTTTATAAAGGTGACTGAACAATACAATACATGTGGTATATCGAGGGATACAAGGGAAATTTTCAATTCCCCTTGTATCTCGTATTGGTACCTTGTGATTCTTGTAGTACTAGCCAATACCATCAGTACATTGAACATTGATCCTAGTCATCTAAGCATTGGCCTTCAAATATATGGTGGAAACGAAAAATAGCTAACGGTCAACATTAAAGTGCCGTAAAGTATAGAATATAGATAAGTTATGCCTATGGTCTTCTGATAAGTATGATTTTGGAAACGTGGTCTATCTATAATGAGGCCCACTAATTGGAAAGTTCAAATTGATGGATAACCCTGCCACATGTAATGTATATCAATGGCCATACCATATTCCAGTTTCTCCCAGCTCTACCTTATCACCTCCCTTCGGCCTGATAAGTAACCCATTAATATCTAGGTAGGCTGTTAGTCGAGTGCATGTCCAAATCAGTGTTTCAAATAGCGCCCATAGTGTAGTGGTAGCATACGCTACGTAGCGTAAAATAGCTGTAGCGCTATGTAGCGTTCTAAATAGCATAAATCCCCTATAGTGTACACTACAAGGGTCGTAGCATACGCTATAGCTACGTAGCGCGTAGCATAAGCTACAATGTATTTTTTTACTATTTTATTTTTTTATTATTTTTTTCATGTTTTCTTTGCATCTAATGTTGAGGAATGTGACACTGGTATTATACTTGATACTTCTAACCTATGGGATTTTTATTTCTTTTCATAATTGTGATTTGTAGTTTCAATTAGACATTGTTAATTAAAGTGGTTTGTTTAGAAAGTTGTCAATGTGATAATTATTTGATTTGGCTTATATATGTAGATTGCCTTTTGATATATGATAACTAATAACTTGCTTGAACATGCTTATAATTGATAAAATGAATAATCTTTTAGGCATTTTTATATTTTTTTTCCTTTTTTCAACTATTTGTTATATTTATTCTATTTTTAAAATAAAAAATAGAAGTATTGTGTAGCTTACGCTATAAGCTATAGAGGGTTGAGCGCTACGCATCACGCTACTGCTATTTAAAACACTAGTCCAAATAAGTCGACCCATTGATTTCATCGGCCTGCTTTGGTATAAGAGGATTGAAACCTGATGCGCTCATCTGGTGAGTTGGTTTTGGGCCGGGTCTAGGTCAAATTTGGGTTGGTTCTAAAAGAATAATTGTATGATTTTCAAAAAAATGATGCCCCATATATGTTGGTTCTCTGTAGGTTTTAAATCGAACTAGCTCCAAAGCATGCGGTCTATTTCCATCTTAGAAAAAGTTAAGAAAATTTTAGAAATAACACCCAAGTATAAATTTTCTTCGAGAACCTAATATTAGATTATGGATTTAAAGAAGCAAAATCATCCATGAACAATATATAGTAGTTAAAGACCAAATATAGCGTAAATTAATAGTCACACAAAAGTACAACTCCCATTTCTTTGAGAACCTAATATGATAATAGAGAGTAAAAAAATCATCCATGAACACTATATACTAATCAAAGCTTAAATATAGTGTAAATTAAATTGTTATACACACATAGACATCTCTTTAAACACAAGGTATTTGGAATTTAGGGTTTGGCTCTCAATTGGGTCTAGGTCAGCTTAGATCCAATTTAGGTTGGTCTAAATTGGGCCCATTTAAAAATCAGGTAATGCAGGAGCATTTTCACACCGGGCTCGAGTGGGGTGGCCTATGGGATGCAGAGGAACACTCGGGGTGGGTGACCCGTGTGAAGTGGGCGCCACCTGTGTAAGGCGGGTGGCTCGTATGAAGTGGAACCCATGTGAAGTGGGGCCTACGAGGGGGGGGGGGGGGGGGGGGTCGGCCGAGGTCCTTACCCATGGGATGTGGGGCCTAGGCTATGAGATAAAGGGATTGATTCACCATGCTTTATCAGTTCAAGCTTTTAGAGCAAGTGTTTAATTGTCCTGCATCATTAGGTTTAGGTCCTGACTCATTTAGGAATTGGGGTGAACTTTTAGACCTAGACCTTTTCTAATCCAAACTCAGATCTAGACCTGTTTATTGTCTATTTTGGTCCAATGAAGCATTGGGTTGAGTCATCCTATTTTCATGCCTATAGAAGAGTCTCACCTCTAGATGATGTTTCTATTCACAAGAAGCACAACTTAAATAGCTAAGTTTTTTATTGAATAAATAATAGCATAATCTCCAAAGCTCCATGCATACAATGTTCATTGTATCGGTATCATTACATGTGTCGTTGGCTGGGGATACAGAATCATTGTATCGTTATCACCGATACCCTTAAATGAATCATTGGCTGAGAGAAGCATGGGAAAACCGGTTGGATTTTTCAATGAAACTTGAGGAAATGCTAAAAATACACGTATTGCATATTTAGTAATAAAAACCTCGCCAAAGAGATGCATACATAATAAGTTTCCATTTAATGTGGCCTAAAAACATGTGTTGTTGTAAATAATCAATTCAATAGTAACTAAAATGAGTTAACATTATACAATGCAGGTACCAAACAATAACTAAGACCTTTAAAATGTAAAAGAACTAAAAAACATGCCTATCTAGACAACCCTCATACCCACATGGAGTTGAGAAGTGGCTCGTAGTTGTTACATATATAAATACATGCATGATGATCTTTCTTTCCATCCATCCATCCGTGCATGCTTGCATACATTAACACATGCATGCATGCATGCATGATGATCCATCCATCCATCCATCCAATCCATGCATGCATAGTGTGTGCATGTTTTTTAGTTGGGTCTATTCTTTATTTTATCTAAATTAAGTTGCGCTCACGTTTTTTTATCATACATACATATACACACACATACATGATCCATCGATCGATCCATCCATACATACATACATGTTCATCCATCCATCCAACCAAGCAACCACCCATTCAACCATCCTTCGATCTAGCTATGCATGCATACATGTATACATCCATGTTCCAGCCATCCATCCATCCATGTGTACATATGCACATCTATGTTCCATCCATCCTTCTATCCATGCATACATATGCACATCTATGTTCCATCCATCCATCCATCCATCCATGCATACATATACACATATACATACATGCATTTCATCATAAAACCATGCATGATACATCCATACCAAAAAAATTCAAATGGATTTTTTTAAAATAAACAGATTTTTTAAATTTGTTTTAAATAAGAAACTGATTTTCCACTAACAAATGCAACCTGTTGATCATAAACATGGACTATAAATAAGAAAACATTGAAAGAAAATAGATATATACAAAAAAGGTTGCAAGTATTTTTTTCTAATTAAACATTTTTAATATTTTTTTTTTGAAAATATTGATAATTAAATAATTGAAAAATCAAGAGATGAGCATGAATTGATAGATCAGCCCCTTCTCATCATCATATTAAAAAATAGGGTACCAATTACTTATTTTAAGGCAAGAAAAGGTTTTCTCCAATTTCCCCAAATTTCCCATTTTGATGTTATAATCTCTCAAGTTTTAACCCAAATTCGTAGCAATGCATGAAAATCATGTATAAACATGGATTTGAAGTGAAATCCATTAGAAAATCAAACCAAAAAACTCATTATGCTATATTTCATACCTCCTTCATTCTTGCCCATTGAGGTTTCGGTCCCCGATTTTCCCCCTTATGGGAGATTTGATCTGCAGAAAATGAAGCCGAGGTGTTGAAATCTACCCCCAAATTCAGATCTGAAAAGAAAATTAGAAGTTTTTTCTATTCTAGTTAGAAGTTTTTTCTATTCTCTATTTTTTTTTTCTGAATTTTCTCTAGAAATTAGCATGCTTTTTGTCGCAAGGGTGGTCATCGACGATATTGTATGGACGATGATATCACTGATACAATCAATACCTGAAATTTATGTACCTGGAAATATCGCAATACATTGGTGATATCAAGACAGTGTTTATACTTAGCAATATACAACGATTTATCGCTAATACTTGGAATTTTTTGAACTGCCAATGTTATTTATATCGTTGAGCTGGCAATACCAATAATATCGGCAATATTATCAATAATATTGTTGATACTCAGAGCATTGCATGGCTCTATGTAGCAATCCTACTTTAAATATAGATATAAAATAAAAAAATAAAAAAATAAAAAAGAGGAAGCCAATATTAAAAGCTTATTGGCTCACTAATGCAAGGTCATTTTCACATTGAGCTCGAGTGGGGTGGCCTATGGTATATAGGGGCACACTCGGGGTGGTGGGTGGCTCGTGTGAAGTGGGTTCGGCCGAGGTTCTAACCCATAGGATGTGGAGCCTATGATATGAGATAAAGGGATTGATTTTACATGAGTAGCAAAAATGGTTTCAGCTTTGAACTATGACAAGCCAAGTGATCAAGCAGTTGAGGAAAAGGGTGTAGGAAAATATATGTGATTGTGTATGTTATCCATTCACTCTTATGGAGCACTATATGTAAGTTTCTCTCAAGTTAATATGTGTGTGTTAGTCTTTTGGGCCATAACATGACATTTCTCTTGTTTCCATAACACCTCTCTCTCTCTCTCTCTCTCTCTCTCTCTCTCTCTCTCTCTCTCTCTCTCTCTCTCTCTCTACTTTCCACTTGGTATCAGAGTAGTTTATCCGACCTGCTTGAAACCCCCAATAATGGCGCCACTGTTGACATCAAATAACCCTACAAATAACATCAGTGGGTCCGGCCAGGTGAACATCTAAAGCAGAAAATATGGGGTTTGGAAGAGGATTTTGGAGGATTAATTGTGATTTTTATGGGATTTTTTATTAGTTTTTAAAGAGCGTTTCACACAAATTAGAAAAAGTCGGGAAACAATCTAGATTTTGGTTTTTTGGTTGTGTTACGTTTTAGGGCTTTTTGGGCAGACTTTTTACATGGGTTAGGTGTGGTTGATCATTAACAATCATCAAAAACAAGAATCGTAAAATTTCGTCAAGATTTGGGGGCGCTATGATGTTTTTGGTGAGAAATGGGTGCCAAATGGCCCTTGTTTTGGGTCCTTTTGTTAAAATTTACTGGTCTTCATGTTTTGATGTTATGAAATTGTAAAATCAGGTCCGAATTCATAGTAAGGATGGATATTGTGTAGTTAGTGTTCACCATCCGTGCTTAGAGGTAGTTACACACGCAAACCGTTTAATATAATGCTCAACCCAACTTAATGTGGACGATGTCTACAAGCAATGGAGCTTTTCCTTTACTGAGCCTTTGTTATCAGTCATGGGTGTAGTCCATCACATGCTGTGCAGTGTTACATATGTGTTTTCACATACTACCATTGTAGGCGTAGTCCCCCTCTTAACCGTTGTGAGTGTAGTTAACTCACTTGTTATATAGTGTTGCATATCTTTGAGAGGATTTTGCATGTGAATGGTGGTTTGGTGGCTCGATAATTGTCTAGTTTGGTTATATGGCCTTTTATTTGAAGAAAAGATTCAACAGACAATGAAAACTTAACCTACAAACAAGCAGCAATTCAAGAAAATGTGTCCCACCATGATGTGCTTGAGGGGGAGTTGTGGCCGAAGTTAATCGTTATCATCTTCTTCATTTGTGTTCCAAGTTGGGCATGATCAGTATCTATGCTTTAGCTTGTGTGTGCGCGTGTGCATATGTGCGTTTGGTGCCCTGGGGGGAGGGTATCCAAGAGGAGCTGTCTAATATTGCTACCCAATTCTCGAAAAGTTTTAATGGGTTTTCATGTTTGATGTGTCTTATCTTTTACTAGTCTTCTCTTTTATTCCTCTAAGCTGGGATCAGATTTGGTGCGGCCCTTTCCAATGGGCCCCACCTTGATGTATTCTATATCTACGCCGTCCATCCGTTTTGCTAGATCATTTGAGGAATGAGTCAAAAAATGAACAAGATCCAAATCTTAGGTGAACCATACTATAGGAAACGGCGGTGATTGAATGCTCTACCATTAAAACTTCCTAGGGCCACTGTAAGGTTTTCGTAATGTTTATTTTCCATCCATCCTGTTGATAAGGTCACATAAACCTGGATGAAGGGATACAACAAATATCAGCTTGATCCAAAACTTTCGTGGCCCATTAATGGTCAGTCATCACTTTTTCCTATGTATGCTCCACCTGAGAATTGGATCTGCTTTATTTTTGGGTTCATGCCCTAAAATGATTTCACAAAACAGATGGGTGCCACAGTATGGACATAGAATGCATACATCAAGATGGGCTCCACGGTAAGGGCCGCACCATCTTGGGTGAGGCCGGGGCAAGAGCTAATCCACTCCCCTCTTAAGCTCTAGAGGGTATTCTGGCAAAAGGGTACTTCTGGAAATACATAGCTAAAAAATGAAACCTGGAATTTCAGGTGAGCTAGCATACAATGGGCAGAGGTCTCCAAATCTGTAGCTTGTTTGTCTGAACATATGCTATTGACCATTTGTTGGTGATGCACATATTTCATTCAATTAGACATTACCGTCTTGCTGATTGGTAGCTTCTGCGGTTATGAGTGTTATTATGGCTTGTGATTTCAATTTGTGCTTGTTGTATAATCTGAAGCATCCCCACTTTGTTAACATTTTGCAGCACTATTTTGTTTTTCTTTTTTTCTTCTTTTCCCTCGTTTTTCTGCATGGCAAACTGTAGGTGCTTGCTGAGAAACTACCAGAACTTCTAGATTTTCACCAGGACCTTGTCAGCTTGGAAGCTGCATCAAAGGTATTCTTGGTTTGATAAATGAATTTATTTTATTCTTTTATTCTTTTATGTAGATAGATTTGCATCTAATTCAGTCAAATATCTAATTATTCATACAGATACAACTGAAATATTTGGCAGAAGAGATGCAAGCTATTAGCAAAGGATTAGAGAAAGTTGAAGAGGAATTGACTGCATCAGAAAATGATGGACCTGTGTCTCAACATTTTCGGAAGGTACTTAATGCTAAATCAGCTAATTACATGTTTGTCTGTGTGAAAGTAGTTCTCCATTTTGATATGCTGTTGGTTAGATTTGACCACGTCCAAAGGAGAGAATTGCTCAATGGCATTCTCTAAATGTTTAGTTTTCATTTATAAGAAGTCTTCACTGGAATTTATATACCTGACCGTGAGGGCCGAAGTCTCTGTTGACATTAAAATGTGGACCAGGTGCAATTTGTTGTGTGATCAAGCATGCCATGTTGCTCCCCAAGTATTATGGCAATCTGCACCTTCTTATGAAATGCTTCATTTTGTTCTATTTTGGACATACAAATTAAAGGTTAGGTCAGCAAAGAGGACTCATCGAATTCTAGCAAAGGTGGGGATCCTTGTTTTATATAGGTCTGGGGAGTTAAGTGGTAGTCTATGATACTTGGATCCTTCAATTAATCGGACTACCTGTATTACAGGGGATCCTTTTGCCAATGTTTCTTTTAATTTGGGGTTTAAAGGATCTCCTGTATCCAAACACCAAACAAGGTAAGGCGCTCGGGGATATCAGAGGCATAAAAAACATTTAATGTCAATTACCAGTGAATATGTTTTATGACTAAATGTACAAGCGGGCCATCTAGATTGTTGATCTGATCCAACCCACCCACCATGGATAAGGGATATGCCCCAAAGCTCTCTTGACATCTTTACTGTTTGAACTGTGGTCTGTAGAATGATTGTTAACTTATAGATTGCATTTTGAGCAATAGACAAATTTCTAACATGCCATTTGATGCTGGTAAATGCTATGTTCGCACCTACACATTGTTGACACAGTAAACACTCATGCAGTTATGCATTTCCTTGACCAAACATGTGCGAAGAGAAGATAAGATCCAATTTGCACTGTTGGTCATCATCCTCATCATCTAAGCCCTATCCCAACTAACTGGTGTCTGCTACATGATTCCTTTTCCACCATTGGGGCTAATCACTGTTTGAATTATCTCCGATATTATTGAAGTATCCCCGATATTATCTGTATCTCTAGCTCGGTGATACCGAAAACACTAATAGTATTAGAAATTCTAGGTATCGTCAACGTATCGCTAAATATCACTAAATATTGCTAATGTATTGGTATCGTCAATATTTTCAACTGTGTAAATTCAGGTGTCACTTGTATTGCCTATGCATTGATACCGCCAGTGTATCCCCAATATTTTCAAACGTGTAAATTCCAAGCATCACTTGGATCACCAATGTATCTGCAATATTTTGATAATATTGCCAATGTATTGATATGGCCAAAAATCTGTATCTTAAAAAAATTCCCATTTCATATTGACAATCTTTCCCAACAAAAATCTGTATTTTTAAAAAATTCTCATTTCATACCACAATCTTTCGTTTCTTTTCCAGTTGTGAATGATTTGTTGGGAAATATCATGTGTTTCCGATATTCTGAAATATCAATAGATGTTTGGATAGAAGGTTGGAGGTTGGATGGATAAATGGGATGGATGAGATAGTTGGACTGATTTCTTACAGCACATGCTTTTAGGCCCCCATTAAATGGAAACTTATCATGTATGCATTCTTTTTGCAATTTTTATTTTTATTTTTTTGTTTTGTATTCCAAAATATGCAAATATGTGTATTTTCACATCTCATGAAGTTTTATTGAAAAATTCCACCGTTTTCCCCATATTTCCCCACATTTCCGGTTATCAATGATATTGTCGACGATATCGATATTGTTTTCACATCCCTGGCTAGCAAAACTTGTAGCGATACCCGACACTTCGAACACTGGTGCTAATCAATAAGGACTTACTCAGGTCCTTTCCTTGACCCAACTATTGGTTCTAATCATTCGTTGTGTTTCATGAATGTATGTTGCATTTATATTTTATTTTCACTTTTTATTAATAACATTTTAAGTATTGGTCTTTTAATTGATGCAATTTATTGTTCAGACCTTGAAGGAATTTCTTGTTGTTGCTGAAGCTGAAGGGAGGTCCCTAGCTTCACTCTATTCTGGGGTGGTATGCTCTTAGCTTCATTTATTCATAGAACTTAAATTTATTGAATTTGCATGCTTAACAGAATATTCTGTACCTCACGGTTTTGGAGTTGGATGCTACAGGGTAGAAATGCTGATGCACTGGCCACCTATTTTGGAGAAGATCCCGCTCGTTTTCCATTTGAGCAAGGTCTTTCTAAGCCCGTTAATCTATATTTGTCTCACTGCTTCTGTACTTAAACCTGAAATAGGCAAGAGACCTAAGAAACTGGCTTCTTATGCATTTTTATGTGTTTTACTTGTAAATTTCCATATGTCGTTTACTTGAGTAAATTCCCGATATTAAAATACCGTCATTTCTCAGCTTTGTACCATGAAGTGCCCTACTAATACTAGTCGTCATCATCATCATAACCTTGTCCTATTCAGGGTCTGTAATGATATTTATAAGTAGCTACCTTTCTTAAGAACATTTTTTACTCATGAAAGCACCAAATTCTTTCATGATGGGTCCACAATTTCTTTGGTAATATATGATTCAGCCCTTGATAGACTAGGAATTATGTGAGCTACGTGAAGTCCACCCTGCGATGAGCCTGGCATCTTGCATGATAACTGGCCCATCCAACAGACACCATTGGATTATATAATCCTCTTGGTGGAAACATGATAAACACCTATTACTGTCATTTATTGCAACATTGTCTGTCAATAATAATTTATGCCCACAAGTAAGTCCCAGTTTCTGTTACAGGCAATCTAAAATTAAGTTAAAAGAATGCTAAAGCTTGTGAAATTATGTCTTTGTTCAGATTGTAATGTTGGGGTTGTATTATTTCCCACTTCAACTTTTGTCTTAGTGGTTCGTTAATAAAATCAAATCCATTATCTTTCAAGGAAAAAAATTAAGTTATTATTTCTTCACTTGTTCATATTCTTGAATCTATTAAATGTAATTAACATTGTAGTTAGAGGACTTGGGCGCATACCAGGTGCAAATGATGTTGGAACGCCTGCACGCTGAGAGAATCTAGGTGCACATATTTAGTTTAATTTATATCATGAATGTTATATGTATAGAGATATAGATCTTTGCTAAGGCGCACACGCATGCAATAAAGCTCGTGTACATGCCAAATGTGCCAGCATGGCACATACATTCAAGATCTAATATATCCATCAGGTTGGCCCGACCTTGTACATGTTTCCTTTATATATATATATATATATATATATATATATATATATAAAATATCAGTTGCACACTAGTTCACACGGAACTCGTGCGAACTTTTTTGAAAACTCATCATATGTGATGTGACTCCAAAATCTGAACGGTCCACGTGAAGCAACACCTCATTAAACCCCCTAGGCCCAATTTTTACTTTAATCAAAAACTTTGGTGAGCCATGAAAAATGAAAACAGTTTCCTCCCTTGATTTACATTTCTCTTTGCTATGGCCAACCAAAATTTTAGATCAAGGTGAAAATTTGTCCCTTAGGATTTCATGGGATTCCGCATCACATGGACCATTCGGATTAGACGCCCATGACACGTGTGCAAAGGTGCGTATGTGCGTTGGTGTGCACGTGAGCATGACTCTATACATACATACATATATATAAGCCAAGTTTTTCAAAGCCGTACATTTGTTTTGCAAACTATAGCCCAGCTGACCATTAGATCATCAACCTGATTCTTCGGATAGGGAATCAATGTAGTGGTAGAGCTGTACACAAACCGAGTTAGATCGGTAAACTTGCTCGACTCGACTCGAAAAAGCTCGATTCAACTTGGTTCGAAACTGAGTTCGAGCTGAGTCAAGCTGATTTTTGGAGCTCGGAAAAATTTCGAGCCAAGTTCGAGCTTGTCTAAGCTCGAATCGACTCGGATCGAACCTCGGCTCGAATCAAAACTCAAATCGAATCAGTTCAATGACTAGGTTATTTAGACATTGACATTGCTCACCAAGTGTTTGATGAAATGACTCAACGAAGTGGTGTTTTGGGTGCATACATTCTTTGCAAGATCAACTGGTGGCAAGGAAGGTATGATACGAAATAAATCACTACAAAAAAAAAAAAAAAAAAATACATGATAAAACTGCCCTTGTATTTTGATTTTGATTTTGATGTTGCCCATCGAATGTTTGATGAAATGCCTACAAATTGCTGCTATTGTTTTGCATACTATGAGAAATTGAAGGTGCATTCCATGTGTTTGAGAAAATGTCACAAAGGCTCGAACTTGGCTCAAATAGGCCCACCATAACTTTTATTTTCCATCCAATCTGTTCATGAGGTCACATAGACCTGGATGAAGAGGAAAAAGAAATATCATATTTATCCAAAACTTCTGACCTCAAAAGGGTTTCAATGGTAGACGTTCAATCTCCCACTGCTGTTTGCAGTGTGGTCCACTTGATCTTTGGATCTTTCATAGTTTTTGGCTCAAGCTTTACAACAAGCTCGCCAAACAGACAAACGGTTTGGATATAACGCATACCTTATGATGGGACCCACAGAACTTGATGACGTCAACACATCAGTTAGTTCGGTGGTGTGCGGTACACCAACCAACCCAAAATCACGTAAAAAGGGATCGGACACCCTTTTTTTGACGCAAAGAGGGATCGGACACCATCCAACCCAAAATCACGTAAAATCTTCACCCAAATCCGTAATTTTTCAGAGCTCGCGATGATTTCTCCGGATTTCGGAGAGGATTTCTTTGGATTTCACTTGGATTTCTTCGGATGTCAACAGATTTCTCTCCTATGACCCAGAAATGTCGACCACGGCCCACCAAATTCAGTAGAAAGCTCCGCTTTTAAGCAGATTGAACAGGTAATAGATTTTTTTTTCTATATATATTTTTGGAATTTCTGGATGGGATGCGGATAAAATGTCGTGGTATGTTGCGCGGATACAGTTCTATGCAAAAATCTGCCATATCGGGCATTATCGTGCGATATATTGGCGATATCTCACGATATATTGTGATATTTCGCACGATAAATGGAAGTTTGGCAATTTTCAGTATTTTTTTTTTTGTATTTTCAGAGGGTTTTGTATCGCTGACTGCCAATACCAATATTATCGGTTGATATTATCAATATTACGAACACTGGTTTCCTATAAAGAAATTATCACCCATTTTGTTCGATCCAAGGATCAACTTGCTGATATTCTTACAAAGTCTTTAAGTCGATATTCTCTTCATTGTGTTCATGACAAGTTGGGATTGATCAACATTTATGCTCCCAACTTGAGGGGGAGTCCAAAGACTGTTAGTGTATAGTGTGTGTAGTTAGTGGCTCTTTTAATGTAAGTGCATGTGCACTCTTTTCTCTTCTCCTACAGTGTACTATATGCTCTATTCTAATAAAACATTGTGTGTTATGGCATGTTGGCCTACACAGCATTTTCCCAAACTCTCCTTTCCTCTTCTTCTCTCACACTCTTTTCCTCCTTTCTCCACACCTTAATCATCAAATCACCTTCTACTCAGCACCTCTTAGCACATTGAATGTAAATATTGAGAACGCATCATATATGGATATATATTGGACCAACATTCAATTGTGTGCTGTTCCATTTTTTTTTCCTTTGGCAATGCTAGCTTGTCTGTCCATCACGCTAACCATGATGCCTCTCCATTGAGAAATCAATATGGTTACAGATAATAACAATGTACCTATTGGAAGAATTTTAAATTTTCATGTTTTGTTCTTAGAATTGAGTATCTTTCTTCCAGTCATCCGAACCTGCATGCTGAAACTTGTATGGGTTTCCTCGGTGACTTGGTTTTGAAGGTTTTTCAGCTTGATAATGTGCTTGGGCATGTAGTAATCCTTGCACACCAATTCCAAAGTAGCAAAGAAACTTAAGTGTGTTTGAATGTCCCTAGAAAGTAGGTGGTGGGATGATTTACTACCCATTTGATAACCATTGAGTTTCAAACAGAGAGCTGAAATGTTATTAATATTTATTTGGGTTATAATGGCAAAAGAAAACTGTAGCCGCAGAATGCAGTTCTAGTTTTTCAGTCCCCAGACAGAAGAATGGATGATTATCTCATCTCTGCCAAAATGTTTTTTCTGCCTGCAATTTGGGGTGCATCCAAATGCTTATGGACGAAGAAAGTGTGTATAACTTGCAACTCTTAAATTTCAATTTGAGGCTTAAATATCAGATCAGAGGGACCAAATTCATTCTTCTCCATGCTTGTTTTCAGTTCATGAATTCGATGGTGTTTCATCATTCTCATTTCCACCATTCCTTGGGCCCTTATGTTTCTACTATGCAATGCAGTTGCTTCTACGCTTCTCAACTTTATGAAAATGTTCGGGCGAGCCCATGAAGAAAACTGCAAGCAGCTTGAGCTCGAGAAGAAGAGAGCTCAGAAGGAAGCGGAGGTTGAGAAGATGAAGATATCTTCTCCAAAAACGGATACCGAACATCCGTTACAGCAGGATGTAAATTGCAAGCTATGAAGAAGCCAAATCTGTATTTTATGAGGTAATTCTTTTACTCTTCAATGCTTCTTGTCATTACTGATTGAATTTTCCTATTAACATTTTCCTTTTTGGTTTCTTACAGTATGGCCCACCTATGTTATTTCATCTTTCTGTGATTGCATCTGCCTCCCATCAGTTTTGGATTATTACAGATACCTACCCTGTTTCAAAGATTCGTTGCAAATTCACCCATAAGAGGAGAGGAATCACTTCTACCAGGCACTGTTATCTTTTGAGTAATTCACCTTTTTACTGCAATCGCATACACAACTAGTAGATCTGTGCGCTTACCGTAGTGCATCTCATCCAACACGTTCAGTGTGGTTGCTGCAGCATAAAAATGGGAATCCCAAACATTAGCCTGATCCAACCATTGGGCAACCCACCACGTCAACATGGAGATTCTTGGGTGGTTGTCCATTCTTTTCTATGGTGTGGCCCATCCAATGATTGGATTAGCGTGATTCTTTGTTTGCCCAACTTTTGTGGTGGAGCAACCCCAATGGATGGGTTGGATGTCATTTATACAGTGGTGGGCTCCACACAAAGGCAGAATGAATTACTGAGGAGAGGGTATTTTGGTCGTCTGGTGTCATATAAACTGAGGGAACCGGTTGCAACTAACGTATATTTTATTTTTTTTCACAGCCAGACAAGTCTGACCGTTGGATTCCTTTTCCATTTACCATTTATTAATCTAAAGCTTATTTCTTGGAACAGAGCAGCAGTTTGCGCAGGCGGCTTGTAAAATATTCACTAACCAGAGTACGCTTTTGTTGTAACAGTATCTTGAAATAGTAAAAAAAAGGCATTTTGGGCATCTCAGTTCATTTCTTCATCTTGTGCTTCTTTCAGTATTTTTTTTTTTTTTTTCATGTGTATATTCTAAATTACAGTGTATGTAAAGAGAGGAAGTCCATTGATGCAAACTGCTAAGAGCCATCTTTTCTTTTGGTTTTATCGTATTGACTAAATTTGGAAGATGTGATGCCAAAATTAGTGGCAGTTTTGTTTGATTGGTTTTGTTTGATTGAGCATTTGATACTCAGGCTGTGTATGACGCCTGATACGCAGGCACTCAGAACCCGTACACATGGCATGTTGATTAAACCAAATAAATTGTGGATCCCACTATCTGTCAGTCCTAAAATTAAGATTGGTTTAAGAATCTTAACCTCTGATTTAGGGACATTTCCTTTGTTGAAATAGGACCATAGCATATTTTTCAGTGTATTTCCACCAATCTGATAGTCAGATGATCAAATAAGCTTAATTGTTGGGTCATGATACATCTAAAGCTGGGACCCATCTTTTGACAGTTTGATTTGACTTACTTGGAATATATTCCAAGTATGTAATTTCTAAGTACTTCCTAAGTAGTTAGCATCGTATCATCCATCACATTCTGCCAGAGTATCAAAGTTTTCTTATTTTGTACAGGTTGGGGCCGACTTGTCTGTGATGTGATGTGGTCAGTTCACCTGTGAGTCCTGCCATGAATGAACAGGACGGGGATTGCATGCTAGCCGTCCATCTGTTTTACTAGCTCATTGTAAGGCATAAGACCAAAATTGAAACATGTCCAAAGCTCAAGTGGGCTACACCACAGGAAACAGTGGGTAGAATGACACTCACCATTGAAACCTTACCAGGGCCAACGATGATGTTTATTTGTCATCCGACCTGTTCATAAGGTTGCACTTACATGGTTGAAGGAGAAAGACAAATATCAGCTTTGATCCAAAACTTCTGTGGTACCTAAGAAGCTTTCAACGGTAGGCGTTCAATTCCCAATGTTTCTTGTGGTGTTGCCCACTTGAGCTCTGGATATGCTTCAATTTTGGTCTCATGCCCTAAAATGAGCTGTTAAAATGGATGGACGGCTTGGATAAGACACATTCATTACAATGGGTCCCACAAGTATTTGGGTGAAGGTCTCATCAATCTGGCCATTGGGTTCCATGACCCCATCGTCACCAAATGCTGCTGAAAGAAAAATGGCGTTCATACATCAAATGACAAGTCAGCATCACCAATGTCCGGCTGAGCTTTCATTAGAAAAGAGTGATTTGGTGGGATTTGTCGCACTAGACTATTACGACGCTGCTAGGTAGATAGATACTTTGGAGATTGCTGTTCTCAGCTAAACATGGCCCACCTCTTTTGTCAACGGCTATTTGCTTGTGTCATCAATTCAGTTTCATTGTGCATTTTCAGCCGTCAACATGACAAGGACATTGTAGGTTATAATCTAATGTGTAATTTCAACGTGGTTTATATCCTATTATTTTAGTCAAACTGTTTGAATTTTTTATTATTTTTATTTTTATATGATACCATAGTACAATTATCGTCAAGAGGTGCTGATCTCAGACTCAGAGTAGGTGGCCCACTCTTCAACGGTTGTAGTTCAGGTGACCAATTCTCATCTAACTATATATCTCTTATACAAATATGTGGCCCTAGAAATTGTGCAAAGCAAGTTTTAGGAAGTGTTCTGGAAACGCAGACTATAAAGAAGTGATATGATCACTCATGCATGCTGTTGAGTGGATTTCTCCGAGGTAAATGTGCCATAATGTCATACACGTGCAAGATCTGGGTCTTTCATCAGGTGGGCCAGCACGAAAATGAAGTTGGCCAATACCGGATATTACCCATTGGTCGTTGTCTCTAACCATAAATTCTTCGTATTCACATGAGGCCCACCTGATTAGCGAATGGGAACGATCTCTTGCTGGGGTATTCTCAGTGGGTGCCACCTGATGAGTACACCGTTCTGATCTCTTTCCCAGGCGTTCTCAAAGTGGGGCCCACCCGATGAATGGCCAGGAAGTTGTACACAGGCACCACAGCACTGTTCCAAGCTCAAGTACATGTAATCTGATAGAATCTACTCCACATGCATACAAAACTATATATATATATATATATATATATATATATATATATATATATATATATATATATATATATATATATATATAGAGCGCTGGAGCTCACGGTAAGCTTATCATGAGGTTGAGCTGTGTGGGCCTCACCATGATGCATGTCAACCATCAACACTGTGCATTTGATGGTTTCCCTTTAAATAATGGGATATCCCAAAAATCAGCAGTATAAGAAACTCAGGTGGGCCATACCATCTAAAATCATGTGAAGACACCGTTAAAACATATAAAAGCACTGGGTGGGGCCGGCCTGGGTTTTGAATGCTGCTTAAACTTGGTCTAAACCCTCATACAAGTGGGAGACACATAATGGATGGGTTGTATTTGCAAATCACATCTTTTGTGGGCCCCAAAAATGATTATGAATGTTTTAATGGTTGCACGGCCCCTCTCCACTTCTATATGTGGTGTGGCCCACAAAAGTCACAGATTGACTTGATTTTTGATATCTAGGTCCACGGTGAAATGGTGCATCTGACTGATTGGGTAGATGTTCGAAAGGCATCACGGCGGGGCCCACACAGCTCAACCACATGGGACGGAGCCGTGAGCTCGAGGGCATTGTACCTTTTCCCACATATATATATATATATATATATATATATATATATATATATATATATATATATATATATATATATATATATATATATATATATCAAAGGATCCTTGAAATTCCCAATGAGAAAGAGTAGAAAACTCCAGCAGTCGCACAAAACTAGAGTGACATCTGACAATTAAAAAAAATCAATAAAAATAAGATAAAATAAGAGTATTGTAATATGAATGTATTATTGACTGCTTAAACGTTTTATTTTTCTTTTGGACTCATGCACTATTTCCCAAGACATGCACATTCGTAGTTGTGTGGGACCCACCCTGATGTGTGAGTGCCATCCAACGCATCCATTGTTGGGCCACGCCAAACGGAACGGTGGAAAATACTGGAAGGGGGATGCCGAAAAGTCCAGATGGAATGTGGGGTCCATAGCGTTGTCTATGTTCAATCTAATCCATTCATCAGGTGAGCAGATCTAGGAAGATGTGATGTGTTCTGCCAGAGTAAATAACTCCCCTTCCCCCAAAACACACGGCTCAAAAGTCAATACTTAAAAGGGCAGACAAACGAGTATATGGATTCGAGCCATATCCTCCGTCCTCTACTGGGGGAGAGCGGATTCGGTCAGGCCGTGACTGTGGGGCCCACCATGATGTATATGTTGTATATCCACTCCACTCCGTCCATCGGTTTTTACAGATCACTTTAGGCCATGAGCGCAAAAATGAAGAAGATCCAAATCTCAGGTGAACCACACCACAGCAAAGAGTTGTGATTGAATGCCCACCATTAAAAACTTCATGGGACCACTGTAATGTTCATTTGCTACCCAACCTGTTGATAAGGTCACACGGACATGAATGAAGGGAAAACACAAATATCAGCTTCATCAAGCTTTTACGACCCATTAGATTCAATTACCCATGTTTTTTTGTGGTGTGGCCCACCTGAGTTTTGGATCTGCTTCATTTTTAGGGTCCATAACTTAAAATGAGGTGGAAATTTGAATGGGTATACAACACATACATCATGGTAGGCCCCGACGTCACGGCCTGACCGAAGTCGGTGTTACCGAATCCGCTCCCTATTGGACACACGTCATGGCTTCCATTAGAAATATTGTGATGACTAAATGGTCACATCCAGCAGTAATTCTTTTCTTTAAAGCTGTTAATTTTCCAGGCTATGGATGGATGGCCGGGATTTCCTAATAAGAGTGATTCTTTACGATCATAAGAGAAACAATGATTGCTCTCATAAGAAAATGGCCCAAATTGTTGTATCTAAACCGTCCTCGCCGTCCATTTTATATTCTATTTATCAATGGTTAGAAATGTCCAATCGGTCCACTTTGCATGGCAGCCGTTGAAACATTTGGAGGACTTAATGACAGTTCAGATCAATCAATTGGGATCACTTGTCTACTCAATGGACGTGGTACATTCAATATGGACGGGTTACTGTCCAATTCTCTGATACATGTGTGGCCCATCTGATGAGTGAACCAATTTGACTTTGGGGATATGACATGCTCATAGTGTGCCTTGTCCGATGAATGGAGCAGATCTCACATGTGTCATGTATCAGATGGTTATGATTGTCGAATCAATGTTATTTTCAAGATTTTTCTCTCGTGACGAAGGGGCCACGACTTGGACAATCAGCTTTGACTCGCATGTTCATATTCTAAGAGTTGTTGTGTTGCAGCGGGTGACTTTCGATTTGGGTGGGAGAAGAGTAGAAAATACTATTATAAACATAACCCTACTATTTAGGTATTTATAATGTAGTATCTTGTAAAGAATTTATACTAATTCCTAAGTATGTGACCGTACTTGCCTAATTAAACACCTTATTATGAACTTAACTAAGCCAAACATTAATCATTTCGGAGGAAAAACCTCATGTGTTAACTCATTTTAGAAATGTCCAAATTAACCAAACTAGCTCTATATTACCCGTTAGCAGGCTGCTAAACCCAAAACTATAAAAAGATGTATATTTTATCGAGCTTGACATCCATCGTGGATATTGTGCTGAGACCGTATTTAGAATCATTCAACTGGATCTCTCAAGGCGAGCATAGAGGATGTGCGAATGCCCTTAGAAAATAATGTGAACTTAAGTTAAATGCCTATGTCTACTCTTTGCCAAGTTGTAACTTTTGGACCATTAGATTATGATCAAAGTAAAGACACTGACTTAGATTAATACCTTGCACATATTCGTATAGTCGCAATCCCGATTGACGATTGGTAACCATAGAAGTAAAGTATGACCTTACCCCTTAATTGATGTGTCTGAATGTCGAAGTGGTCGTATCCAAACATAAATTTCCACTAAGGGCACGTATTTGATGGTGTAGATCAACCTTTACACATCCCCATGGGCCCCAATGGTTGGAAGCCACCTCCCATAGTGTTAGTATATTAAAACTCTATCCATTAGATCTATTAGCACCACACCTAAAGCTATAAAAGGTTCATTGAGCAGCCCCTTCACTCCATACGAATTTGTGCCCAAACTTGGAGAGAGAGAGAGAGAGAGAGAGAGAGAGAGAGAGAGAGAGAGAGAGAGAGAGAGAGAGAGTGTGTGTGTGTGTGTGTGTGTGTGATTGTGCAAGGTGGTGCTCTCTCTTACCTCTTTCCCTTCAATCAAACCCTAGCCACTACTGAATCCTCCATTGCATCCCTTCCGTTGTCAGAGGTAAAGATCGAAGCATATTGTCATGCCCCAAACTCAGAAACCAGGCTAACAAAATTTTCGATCGACGAATTCGATGCCGACGGCCTCCGTAGTACTCCATTCTTAGCTCCCAGCACCCATATACCAAGTTCTGATCCTGGATCCTATAAGGAGGATCTTCAACATGAATTTGATTAACAGTAAGCATAACACACAAACAACAACCAACAACATCATCATAAATCCACTATGATCAAAAACTTTTGAGTACAATGCACATAAAGGGAAATATAATAACAGAATCGAAAGCTCCAGAAGTCTGTTGCACACTCCAATCTCAATGCTCTTATGGCATCTTAATGTCACCTACACGCATCAATCGTGCATAAGCTTATAGAAAGCTTAGAGGGTGGTGTAAGTGTGTGTACAATATGAGCATGCTCAGAATGTAATATCAGAGTAATGCGAAATCATGCTGATGAGTACATGAATGCAATCAGCCATACCAAGGTTACGCGGTGCAAGACATAAATATTATCGGTCACACCAAGGCTATATGATATAAGGCCTACATAGTCAATATCATGTGTAAGATGCAACTCAAGCATACCAATCCACATATTAATGTAGCTTATCACTAGAGTATCAAATATCAGTATAGTTCTCACACTGGACAATCACCGCGGTTTAGTACACTCCAAATGACACTACCCCTTTCTCAGGCGCACAGTCCAAGTGAGCATAAGAAACCTACTATCTGTCTGACCAATAGCCTGTCAATACATATCCGGCACATTGATATCGAACACATTTAAGAGCTGATCATACTCAACCTATCAATGCCCCTACCCTCGGGTGGAAAATGCCTCACCCCTTCTAACCGACCACGACACAGTAGGAGATGCAGCATTCTGGTATTCAGCTCTCGTACGCTCATGTATCCACTCGGTCTCGACATTGGAGTCATCCTCTAATACCATCAGATTTAGAGATTTTCACCTAGGGACATCTATGGCACCTCGATGCTAGTAACAGTATTTTCGGTTTCTGATTATACCATCCACAATATGCTTGTGGAAGCTATAGCCCTGATGTCGCTAGGGCGTACAGTAATTATGTCATACAAATGTGAGGTGCATGAATCACACTATCAGTT
This sequence comes from Magnolia kwangsiensis, assembly GCA_037074715.1. Taxonomy (NCBI): domain Eukaryota; kingdom Viridiplantae; phylum Streptophyta; class Magnoliopsida; order Magnoliales; family Magnoliaceae; genus Magnolia; species Magnolia kwangsiensis. The sequence continues at coordinate 19,231,009 of CM073582.1, forward strand.
ATGTAGTAATCTTACGTGTACCGCGCACTCATGTAGGGCAACTCTGCCTATCAGGGAGCTCATAAACAATCTGCCCAAAGGCATATGCTATGACCAGTCACTCTTCATATCAAACATACATATGATGCGTATGAGCATGAATCATGGAGTTATACTAAGCATGTTATATGGTGATGAACTCTATTCATAACGAAGATGGGCCTAAATGGCCTACATACAACAAGTATGGGCCTAACAATGGGCCTTAGGGAGAGTTACAATACGGACATTTAACCATCATTCCTCTTACAATGTGGACGTCAAACCATCATTGCTCTCAAGGCATGACTCGTCATAAACATCATTACATACATCATGGTGGAATCATACACCACAATAGACCTCATATACATCACATCCAGTCTCACACAAAGGCCTCACATACATCTCATTGGGCATCACTCATGGTCCTTATATACATCACATTGGACCTTAACCCATGGGCCTTAAATACATCACAATGGGCCTCATACATCAAGTGAGCCGCATGTAAGCCCCGTATCCTAGACCGTACCGTTCCATAGATTTTCGCGGTCTTACCAGTCGAATTTCGACAACATTTGACTGTTAACCAATATTTAACTGCGACCCTGATTCGTATGCCGTCAACCCGTATCGACTCAACTCAAGACTTTTACCATAGCGACGCACCGTCGTTGCGGTTCCGAGGCCACGACTTGCGCGCCGAGGCGATACCCTAGTCAAGAGATGTGGGCTAACGTTCGGTGCGAAGAAAACGCTGCGCGTTGCGAAACCCAAGAGAATCTCTACGAGGTGTCACATCAATCCCATCAATCCATCAATCCATCACATGTCAAGTACATGTCAAGTACACATCACCTTTCACCCATTTCCAAGCAACTACAAAAGTCAAGAGTCTCTTACAAGCCCATACCTTTCTTACACCAAAAGCCCTCAAAGTCAAAAAGTTCTTACACCACCTATGCTTTTCTTACACAAATGGCCACAAAAGTCAAGATTTTCTTACACCCATCACTCACCACATCCATCACCCATCTCTCTCTCCCTTTACAACTCTCTCTCTCTCTCTCTCTCTCTCTCTCTCTCTCTCTCTTTCTCATTTTCAAAACTCAAAAAAATCTAAGGAGAGAAATCCCATACGTATGAGAATTCTCCAAGCCTTTCCCTCTCTTTCAAAACTTCAAGTATGGCCCACTTTCCTACCCCATGATCTCTCATCCAAACCATCCATTCTCCATCTCCTCCATTGGAATCAAAGCTAAGGTGCTAAGGAACTCATAGGAGCAAGAAGATCGAACGGTGGGTGCTCCTCTAGAAGTAAAAAATCTGATTTCTATAGCCTAGATGTTTTCTTTCTTTCATGAGGAAAGTGTAGGACCCACCAATCAATGGTGGAGATCCCATACAATCCCATGGTTGTGGCCTAATGGCCTACCTTATGCATGCATGATCCATGCATGGGGCCTTTCTCTATGGGCCCCATCATGGTAGTTTTATTTCATATCATATTATGTTTGGGTCATCTAGACCTTATAACCATGGTGAGGATGACATCCTCACCATGTATTTTAATTATAGGTCATGCATGTGCAAGATCCATGTTGTAAATGTAGATCTAGGTATGATGTGCGGGTGTGATTGATCTTGGGAGGGCTCAATAGTGGCGGAGCCCCTTTCCCTAAGGTCGGATTGTCCTTTTATCTCTCTTTTTCCTTATTTTATTTGCTGATGTGTGTGGCCCATTAATGTATTTTCCTTTTTATTTAACTTCTATAATAAATTTTATCTAAGTACATGTTGCTGTCCAGAATTTTCTGAACAGTTTCTGGTTATTTTTAGACTAGATTTTAGGACTGTTTGGGGGACTATTCATACCTATAAAATATACTTTTCTGAAAGGTAAGGATCTCATCTTTATGTCCTCCAAATTTCAGCCCCAACCGACCTTCATTGGGGTCTCAAAGGTGTGGTCCAAGTGAGGTGGACAGTCTGGATTTTATGCACTGTTCCAACAACATTCCACCATGGACAGTTGGATTTTTAAAATTTATTAAAATACCTATGGGTGTTTAAAAATTATAAAAATTTTCAGGCGGGTGGCGTACTTATGGTAGGACCCACCTACAAAATTTTGGGGCCAATGGATGCCTACATACACCATGGTGATGGCGGGACCGGCCCATTATAATATGGTGTCCAGATCAGTCCGATTTTCAGGAAAGATTGATTTATGTAAATGAATTAAAATATTTAAAGATGTTCAAAATTTCTGAAATTTTTTAAGAATGTGTTCCACTTATGCTAGAACCCACCTACCAAATTTCAGGGTCAATGGACCCCTGTACACACCGTGGTGAGGGTCAGACTGGCCCACCACATTGGGACGTTCAGGTCTGTCCGATTTTTTTAGACAGTCTATTTTGTTTAAATTAATTAAAATACTTAGAGATATCTAAAAATTATGAAATTTTGTGGGGGTATGTCCCACCTATGGAAGTATCACTCTGTAAAATTTTAGCCTCAAGTGACTCCGTTTGGGTATCCAAAAGAATTGGCCAAGATGGTTGGACTCCCAGATTTTTTCTGCTGTGCAGTCCAGCAATATGCCTTGATAAAAAAACCATAATTCAAAAATATTTCTTCGGATGGTGGGCCACTTTTTGGGTTTCCTCTCATTGTATGCATGATGAGGGACCTTGACCCTCAATTTTTAGAGTTTTAGAGGCCTTGGACCCACTCCAATGGAGTGCCCAAATTTAGGACAGGAACATGTTATAATTATGCTGGCCTTGGGCTGAAATGTTGAGGAGTGGGGCCATCATATTATAAAGATCTTAGAGAAAATGATTTATACATTTAGTTCCTTAAATGTTGGGCTTAATGAATGCACTTTTGAGGCCCACCACAGTTGAATTTAATTGGGTCCATGAGTGTAGCTAGTTGTTGAACTATTTAAGGCCCATAGAGTGGACCCATTTGATGTGTTCCAAGGCCCATGGGACTAGGCCCATTTGATGTAATTTAAGGCCCATAGAGCGGACCCATTTGATGTGTTCCAAGGTCCATGGGATTGGACCCATTTGATGTATTTTAAATCCCATGGGATTATGCCCATTTGATATGTATAAGGCCCATGGGTCGAGAACCATTTGATGCAATCTAAGGCCCACGGGTTATGACCCATTGCAATGCGCATAAGGCCCATTGGTGCGGCCCATTGATGTGGCCTATTTGATGAGTAAAAGGCCCATATGACATGACCCATTTGATGTATTTAAGGCCCAATGGGGTGTACCTAAGGTCCATTGCAATGTGTGATCTCAACCTGGTTTACGTAATGTTATTCACTACGGGCTACACCTTGGGAGCAATGTTGGTTTGACGTCCACATTACGAGTATAATGTTGGTTAAATATCTGCATTGTGACTCTCTCTAGGGCCCATTGGTAGGCCCGTACTTGTTGTATGCAAACCGTCTAGGCCAGCTGCATTGTAAGGATAAGGCATTACTTTATAACATGCTTAGTATAACTCCATGACGCACAGCCCATTTGTATCGGTCCATTTGATCGACCTGCTCGTATCGGCCATTTGATTGATTTATCCCATATGATTGATTAGGCCCACCTTGATATATTTGTGGCCTGTTGCTAAGGCCATATATGAGGCCTATTGTTGAGGCCCACCTTGATGTGTATGAGGCCTGTTGTTGAGGCCCACCTTAATGTGTATGAGGCCCATTGTTGAGGCCCACCTTGATGAGTATGAGGCCCGTTGTTGAGGCCCACCTTGATGTGTATGAGGCCTGTCGTTGAGGCCCACCTTGATGTGTATGAGGCCCGTTGTTAAGGCCCACCTTGATGTGTATGAGGCCCGTTGTTGAGGCCCACCTTAAATATATATGATGCCCATGTTGCAAGGCCCATTGTGATGTATACAAGGCCCATGGGTCATGGCCCATTGCAATGTATGTAAGGCCCAATTGGTACGGCCTATTCGATATATTTATGGGTCCATGTCATTAGGCCCATCCTGTTGTATTGGTGACCCGTCCATTGAGGCTCACCCGTGGTATATATTTGAGGCCCATGTGTAGGGCCCACCTATTGTGTATTTAAAGGCCATGGGTTGTGGCCATAGTAATGTATATTAGGCCTATGTGATGTAGCCCATACTGATGTGTATTAGACCCAGATATGTGACTCACCTACGAAGTATATTTGAGGCTCATTGTGATATATTTGAGGCCCATGGGTGTGACCCATCCAGATGTATTTGAGGCCTATGGGCAAGGCCCATTGTGATATGTGTTAGGCCCATGACCAGGGCCCACCTGTTTCATATATTTGACCCTTATGTGAGGCCATGTGCCCATTATATATTTGATTATATGTGAGTCATTCCTTGGGGGCAATGTTGGTTAAAAGTCTACATTGTCGATACCGGTTATTGATACCGTTTATGAGTATGTGACATCATAACATCATGATACATGCCCATTCGCATCATCTACATGTTTGTTATGAGATGTGATTGACCATTGCATATGTCATTGGGAAAGATGATGTGAGACTCCCTGATAGGTGGAGATTATCTCACATGAGTGCATGACATGTATAGGATTGATGCATGATTGGATTGTATGACTCATGCATCTTGCATTGTATTGTGATTACAGTACACCCTAGTGACATCAGGGTCGTAGCCTCCACAGGCATACCGTGGATGGCCAGATGGGACACCGAAAATCTGTTTGAGCATCAGGCAGCCATAGATGGCCCTGGGTGAAAATTCCTAAACACCCTCTTAGTTCCAGAGGATGCTCCAACGTCTAGACCGAGTGGGTAGATGAGCGTTGAGTGCCAATTACCAGATGACTGCGCTCTTCACTGTGTCGTGGTCGGTTGGAAGGGGGTGCGACCTTACTCGTTCGAGGGAGTAGGCATGGCTAGGCTAAGTTTGACCAGCTCGAGGAATGGGTCCGCTATCGACGAGCCGGGTAGGTATTGGTAGACTACTGACAGGCGGATAGTGAGGTCTTTTCCACTTACCCAGTTGTGAGCTTGATTGGGGCGGCAGGTAGTGTGAAGTGTAATAGACCCCAATGGTTTCTCCAGAGAGGAACCGTACTGATATGAGGACTGACATGATATTATGACACCCCGTCTCTGTTGTGCATGTGGGCGGGCACATGTGGGTGGACGCTGATGTGGGCGGGTGTGATGTGGGAGGGGCTGAGGCCTGGGTGAGCTACCACACTGGGTGAGCTACCAGCGGTTGGCAGGCTACTGTGCTGACAGGATACTGAGTAGGAGTTGCATACTCATTCATTCATCCATTTACTATCCACTCGGGCTGGTGGTGTGCAACTAATTGTTGTGTATCGTCATTATGATAAGGATTTCGGTTGGGCGCGCGACTAACCTGAGATCAGGAGTTTACCACGTTAAGTCAGACTATCCAAATTTAGGTATGGGACTGGTTTGGATAGAGGTTCCTTGTGGTGGACCCCGTAACCTGCGATACTACGTACTATCATCCCAACATCACACTCCAGCATGGTCATTCCATTAGCATCATATACTGCATATTCTATTACATCTTCGGCGTGTGGCATTGTGGGTCGTTATGTTTCTGTATTCCTATGACTTAGATGAGAATGATGATATTTATTAGCTCTTTCGAATTGTACATTACATTATATCCTTGTCATTCGACATTTGATTATCTATGACTCATCATTTGCATAGCTGTCTTATATTACGTATTCTGATATTGATTAACTTATGGACTTGTTCATACTTTTACTTATTCTGTTATCGCATGATTATAATCTTGTCAGTATTTCTGTTTACGTTGATAATTCCTTATAAGACCCGTATCTTGGTCCGTACCTTTCCGTAGACTTCCGCGGTCTTACCGGTCGAATTTCGGCAACCTTCGACCCTTAACCGATGTCGACGCGCGACCCTGATTCATATGCCGACAACCCGAGTCGACTCAACCCAAGATCAATACCATAGCGACCGTGCCGTCGTTGCAGTTCCGATACCGCGACTCGTGTGCCAAGGCGATACCCTGGTCAAGAGATGTGGGCCAACATTCGGTGCGAGAAAATGTCGCGCGTTGCGAAACCTAAGGGAATCTCTATGATGTGTCACATCAATCACATCAATCCCATCAATCAATCAATCCATCAAGCCATCACATGTCAAGTACACATCACTTTCATTCCTTTTCCCAAGCAACCACAAAAGTCTCCCAAACCCATACCTCTCTTACACAAAAAGCCACAAAAGTCTTCACCACCCATACCTCTCTTACACAAAAGCCTCAAAAGTCAATACTTTCTTACACAACCATCATTCATCCATCCATCCATCTCTCTCTACATCACTCTCTCTCTTTCTCATTTTCTCATCTCAATCCCAAGCAACAAAGAGACCATACGTATGGAATTTTCCAAAAATTCCTAAACTCCAAGTGGCCCACCTTCCTACCCCATCATCTCCCATCTCAACCCTCCATTCTTCATCTCATCCATTGAAGTTGAAGCTAAAGTGCCAAAGAACCCCTAGGAGCAAGAAGATCGGATGGTGGGTGCCTCTATAGGATATTTTTTATTATTTTTATGATGGGCCAAGTGAGGCCCACCGATACATGGTGTGGATCTCACTTGGGATCCTAATATGTGGCCGATGGACCACTTGGATCATCATGATCATTCCATGATGGGGCCATTCTCCATGGACCCCATTATGATGTTTATTTTCTTTTCAAAGGTCATCTAGACCATCCATGTTGGTGGGGAAAGGATCCCCACCGTTGATTTTAAATTTCGGTGGTCCCACATGCTTTAAGGCCCACTTGATGTATGATTCATTGTAAGGGAGGGCCCATAATGTCGGGGTTCCTCCATCACAAGGCGTGTCCCACTCTCAATGTCTCTCTCTCTCTCTCTCTCTCTCTCTCTCTCTCTCTCTCTCTTTTATTTCTTTCATTTTGTTTTATTTTATTTTATTTTATTTTTATGCGATAGGATTGTGTGGCCCACTTGAATGGACCCCACCTTGAAGTATTCTTTAGTCCAAGTTTCCTTCAAGTGGGGCCCACCTTAAATGTTGAAATACACCATCCATCAGTGGCGGCCCACCTAATCAGGGCCCCACCATAATCTTTTCTTAAATGCCAACCGTCCAGCGTCTGGGACGCTGGACGTCCCTGTATGAAAAAGGGAAAAAGAAAGAAGGAAAAAAGAAATTTTAGGGTGAGCTACCTGCATAGGCCCCACCCTGATGTATCGTTCTAATCCAAGTCGTCCATCCCTTCCACCATCTCATTTTAGGCGTTAAGCTAAAAAATGAGATTGAACGGAGCACTTGGTGGGCCATAGCGCCAAATATTGCGTCCTCACCATTCAAATACTATTTTCTCATTTTATTTCACTTCCTAAGCTTATAAAAATTCGAACTTTGGACTCATTTCGATTGTTACGGGCCACTGAACGCAATGCCCGGAGCGGATTTCATTTTAGCGGGCCCCACATGCGAAAAACTCCAAAAAACTAGATTTTTCCCAAAAATGCTAAGAGGCAGAGCCTCTGCATCTCTTGACAGCGAGCAGCGCTGCACGCTGCTGCGTACAGCTGTGGAGACGGCGGGCGGGCGGGCGTCCAGCATGGGACCCACGGCTCCAGCCGTGGGCCCCACCGTAATGTTTATTCGTCATCCAACTTGTTCACGAGGAGGGTCCCCTCCTCAGGTGGGCCCCCTCCAAATTTCGGCCAGATCCAAAACTCAGGTAGCCCACACCACGTGAAACAGTGTGAATTGAATTCTACCGTTGAAAAGTTTTTGGGGCCCACAGAAGTTTTGAATCAAGCTGAAATTTATGTTGTCCCTTCATCCAGGTCCGAGTGACCTTATGCATGGGTTGGATGCCAAGTAAATATTACAGGGTGGGCCCCCCAAGGGACCCACAGTGATGTTTGTGAATAAATCCACCGTCCGTACGGATGGTGGAGCCCTGTAAAGTCCACACCGTCCAGCCATCTTTGAGGGCCGCTGGACGGTCAGTGGCCCATCCATGATGTATGACTTGTATCCTAACCGTCCATCCATTTATTTTTTTTATTTATTTTATTCTTTCGATTGGGCTAAAAATGAGCTAGATCTATGCTTCAAGTGGGCCCACTTTGGTATGCGTATCGGGCCCATGTTGACCCACTTATGGGTATCCATTGGGGCCCACTTTGACGTGGATCTTAGGCCCATGCAATGGGGCCATCTGGTGTATTATGAGGCCCATGGGATTGGACTCATTGATGCATTCTTTTTAAAACCCATAGAAGTATGCCCATTTGACTCATATAAGGCCTAGGGGTTTAGGCCCACTCTGATATGCATGCAAGCTCATGGGTTAGGCCCATTTGATTTGATTAAGGCCTAGGGGTTTAGGCCCATTTGACTCATGTTAGGTCTATGGTTTGAGGCCCACTTGATCTACATGTGGGATCCAATTGGTGTGGCCCATTGGTCACATATTAGACGCATGAGACTAAGCTCATTTGATGCAACCCAAGGCCCACGGATTTTGACCCATTGCAATGCACATAAGACCCATTGGTATGACCCATTTATGTGGCCCATCTGATGAATAGAAGGCCCATAAGATATGGCCCATTTGATATATATGTAAGGTCCAATGGGAAGAACCTACGGTCCATTGCAATGTGTAAATCCATTTCAGGCTAAGTACCGATGTTTACAAAGAACGTGCCTTGGGAGCAATGTTGGTTTGACGTCCACATTGCGAGTGTAATGTTGGTTGGATGTCCACATTACGACTCTCCTTAGGGTCCATTACTAGGCCGTACTTGCTGTGTTTCGGCCGTCCAGGCCCATCTGCGTTGTAAGAATGGTTCATCACTCATTTACATGTTAGTATAGTTTCATGACTCATGATCATATGCATCATATGTATGCTTGATATGGGGATTGACTGATCATAGCATATGCCTTCAGGCAGGTTGTTTATGGGCTCCTGGTTAGGCAGTGTTGTCCTACATGAGCGCACGATATGCGCAGGATTTGTTGCATGACTGGATAACGTGAATTATGCATTTCACATTTGTGTGACATGGGTATTGTACGCCCTAGCGACATCAGGGCCGTAGCCTCCACAGATGCATCGTGGTTGGTAGGATTGGATATCAGAAATCTTGTTCTACATGGGGTGCTATTGATATCCCTGGGTGAAAGTCCCTAAACCCTTATGGTACCAAGAGGTTGCTCCAACGTCTAGACCGAGTGGGTAGATAGCGTTGAGTGCCGATTACCAGACGGTTACGCTCTCCACTGTATCGTGGTCGGTTGGAAGGGGGTGCGGCCTTACCCACCCGAGTGTAGGGGGCAATGCTAGGCTGAGTTTGACCAGCTCGAGGAATGGGTCCGCTATCGACGAGTCGCGCCCGATATTGGCAGACGGATAGTGTGGTCTCTTTCACTTACCTTATTGTGCGTTATGTGGCAGCAGCCTGGTTTAGAGTGTACTAGACCCCGGTGATATCCCAAATTTTGAGCTGTATTGATGTATGGACATAGATGAGGATCTGTATGCTTGAGTTGCATTGCACATCGTATGGCCTTGGGGTGGCCGATACCATTCATGTCTTGCATCGCATAAGCCTTGGTACGGCTCATGATATTATGGTTCCATCTGCATATTCCGCATTACTCTGACATTGCATGTTCATATTACTACCTTGCGCACATACTTTCACCACCCTCTAAGCTTTCTATAAGCTTATGCACGACCGTTGTGTGCAGGTGACGTTGGATCGCAGCAGCGCTGAGGCAGGAGCACATTGCAGAGTATTTTGGAGTCTTTGTTCTTTACCATTGTATTTCCCTTTATGCTCATTGTACTTGTAAAGTTTTTGATCATAGTGGAAATGTAATGGAGTACTTTGTTATTGTTTGTGGGTTATGCCTTTGGTTATGCTTATTACAAATCAAACTGACATTGAAAATCCTCCTCGTAGCATCCCAGGATCGGAACCTGACGAATGGGAGCTAGGATCTGAGAATGGGGTTCTACGGAGGCTGTCGGCGCCGGATTCGGCGATCAAAAATTTTGTGAGCCCGGTTTCTGAGTTTGGGGCGTGAAATTCTTGCTCTTATCAGTGTTTCTGCTTATTCAGTCATTGTATGGTTTATGGATTAATAGTTTTCCGGTATTGTATGATTATGATATTGTATTGAATACTTGGCACTTATCTCGTGCACACACTTACACCACCCTCTAAGCTTTCTATAAGCTTATGCACGATAGATGCGTGCAAGTGATGTTAGGTTGCAGCAACATTGAGCTTGGAGCATGCAGCTATTTTCTGGAGCTTTGATTTTGACATATATATTTTCCTTTTAGCATTGTATTCAAATGATTACATTAGTGGATATGTGATGGTGATGTTGCCTTTATGATTTGGGTAAATTTGTGGTTATGCTTCTTACTAGTTAAATGTATATAAAAAAAATCTTCCTTGTAAGATCTCAGGATAAAAAATCTGACATATGAATGCTAGGAGCAGAGAATGGGGTACTACGGAGGCTGTCGGCACCGGATTCGGCAATCGGGATTCCTGTGAATCCAATTTTTGGGTTTGGGGCGTGACACCGCATCACATGGGCGGCACCAATGGGCCTAATATACATCAAGTGGGCCATATCAATGGGCCTCATATACATTAAGTCGGATGTATCAATGGGCCGCACTAATGGGCCTCATATACATTAAGTGGGCCACATCAACGGTCCGCACCAATTGGCCTCATGTACATCAAATGGGCCACATCAACGGGCCGCACCAATGGGCCTCATAAACATCAAGTGGTCCGCATACATTCTCAAAAAAATGAATCGTATTAAAAGATCATCTAGACCATACTACAACTAGCAGTGGAGACAATGATTTCCACTGTTAAAATCCTACAGGGCCACCATAAAGTTTATTTTTCATCCAATCTATTAATATGGTCACAAAGACCTGAATCAAGAGGAAAAACAAATATCATATTGATCCAGAACTCCTATGATCCCTAAAGGATTTCAATGGTAGCCGTTTAATATCCACTATTATTTGCAGTGTGGTCCGCCTGATAGGTGGATCACATACATCATATGGGACCCATAGAGCTTGCAGACGTCAATACAGCAGCTACTGCTGCTTGTGGGTCCACTGGTCCATCGTCCAGATGGACATTTTGGATTAAAAGTGGATGGACAACGTTGATAAAACTCATGCGTCATGTGGGCCTCGTCCAGATGGACGGACGGTGTGGATGTACCCCACATGTATCATGGAGGGACCCATGGAATTTGGTAACGTCACCACTCCAACTATGTAGCTGGTGTGAAATGCACCAGCCAATTCGCGTCCAAGAAGGTGGGTCCCACGTGGGGCTCACCATATATACGTGTGTGTGTGTATAATTTTATATTATTATTATTATATATAAAAAAGAAGACCTCAAGCGTCCAGGCCCTGGACAGCGTGGACATAAAACACATAAATCATGGTGGTCCCCAGCAATTGGATGGACGTTTGGACGTAACATATACATCAAGGTGGGTCCCACCCACACGTGTCACACGTGTGGGGTGGGCCCACGTCCAAGACAAATGGACGGCTGGGATATACAGATACATCACGGTTGGCCCCACCAGTGTCTACTGGATTAAATCCGGCAGCCTTAAGCTGCATGGAATAGGGGTGCACAACGTACCAGTAAAACTGTGGAACCGGACCGGAACTAATCCAACGAACCGGTTTGGTCTGGTTCTAGACTGCACTGATTCTAGTTTCAAAAATCCAAGAACCGTTGGATACAGTTCGATTCCGATTTAGGGGCTCGTAGAACCGATCCGAACCGTTGATCCGAACTTGTGATTAAAATAAATATATTTAAAAAAAATGTATATGTGAGAGATGGGATTATGTTTTTGGAAATGAGCCTAGATGAAGGGTCTGTGGTCTGTCTTGTTTAAAGGCCTGATAGAGTGAGGTTTTAGCCACTGTATAAGCACAAATAAAGACAATAAGTAGGCCTAGTAAAGGAGAGTGAGATTAAGTAGAAATGGATAATGGGTCGGGTTTTTAGGCCTTGTCTTTAGGTTAAATGGGCTTGCATGAATATATGTCCATTTTACAGAGTTTTTGGGCTGGATTTTACAAAGCCCGGAACCGTGGAACCGATCAAGAACTGAACCGGTTTTCACAATCCGGTTCCAGTTCGGTTCTAGGGTGCTAACGGTCCAGTTCCAGTTTCAAAAATTGTAGAACCGTTAGGGATGGTTCGGTTCCAATTTCACCCCAAAACCAAACTGAACCGACCCGTGTGCACCCCTAGCATGGAACCCACCGTCTAGATGGACAATGTGATAAAACACAAACATCAAGGTGGGCCCCACCCCTTTCACACGTGCAGGGTGGGTCCCACACAAGCCATAAAATGTTCTCTTCAAATTGCTAGACGATATGGATTTAATGCATACCTTATGTGTGGGGTCCACCACATGGACAGTTGGATAAAACACATTCATCAAACGGGACCCACAAAACTTGTTGACGCTAAGCTCAGTAGCCATGTGTTGTTGGCCGTCCAGCAAATCGACTGCCCTGATTTAACGCATGCATGCCACAACTTTGATCAAGCGGATATTTATGTTTTTCTTCCATTCGGGCTAGCCCGAAAATGTGCAGCAAGTGGGCCACATCTACTGGATGTCCAGAAAATCTAGACAGTCCAGATTGTTGGACACATCAAATGGGATATACAAATCATCACCGTCATCAAAATAAGAAGAAGAAGAAGGTGTAGTGGAGGGACCTCGCCATTATGAGCCCCTCATATGATTATAATACATACATCAAATTTGGTCCTATTAAAAGTGGGTCATCAAATTGAAATTCAACGATGGATCACTCACCTATTGGCCTTCTTCTTGGTCTCTTAGAATGCTAATCTCCTAAGCTCATTCTTCGATGGTGGGGATGAGAGCTTTTGGGATAGGGAAGTGGGCTACACCTAGCTTCTCCTTGGGAGGCTTGGACATTAGCTTCTCATGGGTTGCTTGGGAGTGAAGAGAGAAATGAAAAAGATAGAGAAGTGATGGGATGAAATGAGATAGGTGACTGATGTGTGAGTGATGGGTGGAGTAGTTTATATAAGAGATGAGATGGAAAGGTATGGGTGGAGAGAGAGAGAGTTGACTTTGAGAATGGGAAAGAGATGGGCTAGGTAAGGTTATGTACTTGACATTGATTGATGTGATGTGTTATAGAGATTCACTCGGTATTCACAACATGCAGCATTTTTCTCGAAATAAAAGCAGGCCCACAACTCCTGGCCTGGGTATCGCATTGGCGCGTGAGATGCAACATTGGAACCGCGGCAATGGCGCGGTTACTAGAATACATGTCTCGGGTCGAGCCAACATAGTATAGAGGATGCGACTTAGGGTCGCGCACAAACACCGATTACGGGTCGCGGGTTACCGAAATTCGACCAGGAGGACAGCGAAAGCCTATGAAACAGTACAGTTTAGGATACGAGCCTTACGCATATTCCTCCAATCTAGGTTTTTCTAGGTAGAATTGCATGAACCTCACATAACTCTTATGTTTGTATAAGAATTAATATTTTTTCCTAAAATCATAAGCCTAGAAGTACGAGTAGGCTGGGTGAAACCTTCTTAAGGTGTAAAATAATATATTAGGTTTCCATTTATCGACCTTTGATGGTATTAGCCAATGATTTTTATTGTAATTTAGCAATTTATGTGATATTTATTCCATATTTACCTTATTATTGCAAACCCTAATGCTTCTATCATTAGTAGTTAACATGTCTAATGAAATACTTGATCAATATGTGATTCTTGCTCGTAGAACTCTATTAAGTCATGTGACTTAAGTTGTTTATCGTATTTATTTTTATTGGCATATATTGGATTGTGATGGTGGTACATATGTGTTATGTTGTTTTACCTTAGAAGGGTATTAAGTTGAAATCATTGACATATGTGGAATATGTCAATTTACATTGATTTGTACTTATATATATATATATATATATATATATATATATATATATATATATATATATATATATATATATATATATATATATATATATATATCTCGAAGTGATATACCTTGTTGTGATATAATACTGTGGATGTGAACATTGGTGTATATTTGGTAAGTTAGATTGTTATTGTAATGGGTCGAGTCCTACAAACCGCTTAAGGATAGCCCCGATTTGGGTCAGCTATCTTGATCGTACACGGTCAGCTGAAGTCGAGCACAGATGATCAACAATAGTTAGAACTACATGGGATGTTTTGTACCCAGTGTCAATTTGCCCAGGGTTCTCCATAGTCGATCATATTGGCCTAATGCAAACTCAATCATTTCCATGATTGGTGATTATATAATACTTAAGGAAATCTGAGATACCACTATTACCATTGGTTAAGTTCACTCATAACCATTAATGCATTACGATCTAAAGAAAACTATAAGTCGTACATGTTGGCATAGGACACCGTGTCCGAGCTATCGTCCTATGTTGAGTAACATGCTTGTCATTTGATAAAACATTTGGTGATGAGCCCGCCATTTGATAAAACATTGGGCGACGAGTATCCCCATAGTGACCATTAACCACTAATAAAGGACACGAGCCTATTGTATTTTAACCATGCTGGGTGACAACCCTTACCATGTTAATGATTGTCCTTGAGCGATAAGTCAATACTGTTGTTAAATTGTATAAGTTGAACTTTTGGGTGACGAACCCAAAACAAGATTAAGGGACATTTATGAGGGGCCATTATGTGCTGCCATGAGCTACATAATCCATATAGCAACTTTTGATAGAACAGAGGTATCCCGTCTTCTCCAACCTGCTGTATGAACTGGGATTAATAATTATTGGGTTAATCATGCATGTCATGGCAAGCATTTACAGGTTGTGCTAAAGGTAAACCATTGTGCAGTTAAGTGGTGATTTTATGGATCATTGTGATGTTAAGGAAGTACTACAAATGTTACTATTCTCGGGCCATACATATGCACATCTTGCTATCCATACACTTAAGTGACTAGCTTAGGAAACTGCTTGTTTTGTAATGTCATCTTATCTATACTTGATCATGTTGATAAAATGTGTAACTTAGGATAATAGTTATCACTGAGTTGAGAAACCTAGAACGATATTTTAAAACACCAACCAAATAATTTCACTGATGCGGGTACTGTAGAGGTGAGTGCCATTGAGGAGGAGTATGCGAACTACATAGAGAAGTTCTCATATTTTCAATTTTTGGGTGAGAAATAGTGGTTCGGTGTAGTTGACTGATGGAATTATGTTGGGATATTTTGGACAATGACTATACACTTTATTATTCTTTTGAACTTGTATATTGGAACCTCATCTGAGTAGACTGTGAAATATTTGATTTGTGGATGGATATTTTACATGTTCATTATGTATACATGTTTAGTTTGATTGATATAAACTATTTAGTTTAGCTCTTATGAATGCTTGGATACTAATGAACTATATAGATAAATCACTCTTCTGCGAAGTAAAAGTGACATCCGAAATATTGGAGATTGAGTTCGTGCTCAACCCTAAAATTTAGGGTGTTACAAGTTGGTATGAGGATGAGTTTAGAGATAAACTACTATGAGCTAGAGATTTACTATAATGAATACGTTGATATAGATATGATTTTGGACTTAGCAACATTGAACACTATAAATAAATTCCTGAGTGTTTTGAGAGTTTCAAACTTAAACTTAGAAATCAGAACATTAGGACGCCTTGGTCAGTGTAGGCTTGTGTGGAGAAATCACACGCGCGTAAATTCATCATAGAATAGATCATAGGTAGATTGGTATGCTAGGAAAAGAGTTTTTTCCATAGGATTCAATGTTTGGGTTGGGTAAGAAACTCAACCTTGTGGGAGCCTAATCCTTATGAAAAAAAATTGAAAAAAAAAATCAAGTTTGGGACAGTGGTCCATGGTGCCACCGTCAAATCAATGGTGCCATCGTAGGGTTTAAGCTTTTTAGGCCAAGGGGGCATGTTGCCACCGTAAGATCGATGGTGCCACCATGGCAGCATGATCAGTGGCCCACAATGTCATAGTGGGAAGTGATAGTTTTGGGACAGGTGTCGACGGTGTTACTGTCACTAAGATAGTATCCAACAATACCACCATTAGAACCCGAAATGTGCATGTGTGTGGGGCGTGAAAGGAGTTTTTTAATCCTATCTCTCCTATTTTCCTCCACTCTCTCCATTCCTTAGCTCCCCCTCTCCCAAAACTCCAACTTATAAACCTTTCAAACAGTCCTAATCTCTCATTTCTTCTCCCTCACCTCCCATTTCCCCTTGCATTTGAGTTTTCTCAATCCATAACAACATTATAGTGGCATTTTGTAACGCTTTAAAAATTGAGGGGTCGTACATACACTCGACTCCCAATTTTTCGAGTATCACTTATAACTGATTTTACTAAATTGCGATTAATCAGGTTTAAAGGTGTAGCATGGAATTACTTGAAACATAAAGCATACCCACAACTAGTCTACTAAACTAAAAGAGGTCAAAGATATATACAAGTCCAAAAGAATATAAATGGGTCGCCCAAGGCGTTGCCCAATAAAATCATAAAAAATGACAAGTCTAAAAGAATAGCACGCTGAGTCTACTACTCAGCGATCCAAATCTCACCTACTAAGCCGACGGGGAACCGTCGATCAGCTAGAAGTAGGACAGCTCATCCTCCTCCTCAAGGCTCGTGCCACCAGGATCTTCATACTTTACATCACCTGCATCTACAGGAGAGTCTGGTTGGTATTTTAAAACACCATCCCAGAGTGGGAGTGAGTGATCAACTCAGTGGGTGCTATTAAATCTTAAGTGGTAACAAGCATCAATTATATTATGAACTTAATGAAAAGAAATCATTTATAAACACCTGACTAATCTTATTAATGTATATGCATGATAGATGATAAGATGCATGCCCTCGCCACAACACTCCCTCAAGTGACTCCATCTAACGATCACAAATGAACAACATTTCCTCATTGCGACCTCGACTGCCGAGTCATCATCCTAGCTAGTGCGATGCGATGATAATGTTAGCCGAGTTCTTAGTTAATTACATTCGTCTAGAAGGTTGGGAAAACTGATACACCCCACTTATCAACGCCCTCAACTGGTTGCGAGGCCAAGGAGCCCCGACGTGTGAGGCCAAGACCCCGTGATCCTACCAACAGGATCACCATCTCTCACCTCAAATTCCTAACCAACCCAAGGGTTTGGATGGTATTCAATAACATTTCGACAATTCAGGTTATCAACTAATGCAAGCGATATCATGCATTTATATTTCCAAATATAAAAATTTAGATTTTTCTACCATGCAAATGCTAACTATATTATAAAATAAAGGTGCATGTGTGTCGTGTGGGTTAATGAGGAAGGAAAGAGCTATAAATCATTCATAGCACAAACATGCAATAAGGATCAATGCTAACATAACATACATTAAGGACTTATGCAAGCACACATATATATACAACAAGGAATAATGTAACATACAAGCTAAAAGGGATCATCACACAAAAAATAAATCAAGCAATAAATGATCATGCATTCACCTATATATGCCTAATCATGTTGAGAAACAACAAACATGCCATAATTAATCCATGTTGGTTGAGAGAATCTACAATGAAAGATCTTGCTTAGGATTTCTCTAAATTCTTTAAATACATCATCCAAGTAATCATAATCATTAGACTCATACTAAAATTAGTGCTAGGCCACCTAAGAATAATAGTCTGTACCTATAATCGTTGAGAGATCTAGAAAATGATCTAAGGTTGTCAAGTTCGCGGGTGGATTCGTAAATATCCTGAGTCAAATGAACTTGCATGTTAGGGTTACATGCAAATCCTACCTCAATACAAAAGATTACAAAAATATGGGTGCTTACCTCCCTAATCGGTTGAAAATGGAGCTTGGAGTTATATATGTGGGAGAAAGGGAGGAGATTTGCTAAGGTTCAAAGTTTCCTTGGCTCCTCCACTAACAATGTAAGACCCGTATCCTAATCCGTACTATTCCGTCGATTTCTGCGATCCTTCTCTTCAAATTTTGATAACCCGCAACCTGTAGTCGACGTTGCGCACAACCGTAAGTCGTATCCCATACATTTGAGTCGGCTTAATCCAAGACTTGTATCATTGTGACCGCACCGTCGCCGCGGTTCCAACACCGCGACTCATGTACCGATCCGATACCCTGACTAAGAGATGTGAGTCGAAGTTTATTTTTAAAAAATACCGTGTGTTTATATTTCCAAGAGAATCTCTACAAAGTGTCAAATCAATCCCATCAATCACTTTATGTCAAGTACAAAGCACCCATGCTTCTTTTCTCCACAAGTCAAGCAGCCACCAAAGTCAACTAACACATCACCTCACCCATCACTCACATCCATCAACCATCACCCCATCACTCACCTCACATCTCCTTACATCTCATCTCTCTCTCTCTCTCATTTCTCAACAATTCCAAGCAACCAAGAGAGCATCACACGTCCAAGGTTTCTATGAGAGAAGAGGTAATTTTGGTGGCCCACTTTCCGTCCCAAAAGCTCTAATCCTAGCCATCCATTTCCCATCTCCACCATCAAAGTGAAGCATAAGAAGTGTATCTTTTCAACGGACCAAGAAGATCAAGTGGTGAGTGCCTCCATAGCTTAATTTTTCATTTTTTAAAGATGGGCCAAGTGAAGCCAACCGATCAATGGTTTGGATCTCACTTGGGACCCTAAGATGTGGCCAATGGCCCATCTTGATCATCAAAACTATTCCGTGATGGGGCCATTCTTCATGGACCCCATCATGATGTTTACTTTCTTGCATAAAGAGGTTATCTAGACCGTCCATTTTTAGTGGAGTGGGATCTCCACCGTTGATCTTTTATTTGGATGGTCCCATATGCAATGGGACCCATTGATGTATGATTGGATGGTTGAAACGGAGGGCCCATAGTGCCGGGGTCCCTCCATCACGCGTGTCCCACTCTATCTCTCTCTAACTCTCTCTATCTCTCTCTCTCTCTCTCTCCCTCTCATTTTTTATTTATTTTTTTGTATGTTGATGAGGCCATGTGGCCCACTTGAATGAGCCCCACCATGAAATATGTATTCTATCTAAGCCTTCCGTAAGTGGGGCCCATCTTAGATATATCATTCATCTTGTGGTGGCCCACCTAAACAAAAAAAAAGAAAAAAAAAGGGAAAAGAAAAGAAAAGAAAAGAAACATCCAGACGTTGGACGTCACCTGGATAAAGGTAAAAATATAGTTTTATTTTTAAGCTTGGGGTGGGCTACTTGTAAAGGCTCCACAGTGATGTATGTATACAATCTGAGCCGTCCATCCTTTTCCCCATCCCATTTTAGGCGTTGAGCCTAAAAATGAGGTTGATTGGGGTATCTAGTGGGCCATAGTGTTGAAAACAATATCGGTACCATTGAAACCTACCTAGATCCTTTTTACATGTTGAAAATGGGCCGATATTGGTCTTGATGGGTTTGTTTTGGGCTTGGGAATACAATGGATGGAATGGATGCACTTCTAGTGGGCCCCGCATATGAAAAACCGCAGAAAATGATTTTTAAAAAAATAATAATAATAAGCAAAGCAGCAGCAGAGACTGCTGCCTGCGGCCTTGTAGCGGGCGGACGGGGCTGACCCACGGCCCCTGCCGTGGGCCCCACCTTAATGTTTATATTTCATCTAAGCCGTTCATAAGGTGGTCCCCTACTGTAAGCATGGCCCACCCAAAAATCAATATGATTCAGATCTCAGGTGGCCCACACCATAAGAAACAGTGTGAAGTGAATTCTACCATTGAAACCCTTTTTGGGGTCCACAGAGGGTCTGGATCAAGCTGAAATTTGTTTTTACCCTTCATTCAGGTCTGCGTGACCTAATGGATGGGTTGGATGGCATGAAAACATTATGGTGGGCCCCACATGGGACCCACAGTGATGTATGTGTTCTTTTCCACCGTCCAGGCGGACGGTGGAGCCCACCTTGATGCATGTGTCTCCTCTCAGCGTCCAGCGGACGGTGTGGACGCCCACCGTGGTGTATGTGTTTTATTTACACCATCCAGGTGTGGATGGTGGGACCCAACATGATGCATGAGTTGTGTCCTAACCGTCCATCCATTTTGAGAGCTAAGGAATGAGTCAGATCCTTAGCTCATGTGGACCCCCACCATGATGCATACGTTGCACCCAAACCATCTATCCATTTTGGAAAGATCATTATTTTGGCATGAGCTTAAGAATAAGGCAGATCTATGGTTCAAATGGGCCCACCTTGGCATGTGTATAGGGCCCATATTGATTAAACTGTGATCATTCATTGAGGCCTACTTTGGTATATATCTAAAGCCTATGGGACTAAGCCCATTTGATACATATAAAACCCATGGGACTTAGCCCATTTGATATATAAAGAGCCCATGGGATTAAGCCCATTTGATGTACATGGGGCGCAAATGAAGTGGCCCATTTAGTATATTTAAAACTCATGTGTGTAGGCTCATCTAATATATTTAAGGCCCAGGTTGTGAGGCCCACTTTGATGTATTTCAAGGCGCATGGATCATGGACCATTGCAATGTACATAAGGCTCATTCGCGAGGCCCATTAATGCAGCCCATTTGATGAATGTAAGGCTCATGTGATACGACCCATTTAATGTATCTAAGGCCCATGGGTCGAAGCCCAACGGGATGTCCTTAGAGTCCATTGCAATGTATGAATTCTCATGGTTCATGTAATAACATTTATGGCGGGTCGTGCCTAGGGAACAATGTTGGTTTGAAGTCCACATTGTATGTACAATGTTGGTTAAATGTCCACATTGCAACTCTCCTTAGGGCCCATTGATAGGCCCATACTCATTACTATTCATCGCTTTATAACATGCTTAGTATAATTCCATGACTCATGCCCATACGCATCATATGTATGCTTGATTTGAGTAGTGACTGATCATAGCATATGCCATTGAGCAGACCACTTATGGGACCCATTATGAGACAGAGTGTCCCACATGATCGCGCAGTACACGCTGAATTTTTGCATGATTTGACGGCGTGATTCATGCATCTCGCATATGTGTGACTTGATCACTGCACGCCCTAGCGACATCAGGGTCGTGGCTCCACAGGTACATCGTGGATGGCCGTATTGGATACTGAAAATACTTATTCTAGCACTGTGGGCACTTAAGATGTCCTTGGGTAAAAGTCCCAGAACCTTTTTGGTACCAGGAGATGCTCCAACGTCTAGACCGAGTGGATACACGAGCACCCGAGTGCCGAATACTAGTAGGTCGCGTCTTCCACTATGTCGTGGTCAGTTAGAAGGGGGTTTGGCCTTATCCGCTTGAGTGAGGGGGCTATAAGCTAAGCTGAGTTTGACCAGCTCGCAAATGAGTCCGCTATCGACGAGCTGGGTAGGTATTGACAGACTACTGGTCAGGCAGATAGTGAAGTCTATTTCCCTTGCTTGACTGTGCAGCTAGGGAGGTGGCAGTCACTGCGAAGCGTATTAGACCCCGGTGATATCCAGAGGGGAACTATACTGATATATGTACTTGATGAGTACCGACTTGCTTGAATTACATTTCGCATATGACATTCGGCTATGTAGGCCTTGCATTGCATCGATGTGGCCGATGGCATTCATATCTCGCTTCATGCCTTGCATTACATAGCCTTGGTATGGTTGATTGTATTCATGGACTTACCGCATACTTCCGCACTACTCTGATATTGTACACTCGGCATTTACCTTGCGCACACACTTACACCACCCTCTAAGATTTTGTAAGCTTATACATGACAGTTGTGTGTAGGTAGTATTGGACAGCAACAGCGCTGAGGCAGGATCGCGTATCAGGACCTTTTGGAGTTTTTTTTTTATCACCTTGTATCTCCCTTTCCTCATTGTACTTAAGTTGTTGATATAGTGGATATGTGGTGATGTTATTTTTTGACTTGGTTATGCTTGTGGTTATGCTCCATTACAAAAAAAAAAATCATTCTGAAAATGCTCCTTGTAGGATCGCAGGATCGGAATCTGGCATTTGACTGTCAGGAACCGAGAATGAGGCACTACGGAGGCTGTCGGCACCGGATTTGGCAATCAGGATTCATGTGAATCCAATTTTTGAGTTTGGGGCGTGACAAACAACACCCTCCTTCACTCTCTTCTTCCTCTCTTCCTTCTCCTTTTTCTCTCATCTCTTCCTTTGTTCCTCCTAGGGAAAATTCGTATGGGGAGAGGGGGTTCCCAAATAAGGCCTTTATATAGTGCCAGATTTGGTGTAAATGACCCTAAGGGATATGTTTTTACTATACTAGACTTATGGGAGGGTCTTTCTAAGCTCTAGGGTCCACTATGGGGTGTACATATGAATATATACCGTAGGATAATTAGCTCTAATGATGATCTATGTATGGACATGATCGGCCCGCCATTTGAATGCGTCGATCGACAGATATGATTAAAAATCTGTTCAACGGTCGCCGATGGTCGATTGGGCGGCTGATATACGGATATGAGAAGGAAAATATCCTTAGTATACGTGTGAAGTTTGGTCATAAACTGATGGTCTGAAATTCTCAACTTTACATAAGAGCGGATGATCCAATTCACTTAAGTTTCTGTAACGTCCTAGAAAAATTCGTACAGAGACCCGAGTACCACCTCAAGTAGAAATCACTAGGGACCAAATCCTTTAGAAATTTAACGAGAATTAACTAGCGCTAAACTACATTACCTGAGAAATTAGTACCAATCACTTCAAATACGATCTGCAAGACCTAAAACTTGTATAATTATTAACGATACATTACCCTAAAATCTAGGATCAATCTCTAAACCCAGTTGCTCTCGGGAGCACATTGAAATTTCGTATTGGACCTAGACCGCACGTCGAAATTTCGATAACGAAGAAACTATACAATTATGACTGCCTAGTTGGACTTGACAATCACCTCAAAAATCAAGTCCAAATAATGTCCTAGGACTATTTTCTTGAGTCCGAAGCGAAGTGTGTGAGAAATATAAATTTCTTTGAAATAAAATTTAAAATTAAGAAATCTGAGTTCTGTCATTTACGGGCCAATTATAAACATTTAGACCGTAAGAATCTGACCCAAATACACCCTTGGATCAGGGAAAATGTCCCACACATGCCAATGTACTTATGGCCCTAATCGAGTGCCGATGACCGTTGAACTGAAACTGGTCCACCGCGGGTGATCTGTAAACCTGATCGGACTGAAAACTTAGACTTAGCTCCAATATTAAGGAGCTTCAGTCCGACCGCATTCAGCGAGGGGACCTCCAGAAATGCTCCGTTGGATCGGAACAGACTTGATTTGGACATAACCTAAGTATACTTTGGCCCTGGGGCTGTTTCCATTAGTTTTGGGCCTATATAAGGGCTTTGAAAACCTCTCTCACATATTTCATACAAATTCCAAAACCCTAGCAAAAGAAAAGAGAAGAAAAGGAAAGGAAAGAGAGAGAAAGAGAGAGATTGAGTTGGTGATTCATCCTAGGGTTCTTCCCAGCTTCACTACGTGTCAAATCCATCTATTCATATCGCTATACGGGCAATATTGATTCTATACTTGGGTAAGGAAATTAAACCCTAACCTATTCTAGGGTTTCAAATAGTCTAAGTGATGATGTAGCTAACTTACTTTATGTTCCGGGTTACTAATCTGTTGTTGACGAAGACTTAACGTCTAAATCAAACCCGTTATGCATTTACAGGTGTAAGGTGCGGACTATACACGTTTAGGTTATAGTTTTCAAGGCTTTTAATGTTAATTAATGATTTGTTACTGACATGGGTGTCATTTCACATGCCAAATGCAATATCTGTTTCGTTTTACGTATACATATGAACTATGTGGTCTATAGAGAAATTCATGTATTTGTTGAAATATTTGTGTGCACTTGAAATCTGACTTTGTGATTGCCATGATTAACTGTCGTAGGTACATGATTGTTATGTATGCGACGACTCCTTGGCAAAGGGATTTACCCTAATACGTAATATAACCAACATATGTGATGTATGTTGAAAAGTGTAGTATAAGTGTTTGTAAAAATGTCTAAATGAGTTAGTAGTTAATAAGGTGTGACTTATAAGGGAATTGAGATATGGATCCCAACTACCTTAACAGTGTGCATGATTTCCTCCATGTATTGTATAGTCTGCTTATTCATGTTTAGCTGTGCGTATGATTTCCTCCATGTACTGTATATTCATGTTTAAAGTTATATTCCATAACATGCTCACATGATTGTAGGATTTAACTTAAGTACTCATTACTGCTTGTTTATCTCATATGCTTATGTGTTGTGGTTGTACGCGATTGAGACTATATCATAATCCAGGCAATCAGTAATATGCCTTGTTGATGGCTGAAGTTATTTTCGCCACCCAGGATGTGTTCGATGAATCTGAACCGTACTTGGGATGTCGGCAGTGGTTAGGCCACACAGTGCTTATGCGCTTCATGTCAATCACCTCAACGTGTGCTCGTCCTAATCGAGCTCGTCAATTAACCCGATTGACCGATGTATGTTCACCATATTTAGACGCTATTGCTTGAATCTAAGGTACCAAACTCACTAGTGAACCCTGATAACCTTGGTACCTCGATCCGCTAAGACTCATGAGCCAGAGATGGTGGTATGAGACACCGTGGTCGAGCTGTTGGCCTACATTGGGATGAAGAGCCTCCCTGTAGTGACCAGTGAGCAACCCAGACTAGTGAGCCAAATATGGTGGTATGGGACACTGTATTCGTGCTGTTGGCCTACACTGATTAGTGACGAGCCCTTTGTAGTGACCTCAAGTGTACCCTGAAACTGCATTGAGGTGACGAGCCTTATTGTAACAACTAGGGTATAACTAGGCATGTATTGATTGGTGACGAGCCCTTTACAGCGACCTAGAACCATAACATCATATGAGATTTACTAGGACTGACGACCCTAGAATGGATCATTGTTTGGAAATTGATATAAGGGAGGTACCTTAGCTTCCAATCCTGCAGTATGAAAAGGAACTAATAAGAACTTGATAATCACGTTCATGCACCGCATTGCATGTGCCATTTGGTGTTGGACAGGGCACTGAGGAAGTGACTGATATGCGCGACCGTGAGATGAAGATCACAGAGAGAGTGCAGGCGAGGGCATGCATCATGACTACATCTCATCCTTGCATTAATCACAGTACTTAAGACTTATTTGTTGTGCTGATTTATCATTACTGCTTGACTGAATTGATAACATGTTAACATTTTCTGTATAGCTCCACTGAGTTGATCACTCACTCCCACGTTCTAGGACGGTGTTAAACACCAACTAGATTCTGTCTTAGTTGCAGATGATGATGCAACCCACGAGGCAGAGCCGGAGTTCAAGGATGATGAGGAGGCGTTCTCCTACATGCATTATTCAAACAGGTTCATGTGAGTCGTGTCCTGATTTGATGGGGCTTCAGGGTTCATACTTTGTAGAAAACTATCACATTTTGACATTTATATTTTGAGAAATACTTGTAATTATGACCTGGCAGAGCATACATATTTTGGGGACTTATACTGGTTTATATTTTTATTTCAGTCTTCCGCTTGCGTATTACAACTGTCTCTGGATTATGTTTTGTTGATTTGGCTTAATCTACTTCATGTTTTATGCACTAATACAGACAACATACATCTATCATTTAAAATGTTGCATAAGTGATGTTTTAGAACTCGGGAGCTGAGTTATACTCGACCCTCGATTTTCAAGGCGTTACAAGTTGGTATCAAAGCATGATTTGGATTAAACCAGACCTGGGTTATAGTCACATGACGTACGCTGACACCAATTCAATGTAGGAGGGTGCTAGAAAAATTTAGAAACAAGTTTAGGTTTTCCAGTTTCGCCAATTGACGAAGGATTACTGAAAACGATCGTCGAGATCGGATACGTTCGCCCCTGTGATCATGCAAAATGACCCCAATCCATTTTTAGACCGTCAATCGATGGGTTTAGACCGTGTTTTATCCCATCCCAGCCGTTTAAAATCAGTAAGCGTGAATATGCATCAGATTCCATCCGAAATGACTCGAAACGAGTCGAAATAGAGTAGGGGGCCTAACGGAGCATCTTCAGGGGGACCCAGGGTGGGACCCACACTTTTTTGGGACCCAGGGCGCAGGAGGACATCGCCCCACCTGCGAGCCCTCGCTGGAATGTCCAGAGACCGGCAAGGCCTCACCGTCGGTCGGGCCAGATCGGGCGGGCCGGCACAGGCTGATTTTTTTAAGGTTCTATGTGGCCCACTGATGTGTGTTTGGTCGAACTTAAACCCTCCTACAACATCCTGTCTTCACAAACCACCCCTCCAAGCTCTTCTTTCTTTAAGAAATCTCTCAAATCTCCCCAAAAATCACCCTCCAAGCACTTCCGTCTTCCATTTTCGTGCACCATCTACACCACCTCCTTAAATTCCTCCTCCACTGCTGATTTTCCATTTCTTTTCCTTCCATTTGGGTACTCAAATCCCATTTTGAGTCTTAAATTCGTGGAAACCCCATAAACTTTCTCATTGCCCTCTTTTCTTTCCTTTCCATGGCTTTGTTCGAGCTAGTTGCGGCCATATTCTCGTGTTCCACCATTCTCTCTTTCATGGGAAAGAAGAGAGCTTTCGTGGATGAAGTCGGGCCTAGTTACCCCACCCGTTCAAGGAGACCGAGAGGTGCTGGCACGAGTACAAGCGCTAATCAGGAGTTGCACACCAAGCGAGATTTAGATCCCTGGGCTCCCTTAGTGTAACACCCTGAAAATCGGGGGTCGTGTATAAACTCAACTCCCGAGTTCCAAACCGTCACTTATGTAACAAAAATGATTATGATTCAATGTTGTCTGAGTTAAAGCATTCACATGAGTAAAAGTATACCAAAACTGCAATTCATACTCCAGATTCAGTGATAAAAGCAAGCGGAAGACTAAAGAATATATATATCACTGTATGGAAAAATAAAGTAGATCTCGACTGTCTCTAAAGTATGAATACATCTCTGAGTCTCATATACATGTAAATAAACAAAATCAAATGTCCAAAAAGAGTCCCACTGAGAAGTCCCGTTAATCCAGGCCACCTAAGCAAAGCCGTCGTGGTACTGCATGTATGAGAACTCGTCCTGGTCCTCATCATAGTCCGGCTCTGCCTCCTGGATCTCTGCCTCACCTGCATCTAAGACAGGGTCTGCTGGGTGTTGCAAACACCATCCCAAAATGTGGGAGTGAGTAGCTAACTCAGTGGAATAATATAGCAAGGATTAACATGTTCTCAAATCAATCATGCGATAATAGTAAAGCAGTAAATCAAACATTCCTAATACTGTTGTTAATGCAATATGACATGACATGATGGATGTCCTCACCGACGTTCTCCCTCATACGGCACCATCTTACGCCCGCGGCATTCTTGCGTACCGCTCAGTGCTCCACATCTTCCAAGCGCATGCAATATAATGGTGATATGATTTCTAAGTTATTATTAGTCCATTCGAACAGCAGGATTGGAAAACTAAGGTACTTCCCTTATATCAATCCCAATACAGATCATGTCTAGGGTCGTCACTCCTAGTAATCTCATACGATGTATATTTTGTAGGTCACTGCAAGGGCTGTCATGGCTGTTGCTCGCACTCGTTGTACCGCTCCCCCATCACCTTATCAATACAGGCATACTATACTCTCACCGCTACGGAAGGATCGTCGCCTCCCGTAGGCTCAGAATACACTCGCGGTCACTACAAAGGACTCGTCGCCTGATCAGTGTAGGCCGACAGCAAGAATATAGTGTCCCATACCACCATAATCTGCTCACGAGACATAGGTGCTCACTGGTCACTACGGAGAGGTTTGTGGCCCCAGCGTAGGCCGACAGCTCGACCACGGTGTCCCATACTACCATGCCCGGCTCATGAGTCTTTGTGGATCAAGGTACCATGGTTGGCAGGATTTTCAATGGTAAGTTCAGTACCCTAGGTTCAAGCAGTTATGACTCATACAGGGTGAACATACAACGGCCAGTCGGGTTACTTGACGGGCTCGACTAGCACGATCGCATCTCAAGTCGAACGACATGAAGTGCGTAAAACATTTCGTGTGGCCTAACCACTGACGCCAACTCCAAAACACGGCTCGCGTTCATCGACGCGTCGTTCGTGGCAAAGATAGGCCAACCACGAACTTGCTCGGTTGCCGACTGCCTGGACTAAGTATAGTCCCAAACAATTATAAATCCACATCTGCCATCATGTAAGAGTATTGGAAATGAAATACAACAATGTGAGCATGTTAACACATATTATAACATACAACTTAAGTGAATCATCTAGCACATGCATTCCATACATATAATGAAATCATACATATAGCTAACATGTAGGAAATTATTTACATCAGTATATTAATTGAGAAATCAACCTCAAACTAATTCATAACACCATTTAATTCAGTACATACTAATACAAGCATTTATACAAACACTTACACTACACACTTAAGTCTACATATAGTATGTCGACTCAAAGTGCGCATTTAGGCGAATCTCTTCGCCAAACTAATTATGCACATATTCCTAATATCCTAATGCGACAAGAAGCCATATTAATCACATCAGCAAATTATGGATGAAAACAGTATTTCCTACAAATGACTAAAATGCCCTAAATCTCATATTCTTCGTCTGCTTACGAAACAGAAAACGGATAGCATGTTGTACATGTCAAACGGCGTTGCCGTCGATAATCTACTATTAAACAACATTGAAAGCATTGGAAACAGTCAATCAAAGCGTCTAAAATCTGCACCTTATCTCCTATAAGCGTATCGATTCGAACGGAGCGTATACGCTACGTCTACGGCGAATAGGCAACCTAATTTACAAGATCCATAAGCTAACATGCTATGGAAATGAAGGAACACTAAATCAGCAACTATTTAGGATATTTTCTTACCTAGAAATGCGGAGAAATCACCGGCCAAGTGATTGGAGCGTGTTGCTTAATCACGTGTAGCAGGTAACACCAGCAGCAGGAAATTCTCTCCCACTCTCTGTCACAATCTCTCACCTTTTCTCTTTCTCAACCTAAGGCTTTTTCCAAATTCGGATGGGAGAGAGGAGTGAGGGTTTCAAGCCCTTTTATAAGCCCAAACATGCCCAAAATAGGCTTGGGAACAAAGTTTACTTGATGCCTAACCAAATCAGGGTTGTTTCGGTCCAAAAGGACATTTCTGGTGGTCCCCTGGCCGAACACGATCGGATTTAAGTTTATACATGCTGGATGTCACTCACATCCCATTTTTAGACCAGTAGTATTCATAGATCGCACGTGGTGGTCCAGTTTCAGTTCAGCAGTCACCGCACATAGATCAGGTCTGCAAGTCTCATGATATGAAATAGAAATCTTTCCTGATCCAAGGGTGTAATTTGGTACAATTCTGACAGTCAGAACGCTTAATACTGACGCGTCAAGTCGTGTGCCAGATTTAAATTTTAAATTTCAAATCTAACCCTATTCTCACTCTCTTCAGTCCAGGCTCAATGAAATAGCCTCTAAATGTCGGTTGGACTTGATTTTCGAAATGATTGTCAAGTCTAGCTAGGCGATTATAACGGTCTAAGATTGTAGGTATCGGACTTTCAACGCGCGGTCTAGATCCAATACAAAGTTTCAAAGAGGTCCAAAGAACAAACCGGTTTAGAGTTTGATCCGAGGTTTTAGAGTATTATAGCGTCATTGGTTCTACTCGATTTGGGTCCTGTAGAACGTATTTAAAGTGATCAGGAACTATTTCTCAGCTACTCTAGCGTTGCGCTAGCTAACTTACACTTATTTTCTAAAGGAATTACTCCTACTCGATTTCTGGTCGAGTTGGTACTCGATTCCAAGTACGGATTTTTCCAGTGCATTACAATCTACCCCCCTTAAAAAATAATTTCATCCTCTAAATTTGTACCTTTTTGTACTCCACGAGAAGCTGTGGGTAGTTCTTTCTAATCTCGGCTTCTGTCTCCCAGGTAGCCTCTTTCTTAAAGTGATGCGTCCACAATACTTTCACAAGGGGAATCACCTTGCTACGCAGTACCTGCTCCTTCCTGTATAGGATACGCGTCGGTCACAGGATATATGTAACATCCTCTCCTAACTGCACCTGCTCCCATCTGATGATATGAGAAGGATCAGAAACGTATTTCTTCAGCATAGAAACATGAAATACGTTGTGTACGCTCGCGAGAGGCGTGGGTAAAGCCAAACTGTATGCCACTGCTCCCACACGATCGAGGATCTGGAATGGACCAATGAATCGCGATACTAGCTTTCCCTTCTTTCCGAACCGAAGGACTCCCTTCATAGGGGAAACTCGTAAAAATACATGATCCCCAACTGTGAACTCTAGCGGCCTCCGTCACGTATCGGCATAACTCTTCTGTCTGCTCTACGCTGTGAGAAGCCGACGTCTAATAATATCAATCTTCTCTGACGTCGCCTGCACTAACTCTGGGCCAATCAAGCTACGCTCACCGACCTCTGCCCAGCAATGCGGTGCGCTACAAGGTCGCCCATACAATGCCTTGTAAGGTGCCATACCGATACTCGCCTGAAAGCTGTTGTTGTATGCGAACTCCGCATATGCAAGACAATCATCCCAACTGTCCTTGAAGTCCAATGCGCATGCTCGCAACATATCCTCTAAGATCTGGTTCACCCGCTGTCTGTCCATCTGTCTGTGGGTGGAAGGCAGTACTGAACTCCAACTTCACACCCATAGCCTCCTGAATGGGAGTCCAGAAAATAGAAGTGAACCGCGTGTCTCTGTCCAACACGATCTCCAACGGAACTCCATGCAGACGTACGATCTCTCTGATGTACAGTCTAGCCAGCTCGTCTGCAGAGTTCGTAACTCTGATCGGTAGGAAGTGCGCTGACTTCGTTAGACGGTCGACGATCACCCATATGGAATCATGTCCCTTCCTCGTCTTCGGCAGCCTGAAATGAACTCCATGTAAATGAAATCCCACTTCCACTCTACGATCGGTATAGGCTGAAAGAGTCTAGGTGGTCGGCGATGTTCTGCCTTCACCTGCTGGCAAGTAAGACAACGGGACACGAACTCTGCTATGTGGGTCTTCATACCTTCCCACCAATAAGTCCTCTTCACGTCGCGATACATATTCGTACCGCCTGGATGCATCGCGAGTCTGGTACAATGCGTAACCTCGAGAATCTCTCGTCTCAAGTCAGGAATATCTGTGACGCATAGGCGGCCACGATAACGTAAGCTCCCATCCGTGCCAACTCGCCACTCGGCGTCTGCATCATCACTAGCCTGCTCTCGAAGCTCAGTCAGATGCGCATCATCCCTCTGCGCCTCGATGACTCGATCATCGATCTAAGATCGCACCTGCACATGTGCGATGAACTCATACGGCTCCTCTACAGTGAGTTTCTGCTCAAAGTCTCACAAAAACTCAACCATATCCCACTCAGCAACCATCAGCGGAGTCGCAAACTCTATCGCCTTCTTGCGGCTCAACGCGTCAGCCAAAAGGTTTGCCTTCCCAGGATGGTAGGAGACTTCGAACTTGAAGTCCTTTAAGGTCTCCATCCATCGCCGCTGCCTCATATTCAAGTCTCGCTGCGTGAATATGTACTTGAGGCTCTTGTGGTCGCAAAAGAGCTCGAACTCCTCTCCATAGAGGTAATGTCTCCAGAGTCTCAGTGCGAATATGACGGCTGCCAACTCTAGGTCGTGTGTAGGGTAATTCTCCTCGTGCTTCCTTAATTGTCTCGAGGCATACGAAATTATCCTGTCCCTCTGCATAAGGACACAACCCAGACTAACGCTACACGCGTCAATGTATATAGTGTATCTAACCCCTTGCTCTGGCAATACTAGCACAGGGGCGGACGTAAGTCTATCCTTCAGCTCCTGAAAAGCTGACTCCGCCTTGTCATTCCAGGCGAACTTCACGTCCTTCCGTGTCAACTGAGATAGAGGTCTCGCGATCTTCGAGAAATCCCGAATGAAGCGTCGATAATAGCCAGCGAGACCCAAGAAACTCCTCACCTCAGTGATAGAACCAGGCTGCTTCCAGTCCTGAACTGCGGTTACCTTAGACAGGTCAACTGCCATGCCATCCTTGGACACCACGTGTCCTAGGAACTTCACTTCCTGCTTCCAGAAGTCATACTTCTTGTACTGTGCGAACAACTGATGCTGTCTGAGCGTATCCAGGACCAAGCACAAGTGCTCCTCATGCTCATCTCGACTCCTGGAGTATACCGAAATATTGTCAATGAACACAACGACGACAGGAAAGGCTGAAATACCTGGTTCATCAGATCCATGAACACGGCTGGTGCGTTCGTGAGACCGAACGACATCACAAGAAACTCGTAGTGGCCAAAGCTGGTCCTGAATGCTGTCTTCTGCACGTCCTCATCCCTGATGCGCAACTGATGATATCTTGACTGAAGATCAATCTTCGAGAAGTACTGCGCTCCTCTCAGCTGATCAAACAAGTCATCAATCCTGGATAAAGGGTACTTGTTCTTCACCGTGATCTGGTTCAGCCTGTGATAATCAATACACAATCGCATCGAACCATCCTTCTTCCTCATGAACAGGACTGGTGCTTCCCAAGGAGACACACTAGGTCGTATAAGGCCAAGCTCCAACAGACCATCAATCTGCGTCCTCAACTCCTCCATCTCACACGGTGCCATGTGATACGTCGGCAGTGAGACGGGCGTGGAACCAGGCACCAGATCGATAGTGAAATCAATCTCTCTTCTAGGAAGAAAATCAGGGATCTTCCTGAACAGATCCTCAAACTCGCAAACGACTGGCGTATGCTCAAGCATCTGGGCACCAGCGTCCCGTAGTAAAGTAGCATAGCTAAGTATGCGGAAGGAAAGATTTACCCGCACTGGGAACGTGAAGGATGCGCCCTCTGGCTCGTAGGCAGTCATTATACGAGTCTCGCAGTTAATCTCGGCCCTCGCTGCAGTCAACCAGTCCATGCCAAGAATGACGTCGAGATAAACAAGAGAGGGGTCGACGACAAGATCAAGAGTCATCGTCTTGCCCCCCAGATCCACCAAACAGCCCTCACACATCGGGGTGGCGTCTGAAAAGTACCCGTGAGCTGTATAAACTCGTACCCCATCCATACTAATAGTCGGTAGCCCAATGTGTCTGACTATGGCACGTGATATCAATGAAATCGTGTATCCTGTGTCCACCATCACGAGTATAGGAATACCTCCAATGTGGGCAGTGACCTCAAAAGCTGAATGCTGAGAAGTCTCTGTCGCAGCTGCCTCAGTTGTCAAGGCATGCACCCGTGTCTGCTGTATCCGGTTCGGCCGCTGTGCCGTGGGCCGTAGAGGCGGTCTGAACTGCGATACGGGAGGTTTGAAGGAAGGGTGCGCACGAGCCAACCGTAAAGGCGGTGCTGATATAGCATGTGAGCATGTACGGTCGATCTTCCGCGGCGGCGAGAACCCACTATCCCACATCTGAGCAAAATAACTCTGTGTCAAATGGCCCGCTCTCCCACAATATGTACATGATAACTCGGAGCACCGAAACGGTGGTACTGGCGCTGTAGCCCTAGTAGGAGGGTCGGCGCGAGGCCTCTTGCCCGAAAAGGGCCTGTCCTGCAACTCTGGTCGTGGCCTAGGAGTAATAGGGCCACGAGATCTGGTAAGTCGATCCACATCCTGCTCTATCCGCATGGACATGTGAATCAGCTTTGCATAGGAGGGAATGCCCACGCAACACATCTTCGACCGAATATCCGGTCGCAGACCCTCAGAAAAGCACCGTATGCGCATCTGCTCATCTGACAATATAGTCGGGACGTATCTGCCATACTCAGTGAACCTATGCTCATACTCAGTGACTGTCATGCCTCCCTGTCTGAGGCGTAGAAACTCATTCTCCCGCTCATGTCTATACGTCTGGGGATAGTATTTTTTGTGGAAGCGGAACTCGAACGCTGCCCAGGTCCATATGTAATCGGCGGTAACGGTCCACAACACACTGTCCCACCATAAGCTGGTCTCCCACTCGAACAAGAACGTAGTCAACTCGACCTGCTCAGTCTCTGAACAATGCAGCATGCGTAGTATCTTCGACACATGGTCGAGCCAATACTCGGCCTCCTTGGGTCTATGAGAACCCGTAAAAGTGGGAGGCCGTAAGCGCTGGAATCACTCTAATAAGCCACATGTGTCTGCGGCATTCTCCTCAGGATAAGCAGGTAGTACAGGATGAACCATGCCCTCATCCTGAGCATATGTATCGGCATCCTCAGCTGGATGCGCAGGTGGTGCAGGTAGAGGCACAGTCCCACCCTGGGCTAGAGTCTCCACAATCGTAGTCAGGAGTTGCTGCTGCTGCTGCATAATAGCCATCATCTGCTCAAATCTATCTGGAGGTGGAGCAGGCTGTGGCATGTACTGCGTCAAAGAAGATGCACGGTACTTCTCTCTGACGGGTGGTGTGAAAGGCGGTGGTCCAACTGCAGGACCAGTAGTAGGCTGAGACGGACGTACTGTCTCAGGAATCGGGCCCACAGCAGGGTCCGCATGAGCATCAGACTGCGACGGAGCCTGATCCATAGGCTCACCCAATGCAAGCTGAGTTGTGCTCCGTGTAGTCTTCGGCGACATTCCGTATATTCAAAATAGGGCGCAACCTTGTCAGTCTCAATAGCTCAAACACACCGCAATCATTCACATAAGAGTCAAAGGCATTCCATGCATTTCATTTAATCAAAATTGTCACAATACAAGGGATATCTCCTTACAAGCATCATGACGGGAAGTACATGGGAACTAAGACAGTTAAAGTTACAACAGCAACATAAGTAAACTACTAGCCTTAACAGGCTTACACAACTTAAAGCAGGAAACGATAAACTACTAACAACAATATCAAAGATCTCATCGCTAGTCTGAGTTGGGTGACGGAGGAGGAGCACCCTTATCCTGCAAGCAGCACAGGATCACCTTCAAGGTGCGAGTCACCTTGCCGAATTTTTTCTTCATAACGGCCTTGGTATCCTCGACCTCAGCTTGAAGTTCCTGAACTTTCCTTCGCAAGGTGACCTGGCTCTCCTCAATTCGGGCAATGCGATCCTCACCAGTAGCCTGAGCAGAAGAAGGAGGGCTCTCATCTGTATCCTAAGCCTCCTCTTCTACCTCTTCCTGGACTTCTTCCTCAACTTCTACTCCAGGTTCTCCCTCACTTGGATCCTCTTCATCATCAAAATCATCCTCGCTATCCTCCTCAAGCTGAGTCTCACGGTACTGAGACCCGATCTTCATCTTGACCATGGTAGACTCATCAATGCTGTGAATCGGAACTGACAACTCCGACCCAAGTCTGTAAGAAAACTCAAGCGCGATCTTGCATATAAGTCAGCCAAAAGGAAGCGACTCAGACGTTCTTCTTGATTTCGCTGAGGATAATCTATCGCAAGATGAAAGTGGCCATACACACATTTTCTCCCTGGGCCACCTGATACAAGAAATCAACCATAAGGCGCGTACACTTCATGCGATTTGTCGACCTGGGATACACGTTGAACGTGCAAATATGGTGCAGCAGGCATAAATCATCAGACATATGAGACGCCTTGAGGCTATTATTAGGCTGCCATGGAACCAGTTTACCGCATAGGAACCTAGTATGGCGATCTCGCTCACGCCTACTCCTCAAATTCTTTGCACTGGGATGTACATCACCAAGGGGCACGTTCAGAAGTCGCGCTATCAACCGAACATCGATCGTAGCCATTCGGTCTCTACCAAAAGGAATCTTGAATTGCAATAGCTCCAATGTAAGACTCTAAATACGAGCGTAGAAGGCACGAACGGTGCTCACATTAGTACGAGTACGAGCTTCAAAGAGCGGACCCCAATGTGCAGCTTCAATGCGCTCGAATAACAGAAATTCGCTGAAGAGTCGTCCTTCCACGTCCGCCTCAAACAACACCTTACGGTCAGTGTATTCACCATGAGGCATCCCTGCTAATATCACTCGCCCAAGTTGAGTATGGAGATCCAAATTCCGCTTTGTATGGAGCTCTCGGGCTGTGCTTGGACTTGCGGCGGCACTTGAGCTAGCGGCGTCACCTCTCGGTCTTCTTGATTGAGCAGGGCGACTAGGCCTAGCCTCATCCGCTGCGGTCTTTCTCTTTCTCATCAAAGAGAGGATGGTGGAGAGAGACAAAAGACCCAAAATGGCTTCAACAAAAGCCATAGAAAATGGGGGAAATGCAGAAAAATGGCAGCCCAAACTGAAAAAGGGAGATCTAGGCATTGTAGAGGGATGCTTCAAGCTCCCCTAGGATGGATTTTCAAAGAGAAAAGAGAATGGAAAAGGGGAATGGAGCTCCTCACGATTTCAGCTCATTTTGGGGGTTGTAGGAGTTCCAATGGATGAGATTTGCAAGAGGGAGAGTTGCAAACTGTAATGGAGTGATGGAGTGGGGTCTTTTTGAGTAAGGGATGGGTTTGGAAAGGATTTGGGATCACGATTTTGGGAGAGGGCAGCAGAAAATGTGAAATGGAGCTAGGAAAGGGGGTTGTTGTGAAGGAAGTACCCCATTTAGGAGTTTTCTATGGACAGACCATACATGGGGGTGTACTACCCAAAATACCCCCACGCACCAAGTTTCAGATCAAGTGGGGTCCACCGGGCGGCGATGCATCGCCGGATTGGCGATGGCATTGTCGGCCATCTTGCACGGTGGCCGGTGGTGCCACATGGGTCGGGTCCCCCAGGCCCAGGGACCTCAAAAAACTATGGGCCCCACCTTAGTTCATTCTAGATTGCCCTAGGGAGGCCCAAACATACGTTCGGGGCTTTTCGGGGCCGATCTGCAAACCTGAATGCAATCTCCTATCATGCAGCATATGATTTTGGAGTATAAGGAGATAATACATCCATCTATCCCATTAGTTGCTAAAGATCGCAAACTTAGAATGGCCTTATGGCCAGTTTTCATGAAATTTTACTATTCACTATAAAATTTTGTCGAAGTATAATTTTATATCATTTTCACATTAGGATCAATACCTAACATGAAAAGGATAAGAAAGAATTGAAGAATGGAGTGGTGAGAGGAAGAATTTCAAAGAATTTAGGTGAAACGGGGTTTTTAAGCCCTAGCGATTGAATGCAAGGGTTGTGGTTGTCCCACAGCCCAAGGATTCACATTTACGGATTTAGAATCATTCAAAGAATGTCTCAACCCACCTACCTACAACCTAGGAACTACTTAGGTCGCTTCACGCGACCCTAGATGCGTTACGGACTCGATCGCGTGATCGATGCGAATAGTCTTCGCCTATTGGTGAATCTGTGATCCTATAAGTGTTTCTAGACCCTTCTCGCACCCACCTAAGTTAAAGGAACCGATAGCGTACGTCGCGTGACCATAACCCAGGCCCGGTATAATCTCATTCATGCTCTGATATCAACTTGTAACACCCTAAAAATTGGGGGTCGTGTATAAACTCAACTCCCGAGTTCCAGACCGTCACTTATGCAACAAAATGATTATGATTCAATGTTATCTGAGTTAAAGCATTCACATGAGTAAAAGTATACCAAAACTACAATTCATACTCCAGATTCAGTGATAAAAATAAGAGGAAGACTAAAGAATATATATATCACTGTATGGAAAAACAAAGTAGATCTCGACTGTCTCTAAAGTATGAATACATCTCTGAGTCTCATATACATGTAAATAAACAAAATCAAATGTCCAAAAAGAGTCCCACTGAGAAGTCCCGTCAATCCAGGCCACCTAAGCAAAGCCGTCGTGGTACTGCATGTATGAGAACTCGTCCTGGTCCTCATCATAGTCCGGCTCTGCTTCCCGGATCTCTGCCTCACCTGCATCTAAGACAGGGTCTGGTGGGTGTTGCAAATATCATCCCGAAACGTGGGAGTGAGTAGCTAACTCAGTGGAATAATAGAGCAAGGATTAACATGTTCTCAAATCAATCATGCGATAATAGTAAAGCAGTAAATCAAACATTCCTAATACTGTTGTTAATGCAATATGACATGACATGATGGATGCCCTCACCGACGTTCTCCCTCATACGGTACCATCTTACACCCGCGGCATGCTTGCGTACCGCTCAGTGCTCCACATCTTCCAGGCACATGCAATGTAATGGTGATATGATTTTCAAGTTATTATTAGTCCATTCAAACAGCAGGATTGGGAAACTAAGGTACTTTCCTTATATCAATCCCAAAACAGATCCTATCTAGGGTCGTCACTCCTAGTAATCTCATACGATGTATATTTTGTAAGTCGCTGCAAGGGCTGTCAGGGCTGTTGATCGCACTCGTTGCACCGCTCCCCCATCACCTTATCAATACAGGCCTACTATACTCTCACTGCTACGGAAGGGTCGTCGCCTTCCGTAGACTCAGAATACGCTCGCGGTCACTACAAAGGACTCGTCGCCTGATCAGTGTAGGCCGACATCAAGAATATAGTGTCCCATACCATCATAATCTGCTCACGAGACATAGGTGCTCACTGGTCACTACGGAGAGGTTTGTGGCCCCAGCATAGGCCGACAGCTCGACCACGGTGTCCCATACCACCATGCCCGGCTCATGAGTCTTTGTGGATCAAGGTACCATGGTTGGCAGGGTTTTCAATGGTAAGTTCAGTACCCTAGGTTCAAGCAGTTATGACTCATACAGGGTGAACATACAACGGCCAGTCGGGTTACTTGACGGGCTCGACTAGCACGATCGCATCTCAAGTCGAACGACATGAAGTGCGTAAAACACTTCGTGTGGCTTAACCACTGACCCCAACTCCAAAACACGGCTCGCGTTCATAGACGCGTCGTTCGTGGCAAAGATAGGCCAACCACGAACTTGCTCGGTTGCCGACTGCCTGGACTAAGTATAGTCCCAAACAATTATAAATCCACATCAGCCATCATTTAAGAGTATTGGAAATGAAATACAACAATGTGAGCATGTTAACACATGTTATAACATACAACTTAAGTGAATCATCAAGCACATGCATTCCATACATATAATGAAATCATGCATATAGCTAACATGTAGGAAATCATTTACATCAGCATATTAATTGAGAAATCAACCTCAAACTAATTCATAACACCATTTAATTCAATACATACTAATACAAGCATTTATACAAACACTTACACTACACACTTAAGTCTACATATAGTATGTCGACTCAAAGTGCGCATTTAGGCGAATCTCTTCGCCAAACTAATTATGCACGTATTCCTAATATCCTAATGCGACAAGAAGCCATATCAATCACATCAGCAAATTATGGATGAAAACAATATTTCCTACAAATGACTAAAATGCCCTAAATCTCATATTCTTCGTCTGCTTACGAAACAGGAAACGGACAGCATGTTGTACATGTCAAACGGCGTTGCCATCGATAATCTACTATTAAACGACATTGAAAGCATTGGAAACAGTCAATCAAAGCGTCTAAAATCCGCACCTTATCTCCTAGAAGCGTATCGATTCGAACGGAGCGTATACGCTTCGTCTACGGCGAATAGGCAACCTAATTTACAAGATCCATAAGCTAACATGCTATGAAAATGAAGGAACACTAAATCAGCAACTATTTAGGATATTTTCTTACCTAGAAATGCGGAGAAATCACCGGCCAAGTGATTGGAGCGTGTTGCTTAATCACGTGTAGCAGGTAGCACCAGCAGCAGGAAATTCTCTCTCACTCTCTCTCACAATCTCTCACCTTTTCTCTCTCTCAACCTAGGGCTTCTTCCAAATTCGGATGGGAGATAGGAGTGAGGGTTTCAAGCCCTTTTATAAGCCCAAACATGCCTAAAACAGGCTTGGGAACAAAGTTTACTTGATGCCTAACCAAATCAGGGTTGTTTCGGTCCAAAAGGACATTTCTGGTGGTCCCCTGTCCGAACGCGATCAGATTTAAGTTTATACATGCTGGATGTCGCTCACATCCCATTTTTAGACCAGTAGTGTTCATAGATCGCACGTGGCGGTCCAGTTTCAGTTCAGCAGTCACCGCACATAGATCAGGTCTGCAAGTCTCATGATATGAAATAGAAATCTTTCCTAATCCAAGGGTGTAATTTGGTACAATTCTGAAGGTCAGAACGCTTAATACTGACGCGTCAAGTCGTGTGCTAGATTTGAATTTTAAATTCCAAATCTAACCCTATTCTCACTCTCTTCAGTCCAGGTTCAATGAAATAGCCTCTGAATGTCGGTTGGACTTCATTTTTGAAATGATTGTCAAGTCCAGCTAGGCGGTTATAACTGTCTAAGATTGTAGGTATCGGACTTTCGACGCGCGGTCTAGATCCAATACAAAGTTTCAAAGAGGTCTAGAGAACAAACCGGTTTAGAGTTTGAGCCGAGGTTTTAGAGTATTATAGCGTCATTGGTTCTACTCGATTTGGATCTTGTAGAACGTATTTAAAGTGATCAGGGACTATTTTTCAGTTGCTCTAGCGTTGCGCTAGCTAACTCACACTTATTTTCTAAAGGAATTACTCCTACGCGATTTCTGGTCGAGTTGGTATTCGAGTCCAAGTACGGATTTTTCCAGGGCGTTATACTTAGGAAGGACTCTGTAGGCAGAGCTATCACACGGAGTTTATGAGGGCCATAGGGTTATTTTTGAAACTCATGTGGATGCGCGGTTTGGGGAGTACATGTTGTTTGAGCGCCTGGAAGAAGCCAGGTGGGGTCCATTTTTTTAGGGCGAGTACCGCGCAAATGTGAGCACTATTCGAGCTTTCTATTCCCACATTCGAGAGCCAACGTTGGAGTCCTTACAGTTCAAGATTCTGTTTGGAAGAGATCGGGAGGCCACAATCAACTTTGATTTGATATCTCGGCTTATGAATGTGTCGCTTGGCGAGGTGCATGCAAGTAAGAAGAATCTGAGGAGTGCACGTGAAAGGGATCACCGCACACGGTTCCTTTATGGTCGTCTAGTTCAATGGCAGCCAAATAATAGCCTTTTAGCGACTAATATGATGGACGACTTCCGCCTGCTTCACCACATCTTCACGTTCAACGTCTACTACAGGTGGAGCAATCGCAGCGAGTGCACGCGCCTGATGGTGGATTTCCTGTACCAAGTGGGACAGGGAGAGAAGTTGTGTGTGCCTATACATGTTCTGCGATAGATAGTCCTTACCGCACGTTCAAATAGAAGGACTGATTCACTCTCATTCGGCCGACTCATATGCAAGATTGCACTTGAGTTTGGCTATAGACTTGGGGTGAAATTACCGGCGCCGATCCATTATATCAATGAGACTACTCTCAATCAGATGGATATAGGGCCATAGCAATGA
Organism: Magnolia kwangsiensis; assembly: GCA_037074715.1. Taxonomy (NCBI): domain Eukaryota; kingdom Viridiplantae; phylum Streptophyta; class Magnoliopsida; order Magnoliales; family Magnoliaceae; genus Magnolia; species Magnolia kwangsiensis. Next base: position 19,272,708 of record CM073582.1, read on the forward strand.
CAAGCCCTACTTGAGGAGAGTGAGGATGTGACAGAAAGAGAAGAGGAAGAGAGTGATGAAGAAGGTGGAGCCGATATAGAAGAAGAGCAGAGCGAAGAAGAAGAGGAGGTCTAGGATACGGATGAGAGCCCTCCTCCTACGACACGAGAGCATGACCCTGATCAGACTGATAGGGAGGCTCTCTTAACTCAACTTGAGGAAGGTCAAGCTGCCCTACGACAGGATTTTATCGATGTTCTGACCCTCGTGAAACACAAGTTTAAGAAAGTGACTCGCACTTTGAAGTCTATCCTGTGCTACCTACAGGATAAGGGTGCCCCTCCTCCATCGCCAGATTTTGACGAATAGTCAAATATGTAGTCGTCGTTTGTTTTGCTTTGTTTCTTATTCTTGTGTGTAGCCTTTATAGGCATAGTAGTTTGGTAGTTATTTGTGTTTGAATCCTTAGTTGTATTAGCTCTCATGCATTCTCTGTCGTGATCCATATAATTCTACACTTCGTGTATTGTAACAATTTTATTAAATGAAATGTATGATGTTTCTTTGAGTTGAGATGTGAATGCTGTGTAGATGGATTGGCTGACCAGGATGAGAGCAAAGATTGATTGCGAGGCCAGAGTCGTGACAGCCTATGGACTTGAGGGCACGGTCTTTACATTTTCAGTTCAAGTCAGTTGGTCCTGTCGAGTTAGTTGCTACGATTCCTTGTTAGAGAGTATTGATGGTCCGACGTTGGGAGATACACCTGTGGTTCAGGACTTTCCAGACGTATTTGAGAAGATTTCGGGACTACCTCCTCGGTGTGAGATTGACTTTACTATCAATCTTGTACCTAGCGTGACACCTATTTCATTGTTGACATATCGTATGTCTCCATGTGAGATGGAGGAACTGAGGAGACAGATTGATACATTAACAGAGGAAGGCTTTATATGACCGAGTGTGTTCCCTTGGGGAGCGTCTGTCTTGTTTGTGAAGAAGAAGGACAGTTCCCTGTGATTATGTATTGATTATCGCAGGTTGAACCAGGTGATGGTGAAGAACAAGTATCTCTTACCTAGGATTAATGATCTATTTAATCAGTTGAAGGGGGCACGATACTTCTCGAAGATCGATTTGCAGTCAGGATATCATCAGTTACATGTCGGAGATGAGGACGTGCAGAAGATAGCATTCAGGACCAGCTTCGGTCACTACGAGTTCCTTGTGATGTCGTTTGGACTCACAAATGCTTCGGCCGTGTTCATGGACCTGATGAACAGGGTGTTTCGGCCATTTCTATTCCGATTCATCATCGTGTTTATTAATGACATTCTGATATACTCCACGAGTCGGGAAGAGCATGAAGAACACCTAAGAACGGTCTTAGATACTCTCAGGAAGAACCAATTGTTCGCACAGTACAAGAAATACGACTTCTGGAAGGAAGAAGTCAAGTTTCTGGGACATGTGGTAATCAAGGAAGGGATAGCAGTCGACCTCGCTAAGGTAGCCGCAGTTCAGGATTGGGAGCGGCTCGGTTCGGTTACTGAGGTGAGGAGTTTTCTTGGTTTGACAGGTTATTATCGACGATTCATTTGGGATTTCTTCAAGATTTTCAGACCGTTGTCTCAGTTGACACGGAAGGATTTGAAGTTTGCCTGGAATGAGAAGGCAAAAATAACTTTTTAGGAGCTGAAGGACAAGTTGAGGTCTGCCCCTGTGCTACTATTTCCAGAGCAAGGGGTCAAGTATACTATATTCACTAACACGTCATGCATTGGTCTGGGTTGTGTCCTTATGCAGAAGAACAGGGTGATTACCATACACCTCAAGACAGTTGAGAAAACACAAGGAGAATTACCCTACACACGACCTAGAGTTGACAGCTGTCATCTTCGCACTGAAGCTCTGGAGATATTACCTCTATAAAGAGGAGTTCGAGCTCTTTTACGACCACAAGAGCCTTAAATACATTTTCTCTCAGTGGGACCTGAATATGCAGCAGCGACGATGGATGTAAACCTTGAAGGACTTTAAGTTCGAGGTCTCCTACCATCCAAGAAAGGCAAACCTTATGGCAGACACGTTGAGCCGCAAGAAGGCCATAAAATTTGTGGCTCCGCTGATGATAGCAGAATGGGACATGATAGAGTTCGTGCGAGACTTTGAGCAGAAACTCACTGTGGAGGAGCCATATGAAATCATCGCACATATTTGAGTACAGCCTCTCATTGATGACGGGATTATCATGGCTCAGGCAGACGATGAGCTATTGGCGAAGATGAGAGAGCGGGTTAGTACAGATAATGACTCAAAGTGGAGTGTTGGTATGGATGGGGGCTTACGTTATTGTGGCTGCCTATGCATCCCAGACGTTCACGACTTGAGACGGGAGGTTCTCGAGGCAGCCCACAGTTCGAAGCTTGCGATGCATCCTGGTAGCACGAAGATGTATCAAGACATGAAGAGATCGTACTAGTGGGACAACATGAAGGTTCACATTGCAGAGTTTGTGTCTCGTTGTCTTACGTGCCAGCAGGTCAAGGCAGAGCATCGCCGACCTCCCGGACTACTTCAGCCTATGCCCATAACTGAATGGAAGTGGGATTTCATCTCTATGGACTTTATATCAAGACTACCGAAGACAAGGAAGGGACGTGACTCCATTTGGGTGATCGTAGACCAGTTGACGAAGTCAACTCATTTCCTACCGATCAGAGTTACGAACTCTGCAGACGAGTTGGCTAGGTTATACATCAAGGAGATTGTACGTCTGCATGGAGTTTTCTTGGAGATCGTGTTGGACCGGGACACGTGATTCACATCTATCTTCTGGACTCGTATCCAGAAAATGATGGGTGTGAAGTTGAAGTTCAGCACTGCGTTCCATCCACAGATAGACGGGCAGACAGAACGAGTGAATCAGGTGTTAGAAGATATGTTGCGAGCTTGTGTGTTGAATTTCATGGACAGTTGGGATGACTGTTTTCCTTATGCAGAGTTCGAGTATAACAATAGATTTCAGGCGAGTATTGGCATGGCTCCCTATGAGGCACTGTATGGTCGCCTATGTAAAGCACCGCATTAATGGGTAGAAGTGGGCGAGAAGAGTCTGATTGGCCCAGAGTTGGTTCAAGCGACCTCAGAGAAGATCGACATTATTAGGCGTCAACTTTTAACAGCGCAGAGCAGGCAGAAAAGCTACGCCGATACGGGATGACGACCGCTTGAGTTTGAGGTTGGAGACCATGTATTCCTCAGGATTTCTCCCATAAAGAGAGTCCTTCAGTTTGGTAAGAAAGGGAAGCTCACGCTAAGATTCATTGGCCCATTCCAAATACTGAACCGAGTGGAGGCAGTAGCATATCGCATTGCCTTGCCCACACCACTCGCAGGTGTGCACAACGTATTTCATGTGTCCATGTTGAAGAAGTACATTCCTGATCCTTCGCACAGTTTTAGATGGGAGCAGGTGGAGTTGAGAGAGGATGCTACATATGTACTGCGACCGACGCATATCCTGGATAGGAAGGAGCAAGTATTGCGAAACAAGGTTATCCCACTTGTGAAGGTACTATGGACGCATCACAGTGAGGAAGAGGCTACTTGGGAGACTAATGCTGAGGTCAGAAAGAACTACCCTCAGATCCTCGAGGAGTACGAAAAGGTACAATTTCGAGAATGAAATTTTTCTTTAAGGGGGGTAGATTGTAACGTCCTGGAAAAATCCGTACAGAGACCCAAGTACCACCTCAAGTAAAAATCACTAAGGAACAAATTCTTTAGAAATTTAACGAGAATTAACTAGCGCTAAACTAGATTATCTGGGAAATTAGTACCAATCACTTCAAATACGATCTGCAAGACCTAAAACTTGTAGAATTATTAACGCTACATTACCCTAAAATCTAGGATCAATCTCTAAACCCAGTTGCTCTCGGGAGCACATTGAAATTCCGTATTGGACCTGGACTGCACGTCGAAAGTCCGATAACGAAGAAACTATACAATTATGACTGCCTAGTTGGACTTGACAATCACCTCGAAAATCAAGTCCAGATAATGTCCTGGGACTATTTTCTTGAGTCCGGAGCGAAGTATGTGAGAAACATAAATTTCTTTGAAATAAAATCCGAAATTAAGAAATCTGAGTCGTGTCGTTTGCGGGCCGATTGAAAGACACCTTCCTTCAATCAATTCCAAATCAAGAGCTCATAGACTCACCTCATAGGAAGACTCGGATAAAGAGAAACCCTCAATCATAGTTGGATATTTTCTATTGAAAGCTGAATGTCATTACTATTCTATTAAAGTGATGTACATATGTTTCATGGTGCATAACATTCACGCATGACATGTGAGCTTTTTCGAGTGTGCATCGTAAGTCACATCTTGTTGGGTTGTGTCAGGTTCCATTACCTAAGTCCAACCACCAGGCTTGTGCACTTGTACACTTTGGGCCGATCTTTCTCTACATGAGGTTTTTTTTGGGATTTTATACCTCCTCGGGCATACCCCGAGTATTTTTTCAGGAGGTCGTCCTTAGGCGCACTCACCTTTATGGCCTTTTTCAGGTAGTTAATCTATCGCGGGCTATCTATATGGTTTTTTCCAGGTAGTCTTCTACTGCAAGCAACCTTTTATTTTGACAGCAAGATGTGCATCCCCAGATCTGTGACTTGAGCATACATTCATACATTCATGTAAATGCATTGTTAGTATATTGCCCTATGAATTATATATGAATTGTTAACCCATTTTGGAATGATGTGTCATGGTTGAATCTTTGAGAAAAATTTTCACTGAGTTTTCACTCACCCATCGTGCAGTTGCACCAAATAGATGTAGGATTGATGACAGGTGAAGAACCTTCTGACAGGATTCCAGGGACAGCTGCGGTGGATTTGGGCGAGGAAGAGTTCTATGTGACTGTTGATGAGCCATTGGAGCTCAACGATTTAGTTGCTTTCATAATTTGGACTTAAAGTTTTGTTTGATTTGTAATAATAATTTCCCCTACTGAGGGATTCCATTTTGCTTCCATTTATATGTATTAAACTTCCTTGTTGTTATTATGAATATTCTAGTTTTTATGGAAATTGTCTTGTTTTATGTTATGGGGTTTGCCCCTAATTATATGTAATGTTAGTCGACTCCATAGCGTAATACTCGGGTTCTCAGTGAGGAGCGACTATCCTTGGATTTTGAGAACAAGGGTGTTACAGCCTATGATCAAATGACTATCCTAGAAAGGTTTCCAGGAGCTTAAGGTTCCTCTCGACATTATCATTTTGATCCTATGGTTAGCGAGTTATGGGCAAATCACGCTTTAGTTTCATAAATTTCAAGAATAAAGGAATAGTTGAGGTTCTAAGGTATTCTGGAGACTTGGAGTGTTAATAACGCTAGTAAGGACGCAGAAAGGCAAAGATGAAGGATATCATTTTCTCGATGTTGCTTGAACCTTAAGTCCATAAGAGAATAAGAAAACTCAATATATTTTACTATAGTCTGCTTCTAACATGAGCTTACAAAGTATTAAACTATGAAACTCAATCCTACTTAAGGATCCTAACTTAATTGCACCAAAATAACTTAAACAAATATATATATATATATATATATATATATATATATATATATATATATATATATATATATATATATGTAATCAAACTTAATCACGGGATAATTCCTAGTATGATTATAATTATTTTCTAAATAGACACCCAATGTTAAACTTTAATATGAAAAGACATGACTAGTCTATTGGCGATAATACATGCAAGCATTCACAAAGGGACAAGAGACTTTCAATCCATACATTCATGTTGAATTCCAAAATAAAAAATAAAAAATCATTGGCATGACCAGTTACATCCTACAGTATAGATTATATGTATCATTAGATACTGCAAACTTAAGAGAAATGCAGCCTAATCAAAGAAGGAAAGGTTACAATTATCTTTCAACACATGAAAGTAATTCTAACTGACTCGAACAAACTACTAATTGTCCGTTAGGTTAAGCTACTATTCTTCTGGGTCGGACGTGGACGGGGGTGCCACCTCCTCTCTACTGCAACAAATCAAGGCTCAGGAAGTGATGAGAGTGATTTGGAGAGAGTTAATGAAGTCAATCAAGACTCAACTTTTGCTACAACTCCAACAAGACAACAATGGCAACTTATCGGATGAAATACCTATCCCAAGCTATTGAAGGGTCAGATCACACTATCCAGGTCGATGTTTTGAATCCTAGAGGTAACTTAAATCTCATTGATTATGTGGACTACATAGCATCCTTAGTAGCTTTCTTTATTTGAAAAGCTTTAGAGAATGGAAATAAATTAAGGTCTGTGGCAACAAACCTCAAAGGGTGTGCTCGTGTGGTGGCAATAACACCAATTGGCCCATGAAATGAAGGGAATGAAAAAGATTAATAATTGGGCTAAAATTAAGTTAAAAAAGGATATTAAATTGTTGCCTCTTGATTATTATCAAACCTTATATAAAAAATTTTAATTACAACAATCTAATTATCAATCTATGCCAAAGTATATAAAATCATTTTTTACAAATCGCTAGGTTTTGTGAATGAGCTTATGGGAGTGAATGAGTGGATAGTTTTGAATGGATTTTGTTGAAGGGGAAGGTGATGAGAATGGGTTTTTTTTTTTAAAAATGAGGGTGTTGAAGGGGAAGTGTCAAGAATGGATTTGGTGAATGGGTTTGAGATGGTGTTGAGAATGGATTTGGTGATGGGTTTATGAAGGAGGAGAAGATAGGTTAAGAGATGTTGAGTGAGATGAATTTGGAAATCAGTTTAAGAAAATGGATTTAAGGGATGGAAGTTGAGAAGCGATTAGGAATGAGTTGAAGAAATGAGATTGAGAAAAGTTTGGAAAGGGTTTGAGAGAATGAGGATTGAGATGGGTTAAAGTGAAGAAGAAGATGGTGGGTTTGGGGATTGGGTTTTGAGATTGGGAGAGGGAGAGTTTTCTCTAGGGTTTAGAAGGGATGGTGGAGGGTAATGGGAGTAGTAGAGATAGGTCTTATGGACTCTAAATAGTCCTAAATAGAAAGGAAAATGGGCCTCACTCATGTGTACATTGAAAGGGAGGAGGGGACCCAACATTCAAGTTCGGGTGGGGGCAGCGCCGGCCGAGCGTGGTGGCATCGGCACGCTGGAGAGTTGGGCACAGGCTGCGCCCACTTGGCGTGGTGGCGCTAGCATGCTGGGAGTTCAGGCGAGGGCAGCGCCGGCCAGGCATGGTGGTGCCAAGGAGCTGGACAGTGGGGCGCGGTTGGGCACTGGTAGCGCCCGTGGGCGTGGCGAACGTGGGCCGGCGTGATGGCTCCAGCCAGCATTTTCCCAAATAGGGCCCACTTGCTTGTAATTTTTCGGGCGCTGGTAAGGCTCTCAGGGAAGTGTCGTATATGATTTTGAGGTAGAAGAAACTGATCGACACAATAGGCTTAATTTTTTCATGAGATTCCTCCCGGTTAGCGGTCAAAATCCAATTTATCCTCATTCTCACTATTTTCGGTAGATTTTCATTTACCCTTGGATTTCTATTCCCGATTGGGTTGGTATTCTCTCATTTGGTCTAGGACATTAGTTCTGACAGTCTAATCACTCAATTTCGAGCTCAATCTTATCGATGCGTCGATAGATCGTAAGACTCTCAGACATGATTCCTAGCAACATTACTCCCTCTCGTTCCACGATTCCAATTCGTTAGAAGTTCACCTTCCATCTAAGATTTATCTATTCAGGTGTCTGGGGTGCTCCCTAATATTTCAGTATCGTTATTACGTCCCTTCCTAAGTCAGCAGATGCGTTAGTGAGTTCATGACCCATAGCCCAATTAATTCCAAACTGTTGCTCTGATACCAACTTGTAACGCCCTGAAAATTGAGGGGTTGTGCATACACTCGACTCCCAATTTCCCAGGTATCACTTATAATCGATTTTACTATATTGCGATTAATTAGGTTTAAAGGCGCAACATTGAATTACTTGAAACATGAAACATACCCACAACTAGTCTACTAAACTAAAAGAGGTCAAAGATATATACAAGTCCAAAAGAATGCAAATGGGTCGCCCAAGGCGTTGCCCAACAAAATCATAAAAAATGACAAGTCCAAAAGAATAGCACGCTGAGTCCACCACTCAGCGATCCAAATCCCGCCTACTAGGCTAACGAGGAACCGCCTATCAGCTAGAAGTAGGACAGCTCGTCCTCCTCCTCAAGGCTCGCGCTGCCAGACTCCTCATACTCTGCATCACCTGCATCTACGGGAGAGTCTGGTTGGTGTTTTAAAACACCGTCCCAGAGTGAGAGTGAGTGATCAACTCAGTGGGTGTTATTAAATCTTAAGTGGTAACAAGCATCAATTATATTATAAACTTAATGAAAGGCAATCATTCATAAACACCTGACTAATCTTATTAATGCATATACATGATAGATGATATGATGTATGCCCTTGCCACAACACTCCCTCAAGCGACTCTGTTTAACGATCGCATATGAACAACACTCCTTCATTGTGACCTCGACTGTTGAGTCGCCACCCTAGCTAGTGCAATGCGATGATAATGTTAACCAAGTTCTTGGTTAATTTCATTCGCCTAGCAGGTTGGAAAAACTGATACACCCCACATATCAATGCCCTCAACTGGTTGCGAGGCTAAGGCCCCCAACGTGTGAGGCCAAAACTCCGCAATCATTGATCTCATCGAGTTCCTCATCCCTGACTTTAAGCACATGGGGAGTGATAAGAAAAGGGATCGCTCGCGATCACTACGGGGAGGCTCGTCACCCCAGCATAGGCCGACAGCTCGGACACAGTGTCTCATTCCACCATGCCCGGCTCTCGAGACAGTGGATCAGTTTTCAACGGTTATCAATGGGCTTCAGTGGGCTAAGGGTGTCCTAGGTTCCATTCATGCATGAGCCGACATGGTTAACAAACATGGTTGGTCAGTAAATAGACTAGACCACACGAGTTCAAGCGAGTACGTGACAGACGACATCAAGCACAAGTGACCCATGTAATCTAACCACTATCGCCCATACGCACTCACCCAAATTCATGGATTTAGCCTTAGGATAGTCCTACCAACCGAACCACCATCTCTCACCTCAAATTTCTGACCAACCCAAGGGTTTGGATGGTATTCAATAACATTTCGACAATCAAGGTTATCAACTAATGCAAGTGATATCATGCATTTATATTTCCAAACATAAAAATTTAGATTTTTTTACAATACAAATATTAACTATATTATGAAATAAAGGTGCATGTGTGTCGTGTGGGTTAGTGAGGAAGGCAAGAGCTATAGATCATTCATAGCACAAACATGCAACAAGGATCAATGCTAGCATAACATACATTGAGGACTTATGCAAGCACACATATACAACAAGGATTAATATAACATAAAAGCTAAACGGGATCATCACACAAAAAAAAAATCAAGCAATAAATGATCATGCATTCACCAATTCATGCCTAATCATGTTGAGAAACAACAAACATGCCATAATTAATTCATGTTAGTTGAGAGAATCTACAATGAAAGGTTTTGCTTAGGTTTTCTCTAGATTCTTCAAATACATCATCTAAGTAATCATAATCATTAGACTCATACTAAAATTGGTGTTAGGCCACCTAAGAATAATAGTCTACACCTATGAATCGCTGAGAGCTCTGGGAAACGATCTAATTGCCAAGCTCGCGGGTGGATTTGTAGATATCCTGAGTCAAATGAACTTGCATGTTAGAGTTACATGCAAATCCTACTTCAACACAAAAGATTACAAAAAGATAGGTGCTTACCTCCCCAATCGGTTGGAAATGGAGCTTAGAGTTGTGGATGTGGGAGAAAGGGAGGAGATTTGCTAAGGTTCCAAGTTTCCTTGTCTCCTCCACCAACAACACCCTCCTTCACTCTCTTCTTCCTCTCTTCCTTCTCCTTTTTCTCTCCTCTCTTCCTTTGTTCCTCCTAGGGAAAATTCGTATGGGGAGAGGGGGTGCCCAAATAAGGCCTTTATATAGTGTCAGATTTGGTGTAAATGGCCCCAAGGATTAGGTTTTTACTATACTAGACCTATGGGAGGGTCTTTTTAAGCTCTACGGCCCACTATGTGGTGTACATATTGATATACACCGTAGGATAGTTAGTCCTAATGATGATTTACGTATAGACATGATCGGCCCGCCATTTGGATGCGTCGATCGACGACAGATATGATTAAAAATTTGTTCAACAGTCACCGATGGTCGATCGGGGCCGAGGCTATACGAATATGAGCAGAAAAATATTCTTACTCTACGTGTGAAGTTTAGTCATAAACCGACGGTCTAAAATTCTCAACTTTGCATAACAGCGGATGACCCAATTCACTTAAGTTTCAGCTTCTTCCTTTAGGGTATTTGCACTTCTCATGCACTCGTCCTTTAGATCAAGTTGAGCGATTTTAGACCGTTTCCAAGTTCGACCCACACGATGGACATCGAGCCCAGTAAGACGGACATTTCTCTATAGTTTTAGAACTAGTGGCCCTCCAATAAGCGGTCTAGAGCTTATTTGGAAATTCGGGGCATTTCTGAAATGAATTAGATATTGAGATTTCTCGTGGATAATGATTAGGGTTTGTATTAACTATGTTTCTATAATGACCTATTTATAACTAGTGAAAGTGGAGATTTGGTCATGATTACTCCAAATCGTCAATTTTAGGTTAAAAGAGTAACGGGGTTAATTTGGTCATTAATAAAGATCTGGGCCTTATCTAACTCGGATCCTGTTAGATCTTTAATTTAGTCATGATTGTCTTGATTAGTTAACGATGGGTCGATTAGATTTGGATCCTATGTGAGTAAATCATGAGGCTACACCTGATGTTCAAGTGATCGGGTGGATTCGTTGGCTCCCTACGGTTGGTTAATCGAACTTGTGCGGTTCTTTACTAGTACCATCCCTGTATAAACTAGCATTGAGTGATAATGATCATTAAGTGATATTATAAGTTAATTAATAAAAAAAATTCAATGATTTTTTTTGAAAATCCAAAACAGTGAAAATCCAGGATGTTACACGTTTCTTTCTTCTATCTCTTCCTTCTTCGTAATCCATTTGCTTCTCTCTAATACGGATGAAAAAGTTAGCTCCTGACGAAGTGAGGCCAAACTATGAGTAACGAGCAAATAAGAAATAGGATCGGGGAGCATATTTGTATTTCACTACCCCATCTAGTTGCAATCTTCGTCATAAGCTTCCTCGCATGCCGTAAATAGTTTACGGATCAGTCCATTATTTTCTAATGCTGAGTGGGTAATGCCATATTTAATAACAATAATACCCTGTATTAGCTTACTCTACTCGGGTGGAATCTCATCTTGGAGGTGAAGACCCAAGCTCCTTTGAAGCACACCTAACTTTTCTACGCTCTCGTCCAGAACCCACACGTGGAATCATTGGGGTTCAAAATTGACTTCGACGGGCGGTTTGTCCACACTAACATGGATATGATCTCGTGAGTGATTAAGATACATCAAAGATTGGTTCTTATCGATGAGAGGAACATGAGGATAATGCAAATCCGGAACTAATGTACCACATTTGTGTGTGTCAAATGAATTGTAAATTTATAGAATTGAGTGGATTTTACAAATTAGCTTAGAGGTTACAATACAAAAACTTCTCTTCAGTTTGAAACATGGGATTAAGTGGTATGGAATTGCATTTGGTCTCGGGCAAATTCATCCACCGTTTGGAAACTACAGTAAGAATTCGATTAATCTAGGTATCATATCATAGATGTTCTGGGATTTTCAATGAATTTCAAAATCTACTACATTTATGGGCCCCACATTGATGCATGTGTTTTATCCATGTCATTAATCTATGTGTCCTTTACATGTGACATTCAAGTTGCACATGTGTATAAGTGACCGATATTAGTTGTGAAGGTAATTCATTGAGTACAATTCAATGATCCGCGAAATGTAGGTTTTGCTTAATATAATTGTAACGTCCTAAATTTTTGCTATTTTGAATTTTCAAAATGCACTAACTGACCATTAATGTTTGAGGTAAGCATATACGTGGGTGGTACTAGTAAAGAACTACACAAATTCAATTAATCAACCGTATGAAACCAACGAATCCGTCCAATTACTTAAACCTCAAGTGTAGCCTCGTGATTAGTTCGGCTAGCGTCCAAATCTAACCGACTTATCACTGACTAATTGAAACAACGGTAACTAAATAAAGACCCCCTAAAGCCGAAACAACTAGTAGAGCAATCAAAATCATTACAAGTCTCTCAAAGTCCATGTCTTCATCTACTGTTAAAGGACACGCAAGATTCAGACATTGGGCACACATGGCTTAATTATCTAGACTTTCAAAGCTTATTACTATGGTAAGATGCACGAGTGGGCCCTTAATTCAAAGTTGTTTTTATGTTGAATAGCTAGCAAACTCATTAGGGCCTTATATAGATAAGGAGGCATTTACATTTTCGGCTTAAGGCATCCTTGGAGGCCCATGACCATTAATCTTCCTCAGCCTATTGTAAATAGGAATGAAGCAATTGAAAGATAGATAGATTAAAATAAACAATTGTGGATAATTTAATAAAATGTTATGGAAAAAAACCCACACGTGATCAATGAGCAATTCCAAAACATAAAAGAAAATAATTAAACAAAACAAAAGACAAAAGGCTTATGTGGTTCAACAATATACCTACTTCATGAGCATCAATATAAAGCTTTCTTCTACGTTAGAAATAAAAAAAAATAAAAATACAAGAGTCACCACTCTTATCCATACGAGGAATCCCACGTTAAAAAATACCTTATAAGATGAATTAATGAAATACCTCTTTCTACAAAATATTTTCCTTCTACATACCACACTCACAAAAGAAATATACAACAAAGACTCACAGAAAGTAGCCTTCACCCACCATACACACCTACAGACATTATGAGGGGGAGAGAGACAAGCTTGTCCCACTAGCAAATGCAACACGCATTTCATGCATCAAAACTTCAGAACAAAAAGGTCCACCACCTCTACATAGAAATCATATAAATTATGGAAAGTTTCTAATACTTCCACCAAAGGGCGAAGTGAAAGAGTCTGATACCCTAACAAAGTACGATGGATGATAACTCATAAAAAATCTACAAATGGCAATCAATGGTCCAAATTCTACGTTTTAGATAGTGGGGCTCAATTTAAATTATTTATAAAACAACGGTCAGTTTTTTGAATGGTGCTCTGATTCTATTGATTAATTGATATTTAATAGGCCATAAGACTTTCACTTACATGGGATGATTTCATCTACCGAAAGGCATCCATTTACGTTAACCGGTGTGAGGGGTAGTCGTCCAAGGATGTCAGGTCTGAAAACTTCAATTATTAAGGTGCCGTGCTGCAAAACTGATTAAAATAGATGGTGGAATGCAAAACCTTATTTTATTTCTGAGTAATTTATAAAATCCCAAAAATAACTACACTATGGTCTATAAGGGGATGATTACCAGGGCCCACTCATAATTTGCATGTGGATCGAAGCTGTTCATTTGATGATCTCCACATTCTCACCGTACGTCCCAAGAACCATCCAGCAGTTAGGACACAACACAGGCAGTAATTCACATTCATTCCTAAAAGATATGTATCACTTTTTGTGGCCCACCTAAGATTTTGATTGACTTTAGCTTCAGCATGTACCTTCATCCTGATAGGGCCCACCTGATGAATGGGTTGGATGAAATATACACAACACCATGAGACCCACATTTTATCTAGAAGTCTCTATGGTGGGTTTGCCCTCCCCAATGCCCCCATTGTACTCTTTTTTGTGGCCCACCTGAGCTATTCATCAAGTTGAATTTTTGTATACAAATCTAACATGATGGTGCCTAACTGATGGACGGTTCAGATGACACTCAAAAATCACGGTGAGTTAGTTTTAGATAGCTCGAATGTATGGTAATTACCATTCGCCAATTCGGTAGTCTACCTGAATACCAATTCATCTAGTCCGCTGCCCTAATTCCCATTGGTGGAAATAAAAGGACCCACCTACGACAAGTTGGGATCTTCGGCAACTAAATAATACACCACACCATTCACGGTGGGGCCCACACCATTTCACGGTGGACCCTACCACTGCCACCAATGGACCAATGTCATTTACTAGTATGAGCCACTTCACCACATGAAAGGTTCCTTACGTTTCTCGTTTGGGTTGCAGCTCACATGCCGTGGACGATAGAAAAAGGTGATGGCCCACCCAAAGCATCCATTACGGGATAGACTCATATGATGGTACAACACCTTTTTGAAAAATGATAGTGACTCATGCCCTGCACATGTGGCACTCACGTAATGCAATCCAGACCATCCAAAACTCTGTAGAACATTGTGGACCAATCAAAATCCTAAAATCATAGATGGTTATCAAATCAATGGCTAAAAGTAAAACAGTTAGCTGTCCAAGTTCTAAGCGTAAAATCAGATTGTCACTATCAGCATTTTTTGTGTATTTTTGGCTGATGCTCCATCTGCAATTGGGTTATCTATTTGGACGGTCTGGATTTCTGATCAGTTATGCCGTTTATACGGTCGAAGAGTCACCACTAACTTTAAAATGATATTCGACTATCACAGAAACTGGTCTACAAGACATGATTTTCTCTTATAACGGAAACAAACAACCCCTGTAATGAAAGCAAATCTCGAAAGTGACATCTCACCGAATCTGCACTGGCATTCTTTTGATACTTCAGTGACAGAAATGCCCCCAAGAAAGTCTCAAATTTACAGTGGTACCGCCGTATTCGTAGAACATCACTATGGTATTTTCGTCAGGTCAACATGGAAGGGGATTTGGGTGGGTGGTGTTGGGATCTGTGGGCCCTACCGTGATGTATATGATTTATATCCACTCAGTTCATCCGTTTTGAGAGGTTATTTTAGGGCATGATTCTAAAAAAGAAGCAGATCCGAAGATCGAGTGGACCACACCACATTAAATGGTAACGATAATGACACCTTCCTAGCCCACCTAATGAATTTTTTTATTATTTTTTATTACTTTTTTTTTTTTTTTTAATCCTTTTGTCATAGTGTTGATAAGGTCATGCATGAAGGAATTGAAAGCACTAATATTAATTTAATCTAAAATCATAATAGCTTAAAAAGTTTTAAAGATAGTTTGGATGGAAGTAAATAGAGAGAAATGGAGTAAATTATGAGTAAATAAAAGTAAATGTTATTTTAAGTATTTTCAAAAATAAATAAACTCATACAAATAGAAATAAAATGAAAGGTAATTAGGTGATAAATGAAATTTTTTAACATAACTTAGAAGTAAATAAATTAAAATGACTTTTTCAGGTATCTTGAGATGTCGTCCATCTAAAGTAAAGTGATATTACGTGCATCACCTTATGCATAACATACTAATAATACTTCAAAATCATTTAAATACTGACTATATCACTAAAATAACACTAATAAAATTCTAAACCATTTAAAGGTTAAACAATTAAATGAGTAGTTAAATTTAATGAGTTACTTATTTGAAAACTTTATGTCAATGGCTCTTGCAAAGCTCAAAATTTTTATAAATTAAATTATATATTTCAATGGACTTATTATAACCAACGTAATAAATACTACATATATACACTAATTTAACATATTAAAATCAATTTGAAAGATCACGTGTTATTTTAATTATATCAAAAAATTCCAATAGACTGTAGATCTTCTCATTTTCTTCAATCCAAACAAAATATTAAATTTTGAATGCATTTAATTTACTTCATCCAAACAGGCACTGATTAAGTCATTTACTCTTAAGTCATTTACCTCCGCTTTAATTTTCCAACCACCTCCATTTACAAGCTCCTAACCGAACCCGCGTTCAATCACCACCATTTCCTATGGCGTGGTCCAGTTGGATAAAACACATGCATCATCACGGTGGGCCCCACAGGGGTCACCACCCAATCCACGTGGCAGTTTGACACTGACATTTTATCTTCAGGTCTGATAATCGCACACGAGTGTGGAAACCGTATACATCCACGCAATGGCGCATGTGCCATAATGTGACACGTGTGAGATCTGAGCTTTACATAAGGTGAACGAGACTATTTAGACCTTCTGGCATGATATCGGTCCATTTCACACCTCATTCGGACCAAAGCATATCAAAAGAATGAATGGCTTAAAAAATGTTAACCGTCAGTTTACTTTTGTAAGTTATGGCCCACCTGAAAAGTTAAATTATCTGACATTTTGGGAAGAACATGTATCCATTATTTCCAACATTATGGAAAGCACAGATCTCATATATGTGTTTAAGATCTAAACGTGTGCCCGCGTGTGGATGTGTACGGATCTACACGCGTGTGGACGCTTTTCTCAAGTCCGTTTCGCACGTGTTGCGGATCGAGGCCCATAGTTTGTACTGTTGGGCCTATGGTTCAACGATCCAAATTGTTGATAGTACGGGACTCAAAGTGGATGGCCTAAGCACACAAAATCGTCTAGATTGGAAGATCCTAGCCGTAGAATATTTGGTCTTTTTTTAAATGAATAAGAACCGTTGTTCTGAAAGGTTTATGGTTTTTCCATCTGGGAGATTCATCATGCATTAATGATGAAGTGGGGCCCATGTATCAACGGTTTAGATCACTAAACATGGCACCATTGTACGAACTTAAAACCCAAAGGGTACTCTATAATCTCTAGGCCCGGAGTATTGGATTGTTGCTAAACGGTAGCCATATGCATCCATGGTCTGATGATCGGGACCGTCCATCTTCTCGACACGGAAATGGATGGGCCATGATCTAAAAGATACGTTCGAAGGATGACTTTAATGGTTGATTTGTGACATTTAAACGGATGGCTGAAAACCAAAGCTATCGGTCATCATTGAATGGGAAATATCTGATGTGGGTCGGGATTGAATCATCTGCTCAACGTGATTTTTATGTGCATGGCCCATCCACGTGTCCAGAAGACAGACACTCCAGATCATCAGAAGGTCCTGATCGTCCTGTATTGGATGTACGTGACGCTTCCGTGACGTGTGCTAGATGGCCCATGTCTAGACAATCTCCCAACGAACTCGACGCGGACTGCGTACTGACACTGCCAGTAGCGAAGTGGTTACTGGACGGTGCTTTGTGGGCCCCAGAGTTATGTATGAATTTTATCCAAGCCGTTCCTCTATTTTAACGGATCATTCTACGATATTATGCAAAAATTAAGGCAGATCCAAATATGAGTTTGACCACACCACAGGAAAACAATGGTGATTGAACGCCCATCATTAAAAACTTCCTAGGGCCCACTGTAATGTTTATTTCACATCCAACTTGTTGATTAGGTCACAAAGAAATGGATTAAGGTTAAAATAAAAATAAAAAATATCAGATTAATTCAAAACTTTTGTAGGCGTTCAATTACTATTGTTTCCTATGGTGTAGTCCAAATTAGAATTTGATCTACTTCATTTTTATTCTTGTATCTAAATTGGTCTTTCAAAATGGATGGACAGTGTGGATAAAACACATGCATCATGGCCGGGCCACAGCAGCGTACAGTAGCGACTCACTGTTCAACGATGTCAGTAGGCAATCCGCGTCGAACGAACTCGACCAACCTCTGAAAGCTCCGCGGGTCCACCTCACCATCATTTGCTGCAGTTAATTTTAGACCGCGAGCTCAAATCTCGCCCATACAAAAAGGCTGGGATGGGAATGCCGGAAGGGGATTGCCTGGTGACTCCAACACCATGGATATCCCTCGTCAGGACTCCATGGGGCCCACCGTGATGTACTTGTTTTATATAGGCCGTCCATCCATTTTGTTAGCTCATTTAATGGCTTGAGCATAAAATTGAAGCATATCCAAATCTCAAGTGCACCATACCACAGTAGAAAATGGGGATCAAATGCCCACTATTGAAAACTTCCAAGTCTCACATAAGTTTTGAATCAAGTTGATACGTGTGTTTTACCTTCTTCCATGTCTATGTGACCCTTATGAGACCTTATATATGGGTTAGCTCGACAAGAACAATGCGCTGTTTCTTGTAGTGCACTTATACTCAGAGTTGTGCATGATCCAAGTTAGGTTAGTTAACTTGCTCACCGTATCTCGAAAAAGCACAATATGACTAGGTTTGAAATTGAGTTCAAGCCGTGTCAAGCTGACTTTTGGAGCTTAAAAAATTTTCAAGCCCAGTTCGAGATTGTCTGGACTTGATCAGATCAAACCTCGACTCAAATCAAACTCAGATCAAATAAGTTCAGTGACTAGGTTACTTGCGAATATCCTTTACCCCTTAATTTAGATGATTAACATTTGCATAAGTTGGATCATTCAATTCATAAAATTTTAGTGATGTGGTTGTTATTTTTATTGCTAGGTGTGCTTTCATTTACTATCAATTCCACGGTAGCAGACGCACAGGTTAAAAAAGGTATATTAACTCTCAATTACCTTCCTTTACATCCAATTACAAGGAATATAAAGCAAGTTGTCAAAAATGAATGGATGGTGTGGATAAAACAGATCACATTCGCAAGGGGTATCTGTGGTGTTGGGGTCACCACAAACTCCGCTTTAGGGATGCAAGCGACAAAACCTTTTTGGGGCCCACTGAAAATTTGGATTATCTAATGTTTGGGAATTTTCCGTTCGTTTTGATCAGGCCCACAATATGAACGTGTTGGATGGAATATAAATATCATGGTGGGCCCAATGACATTTTCAACACAGGTGTCACTATCCCTGTCATTCCATGTGTTGTGGCTTATTTAAGTAGATGTCACATGCATCACCGTGGGCCCACAGAACTTTTGTAGCGCGGTCTTCCCACAACTCTTGTAGGAAATTTGAGCACCTAAGCATCAGACGGTCGTGATCATCCGCACGTGGGTCGGACGTATGTACACGTGCCAAGTTAACTCCACCTAGCCGCGTCATTGGGCGCGGATTAGATACTGACAAGGTCATTAGCCAAATCGCTACTGAAGTGACGTCACCAAGCTATGTGGACCCACCATGATGCGTGTGTTGTATCCACACCGTCCATCCATTTGGAGAGATCATTTCGTGGCATGAGAAAAATAATGAGATAGATCTAAAGTTAAAGTTCACCCCGCCATAGAAAACAGTGGGGACAGTGACATCCACCGTTCAAAACTTCTTAGGGGCGACAGAAGTTTCTGATCAAGCTTATGTTTTTTTTCTCACTTCATCTATTTCTATGTTAACTTATAAATAGATTAGATCTAAAAAATACATCATGGTGGGCCCTATAAATGTTTCAACGGTGGGTGTGACTAATCCCACGGTTTTTTGTGGTGGGTCCACTTGAACTTTAGATCCATGTCATTCTTTTTCTCATCCCATAAAACGATCTCTAAAAATGGTTGGACGGTATGGATATAACACATGCATAATGGTGGGGTCCACAGATCTTGGTGACGTCACTTCAGTAGCGATTTGGCTACTGACCTTGTCAGTATCTAATCCGCGCCCGTCATACATACTGCTCTTATTGTTTATTTTTGCCCCTTTCGCGACTCCGCCGCCCAAAGGAGCCCACGAGCTTTATGCTTGGGATCGCAACCGTCCATGCTGAGGAATCTATACCTTGAGGGCCACGGTTAGAAAATTAAATAAAACTAATGATTTTGAGTATCGCTAGCTCTAGATGAATTTAGAATAAAATAAGAGAATTTTCAATGGATCGGATTCATTTATAAAAATCCAAGGATAGACTATCAGTGAAGAATGATTGGCGGATACCAGTTTATATATGATGCACAAAAGAATATGAACGGTTCAGATCATTGGACCATCTCAGAATGTGGGCCCCCCACTGTGAAACTCGCTGGATCCTGAGTCGCGACATTGACGAAACGAACTTTTCAACATTATCATGAATCGGGAGACTAAAGTTCGCGTGCGTCCGCTCCCCTCCATCTTATCAACATTGGATGGTGATGAGAGCTGGGGACCACCGCCTGAATCTTTTTTAACAGTTGATGGGGTTATGGTGGGCCCCACATTTCACCACTATCCGTTCAGACTCGGGCATAACGTATTTTAGCTGCTGTTTGTGTTTCACATCGGACCGTTGATCACGGGACGCCGGTTTGGTACAAACAGGGGGCCAAAGCTCTCTGGGCCCACCATGATGACCGTGTGACATCTACTCCGTTCATTATTTTCGCGAGCTCATTTTATATAGTGAGACCTAAAAACGAAGCTGACCTAACACTCAACTGGGCCACACCACAGTAACGGTGGAGATGAAACGCGCACCTTTGAAACTTTCCAATATTCAATCCAATCCAACCCGTTCATGAGATGATGACCACTGATGGAAAACACCAATATCAGTACGATCCAAAACTCCCGTAGCCCCAAGAAGTTTTCAACGGTGGGCGTTTAATCCCTACTCTTCCTGATGGTGTGGCCCACTTAAGTTTTTTATCTGCATCAATTTCGTGCTCACCTCTTAAAATTAGCCGGTGAAACTAACAGACGGAGTGAATGTCACATGGATATATCGGTGGGCCCACAGAGCTTTGGGTTGCATGTGCTCATGAAGTCCCCCAACCAAGGTGCAGCGGTACTTCCGCTGCTGAACACGTGTCATGTACAGATAATCCGAACCGCTCAAAGTGGGCCCCACTTAGATGGAATATAACCCAGCAAAAGTATGGTACTATCTGGCTGGTTGGTGGACATCTAATGAACCAAATTCAATAAAACAAATGCCAATTAATGAGAGGCTATAAGATTGTTTATGTAAAACCGATTTAGGTGGGCCCCAAATGATCATCAGTTTAATTTTGACCGTTGAATTATAATTTTTGCGCATATGAGTAGGCCCACTATATTCTCTTTTTAGATAGCTATAGATAGGGAAAGATGAAGTTGCGATGAGTTGAACTTCTTTGAAATGTTCTTATCCTCATCTATATTTAATCTCTATGATTGATGTAGAGATACGTTCGTTAATCCACTGTTAGATCTAACAATTTTTAACAATTGAAATTTGGGGACACTAATCTACAGTAGTTGTCACTAATTGGACGGCTGTTATTCGAGTAACATGCCACGTGTAAAGCTACTTTAGGATAGTAGTTTTGGTATAATGGCCCAGCACCCTATCATCAACCCACATTTTAAAACCATCATTAACTACGTAAAAATGAAATGAAATAACATCATTTAAAGTGAAAGATCGTGCGACTAAGCTATGCCGCACCCGTTGGTGGACCACCTTTTGATCAAAACAACACTGGATGATTATGAAAAGTGGGGCCCACCTAAATTTGTTGATCCACGGGAGGAATTGCACCACACCTCATCATTTCAATGCCTTCTTTTTCTGCATGAGATAATTCATTTGTCACGAGAAAAGCTCGAAATTATTTTTGTCACCATCTTCCTAACCACCAACGGCTATAAATTTCACCTAAAAAATCATTAATACTCTAGCAATGTTTGGTATGGTGGAACACACGCACCATTATCTACTGTCTAAATCATGGACCTCTTTGTAAGTGATGGAGATGGTTCCTAAACCACAACGGTTATGATTGATGGCCATCAAATGGACGGTGGGAAAGTAAAATTTGATCCACGTTTAAGAGACAAAATGTGTTTTATTTTAAAAAGATTTTTTAAAATAATTTCATTTCAAAATTCAAAATTTATTTTAATTTTTTTTTAGGTATTTTTATTTTTAGTGTAACTATCCTATCTTATATTGAAAAGAAGTAAAGAAATATAACTCATGTATATAAGAAATATGGCTTGTATAGGATTTGTGTTGAGAGATCACGTCTGAGTGTATGGCTGTTGATACTTTGCCTTTGGAACGAAAGTACTTTTCAATATACTCCGCCATGCCTCGGCTCAAACAAGTAAGTAATTTTTTTTAACTTTATATTATTATTTAAATTTCCTTTTTTGTAAATATTATTTGTCATTTTTTACAAATTTAAGTGTCCAAAGTAATTCGTAGGGGTGTACACGGGTTGGTCTGGTCCGGTTCCTGGAGAGAGAGATGGACAGAGAAATACTGTGGGTGTGGTGAATGGCGAGAGCGAACAGGCGCACCATGGTAGGGTTTGGCTAGGGGCTTAGGGCTTAGCGAACAGGCGCACCATGGTGTAACTCTTAGTTCAGTTATATATACTTCCAAACTGAGAATCGAGCCGCATTAAGCCGTTCTCCGATTTTTAGAACTAGAATGGGAGCGTCATACTTTAAAATTGGATTGTTTGGTTAGTTTCGATTCAGTTCCATAGTTCTATTAGTTTGATGTGTATCCCTGGTAATTGGATCCTTTAATCTCGGAAGATGCTGACTAGTACAATGGTCCTACCATTTGGATCGTCTGAATTGATGTAAAAATCAGGATGGTCCATTATTCATTCATCAGGTGTTGCTAAACCATTGAAATCACTGTACATCTTTTGGTCTGACTCAATGATGTGTGTGGTCCACTTGATGAGTGGATATATTCCAATTTCATGGTATGATCGATCCTTTTTCACGGCTCGGATATTCCGCTGGGAGTGAAACGTAAGCAGTAACAAAAACGTTCGGAGGTGATTATTTCTCAATTTATTATTTCACCGAATCTGCCTCTACTTTTAAAAGCTTTCCTATTCCCCGCGCGTGCGGGGACCTTCAGTCCACATGCAGGCACATGTACAAGATCTGAGCTTTCTGTCAGGTAGGCTGCACTGTTTATGACTGCTGGCCAAAAGATCAGGCCACATCCACACCATGCAGAACAAATGGATGGCTAGAAAAGTTTGTCAGTGTGGCCCATCTGAGTGGACCGGCCTAGTTTCTAAGGCACAGGATCTAAGCATACTTTACAACCAGATAGAAAGCTCAGATCTCTCACACATGTTCAATTTTAACACGTGTCATTGCGCATGGTGGGTAGGTTAACACTTAGCAGTTAGCACATGTGGAGTTAACGAACGGCGCGGATTTCCTGCGAAAGCCTTTAGCAGTAAGTTGTCACTTTGCTGGGAACCCAGGTGGGGCCCACTTTGATGTTTTGTAAGAAATCCATCCCGTCCATCCGTTTTGTGAGTTCATATTAGGACATGAGGCCAAAAATGAGAGGCAGGGCACTTCGCTTAGCACCTGTTTACGCAGTGTCGAAGATACCCACTCTCTGTGGATCCCGGTATACGATTTATGTAAATCCTCTCCGTCCATCATGTGAGAAAACATATTTGAACCGTACATAAAAAAATATATTCCATTTATAAAATATTAAGGGCTACACAGATGACAACAATAAAAAATTGCTCCTAAAACCTTTAAGTTATACGGTGTGGCCCACATTAGTTTTATAAGGAATAATTTTTGTATCTTCAATTGATCCGGTGAGTTTCACCTGATTAACTGGTTCGATGAAAGACATACACCATGGTGGCCCCACACACAAACCAACGGTTGACAACCCATCTACATTGTTCCCTCTAGGATGACCCACCGAAGTTGTGAATCTGGCTAATATTTTTTCCCATGTCCTATGTCCAAGGGAAGAACCTGATGGACGGAGTGGATGTTACATATTCAACATGATGGGCCCCACAGATCTATGGCCTTTTACGCGTGCGTAAAACAGGTGTTCCAGAGGATTCCTGTCCTATAAATCTAAGACAAATACACCCTTTATTACTACAATCTTTAACTTTAGCATCAGGCGAATATCAGAGAAGGTCCCTCTAATGTGTGTGTTTTACACAAAATACTAAACAGTAGTCACTCAATTACCGTACACATAGATTACAATATTTCAATCCAGACCGTCCAAATTACAACCCCCATTGTGGACGAAGAACCCAAAAAACCATCTCGATCAGAGAATGTAAAAATCAAGTTAACGGCCGTCAAATGGAGAGTTCCAAGAAAAATGCATACGGTCAAAATTCAACGGTACGAATTGAATTGTTCCTGCCATCATATCAATTGATTTCGACATTTTTCCCCATCTAAAATGGGCTCATGAATTTGACGGTCAGGATTGATGCACATGCATGCATCACCATGCGTTGGCACAAAATGTGACAAACACTGGCCAGCTGTAGAGAATCGCGGTGTTATTTGACCCTTTTGCACTTGCATTTGTACACGTGGCATATAACAATAACTCAAAATCTAAACCGTCCAGATCAACGAATCCATCCTAGATGGATTGTAAGCCTAAAATAATATTTATTTAGTGAATGTAATCTCTGATTTATGAAAGTTTCAAAATCTAACCATTCATTACTCTCATGTTGACCGATGATTGGATATCTTCTAATCCAAAAGTGAACACTTCACCTCAGTATAGATCTTCTTTTATAATCCATCTATAGAGTGACAGAAAATATGAACGGTTTAAAATGAGTTTCCCGTACCCCACGTTTGGAACTTCTAAGTGCCTGAGTATCATCCATCACAGTCACCCAGACTACCAAAGTTTTTCTTTAAAAAACGAAGAGAACAATTTTGATACTCGGCTGAGTGTGATGGAAGATACGCAGGCACTAGAAATTACTCGGAAATTTCATGAGCACGATAGCAGAGAAAAATTAAATTATCAGAATTATGGGTCTAACTTTAGATGTATCATGGACAAAAATTCAAGCTTATTTGATAATCTTACAGTTGAATCTTTGTACATTTATTTGGACGGTTAAAAATGAAATCCAATGTTCCAATTTCAACGAACAAGTGCCCATGAATCAAAGGCTAGGATTGTTTAACCAATTTAATCAGTTTAAGCTAATGAATACTACATTTTCCGTCTCCAAGAGATGCAGTGGATCCAGAGAACCATCAAGGCTGGTGGATCAATGATTGTGGGGCCCACCATAATATATGTGTTTTATATCCACACGGTCCATCCATTTTACAGGCACAATTTACTCATGAGCTAAAAAATGAAATAGGTCCAAATCTCAAGTGCATGACACAACTAGGGGTGTACATTGAGTTGAACCGAGTCGAGCTAGCCTCGGCTCAACTTGGCTCGACCACTAGTTGACGTTAGTTCGAGCTTAGCTTGGCTCAGTTCTCGAGCTTGACAAGGCAGCTTGACTCAATTCAGTCAACAGCTTGAGCTAGTTGGAGTCGAGTTCAAGCTAAGATTGAGCTGAATAAACTTATATACTATTTTCACAAATACTATACTTTCAAGTTCTCACTGAATGTAAAACACCAGTAATCGTTTTATAAGTATTTCATCAAATACCTTGTAAGCAATGTTAAAATCAAGAAAGAAAATTTATTCGATGAAACATACCTTCGTTGGCATCAGTTGACATATAGTTGAGTTATTTTATCAAACACTTGATGAGCAATTTTAGAGAATATTCATTGTTTTGTTTTTTGTTTTGCATTTACTTCAATTACACAAATTTAGTTTTGAAATTTTTTGTTCAAACATCAAAGAATACCCATTTCCTTTTCTTTTACTGTTCTTTTATTTATGTTATCTAATCGAATCGATCCAAATTGAGTTGAGTTCAAACTATATATTGAACTGAGTTGAGTCGAACTGGGGCCAGCGTTGAGTCAAGTTGGAACTAGCTCGAACTCGACTCGAATTCATTTTCGAACTTTAAAAACCAGCTCAACTTGGATTAGACTCAGCTTCAAGCTGAGCCGATTCAAGCTTTTTCGAGCCGCGCCGAGTGAGTTGATCGAGCTAGCTCGGTTCACCTACACCTCTAAACGCCGCGAGAAATTGAAAAATAAAGTAAATCCAAATATAAGTGTAATACACAACAATAAATAGTAGTAATTGAATGCCAACCATTAAAACTTTCTATGGCCCACCATCAATTCTACTGTCAAAATTTTACCAAATACCAGCCAAAACTTTTATGGCCTTTAAAAAGCTTTTAAAGGACAACCTTCAATAACCGTTGTTTACGGTGGCGTGTTCCACCTAAGATTGATTGATCTTCTTCATTCTTGGCTCATGTACTAAAATGATATGGAAAAGATGCACCGCATTGACATAAAATGCATACATCATGGCGGGCACCAAAATCACGGATCCACCGACTTCGGTAGTTACCGGATCTGCCGAATCCGTATTCCGTCCGGAGTACCTGTGTATCAAGCATCATGATCTGCCAGAGTATGAAATAAATCTGGAAGTAGCAAAGCACCTAGAAATCTCTCTCCCCTCTATTCTCTCTCCTAAATCTGACCGTCCATGTGCATGTGGCACATTCATGACTTTCGTATGCTTTGGAAACTGCCCATGCAGAGATCCTCTGATCCCAAAAGCAAAGGAATAATCAAAGTCATCTAAAAATAAATCCACAAAAAACCCAAAATTCTACTCCTTTCCTTCTACGGTAAACTCTCATGATAGTCAACCACCATTTTAGAAATGGTGGTGAATCTTAAATTGTACACATGCATGTTGTATAGCAATCTAGACCGTCCAAATTGCTTGGCGAACTATGGATAGAGCACAGACCAAAATCTGAGATGAAGAGATGTCAATACTGATCTGATGGTTAGGATTACTTGATCATTGTGTTTTTAGAGATATATATGCTCCATCTAAAAATATATTGTCGTATTTGGACGGTTTGGATGTCAAACATGTGTAGCTAAAATGGTGATAAACTATCACAGGAGGCAACGGTAGAGAAAGAGAGAGAGATTGCCTTCAATCACACTCCTATGTTTTTTTCTCACCCCACCAGTCTCCCTCTCTCTCTCTCTTTCTCTCTCTCATTCAAGTGTACAAAATGCAAGCTAATAGAAAAAGAGCAACTACAAAGAATGCTGTTGTAGCTGGTTCTGTTTGGGAAACCAGAATGAAAATTGACGAAGGGAAAGGTGGGATCAAGGTCTTCAATGGTGGAGATCGCCGCGACGACAGCGGTGGCATCGTCGCTGGCTTTCGCGTCTACCGGAGACTGAAGAGGAACCAAAGTGACAGCGTCGCCGAGGGTCGCCGGAAGTGGAAATCAGAGTCTGAAAAGAGCCCAATTCAGCTTAGGAAGACGCGGTCCGAACCGCGGTCTGGGGCAGCGGCAGCGGCAGCGGTGGCGGCGGTGGCAGCATCAGATGAGAATTGCAAGGAATTGGGTGTGGAGAAGAAGGTCTCAGAAGGGAGTCCCAGCAATGTGGGTCCCATTGGATCACCGAAACTAGCCGTTGAGAGCGTGGATAATGGTGTCGGCGATAAGGAAGATGGAGAGTTCGAGGAAGAGGAAGAGGAAGAGGAAGAGATTGAGATTGAGAAGGAGAGTTTTGATATCAAGGAAGTGAATTCAGCTGAAGAGAAGATGGCAAAGTTGGTTGGAGAAGAAGAGAAGAAGGTTGAACAGATCTGTGAAAAAACACCGATATGGGTGAATGCAGAGAAAGATCCACCGCATGTGATAGAACATCCAGCCATTGATCCAGATCTCTCAAAACTACCTTCAAGTAAACACATTTCTTCAATAATTCAATTGAATTTCCATTCATTCCTCTGTTTTTGTCTCATTTTTTCTTTATTTTCTTTCTTATTTTATCAGTTGAAGTTTCAGATGCATTTGGTGAGGGAATTCAAGAAACCCAAAATAGGATGCAAAACATTGGTGGGTTTTCGTTATTTGTCCAATTCAATCAATCTTCTGTCTTTTCGGGGGATTTTTCCTGATATTCTAGTAAAATTTTCCTCTCCAATACTCTGTTTTTTTTTTTTTTTTAAAATAAAATTTATTTATTATTATTTTTAATTTTTTTAACAGTGGATTTGGTGATGTGGAGAGATATATCAAAATCAGCATTCGTTTTTGGATTGGGAACATTCATCCTTCTTTCATCTTCCTTCACCAAGGATCTAAATTTCAGGTCAGTGATGTCCAATTAAAAAAAATAATAATAATAAAAGATTTTTTTTTTTTTTAATAATAATCTTTGGCATGAAATTCTCTGTTCTAATTTTTTTTTTTTTTTTCCTTCCAATGTTTGATATTCTGCAGCTTGATTTCTGCAATTTCCTATCTGGGTCTTGTCTATCTTGGTGTAATCTTCTTCTATAAATCTATTATCTGCAGGTAATTCTACACAAAATCCATAAAAATAGAAAGAAATCCCAAATGCTCAAAAACTTCAATCTCCTCTTTGTTTTTTGTTTTTGTTTTTTTCTTTATATTAGGGGGCTTGTGGATTTTGATGAATCAAACGGGAAATATATGGTTGTTGGAGAAGAAGAAGCGATTTGGATTATTAGAATGATTCTTCCTTACTTCAATGAGCTTCTCTTCAAGATCCGAGGCCTTTTCTCTGGAGATCCTGCAACCACCATGAAGGTATTTCCCATTTTACCCCTCTGGTTTCCAATTTTGCCCCTCGTCTTATGAAAAATTACTAAAAAGAGACTACATGTGGCGATTGCAGCTGGCGATATTGCTGTTTGTTTTGGCTCGATGCGGGAGCTCCATCACCATCTGGACCATGGGCAGATTCGGTAAGTTTTGTCGGTAGAGGGTAAAATGGGAATACATTTTTACGGGCGGAATAGTAACGTATTCTGCAGTAGTATGGGCACGTACTGCATTTGTGTCAGTGAAAACGGTCTACATTGTGGGCCCGATTGTGGATGGGATGCAACCAAAGTGTTACATCTGAAGGGACGGTTTGGATGTTTTGTTTGCTTCTGGTTATCGAGTGGACCGTTAGAATATGAAAAAGATCAGTGGTTCAGATGGAACAAGCGGAGCATCCAACTGTTAGGATAGTCGAACCAAGATGGTTTTCTTTTTTGGATTACAGTCGCCATCCGTAGTGGGCCCATGATTTGGACCGTTGGATTGTATGTATACCATGTTTGTGGGGCCTATGAAGTTTTGGATCATTTTGGAGGTTGGTGTCAATGGCGCGGATGGTGGGGTCCATGCCTACTGTTCTTGTGTTGTTGTTTTTAGATGAGGCTGATTTTGGACAGTCACGTCCCAACACAGGCCACAGGAGTTATTGCTGGGAACGGACGGGGATAGGAGGGAATACCATGATATAAGGGTTTTACCCACACGGCCCATCCATTTTATAATATCATTTCAGGGCATGAGCCAAAAACTGACAGATCTAAGGCTCGATTGGACCACACCATAGGAAATATCTGTGATGACATGACTAAGCGTACAAATATTATTAGGGTTGTATAAGAGCCAAGTTAGTTCGAAAAGCTTGCTCGACTCTGCTCGACTCATCTCGACTTCGTTTTGATACCAAGCTTGAAAGGTCTGAGTTAAGGTGAGTTAAGCTTGTTTACTAAAGCTTGAGTTAGTTCAAGATAAGTTTGACTATGGTGTATTTTGGTTCAACTCGACTCAACTTAAAGCTTGAGCTCAATTTAACTTGGGTAATATATTTTAATAATATATATTAATATTAAATATATATAATATATATTTAAGTTTAAAAAAAAGTTAGAACTTTATATTTTTTATTAAAAAAATTTTTACCTAATCCTGCCTGTCTGTTCTTTCTTTTTCTTTCCCTTATCTCAAGGAAGTAAATTTGACTTGGCTCGAACCATTAACTCTAACTCGAAAGTTTAGACAAATAAGCTAAGCTTCAACGTTGAGCTCGAGGGTAAAGTCAAGCTAAAGCTTGAACTTGAGTAAAGCAGGGATGGGTCAAGCTAAGCTTGACCCACTTTGACTTGACTTGACTCGATGTACAATCCTGAATATTAACCGTTGTGTGACTCCAAAAAAGTTTTTTAACCCTAATTTTGTAGTCTGCTTGAGCATTCGATCTGCCTCATTTTTTAGTTTGTAGCAGAAAATTAGATAACTCTGCATGAAAACGGCCCAGATTCGATGTATTGGTTGGTCAACCAAATTATCAGATGGGCCACCTCATCTAGCATGCCTATGTCTATTGCCTTAATGTCACGTGTGCACGGCATCCGATCCATCAAATAAGTGACCTCACGCCGATCATGAGTAACAATCATACATTTAATGTTATTTTCATACGTGTGCCCACCTGTTTACACGTCCCATGATATCCATGGTGGGTACCAACTTTTGGACGGTTGTAATGGCAACACGCACTTGACATGTTGGACGCGGACTGGGTACTACACTCATCATCTGAACTTAGAGACGAACGGTCCTAAGGGGCTCTATGGGGCCCACCGTGATGTATATGTTTCATCCACGCCATCCATCTATTTTGAAAGATCTTCTTAGTGCATGATCAAGGAGTAAAAAAATGATCGAAGGCTCAAGTGTGCCACATCTCATGAAGCAGTGAAGATTTAATGCCCACCGTTGAAAGATTTATCTGGTCCACCGTGATGTTTATTTGTCATCCAACCTGTTTATAGGGTCACGTAGACCTGGATGAAGGAAAACCATAAATATCAGCTGATCCATAACTGTTGTGGCCCTCAAAGACCTTCTTTGAGCTCATACCCTAAGATAATCCATCAAAATGGATGGATGGCGTGGATAAAACATGTATATCATGATGGGCCCTAGAGCCCCTGACAGTACTGTCCGTCTCAAGCTAGTTCTTGGAGGTGCAGGCCGAGGAAATTTACATAGTGGGCCCTGTGGGCCTACCTGATGAAAAACTTGGATTTCACACGTGGGCACGTGTGAAAGACCACGTTATCGTAAAGAAAAGAAAATGTACAAGTTGTAACTGATCTTGGGTGCTATTCGCTCTTTTGTTTCTGTGCATGTGCAGCTTTTTTTGCAGTTTTTACGTTACCCAAGTTTTGCTCCGCTTATTCCAGCCAGCTGTCAGGATACGGTAAAAAGTTTCAACTTCTATGAGCGTATAATTGGAATTTTCTGTAGACACTGGTTTCGCTAGGACCACATGCACCCTCTCCACTTGCGGTCAAACGTGCTAACCAAACGTGTGTTCAGGCAATCCGATCCGTTGATCACGTGAAAAATATCTTGGATATTACGTGGACCTAAAATAAGCGATCAATGAATTTGGTGGGGTCAGACAAGTGCGGAGATAATGGGTGAGTGTGATGTGATAGATGACTTGGTCGGCTTATTTTTGGACGATTGTCTGCAACTTGAGTCTCACTCTCACCTTATACACAGCTGGGTTTTCCAGTACACTTACCATGAGTAATTGAACACGTGGCAAGTGTGTCCTCATGTACGGCGCACGTGGGACGCGAATTTAATATCATCAAGTTGAGAAGAAGCTTTGTAATCCTGTGGGGCCCACCGTGATTTCCTTATGGCATCTGTCCGTCCATTAGTCTTGCCAGCTCAAGATAGGACGTGGCTCCGAAAATTACGCGATTCTAAGACTGAACTGAGGTACGCCGCAGGAAATAGTGTGGATGGAAAGGGCCACCGTTGAAACCTTCCTAGGCCACTATATAATAATGTTTATATGCCATCCCACCCGTTCATTATATGGGTCCCATGGGCAGGAAAGGAAATACGAATATCAGCCTGATCGAAAACTTCTAGGGCTCGAGAAGGTTTCAACGGTGTATAATGAATTGGCATTGTATCTTTTGGTGTGGCACAACTGAGCTTTTAATATGACTCAATTTTGTATTTATGCTATAAGAAGAAACTGATAGACGGTTTGGATGTCATTCGGACATGGCAGTGGCCCTCACAGAGGTTAACGGCACCAACTCACCTCGTGACAAGAAATTAGCGTCGGTGCATGATGGGCAAAGTTTCTTACTTTTTTGGGGAAATACGGACGTCTTGTCTTTTTCAAGCCTTGAGTCGTGACTCATGATCACACACGTCATGAGAGCGGGGGCCCACTGTCGGACTCACCGTATCGGACGCGAATTAGCTACTGACAGCATCAGTAGCGAGAATCACTACTGAAGTGACGTCACCAGTTTCTGTGGGGCCAACTATGATGTATTAGTTGTATCCACACCGTCCATCTATTTGGAGAGACTATTTTAAGGGATGAGCCAGGCAGATTCAAAGCTCGAGTGGACCCCCCCCCCCCCGCCCCCCAAAAAAAAAAAAAAAAAAGACGGCGATTGAACGGTTACTGTTTTCCCTTCGGTCATGTATCTTTTTTTTCTTTTTTTTTTTTTTACACACGCACACACACCCTGCACACACACCCTACACACACGCCTCACGCACACGCGCAGACACACACACACCTCACACACGCACGCCGTGGGATTTCACCACCATGGGTAGTCGGAACCCCTGACCCAGTGTTTACACTCCAAGGAGTCTACCACCAGGGTAATAAGAGTAAGGACCCGTCATGTATCTTTGATATCAAACAAACATCGTGGTGGGCCATAGGAAGGTTCCAACGGTGTATATGTCTGGTTTTTTGGCTCAAGTCTTAAAATAATCTCTTCAAATGGACTGACGGTGCGATACAATACATACATCATGGTGGCCCACAGTCCGTAGCTAATCCCCGTCCCACCGTACTGGGGTTATGAGAGAGGCGCATGCGCATCAGAGATCTTGTATCTCTACAAGCGGATTAGGTGCGTCCCAAACCAAGGGGCCAGCTTGATGTATATATTCACGCTGTCCGTCCGTTTCTCGAGCTCATTTTAGGGCGTGATCACAAAGATCCAAATCTCAAGTGGACCAAATCATATGAAACAGTAGTGATTTACCTCTTGCCTTGAAAAACTTTTATTTGTCATCCAACCCCTTGATAATTCACACGGATCTAGACGAAAGGACAAAAAACTTTTGTGGTGCACAGTAAGTTTTAAGTGGCCAATTATCACTGTTTCCTGTAGAGTTTTAGATCTAATTCTTTTTTAGGATCATACCCCTCAAATGAATTAGGAAAAAAACTGTACGGACAAAGTGATATATAATACATACATCAAGGTGGGGTCCACAAACAAGGCCTCACCTAATCCACTCCGCAGATCTTACCATTGATTATGGAAACGGGATTGCGTCTAGGTCTAGCCCATGAGGGCAAACAAAAAGGGGCCAGTGCGTTTTTACAGTTGTGGGACCCACCTTCAAAAGGATGAAAATTATATTTTCATGCTGCTCTTTACTTTATCCTTTTTCACCTGGGTTTCTACGCATGATGCGCACATGGCATGTCTGCTGGACGCAATCCGGGTCCATTCGTCAGGTAAGGCTTCCAAGTCAAGTTAGCCATGTGCATGTGAGGAGTGGAATGGGTCAAGCCAAGGCTCTGTGGGACCCCACTCGTTCAGCCATTTTTCCGTATCATTTAAGGGTACGAGTCCAAAAATGAGTCAGATCCAGCGCTTAACGGGGATTCAACGCCCATCGTTAAAACTTCTAAGTCCAAAGCTCAAGTAGTCCATACGATTGGGATTCAACGTCCATTAAAATTTCTCAAGGACCAAGAAAGTTTTGAGTTTTGTATGAAGTTTGAATTTGTGTTGTCCCTTAGTTCAGATTATGTGACCTTATGAACAGGTTGGATGGAATATAAACATCGTGATGGACCCTAGACCGTAGGAAGGTGTCAATGGTGGGGATCATCACCACCGCTGCATATTGTGGTGTGGTCCACTTCAGCCTTGGATCTACCTCATTTTTTAGCTCATATTAAAAAATGATTTGAAAAATTAGATGAACAATATGGATAGATCCCATACATCATGATTAGCCCTACAGGCAGGATGCAATCCGCTTTTGTGCGTATGCGTTTTTTCCCATGCGTGCGTGGACCCACGTTAAAGAAGATGAAATTATACTTTCATGTTATTCTTTACTTTATTTATTTTTACCCGGATTCTACGCATGATAAGCACACATGGCATATCCAGCATCGGGCGCGGATTAGATATTGAAAAGTTCAGTCGCCAATCGCTACTGAAGTGACGTCGCCAAGCTCTGCGGAACCCACCATGATGCATGTGTTGTATCCATACCGTCCAACCATTTGTAGAGAACGTTTTATGTCATTAGAAAAAGAAAGATATAGATCTAAAGTTCAAATGGACCCACCACAGAAAACCGTAGGATCAGTCACACTCACCGTTGAAACATTTATAGGGCCCACCATGATGTATTTTTTTAAGATCCAACCTATTCATAAATTAACATAGATATGGATGAAGTGAAAACAAAAATATAAGCTTGATCGGAAACTTCTGTGGCCCCTAGGAAGTTTTGAATTGTGGATGTCACTGTCCCCCCTGTTTTCTATGGTGGGGTCTACTTAAACTTTAGATCTATCTCATTATTTTTATCATACCATAAAACTATCTCTTCAAATATGTGAACGGTATGGATATAACACATGTATCATGGTAGGGCTCACAGAGCTTGGTGATGTCACTTCAATAGCGATTCGGATACGCGCTGGGGACGCGGGTTTCCTGCGAAAGGCTTTCACAGGAAGTTCCTGCGCAAGAATTCTGGGTGGGACACTATGATGTTTGTGAGAAATCTAATCCGCCCATCAGGTTTTTCGAGAACATTTTAATACACGAGACCAAAAATGAAGAGTATCTGAAACTTAAGTGGGCCATATGAGATAAAACAGTTGGAAAGGAATGGCCATCGTTGAAACCTTCCTAGCTCCAACTTGATGTTTATATTTCATCCAAAAACTGTTTATAAGTTCATTTTCACTAAGATGAAGTGAAAACACATAGAACTTAAACTGATACAAAACTTTTGTAGCCATATACATGTTTCAACTATGGTCACTAAATTCCCACCGTTTCCTCTCTCGTGTGACCCATTTAATCTTTGGATACGCCTTATTTTTTGCCGCATGCACTGAAATTAGTTTGAAAAACGGATGAACGAAGTGTCTTTCTCACAAACGTGGCAGTGGGCCCCACCCAGAATTCTTGGGCAGGAACTGCCTGCGAAAGCGTTTCGCAGGAAATCCGTGTCCGTGACAGATCATGCTCCCTCGCATGAGCTGTCCGCTAAGTCATGGCCATGTATCAGAGTCACTCTTTGTAAATATTGTACATCCAACCCATTAAATCATCAGGTGGGCCTCACCATAAAATGGTAGCTATTAAATTCACGTGGTAAACTATATGATGGTTGGATAAGCGCCATGTTTTGTCATACATGTGGAGTGACCGTGCTTAGAAGGGTGGGATGTCATACACGTTTGGGCCACATGTTCAAAGGTACTTTAATATAAAATAAGGTGGAAAAGGTCAACTGCCCAAAGATATTTGTGTTAATGGACAGTGGGAGGGGATCTGCAATGAATTTATAAGATAGGAATGAGGAATGCGTGAATATAAACAGTGAAAATAGGGTGGAGGTGGTTACAAGTGTCATAATAAAATGAAGGGTGGTGTATGCAATTATCCCTCTATCTTTTAATAAATTGAATAAAATAACCTGCATATTGCATTCTACCATATTATCAAAGTATTTCTAAATAGCATTTTAGAAACAGAATTGGTATACGATTGATTGTTGTCTTAGTGTTTTTAATGAATTGATAGGTTATTTAAAGTGCGATAAATAAGCAACGATGACTTGTTAAGCCAACATGTATAGCTTTTAGAAAAAAGTATCACCTCAATTTTGTAGGTTTCAGGCTCCACTTTGATGTATGTATTTCATCTGCTCTGTCTATTCATTCTGCTTGATCATTTTAAGCCATGAGTCAAAAAAATGAGACGGATCCAAAATGTCTAGGACTCAAGAAGTTTTCAATTGTACATTTTCAATTCTCATTATTTTATGTAGTGTGGTTTACTCGAAAATTTGAATTTGTCTCATTTTTAGGCTCATGCCCTAAAGTGATATAAAACAAAAATTAATGAATGGTGTGAATATAACATATACATCATGGTTACAATG
Organism: Magnolia kwangsiensis; assembly: GCA_037074715.1. Taxonomy (NCBI): domain Eukaryota; kingdom Viridiplantae; phylum Streptophyta; class Magnoliopsida; order Magnoliales; family Magnoliaceae; genus Magnolia; species Magnolia kwangsiensis. Next base: position 19,308,590 of record CM073582.1, read on the forward strand.
TTGAGTTGTCCAATTTTTGAGGTAAAATTCAGGCATTAAACCAAACATGGAGCACTTGTCATAATTATTTATTTACCATGGTTTAGCTCCTAAAATCAATCAATGTTCTTGTCAATTTCTTGGATGGTGTAGATTAATCTAAACAAGCATTGTAATTGAGTTTATCAACTTGATCTTTCCTAAGTCATTTCTTTGAATGTTGTCATATGGTCAGGTGAGTTTTGGGTTAGACGGTTTCAGGATGCGTGGGACACATGCACTCACAAGAAAGCTGTCGCTGCTGCCATCTTCACCGTCATTTGGAATTTATCTTCTGTCGTGGCTCGCATTTGGGCAGGTAAGGAGATCCAATGCTCTCGAATTTTCCTTCTCACATCGCATGTATCAAAAATCCAATCATTCAAAAGAGTTGGCCACACCCTATGATAACATGAAATGAAAGTTGGATCGACTTGTTTACCAGGACACAATATCAAAATCAACGGACAGCCTATGCTAAGACTTATTGTATGGCCTGATTTCATATCAGGCAACAATCATGATGTGGCCCACATTTTGTTCAGATTGGATGTCCCTCAAGTGACATGTTGGTGGGAAAAATGACTTAAAATAAAATGGGTGTAGAGCCCATTTTGTGTGGCTAACAAGCTTAGACTCGGGTTGTCAATGGCTGAGCTTGAGTAATGCAGGGACAATTTTACATTGAGCTCGAGTGAGGTATTCTACAGGATGTGGGTATACACTTAGGTGGGCGGCCCGTGTGAAGAGGGTGGCTCATGCGACGTGGTACCCATGTGATGTAGGGCCCACGAGGGCGTTCGGCCGAAATCCTAACCCATGCGATGTTGAGCCTAAGCTATAAGATAAATGAATTAATTTACTATGCTTTAATAGTTTGAACTTTTATAATAAATGATTAATTGTCCTACATCATTGTACCTAAACAATGTTAAATTTTTAATTGTCGTGGCCCAACAATTTAAAATCAAAATAAGGCGTGTTTTGGGCGATGGGATTAGAAGGGATTAGGTGGGATGGATTCAAAAAACATGATTATTACCTATGGCAGGGCTTGTCCCAAGCTTGTCCCATGTTGCCATGGGATAAGATTAATGCCATGCTATGTTGGTAATATAGTGGTATTTTGAATGGATATACCTACCATCATTTGAAATTATTAAGAATAACACGTGTGTTATATCTAAATTGTTCATTTGTTTTGTAACGTCATTTTATGGCATGGGCCTAAAAATGAAATAGATCCAAAACTTATGTGGCCCCAAAGAAGTTTTCAACGGTAAATATTCAGTCCCCGTTGCTTTCTATGGTGGGGTCCACTTGAGCTTTAGATTTACTTGATTTTTTGGCCAATGCTCTAAAATAATCTCGAAAAATGAGTTGACGGTGTGGATATACCCCACACATCATGGTGGGATCTACACAACTTGCTAACATTGAGTGAAATGGGCACTTCTCAAACATGGAGTGGAATTGGCACGGACCAAATGAATCCCATCCCACCCAATCCCTTCTAATCCCACTGTCCAAACAAGCCCTAACGCAAACTGATTGCATTCAACCACTACTATTTCTCATAGGGCGTGTTAGGCCAGTTGCATTGGGAAGTATTAGGAGGGATGGAATTCCAAAAACATAATTATTACCCATGGCAGGGGTTGTTCCCTCATACCATGAGGTAAACTTAATTCCCTACTTTATTTATAATACAGTGGTGTATTAAAAGGATATACCTACCATCATTTAAAACAATGAGAATAACACACATAAGTTATATCTAAGCTGTTCATTTATTTTGTAACCTTATTTTATGGCATGTGTTTAAAAATGAGGCTGATCTAAAACTTATATGGCCCCAAAGAAGTTTTCAATGGTAAGTATTTAATCTCCATTGCTTTCTATTGTGGAATCCACTTGTGCTTTAGATATATCTGATTTTTTGGCCCTTGCTCTAAAATGATCTCAAAAAATGAGTGGACGGTATGGATATAGCCCACATATCATGGTGGGACCTACACAACTTACTATAATTGAGTGAAATCGACACGGGACCCAATCCGATTCCACGTAACCTAAATCCACTCTTCCCAAACATGGAGTGGAATTGGCACACGACCACATGCAATTCCATCCCACCTAAGCCCGTCTAATCCAGCCGGCCAAACACGCCCATAGTGTAGGCCACCTAAGATTTGGATTTGCCTCATTTTTTACCCATGTCCTAAAATTAGATGGATAGTGTAGATAAAACACATGATATATCATGGTGGGTCCCATAGAGCACCTATCAGTAGCGATGCCGGTGCTGGCACACATTATCATGGTGGTGAGCCCCACAGAGCACTGATCAGTAACCGTGTCGGTGCTGGCACACATATCATGGTGGGTCCCACAGAGCACCGAGCAGCAGCGCTGTCGGTGCTGACCGGGTCCGCATGCAATCTGCGTCCTAAAATAATATTATCAAAGCCCTGCAAATTTGAGTTTAATCTATTCTTCCTTCACTGTATGCTAGTTAGCTAACATGTGCAATGCACGTTGACAGCATAGCTCTAAAACCAGGTTAATTGACTCGAAACTCGCTGAGTCGATATGAAACTCGCTCAAAAGCTTAACCCAGGCTCGAGTTAACAATCCTTGCCGAGTTGGCTCAATGATTCGATTGATACGGTGCACCTTTTTCCAAGCTCAAGCTCAAGGCACAGGCTCGCATGTTAGTTTTGCATAAATCATGGCACTGATGTGTGGTTATCCAAGCCATCCAATTCGGGTTTTGAATTCGTACTAAGTGGTTCCATGTTCCAATGATCCAAACCATTGATGTAGCGGGTCTTACAGTGGATAGACAATGCATCAAAAAAATCACCAAGATTGGAAGATCCCAGCCGTCTGATATTTGGAATTTTCCTGGTTGAACGTGAACCGTTAGTTAATTTCTCTCTAAACCATCATTTATTTTTTTGGGCCATCTCTTGAAGGGTTAAGAATTAGGATTTTCATCCAGGGGAATTTTGGTGCATATCCGTCCATTGTTAGGCCCGTAATGTCAACCGCTTGGATCACTAAAATGTGGGCCTACGTAATTTGCTTGAGTGCATCATTGTAAATGTACTCGCTTCACACATGGAAACTAGACACACGTGTGGAAGATCAGAGGCGTTCATCAGAAGATTGCCACTGTGTATATGCCATATCACAAAGATCAGCCGACGCTGACCATCAGGTGGGCCACACAAGTACAAAGAAAAAAACGGTTAAGGGAAATTAACCAACGGTGCAGATTATGTATGGAGTGTGGCCCAGCTAATATTCATATCAGCTTGATTCATGTTCCAAATGCAACGAATGTACTCGAGTGGGCTATACCCTTTCCTCATGAGGGACATTTTGGTAATTTACTTTTTGGTGGGCCTTTCCTTGCAGCTTTCATGTTGGTAGTGGCCGTACGATTCTACCAGCAATCTTTATTGAGGGACGAGTGGGTGGAAGATGAGGTGCATGAAGATTCCAACGGTGGACAAGAGCTGACAAACAAAACCGGGCCCACTTTCATTATGAAAGGTGGGCCCACCATAATAGAGGTGGCGAAGGAAAAGAAAGGTTCGTGAAAGTGGGCCCCACATGCATGAGGCCTTCTTGTCCGGAATATTCTTCCATCCCACTTTTTTTTTTTTTTTTCTTTTTTGTGTATAGTTTTTCTACCACCCAAATGAGTCCAAGTGAAGCTTTTGTTTTATTACTTTCCTTCAATCCAAATAAGCTTTCCTTTTGTCTTTTTTTTCTTATCTTGTGACAGAAGCACATGTAAAGCTGCCCCCCCGAAAAAAGAAAAAGAAATATTTAGATCTTGTAGTGTTTGGCAGGTCAGTTTTAATAAGAAATTAGAGGTTTTGATTAATGAAAATGTTAGCTGTCCAAATTTATTTTTTAATGTTGTGAAGCGCCATAAATTGGTAATTTGGGTCCACTGGCAAAGTAAAACCTATGCCTTAGTCTAGCCTCCGCCCGCCAAAAGAAACGGGCCTACCACGCCTTGTAATAATTATATAGTACTGAAGTTTTAAATGCATCATTTCAGTGCCGAGGATCTCGGGCTTGCAAGAAGTATTGAACAATAGGTATTTGATTCTTCACAGTTTATGTGGTTTACTTGAGCTTTGGATCTGACTCATTTTAGGGCTCATTCCCTAAATTTAGTTGGCATAATAGATGACGGGTGTGGATAAGGCACATAAATCACATTGGGCCCTGCATTTGTAGCCATCCTCAATTTTAGCATTCAAAAGATAAGGTGTCAATGTTTGCACCGAGAACTATGCAGTAATTACTTAGGTAAATAATTATTACTTATTTATAAGATATTTATATCCAGCATGAAAAATCAAATAAGCCACTGAATATGGGATTAGGTGGGATAAAATTGTAATTGACTTAATATAAATTCCATCAAGCGTTTGAAAAAGATAAAAATATTCAGATGAATCCCGATATCATATCATTCAATCCTAGCAAGAGATACGATGAGATTTTCACATTAATGCATGTGTTTTATCCACATCGTCTATCCATGTGCATCCTTTACACGTGACAATTGAGTTGCATGTATATGTAAGTGCTCAACATCAGTTGAAAAATCTAATTGATTGATTACAATTCCATAGTCTATCAAACACAAGTTTCACTCAATGTAGTGTTTTTCTTGATGAAAGAATACGATCCCAAACATGAGACTAGACGGTTATACCATAGTATTTCTAGACATATAATCATTGTGTGATAATCATGTTAATTCCACCTAATGCAATTCAATACCATTTAATCCCGCATTCCAAATAGGCCCTAAATGGACTAGGCAATGTAACGCCCTAGAAATCGGGGGTTGCGCATATGCTCGACTCCCGAGTTCCTGAGTGTCACTTATAACTGATTTCGTTAATATGCATTTAATCCGGTTTAGTTGTATAAATCTGAAAATTTCTGGAACATGAAGCATCATCACATAAGTCTACTGAAATGAAATATATATATATATATATATATATATATATATATATATATATATATATATATATATATATATATATATATAAGTCCAAAAGAATATAAATGGGTCGCACAAGGCGTTGCCTGACAAAACAACAAAAAAAAATACTATAACTAAAAGAATAAAGCTGAGTCCACTACTTAGCGATCCGCTCTCGCCTCTCGAGCTAACGGAGAGCCGTCCATCAACTGGAAGTAGGACAGTTCGTCCTCCTCCTCGTAGCTCGCCTCATCAGGCTCCTCCTGCCCTGAATCACCTACATCTATGAACGGGTCTGGTTGGTGTTTTAAAACACCGTCCCAGAGTGGGAGTGAGTGATCAACTCAGTGGGTGTTATTAATCTTAAGTTATAACAGACATCAATTATAATATGAATTTAATGAAACACAGTCAATCATCAACACCTAACAACTCTTATTAAAATGTATGCATGTGGAATGATATGATGCATGCCCTCGCCATTGAAATAGCGGTGAAGACCGCTTAAGTTGAAGTAGAGATATGTCAATATATCCTAGAGGGGGGGTGAATAGGATTTTTCAAAGTTTTTATGAATTATTAAAAATTCTTATCACACGAATCCTATTACAGAGTACAGATTAGGATTACTCAAAATTAACCCTACTGGCTTCCAAGCCTGGCAGAGGATCCAATCACAAACTATTTAAAAGACAGACAATTTATAGATGAGATTGTGATGAATATGACTATGTGTGCATAAGATGTGATCATATATAAGGACTTGTAAGACTCACATAAATGTAAGACAATATTAATCTCAAATACAGTCATTTTATAATGGTTCGACGACTTGTCTACTCCACTCCCGGCTTCCACACTCAACCCTTGAGTCACCGGATTTCACTAAGGAGGTTTTCCATGGTTCACCTCAAACCTAAGGTTTTAAATCAGGTTCACCTTCAACCTTTACAGAGGTTTCTACTCGGTTCACCTCAAACCCTGTAGTTTTGCTGGCGTACTCCTAACTAGATATTTATGCCCACACACGACAAGGGTCCGTACAACGCACCCGGAGGTTTGTACTCGGTTCACCTCAAACCTTGGAGTTTTGCTAGCGTACTCCTAACCAGATGTTTATGCTCTCCACAGAGCAAGGGTCCACACAACGCACCCCGCATGTATACTCCCGTCGGAGGCCTCCTTTGAGGACTTTAAATGGTGAGCAACACTTAAAATCCAATCCTAAAAAGGAATGATCACAAGTGTCCTCTGGACTCTTAGTAATTAAAGATAAGTTGATGAGTTCCTTTCAGTGCAGTGATGAAGACCTTCTACTTGTTGATGAAGAGTCTTCAGCTCCCTTGATCCGCAACACAAAGATGTATCTATACTGGGCTTAGGTTGGGTCAAGGTTATGATGGAATACCATTCTAAGTATTTTCCTATAAGGAAAATAGAGTGGTTCCCATCATCTATACATTCAAGGCATCCCAGCTTAATGATATGTCATTAAAGTAGTAGCTGAAGGATCCTTGAATGCGGAAGTTCATTCCCCAATCCACTCTATGAAATATCAATGATGAGGGTGGATTGGAGGATGAACTTCTTGAGAGAAAGGGCTTAAGGTAAATGATAGGAAGGTTAAAACTCACAAAAGCACTCTCTACTTTCTCTACCAGCAATGAATACAACTCTCTCAATTTATAGGCAAAAGGTTCCAACGGATATAAACGGTCATATTTGTGACAGAGTTCGATATCATCGAGAAGTCGTTGATATGATCGAGCGTATACTCTCGATTGTATCGGCAGACCTCTCGATGATAAAAACTCAATTGTCATTTTGCTTTTAGAAACCTTACGCCAACTGGTCGATGGGATCGAGACACACATCGATGTAATCGGATTTCGAACTCCGATACAATCGAGTGATGGTTCGATCTATCGACAGGTAAAAAACAAGAGAGAAGCCTTGAAGAATTTCAGGTTCTACAGATATGATGTGGAAGCAATCGATGTCATCGGAATTTGTACATCGATCATATCGGAGACCTTGTCGATGGGATCGATAAATCGTATAGATTTACCTATAAGCTTGCTGGACGATTTATGTCGTGACTCGATCCAATCGACTAGGTCTCGATATAATCGATATATGAATATCGATTTATCGACTGGCACCCCGATCATCATAAACAACAACCTGAAATTCTTACTGGTGAGAATATGCGCCCACAATCGCTATGATCGACTGACTTCCGATATGATCGATATTTGAGTTCAGATTGTATCGGACATACATCGATATATCGAAACATATGTTAGTTTTCTTTAGAAAAATAAGGGCGCCGAAAAGCAGTCTGTCGATTATATCGATATTCTTCAGATATGATCGATATTCGAATATCGATTATATCGACTCTCAAGTCGATATATCGATAAATCGTCCAGATGATTGTTTTGATTGCTGGACGCTTTCTGTCCTCACTCAATTATATCGATTGAGATGCCGAGGACATCGACAGAGCTGGTCGATCATATCGAAGGGGTAATCGATATAATCGACAGTGTAAGAAAAACTTTACTGATTTTCTTTTTTGATAAAAAGCTTTCTTACATTGAAAGCCTAAGATGTTCTAATTCTTTTTAAGGGTTTAATCACCTGATGTTTTGGGACATGGGATGCGAGGCTATGATTTACCTTTTGGTGAGCTTTCACACATCCAGTTGAGGCAGACGCTTGACTTGTTCTTCTTGTTAGGCGTTGTTGTCTGACTGACTCAACTTACAACGTAATTGACAAACAAGGGCACGTAGTAGGTGCACTTTCAGCCACAACGCTCCCTCGAGCGACTCCATCTAACGATCGCGTATGTCAGCACTCCCTCAGAGCGACTTCGACTTTCGAGTCGCCACCCTAACTAGTGCGATGCAATGCAATCCTGTTAGCCGAGTTATTAGTTAAGTCCATTCATCCAGCAGGTTAGAAAATATGATACACCCTACATATCAATGCCCTAAACTGGTTGCAAGGCCAAAAGCCCTCAACGCGTGAGGCCAAGACCCCGCAGTCCGTGATCTCGTCAGGTTCTTCATCCCCGACTTCAAGCATATGACGAATGACGAGAGAAAGGGATGGCTCGCGGTTACTACGGGGAGGCGCAGTACCTTAGCGTAAGCCGACAGCTCGAACACAGTGTCCCATTCCACGATGCCCGGCTCACGAGGCTGTGGACCAGTTGCAATTGGTTATTCGTGGGCCACTACGATTGCAGGGTGTTTCATGTTTCATACATGTGTGAGCAAAACAGAGTTAACAATCAAGGTTGGTCAGATAGTGGGCTAGACCGTACGAATCAGGCGAGTGTGAGACGAGTGACATTAAGCACAAGGGACCCATGTAGTCGAACTACAGCCACCCAAACATACCCGTCCAAACCCACAGGTCTAGCCCTAGTATAGTCCTACCGATGGGACTACCATCTCTCCTCATGTTTCTGACCAACCCAAGAGGGTGAGGGTGATCTATAACATGCCAACTATTCATGTTATCAACTTAATAAAAATAATATCATGTTCTCATGCATCTTAACCATACAAAAAGGATACTCCTACCAAGTAAGCGAGCATTATCAAGAAACAAGGTACGTGTGAGTGTGTGGGTGTGTGAGGAAGCTAAGCATTTCCTCCATCTTAAGAAGTCATATGCACAAAGGTAATAAATCATACACACAATGAAGTACCACATATGAGGGAAGAGAATCGAGCAACCATGAGTAAACTATCATCCATACATAATATCATGTAAGAGCAAGATCAACACCAATTTGAGAACTAAGCATGTAATCCATACAATTTCAACAAACATACCACTCCTAGGGTTTCTCTAGATTTTTCAAATAAAGCATTCAAGCAAGAAAAATCATTAAACTCATTATAGAATTGGTGCTAGGCCACCTAAGAGTAATAGTCCGCACCTATGGGTCATTGGAGACTCGAAAATCGACCTACGAATGAGGGCTTCGGGTCGGACGGCCGCAATCCCTAAAATGAGTTCTTGCATGTGAGAAATCCATGTCAATCCTTTCTCAATACATGAGTTTCAAGAAAAAGATGTGAAGGATCTTACCAAGACGTCCCACGGACGATTGTTGAGGTTGTGGTGGAGAGTTTTCTTTGGAGAAAGGATAGAGAGTTGGAAGGGTTGATTCCCTTGGGCCTCACCTTGATCTAAGGTCCACCTTGCCCCTCTTCACACTATCTTTCTTCTCTCTTTACTCTCTTGCTCTCACTCCTCTCTCTTTTGTGGGCGTAGTAAAGGGGGAGTTATGAAAGAGCTAGGTCTTTATTCCCTAGACTTGGGCCATTTGGCCTTAAGTTTCCTCAAATGCCCAAAATAGCTTTTTAGGACTCACTATTGGTGTAGGGGCGGCCCTAACACCCCCTAGGCCTCCAAAATTGGTGTGAAGGTGCCTCATGACCCGATGAGGGGTCATGCAAAGTTTGAGGACAAATGGATCAATGAATGTGGGGTTTGATCCTATGGTTCCGATCTTCATATGGCCCTGTGGGGACCATTCCAGTTGTTGGGGCAGTTCTGGTGGCCCCCTGGCCATGAAACTTATAGGATAGGTGGTTCATGGCCCGATGAAGGGCCATGCAAAATTTGAGAACGATCGGATATGGGGTTTGTTTGCACGGGTCCGATTTGTGATCAACGGTCGTCGTGTCACGATCGGGTCCTAGATTTTGCGGACTGGCGTAGGACACTACATTAGACCTTCATCGTAAATTTTGAAGAAATTCAATGGTTGAAAAGCCCTGAGTCTCAGTTTCATTTGCCAGTGTCAGATTTCAACTTTGGCTTTGGATGGGTTAACTAGTGCTGTTGGAACGGCTCAAATAATAAGCTTCTGGGTGTCCAATGAGTCCATGGTCCGCGATGTACCACAAGCCCAGTGAGATATATGGTTTCCTAAATTTTTATAATTTTTCAACTTTGTTGCACCGTGGTATAGCCCGTACGGGCTGATGCTTGGTGTAAACGGCCATCTGGCTTGGCAGCCCGCACTAGGCCTTATCATGACCTATCTGGTCTACTCTAACAGGCTAATCATAGGTTAATTACGTGGATGCTCCAGGACACTGTGCTGGTTGGATAAGATGTTACAATCTTTTCCCCTACAAAAACTTTCATCATCAAAATTTGTACCTGTTCATATTGCTGAAGCAGGCTTGGGTAATGCTTTCAGACTTCTGCTTTTGTCTCCCAAGTGACCTCCTCTTCATCGTGATGGGTCCAAAATACCTTGACCAATGGGATGACCTTGTTGCGTAGGACCTACTCCTTCCTATCCAGTATTCGAGTGGGTCGGAGAATGTATGTGGTATTTTCCTTGAGTTCCACATGTTTCCACTTGATGATATGCGAAGGATTGGAGACGTACTTCTTCAATATGGATATGTGGAAGATGTTGTGCACTCCGGCTAGAGGCGTGGATAGGGCCAAGTGATAGGCAACCGCACCAACACGGTCCAAAATCTGGAAGGGCCTGATGAACCGTGGTGTGAGCTTTTCCTTCTTGTCGAAGCGCAAAACGCCCTTCATTGGGGAGATCTTGAAAAATATGTGATCCCCAGCTTCAAATTCCAAGTCCCTCTGCCTGATGTCGGCATAGCTTTTTTGCCTGCTTTGAGCTGTCAAGAGGCAGCACTGGATAATTTCAATATTCTCAGTCGTGATCCGCACCAAATCTGGTCCTAGTAAACTCTTCTTGCCAATTTCTTCCCAACAGTGTGGGGTACGGCATGGACGCCCATACAAAGCCTCGTAGGGCGCCATCCTGATGCTAGGCTGGAAATATGGGAGACAATTATCCCAACTCTCTTGAAAGTCTAGAACACAAGCTCGCAATATGTCCTCCAAAATCTGGTTCACTTGCTCGGTTTGCCCATCCGTCTGCGGGTGGAAGGCGGTGCTAAACTTCAACTTCACTCCCATGGCCTATTGAATGTGGGTCCAGAAGATCGACGTAAATCGGGTATCCCGGTTGGACATAATTTCCAACGGGACGCCATGGAGCCGCACTATCTCCTTGATATATAACTTGGCTAAATCGTCGGCGGAACTAGCAGTCTTGATCGGCAGGAAGTGGGTTGATTTGGTTAGCCTATCTACAATCACCCATATCAAGTCATGCCCCTTTCGAGTCCTGGATAAGCCAGAAATAAAGTCCATAGATATGAAGTCCCACTTCCATTCTGCTATGGGCATGGGTTACAAAAGGCCTGGCGGTCGGCGGTGCTAGGCCTTAACTTGCTGACAGGTGAGGCATCGGGACACATACTCCGCTATTTCCTTCTTCATGTTGTCCCACCAATAATTTCGCTTCAGATCCCGGTACATTTTGGTACTACCAGGATGCATTGCCAGCTTGGAGTTGTGAACGGCATTTAGAACCTTTTCTCATAGTCCCGGAAGGTTTGGGACACAAAGGCGGCCTTGGTACCGCAATCCCCTATCAGTGCCGACTCTCCACTCGGACTTCCCATCATTCCTTGATCTTTCCCTCATATTCTTCAATAGCTCATCGCTCTCCTGGTTTCAATGATTTTACTATCAACCAGTGCCTGGGCCTGAATGTGGGCTATGACCTTGTACGACTCCTCCACGGTTAGCTTCGTGTCGAAGTTCCGAACGAATTCCACCATGTCCCACTCTCTCACTATTAGTGGAGCCACAAATTCGATTGTCTTTTTGCAACTTAAGGCGTCTGCCACTAGATTGTCCTTGCTAGGATGATATGAGACATCGAACTTAAAGTTCTTCAACGTTTCCATCCAGCGACACTGCCTCATGTTCAGGTCATTCTGGGTGAAGATGTATTTGAGACTCTTATGATCAGAAAAGAGCTCAAACTCCTCACCATATAGATAGTGCCTTCATATCTTTAATGCGAAAACTACTGCCGCAAGCTCAAGGTCATGTATAGGGTAGTTTTCCTCATGTTTCCTTAATTGCCGAGATGCATAAGCAATTGCTCTGTCCTTCAGCATGAGTACACATTCTAAGCCCACACGAGAAGCGTCAGTATAGACGGTGTACTTGACCCCTTGCTCAGGTAGTACAAGCACAGGTGCCGACGTCAGTTTATCCTTCAACTCTTGGAAGGCCGCCTTCGCCTTCTCATTCCATACAAATTTGAGGTCCTTTCGTGTCAGTTGGGATAGCGGCCGGGCTATTTTTGAAAAGTCTCTAATGAATCTTCAATAATAGCTGGCAAGATCGAGAAAGCTTCTCACTTCCGTGACCGACTTCGGTTGCTTCCAATCTTGCACGACCGCCACCTTAGCGAGGTGCACAGATATTCTTTCCTTGGATACTATATGTCTCAGAAATTTAACTTCCTCCTTCCAGAAGGTGCACTTCTTAAATTGTGCAAATAATCGATTCTTCTTAAGGGTTTCAAGCACTGCCCTTAGATGCTCTTTATGCTCTTCATGACTCTTTGAATAAATCAATATGTCGTCGATGAACACAATAACGAATTTGTATAAAAATGGCCTAAAGATTCTGTTCACGGGGTCCATGAATACCGCTGAGACATTGGTGAGCCCGAACGACATAATCAGGAACCCATAATGGCCAAAACAGGTCCTGAAGGCTGTTTTCTGTATATCCTCGTCCTTGACTCGCAACTGATGGGACCCTTATTGTATATCGATCTTTGAGAAGTATTGAGCACCCCTTAGCTGGTTGAACAAATCGTCAATTCGGGGCAATGAGTATTTGTTTTGAACTGTCACTTGGTTCAATTTCCTCTAATCTATGCATAGACGTAATGAGCCGTCCTTTTTCGACACAAATAAGACTGGGGCTCCCCATGGCGATACGCTGGGTCGGATGAAGCCTTTCTCTAACAATTTGTCAATTTGAGACCTGAGTTCTTCCATCTCACCTGGGGGCATGCAGTAAGTAGGCAAGGAGATGAGCTTAGCACCCGGAGTCAGATCGATTGTGAAGTCTATCTCGCGTCGAGGAGGAAGCTCTGGTATGACTCTAAACACATCACCGAAATCTTGAACTACGAGAGTGCGTGTTAGTGATGGCCCATCATAACCGTCCTCCAATGAAGCATAACATAAAATCCTACAATCATGGCTAACTTGGACTGAGAATGTGAGGGAAGTGCCGTCGTCTTCGTATATTTTCACTGTTAGAGTGTCACAGTCAATCTCTGCCTTCATCGTGATCAACCAATCCATGCCCAGGATGACGTCATAATGGAAGATCTTGGTCACTATCAGATTCACAAGTGCCACCTTGCATCCCAAGTCGTTGAGGCAATCATGACATATCATCGTTGCTTCTGAGAATGTATCGGCAGCTGTAATGATCTTTACCCCTATGAAGGGAGTAGAGCGCAGTCATAGATGCTTGACAGTTGCATGTGATAGAGAGAAGCAGTGGACCCGATGTCCACCAAGAAAAATATAAGAGTACCTTGAATATGGGCCGTTACCTCGAAGGCTGTAGGAGTGGGGATGGTCACATCCTGGCCCTCGGCCGCCAAGGCATGAACTCATACCTGCTATGAAAAATTTGGTCGCTGCATGGGCTGTTGTCGCAGCCTAGCTGGAGGTGCGGGAGGATGACGGAACTACTGGCTAGGCCCCTTCATCCGTAGAGACGGAATCTGCAACATCTGTTGTAGAGGTCTGTTGTTGCGCTGAGGTGGCGTAAAGTCGAGGTCCCTTATCCTCGTGAAGCAATATGGCTCAGAGCGACCAGTCCTCCTACAATAGGTGCATATTTGTGTAGGTCATGTAGAGAAAATTGATGTGACAGCTAGTCTGGGTGGAGAGTTTGGGTGCGGCTTTTTCCTGACAAAGGAAGAGGACGGTCCCTCCATCCTGTTTCTTGATCCCAGCTGCGAATGGGTCCGTGAGACACGCTCCTCATCCTGCTCCGCCTGAATCGATATCTCTATGACCTTGGCATATGTTCTAATGTTGGCACAACATATCTTGGAGCGAATGCCGCTCCTCAGCCCCGCAGTAAATCACCTCATCTTAATCGCCTCATTGGCGATCATCTCGGAAGCGTAGCGTGACAGTTTTGTGAATCGGTTCTCATATTGTGTCACAGTCATTCCCCCTTACTGGAGGTGGAGGAACTCATTTTCCCTCTCATGTTGGTATGTCTGAGGGAGGTATTTCTTGTTGAAATGACTCTCAAACACCTCCCATGTTCACACGTGGTCTTCGGGAATGGAGCGGAGAACGCTTTCCCACCACAAGTCCGCCTCCTTCTCAAAGAGGTAGGAAAAGAGTTCAACGTTCTCTGCCTTGGTACAATAGAGAGGCCTAAGTAGTTTGGTGACTCGATTGAGCCAGTACTCCGCTTCCTTGGGGCGGTGGGTGCTAGCAAACATAGGCGGCCTATAACATTGGAATCGCTCAAACAAAGTTCTTATGTTAGTCACGGGTGTGGCTAAGCCGGGCGCTTCCGGTTGTGGCATGCCCAAATTCTGGGCCAAGGCTCCCATCATAGTCGTCATCATTTGTTGTTGTTGTTGCATGCTTGAGGCCATTATTTGTTGTTGTTGTTGTTGCATGAGAAGCAACATTTGGCCCATTTGATCCATGGCTTGTGGCGGAGGAGGTACGGGTGTCGTGGTTTATAGTGGCGGTGCATTTGGGGCCACCTCCTGGGTAGTGCTACTCGTATTTTGGGAACTTTGATGTTCATCGGGGATCGGGTCCCTATCGACTAGGCCGCCGTGAGGTAGGCGGACATATCGACCCTCCGCTCGCGGAGGCATTTCCTGAAAGAATGTCCTTGGATGGGTTAGATACTAGAACATTTCTCATACCAAGGTCATGCGTATATACACATGATCCACATATATTCTATTCATGATCATACGCAACCATACACACAAGCATCCCAATGGTGACAAGAAAATTTCAAGGCAACCCATATATTCACATCGATTTTAAAATGCTATTAACATAGCTAGTTACATGTTATAGCATGGATTACAAGCTTACTAGATATGTTAAACGGAAAGAAAATACAAGCTAATCAAGCAAAAGTCCTAAGCATCCTTCAGTATATGGAATTAGACTTAAACAACCTAAAGCAAACTACCAGTCATTAGTAAGGTTTGCGGTGCTTCTCGTCTGAGTCAGGCGAAAGTGGGGGTGCCTCTTCCCCCTTGCTGCAGCAGATCAGGGTCTTTATGGCCCGATATATCTTCTTGTTCCGCTTCTCCTGCTTCGCTTGGTTTGCCTCGTTCCTTGCTTGGTTCTCCTCGATTCTGGCCATCCTGGTGTCGAGTGCTTCCAAGCGCCTAACTACATCTGGAGCGACAACGGATCCACCGCCAACTCCCTTAGCTCCCTTAGCTTCGCTCTCGCCTTCATTTTCATCCTCGCTGTCGTCATCCCCATCACTTTCCTCTTCTTCTTCGCCAGCATCCCCATATTGATTGATGCGGGCTTGTCGCTGCTTGGGGCCTATTCTCATCCTATTCAATATGTCATCGCCCAGTAGTTGAGTCGGTACCGAATTTTCATCTGATCCGCCTACTTCATATAGTTGAGCTAACTAATAGACTAGGCGACCAAATGGAAGACACGTGCTCTTCCTCGTAGATCTCGCGGACTGCGTTACAAGCAGGCTCGGCTAGCTTGTAGAGTAAAACCCAGGCTTGAGCCCTACCTGGGTTGATCTAACCTTATTGTTAAGTGAAATGGGCCAAGTGTGGCCAACTGGCTCCAAAGAGCCCAGCCCAGTTAATAATAAACAGATCAAATTTTAAGCCATGACTATGGTTTATGGGCTATTTCACTCCAATACTGGCTCAACATGAGCCCAGCCTAAAAACACAACCATTGACAATAGGGCTTTCAATGGGCTGAGCGGGCCAGTGGGATTCTGGGCTATGCAAGTATTGGGCCAAGTTTGGACATGACGTTTAGGCCTATGAAATAAACTTGGATTTAGATATAAAAAAAGCTTGAACAATTTTAGGCCAAAGCTTGAGCTACACTAGCCTAATTTTATCATATGCAAGCCAATATACCTCTTAATAGGTTTTGCTAAGCTCGCAGCATGGTCTATTGTTAATCCAAATAGTTCATTCATTCATGCAACTAGGGCAAGTCATGTAGCAAAGATCATATTAAATGAGTAATCCTAAGTTTTTAATTAATATCAAGAAAATGGACAGTCAACATTGATGGAGGAAACACAATAAGCACATTCATCATCTTGAAACATCTAGTAGATATATTCCACTTTGTATTTCTTGTAATTTTAAAATAACACTTTCATTTTATGATTCTAACTATTTGATTTATAGCTTATAAATGACAGACAATTGTAACAAATTAGTCCTATTCAAAGGGCTACCATCATCTGATCACTGTGATTCTTGGACCATAGTTTGTTTATATTATATGAATGAATGAATGATTTACATCGACAGTAGGTCACTCTCTATGTAATTTAAAAGGTTTGAGGATGTTCTTAACCTTTTGCACAAAGATTTACGTGGCTCCCTTTTACGTTTACAGATTCACATAAATCTACTATGCTCAAAAACAAAAAACGAAGAAGCATATCTTAATACAATGAAAACTCTCTCTCTTTCTCTCTCTCTCTCTCTCTCTCTCTCTCTCTCTCTCTCTCTCATGAGCAGATATATATTACACCAAACAAACTAAGATTTATATAAAACTCCATGTGAAATTACGAGAAATTACCTACCGGGCCGGCACTGCCCCCTTTTGACCTCAATAGGGGTGTACATCGAGTCGAACCAAGTCGAGCTGTCTCAACTTGACTCGGCTCGGCCACTAGCTGATCTCAGCTCGAACTCGGCTCGGCTCGGTCCTCGATCCTGACCGGCCAGCTCGGCTCGGTTTGGTTAGCAGCTCTTGCCGAGTTCGAGCCAAGATCGAGCCGAGTTCACCATTGGAGCATTTCCACAAACACCTGGACTGTACCTTCAAAATCCATCAATTTCCGATACAACAAGAAAAACACAAACCTCTTAATCTTGCAGAGCTTGGTTTCTTGCACAAGCGTTTTAGAGCAGAATCTTCTAGTTGATGCTGCGAAGATCATTAAGAAGAACAAGATCTGCAAGCGAAAAGACAATTAGGGGTGAAATCTTCTAGCTGAGCTTGGTTCCTTCCATATGTAAATCTTTCTGGGAGAAATCCCCTTTGTTTCCAGCATCTCTCTCTCTCTCTCTCTCTCTCTCTCTCTCTCTCTCTCTCTCTCCATCCATTGTCTAGAAAATCAAAATCGAAAAGAAGATTAGGGGTGTGCCAGACGGGGCAAGCCGAAAAGGAGGGAGAGACGAGAGAGAGAGAGAGGGAGGGAAAGGAGTAGAGATTATGGGTGTCGGGTAGCAAGGGAAATGAGTTAGGGTTTAGGGGCGCCGGTCGTGTGGGCAAGGGAAATGGGTTAGAGCAGTAGGTTTTTTTATTATAAAAGGGTATATATACCCATGCACTGAGTCGAGTCGAGCCGAGTTCGAGCTAGATTCCATCCGAGTCGAGTCGAGCTGGGGTAAGCTCGAACTCGTTTTCGAGCTCCAAAAATCAACTCGATTTGGTTCGAACTCAGGTTCGAGTCGAGTCGATTCGAGCTTTTTTGAGTCGAGTCGAGCCAGCCAATCGAGCTAGCTCGGTTCGTGTAGACCCCTAGACCTCAACAAGCTCAATGTGGAGTTCAATGTACAAAAGTGCAGGTTGGATGAACAGTACACCTCTAATGGTCAGGGCCCACAGATCCTGACAATTAAGGCAGTGCACAAGAGATGCACACATGTGGATGTGGAGATAAAGAGGAGGAGAGATTTTTTTTAAAATTTTTTTCTCTTTTCCTCTACACTTTTTTTTTTTTTTTTTTTCTAAATGATATTCCACTACCCTACAAGCTTTGACCGGTCTTACTACATATAAAGTCTATAATTCTACTTAACATGTACTCAAATTAACTCTATTCTTCCATTATTGTGCATGACTATCTATCATTTATTCAATTCCTATCAAAATAAAGTGATAGGCTATAAGATCTCAACTATTGAAATGACCATCAAAATATTTTAATGGCTAAAACTAATTATCGATGATAAATAAAAAATGTATATTCACAAAACCATTTGGAACCTTTTGGTGTACCATTACCAGTGAAAACTATTTTGATGGATAGTATGATCTATCATATCTTAACCATAAGAATGTCCCTAATTGATCACTGGGTCTACTGTTGAATTATATGGACCTTAGACGTATCTTAATACATGGACCCAAGAACACTCACATATGAATACAATTAACTTTGTGAGGCAAGTCAAAGCATTTCATATATAAAACTTGAACTCTTAATATATTCTCAGGTATAAAGATTAGTCAAAATTAGTATATAAACAGGTTAATTCAGACTTTTTGCATCTCAAGATCTCGATACTTAAAGTGACATTCTAATGCGAGCATTTAATAAGCTTAATACTAAGATCTTATTTTTATGAATGCTAACACTTCTAGGTAGGTACGGCACATACACACTGACTTGTTATCAAATATGTTGATTGAGACCTTTCATTCGGATTCGTCGTTGCTGACCTCACACAAGAGGACCACATGAGAATTACAACGGGGTGGTCCTAAAGCATGCTAGGTCCTCATGGGACATTTATGTATTAAGATCTACAAAACACAAATGGTCATTGTGAATAATTTCAAATTTCCAAATGCAAGAGAGAAATCCATCATCTAACCCACATATATTTACAATATACTCACGTATTAGTTATGGCATTAATGATATGTCCACATAGAATCCATGGTCATAACGATCTAAAGACAAGGTTATCAATTTAATAGTTAAGATCAACATGATACTAGCTTTATAGGGCACAATAGTAACATGGGCCGGCCAAAGTATGGTCCAGATGTGGATCATGAGCCCAACCTAGCTCGACAGGGCCCAGTTTGGGTTGGACCATCGTAGAAATACAGCCCACCAATGTGAAATAAGTTGGGCCAGCCCTGGACAGGCCCATTTATCAAGCCCACGTTAATTACTCACCATAAACCATAGCAAGCACCACTTGGAGAAAATGGTAAGAAAAACTCTCCTATATGCCTAGAGGCTTAGCCTAATCAAGCAGTCGATTCAGCCCAGGTTGGCCCAGCCCATTTGCTACCCTAGCATTGCACCACAATTATGGTGCTGGGGCTCCCCCACTGTACATGTGGCATGTATCTCAAATCCTAACCACTCAAATGATGGGGCCACAATCCTGACCTTTTATTAAAGGACATTTGTTTGATAAATTTAGATAACTTATCACTTATTTTTACCATCCATTAGTTGTCAAACATAGCCATTTAGACTGTAATTTCTATATATATATATAGTGATTTGATTTATATTCATTCATTCCTTGCTACAAATTGATCCCAAAGAGAATGTAACCACCCTGAGACAATAGATTGTTGAGTCATTTCATTAAACACTCGGCAAGTAGCATCAATGTCAAAATAACCAAGTCACCGAGCTGATCCGATCTGAGTCGTTTTGAGTTGAGGTTCGATCAAAATCGAGTCAAGCTCGGGCAAGCTCCAAAATCTAACTTGACTCGCTCCGAGTCGAGCTTTTACGGGTCAAATGGAGCGAGCTGACCGAACTAACTTGACTCATATACAGATCTAATACTAACGTATAATGGCCTAGGCTGGCCCACCGGCTGGTCAGGCCTGGAGCCAAACAGGAGCCTGGGTTAGGCCATTTATTTTGTGTGACCCAAAAATAGGCCCAAGACCATCCATTGTGGAATGAGCTGGGCCAGATGCAACGTAAAGGAAAGCCTCTACATTCTAGGGAAACTCAGGTATGGGTGTTCCATTTCGTCGAAGTACGGTCATAACTCGAGTAATCATGATCAACGGCCTATATTAAAATGCAAAGTGTAAGTTGGACCATTGGCCCTTTGCCTTGTTTTTGATAGATGGATATTCGACTCTCTTTGATAATTGGGCCATTACCCTTATCCACGCCGTTGATCAGTTGGGAATTGGAGAATCTTATTGAAGGTCTTCTCATTTGGATGATTGATCATAGGGGGTGTTTCATGTGTTATTCTGATGAGAAATGGTAAGGAGATTCTTTCTGGGGATGATTGACAGTTGTGGTTTTCGTGGCACATGTGGGACACGTGTAAGTTCGAGCCACTCATCAAGTGGGGACCACCATCACCATGTTGGTTCGGAAATTAGACCATTCCATTCAAATCCATGGTCGTCCATTGTTTGCTAATGTGTGGCCCAGATGATGACTGGATCTGCCTGATTTCCAAAACAAAGTATGGCCCACAAGATAGGGTGTGCTTGAACATCATACCTGTGGCACAGAACTTACACCTGTGATACGCCTGCAAAATCATGTTTGTTCATCGGGTGGGCCTCACAGTGGATAACTAAAAAAGTTTTGTTCAATCAAAAAATACTATCTACTTGTTTTGAGTATTGAATTTTTAACCATATATTTATCACAATTCTCCTTCTTTTTTTTTTTTTTTGGATTTTATCACAAAAATCCTCAACGTTTATTATTATTTCCAATGAATCCCTTGGCTTTTCCTAAATTATCAAAATAATATTTTTATTGGTGTCAGTGAGTAATGACAAAGGTGTATACCTACTTTTATACAAAAATGGAGTTGGAGTATTGTGGGGCTCACCTGGTGAATGACGTACGTCCAACCTTTCCGTGCATGGTACCCTATTATGGTCATACCATAGAAAACACAATGCACACCATCCAATACATCTAAATCAACCGGTGGTTCATCTT
This sequence comes from Magnolia kwangsiensis, assembly GCA_037074715.1. Lineage (NCBI taxonomy): Eukaryota > Viridiplantae > Streptophyta > Magnoliopsida > Magnoliales > Magnoliaceae > Magnolia > Magnolia kwangsiensis. The sequence goes on from CM073582.1 coordinate 19,329,489, forward strand.
ATTATTGGATTAACCTGATTTTTAGGTCATCTGATCGGGATGGTAGGTAGAGCTGGGCATCAGTCCGGATTGGATCGGATTGGGTATAACTCGATCCGATCCGAAATCTCTATGGCCTAATCCGAACTCGATTCGATCTGAGACTAAGTGTACGTCACCTGACTCGGATTGATCTAATGCATGGTTGGCTTAACCCAAACCGAGTCCGATTCGGCTAGAAAAACCAAGTCGGATTAGGTTGGGTACGATTTGGATCGTTTGAACTTAATTCAACGGTTTCATATGGTGTGGTCTACTTCAGTCTTCAATATACCGCATTTTTATGCTCAAGGCCTAAAGTGTTATGTCAAAATGGATGAACGGTTTAGATAAAACATATACATTAAGGTGGGCCCCACATGACTCTTAAAAAACTATATTGGTGCTTTCACTAGTGTTGACGTGCATTGCCGTCCTTTTCACGGAAGCACGGGACTTGCTGTATATAAATTTTATGGGTCTGATAATGGGGTATGTGTTATATTCAAACCGTCCATCCAGTTGGCAAGCTTATCTTAAGGCTTGAGATGAAAAATAAGACAAATCTAACTATCGTGAGGACCACACGAATTGTTTAACGGTGAAAATCATTCTTTGCTACTATTTGGGGGTGAAAATCATTCTTTGCTACTATTTGGGTGTGGTCTAGATAATCTTTGGATATTATTTTTTTTTAAAAATAATGCACTATAATGATATCTAAAAATATATAAACGGTGTAGATATGATAAACACATCACTGTGGGCCATGTAACTTTGATATCCTTTGAACCGTTTGTACAACTCGGAGCTTAACGAGCGTTAGTGCTCGTCTTCGCATGACACGTACCTATAACAGCTAGAGTGTGGATGTCAGATAGACATCATGGAGAGGGAAACGTACTGGATACTCCCCGTGACATGGTTGGTGGCATGTGGGCCCCACCATGATGTATGCGTTTCATCCATGCCGTCCATATATTTTTACAGATCATTTTACTATATGAATCTAAAAATGAGATATATCCAAATCTCAAGTGGACCACATTAAAGAAAATAGTGTTGAATGAGAGTTGACCATTAAAAACATTTTGAGGGTCATAACAGTTTTGGATCAAGTTGATCTTTGTTTTTTCTTTTCATCTGGGACTGCATGACCTAATCAACAGATTGGATGTCAAATAAACAGTATAGTAGGCCTTAGGAGGATTTTAATGGTGGATATCCAACCGTTATTGTTTTCATATGGTGTGGTCCCCACGAGATTTAAAAATGGATGAACGGAATGAACGAAGCACATACATCCAGATCGGGTTGGGTCGGATCGAATCGGATTCCAGATCGGATCGGTCTGGGTAGGCATGTATCTGTGGGGTTAGGCATGGATCCGAACTTGACCAAATTTTTTTGCAGATCCAGCTTGACCTACTTGATCCGCACCGATCTAAGCCATCGGATCGGGTCATATCCATCGGATCGGGTCAAGATTGCCTAGCTCTAAAGGTAGGGTGGACCAATTGGATGGGTCGGATGTCACAGACTAAGTGGCCCCACAATGTGCACTTATTAGTGGCCACAATGTGCACTTATTAGTGGCTAATGGATGTGATATGACCAATCTCAACTATTGATTTTGATGGCCGTGCCTCATTTTAGACAAGAGACTCAATTTGAGTCAATAGCTAGGGGACTCATTATTCTAGACTATGATTTATGTGATTAAAAGTTGACATTTCATGAAAGATGATCAATCCTTAGACCCGACAAATGTAAGGATCATGATATTAACTTGGCAACTTATGCTCACTTTACATTGTTTTTTAGAGGCCACTAAAAGTGAATGATGCAGGGTATTCTCACCAGAATTCACTGGGTTTTACCAAAACACTTGTCAACGACTACATCTAGTTAGACTAGAGACTCATGAAGTGGTTTTACCACTTGGAACAACACATAAAATATCTTAATCGGTTTTACGAAGGTTTTCAACTATTTAAGTTTGATTATAATCACTAAAACTATTTTGATGATAATTTGATGGTTTACTAGTTTATTAGCATGAGGTATAGATTTATACTGGATAGCTTAGATAGAAGAATGATTTTATCATAATTATGTGTTGATAAGGTAGTTTAACGAACTTCCCTCATAATAAGGTACATAGAAGTTCGTAAGGTGGTAGTACACCATACCTGTGCACATGCTTAAAATCCTAATCTTTCCTTATTGATAAGTTTTATCATAAAGATGAGTACTCCGCACACACACAGAGAGAGAGAGAGAGAGAGAGAGAGAGAGAGAGAGAGAGAGAGAGAGAGAGAGAGAGAGAGAGAGAGAGAGAGAGAGAGAGAGAGAGAGAGAGAGAGAGAGAGAGAGAGAGAGAGAGAGAGAGAGAGAGAGAGAGAGAGAGAGAGAGAGAGTTGTGGACGTTACCCCCTCCCTTAGGCTTCCTTAAGCAAGAGAAAAGAAAGAGGGAGGTGTCTCTCGTCTCACATATTCCATCCCTCCTCTTAACTTCAACACATGTAATTGTATAGGGTCCATAATTGCATAGGGTCCACTTGTGGACAATGTGGGCCTTCCTCATTCCCTACCAGAAACATACACGGTGGCTCTCTCACCTCCTCTACCCGTGATAGATCAGAGAGAAAGACCTCTTAATGTAGAAGATCAATATCAATAATTTAACGCTGAAAATCAAGTGAGTTATGTAGGTAAAGTATACAATTTTTGAGAGCTCATGTTTCAACCATCGTTTTGTGCTAGAGTATCAAATAGTTTCCATAAAAAAATCAAGTGAAATTAAGGTTGTTATTTTGGATACACTCATCAATTTCATGAAAGCACACCCAATTAAGGAAAGTAGGGTAGGGCAAGTATGGAAGTATATGACTCCTTTGATTGTGGTGCAAACGTTGGAATCTATATTTGGGATGCGCTACATGTGGTACTTGTGTTCAAATGAAGCATTTGAATGGTTTGGATCAATGATGATCGATCGATGGGCACCATACAGGCATGGTCGTGCATTATTCAATAGAGGCATGGAATACCATACCACCTCTTGTTAAAATGACATGTAATCAATTAACAGTTTCTCTCCATCAAAGAAGAGATGTGTGAAGACATCAAATAATAAAGAATCTAACGATAAGAATGATTCCATCACTGATCAAGTCTATAGAGCAGAGTCTCGGTCTCCTCTTCCATCACAATCTAGAGTAGAAAAAAAGCTCAATCAATCAAACTCTTAAGGGTGAGAAGGAATAGAAGAACTAAATCATCTTCCCAATAAGCCCCCAACACCAATGTCCGTGACAGAAGCATGTATGTCTTCTATGATTGAAATCTGAGTTGATTGATCAATGAATCGGCCATTAGGAAAATCTTCTATAACAATAAGTTGTTTATTTATTTATACAAGGTTAAGTGTAAGACAAGAAAAAAATGGCTCAACATATTGAAGAACCAAACTATTTTTTTTGATGTAAGCATTAATCAACTTTTAACAACTGATCAATAGATTATTTTTCTTTTCACATGATAGACAATCACTCGACAACCAGCTGGTAAATCAACTCCTTAGTAGAGGGGAGGTCATGGGCTTAGGTTTATTCATATGTTGATCTTGGGTCCACATAGTTCACTGATTAAATTAATTCCCATTAGTCATAGTTTCATCAGTGGTTATCAATTCGATATGTTGAAAAGAAAAGTCAACAATGATCTCAATCTAATGACAACTTCTTATGGTTAAAATTATTAGATAAATGGGATTTTTGAGTTGAGAACCATAATAACATCTCATATTTTAAGGAGCTTATGTTGTGATTTCAATGGTAGGTGGTGTATATGGAATTTACAGTTTCAATATATCACAAATAAACTCTTTGTCATAAACAATTGGATAAAAAAAAATTCTCATTTTCTATTGGGTGGTCTTTAAAGAAAAAATTCTTATTTTCTTGGCTGATTTCTTTTAATAGTTGGCTGCTTTACTTGTAACTCAGGCTCTGTTTGTGTATCTTCTTTTTTAATTCCAACATTAATGACTGCTGATTTCTCTGGTTTCTTGTGTTCATCCTTGTGAAACAAGGAATATTCATCAAACTTGTCATCTCAACTAATTATGATATTCTGTGTGACTCAGTTGTACAACTTGTACCCTTTTGACAGTATTATCATAACCCACAAATATACACTTCTTATCCCTTTGGTTTAACTTATCTCTCTCAACTGATGGTACATGAGAGTAAGTGTCATAATTAAATGCAAGTAACTGTGAACAGTCTACATCAATCGTGTTAACAGCCTCCGTCTATAACTCCTTACCCAATCTAGCATTACTCAACATGCTTCGGGCTCTCTCTAAGAGAGTCCGATTCATCCGTTTGGCCACTCCATTCTGCTCAGAAGTGTGCCTAACTATATTTTCTCCCATAATCCTCTCATATTTGCAAAAGTGGTTGAATTCCTTTGAAGTGAATTTACATCCATTATCAGTCCTTAATACGTTTAGGGCCTATTTGACCACATGCATTAAGTGGGATTAGATGGGATTGCATTTGTCGTCTCATCTAATCCACCATAAGAGCATGTTTGGAGCCCAATTTTCAAACCCGGGATAGGTGTCTTTAGGTCTCTCGCCCAAACGCGGGTCGAGGGGAATGATTTGGCAATCCTTTCTAGATTGGCAGAATCTTGTAGTTATTTACCCAAAAAATATGTGGTTTGCATCCTATGTTGGTGAGTGAAAAGGCTTGGCTCCGTGGGGCCTATCATGATGTAAATGGTGGAATCCATGCCGTCTAAAATTATGTTTGGGTCATTTTAAGGCATGAACTGGAAAATGAAGTCGAGTAGAGAATGAAATGGACCACAATCAGAAATGAAGTAGAACCGTTGCATCCTTTGGTGTGGTCTAGTGGATCTGGGACTTATCTCATTTTTTGGGATCATGCAGGAAAATAAATAGTGAAAATGGATGAATGACATGGATATTTATCTTACATCACAAGGCGTTGCACTGAGATCAATATACGTCCGTATTTAATTTCTTACAAGAGTAGGATGCAAGCCGCTTCCACTCTCTCACAGGGTAATCCGCTTCCAGTTCTCCAATTATCATGATAGAATTCATGTAGATTGGAGGATGTACGTGCGCTTTGATGGTTAGTGGGGCCCATCGTAAGATGTTTCAAAAAATCCACCCCATCCAAGAGATTGTCCTCATCATTTTCATATAAAAGCTTGAAAAGCTATTTGGGAATCAACTTGGTAGGCCAATAAATGTTTTAATGGTAAGAAATGCTCCCATGGTGTATTCTGGATCGTGGGGGTGATAAAACTTTTGGAGATACCTAAAATTATCTGTATAAATGGAAGGATGGTTTAGATCTTTCATAAAGTTCATGATCAGACCCACCAAGCATCACGACACTACATGAACGTGAATGGTACTATCATTGTATTTTGTATCTTGTTTTATTATCCTAACCGAGGGGATTGAGTGACATCCACATGAATCAAGCGACTTGGGTGTGACACCTAACTGTGGGGCCTTTGTGATGTATGTGATTACTTCTACTCCGTCTACTCGAATTATATCAGGTTTTTATGCCCTCACCCAAAAAATATAGTAGTCAGTTGGTGTCCATGAAGTTTTTAATTGTCACCGTTCAATCACGTGAACGCACTGTGATGTGGTCCACTTAAGATTTCATTGAGTTTTATTTTTTCTGATAATGCCTTCTTAATAACTTTGAAAAGGGATGGACAATGTGGATTTATGGTTTGTATGTCATTGTGACCATCATATAGCTTCTGTATGTTGTTCGCGGTCCACATTCGAAGTAGATTTCCCAACACATATCTGAATGATGTGGATTTCTTGCGAAAGCATTTCACATGAACATGGTGAGAAGGAAAGTTAGATGGGGCCCACTGTTATGTTTATGGGAAATCCACCACGTTCATAAGTTTTTCAACAATATGTTAGAACATGGAACCAAAAATTCCAGAAATCCAATTCTCATATTGGCCACACAACAGATGATTGAATGTCCACCATTGAGACATATGTGGGGCCACAGAAGATTTGAATCATGATAACTTGTAAGTTTTCACTTCATCCATTTAGAATTTACTTTGTGAATGGTATGAATGGTATGAATGGTATATAAAAAACATGATGAACCTAGGAAGGTTTCAATGGTAGGAATTTACCTACACACGTTTATCTGATGTATGGCTCACATGAGTTTTGGATTTAGATCATTTTTGGGCCTATCACCTAAAATGATATTGCAAAACTAATGAGCATGGGGATTTCCTATAATCATCACGGTGGGTCCCACCTAACTTCACGTCGCGGGAAGTTCATGCGAAAGTGGTTCATGGGAAATCCACGTCCATATCTGAAGGAGATTTATGCCATTCGGTAGGACGATTAAATACAGAAACAACTGCTTCTCTCTTCTCACAGACAGAGAAGAACCGGGTTACCTTTGGGTTCAGATGCCCTATAGGATGCATGACTCGATACGTCTCACAACCATACCATCGCCTGTGCTCAGATGCGAGTTGATGTTGATGATACATCTCACTTCCTCCATTATAGTTAAGGATGGAAGGAGTTAGTCGTGTATGAAGGAGAGCCTGTTCTTGGAGGTAAACATGCATTTCGGGCCCATCCCAGGCTAAGGTATGTGTTGTTTCTCTTTCATAATGGGTTACTCTTTCCTTCCTCTCCACAGTATCTCTCACACCCAAGGTTAATAGTGAGGTTATTGGATGGTATCGGTAAACCACGGTGGACGTTCAACTGTGTTTGGACTTCATTTGGGGAAGACTCATTCAAATGTGCACAGGCGAAGTTCCATTTTGAATTTCTTGCCATTGATCCTAACCATGTGCAGGGTCATATGTAATCCACTATGGCCAACAATCCATCTGATTATTCAACAAATTGATGGTTGGATCAACGAAATCAGTTATATGTGTTGTAATACTCCATCCCCGGTGTTTCCCACCATGTACTAAAATATTTTCATTTATATTTTTAGTTTAGAAGATACTTTAAATATTCTTCTTATTGTCATCAGAATTACAAGTATTTTGTGATCACTCTTTCTCGGATTGCTTTAGCCATATGTGTGATTAGAATTTTTCCATATCACTTCATTGTATATGGATCTATTTTATGATTGTACTATCATATAGGGTGTGTGTACATGAGTGTCTTAATAACATATTGGGGATTAGATCTTATACATGGGTGTGTATATGAACACGTAATAAGGATTAGATGGGATTATGAATGCAATTTCATATAATCAAAGTTAATGCAGCTGGCCATGAGTCGGTTATCCAAATCAATTATATTTTACAACCCACAATAGATATATTGGATCCCTATTGATGGAATTTCCTCAGTCGGGTAGGCACTATTACTACATTTACTTTTATAACTATATATTTTTTTAGTGTGTATTTTTACTCAACAAATTGGTGGGTTAGGGTTTTAATATGAAAAGATTTTTTGGTAATGGGAAATCACTGGTATGATGAGTGGATTTGGATATCTTTTTACATATTTTACTCCTGTCCATAAACCCTATCCCTCAATACTTGTTTGTATCATACGCTTATTCTACAATTTTTATTTGAGGTCCATTGTGATGTGCGCCCCAAAGTCTGGTAGGCCAGAAACCATAGTGTTACAGGTGGATAGACGCCTTGGATGCACGTAAAATACATCAATGTGGGCCCCAAAGTTGAGTGTTAATATAACATTATATTTTAGTTATAATATTATATTCATGATAAGGCTGGTTGTATAAGATGACCTCCAACTCTAGAGTCTGTAGGACAATGGATGAGGTGGTGATGATAACGAGAACAAGTACATTTTCTCCAAGATAGGCAAAATATTGCAAATATCATGATATAACCATTGATACATTGGAATTATGTGTACTTTGAAATTGTTATTTCTCGTGTGCAATACCGATATCATTGCCTAATATTTTAATTGATAGCATTGATACAAAATCACATCCCTGTTCGAACCCAGAGAAGTTTTCTGTGAAATTTCATACTCAGTTTAGACTATTTGTCCTTTCGATCCAACTCTTGAAACTGTTGATCATGCTTATCTAAATTTTTATGCTCCATCATGTTGTTGATAGCCTCATCCTGGTGCGTATTTATCATATTTCCCAAATTTCTACTCCATCTTTTTTGTCTTGGTAATCGAAATAAAATTTTCCTTTAATGTTGAATAAATGGAGATCGGACGATTGGTTCTAGATGCTTAATAGATTTCCACAGATCCAATCATTAAAACTCTTTGTCAATAGAACCATGCAAATCCAATTATAAGATCAATCATCAAGTTTTCGAGGTTAAGGAACCTCTTCTCATGCCCATTTGATGCAGATGGTGGACGCTGGCCAATTAAGAATAGTCCATAATCATTCAAGACAGTAAGATAATCAGGTAGAGCCTAAAAGTATGCCAACCAGGTCTTCTCCATCAACATGCCACTTGTTACAGACATCAATTCCATGCAAACAATAGGTTCCACCATGAAGATCACCTGGCAGAAAAATCAGGGCTGTCTGCTAACTAGTTAGGCTGTACCTATATATGTTTGAGTTTGACTGTTGGTTGTCCATAGAACCCAGCATTACTACCCACCTGAGGAGTAGACCAACCCAACTTCTGTATCAGGTGATATTCATGGTGGGCCCTACTATTTACTGGCAAGGATGTCCTACAAAGGTGGCGTGTTGGCAGAAAGAACCTGGTTGGACAATGAGTTAGCATACTTCCTGTTGTGCTCAACCAGCCTTGTCATGAATATAATGCTAGAACTCTTGAGGACTCAGGATGTTTAGCACACACATGAAGGGCATTAAACACATGACTCTGAGGACCACATGCTCATTCCAAAACTTTGCTAGGTCAGACCACCTATATTTATAGGTTTTGGGCATGGTTTCACATGGTGTAGCCTATTTGAGAAAATGGATCGGTCTGATTTTTAAGCTCAGTGGAGAACAAGAATGGCCTTGCATGATAGATTTTAATGGTGTAATCCTTTTCCACAATCACACCACTTGAATGATGGTTTTACACACATGAAGGTGATAAATAAGTAATGGAATTTAATGGTGTAATCCTTTACACGTACATTGAAAACCAACTGTCAGTCAATTTAATGGACCATTATCCTTGAGGCGTATGTAATAAATAAGTAATGAATGACTTGGATGAAGAAGAAGTGGCTGCATGCATATTTATTCTTGCTGGGGGAGCATGCGTCACTGCAATTAATGAATACTCTCGTATGTACATGTTTAGACAACCATCAAGACAAGACAACGATGAACAGACTAGATTCATCAACTCCATCATGCGTACTAATGACACGGACTGTCTAACTCTACTTAGGATGAGTCGAAGAGGTTTTTTTCCGCCTTGCTCAACAGTTACGAGATAAGACACATTTATGTGATAGTAGGAATGTATGCCTCGAGGAGCAACTAGTACTCTTCATACACACTATTGGACATAGTGTATGTAATAGGGTGTTAGGACACCGATTCATGCGTTCTGGTGAAACAGTGAGTCGTCACTTCCATCAGGTACTTGATGCAATCCTCTCCCTCACCAAGCTGGATTAGAAACACTTCATGAGATAGCTTTGAATTCCAATTGGGCAACATACTTTTAGGTAATACTTGTACTTCTAAATTTTTTAAAAAATAATGCCTAGATTAATTTTTAGCACCTTAATAATGACATCAGTAATCTCTATTTAGGACTGCGTTGGTGCAAATGGAACCCACATTCTTGCCCATCTACCAGCTCATAACAAAGAGAGCTTCCGAAACAAGAAAGGGTTTTTATCCCAAAATGTACTCGCAGCTTGTTCATTTAAAATGTAATTTTTATATGTTTTGACTGGTTGCAAAGGTTCGGCTGCAGATGCTAGCGTTATTCATAATGCTCTCACCCGTATAGATGATCCGTTAATGGTCCCACACGTTAACATTCACGAATGAAAACCAATAACAATCTCTCTCTGATATTTTACTTCTAAGCCTGCACCTAAGCATGTTCATTCAATGATAATTATAGGAAAATATTATGTTGTTGACGTTGGATATGTAGATTTGTAAGGTTTTATGACTCTTTATCGTGGTGTTCATTATCACCTATAAGAGTATCGGGCTGGAAGAGCTCCCACAAATAAGAGGGAGTTATTTAATTATCGTTACACACAACTCTGAAATATAATTGAATGCTGTTTTTGGGGTTGTAAAAGCGTGTTTTCCTATTTTGAAGATGGATATTTCGTATTTGTACGAAACGTAAGTTAAAATTGTAGTAGCGTACTTTGTGCTACATAATTTCATATGTTTGGAGGACGAGTCTACTGAAAGCCTTCCTTGTACTGGGATATCTGAAGGAAATTTAGAAACTAACCCGATGCCAAATGAGGTTTCATTAAATGATGAGAGATAGTGGTTGGTTCAAGTATCCTAGCACCAAAAAGATGCATGGATTACCGTGCGCGACAAAATTGTCGATCGGATGTGGGTGGACTCCCAAACCACTAGTAGGAATATATAAGACATTTTCAATATGTTATGAATAATAGTTAGTGATGACAATATGCAGTATAACTTTAGAATCTCCTTTGTTACAGTATGAAGAACTTTTTATGGTTTTTCTAGATTGTATAACATCCGCATGCACATTTTCACAGCTTAATGTTCTAATTGTTAAATGTCTTGCCATACTTCCTAGTGACAATATTAAGTATATCTTATTTTCATAGGTGAGATGGATGAGTCATAGAGATCTCCTCAGAAGACACCTTCATTATCCCCTGTTAGAAATTTACCTAGACCAACTCGTTGCTCACTGTTAAATAAGACTCAAAAGTCCTTAGCTAAGCCTTTAAGTAGAACGACGAAAATAAAATGGATGAAGTGTTATTCTCTGCTTTACTTGAGCAAATTGCACGGGGATGTAAGTCTAATAATGAGTTTAAAAAGTTGGCTTACGAAGTTGTAGCAACTGAAATTACAAAACACACGAATGTGAGTATTACATGGATAAATGTCTCAAATTGGATGAGGTATCATAAGCGTGAATACAATGATGTTAAAGAAATGCTTTCTGCAAGCGGATTTGGATGAGACTGCAAGCGGATGGTTTTGTTGGCCCCAGATGATGTTTGGGAAGGATGGCTAAGGGGTAACATCTCGGTCACCACACATTGCATTATATTAATTCCACATATTATGATATTATATAATAGTCATTTGTTTTCTGATCATTAATCCATTTTTTTTCGTAGTCTCATCCACGTGTGGATCGTTTGTGGGGCAAGAGGATAAATCGCTTGGACAATTTATCTGTAATCGTCGGGGATAATTAAGCCACTGGAATATATGTGAAAGGAAGTACAAATTTGGGTGCCTCGTCATCTCGAGTACAATAGGATTTAAACAAGGCTTAGTCAGACACTGATGACATGATGAATGATAATGTTGATCTATATTTGGATAATTTGGGTGATTTCGGATCGAATTTATGCTACTCAACCGACAGTCACTATTTTACTACTAATCGATCATTTCACAATAGTTCAACCCCACCTTTGGCTTCTGACACTACTCGTAGCGGTAGCTCATCTAAGAAAAGGACGCGACCTGTTTGTCCCTGTAATGTACTCGGTGCATTTATAGATAATATTGCTAATGCAATGCGTGAGAATTTGGCATTCACATGGGTGACGGTAAGGAAGCTAATCGAATGACTAGAGTGCTAAGTACCTTAGAAGAGGTAAAAAGACTGATACAAACGACTTATTTAATATCGGTGAATTACTCTCCAGGGATGAGTAACTTGTTACCATGTTCGTGAACCTACGAGGACAAGATCGCTACGATTAGCTGAAAAAAGTTGCTTAGAATGTATGGGGCCCACCTGGTGGAAATAATCTGCCTTAAGTTCACACACCACTCATCTTAGGATTGAGACGCTCTATTTTCTCTATATCGTATAAGACAATTTACATTTTCAAGTTTAGTTTCTGTGTGTTTGAGTAAAGGACTTATTTAGGATTTGCTTAAATGGTATGCTGGATATTTGGATATGGTATTAGCATACGTGGACGTGTAATATTTTTAATGATTATTGTGGTGGATATGATGTTTAGACCTTTTGGACTCATATATGATTTTCTATATTATTTTATTGTCTTTTAAAATTTTTTTTTTTCCTGTCCGTTTACTTAAAATAATTGAATGCTCATTGGTGACATATGCATATATCCTTGTATCAGCAATATTGTGATGCTGAAGAAAAAGTATTATGTTGTATATGTTGGCCGTTGGCCTGACATATATACTGCATGGGAGGAAGCACGATTGCAGGTTGAAGAATTTAACAGCAATAATCATCACTCATTCACATGTTTGAAGAATGTGACGTAGGAATAAGAAATTTTTTTGAGCTACTGTACATCAATTAGATCGGGCCAGAGATGAACGATGGAGACGTCTCCCCTTGTCGAAGTAGCGTCCTACGTAAATATTTGAACTCCTAACTTAGACATCTCAACCTAACCTCAATGTCGGAAGTTAACAACGGTTACATAAGGTACATTAACGGAAGACTTAAATATGACATTCAGGACGCCAACAATGGTTTCAGAGGGTACATTCACAGATTACTTAAATCCGACCGTTGGGATGACCTTTGTTTTCTTTTTCGTTTTGATCCTAGTTCTTTTTTTCGCATTGTATGTTGTGATCGAACTATAGGAACTTTACTGATGCTGTCTGCATGGATGTTGTTATCTATTGTAACTTTTAACTTGGATGACAGTACTCTATCTTATGTTACATGTTTGTGTTCGAGTTTAGTATGTCTATAATCCATGATCTATTCTATGATGGGGCACAATTTTTCTTCAATTCTCCCTCATTAATTGGGTGTTAATATAAAGTAATTGTCGAGGTGAGGTGATGGTGTACCACATATGAACAATAGGCGTGGGTCATGTACAATCCCATCCAATCTCGAGTTTATTTCCAGACATGAATAGGGAGAAATAGGATGCAACTATTGTAATCCCGAGTCCACTTCCGAACATGACTTCAACAATCCCGAGGGTATTTACAAAATGACTTTTGCAATCCCACGGTATCTTTCCAAACATGACTCTACTCCAATCCCACGGGATAAAAGGTAATCTTATATCTTCCAAACATGTCATTAAAAAGTATGGGATATACCAAATCCATAGACAATACCTTACATATGCATTAATTGCTACTTTTTCAATTCCATCCACTTTAATCCCACCTAATGCAGGTGGCCAGACGGGCCCTTAGTTTCTACCTTGTCTTCTTTTCAACCACTACCTTCTACACTTTAAATGTGGAAAAATTATTTAATTTATTTTTAAGGAAATAAACCCATACTTTCCTGAAAAAGTTATCGATGAATGAGATAAAATAAAATGACCTCTTGACAAAAACAACAGACGACAAGCCCTAAACACCTAAATATACATACTCAAGCATACCTTTACAAACATGCTTTTTAGTTTTAAAAGTTACTCTTAACTGTTTACCATATATACAATTCTTGCATATACTAAGTTTAATAGTTTTAAAAATAGAAATTAAGTGTTGAGGGTCAAATAGTGCATATTAGACCCCAAATATTGTCCGGATTTATGAGCATAATAGTGTTTAACGGCTGACTTAATCGTGTTTATGTTGCAGGTTGATTTTATAAGCTTGGATCGAAATAGGATACTAAATGCATGGATTTAAGGCTCCAAATTCACCAAAGCATGAGACACACTCCAGGAGACCAAGATTGACAGATATACACGGTTAGAAATTCGAGAATGGGCGGAGTGGATCTCCCGTCCGATTTTGATCATGGACTCCACCAAGCAATCAACGTTTGGAAGTTCTATTCAAAATGCAAGGGAGTTGCGTTCTTCTGCGTAACCCTTACACATGATGCAGCGACCGACTTCTTGGGCCTATAAAAGAGAAGGAGAAACAGAGGGGAGAAAAAAACTACGGCTGGGGAACAGGTGGTGGACTTGAAGCATACGTGAGGGAGAGAGAATATCTTTTTCTTTTAGTTTTTTTTTCTTTCCTTTTATCTTTCTTTCTTTAGAGATTTAACCCGTTCATGGCGGGCTGAACCTCTTAGCTAGGGCTAAGAGGTGAAGCTTGTAGTGAGATGAGAGATTTTATTTTATTTTAATTTTAATTCATGAATCGACGTTGATTTTAGTTGATTATTATGGGAATATTTTTAGTTCTTAATGGTCTGTTGTGACTGAAATTACAATGGGTCTGCGATGCTTTGAATATTTCTATTTTCTTTTCATGTTTATGACGTCAGGACGTCCTGTTGTTTACCATAGTCTCCTGGGCATGGTTGATGACGGTACCCTTCCTAACTTTCATACATGTGATTGGGTGGTAATTAGTTTAATTCTGTTGTTTGCCATAGTCTTTTGGGCATGGTTTGGTGATGAAATCTATTCTAATTCATACACCTTTCATCTCTTTGAAAACTAGATCAATGTCAGTTCAGTTAATTTCCATGAAACATGCATAAGATCTCCCTGATCTCTACAAGTGGATCCTCTGAATCCCTAGTTCCCTTCTCCTGATTTCTCTCAAGTTTAGATAATTATTTCACCATTATTTCTCAAATTACATTCAGTTTAGATTTCATCTTAATCTAGTTCTAGTTCTGGTTAGTTTTAGATAACGTACAAGTTTCAGTCCCTTGGGATTCGACCTCGGTCTTACCGAGTTATTACTACATCACAACCCTGTACTTGGGGAGTGAATAAGTTTTTGGCGCCGTTGCCGGGGACTGTCGGATACATTTTTTTGAAATTAATTAGTTTTAAGATTAGTTTAAGATTAGCTTTAGATTTTCTTAATTTTTAGAAATTAACTTGTCTTTCTTGTTTTATAGGCTTCTAAGATAGTTTCTAAATTAGTAAAATTTTTCTTAAATTCTTCCTTTCTATTCTAGATTTAGATTAAGATTTATTTCTTCTTTTTAGTGAGATTCTAATTCTAATTCTTTTTAGGAATCCTAACCTTGTTTCTTGTTTTAGAATTTTTCTATAAGTTCTTGTTTAGGAACTAACCCAATTTTTCTGTTTTGTAGGAAACTTTTAATTTAGTAAGCTCTTTCTAATTCTTCTTTCTTTGGAATTTCTTCTTTTCTCTAGAAATTAGTTTACTTTTAATTAGAACTTTCTATTCTTAGAAACTATTTTTTTTTTTTTGTTTTATTTTGCAGATTCTTAACCTAGGCCTCCAAATTTGGTAACTTCTTTCCATCTTTTCCTTTTATTTTCTAGATTTCTACTTCTTCCTTTCTCTTAGGTTTAAGTTAGAATTTGAGGCCTAAGTGTGTTTTATGCCCCATTGGGCACGCGACAACACTCGACGTCTCGTGACTGAAGGAGGATTAGTTGAGGGGTTGACTGTCCATCGCAGGACTAGACACCACTTGAATTCTCTTGAGTTAGAAGACATTATGGCTGAAAATCAACCTCAAGCACTACCCCAACCAAGGGTTGAGGAAGTACATGATGAGAATGAGGTGCATTAGGCACCCCCGCCTCGTACTTTATGAGATTATTTACAACCGGCGGGGTTGAGTACGCCCTCATGCATGATTTTTCCTGAGAATACAGGACATATGAACATCAAGCCAGGGGTTATCCAACTCCTTCCTAAGTTCCATGGGCTTGAGTCTGAAGAACCATACTTGCATCTGAAAGAGTTCGATGAAATCATAGGCACCTTATACTTTCCTAATGTATCTAAGGATACTATTAGGCTGAAACTCTTTCCATTTTCCTTAAAAGAAAAAGCCAAGACGTGGTTACATTCACTTCGTCCTAGATCCATTGGCACATGGAATGATTTGCAGAGGGAATTTATAAAGAAAGTTTTCCCATATCATAAGACAATTACCCTCAGGAGAGCAATCATGAACTTTGCCCAAAAGGAAGATGAAATATTCTTCCAATGTTGAGAAAGGTTTAAGGATCTAGTTAATGCATGCCCACAACATGGCTTTGAAATATGGCGCATTACGAATTTTTTCTATGATGGGCTAACATCTTCCATGCGCCAAATGGTCGAGACAATGTGTAACGGAGATTTTATTAATAAAAATGTCGACGAGGTATGGGATTACCTCGACAGTCTCGCTGAAAAAACACAATCATGGGACTATTATCCAAGGACAAACACTACGTCTAGGCCGACTCATTCAAGGGAAAAAGGAGGAATATATCTCCTAAAAGAGGATAATGATCTTAACGCTAAGGTGGCCAATCTCACCAGAAAATTTGAGGCTATGGAAGGAAGGAAAAGGTTAATGAAAGTGTTTGTGGCATCTGTGATTGTAACATTCATACTACTGAAAATTGTCCTTCAATACCTGCCTTTCGAGAAGTATTGAATGAACAATCTAATGCCGTAAATAACTATCAAAGACCATTCAATGGACCACCCTCTAATACGTACAATCCTGGCTGGAAAAATCATCTGAATTTTAGTTAGAGGAATGGACAAACTGCTACCCCTCAAGGTTTCTTCAATCAAAATCCAAATTAGGGGAAACCTCAAGAAGAATTGGTTCAATTTTTCATACAAGAGCTGGCTCGGACAATGTAAGAAATTTCAGATTTTATGTAAAAAATAGATTCGCGTATGACGACTATGAAAAAAGGGATGCTCCCTGCACAATCACTCCCTAATCTGAAATCACAATACGAGACAGGTGATCCCAGCTCTTCGAATTAAATGAGGCACGCTAAATCCATCACCACTCTTAGGAGTGGGAAGGTTATTGACAAAACCCTTCCGGTTAGGCCCGAAAAGCTTCAAGAGCCAGAAGAGAAAAATAAGGATGGATCTAGTGGCGCCCCATAAAAATTTGAACCGGAACCTCTAGAAAAGCTAGTTGCTCCGTTTTCCCAACGGTTGGTTGAACCAAAACATCTATCTAACTCTCAGGATATCCTAGAGGTATTGAAACAAGTGAAAGTCAATATTTCTCTGCTTGATGTTGTAAAACAGATTCCTTCATATGCTAAATTTTTAAAGGATTTATGCACTACCAAACGATGGAAAAGTGTTCAAAAGAAGATCTCCTTGACTGAGAAAGTGAGTGCCATCCTGAAATAAGATGTGCCGTAAAAATTCAAAGATCCCGGTTGCCCAACCATATCATGTGTGATCGGGAACTATCGAATTGATCATGCACTTCTTGACTTAGGAGCAAGCGTCAATCTGATTCCTTACTCGGTATACCAACAGTTAGGTTTGGGTGAATTAAAACCCACTCGAACCACACTACAACTTGCTGATTATTCTGTTCGTATACTAAGAGGGATCATCGAGGATGTGTTGGTCCAGGTTGATAGATTCTACTACCCTGTTGATTTTATCATCTTGGACACCGAACCCATCAATGACACGAGCACTCAGATTCCCGTCATTCTTGGTCGCCCATTCCTGTCCACTTCAAATGCAATTATCAATTGCAGGAATGGTGTCATGACTATGTCCTTTGAAAATTTGACATTGGAATCGAATATCTTTTTCAATAACGGCAGCAACTCAGAGGATGATGACGATTTTCACGATGTTAACATGATTGATTCTCTTGTGGAAGATAGAACACCTCTCACCTTATCCTCTGATCCTCTAGAGACGTGCCTGGCCCACTCTCATGATCTTGATGATGATATAATTAGGGAGACGTGTGCCATGCTGGATACTGCACCGGTACTTGAAGTTAATCGGTGGAGGCCACAAATTGAAGAATTGCCCCAAACTGATGTAGTGCCTCTACCGTCTAACCTCAAGCCACCGAAGTTTGACCTAAAATCTTTGCCCTCTGATTTAAAATATGTCTATTTAGGTCAAGATGAGACATACCCGGTGGTGATCGCTACCCACCTGGAGAAGGAACAGGAGAGTATGCTGATATCTACTCTCATTGAGCATAGGGGAGCTCTTGGATGGACGATAGCGGACGTCAAGGGAATTAACCCATCGATTTGTACTCATCGTATATATCTTGAGGACAATGCAAAGGCTATTCGATAATCACAACGTAGATTAAATCCAAACATGAAGGAAGTGGTTAAGGCCGAGGTTCTCAAACTATTGGATGTGGAGATCATATACCCCATATCCAATAGTCAATGGGTGAGTCCAACTCAGGTGGTTCCTAAGAAGTCCGGGATCACCATCGTAGCCAATGACAATAATGAACTCGTGCCGACCAGAGTTACCACTGGTTGGAGAATGTGCATTGACTACAGAAAGCTGAATACCGTCACAAGAAAAGACCACTTTCCTTTGTCCTTCATTGATCAAATCCTGAAAAGGCTAGCTGGTCATTCCTATTATTGTTTCCTTGACGAATATTCAGGTTATAATCAGATTGAAATTGCCCCTGAGGATCAGGAAAAGACCACATTTACAGTCCCTATGGCACCTTTGCTTACAGAAGGATGCCATTCGGGCTATGTAATGCCCCTGCCACCTTTCAGCGATGTATGATAAGTATTTTTTCTGACATGGTGGGGAAATATCTAGAGGTCTTCATGGACAATTTTTCTATTTTTGGTTCATCTTTCAGCGAATGCTTAGCAAGTCTTAAATGTGTGCTGAAAAGATGTGAAGAAAAAAATTTGGTACTTAACTGGGAGAAGTGCCATTTTATGGTTCAAAAGGAAATTGTCCTTGGGCATATCATCTCGTCTAAAGGAATCGAGGTAGATAAGGTAAAAATTGATCTTATCTCTAACCTACCTCCACCCAAGAATATCAGGGACGTGCGATATTTCTTAGGACACGCAGGCTTTTACAGACGATTTATAAAGGACTTTAGTCTCCTCTCTCGTCCTTTATGTAATCTTCTTCAAAAGGATACACCATACGAGTGGACTGAGCAATGCCAAGAAGCTTTCACTAAGCTTAAGGGCATGCTAACCACTGCACCTATCATGCAGCCACTCGACTGGAGTCTTCCTTTTGAACTTATGTGCGACGAGCGGTTTTAGGCCAGAGAAAAGATAAGCGGCCTTACGTTATTCACTACGCAAGTAGGACTCTAAATCCTGCCCAAGTGAACTACTCGACTATGGAAAAGGAACTCTTAGCCGTAGTGTTCGCTTTGGATAAATTTAGGTCCTACCTGATCGGATCCAAGATCATTATCTATACAGATCATGCGGCACTTAAGTATCTTCTTTCTAAGAATGATTCTAAGCCCCGCCTGATACGATGGATCCTTCTACTCCAAGAATTTGATTTGAAAATTAAAGATAAAAAGGGAGTAGAGAACGTAGTGACTGATCACCTTTCTCGCCTTAATACCTCTGATTCCCTTGAGGCGATTCATATCAATGACACGTTCCCTGATGAACAACTGTTTAGAGTCTCCCATTCACCTTGGTTCGCTGATATTGCTAATTATCTTGCTACAGGTGCCATACCGACACACTGGACGTCACAAGATAAGAAGAAATTCTTTACCAAGGTGCGTAACTTTTTCTGGGATGATCCATATTTGTTTAAATATTTTTCAGACCAAATTTTAAGGAGATGTGTACCAGACGATGAGCATCGGAGTGTCATCTCCTTTTGTCACTCACAGGCCTGTGGTGGTCACTTTTCTGCTAAAAAGACCACGACCAAGATTTTGCAGTGTGGCTTCTACTGGCCCACTATGTTCACGGACACTCATGAGTTTTGCAAGGCTCGTGAGCGTTGTCAGAAATTGGGAGCATTGTCTCGTCGAAATATGATGCCCTTGAATCCCATCCTTATTATAGAAGCATTTGATTATTGGGGCATTGATTTCATGGGACCATTCCCCCAATCATTTGGAAACCTATATATTTTGCTCGCCGTAGACTATGTCACTAAATGGGTCGAAGCAATTTCGTGCCGCAAAAATGACCATCGCACGGTCATTAAATTTTTGAAAGAAAATATCCTGTCGCGGTTTGGAACGCCTCGAGCCATCATTAGTGACGGGGGCTCACACTTCTGCAATAGACCATTTGAGAGTTTAATGAAGAAATACGGTATCTCTCATAAGGTGAGCACCCCATACCATCCACAAACAAGTGGACAAGCTGAGATTTCCAATAGAGAGATCAAACATATCCTGGAGAAAATGGTTAACCCTAACCGTAAGGATTGGTCAATCCGATTGACCGATGCCTTATGGGCGTACTGTACTGCTTTTAAAACTCCTATTGGAACATCTCCCTTTAGACTTGTCTACGGAAAGGCTTGTCATTTGCCTGTGGAATTGGAACATAAAGCATACTGGGCGATCAAAAATCTGAATTTCAATCTGGACAACGCTGGCTCGCTGCACAAACTTCAATTAAATGAACTTGAAGAAATCCAGAATGATGCATATGAGAACTTGAGAATTTACAAGGACAAGATGAAGGCGTTTCATAATCAGCATATTCTGCAGAAATCATTCACTCCAGGTCAGAAAGTCCTTTTGTACGATTCTAGACTACATCTCTTTTCGGGTAAGCTTCGATCTCGTTGGACCGGCCCTTACATTGTTGTCACTGCTTATCCTCATAGGGCCGTCGAGATAAGAGATCCCGATAATGACAAGGAATTTAAAGTCAATGGACATCGATTAAATCCATTTGTCGAGGCATTTGATTCAGAGGACATGTCCATGCGTCTGATTGCTCCTGTTTATTAGGACTGATCTCCTAGTCTGATAAAGGTATAGGAAGGTTTATCGCTTTCATAGGACTAGGATTGTTGCTTTATTTGTCTGGCTGAAGACGGTAAATTTAGCGCTCCTGGGAGGCAACCCAGCTTTTCATTTCATTTTTCTAGTTAGATGATTCACTGTTTGTGGGTAACATTACTGCAAACCCTCACGAGACTACAACTCGTCCACTAGGGGTAACCTAGGGGTTTAAAGGCTTGTTGCATATGCTAAATGCAATCGAGAGCACCTGCGAAAGTAGTATAGGTAGGATTTTATTTTTGTTATTTTTGTTCTGCTTTCTCTCTCATGCTGACAAGCTTCCATGCCGTGATCTATTGGAAACTCTCTTGATTCGTTATTCAGGTACTATCTTCCTATCACTTCTCATTTACTTTCGTTGTCCCATGTGCATTGCATGCTCATATCTTTTACATTGAGGACAATGTAAATTTTAGGTTGGGGGTGGGAGATTAGGTTTCCTAATCAGTATTTTCTTAGTCTTGAGCAAAAATTGTGAAATTTTGAAAAAAAATTTCTGAAAATTTCTACAAATTCGAAGTGATTTTGACATATATCCCTAATTTAGATTTTCAAGGTACATAATGGTGGATTTATGACTCTTGGATTCCGTATCTGTTAGATTTCATAGTTAAGTGAATTATTAATCCATGATTAGAAGTTGTAAACATTGATTGAATCATGATTTCAGGACATGTCTTGCTTACACATTAAGATTTCAGTTCCATATCGAAGGATTAACTTGGTAATCACTAAGCACGAAATGAACCAGCCTGAAATATCTTGCCATCATGGTATAAAAATTGGAAAGGTTGGATAATTAATCTTCACCATAGGTTTGCTCCCTATAGGTGTAGAGTTAATTCCCCATGAATGATATATGAAAAAGAGTCAGGTGTACGATCTTCACCATAGGTTTGCTCCCTATAGGTGAGGATTTGATTCCCTTTCCTTGGCATTATTTTGAACAGAAAAATTACAAGTTAATAGGCTAATCTATGAGGCAAGTTTTGGATTAGGTTTTGGTTGTCATGAATTTTCTTGTTGGTTACCAATGATATCATGAAATTGACGATTGGATCTCTTAATGATGATAAGCCGAGATTAGACTATACATCCATGGATCTCAATGTTTAAAATTTTTCTAATTCATGGATTAATGTTTTACACTTGATTATGAAGTCTACCGTGTGCTTGAGCTCAGGAGAAAACAATTTCTAACATTCATGAATATTAAATTTCTCGTATCTTGTTCAAAATCTCACTCGATTTCATAGAAAGTTCTCCTATAATTCTCAACTTATTTTTCGCATAATTTGCTCGGGACTAGCAAAATGCTGGTTGGGGGTTGTGTTGAGGGTCAAATAGTGCATATTAGACCCTAAATATTTTCCAAATTTACGAGCATAATAGTGTTTAACGGCTAAATTAATCGTGTTTATGTTGCAGGTTAATTTTACAAGCTTGGATCGAAATAGGATACTAAATGCATGGATTTAACGCTCCAAATTCACCAAAGCATGAGACACACTCCAGGGGACCAAGATTGACAGATATACACGGTCAGAAATCTGAGAATGGGCGGAGTGGATCTCCCGTCCGATTTTGATCATGGACTCCACCAAGCAATCAGCGTCTGGAAGTTCTATTCAAAACGCAAGGGAGTTGCGTTCTTCTGCGTAACCCTTACGCATGATGCAGCGACCGACTTCTTGGGCCTATAAAAGAGAAGGAGAAACAGAGGGGAGAAAAAAACTACGGCTGGAGAACAGGTGGTGGACTTGAAGCATACGTGAGGGAGAGAGAATATCTTTTTCTTTTAGTTTTTTTTTCTTTCCTTTTGTCTTTCTTTCTTTAGAGATTTAACCCGTTCATGGCGGGCTGAACCTCTTAGCTAGGGCTAAGAGGTGAATCTTGTAGTGAGACGAGAGATTTTATTTTATTTTAATTTTGATTCATGAATCGACGTTGATTTTAGTTGATTATTATGGGAATATTTTTAGTTCTTAATGGTCTGTTGTTACTGAAATTACAATGGGTCTGCGATGCTTTGAATATTTCTATTTCCTTTTCATGTTTATGACGTCAGGACGTCCTGTTGTTCACCATAGTCTCCTGGGCATGGTTGGATGACGGTACCCTTCCTAACTTTCATACATGTGATTGGGTGGTAATTAGTTTAATTCTGTTGTTTGCCATAGTCTTTTGGGCATGGTTTGGTGATGGAATCCATTCTAATTCATACACCTTTCATCTCTTTAAAAACTAGATCAATGTCAGTTCAGTTAATTTTCATGAAACATGCATAAGATCTCCCTGATCTCTACAAGTGGATCCTCTGAATCCCTAGTTCCCTTCTCCTGATTTCTCTCAAGTTTAGATAATTATTTCACCATTATTTCTCAAATTACATTCAATTTAGATTTCATCTTAATCTAGTTCTAGATCTGGTTAGTTTTAGATAACGTACAAGTTTCAGTCCCTTGGGATTCGACCTCGGTCTTACCGAGTTATTACTACATCACAACCATGCATTTGGGGAGTGAACATTAAGCAACGATAAAACAGTAGCTTTATGTCACGGTCACTCATGTCACGCCCCAAAAATCGAAATCCGAGTAATGTGAGTTATATTTAAACAAAATATACATCATAGCCCACATTATTTTCATGCATTTTTAAGGCAAACAGAGCAACTAAAAAAATAATAATTATTGTCATTAAATAACATCCATTAATCAATCCTTAAATCTTTAATTTCATTGATACTTAAAAATAAATAATAATAAAATGCATTGAATTTTAATTAATCTTCAAATAAACAAAAGGAAAAGTCTTCAATCTTTATTAATTGACTCTTCATACATAGACCCAGTAAAAAAAATCTATATGGGTGTGAACGTAATGGCTCATAGGGTCAGATTATTCTCCAAATTAAAATCTTATATCAACATTAACGAAGAATACATAATAAAGGGTCGAGTTGTAGTGTGCAGTATAATAACTCGGTAGGGGTCTCGCACCAAGGGCCACAACTCATGTTAGTCCTATACCTAACATGCGAAGAGATTCTAAGATGATAAACTCCTGATCCCTAATAGTCCCATACCTATTGGGATCATGGCCCACGAATGTGTGCATTAAAACTGTATTTAAGCATCTATAACTTGAATATAAGAGAAAATTAACATTCCACTAATAACAAATAAAATTATGATAATGGATTAAAATAAAATAAAATAGCTTCTGGTCTGTTCTTGGACTTTTTCGGAGAAGAGCATCCATGTATCCAACATTTTAAGGAGTTCAGGCAGAGCACCCACGTGTACATTCACTTAATATTAAATAAAGAAAAATACGACTTTCATCCTTGAACAAGGATCATGGATTGAATATTTAGATACAATACATCCTGTAATACAGGCTAGGGGTCGAATGTCCACAATCACTAAAATTAAAAATGCGACACAAAATAAACATCCTTTTCGAAAATAACCCCAGGTAGAACACACATAACGGAATAACATGATGATCCGTCTTAGGGTAGACCATTCATAACTTAGTCATATTTAAAAGAAGCTAACAATAATCAAATGAATTAATTCCACCCATTAATAATCAAATAAATGCATTTTATTTAATTTACATACAACCAAAATAAAATAAGTTAAATAAAGAATATGAAATAAATAATCAATAGAAATCAAAGTACGTACTAATGTAGGATTTTCAACTGGGAAGATCACCTGCCTAAGATATTTGATAAGATTCTGGTGAATATTTATCCACAACGTATGTTGATTCAGAAATGACCGGTCATCCGATCTGACTCCTGATTTGAAACACGAATGCTATTCCATTTTGCTTCGCCAAACCCTACTTAATTAGATTTGATTCCCTATAGTTGATGTGGGGACCAATCAAATTTCAAAATTTGCTAAAAATGACAAGGTGATGAGGTTGGCCTGCTAACTTAGGTGATGATATGAAGATATCTGACATAGCTTGAAATTGATATGAACTTCACAAGAATTGGGCTGTTTCGGCGTCTCAATCAGGTATAAACTTGATGAGTTGAGCTTTAGTAATAATTTTTTCCAGTTGGCTGTCAGTTGCAATTTGCTATGTGGGTTGAATCTTGATTGAACACGTAATTCAAACAAAAATAGATGGATCTTTTTATGTGTGGTTTAGATCTCCCATTGATGGTGGGTTCTTGGCGCAATTGATGAGAACGTTAATGGTGAAAACTTATCCGTAGCTTCTTCTTTCATCTTACTTATTCTGGACAGTCCAGATGGATCGTAAGATGCTTGTGGATGTGCTTTTTCAAATCTTGATAGTCCTTTGGCTGGTGGGTTAAGGCTTGAAGTGGGCGGCTGCTGCATGCATGCTAGCATGAGAAGTGGAGAAAAACATTGCGGCTAGTTAGTTCGATTAGGTTTCCATATCAAGAATGCAGTTGAGATTCTTTTTTAACAACTAGAATTGGAAATGGAAGGTTGAGATGAATGGTTGATGAGGTTGAGACGTGCGTAACTTTGCCGTGACTGGAGAGGAAAAAGTAGACGTAAATCTCACTTCAAACAGTTTCTACGGTTGGTAGAAGAAATGGATTACGTGCGGATGTTAGAGGAGTTAGGTGGGGTCCATCGTGATAGTGTAGAAGAAATCCAAGTAGTTCCTCTAGTTGGTCAAGCTTCTATTGGCTAACAAGATGAAAACAAGGCAAATCCGTGCTCTAAATGGGTTGCGTCCAAGGTTTTGACAATAGACGGTTACGAATTCAATTCCGGTTTTGATGAATTGCTTAGATTAAGAAAAGGGTCCCACCATGATGAGCAGTGGAGATGGGCATGATTGAGGAGTGTGGATGCCATTTGAATGAATAAGAAAGAGAAAAGGTAGGGGGAGCTGTTACATGCGACGCACGCTACTATTTTATTTTTATTTTTTTTACAAGGTGGGCCCTAGAGGAATAACATGGAAAATCCACTCCATCCATTTGTTTTACTTGATCTTACTAGCGCATGGGCCTAAAAATGGGGTTGATCCGAAGCTTTAGTGGGCCACACTAAAGGAAACTGTGAGATTAAGTGATACCCACTGTTGAAAATGAAAAAAATAGGGTTGATATAACTCATGTCGCCTAGGCACGCATGCCAAAATCGTGTTGACGTGGATTCTGCTAGAGATGCCGCAACTCCAACCATTTCAGTGTTTTCAACCAACTTATATAGGTTACTACTTCGCTACTGTAACACCTTAAAAATTGGGGGTCGTGTATGCACTCGACTCCCAAGTTCCCAGGTATCACTTATAACAAATTTTACATATTTTGCGTGTAATCCAGTTTGAAGAGCAGTATGGAGTTACTTGAAACATGAAGCATAACCGCAACTAGTCTACTGAAATGAAAGAGACTAAATATATATAGGTCCAAAATAATATGAATGGGTTGCATAAGGCGTTGTCCAACAAAAGTACAAAAAAAGGTATATCCAAATGAATGATTCGCTAAGTCCCCTACTTAGCGATCCAAGTCCGCCCGTAAAACTAGGGTGAGCTGCCCATCAATTGAAAATAGGACAACTCGTCCTCCATATTCAGAATCGCGTCGCCATGCTCCTCGTACTCTGTGCCACCTGCATCTACTAAAGAGTTTGATTGGTGTTTTAAAACACAGTCCCAAAGCGGGAGTGAGTAATCAACTCAGTGGGTACTATTAGTTTTAAGTTATAACAAACATCAATTATATTATGAACTTAATGAAAAATATACATTCATAAATCCTTAGATAATCTTGTTAATATATGTGCATGATAAATGATATGAGGCATGATGTAACACTCCGTCCATTCCATACCATTTTCTATGCATATGTACACAATGATCAACGACCTTAGCTAGACCTGGACTGGCCGTTCATAGTACACACCCAACTGACCGGGACCCCAAGACCTCAAAACCTATCTCATATTGATCGCCCTGTCGCTGCGATCGCATAGGTACTGCCCGTGTATCTGTACGATACTCCGTTAGTGAGATACGCCGTGAAGAATCATTAGTATATCATGTGCGCAAGGTGTCATGTACTCCATTCCACACATGTACACAACACATGTCATACACACATGCACATGCTACACATGGGTAGAGAATCTCCACCCATGTGTGTGATGTCACACACCCATACCTCCCATCTCTCATGTCTCCCCAAAGTCAACACCTCTTCATTCCATACCTTAAGCATTACATCATCACACCATGTCATCCCATGCTCCTTTAACCCAACATTAATTATAAATCATGAGTTAATTGTCATAATCCTAATCTAAGCTAACCAAGATCACATTAATTAAATCTAACCACATTTTAACAATTCCTCTACATATATCCCTTCATTCCTTAGAATTTCACCATTTTCTACACTTGGAGAGAGAGAGAGAGAGAGAGAGAGAGAGAGAGAGAGAGAGAGAGAGAGAGAGAGAGAGAGAGATCTTGGTGGGCCATCAACCTCATCCCTTCCATCCATCTCAACCATCCATTTAATCCATCAAGGTGAGTACACCCACTCTACTCATTCTTATGTTTTTGTTATGTTTATGTATGGTGGAGATGATATTGATGATAATGATGTGATCAATGGTGTGGATACATAGGAGAGTACATAAAATGATAAAAAAAATGGTGATAATATGATGATAATGATGTGTTTAATGGTGTGGATTAATGGGAGAATACATCTAAAAAGAATAATAATAATAATAAAATAATTTATAAACTTTATGTGAGACCCATTGATTGTGGGCCCCACTAAAATATTATAAGCCATCCATATCATCCAAAGTGTGGCCCATTGTGTTGGTCAACACACACACTCACACCCATGCACACACGTGCACACAACACCTTAAAATAATAATAAATAAATAAAAATTGGACGCTGGCGCTGCAGCAAGCAGTGTCCAGATGCTTTTGATTAGAAGGGTAGGAGCTCTGGGCCCATAACGGGCCCCACCCATGATGTATATTTTTAATCCATGTCGTCCATATGATTCCTCAGCTCATTTTAGGCATTGAGCCAAAAAATGAATCCAATTCAGTTCTCTGGTAGGCACACCATCAAAAATCATGTGAAGACACTCTAAAATATATAAAAGTACTTGCTGGGGCCCACTTGAAATTTTTATGCATCTAAAACTTGGACTAACCCCTCCACCAAGTGGGATACATACAATAGACAGACTGGATCGTCCTGTTGTGGGCCCCATATTTGAAAACTAAAAAAAATTTCAATAAAAAATCTTCCTTGTGGTGCGCCGAACTCGGGACTTGGTGTATGGAAGTCGAGTGCCGGATTCGGGGCATCAAGGAAGCTGTCCGTCCTTGGATTTGGGGCGTGACACATGACCTCCCCACAACACTCTCTCGAGCGACTCCGTCTAACGATCGCATATGACCAGCACTCCCTCATTGCGACTTCAACCGCTGAGTCGCCAAATCCTAGCTAATGCAATGCATGAATAATGTTAACCGAGTATTTAGTTAGTTCCGTTCATCCAATAGATTGGGAAAATTGGTACACCCCATGTATCAATACCCTCAACTAGTTGCGAGGCCAAGGCCCCTCAACGTGCGAGGCCAGGACCCAGCGATCCTTGATCCTGTCGGGTTCCCCATCCCCGACTTCAAGCACATGGGGAGTGTTAAGAAAAGGGATCGCTCTCGGCCACTATGGGGAGGCTTGTCACCCCAGTGCAGGCTGATTCTAACGCGCCCCAAACCCGGGGACGGAGAGCTTCCGTGATGCCCCGAATCCGGCACTCGACTTCCGTACACCAAGTCCCGAGTTTCGCATACCATAAGGAAGATTTTGGATGATTTTTTTTTGTTCTTATATATATAATAATACCTGAGCATAAAGATCCACAATTAAATTATCAAGCAACACTCTCCAATAAAAATCCTGATGGTTACAAGTACAATGCTTTCCAAAAGGTACACAACGTCAACATTGCCAAATCGAAAAATAGATGCATTGCATCGAGAAAGCAAAGTCTTCCAAGCTACTCCAGCCTTGAAAAAAATGGGAAATAGGAAGCTTAGGTAAAAAGCTTAGTGAGTACACACGTGTGTGTAGTGTGTCCTACATGCAAGCAAGATAAATATGCCACGAGGAAATCATACATGTGAAAGGCATGTAGCACGTAAGGTATGATATTAATGTCAATGTAATGCATATGCATCATAGTAATACTCCGAGTTAATGGTATAAGCATCACCAAGTCATGTTTTCATTTCTCCTATACCATGGACATAACCGTATTACATGCATCTGTAATCACATCATCATCATCATCATATTGTCATGCTATAATCATACAATATCAGAGTACATAATACAGATTAACTATGCAAATGAGGAGTCATGAAGAGTCAAATATTATATGCCGAGGATACAATGCAATATACAATTCCTGATGAGTTCACAAATACTGTTAGTCGTATCTAAATACAGAAGCACAGTAACCCAAAATGCCATATGCTGTGGATGTAATGCAATATGCAGTGCGAATGAAATGACCATGCTGCAGTGTGAAGTCGAGATGATAGTACATAGTATCGCAGGCTACGGGGTCCATCACAAGGGACTTCTATCCAAACTAGTCCCATACCTAATTTGGATAATCAAACTCAATGTGGTAAACTCCTGATCTCAGGTTAGTAGTGCGCCCCAACCGAATCCTGACCATTGCGAAGGTACACATAACAAATAGTTACGCACCATCAGCCTGAGTGAATAGTGAATGAATGAATGAATGAGTATGCAACTCCTGATTAATAAGTTCACATATCAGTACAGTTCCTCTCTGAGATCATCACTGGGGTTTGGTACACTTCAAATGGTATTGCCTCTCTCCTAACAGCACAGTCCAAGTGAGCGTAAGAAACCTCACTATCTGCCTGGCCAATAGTCTGCCAATACCTATCTAGCATGTTGATAGTGGACCCATTCACGAGTTGGTTAAACTCAGCCTAGTAATGCCCCCTACTCTCCGGCGGGTAAGGTCACACCCCCTCCTAACCGACCACGACACAGTGAGAGATGCGGCCTCTTGGTATTCGGCACTTGGGCGCTTATGTATCCACTCAGTCTCAAAGTTAAGGCGTCCTTTGGTACCAAAAGGGTTTAAAGATTTTTACCCAGGGCCATCTATGACAGCCCAATGCTAGAATAAATTTTCGATGTCCCGTCTAGCCATCCACGATATGCCTGTGGAGGCTATGACCTTGATGTCGCTAGGGCGTATAATAATCATAATGCAAGATGCATGAGTCATACAATCCAGTCATGCATCAATCCTGCGCATATCGTGCGCTCATGTGGGATAACCTCCGCCTATCAGAGAGTCTCATAACAACATGCTCAATGATATATGCGATGATCAACCATATCTCATAATAAACATGCAGATGATGCGTATGGGCATGTATCATGATGCTATGCTATCATATGCTCATAAACGGCCTTAACAATGTGAATATTCAACCATCATTACCTGTTAATGTGGACATTTAACCAATATTGATCCCAAGGAGTGGCCCACATAAACATAAATACATATATTATGGTGAAATCACACATCACATTGGTCCTCATATACATCGCTTTGGGTCTCACACAAGGGCCGCACATTCATCGCATTGGGCCTCACTCATGGGCCACACATACATCACATTGGGCCGTATCATATAGGCCTTACACATTGCAATGGGCCTTGACAAATGGGCCATGAATACACCACATCAAGCTTCACGACTCATGGGCTTACACAATAGGTGGGCCCTACACATAGGCCTCAAATATATTACAATGAGCCACAACCCATGGGCCTAAAATACATCTCAATGAGCCATGCCCATAGGTCTCAAATACATCACATTGGGCCTCATCCATTAGCCTCGAATACATTGCAAGTGGCCTTAAATCTATTTCACAGATACGCCACATACCTGGGCCTAATACATGTCACTATGGGCCACATCACATGGGCCAGAAATACATCACAATGAGCCTCATCATATGGGCCGAAAATATATCCCAATGAGCCTTGCCCATAGGCCACGAATACATGAAAAGTGGCCTTAAATCTATTTTACAGGTAGGCCACATACCTAGACCTAATACACGTCACTATTGGTCACATCACATGGGTCGGAAATACATTACAATGAGCCTCATCATATGGGTCGGAAATATATCCCAATGGGCCTTGCCCATAGGCCACGAATACATGGCTATACCAATTATGATAAGTCTTATACTACAACCACTTCACATGTCACATAGATAATGACTCATATTCGGTGTCACATGGTTAAGGGCCACAACAATCATAAATCTACTTAGACAAATAGTCACACGATTGCCCCGATTTTCATACAGTTAGGCGGACTATAAAAATCAAGCACTCATATGTGGTGGTCCACACAACTTCCACCAATCCAAACTACTAGCTGGGCCACCCAAATTCCTATAGTGTAGTGATCCACATGATTCCTACCAACTGACGGTCTAAATGAGGAATAACCATTAGAATGGGTACCATAAAAACGAATTGAATTGCAGTAAATATATAGGTAGCCCCACACTCTAAAATGATCTACTCAAAACAGATGAACGACTGGTAAAACATGTATATTAGGTGTCCCATGATTGGTTAAAAAGGATATACATGGATATATTTCTCACAAACATTACTGCAGCTCTAAAAAATATTTAACGGTGGACGAGTGATCAATATTGCTCCCATGGCATGAGATTTGGATCTGACTTGTCTATGGGACCATACCCTAAAATGATAAGGATAAACTGATGAATGACGTGGTTCTACATCATACTATAGGGTGGAGTCCATGGTCAAGGAAGCATCCTAGCATATAGGGGCACACTAAAGCCTAAGAATTTTCAATGGTTATTACTATTGTTTCTACCTGTAGCGTGGCAAACCTAAAATTGAGTTCTACTTCATCTTGTGTCCACGGACAGGAGGTGGGCTCACTTCCCAAGTGACTGAAAAATATATAGGCAGTGTGGGTATACAACACATGCACCTAGGTGGGCTTCACATGCATCACATTATGTCCAAGGAAGCTTTGATTAGTAAGCATGCAATCCCCTTTCTTTATTATTATTATTATTATTATTATTATTATTATATTTTGTATAATTGTGGGTCCTGTTGACATGGTGGGGTTCACCTCATGAACAATTTATACAACAAATAGCATCATAGCTGATACCACCCACTACATGAATGACGTGGATAGAAGGTGCGTACGTCGGGTGGGGCTCATAACACATGGATGGTTTCAATGATGGATGACTTGGATGTAAAATACATGTAATGAGTTGGCTCCACGGTCTAATGGCTAACCCAACTTTGGTGGCAGTTACACATCACCGTAGAACTCAAAGGATTTAATAGTAGGGATTTTTATTCCTACTATTTCTTTTAATGTGGTCCACCTAAGGTGTGGATTTGCCTCATTCTTTTACTTATGACTTAAAATGGTCTGAAGGAGTGGATGAATGGCCCAAATATACTTTTCATTACCATGGTGGCCCCAGAAAAATCTAAGTATTTTAAGTACAATTTCCATTGTCCAAGTGGCATGGTCTACATGAACTTCTAATCGGCCTGATTTCTGGGACCATGCAATAAATGGGGCTAGTTAGATGAATGAATGGTGTAGATCTAGCACATACATCATGGTGTGGCCATGATTGGCCCATAAAATTTTACCCTCAAATGTGGACGTCCAGGGGGGATGCCACTGCCTTCACACCCATTATTTTATTTTAATAATAATAATAATATTATTAGTATTTGTATATTTCTCATCAAGGTGTGTCACTTGAGAGATCCAGTCCAGTCATTGTGTGTATCCCACTTGATGGAGGGGTCAGTCCAGGTTTCATATGCATCCAAATTTTAGGTGGGACCCAACAAATGCTTTTATATGTTTTAGCCATGTCTGCACATTATTTTAGATGGTGTGGGCCACCTAAGTTTTTTGTACGATTGATTTTTGGCGTGATCCATTTTTAAGAGGGGACCCATAAAATGCACAGTGTTGATGCTCGACACACATCAAGGTGGGGCCTGTGGTGGGGCCCACTTCCCTGCCCATTCCAATGCATGCATCCTCTAGACGCTGGACGTGCTTGACGTCAGCAATGGGCTGACGCCCTTCTATATGTATGTATGTATATATATTGTTATTTTTGCTTTCTTAAGGTTTTCCATATGTGGGGCCCATATCCTGAAGATCCACTTCATCTGTTGGATTTTATGGCCCGAGAAAGATCTAACAAGTCCAATATTCAGTATTTTTCGAAGTACAAAACATCACAGCAGGCCCTAACATATTATTACTTTTAAAACAATTATTTTGATGGTTTGGCCTACCAGAGATTTGGATTGGCTTCATGTAATACCTTGGATTTTTGCCAACCTGGGATTAGACGTCCTTAGGCAATGGGTCAACCATAACACCTTGGTAACCTCTCAGAACCCAATTCCAAAGCCAAAGAAATCACTTAGGATTAATTCCTTTAGAAATTAAGCGTAAGTTAACTAGCGCTACGTTGGATTAGCTGCGAAATTGTCCCTGAACACTTTAAATATGTTCTGCAAGACCCAAAACTTGTAGAAACAAGGACGCTATAATACCCTGAAACCTAGGATCAAACTCTAAACCCGTTTGCTCTAAGGAACCCTTTGAAACTTTGTATTAGATCTAGACCGCGCGTCAAAAGTCCGATACCTACAATCTTAGACCGTTATGACCGCTTAGTTGGACTTGACAATCATTTCAAAAATCAAGCCCAATCGACGTTCAAAGGCTATTTCATTGAGCCTGGAGTGAAGAGAGTGAGAAATGACTTAGATTTAAAAATTTTAATTCAAATCTGGCACGTGACTTGGCGCGTTATTATTAAGCGTTTTGACCGTCAGAATTCAGCCAAATTACACCCTTGGATCAAAAAAAATTTCTCTTTCATATCATGAGACTTGTGGACCTGATTTAGGTACGATGACCGTTGAACTGAAATTGGACCGCCACGTGCGATTTGCGAACACTACCGGACTGAAAACTTGATGTGAGCAGGATCCAGTATCCATGAGCTTAAGTCCGACCGCGTTCGGCCAGGGAACCTCCCGAAATGCTCTTTTGGATCGAAATGGTTCAGATTTGGTTATAACTCAAGTATACCTTTGTCCCAAGTCTGTTTTGGTGAAGTTTTAGCCTATATAAGGGCTTGAAACCCTCTCATATCTCTCCCATCCGAAATTGGTTTAAACCCTAGATTGAGGGAGAGAGAAAGTGAGAGTTTGTGAGAGAGTTGTGGGAAAGAATTCCCGCCACTTGCTGTAGCTTTTGCACGTGCCAAAGCACCACATTCCAATCACTTTTCCGGCGATTCCAACGCACTCGTAGGTAAGAAAAACCCTAACTACTTGCTGATTTAGGGTTCTTTCGATTCAAATGACAACATAGCTTATGTATCTTGTGCATTAGGTCACTTGTACGCTGTTGACGAAGCGTATACGTTTCGTTCGAAACGATACACGTCTAGGACAAAAGGTGCGGATTTTAGACGTTTTGATTGACTGATTTCAAAGCTTTCAATGTCGTTTAATAGGAGATTATCGACGGCAACGCCGTTTGACATGTAGAACATGCTGTCCATTTTTCGTTTCGTAAACGTATGAAAAATATGAGATTTAGGGCATTTGAGTCATTTGTAGGAAATACTGTTTACATCCACATTTTGCTAAAATATTTGCCATGGTTACTTGTCGTGTTAGGATATTAGGAATGTGTGCATGATTCGTTTGGCGAAGAGATTCGCCCTAATGCGCACTTTGGGTCGACATATGCTATGTAGACTAAAGTGTGTAGGCTAAGTGTTTGTATAAATGTTTGTATTAGTATGTATTGAGTAGATGGTGTTGTGAATGAGTTTTGAGATTGAATTCTCAAGTAATATGCTGATGTAAATGATTTTCATCATGTTGGCTATATGTATTGATTTCATTATATATATGAAATGCGGGTGTTGGATGATTTGCTTAAGTTGTATGTTATAACATGTGTCAACATGCTTACATTATTGTATTTCATTTCTGTTACTCTCATATGATTACTGATGTGATTTTTAAGTGCTTAGGGTTATACGTTAGTCCAGGCAGTCGGTAATGGATTGAAATTCGTGGTTGGCTTCTATTTACCACGAAGGACGCGTCGATGAACGCGAGTCGTGTTTTGAGTTGGCGGCAGTGGTTAGGCCACACGAAGTGTTTCATGCACTTCATGTCGTTCAACTTGAGATGCGCTAGTACTAATCGAGCCCGTCAAGTAACCCGACTGGCGATTGTATGTTCACCCTGTATGAGTCATAACTGCTTGAACCTAGGGTACTGAACTTACCATTGAAAATCCTGTTAACCATGGTACCTTGATCCATAAATACTCATGAGCCGGGCATGGTGGTATGGGATACCGTGGTCGAGCAGTCGACCTACGCTGGGGCCACAAACCTCCCCGTAGTGACCGGTGAGCACCCAGACTCGTGAGCAGATTATGGTGGTATGAGATACTATATTCTTGCTGTCGACCTACATTGATAAGGTGATGGGGGAGAGGAGCAACGAGTGCCATCAACAGCCCTGGCAGCCCTTTGTAGTGACCTTGAGCTTATTCTGAATCTACGGGAGGTGACGACCCTTTCGTAGCGACAAGAGTACAAGTAGACCTGTATTGATAAGGTGATGGGGGAGAGGAGCAACGAGTGCATGCAGCAGCCCTGACAGCCCTTGCAGCGACCTACAAATATAACATCGTATGAGATTACTAGGAGTGACGACCCTAGATAGGATCTGTGTTGGGATTGATATAAGAAAAATACCCTAGTTTCCCAATCCTGCTATATAAAAATGACTAATAACAACCGGGTAATCATTATCTATATCGCATTGCATGTGCCTGGAAGATGTGGAGCACTGCGGGAAGAAAGCATGCCGCGGACCATATGGTGCCGCATGAGGGAGTATGTCGGTGAGGGCATCCATCATGTCATTTCATGCTTGCATTGACAACAGTATCTAAGAATGTTTGATTGTTTGCTTTACTATTAACGCGTGATTGATTTGATAACATGTTAATCTTTGCTCTATTATTCCACTGAGTTAATTACTCACTCCCACGTTACAGGACAGTGTTCCGGACACCCACCAGACCCTTTTGTAATTACAGATGATGGCGCGGCCTGCAAGGCGGAGCCGGACTTGATGATGATGAGGAGGATCCCTCCTTTATGCGTGATCTAATCAACGGGATTATAGGGAGGTTGAGTAGATGACTTGACACTTGTTATTTTATATTTTTGGAGCACTCATGTATATTCTTTTCTTTCCGTTTTTGGAGTATACATATATTTAATTAACCTAGTAACATGTTCACACTCAGGAGACTTACAATCAAATCTATATTTTATGTATTTATTACAGTCTTTCGCTTGCTAATTTAACTGTCTCTGGAGTATGATATGTTGTTTTGGCTTAATCCCACTCATGTTTAATACACCAACATAGACAACATCCAATCATAAGCATTTATGTTGCATAAGTGATGTTCTGGAACTCGGGAGTTGGGTTTCTACCTGACCCCTGATTTTCAGGATGTTACAGTTGGTATCAGAGCCTGATTAAGATTAAACTGGACCTAGGTTATGACCACACGATGTACGCTGTCACCCCTTTGACTTAGGTGGGTGCGAGAAAAATCTAGAAATACTCGTAGGACTTCAGTTTCTCCAATAGGCGAAGTCTACTCAAATCGATCGTTTTGATCGAGTCCATG
Organism: Magnolia kwangsiensis; assembly: GCA_037074715.1. NCBI lineage: Eukaryota > Viridiplantae > Streptophyta > Magnoliopsida > Magnoliales > Magnoliaceae > Magnolia > Magnolia kwangsiensis. Next base: position 19,366,320 of record CM073582.1, read on the forward strand.
ACGTATCTTTGGTCGCGTGAAGCGGCCTAAGTTGCCTCTAGGTCGTTAGTTGGCGGATTTGGGATGATTTCAAAAGAAATCCGAACCCAGAAATGCAAGTCCTTGGGTTGTTGGGCAATCACAACCCTTACACTCAATTTCAAGGCTTGAAAACCCCATTTTCTCCAATTCTTTCAGAATACTTCCTCTTACCACCCCATTCTTTAACTTTTTCTAAGTCTTTTCACACTAGGCATAAATCCTAATGTGTAAAAGATAAAAAATCATACTTAGACAAAAATTTACTATAAATAGTAAATATAGGTAAGAATTAAACTTTTGGCCATTCCAATTATGGAATATCTTGTAAAAAATGGGTTAATTGGATGGATTAGCTTCTCCTACCCCAAAATCATATGCTACATGATGCATAAAATTATTTTTATTTACAAACTGGCCCCGAAACGCTCCAAATAGAGTTTTGGGCCTCTCTAGGCCAAAATACAATGAACTAGGGTGGGTCCCACACATATTTGGGGTCCCTAGGGCAGGGGGAACCCGGCCCATATGGCCGGCGTGGCCGGATTACAACTTGACAGGCCATGGCATCGCCAGTTCGGTGATGCATCGCCGTATAGTGGGCCCTACTTGATCTGAAAACTGGGCCAACGCCCTTTTGTGGCTAGGGCATCCCTCCCATAGGTGGGCCGCACCTCTAAACCCCCTAAAGGTCCTACCTCCTTCACAATCTAAGCCCCCAAGCTCTCCCATTTCAAGTTCTTTGCTGTCTCTCTCTCAAATCTCATCCCCAAACCATTTCCATTCTCATTTTCGGTCACAACCGTCCCCACTCCTTCGTCCACAGCAGTAGGTGCTCTCTTTCCTCTCCATTTTCGTTGTTTGGAGCTCCCACAACCTCCAATCAAGGCTAAAATCGTGTGGAGCTCCATTTCCATTTAGTTTTCTCTTTTTACTTTGAGAATCCAGTCTTTGGGAGCTTGATTCATCCCTCTATAGAGCCTAGATTCGTTCCAGTCAAATTGGGCAGCCATTTCTCCCCATTTCCCTTAATTTTTATGGCTCATTAAAGCTAGTTTTAGCCATGTTCTCGACCTCCAATCTACTACCAACGGGCGAGACCAAACGCAGTAGCTTAGTCCATAAACAACAACCATCTAGTACTCGGACATCTAGAGTGATGGACCTAGAGTTAGTATTCCTAAGTTTGAAAAATTTGACGATATAGGAGCCGTTAAACAATCTTGACCCTAAGCCATAGAATAATCCCTGTAGTAGAAATGGTATGAAACCATCTAACGTATAAGTATAGGCTTAGGATTACAGCTAGTGAGTTACAGACTAGTCTACTAGTTACCTTAAGTAGTGTAAAGCCTGTATATGTTAAGGAATAGGTTAGATTTGGTTGGAGTAGAACCTCATTCCTTCGCTTGACCCCCTTAAGACTTATAGACTTCTGTTATAATCCTTAGGAAAGTTATTTTAACTTAGAACCATTCACTCTCAGGGAAAACTTATAACTCCCTTAGATTGAACTTAGAATAAACCAGCACGCCCATTCGAATTCCCCTTAGAATTGCCTTCCCAAGGATTTATTGTAATCGGGAATGCGGAGTAAAGGAATTGTATATTAGCGATGTATTCGCGGTTTGAATTGACTTCTTGATTCTATTGGTTACCAATAAATCCAATGCTTTGATCAAGTAGAAGATTGGCATCGACTCGGATTAAGAACTGATACAACAAATTTTCTGTCTTGATTAGACAGAAGGTTCAACGTATCCGGCTCAGACCCATTACACAACTTTTCTTCCGTGTTGGCTCGACCATCTACAACCAAAAGTTATTGCTTTGCCTTTGGGAAATGTTGAGGACATCTAGCCAATAGAGAGTAGGCTTATTTCTACAACCATAGGTACCAATGCCATAGAACGCATCACTAACAAAGGAAGACCAATGTAGTGAGAGGTTGTTTCCCATTTTATGTCAAGGATAGCTCCTAAGTTGTACTTCATTCTGATATACGGATCGATACATAGATTCTTGAACCTTAAGTAGAACCAAGTTTTAAGGGGAGTAGAACATTTTGAGTCCAATCTAGTTAGGTCAGCCAATGCAATCGTTAGACCAGAGTGGCGCAGCGGAAGTATGGTTAGCCTCTTCCCCACTGGCCCAAGATCGAAACAGTTGGTTTAGGTTATACGTAAGGTTAGGTCATTAAATAGGATTTGAACCTTCCTTAGAACGTCAATACAAAAGTCTCTTTAAGTACTCATTACCCTTAGCCAATTTCGGGGATAAAATTTTATTTTAAGGGGGGTAGATTGTAACACCCCAGATTTTTACCAACCTAGGATTAGACGTCTTTAGGCAATGGGTCAATCATAACACCTTGGTAACCTCTCAGAACCCAATTCTAAAGCCAAAGAGATCACTTAGGATTAATTCCTTTAGAAATTAAGCATAAGTTAACTAGCGCTACGTTGGATTAGCTGCGAAATTGTCCCTGAACACTTTAAATACGTTCTGCAAGATCCAAAACTTGTAGAAACAAGGACGCTATAATACCCTGAAACCTAGGATCAAACTCTAAACCCGTTTGCTTTCAGGAACCCTTTGAAACTTTGTATTGGATCTAGACCACACGTCAAAAGTTCGATACCTACAATCTTAGACCGTCATGACCGCTTAGCTGGACTTGATAATCATTTCAAAAATCAAGCCCAACCGACGTTCAGAGGCTATTTCATTGAGCCTGGAGTGAAGAGAGTGAGAAATGACTTAGATTTGAAAATTTTAATTTAAATCTGGCACGTGACTTGGCGTGTTATTATTAAGCGTTCTTACCATCAGAATTCAGCCAAATTACACCCTCGGATCAGGAAAAATTTCTCTTTTATATCATAAGACTTGTGGACCTGATTTAGGTGCGATGACCGCTGAACTGAAATTGGACTGCCACGTGCGATCTGCGAACACTACCGGACTGAAAACTTGATGTGAGAAGGATCCAGTATCCATGAGCTTAAGTCCGACCGCGTTCGGCCACGGGACCTCCCGAAATGCTCTTTTGGATCGAAACAGTCCAGATTTGGTTATAACTCAAGTATACCTTTGTCCCAAGTCTGTTTTGGTGAAGTTTTAACCTATATAAGGGCTTGAAACCCTCTCATATCTCCCCCATTCGAATTTGCTTTAAACCCTAGATTGAGGGACAGAGAAAGTGAGAGTTTGTGAGAGAGTTATGGGAGATAATTCCCGCCACTTGCTGCAGCTTTTGCACGTGCCAAAGTACCGCACTCCAATCACTTTTCCGGTGATTTCAACGCACTCCTAAGTAAGAAAAACCCTAACTACTTGCTGATTTAGGGTTCTTTCGATTCAAATGGCAACATAGCTTATGTATCTTGTGCGTTAGGTTGCCTGTACGTCGTTGACGAAGCGTATACGTTCCGTTCGAAACGATACACGTCTAGGGCAAAAGGTGCGGATTTTAGATACTTTGATTGACTGATTTCAAAGATTTCAATGTTGTTTAATAGTAGGTAATCGACGGCAACGCCGTTTGACATGTAAAACATGCTGTCCATTTTTCATTTTGTAAACGTATGGAAAATATGAGATTTAGGGCATTTTAGTCATTTGTAGGAAATACCGTTTACATCCACATTTTGCTGAAATGTTTGCCATGGTTACTTGTCGTGTTAGGATATTAGGAATGCGTGCATGATCCATTTGGCGAAGAGATTCACCCTAATGCACACTTTGGGTCGACATATGCTATGTAGACTAAAGTGTGTAGGCTAAGTGTTTGTATAAATGTTTGTATTAGTATGTATTGAGTAGATGGTGTTGTGAATGAGTTTTGAGATTGAATTCTCAAGTAATATGCTGATGTAAATGATTTCCATTATGTTGGCTATATGTATTGATTTCATTATATATATGAAATGCGTGTGTTGGATGATTTGCTTAAGTTGTATGTTATAACATGTGTCAACATGCTTACATTATTGTATTTCATTTCTGTTACTCTCATATGATTACTGATGTGATTTACAAGTGCTTGGGGCTATACATTAATCCAGGCAGTCGGTAATGGATTGATATTCCTGGCTGGCTTCTATTTACCGCGAAGGACGCGTCGATGAACGCGAGTCATGTTTTGAGTTGGCGGCAGTGGTCCACATGAAGTGTTTCATGCACTTCATGTCATTCGACTTGAGATGCGCTCGTACTAATCCAGCCTGTCAAGTAACTCGACTGGCCATTGTATGTTCACCCTATATGAGTCATACTTGAACCTAGGGTACTAAACTTACCATTGAAAACCCTGTTAACCATGGTACCTTGATCCATAAAGACTCAGAGCCGGGCATGGTGGTATGGGACACCGTGGTCGAGCTGTCGGCCTATGCTGGGGCCACAAACCTCCCCGTAGTGACCAGTGAGCACTCAGACTCGTGAGCAAATTATGGTGGTATAAGACACTATGTTCTTGCTATCGGCCTACACTGATAAGGTGATGGGGAAGAGGAGCAACGAGTGCGAGCAACAGCCCTGACAACCCTTTGTAGTGACCTCGAGCGTATTCTGAGTCTACGGGAGGTGATGACCCTTTCGTAGCGACAAGAGTAGAAGTAAGCCTATATTGATAAGGTCATGGGGGAGAGGAGCAACAAGTGCGTGCAACAGCCCTGGAAGCCCTTGCAGCGACCTACAAATATAACATCGTATGAGATTACTAGGAGTGACGACCCTAGACAGGATCTGTGTTAGGATTGATATAAGCAAAGTACCCTAGTTTTCCAATCCTGCTGTATGAAAATGACTAATAACAACCCAGTAATCATTATCCATATCTCATTGCATGTGCCTGGTTGATGTGGAGCATTACGGGAAGAAAGCATGCCGCGAACGCAGATGGTGCGGCATGAGGGAGTATGTCGGTGAGGACATCCATTATGTCATTTCATGCTTGCATTAACAACAGTATCTAGGAATGTTTAATTGTTTGCTTTACTATTAACTCATGATTGATTTGATAACATGCTAATCTTTACTCTATTATTCCACTGAGTTAATTACTCACTCCCACGTTACGGGACGGTGTTCCGGACACCCACCAGACCCTTTTGTAATTGCATATGATGGCGCGGCCTGCGAGGCAGAGCTGGACTTGATGATGATGAGGAGGATCCGTCCTTTATGCGTGATCTGATCGACGGGATTACAGGGAGGTTGAGTAGATGCCTTGACACTTGTTATTTTATATTTTTGGAGCACTCATGTATATTCTTTTCTTTCCATTTTTGGAGTATACATGTATTTAATTAACCTGGTAACATGTTCACACTCTGGAGACTTACAATCAAATCTATATTTTATGTATTTATTACTGTCTTCCGCTTGCTAATTTAACTGTCTCTCTAGTATGATATGCTGTTTTTGCTTAATCCCACTCATGTTTAATACACCAACATAGACAACATCCAATCATAAGCATTTATGTTGCATAAATGATGTTCTGGAACTCGGGAGTTGGGTTTCTACCAGACCCCCGATTTTCGGGATGTTACACTTCATTTTTTTGGATTAATGCCTAAAGTGAAATTGGAAATTGGATGGATAGTGCGGATTAAATACATACATCATGGGTGGGGCCTGTTGTGGCCCACACTCCCTGCCCCTTTTTCAATGCAGCTGGGACACTGCTTGCTGCAGCGTCCGCTGGACGCTGGCAATAGTGTCTCACTCCCTCTATATATATTTCTTTACTTAGTTAGTTAGTGATTTTCTTTATATATATATATATATATATATATATATATATATATATATATATATATTTGTGCACATGTCTGCATGGGGATGTGTGTGGCCAGTCTAATGGGCCACACTTGAATGATTTGAATGTCATACAAACATTTTTGTGGGGCCCACTATCAATGAGTCCCACATGAACTCTATAATAAATTAATTTTATTCTATTTTTATATGTTTTCTCCTATCCATTCACACCATCAATAACATCATCATCATCATTATTACAATTTTCTTTACCATCAATCATACTATTTTCATCATCCACACCATTCATAACATTTATTGCAATTATCATCACCATCAATCGTACAATCTTCATCATCCACACCATTAATCACATCATTATGATCAACATCATCTCCACCATACAAAAACACAACAAAAACAAAATAAAAATGAGTAGGGTGGGTGTACTCACTTTGATGAATTAGATGGATGGTTGAGATGGATGGAAGGGATGAGATTGATGGAGTCGATGGCCCACCAAGATCACTCTTCTCTCTCTCTCTCCATGGAAAATGGTAAAATGCTAAGAGATAGAGGGGTATTTATAAAGAAATGGATAAAATTTTGGTTAAGTTAGGCTAATGTGATTAATATTAGCTTAGCCTAGAATTATGAAAATTAATTCATGATTAGTAGTTAATGGTGGATTAAAAGAGCATGGGATGGTATGATGTGATGATGTCATATATAAGGTGTGGCATGGAAGAGAGTTGACTTTTCATGCACATGAGAGAGAAGAGGTATGGGTCTGTGACATCACACACATGGGTAGAGATTCTCTCACCCATGTGTGGCATTTACATGTGTGCATGACATGTGTGGAATGAAATACATGGCGCCATGCACACATGATACACTTATTATTCTTCACGGCGTATCTCACTAATGGAGTATCATACCGATGCATGGGTGGTACCTCCACGATCGCGGCGACGGGGCGGTCAATATGAGATATGTTTCGAGGTCTTGGAGTTCCGGTCAGTTGGGTGTATACTATGAACAACCAATTCAGGTCTAGCTAAGGGCATCGATCATCATGCACATATACATGGAAAATAGTATGGAATGGGTTAGGTGTTACACCGATAGCTCGGACACAGTGTCTCATTCCATCATGCCTGGCTCACGAGTTGGTGGATCGGTTTCAATTTGGTTATCAATGGGTTACAATGGTTGAAGGGTGTTCCAGGTTCCATAAATACGTGAGCAGACAAGGTTACAAACAAGGTTGGTCAGTAAGTAGACTAAATCGCACGAGTTCAGGCGAGTACGTGACAGACAACATTGGGTACAAGTGACCCATGTAGTTTAACTACTGTCGCCTAAACGCACCCGCCCTAAATCCACAGGTTTAGCCTCAGGATAGTCCTACCAACGGGACCACCGTTTCTCTCGAATTCCTGACCAACCCAAGGGTTTGATAGTATTCAATAACATTTCAACAATCGGGGTTATCAACCAACATAATCAGTATCATGCATTCATATTTCTCAAACTAAAATCCAGATTTCCTACAAAGAAAATGTTAACAATATTATGAATTAAAGGTGCATGTGTTGTGCGGGTTAGTGAGGAAGGCAAGCATTTCATATATCTCATAATACCAAAATATACACAAGGGTTAATGCATCAAACATGTTATGGGGAAACCATCAAAGAAGAATCGAGCAAAGAGTGTACAAACAATCATCAATTGCACACCCAATTATGTTGAGGAACATCAAACATTCTATTACCATTCCATGTTGATTTGGGGGGATCTAAAGTGTAAGGTCTTATCTAGGTTTTTTTAGATTATCCAAATACAATACCCAACAAGAAAAATCATTAGATTCATATTAAAATTGGTGCTAGGCCACCTAAGAACAATAATCCGCACCTTAAGAGAAGATTTCTATTCTTTGAGATCTTAAGGTTTTGGGATTTGGGTAAAACCACCAATTCTTAAATCAAAATCAAGAAAGATAATATTAATGCTTAGAAATCTACACTAAGTTGCTCTATTGAAGGAAAATATACCATTCTTACCTCTGCTTCTTGGCATGGGTGAGTTTGGTGGAGGTTTTGTAGTAGCCACCGGTTTGGTTGAGGAAATAGTAACCTAAGCATCAAGATTTTCCTCACCCACACAAACACTCTGTCCCTTATCTTTCTCTTCATCTCTCTTGCTCTTTCTCTTCTCCTCCACCTAAAGTAGGGCATGAAATTCGTATGGGAGAAGGGGTGCCCAAATGAGGCCCTTTTATAATGCCAGATTTAGTGTAAATGGCTCTAAGAGTTAGGTTTTTACTATACTAGACCTACGAGAGGGCCTTTCTAAGCTCTAGGGCCCACTATGGGGTGTACATATTGATATATACAGTAAGATAGTTAGCCCTAATGATGATCTACATATATATATGATCGGCCAGCCATTTGGATGCGTCGATCGACATATATGATTAGAAGTCTGTTCAATGGTTACTGATAGTCGATTGGGGCCTCGACTATATGGATATGAGTAGGAAAATATCCTTACTCCAAGGGTAAAGTTTGGTCATAAACTAACGGTCTGAAATCCTCAACTTTGTATAAGAGTGGACGACCCAATTTACTTTAGTTTTAGTTCATTTCTTTAGGGTATTTGTACTTCTCATGCACTCGTCCTTTAGCCCAAGTTGAGCAGTTTTGGATAGCACCCAGGTCTGATTCCCAAGATGGATGTCAAGCCTAGTAAGATGGCCATTATCTTATAGTTTTGGAACTACTAACCCACCAACGAGCGGTTAAGAGCTTGTTCAGAAAATCGGGGCATTTCTGGAATGAATTAGGTATTGATATTTCTCGTGGGCAATGAATAGGGTTTGGATTAAGTATGTTCATAATGTGACCTATTTATAACTAGTGAAAGTGGAGATTTAGTCGTGATTACTCTAAAACGTTAGTTTTATGCTAAAAGAGTAACGAGGTTAATTTGGTATATTATTCAAGATCCGAGCCTTATCTGACTCGGCCCCGGTTAGATCTTTAATTTAGTTAGGATTGTCTCGATTAGTTAGCAATAAGTCAGTTAGATTTGGATCCTATGTGAGTAAATCATGGGGTTATACCTGATGTTCAAGTGATCGGGTGGATTCGTTAGCTTCCCATGGTTGATTAATTGGACTTGTGCAGTTTTTTACTGGTACCACCCCTGTATATACTAACATTGAGTATTAATGGTGATTAAGTGATATTATAAGTGAATTACATGAGAAAATATTTCAAGGATTTTTAAAAATCTAAAACAGTGAAAACTTAGGATGTTATAATCTACCCCTCTTAAAAATAATTTCATCCTCAAAATTGTTTAAGGGTAATAAGTAAAGGTATTATCATTTCATTTGCTTAAGTTTTGTTGGTTTTGAGTTTATATATATTTTAGGGTACATAATAAATACGCTAGCCTAACTCATTGTGATCTACCTCCCTTAAAAGTTTTCACCTTTGAGGTTTGAAAATAAATATCAAAATCATCATTATCGTGCTAAGTGTTTGATAATAAAGTTTACCTAAGGGTGGTATATTATACTCTTTTATGATTAGGCTAATACGAAAAAATGATTGTGATAGACTCAAATTCGATACGTAGATTATCCGCTTGACCAGAGCAAACAACTTGTTGTATCCCTTCCTAATCTTGATAAATCCTGGTCTTCTGCCCGGTCAAAGCAGTGAGTCCTTTGGTAATCATCCAGGATTGATAACTACGTTGAGTTGCAAACGCTTCACAAGTGTATGGTCCCGTAATTCCATAATCTGATCAATATAAATGTTTAGGGAATATCTCATATCATTGAAAAGTTAAAATCTCCTATTTTTAAGGTTGTCATTCGGGTCATTGTCAAATGGAGTTTTTATTTTAATTCATGTCCAAATTTATGATTAATAAATTCTTCACTATGCCTATTGTAAGGCCCACCCCCTACAGTACATGATATTGTCCGCTTTGCCCAGTGGGCTCACGGATTTAAAACGCGTCATTTGGGGTAAGGATACTGGTAGCTCGTCCAGACCCGGTGCTCCCGTGGTCCCACCCACATCAGCACCTACCCGTCCATGATATTGTCCAACCTAACCGTCATCACAGTGCACAGCGGAGGTTTTTCCTGGCGCACAAGGCCAATGCGTCATGTCTATTAAGGGAGGAACCCCACATATAACCACCACAACTTTAGACAACTCTTCCGATGTGGAACAAGTTACGCTACAGTCAACTGCAACAGTAGCTCACCCAACACAGTAGCCTGCCAGCCACACAGTAGCTTGCCAGCCAGCTTGGGGCCCGCCCACATGTGCGCCCGCCCACATGTGCCCGCCCACATGTAGCAGTGACCGGGGCGTCACACCTATGGTCAAATGATTATCCCAGAAAAATTTTTAATGGCTTAAGATTGTATCTTTATGTTATCGTCTTGATCCTATGGTTAGTGGGTTATGAGCAAACCATGCTTGAGTTTTGTTAATTTCGAGAGAGAATAAAGAACCAAGAGTTATAGGATATTTCAAAGGCTTGAAGGGATGATGACCCTAGAAAGGCCACGAGAATGGAAAGAGGAAGAACATCATTCCCTCAATGTGGTATGAATCTTAATTTCATAAGAAAATAAGAAAACTTACAATATTTAGTGAAGATTGCATCAAATATGAACTTAGAAAGCATTAAACAATCAAACTCAACCCTATTTATGAGCCGTAGTTCATCCATACTAGAAACTATTTGAAGTAGAAAAATATACTAAAAATAATCTAGTTTAATCATACAAGATAATTTCTATCATGGTTAGAAGAAATTCTAAAAAGAAATAAAATACTAAAACTCCAACAAAAAAATACTCTTGGTTCATTGACAACTTTTAGTTGTAGAAACTTTCGGTTTAATACATCTCTTGTTCATAATGTATTTATCAATTTTAATTATTGGATATTTTTTTAAATTTTTTTATGGTAATTTATCATTACGTTGACCCTTTTCATATAAAATTTCAATCTATTTCAAATTCCTTAAAGATTAAAAAAATCTTAGAAGCATAAGTTATTCGAAACTAACGATTATCTGTAAGATACTAAAATGTCTCTAATTTTTGCAATGTTTCTTATACTTTTAGTAACTGAATTATTTTTAAAATTTTTATTATTATTTATCATTAATTTTAAAGCTATCCTATAAAATTTCATCTTATTTGAAATTGTATATAAATTATTAAAAATTCTAGGAGTAACAGCTGACTGAAATTAATAATTTTTAGACAGTTGATAGAACATCTTAATTTTGACTATACTATAATTTTTATTTTATTTTTTTTCTTATTTTTATATAAAATTAGACTCCTCAAGCTTCAATCTGACTTTTAAATCACCTAAATCAAAGTTATAATGAAGGAGGTATGGATTTTTGAAGTTGACCGAATTTTATAAAAATTCTTGCATGGTCACGTTGGTTGGGCGTGGTGGCGCTGGCCCACTGGACGGTCAGGTGCTGGTTGCGCTCACTAGGCATGGTGGCACTGGCCCACTGGACGTTCAAGCACCGGCTGCGCTCATGGGTGTTGTAGCGCTGGTCTGCATTTTACCAGCTAGGGCCCACTTATTTTGCGATTTCCCGGGCACTGGTAAGGCCTCGGGGAAGTACCATATATGATTTTGGGGTAAAAGAAATTGATCTACGCAATGGTCTTATCTGTTTTATAAGATTCCCCCTATTAGGGTTTAAAATCCAATTTATTCCCATTTTTACTATTTTTGATAAATTTTCATTTGCCCTTAGATTTCTATCCTTGATTGGGTCGGAACTATCAAGTTTGGCCTGGTATTCACCCATTTGGTCTAGGACGATGGCTTCGACCGTCTAATCACTCAATTCCTGACTCGTTCTTGTCAAAGTCCTAGGAAAATTAAAGAACAGAGTGGAGATAGGTGAAGATCTGAAGGGGATAGGTTGGGAAGAGGAATCTAGACTTAGGCCTGTTTGGCTAGTGGCATTAAGTGCACTAAATGGGATTACAATGCTAATCCCAACTCAAGATTGGGAATAACAAGTCTAGAATGAGTGTGAGATGAGATTTAAAATTAATTTCACAGGCTTTGCTAAATGAACCTTATGTTGGAAGGTGTAATGTGGGATTTCCAAATCTTAGGATGATGAATTTCTAAGTATAATTTGGAAGGAAGACCCGGAATTTACCATTAATTGAATACATTCCAACAGGGCATTGTAGAACATGGGATGCACTCATCCTAAGGAAAATACCTTACACCTGCATTTATTGTTACTCTAAAATTCATTTCACCATAATTTCACCTATTTCAGTTGGCCCAAAGGGCCCAAGGAATATGGACTAGACTAGCTAAATTTCATAGTTAATCGAATCGAGTCTTGCCGTCAAGTTTCCATTTTCTTGTCCGGGAAAGGGCCGAGGCACTGTAAGACTCTCGGATCCCCTTCTTTAGCGTTACTATCCCGTCTCGCTACCAGACCCTAACACCTTGGAAGTATCACCTTCTATCTAAGACAGGAGGTTCAGGGACTGGTGGGGTTCCTACCATTTCATGTTTTCTATTGCGTATCCTCTCAAGTCAGCAGATGCGTTAGTGAGTTCATGACCCACGACCCAATTAATTCCAAACCATGCTCTGATACCATCCAGTAATACCTTGAAAATTGAGGGTTGTATATGCACTCGACTCCTAAGTTCCCAGGTATCAATTATAATAAATTTTATATATTTATGTGTAATACGGTTTGAAGAGCAGTATGGAGTTACTTGACACACGAAGCATAACCATAACTAGTTTACTGAAATGAAAGAGACTAAATATATACAAGTCCAAAATAATATGAATGGGTCGCACAAGGCGTTGCCCAACAAAAGTACAAGAAAAGGTATATCCAAAAGAATGATTCACTAACTCCCCTACTTAGCGATCCAAGTCCACCCGCAAAACTAGGGTGAGCCGCCCATCAACTGAAAATAGGACAACTCGTCCTCCACATCCAGACTCACGCCACCATGTTCCTCACACTCTGTGCCACTTGCATCTACTAAAGAGTCTGGTTGGTGTTTTAAAACACCATCACAGAGTGGGAGTGAGTGATCAACTCAGTAGGTGTTATTAGTCTTACGTTGTAACAAACATCAATTATATTATGAACTTAATGAAAGACATATATTTATAAATCCTTAGCTAATCTTGTTAATGCATATACATGATAAATGATATGATGTATGACCTCGACACAACACTCCCTTAAGCGACTCCGTCTAACGATTGCACATGACCAGTACTCCCTCATTACGACCTCAACTACCGAGTCACCAAATCCTAGCTAATGCAATGTATGAATAATGTTAACTGAGTATTTAGTTAGTTTCATTCATCCTGTAGATTGAAAAAACTGGTACACCCTACGTATCAATACCTTCAACTAGTTGCGAGGCCAAGACCCCGCGATCCTTGATCCCGTCGGGTTCCCCATCCTCGACTTCAAGCATATGGGGAGTCCTGAGAAAAGGGATCACTCGCGGTCACTACGGGGATGCTTGTCACCCCAGCGTAGGCTGACATCTCGAACACAGTGTCCCATTCCACCATGCCCGACTCACGAGTTGGTGCATCGATTTTAATTTAGTTATCAATGGGTTACAACAGTTGAAGGGTATTCCAGGTTCCATACATATTTGAGTAAACAGGGTTAACAAATAAGGTTGGTCAGTAAGTAGACTAAACCGCAAGGGTTCAGGCGAGTACGTGATAGACAACATCGGGTACAAGCAACCCATGTAGTCTAACTACTGTCGCCCATGCGCACCCGCCCCAAATTCACGGGTTTAGCCTCAGGATAGTCCTACCAACGGGACCACCGTTTCTCTCCTCATATTCCTGACCAACCCAAGGGTTTGATAATATTCAGTAACATTTTAACAATCGGGGTTATCAACCAATATAATCAGTATCATGCATTCATATTTTCTAAACCAAAATCCAGATTTCCTACAAAGCAAATAATAACAATATTATGAATTAAAGGTGCATGTGTTGTGTGGGTTAGTGAGGAAGGCAAGCATTTCATATATCTCATAATACCAAAATATACACAAGGGTTAATGCATCAAACATATTACGGGGAAACATCAAAGAGTGTAAAAACAATCATCAATTTCATACCCAACCATGTTGAGGAACATCAAACATTCTATCACCATTCCATGTTGAATTGGAGGAAATCTAAAGTGTAAGGTCTTATTTAGGTTTTTCTAGATTATCCAAATGCAACACCCGACAAGCAAAATCATTAGATTCATATTAAAATTAGTGTTATACCACCTAAGAACAATAATCCGCACCTTAAGAGGAGATTTTCATTCTTTGAGATCTTAGGGTTTGGGGATTTGGGTAAAACCGCCAATTCTTAAATCAAAATCAAGAAAGACAGCATTAATGTCTAGAAATCTACACTAGGTTGGTCTATTGAAGGGAAAATATACCATTATTACCTCCGCTTCTTGGCATGGATGGGTTTGGTGGAGGTTTTGTAGTACCCACCGGTTTAGTTGAGGAAATACCAATCCTACATGCATCAATATTTTCCTCACCCACACAAACACTCTCTCCCTTATCTTTCTCTTCATCTTCTCTCCATATCTCTTGCTCTTTCTCTTCTCCTCCACCCAAAGTAGTGCATGAAATTCATATGGGAGAAGGGGGTGCCCAAATGAAGCCCTTTTATAATGTCAGATTTGGTATAAATGGCCCTAAGGGCTAGGTTTTTACAATACTAGACTTATGGGAGAGTCTTTCTAAGCTCTAGGGCCCACTATGGGGTGTACATATTGATATACAACATAGGATAGTTAGTCCTAATGATGATCTACGTATGTATATGATCGATCAGCCATTTGGATGCGCCGATCGACAGATATGATTAGAAATTTTTTCATCGGTTACCGATAGTCGATCGGAGCCGTGGCTATACGGATATGAGCAAGAAAATATCATTACTCCATGGGTAAAGTTTGGTCGTAAACCGACGGTCCGAAATCTTCAACTTTACATAAGAGTGGACGACCCAATTCACTTAAGTTTCAGTTCATTCCTTTAGGGTATTTGCACTTCTCATGTACTCGTCCTTTAGCCCAAGTTGAGTGGTTCTGGACAGCACTCAAGTCTGACTCTCGCGATGGACGCCAAGCCTAGTAAGACAGACATTATCGTATAGTTTTGGAACTAGTGGCCCACCAACGAGCAGTTTAGAGCTTGTTCAGGAAATCGGGGTATTTTTGGAATGAATTAGGTATTGAGATTTCTCATGGTCAATGATTAGGGTTTAGATTAACTATATTCATAGCGTGGCCTATTTATAACTGGTGAAAGTAGAGATTTGGTCATGATTACTCTAAACTGTCGATTTTAGGTTAAAAGAGTAACATGGTTAATTTAGTCTATTATTCAAGATCCAGGACTTATCTGACTTAGCCCCGGTTAGATCTTTAATTTAGTTAGGATTGCCTCGATTAGTTAGCGATGGGTCGGTTAGATTTGGTCCTATGTGAGTAAATCAAGGGGTTACACCTGATGTTCAAGTGATCGGGCGGATTCGTTGGCTTCATACCGGATTGGCACGGTTCTTTACTGGTACCACCCCTGTATATACTAACATTGAGTGTTAATGGTCATTAAGTGATATTATAAGTTAATTACATAAAAATTTTTTTAAGGATTTTTGGAAATCCAAAACAGTGAAAATATAGGATGTTATAGCTACACTTTCATCACAATAAATGTCTATTTCAAAACTTTAATAATCATATCATAACCAGTGAACTTAAAACCAAGTATCTCAAGAGCCCGTAAAGTTATTAAATTCTTCTTAAGGTCTGAAACGCGTCGAACATCTGTTAGAATACACTCCACCCCATTGAACATTCTGATCCATGCTGAATCGATTCCAATAACTTTATAGAAAATGTTATTGCCCATAAAAAATTATCCACCGTTTTTCTAACTGTATGTGTTGAACCAATCCTTGTGAGAAGTCATGTGGTATAAGGCCTCCAAATCTAAAATCCAGTAGTTTCTTAGGTAATTAGATTTGGATACGGTCAACACATCACCACCATTTACCTTTTCACATAATTATGCCATGTTGGTTTCTTTTAATGCATTCTTTGATTTTTCTCCCTTTTAAGCCTTAAGGTTCATATAATCTTTCTTCACATACCCTATCATCCTATAATTTCAACACTTTATCTTGTCATTCCCTTTCGATTTGGATTATGGTTAAGAATTATCCTTTTCCCTTTCAGTATTCCTTCCCCTGGCAACCAACGCATTCGTAGAGGTACGTCTCCTACTATCTTTCTTTCTCAACTGCTTGTTCACTCACCGAGTATTGTGTTGTGATGCAGTAATAAACTCGGTGAGACTGAGGTCGAATCCCAAGGGACTGAAACTTGTACGTAATCTGAAACTAAGTAGAATTAGAACTAGACTAAGATGAAATCTGAATCGAATGAAATTGATGGGATAATGATGAAATATTTATCTAAAACTTAGGAAATTCAAAGGTAGGAAGCTAGGGTGCCAAGGATCCACTTTTAGCAATTGGAAAGCTACCTTGCATTGATTCAAGGACACAACTGGAATTAGAGTTCTATCTTATCCAGTTAGTAAGAAGAGATTTATCAGATCTCTGAACTTCTCATGGATCTAATCATTAACAGATAAGATTGATGAAGATTTGAAAGTGATCTCGTCACCTAACCATGCCCAAGAGACTATGGCAAACAACAACAATTTACCAATCTCATAGCCAATCATAAGAGAATTGTGAAGGTTAGGAAGGTTTCCATCACCTTACCATGCCCATGAGGTGATAGTGAACAACAGGGTTCCCAAGTTCACAATATCAATACATGAAAAGAAAATATCTTAAGATATCACAGATCTATTGTAATTTGAGTCACAACAAACCATTAAAACTAACAACATTCCTTCATAATCAAACTAGAATCAGGAGAGTTCAATAACCATAACTCAAAGCAAAGCAACCATCCTAATCACACTACAAGCTTCAGAGTTTAGCCTAACAACATGATTAGGCTAAATCCCTTAAACTAAAATAAAATAAATAAAAAGAAAAATAAAAAAGAAAAAGAAAAAAAAATAACTCTACGTCTAGCCCCAGATCAGATGATCCTTAGCTCTCTCCTCTCTCTTTCTTATATAGATGTTGGAGGTCGGCTGGGAGTGTGTAACTGGAGTCGGTGGAGCTTTCGCAACTCCTTTCGCAGCTGCGTGCGAAGCAAGAACGCGGAAGCTCTTATGCTGGCTGCCAGTGGGGCCCATCTTCTATGACATTTGCGAAATCTACGCTATCTATCATCTTCTCCTCAAAATTTTGACTAGGGATGGGCGGTTTTGGTCCTCCATTGGTGTGGCTCACTAAGATAATCATATAACATAGTTCTGCCATCCATCTATTTTTCACCTTCTGCTCGCCATGTTTTAAACCCAGATCAACTAGATCTTGGTCTAAATCTTCCTCTAATTCGAATGGACGGTTCAGATTAACCATAGACGATGAGTGGGGCCCATAGTGATCACTCGAAGCCTTTATTGCGAAACAGAGCTGACGCATGTCTACTCTGAATGTACAGTGGCCAACTGATTGATGTCAGGTAGAAAATCCACACCGTCCATTGCTTCAGGACGAAAAATCGTTAGGAAAGGGCAAGACCGGTTTGATTTCGCTATGGCCCACAAGACTTTGCCTTATACCTTTCATCTTGCTTTAAGACTTGAATTTCATGCGTACACATGCATGAGACCAAAAGTTCACCTTAATGAGGATCGTGGTCACCCATTAGAGTGAGTGAACGGTTTGGATCATCCGATTGGATGATGGGTGGGGTTTATTATCAACACCCAATCGGAAGACGTCCGTTACTGGCGTTTTCCATTTTGTGAGTAAGTAGTCAGTCAAATTGACTTTGACTAAGGCTTCTGGTCCAGTGCACCGCGAGTGGAGGTGCACTGTATGCACGCCAATCACATAAGGTGGGTCCTAACTTGATGTTTTTAGAAATTTACTCCGTTCATCCTCTCCTCCATCTATTTTAAGGCGTTGAGACCAAAGTTGAAGCATATCCAAATATCAGGCAGGCCCTAAATCAGGATTTAACGGGTTGATCTCTCTGTTGGGCCACTTCCATAGGGATCCAATGGCTCAAATTTGATGTGTATGGTTAATTTATGCCCCTCAGACCATGTATGAAGTTTTAAGCTGAACGGATGGTGGAAACCCTGTGATCTTGCATTTTGGCTGACTTTTAGGCCACTTGAGCTTCAGTTTTTCGATTTTCTTGGATCTCTGGTATGTAAATCCGTCGATCTTGGTCCCCTGGGGTCCGTCCCTTGCCTTGGTGAATTCTGAACGTTAAATTCATGCTTTTATCACCTTGTTTCAATCCAAGCTCCTAAACACACCTTGTAGCACAAACACGGTTAAATTAGGCCGTTAAACAGTACCATGTTCGTAAATCCAGGCAATAACTAGGGTTAAATATGCAATATTTGACACTCAACACTGCTTCTCATGAAGTATTGAGATGACAGTCTCATAGATGGTATCTCTACCGTGGATCAACGTGTCCACTAGATTCTCAAAAGATAGTGGAAGCGAATTCAAGAGAATTAATGCTTGATTTTCCTCTTCGATCTTAATCTCCACGTTTATCAATTTATATAGCAACTCGTTGAAAATGCTCATGTGTTCATTAATGTCAGACCTTTTTATCATATTAAGATTATAGAATTGCTTCTTAAGATACAGAGGGCTACCTAAGGATTTCTTCATGTACAAATCATTCAGTTTCGTCCATACCTCTGCGGTGATCTTTTGATTCAGGACATTATATAGGACATTGTCCTCTAGACATAATTGTATCAAGGTTGTATCCCTCTCGTCTTGTTCATCCCACTTTTCATCAATCATAGATGCAAGATATTTCGCCTTGCTAAGGAGAGAATTACAAACCTTGGAAATTAGAATGCCTCTCATCTTAACCTTTCATAGTTTAAAATTATTTCTCATAGTGAATTTCTCCATTTCATACTTAATATTAGATCTCTTAGAAGACATATTTACAAATTCAAAAACTCAAAACTCCAACGTTAGCTTTGATATCCCTTGTTGGGGAACATGCAGAAGTAACTTCAAGTTAGAATCAAACAATAATAGATAAAATAAACCAAGCACACACAGAACATAAGGTTTTACGTAAAAAAATCTTTGCAAGAAAAAATCATGACATAAAGCAACAACGAATCCAATATGATAATTAATGTTACAAGAGATGGAAGAGTTTACTGATCCAAAAATACTCCCCGAAAACCATGCAAAAAACCCTAGCTTTGATCTTCCTATGCTCACCAAAAGTCCTAAGCACATTTTCAATACCCTAATCTTCGAAAAACCCTTAAATATGATTAAAACCGAATTATGAAACAAAACCAATAATTTCGCAAAACTGCACAAGTTGGTCAATGAGAGCTTCAATCATATTGAGTGTCATCAACAACCCATCAATGTGATCGAAGCAATATTTGATTAGTTTTATTTAGACCCAAAACTGTCTGTTCACACCTCAAGTATAGGGTTGCGATGTAGTAATAATTTTAGTAAGACTAAGGTTAAATCCACAGGGACTGAACCTTGTATATAATATAAAAGTAATTAGAATTAGAACCAGAAGAAGATAAAATCTAAATCACGAATAATTGAAGGAGTAATGGTGAAATATTACTCTAAAACTTATAAAATTCAAAGGTAGGAAGCTAGGGATCCAGAGGATCCACTTGTAGAAATTAAGGAATGTACCCTTGATTCATGAACTCAAGTGGACTTCAAGTCCCATTTTCATCAAGTTGGAAGATATATTAATAAAACTCAATCTAAACTTCCTTTGATTTAGTTTTCAAGAAATGAGAGATATGAGAATTAGAGTTGATTCCATCACAAAATCATACCTATGAGACAAAGTAAACAATAGAATTAAACAAAACCACAACCAATCTGAAAGATGTATGAATGTTAGAAAGGATTCCATCATCCAACCATATCTAAGGGGCAATTGTAAGACCCGTATCCTAGTCCATACTATTCCGTCAACTCCTGCGATCATTCCCGTTGAATTCCTGCAATCCGTGACCTGTAATCGATTTTGCGCACGACCGTAAGTCGTATCCTATACATTTGAGTCGGCTTAATCCGAGACTTGTACCATCGCGACCGCATAGTCTCCGCGGTTCCAACGCCGCGGCTCATGTACCAATCCGATACCCTGACTAAGAGATGTGGGTCGGCGTTTATTTTTAAGAAAATGCCGCGCGTTGCAATCCAAAGAGAATCTCTACAACATGTCAAATCAATCCCATCAATCAATCAACCCATCAATCACTTCATGTCAAGTACACATCATCTTTCACCCCATCCCCAAGCAACCACCAAAGTCAACTCTCTCCCTCTCTCTCTTTTACACACCCATACATGTCAAGTACATGTCCATCACCCCATCACTCACTTCCCATCACTCCATCACTCCTTACATCCCATCTCTTTCTCTCATTTCTCAACAATTCCAAGCAAGCAAGAGGCTCCCACGTCCAAGCTTCCAAGTGAGAGAAGAGAGAGTTTGTGTGGCCTACTTTCCCTTCCCAAGATCTTTCATCCTAGCCATCCATCTTCCATCTTCCACCATAAAAAAGAAGCACAAGGAGATAGTCATCCCAACGGACTAAGAAGATCAAGTGGTGGGTGCTTCCATAGACTACTTTTTCATATTTTTAAGATGGGCCAATGTAACATCCCAAAAATCGGGTGGTCGAGCAAAAACCCAACTTCCGAGTTCCAAAATGTTATTTATGCAACACAGATATGTATGATTGAATGTTGTCTGTGATAATGTATTAAACATGAGTGAGATTAATCCAGAACAGCATATCATACTCCAGAGACAGTTAAATTTACCAGCGGAAGTTTGTGATAGTATGTATAACATATATAAACTGTTGTGTGTCTCTTGAGTGTGAACATGTTACCAGGTTAAACATATACATGTATACCTCAAAATAGAAAGAAAGTATATATATGAGTGCTCTGAAAATATGAAATGACAAGTGTCAAGACTTCTAATCAACCTCCCTGTAATCCCGTCGATCAGAACACGCATAAAGGAGGGATCCTCCTCATCATCATCAAGTCCGGCTCTGCCTCGCAGGCCGCGCCATCATCTGTAATCACAAAAGGGTCTGGTGGGTGTCCGGAAACACCATCCCGTAACGTGTGAGTGAGTAGCTAACTCAATAGGATAATAGAGCAAGGATTAACATGTTCTCAAATCAATCATGCGATAATAGTAAAGCAGTAAATCAAACAATCCTAAACTGTTGTTAATGCAATATGACATGACATGATGTATGCCCTCACCGACGATCTCCCTCATACGGCACCATCTTACGACCGCGGCATGCAATCGACCCTCAAGTGCTCCACATCTTCCAGGCACATGCAATGGTATGGTGATATGATATCCGAGTTATTATTAGTCCATTCAAACAACAGGATTGGGAAACTAAGGTACCTCCCTTATATCAATCCCAACACAGATCCTGTCTAGGGTCGTCACTCCTAGTAATCTCATACGATGTATATTTTTTAGGTCGTTGCAAGGGCTGCCAGGGCTGTTGCTCGCACTCATTGCACCGCTCTCCCATCACCTTATCAATACAGGCCTACTGTACTCTACTGCTACTGAAGGGTCGTCGCCTCCCGTAGACTCAGAATATGCTCGCGGTCACTACAAAGGGCTGCCAGGGCTGTTGCACGTACTCGTTGCTCCGCTCCCCCATCACCTTATCAATGTAGGCCGAAAACAAGAATATAGTGTCCCATACCACCATAATCTGCTCACGAGTCATAGGTGCTCACCGGTCACTACGAGGAGGTTTGTGGCCCCAGCGTAGGCTGACAGCTCGACCACGGTGTCCCATACCACCATGCCCGGCTCATAAGTCTTCGTGGATCAAGGTACCATGGTTAACAGGGTTTACAATGGTAAGTTCAGTACCCTAGGTTCAAGCAGTTATGACTCATGCAGGGTGAACATACAACGGCCAGTCGGGTTACTTGACGGGCTCGACTAGCACGATCGCATCTCAAGTTGAACGATATGAAGTGCGTAAAACACTTCGTGTGGCCTAACCACTGCCGCCAACTCCAAAACACGGCTCGCGTTCATCGACGCGTCGTTCGTAGCAAAGATAAGCCAACCACGAATTCGCTCGGTTACCGACTTCCTGGACTAAGTACAGTCCCAAACATGTGGAATCACATCAGCAAAGCATGTGAAAGAATTGGAAATGAAATACCACCATATGAGCACGTTAACACATGCTGTAACATACAACTTAAGCAAATCACCTGATACATGCCTTTCATACATATAATGAAATCATGCATATCGCCAACATATAGGAAATCATTCCCATCAGCAAATTAATTGAGAATTCAATCACAAAATAAATCATAATGAAATCATCAAGCACATGTTATAACATATAACTTAAGTGAATCATCAAGCATGTGCATTTCATTCATATAATGAAATCATGTATATGGTTAACATGTGGGAAATCATTTACACCAACATATTAATTGAGAAACCAATCTCAAACTAATCCATAACATCATTTAATTCAATACATACTAATACAAACATTTATACAAACACTTACACTACACACTTAAGTCTACATATGGTATGTCGACTCGAAGTGCGCAATTAGGCGAATCTCTTCGCCAAACTAATTATGCACGCATTCCTAACATGCTAATGCGACAATAAACCATGTCAATCACATCAGCAAAATATGCATGAAAACAGTACTTCCTACAAATGACTAAAATGTCCTAAATCTCATATTCTTCGTTGATTTACGAAACAGGAAACGGACAGCATGTTGTACATGTCAAACGGCGATGCCGTCGATAATCTACTATTAAACGACATTGAAAGCTTTGGAAACAGTCATTCAAAGCGTCTAAAATCCGCACCTTGTCTCTTATAAACGTGTCGTTTCGAACGGAGCGTATACGCTTCGTCTACGGCGAATAGAGGACTTGTTTTACAAGATCTATTAACTATCAAGCTATGGAACGGAAGAAACATCAAATCAGCAACTTTTTAGGGTTATTTCTTACCTGAAAATGCGGAGAAATCACCGGCCAGGTGATCGGAGTGTGTTGCTTAGCACTTGCAGCAGGTGGCACGAGCAGCAAGAAATTCTCTCCTACTCTCTCTCACAAACTCTCACATTTTCTCTCTCCCAATCTAGGAATTTTTACAAATTCGGATGGGAGAGAGGAGTGAGGGTTTCAACCCTTTTTATAAGCCCAAACTTGCCCGAAATAGGCTCGGGAACAAGTTTCACTTGAGGGATAACCAAATCGGGGCTGTTTCAGTCCAAAAGGACATTTCTGGTGGTCCCCTGGCCGAACGCGATCGGACTTAAGCTCATGCATACTGGATCTAGCATACATCAAGTTTTCAGTCCGGCAGGGTTCGCAGATCGCCCGTGGCGGTCCAGTTTCAGTTCAGTGGTCACCGCACGTAGATCAGGTCTGCAAATCTCATGGTATGAAATAGAAATTTTTCCTGATCCGAGGGTGTAATTTGGCTGAATTCTGATGGTCAAAACGCTTAATACTGACGCGTCAAGTCGTGTGCCAGATTTGAATTTCAAATTCCAAATCTGTCCCTATTCGCACTCTCTTCAGTCCGGGCTCAATGAAATAGTCTGTGATTATCGGTTGGACTTGCTTTTCGAACTGATTGTCAAGTCCAGCTAGGCGGTTCTAACGGTCTAAGATAGGAGGTATCGGACTTTTGACGCGCGGTCTAGATCCAATGCAAAATTTCAAAGTGGTCCAGAGAACAAACTTGCTTAGAGTTTGATCCGAGGTTATAGAGTATTATAGAGTCATTGGTTCTACTCAATTTGGGTCTTGTAGAACATATTTAAAGTGATCAGGGACTATTTTCCAGCTACTCTAGCGTTGCGCTAGCTAACTTATGCTTAATTTTCATAGGAATTGATCCTAAGTGGTTTCTTTGGCTATGGAATTGGGTTCTGAACGATTTTTCAGGTGTTTTAGTTGACCCACTGCCTAAGGACGTCAAATCCCAGGTTGGCCAAAATCCGGGGTGTTACCGCCAAGTGAGGCCAACCGATCAATGGTTTGGATCTCACTTGGAACCCTAAGATGTGGCTAATGGCCCATCTTGATCATCAAAATCATTCCAAGATGGGGCCATTCTCCATGGACCCCATCATAATGTTTACTTTCTTGCATTAAAGAGGTCATATAGACCATTCATTTTGGATGGAGAGGGATCTCCACTATTGATCTTTTATTTGGAAGGCCCATATGCAATGAGACCCATTGATGTAGGATTGGATGGTTGAAACGGAGGGCCCATAGTGCCGAGGTCTCTCCATCACGCGTGTCCCACTCTTTTACTCTCTCTCTCTCTCTCTCTCTCCCTCTCCTTTTTATTTATTTTTCTTGTATGTTGATGTGGCCATGTGGCCCACTTGAATGAGCCCCACCATGAATATGTATTTTTTTCAAGCCGTCCATGAGTGGGGCCCATCTTAGATGCACCATCCATTTTGTGGTGGCCCACCTAAACCAAAAAAAAAAGAGAAGAAAAGGAACGCTGGACGCTGGACGTGGAAGGAAAATACAAATATTGGCTTATTTCAAAGCCTTTGGAAAGGGGCCACTTGCATAGGCCCCGCCTTGATGTATGTTTCTAATCCAACCCATCCACCTCACTCCCTGACTCATTTTAGGTGTTGAGCCGAAAAATGAGGTTGATCAAAGTATCTGGTGGGCCATAACATCAAAAACTGTACCATTACCATTAAAATCTATCTAGATTTTTTTTACACGTTGAAAAGGGGGCCAATATTGGTTTTGATAGATTTGTTTTGGGCTTGAGAATGCAATAGATGGAGTAGATTTACTTGAAGTAGGCCGTACATACGAAAAACCCCAAAAAAATGGGTTTTTTTTTTAAAAATAAAAATAAATTAAAACAGCAGCAGCAAGCTGCTGCTGTGTCAGAAACGCTGGCCGTGCCAGCGGCTGGCGGGCGGACGCCAGGCAACCCACAGCCCACATGTAGGCCCCACTTTGATGTTTATTTGTCAATCCAATCTATCCATATGGTGGGTCCCTACCTTAAGTAGGCCCCACCCAAAAATCAGCTCGATCCAGATCTCAGGCGGCCCACACCATAAGAAACAACGGTGATTGAGCTCTACCATTGAAACCCTTTGTGGGTCCACAGAAGTTTTGAATTAAGCTAAAATTTGTATTTTCTCCTCACCCAGGTCTCTGTGACCTTATCAACGGGTTGGATGGTGAGTAAACATTATGGTGCCCCCCCCCCCCCCCCCCACGTGGGACCCATAATGATGTATGTGCCTTATTTCCACCGTCCGCCCGGACGGTGGAGGCCCCTGTAATGTATGTATTATCCATACTGTCCAGTCATTTTTTGGCTGCTGGACAGTCAGTGGACCCCATCCGTGATGCATGTGTTGCATCCCAACCATCCAACCTTTAGGTGGACCCCCACCATGGTGCATGTGTTGCATCCAAACCGTCCATTTATTTTGTAAAATCATTTTATGGTTTGAGCTAAAAATGAGTTAGATCTATGGTTCAAGTGGGCCCACCTTGGTATGTGTATAGGGCCCATATTGATTTAATTGTGGCCATTCATTGAGGCCTACCTTGGTGTACGTATAAATGCCCATGGGATTAAGCCCATTTGGCATATGTAAGGCCCATGGGATTAAGCCCATTTGGCATATGTAATGCCCATGGGATCCGGCCTATTTAATATATATAAGTCCTATGGGAATTAGGCCCATTTGATAAGGCCATAAGATTAAGCTCATTTGATGCATATAAGGCCCAAGTTGTGAAGCCCACTTTGATGTATTTCAAGGCCCACGGGTCATGGACCATTGCAATGTACATAAGGCTCATTAGTGAGCCCCATTAATGCAGCCCATTTGATGAATGTAAGGCCCATGTGATACAGCCCATTTGATGTATCTAAGGCCCATGGGTCGAGGCCCAACGGGGTGTCCTTAGAGTCCATTGCAATGTGTGATTTCTCATGGTTCATGTAATGATATTTATGGCGGGTCGTGCCTAGGGAACAATGATGGTTTGACGTCCACATTGTATGTACAATGTTGGTTAAATGTCCGCATTGTAACTCTCCTTAGGGCCCATTGATAGGCCCATACTCGTTAATATTCATCACTTTATAACATGCTTAGTATAATCCCATGACTCATGCCCATACGCATCATATGTATGCTTGATATAAGTAGTGACTGATCATAGCATACGCCATTGGGCAGACCATTTACGGGACTCGTTATGAGACAGAGTGCCCCATATGATCGCGCAATACGCACTGGATTCCTGCATGATTTGACATGTGATTGCATATGTGTGACTTGATCACTGCACGCCCTAGCGACATCAGGGCCGTGGCTCCACAGGCACATCGTGGATGGTCGTATCGGATACCGAAAATACTTTGTTCTAGCACTGTGGGCACTTAGGATGTCCTTGGGTGAAAGTCTCAGAACCTTTTTGGTACCAAGAGATGCTCTAACATCTAGACCGAGTGGATACACGAGCACCCGAGTGCCGAATACCAATAGGCCGCGTCTCCCACTATGTCGTGGTCGGTTGGAAGGGGGTGTGGCCTTATCCGCCTGAGTGAGGGGGCTATAAGTTAGGCTGAGTTTGATCAGATTGCAAATGAGTCCGCTATCGACGAACCGGGTAGATATTGGCAGACTACTGGTCAGGCGGATAGTAAGATCTATTTCACTTACTTTACTGTGCAGCTAGGGAGGTGGTAGTCACTGCGAAGTGTATTAGACCCCGGTGATATCCAGAGAGGAACTGTACTGATATGTGTACTTGATGAGTACCGATTTGCTTGAATTGTATTTCACATATGACATTCGGCTATGTAGGCCTTGCATTGCATTGGTGTGGTCGATAACATTCATATCTCGCATCGCATGGCCTTGGTATGGCCGATAGCATTCATGCTTTGCATTACATAACCCTGGCATGGTTGATTTTATTCATGGACTTACCGCATACTTCCGCATTACCTGATATTGTATACTCGGCGTTTGCCTTGCGCACATACTTACACTACCCACCCTCTAAGCTTTTGTAAGCTTATGCACGACAGTTGCGTGCAGGTAGCGTTAGACAGAAGCAGCGCTGAGGCAGGAACACGTATCAGGACCTTTTGGAGCTTTTTGATCATCTTATATTTTCCTTTCCTATTGTACTTAAAGTTTTTGATATAGTGGATATGTAGTGATGTTGTTTTGTGACTTGGTTATGCTTGTGGTTATGCTCCATTACAAAAAAAAATTCATTTTGAAAATCCTCCTTGTAGGATCCCAGGATCAGAATCTGGCATATGATTGTCAGGAGTCGAGAATGGGGCACTACGAAGGCTATCGGCACCGGATTCGGTAATCGGGATTCATGTGAATCCAATTTTCGAGTTTGAGACGTGACAACAATGGTGAATAAAAGGGCTTCCTATCTTCACAATCAAAATAAGGGAAAAGAAATACTCAAAGCCTTCGCAGATCTATTGTAATTTAAGTCACGACAAGTCATTAAAAACTAAAAGCATTCCTATTAATCAAACCATAATCAACATCAGTTCATAAATATGAATCCAAGCTGTAAAAATCACCCCATCACGCTATAAGCTTTACCTCTTAGCCCTAGCTAATAGGTTTAGTTCATCATAATCATGATCAAATTAAAATCTTAATAAAAGCATAAAGTAAAACAATTAAAGAAAGGGAAAAAGCTAGGGTAGCCACACTCCACTCTCTCTCTCTCTCTCTCTCTCTCTCTCTCTCTCTCTCTCTCTCTCTCTCTCTTCCTTCATGTGTCTAAGGATTGGATGATCCCTCTCTCTTCTCTTCTCCTCTTTATAGGTGTTGCAGTCGGTGGCTGGAGGCATGCGAGCTAGAGACGGTTTGAAGTGCATACGCTTCTTTACGTAGCAATAGCGGCAAATCTTCCGCAACAGCGTACAAAAGGCGCACATCTCTTGCGTTTGGAATGGATTTTCGGTACGGTGAACGTCCCGAACTTCATTTTAACACCTAGGCTAGACTCGTGGCGACCTGTTGCAACGTGTGGACTGTCCAGATCGTCCATTCGATCATCCCATTGATCACACAACTGCCGCAAAAATGGGGCAGCGTCCGGACGCGAAAACCGGGCTGATCCTTGCTGTGTTACTTGGTGGGCCCCTGATCAGCATCAAAAGTGAAATCAATTCTGTCCATTGGATGCCTCGTGGAATCTTGGCCCAATAAACTAAGTTTTTGATCCAAGATTTGTGCGGCCCAAAGAATTAAATCAGCTGCATCTACTTTGAACATTGTAAAATGGTCTCCTTATGACCTCTGTAACGGACACGTGCGTATTCATGGTTACCCATAGTTAACGTGGATTTGACTAGTTCGATCCCCTCTACATGATGGACGGCTTGGATCATTCTCGTGGGCCATGATGGAGGCCCACCGACTTTCAAACGACGCCCCTGTTTCACGCCAGAAGAAACGGAAGTTTTCAGTTTTGCTGCTGGTCAAAGTCATGCGTCCAGTGCACTTCTAGTACACGTGTGCAATGTACACTCATTCCATATAAGTGGGTCCCACTGTAATGTTTCTAGAAATCTAATCCATCCATCCATTCTTCCAGCTAATTTAAGGGGTCGAGCTCAATTTTAAAGCATATCTAGAGATCAAATGTGCCCAAAATTGACAGTTTACGGGATGATCTGTCCGTTGGGCCACTTTCACAAGGACGCAAGAGCTGAAATTCGACGTGTATGGTTAATTTATGGTTCTCAGGTCATATATAAAGTTTCGAGCCAAACGGATGGTGGGAACTCTATGATCTTACATTTTGGACGATTTTCAAGCCTATGTAACGTGAGTGACTTGATTTTCTCGGATCTCTGGTGTGTAATTTCTTTGATTTTGGTCCCCTAAGGTCCGTCCCTTGCTTTGGTGATTCTTAAGCATTAAATTCATGCCTTTAGCATACTTTTTAGTTGAAGCTCGTAAATTCACCTTTCAACACAAACATGATTAAACTAAGACATTAAATAGTAATATGTTCGTAAAATCATGCAATAACTGGAGTCTAATATGTAATATTTGACCCTCAACACTATCCAATAAGCAAATGTAAAAAAAAAAAAAGAAAAAATTTTCTCGATGGGATTGAGTGGTTTGTTGATGCTATTGACAAACTCAATTACAGACAAATTTAAGACATCTGATAACACTATGCAAATGTCACAATATACCAATTGTACATGTTCAAGTGCTCTATATTCCATATGTGCCGCCATCAATCACGGGGCAGCCTTTATATGCTACATATGTCAATGTGCATATTTTTGAAAAGTAATACATGTGCCACCATATTTTGGATCAGTAGTAAACATAACTGATACTTCAAGACATCATACAGCATGACCCAAACAGTGTCTAAAGAATGACTTTGCTTGCCTCAAGAGAACCAGAGGACACAGGTCAAATCAACATGGCACTTGTGAATAATATGAACCATGATTTACAGTATGCTCATTTTACTCAATTCAACTGCTGGTTTACAGGAGGATCCAAATGCTGCCTTAACGCAGACAGTGTGGCTGATATTAGGCCAACTCCAATGTAGTCATCCTGCGACAGTGAAATGGAATAGCATTTTTATTTTGTTTATGTGCATTCATTTCATTCTATATCTCTGCAATTGTGTCCAAACATCTTTGTTTTTAGTGCTTGGATTGCTGTAAGCAAGTCTCTAAAAAACTTGGTTGAAGTTTTCTAACCAATCCACCAGTTTCCAGTCCATGGGCCCACATGCTGAGTAGACTAGATTGATTTTTGGGAAGCATGTTATACCGACCTGAGCAATTTCAATTAACAAAATGGATTGCCACCAATGTCGGTTGGTTGGCGCCATCAATTGGAACTTGATCAGTTGGTGAATCAACTAAGAAAATTTATTATAACAATGGGCACACGAAAAGAAATTAGAGTATTGTTGTTATTATTATTATTATTATTATTATTATTAATTTTGTATATTACATTACTTGAATAAGGCTTACAAACACATCATCATATACAAAGAAAGTAATAAATACAACATTTATTTATAGCTATCCTATATATGAAAGGAATTTAAAGACACCATCTTGGTAACATGGAGGAGTTCAATATAATTAGAGGGAGTGATTGATTCTCCTCTCTAAGAATAAAAATAAATAAATTTACACCAATCACAACTATCAGATCTAGTACTGTTTTGTGCAAGCTTGAAGTCTGAGCTTGCTGAGCCTTTTGTTTTTTTGTTTTTGTTTTGTTTATTACACAGGCTGAGCTTTCCGAGCCTGCATTGACCTAATCTAGCTGGAAAATTTGTCATGGGTAGACTGAATTTTCCTTGGAATCCTAGTCCGATGTTTCTTAATGGAGCTGCCAAACACACCCTAGTCTGAGCATGATTGTTACTTGGCCAACTTGGGATTTTGCTCAATGGTGTTTGAATTAAGTTACTATAGTCAAACAAAAGGGAACCAAATGTACACAGGTATGGTCTGATATATTTTTTTTTTCAAGGGTTAGGATGTGCTTTGGGTGACATTTTAAACCCTATTACCTTTTGTTTTTCAAGTACTTCGTTTTTGGAGTTGCATGGCGGTTCTTTGCTCAATGGAGAAAGTTAATCAAAGCAGGTTGAATGGCAAATGGCAGGCAACGGCCATTTGTGCAGTGCAAATGTAGCAGCTTCCAAATGCGTCTTTACCTTAAATTGCCAGTTTCTGATAATTCTCAGAAATGAGGTTTGAAAGTAGACTGGGCTGGGTTTGGGCCTGCCCCCATCCTATCCATTTTTGGCCTGGAAACTATAGGCCTATTGGCCTGATTTGATTAAGGCTCTAAGAAATAGGAAGTCTGGACTGATTAATCCCTATTTGGGATGGGTTCGGGGGTAGCAATTGTGAGGTAGGTGTGGAACTTGGACAATTTGGGTTGGATTAAGGGTCAACCCAACTAATGTTTGAAATATCGGTATCGCATTACTTATCACATTCTTGAGATATGGATGCGTATCGGTTATCGCATGAAATATGTCAGTTGTATTGTGTAATGTATCGAAACATTGAGAAATCGGTTGAACTTTTGTTTATTAAACTTCGGTGATTGTTAAAAAAGACATCAATATACACTTATAAATCAAAACATTACAAAAAAAAATATATATAATAAGTTTTCTTTATATGTGGTCCTAATCTATGCTTGTCTAACTGAATTGATGGAAGTATATTCAACATCTATTCATATAATTTAAACATGTAAGAAGACTTGTGGAAACACAAACAATATATTCAAAAACAAAAGAAGAATTATTATATTAGGTTACATACATGTTTGATTTGATGTTTGGACACAAATATTGTAAAAGATTTGCGAGAAATTGAATTTTTTAAATTTTTTCTAATTTTTTACAACTCGGCCAATCTCTTCCAAATCTCAAAATCAAAGCTCTCAATTCATAATTTTTTATGCAAAAAATGAAAAATTATAGATTTATAATAATTTGACACTAATTTAACATGATTTACATAAAATAAAATGATCAAAATTCAAAAATGCTCACCATATCGAACATGTGGGACACACACACACACACACACACACACACACGCTTGTGTGTTTCATATTGCAATAGTGGGATATAAGATATATCATGAGATATATCGGCCAATATCGTCGATATTTAAAACATTGAACCCAACCACAACCTAACCCAACCCTAGGCCCCTGATTCAAACTCAATCCAAAGTCCTCTATACTCCACCAAACCCGACCTAAAAACATGTGATTGTCCCTAACCCCTTCTAAACCAAATTGAAATTAGGTTGGCATTTTCCAACTTAAACCCAGCCTAAAGACCTTGATGACCCAACCCAAACTTGGGTTGCAGCCCTGTGGTGGGCAAGTTTTAGCCTCGATTCTTAGGGCGGGTTTGGATACAAGCATTTGACACGTCTTTGAGCGAAACCCAATTCACTTTTATGTGTTTGGATGCATTTTTGCAGGGCTAGTGTGGGTGGGTTTTAGCCATGATTCTTAGGACCACACCCACAAATGGGGCATTAGATGCGTCTTTGAGCCAAACCTTACAGTTCTATGTGTTTGGATGCATTTTTGCAGGCCTAGTGTGGGTGGATTTTAGCCTCAATTCTTAGGGCCATTTTGGATACACCCTCAAAAGGAGCATTCGATGCGTCTTTGAGCCAAACCTTATTCACTTTATGTGTTTGGATGCAGTTTCGTAGGCTCAGTGCAGGCAGTTTTTTAGCTTCGATTCTTAGGGTCAATTTGGGCATACCCTTAAAGTGGGCAATTGATGCCTCAATGGCATCTTTGAGTCTAACTCAGTTCATATTATGTGTTTAGATGCACTTTCGCAAACCTTATCTTATCTATTACTTAGAAAAGTAGTTAAATATTAGCTCATTTCATTTGAGTTCACAGAAAAAAAAAAAAAAAAACAGACATGAAAACCCCTTTTACAAAAACCTCCTCTTGTGAAATTGCATCAAACCAAACGGGCGCTTAGACAATTAGCTGGGATAGCTCTCTGCTTTGTGCTTTTTTGCACCACCTCACCTCCTACAGACCTTGGGTTGTTTGACTCTATCACTACATATGGTTAATTCCTCCTTGTACCATGTCCTTTTGGGATCCACCGGCTAACACATGCCAACATGGCTTAAATGTCCAATATCCAATTTCCTCATCAAGCAGGCCAACTGCATAGATGCATTGGCTGAAAATTCAGGCTGGTCCACTTGTTCGGTGTGCCATGCATGCATTAAGTGTGAATTGGTGGATGACATGCAAACAAGCTATCACTTCCAATATTTTCATAGACAGGATATACTTTATTTATTTGGGAGATGGAACGTCTCGTAATAATAGTCTTTGGTAGCTTGGCAAAGGAAGGTGGTATTGATACTTAAATGCCTTCTCTTTTGGTATGTGTGGTCGAGTTGCTCAGACTGTGTTTATTTATTTTATGCCAGTGCATCTATGCGGTGGGGCCTACCTGGTATGCATCATAGATCCGTTCCACATGTGCCTTTTTGGGACGTATAAGCCAAGAGTCCCTTAGCAAGTCCAAATGACTAGTCCTTAGCCATGAATGTAACTGGGTCAAGCCCAGGCTGAAACATGTCAATGTTGTGCCCCTCCCTAGGAGCTTAGAGACCCCATGTCCATACCCAGCCTAGCCGGCTAAGTGGGCTATACCTGTATGTTGAATCAGTTATCCCTTGATTCTAATTTATAGTGTGGCCCGCCTGATGGTAGGATGAGTCTGATTTTTGTGCCAGGTGAGATACGGTGTTCTAATTAGCTGATTTAGGAGAGAAAAAGCCTGAGGCAGATGGCTTCCAGATAATCTCATATTCAACACTCAATATGGGATTCAGACGCTTCTCATTTCACTCTGAGATTCAAGATAATATCCTAGCTGCCATTGGAAATGATTTGATTTGGTGCCGATTCCTTTACCGTACAGTTCATAAACGGGTTGGCTTTTATCGAATTTGCCTCACATGTTACCACTGACAAGTCGCGGATTGTGCCACAAATCAGTCTTCCTTCAGCAGCCAATGATACAAACAATGTTTCCTTTGTGACATCCCTTAGCTTTAGAACGGATTTCCAGCTTGTAGAGACTATAAAGTTTGTTTGGACAATCCAAAAGTTAAAAGTCCCTTAAAATAATTTACGAAAACTCATTATTGTTAGGTCTTTAGCTAGATGATGATCATTTTTCAGGTCTTTGACAATGCAAGCAATGTTCCAATTTTAATTCCAAGACTACTTTCTTAAGGTCAATTTATTCATAGTGGTACAACATATGAGGTAACTATTATGTAATGAATCTAAGATTTTCGCTTGCAAAACAAGTAGGCCTGTGGAAATGAAATTCATAGGCGTATCATGCTGAAAAATGTAACAATTACACTTATTTATGTCTACTGACACAGATAAAAGCGTGAAATGACAAAGAAGAAGATTACAATCTTGAAGAAGTAGTGAAGACCTTGAATCCATAAAGTAAGAAGATTACAATCTTGAAGAAGTAGTCAAGACCTTGAATCCATAAAGTAAGTTCTTGAGCCCATAGGAAATAAGAGAAAAAAGTTAAATATTTTATTGAATAATAATTTCAAAATTACTCGATTACATCAATTATATTGACTTAAACCCTAATTTAATAAAAAATTAGCCAAAATAGCAAAATCTTCTCAAAAAGGATAAAATTTTACGTAAATAGAAATGCTAATAAGATCCTATCACAATATTCCGGGCATTATTACAAGCAACTTTTAAAAAGATTTTTTTTTCTAAAGCTCCAAAAATAGGAAGATATGACGATAATGGAAATGACCAAAAATAGTAAAGTTATATATATATAGGCAAAAGCTACTATGTGCTCGAGCTGATGGATCCGTCCCATGAGGTCGAGCTGTGTGGGCCCCACTGTGATGCGTTTCGAACATCTACCCCATCAGTCAGATGCACCATTCCATCGTGGGCCTAGGTCTCAAAAATCAAGTCAATCCGTGACTTTCATGGGCCACACCACATACAGAAGTGGAGAGGGGCTGTGCACCATTAAAACATTCATAATCATTTTTTGGGCCCACCGAGATGTGGTTTGCAAATCCAGCCAATCCATTATGTGTGTCCCACTAGGATGAGGGGTCATACCAAGTTTCAGCAGCATTCAAAACTTAGGTGGGCCCCACCAAGTGCTTTTATATGTTTTTAGTATGTCTTCACATGATTTTAGATGGTATGGCCCACCTGAGTTCCGTATACGGCTGATTTTTGGGATTTCCCATAATTTAAAGGGGACCCATCAAATGCATGGTGTTGATGGTTGACACACATCATGGTGGGCCCCACACAGCTCAACCTCATGGAAGCTTATCATGAGGTTGAGCGCATAGTACCTTTTCCTATATATATATATATATATATATATATATATATATATATATATATATATATATATATATATATAAAATTCCAATTTTAACCTATAAGAGGAGCTTTTCTCGTGAAAAGGACATTTTTGACCGGTATAGCGGATCTTTTGACCCCAGATCTACCGCTAAATAAAGATCGATAGGTCATTTGTTTCGTGATGATGCCCGGATAAAAAATTATGATTATTATATTGTCAAAACTTTGAACATCAATTTTTCAATATTCAAAAAGAATTTCTTCAAATGACATGCTGGGAACCCAATTACATCATACCCTACATAAGATTGGGTTCAATTATGATGGACTACTTCCACTTTTCTTTGAGCTTATTTTAGTTTAATTGTGCTAAGAATGCATTTACGACATTAATTGCGCTAAGAATGTATTTACGACACACTTTACATTGTCCACACTGCAGGTTCCTCTACATCATACACCCAATTGACCGAACGGTGATCCCATTCTTTGAAAGGTATCTAGAGATTGCGCTTTCACAGAGTCGAGCATATACTAATGGGACATACGAAGGCTGAAAACCGAAAGGATCCCTAAATTGGAGCCCACGGGTGTTTCGTAGTGGAAAACATAATCATGACACTTACCCATGTCCACACCGCAGATTCCTCGGAAACAAATCCAAGGCTGGTATATTTCCATCCAACTGACTGAATGAATACGACCACCGCATTCTTTGAAGGAATCACAAGGTCAAGTGTACTATAGGGATGCATGAAAGCTGAATGTATTGAACCAAATGTAATCTTCCCACAACAGAAAGATCGAGTTTTTTTTTCCCTTTTCTTTTATAAATTCTTGCCTCACCAATTTACTCCGGATTTTATTGATGACTACACCATAATCAACATTCTTCAGCCTATGGCAAATAAGGGGCAAGCAAAGGTACTTAATGGGTAGGGCACACTCAGCCACTTCAATCACATTAAGGATCTGTTGCTTAATGTCCATAGCTCGCCTACCCAAGAAGGATTCGCTGCATATGTTATAATTTCGGCGAAGCTTTGAGAAGGCCATGAACTCAGAAAGCACATTTTTCATACAAAGGAGAGTATCTTTCTAGTTTTAGGAAAATAATAAGGTGATCTACAAACATTAGTTGGGAGATTGTGGTGTGGTGCTTAGATTAAAAAAAAAAGTTGCAAGGCTCTAACTGCATATGCAAGAGGCATGTGGGAAAAAGATCTCCATAACATTGATAAAAAGGATAAGGGATAAGGTCACCTTGTCGATGGCCTCGATTGCATTTTAAGTGCCCTAAGGATTACCATTTATGAGGAAAAAGAATATTGGTGCATAAATGCATTCCTAGATTTGGACAACCCGTTACTCCAGAGAGCCAAGAGAATCCACTGCCCAGAGTTAAGGTAGTAGTGAGTGACTCAGTTCAAGTCATACAATTCAGATTGAGTTGACTCAACCAACTTTGCCAACTTTGAACAAAATCATAGATATCAGCGAGTCTAATTGTGATCTAGCTCAAAATCTAATCAAGCCGAGTTGACTATGCCGGGTTTCAAGTTGGATCACTGTGTTTTAGAACTACGGTTAAAACATGTTTCTTTAAGATATGAAGATCTTACCAATGGCCCACAAAACTGCTGTTAATGGAAACAATCAAGATTAGTAGGAAAAGAATTGCATAATCGAACGGTTAAAATATTTCAATATGAAGTTTATATGGGTTTTTTCTTTTCTTTTTTTTGGTCCATGATATAGGTATAGGCCGTGCACTTCATTTTTATCCATGAAAAAAGTATCTAAGGATAGGGTTAAAAAATGTAAATTTTAAAGAATTTTATGTGATTGAAATACACTGCATGACATTTGCCATAAGTGATCAGTTATCTCATACGTAGTTCTGAAAATTGGTAACTCCACTCGAAACTGGAATGCAAGTCACTTCCAAGCAAACCATTCTTTTAACCAAAAAAAGAAAGAAAGACACAGGAAAGAATGAATTTCATACCATGTAGCAAAGCCTCTACCAACCCCACCATGTTTCAAATAATTGCATATCTTTGCTTTATTTTAATATTTTATTAATACATAACTATTTAAAATATTTATAAGATAACATTATTGTAATTATTAAATATCCGAGTTTTATTTAGTAAAGACTCGTCCTAGTCTTCGACTCAATCCAACCCAGCTACACTTCGAGTCTGTTCTAGTTTTTGAGTTTTTAAACTGTGCTCTTTTGTAAATAGGACATGACTTAGTTAGCAATATGTACATGCATATCCCATGCATTAGGGTTGAAAGTCCGGCAAGTTAGATCGGGTTGATGCTCAACCCTAGCCCAACTCAAGGTTCCTGTACCTCAACCTAACCCAACCCGACCCAACCACAGATTGGGAATTCTCAACCCAAGCCCAACCTAAGTGGGCACAGTTAGGAGGGTACATGCTAATATTTTCATTATTATATTAGTTTATTATATTTCAATGCACGTCTCATATTTTGTACTTATGATTTTATTAATTATATGAGAACTTCAATTTTATTTTTATTTTTTCTTCTAAATAAATGAGATAAAATATAAGATAACTACTTTAAGATTCATGATGTGTAGCAAGCAATCAATGTTGGAGAGAAATCTGTTATCTTGTTGGCTTAAGTAATCGGAAATGACGTAAACCAATGAGACCCAATGGCATTGGAATTTCCTATGCCTTCAATAGAGATG
The DNA here is from genome assembly GCA_037074715.1 of Magnolia kwangsiensis. Taxonomy (NCBI): domain Eukaryota; kingdom Viridiplantae; phylum Streptophyta; class Magnoliopsida; order Magnoliales; family Magnoliaceae; genus Magnolia; species Magnolia kwangsiensis. The sequence continues at coordinate 19,404,169 of CM073582.1, forward strand.
ATCTACATTCAATTATAATTTATAACTTATATATTGAGCATGTTTGAGTAGGGTTGGACAACCCGAGACCTTAACCTGATCTCGACCCAAATTTTATTGAGTTGGTGTTTGTATGGCTCAAGCCCAAAACCGAACCCGATATATCTTGCTCGAGCCCGACCCAATGTCGGGTCAGTCACGAGTTGAAAACACCCCGGTTTCAGCCCTACCATGCATATGCCTACCAAAACACACGTGCGTGCACGCACACGCTTAAACATGCAAACAAGTATTACTTAAAAGTAACTAAATCCACCAAAGAGCCGCATACAGTTCTGTACTAAGCGTGTGCCCCACAGGAAAAATAGCTTTTGGAGTAACATCTAGCCAATAACTAAAGACATTTAATTTGGTGGGGCCCGCACCTCTTATCAGCATGATGATAATAGCTATTAGCCTGATGTAATTGAGTAGCTAATCACTTTCTAATGAGAATTTTGTTATTAGAACTACTTAACTCTTATAATATTATCTAAAGAGGCACTAAATTCCTTCATGATTGGTCACTTGATTTTCAATATTCTATGTCTCCATGGCTTCTGCACCACTTATCTAACATGTATGCTAGGTGCAACTTATCCAGTGCATCTTCCAAGCACCTGCCTTTCACACTTGGCAATTCGGTCCATGCCTACAACATCAAATGGGTATCAAATGGGTTCATCAGGACTGCAAGATCATATAGACATCTTGTGTCAAAATTCAGGCCGATCTGATCGTTGGATGGGCTACACGTGTACAAAATAAATGGATGGTTAAAAAAAATTAACCAATGGCTCACATTTAAGATAGGCGGATGGCGTAACTAAACAATGATGATATGGGCCTGATCTCTATGGTAGGGTATGTGCAATGTGGGACTGGCCTGATGAACGGATTGGATCTCACACACGTGCGGGAAGTTGCCACAAGTGGGTGAAGATGTGCAGTTAGCATTCTTCATTTTGTTAATTTAAAGTTGCTATTGTAGTCTTATATTCTTTAATCGATTTGAAAAGCTAACTTGGCATTGCAACTTGAAATGTTAGATACCATCATACCAACTACGGTTTTCGGGTTCTATGATGATAGCTCACCACCATTTTGTCAACTTGTGGTGTCCAGTACGTGTGCCATCCATGAACGTCAATCCAGCCATCGAAATTGTAGGACCGTAGTGGATGGCATCTAGCTCAAAACTTGCATAATTCAATGGTTGTAACAGTCCAATTGGCGGCCACTAAACGGACTGTTAGCATTCAGTGATCAGAAAACATGCAAGATCGGATGGTTAGGATCATTAAATCAGGGTGCGTTTAGGGCTGTGCTCCTTTTACGAGCTCCTGATTTGACCGTTTCAGATTGTTGTACGTGTGGATTGTTTGGTGTGTGGGATGCCACAACTTAAAAAAATGGTGGTTAACTATCACCATAGTGTTACCATTAATTAAGGAAGGAACCACCGCCCAGGCCAAATAACTTCTCCCGAGTATACTTGAAAGTTGATGCCCTGCCTTCTTTACAGAAAATCTCCCACGTGCGATCATCCATCTGGACCGTTCAAGTGAATTTCCCCAACTAGCATGGGTCATGGTCTGAGAATTACCCTAATCAAATGATCGCAAGCATCTGAAGCGTATTTTTTCGTTCATTAAATGTGACTCTTGATTGTGTTTTTTCTAACCGTCTGTTTGTAGCGTCTTTTGAGGAGAATTATGATCAAGAGACCGAAGTGATTTTAGTTATGGCTACCTAGGTGGGGCCCAAAACTTGGATGGTCCAAATTTGCCATCTTTAGTGTACGGTCAAGATAATACCACGTGTCCCCAATCTGCCATCTTTAGTGTACGGTCAAGATAGTACCACGTGTCCCCAATCTGCCATCTTTAGTGTACGGTCAAGATAGTACCACGTGTGCAAGATATGCTCTCTCAATCTTTAATTGAACCATTGATCCTCTCTTAATTAGTTGTAATGATTATGGACTTGCTTACTTCTTTCAAAATCAGAATTATTATCCTAATATAATCATACCTGGCCAAGAAATATCCCCTACCGTAAGATAATTCATGATGTAGGTTGACCATTGCTTAAAGACATGTCCGTCGTATAACCAATGATCTGGACCGTCCATTTCATCCATCCTACTCAATAGAGACCATTTTAATCAGAATCACAGTGTTTCGAGGATTTGTTCCATCCTATCAGATTCAAACAAAATGAACGGTTTAGATCATCAAGAAGGAAGAAAGGTCTGATCATTATCCTGAATAATCTGTTTTGGAAGGCCCATCTTGGATTGTCTTTATCTCCATAAAAATCACTTCCATGAGATAATCATAGCCATCCATATGAGGCTAGAAAAATTATGTTTACAAAAAGGAAGGCTGTGACTAGGATTTTAATAATCATCCGTTCAATGTGATTTTTTTACAGCTGCCCTATAAGACTCTGATGGACCTAATGGACAGTCCAGATTGATGATCAGACTAGCCATGTCTCTGAAATAACTGGGGCGCACTTGAACCTTCGTTACACCCTGGTGTACTGGACCATTCTTCCTTCGGGTAGAATGGATGTCCTCGATCGTAGAATACCTTTAAATTATTTTAAGACTAGAGGAATAATCATATGCGACTTGATCATGGTAATCTTGCACGTCACAGAATTGTCCACCAACGTGTCACATTCTAGGATATCCAATCCATAAAAAATGTGGCCCCCATCACGAAGATCACCTGGTACTAAAATCAGGATATTCGAATTATCATCTAGGCCACACCATGGAATCAATGGGCAGGCAATGATCTAAACCAATGAACAGGGTGGACCACCTGATCAATGTGTCGGTCTGAATTCTGTGCCAGATGATCTTCATGACGGAGTCTACCCATTACACGCCTCTGATGTCATACACATGCGGCATGATTGTTGGGAAAAAACACGTAGCATAGTAAGGATGCCATGCAATGGTTGCATGCGATCATTCCTTGAATAATAAAACAAGATTAAATCAGAAGGAGATTTTATGCAAGACTTCTTTGCTTGATTAAACTATACATAGAAAAATTAGATAAGTGGATGCGTTGTAAAAAGTCTCCCTTAGAAGGAGAGAGAGAGCTAGAGAGAGAGAGAGGATGTGATGGGTACAAGACAAGGACATATACCTGCATCTTTGGCCACAACAAACAGCTTTTGTAAAGTTAATTCCAATCTCGGCAATGCCTCTTTACCCAATAATACTAAAAGGAAGAGGAATATGTGGGGACCACATATATTCCCGTGACAAATCCACTCCGTCCATCAGTTTCGTAAGACGACAATAGTACAGGAGGCCAAAAATCAGGTCGACCCAAGACTTCATTGGGCCACACCATTAGAGACGCTGGGATTGGATGCCTACTGTTGAAACTTTATGGGGGGCATATAAGTTTTGTATCAGATGGTATTTGTATCTGCAATTTGTCTGAGTGGTAATAGCCCTATGAATGGTTTGCATGGCATATAAACATTATGGTCGGCTGCAGGAAAGTTGAAAGGTTTCAACTGTGTACGTTTTAGTTCTAACTTTTTCGTGTAATGTGGCCCAATTGATTTTTGGATCTGCCTGAATTTTGGACCTCTTGTCCCACTTTGATCTTGAGAAATTGATGAACGGAGTGGATTAGTCATGGACATCTCTGTGGGCTTCACATGAACGTTTTATCTGTGTGGTAATAACCCTATGACTGTTTATCAGGGTGGTAATAACCCTATGAACCGTTTGGATGACATATAAATATGATAGTCGGCTCCAAGAAGTTTCAATCGGTGGATGTTTTCGTTCTAATTATTTCATGTTGCGTGGCCCACCTAAGTTTTGGATCTGCCTGATTTTTGGATTCCTGTCCTACTGTGATATTGAGAAAATGATGGATGGAGTGGATTTGTCATGGGCATCTTTGAGGGCCCTACATAGCTTCCGACCACCGGAACTTTCTGTGACCAGGGCACAGTCTACCAAATCATACAATCTCGAATATATCTTTTGTCTACCCCTTTCTATTCTACCACATCCCCATTTCAACCCTGCTTTCAAACCATGTCAACCAAATATCGATCAGAATACTTCCCTTTGACACGTGTCATGACTAGAAAGAGTGGTGGTCACAGTTTACTCTATTGTGGCAACTAATCCGTGGGACCCACATTCAATATGTTATGGAATTGTTTAGATGGATTGTATGTCCAAATCATGCTGATTGGATGGATGATCCAAACGATCTGATTTTTTGTCCGTTGAATTTGGACCATGGAAAGCATTTTCCTTTTATCCTCACTGATGGTCACGAATTGATGGTTAGGATTGTCCGATCAGTTCGATCCTCGAGCCTACGCTCCACTATCCGGATCGTCTGGATTGCCATTCACATATGAGTAAAAATGTGTCTGGACACGACAAGAACAAATGGTGGTGACTCATGGAAATGGGTTGGCTACGGATCCTGTTAGTAGCCAATGGCTCGTGATCGAGCACCCACCATGATGTATATGTTTCATCCATGCCGTCCAGCCAGTCTTCCAGATCATTTTATGGTATGAACCCAAAAATGAGATTGATCCAAATCTCAAGTGGACCGCACAGTGTTGATTGAACGGCCACTATTAAAAACTTCATGGGGGCCATGAAAGTTTTGGATCAAGATGATATACATTTTTTCCCTTCATCCAAGTCTGTAAGACCTAATCAACAGGTCGGATGTCAAATAACCATTACAACGGACTCTTAGAGGTTTTTAAGGGTGGACATTCAATCAGTACTGTTTTCCCATGGTGGGGTCCGTATAATCCTTAGATCCATCTCATTTCTGGGATGAGAAACTAAAATTATCTTTCAAAATGGATGGACGGTGTGGATAAAAAACATACATAACGGTGGGGTCCACATAGCACCGACTACTAGCCACCTGGCGGGTGGCAGCGTCGCTAGCCAAACCGCGTCGGTGACTCATCCACCGTACGTTTAAAACATGCATGGGCCTGTAAATGATCTCACGCAGCTGCACCATTTATTTCCCGTCCAACAAGTCATATCCAAGACGTGCAAAAGGTGGGCCACACCACAATGATCACGTGGTTTGTGAATCAGATCCAATCCATTCATCCATCCATCAAAGTCAATAGAAAACCAATGGTACGACTCATTGCAAAATCAATACAAACTAATGATACGATTCAACGCAATAGTGTGGTCCAGCCAATGAGTGGATCGGCTTGATTTCATACCAGGTGATCTCATGGTATGGCACACGCCTCTTCTACAAACACCTCGGTAGGAAATAAATGGTTGTATTTAACCAATCACCAGCCGTCCAATTTCAGCCCTCGATCAATCCATCGTACCCGTCCAATTTTCATCCATAAAATAGCCATATCAAATATGAAACAATCATCCGTCCAAAATTATACCAACCAAATCAGACAATCAAGACCGTCCCATCAACCGATCTTCATCCTACGCTCCATCCGCAAAACGGGCCGCCAATTCCAACGGTCCCCATCACAACACATGCATTCCACACGTACCATTTAAAGATAAGGGGTGTGATCACCACAAACCAGCCAAAAAACTGAAAAGAAAGAGCATGGGTTGGTATTATTATATACCATTCTCTCCGTATATGCGCGCGTGGGTTGTTGTATGTCACTTTTTCTTTCCAAGTGAAAAAAGCTTTAGCATGTTTTAGGGCTTTTTAATTATCAGCCGACACGTCTAAGCCCAAAAGATGGTAGAATCCTATACGGAATGCTAACCTTTTGGTTGTGTTTCATTTACTTTAGGAGGTGTGATTGTAGCATTGGGTTGGTGGGACACATGGACCTGTTACAGCCCTCAGTGCCCAAAACCAGCATATTAACATGTTTCCATGAAAAATGCACCTTTTTTTTTTCTTCTTATGGGTGTCAGTGGAGTGGCCCACCTGGGCCTTCATGGGTCCATCTTTTAAATTTTGCCTGGTAGTCAATTCATCACCAACGATCAAAAATTGATTTTGGTGTACTGTATCTGTGACTGGGGATATTGGATCTTATCAACTCGTATCGCCTCATTTCGGGTTGAGATAGATGCGTCATCTATGGCTGAAAGTGGTTATATGTGACGGTTCGTTATGGTAATTTGAACATTGGTCATAATGGGTTCAAGGCCCATTCCAGGCCATTAAAGTCCTAATAGGGTTTTGGGTCCCTTCTGGGCATTGTTTGAGAATTTTACAAAAGTGGAACCCTAGTGACCCATTTATGGGCCCATTTATGGGCCCATATTATGAGCCCAATACCAATGATTATTGGGTTTAGGCCCAGGATGCATGTGACTTACATCCACGCCGTCCATCTGTTTTGACAGATCATTTTAGGCATGATCTGTAGAAATCAAGAAGATCCAAATCTTAGGTGGACCACACCACATGAAATAGTGGTTAGCAAATAACCACCATTAAAAAACTTCTTGGTGTCTACCAGAATGTTTATTTTACATCCAACCTGTTGATAAGATTACAAAGACCTGGATGAAGGGACCACACAAATACAAACTTGACAAACACTTTTGTGGGTACACAAAAAGGTTTGAATGGTCAATCACCACTTTTTCCTGTGGTGTGGTCCAACTAAGACTTGGATCTGATTCATTTTTTGGAAACTAATATAAAATAAGCCTTTAAAACATATGGACGGCGTAGATGTAAGGCATATACATCACCATGAGACCCACAGTCTCGTGGGTTGAAACTTGAAACAACCACCAGCTTGATACGGCCAGTCTGTGTGCCAGATCCAAACCTCTTATCAGGTGGGTCCCACTGTGCCATACCATTTTTTGGGAAAATCCATGCTGATCAGACCATCGAACGGGGATATATAGTGGACAAAAGAAATGGAAGGTTGAAAGAAAACTGACACATGGTCCATATATAGTGTATACATGTGGCCCAATTGAGGATAGATGGGCCTGATTTAAGATACGTAATCTCCAGACATGGATAAAAGGTATGCCTATACTGCCGATAAATGGACGGTGGAAGGTGCTTCCACACGCAAGAGCTTGTGGGCATTTCAACACGCAATGATGCCTTTCCGTACTTTTCCGTTCGACAAAAGTACCCGTTTATTGCTGTTACTTACCCATGCTGATTTTCATGAGGTAAGATTGGAGCCCAAGCAAGTCTAGTGATGATAAAAGAGACCATTGGATTGGTGAGGTCCACCATCGATTGCGCATGGCCAGAAAATTTCCATGATTGAGTTGTAACAGACATTCATTAAAAGGCATGCAAAATGAAGGGTGAGAGTAAAACGGTCTGACGTGGTTTTCTGCAGGCCTTAATTTGAGTGGCTTTGATTTCCTTATCATGGTGACGAGGGGTTCATGTGCTATCCAAATTTCCATCGTAATCATAGGTGGGCCCAATTGGACGCCACGTGTAAATTCAGACGTAGTGGATCATAGCACCGATTTTCATACCTGAATGTTCCATTTAGCGAACACCACCGCCAGTACTCTACCTTCATTAGTTTAATAAAGGCCAAAGATGGACGGTTTAAAACTTCTAGCATGGGGTATTTTTGGAAGATCTTACTTATGGCAGGGCACGTAATATCAACGGTCCGGATCACTAAACTATGTGCCCAGCATGTAAAGGACTTGGGCCCGAGGACACGCTTTAATACTTTCTCGAGCCCAAAATATTTAGAGAACTCATCACGTACAACGGGTAGCATGCTAACATGTCGTGCAGACCCATATTTTCCGTCAACACATACACATCCGTACTATGCAAATGGGAGGACCCATTATAAAGATTTATATTCTTGAAAATCAGGGAGATCCATTCCTTTAGTGGGCCACATGTTTATGTTAACTGATCTAACGGTTATCCATTGATTCCAACAATATAGCCACCTGATATGTGGACCATGGTACGGATGTCCTAAACTGCTGGCTTGTTCGTTGGAAAGATAGGTGATCAATTTTCATACTTCAATAGGATGGAAGAGTACGCATATGTATTCTCTCGGATCCACACATACAGATGTTGCATTATGCGAGACATCTTGTTCATTAACATCAACCAAATATATAGCCCGACCAAGAAGATCAATGATGCAAGCATAATGCTCCACTCATCAACCATTTACTGATATGAACACCAATGAAACACAACATAAGCCTGTGCCATTGAGCATACGAGAAGAGGACGTGGATAGAGATGTTGAATGCAACTCATGTTAACTTTCATCTAATACATATTCAAACTTTTCTTAGAAGCTCTACAAACTAAAATTAACTTAACATTTTATAACACTTGCACAGATAATTTGTTGAAATTTACAGCCAATTGAATTGCATGCTCCAAACCCATCAATGTTTAAGTTGCATTTTTTTAAAAAAAATTAAAATTAAAAATTAAAGCTTGTTAGTACAACCCACTGTCAGTTCACGCTTCACTGTTAGCCACCCCCACTAGGGAATTGATACCATGACTTCAGTGTTGAAACGAGGTATCTTTCAGTCAATCTACCACTTGAGCTATGGATCAGGGTGTAATGTTTTAGCTGCCTCACTTTTAAAATGACTAATCTCTCACCTTAGATGATGCAAACCATTCAATTTATTACAAAAATAGACGTATAATAAAATGACCACCATCAAAAGGTTAGCACTACCAAAAAATAGAGAAAAGGCTACTGGCTAGATCCGTAGTTATATCTCCATAGCTACGGTTTTGGTACATAGCATGACCGTATCCATAGCTATTAGAGCAATTGCTACAAACTATATCCATATATAAAAAGTATCAATGTCTATAGTTTTAGTTTATAGCCATTTAGTTTTAAAAAATCAATAATGATGATGATAATAATAATAATAATAAGCAATAAGCTAGTTCCTTTAAAAAAATTCAAAAATGACCGTAGAAATGTAAGATACAAAAATCAAATTTATGTTATCCAAAAATATCCCAAATATCACAAATCATACAAGTTATATCTATCAAAATATAAGCTAGTTCACACTTTTCTTAATTAAAATAATGATTACATTCAAACTAAAGTGTAAAGCAAAGTTGGATTAAGAAATAAATTTTGGGTAGTTTGGATTAAACCACCAAAATGATTAATGTAGTTGAATTCTAAGTCTTGAATGAGCCTAAGTTTTGGGATATAAGAAAAAAATGCGGTGGCAAATGTAATGGATAGATTGGATATCATGCACACAACATAATGAGCTTCAAGATGGATGGGTTGCCCATCCAAGGATTGAATGACATATTTGTAGGATATAACACATACATCAATCCATCACAGGCCTGAAAATAGAAAAATTTATAATCAACATTCCACATTTAATCTGTCTTATCGGAAAGGATCATCCACCAGGGGCCCATTGCATGAGTGAATTTATTAGGATCTTTCATCCATTCATCTAGCGTCCTGCCATGAAGCATGCCTAATGCTTAAAAGTCACAGTTTCTGAATTATTGCACTGCATTAATTTGAAAAAATGGGCCAATTTTACATCAATCAGCATGCCTAAGCACTATAATCCACAATTTTAAGCTCCATCTCTAATAGTCTTCATCATATGTCCATTATCATTGCTTTTTGTGCACAACTCATCTTCATCTAACATTTACCAAGCTTAGAGAAGTAAAACAAAATCTGAACTTCTCTACAGTAATCACCTTCATAAGCATATTCACTGGATTTACGCTTATATGAATTTTTTCAAGAGTAATACTTCATTCTCTAATACTTGTCAAATAAAATGATGACGAATATCAATATGCTTAGTAAGATAATGATATATTAAATTTTTTGCCAAATTGATTGCGCTTTCGCTGTCACAATAATTCGGCATAGCCTCTTGTTGAAGCCCAAATTCATTCATCATTCCTCTCAACCAAACACCTTCTTTAAATGCCTTAATCACTGCCATATATTTAACTTCAGTTGTGGAAAGAACAACTACAGACTGAAGTTTCGACATTCAACTGATCGCTCCACCCGTAACACAAACAAGTACCCAGAAGTTGACCTTCTATTGTTCACGTTACCAGCGTAATCCGAATCCATGTGGCTTATAAGTTTTTATTCTGATTTTTCGAATATCAAGACGCAGTCCTTCGTACCTTGTAAATATCGAAGTAGCTATTTTATTGCCTCCTAGTGTTGCTTGTTGGAATTTGACATGTATTTACTCACAACACTGATTGCATGTGAAATATCTGGTCTTGTAATGACCATGATATACATTAAATTGCCAACTATGCTCGAATAGGGTACACGAGACATATATCAAATTTCTTTATATATAATAGGGCATTGCTATGAAGAAAGTTGAAAGAGAGTAGCATGGGGTATTCTAACTCATTTAGCTTTGTCCATCCCAAATTCGACTAATACATTCTGAAGATATTCTGCCTGAGATAACTATAACTTACCCATCTCCCTATCTATGTGTGTATTAATGCCGAGAATGTTCTTTACAGCTCTTAGATATTTCATGTTGAATATCCTTGATAACTGAGTCTTCAATATATTGATCTCAAACATGTTATGTCTGGCGATAAGCATGTCATCAACATATAATACTAGTACAATAAATTTTTCATCACTTAGTGCCTTGAAGTAGATACAATGATCATACTTACTTCTTTTAAACCATTGACTCACATTGAAAGAATCAAATCTTTTATACCATTACCTATGCAAATATTTTAAGTCGTACAATGACCTTCTTAACTTATAAACCTTATTCTCTAACCCTTGTATCTCGAACCTCTCTAGTTGCTTTATGTGGATCTACTCTTCCAATTCTCCATATAGGAAAGTAGTCTTTACATCTATTTATTCTATTTTCATATTGTATTGGGCAACTTGTACTAACATAAATTCGATAGATACCTAGTTAACCACATGTATGAAAATCTCGTTAAAGTTGACACCTTCATTTTGCGCATAATACTTCGTTACCAATATGGATTTATATTTATTGTATTTATTTTGATAGATCCACTTACATCTGATCACTTTGTGCGTAACAGGAAGTTCCACCAGCTCCCACGTCTTATTATTATACAAAGAATTCATCTCATCATGCATCACCTCATTCACTTTTCAATATTTGAGTCATCTAATGCTTCTTAGAAGGTAGAAGGATCTCATTCATCCGTAATAAGAGTGAATTCGACATTCAAATCATCTCTGTATTTTTTCAGTAATTTTATGATCTCTTGATAGATTTCTCCTCATAGGTGGTTGCTCCACCGGCTCATGTACCTCTTCCAATGGTTCGGCTTCTACTTGTGTCTCACTTTTTTGAACTTTAACATCAATTCCTACTGACTTTTCCGTCTCATTGTATTCATCCTTACGGAACAAGGAACCTTCATCAAACTTGACGTTATGGCTCATTGTGATTTTCTCTGTGACCCAGTCATACAACATGTATCTTTTCGCACCATCATAACCAAATACTCATAGCACTGAGTAGTATACATCATGACTACTTCAAACTTCTTCTGAAATTTTATAATCTATAGGTGTAGACAGAGACCGATTCACTAAATAACAAGTCATATTGATAGCTTTAGTATATAGTTTTTTTCTTAATGTAACATTACTCAAAATGCTTCGAGCTATCTCTTTAAGAGAGTTTGATTCATTTATTCTACCACACATTCTACTATGGTGTATGCCTTACTGTATTGTGCATTATGATCCCTTTATCTTTTTAAAATTGATTGAATTTTCTATAAGTGAACTCTCAACCGTTGTCTATCCTCAACACTTTCAACTTTTACCCTGACTATTTTTCTATTATCGCTTTCCACATATTGAAAGTAGCAAAAACATCAGATTTATTTTTCAGAAAATAAATCCACACCTTTTTGGAGAAATCATCAATGAATGTGAAAAAGAATGACGATCCTCCTCTAAAAAGCACGGGTGACGACTTCCATACATCTAAATGCATATAATCAAACATATATTTACTTACATGTTTTCTAGACTTAAAAGACAACTGTGATTGTTTACCGTATATGCAATGTTCATATACATTAAAATTAATACTTTTAAATGCATGAATTAAAAAATGATTAAAGAGTACCTTCATAATGTGCTTTCTCTGTGACCTAGGCATGCATGTCACAAATGTGCCGATGTGGATTCTGTCACAGACATTGCAACTCCACCCATTTCAGTATTGTCCATCAACTTGTAAAGGTTACTACTCTATTATACTTTCATAATAATGAGTGCCCATTTTGAAACCTTCAGGACATAATTAAACCTGATGAACTTATACCCAAGTACCTCGAAAGCCCTCAGAGATATCAGATTCTTCCTTAAATCAAGAATGTGTCTTACATCCGTCAGGATATGCTCTATCTCATCAAGTATCTTGATGTGCACCGATCTGGTACCAACCACCTTATGAGCAATTTCATTATCTATAAATACCTGTCCACCATCATACTCGTTGTAAGTGGTGAATCAATTCCAATGAGAGCTTATATGGTATGAATCCCCCGAATCCAAAATTCACTTGTTGTTAAGATATCCGAATTTGGATGCGATCAATGCATCACAATTATCTGCCTCCTCACTGCATTTTGTTGCGTTGGCCCCTTTTGATGAATCTTCTGATTTCTCCCTTTTGAGTTTTAAGATTTTGACAATCTTTTCTCATATACCCCATCCTTCCATAGTTCAAATACTTCATTTTCACTTTTTCCTTTGACTTGGACCTAAATCACGATTTTTTTTCTCCCACTCAGAAGCTCTTCCCGTAACAACCAACACATTTGTAGAGGAATCCTTACCACTATTTTCATTTCTCATCTACTTTGAATGAAGGGATAAGGTAACAATTTTGACGTCAATGTCTCCCTACCTTGTCACATAGTGCATACAAGACTCTTGTATGAATCTGTAAGAGAATTCAACAGGATTAGAGATTGGTCTTCTTCGTCAATCTCCACCTCCACACTCATCAACTTGTAACGTAATTAATTGAACACGCGATAATCTGTTCATTAAGATCCAACCCTTCCGACACATTTAGATTATAAAATTAATGTTTCTTCAGATATAAATGATAATTAAGATATTTTGTCATATACAAACTTTCTAACTTCATCCAAAGCCTTGTGGTGGCCTTCTGATTAAGGACATTATAAATAACATCATCTGTCAAACATAATTGGATAAAGGTAATGACCATTTGATCAAGTTTTTCCTACTCTTCCTTGCTCATAGTCATAAGACACTTCGCTACACAAAATGGTGCATGTTGCAATCCTGACCAAACTAGAATGCCTCTCATTTTCACATTTCATAGCTCAAAGTTATATTTTTTTGGTGAACTTTTTTGTCTCATACTTCATGTTAAATCCTTTCATCGTCATGTTTCAGATTTAAACTCAAATTCCAACGTATAACTCTAATACCACTTATTGAGAGTCGTATAAGCAAACCCCGAGTAGAATCCAAACTTGTGAAAGATAAATGCAAACAAAGTAATATAGAGAATATATGCTTTTATGACGAAAAACCTTGTGGAAAAAAAACTATGGCACAAAGTGATGAACAATCCACTATGAAAATGAAAGTATAAGAAATCAGATCGATTTACAAATGTGAAAACTCTCATTTCCTCTCTTCCAAACCTTATAAACGAATTAACCCGCGCTGTTCTACCTTAATTCCACATTACATCCACACACACATATAATGTTACACTCGGAATAGAAAATGAATTATGCAATTATACAAAATTGTGTGCATCATCGCTTGATGAACTCAATCGATCTACACTGATCGATCAACCATCGATCGATTGATGATTATATGTTCGATTGATTGAACATGATCGAAATCGTCCAAAGAGCAAACTGTTTAATTCAAAGTTTTCTTGATCAATTGATCAGTTTAGCTAATCGATCAAAACTCCCTGTTTCTAAACATATTGAAGACATCCAATCAACGTAACAATCCTAACTAGTGATTTAAGGATAAATATATATATATATATATATATATATATATATATATATATATATATATATATATATATATATATATATATATATATATATATATATATCACCATTGAATTTTTTTTCATCTTTGACCGTTCAATAAATATCCATCAATCCCATAGTCACAAAAATCAAATAAGCTTAACTTTCGATTCATCATCCATCTAAACTAAGACATATAATTTGGACGGTTTAATTTGAATTGCTTGAATGCCAAATAGGCATTTTGCAAATAATTTTAGGCATCTGCGCTCATCCATCCTTCTTTGGCATAACATCAAATCTTTCCTCTATGCTGAATACCTTAATGAATGGTTAGGATCGTCTTCAACCTAGATGGGGAACAATATCTGCCAGAAGGCGTAACCGATCCAATTCTTAAGAGATTTGCTAACGTGCATCCCAACCATCATGCTTAGAACATATTTCCAATGGGGTGCGCATGTCAGGCTCCTTAGATTTATCTAGGGAGAGTGATAAGGTATACTACTGTACTACTGTAAGTTTTCATGCTCCATCTTTTTCTAATGCCAATGCAGAGTATTATCAGGACATTTGATCCGTGTAAACGGTCAGTGCCTTCATAAGGATTAGCTAGGCTAAAATTAGGTGGAAGATTCATCAAATACGCCACACACATATGTTCGGTGATATCATTGGTTTTCCATTACTTTAAAGGATTTGATCAGTTTGGTAATAATTTTAGGTGATCCACTTGATGGGGCCGACATGTTGTACTGATCTGATTTTATACACGTGTAACAAGTTAACTAGCTAGGTATGCGAGGAATAACTTGAACACGTCATTGGTAGCACACGTGCTGGCGACACTTATGTGTGGGATCCAGACCATTCAGGGACATCGTGAACATGTCTAGTCCTCAGAAGATCAAGCTCGTCGACTGAAGAAGTGGACCTGGTGTGTTTTTAAAAAAATGGATGGTTGGAAAATGGCCAAGAATTTGTATTCCGGTTTACGTTTAACTAAACCTACAACTGCACAACTACTTTGGTTGGACATGGTAGAATGATCCCCCTAATAAATGGTTTGGATCTTACACGTGCTAGGAATTATAACCGTTTATAGGTGGGGCATAATATTAAGGCAAAGCCAAGGGAACACACATTCAGCTAGCCACGCCCATTATCTACATTGATGATCCAGGCCGTTAATGTGACACATCTGGTTATTGGACTCGCCTGATTTTGGGACATGATGATTGAATTCATGGTGGAGATTGTTGATTAGATGTCTTCAATCTGTGCAGAAACATGGAGTTTTGATCGATCGATTGATCGAGAAAACTTTGAATTAAACAATTTACTTTCTAGATGATTTTGGGCATGTTCAATCAATTAATCGAACATGTGGCTGTCAATTGATTGATGGTCACTCGATCGGTGACAATCGATCGAGTTCATCAATTGATAGCACATGCGGTTTTGCATAATTGTGTGATTTATTTTTTTATTCCAAGTGTAACAATATATATATATATATATATATATATATATATATATATATATATATATATATATATATATATATATATATATATATATATATATATATATATGGGAGCAATGATGGATTATGATAGAACAATGAGGGTTAATTCATTTATAAGGTTTGAAATGGAGGAAAAGAGGATTTTCGCATTTGTAATTTAATTTAATCTCTTATACTTTTGTTTTCATATTGCTTTATGCCATAATTTTTATCAGCAATAGTTGTTTTTTTTTTTTTTAAATTTTTATTACTTAAAATCATATGTTATTTGTATTAGTATGTTTGCTTTATTTTGTCTGCATTTATCTTTTGTTTGTGTAATTTTATTCAGGGTTTGCTTCTACAGTTCCCAACATGCTTAACTAATCGGACTTAGGAATAGCGGCTTAGAGTTAGTGGATTCCACAATTTAGTTGGTTTAAACTTGATTAATATATGCCACCGCCACGTGTACAATTCACGAATGCATGTGTTTTAAGTTTTATAGTTACCCAGAGTATCAAATAATTCACCCTATACAAAGCTCGCCATAGAGTCTCTCTACAATATATGCATGTGGGTCGATATTTGATCATAACCATAGATCTGGTGGGACCCACTGTCGGTGTGTAATTCCCCGGAAATCTCTGAGGCTGAAAGATGTCAACTCCTTTCATATGGTGGCCCACAATAGACAGTCATGAGAAAAAAAACAAGGTTGGTTGGCAAGCAACCGGGAAAAGCTTCAAATATTCAAGACTTAGGAAGAGTGACTTAGATCACCAAATGGCCCACGCCTGTACTAAATCATTTGCATTCAAGCTTGATTTTAATAATGAGAAGGTCTTTAAGTCCAACCGGTTGGACCACAAATAATGGTCCATCCAGTGGAATACTTCCAACCTGTTAAGTGATTTGACATCCAATCCTCCTCATAGGTTGGCCCCACATTTGGATCATCTATTAGAAAAAATCAGCCATGTCGGCTCACTCCTAATAGGTTGGCCCGCACGTGGATGATCCATTGCAAAAATCAGCCCTATCCACTCATCAAGTGAGATACAATTAATAAATAGTAAAATACAAGTGTGGTCTATTTGATAAGTGGATAGGGCTGATTTTTGTTTATATTGTTCCTCGTGGTGGGTTCAATCTATTGAACGGGTTGGATGTCCTATGCACTTGATAAATTGGAAGTTATCATCTGGGTGGACCATTAACCTGTGTCCAATCAGCTGGACCTAAGACATTCTCTTTAATAATACCTGTGGAGGGAGTTTTTTATACTCTGATAGAGTACGGCGATAGATATGCAGGCACACAGAGATTGTACACGTTGCCTGTCTTAACTCCAATTAAACCGCCCGAGCTGTGGAATCAACTGTGAATGATGTGGATGGATGACTTGATGTGAATGAGATCCACCCGTCCATCAGGTGTGCCACCTCATTTTAAGTCTTGATCCTGAACATGATACTGATCCAAAACTCAAGTGAGCCTCACCATAGCAATCGATCTAATATGTATATTAAAACCACTATAAAGTCACGCGGTGTGGTCCACCGGAGGTTCAGAACAGCGAACTTTTAAAGTATTTTAATCGCAGTGAAAAGAGGCATATGAATGGATTAGATGATATATGTAAACCCGGGGGACCGTACACAATAAACAGTGGTTGTGCCATCCCAACTCTTCCTAATGGTGGGGTCTACCTAGGTTTTGGACCTTACCCAATTTTTAGTTCCCTATGAGAACATGAGGCAGCGCTTCTGATAAACGGCTTGGATCTTATACACGTTGTCCACACGTGGTGCTTGTTAGTCATGGGACGATGCCCCTGCGCGTATGCATTAGTCAGGCTAGTGTAGTTCATTAAATATTTTTGACCGTCGAAAAAAATGTCCACCATCTGATATTCAGATAACCAAATAGAAATAATTTTGGTTCATGATACATCCAAACTAGGATCTGAAAATTTAATTTGAATTTCTGATATGCCAAATGTGCAATTTCAAAGTAATTTCTTAGTGCCTGCGTATCATCCATCATACTCTGCCGGAGTATCAAAGGTTTTCTTTTCCAACGACATCTGCTTCCGAGACGAGCGGAGAAGCTGTCTGCTCGCGCTGGACCCACGAAAACAGCTCTACGCGTGTACCAGGGAGCTCATGTACACGCCACCACACGTGCCAGCATGGCAGATAGTCACAAAATCCAAGCCATTAATCATGTAGTTCTGACCGTATATATTTTTGGGGACAGAAATTAATCTGGTCCACTGATAAGTGGGACCAGATATTGGAACAAGTGGACGGCATCATCCAAAGTTTTCACAGCCGTACATTTATTCTGTAAAAAGCTGCCTTGTACACGCTCGAAGATCAACGGAAAATGGTCCAAAGGGCGTGAGTACTCATTGTCAGGCTCACCAGATGGACGGTCCAGAACGCCTAAACATGAGGCTATCTGCCTCGCGTAGAAAACGGCCTCTTTATATCTCGTTGACTAGACGCAGACGTTTCCTAGGAAATATAAATGAATTATTACAACAATCACATTATACACTGGAAGAGTACGCTTCATCATACACGTTACATGCGATATGCAGGTAAAATGGTATCCATGGAATCAATCCAAACCGTCCAAACTGTTCCCCCCATTTTGATGATACATAGAAAAAGAATCAGTTTGATTGGATGCTTCAAGCCCCTCGGCCATCTGTTCGGCTACTTGTAAACGCGAAGCTCCATCCACCATCAGTTGCCCTGTCGGCCCCACATGCAGAGATGATCCCTACCGTTCATCTTATTGAAGCTATCATAAATGTGGCACATTATAATCACTGCATGTGGGTCCCGTGGGGACGTGGATCCATCTCCATCCAGAAACGAACCGTTGATGATTCCGCGTCACTGATCGAGCACATACGATTGATCATTCTCAATATATGGGGGAACTGCTGATGATCCACGGTAGAGAAAGCACACTGGATACAGAACCGACGGTCCACATTCACTGAATGTAGAGCTGTGTGTAAGTTTACACCAGCAACGATCCAATTGGTTCATTTTGCAACTAGCTGGAATTCTCTCCCTTGCATTGCGGATGAGGCCCATCCATCATGACATTGACCCAAATGGATAGATGGACCATTGATGTTGACAGAAGGTGGAAAATTCAAAAGCAAAAGTCAATGTTCACATTCGAAGTTACAAAATTAAGTGAAAATCTTTGATACTCTGGCAGAGGATGAAGATGATACACAGGCACTAAGAAATTGCACATGTGGCATTAAATTAGTTAAATTAAACAATAAAATTTTTGGTGTCCAATCTAAATGTATTATCAACCAAAAGATAAGCTTAGTGGACGGGTAAAAATGAAATATCCAAGGTCCAATCTCCACAAACAAGTGTCCACAAATCAAAGGTTAGGATTGTTCAATGATGAAATCTCCCGATTGAGACAGTCTAGCTTTTTATTTAAGTTAATACATGTCATGTGTATAATTCCTTATTGCTTGCTTATGAAGCATTGTACTCAGCTTGAATATCATATAACTCCTCCAAAATCCAAAGCCTGTTTGATGTGCTATCATTACCTGCAATTGGACCGAATTCAGACATATATTGATTATAATTTAAAAATTCAGATGTAAGATGTTGACATCTCCACGGGCTAATTTATTTTTGACTCAATAAATAAGGTGGACCATGGTTACGTCCCATAACTCTGTGGGCCCACCATGATGTATGTGTTCAATCCACAACGTCTATTTATCTTGCCTCTGAAAAATGTGCCAGATCTAAAACTCCTGTAGCCTTCAATGGAAGACGTTCAATCCCTCCTTTTTCCTTGTAGTGTGGTCTACTTGAGCTTTAGATTTACCTTATTTTTGGCGTTTATATCTTAAAATAATCTGAAAAACAACTGAACGGCATGGATATATATAACACATATATCATGGTGAGACTCATAGAGTTTTAGCTACCAAACATGCTACAAATTTTGAAATTACGATTTTCATGTGGGATTCAACCCCTTTTTAAGATACTTGTTCAAAACCATAATTAAGTTTGTATTCGCAGTTCACATGAATCACAACGAATCAAATAGGCAGCAACAGTAGGGAATACTATTGCAGCATGACTTTTATGTTGTGACTATCTAAAATAAGTGTGGAGTGATGGACTATCATCAGTGCAATAGGATCCACAAGAGAAGCGTGTTGGTAAGTAGAAGCCCTAAATCAGGCATTTTTATGTTGAATAAAACGTTTGAAGTAAGGGTTAAACTATCGTTTCAAATAGATACAGGTTTTATTTAGGGCGTGTTTGGGCGGTGGGATTAGAAGGGATTAGGTGGGATGAGATTCATCTAGTCGTGTCCCAAATCCACCCCATGGCCGGGAAGAATGGAAAAGCTTGGAATTAGAATGGATGGAATTGCATTGGTCCTGTGCCATTTTCACTCATTTTTAGCAAGTTGTGTAGGCCCCACCACGATGTGTGGGCTATATCCACACTATTCACCCATTTTTTGAGATTATTTTAGAGCATGGGCCAAAAAATCAGGTAAATCTACAACTGAAGTGGAACCCACTATAAAAAGCAATAGGGATTGAATACTTATAGTTGAAAACTTTTTTGGGCCGCATAAGTTTTGGATCTACGTCATTTTTAGGCCCATGCTATAAAATGAAGTTACAAAACAAATGAACAATTTAAACACAACACGTGTGTTATTCTCAGTAATTTTAAATGATGATGGGTATATTCTTTCAATGTACCACCGTATTACAAACAAAGTAAAGAATTAATCTTATCCCATGGCAAGGACACCATCCCTGCCATGGGTAATAACTATATTTTTTGGAATCCCATCCCACCTAATCCCTTCTACTCCCACCGCCCAAATACGCCCATTGTATCTGCATTACAATGGCCTGATTTGGACTTGCAACAGTAGATTGCATTCCAATATAACGTGATTCTGAAGGAGTGTGTATGCATGTGCGTAGGTGACAATTCAAAGCATCATAATATGTTATTATTAATAATATAGGTGTTGTACCATATTTTCGGCTATTCTTGGCAAACTCAATCAGAAATAACACTTGTTATAAAAAAAAGGAAAGATATTGGAGGCTAAATATCTTTAATGATGTTTAAAGTTTTTTTTACATAATCATAATTGACGGAATGACGAAACATGAAACAATTGAAGGGAATTCAAAAACATGTCAAGCAACTGATAATTATCTAAGATGTTGATTAAGTGGACGATAGTCATACAGGAGATTGATCAAGCGGTTGAGTGTCATTTAGGAGGTCGACTGAGCGACCAAGTGAAATATAGTCAAGTCAGTAAAGAGGCCTAAAGTGGTTACTAATGTTGGAGATTTTGACCTACGGAATCACACAGATCTAGATCTAGGATAGCAATTCAATGGCACCAAGCACACAAGAGAACACAGAGAACACCTAGATTTAACGTGGAAAATCCTTTCGGAAAAAAACCACGGCACAAAGCGACAGATCTCCACTATGAAAACAAAAATTACAAAGAGAAAGGACTTACCTGATTCGAATAACCTCGAATCTCACCCTTGTTACACCTTTTAATTTTTCGGGAACCCATTTAGAAAACTTTCTCATACCCTAAAAAAAGCCCTAGGAACACCTATTTATAGTTTAGGCAACTTCCCTTTCGCATCCCGGTTGCGAAAGGACTCAAATCCGCAATCCGCACCAAATCGCGGAACGAATCTGCGTAACCTACGACTAGTCCTAGGCCCCGAAAAAAACAGCACAACTCGCTGGACTTCGAGTCGTGCCAGGGCTCGAAGCTACGACCGGTCGAGCGCCTCCCACGAGCAGTCGTGGCTCCCCCACGACCGATCGAGCAACATGAAAACTTGAAGATTGAAGGCTTCTCCTCAACAATCTATACCAAGTCTTCATTCTTCAACTGTGTAGCTACGTGACCTCTTTTCTTATTTCAGCATCTCATCATAACGCCTTGTGCACACTCCTTCTTTCTTTTCCACCATCGCCAAGCCTATAGAAGTTTCACAGACAAAGATCCACGTGCTCAACCACCTTTGCTCTTGTCTTCTCAAATAAGAAAAACGTAGTCTTCTTACCATCTCACCACTACTCAATATTGCTTGCCGGGGTACTTGCACATAACACTGATAGCCTGTGAAATAACCGGTCTAAACTAGACCATGGCATACACTGCCCAGTGCATTCGAATAAGGCTCATGAGATATCCTGCTTTTCCTCATCTGTTTTGGGACAAATCCAGAGGAAAATTTGAGGAGAGAAACGTAGGGAACGCTCTCCGACTTTACCTGGACCATCACATCTTAGATCAATACCTACACACAAGGTATTTCTCCTGTAATTACCAAAGCCTACTCCTCCTTCAGTCTTAATGTCAAGAACCATCTTTGCAGACCCCCCGATCCTTCACTGAGTCTTCAGTACATTGATTTCAGACATGTCAAAATTAGTGATCCACACGTCATCAACATACAATACCTGACCCACCATGAAGGAATCAAACCACTTTCACTTTGAACCACCCTGGTTGCTTCATGTAGATCTGCTCTTCACTTTCCCTTGCAGAAGTGAAGACTCCACATCCTTCCTTTCATCTCAAGATCACATTGGCCAACCAGTACCAATCATTGATCTAATAGACACCTGCTATACCGTCGACGCGAATATCTCTAAGAAGTCGATCCCTTCTCTCTGAGCATAACCCATCGCCACCAACCTCGATCTGTATCTATGCTGTATCCTTCTGAAGATCTACCTGCATCCAACCGCTTTCCGGCCCACTGGAAGCTCCACCCTCTCCCATATGTCGGTCTGGTACAACAAATCCATCACATCGCCTATAGTCACCTTTCACCTTTCAGCATCAGGCTCACCTAGAGCCATCTGAATAGAAGATGAATACTCCTGCGATATTGGAGTCGTCCATGTACCTCGCGATATCCCGCGATCATGCCGTGTGTTTTTTCTCACAGGTGGCTTCTCCACCTACTTTGTATCCCTGTCCGCGCGTCTCAGCCTTCTTACCCTGCCCTCTCATGTGGTCATGCCCAACATGCCACACACGTTCAGAGGTGGAATCCGCTACATCCATCGTAGCTCCACCTTTTGAAGTGCTCCCGATCAACTTGTACAAGTTACCGAGTTGTTACGCTTTCATCATTATCCGTGCCCCCTTGGATACTTTAAGAGCACCATCAATACCCATGTACTTACATCCTTTTACCTCAAGTACACCAAGAGAAATCAGATTCTACTTCAAATCAGGAACGTGCCTCACATCTATCAAGGTACGTTCCACCCTATCAAACATCCTGATGCGCACAGAACCAACAGCCACAACATTACAGGCAATATCATTGCCCATAAATACCAGTCCACCATCGCACTCCCTGTAGCTGGTGAACCAACACCGATGAGGAGTCATGTGAAAAGATGCCCCTGTGTCTAGCATCCACTCTTCCTTACGATCATCGTATGACCGTCTGAGCGAAAACACAGATAAAACATCACCATCACATCCACTCGATCCATCTGACGTGGCAACATTGGCCTCCCTGCATGAAGCCTCAGAATCTTCCCTCTTCGAATTAAGATTTTCACAATCCCTCTTCACATGTCCTTCCTTCCCACAATTCCAGCACTTTACCTTTCCTTTGCCCTTGCCACCGGATTTGGATCTAGAACCAGAAGAACCTGTACCTTGTCCAGAATTCTTATCCACTGTAAATAGTGCATCAGAAGACGTGCCCATGTCGCTGTTCAGTTGTCTCATAGCCTTCCCTTGAAGGGCTGAGATAGCAGTATCGACACTCATGATTTTATTCATGCTGCACATAGTATCCTTGAATGCCTCATAGGACGCCGGGAGAGAATTCAACAACATACATGATTGTTCTTCATCTTTTATCACTTCCTCCATATCTAGCAATCTACAAACCAATTTATTAAAGTTGTTCATGTGAGCCTCCAGATCTCCACCCTTTACCATCTTAAAGTTATACCACTACCGCTTCAAGTGTAGGCAATTATTTGAGGATTTCTTCGCATAGACATACTCTAACTTCGCCCACAAACCAACCGCAGTTTTCTCCCTCATGACGTTGTAGAGAACCTCATCCATGGGACATAAACGGATCGATGATAAAGCTTTCTTATTAAGAGCATTCCAATCAGCATCATTCATAGTAGACTTCCGCTCCTCAAGAGCACCATCCTCGCCTTGCTTGGTTAACAGGCTAATCATCTTAACCTTCCATAACTCAAAATTATTTTTTCCTGAGTACTTCTCAATCTCATACTTAGCGCTCGCCATTATTACTAATCCCTCAGATTCAGATCTGTGCCCCAACGATAGCTCTGATACCACTTGTTGGAGATTTTAACCTGTGGAATCACACAGATCTAGATCTAGGATAACAATTCAATGGAACCAAGCACACAAGAGAACACAGAGAACACCCAGATTTAACGTGAAAAACTCTTTTGAAAAAAAATCACAGCACAAAGCTACAGATCTCCACTATGAAAATAGAAATTACAAAGAGAAAGGACTTACCCGATTCGAACAACCTCGAATCTCACCCTTGCTACACCCTTTAATTTTTCTGGAACCCCTTTAAAAAACTTTCTCATACCCTAAAAAATCCCCAGGAACACTTATTTATAGTTTAGGCAACTTCCCTTTCGCATCCTGGTTGCGAAAGGACTCAAATCCGCAATCCGCACCAAATCGCGGAACGAATCTACGTAACCTACGACTAGTCGTAGCTCTCCTACGACTGGTCATAGGCTCCGAAAAAAATAG
Organism: Magnolia kwangsiensis; assembly: GCA_037074715.1. Classification (NCBI taxonomy): domain Eukaryota; kingdom Viridiplantae; phylum Streptophyta; class Magnoliopsida; order Magnoliales; family Magnoliaceae; genus Magnolia; species Magnolia kwangsiensis. The sequence goes on from CM073582.1 coordinate 19,428,631, forward strand.
CACAACTCGCTGGACTTCGAGTCGTGCCAGGGCTCGAACCTACGACTGGTCGACCGCCTCCCATGACCAGTTGTGGCTCCCCCACGACCGGTCGAGCAACATGAAAATTTGAAGATTGAAGGCTTTTCCTCAACAACTAATACATATGGTAAATTTAGAAGGAAGTCTTGAGAAGGCCATGTAGTATTGAAACAGTTACAACAACCGTCGGAACAGGAGAAGCATCCAGAAGATTAGTAGCGCTGAAATGGTTATAACAAAAGTCAAAATGTGTGAAGCATCCAGATGACTGGATCAAGGTTATAAATAATAAAAAATAAATAAAATCAGCAGGAGGATTGGTCTTATACCAACCTAATCAAACCTAATATATCTTTCAATTACCCATCAATTATATTTCTTAATGTAATCATTTTAGTTTTTAATTTCTACCGGTCAATTACATTCTTTAGTGTAATCATTTTCTTTTCGCTTATTGTTTACATTTCATAGTGTAATCCATAATATTAATCAAGTAGCTGTTAATCTTAGTAATTTGGATCTACACTCGTACGCTGGATTTAGTTCTCCATTTAGGAAGGTATTTTGTAACTGCTCTTCATGATCGACTGTAAGAATTCTTTTATCGAATTTTTTATCTGTATTAAAAAGTCATTTCGTACGAAAGGCAAAAGTATAACCCATTATCAAAGGATGAACACTACCCTCGTAATATTGCCTGATCTTATTTACATACTGAAAGAGTAGCTGAATAGGCGGTCGATCTCATTTGATGTCGATCATATACTACGTATCTACCTATTTCGGTGCTTGGGGTCATAGTCGTTCGGTTTGAATTGAGTTGCAAATTCAATTCTAGCACACTTGCTTATCACGTGACTAGAACTAGAAATCGATTCACAATAATAAGAACAAATGTTTCAGCAATAATTGCCACACATAATGATAGTGATCGTTGCACGTAGGGACAACCATTGGTGTTTGTAGTGTTATGGCTTGTCATCTGCACTGCCTCCTTCCTCAGTAGTGTTTGTCACTCATAAGGGTTGTGTCATCTTTAACCCTCACGTTGATTGCCGACCATTTTTTGTCCATCCTTTATTCCCCCACCAATGACGAACATCATTGTTACCACTAATAACAGTAGAAGCCACCACCACTAAACTCATGCTGCCTCATTTAGCTAAGGTGAGTGTCGATTGTGAAATATCTTCACGCTACTTGAGTGTTTTCAAGAATTGTCTTATGTTCATAATTAATATATATATGAATTAAGGTTGGGTAAGGACATCATATCATCTCTTTAACCATTAGATGTCAGATGTTTTCCATAGCCAGTAGGCGTTAGGCATATAATATCGTTTCTTTAGTCATGAGATGTCAGATGTTTTCCATAGACATTAGGTATTAGGCATCTCATATAGCAGAGGTAGGCATCATGATTTGTTGATGAGAGGTGATGATGTCAGATAGTCGTATATAACTAGTAAGCTGTCGGATAACCATCTTCATGCGAGGCGTCAAATAACCAATGTTCATAGTGCCCTTAAGCTTCAAAGCTGTAGAATTGGAGTGTGCGACAAAGAAACATGCTATCTTAAGTAGTTTTCATTTATATCAATAAATAAATTACATTCTAAGCTATAGTCTAGTATAAACATTTAATTATATCCACGAGCAAAACAAATGATTAAAAGGTAAAACCAGAGGAAATTTTCTTTCTTGCATGATAGATTTGTTAGTCATAATATATATGTAATCCTTCATTTTAAGAAATTACAATTCTTTGATTAAGGAGGCCCGTGGTTTCCTTAACACATATGAGTAATTGGTCTAACAATGTCATGGCTTATGCCAAGGATTAATGTATGGAAACCACTAGCACTTGCCATGTGAATACAAGACCCCCTCCACTAAGACGTGTTGTAGCAGGTTTGCGCCTTGGAAAATATAACTAGGTTGTAAGAGAGTGTTGGGATCCATTGCACAAAAACCTTAGGACCTCGCTTCCGAAAACATCAGAATTATTGGATAATAATGTAATGAAATAAATCAAAGCACAAACCACACGACACAAGAAATTTTTACGTGGAAAACCCTTAAAGAGGTAAAAACCACGGGATCTTGTCCAGATCTGTAATGCCCCGCATTTTCAGGACCCGAGTATATGACTCGTTTCCCAAAAACCCGAGTGTTAACCTTAAAGGATGGTCAGATTCAATATATAATATTTTTTATCAGAGTTAACAGATGAGCGTAGGATGGACAAATCAACGTGAAGGAAAATTTCATTTTCACTTGAAATATACAAGAGTTGCCTATAATGACTTATACAAACCAATGCCCCCATTCTTATAATTACAAAATGATATAATATTACATGTGAAATAAAGTAAATTACAACAATCTTGGGATGTGAATTCAACCTTTAGCAATTACAAACATGCATCCTTGACTATCATAATGGCTCCTCATTAGTTCAAACTTGCATATCACTTAAGCCATCTGTACTACCTGTACGGTTGTATATTTGATGGATGAGTAACCAACTCAGTGTGAATTTCTCTCAATATTACACACCGTCGCATTATGTAAGAAATAATATAAAACATATAGATAACCAAAACAGAGTAAATGCAGTCTTATTAGATGCATGGATGCGTGAATGCAATCATTGTCCCGCATAAAACATCCAGACGAACATTAGGGTCGTCACCCATGAAATCGTCAACACGGGTAAAATATCCAGACAGTTTGTGCCCCTGGAAAAACATCCAGTCAGGAAATTACGTACATCACATATAATAGCAATAGATGCTGGTCTGCACCCCGGGAAAAAATCCAGTCGGATGAATACGTTGACCCGGGAAAAATATCCAGACGGTATGTGCCCCGGGAAAAACTTCCAGTTAGGCAAAAGGCACATCATACAATAGCAATAGATGCTGGTTTGTGCCATGTATGCATGATTAGCCAACCTGTTATTAGTCCAATTACAACCAGTCATTTTAAATAAGCTCAAATGTCACTACGGGGGCTTGTCACCAGCGTAGGCCGACAGCTCGGGCATAGGTCCCATACCACTAACCCCAAGTCATGAGACTATCATCTTAGGATGTTTAATGAAAACCCATCGACTAGTGGCTAATCATATTATAGTGTATGAGGCTTACCATCGTATGGTTGCACGATATAAAACATCAAACCCATAAACGGCAAATACCAGAATAAAGCCATATAGGGCGATATTGAAACGAGCCACATAGGGCAATTATCAAATAGGCCACATATGACGAGTATCAAAACAATGTGATAAAAGATCAACATTGAAAACCATTGGACACAATAACCCTCGATGGTAGGCCCACATCAATGGTCAATTTAAACCACCATTCAATAACCACTGAGTTGAAGGTCCATTATAATCACAACCAATCAGGTTACATCCTAAGTATGAGTGTACATTTATAAGTGGAGATTTTTCACTGATGTACCAGTTTAAATTCCATAAGCAATCCACAAATAATATACAAGCATTAATAAATATGCAGGATAAACATTAAGCATATAATGTAGCAATTCAATTCTAATAATTAATACATGTGACTATTGTTGGGATTTTTTACTGCGGAATCACACAGATCTAGATCTAAGATAGTAATTCAATGGCACCAAGCACATATAAGAGAACACATAGATTTAACATGGAAAACTCTTTCAGGAAAAAAACCACAGCATAAAACGATAGATTTTCACTATGAAAATAGAAATTACAAAGAGAGAGGACTTACCTGATTCGAACAACCTCTAATCTCACCCTTGCTACACCTTTTGATTTTCCTAAAACTTCTTTAAAAAGCTTTTGAATTATTTCTCATACCCTAGAAAAATCTTAGGAACACCTACTTATAATCTAGGCAACTTTCCTTCCAGATCCCAGTTACGAAAGGACTTAAAATCCGTAATCCGCACAAAATCACGGAATGAATCTTCATAACCACGACCAGTTGAGCGTCACCCACAACCGGTCGAACATGACCCACGACTGGTTGAACACCTCTGACCCCAAAATTTGATGCTTGTTAGACTTTGAGTCGAGCGGGCTACGACTAGTCGAGCCGCTCCCACGACTGGTCAAACCTGACCCATGACCGGTCGTGCATGTTCAAATTTAAGACATATGTTAACAATCTCCACCATATCTTCAATCTTGAGCTGTGTAGCTTCTTGACCTCTTCTCTTATTTCTGTCTCACATCATAACATCTTGTTCACATTTCGTCTTTCTTTTACGCCATTACCAAGCCCAGAGAAGTTACACAGAACTTGAACTTTCCTGTAGGAACGATCTAGGTGAGCATGTCTGCCGGATCAAAATCCACAAGCTCAACCACCTTTTCTTTTATCTTCTTAAAAGGAAAGATGTAGTCTTCTTACCATTTCACCGCTACCCAATATTGCTTGTCGGGGTACTTGATCACAACACTGATAGCCTGTGAAATAACCGGTCTAATCCAGACCATGACATACACTGCCAACCACATTCGAATAAGGCTCATGAGATATCCTGCTTTTCCTCATCTGTTTTGGGACATGTCCTGAGAAAAACTTGAGGAAAGACGCGTAGGGAATGCTCTCCGACTTTACCTAACCCATCACATCCTTGATCAATACCTACACATAAGGTATTCCTGCTGTGATTACCAAAGCCTACTCCTCCTTCTGTCTCAATGCTGAGAACAATCTTTGTAGCCCCCCGATCCTTTATCTATGAAAGAGTCAAACCACTGCCTAGGCGATAGGTCGAACCACGACCTCCTGCAAAGTCTTTTCTTAGCCCCTTTAACTTCAAATCATTCTGGTTGTTTCATGTAGATCTGCTCTTCACTTTTCCTTACAGAAGCGTAGACTCCACATCCATCTTTCCAGCTCAAGATCACATTGGCCAACTAGCGCTAATCATGGATCTAATAGATACCTGTTATACCGTCGGTACGAATATCTCTGAGAAGTCGATCCCTTCTCTCTGAGCATAACCCTTTGCTACCAACCTCGTCATGTATTTATGCTGTATTCTCCTGAAGATCCACCTACATCCAATCACTTTTCGGCCCACTAGAAGCTCCACCCGCTCCCATATGTTGGTCTGGTACAACGAATCCATCACATCGCCCATCAGCACCAAGCTCACCTAGAGCCGTCTGAATAAAAGATAAATCCTCCTCCTATATTGGAGTCGTCCATGTATCTCGTCGATATCCTTCGATCATGCTGTGTGATTCTTCTCACAGGTGACTACTCCACTTGCTCTGTATCCCTGTCCACACGTCTCAGCCTTCCTGCCCTGCTCGCTCATGTGGTCATGCCCAACATGCCACACACGTGTAGAGGTGGAATCCGCTACATCGATTGTACCTTCACCTTTTGAAGTGCTCCCGATCAACCTATATATGTTACCGAGTCATTGTGCTTTTATGATTACTCATGCCCCTTTAAATACTTTAAGAGCACCATCAATACCTGTGTACTTGCATCCTTTTACCTCAAGCAAATCAAGAGAAATCAGATTCTGCTTCAAAACAGAAACATGCCTCACATTTGTCAAGGTACGCTCCACCTCATCAAACATCCTGATGCACAACGAACTAACAGCCACAACATTACAGGCAATGTCATTGTCTATAAATACCTGTCCACTATCACACTCCCTATAGCTGGTGAGCCAACTCCGATGAGGAGTCATGTGAAAAGATGCCCCTGTGTCAAGCATCCACTCGTCCTTACGATCATCGTATGGCCGTCTGATCGAAGACACAGATAAAACATCACCATCACATCCATCTGATGTGACAGCATTGGCCTCCCTACATGAAGCCTTAGAATCTTTCCTTTTTGATTTAGGATTTTCACAATCCTTCTTCACATGTTCTTCCTTCCCACAGTTTCAGCACTTTACCTTTCCTTTGCCCTTACCCTTGGGTTTGGATCTAGAACCTGAAGAACCTGTATCTTGTCCAGAATTCCTACCCACTGTAAATAGTGCATCAAAAGATATCCCCATATTACTATTTAGCTGTCTCATAGCCTTCCCTTGAAGGGCTGAGATAACGGTGTCAACACTCAGGGTTTTATTTATGCTGCACATAGTGTCCTTGAATGACTCATACGACCCCGAAAGAGAATTCAGTAACATACATGCTTATTCTTCATCTTTCATTACTTCCTCAATATCCAGTAATTTACAAATTAATTTATTAAAGTTGCTGATGTGAGCCTTCAGATCTCCACCCTCTGTCATCTTGAAGTTATACCACTGCCGCTTCAAGTGCAGGTGATTTTCAGATAATTTTTTTGCACAGACATCCTCTAACTTCACCCATAACTTAGCCGCAGTTTTCTCCCTCATGATGTTGTAGAGAACCTCATCCGTGAGACATGAACGGATCGATGATAAAGCCTTCTTATCAAGAGCATTCCACTCATCATCAGTCATAGTAGACTTTCGCTCCTTAAGAGCACCATCTTCGCCTTGCTTGATTAAGGAACTCATCATCTTGATTTTTCATAACTCAAAATTATTTTTCCATGAGTACTTCTTAGTCTCATACCTAGTGCTTGCCATTTTTACTAATCCCTCAAATTTAAATCTATGCCCCAATGATAGCTCTGATACCACTTATTAGGGATTTTTGACTGCGGAATCACACAGATTTAGATCTAGGATAACAATTCAATGACACCAAACACATACAAGAGAACACACAGATTTAACGTGAAAAACCCTTTCGGAAAAAAACCACGGCATAAAGCGACACTATGAAAATAGAAATTATAAAGAGAGAGGACTTACCCGATTCGAATAACCTCGAATATCATCCTTGCTACACCCTTTGATTTCTCTAGAACCCCTTTAGAAAGCCTTATAATTATTTCTCATAACCTAAAAAAATCCTATGAACACCTACTTATAATTTAGGCAACTTCCCTTCCGCATCCCAGTTGCGAAAGGACTCAAAATCCGCAATTCGCACAAAATTACGAAACGAATCTGCATAACCCCGACCGGTTGAGCGTCACCCATGACCGGTCAAGCATGGCCCACGACCAGTCGAACACCTCGGACCCCAAAATTTGATGCTTGCTGGACTTTGAGTCGTGCGGGCTACAACTAATCGAGCCACTCCCACGACCGATTGAACCTGATCCACGACCGGTCGTGCATGTTCAAATTTAATACATATATTAACAACTATGAAATGGAGATATCAATTTTAAATTAAAATAAAAATTATAACTTAGGCTAATGAGAAGATGGAAATCTTGAGGGAAAGAATCATCACTTCATGGTTCGCATCGCCTACCAGTAGCGCTAGGGAATGCGCGTTCTCTTAAAATTGAATCCTACCATAAATCAGGAACTTGAATAATTAGATCCAAGTTCAACGCACTACCTAGGTTTAAGATCATGGCCTAGGGTTTGAATTATATATCTTAGGATTTTAAATGTAAAATTAGGACTTTCACCTTAGGGTTTAGTCTTAAATCTAGATTTTAGGGTTTGGACTCTAGTTGGTGTATTAGTTAAAAATAAATCTTAATACTTACAAGAATACTATTCGCGTTAGTGTTATAACTTATATTAGTAATGATAGTTCATAAGTTCACATCAAATATACCGATATTAGATTCTACACTTAGATTCAAACCCAACACGCAGAGGTATTGGCCTAAGGTTTAGATTACTTATTCTTAGGGTTTTGTTCTAGTTTTAGATTCTAAGTTTTGATTATGGAATTTGAGTTCTATTTTGTGTGGCCATTAATGTTATTATTAAAGGAAATAATGAATGAATAGAAACAATCAAATAAATTAGTTATTAATTTTAAGAATGTTAACAATGGCTACTATCATATTAAATTATCTCACAGCGACCTACGATGGATCATGTCGCTAATAATTTCAAAACAATTAGTAATATTAACAATATCCTTACACTTAGCCAATGTGACACTAATAGTCATTTTGATGAAAATAAATAGCGTGTTCTAGCGTTAATAAAAATACTTCAAGAATGGCAAGAAAAATATTAAAATTTTAATAATGAAAATTTTTATATGAATCAACTAATACCCATATGAATAATTTTCTAATGGCCAATCATATCTAATTTCAATAATCTCAAAAATGATAATAATAATAGCAATGATAATTAAAATAAATTAAATTTGGATTGAAAAAAATATAGGCTCACCTATTTGACTAAGTTCGAGTCGAGTTGACTCGGCTCAACACGACCAACTCCAAAAACCCAACTCTCTTTTATTTTCTTTTCTTCTTCTCTATATTCATTCCTCCTTGCTAGAACTCCAGCAACATCTGGATCGACCCAGACTTGATTCGACCGAGTTAAACTTGCTTTCAGCCGAGTCAGCCCAACGGCCCCTCCCTTCTCTCCTCTTCCTTTCTCTCTTTTCTCTCACTCTTTTCTTCTCATTCTCTCTCATTCTCCTTTCTTTTCCTCATGACCAGAAAACATCTGGACTGACCAGACCCATCCTAGCTCGGACCCAACTCGATCCAGCGAGTTGAACTCGCTAGTGGGTCGGGCGAGTTACGCCAGCAACTAGGTCGTGCCGGGTTGCTATCGCACACACCCATACTCCCCCTCTGTTTTCTCTCCCTCATTCTCTCCTGCTTTCTCTCCCTTACCCCTTCCCTTTTTCTTTCTTTTCGTTAGAAATGTCCCACCAAGGAAGCCAACCCAGCCAGCCTCGATCTAGACTTGGACTTAGCTAGTGCAGCTCAGTCTAGGACCTGACTCTGTTTGGACTGGTGCATCAATGCACCCACTCTCCCATTTCCCTTCTCCTCTTTGCCTTTCTTTCTTCCTGTCCCAACCGACGGCCCAGCAATGGTTGGTCAGTCCCAACACGTACCGACTGCAGCATGGTTTGGCCGAGGAAGATGATGGCTGCCATTAATGGCATTTTTGGCTTCCCGGCTTCTTCCTTCGATCCATTCCGTTAGGACAATCTGTGTGGGTCCAGAAAGCTTGCAGACAAGCTCCCTCGACGTTTGGGGGAGGTTAGGACCGGCGGTTTAGATGTAAGGGGTTTACGATGGGTAGTCGATCGTGGCCGCTGTGAAGACCCCTGCCACTCGAGCCCCTCTTCTCTTATGAAGAATCCTAGCTCTCCTTAGACTGTTGGATTGAACCCCAACTGTTAGGATATGGTCTGCTCGAAACCACTCCCAAAACTATTGGCACAAAGGAAACCAGCCGTTATTTTCTTTCTCTAGTTTTGAGAAAACACTGTACCATGCAGCTACGAATGGACGGCTAATTTTTCCCCAGTTTAAACGGTGGAGATGCAAGAATAAGACGTCACATGGATAGCCCCATTGGCAGTAAGGATAGACTCCATTTTCAAAAATGTTGGTTTTGTAGGAGCCCGTTTGTACTGTAAATTATGCCCATGCACCCCAACGTGCGAGATGAGCAAGGTTGTAACGCCCCAACTTTTTAGGCCCCGAGTACACGACTCGTTTTCCAAAAACCTGAGTGTTAACCTTAAAGGATGGTCAAAGTCAAGTATATATATTTTTCTTTTATCTTTTATCAAAGTAAGCAGATGAACGTAGAATGGACAAGTAAGCATAAAGAGAAATTTTAAATTTCATTTAGAATATACAAGTGAGTGCCCATAATGACTTATACAAACCAATGTCTCCAAAATTTACAAATACAAGAATTTCATGATCCAATACATGAGAAATAATATAATGTAAGTAAATTAGAGCTGCAAGACCCCTCAGCTCCTCAAGGTAGATATAATCAAGCAATCCTAGCCCTTGAACCCGACTCCTCATCAGTATGAATGTGAACATTATTAGGGCCACCTATGCTACCTGTACGATTATATATTTGATGGATGAGTGGCCAACTCAGTGTGAACTCCCCTCAAGATTACACACCGCCGCATTAGGTAAGAAATAGTATGAAACATTCAGACAATCAAAACATAATAAATGCAGTCTTATTAAGTGCATGGATGTATGGAATGTGTTTACGCCCTGGGGTTACTCATCCGTGCGAACAGGGCTACCGCCCATGCAATGCGTTCATGCCCCGGGGATGCTAATTCGTACGAACAGGGTCGCCGCCCATGCAATGCGTTCACGCCCCGAGGATGCTCATCCATGCGGACAGGGCCGCCGCCCATGCAATCATCGAACCTGGGAAACATCATCCAGTCGGAACATCGAACCCGGGACACATCATCTAGTCGAAACGATACATACATCACGTACGATAGCAATAGATGTTGGTCTGTGCGATGCATGCATGATTAACCTGTCCATTATTAATCTAATTTATACTCAGCCATTTTAAATAAGCTCAAGGTCACTACGGGGAGCTTGTGGCCCAGCGTAGGCAGACAGCTCAGGCATAGATCCCATACCACCATCCCCGGCTCATGATACTACCATCTTAGGATGTCTAATGAAAACCTGTCAACTAGTGGCATTCATATTACAATATAGGGGCTTACTACCGCATGATTGTATAGAAATGGTATATCGAGCCACATAGGGCGAGTATCAAACCATGCGATAAAGACCGTCCTTGAAAACCACATAATACAATGACTCATGGATGGTAGGCCCACGTCAATGTCCAATTCAAACCACCATTCTACAACCACTAAGTCGAAGGCCCATTATAATTACAATTAATCAGGTTACATCCTAAGTATGGGTGTACATTTATAAGTGAGGGTTTCCCACTGATGTACCAGTTTAAATTCCATAAACAATCCACAAAAAGAAATTCACAAGCATGAATAATTATACAAGATAATCATAAATCATATAATGCAGCAATTCAATTTTCACCAATTAACACATGTGATTATAAAGGGAGATATCAATTATGAATTTAAATAAAAGCTATAACTTAAGCTAATGAGAAGATGAAAAGCTTAAGGGGAAGAATCATCACCTTATACTTTGAATCGCCTACTAGTGTCGCTAAGTGCCTGCGCCCTTAGAATTGTATCCTACCATAAACATGAACTTGTATAATTAGGTCCAAGTTCTAATCACTATCTAGGGTTTTGCATTTACTTATCTTAGAGTTTTGATGTAAGATTAGGATTTTCATCCTAGAGTTTAGTTCTAGGCATATATTTTTGGGATTTGAACGCTAATTAATGTAAAATTTATTTACCATGCTAATACCTAGTAACCATAACCTAATTATTAACATTAACGATAGTATTAATATTAGCTAACATACTATTAAAAATTATTATGATGATAATTAACATTATACTCCACTATTTATAATAATATTTAAGAGTGACAAAACAAAACATTAGTATTTAGTAATGATATTATTTTATTTTATTTTATTCTTGTCTATCATAACTAATATTAGTATAGATCATTTACTAATGGCTATTCTTATCCAATATTCATAGTAGAAGTACAAATCAGTCAATACTAATAATGATGACTTGTAAGTTCATATTTAAATATACTAACATCATCTAATATCCTATTAACGATTAATAGCCTTTTAAATAATACAAGTTGTAATAATAAAATCTTTACTAATGATGGTATTGGATAGTGTGGTCTATTATAAAGGATAATATTTAGGGATGGTAGACAAATACCAATGTCTAACATCAAATTGTGGTAGTTTGTTTATAATAACTAATATCAACATACATAGCTAGCTAATGGCTAAACAAAATTAATAATCACGATGACTATAACAATACCAATTCATGATAACAAATCAACGAGAGAGAAAACTGACTTACATTAGTTGGCTTGTTAGTAAGTTGAGTTTGAAAGTTCCCACGAATATGGTTACTTGGGCCTAAATTAGAGTGATCAGGCCCACAAGAATTTGGTCCTTTAAGTGGGCCAATTTGGACTTAGAATTCTTCCATAAACAAGTCTTGAACTGGGCCTGACCTCGTCCTGATTTGGACTAATGCTGCTGCCCATTTGTTGCCCGAACTGGGCTTGAAATTAGCCCAACTGTGGTCTAGAACTGGGCCTGGACCCAAAACAGTTTGGTCCAGTAGCTGCAGCCCATGACTGGGACTAGGTCGTCTGGCCTGGCCCAGCAACGCGGCCCACTGAGCTTTCCTCAGGAGAGACCTATAGGGAGTGCGGTCCACTGTAATATAGTGAGGCCCACTGAAATTTTGTGTGTGGTGCGGCCCACCTGACCTCATGGAGAGTGCTGCAATGGCAGTAGCAACACAACAACGTTACCACACAACCTCTCCCTCTTTCTCTGTCTCTTTTCCTCCTTCCTTCATTTCTTTCCTGTTCCCTCTCTTTTCTTCTCACAAACCTAGTCCAGCAACATCTGGACACGAACACAACTCACCCGAGTTGGACTACACCTCAACTTAACTCGGTACAGCAACCAGAGCCACACCTCATTGCCTTCCTCTCTCTATTCTCTCCTTTCTCTCTTTCCTTCTTCGCTCTCTCTCTCTCTCTGTTGAAGGTCCAGCACCCTTGGACGACTTGATTCTGCTCGACTTAAACCGAACCGGATGTGGTTTGGATGAGGATGACGAGGTAGCCATTAATGGCGGATCTCGAGCGGAGTCGTCTCCCTCCAATCTGCTCCTTTTGGAAGACTCGTATGGGTCCTAAGAAGCTTGTGGAAGGGTCATTTCGAAGCTCTAACAGGGTTTTGTTGGTGGGTTCACATGGAGAAGCTCTCGGCCGATTTCTCGAGTGTAGCCGTGGAGACAGAGAGGAGCCCTAATGAAATCCAGTTCCAAGCTCTCATATAGAGTTTTTCCAGTGAATCCTAGACTGTAAGATTGATAACAAAAGGTCCGGATCGTCCTGGCCGAAATCGCCTCTAAAAACGGTGGGCGAATCTGAAACTATGTAGTTTTCTTTGCTAAGGGAGCCCCAAACCGCTCAGCTAGAACAGACGGCTGAGATAGGCTCGGACGGAGGGCTAGGATTGGAATTAGAGGGAGCACGCGGATCGCCCCGCTGGCAACAGTTTCCATTTTTGGAAATGAGTGTGTTTGTAGGGTCATTTTGCAGCGAGGTTTGTATGTTCATACGTGTCGAGAAACATGCTATAGCAGTCAGGTTATGGTCAGCCCCTCTCCCTGAAGCTGATGGACGGATTGGATCCCCCAGGTGGGTGATCATGGTGGGCCACACTTGCATCAAATGGATGCCCTCCATTTTTCAAAAACAGCTCATAGGCGGGAGCAGAGGGAGAGAGAAACTCCCTTTTTTCGCTAGGCACGGGTCGGCTGCGTCTGACCCAAGTCAGTGGTCCGGTGCACCGCATGTACACATGCCCTGTGCACACGCCTCATGTGAGTGGGGTCCACACTGATGTCTGCGATTAATCCACTCCGTCCGCTAGGTTCTAAGGGTCCAGTTAGGGCCCCAGACGAAAGATGGGGCGGATCCAAGGTCCTGGTGGGGCCCACCACTTGATCTAAAGTCCTAAGGGTGGTTTCCTAATAATCTAATGGTCGGATTGGCTTGAAACTGAACGTCAACGGCTAGAATAGTCCCAGGAATTTATTAGATGACTGGGTCCACCTATATTTTGATTTTAGGACATTAGTTGTTATTATTAAAACAAGTTTTAATGTTTTCCATTATTATTATTATTATTATCATTATTATTATTATTTTTTATTAGCTTCATATGTGTGCACTATTAATCATGTTGTGGGTCCTGCTCCATAGGTTATTATGACTACATACTTCATGATTTTACATTATTATTATTATAGTACTTATTGTATGCATCACTATTATATGTGTATTCCTAAACACTTTATTTTATTTATTTATCTATTTAATTTTTCTTGTAGGATCTGCCTTTAATCGAAGTCGTAAATCATTTGAATAGTTCTATATCAAGCCATGTGCCCATTCTACTCCAAAAGTTTATGGTTGATTTTTAGAGAAGATCGATCGTTAGATCGATCGTTAGATCGATCATTGAAACATTGCGAACCTAATGAAGGTGAATGTTCAATGAACTAGGTTTACGTTACTAAATTAGATTTCCATGATAACACTTGAGTACTGTAAAGTACGGGGCGTTACAATCTACCCCCCTTAATAGAAATCTCGTCCCGAGATTTGTTAACAAGCCATATTTAAACGTACCACACCCCTAAGCATCTAGTCTTGTGTATCAATTCCTTCTAAACATTTGGAACCATTCTAGTGTTAACCAATACTAAGAATTTGTTTAAAGGTTTACCTACATCAAATGTCTCATCGATCCACTAAGAGTTAGGCGACCACTAATGATAATATTTTACCTTTCTCTTTACTTTCTTTTACTTCTAATGATAGTCCTTAATTATTCAAAGTGTATTAGCAATTTCTATTTTCAGCGTTAAGGGTAACATGAATAGATGGTCATAGTAGGTTTGAGCCCGATACATCAATCCTTTGCCTACGCAAAACAGAGGATTTTCTGTATCAATCCCTAACCTTGGTAAATCTCGATCTTCTGCCTGATCAGGGCATTGAGATCATTGAAATCTTCTAGGGTATGAGGTTTGGATCAAACAACGCAACTTCGCTTAAATGTAGTTCCATCAACTCATGATTTTGATTATTCTAAACTCCTGGGAGATATCAATTACCCTGTTACCTCCATAACGGATAAGACCATGTGGCCCATTACGCTTCCAATGTGCACTCTGATTATCTAAGTACAACTTGGAAGTTTCAAGACGAGAATCTTTACATGGAACCTAGGTTTAAAGGTTGCCAAGTTCATTCCAGATTTTTAACCTAATTTCAATGCTTAGCCTAAGGTCGAAATTTTCTTACCTAAATTCTTATACCTCACTTTTAATTAATCATAAGTGCTGAAATTTATGAACGCCATCATTTCTATCTAATAAGATGCGTTTAGGGGAATCAAATTGCGATTCCTAGTACGATTCTCTTAGATTCATGAAGTTCCTATGTTTGTACAATATGGTGGGTAAGGATCCTGCTACGATGACTGAGTCCACTTCATATGCTGAAAGTATGACAGTGTTACTTCTAATTAATGAGGTCTTAGGAAAATTCAGATCCTAGATTTCTAGAAAAATTTTCCTTTGGAAGTCAAATATAGGAAACGCTCTTGCGTAGCCTCGTGTACATTATGATGAGTACTTGGTACACATATTTAATTACTAAGTCCAAATAACCATTTTGGTAGTTTACAAGGGACTTGAAGTTTTCGTTTCTAAGTTCAAATGACTAAGCCTAATATCTTAAGGAACCTAAGTTCATTTCTAGGTCCTACGACCATCCAAACAATTCCACAGGGAGCGTAGAACCTCAAGTTTCTATGTTCTCAATTTCTCCTAGCTACAAGGGGGTTCTCATAGGTTTAAATAGTTGTTCTATAATTTCTAAGGGGACCTAAGATTATGAGCCTCTATATTATCAATGTCCCCTTCTTATAAGGGATCCCACATAAATACAAATGACTATCTTAATAATTTATATGGGAACTTAAGTTTTGGTTTCTACATTCTCAAAACTCTTCTAAGTCTAAGGGAATTCACCTAAGTTCAACATTCTAATTTCACACATCTTAACTCGAGACATTTAAGGCTTGTATAAGATCATTTTTCAAGGCCAAGTTTGTCCAAACTATGCTCTGATACCAACTGTAACGCTCCGACTTTTTAGGACCCGAGTACACGACTCGTTTCCCAAAAACCCGAGTGTTAACCTTAAAGGATGGTCAAAGTTAAGTATATATTTTTTTTCTTTTATCTTTTATCAGATTAAGCAGATGAGCGTAGAATGAACAAGTAAGCATAAAGAAAAATTTCAAATTTCATTTAAAATATATAAGTGAGTGCCCATAATGACTTATACAAACCAATGTCTCCAAAATTTACAAATACAAGAATTTCATGATCCAATACATGAGAAATAATATAATGCAAGTAAATTAGAGCTGCAAGACCCCTCAGCTCCTCAAGGTAGACATAATCAGGCAATCCTGGCCCTTGAACTCGGCTCCTTATCAGTATGAATGTGAACATTATTAGGGCCACCTATGCTACCTGTACGATTATATATTTGATGGATGAGTAGCTAACTCAGTGTGAACTCCCCTCAAGATTACACACCGCCGCATTAGGTAAGAAATAATATGAAATATCCAGACAACCAAAACATAGTAAATGCAGTCTTATTAAGTGCATGGATGTATGGAATGCGTTCACGTCCCGGAGATGCTCATCCGTGCGGACAGGGCCGTCGCCCATGTAATGTGTTCATGCCCCGGGGATGCTCATCCGTGCTAACAGGGTCGCCACCCAAGCAATGCGTTCATGCCCCAAGGATGCTCATCCGTGCGGACAGGGCCACCGCCCATGCAATCATCGAACCTGAGAAACATCATCCAGTCAGAACATCGAACCTGGGACACATCATCCAATCGGAACTATACGTACATCACGTACGATAGCAATAGATGTTGGTCTATGCGATGTATGCATGATTAGCCTGTCCATTATTAATCCAATTTATACTCAGCCATTTTAAATAAGCTCATGGTCACTACGGGGAGCTTGTGGCCCAGCGTAGGCCGATAGCTCGGGCATAGGTCCCATACCACCACCCCCGGCTCATGAGATTACCATCTTAGGATGTCTAATGGAAACCTGTCAACTAGTGGCATTCATATTACAATATAGGGGCTTACCACCACATGGTTGTATAAAAATGGTACATCGAACCACATAGGGCAAGTATCAAACCATGCGATAAAGACCGTCCTTGAAAACCACATAATACAATGACTCATGGATGGTAGACCCACATCAATGTCCAATTCAAACCACCATTCTACAACCACTAAGTCGAAGGCCCATTATAATTATAATTAATCAGGTTACATCCTAAGTATGGGTGTACATTTATAAGTGGGGGTTTTCCACTGATGTACCAGTTTAAATTCCATAAACAATCCACAAAAAGAAATCCATAAGCATGAACAATTATACAAGATAATCATAAAGCATATAATGCTGCAATTCAATTTCCACCAGTTAACACATGTGATTATAAAGGGAGATATCAATTATGAATTTAAATAAAAGCTATAACTTAAGCTAATGAGAAGATGGAAAGCTCAAGGGGAAGAATCATCACCTTATACTTTGAATCACCTACTAGTGTCGCTAAGTGCCTACGCCCTTAGAATTGTATCCTACCACAAATCATGAACTTGTACAATTAGGTCCAAGTTCTAATCACTATATAGGGTTTTGCATTTACTTATCTTAGGGTTTTGAGGTAAGATTAGGATTTTCATCCTAGAGTTAAGTTCTAGGCATATATTTCTGGGATTTGAATGCTAATTAATGTAAAATTTATTTACCATGCTAATACCTAGTAACCATAACCTAATTATTAACATTAACGATAGTATTAATATTAGTTAACATACTACTAAAAATCATTATGATGATAATTAACATTATACTCCACTATTTATAATAATATTTAAGATTGACAAAACAAAACATTAGTATTTAGTAATGATATTATTTTATTTTATTTTATTCTTGTCTATCATAACTAATATTAGTATAGATCATTTACTAATGGCTATTCTTATCCAATATTCATAGTAGAAGTATAAATCAGTGAATACTAATAATGATGACTCGCAAGTTCATATTTAAATATACTAACATCATCTAATATCCTATTAACGATTAATAGCCTCTTAAATAATACAAGTTGTAATAATAAAATCTTTACTAATGATGGTATTGGATAGTGTGATCTATTATAAAGGATAATATCTAGGGATGGTAGACAAATACCAATGTCTAACATCGAATTGTGGTAGTTTGTTTATAATAACTAATATCAACATACATAGCTTGCTAATGGCTAAACAAAATTAATAATCATGATGACTATAACAATACCAATTCATGATAACAAATCAACGAGTCATTTTGAGAGAGAAAACTAACTTACATTAGCTGGCTTGTTAGCAAGTTGAGTTTGAAAGGTCCCACGAATATGGTTACTTGGGCCTGAATTAGAGTGATCAGGCCCACAAGAATTTGGTCCTTCAAGTGGCCCAATTTGGACTTGGAATTCTTCCATAAACAAGACTTGAACTGGGCCTGACCTCGTCCTGATTTGGCCTAATGCTGCTGCCCATTTGTTGCCCGAACTGGGCTTGAACTTAGCCCAACTGTGTTCCAGAACTGGTCCTGGACCCAAAACAGTTTGGTCCAGCAGCTGCAGCCCAAGACTGGGACTAGGTCGTCTGACCTGGCCCAGCAACACGGCCCACTAAGCTTTCCTCAGGAGAGACCCATAGGGAGTGCAGTCCACTATAATACAGTGAGGCCCACTGAAATTTTGTGTGTGTGGTGCGGCCCACCTGACCTCACAGAGAGTGCGGCAATGGAAGCAGCAACACAACAACGTTACCACACAACCTCTTCCTCTTTCTGTATCTCTTTTCCTCCTTCCTTCATTTCTTTCCTATTCCCTCTCTTTTCTTCTCACAAACCTAGTCCAGCAACATCTGGACACGAACACAACTCACCTGAGTTGGACTACACCTCAACTTAACTCGGTATAACAACCGGAGCCATACCTCATTGCCTCCCTCTCTCTATTCTCTCCTTTCTTTCTCTTTCCTTCTTCACTCTCTCTCTCTCTCTCTCTATTGAAGGTCCAACATCCCTGGACGACTTGATTCCGCTCGACTTAAACCGAATCGAATGTGGTTTGGACGAGGAAGACGAGGTAGCCATTAATGGCGGATCTCGAGTGGAGTCGTCTCCCTTCAATCTGATCCTTTCAGAAGACTCGTATGGGTCCTAAGAAGCTTGTGGAAGGGTTATTTTGAAGCTCTAACAGGGTTTCGTTGGTGGGTTCGCATGGAGAAGCTCTCGGCCAATTTCTCGAGTGCAACCGCGGTGATAGAGAGGAGCCCTAATGAAATCCAGTTCCAAGCTCTCATATAGAGTTTTTCCAGTGAATCCTAGACTGTAGGATTGATAACAAAAGGTCCGGATCGCCCTGGCTGAAATCGCCTCTAAAAACGGTGGGCGAATCTGAAACTATGTGGTTTTCTTTGCTAAGGGATCCCTAAACCGCTCAGCTAGAACGGACGGCTGAGATAGGCTTGGACGGAGGGCTAGGATTGGAATTAGAGGGAGCATGCGGATCGCCCTGCTGGCAACAGTTTCCATTTTTAGAAACGAGTGTGTTTGTAGGGTCATTTTGCAGTGAGGTTTGTATGTTCATACGTGTCGGGAAACATGCTATAGTAGTCAGGTTATGGTCAGCCCCTCTCCCTGAAGCTGATGGACGGATTGGATCCCCCAGGTGGGTGATCATGGTGGGCCACACTTGCATCAAACAGACACCCTCCGTTTTTCAAAAATAGCCCGTTGGCGGGAGCAGAGGGAGAGAGAAACTCCCATTTTTGGCTAGGCACGAGTCGGCTGCGTCTGACCCGAGTTAGTGGTCCGGTGCACCGCATGTACACATGCCCTGTGCACACGCCTCATGTGAGTGGGGTCCACACTGATGTCTGCGATTAATCCACTCTGTCTACTAGGTTCTAAGGGTCCAGTTAGGGCCCCAGACGAAAGATGGGGCGGATCCAAGGTCCTGGTGGGGCCCACCACTTGATCTATAGTCCTAAGGGTGGTTTCCAGATAATCTAATGGTCGGATTGGCTCGAAACTGAACGTCAACGGCTAGAATAGTCCCAGGAATTTATTAGACAACTGGGTCCACCTATATTTTGATTTTAGGACATTAGTTGTTATTATTAAAATAAGTTTTAATGTTTTCCATTATTATTATTATTATCATTCTTATTATTATTTTTTATTAGCTTCATATGTGTGCACTATTAATCATGTTGTGGGTCCTGCTCCATAGGTTATTAGGACTACATAATTCATGATTCTACATTATTATTATTATAGTACTTATTGTATGCATCACTATTATATGTGTATTGCTAAATACTTTATTTTGTTTATTTATCTATTTAATTTTTCTTGTAGGATCTGCCTTTAATCGAAGTCGTAAATCATTTGAATAGTTCCATATCAAGCCATGTGCCCACGCTACTCCAAAGGTTTATGGTTGATTTTTAGAGAAGATCGATCGTTAGATCGATCATTGAAACATTGCGAACCTAATGAAGGTGAATGTTCAATGAACTAGGTTTACATTACTAAATTAGATTTCCATGATAACACCTGAGTACTGTAAAGTACGGGGCGTTACAAAGGTTTTGGTCGAGCCCAAGTTCTGATCACAATGGATGGTTTGGATTGTCCCAACGGGGTAAGGTGGTGGGCCAATGATCAGAGAAATGGACGTGCATTCGTCGGCTACAGAAACAGAGGAGAGAGAGTGAAATCTCTCCATTTTTGGCTAGGCATGGGTTAGCGTGCTCTGACTGGCCAGGCGCTTTCGGTGCATGGCGGGTATGCCCCCAGTCATGCACACACACGCCGTTAAGTGGGGTCCACAATGATGTTTGTGATAAATCCACACCGTCCATTCTATTTCTGGGTCCCTGATCAGGGCCTCTAAATGAAAATCAGGCAGATCTAAACTTTAGGTGGGCCCCATTATTGATTTCATATTTAATTAGTGAGTTATGGGGCCCACGGAGGTATGTCAGCAAATCTAGTCCGTTCATTCATTTAGCAGGGTTAGTTAGGGCAAAGGAATAGATTTGTGGCCGATCAAACAGGTGGCCACACAATTGAATTCCAATGCAGATTGTGACTATCCTTTGTTCTGACAACTAATTTATTTCTAATTAAAATCCTTATTGATCTTAAGGGCTCCTAAGGCTGCCCGATTGAAATTCATTAGTTAAATTCACTAGCATATTGTTTGCAATGCAATCTGAAGCTATGTGGACCTGATGTGCAGTGGATTTGCTGGGTTGGGTTCCAAAAACTGACGATGTGTGTTTTAATTATTTTTATAGAGCATTATGTGAAGTTTGGTCATGATCAGATTCTCATAGCTAGGTCTTTTGATGTTTGGCATTGGTCCCATTATGATGTGATGGTCCATCTTTAAGATTAGCAGATGGGTCACTTGATTTTAAGATGTGGAGATTCCTTCCAATGATCTAAGGACCCTAAATTAATTTAGGTGCTTTTGTATCACTACAAGAAATATGGTTTTTACCGACGAAACTTTTACCTACGAAAATAATTTTCGTGGGTTAAGTTGACTTTTACCGACGAAATAACTTTTACCTACGAAATCAAATTTTGTTGGTAAAAGACATCTTTACCTATGAAACTTTTCGTAGGTAAAGGGTGTTTTGAGTTTTTCTAATTCCAATAAACGAGAACTTTACTTTTACCTACGAAATTTACTTTCGTAGGTAAAAGCCATCTTTACCTACGAAAATATTCGTAGCTAAAGGGTGTTTCGAATTCAAAAAATTGAAAAGTTTACTTTTACCTACAAAATATAATTTCACAAGTAAAAGTCATCTTTACCTACCAAAACTTTCGTAGGGAAAGGGCATTTTGAATTTATGAAAAAACAAAAAAAAAAAAAACGAAAAGCTTACTTTTACTTAAGAAAATTAATTTCGAAGGTAAAAGCCATCTTTACCTATGAACATATTCGTAACTAAAGGTTGTTTTGAATTTTTTCAAATTACACAAAAACGAAAACTTCACTTTAAGCCATCTGTACCTACGAAAATATTCGTAGCTAAAAAATCAAAAAGTTTACAGGTAAAAGTCATCTTTACCTACCAAAACTTTAGTAGGGAAAGGGCGTTTTAAATTTTTGAAAAAATAAAAAAAAAATGAAAAGCTTACTTTTACCTACGAAACTTAATTTCGTAGGTAAAAGCCATCTTTACCTATGACAATTTTCATAAGTAAAGGGTGTTTTGAATTTTTTCAAATTACACAAAAATGAAAACTTTACTTCTACCTATAAAATCTTCTTTCATAGGTAAAAGCCATCTTTACCTATGAAAATATTCGTAGCTAAAGGGTGTTTTGAATTTTTCAGAAACCAAAAAATTAAAAAGTTTATGTTTACCTACCAAAACTTTTGTAGGGAAAGGGTGTTTTGAATTTTTGAAAAAAAAATTAAAAAAATGAAAAGCTTACTTTTACCTACGAAAGCCATATTTACCAACGAACATTCGTATGTAAAGGGTGTTTTGAACAAAAACTGAAACCTTTACATTTACCTATGAAATCTATTTTTGTAGGTAAAAGCCATCTTTACCTATGACAATATTCGTAGCTAAAGGGCATTTTGAATATGTACTTTTACCTACGACATCTACTTGCGCAAGTAAAAGTCATCTTTACCTACGAAAATATTTGTAGCTAAAGGCTAAAAAATCGAAAAGTTTACTTTTACCTACGAAAAGTCATCTTTACCTACAAAAACTTTCATAGGGAAAGGGTGTTTTGAATTTTAAAAAATAAAAAATGAAAAAAAAATGAAAATCTTACTTTTACCGAGCCATCTTAAAGGGTGTTTTGAATTTTCAAAAAATTGAATAGTTTACTTTTACAATTTCGTAGGTAAAAGCCATCTTTACCTATGAAAATATTCGTAGCTAATGGGCGTTTTGAATTTTGTCAAATTACAACAAAACGAAAACTGTACTTTTACCTACGACATCTACTTTTGTAGGTAAAAGCCATCTTTACCTACGAAAATATTTGTAGCTAAAGGCCAAAAAATCGAAAAGTTTACTTTTACATATAAAATTAGAAGTAAAAGCCATCTTTACCTACAAAAACTTTCGTAGCTAAAGGGTGTTTTAAATTGTAAAGTTTACTTTTTACCATCTTTACCTACAAAAACTTTCGTAGGAAAAGGGTGGTTGTTTGAATTTTTAAAAAACAAAAAACTGAAAAGTTTAAAACAAAAAACTTTCGTAGGGAAAGGGTGTTTTGGATTTTTGAGAAAACAAAAAATCCAAAAGTTAATCCGAATGTTATATTTTAAATATTTTTTAAAATTAAAAATTTAGAATTCAGAATTTGTATTTTAAATATTTTTTGAAATATTTTTTAATAAAAATGATATTTTGTTAAAAGAGAAAAAAATACACATTTTGAAAAAAAAAATGTTATTTTTAATAGGAAATTAAATTTTATCTGTGAACAAAAAATTACTAAATTATTAGGTACATCCACTAATTGAACCTTTAATCATTTTTGGGCAATCTAATTAGTTCAGATTGAAGAGTAAATAACTTCAGATGTTTAAATCAAATTTCACTAAAATTGTTGATCAATCTTATATGCTTAATATCTTTCTCATATGTAGCCTGATTGAGGCGAGTAACTAGTCAAATTGAGAGTATTGATCAGTAAAATAGAGTGATGGACTAGATATGTAAAATGAGCCAAATATTTTGGTCAAAATTATGACCCAACTTACTGACCTCGTGAGAACCTAAGAATTGATATTAGTAAGTTTTGTGGGCCCCATCATGATGTGTGTCGAACATCAACACTGTGGATTTGATGTGTCCCTTTTAGGTTATGAGATATTTCAAAAATTTTCTGTATGCAAAACTCAAGTGGGCCAACCATCTAAAACTATGTGAAGACATCCTAAAAATATAAAAACAGTTGGTGGGGCCCACATGAGTTTTGGATGCAGTTGAAACTTAGTCTGACCCCTCATCTAAGTGGGACACACATAATGAGTGGGTTGGATATGTGAATCACATTTAGGCAGGCCCAATATTTGATTATGAATGTTTTAAGGAAACCCTTCTCCATTACATTTAGGTGAGTTACTCATTACCCTTACCAAGTAAACTCTGTGGAGTCCACTGTTATTTATTTATTTTATCCACTCCATTCATCCCTTTAAGTTATAAGATTGGCTGATGAAACAAAATAAGTCCAATCACCATATCAAAATATCTAGTTGATACACTTGCTATTTCTCAGGAATTTAAAGTAACACTTAGATTTAATGATTTTAACCTTGTGATTTACAACTCTTAAATGACATATGGTTAAAACAAATTAGCCGCATTTAAAGAGTTAGGATTAATCGATTGGTATAATTCTCATACCATAGCTTGCTCCTAGTTGTATAATTGAACGAGCAATTTTCATCTAGATTGGCAATAAGTCACGTAGTATGTTGTTTAAAAGGTTTGATGCCCATGCTAACTTCAGGTTAGCAAAATTCTTAGAATAATAATTCTTAAGTGGTTATAAATTTAAATTAATTTATTATACAAAAAATAAATAACATTTCTTTAAAAAAAATGAAGTATTTAGATTGTAAGTTATTTAAATTATTTATCAGTAAAGTGTCTTTTAGCGACGAAATAAAAAAATTGTCGGAAAAAATTGGCGTTTTTGAATTTTTTGATAAAAATAAAATAAAATTTGAAATGGACTACGTTACAGGAAACAGTATTGAATGAGCGTCAACCATTAAAAACATTTTGGGGGCCATAAAAGTTTTGGATCGAGATGAATTTTGTTTTTCCTCTTCATCTAGGCCTGTATGACCTAATAAACAGATTAGATGTCAAATAAACAGGAAAGTGGGCCTTAGGAGGATTTTAATGATGAATATCCAATCACTATTGTTTTCATGTGGTGTGGTCCACCTGATATTTATATACTCTCATTTTTTAGTCCCACCATAATGTATGTTTTATATCCACACCTTCCATCCATTTGGAGAGATTGTTTTAGGGCAATATCCAAAGAACGAGTTAAATCCAAAGCTCCAATGGACCCCAACACAAAAAATAGTGGGACAGTGACGCCCACCATTAAAAACTTTTAAAGGAAACAAAAGTTTTATATCAAGATGATATTTGTGTTTTCCCTTATTTAATGTATTTTTTAACTTTTGAACAGGTTGGATTTTAAATAAACATTATGGTGGGCCTTAGGATAGTTTCAACAGTTGGAATCACTCTCCCACTGTTTTCTGTGGTGGGGTCCACTATAGATTTTTGTCTTCATGGCTAAAATGATATCTTAAAATGTATGGACGATGTGGATACAACACATGTACATCATGGTGGGTCC
Source organism: Magnolia kwangsiensis (assembly GCA_037074715.1). Lineage (NCBI taxonomy): Eukaryota > Viridiplantae > Streptophyta > Magnoliopsida > Magnoliales > Magnoliaceae > Magnolia > Magnolia kwangsiensis. The sequence continues at coordinate 19,453,757 of CM073582.1, forward strand.
ATAGAACTTGGTGACGTCACTTCGTCTCGCTGCTCAACGTGTCAGTATCTAATCCATGTGATTGGACCCTAGTAAGTTTTTAATAATGTCCATGGACCCACAACTGTCAATGGAATGGGCCAAGGTGGGGCCAATAGCTGTATACACTGGGAAGCCCACTATCTCACGTGACATTGGCCCACCATAGAGTTTATTTTATTTGCCATCCAAGCGGTTGATTTGGTCATACAGGGGGAACAATACGATCAGTTTGATAAAAAATTTTGAGTGGCCCCTCCCAAAAAATGGTGAGCATGAAACTATTTTGAAACATGGCCTTAAAAAATATGTGTTCTATCTAAGCCGTCCATCTATTTTGAAATATTATTATAGGGCCTGAAACTAAAAATCAGCTAGATAGAAGGCTAAAGTGGACCACACGGTAGGAAACATGGAGATTAAAAGTAGGAGTACTTCCTATGGTGTGGTCCACTTGGGAGTTCAATATACTTTATTTTTGGGATTAAGAATTAAAATATTTTAGTAAAATTAATTGACGGAATGGATTAAGCAAAAACATCACGGTGGGCCCCGCAGAGTGCCTGAGAGGACCTTTATGCCCCTACGCCCAAATTGGGAGCACACTCAAAACCGTGTCGCGCCCAAATCTTCCCCCCATCTCTCTCTCTCTCTCTCTCTCTCTCTCTCTCTCTCTCTCTGTCTCACTTCATTCATTCTCTCACCTTCCTCCTTCTCTTTCTCTCTCTGTTCCCACCGTCAGCGCCCTCGCCCTCTTCGTCTCCCTCTCCCTCTCCCTCTCTCGAGGTCCCTCGCCGTCTCCCTCTCCCTCTCTCGCGCTCCTCCCAAATAGGGAAAAATATGGAAGGCACATCTCACGAGATTTCGATTGTAAAACCCTCTAATCTCTGCTTCGACTGCACATTGCCTTCAGATCACGAATTTGATTACATGCATAAAAGGGCGTTTGGATCTTTCATCATACGAGAAGTGTTACTCGATGAAGAGTATTGGGTGAGTCCTACATTGTATTTACAACCTTAACCTAAACTTATAACCTTAACCTGAACTTATAACATAAACCTAAACTTATAACCTAAACCTAAACCTATTCTCAAATCCTAAACATATAACCTATAACCTAGCCTAATCTTAAAGCTATTTCCATAAACTAACTTTAGTCTTTTCATTGTAGACATGGATAAGAGTTGGATGTGAGTTTGGTGAGGGACACAATTTGAGGTACCACCAGAGAGCAGCTGGAGAAGAAGAGTGAGCAGTTGGAGAGGCAGATGTAGGAGCAGGAGAGGAGAATGGACGATCTGCCGAGGCAGAGGGAGGAGTAGGAGAGGTGGATGGAGGATCTGACGAGGCAAAGGGAGGAGTAGGAGAGGAGGATGGAGGAGATGCGGGTGGAGCATGAGCGACAGATGACGGAGATGTTTCAGGCTCTCACTGCACGCTTACCCACTGATGTTCCACCTCCTCCGCCTTCATCTTTGTGATTTTTTATATTTTATTTATGATATTAAACTTATATGTATTTATGTGTGATTGAATGTCGTGTTGATGGATGTAGTTTATATTTGGATGGATCTACGTACTTTGGGTTTAAATGGATGTGAATGTGAATATGATGAAATATTTATATATAACAGGTGTAATCAGGAAAATTGTAACAGGTGTATATCAGGAAATTGAAAAAAGAAGGACACTTTTACCAACAAAAATTTTCGTAGGTAAAAGTTAGTCTCATCCAGGTTTTTACCTATGAAAATTGTCGTAGGGGAAAGTCCAGTAAATTTTTTAGCTACGAAAATATTCGTAGGTAAAAGTTTTGAAAATATTTTTACCTACAAACATATTTGTAGGTATATGTTTTCAAAATAGTTTTACCTGCCAAATAATTCGTAGGTAAAAGTTTCGTGAAAGCTTTTAGCTATGAGAAGATTTGTAGGTAAAAGTTCTGAAACTATTCATAGGTAAAGATTTTTGTAAATATTTTTAGCTACGACAGTATTGGTAGGTAAAACTTTGTAGGTAAAAGTTTTGTAAATATTTTTAGCTACGAAAGTATTAGTAGGTAAGACTTTTCTAACAATTTTTACCTATGAAGAAATTCATAGGTAAAACTTTTGTAACGTTTCTTACCTACAAATGAATTCGTAGGTAAAACTTTTCTAATATTTTTAGCTACGAAATTATTTGTAGGTAAAAGTTTTGTTATAATTTTTACCTATGAAAACAGTTCGTAGGTAAAAATTTTGTAAATGTTTTTAGCTACGAAATTATTTGTAGGTAAAAGTTTTGTCATAATTTTTACCTACGAAAAAATTTGGTAGGTAAAGGTTTGTAAATCTTTTTAGCTACAAAAATAATCGTAGGTAAAAGTTTTGTAAATCTTTTTTAGCTATGAAAATAAGGTAAAAATATTTCTCAATATTTTTGCCTGAGAAAAAAAACGTTGGTAAAAGATTTTACCTACGAACTCAAATTGTCGGCAAAAGTCTTATTTTTGCCAACGAAATTTTTTTTTTCGTTGGTAAAAGTTTTCACCCTCAGTCTTTTAGCAATGAAATTGCCAATGAAAATTTTCGTTGGCAAAAGTTTTTGCCTACGAAAAATAGGCTTTTACCTACAAAAATTTTCGTAAGTAAAAGTGTCTTTTCTTGTAGTGTATAGTCAACCCTACCGTCTGATAGTTGGATTCATGTCATTTAGTGTTAGATCGTTGAACAAGATGGCACGTGCTTGATGGATGGTGGATCTTTATGTTTATGTCCTGAAGTCAACGGTGATCAGTTTAATTTGTGCACCAAAGCAATTGAGATCATAGAATAGATGCCTCTGAAGTTGTAGTGGACCATTGTGAGGATCAATTAGATGGATGGTTTGATATGTGAGTTGGGATTACTTTCGAGGTTCGAATTTAGATTAGAGTGAGGGTGAACGTTCCCCTTAAGCCAGGTTTGTATTTACACTAGGTTAGGTTATATGGTAACACTCGAGTACTGGAAAGTACGAGGTGTTACAAGATCAACAATCCACTATGAAGTAGAATGTTACAACCGATCACAAGCACACACCACTTGGATCAAACCTTCTTCACTCACGTAGGAGTGGATAAACGATAAGAGAATAAAGAAAAGTGGAGAGATCTCATGGATTACGAGGAGGTAGAAGTGCTGAGATGTCGAGTGCACAGTAGATCACCTCTATGAGCAGAACCTCCCTTCCACAAGCTTCCTCTCTCTCTCTCTCTCTCTCTCTCTCTCTCTCTCTCTTTTTTTCTCTCTCTCACACCTTTGATAGCCCTAAACCCTTGCAAAGCTTTAGGAAACTCTCTTGCATACCCTAGAAGAGCCCTAGGGACCCATATTGTTCTCATGATTGCATGCCCTTACTCTTTAAACAAGGGACCAAGTATGAGTTTTGCACCATGTCGTTGATCTTGTAATGGGTTTGCACTATACCACTTAACTCTCCCCCTTTCGTGGCCTAGCTCATGACACTATGGTTGTCCTGAATGGCTCATGCGCATGGCGCATGATTTGTGCTTGAAGTTCCATGTCTTAGTGGCTTGACTTTCTCTATATGTGTTTATCTGACCAGCTTTATATGTATGTCTCATAGTAAGTGTTGATGTATTTATAAGCCAGTGGGGCCTAATTTATTCCATTCATGGGGTTTCTGCGCTTGCCTTAGTAGTCTTGTTGCAAAGAGCTTTGCACATGGCGTAGAGACATTGTTATTCAACCTGTTAGTTGGTAATTGAAGCTTGTCGTCAATTTTTGGTGTAGGAAAGACAGTGATGTCTTGAGATAGCACAATGGTGCCATCAGAAGCGTGGGACCCATTTTCACTAAATGTGAAAATTTTCATGGCAACACATTATTTATGATATATTGATATTATTCTAATTATTAACTCCTTTATAAATAATTTATGCACTAAATATCTCTTTTAAAGGGTTTTATTGATCTAGGGATAATACATTCTACGTTGTGTTTTGCCATATGTTCTTAATTACATCATGTATATTTCATGGGGAAAACACTTGATTGGAAGGAAAAAACCAAGTAAGCACATCATAAATACAAGTAATGATGCACGAGTAGAATGTTATAATGCTTAAATCAGAGTATCTACATTGATAATGATAGTGATGCATCTTTCAAAGTATAACATCTTGGATTTTTTCCAACTTAGGAGTTGGACATTCTTAGGTGTTATCTTTGATTTTTCTATTTGAGTACATGTATTCACATGTATTTGGGAATAAAATGAGTGATGTGGAGTCCACCAAAACCACCAAAAAGAGTGGAAGGTCGAATTTTACAGAGTATGGATCGACCTCGATGATGCCACTGTAAAAAAACAAAGTTCTTGGACAGACCTAGACGGTGGAACTGTTGATTTTTGTCAATCTGGATAGAAATTAACGATGCCACTGTCACTTCCTGTTTAACAATATTCTGCATGTTCAGATTTTGATAATTTTAGTGCATTGACTTTAAAAATTCGTATCTATTTTTCTACAACTTCGATTGGAGTGATTCAAAAAAGAAAAGTTGAAGCTTGATGAGTCTCATTTTATATATAAATAAATAAAAACAAAAATAAAACTTAAAGAAGGTAAATTTAGAAAATTTTAGAAATTATATAAAAAATTATTGGTTTCAGGTAGCTGATACTTCCGGAATTTTTATAATTTTTCTAAAACTCAAAATGTAATGAAATTTAGTAGACATAAATTAAAATTGATGATAAAATACCATAAAAATAATAAAAATAATATAATAACTAAAATTATCAAAAACATGACAAGCAATAAACCTATTAAAATTGAAAATTTCTGCAACTTCATGTTGCAATGGACCGCACATATCTTTTTCATCTTAGAGTTTTTGTATTCGGTGTCTTTTTAGGAATCACTTCTAATTATATTCGGAATAATCCTATATAATGAAATTAGAATTTTTTATTTTTAATATATTTTACTAATTCGAGTAGTTTCTAATATAGTTAAATTAGAGTTATTGATTAGGGTGATTAGAGCCGAAATAATTACAAATAAGTTGTATTATGAACTTAGCTAATTCAAACTATAATTTTCATGCACTAGAAATCTCATTATTCAATTCATTCTAAAAAATGCTCTGATTTTTTAAACAAGCTCTAAACTGCTCGTTAATGGGTCACTAAACTCGAGACTATTGAAAGACGTTCGTCTCAATGGACTTGACGTCCATTGCAGGACATCAAGCTGAGATCACGTCGCAAATCATTCAGCTTAAACTCGCAATGTCAGTGCATGAGATGTGTGAATATTCCTAAAATTAATCAAGAACTTAAGTTAGCATAATATTTTTTTATACATATAAGTGAGCATTGCAACGAAAGAAAAGGAAATTACATATAAAGAGAAAGTCTAAATATACATTCAAATACCTAAATTATACAAGTGGTTGTCCAAAGGGCTTATATAAACCAATGATTTATGACACAAATACAAACAGTACTAAAACAAATATGAAGAAATCTGGTACGTAATGAATTTAGAGTTGCAAGATCATCCAACTCCTCATACTCCACGCGAGCATCAACTTGCAAATAATTTACATCTCTTACTCCAATTGAATATGTTTTAATAGCATTAATGACTATCCCAATGAGGTATACCCTCCAAAATTAGCAAAGCATAAAAATAGTTAAGAATAACATTTAAATAAAACTCAGAAGAAAATAATATTCAATCTATACTACCCAATAGAATATAAGAAGGTACAATTTACATTTCATAAGGAGACAATTTACACTTCACAAGTAGAATACAAGAAACTAAAATATACACACTACGATTCAAGGTATAAAATAAGGAGATGTAATCTACTCTTCGCCAATTTAATCTTGACTAATGCATGAATATATGAATGCAAGCATGGGAATGTACATCAGTTAAACAAATGAATGGACATTTCAAACTGTTGGCCCATTTGTGTAAGAGAATGCATCCTTCAAACAGTCGACCTATTGAAAATGTAATAAGCGTTCTTCGAACAATATAATGGTCTTTCAAACAGTCAATCGGGCAGCGGATAATGCCCACGTGCCATGTAGGCATGATCAACCCACCCTTTATTAGTCTGATTTACAATCAACACATCATAAAAGTTCAAAGGTCACTATGGGGGGTTGTCACTTAGCATAAGCTAACAGCTTAGGAATTGTGTCCTATACCACCATCCCCAACTCATGAAACTTTAGCAAGTGAATTAAAATAGACTCGAAATGTTACAAGTGATGATTATAACACAATATATTCATGGTATTTCATTTATATAAACTGCTACAACTAGTAGCCACTCATGATCCAATACATAGACATTACCATCACAGATCCAGATATATTTTCAACAAAAAGGGTCCTCCTAACAAGCCACATTGGCATCAAGTTTATTCAAAGATACAACAAAAACATTCACTTCATAAGTCACAAAGGCATAAATAATCCATAAGATGGTAAGTCTATGACCAAATAACATTTATTCTACTCACAAATAGCCACTAGTTGGAGGAACGTCCTACAATACCATCTAATAATCTCCAAGTGGCAAAACAAGCCACAATCAATTCAATATACATCATCAAAGAAAATATACATATAAATACTCATTGAAACTAAATTAGAGTAAATATTTCTACAATAAAATAAATCCTAACTTTTTAGACTCTAGAACATTAATATCTACAAATTAAGAAACATACTCATGTGGTTTCTAATCATAAGAGAAAGTGCAAATATAAATGCAGATCAACTTAAAGAGAATATTAACAATCTATAACTCAATTAATTATTTGATCATACATATAAGCTATTCATAGACATTATTGGTAAATAAATTAAAATGAAACTAAATTAACTATTATAATGAAGGAAAGCTTGAAGGGTGATCCTCACATAATGAAACAAATCACTTGCACTCGATTGACTGAGATTGAAAGTGAATTTGGGGAAAACAAATCCCTACAATTAAATAAGGATTTCAGAGACAGTAAACTTCAATTAAAATCTAATTAGGATAACTATGGAAGATTTGAGAGGTACATATGTCAATTAAGTTTGTTCTAACCCAGCTTGGCTAAATTCTAAAATCCAATTGAGGTGTTAGAAAGCTAACAATTCCTACATTCCAAATAGGAATGTTAAAAACTTCAATTTACTTGATTATAAAAAGAGATTAGGATCTTAACTTAACAGTTTAACTCATCTCACAAACTAGGTTCGAACTTGACTAAACTCTGATCAACTCAACTCGAAAAAATTCAATTCATTTTTCAACTTGAACCCAACATGATCGAATGAGGTGGATCTCAATAGGGTGCATTTGTGAAAATCTGACCCCAACATCTCAATAGAGATTTAAGAAAATAATAACTTAGATTAATTTCTCATTAAACTCTAATAGAAAACGTGATAAAGTACTGGACTCACCTGTTTGTCGGCTAGAATTCGATTCCACCATAACTTGGAAGCAAAACATTCCATACCTTGAACTTGAACTATATCAATCTCAAACTACAGGGACCTACTACCGCTATTGGACCATGACCCAACAAAAATAAGATTTCAATCAGATTACAAGCTCAGTCAATCTCATTGATTTTACTCGGTAGCAAAACGAATTCTACGGGATTTCAAAATGGGTTGAATTGGGGAAATTATCATTGTGGAATGATGATCCATGACTCGAAACCAATTTCAAATAGACCAGAATGAATCCAACTAGAACTCAACCATTTAAAAGCCCCCAGCAACAAATATGGCCTCGAGTCATCAACCGAGTCAACTCAGCTGTGACCCAACAACAACACAACCACATCACTTCTCCTCCTATCTTTTTTCTACTATAATGGGTGTTGGCCTAAATCAGGCTCAAACTCGTTAGATTTATGCCACAACTCAGCAATCTTGATGAAAAGAGTCGAGTTAACTTGACTGTGACCCTTAATAGTAAACAACACCCCTAACACTCACTTCTCACCTCTCCTTCTTTTCCTTTTTTTTTTCCTCTTACTTTTCCTCTCAACCTAAGTTGATTCACCAAAACCTACTATGATTTAACTGAGTTCAGTGAGTCCATAACTCGACCTGTGAATCTTTCTTCTCCTTGATATCTTCATTATTTTTCATTTATTTTCTTTATCCCCTCACTACTTCTCTTCTCTTTCTTGCAATCAAGCTGGAATGAACTCAACATGACTCGACCCAAGTTGATTCTGTAAACATCATTTTATGCTGTTGGAAAGATCTAATTCAAAGATCTGATGGCGTTGCATGATGTAACGTCTCAAAAAAATCCGTACAAAGACCCAAGTACCACCTCAGGCAGAAATTCTTACGGATCGAATTCTTTATGAATTAAATAAAAATTTATTAAGTGCTGAACTAAATAATCGGTGGATTTAGTTTGAGCCACTATTAATACAAATGGCAAGACCCAAAACCATTAAAATCGCTAGCTCAACATTACTTGAAAACCTAGGAGAGAACCCAAAACCCATTTACTGCCGAGAGCACATTAAAATTCTGTATCGAACCTAGACCGCACGTTGAAAGTCCGATTGCCGTGAAACTATAGGGTTATGACCGCCTTACTGGGCTTGACAACCATCGCGGGAATCGAGCCCAAATAGTATCTAGAAACACATAACTTGAGCCTTGAGCGAAGTGTTTGAGAAACGTGAATATCTTTAGAAAATGAACCCAAACTTAAGTGAATTGGACCGTTCGCTTGCAGGAGAAATTGAAGATTTTAAACCGTTAGATTCTGATCCAAATACACCCATAGATCAGAAAAATTTCCCTGCACCTATCAGTATACTTGTGGCCATGATCGAGGAACAACGACCGTTGATCTGATACGGGTCCTCCACAATCGATCCACTAATGCGATCATACCGAAATCATAACCTGGCCTAGATCTATTGTTAGGAAAATTACTCCGTGACATAAACAGGTAATTATAGACTTCCAGATGAGCCCCATTCGTCAAAAATAGTCACCCTTTAGCTATAACCCAAGTATACCTGGCCTTGGGGCCATTTACATCACTTTTGAGCCTATTTAAAGACCTTAAATTACCCCTTCTCTCTTTCATACGAATTTCTCAAACCCTAGGTGAGAGATGAGAAAAAAGAGGAGAAAAGATTGAGGAGTAGAGTGAGAGTTCAGGAGATCGTTGCTGAGATTCACTCCCACTACTCCACACATCGTTTCCCCTCCCCACCTTCGCTACACCATCGATTCTAGCTATGATTTGGGTAGGGAATCCTAACCCTAATCTTGTTTTAGGAATCTAAATAAAGGAATCAGCGAAAAAACTAACCTATCTCGATGTTTAGGTACCGTTGTTCTGTATTCGGGTGCGAAGGATTCGAACTGAGTTCGAAATGAGTTAACCGACGAAAGGTGAAGACTATAAACGTTTAGGTTATGGTTTTTAAGGCTTTCAATGTCAGCAATAATTTATGATTGACTTAATTGCTACCATTTGATCTTAGTTACGATGTATTCGATAAACTATACATGTGTATGAACTATGTGAATATATAATGCATTTCATGTGTTTATTGAAATGTTTGAATGAAAGTACAATTATGATTTATGCTTACCATGACTATTAATCTAGAATACATATTTGTTGTATGTATAACAACTCCATTATGAAGGATCTGTCATAATATATACTATAACTAATTTAGTTTATGTATGTAGCATTGTGTAGTTTAAGTGTTTGATAAAATGTCTAAATGAGAAATTATTTGATGGATCGCTTTTAACAAGGGTGTTGAGATAAGATTTTCAACTACCTTATCCATATTTATAGTATCCTTCATATAATGTAAATTATTGCTATGTGATTTATGATTGAAATGCATATATGTAATAACTTGTTCAATGTATTTGATAAAATGCTCAAATGGGAATTATGTTTGAATTGTTCGTTAAATGCTGTTATGTTTAACATATGTGACTACCTATTGCATTTGAGTATCGGTAACGGTTCCTGACTGAGTGGCCAAACTAGTTTCGCCACATTAGACACGTTCGATGAATCCGAGTCGTACGGTGATTGTCGATAGTGGTTAGGCTACGTGGAGTGCGTATGTTTTCCATGTCAATTTATTCAGAGTACGCTCGTACCAATTGAACTTGTCAAATAACCTGATTGGCCTATTGTGTGTTTACCATATATGGACGCTACTGTTTGAATCTAAGGTACCGCTTACCAATATAAAACTTATTTTAACCATGATACCAAGATTCGCTAAGACTCATGAGCCGAGCATGGTGGTGTATGGGACACCGTGGTCGAGCTGTTGGCCTACAATAGGGGGACGAGCCTCTCCGTAGTGACCAGTGAGTAATCCAAACTCGTGAGCCGAATATGGTTGTGTATGAGACACCGTATTCGAGCTGTCGTCCTACGTTCAGGTGACAAGCCTCCCGTAGTGACCTCGAGTATAAATCATGCCTACGCTGAGGTGACGAGCCTCCCTGTAGTGACCTTGAGTGTGAACTCTTGAACTTGCCTATTCACTGCTTTTATCAGGGGTGATGCCCCACAACTTGCCTATCGTACGTGATTAACTGGGATTGACGACCCTAGATGAATCTCTGTTTGGGGTTAATGATATAAAGGAAAGTATCCTAGCTTTTTGAATCTGCTGTATGAATAAGCCTAATAAATTACTGGGCTAACACGATCATGCACCGTATTGCATGTGCTTTGGCAAGAAAGCACACGTCTAGGGAGCTTGTCATGTGTGATCGTTAAATGAAGTCGCTAAGGGACTGCAGGAGAGTGCATGCATCATTACAACATACCATCCCTGCATTAATAATAATATTTAGGATATATTTGTTGTACTGCTTTATCATTACTCCTTGACTTAATTGATAACATGTTAACTTTTGCCTTATAATACCATTAAGTTGATCACTCATTCCCACTCTGGGACGGTGTTTTAAAACACCAACCAGACTCTGATTTAGATGCAGGTTACGATGAGGCTTATGTGACGAAGCTAGATTTCATAGATACGGAGGAGGAGTTCTCCTACGTGTAGCTCTTAGGCGGATCTATGTAGACCTAGAGCTGCGTTGTTAGAATTATAGGGATATTGGATTAGTTGAACATTTACGTTTTGATATTTTGTGTATTTTGAAACAAAATATGTATATATTTAGCCCGGCTACATGATCATACTCTGGAGGTTATAAAACCCATACATATACTTTATATACATATCTTAGCCTTCCACTTGCATAATTACATTAACTCTAGAATATAATATGTTGTTTTAGTGTAATCCTACTCGTGTTTAATGCACTAATAAGGACAACATTTAAACATCATTATCTATGTTGCATAAATGATGCGTTGGAACTGGGGAGTTGAGCTTTGCTTGACCCTCAATTTTTGAAACGTTATACATGATCTGTAAAATACTATTGTGAATAAATGCTCCTCTGATGGCCTATTAAATGGACGTACCATATCGGGGATTAGGGTCACACCAAGACCATGCGGTTGCATTGCTTGCCGAGGAAGAAGACCTATCTCTAATGGCAACTTGAAAGCCGATGAACTTTTCTTCATTCTGAAGTTTGTTGAGGATCTGAATCTTCTCAATGATGCTTGTAGGAGCGAGAAATTGAAGCTCTAGTGAGGTTTTCTCTATGGGTTTGGAGCTTGAAGTTGATAACCGATATTTTAGGGTTTCTATAAGAGACGGAAGAAAAAGCCATTGCATTTGATCCCTATCTCTTTTATAGCACTTCCCTAATTGTCCTAAGCTGTTGGATGGAAAATGAAGGTTTGGATTTAATCTAGGGTTTTGAACAACTGGCGATCCGCGTGCTCTATAAATGGAGGGTTGGGATGCTTTACAACAAACGGTTAAGATGGAAAGAATAAACTATACATGGATCGCTCGCTCATCGCTGAAATGGATTTCCGTTTTAGGAAAATCCACTCGCGCACAACTCGACTTGTGCTCGAGCTTGTTTGCACATACGCGTGCAAACTCGAGAGGAATCACTTAGGATTTGGTTGGATTTGAGTTAACTACAATTTAGATGGTTCGGATTTCCTAGGTGATCAAGTTAGGTGGGCCATCGATTGAGCAGCGGTGTTCATTCGTTTGAAATAAATGTTGGCAGGAAAACAATGAAAGGAAGGAAGAAAGCTTCCTTTTTCGGAAGTTTTTGGGCTAGCGCCATTTGACCAGGGCTAGCAGTTTGGTGCACCGTGGTTGTGCACACCCACACCTAAAGTGGGGCCCACATAAATGATTAATGAAATCCACTCCGTCCATTCGATCTGGATAGTCCTATATCCTAAAGATTGGGTATATTTGGAACTTGAATGGGCTGCAACTTTTGATCTCAGGGCTGTTTGGCCAGTTGCATTGGAAAGCATTAGGTGGGATGGAATTGCATCCGGTCCTGTGCCACTTCCACTCTACGTTTGGGAAGAGTGGAAAAGCTTGAAAGTAGATCAGATGGAATCGCATTGGCTTTCATGCCAATTTCACTCAATGTTAGCAAGTTATGTAGGTCCCACCATGATGTGTGGGCTATATCTACACCGTCCACCCATTTTTTGAGATCATTTTAGAGCATGGGCCAAAAAATCATGTAAATCTAAAGATCAAGTGGGCTCCACCCTAGAAAGCAATGGGGATTGAATACTTATTATTGAAAACTTCTTTGGGGCCATATAAGTTTTGGATATGCTTCATTTTTAGGTCCATGTCATAAAATGAGGTTACAAAATAAATGAACGGTTTAGATATAACACATGTGTGTTATTCTCAATAGTTTCAAATGATAATAGGTATATCCATTCAATGTACCATCATAATTCAAATAAAGCATGAAATTAAGCTTATCCCACGGTAATAGGGAACCATCCCTGCCATGGGTAATAATTATGCCATTTGAATCCCATCCCACCTAATCCTTTCCAATGCAACTGGCCAAACAGGGTCTATATGACGATATTATCCAATAGTCCCATGGCTATCAAGGCTCATCGCACATCGGACGCAGATTTTTAAAAAAGGCTTTCGCAGGAAGCTCCTGCGGTGGGAACCTATGTGGGGCCTACCATGATATTTTTGATAAATCCATAACTTTCATCTGTTTTGTGAGTTCAGTTAGTGAGTCCAAAAATAAGATGAATCGAATCCTCAAGTGGGCTGCAGTAGAGGAAACGGTAGGTAGGGAAATTTCTAAAGTTGAAACCTCTCAGGGTTCATTCAACATATTTGTGGCCCCACGAATATTTCACCTGTGGACATTTAATTCACACGTTTTTAACTCACTTAAGTGCTGGATCCAGCTCATTTTTGGCCTTTGGTCGTATAAGGAGCTCATAAAACAGATGGACGCGGTGGATTTATCAAAAAAATCATAGTAAACCCCACATAGGTTCCCACCGCAAGAGCTTCCTGTGAAAGCCTTTAGCAGGTAATCCGTGTCCAGTCTTATCCCAATGGTTCTTAGGGCCCTAGCTGAAATTGCACAACTGATTTTAAAATTTGGTAATCTAGTTGTGGTTTTCAGTGATGGATTGTCATATTAGCGTTAAAGATCCGATTAATGGTGGATCTTATGGTTCGAGTCCTGAAAATGATGATGTATGATTTTTTTTGCCTAATAAGATATGGTTTGGACTTTCATCACCACTTGAATCCTGACAATGAATTTATGAAAATCAGTGTTGATTTCATAATAACGTGATTGTATATTTTGAAAATCAATGGAGCCCAATTCATGAATGAATATTACTCTCAACAGTTAAATGTAGTTAGACCTACGGATAAACTAGATTTGTATCCATTCTATGTTATATTTTTATAGTAACACTTGAGTACCAAAAAGTACCAGGTGTTACGACAAATGGATGGTCCGGATAGGTGATGCAGGTGTTCAAGAGTTAAAATGCAATTAAGTGCACTGAAAGGTTTCAGTACACCGAGTGCATTAATTCGATCATTTCTCTCTAAGATCTGTTGCTTAAATAATTTTAAATTGTAACTCATTAATAAGGTGGCAAATTTGATGACTGGTCTCAACCTTCCCGAGCATCAAGCATGGAAAAAGTTTTATGAACTGTAGAGCAGGTTGTTTTATGTGCATAAGGTGGCATGTTGAAACTTCCACTTCTATCTTTATATTATTTTCTTGAGGCTAGTTACTTTACTAGGCATTGCAGAATAAGATTTTTTTTTTCGCAAGGTTTTTCACCAGCTTGAAAAAATTATACACCTGCATGTAAAAACTTCCTCAATTATTTATCCACCTACTACAGTATTACCCATGTGGGACCACCATATGTTATGTGTATGGGACCCACCATGTTGATGGGATGCCTTAGGGGTCTGTTTGATTTCCCATTATACCTGTAAATCCTAGTCAATAAGTAATTATAACCTTTTCACTTGGTTTGAAAACGCGAGAGTAATTCCACCTCGAAAATCCATATAAAAGTGTTGACTTAGATATGTGGACTCCACCTTAATGTATATGATATATCCGCACGGTCCGTCTATTTTATTAGAACATTTTGGAGCATGATCTAAAAAATGAGGAAGATGCAACATTTAAATGGCCCACACTAAAGGAAACAATGGCCTTAATTCATCTACCGTTGAAAGTTGTTTTCTTCACTGGGCCCGCATTGCAGTTTTTTCATCATCTAACCCGTTCATAGGGTCACACAAACATGGATAAGGGGAAAATACAAATATCAGCCTGATCCAAAACTTTTAATGGCCCAAAGAATTTAATGGTAGGCATTCGAGTCTCATTGTTTCCTATGGCATGATCCACTTGAGCTTTGGGTCTGCCTCATTTTTTTTTGTTCATCCCTAAATTCAGTTGGTATAACAAATGAGCAGGGTGGATAAGTCACATACATCACGATGGACCCCACATTGATTTTGTAAATTTCTTAATTTAAGTGTTAAAAATGTAAATTGTCAGGTCTGTATTAGGAAAGATGTGGCAATTACCTAGGCAAATCATTATTACCCATTTACACAGTAATTATAATTGAGCCAAAAAATCAAATGCGCCCTAAAAATCAAACCTATCCAATCATGTTGGCAACACTCTATAAAAGAATATTGGACAACTATCCAAAAACCTCCAAATTCGTGCTTGAATTTTTGGGTGTCCAACTTTCATGGTGGGCCCTCCTAAGGAAGATGTTGGATGCCATAACACACTACAATGGGACCCATGTACAACCCTTGGATGAGTTTACAGAAAATTGACCTGTTTTATTTTCAATTAGCGATCATTAGGTTGATCGACGGCTCACCAAATTTTAAAAAATGCTATAAATATATTAAATTTACTACTAATTTTATTAATATTAATCAAACTTAATAGAGTAACTAATTTAATTTGAGAAAATAATAGGGATAAATGATCAAATGAACTGAGTATATGGGAAAATGAGTATATAGAAACCTTCCCATGAACCTAGATGTATTTGGACTAGTGGCATTAACATTACCTTTTGGACGGACCATTTGGTTAAGATCACACCATTTAGATTATTCTATACCTCAGTGATTGGATGTATCTTCTATTGACGATCATCTCCAACCATTTTGCATGCACTGATTGTGCAGTTTGGATCATCCAATTGATATAATTTTTTATTTTTTTAATGTAGCCTATAGAGAATGAAGTGGACTTACCCCAAGCAGTTTAAATGCAACTATGCACATGGGAAGATGGGAATATTTTCTCACACGTAGCCTCTAGATCACTTCTCAATAATCTTTTTAAAAAAAAAAAAAAAAAAAAAAATTTCATCATGCAAACATGCCTTTAAAAACATAATAAATAAATAAATAAAACACTACATGTTAGGTTTACAATATCTGATCCATGTAAATGTTGGGACACACCATGATGATCTTCTATTAAAACTAGGTAGGGCTACTCTAAGTGGGCCTTAACATCAAAACTTATGAAGGAGTGGATTAGCTTGATTTTCATATCAGGTTATCAAAATGGTGTGTTCCATCTTTTGCACAAAAAGGATATATTACAATGGTTGTATCATATGTAACTACTTAAATACTTACAAGAACGAAATAACGGTTCTTTCAATGAAATATGCTGATGAACAATGATAATAGTTTTTATCAATATTTTTTAAGATAAGCAGAATTTTATTATCAACTAGGGCATAAACCCAATTACAAGTGATAAAAATATAAAAGATGAAAGGATAAATACATAATTGTTATTATCATTACCATACCTTATTGCACTCAACAAAGCAATAAAGTGTCATTAATTAGCATTATAATGGGTGTTATTGTAACACTGTTACAGAAATCATTCTCAAATGGGACGCGGATTGCGTACTACCCCCACCCGTCCCTAGCTTCGAACATGGGCGGGTCCACCGTGATGTATATGTACATCCAAATCGTTTATTCCTTTTATCATATTATTTTAAGGCATCAAAACATAAATGAGTAAATCCAACGTTCAAGCGGACTAATAAGCTTGGTTGCATTAAAATGCACAAAGCATTAAATGTCAGTTGCATTAAATGCAAGAGTCATCTATGGTGTGGTCCATTTGATCGTTGGATCTGCCTCGTTTTTATTTTGATGTCTTAAAATAATATAAGAAAAGAGATAGGCACTTTGGATTTACAGATACATCACGATGGGCCTACCTACAAAATTGTCCGTTCGGAGCTAGGGGTAGTATACAATCCCCGTCCTCTCAAATGCAAACAAAGGACAGAGGAGGAGAGGCATAACCCTAATTACAAGGTACAAAAATATGAAAAAAAGAGAGGGAGAAACAGATAATTGTTGTTATTGTTACTAGTGTGAAATGCACCTAACAATGCAACAAAGTGTGGTTTCCGTCTTAATGGGTGTTGTAATGTTGTTATAGAAACCATTCTCAAATAGAAACAAACGTAGAAAATAAAAATAAATAAGAACAACCTTATAAAAAGAATAGATTATAAATAGAAAAGAAAAAAGAGCAGCGTTTCTCTACAAGCTAGCTTATTCTGTGAGTAATATTTCACTCATGTCAATATATATATATATATATATATATATATATATATATATATATATTCACCAGCATCTAACTATGTGGGACCATCATTTTGTGCATATTCAACATAACTCACACATTAAGTGCACCCCAGTATGACGATGGAATTCCCAACAATCAAGACTTATATGTGGCCTGTGGAAAACAATTCACAACCATTCAAAAAACCTCCAACTCACCTAATGCTCCTCATGATGGCTGGATTAGAGAGAGGTTAGATGCTACGCCCAGATGGTATGGCCATGCTTTAGCCTTTAGAAGAAATAGCCTCGAGGAAACCAAATTTAAATAAATAAATAAACAAAAAAAAAAACAAAACAAAACAAAAAGAAACAAAAAGAAAAAAAAAAAGAAAAAAAAAAAAGAAGAAGAGAATGTTGGATTGATGAAGGAAGAGTTATATGATTCTCATGCTCCACATGAAGCTTGATGCAAATACACTCAGAAACTGTACACATCGCATAGATTAATTTAAATAAAACCAACTATATTATGTAGCTTACCATTGCCAATAAAAAATCCCACAATCAGATTATCCTAACCTTTGATTCTTGGACACTTGTTTGTTGAAATAGGACCATTGGATATTTATCATTTTTAACCATTCAATAAATGTCCACCAATATAGTAGTCATATAATAAAATAAGCTTAACATTTGGTTCATGTTACATCTAAATTGGCTACCATAATCTAGACTGTTTAATTTGACAACTTGTATGCCATGTATACAATTCCTAAGTAACTTCTAAATACATGCATATCATCCATCACATACGAGCTAGAGTTGTTAAAAATCAATTAAACTTGAATTTTAAGGTATAGTTAAAGTAAGTCATTGTTGTACTAAATACGATAATTTTCTATTTTATGTTAAAGTGATTTCTTATGTTGAATTTAGCTTTGATAAAGTAATAAAGTGGGTGTTTGTGTGTGTGTGTATGGAAATAGTAATGTGATGTTGACCTCATGGGAACTTCCATGAGGTCTAGTTGTGTGGGTCCCACCGTGATGTATGTCGAGCATCAGCACCGTGCATTTGATGGGTTTCTTTTAGGTTATGGGATATGTCAAAATCCAGCCATATACAGAACTCGGGTGGGCCATACCATCTAAAACCATATGAAGACACGCCTAAAACATACAAAATCACTTGGTGGGGCCTACTTGAGTTTTGGATGCAGCTGAAACTTGATTTGACCCCTCATCCAAGTAGGAACACACAATACATGGATGGGATTAGTGAACCACATCTCGGTGGGTCCAATAAATGATTATGAAGGTTTTCGTGGGAGGGTAACCCCTTTCAACCGTTGTATGTGGTGTGGCTCACCCAATTCATGAATTGACTTGATTTTTAAGCCTGTGGCCCACCATGGAATGACACATTTGACTGATGGGGTAAATGTTCGACACACATCATGGTGGCGCCCACGTAACTCGACCTCATGGGAAGTTTCCACAAGGTTTGTGTGTGTCTATATATATATATATATATATATATATATATATATAGTGGGCCCCACTGTGATGCGTGTCGAACATCAACACCGTACATTTGATGGGTCCCCTTTAAATTATAGGATATCCTAAATTTACAGAACTCAGGTGGGCCATACCATCTAAAATCATGTGAAGACATGCCTAAAACATATAAAAAAACTTAGTGGAGCCCACCTAAAATTTGGATGCATCTAAAACTTAGTCTGACCCCTCATCCAAGTGGGACACAAATAATGGATGGGCTGGATTTGCAAACCACGCATCGGTGGGCTCAACAAATGATTATAAATGTTTTAATGGGAAGGTAACCCCTCTTAACTTTTGTACACGATGTGGCCCAAGAAAGTCATTGATTAACTTGATTTTTAAACATGAAATTGTGCATCGGACTAATGGGGTAGATTTTTGACATGCATCAAAGTAGGCCCCACACAGCTCGACCTCATGGGAAGTTCCCATGAGCTCGACCATATAGAACCATTTTCATATATATATATATATATATATATATATATATATATATATATATATATATATATATATATATATAAGAGCTCACGAGAACTTCCCATGAGGTCGAGCTGTGTAGACCCCACTATGATGTATGTCAAACATCAACCCCATTAGCCAGATGCACCATTCCATGGTGGGCCTAGGGCTTAAAAGTCGAGTCAATCCGTGGCTTGTGTGGGCCACACCACATACAAAAGTTGAGAGGGGTTACCCTCCATTAAAACATTCATAATCATTTGTTGTGCCCACCGATTTGTGGTTCACAAATCCAGCCCATCCATTATGTGTGTCCCACTTGAACGAGGGGTCAAACAAAGTTTCAAACGCCTCCAAATTTCAGGTGGGCCCCACCAAGTTCTTTTATATGTTTTAGGCATGTTTTCACATGATTTTAGATGGTATGGCCCACTTGAGTTCCATATACAGCTCATTTTGGGATAGCACATAATTTAAAGGGGCCCCTTTAATGGGTTGATGTTCGACATACATAATGGAGGGGCGCACACAGCTCCACCTCATGGGAAGTTCTCATAAGTTCGACCACATAGAACCTTTTCCCTGTGTGTGTGTATGGGAAAAGGTACTATGCGCTCGGCCTCATGGGTCTGTTCCATGAGGTCGAGCTGTGTGGGCCCTACCATGATGCGTTTCGAACATCTACCCCATCAGTCAGATGCATCGTTCCATCGTAGGCCTAGGTCCCAAAAATCAAGTCAATTCGTGACTTGTGTGACCCACACCACATACAGAAGTGGAGAGGGGCCGTGCACCATTAAAACATTCATAATCATTTTTTGGCCCCACCGAGATGTGGTTTGCAAATCCAGCCCATCCATTATGTGTGTCCCACTAGGATGAGGGGTCATACCAAGTTTCAGCAGCATTAAAAACTCAGGTGGGCCCCACCAAGTGCTTTTATATGTTTTAACAGTGTCTTCACATGATTTTAGATGTTATGGTCCACCTGAGTTCTGTATATGGCTGATTTTTGGGATATCCCATAATTTAAAGGGGACCCATCAAATGCACGGTATTGACGGTCGACACGCCTCACGGTGGGGCCCACATAGCTCGACCTCACGAGAGCTTATCGTGATGTCGAGAGCATAGTACATTTTCCCTATATATATAAAGGCATGCTCCCCTACGCACTTACACACGTGCATGCCTTTGCACACGTGTCATGGGAGTCGAATCCGAACAGTCCATGAGATGCGGAATCTCATGAAACCCTAAGAAGTGAATTTTCACCTTGATCTAAGATTCTGGTGGGCCATAGCAAAGAGAAATGCAAATCAAGGGAGGAAACTGTTTCATTTTTCATGGCTCATCAAATTTTTAGATCAAAGTAAAACTTGGGTGTGGGGGTTTTCACGAGGTGCTGCTTCACATGAACGATTCAGATTTTGGATCCACATCACGTATGATGGGTTCTCAAAAAAGTTCGTATGTAGTACGAACTGGTTTGCAGGTGAGCGTTTCCGTGTGTGTGTGTATTTCATTCGTCTCATTTTCTGCAAAAGAAAAACTTTAATCGATATCTTTACAATCAATAAATACTACTGTAACTTGAATTAAATAAGCCATGCATCCAATTTTAAGAGAAATAGCTTTCACATCACATGTAATATATATATATATATATATATATATATATATATATGAAATGTGCACATTTTTCTTACATATCGAGAGAGGACATGGAAAAACAGAAAGCATTGCCGCCTTATATAAAAGGGACCATCATTTGTCCTTTCACTAACAAAGAAAAAGAAGTAGTTTTTGTACACAGGGATACCCTAAGAATTTTGGAAATTTTCTACATTCTTACTTGATCGAAAGTAAAGAAATAAACTACAAGGGCCTATCAATTCACCTTCCATGTGGCATATTGTGGGCTCCATGGAGATCATCTTGGATCGTATTCCCCAATTGGTGACCATGAGATGGGTGGTTTTAACACGTTACGGTAATCAATCCGAATCAACGGTTAAGATGATCTAGTGTTCTTGAAGTTGTGAGTTATCGTGCTCCTTGCTGCACTGGGACATTAGGACATTCTAATCAATCAATCCTGATCATTGGTTAAGTTTGACACACGGCTTTCATGGTCACCATAAAAAATCGCACCGATCATATGGTTGAATCCATTGGTAAGTTGGACTTCTCTTTAATATCCGTTCATTCTCTCTATGCTATGGATTGGATGGTGGGAAATTCCTGATAAAACAGACCCTTCAGTGGATCGCCATCATAGTTGATTGGACTATAAACAATCTTGTCCGTAACCATTGTGTGATTTTTGCACCATGGCAAATAACATAGGTACCAGGCATGATGGACGGACCAGATTGATTGATTAGATTGTTCCAGCGACCTATGATTTCGATGGTAGGATTGTTGTACATGTATTCCTCTTGTAGATAGATGAGTTGCCGGTTACATGGGGATGCCTAGTAGGCAATAGACATTTTCCTTTTATATATTTTCCTATTGAGAGTGTTTTAGGCTGTTGATCCAGGCCATTCACGTTGCATGAGTTAATAGATCTGGGCATTTCAACAGCTGGGCATAGCATGGTGGCTTGGGGGCGGATTAGGTGTTACCCTTACTGATGTAGAGCAGGTTGCGGACAGTTACATGGCCAAGATGGATCAGTATAAGCCCGGTCGACTACAGAAGTAATCCAGACCATTGGACCTTCAATTGGGCGTATCTCGCAATTCGGAATAAGTTATCAGACGTAAAATATATGATTTTGGGGTAGAATGAGCTGTTTTAGCTAACCAACCCTGCTATACCAGGTTTCGCAAGATGGATTTGCAAAATACCCCTGGATTAATGGTCGTTTCACTATTTTAATTCCGTTTTTACTATACATAGTAAGTTTTAGTTTGATTATAACTCTTCATCCTGTTGGGCTTTAGGAGCTGCGCCCAACATGAAAAGAGCTTAGAATATTAAGGAGAACGGTTTGGTGAAGCCAAATAGGACACTATTTTTGGCCGAAAACCTTGCACACTAGTAGACATCACGACCGACCGTCTATAAATAGTAAGTTTACTATTTATAGTAAGTTGCAAATTCTAGGAGTTTTAGTTTTAGTTTGATTTTGATTTCTTTCTCATTGCTTGGTACTCCTATTTAAAGGGTTGTGAACTTATTTTTATTCATTAATCAATTAATTTTGAATTTATTAGAATTTATTTCTATTTTCTTGTTTTCTTTTTCGTGGATTCGATAAGTCTCTGTGAGGAGTTCAAAAAAGTTCCTTGGATTCGGAATTATCCTCTTAAGGAAGACGGTGCTCGACCTCATGTCCTTCTGTGCGTCACCTACCATGTGAAGTCCACCTTTACGAAGTTTTTGTATATCTACACCGTTCGTCTATTTTTCCGTATCATTTTAGGATGCGATCCCAAAACCTAAGTAGATTCAAATCTCATGTGGACTACACCACAAGAAAGAGTGGTGAAGAAGCATTAAAATCTTTTTGTAGGCCACGATAGTTTTGGATCAAGCTAATCTTTATATTTTTCCTTCATCCAGGTGATCTACTTAATTTATGTGTGTGTGGTGATAGATATAAAACTAGAATTTATTTAGATTTCTGATGCGACTGGATCTAGATATTTAGTAAGTCAAAAAGTATGTCCTTTGGAAACCTAAAATATTATATGCTCAATTGATATGGTCCATACCATATGAAGATCCAGATTCATGAAATTTATAACTAAAACTTTCATACCCATATCTCGCGGAGGGGTTGAGAAGAGAGGTTAATGATTTTAGGTTCTTGATTGATACGAATAGTAACTGTAGACACCCTACCCAGGCTACATCTTGAGAAGGTTAAGACCGTTCAGGAACCATGATCATACCCAATCCCTGCTTGAACAAAACCAAAGTCCGTAAAACCCAAATCCATAATCCAAAACCACGATCCGAACCATTCATCACACATGCAACCCTGCCTATACCCTATACCATGGCCCAGATCCTCATTACTCAAGCCGAAATCCATTTTTCTGAGTTGAAAAACTCAAAAAGAGACTTCCGAGTGAACCCGCACAGTGTACAAGGTTCGTACGCGTGAAACCGGCCCGAACTGAGCCCGGGCGGTAGTCTGAATGCAGCCTATGGTACTTCAGGTACCGCCGCTAGTGGGCCGCGTGCGGACAGCTGTCCCAGCTTCTAAAAGTCAACTTTTCTTCAAAATTATCCCCCCGAATTTCACTATTTATCTTTTTGCCGTCCTCCATAGCAAATGAGAGTGTGTCATGTGGCACTTCTCTCTCTCCAACCAACCACAACCTGCCATGTCATCCTTTACCCCTCTCAAATCCAGAAATTATTAGAATACCATTGGAGAAGGTTATAAATAGCCCTCTCCTCTTCTCATTTCAACACACCAAAAAAAGAGACCAAGAAGAAGTCTTCACTTCTAAACTTAAGAGAGTGGGAGAGGGAGAGTAAGGAAGAGAGTGAGGGTGAGGGGGTGCTCCAAAGCCTTTAAACTCAAATTTTTCAGTTATATTTTTAGCCCACTCTTTGCCTTCCTAACCATCCTAAACTCCCAGCCTAACCTTGTTGATCATGGTTCAACCCACGTCTTAGCCTACTTAAGAGATCAAGCCAAAGATCCATTTATTTTACAAGCATCCATCATGACATTTACTCCCTTCTCAACCCCCCTGCTTCTCTAGATCTCTAGTGAACGTATGCTCTGTGGCTTGCAGTATATCGGATCCTGTCACATCAAAAATTCCTAGTGGTCTAGTCCATTTTTCTTACCATTTTACATAAGCATCATCACATTCGCCTTCTAGATACGCCGTTGGACGTATGCTCTGTGGCTTACCGAAATCTCGAACCTTGCCGCATCAGAAATTCATGCATATGCCTAGTCCCATCACCGCCATAGCATCCATCATCCCTTGAGATTGTTTTACCACACTGAGTAAAGACCGTACATTTGTACGGGCAGAGAGGGTGCCTAACACCTTCCCTCTTTGTAACTGAGGTCCCTTGCCTTGAATCCCGGATCGCAGACCAGGAGTCAATCTAAGGTGGGGAAGTCCCTGGATTTCCCTCACCTTGCATATTTCGTGGTTCTAGCCGACCGCGGGATTTCAAGATTTTTCGGCTAGTGGCGACTCCAATATCCATAATCAGCCTATCACCCCCCAATCAAACATAAAATACAAAATCAGCGTGGGCGCCGATTTTTCAGTGTCTAAAGAATGGTGACTCCACTGGAGAATTTGCTAGAGCACACTAGCTGAGATTCGACTCGAAAATGTGTGGTACTCTAATCTCGAGGGATATCATCATTTGCATTCATACAAAAAAGATAACAAAAATAAAAATCTTTTGGCTTATTCTTGTTTAGGCACAGATCAAAATCATGACTACTCAATTTCCCGCAGCCATGACTTCTCAAGCCTCTCATGAAGAAGAGCCGGCAGCTCAGCCAACTCCCGAGGCCTCAGTACCCACACCTACACCCGCATTATCGCCAGTAGTCCAGGAAAACCCCCAAGCCGATTCAACCACCCAAGAGCTGCTTCTTCGAATAATGCAAGAATTACTACTTCGCTTGGTGACAAATCCCTCTCCAAATACACAGGTAACTCAGCCTAGTGTACAGAATAGTTAACTCCCACAAACTCCCTTTTCCTTCTCTCTCATTCCTCCAGCAAATCTCGTGCTCCCTCTTCCGGAAGAGTCGGCACCAGAACAACAGCAACCAGCAAACGGGAGTAACCCTCCCACACATCCCTACTCAACACATCATAACAATAAGGTTACAACACAGGCTCCACCTAACGGGAACCACCGACAAGAACTGGCGGATGCCCACAAAGGGAGCCAGTTTCGAGTCCATTTCACTCCCCCTAACGGGAGTAACATTTCGGAGTTGGCAGATACCCTAGGCGGGAGCCACTTCCGAACTTTACACCCTCCTCCGAAAGGGAGTGGTGTTCAATTCCAGCCACTTCCCATCAACGGGAGTCCATCCTCTTTCCAACAACATCCCATCATCGATCCATATGAAGAAGAAGCAGCACAAGCCCTACAGCAAGGGGCAAGATACCCATCGCAAGGCAAGTCAGAAATTGAGAAATTACAAGAGCAATTACAGATGGTACAAAACCAACTTCAAAGACAACAAGGAGTGGATCACCCATCCATCAAGTTCAGGGATCTCTGTACCTTCTCAGACGCCCAAGTACCTCCAAATTTCGAGGTACCAAAATTCAAAAGGTATAACAGTAGTGGGTGTCCCACAACACACCTGAAAGTATTTTGCGGGGAACTCAATGCAATAATAGGGAATGATGGAGCCTTGATACGACTCTTCCAGAAATCCCTCAAAAGCGATGCTTTGGATTGGTATACCTCTTTGGACAACCATCAAATCAGAACCTGGAAAAAGTTCTCTTAAGCATTCATTGACAGGTTCTCATACAACCTGAATATGGCTCCAAGAAGGTCCGACTTGGCTGCCTTGAGAGAGAAAAATGACGAATCCTTATTAGCATACGTAGGGCGATGGCGAGCCATGACAGCTCGGATGAGAAACTCCATCGATGACGAGGACAGATATCCATGATTGTACACTCAGCAAATCCTAGCATTTCATGATATCTAATCTCGTACCCATACGTAAACCTTTCTCAACTCATCCGAGCTGGAGAACAAGTCGAGGCGGGGATCAGAGCCAGAACCATTTCTCCATGACCACATCAGACCCCTGCAATCAAAAGAAACAAAGTAGAAGGGAAACTTGTCGGTTATGGGTATCAAAACGGCACTGCTCCTGCGCAACACACTACAAAAGTTAACAACATTGTTGCTAACACTCAAGGCAGCTAATATGCTCCACAACAGGAGCCACAGCGTGACAGGCAATACCAAGCGTAACTAAACAGGAAATACTAACCACTGCAAGTCCAGCAAGGATATCAAGGGCAGTCGTCTCAACAACAACAACAACAACAGCCTAGGGAAAATGTGTCAGACCCATACAAACAGGCAATGTTAGGGAGGAAGTTCACCCCTTTAGCACATACATACAGTCAGGTTCTGACAATGCTAATGCAAAAGCAACTCCTGACACCTCTCCAACCTCAACTTCCTCCTAACCCCTTGCCACCTGGTTACAATGAAAATCAATATTGTGCATATCACCAGGCTCCTAGCCATCTGACGGACCGCTGCTTCGCCCTGAAACATGCGGTCCAAGATTTGATTGAAAGTCAGAAGATTGCAATCACCCCACAGGCTAACAATACATCTCAGACCAATATTCTCCAAAATTCTCTGCCATCGCATCAAACAAGACCAAACACATCTGGCGCCTCTACTGTCAGCCACATTGAAGGAGGGCAACCCAGGTATTCGTCCCCACATCATTCCATACAAGCAATCATGCCAGACACAACGAACCAGGCATGGGGATACCAACAGACACCATCGCCTGGGCCATAGATATTCCTCGAAGTAGCACCAACCATTCAACCTCTTGTCTTTCTAGAAGCAGCACCATCAACACCGCCTCTCGTGACCCTTGAGGTCACACCCAATAGGTCTCATTTGTAACATTTTGCCTCTCAAGGGGCACACCCCGCATGTCCAATAAGGTCAAATTCTGAACTTGTCATTATTCCAATAGGTCTCCCCGATCTATCTTCGCTGACTTTGCAAGGGGCACCCCCGGTTCAAGGTCCCAAATTCCTGATGCCTCACCAACTGGCGCACGGCCAGAGGACCTCTCATGTACATCAAAAGGTGGAAGAAGACACCAATGTTTAAACTTGTCAAAATTCGATGACACCTTAAGAGAAACCATCAAGTCTTCCACAAACTGTCACTCAGGCTCAGGAACCCCTGATATATCTGAAAAAGAGGGCAGTTTCATCCTACAACCCGAAGGCAGTCCCATGACATTACCCAGAATGTGCCGAAGTAGGAAACAATGTGAGGTACTTCAGGAGAGATAATCAGAATCCAAAGGATACCCGGGGAGCCTTGTCGAGAACCACCTGTAAAACTGACGCTGCTTATGACATAGCTGACCAACTCAAAACTATTCCCGCGCAAACATCCATCTGGGAGCTCCTATGCACCTTAAGATCGCATCGAGAAATCTTTGCAAAGACTCTAAATGATGCACATATCTCTCCTGACGTACCCCCGAAATGGTGGCAAGTATGATTGGACAACTCTTCGCACCGCGAGCCATTACTTTCTCTGATAATGAATTACCACTTGAGGGACTCAAGCACGGGCGCTCACTGAACATAGTGGCCCACCACAAAAATTTTAAAGTCCCACTTGTGCTCATTGATAATGGATCTAGCCTAAATGTTTGCCCTCTAAGGACTGCTGAACGGTCAGGAATAGAATCATCCTCTTTCAGGCCCAACACTATGAGTGTCAGAGCCTTTGATAATTCTCGAAGGCAGGTTGAGGCAGAGATTAACATTGAGCTACAAATTGGACTAGACCTGACCCTTATCACATTACAGGTCATTGATATCCCTGCCTCATTTAACCTTCTGTTAGGGCGGCCATGGCTCCATGCTGTTGGAGTCATTCCCTCAACCCTCCATCAAAGAGTCAAATTCCCTTCAGGTAATCGAATCATTTCAGTGTTGGCTGAGCCAGAAACTGTCCTGCCAGTAGCAGTTAATATCCCAGAAACTGACATCCCTGTGATCGACATCTAGCATGCAGAGGGCGATGTATCATATCACAGTTTCGAGTTCGAAGTTGTAAATTCAATAGCTAATCCTCGCCCTCTCATTGTTGAACATGTCATTTCCCCCGCCGAACGATTAATCTGGAACTACCGTACTGAGTTCCATGGGAAGGGTATAGAGGTAAAGCCAGCACGTGCTAACATGCAAAAACAGGGACTGGGATATCAACCAACACTAGAGGATCAAGTCGAAAGGTCCAAGAAGAGGCAGCCATTTAGGTGCACACCCATCAAGTTCATCAGGGCTGGGGCAGTTTGTGAAGACTCAGTGATTCCCCTTGAGGACCACCTTCAAAGGCTCAAACCCTCAAATCATTCCCACCCGGAGTCTGTCTGGCCACCCATTAGATGGGATAAGATTCTCGAGGCATCAAAAACACATCTGACACAAGGAGCAGAACCCCCAAGCCCACCACAAAATGCAAGGGGCACGGAAACAGGTCTACCCATATGGGATCCAGAACCAGGGATGCCTCTTGAAAAGGATGCAGGCCAATCTAAGGAGACACCCTTTCCTGCACACAGTCAAGGGAACATGTCCTCGACACTAGCCCAGCAACACAAGGGGCAAAAGCAACCCATCCATTGGATTGATAAAGGGAAGTGGCATGCCCTTGACTGGACAAACATCAAGGTCCCATCGCGGAACTAACCAGAGGAACCAGAAGAATTTCACCACTTGGGCGAGGAAGTCGAATCAGATTCTAATTCTGAGCCTAGCCTAGCAAATATCATGGTCATCAAAGGAGGTGACCCACAAGAACACACAGATCCAGACAACAAGATTGGAAGAATGGAAGAATCACCATGGATAGTTGTACCCTTAACAATCGAGTCAGTCGGTGAATCCTCCATGGACGCCGATCTAAAAAAAATGCCGATGTAAATAGCGGTTGGTACCCCGGACTAAGACAGGATCAATCTTGGTTCGCAACACCAACCTATTCGGGACCTCCAGGCGATACAAAAAAATTAAAAAAATTTTAAAATACAAAAACATCATATATTCTCAAAAGTACAAAAAATCAGATATTTCTCAAAATCACAAAACATCAGAAAATCTTCAAAATACAAAAACAACAAAAAAGATTTCAAAAATCACTGTGCCAAACATCTCACACGCACCGCAGGAGTTCGAGGTCGACTCGTATGATTTTGATCACGATTTAGATTTCGAGCTCATAGGTTTGAATGAAGCCCAGGATGAAGGAAATGATGATACAGCTCTCAAATTCGAGGACTCCCTTGAAAAATTTGAAACAAAGGCCAATGTTGTGGCAGATGATTTCAAAATTGTGAACCTAGGGTCAGCAAAACTCCCTAGAGAGGTGCGCATTGGAAGATCGTTGTCTCCGAAATATAAGTAGAGAATGATAGAGTTTCTGAAACCGAGGTTGTCCAACTTTGCTTTCTCGTACGAGGACATGCCTGGGCTTGATGAAGATCTAGTAGTGCACCATCTACCAACAAAGCTAGACATGAAGTCAGTCAAACAAAAGCTACGAAGAATGAAGCCAGAATGGGCCCTGAAGGTCCGTGATGAAGTCATCAAGCAATACAATGTAGAATTTCTGGTAGTCTCCGACTACCCAGAATGGGTCGCAAATATCATACCGGTTTCAAAGAAGGATGGGAAAGTCATAATGTGCATCGATTCTAGAGATCTCAACAAAGCAAGTCTTAAAGACGACTTCCCTCTGCCTCACATCGACACACTGGTAGATAATACCGCTGGACAAAAAATCTTCTCCTTCATGGACGGATTCTCCGGATACAATCAGATTAAAATGGCCATCAAGGATCGCGAGAAGACCTCCTTCATCACACCACGGGGAACTTTCTACTACCGGGTTATGCCCTTCGGATTGAAGAATGTAGGAGATACATATCAGCGAGTCATGACTGCCTTATTCCACGACATGATAAACAAGGAAATGAAAGTCTACATGGACGACATAATCGCAAGTCCCGCACGATCGAGGGACACTTCGAAGATCTCAAGAAGCTTTTCGACAGGCTAGAAAAGTTTAAGTTCTGACTCAACCCACAAAAATGTGTCTTTGGGGCAACCAGGGGCAAACTGTTGGGCTTCATCGTCAGCGAGGATGGTATTTGGGTAGATGAAACCAAGACCAAAGCAATCATCGAAATGTCACCACCCAAGACCGAAAAGGAAATTCGATGCTTCCTCGGGCGAATCCAATATATTAGCCGATTCATCGCACAGTTCACTCCAGTTTGCGAGCCCATATTCAAGCTCCTGCGGAAGAACTTGCCAAAGGAATGGAATGATGACTGTTAAGCGGCCTTCGACAAAATCAAAGGGTACCTGCTAAACCCTCCAGTGCTCATGCCACCTGTTCCAGGAAGGCCATTACTGTTATACGTCTCCGTTGCAGTAGAAGCAATTGGATGTGTTCTTGGCCAACATGATGACACAAGAAGAAAAGAGCAGACGATCTACTATCTGAGCAGACAGTTCACGAGATACGAAGCCAAATACTTCAGCTTAGAGAAAAAACGTCTCGCCCTAGTCTGGGCAACACAGCAGCTGCGACAATATATGATCACTCACCCAATCCTTCTGCTCGCTCGCATGGACCCATTGAAGTACTTATTCGAGAAACCAGCACTAACAGGCAAGATTGTAAAATGACAATTATTGCTTTCTGAATTCGACATCACCTATATCACTCAAAAGGCAATCAAGGGGCAAGCACCGGCCGATCATCTAGCCGCACATTCCCTGCCCGATTACCAGCCATTAAAAACCTTCTTCCCTGATGAGGACATCCTCCTAATCGAGGAAGAAGAGGAAAGAAAGGCAGGGGAATGGACACTCTTCTTTGACGGAGCTGAAAGGAAGTGGAGTAGGCGCTATACTTTACTCTCCCAAAGACGTCCCAGTTTCCATATCCAGAAGGTTAGTATTCCAATGTACCAACAACATAGCAGAATATGAAGCATGCATCGTTGGTCCAAGAGAAGCCATAATCCTCAATGTGAAGAAATTACGGGTCTTCGGGGACTCGCAACTCATCATCAATCAAACAAACGGCAACTGGAAGACCAAGGACGAGAAGCTGATCCCGTATCATGTCTATCTAGAGAATTTAATCGAAGAGTTCGAGGAGATCACTTTCTCTTACATGCCCCAAGTGAAGAATTAATTTGCAGACGCTTTGGCCACCCTCTCCTCAATGGTGGAAATCCCAAGAGGAGTTGCTGAATGGGAACTCACCGTCGAACTTCACGAGGAACCCGCATTCTGCCTACAGATCAATGAAGCTGACATTCCCTCAAATGACCAGTCGTGGTATACAGACATCAAGGAATATCTCGAGCACCAGAAGTACTCAGAAGGAGCAACTCTGAAAAATCGTCGCACCATACAACGGTTAGTAGCGCAATTCATAATTACCGGCAGCATCCTCTATAAGCGATCCTTCAATCAAGTCCTTTTTCGTTGCGTGGATGAAACAGAAGCTACACATGTCGTGTTAGAAGTCCACTAAGGACTATGTGGCCCGCACATGAATGGGCACATGATGGTAAAAAAGATCTTGCAACTTGGCTACTATTGGCTCACAATGGAGACAGATTGGTGCAAGCATGTCAAGAAATGTTTCAAGTGTCAGGAACATGCAAACCAAATCCATGCCCATACATCAGAACTCTATAACCTGACATCTTCATGGCCCTTTTCTGTATAAGGGTTAGACATCATCTACAAAATCATCCCTAAAGCTTCAAATGGGTGTGAGTACATCCTGCTAGCAGTAGACTACTTCACCAAATGGATAGATGCAGCATCCTACACCACTATCGCAGCATCTCATGTGGTAAAGTTTATGAAGAACAACATCATCAGTCACTACGGGGTCTCCCATGCCATCATTACTGACAACGAAACTCCGTTCGTTAATAAAAGGATGGGCGATTTCCTCAACAATTTCAAAATCCAGCGCCATCGATCAAGCCCCTATCGTCCTCAGATGAATGGTGGGGTTGAAGCAGCAAACAAGACCATCATCCGCATACTGGAGAAAATGGTGAAAACGTATCGCGACTAGTCGGAGATACTTCCCTATGCACTTTGGGCCTATCGAACGTCTGTACGATCTGTTACAGGTGCAACTCCATATGACCTTACATACGGAATGGAGGCGGTACTATCGGTTGAGATCGAAATCTCATCACTGCGGATATTGCTAGAAAGCGAAGTCGAGGAAGGCGAGTGGCAGCAAGCAAGGTTCGATCAACTACATCTGGCAGATGAAAAGCGCATGCGGGCGCTAAGTCACTCCCAATGTTATTAAAGAAGGATCGCTCGAGCTTATAATAAAAGGGTCCGCAAAAGAAATTTTAAAGTTGGCGACATGGTTATGAAGTGTATCTTGCCACCGCACCTACCAGATCCCACAGGAAAGTTCAAACCCTCGTGGGAAGGACCATTGATCATCCGAGAAGTGCTCCCAGGAGGCGCCCTCCTGCTCACCAGTCTGAAAGGAGAAGATCTTTCCGAGCTCATCAACGCCTACAACGTGAAAATCTATCACGGGTAATCCTACCTGACTTTGTCAATGATTACAATCGTAAAGTTATACCCATCACTTACCCCACAAAAAAAAGGAAGGAGAAAGAAGAAAGAAGACAAGAGCAAAAAAAAAATCAGAAAATAAGCCTCAAAAAAAAAAAAGAAACAAAAAAAATAATAATAATAATAAAACAAATCCCTCCAAAATCTCCTCCTCACCAAAGGCAGCTTTCAATTGTACTCAAAGACAAGGACAGGATGGTGATCGGTTAAGCCGACAATGAAGGAAGTCTCTCCGCCTCCTCCATCATTCCTGACACACCAAAAGAAGAAAAAAAAAGAGGACATGCCTAAGCAAAAGGGGCGAGTTGAAAACTCGAAAGGGCGGCTCGAGTAAAAACAACGGGCATGTAGCGAACTTGGTGAAAACCTGAAGAGGCGTCAATGGTAAAAAACAGCACAACTGCCAAGGGGCAGACAAGATCAAAAACCCGGGACGTAGTGAAAATTTGAAAGGACGCTACGGGCAAAAATGACGGGAAAAGATGGACGTAGTGAAAACCCGAAAGGGCGCTACGGGTAAAAATAGCAAGGAAAGAAAATAAAAAAAATAATAAAAGTGCAGGTACAAAAAGAAGCCGAGATAGAAAGCATCACAACGAGATACAAGGAAGGGATAACTTCGAAACAACACTCTATCAAACTCTGCCCAAATCCACAAGATGCGATCTCGGATGCCCCTTCAGGGAACCAAGACCTTAAGGATACAATCTAGATTACTGCACACAACGTGGGTTGAGCCCAAGATTCTGATCCTAATCATCCAATGCATGAATCCAAAAACAAGCAAAACATTGACATTTGGCACAAACAAAATTTTCTTTCATTCCTTTAAAATTTTCTTGCAAGTATTTTATCTTCCTATTTTCAAAAAAGGCCAAAAACACCAAAAACAAAAAAGGTTTCAGGCAGGCAAAACAGTTGGTCGGCATCAAGCATTACTGGTAAACTACTATCCCTCGTACATGACAATCTCTGTCTAAGCCCCTCTATCTCCATGCGTAGGTAAAAGGCCTCATCTCTCTCCAGGCGGTGCGTCATAAGAAAACTCTCATCATATCGCCGCCCCATTGCCAAACGACGAGCCATGTCCTCGCATGTGTGTCGGAGGACAGCAATCTCACTGATCAAGTGGCCATGTGTGGCCAACAAGAAGGAAGGATCAATGAAGGGTCACTCCTCAAAGGCCTCAAACGAGTCGACAACACCTGAAGAGGATGAAGCAGTATCACCCACCATGTCCTGATCAGCAGCCTCATCCTCCAAGTGCCAGCCCAGAACCTGTCGATAAAGAGATTTCTCCGCAACCCACCTCTGATACGGCACTGTAGCCAAAGGAGGAGCCCAGGACTCAAGCTCTAACATTGCCGCATCTAAAGACCCCTGCCAGGAAATCCAAACCCGTCTGTACAAGGCAATCAGGTCGGAAGGAAAAGAAGCATGGCCAAATTCAAAAAAGGCAAACTCTGGGATGTCTTGCCAAAAGCCAAACTGATGAAGAAATCGCATAGGATGATAAGAGCAGTATCACCGAAGGCCTAGCAACAACAAGGGAGTGCGAGCTGCACTGCTGATTAGCGGCAGACGACAGAGCCAAGTTGCCTCCCAGTTAACCTGCCATCCCTGAAGCTGAGAGAGCATGCGGCGGTATAATGGCTCAGTGGCCTCAACACCAGAGGGAAGACCATCAAGTAACAAAGACAACACATCATCACGGCAGGAATCAGGCCAAGAAAGTATAGGGGTCATATAAAGGTGTTCCCATAACCACACCTGGGAAGGAATAAATCAAACTTAAAATGCAAGTAAAAAAAAAGGGAGAAAGAGAGAAAATGGATCAGAGTAAAGAGTACTTGAAGGAATGAGCAGCAACCTAGCAAGATGCGGGTACGTCCGAGAAAGCACTCAGTCAGCCCTAAGAAGAGCTCCGTCAGCACCACGGAAATGATGCTCCTGCGATGCAATATACGACGGAATACATCTAACAAAGCTCCCAATGACGATCGTCTCCATCCTGAGAAGAGCAGCTCGGCCAAGACACAAAATATCAGCGCATTCAGGCACTGAAGCTGACGATTAGATCCATGGGTACCTCGAGAAGTAGAGTAGCGGTCATACAACATCTCAAGTGACAACTCACCAGCCCCATCCTCTATAGTAGAAAGGGCCGTAAGAAATCCAAACCAGGTGATCAAATCAGAAGAATGAACTGGCTCAGATGAAGGAACATAGGGCTCTTGAGTAAGAGGCAGACCAGACAGAGGAGAAAACTCCTCTAATGACGGGCCCAACTCCAAGTCATTAAAAGAGAACAAATTCAAGGATGGAACCCAATCGTATAGCGCCGCACTTAACAAGTAAGCGGACTCGATGGAACCCAATCGTATAGCGCCAATCTAGGCGGACTCGATGCAAGTAGAGAACCTCTTAGAAACCCAGGGAGCTTAACTCGAAGATCTCGGACTCGGTGAAACTCTTGATCCAAAGATGTAATCGCTCGGAACATGTAACACGAGGCTACAACCGACAAGTCCGGACAGGTACGCCCTCAACGATCAAGATCCCCAGATCAGCAGGAGAGTCATCAAAAATGGGCATCCCCTCGTCCAGTATGTTGATCTCATGGTGACGGAAGAAGCTAGCATCTCCCATCACATCACGCAGAGTGTCCTGAAAAGCAACAACAGGCGGGCCCGAGTCGCCAATAACTGTCACTTCATAAGCAGACTGAAACACATAAGCCCCAGGAGC
This sequence comes from Magnolia kwangsiensis, assembly GCA_037074715.1. Taxonomy (NCBI): domain Eukaryota; kingdom Viridiplantae; phylum Streptophyta; class Magnoliopsida; order Magnoliales; family Magnoliaceae; genus Magnolia; species Magnolia kwangsiensis. Next base: position 19,489,062 of record CM073582.1, read on the forward strand.
AGCAACACCTATGGACTCCCAATGGCCAATAGGACTGACACCACGAGCCCCGACCGTGACTGCCTGTCCCAACACTGTCTCAATATCTCTGCCAAAAATCTGAGCCAGGCCATCTGCGAGCGAATCATCATCCGCTGAATCCAAGCCGCTTACGCCACCAAAATAAGGCCCGCCATCCATAGAAATCTGATCCATCATATCCACACCATCCGTCATCATCATACCACCATCCACCCCGTCTATGGACATCGACCAATCAATCAAACCATCTCTCGCCACTACCACATCATCCAAACCATCCATCCCAATATCCGTGAATCCTGGTGGCCCATCTAGCATGAATCCATCAAACTCTTCTATTTCATCCAATCCAACCTCACATCCTCCATTAATGGTGGTTGGAATGCCATAAATAACATTGATCTCCCCAAAAGAGCCCATTACTCCCCCACCAACCTCCATCAACTCATCTATAAAAGGATTCCCTCCACCATTATTGGACCCACCAACTTTCTCACTACTCATGAGCCCATCATTATTCCCATCATGACTAGCCATGATCAGCTCCCAAAAGGAAAAAGGACAAAAGGGGAAGAAGGCAAAGAGAAGGAGATAAAGAAGGATGGATAAAAAGAGATGATCGGACAGACAGGGACAGCAAGGAATGTCCGAAATGGGTTAGTAAGAATGAATAAGAAGAGGGAACGGTCGCTGGAAGAAAAGATGAACAGAGGCGACACCCCGATTACCGTCTGCGGTAATCCGATCACCGCCTACAGACCTCCCATCTTTGTGTCATTGATTCAGCACTGACAGGGCAGAACGGGTGGAAAAAAGTCATCGAGTGGTAGTCCGATTGCCGTCTGGGCCCACTTTCGACCACATTTTGGGTGGGACCTGCCTCGGAAGGCTAGGACCTTAGAACAAACATCCATACATCCAAAAAGGGTCCCGAAGGTGCCCAAAAGGAAAGATTGAAAGAGAACAACATCGGCAAGCTGAAGTCTATAAACATGAAGGTTTCACATTCAAGAAAGCAAGATACAACAAGCTAGTCATCATAAGGAAGATATGCATCAGTATCCTGGCGATGAAAGTGAGGCCCCAGGATCCCTCCTCCAGCAAAATGTGCACCGCCGCCAGGGGCATAGCCAGGCTGTAGAATCGGGCCGATACCATGCTGCTCACACCAGGTGTTGTACTCTCTAGATGGATCTACAAAGGCACTCGCATCATAACCCTCCAGCGCAGCAGTCAGCTCCCTTTCAGGCACCGATCTCCATTCAGAAGGACCAGATGGAGGACTAAGTGGCACCATGGGACTACCGGTCAGCTGCCAGAAGAGTCTCTCTCCCAAGTACCATTTAGTCACGCGAGGATCCTTAAGAATACGGCGTCGACGAGAAGCCTGAAAAGCTTCCTAGGCCCCAGGAGTAAGTGCCACATTCGACCGGAGATACGACCTGGATAAGAACTGCAAAAAAGAAAATTGAAGATTTGAGCAAAAAAGATAACACATGGGCAACACAGAAAAAGGCAAAATCACTCACGTCACTTGGAACAAGGGCATCAACGTTTGACCTCCAGGTAAGGTCTGAAAATAAGCGCGTGCTGCTGCAGTTATCCTTGTACCACAACATCATGTGAGGAAACGGAGGTGAATGGTCAATCAAGGTGGGAGCCAAATGTGAAAAGTGATCGAAGAAACAGACTTGCACGACTCACGGTCAGAGGAGGTCAAACCAATTCATCCTCAATGAAAATATTGTAAAAGGTAGAGATCGAAGAGGGCACCTCGATAACAGGATAGAAGCCAGTAAGGGACCGACTGATACAATGGCTGGCCTTATCCAGCCCTTCGTATAAGTGGGCAAGGAGGGCTGCATTCTAATTGTACGGTGTGAGAAAGGTGATATCCACCACGAGCGACAACAAACGAGAACTCACTAGCTCATTCCCGTGATAGAAAATCATCGCACCCATGGTGTACAAAATTAGGGCACGCACCTTCACCACATCCACTGCTTCAGTTTCAGGGACATGTTTGGCAAAATTTGATGATAACCAGAGGAGTTTGAAGCGAGGACCAGTAAAGTTCGCTGCGTCTGGCATCATCCCCAGGAGACTCATCCAACCTCCTCAGTAGGCACCTAAAGGTCATCCTCAAAAGGGACAGACCCCCCATCATATCGAAGACCTAGCTGCATATAAATGTCATATGGGGTAATCCCCTACTCTCCAAAAGGAAGTTGGAAGGTATGAGTCTCAGGGTGTCATCTCTCAACCAGAGCAGACAAGAGAGACATGTTTGTTCGACTCAGATGGACCCGAAAAAGGTGAGCGAAGGGGGTCCGCTCCAGAACATCAAAGAACAACGGTTGTGGATCCCCAAACCAATCAAGCCAGTGCGTCCTGACCCCACGCCCTCTCAAGACAGAAGGTGCACCACATTCTCGGGCAATGTCGGACAAATGCCGACCCTCACGAGGCATGAAGCAAGGATCAGGTGACTGGCGTGAGGAGCTAGCCTCATTTTTACCACGTCGAGGCATGCTGCACACACAAAATATCCAAGTAAGTACCCCAGCCCATGTCCAAGGCCCATTTCAAAAAGCCCACACAAAAGCCCATGTCTAAGGTCCATTTCAAAAAGCCCACATCAAGGCCCATGTTCAAAACCCATTTCAAGACCCATGTTCAGATCCCACTTTTCAGGTCCATGTCCAAAGTCCATTAAAAAGCCCATGTCCGGATCCATGCCAAAAAGGGTCCATCAGGCTCATGATTCAAGGCCCACCAGGCCCATGCCAAAAGACCAATACACATTCCATAGGTCCTTCCCCACATCTGAACCAATCAAGATCATGATGTGGGGCCTATTTTGAAAATCTCATCCGTCCATCATCTAAAAAATTTTTTTACCACGTCCATGCATCTGAACCAATCAAGATCATGATGTGGGGCCCATCTTAAAAATTCCATCCGTCCATCATCCACCATAAACTACCGATCATCGTCTACATCATCCATACACACAAATAGGCTCCAAATCATCAATCCGATGGTTCAGATCATCTCAAAAAAAATAAAAAAAATAAAATAAAAAGAAAGGGTGGGGCCCTTTTCTTATCACACCCCACTCCACCAAAAAATAATACAATAATGGTCCAGCCAACCATCTGGCCCGCATAAAATAATTTTAACAAAATTCAACGGCTCAGATTCGATCAAGGCAGTCCAACGGCCCTGATCATAGTCTTCTCCAAACTCCAAGAAGAAATCCAACCCATCAAAAGCTCCTAAGATGAATGGACCAACATGATTTAGCAAGAGTGCAATGGCCAAGATTACCTGAAATGGAAGGAAAGAAGAAAAATATGCTTAGAAAATCCCTCCAAAAATAGCTCCAGGGACCATAATGGATCCCTGGACGTCCAAAATGGAAGATACAAATAGAGGAGAAGGCTACACCGGACGAACCAGTGCGTGACTTGGACCATTGGACAAAATGGGTGAAAGGCGGTAGCCGTACTGCCGCCCGCGGCAGTCCGACCGTCGCCCGATCGAAAAGTGCATGGGGCAGCGGGCTGTCCCCTAGGGCTGGTGAGAGCAACCGGTTTTTGCCTCCAACCACTGGGCAATACCCAAAAAATTTTTAAAAATAAACCCAAACTCTCAAAGGTTTTTCAAAACAGTCCCGCATTTTTAAAAAGTTACAAAAACAACCTTCAAACCTTTAAGTCACAAAAACAGCTTCAAAATCTTCAAAGGTCACCAAAACAGTCCCCAAGTCTTCGAAACATACCCAAACAGCCTCTTTTTCAATAAAAAGTCTTCAAAAAAAAAAAAATTAAAAATCCCAAAATTTGCCAAAATAAGCACACAATAAATCCCCAGTGAGTATAACTTCAAAAAAAAAGGGGGCTGTTCCATTTAAGCTATCAAGCCCCATTAAGTTATTAGTGGAGGCCATCTGAACTTTCTTGTAATAAAAACCAAATGATGAGGCCCTTCCGCGAGATCGGATGAAAACGTCAAAAAATCTAAAAAATACCCCAAATAAAAATCATTAGCCCCACCGACTCAAAAATGGAGGCAAGGTGACTGTTTACTTGTGCAAATAAAAACTGAACGACGACGCCCACCCACGAAATCGAACGGATATTTTCCAAAATAAAGAAAAAAATATTTTCAAATAAGATCCCTAAGGAGTCTAGCTCAAAAGGGAATAGCTTTCAAACAAAGTTTTCACTACTGCATGCGGCACGCAGTACACTGAGGAATCTTTCATATTATCCAGTTGCGGCCAGTGCACACAACTAAATAAGATTCGATCTCTTCCTGTTTCTCCAGAAGACAATCGAATCCATTCATAATACATGAACGATTGGCCCGATCTCTATATCTGGACAGTCGTACAAATGCTAGTAAATGATTGGATCCATCTCTGGAAAGAATAATCAAACTCAAAGTGGTTGCAATCCATTGTAACCAAAGTATCAAAATTAACAGACTGCATGGCAAAAGATTACTCGCACATACCTAGTACGGGATGTTCAGAAAATTTGATTAAGTCCAAGTTGGCATAGTGAGTTCCCCGTAAGGCCGCACCAACGCGGAGGGCAGCTAACCACTTTGACAATCAAATAGACCGAATACTCCTAGGGTGACAACGTAACAAAGGAACGACAGACCAAACAGTACGAAAAATCTCGTAAAGTCGCGACAAATGCGCAGAGGCCCTTACTTTTTAGACTTGCCCTCCAATGCTATTAATAATCAGACGTGAAAGGGTTGTGATTAGTGATCCGTAAAGCTGCGACAAATGTGCAGGAGGCAATCACAACATTTTTCTCAACCCTCGTGATATGTGCAAGTCATCCTTTTTCCAGACAGTCAATTGACAATGATATAATGGCAGACAACAGATTCGAGTCACTATCCCTTTTTCTGACCAGAAGGGTGGGGTGTCCACTTGCTTTGACCTTCGGTTGCTTGCAACCTCGGTCAAAGAGGGGCATTTATAGACACCCCACCCAGGCTACATCTTGATAAGGTTAAGACTGTTCAGGAACCATGATCATATCCAATCCCTGCTTGAACTGAACCAAAGTCCCTAAAACCCAAATCCATAATCCAAAACCACGATCCAAACCATTCATCACACATGCAACCCTGCCTATACCCTATACCATGGCCCAGATCCTCATTACCTAAGCCGAAACCCATTTTTCCGAGCTGAAAAACCTAAAAGGAGACTTTCGAGCGGACCCGCACAGTGTATAAGGTTTGCACGTGCGAAACCAGCCCGAACTGAGCCCGGGCGGTAGTCTGACTACCGCGGGTAGTAGTCTGACTGCCGCCTGCGGTACTTCAGGTACCGCCGCTCGCAGGTCGCGTGTGGACAGCTGTCCCAACGTCCAAAAGTCAACTTTCCTTCAAAATTACCCCCCCGAATTTCACTATTTACCTTTTTACTGCCTTCCATAGCAAATGAGAGTGTGTCATGTGGCACTTCTCTCTCTCCAACCAACCACAACCTACCATGTCATCCTTTACCCCTCCCAAATTTAGAAGTTACCAGAATATCATTGGAGAAGGCTATAAATAGCCCTATCCTCTTCTCAATTCAACACACCAAAAAAAAGAGACTAGAAGAAGTCTTCACTTCTAAGCTTAAGAGAGTGGGAGAGGGAGAGTGAGGAAGAGAGTGAGGGTGAGGGGGTGTTCCAAAGCCTTTAAGCTCAAATTTTTCAGATATCTTCTTAGCCCACTCCTTGCCTTCCTAACCATCCTAAACTCTCAGCCTAACATTGTTGATCATGGTTCAACCCACGTCTTAGACTACTTAAGAGATCAAGCCAAAGATCTATTTATTTTACAAGCATCCATCATGACATTTACTCCCTTCTCAACCCCTCTGCTTCTCTAGATCTCTAGTGAACGTATGCTCTGTGGCTTGCCGTACATCAGATTCTGTCACATCAGAAATTAATAGTGGTCTAGTCCATTTTTCTTACCATTTTACATAAGCATCATCACATTCGCCTTCTAGACACGCCGTTGGACGTTTGCTTTGTGGCTTGTCGAAATCTCGGACCTTGCCGCATCAGAAATCCATGCGTGTGCCTAGTCCCATCACGGCCACAGCATCCATCATCCCTTGAGATTGTTTTACCACACCGAGTAGAGACCATACATTTGTACGGGCAGAGAGGGTGCCTAACACCTTCCCTCTTTGTAACCAAGGTCCCTTGCCCTGAATTCCGGATCGCAGACCAGGAGTCAATCTAAGGTGGGGAAGTCCCTAGATTTCTCTCACTTTGTGTATTTCGTGGCTCTACCCGACCGCGGGATTTTAAGATTTTTCGGCTAGTGGCGACTCCAATATCCATAATCAGCCTATCACCCCCCAATCAAACATAAAATACAAAATCAACGTGGGCGCTGATTTTTCAGTGTTTAAAGTAACATATAAAGGTTCAAATCTAATAGAACCCATTGTTCAGATCTCCATATTTGAACCTCATAGAGAGATTGAGAAAAGAAGCTAATAATTATACTTATATTACTCGTAACCCCTCATGCAATCTGCTCGTATTTTTGAACGTTGAGCATCGGGGGTGTGCACTTGGTTTGGGAATCCCTACTAGTCAAAAATAAAGGCTCTATAATTCGTAGTAGGCTAGAATCCATATAATTACCTTGAGATTGGAAAAATCGAAGAATTTCTAACTCGAGTGACTTCTTCTGATTTGATTTGTGTCATGGATTCTGGATAAGAACCTCGGCTACGGAAAAAGAAAAAGCTAGGCCCCCTTTTATTGCTTGTATGAAACACAATCTCTACTTTACTGAGCTATATACTTTCAAAGGGAATTCAATGAACTTCTAGTAAAATACTAAGATTTAGATGTCTAAACTATATAAGATAAATTAAAAGCGGAATGAGAATGAAAAAAAAAAAAAAAAGAATTTTCTGATAAAAGTATAAAAAAAAACACAAAGCCTTCAGTTACTTATTTAAGTCACGCATTCTGATATAGAAGATTCTCAAGAAAAGTAATTGTAGAGCATACTTTATGTGATATTAGAGTAGATCGTACTACATATGTGTTCAAAGTAGTAGGGTTAGAATATACAAACTAGAAAATAATAGACCGAGAACAAAACAATATCTTTGACGTTAAAATATAATAGAAGAGATCGAAAGAATAAGGAGACGTCGAAGAATAGAAGCCTTTGTCTGGACTGTATCCCGACTCAGGACTTTGGGCTCTCCCTCTCTCCCCCTTACTTTGGTTTGGTTCTCCCAAGCTTGGTGCTTTAGCATTAACGCTAAGCTCAGACAAACCGAGCCACTGTCGAAGAGATTAGCAACCGATCTTGAGACCGTTGAAGAGATAATACCAACCAGGGCTTGAGATGAAACCTACACAGGAGGCAACGTATGAAACTTGCAACTGGCCGAGCCCCATGGTTTTGCACAAAGCCATCTTTAGCAGTGCCGCTTTTGTGCAAAGCTGGTGTTGGTAGAACAGGCTTTGTGCAAAGCCAACTGCTTAATCTGGACCGTCAACTGCTCAATTTGGATCCTTGGTTGCCATCCCAAGGTGATTTTAACTGCTCATATCGCGGGTATACCAAATTGTAAAGCCAAGTGATCGTGTTTTGACTATAAGGCGCCTACAAATGTCCTGGACTGAAATGAAAAAAATTTGGATAAACACCATAATGTACAACATATCATTATGGGGGCCCTAATACCCGTGAAGGTGTTACTCTAACACCTACTCCGCTCCGCAAAGGATCAAAGATAAGCTAATCTAAAGATCCTAATCATCTGATTGGTGGAAAAATAGGCCATGGTCGACATTCAAACTAGTCAAGGTCCTGCAATCGAGCAATTGAGTACATTCAACTACGTACTATCATTTTTTAGGTATAACCGCACTGTGTAGACCCAACTAGATAGACGGTCTAGATCATGTCAATGTGCCTCACATATATGATTTTATGATTTTTGGGATCGATGAGGACACGTACGGTGGTTTGGATCTTCTTGGGATCAGTTGAAATGTTGGTGAATCTTTTAGTGATCGCGAACCTAGTGTTGTGCACGCCAGATATGAACAGTTTGGATCAATTGTTCATGGTTGGGACTTGGATTGCAGGGTTTAGTAAAATCAGTGGTGTGTTGACGTGGAAATTAAAGTTCCACGCCCCAACTTGCGGTATGTATAATATCCACACTAGTCCCTATTTTTTTCAGATCATCTTAGACCATGATCTACAAAATATGAGGTACAAGAAAAACAGGGATTGAAAACTTATCAGGAGCCATATAAGTTTTGGATAAAGCATATACTTATGTTTTGATTTCATCCACGTCTTAGTATCCTTAAGACGTTGGGTGTTACTATCTCTACTGATTCTTATAATGTAGTTCACTCGAGCTTGGGATCTATATCTTTCTTGAGCTAAAGCTCTAAAATAACCTGGTAAGATAGATGGATGCCGTGTGTGTGTCTATATATATATATATATATATATATATATATATATATATATATATATATATATATATATATATATATATATATATATATATATATTAATTAGGGTGAGGGAAGCAGATTGGCTGGTGTACCATGTTGGATAAAATGTTGAATTAAATAGACTATAAAAATCGAGAACCAAAAAAAAAAGGAAAATAAATTTAGAGAAAGAAAAACTTATTGAATTGAGTCGAGGCGTGACTGAGTCACTCGGCTTGAAATCGAATTTGCTCCCCTTGGACAGCGTCCCAAGTGCAACAGGTTTCCAGAGCAATCGACCTCCAGGATACAACGACTATGACCCGGTCCCAGCGGTGCACTCACTGTACACGGGCTCGAACCACTTGCAGTTTAATCCGAAAGTGCTGAGTTGACTCAGCAATGAACTCAGTAACAAAACCGTATCAGAGAGAGTTTTATAAGCCAGGGAATTTTTCGTATGTTGAAACTGGAATCGGAAGTCTTTATATAGACTTCGAAATGGTGCATAAGCACCCTTTACAAAAGGTTAGGTCCGTTGGGTTTAAACCCAACAGGGGCGACCAACCGGAAGGGAAGCATCTCTCTGGTTTAAAAACGAAAAGGCGCAAGTGCGAGTACACTCTCGCACATACAGTCCTGCGAGTACCCATACACACACCCACGCGAGTACACTTACACCGCACCCACACCCGCACCCGCGCCCAGCCCAGCCCGTCCCGTCCCGTCGCGTCGCGCACGCGGACGCGAACACGGACACGGACTCGGCTCGGCTCGGCTCGGCACGGCACGGCACGGCTCGGCTCGGCGCGCGCGCGCGCGTGTGTGGTTAATGGCATAGATTAGAGCTATTGGCATAGCCCCCCCCACAGGACCAAATTCACATGCCCCCTGAAAGGGGCTCAAGCCCTAGGCAAAAAGTCTATCATATGAACAAGAGAATTTCTCTTGTCAAATCCGATGTGGGACAAAACCAACACCTCAAAAACACCAAAATTTAAATGTGGAGGGAAAACACCGAAATTTAAAAATTCAAATTTTTAATATTATTTTAAAACAAATACAACAATCCCCCACATGTTTTAAAATAAAATGCTTTCGGATTAAAGCGAAATAGTTGTGCAATGGTGCCGGTGTCACCATAGACTTGAACCGACATTAGAGTAAGCAAGACAGGTCTACAGGAATCAGGTGACACCATAGTCTTGAACCTGAATCCTTTTAATGTAGATCGCAAGTACATGCCACTCACACAACTCTTCTTCTGCAAGTGATTCTGTGGTTCGGTGCGTTTCGGCCATACACCATTACCTGGATTTCATGAGTGCTCTAGAGAATTCGCCTAGATTCTCATAGGAAGCGGCCTCCACCTCCACACCCATATAGGTGAATTCCATCAAGTGTATGCAGCAACTGTATACACCACCAAATATATGGCTATGGATCCATTAAGAGTTCTAAAAACTCATCCTTCTGCGTTGCTGCTCGCACTGTACACCATAGAAGGGGCTCATATAACTCAGTGCAATCGTCTACCTCGTGTCTTGTTGTTTACCCATTGAACCTATCTCATGGGATCTCCACTTGTATAGGTTGGGTTACCGACACTGGCATCTCATATATTAGGCTCAGCTCCATTCCCTTCGATGTATCATTGACTAACTTTTTGGATAGTCCTTTAGTCAGAGGATCTGCTAGATTCTTTTCTAACCTCACAAAGTCAATAGATATGACTCCATCACGCAACATATGTTTCACTATGTTGTGTCTGAGTCTAATATGCCTGCTTTTTCCATTATATATTTTACTTTTTGCTTTCGCTATAGCTGCTTGACAGTCACAATGAATAGATACAGCCGATACAGGCTTTGGCCACAATGGTATATCAGCTAAGAGATTTCTAAGCCATTCAGCTTCTGATCCAGCCTTTTCTAAGGCAATAAACTCGGATTCCATAGTCGACCGAGCAATACATGTCTTCTTGGTGGACTTCCAAGAGACTGCTCCTCCACCCAAAGTGAAGACATATCCACTAGTGGATTTTGTCTCATCTGAATCACTGATCCAGTTAGCATCACTATATCCTTCTAATACAGTAGGATAACCATTATAATGTAAACCATATGTCATATTACCTTTTAGGTATCGCAAAATTCTAGACAATGCATTCCAATATTCTTTTCCAGGGTTATGTGTATATCTACTTAGCCTTCCTACTGCAAAAGCTATGTCAGGTCTAGTGCAGTTTGTTAGATACATGAGACTACCAATTATTCTGGAATATTCTAATTGAGACACACTATTTTCTGTATTCTTCATGAGAGTCACACTATAATCATAAGGAGTACTGACAGGTAAACAGTCAAAATGGTTAAACTTTCTCAATATCTTCTCAATGTAATGAGATTGTGATAATATAATAACACCATTTTTCCTGGTTACTTCAATACCCAATATTATACTTGCCTCTCCTAAGTCTTTCATGTCAAACTTAGATGACAAGAATTTCTTAGTTGCATTAACTAATTTAATATTAGTTCCAAAAATAAGCATGTCATCAACATAAAGACATATGATAACATAATCATTTCCAGAAATTTTACTATATACACATCTATCTACATCATTTATATGATAACCATTTGATTTTAAAACACCATCAAATTTTTCATGCCATTGTTTAGGAGCCTGTTTTAAACCATATAGTGATTTAATTAGTCTACATACTTTATTTTCTTTACCTAATATCTTATAACCCTCAGGTTGCTCCATATATATTTCTTCTTCTAAGTCTCCATTTAGAAAAACAGTCTTAACATCCATCTGGTGTACCACTAGTTTATATATGGAGGCTATCGCTATTAAGACTCTAATAGTTGTAATCCTAGTTACAGGGGAATATGTATCAAAATAATCTATTCCTTCCTTTTGTTTAAAGCCTTTCGCTACCAACCTAGCCTTAAACTTATCGATAGTTCCATCTGGTTTTAGTTTCTTTCTAAACACCCATTTGCAGCCTATTGGTTTGTTACCAGGTGGTAGGTCTACAAGTTCCCAAGTATTATTTGATATAATAGATTCTAACTCATCATTTATTGCTTCCTTCCAAAAGGTTGCATCTGGAGAGTTAATAGCTTCTATATAAGTTGTAGGATCATCTTCTACTAAGAATGTGAAAAAATCATCTCCTAGGTTAGTTTCTTTTCTAACTCTAATACTTTTTCTTGGTTGTATCTCTTCTACTACTTTCTCGTAAGCATTTTTACTAGTAGACGCAATATCTGATTCATTAACTTTTTCTATTCCTATAGATTTAGATTTCATAGGGAATACGTTCTCAAAGAACTCTGCATCCCTAGCTTCTATAATTGTATTGGGATCTAGAATATTATCCTTAGTTTTTAAAACTAGAAACCTATAGGCCGCACTGTTTTGTGCATACCCTATAAATACACAATCGGTCGTTTTAGGACCTAATTTTCTTTTCTTAGTTTCAGGCAATCCTACTTTAGCAAGACACCCCCACACTTTAATATATTTATAACTAGGAATATGATTCTTCCAAAGTTCATATGGTGTTTGTTCAGAAGATTTAGATGGAATCCTGTTTAGGATATAACAAGCAGACAGAATTGCTTCTCCCCACATATTTGAGGGTAAGCCTGAACTATTTAACATGGCATTCATCATTTCTTTTAGAGTTCTGTTCTTACGTTCTGCTATTCCATTTTGTTCTGGTGTATAAGGAGCTGTAGTTTCGTAAATTATTCCATTCTTTTCACATAATTCTCTAAATTGAGAAGATTCATATTCACCTCCTCTATCTATTCTAAGTCTTTTAATTTTTATATTTAATTGATTTTCAACTTCAATTTTATATTTAGAAAAAGCATCTAAAGCTTCATCTTTGTTCCTTAATAGATATACTCTAGTGAACCTAGAGTAGTCATCTACAAAAGTTATATAATATCTTTTTCCTCCTCTAGACATGTGATTTCTAAAATCACCTAAATCACTATGTATCAACTCTAATAGAACAGATGATCTTTCTATTTGTTTAAAGGGTTTTCTAATAAATTTTGATTCTACACATGTTTCACATTTTTCAAACTCTTCATTAGATATATTAGGTAATAAACCTAATCTTTTCATTTTCTTTAAAGATGCCACATTCTGTAACGCCCGTGAAAAATCCGTACTTGGAATCGAGTACCGATTTGACCCGAAATCGCGTATAAATAATTTACATGGAAACTAAACGTAAGTTAGCTAACGCAACGCTAGAGTAGCTGGGAAATAGTCCCTGATCACTTTAAATACGTTCTACAAGACCCAAATCGAGTAGAACAGACAACTCTACAATACTCTATAACCTTGGATCCAACTCTAAGCAGGTTTGTCCTCTGGACCATATGGAACTTTTGTATTGGATTTAGACCGCGCGTCGAAGGTCTGATACCTCCTATCTTAGACCGTTAGAACCGCCCAGCTGGACTTGACAATCATCTCGAAAATCAAGTCAAACCGATAATCACAGAGTATTTCGTTGAAACTGGACTGAAGCGACCGCGAATAGGGACGAATTGGGAATTTCAAATTTAGATCTGGCACACGACTTGACGCGTCAGTATTAAGCGTTCTGACCGTCAGAATTCATCCAGATTACACCCTCGGATCAGGAAAAATATCTAATTATTGTCACGGAACTTTCAGTCCTGATCTATGTGCGGTGACCGCTGAACTGAAACTGGTCCGCCACGTGCGATCTGCGAACCCTGCCAGACTGAAAACTTAATACGAGGTACATCTGGTACCCATGAGCTTAAGTCTGATCGCAATCGACCAGGGGACCGCCAGAAATCAGTTTTTGGACCGAAACAGCCCCGAAATGGATAGGCAATAAGTAAACTTCGTCCCGGAGCCTATTTCGGGCGTTTCCAAGCTTATAAAAGGGGTTGAAACCCTCATTCCTTCCTTGCATACGAATTTCCCTAAACCCCAGAAAAGAGAGAGAGAGTTTGAGAGAAAGGGAAGAGGAGATTTTTCCCGCTTCCGAGCCGCCAACAGTTGCTGCATCAACGCTTCCTTCCAATCACCTGGCTGGTGATTTCTACACCTTTTCAGGTATAGAAAAACCCCAACAACTTGCTGATTTAGGGTTTATATATATTCTGAACGTATTAGCTAACGTCTTCCATAAATCAGGATCTCCCACTGTCGTAGACGAAGCCTACACGCTCCGTTCAAATTCTCGCGACCGTAAGAGATTAGGTGAGGATTTTAGACGCTTTGATTGACGGTTTACAACGCTTTCAATATCGTTTAATAGTAGATTATCGACGGCATCGCCGTTTGACATGTACAATATGCTCTCCGTTTCCTGTTTCTCAAACTAACGAAGAATATGAGATTTAGGGCATTTTAGGTATATGTAGGAAGTACGGTCTACATGCATAATTTGCTGACGTGATTGACATGATTTGTCGCCGCATTAGAGAGTTAGGAATGCCTGCATAATCAGTTTGGCGAAGAGATTCGCCAAGTTGCGCACTTTGGGTCGACATACTATATGTGGACTTAAGGGTGTAGTGTATGTGTTTGTATAAATGCTTGTATTAGTATGTATTGTATTGAATGATGTTATGTAGTAGTTTGAGATTGATTTCATGATTAATAGGCTGACCTAAATGATTTCCTATATGTTGACCTTATGCATGATTGCATCATATGCATAGAAATGATGCCTTAAGAATTGCCTAAGTTGAATATGCTTGGAAAGCATGCCTTGAAGATTTGCCTAAATTGAATGTTATAACATGTGCTAACATGCTCACATGATGTATTTCAATTCCAATACCTTTGTATCGTATTAATGAAATTCCATAGATGTGTGGGACTTGATTTAGTCCAGGCAGTCGGTAACCGAGCGAATTCGTGGCTGACTGGTCATAGCCACGAACGACGCGTCGATGAATGTGATTCGTGTTGAGAGTTGGCGGCAGTGGTTAGGCCACGCGAAGTGTTTTACGCACTTCATGTCGTTCAATTCGAGATGCGATCGCGCTAGTCGAGCCCGTCAAGTAACCCGACTGGCCGATGTTTGTTCACCTTGTATGTATCATAACTGCTTGAACCTAGGGTACTGAACTTACCATTGTAAACCCTATTAACCGTGGTACCTTGATCCACGAAGACTCATGAGCCGGGCATGGTGGTATGGGACACCGTGGTCGAGCTTTCGGCCTACGCTGGGGCCACAAACCTCCCCGTAGTGACCAGTGAGCACCTAAACTCGTGAGCAGATTATGGTGGTATGGGACACTATATTCTAGCTGTCGGCCTACACTGATCAGGCGACGAGCCCTTTGTAGTGACCGCGAGCGTATTCTGAGTTCACGGGAGGCGACGACCCTTCCGTGCAGTAGAGTACAGTAGGCCTGTATTGATAAGGTGATGGGGGAGCGGTGCAACGAGTGCGAGCAACATCCCTGGCAGCCCTTGCAGTGACCTACGAAATGTACATCGTATGAGATTACTAGGAGTGACGACCCTAGACAGGATCCGTGTTGGGATTGATACAAGGGAAGTATCTTAGTTTCCCAATCCTGCTGTTTGAATGGACTAATAACAACTGGGTAATCATATCACCATAGCATTGCATGTGCCTGGAAGATGTGGAGCACTCTAGGGAGTGTGGCATGCCGCGGTCGTAAGATGTTGCCGCATGAGGGTGATCGTCGGTGAGGGCATACATCATGTCATATCATCTTGCATTAAACAACAGTATTAGGTTTGTCTGATTTACTGCTTTACTATTATCGCGTGATTGAATTGTGAACATGCTAATCTTTGCTCTATGATTCCACTGAGTTGATCACTCATTCCCACGTTACGGGATGGTGTTTGCAACACCCACCAGACCCTGTTGTAGTTGCAGGTGACGACGAGATCCAGGACGTGGAGCCGGAGATTGACGAGGACCAGGATGAGTTCTCTTATATGCAGTACCACGACGGTTTCCCGTAGGTGACCTGGATCGAGGGGGACTTCAGTGGGACTATTTTGAACTTATTTTTTTGTCTATTTACATGTATATGAGACTCAGAGATGTAGTCATACTTTGGAGACAGTTGAGAGTATTTTGTTTTTTTTCCATACAGTGATATATATTGTTTAGTCTTCCGCTTGCTTTTATCACTGGATCTGAAGTATGAATTGCAGTTTTGGTATACTTTTACTCATGTGGATGCTTTAAATCAGACAACATTGAATCATAACCATTTTTGTTGCATAAGTGACGGTCTGGAACTCGGGAGTTGAGTTTATACACGACCCCCGATTTTCAGGGTGTTACAAGTTGGTATCAGAGCATGAATGAGAGTATACTGGGCCTGGGTTATGGTCTTGCGACGTACGCTGTCGCTTCCTTTGACTTAGGTGGGTGCGAGAAGGGTCTAGAAACACTTCTAGGATCACAGATTCGCCGATAGGCGAAGTTTATAAGGATCGATCGCAAGATCGAGTCTGTAACGTATCTCGGGTCGCGTTAAGCAACCCGAATCACTTCTAAGCTGTAGGAAGTCGGGTGGAGACGTCTTATGAGCGGTTTTAAACCGCAAAAGTGAATCTTTGGGCCGTGGAATGACCACGACTCCAGTAATCAATCGCCAGGGCTTAAAAACCCCGTTTTGCCAAAAATTCTCAAAATTCCTTCTCTAAACACTTCAACCTTCAGTTCTTTTGTATCCATTTCATGTTAGGCATCAAAACTAATGTGAAAATAATACAAATTAGTACATTCACCAAATTTTACAGTGAATAGTAAAATTTCATAAAAAAATGGCCATAAAGCCATTCTAACTTCACTTTCTTTAGCAACTAAGGAGCTAGAAAGATGTACTGGATCCTTCTACCCCAAATCCATATTCTGCATCATATGGTTTGGTATTCGGGACTGCGATGTGGACCCGAAAAGCCCCAAAAACATGTTTGGGCTCATAGGGACCAAAATATAATGAACCAAGGGGTGGGACCAACTTTTTTGGGGCCCTGGGACCATGGGGGACCAGACCCATGGGGTCCCGCTGGCCAACCTGAAGGTTGGCCGGCGATGCCATCGCCGGCCGGGCGATGCATCGCCGGCCGGCCACCTCGGACGGTGCTGCCCTTTGGGCGCACCCACTTAAATACGTCCCCCATCACTCCTAGCTACCTCCCATCCCACGAAAACCCCTAAAACTCCCCTCTCCTTCACAAACAGCCCCCTTGCATACCCTAGATTCGATTTCCAGCACTCCATTCCAGATTCCGGCGACCCAAACCCCTCCTAAACCCTTCCTTGGCCAAAACCGACCACCACTCAGCGATTATTGGGTGTTGGCAGCCCCTTTCCTTGAAGATTTTCCCATTTGGAGCTCCAAAATCCCCCAAAGAGTGCTGAAATCGTGAGCAGCTCCATTCCACCTTTTTATTCTTATTTTTCCCTGAAAGTACAGCCTTGGGAAGCTTGAAGCATCCCTCTACGACGCCTAGATTTCCTTTTGTCAGATTGGGCAGCCATTTCTCCGCATTTTCGGCGTTTTCCATGGCTTTCGTGGAAGCTATTTTGGGTCTTTTGTCACTCTCATCCATCCTGTCTTTGATGGGTAAGAGGAAAACTGCAACAGACGAGGCTGGGCCTAGCCGCCCTGCTCGATCGAGAAGACCGCGGGGTGGTGCCGCAAGTTCAAGCGCCGCCGCAGGTCCAACTGCAGTCCTGGAGTGCCGTACAAAGCGGGATTTGGATCCCCATGCACACCTTGGACGAACCATTCTGTCAGAGATGCCTCATGGTGAATACACTGATCGTAGAGTGTTATTTGAGGCAGACGTAGATGGGCGATTGTTCGGCGAGTATCTGTTGTTCGAACGCATTGAAGCTGCGCACTGGGGACCGATCTTTGAAGCTCGCGCTCGTGCTAATGTGAGCACTGTTCGTGCCTTCTATGCTAACATCCAGAGTCCTACCTTGGAGCCCTTACAGTTCAAAATCCCTTTTGGCAGAGATCGGATGGCTACGATCGACGTCCGGTTGGTTGCGCGACTTCTCAACGTGCCTCTAGGTGATGTACATCCAAGTGAGAAGAATTTGAGGACTAGACGTGAACGAGATCGCCGCACCAGGTTTCTGTGCGGAAAATTGGTTCCATGGCAGCCTAATAATAGCCTCAAAGCGACGTACATGTCTGAGGATTTGCGCCTGCTGCACCATATCTGCACGTTCAATGTCTATCCCAGGTCGACGAACCGCATTGAATGTACACGTCTTATGGTCGATTTCTTATTTCTGGTGGCCCAGGGAGAGAACGTATGTATGGCCACTTTCATCTTACGGCAGATAGTTCTCATAGCCAGGTCGAGGAGAACATCCGAATCCCTTCCCTTTGGCCGACTCATTTGCAAGATTGTGCTTGAGTTTGCCTATAGACTTGGACCCGAGTTGCCGGTATCGATTCACACCATCGATGAGTCGACGATGGTTAAGATGAAGATTGGGTCGCAATATCGTGAAAATCAACTTGAAAGGGATAGTGGGGACGACTTTGATGAAGAGGAAGATCAAAGCGAAGGAGAACCTAGTGCAGAGGTTCAGGAAGAGACTCAGGAAGAAGCAGAAGAGGAGGCTCAGGATACTGATGAGAGCCCTCCTCCTTCTGCGCAGACTACTATTGACGATCGCATTGCTCGGATGGAGGAGAGTCAGACCGCTTTGCGAAGGGAAGTCCAAGAACTTCGAGCAGAGGTCGCTGATGCCAAGGCCGTCACGAAGAAAAAATTTGGCAAGGTGACTCGCACCTTGAAGGCAATCCTGTGTTGTTTACAGGATAAGGGTGCTCCTCCTCCGTCGCCAGACTCCGACTAGCGACGCTATCTTTGATGTTGTTATGAGTAGTTAGCTATTTTCTATTTTATGTGTGTAAAGCTTATTAGGGTTAGTGCTTTGCTTTTGTTGCTGTTGCTTAACTGTCTTAATTTCCATGTCATTCTAGTCATGATGCTTGTAAGGATATATCCCTTGTATTGTGACAATTTTGATTAATTGAAATGCATGGAATGCCTTTGACTCTTTAAGTGAATGATTATGGTGTATTTTTGCAATTGAGACTGACAAGGTTGCGCCCTATTTTGAATATAGGGAATGCCACCTAAGATTACGAGGAGCGCGGTTCGACTTTCATTGTCTGAGCAGATGGATCAGACTCCTTCTCAGTCTGGCACTCGTCTGGACCCTGCTGTGGGCCCGATTCCTGAGACTGTTCGATCGTCTCAGCCTGCTGTTGGTCCTACAGATGGACCACCGCCCTTTACACCATCAGTTCGAGAGCCACAGCGCGCATCTACTTCCGCACCTCATCCGCCACAGCCTGCTCCACCCCCTGATAGATTCGAGCAGATGATGGCCATGATGCTACAGCAGCAGCAGCTTTTGACCACTATAGTTGGGACTTTAGCCCAGGGTGGGGGTGCGACTACCTCTACCCCACCTGCACCGCCTGCGCATCCAGCTGAGGATGCCTACATTTACGCCCAGGATGAGGGCATAGCACATCCTGCGCAGCCTGCTTTCCCTGCGGGGAATCCTGCCGACACACGGGGCCTTCTAGAGCGATTTCAGCGCTTGCGGCCTCCTACTTTTTCGGGTTCTCACAGACCTGAGGAGGCAGAGTTCTGGCTCGACCGAGTGTCGAAGATTCTACGCATGTTACACTGTACGGAGGCAGAGCAGGTAGAGCTGGCTACCTTCCTATTTGAGAGAGAGGCCAGTATGTGGTGGGATAGTATATTGCGGACGGTTGCTGCAGATTTCGTATGGACATGGGCAGCATTCGAGTTCCGCTTTCATGAGAAGTATTATCCCCAGACCTACAGGCACGAGAGGGAGAATGAGTTTCTCCGTCTCAGGCAGGCAGCGATGACGGTTACTGAGTATGAGCATCGGTTTACAGAGTTGGGCAGGTACGTCCCGACGATACTAGCTGATGAGCAGATACGCATACGGCGCTTTTTGGAGGGCCTGCGACCGGATATTCGGTCGAAGATGTGCTGCGTCAGTTTCCCTTCCTATGCGGAGTTGGTTCACATGTCCATGCGGGCAGAGCAGGACGTGGATCGACTGGCGCGATCTCGAGGCCCGACTACTTCCAGGCCGCGACCGGAGTTGCCAGATAGGCCCTTCGAGGGCAAGAGGCCTCGCATTGATCCTCCTACCAGGACCACGGCGCCTGTACGACCGTTTCGGAGCCCTGATTTATCATGCACGTACTGTGGGAGGACGGGCCATTTGGCGCAGAGTTGCTTCTCCAGGATGCAGGACAGTGGGTTCTCGCCGCCGCAGAAGATTGATCGTGTACGTCCACAGGCGATATCAGCACCGCCTATACGGTCAGCTCCTGCGCATCCTTCATTCAGACCCACGGTATCGCAGATTCGACAGCCTCCACGGCCCTTGACACAGCGGCCGAACCGGCCACAGCAGGCACGAGTTCATGCACTGACCGCCGAGGCAGCTACGACACCGGCTTTTCAGCATTCAGCCTTCGAGGTCACGGGCCACATCGGAGGTACTCCCGTTCTTATCATGGTGGACACTGGTTCCACGATTTCTTTGATATCGCGTGCCGTAGTCAGACGTCTTGGGTTGGAGACTATCACTATGGATAGCGTGCGAGTCCTTGCAGCTCATGGAGATTATTCGGATGTCACTCAGATGTGTGAGGGTTGTTTAGTTGATCTGGGAGGCAGGACGATGACTCTTGATCTGGTCGTCGATCCCTCGCTCGTATATCTCGACGTCATTCTTGGCATGGACTGGTTGACTGCAGCGAGAGCCGAGATTGACTGCGAGGCTCGTGTGGTGACGGTGTACGAGCCTGAGGGCACGCCTTTCACATTTTCAGTGCGGGTAAATCTTCCTTTCCGCATTCTTAGCTACGCCACTATATTGCACGACGCTGGTGCCCAGGTCCTTGAGCAGACGCCAGTTGTTTCTGAGTTCGGAGATCTGTTTAGGAAGATCCCTGGTTTGCCGCCCCGACGTGAGATCGATTTCACTATCGATCTGATTCCTGGTTCTACACCCGTCTCACTGCCGACGTATCGCATGGCACCTTGTGAGATGGAGGAGTTGCGGACGCAGATTGATGGTCTGCTAGAGCTTGGCTTTATACGGCCTAGCGTATCTCCTTGGGGAGCACCAGTCTTGTTCGTAAAGAAGAAGGATGGTTCGCTGCGATTGTGTATTGATTATCGCAGGCTGAACCAGCTCACGGTGAAGAACAAGTACCCTTTGCCCAGGATCGATGACTTGTTTGATCAGTTGAGAGGAGCGCAGTACTTCTCGAAGATTGATCTTCAGTCAGGATATCATCAGCTGCGCGTCAGAGATGAGGACGTGCAGAAGACAGCATTCAGGACCAGTTTTGGTCACTACGAGTTCCTCGTGATGTCGTTCGGTCTCACGAACGCACCGGCCGTGTTCATGGATCTGATGAACCGGGTTTTTCGGCCTTTCCTCTATCGATTCGTCGTTGTCTTCATCGACGACATTTTGGTATACTCTAGGAGTCGAGAGGAGCATGAGGAGCATTTGCGTTTGGTTCTGGATACGCTCAGACGACACCAGTTGTTCGCACAGTACAAGAAGTGCGACTTCTGGAAGCAGGAGGTGAAGTTTCTGGGACACGTGGTGTCCAAGGATGGCATGGCAGTTGACCTGTCTAAGGTAGCTGCGGTGCAGGACTGGGAGCAGCCTAGTTCTGTCACTGAGGTGAGGAGTTTCTTGGGTCTCGCTGGCTACTATCGGCGTTTCATTCAGGATTTCTCGAAGATCGCGAGACCCTTATCTCAGTTGACACGGAAGGACGTGAAGTTCGCCTGGAATGATAAGGCGGAGTCAGCTTTTCAGGAGCTGAAGGACAGACTTACGTCCGCCCCTGTGCTAGTATTGCCAGAGCAGGGGGTTAGATACACTATATACACTGACGCGTCTAGCGTCGGTTTGGGTTGTGTCCTTATGCAGAGGGACAGGGTAATTTCGTATGCCTCGAGATAATTAAGGAAGCACGAGGAGAATTACCCTACACACGACCTGGAGTTGGCAGCCGTTATATTCGCACTGAGACTCTGGAGACATTACCTCTACGGAGAGGAGTTCGAGCTCTTTTGCGACCACAAGAGCCTCAAGTACATATTCACGCAGCGAGACTTGAATATGAGGCAGCGGCGATGGATGGAGACGCTGAAGGACTTCAATTTTGAAGTCTCTTACCATCCTGGGAAGGCGAACCTTGTGGCTGATGCGTTGAGCCGCAAGAAGGCGATAGAGTTTGCGGCTCCGCTGATGGTTGCCGAGTGGGATATGGTTGAGTTTTTGCGAGACTTTGAGCAGAAACTCACTGTAGAGGAGCCATTTGAGTTCATCGCACATGTACAGGTGCGATCCCAGATCGATGACCGTGTCATCGAGGCGCAGAGGGACGACGCGCATCTTACTGAGCTTCGAGAGCAGGCCAGTGATGATGCTGACGCCGACTGGCGAGTTGGTATGGATGGAGGCTTACGTTACCGTGGCCGCTTATGCGTCCCAGATGTCCCTAACTTGAGACGAGAGATTCTCGAGGCTGCGCATTCTACTAGACTCGCGATGCATCCTGGCAGCACAAAGATGTATCGTGACGTGAAGAGAACGTATTGGTGGGAAGGTATGAAGACCCACATTGCTGAGTTCGTGTCCCGTTGTCTCACTTGTCAGCAGGTGAAGGCAGAGCATCGCCGACCACCTGGACTTTTACAGCCTATGCCGATTGCAGAATGGAAATGGGATTTCATTTCCATGGACTTCATTTCTGGGTTGCCGAGGACGAGGAAGGGGCATGATTCCATTTGGGTGATCGTCGACCGATTGACGAAGTCGGCGCACTTCCTACCGATCAGAGTTACGAACTCTGCAGACGAGCTGGCTAGATTGTATATCCGAGAGATTGTGCGTCTGCATGGAGTTCCGTTGGAGATCGTGTCGGACAGAGACACGCGGTTCACTTCTATTTTCTGGACTCGCATTCAGGAGGCTATGGGTGTGAAGTTGAAGTTCAGTACTGCCTTCCACCCACAGACGGACGGACAGACGGAGCGAGTGAACCAGATCCTGGAGGACATGTTGCGGGCTTGCGCATTGGACTTCAAGGACAGTTGGGATGACTGTCTGGCATATGCGGAGTTTGCGTACAACAATAGCTTCCAGACGAGTATCGGCATGGCACCTTATGAGGCGCTGTATGGGCGACCTTGTCGCGCACCGCATTGCTGGTTAGAAGTCGGTGAGCGCAGCTTGATTGGCCCAGAGTTGGTGCAGGCGACGTCAGAGAAGATTGATATTATTCGACGTCGGCTTCTTACAGCGCAGAGCAGACAGAAGAGCTACGCCGATACGAGACGGAGGCCACTAGAGTTTACAGTCGGGGATCATGTGTTTTTACGGGTTTCCCCTATGAAGGGAGTCCTTCGGTTCGGGAAGAAGGGGAAACTGGCACCGCGCTTCATTGGTCCATTTCAGATCCTCGATCGTGTGGGAGCAGTGGCTTACCGATTGGCTTTACCCACACCCCTCGCGAGCGTCCACAACGTATTTCATGTTTCTATGCTGAAGAAGTACGTTGCTGATCCTTCCCACATCATCAGATGGGAGCAGGTGCAGTTAGGAGAGGATGTTACTTATATCCTGCGACCGACACGTATCTTAGACCGGAAGGAGCAGGTACTGCGTAGCAAGGTGATTCCCCTTGTGAAGGTACTATGGACGCATCACTCTGAGGAGGAGGCTACTTGGGAGACAGAAGCCGAGATCAGAAAGAACTACCCACAGCTTCTCGAGGAGTACGAACAGGTACAAATTTCGAGGACGAAATTATTTGTTAAGGGGGGTAGATTGTAACGCCCGTGAAAAATCCGTACTTGGAATCGAGTACCGATTTGACCCGAAATCGCGTATAAATAATTTCCATGGAAACTAAACGTAAGTTAGCTAACGCAACGCTAGAGTAGCTGGGAAATAGTCCCTGATCACTTTAAATACGTTCTACAAGACCCAAATCGAGTAGAACAGACAACTCTACAATACTCTATAACCTTGGATCCAACTCTAAGCAGGTTTGTCCTCTGGACCATATGGAACTTTTGTATTGGATTTAGACCGCGCGTCGAAGGTCTGATACCTCCTATCTTAGACCGTTAGAACCGCCCAGCTGGACTTGACAATCATCTCGAAAATCAAGTCAAACCGATAATCACAGAGTATTTCGTTGAAACTGGACTGAAGCGACCGCGAATAGGGACGAATTGGGAATTTCAAATTTAGATCTGGCACACGACTTGACGCGTCAGTATTAAGCGTTCTGACCGTCAGAATTCATCCAGATTACACCCTCGGATCAGGAAAAATATCTAATTATTGTCACGGAACTTTCAGTCCTGATCTATGTGCGGTGACCGCTGAACTGAAACTGGTCCGCCACGTGCGATCTGCGAACCCTGCCAGACTGAAAACTTAATACGAGGTACATCTGGTACCCATGAGCTTAAGTCTGATCGCAATCGACCAGGGGACCGCCAGAAATCAGTTTTTGGACCGAAACAGCCCCGAAATGGATAGGCAATAAGTAAACTTCGTCCCGGAGCCTATTTCGGGCGTTTCCAAGCTTATAAAAGGGGTTGAAACCCTCATTCCTTCCTTGCATACGAATTTCCCTAAACCCCAGAAAAGAGAGAGAGAGTTTGAGAGAAAGGGAAGAGGAGATTTTTCCCGCTTCCGAGCCGCCAACAGTTGCTGCATCAACGCTTCCTTCCAATCACCTGGCTGGTGATTTCTACACCTTTTCAGGTATAGAAAAACCCCAACAACTTGCTGATTTAGGGTTTATATATATTCTGAACGTATTAGCTAACGTCTTCCATAAATCAGGATCTCCCACTGTCGTAGACGAAGCCTACACGCTCCGTTCAAATTCTCGCGACCGTAAGAGATTAGGTGAGGATTTTAGACGCTTTGATTGACGGTTTACAACGCTTTCAATATCGTTTAATAGTAGATTATCGACGGCATCGCCGTTTGACATGTACAATATGCTCTCCGTTTCCTGTTTCTCAAACTAACGAAGAATATGAGATTTAGGGCATTTTAGGTATATGTAGGAAGTACGGTCTACATGCATAATTTGCTGACGTGATTGACATGATTTGTCGCCGCATTAGAGAGTTAGGAATGCCTGCATAATCAGTTTGGCGAAGAGATTCGCCAAGTTGCGCACTTTGGGTCGACATACTATATGTGGACTTAAGGGTGTAGTGTATGTGTTTGTATAAATGCTTGTATTAGTATGTATTGTATTGAATGATGTTATGTAGTAGTTTGAGATTGATTTCATGATTAATAGGCTGACCTAAATGATTTCCTATATGTTGACCTTATGCATGATTGCATCATATGCATAGAAATGATGCCTTAAGAATTGCCTAAGTTGAATATGCTTGGAAAGCATGCCTTGAAGATTTGCCTAAATTGAATGTTATAACATGTGCTAACATGCTCACATGATGTATTTCAATTCCAATACCTTTGTATCGTATTAATGAAATTCCATAGATGTGTGGGACTTGATTTAGTCCAGGCAGTCGGTAACCGAGCGAATTCGTGGCTGACTGGTCATAGCCACGAACGACGCGTCGATGAATGTGATTCGTGTTGAGAGTTGGCGGCAGTGGTTAGGCCACGCGAAGTGTTTTACGCACTTCATGTCGTTCAATTCGAGATGCGATCGCGCTAGTCGAGCCCGTCAAGTAACCCGACTGGCCGATGTTTGTTCACCTTGTATGTATCATAACTGCTTGAACCTAGGGTACTGAACTTACCATTGTAAACCCTATTAACCGTGGTACCTTGATCCACGAAGACTCATGAGCCGGGCATGGTGGTATGGGACACCGTGGTCGAGCTGTCGGCCTACGCTGGGGCCACAAACCTCCCCGTAGTGACCAGTGAGCACCTAAACTCGTGAGCAGATTATGGTGGTATGGGACACTATATTCTAGCTGTCGGCCTACACTGATCAGGCGACGAGCCCTTTGTAGTGACCGCGAGCGTATTCTGAGTTCACGGGAGGCGACGACCCTTCCGTGCAGTAGAGTACAGTAGGCCTGTATTGATAAGGTGATGGGGGAGCGGTGCAACGAGTGCGAGCAACAGCCCTGGCAGCCCTTGCAGTGACCTACGAAATGTACATCGTATGAGATTACTAGGAGTGACGACCCTAGACAGGATCCGTGTTGGGATTGATACAAGGGAAGTACCTTAGTTTCCCAATCCTGCTGTTTGAATGGACTAATAACAACTGGGTAATCATATCACCATAGCATTGCATGTGCCTGGAAGATGTGGAGCACTCTAGGGAGTGTGGCATGCCGCGGTCGTAAGATGTTGCCGCATGAGGGTAATCGTCGGTGAGGGCATACATCATGTCATATCATCTTGCATTAAACAACAGTATTAGGTTTGTCTGATTTACTGCTTTACTATTATCGCGTGATTGAATTGTGAACATGCTAATCTTTGCTCTATGATTCCACTGAGTTGATCACTCATTCCCACGTTACGGGATGGTGTTTGCAACACCCACCAGACCCTGTTGTAGTTGCAGGTGACGACGAGATCCAGGACGTGGAGCCGGAGATTGACGAGGACCAGGATGAGTTCTCTTATATGCAGTACCACGACGGTTTCCCGTAGGTGACCTGGATCGAGGGGGACTTCAGTGGGACTATTTTGAACTTATTTTTTTGTCTATTTACATGTATATGAGACTCAGAGATGTAGTCATACTTTGGAGACAGTTGAGAGTATTTTGTTTTTTTTCCATACAGTGATATATATTGTTTAGTCTTCCGCTTACTTTTATCACTGGATCTGAAGTATGAATTGCAGTTTTGGTATACTTTTACTCATGTGGATGCTTTAAATCAGACAACATTGAATCATAACCATTTTTGTTGCATAAGTGACGGTCTGGAACTCGGGAGTTGAGTTTATACACGACCCCCGATTTTCAGGGTGTTACACATTCACATGACCTAATCTATTATGCCATAGATAAAAAGGTTCAACGATATAAACAGAACTAGATGTTTTCTTATTATCATTGGATACATTTACAATGAATAAACCATCGCTACAGTACCCCTTACCAACAAAGGTTCCATTTTTAGTCATTACAAGCTTATCTGAATCAAATACTAATTTGACACCAGCCTTATTGAGGAGTGAACCAGAGACCAAGTTTCTTCTAATGTCAGGCACATGGAGGACATCATTTAACATTAGAGTCTTTCCAGAAGTGAGTTTCAGAAGTACTTTCCCTTTCCCTACAACTGGAGACGTTCTAGCATTTCCCATGAGCACCTGTTCATCATCTCCTGATACTTGGTAGGAGGTAAACATGCTACGATCCTTGCACACGTGTCTAGTTGCACCAGTATCTAGCACCCACTTCAAGTTGTTTACAAGGAAGACTTCTGACACCACAGCCACTACTACGTCAGACTCATTGCCTGTTTCTGTAAGATTAGCTTGCGGCTTATCTTTATTTTTCTTAAGCCTGCAGGTTTTAACATGATGCCCAGGCTTTCCACAGTTGTAGCAGTTTCTCTTTTTCTTGAATTGATTGTTTGCATTCTTCTTTTTGAGCCTGCATTCATTTGCATAATGTCCAGGTTTGCCACAGTTATGACAGTTGCCCTTTTTCTTATTATTTGTCCGACTTGATTCCACAAGATTCGCTTTTGAATCTATCTCATTTTTATTTCCTTTTTGGTCCCTGATTCTATTGGCCTCCTCTATTCGTATGTGTACGATAGTGGTTTCCAAAGAAACACCGTTCTTCTTATGTTTCATTCTATTTTTATATTCTTTCCAGGAGGGCGGTAACTTTTCTATTAATGCTCCTGACAGAAACACCTCATCCAACTTAATTCCTTCTGTTGATAGTGCGTGAATTAGACTTTGAAAGTCGTGAATCTGATTTGTGACAGATTTATCGTCTGTCATTTCATAGTGAAGGAAATTAGCAATTGCATGTTTCTTAGCGCCTGCATCTTCTAATATGTATTTCTTTTCTAAAGCAATCCATATATCTTTAGCAGAGGCGTAAGAAGCATACACATCATATAATTCGTTGGATAAAGAGTTTAGAATATAATTTTTACAATTATTTTCATCTATTACTTCATTTTGATTTGCTGGATCTATAGTAAATGATTCAGATAAAATGTATGAAACTTTCAGGGTGGTAAGAGCGAACATCAATTTCTGTTTCCACCGTTTAAAGGATTGTCCAGCGAACGGTTCGATTTTGGCTAACTCAGTAGAAGCATTTACTGTTACTGTAGCCATAGTCTATGTAATTCAACACAAAATTCGATTTCAAGATTGTTGGATAAAATGTTGAATTAAATAGACTATAAAAATCGAGAACAAAAAAAAAAGGAAAATAAATTTAGAGAAAGAAAAACTTATTGAATTGAGTCGAGGCGTGACTGAGTCACTCGGCTTGAAATCGAATTTGCTCCCCTTGGACAGCGTCCCAAGTGCAACAGGTTTCCAGAGCAATCGACCTCCAGGATACAACGACTATGACCCGGTCCCAGCGGTGCACTCACTGTACACGGGCTCGAACCACTTGCAGTTTAATCCGAAAGTGCTGAGTTGACTCAGCAATGAACTCAGTAACAAAACCGTATCAGAGAGAGTTTTATAAGCCAGGGAATTTTTCGTATGTTGAAACTGGAATCGGAAGTCTTTATATAGACTTCGAAATGGTGCATAAGCACCCTTTACAAAAGGTTAGGTCCGTTGGGTTTAAACCCAACAGGGGCGACCAACCGGAAGGGAAGCATCTCTCTGGTTTAAAAACGAAAAGGCGCAAGTGCGAGTACACTCTCGCACATACAGTCCTGCGAGTACCCATACACACACCCACGCGAGTACACTTACACCGCACCTGCACCCGCACCCGCGCCCAGCCCAGCCCGTCCCGTCGCGTGACGTCGCGCACTCGGACGCGGACACGGACACGGACTCGGACTCGGACTCGGCTCGGCTAGGCACGGCACGGCACGACACGGCTCGGCTCGGCGCGCGCGCGCGTGTGTGGTTAATGGCATAGATTAGAGCTATTGGCATAGCCCCCCCACAGGACCAAATTCACATGCCCCCTGAAAGGGGCTCAAGCCTTAGGCAAAAAGTCTATCATATGAACAAGAGAATTTCTCTTGTCAAATCCGATGTGGGACAAAACCAACACCTCAAAAACATCAAAATTTAAATGTGGAGGGAAAACACCGAAATTTGAAAATTCAAATTTTTAATATTATTTTAAAACAAATACAACATACCACACGCCAACTATATAGCTGGTGCAGGTACTGCCATGCAAAGACGAGGAGAAATTTTTTATTATAAACCCCACCTTTTACCCACCATCTTTTCCAAATGCTCTAAAACTTTATTTTTCAAAGCTAAACCATTTTGCACGGACATAATATTTTTAAACGAAAATACCCTTGCATTAATTATGGGTCCATTTTGTAGATATATAGCTACGGATTATAACCATAGCTAACAGTAGCATAGCCATTGCTTCATTACACACACACACACACGGAAACGCTCACCTGCGAACCAGTTCGTACATACTACGTACGAACTTTTTTGAGAACCCATCATACGTAATGTGGATCCAAAATCTCAACCGTTCATGTGAAGCAACACCTCGTGAAACCCCCCAAACATAAGTTTTACTTTGATCTAAAACTTTGATGGGCCATAAAAAATGAAAACAATTTCCTCCCTTGATTTGCATTTCACTTTGCTATGGCCCACCAGAATTTTAGGTCGGGGTAAAAATTTGTGTCATAAGGTTTGATGGGATCCCGCATCACATGGACAGTTCAGATTAGACGCCCGTGGCATGTGTGCAAAGGTGCGCATGTGCGTACGTGCGCAGGGGAGCATGACTCTCTCTCTCTCTCTCTCTCTCTCTCTCTCTCTCTCTCTATATATATATATATATATATATATATATATATATATAGGGAAAAGGTATTATGCGCTCGACCTCACGGGTCCGTCCCATGAGGTCGAGTTGTGTGGGCCCCACCGTGATGCGTTTCGAACATCTACCCCATCAGTCAGATGCACCATTTCATCGTGGACCTAGGTCTCAAAAATCAAGTCAATCTATGACTTTTGTGGGCCACACCACATACAGAAGTGGAGAGGGGCTGTGCACCATTAAAACATTTATAATCATTTTTTGGGTCCCACCGAGATGTGGTTTACAAATCCAGCCCATCCATTATGTGTGTCCCACTAGGATTAGGGGTCATACCAAGTTTCAGCAGCATTCAAAACTCAGGTGGGCCCCACCAAGTGCTTTTATATGTTTTAACGGTGTCTTCACATGATTTTAGATGGTATGGTCCATCTGAATTCCGTATACAGCTGATTTTTGGGATATCCCATAATTTAAAGGGGACCCATCAAATGCACGGTGTTGATGGTCGACATGCATCACGGTGGGGCCCACACAGCTCAACCTCATGATAAGCTTATCGTGAGGTCGAGCGTATAGTACCTTTTCTCATATATATATATATATATATTATTTATTTATTTATTAGATTGTTAGTAGAGATGGGTAATCCTGACCCGATCCGATGGCCTGGATCGGTGCGTATCGAGTAAGGTAGTCCAGATTCGAAAGCTTTTCAAGTCGAGTTCGGTTCCATACCTACTCGGACTAATACAATTGGATCTGATCCGATCCGATCCGACCCAATCCGGAGTGGATAAACTACATGCATTTTCATGGTGGGGCCCAACATAGTTTACTCAGTACGATAAAAGAGAGCCAGAAGCGAATTTTGCATGGTAGTACTTGAAATGTGTTCTAAACTTAATGGATGGCTTAGATCGATCAAAGTTCAAGTTACACGATGCAACTAAGATCATTGTACCCTATATTTCTCTAAGAGCACTGGAGCTTTTTTCTTTGAAAATTACAAAAAGAAAAAGAAAAAAAAAGTACAAACTGTAGGTACATGTCGCGTGCAAAGACTAGTACTGGCGCTCCTCGAGCTTCGAGTTGTACGAACAGTCCAAAGGAGATCAAAGTTATATGGGCCCCACAGTGATGTATTTATTATATCTACATTGTTCATATATTTTTAGAGATCATTATAGAGCATTATGCAAAAAAAATGAATAATATCTAAAGATCATCTGGACCACACCACAACTAGTAGCAGAGAATGATTTTCACCGTTAAACAATTTGTGTGGTCCACTTGATAGTTAGATCTGTCTTATTTTTCATCTCAAGCCTTAAGACGAGCTCGCCAAATGGATGGATGGTTTGGATATAACACATACCCCATGATCAAGTCAGTAATGTAGTGTGTACAGTGGCACTTGCGTGACAAGTACGTCACTGCACTTTCATGCAGTGCACGTCAACACTAAGAACACGTTCGGTAAAAGTGTGTATATGGTAGACTTACAGTTCTTTTAGAGCCATGAGGGGCCCACCTTGATGTATATGTTTTATCTAAGCCGTTCATCCATTTTGACATATCATTTTAGGCATTGAGCACAAAAAGACGGTATATTGAAAGCTGAAGTGGACCACACCACATGAAACAGTTGGATTAAATTTATACGATTTGAATCGTACCCAACTCGATCCGACTCGATTTCCCTGACTGAGTCGGACTCAATTCGGGTTAGGCCAACTATGCATCGAATCGGTTCGAGTTAGGTGACCCGGACTCAATCCTGGATTGGATCGAGTTCGGATCAGGCCATTGAGATTTCGGATCGGATCAAGTTGGACCCAATCCGATCTGATTCGGACCGATGCCTAGCTCTACTTGTTAGTACACCCCACTGTCAATTCACACATCACTGTTAGCCACCCCCACGAGGGAATCAATGCCAAGACCTTGGTGTTGAAATGAGGTATCTTTTACTCAGTCTACCACTTGAGCTATGGATAAGGGTGTATTGCTTCATTAGATTCGTAGCCATTAGTGGCCACGCCACCCCAATGGCTTACGCTACCAATGACTACGGTTATAATCCATAGACATGTATATACAGGATGGACAATGCATTAGTGGTGAATGCAAGAGTATTTATGTCTAAAAATAGTGTGTTCATATAGAATAATTTAGTTTTGAAAAGTAAAGTTTGGGAGTATTTAGAAAAGAAGGTGGGTAAAAGGTGGACGCGGATTGCGTCCTACCCCTGCCAGGACGTTAATCTGTCCGGGCAGGGCTTTGTGGGGCCTACCATGATGTAAGTGTTTTATTCACGCCGTTAATCATTTTTCTCAAGTCATTTTAAGGCTTGAAAAAAAATGAAGCAGATATAAAGCTCCAGTGGACCACATCAAAGGAAGTTACAATGATAATGATACCCACCGTTAAAACCTTTCTAAGGGTCACCGTGATGTTTTTTTTTTACCATCCAACCTATTAATAAGGTCATGCGGACATGGTTGAAGTGAAAAAACAAATAATATCTTGATCCGAAACTTCTCCGGCTCCCAAGAAGTTATTAATGGTGTACGTTCAATCCCCACTTTGTGGTCCAATTAATACCTAGACCTACATCATTTTTTATATCATACTTTAAAATGATACGAGAACGAATAAAACACAAAAATCATGGTGGCCCCCACAGAGCCCTCCTTGGACGGATTATTACCGTCCGGGCAGGGCTCGGACGCAGTCCGAGTCCGTAAAATACCGTCCGAAATTTTTCAAAGACGCGCTGACACTCCTCACCTACCAATTATGGTAATGGATCAAAGGAGATCAAAGTTACATGTTACATGGTGACGTATTTATTATATCTATACTGTTCATCCATTTTCCAAGATCATTTTAGAGTACTATGGAAAAAATGAATCATATCCAAGATCAACATGACCACACCACAAATAGCAGCTGAGATAATGATTTTCTTTGTTAAAAGTTTCACAGGGCATACCATAACATTTATTTTCCATCCAATCTGTTCATAATGTCATAAAGACCTGGATGAAGAGAAAAAACAAATTTCATATTGATCCAAAACTTCTGTCAACCCAAAAGGATTTCAATGGAATATGTTTAACCCTCCACTGCTTTTTTAAGTGTGATCCACTTTATCATTAGATCTGTTTTATTTTACGTCTCAATCCTTACTATGAGCTCGAAAAATGGATGGACGGTTTGGATATAAGACATACCTCATGATGGGACTCATAGAACTTGTTGACGACAATACACTGGCTATATGGCTGGTGTGTGGTGAGCCAGCCAATCCGCTTCCTATGGCGAGGGTTACGGAACTTTGCCACGCCAACACACCACCTAGATTGGTACTGTGAGTCACAATACGCAATCCGATTCCCATTGAATATATGCTAATCACGTTACCTACGCAAGCTATCAACGCAGAGTCATAGACCACTGGCCAACCATTTTCAGCTGTCCACTCTTCTGGCACGTGTGCTACCCATCTGATGATCGCATGACTTCACGTTCATGCAAGCGCACGCACGTGGTTTGAGCTGCCTAATGGAGGGCTAGGATCTTGTGGACGTGTGCTACACTGGAAGTTGGCCCACGGATTGCGCGGGGAACCCAACACCATGTAGCTAGGTAGTGTAGGTACTCCGTGGGGCCCACCTTGATGTATGTGTTTTGTCGATGCCGCCCATCCGTTTTGCCAGCTCATCTGAGCGAAGAAAGAAAAAAAAAAACATATCCAAAGCTCAAGTGGACCACACCACAGGAGACAGTGAGGACAATGATCGTTCACCGTTGAAACTTTCGTGGGGTCTATTTATCATCCAACCTCTTTATAAGGTCATGCAATCTAGATCAAGGATAAATACAAATATCGGCCTGATCCAAAATTTCTGTGGCTCTTAATAAGTTTTCAACGGTAGGCAATCAATCCCCACTGTATCTTGTGGTGTGGTCCACTTGATCTATTGGATAAGCTTCAATTTTGGGGTCATGCCCTAAAATGAGGGCCGGGCAAAACGGATGGAGTGGATAAAATACATAAGTCACAGTGGGCCCCACAGAGTCCTTACATCACGTAGCTACGTGGTGTTGGGTTCAGCAGCCAATCCGTATACGGCCACTGCTGGACCGGGCCTTGAATTGAAAATCAGGACAATCTAATTAATAACGGGAACTGATTTGAAGATGCGATTAACAAACGGGAAATGCCCAGCCAAGAGTTCCCTGAATATGGTAAGC
Organism: Magnolia kwangsiensis; assembly: GCA_037074715.1. Classification (NCBI taxonomy): domain Eukaryota; kingdom Viridiplantae; phylum Streptophyta; class Magnoliopsida; order Magnoliales; family Magnoliaceae; genus Magnolia; species Magnolia kwangsiensis. Next base: position 19,522,996 of record CM073582.1, read on the forward strand.
CGTCCCTCAGTCCAATGATGAATCCAGACCGTTCATTCAAGGTCAGTGGGCCCCCAACCATCCACAGCGAGCGGAGTAGGGACACTTTAACCAGGGAAGTGGATTGCGGACTCAGTACGCTAAACGTACTGAGTAAACTCTGTAGGGTCCACTCCAATTTGCATATTTTATTTATTCTGTCCATGTATTTTAATAAATAATTTTATGGCTGGAGACTGAAAATAAAATATATCCAAATCTCAAGTAAATCTCACCATGATAAACAGTATGAGTTGAAATTTCACTGTTGAAAAGTTTTTAAGGCTCATGGAAGTTTTGGATTATGCTGTTGTTTGTGTTTTCTTTTTGTCCATGTCTTTTTTAATCTTAAGAAAAGTTTAGATGACAAACAAATATTACTTTGGGCAATAGCAAGGTTTCAACGGTGGAAGTCGTTGGATGACAGACAAATATTACTTTGGGCAATAGCAAGGTTTCAACGGTGGAAGTCATTATCCCCAATGTTTCCTTTGATGTGGTACACTTGAGCTTTGGTTATATTTATATTTTAAAATCAATTAATAAATTGATCTTTAATAACGTATGGACGGCGTGGATAACCCACATACATTCATAGTAGGCCTTAGAAGCGTACTGAGTAACTCAGTACGCAATCCCACTTCTTTAACCAGGGTCAACACCTTCGCCACAGCCGCATGCGGATGGAATTTAATGAGAAACTGTCCGACACTCTGGCAGTGTATGACACTTGATACGCAGGCACTAATACATTGTACAAGTGGCATAAAAAACTAATTAAACCGACTAATTTGTGGAACTCACTACTTCTGACTCACATTCCAAAAATCAGATTGATCTAGCTGTTACACCCTCTGATTTGTGAACAGTTGTTTCAGACAGTAGGATATTTTCATTACAACCGTCCAATAAATGTCCACCAATCCGATCGTCATATAACCAAATAAAGGTAAATTTTGGTTCATAATGCATCTAATGTGAGCCCCATAATTCTAAAAATTTATTTTAAATGATTTGAACAAATTCGAAATAATTTCCAAGTGTCTGCGTATCACCCATCAAAGTCTGGCAGAGCACTGAAGTTTTTCTCTGTTTAATGAGTAAAGCGAACCAACGCTACTTTTTCTATTTATTAGAAAAAAATATTAAATGGAACTCGAGCGAGTCTGATTAGGCACTCGCATCTCACACGTGCTAACATGAATATATCAAAAAGAATCTAAGCCGTTCATCATGTGTATCCGATCATATAAATACTCTATAAAAAATTCGGATCGAATTTATATACATAAATTCATAAATGTACGATAAATACGAACCGTAGGTATATTTCTCCTGACCTTCTTTAATGCCTATACTTCTTATATACTGACATGTATGAGATTCTCTGATACTTGGTATAACATACTTGAACTTTGAATTTACTGATGAGTGGTTTAGATCTCTCTCACGTATGACAAATTAGCACGTATATGAGTCAGTGATGACTGATGGGTACGAAATAAATGTGTACTTGCGAGAGTACATTACGCGGGGCCTATTTATTATAAGAATCAGCATCGAAGCCCGTTTCGGGTGGTTCGAGAGTACAAAATTCGTATTTCGAAGGCCGGGTTATGTGTACGTCTCAAATGGTGGCCCCCAAATCGGGCAAAGTAAGAGTCACCACAAACGATCATAGCCGTTCAATCCACTGACAAATTTTTCAAAGATTACGAAAATATCTTAATGTTTTTTTTTTTTTTTTCTTTTTCTACAAAAAAAAATAATTAATCGATATTATCATGAACCTAGCTTGTCTTTAATATTTTGTGTTTTTTCCTAACATTAAATGAAAATTATTCTCTCTCTCTCTCTCTCTCTCTCTCTCTTTACTTCCCTATACATTTTATATTAAAAAGTTTAAAAATATTAATTAGTTCATAATATCATCTCCATGATATCAACTCAAAGTCCATATTTCAAAGGTTAGGATCATCCTTATAACACAGGCTAAGGATTGTACTTAAATATGGGCCCAAGGACTACACCCGGGCTTGGCAAGGTTGGCCCCTAAAAATTAGCCACAGGACTAAGCTCGAGCTTGAAATCTATTTTTTGAGTTGTGTTTGAGACACTGATGAAAGGCTTGGGCCTATTTATTGAGAGTGGATTAGCTGTGCCTAGGCATCACTCAACACAGTGTAGATTTAACCGAGGAGCCCATCTTAATTTATGTAATGTATATTTATGCTGTAAATAAGCTTGAGCTAAAAAATGAAGAAAATCCAAATTACAAATGGACCACACCCTATGAAGTAGCGGTGATTAATTATTAGAAACTTCCGTGGGTCATAAAAGTTTTTGATTTTTTTTTCCTTATGATCTTATTAACAAGTTGAATAAAAAATAAACATGATAATGAACATTAAAGAGGAGCTCGAGAAGTTTTTATCTATGGGCATTCAATCATCATTATTTCCCATGGCATAGTCCACTTGACATTTAAACCTACTGTATTTTTAAGCTCATGTCTTAAAATGAGTGTAAAAATAGAGACAACGTAGATATACAATACATATATAAAGGTAAGCTCCACCTAATTTGTACCTGTTTATTGGCTTAGTCCAATACAACGTGGGCCACAATTATTAAAAATATGAGAGGTAGCTTGTATCAAGTAAAAAAGAGGCTAGTTTTATTGAAGTAATGCCTCAACTATTCAAGTCACTTATATGAGGAGATCTCTTGCTAGTTAAGGTTACTTTAAAAGTAATTATCATACTGTTTAGTTCTAACTTCAGATAATTTAACTCTTTTTCTTTATAATAGTAGTGTGTTCCAGCTCAGACTCGATCCTTTGTGGATCCTTTGGTTAGGGCTAAGTTTGGATTAATGTTAACTAAACCCGGTTTTCGCTAGCTCAGCCCATTGCCTTCGTACTTTATTATTATTATTATTATTATTATTATTATTTTAAAAATGCATTGGCTATCCATGTGGCCCCAACTTCTGAAGTGGGGCCGACTTGGTGGACTACAATTTCACTTCATGATCCGAGGACTACCTTCTTCCCAAACCAACATATGATATAAATATACCCCCTTGCCTCTCCCCGTCTGAAACCCCAATTCCCAGTTTCCAACCGTTCCAAGCAACAAAAAAACAGATAAACCCAGACCCACCTCTCTCTCTCTCTCTCTCTCTCTCTCTCTCTCTCTCTCTACAAGCTGCATCTCTTTTCTATCTATGCAGCAGCAGCAGCATCCGAACAGCAGCAGAGAAATGCAAGGAATTCCATCATCCATGAATCCAAACCATCAAATCCCTCTCCAGCAGCAGATCCAAAACCCCCAAAATTCCCATTTTGACCCTTCCCTTCCATCTGCGCACGACGATTTCCTCGACCACATGCTCCTCCCTCCCTCATGGCCAGACCACAAGCTCTTCTCCCTCCTCAACTCCTCCAACAAGCCCCGCGATCTACCCGACATCGATGCTCCGCAGTCCAACGATACCCACCTCCATTACTCTTTCGACGACTCCACCCTCCTCGCCTCTCGCCTCCGCCAGCATCAGATCAGCGGCTCCACTTCTCCTTCTCCCAAATCCATGCTCCTCCATCACCATCAGCAGCAGCAGCAGCAGCAGCTTCTCGTTCCTCGCAGCGGCATGGCTAGATCCCCGTCCTCGGCCGCGGACTCGGGCCTGCTTCCTCTCCCCCTAACCCTAGGCAGCGCGGACAAATCTCAGGAAGAAATCGCAGCCGTTAATGGGTTCTCTGCCTCCTTGCCACGTGGCGTCCACCCACACAATCAGCAGCCGTTTCATCAGGTGCGTAGAAATACGTTTCTTCCGTTTTCTGCTCTGTTTTTTTCCCTTCGTTTCTTCATTTTCATTTCTTTTGTATTTTTCAGACCGGATCGATTCCGTCGCAGAACTTCGGAGCTCCACCGACCGGAATCAACCAGACGCCGGCGTCGGGATCTCCCGCCGGAGGTACGGCTCCTGCTAGGCAGAGAGTTAGGGCGAGGCGAGGGCAGGCTACCGATCCGCACAGCATCGCTGAAAGAGTAAGCTAAGCTGCTGTCCACCACTTTCTACATTTAAAATAATATAGAATTGGGGCCCACTCCATGATCTGAACCGTCCATCATGTCGGACCCACCTTGGATTGTCCCCAGAAACCACACAATTGGATGATCTAGTTGGCCCCACCATTGTTGAAACTTAAAAGGTCTACATTTCGCGTTCTAAATGCGAAATCCCTTCAGCTGTGGGAGGGGCCATCTACAAAGGGCCCAGCCGGATAAACGGCCATGATTGCAAAGGTGGATCCATACGTTTGTGGGATGAGGCTCATGTGTACAATTTCCTGTACTCCCTCAGACTACCAGACTCTCCATTGGATTTTCGTTTGATTAGGGCTTTTGTTTCTGTGTGGCAGTTACGGAGGGAGAGAATCGCAGAGAGAATGAAAGCTCTGCAAGAGCTGGTGCCTAATGCGAACAAGGTTCTATATCTATCTTTTGTATTTTTTTATCTTCTTAAATGGTGGTGTCTCGGGTCCTTGCTCTTGCCCGGGTGGTAGACTCTCAAGGAGTTTCAGCTCCCGGTCAAGGGTCCGAGAACCCATAGGTGGTGAAATTCCACCAGCGTGAGTGTGTGGGGTGTGTGCGTGTGTTAAAAAAAATAATAATAAAAATAAAAAATAAAAAATTGGTGGTGTCTCACACCGATACACGTCAATCCCGACCGTCCAATTTGGTGTCTCCATTATGGATTGATTGTACACGATAACCCCACTTAGCGAATGATCTTAACCGTCTGTTTTGGTGGCCATCAAATGGGCGATTTCAAATTCAACGGTTCATATCAGATGATTACGATCACCCACGGGTTTCTTTTTCAGAAACATGCTCTGTCTACGTGGGGGCCACCATTTGGATGATCTCGATTGATTGAATTGTGTACCATACGTGCGGTGGATGAGTCACCACAACATCAGAAATGGTGGAAAGCGCACAAGGAATAGCACGAGTGTGGGAGCAGGTAGTCCGCACGCTCACGAGAGACCAGAATGCCCTTCGCTTTTGGGAACCAAACGCCTTTGGCAAATCGGGGTCAGTTTGGTCATTTCCGGTTTCCATTAGGTAGTTCGCCGGACCACCTAAATTCATTGTCCCACTCTGGTGTCCACCGGACATACTGCCGGCTATGGCATTATTGTGGAGCCTTGGTGGTCACTTATGATGGAGACCACCAATTCACGATGATGAATTTCAAACAAAGGGGGCTGTGAAAAAAGCTCTGTGAGCCCACTGTGATGTTTGTATGACATCATTGTGTTGGTCAGCTCATGTTAGTATGTTAGCCAAATCAAAGTAGGCAACACCACAAATCTAGCATTCAAACTTTTTTAGGACAATTGAAGCTATGAATCAGGCTAATATTTGGTTTTTTCCTTTGCCGGACTTGCTTAATAGATGGTTTGGATGACATATTAACATTATGGTGGGCCCTGAAGGTTTCAATGGTGGCTGTGGTGTGGTGCATGCATTAGATTGATTTTAGGCTAATGTCCAAGTATGGTTGAAGCTTAAGAGGGAGAAATGTCACACCCATGCTATGGTGGGCTCCATGACAGTTGCTGTGTCCATCAAATCATGTGGTCCAGCGGGCTAGGAATCTGTTCTTTTTGTTAACTGAAAAGAAATAGAGACAAAACCTTTTTCTTTGCTTGAAGACAAAGGAGGCTGCATGCTTTGCTCCCCCACTCTTTTTACGGCCAAGCTATGTTCCACACCGTTCATCTTAAGCACCTACAATGCATGTTTATACATGGAAAATACAGTTCATCTTAAGTGATTAGAGCCGTTCATGATGGGCCACACTGCTATAAAAGCCACAATTTGGGCAATCCTAACCGTTCAATCCTGCAAATGTACAGCTGAATAAAGAAGGCCAAAGGTTAAGTATTCAATGAGGCAAAATTCCTAGTTGAACAGTCACAGTCATGCAGTCCATTAGAATCAGCCTCTACTGTTGTGCCTTTCCCTTTCACTTGGTAGGCTCAATCCAGGTGGCCTGTAAGTGTAAGCTACAATTTCATCTACTCAGTCCATCTATTACACCAGCAAGCTCATCGTGTTAGGAAGATGTGATCCCAAAAATCATGCAGATCCAAAATTCAAGTGGGCCACACAATAAGAATTAATGGGGATTGGGCAGCCCATCCTTGAAACCTTCTTGAGGCCACATGAATCGCCTTTCCGACCATTGGATGGCATATAAACAAACATCTTATTTTTTTTTTTTACACAAGCGCGCACACACCCCCACACACTCATACCACACGCACACACACCATGGTATTTCACCACCATGGGTACTCGAACCCTTGACCCCGTGTTGAAACTCCAATGAGTCTACCACCCGGGTAAGAGCAAACCTTCTTGAGGCCACATGAATCGCCTTTCTGACCATTGGATGGCATATAAACAAACATCTAAGTGTTGCCCAAGAAGGTTTCAATGGTGGGTGTTTTCAATTACCATCCGCACTGTTTCGGACGGTGTGCCTTAATTTTTGTGCTGATGATGAGCTTGGACAATAGATGGATGGAGTAGATTTCACACAGATATTATTACAGTGTGCCCCACATATCATTTTGTTGAATCACTTCCTCCCAACTGTCGGCATTTGGGAAAACTATGTGAGCAAGAATCAAGTGGTGGGCCACCAATTGGATAGTGAGACCAGTGGTGAGCGTGTTCAAGATGCAGTCCATCTGATCCACGTCCTAGATGAAGCATTCATGTGCCATGTTGTCATGTTTGCTGATATGGGCCTCTGTCCAGTTACACGTATCGAACTTTCATGAGATCTATCCCGTCCATCAGGCACGCTTCCTCATGTTCACCTTGGAAGCCAAAAATCATGATAATCTAGAACTCAGGTAGGCCACACACTAGGAAATGGTTGAGATTGGACACCCACCAATAGTCTTATGTGGGGCTTACCTTGTTGTTTATATGCCATCCAATCCATTCATCTGACTTGCAGCCTTATTCCAAAACTTGAGTGGGCCAAGCCACCTGAATTTAGAGATTTTTAGGTATAATTTTATGGGGTGGCCCACCTGATACTAATGGGCGGTCTGAATTTCATCCTCGTCAAACCGTTTCACCACATCAGAGAAAGCTAGGGGTACGTGTCTTTTTTGTCCACCCGAGTGCTCGTCGGTCTCAGCTTTCCCTCTCTTTCTCTCTGCACTTACCTTTCAAGATCCGTAAGCGTGTTTGTATTTTTGTTGTTGTGGGTGGAATGACAGACGGACAAGGCTTCGATGCTGGACGAAATCATCGATTACGTGAAATTCCTACAACTCCAAGTCAAGGCAAGAATAAATAAATACTTCCTGCTCCTCTCTCACAACTCCATTATAAAATCTTTTATCTTTCTCTTACAAAAATGGTCAGAAAGAAATGCTGAAATTCCATCTGTGTTGTCCAGGTTCTGAGCATGAGCAGGCTGGGTGGTGCAGCAGCTGTTGCTCCCCTCGTGGCTGACATTTCCTCTGAGGTAACATTCGAATACCAATATTAAAATCACAGAAAAATAAAAAACTTTGATACTCGGCATTTTGTGATAGATGATACACAGGCACCCACATATTACTTAGATATTGCATGCATTCCATTGCGGCGAATTATGGTATCGAACTCAAAATTAAGCTTATTGGATTATTAGATTGGTGGACTTTTATTGGACGGTTAAAAATAAAAGAAAAATCCCACGGTAACTATGTACATGGATTTGAGGTTAGTATTGGTCAAATGATCTGATTTTGAGTTAATGTATTCCGCGTTGACAATTTCTAAGTACCCGCGAATCAAGTGTCGTACTCTGCCAGAGTATTAAATAATATTTCTTTTAAGAATAGGTATCGAATAATATTAGGAGATAGGAGATTGATATCTGCACCCACGCTGATAATTAATTTGGATATATACGGTTCATGCTGTTTCAATATAAAAATGAGAAAAGCTTTGATACTCTGGCAGTGTCATGGACGATGCGCATGGACTTAGATATTAGTAAGAATTTCCATACGTGGCATGCAATCAATTCAAGTTAAACTGTCCATATTATGGGTCCCGGGCTAGATTTATCATGGACCAAAATTTAAGCTTACATGACAATTTGACTGTTAGTTCGGTGGAGATTTTTGGACAGTTTAAAAATGAAAAATATCCAATGGTTTTATCTCAAGAAACAAGTGTCAATGAATTAGAACTTCAAATTGTTAACCAATCAGAGATTGAAATTTAGCAAATGTGGGTCCCACATTTTAGTGGGTTTAATTTTGAGTAAATATATGCAATGTGTACCATTTTTAAGTGCCTGTGTATCAAGTGCCATACATAGCCACAGTATAAATAAAACTAGCATATGTGTAACGATCTGGGCCATTTGGGTGTCTGGGAAAAATTTGGATATACTATGAAACAAAATTCACCATGATAAAATGGCTACCGTTAAAAAGTGATGGATGAATTCTTTATGTGCGTCCATAGCAGATGCGTAATGTGATCTAAGCCCTACATCATTCAGGGTCCACATTTGATTGGCTACTCACCAAATATTGCATTTGTCCGACCATCCTAAGCATCCAATAAATGTACTTTTTTTTTTCTCACTAAATCTGAGCTGTTACCATCTTTTTTAATACTATGGCGTTTGTACATTTGTTTGACGCCACTGAATAAACGGTTAGGATATGCGAAACAGTGTATTTTTATACGTAGATTGTTTAGCATGATCTCCTCCGCATGCCGACAATCCCACGATCGTACGGTGCCTCTGTTGTATGACGGGTGAACGGATTGAATCGGAAGCGGATTAGCTGGTGAACTGCACACGACCGACCTCGGTGGTGTGTTGACGTCACCAAGTTCATGGGCCCTACCATGAGGTATGTATTATATCAAAACTGTCCGTCCATTTGGGGAGCTCGTTTTAAGGCTTGAGCCCAAAAATAAGAAAGATTCAAAGATCAAGTGGACCACACCACAGAAAGCAGTGGGGGATTGAACATGTATTGTTGAAACCTTCTCGGTGCCACATAAGTTTCGGATCAATCTTATATTTGTTTTTACTCTTCGTACAAATTTGTGTGACCTTACGAATAAATAACCCTACAAATGTTTTAACGGTAATAATCATGGTCCCACTGCTATTTGTGGTGTGGTCCACTTGAGCTTTGGATATGACTTATTTTTGGAATAATACACTAAAATGATCTCGCCAAGTGAATGGACGGAGTGGATATAGTAAATACATCATTGTGGGCCCGCGTAACTTTGATCTCCTACCAACCGTTCGTACCGGTGTGTGGTACACCAGCTAATCCGCTTCCGGTTGGATCATGTGCCTCTGCCACCTGTACGGATCAGGGAGTTTGGGCACGAACTTTCATCTCTGGGTGAAGCACTCCACGTGTCCACCTCGATGGAAGGAAACCCCTTTTATTTTTATTGGGTTCAGTTTCCGTAAATCCAAAAGCTGTTGTATCAGATGATCCAAGCCACCCATTTTGGTTGATTAAAAATCAACGGCTACAACCAGTGGTCCAATCAGGCTTCTGGGATCATCATATGGTCTTTACTTTTGGGGCACCGTCATCCGTCCTGGGTCGACAACGTGAATGATTTTGGATAGAGAAAAACTTTCATATGGTAGCCTACGATAGATGATACGCTGGCACCTTACTCCAGAGCTGCGTACGTGGCCAAATCTCGGCCACAGCTTACTAATAATTATTCTTATTTGATTTCCTGACTAGTGGAGTGGTTGATTTTTACTGGACAGTTAAAATGAAAAACGTGCAATAGGATCTTTTCAACAATCTAATAGTGGGTTTAGCACGTAGAAATGATACGAGTGAAATATTTCAACTCGAATTCACTAATTTTAAGTATGAGAATGGGATTGGTTGGATTCATGGGCATTTTATTTTTTTGAAATAAGGTCGTTGGATATTTATCTTTTTTGACTATCTAATAAATATTTAAAAATCTAATAATTAGATGACTCAATAATAATGATCTTTTACTTATGATGCATCGAAAGTGGTGCATAATTGCATTAATTTCCTGTCTGCATATCATCCATCACGTTTGGCTAGAGTATCAAGGTACTATAAAAGTTATCTGGGCTCCACCACGATGTCGTATACACTCTGTCCACTCATTCTGAGGGCACATTTTAGGCCATGGGCTAAAAAATGAGGTAGACACAAATCTTAGGCGGACCACGCCATAGGAAACAATATGGGTTTGAACGCGTAAACGCCTGTCACTAAAACCTTACCGAGGCCTAACGTGATGTTTGTTTTCCATCCAAGCTGTTGATTAGGTCACAAATACCTGGATGAAGGGAAATCATAAACATCAGCTTCATCCAAAACCTGTGGCCCCCAAGAAGTTTTTAACGGGGGGGTGTTCAATCACCACAGTTTCCTGTAGTGTAGTCCACTTGAGAGTTGGGTACGTTTCATTTTTAGTCTTATGACATAAAGTGATATGGAAGAATGGATGCACGGTGTGATAAAATACATACATCATACTGGGGTCCACAGATCTTTTTACCAGCACCGAGCTCAGTACTGGAGTTGTCACTACCAAATCCGAGTGAGCATGGGGTGTGTCTTTAAACAAATAAGGGTGCTCATATCATTTCGAACCTTTTATCTTTCTTGAAAAAGACTGATCCAAAGATTTCAAAAATCCTCTCATTTCCGGAAAACGACAAACCGGCCGTGCGAGCACGCCTCCGCACTTTCAACCTTTTCCATAAACGCCCTTCCCTTCCAATAAAGCGGAGGGCATTTCTGGCAATTCCATTAATATAGGCTTCTTGGTGGTGGTTGGTGACTGTATCCAGACCAGTGGGATAGGACGGAGCAGTAACGGCACGCAGACGGCGACTAACGACAGCCTAACGGTGACGGAGCACCAGGTGGCGAAGATGATGGAAGAGGACATGGGTTCGGCGATGCAGTACCTGCAAGGGAAAGGCCTCTGCCTCATGCCCATTTCCCTCGCGTCGGCCATCTCGACCGCCACGTGTCACCCCAGGAACCCCGGGGCCATGCTGGGTGGGCCCGCTACGGGCGACCCTCCGTCCTCCCCGAGCATGTCCGTGTTGACGGTGCAGTCGGCGATGGGCAACGGAGGCGGGGAGACGGACGTGTCACGGTCGTCCGTTAAAGAGGCTGCGTCCGTCTCGAAGCCGTGAAGTCTTGACAGTAACGGTAAAAGCCGTCAAGTCTACGGGAATATGGAGGTCGGGGGTGTTTTGACGCCGTATTTGAGTAGACTTGAGAGAAGCGACAAAAGCTCTTTCCTTCTTTTTTCTTTTATTTATTTCGAAGTTTTTTTTTTTTTTTTTTTGGGGTATTGTATTTTAGTTTGTCGTGTTTGGATGGCAGGAGCAGCTATTGGGTGTGTTTTTTTAATATTAATAATGCTTTTAAAATAGTGGGTAGAGAGCAGAGGGAAGCACTGGAATGGAAATTGGGAGCGTTTGGCTAGCCTCTCTCTCTCTCTCTCTCTCTCTCTCTCTCTCTCTCTCTCTCCTTTTCTTTTCAATCTGGAGTGATGTTTTGGAGATAGAATATTGAATATTTGGTAATGGGGTTTGAGTTGGAGAGTTGTGAGCGGGCGGTAGGGGATAAGAGAGGAGTGGGTCAACGAGGGAGAAAAAGGAGTGTGAGTTATGGGATCCTCGACCGTTGGCATTGCACGTCGTATCGTCAAGTGGGGCCCACGTTTAAAAAATAAAATAAAATAAGGGACTAGTTCTGGTGGGGCCTTACCGTGGGTGGATTACGTCCCCGAAATCTTCTTATGGGACGGTTGGATTCTTTTGATTTGTGGCCTACAAGTGGACGGTTTGGAAGAGGGATACAGCGGTGCCCAACTGAAGTGGGTCCGTGGATTGGTGGATAGGATCTTCTGGTCTGAACGGGAAGGATTGCTGACTCCACACGCGTGCAGGGCCGTATATGTACACACGTGGGGACACGTGTGTGAGGTCTGAGGTACGAGGGCTTATATCTTCTTCTTCCTATCGGAGAATTTGACTTTTCAGGTGGGCCACTGCGTTCGAAGAGCATTAACGGTTATAATTATTATTAATTTTCTTTTATAGCCGTTTATTTGTTTTCATATGCTGTGGCCCACCTGAGGTGCCGAGTGGCCTGATTTTGTGCCAGAAGATAAAATGTAGAGCTCACTCGATAGAGAGTTCAGATCTCACACGTGTCCCCGTGCGACACCTGCTTCCGTGTGCATGGCTCCCATGCGAAGTGTTGATGCAACGGAATTAGGCGTGGCAAAGGCCGAGCTAGGCTAGGCCAGGTCGGGTCCGATAGTGCTTGGCCCAAGCCCAAGATGGACGTACCAATGCAGACCCCAAGCCCGGTCCGAGAATTGGTGGGATCTGGGCCCAAGCCAACCTTGCCAAGTCTGAAGATTGATAAAATACTTACTGTTTGCTTGAGTGTTCCCATTCTATTCATTGATCAAGTGGGCCACACATGCACAAAGAAGTAAACATTTTAGATGGATGAAATCAATACATTCAAGATGGATGAGTTGGATTGGTTGCCTGAAGATTGAAATGACATGGTCATGCAATTAACACATTACATGTAAATTTTGGGTTGGGCTAAAATGATTTAAGCCCAAGATCATCACAGAACTTAACGTGCCATGCATGAAAGGCCCAAGCTCAACCATTGGTCAAAGCTAGTAGGTCCAAGCCTGGCCCACTACACAACTGTTTCATATGTTATGGCCCACCTGAGTTTTGGATTATAATGATTCTTTAGATCAATAGCTAATATCAGTCAGCATATCTGATGGACCGGGTGAATATCATAAAAGATCAACCCACGTGGCTTTCAGCTTGTGAAACTAACCCTGGTATGTACAGTGCGCAAGGTACCACGGCATCTCTCGTCAGTGCTTGAAACATGCCCGAGTACACCGCAGAAAGGCTTGGGCCGAGGGTCTTGTAATTCGTGAAAGAAAGAAGGGTATTGGAGAGTTGCTGCCGACCTGGGTTTTTTTTTTTTTTTTTTTTTTCTCTACATATTTGTTTCTTTACGGGTTGTGTTTTGTCTGTAGTTGTAGGTGTTTTTCGTTTGTGGCTGGTTGTAGGCGTCTTAAAGGTGTTGGATTTAAGGCAGGGGGACAGTGCTTTTGACTCATTTCTTCTCCATGGGCGCGGATTTCTACTGTATGGAGCGAGTGCAACAAAAATCCATGCGGCCCACCGTGATGTTTGGTCTAACCCAACTCAGAAAGTCAAGGTTTAAATGAGTCATTTGAGTATAAGTTATGTTTTGTTAAGAATTTAAATGGGTTGGGTTTGGGTTTCCTGAGTGATGTAGATCGGGTCGTGGATAATTTCATGGCCTAGATGAACCAGAAAAGGCCCAATTAGAGACAGAGATGATCCGGACTGTCAGAATTTAAAATGGACGTATCTCGCAAACCGAAATGAGTTATCGAATGTAAAATATATGATTTTCAGATTGGATGAGCTACTTTAGCCACCCAACCTACTACAAGTTGCGCACAACATGAAAAATGCTTAGAATAATTAAGAGAACAATGTGGTGAAGCCAAATAGGTTGCTTACTATTTTTGGTTGAAAACCTTGTGCACTAATAGATGTCACAACCGTGTACAAATGGTAAGTTTACTATTTATAGAAGGGTTGTAAACTTGTTTATTTCATTTATCAATCAATTTCAAATTTTATCAAAATTTTTTTTTTAATTGTTATTTTCCTTGTGGATTTGAGAAGTGTGAGGAGTTCAGAAAAGTTCCATGGATTTGGAATAGTTATCCCCTTGAGGAAGATGTTGCTCAACCTCACGTCGTTCCCTGCATCACTAAGCCACTGCATCACTAAGCCATGTCCGGTGGGTCACGAATATGGTTTGTCCTAAAACCAAATTTTATCCCGCCCTAGCCTGAACCCTGATCCATCTCGACAATGGCTCAATGCTGCCCACCATGATGTATGAGTTTTATCCATGCCGCTAATCATTTTTTATTTTATTTTTTTCATATCATTTTAAGATATTAGTCCTAAGGTGAAGAAGATTCAGAGCGTAAGTAGACCACACCACATGAAACAGCGGTGATAGTTACACATACTGTTGAAACCTTCCTAAGGGCCACCATGGTGTTTAATTCTCGTCCAACCTGATATAGATGGAGGGAAAAAACAAATACCAGCTTATCCAAAACTTGTGCGGCTCCCAAGAAGTTAATGGTGGCATCCAATCTCCAATGTCTGGTCCACTTGAGCGTTGGATCTGTGTCATTTCGTCAGTTCATGCATTCAGATAGTTTGACCAAATGGATGGGTGGCGTGGATAAAACCCATTACATCCCATTGTCCCCCCGGAACCATGACCAGACGGATTAATGTACACGTAAGGACAAGACACAATCCGTTTCCGTTTACCCTCAGCTTCCTCGGGAAATGATAACTATAACTTATATATATATATATATATATATAGAGAGAGAGAGAGAGAGAGCGCTCCGTGCACACCAAAGCCGACTTTTATTATTATTATTATTATTATTATTATTATTATTATTATTATTATTATTATTTTGATTTACACACGCACACGCACACCGTAGTGGGATTTCACCACCTATGGATATGGAACCTAGGCCTCGTGTTGAAACTCCTCTGAGTCTACCACTAAGGTAAGGACTGCCGACTTGCTCAAAGGGTAGAGTTGGGGTGTGCTCCATCATAGCATATTCATGGAATTCACATTGCCTGTTATAGCCGGACAGGCTAAAATTAGCCATGAGGCTCTTCAATTGGTTAGGTTCATGATTTAGGTGGGCCAAACAAAGGAAACGGTAAAGAAGGGAATAACTACCATTGAATTTGTACTGGGCTACCATGATGTTTATGTGAAATCCACTCCAACCAGTATCCACCCAGTGAAGATCCGTACATGTGAACTAAATTTTATGCCCGTAAGTGATTTATGTGGACCACACTGAGTGAAACAATTTGGATGGCAGGCATCCCCTTCACTGTTTCCGCTAACGTGGCCCACCATAAACTATAAATGTGAATGATGTTTGAGCCCTATTACCAAATTGTCATCACACGCCATATGTTTGGAGTGAATTTCACTTACACATCACATTGGGCCACCCCCAGCCCTCCCTCAGTTTTCCCACTCCATCTCTGCCAGGGCCCACCATAATATATGCATATTTTATCTACCATCCATCCCTTTTTTTCATATCATTTTAGGGCATGACCCCTAACATGAGAAAGATTCAATTCTCAAGTGGACCACACCACAGGAAAAGGTGGTGATTAAATGACCACCATTAAAAATGTTCCTGGAGGCCTTACAAGTTTTCTATCAAGCTGATATTTGTGTTTTGCCTTCATCCAGATTTGTATGACTTAATCAATACTGTCGACCTAAGAAGTTTTTAATGTTGGGCGTTCAATCACCACTGTTTTCATGTGGTGTGGTTCAGTTGACATTTGGATCTAGCTCAGTTTTCAGCTAATGCTGTAAATTGAGATGATAGAATAGATGGACAGCGTGGATAAAACAAATACGTTATTTTAGAGCCATGACCACCAACTAGCAATCCCTGTCGAGGGGGTGTTATGATGAGTTTGTGGAGTCACCCAAATCCGTGATCTAGGTGGGTAATATGAGTAGAAACAGTGCATAGGGCCACCCACCATCCAAATGTTTTCACTTGGTGTGGCCCACATAAATCACCCATGGGACTAAATTTTTTGACTCTCTGCATGCATTTTCACGAATCAGCTAACGGTTGGACTGGACATACCACAGTATGCCCTGTAAAGATTCAACAATAGGCATTTTCTTTCCCACTGTTTCTCCTAGTGTGGCTCACCTGAATCACCACGAATGTCCCTATTTTATTACCCTTACTACTGAATTTATATTACAAACCAAATGATTGGAGTAGCTTTCATTAACTTATCATGGTAAGGCCGAACTCATTCTACCCAGCCCTACTCATCTAAGTGAGTCAGCCTAGGTGCGCACAAAGGTATGTATGGTACGGTGCGCAGGAGACCACCACTTTATATATATATATATATATAGAGAGAGAGAGAGAGAGAGAGAGAGAGAAGAATGCTCGCGTGCGCACCTTCTTACGTGATGCAGCACCCTCTTAAACTCCATGAGCTCAATTTTCAGTTCGATGCAAAACTAGCAAAGAGAAATGCTAATCATGGAATAAACTATTTCCTTTTGCAATGGCCAACAAAAGTTTTGTATAACGAGGTTTCAAAGGGGTGCCGCATCAGATGGACCATTTTTGAATCTCATCAGTTGACTGCTTTTACTTTTCAGTTCATTTGAAGGCCACAATTGACAGTCAGGATCGTTTAGAGTTTTCAATCCCCATTCATCAGGTGGGGCCCACGTGCCATGATCGAAGACAACAGGCCGGTCTGGTCATCAGGTGGCACATGAACGTCGTGATGGGTGGAGTGGAGTATGCCTGATAACATGGACCAACCTGATTTTCACGCCAGGGTTCGCCGGCCCAGATCTTGCACGTGCAACATCAGCACGTGTGGGAGAGTAGGATTCCAAGTTTTAATTCTCAGTCGTAGCCAACAATCGTATTTCCCTTATTTCATTAGGCCCACCACAAGTGTAGATCTAGACCATCCATTCGATGGGGGCCTTCAGATTGGATAAACATGGGCTATTAGAGATATTGAAAATTAAAATCCAATTCCATTCTTAAATCCCTCTAACAATTTCTATCTTAAATCTCTCCAACCATTTCTATCTTATCTCTTATCCATGTATCAATCATGACCTACAGAATCTTAACTATTCCATCTTTGATTTCTATCTTGTAATCAATTCAATTATAAATGATAAGAACAATCTCAGTGATAGTGTGTCGGAGATTTTCATTTATCTTATTTTACTTTAAATATAAATGAACGAACGGTCTAAATACAGGCAATCAAAAGTCCTAATGAGATGATTATTGCAATCTCAGTGATAGTGTGTGGGAGATTTTCAATTATCTTATTTTACTTTAAATATAAATGAACGAACGGTCTAAATACAGGCAATCAAAAGTCCTAATGAGATGATTATTGCCGTTGATTTGGTAGGTTTTGAAAAAACACTCTGATTCATATGAGGTCTATGTTTGGACACTGTCATATGGCCCAATGCTATAATGGGCTAGAGCATTAGCCTAAGCCCAGCCTGTGGCTGACAATGGTTCCATGGACCAGATTGGCCCACCCTCTTTTAGCATTTCTGCTCTGGGTGTGGGCCCAACCTAGTCGTCATGTATAACCCATGTTTAAAAGACACAGCACGACTCGGGCAGGCTCATTCGCTCCTGAGTAAAGTCAACACTCATGCGGTCAGGGCTGATTTCGCCCTACTCGTCCGAGTTGGGGCTGACTTGTGTATCAACTGGCTCAGGAGTCAGGTCTGACGGAATCAACTCAGATGAGCCGCATCAGGTTACTCATTTGAAAAGACGGTGAGAAAACTGCTTAACTGGCTTTGACTCATTACAGTAGACAAATACACACACCACACATTTTCACAAATGTACTTCCATGTTTGAGAACAAGGTGTGAAAGAGTTTATGAGTTCTACCGTAGCATAGAAAGTTAATTGAAACCGTTTATCCATTTTGTATTCTTATTTTAAGCCATGAATTAAGAGAATAGGGTATATATGAATTGCAAGTGGGATATAGGGAGATAGCAACCGTGGACAATCTTAAAACCATAAAATAAATTTACCTGATGTGGTCTAATTGAGCATTGGATCTACCTTATTTTCAAGGTACCTTAAAATGATCTAAAAGGATAATAGTCGGTGTAGATTTTTCACAAATACCATGGTGGGCCTCACCTAACTTACCACCGGAGGATGTCCGGGTGGAGTAAGTGCAACCTTAGCATCAACCAATATGGTGCAACCCTTATAGCGGGCCTACCTTGATGCATAAATTGCATATCCACACCGTCCAACTTTTTAATAAGGTTATACAAAACTGGATGAAGGGGAAAAAAACAAATATCAACTTTATCCAAAAATTTTGTAACTCACGAGAAGTTTTAATGATCTAACACAACTGTTTCTTGTGTTTTGGTCCATCAAAGATTTGGATCAGCTTAATTTTGGGTCATGCGGTAAAATAATCTAGAAATACGGATGTATGGTGTGGATATACAATACATACATCAAGGTGGGCCCATGGGCAGCACCATGTATGGTGAAACCGAGGTCGCAACCTAATTCACTCCCATGGGGACGCGGATTGCTTTCCGGTGTTGCCAGTAGCTAGGTGACCACTTGACAGTGTGTTGTGGCCTGTGGGCCCACCATGATGTGTGTTTTATACTGTCCATACATTTTAGATAATTATTTTAGGGCCTAAGATAAAAATAAAAAAGAGGTAGATTCAAGTCTCAAGTGGACCACACCATAGGAAAACAATGGTATTTGAATGCTCACCATTGAAAACAGCCTAAGGCCCAATTTAAATATTATTCGCCATCAAATATATTGATTAGGTCACAAAGATTGGGATTAAGGAAAACTAAAATATCATTATGATCCAAACTCACGTGACCCCCGATAAGTTTTTAATGGTGGACATTAAATCACCGTTGTTTCATGTGATGTGGTCCACCTGAGATTTAGATCTGTCAGTTTTGGGATAATGCCCTAAAATGACCTGAAAATATGGATGGACGGTCTGATATAAAACTGGTACAGTAAGGTGGGTCCCACGTTCAAGGCGACACCGCAGCAGTGGATGAGATACGAGTTGCACATAATTCATGTCTCTCTCTCTACGCCTGGGCTCCTAGAATATGGCGCGCTTGTGACAATCTATTCGATTGTATTGAAATGACCAGTGAATTGGGCTTTTTCTATTGGGCCATTTCGGGACAAGCGGATCGTTAATCATAAAGAGAAACTTCAAATGATTCCGACTTCTTGAAGTGTGGAACCATGCAGTACCAAATACGAGATAGATCTTCCGGAGAACATTCTTCAGTGAATTACAGCCTACCGATTTGATATTTGAATAATATATCTGACCCACTGCCAGTACGGCCTATAGTGATGGAAAAGAGATATCCATTTTGTCCATCGGTTTTGGCAGATGATGTTAAAACATGGGAATAAAATCAGACATATATGAAAATGAAGTCGACTGGCAACCGTGAAAAGGGGTTGATACCGTTCAAAATATTTTGGGCTCGACCATGATGTTTATAAGCAATTCAAACGGTTTAGAAAGTACCCCAATTGTTCGTAAGTTCATTAACATTGGGATGAATTGAAATAATAAAAATATTAGATTGATCCCAAGCTTATGCAGCCCTACAAATATTTCAATGGTGGGCTACAATCACCACTGTTTTTTTTTTTGGCCTGCTGCACTTGACCTTTGGATCTGTCTCATTTTTGAGCTCATACTATAAAATGATTTCGAAAAACATATGATGGGGTGGGTTTCTCACAAACACTATGGTGGGCCCCGCCTAGCTTGGGATCCCTGAATATTAATTGCCACTACACGCTAGTTGAGGCATTTCACTATTTTAACCTTCTTCAATCAGGCGATTAAATCGATAATGGAGATAAAAGGAAGGTAGATCGAGCAGGGTATAGTAGCAGCTACCAGCAGCAATGTTGAGCTTATCCAGCAGCTTGTCCAGAGACAGGGACAGCTGCTGGAGGGGCTGAATCAGCGACAGCCTGGAGCTGAGAAAAGGGTCATCCCACTCCTTTCTCATGGAAAGTCTGCCTAATCATGCCAAAGACAGCCTTATCCAGGGTTAAGGAGCCCCTGACAGAGACAGGGAAGAGGGCAGATGAATAAACCAAAAGTTAGCTGGGTTTCAGTAAATGACTCTTTGGCTACAGATCTTGGCCAGCTAACTGGGCCCAACTCAGCTTGTTATTGAGTTAAATGTTCACAACCAACCTAACAAATGGAGTCAGGTATTGGCCCTAAAAAGCAGTAGACGGGAGTGGAACCTAACCTAGTTGTATTGGTTATGGGTGACACTCCAATCATATTATAGCCATTTTGTGCATGGATGTAGGCAAAAAGTGGCAATGTTCAGATGATCTCATGACCCACCTTTTGTTGTTAGTCATTTTTTAGTCACCGTCCCTTTTTTGAGCCTTGAATCTTAAAGTTAGATGTAAACATGAATGTGGAAATTGTAGAATTGATAGGACTAATATATCAGTGCATTGAGTAGGGAGATCTAATAGCTGAAATTTAAATCTTACTTCCCTATGAAGCCATTGCTAGAGTCTTCCTCACCTGCTAGAGTCTTCCTCACCATACACGGGAAATAGTACATTGTGAGAGAGACCTTTCCAACGTGTAGGTTTGGGACCCAACTCTATTTTTGTAGTTATAAGAGAGAGGAGTTCGAAGCCCATCAAAACCGTTCCTCAAATGCCACACATGATTTTAGAATTCCAACTCCATTAGTGTTGTGATTGATGTCTTAAATCTGGTTTTTGATATACTTGACTAGCTCGATTAGCGAGGGTCCACTTGACCGGTCGAGGCCTGCTCGACTCAAAGTCCAGCGAACACATGTTTTGGGTGTTCGGAATGTTCGACCAGTCGAGGGTTAAGCTCAACTGGTCGAGGGTGCCCTTCGACCAGTTGAGGACCCGACTCGACTAGTCGAGGGTTACGCAGCTGGTGCGCGGACGGTGTAAATTTGCGGCGGTTTCCGGACTTTTCCAAAGGAAGTGCATAAGTGGAGTTTCCTAAACTATAAATAAGGGTCCCCAGGGCTATTCTAAAGTATTGAAAAGCTTTCTAAAAGTTTTCCAAGAGTTCCTAAAAGGGTTTTAGGATTTCTAAAGGGTGTAGCAAGGGTGAGATTCGAGATTGTTCAAATCGGGTAAGTCCTTTCTCTTTGTAATTTCTATTTTCATAGTGGAATTCTATCGCTTTGTGCCATGGTTTCCGTAAGGGTTTTCCACGTTAAATCTTTGTGTTCTCTTGCATTTGCTTGGTGCCATTGGATTGTTATCATAGATCTAGATCTATGTGATTCCGTAGCACAAATCCTCAACAAGTGGTATTAGAGAAATTGTTGGGGCACAGATCTAAATCTGAAGGATTAGCATCAATGAGAAACACTAGGTATGATATTGAGAAGTACTCAAGGAAAAATAATTTTGAGTTATGGAAGATTAAGATGATTAGTTCCTTAATTAAGCAAAGCGAAGATGGTGCTCTTGAGGAGTGAAAGTTTACTATGACTGATGATGAATGGAATACTCTTGATAAGAAGGCCTTATCATTGATCCGTTTATGTCTCACAGATGAGGTTTTCTACAATGTCATAAGGGAGAAAACTGCAGCTAAGTTATGGGCGGAGTTAGACGATGTCTATGTAAAAAAATTCTCTGAAAATCGTCTACACTTGAAGCGGCAGTGGTATAACTTCAAGATGGTAGAGGGTGGAGATCTGGAGGCTCACATTAGTAACTTTAATAAATTGGTTTGCAAATTGCTGGATGTGGAGGAAGTGATAAAAGATGAAAAACAAGCATATATGTTGTTGAATTCTCTTCCGGCATCTTATGAGTTATTCAAGGACACAATGTGCTTTATGAATAAAACCTTGAGTGTCGACGCCATTATCTTAGCCTTTCAAGGGAAGGTTATGTGAAAGCTTAATGTCGACATGGGGATATCTTCTGATGCATTATTTATAGGGGTAGGAATTCTTAATAAGGTACAGGTTCTTCAGGTTCTAGGTCCAAATTCAAGGGCAAGGGCAAAGGAAAGGTAAAGTGTTAGAATTGTGGGATGGAAGGACATATGAAGAAGGATTGTACAAATCCTAAATCTAAGAGAGAAGATTCTGAGGCTTCGTACAGGGAGGCCAATGCTGCCACATTAGATGGATCGAGAGGATGTGATGGTGATGTTTTGTCTGTGCCTATGATCACACGGCCATATGATGATTGTAAGGACTAGTGGATGCTAGACACAGGGCCATCTTTTTACATGACTCCTCATCGGAGTTGGTTCACCAGTTACAGGGAGTGTGATAGTAGATAGGTATTTATGGGTAATGACATTGCCTGTAATGTTGTGGCTGTGTGTTCGGTGCGCATCAAGATGGTTGATAGGGTGGAGCGTACCTTGACTGATGTCAGGCACGTTCCTGATTTGAAGAAGAATCTAATTTTTCTTAGTGTACTTGAGGTATTGGGCTGCAAGTTCACAAGTATTGATGGTGCTCTTAAGGTATCTAAGGGGACACGGGTAATCATGAAAGCGCAATGACTCGGTAACATGTACATATTGATCGGGAGCACTTCAAAAGGTGGAGCTACAATGGTTGTAGTGGATTCCACCTCTTCACGTGTTTGGCATGCTGGGTATGGACACATGAGCGGGCAGGGAAGGAAGGCTAAGACGCGCGGATAGAAATACAGAGAAGGTGGAGCAGCCACCTGTGAGAAGAATCACACGACATAATCGTAGGATATCGGTGAGGTACATGGATGACTCCAATATTTCAAGAGGATCCGTCTTCTAGTCTGATGGCTCTATATGAGCCTGGTGCTAAGAAGTGGAAGGTGACTATGGGAAATATGATGGACTCGTTGTATCAGATTGACACATGTGAGCTGGCAGAGCTTCCAGTGGGCTGAAAAGCAGTTGGATGCAATTGAATCTTAAGGAGGATACAACATAGATACAGAGTGAGGTTGGTAGTGAATGGTTATGCTCAGAAAGAAGGGATCGGCTTCTCAGAGACATTCGTGCCAACGATATAGCAGGTGTCTATTAGATCCGTGATTGGCGCTGGTTGGTTAATGTGATATTGAGATGGAAGGATGGATGTGAAGTTTACACTTCTATAAGGAAAATTGAAAGAACAGATCTCTATGAAGCAACCAGAGCGGTTCGAAGTTAAAGGGGTTGAGAAAAAAGTTAGCAGGAGGTCGTGGTACAACCTGTCGCCTAGGCAGTGGTTCGATTCCTTCATGGTGAGTCAAGAATTGATGACATGTAGATCGCTAATTATGACACGTCTGAATCAATGTACTGAAGACTCGGTTAAGTGAGATATTCAGGATGAAGGATCGGGGGGCTGCAAAGAGGGTTTTCGGCATTGAGACTGAAGGAGGAGTAGACTTTGGTTATCACAGGCAGAATACCTTGGGTAGGTATTGATCAAGGATGTGATGAACCAAGCAAAGCCAGAGAACATTCCCTACGCATCTTTCCTTAAGTTTTCCTCAAGACATGTTCCAAAACAGATGAGGAAAAGTAGGATATCTCATGAATCTTATTCGAATGCGGTTGGCATTGCATGTCATGGTCTGGAATAGACCGGTTATTTCATAGGCTATCAGTGTTATAAGTAAATACCCTGACAAACAATATTGGGTAGCGGTGAGATGGTAAGAAGACTATGTCTTTTCTTTTGAGAAGACAGGAGCAAAGGTGGTTGGGCACGTGGATTCAGATCCGGCAGGTGTGTTCACCTAGATCGTTCCTGTACAGAAGTTCAAGTTCTGTACAACTTTTCTAGGCTTGGCAATGGCCAAAAAGAAGGATGGACTGTGCACGAGAAGCTATGATGTGATGCAGAGAAAAGAGAAGAGGTCAAGAAGCTAAATAGTTGAAGATTTAAGACATGGTAGAGATTGTTGTGATTGATGTCTTAAATCTGTTTTTTGGTATGCTCGACTGGTCGAGGGACTGGCTTGACCAGTCGAGGGTCCACTCGATCGATCGAGGCCTGATCAACTCAAAGTCCAGCGAGCACATTTTTTTATTTATTTTGGTTACAATACGATCCCATATCACACATATCCACATTGTCAAAACGGTACAATAAGTATGAAATTCAAATTGATACCAAGTATACACAGTGTATCAACCTTTTTTTTTTTTTTTTTTTAAAAGGCGATAGCCATAGATCCTTTGAAACTTCTAAAATGTACAGCCATTCGGGTGGGCCCAACAGAAAAGCGCAGCCTCACCTATCATTTTTTTTTTTTTTGGATCAACTACAATAGATTTCGTAAACAGAGATCATCTATACAGGTTAGAGCGAAAGCGAAAGCCTGCTAGCTGTAGGCACAAAAGAGCAGGAGAAGGAACGACCAAGATGAAAGCCTAGCGAAGAGCATCGAGTCCCGCCTTGTTGAGGAAAAATGATCCTCTGACCCGGCAAGGCAGAAGGGAGAAATGACCAAGGAGCGTGGTCGACTGGGAGGAACTCGCAAGACAGGCCATCCTGTCAGCTGGTTCGTTCCCTTCGTGGAAGATATAAGAAAAGCACATGTTTTGGGTGTCCAGGATGTTCGACCAGTCGAGGGTTAGGCTCGACCGGTTGAGGGTGCCCTTCGACCAGTCGAGGACCTGGCTCGATTAGTCAAGGATTACACAGCTGGTGCATGGATAGCGTAAATTCGAGGCAGTTTCTAGACTTTTTCAAAGGAGGTGCATAAGTGGAGTTTCTTAAACTATAAATAGGGGTCCCTAGGGCTATTCTAAATTATTGAAAAGCTTTCTAAAAGTTTTTTAAGAGTTTCTAAAAGGGTTTTAGGATTTCTAAAGGGTGTAGCAAGGGTGAGATTTGAGGTTGTTCGAATCAGGTAAGTCCTTTTTCTTTGTAATTTCTATTTTAATAGTGGAATTTTGTCGCTTTGTACCGTGAGTTTTTCCTGCAATGGTTTTTCACGTTAAATCTTTGTGGTCTTTTGTGTTTTCTTGGTGTCATTGGATTGTTATCCTAGATCTAGATCTGTGTGATTCCGCAGCACAAATCCCCAACAATTAGAACATTGCACCACAACTCTTCCTCAAAGGCTCCACATGATTTTAGAATTCCAACTCCATTAGAACATTGCACCTTACAAGGGAAATAGTACAATGGAAGAGAGAGCTTTCCAATGTGTAGGTTTGTAGGTTTGGGACCCAGCTCTATTTTTGTAGTTATAGGAGAGAGGAATTTGAAACCCATCACAACTCCTCCTCAAAGGCTCCACATGATTTTAGAATTCCAACTCCATTAGAACATTGCACCTTATACAAGAAACAATACAATGGAAGAGAGAGCTTTCCAATGTGTAGGTTTGGGACCCAGCTCTATTTTTGTAGTTATAGGAGAGATGAGTTTGAAACCCATCACAACTCTTCCTCAAAGGCTCCACGTGATTTTAGAATTCCAATTCCATTAGAATATTTTTCATGAGTCACTGTCCAAGCGCATCACTCTTACACGAATTTGAGTTTGATCACAACTCTAGTTGAGCCCAACACTCAATCATAATAACCAACCCTTAGGCAAATTTAGACCTTTGATCAATTAGGTCAGTTTATAGAACTCTTACATTGGAATCATCTAACCAAAGTATTGCCTTAGAACCAGAAATAATCTAGAGTGGGGCAGACTAAAAGACAAAAGTTGATGAGTGGATCTTGATTTCCTTTTTTTTTTTCATGGTTAAAATTGTCTTGTCAGTCTTGCCGAGAGCTAGCTAAGATGAATGGATATTCTATAACATCCATAGCTTGTAAATGGAAATGTTGGCATCTAATTCGATTTTGATGGGTAGAAGGATAAAAATTTTGATTATGAGGAAATGGAAACTCCATGAAATCAGATAATAAGAAGTTCCAGTTAAATAACTTAAAACCCTAGGTGAAAAAAAAAGGAAGAAGAAAAGAAAAAGAAAAGTGGAAGTGCATTTGCAAGAGAAGGGGATTGCCTTGGTGTTGACGGTCAAATATTGCATATTAGACCCCAGTTATTGTCTGAATTTACGAACTTTGTACTGTCTAATAACCCAATTTAATCGTGTTTGTGATGCAGGGTGTCTTTATGAGCTTGAACTGAAAATAGGTGTTTAAAGCATGGATTTAACGATTTGAAGACACCAAGGCCAGGGATGGACTCCAAGGGACTAAGATCAACGGAATTACATGCCAGGGATCTGTAAAAATCGAGAAACTGAAGCTCAAGTGGCCCAAAATTGATCCAGAATGCAAGATTACAGGGTTTCCACCATCTGCTCGGTTTGAAACTTCATACACGTGATGGGGGCCATAAATTAACCGTACAAGTCAAATTTCAGCCATTGGATCCATGTGGAAGTGGCCCAATAGAGAGATCAGAGGGTGTTAGCCATTAAAGCACATCTTAGTAATCCATTAGCGATCAAGGCTCAAAATTAGGCGTTGGAAAGAGCATGAAAAATAACAACTCCTGGTAAAATTTTGTCTCATTTGAACGGTGCAATTAAGAGATACAGACGACAAAAGTTATAAGAAATGAAAATGACAAATTTATAAATAAATGTCCATGCATACATGCATACGTGAAGCCAATTATGTTTTAACGGTGAATATCATATGCATAGCAGTTGGCCGTGTGGCCCACCCTGAAGTCAGATCTACTTCAAACTTGTTACCATGGGCTATCATAATATGATGAAAACGGTGAAGGGAGCAGATTTTCTGAGAAAACACCATAGTGGGCCCCACCTATTTTTTTGTACAAGACATCCAAATAGTGCGAAAAAAATGTCAGTTATGGACGTGAGTTACATTGGGTTTTGACTGTGGACCACTATCATGGTCCATATGATGAATCTGGACCGTTCATCAGAATTCTACGGCTTATATCACCAAGACATAGGTGACAAAATTTAAAGACATTACGTCATGGGCGTTTCAACCGTTCAAAAGGCAGAATGGACGGTAGGTTTAAAACTCTGTGGGTCGCATCATCGGAATTCCAAAACAGTCCATTCCTTACTGATTTTTCGCCACAATATGAATGAACGGAATAGATTTCTCAACAAATCCAGGTAATGGGCCCTGCCATCATCTCAGCGCAAGAGCGGAAGCTCTGTGCGCATGTCTGCGAAATCAGGCAGCTGTGGGCACCACGACATTCGTGATCGTCATCAGATCGAAGATCCGGAACATCCAGATGAAGCTCTGGCAAGAACTGACCTTAGCCATGGAATTAAACTACAACGTGAGGCTGTGTACCATCCTAAAAATCAGGCCAAACGCAGGTTGATTCACGTTGTTGCTATACTCGGTGCGAAGAGAGTCCGTTTTTCGTCCGAACACAGCACCCTTGTGCGGAAACTTCTAGCCTTGTACATGGATACAAACCGACTGATTCCCTCTGCCTATAAAGAGAAGAAAGAGGAAAGAGCAAAGGTATCACATGGAGGCTCGGCTTGGAGGATGGGAACGGTTGGAGCTTGACGTGGGCAGGAGACAGAGAAGCAAACTTTATTTTTTTTTTTCTTTTTCTTTTTTTTCTTTTATTTTATTTTATTTCTGTTTAAGGGATCCAGCCCTTCATGTTGGGCTGAACCTCTTAGCTAGGGCTAAGAGGTGAAGCTCGTGGTGTGATGGGAAGATTTTATGGCTTGGATTATGTTAGTTGAACTATTTTGATGATTAGTTTTGATTATAAGGAATTGCCTATAGTTTTTAATGGTTTATAGTGACTTACATTACAGTAGATCTGCGATGGCTTGAGTATTTCCTTTCCTTTTTATGTTCATGATGTTAGGAAGTCCTGTTGTTTACTATTGTCTCCTGGGCATGGTCGGATGACGGTACCCTTCCTAACCTTCATACATGTGATTGGTTGGTAATTAATTTAATTCTGTTGTTTGCCATAGTCTCCCGGACATGGTTTGGTGATGGAATCCATTCTAATTCATACACCTTTCATCTCTTTGAAAACTAGATCAACGGCAGTACAGTAATTTCCATGATTTTTGATACAAGCATAAGTTCTCCCTGATCTATACAAGTGGATCCTCTGAATCCCTAGTTTCCTATTCCTGATTTTTCTTAAGTTTTAGATAATAGTTTTACAATTATTCCTTGATTTCTAGTTGATTTAAATTTCATCTCATTCTAGTTCTAGTTCTAGTTAGTTTCAGAATACGCACAAGTTTCAGTCCCTTGGGATTCGACCTCGGTCTTACCGAGTTATTACTACATCACAACCCTACACTTGGGGAGTGAACACTTGGCATCCCGATGTGTCTGCTGTGTTCAAGGTCCTCATCTCAGTCTAAATGTGGAATCCATCGAGCATCTCTTCCTGTATGGCCAGCTGGCTAGGTATGTCTGGAGCTATTTCGGTTCGCTTCTTAAGATCTCCTTTTCGAATGATCAATCGGTGGGGGAGCGTCTCAGCCAATGGTGGAGGGCGTCGACCATCTGCGGCTTGCCCTCCTCTTTCCGCAGGTGTCTCCTGAGCGTGATCTGCTAGGAAATTTGGCGGGCTAGAAACACGGCAAAATTTGATCAATCAGCGGTATCGATGGCTTCATGTCTGTCTAAGATAAGATGGACGATGAGGTCCCTGTTTGATCTCTTAACTGAGTCTAACACTCCCCCGCAATCGCGACATTCCTTATGGGCCGATCTGGGCCTCCCTGTTGCTCTTAGGAAGTAGCCTTTACTGGAAGTAATCCGTTGGATTAGGTCAGCTCCATCGTGGGTGAAGTTAAACTCTGATGGATCAGCTAGGGGTAACCCTGGCCGTTCGGGAGGTGGCGGGATCGTTCGGGATGCAAGAGGCACGTTCCTGCTAGGTTTTGTGGCTGCATATGGTATCGGTTCCAACAACCTAGCTGAGTTGAGAGCTGTGCATGACGGTCTTTACTTGTGCCTCAACAAAGGGTACGATCTCATTGAGATTGAATCAGATTCGAAACTCGTCATTAACACCCTCTCGGGTACTTCCTTAGCTTCTTGGCAGTGGAAGAATTAGTTGGCCAGAATTGCAGCCCTATAAACCAGTGCCACCATTTCTTTTAATCTCATCAAGCGTGAGGGAAATGGACCGGCGGACGGTTTAGCCAAGTTGGGTAATTCTTCTCAATCTTCCCAGGTTTTTGAGCATGTGAGCGAGCTACCCTCTCAGATCCGGGGCCTCCTCTTTCTCGATAAGGTGGGTCTCGGCTCCATCAGGTCTTCCTAGTCCCCGTCTATTAGTCGGATGGCCCCTATTTCTTGCTTTCGATCTGTTCCTTTTTTTCCTTTTGCCTGACCTCTTGTTTCATGCTGCTGTGGGGTCCAGCTTTTTAAGGATGTAAAGCATAGTTGCCTTAATGGAAAAATCAAAAATTTCTCAAAAAATAAAAAACAAAAAATATAGCTTCTGTTGCCTTTTTTCCAAAAAAAAAAAGGGCCCGAATATACATTGGGAACATGGGTTAACGTACCATTGACAACACTAGGGACCACTTGATGAACGGTAATCCATGAGAAAATAAAACAATTTGTAATTGTTATTTACTATTGAGGAATGGATTCTAAGGGATTTCATTTTAAGTGGGATATTTGATTGGCAATTGTAAGTCTCCATTTCTCCTCATGAGGGCCACCTTATATTTTATGCTTAAAAATTGTAGAAATGAAAAGTATAACCATTATATCATAAATTTATGGTGTAGCCCAAACCTTTGTAAAGTGTTGAAACTTAGTGCTCCTTAAGATAGGTAGGTGCGAACGGCCAACAAACTATATCATAGATGGGCCACAAGTCTACATATGAAATGGTTTATCAACGGACTTCACTTGCCCATAGATCTTGGCAAGCTACTTGAGCTCAGATTCACTTGAACTTCATTTGGTCGTAGATCTTGGCATACTAACTAGGCCCAACACGACTTTTTTTTTTTAAACAACGGATCCTTTGTTTCATTCATTCACAAAATATTATAGCCATGGGCATATTTTGGGCTTTTGCCAGGATAAAAAGACCGACTTTATCTAATAGAAAGAGGCCCCTAATCAGAAACAGGAGGTGTGAGGCCTGCCCAACACGAGTTCTTATTAAGCTAAATGTTCACAACCAACTTGACAAATTAATGGGTTCTGGAATTGTCCCTAAACAGCCATGACCGGCAGTGGAAACTAGCCTAGTTGTATGGGTTATGTGTAGCACTAGTCATATTCATGGCTAGTCTAGCTCATTTTGTTCATGCATGCCTGTATGCAAATAGTGGGACTGTTCAGATGATCATGACCCACCATTTGTTGTTAGTCATTTTTATCATCATTGTCCCTTTGTTATGCCTTGGATCTGAAAGTTAGATTTAGGGCCTGTTTGGTTTTCCCGAATAACAGTATTCGGCCTGCAATGGGTAATTATGACATTTCACATGTGTTTGATTTTTAATGGTATTCGAATGTAAATTACAGAATGCTGCAGTTGGTGGGAAACGATGGTAGATCAAATGCCATATCCTGCTGAAATGCAGGTACTTGAATGTAATCGTCTGACAACCGTCTGTCAGACTGAAATGGGTGTGGTGGTCCGCGGGACACCGTACCATTTAAACCATTCAAAATACAAAACAAATATTTTCTCTTCGGTATTTCATTTTCGCACAGAGGCGGTCTCCCTTCCCTCCATTTGCAGCGATAGCGGACTGATAGACGGCGACCCACATGCAAGGTATGATAACGTCCTTCCGAGTTCCCTTTGCATGGATCCTGTACGGACGTCGTCCATAGTAACCATTCTTCCCTCTCTCATTTTCAGTTTGGGGAGATTCTAGTTTTCAGTTTGGGGAGATTAGATCTTACTGGAACCCTATCAACTGTCTTCACGGCTGTGTTGGGTGATTGAAACAGAGAGTAGAGGTAATGCTCTAATTGTTGTTATCTTCTACAAATTTCTAAAGGTTTTTTCCTTTTTAAATTTTTTCAAACAAACCTGATGTTTACTGGCAATTGTGTTGTCACTGACGAGGGGTTTACTTTGACTATGTTGGAATCTCCTAGCTTGGAGCCACAAATAAGGGTTCAACAACATGTGCTTGTAAGAGGATAGTAGTGCGGGCCCCCTGGAAAGAAGTTTCTACAAAGTAATATAACTTTTTACGGTCGTTTGGATATCCCGCCTTTGGTGGATGTGGCAGAATGAGGTGGTCCAATCTGCTGTCTTCGTCCTGTCCGATTTTGCAGTGCATGGACTATTTTATTTTGGATTTGAAAATGAAGGGATCCCACTCCATAACATGTTACCCACTATTTTGTTGGATTGTTGGGATATCCCACATGTGTACTCTCTGTCTACCTTCTTTCTTACATTATCTTCTTCACAGTAATCTAAATCCTCACTTTACCTTTTATATACGTGCATGTGTTAACTTTTCTAATAAATTGAAAGAGTTAAGTTGTATATGGGTTGGCCTGAAGGCAGCTGTTTGATAGAGTTCATTTGAATAATATATAATAGGAAAATCAGTTCCTTCTGGCTGTGTTTTAGTTGTTACTGAGGCTTGCTGATGGTTAGCGTATAAACTTCTACCCTACTTTTAGCATGCAAAGTAGAGCCAGGTTGGATATCTGTATATTGTGTGGATGGTTGACACTTGACATTGATGATGGGAGATATATCTAGGGGTTGAAGGTGTGTGACATTCTACCATTGACATGAAATTTCAAAACTTTTCAAGCGCCTGGATAGCAGTTTGGTCATTTCTTATTCAATAGAATGTTGGAAATACGTGAGAGATTTCCAATCGTTCCTTCATTTGTTATGATGAGCTAACTCACTGGGAGTTTATTGATTTATGTGTACATAATGTAAAATTCCTACCATGCACATTCATTGCACTTCTGTGCAACCACATCATCTTATCGGTCTGATTTTTCAACCAGGTCATTTATACAGTGGGGCCCAACAAATGAAAACTCATAAGTTGGACATCTCACTTTTTATTTTTCTATTTTCGTAGCCATCTGCTTTTTTAACTGTTCAATCTGGGAGGATCTTCAGCTCTAAACTGACATTCATGCATACTATCAGTCTTCAGCTCATCTGATTAGTTTTCTTTTCATTGCATATTTATGAGAATCAGTTGTCTATGGCTCATGCCTCTTAAAGCTTGTATACAGTTTTCTGGCTACTTCTTTCTTATAGGCTTGGTGGTGCTATCAAAAGGTAGTAGGATCTGTTATTATAGAGATAGTTGTGTTCTCAGCTTCCATTTGAAAAATTCTTTGGTCATTGTATATAGGCAGAGACTCTCTTCCAAATAATCCTGGCATACACGTCCGTGATTGAGGTATGTGTGATTTTACTGTTTATTAAAAACTGTTTATCTTTTATATCAACTTAATTTCATTTCTAATAACTGCGTTGTATCAGTGGAATTGAAAATCTAATTATCCTGTGCGTGAGATGTTATTACACCTGCAATAACAAAGTGGTTTGAAGAATAACACAATATTTTTGTATTCTAACAGCTTTAAAAATTAATAATTCGACAGTCGAAGAGACTCATGCTGATTTCAACTATGTGGGAATCTACTTGCTCAATATATGTTATATCCATATCATCCCATATGAATTTCTAGTATCATATGTATATTACTTTACATACTGTGAATAGAATATTTGTTCTACGGAAGTATTTATGTTTACCTGTTGTGATTGTATGATCATAAAAATGTTCACCATTGGCCAGTCCCGTTGTACGAGTGGTGATAATGCTGTAACTGCAGGCCAAGATGAGCAGTACACATAACTACAATGGTGCATGTGTAATGCTTGTAAGTAAAATTCAATTTCTGGTTTGAGTATCCCAATCATGCAGAAGACTGAAAATTCATATCATATTTAAACTGTATCCAACAAAGGATAAGGCCTGAAGTTGGATTGCATTGGATTGTAATCAGTTATGTAACTTATTCAGTTACGAAATAAACTGACAAGGTTGTAAAACTAATTAAAGCCGAAGCAGATAGGAGTAGTCAACAACATCAACATACTGGCTTTATCAATTAATAAAAAAAAATAAAACTAACAAAAATTTGAATCCATATTACCTGGTAAAGAGGAAGATGAAGCTAGAAGTGAAGTGTGAATTGACAGTGCGGTATTACATGATGATGTTGTCGCAGTTCAAAGAAAATATTTTAATCTTTATTTTTGTCATGTAGTGTGTTCTTGTTTGTTTGTTGTGAAGGTATCATCAGTAATAACCAATGCATACTCCATATTGTCTTGTTTTAATAATTTGGGTTTGTTCTTATAAGGAATATGACATAATTGCTAGTATGCGAGGGATTTTGAGTAAATACTCTATATGTTGTACTGTCCTTTTATGAACGTTATGGGACGTGTTTTTTTAATACCAAATCATTTTTAAATCTGAACAAACAGAGTTACAAATGGAACTAGTGCGGTATTACACCTACTAGTGGATGCTGACTCAATTTTATACGTTTATTGTACAAGTGCATATAATAATATGGAAGGACATGGATGGATGGAAGAGGAGCTGGCTGCCTTTGCAGCTTCAGTTGCAGCAGCAACTACAGTGATTACAATTGAGGAATTTTGCAATAGTCTCTTTCTTAGGATACCCTGGAGAGTTGGTGACTATGAAAGAAGAAAGATAATTAACGGGATAATTAGAGCTGGAGATAATGAGTGCCTGGCACAACCTCGAATAAAAAATGATATTTTCTTTCACCTATGCTCATTTCTCAAGAATAGAAATCTGCTACTGGATGGGAAACATGCAACTATGGAGGAGCAACTTGTTATGTTCCTCCATACTGTAGTACATAATGTGTGAAACCGTGTCATTGGGCATCGTTTTATACGATCTGGACGAACCGTAATCCGTTATTTTTCTAAAGCATTGGATGCAATTGTGAGACTATATCTTGAGTTTGTAAAACTCCCCAATGCAGAAATACCTACAGAAATTTCATCCAATCCCAATTGGAGGATGTATTTTCAGGTATGGATCATGCTAATCACTGCTATTCAAGAACATCATTGTTATAAGATTATGTCTCTTACTATTTCTTTTCCTGATAAACCACTTTCAAATTATGATTGTATTGGTGCAATTGATGGAACCCATGTACCCGCTTATGTTCCTACGATGGACAGTGTCACCTATCGTAACCGAAAAGGGTTTCTCTTGCAAAACGTAATGGCCGCTTGTACGTTTGATATGAAGTTCGTATATGTGTTGGCCGGATGGGAAGGTTCGGCCTCCGACGCACGCATGTTACAGAGTGCGTTGACACATTCACATGATCGTTTTACAATCCCAAAGGGTATTTAACTATGGAATAGAAGTTATTTTTAAAATGAATGAATGTTAAATTACATATTGATAATTACTCGTAATTAATTGTAGGTAAGTACTATGTAGTTGATGCTGGTTATGCGCATTTGCCAGGGTTCATGGCTCCGTACTGAGGCGTACGGTACCACCTCAATGAATACCGCGTGGGTTGCAAGCCTTGAAACAAGAAAAAATTATTCAACTACAGACATGCTCAACTACGAAATGTTGTAGAGCGAATTTTTAGAGTACTCAAAGCTCGGTTTTCAATCCTCAAGTCAGCTCTACCATATAACCTTTTAACACAACTGAAGATAGTTATCGCATGTTGTGTTTTACATAACTTTATCCAGGGATTTGGGGGAGATGTTATTGATGTGAATGAGGACTCATCAACGGTTGTAGCGGATGGTATAAACCCATCTCCAGTTGAGATAGGTTCTCAAGAAGATGACCAAATGGTTACAAATGTCACACAACGTGAGAGAGATGAATGGAATAAGTTTCAAGACAATATTGCAACTAGGATGTGGAATGATTACCATCCTGTGCATCGGAGTTTATGAAAATGTCTTTTTTTTAAATTTTTTTTTGTATAAGGGATGTATGTCCTCGTTTTCTGAAATATGGAAAAACACCCTTTTTGTACTCCATGTCAACTAATATTCAGAAATATGGATGTGTTAGCCTGTATGTTGCAGAATATTATTCATGTGCATGAAAATCAGGGATTTTACTGCTTATTTTAAAATTTTCATTTCAATCTATGTAAATATCTGAAGATTCGGACGGAGATATGTCACCTAACAAGAGTAACCAACAATCGACGCCTACGAAACCATCCAGTCAGGAGCCACATGTTACACCAAGGAGGACCCTGAGGAAATTTAAACATAAATCCATTGCTGAAAATGTGTCTTCCAATGGTGTAATGCGATGGACTGATGAGATGGACGACTGTCTTATTGACACTCTTATGGAAGTTGTCACAAATGGTCGTAAGAGTGCCAACGGGTTTAAGAAGGAGACATACAAGATGGTTGTTGATGCTATGAAGGGTGCTGTGGGGATATCGCTACAAGAGAAACATGTTGGGAATCGCCTCCATACGCTGAAGAGGCTGTATTTTCAAGTGCACGAGACTTTAAGTGCGTCTGGTTTTGGATGGGATGATGATTTGAAGGTAGTCGCTGCTCCAGATGACGTATGAGAAGATTACATACGGGTGAGGATGACAAAATATCCAAGTCTTAATATATTTAGTGTTGTTGTTTTTGTTTATATTATCTAACATAGTATTGACACATTGTATTGTCAATAGTCCCATCCATATGCACAACATGTACGGGATAAAGCAGTGCGGAGGTATGACGACTTAACCTTCCTATTTGGGAATGACCGTGCTAGTGGATGTCTTTCAAGTACAGCAACATTCTAGATTCTATGGCTTTTAGATGGTCTATGGATACTGATATTTCTCCAAGAACGTCTGTTGATTTGAATGACGATACGCTCATGCTTTCGAGTGACGATGTAGGGGATACTACAGGTGACATCCATTGGTCGTATCATAGTCATGACGACAGCCACAGGGCCCACCGAAGTCTGGATGAAAACGGGAACAGTTCCGTGAACACTGGCAGCACTTCGACGTCAAGGAAGAGAGCAAAACTGAGTCGTCCTTGTGACGTAATTGGGTAAGGAATGAGTGAGGTTGCCGAAGCAGTGAAGTCATTGGCTATAACCATTCACCAAGGAAAGGACATTGTACACATGTCACGGATTGTTCCCGCCCTGGAGCAGATTGAAGGGCTGACAAGACATGAGATCCTTCGTACTACAAAGATTCTATCGAAAGATGAGCAACAGTCTGCCTCCTTCCTTTCACTCATTGAACATAGGAGGTTGGACTTTGTGTTGATGCTGCTTGCACTGGACCACTCCTCTGACTGAGCGCAGTCGGACGTATAGACTTTGATATTTTGGATGGATGATTTTTTTGGACATTTGGTGTTGACTAATGGTTTTTTTTTTTTGGGTAACTGTTGGTGACAATACGTTGATGAATGTGCTTGTTTAGAACAGGCAGTGGATATGGATATGGCTGTATACAACAAGCTCTGTTGGTTGTGCTTGCTACTACATGATTGGTAGTGTTGGACAACCTATCAACTATATGATATTTTCATGACTGTTTGCATTTTCTGAACTTGCCGACTATAGTTTATTTAAACATTTTTCTTATACACTGCATCACATGTTTTTATTTTTGGTTTACTCTGTTAGTGATCCTGATAAGGCCGGCTCAGGTATGTGAGATGAAATACTTCAATACCTTATAATATAATGATTGTTACAGCAATATTTTACGCTATTTCTTTCAGTTTATGAACAAGTAATGATATTTGAAATTGATCAATTATTTTTTAGTATATTTCACTCAGATATTATTACATTATTTGATAATGTGCAGATGGCAAAAAAGGCTTATGTTGTCTTCAACGGTTGATGCCTTGGACTATATTATGACTGGGAGGAGTGTCGAGTGCAAGTGGAGGGATTTTCACGGGCACGTTTCCGTGGATACAACTCTGTAGTCGAGGCATTTCTTGAATGGTTTGAGTGGTCTGAGAAAATGGGGCTTCCAGCTATCCCACGGGACGAGATTGTCGATGACCA
This sequence comes from Magnolia kwangsiensis, assembly GCA_037074715.1. Lineage (NCBI taxonomy): Eukaryota > Viridiplantae > Streptophyta > Magnoliopsida > Magnoliales > Magnoliaceae > Magnolia > Magnolia kwangsiensis. The sequence continues at coordinate 19,559,948 of CM073582.1, forward strand.
TGAGAGTGTTAGGTCGCAGCCTAGAGAGCGTTGTTGTACCATTTGCCTGAGTCGTACGTATGGACGGACCAAACAGGGAGAAGGTGTCTCGGCAATGACCTATTGTGCCCCATATGAATTTGGCACAAACAGACAGGGAGGTGCCTCTGACTGTGGGGCACTGCTAAGATTCATTTTTGGAATCTTGGTAATGGTTACTGTCATTCAGCTTATATTAAAGCTGAAGTAGTGATATACATTTTTGTTTGTATGGACATTAGTGAGAATGTTTTGGAGAACTTTTTGTTTACCTTTGTTGATGGACTGTATTATGGATTTTGATAATCGTTGTTTGGGCTGGATTTTTTGGTTCACGTAGTTTTGGATTGCAGTGTATGTTTACAATCCATCTGTTTATTTTTTGCAGAGTAATTAGTTATCCATATGCTATTTTCAAAGCAGTGGTGATATTTGTGGCCAGTGGGGCCCACAGTTGAACGGGGTGGATAAAACAACTATAGGAAGTAGGGATGAATGGTGTGGATGTATGAAAACGCTGTGCCATAGACGCATTGAGGCACAACGTCATAGAAACAGGAGAAAAAAGTGGGGCCCATATACTAAGACAGGGAGGAACTTTGATACTCTGGTTGCATGTGATGGATGATAAGCAGACACTTATAGATCGCTTATAAATCGCATGAGGAATAGTAGTTCAAGCTAGGCACCTTGTTCTTATACATTGGGTTGGTGGACATCCGTTAAAATATCCAACAGTTATCCTTCAACAAACAACTGTCCACAAATCAGTGGTCAGGACCGTTCAGCCAACTTGATCTTTGCACTATAACTCAGCCATAGTTGGTTCCACCATTTAATCTGCTCCCAATTGTCTACAAAAATCAGTTTTAACACACAAGCTCCGTGGGCTCCACCATATTATATATGTAAAATCGACTCCGTCCATCAGGTTGTAACCATCATATAGACCGTACATCCATAATATAAGCCCAATCTAAAACTCAAATGGGCCACACCAATGGAAACAATGCAAAATCACTCCCAAAATTGCTAAGTTCATATATAGTGTCACAATGCAAAATCACTCCCAAAATCAAACAACCAATGAAGTGAAATCCAAAAATGAGGTGATGGACACCATAACACCGCAGCCAGTGTTATGCAGGTAATACACCTATAAATCAAACACGAGATTGCTGACACACCATAGGGTCTACCTAGAAGATTGTAGAAAACAAACATGTGACTGTAGTCAACCGTAATATCAACAATCATTAGAAATACAAGTAAAACACTAATCATTACTTTACTTCCAAATACTGTTATTCGGGGAAACCAAATAGGCCCTTAAACTTGATTATGGGATTTGCTAAATTGAAAGGACCAATTAGTGCATCGAACATGGAGTTCTAATAATTGAATTTTAACTCTTACCTCCTAGAGAAGCCATTGCTGAATGGGGTTGCTGGAGTCTTCTGCACCTTACACCTATGGGACTAAGTGTCCAAAGATGAGGGGTGTTTAATGATTAAGTGGGCCACACAATGTTCATTCTTATAATTAGTTGGTGATTTTTGATAATCCAATGGTTGGATCGTTTTAATTTCCTTCATTAATGATCCTAGGGTCCTAAAGACTATCTAAGTGGCATTTAACGGTTGGTTTTACAATTTGATGGTCAAATTAGTGCAATTTAGTAGTGGATCACTACACCCTGATCCATAGCTTAAGTGGTAGACTGAGTGAAAGATACCTCGTTTCAACACTGAGGTCTTGGCATCGACTCCCAAGTGGGGATGGCTAACAGTGATGTGTGAACTGACAGTGGGGTGTACTAACAAGTTAACAAAAAAAAAGTAAAAAAGTAGTAGATCACCCAACGGGGATGTTAAGGATCTGACGGACGGTGGGTTTTAGGAATTAGGTTCCAAAACAGATAACGTACAGTTTAATTTCTCCAAAAACGCATCATAAAAAGTTTCATCGCGATTGGAATTCTAGAACAAGTTTTTATGTGTGGCTTTTAAATTTTCAAGTGTAAATTACATGTACCATGCACATACATATCAAACTAATTTTCTACGTAACATCCTAGGACTTCTAATACTTGAGTATTAAAAAGTTCGGGTGTTACGCGACATTATAGTACTCTTACATTAAAATCATATTACTAGAGTATTTCTTTAGAAACAAAAAAATAATTAAAAGTAGGGCAAATTGAAAGTCTAAAGTTGATGATTGGATCTTGATTGCCCATTTTTTATGCTATTGATCAGATAGTTAAGATCGTCTTGCTAGTCTTACCAAGAACAGGTTAGGATGAATGGTTAGTCGATGTTGGGTTTTGGACTACGAAATCACACAAAGATGGATCTAAGATAGCAATACAAGAGCATCAAGCAAATACAAGAGAACACAAAGATTTAACGTGGAAAATCCTTATGGGAAAAAACCAGGGCACAAAGTGACAGATCTTTACTATGAAAGAAAAAATTACAAAGAGGAAGGACTTACCAGACTTGGGCAATTCTCAAATCTCTCACTTGCTCCACCCTTTTAGAAACCTTAGAACTCTTTTAGAAAGCCTTAAAATCCATTAGAATACTTCCCAAACACTCAAGTAGTTGGGCCCTTACTTGCCCACTATAATAGATCCATACTTGGGCCGAGATGTGAGGCCCAACTTGTGTTAAATATAAGGATTTTCCATATGTTGGGATAATGGGCTGCCCATTAAGCCCACCACAATGAGTGAACCCATGACCTTTATTGTTGGGCCCTAACCATACTTAACGGCCCACCTGGTTGCCTATGTATTGGGCTTAGTGTATGGCCCACTAGGCCATGGATTGCCTTGGCCTTGGGCCTTATTTCATGCTTGAGTAGTGGCAGGCTACCTCTTGGAAACCAGTTGAGGCTGAATGTCCTCTTGGGTGATCTCAAGGTAGGCTTATGAGTTTCTCTATGGATGGTTAAAGGCCCACCATAGACCTTAGGCCGTTTATTTGAGGCTAAATATGGATGTATGTGGAGCCTACCTCAACGTATGTTGGTCCGCCCTATCATGGAAGCACTTCTTGCCTTGGTTGCTGCTAGACTCAAAATCCAGTAGCAGGCCCACTTTATCTTTTCATAATTATATGCACTCTCCATCTGGTGGGGTCCCTCAGCGAGTATAGTTGGCCTTCATGAGATTATTTCCACATAGTTAACTAATTTCTGGACCTTAGTAGGTCAAAGAAGTCAAACGGGCCAAAAGTTTATCAAAGAGCCTTAAATGTAAAATTGTATGGTTAAAAATTTATTTGGATGTGGCCCACCATATTGAAAACTTGTGTACGTGTTACATTCTTATGTTTTCTTATAATCTTTGGGCTTAATCAATGTATGCTTTTGGGTCACCTTTTGTGATCACATGAGGACCCCATCTTAAATCAGATTTTTTTGGGACATCCCATGGGCCCAGAGTGGGTTGGAACATCCTAGCTTGGCCCAGCCATACATTGGGCTGATTTTCACCATTTTGATGGACTTGTGGGATGAGATAAGGAAAGTTTTGGGCCCTTGGTTGCCCACTTAAATCGCTAGTTATTGGGCTGATGTAGTGGGGCCCATTTCATCCAGACTTAAACTTAATTATTTTTAGGCCGTATATTATGTACACAGGTTGCCACCAAGTCCAACTTAATGCATGGATTTATGGCCATTGGAAATTGAGCCTTGGACCTTAATTTTCCTCTTAGGGCCCATGTTATTAAAGGTGGTATTATATCCTTTCTCATGGCCTATTATGAGGGATATATATGTATGTGGTTACCTGTGCTCTTATCTTGAATGTAGGGTCTTGGGTCTTGTATCCATATAATTCGTGGTTAAGATGCCTCTTGGAGAATGGTGGTTAAATGTCCCCATTATGACCCCTGTAGGCCCGATTGTATCTAAATGTGATTAGATGCTCATATTAAACTCTTGCTGTACTCACTTCTGTATTACTTAGACACGTAGTTTGTATGCTTAGTTTCATGGGCTACCCTAGGTAAATGGGTCCCCACTAGAGGTGGGATTCCTTATAGATATTATCTAAATACCTAGTCTGTCACGCCCCGAACCCGAAAATCGGATTCACATGAATCCCGATTGCCGAATCCGGTGTCGACAGCCTCCGTAGTGCCCCATTCTCGGCTTCTGATAATCTAATGCCAGATTCCAATCCTGGGATCCTACAAGGAGGATTTTCAGAATGAATTTTTTTTGTAAAGAAGCATAACCACAGACATAACCAAGTCACAAAACAACATCACCACATATCCACTATAACAACAATTTTAAGTACAATGCAGAAAGGGAAATACAAGGTGATCAAAAAGCTCCAAAAGGTCCTGATGTGCACTCCTGTCTCAGCGCTGCTGTCGCCCGACGCTACCTGCACGCAACTATCGTGCATAAGCTTACAAAGGCTTAGAGGGTGGTGTAAGTGTGTGCGTAAGGCAAACGCCAAGTGTACAGTATCAGAACAATGCAAAAGTATGCGGTAAGTCCATGAATATACCAAGGCTATGTAATGTAAGGCATGACGCGAGATATGGTGGTCATCGGCCACACCGATGCAATGCAAGGCCTACATAGCCAAATGTCATATGCGAAATGCAATCCAAGCAAGTCGGTATTCCTCAAATGCGTATATCAGTACAGTTCCTCTCTGGATATCACCGGGGTCCAATACACATGCAGAGACTGCCACCTCCCTAGCTGCACAGTCAAGCAAGCGGATAAGACCTCACTATCCGCCTGACCAGTAGTATGCCAATACCTACCCGGCTCGTCGATAGCGGACTCATTTGCGAGCTAGTCAAACTCAGCCTAGCTTATAGCCCTCTCACTCAAGCGGATAAGGCCACACCCCCTTCCAACCGACCACGACACAGTGGGAGACGCGGCCTACTGGTATTCGGCACTCGGGCGCTCGTATATCCACTCGGTCTAGACGTTGGAGCATCTCCTGGTACCAAAAGGTTCTGGGACTCTCACCCAAGGACATCCTAAGTGCCCACAGTGCTAGAGTAAGTATTTTCGGTATCTAATACGGCCATCCACGATGTACCTGTGGAGCCACGGCCCTGATGTCGCTAGGGCGTGCAGTGATCAAGTCACACGTATGCGAGATGTATGAATCACACGTCAAATCATGCAGAAGTCCAGCGCGTACTGCGCGATGCACCCAGTCACATAACGAGTCCCGTAAATGGTCTGCCCAATGGCGTATGTTATGATTAGTCCTTACTCATATCAAGCATACATATGATGCGTATGGGCATGAGTCCTGGGATTATTCTAAGCATGTTATGGGGCAATGAATAACAATGGTTATGAACCTGTCAATGGGCCCTAAAGAAAGTTACAATGCGGACTTTTAACCTACATTGTACATACAATGTGGACGTCAAACCAACATTGTTTCCTAGGCACGGCTTACCATAAATATCATTTCACGATCCATGTTAGACGTTCATTGCAATGGACCCTAAGGACACCCATTGGGCCTCGATCCCTGGGCCTTGGATATATCAAATGAGCCGAATTGCGTGGGCCTCACATTCTTCAAGTGACTACGTTAATGGGCCTTGCCAAGGAGCCTTATGTACATTGCAATGGTCTATGACTCATGGGCCATGAAATACATCAAAGTGGGACTATACACGTGAGTTTTAAATATGTCCAATGGGCCATTCCATTTGCGCCCCATGCACTCCAAATGGGCCTGATCCCATGGCTTTATATGTACCAAATGGGCTTAGATCCCGTGGCCTTATATAGAATAAGTGGGTCGGATCTCATGGACATTGTATATATCAAATGGGCCGAAACCCATGGGCTTTAAATATGCCAAATGGGGTTAATCCCATGGTCTTAGATGTGCACCAAGGTGGGCCTAATTGAATGGCCAAGAATGGGCCAACATGGCCCTATACACATACCATGGTGGCCCATTTGAACCATAGATCTAGTTCATTTTGGCACAAGCCATGAAATAATTTTACAACAACCAATAAATGGACGGCTTAGATGCAACATTTGCATCATGGCGGGGGTCACATGAAGGCCCATCATCACAATCATATTATGATTAATATATAATTTATAAACAATATATGTGATATAATATTTTATGTACATATATATATATATATATATATATATATATATATATATATATATATGTATATATACTGTTATATGCATCTGCATATGCACACACACACGCATACACACACGCACACACACATATGCACTCACACATGCATACATACGCACACGCACGCCCACACATATGTACAGTGGGCTCCACCGTCCGTACGGACGGTGGATTGCAAACACCACTTCTCTGTGGGTCCCATGTGGGGCCCACCATAGCATATATTTTTCATCCAACCAGTTGACCAGGTCACACGTTCCTGAGAGAAAGGAAGACACAAATTTCATCTTTATTCAAAACTTCTGTGGCCCACAAAAGAGTCCAATGGTAGACACTCAATTCACACTGTTTCATATGATGTGGGCCACCCGAGCGTTGGATTTGGTTGAAACTAGGAGGAGGGCCCACCTGAGGAGGGGACCACCTCATGAACGGCGTGGATTCACATATACATCATGGTGGGGCCCACGGCAGCAGCCGTGGGTGGCTGCACGTCAGCCCGCGCCCGCCTGCTGCAGCTCCTGCTGCACGTCAGAGGCTTAGCCTCTTTGCAAATTTTTTAAAGAAAAAATGGAATCCCTCATTTTTGGGGTTTTTGGCATTTGGGGCCCACATCCAACAGATCCACCCCGTCCATTGGTTTCAGGGGCCCGTAACAATTGAAATGAGTCCGAAGTTCAATTTTTTTGGTAGCATAGAAATACCAGAAAATTATCCAACGGTAACGGCCAATGTTTCCCTTGCTATGACCCACATGACATTCAGATCAGTCCCATTCTTTTATTTGACGGTTAAAGCTATATGGACAAGAGGATGGACGGCTTGGATCGGACTTAAACATCAGGGTGGGGCCTATGCAAGGAGGCCACCCAAAATCTATTCTTTCATTCTTTTTTTTTTTTTTTTTTTCTTCCTTCACAACGTCCAGCGCTGGGACGCTGGACGATTATATAATTTCATTTATTATATATGTTTTTTTTTTCCAATGGTAGGCCCTGATGAAGTGGGCCACCACATGATGGGCGGCATGGGGATGGCGTGAAAGGTGGGCCCCACTTGGATAACATAAATACATCAAGATAGGATCTATTCAAGTGGGCCACCCCATCCTTTTGTAATAAATAAAATAAAATAAAAACAAATAAAATAGAGAGAGACATGGAGAGTGGGACACGGCTTGTGATGGAGGGTCCCCGTCATTATGGGCCCTCTCTGACATGAAATCATACAATAACGGACCCCTTTGCACGAAAGACAATCAAAATGTAAATCAACGGTGGAGATCCATTCTCCACCGTTATGGACGGTCTAGATGACCCTTTTTGAAATGAAATAAGCATCATGATGGGGTCCATGGAGAATGGCCCCATCATGGAACGATCATGATGATCCAAGTGGTCCATCGGCCACAAGTAAAGGTCCCAAGTGAGATCCACACTATTGATCGGTGGGCCTCACTTGGTCCACCATAAAAACACATAAATCTACCCTATAGAAGCACCCACCTCTTGATCTTCTTGGTCCGTTGGATAGCCGGTCTCCTAGAGCTTCACTTTGATGGTGGAGATGAGGAATAGATGGCTAGGATGGGAGATTTGGGAGTGGAAAGTGGGCCTCACATATGCACTTCTCTCCATGGGGAGAGTTGGACGTTGGATGCTCTCCCTTGCTTGGGTTGAAGTGTTGAGAAATGAGAGAGAGAGAGGTGTGATTAATGAGAGATGGAGTGATGTGAGGTGAGTGATGGGTGAAGTGAGTGATGGGTGAAGTGAGTGATGGGTGAAGTGAGAGGTTAGTTGACTTAGGTGGTTGCTTGTCTTGTGGAGAAAGGAAGCATGGGTGTGTGTGTACTTGACATGAGAGGTGATTGATGGGTGATTGATGGGATTGATGGGACATATTGTAGAGATTCCTTGGGATTTGCAACGCGCGGTGTTTTTGCTCGAACTGAACCTGGGTCCATATCTCATCGTCTGGGTATCAGATCGGTGCGTGAGTTGCGGCGTTGGAACCGCGGCGACGGTGCGGTCGCAACGATACAAGTCTTGGATTAAACCGGCTCAAATGAATAGGATACGACTTACGGTCGTGCGCAACGTCAACCATAAGTCGCGGATTGCCGGAATCTGACGAGAAGGGTCGCGGGAATCAACGGAACAGTGTGAATTAGGATACGGGTCTTACAGCTCTCCCCACCTAATAAAAATTTCGTCCTCGAAATTTACGTTACCATCGCAACTAATCATAACTCACAAAGGAAATAGGGAACATACATCATATATAATCAAGCATCGAAAAGATGGGGATAACGCTCGCGGATCTCTGCCTCGCGCTCCCAAGACGTCTCATCCACACTATGGTGGCCCCACTGTACTTTCACCAAGGGAATGACCTTGGTTCTGAGGACCTGCTCCTTTCGATCGAGGATACGAACTGGCTGCTCAATATAAGAAGCGTCCTCACGAACCTCCAACGGCTGCCAATCGATAACAGGGACGATGTCTGACCCACACTTCCTCAACATAGAGACATGGAAGACGTTGTGGACGCCAGACAACTGCGATGGCAAGGCAAGCCGGTAAGCCACAGCGCCAATGCGCCCAGTGATCTCGAAAGGTCCTATGAATCTCGGGGCAAGCTTGCCCTTCGTCCCAAAACGAACTACACCCTTCATGGGTGAGACCTTGAGATACACATAGTCCCCAACGGCAAACTCCAAGGGACGACGCCGACGATCAGCAAAACTCTTCTGCCGGCTCTGAGCTGTGCGCATCCTCTGTCTGATGATGTCGATAGCCTCTGATGTCTGCAGCACAAGCTCGGGACCTAGGAGACGTCGCTCTCCAACCTCAGTCCAACAACTCGGAGATCTGCACGGTCTGCCATATAATGCCTCAAAAGGAGCCATGCCAATGGTTGCCTGATAGCTGTTGTTGTACGCGAACTCGGCCAATCGCAGGTGCTCGTCCCAACTACCCGCGAAATCAATCGCGCAGGCCCGAAGCATATCCTCAAGGATCTGGTTGACCCTCTCGGTCTGTCCATCGGTCTGCGGATGATACGCGGTGCTGAGCTGCAAATCAGTGCCCATCGCTCTCTGGAAGCTCCTCCAAAACTGAGACGTGAACCTCGGATCTCGGTCTGAAACAATCGAGACAGGAACACCATGCAATCTCACGATCTCATCAATGAACATCCTGGCGAGCCGATCTGTATGCCAAGTCTCACGAATCGCAAGAAAATGTGACGACTTCGTCAGACGGTCCACAACAACCCAGATGGCGTCATGACCGCGCTGAGTCCTCGGCAAACCCAAGACAAAATCGGTAGATATATGCTCCCACTTCCACATCGGGACGCTCAGCGGCTGCAATAGACCAGGGGGTCTCTGGTGGTCGGCCTTGACACGCTGGCAGGTGTCACACTCGGCTACAAAACTGGCTATCTGGCGTTTCATCCCTGACCAAAAATACTGGCGTCTCATATCGCGATACATCTTCGTCGAGCCAGGGTGAATAGAGAAACGCGATCGATGTGCCTCGGTCATAAGCTCTCGGCGTAAATCAGGAATATTCGGGACACACAATCGGCCTCTGAAGCGAAGTCCACCGTCAGAACTAATCTGCCAATCCGTCTGACTCTCAGATGCTGCCTCTGCTCGGTAATCCTGTAACGACTCGTCTGTCTGCTGAGCCTCGATCACCCTTGCGACAAGAGAGGGTTGAATCGACAAGCTTGATAGCTGAACGATAGATGACTGCAGACCAAACTCAAAGTCGTACCCTGCTATATCCTCGAGCATCCTCCACTCCTGAATCATCATATGCGCCACCAGGCCTCGTGGCTGACGACTGAGGGCATCCGCCACCACGTTCGCCTTGCCCGGGTGGTACTGAAGATCAAAATCGTAGTCCTTCAGGAGTTCCATCCAACGTCTCTGCCTCATGTTCAGCTCGGACTGAGAGAACAAATACTTCAAACTCTTGTGATCGGAAAAGAACTCGAATCTCACCCCGTAAAGATAGTGTCTCCACACTTTCAGTGCAAAGACAACCGCTGCCAACTCTAGATCGTGCGTAGGGTAGTTCAGCTCGTGGACCTTGAGCTATCGGGACGCATAAGCCACCGGCTTCCCGTGCTGCATCAGGACAGCACCTAAGCCAACTCGTGAGGCATCAGTAAATACAACAAATCCATCACTCCCAGAGGGAAGAGTGAGGACAGGAGCGGACGTGAGGCGGTCCTTCAACTCCATAAACGCCTGCTCACAAGCGTCGCTCCAAATGAACTCGGCACCCTTCCGGGTCAATCTGGTCAACGGGGCTGCAATGCGAGAAAATTCCTCAATAAAACGTCGGTAGTAGCCCGCCAAACCAAGAAAACTGCGGATCTCGGATGCGTTCGTGGGCTGATCCCACTGACGCACGGCATCTATCTTCGAGGGGTCTATAGCGACACCCTGCCTCGTCACTACATGGCCGAGGAACTTCACCTCCTCCTGCCAGAACTCACACTTTTCCAGCTTCGCGTAAAGCTGGTGTGCACGGAGGGTCTGCAATGTAATCTCAAGATGTCGCTCATGCTCCTCACGAGTCCTCGAATATATCAGGATGTCGTCAATAAACACCACGACAAACTGATCAAGATACGGACGGAAGACCTCGTTCATCAACTGCATGAATACTGCGGGCGCATTGGTCAGTCCGAAGGACATGACCTGGAACTCAAAATGACCGTATCGCGTCCTAAAGGCTGTCTTCGGGATATCCTCATCTCGAACCCGAACCTGATGATAACCGGACCGCAAGTCTATCTTTGAAAAGAACTGCGCCTCCTGCAGCTGATCAAACAAGTCATCGATCCTCGGAAGCGGGTACTTGTTCTTGATCGTGACCTTGTTGAGCTCGCGGTAGTCTACGCAAAGCCTCAACGAGCCATCCTTCTTCTTTACGAAGAGTACCGGCGCTCCCCACGGTGAACTGCTCGGACGAATAAAGCCTAGCTCGCGCAACTCGTCCAACTGCTTCTGCAGTTCCCGTAACTCCAGTGGTGCCATACGATACGGGGCCTTCGAAATAGGCGCAGTACCAGGTACAAGATCAATCTGAAACTCGGTATGCCGACGAGGTGGTAATCCCGGAATCTCCTGAAACACATCAGGAAAACCACAGACAACCGGCAGCTGGTCGATACTCAAAGCAGCTGGCTCCTCAACGGCACACGATAACAAGCAAGAAAGCTGCCCTCCTCTGGGCTCGGCAACAAACTGAAACTCTGGCACGCCGGGTATGCAGAACGTGATTAACCTCGCAGAGCAGTCTAATATGGCGTAGTACTCGGCAAGCCAGTCCATGTCCAGGATAACATCAAAACCGGACATCGGCAATACAAATAGGTCGGCAGGCAAGAAGATATCCCCAATCAAAATAGGGCAAGACGCGCAAAATCGGCTCAACACGGCGGTCTTCCCTAATGGCGTCGATACTACCAAATCCTCACGGGCAGACTCCAACGGCAAACCGGTCGATCGGCAGAAATCATCGGCGACAAATGAATGCGATGCACCAGAATCAAATAGTACACGTGCAATGCATGCAGAGACAGGAAGAGTACCCTCGACGACCCCTCCTGATGACTGAGGGTCCTGCTGGGTGGCATAAAATCTGCCCTGAGCCTGCTGAGGAGGTGCAGGTCCCCTCTGAGGTCTCTGCTGCTGCTGTGGTCGCTGTGGGGGCCTAGTCTGCTGCCTCAGCTGCTGTGGAGGAGGTACAAGAGGCTGGTGCTGCGGTCGCTGCTGCTGTGGTGGCTGTCGTGGAGGTGGATGTGGTGCCCTCGGCTGCTGCTGCTGCTGCGGATGGGGACACTCGTGCCTACGATGCCCTGTACGACCGCACCCAAAGCAAGTACCTGAAAATGATCCCGAAGATGGTGCTGGGGGTACTGCTGGTGCTCGGAATGCTGGGCGGGTCGTGCGCCGCCGCTGTGAACGATGCTGCTGATGGGAGCTACTAGAGGGTGCCTTCCTCTTCTGATCTCCCCTCTGATCACGGGCTCTCTGCACACTGGCCCAATCTGTCTCATATATCAAGGCTCGCTCTACTATCTCCTCAAATGTCGGAAGCATGTGTCCGATCACACGGCTCCGGAGGGCAGGACGTAAGACGTTCTCAAAACGGCGGGCCTTCCGCCCCTCATCATCAACAAGATACGTCGCGAATCTGGATAGTGCGACGAACCGAGCCTCATACTGGGACACAGACATGTCCCCCTGGACCAACGTCTCAAACTCAAGTGCGCGCTGCTGTCGCACATGCTCGGGGAAGAACTTCCGGTCAAACCGGTCTATAAAGTCCTCCCAGGTCCACTCAAAATCGATGGCTACTGATCGGGCCACAGATGCCCACCAATACTGAGCCTCACCCTGCAGAAGGAATACAGCCAATGGAACTCGCTGCTGAGTGGTACATCTCATGGTGTCGAATATCTTCTCCACCTCGGAGCACCATAACTCTGCAGCAGTAGGGTCCGGCTCACCCCGAAAACGTGGGGGATCGTGCCGTCGGAAATCCTTAAGAAGAGCGCTCGCACGCTCCTGCTCAGCCTCGGCCGGTGACACTGTGGGACGCCTGCTCTGCCCCTGAAGAATGGCGGTCATCGCCTGCAACATCTGCTGCAGCTGAGTAGCACTCACAGGTACGGTAGGATCCGCACCTGTCTCAGGAAAATGAGTGGCATCCTCAGGCTCAAAGGCAGGACTATCTGGTGGTGGAGTAGGAGTAGCGGCTGGTAAAGCAGGAGCTGCGGGTGGTGGAGCGGGATTCGCTCGAGTCGTTCTTCTAGCCATAATGTCTCCTACAGGAAGGAACAATGGCCTATCAGTCTTGAGAATCCTCGAAGGCACATACATTAAGCGTTGCGTCGAAAAATCGTTAAACCATTCAGACTCGGAACCTATTTATAGTAGATATGTGATGTATTACTCAGGTATTCCCAAGTTATGCTCTGATACCAACTTCTGTCACGCCCCGAACCCGAAAATCGGATTCACATGAATCCCGATTGCCGAATCCAGTGTCGACAGCCTCCGTAGTGCCCCATTCTCGGCTTCTGATAATCTAATGCCAGATTCCAATCCTGGGATCCTACAAGGAGGATTTTCAGAATGAATTTTTTTTTGTAAAGAAGCATAACCACAGACATAACCAAGTCACAAAACAACATCACCACATATCCAATATAACAACAATTTTAAGTACAATGCAGAAAGGAAAATACAAGGTGATCAAAAAGCTCCAAAAGGTCCTGATGTGCACTCCTGTCTCAGCGCTGCTGTCGCCCGACGCTACCTGCACGCAACTATCGTGCATAAGCTTACAAAGGCTTAGAGGGTGGTGTAAGTGTGTGCGTAAGGCAAACGCCAAGTGTACAGTATCAGAACAATGCAGAAGTATGCGGTAAGTCCATGAATATACCAAGGCTATGTAATGTAAGGCATGACGCGAGATATGGTGGTCATCGGCCACACCGATGCAATGCAAGGCCTACATAGCCAAATGTCATATGCGAAATGCAATCCAAGCAAGTCGGTATTCCTCAAATGCGTATATCAGTACAGTTCCTCTCTGGATATCACCGGGGTCCAATACACATGCAGAGACTGCCACCTCCCTAGCTGCACAGTCAAGCAAGCGGATAAGACCTCACTATCCGCCTGACCAGTAGTATGCCAATACCTACCCGGCTCGTCGATAGCGGACTCATTTGCGAGCTAGTCAAACTCAGCCTAGCTTATAGCCCTCTCACTCAAGCGGATAAGGCCACACCCCCTTCCAACCGACCACGACACAGTGGGAGACGCGGCCTACTGGTATTCGGCACTCGGGCGCTCGTATATCCACTCGGTCTAGACGTTGGAGCATCTCCTGGTACCAAAAGGTTCTGGGACTCTCACCCAAGGACATCCTAAGTGCCCACAGTGCTAGAGTAAGTATTTTCGGTATCCAATACGGCCATCCACGATGTACCTGTGGAGCCACGGCCCTGATGTCGCTAGGGCGTGCAGTGATCAAGTCACACGTATGCGAGATGTATGAATCACACGTCAAATCATGCAGAAGTCCAGCGCGTACTGCGCGATGCACCCAGTCACATAACGAGTCCCGTAAATGGTCTGCCCAATGGCGTATGTTATGATTAGTCCTTACTCATATCAAGCATACATATGATGCGTATGGGCATGAGTCCTGGGATTATTCTAAGCATGTTATGGGGCAATGAATAACAATGGTTATGAACCTGTCAATGGGCCCTAAAGAAAGTTACAATGCGGACTTTTAACCTACATTGTACATACAATGTGGACGTCAAACCAACATTGTTTCCTAGGCACGGCTTACCATAAATATCATTTCACGATCCATGTTAGACGTTCATTGCAATGGACCCTAAGGACACCCATTGGGCCTCGATCCCTGGGCCTTGGATATATCAAATGAGCCGAATTGCGTGGGCCTCACATTCTTCAAGTGACTACGTTAATGGGCCTTGCCAAGGAGCCTTATGTACATTGCAATGGTCTATGACTCATGGGCCATGAAATACATCAAAGTGGGACTATACACGTGAGTTTTAAATATGTCCAATGGGCCATTCCATTTGCGCCCCATGCACTCCAAATGGGCCTGATCCCATGGCTTTATATGTACCAAATGGGCTTAGATCCCGTGGCCTTATATAGAATAAGTGGGTCGGATCTCATGGACATTGTATATATCAAATGGGCCGAAACCCATGGGCTTTAAATATGCCAAATGGGGTTAATCCCATGGTCTTAGATGTGCACCAAGGTGGGCCTAATTGAATGGCCAAGAATGGGCCAACATGGCCCTATACACATACCATGGTGGCCCATTTGAACCATAGATCTAGTTCATTTTGGCACAAGCCATGAAATAATTTTACAACAACCAATAAATGGACGGCTTAGATGCAACATTTGCATCATGGCGGGGGTCACATGAAGGCCCATCATCACAATCATATTATGATTAATATATAATTTATAAACAATATATGTGATATAATATTTTATGTACATATATATATATACTGTTATATGCATCTGCATATGCACACACACACGCATACACACACGCACACACACATATGCACTCACACATGCATACATACGCACACGCACGCCCACACATATGTACAGTGGGCTCCACCGTCCGTACGGACGGTGGATTGCAAACACCACTTCTCTGTGGGTCCCATGTGGGGCCCACCATAGCATATATTTTTCATCCAACCAGTTGACCAGGTCACACGTTCCTGAGAGAAAGGAAGACACAAATTTCATCTTTATTCAAAACTTCTGTGGCCCACAAAAGAGTCCAATGGTAGACACTCAATTCACACTGTTTCATATGATGTGGGCCACCCGAGCGTTGGATTTGGTTGAAACTAGGAGGAGGGCCCACCTGAGGAGGGGACCACCTCATGAACGGCGTGGATTCACATATACATCATGGTGGGGCCCACGGCAGCAGCCGTGGGTGGCTGCACATCAGCCCGCGCCCGCCTGCTGCAGCTCCTGCTGCACGTCAGAGGCTTAGCCTCTTTGCAAATTTTTTAAAGAAAAAATGGAATCCCTCATTTTTGGGGTTTTTGGCATTTAGGGCCCACATCCAACAGATCCACCCCGTCCATTGGTTTCAGGGGCCCGTAACAATTGAAATGAGTCCGAAGTTCAATTTTTTTGGTAGCATAGAAATACCAGAAAATTATCCAACGGTAACGGCCAATGTTTCCCTTGCTATGACCCACATGACATTCAGATCAGTCCCATTCTTTTATTTGACGGTTAAAGCTATATGGACAAGAGGATGGACGGCTTGGATCGGACTTAAACATCAGGGTGGGGCCTATGCAAGGAGGCCACCCAAAATCTATTCTTTCATTCTTTTTTTTTTTTTTTTTTTCTTCCTTCACAACGTCCAGCGCTGGGACGCTGGACGATTATATAATTTCATTTATTATATATGTTTTTTTTTTCCAATGGTAGGCCCTGATGAAGTGGGCCACCACATGATGGGCGGCATGGGGATGGCGTGAAAGGTGGGCCCCACTTGGATAACATAAATACATCAAGATAGGATCTATTCAAGTGGGCCACCCCATCCTTTTGTAATAAATAAAATAAAATAAAAACAAATAAAATAGAGAGAGATATGGAGAGTGGGACACGGCTTGTGATGGAGGGTCCCCGTCATTATGGGCCCTCTCTGACATGAAATCATACAATAACGGACCCCTTTGCACGAAAGACAATCAAAATGTAAATCAACGGTGGAGATCCATTCTCCACCGTTATGGACGGTCTAGATGACCCTTTTTGAAATGAAATAAGCATCATGATGGGGTCCATGGAGAATGGCCCCATCATGGAACGATCATGATGATCCAAGTGGTCCATCGGCCACAAGTAAAGGTCCCAAGTGAGATCCACACCATTGATCGGTGGGCCTCACTTGGTCCACCATAAAAACACATAAATCTACCCTATAGAAGCACCCACCTCTTGATCTTCTTGGTCCGTTGGATAGCCGGTCTCCTAGAGCTTCACTTTGATGGTGGAGATGAGGAATAGATGGCTAGGATGGGAGATTTGGGAGTGGAAAGTGGGCCTCACATATGCACTTCTCTCCATGGGGAGACTTGGACGTTGGATGCTCTCCCTTGCTTGGGTTGAAGTGTTGAGAAATGAGAGAGAGAGAGGTGTGATTAATGAGAGATGGAGTGATGTGAGGTGAGTGATGGGTGAGGTGAGTGATGGGTGAAGTGAGTGATGGGTGAAGTGAGAGGTTAGTTGACTTAGGTGGTTGCTTGTCTTGTGGAGAAAGGAAGCATGGGTGTGTGTGTACTTGACATGAGAGGTGATTGATGGGTGATTGATGGGATTGATGGGACATATTGTAGAGATTCCTTGGGATTTGCAACGCGCGGTGTTTTTGCTCGAACTGAACCTGGGTCCGTATCTCATCGTCTGGGTATCAGATCGGTGCGTGAGTTGCGGCGTTGGAACCGCGGCGACGGTGCGGTCGCAACGATACAAGTCTTGGATTAAACCGGCTCAAATGAATAGGATACGACTTACGGTCGTGCGCAACGTCAACCATAAGTCGCGGATTGCCGGAATCTGACGAGAAGGGTCGCGGGAATCAACGGAACAGTGCGAATTAGGATACGGGTCTTACATAGTCTTGGTCTCTTCTTAGATAGGAGGAGTGTACTACTTTGTATATCACCACATAATGCGTCTATACCCATCTTCATGTCCTATGTGCATCATTGTATGCTTGGATGACATTGTCTGTATGGTTATGATTGTGTCATTGGGCATTGTATGTTGCCTTCCTGAGGGACGTAATATTCCCTTTTGAGTACGTTGGATGCTTGGAATTGATGCATAGTTGATTGTGTGATTCATGCATTTGGCATTGCATAACATATGAGCATTATCGTCCTTCCTTCATCAAGGTTGTAGCCTCCACAGATACATCATAGATGGCCATATTTGGACAATGAAAATGTTACTTGAACATACCGGATGCATAGGATGCCCATGGGTGAATTTTTAAAACTTCCATGGTACCAAGAATTTGCTCCAACGCCGTGACCAAGTGAAAACTATGAGCGCACGAGGGCCTTACACCATTAGGCCGTGACTCCCATTATCGTGTAGTCGGTTAGATAGGGGTGTGGCCTTACTCACCTGATGTAAGGAGGCATCGCTAAGCTGAGTTTAACCAGCTCGTGAATGGGTCCACTACCTTCAGGCCTTGCTGGTGATTAGCTGTCTGCAGGCAGGGTAGTGAGGTCCCTTAACGCTCGTTTAACTGTGCGGGGTCTGCAGAGCGGAAGTCTACGGAACGGTACAGACTAAGATATGGGTCTTATATCCACCCTTAACCGATATTTACGTTCGACCCTAATTAATATTTCGTCAACCTGTATCGACTCAACCCAAGACTACTACCATAGTGACCGCGCCATGCGGTTCCGATGCTGCGACTTGCACGCCGAGGCGATACCCTGGTCAAGAGTTGTAGGCCGACGTTCGGTGATAGGAAACACCACGCGTTGCGAAACCCTAGGGAATCTCTACGAGGTGTCCCATCAATCCCATCAATCCATCAATCAATCAATCCATCACATGTCAAGTACATGTTAAGTACACATCACCTTTCACCCATTCCCAAGCAACCACAAAAGTCAAGGATTTCTTACAAAGCCCATACCTCTCTTACACAAAAAGCCTCAAAAGTTAAAAAGTTCTTACACCTCCCATGCCTTTCTTACACAAATGGTCACAAAAGTCAAGGTTTTCTTACACACCCATCATTCACCACATCCATCCATCACCCATCTCTCTCTACAACACTCTCTCTCTTTCTCATTTTCTCATCTCATTCTCCAAGCAAAACTCCATACGTATGAGCTCTCCCTCCCTTTCAAAAAAACTCCAAGGTGGCCCACTTTCCTACCCCACCATCTCCCATCTTAACCCTCCATTTCTCATCTCCTCCATTGAAATTCAAGCTAAGGTGCTAAGGAACTCCTTGGAGCAAGAAGATCAGACGGTGGGTGCTAAATACTATTAGATTTTTATGTTTTTGAGATGGGTCAAGTGAGGCCAACCGATCAATGGTTTGGATCTCACTTGGGACCCTAAGATGTGGCCGATGGCCCACTAGGATCATCATGATCATTCCATGATGGGACCATTCTCCATGGACCCCATCATGATGTTTATTTCAATACAAAAGGTCATCTAGACCGTACATATTGGTGGGGAAAGTATCTCCACCGTTGATTTGAAGATTTTGGTGGTCCCACTTGCTTTAGGGCCCACTTTATGTATGATTCATTGCAAGGGAGAGCCCATAATGTCGGGGTCCCTCCATCACAAGCGTGTCCCACTTCTCTCTCTCTCTCTCCCTCTCATTTTTACTTATTTTCCTTGAATGTTGATGAGGTCATGTGGCCCACTTGAATGAGCCCCACATGACATATGTATTTTATCCAAGCCCTTCATGAGTGGGGCCCATCTTTAATGCACCACCCACCTTGTAATGGCCCACTTTAAAAAAAAAGAAAAAAAAAAAGAGGAAACGTCCAGCGTCTGGACGCTGGATGTGGAAAAGGAAACAAAAAAAAAATATTAGCTTGATTTACAAGCTTTTAGAGTGGTCCACTAGTATAGGCCCCACCTTGATGTAAGTATGAAATCCAAGCCGTCCATCCTCTTACCCATCTCATTTTAGGCGTTGAGCCAAGAGTTGGGGTTGATTGGAAGATCTGGTGGGCCATAGCGTCGAAGATTGCATCGTTACCATTCAAATACTATTTTCTCATTTTATTTCATTTTCTAAACATAAAAAAATTTGAACTTTAGACTCATTGGGATGACCTCGAGCCACTGAACACTATGGCCGGGGTGGATTTTTGTAAAGCGGGCCCCACGCGTGAAAAATTCCAGAAAAATTGGGTTTTTACTAATTTTAAAAGAGGCGCTGCCTCCTCTCTGACATGCAGCAGCAGCAGCTGCATGCTGCTACGTGCAGCGTTGGGCGGGCGGACGCAGGTGGTCCCATGGCTGACCGTGTGGACCCTACCTTGATGTTTATTTACCATCCGGCCTGTCCATAAGGTGGCCCACCCTCTGAGGAGGGCCCTCCCCAAAAATGAGGCCGATCTAAAACTCAGGTGGCCCACACCACACGAAACAGTGTGAATTGAACTCTACCATTGAAATCTTTTTGGGGCCCACAGAAGTTTTGGATCAAGCTGAAATTTGTACTTTCTCTTCAACCAGGTCTCCATGACCTTATCAACGGGTTAGATGGTGTGTAAACATTATGGTGGGCCCCCCACATGGGACCCATAGTGATGTATGTGTTCCTTCTCACCGTCCAGGCGGACGGTGGAGCCCACCTTGATGCATGTGCTCTGCTCACACCGTCCAGCGGACGGTGTGGAAGCCCACTATGGTGTACGTGTTTTATTCACACCATCCAGGTGTGGATGGTGGGTCCCACCATGATGCATGAGTTGTATCCTCACCGTCCATCCATTTTGAGAGCTAAAATGAGTCAGATCTATGGTTCAAGTGGGCTCACCTTGGTATGTGTATAGGGCCCATGTTGGCCTGTTTGTAACCATTCATTAAGGCCCACCTTGGTGTACATATAAGGCCCATGGGATCGGGCCCATTTGACATATATAAGGCCCATGGGACTAGGCCCATTTGATGTATTTTAAGGCCTATGGGTTAGGCCCATTTGATTTATAAAAAGGCCTATGGGTTAGGCCCACTTGATTTGTAAAAGGCCTATGGGTTTAAGCCCATTAAAGATACATAAAGCCCATAGTATTAGGCTCATTTAAGACACATAAGACCCATGAGACTAGGCCCATTTGAAGCAATCTAAGGCCCATGGGGTATGACCCATTGCAATGCACTTAAGGCCCATTGGTACGGCCCATTGATGTGGCCCACTTGATGAATATAAGGCACATAGGATGTGGCCCATTTGATATATTTAAGGCCCAATAGGATGTACCTAAGGTCCATTGCAATGTGTGAACCCAACATGTTTGTGTAATGATGTTTACTACGGGCTATGCCTTGGGAGCAATGATGGCTTGACGACCACATTGCGAGTGTAATGTTGGTTAGATGTCCACATTACGACTCTCCTTAGGGCCCATTATTAGGCCCGTACTTATTATGTATAGGCCGTCTTGGCCCATCTGCATTGTAAGAATAATTCATTTCATTATAACATGTTTAGTATAGTTCCATGACTCATGATCATACGCATCATATGTGTGCTTGATATAAAAAGTGACTGATCATAGCATATGCCTTCGGACAGACTTTTTATGAGACCCCGATTAGGCGGTGTTGCCCTACATGAGCGCACGATACGCGCAGGACTTGCCGCATGATTTGATAGTGTGATTCATGCATTTTGCATTGTATGACATGATTACTGTACGCCCTAGCGACATCGGGGTTGTAGGCTCCATAGATTGATCTTGGTTGGCAGGGTTGGATACCAAAAATCTTTTTCTACATGGGGTGCTATAGATATCCCTGGGTGAAAGTCCCTAAGCCCTTATGGTACCAAGAGGTTTCTCCAATGTCTAGACCAAGTGGGTAGATGAGCGTTGTGTGCTGAATACCAGATGGTTACGCTCTCCACTGTGTCGTGGTCGGTTGGAATGGGGTGTGGCCTTACTCACCAGAGTGTAGGGGGCAATGCTAGGCTGAGTTTGACCGGCTCGAGGAATGGATCCGCTATCGACGAGTCGAGCCCGATATTGGCAGACGGATAGTGAGGTCTCTTCCACTTACCTTATTACGCGTGATGAGGCGGCGATCTGGTTTAGAGTGTACTAGACCCCGGTGATATCCTAGAGTTGAGCTGTATTGACATGTGGACGTAGACGAGGATTGCATACTTGACTTGCATCTTGCATCGCATAGCCTTTGTATGACTCATGATGTTATGGATCCATTTGCATATTCTGTATTACTCTGATGTTGCATAATCATATTACTACCTTGCGCACACACTTTCACTACCCTCTAAGCTTTCTATAAGATTATGCACGACCGTTGCGTACAGGTGACGTTGGAATGCAGCAGCACTGAGGTAGGAGCGCTTTCCAGATCATTTGGAGTTTTTGGTTCTTCATCATTGTATTTCCCTTTATGCTCATTGTACTTGTAAAGTTTTTGATCATAATGAAAATGTAATGGAGTTTTTGGTTGTTGTTTGTAGGTTATGCCTTTGGTTATGCTTATTACGAATCAAACTGACATTGAAAATCCTCCTCGTAGCATCCCAGGATCGGAACCTTGCGAATGGGCGCTAGGAGCCGAGAATGGGGTTCTACGGAGGCTGTCGGCGCCGGATTCGACGATCAAAAATTTTGTGAGCCCGGTTTCTGATTTTGGGGCGTGACAGAAGTTGGTATCAGAGCATAAGTTAGGTATAACCAATAATAACATTACATATTTACTATGAGTGTTGAATGGCTAAGTCCCGAAGTTCGGATAGCTTCATAATCTTCCGTTATAGACCCTTAACGTGCATGCCTTCGAGAGTTTTGAAGTTGATAGGCGCCTTCGCTCTTTCTTGTAGGACATAGCGCGTGGGAGAGTGACCCGATCGACTCTCGCACCACCACCTGAGGATCCCGCACCACCCCCTGCTGCTCCTGCATTACCACCTGCGATGCCCGTTCCACCACCAAAGATTCCTACTGCCCATCCTGAGTATGCTGCTCCTCCACCAGAGACCGGTGCGAAGCCGACCGTATCCGTGAGTGCCTCACAGTTGCAGCAGATGTTATAGGCTGTGACGGCTGCACTTCAAGGGCAGGGCAGACAACCAATGGTTTCAGCAGCACAGGCAGATCAGGATCGTGTGAGTGCTCTCCTTCGACAGTTTCGATGGCTCGATCCCCCACGTTTTCAGGGCAAGCCGGACCCGACTATAGCTGAGAGATGGTGTGTCGATGTGGAGAAGGTATTTGAGACGATGGGATGTGTGACAGAACGACAAGTTCGACTAGCTGTATTTCTTCTCCATGGTGAGGCTGAGCACTGGTGGGCATCAGTTTCTCGAGCAGCAGGCGCTGATTTTGTGTGGACTTGGGAGGATTTTGTGGATCAGTTCGACCGAAAGTACTTCCCTGATCACATCCGACGACGGCTAGTGTTGAAGGTCAAATATTACATAGTAGACCCCAGATATTGTCTAGATTTACGAACATAATATTGTTTAACGGCCGATTTAATCATGTTTATGTTGCAGGTTGAATTTAGGAGCTTGAGCTGAAAAGGATACTAAAAGCTTGGATTTAACGTTCTAATGATCACCAAGGCAAGGGACGGACTTTAGGGACTAAGATCGACAGATATGCACTCCAGGGACCCAAGAAATTCTTGCCGTTCACCTTCAAATGGCCCGAAGTTGATCCAGAATGCGAGATCACGAGGTTCCCACCATCCGTTCAGCTCGGAACTTCATACATGGCCTGAGGATCATAATTTAACCGTACATATCGAATTTCATCTGTTCAATCCCTGTGGAAGTGGCCAAACAATCAGATTAGCCCATAAATCATTCGTTTGTGGCCCACCTGCTATGAGGATATGCTTCAAAATTGGTTTCAACCCATTATATGAAGAGACAAAGTGGATGGATGGAGCGGATTACTCGAGAACATTACAGTGGACCCCACATGAGGGTGGGCGTGCATATAATGCACGTACAAGTGAACCGCACCGCACCAGAGAGTCCGGTCAGCAACGCTGACCTGAACCCAAAATAGAAATTCTGTTTTTCTTCCGCCAGCGTCCCACGTTTGATTGAGTTTTGGATTTTGGTGGGGCACCATCATCACTCTTTTGGAAGATCCACACCGTTTATTGGAGTCACAAGGTCAAACCGACCATACCATAAGCTGGTTTTTGGTTTTCTTGGATGGTACATGAATATGAAGGCCTCGACGCAGGTTGGATGACACTAAACATACGTCTGGGAGACACTATGTTTTAAATCCAAAACCGTCCGTATCTAAACTGTTTTTCGAGAGGAAACTAATGAACGGACTAGATTTTTCATCTGATGTTGATCAGGGGCCCACCGACGTCAATAGCGAACCCATCTTCGCAGGCCCTGTTTTGCGTCCGGGCGCTGCCCGATATTTTGTGGGCCGTTACGCGATCCTAACGAAGATCGGATGGCCGATCTGGACCTCCATCGTGTAGGGTGTTCAGGATAGTCTCAGGAGACGTTTTCTTTTGGGAAAGAAAGCAAGGAAAGGGGGCCATTCTCG
Source organism: Magnolia kwangsiensis (assembly GCA_037074715.1). Classification (NCBI taxonomy): domain Eukaryota; kingdom Viridiplantae; phylum Streptophyta; class Magnoliopsida; order Magnoliales; family Magnoliaceae; genus Magnolia; species Magnolia kwangsiensis. Next base: position 19,584,060 of record CM073582.1, read on the forward strand.
GCTCATCTTCTTGATTGTGTAGCAAGGTTTACGCAGAGGAGTTCATCCCAGAGTTCGTAGCAGTTGTGCTTCATGTAACCACTGACTTCCGCTGCATAAGGAGAGTCGGTTCACCAACTCCAGCCGGCCTTCACAGCCTATAAGAAGGAGAGAGAAAGAAGAGAAAAGGGATCCTACCTGCGTGAAGCAGCCGTGGAAGCTTGGCACGGATCGTGAAATCTTGGCTCGGGTTGGACGTGCACAAGAGAGAGAGGAGCTGTAACTATTTCTTTTCCTTTTATTTTTCTCTTTATTTATTTAGATTTAGCCTCATGGTCGGCTAAACCTCTTAGTTAGGGCTAAGAGGTGAAGTTTGTAGCATGATGGGAGATTCTATTCTATAGCTTTGAATTTTATCTAAACTGGTGTTAATGTTAGTTTTGTTAATGGAATGTTTTCAATTTTTAATGGTCTGTTGTGACTGAAATTACAATGGGTCTGCAATGGCTTTGAGCATGTCCTTTTTCCTTTATGTTTATGACGTTAGGAAGCCCTGTTGTTCACCATCGTCTCCTGGGCATGGTTGGATGTCGGCACCCTTCCTAACCTTCATGCATTGTTGATTGGTTGGTAATTAGTTTAATTCTATTGTTTGCCATAGTCTCCTGGGCATGGTTTGGTGATGGAATCCATTCTAATTCATATAGCTTTCATCTTTTGAAAACTATCTCAACGACAGTTGTAAGACCCGTATCTTGGTCCGTACCTTTCCGTAGACTTCCGCGGTCTTACCGGTCGAATTCCGGCAACTTTCGACCCTTAACCGATATCGACGCGCGACCCTGATTCATATGCCGACAACCCGAGTTGACTCAGCCCGAGACTAATACCATAGCGACCGCGCCGTCGTCGCGGTTCCAATGCCGTGACTTACGCGCCGAGGAGATACCCTGGTCAAGAGATGTGGGCCAACGTTCGGTGCGAGAAAATGCCGCGCGTTGTGAAAACTAAGGGAATCTCTACGATATGTCACATCAATCACATCAATCCCATCAATCAATCACCCATCAATCCATCACATGTCAAGTACACATCACTTTATTCCATTTTCCCAAGCAACCACAAAAGTCTCCCAAAACCATACCTCTCTTACACAAAAAGCCACAAAAGTCAAGCTTTTCTTACACCTCCCATACTTCTCTTACACAAAAGCCTCAAAAGTCAAGATTTTCTTACACAACCATCACTCACCCATCCATCCATCACTCTCTCTCTCTCCCTTTACATCACTCTCTCTCTTTCTCTCTTTCTCATTTCAAAAATCCCAAGCAACAAAGACCCCCACGTATGAAATTTTCTAAAATTCCCAAGCTCCAAGTGGCCCACCTTCCTACCCCAAAATCTCTCATCTCAACCCTCCATTCTTCATCTTAACCATTGAAGTTGAAGCTAAGGTGCCAAGGAATCCCTAGGAGCGAGAAGATCGGACGGTGGGTGCCTCTATAGGGTAGATTTACTTATTTTTATGGTGGACCAAGTGAGGCCCACCGATCAATGGTGTGGATCTCACTTGGGACCCTAATATGTGGCCGATGGACCACTTGGATCATCATGATCGTTCCATGATGGGGCCATTCTCCATGGACCCCATCATGATGTTTATTTCATTGCAAAAGGTCATTTATACCGTCCATATCGGTGGGGAATGGATCTCCACCGTTGATTTACACTTTTGATGGTCTCATGTTCAACGGGATCCGTATATTGTATGATTCATTGCAAGGGAGGGCCCATAATGTCGGGGTCCCTCCATCACAAGGCATGTCCCACTCTCCATGTCTCTCTCTCTCTTTTATTGCTTTTATTTTATTTTATTTTTTTTATGCTATAGGATTGTGGCCCACTTGAATGGATCCCACCTTGAGATCTATTTTATTCAAATTTTTATTCAAGTGGGGCCCACCATGTACATTGTACCCATTCATCACCCATCAGTGGTGGTCCACTTCATCAGGGCCCACCACTCTAAAAAAAAAATATATATTAAAACCGTCCAGCGTCTGGGACGCTGGACGTTTCAAAGGAAAGAGGAGAAAAAGGAAAGAAGTAATGGTACTTTTGGGGTGGCCCACTTGCATAGGCCCCACCCTGATGTATTGCTCTAATCCAAGCCGTCCATCCCTTTCACCATCTCATTTTAAGCGTTGAGCCAGAAAATGAGATTGAACGGAGCACCTGGTGGGCCATAGCGTCAAAGATCGCACCCTCACCATTCAAACATCATTTTCTTAATTTATTTCATTTCCTTTCATAAAAAAAATTCGAACTCTAGACTCATTTGGACGGCGTCGAGCCACTGAACGCAATGGCCGGGCCGGATTTCATTTGTACTGATATCGGCAAGTTCTTTGGGTCTGAACATGAGATATGTGTAATATCCAACCATCCGATCCAGCTGGACGTGAACCCCACCTTGATGTTGTGATCTATCCACACCGTCCATCCATCTGGACGATGGGAGAATTCAAATATCAGCTTTTTCAAAAGGTGGGCCACGTACACGAGGACCCACCCTGATGTATGTTTCATCCACGCCGTCGGTGCATGACGTGGACCCCACCCATGACTGATGTGTTGTAACCTCCACCGTCTAGCAGGTGGGACGGTGGAGCTCTGGCGCATGTGTGATTTATCCACATTGTCCATCCGACTCCCAGACCATGGGCCTGGGAATGAGACAGATTCAAATATCAAGTGGAGCACACCACCGACCATTTCTTGGACGTGGGGTCCACATGGTGTACATCATGTGGGGTCCATACAAATGGACGGTGTGGATCAAACCCACAGAACTTGCTGACGCCAGTGCAGCAGCAGAGCTGCTACAGTCCCCAACACATCGATACCACGTGTGGGGCCAGCAGCGTAAATAAAACACTTAGATCACGATGGGTACCACGTCCTCAGATGGACGGTGTGGTATAACACGTACCTCATGATGGATGACATGGTGAATAGATACATCTCGGTGCGTCCCACCATCACCGTCCAGATATGGATGGTGTGGATCAAACAGATACATCACGTCAGGGCCCACCGTCCCATCTTGGACGGTACGGATAAAACACATACAACATGGTGAAATCCACTGTCCAGATGGACGGTGAATTAAAACATATACATCACGGTGGGACGCAACCCGTACATCACTGGACCCCACGAGATAGAGGTGGGCCACCCCACATCTCACGTTATATATATAAATGTTATATTATATTATGTTTATATATGTATATTGTTTGAAAAGGGTCTAGCGTGCAGACCTTTTGGACGCTGGATGGGCGATTTAGATGTAGGACGATACCTCAAGGTGGGCTCCACTACCTGGATGCACACGTCTACAAGGTGGGCCCCACATCCAATGGGCCACACGTGCTGTTGTGCAGCTTGGAAGAAATACATATATCATGATGTGGCCTATCAGACCGATGGCGTGGATGCAATGGATGGAAGGTGTGGGACGGAATACATACATCATGTGGGCCACTGATCTTGCTGACGTCATGCAGTGGGACCCACACCTAGAAGATGGACGGTTAGCGTGCATACAACACATGTATGAGATGGGGTCCATCGTCCAGGAACGCTGGACGGTGGAGATATATTTATCAGGGTGGACTCCACCGTACAGGGTCTGCAGAGTGGAGGCTGTCCATGAAACACGTACTCCATAGGTGGGTCCACACGTGTGGGACCACAAGCCTTATGCAAAAAAAGAAGAAGATGATATTTGTGCTTTTACAGCGTCCAGGGGCGCTGCACATCCAAGGAATGGACGTCCCTGGATGGGGCGCGTTCACTCGATGTGAGGTTCGTTTCAGTGCGGACGGCATGAATAAAATGCATACATCATGGTGGGGTCCATCCAGGTGGGCCACGCAGCCCCATCATTATTAAAAGAAATGAAAGAGAGGGGGAGAGAGAGATATTGGTGAGAAGGGGAGGGACCCCGCCACTATCAGGCCTCCCTATACAATACATACATCCAGATGAGTCCCACCATAAGTGGGCCCTCAAATCACAAAATCAAAACATAAAATCACCCACAAAACAAAGGAAAAAAAGAAAAGGGAGAAAGAGAGAAAGAAGCACCCACACTATAAAAATGTAGAAATCTAACCTATAGATGCACCCACCTTTGATCTTCCCTTCCTTCTTTCGCCAATGCATGATAGAGCTCCAAAGGTACAATTTCAACGGTGGAGATCGATTTTAGAGGGTGGGATTAGATGGTAGGAAGGTGGGCCACACTAGCTCTCTCATGGGGAGCTTGGACGTGGGTGGCTTGGGAGGAAAAATGTGAGAGAGAATGAAAGAGAGAGAAATGAAAGATGTGATGTGAAGAGAGAGAGAGAGGGATGGATAAGAGAGTGATGGAGTGATGGGGAGAGAGATGGGTGAGGTGATGGGAAAGTTGACTTTTGGGGATGGGTAGTTGTACTTAGGGATGGGTGTACTTGTGACAAATGATTTGATTGATGTGATGGATTTTCTTGGGATTAGCAACGCGCGGTATTTTCCTTGAACTGAACGCAGGCCCACATCTCCTGGCCTGGGTATCGCCTCGGCGCGTGAGACGCGGCATCGGAACCGCGGCGACAGCGCAGTCGCACTGGTACAAGTCTCGGGTCAAACTGACTCAGACCGACAGGATCTGACTCAGGATTGCGTGCAACGCCGGTTGCAGATCGCGAGTCGCCGAAAATTGATCGGAATGACCGTGAAAGCCTCAGGGACAGTACGAATTAGGATACGGGTTTTACAGCGGTCGTCCAGCAGGGGCTCACGGCCCTGCGTGTGGGCCCCACTATAATGTTTATTTGTCATCCGACTTGTTCATTAGGTGGGCCACCCCAGTGGTGGCCCCCCCCCCTCCAAAAATGAAACAGATCCAAAACTCAGGTGGCTCACACCACGTGAAACAGTGTGAATTGAATTTTACCATTGAAATGTTTTTGAGGCCCACAGAAGTGTTGGATCAAGCTGAAATTTTTACTGTCCCTTCATACAGGTCTGAGTGACCTTATGAATGGGTTGGATTTCAAATAAACATCACGGTGGGCCACATACGTGGGACCCACAGTGATTTATGTATTTTATTCACACCGTCCACAGTCCGTGGACGGTGACGTCCATTGTGATTTGTATTGTATCCACACCGTCCCCACTGGACGGTGGGGCCCACATATATATTATTATATTATATATATATTACATATAATATTGTATATATTACATATATTATATTATATGTAGTTTATATATTATATAATACATACGATTGTACGTCTTCATGTGGGCCCCACCATTGTCACAGGCGATGCATCCAGACCGTCCATCCACTTGAAAAGATCATTTTAGGCCTATGGGTTAGGCCCATTTGAATTTCAAAAGGGCTATGGGCTAGGCCCATTTGGTTTATGAAATGGTTATGGGCTAGGCCCATTGGATTCATTTTAGGCCTAGAGCTTAGGCCCGTTTGATGTGTGCAAGTCCATGGGACTAGGCCCATTTGATGTACTTCAAGGCCCATGTAATTGGACCCTTTTGTTGAAATTTAAAGCCCATGGAAGTAGGCCATTTGATATATTGTAAGGCCCATGGGACTAAACCCATTTGATTATAAAAGGGTCCATGGGATTAGGCCCACTTTGATATGCATGCAAGCTCATGGATTAGGCCCATCTGAATTGTTTAAGGCCTAGGGATTTAGGCCCATTCGACTCATATAAGGCCTCTGGGTTGAGGCCCATTTGATATACATTTGGGGCCCAATTGGTGTGGCTCATTGGTCATATATTAGACTCATGAGACTATGCTCATTTGATGCAATCCAAGGCCCACAGGTTTGACCCATTGCAATGCACATAAGACCCATTAGTGTGGCCCATTTATGTGGCCCATCTGATGAATAAAAGGCCCATAGGATAAGGCCCATTTGATATATATGTAAGGTCCAATGGGGATAACCTACGGTCCATTGCAATGTGTAAATCCATTACAGACTAAGTACTGACGTTTACAAAGATCGTGCCTTGGGAGCAATGTTGGTTTGACGTCCACATTGCGAGTGTAATGCTAGTTGGATGTCCACATTACGACTCTCCTTAGGGCCCATTACTGGACCGTACTTATTGTGTGTAGGCCGTCCAGGTCCATCTGCATTGTAAGATAGTTCATTTTATTATAACATGTTTAGTACAGTTCATGACTCATGATCATACGCATCATATATATGCTTGACGTGAGAATTGTCTGATCATAGAATTTGCCTTCGGGCAGGTTATTTATGGGCTCCCGGTTAGGTGATGTTGCCCTACATGAGCGCACGATATGCGCAGGATTTGATGCATGACTGGATAGCGTGAATCATGCATATCGCATTTGTATGATATGGATATTGTACGCCCTAGCGACATCGGGGTCGTAACTTCCACAGATGTATCATGGTTGACAGGATTGGATACCAAAAATCTTATTCTACATGGGTACTATAGATATCCCTGGGTAAAAGTCCCTAAACCCTTATGGTACCAAGAGGTTGCTCCAACGTCTAGACCGAGTGGGTAGATGAGCGCTGAGTGTCGAGTACCAGTTGGCTGCGCTCTCCACTGTGTCGTAGTCGGTTGGAAGGGGGTGCGGCCTTATCCACCCGAGTGTAGGGGGCAATGCTAGGCTGAGTCTGACCAGCTCGAGGAATGGGTCCACTATCGACGAGTCGCCCCCGATATTGGCAAACGGATAGTAAGGTCTCTTCCACTTACCTTATTGCGCGCGATGTGGTGGCAATCTGGTTTAGAGTGTACTAGACCCCGGTGATATTTCATATTTTGAGCTGTATTGATGTATGGACATAGATGAGGATCTATATGCTTGAGTTGCATTGCACATCGCATGGCCTTGGGATGACTGATACCATTCATGTCTTGCATCGCATAAGCCTTGGTACGGCTCATGATATTATGGTTTCATCTGCATATTCCGCATTACTCAGACATTTCATGTTCATATTACTACCTTGCGCACGCACTTTCACCACCCTCTAAGCTTTCTGTAAGCTTATGCACGACCGTTGCGTGCAGGTAACGTTGGATCGTAGCAGCGCTGAGGCAGGAGCACGTTGCTGATCATTTTGGAGTTTTTGTTCTTTACCATCGTATTTCCCTTTATGCTCATTGTACTTGTAAAGTTTTTGATCATAGTGAAAATGTAATAGAAACTTGGTTGTTGTTTGTGGGTTATGCCTTTGGTTATGCTTATTACGAATCAAACTGACGTTGAAAATCCTCCTCGTAGCATTCTAGGATTGGAACCTGGTGAATGGGAGCTAGGAGCCGAGAATGGGGTTCTACAGAGGCTGTTGGCACCGGATTCGATGATCGAAAATTTTGTGAGCCCGGTTTCCGAGTTTGGGGCGTGACAACAGTTCAGTTTAAATTCCATAATTCTTGATGCAGGCATAAGATCTCCCTGATCCCTATAAGTGGATCCTCTGAATCCCTAGTTCCCTTTCCCTGATTTTTCTTAAATTTAGATAATTATTCCATCATTATTTTTCAATTTATACTCAATTTAGATTTTATCTTATTCTAGTCCTAGTTCTACTTAATTTCAGATAACGTACAAGTTTCAGTCCCTTGGGATTCGACCTCGGTCTTACCGAGTTTATTACTACATCACAACCCTGCACTTGGGGAGTGAACAAGTTTTTGAGAGCGTTGGAGTTCGAGGCTCTGGTGCAGGGCGATATGACAGTGGCCCAGTACGCGGCTCGCTTTATTGCACTGTCCAGATTTGCACCATATCTGGTTGAAGATGAGGAGCGGAGAGCCCACCGCTTCGAGGACGGCTTGCGTTACGGTCTTCGCAGCCGTGTTATTGGGCATGAACTTTCGACTTTTGAGGAAGTGGTGCGGAAGGCCCAGATTTTTGAGACTGAGTGGGCCGGTTCTCAGTCTGATTGTGGTCAGAGGAGAGACCGGAAGAGGCAGGCTTCTTCCAGTGATTCCCAGCAGCGTCGACCATAACAGCAGAGGCGTACAGGTCATCTAGCCTTTCGAGCACCAGCAGCACCTTCAGCACCTCCACCACTACCTCCGAGACAGTTCACCGACACTTGTTTTAGGTGCGGTGCGACGGGACACCGTTCATGAGAGTGTCCCAGCCCCCAACAGTAGCAGAGAGGTCCACAACAGCAGTGGGCTCCACAGCAGCCTCCACCATAACAGCAGAGACCCTCACAGCAGCAGCGACAGCAGCCCCCACCACCTAGGCCACCTCAGCAGCAGGATCGGCATCAACATCAGCCTCAGAGGCCGCAACAGCAGAGACAACAGTTTTGACCACCTCAGCGACCTCAACAGCAGTAGCAGCACATTCAGAGGGGACATGCACCTCCCCAGCCAGCTCAGGCTAGATTCTATGTGGCTCAGGAGGATCCGCAGTCATCTGGAGGAGTTGTTGAGGGTATACTTCTAATTTATGCATGCATTGCACGTGTACTGTTTGATTCCGGTGCATCGCATTCTTTTGTGGCCGAGAGCTTCTGCCGATCGACAGGATTACCGTTGGAGTCTTCTGGTGAGAGTCTATCAGTATCGACTCCCTTGGAGAGGACTGTAGTGTTAGGCCGATTTTACTCGTCTTGCCCCGTTCTAGTTGGGGATACCTTTTTGCCTGCCGATATGTTTGCGTTGCCGATGTCTGAGTTCGATGTCATCCTGGGCATGGATTGGCTTGCCGAGTACTATGTCATATTAGACTGCGCCGTGAGGACAGTCACGTTTTGTATACCCGGCGTGCCGCAGTTCCAGTTCGTTGCTGAGCCTAGAGGAGAGCGGTTGTCTTGTTTGATGTCATGTGTCGTAGAGGAGCCCATAGCTGTGAGCATCGCCCATTTGCTGGTGGTTTACGATTTTTCTGATGTATTTCAGGAGATTCCGGGATTACCACCTCGTCGACTCACAGAGTTTGAGATTGATCTCGTGCCCGGTACCGTGCCTATTTTGAAGGCCCCATATCGCATAGCACCGTTGGAGTTGCGGGAACTGCAGAAGCAGTTGGACGAGTTGCGAGAGTTGGGTTTTATCCGTCCGAGCAGTTTGCCATGGGGAGCACCGGTACTCTTCGTGAAGAAGAAGGATGGTTCGTTGAGGCTCTGCGTTGACTATCGCAAGCTCAACAAAGTTACTATCAAGAACAAGTACCCGCTCCAGAGGATTGATGATTTGTTCGATCAGCTGCAGGATGCACAGTTCTTTTCGAAGATCGACCTGCGTTTCGGTTATCATCAGATTCGGGTCCGAGATGAGGACATTCCGAATACGGCATTCAGGACGCGTTACGGTCATTTTGAGTTTCAGGTCATGTCCTTCGGACTGATCAATGCACCCGCCTTCTTCATGCAGCTGATGAACGAGGTCTTCCGCCCATATCTCGATCAGTTTATTGTAGTCTTCATCGACGACATTCTGATCTATTCGAGGACCCGTGAGGAGCACGAGCAGCATTTGGAGATTACTTTGCAGACCCTCCGTGCACACCAGGTTTATGCGAAGCTGGAGAAGTGTGAGTTCTGGCAGGAGGAGGTGAAGTTCCTCGGTCACGTGGTGACGAGGGAGGGTGTTGCAGTGGACTCCTCGAAGGTCGAGGCAGTGCGTCAGTGGGGCCGACCCACGACTGCGATAGAGATTCATAGTTTCCTTGGTTTGGTGGGCTATTATCAACGTTTCATTGAGAGTTTTTCTCGTATTACAGCCCCGCTGACCAGGTTGACTCGGAAGGGCGCAGAGTTTATTTGGAGTGACGCCTACGAGCGAGCATTTACAGAGTTGAAGGACCGTCTGACGTCCGTTCCTGTCCTCACTCTTCCATCTGGGAGTGACGGTTTTATTGTATTCACTGATGCCTCGCATATTAGTTTGGGTGCTGTCCTGATGCAGCACGGGAGACCAGTGGCCTTCGCGTCTCGTCAGCTCAAGGTCCATGAGATGACCTATCCTACTCATGATCTGGAACTGACTGCAGTTGTCTTCGCACTGAAGGTGTGGAGGCACTATCTTTATGGGGTCAGGTTCGAGATCTTCTTTGATCACAAGAGCTTGAAGTACCTCTTCTCGCAGTCTGAGTTGAATATGAGACAGAGGCGCTGGATGGAGCTCCTGAAAGACTATGATTTTGATCTCCAATACCACCCGGGTAAGGCAAACGTGGTGGAAGATGCCCTTAGCCGTCAGCTACGAGGTCTAGTGGCACATATGATGATTCAGGAGTGGCAGATGCTTGAGGATATCGTAGCGTATGATTTTGAGTTTGGCCTGCAGTCTTCTATTGTACAGTTATCGAACCTGTCGATTCAAACCTCTCTTGTCGCAAGGGTGATCGAGGCTCAATAGGCTGATGTGTCGTTGTAGAGTTATATGGCTGAGGCAACATCTGAGAGTCAGGAAGATTGACAGATTGGTACAGACGGTAGACTTCGCTTCAGAGGCCGATTATGTGTCTCGGATATTCCAGAGTTGCGCAGAGATCTTATGACCGAGGCACATCGATCACGATTTTCTATCCACCCGGGCTCGACGAAGATGTACCGTGACATGAGGTGATAGTATTTTTGGGCGGGGATGAAGCGCTAGATCGCCAGTTTTGTGGCCGAGTGTGACACGTGCCAGCGTGTCAAGGCCGATCATCAGAGACCTCCTGTTCTATTGCAGCCGTTGAGCGTCCCGATGTGGAAGTGGGAGCATGTGTCGACTGATTTCATTATGGGTTTGTCGAGGACTCAGCGCGGTCATGACGCCATTTGGGTTGTTGTGGATCGTCTGACGAAGTCGACACATTTTCTTGCGATGCGTGCGACTTGATCTATGGACCGGCTTGCGAGACTATTCATCGAGGAGATTGTGAGACTGCATGGCGTTCCAGTTTTGATCATTTCTGACCGAGACTCGAGGTTCACGTCTCAGTTTTGGGGGAGCTTCCAGCGAGCGATGAGGACTGATTTGCAGCTCAGCACTGCGTACCATTCGCAGACCGATGGCCAGACCGAGAGGTTCAACCAGATCCTTGAGGATATGCTTCGGGCTTGCGCGATTGATTTTGGGGGTAGCTGGGATGAGCATCTGTGATTGGCTGAGTTCGCATACAACAACAGCTATCAAGCGACCATCGGCATGACTCCTTTTGAGGCACTATATGGCAGACCATGCAGATCACCGAGTTGCTGGACCGAGGTTGGAGAGCGTCATCTACTAGGTCCCGAGCTTGTGCAGGAGACGTCAGAGGCTATTGATATCATCAGGCAGAGGATGCGCACAGCTCAGAGCCGACAGAAGAATTTTGCTGATCGTCGGCGTCGTCCCTTGGAGTTTGATGTAGGGGACCATGTGTATCTCAAGGTCTTGCCCATGAAGGGCGTAGTTCGATTTGGGGCGAAGGGCAAGCTTGCCCCGAGATTCATAGGACCTTTTGAGATCACTGGGCGCGTTGGCGCCGTGGCCTATCGGTTTGCCTTGTCATCACAGTTGTCTGGCATCCATAACATTTTTCACGTCTCCATGTTGAGAAAGTGTGGGTCAGACATAGTTTCCTTTATTGATTGGCAGCCGCTGGAGGTTCGTGAGGATGCTTCTTACATTGAGCAGTCAGTTCGTATTCATGATCGGAAGGAGTAGGTCCTCAGAACCAAGGTCATTCCATTGGTGAAGGTTCAGTGGGGTCACCATTCGGTTGAGGAGGCTTCTTGGGAGCGTGAGGCCGAGATTCGAGAGCGTTATCTTCATCTCTTTAATGGTTGATCATGTATTGTATTTTGTATGCTGTCTCTGATTCATTATGACGACGTTATGTTTCCTATTCCTCGCGAGTTATGCCTAGTTGTGATGATTGTGTAAATTTGATGATAAAATTTTTATTAGGAGGGGAGAGCTGTAAGACCCGTATCTTAGTCTGTACCATTTTGTAGACTTCAGCGGTCTTACTGGTAGAATTCCGGCAACCTTCGACCCTTAACGGATATTTACGCGTGACCCTGATTAATATTCCGTCAACCTGTATCGACTCAACCCAAGACTACTACCATAGTGACCGCACCATCGCTGCGGTTCCGATGCCGTAACTTGCGCGCCGATGCGATACCTTGGTCAAGAGTTATAAGCCGACGTTCGGTGCGAGGAAACACCGCGCATTGCGAAACCCTAGGGAATCTCTACGAGGTGTCCCATAAATCCCATCAATCCATCAATCAATCAATCAATCCATCACATGTCAAGTACATGTCAAGTACACATCACCTTTCACCCATTCCCAAGCAACCACAAAAGTCAAGGATTTCTTACAAAACCCATGCCTCTCTTATACAAAAAGTCTCAAAAGTCAAAAAGTTCTTACACCTCCCATGCCTTTCTTACACAAATGGTCACAAAAGTCAAGGTTTTCTTACACACCCATCATTCACCACATCCATCCATCACCCATCTCTCTCTACAACACTCTCTCTCTTTCTCATTTTCTCATCTCATTCTCCAAGAAAAACTCCATACGTATGAGCTCTCCCTCCCTTTCAAAAAAACTCTAAGGTGGCCCACTTTCCTACCCCACCATCTCCCATCTCAACCCTCCATTTCTCATCTCCTCCATTGAAATCCAAGTTAAGGTGCTATGGAACCCCTTAGAGCAAGAAGATCAGACAGTGGGTGCTTAATACTATTAGATTTTTATGTTTTTGAGATGGGCCAAGTGAGGCCAACCGATCAACGGTTTGGATCTCACTTGGGACCCTAAGATGTGGCCGATGGCCCACTAGGATCATCATGATCATTCCATGATGAGGCCATTCTCCATGGACCCCATCATGATGTTTATTTTGTTACAAAAGGTCATCTAGACCGTCCATATTGGTGGGGAAAGGATCTCCACCGTTGATTTGTAGATTTTGGTGGTCTCACTTGCTTTAGGGCCCACTTGATGTATGATTCATTGCAAGGGAGGGCCCATAATGTCGGGGTCCCTCCATCACAAGCGTGTCCCACTTCTCTCTCTCTCTCTCCCACTCATTTTTACTTATTTTTCTTGAATGTTGATGAAGTCATGTGGCCCACTTAAATGAGCCCCACATGACATATGTATTTTATCCAAGCCCTCCATGAGTGGGGCCCATCTTAGATGCACCACCCACCTTGTAATGGCCCAACTAAAAAAAAAAAAGAAAAAAAAAAGAGGAAACGTCCAGCGTCTGGACGCTGGACGTAGAAAAGGAAACAAAAAAAAAAATTAGCTTGATTTACAAGCTTTTAGAGTGGTCCACTAGTATAGGCCCCACCTTGATGTAAGTATGAAATCCAAGCCGTCCATCCTCTTACCCATCTCATTTTAGGCATTGAGCCAAGAGTTGGGGTTGATTGGAAGATCTGGTGGGCCATAGCGTCGAAGATTGCATCGTTACCATTCAAATACCATTTTTTCATTTTATTTCATTTTCTAAACATAAAAAAAATTCGAACTTTAGACTCATTGGGACGGCCTCGAGCCACTGAACACTATGGCCGGGGTGGATTTTTGTAAATCGGGCCCCATGCGTGAAAAACCCCAGAAAAATTGGGTTTTCCCAATTTTAAAAGAGGCGCTGCCTCCTCTCTGACATGCAGCAGCAGCAGCTGCATGCTGCTGTGTGTAGCGTTGGGCGGGCGGACGCAGGTGGTCCCATGGCTGACCGTGTGGACCCTACCTTGATGTTTATTTACCATCCGGCTTGTCCATAAGGTGGCCCACCCTCTGAGGAGGGCCCTCCCCAAAAATGAGGCCGATCTAAAACTCAGGTGGCCCACACCACACGAAACAGTGTGAATTGAACTCTACCATTGAAATCTTTTTGGGGCCCACAGAAGTTTTGGATCAAGCTAAAATTTGTACTTTCTCTTCAACCAGGTCTCCATGACCTTATCAACGGGTTAGATGGCGTGTAAACATTATGGTGGGCCCCCCACATGGGACCCACAGTGATGTATGTGTTCCTTCTCACCGTCCAGGCGGACGGTGGAGCCCACCTTGATGCATGTGCTCTGCTGGACGGTGTGGAAGCCCACCGTGGTGTACGTGTTTTATTCACACCATCCAGGTGTGGATGGTGGGTCCCACCATGATGCATGAGTTGTATCCTCACCGTCCATCCATTTTGAGAGCTAAAATGAGTCAGATCTATGGTTCAAGTGGGCCCACATTGGTATGTGTATAGGGCCCATGTTGGCCTGTTTGTAACCATTCATTAAGGCCCACCTTGGTGTACATATAAGGCCCATGGGATAAGGCCCATTTGACATATATAGGGCCCATGGGACTAGGCCCATTTGATGTATTTTAAGGCCTATGGGTTAGGCCCATTTGATTTATAAAAAGGCCTATGGGTTAGGCCCACTTGATTTGTAAAAGGCCTATGGGTTTAGGCCCATTAAAGATACATAAAGCCCATAGTATTAGGCCCATTTAAGACACATAAGACCCATGAGACTAGGCCCATTTGAAGCAATCTAAGGCCCACGGGGTATGACCCATTGCAATGCACTTAAGGCCCATTGGTACGACCCATTGATGTGGCCCACTTGATGAATATAAGGCACATAGGATGTGGCCCATTTGATATATTTAAGGCCCAATAGGATGTACCTAAGGTCCATTGCAATGTGTGAACCCAATATGTTTGTGTAATGATGTTTACTACGGGATATGTCTTAGGAGCAATGATGGTTTGACGTCCACATTGCGAGTATAATGCTGGTTGGATGTCCACATTACGACTCTCCTTAGGGCCCATTATTAGGCCCGTACTTATTATGTATAGGCCGTCTGGGCCCATCTGCATTGTAAGAATAATTCATTTCATTATAATATGTTTAGTATAGTTCTATGACTCATGATCATACGCATCATATGTGTGCTTGATATGAAAAGTGACTGATCATAGCATATGCCTTCGGGCAGACTTTTTATGGGACCCCGATTAGGCGATGTTGCCCTACAAGAGCGTACGATACGCGCAGGATTTGCTACATGATTTGATAGTGTGATTCATGTATTTTGTATTGTATGACATGATTACTGTACACCCTAGCGACATCGGGGTCGTAGCCTCCATAGACTGATCTTGGTTGGTAGGGTTGGATGCCGAAAATCTTATTCTACATAGGGTGCTATAGATATCCCTGAGTGAAAGTTCCTAAACCCTTATGGTACCAAGAGGTTGCTCCAACGTCTAGACTGAGTGGGTAGATGAGCGTTGTGTGCCGAATACCAGATGGTTACGCTCTCCACTGTGTCGTGGTCGGTTGGAAGGGGGTGCGGCCTTACCCGCCCGAGTGCAGGGGGCAATGCTAAGCTGAGTTTGACCGGCTCAAGGAATAGGTCCGCTAACGACGAGTCGAGCCCGATATTGGCAGACAGATAGTGAGGTCTCTTCCACTTACCTTATTACGCGCGATGAGGTGGCGATCTGGTTTAGAGTGTACTAGACCCCGGTGATATCCCAGAGTTGAGCTGTACTGACATGTGGACGTAGACGAGGATTGCATGCTTGACTTTCATCTTGCATCGCATAGCCTTGGTACGGCTCATGATGTTATGGATCCATTTGCATATTCTGCATTACTCTGACGTTGCATAATCATATTACTACCTTGCGCACACACTTTCACCACCCTCTAAGCTTTCTATAAGCTTATGCACGACCGCTGCGTGCAGGTGACGTTGGGATGCAGTAGCGCTGAGGCAGGAGCGCTTTGCAGATCATTTGGAGTTTTTGGTTCTTCATCATTGTATTTCCCTTTATACTCATTGTACTTGTAAAGTTTTTGATCATAATGAAAATGTAATGGAGTTTTTGGTTGTTGTTTGTGGGTTATGCCTTTGGTTATGCTTATTACGAATCAAACTGACGTTGAAAATCCTCCTCGTAGCATCCCAGGATCGGAACCTGGCGAATGGGTGCTAGGAGCCTAGAATGGGGTTCTACGGAGGCTGTCGGCGCCGGATTCGATGATCGGAAATTTTGTGAGCCCGGTTTCCGAGTTTGGGGCGTGACACCCGGTGATTTTCTTATGATGGAAATGTACTTGATATATGGATTGGATGTGAGCACTGACATTACTTTGCATTGCATTTGCATCGGCTGTATAAGCCTCATATTGCATCGCCTTTGCATGACATCCAATACTCATTGCATTATAGTACTCATTGCACTATATAGCCTTGGTATGACTTCCTACATTATTATACTGCCTTGGTATAGCTTCTTGTATTCATGATAGCCTTGGTAAGGCTAGTGGTATTGGTATTGATCATGACTCCTTTCTGCATTCTCTATCTTCTTCTGAGCACCATTGTTACACACTTTCACCACCCTCTAAGCTTTCTATCAGCTTATGTACGATTAATGTATGCAGGAGATCCTAAGTTGGCATCTTAACAGCCGAGCTTGGATAGGTGTGTGAGCCGAGGACCCAGTGTTGCAGATCCTCTTCCTTCTTTCTTCTATTATCTTATATATGTCTTTTTGGACCTTATGGAAACTTGTAAAAGTTTAAATTCTTAGTGAATTTTGTGATGTGTGTATTTTGTTATTTTCAAATGTACTTGCTGTGATCTTGGGTATGATCGTATTAGAATGATTATACTGCTAAGAAAATTCTCCTTGTAGGATCCCAGGAGTTCCTTGTGAGTTTGGTTACCGAGTTTGGGGCGTGACAGGAGTTGGTATTAAAACTTAACAAGTAATTTTGAAATAACTTGGGATAGTATCACATATCTGCTGTGAGCTTAGGATGAGTACTATCCCAAGTACGTTTCCCTCGTTCCGTTTGAGCCTTCAAGGATTCTAATTCCTAGGTGTCCATCACCTTTGTTCTTTTTGTAGACCATGCCATCTAGTTGAGGTGCCCATGGACATGGTTCTCATTCCACTCTAGCGGTCCAAGTGACTTTTACTCCACCACCTGGGATTCCGGTTTCCCCTCTAGAACCTGTCGTACCTATTCCCGAGGCTCCCGCTATACCTGTGCCTCCGCTAGAGGCCAGCGCTACCCCCGCTTATCTGACGATTCCTGTAAGAGCTGAGCATCTCCGGCAGTTGATGCAGGTCATCACTGATGTTGTTCAGACCCGTTAACCCGTTCCGGAGATGCCTGGACAGGCGGAACAGGAGCATGCGAGTCCCCTTTTAAGAGATTCGACTCTGCAGCGAGCTCCATTGGCGGTATTTCTACTTTAGGGCGAGGTCGAGTGGACTAGTTCACAGAGGGATCATGATCAGAGGAGAGGCCAGAAGAGGCAGACCCCCTCTAGTAGCTCCCGAAAATGTCGACAGTGGCAGAGGTACGTAGCCTATCGAGCCGTCAGAGCATCAACATCACATGCAGTAGCTTCTTCATCATCATCAGCACCGCTGACTGCTTCATCTTCCATCTCCTTTTTTAGAGTTTGCTTTAGTTGTGGCCAGACGGAACACCGTAGGCGCGAGTGTCCCCATCAGTAGGATGGACCTTCGCAGCGACCGCAGTAGCAGTAGATACCGCAGATGCAGAAGAGATAGACACCTCCCCAGCCACCTCAGGCTTGATTTTGCGCAACCCAGTAGGACCCTTAGTTATTAGGGGAGTTGTTATGGGTATTCTCATTGGCTCCGTATGTAAGTCTTATGTTTTGGTACATCGCACCAATTTTGTATCCAAGGGCTTTTGAGATTTCCATGAGAGTCTGTCGTAAGGGATTGTCAGTATCGGCATTTTTGGGAAGGTCGCTGTGTTAGGCCGATGATATTATCGTGTTCCATTTTGGTTAGTGAGATGTTCTTGCCCGCTGAATAGTTTTGTATTGCCAATGTTAAGCTTGTTGGTTTGCTTTGTTGTCAAGGCAATACTTCTAACAGCGGATGAAGTGCTAGATTACTAGTTTTGTAGCTGAGTGTGACACATACCAGTGTGTCAAGTCTGATCACCAGAGACCCCCTGGTCCCTTGCAGCCGTTAAACGTTCTAGAGTGGAAGTGGGAGCATGTATCAATTGACTTCATCGTAGGTTTGCTGAGGACTCAGCGCGGGCATGATACCATCTAGGTTATCGTCGATCGTCTGACGAAGTCGGCTCATTTCATTCTAATGCGTGCTTTTTAGTCGATGGACTAGTTTGCAAGGTGTGTATTGAGGAGATAGTGAGACTACATGACTCCTTTTGAGGTATGTTATGGTAAACCGTGCAGGTCTCCTAGATGTTGGATCGACGTAGGAGAGCGTCGTTTCTTAGGTCCTGAGCTTGTGCTGCAAACGTCAGATGCTATTGATGTTATCAGGCAGAGGATGTGCATAGCTCAGAGTCGGCAGAAGAGTTATGCTGACCGTCTGCGTCGACCCCTCGAGTTTGCAGTCGGGGATATGGTGTATCTCAAGGTCTCGCCTATGAAAGGCGTGGTTCGCTTGGGTGTGAAGGGCAAGCTCGCCCTGAGATTTGTTGGACCTTTTGAGATTACCAAGCGCTTGGGCGCTGTGGCCTATAGGCTTGCCTTACCTCCTGAGTTGTCCGCGATCCACGATGTATTCCATATATCTATGTTGTGGAAATGTGGGTCGGACACTATTCCTATGATTGATTGGCAGCCACTTGAGGTCCTTGAAGATGCTTCCTACATTGAGCAACCGATTCGTATTCTTGATCGGAAGGAGCAAGTCCTTAGGACCAAGGTCATTCCCTTGGTGAAAGTGCAATGGGGTCATCATTCAGAGGCTGAGGTGTCTTGGGAGCGCGAGACCGAGATTAGAGAGAGTTATCCCCATTTATTTGATGATTGATTGCTTGTATTCCTTGCGTTGCCTTCTCTTGTATTTGATGATTGAGGTATATATATATATAGGGAAAAGGTACTATGTGCTCGACCTCACGAGTCCGTCCCCTGAGGTTGAGCTGTGTGGGCCCCACCGTGATGCGTTTCGAACATCTACCCCATTAGTCAGATGCAACATTCCATCGTGGGCCTAGGTCTCAAAAATCAAGTCAATCTGTGACTTGTGTGGGCCACACCACATTAAGAAGTGGAGAGGGGCCGTGCACCATTAAAACATTCATAATCATTTTTTGGGCCCACCAAGATGTGGTTTGCAAATCCATCCCATCCATTATGTGTGTCCCATTTGGATGAGGGTTCAGACCATGTTTCAACAGCATTCAAGACTCAAGTGGGCCCCACCAAGTGATTTTATATGTTTTAATGGTGTCTTCACATTATTTTAGATGGTATGGCCCACCTGAGTTCCGTATACGGCTAATTTTTAGGATATCCCATAATTTAAAGGGAACCCATGAAATGCACGGTGTTGATGGTCGACACGCATCACGGTGGGGCCCACACAGCTCGACCTCACGGGAGCTTATCGTGAAGTCAAGCACATAGTACCTTTTCCCATATATATATGATGATGTTTATGCACTTTGTTGTTCTGGTTTTGTCAATTTCGAGGATAAAATTTCTTTGTTGGTGGGGAGGATTATGAGACTCGACTCGAGTTCGCATGTGTGCATGTGTGTGTGAGTATGCATTTCATTTATTTGGGTCCCGCGGTCCTACTAATCAAATTTCGGCGACCCGCGACCTTTGGGTAGTGTTTGTAGTTATCCTTAAGTTCGGTGACGTAGACCCGAATCGAATCGACCCAAAAATAATGTCATTGCGATCGCATCGTCGTTGCGGTTCTAACGACGCGTCTTATGTGTCCATCTGATGTATAGATCATAAGTTATGTGCATCTCATGTTATAGCCCTTGATCATGATCACATGACCCACCTAGGAGTGGTGTGCATGTTTTTCTAGATGGTCTCATCCCTAATGCACAAGTTTCAACACACACTACCTAACACTACCTAAAATCCCATAATTTACACTACCCATCACCTACACACCACCCACAACCCTATCATATAGCCTCTAATAGGCTTTCTTTTGCTAGCCTATTATTATTTCTCTAACCAAAGCCCCATTTCTCAAGAGCAAAGCTAAAATTTCTCTTCCCCAAACAAGGTTGCAATCATTTCTTTCCTACAAGTCTCTCTCTCTCTTTCCCTCTCATTTCTCTCTCTTCTCTTCTTCCCTAACAACTTCCCTCCATTATTCCAGCCTATCTTCCCTCCATTCCAGCCCTATTTCTCCTCTAATCCTCTAAATCTAACCATCTAAATCCAATCTCACCCATTGATATGGATCCCATGGTGCACTAGGAGCTAGGAGGTCCAAGTTTGGAGCAATCTAAGGTGGGTGATCCATAGGATTAGTCTCTTTCCTTTATTCTTGCATGAACCTTTTTCATTCGATTGAGAGTGTGTAGGACCTACCAATCAATGGTGGAGGTCCTACATAACTTTATGATTGTGGCCAATAACTAACTTTATGCATGCATGATTGCCATGATGGGGCCATTCTCCATGGACCCCATCATGAGATTTTCCTTTGATTTATATGTTTGTGGGTCATCTAGACCCTAGATCCATGGTGGAGATGCTATCCCCACCTCAAATTCCTGATTTTTGTAAAGGCCCATACTTGCATGGGACCCATGATCATGTAAATGTGGTTGTGATTATTGTAGAGGACTCATTGTGGCGAAGTCCTCCCTATGGTCGTGACTCTCTCTCTCTCTCTCTCTCTCTCTCTCTCTCTCTCTCTCTCTCTCTCTCTCTCTCTCTCTCTCTCTCCTTCCCTTATTTGTCCCTGATGTATGTGGCCCACCTGATGTGTCCATAAATTCCAGACCGTCCAGATTTTTGGGATGTCCAGGCCCACCTGCTGGACGTCCAGGCCCATCCGGTTTACATGGGTTGGATGGCCACTACGGCTTGATTTCTTGGTTGATTTTGTAAGGGGTTTGGGTCTAGAGTATATGTGACCCATCTAGGTGGACCCCATTTTGTTGAATCTAAGCTTTAATCCCTCAATTTATTTTACAATGGCTGGAAATGGACAGCAACATGTTGCTGTCCAGATTTCAAGCCCATTGTTGAATGGTTTCGTATGTTGTTGTAAGTCCTGTTCACAATGCATTTCTTCCAGATTTTTCCTAGCATTCTCTGAGGTGTGGACCCCACCTTGATGTAGGATAGAGCCCACACCATCCACCCTTGATTTGAGCTCCATGGAGTAGGCCCAAGAGGGCTGGATGGTCCAAATTTTTTGAACTGTCCAGTAGTCCTGCATGCAGAAAATACTCATGTATCATCTTAGTTTTGGGGATAGTGGGCCACTCTGGTGGACACCATTTGTTGTCTATATATGGGTGCATGAAATTCACCCATTTTCCCTTTGATTTGGCAGGCCTGGGCCCACCCCATTGGGTGTGCAAAATGGGACCAGCAACATTTTTTTTAACAACAGAATTTTATTTACAACCTCACTAACCATAAATTTCTAGGAGTTAAATAAAATATTTTTGCTATCCCTAAAATTTTAAATTTTTGTGAAGAGGTGTTCCACCCATGGTGTGACCTACCTACACAATTTCAGGGCCAAGAGATCCCATTTGGGCATCCAAAAGGGTAGGCTAATATACTGGACTGCCAGAAATTTCTGTCGTGCAGTCCAGTAGCGTAGTCGCATAAAAAAAATTTAAAAAAAAAATACTTTCTAAGAAGGTGGGCCATATTTATAGGTCCCAACTTGTTTTAGGCTTGATGAGGGAACTTGGGTCCAAATTTTAAGAATTTTGGAGGCCAGAACCCACCCGTTGGATGACCTAAATTCAGGACAGTTATATTCCATCAATATTTCACCCTGCATAGATTGTATTCTTTAAATTAATTAAAATACTTTTGAGTTTTCTAAAATTATGAAAATTTACAGGGAAGTGGTCCACCCATGGTGGTACCTACCTACAAATTTTTGGAGCCGATGAACCCCTGTGTAGACCGTGGCAAGGGCCGGACTAGCCCACCTCGTCGAAACATCCAGATTAACCAGATTTTCTAGATAGTTTATTTTATTTAAATTAGTTAAAATACTTTTGACCATCCAAAAATCACAAAATTTTGTGGAGTTGTAACCCACCTATGGAAGGACATCCTAAAAATTTTCAGGGCCATCGGGCCCTTGTACTGATCGTGGTGTGGCCTACAAATTTAGGTCAGTTTTAGGCCAAATACCCAAGCCTGTAGGACTACCCACCATGGGACGCCCCTACCTTGGGTCGCTGGGCCTGCATTCCAATGGTTTGGCCCACTTGATATATATGTGTTACATATCCTCTCTCATCTGGTGGGGCCCATAGTGATGTGTGTGGGCCAATAGGGATTAAATATATTAATAAATACTTCTATTGTTGGACTCCAACCAACCTAAAAATTTGGGTGGGTTGGAATTTGGCATTGAGCTCAATAATTGTTGCCTATAAATGTTCTTTTGGGGCAGTATGACCCACTAGATTTAAGGAGAATTTAACTCAATTATCTTACCATCTTAATTTTATTTTTTTGGGCTTAATTAGTGCATGATTGAAGGCCCATTCCAATTGGATTCTTCTTGGGCTAGTCTCCTAGTTAATTATGGGCCTTATAGCCTTGGTTGGGCCGAAACTTTTAGGCCCATTGGACCTTGGGTCCTATATTTACCATGCTATTACGATGGGTCTTATGGGCCAAATACTTAAGTAGTTGGTCCCTTGCTTGTCCACTATAATAGATCCATACTTTGGCCGAGATGTGAGGCCCAACTTACTTGTGTTAAATATAAGGATTTTCGATATGTTGGGATAATGGGCTGCCCATTAGGCCCACCACAATGAGTGAACCCATGACCTTTATGGTTGGTCCCTAACCTTGCTTAAGGGCCTAGCAGGTTGCCTATGTATTGGACTTAGTGTATGGCCCACTAGGCCATGGATTGCCTCCGCCTTAGGCCTTATTTCATGCTCGAGTAGTGGTGGGCTACCTCTTGGAAACTAGTTGAGGTTGAATGTCCTCTTGGGTGATCCTAAGGTAGGACTATGCATTTTTCTATGGATGGTTAAAGGCCCACCATAGACCCTTGGCTGTTTATTTGAGGCTAAATATGGATGTATGTGGAGTGTTGGTCCAGGCCATTCAAGCCTTGGATCGCCTAATCATGAAAGCACTCCCTGCCTTAGGTCATTGCTGGACTCACAATCCAGTAGTAGGTCCACTTGATCTCTTCATAATTATACGCACTCTCCATCTGGTGAGGTCCCCCAATGAGTATAGTTGGTCTTCATGAGATTATTTCCACATAGTTAACTAATTTCTCGACCTTAGCAGGTCCAGGAAGACAAACGGGCCAAAAGTTTATCAAAGGGCCTTAAATGTAAAATTTATACTTAAAACTTTATTTGGATGTGGGGCCCACCATATTGAGAACTTGTGTACGTTTTACATGCTTATGTTTTCTTATAATCTTTGGGCTTAATCAATGCATACTTTTGGATCACCTTTAGTGATCACATGAGGACTCCATCTTAGATCAGATTTTTTTGGGACATCTAATGGGCCTAGAGTGGGTTGGAACATCCTAGCTTAGCCCACCCATACATTGGGCCGATTTTCACCATTTTGATGGACTTGTGGGCTGAGATAAGGATAGTTTTGGGCCCTTGGTTGTCCACTAAAATTACTAGTTATTGGGCTGATGTAGTGGGGCCCATTTCATTTAGACTTAAACTTATTTTTGGGTCGTATATTGTGTACGCGGGCTACCCACCAAGTCCAACTTAATGCATGGATTCTATAGCCATTGAAAATTGAGCCTTAGGCCTCAATTTCCCTCTTGGGGCCCATGTTATTAAAGGTGGTATTATATCCTCTCTCATGGCCTATTATGAGGGATATATATGTATGTGGTTACCTGTGTTCTTATCTTAAATGTAGGGTCTTGGGCCTTGTATCCATATAGTTCGTGGTTAAGATGCCTCTTGGGGAATGGTGATTAAATGTTCCCATTATGGACCCCTCTAGGCCTGATTGTATCTAAATGTGATTAGATGCTCATCTTAAACTCTTGCTAGACTCACTTCTGTATTACTTAGACACGTAGTTTGTATGCTTAGTTTCGTGGGCTACCTTAGGTAAATGGGCCCCCACTAGAGGTGAGATTCCTTATGGATATTATCTAAATACCTATTCTTAGTCCCTTCTTAGATAGGAGTGTACTACTTTGTATATCGCTGCATAATGCGTCTAGACCCATCTTCATGGCCCATGTGTATCATTGTATGCTTAGATGACATTGTGTGTGTGGTTATGATTGTGTCATTGGGCATTACATTTTGCCTTCCCGAGGGACGTAGTATTCCTTTTGAGCACGTTGGATGCTTGAAATTGATGCATAGTTGATTGTGTGATTCATGCATCTGGCATTACATAACATATGAGCATTATCGCCCTTGCTTTATCAGGGTTGTAGCATCCACAGATACATCATGGATGACCATGTTTGGACATAGAAAATGTTACTTGAGTATACCGGGTGCATAGGATGCCCATGGGTGAAATTCTCAAAACTTTCGTGGTGCCAAGGATCTGATCCAACGTCATGACCGAGTGGAAACTATGAACCCATGAGGGCCTTACACTGTTAAGCCATGACTCTCACTGTCGTGTAGTCGGTTGAATAGGGATGTGGCCTTACTCGCCTGATGTAAGGAGGCATTGCTAGGTTGAGTCTGACCAGCTCATGAATGGGTTCACTACCTTTAAGCCTTGCTGGTGATTGGTTGTCCGCAGGCAGGGTAGTGAGGTCCCTTATGCTCATTTGATTGTGTAGGGTTTGTAGATCGGTAGTCATCCAGCAGTGTAATAGACCTCGATGATTTCCTTATGATGGAAATGTACTCGAAATATGGAATGGATATGAGCACTAACATTACTTCGCATTGCATTTGCATCGGCTGTGTAAGCCTTATATTGTATCGTCTTTGCATAGTGCGCAGTACTCATTGCATTACAATACTCATTACACTATATAGCCTTGGTATGGCTTCCTGCATTATCGTACTACCCTGGTATAGCTTCCTGCGTTCATGATAGCCTTGGTAAGGCTAGTGGTATTGGTATTGATCATGACTCCCTTCTGTAATCTCTATCTTCTTCTGAGCACCATTGTCACACAATTTCATCACCCTCTAAGCTTTTTATAACCTTATGTACAATTGATGCGTGCAGGAGATCCTAAGTTGGCGTCTTAGCAGCGGAGCTTGAATAGGTGTGCGAGCCGAGGACCCAGTGTTGCAGATCCTCTTCCTTCTTTCTTCTATTATCTTATAAAAGTTCAAATTCTTAGTGGATTTTGTGATGTGTATTCTTTGTTATTTTTAGATGTACTTGCTGTGATCTTGGGTATACTCGTATTGGAATGATTATACTGCTAAGAAAATCCTCCTTGTAGGATCCCAGGATCGGAACCTGTCTCAGGAGCCGAGAATGGGGTACTACGGAGGCTGTTGCGGCCAGAACCAGCCATCGGGTTCCTTGTTAGTCCAGTTACCGAGTCTGGGGCATGAAAAAATTACATTGGAAGAGCTGGAATCTGATCGCTTCCCCAAAGGATAAAGGGGACATTGGGATCCAAAAATTTTCCAATGTTATAAAGGCCTTTTGGCTGAAGATGGCGTCGACCATTAAAGTTAGAAGAGAGAGAAACTTGTGGAGATCTTTTATGTTTACCAAATATAGCCGGGATCTACCTCCAGTGGTAGCAGCTCGCCCTCATCGTCTTCCCTCCCCTTTGTGGAGGCGCATCCTTACTCAACTGCCCGTCATGGAGTCCCACATGCAATGGTGCATTGGGTAAGGGAGATTGTAATTTTTGGTCCATGAAATGGACAGGTTTAGGCCCTCTCCTGCATTTGGCAAAGCCCCAATATCACCCAGCTTGATGGAAGTGCAGGTTCATAACATCCTGAACGTTAATAGCCCTTTGCCACTCACAACGGTTTTTGCTTTCCTTCCATAGGAGACTATTGACTTTATCTTCCCGGCCGGTTTTTGTACCTCTGAAGGTCTCGACTATCTGCTGTGGCCGTTAACCCCCTTCGGGGATTTCACAGTGAAGTCATCTTGGGAAGTAAGTAGAATTAGCCATCCGGGTAAGCCCTAGCTGAAGTGGGTGTGGCATGAGAAGCTGCCACCCAGAATCTCGCTTTTTGTCTGGAGAACGTTGCAAGAAGCAGTCCCGGTGGACATTTAGGTGCGTCTGTTGCATTTCCCAGCATGGTTAGTCCCCCTCCATGGTGTCCCTTTTTCATTTGTTCATTGGAGGTTCACTTGCCCAGGTGGTGTGGGCAGACTTGGGCCAGTAGTTCGAGACCAGTATGATGGCGGCGTCCTCCATAGAAGGTAGATTAGCTCAATGGTGGGCCGCAGTCCCATGGGGGAGGTTCTCTCTTGCTCCCATGTTAGCCCCGTGTTTCATTATATGGGAGCTTTGGAAATCTCGAAACGTAGTTGTCTTTGAGGGCAGGTCGGCTTCAGCTCCTGTGGTGTCTGCCAGAGTGAATTGGTGGATCGCTAGTTTGCTGTGCTCGGCCAAGACCCATGCTTGTTGGCCCCTGCTAGCCTCTCCCCTCTCGTGTCCTCTGTTTCGTCTATTTCCCGAAGCCCCCTTCATGTGCCTTTGATAGTTAAGTGGACGAAGCTTAATGTGGATGGGTCAGCGAGAGGGAATCCAGGGAGATCAAGTGAAGGTAGGATTTGCAGGGGTGCTTCAGGTAATTTTATCTTTGCTTTTTCAATGGCATATGGAGAGGAATCGAACAACTTCGCTGAGCTAGGGCCATTCACGATGGTCTAGCCCTCAGTCTGCAAAGAGGCTTCTCCAATATTGTAGTGAAATCGGATTCTAGGCTGGTTATTGATGTGCTGAATGGGGTTTCTACACCAGGTTGGAATTAAAGCTATTGGATTCATAAAATCTCCAGGCTCCATTCTAGGGGGCAGGTAAAATTCAACCACATCTTCAGGGAAGGCGACTCCCCTGCCGATGCGATGGCTTGCTTGGGTAGTGGCACCCAATCCTCCTCTTTCTATGTCCACCATAGTGATCTCCCTCAGCAGGTTAGAGGACTGATTTTCTTAGACAGGTAGGGCTTGGGGTGATTAGGGAAGCATGAGGGTTCGTTCCCCTCTACTGGTATATTTTGTGTTGTGTTCTTTGAGGTTTTCCACAAGATAGGCTTCCTCCGGTGGTTTTGGTATGGGGGTAGTCCGAAAAATTGTATATGTTCGTTGATGATTTAATATATGGAAGACTTCCTTTTGAAAAAAAAATAATAATTAAATAAAATTAAAAAAAAAAACCAGGCTTGCTAAATTCTTGGTGTTGAATTTGGTGTCGACAGCTTTCATAGTACCCCATTCTCGACTTCTAACTCCCATACGTCAAATTCCCATCCTACGATCCATAAAGAGGATTTTCACGAAGAATTTTTTTTTTTTTTTTTTTTATAATTATAAAGGAGCATAACCATAAGTGTACTAAAGTTACAAAAACATTATCATCATATCGACTATATAATCTTTGAGTACATTGCTGGAAAGAAAAATACAAAATATAACCAAGAACTTAAAAGATCAGTCTCATGATCCAGACTCAGTGTTGCTGATACGGTCTAGCATCACTTCCAACGTAAATAAACGCGCATAAGCCTCTTACGAAGCTTAATAGAGAGTGTGTGTGTGTATGTGCAATGCATGTGACAAGAATATAAATATCAAAGTACACGAAAAATGATAGAGGGTTAAGCTGGCAAGTTCATGAATGCTATTAGTCATACCAAGGCTATGCAATGCGAGGCCTACGTGGTCGAGTGTCATATGTTAGAGATGCAACGCAAATATACCAATCCTCAACTAGTCCATGTATCAGTACAGTTCATAATTGGAAACATTGTTGGGGCCTAGTACACTCCAACACTATCTGCCATGCATTGCGCATATTGCCAATAGTGGAAAAGACCTCATTATCTGCCTCGTCAGTGGTATGTCAATGCACACCCCACTCATCAATAGTGGACCCATTTCACGAGTTGGTCATTAGACTCAACTTATCTTATAGCTCCTTACACCCGGGCAGATAAGGTCACACTCCTTTCCAACGGACCTCAACATAGTAGGAGATATGGCCTACTGGTATTTGGCACTTGGGTGCTCATGTTATCCACTTGGTCTCGACATTAGAGCATCTTATTAGTACCACAAGGTTTAGAGACTTTCACCAAAGGACATCCATAACGCCCAAGTATTAGAACATATTTTCAATATCCAATCCTTCCAGCCACAGTATGTCTGTGGTGGCCACAAACTCGATGTCGCTAGGGTATGGAGTCGATCGTGACATACATAATGCTAAATGCATGAGTCGCATTATCCAAGTCATGCACCAAACCTGTGCATATTGCGCGATCATGTGGGGTGACCCTATCTCATATGAGTTTCCCTAATTACCCCAAGACGACAAACATATGCTACGATCAATCGTCATCCACAACAGGTATGCAAATGATGCGTATGGGCATATGAATGAGCATGTTATCCATTACACTAAGCATGTTACCACTGTGTCCTATCAAGCTAAGTACACTAGCATGTTATCCAACATATTATGTGATAATTGACCTTAATTAGTCCTGTATATACAAAGAGTGGAACCCAAATGCAGGCCCCACTAACAATGTTAAAGTCTATGTGGTGGGGCCTACATTAGACTAACATCGACTCCTCTTGAATCCTGTACAAAAAGAAGGTCTAACAACTAGATGTAAGGCATGGATAAAAGAATACATATGCTAAGGCAGGACCCTCTTGGGACGGGCTGAATAGATACCAACGTGAGCAACATGTGTGTCCCTAAGCTACTAATCTATTGGGCACATGGCCCACTCATGATATCCCAAAATAATTAGACTATCAACTGCATAACTATAATTACTTTAATAGTATGATTTGCACAGTCTTAAACATTGCTAATTTATATTTTTTTTGGTTTTGTTTTGTTAGCTTGTTAGTACGCCCACTGTCAGTTCACACTTCACTGCGAGCCCCCACTAGGGAATGGATACCAAGACATCAATGTTGAAACGAGGTATCTTTCACTCAATCTACCACCTGTGCTATGGATCAGGGTGTTGCCAATGAAAATCAATGGTTACAAATCGTTAGTTAGTCACTAGGATGTGATCTTTTTGATGGCGCATCCCATACTTGGGATTTCATCATTTCCAGGCAATGTGTATATTTCAACGAGTTTCTTACGACTATAGTGAATTACATACGTACAATAATTTAAAGTTGATTTAATAATTAAATTCAAACCCCTGTAAATATATTATACATAGTTACCTTACATTTATAAGGATTCTAAATCCAGGCGCTAAACATAGCCAGGGATTCCAAATCCAAAGATTTCCCAAATCTAGGGATTCCAAATCCAGGGGGTTTCTACCCCCACAAGTTCCTTGCGGTGTGGCCAACTCCAGGTATGGATCGAGCCTGAGTTTTAGGCCCATGGTCTAACATGTTCTGGAGAAAAGGATGGACGAAGTGGATAAGGCACACTCATCAAGGTGAGTCCCACAAGTGAGACCCTAACTGTTGTAAAAAGGGGCAGCCCCCCAGGCCAAATTCGGATCTGTCTGATTTTTGGGCCCTATCCTACAATGATCTGAAAAAATAGATGAACGGTGTGGGTAAAACGTATACACTATGGTGGGTCCCACGAGTGGCCCCCACTCCACAACCACGAAAGGCTTCCGCCCTCTCTCTAGACGCGGCCAACAACGTCCTTACCAAGCTACTCTCTATTATTTTTTATTTTTTATTTTATTTCCTATTCAGGTGAGGTCCATTTGAATGATCAAATCCATCTATTAGATTGGTCGGCTCATGAGGAACCTGATATGCCCTTGGGCTGGTTTGGACGAACAAAGACATCACGACGGGCCTTGCAAGGTTTCGACAGCGGGCATTAATTCGGATATTCCTCATATTTCGGCCGATGGCCTAAAATAACCTGAGAGATGGACTACGTGGATTAAATAAATACATCATGGTGGGTCCCACGAGTGGGACCCCACTCTACACGTCCCATGCAAGGACGCTGACGCATAGAGGGGTCCCAACCCCCACTGTTCCTTGTGGTGTGGTCCACCTGAGATGCGGATCAACTTAATTTTTGAGCTCAAGGCATAAACAATTAATTGATAAAATAGATGCACGGTGTGGATTGAACACACACATCAAGGTGGATCCCACGAGTGGAGAGCCCACTCCCCACGTCCATGCATGGACGCTGACGCAGATAGGCGTCTCTAGCCTCACTGTCCCTTGCGGTGTGGATCGGATGGATGGCGTGGATGAGACATATACAGCATGGTGGGACCCGCAAGTGAGGCCTCTCATTAACACCCAATAATGGGCACGTCATTCCACTAACGCTGTACTCTGTTCCAGCATCTCTTCTCCTCTTTTTTTTTTCCCTATATTTTCTCTCTTTCTCTCTCTAGCTAGTTGGGGTCCACACATGGACGGTCCACTCTGTTCATTAGTTTGGCCATCGCCTGGTGGGCCCTAAAAGCTTTTGATCAAACCTGATTTAAGTATTTTCCACCCTCCATATATACCTGCATGACCCTAATCAGCGAGTTGGATGGAAGTAAACATCACGCTGGGTCACACAAGATGTTCCGTGTCGTACCAGCGTGCAGGACACACTGCCTTGCAATGTGGTCCACTTGTGAGCCCCACAACAAGCCAAAAAAATCAAGAAAAGAAAGGAAAGAGCTAGAAAAGGAAAGGAAAGATGATCTGGAAGATCGGATGGGCCCACACCATTGTGGGGTCCACCATACGTACCATACATGCAAAAGTCGGGCCCCACCCTTGTGGGCCCGTTAAAATGAAAGGAAACAATGAAAGAAAAAAGGAAACTTATTCCTCCCTTGCACTCACAATGTCGGACGAATGGTCGAATCAAGCCGGATCGATGATTAGACAGTCCACCAAGCTTTTCTCTACTCATAATCTCCTTTAATCTCTCTTTTCTTCTCTCTTTCTCTTAACCTCTTTCACTAATCTCTCATTAGTCTATTTCTTTCTCTTAATCTCTCTTTACTCTTTAGATCTTTTCCTTATCCCTCTAATCTCTCTAATATCACCTTCTTTTTCTCTAATCTCCTTTCTTCTCATTCTCTCTTGTTAGGAAAGGTGCTGGAAATGAGAGAGGTTTGGAGACTTGTAGTAGAATTTTTAGAATAGAGAGGGAATTAGGAAAAGATGGAGGGGTAGAATGGGGAGAGAAAAAAAAGGAGGAGAGTGGCTTAGCATGGGCAAATGTATAGGTAACATGGACAAGGTTATGGGTTTCTTTAACTAATGGGGAGAGAGAGATGATGGATTGATTGGACAATCTTAGGATTTGTGCAAGTGAGACCCACGTCACGCGTGCATTGCATGCTTTACTTCGGATTGTGCCAAAATTGTAACTTCTAATATGGGAATCACAATAGGGTGTACTGCACAACGCTAGAATCGCATCACCCACGCAATCGCTAGGGTACAAGTCTTAGGATGTTGTTGTATTAAAATAGAGTCACGATAAAAAATCATTAATCTGATTTACACAGAACATGACGCTGCCAAATTAAAGCATATAGTCGATTAATCGGGGTACAAGTCTTACAAATCTAGTGCCACTTAATCATTGATCCCTAACTACTACCATTTTCATTAGCCCTACTTGCACCAATGTGGATGTGCCCCATCCTTCTTCACTAGCAAATTCTAATTCTTTATAAAAACTCTTTTATTTCTTATATAAAGTGTTAGATTTTTGCTTCCAAATGGATTGGAAACTCAACATAAACTGAAGATCTAATCAATCCACTCCTTTAGGAACCCCCTTTATGATAACCATATTTCCCACCTTAAAAGAATTAAGATAAAAGTTTGAGATCTTACCTACTTGATTGAATTGCAAGACAATTTTTTAACACGGTTTTGTCAATGCAGATCCTTTAAAATACGAATTCTCTTCTCGATCTATTTTAGGTGGGAGAGGTGAAAAATCCACCATTTACACCTCTAGCAGTGGCCAAGGGAGACACAAATCATCCACTAGATGGACCAGACATGTCTCCACTTGTGAAGGAAACAAGGTAAGTATGGATGATTGAAATGAGAATAAACACTCTTTTCTCTCCAAGGTGAAGCCTAAGGGGGTCGGTGTCAAGGATTTTCTCTAGACCTACTTTTCTTTTAGATAAGATTTAATATATAAAGATCGGCTAGGGTTTCATAGCTATATAGAAGTATGGTACACTACCACTCTACAAAACGTCTTTGTAACCTACTGCGAGGGAAATTAGTTAAAGTATTTTAATAATACATATACTTATAATCTAATTCTTCAACTGTCCAACCCATCTACCATATATTCAGATCCTATACCAGTCAACTAGGGGACCACTATATCTAAGCTATTATGTCACCATTAAGTTTGATCAAAATAATTTTAAAAGTTAAAATAAAACTTTAACGATTGAAAATCATTATGAAGATGATTGAAACCTTTTGAGTATCAGGCCATGTGGGAAAACAACTTGACCACTTGATTGGTCCTTGATCGAAGAAGATCTAACCATAAATAAGTGCTAAAGTAAACCCAGTGGATTACATGTTGGCCCAAGCAAGAATTAATAAATTTGATGGATGTACCAGCATCACTTGTAGTGGCCTCTAAGAAGCCTCATACAGTGAGTCAAAGTTGTATAGTTAAGATCATGACCTTTACACATTGTTGAGTCTAAGAATTAATCATTATTTATTCAACATCAAGTCCTTGATCACATAAATCATAGTTTAACTAATGCTCCCCAAACTATTAATTTGAACTCAACCCTCAAATGTAAGTGTCAAAATATCAAATACTAAGATCATATATCCATGGCACACTTACACTCCTGCATAAGCTAAGGGCAAAGGCATAATCAATACTTAAGTCAGCTCCTTATTGTAGAGACTGTCCATCATGACCCAAGTCTGTCTCTTCATGCTGGATGGTCATACATATCATAGAATGATGATGTCTAAAGATGTATCCTAAGTATATTTAATGATCATGAAACATTCGGGTATTGAACCCATGGATTACAACTTTCACAATCAATGGCCATTAATGTGTCTAATCTCAAGTTTTCAACAATTGCAGATGAATCTCTCCTCACGTAAAACATGCAAATATAATAATTTTAAAGTGACACTAGATATCAACTATGACATGTTGCATTGTCCTAAAGGACCCATGATTATTGACGTCAATGAAGGCCAGTGGATGAGGACGTAGATTGGTTTTTTCAAGGCACAACTCTAACAAAAAGCTCATGTTGTACTTCTAGGTCACTCTTTTCCAGAATGTTTAGCTTTTGTTCTAGCCTCATTCTCTCCTGCTACTACTTGATAGGCTTGAACCCGGGCTTTGTTGGTAAATGGTACACAACTAGGTCATTATCAAGTCCTAACGTGTCTTTGTAAGAGAATGCAAAATTGGACGGTCATAACTTTAGAAAATCAATCATGATTTTACTTATTCTTAGCGACAAGGATTTTACTTCTCTAAGGAGATTTAGACATCCCAAAGTTCATGATTTCAAAGTACTAGGGAATAATGTTTGTTTTTTTTTTTTTGCTCCTAACTTCTTGAGGAGGTTGGATTTTACTTCTCTAAGGAGATTTAGACATCCCAAAGTTCATGATTTCAAAGTATTAGGGAACAATGTTTGGTTTTTTTTTTTGCTTCTAACTTCTTGAGGAGGTCCTCTAATTTACTAGCCGAGTCATCATTTTTTGCTTTTTTAATACCATTGGTTTCATCTAATCTAATGAGTTTAAAGTGCAACTCAAGATCAAAATCGGAAGGGTTGACTTTGAAACCATGCATCTTAACAAGTAGATCAAGTTATTTATTGCTTTAAATTTTTGGATTTGTTTTTTTTTTTTTTTTTGAATTTTTAGGTGTCGATGCTTATGTCAGACAACGATGCTTTCCCTATCTCAAAGCCTAACTTTTTTAAAAAATAAAAAATAAAAAAAAATTCAAGAAATCAAGAGCTTCATTGATTTGGCAAACAAAAGTTACAACTTAAGCTATTTGGGTAGGGCCCATAGCTACACAACAGCCCCGCCTTGTTGGGGGCCTTGCACAAAACCTTAGGATCTAGCCCTCCAGAACAAACTAAAATTATGGGATAATAATAGCAATGAAAACAATCAAAGCACAATACACACCACACAAGAGATTTTTACGTGAAAAATCCTCAAAGAGGTAAAAACCACAGGACCTCGTCCAGATCAACAATCCACTATGAAGTAGAACGTTACAACCTTCTTCACTCACGCAGAAGCGGATAAACAATAAGAGAATAAAAGAAAATAGAGAAATCTCACCGATCACGAGGACGTAGAAGCGCTGAGACGACGGCTCCCTTCCACAAGCTTCCTTTCTCTCTCTCTCTCTCTCTCTCTCTCTCTTTTTCTCTCTCTCACCTTTAATAACCCTCTTGTGTTTTTCTCATACCCTAGAAAAACCATAGAGAACCCTTTTTATAGTTTTAGAAAACTCCTTTCTGCATCCCTGTTGCGAAAGGACTCAAATTCGCAGTTTCGCGCAAAATCGCGGAACAAACTGCGTAACCTACGACTAGTCGTAGCTCTCATACAACTAGTTGTAGACCATCTATGACTAGTCGTAGATCTCCCACGACTAGTCATTGACCCCAGAAAAAAATAGCACAACTCGCTGGACTTCGAGTCGTGCTAGGGCTCGAACCTACGACAGGTCGAGCACCTCCCACGACCAGTCGTGGCTCCCCCATGACCGGTCGAGCAACGCGGTGAATTAATCCGATTTTTCACCTGTTGCTCCATCTCTCCTCTGATCTGAGGAGGAAAATCCCTTCAAATCTCTCCCTTTCCGACTCAGGAGGGATTCACCTTCTTCAAACCAGCCTGCTTTCTGCAAACCTCAAACTTGCCCTTGAGTAAAGCCTTAGTCATCGAGTCTGACCCATTATCATCCGTGTGAACTTTCTCAAGTTGTAACACCTTCTGTTCCAAAGTATCCCTAATCCAGTGATACCAAATCTGTATGTGCTTTGACTTAGAATGCTGAGTTGGATTCTTGCTCAAGTGTATATCACTCTGACTATTACAATAGACCACGTGCTCCTCCTGCTTCAGGCTCAGTTCCTGTAGGAACCTCTTCATCCAAAGCATCTCTTTACATGCCTCTGTGACCGCAATGTACTTGGCCTCTGTCATCGATCATGCTACGACCTTCTGTAGCTTCCTCTGCCAAGAAACCGTTCCCTCTGCAAACGTAAACATGAACCCCGATGTAGACTTTCTAGAGTCTATGTCGCCTGCCATATCTGCATCTGTGTAGCCCTCTAGCACAGGTTTACCGTCACCATAGCATAGGCTCAACCTGGATGAGCCTCTTAGATACCGTAGTACCCACTTCACCGCTGCCCAATATTCTTTGCCAGGATTGGTAAGATACCGGCTGACAACACCAACCGCATATGCTATGTCTGGGCCTGTACACACCATAGCATACATCAAACTTCCTACAGCTGACGCGTAGGGTATCCTCTGCATCTCTTCCACCTCTGCCTTCGTCTTGGGACACTGTCTGTCGCTCAATCTAAAGTGACCATCCAGTGGAGTACTGACCGGCTTCGCTGCATTGATGTTGAACCGCTCTAGGACTTTCTCAATATACCGCTCTTGTGACAGCCAAAGCTTTCTGCTGCTTCTGTCATGGGTTATCTCCATTCCAAGGATCTGTTTAGCTAGACCCAAGTCTTTCATAGCAAAAGACTTGCCCAACTCCTGTTTCAGCCTATCGATCTTCTTGATATCTTTTCCCATGATGAGCATGTCATCAACATATAACAGCAAAACTATGAAATCACCATCTGAGAACTTGCGCATGAACACACAGTGGTCCTACTTCGTTCTGTCATACCCATGCTGTAACATGAACCAATCGAACTTCTTGTACCATTGCTGTGGAGCTTGTTTCAGCCCATACAAGCTCTTCCTCAACCTACACACCATATGCTCCTTATCCTTGACTTCGAACCCCTCTGGTTGGGATCTCTTCTTCCAGGTCACTATGGAGAAAGACAGTTTTAATACCCAACTTCTCTATCTCCAGATCCATGCTAGCCGCCAACCCAAGCAACACCCATATGGATATCATCTTCACCACTGGTGAGAATATCTCCTTGAAGTCTATGGCTTTTCTCTGACCGAACCCTTTTACCACAAGTCTGGCCTTGAACCTCGTCTGTGAATTCTTCTGCTCAACCTTCTTTCTGAACACTCACTTGTTGCTCAGAGATTTCTTGCCCTTAGGCAGTTTCACCATGTCATAGATGTGGTTCTTATACAAGGATTCTATCTCCTCTTGCATAGCTTTCAACCACTCCTCCTTATGCTTATCGCTAGGGCCTCGGAATAATCTTCTGGCTCTCCCCCATCAGTCAACATAATGTATTCATGCGATGAGCACCTCTTGGACAACTGTCTGTCCCTAGATGACCTCCTCACCTGTGGCTCAACAGGTGGATCAAGTGGGGGCTGCTCCCCCAGTCCATCTTCTGTAGGAACCCCCTCGTCCTCTTTACCTCGTTGTACTCCCCCGTCATCAGGCACTATGGGAGGAATAACTAGATCCATGTCCTCTAGCTCACCTGAACTAGGCTGATTCTTCTCTGGCTTATCAATGTCTTCAATACACTGATCTTCAAAGAAAACTACATCTCTACTCCTGACGAGCTTTTTCTCGGTCGGATCCCACAATCTATAACCGAACTTTTCATCACCGTACCCTAAGAACACACACTGCCTGATCTTCATATCGAGGTTGGACCTCTCGTCCTTCGGTACATGAACGGATGCCCTGCATCCAAACACCCTAAGATGACTGTACGATGGATCTTGTCCAGTTCACACCTTCTCAGATACTTCTCCATTCAACGGGGCTAATGGAGACCTGTTTATCAGATACACCGCCGTGTGTATTGCTTCTCCCCAGAACGTCTTGGGCAACTTCGCATGGGATATCATGCATCTGATTCTCTCAACAATGGTGCGATTCATTCGCTCAGCTACACCATTATGCTGGGGGGTCTTGGAAACCGTCTGTTCATGCCGTATACCCAGGGACTTGCAGTACTCATGAAAGTCACCGATGTATTCACCACCATTGTCAGTGCGGATGCACTTCAATGATCTACCTGTCTCTCTCTCGACCATAGCATGAAACAAGTTAAACACACTAAAGACCTCGTCCTTGGATTTCAAAGCATAAGCTCAAACCCTCCTCGATGCATCATCTATAAAAGTAACAAAATACAATACCCCACCCAAGGTTTTTGTCCTCATAGGACCACACACATCAGAATAAACCAAATCTAATGCATGCACTTTATTAACATGAGAAGCAGTTTTAACAAATGAAACTCTATGCTGTTTTCCTGATAAACAATCAAGACAGGTTTTGAGAGGTGTACCTGTCACATCTAGAAGGAGCCGCTTCCTAGCTAGTAGCTGAAGCCCTTTTTCACTCATGTGGCCTAGACGCCCGTGCCACATGTCTATAGTTTAATCTTTCGCTGTGTTCAACCCACCCTTTCATACACTGAAACTTGCCTTGTATAGGGTGCAACACTTTTTTCCTCTAGCAGTGATCAATGAACCATTGATGAGCTTTCAGCACCCACCAGCAAACCGGCTTTCATAGCCATCATCATCCAACCTTTCCGTCGACATCAAGTTGAGGCGAAGGTCTGGGAAATGCCTCACATCTCTGAGAACCAATGTGCAACCCACATCGGTCTTCACACAAATATCACCAACTCCCACGATATTCGATACGCCAGAATTTTTCATCTTTACGGTCCCATAGTCACCTGACTTGTAACTTGTGAAGAAATCCCTGCATGGAGTCGCATGAAAAGAAGCCTCCGAGTCTATCACTCAGTCGGTGTCCTGACCCGTAGCCATGAGACATACATCGTGATCTGTGGAAAGAATAATAATAACGTCGCCATCTAAAGCGACCGCAGTGGAATCAGATTCATCTTCCTTCTCCTTTCCTTTTTAGCCTTATGACATTCATGCTTATGGTGACCCTTCTTGCCACAATTTTAGCATTCAACATCTTTTCTGTTACTCGACTTGCCTCTTAATTTATCTTAGACCTTCCCGTCCTTCCTGTTCTTTTCTCTCCCCCATTCCTGTGTCACAAGTGCCTCTTGCTGAATAGACCCCTGAGACTTTCTCCTTGTCTCTTCATTGAAGAGACAACTAGTAACCTGTTCCATGGATATCTTTCCGTCTGGCACGGAGTTACTTAGAGACACCACCAATATCTCCCAACTGTCAGGCAACGAACTAAGCAATAGTAAAGTCTGCAATTCATCATCCAGGTCCATCTTCATAGAGGAGAGTTGGTTCACTATATTGCTGACCTCATTCATGTGCTCGGCCACAGAACCACCATCCTTGAGCTTGAGATTCACAAGTCGCCTTATCAAAAAATTTTTATTACCGGCTGTCTTCCTCTCATACAGCCCTTGTAGTTTCAACCATAGACTAGCGGCTGAGGTTTCCGTAGACACATGGTGGAATACAGAATCATCTGGCCATTGTCTAATAAACCCCACCGCCTTCCGGTCCAACTTCTTCCAATCATCATCAGACATATCCTTGAATTTTGCTGATATGCCTAAAATTGAAGAATATAAATCCTTGCAATAAAGCAAATCCTCCATCTTAGCCTTCCATATGGTTCAGTTAGAACTATTGAGGCTGATCATCCTTGATGAGCCACCTTCCATAATTCCAAACCGATCCTACCCGTTCAATGAACTTAGCGCTCTAATACCACTTTGTTGGGGGCCTTGCACAAAACCTTAAGATCTAGCCCTCTAGAACAAACCAGAATTATGGGATAATAATAGCAATGAAAACAATCAAAGCACAATCACACACCACACAAGAGATTTTTACGTGGAAAACCCTCAAAGAGGTAAAAACCACGGGACCTCGTCCAGATCAACAATCCACTATGAAGTAGAACGTTACAACCTTCGTCACTAATGCAGGAGCGGATAAACAATAAGAGAATAAAAGAAAACAGAGGAATTTCACCGATCACGAGGACGTAGAAGCGCTGAGATGACGGCTCCCTTCCACAAGCTTCATCTCTCTCTTCTTTTTTTTTCTCTCTCTCACCTTTGATAACCCTCTTGTGTTTTTCTCATACCCTAGAAAAATCCTAGAGAACCCTTTTTATAGTTTTAGGAAACTCCTTTCCGCATCCCTGTTACGAAAGGACTCAAATCCGCAGTTTTGCGTAAAATGGCGGAATAAACTGCGTAACCTACGACTAGTCGTAGCTCTCATACGACTGGTCGTAGATCACCTACGACTAGTCGTAGACCCCGGAAAAAAAACAGCTCAACTCGCTGGACTTCGAGTCGTGCCAGGGCTCGAACCTACGACTGGTCGAGCGCCTCCCACGACCAGTCGTGGCTCCCTCACGACCGATCGAGCAACGCGATGAATTACTCCGATTTTTCACCCGTTGCTCCATCTCTCCTCTGATTTGAGGAGAAAAATCCCATCACGTCTATCATATCCTATACATTTGAGTGTCTCTTGAACTCTCTAACGGATCCCAAACCCACTTTATCCAAAAGAAAACCACCCTTAATTAGCCGATGGAGGGAGAAAACCTCCTGGAAGTTTTTAATAGATTGCACCCTGCTTCCCTCTTTAGCTAGCCCATCAGCAGGCCCATTTACTTCTCTAGGGATGTGGGAGAAGAGAAAGGTTCCCCGGGCAAATTTGTGATTCTAGTTAGCCAGTATTTTCCTTTCCAACCACAGGTAGACTTGCCGTGAATGCAGTTCACCACCCATTTGGAATCAGATTCTATAAGAACTTTATGGATACCGGAAGATGAATGGTAATATGAACTTGTGAATGTTGTAATTACACTTGGAGTTGCCACCAGCCAATTATCTCAGAATCTTTAGTCGGCTAGGCATCGTAGGTCCAAAATGGATTAAGGAGTCATATACTCCCAAACTTAAGTGGCCCTGCAATTGGTCTATGTCAATAGATACTGGGTAAAAGCCTTAGTGAAGGAGAATGAAGGGTTAGGCACCCTTCTCTATCCATACCAAAGCATGATCTCTACTTTGTGGAATTTATGATTTTTTGAAAAATTCAAGACCATAGAACTATTGCTCCATTTAGTTGTAGATAAGATCTAAAATTGGTTTCTTATTACTTAATTACGGTCACAACTTTGGAGATAGAGCACTCAACATCAATCATGATTGAGGAGTTAGATATCACTCAAATGTGAAAGGAAATAATATGGGGTTTTTTGTCAATTTTTGATGTGTTAAGATCTGATTACTCAGCAAGGCATAGAGCACATGTCGAAGAAGATCGGTAAAAGGAAGGAAGAAATATTTATCAAGGGGTGTATGAGATGAAATGTGTGGCAGTAGAAATGTAAATGCAATAAAAATAAGTTGTCGATAGACCGCATGGGTGACCACATGCTTGTGGAGATATGATAGAGGAAAGGAGAAACTTGACGCTCTTCGTAAAAGGGATGATCAAATATATCAGATCCTAACTTTACTTCGTGAGATATAGATAGTTCAAAGGGTTAAATCAGTGCAATGTTGGGTTTGGGTGGCTTAGATTTCGCAGTCTTTCACCCCCACCTCTCTCTCTCTCTCTCTCTCTCTCTCTCTCTCTCTCTCTCTCTTAATCCCTTTCACTGGATAATTCTCTTCTCATCTCTCTGGGGTTTTTTTTTTTAATGAGAAGGGGTTTCATTTATAGAGGTGTTGGTGCTATCAGTGAGATGGTGGTCCATGTGCTTTGCAACTTTACAGGGATATAAACTTTGCATTTGGATCCCAAAAAGTGACATTCCTTACCACGTACGCGGTCACCTTAGGCTATTTATAAATTTGGTCATCAAAATGAGTAGTTGTCTTGCACTTTGTGGCTTTACGGGGACCCAACTATTGGACTAATATTGTTATGCTTGACGGTTCCCTTGACCGGGCACAACTAAGTTATCTTTTATCGCGTGGATTTATGATTTTGACATTTACGTTGCAATTGATTTTTTTTGCTAGTGATGAGTAGTTGCCCTTTCAAGTATGACTTACATCACCTCATTTACAATGATGCAATAAGATGACACTAGTTTGGAGCGACTGCTTTGATGCAGCCCATGAATCAGGCAAACTAAAAGATCAAGAAAACCAAATCCAAGGTCATTGTTGTGCATGGGCCACCTGAAATATACAAGACACCTAGTGACCTGGATGTTGAGTGTCTTTCTTTTTTAAAAAAAAAAATAAATAAAATTAATGTTCCGAAAAGTGAGGCTCCATTTAGGAAGGCGTTAACTGGAGATTTTTGGAAATACTATCTTATTGCAAGATATCTGATTAAACTACTTTAATTTTTGTAGTTTTTCAGGACCTTTTGTTCAAAAGAGCTCCATGAGATGTGGATCAGCCTGAAGAGGTTCTATTTGGTCTCATTTTTTGTCATTTTTGAGCTCTCCAACCTTTTGTTCAAAAGAAATGAGTTTTCTGATCATGGCCATTGGTTCTTAGTAAAAAGGGAGAGGAATAAAAATAAATAAAACAGGAATCTTAATTGCAAATGCCACAGCTTGCTTAATTATTCATGAGTTCTAATAAAAAAAATGTGGCAAACATTTACAACATCCGGACCACTCATCTGGTTGGTCATGCCATGAGTGGGTCAGATCTCCAGATCTCCAAAGTCAAACTGATCAATAATCTTCATCCTGCTACTTGACAAAGTAATGATGACTCTCAATTTAGTGGCCCTATTCTCCTCAAGGAGTTAGGATCTCTAATGCACTTAATTTTTTGGCCCATTGGACCTTTTTGGTCAGGTAGACTAGATAAGTGGCTTGGATCTTTTAACGTGTGTTAGGAATTGACGTTTGGATACACCGAAAATATAAAAAAAAATTAAAAAATTATTTCACTAGGCTAAATCATGTATAAAATACGTTGTCCTTAAAGCGTGATTCGCCTCCTTATCAACTGCTGATGAATTACAGGCGAATTGCTTCCAGGATAAGACAAGTCTTATCTGGATCAAGCGTGCAACAATCACGATAGATCCACTATGGAACAATTTTAACGCAGCAGATCTCTTCTGGTAGACTCAGACAGTAGAAATGTTCAAAGTATTCTATAATGGAGATTTGGATCGTATCTGATTTGATGGGAGAGATGGTGTGTTGAGATGATTAAATCGGACTGGAATGGTCCAGTTTATATAGGCATCAGGTAGTGGACTGTTGCTAGATGGTTTTCAATGGTTCAAAACATTTGGATAACGTTTCTGACTGTTGATCATTAACTCCAGCCATTTTTAGTCGTCAGATCAAAGGATCTGACCGTTAGATCATTATGGTCCGTCCATTTTCGAATCGTTTAGCTTTCAAGGCAGATAGCCGTTTTAAAAAGTTGCTGAACGTTTCAGATTTATGATCTAATTGTTCTCAGTCTCCTATAAAACTCAGACCATTTTAGACCCTACCACAAACAGGCACTGATCAGACCTATTACACCGTCTCGCGCCGGTTCGCGTTAGGTCATGAGGGAGTGACTATTCTGCGACACGTAAAGTGCAAAGTGCTCCATCTAGCCCCACTACAGCTTCACTGTCCACGTCCACGCCCGAGCCCGAGCACGTGCGTGCGTGTGAACTCAAGTATCACCTCATCCAAAAACTTCAAGTAAGAATACTCTTCACAAGTCCACATATAAACGACAAAAAAATTTCACATTTCTAATGTGGGACAAAGCACACACCGTACTTTTTGGATTTGAAATTTTTGAAAAAGTGTTTTGGCGGCAAAATCCCGAAATTTTGAAAAATTCAAATTTTCTCTCTTTTTATTTCAAAAACTACTAATTTTCAACAACGTGTGTTAAATGTTTCTGTTAGTAATTGCACAAAGTATAAACGCTTATTTGGTTACTGAAAAAGTTTCACCTGGAGAGCCTTATCTCAAGAGAGCATGTATCCATGCTAATAATCTTAATAGAATGAAAGACAAGGTTATCTTAAAAAGCAGTAATTATAGTTTCGGCAATTCAGACACCAAGTTAGCTTTAGCAATCTAATGGGTTAACACAGGACTCAGGGCTGGCCACTCAGGTTACTGGGTCAAGATGCACTCGGGTTGTATTGAATCAGGATGACATGATCGAAGCCAAATGCGAGTACGTTGACTCGACCGAATTGTTGGGAATAGGACGAGTTGGAAATTCCAGTCCAAATGTCAGGTTAGCTGTGCCAAGATCTAAAAGTATGTAAAGCTGGGATTTCGCACAGGTTGGTCATAGTGGCGCCTGGAGGTGCATCTACAAGGACGGTTCCTCGTGTGTGGGCTTAGGAACCAAAAAAAAAAAAAAAAAAAAAAAGAAGATGGAAAAAATTGACGTTGCTTAAGGTATGAGGTTCTCCAGCGCTCTCTCTCTCTCTCTCTCTCTCTCCCTCTCTCTCTTTCTTCGTCTTCTCTCTCCTTCATTGCTGTCACTCCAGTCCTTTCTCTGCTGCAGCGCTATAATCGATGTCCTCTTGCTGTCTCCAGTCCTCG
The DNA here is from genome assembly GCA_037074715.1 of Magnolia kwangsiensis. Lineage (NCBI taxonomy): Eukaryota > Viridiplantae > Streptophyta > Magnoliopsida > Magnoliales > Magnoliaceae > Magnolia > Magnolia kwangsiensis. The sequence goes on from CM073582.1 coordinate 19,627,873, forward strand.
GTCATGCCTTTTTATCCTAGGGCAGTTATTTGATACTAAGGCTGCATATGACGCTTGAAACGCAGGCACTTAGTAGCAGTACACGTAGTGAATATTAACCCAACCTAAATGGACTACACTGCATTTAAGTTACAGGCTAGAAATCAGATTGGTTGACAACTATTAAGTTTTATTTGTATACCAAACTACTGACCGGCCGATCCCAAGCAGGCCCCCCCGTCCAGCAATTTCTCTCAGACCAGGCCTTAATTTCCTCGTCCAGCTCGGCGCCCAACCCCCTTGCTCGTACGTTGATAGTGAAATGGCAGCGCCCCGCCTGGCTGGGCCAAAATCAATGTAAACGGGTCGGCTTTAGGCAACCCTGCCCTATCTGGCGGGGGAGGGATTTATAGAGGTGAGAAGGGAGGTTTTTCTCTTTGCCTTTGATACGGGTTTGGATCCGATGTCCATGCAGTGCTCAGGGCCATCCATGATGGTATTTGTTGGGGAAAAATATGTTAAGTCCTGAGACTCGTATTCCAAGTAGGTCGGCTCCGTCGGCACTGCTCAAAGAGTTCGAAACAACGGTTAGAGCCGAGAGAATAAGGGATAGGCTAAGAGGCATAAGCACAAGACGACTAAAGTTACTCTGTCGGAGAGATAACCTCGTTTGCATAAGCCCACAGAAGGCCGAAAATGTTATAAGCCACCCGACCGATAGTATAAAACCGACCTAATAAGTTAGTTCTGTCAACCACGGAGTAAGGAAGGACGACAGATAATCATTGAAACTATTCCACCCGTGAGAAGGCAGAAAACTTATGCTCTTGAGCCGGCCGAGAATCTCCTAGAGTCGGTAAGTACCGAGTCGAGACAGGAGAAGGCGGTGTGAATGCAAATACCGATCCTAAAATCAAGAAATACGGGTGCCCGATCCCGAGATCCTCGGGATCGGGCGCAATCAGTAAAGAGGATTAAATCTCCGGATAATCAGGAGAAGAATCCTCGTAGGATGAGGATTCTTAAGATCTATAAATATCCTAGCTCTTTACAAAGGAAGGTAGGCAATACAGAACTCAAAAAACCCTTTGCCATTGATCAGACGATTGACTTAAGCATCGGAGGCTCCCCGGCTCTAGCCAGGGTCCCCTTGATATTGTCGATTGTGCAGGTGGAAGAAGATCCGTCTCGGATAAGGCGTCTCATAAAAATACACCAACAGTATTCACTTGTGTTTTTCCAAGGGCCTGAAGAAAACTATATTTGAATTGGACTCCCATCTCATTATCCATTTCTTGGTGGCGGCTGCCTCTCTAGGATGGAAGTGGAGATATTGGCTATCCAGAATCCGGCTGATGGCAGCCACAGGGCGGGTGGAGTTCGCCGACATTCTCAGGGAGGGAAACGCCCTAGCGGATGGAAATGGTTAGGCTGGGTAGTAGAGAGCAAATCTCCTTTTACTTTTTAACTCTTACGATTCCCTCCCACCTCAAGTTAGAGGCCTTATATCCCTGGATAAGGTTGGTTTAGGATCCATCATATCCTAGACCAGTTGATGCTCTTTTTTTTTTTTTTTTGGGCTCTGGTTTCCTTTTATGAGTTTCCCATGCCCTTTTCCTTCCGGGCAATCCAAAAATTATAAAATTTTGATGATATATATGGAAATCGTCCTGTTTTTGAAAAAAAAAAAAAAAATTTATTTGTGGACCTTGTTGTTTCAAGTAAGACCATTGGATGTTATTCTTTTTAATAATAAACATTCATAAATTTAATATTACAGTCAGAAAATAAGAGTGATTTTTGGTTCATGATGCGTCCAAAAGTGATTTCTTAGTTAGTATCAAAGTATTTTTCTTTGGGCTTTTTCCTATGTTAGTTCTGCAGCATTTAAAAACTGGAGCTGAATCGTCTTCCTCCGGCCGTTGCAATGATGTAAAAACTATCTAGACTGTCCAAATGGTGGTTCAATGTGGATAGCCTACAGTTTGAGAATTACACTGGTTAAACAATCATTACCACCCAATTAATCACTATCAAATGGATATAATTAACATGAATATACTGAGTGGCAAATTTGAAGTAAAAATCAGATTGTTACTATTAACTTCTTAGGTTATTTATTTATTTATTATTATTATTTTTTGTTATGCTCCATTCATTATTGGCTCAACAACTTGGGGGTTTAAATTCGTGTGCGTCTGAAGAGCTACTGTAATTTTTTAAATGATGCAAAACTAAAATAGGACTTTATTCCTATCTCATCACCGGAAACTGGTATAACATGACTTGATTTTATTAGATGGTAAGCTGTTGTTACATATGAAGATGGTCAACTAAATAATTTTCAGCCCAACCGAACAACTTTTCAACGGGAAGCATGTAGATTGCATGGTGACTACGAACCTCCTCCATAGTGAACCAACATGGAATGATCTGATTAGGCCATGTATTGCTATCAGAGATGGGGAACCAAAGTTGCTAGGTCAAGCATGTACTGGACTCTGCACATTTTTGGCAGTGGCAAGTGAGGCAAACAAATCCCACCATGACAGGTCAACCACGTAGGTTGGTGGTGTCAAGTTTATAGCGATTCGCATCTTTAAACATGCTTTGCATCAAGTGGCCCCATCTTACAAAAGGCTTGCCTATCTAATCATATAATGTCATGTTGTACCTGTACCAACGTCTGTGCAAGTAGGGCTGTAACGAATTTGCGCCTTGAACACAAGCATCTAGCTGGTGTTAAAGCTCTGTGGGCCTTATTATAATGCATGAGTTTTATCCACAGTCCAATTATTTTACCAACAGATTTTAAAGCATGAGCCTACGACCCAAAACTCAAGTGGACCACATAGTTAAGTAAACCCTTAATTCAAATCACACAAATGAAAGATAAAAACAAATAAAGTAAATCAAAAGAACACACGATCTAAAGCCTTAAAAATGATTAGCTCTCTCTTGATCTATCACATTTTACCCTAAACCCTTTAGATTCCAACGTATGTGGCTGTTGCATGACTCCTTTCAAGAGCTAGTTAAAAATGGGAGATCCAATGTACGTCCTTCATAGCAAGCTCAAGAATGTTAAAATGGCGCTTCGGGAATGGAACAAGGACCTGTTTGGGAACATTTTCCAGAATTTCGAGAAGGTTGAAGAGGATCTAGCTAGAGCGGAGGAAGTAACTCAATGCTTAGCCAGCTAGGAAAACATCCATATCCTGCACAGGCCAAGGATAACCTGGCCCATTTCGAACTTTGCGAAGATATTTTCTAGAAACAAAAGGCCAAAAAGCACTGGCTGAAGGAGAGAGATCAAAATACAAAGCTCTTCTATAATATGTGGCATCGCATAGAGCTAGGAGATCCTTTATCAAAGAGATTTAGCTAGAGGGAGGGGTAGTTGCTAACTATTAGGGTTCCATAAAGGAAGCAACAACTCTTTTCTTCTCTTCTCTCATGGAAGCTGGGCCAACAATCCTTCTTGGGGGATCTGCTAGACATAATCCGTCCCTCTGTCTCTGCAGAAGATAACGATACTTTGATGATGTAGCCGACTAGAGAATGGGTCCGTGTGGCAGTCAGAGGGCTTGCTCCAGATGGAGCTCTAGGTTCAGACAGGTTTACGGGGGCCTTTTTCCAAAGTTGTCGGGAGACAGTGAGGCAGGACATCCTTGAAGCTGCTCAATCCTTTTTCAGAGGGGGATCTCTTCCGAGGGCCTTTAGATCAACTCTTATCTGCCTTATCCCCAAAACCTCATCCCGAACTAAATTTTCTGATTTCCCCCTAATTAGCTTGTGCAATTGTGTTTATAAAATCTTCTCAAAATTATGTATAGATAAGCTAACTAGATTACTTCTCAGGATAGTCTCCCCCGAGCAAGGGCTTTTGTTCAAGGGAGAACGATAGCAAATAATTGTGCTCTTGTGCAATAGGCCTTTAGGGACATTGACAGGAAAGTTCGAGGCGAGAACATCCTAATTAAGCTAGACATGGAGAAAAGTAAAACGATCTTTTCGCGTAAAAAGATACGACCCAAAAGCAACACGAGAGAAAGAGAAACCTCTTTCTGAGATCTCCTCAAGTGGGTTTGAGGTATGAGAGGGTGATGCGCCCCCTCCAGCAGGAGGGAGAAACCCTTCGGCAACATCCATTGAAGAGGCTTTCCCGATCCGAAGTGCCTATTTATGGGTAACCTTCCCTTTAGTTGCTCCATAGAAGACGTCCTCAGGGTATACCAGAAATACGGGTAGGTTGTAGAGGTCTATCTCCCGTTCTTTCCAGGTACATCCAAACCCAAAGGCTACGGTTTCGTACGCTTCTCCTACGAAGATGATGCTAGGGTGGCGAAAGGTGTTCTTGATGGACAAAGGATCGACGACAGGGTAGCCTCGGTGAAGAACGCCCGACCGAGACCCCCCTTTCGACAAAACCCTACCGTGGAATAGACAACAAGCAAGACGCCAGACCCGCAACCCCTGAATCCAGAGAAACCTTCCCGAAATCATCCCCATACCCGACGAGAAGATGGGAAAAAATAGGTGAAACGATCCACCCTCCCCCATTCGTGTCGAGAAGAGGAGAGGTCTCGGGGGCACCCCAAAATATGGGCAACCCGAGTCTGCGAAGCGTAATGGCCAACCCCGACCTCGTTTCCAGAAAGATGGCCGAACTTGATCTGGCAGTGGTGGCTTCCTCCGGGAATCAGGTAATATCCATCCTTCAGATCATTGACGGATTCCACAACTCTTGATTCAACGCCTCGGCTGTGGATGTAGCCCGAATCTCCCCACACCAATTCTTGATCTCCTTCAAATCTAGGGAGGAACTCTCACTTTTCGTGAGTGACTCCCCTCTCTGGAAGGGAATGGGTTTGATGAAGATTTTCCCTTGGACTACTTTCTCTCAGGTGGCCAACGAGGAGCACTGGATACGTCTTTTCGGCATCCCAGCTCATGTGTGGTTTGAATCTACAATCCATGAGTTGGGAAGTCTCCTGGGAGAGGTGAAATGCATAGACACATTAGCCAGATTTGGGATCTTCCAGATGTTCGCTAGGGTAAAGGTTTCCAAACTGAAAGAATCGTCGCTCACCTCCCCAATCCAGCTTCTCGTGGCAGACAATTCGTATGAAATAAAAGCCCAAACGGAAGGCAAACAGGATGCAAACCCCCCTAAGGCGGATCACGACCCGACATATGATTGCAACAACATGGCAGATAACTCCCACGCATCACTGGAAGAATGCTTTGATCCTAATAGAGCTCTGGTTGAATATGTGGGAGCTGAAGATACTAGAACCAACCCCCCAGAGCAATCGCCGCACAGTGTTCGACAAAATGCCTAAGTGATTAGATCCGAACCCATCCCCATAACTGTTTGTTAATTTGCTCAAGAGAATAGATCCCATTCCCCTGCCGCTCCTATCACCCAGCCGGACTCTCACTGCTCCTCAAGGCCTCAGCTCAATCCATATGATGATGGCGCTCCTTGTCAGATGCAGCAGACACAGTTTTTCAACGTCCTTCCAACTAGCCACAGATCACCCGAAACCGTAGATCAGCAACAGCTCGACGATCCGACGTCCCCTTACTACTCACTGATTGATCACGAGATCCACACCAATGATCAGGTGCACTTGTAAGACCCATATCCTAGCCTGTACTGTTCCATAGGCTTCCAAGGTCCTCCCGGTCGAATTTTTGGCAACTCGCGATTTATAATCGGCAGTCGTGCGCGACCTTGAGTCATATTCCGTATTCCAGAGTGGGCTCGACCTAAAACTTATACCCTAACGACCGCACCGTTGCCGCGGTTCTAACGCCGCGTATTACTTACCGAGGCGATACCCAGGCCAGAAGATGTGGGCCCGCGTTCAGTTCGAGAAAACATCGCGCATTTGTAATCCCAAGAGAATCTTTACAACATGTCAAATCAATCCCATCAATCCCATCAATTACCACATCATGTCAAGTACAACCACCCCTCCCCTAAAGTCAACTCTCTCTCTTACAAACCCATCCCTTGCATGTCAAGTACCCATCACCCATCACTTACACTCATCCCTCTCTCTCTCTCCTTCTCATTCTCTCTCTTTCATTCTCTCTCTTTCATCCTCCAAGCAAGAAACCATCCATGGCTTCCATGGAGAAGCTAGATGTGACCCACCTTCCTACCATCAAATCCAACCCTTGGATCATCATCTCAACCATTAAAAATGTCCTCTTGGAGCTCTAGAGTGCATAGGCGGAAGAAGGAATAGGCGATCAAAGGTGAATGCTTCCTTCTTTCTTTCTCTCTCTTTTTATTTTACCTTGTGGGTGTTTTTATCACTGATTTTATGATTTAAGGGCCCATATTGGTGGGACCCATCTTGATGTATGCATGTATAGGGAGGGCCCATAATGGCGGGGTCCCTCCCCTCTCGCGATTGCCCCTCTCTTTCCTTCTTTCTTCTCCTCTCTTTTTCCCTCTCTCTCTTGATGTGCGGCCCATCTAATGCATGTGATGTACCCATGTCTTCCATCACAGTGGAGCCCACGTTGATGTATGTGGTGTATCCACTGTCCAACAACTTGGACGATGAAGACCCACCGTGCCTCATGTATTTCCTCCAGCCGTTCGTCCATCTGGATGCGACCACTGAGATATAGGGATTCGTCCACACCGTGCACCCCCCCTTTGCTACAGCAGCAACAGCTACTGCTGACGTCAGTAGATAAGTGGGACCACCTCTTATGATGTGTTAGATCCAAACTGTTTATATGGTGGGACGCACCTGATGTATGCATTGTAACCTAACCGTCCATACTACTGGACCCCACCTCTGATGTATGTACTATTTTCACATTATCCATCCAGTTTGGCTAGATCACGGGCCCACCTAATCTAATCCTGACCGTCCAAGTATTGGACGTCCAACAGCAACTGCTGCTGGACCGTTAATAGGGGAAGAAACAAATATCAGCTTGATTCAAAACTTCAGTGGGCCACGCTCGCGTGGGACCCACCAGATGAGAGTGCCCGTCCATCCACGTGGGACGTTGAACGTGGGACCCACCTTGATGCATGCATATCCACACCGTCATCAATGGGGTGTGGCCTGACAGTGGTGGCGTACTAACCAGCTGTAACAAAATATAAAATAATAAAAATAATAATATTATTATTATTATTATATTTAGTTATGCTATTGGGAAGGGTGACCCATCATGTGGGACCCACTCCACACATGTGACACGTGTGGAGGTGGGGCCACCTTGATGTATGTATTCTACTCTCACACCATCCATCTGGACGGTGTGGTGTAAGGCCCACTGCAATATATTATATATACATGTCGCCCATCTGATTGCAGGGTGTGGGACCTACCCCACACATGATGCATGTGTGAGGGTGGGGCCCACCTTAATGATGTATTGTATATCCCCACCATCCACGTGGACAGTGGGGCGGGTCATGGGGGTATTTGTTTCAGCCATACCGTCTAACTGTGCTGAATCCAGCAGCTGCTACTGCTACCTGCTGATGTCGACATAGTTCTATGGGCCCCACGTGTGGGGCATGTGTTGTATCCACAACGTCCACCTAATTTAAAATATATTATTTTAAGGTGTGAGCCTAATTTGAGGCAAGTCTAAATCTAGTAGGCCATGTGGACAGTGGTGTAAGGCCCACCGTTGATGTATGTATTGTATGTCCATGCCCTCCATCTACTGGGCCCCACCTTGAAATATGTGTTGTACATACATGTCGTCCAGCATGCGAAGCCTACGCATGATGTATCTGTTTTATCTAACCGGCACCGTGAAGTATCTATTTAATCTATACCGCGTAGAATATTTGAACAGTGCTAAACAATGTTTGGGTGGTGCTGATCATCGATGATGCGATATGTGCCTAATAGAAGGATAGTGTACAGTAATTCACTTGTTGCACCTGCCACTGTTGGAATGATTTTAAACGTAATCCAAGCTTTCACCCACATCATAGTGGGACCCACCATGATATATGTTGCATAATCACACCGTCCATTCATGTGGCCTCCATGTGATGTACGTGTTTGATCCAAGCTGTCCATGTATTTGAGGCTCACCTAATGTATATTAACCCATTGGTACAACCCATGTAATGTACATTGGCTCATTGGTGCGGATCATGTGGCTCATTTGATGTATATGTGGCCCATGCGATGCGGCCCACTTGATGTACATGAGGCCTAAGTAATGCGGCCCATAATGATGTATTCAAGGCCTATGGGCAAGGCCCATTGTGATGTATTCAAGGCCTATGGGTAGGGACCATTGTGATGTATTCGTGGCCTAAAGGCAAGGCCCGTTGTGGTATGTATTAGGCCCATGATGTGTAGGACTTGCATGCTGTGTATATAAGGACCATGTGCAGGGCCCGCCTATCATGTATATGAGACCCATTGATGCGGTCCACTCGATGTTTATGAGACTCATTGATGCGGTTCGCTCAACGTTTATGAGGCCTATTGGTGCGACCCGTTGACGCGGTCCACTCGATGTTTATGAGGCCTATTAGTGTGACCCATTTGATTCGGCCCATTGACTCGGCTCATTTGTGTCAGCCCATTTGACTCGTCCCATTGACTCAACCCATTTGATCGGCCCAACTGATTTGGCCCATTTGTACCAGCCTATTTGAGTCGGCCCATTTGAATCGACCCGTTAATACGACCCGATATTATATACATTGGCCCATGGGTGAGGCCCAATATGATGCATGTATGCCTCATAAGCAGGGCCCATGATGAGGAGTATTAGACCCTTATTTGACACCGTGGACCCATTATATGTTTGATCCTATGTGGGCCACCCCTTGGGAGCAATATTGGTTAAATGGCCATATTGATAGGCAATGATGGTTTAATGTTCACATTGTGACCTTCCCTTAGGCCCTTTGTTAGGCTGATTACTGATTCCGATCGATGTGACCAATTTACCGATTCTATTTGTCGTGGCGGGTTGACCGATTACCGATCGAGATCGATTATTGTGACCAATTACCGATCGTGGCCGATTGTCAATTGATGTGGCCAATTGTCATTCTATTTGTCGTGGTCGGTTGATCGATTACCGATCGAGGCCGATTATTGTGACCAATTATCGATTGTGGCCGATTGTCAATTGATGTGGCCAATTGCCAATTCTATTTGTAGTGGTCGGTTGACCGATTACCAATCGAGGTCGATTATTGTGACCGATTACGGATCATGGCCGATTGTCAATTGATGTGGCCAATTACCGATTCTATTTATCGTGGCTGGTTGACCGATTACCGATCAGGCTGATTATTGTGACCGATTACCGATCGTGGCCAATTGTCCATTCTGATTGTTGAGGCTAATCGCTGATTCGTATTGTTGAGGCCCAATGTGATGTATATGCAGCCCGTATTTGAGGCCCGTTGTGATGTGTATCCAGCCTGTGTTTAAGGCCCAATGTGATGTATATGAGGCTTATGTGATGCGGCCCACTGTGATGCATTTGAGGGCTAGGCGATGGAACCCATTGTAATGTATGTTAGGTCCATGTGAAAGGCCCATCGTGATGTATATTAAACTCTTGAGTGAGGCCCATGGTGTTGTATATTTGGCCTCTGTGTGCGGCTATGAGTCCACTATATGTTAGGCTTTATGTGGTCGTTCCTTGGGGGACAATGTTGGTTAAATGTCCACGTTGTCGATGTCGATTGTCAATGCTTGCTATTGATACCGATTATGAGTATGTGACTGCATAGCATCATGATACATGCCCATACGCATCATTTGCATGTCTGTTATGAGATATGATTGACCATTGCATATGTCATAGTGCTGGTTGTTGTGAGACTCCCTGATAGGTGGAGATTGTCTCACATGAGCTCCCGATATGCATAGGATTGATGCATGATTGAATTGTATGACTCATGCATTTTGTATTGTGTGTTATGATTACTATATGCCCTAGCGATATCAGGGTCGTAGCCTCCACAAACATATCGTGGATGGCCAGATGGGATATCAGAAATCTGTTCTACATGGGGTGCTATAGATATCCTTGGGTGAAAGTTTCAGAACCCTCTTGGTTCCAAAAGTTACTCCAACGTCTAGACCGAGTGGGTAGATGAGCGTCGAATGCCGATTACCAGATGGTCGCGCTCTCCACTGTGTCGTGGTCGGTTGGAAGGGGGTGCGGCCTTACCTGCCCGAGAGGAGGAGAAAATGCTAGGCTGAGTCTGACCAGCTTGAGGAATGGGTCTGCTATTGAGGAGCCGGGCCCGATATTGGCAGGCGAATAGTGAGGTCTCTTCCACTCACTTTGTTACGCTCGATGGGGCGGCAATCTGGTTTGGAGTGTAATAGACCCCGGTGATTTCTCAGAGAGGAACCATACTGATATGTGGACTTATCGAGTAGGAGTTACATGCTCATTAATTCATTCATTCACTATCCACTCGGGCTAGTGGTGCGTAACTAATTGTTGTATACCTTCGTTATGGCAAGGATTTCGGTTGGGCGCGCGACCAACCTGAGATCAGGAGTTTACCACGTTGAGTCTAACTATCCAAATTTAGGTATGGGACTGGTTTGGATAGAAGTCCATTGCCGTAGCCTGCGATATTACGTACTATCATCCCAACTTCACACTCCAGCATGGTTATTTCATTCTCATCGCATATTGCATTACATCCATAGGCATATGGCATCTTGGGTTGTTATTTCTACACTTATATGGCCTAGACAGATTTAGCAGGATTGGTATATTGCATTGTATTCTCAGCATCCGATATTTGGCTCTTTATGACTCCTTATCGCATAGCTGTTTTATATTGCGTGTTCTGATATTGATTGACTTATAGACTTGTTCATACTTTCGCTTACTCTGTTATCGTATGATTTATATCATGTCAGTATTTCTGCTTATTCAGACATTGTATGGTTTGTGGATTACCAGTTTTTCGGTATTGTATGATTATGGCATTGTATTGAATACTTAGCACTTACCTTGTGCACACACTTACACCACCCTCTAAGCTTTCTATAAGCTTATGTATGATACATGCGTGCAGGTGATGTTAGGTTACAGCAGTGTTAAGCTTAGAGCGTGCAGTGGTCTTCTGGAGCTTGAATTTCTATTTATGTATTTTCCTTTTAGTGTTGTAATCAAATGATTATATTAGTGGATATATGATGATGATGTTGCCTTTGTGAATTGGGTAATCTTGTGGTTATGCTTATTACTAGTTAAATGTACATTGAAAAAAAAAAATCTACCTTGTAGGATCCCAGGATCAGAATCTGGCATATGAATGTTAGGAGCAGAGAATGGGGTACTATGGAGGCTGTCGGCACCGAATTCGACGATCGGGATTCCTATGAATTCAATTTCTGAATTTGGGGCGTGACAACGCTGTTCTAACCCAGTTACCCCAGGGGACTTATGCCTCTCAATGCAACAGCCTGTCGAGGTTGCGATATGCCCTAACAATCGGAGCCATTCTCCCTCTAATTCACACTGCTCCCCTCGGTCCCCAGGAAATTTGCCTTCCCATCCTATCTCCCTCCCTCAAGGAGGCAATTTTTTGGTCGCTAAGTCCTTGCCTGATGAAACCCCGCTGGCACACACTGATGCAATGACTAGTACTCTGTCTCTCAAAGGGTTGAGGGATGTGCTTTAGTTTACAGACAGCTGGACCTCTCTGTCGGTTTATCTCCATATAAGTTGGCCCATTCGGCTGGCGAGTTCGATTCAGGTCCCCATTTTACCTCAATGGAGAGGAAGGCTAAAAGGTTGCTACAGATCAAACGTAGGGCTGGCTTAACAGGAAATGTGTCTGATGGATGACATCATTATCTGGAATGCTCACGGGATGGCCAATGCGGCCACTATTCATTCTTTAAAAAGGCTAACCAGAGTCCATAATCCTTCGCTGGTTGTTATCCTTGAGCCTATGGCTAGAGATAACAGAAGAGTGGGAATTGGGCTAAAGTTAGGATTCCACTTGTCCATCTCTAATGTTGATGTGGGCGGGAAGATCTGGGTCTTCCACTGGACGGATCTCCCTATCAGGTTGTTGGATCAATCTGATCAGATGATCTCTTTGGAGGTCTTTTCTCAGGCCCACATGGCAGATTTTTAAATTTCCTTTGTCTATGCTAAATGCTCCAGATTCAGTAGGCGATCCTTGTGGAAGGCACTGGAATCTATTGCTACGGGTTCCCCTGGTCCACTCGCAGTTTTTTGGGACTTCAATGCCATTCTGGATCCCTCCGAGAGGCTTGGCTATCGGAGTCATGACATGGCTAGCTCTCAGGAATTTAGAGAAGCGATTGATAAAGTTGGCCTTGCGGATGCTGGGTTCGTGGGCAACAGATTCACCTGGTGCAATAACCACTCCGGCCTTTCCCGTGCCTGGGCAAGGCTGGACCGTATTCTCTGCAACGATCAATGGTTGAACTCCTTTCCTGGCTTCCTCGTCAAGTACCTCCCCAGGGTTCACTCTGATCACGCTCCTCTTGTGATGTCCTTCCCCAACGCTCCCCCCTTCCTCTCCAAGACCCTTCCGTTTCCAGCGTATGTGGCTACTCCATGAGACATTTTCCCAGGATTTTGAGTTCGCTTGGATGGAAAATCTATTGCCCCTCCCCATGGTCAACCTTCTTCTAAAACTGAGAAGGGTCAAGATGGCGTTAAAAATTTGGAATCGTGATGTTTTCGGGGACATTTTTCAAAGCCTGAAGAGAGCCGAGAAATCAGTTTCTCCCTTGGAAACAGACAAGCAGATCAGCCCTTCAACCCTCCCAGCAGATCTTTGTGAAGCCAGGGCTCATTTAGCTAAGATGGAGTTAGCTAAAGAAATTTTCTGGAAGCAAAAATATCGAAACTCCTGGCTCGTCGAGGGGGACAGAAACACGAAGTTCTTTCACCGAGTGGCCTCCGAAAAAGTCAGAAAGCTGGGGATCCATGAAATTCACTTGGGTGAGGTGGGGGTCACTTCGAACCAGCCTACCATTCAATGTGCAACAGTGGATTTCGTCCAGTCGTTGCTTTCCTCTGACGCTGCTGCTACCTCTCCCATGGAAAATGACGATCTTTTTTTATTGTATTCTCTCCCTGATCACTGAAGAAGACAACCTTATGCTCATGCAAATCCCATCACTGAACGAGGTTCGACTCGCGGTCTACAAGCTCTCCAACGACGGAGCACCTGGGCTAGACAGTCTTTCGGGAGCCTTCTTTTTTGGCTGTTGGAATATTATCGGTCCAGTCATCCATGCTGTAGTGGCAGCTTTCTTCCAGGGCGCTGATCTGCCTCGCTCTTTCACTTCCACGCTCGTTTATCTGATCCCCAAGAAACCGGGGGCATCTTCTTTCCCTGATTTCAGGCCTATCAGCCTGTGCAATGTGGTGTACAAGATATTTACAAATTTGATCGTGTCCAGGCTCAATTCTCTCCTTCCAAAGCTGATTTCCTTTGAGAAAGTAGCCTTTTTCAAGGGTTGTTCCATTGTGGAAAATATCGCCCTAGCCCAAGAAATTTTCAGAGATATTGATAGAAAGGTTCGGGGTGGTAATATTATCCTCAAACTGGACATGGAGAAAGCATATGATAGAGTGGAATGGCCGTTTCTTCGCATGGTGTTGCTAAAATTTGGCTTTAGTTCAACTTGGGTTAACATGGTTAGATCCTGTTGGAAAGATAACTGGTTCTTGGTGTTAGTTAACGGGGTTAGTTGCGGCTTCTTCAAGTCCTCCCGCGGTCTAAGGCAAGGCGACCCGCTCTCCCCAAGCCTTTTCATCCTTGCCTCTAAGGTCTTTAATAGGGATCTTTCCAGACTTAACTTGATTGGAGCATGCACTCCTTTCAAGGTGAAGCGTGACTGCAAGCAGATCTCTCATCTGTTATACGCAGATGACACTATTTTGTTCCTTAACAGTTTTAGAAAGTCTCTAATTGAAGTTAACAATTTCATCTCCAAGTACCAGTCCGTCTCGGGTCAAAGGGTTAACTAGAAGAAGAGCTCCTTCCACTACTCCTCAAAGCTGTCTGCAGCCAGGTATAGATCTATTCAGCAAATTCTAGGAATTGACAAAGTTGCAAACACCTTCTCTTACCTGGGAGTGACAATCTTTAAAGGCCGGTCCAAAGCCTCCTACTTCGCCCCTTTGCTGGTCAAGATGGCTACTAAAATCCAGGGTTGGAATGCTCATATTCTCTCCCAAGCAGGGAGGCTGACCCTTATTTCGTTCGTCCTTGGCAGGATCCCCATCCACTCCTTAGCAACCACGATTATTCCCAAAAAAATTCTGAAAGAGATGGAAAGAATGTTGGCTAACTTCCTCTGGGGATGGAAGGACGGGAAGCCTAATCTTCATTGGAGTAAGTGAGCTTCCATTGCCAAACCGAAGGATGAGGAAGGGCTTGGGATAAAGAAGTTGAAAGATGTCATGTATGGTCTACATCTGAAATGGCTTAGAATGTAAAGCACGAGGATCAAGGGAGTCTGTGGAGCCAGTTCGTCCGATCTAAGCACACGGGTTACTTCTCTTCCAGGCCCACAGGTCGCTCAGCTCCACAGTCCCCAATGGTGAAGTGGATTGTGAATCTCTTCCCCGTCCTAGATAGCCATACGCTGTGGGTAATAGGTGTTCACTCCCTAAGTGCAAGGTTGTGATGTAGTAATAAACTTGGTAAGACCGAGGTCGAATCCCAAGGGACTAATACCTGTATGTTATCTGAAACTAAATAGACCTAGAACTAGGCTAAGATGTAATCTAAATCGAATGGAATTTAGAGAATAATTGTAAAATATTAATCTAAAACTTAGAAGAAATCAGAGGTAAGAAACTAGGGATTCAGAGGATCCACTTGTAGAGATCAGGGAGATCTTACACCTGCTTTATTAAAATTAAATTGAACTGTCAATAATATAGTTTTCAAGAGATGAAAGGTATATGAATTAGAATGGATTCCATCACCAAACCATGCCCAGGAGACAAAGTAAATAACAGAATTAAACTAATTACCAACCAATCACATGTATGAAGGTTAGGAAGGGTACCATCATCCTACCATACCCAAGAGACTATGGTGAACAACAGGGCTACCTGACGTCATGAACATAAAAGGAAAAGAACATGCTCAAAGCCATTGCAGACCCATTGTAATTTCAGTCACAACAAACCATTAAAGACTAAAAACATCCCATTAATTAAACTATAATTAAAATCAGTTCAGTGTAAATAAAAATCTCATACAAAATCTCCTATCACGCTATAGACTTCACCTCTTAGCCCTAGCTAAGAGGTTTAGCCACACATAATTAGGCTAAACATCCTAAAAACACATGGAATAAATAAAAACAATAAAAAATTTCTACTCTCTGTCTCTTACCGACGGCTCCAACTTCTCCCAGTCAAAAAATTCCTTCAATCCTCTTCTCTCTCTCCTGTCTTCCTTTTATAGGTTGTAGGAGGTCGGCTGCTGAAGATTTACGCAACAAGAGTGCATAGGTAGCACTCCTTTCGCAGTCTTCCCGTAGTAAATAGCTTGTGTTGGCCTTAGGTTTTCACACACAGGTGCGTTCTTTTTGTAAAGGTTTTCAGCGGTCTACACAGTGGACGGTCTGGATCGTTGAAACAATCAGAAATAGTGGCCCACCTGGATCGACCGTAGGCTTTATTGCGGAACAGAGCTTTCGCACTCATGCGCTGTGACGTCTAGTGGGGCCATGATCATTGGTGGTTGGAAACTCCACTCTGTCCATTACAATCTCCTCAAAAAACCAATTGAAAACGACTACTTTTAGATGAGATTCGGTGTGGCCCACATGATTGATCATACGACCGTCCGACCTCCGTTTGGACGGTTAAGATCTGATCCTCACTGTCTTTCGCAATTTTGCACCTAGGCGAAGGTGGGAAGGCCTTCAGAAATCTGATGAATGTTTTGGATTGTCCATATGGACAATGGGTGGGGCCCACAATAGCAACTGATGATCGGCAGCGTTGGACCTGTGTAATCTTCATGCAAAGGAGCTGTGTGAGGCTTAGTGGGGTTCATGAACGATGTCCCAGAATAGATTCGACCCGTCCAATGAATTCCTCTCGAAATTTCAGTTGGTGAGGAGTGTTTTCGCTCGGTTTTAGTGCGGCCCATCGATTCAAATAGTTCCACCGGCAATCCTTCGTTTGGACGATCGAAAACTTATCTCCAGTGTCTTTTGAAATTTCTCCACCTAGGCCTTGCTTAGATGGACCGTGGAAGTCTAATGGACGGTTCGAATCAATCCTTCACATCAAGACAGAGGCCCACAGTGTGATCCCAGAAGCCGTCCATCTGAACGCTGGGAGAGCTCCTATTTTGGAAGAAAATCGGGTCAAGGCCCTGGACTTGCTTTGCTTGATCCGGTGCATTGAGAGTGCACTTATGCACTATGCACTGGCAGCTGTCAATGAGGCCCATTGTGATGTACGTGAGAAATCTGCATCATCCATCCATTTTTTTCGCCTCATTTAAGCTGTCTAAACTAATTTTGTAGCATATCCAGACATCAGGCGGGCCTGAAATCATCAGTTTATAGGCTTATCTGTCCGTTAGGCCACTTCCGGAGGGATCTGAGGGCTGAAATTCGACGTGTACTGTTCATTTATGGTCCTCAGGCCATGTACGAAGTTTCGAGCTAATCGGATGGTGAGAATCCTGTGATCTTGCATTCTGAGCCAATTTTGGGCCACTTGAGCTTCAGTTTCTCAATTTTTTCGAATCTCTAGCATGTAAATCCATCAATCTTGGTCCCTTGGGGGTCCATCCATTACCTTTGGTGTCATCAGAGCATCAAATCTATACTTTTAGCACTCTTTTGTAGCCCAAACTCGTAAATACACCTTACATCACAAACACGATTAAATTGAGCCATTAAACAGTATCATGTTTGTAAATCCAGGCAATAACTGGGGTCTAATATGCAATATTTGTCCCTCAATAATAGGCAGGGGTGATTGCAACATGTGGACTACTAACTGGTCTGGCCATGGCCCTCTAGCGGCCCTCCCTTCTCTACACATTTTCGACTCCATGAGAGGGCTAAGAGTGGCTGATTTTCTGGACGCCAATGGCGTTAGATCAGGTGCGCTTGATTCTCTCCTTGACATGCTGAAACTTCACATTGAGAATGAATGCTTCTGCACCTCCCTCGATCAGGACTCCATCATCTGGCCGTTGGAATCTTCAGAAAATTTTTCTGTTAAATCGGCATAGAAACTTGGCAGGGAAAGAGGTCATATCTGAAACTGGTCTAAGAACGTTTGACACCCCAAGATCCCCCTGAAAATCTCTGTATTTGTTTGGAGGCTGGTAAACGACACACTTCCTGTTGATGCTCTTGTTCAAAGGAAAGGTATACAGCTCGCCTCTTCCCGCAATTGTTGTATTTCTGCTCCCCATGCTGGTCCTCAGGTGGAATCCACCTTGGATTTGTTCCTGCTGGGCTCTCTCGCAGACCCGGTCTGGCATCGCGCTGTAATCTTTTTCGGGTTGGCTCTGTTTCGCCATTCCTCCATTGCCAACCGGCTCCATTGGTGGTGGAATAGACCGGTCCATCCTGGCAGCAGACAGCTGGAATTTCGGCTAATCCTAATTTTTATTTTATGGAAAATTTGGAAATTTAGGAATGCAGCTAGATTTGACAAATTGGCTGTTTCGATTGATGCGGTTTGTTGAAAAATCCATTGGTGGCTCCTTACCCTCTTCCCTCAATTATCGAAAGTTGTTCTTCAGCGTCCGTTTCAGTTCGCTGCCCCCCCCACATCGACCACCATTCAAGCTCTCTCTGCTAGGCCCGTTCCTTCATTGTTGTCAAATGGATCAAGCCCCGGGAGGGCCTCCTTAAGCTGAATGTTGACGGCTCTTCCTTGTCGAACTTGGGCCCTGCGGGAGATGGGGGTATCTGCCGTGATCACCTCGGCAGCCCTATTTTTTCTTTTTCTTGCGGTTATGGGGAAGCTTCTAAAAATACTACTGAGCTGCATATGGTGCTGGATGGTATGAAACTTTGTCTGGACAGGGGCCTTTTCAATGTGCTCATCAAAACTGACTCAAAATGGGTGGTCTCTTGCCTCTCATTGCCATTTACGTCTCACTGGAAGTGGGCCTATTGGTTGACAAGGATCAAAAAGCTATCCTCATAGGGGAACTTTCGGATAGATCATGTGTATAGAGAAGCTAACAGTCCAGCTGATGGGTTAGCAAAGATGGGCAGCAGGGACCAATCCTCCCGCCTTTTTTAAGATTTCTCGTCCCTCCCTCGATTAATTAGGGGGCAGGTGCTCTTAGATAAAATAGGTTTAGGCAACGTTAGAGAAGGACCCTCCTCTCTCCCTGTATAGAATATGATAGGCAACAGCCTCTGGCTTTCCCCTGCCCGAATATGGCCTTGTATCTTTGTTGGAATTGAAATGAAGCATCTGTTTCTATATATATAAAAAAGAAGCTAGACATGGAGAAGGCTTATGATAGGCTAGATCGAGGCTTCCACGAGGCGGTCCTTCGTCGCTTTGATTTTGGAGCAAACTGGATAGATATGGTCGAAAAATGCTGGTGCAACTCCTAGTTCTTAGTTCTAGTTAACGGTGAACCATGTGGCTTCTTTTGCTCATCTAAAGACCTCTGCCAAGGGACCCCATCTCTCCAGGGCTTTTCATCCTTGCGTCTGAGGTGCTCAGTAAAGGCTTCAGAAAGTTGATCAATAGTGGTTGATGCTAGCCTTTTCGGTCCCACAGAATCTTCCCTACAATATCCCACCTCTTTTTTGAAGATGACACGGTTCTCCTCGCCAATGGAGGACGTAAATCTCTGGAATGACTTTCAAATTTCCTTACCCAATATCAAGCATTATTAGGGTAGAAGATCAATCACAGGAAGAGCTTTTTCATTCTTTCTACCAAGCAATCTAAGTCTTGGGTAAGGTCAGCCCATAGGTCCTTAGGTTTTCACCAATGTATTACTCCTTTCACATATCTCGGGGTCTCGATCTTTAAAGGAAAAATGAAGAGAGCTTTATTCCAGACCATGCTAGAAAAATTCCAAACCAGGATATTAGGTTGGAAAGGGAAGATCCTTTCCCAAACAGGTCATGCGACCCTCATCAATCACATCCTCGGTGACATCTCGGTTCACTCCATGGCAACGACTGATATCCCTTTTCATTGCAAGGAGATGGAAAAAGTTTGTGTCAATTTCTTTTGGAGATGGGAGGTCAAGCGTAAATGATGCCATTGGGTGAGCTGGAAGCGCATCGCCCGGCCGAAAGTCGAGGGAGGGCTGGAAGTGAAAAGCCTGACTAGCGTCATGGAAACTCTCAGAATGAAGATGGCCTAAATAGTTAAATGCAGGAGGACTGGCAGCTACTAGGCCACTTTTGTCAAAGGTAAATACCCCAATGATCTTCACTCAACAGGGGGCTCGATCCTAGCTGCCTATGCATCACCCATGTGGAAGCATATATGCAAATTCTTCTCAACTATTACTGCTCGATCTTGATAGATTGTTGGCTAGGGTGAGTGCAATTTCTGGGAGGATAAGTGGTCTGGATTGGGATCGCTGTCAGGATGGAAATTGCAGCCTTCTCCTGTGCCTCTCCAATTGGTTAGAGACTTCATTAGGCCTAGCGGTTGGAGAGACTCGAAGGAGACGCGGCTTCTTCTCCCTCAAGTGGTGATAGATCACATCTCTAATGAAGGGACTTGCACCTCCGCCGAAGAGGACAAACAAGTTTGGGTCCCATCTTTGACCGGGGAATTTCAAATCAAGTCAGCCCGTCAAATTTTCAGGTCAGTAGGGGAAACTAAATCATGGTCCAAATGGGTGTGGCACCCCAAGCTCCCTCTAAAAATCTCGCTCCTCACATGGAAGATTATCCACAAGGCAATTTTGGTAGATACTAGAACTCAGGATAGGTATTCTCATGACCTTCAAATGTGATTGTTGCCCCCCTCCTCTACCGCCCCACACAGAATCGATCGATTACGTATTCTCTATTTTTATTATTATTATTATTATTATTATTATTATTATTATTATTTTATTATTATTATTTGGAGGGGGGGGGGGCATTGTTATGCTGGTGTGGGACCATTTCCAACCCTTATTCAACCTAGGTTCGACGACCCATCATACAATGATGGGTAAAGAAGCCAAGTGGTGGGCGGTAGCTGCCCCATTTGATCGACTCCATATATTGAGAGGTCTCATTCCAGCTCTCATCTTCTGGGAGATCCGCTAAGGTGATTGCTTCGATCCACCATTGGATCTCCTCTCTCGACCCCTCTCTCTCATTCCCCAAGGTCGTAAAGTATGCCTCGGCCTCCACTCAAGCAAACTTAGGGATCGAAGGGGCATCGTCTCATCTGAAGAGAATACAAATTGTCAAATGGATTAGGCCCATTAGGGGATGGGTGAAAATTAACATCGAAGACTTCTTTCTTGGGAACTCGAGTCCCTTTGGGGGAGGTGGCATTTGCAGAGATAGTGAGGGCAATTTCCTTTTCACCTTCTCTTATGGATATGATAGCGGCTCCAACTCTCGTGTAAAGATCTGTGCAATCTAGGAGGGCCTCGCTTGCTGCGCCGAGCAGGGCTTCTCAAAGGTGGAAGTTGCAAGCGACTCCAATCCCATTGTAAGGGCAATCACCTCGAATCTGGCGTCCGCGTGATCCATGTGCTACTGGCGAGCCAGGATTACAGCGCTCATAGAGTTGATAGAGTTTTCTATCACCCATACCCCCAAGGAGGCAAATGTGGTTACCGACAACCTTGCTCGGAGAGGCAGTAGTACCCAATCCAGTACCTTTTTTGTTTCTTAGGTAGCGCTTCATAGAATCACTATGGGACTCCTATTTCTGGATAGGGTAGGTGTAACATCCCGAATTTTCACGGCAAGAGTTTATACTCGTGTCCGAGAAAACTGAGAGTTAATAATGTATAAATTGGATGCTTTAAAAATTGTACCCTCCCTTTTTCTTCATTTAAATCAAAATCAGTTACATTCATGAAGGTAACCAATCATGACAATAAAATCGACTGTATTTATTATTTCATTAGAGCAAAAGAATTTAACAAATTATCAAATGCCCTCTTAATGACTGCTTATTACATTATCCAGTTTGTAACGGAAACATAAATAAGATAAAGTATAAACTAAATTTCTATTTATTAAGCAAAATCTTCCATTGGGAGATGGTCCTCTGGAACCCGAACTCACCTGCATCATTTGTACGATCGGAGAGGGTCAATGCCCTACTCATAGTAATGGTTATCCTTTAAGATTAACAATAATTCAAGAGATTTATAAAAGAAATATAAGGATTCTGATACGTCTCGTAATCCACTATTACAAGAAGTATCACTATGCACAAACAACCTACATGAGATGCATGCCTAGCAAAGTGTGTGTGATTCATTATACATAGTAATCATCACAATGTTGAATATAATTTATAGAAAATTCCAGCTAGCCCCACATTCTCATACTATGGAGATTCGTCGGCATGTCTAACGCTACCGTGGATTTATGCGAACATCTTGAGGGGGCACAACACATGAGTCGAATGAATTACGTGACACAATTTGTTCATGGAGCGATTATTTGCGACATCCAATTTCAAAAGCGATGTAACACACATTATGAATTACTTACATCGATTTGTGTACCACTACCCAAACCCATGGAATTACGTGTCGACTAAGAAAGTCTCTACTCAAAGCGTATTACGTCTATAATAAAATATTTGAATCACTAGTTGTAATACCTTTAACACATCACTTACATCAAAGAGAATGTAAATTGAATCATGAGAGCTTTGAAATTTCAAAACGCATGCCTAAGCCTTAAAGATAGATAGCGCAATGCTAACAAAATAAGGAGGAGAGTAGCGATGACTAACTCAACAAAGAGGAGAGTGGCAATGGCCAACTTAACAAGAGAAGAGTAGCAATAGCTAACTCAAAAGAGGAGAGTGATAATGGCTAACTCGATAAAAGGAAAGTAGGAAGGGCTAACTCAATAAAATTGGTAAAGGCAAGGGCAAGGCTTGTATCCATCGCCCTACATAAAAATAATGAAGATCACCTATAATTAACATCATATTATAATCCCAACGGGTAACTAATTGTTGGTGATAAATTAAAAAATTATAGTGAGAGAATCATAATAACACAAAAGCATATAAAAGGCAAGATATTTCTCATATATATTTTTTTTAAAAAAAATTATATCAACTTAATCAAGTTAAGTATTAAAGGAAAAACCCTCACATAAATTTAGAAAGATCATGTATAATTAACATCACACCTTAACCATTATTCTCAAATGATAAATAATTGCTGATGGTAGAATAAATATTTACATGGAGGATTCAAAGCATGTGAGGGAAAAGAATAAATCATACCAACTCAAATTAATATAAGGTTAAAGGAATCCCTCACCTTAGCCTTAGATTTAAATCCTATATAGATATTTATGTAGGAAAACTTCTACATAAAAAGCTTCCACATGAATCATGACATTGCTTGAGCAAGAGGGAGATACTATACATATAGAGAAAGAAGATGCCATTTAGGCTTCTCCTTTTCTTTCTCATTCTCTTTCTTCTTCTTCTTCTTCTTCTTCTTCTTCTTCTCTCTCTCTCTCTCTCTCTCTCTCTCTCTCTCTCTCTCTCTCTCTCTCTTTCTCCTTGGGTGTGTAAGTGGAGAGGTGAATGCACACCCCTTTTAAAAGTAGTGGGCGTGTGAGAGGGGTGTGTTTCACATCTCACTTAAATTGTGTTTCTCCAATTTTCTCTTTTCTAACAAATTTTCTTTAAATCTAATTAGACATTGTGTCAGGGTCTTCGAATAGAGACAGGGTATATGAGTTTCTTGATGATCTGAAATTTATATTAGCTTATCTTGAAAATTCTCCTAATGGGTGTCAAAACGAATTCGATCTCAATTAACGGTCTACACTTAATGATTAGGGCCCAATTTTGAGAGAAATGTGTAGTCAAGATAGGCAAACAGTTGGACAAAATTTGGTAGTTGATAATGGTAGAAAAAGCTTAAATATAAAATTTCACCTTTTGTACTAAAAGAAAAGAACTGGCTTTAACCTTTAACGGTGTAGGATCATAGATCGGGGCATATATTTTGTATAACCTCGTAGTCATACAAGACCAGAGTATGGTCCAAATTTGAGTTGCGATGGACGAAAGAAAGTAATTAAATCGGAAGATCTAGATTTATGAGTTAGTAGGCTCTAACAGGATAACTTTGCACCTAAGGAAAAGCCTACCAAAGTAGGGTCTTCATATTTAACGCTTGGTCTATATGATGGACAATCCAAGTTATTCATATGCAAAGAAATATCCTATTATGACTAACCACGAGATTTCTTCACTCGATTGACACCAAAATCAATGGTTAAGGGGTTAATTTGTCAATTGGGTCACTTTTACAATGATCTAAGGGCCAAAATTTAACATGTATTGTTAATTTATGGTACAGAGGCATGAGATAAATTTTCACATTAAATGAATTGTGGGAACCATGTGATCTAGAATTCAGGGGTCTAGGTTTATGACATTTTGTAATTATTACTGATATGAGAGTTTTGAAAAATCTAATAGTTTTACATGGTTGTAGGCACGTTTTTAAGTACTTCTTACAAATAAATTTATATTTAAATCATTATGAATAAGGAATTTTCACCAAACTAATTAAAGGAATGTACATATATCAACTAACATAATGAATGGTTAGATGACATGTTGAAAATAAAAAAAACTTAACGATTAGTACTCTAATCATGCATATAAGTAGGTGTACGGCCAGTTTTGTAAATGAATGATCACAAGCGAGTTCTTGGAGTGACCAAGAGGTAGAACATGTAGATTGTTAGATTCAAGTGACTTGTTCACGTGTATAAGTTTTTCAGATTGATAATGGATTAAGCATTTTTATAGGTGGTGAACAATATGAACGGATCAAAATCTTAATTTGATATGTATATAAGTGGATGCTAAGATCTCCCTCTCTCTCCTTCTCTTCTAATGGCTGCTTCTGCTGCATTTTCGTCTCTGAAATTCGCAGTTTTCTTCTCCTTAGTTTTCGTTGCTGCTTTGGGAAGCTCATCGAATTTCGATGAGCTATTTGAGCCGAGCTGGGCCTTGGATCATGTAATGTACGAAGGAGAACTGCTGAAGCTCAAGCTCGATAACTTCTCTAGTGCTGGATTTGGTTCTAAAAGTGAGATATATTTGGGAAAACCACAGTCCAGATAACTTCTCTGGTGCTGGAGGTGACTCTGCTAAATTGTGACTACCTTCTATATGTCATCGGACGGTCCAAATCACAACGAGTTTGACTTCGAGTTCCTCGGGAACACGACCGGGGAGCCTTATCTAGTGCAGACGAACATCTACGTTAATGGCGTCGGCAACAGAGAGCAGCAATTGAATCTGTGGTTCGATCCAACGACCGACTTCCACTCCTACTCTATCCTCTTGAACCAGCGACAAGTCATTTTCCTTGTGGAGGAGAGGCCGATTCGTGTCTACAGGAACAAAGAGAAGCAAGGGGTGCCCTTCCCGAAAGACCAGCTGTCACGCCCCAAACTCGGAAACCGGGCTCACAAAATTTTCGATCACCGAATCTGGCACCGACAGCCTCCGTAGAACCCCATTCTCGGCTCCTAACTTCCATTCGCCAGGTTCCGATACTG
Source organism: Magnolia kwangsiensis (assembly GCA_037074715.1). Taxonomy (NCBI): domain Eukaryota; kingdom Viridiplantae; phylum Streptophyta; class Magnoliopsida; order Magnoliales; family Magnoliaceae; genus Magnolia; species Magnolia kwangsiensis. The sequence goes on from CM073582.1 coordinate 19,652,613, forward strand.
AGATGCTACGAGGAGGATTTTAAATGTCAGTTTGATTCGTAGTAAGCATAACCCACAAACAACAATCAAGAACTCCATTACATTTCCACTATGATCAAAAACTTTACAAGTACAATGAGCATAAAGGGAAATACAATGGTAAAAAACAAAAACTTCAAAATGCTCTGCAACGTGCTCCTGCCTCAACGCTGCTGCGATCCAACGCCGCCTGCATGCAACGGTCGTGCAGAAGCTTATAGAAAGCTTAGAGGGTGGTGAAAGTGTGTGCGCAAGGTAGTAATATGAACATGCAATGTCAGAGTAATGTAGAATATGCAGATGGAATCATAATATCATGAGCCGTGCCAAGGCTATGCGATGCAAGACATGAATGGTATCGGCCATCCAAAGGCCATGTTATGTGTAATACAACTCAAGCATACAGGTCCTCATCTATGTCCACACATCAGTACAGCTCAAATATGGAATATCACCGGGGTCTGGTACACTCTAAGCCAGATTGCCGCCACATTACGCGCAATAAGGTAAGTGGAAAAGACCTCATTATCCGTCTGCCAATATCGGGCGCGACTCGTCGATAGCGGACCCATTCTTCGAGCTGGTCAAACTCAGCCTAGCATTGTCCCCTACTCTCGGGCGGGTAAGGCCGCACCCCCTTCCAACCGACCACGATACAGTGGAGAGCGTAACCGTCTGGTAATCGGCACTCAACGCTCATCTACCCACTCGGTCTATACGTTGGAGCAACCTCTTGGTACCATAAGGGTTTAGGAACTTTCACCCAGGGATATCTATAGTACCCCATGTAGAACAAGATTTTCGGTATCCAATCCTGCCAACCACGATGCGTTTGTGGAGACTACGGCCCTGATGTCGCTAGGGCGTACAATATCCGTGTCATACAAATGCGATATGCATGATTCACGCTATCCAGTCATGCATCATATCCTGCGCATATCGTGCGCTCATGTAGGGCAACACCGCCTAACCGGAAGCCCATAAACAACCTGCCCGAAGGCAAATGCTATGATCAGACAATTCTCACGTCAAGCATACATATGATGCGTATGATCATGAGTCATGAAACTGTACTAAACATGTTATAATAAAATGAACTATCTTACAATGCAGATGGACCTGGACGGCCTATACACGATAAGTACGGCCCAGTAATGGGCCCTAAGGAGAGTCGTAATGTGGACATCCAACCAACATTACACTCGCAATGTGGACGTCAAACCAACATTTCTCCCAAGGCACGATCTTCTTAAACATCGCTACGTAATCGGTATGGGATTACACATTGCAATGGACCTTAAGTTCATCCCATTGGGCTTTTCATATATATATCAAATGGCCATATCCTATGGGCCTTTTATTCATCAGATGGGCCACATAAATGGGCCACACCAATGGGTCTTATATGCATTGCAATGGGTCAAACCCGTGGGCCTTGGATTGCATCAAATGGGCCTAGTCCCATGGACTTGCAACACATCAAATGGGCCTAAGCTCTTAGGCCTAAAATGAATCCAATGGGCCTAGCCCATAAGCATTTTATAAACAAAATGGGCCTAGCCCATAGCCCTTTTGAAATTCAAATGGGCCTAACCCATAGGCCTAAAATGATCTTTTCAAGTAGATGGACGGTCTGGATGCATCGCCTGCATCATGGTGGGTCCCACTGTCCAGTGGACAGTGCGGATAGAACACATATATCATAAAGGGGCCCCACCGTCCGTTGGACGGTGGAGTATAACACATGTATCATGGTGGGAGTCCACCGTCCACAGCTGTGGACGGTGTATTAAAACACATACATCATTTTTGTGGGTCTGTGTGGGGCCCACTGTAATGTTTAAGTGTCATCCGACCCGTTCATAAGGTCGCTCGGACTTGGATGAAGGGGCAACAAAAATTTCAGCTTGATCCAATACTTCTGTGGGCCCCAAAAACTTTTCTACGGTAGAATTCCATTCACACTGTTTCACGTGGTGTGGGCCACCTGAGTTTTGGATCTGTCTCATTTTTGGAGGGGGGCAACTTTAGGGGGTGGCCCATCCGATGAACGGGTTGGATAACAAATAAACATTGCTGTGGGGCCCACGTGCAGGGGCCGTGGGTGGCCAGCAGCCGCCCGCCCGCCTTTCACGGCTGCACGCAGGCGCGTGCAGCCCTGCTGCCGCTGTAGAGGCTCTGCCTCTTAGATTTAGTACTTCGGAAAAATACCATTTTTTTGAGGTTTTTCATGCGTGGGGCCCGGTAAAATTAAATTCGCTCCGGCCATTGCGTTCTGTGGCCCGTAACGATCGAAATGAGTACAGAGTTTGAATTTTTTTGACGCTTGGAAAGTGAAATAACATAAGAAAATAGCATTTGAATGGTGAGGACGCAATATTTGGCGCTATGGCCCACCAGGTGCTCCGTTTAATCTCATCTTCTGGCTCAACGCCTAAAATGAGATGGTGAAAGGGATGGACGGCTTGGATTAGAACGATACATCAGGGTGGGGCCTATGCAGGTGGCCACCACTGATGGATGGTGTATTTCAACATTTAAGGTGGGCCCCACTTGAAGGAAAATTGGACTAAAGAATACTTTAAGGTGGGGTCCATTCAAGTGGGCCACACAATCCTATAGCATAAAAAAATAAAATAAACTAACATAAAATAAAATAAAAGAAATAAAAAGAGAGAGAGAGACATGGAGAGTGGGACACGGCTTGTGATGGAGGGACCCCGACATTATGGGCCCTCCCTTACAACGAATCATACATCAAGTGGGCCTTAAAGCATGAGGGGCCACCGAAATCCAAACTCAACGGTGGAGATCCCTTCCCCACCAACATTGACGGTCTAGATGACCTTTGAAATGAAAGTAAACACCATGATGGGGTCCATGGAGAATGGCCCCATCATGGAATGATCATGATGATCCAAGTGGTCCATCGACCACCTTTTAGGGTCTCAAGTGAGATCCACGCCATGGATCGGTGGGCCTCACTTGGCCCATCATAAAAATAAGAAAAACTAGAATGATCTAGCACCCACCGTCCGATCTTCTTGCTCCTAGGAGTTCCTTGGCACCTTAGCTTGGTTTTCAACGGTTAAGATGAGGAATGGAGGGTTGAGATGGGAGATCTTGGGATGAAGAGGTGGGCCACTTGGAGTTTAGGAAGAGAGGGAGAATTCCATACGTATGGGCTCTTGGAATTTTTTGTTGCTTGAAAATTTTGAAATGAGAAAGAGAGAAAGAGAGAGAGAGTTGTAAAGGGAGAGAGAGAGAGTGATGGATGGATGTGGTGAGTGATGGGGGTGTAAGAAATCTTTGACTTTTGAGGCTTTTATGTAAGAGAGGTATGAGAGATGAAGACTTTTGTGACTTTTTGTGTAAGAGAGGAATGGGAGATGAAGACTTTTGTGGTTGCTTGGGAAAAGGGAATACAGTGATGTGTACTTGACATGTGATGTATTGATGGGTTGATTGATTGATGGGATTGATGTGATTGATGTGATACATCGTAGAGATTCCCTTGGATTTCGCAACGCGTTGCGTTTTCTCGCACCGAACATTGGCCCATATCTCTTGACCAGGGTATCACCTCGGCGCGCAAGTCGCGGCATCGGAACCGCAACGACGGCGCGGTCGCTATGGTATTGGTCTCAGGTTGAGTCGACTCGGGTTTTCGGTACATGAATCAGGGTCACGCGTCGATATCGTTTAAGGGTCGAAGGTTGCCGGAATTCGACCGGTAAGACCGCGGAAGTCTGTGGAAAGGTACGGACCAAGATACGGGTCTTACAGCTCTCCCCTCCTTATAAAAATTTCATCCTCGATATTTACACAAGCATCGCAACTAAGCATTACTCATGAAGAAGAAGCGACATAACATCATCATATAGAATCAGAGACAGCATACAAAATACATCACATGATCAACCATCAAAGAGATGAGGATAACGCTCTCGAATCTCAGCCTCACGCTCCCACGAAGCCTCCTCTATAGAATGGTGACCCCACTGTACCTTCACTAACGGAATGACCTTAGTTCTGAGGACCTGCTCCTTCCGATCAAGGATACGGACTGGCTGCTCAATGTAAGAAGCGTCCTCACGAACCTCCAGCGACTGCCAATCAATGACGAAAACTATATCTGACCCACACTTCCTCAACATGGAGACGTGAAAAACGTCGTGGACGCTAGACAACTGTGATGGCAAGGCAAGCCGATAGGCCACGGCACCAACGTGCCCAGTGATCTCAAAAGGTCCTATGAATCTCGGGACAAGCTTGCCCTTCGCTCCAAATCAAACTATGTCCTTCATGGGCGAGACCTTGAGATACACATGGTCCCCTACATCAAATTCCAAGGGACGACACCGATGATCAGCAGAACTCTTCTGTCGGCTCTAAGTTGTGTGCATCCTCTGCCTGATGATGTCAATAGCTTCCGAAGTCTCCTGCACAAGCTCGGGACCTAGGAGACGGCGCTCTCCAACCTCGGTCCAACAACTCAGTGATCTGCATGGTCTGCCATATAGTGCCTCAAAAGGAGTCATGCCGATGGTCGCCTGATAGCTATTATTGTACGCGAACTCAGTCAATCGCAGATGCTCATCCCAGCTACCCTCGAAGTCAATCGCGCAGGCCCGAAGCATATCCTCAAGTATCTGATTGACCCTCTCGGTCTGACCATCGGTCTGCGGATGGTACGCGGTGCTGAGCTACAAATCAGTCCCCATCGCTCGCTGAAAGCTCCCCCAAAACTGAGACGTGAACCTCGAGTCTCGGTCAGAAACGATCGAGACTGGAATGCCATGCAGTCTCACAATCTCCTCGATGAATAATCTCGCAAGTCGGTTCATAGACCAAGTCGCACGCATCACAAGAAAATGTGCCGACTTCGTCAGATGATTCACAACAATCCAAATGATGTCATGACCGCGCTGAGTCCTCGGTAAACCCATAATGAAATCAGTCGACAGGTGCTCCCACTTCCACATCGGGACGCTCAACGGCTGCAATAGACCAGGAGGTCTCTGATGATCGGCCTTGACACGCTGGCACGTGTCACACTCGGCCATAAAACTGGTGATCTGGCACTTCATCCCCGCCCAAAAATACTGTCACCTCATGTCACGGTACATCTTTGTTGATCTTAGGTGGAAAGAAAATCACGATCGATGTGCCTCGGTCATAAGATCTCTGCGTAACTCTGGAATATCCGGGACACATAATCGGCCTCTGAAGTGAAGTCCACCGTCTGTACCGATCTGTCAATCCGCCTAACCCTCAAATTTAGCCTCAACCATGTAACTCTGCAACGACTCCTCAGCCTGCTGAGGCTCGATTACCCTAGCGACAAGAGAGGGTTGAATCGACAAGCTCGATAACTGTACAATGGAAGACTGCAGGCCGAACTCAAAATCATACGCTACAATATCCTCAAGCATCCGCCACTCCTGAATCATCATGTGCGCCACTAAGCCTCATGGCTGACGGCTGAGGGCATCTGCCACCATGTTTGCCTTGCCCGGGTGGTACTGGAGGTCAAAATCATAGTCCTTCAGGAGCTCCATCCAGCGCCTCTGTCTCATATTCAACGCAGACTGCGAGAAGAGGTACTTCAAGCTCTTGTGATCAGAGAAGAGCTCGAACCTGACCCCATAAAGATAGTACCTCCACACCTTCAGTGCGAAGACAACTACGGCCAGCTCTAGATCATGTGTAGGATAGTTCAGCTCATGGACCTTGAGCTCACGAGACGCAAAGGCCACTGGTCTCCCATGCTGCATCAGGACAGCACCCAAACCGATATGCGAGGCATCAGTGAATACAATAAAGCTGTCACTCCCAGAGGGAAGAGTGAGGACAGGAGCGGACGTCAGACGGTCCTTCAACTCCATAAATGCTCGCTCGCAGGCATCACTCCAAATAAACTCTGCGCTCTTTCGAGTCAACCTGGTCAGCGGGGCTGTAATACGAGAAAAGCCTTCAATGAAATGTCGGTAATAGCCAGCCAAACCAAGGAAACTACGGATCTCTGTCGCAGTCGTGGGCTGGCCCCACTGACACACTGCCTCGACCTTCGAGGGGTCTACTGCGACACCCTCCCTCGTCACCACGTGATTGAGGAACTTCACCTCCTCCTGCCAGAACTCACACTTCTCCAACTTCGCATAAAGCTGGTGTGCGCGGAGGGTCTGCAAGGTAATCTCTAAGTGCTGTTCATGCTCCTCACGGGTCCTCGAGTAGATCAGAATGTCGTCGATGAAGACTACAACAAACTGATCCAGATATGGGCGGAAGTCCTCGTTCATCAGCTGCATAAAGACCGAGGGTGCATTGGTCAGTCCGAAGGACATGACCTGAAACTCAAAATGACCGTAACGCATCCTTAATGCTGTCTTCGGAATGTCCTCATCTCGGACCCGAATCTGATGATAACCGGAACGCAGGTCAATCTTCGAAAAGAACTGTGCACCCTGCAGCTGGTCGAACAAATCATCAATCCTAGGGAGTGGGTACTTGTTCTTGATCGTGACTTTGTTGAGCTTGCGATAGTCAACGCAGAGCCTCAACGAGCCATCCTTCTTCTTCACGAAGAGTACTGATGCTCTCCACGGAGAACTGCTCGGACGGATAAAGCCCAACTCACATAACTTGTCCAACTGCTTCTGCAGTTTCCGTAACTCTAACGGTGTCATACGATACGGGGCCTTCGAAATATGCACCGTACCGGGCACGAGATCAATCTGAAACTCGGTGAGTCGACGAGGCGGTAATCCTGAAATCTCCTGGAACACATCGGAAAAATCACAAACCACGGACAAATGGTCGATGCAAGCGGCAACAGGCTCCTCTATGGCGCAAGACATCAAACAAGACAACCGCTCTCCTCTGGTCTCAACAACGAACTGAAACTGTGGCACGCCGGGTATACAGAACGTGACAGTCCTCCCGGCGCAGTCCAAAATGACATAATACTCAGCGAGCCAATCCATGCCCAGGATGACGTCAAACTCGGACATCGGCAAAACGAACAGATCAGCAGGCAGAAAGGTATCCCCAACTAGAACGGGACAAGACGAACAAAATCATCCCAACGCTGCAGTCCTCCCCAAGGGAGTCGATACTGATAGGCTCTCATCAGCAGACTTCAACGGTAAGTCAGCCGATCGACAGAAGCTCTCGACCACAAAAGAGTGCGATGCATCGGAATCAAACAACACTCGTGTTTTGCATGCAGAAACTGGCAGTATACCCTTAACAACTCCTCCAGCAGACTGAGGGTCTTGCTGAGCTGCATAAAACCTAGCCTGAGCTGGCTGGGGAGGTGTCTGTCCCCTCTGAACGTGCTACTGCTGCTGCTGGGGTCGTTAAGGCGGTCGAAACTGCTGCCTCTGCTGTTGTGGCCTTTGAGGCTGGTGATGATGCTGATGTTACTGCTGAGGTGGCCTCGGTGGTGGAGGCTGCTGTCGCTGCTGCTGTGGGGGTCTTTGCTGCTGCAGTGGAGGTCTCTGCTGCTGTGGACCTCTCTGATGCTGCTGGGGGCTAGGACACTCCCATGAACGGTGTCCCGTCGTACCGCACCTGAAGCAAGTGCCGATGAACTGCCTCTGAGGTGGTGGTGGAGGTGCTGCTGGTGCTGATGGTGCACGGAAGGCTGGGCGACCTGTGCGCCTCTGCTGCTGTGGTCGACGCTGTTGGGAAGGACTGGAAGAAGCCTGCCTCTTCCGGTCTCCCCTCTGACCACGCTCAGACTGAGAACCGGCCCACTCAGTCTCATAAATCTGGGCTCTCCGCACTACTGCCTGGAAAGTAGGGAGCTTATGCCCAATAACTCGACCTCGAAGGCCGTAACGTAAGCCGTGCTCGAAACGGCAGGCCTTCCGCCCCTCATCATCAACCATGTGCAGTGCGAATCTCGATAGAGTCACAAAACGGGCCGCGTACTGTGCCACGGTCATGTCTCCCTGCACCAGAGTCTCGAACTCTAAGGCTCGCTGACGACGGATATGGTCGGGGAAGTACTGCTCCTCGAATCGATCAACAAAGTCCTCCCATGTTCAGACATACTCAGGTCTGGCAACACGGGTAACAGAGGTCCACCAATGCTCGGCCTCACCCTGGAAGAGAAATACGGCTAGCCGGACGCGCTGCTCGGTCGTACATGACATGGTATCAAAAATCTTCTCCACATTGGAGCGCTATCTCTCTGTTGTAGTCGGATCTGGCTCACCCTAGAAACGTGGGGGATCAAGCCGTCTGAACTCACGAAGTAAGGCGCTCGTGGGCTCCTGCTCTGCCTGAGCTGGTGAAATAACTGGGGTATACCCTGTCCCTGGAGTGCGGCTGTCACAGCCTGTAACACATGCTGTAACTGAGAGGCACTCACAGTCACGGTCGGCTCCACATCAGCCTCAGGTGGAAGAATGTCATCCTCAGGGAAGGAAGTAGGAATCTCTGAGGGTGGAACGGGAGACGAAGGGGGTAAAGCTGGAGCCTCCGATGGTGAAACAGAATCCTCCGGTGGTGGTGCGGGAGTCGATCGGGTAACTCTCCCAGGCGTCATGTCCTACAGGAAAGAGCGAAGGCGCTTATCAACTTCAAAACTCTCGAAGGTGCACACGTTAACGGTCTGTATTGGAAGGTCGCGGAGCTATCCGAATTTCGGGACTTAGTCATTCTTCTCTCATAGCAGACATGTAATGTTGTCCTCTGTTATTCCCAAGTTATGCTCTGATACCAACTTCTGTCATGCTTCAAACTCAGAAACCGGGCTCACAAAATTTTCGATTACCGAATCCGGCACCGACAGCCTCCGTAAAATCCCATTCTCAGCTCCTAGCTCCCATTCGCCAGGTTCCGATCCTGGGATGCTACGAGGAGGATTTTAAATGTCAGTTTGATTCGTAGTAAGCATAACCAAAGGCATAACCCACAAACAACAACCAAGAACTCCATTACATTTCCACTATGATCAAAAACTTTACAAGTACAATGAGCATAAAGGGAAATACAATGGTAAAGAACAAAAACTCCAAAATGCTCTGCAACGTGCTCCTGCCTCAGTGCTGCTGTGATCCAACGCCACCTGCACGCAACGGTGGTGCATAAGCTTATAGAAAGCTTAGAGGGTGGTGAAAGTGTGTGCGCAAGGTAGTAATATGAACATGCAATGTCAGAGTAATGCAGAATATGCAGATGGAATCACAATATCATGAGTCGTACCAAGGCTATGCGATGCAAGACATGAATGGTATCAGCCATCCAAAGGCCATGCTATGTGCAATGCAACTCAAGCATACAGGTCCTCATCTATGTCCACACATCAGTACAACTCAAATATGGAATATCATCGGGGTCTAGTACACTCTAAGCCAGATTGTCGCCACATCGCGCGCAATAAGGTAAGTGAAAAAGACCTCATTATCCGTCTGCCAATATCGGGCGCGACTCGTCGATAGCGGACCCATTCTTAGAGCTGGTCAAACTCAGCCTAGCATTGCCCCCTACTCTCGGGCGGGTAAGGCCGCACCCCCTTCCAACCGACCACGACACAGTGGAGAGCGTAACCGTCTGGTAATCGGCACTCAACGCTCATCTACCCACTCGGTCTAGACGTTGGAGCAACCTCTTGGTACCATAAAGGTTTAGGGACTTTCACCTAGGGATATCTATAGTACCCCATGTAGAACAAGATTTTCGGTATCCAATCCTGCCAACCACGATGCGTCTGTGGAGGCTACGGCCCTGATGTCGCTAGGGCGTACAATATCCGTGTCATACAAATGCGATATGCATGATTCACGCTATCCAGTCATGCATCAAATCCTGCGCATATCGTGCGCTCATGTAGGGCAACACTGCCTAACCGGAAGCCCATAAACAACCTGCCCGAAGGTAAATGCTATGATCAGACAATTCTCACGTCAAGCATACATATGATGCGTATGATCATGAGTCATGAAACTGTACTAAACATGTTATAATAAAATGAACTATCTTACAATGCAGATGGACCTGGACGGCCTATACACGATAAGTACGGCCCAGTAATGGGCCCTAAGGAGAGTCGTAATGTGGACATCCAACCAACACTACACTCGCGATGTGGACGTCAAACCAACATTTCTCCCAAGGCACGATCTTCTTAAACATCGCTACGTAATCGGTATGGGATTACACATTGCAATGGACCTTAGGTTCATCCCATTGGGCTTTTCATATATATATCAAATGGCCATATCCTATGGGCCTTTTATTCATCAGATGGGCCACATAAATGGGCCACACCAATGGGTCTTATGTGCATTGCAATGGGTCAAATCCGTGGGCCTTGGATTGCATCAAATGGGCCTAGTCCCATGGACTTGCAACACATCAAATGGGCCTAAGCTCTTAGGCCTAAAATGAATCCAATGGGCCTAGCCCATAAGCATTTCATAAACCAAATGGGCCTAGCCCATAGCCCTTTTGAAATTCAAATGGGCCTAACCCATAGGCCTAAAATGATCTTTTCAAGTAGATGGACGGTCTGGATGCATCGCCTGCATCATGGTGGGTCCCACTGTCCAGTGGACAGTGCGAATAGAACACATATATCACAAAGGGGCCCCACCGTCCGCTGGACGGTGGAGTATAACACATGTATCATGGTGGGAGTCCACCGTCCACAGCTGTGGACGGTGTATTAAAACACATACATCATTTTTGTGGGTCCGTGTGGGGCCCACTGTAATGTTTAAGTGCCATCCGACCCGTTCATAAGGTCGCTCGGACCTGGATGAAGGGGCAACAAAAATTTCAGCTTGATCCAATACATCTGTGTGCCCCAAAAACTTTTCTACGATAGAATTCCATTCACACTGTTTCACGTGGTGTGGGCCACCTGAGTTTTGGATCTGTCTCATTTTTGGAGGGGGGCAACTTTAGGGGGTGGCCCATCGGATGAACGGGTTGGAATACAAATAAACATTGCTGTGGGGCCCACGTGCAGGGGCCGTGGGTGGCCAGCGGCCGCCCGCCCGCCTTTCACGGCTGCACGCAGGCGCGTGCAGCCCTGCTGCTGCTGCAGAGGCTCTGCCTCTTAGATTTTGTACTTCAAAAAAATGCCATTTTTCCGAGGTTTTTCACGTGTGGGGCTCGATAAAATTAAATTCGCTTCGGCCATTGCGTTCTGTGGCCCGTAACGATCGAAATGAGTCCAGAGTTTGAATTTTTTTTACGCTTGGAAAGTGAAATAACATAAGAAAATAGCATTTGAATGGTGAGGACGCAATATTTGGCGCTATGGCCCACCAGGTGCTCCGCTTAATCTCATCTTCTGGCTCAACGCCTAAAATGAGATAGTGAAAGGGATGGACGGCTTGGATTAGAACGATACATCAGGGTGGGGCCTATGCAGGTGGCTCACCCCAAAATTTCTTTTTTCTTTCTTTCTTTTTCCCTTTTTCATACAGGGACGTCCAGCGTCCCAGACGCTGGACGGTTGGCATTTAAGAAAATATTATGGTGGGGCCCTGATTAGGTGGGCCACCACTGATGGATGGTGTATTTCAACATTTAAGGTGGGCCCCACTTGAAGGAGAATTGGACTAAAGAATACTTCAAGGTGGGGTCCATTCAAGTGGGCCACACATTCCTATAGCATAAAAAAATAAAATAAACTAAAATAAAATAAAATAAAAGAAATAAAAGAGAGAGAGACATGGAGAGTGGGACACGGCTTGTGATGGAGGGACCCCGACATTATGGGCCCTCCCTTACAACGAATCATACATCAAGTGGGCCTTAAAGCATGAGGGGCCACCGAAATCTAAACTCAACGGTGGAGATCCCTTTCCCACTAACATTGACGGTCTAGATGACCTTTGAAATGAAAGTAAACACCATGATGGGGTCCATGGAGAATGGTCCCATCATGGAATGATCATGATGATCCAAGTGGTCCATCGACCACCTTTTAGGGTCCCAAGTGAGATCCACACCATGGATCGGTGGGCCTCACTTGGCCCATCATAAAAATAAGAAAAACTAGAATGATCTAGCACCCACCATCCGATCTTCTTGTTCCTAGGAGTTCCTTGGCACCTTAGCTTGGTTTTCAATGGTTAAGATGAGGAATGGAGGGTTGAGATGGGAGATCTTGGGATGAAGAGGTGGGCCACTTGGAGTTTAGGAAGAGAGGGAGAATTCCATACGTATGGGCTCTTGGAATTTTTTGTTGCTTGAAAATTTTGAAATGAGAAAGAGAGAAAGAGAGAGAGAGTGGTAAAGGGAGAGAGAGTGATGGATAGATTTGGTGAGTGATGGGGGTGTAAGAAATCTTTGACTTTTGAGGCTTTTGTGTAAGAGAGGTATGGGAGATGAAGACTTTTGTGACTTTTTGTGTAAGAGAGGTATGGGAGATGAAGACTTTTGTGGCTTTTTGTGTAAGAGAGGTATGGGAGATGAAGACTTTTGTGGTTGCTTGAAAAAAGGGAATAAAGTAATGTGTACTTGACATGTGATGGATTGATGAGTTGATTAATTGATGGGATTGATGTGATTGATGTGACACATCGTAGAGATTTTCTTGGGTTTCACAACGCACGACATTTTCTCACACCGAATGTTGGCCCATATCTCTTGACCAAGGTATCGCCTCGGCGCACGAGTCACGGCATCGGAACCGCAACGACGGCGCTGTCGTTATGGTATTGGTCTCGGGTTGAGTCGACTCGGGTTGTCGGTACATGAATCAGAGTCACGCGTCGATATCGTTTAAGGGTCGAAGGTTTCCGAAATTCGACCGGTAAGACCGCGGAAGTATATGGAAAGGTACGGACTAAGATACGGGTCTTACACCAGCCCATGGGCGTCTACAGTTCAATTTGGAACTCAAATGACTGGGCCACACAGGGCGGGCGCGTGAAGACCGACTGGAGCTATGCGCCTTTCATCGCATCTTACAAGGGTTTCAAGATCGACTCCTGCGAAGTCCTTACATCATCACCCCCTGGAGAGAACACAAGGCGGTGCAGCAGCATCGAGGGCCGCAAGTATTGGTGGGACAAACTGATGATGTAGGAGCTGAGTGTGCATCAGAGCCATCAGCTAATGTGGGTCCACGCCAAACACCTTGTGTACGATTACTGTGCTGACTCTGCTACGTTTCCTGTCGTGCCTCCCGAGTGCGAGCGTCGGTGATGTTGATGTGAGAAACTGTCGTTTCTGTGGGGCGAAAAAATGTAGACGGGCTTATGGGCTTTTATGGGCACACACATTGTAAAAAAAAAATAAAATGTGCTCCATGTTCTTTCATTTTTTTCTTTTCTGTTTTTACGTCGACAATGATGTAAAAAGCCTTAGATTGCAATAAAAAAAAGTGGATGCTAAGATCAAGTAGCTAGTTTACTATAATCGGTGGTCCAAACTAAGAGCGGATGGTCATATATCTTTACCTAGTGGTGAATAGTTGACTGAACGATTGGTTATGATGGACAAGTGAGAATACTTAAGTATATGATGATCTTATCTCAAAATCAATAGTCAGATGACTTAATTTATGAGTAGGCCTTGATAGGATAACTTCGCGCTTAAGGAAAAGGCTACCAAAGTGGGGTCTTCATATTTAACACTTGGTCTATATAATGGGTAATTCAAGTCATTCACATGAAGGGAAATATTATATTATGACTACCCACGAGGTTTCTTCACTTAATGGACACTAAAATCAATGGTTAAGTGAGTGATTTGTCAATTGGGTCACTTTTATAATAATCTAAGAGCCGAAATTTGACATGTATGGTTAATTTCTGATACATAGGCATGGTATAAAATTTCACATTAAACGGATTGTAGGAACCATAAAAACTAGAATTCAGGGGTCTAGGTTAATGACATTTTCATAATTATTACTGATATGGGAGTTTTGGAAAATCTAATAGTTTTATATGATTATAGGCACGTTTTTAAGTACTTCTTACAAAAGAACTTATATCTAAACCATTATAAATGAGGAATTATTCACCAAACTAATTAAGAGAATATACATATATTAACCAACATAATGGATGATAGGTGTGGTCCCAGAACTGCCTTAGAGTCTAGTTGTTCAGTTGATATATAATAGGTGTGGTCCCAGAACTTTTTGTATGGGCCCACCCGAAAGATTGTAATTTTGAGGACCAATGAAATACATCTTTTATTTTTTTTTTTAAAAAATAACATAATGGATGGTTAGATGACATGTTAAAAATAGAAAAACTTGATGGTTAGTACTCTAATCATGTATGTAAGTGGGTGTATGGTCAATTTTGTAAAAGGATGATCACAAGTGAGTTTTTGGAGTGATCAAAAGGTAGAACATGTATACCGTTAGATTCAATCGACTTGTTCACTTGTATAAGTTTCTCAGATTGTAGTTTTGATGAAGGCTTAAGAATATTCATAGGTAGCGAACAAGATGAACGGATCAAAATATCAATTTGATATGTGTACGAGTGAATGCTGAGATTAAGTGCTAGTTTACTATGATCAGGTGGTCCAAACTCAGAGTGGACAGTCATATATCTTTACCTAGCTGTGAATAGTTGACTGAATGGTTGGTTATGATGGACATGTGAGAATACTTGGGTATATGATGATCATATCTCAAAATCAACGGTCAGATAACTTGATCTATGAATGTAGATTATTCCCAACAGTTAGATTCGTGTTTGAGAATAGATGTAAGGTTAGGATAGGTAGATTGATATCGTACACATATACATAATGAGTTAAAATTCATGGTAACACTCGAGAACTTTTGATACTCGGGCATTGAAAAGTTCGGGGTGTTACGCTAGGGTTGGGGAATTTGAGGAAGAGTTAATCCTCCCTTGGAGCTTGTTTCTTTCTTTTCATTTCTTATGATAGTTGGGCCTATCGCCTTTTGTTGATACGTCCACCTAAAAGCTCTCTTTTATATATATATATATATATATAAACACCCGAAGTAGGAAACAAATCATCACACTTACATAAAACTGCATGTGCCATCGATTCTGGCCTTGTTTGGTTTTCTAAATCCATTATAAATGCCCTGCAAATAGGTAATTAATACTGTTCTACCCTGTTTGAAAATGCACTTGTATTTTTGCTTGGAAAATCGGTCCAAAAGGACTGGTTTAAATTTTTTGGCCCCACCGTGATATATATGATGTATCTGCGCCATCCATCCATTTTAGTGTAACATTTTAAGGTATGAGAAAAAAAATAAAAAAGAGGCAGATCCAACACTCAAGTGGCCCACACCAAAGGAGATAGGGGCCCAATAAGTTTTTAAAGGTAGGTGTTTGATTCCCTAAATCTTGTGGTGTGGTCTACTTGAGCTTTGGATGCCCCTCATCTGTTTGGTCATGCCCTAAATTCATTTGGGATTACAGATGGACGGTGTCGATAAGCCACAGACATCACAGTAGGCCCCACATATATTTGACGACATCCTTAATTTTAGCACTAAAAAAAGTAAGCGTCAAATCAAGCATCGATATCACTGCCGCAATTACTCAAGGAAATAATTATTACCCCATTTGCAATGTATTAATCGGGGGTTTGGAAAATCAAACACACCCTTAAGAATCAATTGAGTCTATATGTTTATTCAATCGAACATGCTAGAATTAAAATTTTAAATTATATTAATCGATCAAACCTCAAACGTCGATTGATTGAACTTGTCTAAAACTTTCCAGAGAACAATCTATTTAATGGGAAGTTCACTTGATTGATTTAGCAGCCTGTTCAATGAATCTAACTCTTCTATTTTTAGATAGATTGAAGACATCCAAACAATATACACTACGAAAAATAATTGAGGTTGTTATCTCTTATCTTGAAAACTTATCGGGAGCCCAGAAATTTTGGACCAAGTTGATATTTGTGTTTCCCCTTCGTCAATGATTATTTAACATTATAAACAGGATTAGATGGTAAATAAACATCGCGGTTAAAGGGCTGTTTGATTTTTGTGTATCAGAGAAATACCTTTGAAAAAGGTCATTATTACCTTTTTACTCTGTTTGAAATTTCAAATGTATTTTCATCTCGAAAATTGGTCCAAAAAGGCTGACTTAAATTTGTAGACCCCACTGTGATGTGCATGACATATCCACACCGTCCATCTATTTTATCAGAAGATTTGAGGGCCTAAGTCCAAAATTGAGACAAATGCAATGCTCAAGTGGCCCATACCACAGGAAATGATGGGCTTAAACGTCCACCCTTGAAAGTTATTTTGTTCATTGGGCCCAAATTAATGTTTATTTGTCATCTAACTTGTTCATGAAGTCATAAAAACATTGATGAGAGGTAAACACAAATATCAGCTTCATCTGAAACTTCTGAGGGGCACATCAATTTTTATACGGTAAGCATCCAATTTCCATTGTTTCCTGTGGTGTGGTCTATTGGAGCTTTGGATTTGCCTCATTTTTGGGTTGATGCCCTAAATGAGGTTGACATATAGGATGAAAAGTGTTGAAACATCACGTACATCACAGTGGGCCCTACATTCATTTGGCAACCATCCTCAGTTCTAGTGCTGAAAAGTTAAGCTATCAATGTCTCCGTAAGAAACGATGCAGTAATTACTTGGGTAAGTAATTATTACCCATTTACCAGGTAATTACCTCTTATGTGAAAAGTCAAACATGCCCTTCATGTAAGATGTAATTATTGGTAAATGGGTAATAATTACTTACCCAGGTAATTACCACATCGTTTCTTACACCGATGTTGACTGCTTAACTTTTTGGTTCATCGTTTCTTACGCCGACGTTGACAGCTTAACTTTTCGGTGCTAGAACTGAGGATGGCTGTCAAATGAATGTAGGGCCCATTGTGATGTACGTGATGTATCAACATCGTTCATCCTCTATGTCAGCCTCATTTAGGGTATGAAACCAAAAATGAGGCAAATCCAAAGCTCCAGTGAACACACCACAGGAAACAATGGAAATTGAATGCTTACCGTATAAAAATTTATGTGGCCCTCAGAAGTTTTAGATGAAAATGATATTTGTGTTTACCCCTTATCAATGTTTTTATGACTTCATGAACAGGTTAGATGACAAATAAACAATAGTGTGGGCTTAATAAACAAAATAACTTTCAATGGTGGACGTTTAAGGCCATTGTTTCCTGTGGTATGGGTCACTTGAGCGTTGCATTTATCTTAATTTTAGACTTAGGCTCTAAAAGCTTCTGATAAAATAGATGGACGGTATGGATATGTCATGCACATCAGAGTGGGGTCAACAAATTTATTTTAATTTTTCTAGACCAATTTTCGAGGGGAAAATAGGTTTGAAGGGTATTTTCCTACTACACAAAAATCAAACAGGCCTAATAATCGAACGATCCCTTGAGCTTTAGATTCGATGCTCATGCCATAAATGAGCTGAAAAACATGCGTAAACTATGTGATAAAACACACACATCATGGTAGGGTTGACAGAACCACGTCCGGCGCCGTCTCGGTTGTCACGAATATCTATCAGAGATTTTCGATCAACTCGATCATCGGCGAAGTGATAACATGGTCAGTAGAGGTCGTCTTATCTCGGTCTAACTTATGATAAACTGATGATCCCCCGTTTATCGCCCCCACACAAGGGCCCACATGCTGAGTGTTCCAAATGATTTGAACCGTCCATATTCTTTACTAACACATATAAACTATTTTCCCATAATCACGCTTCAGAGAGGAACCTTAGCTCTAAAATGTTCAGATTTCAATCCAATCTGTTGATGAGAATTTCTGGTGAACCCTTCGCTCTTCTCGTCTCTCACCTGCACAATATCAAATACAAAGGGGACCCTGGCTAGAGCTGGGGAACCTCCGATGCCTAAGTCAGTTCTCAGGGATGATAGCGAAAGCTTTCTGAGTTCAATTTTCCATACCTTTCATCATGGTGGAGATGATTATTTATAGGCATGGGAAAGCCCTAACGTGTGGGGATTCTCTTCCTATCTTTACGGAGATTTGATATTCTAGGCAGATTTCACTCAATCCCGAGATCCTCGTCTAGATCTTCGGGATGATATTATGCATTGATTTTCTCTCACTCAGCTCGGCCGATTCCGACTCATATGATGGATGATCTCGGCTGGCTTACGAGGATAAGATTTTTACCTTCTATCGGGTAGGAATAAACTCGGCTCTCTTCCGTCATCCTTCCTTATCCCATAACCAACATTATCAACTTGTTGAGTCGGTTTATTCTGTCGGTCGGATGGCTGATAGCTTTCTGATTTTTAGTCAGCTCACGTAGACGCTGCTAACTCATCGACCGAGTTAACTTAAGTCATCTCATACTTTTGCCTCTTAGCCATGTGCAATTATTCTCTCGTCCCTGATTATTGCCTCGGACAATTTGAGCAGTACGAGTAGGGTTGACCTATTCCATATCTGAGTCTCCGGACTTAACATATTTTTCCCCAACAGTGAGCCCCCTTACTCCTTGTGCCTTTCGAGATACCAAGGAGTAATGAGTTCTTAAGTCGGTTTACATCAGAGGTCGAGGTCATAATGAGACATTTAATGCTTTTTGAGTCATCCTTAATGGGTTACGGTTCATTTTCTAAGGTCGCACGAGCGGCCAGCCATCAAGTCATTTCTTCCACGTATGGGCGTCCGACGCGTGGCAAAGGCGTCAGTCGGCATGCGCCACGTGTCGAGTGGGGGAGTCGAAGTGAGCGTCATTTCACCTGCTTATTAATTGTCTCTGCCACGTGGCAGGGCTATAAAAGGAGGGAGAGGCATGCGTTTCACATTTCTGCTGCTGCCTCTCCCTTTTCGTTCTTTTTCTTTTTCTTTCTTCTTCTCTTCCTCCCGCACTGTCAACGTTAGGCTTCCATTTTCGATGTTTCCTCCTCGTTTGCTTTCTCTTGCGGTTGTCATTGCTATCTCCGGTGAGTTCTTCCCTCCCTTTTCATTAACATTGATGGCAATGCACGGCTCTCAGAGCCCCCGGGAGGGAACTTCTGGTGACGAGGGTGAAGTGTAGCATTTTTGGAACGTTGCGGAATCACTCTCTTTGCTGGCAGAGATTTTCGTTGATGCAAACACCGCTTTCCTTTCTGAGAGGACTGCTGGGCCATCGGCAGAGCGTCTCGCTTCGGTAGGTCCTTCTCGAGGTGAATCATCCCTGATAACTCGCCTAGGGAGACCCAATCCTACAATGGATTTGTTGGAGGAGGAGGAGGAAACAGGGATTGTTGAGGGAGCCTCTGAGTCGGCTCCTGTAAATCAGTCGGAACAAGCTTCTGAGGCATCTTCTAAGGGAGAAGAGACTGAAGATGACTTAAGTGGTCCGGTTCCTTCTGTCCTAACTGAATCGGACTTAGATCGGATCTGAGTTGGATATCATGTCCCTGAGTCAGTTATACTTCACCTTCCTCGTTCGAATGACTTACCCGACCATCCGCCTGCTGGGATGGTCGCGATTTTTCAAGTCTTGATGCAATGCGGCTTGCGTCTACCCCTTCAGCCTATTGCCCGAGACTTTCTATCTCATCTCCGAATTGCTCTTAGACAGGTCATCTCGAATGGGTGGAGGAACTTGTTCGGGTGTGCAGTGTTGTGGGCTGAGTTAGAACAGCCCCCACTGACAGTCGACGAATTCCTCCATTTATATCAAGTTCGACCGAACCCAAATTTTTTCGGCTTTTATGTTTTGAGTTCCTGGCATGATAAGGGCAGTTCTCTGATAACTAACCCTCCAACTTCTAAAAAGCATTGGAAAGAAAGGTGGTTTTAGGCATGTGGTCGCTGGGAGACCGCCGAACCCGTGCCTTTTGAGCCTCGAGTCTCTCGAGTGTTCCGCAAAGCAGGTGACCTGTCTCATCATTTCTTTCCTATCTTTTCATGCCGAGTTACTTTGTATCTGATGGATGGTACTTTGCAGATATTCTGAAGAAGAGGCAGAAGCTTGGATTCGGCAGCTTAGATCGGATCAAGGATCTGAAAACACTAAGTGCGGAAGATCAGTCCTGGAAGGTGCTATTGCAGATGGAGCGTCTTCATCTTGCAGGTCTAGATTCGGCTGTCACAGGTAACTCTTATTGCATCATTACATCTTCTTTGAGCTTTATCTGATTTATCTTTTTCCTCTTTCAGATCTACCTAAAGCTTGGCCTTATCTTAAATCGACTTCATCGGAGATGGTTGAAGCTCACCCTTCCCTCAAGCCGATCTCTAAGGCGAAGGCTCCTCCAAGGTCGGCGCTCCTATTGGAGGCTCGGCTTTCAAAGAAGTCGAAGACGGCTCCAAAAGCCAAGGAGCCTGTTGCCTCGGCTGCTCCTCCTCCAACCACCCCGACCGTGGTAGTACTTTTCGACCCTGACGAAAAGGTGGAAGAGACGGCGATGGCTCCTCCAAAGTCTCGGGCGGCTTCCGAGCCAAGGCCCGCAACCGAGGAAGTCCAAAGGCAGAGAGAGGTGCCGAGAGGGGAATCTTCAAGAGGGGAGATGACTCAACAGGAACCGTCACCCTTTCAGAGGGTTATATTAGGGATGGTTCCTTGGGCCATCACTCACGGGAGCGAAAGAGACTTTGCAAGTCTTTACAATGCTCCCACAATGCAAACCCTCTGTCAAACGGTGAAGATGCTCTTCGAGGTAATACACCTTCCTTTTGTTTCTTTCTTTCTGGTCTTGAGTTTTTGTCTTAACTTGGCATTTGTTGTTTGCAGTTGGCCCCTTGCATGGTCAAGGCTTGATCATACCTGACTGCTACTCAGAAGCTTACAGTCGAGGCTGAGGGGAGCCGTGAGATTGTCGAAGGTCGGATAGGCATCATGACTGGCGACTTGTAGCTCACCAGGAAGGTTGTCGAGGATGCGAAGAAGGCAACAGATGATGCTAAGGCCGAGAGTGCCCACATGGCGTCGCTGCTACCGTCGGTCGAAGAAGAAAACCAGTGACTTCTCCGCATCCACGCTACATGTGAGCACACTTTGGCTCAGGCTAAAGCTGATGATACGGCGCTCATTCAGCGGGCTTAAGAAGAGGTCGGCCGGGCCAATGAAGCCAAGGACCAGGCTGTAGAAATCTTTCTTGAATCTAAGAAATTTGAGGAGGAGAGGGACTGCTTGTATCAGGCGGGATACAGAGATTGCGTCCTGCAAATGAAGGAAGCTTTCCCCGGCCTTGATCTTTCTGTCTTTGAGGTTGCCCCGAGTCCTAGAGATACAGAAGTTGGTGAAGAGACTCCTGTTGCTACTGAGGCTGATGTTTCTGGGACTGCGTCAGGAGTAGTCCAATCTGGGACTGCTTCGAGAACAGTCCAATCTTGGACTGCTTCGGGAGTGCCTCCGACCGAGGAACAGTGACCGTGCTTCATTTTTGGCACTCACGTCAGCATAGTGTCTGGTTTTGGCGACGACCGAGTCTGGACTTCTTTAGGTACCATCGTCAGCTCTTTGAGCTAACCTTCCAAGGCCGACTTGGGAGCATCTGTGACTGAGAGAGATCACTTTTTTAGTCGGGGCCAACTTTGTGTTCTTTCAATGTAATTGGAGTAGAATCTGATGTAACCTGATGTGACTGATGTAACCCGATGTAAAACACTTAACGTGATGAATGGAAATTCTTAGTTTTATTAAGTCGACTCAGTTTACATGTCTTTTTGTTCTTTCAACCCATTATGGCCGACTTAAGGATAATAGATTTTAAGGTGCTCGGCCTTCCAGGGGTGAGGCAGTAGCTACCCGTCTAGGTTTTCCAATTGATATGTTCTGGGTCAGATGGTACTTGAGACGACATAGGGTCCTTCCCAATTGGGTCCTAGTGTGCCTGTACCAACTTCTTTTGTATTTGGGAACGTTCTCCGGAGGACCATGTCCCCAACTCGAAATTTTCTGTTTTTAACTCGGGAGTTATAGAACCGAGTTACTTGTCTCTGCCGAGCCATCATTCGCAGTCGAGACTCTTCTCTTTTCTCTTCTATTAAGTTGAGCTCGAACGATAAGAGTTCCTCACTGTCTGGTTCATTATACAAATCGACCCGTGCTGAATGTATCCCAATCTCGACCAGGGTAACCGCCTCCGAGCCATATAACTGAGGGAGAAAGGCGTTTCTCCCATAGCGGTTCGGGCAGTGGTTTAGTAAGCCCATAGTATCTTCGGGAGTTCCTCGGCCCACTCTCCCTTGGCTCGGTCAAGCTTCTTTCGAAGGTGCTATTTGATGATCTTGTTAACAGCCTCGACCTGCCCATTCTTCTGAGGGTGATGGGGCGAAGCGTATACGTTTCGGATCCCGAGATTGCTACACATCTCCCAAAACTGTCGGTTATCGAATTGTCTCCCATTGTCAGTAACAATAGTCCGAGGTATCCCGAACTGACACACGATGTTCTTCCATATGAAATCTGTGATCTTTTTTTCGATTATTCTGGCTAATGGCTCAGCTTTGGCCCATTTGATAAAGTAGTCTACTGCCACCACAACAAACTTGGTCTGACCCTTGCCTAAGGGGAGCGGTCTGATGATGTCAATTTTTCACTGTGTAAAGGGCTAAGGGCCAGTCATGGGGGTCAACTCTTCGGGAGGCTGTCTCGAAATTGCTGCAAAATGCTGACACTTATCGCACCTTTGAACGAGCTTCGTAGCGTTATATTGTATGGTCGGCCAATAATATCCTTGTTGCAAGACTTTGTGGGTGAGTGATCGTCTGCCCGAGTAGTTTCCACACATCCCCTCATGTTCTCCCATAACGCATAGTCAGCTTCATGGGAATTTAAACATCATAGTAAATGGATGTAAAAATTCTTCTTATATAGCAGCCCATTTAATATGGTGTAGCGTGACGCTCGGATCTTTAATTGTCGAGCCTCGGCATGATTCTCGGGCAGTGTCCCTTCGTTGAGATACTGGAGGAAAGGATCGAGCCAGGTGGGTTCCGACTTAATGGCATGTACAGTCTAGTTGATCGATTCTTGGATCGGTTCGTTGATACTTGGCTTAGCTACAAACTCGATCGGAGCTGACCTGGGTATATCACTTTCTTTAGTCGAGGCAAGTTTAGTTAGTAAATCGGCTTTAGCATTCTCGGTCCTGGGGATCCGAGTTACTTTGCATTGTCGAAATCCGCTGATTAATTCTTTGGTTTTTTCCATATATGCCTTCAATTATTCTTTGCGTGTTTGATAAACGCCGGTGACCTAACTGACGACCAACTGTGAATCGCTGAAAACATTAAGGTGAGTCACACCCAAACGGGCCGCGAGTCGAAGGCCAAGCAATAAAGCTTTGTACTCTAGTGTGTTGTTAGAGGCTTGAAATCCAAGTCGTAAGGCATACTGCATGTAGGTTTGATCAGGCGTTTCTAACACTACCCTAGCCCTGCTTGCCTTAGAGTTAGAGGAGCCGTCGACAAACAGATTCCAGGGGATGGGGATGGGATGTGGACCGAGAGAAGCGGACGTTGATGTTACGGTGGATGGGTCAGATTTTGCCTCTGCGTCGGCCTGTGGAGTTAATTCGACAATGAAGTCGGCCACGACCTGTCCTTTAATTGGGGTTTTGGTTTGTACTGGATGTTGAACTCGCTCAATTCTATAGCCCACTTCATAAGTCGGCCGGAAGCTTCAGGTCTCATAAGGATCTGGCGCAATAGAAGGTCAGTCATGATGACAATGGTGTGAGCTTGAAATTATGGCCGGAGTCATCGTGAAGAGACTACCAAGATCAAGGCTACTTTTTCCAGGGACGGGTACCTTGTCTCTGCTGGTAGTAATGCCTTAATGACATAATACACTGGCAATTACTTTCCATTATGTTCTCGTATCAGAGCCGAACTAATTGCTGTGTAGATACTGCAAGGTATAGTAGCAGTGCTTCTCCTGGCTCGGGTTTTGACAAAAGAGGTGGAGACCCGAGGTAAGACTTCAGTTGCTGGAACGTCGCTTCACACTCTTCTGTCCATTCCATTGATTGTCGTCCCCTCAATTGCTTGAAGAACGGGAGACATCTATCGATGGCTCGGGACAGGAAGCGGTTAGTGCGGCTATTCGTCCGGTCAGCCTTTGTACATCTTTGATCATTTTTGGGGATTCCATGTCGAGCAATGCTTTAATTTTCTCAGAATTTGCCTCAATTCCTCGCTGACTGACCAATAATCTCAGAAACTTTCTCAAGCTTACACCAATAGCACATTTGCTCGTATTTAACCTCATTTTGTATTTGCTCAAAGTTAGGAGCATGTCTTCTAGGTCAGCTATATGGTCGGCTGCGAGTATACTTTTGACAAGCATGTCATTTATGTATACTTCCATAGTTCGGCCGATCTGCCGAGCGAACATTTTATTCACCAACCTTTGATACGTTGTGCCAGCATTTTTCAAACCAAATGGCATCACTCGGTAATAATAAAGTCCTTTGTTAGTGACAAAGGTAATCTTAGATTTATCAGGTTGATGCATTACAATTTGGTTATACCCAGAATATGCATCCATAAAACTGAGTAATTCATGCCCTGCTGTGCTGTCTACCAACTGGCCGATTCTCGGGAGAGGAAAGCTATCCTTGGGCCAGGCTTTATTCAAATTTGTATAATCAATATAGACGCGCCACTTCCCGTTAGCTTTTTTCACCAGAACGACATTGGCCACCCATTCCGGATAGTATATTTCTTCTATGAACTTTGCTTTGAGAAGCTTGCCGACTTCCTCTTCGATGACAGCATACCTTTCTGGGCCAAGAGGATGTCTTTTTTGTCGGATCAGTCGATAGGTCGGAACGATGTTGAGTCGGTGCGCATGACCGAGGGATCGATCTCAGGCATATCATCATGACTCCAAGCGAATATGTCCACATGTCGTCGAAGTAGAGCTATTAGGCTGTCTTTGAGCAGGGGCTTCAGGGATGATCCGACCCGTACTACCTTTAATTCATCTGTCTCGGCCAGGGGTACCGAGACAAGATCTTCCACCGGTTGCCCACGTTTATGCGTCTCAATTATAGGGTCCAGCGACTCAATCATTGATATTTCGATCGAGGCTTTCACTGCTGTGGTATAGCAGCGTCGAGCATCTTGCTAATCTCCCTCACGATTCCTATTCCTGAGTCAGTCGAGAATTTCATGAAAAGGTGGTATGTGGACACCGCAGCTTGTAAGAGACTCAAAGTAGGTCGGCCAAGTATAGCATTGTAAACCGACGTCTGGTCGATAATCAGGAAGTCTACCATCACTGTCGTTGGATGTGGGGGATTCCCGACAGCGAGCGGTAATGAGGCGATCCCTTCTGGGAGCACTTGTCCGCCAGAGAATCAGCTCAATGGGGTTCGAACCGGGCGTAATGTCGATCGTTCAATACCCATTTTGTCAAACGCTTGAGTGAAGAGTATATCCGCAGATGACTTAGTGTCGACGAGAATAGGGAACACTTTTCTGTTTGCAATGGTGAGAGTGATGACCAGTGCATCATCATGAGGATGATGGATGCCTCGGGCGTCTTCCTCGGTGAATGAGATACAATACTTTTCTCGTTTCTTTTCCTTCGGAGGCCGATGCAGTACGAAAACCTCAGATTCAGGCCGACTGATACTCCTAGCGTGATTTTTTCGTGCATTGTTAGAATCACCCCCGCCCCGGGGACCACCGATGATCGTTCGGATCTCTTCCGTGACTCGGTTTTCACTCAGGCGTTCTTCGGCAGATCCGGTTCTTTCAACATGTTCTCCGAGTCGGCCTTCTTTGATGAGTCGCTCGATTTTCTCCTTCAAGTGATAGCAATCACTTGTGTTGTTCCCATGATCATGATGATAGTGGCAATATTTTTTTTTGTTCCGCCGATTAGGATTGCCTCGCAATTTATTAGACCAGTTAACGAAACCTTCATTTTTTATTTCCATTAACACCTGCTCCGGATTTTTATTCAGGGGAGTGTACGTGGAGAATTTTCTGTCGGGTCGCTTGCTTGACTTTCCTTCATTGTGCGGTCGATCATCCTTATGCTTTCTCCCTTCCGCCGAGTCGGCTTCTTTCTTGGAAGACTCTTTGGCCGAGGATTTTGTGTTATGGGCCGTTTCACACAAGAGTCGCGTTTCTTCGGCATTTACGTATTTATCCGATCGAGCCATAAACTCGCCCAAAGTTTTCAACGGGTTTTTATCCAAGGATGCTAGAAAAGGCTTATCTCTAACTCCTTGCATGAGTGAGTTAAGTGTTGTCTCTTCCGAGTATTTTCGAATCTGAAGAGATTCAAAGTTGAAGCGCTTGATATAATCCTTCAGTAGCTCTCCTTCCTTTTGAACTATGTTGTTCAGATGTGCGGGCGGCTTCAGTTTCTTTTTTTCGCCGATAAAGTTGGTGAGGAAGGCATCACTGAGTTTTGTGAAAGAACTGATAGACTTCGGTTTCAACTGTTTGAACCAAAGCCGAGCCACGTTAGTCAGCGTGAGGGAGAAGGCTCGACACATAATAGCGTTTGAGGCATCATGCAACTCCACATAAGTTCTGAAGCATTCAATATGCTCAGTTGGATCGATTTTTGAAAAAAAGGAGTAATCTGGGGCAGGCGGAACCTCTCCGGTAACCGAGCTCACATTACTTCATCCACAAATGGAAAAACTTTTACCTCAGACTTGGTCCGGTATGTATTCTGACCTTCCTTCATATCCGCCATCTCTCTCACCATTTCTTCCCGAACTTCCTTTTTGAAGTCTTGAATATCAGCTCTCCACGGCTCTGCGCTTTCTGTCATTTCTTCCATGGGAAGCCGATTGCTCTTCCTTTGATCTATTCTATGACGTAAATCAGAGGGGGGTAATATGGCTGTTGCCGAACGAGTCGGTGCTGGTTCATTCGGACCTTGGTGCTAACTCGGTTGATGGAGCGATAGCGGGGCAGTAGGTTGAGGAACGGATGCTGGCGGGGGAACCTGCGCTGTCTCGTGATGTGGCTGCATCTGCTGATTATACAGCTGCTCCAGCATCTGCTTCATGACATTCATATCGGATCGCATTTCTTGAACCTCTCGATCCAACCGCTCATTCCCTCGATCCTGCCGACTATTGGCCGCTGCAAATGCTACGGGTGGAGCTGCTGGCGGTACCGCTGGTGGGGCTTCTTGAGCCACGCTGGCAGCGGCTTCACCAGCTTCACTTTGATCCACTCTTCTAGTTCTTGCCATTAACCCTTGTGAATTTGTTTGCTAACCCTTCAGATAGAGCGTGAAAAATGGCTTTTTGCTCGTGTTCCCACATACGGCGCCAAACTATTGATGAGAATTTTTGGTGAACCCTTCGCTCTTCTCATCTCTCACTTGCACAATATCAAATACAAAGGGGACCCTGGCTAGAGTTGGGGAACCTCCGATGCCTAAGTTAGTTCTCAGGGATGATAGTGAAAGCTTTCTGAGTTCAATTTTCCGTACCTTTCATCGTAGTGGAGATGACTATTTATAAGCATGGGAAAGCCCTAACGTGTGGGGATTCTCTTCCCATCTTTTCAGAGATTTGATATTCTAGGCGGATTTCACTCAATCCCGAGATCCTCGTCTAGATTTTCGGGACGATATTATGCATTGATTTGCTCTCACTCGGCTCGGCCGATTCCGATTCATATGATGGATGAGTCTCGACTGGCTTACGAGGATAAGCTTTTTGTCTTCTTTCGGGTAGGAATAGACTCGGTTCTCTTTCGTCATCCTTCCTTATCTCATAGTCGACATTATCAACTTGTCAAGTCGATTTATTCTATCGGTCGGATAGCTTATAGCTTTCTGGCTTTTAGTCGGCTCACGTAAACGTTGCTAACTCATCGACCGAGTTAACTTAAGTCGTCTCATACTTTTGCCTTTTACCCATGTGCAATTATTCTCTCGGCCCTAACTATTGCCTCGGACAACTTGGGCAGTACGAGTAGGGTTGACATATTTCATATCTGAGTTTCCAGACTTAACATATTTTTCCCCAACATGATACATTGAAAACATTCTTTTTATTGTTCTAACATCATCCCCACGTAGCGATGGTTGCAGAAATCCGTACAGTGCAATCTTTTTCTGGCGTCTCATACAGTATGAACTCTCCAAGGTTGGTTCCCATCATGGATCACAGCATTTGGGACCATTGCTCAGCGACGTACAGATGAATTCTAAGTCGCGACAGATACAAAACGAACTCTGGTCAATATACGCGGCTCTGGTGGTCCGAAAGACACTGAATTGTTGGATTATCGCTTGAAGAGGAGATTTGCTTCACACGTACAAAATGGCATGCATATGAGAAATCCTGATCATTCATCAGGATAGGTCCAGAAAAAAGATTCTGTTGACCAAAATATGATGGTCCATTAATTAGTGGGCCAGGCTATGTTCTTAACATAATTTGATCCTTCCATTTTTTAATGAACATGTGGATCACCTAGTTCTTAGATAAGAGTTCATTTTTTTTTCTCTTCAATTCATAATCAAGTGGGCCCATCTGATGAATGGTTCAGATCTAGTACATGTATTCCGATTTCGACCTTTTACAGCAGACCTCGTTTTTAATCTCTGATCACACGAATCGCTGTGGCATTCTCGTTTTTCGTTCCACGGTGAAAAAACGCAGTGGCATTTGGCGCGAGGAGCGATCGAAGAAGAGATTCGCGGTCCCGCTTCAGGATGCGTATTGAGTAAGATTCCCTTTTTGCGTACAGCATACTGTATCGTTTGTGGTCCGCGGCGTTTACTGTTGCAGTATTAAAAGCAGTGTATAATAATATGGCCAAATTAATTATAACAATTATAATTTTTCAACTTTGACAGAACAGAGGATTCAACCCAATGCGTATTAGGTTCCGGGCTTATTTGGACGGATGGATTGAGAAGGATTAGGTAGGATAGGATTCAAAAAAACATAATTATTACCGATGGCAGGAATTGTCCCCTGTTACCGTGAGATAAGCTTAATTCCCAGCTTTATTTGTAATACAGTGGTGTATTGAATGGATATACTCACCATCATTTGAAACTATTGAGAATAATGCACGTGTGTTATATCTAAACTGTTCATTTGTTTTGTAATCTCATTTTATGGCATAAGCTTAAAAATGAGATAGATCCAAAACTTATGTGGCCCCAAAGAAGTTTTCAATGGTAAGTATTCAATCCCCGTTGCTTTCTATGGTGGGGTCCACTTGAGCTTTAGATTTACCTAATTTTTTGGCTCATTCTCTAAAATGATCTCGAAAAATCGATAGACAGTGCGGATATAGCCCACACATCACGGTGGCACCTAAACAACTTGCTAACATTGAGTGAAATTGGCACAGAACCCAATGCAATTCCATCTTATCTAATTCCAATCTTTTCCATTCTTCTAAACATGAAGTGGAATTGGCACAGGACCAGATGCAATTCCATCCCACCTAAGCCCATCTAATACCACGCGCCAAACATGCTCTGCCCTCACCGTAGGCCCACCTCAATGCATGTGTTGTATGTCCACATTGTCCATGTAACACCCTGAAAATCGGGGGTCGTGTATAACAAAAAAGATTATGATTCGATGTTGTCTGATTTAAAGCATTCACATGAGTAAAATTATACCAAAACTGCAATTCATACTTCAGATCCAGTGATAAAAGCAAGCGGAAGACTAAACAATATATATATCACTGTAAGGAAAAACAAAGTAGATCTCATATGTCTCTAAAGTATGAATACATCTCTGAGTCTCATATACATATACATGAATAAAATCAAATGTTCAAAATAGTCCCACTGAAGTCCCATTAACCCAGGTCGCCTACGCAAAGCCATCATGATACTGCATGTACGAGAACTCATCCTGGTCCTCGTCGAAGTCTGGCTCTGCCTCCTGGATCTCAGCATCACCTGCATCTACAACAGGGTCTGGTGGGTGTTACAAACACCATCCCGTAACGTGGGAGTGAGTGATCAACTCAGTGGAATCATAGAGCAAAGATTAGCATGTTCACAAATCAATCATGCGATAATAGTAAAGCAGTAAATCAGACAATCCTAATACTGTTGTTAATGCAAGATGACATGACGTGATGTATGCCCTCACCGACGATCTCCCTCATACGGCACCATCTTACGACCGCGGCATGCAATCGACCCTCAAGTGCTCCACATCTTCTAGGCACATGCAATGGCATGGTGACATGATTTTCAAGTTGTTATTAGTCTATTCAAACAGCAGGATTGGAAAACTAAGGTACTTTCCTTGTATCAATCCCGACACAGATCCTGTCTAGGGTCGTCACTCCTAGTAATCTCATACGATGTATATTTTGTAGGTCGCTGCAAGGGCTGCCAGGGCTGTTGCTCGCACTCATTGCACCGCTCCCCCATCACCTTATCAAAATAGGCCTACTGTACTCTACTGCTACTGAAGGGTCGTCGCCTCCCGTAGACTCAGAATACGCTCGCGGTCACTACAAAGGACTCGTCGCCTGATCAGTGTAGGCCGACAGCTAGAATATAGTGTCCCATACCACCATAATCTGCTCACGAGACTAGGTGCTCACTGGTCACTACGGGGAGGTTTGTGGCCCCCAACGTAGGCCGACAACTCGACCACAGTGTCCCATACCACCATGCCCAGCTCATGAGTCTTCATGGATCAAGGTATCATGGTTAATAGGATTTACAATGGTAAGTTCAGTACCCTAGGTTCAAGCAGTTATAACTCATACAAGGTGAACATACATCGACCAGTCGGGTTACTTGACAGGCTCAACTAGTGCGATCGCATCTCAAGTCGAACGACATGAAGTGCGTAAAACACTTCGCGTGGCCTAACCACTGCTGCCAACTCCAAACACGACTCGCGTTCATCGACGCGTCGTTCGTGGCCAAGACTAGCCAACCACGAATTCGATCGGTTACCGACTGCCTAGACTAAGTATAGTCCCAAACAATTATGGAATCACATCAGCAATTTATGTAGGAGTATTGGAATTGAAATACAATCATGTGAGCATGTTAACACATGTTATAACATACAACTTAAGTAAATCTTCAAGCACATATATTTCATGCATTTAGTGAAATCATGCATATAGTCAACATGTAGGAAATCATTTAGATCAGCATATTAATTGAGAAATCCATCTCAAACTAATTCATAACATCATTTAATTCAATATATACTAATACAAGCATTTATACAAACACATACACTACACACTTAAGTCTACATATAGTATGTCGACCCGAAGTGCGCAATTAGGCGAATCTCTTCGCCAAACTAATTATGCACGTATTCCTAACTTCCTAATGCGACAACAAACCATGTCAATCACATCAGCAAAATATGAATGTAATCTATACTTCCTACAAATGACTAAAATGCCCTAAATCTCATATTCTTCGTTGATTTACGAAACAGGAAACGGATAGCATGTTGTACAGGTCAAACGGCGATGCCGTCGATAATCTACTATTAAACAACATTGAAAGCGTTGGAAACCGTCAATCAAAGCGTCTAAAATCCTCACCTAGTCTCTTATAGACGTGTCGTTTTGAACGGAGCGTATATGCTTCGTCAATGGCGATAAGAGAACCTATTTTACAAGATCTATTGGTTAAAAAGCTATGGATCTTAGTGATCCCCAAATCAGCAACTTCTAGGGTTAGTTATTACCTGAAAACGCGGAAGAATCACCGGCTTGGTGATCAAGAGGTGTTGCTTAGGCACTAGTAACAGGTGGCACGAAGACTGGAAAAATTCCTTCTACACTCTCTCTCAAACTCTCACCTTTTCTCTCTCCCAATCTAGGGTTTCTTGCAATTTCGGATGGGAGAGAGGAGTGAGGGTTTCAAGCCCTTTTATAAGCCCAAAAATGTCGAAAATAGACTCCGGTACAAAGTTTACTTAGTGCATATCCAATTCAGGGCTGTTTCGGTCCAAAAGATATTTTTTGGTGGTCTCCTGGCCGAATGCGATCGGACTTAAGCTCATGCATACCAGATCTAGCACGTATTAAGTTTTCAGTCCGGCAGGGTCCGCAGATCGCATGTGGCGGGCCAGTTTCAGTTCAGCGGTCACCGCACGTAGATCAGGGCTGAAAGTCTCATGATAAAAAATAGAAATTTCTCCTGATCCGAGGGTGTAATCTGGCTGAATTCTGACGGTCAGAACGCTCAATACTGATGCGTCAAGTCGTGTGCTAGATTTGAATTTAAAATTCCAATTCTGTCCCTATTCGCACTCTTTTCGGTCTGGGCTCAATGAAATAGCCTATGATTATCGGTTTGACTTGATTTTCGAAATGAGTGTCAAGTCCAGCTAGGCGGTTCTAACGGTCTAAGATAGGAGGTATCGGACTTTCGACGCGCGGTATAGATCCAATACAAAGATTCAAAGTGGTCCAGAGAACAAACCTGCTTAGAGTTTGGTCCGAGGTTATAGAGTATTGTAGGGTCATTAGTTCTACTCGATTTGGGTCTTGTAGAACGTATTTAAAGTGATCAGGGACTATTTTCCAGCTACTCCAGCGTTGAGCTAGATAACTTAGTCATATTTTCTAAAAGAATTAATTCTACGCAATTTCGGGTCGAGTTGGTACTCGAGCCTAAGTATGAATTTTTCACGGGCGTTACAGTCCATCTATTTTTTCAAATCATTTTAAAGCATGGTCCCAAAAATGCCTCAAATGAGTCAAATCCAAATTGCAAGTAGACCATCGTTCAAGCTGAGAAGTTTGTGTATTCCAATATCATGTTAGTGACACAACGCATGCATTGAGGCAGGCCAACAGTAAGGATCGAAAAAATTACGCAGATCCAAATCCTAGGTGTTCTTGGACATGTATGGCTCATGGCATTTAACTGTGGGGCCCACCTGAGAAGTGGGTCGGATCTCTCACACATGTGCACAAGTGGGCAGTTGTGCAGCTAACCTCCACGACACTTGAATTCAACTTTTACATATATAAAAAAGAAATAATAACGTTGCCCGTTCAAGCCTCTGCCATCCAAATTGCAATAAGACATCCAAAACCTGTCACCCCATGTGCAGATGTAAAACCCTTTTATATCTTTCTCTCTCCGGGAGGAGCTCTATGGAGCCCACCGCTCTTTAGGCCCTGTTTGGCCGGGCCGATTCAGAGGGATTAGGAGGGATGGGATAGGGATATGCCAGACAAGCCAAACAGACCCGATGAACTTGTCCCGGGATATAAGCAAACCCATGGATCTTAAACCAATCCACTGACATCACCATCATTACGTTAAAATTGATCCCATCCCTCCTAATTCCATTCAATTGTACACCTTGTCTCGGGATATAGCAAACCCATGGATCTTAAACCAATCCATCATTACCTTAAAATTGATCCCATCCCTCCTAATCCCATTCAATCATACTCCCGGCGTGTTTGGTTGGTCGGATTAAAAGAGATTGGAAGATAAAATCCCGGGATATGCTGGGCGTGCCAAACAGACTCAGGTGAACTTGTCCCGGATACAGCAATTCCATATATCTTAAACCAGTCCACCGACACCACCATCGTTACCTTAAGGGCCTGTTTGGCCAGGCAGATCCCACGGTATTAGGAGGGATGGGATCGACAATATCCTTGGATAGGCATGACGAGCCAAACAGGTCCGGTGAACTTGTCCCGGGATGTAAGCCATCCCATGGATCTTAAGACAATCCACTGACATCACCATCATTACCTTAAAATTGATCCTATCCCTTGGTTGAATGGATTGGAAGGTAAAATCCCAGGATATGGGGGGCGTGTCAAACAGACCCAGTAAACGTATCCCGGGATATAAGCAATCCCATGGATCTTAAGACAATCCACTGACCATCATTACCTTAAAATTGATCCCATCCCTCCTAATACCATGGGATCTGCCCGGCCAAACAGGCTTTAAAATTCATCCCATCCCTCCTAATCCCTTGGAATCTGTCCAGCCAAAGAGGCCCTTATGGTTATTATCCATTCTGTTCATCTATTTTTACAAACCAATTTACGACATAAATTTAAAAATGAGGCAAAACCAATGCCCAAGAAAGCCACACAGTGGGGACTGAACATCCACCATTAAAAACTTCATAAGGCCACGGAAGTTGGTTTTGGATCAAGCTGACGTTTTCGTTTTCCCTTCATCAATGTTTGTGAGACCTTATGAACTGGTTGGATAGGAAATAAACATCAGTATGGGCCTAAAGAAGGTTTAAACGGTGAGTGTCATTATCACTACTATTTCCTGTGGTGTGGTTAACCTGAGCTTGGATCTGCCTAATTTTTGGGTTCACATTTCAAAATGATACGTGAAAATGGATGAACGACATTGATTAAACTGATACATCACCGTGGGCCCACAGAGACGCATGATGCAACCGCTTGCCTTTTATCTCTCCCTCTCTCGCTCCCTCCTTCGGACGCGGATTGCATCCTACCGCCGCCCGGACAGTTATCCGTCCGGGCAGGGCTATGTGGGGCTCAAATTCATGTAAATGCTTTATCCATGCCGTTAATCGTTTTTCTCATATCATTTTAAGGTATAAGCATAAAATTTAAGTAGGTACACACCTCCGGTTGACCACACCAAAGGAAGCTGTAGTGATAATGATACTAACCATTGAAACCTTTCTAAGGGCCACCGTGATTTTGTTTTTACCATGAAACCTATTCATAAGGTCATGTAAACGTGGATGAAGTGATAAAACAAATATCAGCTTGATCCGAAGCTTCTCCAGCTCCTAAGAAGTTTTTAATGGTGGACGTTCAATCTTCACTTTGTGGTGCACTTATGTACTTTACTTGCCTAATTTTTTAGCTCATGCTTTAAAATGATATGAAAAAAACGATTAACAGCATGGATAAAGAACTTACATGACATTGGGCCCACATATCCCTGCACGAACGGATTACCGTCCGGGTGGAGGTAGGACGCAATCCGCGTCCCCATCCTTCTCTCTCTCAAGATGCCTTCGCCAAGTGTCAATGAAAATACCAAGTCGTCCTTATCGATAAGAACTTTTTTTCTACTTTTGCATGACACAAGTGGCCAACATGTTGGTTGTTGTACGTCTAACATAATATCAATATAATGCTAGCCACATACCACCGCCGTACTTCTCATCATTTTCAAATTTGTGGTTAATCATGCACCGTGCTCGTCGCATCTGTGTATGGAAAAACGTACCACTCCAATCACAATGATGACCGACTGTAGCCATCTGATTTCCCCCAACTGGATGGAAGCGGATTGGCCGGTGGTGTAGGTACGTGTCGTGGGAAGACGAGCTCTGACGCTCCTTGAACTCCGAGTTGTACGAACGGTTCAAAGGAGATCAAAGTTACATGGCCCCACAATGATGTCTTTATTATATCCACACCGTTCATACATTTTTGGATATCATTCTTAGAGTATTATGTGAAAAATGAATTATATTCAAAGATCAATTGGGCCACACCAAAAATAGCAGCCGAGATAATGAATTTTACCGTTAAAAAAATTCTTATGGCCCACCATAACGTTTTTTTCCAATCCAATCTGTTCATAAGCTCACAGATACCTCCATGAAGAGGAAAATCAAATTTCATATTGATCCAAAACTTCTATAACCCCAAAAGGGTTTCAACGGTAGTCCGCTGCTTTTTGCACTGTGGTCTACTTGATCGTTAGATATGTCTTATTTTTCGTCTCAGGCTTACTACCAGCTCTAAAAATGGTTGGACGGTTTGGAAATAACACATACCTTATGATGGAGCCAGAAATTTTGCTGATGATAATACAGCTATACAGCTGGTGTGTGGTACACCAGCCCATCCGCCTCCGCACCACCGACCTGCCTGAGATGATGACGTCACTAAGACATGTGTATCTTATCAGAGGTATGTATTATATCCAAACGGCCCGTTCATTTGACCAGCTTGTTGTGAGACCAAACTAAAAAATAAGCTAAATCTATGGATGACGTAGTTCGCGTTGTGAAAACAGTGAGGGATTAATTAAACATATATCATTGAAACTCTTTTTGAATCATAAAAGTTATGGATTAATATAATATTTATTTACCCTCTTCTTTAAGGGTCTGGGGACGTTATGAACAGATTAGGTAAAAAATAAATATTATGATGTGCCCTATGAATATTTAAGGGTTGTTCTTTATGATGTGGTCCACTTAAGCTTTAAATATGACTTATTTTTTTGGCTAATGCACTAAAATAATTTAAGTAAATGAATGAAGAGATTTCTCCTAGAGTTAATCTCACATTTTACCCGCCAGATTTTCCGAACCAAGTAAACTTTAAACCAATGCTGCAAGGATTTTCCATTGCAGACGAAAACATCTTTCGACTGACCTTCCAACCCCGTGGACCGAACCATCCTGCTGCATGTCCAACCGGTTGAGCAGGTCCACACTCGGTTGACCACATCTTGCTGTCCACGGATTAGCTGCTAACAGGCTGTGTAGCGAGACTTACTACTAAAGTGACTTCACCAAGTTATGTGGGTCCCGCCATGATGTATGTTTTGTATTACACCGTTCATCCATTTGGAGAGTGACACTCATGGTTGAAACCTTCCCAAGGTACACATGATGTTTATTTGAGATCCAACCTATTCGTAAGTTAACATAGACATTAAATAAGAAAAAACACAAATATGGGCTTGATTGAAAACTTTTATGACCCTTAAAAGTTTTTAATGGTGGGCGTCACTCTCTCCATTGTTTTCTCTGGTGGGGTCCACTTGAGCCTTGGATCTGACTTATTCTTTGACTAATGCCTTAAAATCATCTCTCCAAATGGATGGGCAGTGTGGATACAAAACATACATAATGGTGGCACCCACGTAACTTGGTGACATCACTTTAGTAACAAGTCTCGCTATCCATAACTCAAGTGGTAGACTGAGTGAAGATACCTCATTCCAACATTGAGGTCTTGGTTTCGATTCCCCTGTGGGGGTGGCTGACACTGAAGTGTATACTGATAGTGGGGTGTGTACTAACAAGCTAATCAAAAAAAAAAAAGAGTCTTGCTACTGAAAGCAAGATCGGGATGCCCTCGGCATTCTTCTCAACTCAAACTTGATCAAGCACTTCGTATGCAATGAAC
The DNA here is from genome assembly GCA_037074715.1 of Magnolia kwangsiensis. Taxonomy (NCBI): domain Eukaryota; kingdom Viridiplantae; phylum Streptophyta; class Magnoliopsida; order Magnoliales; family Magnoliaceae; genus Magnolia; species Magnolia kwangsiensis. Next base: position 19,689,685 of record CM073582.1, read on the forward strand.
TGGAAGTGATAAACTCATACGGATCAAAGGAGATAGGCGTGGGCCCACCATAACGTTTATTTTCAATCCAATCTATTCATAAGGTCACAGAGACCTGGATGAAGAGGAAAAATCAAATTTCACATTGATCTAAAACTTCTGTGGCCCCCAAAATGGTAGACATTCAATCCTCCGCTGCTTTTGCAGTGTGGTCCACTTGATTGTTAGATATGTCTTATTTTTCATTTTAAGCCTTACTATGAGCTTGAAAAATGGATGGATGGTTTGGATATAACACATACTTTACGATGGGACCCACAAAACTTGTTGACATCAATACACCAATTATATATCTGGTGTGTGGTACACCAGCCAATCTCCTTCCACGCGTATGGGCTGGTGTACCACGCACCACTGACCTGATTGGTATGTTGACGTCACTAAGTCACGTGGGTCCTATCATGAGGTATGTATTATATCCAAACCATCCTTTCATTTGACCAGCTTGTTGTAAGACTTGAACCTAAAAATAAACCAGATCCACAGATAACGTAGTTCACATTAAGAAAACAGTGAGAGATTAATTGAACGTCTACAATTGAAACTCTTTTTGAGTCATAAAATTTTTGGATCAATATGATATTTATTTATCCTCTTCATTTATGGTCTAGGTGACGTTCTGAATAGATTAGGTGGAAAATAAATATTATGGTGTGCCCTATAAATGTTTAATTGTTGTTCTTTATGATGTTGTCCACTTAAGCTTTAAATATGATTTATTTTTTTTGCTAATGCTCTAAAATAATTTCAGTAAACGGATGAAGAGATTTTTCCCATGGTTAATCTCACCTTTTAATCACCAGATTTTTAGAACCACCCAAACTTTACTTTCCATAATACCCCTGACCCATCTTGCTACATGTCTAACCCGGTCGACCTTGTCTTACTATCCCCGTATTAGCTACTAATAGGTTGAGTAACGAGACTCGCTACTAAAGTGACTTAACCAATTTATGTGGGTCCCACCATGATGTATGTTTTATGTCTACACCGTCCATCCATTTGGAGAGTGATGCTCACCATTGAAACCTTCCTAAGGTACACATGATGTTTATTTGAGATCCAACCTGTTCATAAGCTAACATTGACATGAAATAAGAAAAAACACAAATATCTGCTTAAGTGAAAACTTTTGTTACCCTTAAAAGTTTTTAATGGTGGGCATCACTCCCTCCATTGTTTTCTATGGTGGGGTCGACTTGAGCCTTGGATCTGACTTATTCTTTTGCTAATGCCCTAAAATGATCTCTCCGAATGGATGGACGGTGTGGATACAAAATATACATCATGGTGGGACCCATATAACTTGGTGACATCACTTCAGTAACGAGTCTCGCTACTCAAAGCAAGATCGGGATGCCCCGACATTATTCTCAACTCAAATTTGACCAAGCACTTCGTATGCAATGAATTAGAAGTGACGAACTCATGCAGATCAAAGGACATAGGTGTGGGGCCAATGCGGCTGTTCCGATATTAGTGATTCAGATAAGACCAATGACTTCAATGGACGTACTCCAACTTCATGAAATTGAGCAAGCTTCAAATGAAATTGACCGAGCCTAACTTGAAATTGAGCGAGCTTTAAATGAAATTGAGCGAGCCTAACACGAAATTAAGTGAGCTTCATATGAAATTGAGCAAACCTAACATGAAATTGAGTGAGCTTCATGTGAAATTAAGTGAGCCTAACATGAAATTGAGCAAGCTTCAAATGAAATTGAGCGAAGCATACCCAAAGATCAAGTGGATCATACCACAATAAACAGTAGGGATAATTATTTCCATTGTTGAAACCTTGCTAGGCCCCACGGTGATACTTTATTTGTCATCCAGCTTGTTCATAGGATGATGTAGACATGGATGAACAAAAAACACAGATACAACTTTGATCCAAATCTTCTATGGCCCACAAGAAATTTTTTCAGTTTAGGTTTATGAAAATTTGATTAAATATATATAGTGTGTGCTTTCTTTGATGGAGGCACCATTTTTGTCATTTCTTGACAAACTAAAGCGAAGACAAAGAAGTAACAGTTTGGTGGAAGGGTATTCTTATATGAAGAAGAGAGAAGATCTCAAAAAATGGGTTTTAGGTATATGGGTATTGCTGTGTGAAGAGGATAGAAGATTCTACAAAATGGGTTTTCGGTAGAGGGGTATTGTTGTATGAAGAGGAGAGAAGAATCCAGAATACGGGGTGTTTGCAGAAAATGGATTTTTACAGAAGAGGAGAGGAGAAGATTATAGAAAATGGGTTTAATGTAGGGGTATTTTTGCCCAGAAAAAGGCAGTGGTTTAGTCTTAAAAAGTAAAGTTTGGGAGCATTCAGAAAAGTCGGTGAATAAAATGTGAGATTTACAGTCAGAAAAATCTCATGACTGAACAATGTAAATATAATAAATACATCCTTGTAAGACCATGTAACTTTGATATCCTTTGAACCATTAGCATGACTTGGAGGTCAAGGAGCATCAGCGATCGTCTTCGTTTGACACCTACCCACATAAGCAAGTCGGTCAGCTTTCTTTCCCATTGGGGAAGTGGATTAGCACACTAGCGGCCTGGTTGGTTTATTGACGTCACCAAGTTCAATGGGCCCCACCATATGGTAAGTTTTATATCCAAATGGTATGTCAGTTTTGCTGGATTATTCTAAGGTTTGAGCCTAAAAAAGAGACAGATCAAAGGTTAAGTGGACCACATTGCAAAAAGTTAAGGGAGATTGAACGTCTAGCATTGAAGCCTTCTTAGGGGGTCACAAAAGTTTTGGATCAATTTGATATTTTTTTTCCTTCTTCATCGATGTTTGTGTGACCTTATGAACAGATTGGATGGAGAAAACATTATAGTGGGCCAATATTTTAATGGTAGGAATAATTGTCCCCACTATTATTTGTGATGTGGTTCACTTGAGCTTTTAATGATTCATTTTTTGGCAAATGCCCTAAATGATCTCGTTGAATGGGTGGACAATATAGATATGATAAATACATCATGAAGAGACCCACAAAACTTTGATATTCTTTCCATCATTCATCTTGTTATGGGGCTGAAGGGCTACCCGGCCCTTCTGCATGCGCCACGTATGGTGTGCAGTGCAACAGCTAATCCGCTTCTCCTATTGGAGCTCCACTGCTATCTTAGGAAGCATATTGGCTGGTGTACCACACACCACTGCCCTAATGGTGTGTTGAAAGACAGATCCAAAGATCAAGTGGACCACACTGCAAAAAGTAGTAAGGGATTAAACATCTACAGTTAAAACCCTTTTGGGGGTCATAGAAGTTTGGATCAATATTGTATTTATTTTTCCTCTTCATCCAGATCTGTGTGACCTTACGAACGCATTGGATGGGGGAAACAAATGATATAATGGGCCCTATGAATTTTTTTAACAGTGAGAATCATTATCAGTATTTGTTATGGTCCACTTGAGCTTTGGATATGACTTATTTTTGAGCTCATGCTCTAAAATGGTCTCGTCAAATGGATGAACAGTGTGAATATAAATACATCATTGTAGGGCCCATGTAACTTCGATCTCCTTTGAATAATTAGTACAACTCAAGCTTGAGGAGCGTCAGCGTTAGGGCTGAAAGTTGGGCGGGTTGGGTTGGTACTCAACCCTAGCCTAACCCAAGGTTCCTATACCTCAACACTAACCCAACCCAACCCAACCCAACCCAACCCAACCTCAGGTTAGGAATTCTCAAGCCAAGCTCAACCTAAGTGGGCTTAGTCAGGTTGGTCGGGTTGATACATGCTAATATTTTTGTTATTACATTAGTTTATTATATTTTCAATACATGTCTTATTTTTTGTACTTATGATTTTATTAATTTTTACGTAATTATTTATCGTATAGAATTTCATCTTTTCTAAACAAACAAGCTAAAATATAAAACAACTACTTTAAAATTTGTATCGTGTAGCACACAATATATTTGGAAGAGAAAAATCCAGCGTATCTTATTAGCTTTAGTCATCAGAAATGACATGGAACAATGAAACCCGATGGCACTGGAATTTCTTGTGCCTTCAACACAGGCGATCCATACTCAATTATAATTTATAAGTAACTTATATATCGATCGGGTTCGAATTCTGTCAAGCAACCTGAGACCTCAACCTGAGACCAAACTCAATGCATCCTACTCGAGTCCAACCCAATGTCGGGTCGGTCGAGTTGAACCCTCAGACTTTTAGCCCTAGTCAGCACTACTCTTCTCATGACAAGTACCCACACCATCCAAGTTGGTGGTGTATAGTACACCAGCCAATCCACTTGCATTTAATAGCCAACAATTGGATGGCTAGGATCAATTGACTAATTTTAACCCGATTGTGTGGTGTTACCCGATGGTGTGCTAATGTCACTAGGTTCCATGTGTTCCACTATGATGTATGTGTTATATCCACAATGTTCAACTATTTTGCGAGATCATTTTAGGGCATGGGCTCATAAATAAGGTAGATCCAAAGCTCTGGTGGACCAGACCATACAAAGCACTGGTGATTGAACGCTTACCATTGAAAACTTTTCCAGGCCACAAAAGTTTTGAATCAAGTTGATATTTGTGTTTTCCCTTCATCGAAGTTTGTATGAATTTATGCATGGGTTAGATTGAAAATAAACATTATGGTAGGCTAGGAAGGTTGTAATGGTAGGAATCATGGTCTCCACTACTTTTTGTGGTGTGGTCCACCTGAGTTTTTGATCTATCTCATTTTTTGGCTTGGTCCTTTTTTTTTTCAAAATCTTTCTTCATTCATATATCAGAAGCGTCCATTCGGGCCCCCCTTAAACAAGTAGGGGAAAATCATGGAGAAAAGAAAACTGCACAAAACCATCTCACTCCATTTTAATCAAACCCAACCCCACCCTATCGAGAAATATGAAACCACTAACCTGTTGAGGGAGATCAGACATTGTACTCCACCACCTACCTATGGACGATCCGCTCCCCAGACGAGCCATAAAATCCGTAGCCGAGTTCCCTTCCCTCAGTATGTGCTCGAACCTTAAAATGACCTTGAAACATAGATGGTGGTATGGATATAACACATACATATTATGGTGGGCTTATAGAACCTAACAACTTCAACATACTACATAGACACAATCTACTTTGGACTAGACGCAATCCACTTTAGACTAGCTTCATCCACAAGTAGTGGTGCAAGGGAAGTGGATTGCGTGGTGTGCCCTTGTGTTTGATGTGGCAGAGGATGTGGATTAGCTATAGTTGCGACGCTATTGTCAGTGCTCTGTAGGCCCACTATGATGTATGTATTTCATCCATGCCATCTATCAATTTTCTGGCATAAGCTCAAAATTGTATAGGTCCAAATTTCAAGTGAACCACATCGTAGGAAACAATGTTGATTGAACACCTACCGATAAAAAATTTTTAAGGCCGTGAAAGTTTTGGATCAAGTTGGTATTTGATTTTTCCCTTCATCCAAGTCTTTAAAACCTAACCAACAGGTTCTGGCAGCAAGGTTAAGCTCGTTCTTAACCAAATTGATATCAGTCGAGCAAGGTGAATTCATTAGGAGCCCTCCAATAGCAAAAATCATCGCGCTTGCCCAGGAGATGTTCAGGGAGATTAATAGGAAGGTAGGGAGTAATATCATACTGAAACTTGATATGGAAAAGGCCTATGATAGAGTCGATTGGGAGTTCTTGAAACAGATTCTCAAGAACTTTGGATTCACTAATAAATGGATTGGCCTGATGGAAGCCTATTGGAGTAACAATTGGTTCTTGATTCTCATTAGGTCGCAGGTTACTTTAAGTCCATGAGAGAACTTTGTCCAGGAGACCCGCTCTCGCCAAGCCTTTTCATCCTGGCGGTGGAAGCGTTAAGTAGGGGGTTCAAAATTCTAGTAGAACGAGGCTATTCTCAATCCTTCAAGCTCGAGCGGGGCTGGCCCCTGATTTCTCACTTTCTTTTTGCAGATGACACTTTTCTCTTCCTCAATAGAGGTCAGGCGTCGCTTCAGGCGGTCTTTAGCTTCTTGTAGTCTTTTTAGGTAGCTTCTGGGCAAAAAATTAACTTCTCTAAGAGTTTCTTCCTATGTTCTGATAAATTACTAGCAGGCCGTGTTAGGAGTATTGAGTGTCTCTTGGGGATCTCGAGATCTACATCTGGGTCCCGTTACCTGGGAGTTCCGATTTCGAGAGGCAGAGTTAGAAAGGCAGATTTCAAATTCTTGCTGGATAAAATTTAGGCCCAGATCAGCAGCTGGAATGCAAGATTCCTATCGCAAGCAGGGAGAGCCACTTTGATTCAGCATGTCCCAGGGAGCATCCCTATCCACATCATTACAGTGATGCAAGTCCTAAAGCAAGTGCTTCAAGTGTTAGAGAGGAGGTTTGCCAAATTCTTTTGGGGGTGGGATGATGGCAAGAACAAGCATCACTGGATAAGCTGGAAGACAGTTGTAAAGCCATATATGGAAGGCGGGTTAGGGATAAAATCCTTTAAAGAAGTTATGAAGGCCCTTCAGATGAAGCTGGCCTGGGTAGCAAAATTCGGGGATGGGGCAAGTTAGTGGTTGACGCTTATGAGATCTCTGCACCTACTCGACTTTGACCTCTCCTTCGTGGTCCGTGAGTCTACTTTTCCCTCTCCCCTCTGGAAGAGCGTTAGAGCTCTATTTCCTCTGTTGTAGGAAAATATGCAATGGAGTGTTGGCCGTGGTGAGCGGAACCTGTGGAGAGATAATTGGTCTGGCTTAGGCCCACTGGTCATTCGGGCAGATAGGCCTATTCCGGTTGCTCTCATCTCCCTGCAGGTTAAAGATTTGATTGGAGAGGCATGGCCTCTCTAGTCGTCCTCTTTTTTCTCATATCTTCCCCAGGAGGTGGTGGATTCCATCTTCCAAGGAGGGTTTGCTACCTTAGATGATAGGGATGAGTGCTTTTAGCCCCTCGAGCCGTCAGGGAAGTTCACATCGAAATCAGCATGGGAGCTATGCAGATCTGGCCATCCTCATAGGAGATGGGTGAGTTCGGTGTGGCATAGGAAGATGCCGTCAAAGATTGCCACATTTGTGTGGCGGGTGTTGAAAGGGGTTGTTGTGGTGGATGAATTGGTTCATCGTGGAGGGGTCTCCTTGGCCTCTAGGTGTGTCTACTATGAGGAGGGTTCTGGTCAACCTCCTTTGGTTGAAATGTTAGAACATCTTTTCCTACTCGATGGGATGGTTAGGAAGATATGACAGCATTTTGGAACTATCTTTGGGATCTCTCCTCTCCGGGCCCATTTGGTGGAGGGAAGGATACTCTAATGGTAAATGCTGACTCCTCTAGAGGCAACTTCTCTTCCCTGCGAAATCATGTTCCTAGCCTAGTGCTTTGGGAAATCTGGGCTCTAGGAATTCCATAAAATTCGATGAGAAATCCAGAGTAGTGGCAGCAATAGTTTTGTGTATTTCATGGTGGATCAGTGTGTTACATAGCAGTTTGAAGCCGCCCAGAAATTGGAAGATGTCCTCTGATCTTATTCTCTAGCTGTTGGGGCTGCCATCCCCATCTTCAGCTAAGGCACAATATTGAGTTGGTTATGTGGGCCAAGCCGCCTCCTGGCTAGGTAAAGCTCAACGTTGATGGTTCGTCTCGTTGAAACCCAGGTCTTTCGGGTGGAGGAGGTATTTGTAGAGGGTCTGATGGTAACTTCTTATTTGCATTTTCGGTGGGGTATGGGTCAGGTTCTAACAATATTGTTGAGATGAGGACCATTTGGGATGGGCTTGCTCTATGTCTAAGTCAGTGGCTACACAAGGTAGAGGTGGAGAAAAATTCCAAAATAATGGTTAACTTGATCAATGGGATAGCTCATCCGGCCTGGTGTTGGAGGCACTGGATAAACAAAATTGCTAAGTTTAAGCAAAGGGCCCAGCTATCGGTTGGCCATGTCTTTAGAGGAGGGAACTCCCCGGCGGACGGGTTGGCTCGGATGGGTAGTGCGAGCCAATATTCCTCCCTCTTCAATAGCTTCTCGAAGCTCCCGTCTTCGATCTGGGGTTCGATCTTCCTAGATAAAGTGGGGCTGGGTGCTGTCAGGGTAGTTAGGAAGGCTTAATTTTTCTTAAGTCGCCTTTAGGCTGAGTTAGTCTAGGCTTTTCGTTAGGTTTTCTCAGGGAAGTTTTTCCTAGGAAAGCTTGAATTTGTCCAGGTTTTGTACGGTTTATACATGAATGAAATCATTAGTGTTTTTTATTTTTTATTTTTATTTAAGAAAAGGGTTTGCAAGTTGGAAAAAAAAACCAACAGGTTGGATGCCAAACAATATTATTGAGCCCTAAGAGGTTTTTAACGGTGGACATTTAATCATTGCTGCTTTCTTTTGGTGTGGTCTACATGACATTTAAATCTACCTCAATTTTTAATCAAGCCCTAAAAACATTTGGAAAAATTGATTGATGGCACACATACATTATGGTGGGGCCATAAAGCATCGACTAGTAGCCACCTAGCTACTCACAACGTCACTAGCCAAATCGTGCCCAGTGGCAAAGTTCTGTGGGCCCCACCATGATGTATGTTTTATATTCACACCTATCATTCATTTTGTGAAATCATTTTAGGGAATGAGCTTAAAAATGAAGTAGATCCAAAGCTTAAGTGGACCACACCGTAGAAAACAACGGGGACAATGTTGGCCACCGGCAAAACCTTCCTAAGGCCCATCATGATGGTTATTTGCCATCCAAACTATTCATGAGGTCACATAGACCTGGATGAAGGGACAACACAAATATTAGCTTGAACTAAAAATTTTACGGCCCTTCGTATGTTTTCAAATGAAGTTATTATCGTCTACACCGCTTTTTATGATGCAGTCCACTAGAGCTTTAGATCTCATGCCCTAAAATAATCTCATGAAATAAACGACCAGTGTGGATATAACAAATACATCACCATGAGGCCCTTGGAAGTTTTTAAAACAGTAAAGAGGCAATCGGCCGCTTGAGGGTGAAGGGGGCATATTTAGGAGTCAACCCTTCCCCAATTCAAATTGAAAAGGAGTCAACCTTTGCCCACCAAATGCAAGACACCACCCAAGCTACCTAATCAGAACCTAAGGTATTAATTGCTCAATCTTAGTGACAAATATTACTAAGATTTTAAAAATCTCACAATAATATCCCGAAAATTACACTAAATAATATTATGACAATCATGATTTTTAGATATTGGCAGATAAGTAGGTACTGGAAAATAAGTATCGTATATCAGTCATGATCATTATCAAAGAAAAAATCACAAGAAAAAAAATACATATTCTATTATTTCATCCTTAAAAAAAATATTAATGTCATTTATTATTGATAAATAGAAGAATTTTAAATGAAAATATTAAAGAGGAAAACATTGTACTTTGGGTGGTTCTACATATTACAATATGTTTTATCTTATTAATTTATTAATATAAATTAGAGAGAAGGGTACGAGGGAAGCCCTAATCTCAACCAACCACTCCACTTAACAGCTTCCACTAAAAAAACCCCATCTTTAGAGGTATCTTTTTATGTCATACCCATTTAGCCCAAGCTCTTCTTGCCCCATGATGTCCCAACTATCAATGTTGTATTTGATGTTTGATGGAACGTTGAAAGAAAACGTCAACATTTACACACAATACATGTGTGAGATAACATGGTTTCGAAGCCCTAGGTTCCCCATGTGGAGGGACCATACCCCATGATCTCCCAGAAAATCTCCTATCTCAAGATTTATAGGAAGCTCTCAAGTGGGATTTAGCCTATTTGTTGGAATCCTTCCTTATGACCACTCCCAAGAAGATCTTATCACTATTTTTCAGAGATTCGGAAAAGTGAACGATGTGTTCATCCCCAAGTTCCTGGGCTATATATCCCCTAGGGGTTATGATTTTGTGAGATTCCACTACAAAACAGATGCAAGAGCAACATTGGGGGTACTCAATGGTAAAAAGATTGATGGTAGAGAAGTTTCAGTCAAGGAAGCGAGACCCAGACCTGGTCCCAATATGGAAGCCAGACCTCCATTTACTTTAAATAGGGTTTATTAACCCCAAAAGAGTCCTCCCCCTCAGCTATCCAAGGTAGGATCCTTCATAGATGCAGTAAAAAATGGAGTAAAATTCCTGAATGGTCAAAGGCTGGAGATTCTGGAGGAGTCAATGCAAGCCGTGATGACAATGGCAGATCCTAAAGTTGTATCCAGAAAGCTCAAGGAGCTGTAGCTCGACCTCCATACTGCAGTTGGTTTCTGCCATTAAAAACACCAAATTTGTGGCCGTAGCCATCGATGTTATCAGGTTAACCCCATTTCAGTTCCTAATCCTCCTGAAATCAGAAATTGAACTAAAAGAGTTCAAAGAAGATACCTTCCTCCATAAGGAGATGGGCCTTAAATCTATTACTCCATGGTCCCAGGACACTATAGAAAGGAAGGAAGGAACTTGGATTAGAATTTTTGGAATACCGTCACACACCTAGTTTGAGGCAGTAATACTAGACCTAGGAAATTATTTTGGGAAGGTGACGCAACTGGATTCTAACAACAGATATGGATTGTTTCAGATGTATGCTAGGGTAAAGGTCCAGCTTCGCGCAGGGGTAAACATGGGGCAGTCGCTTAATCTACAAGTTTTGAACTCTAACCTCCTGATCTTTGTGAAGATAGAGAACTCACAGGAGGAAGGGAGAGGAAAAATCCACCATACTGCTCCTGGGATTCACCGGAGAGAAGAGGAAAGCCCAAGAGAATGGATTGAAAAAAACTTCTACAACACAACAAATGGCATATTAACATGCCTATCACCTATTTGTCTAAATGCCGATGAAGAACTCCCATCACAGACAAGCAATGTAGTAGAGTGTCTCCAGGCCTTAAAAGTCTTGGACGGTTCAGACCCTGCCATTCCCCCTGAGGTAATCGAAGGTCAGTAGGCTTTGAAGCCTACCTCCCCAATGCACGCTATTGCGACAGATCTCCTACTGAACCAAGAAGGGACTCTGGCAACAAATTAGCGACATCCAGATTGCAAACTTCAGCCAATTAGCAGGTTAGAGAGACTCTGAATTTGGCTCCTAGTAGGGAATCATCTCATGTAATCCTTATCCAGCTCATTAGAGAGGAGGTAGTAGAACCTTTGGTGCAAACCAATATTACACAGGAGTGCCAGTCTCTCCAGCCAAGTAAGGAGGTGCCTTCCACTCCCATATAGTAGTAGCAGATAGCCAAACAGGAGGTATTATAAGGGTAGAAACAAAGGTTGAGTTGTAGAATCCGAATGCTCAGTGCAAATGTATAAATTGGAACATGAGAGATATCTCCAAAGGTTGAGTTAAATCGGTTGGTAGCTCCCCTTTGAGACCCCTAGATGACATTACTGAGAGCCATCCTTCCCCAATTAAGAATGGCCTGGGCCCCCTCTCCCCAGCTGCAGATCATATAGTTGCTTGCAACCAGACTCTCCAGGAGAACCCTTCAAACAAGAATCTACACTTAGTTGTAGAGCTCTCCCCTTACTTTGATCTAGCCTCCCTAGTTCAGGCTTTCCAAGCACCTCCAATAGTGGCAGTAGAGTAGGTAGCCAAAGTAGATCCTCCCCCTTCCCAGTTTCAGCAGGAGCCATGGTGCTCACTCACACGAAGCCCCCATCTAAGAGAGGAAAGAAGAGAATAGTGGTAAGAAAAATAGCAAAACTGGGAGCAGGAAACACGCAGGAACAATGGAGTGGTCGACTACGAAGATTAAAAAGGAGGGCCATCAACTCAGGTAAAAGTTATTGATGGATAGTACAATAATTTGGAATGCTCATGGGGTAGCTAATGCTACTACACTTAGATCAGTGGCCAGAATTGTTCAAAACCATAAACCTTTATGTTTGGCGATGTTGGAGCCGATGGCTAGAGAAAATAAAAGAATCTATGTGGGGCTCAAACTGGGCTTTCATTCATCGATCTCAAATGTGGAGGAGAGCGAAAAAATTTGGTTCTTTCATAACAGTAATCTCATCGTCTCGATTGTGCAACGATCAAATCAGGTGCTGACTCTTCAATGTCAAGTGCTTAATTCCATCTTTACTTTCCATTTATCTATAATGTATGAAAAATGCTATGGAATGCAGAGAAGAGATCTACGGGCGGATCTCATTTCCATGGCCTCGCGCATTCCAGGCCCATGGGCTGTGGGTGGTGATTTCAATATGGTCCTATCTACATTAGAAAGACATAGCAACAGAAATCAGGTCATGGCCAACAATACGGAATTTGCTGATGCTATGGATTTGGCTGGTTTGTTTGATGCGGGATTCAGCGGTAACAAGTTCTCATGGAGCAATAATCAAGCGGGGAGCTCTCGGGTTTGGGCACACTTAGACAGGGTTCTATGTAATGGCAGTTGGATTAATGTCTTTCCCCGATTCCAATCAAGCATCTTCCCTGCGTCAACTCCGACCATTGCCCATTACTCCTCCTTTTTCCCCCTGTCTTATAGTCTTCACCTAAATCTTTTCATTTTCAACGTATGTGGACATTGCATTTAGAGTATCCTAATGTCATCATGCAAGCATGGAAGGAAGACCTTTCTGATCAGCCTTTGACAAATCTCATGCTGAAATTGCAGAAGGTAAAGAACCATTTGAAAGAGTGGAATAAATCAGTTTTTGGTAACATTTTTCAATCGCTCAAATTGGCAGAACAATCCATTGCCCGGATGGAAGATCAAGATCACATGTCGCAGCATATTAGCCAGGAGGAGGTCCTTGAAGCCAGAAAATGCCTTGAGCTTCCGGAATTGGCTGAAGAATTTTTTTTAGAAACAGAAATTGCGCAACAATTAGCTTAATGAAGGTGATCGTAACACAAAATATTTTCACTTATCAGCCACAAATAAGATTAGGAGGGCTTGTATTGATGAAGTCCAACTGGAATCTGGCGTCATCACCTCAGATCCAAAGAAAATTCAAGACGAAGCGGTGTGGTTCTTTTCCATGCTACTCACCTCGGAACCGAATAGTATTCAAGAAATCCTCCTCGAATCGATCCTACAGGCAGTATCGACTAAGAAAAATTAGTTGTTGATGAGCTACCCCTCTTTAGATGAGGTTAAAAGAGCAGTTATGACCATGTCAAGGGACAACGCTCCCAGGCCTAATGGAATGTCAGGGGTTTTGTTTACTAATAGCTGGGATATTGTCGGCCCAGATATTCATAAAGATGTGACCCAGTTTTTTTCTTGGTGGAAATCTGCCCATATGTTTGATTCCTAACAAAAGAGCCTCTCGAGCTTTTTCTGACTTTCTCCCCATCAGTCTTTGTAACTTTCTGTATAAAATTTTTTCTAAAGTTATTGCTAACAGATTGGCGAGGGTCCTCCTAAACATTATTTTTCCTAAGTAAGGAGCCTTTGTTCGGGGCCGTTCAATAGCGGAGAGTGTGGCTTTGGCTCAGAAAATTGTCAGAGAGATTGATAAAAAATTTAGAGGTGGGAATTTAATTCTAAATCTTGATATGGAAAAGGCGTATGACGCCTCGAATGGAATTTCCTTCTAAGGGTTCTTCAGCACTTTGGTTTCTCTCAAACTTGGATTCAAATGATAGAAAAGTGCTTGAGCAACAGTTGGTTTTCCATCCTAATCAATGGATCTACTCGTAGTTTCTTCAAGTCATCCAAGGGCCTTCGCTAAGGGGATCCGTTATCCTTGAGCCTTTTCATCCTAGTTGTTGAAGTTCTTAGTAAAGGTTTTGCCAACCTCATCCTCAGACAGAAATGTATCTCGTTCAGGCTCAAATGTGGCTGCAAACAGATCACGCACCCTCTATATGCCGATGACACAATCCTCTTCTTCAATGGAAGAAGCTCTTCTATCAAAGCAGTGATAGATTTCCTTTCTTCCTACCAAGCGGCGTCGGGCCAACACATCAATTTTCACAAAAGTTTTATGCATTTATCCTCCTTAATGGTAGGCAATAGAATTTGAAGCATTCAGCGGGTATTAATACCCCTTGCTCATCGACGTCCTTTATATATCTTGGGATTCCCCTTTTCAAAGGCAGGTCAAGAGTCTCTCTATTTCGCCCCTTGCTGGAAAAAATTGAAAACAAAATTCAAGGGTGGAAGGCGCAAATTCTCTCTTAGGGGGGAAGGTGCACTCTTATTAATCATGTCCTTTGTGGTATTCCTATCCATGCAATGTCGGCAGCTTCGATTCCGTCCCAAATCCTTCAGAGGATGGAATCATGTTTTTTCAATTTTCTTTGGGGATGGTATGAAGGTATCAACAAATGTCACTGGATCAAATGAGACAAAATCTCTATGCTCAAAGAGAAGGTGGTCTGGGAATCAGATAACTTAGCGATGTTATGGCTGCGCTCAGATTGAAGATAGCCTGGATTGCCAATGTTAGGTCAAACAATAGCTTGTGGGCTATTTTTGTTGTTTCAAGATATGTTTCCCTTACGGATGTGGAATCTGGCGCATCCAGATCCTCACTCTCCCCCTTGTGGAAACACATTCTCTCGCTCTCCCCTATTCTTGACAACCACTTACTTTGGAAGGTAGGATGCGATTCCATGAATATCTAGCGTGAGAACTGGACAGGGCTGGGGCGGTTAGTACCTGATCGATCAGCCAGTTCCCACTGATCTGCTCCATTTGTTAGTTAACGACTTGCTCTCCCTGGAAAAAATTAACCCACAGTCGCCAGCAACAAATCTGATCCCAGTGGGTGTGAAGGATTACATTACCCACGCTGGGCTCTGTACATCGGACCAGCCAGATCGCCTCATCTGTCCCCACGATCGGTCAGACTGTTTTTCAGTCAAATCATGATAGAAGGTGTGTAGAATAGCTGGGCAGGCGAACGATTGGGCCACACGTATCTGGCATAAAACAATCCCAAACAAGATCTCCATCTTCCTTTGGAGACTCTTCCATCGGGCTATCCCTATGAACGACAAGATCCAATCGCGAGGTATTTCCCTAGCATCCAGGTGTGTATGTTGCGACCATTTGCAGAATTTCTCCCCTCAATTTGAAACTTTGGACCAGCTTTTCTGTCGGTGGGCTATAGCGACCACAGTATGGAACAAGTTTAAAAATATTTTTGATATCCAGCCCACCTCTCCAGCCTCTATTGCCAATCTTTTCTCTTTCTGGTGGGATCCCACTACCTCAGGTAGGGAAACATCCCTTATTCGCTGCATAACCCCGTGTCTCATAGTCTGGGAGATATGGAAAGTGAAGAATTTAGCCAAGTACGATGGGACAAGACCAGCTAGCAACAAGGTCATTGGAAATGTTAAATGGCTTCTTGGGAAGCTCTTCCACGGTTCCCAGTCTCTGAGTCCGATAGCCACCCGCCTCGGACTTTCTCATAGACCTCTTTTGCCTAGAACATGTTAGTTCATTAAATGGTCCAGATCGTAGATGGGCAACGTTAAATTAAATATTGATGGGGCTACAGCTGGGAACCTCGACCTATCTGGGGGTGGAGGCATCTGCAGAAACGCTAATGGGGACCTAATTTTTTCTTTCTATTCGGGTTACGAGCACGCCTTAAATAACAGAGCGGAACTCCTAGCCTTTCATGATGCGATGCAATTCAGCATATCGAGGGGGCTGTATGATGTGCTTATTGAATCAGATTCTAACTTCTTTTGTGGTGGAAGCTTTTAAGGGTTTGTCGCACCTCCATTAGAAATGGGACTAGTGGATATCGAGAATCAAAAATCTTCAAAAGAAAGGAAATTTTCTCATTTCACGTATTCCCCATGAAATTAATGGGCCGGCGGATGGCCTCACTTGTTTGAGAGCGGCCAATCAGGGAACCTTTTGGATGGACTCCATGGCCGCTCTCCCCAGGTTGATCAGGGGTCTGTGTTTTCTCGACAAGGCAGGCATAGGAGCATTAAGGGATTCATAATGCATTTCCATTTCATTTTATTTATCTATACAGCCACATGATAAGCGATCCGTGCCTCCTTTTGTCAGCCCGTGTGCGCCCGAAATCTGTTCCATTGTAACTTTGTTGTTGATATGAATGGAATTACTTTTGCCAAAAAAAAGCAGAGCCCTTCCATTCCCCTAGGGAATTGGTCTACCCAGGCACAGAGGTTCCTTTCCAGCCAGTCCCACCTCCAGAGAAGCTATCTGAATCTAGTACTTCATCATTTATCCCAGTGGACATCCATAAGAAGGTTAGAGGTAGACCTAGACAGATGAAATGCAGATAAGAAACAGATAAAATTGGAGAGGGTGAATGGTGTTGTAGCCTCAGAAGACTTAAAAGAAGGGTTATGAATTCGGGTTGTGTTACAGATGGATAACATTTTGGTGTGGAATGCCTGAGGAGTGGGCAACAAATCCACTTAAGCCTCCCTCTCGAAGCTGGTTAGAAAATTCAGCCTGATGGCTGTAGTGATTCTGGAGCCAATGCTCAGAGATGATAGGAGAGTGGGAATCAGACTTAAACTCGTTTTCCACTCCTCCCTATCAAATGACGTGGATAGTGGAAAATTTTGGGCATTCTTTCATAACCACCTAAATATATTTGTGGATTCTATAACAAATCAACTACTTTTTCTTAATATTTGTACGAATAACTGTAAAGAGCCCATCCTCCTTTCTATTGTGTATGCTCGTTGCTGCAAATTTCAAAGGAAGCCCCTTTAGGACACTTTGTCATCCATTACTAGAAATACCCAAGGCCCTTAGGCAGCAATTGGTGAGGTTCATGTGGAAGTAGCAATAGCGGAAAGGTTGGGAGCTACAAATTCTGATCGGGATAGCACTGAAGACTTCGTTGAAGCTATCCATGAGGTAAGTCTCCTCGATGTTGGTTTTAAGGGAAATCGTTTTTCCTGGAGCAACAATAGTGCTGGCCTAGCTCGTGTTTGGGCGAGGCTAGACAGGGTGTTGCTGAATGATCACTGGGTTGATGCTTTTTCGTGCTTCAGGGTGGAGCATTTGACCCGGTCTAACTCGGATCACGCTCCTCTCCTCCTATCCTTCTCAAGGCAAGTGATATGTTCCCCCAGAACCTTCAGATTCTTAAGAATGTCAACCCTCCATGATTCTTTCTTGTAGGTAACGAAGGAAGCTTGGACAGGTCAATTAACCCCTTAGCCTCTTATTAACGTGCAGCTGAAACTAATC
Organism: Magnolia kwangsiensis; assembly: GCA_037074715.1. Classification (NCBI taxonomy): domain Eukaryota; kingdom Viridiplantae; phylum Streptophyta; class Magnoliopsida; order Magnoliales; family Magnoliaceae; genus Magnolia; species Magnolia kwangsiensis. The sequence continues at coordinate 19,706,885 of CM073582.1, forward strand.
AGAATAAAGTAGGCCTTAAAATTTTGAAATAGGGAGGTGTTTGGTAAAATTTCCAAGTAGGTTCATCTAACTGAAGAAGAGTTGGTGAACATCGAAGTTAGAATGCAGATGGTGAGAAGTGATGACTTGCAGCAGGAAAGTGCGATAGAAAGACAAAAGCTGGCTCAACTGGAGCTCATGGAAGAGGTTTTCTGGAAACAGAAGTCCAGAAACTCTTGGCTTAATGAAGGAGATAGGAATACCAAGTATTTTCACGCTTTGGCCATGTAGCAAATTAGGAGATCGGTAATTTGCTCCATTGCTAATTCAAATGGTTAGATTATTACAGGGCGGGACGCCATAAAAATAGCAGTGATCTCCTACTTCTCAAATCTTTTTCAAGCAGAGGAAACCTCATCCCCAAGAAATTTATAGCTCGACATCCCCTCCCTTTTATCTGTGGAAGACAATAGTAAGCTCCAACCCCCTCCATCCTTAGATGAACTTTGAGAAGCAGTCTTTTCCATCCTAAAGGATGAGGCGTCAGGTCTAGACAGATTCTCAGGTGTGTTCTTTGCTCACTACTGGCAGATTCTGGGTGGGGATCTTCTCAATGCAGTTACAAATTTTCAGGAAGGAGGTCCCCTTCCAAGAGCCTTCACCAACTCCTTGATCTGCCTAGTCCAAAAATCTCCAACGGCCGCAACGTTTTCTAACTATCGCCCCATTAGCCTGTGCAACGTTATCTATAAGATTTTTGCAAAACTACTGGCTTCCAGGCTTAGTGATTAGCTACCGAAATTAATCTCTCATGAGAAAGGTGCGTTTGTGCGAGTCGGCCAATGACGGAGAATATTTCCATCGCCCAAGAGGTCCTCAGGGACTTAAACAGAAAAGTTAGAGGGGGTAACATAGTCCTCAAACTAGACCTTAAAAAAGCCTATGATAGGTCGATTGGGAATTTCTTAAGTAGGTGCTTAGGAAATTCGGCTTCTACGATAGATGAATCGATCTTATGGAATGTTGTTGGGGCAACAGTTGGTTCTCAATTCTGATCATTGGTGAAGTTAAGAGAATCTTCAAATCTTCTAGGGTCCTTGTCACGCCCGAAATCTAAAAATCAGATTCACAGGAATCCCGATCGCCGAATCCGGCGCTGACAGCCTCCGTAGTACCCCATTCTCGGATCCCGACACTCGCATGTCAGATTCCGATCCTGGGATCCTACAAGGAGGATTTTCAGTATGAATTTTTTTTTGTAATGGAGCATACCCGCAAGTATACCCAATTCACAAAGGAAACATCATCATCACATATCCACTAATATAATCATTTGAATACAATGCTGAAAGAGAAATACATATATCGAAATCAAGCTCCAGAAGGCAGCTGCACGCTCTAAGCTCAACGCTGCTGCAACCTAACGCTACCTGCACGCATCTATCATACATAAGCTTATAGAAAGCTTAGAGGGTGGTGACAGTGTGTGCACAAGATAAGTGCCAAGTATACTATAAAGCTGATAAATTATACAAAATCAGAATAAGCAGAAATACTGATAAAATCATGAATCATACGATATCAAAGTGATGCGGAAATATATGGTGAGTGCATGAATACAATTAGTTGTACCAAAGCTATGTGATGCAAGGCATGAATGCTATCGGCCTTACCAAGGCCATGCAATACAAAACTTAATAAGACAATAACAGATGCTGAGGATGCGATGCAATATACAAATCCAGACGAGCCATAAATATCATCAATTTCATCCAGGCCATATAAGTGCAAAACATCGTAACCCATAATACTAAGTACTGCGAATACAATGTAATATGCGATGCGAATGAAATAACTATGCTGAAATGTGAAGTCGGGATGACAATAAGAAGTATCGTAAGCTATGAGGTCTATCACAAGGGAATTCTATCCAAACTAGTCCCATACCTAAATTTAGATAGTCAGACACAATATTATAAACTCCTAATCTCAGGTTAGTCGCGCATCCAACCGAAATCCTGACTATGCGAAGGTGCACGTAATAAATAGTTATGCACCACCAGCCCGAGTGAATAGTGAATGGATGAATGAATGAGTGTGTAACTCTTGCTCAGTATCCTGTCAGCACAGTAGCCTGCCAACCGCTGGTAGCTCGCCCAGTGTGGTAGCTCGCCCAGGCCTTAGCCCCACCCACATCACACCCGCCCACATCAGTGTCCTCCCATGTGCGCCAATCCACATGTGCAACAGTGATGGGATATCATACTATCATGTGAGTCCTCATATCAAGTCCACGTATCAATACGGTTACTCTTTAGAATCATCACCGGGGTCTATTACACTCCACACCGACTGCCTCCTCCTTGGCTGCACAACCCTGTGAGTGGAAGAGACCTCACTATCTGCCTAGCCAGTAGTCTGCCAATACCTACCCGGCTCGTCGATAGAGGACCCATTTATGAGCTGGTCATACTCAGCCTAGCTTATAGCATCCTCCCTCGGGCGGGTAAGGCCGCACCCCCTCCCAACCGACCTCGACACAGTGAGAGACGCGGCCTACTGGTATTCGACACTCGGGCGCTTATGTTCCACTCGGTCTAGACGTTGGGGCTACTTCTAGCTTCGGAGGTTCTAGTATTTTTACCCAAGGACATCATATGTGCCCCATAGTGTTAGAACCAAATATTTTCGGTGTCCCATCTAGCCATCCACGATGTGCCTATGGAGGTCATAGCCCTGATGTCGCTAGGGCGTGCAGTGATCAAGTCACACACATGCAAGATGCATGAATCACACCGTCAAATCATGCAGCAATCCAGCGTGTACTGCGCGATCATGTGGGCACTCAGTCTCATAACGAGTCCCGTAAATGGTATGCTCAATGACGTATACTATGATAGTCACTACTCATAACAAGCACACATATGATGCGTATGGGCATGAGTCATGGGATTATACTAAGCATGTTATAAAGCGATGAATATCAACGAGTATGGGCCTATGAATGGGCCCTAAGGAGAGTTACAATGCGGACATTTAACCAACATTGTACATACAATGTGGACCTCAAACCATCATTGGTCCTAAGACATGGCCCACCATAAATATCATTACATGAACCATGGGGAAACACACATTGCAATGGACCCTAAGGACATCCCATTGGGCCTTATATATGTCAAATGGGCCGAATCACATGGGCCTTACATTCATCAAATGGGCTGCATTAATGGGCCTCACTAATGAGCCTTATGTACATTGCAATGGTCCATGACCCATGGGCCTTGAAATACATCAAAGTGGGCCTCAAAACTTGGGCCTTATATGTATCAAATGAGCTTAATCTTATGGCCTTATCGAATGGGCCTAATCCCATAGGCCTTATATATGTCAAATGGGCTTAGTCCCATAGGCCTTATACATGCCAAATGGGCTTAATCCCATGGGCCTTATACATGCTAAATGGGCTTAATCCCATAGGCCTTGTACATGCCAAATGGGCTTAATTCCCTAGGCCTTATACATACACCAAGATAGGCCTCAATGAGGCCACACTTAAATCAATATGGGCCCTATACACATACCAAGGTGGGCCCACTTGAACCCTTAGATCTGACTCATTTTAGCTCAAACCATAAAATGATTTTACAAAATAAATGGATGGTTTGGATGCAACACATGCACCATAGTGGGGGTCCACCTAAAGGTTGGATGGTTGGGATGCAACACATGCATCACGGATGGAGTCCACTGACCGTCCAGCAGCCCAAAAAAAATGGCTGGACAGTATGGATAATACATACATTATAGAGGCCTCCACCGTCCGAGCGGACGGTGGAAATAAGGCACATACATCATTGTGGGTGCCACGTGGGGGGCCCACTATAATGTTTACTCACCATCTAACCCGTTGATAAGGTCACAGAGACCTGGGTGAAGAGAAAATACAAATTTCAGCTTAATTCAAAACTTCTATGGGGCCCAAAAAGAGTTTCAACGGTAGAGTTCAACCACTGCTGTTTCTCGTGGTGTGGGCCACCTGAGATCTGGATGGGCCTAATTTTTTGAGGGGACCCACCTCAGAGGGTGGCCCACCATATGAACGGTTTAGATGGAACATAAACATCAAGGTGGGGCCCACGGCTAGAGCCATGGGGCCCTGCTCGTACGCCCGTGTAACATCCCAAAAATCGGAGGGTCGAGCAAAAACCCAACTCCCAAGTTCCAAAATGTTATTTATGCAACATAGATATGTATGATTGAATGTTGTCTGTGATAATGTATTAAACATGAGTGAGATTAAGCTAGAATAGCATATCATACTCCAGAGATAGTTAAATTAACAAGCGGAAGACTGTGATAGTATGTATAACATATATAAACTGTTGTATGTCTCCGGAGTGTGAATATGTTACCAGGTTATATACATACATGTATACTCCAAAAGTAAACTAAAAGGATATACATGAGTGTTCTAAAAATATAAAATAACAAGTGCTAAGGTATCTAATCAACCTCCCTGTAATCCCGTCGATCAGCACACGCATAAAGGAGGGATCCTCCTCATCATTAACATCATCAAGTTCGGCTCTGCCTCGCAAGCCGTGCCATCATCTGCAATCACAAAAAGGTCTGGTGGGTGTCCAGGAACACCGTCCCGTAACGTGAGAGTGAGTAGCTAACTCAGTGGAATAATAGAGAAAGGATTAACATGTTCTCAAATCAATCAAGCGATAATAGTAAAGCAATAAATCAAACAATCCTAAAACTGTTGTTAATGCAATATGACATGACGTGATGTATGCCCTCACCGACGATCTCCCTCATATGGCACCATCTTACGACCGCGGCATGCCACACTCTCTAAAGTGCTCCACATCTTCCAGGCACATGCAATGTAATGGTGATATGATTTCCGAGTTATTATTAGTCTATTCAAATAGCAGGATTGGGAAACTAGGGTACTTCCCTTGTATCAATCCCAACACAGATCCTGTCTAGGGTCGTCACTCCTAGTTATCTCATACGAGGTATATTTTATAGGTCGCTGCAAGGGCTGTCAGGGCTGTTGTATGCACTCGTTGCTCCGCTCCCCCATTACCTTATCAATACAGGCCTACTGTACTCTACTTCTACTGAAGGGTCGTCGCCTCCCGCAGACTCAGAATACGCTTGCGGTCACTACAAAAGACTCGTTGCCTGATCAGTGTAGGCCGACAGCAAGAATATAGTGTCTCATACCATCATAATCTGCTCACGAGACTAGGTGCTCACTGGTCACTACGGGGAGGTTTGTGGCCCCAGCGTAGGCCGACAGCTCGACCACAGTGTCCCATACCACCATGCCCGGCTCATGAGTCTTCGTGGATCAAGGTACCATGGTTAACAGGGTTTACAATGGTAAGTTCAGTATCCTAGGTTCAAGCAGTTATGACTCATGCAGGGTGAACATACAACGGCCAGTCGGGTTACTTGACGGGCTCGACTAGCACGATCGCATCTCAAGTTGAACGATATGAAGTGCGTAAAATACTTCGTGTGGCCTAACCACTGCCGCCAACTCCAGAACACGTCTCGCGTTCATCGACGCGTTGTTCGTGGCTAAAACCAGCCAACCACGAATTCGCTCGGTTACCGACTACCTGGACTAAGCATAGTCCCAAACAATTAAGGAATCACATCAGCAAATCATATGAGAGTATTGGAATTGAAATACAACCATGTGAGCATGTTAACACATGTTATAACATACAACTTAAGTAAATCATCAAGCACATACATTTCATGCATATAATGAAGTCATGCATATAGTCAACATGTAGGAAATCATTTACGTCAGCATATTAATTGAGAAATCCATCTCAAACTAATTCATAACATCATTTAATTCAATACATACTAATACAAACATTTATACAAACACTTACACTACACACTTAAGTCTACATATAGTATGTCGACCTGAAGTGCGCATTTAGGCGAACCTCTTCGCCAAACTAATTATGCACGCATTCCTAACATTCTAATGCGACAACAAATCATGTCAATCACATCAGCAAAATATGAATGAAATCTGTACTTCCTACAAATGACTAAAATGCCCTAAATCTCATATTCTTCGTTGATTTACGAAACAGGAAACGGACAGCATGTTGTACATGTCAAACGGCGTTGCCGTCGATAATCTACTATTAAACGACATTGAAAGCTTTGGAAACAGTCAATCAAAGCGTCTAAAATTCGCACCTTGTCTCTTATAAACGTGTCGTTTCGAACGGAGCGTATACGCTTCGTATACGGCGATAAGAGAACCTAAGTTACAAGATACGTCAGCTAACATGCTATGAATCCTAGCGAACCTCAAATCAGCAACTTCTAGGGCTATTTCTTACCTGAAAACGCGGAGAAATCGCCGGCCGGGTGATTGAAGTATGTTGCCAAAGTACGTGCAACAGGCGGCACAAAGGCAGGAAAATTCTCTCCCACTCTCTCTCACAAACTCTCACCTTTTCTCTCTCCCAATCTAGGGCTCTTTGTAAATTCGGATGGAAGAGAGGAGTGAGGGTTTCAACCCTTTTTATAAGCCCAAACTTGCCCGAAATAGGCTCGGGAACAAGTTTCACTTGAGGGATAACCAAATCGGGGCTGTTTCAATCCAAAAGGACATTTCTGGTGGTCCCCTGGTTGAATGCGGTCGGACTTAAGCTCATGCATACTGGATCTAGCACACATCAAGTTTTCAGTCCGACAGGGTTCGCAGATCGCACGTGGCGGTCCAGTTTCAGTTCAGCGGTCACCGCACGTAGATCAGGCCTACAAATCTCATGATATGAAATAAAAATTTTTCCTGATCCGAGGGTGTAATTTGGCTGAATTCTGACCGTCAGAACGCTTAATACTGATGCGTCAAGTCGTGTGCCAGATTTGAATTTGAAATTCCAATTCTGTCCCTATTCGCACTCTCTTCAGTCCGGGCTCAATGAAATAGCCTGTGATTATCGGTTGGACTTGATTTTTGAAATGATTGTCAAGTCCAGCTAGGCAGTTCTAACGGTATAAGATAGCAGGTATCGGACTTTCGACGCGCAGTCTAGATCCAATACAAAATTTCAAAGTGGTTCAAAGAACAAACCTGCTTAGAGTTTGATCTGAGATTATAGAATATTATAGAGTCATTGGTTCTACTCGATTTGGGTCTTGTAGAACGTATTTAAAATGATCAGGGACTATTTCCTAGCTACTCTAGCGTTGCGCTAGCTAACTTACGCTTAATTTCCATAGGAATTAATCCTAAGTGGTTTCTTTGGCTATGGAATTGGGTTTTGAGCGATTTTCCAGGTGTTTCAGTTGACCCATTGCCTAAGGACGTCAAATCCCAGATTAGCCAAAATCCGGGGTGTTACAGCCCGTCCGTCCGCCCGCCTGCTGGTACGTCTGACAATAGCAGCATCATGCTGTTGTGTGATTTTTTTTCTTTTGAAACCGTGAAAAATCACGGTTTATCACGTGTGGGGTCCGCACCTGATGGATCCACTCCAGTCATTAGATTCTACGGCCCATAACCCATCCATCAAGACCAATATCGGCCATTTTTCAGCATGTAAAAAGAATCTGGAAAGGTTTCAATGGTAATGGTAATGTTTTTAAAACCATGGCCCACTAGATACTCAGATCATCCTCATTTTTCGGCTCAACGCCTAAAATGAGTTCGGGGAAGAGGATGGACGGCTTGGATTATAAACAAACATCAAGGCGGGGCCTATGCAAGCGGCCCCTTTCCAAAGGCTTTGAAACAAGCCAATGTTTGTGTTTTCCTTCCACGTCTAGCGTCCAGACATTGGACATTTCTTTTCTTCTTTTTTTTTTTGTAGGTGGGCCACCACAAGATGGATGATACATCTAAGATGGGCTCCACTCATGGACGACTTAGATAAAATACATATTTCATGGTGGGGCTCATTCAAGTGGGCCACATGGCCACATCAACATACAAGAAAAATAAATAAAAAGGAGAGGGAGAGAGAGTAAAAGAGTGGGACACGCATGATGGAGGCTCCCCGACACTATGGGCCCTCCCATCTACGATCTACAACATAAATCATTGCATATGGGTCCACCTAATCAAGAATCAATGGTGGAGATCCATTCTCCACGAAAATAAACGGTTTAGATGACCTTATTTACAAGCTAGGAAAGGTAAACATCATGATGGGGTCCATGGAGAATGGCCCCATCATGGAATGATATGGATAATCAAGGTGGGCCATTGGCCACATCTTAGGGTCCCAAGTGAGATACATACCATTGATCGGTAGGCCTCACTTGGCCCATCTTAAAAATATGAAAAAGTAGTCTATGGAAGCACCCACCACTTGATCTTCTTGGTCTGTTGAAAAGCTACTCTCCTAGAGCTTCACTTTGATGGTGGAGATAGGAAATGGATGGCTAAGATGAGAGATTTAGGATGGGAAGTGGGCCACCAAAATCATACTTTCTTTTGAAAAAACCTTGGACGTGTGATGCTCTCTTGGTTGCTTAAAATTGTTGAGAAATGAGAGAGAGTGGTGAGATGTAAGAGAGATGTGAGTGATGGATGTGAGATGAGTGATGGGTGAGGTGAGTGATGGGTGAGGTGAGAGGATGGTTGACTTTGGGTTTGCTTGACTTGTGAAGAAAGAAAGCATGGTTGCTTTGTACTTGACATTAAAGGTGATTGATGGGTTTGATTTAACATATTGTAGAGATTCTCTTAGGATTTACAACACGTGATGTTTTTCCTCAAACTGAACACAGGTCCACATCTCCTCGTCTAGGTATCGGATCGGTACATGAGTTGCGGTGTTGGAACTGTGGTGACTGTGCGGTCGTAATAGTATAAGTCTCAGATTAAGTCGACTCAAATGTATAAGATACATTTTACAGTCGTGCGCAACGTCGATTACAGATCACGGATTGCCGAAATTCAACAGGAAGGATCGCGGGAAGTGGCAGAACAGTACGGATTAGGATACGGGTCTTACAGTCCTCCACCAGGGAGATCCCCTCTCCCCAGGTTTATTTATTCTGACAGAGGACGCCTTCTCTATAAGCTTCAAATTTCTGATGGCCAGAGGGTGGAGCCAGCTTTTTCAGATCCGTAGGGGCTTCCCTCTAGCCTCTCACCTCCTTTTTGTGGATGACACTCTACCATTCCTTAATGGGAGTAGAGCCTCTATTCTAAGGGTCAAGGCCCTCCTGAATGAGTTTCAAGGGGCCTCAGGGCAAAGAATTAAACTCAGTAAGAGCTCTTTTGTTTACTTAGACAAATTGACAAAGGGGAGAATCATATCCATCGAACGGCTTCTCAGGATTAACAGATGCACTGCCAGGATCCGTTACCTAGGAGTCCCTCTCAACATGGGCAGAATAAAAAGTTCAAACTTCCAGTTCCTTTTGGATAAAGTGGACCATAGGATCAGTGGGTGGAAAGCCGGACACCTTTCCCAAGCGGGCAGGGCAACCCTCATCCACCACATCCTTAGTAGCATCCCGCTCCGCGTCATACTGCAACAATAGTTCCCGCGTAGGTGATCTCTCAGCTGGAGAGAAGTTTTCCAAGATTCTTCTGGGGGTGGGCGAACGATAGGCAAACTCCACTAGATTGCTTGGTCCAAGAACGCTAAGCCAAAGGAGGAAGGTGGTTTAGATATCAGAAGGTTGGATAATGTTGTTAAAGCCTCTAGGTTAAAATGGCATGGGACTTAAGGTTTGTATTAGAGAAAGGGCCTTGGTTTCAGCATATGAGGGCTAGGCACCCCTTGAATATTAATCCCACCCGTAGGGGATCCTTATCCCACTCATCTTCCCCTTTGTGGGCCAAAATCAGATCGTTGCTGCCCCTGGTGGAGGAGAACGTGCGATGGATGGTGAGACAAGGATCTGCAAGTTTTTAAAATGAAAACTGGACAGGGCTGGGATCCCTATTTCATAGGACGATTAGGACGGTTCCAGACGAGCTCAAATTTATGTCAATTAAGGATTTTATGGGCCCTTCTAGGCCTCTCCCTCCTTCTTCGGTCTTCTCATTCCTGCCTCAAGAGGTGGTAGAAGCCATATTTCATAGGGGATTTGCCACCTTTGAAGATAATGATCGGTGCATTTGGCCCGACAATCGGTCTAGAAATTTCTCAGTGAAATTCGCTTGGGACTTATGCAGACAGAGGTCCAGTGATAGGAGTTGGTTTAGATGGACTAGGCAAGCTAAACTTCCCCTAAAGATCTTTGTTTTCCTTTGGAGGTTGTTCCAAAATGTGGTTCCGATGGATTCCAATATCCAAGCGAAAGGTATCATAATCGCTTTCAAGTGTGTCTACTGTGGAGAGGAGCATAATTCTAGGCCAAATTCAAAGTCAATCAACCACCTATTTTTGGATGGCGCCCTAGCTAGAAAAATCTGGGATCATTATAGAGGAATCTTTGGGATCCGTTTCCTTTAAGCTCAATTGGTGAAAGCTAGGATCAGGCAGTGGTGGTTTTCGTCGGCTGTAGGGGGGCACGCTAGCCACACCTGCAGGATTATCCCTAGTCTCATTCTTTGGAAAATTTGGCGTGCGAGAGTAACGTTATTACATGTATTGTAAAAAAAAATTAACTGGTGGATTCAGTCCTTAGCTCATAAGTCAGAGTCTTTTGACTTGCTGCGTTTGGGTAGGGCTTGGTTATGGGACGATTTGGGCCCCCTTCCCTCCCCGAGTAGAAAGGAGCGAGTTGAAATCATTTGTTGGATCAGGCCTATGAAAGATTGGGTTAAGTTGAACGTGGATGACTCTTCTAAAGGAAACCCAGGGTTTTCTGGCGGTGATGGGATTGTTAGAGGTGAGAAAAGAGATTTCCTGTTTGCCTTTGGGGTAAGCTATGGGTATGGGACAAACAGTAGAGAGAAGCTAAGGGTGGTGCACGTTGGGCTCCCGCTGTCCCTGAATAGAGGCTTCTCTAACAACGTCATTGAATCGGACTCGAAGCTAGTGGTAGACAGTATCTTTGGCAAGTCGGCTATTCCTTGGAAGTGGCATCCCTAGTCTTCCAGGATCTCGATCCTCATGCACAGAGGCAGGGTGGTTATCCAGCTCATCTAAAGAGAAGGTAATGGGCCAGCGAATGTGTAACGCCCGTGAAAAATCCGTACTTGGGCTCGAGTACTAACTCGACCCGAAATTGTGTAGAATTTATTCCTTTAGAAAATATGACTAAGTTAGCTAGTGCAACGTTAGAATAGCTGAGAAATGGTCCCTGATCACTTTAAATACGTTCTACAAGGCCCAAAACGAGTGGAACCAATGGTGCTATAATGCTCTAAAGCCTCGGATCAAACTCTAAATCGGTTTATTCTCGGGACCTCCTTGAAACTTTGTATTGGATCTAGACCGTGCGTCGAAAGTCCGATACCTACCATCTTAGACCGTTATGACCACTTAGCTGGGCTTGGCAATCGTTTCAAAAATCAAGTCCAACTGACATTCAGAGGCTATTTCATTGAGCCTGGAGTGAAGAGAGTGAGAATAGGGTTAGAATTGGAATTTGAAATTCAAATCTGGCACACGATTTGACGCATCAGTATTAAGCGTTCTGACCGTCAGAATTCAGCCAAATTACACCCTTGGATCAGGAAAAATTTCTATTACATATCACGAGACTTATAGGCCTGATCTTGGTGCGGTGACCGTTAAACTGAAACTGGACCGCCACGTGCGATCTGGGAACCTTACCGATCTGAAAACTGGATGTGTGCTAGATCCAGTATGCATGATCTTAAGTCCGACCGCATTTGTCCAGGGGACCTTCAGAAATGCTCTTTTGGACCGAAACGGCCCCGATTTGGTTAGGCACCAAGTAAATATTGTTCCCAAGCCTATTTTGGGCATGTTTTAGCTTATAAAAGGGGTTGAAACCCTCACTTCTCTCACACATCCGAATTTGCTAGAAACCCTAGCTTGTGTGAGAGAAAAGGTGAGAGATTGTGAGAGAGAGTAGGAGAGTTCTTCCTGCTACTTGTGCTACGTGTTGCACGTGCTTAAGCAACGCACCTTTATCGCTTTCTCGGCGATTACACCACGATTCTATGTAAGCAAATACCCTAAATAGTTGCTGATTTGAGGTTCCTTTGTTTCCATAGCGATGTAGCTTATGGATCTTGTGTATTAGGTTCCCTATTCACCGTAGACGAAGCGTATACGGTCCGTTTCAATTCACGAGTCTACAAGATATAAGGTGAGGATTTTAGACGCTTTGATTGACGGTTTACAACGCTTTCAATGTCGTTTAATAGTAGATTCTTGATGATATCGCCGTTTGACATGTACAAAATGCTCTCCGTTTTCCGTTTCGTAAATTAACGAAGAATATGAGAATTAGGGCATTTTAGTCATTTGTAGGAAGTACTGTTTACATTCATATTTTGCTGATGTGATTGACATGGATTGTTGTCGCATTAGGAAGTTAGGAATACGTGCATAATTAGTTTGGCGAAGAGATTCGCCTAATTGCACACTTCGGGTCGACATACTATATGTAGACTTAAGTGTGTAGTGTATGTGTTTGTATAAATGCTTGTATTAGTATGTATTGAATTAAATGATGTTATGAATTAGTTTGAGATGGATTTCTCAATTAATATGCTGACCTAAATGATTTCCTACATGTTGACTATATACATGATTTCATTACATGCATGAAATATCTGTGTTTGAAGATTTACTTAAGTTGAATGTTATAACATGTGTTAACATGCTCATACGACTGTATTTCAATTCCAATACTCTTACATAATTTGCTGATGTGATTCCATAAGTGTTTGGGACTAGACTTAGTCCAGGCAGTCGGTAACCGAGCGAATTCGTGGCTGACTGGTCTTAGCCACGAGCGACGCGTCGATGAACGCGAGTCGTGTTTGAAGTTGGCGGCAGTGGTTAGGCCACGCGAAGTATTTTACGCACTTCATGTCGTTCGACTTGAGATGCGATCGCGCTAGTCGAGCCCGTCAAGTAACCCGACTGGGCGATGTATGTTCACCTTGTATGAGTCATAACTGCATGAACCTAGGGTACTGAACTTACCATTGTAAACCCTCTTAACCATGGTACCTTGATCCATGAAGACTCATGAGCCGGGCATGGTGGTATGGGACACCGTGGTCTAGCTGTTGGCCTACGCTGGGGCCACAAACCTCCCCGTAGTGACCAGTGAGCACCTAAACTCGTGAGCAGATTATGGTGGTATGGGACACTATATTCTAGCTGTCGGCCTACACTGATCAGGCGACGAGTCCTTTGTAGTGACCGCGAGCGTATTCTGAGTCCACGGGAGGCGACGACCCTTCCGTTGCAGTAGAGTATGGTAGGCCTGTATTGATAAGGTGATGGGGGAGCGGTGCAACGAGTGCGAGTAACAGCCCTGGCAGCCCTTGCAGTGACCTACGAAATATACATCGTATGAGATTACTAGGAGTGACGACCCTAGACAGGATCTGTGTTGGGATTGATACAAGGAAAGTACCTTAGTTTCCCAATCCTGCTGTTTGAATGGACTAATAATAACTTGGAAATCATATCACCATGCCATTGCATGTGCCTGGAAGATGTGGAGCACTTGAGGGTCGATTGCATGCCGCGGTCGTAAGATGTTGCCGTAAGAGGGAGATCGTCGGTGAGGGCATACATCACGTCATGACATCTTGCATTAACAACAGTATTAGGATTGTCTGATTTACTGCTTTACTATTATCGCATGATTGAATTGTGAACATGCTAATCTTTGCTCTATGATTCCACTGAGTTGATCACTCACTCCCACGTTATGGGATGGTATTTGCAACACCCACCAGACCCTGTTGTAGATGTAGGTGAGGCTGAGATGCAGGAGGAAGAGCCAGACTTCGACGAGGACCAGGACGAGTTCTCGTACATGCAGTATCACGATGGCTTTGCGTAGGCGACCTGGATCGATGGGACTTCAGTGGGACCATTTTGGACATTTACTTTTGTTCATGTATATGTATATGAGTCTCAGAGATGTATTCATACTTTAGAGACAGATGAGATTTACTTTGTTTTTCCATACAGTGATATATATATTGTTTAGTCTTCCGCTTACTTTTATCACTGGATCTGAAGTATGAATTGCAGTTTTGGTATACTTTTACTCATGTGAATGCTTTAAATCAGACAACATTAAATCATAATCATTTTTGTTGCATAAGTGACGGTCTGGAACTCCGGAGTTGAGTTTATACACGACCCCCGATTTTCAGGGTGTTACAAGTTGGTATCAGAGCATGAATAAGAGTATACTGGGCCTGGGTTATTGTCTCGCGACATACGCTGTCGCTTCTTTTGACTTAGGTGGGTGCGAGAAGGGTCTAGAAACATTTCTAGGACCGCAGATTCGCCAATAGGCGAAGTCTATTCGGATCGATCGCACGATCGAGTCTGTAACGCGTCTCGGGTCGCGTAAAGCAACCTGAATAGCTCCTAGGTCGTAGGAAGTTGGGTTGAGACATCCTATGAACGATTTTAAACCCGTAAAAGTAAATTCTTAGGCCGTGGGATGACCACGACTCCTGTAATCAATTGCCAGGGCTTAAAAACCCCGTTTCACCAAAAATCTTCAAAATTCTTCCTCTCACCACTCCAATCTTCATTTCTTTCTTATCTAATTCATGTTAAGCATCAAAAATAATGTGAAAATAACATAAAATAATACTTTCACAAAATTTTATAGTGAATAGTAAAAGTTCATGAAAAATGGCCATAAGGCCATTCTAAATTCACTTTATTTAGCTAATAAGAGTCTAGATGGATGTACTAGCTCCTTCTACCTCAAATTCATATGCTGCATCATAGGGTTTGATATTCAGGATTACGGAATGGTCCCGAAAAGCCCCGAACACATGTTTGGGCTCACATAGGCCAAAATACTATGAACCAGGGGTCGAACCATATATATCTGGGGCCCTTGGACCATGGGGGACCGAACCCATCTGGCCCCACGGGCCGGATGCATCACCGGTCGGCGATGCCATCGCCGATCCGGCGATGCATCGCCGTACAGGTGGGCCAGTTGGATGTGATTTTTGGGCGCATGCCCTTAAATCACATGTGTACCCTCCCCATGTAGGTCCCGTCCCACGAAAACCCCTAAATCATACCCTCCTTCACAAACAGCCCTCCCCATAGCCCTATTTTCATTTTTCAGCAACCATCCCCAAATTTTGTGGTTCCAAATCACCTCTAGATCCCTCCTTGGCCAAAAATGACCATCATCCATCACTTCTTTGGAGTTGGCAGCCCTTCTTCTTGAAGATTTCATCATTTGGAGCTCCAAAAACCTCCAAATTGAGCTGAAATCGTGAGGTGCTCCATTTCACTTTTCCATTTCCATTTCTCCTTGAAAATACATCCTTGGGAAGCTTGAAGCATCCCTCTACGATGCCTAGATCTCATTTTTCCATATTGGACAGCCACTTCTCCGCATTTTCTCCATTTTCTATGGCTTTCATGAAAGCCATTTTAGGCCTTTTATCACTCTCATCCATCATATCTTTGATGGGTAAAAGGAAAACCACAATAGACGAGGCTGGGCCAAGTCTCCCTGTTCAATCGAGAAGACCGCGGGGTGGTGCCGCAAGTTCAAGCGCCACCGCAGGTCCAGCTGCAGCCCTAGAGTGCCGTACAAAGCGGGATTTGGATCCCCATGCTCACCTTGGGCGAGTAATTCTATCAGAGATGCCTCATGGCCAATACACTGATCGCAAAGTGTTATTTGAGGCGGACGTGGAAGGGCGACTGTTTGGTGAATTTTTATTGTTCGAGCGCATTGAAGCTGCGCATTAGGGTCCGATCTTTGAAGCTCGCGCTCGTGCTAATGTGAGCACCGTTCGTGCCTTCTACGCTAGTATCCAGAATCTTACCTTGGAGCCATTGCAGTTTAAAATCCCTTTTGATAGAGATCGGATGGCTACGATTGATGTGCGACTGATTGCGCGACTTCTGAACGTACCTCTTGGTGATGTTCATCCTAGTGAGAAGAACCTGAGGAGTAGGCGTGAACGAGATCACCGTACCAGGTTTCTGTGCGGTAGGTTGGTTCCATGGCAGCCTAATAATAGCCTTAAGGTGACGTATATGTCTGATGATTTGCGCCTACTGCACCATATCTGCACGTTCAATGTTTATCCCAGGTCGAAGAATCGCATTGAATGTACATGCCTTATGGTGGATTTCCTGTATCTAGTGGCCCAGGGAGAGAACGTATGTATAGCTACTTTCATCTTACGACAAATAATCCTCACAGCCAAGTCAAGAAGAACATTCGAATCACTTCCTTTTGGCCGACTGATTTGCAAGATTGTGCTTGAGTTTGCCTACAGACTTGGGCCGGAATTACCAGTTTCGATTCATACCATTGATGAGTCGACTATGGTCAAGATGAAGATTGGGTCGCAGTACCGTGAAAATCAGCTTGAGGAGGACAGCGAGGATGACTTTGATGATGAGGAAGATCAAAGCGAAGAAGAACCTGGAGCAGAGGTTCAGGAGGAAGCTCAGGAAGAGGCAGAAGAGGAGGCTCAGGATACAGATGAGAGCCCTCCTCCTTCTGCACAGGCTACTAGCGATGATCGCATTGCTCGGATGGAGGAGAGTCAGATCGCTTTGCGAAGGGAAGTTCAAGAACTTCGCGCTGAAGTCGAGGATGCCAATGCCGTTACAAAGAAGAAATTAGGCAAGGTGACTCGCACCTTGAAGGCGATCCTTTGTTGCCTGCAAGATAAGGGTGCTCCTCCTCCATCACCCGACTCAGACTAGCGATGCGACCTTTGATGTAGTTGTCAGTAGTTAGTCATTTCCTACTTTATGTGTGTAAGCCTGTTAGGGCTAGTGCTTTGCTTATGTTGCTGTTGCAATTTTGACTATCTTAGTTTCCATGTATTTCTCGTCATGATGCTTGTAAGGATATATCCCTTGTATTGTGAAAATTTTGATTAAATAAAATGCATGGAATGCCTTTGACTCCTTGTGTAAATGATTACGGTGTAATTGTGCTATTAAGACTGACAAGGTTGCACCCTATTTTGAATATAGGGAATGCCACCTAAGGCTACGCGGAGCGCGGTTCGGCTTGCACTGACTGAGCATATGGATCAGACTCCTTCGCAGTCTGGCACCCATGCGGACCCTACTTTGGGCCTGATTCCTGAGACAGTTCGTGCGTCTCAGCCTGCCGCTAGTCCTACAGTTGGACCACCGCCATTTACGCCATCAGTCAGAGAGCCTCATCGTGCATCTACTTCCATAAAGCATCCGCCACAGCCTGCTCCACCTCCTGACAGATTTGAGCAGATGTTGGCTATGATGCAGCAGCAGCAGCTGCTTCTGACTACTATCGTGGGGACATTAGCACAGGGTGGGGGTGTGGCTCCACCTGCACCACCTGTGCATCCAGCTGAGGATGCTTATACATACGCCCATGATGAGGGCATGGCTCATCCTGCGCCGCCTGCTTACCCTGCGGCGAATGCCGCAGATACACGGGGCCTATTAGAGCGATTTCAGCACTTACGGCCTCCCACTTTCACGGGTTCTCACAGACCCGAGGAGGCTCAGTACTGGCTCGACCGTGTGTCGAAGATTTTGCAGATGTTACATTGCACAGAGGCCGAGTAGGTAGAGCTGGCTACATTCCTATTTGAGCGAGAGGCCAGCCTGTGGTGGGATAGCTTACTGCGGACTGTTGCCGCAGATTTTGTATGGACATGGGCCGCGTTTGAGTTCCACTTCCATGAGAAGTATTATCCCCAGACTTACAGGCACGACAGGGAGAATGAGTTTCTCCGCCTCAGACAGGCAGCCATGACAGTTACAGAGTATGAGCATCGGTTCACGGAGTTGGGCAGATACGTCCCGACGATTTTGGCTGATGAGAAGATGAGCATACGGCGCTTTTTGGAGGGTTTGCGGCCGGATATTCGGTCGAAGATGTGCTGTTTGAGCATTCCCTCTTATGCGGAGTTGATTCACATGTCTATGCGGGTAGAGCAGGATGTGGATCGACTTGCGCGATCTCGCGGCCCTGTCGCTTCTAGGCCGCGACCAGACATGCAGGACAGGCCCTTCGCGGGCAAGAGGCCTCGCGTCGACCCTCCTACTCGGGCCATAGCGCCAGCACCATCGTTTCGGCACCCCAAGTTATCGTGCACATACTGTGGGAGGTCAGGCCACTTGGCGTAGAGCTGCTTCTCTCGGATGCGGGATAGCGGGTTCTCACCGCCGCAGAAGATTGACCGTGCTCGTTCACAGGCGATATCAGCACCGTTTATATGGTTAGCTCCTGCGCACCCTTCTTTCAGACCTCCGGTATCGCAGATCAGACAGCCTCCTCGGCCCATGACACAGCGGCCGAACCTGCCACAGCAGGCTCGGGTTCATGCATCGACAGCTGAGGCAGCTGCGACACCGACTCTTCAACATTCAGCCTTCGAGGTCATAGCCCATATTGGAGGTACTCCTATTCTTGTGATGGTGGACACTGGTTCCACGATTTCTTTGATATCGCGTGCTGTAGTCAGGCGTCTTGGGTTACAGACTATCACTATGGATAGCGTGTGGGTCTTTGCAGCTCATGGGGATTATTCGGATGTTACCCAGATGTGTGAGGGTTGTTTAGTTGATCTGGGAGGCAGGACGATGGCTCTTGATCTTGTCGTCGATCCCTCGCTCGTTTATCTCGACGTCATTCTTGGCATGGACTGGTTGACTGCTGGGAGGGCCGAGATTGACTGCGAGGCTCGTATGGTGACGGTGTACGAGCCTGAGGGCACGCCTTTCACATTTTCAATGCAGGTAAATCTCCCTTTCCGCATACTTAGTTACCCCACTTTATTGCGCGACGCTGGTGCCCAGATACTCGATCATGTGCCAGTCGTTTCTGAGTCGGGGATCTGTTCAGGAAGATCCCTGATTTGCCACCCCGACGTGAGATCGATTTCACTATCGATCTGGTTCCTGGTTCTACGCCCGTCTCACTGCCGACGTATCGCATGGCACCATGCGAGATGGAGGAATTGAGGACGCAGATTGATGGTCTGCTAGAGCTTGGCCTTATACGGCCTTGTGTGTCTCCTTGGGGAACACCGGTCCTGTTCGTGAGGAAGAAGGATGGTTCGATACGATTATGTATTGATTATCGCAGGCTGAACCAGGTCACGGTGAAGAACAAGTATCCCTTACCCAGGATCGCTGACTTGTTTGATCAGTTGAGAGGAGCGCGGTACTTCTCGAAGATTGATCTTCAGTCGGGATATCATCAGTTACGCGTCAGGGATGAGGACGTGCAGAAGACAGCATTCAGGACTAGTTTTGGCCACTACGAGTTCCTCGTGATGTCGTTCGGTCTCACGAATGCACCGGCCGTATTCATGGATCTGATGAACCGGGTATTTCAGCCTTTCCTCTATCGATTCATCATTGTATTCATTGACGACATTTTAGTGTACTCTAGGAGTCGAGAGGAGCATGAGGAGCACTTGCGTTTGGTCCTAGATAAGCTCAGGCAGCATCAGTTGTTCGCACAGTACAAGAAGTGTGACTTCTGGAAGCAGGAGGTGAAGTTTCTGGGACACGTGGTGTCCAAGGATGGCATGGCAGTTGACCTGTCTAAGGTAGCTACGGTGCAGGACTGGGAGCAGTCTGGTTCTGTCACTGAAGTGAGGAGTTTCTTGGGTCTCGCTGGCTACTATTGGCGCTTCATTCAGGACTTCTCGAAGATCGCGAGACCCTTATCTCAGTTGACACGGAAGGACGTGAAGTTCGCCTGAAATGACAAGGCGGAGTCAGCTTTTCAAGAGCTGAAGGAAAGACTTACGTCCGCCCCTGTGCTAGTATTGCCAGAGCAAGGGGTTAAATACACTATATATACTGACGCGTCTAGCGTTGGTTTGGGTTGTGTCCTTATGCAGAGGGACAGGGTAATTTCGTATGCCTCGAGACAATTAAGGAAGCACGAGGAGAATTACTCTACACACGACCTAGAGTTGGCAGCCGTTATATTCGCACTGAGACTCTGGAGACATTACCTCTACGGAGAGAAGTTTGAGCTCTTTTGCGACCACAAGAGCCTCAAGTACATATTCACGCAGCGAGACTTGAATATGAGGCAGCGGCGATGGATGGAGACGTTGAAGGACTTCAAGTTTGAAGTCTCTTACCATCCTAGGAAGGCGAACCTTGTGTTTGATGCGTTGAGCCGTAAGAAGGCGATAGAGTTTGCGGCTCCGCTGATGGTTGCCGAGTGGGATATGGTTGAGTTTTTGCGAGACTTTGAGCAGAAACTCACCGTAGAGGAGCCGTTTGAGTTCATCGCACATGTTCAGGTGCGATCTCAGATCGATGACCGAGTCATCGAGGCGCAGAGGGACGATACGCATCTTACTGAGCTTCGAGAGCAGGCCAATGATGATGCTGACGCCGACTGGCGAGTTGGTATGGATGGGGGCTTACGTTATCGTGGCCGCTTATGCGTCCTAGATGTCCCTGACTTGAGACGAGAGATTCTCGAGGCTGCACATTCTACTAGACTCGCGATGCATCCAGGCAGCACAAAGATGTATCGTGACGTGAAGAGGACGTATTGGTGGGAAGGTATGAAGACCCACGTAGCTGAGTTCGTGTCCCGTTGTCTCACTTGTCAACAGGTGAAGGCAGAGCATCGCCGACCACCTGGACTTTTGCAGCCAATGCCGATCGCAGAGTGGAAGTGGGATTTCATTTCCATGGACTTCATTTCTGGGTTGACGAAGACGAAGAAGGGACATGATTCCATTTGGGTGATCGTCGACCGTCTGACGAAGTCGGCGCACTTCCTACCGATCAGAGTTACGAACTCTGCAGATGAGCTGGCCAGATTGTACATCAGAGAGATTGTGCATCTGCATGGAGTTCCGCTGGAGATCGTGTCGGACAGAGACACGCGGTTCACTTCTATTTTCTGGACTCGCATTTAGGAGGCTATGGGTGTGAAGTTGAAGTTTAGTACTGCCTTCCACTCACAGACAGACGGACAGACAGAGCGGGTGAACCAGATCTTAGAAGACATGTTGCGAGCTTGCGCATTGGACTTCAAGGACAGTTGGGATGATTGTCTTGCATATGCGGAGTTTGCGTACAACAATAGCTTTCAGGCGAGTATCGGTATGGCACCTTATGAGGCGCTGTATGGGCGACCTTGTCACGCACCGCATTGCTAGTTAGAGGTCGGTGAGCGTAGCCTGATTGGCCCAGAGTTAGTGCATGCGATATCAGAGAAGATTGATATTATTCGACGTCGGCTCCTTACAGCGCTGAACAGACAGAAGAGCTACGCCGATACGAGACGGAGGCAACTAGAGTTCATAGTTGGGGATCATGTGTTTTTGCGAGTTTCCCCTATGAAGGGAGTCCTTCGGTTCGGGAAGAAGGGGAAGCTGGCACCGCGATTCATTGGTCCATTCCAGATCCTCGATCGTGTGGGAGCGGTGGCTTACCGATTGGCTTTACCCACGCCTCTCACGAGCGTTCACAACGTATTTCATGTTTCTATGCTGAAGAAGTACGTTGTTGATCCTTCTCATATCATCAGATGGGAGCAGGTGCAGTTAGGAGAGGATGTTACATATATCCTGCGACCGACACGTATCCTAAACAGGAAGGAGCAGGTACTGCGTAGCAAGGTGATTTCCCTTGTGAAGGTATTATGGACGCATCACTCTGAGGAGGAGGCTACCTGGGAGACAGAAGCCGAGATCAGAAAGAACTACCCACAGCTTCTCGAGCAGTACGAAAAGGTACAAAATTTCGAGGATGAAATTATTTGTTAAGGGGGGTAGATTGTAACGCCCGTGAAAAATCCGTACTTGGGCTCGAGTACCAACTCGACCCGAAATTGTATAGAATTTATTCCTTTAGAAAATATGACTAAGTTAGCTAGTGCAACGTTAGAATAGCTGGGAAATGGTCCCTGATCACTTTAAATACGTTCTACAAGGCCCAAAGCGAGTGGAACCAATGGTGCTATAATGCTCTAAAGCCTCGGATCAAACTCTAAATCGGTTTATTCTCGGGACCTCCTTGAAACTTTGTATTGGATTTAGACCGTGCGTCGAAAGTCCGATACCTACCATCGTAGACTGTTATGACCACTTAACTGGGCTTGACAATCGTTTCGAAAATCAAGTCCAACTGACATTCAGAGGCTATTTCATTGAGCCTGGAGTGAAGAGAGTGAGAATAGGGTTAGAATTGGAATTTAAAATTCAAATCTGGCACACGATTTGACGCATCAGTATTAAGCGTTCTGACCGTCAGAATTCAGCTAAATTACGCCCTTGGATCAGGAAAAATTTCTATTACATATCACGAGACTTATAGGCCTGATCTTGGTGCGGTGACCGTTAAACCGAAACTGGACCGCCACGTGCGATCTGGGAACCCTACCGGTCTGAAAACTGGATGTGTGCTAGATCCAGTATGCATGAGCTTAAGTCCGACCGCATTTGGCCAGGGGCCTTCAGAAATGTTCTTTTGGACCGAAACGGCCTGATTTGGTTAGGCACCGAGTAAACATTGTTCCCAAGCCTATTTTGGACATGTTTTAGCTTATAAAAGGGGTTGAAACCCTCACTTCTCTCACACATCCGAATTTGCTAGAAACCCTAGCTTGTGTGAGAGAAAAGGTGAGAGATTGTGAGAGAGAGTGGGAGAGTTCTTCCTGCTACTTATGCTACGTGTTGCACGTGCTTAAGCAATGCACCTCTATCGCTTTCCCGGTGATTACACTGCGATTCTAGGTAAGAAAATACCCTAAATAGTTGCTGATTTGAAGTTCCTTTGTTTCCATAGCGATGTAGCTTATGGATCTTGTGTATTAGGTTCCCTATTCGCCGTAGACGAAGCGTATACGCTCCGTTTCAATTCACGAGTCTACAAGACATAGGGTGAGGATTTTAGACGCTTTGATTGACGGTTTACAACGCTTTCAATGTCGTTTAATAGTAGATTCTTGACGGTATCGCCGTTTGACATGTACAAAATGCTCTCCGTTTTCCATTTCGTAAATTAACGAAGAATATGAGAATTAGGGCATTTTAGTCATTTGTAGGAAGTACTGTTTACATTCATATTTTTCTGATGTGATTGACATGGATTGTTGTCGCATTAGGAAGTTAAGAATACGTGCATAATTAGTTTGGCGAAGAGATTCGCCTAATTGCGCACTTCGGGTCGACATACTATATGTAGACTTAAGTGTGTAGTGTATGTGTTTGTATAAATGCTTGTATTAGTATGTATTGAATTAAATGATGTTATGAATTAGTTTGAGATGGATTTCTCAATTAATATGCTGACCTAAATGATTTCCTACATGTTGACTATATACATGATTTCATTACATGCATGAAATATCTGTGTTTGAAGATTTACTTAAGTTGAATGTTATAACATGTGTTAACATGCTCATACGACTGTATTTCAATTCCAATACTCTTACATAATTTGCTGATGTGATTCCATAAGTGTTTGGGACTAGACTTAGTCCAGGCAGTCGGTAACCGAGCGAATTCGTGGCTGACTGGTCCTAGCCACGAGCGACGCGTCGATGAACGCGAGTCGTGTTTGAAGTTGGCGGCAGTGGTTAGGCCACGCGAAGTGTTTTACGCACTTCATGTCGTTCGACTTGAGATGCGATCGCGCTAGTCGAGCCCGTCAAGTAACCCGACTGGGCGATGTATGTTCACCTTGTATGAGTCATAACTGCATGAACCTAGGGTACTGAACTTACCATTGTAAATCCTCTTAACCATGGTACCTTGATCCACGAAGACTCATGAGCTGGGCATGGTGGTATGGGACACCGTGGTCGAGCTGTCGGCCTACGCTGGGGCCACAAACCTCCCCGTAGTGACCAGTGAGCACCTAAACTCATGAGCAGATTATGGTGGTATGGGACACTATATTCTAGCTGTCGGCCTACACTGATCAGGCGACGAGTCCTTTGTAGTGACCGCGAGCGTATTCTGAGTCCACGGGAGGCGACGACCCTTCCGTTGCAGTAGAGTACGGTAGGCCTGTATTGATAAGGTGATGGGAGAGCGGTGCAACGAGTGCGAGCAACAGCCCTGGTAGCCCTTGCAGTGACCTACGAAATATACATCGTATGAGATTACTAGGAGTGACGACCCTAGACAGGATCTGTGTTGGGATTGATACAAGGGAAGTACCTTAGTTTCTCAATCCTGCTGTTTGAATGGACTAATAACAACTTGGAAATCATATCACCATGCCATTGCATGTGTTTGGAAGATGTGGAGCACTTGAGGGTCGATTGCATGCCGCGATCGTAAGATGTTGCCGTATGAGGGAGATCGTCGGTGAGGGCATACATCACGTCATGACATCTTGTATTAACAACAGTATTAGAATTGTCTGATTTACTGCTTTACTATTATCGCATGATTGAATTGTGAACATGCTAATCTTTGCTCTATGATTCCACTGAGTTGATCACTCACTCCCACGTTACGGGATGGTGTTTGCAACACCCACCAGACCCTGTTGTAGATGTAGGTGAGGCTGAGATCCAGGAGGCAGAGCCAGACTTCGACGAGGACCAGGACGAGTTCTCGTACATGCAGTATCACGATGGCTTTGCGTAGGTGACCTGGATCGATGGAGCTTCAGTGGGACCATTTTGGACATTTACTTTTGTTCATGTATATGTATATGAGACTCAGAGATGTATTCATACTTTAGAGACAGATGAGATTTACTTTATTTTTCCATATAGTGATATATATATTGTTTAGTTTTCCGCTTGCTTTTATCACTGGATCTGAAGTATGAATTGCAGTTTTGGTATACTTTTACTCATGTGAATGCTTTAAATCAGACAACATTGAATCATAATCATTTTTATTGCATAAATGACGGTCTGGAACTCGGGAGTTGAGTTTATATACGACCCCCGATTTTCAGGATGTTATAGAATGGCCTAGCCCGATCGGCGAGTGAGAGTCAAGCGTCTCTCCTCTTTCTCAGAGAGCAGGATTTCCCCGATCTTTTCCAGGGCAGGTGTTTCTTAGATAAAGTTAGGCTCGTTTCTATTAGAGTCATCCCCAAGGGTCTTTAGGTTGGGTTTTTTCTTTTTTTTTTGTAAAGGGGTGGCCTTTGTGGGCCCCTGTTGATGATAGGAGCCCCTCGTGTTTTCAAGGGCTCCCGAATGTGTGCAGTCTGGTTGTATAGCTTTCTTTGCCATATATGAAAGTTTGTTCTTTTTTTTAAAAAAAAAGCTCTTCTTGCCCCTAGAGGATGAATGATTTTCCTAGCGGATTTGACAGAGAATTTACTTGATGCTTCTCTTATAAAAAGGTGGTCCTCACTAGTCATTGTTGAGATCCCCTCCAAGGAAACATGCTGGAGGACGTTTGGGGGGGGGGGGGGGGGGGGGGGGGGATGGATGGCCACTACACATTGGGCAACACTCTTAGACCTAGGACTATAAGATGTATCTTATCAACCATCCTCTATATTGGGCAACACTCTTAGATCCAGGACTATAAGATGTATCTTTTCAACCATCCTCTATATTGGGCAACACTCATAGACCCAGGACTATAAAATGTATCTTATCAACCATCCTCTATATTTACAAGAGCCATCAAACAACTTTTTCCAATCATTTAATAACTTCTCACTAGTTTTTATAGGCATATCAATATGTCTACATACAAGTCACTCTCCTGTAGTAGATTAAGAGCATACTTCATTTGAAAAAGATTAATCTCATACTTTGATCGGATAACTTCAATGTTCAAGAAGTGAAAAAGTAGCTTAAATCCTTAGTTTAAAAATACTTTTAGAGATGCTTCTTAAACTCTAAGATGATAGATGTGCCACTTCTTTTATTGAAAATTTCATCAACATATATGACCAATGACATCATACCTTTATCGTTATGCTTTTTAAAGACTAAATGATCAACCTTATTCCTATAGAAGTTGTAAGTCAACAATACCTTACTAAACTCATCAAACAACACCTTTAGAGACTGCTTTAAGAAATAAATTACTTTTCGAAGGCTACATACTTGCTTAATCTCCCCCTGACTAACAAATTCAACATGTTGTTTCATGCAAACTTTCGTCACTGCCATATACTCTACTTTTGTTGTAAAAAGAGCCACGACAAACTTAAGCTTCGACATCCAACTGATTGTTCCACCTGCTAGTACAAACGATTAACCTAAAGTTGACTTTTTAGAATCTAAACTGCTTGCATAATCTTAATTCACATATCCAACCAACTTTGCTCTTGTCTTCTCAAAAGTTAAGACGTAGTCTTTTGTACTTCAAATGAATCTAATAGCCATTTCACCTCTTCTCAGTGTTGCTTTTCGGGGTTTGACATATATCTGCTCACAACACCAATTGCCTATGAAATATCTGATCTTGTACAAACCGTGGTATACATTAAACTGCCAACTACATTTGAATAAGGCACAAGAGACATATCCTATTTTTTCTCATCTATTTTGTGACATTGTTCTAAGGAAAGCATGAAGTGAGCCAAGTGGGGAACGCTTACCAGCTTTGCCTGGTCCATCCCATACTCGATCAACACTTTCTCAAGGTATTTTACCTGTGATAACCAAATCATGCTTCTCTTCCTGTCTCTATGAATATTTATGTCGAGAACCCTCTTTACAGCCTACACATCTTTCATCTTGAATGTCCCTGATAACTGAGTCTTCATTACGTCGATTTCAAACATATCATGATAGGTGATCAACATATCATTAACATACAATACTATGATGATGAATTTACCATCACCCAGTGTCTTGTAATAGACACAATGATTATATCACTCCGAGTAAATTTTTGACTCAAAATGAAAGAATCAAATTTTTTATACCACTGCCTAGGTGATTGTTTCAGGATACACGACGACCTCATTAACCAGTAAATCTTGTTCTCTGCTTCTTTAACTCTGTGGCCCTCTGGTTACTTCATGTATATCTGCTCTTCCAACTCCTCATGTAGGAATGCAGTCTTGACATCCATCTATTCCGGCTCGAGATCGTATTAGGTAACCAGCGCCAACATGAATTTGATAGACTCTTGCTTAACCACCGATGTGAATATCTCTATGAAGTCGATTCCTTCTCTTTAAGTATAACCCTTCGCTACCAGCATTTTTTTCTATCTATCATGTTTCCTTTTGAACAACCACTTGCATCCGATCGCATTTCGGCCCACTAAAAGCTTCACTAACTCTCATGTGTGGTTCTTGTACAAAGAGTCTATCTCATCATCCATAGCTTCCTTCCAATTTTTATTTTTTATTTTTACATTAGGCTCATTAAGAGCCTCCTGAATAGTAGGTGGGTCCTCCTCATTTGTAACAAGGGCATATGTAATATTAGAGTTGTCCATGTATCTTACCGGTATCTGCGATCATACGGTAGGTTTCTTCTCACAGGTGGCTGCTCATTAGCTCTTGTACCTTTATCTGTGCATCTGTCTTTGGTTGAGAATTATTTTTGTCAATCTAGATATCTACGATCAACCTTTCTGGTTCCTCTTACTCCTCTTCATTATTACTGTGGAATATGGAGCTTTCATCGAACCTGACGTCACGGCTAGTGATGACCTTGTGTGTGACCTTGTCGAATAACTTATAACCTTTCACACTAACACCATAGACAATAAAGATGTACTTTTTGGCTCTATGGTTTAGCTTATCTCTCTCAACTAACGATACATGAGAGTAAACCTCACAACCAAATATGCATAAATCTGAGTAGTCCATCTTATGACTACTCCATACTTTTTCTAGGATCTTACATTCAATTGTTATAGAAGAAGACCGGTTCATCAAATAGTAAGTTGTGTTAATGGCCTCAGTCCATAGGTCTTTGCCCAACCCAGCATTACTTAACATACATCAAGCACTGGACAATGAAATACTCACTCAACTGTAAACTTTCTATGAAAACTTCACTCCATCTCAAAGCTTTCCATCTGATGAAAGTAGACTTTCCTATTATTGAGGTGAAAGGGCATGATTTCCTCTCCTATGAGACCATGACAATTTAAGACTGCCCCTGAAAGTTATAAAGCTGTAACGTCCTGAAAAAGTCCGTACTAAGACCCAAGTTTAACCATGGATGGGACCGCCCGAGGGCCATACTCGACTAGGTGTATGCTAATACATAGCATTAAAGAAATTAAGTTTACGCCACTATTCCTACAAATAAATATAGCTCAGAATCACAAGTGCACTAGCACACCACCATCCAAAAACCTGAGGAAAATCCCGAGGGCCCACCCCTCTCGAGAGTACCCTGAAACTCCTTAAAGGACTTAGATCACACATCGGGGGTCCGCTAGCCTTGAAATTATAGAACAATGTCTGTCTCACTGGGCTCGATGACCATCGCGGGAGTCAAGCCTGGATACTGTCCATAAATGCTCAACTTGATCTGAGAGACAAGTGCATGATAAGTGCAAATACTCTAAAGAAATGTGCTGAAACTTAAGTGAATTGAGTCGTCCACTCTTACATAAAGTTGACGATTTCAGACCATCAGTTTATGACCAAACTTCATGCATAGAGTAAGGAAAATTCCCTACACACATCCGTATAACCGTGGCACCGATTGAACATTCATAACTGTTGATCTGACACAGGCTTCCCATGACCAATCTGTTTATCCGATAGCATTGAAACTGTGTCCTAGCGTTGATCCATTAATAGGGAGCCTACCCCATGACATAAATGAGCCCGCGGTCCCTCTTAAGGGCCCCGTAAGTCTGAAATAGTTGCCCATAGGGTATGAGTATCATATAAAGTGGCCCTAGGGCCATTTACATACCACCTGGAGCTATAAATAGCTCCCAATTCATCCCATTTCCCCCAAATACGAATTTGGGAAACCTAAGGTGAGGGAGAGAAGAGAAGAGAGAAAGATAGAGAAGAAGAGAGATTGTAGTGCTTGCCGCGAAGGGTAATCCTCTTCCATCGACTCACAAGCCTAGCCACCGCCACTCTCGCTACCGGAACTTCTCTGACTACAACTTAGGGTAAAGAATACAAACTCCCTTATAGATGTAGGTATCCAAATGGGTTTTCTTCAACCCTAACTAACCCGCGTGCTCGTTTAGGTGGCCGACAATTCTTCTTTAGAAACATATTCCTAGGAGCGAGTCCGAGTCAGGCGTGCTACCAAAAGGTGCGGAATATAAATGCTTAGGTTGTGATTTATCAATTCTTTTATTATAGTTAATGATTTATGATTGCTAATGTAGGATTTCTTGTTGTCTTAAGTATACTTATTTTCCTATCTAATGAATTGATGAATTGCAAGTTGTAGTTGACGTTGTTTATGTGTTTGATGAAATGCCTAAATGAATAGTTTATCAAGATTGTTTATCGAATGTTAACCCATATGTTATGAATGTCTGTTAACATGATTTGGATAAGAATAGGGCTACGAGTGTAGTCCAGGTAACCGATAAACTTTCATGTTTGGGTGGCCAACCAATTTGGCCACCTTAGGTAAATTCGAAAGACACATGTCAGACATTGACTATTGACAGTGGCTAGGCCACGAGGGGTGCTCACGCACTACATGCCAGTTATGCTAGTGTGTGCCCATACTAATCGAAATTGCCTAAAGAACCGATTGACCTATTGTATGTTCACCATGTATGAGCGTAATTGTTTGAATCTAAGGTACTCCCCTCACTATTGTAAAGATCCACCTTTAAACATGATACTATGATCCTCAAGACTCGTGAGTCGGGCATAGTGGTATGGGACACTGTGTCCGTGCTGTCGGCCTACGCTAGGGTGACAAGCCTCCCTGTAGTGACCATGAGCACTACTTCTTATAACTTACCTATCGTATGTATTTATCTAAGAGTGACGAACCTAGACGGATCAAAAACACAAGAGTAGGACTGCTGCAGTTATCAAATGCCTAGTGATTTGATTAAGATCGATGTTTTAAAAGGGAGGTATCCTAGCTTCCCCAAATTACTGGATGAATGGGCATAATTAGTTACTCGGCTAATATGATCATGCACCGCATTGCATTAGTTAGAATGTGGTGAAAAAGGAGTTGGAGTCACACGTTTGAGAAAGTGTTACCATGTGTGAAATAGGTGGTAGAAGTCGCATGTTGAGGGAGTGTCGATGGGTGAGGGCATGCATCATTACATAAACTCCATTCTCGCATTAAAAAGAGTAGATAAGAGGTGATTTCCTTATATTATTTTATCATTACTGTATTGATTGACTTGATAACATGTGTAACTTTTACTTTATGGAATCGCTGAATTGATCACTCACTCCCACTATGGGACGGTGTTTTAAAACACCAACCAAATGCTAATGTAGGTGCAGGCACTGTGGATGCCGATACATTGGAGTAAGCTTTCTTGGATGAGGAGTGGGAATTCTCCTATTTTCAGCTCTCGGATGGGCCGATGTAAGACATGTACTGTTGGACAGGGAGCGCTGGTCATATGGGCTTAGTTGGATGTTACATTACCACATTTTATTCATTTTTTTGGAATTGTATATGTATACATTAAACCTAGCTATGGACCCATACTCTGGAAGGAATTTCACGATATATATATTTTTTTTGATTTATGCATCTGCTTTAATTACATTAAACTTCGAGTATGGTATGTTATTTGGTATAATTCTATGCATGCTCAAATTCCCACTATGAAAGAAATCAGATATTGGTTTCCGTAGAACATAAGTGATGTTTGGAATCTTAGGAGTCAATTTTTGATCATCCCTTGAAATTCAGGGTGTTATAGAAGCGATATTAGAGTGATTCTCATAAAGACTATGAAACTAAAGAATAAATAAATGAATAACTAAATTGGCTAATTACAAGTAGCTAATAGCCAGAAATGTTAATAAAACTAATTATATTAGATGAAATTTTAAAAAAAAACTACAAAATTCTGATGCAATAATTAAAAGCACCATTTGTCACTTAGGAAATTATTCAAGTGTACTTGACCACAAGAAAAATGATTTACTCACATGGTTCCAAATCCTGCAAAATATATTACACAAATCCCTAATTGTACAACATGAAAATATCATTACAAAACGTAGCACTACTGGAATTCCATCGTATCAATAATATACTTGATGAATAAAAAATAAAGTAATAAGAATGCATGACTAGCCTTTAGGAAAAAAAAGAAGATAAATCATCTCTACATATATGCTCCTGCATAAAAGATAAAATAGTGATAAACGGAGTTGGGGAGGGTGTTGATTGGATCATATATAAGGTTTACATACTAAATCATATAGTATATAGTTGAGTCGAATAGCCAATGAGTCAGAAAGGCCCATTGTTTGGTTCTCTAGAAACTGATTGAAGATTTGATTGCCTACGTGGTGAGATTTTTGTCCACCAACAACACAACCATCTAATCAATGGTCTGGATTACTGAACACTAGATCAAGATTCCACACTAGATTTTGGTAGCTGAAAAATCATGAATCCCCAATTTTCCCAAATTCCTTCAATATGAAAGTCCCTAATATCCTCAAATTTCTAATATCCCCAATTTCCAAAATCCACAACTCCCTAATTCCTAAGATCCTCAAACCCCCAAATCCTCCATGGGTGAAAGAGAAATAAATAAACAAGGAGAGAGAGAGAGAGAGAGAGAGAGAGAGAGAGAGAGAGAGAGAGAGAACCAAAGTAAGGAGGGGGGAGGAGGGGGAAGCTTTTTATTCTTGGAGGGGGATTTTGTTCTCTAAGAGAGGGATTGGAGTTATTGGTTGAGCTTCTATAGATTCTATTGGCATGAGATTCTTTCTTCACCGCATGGAGAGACCATCTCCTCCTCTTCAAATTACAGTTAGCATAAGATGGAGAGAGAGAGAGAGAGAGAGAGAGAGAGAGAGAGAGAGAGCCTGTGAGAATGAAAATAAAACCTCGTAGGCACTTTTTGGGTGCAGATTGGGGATTACACCCACTAGGACGAAGCTAGAGGTAGGCATTCCTACCAAGGGCTTTGTGGGGCCCACAATGATGTATGTGGTTTATCCATGCCATTCATTAATTTCAACAGCCAATTTTATGACATGATTCCAAAAAGGAGGCAAATCGAAGGCCCAAATGGACCACACCATTACCAAGAAAGTTTTAACGATAGACACTTAATCTCCATTATTTCCTGTGGTGTGGTCCACTTGAGCCTTGATCTGCCTCCTTTATAGGCTCATGTCCTAAAATGAGCTGTCAAAATGGATGAATGGCTTAGATAAAATATATATATTGTGGTGGGCCCATAGAGCCCCTTACAGGACCGCCGGCCTTTAGCTATGACCTGGTAGGGTTAGTAGCTTTTAGCTATAGATTAAAGCCGTAGCAATATAGCTACAGTTTATATTCGTAGCCAGAAGTTCCCATAATCCGTAGCCTTTGCTTCTTTTTTAGGTAGTGCACTGGCTCACCCTCAATCATATTTGCATGATTTTACATCAATACAAGGTAGGCTAGCCAGGCCTAGTGAGAAGTCTGGACATGGTTCTTTACGTCAAATTAGAATAGAATAGAAACAATCATATACAATATAATTTCAAAAAGAAAATGAAAATGTTATGTAATAAGTGAATGCATGAATGCATCAAGTGGGAATTCGTCCACTTGCTTGAGTGGAAACCCGTCAACCCGCATTTGCCCCTTAAAAGACTTCTACCATTTGGTAGGCATAGGCAATGCCCACATCTATTCCTTGAGTAGGCTTTCACCAGTATAGTGGACTTCTGATAAGAATTTAACACATATCGTGCATGCAAATCATGGATGCACAAGCATATTAAGTAGCCATGAATGATATATTATATGATTATTCTCATTCTCGTATTAGAATCATTTTAGTTTTCATGCTAACTGACAGCATCATCACAACCATCAATTTATAGTTATATTCATTTAGTAAATCAGATCATTAATTACAATTATATAGAAAATTAGATCATAAGTTTACCAACATAGTAAAATCATATCATTAGTTATATTAGCATATTGAACAGATCACATCATTAATAGTACAACAATCAATACATACATACATATATATATATATATATATATATATATATATATATATATATATATATATATATATATATATATATATCAAATTTACTTAATTAACTTACAACAATCAAAATTATATGTTCCATCAAATCCAATAAGAGATAATAATAACAATGTTAAAACATATATACAATACATCATCAATGAATCTTTTTTTCTTTTTTTTTTTTTTTTTTGAGTTAATCCACCTCTGAAATTGTATATCAAGTTACTTGCAAATGAAGATTAGTAGCGTAATGGTCCATTAAAAACAACTAGTTGACTTGGACTTCCTTAGCACTGTGTTTTGATAGTTTACAAATGTCATTTGTTGCTCAGTCATACATATGCGCATGTATACAAGCTTTGAGAAGCACAGACGCATGTACTAGACAGCTAATCCACATGCCATATGCAATATAGTAAACTAATGAAATATCTGAGCCGACCACCAATGAATCTATTTTAACTTAATGGAGGGGAAACACATTGGAATCACTCACTTTGATATGGTAGAGATGATTTCGTAAACAAATGGTTTGATTTGAATTAGAATTCCCTAAAATAGTGTAAATGAAATTATTTTTTAATCTCACAAGTTCACATGGTGATGTCCACATTTAATTGATCTAAATCCATTTAAATAACAAGATATCTCATTTGAATGGATTCATAAATAAGGAAAAAATATTGTAAAAATTAAGGTGTTGTTAGAATTCGACCCTTAGAATTTCTACAAATTTGGACTGTTTTCAGTAACAGTCATGAAAATTGATTTTCTGAAAGTTTAGGCAGCATTCTATCTTAGCCCCAAAATTCTAAATTTTTACATAGTTTGTGATGATTTATATGAAAATTTTCAGATTTATTGTCACACCCTGTAATTCAGATACTAAGTTACAGTCCATGACTCGTACACTCAATGTACTTAATTCAGTGAGTCACATCATTTTAATAAAGGAATAATATAATATGAAATTAATGTTCTCTTTAACATCTAACAAAACACTCATATTAACCGTTAATCCATTCACAAACATTCACCACCACACATCCATAATAATCAAGAATACTAAATAAAATATTTTTATCCTCTTGATCTATCTCTCTCCCATATCTTTTATCTCTTGTTCTTTTTATTTTTTCTACTTAGAGAGAACGTCCCACCCTTATGAGGAGAAAATGGTTCCTTAGATAAGAAAAGGGTGAGGATGCTATAACTAATTTGATCATTCCTTTAAATTTTAAAATTTGAATTTTCACATACGAAAATAATTGAGTTGTTACATCTATCTACATTGATAATTTAATGTTTAAATCACATTTGATTGATAGATCAAGGCCAACTATTGATCGTCACTTGATTAATTTCAAGGGACAACCGATGATCATCTTGATTCGATCATCCATACATTAGTTTATTACAATTCCTAATGATCATATTGATTGGTCAATGCGTCATAGTAGATTGTCAGATCGATCAACAAATCTAGATGTCGTCATCATCTGAATTTTGAATTTTGATAGTCGATTCAGATCGAGTTAGATCTCAACCATCCAATGGTTCTACATAATAAATTAACACATGATTCATCATCTATCGTTACCTCAGATTGATGCGGCCCATCCAATGGTATGATTAATCTAGAATTTAATTAATTTGTTCTTAAGAATCTAAGGGCCTGTTTGGCCAGTTGAATTGGAAAGGATTAGGTGGGTGGAATTGCATCTGGTCCCGTGCGAATTCCACTCTATGTTTGGGAAGAATGGAAAAGCTTGGAAGTAGATTAGATGGAATTGCATTAGGTTCTGTGCCAATTTCACTCAATGTTAGCAAGTTGTGTAGGTCCCACCATGATGTGTGGGCTATATCCACGCTGTCCACCCATTTTTTGAGATCATTTTAGAGCATGGGCGAAAAAAATCAAGTAGATCTAAAGCTTAAGTGGACCCCAACATAAAAATCAACGGGGATTAAATACTTACCGTTGAAAACTTCTTTAGGGCCACATAAATTTTGGATATGCCTCATTTTTAGGCCCATGCCATAAAATAAGGTTACAAAATAAATGAACGGTTTAGATATAACACGTGTGTTATTCTCAATAGTTTCAAATAATGGTGAGTATATCCATTCAATGTACCACCGTATTACAAACAAAGCATTGAATTAAGCTTATCCCATGGTAACAGGGAACAATCCTTGCCATGGGTGATAATTATGTTTTTTGAATCCCATCCCATCTAATCCTTTTCAATGCAACTGGCCAAACAGGCCCTAAGGTTATTGAGGATTTAATCACACGTTTCAGATTATGTCATATAGTTCTTTTTGCCGAGTTATAGCTTGGACAAAGAATTACTCTTCCAGTATTAATTTAATTTCCTTAAATTAAGGAAGAACCTTGGTAAATTTATGATCAGTACGATCCATTAAGGTGTTAAATATGTCTGATTCTTGAAATCATTATGTAATTGAGTCTTAGAAAACCCGTGAACTATACAAATCATATTGATTGTTGTTCACCATGGAAAAATCCCGCCTTCTGCACATCAGCCCTAAAGCCATGCATATTGATAAATTAGATGTATACAATGGATGCCTGACTGATCCAATCCATCTAGTGTGTAGATCAATACTAAATTAAACTACTATATAAAGAAAACAAAGAGGAGCTCATTGTATTAACTTGAATAAGAGAATTCCAAAAGCTTCTCTCTCACTTTCTCTCATTTTTCTTTCTACAATTTTCTTTCTTTGGTTCTTTGAGTCTTTGTACGACTCTCTCACATGCTCCCTCCTTAAGAGAGAGGGTTTGCTGGGAGATTACGAGATACGATAGAGGGTTAAGATAATAATAGATAAGAGAAGAGATGAAATGAGATCGACGAATATCTCTTACTCACTCAAATTTCAATTTAAAAAATTTAAAATTTATTTTATTTTAAAAAATAACCGGGCGTTACATGTCTTATGTGCCCTATTCAAAAGCAATCAATGGTCTTATGTTTGGCATGGTTAGTATAAGACTAGATATTTTAAATGCAGTTTGTGTTATGAGCAGATACATGTCACAATCTGCACACCTTTCTAAAAAAGGTCACCAGCCATTTTGATATATGAAGGTCTTTTCATGGCCAAAATCTGCACACCTTTCTAAAAAAAAAAAAAGAAGATATTTTAAATACAGTTTGTGTTATGAGCAGATACATGTCAAATCTCGACAAAAAATATCGCGAAGTGGTGAAAAGGTTACTTCGGCATGTACAAGGTACGGTGGACTACTTCTTGTATTTCAAAGATTTAAAAGAGAGAATCATATGCTACGTTGATTCAGATTATGTAGGGAATGTGAAAAATAAAAAGTCTACTTCCGATTACTCATTTATGCTAGCCGGTGGAGCTATTAGTTAGATGTGTAAGCTTTAATACGTGGTTGCACTTTCCACTATAAAAGCTAAATATATGGCGGTGATGGAGGCATTAAAGGAAGTTGTTTGGTTGAAAGGGATGAATCTCAGTTTCAAAAAAAAAGAAGAAGGGATGATGAATGAGTTGGGGCTTTAATAGGAAGTCGTGCTTGTGCATTGTGATAGCGAGAGCGTAATTAATTTAGCGAAGAACTCGGTATATAACTATCGGACTAAGCACGTTGATGTTTGTCATCACTTTATCTGGCAAATGCTAGAAGAATAAGATGTTAATTACTCTTGAAGGTCGTTCTTATAGAGAAGTATAAGTTTTTCTTGACTTCTCTAGGCTTGTCAAGAAAGGAATAGAGATGAAGTATACACGAAGCGATGATGGTTGTTGATGACAAAATCTGGTCGGCCCTCCCTTCAAGTCACCCTCTGCATATCGTCCCTAAAGCCTGCACCAAGAGAAAAGGCAAAGGTGACCCTGGCTAAGCTGGGGGATCCTCCGATGCCTAAGTCAGGACAAGGGAATCAGGGTATATGTCGAGAGTAGAGGAGAGCTCAATTTCGCGTACCTGTAGATATGGCGTGATGTGCTATTTATACTTGCCTGTGAGATGGTTTGGATCCGATAATCTCGGCACAATCAAGGGGATTCCCGGATCGTGAAGATACTGTCCGCAATCTATTGATCGTGTAGCGTATCCGGGGAGTAGTGCATATCTGCGAGCGAAGTTATCGACCACGTTCGGTTGTGGCAGTTTTCATGTTTGGCGAACGCAGTATGCGCCTCTGAATAGCGACTAGGCTTGGCTCATCCGAACACGGAGTAAAGGACTATTTGGCTCGGACCATCCGACACGGAGTGAAGAGTCCAGTATCTAGTACTGCCTGATCCGTCCTATTAAGCCGGTCCCATCGTAGTTGGCCTGACTGGTCATGTTGAGCGGAGGGCAGATAATTCGGTGGGAATATGAGGACTGTCCCGAGCTGCACCTCAGTCGTGTTAGCTTCTCGGACGGGTTGCATCTAGAAACAGGTCGGGAGAGTCACACCTCGGCTCTGCCAGACGATCGGACCAGCGTTGTATTGTGAGCTCAGATTTTCCATAACAGGAGCCCCCTACTCTCCGAGTTTGCTTGCAGGCTCGGAGAGTATTTATGTAGGAAATCTCCCACCTTCATCGTAATGATGACGGATCTCGAATTACGCGCGCGCTGGTCACTTGGCTAATGCGTGGCGACGGTTACGATCTCGAATATCCTCCTAGCCTATGAGAGGTTGTCACGCAGGCCTGAGGAGACATGCACCTGACGGCTTCGAGTGCCTGGGCGTCGCTTCGCTTATCGAGGTACATTGCCCGAAGCCAGAGCCGTACGATCGGTTCGGTATCCTTCCAATGCAAAGCTGCCGTGTGTCCTCGGAGATCGGCTCGTGCCGATTCGGCTGCTGCCATTAAGGCTCGCCATTAATGCAGAATCCCTTCACTGCCTATATAAGGCGCTCTGAATTTTTGTTTACCATTTTACA
Organism: Magnolia kwangsiensis; assembly: GCA_037074715.1. Classification (NCBI taxonomy): domain Eukaryota; kingdom Viridiplantae; phylum Streptophyta; class Magnoliopsida; order Magnoliales; family Magnoliaceae; genus Magnolia; species Magnolia kwangsiensis. Next base: position 19,745,003 of record CM073582.1, read on the forward strand.
TTCTAAATTAGAAGAGCACACCGGAGGAGGCGATTCTGGCTGAATTCGAAGTTCCCGGTAGAAGGCAATTTTCGGCAGTCGCCTAGTGAGTCTCCTTCATTGTTCTTCATTTCTTTGCATCATGTCTTCCGACCTCGAGATGGTTTGAGAATACAACGATGACTCCGAGCCGGGGAGTTCTGATAGTGGGAGTGGGGCCTCCGAAGGCCCTTTCGAGACCACTCTCCCATACCCCCTGCCTCGGAGGCAAAAGACGTTGGCCTATAAAACCAAGCAGCTCAGCAAGAAGACGGCCACCTGAGCCCACCGAGTTGAGACCACTGCCACCACTGAAATGCCTACGAATTTACGCGCTGCGGAGGTAGTCCCAGGAGGTTCCGTTATGTGGAAGTCTCAGATGGAGTGGATCCGAACGGAGTTCCAAATCCCTGACTCCGTTCAAATAAGGGCCCCTGGGCCTATGGATGCAGCTGGTGCTCCGGCCGAAGGGGAAGTTGCTATCTTCCTTTGTGCGCTGCAGTGCGGGTTCCGACTCCCACTCCACCCCTTTATCAGGAAGATCGCGGCTCACCTCAGGCTGGCTCCTGGACAATTTATCCCGAACGCGTGGAGGGTGATGATTTTCGCCTACATTATCTGGAGGCAAGTGGGAAAATCTGAGCTGACTCCAGAGGAATTGCTGAGTCTATACCTGGTCAAGCATGATAGCAACGATCCATGGTACTATTTTGTGACTCGAGGGAGCAAGGGGTCGGGACTGGTGATGAACCTGCCGACCTCCAATAAGGACTGAAAAATAAGTGGTTTTAGGTGACAGGCGAATGGGAGGCGCCAGCAGCCGAGCTGAGGACCTCAACTGCCTATATTCTGACCCATTTTACGAAACCAGGTCGGACTTCATCTAATTATCTGAATTACCTTACTTAGTTTTTTCCTGTTTTAATTGAAGTGTTTCTTCTTATAGCTTTCGCAAAGGGGTTTCCACTCCTAGACTCGGACCAGAAGAATCGCATTGCGAAGGCCAGAGCGTGATCGGAGACGCTTCGCTCTTGGGCTGATCTGATTACCACGGCCAACCTTCACTGGTCCGGGCTCTACAAGTCTCAGCCTTTGTCCAAGTCCCTCAGTATGCTGCCCTAATCTCCTTTGACTTTCTTTTGGTTATTTAATAGCTGACAACCTGTTCTTATGCAGGCATGGCCAAGGCATCTGGGGCTCGAAAGAGGAAAACAGCTCCGACCGCGACGAAGTTGCTGAAAGAAGCCCCCCGAGTGAAGATCATGGCCGGCACCCCAGTCGTCGCTAGCTCTATTGCTCCTCGTGTCCCCGCCGTCGCCATTCCCCCCACTGTGGAGGCTCCTACCGTAGCTCCCGAGCCCCCCCATCGTTGTCCCCTCTTCCTCCGAGTGGGAGGATGCCATGAGAATGGCTGATAATATAACTTTCCCCCTGAGGTTGAGAGAGATATCCGCGACGAGGGTCAAAACTCAGCCTGCAGTAGGGTAGGGGCCGAGGGAACTGAGGCCTCGCCTTAGGCGAGCACGAGCAGAGGGATGTTCGAGCCGGGCTATCATATGACATGCTTGGCTCCGTGGGCAGCTAAGCATGCTAAGGAGGAAGATATCGCTCAGAACCTGAAGCGGTTGAAAGGCGGCTTTCTGAATGACTTTGCCTCCTTGTGTTACATGGTATACTTCCGAGAGGACTCCCTTTCTTTCATATCGTTATGCATATATTTTTAAAATTCTGATCTTTTCTTCCTTTTCAGGCCGTCTTGGTGCTGCTCTCGATTTGACAGAGAGTGCAGGAGCATCGGCAGAGGGAGGCGGAGTTCGAGGCTGAGACGACGGCCTTGAAGTCCGAGCAAATCGAGCTGCGCCGGCAGCTTTTGGGCGAGAGGGCTAGGTCGAGCCAACTGCAGGGAGTCATCATCGACCTGGAGGTCAGGGAGCTGTACCTGCAGGAGAGGGCAGATAACCTTAAAGCAAGTGGTGAAGCAGCAACCCCCGAGCTGACCTACGCCAGAGCCCACTCGGACTCTTTAGCCGTGGAGGTCGCTCGGCTGGGTGAAGCCTTGGAGCGTTCTAAGGCCGAAGCGGCTGAAGAACAGGCCCGAGCCATCGCCCAGGCTGTGGAGGCTCAACGGGTCAAGGATGAGGCTTCTTCGACTGCGGCAATCGCTGCTGTAGTTGAAGACTTCAAAATCTTTAAGGAGAGGGACGCCGAGGCAGCGACATTTTACAACCGTGGCTTCGATGCTTGTATCGAGGCGGTCTTGGGTTTATATCCAGACCTTGACCTTGATCCTCTTTTGCCTAAGGACCCTGAAGATGCCCTCGCCGAAGCCCCCAAGTCGGATCAAGCTCTTGATGCCCAAGCACCTCCTCCATCGTGAAGGTCTTGTCTTCTTTTTTTTATCTTTGGACTGTCGACATTAATTGTTAATGTACTTTTTATCCCTCCGAGGGGATTTAATGAGAAACATCCTTTTGAATGTCTACTTTTTACTTGCAATGTCGTTTTGTGACTGAGTTGACTTCTTTGCGGGTCTGGTCCTTTGATTATCACTTAATCCGTTCTTAGCCCAAGTCTTAGTTGGGTCCGATCTTTTGGAGTGCTCGGTTTGTCGCTTATCTGGCGAGAGCTTTTTATTGTTGTATGTCAAGCCGAGTACTCCACTGGAGAGTCAGATTATTATTAGGCTTTTTCCCTCAAAAGGGATGCCTTGTCGAACTTTGTAGGATTAGTTTTCGGCTCCTTGGGGGTTGGACCGTTAGGTCATACTCGTACTAACAAGACAGTTGAGTAAACATCTGAGGCCGAATTGAAATCTTTATTAAGAGCCTTAAAGGCTAGTCGCTCGGAGGCATACACTTTATTATGAGCCTTAAAGGCTTGTTCCTCAAGGGTGGTAGATCTTCAGATGTTTAGCATTCCAGGGATGAGGGAGTCGGCGGCCTTCGAGGTCTTCCAGGTGGTACGAGCCCGGTTTGACAGATCTGACCACACGATATGGACCTTTCCAGTTGGGTCCGAGTGCTCCTGCTCCTGGCTCAGCCATATTCTGGAAGACCCGTCGGAGGACTAAGTCCCCTGGTCAGAAGCGCCTGACTTTGACCTTAGAATTGTAGAAAGGCACCACCTGCTGATGCCGAGCCCCGTTCGGATCTTGGAAACATCTCTGAGTTCTTCGAGCAAATCCAGATTAGCGGCGATCTGCTCAGAATTTTAATTTTCTTTAAAGCTCCTTACCCGCGCCGTTGGGAGCCCGATTTCCACTGGCACCATTGCCTCCGAGCCATAGGATAACGAAAATGGGGTCTCACCCGTTGAAGTTTGTGCTGTGGTCCTGTAGGCCCAGAGGACGAGGGGGAGCTCCTCGACCCAGCTTCCCTTTGCTTTTTTGAGCTTTGTCTTGATGTGAAGCTTGATGATTTTGCTGATTGCTTCAACCTTCCCGTTTGATTACAGGTGCCGAGGCGATGAATAGGCGTTCACGATGCCAAGTCCCCTGCACATACCGAGGAACTTGTCATTATCGAACTGGTGGCCGTTGTCAGAGACGATGGTACGTGGGATTCTAAACCGACAGATGATATTTTTCACACAAAGTTGATCACTTTTTTCTCGGTGATCTTGGCGACTGGCTCGGCCTCAGCCCACTTAGTGAAATAGTCGACCGCAACTATGACGAACTTGACCTGTCCCTTCCCTGTAGGCAAAGGACCAATGATGTCGATCCTCCATTGGGTGAACGGCCAGGGCCCGCTCATGGGAGCCATTTCTTCTGCCGGTTGCCTCGGCACTGCCGTGAAGCGCTGACACTTGTCACACTTTCCGACAAAGTTCTTCGAATCTTTCTTAAGAGTGGGACAGAAATACCCTTGGCAAAGTATCTTCATGGCGAGGGCTCGGCTGCCAGAGTGGTTTCCGTAAATTCCCTCGTGAATCTCTCGGATTACGTAGTCGGCCTCGTCCGGTCGGAGGCATCTGAGGTAAGGCTGAGAATGCCCCTTCTTGTACAGCACTTCGTCTAATATGACATATCGAGCTGCCCTGACTCTGAGTCGTCTTGCCTTAAACTTGTCCTAGGAAATTTCGTCGAATGACAAATAATTGAAGATCGGGTCCATCTAACTAGGAATAGACTAGACGGGATTGACCTTATCCGTCTGACTGATACTCGGATGCTCAACAAACTCGACGGGAACAAAACGTGGGATTTTTTTCTCGGAGGCCGAGGCGAGTCTTGCTAGGGCATCAGCCCAAGAGCTCTTGGCTCTGGGGATCTGTCGGATAGTACAACTCCAAAACTTCTTGATTAATTTTCTCGCTTCTTCGAGGTAAGCGATCATTCTGACCTCTTTAACTTTGTACTCCGAGGAGATGTGGTTTACCACCAGCTGCGAGTCGCACCGAACTTGCAGGGTTTGAACACCTAGGGTCGCTGCCAGCCTGAGCCCAGCTAACAACGCTTCATACTCGGCCTCATTGTTTGAAGCTTTGAATTCGAGTCTGACTGCGTATTGGATTGTCGTTGAATCAGGAGCGACTAGGACAATCCCGGCTCCTGCCCCTTTAATGTTGGAAGACCCATCAACATAAAGGACCCATTCCGGACCTGACGCTGCCTCTTGGTCGGTCGACGGGACGGGTGGCGTCATCTCAACTTCCTTACTGATCTATTCCTCACTCTGAACGGTGAACTCGGCGATGAAATTAGCTACCGCTTGACCCTTGATTGCCACCCTAGGGTGGAACTGAATGTCAAACTCTCCGAGCTCCACAGCCCACTTGGTGATCCGACCTGACACTTCAAGTCTCTAGAGGACCTGCCTCAGAGGAGAGTCCGTTAGCACAACGATACAATGGGCCTGGAAGTACGGCCGCAATCTTTTGGCCGAGACGACGAGGAAGAGTGCCAGCTTTTCTAAGGACTGGTATCTCATTTTTGCCGGTACTATTACTTTACTTACATCTGTTTGGTGAACATCTGATTTACCAGCATCTGGTATGTTACCCCAACATTTTTCAGGCCGAATGACATGACCCGGTAATAGTAGAGTCCTCTGTCCGTGACAAAGGTCATCTTCTGCCTGTCTGGGGGATACATAACAATCTGGTTATACCCGGAATAAGCGTCCAGGAACGAGAGCAGCTCATGCCCGGCTGTATTGTCCACCAGTTAGTCGATCCGAGGCAACGGGAAGCTATCTTTAGGGCACGCTTTATTCAGATCGGAGTAGTCTACATAGACCCACCACTTCCCATTGGATTTCCTGACGAGAACCACATTCGTTATCCAATCAGGGTAGTACACTTCTTCTATGAAGCCTGCATCGAGTAGGACGGAGACCTCCTCGGCAATGGCTTCATATCGTTCGGCGTCAAACGGCCTTCTCTTTTGCTTGACCGGCTTATGATCTAGGTCCACGTTCAACCTGTGAACCAACACGTCAGGAGAGATCCCTGGCATATCCGCGTGTGATCATGCGAAGATATCTCGATGTTGCCTCAAGAAGGCTAATAGTTCGTTCTTCCGCTCGGAATTCAATGATGACCCGAGCTGGACAGTCTTACCCGGGTCTGATTCATCGAGGGAGACTTTTTCCAGATCCTCGACTGATGAAATTTCTGCTGGTCCTTGGGGGTCCAAGGTGCCCACGACGAGAGCCTGTTTAGCGGCTCCTTTCCTAACCGTTATAGCTTAACATCTTCGGGCCTCGCGTTGATCGCCTCGAAGATAGCCGATCCCTCCTTCGGCTAAAAACTTTATCATCAGATGGTAAGTTGAGACGACCGCTCTCATTGCATTGAGAGAGGGTCCACCCAATATTATATTGTGAACAGATGGAACATTAAAAGCTAAAAAGTCCACCAGAAGTGTGACTTGTTGTTGCCCTTCTCCCGCTGTTACTGGGAGGGAGATAGCTCATTCGGAGATTACTCTCTCTCCGGCAAAGCCGTGCAAGGGAGTCTTCAAGAGTTGGAGTCGAGACCGTGGAATTTTCATCTTTTCGAACGCCTCGGAATACATAACATCGGCCGAACTCCCAGTGTCGACTAGGATGCGGAACACCTTGTGATTCGCTATGGTCATGGTAACCACTAGCGCATCATCGTGTGGATGTTGGATCCCGCATGCATCATCCTCCGTGAAGGTCAGGCTGCACAGAGCGACTCGGAGTTCCTTACTGGGACGTTCCGTCAGGTGAACGTGATGTTCCGGCTTGGATCTCCGAGAATGGGCTTTTAGAGCCCTGTTTGAATCCCCTCCCCCAGCTGAACCCCCAAAGATGGTACGAATTTCGGTTGGTTCTTCTGAGGGGTTGTTTGGCTTTTCTCGTGGCTACTCCTCTCTCCAAGCAGAACTTTCTCTTTTGGTGTAACGACGCAGATGTCCCTTACGAATGAGGGACTCGATCTCGTCTTTTAGGTCCACGCAGTCATCCGCGTTATGCCCATGATTTCGGTGGAAGCGGTAGAATTTTCGCTTATCCCGTTACTTGGGGTCAGCCCTTATGCAGGCTGACCAATTAAGTAGCCTGTCTCCTCGGATATCTAGCAGAATATGCAGGCTGACCAATATCGGCAGATGTGTTGAGAGGAGTATAGGAACGAAATTTTCTCTCTAGCCTACGGCTCGGTTGACGATCGCGGGGAACGCGGTCATCAGTCCCTTTGCTGTTCGGCTGGGAGTCTTCGTTCCTTGGCCTCTTCCCTTTGTTTGCCGAGTCAGCGACTTATAGTCCTTTACGGGCGTTAGTGAACTCCTCCGTATTGGTGTACTTTTGAGCCTTCGCCATGAAGTCTGCTAGCATTTTCGGAGGATTTTTGTCGATGGAGAAGGCAAACTTTCCTTCCTTCAGTCCGCTCAGGATGGCAGAAAGAGTCATCTTGTCATCACAGTCTTCGACATGCAACGCCTCTTCATTGAAACGGGCGATGTAGTCTTTCAACGACTACTTCGGGTGCTTGATGGTAAGCAGGTGGGTGTTAGGTTTTCGACTTCTCTTACCACTTATAAATTGTGTAAGGAATAGTCGGCTTAGTTCTCCGAAGGAGCTCACGGAGTTTGATTTGAGCTGGCGATACCAAATCTAAGCGGATCTTGTGAGGGTGATGGAAAACCCCCTACACATCATTATGTCCGTTGCAGTCTGGATCTACATCCACAATCGGTAGGACTCTAGGTGTTCGGACGGATCCCTAGATCCTGAAAACTGGATGACGGGAGGCATCCGAAACCTCTGCGGCATCACTTCAGCCATGATGACTAAGGTGAAGGGAGGCTCGGTCTCTTCCATCATCACCTGGATCGTGGTTGGAACTGTCGATTGTTGTTGCTTCTTCTCCAATGTTAGAAACTTGTCCTTCAACTCTACAAATCGTGCCTCCCATAGGTCCCTATTTTCCACGACGACCTCTGGGGCATCTTCGCACTCCGGCGTTCTCCCTTCTCTCCTCCGTTCTAACTGATGACGGAGGTCCGTGGGCGGCAGAGCGGATGTAGCAGAATGAATGGTTGTGGGAACCCGGGTATCGACATTACGCGCGGATCCCTCGCCATGCACCACAAGAGGGTTCTGTCCTGAACGCGGCACCCCTTAATGCTGGGGGGCTTCAGGTCTTACACTCCTTGGCGCAGAGCGAGCCTCCACGAACAGTCCCACCTGTTCGAGAACAGGCTGTTCCTGAGCCGGACGTGACTCTGGTTCCCTCTACTGCTTCATCTTGTTAATCTCGTCACGCAGGGCTTGGATCTCGTTTTGCATGGCGCGGTATTTACCCGACCGATTACGAGAACGTTGAGAAGGTCCTGGTGCGGACTCGGCATGAAGTGTTGATGAAGACCAAGCCTGCTCACTTGGTACCGGTTCCACAACTACAGCTTTCTTCTTCCTCGCAATTGCTTAGGTGAATGAGAACTTGACTTCTAGTTTCAGGTTCCCACAGACGGCGCCAAAAAATGTTGATGACAAAATCTGGTCGGCCCTCCCTCCACGTCACCCTCTGCGTATCGTCCCTAAAGCCTGCACCAAGAGAGCCTGCACCAAGAGAAAAGGCAAAGGTGACCCTAGCTAAGCCGGGGGACCCTCCGATGCCTAAGTCAGGACAAGGGAATCAAGGTCTATGTCGAGAGTAGAGGAGAGCTCAATTTCGCATAGCTGTAGATATGACGTGATTTGCTATTTATACTTGCCTTGTGAGATGGTCTGGATCGGATAATCTCGGCACGATCAAGGGGATTCCTGGATCGTGGAGATACTGTCCGCAATCTATTGATCGTGTAGCGTATCCGGGGAGTAGTGCGTATCTGCGAGCGAAGTTATCGGCCACGTTCGGTTGTGGCAGTTTCCATGTTTGGCGAACGCAGTATGCGCCTCTGAATACCGACTTGGCTCGGCTCATCCGACCACGGAGTAAATGACTATTCGGCTCGGACCATCCGACACGGAGTGAAGAATCCAGTATCTAGTACTGCCTGATCCGTCCTGTTAAGCCGGTCCCATCATAGTTGGCCTGGCTGGTCATGTCGAGCGGAGGGCAGGTAATCCGGTTGGAATATGAGGACTGTCCCGAGCTGCACCTTAGCCGTGTTGCTGCTCGGACGGGTTGCATCTCGAAACAGGTCGGGAGAGTCACACCTCGGTTCTGCCTGACGATCAGACCAACGTTGTATTGTGAGCTCGGATTTCCTATAACAATGGTGATGCTTAGAAAAAGATTGGCAAAGCAATTAAGTGATTTAGTTGTCATCTTCTTCTCTCTCTCTTTCTCTCTCCCTTCGAACATATCTGAGCTGTAGTTTAAAAAAAAAAATAGAAAAAAAAATAGAAAAAAGAAGAAGAAGAAGAAGAAGAAGAAGCGGAGAGAGAGAGGGAGGGAGAAAATTTCTCCCTCCCTCTCTCTCTCTCTCTCTCTCTCTCTCTCTTTCTAATTCATTCATTTCAGAGAATTTTCCACTTTTGGATTTGAGCTTCGATTCGATGGGAAGAGGACACGGTGGGGATTTTAGGGGGTTTACAGGATCTGGAATAGCAAAATAAAAGGGGGTATTTGTAATTTCTCGTGAGTGGATTTTTGGCGCTCTGTTGAAGGAGGAGAAGGTGAGTGGAACGGACGTGGAAAGTTTGGGTTTTTCGGAGGAAGATCGGAAGCAATGCTCGATTTGCTTGGAATGCGTGGTTGATGGAAGGGAGAGATCGATCGCGAGGCTCCAATGCGGGCATGAATTCCATTTAGATTGTATTGGTTCTGCATTTAATGCAAAGGAAGCAATGCAGTGCCCAAACTGTCGGAAAGTTGAAAAGGGCCAATGGCTGTATGCGAATGGATGCCGCTATTTTGCTGAACTTAATGTTGATGAGTTGGTGAATGAAGACCTCTATGATCTGAGCTATTCTGAGCTGCCACTTGGTCCTGTCCCTGGATTTATGCAACTGGCATCATGGTTTGAGGAAGGCAAACCCCAGCTAAATACCTATCCTGGTCTTCTTGGAAGCGCAGTATTCTGAGACCATCCAAATGCTCCAAGTGGGACACGTGTGCCCGTATCTTGCTCTCCACGGGTTTCCTCATGCTATACATCCTATGCCTTCAAATTCTGCTGATGCCGTCCCCGATTCCGCCTCATTTCATCGGCATGCAACTGGATCAGGTGGATCATCATCAAGCAATCTGTGCTGAATTCTCATGGTTTTTCTGCATCAGAACCGCGTCACCACAATTGGCAGCAGGCTTCTGTTCCTTTTTCAGTGTCTGGTGGTTCAGTAAACAACAAAGAGCAGCCTGCTTCGCAAATGGGTGCAAGGTTATCGAGGAACGACTCAAGTGGTCCACAGAGAACAGGATCATAAGTTCAATCCCTTCCTTTTATTCATGGAAACCCACAAGAGAGTCATAGTATCCGACGGCATTTTGATCGGTTTTATGGGTGGGTCAGAGAAGGCATTGCATCCCTCCCATGGGTCCCAGCTGAAGGCGAGTCTCATCAGTGGTGGGGCCTTTTTCATCCCAACCACAATCCTCAAACAGGAAGTGTAGATTCGATGAGCAGCAGCTATTTCCATCAGAGGGCTACGTCAGCCGAGAGAGCTGTCCAAGGCCGGCCAGATAATAATTATCAACGGGTTCCCCACCCCAGGATGACACATTTCATGTGAAGGGTGCTACCGCTGCAATATGGGCCACCTCTATGATATGTAGAGACCTCTGCAAGTTTTGTAAATTCCCATGGTGGTGGTTTAAGGACTGCTTGTTTGGACAATTAGACGGTATCTGTCTACATTTATCTTGTATGAGATTTGATATTATGGGAGTGTGGTGATGATGTTGTGATGATATTAAGGCCTTTGGAGGGTCCTAATCCTCGTGGGCAAACATGAATTTATGGCAGTCAGCTTATTGTCTAAAAAAAAAGAGAGTGATTTTGTTATCAAAGTGGAGATAGTCATTGCCTTTTTCTTAAAAAAATAAAAAATAAAAATAAATAAATAAATTGGGATCCTAAAATCATAATGGGTTTTATTCACTTTTTTTTTTAAAAAAAAATATAATAATAATCAAATATTTATTTTGAGAATAAAATATCAAAGTTTTGACTATTTAAGATTATCATCAAACTCATGTATTTTCGATACTATCATACTATACTTAATGTTTATTAAACTTATTTAGAAAATGCGAAAGAAACAAAATAAATAAAAGAAAATCTCTTTAAGTGCCTCTACGAGATTATGATCTTTCTTAGAGCCCATATGACCCATGTTTCACATGCTAACAAGGCATAAGTGTTAGTGGACCCTTGAAGAAATATTTTTAATATTTTCTTTTTGAAAGGTTGTCTTTTAAGGTAAGTTATGTTAGGGATAAGAGAGAGTTACAATTTTTTATTACTTTTTGTTATTGTTTTGAGAGCCTTCAAGGGAAGAGAGCTAGAGTTTTTTGTTATAAGTTCTCTCCATCTTTATAATTTTCTCTGAATAGTAGATTAGCTTTATGTCATGATTTTTTTTAGAAAGATTTTTCATGTAAAATCATGTTTTGTGTATAATTGTTTGAATTTTTTGTTTTCTCTTGTTTGTCTCTGATGGGGATTTTCTCTTCATTGTTGGGTTCGATGAAATCGAACAAGTTTTGTTCGATTTCATCGATAAATGCAGGATTTTTCAGCATTGGTCACTGGACAGTTTTTGTCCTGTTCCGATATCATCGAGAGACCTTTAGATGATATCAAGGCTGTCATCGAGAGTGGTTCGATGACATCGATAATTGTTGAAAATTTCACCCCTGGTTGCTGAACAGTTTTTGGTCCTATTTCGATATCATCGAAGGACCGTCGATGATATCGAGATACCTTCGATATCATTGAAGAGTTCTGCAGATGCGATTGCAGAAACAAAGATTCTGCGAATTTTGTTTCCTATTTTGATTACACCTCTTTCTATTCTTATATAAGGGGGTGTATGCGGGATTGGGGTGGATTCCAGGGTATTCTAGGATTTTCTAAAGTTTTGTAAGGGTTTGCTAAAGGGTTCAGGGCTATCAAAGGTGTGAGAGATAGAGAGAGAGAGAGGAAACTTGTGGAAGGGAGGCTATGCTCGTAAAAGTGATCTACCATATCTCAGCACTTCTACGTCCTCATGATCGGTGAGATCTTTCCGTTTTCTTCTTTTGTTCTCTTATTGTTCATCCACTCCTGCATGAGTAAAGAAGGTTTGATCCAAGCGTTGTGTGCTTGTGATTGGTTGTAACGTTCTGCTTTATAGTGGATTGTTGATCTGGACGAGGTCACGTGGTTTTTACCTCTTTGAGGGTTTTCTACGTAAAAATCTCTGGTGTCATGTGGTTTATGTTTTGATTTAGTTCATTGCATTATTATTCCATAATTCTGGTTTGTTTTGGAAGGACTAAATCCTAAGGTTTTGTACAAGGCACCCAACAAAGTGGTATTAAAGCTAAGTTCATTGAACGGGTAGGATCGGTTTTGAAATTATGGAAGGTGGCTCATCAAGGATGATCAGCCTCAATGGTTCTAACTGGACCATATGGAAGGCTAAGATAGAGGACTTGCTTTATTGCAAGACCCTATATTCTCCAATTTTAGGCATATCAGTAAAATCCAAGGATATGTCTGATGATGATTGGAAAAAGTTAGACCGAAAGGTAGTAGGGTTTATTAGACAATGGCTGGATGATTGTGTGTTCCACCGTGTGTCTAAGGAGACCTCAGCTGCTAGCCTATGAGAGAAATTGGAAGGGCTGTATGAGAGGAAGACAGCCGGTAATAAAATCTTTCTGATAAGGCGACTTGTGAATCTCAATTTCAAGGATGGTGATTTTGTGGCCGAGCACATGAATGAGGTCAGCAACATAGTGAACCATCTCTCCGCTATGAAGATGGTCCTGGATGATGAATTGTAGGCTTTACTATTGCTTAGTTCATTTACTGACAGTTGGGAGACATTGGTGGTGTCTCTAAGTAACTCTGCACTAAACGAAAAGATATTCATGGAACAGGTTACTAGCTGTCTCTTCAATGAGGAGACAAGGAGAAAGTCTCAAGGGTCTACTAAGCAAGAGGCCCTTGTGACACATGAACGGGAGAGAGGAAAGAACAGGAAGGGCGGGAAGGCCCATGATAAATCAAAAGGCAAGTCAAGTACCAGAAATAATGTTGAATACTAGAATTGTGGCAAGAAAGACCACTATAAGCAAGAATGTCGTAAGAATAAGCACAACAAGAAAGGAAAAGGAAAGAAGGAAGATGAATCAAATTTCACTGCGGTCGCTTCAGATGGCGACATTGTTATTATTCTTTTAACAGATCATGATATTTGTCTCACGACTACGAGTCAGGACACCGACTGGGTGATTGACTTGGGAGCCTCTTTTCATGCAACTGCATGCAAAGACTTCTTCACAAGCTACAAGTTAGTTAACTATGTGACTGTGAAGATGGAAAATTCTAGTGTATCGAAGATCGTAGGGGTTAGTGATATTTGTGTGAAGACCGATGTGGGCTACACATTGGTTCTTAGGGATGTGAGGCATATCTTAGACCTTCACCTCAACTTGATGTCGACGGGAAGGCCGGATGATGATGATTATGAAAGCCGGTTTGCTGGTGAGCGCTGAAAGCTCATCAAGGGTTTGTTAATCGTAGCCAGAGGAAAAAAGTATTGTACCCTTTATAAGGTAAGTGTCATTATGTGCAAGGGTGGGTAGAACACAGCAGAATATTTAGCTATTGACATGTGGCACAGGCATCTAGGCCACATGAGTGAAAAAGGGCTTCAACTACTTATGAAGAAGCGACTCCTTCTAGACGTGATAGGTACACCTCTCAAAACCTGTTTTAATTGTTTATCAGAGAAACAGCATAGAGTTTCATTCATTAAAACTGCTTCTCATGTTAATCAAGTGCATGCATTAGATTTAGTTTATTATGATGTTTGTGGTCCTATAAGGACAAAAACCTTGGGTGAGGCATTGTATTTTGTCACTTTTATAGATGATACATTTAGAAGAGTTTGGGTGTGTTCTTTGAAATCCAAGGACGAGGTCTTTGGTGTGTTTAAATTATTTCATACTATGGTCAAGAGAGAGACAGGTAAATCATTGAAGTACATTCGCACTGACAATAGTGGTGAATACATTGGAGACTTTCATGAGTATTGCAAGTCCTTAGGTATACAGCATGAACAGACGGTTTCCAAGACCCCCCAGCATAATGGTGTAGCTGAGCGAATGAATCGCACCATTGTTGAGAGAATCAGATACATGTTATCCCATGCGAGATTGCCCAAGACGTTTTGGAAAAAAGTAATGCATACGACGGTGTATTTGATAAATAGGTCTTCAGCAGCCCCATTGAATGAAGAAGTACCTAAGAAGGTTTGGACTAGACAGGATTCATCATACAGTCATCTTAGGGTGTTTGGATGCAGGGCATCTGTTCACGTACTAAAGGACGAGGGGTCCAAGCTCGATATGAAGATCAGGCAGTGTGTGTTCTTAGGATACTGTGATGAAAAATTTGGTTACAGATTGTGGGATCTGACCGAGAGGAAGCTTGTCAGGAGTAGAGATGTGGTTTTCTTTGAATATCAGTGTATAGAAGACATTGGTAAACCAGAGAAGAACCAGCCTAGTTCAGGTGAGTTAGAAGACATGGATCTGCCTGATGATGGGGGAGTACAACAAGGTGAAGAGGACGAGGGAGTTCCTATATAAGATGGACCGGGCGAGCAACCCCCACTTGATCCACCTATTGAGCCATAGGCGAGGAGGTCATTTAGGGACAGACAACCGTCCAAGAGGTACTCACCGCATGAGTACATTATGTTGATTGATGGGGGAGAGCCAGAAGATTATTCTGAGGCCCTAGCCGATGAGCATAAGGAGAAGTGATTAAAAGTTATGCAAGAAGAGATGGAATCCTTGCATAAGAACCACATCTATGATATGGTGAAATTGCCTAAGGGCAAGAAAGCTTTGAGCAACAAGTGGGTGTCCAGAAAGAAGGTTGATCAGAAGAATTCACAGACGAGATTCAAGGCCAGACTTGTGGTGAAAGGGTTTGGTTAGAGGAAAGACATAGACTTCGAGGAGATATTCTCACCAGTGGTGAAGATGACATTCATACGGGTGTTGCTTAGGAATTTTTTTTAAAATAAAAATCAAAAGACCCTGAATCTAATTAAACCGAAACGAAGAAAATACAAGAACTGTACTTCACGTGACCAGAAAGCCACAAAAAACCAAGGCTCGACCACCTATCGTAAAGAAGATATACAAAGAAAAGACACCAAACATGCCCCTAAAACGAGCCCAGAGACCTCAAAACTACCTAAAACCACGCTTCTGAATCGCCCTGAGCCCAACTCTATCAAGGCAAATGTGGCCCGTAACCATCCTTTGTAGGTTGGCGGCTAGCATAGATCTAGAGATAGAGCAGTTGGATGTTAAAACTGCTTTCCTCTATGGTGACCTGGAAGAAGAGATCTACATGTACCAACCAGAGGGGTTAGAAGTCAAAGGCAAAGAGCATATGGTGTGTAGGTTGAGGAAGAGTTTGTATGGGTTGAAACAAGCTCCACGACAATGATACAAGAAGTTCAATTTGTTTATGTTACAGTATGGGTATGACAGAACGGAGTCAGACCACTGTATGTTCACGCACAAGTTCTCAAATGGTGATTTCTTAGTTCTGGTGTTATACGTTGATGACATGCTCATCATAAAAAAAGACATCAAGAAGATCAAATGGCTGAAACAGGAGTTGAGCAAGTCGTTTGCAATGAAAGACTTGGGCCCGACTAACAGACCCTAAGAATAGAGATAACCCGTGGCAGAAGCAGCAGGAAGCTTTAGCTGTCACAAGAGCGATATATTGAGAAAGTCCTAAAGCGGTTCAATATGAATGCAGCGAAGCCGATCAGTACTTCACTAGATGGTCACTTCAGATTGAGCGACAGACAGTGTTCCAAGATGAAGGTAGAGGGAGAAGAGATGTAGAAGATACCTTACGCTTTAGCAGTAGGAAGTTTGATGTATGCTATGGTGTGTATACGCCTAGACATATCATATGCGGTTAGTGTTGTCAGCCGGTATCTTGTCAATCCTTGAAAAGAGCATTGGGTAACGGTGAAATAGATACTGCAGTATCTAAGAGGCTCATCCAGGTTGAGCCTATACTATGGTGACGGAAAACCTATGATAGAGGGCTACACAGATGCAGATATGACAGGTGACCTAAACTCTAGGAAGTCTACATCGATGTTCATGTTCACATTTGCAGGGGAGCGGTATCTTAGCAGAGCAAGCTACAGAAGATCGTAGTATTGTCGATGACAGAGGCCGAGTACATTGTAGTCACAGAGGCATGTAAAAAGATGCTTTGGATGAAGAGGTTCGTACAGGAACTTAGCCTAAAGCAGGAGCAGCACGTGGTCTATTGCGATATCCAAAGTGCTATATACTTGAGCAAGAATCCAAGTCAGCACTCCAAGTCAAAGCACATAGAGATTCGGTATCACTAGATCAGGGATACTTTGGAACAGAAGGTGTCACAGCTTGAGAAGGTCCAATGGGTCAGACACGATGACCAAGGCTTTACTCAAGGGCAAGTTTGAGGTTTGTAGAAACCAAGCTGGCTTGAAGAAGGTGAACTCCTCCTAAATCGAAAAGGGAGAAATTTGATGGAAATTTTCTCCTCATTGTTAGTTTCGATGAAATCGAACAAGTTTCGATATCATCAACAATTGCAGGATTTTTCAGCGTTGGTTGCTGGACAATTTTTGTCCTGTTTCGATATCATCGAGAGACCTTTAGATGATATTGAGTCTGTCATCGAGAGTGGCTCAATGATATGATAATTGTTGAAATTTTCACCCCGGTTGCTGGATATTTTTGATCCTGTTTCGATATCATCGAAGGACCGTTGATGATATCGAAGCTGTTATCGAGATACCTTTGATATCATCGAAGAGTTCTACAGATGCGATTGCGGAAACGTAGATTCTGTGAATTTTATTTTCTATTTTGATTGCACATCTTTTTATTCTTATATAAGGGAGTGTATGTGAGATTGAGGTGGATTCTAGGATATTTTAGGGTTTCCTAAAGCTTTGCAAGGGTTTTCTAAAGGGTTTAGGGCTATCAAAGGTGTGAGAGATAGAGAGAGAGAGAGAGGAAGCTTGTGGAAGGGAGGCTATACTCGTAGAGGTGATCTACCATATCTCAGCGCTTCCACGTCCTCGTGATCGATGAGATCTTTCTGTTTTCTTCTTTTGTTCTCTTATTATTCACCCACTCGTGCATGAGTGAAGAAGGTTTGATCCAAGCGGTGTGTGCTTGTGATCGGTTGTTACATTCTGCTTTATAGTGAATTGTTGATTTGGATGAGGTCTCGTGGTTTTTACTTCTTTGAGAGTTTTCCAAGTAAAAATCCTTGGTGTCGTGTGGTTTATGTTTTGATTTAGTTTATTGCATTATTATTTCATAATTCTGGTTTTTTTCGGGAGGGATAGATCTTAAGGTTTTGTGCAAGGCCCCCAACAGTTTCAATCCAAATTAAAGGTGTTTTCGCTGGATCGGTTCTCCGACACCAATAATTTTCAACTTTCTTTCTTTCTTTTTTCGTAACCATAGTCCATCCATTTCTTGCATCTATCAAACTGTAATGTTCAACTCCATCCAATACCTGCCACCCCATTCACATCTAAAAAGACCCCGCAAAAATCCATCATCTTCATTGGCGAATTATAAGTACAACTAAAGAGAGAGCATACCTCATAAAACTAACAACATATGTCTATACTCCTAAGTGAAAGCAAACAAAACGAAGTTCTTCCTCATCATCACCATCTGAAACGGATGCCTCCTGCCGCACCAAGAAGATCAGAAATCTAATCTTCCTCATCCTCATCCTTCTTGGCAGCAGCTTTCTGGTTCCCTCGCGTCACCCTTCCAGGGCGTCCACCACCAAGTGGGCTTGTAAGTCAATATGCCTCTGGGAGTCCACACAGACCATAAAGGATGGTATATTGACCACCTGTATGTGTGACATCCACCCCCATTCACTATATTGGCCTTATGGTGAGGATTACGTTGAGATATCTATTCATGGAGTGCACATCACTTCTATTCTACTATTCATTAATGATTAGAAATTATTTTATATAGCAGCGTGGCTTACTTAAAAAGTAAGCAGGGATGATTTTCGCATTAGATGATTCTCTTCGTGGGACTCACATATTGGAAGGGTTGGATATCACGTACAATTAATAGATTGGATGTTATCCTCTGGCTGAACTGCACTTTTTGGTCCAACCGGTTGGACTTGACATCTCTCTCTTTTTATATACATATCTTGCTTTTTCTTCTCTCTACCTTCTTTTATAATCATATCTTTTTTTCTTTTTTGTTCCGTATGCATGTTATTTGTGATTTTTTATTTTTTATCTTTATTTTTATTTTCGGTTTTGCTTTGAAGAGAGTAGAAAGAGGCTTTTACTGACAGAAGAGAGTGAGCACACACCGAATATTGTATAAGAGTATGCTGTTGCCGGTGCGTGCTCACTTTCTTTCTGTCAGTTTCCGGTGCCGGAATCTGACTTCATCGCCGGTTTTCGTGGAGCTTTTTGGGCTTCCCGATATATATATTTTTTCCTTCTCTCTTCCTAATATTAAATTTAGAAACCAAAAAGATAAATGATGCAGCACGAATGCCGATAATACGTGCATGCACTGCTAGCCTTATCCTTCCCCTTCACGCATGATTTTTTGGTTTCCTCGGGAAAACTAGTGGTTTTTTATCTCTTCTTTTGTCTTCGTTTCTTTTTTTTTTTTATTTTTTTATTTTTAAATATTTTAATGGAAAGAGGGAGAGAGAGGAAAGCGAGACTTTTGATGTGGATCAGTTGGAGAACGGAATGGGGACGAGGGTAGGACACTAACCTCTGCGAGGGTTTAACGGAAAACCGTATTACTTCATTGTTTGGAGACACCCAGTCCGGTATGTTTTTTTTTTTTTTTTTTCTTTTCCTTATATGTTTTCCATGTAAATTGCAAAATGGAGTTTTAGTGATTGCAATTGCATGCGTGCAGTCTAACACCACTTTTTCTTTTTTACGTTTTTGTTGGTCTCTTGGGTTTTTGTTTTGGTATCAAGAACATGAATTTGAGTGTTTCTTTGGCGGAGGAGCAACAGTACTCTCTCTTGAAGAAACTCGCATTATTTTAGGACCCTCTTTTTCTTTTTCTTTTTTCGTTTTTGTTTTTTCTTTCTTTGACTTCGTCTTTTGGGTTTTGTTTTGACTTGGTTTGAGTGGTTTACGAGTATGATCATATCGTTTTAGGAAATGGTTGTCACCAATATAAAGAGATATTTTCCTTTCTTAAAGAAACTCCCATTGTACTTTGCCCTTCTGTTTCTCTTTTGGCAACGTGAAGATGGGTTTGAATGGTTTGGAAGAAAATGCCCTTACAAATGTGGAGCATGAATATGAAGCTTTTTTAAAAAATTACAAGAACCGTCTCTTATTTCAAGAACCCTTCTGTTTTCTTTCGGCTTCGTTTTGACACCATGAACATGGTTTGAACGGTAGGAGTAGACCCTTCTGCAAAATGGCTTGTGATATAAATGAATATTCTGCTGTTCAATAAACTTCCATTGTTCTAAATAAGTCATTTTATCCTCTTTTGGGTTTTGGTTTGGCACCCAAAACACAGTTTTGCCTGGTTTTGCAGGAACAAACCCTTTTAGGAGATGGGTTGTGGTGAAAATTGTCGTTTCTACTTTTCCGTGGGGAAAGTTCTATTTCTCTAAAGCCCCCTTTGCTTTTGTTTGTTTGTCTTTTCTTTTTCTTTTTCTTTTTTTTTTTTTTTTTTTTTTTTTTTCCTTTTTTGTTTTTTTTTTTTAAATTCGTAACATGAAGAATGGAGTTACAATATTATTAGCTATTCGGGAAGCAATGGAGTTCTTATATTTTTCTCAACCGTTCAAAGATCTTTACTACTGATATATTTTCTTCTACCTCATTGCTTAGGTGTTTTTTTTTTTCTTTTCTTTTTTTTTTCTTTTTTTTTTCTCAACCGTTCTAAGATACCTCATTGCTTAGGTTGTTGCCTCGGTAATCTTGCGAATATGTGAATATTTTTTTACTTTAAAAAAAAATATATTTTTTATTATCATTGTTGAATGCTTTATTGGTATCTTTTGTGCATTCATTCATTGAATGGGATCTTATCAATTCATGTCATATGCTCTTTTTTGGTGATTCCAATGCATTAGGACTTCTACAATTATTTGCAAGGAAGTTGCATATTCTCTCTGATCTTGTTCACTAAGTGTCTCCATCAAGGTGCTACCCCGATTGGCTTTTTGTGTTGTGTTGTTTTCTTGTTCCATGTTCTTTACAAGATCATTTCATTAATGAAACTCTTCTGGTTGCTGCCCATGTTTTTAAGTGCAATGCATATTTTGTTCTAAAGGGTAATGCATCTATACTATAGGTGCATTGCTTTCATGTATGAAGGGTACATGTTTTGCTACAAGGAAGTGAAAAAATATAAGGTGAAAATTAAAGGGCACTCCCTAGTTAGAGCTTAGAGAAGCAATAATTAAGCAAAATGCTTTATGCAATTTATACTTAATAGCTCCCCATTACCAGTGACAGTTCCATGCCTATATTTGAGGTTCTGTGATTAGTGATCCTCCTTTGATAGATGACAACTCTCTGAAGAGGTAATTAAGTATACTTGATTTGTTTATAGATTGCTTTAGTTTGGTAGTGTGGAGTGCTCTACCTCAGCCACTAAGGCTTCTCATTCTCTTTGCATATATTTATCACAAAGCAGACATTCGAATGTTATCTTCAACCCAATGTAACTATTTAGCAATCCACTATGTGTCAAGGAGCATAGAATGTTTCCTTCAATGATCCTCTATTTACACCAATCCTTGGCGATAGATGCACCCTTTGTTTCTATTTTCTTTCATATAAGGTACAACTGGGTGCTATTGTATTAAAAGTTCTAAGAAATCTGTGAATCTATCAATAACAGTGAGTATAGATATGAGTTCCCTATCTTCCCAGTGTGTTTGGTTATATTGACAAGAGTACCCTTTTGCAAGCAAAAGAAAGAACTATTGTAAAACAGGATTGAAAAAACCAAGTAAAAATGTACAAGGTTCGCAAACTGGAATCAAGTGGATTAAAATTCCAATCCAGTAGAAGGTGGATACCTTACATTTTCTAAGGCCGACACAGGACAAAATTACATTTTCTGAGGACCACTAAGATGACTAACCAAAGACTACTTGGCGTTTAAAAGAAAAGAATAAAAAAAAGAAAAAAAGAAGAAGTTGCAAGTACTAGCATTTCCTTGGTAGTCAAAAAAGAAAAATGATCTTATTTTTCAGATATAAATCTATTAATTGTAAAAGCTGAGAATAGAAGGTTGCAAATGGTACATAATAGAAGCTGAATATTATTCATAGTCCCTGATTTAATTGCAAGTTGTTTATTCAATAGTCAAGTGAATCTGTACATTGTTGTTAGAAATATCTACTCAAGGATGGCAGTCCCAATAAAATTTAAATCAATATATTCATCTTAAAGTGAACCATATATGCCTATGAAGTACCCAAATCGGATACTTGGATGAGGTAACTGTAAAGGATCCAACTTTCCCAAGTTTAGGAATCCAGATCTATCAATTATTTGGAACTCGTAGTGAATCACTACAATTGGGAAACAAATTGAACTTGTGCTATTATTTGGGAAACAGTTTAATATAATTGTGATTTTTGTGAACAGTGATGAATTGGAATCATGGTTGTTTTGAGCATCTGCCAACAACATCCGTGCAAACTCACTACTCATATCCATGCTTGGGTAACATAGATCCACTGCACTGAAATCATGACTTCATTCTAAAAGGTAAGCTTGAAATAACATTCCTATATTGAGCTACGGCTTCCTATTTTGTTCTCATATGACCGGAATGAACTTAGGACCATTGTAAAATGTACCACCTTCGCTGTCATTAGTACATGGCTACATTTTCATGAATCAATTACTTTATCTGTTGATACCTTCCACTCTTACATTTCCTAAATATTTTAGATATGAAAGTACACGGGGTACTGCTTGCTTCCGACTTCTCTGATCAGAGCCAAGCTGACAGCTGAAGTCGAAATCGTGAGGTAGAGGAACAAGGGCTCCCCTTCTTCAGGTTTGGATAAGAGAGGCAGCGATCCCAAGTACTGTTTCAACTGCTGAAAGGCTTTCTCGCACTCTGGCGTCCACTCCACCCTCTTATGGCCCTTCAGTTGCTAGAAGAAAGGAAGGCATTTATCTGTAGCCCTGGATATGAAGCGTCCGAGGGCGGCAACTCTTCCCGTGAGACACTGTATCTCCTTTAAAGTCTGAGGCGAATTCATGTCGAGGAGGGCCTTGATTTTATTCGGGTTGGCCTTAATCCCTCGCTGGCTGACTTGAAAGCCAAGAAACTTCCCTGACTCAACTCCGAACGCACACTTGGCAGGGTTAAGCTTCATCTGATACTCTCGGAAGACGTTGAACGTTTCTTCAAGATCAGCAAGGTGGTCGGAGGCTTTGATATTCTTTACCAGCATGTCGTCCACATACACCTCCATGGTGTGCCCGGCCTGCTGTTCCTTGACAGAGTGGGATTCCATTCTTCTCTCTCCAACTCAGATGAGGGGGGAAAGATCTGGGTGTTCTTCCATAATCACCTAAACGTCTCGGTTGCGTCTATCTCTAACCGGATAATTTCTCTTAATATTTCTTTACATAACTATAGGGAGCCGATTCTGCTCTCGGTGGTTTACGCCCGCTTCTGCAAATTTCAAAGAAGGTCATTATGGGAAGATATGACAACTATCAGCAAATCAATCCAAGGCCCTTGGGCAGTAGGTGGTGATTTCAACGCAGTGACTTCTTTAGACGAAAGACTGGGGTCAAGAGTTCCTGACTCGGCTAGCGCCGCTGAGTTCGTTGAAGCTATACATGAAGCAGGCCTTCTGGACAAGGGATTCACTGGTAATAGGTTCACCTGGAGCAATAATAGAGCAGGCCTGGCTGGAGTGTGGGTGAGGCTTGATAGGGTTCTGTTAAATGATCAATGGGTCTCTGCTTTCCCGAGATTCAGAGTAGAACACCTTGCCCGGGTCAGCTCAGATCACGCACTGCTCTTGCTCTCTTTCCCAGGGCAAACTCTTTTATAAAAATTAAAAAAAGAAAAAAGAAAAAGAAAAATAAAAGAAAAGGCCATTAAGGCCCTGATTTCATTTCAATCTGCCTGAAGATATACATTCGGGTATGCCCAGGAAATTAAAACTGGGCAAACCTATCATAGCTCCCAGAAAAGGAGAGAAAAAAAAATACTCAAAAAAAAAAAAAAACTCACAGAGGGAGAGAAACTAACTCTCCCTAATAGCACCCAGCCTCACCTTATCAAGGAATAACAACCCTTTGACCTTTTTTTTTTTTTGGCCAAATGTTTTTAATTCATTGCAAAAAAGGGGGATACAAGTAATTTAGGAGGGCCGCCCCCAGCCGCCACTCCTATCTTGAGGTAATCACAAAACTACAAAGAGACAACCTGCATAACCGAAACAAGGAAGGGAACTGACAGCTACTCTAACCAACAAGCTGAAACGATCTAAGATTTCCCAAGCCTACCTTATCCAAGAAAATGGAACCTCTAACCTCAGCCTGGAGGTCTTGCATGAAGAAAATGGAAATCGGGGGTTGTTCAGAACTAACAAGGCAAGCCATCCCATCATTCGGGGCGTTCCCTTCTCTCCACGTGTGACATAAGGAAATATCTCCACTTAAAACAAGGGATTTGATCATGTCCACCCATGGTTTCCACCGCCAGGTGGTCACAGCCTTCCCCTGTAGCATGTCCACAATAATTCTCGAGTCGGATTCCACTACCACCTTGTGAAGCCCTCTTTCCAGGCAGAGAACCATGCCATCATGAATCGCTCTAAGTAAAAGCCCTTTGACCTTAGGTGGGAGGTCAGCCAACGATGAGAAAGAAGAGGAGGACTGGGTGTCGGAACCTACCCGGGCCAAAGCGTCAGTCAGATAGTTGGCCTCCCTGAAGAGATGCATAAACCGGGTCTGACCCAACTCCTTAAGGCTCTCAATCCTCTTAAGCCAGTAGTTCCATTTCCAACCCGGGCGAGACTCTCCATTTGTTTCGAACAAGAAACAAATGCGTTTGATTTGGGAGGTTATCTTATTTAAACATAACAGAGAAAGAGTATTTAAAACTATCATTACACTTTACTGATACTGAGTTCATTTACATCCTTTAAGTGTCCCTTGATTCTAAGATAGATTACTTTATAATAAAGAAATTATTATAAGTTCAATTATCATAGTCAAATATTAAATCTGGCAGCATAACGTTAGTGATTGTAGTCATCCCCTGAGACTTAGGAGGAATATGTGTCACGCCCCAAACTCGGAAACCGGGCTCACAAAATTCCCGATCGCCGAATCCGGCACCGACAGCCTCCGTAGAACCCCATTCTCGGCCCCTAGCTCCCATTCGCCAGGTTCCGATCCTGGGATGCTACAAGGAGGATTTTAAATATCAGTTTGATTCGTAATAAGCATAACCAAAGGCATAACCCACAAACAACAACCAAGCACTCCATTACATTTCCACTATGATCAAAAATTTTTACAAGTACATGAGCATAAAGGGAAATACAATGGTAAATAACAGAAAACTCCAAATGATCAGCGACGCGCTCCTGCCTCAACGCTGCTGCAGTCCAACGTCACCTGCACGCAACGGTCGTGCATAAGCTTACAGAAAGCTTAGAGGGTGGTGAAAGTGTGTGCGCAAGGTAGTAATATGAATGCAATGTCAGAGTAATGCGAAATATGCAGAAAGAACCAAAGCGTCATGAGCCGTACCAAGGCTATGCAATGCCAGACATGAATGGTATCGGCCATCCCAAGGCCATGCAATGTACAATGCAACTCAAGCATACAGATACTCATCAATGTCCACACATCAATACGGCTCAAAGTATGGAATATCACCGGGGTCTAGTACACTCTAAACCAGATTGCCGCCACATCGCGCGCAATAAGGTAAGTGGAAGAGACCTCACTATCCGTCTGCCAAAATCGGGCGCGACTCGTCGATAGCGGACCCATTCCTCGAGCTGGTCAAACTCAGCCTAGCATTGCCCCCTACACTCGGGCGGGTAAGGCCGTACCCCCTTCCAACCGACCACGACACAGTGGAGAGCGTAACCGTCTGGTAATCGGCACTCAACGCTCATCTACCCACTCGGTCTAGACGTTGGAGCAACCTCTTGGTACCATAAGGGTTTAGGGACTTTCACCCAGGGATATCTATAGTACCCCATGTAGAACAAGATTTCCGGTATCCAATCCTGCCAACCACGATGCGTCTGTGGAGGCTACGGCCCTGATGTCACTAGGGCGTACAATAACCATGTCACACAAATGCGGAATGCATGAGTCACGCTATCCAGTCATGCAACCAATCCTGCGCATACCGTGCGCTCATGTAGGGCAACACCGCCTAATCGGGAGCCCATAAACAACCTGTCCGAAGGCAAATGCTATGATCAGTCAATCCTCATAACAAGCATACGTATGATGCATATGATCATGGGTCATGAACTGTACTAAACGGGTTATAATAAAATGAATTATCTTACAATGCAGATGGGCCTGGAAGGCCGAAATACAACAAGTACAGCCCAGTAATGGACCCTAAGGAGAGTCGTAATGTGGACATCCAACCAACATTACACTCACAATGTGGACGTCAAACCAACATTGTTTCCAAGGTACGATCTTCTTAAAACACCGCTACAAAATCGGTATTGGGTTTACACATTGCAGTGGACCTTACGTTCCTCCCATTGGGTCTTACATATATGTCAAATGGGCCATATCTTATGGGCCTTTTTATTCGTCAGATGGGCCATATCTTATGGGCCATTTATTCATCAGATGGGCCATATAAATGGGCCACACCAATGGGTCTTAAGTGCATTGCAATGGGTCAAAACCCGTGGGCCTTGGATTGCATCAATTGGACCTAACCATATGAGTCTAATATGTATCAAATGGGCCACACCAATTGGGATCCCACATGCATATCAACTGGGCCTCAACCCAGAGGCCTTATATGCGTCGAATGGGCCTAAATCCGTAGGCCTTATGGTTCATTAAATGGCCTAAATCTGTAGGCCTTGTATACATATCAAAGTGGGCCTATTCCCATGGATCCCTTTATAATCAAAAGGGTTTAGTCCCATGGGTCTTACAATAGAACAAATGGGTCCACTTCCATGGGCTTTAAGAATGCAACAAATGGGTCCAATCTTTATGGGCCTAGAAGTACATCAAATGGCCTAGTCGCATGGCCTTAGATCACATCCATTGGGCCTAAAACCATAGGCCTTGAATATCAAGTTAAGCCCATAGGCTTTACATATCAAGTGGGCCCAAGTCCTTGGGCCTAAATGAATCAAATGGGCCTAGCCCATAAGCATTTCATAATTTAAATGGGACTAGCCCATAGCCCTTTTTATGATACAAATGGACCTGGCCCAAAGGCCTATTGCAAACCATAAGGGCCTAACCCATATGATATAAAATGCAATATTATCTTATATTAATATAACAAAATATGCTATACTAATATAATTAATTTTAAAAGAAAATCAAACGTCCAGGCCCTGGACGGCCTGGACATGCGCTGCATCAAGGGAGGCTCCACACGTACACACACCCACATGCATGCACACGTACACACACTCGGATTGTATACACACACGCATGCACGCTCACACGTACGCACGCACACACGCCCCAGGTGGCTTCACCGTTGCAACACCACCCAAAGCTCCACCGTCCGCTGGACGGTGGAGATAAAATGCAACTTCATTGTGGGCTCCACGTGGGGCCCACCATAACATGTATTTTCCATCTGTCTAGTTCGTAAGGTCCCACGGGCCTGAACGAGGGAGAGAAACAAATTTCATCACCATCCAAAACTTCTGTGGCCCACCAAAAGAATTTCATTGGTAGAGGTTCAATCCCACTGTTTCCTGCAATGTGGGCCACCCAAGTCATGGATGGAGCTGATTTTTGGCAGGGACCCACTTCAAGGGGTGGCCCACGGTATGAACCGGTTGGATGACAATGAGCATCATGGTGGGGCCCACGACAGCAGCCGTGGGCAGCTGCTCGACCGCTCACTGCACGCTGACGCAGCTGCTGCTGCCCTTGTCAGAAGCAGTGAGGCAAAGCCTCTTTTAATTTTTGAAGAAAAATAATTTTTCGGGGGTTTTTCGAGTGTGGGGTCCGCTTTACAGAAATCCACCCCGGCCATTGCATTCAGTGCCCTGTAACAGTCGAAATGAGTCCAAAGTCAGAATTTTTTTGACGCTTGGAAGTGGAATAAAATAGGAAATCAGCGTTTGAATGGTGAGAATACAATAATTGGTGCTATGGCCCACCAGGTGCTCCGTTCAATCCCATTTTCAGGCTCAACGCCTAAAATGAGATGGTGAAAGGGATGGACGGCTTGGATCAGATAGAAACATCAGGGTGAGGCCTATGCAAGGGAAACACTCCAATCCCTTTCTTTTTTTTTTCCTTTCTTTTTCGTTCCTGTTCACATTTCCTAAAAACGTCCAGCGTCCCAGACGCTGGACGGCTGGCTCACATGGAAATTTGTGGTGGGCCTGATGAAGGTGGCCGCCACATGGTGGGCGTCCTAGGAATAACATCTAAGGTGGGCCCCACTTGAGTAAAAAAGTACATTAAGATGGGATCCATTCAAGTGGGCCACACCATCCTGAAATAAAATAAAATAAAATAAAATAAAATAAAATCAATGTAAGAGAGAGAGAGACATGGAGAGTGGGACACGGCTTGTGATGGAGGGACCCCGTCATTATGGGCCCTCCCTTGCAATGAAACATACAATAAATGGATCCCTTGCACATGGGGCCATTAGAAATGTAAATCAACGGTGGAGATCCATTCTCCACCGATATGGACGGTCTAGATGACCCTTCTAAATGAAAATAAACATCATGATGGGGTCCATGGAGAATGGCCCCATCATGGAACGATCATGATGATCCAAGTGGTCCATCGGCCACATATTAGGGTCCCAAGTGAGATCCACACCATTGATCGGTGGGCCTCACTTGGTCCACCATAAAACTAAAAGAATCTATCCTATAGAAGCACCCACCGTCCAATCTTCTCGCTCCTAAGGGTTCCTTGGCACCTTGGCTTCAACTTCAACGGTTAGGATGAAGAATGGAGGGTTGAGATGGGAGATTTTGGGGTAGGAAGGTGGGCCACTTGAAGTTTAGAGGGGCTTGGAAAATTCCATACGTATGGAACCCTTGCAAATTTTTGTTGCTTGGATTTTTTTGGAATGAGGGAGAGTAAGAGAGAGAGTGATGTAAAGGGAGAGAGAGAGAGTGATGGATGGATGGGTGAGTGATGGTTGTGTAAGAAAGGTATGGGTTAGGAAGACTTTTGTGGCTTTTTGTGTAAGAAAGGTATGGGTTGAGAAGACTTTGGTGGTTGCTTGGGAAAAGGGATGGAAGTGATGTGTACTTGACCTTTGATGGGTTGATGGGTGATTGATTGATGGGATTGATGTGATTGATGTGACACATCGTTGAGATTCCCTTGGTTTTCGCAACGCGCGGCGTTTTCTCGCACCGAACGTTGGCTCATATCTCTTGATCAGGGTATCGCCTTGGCGCGCGAGTCGCGGTATCGGAACCGCGGCGACGGTGCGGTCGCTATGGTATTGGTCTCGGGTTGAGTCGACTCGGGTTGTCGGTACATGAATCCAGGTCGCGCGTCGATATTGTTTAAGGGTCGAAAGTTGCCGGAATTCGACCGGTACGACCGCGGAAGTGTACGGAAAGGTACGGACCAAGATACGGGTCTTACAATATGCTCTTCTGCTGATGATTCTGCTTTACACTTGAACAGAAGGAACTTGAAGACTTCAGCCATTTCAGCAGCATAACAACCCTTTTTCTTCACAGACTGCAGGGCAGTCTGGTTGCGCGGTCCCGTGCAATGGATGTTGGTTGCGCGGACCCGTGCAAACCATCGCTGTGCTCTCTCGCACTTTCGATCTTTCTCCTTGCTCCGCTCCTTCTTGAAAATCTTCAACCGATCCAAATAAAGGAGGTGAGGGGGTATTTATAGACCTTCGCATGTGTGGTACCTCGATTTTGGCACTATGGGATTCACCTTACAGTGTCTAAGACGTTTTATAAAGAACCACTCCTGGAACTCATTGCGCGGACCTGCGCAACGCCCATTTAGGTTGTGCGGTCCACCGCAACACTTATTTGGTTGGGCAGTCTTGCGCATCGGATATCTATTACGCGGACCTGTACAAACCATCCTCAAGTCAGCTCATTCTTCTTTTTCTTTAATTCTCTTTCTCAATTTCAATCTTCCTTTACTTCAGCCCTTTACCATTTTTTATGTCTCAGCAGATGCCCCCTTGATCCTTTCTTTGTTTCTTTAAAAATCAAAGAATAAGAAAAAAATATTCTCCTTTTCCAGAGTTGCCCAGACCCGTGCAATGGAAACCCATGCACTGTACTCGGTCTCCAAACATATAAATGCCCCGAACTCTCTTTCATTTGCACATTGCTTCTACTCACAACAAACTTTCGCTTCTCCGATCTTTACCGCGCAACGAATATCTGTTGCCCGGACCCGCGCAACGACTTTTCTCATTCGTGCAAATCTCTCAGCAGTTGTGTTATTCCATGCAAGTGACTTCGGTTGCGTGGACCCGCGCAACCCAGGACTTAGTGATTTTCCTGGCTTCAGTCTTTTCTCCAGTACTTAGATAAATTTTTAACCTTTGGGTAAAACCTGTCCTTCAATCACCCTCAAGTTTGCAATCCCTTGTTCATCATGGCCTGAACCAAGCGAACATATCACGTCATGGATCCCCCTACTGATCAACCTTCTCATTAAGACCTACCAGATTCATCCTCCTTCCGCCCCTCTCCTTCTTCGGATCAACCACCTGCCAACAGCCCGTAATCCTGCATATTTCAAAGAACCAGTGCTTCCAACTTTTGATTTTACTAACCGAATTGAATCACTACCATCTCCCATTCATTGAGCTATAGTGATGGGAAACTAAGAGCGGCCTCCGAAGCATGGTCGCGAGTATTACTGGGATGAATGGTTGAAGACAACTGCCCACATCCACACAGATAGCGAAAGGACCTCTTCTCGAGAAGATACGCCTCCAGCTTCACGTTTAAAGAAGTCTCGCCTAAACAAGGCGAATGAATTTGAAGAAAAGATCAAGGAGCACAATAAAAAGAAGCTCCAAAATTCATGGGAATCGATTCGAGTCTTTAAGGGTATTATGAAGTTTGACAACCCTCACTCAGAAGGCATGATGGTAATTCTTATCAATGTGCATCGCCATCAATCCATTCTTGACTGTGAGCCGAAGGATTACGTAGATGGAGAAAAGCTGATGTATACTGCTACATGGGTGATGAGAGAACCGTGAATCCTCGAGGGGAGATTACAGGCGGACAAGCCACGACAAATCATTGAGGAAATCCACCCCATGATCTTTCTGACCCCTTTTCATAGTCCACATAACTTCTTTCCTACGTATTTTTACGAGACCATCAGACAACGCTTCAGAGATCGTGATCAACTTTGGGGACTAGAAGATTTTTGAATAAGAGGCCTATTGACTTCTCGATGCTATTATTCAGATTGGACAGAAGCCATCCTAAAGAAGCATGCAAGTACTCTTACCAAAGTCGGCCTATATGATGCTATAAAAGTTACATCCAAATACTTCTATAAAGAGCCCACCGTAATCAAGGGTTTTCTTAAATACTGGTCACCTACCGCCAATTCTTTTCACCTACCATATGGGGAGATGAGCATCACGCTTTGGGATCTGCATTGAATAGCAGGCGTCTCGTTAACAGGCAAATTTTATGATGAATTTATTCCATCAAATAGAGAACTGGCATTTGTATCTTCTCCTGATCACAAACCCTCCATTTTTGAAACCACCATTGAACTTTTTAAAGAGATGGGGAAATTTTCAAATTTCCACAAGCTTTCTCCTCTGCAGTGGCTAGTGCACTTCTCTAGAATGCTCACGTATTTTCAAGTCTAGAAATCAACTTTCCCTTTTCTATTACACATTCATTCACACCAATCTTTTATCTTTTTCCTACAGATTCCGTAACTGACGTTGCAAGGAGCTAATGGAACTTCGCGATGACATGAGAGAGAGAGAGAGTAGATTGTAGTTCTTTTGGAGAACTCGCAGCTTTTCTAGCTAATTGGCTAGGCATCGTAGCACTTCCAAGTTTCAAATGGGTATATGCTATTCATCCCACAGTTTTTGTGGTTGCCAGTGCTCTGGCAGAGGGGCAAAAGTATTCCCTTGCACCCCCAGTGCTATGCTTTATCTATAGAACCTTTGGAGAAATATCCACACACATCAAGAACCCCATCATTGGATCTTCTTCGGCATATACTGCGTGGCACTATTTTGTTGGCTGGTTGGGAGTTTATTTCCCCTGGACTTTTGAAGCACCAGAGAAGGCATATATTCATCCTATGCATCTCCCACTCTGGTTCTTTCAGCAAAGGGCTATGGCTAAAAGGTCATATGAATGGGTGGCCAACAAAATTTGAGATGCTGATCAAATAGACTTCTTCCAATTTTGTCTCCATCGCTACATTGACGACACTGACATGGTGGATCAAAGAACACTTACTGTAGTGGAAAGAGCTTTCGTTCTCTCTATTCACTCCTACAGCCTACCTCTTCAAGAAGGGACAAAATTCTGGCGAGAGCCCTATTATCATAGCCTCTTTGCTCACCAATTCGGCTATGACCAAGCCGTGTCGGAAGACTGTGGACTGGTCACCAAAAAGATGCGTTGCTATGGAACTGGTCCCATTAATTTGGCCATGATATGGAAGCAATTACTAGGCGGTCACGTTAATTCTTCCTTCATAATTCTCAGATGCGACCACACAGTCCGCATTTCATACAGCTGGATGCGGTGGTGGGATCATCAGTCGTACTTGGTCAACAAGTGTTTACCTGTGGACTCCCCCATCTTTCTTCATCCGCCCCGTCTGAGGGGTTGAAAATTTGAGGGCGGAATCGACTTTATTCCAGAGAAGAGCCATGCATCCCATCACGGTGAGATTTACAGAAAAATATCAATAAAAGAGCCAATCCGCGAGAAGAAGCCCATTAATACCCTAGATGGCTGGTTTTCCCACGGGGTTTTGACGGAATTTGAACAAGTACCATGTGACTTTGGCGGTCAGGCCACAGAAGATGTTGAAGGAACATCTTCTCCTATTCTTACAGAACCCACAACAACTCAGGAAGGACTAGTTTAGGATGAACCAGCTCCTCCTGCACAACTTACTCCTCTTACCTCATCGTTCCCTATGACCAGATCACGATCACGCTTGCAGGCGTCATTACCTATTTCTCAGGAAGGTGGCAGGCAGACATCTACATTCCCTTCCATTCCCACTGACAGAGAGCCTTAACCAGCAAGTAGTCGAGCCGCCTCTTATAAGGGAAAGTAAGTCCTAATTGAAGAAGTGGAAGAGGAGAGCTTAGAGGACGAAAGCTCGACCTCTTCATCAGAGGGTGCAGCCTCTACAAAATATGAGGATGATAAAGATGATGCGAGTGATGAGGACAAAGATGATGACTTCGAGGAAGGAGAAGTTAATATAGATGAAGAGGAAGATGTAAATGCTGAAAATGTTGTAAAAGAACACCCTCCTATGGCTTCCGAAATCCTTCCCAGTACCAGCATTCCTACAAAGTCCCCTGCAATAATTGAGGAAGAAGAGGAATCCTTAGATTATGGGGAATAGGGATACTCTCCTGGTAAGGGATTTTTTATTTTTTATTTTTAAATTCTTTAGGTATTTATATGTATATTTAGTGATAATTATCTTATCATCATTTCCGTATCTTCATTTTAGGTGCTCAGGTTGCTAATATTGAAATGAACAATGCTCCTTTCTTAAATCCTCCTCCAACTGCACCAATGACTTCGTCAAGGGTCCCTCCAATTCCATTGACAACACTAAAAAGGGTAGCCCGTGAAATTATCTTTCCTGTAGAGGCTGTTGATTTACCTACTCTTACTATTAGAGATTCAAGTACATAGGCTAGAGCGCCCTCTTTCGCTGATATGTTAAGAGTCGGCTCCTCTACAGTCTAAGAAGTCCCTCCTCTTGCTAGTCACACTTCTGTATCAGGTATATAGATATATATTGATTTTTAGGAACTGTACATCTTTTAATTTTTATTGCTTATCTTAGCTTTCTTCATCCTTCATACCACGGGGATTTCTCCTTGTAATGGAGTGGCAAGTTCTGAGTCCGTAGCTACTGCTTCCAAGCTATCATCTCTTGCGAAAATCCCGGTTCACAAGATGCTTTTAATGAAGAATTCTTTGTCAGCAATAGTCCACATCTTTAAAGATTTTGAATAGCGGTTAGAGCTGGACATTGCTATTAAAATTCTGGAAAGTTCTACGAGAATGGCAAAAATTAACATCTCTGCTCTCCGCGATTCTCTTCTCAAATTTCGTGATTCAATAATCTCTTTGGCATCAGCAGAGAATGTCACAATTGCTCCCGAGATTCTGGAGTATGAGAAGCAGTTAACTTTGTTTAAGGAAAAGGCTTCTCTCATTGCTTCCACTATCTTTAAATTTGACCAGGAACAACTAGCTCTCCAAGAACAACTGAAGATCTATACTGATGACAGAGTGATCATTCAAGATCACATTGCTACTCTGAAAGAAGAGATCTCACAGCTAGAATTGAAGAGTCATGAGAAGGAACTATCTATAAAGGAGCTTGAAGAGAAGATTCAAATTAATATTTAGTTCGTTAATGCTGAGAAGTCCGAGCTACTCAAAACTATAGTAACACAAATGCCGCGATAAGGGCCATGTATGTGTAATTTCCATGGTTATTGTATGTAGCATGCATTTGTAGCCATCTTAAAAAAATAATAATAAAAAAAATAAAAAAAATTTTGAGCTACTCAAGAGCGAAGAAATGATTGCGTACTTGGAAGGTAAATTGGCTGGTCTTCTTGACCAAGCAAAGGTCATATTGGGAGAAAAGTCAAAGCATGTTGCAGCTCAGATGCAATTAAAAGAGGACTTGCAAAAGTATATGAAAATAGTAGGTATTATAGAAGAGCTTTAAGCACGTAATTTCTTTTGTATATATGCTTTTTGAACAAGTATTCTCTTTTTCTTCATCATACATTATGTTATTTATGCAGTAATCTTAGTGTAATTACTGATTAATGAATTAATATAAGCACTAGTATTTTGTGCTTGTTAGTGCAAGATTTCCTATGAGATTTCATTTATTTATATATTTTATTGGTGGTGCTAGATTTCAATTCAATTAGTTACACAGTTTAGACTCTTGAGTAGTGGAGCTGGGTCTCACATGATGACCTCTGTAACTCTTAGAAGTTCACTGGACTTTTCACAGCTTAAAGAGTTCACAAACCGCGATCCATTAGAGGGGCCCAATGAAGCTATCGGGGCCGTGAACTCGGTTGAAATTACGCACAGAGTTGGCCGCAGTTACTCTTTCGAGTTCACAGGATGCACAATGCGACCTTTGGGGTACTAAATCTAGGGTCATCAGTCTATTAATGAGTAGGTTTAAGCCCTTCCTCATAAGTTAGTACAGAAATTAAACTGTAGATCTGGAGGGGTCTTATGCATGGTTGGCCTATCTAAAGCTCACACTGCGGCCCTCATTTTCTTCGTCTGCAAGGTCGAGCCCATTCATGGGAGGGCGTTTTTCTCTATTCCCCGTGACGCTGCTGGAAAGCTATACAGACGGCATGAGGGTTACGCATGACTGGCCATTGAGAACTTTTGGCCTTTTAGGCTTTTGATTACTACCTCCGTCAGCTACTCGCATGGGTATGCGTACAATGGCCTTCACGGGATTTTTAGGGCCACTGGCTTCTCACCGCTGCCCAAATAACAATCTTTATAGGTCTTATGCGCGATTGGCCATTGGCTAAACTAGGCTGCCTTAAAATGCCTTAAAGGACAATGATAGGTATGATCAATTGGTATGAGAATGATAGACATCTCTGACTGAAATTGACACATCACCACTTCTGCTAATATCTTCAATTATACCCATCCATTTGTCTGTGTTGTTTATAATATACCAGTTTGGTGACAATATCAATTTCAGGCAGAATTTTGTAGGGCTCACTTGATAATGGTGATGTTCACTTTCCTTTTGCAATATTTACTATTATATGGTCTTGATATGCTCGCAAACTTCTTCTTTAATCATTCCATTCATCTTGCCCCCTTTTGATATAGAATCATTATTCCAATGATATTCTGGATCGAAATCAGTAATATTTTCAAGAACAATATCTTTTGACAAAGCAAGCATTGACCAACATAGGCTTCTGTTTGTTCCATTGGATTATACGTCTTTTATCAGGTACAACTTGTCTCATTTAATCTTGAATTTGCCCCCTGATATGATTGTAACTACTGTTAGGTGGCCAAGTATCTCTTATTAAACGAATCCCACTCCTTCAGCCTTACTTTCACATTTTCATCATTTGTTATGAACTGATGTACTGACGTTACTTTTACTTTAATAAGGACCAATGCTTATGCACCGTAGGATCCATGTGGTGCTCTTGGCATCTTTGACCCTCTTGATAAATTTGACTTGTATCAACTTATTCACTGCTTCTTCTATCAAGGGAACTAAGTCCCGACGGAATTGCCTTTGCATTTGTTTAATCAACTCTTCCTCCTTAAAGATATTGAAGCAATACATTACCTCAGAAGACTACATGGCTGTAATCATATTTACTAATGAGTCTGCCCCCAGTCCTTGAAATTTTCTTCGCTTATCCTGTCCAATTCCAATAGGGATTTGAATTCCCTTTCCATAGTTTAAGCCGGTGGGTTCTTCATAATCGAAACCCATGTTTTTCATGATCTTCTTACTTGTCGGACTATATTTTTTAAGATCTTGCGACGTCAGCCTACTAAAGTACACATTATTCTCAGCTTCTTCTCTTGTCTTTACTTCTTCCAAAACATAAAATTCTATTGGTTCAGAGTATTTTGCGCTTGCCTCAACCTGAAATCTCCTTGGAGCGGCTGAAAATGGTTTATTCCTTTCAACATATGGCAGTGGCATTGTGTAATTAGACTGTAAAATTCTCAACTGTTCGGATGACAATAAAGTTAACGGCGGTTGTCCTGGTTGCCTTAGATGTTTCGACACAAAGTAGAATTTCTTCTTCATTCCTGCAGTTTCGAATGATCCTGTCCTTTCCATTTTTTCTTTAATCACACTCACTTGAATGTCCTTTAGGACCTTATCTTCATCATTCTTTATCTCTTTTATAGCAAACCCTTTATAATAATTAGCATCCGCAAAGAAGGATTTGGCCTCCGTATACGGCTTTGCATCAGCCATTACTTTATATTGTATTCCATCTCTACAATATTTGAAACACTGATGCAGAGTATAGGGTATAATGCTATACTAATGTATCTATGGCCTTCCTATGATAAGGTTGTATGTTGTTATTGCATTTATAACATGACACACAACATCACTAGTCAATTCTCCTATTTTCAGCATTACTGTAATCTTACAGAGAGCTCGTTGCCCATCTTGATTATAGCCCTGTATCATCATTTCGCTAGGGCGTAGGTCTGAACGATGGTAATTCAATTTACTTAACATCGAGAGCGGCAAGAGGTTCACCGCAAACCCATTGTCTATCATAATCCGCTTGAGTTTCTTCCCACGGATATGACCTTCTATCATCAACGACCTATTATGTTCTCCCTCATAAATCAAGTCGTCATCAGAGAAAGAAATAGCTGGGAGACATCCTTCTTGTCCATTGAGTTCTTTATGCTGTAATTTTGCCAGTAAAGATTCTCTAATGTCGTGATCGGACAATGCTTGAACCAAACTCTGTCGAAACTCTTCTGATAACTTAAGTGCATCATAAATGCTTAATCGAGCTGGTATTCCTTTCAAATGACTTACTACATCATAAGTCACTTTTACCACTTCACTCTTCTTTTCTGCCTTGCCATCATTACTCTGTCTTTCAATGACTTCTTTCCTAGTAATTTCTGGTTTCTGTTTCACTGGACTTGTTACCTTTTTACTCGATCGTAACGTGATCATTGCTACCTTCTTTGCTGTCTTACAATCTTCCTTCTCATTCACCTCTCGATCTTTTCTCGGATTGTAAGCACATTCACTGTTGCCATAGTACCCCTTTCTTTTTCCTTACCAAGCACTATTTCACCCCTATCGATCATCCACTGTATTATACATTTTAGTGTATAGAAATTCTTTGTTGGGTGTCCCACCAATCGATGATAGCGACAAAAATCTTGTTCCTTGGTTCTCATCACATCTTCAGGGCGTTTGGGCTCCGGTAATTCTATCGTGCCGGCCTTTAACAGTTGGTTCATCATAGGAATGCCATCTTCTTTATCAAACGCAAACCCCTCATGAGAATTCAGCATCCTGGGTCTTTTTCCACTATATCTATTCCTTGACTGGCCCCATTCTTCTCTTCGGTCTGGCTTTTTTTCTCTCAAATCCCTTGTATCTTTGCCTCTTTTATTACGATCGATAGCATTTACAGCCATTCTGCCGGATACCCTCCTAGCCGTCTCATGGTGGAATGATGGCATCTTATGGGTCATTAATTCCAAAGTGTGAACTTTAGTAGCTAGGTCACGAAAAGTTCTGATATCGGCGCTGTTGAGCCGAAACGCGATTCCCATCCCCATAGAATTCAGACACATTTTGACCTGCTCTTTTTCTTCTAGTAACTGTCTACACGAGGCTCCCAATGTTTTCCATCTGTTTATAAAATTTTCTACCGGTTCTCCTTCTCTCTATCGTACAGAAGCCAGCTCTGTAATACTGACATCGCGCTCTGAAGAGAAAAAGTTCGATATAAAAACCTCTTGCATTTGTTCCCAAGTACGTATCAACCCTGGCGCCAAACTGGAATACCATCAAAATGCTTTGTGTGTTAGCGATGACCCGAACAGTCACAAGAAGTACTATGGTATTGTAGAAAAATTTTTCATACTACTATGGATCCTTCTCCGTTAAACGTTTGAAAATTCGGATGCTTGAAATTGGCTGGAACGGGGATATCTTCTACCTCCCTGGATACAACGTTCGATATTTAAAATGATAAGTATTTTTGCGCTCTCTTTCTACTCTGACAGCTTCTTCAACCACTTCGTCTCACCTCATCCTGTGTCACAGTTCTTTCTGCTGGAATGGACCCTAGTGACCCTGCCCCTTGTGGTTGGAAGCCATCAGGCTGGTTTTCTTGTCCATTCGTTGTACTCTGGGGAATCGGTATCCGGGCTACATTATGTGCAAGGGTTGTCAGGGCCTCTCTGAGGTTTCTGCATTCTTCCATTAATGCATTGTGGGCTTCTGCCATTTCATTAAAATCATCCTCTGTAGTTACTCTACATTTTGGGTTTGTCCCAGCCATATATATTGTAGCTTCTCCACTTTTCGACGAAGCAGTAGTTGGAGTAGAGCAAGAATATGCTGACGTAATGGGACTTGCGAAGAGGGGAGAAAATGGAGTTCCATTGTACTTTTCTGTGCTCCCAACATCATTAATCGATTGAGGCGATACTGATACTAGTGAACTTTTTTAGGGTGGCACGGACATTGGTGAACTGAATACTAGCATTTTTCTTTTCTGCTCTCTCGTCCATTTGACTCTCGGGGCACTCAAAGCTAGGAAGTCACGCGCTGTTAATTGCGGGGTTATTCGTTCAGAATATATCATCGGAGGAGCGAGTTCGGGATTCCTTTTAACTGCATTACGCGTTATTGGCCCTCTGACTCTTAATGAAGGCTTATTGGTTCTAGAGTTTCTTGTATTTCGTGCTCTCGTCTTACAAGATGTTACAACAGTCCAGCCTTCATCACCCCCTAATGGTTGAGGTGAAGCAGAAACAACCCCAGCTGTTACTCGAGCCATGCTGCTTCCACTCATAGGAATTTGAGTCAGGTACTTCGTAATTTGATTCGGTGTGTATTCTATCACGAACCCTGTGGAAGTGAATCGAAAGTTCACTTTTCTTATGGAAGTTGCCATCAGTAGTAGGTTGTAATCGGATGCAGAAACCTTCGAACATGAAACATAATTGTAGTTAGTGATTGAAGAGTTAAATATCTATCTTAGAAATGAAGGAGAGGATGAGAGTCGCCAGACGCTAAACTATGATGAAAGTTTCGTAACAATTTCACTGCTAATGTTAAATAAGATAAAAAGGTCCTCAGCAGAGTCACCATTTTGTTTCAAACAAGAAACAAATGCGTTTGATTGGGGAGGTTATGTTATTTAAAAATAACAGAGAGTATTTAAATCTATCATCACACTTTATTGATACTGAGTTCATTTACATCCTTTAAGTGTCCCTTAATTCTAAGATAGATTACTTTATAATAAAGAAATTATTATAAGTTTAATTATCATAGTCAAATATTAAATCCCGCAGCATGACGTCAGTGATTTAAGTCATCTCTTAAGACTTAGGAGGAATATGCTCTTCTGCTGATGGTTCTCCTTTACACTTGAACAGAAGGAACTTGAAGACTTCAGCCATTTCAGCAGCATAACAGCCCTTTTTCTTCACAGACTGCAGGGCAGTCTAGTTGCGCGGTCTCGCGCAACGGATGTTGGTTGGGCAGACCCACACAAACCATCGTTGCACTCTCTCTCACCTTCGATCTTTCTCCTTACTCCGCTCCTTCTTGAAAATCTTCAACCGATCCAAATGAAGGAGGTGAGGGGGTATTTATAGACCTTCGCATGTGTAGTACCACGATTTTGGTGCCATGGGATTCACCTTACAGTGTCTAAGACATTTTATAAAGAACCACTCCTGGAACTCATTACGCGGACCTGCGCAATGCCCATTTAGGTTGCGTGGTCCCATGCAACACTTATTTGGTTGTGCGGTCCTGTGCATCGGATATCTATTGCGTGGACCTGCGCAAACCATTTTCAAGTCAGCTCATTCTTCTTTTTCTTCAATTTTCTTTCTCAATTTCAATCTTCCTTTACTTCAACCCTTTACCATTTTTTATGTCTCAACACCATTCAAAATACTCACCACCAACTGGGAATCCGATTTAACGATAACCTGAGACAAGCCCTTATGCCTACACAAGGAGAGGCCATTGTGGATGGCACGTAGCTCGACACAAGTATTTGTGCCAATGTCGTAACCGATAGAGAAAGTTAATATAAACACCCCTTTCTCATCACACACCTTCTCCACCGAATTTTCCTGGATTTCCTCTGGAGGAGCCATCCACATTAATCTTCGTCCAACTTCGGTCCAGCTTAACCCATCTAACCACCTTTGGAGCAGAGGAAACAGGCCTAGCCATAGACGGACCGATCTGCCCTCTCTAATTGATCGGGCCTGGTGCAAAAGGAGGCTTCCTTCTCTGCCCATTAATCTGCTCAAACCACCACTAGACCTTAGCAAACAGGGTTGTAGACGAGACCGGCTTGTCATCGAAGATCACTACATTTTTCACCTTCCAAATCACCAAACAAATGATAAAAGGGGCCAGCTTATGTGTGGCTATCTTCCTCATGCCAACAGGGGAAGAGGACCACCACTGTGCCAACCTACATTCCAGTAATGTTGCTGCCATAACTGTGATACCAAAATAGGCCTTGACCTACTCGCAAATAGCCGAGCCAAATTACTATCCAAGAAAAGGTGGTTGAGAGTCTCCACTTATCTGGATTGATTCATTGCAGTACCAAAGTAAACAAAGGTAGAAGCAAGATGGATCCCACGGGCCTAGATTGCCCCATTTATTGGAACTGCATCCTGTAGCGCCCTCCAGTCCAACATGGAAATTCTCGGGGGCATCTTCATATGCCACAACCACTTAGACCAAAGATAAGTAGGATTTTTCAGTCTGCAAATGTCCCAGGCCGATTTAACTAAGAAGATTCCTGA
The DNA here is from genome assembly GCA_037074715.1 of Magnolia kwangsiensis. Taxonomy (NCBI): domain Eukaryota; kingdom Viridiplantae; phylum Streptophyta; class Magnoliopsida; order Magnoliales; family Magnoliaceae; genus Magnolia; species Magnolia kwangsiensis. The sequence continues at coordinate 19,785,726 of CM073582.1, forward strand.
GGGAGAAAGAGACCAGAGGACGTCATCTGGCCCTTCTGATATGCTAAAACCCGCCTGGAATATAAAATCCACAACATCCTGTGTTAAAAAACCCAAATATAAAGGATGGAGAATAAGGACCATTCGGGCCCAGGAACTGATTAACCGACATGTCCAGCAGTCCCGCTGGAATGGGCGTCACCGTAAAGCTCTGAAGAGGGCCCATCCCCGTCCAGTTCTTAGTCCACAGGTTGCAGCTACCCTCCCCAATCTGACACTACACATGGGGAGACATGAAAGGGTGTTGAGTTAGGATTTTCTTCCACATCAAGGATGAAAAACCACCAGATCGGAGGAGCCACGAGCCCTGAACCACTCCTAACTGTTGACTATAGACATAAAGGAGTGCCACAAACTGTTTGATTTGCTGAAGAAAATGCCCCAAGCCATCTTTAGGTAAAAGGCCATCGTGACGTCGCCCAACCTTCTCACGCTTAGGCCACCTTCCTCTCTTGGTGAAGCGATCGCCTTCCAACTCTTCTAGTGCAACTTCCTCTTGCCTTCCGACCATCTCCAAAAAAAATTTACAAAACTCCTCTCCAGCATGTTGAGGACCTACGTCGGAATGTAAGCAATTGCCATGTAGTGGACCGAAACACTACCCAGGACATTTTCACCAGCACTGCTTTGCCAACCTGGGATAGGATTCTAGCCTGCCACCCTCTAATCCTGCCCTCAATCCTATTGACCGTAAGTTGAAAATAGCTCGACTTCAGCCTGCCTGTTGCCATAGGCACACCGAGATAAGTGAACAACGAAGAAGCCCTGGAAATACCGACGGCTCGCTCCATAGCTCTAACTCTGGATGCCTGAATCTTACCAGAGCATAGAACAAGATTTTACTGAGGTTAATCCGTTGGCCCGACACTGCTTAGTAAGCATCTAGAAATGATTTTGTGGCGTGCAACAAGGGGAGGCCCCCATTGAGGAAAAGGAGAGTGTCATCCACGTACAGAAGGTGGGAGACCCACGGACATCCATGCCGAAGCACATAGGGGAGACACACCCCCTGGTCTAACATAGAATTTAGCCCCCTACTTAAAACCTCAGCCAATAGGATGAAAAGGCCCGGGGAGAGCGGGTCCCCCTGATGTAGGCCCCTAGAGGACTTGAAAAATCCCACTAAGGCGCCATTAATAAGCATTGAAAACCAATTGTTAGCCCAACATTTCTCTACCATGTTAACTCAAGAAGGGCTAAAACTGAACTTCTGCAAAGCCTGTTTGAGAAAACCCCAATCCACTCTATCATACACCTTCTCCATATCTAACTTCAGGACCATGTTTCCACCCCTTCCTTGGAAGATCCCTGAAGAGCTCCTGGTTGAGAGGAATCTTTTCTGAGATGGACCACCCCGGGATGAACGCCTCTTGCTCTGAGGAGACCAAAAGAGGAAGCACCTGACTAAGCTTGGAGGCCACGACCTTGGAAAAAATCTTGTATAACAATTGCAGAGGCTAATGGGGTGAAAATATGAGAATCTCTTAGGCGAAGGTGACTTGGGAACCAAATAAATCAGCGATGTTGTGATAGCCCTTGGAAGGTCCCCACCTTTGAAGAAGAACAGAACGGCCTTGTGTAGATCTTAACAGATCACATCCCAGTAGACCGCGAAAAAGGCTCCTAAGAATCTATCAGGGCTAGGGGCACCGTCAATGGGGATGGACTGAACAGCCCCATGAACTTCCGAGAGAGCCGGAGGAGCCAACAACATATCGTTCTCCAACTGAGGGACCAGATGGGGAATGGCCTGAAGGATCTGGCTGTCCACTGTTACGTCCGCCATGCTGAACTGGTGCTTGAAGAAAGCCGTCACTGCCTCTTTAATGGTGGCCTGGTCCTCTAATGTTTGCCTAAAATCTAACAAAATGCTACTGATGACTGCCCTGCGCTGCTTCTCGATGGCTAAAGCGTGGAAGAAATGTGTTTCTGTCACCCTCCACCAGCCAGCTGATATGAGATTTCTGCTTCTAATACACTTCCTGCATGAGTTCAAGGTGCTAGAGATTGGCCATGGCTGTCTGTAGATCAGCATGAAAGTTGTTGCCCGGCTTAGAGTTGAACGCAGGATCTTGCGTCCTAGCCTCCAGATCAGTAAGAACGCCTTCAGCCTGATGCACCTTCTCGAAGATGTTGTAAAAAATAGACGAGTTCCATACTTTAAGATCCAGTTTAACTGCTCTAAGCTTCACCAGGACGTTGAAAATGGGGTGAGGGGAACTTGCTTTGTTCCAAGCTGTCTTGACAACCTGTTGGAAGGATTCATGCTGAATCCACATCCTCTGGAATTTAAAGGCCTTCGGGTGGAGGGGGTGGCTGTTGGGAAAATCAGAAGGAGTGAGGTGTGGTCAAAGTTGATTCTAGGGAGGTGTTGGACCTGAAAGGAGGGGAAGAAGGAGGACCAAGTAACATTCATGAGGACCCTGTTTAACCTCCCCCAAACTCGGGATGCTCCCACTTGATTATTACTCCAAGTGAAACGGTTTCCTGAAAAGCCTACATCAATCAAACCAGCACTATTGATTGTTGTTGAGAAATCAGAGGAGCTAGGGCCATCCACTGGCCTGTGGCTTCTTCTCTCTGAGGCGTCAACCGTAGTGTTGAAATCACCGCAAACTTCCCATACACCTTGCACGGAAGAGGACAAGGCTGACATATCATCCCATAGGGCCCTTCTAATATTCTTAGCACAGCTAGCATAGACAAAAGTGAGGGAAATTAGGACAAAAATATTTTGTAGACTAACATTTAATAGACGAACACTGACTAGTCATGTTAAAACAGAAAGAGAGCTTGTGGTCTTAAAGAACACCCATATTTTTCCTCCTTCCTCTCCATTTGAGCAAGAAGAATGGAAACCGAGAGCCAGACCAATACCTGAAATTGCGGTGAAGACCACTTAAGTCGAAGTAGGAATATGCCAATATGTCCTAGAGGGAGGGTGAATAGGACTTTTTAAAGTTTTATGATATATTCAAAATCCTATTGCACTAATCCTATTAGATATGTAACTATTAGGATTACTCAAATGTAACTCCACTGGCTTCCAAGCCTAGTAGAGGATCCAATCACAAACTTCTTGAAAAATAAATGCGTTGCAGATAAGTTGTGATGGATATGACTGTGTGTGTATATGAGGTGTGATCTTAGATTATCAGATATAAAAGTATGTAAGAAATATCACACAATGAAAAATAATAACAATCACAAACACAGTCATTTTTATAGTGGTTCGACTACTTGTCTACTCCACTCCTGGCTGTCACACTCATCCCTTGAGAGTACCGGATTTCACTAAGGAGGTTTCCCAGGGTTCACCTCAAACTTAAGGTTTTAAATCAGGTTCACCTTCAGCCTTTACACGGAGGTTTCTACTCGGTTCACCTCTAACCCTGGAGTTTTACTGGTGCACTCCTAACCAGATGTATATGCCCACATAGAGCAAGGGTCCACACAACGCACCCAGATATTTATGCTCTCCATAGAGCAAGGGTCCACACAACGCACCCACAGCGTACACTCCCACTGGAGGCCTCCTTTGAGGACTTCAAAGGGTGACCAACACTTAAGACCCAATCCTAAAAAGGAATTATCACAAGTGTCCTCTGTACTCTAGATACTTATAGATAAGTTGATGAGTCTCATTCAGTGCAATGTCGAAGATCTTCTTCTTGTTGTTGAAGAGTCTTCGGCCCCCTTGATCCGCAACACAAAAGATGTACCAGTACTAGGCTTCGGGTCGGGTCAAGGTCAGGATAAAAATTCACTCTCTCAGAATTTTCATATAAGGAAGATAGAGTGATTCCCGTCATCTATTCATTCAAGGCATCCTAGCTTAATGATATGCTATTAAGATAGTTGCTGGAGGATCCTTGAATGCGAAAGTTCATTTTCCAATCCACTCTATTGAATGTCAATGGTAAGAGTGGATTGGAAGATGAACTCCGGAGAGAGAAAGGGCTTTGGGTATATGATCTGAGGGTATCTTTCTCTACCAGTAATATGACTAAGTCTCTCTTTAAATAGGAAAAAGGTTTCAACGGATATAAAACGGTAATATTTATGACTGAGTTCGATGTCATCGAGCATGGTCGATATCATCGAGCGTATACTCTCGATGGGATCGACTGTCCGCTCGATAGCATAAACTTCAAAGTCATACGCTTTTGAAATCTATTGCCAGCTGATCGATGAGATCGATACTTGTGTCGATGTCATCGAATTTCGAACTCCGATTCCATCGATACTTGGATCGATCTATTGACACTTGAAGAATGAGAGAGACTAGTCGAAATATTTCAGGATATAGGATATGATCGAGGGTTAACCGATGTTATCGAAATTTGAATGTCAATGATATCGAGACCGTGTCGATAGGATCAATAAATCATATAGATTTACCTATAAGCACGCTGGACAGTTTGTGTCCAGACTCGATCCAATTGACCGGGACTCGATAGTATCGATAAAGGAATATCGATTTCCTCAAGTGGCCCCCGATCAACTTTTAGAACATCCTGAAATACTTGCTGGAGGAAACACACGGCCACTGTCGATATAATCGAATGACTTCCAAGATGATCGATATTTAAATTCAGATTGAATCTAATCAGTCATCGATATATCGAAGCTTATAGTAGTTTTCTTTAGAAAAACAGGAGCGCCGGAAAACTGCCTGTCGATATTATCAATCTACTTTCAATGGGCTCGATATTCGAATATTGATGATATCGATTGAAACTTCGATATATCAAAAAATCGTCCAGATGAATGTGCGTTTGCTGGACGCTTTTTGTCCTCAATCGATTGTATTGATTGAGATGCCGAGGATATCGACAGAGCAGGTCGATCATATCAAAAGAGGTTTTGATACAATTGACAAGGTAAGAAAACTTGAAGATTTTCCTGTTTGATAAAAAGTTTTCTTATTATAAAACCCTAAGATGTTCTACTTAGTTTTAAGGGTTTTATTCACCTGGTATTTTAGGACATGTGATGTGAGGCTATGATTTACCTATGGCGAGCTTTCACACATCCGGTTGAGGCAGATGCTTGAATTGTTCTTCTTGTGAGGCTTTGCAATCCGATTGACTCAACTCACACGGTAATTGACAAACTAGGGCACTAGTAGGTGCACTTTTAATCTCCCCTTTTGTCAATTATGTGACAAAATACCCAAAACACCCTAAGATAATATCTAGACAGACACATCCGAAATTATGTATACATGCTTTTACACAATTTTATAAATTCTAATATAGCCATGTACACAACCAGTATTTGCTCCCCCTTACCGTAAAACTCCCCCTTTCTTGGTGTAGCTGCTCCCCCTTACACCGTAACATATAAATATCCAATTTTTCACACGGGGTGTTTTAACTTTTCTCCCCCTTTTTGTCAGTCATTGACAAAGATAAAGCAGTAGATATTGACTGAAGTTGTGAAGAAGCATATGGGAGAATCAGCAGATATAGATGTATAGAGATGAAATCATTTTAAAACATACATCATCTTTAGAAGATATGAATGCATATAAAATAAAGCATTGACACAATCAGATAAGATAATCATGAAAAACACATGCATTCCATATCAGATAGTAGATAAACCAGGGGATCTCATATATCACGATGGCAGTATGAATAGAAGTATATGCAGCCATATTCAACAAAATATTCATCATTCAAAACATGTACTGCCACAGACAGCAGTAGAACTTTTAACAGTCCAAATTCTAACAAAACCATCAAGGGACTGAGTCTTCTATACCCAGAGAGTTTTTATAAAAATAACTTTAGTAATGCATCATACCTATGCAAGAGAAAAGAGCATTCAAAAAGATATTAATGCTCTCAGCGTTTCAGTGAGAATCCAGGTCGGTGATGCATTGGACTTTCATCAACCTCTACAGTGCTGATAGGTTATCTGGAATTTGCTGTGTATCATGTTGTAGAGTTGCCAGCATGGTTTTGATCTCCAGAAGACGGACTTCACACTTATCTAGCTGTTTCATCATGTGGGATTGTCTATCAAGCCGATCTTGTATAGCATTTTGATTAACTACAACCTGTATGTTTTTGCAAGAGACGGGGCTGCGTACAAAACATTCTTTGTTTGAGCTTAAATTGGCTCCTCCACGGGGTGTACTGTCCATGATATGGCAGATGTCATCTCGAGTAAACCAAATATGCGGGTGTGGAAGATTGTTGGTAGAAGGCAACCCAAAGTGTCGTGAAAGCTTAGTCACAAGACACAGGAATGGAAGTGTAGTGATGGATTCATCTGAAAACACCCGAATTAATTGTTGAAGAATGAGAGTGGATAGGCAGATGTGAATACCAAGATGAACATCATACAACACATTTAGAATGTATAGAGACAGCTTGTTCCCAGAGACTTCACAGGGATAGGCATTTGTGCTGAAAATGCTGTGAAGAATTTTTTTATACAAGATTGAGATATTTGACATGAAGAACATTCTCTGCATTTCTCGGAATTGTAGCTCCGTTGAGTAACTTCTCCCCATACACCAAAACCATTCATATTTCATTCTGACATGGGTATCCTAGTAACTTCTACACCATCCAGACGACTTACCAGTATGGGAGTGATGTGCTTAGTCCGATTTATTGACAGTAACTAAAATGAATGAAGGATTATTGTCAACATTGTAGATTAAGTTCAGAAACTGATGCACAAGAGATTATGTTGAAATTTCCCTCCAACGTTCACGATATTGCCCCATCCGATCAGTTCCAAGAGATTAATGATCCCAACTGGTTCAACACATTTACTATGAACAGCTCGTTCTGCCACAATTTTTAGATCTGAAAATGAATATGAGGCAGTTACATTTTTCTTACCTCGATTGTTTCTAGTTGAGGCACTTTGTTTAAGGGCAAGACTCTTGTCTTTAGACATTGAAACTTTGAAGGAAAAATAGCTAACCAAGAGAAGAAAAATGCTCTGGAAGATGAAACACCACGCTCGCTCGACTTCTATCGATATACCCTTTATCAATGATGAGTTCGAGGGCAAACCAATCGTCCCCACATTTCAGATTCGTGAAAGGTCATTGATGGGATCGATTTTTGTGTAGATGATTCGTTCGATCCAATGATTCATTTATCGAGAGGAAAGATGGGACAAGTTATCTCCAGTCTTCGATAATCTTCCATACATGCATATCTTTAAATATTTTCATGTCAGCTTCAGTATACAAAAATAGTTGTACCATCGAAGATTATAAACATCAGAATATTTATACACAAAAAGTTTTTAAGGCATGGAAACCTCGGATATCTTATGATAATTGCCAAAAATGCATCTTTTCTCACATCCATCCAGATCTTGAAGCTATGACCTTGACTTGTTTTCCACGCTCAATTGTTACTGGGCATATGGATCATCATTTTTTATGACATAGCAGTGAGTACTGGTGCAAAGACCCTTCATAACTTGTTTTCTTGATAAGTCAAGGATCTTGCACAATAGCTTGTCGAATAACCTCATGCTTATTGTCACATATTTGAGAAATGCTTAGAAGGTTGTGTGTCAACCCTTCTACCAGGAGAGCATTCTCATTTTTGAGCATTTCTAATATGACAATAATAGTCCCATTCCCCATTACCTTAGCGGTGCTTCCATCTCCAAATGTGACCATCCCATCATCAAGATTTGAATAATTTGTAAGTAGGGATTTGTCACCCATTACATGTCTTGAGCAACTGCTATCTAGGAACCCCTTAGTATAATTGCCTATTTTTCTTGAAGACGTTGCTTTTACTTCACTATGGGTTTGTTTAGGCACATTCGATAACTGAATCACATTCCCTTGATTGATCAAATTTTTTTGATTTAGTTGGGCCACTTAATTCAACATCTCATCCATTTTCTTTGTCATTCTTGGTGGAGACGGATGTTTCTTACCTCCTGCCATGTACCTTGGTGGACTCTTGACATTTTGCATTGCAGAATTTATTTGAGTCCTTCCGATTGTAAAGCATTCAAATTTGTAGCGGCCTGAGTCTCCACATAAATGACAAACAAGAGTGGCCCTAGTTCTACTTCCTAATGCAGTTGATTTCTCAAGTGTTTGTGCTACATGTTTGGAACTTGGTTTGCCTTTTACATATCCTAACACACTCTTGTCTTTACTAGGTCTTCCCATCCTTAAAAGTCTTCCTAATTTGTCATTACATTGGGAAAATTTGTATTTTAGCTCAACAGTTTTTCTAGATTGTTCTGCATTAATTTTGAGTGTATGATTTTCATTCTTAAGCCATATGTTTTCATCTTTCAGCAGTTCAATCTGTTTGATTAATTTCAAGAATTCAGATTTTAGGGATAGATTCATTCTTACTCATCATTAGATAGAAATGACTCTTTGATTTAAGGTTCATCAACTTTCTCATTTAATACTGGGATGTTTATGGATGAGGAGGCCATGAGTATTTTCAATGATTTTCAGTCTCTCTTACTTTCTGAATCACTGGAGTCAGAGTTTGATTCTTCAGTGTCATCCCAAGTAGCTACCATGGCTTTTCCTTTAGTTTTTCAGTTGGGGCATTCAATGGATAGATGTCCAAATTTTCTGCAATTCTAGCACTGAGGCTCTTTGGAGATTTGCCTATATCGTGCTTGCTTTCCATCTGATTGCCTCTGAAAGAACGACCACGGTTCTTGTTGAAGAATCTTTTGAACCTTTGAGTCAAGAGAGTCATTTCCTCATCCTCATTATTTCTACTTCCTCATTTGTTGTGTTCTTTGTAGTTTTGAGGACAATACTTTTTGGATTTAGGAGTTTGTTTGAAGTGTAGTTCAAAAGTTTATAGAGAACCTATTAGTTCTTCTATTATCATTTCATCCATATTGCTATACTTCAATTGTTGAAACTTGTGAGTTGAAACGTTCTGGTAGGCATCTTAGTATTTTCTTACAAATTTTTAGACTAGAACTTTCTTTCCTAATCCTCCTATGGAATTACAAATGATATTTAGCTTTGAAAAATAAATAAATCCATGAAGGTCTCATCATCCTCCATTCTGAGGTGTTTAAATTGAGATGTTAAAAGTTATACCTAGGACCTTTTTACTGTGCTCGCTCCCTCTGGGGTTGTTTCCAATAAACCCCATGCCTCTTTAAATGTGTCACACGATTCTTGGGACACAGCACAGTGATAGCATTCATTGCTTTTGTTTTATACATTTTTTTTCTTTCTCGAATGCAGTCCACATTTCTTTGGATTTAGGTTTGGAGATAGTTGTGCCATTTTCAAGAATAATTTGATCGCTCGGTGGCACATATCTAGTTTCAACTATGTCCAAACATCATGATCCAAACAATGCATCCTAGACTTCTAATAAACATAATTTGAACCATCAAATACTGGAGGTCTAGTGACAGATAAGCCCTCTCCTTTGGCCATATTCCTTAACTTCAGTCAAGATCACTCTCTAAGTGGTGAAGCCCTTAAAGTGAGACCCGCTCTGACACCAATTCAAATTGCGGTGAAGATCGCTTGAGTCGAAGTAGGAATATGCCAATATGTCCTAAAGGGGAAAGGGAGGGGGGGGGGGGGGGGGGGGGGGTGAATAGGACTTTTTAAAGTTTTATGATATATTCAAAATCCTATTACACTAATCCTATCAGATATGCGATTATTAGGATTACTCAAATGTAACTCCACTGGCTTCTAAGCCTAGTAGAGGATTCAATCACAAACTTCTTGAAAATTAAATACGTTGTATATAAGTTGTGATGGATATAACTGTGTGTGTATATGAGGTGTGATCTTAGATTATCAGATATAAGAGTATGCAAGAAATATCACACAATGAAAAATAATAACAATCACAAATACAGTCATTTTTATAGTGGTTCACTACTTGTCTACTCCACTCCCGGCTGTCACACTCATCCCTTGAGAGTACCAGATTTCACTAAGGAGGTTTCCCAGGGTTCACCTCAAACCTAAGGTTTTAAATCAGGTTCACCTTCAACCTTTACATGGAGGTTTCTACTCGGTTCACCTCTGACCCTGGAGTTTTGCTGGTGCACTCTTAACCAGATGTTTATGCCCATAAAGAGTAAGGTGTCCACACAACGCACCCAGATGTTTATGCTCTCCACAGAGCAAGGGTCCACACAATGCACCCACAACGTACACTCCCGCCGGACTCTAGTTCATCCACTGGAGGTCTCCTTTGAGGACTTCAAAGGGTGAGCAATACTTAAGACCCAATCCTAAAAAGGAATGATCACAAGTGTCCTCTGGACTCTAGATACTTACAGATAAGTTGATGAGTCTCATTCAGTATAATGTCGAAGATCTCCTCCTTGTAGTTAAAGAGTCTTCAGCTCCCTTGATCTGCAACACAAAAGATGTACCAGTACTAGGCTTCGGGTCGGGTCAAGGTTAGGACAAAAATCCATTCTCTTGGAATTTTTCTATAAGGAAGGTAGAGTGATTCGAGTCATCTATTCATTCAAGGCATCCCAGCTTAATGATATGCTATTAAGATAGTTGCTGGAGGATCCTTGAATGCGAAAGTTCATTTCCCAATCCACTCTATTGAATGTCAATGGTAAGAGTGGATTGGAAGATGAACTCCCGTGAGAGAAAGGGCATTGGGTATATGATCGGAGGGTAAGACACACAAAAGTACTCTCTTCTTTCTCTACCAGCAATATGACCAAGTTCTCTTTAAATAGGAAAAAGGTTTCAACGGATATAAAACGGTCATATTTATGACTGAGTTAGATGTCATCGAGCATGGTCGATATCATTGAGCGTATACTCTCAATGGGATCGACTGTCCGCTCGATAGCATAAACTTCAAAGTCATACGCTTTTGAAACCTATTGTCAGCCGATCGATGGGATCGATACTTGTGTCGATGTCATCGAATTTCGAACTCCGATTCCATCGATACTTGGATCGATCTATCGACACTTGAAGAATGAGAGAGACTAGCTAAAATATTTTAGGATATAAGATATGATCGAGGGTTAACTGATGTCATCGGAATTTGAATGTCGATGATATCGAGACCGTGTCGATAGGATCGATAAATCATATAGATTTGCCTATAAGAACGCTGGAAAGTTTGTTTCCAGACTCGATCCAATCGACTGAGACTCAATAGTATCGACAAAGGATATGCAACCAATGATAAATATCCAGTTAAAATTAAGAAGAGTTTTTTTAAAAAAAAATAAAAAATAAAAATAAAGAAGAGTTAAAATGTCTCTAAAAATCTGAAATAAGGAAGTTTGTGGAAATGTATTTCATCTGGTTAAACAAGCTGAACAGGAATTTGCAGTGATTAAGACCAGCATGCAAGACTCGTTGGAGGAGGACCGACAGCAGGAATGTGCAGTAACTAGGCAGAAGCTCTCCAAATTGCAGCTAATGGAGGAAGTGTTCTGGGAACAAAAGGTAAGGAATTCTTGGCTACAATAAGGGGATAAGAATACGAGGTTTTTGCATACTTCAGCCTAAAAAGGAATAAGAAGTTCAGAGATTGTCTCTATTTCAGATGATTCAGGGCACGTGTGCACAGGCCAAGAGGCCATAAAATTAGCTGCCATAAGATTTTTTTCAACCCTCTTCAAGGCGGAAGATACAACACCCGACACAGATTTTCCACAAGTCATTCCTTCTCTCATTTCTGTCCAGGATAACATCGACCTGATGCTGGCTCCTTCCAAAGCCAAGGTTCATCAGGCAGTTTGTGTAATTCCCCAAGATGGAGCAGTAGGCCTAGAAGGTTTCTCGAGTGCTTTCTTCGCACATTGCTGGCACATTGTAGCCAATGATCTCCATAAGGCAACTATTTTTCTGTTCGAAGTAGGTGATCTCCCGAGAGCCTTCTCCTCTTCTTCGATTTTGTCTGGTTCCTAAGGTGTCAGCAACAACATCCTTTACCGACTATCGTCCGATCAGTCTTTGCAATGTCATATGCAAGATTTTTTCTAAGATTCTTGCATCTAGATTGAGCAAGCTTCTCCCTAAACTAGTTTCCCTAAAGCAAGGAACGTTTGTAAAAGGTCACCCAATAATAAACAACATTGCTTTGCTCAAGAGGTGATTGGAGAGATTAACAGGAAGATAAGAGGAGGGAACATTGTGTTGAAAATGGATCTGAAAAAGGCCTATGATAGGGTGGATTGGAGTTTCCTAAAGTAGGTACTAAGTAAATTTTGCTTCAGTGGAAGATGGATCTCCCTGATGGAAAATTGTTGGGGTAACAAGTGGTTTTCTATCTTGATCATTAGAGAGGAAACTAGTTATTTCAGATCGTCTAGAGGCCTGCGCCAGGTAGACTCTCTGTCTCCGAGTCTTTCCAGTCTCTTCGTTGAAGCCTTTCCCAGATGTTTTAGGCAACAAATGATCATTGGAAGGAGCCAATCTTTCAAGATTCATAGAGGATGCCCGTTACCACTCCTCTACGTTGACGATACACTTCTGTTTCTTAATGGAAGTTGATCTTCATTGCAAGTAGTAAATGATCTCCTTTCTTCTTTCCGGGTTGCTTCAGGGCAAAGGATCAGTCGAGGAAAAAGCTGCTTCCTCTGCTCAAATAAGCTCTCTACGAGTAGAATTACGTCCATTAAATGTCTTCTAGGTATGGGAAGAGCTAGTTCGGGGGTCCGTTATGTTGGAGTGACAATTGCAAGGGGTAGAGTCAGAGTTGTAGACTTTCAGTTTCTGTTCAACAAAGTTGAGAAGAGAGTTAATAGTTGGAAAGCTAGGCATTTATCCCAAGCAGGAAGAGTTATCCTAATTTAACATGTGTTAGGCAACATTCCTCTCCATGTAATGGCTGTGATGGAGGTCCTGAAGTAGGTGTTAGCCAAGTTAGAAAAATGTCTATTGAGATTCTTCTAGGGATGTGCAGATGGGAAAAGGAAGTTCCACTGGATAGCTTAGAATAAAATAACTAGCCCTATAGAGGAGGGTGAATTGGGAATTAGGAGGCTTTAAGAGGTGATGGATGCTATGAGAATGAAGATGGCATGTGACGCTTATAAGAGCTAAACACCTCCCAGATATTCACCCATTGCAATCAGCTCCTGCATCTGCTACTACGTCCCCGTTGTGGAGTAAAATCAGGTGAATGCAACCCAAGATTGATGAAAATATTCAGTGGAATGTGGGAAATGGTGAGAGAAGTCTTTGGAAAGATAATTAGACCAGGTTGGGTCCTCTGCTGCAGAGAGCAATCAAGCGGGTCCCAGCCACTCTTTTGTCCCGGGTGATTAAAGACTTTCTGGGGCCAACTGGGCCCCTATCTCTTTCCTTATTTTTCTCCTTCCCTCCGCAAGAAGTGTTAGACTATATCTTTCAAGGGGGGTTCGCCATTTCGACGGATAGAGATGGGTGCTTCTGGCCACACGAACCATCAGGTATGTTCTCATTAAAGTCTACGTGGATTAAATGTAGGACAGCATTCCCCGCTAGGAGCTAGTCGGTGTGGGTAAGGCATGAAAAACTGCCTCCGAAGATAGTGTTATTCTTGTGAAAGTTGCTTCAAGACACAGTGGATGTGGATAACAAAATTCAAGAGAAAGGAATTCACATGGTGTCTAGGTGCGTCTGCTATGGCGAGGGGAGTGATCATTGTCAAAGTAAAGAATCAATCAGCCATCTGTTCCTTTACGACCATCTAGTAAAGAAGATTTGGTCCCATTTTAGCACGGTGTTTGGGATCTCCTTCATGTTAAACCAATCTGTGGTGGATAGGCTCAGGCAATGGTGGATTGTGTTGTCTACTGGGGGGAGTCCCCTCCTCCATTTGTAAATCCCTCCCATGGCTTATTTTCTGGGAAATCTGACAAGCTAGAAATGTAGCCAGGTTTGATCAAAAGTAGGTTCAAATTGAAGCTTGTTTGTCCCATATCAAGTGGTGGATGAAGGCATTGGTCGATAATGAGAGCAAGGCCAAGGTTTTGTCCTAGGGGCGACATCAAATTGGGGTTGGCCTGGGTTTGCCTATCCCTCCCCATAGAAAAGAACGGCTAAAAATCATAAGATGGGCTAGGCCAACCAACAACTGGGTTAAACTTAATATAGATGGCTCTGCTAAAGGTAACCTAGGTAAGTCGGGAGGTGGAGGCATTGTGAGAGAAGAAAAGGGGAATTCCTTTTCGCCTTTGGGTCAGGCTATGGGATCGGCTCCAACAACGGAGCAAAGTTGAGAATGGCATATGACAGTCTTCTATTGTCGCTCAATAGGGGCCTATTCCAAATCGAGTTAGAATCAGATTCAAAATTGGTTATTGACCTCCTCTCAGGGAGATCTTTCCCTTTGTGGCAATGGAGACCTTAGGTTGCTAGGATTGGGAAACTCATGGAAAGGGGTAATATATCTCTTAGGTTCATGCATAGAGAAGATAACGGCCCGGCCGACGGTTTAGCTGGAATGGGAAGTGAGTTGCAAGCGTCCCTCGTCTTTGATAGAATTAATGACCTCCCGGCTCCTATTCGGGGATTGATATTCTTGGATCGTGTGTGCTTAAGTTCCATTAGGGCCTTCCAAGAGACTACCTAGAGTGTCGGTAATGTATTGGGGTAGTCGGGTTTTTGTCCATGTTTATGATAGGTGCCTTCGGTTTTATGTTGCTGCGGGGTACCCGAATTTGCTTACTTTTGGATGTACAGCATAGTTGCCATTGAAATGAAATGTTTCTAATTTATAAAAAGAAAAAAGAAAAAGTAGCAGGCCTTGGCAACCTGTGGGAAGCCTAATTCAGCTTTCTTGGCTTTTACGATAAGTGGGCCTGCCTGAATTAGCATGTTGTATTGTTTTTCTTCTTGAAATGGAAAGTTCAAATTGAAAAAAAAAAGTACCCCTTTTTTTTCAAAGGTAGGAGCACACCACTTGTAACTTTGTTGATGTGAAAAATGATTTACATTCGTTTGGCTGGGCCCCACAAAAAGAAAGAGGCCTCACCTATCCTATAATCAACAAAAAATAAACAAACACCGAGAAGCCTAGCCATGGAAAGAGCTAAATACATGAATAAACATAGCCATCTCACAATACCTTGGCACTACACACTCATTCTGAAAAACACAGCAACAGAAAACCTATACCAAAACTCTGGCCCACAAACCATAGCATAGATCTCTTCCGAGATGACTCAAAACTACTCTGCCACCTATTATAGCAGATCGCACTAGGCAAACTAAACACCTATACAGAAAGTACCTTTTTTTGCTCCATTTTTCCACATGTGATCGCCTGTTCCTAGCTCATGTCACCTAGTATTTGAGAAGAGACACTATACAGGCTCTACTCTAACAACCAATTTTATGTATGTTTTGATAGTTTAATTTCAACTTTTTCTTTTTAAATTTATCTCCATTATGTCAGAGATGCTTTTTATTTTTTATTTTTTATTTTTTTATAAAGTCTTTTTTTTTTTTTTTTGGAAAAACCTATGTTCATATCAAAAAGGAGAAACCCACCTTTACAACTGAAGGCACCCCTTTACAAAAACAAGGACCAACCAAGAGAAGACGAAAGAAATACAAAAACTATACCAGAAATCTCAACCCCTTGACAAAAGAGAACCTAACCCAACCTTATCAAGGAAAACAGAGCCTCTAACCTGAAGTGGAAGGTCTGAAAATCGATCGAACTCAGCATTAGTTTTAGAAGCGCTCCCTAACCGGGCCAAAAAATCCGCCAGCGAGTTCCCTTCCCTCTGAACATGAACAAAGCTGATCCGACCTCTTCTTTGCATCTGATGAATCCTACGTACCCAAGACTTCCATTTCCAACTAGGATTTGCCACTCCATTGAGAATATCAACTACCTGTCTAGAGTTTGATTCCATAATGATTTGATTATAACCCCTTTGAATTCCAAGAGCTAGATCGATAAACACCACCCTTAATTTAGCAACCGAGTTTGTACCGACCCCATAACCTACAGAAAAAGCGAAAAGAAAATTGCCTATCTCCCCTCTGCCAACACCACCACCTCCCGAGCTGCCCGGATTTCCTTTGGAGGACCCATCCACATTAATTTTAACCCATCCATGTGATGGCCGCTCCCATCTAATCAAGATAGGTCTGACGCTTGGAGAAGAGCCAAGAGACGAGGTAGCCCGCCCCCTCAGATTGACGGTCCACCTAGAAGTAGGCCTGCACCTGTCAGCGAAAGGAGAATTTAGCAAGTCTTCCCACCATCTCATCTTGGCTAGAACACGATCTGAAGAAATCGGCCGACTGTAAACAATGGCCCCATTTCGCACTTTCCAAATCTCCCATAAAATGATGCAGGGGAGGATCATTCGACTCATCGAGATGTTTCGCGTGGCAGCAACCACCGCCCACCACTACTTTAGCCGAGATTCCACTGATAGAGCTTCGATGACACCAATTCCCAGCCAACGTCCCACCGTTTGCCAAACAAATTGAGCCACGTTGTTGTTAAGGAACAGATGAATCAGGGTCTTTATACTATGGGGTTGAGCTACATGCATGGAACAACAAACACAGCTGGACTCAATGTGAACGCCTCTGGACTGAACTTCATTGTCAACCAGGACTGCGTTATGAAGCACCTTCCAGACAAGAAGTGACATTTTGGTTGGCAGCTTTACATGCCACACCCATCTTGACCAGCTTCGCCCTGGGTTCGGATTCCTGCACAAGGCCCACGCTGATTTAACTAAAAATTCACCTGAACTCGTGAACGGCCAAAAAGGGGCGTCAGCCTCATCTGAAATGCAATATCTAGCCTGGAACACATGATCAATAACTTATTGTGGAAGGAGGAGGAAGGTTGCTGAGGGGGGGAGGGGACCGCTTGGCCCGATCACTTGACGCACTCACAGATCCTGCAAGCACTCAGGCACCTCTGCTTCTGCCAACTGGCCTAGCTGGTCCAGTTTACCCTCCAAAAATTGCCATCACCAACACCTATATGTCATTGAACTCGAGCCTCCACCATCGGAATGAGCTCCCTAATTTTCTTCCACAGGGGGGGAAGCTAATCGCCTTGGCTGATTCGCTACCTCAAGATAAAACTCAAGATGGTACTTTGCAGCCATGAAAGATTTCCAAACGTTACCCTCTCGCCTGAACTTTATAGACCAAGCCATTTTACATCTAAAATCTTTCATAATGTCCGCTAGATTTCTAAAACTAAGACCCCCCTCATCTTTGGGCTTAGCCAACGCGTACCAACTCTTCCAATGACACTTTTGCTTACCTTCGAACCAACCCCAAAATTTTTTTACCATGTACCTCTCAATTAACTTCAGCACCTGAGAAGGAATATAAACTGCAGCCATCAAATGAACTGGAATACCTGAAAGGACGCTCTTCACGAGGACCATTCTCCCGGCCTGGGATAAAATACGGGCCTTCCACCCATTAATTTGACCCTTAACTCTATCTATCAAAGGATTAAATGCACTTGGTTTGAGCCTCTCATCTGCAATTGGAACTCCCAGATAAGTAAGAGAAGATGCCGAAATTCTGAAACCAAGGGTGGCCTCAATTTTCCTAATTCTCGTACTAGACAACTTATTTAAGCTGAAAAAATAACTTTTCCTCAGATTTATGCTTTGGCTCGTGGACGCTTGGAAGGAGAGGAGGAATTTCTTAATTTGAGTTAGCGTGGATTTGCTTCCATTTGAGAAAATTAGCGTGTCATCAACATAAAGCAGGTGCGAGATCGTTGGGCACCCTCTGCCCACGGCGAAAGGACAACAAACTTGACAGAGAAATAGGCTTTTAAGACCTTTGCTAAGGACCTCAGCTAAAAGGATGAACAAGCTTGGAGAAATCGGGTCTCCTTGCCTCAAGCCTCTTGAAAATTTTAAAAACCCTTCCAATTCTCCATTTACGAGAACCAAAAACCAACTATTCACCCAAAATTTTTCTATGAGCTCAATCCAAGACCTGCTGAATCCAAAATGAATCAAAACTTGCTTCAGGAAGACCCAGCTGATCCTATCATATGCCTTATCCATATCTAACTTCAAAACTATGTTGCCCCCTCGAACCGGACGATTTAAATCCCTGAAAAGCTCTTGAGATAAGGTAATGTTTTTCGCTATAGAACGACCTTGAACAAAAGCCCCTTGCTCAGGTGATATCAACAAAGGCATAACTTGATTCAATCTAGCATCAACTATCTTGAAAAATATTTTGTACAAGCAGTTACATAAGCTAATAGGGCGATAATCAGAGAAACGCTTAGGGGAGACTGATTTCAGAATTAAGCAAATAATAGAAGTAGAGAAAGACCTGAGAATGTTTTCACCTTGGAAGATAAAGGAGATTGCCCGATGAATGTCCTGACCCACCACTTCTGAGCAAACCTGAAAAAAACTGGCTGAGAAACCATCAGGCCCGGCCGCACTGTCCTTTGGGATAGAGTGTACCACCGAACAGACCTCCAACAGCGAGGGAACCTCCAATAATTAGTCATTATGACCTTGGTCGACCAACTGAGGGATACACTGCAAAAGGTCGTGATCAATCTGACTAGGATTAACAGTGAATATTTGCTGAAAGTGGTCCACCGCTGCAACCTCAAGCTCAACCTGGCCCTCCGCGATTTGTCTAGAACTCAGCTCCACCCAACTAATCGTAGCTCTCCTTTGCCTTTTCATAACAGAAGAATGAAAAACTGAGTATTCTTGTCCCCCTCTAGCTGCTAGTTCACCCTAGATTTCTATTTCTAAAAAAATCCTCCATCAGCTCCAAGGACGCTAACCTAGTTGAATTCGAATTAAGTTGTTGATGCAAGCTAGTAGACTCTTTGATAGCTCTGGATGAAGATTGAAGACGCTCCTCCAGCTCGACCTTAAGGTTCTCTACTAGCCTTATCTACTCAAAAATATTACCAAAAACCTCTTTGTTCCAAAATTTGAGGTCATGCTTCACTTGTTTAAGCTTAGCGAGCATGTTGCAGATCGGATGTGACTAATCCACCTTGATCCATGCTGACCTAACCACATTCAGAAATCCTTCATGAAGAGTCCACATTCGTTGAAAATGGAACGGTTTAGGTCCACCATTCAGCGGCTGACGGAAAGAGGGGAGTAGCAAAGCATGGTCCGAATGAATGCACGACAAATGGGAGGCTTGGAATTGAGGGAATAAGGTGGACCAAATTGCGTTGAGAAAGACCTGGTCTAACCTAGCCTAAACAAGAGCATTTCCAGATTGGTTATTACTCCAGGTAAACCTATTTCCTGAATAACTCGCATCTATAAGAGCCGTAGTGTTAATGGCATCAGCAAATTCTAAAGACGAGGCAGGATCTGCAGCCCTTCAACTTCTTCTTTTCGAATCTACCAGAGGCATTAAAATCTCCACAAACAGCGCACGGGCCCTGAATTGAGGACGAAAGGAGAGCCAGGTCCGACCATAGAGCTCTTCGTAAAACACGAGCACACCTGGCATAAACAAAGGTTATATTTAATGGAGAGCCGCAATTTTGCACGGTTGCCACAATCGACAGACATTGATCCGATTTAAAGACACTATCGAACAAGAAATTTAGGACTTATAGAACAACCAAATCTTGCCACCCACGTCATAGTTTGAGAAAGAGGAATGAAAACCCAAAGCTAGACCCGATCTCACTCATTTGACATCATCAAGCATTGGTTCTCGAATTGCCACAATCCAAGGATCATGTATTTTTAGGATCCTTTTAGCAGTCCACAACAAATTTTTATTTCTTATTCTGTTGAGGAGAAGCCTTCAATATTCAAGTTTTCATGTTGCTCGGTCGTGGGAGGTGCTCAACCGATCGTAGGTTCGAGCCCTAGCATGACTCGAAGTCCAGCGAGTTTTGCTATTTTTTTCCGGGGTCTACGACTGGTCGTAGGAAAGTTAGGATTGGTCGTGGGGGTCTACGACCAGTCGTAGGATAACTAGGACCGGTCGTAGGTTACGCAGTTTGTTCCATGATTTTGCGCGAAACTGTGGATTTGAGTCCTTTCGCAACTGGGATGCGGAAGGGAAGTTGCCTAAACTATAAATAGGTGTTCCTAGGGCTTTTTTAGATGGATGAGAAAATCTTTCTAAAGGGGTTCTAGGGTTTCTAAAGGGTGTAGCAAGGGTGAGATTCGAGGTTGTTCGAATCGGGTAAGTCCTTTCTCTTTGTAATTGATGCTTTCATAGTGGAGATCTGTCGCTTTGTGCCATGATTTTTTCCCGAAAGGGTTTTTCACGTTAAATCTGGGTGTTCTCTGTGTTCTCTTGTGTATTTGGTGCCATTGGATTAGTATCCTAGATCTAGATCTATGTGATTCCGCAGGTCAAAAATCCCCCCAACAAGTGGTATCAGAGCTAAAGTTGGGGCACAGATCTAAATCTGAGGGATTAGTAATAATGGCGAGTGCCATGTATGAGTTTGAGAAGTATTCAGGAAAAAATAATTTTGAGTTATGAAAGGTTAAGATGATTAGCCTGTTAACCAAGCAAGGCGAGGATGGTGCTCTTGAGGAGCGGAAGTCTACTATGACTGATGATGAATGGATTACTCTTGATAAGAAGGCTTTATCATCGATCCGTTTATGTCTCATGGATGAGGTTCTCTACAATGTCATGAGGGAGAAAACTGCGGCTAAGCTATGAGCGAAGTTAGAGGATGTTTATGCGAAGAAATCCTCAAAAAATCGCCTACACTTGAAGTGGCAGTGGTATAACTTCAAGATGGCACAGGGCGAAGATCTGGAGGTTCACATCAGCAACTTTAATAAATTGGTTTGAAAATTGCTGGATATGGAAAGATGAAGAACAAGCATGTATGTTGCTGAATTCTCTCCCGGCGTCCTATGAGGCATTCAAGGACACTATGTGCAGCATGAATAAAACCCTGAGTGTCGACACAGTTATCTCAGTCCTTTAAGGGAAGGCTATGAGACAACTGAACAGCGACATGGGGACGTCTTCTGATGCAATGTTTACAGTGGGTAGGAATTTTGGACAAGGTACATGTTCTTCTGGTTCTAGATCCAAATCCAGGGGCAAGGGCAAAGGAAAGATAAAGTGCTGGAATTATGGGAAAGAAGGACATGTGAAGAGGGATTGTGAAAATCCTGAATCGAAGAGGGAAGATTCTGAGGCTTCATGCAGGGAGGCCAATGTTGCCACGTCAGATGGATCAAGTGGATGTGATGGTGATGTTTTATCTGTGTTTTTGCTCAGACGGTCATACGATGATCGTAAGGATGAGTGGATGCTAGACACAGGGGCATCTTTTCACATGACTCATCATCGGTGTTGGTTCACCAGCTACAGGGAGTGCGATGGTGGACAGGTTTTTATGGACAATGATATTGCCTGTAATGTTGTGGGTGTTGGTTCTGTGCGCATCAGGATGTTTGATGGGGTGGAGCGTACCTTGACAGATGTGAGGCATGTTCTTAATTTGAAGCAGAATCTGATTTCTCTTGGTGTGCTTGAGGCAAAACGATGTAAGTACATAGGTATTGATGGTGCTCTTAAAGTATCCAAGGGGGAACGGGTAATCATGAAAGCGCAACGACTTAATAACTTGTACAAGTTGATCGGGAGCACTTCAAAAGGTGAAGCTACAGTGGATGTAGTGGATTCCACCTTTGCACGTGTGTGGCATGTTGGACATGGCCACATGAGCAGGTAAGGAAGGAAGGCTGAGACGCGTGGACAGGGATACAGAGCAGGTGGAGCAGCCACCTATGTGAAGAATCACACAGCATGATCGCAGGACATCGGCGAGGTACATGGACGACTCCAATATCACAGGGGATTTATCTTCTATTCAGATGGTTCTAGGTGAGTCTGGTGCTGAAAAGTGAAAGGTGATTGTAGGTGATGTGATGGATTCGTTGTACCAGGCAGACATATGGGAGCGGGTGGAGCTTCCAGTGGGCCGAAAAGTGGTTGGATGCAGGTGGATCTTCAGGAAGATACAGCATACATACAGAGCGAGGTTGGTGGCAATGGGTTATGCTCAGGGAGAAGGGATCGACTTCTCAGAGATATTCGCACCGACGGTTTAGCAGGTGTCTATTAGATCTGTGACTGATGCTGGTTGGCCAATGAGATCTTGAGCTGAAAGGAAGGATGTGGAGTCTGCACTTCTGTAAGGGAAAGTGAAGAGCAGATCTACATGAAGCAACCAGGGTGGTTCGAAGTGAAAGGGTCTGAGAAAAGACTTTGCAGGAGGTCGTTGTTCGGCCTGTCGCCTAGGCAGTGGTTTGATTCTTTCATGGTGGGTCAGGTATTGTATGTTGATGACATGTGGATTGCCAATTATGACATGTCTGAAATCAATGTACTGAAGACTCGGGACATCTAGGATGAAGAATCGGGGGGTCTGCAAAGATGGTTCTTGACGTTGAGACTGAAGGAGGAGTAGGCTTTGGTAATCACAAGAGGAATACCTTGTGTGTAGGTATTGATCTAGGATGTGATGGGCCATATAAAGCTGGAGAACGTTCCCTACGTTTCTCTCCTCAAGTTTTTCTCAAGATTTGTCCTAAAACAGATGAGGAAAAGCAGGATATCTCATGAACCTTATTCGAATGCGCTGGGCAGTGTATGCCATGGTTTGGTTTAGACCAGTTATTTCACAGGCTATCAGTGTTGTGAGCAAGTATCCCGGCAAGCATTATTGGGTAGCGGTGAGATGATAAGAAGACTACGTCTTTTCTTTTAAGAAGACAGGAGCAAGGATGGTTGGGCAAGTGGATTCTGTTCCGACGGACATGCTCTCCTAAATTGTTCCTGTAGAGAAGTTCAAGTTCTGTGTAACTTCTCTGGGCTTGGTGATGGCGTAAAAGAAGGACGGAGTGTGCACAAGGAGCAATGATGAGATGCAAAAATAAGAGAAGAGGTCACGTAGCTACATGGTTGAAGAATGAAGACTTGGTGGAGATTGTTGAGGAGAAGCCTTCAATCTTCAAGTTTTCATGTTGCTCGACCGGTCATGGGGGATCCACGACCGGTCGTGGGAGGTGCTCGACCGGTCGTAGGTTTGAGCCCTGACACGACTCGCAGTCCAACGAGTTGTGCTATTTTTTTTCGGGGTCTAGGACTGGTCGTAGGAAAGCTAGGACTGGTCGTAGGGGTCTACGACCAGTCGTAGGATAGCTAGGACCGGTCATAGGTTACGCAGTTTGTTCCGCGATTTTGCACGAAACTGCGGATTTGAGTCCTTTCGCAACTGGGATGCGGAAGAAAAGTTGCCTAAACTATAAATAGGTGTTCCTAGTATTTTTTAGATGGATGAGAAAAGCTTTCTAAAGGGGTTCTAGGGTTTCTAAAGGGTGTAACAAGGGTGAGATTCGAGGTTGTTCGAATCGGATAAGTCCTTTCTCTTTGTAATTGATGCTTTCATAGTGGAGATCTGTCGCTTTGTGCTGTGGTTTTTTCCCGAAAGGGTTTTCCACGTTAAATCTAGGTCATC
This sequence comes from Magnolia kwangsiensis, assembly GCA_037074715.1. Taxonomy (NCBI): domain Eukaryota; kingdom Viridiplantae; phylum Streptophyta; class Magnoliopsida; order Magnoliales; family Magnoliaceae; genus Magnolia; species Magnolia kwangsiensis. The sequence goes on from CM073582.1 coordinate 19,809,200, forward strand.
TCTGTGTTCTCTTGTGTGCTTGGTGCCATTGGATTGCTATCCTAGATCTAGATCTGTGTGATTCCGCAGGTCAAAAATCCCCCTAACATATTCCACGCACATTCCATACTATGATCTTATCCATCAGTTATGCATCCAGTATTCACGGCCCTTCTCTTCAACCTACGCAGTCTTGATTCCTAATTGCCTTTAGCATAAAGAATTCTTTGACGTAATATCTTCGTTGGAGGTTTACCTACAGTAACCACCTTTTATCCCTCCTAAATACGATGGTCACCTATTTTTTAATTCCAGGTCTCCTCCTACAAAACTCCCCTCGGATCTCTCAATTGTTCCTGATCTCGTTCCTCCAACTGATTTTTCACCTGCCTACCAAATTTGCCATCCAGATTTCTGATTGTGTAATCTATTGCTTTGTTTTCCAATGAAAAATATGGAGATAGATCGACCTTTAGACCAGCTCTGTCCATCAGCATTGTCCTTCTCTCATTGCCTACTGCTTAAGTTGAGCTTGTACACCTTCCAGCCTCAAAGCTGTGCACCACTGCTGCTTCGCTATCTCCACTATTTTTGTCCCTCCCATTCACCTCAGTCCAATTGCGCACCCAACTGTGCATAAGAATTGGAGATTGGTTCTCTTTTCCCCCAGCAGATCTCCTCTCAAGAATCTGCTCCTGGACCTGCACTTGACAACCCACTGCATCTACTTCAACTGTCACACTGCCAAATTCATTCAATACATAGTTGTTGCCTGCTAAACCATTCCTAATTTCTGGGAAATGGAACACCTCACCAAAAATTGCATAAGGACTAAACATACCTAGGTGACTGTCCCAAGGACAGTTTCCCTATTGAGTTTGAGAATATGGCTGCAGTCCACTCAGCATTTGATCTTCCCCATGAAAAAATGATACAAGGAATGGATTCTGCTATGTTTTATATGGCTTCAAATAGCGTTGAGATCCACTATGCTGATACTCCTCCAACTGACTAGGGCGATCCCCTGAACTTCCATGAGGTCAGTCACTTAGGAGCATAATAGCTGAAGGGGGAAGTTGAGGCTCAAGCAACATTCCTTCCCTAACACCCAAAGATGACTGGCAAAGGGTCTCACCCCTACCATCCTCGGCTACACTAGCCATCCGACTGTTTTCCAATGGTCATGAATCACTATTGCTAATCAATTCATCCCTAGATTCATTGGCACTTACTCCCGAATTTACATCGACCGACCCCCTCGGCTGGGCATTTACACAAACAGCTAGCCGCTCTCCTAATGTACCCACCTGAGATGCCTTAAACCCTTTTTTAGCCTTATCACAAATAGGTACTGGGGGTACAAACTGGCCATTAAATCTTCTGATAACTCAAGCCTTGGTACTCTCGTTGGTTGCGTGGTAAGTAGATGGGTCGCAGCCATATTTGAACAGCGGTTCCATCTCCACTATCACTGGATAGATCTTCTCCAAAACCTGATTGAAGCTAATTCCCGGTCGGGGAATCACCTTAATGGGCCCAAAAGCTTGGAAATAGCCAAATCTGGCATTTGAATCAATCTGCACAACCCTGCTGAAAAAACTTGCCAAATCCAGCAGGACTGACTCAATCCAGGCTTGAGCTGGAATGCCAAAAAGCCTGATCCAGACACCACTTCTCCCTATAACCTCTGTTGGATTCCACCTTTCAACTGACTGTAACCCCATCTCCTTGTGCAAATTAGTGTTTGTCCAAAACCCCTCAACCTCGTCGTTGGATTGAAACATCAACAGGAATTTCTAGGCTGTAATTCTTACTACTTCCACTTCTGAGTTTATGAGGGTAGAAGCCTTAAAAGCATTTTCTAGTTGATCCACCCTAACCACCGGATCGATCGCAGTCCCCACCAGAGCACGAGTCAGCATTCCCATCCTGACTTCCACTGCCTTTGAGTCAGCAACAGTTGAACAACCAGCGCTTTCAGCCCTGAGATTAGTCGCTCCCTTCCTTGGCACTCGTACCTCAGTCGCAAAAGAGTGTCCCAAATCTAACATTTTCTCCTGAATTTAGGGACGAGGTGATACCGGTGTTGCTGACTCCCTGCAGGGTTACCCTTTCACCCAATCAATGTGCGCAACCCTACCATCAATACTCCGCCCATTCAGACATTGCATAACATTGTAAGCGTCTTGCTCATAAGAGAACCGAATGAAGGCAAAACCACGGGGATGATTTTGTTGCCGATTCCAAGGAATGAAAACATCCCACAGTTTCCCAAAGCGGCCAAAAATGCGCAATAGATCATCCGTCGTAGTATCGAATGTGAGATTGAGAGTAAGTAGGGAGAAGAAAGATGAAGAAGAACGAGAGATCCTAGGCGGAGCCCTAACCCTCTAAACCGCCCTCTCCCGCTCTTCAATTTATGTCAGAGATGCTTAACAATTCTTCCAAAATCATTGAAATAACTAACCATCCACTTAATGAATGTGTTCGTATATATGCATATTGTTATATTTGAAAGCAAACTATTGTGATGCTTGGACTCTTTAAGTCATTTATTTTCTTTTAGACTTCATTTCTTAGATATTCAAGCTTCCATAAATTCTTTAATTTAACTCAAAATCCAAAAATTAGTTGAATTTCTATAAACCTCAATTTCTCTTGGAGAGGAGCAGATAAAATGCTTTTAGAGTGTGACTCCTATTTGCTTAGGACCTCTACTAAAATTGATCATTTTTATACAAAGTATATGCATCATTTGAAAGTGGTAGTGTGTAATGATTGGCCTAGGAGTTTCAATGGTAGAATTGGTTTTTTCATCTTGAAGGAATGTGGCCCACAATAAATTTATTGACAATGTTAATGGCTCCATTGTGTAGCTGACCCCTATTAGTTGACATGAGGCTTAGATGATGTTGTTTATGGTCCAATGTAGATGGCCCAAGCATTGAAAATTAAAAAATAGAAGATGTTAGCCATTTGGCCATTTTCCTTATTCGGATTGAATGCTGACTATTGATATGCTTTTTTTTTTTTAATTAACTGTTAATTTCCTAGCCACTAAATAAAGATGTAGAATTATCTATATAGGCAGATCATTATATAATACATCTATCTAAAATGTTTAATTTATTATTATTATTATTATTATTTAATTGTAACAATTGCATCATTATTATGTATGCTTGATATTCAATGCACGTAGAGTAGAAGATTTATTTATTTTTTGAACAAGGAATGTAATAAAACTCTGAGGGGTGCCATTGTTTTTTATTATTACAATTCCTAATCTCCTAACAACAACAATCATAGCCATATAATGGCATTTCATGAGGTGAACACTAATAAAATAGGCCTCTCCCCCCTATATATTCTTATCTAACATACCCGCCACTTGATCAATAGGTGACATTAAAGCAATCCCTTTCTATTCATTTCTTAGTGCACCTAGAGTTCACAAAAAGAGTAGAGTCGAACTTAGACAAACCTGATCATTCCTTGTTGCAAGTGAAGCCCAACTCCACCTAATCGTGATTTCCCCTCACAATATGGCATAGTGAAATACACAGTCATCGTACTCTCCGGCGACGGAGTGAGGAGAGTGAGATACATATTGTCATGGGTGGAAAATATACTTTTGAGAGGATTTGTGGGTTTACACAAGACTCATGCTCATTGCTTCCATGCATCGTTCTCTCCATCTTCCTATAGTATTCTTATGAAAGAGGGATACAATGGGTAGGGTGGGGGAGGTCCTTATGAAACTCAATGGCATTCACCTGCCTTCATTTGAAGAAGACAAGGCATCCTATTGTCTTTGTTCTTCGAATCCCCTTTCTGTGAATGTTGTAGTTCTTTGACAATCTATGTATTAATGAAGCGTTTTGTTGGACCACAACAACTAAGGCAATACTCACCAATGATAATCATCATAAGCTTACATGGAAATTCCTAATGTTTTCTTCATATGTTGGAAGGAGGTATCAACAGATAACTTGTTTTTTTTCTTTAACGCATTTGGTGATTCGGTCCTTCTCAAATTGCTTGAAATAGAGTTACTGAAGTGGTAGATTACTATGAAGAATTTTCTTGCATGTGATAATGTGGGGCTCATGGAAAGAGTGTTACTAAAGAGTAATCTAAATTCAAATTCATTTGAAAGGAGTTAAGGGTTGTTACTGTTGAGAATGTGGAGCCACATCTGGGCCGTCTTCGACTGGTCGTATGACATGCTCGACCGGTCGTAGGGGCCCGCTCGATCGATCGTGGACCGGCTCGACTCAAAGTCCAGCGAGTCCTATTTTTCATATCTGAGCCCTTCGACCAGTCGTAGGAATTGTTCGACGGGTCGTAGCTCGACCAGTCGTAGCTCTCCTTCGACTAGTCGTAGGTTACGCAGATTCATTTCTGAATTTGATGCGGACTGCGGATTTTGATGTCGCCTTTCGCAAGAGTGTGGAAGGAAAGTTACCTAAACTATAAATAGGGGTCCCTAGGGCTTTTCTAGGGTATTGAAATATTAAGAAATAATTCTAAGGTGTCGACAAGGGTTCTCTATGTGCTTCTCAGGGAGAGGTTAGTATTTTGCCTTGTAATCTTTATTTTTCTTCATAGTGGAAGTTTGAATCCGTGATTTTTTACCCTAGTTTGGGATTTTTCCACATATATCTTGTCTTGTGGTTTGTTTGGATTGCTTTGATCTATTTCTAGTTTATATTTTTTCCTGTTTATCGTTTGTGGGTGAGGCCTGAGATTGGATCTCGGCTCACTGCGTTGTTGACATGCTGCGCAACAACTGGTATCAAAGCTATTGGTTTTAGTTCTATTGAAAGTGATGGCGGAAGATGGAAAAACTAGAATTGAGAAGTTTGATGGTTCAAACTTTGCCTTCTGGAAGATGCAGATGGAGGATTATCTGTATCAGAAGGACCTCTATATTCCTCTAGGAGGAAAAGAGAAGAAACCAGAAAATATGACAGATGATGGATGATTTTTACTGAATAGGAAGGCTATAAGAACGATCCGACTCTCTTTATCAAAGAGCGTCGCCTTTAATATATCAAAGATGAAAATGATAAAAGAATTGATGGAAGCCCAAGCCACCATGTATGAAAAATCCTTAGCATCCAACAAGGTTCATCTCATGAAACAGCTATTCAACATGAAGATGTCAGATGGTGGGAGCGTGGCTGAACATCTAAACGAGTTCAATACAGTCACGAGCCAGTTGAAATCCGTTGGAATCATTTTTGAGGATGAGGTCAGGGCACTATTGATCTTATCCAGTCTGTCAGACAGTTGGGATGGTTTGGTGATTGCTGTGAGCAATTCTTCAGGGTCGTCAAAACTGAAATTTAATGATATGGCCTGCCTAATTCTCAGTGAAGAATCTAGAAGGAAGGCATCAGGAGTTTCAGGAGATTCAGGGAATGCTCTAAATGTTAAAGGAAGAGAAAGATCGCTGAACAAAGGAGGCAATAAATACGGACGTTCTAAGTTAAGGAAGAAGTCCAAGGGACCGAAAGATAAAGACAGGTGTTGGCATTGCGGCAAGAAGGGACATTGAAACGTGATTGCAAAGCGCTCAAGGGGGGAAGGATTCAGTGAATCTGTTTAAGGAGAGTGACACAGAGGCGTTAATCTTATCTCTTGATGTAAGGAATGAGACTTGAATTATAGATTCGGCTGCTTCGTTTCATGCCACTTCATGTAAGGAAGTTCTGTGTGATTATGTGTCAGGAGACTTTGGGAGAGTCTACTTGGGTGATGAGGAGCCGTGCAGTATAGTTGGAAAGGGAGACGTTCAGGTCAATCAGAAAGACAGAACAGTTTTGAAATTGAAGGATGTCAAACATGTACCGAGTTTGAGAAGGAATCTGATCTCAGTGGAGCAGTTGGCCGATACCGGTTATGTGACGACATTCACCAGTGATTCCTTTAAGATCATAAAAGGTGCCTTGGTGATATTTCGAGGTAAAAAGGAAGGCACTTTGTACATAACTTCAGGATCGTATAGTTCACTGTCAGTCGCATCAACTGGAGTGAATGGGCAGTTATGGCATCAGAGGTTTGGACATATAAGTGAGAAATGGATGAAAGTGCTATTGTCAAAAGGGAAGCTACTAGGGCTTAAGTCTATTGACTTGGAATTCTATAAGGACTGCGTGTATGACAAGCAGAAGAGGGTAAGCTTCAAGAAAACAGGACGCGCTCCAAAGACGCATCTGTTGGAGCTTGTACACTCTGACGTGTGGGGACCGGCACAGGTATCATCTCTTGGTGGCTCACGTTATTTTATTTCATTTATTGATGATGCGAGTAGAAAACTGTGGGTTTACTTCTTAAAGCATAAATCTGATGTATTTGATGCGTTTTAAAAGTGAAAAGTTATGGTAGAAAATGAGACAGGTAAAACAGTAAAGTGTCTCAGATCTGATAATGAGGGAGAGTATTGTTATAAGAGGTTTGAGGAGTATTGTGCAGCAAGAGGAATCAAACATCAGAAAATGATTCCAGGGCCACCGCAACAGAATGGTGTGGCTGAGCGCATTAACAAGACCATTCTTGAGTGCGCTAGGAGCATGAAGTTACATGCAGGTTGCCCAAGACCTTTTGGGAAGATGCTGTGAATACTATCGTATATCTTATCAATAGAAGTCCCTCAGCACCATTGGATGGTGGGCTACCAGAAGAAACGTGGACTGAGAAAGAAGTGAACCTTACACATCTCAGAATGTTCGGTTGCACTTCATATGTTCACATTGATGCAGAGCACAGAAACAAGCTGGATGCGAAGTTCAGGAGGTGCATGTTTATAGGCTATGGGCAGGATGATTTTGGCCACAGGTTTTGGGATGCAGAAAATAGAAAAATCATCAGAAGCAAGGACGTAATCTTCAATGAAAAAGTGATGCATAAGGAAAGTGCAAAAAAATAAGGCCGAGAAAAAGGAATTCGTAGAGTTGGAAGAGTTACCGAACACAGGTGTTATAGCGCTATAGAATGATCATGCACATGAGCATTATGAGGCAGAGTAGCATACACCGGTTGTGAGGAGGTCTACTCGGGAGAGGAGACCCACGGTCTGATACTCACCCTCCTTACATTATCTACTGCTGACAATAATGGTGAGCCAGAGTGTTTTGAAGAGGCGTTACAGTCAGATACATAAGTTAAGTAGGAGCAAGCCATGGATGAGGAGATAGACTCTCTTGAGTCTAACATACATGGGAGCTAGTCACTCTACTTAAGGGTAAGAAAGCTATTCATAAAAAGTGGGTTTAATGACTGAAGGAGGAGCATGATGGTTCGAAACGGTATAAGGCAAGACTGGTTGTAAAAGGGTTTCAATAAAAGGCAGGTATTGATTTCACCAAAATTTTTCACCTGTGGTGAAAATGTCTACGATTCGTATGGTCTTGAGTATAGCGGCTATAGAAGACTTACATCTAAAGCAGCTAGATGTTAAGACAGCCTTTCTTCATGGGGACCTTGCAGAAGAGATATATATGCATCAACCGATAGGATACGTGACACCAGGAAAGGAGAACAAGGTATGCAGACTGAAGAAGAGTCTATATGGCCTGAAGTAGGCCCCGAGGTAGTGGTATAAAAGGTTCGACAGTTTTCTGTCAGGAAATGGTTTTAGGAGATGTCATGCAGACCACTGTTGTTATTTGAAGAAGTTTGATACGTCTTACATCATCCTTCTTCTGTACGTTGATGATATGCTTGTGGCTGGTTCAAGCATGAAGAACATCTTAGATCTCAAAAGACAACTGTTTAGAGAATTTTTCATAAAGGATTTAGGAGCTGCAAAATAAATCCTAGGCATGAGGATAAAGCGTGACAGGAAAAATAAGAAACTAGTTTTATCACAAGCAGAGTACATAGGCAAGGTACTTGATCTATTCAATATGGGAGGTGCTAAGCTAGTTAGTACTCTATTAGCCATCCACTTCAAGCTATCTAAGGAGTAAGGGGTAAAGATGCAGGAGGCACGGGACTACATGGCTAAAGTCCCATACGTGTCAGCTATTGGGAGTCTCATGTATGTTATGATGAGCACGAGGCCAGACATTGCTCAAGCAGTGTCACGCCCCAAACTCGGAAACCGGACTCACAGAGTTCCCGATCGCCGAATCCGGCGCCGACAGCCTCCGTAGAACCCCATTCTCGGCTCCTAGCTCCCATTCGCCAGGTTCCGATCCTAGGATGCTACGAGGAGGATTTTCAATGTCAGTCTGATTCGTAATAAGCATAACCAAAGGCATAACCCACAAACAACAACCAAGCACTCCATTACATTTCCACTTTGATTAAAAATTTTACAAGTACAATGAGCATAAAGGGAAATACAATGGCAAATAACAAAAACTTCAAAATGATCAGCAACGTGCTCCTGCCTCAGCGCTGCTGCAGTCCAGCGTCACCTGCACGCAACGGTCGTGCATAAGCTTACAGAAAGCTTAGAGGGTGGTGAAAGTGTGTGCGCAAGGTAGTAATATGAATGCAATGTCAGAGTAATGCGGAATATGCAGATGGAACCAAAACGTCATGAGCCGTACCAAGGCTATGCAATACAAGACATGAATGGTATCGGCCATCCCAGGCCATGCAATGTACAATGCAACTCAAGCATACAGATACTCATCAAAGTCCACACGTCACTACAGCTCAAAGTATGGAGTATCACCGGGGTCTAGTACACTCTAAACCAGATTGCCGCCACATCGCGCGCAATAAGGTAAGTGGAAAAGACCTCACTATCCGTCTACCAATATCGGGCGCGACTCGTCGATAGCGGACCCATTCCTCGAGCTGGTCAAACTCAGCCTAGTATTGCCCCCTACACTCGGGCGAGTAAGGCCGTACCCCCTTCCAACCGACCACGACACAGTGGAGAGCGTAACCATCTGGTAATCGGCACTCAACGCTCATCTACCCACTCGGTCTAGACGTTGGAGCAACCTCTTGGTACCATAAGGGTTTAGGGACTTTCACCCAGGGATATCTATAGTACCCCATGTAGGTCAAGATTTTCGGTATCCAATCCTGCCAACCACGATGCGTCTGTGGAGGCTACGGCCCTGATGTCGCTAGGGCGTACAATAACCATGTCACACAAATGCGGAATGCATGAATCACGCTATCCAGTCATGCAACTAACCCTGCGCATACCGTGCGCTCATGTAGGGCAACACCGCCTAACCGGGAGCCCATAAACAACCTGCCCGAAGGCAAATGCTATGATCAGACAATTCTCACGTCAAGCATACATATGATGCGTATGATCATGAGTCATGAACTGTACTAAACATGTTATAACAAAATGAACTATTTACAATGCAGATGGACCTGGACGGCCTATACACGGCAAGTACGGCTAGTAATGGGCCCTAAGGAGAGTCGTAATGTGGACATCCAACCAACATTACACTCGCAATGTGGACGTTAAACCATCATTGCATTCCAGGTACGATCTTCTTAAACACCGCTACATAATCGGTATTGGGTTTACACATTCCAATGGACCTTAGGTTTCTCCCATTGGGCCTTACATATATATCAAATGGGCCATATCTCATGGGCCTTTTATTCATCAGATGGGCCATATCTTATGGGCCACACCAATGGGTCTTAAGTGCATTACAATGGGTCAAAACCCGTGGGCCTTGGATTGCATCAATTGGACCTAATCATATGAGTCTAATATGTATCAAATGGGCCACACAATTGGGCCCCCAAATGTATATCAACCGGGCCTCAACCCAGAGGCCTTATGTGAGTCGAATGGGCCTAAATTCCTAGGCCTTAAACAATTCTAATGAGCCTAGTCCATGAGCTTGCATGCATATCAAAGTGGGCCTAATCCCATGGACCCTTTCTTAATCAAATGGGCGTAGTCCCATGGGTCTTACAATATAACAAATGGGTCCACTTCCATGGGCTTTAAGAATGCAACAAATGGATCCAATCTTTATGGGCCTTGAAGTACATCAAATGGGCCTAGTCCCATGTATTTGAAACACATCAAGTGGGCCTAAACCCATAGGCCTTAAATAACACAAATGGGCCTATCCTATAAGCATTTCATAAATCAAATGAGCCTAGCCCATAGGCCTGTTTCAAAATCAAATGGGCCTAATCCATAAGTGAGTGGTCCACCCAACCAACAACCCATGCTTTAAAATGATCTCACTAGGCGGATGGACGGTCTAGATGCACCACATATATCATGGTGGGTCCCACTGTCCAATGGGCAGTGCGGATATAACACATACTTCACACAGGGCCCGAAATCAGGTGGGTGCCACCGTCCGCTGGACGGTGGACTTGATTTATAAAAATAATAATAATAAAAAAAAAAATGTAGGTCCCATGTGGGGCCCATCCTGTAATGTCCATTCAACATCCAACCCGTTCACAAGGCCCCTTGGACCTGGATGAAGGGAAAACATAAATTTCAGCTTGATCCAATACTTCTGTGGGCCCTAACCCAGATTTCAATGGTTGGCCTCAATCCACACTATTTCACGTGGTGTGGGCCACCTAAGTTTTGGATCTGTCCCATTTTTTGGAGGGGGGCCCGCCACTGGGGTGGCCCACCTCATGACCCAGTTGGATGACAAATACACATTATAGTGGGGCCCACACGCAGGAGCCGTGGGCACCCACCCCATGTCCGTCCGTCCGCCCGTAGAGATGAGCCTGCACGCAGGCGCGTGCAGGCGCTGGCCATTTCCAAGGCAGAGGCAAAGCCTTTGCCAATGCCTTTTTTAAAAAAAAAAAGAAAATCTGATTTTCAATGGTTTTTTACACGTGGGGCCCGTAAAAACGAAATCTACCCCAGCCATTGCGATCAGCGGCTCGAGGCCGTCCAAATGAGTCCAGAGTTTAGATTTTTTTGATGCTTGGAAGAGAAATAAAATAAGAAAATAGAGTTTGAATGGTGAAGGCGCAATATTTGACGCTATGGCCCACCAGGTGATTGGATCAGCTCCAAACTTCTACCCAACGGCTAAAATGCCGTGTGTAAGAGGATGGACGGCTTGGATAGAACATAAACATCAGGGTGGGGCCTATACAAGGGAGCCACCCAAAAATCCCTTTTTTTTCTTTCCTTTTCTCTTCTTTCATTGAAACGTCCAGCGTCTGGGACGCTGGACGGTTTTAAAATATTTTTTTTTTTCTTTCTTTTGAAGATGGTGGGCCCTGATGAAGTGGGCCATCACATGATGGGCGGCATGGGAATAACGTCTAAGGTGGGCCCCACTTGAATAAAATAAATACATCAAGATGGGATCCATTCAAGTGGGCCATACCATCCTATTGCAATAAAATAAAATAAAATAAAATAAAATAAAATAAAATAAAAGAGAGAGTGAGAGACATGGAGAGTGGGACACGGCTTGTGATGGAGGGTCCCCGTCATTATGAGCCCTCCCTTGCAATGAAACATACAATAAATGGATCCCTTGCACATGGGGCCATTAGAAATGTAAATCAACGGTGGAGATCCATTCTCCACCGATATGGACGGTCTAGATGACCCTTCTAAATGAAAATAAACATCATGATGGGGTCCATGGAGAATGGCCCCATCATGGACCGATCATGATGATCCAAGTGGTCCATCGGCCACATATTAGGATCCCAAGTGAGATCCACACCATTGATCGGTGGGCCTCACTTGGTCCACCATAAAAATAAGAAAATCTATCCTATAGAAGCACCCACCGTCCGATCTTCTCGCTCCTAGGGGTTCCTTGGCACCTTGTCTTCAACTTCAATGGCTAAGATGAAGAATGGAGGGTTGAGATGGGAGATTTTGGGGTAGGAAGGTGGGCCACTTGAAGCTTAGGGATTTTTGCAAAATTCCATACGTGGGATGTTTGCTTGGAGCTTTTTTTTTTTGGAATGAGAAAGAGAGAAAGAGAGAGAGTGATGTAAAGGGAGAGAGAGAGAGTGATGGATGGGTGGGTGAGTGATGGTGGTGTAAGAGAAACTTGACTTTTGTGGCTTTTGTGTAAGAGAAGTATGGGATGTGAAGACTTTTGTGGTCTTTTGTGTAAGAAAGGTATGGGTTAGGAAGACTTTTGTGGTTGCTTGGGAAAATGGGTGAGAGTGATGTGTACTTGACATGTGATGGCTTGATGGGTGATTGATTGATGGGATTGATGTGATTGATGTGACACATCGTTGAGATTCTCTTGGTTTTCGCAACGCGCGGCGTTTTCTCGCACCGAACGTTGGCCCATATCTCTTGATCAGGGTATCGCCTTGGCGCGCGAGTCGCTGTATCGGAACCGCGGCGACGGTGCGGTCGCTATGGTATAGGTCTCGGGTTGAGTCGACTCGGGTTGTCGGTACATGAATCCAGGTCGCGAGTCGATATTATTTAAGGGTCGAAAGTTGCCGGAATTCGACCGGTACGACCGCGGGAGTGTACGGAAAGGTACGGACCAAGATACGGGTCTTACAGCTCTCCCCTCCTTATAAAAATTTCGTCCTCGAAATTTACACAAGCGTCGCAACTAAGCATAACTCGCGAGGAATAAGAAACATAACGTCATCATATAGAATCAGGGACAGCGTACAAAATATAATACATGATCATCAACCCTCAAAGAGATGAGGATATCGCTCTCGAATCTCAGCCTCACGCTCCTAAGAAGCCTCCTCTACAGAATGGTGACCCCACTGCACCTTCACCAACGGAATAACCTTGGTTCTGAGGACCTGCTCCTTCCGATCAAGGATACGAACTGGCTGCTCAATGTAAGAAGCGTCCTCACGAACCTCCAACGGCTGCCAATCAATGACGGGAACTATGTCTGACCCACACTTCCTCAACATGGAGACGTGAAACACGTTGTGGACGCCAGACAACTGTGATGGTAAGGCAAGCTGATAGGCCACGGCGCCAACGCGCCCAGTGATCTCAAAAGGTCCTATGAATCTCGGGGCAAGCTTACCCTTCGCTCCAAATCGAACTACGCCCTTCATGGGCGAGACCTTGAGATACACATGGTCCCCTACATCAAACTCCAAGGGACGACGCCGACGATCAGCAGAACTCTTCTGTCGGCTCTGAGCTGTGCGCATCCTCTGCTTGATGATGTCAATAGCCTCTGAAGTCTCCTGCACAAGCTCGGGACCTAGGAGATGGCGCTCTCCAACTTCGGTCCAACAACTCGGTGATCTGCATGGTTTACCATATAGTGCCTCAAAAGGAGCCATGCCGATGGTCGCCTGATAGCTGTTATTGTACGCAAACTCAGCCAATCGCAGATGCTCATCCCAGCTACCCCCGAAGTCAATCGCGCAGGCCCGAAGCATGTCCTCAAGTATCTAATTGACCCTCTCGGTCTGGCCATCGGTCTGCGGATGGTACGCGGTGCTGAGCTGTAAATCAGTCCCCATCGCACGCTGGAAGCTCCCCCAAAACTGAGACGTGAACCTCGAGTCTCGGTCAGAAACGATCGAGACTGGAACGCCATGCAGTCTCACAATCTCCTCGATGAACAGTCTCGCAAGCCGGTCCATAGACCAAGTCGCACGCATCGCAAGGAAATGTGCCGACTTCGTCAGACGATCCACAACAACCCAAATGGAGTCATGACCGCGCTGATTCCTCGGCAAACCCATAATGAAATCAGTCGACACGTGCTCCCACTTCCACATCGGGACGCTCAACGTGGATGAATGGGAACAATCTCCTTTGGGCTGTTGGAAAATGAATGTTGATGGGAACATCATGGGCTGGTTGATGAAGCTTAAGTGGTGTCCTGAGAGGTGAAGGGGCTTAGTCAAACTACTTTTCTCCTATTAAGATGGGGGATGATGCTTCCAACCATGTGCACTCTTGGTTGTTAAGAAAGGTATCAGTGTTTTGCCAAGCCCTTTATGTGAATTTTTGGAGTTCTTCAGCACCTCGTGTTGAAGGATTTTGATGGAATTCAATAGCTAATGACATAGTCACCGTATTTGAAAGTGACATTTGTTTCTTGATGATGAGTGATACATGTTCTGTGTTTTTTAGATTGTTCAAAATAGAGCTCAATCATAAACCTAATATAGGGTGATCTATGACCATGTTCAAGCAAATAGGCAGAGAACCATGGAGAATGTTACTCCTGCATGTGATTATGTGGGCAGTAGAAAAGAATTAAACAAAGATTCTTTGAAGGAATGCCTTCCCCATTGAGTATGTTTAGAGAGAATGTTATTGGGGACTATTTGTGAGCTTTTATATATTTCAAATACCTGGATTTTGAATCAAGGTGATTTTGAATACTTCAGTCGTGTTTGACAGCTTGTATTTGGAATGCATTGGAATCTAAAAATAGTAATGCATTGAAATTATGTAGTACATTTATAGGATTTTGAATTTGATTACTACATCAAATTTAACATCCGTAATTAGTGTATATATTGGATGTTTGACACAATGATTGTAATAAGCCCATTAAAATATATACTTTGGATAAAAAAATGATGAAATTCCAAACCTTGGATTGGCCTCAAGTATAGAATCACAACAGAGCAACTAACCAAAAAAAAAAAAAACTGAGCGACTAACCAACATTTTAGAACCCTTTTTTATGTCAAAGGATCATAGCCAGTTGGGAGGCTGGTGCTCATTAACCATGTCCTTAATAGCATATTGATCCACTCTTTGGCAGTTGTTGAAGTCTTGACAAGTGTCTTGCATGATTTATAAAAAACTTTCTCTGATTTCCTTTGGGGTTGAGAGGGAGAAAAAGGAGATATCACTAGGTTAGTTAGAAGAGGATAACGCAGTCCAAGTTGGAGGGTGGACTAGGTGTTGGACATCTAATAGGAGTATGGAAATGCTATAGGATAAAGACGGTGTGGAACCTCAGCCATGGTAATAACAATTCTATGTGGTCATGCTTCATGCGGTCAAAGTATCACATGGATTATTTCAATATGGCACTGGCTGCTCGAAAGTCTTTTTTCTCCCCCATCTGGCATAATACTAGAAAATTTCTTCCACTTGTGATGTGCTACTCAAGCTAGTTGATCGGCTCAGGGGAATGTGTCTTTTGGGCTGATGATTGGTCTAGATCAGGTCCTTTGCAAGACTTAAGACCAGTTCAACCCATCGATTACACCCAGAAGACCCTTATGAAGGAGGTGTTGGGCCCTGAGGGTCTTCTTCAGACTTATTTCCCTTAGCGGGGCTATTGATCATATATCTGACAAAGGTTTTTATACATCTTTGGTGGAGGACATTCGTATTTAGACAACATCCACCTTGAAAGATTTTGTATTAAAATTAGCCTGGGAGCTCTATATATCCAGAGGAGAGCGCAAAGCATGGACTGTGGGTTTGGCACTTCAAGATGCCATTAAAAATAGCCATATTCGGCTGGAAGGTGCAACAAAAATTTGTCCTCATAGACACAAGAGTTCGAGAGAGGCGTTCACTTGGCCTCAAAATGTGTTTATTGTGGCATTGATCAAAGCTCTTTTCCCATGGTTGAATCGATCGATCATTTGCTTGTGACAGGAGTGCTGAACTATCAAGTATGGAAACCTTTTAGAATAATCTTTGGGATCCCCTTGTCCACTAGGTGTTCAACGTCGAGGCAGGGTTTGTAATACCCTGAAGGCAGGGTTTGCTAATTTTTTCTGGGGTAATACGAAGGGCTGTCAAAAGAAGCATTGGATTAAGTGGGCCAAGATTTGCAGACCCTTATCAGAGGGAGGGCTGAGAATTAGAAGACTGGGGGATGTCATACAAGCATTTCGTATTAAAATGGGATGGAATCTTCTGCAAGGAAAATCTCTTTGGGTGAGACTCATTTCCACCAACTACATTCCCAATCTTATTCTTAATAGAGGTAGGAGTTCTTCGACTGCCTCCCAGGTGTGGAAGGAGATGATCACAACACTGTCATTTTCTATTCATCATTCAAATTGGCTCATCGGCGAGGGGAAGGTAAATTTCTGTAATCAAAATTGTATAGGGAGGAGCTTCCTTGCTGGTGCCACCCTATCCCTCGTCCCACCTCACCTTTAAGAAGCGATGGTGAGAGACTTCCATCCTAGCACCGGCAAATGGAACCTCTCCCATGTCCAACCACTTCTCCCTTCGTCTATTTTTCAGATGCTCAAGACCAACCCAACAGAATTTTCTGACAGAGAAGATGTTTAGGCTTGGGATCTTTCTACCTTCGGCACCTTCACTCTTAAGTTAGCTTGGAATGGTCTTAGGAATCACCAGCCGAGATTAAGATCGGCCAAGTGGGCCTGGAATAAGATGCTCCCTCCTAAGATTGGAGCTCTCCTTTAGAAGATTATGCACAATGCGATTCCTATGGATCTTGTGATCCAAAAATCAGGTATTAGTGTAGCCTCCCGATGTGAGTGCTGCAAGGTCCCCAACGACGGTGCAACTCCCACGCCCGCCTACGATCATGACGGTCCTCAGTTGATTCAGCTCTCGCCAACCTCATCTTCTTCTTCAAATCAATTCATAGAGGACCTCGACCATCTCTTTTGCTATGGTAAGATTGCGACGGAGGTTTGGGTGCACTTCTCCCGATTTTTTAGTATGTCTCTAACTCCTAATCAGCCCATCAAGAGAAGAATCCTACAATGGTCCTCCAAAGCATTTAAATCCTCATGTTTTAAGTAGTTGTTGGGACTCACCTCGGCTCTCATTTCCTGGGAGCTTTGGCTCAACCGGAATGCTTCTAGATTCGATGGGGTGAAGATGTCGGCTGGCCAGATCATCTCGAGAGTCACTAGGTGGATCCAGGAAATTGGGAACCTTATGCCTAACCAATTCTCGCCCTCTTTCTCAGAAGCAATTGCTTTCCAGTCCCTTCGCTTGCATACTTCCCTAGCCCCCAATCCAGGTACATCGGTTATTGTTAAATGGTCCAAGCCTCACAGCGGCTAGGTAAAGCTCAACACTAACGACTCCTCATGTGGGAATTCGGGAGAAAGTGGCGGTGGGGGTGTTTATAGGGATTCTTAGGGGCGTCTTATCTTCGCCTTCTATAGGAGATACGGTAAGGCAACTAATACTATGACGGAAGCTCGGGCAATGCGGGATGGCATTGTTATTTGTGCCAAATTAGGCCTGTTGCACGTTGTCGTTGAATCTGATTCGAAGATCATTGTAGATGCAGTTACAAACCCCACGACACCTTCCCCTCAGAACATTTGGTATAACTTGGGATCCATTCTCCATTTCAGTCGCGTTCTAGCCACATCTACAGGGAAGGCAACTCAGTAGCGGATGCACTGGCTAGAATGGCTTCGGAAGGGTGTCCCAACCACCTTTACATGGCCCGTGCTGCCCTTCTACAGAGCATTAGGGGCTCATTGGTTCTCGACAATGCTGGGATTGGTATCATTAGATCTACTTACCCCGCCCCTTGTGGATACTTAATGTGTGGCCCTCCTTTTTCTGTTTTGGGTATATGATAAGCGGGGTCTGAGTCTTTTTGTTGGCTCCCGTTTGAAAGGTTGTAAATCCTTTTCGTTTGATCAATACAATCTTCCTTTTAAAAAAAAGGTGTTCAACGTCGAGGAGGGCTGAACAGTGGTGGAGGGTGGTTTCATTTAGGGACTTCTTTTATATCATGTAAGGTATCCTTCCTTGCATAATCTTTTGGGAGATGTGGGTTGAGTGGAACGCATCAAGGTTTTAAGGGCTTCCTTTCAAAGCAATGAGGGTGATTGTTAGGATTTAAAGGTGGATCCAGAGATCAACCCTTCACTTTCCACTCCTATGAATCCTAAACTTTCCCATGATTTGGCATTCCAAGCCTTGGGTGTTGTCTTGAGGCCCACTTATATGGGTCATTTGTCAATGGTGAAGTGGGCGAGCCCTTTAGAGGGGTGGGCAAAGCTTAATGTTGACGGGTCTGGCTGGGCATCTGGGGCCTTCAGGAAGGGGAGGAGTTTGCAGAGGGTGCGATGGGGAACCGTTATTCGTCGTCTCTAGCTAGTATGGTTACAGTGCAAATACCATGATAGAAGTAAGAGCTGTGGTTGAGGGCCTTTTCATCTATGCAGCTCAAGGATTCTCTAAGGTGGAATTTGAGTGTGATTCCAAGATATACACTGAACAAGGAGACTCCCCCTAGATGGAGGTTTTGGTATTGGTTAGTTTGTGTTACCACCTTGAAGCATCATATGAAAAATTCAATTTCCCATACCCTAAGAGAAGTGAATTCCGTGGCAAACAGATTGGCCAAATGGGGGAGCGAAACTCAGGTAAGACGGATCACCTGCTCCCCTCCATTAGTGGAAGCCTTTTCTTGGACTAATTGGGAGTGGGGAATATTAAAGAAGTGTAATGTTTTTCATTTTGGGGCGTTACAATAGGCAGGTCCATCAAGTTTTGTGGTGAGGGCTTGCTCAAATGTATTTTCTCTATTCAGCTTTTTTTTTTTTCCCCAAAAGATAGGCTGATTATATTCATTTGGAGAAAGCCAGAAGTTGTACAAAGAGAGATTCGGGACAACCAGCTACAAAAGGGACTGGCCCCCCTATCGTGTACAAAGGAAAGAGGAAACAAAAGTGCTAGGCATCCCGAAGGTAGCCCAATCCCACTTTATCAAGGAAGATCTGTCCTTTTGAGGGGGCAGGAAGGGATCTAAGTGAACCGTACAAGGAAATCGACTGGTTTAAGCTAGCCATTCTTGCCAGCCCATCAACCACATCGTTAGCCTCCTTAAGAACGTGGGAGACCTTCACTTCCAAACCTTTGCTCAAGGCTTCAATCCTCCTCCTCCAATACCATGTGATCTAAGGATCCGTGAAAATGCCGAATAGGGCCAACACTACTGAGCTAGAGTCACTAGCCACCTCCACTCTTGGGAAACCCAAACTAGCCGTTTGTGATATCCCATCTAGTACAACCCTCATCTCCGCCCTGAAGTTAGATCCGGCTTCATACCTAATGGCAAGGGTGAAAAGAATGTTCCCATGATGGTTTCTTCCCACTCCTCCCCCACCAGATTGGCCTGGATTACCTCTCGAGGAACCATCCAGATCTAACTTGATCCAGCCTGTCCCGGGTCTCATCCACCTCACTACCACTTCTTCTTCTTTTTCTGAAAGAAAGGTGGCCATTTTCCACCGAAATATCATTGATGAAACAGGATTTGCAGCCTTTCAGGCGGGTCCATACAAAAATAATTAGACCTCACTTATTGTATACCAAGAAAAGGAAGGCTACACAAAGAAGCTAGCTAACAAAGAGAGAAGCAGGAGCACCAGGAACAGAGAAACTAGAAACATTCAGCAAGGGAAGGACCAAGTATTGAAGAGCAGGGGAACCAACAACAGAGCATAAAATAGGGGCCATTCAGTTGCTCGTCTCAGCATCAGCCGACCCCTCCCTGATGGATCAGAGGGAGCATTCGTTGCAGAGGGAAGAAATGACATGGTCACCCATACCGACCCTGCTGCCACACCAAAACAAAATCAGCTCTAAGGTAGCCACAAGAGCGAGAAAAGAAGTAGAGAAAGTAGATCGCAAGCAGCGAAAATGGGCCACGAACAACGGGCACCACCTCACTACCACCGAAGTAGGATACTTGGGAGGCGGGGAACTGATTCCTAGCATGAGAAGAAAAGGAAGCTTGATGGACTTGGGGCTTTGGGAGGAAGGTGCCCACTAGGTTAATCCAGCTGAGAACCTTAGCGATGACCTCAGAAGCTTGCATCCCCTAGTTATTGATTCTCGCCTTGTTCCTAGCCAACCAGAGCTCCTAAAAGATAAATGCAGGAATGAGACCTTTTAGGAGAAGAATGGACTTAGAAGCAGACGCGGTCACCCACCATTGGTTGTCTTTGACCAAGGCTAGGGAACGGGGAACTGGGCAAATGCCAAAGATAGTGCTGAAGTGCTCCCAAACTTGAGAGGCAGTGCCACTGAGGAAGAATAGATCACAGTGGACCAATGGTTCAAGATCGAAGCATCTATACCTACCTGGATTTATTTTCTTTTTCTAGTTGAATGGTTAGGCTTCTTTAAATCTTTAAGTTGTTGATTTACATGGCCAATGTTTGGATTAGTCAGATCATTCTATTGATGTAAATTTAGTCATGCAACCGATAATCTGACTATTTTAGGATATCATCAGCGGACCATGTGTACAATGGATTAGTAGCATAGTGACACCTATGTTAAACGTGTGACTCTCTTGCCTTTAGGAATAGCTAAAAAAGGGAGAGTATTAGCAATCTCAGAAAAAGGTAAAGATTTTAACACTCAGCAGAACTGACTACTTGAAATCCACATGGATACCAAATACTCCCCATGCTACCAAACGACCCTTGGATGTTGAATCCACTCCAATACCCACCAGTCCATTCTACCAAATGACCCCTAAGTTTCTTGCCATAAACTGAGAATAATTTAAAATGACTGTAGGGGTGTAGCAATGTTTGAGAATGATCAAAGTCGGGGCTCGGTAATTCAATTCATCATCATTCTTAGAAAGAAGATGGATGAAAGAGAACAATCTCCATTTTGGTTGTTGGAAAATGAATGTTGATAGCCACTTAACGAGGTGTTAGATTAAGTAGGTGGTGTATTGAGAGACAAAAGAACTTTTTTTTTTTTTTTTAAAAAAAAAAGAAAAAAAAAAACCTTTTCCATTGAAGAAAAACATGTACAGCACTAGATCATTTGGGCAATAACCAAAGAAAAAAAAAAGGCTGGCCCGCCTATCATATATATACAAAAGCGGTACCCTTAATCTTTCTAAAAGAATCCAAACCCATTTTATCTAGAAGATAATGACCCTTGACTGGTCTGGGGAGATCAAAAACGTCCTTGAAGAGATAATTGGCTTGCGAAAGACTTCCTTGCTTAGCTAATTCGTCAGTTGAACTGTTGGCCTCTCTAGTGATATGAGAAATCCGAAAAATGCCCTATGACTGAGCCTCCTAATTCTGGACAGCTAGTATTTCCATTTTCATGTGCTAGAGGAATTAGAGATGATGCATTCCACCACCGATTTAGAATCAGATTCTATGAGAACTCTGTTTAACCGAAGAGATACGCAACGAGCCATTCCATAATGAATGGCCCAAAGCTTAGCTTGTTGTTAGAAGCAATCCCATACCTGCTATTGAATGCAAATATCATAAGACCTTGGCTATCTCTACAAATACCTCCTCCACCTGTAGGCCCAAGGTTTGACAGTGCAGATTCATCAACATTTAGCTTGAACCAGCCCACTTTGGGTTTGATCCACCTGACAATTATAAATCTTGTTGCTTCCAACTATGTGGAACTCTTGTTTGTAAAAAATGGCATCGAGATTTTTTTGTTGAATCTTATGATGTTCCCTTTATTTGCTAAAAATGACTCTAGAGTGCTACTGTATGGAAACTAGAAAAAGGCAATGCTCCAAGAAAACATATCTTCATGTGTAGTATTAGAATCATGGCTTTCATGGGTCACCTTTGGCTTTCTTTTGTCAAGTATTGAGGTTAGATGATTTATTATATGTTGGTTGTCTGATGCTCTAGAAAAGAAGGCATTTCTAGGTACAAGGTATGTATAACCCCCTAGTATCTATTGCAAGGGATTTTCTTATGACACTCGAAGCAATTTGCACATGCCTTAACATAAGATAAGTGCACATGCCTTTCTTATGAAGTATCTGTTTCATATATATATAAAAAAAGTGCATTTTATTGGGTAATGCCACGGTTGATTGTGGAGTTGATATGGGCTTAGCATCAAGGTGGAGTTGGGAATATACGCAAAGTGTTGTGGAGGTTGCTCATGTTGGAAATCATTTGGGTTATTTGTCGACATCATACTAGAAGGGCATTTCATAATAGAAGTTTTTCTATGTAAAATGTTATCAGGGAGATTAAATGGAATTTGGTAGGTTGGGCTTCTTTAATTTGTTAAAGAAGTAAATTTTGTTAATCTTTTCTCCTTTTTTGAGTTGTAGTTTGCTTGTATTCTTTTGTGTGCTGTTATAGTTAAAATAAAAGATGAGTGCATTTGGGTTGTTCCTCTTATGATATTTTCTCCTAAAGAGTCCAACAATGATTTAATCTACACTATTGATCTTTATACTACTTATTATTATTACTGTTAAATGTCTTGTATTTTTCATTAAAGCATGTATGTGTATGAACTTAGGTATATTGGCCTATGAGCCCCTAATGGATAACTGCAATATTACAAAACAGGAGTTGAGAACATGTATCGTTTGCTTACGAAAACCCCCTCTTTTTCCTCCAACGCGTCCACTCCTCCTCTCTTTCCTCCTTCCTTTCCTTTCTTTCTGCCTCGAATTATTCCCTCTCATCGTCTTCTCGTCTTTCCCTTTCTCCCTCTTCACTTCTTCTCCTCTTCGTAATTGGTAACAACATGTAGGCAGTGGACACTATCCATGATAGTGGGTCGTCGCTGATTGTTAGGCGGATGCTGTCCACAAGTCAGGGACCACCTTTGATTGTTAATGAGGAAGTTGCATTCCACATGGTATCAGAGTGCTCAAGAATTCAAATATGTAACTTTTGTATCTCTTTCACAATGTTCATCTTTTATCTTGTGCATGAGAATTCAAATATGTAACAGGCTAAAGCTCAAAACAAGCTAAAACTCTAAAAATTTCCTTTCTTATTCTTTTTATTTTCCCTAGAATCTAGACAGGCCCTAACAAGAAAACTGGTGGGCACCTAATGGATGGTAAAAAAGTGGGCTTTTAACAAATGTCCATTAATCGAGTCAATCTGATTTGGGATTAGATTAGGCTACTATAGTTCCTACATTTCGATTTCGAGTTGTTCCTATTTGAGGCTAGCATGACATTGTTCAGTCAATCTGATTTAGATCAGATCATGCTTCTATAGGTCCTACATTTCAAGTGGATTTTTTTAGAAGAAAAGAAGCTTTGTTAAAACATCAAGTGCTACGCAACTGAGATTACATTCGGCCAGGCCCACAACTCTGAACAATTCTCCTGGGCCAGCCTATCATATGCCCCAAGGCTGCCCCACTAGAAAAGCTAACTTAGACCCTTACTATCTTTAATGCAACCCATTTCAGGTGGTTCTTTTTTCTATTTTATTTTATTTTTTTTTTTCTGGTTGTTTTTTTTTTTTTTTTTTTTTTTAAGCTAAAAATTTCATTGATCGTCAAAATTTAATTACATTCAGGTTTCCGCAGGAGAAAAAGGACCTGTAAGAAACCTATCATGAAAAGCCCAAAGCCTAACATAGCAAAGACAAGACATCAGGGGCGGCCCCCAAACCGACTGGAATTCCTTATAGTCCCTAAGCCAACCCTATCTAGGAAGATAAGGCCTCTGACCTACTGGGGAAGCACGGATGGGTCCTCATACAGAAACGGAGGATTGGTTAGTGCTACCCAAGTTAGCCAAAGCATCCGTTGGGCCGTTTCCTTCCCGAAAAATATGAGAGAACTCCAACTGCCCTCTCCCTTTAAGCCTGTTGATTCTGTTCACCCAGTAACCCCATTTCCAACCGGGCTTGGACTCTCCCCTCAATAGTTGCACAACCTGCTGGGAGTCGGACTCGACTATAATTTTGGTGAGGCCCCTGGAGAGACAAAAGTTGATTCCATCATGGGCCGCATGAATTTCAGCATAGCTATTTGAATCCACACCGTATCCGACCGAAAAAGCAAAAATGACGGCACCCCTGTCGTCTCTACACACACCGCCACCACCAGCGTTCCCCGAGTTACCTCTCGAGGAACCGTCGACATTAACCATGACCCAACCCGGGGCGGGTTTTCTCCAAGTCACCAATACAGGTGATAACTGAACATGCTGATGGTAGGACAGGGTGTGAAGCGAACCTAGAATTCTGGATTCAACAAACACACCCTGGATGGAGATATTAAACCCTGTTATGTTGGACATCCACCAAAACACCCGGGCCAAAACCGTAGCTAGAGAAGGATTTTTCCCTTCAAAAACAGCGGCGTTCCACAGGTGGTTCTTATTTGAAGCTAGCACAACGCACGATGACCTAATCCTCATTAAGATCAGTAACATTTTCCATCTTTTGCCACCAACATGATGTTTTTTTTTTTTAAGGTTGCATCTACACAGTATTCAGGCTTCCTACCCTTTTTATCAAGCTTCATGTAGAAACTATGAAGGATATGGCATTGTTGGGTGTCCATTGGCAGTGGCTCAAGCAATAGAATAGACATGAAGAAAATGTTGAAATAACTGCTTAATGGTCAGGTGCAGTTTCTGTTGAGAGATTGGAAATAAAGGAGAGAGACAGACATTTTCTTTGAAATTTATTTTCCATGAAGCGTTTAGAGAGAACCAAAAGATGGTGTGAAGGCTGGGAAATTTTTTAGGTCTTTTACGAAAACAATTCTTGGAAAATGTTTTTCCACCTAAAACTGAACTACAAATCCGAAGCTTTCTTGCAAATGCTGTGGATCTCCATGGCATTCTTTTGTGTGGTTTTCCTTGAGGTTATTTGTCGGGTGCGGCCCCTAATCTTTGTTGGGACCCACCCACCCACCTGGCTGTAAATTTCAGTGATTAATGGAACATACAGTGGCATTTGCCAAAAAAAAAAAACAAATCAGGGGAAAATGTCAATTTCTTGAGAAGTATTTTCCACCCAATACTTTCCAAACTCCTATATAGATGTGGAGAGTGTTCGGTGGTGCTCCTCACTCATCTTAACACCAGGATTTTCATTTTGTTATTATTAAAGGTCACATGCTATGGCAGCTACCATATAAGGTTTTGGACACGTGAATTGACAAAATAGGGTGTGGGAAAGGTACTCTAGTACTGATGGAAATGATAGCGCATCAACATTAGAAGTACATTTGTCAGTGATCATGCTTGTTGGCTATGTTTCAATCATTAGGGTAGAATGGCTAATAAGTAATGGAAAGGTGGTAAGAATAGTTAAATGTAGATTTTTAAATGAAAAAACTATCCACATGTGGACCTTTAAACATGACAGTCTTTGCCATGCGTACTTTTGAAATGTTTCAAAGTGCAATTCCTAGACGACAATAAAGCCCATGGACTACATGGAGGTATGTCCATCATAAGGCTAGATCCACTATAATGCTTTGTTCGTTGAGCGTGATCTACACCATAATTGTGTGGGTCCCACTGATGAATTTATAACATCCAATCCAACCATCATGTGTGTTACCCCCTCAGGCTTCCTTGCCGCCCAAGAATTAGGACGATCAGAACTTAGTTGGGCCACTAAGACCTCAAGACGTGTATCTAACAAGAGTTTTGGAATGGCCTGATTTTGGGGTTCCAATTCATCCTAGTGGGGCAGATCTGGATTGCATGGTGTATACACATGGTGTTTACCAATGTCTGGAAAGTTTTTCTTGCTAGGCTTCCAATAGAAACTTATCCATTTGATGTGGGCCATATGAGCTTTTGATTGGCGTTTTTTTGTTGAGTCCCACTTGATGGTCCAACCTGTTTTTGACTCTAGGGAATCATCACAACAAGGCCTGCCATTTTCACCATCTGGATATTTGACAGATGTCTTACAGATGAGAGATGGACATCTAGTTGTGTCCCAACATATGTGTTCCGTGTCGCAGAGACATCTACAATTTGAAGCATCACGCACCACCCATGTTTTAAGGTCTCTCCTTTTGGGATTTACAACCACGCCCATCCTCTACGATGCATATAAACTTTATTTTTCTTGTTGTAATTCTATACGTGTGTGTAAGTACACACATGCGCGGAGAGATGCCACACACTAGTTGTAAAGCTAACTAGTTGGTGTGTGGGAGCTAATCATGGTGTTTGTATGTTGGCGGGTGCTTCCCCAGCTTGGCTGTCGTCTGTGTAGAAATGTGCAGTCTGTGTGGTCGTCCCTTTGTTTTGTTTTCCCCTATATTTTCCTGTAGTTCTTGTTACATGATAGGTGTGGCTCCTTTGTTTTTGTTGTTGAGGCACACCTGACGGTTTGTAAAGCTCACAGGATGAATGAAGCTTCATTTTGAAAAAAAAATAACCATTGTACCCTCACAAGGAAAATGGGATGCCCCAAGAATAAAGTCGATCTGACTATCAGGTGGGGCGCACCATAGAAAACAATAAACAACCACCCATAAATTAACTTTGATTGGACTCAATTGAATGTGGAGTTTTTTGGGTTATTGTTCATTGTTTTCTATGGTGTGCCCCACCCGATAGTTGGATTGACCTAATTTTTGGGGCATCCGATTTTCATGATGGGACTACGTACTAGATAGGTTAAATGTTATACAAACACCACGTGGGCTTCAACACAACTTCCTTTTTTTTTTAAAGGAGAATTTCATTTCATATAGGAAATCAAGAACATGAGACAGCACCAAGGTCTGGATGAAAAATCCCAGCAAGGGCCGAGGGACAAAAAACAACAAAGCTGCACAAAAATTATACTATCTACACTCTCTCAGGGACCCCAACTCCACTTTATCCAAGAAGATCAAGCCTCGAGTAACTGGATGGAGGTCTTTCATGGCTGAGTACTCAATGTTGGCTTGGCTAGAGCTACCCAAAAACACCAGGCTATCCGCCAGCGCATTCCCTTCTCTGAAAATGGCTCTAAAGATGGAAAAGGAAGACCGACTCAAAATTGCAATCCAGTTCAACCACGGCTTCCACTTCCAAGAGGAGAGGGAAACCCCATTAATCATATCCACCACGAATTTTGAGTCAGTTTCCACCTCCACAACATTCAACCCAAAGGAGGCGCAAAGGAAAAGGCCATCACAAATGGCCCTAAGCTCAGCTGCATTGTTTGGGCCAACCCCATAGCTCCTGGAGAATGCGAAGATCAGTGCCCCGCTCTCATTTCTGCATAGACCCCCAACACCCCAGAGACCAGGATTTCCCAGCGCCAACCCATTGGTGTTCAGCTTGTAGCAGCCCGTAGGAGGGGGTGACCACCATAGCTCCTGGAGACCTCAGAGAGCTTGGATAGGGTATGCCTACTTCGGGGATCAATCGAAGCTCCCGAGCACTAGAGGACACTGAAAGCCACCATGAGATGCGGCGGATGGTGGCCGAGATAGAGATTGGGGTACCCTCGAATCGATTCGCATTTCTAGCTTTCCATATTTTCCAAACAATGATCAACGGGGCCATCCTATGAAAGGCCGTGCTGCACTGTTTGGGCTTCCACACAACTAGTTTGAGATACAACTAGTCTTTTAGCATTTACATATATAAGTATGGCCGCTGTAATGATCACAAGAAGGAAATATTGGCATTGCAACCACCATCAGTGGTGAAGGTTTATGATGGCGGCAGATACGAGTCAATCAAGGAGGAATACAGTGTTGGTGAGTGAAGTTTTGAATTTTAACACTAGAAGGTGGGGGAGTCAAGCAGGGAACACACAACTAGTTGACATCCAACTAGTTAGTGTGTGGGACCCAATTGTGGTACTGTTTGTATGTCATCCCACATTTTCACCATGGTTCCCCCAATAAAAATGGGATGCCCCAATGATTAGTACCCATATAAACATTAAGGTTTTTTGGGTTGTCGTTCATTGTTTTCTATGGTTTGTCCCACTTGATAATTAGATTGACCTAATTTTCAGCCATCCCATTTTCATGGTGGGACTATCTTGCTGGGTGGGTTGGATGTTGTACAAACACAATGCCGAGCCTCACGTACTAATTTCTTGTGGCATTGCAATGGTCACAAGAAGAAAATATTGGTATTACAACCACCATCGAGTGGTTATGAAGCTTTATGATGGGGCCACTAAAAATCAATAAAGGAGGCATACAAGTTCAATGGCAAGGTTAATGAGAGAAGTCTTTTAGTTTTTACACTTCAAGGAGTCAAGTAGGGAGCTCAAGAGAAGGGCCTCGCTTTGTCTTGTAAAGAAGTGGGTCTCCTAGGTACGGTTACTTGAGCTTGTATGAGGTGCACCCTGTCAATGGATGCTGATTCATTCACAATCGTGGTTAGTGAATAATCTAAGTAGCGAGTTGAAGGTCAAAAGTTCAATCATTTCTGTATGGGTGCATTGTTAGCACCATGATTTGCTACATTAATGATCTCTAGCAAACAATGAAGGGATGTGGATTGGAGGAGAGGGAGAAAGAAAGCATGAAGGCTTGGGTGGAGAAATCCTTTGGGAGAATAGGAGATGTGCAGGTTGGTGGTATCGTTCATTGCTTTGAGTGGGAAGGCTCAACTAGTTAAGGATACCCAACTTACAGCTGATTGGTTGGAATCTACCCACGGGGAAGGCAATGATAATGTAGATGATCTAATTCTCTCATTCACAATTGCTCTATAATATCTAACATTAGTCTTTTGGTCTGGGAAACCCGATTAACTGTGCCTTCATTGGAATTGTGGGAAATGTTATAACATGAAGGCATATAAAACACGTAGTGACAAGCCATAAAAATTTCTTTTTGGCAATCCTCGACCTGATGGTTAACATTAAAAAAAAAGAAAAAAAAAAGAGCAAATTTGCTAGAATCTTGAAGTTCAGTTAGTATTTCTCCAATGTGGAGTACGATGACAAGGTATGGATGTTTGCGATCGATGGTACAAAGCTAACTATTTGGATGATGTTTGACAAGTCTTAATTTTAAGGAAATCAATGGTAGCGACATTGCCTTTAACATCTCCATTGTTTATGCCATATATAACGTTCAAGTTAGGAGCCGTTGGCGGGAGCTATGGGATGTAGCAGGGTAGCAAGTGGCTCATAGGTTATTGGGTGACTTCAATTTGGTGTCAAAAGTTGAGGACATAATAGAAGGAAATGAAAAGAAATGTCAGAATTTGGAGACATTATCAATGGGGTCAGGGCCTTGCTACTCACCCAATTAGTAAAATACAACCAGGCCTTGCTAGCTAGTCTCAAGCACATCAACTCTTTTTTTTTGAGTCAGAAGCTTTAGAAGTTGAAGGTGTCACTCGAATCTTGGAACTAGAATGTTTTTGGCAATGTCTTTCGAAATATTAAAAGGCTAGAGGAGAGGGTTCTTCATATGGAAACTATAGTTCCATCCAATTTTGATCCAAGTATTGTTGCCTATTTAGAAGAGATAAAAAGTCTCCTTTCTCATTGACATTCAATCTAGTAAGTGTTATCTACGTAGAAGAGCTGGTAGTCTTCTTTCTCATCAACAACTCCAGGAGGAATTCTTTTGAAAACAAAAGACTGGTAAGAAACAGTGGGAGGAATGTGACAAGGATGCAAAGTCTTCTCATATATCCATTATGGACATAAGAGGATATTCTACTATCCATATGATCAAGCTTTCTTTTGGTGAGGTGGTTGAGGCTGGTTATTTTCGTTTTATTTATCAGATCCATAAAATGTTATGAACTTTAAAAAAATAAAAATAAAATGGCACTTCGATTGAAATGTTTCTCTTGGTAGAAGGAAACTTTTTAGAATGTTGACCTAGGAGGGCAATTCCTTGTTGGCTTCTTTATTTATTTATTTATTTATTTTTAAGAGAAGCTCTATATTTGGGAGCAATTCATTAATGAGAAAAGGGATTACACAGGGCTATTCGGGCGGGCCAAGAGACAAAAAGGAACTGGCCCACCTATCATATCCTAAACAAGCCAGAATAGAAAAAGAAAAACTGCCACAACTTTGAAAATAAAACCCACAAAATCCTGAACTTAGGGAAGGGCAGAATGATCTCTGATGGCCACTAGACCAGCTTTATTCAAGAGAACCTGGCCCCGAATAACTTTGGGCAAGGAGGAGATGCCATGAAAAAGCCTATGGCATTGCGATTTGCTCCTGGTTTTTGTCAAACTATTAGCCGGGCCATTAGCTTCTCTTAGGACGTGGGTAATGTGAAAAGATCCACGAACGACAAGCAATTTAATTCTGGTCAGCCAGTATGACCATTTCTAGGAAGGAGCACAGATCTTCTTAAGCAGTTTACAGCCCAGATGGAGTCTGATGGAGTATGACCAATTCCTTGTTGGCTTCTCTCTTTATGTATGAGGTGAGGTTGGAGACATTTAGCAATTTCTATGGATATCATGATGGTTCCTAATGGGTTCTCAAGGAGTTTCTTTTCCTCATATTGGGTAGTGTTGGGTACGACATTCACATAAACATATATCATATTTTTCTCATTGCGAATATGCTCTTCTCTTTCTCTAGTTCATTCATTTGGCTTATTCCTAAAGTTGACAACTCTTCCTCTGTTTTCACCATCGACCCATTAGTTTCCGCATTGTGTCTACAAAATGTTTTCGTTGATTGTGATGATAGCTTAAATGTCCTTTCCAAATTCATTTCAAAGGAAGGGGTTGTTCACTCCTCAAGTGCAAGGTTGTGATGTAGTAATAAACTCAGTAAGACCGAGGTCGAATCCCAAGGGACTGATACCTGTACGTAATCTAAAACTAACTAGAACTAGAACTAGAATGAGATGAAATCTAAATCAAGTGTAATTTGAGGAATAATTATCTAGAACTTAGGAAAAATCAGATGTTAGAAACTAGGGATTCAGAGGATCCACTTGTAGAGATCAGGGAGATCGTCAGCTTCAAAAATCATGAAATTTAACTGAACTGACGTTAATATAGTTTTCAAGAGATGAAAGGTATATAAATTAGAATGGATTCCATCACCAAACCATGCCCAGGAGACAAAGCAAACTACAGAATTAAACTATTTACCAACCAATCAACATGCTATGAAGGTTAGGAAGGGTACCGTCATCCAACCATGCCCAGGAGACGATGGTGAACAACAGGGCTTCCTGACATCATAAACATAAAAAGGAAAAAGAACATGCTCAAAGTTATCGCAGACCCATTGTAATTTCAGTCACAACAGACCATTAAAAACTAAAAACATTCCTTTTAATTAAACTATAATTAAAATCAGTTCAGTATAAACGAAACACAAGCAAAGGACTTTCTCATCACACTACAAGCTTCACCTCTTAGCCCTAGCTAAGAGGTTTAGCCTAGCAACATGGTTAGACTAAGCACCCTTAAAGAAAAAAAAAAACCAAAGAAGAAGGAAGAGAGTCTCTAGCTGGTCCAGATAGAGCTCGACGTCGCCTCCACGGCTGCCCACAGATCTAAAGATGATTGAATGCCCTCTCACGTTCTCTCTCTGTCTTTCTTATAGGCACGAAAGAGTGGTATGAAGTTGGTAGAGAGTCGGTTGCTGAGAGAGCTTTCGCAGCTCTTTTCTTGCGCAGGAAGAGAATTGGACGCTGATTTCTTGGTGGCTCCCACAGACGAGTCTTGATAGCAAATCTACTCCATTCACTAAGTTCAGCTTGAAAAACCATTCAGAAATAGTCAACTTTGGATCTAATTTGGTGTGGCCCACAGAAGTTTTCTCACTACCGTCCAACTTCTGTTGGACGATCAAAAGCCCGATCTTCATTGTCATTTGAAATAATGCCACCTAGGAAGTGGTAATATGGACCATGTTGGTATAATGGACGGTCCAAATTGGACCTTCGAATCTTGATGGTGGCCCACAACAGAGGACCGCAAGTCGAATAGCGAAATAGAGCCTTCGCAACAAGCTCTGTGATGGTCAGTGAGCCCCACAGTGTTGTTTTTAATGAAATCCACTCCATTCATTGGTTTCAGAACGAAAAACCATGCGGTAAGGAGTGTTTTTGAACTTAAATCAGTGTGGCCCATGAGCTTCTCTACTCCGCCGTGTATCTTACTTTTAACGGTTAAGATTTTGCAAAAGCTTGCATGGTATCAAAAAGACACCTAGGCAAGTTTAATATCTGCTATATGGACACTATGGATGGTTCAGATTGATCAATGGAGCGTAGACAGGGCCCCACTACTCAAAAACAGATGACAATCGTCCATTCCCTGGACACCTTACGCAGAGAGAGAGAGAGAGACGGGTCAGCCTCGTCTTTGATCGGGCTGATCGTCCGGTGCACAGCCAATGCACGTGAGCTGTGCACACTCACGTTGTAAAGTGGGTCCCATCTTGATGTGTACGGGAAATCTGCTCCATCCCTTCATTCTATCATATCATTTTAAGCGTTGAGTCAAAAATTAAGGCAGATCCAGAGATCATGTGGGCCCCAAATCAGAAATTCGTGGGCTGATCTGTCCATTGGGCCACTTCCACAAGGTTCCAATAGCTGATTTTTTATGTGTACGGTTAATTTATAGTCCTCAGGTCATATATGAAGTTTCGAGCCGAACAGATGGTGGAAATCCTGTGATCTTGCATTCTGATTGACTTTCAGGCCCGCTTGAGCTTCAGTTTCTTGGTTTTCTTGGATTTCTGGCATGGATCTTAGTCCCCTTGAGTCCTGTAACTTTCCTTGGTGAATCTTGAGCGTTAAAACCATGCTTTTAATATCTTTTTTCGGCCCAAGCTCTTAAAGTCACCTTGCAACACAAACACGATAAAACGGCCCATTAAACAGTATCATACTTGTAAATCCAGATAATAACTGGGATCAGATATGCAATATTTGACCCTCAATAGGGGCCTTTAGGTTGAAGCATAATTGTAAATGCCATGCATGCGAATGAGTTAAAACGGCTCATACATCATCTTTATCCTTCCATAAATTTGGCTCTGATCATAGTTGGCTAGTTTGGTGAGCTAGTGTTGGAACTTTTGTTGGTTCTCGGTAGTGGTCAATGTTTTTTTTTTTTCATAAGGAGGGGTCTCGCCCCTATATTGATGAACTGAGAATGTGCAAACCAGGAATTCAGGTGGGCACCACAAAAAAATGGGTGTCACCTATCACATCAGTTTCTTCTTCTTTCTTTTCTTTTAATAAGAAAGGGGAAAATGACTACAACCATCTTACCAAAAAAGCCTCAGCTCATGGCTAGAAAACAAGCAGACTTGGCCAAACTTCATGAATTCTAAGTTAGTTCTCCTTAACCGAACCCAGGCCCACTCTATCTAGGACGATTTCACCTCGAGCGGCAGAAGGAAGGGCTGAGACAAATGTGAAAATCTGTGACATCTGATTTACACTCCCAAGTCTGGCCAAAATGTTGGCCACTTTGTTGATTTCTCTCAGGATGTGGGTTTTTAAACTTTCAAAGGTTTTATGAATGATATGAAACCTCTTTTTCAAATAGTAGCTATTCTAGGGGACTCTCTGAGAGCATGAGAAGAATGCCACCACCAAGGAAGAGTCGCTTTTTACCTCAATCTTGTTGAGACCGCGGGCAATGTAAAGGTTGAGGCCGTCCACCACAACTCTAGCTTTGGCTGCGAAGTTACTGCCCGAATTGTATCCTTTAAAGAAGACGGACATGAAGTCGCCTCTATCATTTCTATAGACACCTCCGTTGCCCAATGGGCCTGGATTCCTTCGGGTTAATCCATCAACATTGAGTTTGATCCACCCCACTTTTGGTCTAATCCATTTCACAAGAGTGAAGGGTGGGCTGACATGGCTGTTCAGGGAGAGGCCCAGCTCTGAAATCGCTTCTTGACTGATCCTATCCGAACTAGGATGCAGCAGATAAGTCCTTGAAATTAATTAAAGCCATCTTCAAATTCTGAGTAGTGATGCTTCGAAATAGAATTGGGAATTGTCAAAACGAATCCCGTTCCTAGCCGTCTCGATATCCTAGAAAATGAGGGCCAAGTTGAGCCCTCTGAGGATGTTTATAGCAGTGGGGTTGTTGGCCGTTGACCACCACTGGGTCGCCCTTCCTGCAACACTTTGTCCATCAAGGAAGGACACCTAAAGGAGAGAGGAGAAACGTCTCCAGAGGGATTTAGCTATCTGTCTGCCTGCAAAAAGATGGTCCAAAGATTCCTTGTGTAGGTCGATGTCGGGTGTGCAGCAGGAAGCTAGGCTCGCTCCTTTTAAAAAACAAAAAACTCTTAAATCAATCGGGATTGCCTTGTGAAGAAACTTCCATAGGAGGACTACCATGTTTCAGGGAGTCGAATTAAACCATGTCCATTTGGCCCAAACCCAACGGGGATCGGGAGAACGAATTAGAACCCAAGTAGATTTGAAGGAGAACTCCCCACTTTGTTCCCTGGTCCAAACGACCAGATCTTCACTAGAATGGGTAGTGATCCCCTCTGACACTACATGTTAAAGAACATCGGTTGGGAAAGAAGGAGAGATTGGGGTGTCCGGGAGCATGTTGTTTTGATCAAGGATTTCCTGAATCTTCATGGAGTGGAGGTTGAGAGGGATCGGCCCATGAATCCTTGATTGGAGGGGGCCCAGGCCCGTCTAGTTAGATGTCCAAAGATTGTTACTGCCTTCCCTAGTAGTGGTCAATGGTTGTGTGAGTGGGTTTTTCAAGTCTACTAGAGACCTTCACTAAGGGCTCTAAATCTCTCTAAGCCTATTTATCCTTTTTGAAGAAGTCCTTAGTAGGTGGCTCAAGTCTCTATTCGTGTTTTGAAAATGCAAGCCATATCAAGTGCCGAAGGGTTGCCTATTGGTTTTACACCTTCTTTTCAAAAAAAAAAAAAAAAAAAAAACACCAAACATGATTTCCATTGAAGTGGCAAATGTATAAAACTAGATTTTTTTGGGCAAATACTAGAAACAAAGACCCGGACGGCGTGCCTATCATATCCTTATTAAACAGGCCACATGGCCACATGCTTTGCATATCCACATGCCTTGTATAGCCCCATGCCTTGTATAGCCACAAGCCTTGTATATCCACATGCTTTGTATAGCCACATGCCTTGTATAGCCACATGCCTTATATAACCACAAGCCTTGTATATCTAATTTCTATAGATAGATGATTCTATCTTTATCATTTACCTTGTATAAATGACTATAAATCTCTATATATTTAACCCCTTTGGGTTGTCTTAAATACACAGAAAACTAAAGGAGAATCGTTTCTCTTTGATTTCAGATTATTTTCTCTTTGCTTACATGGTATCAGAGCTATACCGATCCTGATCCAACACCTCCTTCATCATCGGTACCATCTCCTGACAGATCTTGCCCCTCCTCATCAGAAAACCCTGTTCCGGATCACCTCTTCTCCCCTTCTGCGCTCTAGCTACGTTAACGGCCCTGTCCGACCATCCCCAACCCCATCTGATCATCCCCAGCCCCCGTTTGATCATCTGCAGGCCTGTCCGACCATCCGCAGGCTCGTTTGATCATACCTAGGTTGTCTGATCATCCCCAGGCCTATCCGCACGAGCTACGCATGCACCTGCTACATCCGTCCGCACGTGGTCTCTGTCAGCACGCCCCTGTTGCATCCAATCACTCCTTCTACCTCCGTCCACATCTGCTGCCTCCTGCTGTCTCTGTCCAACCCCTTTTGCTGGTTGTTGTTCTATTCTGTTGTTGTTGTGTTGCCTATTCCAAGCACGTGCTATTGTTGTTCTGTTTCCTGCAAGGTACCTTCTTCCTTGGCGTGGTTTATATCACTTCCTATCATGGACAAAGACTCCCGTACAGAGGCCCCATGATGTAGTTTCGATGGTACCAACTACAATCTATGGGCCATTCACTTTCAGAGTTTTCTCAAGGGTTGTCATTCGTGGGGACTAATTGATGGATCTGTTACTGTCCCTCCTTCCACAGATGCTAACAAAGTGGCTGAGTGGGAAATAAAAAATGGACGGATTATTACCTGGATTTTTTATTCGATCAATCAGTCAATTTTTGTTAGCCTCTTGCCACATCACACTACTAAGGCTTTGTGGGAACATCTCCAGACTATTTATCAACAGAGTAATGCGACTCAGTTATACTGCCTGGAATAAGATCTGGTTCACCTTACTCAGGGTGATAAAAGTATTCAAACATTTTACGCTACCATTGTTACAATTTGGATAAAGATGACTATGATAGATCCAGAATTTCCTCATGACTTTAAAATCTTCCAATCAATGCGTGATAGTAAGCACGTTTGACAGTTTCTTATGAAGCCGCGTCCAGAATTTAAACATTGTACGGCTGATCTCCTAAACCATATCCCAACTCCTTCATTGAATTCGGTTATTAATGATTTATTGGTTGAGGAACAATGTCTAAAAGTTCTCTCTCCCACATCCCCAACTCAAGGACCATCTGATCTGGTATTCGCTGCATCCACCTCTGCACCAAACTGTAATTCCGCTCATTTAACTTATTGCGGCTGCAACAAAGCGGAACATGTCGTCACTTAGAGTAAAGATTGGTGTGTTTATTATAGACAGGCTGGTCATGATATCCAGGACTGCCGTTCAAGTGCCTATGCATTCTCTTTCGGCCGTGGACATGGTGGTTGAGGTCGTGGCCGTTGTCGTGCTCTTTCTAATACTTCTGCGAATTTTTCTTCTAAGCCTTCTGTTAGTGATATTGCATCTACTATTTCTACTAAAGGACCTTCCTCATCTTTGACTCTTGAGATGCTCCAGCAAATCGTGCAGGCTGTCTCCGCAGCCGAAATGTCAAGTATCTCCGCATCTTCTACATGGTTCTTCAATTCGGGTGCTTCCAATCATATGATTGGTGACATATCCCATCTTCACGACATTCATCCCTACACTGGAAATCAAGTTATTTCTACTGCGAATGGCACTAGACTACCCATTCAATCCATTGGATCATTGACTTGCTCTCTTTTTGCCTATTACCAGTTCACCCTTCGTGATGTGTTCCATGTCCCTAACCTATCTTCCAATTTAATTTCTGTTGGTCAACTTACATTCAATACTTTCTTAGTCATATTTCTGCCAAACTGTTATTTTGTGCAGGATCTGGCAACAGAGAAGGTACTTGGGAAGGGTTGACGGCATTATCGTCTGTATGTGCTGGACTTTGACCCGTGTTTGACTCTGGCTCGTTGTTTTTTCTCCATCATCATCAGATATTTGTTCGACAAGTAAATGTGAAAACTCTGGCACTTTCGCCTGAGTCATCCACATTCAAATCGGTTAATTCAGTTATTTTCTTTTGACATGTTAGGGAATATTTCTCTTAATAAAAGTGATTTGGATTATTATTGTTCTTCCTGTTGTCTTTTAAAGAGTAAGTGTATTCTCTTTCCTCTCAGTACTACAAAATCATCATCTATGTTTGATCTAGTGCATACTGATGTCTGGGGTCCTTCACCAATTATGTCACTCTCTAGGTTACAATACTATGTCATATTCATTGATGATTTCGCACGTTACACCTGGATTTAGTTTCTGCACTCTAAGTCACAAGTTTTTAAAAATCTCAAGTTATTTCACTTCATGGTGGACACTCAATTTCGGGTAAAAGTTCAAACTCTTGACTCTGACTCAGGGGGAGAATATCTCTCAACGTATTTTCGAACATATCTTCAGGGTTATGGGATTATTCATCAGACCACCTATTCTAATACTCCACAAAGGAATGGGGTGGCTGAACAAAAAAATTGCCCTGATGACAGCTATATGTGTTCCTCGTTCTTTCTGGGCTGGAGCAATGTTACATTCAGTCTACTTGATTAACCAAATGCCAACCAAAGTTCTGACCAGTAAATCTCCCTACGTTGTTCTCACTAGCTTACCTCCTATATATTCCACATTTTGTGTTTTTGGTTGTGTATGTTATGTTCACCTGGCATCATGTGAACGTAACAAACTATCTCCAAAATCAGTCAAATGTATGTACTTGGGCTTTGGAGAAACTCAGAAGGATTTTCGATGTTATGATCTAATCTCTCCTTTTGTTTGGGTATCACGACATGTTGTTTTTCTTGAGCATATTGCCTTTCATTCTTCTATTCCTCTTCCGCAAGCACCAAAGTCTCATGGTCTTACCACTTTTCCTGACATTCCTTTTGCCTTGAGTACTCTCTCTCGTCCGTTACAGGTTTACTCACGATAGCCATGTACAGATCCTCCACCTATTACTCTTCCTATTGTACCTGTTGCCAATCCAGAACCCACCTTGATACGTTGTTCCTCTCGTGTACATCGACGACCTGATCGCTTGATATACTCTATGTCTGCCATGAATGCTACTTTGGATATTGTATCTTTTCCTACTTCATACACTGAGGAAGCCACTCACGATTGTTGGAAGAAGGCTGTGACAGAAGAACTTACAACATTGGATGATAATCATATGTGGGACATTGTCACTCGACCCACTAACCAATAATTAATTGGTAGTAAATGGATTTATTTTGTAAAGCTCAAGTTTGACGGATCATTAAATCCATATAAAGCTCGGCTAGTATCTCAAGGATATAAAGAGGAACACGAAATTGATTATGATGAGACATTCGATCCTATGGCCAAGATGAAAACTGTTCGCACTCTTGTGGCAATATCATCCACTCGTTCTTGGCCAATCACTCAGATGCATGTAAAAAATTCTTTTCTTCATGGAGACCTCCAAGAAACAGTATATTTGAAACCTCTTCCTGATTATTTTATCCCTATCAATAAGGTATGTCGCCTTAAGAAAGCTCTATATGGCCTCAAATAACACCTCGAGCATGGTTCTAGCGCTTTCACAATGTTGTTACGGGTGTTGGATTTACCCAAGTGGTTATGACCCATCCTTATTTTTGTGCACTGCTGATCGCGGAATTATCATTGTTCTCATATATATTGATGACCTATTCCTAACTGGTAGCGATGCTACTCGCATCTTGGCATTAAAGGAAGTTCTGAAACCATCCTTCAAGATGAAGGACTTCGGCCATCTAACGTGGGATCCTGGTCAGCAAGCGTAAATAGCTTCATTAACGGATTAGAAGACAGTTCGAAGAACGTTCCATATGGTAGTGACGATGGTTATCTTCTTGCGCAACCCACATTATACCACCGTTTGGTTGGGAGTTTGGTTTACTTAATAATGACTTGCCCTGATATTGCCCACGTTGTCCAAGTTGTTAGCCAGTTTGTTTTCGTTCCTCGTACTCTTCATATGACTGTGGTGTTATGCATTCCTACGGCTACGTGAAACTCTAGATCGATCACTGCTCTTCTCCTCCAAGGAAACTTTGGACCTTTGTGCTTATTCAGATGCTGACTGGGCTGGTTGCGCTCTCACATGAAGATCGACCACTGGCTAATGTATTTTTATCGGCACTTATCTCATTTCTTGGAAGTGTAAGAAGCAGGCCACTATTTCTAAATCAAGCACAGGGGACGAATATCGAGCGATGTCAGCTACTTATAGTGAACTTGTTTGGTTACGTGGTCTTCTTTCTGGCTTGGGCGTTCATCTACAGAATCCTACTCCACTATATGTAGATAATCTAAGTGCCATTCAAATTACCTCTAACCCTATTTTTTATGAACAGAAAAAGCATATTGAAGTTGACTGTCACTACATATGAGAGAAGTTTTAGTCTGGGCTCATTTCTCTTTCACATGTTGCATCCCATGATCAGATTGCAGACATTCTCACTAAGTCCCTCACTTCTACACGTCACTCATTTCTAGTTGACAAACTATTCCTTGTCAATGGTTAGCATTAGTTTGAGGGGGGTGTTAGATAGGCCGCATGACCACATGCCTTGTATAGCCACATGCCTTGTATAGCCACAAGCCTTGTATATCCACATGCCTTGTATAGCCACATGCCCTTTTATAGCCACAAATCTTGTATATCTAATTTCCATAGATAGATGATTGTCTCTATCTTTTACCTTGTATGGATGACTGTAAATCTCTATATATTCAACCCCTTTGGGTTGTCTCAAATACGCAGAAAACCAAAAGAGAATCTTTCTCTTTGCTTTCAGATCATTTTCTCTTTGCTTATAATCCTATATAAAGGAGTTTCCCTTAATCTCTTTAATAGAACCCAACCCTGTTTTATCTAAAAGAAAACAATCCTTGACTAGCCTGGGGAGATTGGACACCTCCTTGAAGAATTGGTTAGCTTGCGACGAACTACCCTGTTTAGGCATACCATCTACCGGGCCGTTGGCCTCTCTTGAGATTTGAGAGATGCAAAATGTACCCCTATTACTTAGCCTCCCAATTCTGGATAGCTAGTATTTTCATTTCCATGCGCTTGGTTTTACACCTTAGATTTATAGGCGATACACTGATGTTCATGAAAGGAGGCATGTTAGTGTAGAGCCTAATGAAGTTCTTGAACAAATATGCATTAGATTCTAGTTACAACATCAACAAGAGACTTTTCAAAAGAGTTCTAGGGTTTCTAAATGTTGAGATTTTGAGCCACATCTGGGGGCCGCACGACTGGTGGTGGTCCCTGCTCAACCGGTCGTGGCCCCTGCTCGACTAGTCACGGACTGACTCGACTCAAAGTCTAGCAAGCATTGGATTTTTTGTTCCGAGGTGCTCAATCGGTCATGACCTATGCTCGATCGATCATGGGGTCCGCTCGACCGATCGTGCAGTCTGCTCGATCGGTCGTGGTTACACAGATTCGTTTCTGGATTTGATGCGGACTGCAGATTTTTGAGTCGGCTTTCGCAAGGGTATGAAAGAGAAGTTACTTAAACTATATATAGGTGTCCATAGGACTTTTTTAGGGATTAGGGATATTGAGAAATAATTCTAAGGTATGGGCATAGGGTTTTCTCTATACTTCCAAGGGAGAGGTTAGTATTTTGCCTTATAATCTTCATTTTTCTTCATAGTGGAAGTTTACATCCGTGGTTTTTACCCTAGTTTGGGGTTTTTCCACGTATATCTTGTGTTGTGGTTTGTTTTGATTACTTTGATCTGTTTTTAGTTTATATTTCTTCTTTTTTATTGTTTGTGGGTGAGACTAGATATTGGATCTCGATTCACTGCGTTGTTGGCGTGCAGCGCAACAATTAGTATCAAAACTATTGGTTTAGTTCGATTAAGAGCGATGACAGAAGAAGGGAAAACTAGAATTGAGAAGTTTTATGGTTCAAACTTTACCTTCTAGAAGATGCGGATGGAGGATTATCTGTATCAGAAGGACCTCTATGTTGCTCTAGGAGGAAAAGAGAAGAAACCAGAAAAGATGACATATGATTAATGGTTTTTACTAGATAGGAAGGCTTTAGGAATGATCCGACTCTCTCTGTTTAAGAGCGTCGCCTTCAATATATCCAAGGTGAAAATCATAAAAGAATTAATGGAAGCCCTAGCCACCATGTATGAAAAACCTTCCGTGTCCA
Source organism: Magnolia kwangsiensis (assembly GCA_037074715.1). Taxonomy (NCBI): domain Eukaryota; kingdom Viridiplantae; phylum Streptophyta; class Magnoliopsida; order Magnoliales; family Magnoliaceae; genus Magnolia; species Magnolia kwangsiensis. The sequence continues at coordinate 19,850,248 of CM073582.1, forward strand.
ACAAGGTTCATCTTATGAAGTGGCTATTCAACATGAAGATGTCAGATGGTGGGAACGTGGCTGAATATCTAAAGGAGTTCAATACAGTCACGAGCCAGTTGGATGAGGTCAGGGAGTTATTGATCTTATCCAGTCTGTCAGACAATTGGGATGGTTTGGTGATTGCCGTGAGCAATTCTTCAGGGTTGAGAAAGCTAAAATTTGATGATATGGCCGGTATAATTCTCAGCGAAGAATCTAGAAGAAAGACATCAAGAGTTTTAGGGGATTCAGTGAATGCTCTAAACGTTGAAGAAAGAGGAAGATTGCTGAACAAAGGAGGTAATAATCACAGGCATTCTAAGTCGAGAAAAAAGTCCAAGGAATCGAAAGACAAAGACAGGTGTTGGCATTGCGACAAGAAGGGGCACATGAAACGTGATTGCGGGTGCTCAAGAAATAAGAAAGAAGCTCTTAAGGTAGGAAGGATTTAGTGAATCTATCTGAGGAGAGTAATAAAGAGGCATTGATCTTGTCTCTTGATACGAGGAATGAGTCTTGGGGTATAGAAACGGGTACTTCATTTCATGTCACATCGTGTAAGGAACTTTTGCGTAACTATGTACAGGTGACTTCGAGAGAGTCTACCTAGGTGATGATGAGCCGTACAATATTGTTGGAAAGGGAGACGTTCATATAAATCAGAAAGACAGAACGACGTTGAAATCAAAGGATGTCAGACATGTACTGAGTCTAAGAAGGAATTTGATCTCAGTGGGGCAGTTAGCCGATACCAGTTATATGACGACATTCACCAGTGATTCTCGAAAGATCACAAAAGGTGCCTTGGTGATATCTTGAGGCAAAAAGAAAGGTACTTTGTACGTGACTTCAAGATCGTATAGTTCACTGCAGTCACATCAACTAGAGTGAATGGGCTTTTTTGGCATCAGAGGTTGGGACATATGAGTAAGAAATGGATGAAAGTGCTATCGTCAAAAGGGAAGTTACCAGGGCTAAAGTCTATTGACTTAGAATTCTATGAGGATTGCATGTATGACAAACAGAAGAGGGTAAGCTTCAAGAAGACAGGACGCACTCCAAAGACATCTGTTGGAGCTTGTACAACTGATGTATGGGGACCGGTACAGGTATTATCTCTTAGTGGCTCACGTTATTTTATTTCTTTTATTGATGATGTTAGTAGAAAATTGTGGGTGTATATCTTAAAGCACAAATCTGATGTATTTAATGTATTTAAGAAGTGAAAAGTTATGGTAGAAAATGAGACGGGTAAAATATTCAAATGTCTCAGATCTGATAATAGGGGAGAATAATGTGATAAGAGATTTGAGGAGTATTGTGCAGCAAATGGAATCAAACATCAAAAAATGATTCCAAGGACACCACCGGAGAATGGTGTGGCTGAGCACATTAACAGGACCATCCTTAAGGGGGCAAGGAGCACGAGGTTACATGTAGGTTTGCCTAAGACCTTTTGGGCAGATGCTATGAATACCGTCACATATCTCATCAATAGATGTCCGTCAGCACCATTGGATGGTGGGCTACCAGAAGAAAATAGACTGGGAAAGAAGTGAACCTTACACATCTTAGAGTATTCGGTTGCACTTCATATGTTCACATTGATGCAGAGTACAGAAACAAGTTGGATAAGAAGTTCAGGAGTTACACGTTTATAGGTTACAGGCAGCATGATTTTGGCTACAAGTTTTGGGATGCAGAAAACAGAAAAATCATCAGAAGCAAAGATGTTGTCTTCAATGAAAAAGTGATGCATAAGGACTGTGCAGGAAAATAAGGTCGAGGAAAAAGAATTCGTAGAGTTGGAAGAGTTACCGGACATGGGTGTTACAGCACCATAGGATGATCATGCATAGGAGCATTATGAGGCAGAGCCACAGACACCGGTTGTGAGGAGGTCTACTCGGGAGAGAAGATCCACGGTCCGATACTCACCCTCCTTACATTATATACTACTAACAGATAATGGTGAACCAAAGTGTTTTAAAGAGGCATTACAGTAAGATATACAGGTTAAGTGGGAGAAGGGCATAGATGATGAGATGTACTCTCTTGAGTCTAATCATACATGGGAGCTAGACACTCTACCCAAGGGTAAGAAAGCTCTTCATAACAAGTGGGTTTACAAACTGAAGGAGGAGCACAATGGTTCAAAATGGTATAAGGTTAGGCTGGTTGTGAAAGGGTTTCAACACAAGGTAGGTATCGATTTCACTAAAATATTTTCACATGTGGTTAAAATGTTTACAATTTGCATGGTCTTGAGTATAGTAGCTACAAAGGACTTACATCTAGATATTAAATAGCCTTTCTTCATGCGGACCTTGAAGAAGAGATATACATACATCAGCCGACAGTATACGTGGCACTAGGAAAGGACAACAAGGTGTGCAGACTAAAGAAGAGTCTATATGGCATGAAGCAAGCCCCGACGCAGTGGTATAAGAAGTTCAACAGTTTTATGTCGGGAAATGGTTTTAGGAGATGTCATGCAGACCACCGTTGTTACTTGAAGAAGTTTGATACGTCATACATTATCTTTCTTTTGTAAGTTGATGATATGCTTGTGGCTGGTTCAAGCATGAAGGACATCTCAGATCTCAAAAGACAACTATCTAGAGAATTTGTCATGATGGATTTAGGAGCTGCAAAACAAATCCTAGGCATGAGGATAAAGCGTGACAAGGAAAATAAGAAACTGGTTTTGTAAGACCCGTATCTTGGTCCGTACCTTTCCGTACACTTCCGCGGTCGTACCGGTCGAATTCCGGCAACTTTCGACCCTTAAACAATATCGACGCGCGACCTGGATTCATGTACCGACAACCCGAGTCGACTCAACCCGAGACCAATACCATAGCGACCGCACCGTCGCCGCGGTTCCGATACCGCGACTCGTGCGCCAAGGCGATACCCTGATCAAGAGATATGAGCCAACGTTCGGTGCGAGAAAACGCCGTGCGTTGCGAAAACCAAGGAAATCTCAACGATGTGTCACATCAATCACATCAATCCCATCAATCAATCACCCATCAAGCCATCACATGTCAAGTACACATCACTTCCATCTTTTTTTCCCAAGCAACCACAAAAGTCTCCCAAACCCATACCTCTCTTACACAAAAGCCAACAAAGTCTTCTCAACCCATACCTTTCTTACACAAACATCACTCACCCATCCATCCATCACTCTCTCTCTCTCCCTTTACATCACTCTCTCTCTTTCTCTCTTTCTCATTTCAAAAAAATCCAAGCAACTAAAATTGCAAGGGGCTCCCACGTATGGAATTCCCCAAGTCCCTCTAAGCTTCAAGTGGCCCACCTTCCTACCCCAAAATCCCCCATCTCAACCCTCCATTCCTCATCCTAACCGTTGAAGTTGAAGCCAAGGTGCCAAGGAACCCCTAGGAGCGAGAAGATCGGACGGTGGGTGCTTCTATAGGGTAGTTTTTATTGTTTTTATGGTGGACCAAGTGAGACTCACCGATCCATGGTTTGGATCTCACTTGGGACCCTTATTTGTGGCCGATGGACCACTTGGATCATCATGATCATTCCATGATGGGGCCAATCTCCATGGACCCCATCATGATGTTTATTTTCACTTAGAAAGGTCATCTAGACCGTCAATATCGGTGGAGAATGGATCTCCACCGTTGATTTACATTTCTAATGGTCCCATGTGCAAGGGATCCATTTATTGTATGTTTCATTACAAGGGAGGGCCCATAAGGACGGGGACCCTCCATCACAAGCCGTGTCCCACTCTCCATGTCTCTCTCTCTATTTTATTTTATTTTATTTTATTTATTGCAAAAAGGATGGTGTGGCCCACTTGAATGGATCCCATCTTGATGTATGTATTTTATTCAAGTGGGGCCCACCTTAGATGTTGTTTCCATGCCGCCCATCATGTGGTGGCCCACTTCATCAGGCCCACCACAAGTATTTTTTTTTTTTTAAGCCAGCCGTCCAGCGTCCTAGACGCTGGACGTTTCTAAGGAAGTGAGATAAAGAAGAAAAAGAAAGGAAAAAGGGACCTTTTTGGTGGCCCACTTGTATAGGCCCCACCTTGATGTTTTTGTCCTATCCAAGCCGTCCATCCTCTTACCCACGGCGTTCTAGCCGTTGGGTAGAAGTTTGGAGCTGATCCAATCACCTGGTGGGCCATAGCGTTGAATGTTGAGCCCTTACCATTCAATCTCCATTTTCTTATTTTATTTCACCTACAAGCATCAAAAAAATTCGAACTCTGGACCCGTTCCGACTGTTGCGGGCCACTGAACGTAATGGCTGGAGTGGATTTCCCGATTGCGGGCCCACGCGTGGTTTTTAGCAAAGTAATTGAAATTGAAAGTGAGAGAGAGGAGGGTGAGCAGCCAAGTACGGCCGCTGTCAGGCCAGCGCAGGCAGCGCCTGCGCTGTTGCTGCACGGCGTGCGGAGACGTGGTCCCACGGCCTCCTGCCGTGGGCCCCACCTTGATGTTTGCATGCCATCCAAACCTTCCATGAGGTGGGCCGCCCCAGTGGCGGGCCCCCCTCCAAAAATGAAGCAGATCCAAAACTCAGGTGGCCCACACCAAGTGAAACAGTGTGAATTGAAATTTTTCATTAAAATCCTTTTGGGGCCCACTGACGTGTTGGATCAAGTTGAAATTTTTGTTGCCCGTTCATACAGGTCTGCATTACCTTATGAACGGGTTGGATTTCAAATAAACATTAAGGTGGGCCACATTTGTGGGACCCAAGTGGATGTATGTGCTAAGTCCACCGTCCAATGGACGGTGGCACCCACTGTGATGGCGCCCCCCCCCCCCCCCCCCCCCCCCCCCTTTGCTTGCGTGCCTCCACCGTCCAGCGGACGGTGGGGCCCTGGGGAATGTGTGTGTTTTTATCCGCACTGTCCATTGGACAGTGGGACCCACCATGATGCATGTAATGCATCTAAACCGTCCGTCCACTTAGGGAGATCATTTTAATGCATGAATTTTTAGGTGGGTGGGCCATTCATTTGGGTTTGGGCCATTTAAATTGTTATAGGCCTATGTGCTAGGCCCAATTGAAAAAAAAAAAAAAAAATAAATAAATAAATAAATAAAAAGGGGCTATGGGCTAGGCTCACTTGGCTTATGAAACGCTTATGGGCTAGGCCCATTGGATCCACTTAAGGCCTAAGATCCTAGGCCCATTTAATGTACTTCAAGGCCCATGTAATTGAACCTTTTTGTGGAAATTTTAAAAGGTCTATGGAAGTAGGCCATTTGATATGTTGTAAGGCCCATGGGACTAAACCCATTTGATTATAAAAGGGTCCCTGGAATTAGGCCCACTTTGATATGCATGCAAACTCATGGATTAGGCCCATTAGAATTGTTTAAGGCCTAAGGATTTAGGCCCATTCGACTCATATAAGGCCTCTTGGTTGAGGCCCATTTGATATACATTTGGGGGCCTAATTGGTGTGGCCCATTTGATATATATTAGACTCATGTGACTAGATCCAATTGATGCAATCCAAGGCCCACGGGTTTTGACCCATTGCAATGCACTTAAGACCCATTGGTGTGGCCATTTATATGGCCCATGTGATGAATAAATGGCCCATAAGATATGGCCCATCTGATGAATAAAAGGCCCATAAGATATGGCCCATTTGACATATGTGTAAGGCCCAATGGGAGGAACCTAAGGTCCATTGCAATATGTAAACCCAATACCGATTATGTAACGGTGTTTAAGAAGATTGTACCTGGAATGCAATGATGGTTTGACGTCCACATTGCGAGTGTAATGTTGGTTGGATGTCCACATTACGACTCTCCTTAGGGCCCATTACTAGCCGTACTTGCCTTGTATAGGCCGTCCAGGCCCATCTGCATCGTAAGATAATTCATTTCGTTATAACATGTTTAGTATAGTTTCATGACCCATGATCATACGCATCATATGTATGCTTGATATGAGGATTGACTGATCATAGCATTTGCCTTCGGGCAGGTTGTTTATGGGCTTCCGGTTAGGCGGTGTTACCCTACATGAGCGCACGGTATGCGCAGGATTGGTTGCATGACTGGATAGCGTGATTCATGCATTCTGCATTTGTGTGACATGGTTGTTGTACGCCCTAGCGACATCAGGGCCATAGCCTCCACAGACGCATCGTGGTTGGCAGGATTGGATACCGGAAATCTTGACTTACATGGGGTACTATAGATATCCCTGGGTGAAAGTCCCTAAACCCTTATGGTACCAAGAGGTTGCTCCAACGTCTAGACCGAGTGGGTAGATGAGCGTTGAGTGCCGATTACCAGACGGTTACGCTCTCCACTGTGTCGTGGTCGGTTGGAAGGGGGTACGGCCTTACCCGCCCGAGTGTAGGGGGCAATGCTAGGCTGAGTTTGACCAGCTCGAGGAATGGGTCCGCTATCGACGAGTCGCGCCTGATATTGGCAGACGGATAGTGAGGTCTCTTCCACTTACCTTATTGCGCGCGATGTGGCGGCAATCTGGTTTAAAGTGTACTAGACCCCGGTGATATTCCATTACTATGAGCTGTATTGACGTGTGGACATTGATGAGTATCTGTATGCTTGAGTTGCATGGTACATTGCATGGCCTTGGGATGGCCGATACCATTCATGTCTTGCATTGCATAGCCTTGGTACGGCTCATGACGTTTTGGTTCCATCTGCATATTCCGTATTACTCTGACATTGCATTCATATTACTACCTTGCGCACACACTTTCACCACCCTCTAAGCTTTCTGTAAGCTTATGCACGATCGTTGCGTGCAGGTGACGTTGGATCGCAGCAGCGTTGAGGCAGGAGCGCGTTGCTGGTCATTTTGGAGTTTTCTGTTATTTACCCTTGTATTTCCCTTTATGCCCATTGTATTTGTAAAATTTTTGATCATAGTGGAAATGTAATGGAGTGCTTGGTTGTTGTTTGTGGGTTATGCCTTTGGTTATGCTTATTACAAAACAAACTGGTATTTGAAATCCTCCTCGTAGCGTCCCAGGATCGGAACCTGGCGAATGGGAGCTAGGAGCCGAGAATGGGGTTCTACGGAGGCTGTCGGCGCCGGATTCGGCGATCGGGAATTTTGTGAGCCCGGTTTCCGAGTTTGGGGCGTGACAGGTTTTGTCACAATCAGAGTACATAGCCAAGGTAGTTGGTCAATTCAATATGGGAGGTGCTAAGACGGTTAGCACTCCATTAGCTAACCACTTCAAGCTTTCTAAGGAGCAAGGTATAAAGACGCGGGAAGAATGAGACTACACGACTAAAGTCCCATACGCGTCAGCTATTGGGAGTGTCATGTATATTATGGTTAGCACGAGGCCAGACATTGCTTAAGCAGTAGGAGTTGTTAGCACATTCATAAACAACCCCGGGAAAGAATATTGAAAAGCTGTGAAGTGGATTCTTAGATACCTCATAGGTACTAAGGATGTAGGGCTAAGTTATGGTGGATCAGAAATCAAACTACAAGGCTATGTGGATTCAGATTTTGCAGGAGATTTCGACAGCAGAAGAAGCAGTACATCTTATGTCTTTACTTTAGGTAGTGCTACAGTCAGTTGGGTCTCTTAGTTACAGAAGATAGTATCGATCAGTACAAAAGGAGCAGAATATGTTGCGGCTACCGAAGCGTGCAAGGAGATGGTGTGGAGCAAGGTTTCATGGAAGAGTTGGATAAGAAGTAAGAAGATTGTAAGCTATACAGTGACAATCAGAGTGCAATACACTTGGCTAAGAATTCAGTCTTTCATTCAAGGACCAAGCATATTGCCATCAGATATCACTTCATACGTTCATTATAGAAAGATGGATCGATTGCTCTGGAGAAGATTTATACAAGTGAGAATCCTACGGATATGCTGACCAAGGCGGTCACACGGGAAAAGCTGAAGATCTATTCATTTTTTATTAGTCTTCAGGCTTGAAGGCGGGGAGGTGGTATACTCCGGATGTAAAAAATGAAGGTTTATGACAATGTGTCTCCAAGTGGGAGATTGTTGAGATGTTCGTGGACTGGCTCGACTCAAAGTCCAGCAAACATTAGATTTTTGGTTCCAAGGTACTCGACTGGTCATGGCCCATGCTCGACCGGTCGTGGGGTCCGCTCGACCGGTCGTGGTTATGCAGATTCGTTTCCAAATTTAATGTGGATTGTGAATTTTTTAGTCAACTTTTGCGAGGGTGCGAAGGGGAAGTTGCTTAAATTATATATAGGTGTCCCTAGGGATTTTCTAGGGATTGAGGATATTGAGAAATAATTCTAAGGTGTGGGTAAAGGGTTTTCTCTGTACTTTCAAGGGAGAGGTTAGTATTTTTCCTTGTAATCTTCATTTTTCTTCATAGGGAAGTTTGCATCCGTGATTTTTTACCCTAGTTTGGAGTTTTTTCACGTATATTTTGTCTTGTGGTTTGTTTGAATTGCTTTGATCTATTTCTAGTTTATATTTTTTCTTGTTTATCGTTTATGGGTGAGACCAGAGATTGGATCTCGGTTTACTGTGTTGTTGGCGTGCTGCACAACACTAAAAGGGTGGAGCAAGGGAGAGATTCAAGGATTACTCAAGTCTGGTAAGTCCTCTCTCTTTGTAATTTCTGCTTTCATAGTGAAGATTTGTCGCTTTATGTCATGGTTTTTTACCAAAAGAGTTTTCTACATTCAATATGTGTTCTCTTGTGTTTGCTTGGTGCTCTTAGATTATTATTCTAAATCCATCTCTGTGTGATTCTGCAACAAAATCCCCAATAAGTGACCCAAACTGGCTGTATAAGTATGGCCTAACAATCATATTTCCAGATGTTGTAGTGATGGGTACCACTCGGGGACGTGATAGTGAATAGCCTTGAGGGTCTAGACATAAAACAATTTAGACAATCTTTGAAGGGACCAGCAGATTTTAACATTTTACTAATCTTATCTTTTTGTTCTTTATGTGCCTCAGTATTAATAGTCCTTCCACTAATCATTGGGAGCATTATTGCTTTTTAATTGACTATTAAAAATTGAAGGTCTAAGTTTGTTGGTTGTAGCATTGTGAACATATCTCTAAGTTTAGATTTAGAGGAATGGTAATGTAAATAATCTCTTGGAGAGAGTAAAGGGTAACTTTTTTATTCTTATTGTAACACCCCAGATTTTTACCAGCCTGGAGTTAGACGTCCTTAGGCAACGGGTCAACCATAACACCTTGGCAACCTCTTAGAACTCAATTCCAAAGCCAAAGGAATCATTTAGAACCCAATTCTTTAGAAATTTAACGTGAATTAGTCAGCGCTACACTAGATTTCCTGTAAAATTAGCACCAACCACTTTAAATACGATCTGTAAGACCCAAAACCTCTAGAATTGCTACCACTACGTTACCCTAAAATCTAGTATGCAACTCTAAACCCAGTTGTTCCCGGGAATGCTTTGTAACTTCGTATTGGATCTAGACGGCACGTCGAAAGTCTGATAGCGATGAACTTAGACCATTATGACCGCCTAGTTGGACTTGACAATTATTTCGAAAATTAAGCCCAACCGATGTCCTGAGACCATTTCCTTGTGTCCGGAGTAAAGAGAGTGAGAAAAGGAAAATTTTTAGAAAATAAATTAGAATCTGGAACGTTTCACTTGCGCGTTATTTTTAAGCGTTCTGACCATCAGAATTCGACCAAATTACTCCCTCGGATCAGGAAAATTTGCCCTTACATGTCCAAGGACTTGTGGCCTTAATCAGAGTTTGGTAACCGTTGAATTGACACTGGTCATCCACGGACGATCTGGAAATCCGATCGGACTGAAAACCTAACTGACTAAAGATCCTATGTTAGTGAGCTTAAGTCCGACCGCAATTGATAACAGGACCTCTAGAAATGCTCCATTAGATCAGAAAGATCCTGATTTGGTTATAACCTAAGTATACCTTGACTTGGAGTCCGTTTTCGTTATGTTTGGGCTTATAAAAGGGCCTTAAACCCTTAGCTTTCTAACCCATATGAATTTCCCAAACCCTAGAGTTTTAAGAGAGAGAAAAGAGAGAAGTGAGGGAGAAGTTGGTGCCGCTTCCTAGGATTCTTCCTAGTCTCTCTACGTGCCTCATCCACCCTTCTGCTTCGCTATTCCGGTGTTTCTAACTTCATTCCTAGGTAAGAAATCCCAACCTTAACCTGTTCTGAAGCCTAGAATAGTTCCAATGATATTATAGCTAACTTGTTTCTTGCCATAGGTAGCGTATCCGCCGTTGACGAAGACATGTCGTCTGAATCACATCTTATACGTATTTTTCGGTTTAAGGTGCGGACTATATACGTTTAGGTTATGGTTTTCAAGACTTTCAATGTTAAGTAATGATTTATTCTTTCTTAGGATGTTATTTCACATTTATAAAGTGCTGTCTATTTCATTTTTCAGTTGTACGTTAATTATGTTGAATATACTGTATTCCTCGTATTTGTAGAAAATACCGTATACGTATAGAATTTAGATTTGTATTCAACATGATTATTTGCCATGTATATATGCTTGTTACATGTGTGACAACTCCTTAGCGAAAGGACTTGTCCTAAATCACGCCACGGCCAATATACGCTATACATGTAAAAGTGTGTAGCCCATATGTTTGTGAAAATGTCTAAATGAATATGGAACCCGGATTCATGCATGCCATGATTATCCATCGTGGGTATATACAGGTGGTATATGGGGCAACTCCCTAGTGAAAGGATTTGGCCTAATACATGTATAACCAACATACACATGTATGATAATGTATGTATTCTAAGTGTTTGTGAAAATGACTGAATGAGTATGGAATTTGCTTTCATGCTCACCATGACTAATTGTCATGGATATATGATTGTTGTATGGGCGATAACCCTTTGACGAAAGGATTTGCCCTAATACGTATGCTAATGGATACATAATATGTACGATGTAATGTGTAGACTAAGTGTATGTAAAAGTGTCTGAATGAGTTAGGAGTTAGTAAGATGTACTTATATGCGGGTTGAGATATTATTTTTGTTCATTTTTGGAGTATACATGTATTTAGTTAACCTAGTAACATGTTCACACTCTGGAGATTTACAATTAATTATACATTTTATATATTTATCACAGTCTTCCGCTTGAGAAACTTAACTGTCTCTGGAGTATGATATGTTGTTTTGGTCTAATCCCACTCATGTTTTCTGCACTAATATAAACAACATTCATCCATCATTTAAAATGTTTCATAAGTGATGTTCTAGAACTCGGGAGTGGAGTTTATGCTCGACCCTCAATTTTCAGGATGTTACACTTATTCAAGTTTAATTAGAGAGAGAGAGAGGGACAATTCACCCTCAAATCCATCTATGAGGTGCACATGCTTTCTATGTCAAGTTACTTTTATTTCGTTTACTTTTTTTAAAGAGAAATTTTCTTCTTTTTTTTTTCAAAAAAAAAAAAAGAAGAAACCTTGGCTATGATGTACAGACCGCATATATTTCGGGCTACCCCTCCGACACAAAAAGGAGGGGGCATCCTATCATAAAGATGAAACTGTGCGAAACAACTCAAAATTTCCTTTATCATTCCTAGACCTGCCTAGACGAGGAGGAGCTCCCCTTTGGACAGGAGTGGGAGGGCAGATACCTGGTTAAACTCCATGTTCACTTGGCTTTCACTACCCAGACACATCAGCCCATCTGCCAGTCTGTTAGTTTCCCTCGGGATGTGTCGAATAGTGATAGTTGTTAATCTCTGCATTGCTTCAATCTTCTTCTTCCAATAGTAGACACTCCATGGAGTTGGTCTTTCATTTGAGAGTAAGCCCACTGTTACTTCCGAGTCACTTTCCACTTGGATCTTATGAAAACCTTTTTCCAAGCAATGATTCATCCCATCCACCAATGCTTTAACTTCAGCCTGGAAGTTGGTTCTTAGACCGTAGCCTTTGGAGAAAGAGAAGAGTAGCCGCTATTTTTCGTTTCAAAAGACTCCTCCACTACCTGAGAGGCCCAGGTTTTCTCAAGAGGAGCCGTCCACATTCAGTTTCACCCATCCCACCATTGGCCTTGTCCATTTGATGATATAAGGGGGCAATATGCTACCTTGGATGGAGTTGATGCCTAGGTCATGGATGGTTTATTGACTACTGTGATCTCTACTTGGCGCAAGAGGGTTTGAGGAGACAATTATTGAGAACCATCTTCAGATATTGTTAATAGAACGGTCCACTCTCACCTGAATTTCTTTAAATATCTTCTCATTTCTTGCATTCCATATCTCCCAGAAGATTAGAGCTGGGCCTAACCCTTTGAGGATCCCAATGCTGGAGTGATTGTTGGCCATGCTCCACCATTGTGATGCCCAATGCTGGAGTGATCATTGGCCATGCTCCACCATTGTGACGCCCGATGCTGGAGTGATCGTTGGCTAGTTGGAAATGAAATTGATAGGGTGGAGGAGAAATACTTATATTTCGTCTACTTAAGCTTGCATTTCTATATGTGTTTCTTACTTCATTGTTGTGTTTTTGGATGGTGCTTGGTTTACACACACACACACACACACACACAGACTCACACATAGGGGCCATGCCAAGAAGTTACATAATTCATAATTGAATCCACAAGTGGGCAATCACCCAATGAAAGGCAATTTGTGAACATGAGGCTGCAGTTTCTTCTATTCATTACAAGTCGCAAACTTTCACCCTTTAGAGAACTGAATCTATGGTTATGCTAATGGAGCATTCTTCAATAAGTATGATGGCAGCCCAAAGTACTTTCATGAGAGCTCACCTTAGCCTTTTGCCAAACGAGTTTGAAGGCAACCACAACTGCTGTAATGTCCCATCAAACATTTGATCAACACTTAAGGGGTTTCCGCTTTCCCTTTCCATCAAGAAATTCCCTTCAAACATGCCTAGCTACTGTTAATCACTTCAACATTATCTCATCGATCACTAGCTTGCTACCTTATTGGAGCATACCCCCATGTTTTAAGAATGTCTAAATAGGAAACACCTCTTATCTAGGCAACTTAGTCCATGCACGTAGAGGAAACCTGTCCGTTTTAGGGAAATTTCTCCCTCACTAGCAATCAGACGATACCATCTTAGCTTGACATATTGGTACTCTTTAAAGGCCACACCACCTCAATGTCATGGGTGTGGAGGCCCTTGAAGGGACAATCATTTGGCTCATCTTGTACATTGTATTTTGAGACATTAAGAATAATCTCGAGTCTTGGAGAGAAGTGTATAGGGCTCTGGAGTAGTTTACAATATGGTAGAGTTGTATAGATTCACGTTATTTAAGACAATTCATCAAAGTTATAATCTTTTCAACTTATTGTAATATTTCACATTTGCTTTGTCATGTTCTCTTGAGTTCTCTTGTATCTCACTAAGCCTGTGGTGTGCAACACTTGGTGGCATAAGTGGGAGTTACACTGGCTTGGTAGCATTGGGGAATTATATGATCAGTGATGCACGGGCAAGGTTGCTAGGAGTAAGTCCATGAAAGTTGGTATCGAAGTCTAGTCTATCTCATGCATCATGTCGACATCGGAGGTGATTACGATCAAGAATGTTGAGAAGAGGCATGATTCATCCAAGCATCATAAGAGCTATCATCAAATGACTCAAGGTGAAGTATGGTTTCTAGTTCATTGGAGTTTAGCAAGTTAGAGTTTTCTGTGGTTGAAGGTGATGTTAAGCTTCAAACTGAAGTTGTCCTTGGTAGTTATATTCAGCTAAGGGAGAATATTTGTGTGTCCTTTATGTGTGCAAAATACAAGTGTCAGCTGGATAGAAGAGGTGAAGTTCAACCCTCTTAGTCTTCTTCCCTCCCTTTAGAACAACGTCCCAGTCCTAGAGGAGCATGTGCACAGGCTCGTGGGCAGTGGAGAATGCAACATGTGGTTGGAGGATTGGACTGGCCTCGGCCTACTTGCTTCCTGGGGCATGCATCCTATCTAGGAGCCCCTAGAAGGGATGAAGGTGAAGGTTATCCTCGACAACAAAATCTCTAGCTGATTTCTTGCCACAAGTGGTGCTGGACCATATCAAAGATGAAGTGCTCACCTCTATCCAAGGGGAGGACCTGTGTGTGGCCACTCGAGTCATCAGGGCATTTCTCTGTGAGATTGACGTGGGAATTGTGCATATCTCTTAGGGTGCGTAGAGGTTGGCCAAAATGGATCTGGCACAAGAAGATGCCGCCCATGATTTCCAACTTCATCTGGAAGATTTTGCACAGAGAAATTCCTGTGGATTCGAGGGTGCAATCCAAAGGCATCTAGTTGGCCTCTAAGTGCAGTTGGTGCATCATTGAGAGTGGAACCCATCCAAACGTGGAATCATTAGACCACCTTTTCTCCTCGGGCCAATTGGTAACCCATGTATGGTCCTATTTTAGTTCGTTGTTTGAGGTCTTGTTCATGGCCAACTAACATCTAGTGGGATGGATCACTCAATGGTACATGGTGGGTGGCCTTCACTTGAGATCCATTTTCTATTTTTCGTGGTTTTGTTCCCTGCCTCATTTTTAAGGAGCTTTGGATGGAGAGGAATGGAAGTTGCTTTGAAGGGAACAGGGTGAATGCTAGTAGAACTATCTCTCATATCAAGAGATGGTTACTTTGAATCAACCAGTCCCTCCCACCTCTAAAAGACTCCAGCCTGTTTGGGAAGATTACTCTCCAATAACTGGGTATTGTTTCAAGCTTCCCCAACAGAGAAACCCTCTTGATTGTTAAATATCTTAGGCCGATGGAGGGCTAGGTGAAAGTCAATGACGATGGCTCTGCACATGGCAACCCGGGGCTGTTAGGATGGGGTGGTGTTTGTAGAGGTTGGAGAGGTGAATTCCTCTTTGCCTTCTTGAGAAGGATCTTCTTCTGCGTGACTTTCGGGTTTTCCAACATAATGGTGGAGGGTGACTCCAAAGTGGTTGTTGAGTTGCTGAACAAGGAGTCCTCGAAGTAGCGATTGTGCTATTTGTGGGCCAAGGTTGCTATGCTAAAGCGGAAAGCCCAGGTATGTATAGTTCATATTCCGAGAGAAGCAAATAGCATTGTAAATGGTTTGGCCCGCATGGGGAGTGAGACCCAGGGGGATAGGTTTTCCCCATTGATGTCGGACCTCCCCCAAACTATTTGGGGGAACCTCCTTGATCGAGTGGGCTGGGCAACCTAAGGGTGGGTGTTGACCTTGAGTAACCTGGGCGAGTTTTGAGTTTTTATGGTTTATACGTTATAAGATAAGTGAACCTAAGGGTCCTTTGTGCCTTAGGTCTGCCCGAATGTAAGATCCCCTTATATAGCCCCTCTATTCAATAAAATTATCTTTCCCTTAAAAAAAGTTTGTATTCCAAAGTAAAGAATATTACAACATAGAGCAGTGGAGCCTTAAATGATTCCCTTATGTATAGGCCCAAGAAGATTCTTTCCTTTGCATTTCAAGGTAAGGATTTTGCCAAGTGACATTCATCCAATGATAAGGAATCCTTTAAAATTGTTCTAGATTCTTGAATAAAATACTAGATACCAAAACTTATTAAACTTAAAAACCTTCCAAAGATCTCTACAAAATTTAAACTCAGTACACTCACTCTAGATTACTTTATATCGCTCTACACACTATATATAAGCCTCTTATGTACAAAATGAGCCTAAACGGCTAAGTCCTTACAAGAGACTCCATAACGTGACGTCAAGCTCTTGAAAGAGCCTTTTAAATGCACAGAGGAGCAAATTGTGTGTTTAAAGAATTCTCTCTTTCATAGGCATAGTTTTTTCCATAAGAAGATATCATTTTTCCTAAGCTCCAACACATTCTTTTCAACATGTGCACCCTCTCCCTTTTTCTCCTTCTACTTTGGCTAAAGTACTCCCCTACATCTATCCTTAATTGGAGTTAAGGGGATTCCCATGGATCAATGATGTAGAATATGTTAAGGGCAATCCTATGGAGGGCTAAGATTGTGCGAAATTTTCCATATGGCTTGAGATGGGGGAAAAATGACAAAATGCGCATTATAGCTTTGAAGGGCCATAACTTCACAATTGTTTAACAGAATTGCACATTTTATATGTCGTTGGAAAGCTATCAGTGAGATTTGCATCATGGTCAATTTCCTTTTGGCCCCTGAATGGTTTTCTAAAATAAGGTTGTTTTGGGAGTTAATTTTGAGGTTAAATTTATTATTTGCCACTTTTAATAAGTTACAGGTTTTATTATGTTTAAAGTATTCTTCTAGAGTATTTTACAGTTTGAAGAAGTCCAATTATATTTTTATATATTGTTTGAGCCATCTAAAAAGAGTTTCAAATCAATTTAGAAATTGCTTACTATTTTGAGTAAGTTTATTATGTTGGGGTTTGTCATATAGGAAGAAGTTGGTGATCTCTTCCTTACCCTTTCCACTAGACAAATGTTACACTAGGTGGTATTTGAGTGTGGTCTTTCCTTGGATCAATGGTTCTAATAGCAGGTCAGTGACAATAATCGTATGGATGGTGCTTCGAGGAATCAAACATTGATTTTGGAGAAGTTCGAGGTCTTTTAAAGGAAGATGTAATTAGTGATTGCTTGGTTAACTGAGGCCATGGAATGCTTACTAAGCCAACATGACGAACGCCCCACAACTATTGAATGGACTTACAGTCAATCAGTTTATGGTGAAGTAACCATGCCAATTTAATGGTCACAATCATTTGGAGCGAGGTGCTTAGGGACCTAGATGCTTTTTGGAAAAGCATATATCAAAGTTCAAGGTCTTTCAAAGGAAGATGTAATCGGTGATTGCCTGGTTAACTGAGGCCATGAAATGCTTAGTAGACCAACGCACCGAACGACTCACAACTATTGAATGGACTTACAGCCAATCAATTTATGGTGAAGTAACCATTGGGAAAAAATGGTTTATGGTGAAGTAACCATGACAATACATTGGCCACAATCATATGGGGATGCTTAGGGACCTAGATGCTTTTTGGCAAAGTAGATATCGAAGAAAAAAGAGATTATCTGCATGATGAATGTGAAGAATGAACCTATGCAGATTAAAGAGTGCCATTTGAGGAATCCACAGTCAGATTACTTGATGGAGACACATATGAATCGATTCCTCTAGAGGTGAACCAAAGCCAAACAAGACATGCTAAAAAAGGAAAATCATTACAATGGGCTACTAGCATTCTGAAATCAAGTATGGCTATTTTTCAAGTGGAGTGGCTGATGTAAGACAAAACAAGGGCAATCATATGGAGGGCCAAGATCAAGAGAAAATAGGCTGTATGGCTTTTGGCAGAGAAAAAACATTGGCATAACATGCATTATAGCTTCTGACGACCATAACTTGACAATTGTTTATCGGAATTATGCATATTGGTGTCGATGGAAAGTTTTTAGTGAGCTCTTTGTCATGGCCAATACCAAAGACAATTGGTCCATGGATGGATTTCCAAACTAAGGTCATATTGGTGTTAATGGAAAGTTTTAGGAAAGTTAACTCTTTGGAGAAAATCATGACTTTAAGGTTGTATGATCCATGTCAATTGCATTTTAAAGAGATGACATTCATTAATTTTAATAACATTTTATCTTTTATAGGTTTTTTTACCTTATGGATTTAAGGCTTCCCTGCAGATTCGAGGTTTATCATAGAGGAAGAAGATGGTGATCTCTTCCTCCCCCTTTCCACAACATACCCGCTATGCGAATCCAAGTCATTTCCTCTTCTGTACAGAAGATGAGTCTTTCCTTGTGATATTCAAAGTGTGCAATGTTGTTAATGCGAAGGTGAAATCCTCTCTCATTGAGAAAAACAGACTTATTCCATGGCAAACTAAGAGTAATGTGTCCATGCCAAGGTGAATGTCCCTTCGGTTCTAAACCATAACCAATACTCTTCCTCACATGCAGGAGGTGAAACATCCCTTAGATGAATATTATAATATTTCTCACCTTGGCTCACCATGGTTTCAATAATGAATATTATCCCAACTTCCTTTTGGACATAATGGCCTTCTAGGATTCTATTAATATATAGTTTCACATAGTGCACTACTTACCTCATCAGTTGCACAGCACGCCAACAATGTAGTGAACCGAAATCCAATATCCGGTCTCACCCACAAACAATAAACAGAAAGAAATATAAATAAAAAATAGAATTAAAGAATTCCAAGCAAACTACAAGACAAGATATACATGAAAAAATTCCAACAAGGATAAAAAACTACGGATGCAAACTTCCACTATGAAGAAAAACGAAGATTACAAGGCAATATACTAACCTCTCCCATGGAAGTACATAGAAAATCCTTTTCCCATACCTTAGAATTATTTATCATTACCTAGAAAAGCCCTAGGGACACCTATTTATAGTTTAGGCAACTTCTTGCAGTCCGTATAAAATCCGAACTCAAATCTACGTAAGCTCGACTGGTGGGGTGGAGTCTACTACCGGTCGAGCGGCACCCTCAACCAGTTGAGCACATACCATGACTGGTCGAGCACCTCGAAAATCCAAAATCTTAACTCGATGGAAAACGAGGCGAGCCAGTCCTCGACTAGTCGAGTGGGCCACTCGACCGGTCGAGCAGGGCACAAGCGGCCCCCAGATGTGGCTCCACATCTCAACAATCTCCCACTTGGAGACACATTGCCATAAACCTTCGTCTTCTACATCCGAAGTGCACCACCTCCCCGTCTTCAAGCCTGAAGGCCAATCAAAGTTGAATAGAGCTTCAGCTCCTCCCGTGTGACCACCTTAGTCAACATATTCATAGGATTCTCACTTGTATGAATCTTCTCCAGAGCAATCGATCTATCTTCCAACAACAAACGTATGAAGTGATATCTGATGGCAATATGCTTGGTCCTTAAATGAAAGGCTGAATTCTTAGCCAGCTGTATTGCACTCTAACTGTCATTGTATAGCTTATAATCTGCTTGCTTCTTACCCAACTCTTCCATGAAACCTTGCATCCATACCATCTCCTTGCATGCTTCTGTAGCTGCAACATATTCTACTTCCATTGTACTGATAGATACTATCTTTTGTAATTGAGAGACTCAAATGACTACAACACTACCCAGCGAAAAAACATAACCTGTAGTGCTGTCACGCCCCAAACTCGGAAATCGGGCTCACAGAATTTCCGATCGCCGAATCCGGCGCCGACAGCCTTTGTAGAACCCCATTCTCGGCTCCCAGCTCCCATTCGCCAGGTTCCGATCCTGGGATGCTACGAGTAGGATTTTCAATGTCAGTTTGATACGTAATAAGCATAACCAAAGGCATAACCCACAAACAACAACCAAGTACTCCATTACATTTCCACTATGATCAAAAACTTTACAAGTACAATGAGCATAAAGGGAAATACAATGGTAAAGAAACAAAAACTCCAAACGCTTTGCAACGTGCTCCTGCCTCAGCGCTGCTGCGATCCGACGTCACCTGCACGCAACGGTCGTGCATAAGCTTACAGAAAGCTTAGAGGGTGTTGAAAGTGTGTGCACAAGGTAGTAATATGAACATGTAATGTGAGAGTAATGCAGAATATGCAGATGGAACCATAATATCATGAGCCGTACCAAGGCTTATGCGATGCAAGACATGAATGGTATCGGCCATTCCAAGGCCATGTGATGTGCAATGCAACTCAAGCATACAGATCCTCATCAATGTCCACATATCAGTACAGCTCAAATATGGAATATCACCGGGGTCTAGTACACTCTAAACCAGATTACCGCCACATCACGCGCAATGAGGTAAGTGGAAGAGACCTCACTATCCGTCTGCCAATATCGGGCGAGACTCGTCGATAGCGGACCCATTCCTCGAGCTGGTCAAACTCAGCCTAGTATTGCCCCCTACACTCGGGCGGGTAAGGCCGTACCCCCTTCCAACTGACCACGACACAGCGGAGAGCGTAACTGTAAGACCCGTATCTTAGTCCGTACCGTTCCGTAAACTTCCGCGGTCTTACTGGTCAAATTTCGGCAACCTTCGACCTTTTCTGATATTTGCGCGCGATCCCGAGTCAGATCCCGTATTTTAGAGTCGGCTCAACTCGAGACTTGTACCTTGACGACCGCACCGTCGCCGCGGTTCCGATGCCGCGTCCCGCGCGCCGAGGCGATACCCAGGCTAAGAGTTGTGGGCCCGCATTCAGTTCAAGGAAAACACTGCGCGTTGCAAATTCCAAGAAAATCCATCACATCAATCACATCATTTGTCAAAAGTACACCCATCCCTAAGTACAACTACCCATTCCCAAAAGTCAACTCTCTCTCTACCCTCACCATCCCTCTTTTACCCCATTTTCAACCACAACCATACCTCCCCATCACTCTATCACTCACATCACTTCTCTCTCTCTCTTCTCTCTCTCATTTTTTTCTCTCCCAAGCTCCATGAGAGCAATCCAACGTCCACCCCCATGAGAGAAAGCTTGGTGGGCCTACCTTCCAATCTCCCATCCCCACCCTCCAAAGTGCATCTTAACCGTTAAAATCGTCTCCTTGGTGCTCTAGATCGTGTTGGCGGATGAAGGAAGAAGAAATCAAAGGTGGGTGCTTCTTTCCTTCTTTCTCTCTCTTTTTCCCTTTCTCTATTTTTTTTTTTTCTTTCCTTTTTGATGAATGGCCCACCTGATGCGTGTGATATATCCATGCCATCCATCACGTTGGGCCCACTTTGATGAGTGTGGATCTGACACCGTCCAGCAACTTGGACGGTGAGACCCTCCATGGTGCATATGTATCATCCATACAGTCCATTCATGGTGGGGCCCACTATGATGTGAATTTCATCCAAGTCGTGCATCTATTTTGTTGCTGCAGCAGCTGCTGCTGACGTCAGTAGCCCTGAGGGTCTGATCGTGAGATATGTGTTATGATCCAGACCGTCCACTCATGTGGACTCCACCCTGATGTATGGACCTGATCCACACCGTCCATGTGTATGGGACGGTGGGTCCTGACGTATGTGAGCCACACTATGATGTATATGTTTACATCCATCCATCCATTTGTGGCCCCCACTCGTTGCACGTGTGCAACCTTCGGACCGTCCGTTATGCGTTTCTGGACGCTGGACGATGGCATAAATAATATGTAGATATATACATATATTGTATATATTATTTAATATCATAATATCATGTGGGCCCCACGTGGGGCCCCTCTGGATGCATTTTTCATCCACACCGTTGGGCCCCTTTGACGCAGGTATTCTATATTCATGCCATCTGTCCATCTCAGGACGCTGGGCCCACCTTGCATGTGTTATCCAGGCCGTCTGCCATTTGGACTGTGTCCATCCAAACAGTCCGTCCCTCTTGCTGACGGAAGGGCCTACCTCCACACGTGTGGACCCCACCCACTCTGACGTATGCATTTCATCCATGCAGTCCACCATCCACACGTGGACGGTGGGACCCATGTGATGTATGCGGTTTATATCTTGGCCGTCCGTCCACTGTTGGGACGTGAGGCCACCTTGATACATGTGTTGTGGGTCTCCATGATGCGTGTGTTGCATCTGAACCGTCCAGCTGTTTAATGTCAGCAGGCCCATGGGACCCCTGACCATGATGTATGTGTTTCAAATCTACACCGTCCATCAGATTATGATGGTGGGAACCCACGAGCAGCATGTTATACTGCTGTGTACATCAGCAAGCTCAATGGGTCTAATCTGAGGTGTGCTCGATCTTGTCCATCCATATATGGACCCACCAGCAACAGTTAGCCGCTGGTCTTGACGTCAGCAAGTACTGTGGGGCCCTCCATGGTGAATGTTGTATCTAGACCGTCCATCTGCATTGACCCCATCAGATGTATGTGTTTTACCTGCACCCCATCCATCTGCTTCATATCCAAGCCATCCGTCTGATGGACGGTGGACCTGCACACCAGCTATGCATCTGCTGTATTCACAGCAGTAAGTTCTGATGGGCCACCACGTGGACCCACCCATGACATTTATGTTGTATTCTCACCGTCCAATATCTGGACGGTGGGATCCACTATAATATATGGGTCTTTCACATGTCGTACGTCCAGACGGTGGGACCCCTGGTGTACACGTGTGACATCCACACCGTCCTTGCACGTGGGGCGGTGGGACCCCTGGTGTACACGTGTGACATCCTCACCGTCCATATGAGGACGTGGGATCCACCGTAATCTAAGTGTTTTGTTCACGATGCTAGCCCCACGTGGGATTCCACCTTGATGTTGGGGTTTTAATCCACCCTGTCCATCCGTGCTGGACCACCTTGGTGACACGTGTGGTCACTGGAGGTGGGGCCCACCTAGACAACTGCCTCTAGTGCAAGGGACCCACCCATCTGGGAAGCCGATTGGCTGGAGTACCTCACTCCTGCTATACAGTTGCTGTGTTGAAACAGCAAGTTCGGTGGGTCTGATCACATCCACACCATCCTTGCACGTGGGACGGTGTGACCCACCATGATATATGTATCTGATCACAGCATTCCCTCTAGACTGTCCGTCTGGACACTACTGTATGGGCCGTACCATGATGTATATTTTATAATCCATATCGCCCATCTGTCCACCGCGTGGGACCCACCATGATGTATTTATTATATCTGTATCGTCCAGCAGAACTGGACGGTGAAGATCCACCCACCTGATGAGTGGAACAGATTGGCTGGTTAACCACACACAGCTATAAGCTGCTGTGGTGACGCCAGTGAGTTATGTGGGTCCCATCCTTGATGTATGTATTCTATTCTCACCGTCCATCTGGACTGGACGGTGATGTGTAGGGCTTACCGTGATGTTTCTGTCCAGATGGTGGGACGCACCTGATGTATGCGTTGTATCACGATCGTCCAAACTACTGGACCCCACCTCCTGTATGCATTGTATATTCACGCCGTCCATTTGTTTTCTGATACATGGGACCACCTTGATGTAGTGTTTATTCATACCGTCCATCGAGTTGGGATGCTGGCGGACTCTATCATGGTGTATGTACTCTATACCTTCACCTTCCGTCCCTTGGACGTGAGGCCCACCTTGTGATGTGTTGTATATTCACATCATCCATCCACGTGGCCCCCGCATGATGTGAGTGTTTTATCAGTGTCGTCCAACCCATGGACCCCGCATGTGATGTATTTATGACCCATGTGATAGGGCCCAGCTGCCTTGTATTTAAGGCCCATAAGATGGAGCCCACCTGCTTGAATTTGTGGCCTATGGGCAAGGCCCATAGTGATGTGTTTGAGGCCCACATGGTGCGACCCAACTTGATGTGTCCGGGGTCCATGCATTGTGGCCCACTTGATATGTATAAGGCCCATGTGCAGTGTCCACCTATGACGTATATTAGGCCCATGTGCAGTGTCCACCTATGACGTATATTAGGCCCATGTGTAAGGCTCAGTTATTGTGTAATTGAAGCCCATGGGTTGCGGCCCATTGTCGCAGCCCACTTGATGCACACGAGGCCCGTGGGTGCGGCCCGTGGATGCGGTCCACTTGATGTATATAAGGGCCACGAGTGAGGCCCAATGAGATGTATGTGGGGCCTTTAAATGGGGCCGAATGTGATGTATATAAGGCCCAAGTTATGCGGCCCACTTGTTGCATGTGCGACCCATTTATTGAGTCCCTTGAGTGAGGCCATGGGCCCATTATATGTTTGACCTTACGTGGGCCACTCCTTGGGAGCAATGTCAGTTAAATGGCCACATTGATCGTCAATGATGGTTTAATGTCCACATTGTGACCTTCCATTAGGCCTTATTAGGTCCATTCTTACCGATTCTGATTTGTCGAGGCCGATTACCGATTATCGATCGAGGCCGATTACCGATTCTGATTCGTCGTGGCCTATTGCCGATTATCGATCGAGGCCGATTACTGATTCTGATTTATCGTGACAGATTATTGATTGTCGATCGAGGTCGATTACCGATTCTGATTTGTCGTGACCGATTGCCGATTATGATCAAGGCCAATTACCGATTCTGATTTGTCGTGGCTGATTGTCGACTATCGATCGAAGCCGATTACCGATTCTGATTTGTCATGACCGATTTTATCAATTCTGATTATTGATCGATTCCGATCGACATGGTCGACTGCTGATTCTGGTTGACGTGACCGATTTGCTGATTCTTATTACCGATAAATTCTGATTATCATGGCCGATTGATCGATTAGCGATCGAGGCCGAGTATTGAGGCTGATTATCGATTAATTCTGCTTGTCGTGGCCGATTGACAATTCTGATTATCGTGACCGATTGCGATTACTGAGGCCTACTCCGATTTTTGACTTCGATTGCCTAGGCCGATTGCCGAGACCTATATGATGTACTTGCAACCCGTAGTTAAGGCCCATTATGATACGTATTAAGCCCATGATGAATGGTCCATTTGATGTATTTAAGACCCATGTGTAGGGCCCACATGACATGTATTCATGGTCTATGGGCAAGGCCCATTATGATATGTATTGGCCCATGAGCAGGGTCCACCTGTTGTGCATATGTGGCCTTTGAGTAAGGCCCATCGTGTTGTATATTAGGCCTCTGTGTGAGGTCGTGGGCCCATTATATGTTCGGATCTGTGAGGGTTACTCCTTAGGACAATGTTGGTTAGACGTCCACATTGTCGAGGCCGATTGTTGATGCCGGTTATTGATACCGATTATGAGTATGTGACTGCATAGCATCATGATCCATGCTCATACGCATCATCTGCATGTCTGTTACGAGATATGATTGACCATTGCATATGCCATAGTGTTGGTTGTTATGAGACTCCCTGATAGGGGGAGATTGTCTTACATGAGTGCACGATTTGCACAGGATTGATGCATGACTGGATTGTATGTCTCATGCATCTCGCATTGTGTGTTGTGATTACTGTATGCCCTAGCGACATCAGGGTCGTAGCCTCCACAGGCATATCGTGGATGGCTAGATGGGACACCGGAAATCTGTTTTACATGGGGTGCTATAGATATCCTTGGGTGAAAGTCCCAGAACCCTCTTGGTTGCAGAGGTTGCTCCAACGTCTAGACCGAGTGGGTAGATGAGCGCCGAGTGCCGATTACCAGATGGCTGTGCTCTCCACTGTATCGTGGTCGGTTGGAAGGGGGTGCGGCCTTACCTGCCCGAGAGGAGGGGGCAATGCTAGGCTGAGTCTGACCAGCTCGAGGAATGGGTCCGCTATTGACGAGCCGGGCCCGATATTGGCAGGCGGATAGTGAGGTCTCTTCCACTCGCCTTGTTGCGCGCGATGGGGCGGCAATCTGGTTTGGAGTGTAATAGACCCCGGTGATTTCCCAGAGAGGAACCGTACTGATATGTGGACTTATTGAGTAGGAGATGCATGCTCATTCATTCATCCACTATCCACTCGGGCTGGTGGTGCGCAACTAATTGTTGTGTACCTTCGTTATGGCAAGGATTTCGGTTGGGCGCGCGACTAGCCTGAGATCAGGAGTTTATCACAATGAGTCTGACTATCCAAATTTAGGTATGGGACTGGTTTGGATAGAAGTCCCTTGTGGTGGACCCCATAGCCTGCGATACTACGTACTATCATCCCGACTTCACACTCCAGCATGGTTATTTCATTCGCATCGCATATTACATTACGTCCGCAGGCATATGGCATCTTGGGTTGCTATTTCTGCACTTATATGGCCTGGATAGATTTAGCAGGATTTGTATATTGCATTGCATTCTCAACATCTGCTATTTAGCTCTTTATGACTCCTTATCGCATAGTTGTTCTATATTGCGTATTCTGATATTGATTAACTTATAGACTTGTCCATACTTCCACTTACTCTGTTATCGTATGATTTACATCTTGTCAGTATTTCCGATTACTCTGATAGTTTCTGCTCTTGTTAGTGTTTCTGCTTATTTAGACATTGTATGGTTTATGGATTACCAATTTTTCCGGTATTGTATGATTATAGCATTGTATTGAATACTTGGCACTTACCTTGTGCACACACTTACACCACCCTCTAAGCTTTCTATAAGCTTATGCACGATAGATGCGTGCAGGTGATGTTAGGTTGCAGCAGTGCTGAGCTTGGAGCGTGCAGTGGTCTTCTGGGGCTTGATTTTTATTTATGTATTTCCCTTTCAGTATTGTACTCAAAAGATTATATTAGTGGATATGTGATGATGATGTTGTCTTGTGAATTGGGTAATCTTGTGGTTATGCTTATTATTAGTTATATGTACACAAAAAAAAAATCCTCCTTGTAGGATCCCAGGATCGGAATCTGGCATATGAATGCTAGGAGCCGAGAATGGGGTACTACGGAGGCTGTCGGTACCAGATTCGATAATCGGGATTCTTACGAATCCGATTCCCGGGTTTGGGGCGTGACAGAAGTTGGTATCAGAGCATAACTTGGGAATACCTGAAGATAACATCACATATCTGCTGATAGCTGCGCTGCACTCTCTGATTGTTAAGAACTTAGAATGATTAGATTCCCGAGTTTGAATAACTTAGAGACTTTCTGGAATAGATCCCTACTGTCGATATTGTGAGGTTGCATAGTACTCTAGTTTCAATCACTTCTGAGCTGGAACCCGAAGATTATTAGTAGGGTCATCATAGTGTTGATGATGTATCTTGAGAGGGCGAGGTTGAGACTAAAGAGCGCTATCTTCATCCTTTGCTAGATTGATTGTCCCTTGACTTATACACTTGCTGATATTTCCTCTTCCCTTGACTGTTTTATAAATTTCGAGGACGAAATTTTCTATTAGGAAGGGAGAGCTGTAAGACCCGTATCTTAGTCCGTACCGTTCCGTAAACTTCCGCGGTCTTACTGGTCAAATTTCGGCAACCTTCGACCTTTTCTGATATTTGCGCGCGATCCCGAGTCAGATCCCGTATTTTAGAGTCGGCTCAACTCGAGACTTGTACCTTGACGACCGCACCGTCGCCGCGGTTCCGATGCCGCGTCCCGCGCGCCGAGGCGATACCCAGGCTAAGAGTTGTGGGCCCGCATTCAGTTCAAGGAAAACACCGCGCGTTGCAAATTCCAAGAAAATCCATCACATCAATCACATCATTTGTCAAAAGTACACCCATCCCTAAGTACAACTACCCATTCCCAAAAGTCAACTCTCTCTCTACCCTCACCATCCCTCTTTTACCCCATTTTCAACCACAACCATACCTCCCCATCACTCTATCACTCACATCACTTCTCTCTCTCTCTTCTCTCTCTCATTTTTTTCTCTCCCAAGCTCCATGAGAGCAATCCAACGTCCACCCCCATGAGAGAAAGCTTGGTGGGCCTACCTTCCAATCTCCCATCCCCACCCTCCAAAGTGCATCTTAACCGTTAAAATCGTCTCCTTGGTGCTCTAGATCGTGTTGGCGGATGAAGGAAGAAGAAATCAAAGGTGGGTGCTTCTTTCCTTCTTTCTCTCTCTTTTTCCCTTTCTCTATTTTTTTTTTTTCTTTCCTTTTTGATGAATGGCCCACCTGATGCGTGTGATATATCCATGCCATCCATCACGTTGGGCCCACTTTGATGAGTGTGGATCTGACACCGTCCAGCAACTTGGACGGTGAGACCCTCCATGGTGCATATGTATCATCCATACAGTCCATTCATGGTGGGGCCCACTATGATGTGAATTTCATCCAAGTCGTGCATCTATTTTGTTGCTGCAGCAGCTGCTGCTGACGTCAGTAGCCCTGAGGGTCTGATCGTGAGATATGTGTTATGATCCAGACCGTCCACTCATGTGGACTCCACCCTGATGTATGGACCTGATCCACACCGTCCATGTGTATGGGACGGTGGGTCCTGACGTATGTGAGCCACACTATGATGTATATGTTTACATCCATCCATCCATTTGTGGCCCCCACTCGTTGCACGTGTGCAACCTTCGGACCGTCCGTTATGCGTTTCTGGACGCTGGACGATGGCATAAATAATATGTAGATATATACATATATTGTATATATTATTTAATATCATAATATCATGTGGGCCCCACGTGGGGCCCCTCTGGATGCATTTTTCATCCACACCGTTGGGCCCCTTTGACGCAGGTATTCTATATTCATGCCATCTGTCCATCTCAGGACGCTGGGCCCACCTTGCATGTGTTATCCAGGCCGTCTGCCATTTGGACTGTGTCCATCCAAACAGTCCGTCCCTCTTGCTGACGGAAGGGCCTACCTCCACACGTGTGGACCCCACCCACTCTGACGTATGCATTTCATCCATGCAGTCCACCATCCACACGTGGACGGTGGGACCCATGTGATGTATGCGGTTTATATCTTGGCCGTCCGTCCACTGTTGGGACGTGAGGCCACCTTGATACATGTGTTGTGGGTCTCCATGATGCGTGTGTTGCATCTGAACCGTCCAGCTGTTTAATGTCAGCAGGCCCATGGGACCCCTGACCATGATGTATGTGTTTCAAATCTACACCGTCCATCAGATTATGATGGTGGGAACCCACGAGCAGCATGTTATACTGCTGTGTACATCAGCAAGCTCAATGGGTCTAATCTGAGGTGTGCTCGATCTTGTCCATCCATATATGGACCCACCAGCAACAGTTAGCCGCTGGTCTTGACGTCAGCAAGTACTGTGGGGCCCTCCATGGTGAATGTTGTATCTAGACCGTCCATCTGCATTGACCCCATCAGATGTATGTGTTTTACCTGCACCCCATCCATCTGCTTCATATCCAAGCCATCCGTCTGATGGACGGTGGACCTGCACACCAGCTATGCATCTGCTGTATTCACAGCAGTAAGTTCTGATGGGCCACCACGTGGACCCACCCATGACATTTATGTTGTATTCTCACCGTCCAATATCTGGACGGTGGGATCCACTATAATATATGGGTCTTTCACATGTCGTACGTCCAGACGGTGGGACCCCTGGTGTACACGTGTGACATCCACACCGTCCTTGCACGTGGGGCGGTGGGACCCCTGGTGTACACGTGTGACATCCTCACCGTCCATATGAGGACGTGGGATCCACCGTAATCTAAGTGTTTTGTTCACGATGCTAGCCCCACGTGGGATTCCACCTTGATGTTGGGGTTTTAATCCACCCTGTCCATCCGTGCTGGACCACCTTGGTGACACGTGTGGTCACTGGAGGTGGGGCCCACCTAGACAACTGCCTCTAGTGCAAGGGACCCACCCATCTGGGAAGCCGATTGGCTGGAGTACCTCACTCCTGCTATACAGTTGCTGTGTTGAAACAGCAAGTTCGGTGGGTCTGATCACATCCACACCATCCTTGCACGTGGGACGGTGTGACCCACCATGATATATGTATCTGATCACAGCATTCCCTCTAGACTGTCCGTCTGGACACTACTGTATGGGCCGTACCATGATGTATATTTTATAATCCATATCGCCCATCTGTCCACCGCGTGGGACCCACCATGATGTATTTATTATATCTGTATCGTCCAGCAGAACTGGACGGTGAAGATCCACCCACCTGATGAGTGGAACAGATTGGCTGGTTAACCACACACAGCTATAAGCTGCTGTGGTGACGCTAGTGAGTTATGTGGGTCCCATCCTTGATGTATGTATTCTATTCTCACCGTCCATCTGGACTGGACGGTGATGTGTAGGGCTTACCGTGATGTTTCTGTCCAGATGGTGGGACGCACCTGATGTATGCGTTGTATCACGATCGTCCAAACTACTGGACCCCACCTCCTGTATGCATTGTATATTCACGCCGTCCATTTGTTTTCTGATACATGGGACCACCTTGATGTAGTGTTTATTCATACCGTCCATCGAGTTGGGATGCTGGCGGACTCTATCATGGTGTATGTACTCTATACCTTCACCTTCCGTCCCTTGGACGTGAGGCCCACCTTGTGATGTGTTGTATATTCACATCATCCATCCACGTGGCCCCCGCATGATGTGAGTGTTTTATCAGTGTCGTCCAACCCATGTACCCCGCATGTGATGTATTTATGACCCATGTGATAGGGCCCAGCTGCCTTGTATTTAAGGCCCATAAGATGGAGCCCACCTGCTTGAATTTGTGGCCTATGGGCAAGGCCCATAGTGATGTGTTTGAGGCCCACATGGTGCGACCCAACTTGATGTGTCCGGGGTCCATGCATTGTGGCCCACTTGATATGTATAAGGCCCATGTGCAGTGTCCACCTATGACGTATATTAGGCCCATGTGCAGTGTCCACCTATGACGTATATTAGGCCCATGTGTAAGGCTCAGTTATTGTGTAATTGAAGCCCATGGGTTGCGGCCCATTGTCGCAGCCCACTTGATGCACACGAGGCCCGTGGGTGCGGCCCGTGGATGCGGTCCACTTGATGTATATAAGGGCCACGAGTGAGGCCCAATGAGATGTATGTGGGGCCTTTAAATGGGGCCGAATGTGATGTATATAAGGCCCAAGTTATGCGGCCCACTTGTTGCATGTGCGACCCATTTATTGAGTCCCTTGAGTGAGGCCATGGGCCCATTATATGTTTGACCTTACGTGGGCCACTCCTTGGGAGCAATGTCAGTTAAATGGCCACATTGATCGTCAATGATGGTTTAATGTCCACATTGTGACCTTCCATTAGGCCTTATTAGGTCCATTCTTACCGATTCTGATTTGTCGAGGCCGATTACCGATTATCGATCGAGGCCGATTACCGATTCTGATTCGTCGTGGCCTATTGCCGATTATCGATCGAGGCCGATTACTGATTCTGATTTATCGTGACAGATTATTGATTGTCGATCGAGGTCGATTACCGATTCTGATTTGTCGTGACCGATTGCCGATTATGATCAAGGCCAATTACCGATTCTGATTTGTCGTGGCTGATTGTCGACTATCGATCGAAGCCGATTACCGATTCTGATTTGTCATGACCGATTTTATCAATTCTGATTATTGATCGATTCCGATCGACATGGTCGACTGCTGATTCTGGTTGACGTGACCGATTTGCTGATTCTTATTACCGATAAATTCTGATTATCATGGCCGATTGATCGATTAGCGATCGAGGCCGAGTATTGAGGCTGATTATCGATTAATTCTGCTTGTCGTGGCCGATTGACAATTCTGATTATCGTGACCGATTGCGATTACTGAGGCCTACTCCGATTTTTGACTTCGATTGCCTAGGCCGATTGCCGAGACCTATATGATGTACTTGCAACCCGTAGTTAAGGCCCATTATGATACGTATTAAGCCCATGATGAATGGTCCATTTGATGTATTTAAGACCCATGTGTAGGGCCCACATGACATGTATTCATGGTCTATGGGCAAGGCCCATTATGATATGTATTGGCCCATGAGCAGGGTCCACCTGTTGTGCATATGTGGCCTTTGAGTAAGGCCCATCGTGTTGTATATTAGGCCTCTGTGTGAGGTCGTGGGCCCATTATATGTTCGGATCTGTGAGGGTTACTCCTTAGGACAATGTTGGTTAGACGTCCACATTGTCGAGGCCGATTGTTGATGCCGGTTATTGATACCGATTATGAGTATGTGACTGCATAGCATCATGATCCATGCTCATACGCATCATCTGCATGTCTGTTACGAGATATGATTGACCATTGCATATGCCATAGTGTTGGTTGTTATGAGACTCCCTGATAGGGGGAGATTGTCTTACATGAGTGCACGATTTGCACAGGATTGATGCATGACTGGATTGTATGTCTCATGCATCTCGCATTGTGTGTTGTGATTACTGTATGCCCTAGCGACATCAGGGTCGTAGCCTCCACAGGCATATCGTGGATGGCTAGATGGGACACCGGAAATCTGTTTTACATGGGGTGCTATAGATATCCTTGGGTGAAAGTCCCAGAACCCTCTTGGTTGCAGAGGTTGCTCCAACGTCTAGACCGAGTGGGTAGATGAGCGCCGAGTGCCGATTACCAGATGGCTGTGCTCTCCACTGTATCGTGGTCGGTTGGAAGGGGGTGCGGCCTTACCTGCCCGAGAGGAGGGGGCAATGCTAGGCTGAGTCTGACCAGCTCGAGGAATGGGTCCGCTATTGACGAGCCGGGCCCGATATTGGCAGGCGGATAGTGAGGTCTCTTCCACTCGCCTTGTTGCGCGCGATGGGGCGGCAATCTGGTTTGGAGTGTAATAGACCCCGGTGATTTCCCAGAGAGGAACCGTACTGATATGTGGACTTATTGAGTAGGAGATGCATGCTCATTCATTCATCCACTATCCACTCGGGCTGGTGGTGCGCAACTAATTGTTGTGTACCTTCGTTATGGCAAGGATTTCGGTTGGGCGCGCGACTAGCCTGAGATCAGGAGTTTATCACAATGAGTCTGACTATCCAAATTTAGGTATGGGACTGGTTTGGATAGAAGTCCCTTGTGGTGGACCCCATAGCCTGCGATACTACGTACTATCATCCCGACTTCACACTCCAGCATGGTTATTTCATTCGCATCGCATATTACATTACGTCCGCAGGCATATGGCATCTTGGGTTGCTATTTCTGCACTTATATGGCCTGGATAGATTTAGCAGGATTTGTATATTGCATTGCATTCTCAACATCTGCTATTTAGCTCTTTATGACTCCTTATCGCATAGTTGTTCTATATTGCGTATTCTGATATTGATTAACTTATAGACTTGTCCATACTTCCACTTACTCTGTTATCGTATGATTTACATCTTGTCAGTATTTCCGATTACTCTGATAGTTTCTGCTCTTGTTAGTGTTTCTGCTTATTTAGACATTGTATGGTTTATGGATTACCAATTTTTCCGGTATTGTATGATTATAGCATTGTATTGAATACTTGGCACTTACCTTGTGCACACACTTACACCACCCTCTAAGCTTTCTATAAGCTTATGCACGATAGATGCGTGCAGGTGATGTTAGGTTGCAGCAGTGCTGAGCTTGGAGCGTGCAGTGGTCTTCTGGGGCTTGATTTTTATTTATGTATTTCCCTTTCAGTATTGTACTCAAAAGATTATATTAGTGGATATGTGATGATGATGTTGTCTTGTGAATTGGGTAATCTTGTGGTTATGCTTATTATTAGTTATATGTACACAAAAAAAAAATCCTCCTTGTAGGATCCCAGGATCGGAATCTGGCATATGAATGCTAGGAGCCGAGAATGGGGTACTACGGAGGCTGTCGGTACCAGATTCGATAATCGGGATTCTTACGAATCCGATTCCCGGGTTTGGGGCGTGACAGTAACCGTCTGGTATTCGGCACTCAACGCTCATCTACCCACTCGGTCTAGACGTTGGAGCAACCTCTTGGTACCATAAGGGTTTAGGGACTTTCACCCAAGGATATCTATAATACCCCATGTAGAACAAGATTTTCGGTATCCAATCCTGCCAACCACGATCTGTCTATGGAGGCTACGGCCCCGATGTCGCTAGGGCGTACAATAACCATGTCACACAAATGCGGAATGCATGAATCACGCTATCCAGTCATGCAACCAATCCTACGCATATCGTGCGCTCATGTAGGGCAACACCGCCTAACCGGGAGCCCATAAACAACCTGTCCGAAGGTAAATGCTATGATCAGACAACTCTCACGTCAAGCATACATATGATGCATATGTTCATGAGTCATGTAACTGTACTAACATGTTATATTAAAATGAACTATCTTACAATGCAGATGGACCTGGACGGCCTATTCACGATAAGTACGGCCCAGTAATGGACCCTAAGGAGAGTCATAATGTGGACATCCAACCAGCATTACGCTCGCAATGTGGACGTCAAACCAACATTGCTTCCCAGGCATGATCTCCTTAAACATTGCTACATAATCGGTATTGGGATTACACATTGCAATGGACCTTAGATTTATTCCATTGGGCTTTTCATATATCTGTCAAATGTGTCATATCCTATGGGCCTTTTAATCATCAGATGGGCCACATAAATGGGCCACGCCAATGGGTCTTACGTGCATTGCAATGGGTCAAAAACCCGTAGGCCTTGGATTGCATCAATTGGACCTATTCACATGAGTCTAATATGTACCAAATGGGCCACACCAATTAGGCCCCCAAATGTATATCAAATGGGCCTCAACCCAGAGGCCTTATATGAGTCGAATGGGCCTAAATCCTTAGGCCTTAAACAATTCTAATGGGCCTAATCCATGAGCTTGCATGCATATCAAAGTGGGCCTAATCCCATGGACCCTTTCTTAATCAAATGGGTGTAGTCCCATGGGTCTTACAATATAACAAATGGGTCCACTTCCATGGGCCTAGAAGTACATCAAATGGCCTAGTCACATGGCCTTAGATCATATCCATTGGGCCTAAAACCATAGGCCTTAAATATTAAGTTAAGCCCATAGGCTTTACATATCAAGTGGGCCCAAGCTCTTGGGCCTTAAATAAATCAAATGGGCCTAGCCCATAAGCCTTTCATAACTCAAATGGGTCTAGCCCATAGGCCCTTTGTAAGGCAAATGGGCTTAACCCAAAGGCCTTAAACAATTCAAATGGATCGACAGTTCGGATGCATCACATGCATCATAGTGGGTCCCCACTGTCCAATGGACAGTGCGGATATAGTACATACATCACGCAGGGCCCCACCGTCCTCTGGATGGTGGAGGCCATACGAACATCAAGTGGGGCTACCGTGGTGAGTGCCACCGTCCGCTAGACGGTGGACTTAATACATACATCATTGTGGGTCCCATGTGGGACCCACCCTGTAATGTTTATTCGGCATCCAACCCATTGATAAGGTCACTCGGGCCTGGTTGAAGGGAAAACATAAATTTCAGCTTGATCCAATTCTTCTGTGGGCCCCAAAAACTGATCAATGGTAGAATTCAACTCACACTATTTCACGTGGTGTGGGCCACCTGAGTCTTGGATCTGTTTCATTTTTGGAGGGGGGCCCACCACTAGGGTGGCCCACCTCATGAGCGGGTCGGATGACCAATAAACATTACAGTGGGGCCCACGTGCATAGCCGTGGGTGGCCAGCAACCGTCCGCCCGTCGCTGGCGCTACACGCAGCAGCGTGCAGCGCTGCTGCCCGTCAGACGCGCAGAGGCTCTGCCTCATGCCGTTTTTGAAAAATTTTGAAAACCCATGATTTTGGGGTTTTCCACATTTTGGGTCCTCATCGAGTAGATCCAATCCGTCCATGGGATTCTACGGCTCATAACAAACCGAAAGAGTCCAAAGTTTGAATTTTTCTGATGAAAAAAAATGAAATAAAGTAAGAAAAAATGTATTTGAAGGGTGAGGATGAAAATTTTGACACTATGGCCCGCCAGGTGATAGGATCAGCTCCAAATTCTACCCAACGGCTAAAATATCGTGGGTAAGAGGATGGACGGCTTGGATCAAACATATACATCAGGGTGGGGCCTATGCATGTGGGCCACCCCAAAGTACTATTTCTTTTTCTTTTTTTTTTTTTAAAGGCAGGGACGTCCAGCGTCCCAGACGCTGGACAGTGAACATGGTGGTGGGCCCTTTAATATGCACATGGTGGTGGGCCCTGATGAAGTGGGTCACCACATGATGGGCGGCATGGGAATAACGTCTAAGGTGGGCTCCACTTGAGTAAAATAAATACATCAAGATGGGATTTATTCAAGTGGGCCACCATCCAATAGCACAAAATAAAATAAAATAAAATAAAATAAAATAAAAGCAATAAAAGAGAGAGAGAGAGAGAGAGAGAGAGAGAGAGAGAGAGAGAGAGAGAGAGAGACATGGATAGTGGGACACGGCTTGTGATGGAGGGACCCCGTCATTATGGGCCCTCCCTTATAAGAAAATTATACAAAAAAAAAAAGATCCCTTGCACATAGGACCATTGAAAATTAAATCAACGGTGGAGATCCATTCTCCACCGATATGGACGGTCTAGATGACCTTTCTAAATGAAAATAAACATCATGATGGGGTCCATGGAGAATGGCCCCATCATGGAATGATCATGATGATCCAAGTGGTCCATCGGCCACAAATAAGGGTCCCAAGTGAGATCCACACCATTGATCGGTGGGCCTCACTTGGTCCACCATAAAAATAAGTAAAACTACCCTATAGAGGCACCCACCGTCCGATCTTCTTGCTCCTAGAGGTTCCTTGGTACCTTGGCTTCAACTTCAACGGTTAAGATGAAGAATGGAGGGTTGAGATGGGAGATTTTGGGGTAGGAAGGTGGGACACTTGAAGCTTAGGAGAGTTGGAAAATTCCATACGTATGGAGCTCCCTTTGCTTGGAATTTTTGCAAATGAGAAAGAGAGAAAGAGAGAGAGTGATGTAAACGGAGAGAGAGAGAATGATGGATGGATGGGTGAGTGATGGTTGTGTAAGAAAAGCTTGACTTTTGAGGCTTTTGTGTAAGAGAGGTATGGGAGATGAAGACTTTTGTGGCTTTTTGTGTAAGAGAGGTATGGGATGTGAAGACTTTTGTGGTTGCTTGGGAAAATGGGTGAGAGTGATGTGTACTTGACATGTGATGGGTTGATGGGTGATTGATTGATGGGATTGATGTGATTGATGTGACACATCGTTGAGATTCTCTTGGTTTTCGCAACGCGCGGCGTTTTCTCGCACCAAACGTTGGCCCATAACTCTTGATCAGGGTATCGCCTCGGCGCGCGAGTCGCGGTATCGGAACCGCAACGACGGCGCGGTCGCTATGGTATTGGTCTCGGGCTGAGTCGACTCGGGTTGTCGGCACATGAATCAGGGTCACGCGTCGATATCGGCTAAGGGTCGAAGGTTGCCGAAATTCGACCGGTAAGACCGCGGAAGTGTATGGAAAGGTACGGACCAAGATACGGGTCTTACAAGTGCTTCTTCTGTTGTCGATATCTCTTGCCAAATCTGAATCCACGTAACCTTGTAGCTTGATTTCTGATCATCCATAACATAGCCCAACATCCTTAGTACCTACCAGGCATTTGAAGATCAACTTTACAGCTTTCCAATGTTCCTTCCC
This sequence comes from Magnolia kwangsiensis, assembly GCA_037074715.1. NCBI lineage: Eukaryota > Viridiplantae > Streptophyta > Magnoliopsida > Magnoliales > Magnoliaceae > Magnolia > Magnolia kwangsiensis. Next base: position 19,887,312 of record CM073582.1, read on the forward strand.
GGGGTTGTTCATGAACCTGCTAACAACTCCCATTGCTTGAGCAATATCTGGCCTCGTGCTCACCATAGCATACATGAGACTCCTAATAACTGACGCGTATGAGACTTTAGCCATATACTCTCGTTCCTCCCGCGTCTTTACACCTTGTTCCTTAGAAAGCTTGAAGTGGTTGACTATTGGAGTGCTGACCGGCTTAGCACCTCCCATATTAAATCGATCAAGTACCTTGGCTATGTACTCTGCCTATGACAAAACTAGTTTCTTATTTTTCCTGTCACGCTTTATCCTAATGCCTAGGATTTATTTTGCAGCTCCTGAATCCTTTATGAAAAATTCTCTAAACAGTTGTCTTTTAAGATCTAAGATGTCCTTCATGCTTGAACCAGCCACAAGCATATTATCAACATACAGAATAAGGATAATGTACGACATATCAAACTTCTTCAAAAAGCAATAGTGGTCTGTATGACATCTCCTGAAATCATTTCCCTACATAAAATTGTTAAACTTTTTGTACCACTGCATCGGGGCCTGCTTCAGGCCATATAAACTCTTCTTCAGACTGCACACCTTGTTCTCCTTTCCTGGTGCCACGTATCCTGTCGACTGATGCATATATATCTCTTCTTCAAGGTCCCCAAGAAGAAAGGTTATCTTAACATCTCACTGTTGTAGATATAAGTTCTTTGTAGGCACTATACTCAAGACCATGCGAATCATAGACATTTTCACCACAGGTGAAAATATTTCAGTAAAATCGATACCTGCCTTTTGTTGAAATCTTTTCATAACCAATCTAGTATTATACCGTTTTGAACTATCGTGCTCCTCCTTCAGTCTGTAAACCCACTTGTTATGAAGAGCTTTCTTACCCTTGGGTAGAGTGACTAGCTCCCATGTACGATTAGACTCAAGAGAGTCCATCTCATCATCCATGGCTTACTCCTACTTAACCCGTGTATCTGACTGTAACACCTCTTAAAAACACTCTGGTTCACCATTATTTGTTAGTAGTAGATAATGTAAGGAGGATGAGTATTTAACCGTGGGTCTCCTCTCCCGAGTATACCTCCTCACAATTGGTGTTTGTGGCTCTACCTCATAATTCTCCTATGGATGATCATCCGGTGGTGCTGTAACGCTCGTGTTCGGTAACTCTTCTAACTCTATGAATTCTTTCTCCTTGGCCTTATTTTTCTACACGCTGTCCTTATGCATCACTTTTTCATTGAAGACTATGTCCTTGCTTTTGATGATTTTCCTGTTTTCTCTAACCCAAAACCTGTAGCTAAAATTATACTACCCGTAGCCTATAAACGTGCACCTCCTGAACTTCGCATCCAAATTATTTTTGTGCTCTGCATCAATGTGAACATATGAAGTGTAACCGAACACTCTGAGATGTGAAAGGTTCACTTCTTTCTCAATCCATATTTCTTCTGGTTGCCCATCATCCAATGGTGATGAGGGATTTCTATTGATGAGATATGCGGCAGTATTCGCAGCATCTGCCCAAAACGTCTTATGCAACCCTGCATGTAGCCTCATACTCCTGGCACGATCAAGGATAGTCCTGTTAATGCGCTCAGCCATACCATTCTACTGTGGTATCCCTGAAATCATTTTCTAATGTTTCATTCCATTTGCTGCACAATACTCTTCAAATCTCTTATCACAATATTCTCACCCATTATCTGATCTGAGACATTTTACTATTTTACCTGTCTCGTTTTCTACCATAACTTTTCACTTCTTAAATACATCAAATACATCAGATTTATGCTTTAAGAAATAAACTCATAGTTTTCTACTAGCATCATCAATAAAAGAAACAAAATAATATGAACCACTAAGAGATGATACTTGTGCCAGTCCCCATGCATCAGTGTGTACAAGCTCCAATAGATGCGTCTTTGGAGCGCGTCCTGTTTTCTTGAAACTTACCCTCTTCTGCTTGTCATACACACAATTCTCGCAGAATTCCAAGTCAATAAACTTCAGCCCTGGTAGCTTTCCTCTTGACAATAGCACTTTCATCCCCTTCTCACTCATGTCCCAACCTCGGATGTCATAACTGGTCATTCACTCCAATTAATGCGACTACGAGTGAACTATAAAATCTTGAAGTCACGTACAAAGTACCTTCCTTCTGACCTCGAGATATCACCAAGGCACCTTTTATGATCTTTCAGGAATCACTGGTGAATGTCATCATATAACCGGTATCGGCCAACAGCCCCACTGAGATCAAATTTCATTTTAAACTCGGTACATGTCTGACATCCTTCAATTTCAAAGCCATTCCATTTTTCTGATTTATATGAATGTCTACCTTTCTAACAATACTGCATGGCTCATCGTCACTCAGGTAGACTCTCTCGAAGTCACCTAATACATAATTATTCAGAACTTCCTTACATGAAGTGGCATGAAATGAAGCACTCGAGTCTATGACCCAAGACTCATTCCTCTCATCAAGAGACAAGATCAACGCCTCCGTGTCAATATCCTCTGATAAATTCATTGAATCCTTCCCGCCTTGAGAGATTCCTTCTTGTTTCTTAAGCACCATGCAATCACGTTTCATGTGCCCCTTCTTGCCACAATGCCAACACCCGTCTTTGTTTTTCAATCCCTTAGACTTTCTCTTCGACTTACAACGCCCGTGTTTATTGCCTCCTTTATTCAGCAATCTTCCTCTTCCTTCAACGTTTAGAGCATTCGCTAAATCCCTTGAAACTCCTGATGGCTTTATTCTAGATTCTTCGCCGAAAATTCGATCGGCCACATCATCAAATTTTAGCTTTATCGACCCTGAAGAATTGCTCACAGCAATCACCAAACCATCTGAACTGTCTGGTAGACTGGATAAGATCAATAACGCCCTGACCTCATCCTCAAAAATAATGCCAACAGATTTCAATTGGCTTGTAACTGTATTGAACTCGTTTAGATGTTCAGCCACGCTCTCGCCATCTGACATATTCATGTTAAATAGCTGTTTTATAAGATAAACCTTGTTGGACGCTGAGGGTTTTTCAAACATGGTAGTTACGACTTCCATTAATTCTTTTGTAGTTTTCACCTTGCATATATTGAAGGCGATGCTTTTAGACAAAAAGAGTCAGATCATTTCTAAAGCCTTCCGATCCATTAAAAACCATTCATCATTTATCATCTTTTTTGGTTTCTTCTCTTTTCCTCCTAAAGGAATATAGGGGTCCTTCTGACACAAATAATCCTCCATCTCCATCTTCAAAAAGGAAAAGTTTGAACCATGAACTTCTCAATTCTATTCTTCCCTTCTTCTGTCACTGTCCCAATAGAACTAAACCAATAGCTCTGATACCAGTTGTTGAGCAGTACGCCAACAACGCAGTGAACCAGATCCAATCTCCGGTCTCATCCACAAACGATAAATAAAAAGAAATATAAATTAGAAATAGAATCAAAACATTCTAAACAAAACATAAGACATGATATATGTAGAAAAACCCCAAGGGTAAAAAAAACTACAGATGCAAACTTCCATTATCAAGAAAAATGAAGATTACAAGGTTATATACTAACCTCTCCCTTAGAAGTACATAGAAAACTCTTTGCCCATACATTAGAATTATTTCTCATTACCTAGAAAAGCCCTAGGGATACCTATTTATAGTTTAGGCAACTTCCCTTTCGTACATCTGCGAAAATTGACTCAAATTTTCACAGTTCGTATCAAATCCAGACTCAAATCTACATAACCTTGACTGGTCGTGCGGAATATAAGACCGTTCAAGCGGCACCCTCGACCGATCGAGCACATCCCACGACTGGTCAAGTACCTCGGAAATCCAAAATCTCAACTCGCTGGAAAACAAGTTGAGCTAGTCCTCGACTGGTCGAGCAGGGCACTTAACTAGTCGAACGGCCCCCAGATGTGGCTCCACATCTCAACATCATCTTCATAGTCTGCTAAGCATGTTTCAAACCCTTAGCTTTTGATCATCACCAAGTAATGATCTACATTCTATATCAAGCTATTACTTGATCTACATTCTTTATCAAGCTATTGAACTCCGACTAGGCCAATGGTAAACCGAAACTGCACTGGGTAAAATGGCAATCAATTGCCGCTCCCAAAATGGAAGGAGGTCTGGGAATTAAAAGGCTCAAAGATGTTATGAAAGCTCTTCGTATGAAAATGGCCTAGTTTGTTGGATTTTGCAATAGCAATAGCCTTTGGGCTTCTTTCATGAGGGCCAAGTATAAGGCCTCCAAGCCTGCAAGATCTGCGTCCTCTACTTCCCCTCTCTGGAAGAGCATCCAGGCCTTGCTTCCTCTTATTAAGGCCAATGCTCAGTGGCTGATTGGATTAGGGAATCTTAACATGTGGATAGAAAACTGGACAGGTTTGGGGCCGCTAGAATGGCTTGCCATGAAGCCTATTCTGGATAGTTTGAGGTCTCTTAAAGTCAGTCTCTTAAAGTCAAGGACTTTCTGGGGCAACAGGGCCTACTCCCTCCTTTAGTAATTCCAAAGTTCCTCCCGCAAGAGGTGCTTCTCCATATATTCAAAGGAGGTTCATGCACCTCAGAATGTGAGGAATCCTTTTTTTGGCCGCTTGTCTCTTCTTGCTCTCTAACGGCAAAAGCTACTTGGGATTTCTATAGAGTGAACAACCCTCATAGGTTATGGTCCAAAGGAGTGTGGCATTCCAAAATGCCCCCTAAAATCTCAACATTTATCTGGAGACTGATGCTAGGGGCTATCCCAGTGGAGGAAAGAATCCATTCTAAGGGGATCTCACTCGCTTCAAGTTGTATTTGTTGATCGCACACAGTCTCCCACAGATTGGAACACCTATTCATTAACAGGCAGATGGCAGTGGTGGTTTGGGATCACTTCAGTATGCTCTTCAACTAAGTCTTTGTCCCGTCAAACTCTGTTCCTCAATTTTTGTGGCATTGGTGGTTAGTTAGACCCACGAATTTGCACATTACTGGGCTGAGAGGAATCACCCCATGCTTCATCATTTAGGAGTTGTGGAAGGCCAGAAACGATGCCAAATTCGAAGGGAAGCGTGTCTCGATTGTGTTGATCCTTTCCAAAGTGAAATGGTGGTTAGGCTGTATATGCAAAGGGGAGTCCTACTCTGCCCCTACCACATGGAGTGATCGACTATTGCTAAGGGGTTTGGGGATAGTTTCCCCTCCCACCTCATCTAGAGGATTTTAGTTTGTGAAGTGGCTTAAACCAACAGAAGGTTGGGTGAAGTTGAATGTTGATGGGTCACCCAGAAGAAACCCAAGTTTGTCCGACGGCGGAGGTCTTTGTAGTGGTCCTCTTGGTAACTTCATCTTTACTTTTTCGAATGGTTATGGGGTGGGTTCTAGTAACATGGTAGAGGTCTGTGCAACATTAGATGGACTGCTCCTCTATTTCAGCTATGGGTTGTGCTTGGTGGAGGACGAATCGGACTATAAGCTAGTGATTGACTCCCTCATGGGCAGGTCTAAGCCTTCGTGGAGATGGGCCTACTGGATAGCTCACATAACCAGCCTTATGAAATCAGGTAACATCCGATTTGGTCACATTGTTCAGGAGGCGAACGATCCAATAGATGGTCTGGCCTGAGAAGGCAGCTCTGTCCAAGGGAATAATTTGTACAGTGAGACCGCTGGCCTTCCTCCTCCTATTCGGGGAATGATTCTATTAGATAGGGTAGGGCTGGGTGTAATCAGTGAAATATGATTTTGTATAGGATTTACGATAGGTGTCCTCGGGTGCCTTTTTTCACTCCATGGGAAACTCGAATGTCCAGATTTTGTACATCTTTTCTCATGATATGAAGATCCTTTTTGAAAGAAAGAGGCTATTGAACTCCTCAATCTCATTATAACTTGGCACTTAACCCTATGTAGTTGCACGCAATGCACCTTTGGACGCATAGATGTTTTTCAAATAAAATCTCTGAGGAGAACGCTGCCTACTGAAACTTCTGTTAGGTCCATCTCTGAAATGTTAATTCCCATGTGTGGTATTATTGTACCATTGGATGGACCTAACTATTAAAGAGCACACCCATGCGTTCTAAAATCCTTTGAACTCAATGGTGTTCCAATTCCATTTAGAGGTGTCAATGGGCCAAGCTTGAGCTTGAAAAATTAGAATTTTGAGTAGGGCTAGCCCGACGGCCCAACTCGAAGCAATTAAAAATCCGGGCCATGATCTACCCTAGGCCTGGCCCATTAACAACCCTAATTCCATTCTTTGGGCCTAACCCCAACTATTATGCCATCATCATTGTAACCATTATGCTACGGCATGTGCATTTTAAAACATGATGTTGTTTAGTGGGTGTGTCACCTGGCAATGCCATAGTGCTCTGAAGCATTCTAATGCTTCTTTTGTAAGCTCTAACTAGAGCACTAAATTCTCATGTCATTATTTGATTTCTACATGCTATATGGAATTTGTCTATTGTGACACATACACACCGGATGCTAGTTGGTACTTCTTTGAGCAGTGGCCTTATCTATGCACTGTCCACCCAACAGTAATTGTTGTAAGCAAACATGCATGCAATACACATATTACATACATATCCACTTTTTATCTTTGGGAAAATGTTTCTTTCGGTGTATGATTCAAGAATTCAATTTACTTCAAATATTTTTTATGCCTCACAAATAAAACATGTATAATATGCATTTTATACTTATTTGTGTGTAAGGTATATTACTGATGCAACTTTATACACACACACACACACACACACACACACACACACACAGAGAGAGAGAGACACACACACATAGTTTTTAATGCCATTTCAAATTTCTTGTTAAACATTTAAAATCATCATCTAAAGCTATATTTTTTGTTAAGTTTAAATTTCGTATTAAACTCTTTACTGAAATCAAAATTTTGGATAGGCCAGCTTCAACAGTTCAAAATCTATCGGATACCAACCTCAAGGCCAAACTATTGACTTTCCTACCCTTTATATAATTTTCTCTTTCTACTAAAAATATACTAAATCTATAATCACCATTGTTGCCGTGTGTGACCACATATGCACATATGTGACTCACATATGTGCATAACTAGAGCTAGGCATGGGACGACTTGACTCAGCAGATTCGACACGTTCAAACCCGACTCAACCCAAACAAAGTGGGTGAGTCCATTCAAACCAAGTAGACTTCATCCAATCTGAAATTAAATTGGGTCGAGTTCGAGTCACCCTGTAACTCGACTTGACCGAAAATCCTACTCAATACTGACTCAACTCGATCTGAAACCCAACTCGTACATATAAAAAAAACCCCACTTTGATGTTCAGATTTGAGATATTGTGTAGCTGATGAAGAGGCTGCAATTCTGATAGGCGCACCTGGGTTTTGAGTTGTGATTTTAGGCCGCAGATACCGATTGCACCCGACCTGACTCGGTGCTAACTTGACCCGACTTAGTACATGTAATTAGGTCAGATTCGGTACGGATTAGTTCAGGCCAAATCTGGACTCAGATTGGATCAGGCATGCTGGACTCAGTATCGAGTCATGTTGAGTCCGGGTCAGGTCTATTACAAAATCAAGTCGAGTCGGGTCATCCCTAACTCGATCTGACTCAACTCGATGCCCAGCTCTACGTATGACGATATGCATATTGCATATGCGATCGCACATGTGGCATATGAAAAAAAATATGTGATGGCATATGTGAGGTATGCGATCGCATATAGGCCAACAGTTAGCACATAAATTTTTTTGTAAAAAAATAATTTTTTATCTATAAAAAGGCTTCTAAACCTCCCCCATTTGCAATATTCTCGCTCCAAAACTCCCTTACTCTCTTCTTCTCTTACATTTATGAACTCCAAGTGGTCTTAATCTCTCTCTTACATTTCGTACTTCCAAGTGCTCTCTCTCTCTCTCTCTCTCTCTCTCTCTCTCTCTCTCTCTCCTACATGCCCTCTCCTGGAAGTTGGAAGATTAAGATTCAAGCACTTGATGTTTAATTCATTGTTTAATTAACTTAGGAAATTTACCCTTAATTTCTTATATTTTTAAAAAATATTCATATTACTATTATTTTTAATTTTTTTTGAAAAGTATGCAATCGCATATGTGGCTGTGTGATCGCATATGTGCATAGGCATATGCAATTGCACATGCATTTCGACAACAATGATAATCACTGATTCTTCCATCCTCTCCTTCTACACAATTTCTAGAAAACCTCGGCAATAGATATGTCATCAGTCTCCCCCCCCCCCCCCTCCCCCCCCCCCCCCACAATCCATTGTGTGACTTAGTACTAAGGGGTAAATATGACACCCATGTCAAAGACTGAGGCCGATTAGTTGGTAGCCTCGTTGGATTATGCCATGACCCAACATACATGCTTACAGGAAATGAAAGGATTGGAATCATTGCAAAATTGTACATATTTAAAACTACTTGTGGCTCAACCAATAAGTGGATATATCAGAATGTGGGCTCGATACCTGGTGGTTTGGTCTGAATTTTTTGTCCCGAACTTCTCAAGAAAAACCAAATTATACCTTCACATACCTGTCTCCAATTTTTTAGCATTTTTATTTTCTGGACAATTTTTAATGGTATTTTTCAGTGTTCACATTGAATGATTTTTGAACTTATGATATATCATATTTTTTCCACATGTGAAATTACTATGGGTGCAACTGTGATTTGATCTACATAGCATGCTAACCATATTTTTTTAAATCAGGATGCAATGCTAGACTATTTTTTTAAGAAAAAGGAAATATATTCATAAAAAGAAGCCACAGCCAACATATACATCAAGCCAAGCATACGAGTAACCCTCTGCACAAAAATCGCAAGGGCCACCTATAATATGACAAAACACCTTATTAAGGGGTTGGACTAGCTCTTATCTAGCCTAAACCAAAATGGTCCATGAATAAGGAGCCTTGGATGGAACGAGGAAGGTCGCCCACCTCTTGAAATGTCCTCCCTGGGTGGAAAGCACTCCCCAACCTAGCTACCTCATCTGCTATGGTATTGACCTCTCAAGGATCATAAATGAATTTCACGTGGATATCCCTCCTAAGAGAGTCTAAACGAGCTAATCAATACTACAGGCACCAATTCCGGGGCATATTCAACTTTAACATGTTTACACAGACCCTAGAGTCACTCTTGACCTCTCTATTGGAGAAACTGTGTTCAACACAGAGGGAGAGGCCTTCAAACATGGCTCATATATATATAATTTATTTTTTAAAATTATAGCATTTCATTCATCGGAGGAGTAGCACAAAGCTGTACTGTAGCGCCGTTTCAGGCAGGGCCTACAACAAAAACAGGTGGCCCCCCTTATTGTATACGAAAATGCAAAAGAAAAAAACAAAAGAAAGGAGGGGTTAGTCTTCTCGGAGGTAGCCTAAGCTCGTTCTATCCAGGAATAGCTGGCCCGTGGAGAGCGAAGGGAGAGCAAGATGCGAGTTAAAAATAGATTTAGTTTTGATTCAAGTTGCCTAGGCATGTTAGGTCATCTGCCACAGCGTTTTCTTCCCTTGGGGTATGGCTAAATCTAATTTCCATCGTCCTGCTGAGGTATTCTATTCTCTTTCTCCAATACCAGAAGGCCCAAGGACCTATAGTTTTTTTGGACAGGGCTACGATAACCGATCTTGAGTCATTAACGATCTCCACTCTCAGAAAATCGAAATGGGCTGCTTGGATTAGACCATCTAGAAATGCCCTCATTTTTTCCCTTATGTTTAAACTGAATCCATACCTAAAGGCGAAAGCAAAGAGGAAATCCCCATTGCATGGTCTACCCACGCCACCTCCCCCTGATTGGCCTGGGTTTTCTCTGGACGATCCATTGACATTCACCTTGATCCAACCCATATGGGGTCTGAACCATTTCACAACCGAAGCCTTAGGCAGCTTAGGAGGGGGAGCTTCTATTCAAAGAAGGTTGAGCGTAAGGAGAACAGGCAGGTTTATTGATTTGGGTCGTGGCAGGTAGGGGGGTAATAGGTGGATCCAGTTTCTGGCTTTGGAAATGATCCCTAACGCATGCGAGCTGGCATTCTCGAACTTGGCGTTGTTCCTCACCATCCACAGCTCCTAGAAAATGAAAGGGGGGATGAGACCTTTAAGCAGGGAGATAGAATAGGAAGCAGACGAGGACGCCCACCATTGAGAAGCTCTATTTGTGCATGAGGAGGGAGGGGCATTGTGTACGTTAAGAGCTGATCTGAAGAAATTCCAGACCTGATTAGTTATACCACTGAGGGAGAGGGCGTGGTCGATGGTCTCCATGTTCGGGATGAGAGGAGGGGAGCAGCAGGTGCATTTGGAAGCTAGTTAGATTCCTTTTTGCTGGAGGCAACCATTCACAGGGATAGCTTTGTGAAAAATCTTCCATGATAATAGCATTATGTTCGGTAGGAGATTAGTATGCTAGACCCATTTTGACCATGGTTTTTCTTGCCCCCTTGGTCTGATGGATTGCGAAGCCAGCCCCATCGATATATCGCCACTATGGGAACCCTGCCGTATGCACCTGTCCTCACCTAAAGAGGTGCATATTCCTTCATCAAAGATGTCCAACACGTGTTGGGGCACCAGATTTCTAGCTTCCGTAGGAGATTTCCATCTCCTTGGACCGATCATGTCCTAGACCTTAAGAGCTTGCATATTTGTGTGCAGAGTGCCTAGCCTCCAACTTTGCAGAGGGCCCAGGCCTGATCAATTCCTGTCCCAAAAGCTGATATTTCCTTTACCTAGCAGCCAACCGGTGTTCTTTTCCATAGCTAGAATAATTGAGCAGATTTGTTTCCAGAGAGGAGAAGCTGAAGAAGCACTACTAAATCCTTCTGTCCAATGGGCGTCAGTAGGATACTTGGCCTTCATGAAGTTGCACCATGCACTGACCATTCTGTTGAATCTGATCGACCATGCCAGCTTCATCTTGAAAACCCGTATAACTGACTTAAGGTTTCTTATCCCCAGCCCACCTTCTGATTTGGGTAGAGACATTTTCTTCCAAGTACTCCAATGACATATTCTTTTTTCACCTTCCCACCCCCATAAGAAATCAAAAAATGATCTCTCCAGATTAAAAGAACGTTTAATGGGATGTGCACCCCTGCCAGAGTGTGAATGGGAACACTCGATAGGATGTGGTTGATCAGCATCAATTTGCCCGCAAAGGAGAGAATCTTTCTCTTCCAACTGGTGATCCTATTTTGAATGTTGTTGATCAAATTCTGGAAATACACTCTTTTAGGCTGACCTTGATAAATAGGAATACCAAGGTGCGTGAATGACGTTGTTGCTTTTCAGAAACTGAGGATATTGGCGATTGTTTTACTACAGAACTTAGACTGCTTCAAAGGGGGGATGAACAAGCTCTTCTACTTGTTTATTTTCTGACCCGAAGCCATCTCATAGTCCTTAAGGAATTTAGAGATTTTCCTCAGGGATCCTTTGCTGTCGTTCGCAAATATGATCGTAACATTTGCAAAGATGATGTGGAAGATGAGCGGGCAATTCTTGTGAGTTTTAAAGGGCTGACAAAAGCCACTTTCCATGAGATGGGTGAAGCCCCTACTGAGCACTTCAGTTGCCAAGATAAAGAGGCCCGACATGTTGGGATCTCCTTGGCGGAGACCCCCAAAAGACTTGAAGAAACTTGTAGACTCATCATTGATTAGGATAAAGAACTAAGAATTATACCAACACCTCTCCACTAGGGCGATCCAATTCAAGTCAAAATTGAATTTGGAGAGAACCTTCTTCAGGAAATCCCAATTGAGCCTATCATATGCTTTCTCTATATCTAGCTTCAGCGGTAAGTTTCCTCCTCTCATTTTTTTCTATCAATGTCATGAAAGATCTCCTAAGCAAGCGTGCAGCTCTTTGCAGTGGACCTGTCCTACATAAAAGCACCTTGTTTGGGAGAGATAATGCTTAGAAGAATCCTTTCCAATCTTGTAACTATTTTAAAAATATTTTATATAGGCAATTGCATAGACTAATTGGTCTAAAATCAAAAAAGGTTTTGGGTGAGCTTAACTTGGGAATAAGGCATGGGAGATTGACAGGGGCTGCATTTCAGTCTATCGAAAACTTGACCTTTCAGTCAACCTCTCTCCATATCGCCTAACTCACAGTGACAAGGGCCACCGATGCATCAATTCTCACTCAGATTGGGAGGTGAGCAGGAAACGCACAAAGAAGCTCCCATTTCATACAGTTAAACCCCAGGTCCCAGCCCAGTATGATAATCAGATCCCAGATCAGACAACCTTGCGGCAAGGGAGCCTCCCTGTCCCCCAAGACGACCCTGCCATTGCTATTGGAGCTCCCCCAAAGGCAGGAACGAAGGAATTTTTAGATAAGTAAGTACGCAGGTTAGAGCAATGTTCACCCAGGAGGAAGAGCAGAATGTCGAGAAAGACCAATCAGGATGGATCGTCAGGACATGTGTCTAATAGATAACATCCTAATATGGAATGCCCATGGCGTGGCCAATCCGGCCACAATCCAAATAGCCAACAGAATCTTCAGGAGTCACTCCCCTTCGATTGTTGCAATCTTGGAGCCCATGGCAAGAGAAATTAGACTAGTACCGATTGGCCTGAAGCTTGGGTTTCACTCATCTATCTCCAACGAAGCGGTGGGAGAACTCATCCCCCTCTACCGAATCTCTGCTTCACTTTTTCCTGGAAGGTTTGCTTGCCATCTTTGCGTGGAATCAGCTAGCCGACTCCATCAACATGCTGCTGCACTGCCCCCCCCCCCCCCCCCCCCCACTCTTGCCTCATGTATCGACTTGTCTGGTGGCGATAGTTGTCCTTCCCTCGCAAATTTACAGCCAAGTTCCTTTGGTTAGCCCCTATCTTCCTTCTTTGGGAGATCTGGAGAGCAGGGAACGAAGTCAGGTATGATGGAACATCCCTCTCCTTTCATGGAGTTTTCAGGAAAACTTTATGGTGGTTGAGCTCCCTGTCTTGCCCTAATTAGGCTAGTCGTCAGTTTCCCCCTCTCCCCGCTCCTTCTTCCTCCTTCTTCTTTCTTGGACCAAGCCTGCCCTCTCAGTTCTCCTCCTCCCTTTCAAATAGTCAGGTGGGTCAGGCCTTCGATGGGCTGGATGAAACTCAAGATTGATGGGTCTGCCCTATCTAACCCAGGGCCAGCGGGTGGAGGTGGTATTTGCAGAGATAGTGAGGGCAACCTTCTATTTGCTTTTGCCAAAGGTTATGGGTCCTCTAACAATAAAGCAGAACTGCGGGCTCTCCATGACAGGCTAGAAATTTGCATTAATTGAGGGTTGCTACGAGTCCTTATCGAATTTGACTCAAGATGGGTGGTTGACTGCATTAATGGAAAGGCTTCCTACGCTTGGAAATGGAGGTATTAGTTTTTTAAGATACATAAGCTTTCCCTTAGAGGCACCTTTTGATGCTCGCTCATCCTTAGAGAGGCAAACGGTCTGGCCGATGGATTAGCCAAGTTGGGTAGTTCATATCAAGAAGTCTCTATTTTCCATCAGGTTTTTAGCCTTCCTCGCTTAATACGGGGCCATTTTTTACTAGATAAAGTACGTCTAGGTTCAGTTAGGAGGGCTTTCTAAGCCCCCTTTTTGTTTATATCATGTTAGACGGGTCAGGATCTTTTTGTCCTTGTTCCTGCTAGATTTCCCATACATGTACATTTTACAAATCAATGAAATGATCTTTTATCAAAAAAATTTTAAAAAAAAAAGTTGGTAATGAGGCTTGGGAGAGTCATGGTGAGACTCCTTGGGAGACGTCCACCATTAAAAAAGAATTTTGTTGCCCTTAAGATGTCATGGCCCACCATTTCCCAACACTCTTGGAAGAATGCACCCGAGAAGCTATCTGGACCCAACGCCCCATCCAATGGGAGGGCTTTGATCGCTTTGTGGACCTCATCCAGCGAGGGTGCAACAACAGGAATTTGTTAGCTTCCATGGTAACTGCCTGGGGGATTGAGCTAAGGAGATCCCTAGCCTGGTCTACTACAGCCTCCTGTAAGAGGTTTTGAAAGAACTTGATTGTTGCGTTTTTTATCTCACCACAATCTGTTAGGGACACATCCCCTTCATGCTTGATTTCTCTAATTTTTGATCTCCTGGCTTTAGCTTTGGTTGTGGCATGGAAGAAATTTGTGTTACAGTCCCCCTCCTTAAGCCAGTGGGTTCTCGATTTTTACTTTTAAAAAATTTCTTCACGGAGCTCGAGTTGCATCACCTTGTCCTTGGCTGAATGCAACATTTGAGTAAGGCAGGGATCCTTAGATCTTTTTTTTTTTTTTGAACGAAAGGAGAATTTCATTGATGAGGCAAAATTACAAGGAGGGAATTCGGGCTAAGACCAGAGACAAAATTGGCTAGCCCGCCTATCATATCCTATACATAGCCGATCTTCTCTTTCAAATAGATCTCAGCCCTGTTTTGTCTAAAAAAAAGGAACTTCTAGCAAGAGAAGGGAGATCAGAGGGAACCGAGATGTGCTTGGATTCTTAGGATGTACTGCTCTGCTTAGCTAAACGATCCGCCAGGCTGTTGGCCTCTCTAGGGAAGAGGGCAAGGGAGAAGGACCCGTTTGAAAGGAGTTGCTTGATTCTATGAATCCAATAGTTCCATTTCCACTCAACATAGGACTTCCCTAGAGTGTAATCTACGACCCATCTTGAGTCGGATTCAATGAGAACGTTCGACAGCCTGTGGAGGACACACAATGCCACTCCATCGCGGAGAGCCCTGATTTTCGCTCTGTTGTTGGATGTTACGTCGTAGCCGTTGTGAAAAGCGATCATGGTGCCATTATGATCTTTGTAAATGCCGCCACCCCCAGCTGGCCCCTGATTCCCGATAGCGGATCCGTCGACATTGAGCTTGCACCAACAGACTAGGGGTCTTTGCCACCTCATGACCTCGAAACGAGTGGAAGGAAGGGAAGACATGGGGCCTGGGATAGCTGGGTTACATGGGGAAGACTGAGGAGGCATGTGCCATGTGGTTGTATTCCGCATCCACCAAGAAGCTATGCGGAACACTCTATGGACCGAGACTTTGCGGCCATCGAATCTTGACTTGTTCCTGGCCTTCCAAATATCCCATAACAGAAAAGCCGACGCCAATCAAAAGGCAGAAGAAAAACAACTACGCGGGCATGGGAAAACCCAGAACCATAAGAGACGGTCTAGAATGGAGGAATGAGGAACTAACGGCACTTCCAGCATGTTTACAGCAAGATTCCAGATCCCCTACGCTAGGGACCCATGCAGGAAAAGATGGGACAAAGATTCAGGGGAAGAGGATAGATTATGTCCCAAATCATAGCATTCGCACTTCGATGCGAGGGAAATTCCTTTTTTCTGAACATTTCCATCAACAGGGAGCACATTTATCAGAACTTTCTAAAGGAAGATAGAGATTTTTGGAGGAAGTAATGGGCACCACACCCACTTAGCCTAGGGTAACCTTTGCCTGTGCATCCTCACCACCTCCCACCCTGATTTAACAGAAAAAATCCCACTAGGGCCATGAGGACAGATATAAGAATCGTTGCTGTTGGAATTGAAAAATCTGCCATTGACGATGTGAGCCCGAATCGAGGCAGGGAGAGCTACCGGCATGTCTTGCTTTAGGCCGTTAACTGTGAGAAAATCAGCCACTAAGAGGTCTCGTGTCGATCAGAAGGGATGATAATGGAAGGGATGTCTTACAATGGACCCAGGCCCGACCAGTTACAACGCCACATATTACAGTTGCCACGACCAATTTCCCACTGGCCATAATTATCTAGAATAGGAAATAACTTCACCAGATTGTTCCAAAATGGTGAGCATCCCACGCCAGATCTACAGCTCCTTGATCTCCACCGTTAGCTACATGCAAGTCTTCTTCAGCTTTTTTGAGGTTTAGGAAAAGGTTCCTAAAGACCTCCCTGTTCCAGGTTTTCAGAGTGTATTTAATATTTTTCAACTTACTAAGCAGCGATTGGATTGGGTTTCCAGTAAGGTTGGAGGTCCAAGAATTGCTGACTACTTCCTTGAAGGACTCGTTCACAGTCCATATTCTCTGGAACCTAAATGGTTTCGGAGTAACTGGGTAAGGCGAGGGAAAACTAGGAGCAAAGGAGCATGATCGGAGTTTCTTATTGGAAGGTGATTCACTTGAAAGGCCGGGAAGGTATGGAACCACCTATTGTTATAGCAAGTTCTGTCTAATCTCGTCCAAAATCGAGATTGGTCTCTTTGGCTGTTGCACCAGGTAAAACGATTTCTCGTAAATTGAGTGTCCTGCACCCCCACATTATTCAGCCCTTCTACAAACTCCAACGAGCTTTGAACATCGAACGAGGCAGCCCCAAGCCTCTCTGATGGGGATAAGACAACATTAAAATCACCAAAGACTGCCCACGGGGAGGTAGTTCCTGCTCCTTGAATAGAAAGATCTGCCCATAAGCTCCTTTTGTTGATCTTGGAGCATTTTGCATAGATGAATGTATTGCCATGAAGCCCCGCTGCTAGGGATAACATCTTGTTGGAGGATCCGTGAACTTCAGTAGAAAGGAGAGGGGCCGAGAAAACCGATATCTTGCCTCCCTGATCCGCATTCGAGCAGGAGGTTTGAAATCCAAGTTTAAGACCGATACAGATACACTTGTCATCTCGCAGCATGGGTTCCAGGATGGCAATGATTACTAGGTGATATTGCCTCACAATGCTCTTGAGAGTGCAGATGGTGGGAGCATTTCCCACTCCACACGCATTCCAGATGAGGATGCTATCCATGGGAGGATTGGCCTACCCGCTCTCTGCGACGCTTCAGCCTCCTTAATCTCACATACCAATTGGCATTGTTCACCCTTTTCTGAGATACTCTGTGCTTCACTGTCTGAAGATTTCTGAGCAGGGATTGATTTCGAGTCAGTTCTACTGCACCCAAAGATGGAAGTTCCTTAGGCGAGATGGCATTTTCTTATAATTGAATAGGCACATAGGTTGAGAGAACTTCTGCAGGGGTGTCTTGATTAGGGGAGAGATGAGCCCCACTCAGAATGGAAGGAGTGGGCACCTCTTCTGATTTGAGACGGGTTTTGGAGTTGGGATGGGTTGTGGGGGGATTGGTGTTTTTGGGGGGATGTCACGCCCCAAACTCGGAAACCGGGCTCACAAAATTTCCGATCGCCGAATCCGGCACCGACAGCCTCCGTAGAACCCCATTCTCGGCTCCTAGCTCCCATTCGCCAGGTTCCGATCCTGGGATGCTACAAGGAGGATTTTTTTTTTTAACATCAGTCTGATACGTAATAAGCATAACCAAAGGCATAACCCACAAACAACAACCAAGCACTCCATTACATTTCCACTATGATAAAAAATTTTACAAGTACAATGAGCATAAAGGGAAATACAATGGCAAATAACAAAAACTCCAAAATGATCAGCAACGTGCTCCTGCCTCAGCGCTGCTGCAGTCCAACGTCACCTGCACGCAACGGTCGTGCATAAGCTTACAGAAAGCTTAGAGGGTGGTGAAAGTGTGTGCGCAAGGTAGTAATATGAATGCAATGTCAGAGTAATGCGGAATATGCAGATGGAACCAAAACGTCATGAGCCGTACCAAGGCTATGCAATGCAAGACATGAATGGTATCGGCCATCCCAAGGCCATGCAATATACAATGCAACTCAAGCATACAAATACTCATCAATGTCCACACGTCAATACAGCTCAAAGTATGGAATATCACCGGGGTCTAGTACACTCTAAACCAGATTGCCGCCACATCGCGCGCAATAAGGTAAGTGGAAGAGACCTCACTATCCGTCTGCCAATATCGGGCGCGACTCGTCGATAGCGGACCCATTCCTCGAGCTGGTCAAACTCAGCCTAGCATTGCCCCCTACACTCGGGCGGGTAAGGCCGTACCCCCTTCCAACCGACCACGACACAGTGGAGAGCGTAACCGTCTGGTAATCGGCACTCAACGCTCATCTACCCACTCGGTCTAGACGTTGGAGCAACCTCTTGGTACCATAAGGGTTTAGGGACTTTCACCCAGGGATATCTATAGTACCCCATGTAAAACAAGATTTTCGGTATCCAATCCTGCCAACCACGATGCGTCTGTGGAGGCTACGGCCCTGATGTCACTAGGGCATACAATAACCATGTCACACAAATGCGGAATGCATGAATCACGCTATCCAGTCATGCAACCAATCCTGCGCATGCCGTGCGCTCATGTAGGGCAGCACCGCCTAACCGGGAGCCCATAAACAACCTGCCCGAAGGCAAATGCTATGATCAGTCAGTCCTCATATCAAGCATACATATGATGCGTATGACCATGGGTCATGAAACTATACTAAACATGTTATAATAAAATGAATTATCTTACGATGCAGATGGGCCTGGATGGCCTATACACGGCAAGTACAGCTAGTAATGGGCCCTAAGGAGAGTCGTAATGTGGACATCCAACCAACATTACACTCGCAATGTGGACGTCAAACCATCATTGCACTCCAGGGCACGATCGTTGTGAACATCGTACTTAGTCTATAATGGATTTACACATTGCAATGGACCGTCAATTGTCCCCATTGGATCTTACATATATATCAAATGGGCCATATCCTATGGGCTTTTATTCATCAGATGGGCCACATAAATGGGCCACACCAATGGGTCTTATGTGCATTGCAATGGGTCAAAACCCGTGGGCCTTGGATTACATCAAATGCTTAGTCTCATGGGTCTTATATATGACCAATGGGCCACACCAATTGGTCCCTATATGCAGATCGAGTGGGCCTTAGCCCATAGACCTAATCATAAGTTCAAATGGGTCTAAACCCGTAGGCCTTACATGTATCAAATGGCCTACCTCCATGGGCTTCAAATTTCAACAAAAAGGGGAGTCCAATTACCTGGGCCTAGAAGTACATCAAATGAGCCTAGTCCCATGGACTTGAGACATAACAAGTGGGCATAAACCCATAGACCTTTTTCAAAGCAAATGGGCCTAGCCCATAGGCTTTAAATAGCCCAAATGGGCCTAACCCATAGACCTTGCATGCAGATCAAAGTGGGCCTAATCCCATGGATTTGTAATACATCGAATGGGCCTAAGTTCTTAGGCCTAAAATGAATCAAATATCCTACTTCCATGGGCTCTAAAATTTCAACAGAAGGGTCCAAGTGCATGGGCCTTGAAGTACATCCAATGGGCCCAGTCCCATGGACTTACAACACATCAAATGGGTCTAAGCTCTTAGGCCAAAATTGAATCAAATGGGCCTAGCCCATAAGCATTTTATAAATCAAATGAGCCTAGCCCATAGCCCCTTTAACATGCAAATGGACCTATACCATAGGCCTAAAATGATCTCTTTTCGAGTGGATGGACGGTATGGATGCATTTCATGCATCATGGTGGGTCCCACTGTCCAGTGGACAGTGCGGATAGCGCACGTACGCTACGCAGGACCCCACCGTCCGCTGGACGGTGGAGGCATACATGCAAGGGGGGGGGGGGTACCACCACAGTGAGTGCCACCGTCCGTTGGACGGTGGTCTTGGCTCATACATTCACGTGGGTCCCACAAATGTGGCCCACCTTAATGTTTATTTGAAATCCAACCCGTTCATAAGGCCACTCAGACCTGTATGAAGGGTCAGTAAAATTTTCAGCGTGATCCAACCCTTCTGTGGGCCCCAAAAAAAAAAATATAGTTCCCAGGGATAGGGGTACACTGTTTCATGTGATGTGGGCCACTGGAGCTCTGGATCTGACTCCTTTTTTTGGAGGGGGCCCACCACTGGGGTGGCCCACCAAATGAACACGTTGGATGACAAAATAAACATTTTTGTGGGGCCCACGGCTGGAGCCGTGGGTCCCTAACCGGACGCCACCCGCCCGTGGACGGCTGCACGCAGCAGCGTGCAGCGCTGCCACCCGCCTGACACCAAAGAAAAGAGGCTCTGCCTCTTCTCAAATTCGGGAAAAAAAACAATTTCTTGACGTTTTTCATGCGTGGGGTCCGCTTTGCCAAAATCTGACCCGACCATGGCGATCAGTGGCTCGACGCCGTCCAAATGAGTCCGGAGTTTGAATTTTTTTGACGCTTGGATGTGAAATGAATCAAGAAAATAGAGATTGAATGGTAAGGGCACAACATTCGACGCTATGGCCCACCAGATGATTGGATCAGCTCCAAACTTCTACCCAACGGCTAAAACGCCGTGGGTAAGAGGATGGACGGCTTGGATCGGACGCAAACATCAGGGTGGGGCCTATACAAGGGGACCACCTAAAATCCTCTCCTTTTCTTTCCTTTTTCTTCTTTTTGCTATAATCGTCCAGCGTCTGGACGGTTCAAAAAAATTTCTTTGTTTTATTTTATTTTATTTTTTTTTTAATGGAGGGCCCTGATGAAGTGGGCCCCACTGATGGGCGGCATGGGAGTAACAGCCAAGGTGGGCCCCACTTGAATAAAATAAAATATCCCAAGTGGGATCCATTCAAGTGGGCCACACCCTCCCATTGCAACAAAATAAAATAAAATAAAATAAAATAAAATAAAAGAGAGAGAGTGAGAGAGAGATGGAGAGTGGGACACGGCTTGTGATGGAGGGACCCCGTCATTATGGGCCCTCCCATACATGAAATCATACATCAAATGGGTCATTTTGCACATATGACCATCAAAACTAAAGATCAACGGTGGAGATCCTTTCCCCACCAATATGGATGGTCTAGATGACCTTTTTAATGAAAAATAAACATCATGATGGGGTCCATGGAGAATGGCCCCATCATGGAATGATCATGATGATCCAAGTGGTCTATTGGCCACGTATTAGGGTCCCAAGTGAGATCCACACCATTGATCGGTGGGCCTCACTTGGTCCACCATAAAAATAATCAAAACTACCCTATGGAAGCACCCACCGTCCGATCTTCTCGCTCCTAGGGGTTCCTTGGCACCTTGGCTTCAACTTCAACGGTTAGGATGAAGAATGGAGGGTTGAGATGGGAGATTTTGGGGTAGGAAGGTGGGCCACTTGGAGCTTAGGAACTTTGGGGAAATTCCATACGTATGGAACTCTTGGATTTCTTGTTGCTTGGAAGTTTTGGAATGAGAAAGAGAGTAAGAGAGAGAGTGATGTAAAGGGAGAGAGAGAGAGTGATGGATGGATGGGTGAGTGATGGTGGTGTAAGAGAAACTTGACTTTTGTGGCTTTTGTGTAAGAGAAGTATGGTTTAAGAAGACTTTTGTGGCTTTTTGTGTAAGAGAGGTATGGGGTGTGAAGACTTTTGTGGTTGCTTGGGAAAAGGGATGGAGGTGATGTGTACTTGACATGTGATGGGTTGATGGGTGATTGATTGATGGGATTGATGTGATTGATGTGACACATCGTTGAGATTCCCTTGGTTTTCACAACGCGCGGCGTTTTCTCGCACCGAACGTTGGCCCATAACTCTTGATCAGGGTATCGCCTTGGCGCGCGGGTCGCGGTATCGGAACCGCGGCGACGGTGCGGTCGCTATGGTATTGGTCTCGGGTTGAGTCGACACGGGTTGTCAGTACATGAATCCAGGTCGCGCGTCGATATTGTTTAAGGGTCGAAAGTTGCCGGAATTCGACCGGTACGACCGCGGAAGTGTACGGAAAGGTACGGACCAAGATATGGGTCTTACAGGGGAGAAGGGTAGCATCCTAGGGGATTTCAAGTGTGGCTCAGTTGAAGCCGGTCCCTCAGGAAAAGGGGAAGTGGCAGGTGGGATGAAGTATGGAGATAGATCAACTGCTATCTGTCCACCTTCCTTTGACTGTCTTCTAGTCTCTGATGGATTTGCATAGGATTTCTAGGTGACTACTTGGGAATCGTCCGCTTCCTCCTTGAAAAAATCCCCAACACGCAGCGGACTATGGCCTTCCGAGAGAGCCTTCCTGGAGGGTCTTAGGGAGGTGGGAAGGTTGGGCTTATTGGTGAGCTGTTAAGAGGCAACATGTTTTAATGGGGTACAGTTGACCAGATCAACTAGTTGTTATTGGAGGCGTTACAAAATGCAAAAATAAAAACACCATTTTCGTCTCTACAAACACCCCCTCCACCTGAGGGCCCTGGATTCCCTCAAGACGAACCGTCGACATTTGTCTTGACCCTGTAAACTATGAAGCGAAAAGGTTTTCTGTATTTGAGACAACCCAATGGGGTTGAATATATAGAGATTACATACATCTATACAAGGAAAAGAATAAACACAAAATCCTCTACCTATGGAAACTAACTATACAAGGTATACTCGTTATACAAGGTATGTGAGATGTCTAACATCCCCCCTCAAACTAATACTAGTCATCGACAAGTAATAGTTTGCCAACTAGAAAAGAGTGACGCGCAGAAGTGAGGGATTTGGTGAGAATGTCGGCAATCTGATCATGGGATGCAACATGTGGAAGAGAAATGAGCCCAGACTGAAATTTCTCGTGGATAAAGTGACAGTGAACTTCAATATGCTTTGTCCGTTCATGAAAAACTGGGTTAGAGGCAATCTGAATGGCACTGAGATTATCGACATGGAGTGGAGTAGGATCTTGTAGAGGAATGCCCAAGTCTGAAAGAAGTCCACGTAACCAGATGATCTCACTACACGCAGCTGACATTGCCCGATACTCGGCTTCTGTGCTTGATTTGGAAACAGTGGTCTGCTTCTTACACTTCCAAGAGATAAGAGAAGTGTCGAGAAAAACACTGTAGCCAGTGGTAGATCTTCGTGTGAGAGCGCATCCAGCCCAATCAGCATCCAAATAAGCACAAAGGTCCAGAGTCGTCGTGGAGGAGAAGAATAGGGATCGATCTAGAGTCCCACGAAGGTACCGTAGGATGCGCAACACTGCAGTTATATGAAGAGTCCGAGGAGCAGAAATAAACTGACTGACAACTTGGACAGCGTAGGCAATATCAGGGCGAGTCATAGTTAAGTAAACTAGACTCCCAACCAAACAGCGGTATAAGTCGGGCTGTGCAAGTAGATCACCATCGTCACAGCCATAATGAACGTTAAGTTCTAAGGGAGTCTGAACTGTCTTCTGATCCGTCAATGATGCCAAGGTGAGAAGATCCTTGGTATATTTACGCTAGCTGACTAGGATCCCACGGTTGGAACGTGAAAATTCAAGTCCAAGAAAGTATATTGGATGGTCGAGGTCTTTCATCTTGAATGATGATTGCAGAACTTCCTTTAAAACTGAAATGGCAGTAGCATCACTACCAGTCAGTAGGAGGTCATCAACATAGACCAGAACAATGACAATTTCGTGAGCAGTGGTGCTCAAAAATAAGGATGGGTTATGACCACTTTAAGCAAAGCCAGCACCCGTAACAACATCGTGAAAGCGTTGGAACCATGCTCGAGGTGCCTGTTTGAGGCCGTACAGGCCTTTCTTTAGACGACATACCTTATTGTCAGGAATTAAAGATCCAGGAGGAGGTTTCAAATATACGGTTTCTTGAAGGTATCCTTGAAGAAAGACATTTTTCACATCCATCTGAGTGAGTGGCCATGAGTGAACAGAAGATATAGCTAGAAGAGTACAAACAGTTTTCATCTTTACCACGGGAGCGAAAGTCTCATCGTAATCAATTTCGTATTCCTGTTTGTATCCCTGAGCGACAAGTCGAGCCTTGTATCGATCCAATGATTCATTAGACTTGAGCTTGACAGAATAAATCCATTTGCTACCAATTAGTTGTTGGTCAGCAGATCGAGTAACAATGTCCCACGTATGATTATCATCCAATGCCGCAAGTTCGTCTGCCATAGCCTTCTTCCAAAAATCCTGAGTGGCTGCCTGAGAGTACGAAGTAGGAATAGAAACAGTATCCAGAGTAGCATTCATGGCAGACATAGCATATCAAGCGATCAGGTGCTCGATGTTCACGAGCTGAACGACGTATCGAGATAGGTTCGGGATCTGCAACAGGTACAGTAGGTTCAGGTTGAGTAATCGGTGGTGGATCTATACATGGTCGACGTGAATAAACTTGCAACGGACAAGGGAGAGTACTTGAGGCAAATGAAATTTCAGGAAAGGCGGTTAGACCAGGAGAGTTTGGAGTGTGCGGAGGAGGAAGAGATGAATGAAAGTCAATGTGTTCAAGAAAAATAACATGTCGTGAAACCCGAACACGACGAGAAACAGGATCATAACATTGAAAACCCTTCTGATTTTCCTCATATCCCAAGTATATACATTTGATTGATTTTGGAGATAGTTTGTTACGTTCACGTGAAGTCAGGTGAACATAACAAATACAACCAAAAACACGAAATGTGGAATATGCAGGAGGTAAGCCGATGAGAACAAAGTAGGGAGATTTACTGTTCAGAACTTTGGTTGGCATCCGGTTAATCAAGTAGATTGAATGTAACATTGCTTCTGCCCAGAAAGAGCGAGGAACTCTCATAGCTGTCATCAGGGTGTTGGCAGTTTCAACAATATGACGATTTTTTCGTTCAGCCACCCCATTCTGTTGTGGAGTATCAGAACAGGTAGTCTGATAAATAATCCCATGACCATGAAGAAATGTACGAAAATCGGTTGAGAGATATTTTCTCCCTGAGTCAGAGCGGAGAGTTTGAACCGGAACCCGAAATTGAGTCTTCACCATAGAGTGAAATAACTTGAATTTTTCAAAAACTTGTGACTTTGATTGCAGAAAGTAAATCCAAGTGTAACGTGTAAAATCATCAATGAATATAACATAGTATCGTAACCCAAAGAGAGACATAATTGGTGATGGACCCCAGACATCCATATGCACAAGTTCAAACATAGAAGATGATTTTGTAGTACTCAGAGAAAAGGGAATACACTTACTCTTTGAAAGACAATAGGAAGAATAAGAATAATTCAAATCATTTTTATTAAGAGAAATGTTCCCTAATATACCAGAAGAAATTAACTGAATGTAAGACCCGTATCTTGGTCCGTACCTTTCCGTACACTTCCGCGGTCTTACCGGTCGAATTCCGGCAACTTTCGACCCTTAAACAATATCGACGCGCGACCTGGATTCATGTACCGACAACCCGAGTCGACTCAACCCGAGACCAATACCATAGCGACCGCACCGTCGCCGCGGTTCCGATACCGCGACTCGGGCGCCGAGGCGATACCCGGATCAAGAGATATGGGCCAACGTTTGATGCGAGAAAACGCCGCGCGTTGCGAAAACCAAGGGAATCTCAACGATGTGTCACATCAATCACATCAATCCCATCAATCAATCACCCATCAACCCATCACATGTCAAGTACACATCACTCTCACCCATTTTCCCAAGCAACCACAAAAGTCTCCCAAACCCATACCTCTCTTACACAAAAGCCAACAAAGTCTTCTTAACCCAACCTTTCTTACACAAAAAGCCACAAAAGTCTTCCTAACCCATACTTTTCTTACACAACCATCACTCACCCATCCATCCATCACTCTCTCTCTCTCCCTTTACATCACTCTCTCTCTTACTCTCTTTCTCATTCCAAAACTTCCAAGCAACAAGAAATCCAAGAGTTCCATACGTATGGAAATCTCCAACCTTCCTAAGCTCTAAGTGGCCCACCTTCCTACCCTCAAAATCTCCCATCTCAACCCTCCATTCTTCATCTTAGCCATTGAAGTTGAAGACAAGGTGCCAAGGAACCCCTAGGAGCGAGAAGATCGGACGGTGGGTGCTTTTATAGGATAGATTTTCTTGTTTTTATGGTGGACCAAGTGAGGCCCACCGATTCATGGTGTGGATCTCACTTGGGACCCTTATTTGTGGCCGATGGACCACTTGGATCATCATGATCGTTTCGTGATGGGGCCATTCTCCATGGACCCCATCATGATGTCCATTTTCATTTAGAAAGGTCATCTAGACCGTCCATATCAGTGGAGAATGGATCTCCACCGTTGATCTACATTTCTAATGGTCCCATGTGCAAGGGATCCATTTATTGTATGTTTCATTGCAAGGGAGGGCCCATAAGGACGGGGTCCCTCCATCACAAGCCGTGTCCCACTCTCCATGTCTCTCTCTCTACTTTATTTTATTTTATTTTATTTTATTTATTGAAAAAGGATGGTGTGGCCCACTGGAATAGATCCCACTTTGAGATATTTGATTTTTCTCAAGTAGGGTCCACCTTGGCCGTTGCTCCCATGCCACCCATCAGTGAGGGGCCCACTTCATCAGGGCCCACCATCATCAAAAAATATATTTATATATTTTATAATACACCGTCCAGCGTCTGGGACGCTGGACGTTTTTAAGGAAGGAAAGAAAGAAAAAGGTAAGAATGAAAGAGGGCTTTTGGTGGCCCACTTGCACAGGCCCCACCTTGATGTATGAGTGTGATCCAAGCCGTCCACCCTTTTTCCCATAACATTTTAGGCGTTGAGCCAAGGAATGGGTTCAATTCGATGATCAGGCGGGCCATACCAGAAGAAACAATACTTTTACCCTTCTAAGGTTTTTAGGGCCCATCTGGTCGTTTATTCACGCCAATTGAAGGTCAACCCCTTAGATTTTACGGCAGTTTTGGGCCCTAGAATTAATTGGGCGGTGTGGATTTTTAAGGTGTGGGCCCCACATGTAATATTTTTAAATAAAAAAAAAAAAAAAAAAAAAAGAATAGAGGCAGCGCCTGCTGCCACTGACGCAGCAGCAGGCCTGCGCGTTGGCGGGCGGGCGTCCAGCGGCCACCCACGGCTGCTGCCGTGGGCCCCACCATGATGTATATGTTAAAATCCACACCGTTCGTGAGGCGGGTCCCCTCCTCAGATGGGCCCCCTCCAAATTTCGGTCCGATCCAGAACTCGGGTGGCCCACACCACAGGAAACAGTGGAATGGAGTAGCTGCCATTGAGATCTTTTTGAGGCCCACTGAAGTGTTGGATCAAGCTAAAAATTTTTCTGTCCCTTCATACAGGTCTGAGTGACCTTATGAACGGGTTGGATTTCAAATAAACATCACGGTGGGCCACATACGTGGGACCCACAGTGATTTATGTATTTTATTCACACCGTCCACGGTCCGTGGACGGTGACGCCCACTGTGATGTGCGTTGTTCCCTCACCGTCTCCACTGGACGATGGGGCCCACATACGTATATTATTATATTATATATATATTACATATAATGTTGTATATATTGCCTATATTATAATATATGTAGTTTATATATTATATAATGTATACGATTGTACGCCTTCGTGTGGGCCCCACCATTGTCAGGCGATGCATCCAGGCCGTCCATCCACTCGAAAAAGATCATTCTAGGCCTATGGTGTAGGTCCATTTGAATTTTAAAGGGGCTATGGGCTAGGCCCATTTGAGTTATAAAATGCTTATGGGCTAGGCCCATTTGATTCAATTTTGGCCTAAGAGCTTAGACCCATTTGATGTGTTGTAAGCCCATGGGATCAGGCCCATTTGATGTACCATAAGGCCTAGAGGTTTAGGCCCATTGAACTCATATAATGCCTAAGGGTTAAGGCCCATTTGGCGTTCATATGGGATTCAATTGGTGTGACCCATTCGACCCATGAGTTAAGCTCATTGGTGCAATCCAAGGCCCACGGGTTTTGACCCATTCCAATGCACATAAGACCCATTGTTGTGGCCCATCTGACGAACAAAAGGCCCACAAGCTATGGCCCATTTGATATATATGTAAGGCCCAATGGGAGGAACATAAGGTCCATTGCAATGTGTAAACCCAATACCGATTATGTAACGGTGTTTTAAGAAGATCGTACCTGGGAAACAATGTTGGTTTGACGTCCACATTGCGAGTGTAATGTTGGTTGGATGTCCACATTACGACTCTCCTTAGGGCCCATCACCAGGCCGTACTTGTCGTGTATAGATCGTCCAGGCCCGTCTGCATTGTAAGATAGTTCATTTTATTATACCATGTTTAATACAGTTTCATGATTCATAATCATACGCATCATATGTATGCTTGACGTGAGAATTATCTGATCATAGCATTTGCCTTCGGGCAGGTTGTTATGGGCTCCCGGTTAGGCGGTGCTGCCCTACATGAGCGCACGGTATGCGCAGGATTGGTTGCATGATTGGATAGCGTGATTCATACATTCTGCATTTGTGTGTCATGGTTATTGTACGCCCTAGCGACATCAGGGCCATAGCCTCCACAAACGCATCGTGGTTGGCAGGATTGGATACCGAAAATCTTGATCTACATGGGGTACTATAGATATCCCTGGGTGAAAGTCCCTAAACCCTTATGGTACCAAGAGGTTGCTCCAACGTCTAGACCGAGTGGGTAGATGAGTACTGAGTGCCGAATACCAGTTGGCTGTGCTCTCCACTGTGTCGTGGTCGGTTGGAAGGGGGTGCGGCCTTACCCGCCCGAGTGTAGGGGGCAATGCTAGGCTGAGTTTGACCAGCTCGAGGAATGGGTCCGCTATCGACGAGTCGCGCCCGATATTGGCAGACGGATAGTGAGGTCTCTTCCACTTACCTTATTGCGCGCGATGTGGCGGCAATCTGGTTTAGAGTGTACTAGACCCCGGTGATATTCCATACTTTGAGCTGTATTGACGTGTGGACATTGATGAGTATCTGTATGCTTGAGTTGCATTGTACATTGCATGGCCTTGGGATGGCCGATACCATTCATGTCTTGCATTGCATAGCCTTGGTACGGCTCATGACGTTTTGGTTCCATCTGCATATTCCGCATTACTCTGACATTGCATTCATATTACTACCTTGCGCACACACTTTCACCACCCTCTAAGCTTTCTGTAAGCTTATGCACGACCGTTGCGTGCAGGTGACGTTGGACTGCAGCAGCGCTGAGGCAGGAGCACGTTGCTGATCATTTTGGAGTTTTTGTTATTTGCCATTGTATTTCTCTTTATGCTCATTGTACTTATAAAATTTTTGATCATAGTGGAAATGTAATGGAGTGCTTGGTTGTTGTTTGTGGGTTATGCCTTTGGTTATGCTTATTACGTATCAGACTGGTAGCATCCCAGAATCGGAACCTGGCGAATGGGAGCTAGGAGCCGAGAATGGGGTTCTACGGAGGCTGTCGGCACCGGATTCGCGATCGGGAATTTTGTGAGCCCGGTTTCCGAGTTTGGGGCGTGACACTGAAGTAACCAATTTGAATGAGGATAACCCAGGCGACAGTGCCACAATTTTCATAATTTATTTGCTGAACAAATATCTGATGAAGACGGAGAAAAGAAACAACGACCCGGAGTGATAGACGAATCAAAGTCCAGCACGTACAGACGACTATGCCGCCTACCCTTCCCAAGTACCTTCTCTGTTACCAGTTCCTGCACAAAACAACAGTTGGAAAAAAAATATGACTAAGAAGTTATTGGATGTGAGTTGACCAATTGAAATTAAATTGGAGGCGAGATTAGGAACATGAAACACATCACGAAAAGTGAACTGGCGATGAGCAGGAGAGAAAGTCAATGATTCAATCGACTGAATAGGTAGTCTAGTGCCATCCGCAGTAGAAATAGCCTGATTGTCGGTGTAGGGACGAATGTCATGAATATGGGATACAACACCGGTCATATAATTTGAAGCACCCGAATCGAAGAATCATGTAGAAGATGGGGATATACTTGACATACTGGCTGCAGAAAGTGCCTGAATGATTTTCTGGAGCATCGCAGGAGTCAACGGAGATGAAAGGCCTTCAACAGAAACAGTAGATGCAGAATCACTAACAGATGGCTCGGAAGAAATAGTAGCAGCAGTAGCAGAAAGAGCACGGCCACGACCACGACCACCACGTCCACGGTCGAAAGAAGATGCATAGGCACGTGTACGGTATTCCTGAATACCATGACCAGTCTGTAAGGCCCATCCCCACAGCACATGATATTGTCCGCTTTATCCGGTGGGCTCACGGCTTTAAAACGCGTCATGTCTGTTAAGGGAGGAACCCCACATATAACCACCACAACTCTAGACAACTCTTCCGATGTGAGACAAGTTACGCTACAGTCAACTGCAACAGAGCTCGCCCAACACAGTAGCCTGCCAGCCACACAGTAGCCTACCAGCCTTCCTTGGGGCCCGCCCACATATGCGCCCGCCCACATGTGCCCGCCCACATGAAGCAGTGACCGGGGCATCACATTATCCCCCACCGAGGGCAGAGCCGTCCTCGGCTCTGATACCATTTGTAAGGCCCATCCCCACAGCACATGATATTGTCCGCTTTATCCGGTGGGCTCACGGCTTTAAAACGCATCATGTCTGTTAAGGGAGGAACCCCACATATAACCACCACAACTCTAGACAACTCTTCCGATGTGAGACAAGTTACGCTACAGTCAACTGCAACAGAGCTCGCCCAACACAGTAGCCTGCCAGCCTTCCTTGGGGCCCGCCCACATATGCGCCCGCCCACATGAAGCAGTGACCGGGGCATCACACAGTCCGTCGACAATAAGCGCACCATCTTTACATTGAGCGATAACATGACCCACCATGTTGCAGCCGCGACAAGTTAAAGGAGTGGAACCACGTGTCGGTGTGGTGATAGACACAGCAAGTACCATATCAGATGATCCCGGAGTTGAGGAAGGAAGAGAAAGAGATTTCAGTCATTGTTCCTTAGATAATAAAACATTAATAACCGCATTTAATGAAGGAGTAGGGCTACGGTTTAAGAGAGCAGCCCGACAATGCTCAAATTTCGGACGCAGCTTCATAAGAAACTGTCGAACTTGCGCACTTTCGGGCATAGTTTGAAATATCTTAAAATCATGAGGAATTGTTGGATCCATCATAGTCATCTCAGTCCAAATTGAGACAATTTTAAAGTAAAAAGATTGAATATTATCGTCACCCTGAGTAAGGTTAACGAGATCCTGTTTCATGCGATATAACCGAGCCGCATTACTCTGTTGATAAATTGTCTGGAGATGGTCCCACATTTTCTTAGCATTGCGATGAGGTGTGAGGCCAACAATAATAGACCGATCGACGGAATCGAGAATCCAGGTAATAATCCGTCCATTGTTCATTTCCCAATCAGCTAATTTGTCGGCATCTGTGAAAGTGGGGATAGTAACAGATCCATCAATTAGTCCCCATAAACCACGACCCTTGAGATTTGCAAATGCACTCTCTAACTTTGATAGGATTTCAGCTGGAACATCAGCAACTGCTAAAGAGTGAATCGACACATTAACACTTGTTCTTGTACATCCTATCGGTACACTACTCAGCAAGCTAACCAATGGATGTACTTGAACATTGTCATGTTCTAGTTCGAGTCTGGTGTATTCTGTGCACTTTAAAAGAATGTATGCTTGTACACTCAATGCTTGTGACCTGTGTCCTAATACTATTTGAATGGTGTTGTCAGCATATCATGCTCTCATCCTACCCTACCTACTTGAATATGTCAATAGTCACCATTCACATTCTCACAATAAAAAGTCCACAAACAACATTCTAACATGCTTGATAATATGGACTAGGATAACCATAGCTGCTAGCTAGAGTAAGAATGGGGAAACTATTGGAGTTGTGCCTGAGAAAATTGATGTGAACCATGTCCACTAGTAATGTGGATGTGATATTGATGATATTAGCCATAGATCTTTATGACAAGAGTCCTAGATGGATAGAGAGCCTTTGACGTTTTGCCTTGTTCATCATACAAGTGACGCATGTGGGGCCTACTTCAGTGGATGGTGCGCATCACCCTTGACCCTACCCAAGAGCTAACACAATGGCTCTCATTTCTCCCTCAATTGGGATAGACTAGGTAGAGAATTCTTGGTTTGGGAGATTGGCAACGATAAGATCAATGACATCATACGGTTTTTTTAATTGGGTAAATTCTAATTGTTGATCTTATTTTTTTCTATTAATGGAAATTTTGGGTTATCAAACGGGGGTCGACAGAATTAATCACATGAATCTAATCATTTTCAAAATTTTAATTTCCATTATGTTTTGAAATAATCTAACAAAATCTTGCTAAAACATGATTAATTTGAAGTAAGCTTTCTGGATTTGTGTGAGGGACTTTGGTTTTTAACCAACAACTTTGTTTGCCATCCACTAGATAATGGGCTGATAAAGAATTGTCCCCACTCCTCACCTAATCCCTAGCCAATGGGGAACCCTACGAAAAATGTAGGCAACAAACGTGAGTAAACCCTGTCTTTTGATCAAGAGCAATGTAAGGCCCACCCCCACAGCACATGATATTGTCCGCTTTTTCCGGTGGGCTCACTGCTTTAAAACGCGTCATGTCTATTAAGGAAGAAACCCAACATATAACCACCAAAACTCCAGACAACTCTTCCGATGTGGGACAAGTTACGCTACAGTCAACTGCAACAGTAGCTCGCCCAGCACAGTAGCCTACCAGCCACACAGTAGCCTGCCAGCCAGCTTGGGGCCCGCCCACATGTGCCCGCCCAAATGAAGCAATGACTGAGGCGTCACATTATCCCCCACCGAGGGCAGAGCCGTCCTCGGCTCTGATACCATTTGTAAGGCCCACCCCCACGGCACATGATATTGTCCGCTTTACCCCGTGGGCTCACGGCTTTAAAACGCGTCATGTCTGTTAAGGGAAGAACCCAACATATAACCACCACAACTCCAGACAACTCTTCCGATGTGGGACAAGTTACGCTACAGTCAACTGCAACAGTAGCTCGCCCAGCACAGTAGCCTGCCAGCCACATAGTAGCCTGCCAGCCAGCTTGGGGCCCGCCCACATGTGCCCGCCCACATGAAGCAATGATCGGGGCGTCACAAGCAATCCTCTAGATACAGGCTCTAGATGTTTTGAAGGAAGCAATAAAGCAACCTTTTGGTGCACTTACTCATTGGCCCGAAGCTGATTCATATTTGTTTAGTAATTTCTTCATTGCCTTGTTTGATGCCTTGCTGCCATTAACAAAAAAAGCATTGTACCGCCAACAAACAATAAGTTGGAACCCGAACGATTTGATCAGTGTTGTCATGTGCATATCCATATGCAAATCGCACATGCGATCATGGCACATATGCGATCGCGTATGTGGCATATGCAAAAATATGTGATGTATGCAATCGCATAAAGCATATGCGATCGCATATTAGCCATGGCACATTGAATTTTTATTTTTATTTTTATTTTTGCAAAAAAAAAAAAACAACATTTTTTCTATAAAAAGGCTTCCAAATCTCCTCCATTTGCAATATTCTCACTACAAACTCTCTTACTCTCTTTTTCTCTTATATTTCTTAATTACAAGTGGTCTTAATCTCTCTCTCTCTCTCTCTCTCTCTCTCTCTCTCTCTCTCTCTCTCTCTCTCTCTCTCTCTCCCCCCCTACATTCCCTCTCTATTAGAAGTTGGAAGAACAAGATTCAAGCACTTTCAAGTTTCAAGGAAGATAGCTTGTTGATTTTCTAAAATAATAAGTAAATAGCTTGTTGATTTTGTTTTTTTCTTGTTAACTATATTGTTAAATGTCAATGACTTGATGTTTATTTCATTGTTTAATTGATTTTAAATATCTCAAATGTATTTTAAATATGTAAAATTAGTTATCTATTAACTTAGAAAAGTTTTTCTTAGTTTCTTACATTTTTTTTTACATTTTCTTTTTAATTTTCCCTATATATATACCGCATATAAAAAAAAAAATGCTGCCACATATGCGACTATGTGATTGCATATGTGCATAGGCAATGTGATCGCACATGATCGCATATGCGATTCGACAACATTGGATTTAATGCCTTCCTCTGCTACCAAAATGAAAATGCTCATGGATATGGGGTCTCTATTTCTAAGGCTTATTGGGGATTTCAAGTATCGCGATATTCAAACCAGCTTCTTCATTGAAGACCCAAAATCAAGCTATTCGAAAGCTCAGGTACGCCACCTTCAATGCGCGGGTCTAGGGCATCCAAGGGGATCCCTAGACCAACAGATTTCTCCATCTTCATTGGCAATCTGCCGTATGACTGCTCCAGGGAGGACGTCTTCACCATCTGTGGAAAATATGGAATAGTGCTGGCCGTCTCAATCCCTACCTTCCCAGGAATGCGAAAATTGAAGGGCTATGTATTTGTGAGCTATCGGTATGAGGAAGACGCCCGGGCAGCCATTGGCGTATTGAATGGAAGGAGAATCTATGGACGAGTGGTCTCCGTCCAAATAGCATGGTCGAAGCCATTCCGGAATAAGTATAAGCCCATTCTGCAGCAACACCCCCCTCCTCACATTCAGTCCAATCGGGACCCCTATTCCTACAGCGAGGCCCTCAAGAAGCCACGACGGATTCCTCTGTCGGTGGATCCGCTCGTGGTGACTGCGGACGAAGCTGCAGTCGCTCTTCGTAGACGTCGGCTGGCAAACGCCCTAGTTGGTTTTACCTCTCAGCCCTACTCCCCCATCACCCAGATTCTCCAATCTCTGAGAGCGTCCAGATTCAAATCGTCTGCTGTGGATGTGATTAGATTATCCCCATATGCGTTTCTTCTACAGTTCAAATCCCAGGAGGTACTTGCAAACTTCTCCTCAGACCCAACGCTGCTCGCTGAAATGGGCCTGGACGGTCTTCAGGCCTGGGACCACTGCTCTGTGATGGGTCATGGTGGTAGATGGATTCGGCTCTACGGTATTCCTGCCCACACATGGTTTGAATCGGTGATTGTGGATTTAGGGCAGCACTTCGGTCAGGTAATACAAGTGGATTCTTTGGCTAGTTTTGGTATGTTCCAGGTTTTTGCTAGAGTGAAAATCCGTTTAAGATCTGGGTCTGACTTATCCAAGGTAGTTGAGCTAAAAGTGGGGAAAGACTCTTTTCCTATTGTTGCAGTATTAGAAGATCCGGGGAGTGCTTTCACCCTAAACCAAGATCTCACACCCCCAAGGAGCCCTCAGGGAGAGCGCAATCCACTAGAGAGTGGGTGTTAGCTTCCTTCGTCAGCAACAGGGAAGGTCTAGCTGACCGCCCACAACTTGTTCGACGGTTGGCCCCCAATGCTGCCCTTCTAAAAGGACCTATGCACAGCCCGGGAACTATCTCTACCAAGGATGACAACCTTAATGGTTCCTTTATCTCAGCTACTCATGCGTCAGTAGACCCTTTGGCAGTTGTGCCCCCCTCCTCGGGGGCTCTAAGTCAGGGTGAAGCAGAGCACCTTGTTCAGACCCCCCAAGCAGCAATGCTCATAGCGGGAGCGGATCTCAATGATCTAGATGATCCATTGCTGCATCCCACCTCATTATCTGTCACGCCCCAAACTCGGAAACCGGGCTCACAAAATTCCCGATCGCCGAATCCGGCACCGACAGCCTCCGTAGAACCCCATTCTCGGCTCCTAGCTCCCATTCGCCAGGTTCCGATCCTGGGATGCTACAAGGAGGATTTTAAATATCAGTTTGATTCGTAATAAGCATAACCAAAGGCATAACCCACAAACAACAACCAAGCACTCCATTACATTTCCACTATGATCAAAAATTTTTACAAGTACAATGAGCATAAAGGGAAATACAATGGTAAATAACAGAAAACTCCAAAATGATCAGCGACGCGCTCCTGCCTCAACGCTGCTGCAGTCCAACGTCACCTGCACTCAACGGTCGTGCATAAGCTTACAGAAAGCTTAGAGGGTGGTGAAAGTGTGTGCGCAAGGTAGTAATATGAATGCAATGTCAGAGTAATGCGGAATATGCAGATGGAACCAAAACGTCATGAGCCGTACCAAGGCTATGCAATGCAAGACATGAATGGTATCGGCCATCCCAAGGTCATGCAATGTACAATGCAACTCAAGCATACAGATACTCATCAATGTCCACATATCAGTACAGCTCAGAGTATGGAATATCACCGGGGTCTAGTACACTCTAAACCAGATTGCCGCCACATCGCGCGCAATAAGGTAAGTGGAAGAGACCTCACTATCCGTCTGCCAATATCGGGCCGACTCGTCGATAGCGGACCCATTCCTCGAGCTGGTCAGACTCAGCCTAGCATTGCCCCCTACTCTCGGGCGGGTAAGGCCGCACCCCCTTCCAACCGACCACGACACAGTGGAGAGCGTAACCGTCTGGTAATCGGCACTCAACGCTCATCTACCCACTCGGTCTAGACGTTGGAGCAACCTCTTGGTACCATAAGGGTTTAGGGACTTTCACCCAGGGATATCTATAGTACCCCATGTAGAACAAGATTTCCGGTATCCAATCCTGCCAACCACGATGCGTCTGTAGAGGCTACAGCCCTGATGTCGCTAGGGCGTACAACAACCATATCACACAAATGCGGAATGCATGAATCACGCTATCCAGTCATGCAACCAATCCCGCGTATACCGTGCGCTCATGTAGGGCAACACCGCCTAACCGGGAGCCCATAAACAACTTGCCCGAAGGCATATGCCATGATCAGTCAATCCTCATATCAAGCATGCATATGATGCGTATGATCATGGGTCATGAAACTATACTAAACATGTTATAATAAAATGCATTATCTTACAATGCAGATGAGCCTGAACGGCCTAAATACGATAAACATGGTCCAGTACTGGGCCCTAAGGAGAGTCGTAAAGTGGACATCCAACCAACATTACACTCGCAATGTGGACATCAAACCAGCATTACTTCCCAGGCACAATCTTCTTAAAACACCGCTACATAATCGGTATTGGGCTTACACATTGCAATGGACCTTATGGTCCTCCCACTGGGCCTTACATATATATCAAATGGGCCATAGCTTATGGGCTCTTATTCATCAGATGGGCCACAGAAATGGGCCAAACCAATGGGCCTTAAGTGCATTACAATGGGTTAAACCCGTGGGCCTTGGATTGCACCAATTGGACCTAGTCACATGAGTCTAATATGTATCAAATGGGCCACACCAATTGGACCCCCAAATGCATATCAACTGGGCCTAAACCCCTAGGCCTTACATATATCAAATGGGCCTACTTTCATGGGCTTTAAAATTGCATCAAATGGGTCCAATTACATGGGCCTTGCACCTACCAAGTGGGCCTAATCCTGTAGGCCTTAAACAATTCTAATGGGCCTAATCCATGAGTTTGCATGCATATCAAAGTGGGCCTAATTCCAGGGACCCTTTTATAATCAAATGGGTTTAGTCCCATGGGCCTTACAACATATCAAATGGCCTACTTCCATAGACCTTTCAAAATTTCCACAAAAAGGTTCAATTACAGGGGCCTTGAAGTACATTAAATGGGCCTAGGATCTTAGGCCTTAAGTGGATCCAATGGGCCTAGCCCATAAGCGTTTCATAAGCCAAGTGAGCCTAGCCCATAGCCCCTTTTTATTTATTTATTTATTTATTTATTTATTTATTTTTCAATTGGGCCTAGCACATAGGCCTATTACAATTTAAATGGCCCAAACCCAAATGAATGGCCCACCCACCTAAAAATTCATGCATTAAAATGATCTCCCTAAGTGGACAGACGGTTTAGATGCATTATATGCATCATGGTGGGTCCCACTGTCCAATGGACAGTGCGGATAAAAACACACACATTCCCCAGGGCCCCACCGTCCGCTGGACGGTGGAGGCACGCAAGCAAAGGGGGGGGGGGGGGGGGGGGGGGGCGCCATCACAGTGGGTGCCACCGTCCGTTGGACGGTGGACTTAGCACATACATCCACTTGGGTCCCACAAATGTGGCCCACCTTAATGTTTATTTGAAATCCAACCCGTTCATAAGGTAATGCAGACCCGTATGAACGGACAACAAAAATTTCAACTTGATCCAACACGTCAGTGGGCCCCAAAAGGATTTTAATGAAAAATTTCAATTCACACTGTTTCACTTGGTGTGGGCCACCTGAGTTTTGGATCTGCTTCATTTTTGGAGGGGGGCCCGCCACTGGGGCGGCCCACCCCATGGAAGGTTTGGATGGCATGCAAACATCAAGGTGGGGCCCACGGCAGGAGGCCGTGGGACCACGTCTCCGCACGCCGTGCAGCAGCAGCGCAGGCGCTGCCTGTGCTGGCCTGACAGCGACCGTACTTGGCTGCTCACCCTCCTCTCTCTCTTTCAATTTCAATTACTGCTAAAAACCACGCGTGGGGCCCGCAATCGGGAAATCCACTCCAGCCATTACGTTCAGTGGCCCGCAACAGTCGGAACGGGTCCAGAGTTCGAATTTTTTTGATGCTTGTAGGTGAAATAAAATAAGAAAATGGAGATTGAATGGTAAGGGCGCAACATTCAACGCTATGGCCCACCAGGTGATTGGATCAGCTCCAAACTTCTACCCAACGGCTAGAACGCCGTGGGTAAGAGGATGGACGGCTTGGATAGGACAAAAACATCAAGGTGGGGCCTATACAAGTGGGCCACCAAAAAGGTCCCTTTTTCCTTTCTTTTTCTTCTTTATCTCACTTCCTTAGAAACGTCCAGCGTCTAGGACGCTGGACGGCTGGCTAAAAAAAAAAAAAATATAAAAATACTTGTGGTGGGCCTGATGAAGTGGGCCACCACATGATGGGCGGCATGGAAATAACATCTAAGGTGGGCCCCACTTGAATAAAATACATACATCAAGATGGGATCCATTCAAGTGGGCCACACCATCCTTTTTGCAATAAATAAAATAAAATAAAATAAAATAGAGAGAGAGACATGAGAGTGGGACACGGCTTGTGATGGAGGGTCCCCGTCCTTATGGGCCCTCCCTTGCAATGAAACATACAATAAATGGATCCCTTGCACATGGGACCATTAGAAATGTAAATCAACGGTGGAGATCCATTCTCCACCGATATTGACGGTCTAGATGACCTTTCTAAGTGAAAATAAACATCATGATGGGGTCCATGGAGATTGGCCCCATCATGGAATGATCATGATGATCCAAGTGGTCCATCGGCCACAAATAAGGGTCCCAAGTGAGATCCACACCATGGATCGGTGAGTCTCACTTGGTCCACCATAAAAACAATAAAAACTACCCTATAGAAGCACCCACCGTCCAATCTTCTCGCTCCTAGGGGTTCCTTGGCACCTTGGCTTCAACTTCAACGGTTAGGATGAAGAATGGAGGGTTGAGATGGGGGATTTTGGGGTAGGAAGGTGGGCCACTTGAAGCTTAGAAGGACTTGGGGAATTCCATACGTGGGAGCCCCTTGCAATTTTAGTTGCTTGGATTTTTTTTTGAAATGAGAAAGAGAGTAAGAGAGAGAGTGATGTAAAGGGAGAGAGAGAGAGTGATGGATGGATGGGTGAGTGATGGTTGTGTAAGAAAGGTATGGGTTAGGAAGACTTTTGTGGCTTTTTGTGTAAGAAAGGTATGGGTTGAGAAGACTTTGGTGGTTGCTTGGGAAAAGGGATGGAAGTGATGTGTACTTGACCTTTGATGGGTTGATGGGTGATTGATTGATGGGATTGATGTGATTGATGTGACACATCGTTGAGATTCCCTTGGTTTTCGCAACGCGCGGCGTTTTCTCGC
Organism: Magnolia kwangsiensis; assembly: GCA_037074715.1. Taxonomy (NCBI): domain Eukaryota; kingdom Viridiplantae; phylum Streptophyta; class Magnoliopsida; order Magnoliales; family Magnoliaceae; genus Magnolia; species Magnolia kwangsiensis. The sequence continues at coordinate 19,926,897 of CM073582.1, forward strand.
ACCGAACGTTGGCTCATATCTCTTGATCAGGGTATCGCCTTGGCGCACGAGTCGCGGTATCGGAACCGCAACGTCGGCTCGGTCGCTATGGTATTGGTCTCGGGTTGAGTCGACTCGGGTTGTCGGTACAAGAATCCAGGTCGCGCGTCGATATTGTTTAAGGGTCGAAAGTTGCCGGAATTCGACCGGTACGACCGCGGAAGTGTACGGAAAGGTACGGACCAAGATACGGGTCTCACATTATCTCTCCCACCCCAACATCAGCATCCTAACACAGAAGTTCCATTTGCCAGTAGAGAAACTATGAATGGAAGGACGCAGTACTCGGATCCTCACCACAGGGCTGGTCAGAGGGATGCATGGGCCAGCGGGCTGCATCCCACTACCCATCATCCTGGCCGCAGTCGTATTCAGTCCCTCTCTGAGGGAGCCCAACTGAGACACACATCCGCTTCATCTGAGAATTCTGTTGCGGGTTCCTCTTCCAATGACCGCTCCTTGCCTCAAGCTAACTCCCCGACTCCAGAGGTCGGCCAATTCCATATTGATTTATCGCCCTTCTTTCGTTCAGACCCAAACCTGCAACCGGCCAACGTTGTAGCAGCTGACGAGCCTCTTCTGAATACAGGCTCTAACTCTCAGCATCCGGAACTATCGGTAGCCAGTCCGCACTGTCATCAGGACTTTCCAGTTGTTCGGGAGGTTCCAGTTACTCAGGTTAAACCGAGTCTGAATGAGACTCCCAAGGGAGTCAGGAACAACATCAAGATTAGGACAGATAGTTCGGCATCAGTTTACTTACACTCACTGCTCAAATCCTGGCGGGGCAAGAAGAGAAGTAGAGGTAACAGGGCCATTGTTTCAGGTAGTGTTTCTCATGGATAAGGTCCTCCTTTGAAATGTGAGGAGAATAGGAAACTCCTCCTCGATCAGGCATGTTAAAAGTCTCCTTTCCTCCTATAAACCAGCTATCTTGATCCTGATTGAGCCCATGGTACATGACTCAAGGCGAGTTCGAACGGGGCTGAAGCTTGGGTTTGATAATTCTATCTCAAATGCAGCTGCAGAAGGGAAAATCTGGGTTTTTCACCACTCTTTTATCACTGTAGAATTTATTTCTGCCTCCGACCAATTTCTTGCCTTCAGGGCCAAAGTGCCGCATCTACTCCACCCGCTTCTCTTCATGTGCGTATACACCAAATGCTCCTATGTGCAGAGGAGGGAGCTATGGGCAGACTTGGCTGCTCAGTCCACAGTGTTCTCGGATCCTTGGATCGTTTGTGGTGACTTTAATGCGGTTACCTCTACCTCGGAAAGAATTGGGGGCAACGTTTTGGCCTCAACCAGCTCTAAGGAATTCGTGGATGCTATTGACCAAGACAACTTACTAGATGCATGTTTTTTAGGGAATGCTTTTACTTGGTGTAACAATCGATCGAGTCCAAACAGAAAATGGGCCAGACTAGATCGGGTCTTGTGCTCTTCTTCATGGCTGCAGGCATTCCCATCCTTCTTCGTGCAACACCTACCCAGGCTCTAATCTGACCATTCTCCCCTCCTTCTTTCAGCCCCTGAGGGTCCCAGTCTACCTCCAAGGCCATTTCGTTTCCTAACAATGTGGACGCAGCATGATGGTTTCCAGGCTCTGGTTGAATCTGCATGGCACGCTGACACTTTCATCAACCCGATGATTTACCTCCTCTCCAAATTGAAGAATACTAAGTTGGCGCTGAAAAAGTGGAACAATGAGGTTTTTGGCAACATATTCTCCCAAATTAGGCTCGCCAATTCGAGAGTGGAGAAGTTGGAACAGGAGGCGATTCTCTACCCCTCTTCCCAAGTCTTGTCAAATTTGGACAAGGAAAAGCGGAACTTGGATAGATTAGAGCTGCTCGAAGAAATATTCTGGAAATAGAAATCTCGAAACAGGTGGCTTAAAGAAGGCGACAGGAACTCCAAATTCTTCCATGCCTCAACTGCTAACCGAATCAGGCGAGCGCAAATAAGGCAGATCAATCTCCCTGATAGCACCTCCGTTTCAGACCCGACCCTCATGCAGGAAGCTGTAACAGAATTTTTCCAGTCACTTTTCACTGTAGAGCATACCGAGCCTATTGGGGACTTCCTCAACATGATCCCACCTCTTCTATCCCAGGCAGATAACGACGCCCTGCTTGCCCCTCCTTCAATCGACGAAGTGAAACAGGCTGTGGAAGCTCAACTGCTGGATGGCGCACCTGGTCCTGATGGGTTCTCAGTGGCTTTTTTCTCTAAATGTTGGCCCATTGTCGGGGAGGACATTCACAGAGCCGTCAGATTCCTTTTCCAGGGAGGTATGATCCCTAGGGTCTTTGCTTCTTCTCTGCTTTGTTTAATCCCGAAATGTATAGCACCCAAAAACCTTTTTGATTTTCGTCCTATCAGTTTATGTAACTGTGTCTACAAGATTTTTTCCAAGGTGATCGCAGCTAGGTTGAACTCCATTCTTCCCAAGATTATCTCCCCCGAGCAAATGGCCTTTGTTCAAGGTCGCTCCATTACGGACAGCATCGCCTTGGCCCAGGAGCTTATGCACGACATTGATAGGAAGGTCAAAGGATGTAATATCATCTTCAAAATCGATCTAGAGAAAGCGTACGATCGTGTCAGCTGGCCGTTCCTCAAGAATGTTCTCCTCAAGTTTGGCTTTAGTCAAGCGTGGATTTCAGTGGCCGAACAATGCTAGTCGACTCCCTGGTTCTCGGTGCTTTTTAACGGCGAGGCCGTAGGTTTCTTCAAGTCGGAAAGGGGCCTCCATCAAGGGGACCCCCTATCTCCCAGCCTCTTCATCATCATCATGGAGGTGCTCAGTAGGGCCATATCTAGGTTGATTAAGTCTAATTCATGCCAGCCCTACTTAACAAGAAGAGGCTCCCAGATAATCTCCCATCTTCTGTTCGCCGATGACACCACTATCTTCATGAATGGCGTAACTAAGTCTGTTAGATGTTTGAGGACGTTTCTTAACAAGTTCACGAGTGTCTCGGGCCTCAAGATTAACAGTGCCAAGAGCAGTTTCATGGCTCCTGTGAAGGCTCCAGTTGGCAGAATTAAGAGAATTGAATCTCTTTCTGGTTTTGCTCGGTCAGGCCCCATTTTCCATTACTTGGGAGTTCCCCTGGCTAAACGTAGGGTCCGCTCCTCAATATTCTAGCCTTTGATTGACAGAATCTTATCCCGTACGGTGAGTTGGAAGGCTCGCCTCCTAAACCAGGAAGCGAGAAGCGTCCTCATCAGGCATGTGCTTTCTGCCATGCCCATCCACACCCTTGCTTCCATTGATGTACCGAAGAAGACGTTTGCCTTGCTGGAATCGGGGTGGGCAGACTTCTTCTGGGGATGGACTGACGCGAAGAAGAATCTTCATTGGGTGCGTTGGAGCAGAATCGTTGCCCCTACAGTGGAAGGTGGTCTAGGATTCAAGCGTTTAAAGGATGTTGCGTTGGCCCTGAGATGGAAAAGAGCCTAGACCACCTTCTTCGACTATGGGGGCAGCTTGTGGGCTAAATACATGAGGTCAAAGTATGCGGTTTCGGGTAGCCACCCTCCATCCACCTTCAAGAAGTCCGACTCTCCTGCCTGGAAGTTGATGTGCAAGATCGTGAGTACCCTTACAGACCACTCTCGGCTCCTGGTGGGGAATGGAACCAGCAATTTCTGGGACGTCAACTGGTCGGGCCTGGGCCCTTTCTCTAGATGGAATTTTGGGAGCATTTTCCCTCTCCTAGCATCTGCAGATTAGGGAGTTCATTGGCCCAGATGGTCCCATCCCCAATGTACCTTTCCCAGCCTCCCTCCTTCCCTCGGTGCGTCAACATGTGAGTGAGGAGGGGATTTCTCTGAACCAGCAAGAAGACCGCCTTATCTGGATGGATGAGACGTCAGGAAAATTTATAGTCAGATTATCCTGGCATCTTGCCCGTACCAGAGGCCAGCCCGTCAGCTGGGCCACGTGCGTGTGGCACCAGTTCCTCCCGCCCAAGATTGGGACTTTCGTTTGGAAGACTTTTCACAAGGCCATTCTGGTTGACTGTTCGGCCCAAAGAAAGGGTATCCATTTGGCCTCCGCTTGCGTTTGCTGTGACCAGGAAGATAGAAAGGTAGAATCCATAGACCATCTCTTCACTTCAGGGGCGCTGGCTTCGGCTGTGTGGGCCCATTTCTCTCGCATTATGTCGGTGGACCTCATAGCCAACCAAGCAACGCTGACCAGAGCAGCACAATGGTGGGCAGCAGCTAGCAGAAGTTCTCTAGTGGGCGTCCTTAGAGGTTTGCTCCCTACCCTCTTCCTCTGGGAAGTGTGGAAAAGTAGAAACATCAGGCGGTTTGATGGTATCCACCCCTCAGCCGACGTGGTCATTCAGCATATCAGGAAATGGTTATCTCTCCTAGTATCTGCATTCTCCTTTCCATGTTGCAGAAACAGGGACGATAGGGAGGCCCTCTTCGACCTCCAGCTCCCTTTTTTGGTGAGATCGTGCCGCTCTATCTCAGTGGTGAAGTGGCTTTCCCCAAGCCTGGGCCGAGTCATGCTGAATGTTGACGGCTCTTCCAGAGGTAACCCCGGCCCTTCGGGTGGGGGAGGCGTCTACCGAGACGAAAAGGTCACCATGAAGTTCGCCTTCACTAGAGGCTATGGTCAGGGTTTAGTTTCCTAGCGGAGGTGAAGGCTGTTGTGGATGGCCTGACCATTTGTTTTGAAAAAGTCTTCAGATCTGTTGACGTGGAAAGCGACTTCAAATCAGTAGTTGATTTGTTCTCCAGGCCGGGAGATGTGCCTTGGTGGGTGTTTTACTGGAAGAGTAAGTTTGATTCGTTTCGTGCTAGCGGTTTGGTTTCAATTAAGTATATTCTGAGAGAAGGCAATCGAGCTGCGAATTGTCTTGCCCGTTGGGCCAGCGCCAACCAACAGTGCTGCAACTTCACCTGTCCTGCTGAAATTCCTCACCTCGTGGCTTGGGTGGAGTGCTTGATAGAGAAGGCTTGGGTGGAGTGCGGTTCTCTTAACTTCCGTTGCGTTGTGTATTCCTTACGATAGGCGGGCCGTTTCTTTTTTTGGAGGGCCTACCTGAATGTGTAGCTTTTTGCTCGAGGGGTCAGGTGTAGTCTGTTAGCCTGCCTTCCCTTTACTGTACAGTTCCCTTCTATATCAATGAATCGTAACGGCCTCGTTGCCCCTGTTTTTTGAAAAAAAAAAAAAAAAACAAAGTATCGCGATATTCCTCCATTCACCACAATAGAAAACCAATAGTTCTTCTAACATTGCTTAACCATTTTAACCCCTCTTCAAAGCCAAACTTTTCTAAGACTTCTGAAATGAATGAACATTCCATGTGATCATATGCCTTCTCCATATCATGCTTCAATATTACATTCCCTCCCCTCACCTTTTTGTTGATCTCGTTTACCATTTCATTGGCAAATGCTATATTTTCTGAAATATCTACCTGAAAAAAAAGTCCGTATATTAATTAGAAACAGTGTTGAACATGAGACTATTGAGTCTTCCTGAGACTAATTTAGCCAAATTTATATATATACAAATGCAAATACTAATTGGGCCTAAACTCTTTCAGCTTTTCTATGAGTTGTTTTTCTACACCAAGCAAATGAGAGAGCTGTCATATGCTCCAGGCATCCCCCTACATCTAAAAAAATATGCAACTGCTGCCATTATGTTCTCCCACACTATCTCTAGCAAGTAGTGAAAATAATACTCAAAAACCCATCCCGCCCATGAACACTATTACTTGCAATGCTAAATGTTGCTTCTTTAACTTCCTCCTACAATGGTTCTCTAATTAGGCCTTCATTATCTTGAATTGATACCATGTAAGGTATACAATCCCAAAAACCCTCCAGTATAGCCCTTCCTTTTAATGAAAACAAGCCACTATATTATCTAACTCTATATGCTTCAATCTCCTCTTGAATAACAATCATAACACCAGATTTTGTTACCAATTTCGAGATAGAAGAATAACATCTTTATCCACTACTGTATCATTAAAAAAATTACAATATTTCTATACCCTTCTATTAGTCATTTGTTCCTTGATTTTTGTTTCCAAAATACCTTTTTTTTCGTAATTGCGCCATTGCTAGATCTTTCTTTACTTCTTGCAGGTGTGCCTCACTCTCCCTTGATTTGGATTTTATTAACTCGTGATAGGCTTTTATGACTGTATCTTCTTTCTTCCTAGACCATCCGGAACACATTCCCAAATATCTTGTTGTTCCACTTTAAAAGCACATGTTTAGTATTTTTCATTGTTACGAAGACCTTGATCAAAGGAGAAGTTGCCACCTATTTCTGTGGATGACATAGAGGAGACGAGCAATATGGAGAGAAGAAGATTGCTTAGGAGAAAATCGACGGAGAGAGGTAAGTCCGCGTCATCACGCTCTTCGCCGCCCAATAGGAGCAGGTCTAGAGTCTCTCGCACTTCTCGGTTCCGGGCAGGGAACAACTCTTTCATTTTTCCTAGGGATCTAGGGTTTACCCTTTTCGTGGGAAATATCCCTTTCAACTGTGGAAAGGACGACCTCCAGGAGATTTTCCATCAATATGGAAGGGTTTTGGATGTCTACATCCCAACCCTACCTGAATTGACGAAGCCTAGGGGCTACGCCTTCATCCATTTCCGCTATGAATAGGATGCCAAGGCAGCCATGGACATCCTTAATGAGAGGCGAATTGATGGAAGAATTGTTTCAGTAAGATGGGGCAAAATCCAGAGGAGCAAAGCCACTAATGACTAGGCCAGAATCCCCAACCAAGCAGGTAAACTTTCCGCGCCCGCCTTTTTCTTATGCTGAGATAGTGCGAAAACCCATCCCGCAACCTCGTCCCTCTGCTGTACTATAAGGAGATTCCCTCACAGTGGCAGATCCAGAAGCCGTTAAGCAGAGGCTAAGGGACCTTCAATTAGGGCTAGTAGGCACAGCTGAGGGACCACATATCTCCATTTTACAGCTCATTGAGGTGGTTAGTAACTCCAGATTTGCGGATTCAAATCTGGATATTGTCCGAATATCCCAGCTAAAATTCCTACTGACTATGAAATGAAAACAGATCTAAGAGACTTCTTAGATGACTCAAACCACCATAAGAAGATGGGTCTAATATCAATGATTAAATCGACCGAAGGGGAAGATCAGGGAGGGCAAGGACACTGGATCAGATTGTATGGCATTCCCGCTCATCCCTGGATGGAATCCGTTATTCTGGACCTGGAAAATTTCTACGAAAACACTATTTAGATAGACTCTATCAGTAGCTATGGTTTATTCAAGTTTTTGCCCGCCCCAAAATTCAGCTCCACCCAGGAATAGATCTGTAGAAGATTCTACATTTGCAAGTGCTGGATAAGAAATACCCCATTCATGCTGTTTTGGGAGAGGAAGGGTTGCAGAAAGGGCATCGTAGGAGTCCCTCCAAGACCAGCTCGATTCCATTGTAGGAGAGTACTAAGCAATGGGTGGTAAAGACTTTTAGGCTAAATAGGAAGGGAGGGAATGATGTAGTTGCAGCCAAAAAGCAAATATCAGTCCAACCACTCCTCTCGATAGCTGTTCGAATTAATGTCGAGCAGAGCCAAGACAGCAACAGACCGAAAGTTGACAACCAAAATGCAGAAGAAATTTAACCTAGACCTTCGGACATACCTTCTGCAGAACATCCAGCCCATTGCCAGGAGCCAAATCAAGACCACGTTATATCTTTTAAACTCATCAGTCAGAGCCCTTCCCAATGTCAAGTAGGGTAGCCACGACACCGTGAATGCTTCACCTAGGCAACTATTTTCTCAACAGAGACATAGGAGAACTTAATGAATGTTCCTGACCCAGCCACCAAAGGTAAGCAACACGTTTCGAGACCGAAAACAAGTTTCAGAAGATACCAAAATGCCTCCTCAAGATACCTTACTACACCAAGGAGACTACCAGAGGTTATCTGTTAGATTGCCAGCCCCTAGAATTCTGCAAGGACTCTTTGTCCTCGAGATGACTTGCATTCGCAAACCTCACATGTTTTGGATACTTTACAGGGTGTCATTGATCTTTCCATTGAAGAACTACACCACTTCGACCAAAGGCAACAGATGAACTCTCCCCTGTGGTCTAGGATGGAGGTTGATTTATCCCCTTTCTTTACACCACCAGCATCCCAGGACATGAAGACAAGGCCCCAGACAAGCAACATACTCTTCCTCCCAACGTCCAGGAAGGGTAGCACGCTAATAAATGTGCACTAGCTTCAGCAAATGAGTTAGCGAGATGGCAGCCGCCATATCCAGACAGTTAGAACAATGCAGAAGAACTATCAGCAGAGGACTCAATGATGGTGTTTACTACCAATTTTCATCCAGATAAATTGAAATTGATCAAGATCAGAAAACTAAGAACTTTATATTCTAAGGGTGACTGGGATTCCATGCTGCGAAGACTTAAGAGAAGGGCCGTAAATTCACGTTGTGTCCCCGATGGTAAAGGCCCTAGTTTGAAACGTCCATGGGGTTGGAAACCAAAGAACAAGGAGGACTTGTAAAAGGCTCTTCAGGGAGCAAAATCCGTGGATGGTGGCCTTTCTTGAACCAATGCTTAGGGACGAGAGGCGTGTCGGAGTGGGTCTCTCACTCGGGTTCCACAATTCTTGCACAAACACTGAAGCTAGAGGCAAATTTTGGGTGTTCCTCTATGGCTACATATCCTTTTCTGTTGTTAAAATGACAAATCAACTGATAACAATTTCGATTCCAGGCTTCGTGAATCACCAAGTGTTGCATATTACCATTGTATATGCCAGTTGTTTAAAGATAGTCAGAAGAGAGCTGTGGGATGATCTTCATACCATATCCATTTCCATGCAGGGCCTTGGATGATTTACGGAGACTTTAATGTTGTCCTTAATAGATTTGAGCGAAGAAGCCACAGTAACATGGACAGGTCTAGTGCATCCGAATTATTGGTGGCGATAAATTCAGCAAGTCTTTTGGATGCAAGATACCATGGTAGCCGATACACGTGGAGTAGCAACCAAACTAGAGCCAGTTGAGTCTGGGCAAGACTGGATAGGGCGTTAATCAATGCAACTTGGTCAAACTATTTTCCTCTTTTCCAAGTCCACTACCTCCTGCGCAACTCCTCAGACCATGCCCCACTTCTCCTCCACTGCCTGCAACAATTGTTCACTGGTCCAAGACCTTTCAAACTCCAGCGTATGTGGACTCAGGAGGACTCTTTCCTTTCGCTTATCAAGTCGGCATGGGCCCATGTCGATTCTAACCACCTCATTATGAATGTTATAGTCAAATTGAAATCTGTAAAACAGGCTTTAAAAGTTTGGAACAAAGAATGCTTTGGAAATATTTTCACCCAAGTAAAGTTGGCTGAGGAGGCGCTGGAAGCTGTTGAACTAGCAATCCAACAGTTCGATGCCGATAATCCCATTCTTAATGTTGAGCTGCAAAGAAGGTTTTCCAATGCAGCGAAACACTTACGCAAGGAGTTAAGTCACAAAATTTTCTAGAAGCAAAAGTCCAGAAATAACTGGTTGAAAGAAGGTGATAGAAACACCAGATTTTTCCATGCCACTGCCTCGGCTAGACATAGAAAGGCTGCCATCCATAGCATAGTAAACAATGATGGCCAACTCCTTACTAATTAGGCGCAAATCCAAGAGGTAGTTGTCCTTCATTTTCAGAAGCTTTTCTCGGCAGGAAGTTGCACCGATCCAGATAATATTCTTCACAAATTTCCTTCCCTCATCACGCGGGAAGAAAACAGCTCGTTACTCTCCCCTCCCACTATGGACGAGGTTCTCAACACAATGAAAATGATTCCTAGAGATGGGGCTCCATGCCCTGATGGTTCAAAATACAAGTGGGACTTGGAGGTAATCCCTACCACGCGGCTCTCGGCTGCTCCATCTCCGATGTGGAAGAAAGTTCAATCTTTGCTCCCCTTTCTAGACAATGTGGTGCAGTGGAAGCTCGACGCTGACACGTGTAACCTTTGGAAAGTGAACTGGTTGGGCCTGGGCCCTCTCAGCAATTTGGTTACGGAGCCTATCCCAGCCCATTTACTCTCGCTTCAGGTCAGGGATTTCTTGGGTACGCTAGGACCCCTTCCTCCCTCTGTGGCTCTTCTCCTGCTACCACATGAAGCTCTCCAACATATTTCCCAATAAGGTTTTTGCATTGCAGATGGGCCTAAGTCTCTGGTCTTGCCTTTCACCCCATATGGGATCTTCTCTGTTTCCTCAACTCGGACTGCGAACAGAGTTTCTAAGGAGAGAAAAGGTTGGGTGAAATGGGTGTGGCACCCAAAGATGCCCCCAAGGATTTCCACTTTCCTTTGAAAGGTTCTAAACGAAGCTATCCTGGTGGACGCGGTTGTCCAGCACAAGGGCGTACACCTCGCGTCCAGATGTGAATGCTGCAACTCAGGCTCCGCAGCTGGATTGTCAATTGAGACTCTCTACCACCTGTTTCTCAATGGAGAGATGGCGCGTACAGCGTGGATGCGCCTGGGCAACATCTTCAGCATCAGCTTCCACTCGTCCATTTCGATGGAAGTAAGATTGTCTCAACGGTGGGGTGCCATTTCAGGTGGGAAGGCTCCCTCGGTGGTTTCTTATCTCCTCCCTGGGTGCCTTCTGTGGGAGTTATGGAAGGCTAGGACTGCGGCTCACTTCGAAGGCAAGTTCACCTACTTAATGACATTGATGGGGTGCATTGGCTGGTGGGAGAACTACCTAAATGCGGCAACAGACAGCGACCAAGGGCCGTTTTCGCTACCTATCAGGGCACGTCCTCACTGATATTCTCAGGACTAGCGCTCATCCTCCTTCTCGCTAGGTATGGGAGGGGAAAATAAGTCCAAGTTTGTTGAAGTGGTTAAATGGATTAGGCCTTGCTATAACTGGGTAAAAATGAACATCGATGGTTCCTCAAAGAACAACCCTGGTGCTGTAGGTGGTGGCGGTGTTTGCAGAGGAGACACGGGCCAATTTTTATTCGCCTTCTCGGCGGGCTATGGCCTAGGTTCCAATACATATGCGGAGCTCCGTGCGGTCTATGATGGTCTAGCCATGTGTTTGTCTAATGGTCTTAAAAAAGTTATTATTGAATCTGACTCTCTGCAAGTCGTGAAAGCTCTAAACGGGCTGGGCCGACCTAGTTGGAAATGGAGCTACTGGTTTAGATGGATTAATCACTTGATGGATTAATCACTTGAAGGAGAGAGGCTGTATCGAATTTGCGCATATCTATAGGGAAGGGAATGCTCCCGTCGATGCCTTGGCCCATCAAGGGAGCAATTCCCAACTCTCATCCTTTTTTGTTTCACTTTTGGATCTTCTTCCACATATCCGAGGTCTTATTTTTCTTGATAAATTGGGGCTAGGGGCGATTAGAGAGGTCAAATAGTGGCTTGGTTTTGTTGGTTTCTTTGCTTGCTTGATATGATAGGCTTCCCTGGATCTTTTCTACTAGGGAACCCCGAATTTAGGCCTTTTGTAATCCTTTTACACATCAATGAAATCAAGTGTTAAAAAAAATAAATAAATAAATAAAAAGCTGCCACCTGTTTATCCCACCCATTTCTTACAGATTCTAAGAGTCCCCCATGCATCTCCCAGATGCTTTGAAATTTGAAAGATTTGGGGATTTATCCCAATCTTCCAAATTGGACAATAGAAGAGGGAGTGGTCTAAGAATATGCAGGTCATTAGGAGAGCGACCTGGAAGGAAGGAATTGCTCACATGGTTTCTCTACTCCTTCCTTGCCTATTATCACCCATGTGAATTTGCTTCCATTAAATCCAGCATTGACTAACCCGGCCCCACTTGTAAGTCTGGACCACCTTTTTTCTGCCTAGAGTCAGCTATCACATTAAAGTCTCCACATATTATCTACGCACAAGGACGATCCCACTCAACTGATACATTTCTTCCCACAATTCCCTCCTTTCTATTCTGTCGCATTTTGCTTAAACCGCCGAAATGATTCCTCCTATTTTATTGCATTCAATCTGAATTTTGACCATCAGACATTGCATTCAAATTACATTGGCTATTGCCAATTTCTTGTGGAAAGTCCAAAAACTTTCCATTCACCTCACTCTCATTCACCACCCTTTCAAAACCAATTGTCCTCACAAGTTTCCCAAACTTGGATCCCATCAACATTTGTTCTGAGGTAATTAATAGCCAGACATATGTGACGCTGCCTAATTATCTTTTTTCAATGAACTAATCATCGGATACACATCCTCTCATTACTTACTGGAAGGAACCACCAATGTCTGGATCATAATTGTCTGGTAGATCCACCCATAGTATTGGGTCCTTCATTGATGTCACTGTGGTGCCACATTCAACTACTGCTTCCTCTACCACTGCTTCTTGCTACTCTATTTGCACTTCCTATTTAACGTTTCTCCTCTGCTTGCAACCCTATTTAAGGTTCCAAGGTCAGATCGTGCTAGATAGAGTCAGCCTGGGTACCATCAGGCAATGCCCACGCTGACGTCTGGTCAGTCGTCTTGTCCATCTTTTATCTATGTAGATTTCTTTTTATGATAGGCTTCCTCCTAGTCCTTTTTCGCGGGAGGTGGCCCGAAAGTGTCCGGGGTGATGTATAGTCAATTTAATATGTAAGATCACCAGTTTCTGAAAAAAAAAAAAAAACCCTTTGTGCGTTTATAGATACTGTTTGATCCCCAATGTTCACCTTTTGCATCCTCTTCTCTTTATCAGCTTCCTCGTCCTTACTTTTATCTTGCTTTCTGATTTCTCCACATGCAAATTCTTTACATCTGTGCTACACACTTCCCATGCCTCAATTTTCCTCGTACTAACCTCTTCATAAAATAGAGCACGCTTGGACGAGTAGCATTCCAAACTATTACCCACTGCCTGAACTACTCCCTTACTGCTTCCTTGTTGAAAGTCTTGTACACCTTTCCTTCTCCCAAGTGATCAGGCCTATCCAAACTATTTCCTACTTGTTGAGCCTGAAAATGTACCTGTTGTGAAGCCCCTATGCTTCCCCATTGAATATAATATTTCCTCCCCCCCCCCCCCCCCCCCCTCCCCCCCCCCCAAAAAAAAATAAAAAATAAAAATAATAAAACACACTATTTCCTGCTTGCTACGGAGAATTTCTCATAGAACTTCCTTCAAACAGTTACATAACATTTTCAACTCATTCTTCCCATGTCTGTATTTCCCTCTTGTTGGTTTCCTGATAAATCAAAATTCTTTTCCAATGTTTTGCGGCTTATGCTACCATTCTCTTGTGCTAGACCTTTCCCCACCTTCTCGCTTATGACTACTTTGCCATTAGTATGGCTTTTCGCTATACCATCTCTTCTGAGATCCTGCCCTCTCATAACATTCTATCGCCCCCAGTGCAATCTTTCCTCGAACACTATTACTGCACTCCCCATTTTAATTTTAGATGGTGTTTGTTAGCTTGAAAACCTGCAAAGGTTTCTCACATGCTTAAATGTCTCGATGTACTGTGTCTGTTTCTTAAAAGAGCTCTAGCCACACAGCAACTAGTTGGGACTTCTATTATCCTTCTTCCAGCTGCCTAATCTCTTGGGTGGAAATTGGTTTTAGTATATCTGGTTGCAACACAGGCTGTGGTTTCATTATCTCGTTCTCCTTCAGTAGAACCACATCACTCTATATCGATGTTTGTTCCCCCATACAAATCAAGCCTTTGATTGACAATGGATAAAGACATCAATGACTTTGGGTGCACTTTCATGTTGTTGCTACAAATTTTGCCTTGTTATTCACTATCACTACAGCAGATACAATTATACATCTCGTTTAAATTGAAGTAGTTGTACTTCTTTTGGGCTATTTGGGTATGTCAATCTCATGGTTTCCCTATTGGTTTTTGTTGCTATTTTTCATAACAAGTTTTTTCTGCTGCAGAATTGTTTGTTATGAGCCATTCCATTACGTGGCCAACATTTGAATCTCTCCCTATTTTGTGGCTTTTTCCCGAAATGTACATCCAATTTTGGGTTTTCTACAACATGTTTCTTATGGTGATCTTCTGCAAAGTCAATGTCCAACCTCTAATTTTTGATGCGTGATAGGGTGCTGCACTACAACTATGATGCAAGGGTGATGCATCTACCATATATATGGCTCGAAGCTGAAATCCAAATGACCAATTGCAGGACTCACTGCAGATAAATCGCAACCAAATATTTAGAGTCAAATCCTAAGGGCCTGTTTGTGGAGAAAAAAAATAATCCAAAGGGCTTGTTTGGATTGTGTGAAAAGATGATAAAAGAAAAATGCATTTCTTATATCAATGATGGATTCCTGTAGATTAGATAAACATCATTGAAACATGGCCATTCCCATGGATTTCATTTTCGGATTATGTTTGGATAGCATGTGGAAATCACATACTTCTCTCGCAATAGTCACCTTTTATCTTGTGCATGAAGATTTGAATATGGAAAGGCTAATGGTTGCTATTTCCAATCTCACTATTTTCTTTTCAATCCAAACAATGCTGAATGTCCAAAGAATTGAAAACCCCCTCTAGTTTTCCCAACAATCCAATCAGGCCCTAACAGGTATAGTCATGGGTCTCCTCTTCCTTGATAAAGTGGGTTTGGCGATAGTAAGGGGATAAGGGCTTGTTGGCCCCCTTCTCCCTGGTTTTTGTTTTGCCGTTTTCACGATAGGTTCCCCCTAGTTTTTGTTAGGGGCTACCCGAATTTGTTTTTCTCAACGATGTAAAGCCTTTTGGTATATGAAATGAACAGTGTTTGGAAAAAAAAAAAACAGGCCCTGACAGGTAATCTGGTGGGCCACCTAATGGATGGTAAGGAAAGAGTTGACAAATGTCCATTAATCAGAAGTCAATCTGGCCACCTAATGGATGGTAAGGAAAGAGTTGACAAATGTCCATTAACCAGAAGTCAATCTTATTTAGAATAAGTTCAGGCTGCCAAAGGTCCTACTTTTCAGATTGTTCTTATATGGGGCTGCATGGCACAACGGCTCGTTTGCACAAACCTTATGGAAGTCATTAATGTTTCTCACCTTTTTACTACTATCATTATGCTTTTTGTGAGTGTGTGCGCACGCGCCACCATGCACTTCTGTTTATGCAGTACTCTGTCTTCCAACCCTTTTTGTGAAGCTTATGTCTAGAAACTATGAAGGATATTGCTTTGTTGGGTGTCCATTGGCAGTGGCTCAAGAAACAGAACAGATTAGGTGCGACCCTGTCATCACCAAAGACGATGCGGCCCTTACCGTAGGACATTATGCATTTTTTTTAGATCATTTTACGGCATAAGCCAAAAAATGAAGTAGATCAAAGTCTTTGGTGACCATACTATAGGAAACAGTGATTGAACGCTCCACCATTAAAAATATCCTGGATTCCACCATTAAAAACTTGCACCGACCATAATGTTTCTATAATTTTTATTTGCCATCAAACCTCGTGATATGGTCACACAAACCTGGATGAAGGGAAAAACCATATATTACTTTTAAACAAAACCTATGGCCCACAAGAAGATTTTAATGGTAAATCACCACTATTTCCTATGGTATGGTACACCTGACATTTGGATCTGCTTTATTTTTGGGCTCATACCCTAAAATGATATGTCGAAATGGATGGATGGTGTACATCAAGGTGCGGCCCACGGAAAGGACCGCAACGTCTGGTGGTTTCAAAGCTCCTGTGTAGATTGTGATTGGTGCGCCTGGTGGTTTTCCTGTCATTAAAGGTTTTACAGTGTAAGAGACAAAATGAGGTGTGAGAAAGGTGCTCTGCATCAACAGTAGAACTGCATTTGGCGTGATCGTGGTCGTTGGCTATGTTTTCCATTAGGATGGCCTGATGGAGAATGATGACAGCCATCTCATCTTGATTGTGCATTCGGTAAACTTAAAATGAAGATGGTCAAGTGAAGTACGGATGGACGTAATGAGATTGATCACAGTCTTCCTCGAAGTGATAATTACTCTTCAACCACGATGATTATCCAGACTCCTCGCAGAGATCCCTCAGATCCATTAGGAGATAGAAAATAAAACTAAATTCTAATAAATTTAAAAATAGATTGATCGGTTATAAAACAACATTACAACCCTTTAAATAGTAATCTCAAACTTAGGAAGTAGTATTAGAATTAAACTCAACTCAAACCCCCTAAAAACGTGTCTTACTATAAATAGTAAATTTACAATTTATTGACCATCATGATTTCTACTAAATTTCATGCTTTTCGGCCAAAAATAGTCAGTGTCCAAATTGGCCTAACGACTTTATTCTCCTTTTTTTCTTTTTTAAAGCCTTTTTCATGTTGGGCACAGCTCTAAAGCTCAAAGGATAAAGAATCATGATTGAATTAGAACTTAATAAAAATAGTAAAGGCAAAAGTAAAAATGTATTTTTTACCATTGTTCTGATTGAATCTCGTAAATTCAGTGTGGCCAACCCGGCATAGTAGGTTGGTTGGCTAAAGTAGCTTCTCCTACCTTAAAATCATATATGGTAAGTGGAGTAACTCATTTTGGTTTTCAAGATATGCAAATCACGTGGTATGACAGGCACTCAATGACCTGGAGAATGATGGCCCACCCCACCCAAGAGCGCTTATTTCAGGAACTCATGGCTGGAAGCAATCCTTATGGTTTTCATTGATGGGGTTTTTTTCCTCAATTCAGAGGAGAGATAGTGCAAGCAGTTGAAAATTGAAATGTTTCACCGCACTACTTGACCAGTTGATTAGATTGCTCGATCAGTCGAGTGAATAGTGCTCGACCAGTCGAGGGTCACTTGACTCAAAGTCCAGCGAGCTCAGTGAAGAGTGGTCGAGCCAGGCCCCTGACTGGGGGCCTGGCTCGACCGGTCGAGTGAACGGTCTTGACCAGTCCAACAGCTTGCTCGACCAGTCGAGGTTACCCAGATTTGAGTTTGGATCTTGCGCAGATTGCGGAAATCTAAGGCCTTTCGTAAGGGGTGCCAAAGGGAGTTTTCTAAACTATGAATAGGGGTGACTAGGGCCTTTCTAGGCAATGCAAGAGGGTTTCCTAAAGCTTTGCAAGAGTTTGTTAAAAGGTTTAGGACTATTAAAGGTGTGAGAGAAAAAGAGAGAGAAAGAGAGAGGGAAAGCTTGTGGAAGAAAGGTTATGCTCGTAGAGGTGATCTACTGTACACTCGACATCTCAGCGCTTCTATGTCCTCATAATAGGTGAAATCTCTTTGTTTTTCTTTTATTCTCTTATTGTTTATTTACTCCTGCGTGAGTGAAGAAGGTTGCAACATTCTACTTCATAGTAGTGGATTGTTGATTCGGAAGAGGTCCCGTGGTTTTTACCTCTTTGAGAGTTTTTCACATAAAAATCTCGTGTGGTGTGGTTTATGCTTTAATTTATTTCATTGCTTTATTATCCCATAATTTTGGTTTGATTTGGGAGTCTAGATCCTAAAGTTTTGTGCAAGGCCCCCAACAATGTGGTATCAGAGGTAAGTTCACTGAATGGAGTGGAATCGGTTCTGAATTATGGAAGGTAGCTCATCAAGGATGATCATCCTTAATGGTTCTAACTGGACCTTATGAAAGGTTAAGATGGAGGACTTACTTTATTGCAAGGACTTATATTATCCAATTTTAGGCATATCAGCAAAATACAAGGATGTGTCTAATGATGATTGGAAGAAGTTGGACTGGAAGGTGGTGGGGTTCAATATATTGCTGACCTCTTTCATGTGATCGGCTATAGAATCACCACATTTGAACTTGAGATTCACAAGTCGTCATATCAAGAAAATTTTATTACCGGTTGTCTTCCTCTCTATAGCCCTTCCAATTTCAGCCATAGGCTAGCAGATGATTGGAAGAAGTTGGACTGGAAGGCGGTGGGATTTATTAGACAATAGCTAGATAATTTTGTGTTCCACCATGTGTCTACGGAGACCTCATCCGCTAGCCTTTGGCTGAAATTGGAAGGGTTATAGAGAGGAAGACAGCCGGTAATAAAATTTTCTTGATACGACGACTTGTAAATCTCAAGTTCAAATGTGGTGATTCTATGGCCGATCACATGAAAGAGGTCAGCAATATATTGAACCAACTCTCCGCTATGAAGTTGGTCATGGATGATGAATTACAGACTTTGTTATTGCTTAGCTCATTGCCTGATAGTTGGGAGACATTAGTGGTGTCTTTAAGTAACTCAGCACCAGACGGAAAGGTATCCATGGAACAGGTAACTAGCTGTCTCTTCAATAAGGAGACAAGGAGGAAGTCTTAGGGATCTACTCAGCAAGAGGCCCTTGTGACACAAGAACGGGGGAGAGGAAAGAACAAGATGGGTGGGAAGGCCCGAAATAAATCAAGAGGCAAGTCGAGTATTAGGAAGGATGTTAAATGCTGAAATTGTGACAAGAAGGGCCACTATAAGCATGAATGTCGTAAGAATAAAAACGACAAAAAAGAAAAAGGAAAGGAGAAGGAAGGCGAATCTGATTTCACTACAGTCGCTTCAGATGGCAACGTTGTAGTTATTCTTTCAGTAGATTACGATGTATGTTTCATGGCTACGATTCCGGACACCGACAGGGTGATAGACTCGGGAGCTTCCGTTTCATGCGACTCCACACAGGGATTTCTTCACAATCTATAAGTCAGGTAACTATGGGACTGTGAAGATGAGAAATTTTGGCATATTGAAGATCGTAGGGGTTGGCGTTATTTGTGTGAAAATTGATGTGGGCTATACATTGGTTCTCAGAGATGTGAGGCATATCCCAGACCTTCGCCTCAACTTAATGTTGACGGGAAGGTTGGATGATGATAGATATGAAGACGATTTGTTGGTGAGCGCTGGAAGCTCATCAAGGGTTCATTGATCACAGCCAGAGGAAAGAAGTATTGCATCCTTTACAAGGCAAGTGTCAGTGTGTGAAAGGGTGGGTTGAACGCAGTGAAAAATTCAGCTATTGACATGTGGCACATACGTCTAGTCCACATGAGTGAGAAAAGGCTTCAAGTACTAGCAAAGAAGCGGCTCCTTCTAGACGTGACAAGTATACCTCTGTCACGCCCCAAACTCGAAAACCGGGCTCAAAAAATTCCCGATCGCCGAATTCGGCGCCGACAGCCTCCGTAGAACCCCATTCTCGGCTCCTAACTCTCATTCGTCAGGTTCCGATCCTGGGATGGTACGAGAAGGATTTTCAATGTCAGTTTGATTCGTAATAAGCATAACCAATGGCATAACCCACAAACAACAATCAAGAACTCCATTACATTTTCACTATGATAAAAAACTTTACAAGTACAATGAGCATAAAGGGAAATACAATGGTAAAGAACAAAAACTCCAAAACAATCTGCAACGTCCTCCTACCTCAGCGCTGCCGCCAACCAACGTCATCTGCACGCAACGGTCGTGCAAAAGCTTATAGAAGCTTAGAGGGTGGTGAAAGTGTGTGCGCAAGGTAGTAATATGAACATGCAATGTCAGAGTAACGCGGAATATGCAGATGGATCCATAATATCATGAGTCGTACCAAGGCTATGCGATGCAAGACATGAATGGTATCGGCCATCCCAAGGCCATGCGATGTGCAATGCAACTCAAGCATACAGATCCTCATCAATGTCCACACATCAATACAGCTCAGATATGGGATATCACCGGGGTCTAGTACACTCTAAACCAGATTGCCACCACATCGCGCGCAATAAGGTAAATGGAAGAGACCTCACTATCCGTCTGCCAATATCGGGCGCGACTCATCGATAGCGGATCCATTCCTCGAGCTGGTCAGACTCAGCCTAGCATTGCCCCCTACTCTCGGGCGGGTAAGGCCGCACCCCCTTCCTACCGACCACAACACAGTGAAGAGCGTAACCGTCTGATAATCGGTACATAACGCTCATCTACCCACTTGGTCTATACGCTGGAGCAACCTCTTGGTACCATAAGGGTTTAGGGACTTTCACCCAGGGATATCAATAGCACCCCATGTAGAACAAGATTTTGGTATCCAATCCTACCGACCACGATGCGTCTGTGGAGGCTATGGCCCTGATGTCGCTAGGGCGTACAATAACCATGTCACACGAATGCGAAATGCATGAATCACGCTATCCAGTCATGCAATAAATTCTACGCATATCGTGCGCTCATGTAGGGCAACACCGCCTAACCGGGAGCCCATAAACAACCTGCCCGAAGGCATATGCTATGATCAGTCAATTCTCATGTCAAGCATACATATGATGCATATGATCATGAGTCATGAAGCTATATTAAACATGTTATAATGAGATGAACTATTCTTACATGCAGATGGGCCTGGACGGCGTATATATAATAAGTACGGGACTAATTATGGGCCCTAAGGAGAGTCGCAATGTGGACATCCAACTAGCATTACACTCACAATGTGGACGTCAAACCAACATTGCACCCAAGGAACGATCGTTGCAAACATCGTTACAAAATCCGTGTTGGGCTCTCACATTGCAAGGGACCTTAGGTACATCCCATTGGGCCTTAAATACATCAAATGGGCCATATCATATGGGTCTTTTTACTCATCAGATAAGCTACATAAATGGATTACTCCAATGGGCCTTATGTGCATTGCAATGGGTCATAACCCGTGGGCCTTAGGTTGCATTCAATGGGCCTACTCTCATGGGACTTATGTGTCTTAGATGGGCCTAGTCCTATGGACTTTATGTATTTCAAATGGGTCTAACCCATAGGCCTTTTATAATTCAAATGGGCCTAACCCATAGGCCTTAAAATGATCTTTCCAAGTGGATGGACGGTCCGGATGCATCACATGCATCATGACAGGGTCCACAAGAGGGCCCGCCATAACGTATAGTATATGTTATATAATATCTATATAAACTACATAATATTTATATATATATATATAGTATGTACTATATTATATATAATATAAATACATAAATATATATAGACACACATGCTGCACACACACGCTGCACATGCACACACGCTGCACACACACTGCACATGTATACACGCTGCACACACATGCAACACACACACACGTCGTTGGGCCCCACCGTCACGCTGACGGTGGGAATAAAACCCAAACCTCACTGTGGGTCCCATGTGGGGCCCACAGAAATGTTTATTATGCCATCCAAACCGCTCATAAGGTCACACGGTCCTGGGTGAAAGGGAAAAATAAATTTCAGCTTGATCAAAAACTTCTGTGGGCCCATAAGGAGCTTTCAATGGTAGATGTTCAATTCACTGTTTTCTGTGGTGCGGGCCACCTAAGTTTCGGAATCAGCTGAAACTTGGAGGGGGCCCACCTGAGGATGGGACCCACCTCATGGACGGTTTAGATGGCATAACAGAATCAAGGTGGGGCCCACGGCTGGTGGCCGTGGGTCCACGTTATCCGCCCGCCCTCACGCTGACGCTGCACGCAGCAGCGTGCAGCACCTGCACATTGTCAGGGAGGAGGCAGGGTCCTTTGTAAAAAAATTGGAAAACCCGATTTTCTGGGGTTTTTCGGATGTGGGGCCCACATCATGAGAATTCACTCCGTCCATTAGTTTCTAGGGCCCAAAACACACCGAACGAGTCCAATATTCGGTATTTGTTTAGCATGTAGGTGTAGAAAAGTGGGTCCAAATAGTTTTAAATGGCAAGGAATGCAGTTTCCTACAGTATGGCCCACCCGATCAATAGATCAACCTCATTTTTTGGCTCAACGCCTAAAATGATGAAAGGCATGGATTGAACACACATATCAAGGTGGGGCCTGCATGAGCCGGCCCACCAAAACCCCTCTTCTTATCTCTTCTTCTTTTTTTTTGGCAGGGACGTCCAGCGTCTCTGATGCTGGACGGTTGGGTAATTTTAAAAAAAGGGTGCATTGAGGTGGGCCCTGATTAAGTGGGCCATCACATGGCTACCCCATGCACATACAAGGTGGGCCACATCTAAAAATGGATTGGGTCCAAAACATGCATTCTAGTGGGGTCCATTCAAGGGGCCACACAATCCTATCACAAATAAAATAAAATAATATAAAAATAAATGAATAAAAGAGAGAGATGGAGAGAAAGAGAGAGAGATGGAAGATAGGACACGCATGTGATGGAGGGACCCCGACACTATGGGCCCTCCCTTGCAATGAATCATACATCAAGTGGGTCATTTAGCACATGGGAGCATCAAAACTTAAAATCAACGGTGGGGATCCTTTCTCCACCAATATGGATGGTCTAGATGACCTTTCTAAAGAAATAAACATCATGATGGGGTCCATGGAGAATGGCCCCATCATGGAATGATCATGATGATCCAAGTGGTCCATCGGCCACCACTTAGGGTCCCAAGTGAGATCCACACCATTGATCGGTGGGTCTCACTTGGCCCATCTCAAAAATAGGAAAAACTAATATGATCTAACACCCACCGTCCGATCTTCTTGCTCCTAGGGGTTCCTTGACACCTTAGCTTCAACTTCAATGAATGAGATGAGGAATGGAGGGTTGAGATGGGGAGATCATGGGGTGAAGAGGTGGGCCACACTTGGAGTTTAGAAAGCTTGGAGAAGTTCCATACGTATGGAGCTTTGTTGCTTGGGATTGAGATGAGAAAATGAGAAAGAGAGAGAGTGTTGTAGAGAGATGGATGGATGGATGAATGATAGTTGTGTAAGAAAAGCTTGACTTTTGAGGCTTTTGTGTAAGAGAGGTATGGGAGGTGTAAGAAAAGCTTGACTTTTGTGGCTTTTGTGTAAAAGAGGTATGGGAGGTGAAGACTTTTGTGGTTGTTTGGGAAAAGGGGTGAAAGTGATGTGTACTTGACATGTACTTAACATGTGATGGATTGATGGGTGATTGATTGATGGGATTGATGTGATTGATGTGACACATCGTAGAGATTCCCTTTGGTTTCCAACGCGCGGCGTTTTCTCGCATAGAACGTTGGCCCACATCTCTTGACCAGGGTATCGCCTTAGCGCGCGAGTCACGGCATTGGAACCGCAATGACGGTGGGGTCGCGATGGTAGTGGTCTTGGGTTGAGTCGACTCGGGTTGTCGGTATATGAATCAGGGTCGCGCGTCGATATCGGTTAAGGGTCGAAGGTTGCCGGGATTCGACCGGTAAGACCGCGGAAGTCTACGGAAAGGTACGGACCAAGATACAGGTCTTACAGCTCTCCCCTCCTTATAAAAATTTCATCCTCAAAATTTACACAAGCATCGCAACTAAGCATTACTTGCGAGGAATAAGAAACATAACGTCATCATAAAGAATCAGGGGCAGCATACAAAATACAATACAGGATCAATCATCAAAGAGATGAGGATAACGCTCTTGAATCTCAGCCTCACGCTCCCAAGAAGCCTCCTCTAAAGAATGGTGACCCCACTGTACCTTCACCAACGAAATGACCTTGATTCTGAAGACCTGCTCCTTCCGATCAAGAATACGGACTGGCTGCTCAATGTAAGAAGCGTCCTCACGAACCTCCAACGGCTGCCAATCAATAACGGGAACCATGTCTGACCCACACTTCCTCAACATGGAGACGTGGAAAACGTCGTGGACGCCAGATAAATGTGATGGCAAGGCAAGCCGATAGGCCACGGCGCCAACGCGCTCAGTGATCTCAAAAGGTCCTATGAATCTCGGGGCAAGCTTGCCCTTCGCTCCAAATCGAACTACGCCCTTCATGGGCGAGACCTTGAGATACACATGGTCTCCTACATCAAACTCAAAGGGACGACGCCGAAGATCAGCAGAACTCTTCTGTCGGCTCTGAGCTATGCTCATCCTCTGCCTGATGATGTCAATAGCCTCTGAAGTCTCCCGCACAAGCTCGGGACCTAGGAGACGACGCTCTCCAACCTCAGTCCAACAACTCGGTGATCTGCATGGTTTGCCATATAGTGCCTGAAAAGGAGCCATGCCAATGGTCGCCTGATATCTGTTATTATACGCGAACTCACCCAATCGCAGATGCTCATCCCAGCTACCCCCGAAGTCAATCGCCCAAGCCCGAAGCATATCCTCAAGTATCTGATTGACCCTCTCGGTCTGGCCATCGGTCTGCGGATGGTACGCGGTACTAAGCTGCAAATCAGTCCCCATCGCTCGCTGGAAGCTCCTCCAAAACTGAGACGTGAACCTCGAGTCTCGGTCAGAAACGATCGAGACTGGAACGCCATGCAATCTCACAACTTCCTCAATAAATAATCTCGCAAGCTGGTCCATAGACCAAGTCGCACGCATCGCAAGGAAATGTGCCGATTTCGTCAGACAATCCACAACAACCCAAATGGAGTCATGACCGCGCTGAGTCCTCGGCAAACCCATAATGAAATAAGTCGACACGTGCTCCCACTTCCACATCGAGATGTTCAACGGCTGCAATAGATCAGGAGGTCTCTAATGATCGGCCTTAACACGCTGGCACGTGTCACACTCGGCCACGAAACTGGCGATCTGGCGCTTCATCTCCGCCTAAAAATACTGTCTTCTCATGTCACGGTACATCTTCGTAGACCCCGGGTGGATAGAAAATCGCGATCGATGTTTTTCGGTCATAAGATCTCTGCGTAACTCTGGAATATCCGGGACACATAATCGGCCTCTGAAACGAAGTCCACCGTCTGTACCAATCTGTAAATCTGCCTGACCCTCAGATGCCGCCTCAGCCATATAACTCTGCAATGACTCATCAGCCTGCTGAGCCTCGATCACCCTAACGACAAGAGAGGGTTGAATCGACAGGCTCGATAACTGTACAATGGAAGACTGCAGGCCGAACTCAAAGTCACACGCTGCAATATCCTCAAGCATCCGCCACTCCTTGATCATCATATACGCCACTAGGCCTCATGGCTGACGGCTGAGGGCATCTGCTACCACGTTCGCCTTGCCCGGGTGGTACTGGAGATCAAAATCATAGTCTTTCAAGAGCTTCATCCAGCGCTTCTGTCTCATATTCAACTCAGACTGCGAGAAGAGGTACTTCAAGCTCTTGTGATCAGAGAAGAGCTCGAACCTAACCCCATAAAGGTAGTGCCTCCACACCTTCAGTGCGAAGACAACTGCAGCCAGCTCTAAGTATGCGTAGGATAGTTCAGCTCATGGACCTTGAGCTAACGAGACGCAAAGGCCACTGGTCTCCCATGCTACATCAGGACAGCACCCAAACCGATATGCGAGGCATCAGTGAATACAATAAATCTGTCACTCCCAGAGAGAAGAGTGAGGACAGGAGCGGACGTCAGACGGTCCTTCAACTCCATAAATGCTCGCTCGTAGGCATCACTCCAAATAAACTCTGCACCCTTCCGAGTCAACCTGGTCAGCGGGGCTGCAATACGAGAGAAGTCCTCAATGAAACGCCGATAGTAGCCCGTCAAACCAAGGAAACTACGGATCTCTATCGCAGTCGTGGGCCGGCCCCACATACACACTGCCTCGACCTTCGAGGGGTCCACTGCGACACCCTCCCTCGTCACCACGTGACCGAGGAACTTCACCTCCTCCTGTCAGAACTCGCACTTCTCCAGCTTCGCATACAGCTGGTGTACGCGGAGGGTCTACAAGGTAATCTCCAAGTGCTGCTCATGCTCCTCACGGGTCCTCGAGTAGATCAGAATGTCGTCGATGAAGACTACAACAAACTGATCCAGATATGGGCGGAAGACCTTGTTCATCAGCTGCATGAAGACAGCGGGTGCATTGGTCAGTCCGAAGGACATGACCTGAAACTCAAAATGACCGTAACGCGTCCTGAATACCATCTTCGAAATGTCCTCATCTCGGACCCGAATCTGATGATAACTGGAACGCAGGTCAATCTTCGAAAAGAACTATGCACCTTGCAGCTGATCGAACAAATCATCAATCCTAGGGAGCGGGTACTTGTTCTTAATCGTGACTTTGTTGAGCTCGCGGTAGTCAATGCAGAGCCTCAACGAGCTATCCTTCTTCTTCACGAAGAGTACCGGCGCTCCCCACGGTGAACTGCTCGGACGGATAAAACCCAACTCTCGCAACTCGTCCAACTGCTTCTGCAGTTCTCGTAACTCTAACGGTGCCATACGATACGGGACCTTCGAAATAGGCGCGCTACCGGGCATGAGATCAATCTAAAACTCGGTGAGTTGACGAGGCGGTAATCTTGTAATCTCCTGGAACACATCAAAAAAATTGCAAACCACGGGCAAATGCTCGATGCAAACGGCAACAGGCTCCTCTATGACGCAAGACATCAAACAAGACAACCGCTCTCCTCTGGCCTCTGCAACAAACTCGAACTGCGGCACGCCGGGTATACAAAATGTGACGGTCCTCGCAGCGCAGTCCAAAATGGCATAATACTCAGTGAGTCAATCCATGCCTAGGATGACGTCGAACTCAGACATCGGCAAAACGAACATATCGGCAGGCAGAAAGGTATCCCCAACCAGAACGGGGCAAGACGAGCAAAATCATCCCAACACTGCAGTCCTCCCGAAGGAAGTCGATACTGATAGGCTCTCACCACAGAATTCAACGGTAAGCCAGCCGATCGACAAAAGCTCTCGGCCATAAAAGAGTGCGATGCACCGGAATCAAACAGCACACGTGCAATGCATGCAGAAACTAGAAGTATACCCTCAACGACTCCTCCGGATGACTGCGGATCCTGCTGAGTCGCATAGAATCTAGCCTGAGCTGGCTGGGGAGGTGTCTGTCCCCTCTGAGCGTGCTACTGCTGCTGCTAGGGTCGCTGAGGCGGTCGAAACTGCTGCCTCTACTGTTGTGGCCTCTGAGGCTGGTGATGATGCTGATGCTGCTGCTGAGGTGGCTTCGGTGGTAGAGGCTATTGTCGTTGCTGCTGGGGGGTCTCTATTGCTGTGGTGGAGGCTGCTATGGACCTCTCTGCTGCTGTTGGGGACTGAGACACTCCCATGAACGGTGTCCCGTCGCACCGCACCTGAAGCAAGTACCGGTGAACTGCCTCTGAGGTGGTGGTGGAGGTGCTGCTGGTGCTGATGGTGCAGGGAAGGCTGGGCGACCTGTACGCATCTGCTGCTGTGGTCGACGCTGTTGGGAATCACCGGAAGAAGCCTGCCTCTTTCGGTCTCTCCTCTGACTGCGATCAGACTGAGAACCGGCCCACTCAGTCTCATAAATTTGAGCTCTCCGCACTACTTCCTGAAAAGTAGGGAGCTCATGCCCAATAACACGACCTCGAAGGCCGTAACGTAAGCCGTGCTCGAAACGGCGGGCCTTTCGCCCCTCGTCATCAACTATATACGGTGCGAATCTCGATAGTGCCACAAAACTGGCCGCGTACTGTGCCACAGTCATGTCTCCCTGCACCAGAATCTCGAACTCTAAGGCTCGCTGACGACGGATATGGTCGAGGAAGTACTACTCCTCGAATCGGTCAACAAAGTCCTCCCATGTCCAGACATAATCAGGTCCGGCAACACGGGTAACAGAGGTCCACCAATGCTCGACCTCACCCTGGAAGAGAAATACTGCTAACCGGACGCGCTGCTCAGTCGTACATGACATGGTATCGAAAATTTTCTCCACATCGGAGTGCCATCTCTCTGCTGCAGTCGGATCTGGCTCACCCTAGAAACGTGGGGGATCAAGCTGTCTGAACTCACGAAGTAAGGCGCTCGCGCGCTCCTGCTCTGCCTGAGCTGGTGAAATAACTGGGCGTCTACCCTGTCCCTGGAGTGCGGCTGTCACAGCCTGTAACATCTGCTGTAACTGAGAGGCACTCACAGTCATGGTCGGCTCCGCATCGGCCTCAGGTGGAGGAATGTCATCCTCAGGGAAGGGAGCAGGGATCTCTGAGGGTGGAACGGGAGGCGCAGGTGGTAAAGTTGGAGCCTCAGGTGGTGAAGCGGGATCCTCAGGTGGTGGTGCGGGAGTCGATTTGGTGACCCTCCCAGGCGCCATGTCCTACAGGAAAGAGCGAAGGCACCTATCAACTTCAAAACTCTCGAAGGTACACACGTTAACGGTCTGTATTGGAAGGTCGCGAAGCTATCCGAACTTCGGGACTTAGCCATTCTTCACTCATAGCAGACATGTAATGTTGTTCTCGGTTATTCCCAAGTTATGCTCTGATACCAACTTCTGTCACGCCCCAAACTCAGAAATCGGGCTCACAAAATTCCCGATCGCCGAATCCGGCGCCGACAACCTCCGTAGAACCCCATTCTCGGCTCCTAGCTCCCATTCGCCAGGTTCCGATCCTGGGATGCTACGAGGAGGATTTTCAATGTCAGTTTGATTCGTAATAAGCATAACCAATGACATAACCCACAAACAATAACCAAGAACTCCATTACATTTCCACTATGATAAAAAACTTTATAAGTACAATGAGCATAAAGGAAAATACAATGGTAAAGAATAAAAACTTCAAAATAATCTGCAACGTGTTCCTGCCTCAGTGCTGCTGCGAACCAACGTCACCTGCACACAACGGTCGTGCATAAGCTTATAGAAGCTTAGAGGGTGGTGAAAGTGTGTGCGCAAGGTAGTAATATGAACATGCAATGTCAGAGTAACGCGGAATATGCAGATGGATCCATAATATCATGAGTCGTACCAAGGCTATGCGATGCAAGACATGAATGGTATCGGCCATCCCAAGGCCATGCGATGTGCAATGCAACTCAAGCATACAGATCCTCATCAATGTCCACACATCAATACAGCTCAGATATGGGATATCACCGGGGTCTAGTACACTCTAAACCAGATTGCCACCACATCGCGCGCAATAAGGTAAGTGGAAGAGACCTCACTATCCGTCTGTCAATATCGGGCGTGACTCGTCGATAGCGGATCCATTCCTCGAGCTGGTCAGACTCAGCCTAGCATTGCCCCCTACTCTCACGCGGGTAAGGCCGCACCCCCTTCCAACCGACCACGACACAGTGGAGAGCGTAACTGTCTGGTAATCGGCACACAACGCTCATCTACCCACTCAGTCTAAACGTTGGAGCAACCTCTTGGTACCATAAGGGTTTAGGGACTTTCACCCAGGGATATCAATAGCACCCCATGTAGAACAAGATTTTTGGTATCCAATCCTGCCGACCACGATGCGTCTATGGAGGCTACGGCCCTGATGTCGCTAGGGCGTACAATAACCATGTCACACGAATGCGAAATGCATGAATCACGCTATCCAGTCATGCAATAAATTCTGCGCATATCGTGCGCTCATGTAGGGCAACACCGCCTAACCGGGAGCCCATAAACAACCTGCCCGAAGGCATATGCTATGATCAGTCAATTCTCATGTCAAGCATACATATGATGCGTATGATCATGAGTCATGAAGCTATATTAAACATGTTATAATGAGATGAACTATTCTTACATGCAGATGGTCCTGGACGGCGTATATATAATAAGTACGGGACTAATAATGGGCCCTAAGGAGAGTCGCAATGTGGACATCCAACTAGCATTACACTCACAATGTGGACGTCAAACCAACATTGCACCTAAGGAACGATCGTTGCAAACATCGTTACAAAATTCGTGTTGGGCTTACACATTGCAAGGGACCTTAGGTACATCCCATTGGGCCTTAAATACATCAAATGGGCCATATCATATGGGCCTTTTTACTCATCAGATGAGCTACATAAATGGATTACTCCAATGGGCCTTATGTGCATTGCAATGGGTCATAACCCGTGGGCCTTAGGTTGCATTCAATGGGCCTACTTTCATGGGACTTATGTGTCTTAGATGGGCCTAGTCCTATGGACTTTATGTATTTCAAATGGGTCTAACCCATAGGCCTTTTATAATTCAAATGGGCCTAACCCATAGGCCTTAAAATGATCTTTCCAAGTGGGTGGACGGTCCAGATGCATCACATGCATCATGGCGGGGTCCACATGAGGGCCCGCCATAACGTATAGTATATGTTATATAATATATATATAAACTACATAATATATATATATATATATATATGTATTGTATATGTAGTATGTACTATATTATATATAATATAAATATATAAATATATATAGACACACATGCTGCACACACACGCTACACCATGCGCTACACACACGCTGCACACACACTGCACATGTATACACGCTGCACACACATGCAACACACACACACGCCGTTGGGCCCCACCGTCACGCTGACGGTGGGAATAAAACCTGTAAGACCCGTATCTTGGTCCGTACCTTTCCGTACACTTCCGCGGTCTTACCGGTCGAATTCCGGCAACTTTCGACCCTTAACTAGTATCGACGCGCGACCTGGATTCATGTACCGATAACCCGAGTCGACTCAACCCGAAACCAATACCATAGCGACCGCGCCGTCGTTGCGGTTCCGATACCGCGACTCACGCGCCAAGGCGATACCCTGATCAAGAGATATGAGCCAACGTTCGGTGCGAGAAAACGCCGCACGTTGCGAAAATCAAGGGAATCTCAACGATGTGTCACATCAATCACATCAATCCCATCAATCAATCACCCATCAAGCCATCACATGTCAAGTACACATCACTTCCATCCCTTTTTCCCAAGCAACCACAAAAGTCTCCCAAACCCATACCTCTCTTACACAAAAGCCAACAAAGTCTTCTCAACCCATACCTTTCTTACACAAAAAGCCACAAAAGTCAAATTTCTCTTACACCACCATCACTCACCCATCCATCCATCACTCTCTCTCTCTCCCTTTACATCACTCTCTCTCTCTCTCTCTCTTTCTCATTTCAAAATTTTCAAGCAACAACAATTCCAAAGGGTTCCCACGTATGGAATTTCCCAAGTCCCTCTAAGCTTCAAGTGGCCCACCTTCCTACCCCAAAATCCCCCATCTCAACCCTCCATTCTTCATCCTAACCGTTGAAGTTGAAGCCAAGGTGCCAAGGAACCCCTAGGAGCGAGAAGATCGGACGGTGGGTGCTTCTATAGGGTAGATTTTCTTGTTTTTATGGTGGACCAAGTGAGGCCCACCGATCAATGGTGTGGATCTCACTTGGGACCCTTATTTGTGGCCGATGGACCACTTGGATCATCATGATCATTCCATGATGGGGCCATTCTCCATGGACCCCATCATGATGTCTATTTCTTTAAGAAAGGTCATCTAGACCGTCCATTTTGGTGGAGAGAGGATCTCCACCGTTGATTCTCGATCTTGATGGTCCCATGTGTTGAGGGACCCTTTTTTTTGTATCATTTACTTTTAAAGGAGGGCCCATAAGGACGGGGTCCCTCCATCACAAGCCGTGTCCCACTCTCCATCTCTCTCTCTTATATTCTTTTATTTTATTTTATTTTATTTCATTTTATGCTATAGGATTATGTGGCCCACTTGAATGGATCCCACCTTGATGTAATTATTTTTATTCAAGTGGGGCCCACCTTAGACATTGAACCCAGGCCCCCCATCAGTGGTGGCCCACTTCATCAGGGCCCATCATTAAAAAAAAAAAAAAAGAAGAAAAGTGATATAAACCGTCCAGCGTCTGAGACGCTGGACGTTTCTAAGGAAAAAGAGAAAAAAAGGGAAATGAAGAAAAGGGACTTTTGGGTGGTCCACTTGCCTAGGCCCCACCTTGATGTATATATTCGATCCAAGCCGTCCATCCCCTTGCCCACATAGTTTTAACCGCCGAGTAAAAGAATGGGGCTGATCTGAGTACCTGGTGGGCCATAGCATAGGGAACCTTGGTGGTTACCCTTAAAATTTTTCCTGACGATTATATATACCCAAAAAATTTTAAACTTTGGTCTCATTTGATTCGTTATGAGTTGGGGAATCCCATGGCTGGGATGGATTGTTTGAATATGGACCCCACCTATGGAAAACCACACAAATACAAGAAAAGAGGAGAGAGAAAATGGAAGGGAGCAGCCTGCTCCCGCTGCTCGTGTCAGACCAGCGCAGGCGCTGCCTGCGCTGTCGCCAGCGGCGGGCGGGCGTCCATGACCCACGGCCTCTAGCCGTGGGCCCCACCTTGATGTATATGTTATATCCAGGCCGTCCGTGAGGTGGGCCGTCCCCAGTAGTGGGCCCCCTCCGAATTTCAGGTCGATCCAAAACTCAGGTGGCCCACACCATAAGAAACAGTGTGAATTGAATGTTACCGTTGAAAGGATTTTGGGACCCACAGAAGTGTTGGATCAAGCTGAAATTTTACGTTTTCCCTTCATCCAGGTTGAGTGACCTTATGATTGGGTTGGATGGCAGATGAACATTACAGAGTGGGCCCCACATGGGACCCACGATTGATGCATGTATCTTTAAGTCCACCGTCCAGTGGACGGTGGCACCCACTGTTGGGTATATGCAATCCCACCGTCCAGCGGACGGTGGGGCCCTTAGATTGTATGTGTGATATCCGTACTGTCCACTGGACAGTGGGACCCACCTTGTTCATGTGATGAATCCAACCGTCCACCTACTTGGTAAAGGCGTCGTAGGCATGAGTGTGGATTGGGTGGGCCACCTACCTATGGGTTAGGCCCATTGAATGTGAGGAAGGCCTATGGGCTAGTCCCATTTAAATTATGAAATACTTATGGGCTAGGCCCATTTGATTCGTTTAAGGACCGAGAGCTTGGGCCCACTTGATATGTCCCAAGGCCATGTGTCTAGGCCCATTTGAATTAAATATGAGGCCTAGGGATTTAGACCCATCTGGCTCATATAACGCCTATGGGCTAGGCCATTCGAATTTCAAAAGGACTATGGGCTAGGCCCATTTGGGTTATGAAATTCTTATGGGCTAGGCCCATTGATTTCATTCTAGGCCGAAGAACTTAGGCCCATTTGATATGTTCTAAATCCATGGGACTAGGCCCATTTGATGTACTTCAAGGCCCATGAAATTGGACCCATTGTTGCATTCTTAAAAATCCATGGAAGGAGGACATTTGATATATGTAAGGCCTAGGGGTTAGGCCCACTTTGATATGTATTCAAGGCCTACAGATTTAGGCCATTTAATGAACCATAAGGCCTAGGGGTTAGGCCCATTTGAACCCATGTTTAGGTCTATGGGTTGAGGCCCACTTGATCTACATATAGGGGCCTAATTGGTGTGGCCCATTTGATACATATTAGACTCATGTGACTAGGTCCAAATTGATGTAACCCAAGGCCCACGGGTTTTGACCCATTGCAATGCACATAAGACCCATTGGTGTGGCCCATTTATATGACCCATCTGATGAATAAAAGGCCCATAAGATATGGCCCATTTGATACATGTGTAAGGCCAATGGGATGAACCTACGGTCCATTGCAATGTGTAATCCCAATACAGTTTATGTAGCGACGTTAAGAAGATTGTGCCTGGGAAGCAATGCTAGTTTGACGTCCACATTGCGAGTGTAATGATGGTTGGATGTCCACATTACGACTCTCCTTAGGGCCCATTACTGGACCATGTTTATCGTATTTAGGCCGTTCAGGCTCATCTGCATTGTAAGATAATGCATTTTATTATAACATGTTTAGTATAGTTTCATGACCCATGATCATACGCATCATATGCATGCTTGATATGAGGATTGACTGATCATGGCATATGCCTTTGGGCAGGTTGTTTATGGGCTCCCGGTTAGGCGGGGTTGCCCTACATGAGTGCACGGTATGCGCAGGATTGGTTGCATGACTGGATAGTGTGATTCATGCATTCCGCATTTGTGTGATATGGTTGTTGTACGCCCTAGCGACATCAGGGCCATAGCCTCCACAGACGCATCATGGTTGGTAGGATTGGATACCGGAAATCTTGACTTACATGGGGTACTATAGATATCCCTGGGTGAAAGTCCCTAAACCCTTATGGTACCAAGAGGTTGCTCCAACGTCTAGACCGAGTGGGTAGATGAGCGTTGAGTGCCGATTACCAGACGGTTACGCTCTCCACTGTGTCGTGGTCGGTTGGAAGGGGGTGCGGCCTTACCCGCCCGAGTGTAGGGGGCAATGCTTGGCTGAGTTTGACCAGCTCGAGGAATGGGTCCGCTATCGACGAGTCGCGCCCGATATTGGCAGACGGATAGTGAGGTCTTTTCCACTTACCTTATTGCGCGCGATGTGGCGGCAATCTGGTTTAGAGTGTACTAGACCCCGGTGATATTCCATACTTTGAGCTGTATTGATGTATGGACATTGATGAGTATCCGTATGCTTGAGTTGCATTATACATTGCATGGCCTTGGGATGGCCGATACCATTCATGTCTTGCATCGCATAAGCCTTGGTACGGCTCATGATATTATGTTTCCATTTGCATATTCCGCATTACTCTGACATTGCATTCATATTACTACCTTGCGCACACACTTTCACCACCCTCTAAGCTTTCCGTAAGCTTATGCACGACCGTTGCGTGCAGGTGACGTTGGACTGCAGCAGCGTTGAGACAGGAGCGCGTCGCTGATCATTTTGGAGTTTTCTGTTATTTACCATTGTATTTCCCTTTATGCTCATTGTACTTGTAAAAAATTTTTGATCATAGTGGAAATGTAATGGAGTGCTTGGTTGTTGTTTGTGGGTTATGCCTTTGGTTATGCTTATTACGAAACAAACTGGTATTTGAAATCCTCCTCGTAGCATCCCAGGATCGGAACCTGGCGAATGGGAGCTAGGTGCCGAGAATGGGGTTCTACGGAGGCTGTCGGCGTCGGATTCGGCGATCGGGAATTTTGTGAGCCCGGTTTCCGAGTTTGGGGCGTGACAGAAGTTGGTATCAGAGCATAACTTGGGAATAACCGAGAACAACATTACATGTTTGCTATGAGTGAAGAATGGCTAAGTTCTGAAGTTTGGATAACTTCACGACCTTCCGAATCAGACCATTAACATGCGTACATTCGAGAGTTTTGGAAGATGATAGACGCTTTCGCCCTTTCCTGTAGGGTATGGCGCCTGTGAGAGTTACTCGATCGACTCCCGCACCACCACCTGAGGATTCTACCTCACCATCGGAGACTCCAGCTCTACCACCTGCGTCTCCCATTCCACCCTCAGAGATTCCTGCTTCTTCCCATGAGGATGACATTCCTCCACCGGAGACCGATGAGGAGCCGACTGTGACTGTGAGTGCCTCTCAGTTACAGCAGATGTTGCAGGCTGTGACAGCTGCACTACAGGGACAGGGTAGACGCCCAGCTGTTTCACCAGCTCAGGCGGAGCAGGAGCGCGCGAGCGCCGTACTTCGTGAGTTTAGACGGCATGATCCCCCTCGTTTCCAGGGCGAGCCGGATCCGACTGCAGCCGAGAGATGGCGCTCCGATGTGGAGAAGATATTCGATACCATGTTGTGCACGACCGAGCAGCGCGTCCGGTTAGCAGTATTTCTCTTCCACGGTGAGGCCGAGCATTGGTGGACCTCTGTCGCCCGTGTCGCCGGACCTGACTATGTCTGGACATGGGAGGACTTTGTGGAGCGATTCGAGGAGCAGTACTTCCCTGACCACATCCGTCGTCAGCGAGCCTTAGAGTTCGAGACTCTGGTGCAGGGAGACATGACCGTGGCACAGTACGCGGCCCGTTTCATGGCACTATCGAGATTTGCGCCGTACATGGTTGATGATGAGGGGCGGAAGGCCCGCCGTTTTGAGCACGGCCTACGTTACGGCCTTCGAG
Source organism: Magnolia kwangsiensis (assembly GCA_037074715.1). NCBI lineage: Eukaryota > Viridiplantae > Streptophyta > Magnoliopsida > Magnoliales > Magnoliaceae > Magnolia > Magnolia kwangsiensis. The sequence goes on from CM073582.1 coordinate 19,962,644, forward strand.
GTCGCGTTATTGGGCATGAGCTTCCTACCTTCCAGGCAGTGGTGCGGAAGGCTCAGATATACGAGACTGAGTGGGCCGGTTCTCAGTCTGATCGTGGTCAGAGGGGAGACCGGAAGAGGCAGGCTTCTTCCAGTCATTCGCAGCAGGGTCGACCACAGCAGCAGAGGCGCACTGGTCGCCCAGCTTTCCGTACACCATCAGCACCATCAGCACCTCCACCACCACCTCAGAGACAGTTCACCGGCACTTGCTTCAGGTGCGGTGCGACGGGACACCGTTCATGGGAGTGTCCCAGTCCCCAGCAGCAGCAGAGAGGTCCACAGCAGCAGAGACCTCCACCGCAGCAGCAGAGACCCCCACAGCAGCAGCGACAGCAGCCTCTACCACCGAGGCCACCTCAGCAGCAGCACCAGCATCAGCACCAGCCTCAGAGGCCACAGCAGCAGAGGCAGCAGTTTCGACCACCTCAGCGACCTCAGCAGCAGCAGCAGCACGTTCAGAGGGGACAGGCACCTCCCCAGCCAGCTCAGGCTAGGTTTTATGCGGCTCAGCAGGATCCGCAGTCATCTGGGGGAGTCGTTGAGGGTATACTGCCAGTTTCTGCATGCATTGCACGTGTATTGTTTGATTCTGGTGCATCGCATTCCTTTGTGGCCGAGAGCTTCTGTCGATCGGCTGGCTTACCGTTAGAGTCCGCTGGTGAGAGTCTATCAGTATCGACTCCCTTGGGGAGGACTGCAGCGTTGGGACGATTCTGTTCGTCTTGTCCCGTTCTAGTTGGGGATACCTTCCTGCCTGCTGATTTGTTTGTTTTGCCGATGTCCGAGTTCGACGTTATCTTGGGCATGGATTGGCTCGCTGAGTATTATGCCATTTTGGACTGCGCCGCGAGGACCGTCACGTTCTGTATACCTGGCGTGCCACAGTTCCAGTTCTTTGCAGAGGCCAGAGGAGAGCGGTTGTCTTGTTTGATGTCTTGTGCTATAGAGGAGCCTGTCGCCGTTTACATCGACCAGTTACCGATAGTTTGCGATTTTCCCGATGTATTCCAGGAGATTCCGGGATTACCGCCTCGCCGACTCACCGAGTTTCAGATCGATCTCGTGCCCGGTACCGCGCCTATTTCAAAGGCCCCGTATCGTATGGCACCGTTGGAGTTACGGGAACTGCAGAAGCAGTTGGACGAGTTGCGTGAGTTGGGCTTTATCCGTCCGAGCAGTTCTCCATGGGGAGCACCGGTACTCTTCGTGAAGAAGAAGGATGGTTCGTTGAGGCTCTGCGTTGACTATCGCGAGCTCAACAAAGTCACGATCAAGAACAAGTACCCGCTCCCTAGGATTGATGATTTGTTTGACCAGCTGCAGGGTGCACAGTTCTTTTCGAAGATTGACCTGCGTTCCGGTTATCATCAGATTCGGGTCCGAGATGAGGACATTCCGAAGACAGCATTCAGGACGCGTTACGGTCATTTTGAGTTTCAGGTCATGTCCTTCGGACTGACCAATGCACCTGCGGTCTTCATGCAGCTGATGAACGAGGTTTTTCGCCCATATCTAGATCAGTTTGTTGTAGTCTTCATCGACGACATTCTGATCTACTCGAGGACCCGTGAGGAGCATGAGCAGCACTTGGAGATCACTTTACAGACCCTCCGTGCACACCAGCTGTATGCGAAGCTGGAGAAGTGCGAGTTCTGGCAGGAGGAGGTGAAGTTCCTCGGTCACGTGGTGACGAGGGAGGGTGTCGCAGTGGACCCCTCGAAGGTCGAGGCAGTGCGTCAGTGGGGCCAGCCCACGACTGCGACAGAGATCCGTAGTTTCCTTGGTTTGGCGGGCTACTACCGGCGTTTCATCGAGGGTTTTTCTCGTATTGCAGCCCCGCTGACCAGGTTGACTCGGAAGGGGGCAGAGTTTATTTGGAGTGACGCCTGCGAGCGAGCATTTACGGAGTTGAAGGACCGTCTGACGTCCGCTCCTGTCCTCACTCTTCCATCTGGGAGTGACGGCTTTATTGTATTCACTGATGCCTCGCACATTGGTTTGGGTGCTGTCCTGATGCAGCACGGGAGACCAGTGGCCTTTGCGTCTCGTCAGCTCAAAGTTCATGAGCTGAACTATCCGACACATGATCTGGAGCTGGCTGCAGTTGTCTTCGCACTGAAGGTGTGGAGGCACTACCTTTACGGGATTAGGTTCGAGCTCTTCTCTGATCACAAGAGCTTGAAGTACCTCTTCTCGCAGTCTGAGTTGAATATGAGACAGAGGCGCTGGATGGAGCTCCTGAAGGACTATGATTTCGACCTTCAGTACCACCCGGGTAAGGCGAACGTGGTGGCAGATGCCCTCAGCCGTCAGCCACGAGGCCTAGTGGCACATATGATGATTCAGGAGTGGCGGATGCTTGAGGATATTGCTGCATATGACTTTGAGTTCGGTCTGCAGTCTTCCATTGTACAGTTATCGAGCTTGTCGATTCAACCCTCTCTTGTCGCTAGGGTGATCGAGGCTCAGCAGGCTGATGAGTCGTTGCAGGGTTATATGGCTGAGGCGGCATCTGAGGGTCAGGCCGATTGGCAGATCGGTACAGACGGTGGACTTCGCTTCAGAGGCCGATTATGTGTCCCGGATATCCCAGAGTTACGCAGAGATCTTATGACCGAGGCACATCGATCGCGATTTTCTATCCACCCGGGCTCGACGAAGATGTACCGTGACATGAGGCGACAGTATTTTTGGGCGGGGATGAAGCGCCAGATCGCCAGTTTTGTGGCCGAGTGTGACACGTGCCAGCGTGTCAAGGCCGATCATCAGAGACCTCCTGGGTTATTGCAGCCGTTGAGCATCCCGATGTGGAAGTGGGAGCACATGTCGACTGATTTCATCATGGGTTTGCCGAGGACTCAGCGCGGTCATGACTCCATTTGGGTTGTTGTGGATCGTCTGACGAAGTCGGCACATTTCCTTGCGATGCGTGCGACTTGGTCTATGGACCGGCTTGCGAGACTGTTTATCGAGGAGATTGTGAGACTGCATGGCGTTCCAGTCTCGATCGTTTCTGACCGAGACTCGAGGTTCACGTCTCAGTTTTGGGGGAGCTTCCAGCGTGCGATGGGGACTGATTTGCAGCTCAGCACCGCGTACCATCCGCAGACCGATGGCCAGACCGAGAGGGTCAATCAGATACTTGAGGATATGCTTCGGGCCTGCGCGATTGACTTCGGGGGTAGCTGGGATGAGCATCTGCGATTGGCTGAGTTCGCGTACAATAACAGCTATCAGGCGACCATCGGAATGGCTCCTTTTGAGGCACTATATGGCAGACCATGCAGATCACCGAGTTGTTGGACCGAGGTTGGAGAGAGCCGTCTCCTAGGTCCCGAGCTTGTGCAGGAGACTTCAGAGGCTATTGACATCATCAGGCAGAGGATGCGCACAGCTCAGAGCCGACAGAAGAGTTCTGCTGATCGTCGGCGTCGTCCCTTGGAGTTTGATGTAGGGGACCATGTGTATCTCAAGGTCTCGCCCATGAAGGGCGTAGTTCGATTTGGAGCGAAGGGCAAGCTTGCCCCGAGATTTATAGGACCTTTCGAGATCACTGGGCGCGTTGGCGCCGTGGCCTATCGGCTTGCCTTACCATCACAGTTGTCTGGCGTCCACAACGTTTTTCACGTCTCCATGTTAAGGAAGTGTGGGTCAGACATAGTTCCCGTTATTGATTGGCAGCCGTTGGAGGTTCGTGAGGACGCTTCTTACATTGAGCAGCCAGTTCGTATCCTTGATAGGAAGGAGCAGGTCCTCAGAACCAAGGTCATTCCGTTGGTGAAGGTGCAGTGGGGTCACCATTCTGTTGAGGAGGCTTCTTGGGAGCGTGAGGCTGAGATTCGAGAGCGATATCCTCATCTCTTTGATGGTTGATGATCATGTATTGTATTTTGTACGTTGCCCCTGATTCTATATGATGACGTTATATTTCTTATTCCTCGCGAGTTATGCTTAGTTGCGACGCTTGTGTAAATTTTGAGGACGAAATTCTTATAAGGAGGGGAGAGCTGTAAGACCCGTATCTTGGTCCGTACCTTTCCGTACACTTCCGCGGTCTTACCGGTCGAATTCCGGCAACTTTCGACCCTTAACTAGTATCGACGCGCGACCTGGATTCATGTACCGATAACCCGAGTCGACTCAACCCGAAACCAATACCATAGCGACCGCGCCGTCGTTGCGGTTCCGATACCGCGACTCACGCGCCAAGGCGATACCCTGATCAAGAGATATGAGCCAACGTTCGGTGCGAGAAAACGCCGCACGTTGCGAAAACCAAGGGAATCTCAACGATGTGTCACATCAATCACATCAATCCCATCAATCAATCACCCATCAAGCCATCACATGTCAAGTACACATCACTTCCATCCCTTTTTCCCAAGCAACCACAAAAGTCTCCCAAACCCATACCTCTCTTACACAAAAGCCAACAAAGTCTTCTCAACCCATACCTTTCTTACACAAAAAGCCACAAAAGTCAAATTTCTCTTACACCACCATCACTCACCCATCCATCCATCACTCTCTCTCTCTCCCTTTACATCACTCTCTCTCTCTCTCTCTCTTTCTCATTTCAAAATTTCCAAGCAACAACAATTCCAAAGGGTTCCCACGTATGGAATTTCCCAAGTCCCTCTAAGCTTCAAGTGGCCCACCTTCCTACCCCAAAATCCCCCATCTCAACCCTCCATTCTTCATCCTAACCGTTGAAGTTGAAGCCAAGGTGCCAAGGAACCCCTAGGAGCGAGAAGATCGGACGGTGGGTGCTTCTATAGGGTAGATTTTCTTGTTTTTATGGTGGACCAAGTGAGGCCCACCGATCAATGGTGTGGATCTCACTTGGGACCCTTATTTGTGGCCGATGGACCACTTGGATCATCATGATCATTCCATGATGGGGCCATTCTCCATGGACCCCATCATGATGTCTATTTCTTTAAGAAAGGTCATCTAGACCGTCCATTTTGGTGGAGAGAGGATCTCCACCGTTGATTCTCGATCTTGATGGTCCCATGTGTTGAGGGACCCTTTTTTTTGTATCATTTACTTTTAAAGGAGGGCCCATAAGGACGGGGTCCCTCCATCACAAGCCGTGTCCCACTCTCCATCTCTCTCTCTTATATTCTTTTATTTTATTTTATTTTATTTCATTTTATGCTATAGGATTATGTGGCCCACTTGAATGGATCCCACCTTGATGTAATTATTTTTATTCAAGTGGGGCCCACCTTAGACATTGAACCCAGGCCCCCCATCAGTGGTGGCCCACTTCATCAGGGCCCATCATTAAAAAAAAAAAAAAGAAGAAAAGTGATATAAACCGTCCAGCGTCTGAGACGCTGGACGTTTCTAAGGAAAAAGAGAAAAAAAGGGAAATGAAGAAAAGGGACTTTTGGGTGGTCCACTTGCCTAGGCCCCACCTTGATGTATATATTCGATCCAAGCCGTCCATCCCCTTGCCCACATAGTTTTAACCGCCGAGTAAAAGAATGGGGCTGATCTGAGTACCTGGTGGGCCATAGCATAGGGAACCTTGGTGGTTACCCTTAAAATTTTTCCTGACGATTATATATACCCAAAAAATTTTAAACTTTGGTCTCATTTGATTCGTTATGAGTTGGGGAATCCCATGGCTGGGATGGATTGTTTGAATATGGACCCCACCTGTGGAAAACCACACAAATACAAGAAAAGAGGAGAGAGAAAATGGAAGGGAGCAGCCTGCTCCCGCTGCTCGTGTCAGACCAGCGCAGGCGCTGCCTGCGCTGTCGCCAGCGGCGGGCGGGCGTCCATGACCCACGGCCTCTAGCCGTGGGCCCCACCTTGATGTATATGTTATATCCAGGCCGTCCGTGAGGTGGGCCGTCCCCAGTAGTGGGCCCCCTCCGAATTTCAGGTCGATCCAAAACTCAGGTGGCCCACACCATAAGAAACAGTGTGAATTGAATGTTACCGTTGAAAGGATTTTGGGACCCACAGAAGTGTTGGATCAAGCTGAAATTTTACGTTTTCCCTTCATCCAGGTTGAGTGACCTTATGATTGGGTTGGATGGCAGATGAACATTACAGAGTGGGCCCCACATGGGACCCACGATTGATGCATGTATCTTTAAGTCCACCGTCCAGTGGACGGTGGCACCCACTGTTGGGTATATGCAATCCCACCGTCCAGCGGACGGTGGGGCCCTTAGATTGTATGTGTGATATCCGTACTGTCCACTGGACAGTGGGACCCACCTTGTTCATGTGATGAATCCAACCGTCCACCTACTTGGTAAAGGCGTCGTAGGCATGAGTGTGGATTGGGTGGGCCACCTACCTATGGGTTAGGCCCATTGAATGTGAGGAAGGCCTATGGGCTAGTCCCATTTAAATTATGAAATACTTATGGGCTAGGCCCATTTGATTCGTTTAAGGACCGAGAGCTTGGGCCCACTTGATATGTCCCAAGGCCATGTGTCTAGGCCCATTTGAATTAAATATGAGGCCTAGGGATTTAGACCCATCTGGCTCATATAACGCCTATGGGCTAGGCCATTCGAATTTCAAAAGGACTATGGGCTAGGCCCATTTGGGTTATGAAATTCTTATGGGCTAGGCCCATTGATTTCATTCTAGGCCGAAGAACTTAGGCCCATTTGATATGTTCTAAATCCATGGGACTAGGCCCATTTGATGTACTTCAAGGCCCATGAAATTGGACCCATTGTTGCATTCTTAAAAATCCATGGAAGGAGGACATTTGATATATGTAAGGCCTAGGGGTTAGGCCCACTTTGATATGTATTCAAGGCCTACAGATTTAGGCCATTTAATGAACCATAAGGCCTAGGGGTTAGGCCCATTTGAACCCATGTTTAGGTCTATGGGTTGAGGCCCACTTGATCTACATATAGGGGCCTAATTGGTGTGGCCCATTTGATACATATTAGACTCATGTGACTAGGTCCAAATTGATGTAACCCAAGGCCCACGGGTTTTGACCCATTGCAATGCACATAAGACCCATTGGTGTGGCCCATTTATATGACCCATCTGATGAATAAAAGGCCCATAAGATATGGCCCATTTGATACATGTGTAAGGCCAATGGGATGAACCTACGGTCCATTGCAATGTGTAATCCCAATACAGTTTATGTAGCGACGTTAAGAAGATTGTGCCTGGGAAGCAATGCTAGTTTGACGTCCACATTGCGAGTGTAATGATGGTTGGATGTCCACATTACGACTCTCCTTAGGGCCCATTACTGGACCATGTTTATCGTATTTAGGCCGTTCAGGCTCATCTGCATTGTAAGATAATGCATTTTATTATAACATGTTTAGTATAGTTTCATGACCCATGATCATACGCATCATATGCATGCTTGATATGAGGATTGACTGATCATGGCATATGCCTTTGGGCAGGTTGTTTATGGGCTCCCGGTTAGGCGGGGTTGCCCTACATGAGTGCACGGTATGCGCAGGATTGGTTGCATGACTGGATAGTGTGATTCATGCATTCCGCATTTGTGTGATATGGTTGTTGTACGCCCTAGCGACATCAGGGCCATAGCCTCCACAGACGCATCATGGTTGGTAGGATTGGATACCGGAAATCTTGACTTACATGGGGTACTATAGATATCCCTGGGTGAAAGTCCCTAAACCCTTATGGTACCAAGAGGTTGCTCCAACGTCTAGACCGAGTGGGTAGATGAGCGTTGAGTGCCGATTACCAGACGGTTACGCTCTCCACTGTGTCGTGGTCGGTTGGAAGGGGGTGCGGCCTTACCCGCCCGAGTGTAGGGGGCAATGCTTGGCTGAGTTTGACCAGCTCGAGGAATGGGTCCGCTATCGACGAGTCGCGCCCGATATTGGCAGACGGATAGTGAGGTCTTTTCCACTTACCTTATTGCGCGCGATGTGGCGGCAATCTGGTTTAGAGTGTACTAGACCCCGGTGATATTCCATACTTTGAGCTGTATTGATGTATGGACATTGATGAGTATCCGTATGCTTGAGTTGCATTATACATTGCATGGCCTTGGGATGGCCGATACCATTCATGTCTTGCATCGCATAAGCCTTGGTACGGCTCATGATATTATGTTTCCATTTGCATATTCCGCATTACTCTGACATTGCATTCATATTACTACCTTGCGCACACACTTTCACCACCCTCTAAGCTTTCCGTAAGCTTATGCACGACCGTTGCGTGCAGGTGACGTTGGACTGCAGCAGCGTTGAGACAGGAGCGCGTCGCTGATCATTTTGGAGTTTTCTGTTATTTACCATTGTATTTCCCTTTATGCTCATTGTACTTGTAAAAAATTTTTGATCATAGTGGAAATGTAATGGAGTGCTTGGTTGTTGTTTGTGGGTTATGCCTTTGGTTATGCTTATTACGAAACAAACTGGTATTTGAAATCCTCCTCGTAGCATCCCAGGATCGGAACCTGGCGAATGGGAGCTAGGTGCCGAGAATGGGGTTCTACGGAGGCTGTCGGCGTCGGATTCGGCGATCGGGAATTTTGTGAGCCCGGTTTCCGAGTTTGGGGCGTGACAAAACCCAAACCTCACTGTGGGTCCCATGTGGGGCCCACAGAAATGTTTATTATGCCATCCAGACCGCTCATAAGGTCACACGGTCCTAGGTGAAAGGGAAAATAAATTTCAGTTTGATCAAAAACTTCTGTGGGCCCATAAGGAGCTTTCAATGGTAGATGTTCAATTCACTGTTTTCTGTGGTGCGGGCCACCTGAGTTTCAGAATCAGCTGAAACTTGGAGGGGGCCCACCTAAGGATGGGACCCACCTCATGGACGGTTTAGATGGCATAACAGAATCAAGGTGGGGCCCACGACTGGTGGCCGTGGGTCCACGTAGTCTGCCCGCCCTCACGCTGACGCTGCACGCAGCAGCGTGCAACACCTGCACGTTGTCAGGGAGGAGGCAGGGTCCTTTGAACAAAAATTGAAAAACCCGATTTTTTGGGGTTTTTCGGATGTGGGGCCCACATCATGAGAATCCACTCCATCCATTAGTTTCTAGGGCCCGAAACACACCGAACGAGTCCAATATTCAGTATTTTTTTAGCATATAGGTGCAGAAAAGTGGGTCCAAATAGTTTTAAATGGCAAGGAATGCAGTTTTCTACAGTATGGCCCACCCGATCAATAGATCAACCTCATTTTTCGGCTCAACGCCTAAAATGAGTTGGTAAAAGGGATGAAAGGCATGGATTGAATACACATATCAAGGTGGGGCCTGCATGAGCCGGCCCACCAAAACTCTTCTTATCTCTTCTTTTTTTTTTAGCAGGGACGTCCACCGTCTCTGACGCTGGACGGTTGGGTAATTTTAAAAAAAGGGTGCATTGAGGTGGGCCCTGATTAAGTGGGCCATCACATGGCTACCCCATGCACATACAAGGTGGGCCACATCTAAAAATGGATTGGGTCGAAAACATGCATTCTAGTGGGGTCCATTCAAGGGGCCACACAATCCTATCACAAATAAAATAAAATAATATAAAAATAAATGAATAAATGAATAAAAGAGAGAGATGGAGAGAAAGAGAGAGAGATGGAAGATGGGACACGCGTGTGATGGAGGGACCCCGACACTATGGGCCCTCCCTTGCAATGAATCATACATCAAGTGGGTCATTTAGCACATGGGACCATCAAAACTTAAAATCAACGGTGGGGATCCTTTCTCCACCAATATGGATGGTCTAGATGACCTTTCTAAAGAAATAAACATCATGATGGGGTCCATGGAGAATGGCCCCATCATGGAATGATCATGATGATCCAAGTGGTCCATCGGCCACCACTTAGGGTCCCAAGTGAGATCCACACCATTGATCGGTGGGTCTCACTTGGTCCATCTCAAAAATAGAAAAAACTAGTATGATCTAACACCCACCGTCTAATCTTCTTGCTCCTAGGGGTTCCTTGACACCTTAGCTTCAACTTCAATGGATGAGATGAGGAATGGAGGGTTGAGATGGGGAGATCATGGGGTGAAGAGGTGAGCCACACTTAGAGTTTAGGAAGCTTGGAGAAGTTCCATACGTATGGAGCTTTGTTGCTTGGGATTGAGATGAGAAAATGAGAAAGAGAGAGAGTGTTGTAGAGAGATGGATGGATGGATGAATGATAGTTGTGTAAGAAAAGCTTGACTTTTGAGTCTTTTGTGTAAGAGAGGTATGGGAGGTGTAAGAAAAGCTTGACTTTTGTGGCTTTGTGTAAGAGAGGTATGGGAGGTGAAGACTTTTGTGGTTGCTTGGGAAAAGGGGTGAAAGTGATGTGTACTTGACATGTACTTGACATGTGATGGATTGATGGGTGATTGATTGATGGGATTGATGTGATTGATATGACATATCGTAGAGATTCCCTTGGGTTTCACAACACGCGGCATTTTCTCGCACCGAACGTTGGCCCACATCTCTTGACCAGGGTATCGCCTTGGCGCGCGAGTCACGGCATCGGAACCGCAATGACGGCGCGGTCGCTATGGTAGTGGTCTTGGGTTGAGTCAACTCGGGTTGTCAGTATATGAATCAGGGTCGCGCGTCGATATCGGTTAAGGGTCGAAGGTTGTCAGGATTCGACCGGTAAGACTGCGGAAGTTTACGGAAAGGTACGGACCAAGATACGGGTCTTATAACCTCTTAAAACCTGTATTGATTGTTTATCAGGGAAATAGCATAGAGTTTCATTTATTAAATCTGCTTCTCATGTTAATAAAGTGCATGCATTAGATTTGGTTTATTCTGATGTTTGTGGAAATGGGGGATATCTCAGTCGATTTATCCCCTTATTTCAACCAAGTGAGTCGTAAAAATCCTTCCCAAGACGAGCCAAATGATTCAGACACAACCGAACAAGCTTGATAGCAACTTGTTCTGCAACACACTCTAAAGAAGCATCCCTCATCAGCCAAGCATAAAATCAGAAAAACATCACCTAGATTAAAAGCAGATAGTTAAACCACCAATGTATGGTACAACAGGCTCTGAAAACTAAAGAGACGGATAGTGAACACAGGATGTGTGACTGATGGATTACGCCATTATTTGGAATGTGTGTGGGGTGAGAAATGTTCCCATGACTCGAGCGCTCAAGATTCTAGTGAAGAAGTTCAATCCTCGGCTAGTTGCAATCATTGAACCGATGCTCAGGGAAGACCCGAGAGTGGTAACGGGGCTGAAGATAGGATTCCATTCCTCAATCTCCAACTTTGATTTAGGAGGTAAAATTTCTATGAAAACTAGCTGAATATCTCCATCATTTCCACTTCCAACCAAATGATCACCTTAAACGCGACCATGACTTCCCTTTCAAATCCGGTTACTATCTCAGTTTTTTATGCCTGATGCTGTAAGATACAACGTAGAAGTCTATGGAGTGACCTCAATTCTCTCGGTAGAATCATTCAAGGTGCGTGGGTCATAGCGGGAGATTTTAACGCAATGATTCATATGGATGAAAGAAGGGGTATCCGTCCCCCAGATAGCTCGTCTATATCAGAATTTGCTGATGCAATCCAATCTGTTGGTCTCCTAGATGCAGGTTACGAGGGTAATCAATTCACATGGTGTAATAATCGAGAAGGAAATGCCCGGGTTTGGGCCAGGCTCAATAGAGTCCTTATGAATAGCACGTGGGCTACCAACTTTCCCCAATTCCGAGTGGAGCACCTCCCCAGGATCAGGTCTGATCATGCCCCTCTTCGGCTGTATTTCCCTTCGTAAATCCAGTCCAAGGCGAAACCATTTAGGTTCCTCAGAATGTGGAGATTACATGAGTTGTTTCAGATGGTGATTTCGAAGGCATGAGAAGGTGAATGTGCAGTTGACCCCTTCATCAACATTTATCTCAAGTTAAAAAAGATGAAATAACTGCTTAAAGTTTGGAACAAAGAGTAGTTTGGGAACATATTCCAGCAAATACAAAAGACATAAGAGGAACTTGAGATCCTCGACAACAGGATGCAGGATGACAATTCCGATGATCTCATCAATCAAAGTCTGGAAATAAAACAGAAGATAGAGCAGTTGGAACTAATGGAAGAGGTTTTTTGGAAACAAAAGTCTAGAAACTCTTGGCTAGAGGAAGGAGATAAGAACACGACCTTCTTTCACACATCGGTGACTGAAAAGATTAGACGATCAACTATTCAATCAATCACCACTGAAGATTATTCAATCAATCACCACTGAAGATTATTCAATCAATCACCTGCTATAGGGTGGGAGAAATTAAATTTTGATGGTTCAGCCTGTGGAAATCCAGGCTGTTCTTGAGGAGGGGGTGTCTGTAGGAATGAGGAAGGAAACTTGTTATTTTCTTTCTCCGCTGCCTATGGAGTGGGTACTAACAACAGGGTGGAACTGAGAGCGATTTATGATGGCATTGTATTATGCTTAGAGCATTGCTTGGAGAAAATCGTGGTCGAGTCTGACTCAATGGTGGCAGTGGGCTTCTCCTCCTCTATCTCTTGTATCCCCTAGCAATGGCGCCCCTGGGTCAGCAGAATCAAGAGGCTAGGGCAGAGCGTGTCTTTGGAATTTTCAGGGGTTCCTAGAGAAGGGAATGACCTGGCAGATGGAATGGATAGGGAGGGAAGTCAGGCTTAGGTTTCAGCTGCCTTTGAGCATGTCCGGGACCTACCCCACCCAGTACGTGGTCTGTTATTTCTGGAAAGAGTAGGTCTCGGCGCTGTTAGATCTTCTAAAGAGTAGTGCCTATCTTTCTCCTCTCTTCTTTTTTGTTTAGGGGAGGGCTAGGAAGGTGGGCTGTTGATCTGGGGCTTTCTGGGGGCATCTTGTGCCAGCGGCTCTGGTGTTGCTGTGTCCTTTTTGTTTGGTTCTCTAGTCTGTCTCGTACATGATAGGTGTGGCCCGTCTTTTGAATGGGTTGCACCCGAAAGGTTGTACGTTTTCTATGATTAATGGAATTGTGGAAAGAGTCCACTTTCTCAAAAAAAAAAAAAAAAAAAAAATCACCACTGAAGATGGAACTACAATCTCATACATCGACGAAATCAAGATGGCGGCGATGGCCTTTTTCAAGAGGAAGAAGTAGCTTTCACGGCTGAGTTTGTTCAAAACCTCCCGCGATGACTCTAACAACAAGATAATGACTCCTTCCAATGTCCTCCCTCGAAGGAGGAAGTCTTCTCCGCTATCAAGTCTATCCCAAAAGATGGAGTTGCGGGGCCAGACGGATTCTCAGCTACCTTTTTCACTAGCTGCTGGGGAACCATAGGCAATGATATTCATAAAGCTGCTCTCGCTATGTTTTCCGAAGAGCCTATTCCTCGAGCTTTCAAAACCACTTTGATCAGTCTGATCCCCAAGACCTCTTCGGTAGCCAAGTTCTCTGAATTCAAGCCAATTAGCCTGCATAATGTATTGTACAAAATCTTTGCCAAGGTCCTTTCTGACCGTGTAAGCTTTATTTTGCCCAAACTGATTTCGTAGGAACAAGGAGCGTTCGTCCAAGGAAGGTATATTGTAGAAAATATTTCACTTGCACAGGAAGTGATGCGAGAATTAAACAGGACATCCAGGGGAGGAAATCTAATCCTTAAACTTGACCTCGAAAAGGTGTATAATAGAGTGAATTGGACTTACCTCAAACATTCCTTGGTTAAATTCAGCTTCGATGATAATAGTGTGCAACTCCTTGAACCTTGTTAGGCTAACAATTGGTTTTCCATCCTCATTAACGACAAAGCTACAGGCTTCTTCAAATTGTCAAGAGGTCTCTGGTAGGAAGACCCCCTTTCCCTGGCGCTCTTCATCATAGCCATGAAGGCCTTCTCAACCAATTTAAATTCTATGTTTACTGAAGGGCGTTGTATTCCATTTAAATTCCCACAAGGTAGTCCTACCGTTACTCATCCTCTGTATGCAGATTACATGTTGGTCTTCCTCAACGCTAGTAAATCTTCTCTAACCACTGTGAGGGAATTCTTGTGCAACTTCCAAGCTACCACAGGCCAGAAAATAAATACCAGCAAGAACAGTTTTATTGGTCCTTTGAAATGGACAGTGGCCAAATCAGAGCCATGAAAGCCAAAATAGGATTTGGCCAAGCGAGGAATGGTATACGATACTTGGGGGCCCTTCTGGTTAGAGGGAGAATTAAGACATCTGATTTTCAAGCTTTTCAAGAAAAGGTCAGTAACAAAATTTCTGGCTGGGCGGCCAGGTACATCTCTCAGGCAGCAAGAGCTACTCTGATCTGTCACGTCTTAGGAAGTTATCCAATCCATATCATGGCTGTTATGCACATTCCTGCGCAGGTAATTCAAAAATTAGATAGCAAGTTCGCTGATTTTTTTTTTTGGGTTGGGCAGAAGGAAAAAGAAACTCCATTGGATTGCTTGGCAGAAAGCAACCAAACCAAAAGAAGAAGGAGGTCTGGGGATCCGAAATCTTAGGGAGGTGTTAAACGCCCTTCGCATGAAGCTCGCTTGGAATGTGAAATTTGAAAAAAAAAAAATAGAGGGCCATGGGTTCAATTGATGCAGACCAAACATATCAGGGACCTACAAGTTGTTTCATCAGCTACCATGTAGCAAAACTCATCCCCGTTGTGGAAAAAATCAGGTATTTCCTTCCTACAATTTAAGATAACACACATTGGACGGTGGGGCAAGGTGAAGCAAACATTTGGACTGATAATTAGAGTGGAATGGGTCCGCTGCAGTAATTAGTTCCATGCCCAATTCCCTATGAATTAAAACATTTGCAGCTGAAGAATCTAAGTCCAGAAGCTGACGTTCCCCTTTCCAATTCTCAGAGCTGGAGGGAAATCTTTAGAGTTTTGCAATTCACTCTTTGGCACTCTAGATGACTTATTGGAAAGGGGAACGTCAGCTTCTGGACTCAGAATTGGACAGGTAGAGGTTTGCTCGCCGGTGCTACTGTAAATCCCATCCCGCGCCATCTGTTTTCTGCCCCAATCAGGGATTTCTTCTCCTCCCAAGGCTCAGGAGATCTGAATGAAGTCCGCCACCTCATATCCCTTGCAACAATGCGAATAGTCTCAGCAT
The DNA here is from genome assembly GCA_037074715.1 of Magnolia kwangsiensis. Lineage (NCBI taxonomy): Eukaryota > Viridiplantae > Streptophyta > Magnoliopsida > Magnoliales > Magnoliaceae > Magnolia > Magnolia kwangsiensis. The sequence goes on from CM073582.1 coordinate 19,977,752, forward strand.
CAGCCAGCTCTCAAGTGGACCAAATGGATCTGGTGTAAGGCCCTCCCTCCCAAAATGGCCAATTTTGATTGGAAAATTGTCCATGGGGTTGTCCCGGTTGATTTGGCTATCCGGTGCCTTGGCATTGCCTTCGTCTCCAAGCGCGAATGCTGCAGCTTGAGCCTCTCCACTCGGACGGACCTCGCAATTGGCCCCTCATCAGCCTTTAGCGGACATGGTCCCTCCCTTCCCAGCCGACAGTTCTGGCAATAGAACAGGCCCTAGCAGCCTACTGTGGAAAACCTGGATCATCTTTTCAGCTCGGGTGTTATTGCAGCTCATGTTTGGGCCCATTTTGGCAGGCTCTTTGGCATTGCTTCCCATCCCCATCAGACCATAGCACAGAGAATTCAATTGTGGATCTCCAGCGCAAGATAGAAGTTCAGAGTTCCTTTCCTCACCAGCCTCGCCCCAAGCATCATCATTTGGGAGATTTGGATTAAGCCGCAACCAAGCCCGCTTCGAGGGCCACGCCATGTCCATCTCTGAGATCATATCCAACATGCCTAATTGGCTGAAAGAAATTAGATCATCCTTCCACATTCCAGATCGAAACTCAATGGCGGATTCTATTATCCTCTAGGCTCTTAGGATTTCTCCATCCAAGTCACCTCTGCTGCTAATCCCATTTTCATCAGATGGATCAGACCCCCTCCTGGCTGGTTGAAATTGAATATGGATGGATCTTTGAGGGGGAATCCAGGAGTCAGTGGAGGCGGGGGTGTTCGTAGGGACCACCTCGGGAAGCTAATCTTTACATTCCATCGTCACTACGGGCATTCCACGAACACAACTGCTGAGGTTCGGGCCATGCTTGATGGCATAACAATTTGCTCTTAACTGGGCCTCTTCAACATCGTTGTTGAAACTGACTCCAAGACCATTGCTAATGCGATAGCAGATCCTCAAGCTCAAAATTCTTGGAAAATTTGGTACCAGTTGGGGACCATCCAACAATTCCAGCGGTCTCTGAATCTCTCCTCCAATCATATTTTTTGGAAAGAAAACTCTGTGGCGGATGCCTTAGCTAGGTTGGCCAGTGATGGTTGCCCAAACAGTATCTGTCTCCTTCCTTGCTCTTCCTCGCCCTGTTCGAGGTGCTCTCGTGTTGGACAGGTCTGGAATTGGGTCTATTCGGAGTGCATGACCATGTCCAGTGCAAGGCCGCTCTTTGCCTATGGTTTTCTACATCTTGTCTGTTGTGCTCTTTTCTTTTTTGGTTTTTTTTTTTTTTGTATAATTTGCACATATATGATAGGCAGGATCTGCCCCCTTTTTGCTGGGTCATGCCTGAATGGCTGTACAGTTTCAAGATCAATGATATTTGTGACAAAAAAAAATGGCGTGGCTCACTTAAGCCTTGGATATGGTTTATTTAAGCTTTGGATATGCTTCAATTTTGGGCTCATGCCCTAAATTGAGTTAGAAAGATGGATGGATGAAACACAAACATCAAGGTGGGCCATATGGAGTCTTTATTACAATGGCAATGCTAAAGGGTGGTGAGCACCTCACTCCATGCGTAATCGACATCCTACCTATGGGTTTCGTAAAAGTCAAGCAGGAAGGGGATGTCCATCTCCGTGGGCCCCGCCTTCGTGCATCTTAAAAATCCACTCCAGCCATTAGGTTAGTGCCTTATCAGCCCAACAATATTAAGGTGGACCATAAGATTGGAAATAGTGTTACGTGACATTTAGCCTCCAAACTCACTTGGTATGCCCACTTTTACAATGGATGGGCTTGATTTTTAGATTCTAGGCTTAAATTTTAATGCGAAATCTACTGTTTGGGTGGATGGCAAATAAACACTTCGGTGGCCTTTACAAAGATTTTAATCCTGGGCGTTCAACTACTATCATTTCCTGTGGTGTGGTTCACCTAGGATTTGGATCTGATTCATTTTTGGATCAATGCTCTAAAATGTATATGCAAAATGGATGAATAGAGTGGATATCTAGCGCATACATCAAGGTAGACCCATGGTCACGCCTAACCACATTACGTTGTTTCAAGGCAGACTTTGTTGGACCGGGAGTTTTAAAAACCCAGAACTTTTAAGTCGGGTTGGTGCGCAGGAAACGAGGACTCTCTCTCTCTTTTAGGTCCGGTTGGATTATAAGTTATGGTCCACTCAGTCAATAATTTTCAATTTTTTAAGTAGGACATCTAATTCATTCCCTACGTTGGCCTTATTACGAGCATCCCCATGTGAAAAATTAAAAACATCTACTCTTCAAGTGCACATGCTTCTTTTCTACTATTTATTAATGGCCAGAAATTATTTTAAATGGTGTGGCTTACTTGAAAAGTAAATTCAGATGATTTTTTAGTAGATAATCCTCACTGTGGGACCCACCTATTAGAAGGGTTGGATGTCAGATGCACTTAATAAGTGGGATGTTACGTGCGGGTTGGACTCTAATTTGTGGTCCAACCGGTTGGACTTAGACCTAATCTCGCTAAACATGTAGTTTTCCCTCGTACATATGCTAATTGGGTGTATGTACTTTCATTTATGATTTTTTCTTTTCTTTGACGAGAGTGAAAGGAGGCTTCACTGACGGGAGGGTGAGCACACACCGAAAATTGTACAAGACTAAGAGTATACTGTTGCCGATGCGTGCTCACTCCCTTTTTGTCGGTTGCCTACGCCGGAATCTGACTTATCGGCATGTTTTCGTCGGAAAATTTTGCGCTTCCCGGTATTTATTTTCTCCTTTCTTCTTAAATATTGAATTTAGAAGCCAAAAAGATAAATGATGCAGCACGAAAAACGATATACGTGCATGCACTGGTAACCTTATCCTTCCCCGCCGATTCTTTAACAAATGATGTTACCGGTCCTCGAGAAATGTACTGGGATTTTATTTATTTTATTTTATTTTATTTAGAGAGAGAGAGAGAGAGGAAAGTGTCGCTTTCGATGTGCGTCTGTTCGAGAACGGAATGGGGACGAGTGGAGGATTCTGATCTCTGCGAAGGTTTAACGGAGAACCGTATTACTTCATTGTATGGAGACTCCCGGGCCTTCGGTATTTATTTATTTTTTTTTTTTTTACGTGGTGTTTGATTTTTCCATGTAAATTGGAAAATGGAGTTTTAGTGATTGCAGTTGCATTCGTGCACTCTAACAACGCTTTTTCTTTTTTGTTTTTGTTGGTCTCTTGGGCTTTTGCTTTGGTATCAAGAACATGAATTCGAGTGGTCTTTGCAGGAGGAGAAGCACTCTCTTTTGAAGAAAATTGCATTGTTTTAGGACCCTCTTTGTTTTGTTTTTGTTTTCTCTTTCTTTCACTTCGTCTTTTTGGTTTTGTTTTGACTTGGTTTGATTGGTTTAGGAGTATGATCAGATCGTTTCCTTCTTAAAGAGATCTTTTCCTTTCTTAAAGAAACTCCCATTGTTCTTTGCCCTTCTGTTTCTATTTTGGCAATGTGAAGACGGGTTTGAATGGTTTGGAAGTAGATTCCTACTAGAAATGCGGAGGATGAATATACACACACACACACATATAAACTTGCAAGAACCATCTCTTGTTTCAAGGACCCTTCTTTTTTCTTTTGGGTTTGCTTTGACACCATGAACATGGTTTGAGCAGTAGGAGTTGACCATTCAGCAAAATGGGTAGATACAAATGAAAATTCTACCATTTTATAAACTTCCGTAATTCTAAAGAAGTCATTTAAAAAAAAATAATAATTTCTTTTAGGTTTCGGTTTGGCACCCAAAACATGGTTTTGCCTGATTTTGGAGGAACTGACCCTTTTAGGAGATGGGTTGTGAAAATTGTGGTTTCTACTTTTCCATGGGGAAAGTTCCATTTCTCTAGAGCCCCTTTGCTTTCTTTTTTTTTTCACTAACATGAAGAATCGAGTTACAATATGATTGGGTATTTGTAAACTCTGTTGGGCCCACCGTGAATGTATGTCGTTTATCCAGGCGGTCCATCTGTTTCTCCAGCACATTTTAGGGGTTGAGCCCAAAACAGAAGCATATTAAAGCTCAAGTGGACCACACCACAGGGAACAGTGGGAATAATGATTTCCACCGTTGAAACCCTCCTAATGCCCATGGTGATGTTTATTTATCATCCAACCTGTTTATTAGATCACACAGACATGGACTAAGGGAAAACACAAATGTCATCTTGATCCAAAACTTCTGTGGCCCCCATGAAATTTTCAACGGTGGACGTTCAATTCACACTGTTTCCTGGCCCGAACCATCACCGTGAGCTCCACATGGTGTACTCATTATGCAAGCCGCACCCCTATTTGGGAAGCGGAGTATTATATTTTTCACAACTATTCAAAGATCTTTCCCACCGCCCATATATAATTTCTTCTACCTCATAGCTGAATTTGTTTTAAATTTTGTTATTATTATTATTATTATTTTAAACTAAGAGCTTCGTTGATTGGGCAAAACTAAACCCTTTACAACTTAGGCTATTGGGGCAGGACCCATAGCTACACAACAGCCTCGCCTATCATATCCTATACATTTAATTTGGGTGACTCTTTAGCTCTCTAACAGCGCCTAAACCGGCTTTATCCAAAAGAAAATGGCCCTTGAATAGCCGGGGGAGGGATGAAACCTCCCGGAAGGTTCTGACGGATTGCCACCTACTTCCCTCATTGCTGAATTTGTTACCTTAGTAATTTTCGTGAATATGTGAGTAGTGTTTCACTTATTTATTTATTTATTAATTTCTTATCATTGTTGAATGCTTTATTGGTATCTTTTGAGTATTCATTCATCGAATATGATCTTATTAATTCATGTTATATGCTCTTTTATGGTGATTCCAATGCATTAGGACTTCTATCATTATTTGCAAGAAAGTGATTCTCTCTTTCTTGTTCACTTAGTGTCTCCATTAGACCTATGGGGGTGAAACAGAGATGGTGCCGTTGGGTGTGGTTTCCCATGGTCCCACCAAAAATCTCACTTTTAGCCTGGAAAATCATGCATCGTGCAATCCCTTCGGATGAGACCTTTGGCGTGCCTTTGGCGTCTCGCTGCTCCTGCTGCCCGTCTCCCCACTACCCAGCAACAAAATCTATCAACCACATCTTTGCAACAGGCTGGGCGGCCAAAACTATTTGGGGCTTTTTCTACCGAATCTGTCATTTGCCAGACTTGGACTTAAGACTCTGCATCAGGCCGCACTGCTCATTGGTGGGGCGCCTCTCAGGCCCTTAGCGGTAGTTCTTTTATCTGCAGTTTGATCCCATTGTTCATCTTCTGGGAACTCTGGAAAGAAAGAAATGCTTCCTAGTTCGAGGATAAGGTCCTCAATGCAAAAGGAATCATCGTGGGGAACCTTAGCTGGGTTAAATGGGCCAACAACCTTCTCCCTTCTCCCATAAACCTCCATCCCTCCATTTTAGACATGTTGAAGGGGATACATATCCAGGTCCCGATCACTAGACCCTAGCAAGTCTCGGTAGTGACTTGGTCAAAACCCCCTCCTGGTTGGATTAAACTTAACATTGACGGATCTGCTAGAAGGAATCCAGGCCTTTCAGGTGGCGGTGGTATCGGAAGAGACTCCAATGGCTCCTTTCTCTTCGACTTCTTCAATGGATATGGTACAAGAACCAACACTACAGCAGAAATTAAAGTGATCCATGACGGTCTTTTGCGTTGTGCCCATTTGGGTTTCAACAAAGTCCAAGTGGCCAGCGACTCTCAAATTGTGATCCAAGCCTTATCCAGCCATAAAAGGCCTTGGTCCACCTGGCTGGATTAAAGTTAACATCGACGGGTCTGCTAGAAGGAATTCGGGCATTTCCGGTGGCGGTGGTATCGGAAGAGACTCCAATGGCTCCTTTCTCTTCGGCTTCTTCAATGGATATGGTATAGGAACTAACACTACAACAGAAATTAAAGTGATCCATGATGGTCTTTTGCTTTGTGCCCGTTTGGGTTTCAATAGAGTTCAAGTGGCCAGCAACTCTTAAATTGAGATCCAGGCCTTATCCAACCATAAAAGGCCTTGGTCCACCTGGTATTGGATTGCTCAAATTTGGTATTTAGCCCTCTCCATTCAGACGGAATTCTCCTATACTCCTCGAGAAGCTAACACAGTAGGGGCCTACTCTTTCTAGATAGGACAGGCCCAGGCAACCTTAGAACCACCTATAATTTTTCGCTTCGTTGTACAGCAACACGATCGGGGGGCCGTCCCCTTTTTGTATCCAGCCCACCTGAATCTTCCTTGTAGCCATCTTCGACCTGCCTTCTTTCAATTCAATCTTATTTTGTTAAAAAATAAAATAAAAAAAATTGTAGTGTCTCCATTAGGTTCTACCCCAATCGGTTTTTTGAGTTGTGTTGTTTTCTTGTTCAATGCTCTTTACAAGTTGATCTCATCAATGAAACTCTTATGCTTGCTGGCCGTGTCTTGAAGGCCAATGCATATTTTTTAAAAGGAAATACATCTACACTAGAGCTGCATTGCTTTCATGGATGAAGAGTACAAGTTTTGCAACAAGGAATATATATATATATATATATATATATATATATATATATATATATATATATATATATATATATATATATATATATATATATATATATATATATAAAAGGAGAAAATTAAAGGGCACTACCAAGTTATAGCTGAGAGAAGCAATAATTAAGCAAAATGCTTTCTGCAATTTATACTTTAAACTAGTGACAGTTCCATGCCTATGTTTGAGGTGATGTGCTGATCCTCCTTTGTTAGATGACACCTTTTTGAAGAGGTTACTGTACTGTTTTTTTAACAGGCACTCACACCACAAAGGCTACTCGAACCCATGACCTCGCGTTGAAACTCTTGTGAGTTTACCACTGAGGCATCTGTAAGGACACTTTTTGAAGAGGCAAGAAGTAAGTGTACTTCATTTGTTTGAGGCATCTGTAAGGACCCTTTTTGAATTGGCAAGAAGTAAGTGTAATTCATTTGTTTCTAGATTGCTATGCTCAGCAGACTGGTTGTAGCAATTTTCTAGTTTTCAAGTCTCACATCTTCCATGTGTAAATTTTGATCACTCTCCGTTGCACCTTTCTTTTTCGCTGGATCTGCCCATCGGTCCTAAGCCGTTTCATTTCCAAAGCAGGTGGTTCTTGCATGAGTCCTTTAGGAAAGTGGTGGAAGAGGCCTAGGTTTCAAAGGTGGAGGGTCAGCCCTTACTCATAATGCACAACGAGCTATCCAATGTCAAGAAAGCCCAAAAGAAATGGAATAACGAAGTCTTTAACCATGTCTTCCAAAAAATCAAGCAAGGTAAGGAAGAAGAGATCAAATTAAATGAAGCCTCCCGAGTTAGAAACGACTCGAATCTCCTTCTGTCGTTGCAGGTGGCAAAGGAATCTTTATGTCATTTTGAGCTTATGGTAGAAGTCTTCTTAAAGTAGAAGGTTCAGAATAGGTGGCTTGAAGAGGGGGACTGAAATACTAGATATTTCTACAGTATTACGAATGAATGGGTGAGGAAAGCGGCCATTCGGGAGATCATGTCTGATAGTGGGGTGAAGCTTACCAAAGCAGTTAACATCATATGTCTGCCAAATATGGTCTTAATCAGGACTCATCTGCGTCTAGCCTTCCTCTTCACCTAGTGTCCCCTCTGTGGAAGCAGATCCTAGCCCAGATTCCATTTTTGGATGCTCACGTTCAATGGAAGATTGGGGAGGGAAAATGCAGCCTCTGGCGAACAAATTGGTCCAGTTTGGGGTCTCTCCTACAGCTTTCAGAGACGGCCATCCCGGAGGATCTGCTAAATTTGCAGGTTTGCGATTTCCTAGACTACAACAGCCCCATCCCACCTTTGGTGGTTTACGCTTTCTTACCTCAAAATATTATAGACTATATATTCCAGGTCAGTTTTTGCCTTTCGAAAGGTCTGGATGTTCCTTTCTGGCCTTTAACTCCATTAAGCATTTTTTCGGTGAAATCTTCTTAGAACATCTGTAGAGCCACTGGCTAGGATAGAAGCTAGTCCAGGTGGTCTGGCATGCAAAAATGCCCCCCAAAATTTCCCTCTTTGTTTGGAAAATCCTGCACAAGGCAGTCCCAGTCGACTGCGCTGTCCAATCTCGGGGTGTCCATCTCGCTTCTAGATGTAGTTGCTGCAACTCCCAGGATGATCAGTCCCACGAGTCCAAGTCCCTGAACCACCTGTTCATCGATAGTAGATTAGCTAATACTGTTTGGTCAGCGGTGGGCAAAAATTTTGGAATTAATGTCATGGCTGCGTCTATTGAAGCCAAATTAGCTCAATGGTAGAGCACAGCTTCTTTAGGTTTGAGTAGCTCTGTTGTCCAGATGGTGTCTCCGTGCTTGATTCTATGGGAACTCTGGAAATCCTGAAACACTGCAGTCTTTGAGGGCAAGCTGGCGTCATCTTCGGCAGTCTTAGTAAGAGTGAGATGGTGGACCGACCTCATTAATCTCCTGGCCAAAATTTCTCTGGGCCAGAGTAACATCGACAGTCATAGCAGTGGTCCTGCTGTTCTCGCGGCGTGTAGGAGATCCAGTGGGGCACTGACGCAGGGATGAATGTGATGAGGTCAATCACCGTCTTCCTCAAGGATAACTATTCCGAATCCACGGAGCTTCTCTGGACTCCTCACAGAGACTTCTCGAATCCACGAGGAAAGAAAGTAGGAAAATAAAAATAAATTCTAATAATATTCAAAATTAATTAATGAATGAATAAAAATAAGTTCATAACCCTTTAAATAAAACAATAAAGAAATCAAAATCAAACTACAACTAAAATTCCTAGAATCCATGACTTACTATAAATAGTAAACTTACTATTTATAGACAGTCGTGATGTCTACTAGTGCACAAGGTTTTCGGCCAAAAATAGTAAGTGTCCTATTTGGCTTTGCCAAACCGTTCTCCTAATTATTCTAAGCACTTTTCATGTTGGACACAACTCCTAAAGCCCAACGGATGAATAGTTATAATCAAACTAAAACTTACTATTTATAGTAAAAACGAAAATAAAATAGGGAAACGACCGTCGATCAGGGGGTTTTTCGCAAATCTGGGCTGCACAACCCATAGCAGGGTTGGTTAGCTAAAGTAGCTCGTTCTACCCCAAAATCATATATTTTACGTTGGATAACTCACTCCGGATTGCGAGATATGCCCAATCTAAGGTCCGATGGTCCGGATCACTTCTGTCGTTGACCGGGCCTTTTCTGATCCATCTTGGCCATGAAACTGTCCATGACCCACTTTACATCAGGCACCAATGCTTGTTAAGTGGACAGCTCCAACAGCCGGCTAGGTTAAGGTTAATGTGGACGGCTCTACAAGAGGGAACCCGGGGGATTCTCGGGGTGGAGGGATCTGTAGGGGAGACCCGGGAGAATTTCTCTTTGCTTTCTCTGCAGGCTATGGTGAGGGCTCGAACACCTCTGCAGGCTATGGTGAGGGGTCGAACACCTACACAGAGCTGCGAGCCATCTGTGACGGTCTCTCCCTCTGCCTTCAAAAGTTACTCCTCAAGGTGGTGGTAGAATCAGCTCGGCGTTGCTTATTAATGTTCTGAATGGGAACTCTCAGCCAGGTTGGAAATGGAGCAACTGGCTCAATAGAATCAGTAGGCTCAAGCTCAGAGGGAAGATTCTTTCTGTGCATATAATTTGGAAGATTGAGCACAGCTCCATTAACATGTGGTGTGAGAACTGGACAGGACTAGGGCGGTTAATGGACATGATTGATCAGCCTATTCCAAACTCTTTGCTCCAGATGTCTGTAAGTGATCTTCTCTCCCCGAATGGCTTCAACCCTCGTTCTCCTGTTGTTGTTCTGCTCCTTGCGGGGGTGAAGGAGCACATTATTCAAGCAGGGTTTTGTACGTCGGATCAGCCTGACTGACGTATCTGGCCCTTTGATTGGTCAGGCATTTTTACGGTGAAAACTGGTTGATCAATTTGCAGGTCTGCAGGGAATGTTATAGACTGGGCCAAGTGCATTTGGCACCGTCAAATTCCCAACAAAGTCTCCATTTTCCTCTGGAGACTATTCCATCGGGCTGTCCCAACCAATGACAGGATTCAATCCCGTGGGATTTCCCTTGCTTCAAAGTGTTTCTGCTACGACAGTGGACAACTATCCTATCCACATGTTGAAATGCTGGAACATTTGTTCTGTCGGGGGATGCTGGCGACAACTGTTTGGAACAAGTTCAGCAATATTTGTGGTGTCCAACCCACCCCTACCTCCTCTATAGCCAACACATTTTCAAGATGGTGGAATTACAATCGCTCAGGTAGAGAATCCTCCCTTCTTAGAAGAATAACTTCATGCCTCATCGTATGGGAGATTTGGAAAGAGAGGGATGCCGCCAAGTACGATGGGACTAGACCAGCTAGCAACAACATCATTGGTAAGGTCAAATGGCTTCTTGGGAAGCTTTTACAGGGCTCCCTGGCTCGGTACCCACTCGCCCTCCTTCTTGAATGCTCGCACTACTCTCACCTGCCGTCATTATGTCAACTAGTCAAATGGTCCATACCATTGTTGGGCAAGGTAAAAGTCAATGTTGATGGGGCAGCTTCAGGTAACCCTGGTCCTTCTGGGGGTGGTGGCATTTGCAAAAATTCCAATGGTGACCTGATTTTTGTTTTCTACTGGGGATACGGTCACGCTTCAAACAACAGGGCGGAGCTCTAGGCCCTTCACGATGCAATGCAATTCTGCATCTTGCAGGGGCTGCATGACGTGTTTATAGAATCGGATTCTTCTTTTGTGGTGGAAGCTTTCAAGGGGCTATCCCACCTCCTTTGGAAATGGGATTACTGGATATCGAGAATCAATATTCTTAAAGAAAAAGGAAATTTTTTCATTTCGCTCATTCCCCGAGAAATCAATGGGCTAGTGGATGGTCTCGCTCGCTTAGGAGCGACTAATCAGGAACCCTTTTGGGCAAACACAAAGGCCGCTCTCCCTAGGTTGATTAGGGGCCTTTGTTTTCTTGACAAGGTGGGTATAGGTGCGCTTAAGAAATCTTAATTCGCCTCCTTATTTTTCCATTGTATAGCCACACGATAGGTGGTCCAGGCTCCCTTTTGTCTGCTCGTGTGCGCCCGAATCCCTGCTACTTTTGTATCTCGGTTGTTGATATGAACGAAATTTCAGCTGTTCCAAAAAAAAAAAGGCTAGTTGTTGGCATCTCTCAAAAAAAAAATTCTTTTTGTGCATATATTCAGGGAAGGTAATTCCCCCCCGACTATATGGCCCGTTTAGGGAGTGATTCCCAATCTATCTCGTGGTTTGACCGCTTCATTGAGTTTCCCCTCAGGTAAGAGGTCTTCTCTTCCTCGATAAGGTGGGGCTAGTGCGATTAGCGGAGCCTGATGCTCCCTTTCCTAATGTCTGTTGTGCAGTTTTAGTTTTCCTCATTGCCTTTAAAGTTGTTGGGTCCCACCCGAAGGGCTGTATATTTCTGTGATTAATGAAATTGTGGCAAGAGTCCACTTTCCTTGAAAAAAAAAACAAAACGGTTGACATCAAGCAAGAAGTCTTTGAGGCCCTGTTCGAAGCTAAAGCATTAGAGCCAGCGGGTGACTTCCTTTACCCCATTCCATCCTTGTTTTCTATTGAGGATAATGTGGCTCTCCTAGTCGACCCGACGATGGAGGAAGTCAAGAGTGCAATGGATGACCTTCTGTCGAATGGTGCACCAAGGCCTGATGGCTTCTTAGGGGCATTTTTTTAAGGCTTGTTGGGACATTATAGCCCAAGATTTGCTATCTGTTGTTACATTCATCTTCCGAGGGGGTTATTCACCTCCTCTCATGTCTCATTCTAAAAGTGTCATAACCATCAAAATTTTCTGACTTCTACCCGATCAGTGTATGTAATTACATCTACAAGGTGTTCTCGAAGGTGATTGTAACCCGTTTGAGCATAATCTTTCCCAAGCTGATATAGTACGAACGGTCAACCTTTGTTCAAGGCCGATCGATTGCGAAGTCTACCGCACTTACCCAGTAGTTATTAAGAGATTTGGGTAGGAAGGTCAATGGAAACAATGTGATCCTGAAACACGACTTGGAAAAAGCCATGATAATGTAAATTGGAATTTCTTAAGAGAGGTTCTTCTTAAGTTTGGTTTCAACCTGGAATAGGTGTGGCTTACTGATTGGGTGAATGGTTGGGTTTTTTTTTTTTTTTGGAAAATACTCATTATATATCAAAATATTAAAAACCTTTGGGTGGGGCCTAACAGAAACGGGGGGCCACACCTATCATATGCAACAAGAAACCGAAAACAGATGCCAATGGACGAGTTACCGAGAAAATTGCTTCCTGATTGCCCCCAGCCCCACTCTATCAAGGAACAAGAGGCCCTTAACCGCCTGGGGAAGGTCAGTAAGGGAGTAGAACTGGGACGAAAGTTGATTGTTACTGCCCAAATTGGCCATTCCGTCCGCCGACCTGTTGCCTTCTCTAAAAACATGACAAAACCATACCTGGCCATGGCTAGATAGATTTTGGATTCTATCGATCCAATACCTCCACTTCCACCCCGCTTGAGACGAGCCCGATAGGAGATGCACCACCAAAAGGGAGTTGGATTCAACCATAATCTTCTTCAGTCTGAGTTGGAGACAGAGAGCCAAGCCGTCATGGATGGCTCGCAGCTCAGCCCTAGTATTTGAGGCTATACCATATGTAGCGTAAAAAGTAAACTGGAAGTTACCCTTGTCCCCTTTACACACTCCACCTCCCCCTACCACTCTTGGGTTGCCACTAGACGAGCCATCAACGTTGAGCTTCACCCAACCAGTCGACGGTTTTTTCCAATACACCACCCGGGTGTGTTCATGAAGGGTATGCTGGCCATTAAGCCCCATAGAGAACAAAGCCCTACTACTACTTCCTACTCGTGATGGGGGCCCCAAGTCTTAGTTATCCAGTTCACCCAAGCTGTGATGCGAGCTATAATGGTCCCCGATCATAATTTGGTGTTTTCAAACCTGGAAGCATTCCTCGCCTTCCAGAGCTCCCAAAGAATAAAACAAGGGATCAGAGAAAGGAAAGGGCCAACAGGCCTTTGAGCGGGGCGAGGTTCCCACCAGCGATTGAGACGCTCCACCACAGAGTTGCTGTTGGACAAACTAATGCCATAAATCATAGCGAAAGAATTCCAGACTTTAGACGCTCGGATGCTTTGCAAGAAGGTGAGCTCAACCGTCTCAATGGCAGGTGTACAGTTGTGTACAGTTTTGCTCATCTATGTAGCAGCTTCAACGCGACGCCATTTGAATCCCCTGAGACATAACAACTTCATCCACCGGCACCGCTTTCTTGATAAGACGTCACAGAAGCATAGAAATCTTTGGCGGAATTCTTTTGCTCCAGATCTTCCCACCCCAGCTGGTGAGCGGGCAGCGAGCTCGACAACTCTCCCAGGCCGAGGAGACAAAGAAGACACCATTCGGGGTGAGAGGCCAGAACGGAGTGTCCTGGCCAGCAGAGAGGCAGAAACCCCCATGAAAAATGTAGTTTATGTCTTGCTGGGATAGGAAAGTGAACACTGCAGAAGGGGCCAGTGGACCCATATTCCCTAGAAAATCCTGCACCCTGAGCACAGAAAGAGATGAAGGAATGTCTAAAGTGACCCTGTCTAGAAAAGGGCCAAGACCAGTCTAGTTAGCAGACCACATTTTTAAAAAACCCTCTCCAATGTGCCACTGAGTTGTAGATTGAATGGATGGAAGAAAATTTCTAATTCGTCTCCATAACGGAGAAACTACAGCCGAAGGGGAAGGCTGACCTTCATGAAGGATGTCATGGTTGTATCTAGCTTTAATAAACAATCCCCAAAGCTCCCTCTCAACTCGGTGTAAGACGGTCCAGGCCAACTTTAGACGAAATGCATTCACAACATCCTTGAGCCGTATAATCCCCAGGCCACCTTCAATCTTTGGCAAACAAATCTCTTACCAACTGCACCAATGAAGTTTTTTCCTACCTTCAGCCCAACCCCATATAAAGTCAGCAAAGAGCCTCTCCAGCGTCTGTAGAACCATCACTGGAACGTGCATAGTGGCCATCATGTGAACTGGTATGCTAGCCAGAATGTGGTTAACAAGAGTGGCCCTGCCCGCCAAAAATAGAAATCTAGCTTTCCAGCCTATAATGTGTCTTTCCACTTTATTAACAAGACACTGAAAAGCGTCCCTTCTTCTCCAGCCCACCGAAATTGAGACCTCCAAATAGGTGATCCCCTTTACGGATCCCACCATCCCCAGCTCCCTTTAGATGGTAGTTCTCCTAGAAGCCGCTGTATTCTCAGAGCTAAGGAAAACACTTTTCTGGAAGTTTTCCTTTTGGCCCAAGATCTATTGATAACGGTCCAAGAACTGTTTAACCGCCTTAACGGAACGGATGCCCCCATTCAGAAATGATGTGTCATCTACAAAAAAGAGACGAGACACCATCACACTGCCACACCACCCTTTGAATGGAAGACAGGCACCCGAAGCCACCAACTTCTTGAAGCCTCGATTGAGCAGCTCATAAGCCAAAATGAAAAGGCTGGGAGAAAGAGGATCCCTCTGGCGGAGCCCGCCAGCAGATTTGAAATATCCTCCAACCTCTCCATTCACAAGAACTGAGAACCAGCAATTACTCCAGTAGCGCTCCATTAGATTCAGCCAGGGGGTCGAAAAGCCAAAATGCTTCAAGACTCTCTTAAGAAAGAGCCAATCCACCCTATCGTACACTTTCTCCATGTCAAGCTTCACTATAATGTTCCCATCCCTAACTTTTCTGTTCATTTCTCGAAGGAGATCTTGCAACAAAGTGATGTTTTCAGCGATAGACCGGCCGTGGACAAAATCCCCCTGCTCCAGCGATATTAATATGGGTAGCAGCTTGCTCAGACGATCAGCCACAATTTTTGCAAGAATCTTGTATATCACATTGCATAAACTAATAGGCCTACAATATGAAAAAGCTTTAGGCTCTTCCTTTTTGGCAATGGGAGCAATGAGGGAAGACGTGAAGGCCCTGGGAAGAGAGACTCCCTGAAAGAAGGAAGTGACAGCTTTAAGGAGGTCCTCGCTCACTATCTCCCAACACCCAGCGAAGAAAGCTCCAGTAAAACCATCTGGACCAGCAGAGCTGTCACAAGGAATCTAGATGATAGCCCGTTGAACTTCTTGAATCGAAGGTGGGCTCATCAACCGATCATTGTCCTCATCAGAGACATCAGACTGGATCACATCAAGAAGATCATCGCCCTGCTCGACCGCTCCTGTAGAGAAGAGAGAATGGAAGAAACTGATTGCACTGTTCCGGATATCCTCCTGGGGTGTAACAGTCTGCCCCGAGTTCAGACGAATGAAAGAGATGACCACTCTTCTAGCTCTCTCGGTAGCAGACGCGTGGAAAAAACATGTATTTTTGTCACCTTCTTAGAGCCAATTATTTCTGGCTTTTTTCTTTCAGAAAGATTCGTCAATGAGCTCCAATTGAGCTAGCTCAGATCTGGCTTGAACAATCTCACTGTGAATGTCACTGTCAGAAGGCGTCACAATCCCACTCTAAAATTTATCCTCCAGGTCGGCCAGGGACGAGGCCACCTGCTTCACTGCATTGAAAATATTACTAAATTCTATTTTGTTCCAATCTTTCAGTTGGTTCTTGACAGCCTTCATTTTTCCCATGATGTTGTGCATCGGGTGCGGGTCATTTGAAGATTCCCAAGTGGCCTTGACCAGCGGTAAGAAACCCTCGTGATGGAACCACATATTTTGGATTCTAAACGGTTTCGGCCCTGCAAAATGATGTGAAGGAAAAACTAACAATACGGGCGCATGATTAGAGTTGTGGCGTGGGAGGTGATGTACCTAGAAGGAGGGAAAAGTGATGCTCCAATAAGAATTTATCAAAATCTGATCTAGCCTGGCCCATACTCTGGAAGCTCCATTTTGATTATTGGATCAGGTGAACCTGTTACCCTGAAAGCCTGCATCTTGAAGACCTACCATGTTAATAGTTTCCACAAAATACCGCAAGCTGGCAACATCAAACCTGCTTCTGCTCCTGTGTTCAGCTGCATCACTGACCACATTGAAGTCACCGTAAATCGCCAAGGGACCATGTGTTGTCGAGGCAAAAGCTGCTATTTCCTCCCATAACAGTCTCCTCTGAATTATCGAACAGGACGCATAGACCACCAATAGAGAGATGGGGACTTTACTCTGGCGGAAATCTATGGACAAGGACAACATTTGGGACGACTTGGAGATCACTCTAATAGTCGCATGGAACTTGCTAAATATCCATATTTTTCCACCGCTATCTACATTGGAGAAAGAGTAATGAAAACTCAGCTGGAGGCCAATACTCACTCTTCTGGATTCACTGACCATTGGTTCCATGATGGCCACGATCCACAAATTGTGGTCCTTGACTAATCTCTTCAGAGTTCTGACAGTGGGAGTGTTCCCCCCCCCCCCGAGCATTACAAACTACTATTTTATCCGTCATGGGGAACTTGCTGAACCGCGGACCTTCTTTGTAGGTGCCTCAATCTAGATAGCCATTCATTTTGAAAGATAGCTTGAAGTGGATTTCTGGTTGCTTTCCTGGTACCTTTCTTACTTGGAGGGATTTTAAGATTGGCTTCATCATGCTGTCTGGGGGTGACTTGATCTGGCACAGGTTCCTTATCATGACCCTTAGTCAGTTTGGTCCCCTCATCAGAGGCCTCCTGCTGTCCCTTAGGGTATAGAGGCTGGGTAATGGGGGAAGTCCCCATATCATTCCCAGAAGGGGAGAAAAATGGTGAGAGGTCGATCACTAGGTCTCTCCTGCTTCTTGAGGAGCTTTCCAAAGGAGTAATCAAATTTCGTGGGGTGGGGGCGACTGGATCTCGTCATAGGATCTAGAGGATAGTGGGGAGCTATATTGAGCAATTAGACCATTTTTCTTGTCTACAATTGGGCAATCCCCTACTGACTTGGATCGAAACCTACCTTCCATCTATCTGAAATTTGGGACTCCTATCCAGTTGGTAGAGTCGAAATTCAAAAATTCCTCCATAGACTTTGAACGCCTCAATTGGCAACCGAGAGCACTTTCACCTGGCTCGTCCTCTTTTTGGTTCATTGTAAATCCTACCCAAGGAGAGCAAGGAAACTAGTGTCTTGATCACAGGAATTTCCCTGTTGAGCAATCATTGCATGTTGAGAAGCATGCCTATCATCTCCCGGTGATCCCAGGGCAAGATCAACTTGTACCCCCCTACTCCCACTGATGATGAGACATGGCTCAGTCCCACTGGGACACTGGTCGAGAACTTGGATGGCTCTCTCCAAGTTTTCTTGGGGTGCTCTCCCCTGCTATTTCCATTGGTCAAGGAGAATAGGTTGCTGGAAAGTCTGTGGCATTGAGGCATTTATCATTGGGGCATTTCTCTAAACACCTTGGTAGCAGTCATTAGGGTTGACTCTCCAGAGAGGTTGATCATCCGTGGGTTCATATGTCGATTCTTCACCTCTTCTAGCAAAACGTTCCTCGACCCATTACTTCATACTGCTTGGCTTAGTTTGAGTTTTTGGCCCTGAGAGAGCAACATTGGTCCAAACTCCTCACTCTGTTTCAACCTCTATGTGTACAGGGTACTACTAACCATCCACCACTAGACATAGAACACGACGAGGATCCACCCCCGGGTGGAAGCAGATCTTAATTCTGGCAAAACCTTGGAATAGTCCAAATCTGGAGATGGAATCTATCGCTAACACCTTCCTAAAATAGTTTCCAAGATCTAATAGGGTCGATTCAAACCATCCATGGGATGGGACCCCAAATAGTCTGATCAATGTACCCCCACCTATCCCCTCTGCCTCTGGAGACCAGGGGGTAATTGATTTTAAGCCCAATTTGCTATGAAGATTGGTGTCATCCATGAATAGCTCTAATTCTGATTTGGATTTGAGCTGGATAAGAACAGTAAAATTGGATATTCTGACTACGTCGATGTTAGAGGTGGAAAATGTAGATTCTCTGATCCCCTGCATGATATGAAGAACGGAGACATTCAGATTTGTACGACCTACCAGACCCAATTGTAGCTCCTGTTTTTTTTCCGCAACAACTCCTGGATCTGCTATGTAATGTAATCGTCTGTGCTCTTTTCCTTCCAGTGGATGGTCTTTACTGCCCTAGACACCACCTTTGCGTACGATGCAGCCACACGAGGAGGCACTGCCTTAGGGGTAGGGTTGGAGTCGTATGATGGTGTAGGGTGTTTGGTGTTTTTGGGCTTTTCCCAACTCATCGTGACCCTTCTTCCATCGATCCTCTTGTCGTTTAAGACATCCATGGCATTTTTAGCCTCCTGTTTGTAGAGTAAACACACAAAGGCAAAGCCCTTCGGGTGGTTGGACAATGGGCACAGCAGAATGAAAACATCGTGGATCCTGCCAAACTTTCCGAAGATCTCTCGGAGGTCTTGTTCAAAGCAATCGAAAGGCACATTTCCAATAAACAAGTTGAAACCCTGTGAAACGGATATGCAATCCTTCCTTCTAGGTCTTCCTTTGAGAAGTTCATGGCTCTCGCGGTGTGCTAACCTGCTCCGTTTGCGAGATCGGTCCCACCCGTAGAGGCGGGACATCACCTAGGGTTTTTTGCGGAGACTTGGGGTACTATCCTCACCTAGGATACGTTTGCTAAGGTGAATAGCTGGTTGTCGATGCTCATCAATGGGGAATTGTGTGGCTATTTCAAATATGTAAGAGGTCTACGGCAAGGAGATCCTATCTTGCCTAGTCTCTTCATCTTTGCAGTGAAAGCTTTTCGTCGAGGATTTAAGAGATTGGTTGAAAGGGGTTTCTCCTAGTAGTTTAAGGTCGATGGAGGGTGCCCTTTGGTGTCTCATATGCTATTTACATATGATGCACTTATTTAAGATATTGGTTGAAAGGGGTTTCTCCCATTAGTCTCCAAAAGTTATTGTTGAATTCCTTTTCAGATTTCAACATGTTTCAAGGTAGAAAATCAACAAGTTTAAGTGTAGTTTTTTAGCTCCCCTTGTCAATGGCAGTGGGGAGAGTCAGGTCTGTTGGGAGACCGCGGAAGCACAAAGAGATGAATAAAGTGAAGTAATCCAATCACACCAATCAAGTGCAAAGAGAACACATCGATTTTAAATGGAAAAACCCTTGTGAGAAAAACCATGGCATAAATTGACAGATAATCACTATGAAAGCAGAAATTACAAGAGTTTAGAGAATGCCCGAACTGAACAACCTCGAATCAACCTCAAGCTACGACCTTGAAACCCTATAATGAATTGGAAAAGCTTTGGAATTTACACCCCAATCCCGATTACACCCTTATATATAGCCTTAGGAAGAATCACAATCAAAATCAGAAAAAAAATTTCCATAGATTCACAACTCTACGTAACTTTGCGATATGCTCAATGAACCTTCGATGGGACTTCAATGGCATCGAACCCATTTCGATGTCATCGAAAAGACGCCAAACTAGTCCAAAGAAAAAACCATGGAAATCAAGATTCCTTCGATTGCACTTTGATGGGTCTTTGATGGCATTTAAACTTGGTTCAATGGCATCGAAAAAACACCCAATAAGTCCAGCAACTAACTGGAGAAAAATCTAAAAAATCTCGATAGGATTGAGCAATTGTTCGATGGCATCGAACAATGCTTGATGGCATCGAATGGTCTATCGATGGCATCGACAGACCCTATTTTTTAACAAATTTAAGACATAAAAAACAACAAGGTCATCGGAAAGGTTTCTGGGAATCTCAAGAGCTTTTTTTTTTTTTTAATTGTGTTTTCATATCAGTGTTCGAAGTATCGGTTTCGCTACAAGTTTTGTTGGATAGGGATACGGAAACAATATCGATATCGTCGATAATATCGCTGATAACCAGAAATGTGGGGAAATATGGGAAAAACGGTGGAATTTTCAGCAAAACTTCAGGAGATGTTAAAATGTGCATGTTTTCATATTTATAGATAAAAAAATTGTAAAAAGAATGCATATATAATAAGTTTCCATTTAATGGGGCCTTAAAAGCATGCGTTGTTGTAAGAAATCAGTCCAACCATCCCATTCGGCCTATTTAACCATCCAAACATCCATTGATATTAGAAAATACCAACAACACATGATATTTCACCAGGAAATCATCAACAATTGGAAAGGAAACAAAAGATTGTTGTCTCAATATTGCGTATGTTAGGATATCGATAATATCGAGATATTATCAAGATTATCAATGACATACAACCATGTACCCATGAAAAAAAAATTGAAATAAAATTTTTTCTAATAAACAAAAATTTGATGATATCAATGCGTTGGTGATATTGTTAAAATATCGTTGATACACTTATGATACAAGCATTACATAGAATTTACATGGTAAAAAATATTGGCGATATTGATGCATTAGCAATACAAGCGACACCTAGAATTTACATAGTTGAAAATATTGGTGATTACATTAGTGATATTGATACATTGGCGATACTTAGTGATACATTGCTAATACTTGAAATTTCTGATAATACCAACGTTATCGGTATCGCTACTAGTGTTATCACTATTGCTGAGTTGGAGATAAAGATAGTATCAAAGATTTTTCGAAAACTGTTTCATATATAGGAAGAATAGAAGCTTTACAATTTTCAAAGATGGGCCTGTTAACAAAAAGGAATAAGCAGGCCCATCCGCCAAGGGAATACAAAAGCACTACAATTCTCTCAAGTATCCTAATCCTACTTTGTCAAGAAAGATTAGGCCTCTAATGAAAGGAGGAAGCTCGGTCATGGACTGGAAAGAAGAATGGATTTGACCACCACTGCCCATTTGAGCAAGCCCATCTGCCATGACATTGGCTTCCCTTGGAGAGTAAGAGATGGAAATTTCCATTTTTTCCACAAGGGATTTAATCCTAACCCACCAATACCACATGGCCCACAATGGGGCGGATTCCTTAGAGGGTGTGTCCACCACTGTTTTTGAGTAGCTAACGAGTTCCACCTTGTCGAGGCCCATAGCCATGCAATGGGATGGGCCCTCCCAGATTATGTACCTTAGTTTCAGCCTGGCCGTTTAAACCAATCTCGTAGCTAGTATAGAAGGCAAAAATGAACACCCCCAAATTGTCCCTAGCGACTCTGCCACCCCCGGATGGGCTTGGGTTACCCATAGAAGCTCCATCTACATTCATTTTAATCTAGTCCGAGCGGGGACGAACCCAATGGACCATCTTGGTATTCGATGTGAGTGTTTTAGACCCATCCAGCCATAGACTATTGAGGGTAGTAGCAGCGGTGTGATTGGAAGTTTTGGGGAGGGGAAGGGACGTGGTAATAAATCTGATCCAGTGAAAGACTTTGGAGATAACTCTTTCTGCATTAATCGAGGAGCCTTCCATGTGAGTTGCGTTTCTAGCAGACCAAATTTCCCAAAAAATATCAGTAGCGGCATGAGCTTCACGTATTTGTGGGTGCCAATTTTTAAGAGTTGGGCTAGAAGCCTTTTCTTCTTGCCTTTGAAAGCAAAAATCTAAAATAGAATGGATGGGTGGAGTAGTGGGTGCCTATCATAGGCAGGGAGGGAGACTCTCATTAACCACATGTTGGGTGGTATTCCCATCCATTCCTTGGCTATAGTGGACGTGCCAAAAAATGTGTTGGACGAGTTGGAAAAAAAGTATTGCGGATTTTTCGTGGGGTTGGCAGGAAGGATAAAAGAAGCTCCATTGTATAGTTTGGAACTGGGTTTTCCAAGAGAGGAGGGTGGTTTGGGGGTAGAAAAGTCATCTGAAGTCATGAACTCTTTCTGGATGGAACTGGGTGGCATTGCCAAGAGAGGTGATGTGGTAGTGTGCAAAAGAGGATTCTGGAGGCTAGGTAGTGAATGTTAGCAAGACAACGACTTCTGCTCTTGGGAGGCCCTTCTGCCCACAATCTGGGGCCTCCTCTTTCTCGAAAAAACGGGCTTAGGAAATTTACTGATGTCCTAGCCTTTGTTTTTCTTGGTTTTCGTGTTGTACAGTCATACGATAGGGGGGCCCATTTCTTTTTTATTTCAGCCCACCTCGAATCAAGAGCTATAAGCGGCTTGCGGCAACTATTTCGTTGAGTATATATATATATATTAACTAACTCTGAATTTTCATTGATAAAAGACTCTAATTACATTTGGGCTTCTCTAAGAGAAAAAGGACCCGGGGAACATCTATCATTAACTAACGCAAGAAGAAAATACTAAAAATTCCACCAAGAAAGACGAGATATGACTCCCTAGGACTCCCTGATCGTCCCTAGGCCCACCTTATCAAGGAAAAGGAGATCTCTACCCTGGGGAGGAAGGTCAAAAAAAAGATTTCAAAAAATGGGAATTTAGGTCGAGCTGCCCAAGCAAGCTTGTCTGCTGGAGCATTTCCTTCCCTAAAGAAGTGGGAGATAACGATTTGGCCTCTTAACTTTAGCCTATCGAACCTCTTTACCCAGTAGTTCCATTTTCAGCCCGGCATAGCCTGACCATTCAACATCTTCAGAACCAGCTGCGAGTCAGTCTTGGCAACCACATTTGAGAAGCCCCTAAAGAGGCAAAATGAATTCCCATCAAGAACCGCACTGATTTTCGCATAGGTATTAGACCTGACCTCATAACCTACCGAGAAGGCGAATAGGAAATTACCCGAATCACCTTTACAAACTCCTCTGCCACCTGAGTTCCCCGGGTTTCCCCTAGAAGACCCATCTACACTGACTTTTACCCACCTGCTCGCTGGTTTAATCCATTTCACCACCAATGGCAGCTTTGGCGCACGGCCCCAACCTATGGGACAGCGGGGGTGGGATATGTCGGCACCAGAAGGAGATGAAAGGATGGAGCCAATGATGGAGGACATCCTCATTGAATATATCCCACATTTTACAAAATAAATAAATAAATAAATAAAAATGAGTCTGGATTGGCTCCTTGGAGGGTTGCATGCCCTGTTTTTCAGTCTCAGTTCTTTCTCAATTTTGATTTCTTCAGCTTAGCTTATATGATAAGTGAGGCCTAATTTTGTGGCGCCCACCTGAAACTATAGGTTGTACATCATCTATTTCATATTTATCAAAGATTCACGGGTAAGGCCCTCCTTTTGGTCGGACTGCTGATTTTCTGTCCTAATTAATTACGAACCTGCTAGTTTTTTCCAGTCCTCGAGAGGCCTCCGTCAGGGCAACCCCATCTCCCCCGCCCTCTTCATTCTCGCAGCCAAAGCCCTCAGTTGTGGTTTCCACAACTTGATGGAGGGAGGGAACTGACAGCCCTTCAAAACTCGTCCCAACTGCCCAATGATGTCACATCAACTCTTCACGGATGACACAATCCTCTTCGCCAATGGAGCCAAAGCCTCGTTGGGAAACATCAAAAAATTTCTGACTAATTATGAGAACATATCAGGCCAACGTATTAACACCAACAAATGTTTCTTCATTCCCTCAACGAGTATGTCTGAAGGTAAGATCAGAACAGTTACCTCCATTCTAGACTTTGGGAAAGCGTCAACTCCTTTCCAATATTTGGGCATCCCTATCTTCCAAGGAAGGCCCAAACGTGCCCTTTTTCAGCCCCTTTTTGAAAAAATCCAATCCAGAATTCTCAACTGGAAGAACAGAATCCTCTCCTAGGCGGGGTGCCTAACTCTCATCAACCACGTTCTGTGCAACATCCCTATTCATACTCTGGTGGCCATAGACGTCCTAGGCTACATTCTGGCATAGCTTAAGAAGTTGCTTGAGAATTTCTTCTGGGGGTGGGATGGCCCCAAAAATAAATACCACTGGAGGAAATGAGATAGAATTTCCCTCCCTAAATCTGAAGGAGGCCTTGGCCTGAGAAATCTGAAATCTATCGTGAAAGCCTATAGGATGAAGCTTGCTTGGATAGCCCTCTTCAAAGACAAAGGAAGCTGCTAGAGCTAATTCGTTAGAGCCAAGTACGCTGCTGATTTTTCCCCTAACCCTCTCAAGTATTTGTTGTTTGGTGTCCCGAATAGGAACGCTATCGCTTCCTCTGTCTCTCCTCTCTGGAGGAACATCAGAAACACATTCCACAAGTTACACTTTGAATCCCACTAGCTTATTGGAAAAGGGGACATTTGGTTCTGGGAGGACGATTGGTCGGACCTGGGCCCTCTATGCAATTGGAGACTAATCTATCCTTTAGCCACAATCTCTTCTCTCAATCCTCAACCTTCAGTCGCTGCTTCTTCTCCCAAAGTCAAAGAGCTTAGAGGACCTCATGGCTAGATTGAGAGGGCAAACATCTCAAGTTCTCTTCCCCAGTCTGCCATCGATCACATCTAAGTGGAGAGTATCTACACTTCAGACGCTGAAGACAAACACATATGGATAAATGCGCCTGATGGTGAGCTGACCGTCGCCCTGGCCTGGAAATCTATCAGGCGATTGGGTGTGGCACCTTAAACTTCTGCAGAAATTCTCTCTCTATATCCTAGAAAATCTTTCACAAGGCGATCCCATTGGAGGACAGGCTTCAATCCAAGGGAGTGAGTTTGGCATCTCGCTACTGTTGCTGCCCTATGCCCCACAGACCTGCTGTGGAGTCCATTGATCACATTTTTATTATTGATTGGGCTGCTAACAAAGCTTAGGAGTTATTCTACCGTCGTTGCGGCATGGCTGATCCTGGTTAAGACTCAGCAGCAGGCCGAGCCTCTCATTGGTGGGGCGTGACCCATCTCCATAGCAACATCTCTCCACTCAGAAGTCTGATTCCAATATTCATCTTTTGGGAACTCTAGATGGAGAGAAATAACTACAAATTTGAGAACAAAATCCCCAACCCCAATGGGATTATCACTGGGACTTTATTCTGGATAAACTGGGTATGCCATCTCCTCCTAACTCCCAAAAAACTTCATCCTTCCACTATCGCTATGTTGAACTCAATGCGTATCCTGTTACCAGATCCAAGTCCTTAAAAAGTGTCGATAGTCAAATGAGCCAAGCCTCCCATTGGCTTGATAAAGCTCAACATGGACGGGTCAACCAAAGGGAACCCGTGGTCATCCGGTGGAGGCGATGTTGGCAGAGACAGCAATGGTACATTGCTATTCGGCTTCTATCATGGCTATGACACTAGCACTAATACAAGAGCTAAGATTAAGGAGATCCTCGATGGTCTAATTCTTTGTGCACTCTTAGGTTTTAATCGAGTCCAAGTTGTTAGCAACTCTAGAATTACGGTCCAAGCCCTCTATAGCAGCAAGTCACCTAGTCCATCTGGTATTGGAAAATGAGACTCAGGTCCACTCGCAAGATATTCAGGCCAATATTTCTTATACCCCTAGAGAGGTTAATTCGGTAGCAGACGACTTGGCTAGGTTGGGAAGCGAATGTCAGCAAGACCATAACTTCCACTCTTGGGGAGCCCTCTCTCCCGTCATCATAGGGCTTCTCTTTCTTGACAAAGTGGGCCTGGGTAACCTTAGGACCTCTTAACCCTCTGTTTCTTGTTTATTTCTATAGCCACACTATAGGGGGGCCGTTTCCCTTTTTGTCATCGGCCCACCCCAAATCTTTGCTTATGAGTCGTCCGTGGCACCTCTTTTCTTCAATACAATTTCTCTTTTCAAAATTTGTTTAAAATAATAATAATAATAAAAGGCTAGCCTGGGTCATCAATTTTAAAGGTTCTCCATCATTGTGGGCTTCCTTCATGAGAGCCAAACACCCCTTGGATTGCATAGCTGCTGGAGAAGGTGTCAGTTGGAGAGCCATGTCGCCGCGTTGAAAGTGGATCTGTCAAGTCCTTTCATAGTTGCAAGGAAAGCTCGTTGGGTTGTTGGTAAGAGGGACTATAGTTTTTGGAATGACAATTGGTCGGGTCTAGGATCTTTGGAAGACTAGAGTGTGGGGCAGATTCCTATGTGCATGAGAAGCATTCGTGTGAAAGAGGTGTTGGGTCCGAGTGGTTTGAATTCCTCCAGTCCAACGGTTGTTCTTTTGCCCCAACTTGTGAAGGATTTTATCAGGGAGGAAGAATTTTATGCCATGAATGAAGAGGACCTATGTGTCTGGCCTTTGGATGCGTCGGGGTGTTTCTTGGTGAGGTCAGAATGGGGGTTGTGCAGGTCAGCAGGGTAGAGGCGTTCTTGGGCCAGGTGGGTATGGCATAATAAGATGTCAACTAGGGTGTCGTTATTCTTCTCGAAGATGTTGCTTGGGGTTGTCCTTGTAGATCTTATGGTGCATAAAAAAAGGGACCCGGATGGCTTCTAAGTGGAACTGGCAATGGAAGTGATGAGAAATCACTGAACCACCTTTTTGTGGACGGAGAATTGGCAAAAAGGTACGTGTATGCTTTCTTGTTATTTTTGGTATTTCTTTCTTGGAGGGGCAACCAGTTGTGGTTCGGATAGCCCAATGGTGGGTCATTGCGTCGTCAAGGCTTATTGTGCCGAGGGGTCTAGCCCTTGGATTTAGTTTTGGGAAATCTGGAAGGCGTGTGATGATGTTAGGTTCGAAGGTGGTCAGGTAGATGTAGGAAGGACCATTACTAGGATCCAAAAGTGGATTTTACTTGTTTCTCCTTCCCTTTCGCCCACAAAGTGTATCGATCATCAGCTTGCCCTTCATGAATTAGGGCAGCCAGATGGTGGGCCATTACGACGTTAAGGCTTCCTGTGTTGAGGGGTCTAGCCCTTGTGTTTCTTTTTTTGGGATGTCTAGAAGGCACATAATGATGCTAGGTTCAAAGGTGGTTAAGTGGATGTAGGAAGGAGCATTGCCAGGATCCAGAGGTGAATTTTTCTTATTACTCCTTTCCTTCTGCCCACGAAGCATAGCGATTATCAGGCTGCCCTTCGTGAATTAAGGATTAAAGTTCTTCCTCCTAGGCTACCGGTTGTGTCTCTTGTTAAGTGAGAATATCTAGAGTAGGGTTGGGTTAAATTAAACATGGATTTCTCGGTAAGCGGTAACCTGATCGAACACAAGGGTTGACAACCCCATGTATATGGTTGTGATGTAGTAATAACTCGGTAAGACCGAGGTCAATCCACAGGGAAATTGGTGAGACTATATTAAGATTTAATCTAAGAAGAATGATTGGTTTGGGTTTTTAATCCATCGGAATATAGTTGTAATAACAATGATAAAAAGGACTAAGGATCCAGAAATCCCCAATCAATAGACTTTGAATTCAATTCATCTTTTCGAGTTGATAACTCAATTAGAACTGATTTCAATCCATTCTAGTCAGAAGTTAGCACATTAATATCAATCAAAAATATCCAACACAGATTAGAATCATGATAGGCTTAATCTCTCATGAAGATCTAGGTAATCACACCGTAGGGAATCAAAAGCATTTAATGTATCTGGAAGAAACAATAGATCAAACAACTTTACATATTGATTTCATCCCCACTCTAAGAATTCAATCACATTTAATCATAATTCAATATAAAAATCTTAACTTTCATTGAAGAAACGAATTAAATATCAAATATTCATCAAAAGCTTCATCCCTTAGCCTTCGCTAAGAGATTAGCCAATCAAAGACATGATCGAACTAAAAATCAAAGAGAAAAACATAAAAGTTATTTAGAACCAAAGATTTTTTTATTTTTTGTTTTTTTTTTAAAGCAAGAAATTTAATTGATATGAGTGAAATGTATAGACATTCGGGTGTGTTCCAACAAAAAGATTTCGAACCACACCTATCATATGGACTCGACCTACCCATGGGAGGATCTAACCGAACATATACCAACCTTGTTAAGAAATAAAAGCCCATGGACATGAGGATAGAGATCCCCAGAGTTTTCAAACATTGTCGATACCTAATTTAGACTACCCTCTCTAGCCAGTCCATCTTTCAAGCCATTCCCTTCTCTATAAATCACCGAAAACTCTAAGGACATGTCCTATCCCAGCCTCTGAATTCTGCCAACCCACGGTTGCCATTTCCAGGGGACCAAGGACTTGGAAGAAATAAGCCCAACCGCCACCTTGGAGTTCGACTCAATCACAATATTCTGAAACCCCCGCTCGAGGTACAAAATAAGGCCATTGTAAATAGCTCTCACCTCTACCTTGTTATTGGTTCCCACCCCATAGCCGGCGTAGAAGGCGAAACACAACTTACCGTCAGCACTCCTATAGACACCCTCGCCACCTGACCGTCCTGGATTACCACGCGCCGAGCCATCAACATTCAATTTCACCCAACCAACAGGCGATTTGCTCCATTTAATGACTTGTGTGGATCAAGGCAGGCTAGCCTTAGGATGGCCACTGAAACCCTGTCCAGAAAATTTGAGATGCACATCGTCATGATCCTGAAGTAGGTTAAGAGCCCACCACTTGATACGAGCAATAGAAGCATTTTTCGTAGGGGGATAGTCATTAAATCGAACTCCATTCCGGCACCTCCAAATCTCCCACAAAATCAGGGCCGAAAGCACACGACGGATGGTGATCTACACCGCCCCTAGAGCAACCGCGCCCCTCCATTGCGTGAGCCGATCCTCCACAGTGAAGTGAGGGTGGAAGGAGATGCCACATAGGATTGAAAAATAGTGCCAGATTGCCGTCGCCTGCTGCCCAAGCAAGAATAGGTGAGGGATAGATTCCACCTGGGGGCCATAGGAGGATCCGTCCAAACAGTAAGAACATCTAGATGTCAGCTGAATGCCTTTGCTTTGCACTTTATCATCCACCAGAATAGCCCCCTTCAACAGTTTCCAACAGAATGGTGGCATCTTCGGAGGCAGATGCCAGATCCACTTGAACCACCAGTTGCTCTGCACTTATGCTCGACCCAGATTCCACGCCGATTTTGTAGAGAACTCACCCGAAGAGTCCAATGGATAAAAGCGGGATGGGGGATCCACTGAAGTCGCAAAACCGCCATGGACGATGAAATTGATGAGGTCTTCAGCCAAAAATAGGTTGACGGATGAAGGAGGCCAAGGACCAGCTAAGCCAATGAAGTCCTTCACCTGAAGGGACAACAGCTCCTGGGGGATAGGGGAGGTCACCAAGGCCTGAAGAGGCCCCAACCCCATCCAATTCGAGATCCAAACATTCAGCTCACCATTTCCAACTTGCCATTGAACAGAATTTACAATCACGGGGAGCTGGAGATTAATCTCCTTCCAAAAGGGGGACGTTGAGGAGGAGTAGAAAGTCATTCTGCCGTCGTCCAAATCCCGCCGATGCTTAGTACACATATACAAAATCCATGGACTTTTCTGTTGGTCGTATTTAACATGCCATGCCATTTTCCTATGCTGAGCTTTCAGGACCTCTTTCAATTTTCGAATGCCTAGACCCCCTTCCTTGATAAGAGACGAGATCTTGCTCTAAGCTACCCACTGTATCTTCTTCTTACCTTCTGCCCAACCCCAGAAAAATTGGGCAAACCTACGCTCCAACTCATCCAGTAATTGGTTCGGGACTTTCGTGGCCACCATAGTGTGAAGGGGGATGCTGCCCAAAACATGCTTTATGAGGGTCAACTGACCAGCCTGCTATAAAAATCTGGTTCACCATCCTAAAATTTTGTTACTCACCTTATCCAAAAGCGCTCTGAAGGAGGCCGGGACAACTCGCCACTTAAAAAGAGGAATACCAAGGTATTGCACCCCCACACTAGCTTTGGAGAAGCCCAGAGATCTTTTAATTTGTCTGATTCTACCTGTGTTTAGCTTACCAGAACAAATGAATTTGCTCTTATGCAGATTAATTCTCAGGCCAGTCGAGTCTTGAATAGCCACCAAGAAAGCCTTCACCGCATGCAACGAAGCTTGACTGCCATTCCCAAACAGAAGAGTGTCATCAACAAATAAAAGGTGGGAAATAATAGGGCATCCCCTCTGCAACTTAAACGGCTTACACCATCCCCTCTCTACTAGCTGCTTAAAATTTCTAGAGAATATCTTTGTCGTAAGGATGAACAACCCAAGAGATAGAGGGTCTCCCTAGCGGGAGCCCTCTTGTGGACGTGAAAAACCCCGTAGGTTCCTCGTTGAAGAGGATCGAAAACCAACAATTACCCCAACAAGATTCCATCACAGAGATCCATCTGTCACTAAAGCCAAACCGCCTCATCACCTTTTTGAGGACCCCCCAATCCACCCTGTTGTAGACTTTTTCGAGGTTAAGCTTAAGAATGAGATTGCTGCCTCTAATTTTTCTGTTAATGTTTCGCATCATCTCAAGCACCATAGCAATATTTTCGGTCATACTTCTACCTTGGACAAATGCCCCTTGCTCCAACAATATAATCTGAGGAAGAATCTTACCCAACCGGGTAGCCAGGATCTTTACAAAAATTTTGTAGATGACATTGCAAAGGCTAATCGGTCGGTAGTCAGCAAACGATTTGGCCACCGGATGCTTAGGGATTAGACTGATCAGCGATGCAGTAAATGCTCTAGGCATCGATCCCCCTTCTAGAAAGAAACATGCTGCCTTATGGATATCCTCCCCAACCGTATGCCAACAATCCACAAAGAAAGAAACAGGAAAACCATCCGGGCCGGGTGCGCTGTCTAAAGGCATAGACTTAATCGCCTGAAACGTCTCAGAAATAGTGGGAGGGGCCAGAAGGGCAGCAATATCCATTGGGGATAACGCTGACGGAATTACGGAAAGAAGATCGTCTAAGCTATCACACTGATCTGCCTGAAAGAGCTGAGAGAAAAAATTAACCGCTTCTGCCTTCATTGGCGCTGTATCAGATATAGTATTCCCATGGCTGTCCATGATCTTAGTAATAGTAACTCTCCGAATTCGCTCGTTAGCTGAGGCATGAAAGTGATGTGTGTTCCTGTCCCCTTTTTTAAGCCAGGAATTTCTAGCTTTCTGCTTCCAATATACTTCTTCCATAAGTTCCAACTGAGCCAACCTATGCCTGGTAGCCAAGCTTTGAAGCATCAGATCCTCAGAACCATCATCCTACATTCTTCTTTCCATCTGCATAAGATTAGCCTTTGCCTCCTTTATATGATTAAAGACATTACCAAACACTTCCTTATTCCACATCTTTAAGAGCTGCTTGGTCTTTTTCAATTTTAATTGGACATTGATCATGGGGTTGTAGGAGAAAAGTCCCTCCTACGCTTTCTTAACCGTAAGCTGGAGGGTGTCATGCATGGACCACATGCGTTGGAACCTAAACGGTTTGATGGACGGCTGATTGAGGACTGAGAATGATAGGAGGAGAGGCGAGTGATCCGAGTTCACACGCGCCAAATGGTGGAATTTAAAGGAGGGAAAAACTTCTATCCACCGATCATTAACCAAAATTCTATCCAACCTCACCCAGATCCTGTCTTGCCCTGCTCTTCTATTGCTCCATGTGAAAGAATTGCCAATAAAGCCTGCATCCAAAATCCCCGAGCTCTGAATAGCCGCAGAAAATTCAAACATGCTAATTCTACATGCCTCAGTAGCCCCTCGTCTTTCGCTCGCCTCCACAACTGCATTGAAGTCACCCCCCACAACCCATGGCCCCAACACAGAGCTACTAATGTTGGCCAAGTCCTGCCACAGCGCTCTTCTAAGAATGTGAGAGCACTTTACATAAACAATTGATAACAGCCCATGGGACGTGCCATTCTGCATGGAAACATTCAAAGAGAGCATTTGGTTGAATGAAGAATGAATAGAAACAGATAGTTGATTAAGAAAACAGACCCAGATCTTGCCTCCATCGCCAGTGGAGAGAGATGAATGGAACCCCAACTTGAGCCCAATATCAATACGTTTGTTGTCCCTCGCCATCGGCTCCAATATTGCAAGTAGCATAGGATTATACTTTCGAACCATCTTCCACAATGTCCTGATAGTGGCTTTGTTACCTACCCCCCAGGCATTCCAGATTATCGCTCTATCCATTCGTAACACACCCTGAGTTGACTGACCTTCTTTTTAAGCGTCGTAACCTGCAGAACCACTCTCCTTCTTCCATCAGCTTAGCCATTTTCCTGCTTGAGGCAAATCGTCTCCTACCTTTCACTTGCAGCCCCTCCTGATAGCATAAACCCACAATTTTCTTTTTCCTAGGCTTTTTCTTAACCCTTGATAAGTCCCCAACCTAAGATCCTGCCTCTATAGTTCCTGCCATGGTACCAGCCTTGTCCTCCATGGATTGAACATTCAGATGTTCCGGACCATTACCCTTCTCCCCTGATTTGAAGTACGTTGAGAAGTCGACTTGGAGGCGAGTAGTTTGTTTGACGGCTGGACTCTAATATTGAGAAAATAATACTTGATTTCCCTTTACTCTTGCAGAGGACTGAGGGCCAGCTCCAGGGTCTTGAAATCTGCATGAAACAGCTGTTGACTACTCCGGACGAAGAGGAGAGCTACCCACTGATCGAGCCTTCTTGGACACCGGGCCATCTTTGATTCTTCTGAGGTGGCCCTACCCCCAACCCTGCATGGTGAGATCAGCAGTAGGAGAGGAGGGGTGAATATCATTCTGATCCTATTTTCCTCCCAACTCCCCTCCAATGATCTGGGAGTTCGAAGGTAGACTATCGTCTACAGGGACTGGCTCTATGACTGCACTCTCCTGATTTGCCCAATAGTCACTGCCCTGTAGATCCACACAACGCGCAGAGATTTTCTTATCAGCATAGGGGGCATTGTCCCTACATTCCACCTCCAAGCGCTCTAGGCTACCAGTCTCAGGTTTAAGCAGGTCATCAGGACACCTGGGATAGCAAACTTGCAGCGGAACTGGGTTCGCCAGATCGACATTTTCCCTATGCAGTATCGATGGTGGATTATCCACCCTACCTAGAGGTAACGATGAAGAATCCTCCTGACCTGAATGATACATCGAACCAGGGCCAGCTAAGGCGTTACCATACATGAGACGCTGGGGAAAAAAACTAGACGTGGTATCACTACTACCCCAAAGAGGCAACACCACTCCCCGCCCCTAAGGACCAGTAGCAGTACCGCCAAACGTATGCTACCCAGCCCCCTGGGGATAGGGTGGAACGACAACCTGGTCGACCTTCGCAGTAGCATTACTACAAACAAGCGATGTGTAGGTCCTCTTACTATCATGAGAGCTAAAGAATGCCTTTTCCACCCAAGCCCTTGTCGACACCTTTCCACAAACAGGTGTAGTGCTAGAAGCAACCCGACCCCCCTCACCGGGTGGACATTCAATGGCGCCATAGATCGGATAATCCTGCCCCTTAACCTTAAGGATTCTCGCTCGCTGCAGATCCGAGTGAGGGGAGAGTTTGATTCGAACTCAAGCAAATGCTTGAAAAATTTCTAACGTTACGATGCTATCAATCTCAATAACCTCACCAAAAGTTTTCGTGATGCCTTCAATGGCATCAGGGTACCACGCATTTGAAGGCATGCCCCGCAGCCGGATCCACACTCCACGAATGAGGGAGGAGTCACATGCAAACCAGGCCAAAACTTTGGAGACACCCATATGCCTTTGTAGATCATGATTCGATGTGAAATCCTCCATTACTTCCCTCGATTGGAATTTAATCAGGATTTTTTTGGGGATAAACTCCACCTGGGACGGCCTCTGCGATGCCTGCCGATAAACATCTAGAAGGTGGGTAACAAATACTTCATGGGAGAACAATGCGATTAGAGCCAGTGCGAGCGCTTCCTCCATTTCGTTAGCCTGCTTAGGGTCTGCTTGGATAACAAAAGAATTAGGGTCCTTCAGCGGAATAGGGGCCGCAGCAACCGAGGACGAGATAGGGATCGTACCTGGGGCTTGAGAGACTTGGGTTATAGACACATAAGAGTGTTGCTGGATGGGTTGCTTGGCTGAAGCAGGTTGCATCCTGTGGGAGTGACCAGCTGCGTCCCCCTGCTTTGAAGCAGAGGTCTCCCTCCGATCTTGATTTGATTTCTCCAAGGGGGTCTTTGCCCAGACAATAGTGGCGATCCGACCATCAATCCTCCGCCCATGGAGGTAGTTAATAGCATTGCACGCCTCCTGCTCATAGCGGAAAGTGATAAATGCAAATCCTTTAAATCTCCTTCTAACAGCATCCTTGGGGAGATACACGCTCACCAGCTTGCCAAACCTGCTAAAGATCCGAAACAGGTCTTCTTCAGAAGTATCAAAAGTTAGGTTCGCCGTGAAAATGGTGAATGGGGGCTACTGCGTATGAGATGGGCGGGATGAAACTCTCACCCAACCATACTCCCTTTCCCTTTACTCCATCTCCCTCATCCATAGCCTCTCGAGCAGATGATAAATTAATGCCAAGTCTAGAACCAAAGATTTGGAGAAGAAGGAAGGCTCCTTTAAGGTTCCACAACTCCTTGCTCTACACCCTATACCCTAATTTGTACTTAGAAAAGCTTAAAACACCTCCTTAAATAGGAAAACTTCGCTCCAACTTGAAGCTGACTCCAATTTACACACTTTGGTTATGCTTCAAGTGCAGTCGTTGATATACATTGGCCACATCGAATTAACTTGTAGTTGTAGTCGAATTTTCTTGATTCACATCTGAAGTCTTTATCTTCCTTAGGTCGTATCGAACCCTCCCTTCGATGACATTGAACTTGGCTTCGATCGGATCGACTGTCAAGCCAAATTATCTTCGTAAATAACCATTTGTTGCTGGACTATTTTGTGAACTTTCGGTCAGACCGAACCAACTTTAGGTGGCACTGAATAATCTATTTTCTTGAATCTTTGCCATGTGAATTCTTCAATAATAACTTTCAAATCTCCAAGTCTTCTTTTGATTAATCTTATGAGCTTTAATTATTCTTCTTAGGCATGATTTCATCTTTATTTCCCGAATTGCCTCACATGTACAAACTAGATGTTAGTTAAACAATTAAGTACTTTGAATGCATGGAAAGTAGTGTAATTGAGAGGATAAATATGTAATACTTAGATGTTATCATAACGTGGGTCCCTCCGGTTGGGGGGGGGGGGACTATGTAGGGGAGAGTTCATTCTAGCTTTTGCTACTAGTATGGTCTAGGCTCTAATTTGAGAGTGGAAATGAAAGCCATGGTAGAAAGGCTCACCCTCTATGTGGATCAAGGTCTCTCAAGGATAAGCGTGGAGAGCAAGGTGTCCCATATCGGTTACGTATCGGCCGTATCGGCCGATACGTAACGGAATCGGTAAGGGCCGATACGCGTATCGGCCCCGTATCGGCCGTTACCGATTTTTGTAACCGTATCGGCCGATACGGGCCAATACGGGGCGTATCGGACCGTTACGGGGGCGTAACGGTCACCCGTAACGGTCTGATAACGGCTACTTTTTTTTTTTTCTTTTTAAGCACTTTTTTTACTGTTTTTTCCAAACTTCTTGCTTCCAAACTGTTTTCACTCCTTCTAATAGTAATTTCGACCAACCTTGGCTGGTTTTTTAGGACAAAAACACATTATATTACGGATTTGGTTGAATCAAAGCTCAATGGGCCATTTTTCAGAAATTCTTCAAAAATAGGTATTTACTTTCTTTAATATGTTTTGCCATTTTAATCATGCCATATGATGTGTTAATCATAGTAGAACATGATAATGTGCATTTTACAGATTTGGGGTGCCATTTAATATTTTTTTTATATTTTTTTCTATTTACGCATGAATTTTGGGGCCTTTTTTTTAAATTCAAAAAATCAATTTTTAATAGTTGTATTGCTGTTTTAATGATGCCATATGATGTGTTAATCATAGTAGAACAGCTTAATGTGCATTTTACAGATTTGGGGTGTCATTTTATATTTTTTTTATATTTTTTTCTATTTACGCATGAATTTTGGGCCCTTTTTTTAAAATTCAAAAAATCAATTTTTAATGGTTTTTTTGCTGTTTTAATGATGCCATATGATATGTTAATCATAGTAGAACATGTTAACGTGCATTTTACATATTTGGGGTGCCATTTAATATTTTTTTTATAATTTTTTCTATTTACGCATGATTTTTGGGCCCTTTTTTTAAAATTCGAAAAATCAATTTTTAATAGTTGTTTTGCTGTTTTAATGATGCCATATGATGTGTTAATCATAGTAGAACAGCTTAATGTGCATTTTACAGATTTGGGGTGCCATTTTATATTTTTTTTTATATTTTTTTTTATTTACGCATTTATTTTGGCCTTTTTTTTGAAAATTCGAAAAATCAATTTTTAATGGTTGTTTTGCTGTTTTAATGATTGCATATGATGTGTTAATCATAGTAGAACATGTTAATGTGCATTTTACATATTTGGGGTGCCATTTTATATTTTTTTAATATTTTTTTCTATTTACGCATGAATTTTGGCCCCTTTTTTTAAAATTCAAAAAATCAATTTTTAATGGTTTTTTTGCTGTTTTAATCATGCCATATGATGTGTTAATCATAGTAGAACATTTTAATGTGCATTTTACATATTTGGGGTACCATTTTATATATTTTTTTATTTACGCATGAATTTTGACCCCTTTTTTTAAAATTCAAAAAAATAATTTTTAATGGTTGTTTTTCTGTTTTAATCATGAAATATGATGTGGTAATCATAGTAGAACATTTTAATGTGCATTTTAAATATTTGGGGTGCCATTTTATATTTTTTTAATATTTTTTTCTATTTACGCATGAATTTTGGCCCCTTTTTTTAAAATTTGAAAAATCAATTTTTAATGGTTGTTTTGCTGTTTTGATGATGTCATATGATGTGTTAATCATAGTAGAACATGTTAATGTGCATTTTACATATTTTGGGTGTCATTTTATATATTTTTTTATATTTTTTTTCTATTTACGCATAAATTTTGGCCCTTTTTTTAAAAATTTGAAAAATCAATTTTTAATGGTTGTTTTGCTGTTTTAATCATGCCATATGATGTGTTAATCATAGTAGAATATGTTAATGTGCATTTTACATATTTGGGGTGTCATTTTATAAATTTTTCTTTGTATTTTTGAATTAGTGACTTTATATTTTTATTTGCTTATATTGGACAGGTTTTGGAGCTTCTTAGGGTTTAGTTAGAATATAAAATTATCTTTATTAACATAGGTCATACACTCATACTCATATCCTAAACCTAAAGAAATGTCTGGGTCTGGCCAACAACAAGTAAGTGAGGAACTTGGATGGCAACATTGTGAGAGGGTTGGTGGTACTAGGCACCAAATAAAGTGCAAGTATTGTGATAGGATAGTGTCTGGTGGAATTACCCGTCTCAAACAACATTTGGCACAACGAAAGGGTCAAGTTGCGCCATGTGTCAGAGTACCGAGAGAGATAATGCTATTAATGCAAGCTAGTCTGGATGAGTCGAAGGGTAAACGTGCTGCTGTATAAAAGAAGAGAGATGATACTTTAGAAGTAGCTCGACAGGAGGTGTTTGGTCCTAAATATATGGGCGTTCGTGATGAAGATATTATTGATTCTGACGAAGATTCAGATCGGGAATTAACCATAGCTAGGAGAGAGAGCGTGCGTCTAGCTCGTGAAGAGGAAGAATGTCACCGCATGTTTGGCACGCATGGGTCAGTGCGTGATACAGGAGGGGGCAGTGGGAGTGGGAGTGGGACAGGGAGTGCAACTGGAAGTGCAACCGCTTCTGCAGCTGGGACTGAGGGTAGGGGGGTAGGTTTGGTGGGTTACGACGTGTATTTGGGAGCCGATGACAGACATCTTCACGTGATGCCCATATACATTTGGATGAAGAAGTAAATGAGCCTAGGAGACCCTCTATTGATCCAATCCTGTTTAGGAAAGAATCAACTAAACAAAAGAAGATAAAACAAATGTGGAGTAGAACTTCCGTTGAGAAATTAGGTAGAGCAGCAGCAAAGTTATTTATACATGCTAACATACCTCCTAACGCGGCCAATTCTCCATATTGGCAAGTGATAATTGATGCAGCAACAGAAGCAGGTGAAGGAATAAAAGCTCTCACGGCTAAGGAGATTAGGGGGAAATGGACAGATGCAGAGTATGTGGATGTGAAAACATACGTGGCTACCTTTAAACCTGTATGGCAAGCCAGAGGATGCACGATCATGTGCGATGGTTGGACTGGCCCAACCAGACGCAGCATGATCAACTTCATGGTGTACTGCCACTTGGGAACTATATATCACAAGTCAATTGATGCCTCAGAAGTAACAAAAAATTCTGATTATATTACTGGACTAATGGATAAAGTTGTGGATGAGATTGGATAGGAGAACGTAGTGCAGATTGTGACAGATAATGAAGCATCATATAAGCTTGCAGGACATATGTTGATGAATAAGAGAAAACATCTTTTTTGGTCACCATGTGCTGCCCATTGTATTGATCTTATATTGGAAGATATTGGGAAGAAGAAGAATGTTAAGGAAATGGTCGAAAGGGCAAGGGAAGTAACGACGTTTATTTATAATCATAATCAAGTAGTCACAATAATGAGAAAGTTCACGAAAGGACGAGAATTGTTGAGGCCTGCGGCGACTAGATTCGCAACAAACTTTATAGCATTAGAGAGTTTATTCCAGCATAGGGGAGAGTTGAGAGTGAAATGTTTACTTCCCGACAATGGCTCAACACAAAACATGGGAAGAAGACATCAGGGACACCGGTCGACGTTGTGAACACCATACGGGACAACAAATATTGGAAGAAGGTTAAGGCGATCCTAAAGGTGATGGAGCCACTAATGAGGGTACTCTGTCTTGTTGAAACTAATGAAGCACCTACCATGGGCTTCCTATATGATGCCATGGATAAGGCAAAGCTTGCAATTCAACGTGATTGTAGAAGATGGGAGACTTATTGGAAAATGATCGACAGGAGATGGACAAAACAACTCCATCACGATCTTCATGCAGCAGGTTATTACTTAAATCCTAGGGCTAGATATGCCCAATCATTTGTTGCGGATGATGAAGTTCGTGTCGGGCTAAAAAATGTAATAAAGAGATTAAAACCTGACTTAGATCTGCAAATAAAGGCGTTGAATGAATTAAATACATTTAAAAATCGTCTTGGTAGTTTTGGAGATGCTCTTGCACAGCATGCAGTATCTAGGTTGCAACCGGCCGAATGGTGGATTAATTTCGGAGAGAGTACGAAGGCTCTTCAAAAAATTATGGTAAAAGTTTTGAGCCAGATAACATCTTCCTCTAGCTGCGAAAGGAATTGGAGTTGTTTTGCGCTCATTCATTCAAAGAATAGGAATAGATTGCAGACTAGAATATTAGATAGACTTGTTTTCATGCACTACAATATAAAACTAAGAATGCAACGACATCATAGGAGCATTACAGCTGCCGATGACGGAGACTACTGTCTAATAAACTTGGACAATATTTATGATGAGGATGACCCACTTCTACCTTGGTTGGAAACAAGGGAAAAATAAATTGAAGAGGATAGTGAAGAATTGGAAATTGATGACCCAGAAATACGCAAAGCACAACAAGAGAGTCGTGCAGATGTGTTGGACCCAGTAAGAGGGGCAGCGTTTATGCCACGTACGGAAACGGCTCGAGATCAACAAAAAAGTACGAGTAGTGGTAGCGTATCCGTGTCGGATGATGGTGACGATGACCCCCCTGCCTCTGGTGCTGGCACTTCTGGTGTTTCTCAACGCCCTATTCAGCCGTCTACAGATCGCGATGCCGATGAACATCGACGAGGTGGTACACGAGGTTGAACCTACGAGTGTACCGAGTCATGATACAGCCAGGAGGAGGGTACATCTAGTGGTGCACCGCATCCGGGAGGTCCGGAACATCAGCAGGCTCATGGTCTTGGTTATTATGATGGATATTCTTATGGTCAATTGGATAATAATTATGATGGTTATACTGAGCCCGTTCCATCACATTCATGTTGGAGTAGCCCTCCCGATCAATATCCATATGATTATAAATATCCAGATCCAAATCCAAGTTACTCATCACAGCAGACGCACTCTCAATCTCAAGATTCTCAACAGCCTGAGTATGGTTACCAGTATGGCTATTCGACGGGCACTGGTGGATATCCTTACTCAGGGTCAGAGTCGTTACCTAGTCAGGATCAGTCATCCTCTGGTTTCGTTGATCTAGTATTTCCTTCTGGCACTGGATATTATGGATATGCAGAACCTACACCTATTGGACAGCCTCAGCCTGATGGTGACAATGACGATGATGTGGAGGTCGAGCAACCACAAAAAAGCAGATTTTCATTTTGGTGGTGACTTGTGATTGTGAGTATATATTTGTATTAAGGTAAGTATTTGCATTTTGCAGCAGACAGTTCACAACAGTATTATTGCAAGAAGCCATGCAATTATGCACACACTTGACACTGCCGAACTTGTATTTAAAATAGCTCCCCTGACAACCAATCAAGTAATCCTTAATCAAGTTGCAGGGGAGTATATCAGACACTACTAATTTTATTTTTTTTAATATTCTAGACTTGAGGATGACAGGTCATAGACAGGAATCACAGTCACGTACACACTGCACAGGTATGTTTGTCAAATTCCTCAAAAATAATTGCAAACACACCTAATGTAAGATATTTACATATTACATTCATTCTAATATATCTATCATTGGTAGTAGATAGTTAGAAAATTAAATATATGAATTTTGTAGTCAAATTCAGGTTATCTGGTTCATAAATTCATCAGACAGTCCGATACAACTTCTTACCAAAGAGTGGACCGTTACGCCCCCATAAACATGTTCCATTTTATAAATGAATGTATATTTGGAATGCTTAGAATATTCCGGATTTAATCCATATTTTTTCATATTTTTTTGGCAAAAAAAAAAATTTGCGCCGTTACGGGCCGTTATGCCCTCGTATCCGTATCGGTTTTGGAGGTCACCGATACGCCAACCGATACCGATACGGGACACCTTGGTGGAGAGTGATTCCAAATTAGCGATCGATATGCTCAACGAAGTGAGTGCGGCTCATTGGAGTACAAGTTTGTGAATGGCCAGATTGTTCTGTGTCACATTCCAAGGGAGGTTAACTATGTGGAGGATGCTTTGTCTTGATTGCGGAGTGAGTCCCAAAGCAAGAGAGTTTTTTGGGAAGCTAGCAGCCTCCCACAAGCTGCCAGAGGAGTAAGATATACAATAGGCGAGCCTGGGCCATCTTTTTGGGCTTGGGGCTAGCCCAAATCTTCAAGGGGTAGGGTGTATAGCTTTGTTCATTTTATGATTAATAAATCTTTCCTTTAAAAAGTGTACTTGATTTGTTTCTTGATTGCTTTAGTTTGGTAGTGTGGAGTGCTCTACCTCAGTTACTAAGGCTTACTTCTCATTCTCCTTTGCATGTATTTATCACAAAGTAAATAGTCATGTGGTATCTTCAACCCAAAGTTGACTTAGAGGAGCATAGAATGTTTCCTTCAAAGATCTGCTATTTACACCGATCCTTGTCAGTAGATGCACCCTTAGTTTTTACATTTGTTTCATATAAGGTACAAGTGGGTGCTATTTTATTAAAAGGAAGTTCTAAGAAATCTGTGTATCTATCAATAACCGTGAGTATAGATATGAGTTCCCCATCTTAGCAATGTATTTGGTTATATTGATGAGAACTTCCTTTGGCAAGTAAAAAAGAAAGGACTTTCGTAAAAAAAAAAAAAAAAAAAAAAGAAAAAAAAAAAGTAAAAAAGAAAAAAGAAAGAAAGATTGAAAATGCCAGGTAAAAATGTACAAGGTTTGCAAACTGGAATCAAGTGGATTAAAAATCCAAACCAGTAGAAGGTGGATACTTCACATTTTTCAAGGACCACATAGGACATAATTACATTTTCCAAGGAGGACCACTAATCACTAACCAAAGACTACTTGGCATTTCCTTTGTAGTCAAAAAAGAAAAATGATCTTCTTATTTTTCAAATATAAATCTATTAATTGGAAAAGCAGAGAATTGAAGGTTTCAAATCGTACATGCTGGAAGTTGAATCTTATTCATAGTTCCTGATTTAATTGCAACTTGTTTCTTCAATAGTCAAGTGAAACTGTACATTGTTGTTAGGAATATCTATCAATTATTTGGAAATCGTAGTGAATCATTACAATTGGGAAACAAATTGAACTTGTGATATGATTTGGGAAGTAGTTTAACATGATTGTGTTTTTTTTTGAACAAC
Source organism: Magnolia kwangsiensis (assembly GCA_037074715.1). Taxonomy (NCBI): domain Eukaryota; kingdom Viridiplantae; phylum Streptophyta; class Magnoliopsida; order Magnoliales; family Magnoliaceae; genus Magnolia; species Magnolia kwangsiensis. Next base: position 20,019,968 of record CM073582.1, read on the forward strand.
GATGATTTGGAGTCATGGTTGTTTTGAGCATCTGCCAACAATGACCTGTGCCATGCTTGCAACTCATACCCATTCTTGGGTATAATAGATACACTGCTCTGACATCATAACTTCATTCTAAAAGGTAAGCTTGACATACCATTCCTACATTGAGGCATGGCTTCTTATTTTGTTCTCCTATGACATTAATGAACTTAGGACCATTGTAAAATGTACCATCTTCACTATGTCGTAATTGAATATGTGCATCCAAACATGTTGGAAGAAACATACCTATGTCCAGTGTTCGAATTATCTCTGATATTATCAAAATATCTCTAATATTATCTTTATCTCCAACTCAGCGATACCAATAACACTGGTAACGATACCGATAACACTAGTAGTATTAGAAATTTCAGGTACCAGCAATGTATCCCTAAGTATCGATATCGCTAATGTAATCACTGATATTTTCAACACTGGAAACTTGTTATGTATGCATTTTTTTCACAATTTTTTTAATATAAATTTCTAAATATGCAAATATGTACATTTTAACATCTCCTGAAGTTTTGCAGAAAATTCCACCGTTTTTCCCATGTTTCCCCGCATTTCCTGTTATCAGCGATATTATCGACGATATCGATATTGTTTCCGTATCTTTGGCCAACGAAACTTGTAACGATACCAATACTTCGAACACTGCCTATGTCATCCATGTATTCTGATCGTAATGCTCGCCGGAGAAGATGATGTACAACGTGGTCACTTCTGCAACTTCTCACTATGATACACGATGGGGCTTTGCACATAAGAGATAAAGTGAGTGGAGAGGGTACCGCCACATCTTCTTTATAGAATGATCGACAGCAGAGAGTCCCTCCCATCGTCGGACGCTTAGTGTCCTTTACACAACCACCCCCTCTTTCTCTCGTAAGGAGAAGAGAGAATTCCTAATTATGTTTAAACATAACTCCTTATGGTACTCCTTAAGTCATTATAAGACCATGCAAAACTTGAATAGAAATCAAAGCTTGAATCATCAATCAACATTAATTATATCTAGAATGTGTATGCTTTTATGATATTTATACTCACACTGACTCTGAGCATCCTTTGAGATAAGATGCAATTATTAGTTGGGGTTTATAAACACTTGACAATTATAGATCATCTTCCTTTCAAGGAACCGTGATGTGTGCCATTTCGTCCTTATCTTAATTTAGATGAGTGCAATAACGCAGCATCTAATGCCTAGCTTCGCAACGCATGGTGTCGCAAGTGCTTGCATTGCACCCTGACGAGCAACAACTTTCATGCCATGAAACAAAACCTGAATTGGACTTCCCACTAATGAGGCACTCGGTGTAATCCAAACTATCTCAACACTTGAGATCGACTCTCACTGTTCCCTCACTAATCAAATGATTAAATGGCGTATATGGCTTTGTGAGAAGATCTCATGTTGCATATATCAATATTCTCTAGAATTCGAGACAAATGTCTCTCATCCTTTCCAAGTCAAACTTTTTCTTATGGATTTTTGGCTTAATGTCCTGAATGTCATCATTAGTACATTCACCTCAGTAAAAATACTCTTTTGTCCATACTAGAATTCTTTATGTATATCACTTTTAGAGATCGAACCTATTCATGACTTTTACTTTTATTATTGTTTGTAAACATTGTTGCCTTCATTCACATCCACATTCTATGTACTATTAGAGCGTTAAAGCCTAAAACAACATTCGAATTTAAAAGAAAACGAAAGGAATAGTTTTATCTCAAACCATTGTACCATAAAATAAACGTAAAAATATTTCAAGAATTCAAATACAAACTTATTTATATATTTAAAAGGAAATACAAAATTGTGAGCCTCGATTCTCCTATTGAAAACCCATCTATCGTATACATAGTATTCCACATCATTGGATTTCTAGTTCATTAGGTGTCACCGCACATGATTTAAGATGTGAGTGTCAGCATGGAATTGATCCACATCATGACAAATATGTATTAATTAAAACCTCAAAAAATTGTATATAAGAATCTTTACATTTATTTTTGTTCCTATTGTTCTTGAGCCAAGCAGAAGTAATAGGGTCCAACCGTTTGGTTTTTATCCTTCGACTTCACACTATCACTTACAATTTTTCCTTTATCCTTACCCTTAAAGCCCTTCTTCCTTTTCTTTGGATTATTTCCTTGAGAGGAGTACACAAGATGAGAACACTTTGATTGTTCTCATGTAAGTCCTTCTTTCTCTTGCACAACGCGATATTAGCTCGGTCTAGGTACATTTTTCCTTTTAGGTGTTACAATTGATCTTAAAATTGCTAAAACTAGTAAGAAGTGAAATCAACACAAAATAAACCACTAGGTCTTCTAGAATGTTCAATTGGAGTGCCCTTAACTTAGCTATGAGGTCGGCCATCTTTATGATGTGCTCCTTAATTCCATCACCATTATATTTCGAAGACATGAGTTCAAAGAGAATTGTTATAGTCTCTTCCTAATTGGATTTGATAAACCTCTTTCTGATTTCTTCAATGAATTCTCTCGCGTTTTCTTGCTGTTGTATACCCCCATGAAAATATTTAGGAATGGAATGTCTAATTATTTTTATACTTAGCTTATTCACCCGTTCTCACCTATTATATTTGGCAATATCATAGGCAGGGATGGATTCAATTGGTTTTGGAGTTGATCCTCATTTAAGCATAAGTTTAATTACATACAATCAAGAATTATTTCTAATGCCTCTTTCCATTCCAAGAAGTTGGTGCCATTAAGGGTATGAATGCCTTTAATTTGGGAATGAATGGATCCAATGTTCATAACTGCACAAAAGCGCAATAACTCATATTAGAGGAGAAATCCCATTAAACCTTCAACATCAATAAAAGACACTTTATAGCATTAAACTTTATCTAATCAACAGGGAAGTCAACTAGATTGACCAAGATGATGAGCCTAATCATTATATCTTGGTGTGAAACTCAGTATGTCATTACGACCCCTTCCCTTGAGATTGTAACATGCGAGCGGTCATCACAACATGAGGCTAGCTAAATGCCAACGACGTTGGCCAAAAGTCAACGTACTTGTGTCAGCTATGGATTCTAGTCGTGATGCTCATCGGAGAAGATGACGTACATCGTGATCTCCTTCTACTCTTTCTCACTTCGATACATGATGAAGCTTTGTACGTAAGAGGTAGAGTGAGTGAAGAGGGGGCCGCTGCAATAATCGACAACAGAGTCCTTCCCATCGTCAGACTCTCGACATCCTTTACATGCCCACGCCTCTGCCATTAGGAGAAGAGAGAGTACCCTAGTTGTGTTTAAACATAACTCATGGTACTCCTTAAGTCATTGCAAGACCATACCTAACCCAATGCCATGGGCCTGTTCGAAGGATGCCCCGATGATCCAGACTGTTCATAGAGCTAGCCATATGGTTAATACCATGTGTGGCCCACTAATTTTTATACACGTTGGCATTAGTACGTAACTACATTTTCATGAATCAATTACTTAATGATCTGTTGAACCCTTCCAATCTTACATTTTATAAATATTTTGGGTATGGAAGTAGCTTGTTTTGCTCCTTTTTTCCACATTTGATCACATGTTCCTAGCTCATGTCAGCTAGTATTTTAGGTGAGACACTATGGCGGCTTCACTCATCTCACAACCAATTTTCTATATGTTTTGACAGTTTAATATCAACTTTTATTTATTTATCTCCATTGTTAGAGATGCTAAATAATTAATCCAAAATCGGCTTAGGGAGTTTAAGATCCATTTAAACTGCTAGCTAAGAGCTGGGTATGGTCCCCTTGTGTAGAGAGGGTAGAAGTGTTTTTTGGTGGATAGTTCCTAGTCTGTAGTTGTGGAGCCCCATTTGGGCTTCCCTTCCCTTGGTCCCCTGTCTGTAGGAATGATATGATAGAAGCGGCCCAAGGTTTTTGTAGGGTCTCTCCTGAAACACCATGTCTAAAGTAATTTTGGGATTAATGAATTGTGTGTGGCAAGAGACCACTGTTTATAAAAAAAAAAATCCAAAATCATTGAAATAACTAACCATCACCTTAATGAATGTGTTTGTATATCCACATACCGTTGTGTTTGAAAGCCAACACTTGTGATGCTTGGACTCTTTTAAGTTATTTCTCTTCTTTTAGACTTTGTTTCGTAGATATTAGAGCTTTCATAAATTCTTTAATTCAACTCCTTAACCAATAATCAGTTGAATTCCTATAAACCTTAATTGCTCTAGGAGAGGAGGAGATAAAATTTTGTTAGAGTGGGATGCTTTGCTTATGTGTGGACCTCTACTATGATTGATCATTTCTTCGAAAAGTATATGCATTATATGAAAGTGGTATTATATAATGATCAACCTATAAGTTTCAATGGTTTAATTGATTTTTTCAGCTTGTAGTAACGTGGCCTACAATAACTTTATCCCTAGTGTTAATGGCTCCATTGTGTAACTGACCCCTACTAGTTGGCATAAGACTTGATGATGATGTTGTTGATGGCCCAAGCATTGAAAATTCAAAAAATCTTGAGATAACCCTTTGGTCATTTGCCTTTTTTGGATTGAATATTTACTATTGATGTATATTTTTGATTAAATGTTGATTTCCTAGCCACTAAATAAAGAAGTAGAATTTACCAGCATGGAGATTTGTTGCATCTATCTAAAATGTTTTTTCATAAAAATTGCATCATTATTATGTATGCTTAATATCTACATGCAAGTAGAGTAGAAGATTTATTTGGTTTTTGAACATGGAAGATGATCTTTGGGGTGCCATCAATTTCAATTATTATAATCCCTAATCTCCTAACAACAAAAATCATAACTATACAAGGGAAATTCACGAGATTAACAACAATAAAATGGGGGTGATCTCTCCCACCCTCCCTCCCTCCCTCTCTCATCTAATCTAATCTAACCTGCTAACTGCCTTTATCAGCACATCACATCGAAATGATCACTTTCCAGATATGGATCTAGGATAACAATCCAAGAGCATGAAGAAAACACAAAAAACACAGAGATTTAATGTGGAAAACCCTTCTAGGAAAAAACCATGGCACAAAGCGATAGAAAATTCTACTATAAAAGCATAGATTACAAAGATAAAGGACTTACCCGGCTTGAGCAATCCTCAAACCTCTTCTTTTCTCCACCCCTTTAAACCCTAAAACCCTTTTAGAAATACTTAGAACCACTTAGAATATTCCTAGTTCCATATACAACCCTTTATATAACTTTAGAAAGAAGTAGAACCAGAATAGGAAACAAAAATCGTAAAATTTGCATTTCCGCAGAAAATCTGGGTAAAACCTTCGATGACACTGAACTAGCTTCGATGTCATCGAAAAATGACGAAATATGTCCAGCGAATAGGGGTGAAAATATGAAATAAATTCGATGGCATCGAATGGCTTCGATGCCATCGAACCCACACTGTCAGATTTAAGACATCTGTCAACAACAATCTCCACCATGCCTTCAATCTTCAAACGTGTAGCTTCTTGTCCTCTTATCTCAGCCTTGTTTCATAGCTTCATCAATGCTTCTTGTGCACACTTCGTCCTTCGTTTATGCTATCGCCAAGCCCAAAGAAGTTGTACATAACTTGAACTTCTCTGTAGGAAGGACTTTAGTGAGCATATCTGCTGGATTCATGCTAGTGTAAATCTTCTTCAGAGTTACACCTTCTGCAAGCACCTGTCGGATAAAGTGGTGATGAACATCAATGTGTTTAGTATGTTAGTGATAAACAAAATTCTTATCCAAATTGAGGGCTATCACAGTTAACCGGCACTGCCTCCTACTGAAGTCCCAACTGATTTATCATGCCTCTGATCCAAACACCTTTGAGTGCTTCTGTCACTACTATAGATTCTGCTTCGATCATGAAAAGATTCACCACAAACTGAAGTTTCGACATCCAGCTGATTGCTCCACTCACTAGTACAAACGAGTAAGTTGAAGTTGACTTTTTAGAATGTAAACTGCTTGCGTAGTCTGAATCCACATGCCCTACCAACTTTGCCCGTCTTCTCAAAAGTTAAGACGTAGTCTTTTGTACTTTGAATGTATCGAAGTAGCCATTTCACCTCTTCTCAATATTGTTTGCCGAGGTTTTACATGTATCTGCTCATAGCACTGACTGCTTGTGAAATATCTGGTCTCGTACAGACCATGACATACATTAAACTACCAAACCCATTCGACTAAGGAATATGAGACCTAACCTGCTTTTCCTCATTTTATTTAGGACATTGCTATGAGGAAAGCTTGAAGTGAGATGCGTGGGGAACGCTCACTAACTTTAACTGGTCCATCCCATATTTGATTAGCACCTTTTCAAGGTATTCAGCTTATGATAACCAAAGCCTACTCTTCTTCCTATATCTATGAATATCTATGCCGAGAACCCTCTTTGCAGCCCCCAGATCTTACATCTCGAATGTCCTTGAGAAGTGAGTCTTCAGTACGTCGATTTCAGACATATCATGACTGGCGATTAACATATCATCAACATATAATACTAGGATGAAGAATTTTCCATCACTTAGTATCTTCTAATAGACACAGTGATTGTATTCACTCTGATTAAATTTCTGATTCAACATGAAAGAATCAATTTTTTTACACTACTACATAGGCTACTATTTCAGGTCATACAATGACATCATCAACCTACAAACCTTTTTCTCTACCCCTTTAACTTCATAGCCCCCTGGTTACTTCATGTAAATTTGCTCTTCCAACTCCCTATGTAGGAATGCAGTCTTAACATCCATCTGTTCCAGCTTAAGATCATATTGGGCAACCAGCGTCAACATGAATCTGATAAACGCTTGCTTAACCCCCAACTCGAATATCTTTGTGAAGTCGATTCCTTCTCTCTGAGCATACCCCTTCGCTACCAGTCTAGTTCCATACACAACGCTTTATATAGCTTTAGAAAGAAGTAGAATTGGAATAGGAAACAAAAGTCGCAAAATCCGCGTTTCCGCAGAAAATCTACGTAGAACTTTCAATGACATCGAACTAACTTCAATGGCATCAAAAAATGACAAAATCCGTCCAGTGAGCAGGAATGAAAATCTAAAATAAATTCAATGGCATCTGGCTTCAATGACATCGAAGCTGGTTCGATGTCATTGAACCCACACTGTTAGATTGGGAAAATTTGTCAGCAATAAGATTTATTTAGTTTTTTAACACGGAAGATGATCTTTAGGGTGTCATCAAATTCAATTATTATAATCCCTACTCTCCTAACAACAACAATCATAGCCATACAATGGAAATTCATGAGATTAACAACAATAAAATGGGTGTGATCTCTCCCTCCCTCCCCCTCTCTCTCTCTCATCTAATCTAATCTAACCTACTAACTGCCTTTATCAGCACATCACATCGAAATGATCACTTTCCATTCATTTCTTAGCACACCCAAAGTTCACAAAAAGAGTACAATCAAACTTAGGCAGGGCGAAAGCACTCCTTGCTACAAGGAAAGCCCAACTCCACCTAATTATGATTTCCCCTCAACATATGAGTGGTAAAATACTCAATTGTTTACTATCCAATGACAACAGGAGGAGTGAAATACATTTTGTCATGGGTAGAAAATGTGCTTTTAGAAGGATTTATGGGTTTGCACTAGACTCCTACTCATTGCTTCCATTGTTCTCTCTATCTTCTTATAGTATTCTTTTGAAAGAGGGCTAAGGTGGGTGGGGTGGGGGAGATCCGTATGAAACTCAATGGCATTTACCTCCCTTCAATTGAAGAGAACCAAGCATTCTTTTGTCTTTGTTCATACAATCCCCTTTATGGGAATGTTGTAGTTCTTCAACAGGTTACATATTGAAGCACTTTGTTGGACCTCAACAACTAAGGCAATACTTTGCACCTGCTTGAATGTGTTTATCCTTCTCTCTCTCTCTCTCTCTCTCTCTCTCTCTCTCAATGGTAATTGTATTCCAGCTTAGAGGAAAACTGTACAGACAACTACACATTCAGGTTGACCCACCTTAACAAAAAGGGTAAAGGGGCTAACCTATCGTAAAAACCTCCACACAACAGAAAAGAAAATGAAATATTAAGATTCCCTAATTGACCCTAGGCCCGTCCAGTCCAAAACCCGCTCCGCTCGAGAAAGGAGGGGAAGATCTGAGACAACTGAGAAGACCTTATCCATTTGAGTGGTGTTGCCCATTCGAGCCAGACCGTCTGCCACTTTATTTATCTCTCTTAATATGTGTTTTATCGAGGCAGTGATGCTAGCCCGAATGAGATGTTCCACCGTGCTCGCCCCTCCTTGGAGAATAAGGCCACCACGGCCAATAAGTCGCTTTCCACATCGACCCTATTAAAACCTTTCTCCTAGCAGAGGTTGAGCCCGTCTACCACTGCTTCGGTTTCAGCTAGGAATTTGGAACCTATTCTATAGCCTTTGGAGAAGGCAAAAATAAGCTCGCCTCTTTCATATCTTCAAACTCCCTTGCTGCCCGATGGGCCCGGATTTCCCCGGGATGACCCATCCGCGTTCAACTAAATCCAACCATCCTTAGACCTTCTCTATTTGACTATAGATAGGGTCGATCTAGGGCCTCAATTAGTGTAGAGGCCTAAATCGCTGACCACCTCTAGGCTATGCCGATCTCTGCTAAGAGGGAGCTAAAAGCAGCTCGCAATAAGAGCAAGCCAACCTCAAACCTAGCGGATAGACTGGTTCGTCTTGATTTGCGATTCTTCAAAGCGTTTGGCGTTCCTGGCCCTCCAAAGCTCTCAAAAAATAAAGGCTGGGACTAAACCTCTGAGGATTCAGGAGCTTGACTTATCGTTGGCTGTGGACCACCACTGAGCCGCCCACCCTACTGCTGTTTGTGTAAGAATTCTATGAGGTGGGCCTTATTGATCAACGGTCTGGATTGTCCAAAGGGTTGGATACTGTGATCAGGTATAGCAGTGGGCCCCACTAAGTTGTGATATGTTACAATTGTGATACACAGTGTTTTAGAGGAACTAGGATTGTCAAATTTATGTGGAGCCATAGGGAGAGGAGTTTTGATGGGTTTCAAACTCCTCTGCCCTCTGTAACTATAAAACTAGGCCGGGTCCCCAATCTAATACCATCAACAGAAGCTTGAGCCCCATCATATCTTCTCTAAAAGGTGTTACGAAAGGAAGACCTTAGCATCTCTAACTACAACAATGGCATCACAGCAAGGTAAGCCATTCACTTCTTTAGATCTCCATATCTAATGCACAGTGAGATCCATTGGTAATTCCGCATTAAGAAACTCTCACAGTTGGTATCAGAGCCATTGTGCATCTGGTATGGAGGATCAAATCCAGCAATTAGTGATTTGATTCAGAAATCAGAAATTAGTAATTGGGGATTTTTTAATTCCCGAATATAGCAATTGGAATTTTCAAATTCCCAATCCTATAATTAGGATTTTAGAAATTCCTGAATCTGAAATTGGGAATTTCGAACTCCAAATCAGGTAATTAGGGATTTGGCATTGGCCCTTCATGGTCTTTCCTAGACCTAATGACAAGCCCATGATCGTCGTCCAATACAAGGGTGAGGATAAGTAGTTTACTACTGAGGAGATCTCCTCTATGGTCCTTATAAAGATGCGTGAGATTGCGGAGGCCTATCTTGGTTCCACCATCAAGAATGTTGTTGTCACCATCCCTGCTTGCTTCAATGACTCACAACGTCAAGCCACCAAGGATGTTGGTGTCATTGCAGGCCTTAATGTCATGCGTATCATCAATGAACCCACCATTGCTGCCATTACCTCTGGTCTTGACAAGAAAGCCACTAGTTCCAGCGAGAAGAATGTCCTCATCTTTGACCTTGGTGGTGGCACCTTTAATGTCTCCCTCCTCAACATTGAAGAGGGTATTTTTGAACTCAAGGCTACAGCTGGGGACACCCATCTTGGTGGAGAGGACTTTGATAATCAAATGGTGAACCACTTCGTTCAGGAATTCAGGAGGAAGAACAAGAAGGACATCAGTGGAAACCTTAGGGCCCTTAGGAGGCTGAGGACATCGTGTGAAAGGGCGAAGCGGACCCTCTCATCCACTGCATAGACCACAATTGAGATTGACTCCTTGTATGAGGGCATCGACTTCTACTCGACTATCACCCATGCTTGTTTTGAGGAGCTGAACATGGATCTCTTCAGGAAGTGCATGGAGCCTGTTGAGAAGTGCCCGAGGGATGCCAAGATGGACAAGAGCTCCATCTTGGCATCCATGATGTTGTCCTTGTTGGTGGGTCCACCCGTATCCCCAAGGTCCAACAGTTGCTGCAGGACTTCTTCAATGGCAAGGAGCTCTGTAAGTGCATCCATCCAAATGAGGTCGTTGCCTATGGTGCTACCGTCCAAGCTGCCATCTTGAGCGGTGAGGGCAACGAGAAGGTGCAGGACCTACTACTCTTGGATGTCACCCCTCTCTCTCTCTTGGGCTGGAGACGGTTGGTGGGGTCATGACAGTCTTGATTCTGAGGAACACTACCATCCCGACCAAGAAGGAGCAGGTCTTCTCTATGTACTCCGACAACCAACCTGATATCTTGATCCAAGTCTATGAGGGTGAGAGAATAAGGACCAGAGACAACAATCTGCTGGGCAAGTTTGCACTCTCAAGAATTCCACCTGCCCCCAGAGGTGTGCCCCAGATCACTGTCTACTTTGACATTGATGCCAACGACATCCTAAATGTCTCTACCAAGGACAAGACCACAGGACAGAAGAATAAGATCACAATCACCAATGACAAGGGCAGGTTAAGCAAGCAGGAGATTGAGAAGATGGGCCAGGACGTGGAGAAATACAAGTCAGAGGATTAGGAGCACAAGAAGAAGGTTGAGTCCAAGAATGCTCTTGAGAACTATGCCTATAACATGAGGAACACCATAAAGGAGGAGAAGATTGGTTCGAAGCTGGACCCAACTAACAAGAAGAAGATTGAGGATGCGATTGAGTCGGCCATCCAATGGCTGGATAGCAACCAGCTGGGCGAGGCCGATGAGTTTGATGATAAGATGAAGGAGCTCGAGAGCATCTGCAACCCCATCATCACAAAGATGTACCAAGGTGCTGGCGGTGAAGCTGGTGCTGGCGGTGAAGCTAGTGCTGGCATGGATGATGATGGTCCGTTGGTTGGCGGCGGGGCTGGGCCCAAGATTGAGGAGGTGGACTAAGGTGCGATCCATCACTAGTTTATTTTTGTTTCTGTTTCTGCTTCTAAAACATTGGGATAATCTAGACTTCTTGTGATTTTGATTTCGGCATTTTGGCCTCACTATTATAGGCATGAAGGCCATTCATGGGGTTTTTATTTTTTGTTTCTTTTTTGGGGGGCTACTATACTCTATTTCTTTTTGGCAAGAATTAAGAATCTTTTAGGCTTTGGTTTTTTTAAAAAAACAGAATGTAATTAGGGATTTTAAATCCCAAATCAGAAGTTAAGATTTTGAAATTCCCAATCCAGAAATTAAGGCTTTCAATCCCTAAAATAAAAAATTTGGAATTTCGATTTGAGAAATAAGGAATTACAATACAGAAAACATGTAATTAGGGATTCAAATCCCGGATCCAGATTCGACGATATTGCCATTTCAGGTTCAAAACCCTATTCCAAATTGACCATTAGGGATTTCAAATCCCCAAATCCAGTAGTACTTGGGGATTTCAATCCCATTAGGGTCTTCACCTTATTTGGAACCTTACCTATGATTGTTGAAGGTCAGCAACCATTGTCGACCTTCGATTTAGCAGATGAAGGTGATGATGTGCAACCCCTCTTATTTACCTAATCAGTCATTGCCGACATCTCGAGCTCCCATCTCAAATGCTGGCAGCAGCAACCATGTATTCCGATGTCATAAGAGGCTTCCCTATCAGATCCGGTAATGTCGGAACTATCGAAAAGTCATGCTGAAGGAGGACGACGATCTCTACTTCACATGTCGGAAGGACAACGAGAGAGCTAGAAATCTCTCTCTCTCTCTCTCAATCTATTTTGATGTGGTGTAAGCCTGTTGGAAAGTTTTATCGGGTCCACTTTCTGGACTTGTGACAGGACAAGGACCGCATCTCATAACCTCATGATATTTGATTGATCCTAGTCTTGGGCACTAGTTGTAGGCGCTGCACTTGGACTTGCATTTTGATGGGCATGGATTGTGGGCCCTCAATTTGGGACCGAAATCCCTTGTAGTATTTCTTTTATGGGACTTATTTGAACCTATTTTATGGTATATTTAGGGCATGTTTTAGGCCCATTTAATCATGGGATCACAAAGTCTTGTGGGCCGTACATCCGTGGCCTCCTTTGGTTCTATGACCACTTAAGATTTATTTTGTATCCAATTTGGTGTCTTGGGTTGATCCTTATTTTAGGCTTGGGATTAAATTTGGGTTCATGATAAGATACCACCTCATGGACGTACTCTAGTTAATTTTGGACCTAATTAGGTTTGGTGGTTGACCAGATAAAACTCTTATTCTAGGCCCATACCATTTTAATTAAGCCTAACTTGAGGGCATGATGAATGCCTATTTAATGTTCGGACCTTACCTTACAGCTAATGTTAGGATCCATTGCTTAGATCTAAGCTGTCTGTTTAGCTTAAAATGAGCATATAAACTTGATCATTCATTTGATGGACAATAAAGAATATGGACGATTTGTGGAGATTATGAATTAGATCTGATATGTCCACATTATGAACACTAACGTAAGGATCTAACCATCCATTTGAATTGTTCCATGCCAACTGTCTATCAAGTGAATGTTAAAGGCTAGTCTTATAATGCTCATTGATTATGAATAGATCATATAGAGTCTTGATTAGGCCCTACTGTGAGCTCATTACCCATCCTTTGGGAATTGATATAGATAGTACGAATGAGTAAGGTGAAACTTACCCATCTGTTTCTCTTTAAGGCTCCTCATTTTCCCAATGATCAATATCGACCACCTTGTGGGCCAAATTAGACTGATTTATATAGTTAATCCATTACAGACAGGATTAAAATCGCAATCCTAAGTCAGAATTTGAAGGATTGAATCTGGTTGTGTTAGCCACCACAGTGACATCGATCAATGAAAATTTTTATGAATTAGGACTTGTGATATTGGGAATTCAGTTAAAGGATTGCATTCAATTGCGTTCACGTTTCATGCGAAGGATGACGAAAACACAAACGATCACCATTTGGCAAGAGCATGAACAAGGTGGATTAAATGGTGCTTATAATGTAAAACTGAACGACTCATCCTACCCACTAGTGTTGAGTGTTTCAAATTTACACAATTAGCATCGCTTAGCTTCATGTTCAGGAGTGTCACTTACATATTATTACTACCTCCCACAGGAGGAGTAATGATGATGTAACTGACTCTCGGTAGGGTCAGATGTTTTGGTCCATCTTCATCCTAAATAATTTAGTCGAAAGCCCCAATCAATTGAATTGATAAGTTTGCCTGATATTTGATTTTATTCATAAATTGTTCTAAGTAAAACAATCTGTTAATGTGAGTATATTTTGCAACCAGTTAAAATTCTAACTCAAATGCATCGAGTTCCCATACTAAACGGGCTTGATTATGTTCAATGGATATAGGCCATAGAGACAATCTTGGGATGCTTACATTTGGAGATTACTTTAGAAAATTTTGAACCGTCAAAATCCTTTGAAAACGGTTAGAATATTGATAATGTAACCTCAAGACATGTACCTGGACATAATAAGGAAACATGGTTCTAATAAGGGATCCTCAGGACCTCATGGTCCTCCAAGTTCTCCAGTTGAAAACTAACCTGGAAATGGATCGAGCCGTAAGCGAGCTAAAGGTAATAATTGCTTCTTTTATAAGAAGTCGGGCCATCAAAAGAAAGACTGCGTAAAGTATAAGCAATGGCTCAAATAGAAGAGTTATAATTCTGTTTTTAGTCTATTTTATATCTAATCTAACTAATGTGTCAGTGAATTCTTTGTGGATAGATTCGGGAACCACTATTCACATATGTACTTCTATGCAAGACTTACTACATACCAGGCCACTAACTGATGCAGAACGCTCTGTATACGTAGGCAATGGTGTTGAAGTTGATGTAGAGGCAATTTGAGTCTATATGCTTAGATTAGAGTCTAGTTATTTATTAAATTTGGTAAATACATTTTGTGTGCCTTCTATAAGGTGCAATCTAGTCTCTATGTCTTGTTTGGATAAATTGAGATATTTATTCCAATTTGAGAATAAAGGATTCAGTATTTACCTTAATTCGATTAAAGCTGGCACCAGCTCTATGGTGAACAACCTATATCAGCTAGAGTTAATTGCAACACACCTCTATAATGTTAATGGCTTGTATGGAAATAAAACAAGATCTAAACATAAACTAGACTATGAGAATTCCTCCTTGTTGTGGCACAGACAATTGTGTCATATATCTCGTGAGAGATTGGATAGACTTCTGCGAGAAGTGATTTTTCATTCTCTAGGCTTCTCCGACTATAAAGTGTGTATTGATTGCATAAAAGGAAAACAGACAAGAACCATAAAGAAAGGTACAACAAGAAGTGTAGGACTTTATAGGTGATACATACGGACATTTATGGACCATTTCCTATGGCATCTTAGAGTGGGCACATATTTTATTACCTTCATAGATGACTATTGTCGCTTCGGGCACCTTTATCTTATCAGTGAAAAACCAGATGTCATATATGCTTTTAAAATATATAAGGCTGAAGTTGAAAATCAACTTAATAAAAGGATTAAAGTTGTCAAATCTGACTGTGGTGGTAAATATTATGGTAGATATGACGAATCATGTCGCAATCCAGGGCCATTCGCTAAATACCTACAAGATTGGGGCATTGTTGCCAAGTACAACATGCCTGGTACGCCAAAGCAGAATGGTGTGACTAAAAGTTATAATTGCACCCTTATAGATATCGTGTGAAGCATGGTTAACAATTCGACATTATCAAAATCTTTGTGGGGTGATGCAATCAAAATCGCAGTTCATATCCCTAATAGGGTCCCCAACAAAGCAGTCAGCAAAACCCCTTTTGAGCCGTGGAATGAGAGAAAATTAAGTCTCCGATATCTACATGTTTGAGGATGTCCTAATGAGGCCAAAATTTATAACCCGCATGAAAGGAAGCTCGATCCTAGAAAAGTCAAAAGGCTATCGATTCTACTGTCCTTCCCACTTTATCAGGATTGTTGAGACTGAGAATTGTAGATTTATTGAGGACACTAAAAACAGTGGGAGCATGAACATTAAAAACTTTGTATTTGAGGAAGAAAGGACTTTCACTCCAGTCATAGTCACTCAAGATCACGTAGATATAAATGTTGCAGTCGACCTCGCAGTCACTGCAAAACACCATGTTGAACCTCATGTATAACCCACCAATGAGGAAAATCAAAATCACACCCAACATGCTGAGCCATCGAGAAGATGTGAAAGAGAGAGAAAACCTGTAAATCGAGACGATTATATCGTATACTTACAGTAGCACGAGAATGCCACGGTGGGGCTGCCCTTCCCTGATGTGATGCGGGAAGATAGGAAATGCAGATCGAGATCGGTTGGCTGTCTTCCACTCTCCTCCACTTTCGGGGTGGAAGAGTCAGTTGACACCTCCCATTCAACATCAGGCTTGTCAGTCAGCCACCCCATTTCCACTTCCCCCTCCTCCCCTGTTGTCCAAGATGGGGACAATCGGGCCAAAGGTGAGGAGCTAGTAGTGGATCTCTCCCCTTATTTTTGCAGGGTAGGGACAACAGGTGAACGTGACTCTTCTGAGAGAGAGTGTAGTCACAAAAGTCAACCTAATTTTTTAGAAACCCAATATCAGGCTCATGAGGTGTGTGAACAAAATATACTGCTAGCTGTTCGTGAGCAATACAACCTAGTTGTTACTCCACTCAATAGAAGCCATTCCTCTAATCCTTCCTAGACTAGAATGATCAACAATATGCCAGGAAGCAACGCCTGTCTTCCTTCTCGCCCTCAGCAGAGCAGTTCAAGGACAGTTGCACAAGCTTAAATTTCCAAACAGAACCTGGAAGACACGGGGCAGGATCCTACCTCATTTGAAATAGGCAGCGAATCTCAGGAGGAGAAGATCAGTAACAAGATGTCCAGGATCTCTCAGAAAATTTAGGTTAAAGCATCTTCCAAGACAGAATGGGTATCCAGATTTTGGTTCCTCCAGAAAAGGATTGTGAAGACATACATTCCTCATGTCGGATAAAATATTGGTGTGGAATGCCCGAGGGGTGGGTAATGCCCCCACAATCAGGACTCTTAAGAGACTGATTCAAACTCACAACCTGTGGATTGTAGCCATTCTAGAGCCCCTGATCAGGGACTCTAGAATAACAACAGTCAGCCTCAAGTTGGGCTACCATACCTCTTTCTCTAATGGAGAGGAAGGGGAGAAAATTTGGATTTTCAGCATAAATCTGCCTGATATTTCACTGTGGTCTAGATCTAATCAGACCCTCTCCCTCTTTGTCTCATTACTCTCGCACCAAACCCCGGTAATTCTTTCCTTTGTGTATGATAAGTGTGAGAGACTGCAGCAGAGAGCTCTTTGGAAGGAGATGGTGACTATGGCCAGAGCTATTCAGGGCCCCTGAATCATTAGTGGGGATTTCAACTCTGTGGTTGTAGTGGCAGAGAGAAGTAGTCGGAGACCTCAGGATCTTGGTAGTTCCAGGGAGTTCGCGGAAGCAATAAACAATGCTGGACTGATTAATGCAGGGTCCTCCGGGAACTGTTTCACCTTGTGGAACAACCAGCAGGGTCCCTCCAGGGTTTGGGCTAGGTTGGACTGGGTCCTTATGAATGGCCAATGGCAATCCTCTTTCCCTAACTTTCAAGTGGACCATCTCCCTCGTTCCAATTCAGATCATGCCCCTCTCTTGTTGGTCCTTCCTAAGCAGACTTTTACGGGCCCCAAGCCTTTTCGTTTCCAAAGGATGTGGCTTCATCACGAGTCTTTTCGGCAAGTGGTGAAAGCAGCCTAGGATTCTGAGAGCTTGTTGGATCCCATGATGAATCTGTAGGTGAAGCTTTAGACAGTTAAAAATGCCCTTAAAGTCTGGAACAAGGGTGTGTTTCGGAGTATTTTTATCTAGGTAAAAGAGGCAGAATGTGCAGTAAACAATCTTGAAGAGAAGCTCCTGTTTCTTCAAGGATCCCCTACAGATGAGACTCAGGCGCAACTTGAATTGAGTGAGGCCAAAGCTTCCCTCTGTCGCTTGGAACTCTTGGAGGAAATTTTTTGGAAGCAAAAGGTGAGAAATAGTTGGCTGGAGGAGGGAGATAGGAATAAAAAAAATTTCCATTCCTCAGCCACGGAAAAGAATAGAAGATCGCTAATCAGTTCCATAGAACTGGACTCGGGGAGGATTGTTGATTCTCAAGATCAAATCAAAGTGGAGGCCATCAGATTCTTTCACAGGCTATTTTCAGTGGGAGCTGTTGATCAAGTGGAAGCCCTTCTCTCATCAATCCCAAGCCTGGTGATAGTAGAAGACAATGACAATCTCATGGCTGCCCATTCCCTATTGGAAGTTAAGCAGGTAGTCGCTAACCTCCCTAGGGATGGTGCGCCTGGCCCAGATGGCTTTTCAGGGGCCTTTTTCACAAAATGCTGGGACATCATTGGTGATGACCTGCTGAAGGCAGCAACGACTATCTTCACAGGAGGAACTTTTCCTAGGGCTTTCACATCCTCACTTATTTGTCTTATTCCGAAAGGTGCAGCGCCTAAGAATTTTTTTGCAACAGTGTATACAACATACTTGCTAAAATCATTACGACTAGGCTGAGTAAGGTTCTCCTAAAGGTGATCTCTCCCAAGCAAGGAGTTTTTGTCTAAGGACGATCTATGGCTGAAAATATTGTGCTATCCGAGGAAGTTCTTCGAAACTTGAATAATAGAGTGCGAGGGGGAAATATAGCGATCAAGTTGGACATGGAGAAGGCGTATGATAGGGTCGAGTGGGCCTTTCTCAAGAAAATTCTAGATAGGTTTGGTTTCACGGGTCAGTGGGTGAAGCCAGTGGAGCAATGTTGGTCCAATTGTTGGTTATTGGTGCTCATTAATGGAGAATCAGTGGGTTTCTTCAAATCTACCAGGGGCCTCAGACAAGGAGACCATTATCTCCCAGTTTTTTCATTTTGGGAGCGGAAGTGTTGAGTAGTGGAATCAAAAATCTGATGGATTGGGGTAGCTGCAAACCCTTTCAGCTCGGTAGGAGGCGTCCCCTAATTTCCCACCTGTTATATGCAGATGACACGCTTTTATTCCTAAACGGGGGTCTCAAGTCCATTCGGGCCATGAAGCAATTCCTGGATGGCTATAAAAGGGCTTCAGGTCAGAAAATTAATCTGCTCAAGAGTAGTTTGCTTTGTTCAGGGCACATTTCAACCAAAAGGGCATCCTCAATTTAGCGGTCCCTCGGGATGTCAAGAGCCTCGGAATCTATGCTATAGTTGGGGGTCTCGGTTGGTGTAGGGAGAAGGAAAGCAGTATGTTTTCAGCGGTTAATAGACAAGGCGGATAGCAAGATCAATGGCTGGCAATCTTGTTTCCTTACTCAAGCTGGCAGAGTTATACTCTTGCAAAATGTTTTGAGTAGCATCCCAGTCCACATGTTAGAAGCAGCTTTGGTTCCTTCAGGAGTGTTAAAGGATTTAAAAAGTAGGTTTGCAGACTTCTTTTGGAGCTGGAATGATGATAGAAAGAAGCTTCATTGGAGAAGCTGGGTAGAGATTACAACCCCCAAATCGGAAGGAGGTTTAGGTATAAGGAAATTAGCTGATGTTATGAAGGCGCTACGTCTTAAAATGGTGTGGTCCGTCAAATATCAGGGATTCCGCAGCCTTTGGGTATCTTTCATGGCATTGAAATATGGTAGAGATTTGACAGATGGTGTTGGCGTAGGGCATGGAATGTCAACGGCCTCCCCTATGTGGAAAAAAATTCGAGATCTTTTTTCATACATGGAATCCAAGGTATTTTAGAAAATTGGGAAAGGAGACTTGTTTATGGAAGAAAAACTGGACAGGTTTGGGTCCTTTAGAGAGTAGAGTCACGGCCACCATCCCTGCGGCGCTACAGGGCTTATATATCTCTGATTTTCTGGGTAGAGCTGGGCCTCTTCTGCCATCCGTGGCTCCCTCCTTCATCTCGTAGGAGACCATTAACTACATTTTTCATAGAGGATTCTGTACTTCCGAAGAGCCAGTAATGTTGATTTTGCCCTTCTCCCTTGGTGGCAAGTTCTTTGTAAAGACAGCTTGGGAATCCAGCCTTAGGTCTAGGCCCCGAGTCGGTTGGGCAAGTAAGTGTGGCACACCCTCTTGCCTCTTAAAATCTCGCTCTTTACTTGGAAATGCATTCAAGGAGCAATTCCATTCCGGTTGAATGCACAGTGCAGGCTAGGGGGGTCTCATCGGCGTTGCAATGTGTTTGCTGTGATAGGGCAGCAGGACTGGTCCCAGAGTGTGAAACTTCTCCCCACTTAGTTCTTCATGGTGATAGGGCGACAGCGATTTGGTCACATTTCACGGGCATTTTCGACAGATCTGTTGGCGACCAGTTCCATCGAATATAGGTTGGGGTAATGGTGGATCAGGCCCGTTCTTGGGGGCTAGGGTGGGGTCCTGAACAAGTTGATCCCAAGTATAATTCTTTGGGAAATTTGGAGGGGAAGAAAGGAAGTAAAATTTGAGGGAAGGCATCCAGCTTGGCAGACACAAGTATCGTGTGTCATAGGGTGGGCCCATGTGATCATCAGTTCGAGGACCCCTACTTGATCCATCTCGTGGGATCATAGTCGTATCCTATCAGGCCTTGGGATCACAATTCCTGCTGGTCTTTCGAGGAGGGCCCAAGTTGTGAGGTGTATCAAGCCCCCAGCTACGTGGGTGAAGCTAAATGTGGATGGGTCTTCGATGGGAAACCCAGGATATGCAGGGGGAGGAGGTATTTGCAGAAATGATCTGGGCGATTTTATTTTTGGGTTCACTACAGGATATGGGGTGTCATCGAACACCGGAGCAGAAGTCAGAGTGGTCCACGATGGGTTGTTATATTGTCTTAAAAGAGGTTTGACTAAAATCATAATAGAATCGGACTCTCTCCAGGTAGTGAACACGTTTGTTGGGAAGTCCACGCTTAGTTGGAAATGGAATTATTGGGGATGCAAGATGAAGGGCCTGATGGCCATGGGCCAAGTTAGATTCCATCATACTCTCAGGGAAGGAAATGGGCTGGCGGATGCCTTAGCTAGGCTAGGTAGCTCCTCGCAACTCTCAGCTTTCTTCTTAACCATGTTGGATCTTCCCTGGGAGGTCAGAGGGCAAATTTTTCTCGACAAGTTGGGGTTACGTTCGATGTCGGCTTAGGGGAGCTGTTTCATTTTGTCCATTCAGTGGTGGAGTGTTGGTTGTTTTTTTTTTCCTGGTTTTTTATTTCTGTTACGATAAGATCCTCCTCGTTTTTTGTTCAGGAGATCCCAAATTTGTATAGGTTGGGAGGGGCCTCCTTTTGTGCTACCCTTCGATAGTTTTCGTGGATTATAAGTCAATCTTATAAATAAATAAAAAACAGCAGCACGAGTTTGACATTGGAATGGAAAAGGATCCTGAATCCTTTGCACAAGTCAAACAAAGTGTTGATCCTTCTCGTTGTTTTGATGCCATAAAAGATGAGATGAAATACATAAAAGACAATAAAGTATGAGATCTTATTGAGTTAGCCTCTGGAATAAGGCCGATTGGTTGTAATGGATATTTAAAACCAAGCGGGACTCCAAGGGTAACGTCGAAAGATATAAAGCCAGACTTGTTGCCAAGGATTTTAACTAGCGTGAGGGCATTTGACTTTAAGGAGACTTTCTTACTAGTATCTAAGAAAGACTCATTTAGGACTATAATGGCTCTCGTACCTCACATGGAATTAGAGTTACATCAGATGGATGTAAAGATAACATTTCTCAATGGAGATCTGAATGTAAATGTATATATGTTACAACTTAAAAGTTTTGTAGCCCATGGCTCAGAACATTTGGTTTGTAAACTAAATAAATCTATTTATGGGTTGAAACAGGCATCACGACAGTGGTACCTAAAGTTTCATAAAGTAATTTTCTTATATGACTTTTTAGAAAATACTGCAGATGAATGTATCTACATTAAAATCAGTGGGAGTAAGTTTATTATTATGATTTTGTATGTTAATGACATTCTGTTAGCTAGTAATGACATCAGGATGTTGAGCGATATCAAGAAATTCTTATCTCATAGATTTGTAATGAAGGACATTAGTGACACCTCTTATGTCATTGGCATTGAGATTTGTCATGACAGATCTTGTGGACTGCTTAGATTGTCATAGAGGGCCTACATTACTAGGATACTCAAAGTGTATGACATGTAAAATTATGCTCCTGGATAATCACCCATTGTAAATGGTGATAAATTCGGCTAATTCCAGTGTCCCAAGAATTATTTAAAAAATAATCGAATGAAAGAACTTTCGTACTCATCAGTAGTAGGGAGCATCTTGTATGCTCAAGTATGTACATGACCGGACATTGCGTTTGTTGTTGGAATGTTGGGCAGATACTTGTTCAATCTAGGAATGCAATATTAGATAGTTGCAAAGAAAGTGTAGCGGTATTTAAAGAGAACAAAGGACTTCGGACTTATATACAGAAGATCTGATCATCTGGAGTTGATTGGATACTCAAACGCAGATTTTGCAGATTACGTTGACACTAAGAAGTCCACCTCAGGCTATGTATTCATGATGGTTATAGGAGTTGTCTTGGAAAAGTGTGAAGCAGTCTACCACATCCTTGTCCACCATGGAAGCTGAATTCATTGTATGTCATGACGCATCTAATCAGGCATTATGGTTACAACGCTTCTTCTCTAGTTTGTGGGTACTAGACCATATTCCAAAACCATTGAGAATATTTTGTGATAATTCAGCTATAATTTTCTTCTCTAGTAACAACAAGCATTCATCGAGGTCGAGGCACATCAACATCAAGTACCTTGTTGTAAAGGAAAGAGTTTAAAATCGTCAAGTGTTTGTGGAGTTCATTGGCACTAAGCAGATGATTGCAGATCCGCTCACTAAAGGACTCCCTATCATGTCATTTCACGTGCATGTAACATCCATGGGAGTTATTGATTCTAAAGATGTTTTCAGTTAGTGGAAGTTGAGCTTGTTTTAATTTCACAGACATTGAAGAGATCTCATTTAACAAAACTATTTGATGATTCTGATATAAAGTTAATTTCTGCTTCTCTCTAAGTATGTGTAAATTCTTGAGTAAGTAGAATTGTAGTTGTGTCTCGTTGAAGACATTTGGAAAGCTTTAGGACCTTTTAAAGATAGACAGACATCGTCACATTACGTGTGCAATCCTTAGACCACACTTCCCAGTTTTAGATCTATGTCGTCAAGACTATTAGTATTTGTGACCACACTTAGCCTCACTTCACTTAGATTAAATGTTGTGATGACTACCGCGATTCAATTCTGATATTCTTGATGGACCAGATTGTCATAGCACTACCCTTATTATCCAACAATATAATCGATTAGCCATTTGGATGTTTCTTCAAATCAAAAACATGTTTTTCAAAAAAATTTTCAAAAGATTAATCATTGACATTTTGATCAAATGTGGCCCAAGTGGGAAAATGAAAGAATTATATAAGGTGGGCCTTATTGTTTGACAGTTTGGATTGTCCTAAGGGTTGGATAATGTGATCGGGTATACCAATGGGCCACACTAAGTTGTGATACATTCAGAAATTCATGTAAGTGGTGGAGTGCTACAATTGTGATACACACAGTGTTTTAGAGGAACTAGGATTGTCAAATTCATGTGGAGCCATAGGGAGAGGAGTTTTGATGGTTTTCAAACTCCTCTGCCCTCTGTAACTATAAAACTAGGCTGGGTCCCCAATCCAACACCATCGACAGAAGCTTGAGCCCCATCGTATCTTCTCTAAAGGGTGTTAGGAAAAGACCTCAACATCGTTATCCGCAGCAATGGCATTACAGCAAGGTAAGCCATTCACTTCTTTAGAACTCCATATCCAATGCACAGCGAGATCCTTCGGTTATTCCGCATTAAGAAATTCTCATAGTTTGACCTTCCAAGAAGGAAATTGAGAGAATGCAAGAGAAATGAAGCCACAAATTCTTGGCCAGTGAACCTTTCGCAAAGAGGTGATCCAAGGATTCCTCCTAGCGGCAATTATTTGGTTCACAGCAAACACAACTTGAGGCCATGGTTGCACTTTTCCTCTTGACGCTGATGTCCACTAGGACAACTTTGTTGAGTAGTTTCCACATAACCATCAATACCTTGGGGGGCAACATAACATGACAAGTCCACTTGGCCCAAGAACGAGTGGAACCAGATGGACGAATCAACCTCCTTGTTGAATTAAGCGAGAATTTACCAATCTGTTCCCTACTCTAGACAACAAAGTCTTCCCCTTGGTGAGTAGTGATCCCCTTAAAGAGGACATGATGGAGGACAAATGGGAGGAGGGAGGAGGGGATAGGAGCGTTTGGCAGGATGCCGTTGGGGCCTAGAACGTCCTTCACCTTCAGATTGAGTTGGTCGGGAGAGAATTTCCCCAAGATCCAACCAAGGAGGGGGCCCAGACCCATCCAGTTAGTGGACCAGAAATTGTAGCTGCCCTCCCCTAATCGTAGGTGGGAGTTGTCCTCTACCAATTAAAACAATTTACTCGCTTCTTTCTAGATTGGGGAGTCAGATGCGCAATGGGAAAGATTGCTCGAGGTTTGGTCATCGATCCCATACTTGCAATGCATGAGATGACCCATTGGCTAGTCTTAAGCCCGTACCAGATCATCCAGGCCCTTTTCAGCCTCATTGCCTCCAAAACGTCTCTCAACAACCTGATTCCCAACTCGCCCTCTTCCTTAGGAACTGATATTCTTTTCCAGCTGACCCAATGGATATTCTTTTTCCCATTTGACCATCCTCAGAGGAAATTGGCAAAGCCCTACTCCAAAGTAGAAAGCGTCCCTTTCAACACTTCTGAAGCAGCTAGCATGTGGATTAGGACACTGCACATGACGTGTTGAATGAGAGTAGCTATGCCCGCCTAGTTGAGGTAGCGACCTTTCCATCCGAAGATACAATGCATTATTTCTTCTACCATTGGATGAAAAGAGGACCTACTTTTGCCTTTCATCAAGGGGACCCTGTGGTAAATGAAGGGGGTCGATGCTCTCGTGAACCCTGTTAGTCTCTCCACTACTCTAATTCATCCTTCAGGCATCTTGGAGGGGAGAAGTAAGCTACTTTTGTCTTGTTGATCTTAAGTCCTGAAACTATAAGGAATTTGTTAAGGAAGTTCATCATAGACGAGAGGGATTTTCTGCTGCTGTTGGTGAAGATTGTGGTCTCATCCGCAAATAGGAGATGGGTGATGGAGTGGCTTCCCCTAGAGGTTTTGAAAGACAAATAGAGGTTGCTTTTTGCAAGGGTATGAAGGCCCCTACCGAGGACCTCCATGACTAGGATGAATAGGCTCAGGGAGAAAGGGTCCCTTAGGCGTAGGCCCCTTTTCGATTTGAAGAAGCCACTAGCGTCGCTGTTGGAAAGTACCAAGAAACAGACTCCTGACCAACATTTTTCTGCCAAAGTGACCCACTGCTGACTAAAGTCAAAATGGTGAAGCACTGCCTTTTGGAAGGCCAGTTCACCCTATTGTAGGCTTTCTCTAGGTCGATTTTCATGATTATGTTGCTGCTACTCTCCTTCTTGTCGATATCTCGTAGGAGCTCTTGAGCCAAGGCGATGTTATCCGCAATTGACCTCCCTTAGAAGAAAGCCATCTACTCCTTGGAGATCAATTTGATCATGATGGAGTTGAGCCTAACTACAATCACTTTAGAGAGCACTTTATATACATAGTTGCATTGGCTAATAGAGTGGAAATCTGAGAATGTTTTAGGAGAGGAGTTTTTTGGGATAAGACACAGAAGGGTTGTAGAGAAAGCCTGGAGGATCAAACCTCCTTGGAAGAGATGCTTCACAGCATGGAGCAAGTCAGGGCCCACAATATCCCATCAGGTTGCAAAGAAGGCACCCGAGAAGCCATTCGAACCTAGCGTGTCATTAATGGGCAGATCAGAAATTGCTTTCTTGATTTCCTCAATCGTTGGGTCTGCTAGGAGCATCTCATTATCTTCCTAGGACACAGACGTTGGAATCGGTACTTCGGGCCCTATCCAATAACAATCACTCCAGCTGGTCCTGCTAGTACTGGAGAGCCAGATTTCAGGCCTTCTCTGCTTTAGTTGAGCTCCAGCTCTACCACACGCCCAAAGAGGCTAACTCAGTGGCGGATGGTTTAGCCAGGTTAGGTAGTGCGGGGCAACAATACTTAGATTTCGGCTCCTGGATGGCTCTCCCCTCTCAGATTTGTGGCCTCCTTTTCTTACATAAAACAGGCCTCGGGAGTCTTCGTGTTAGTTAATGTCCTCGCTCAAGTTGTATAGTCTTACGATAGGATGGGCCCCCTCTTTTTGTTCCGGCCGGCCCCAAATTGTCCACAGTTATAAGCCGCTTGTGGTTCTTTCTTCTT
Source organism: Magnolia kwangsiensis (assembly GCA_037074715.1). NCBI lineage: Eukaryota > Viridiplantae > Streptophyta > Magnoliopsida > Magnoliales > Magnoliaceae > Magnolia > Magnolia kwangsiensis. The sequence goes on from CM073582.1 coordinate 20,045,709, forward strand.
AAAATAGAAAGCTTATTTTTTGAAAAAAGAAAAGACGTTGGAATCGGTAGGAGGAAGTCTCTCCTTGGTTCCGTGGCTTCTACTAAATATAAACTCACATAGAAACATTCAACTTCTTCTTTCCTCTTGGTTTGGTCGCCTGATCTCGTTCCATATGGCATATCGATTTCTTTGATGTGGGCCTTTTTAATTCGTTCATTCACTACTGAGTGGAAGAACTTTGTGTTCCTGTCTCCTTCCTAGAGCCACTTGTTGCGAGATTTTTGCTTCCAATAGATTTCTTCTGGATTTTCCAGCCGCACCAACTAATCTTTCGCCATCTTAAGGTTTTCCAGATTCTAAGCGTTTAAGTTATGCCTAGCCTCATCTTCTAACTGTTCCACGTATGCTTCTGAGTTCTTGATCAAGTTAAAGATGTTTCCGAAGACCTCTTTTTTCCAACTCTTGAGGGCAGCTTTAATGCTCTTCAATATGCAGAGAAGGAAAATCATTGGGTTGATGAACTGATCTGACTTCCAAGAGTGGGATACTACCTCGCGGAATCCCTCATGCAGAGTCCACATTCTTTGAAAGCGAAAAGGGAGGGGAGTTGTCGGGGGGACTAGAGAGAGATAAGATGAGAGGCAAGTGGTCTGAGTTCACTCAGGATAAGTGTTGCACCTATAAATGCGGAAACAATTGCAACCAGTCCAGCGAGCAAAGGGCCCTGTCCAGCCTGGCCCATTTTTTATTCTTATCTACTCGGTTGTTGCACCAAGTAAACACATTCCCAATGAACCCTGCATCTATTAGGCTCACACGGTTAATGGCTTCAACGAAATCATTGGAGCTCTGGGTGGCCAGGTTGCTCCCCCAATTCTCTCGGACTGATATGTGATCGCATTGAAGTCCTCCACACTGCCCAAGGGCCTCGCAACGAGTTGGCCTGAGCTGCTAAGTTTGACCACAACTCTGTTCTTTGTAGATAGGAACATTTTTCATAGACTATGGTGAAATGGAGAATCCTCACTAGGTTTTGCAATTTCACCTTGAAGGAGATAAACTCTTCGGAGGATGACATGGGTTCCACTGAAAGAGAGGATGAATAAAATACCTAGATTTTCCCTCTCGCCTCCACGTTAGAGACCAACAACTGGAAACTTAGTTTGAGCCCTATTCATCGACTATAGGATTACCACAATTGCCGGTCTGAATTTGCTGATCAGCCTTGTGATTGTCCTAATGGTGGGAGAATTCCCCACCCCTTGGGCATTCCACAGAAGATAGTTATCCATCCGAGTAACTACTTGAGTTCATGGCCCTCTGGTATAGTTTGTTCTACCTTTCTAGATATGAGGGAAGCTGTTAATATTCTTGTTGGGGAGATTAATGCTCTAGCCATCGATCTTTGTCTATTCGACTTTATGCAAGGAGCTATATATTGTCAAGGGACGAGAGTTTCTCTATTTCGAGCACCCCTTCTCTCATGTCTCTGGGTATCCTCTGCTCTTGCTCTTGAATTCCCCTGGTAGATGAGCTAAATGCTTGATATGGGTCCGAAGACTGATTGGGGATTGAGGCAGGCCAGTGGTCCCCTTCTTGAGCGGGGAGATCTTCTTGAAAATACGGAGATAGGTCAATATAGAGATGGACCGCCACCTTGGGAATTTCTGCCTTTCCCACAATGGGCATCTCGGAAGAAGAATTAACCCCCCCTGGGGAGGTTATGGGTATATATTAGAGGGGCTGGGTGTAAATAGAAACCTCTGTTTCTTGGCCTAGCTCCCTCAGATAGGGATAGAAACCTCTTCCTGCAGGGGAAGGAGTAATGTCACTATTGGGTGGCTTAGGGTTGTCCCTGTAGGATCGTGGGGTCTCTTGAGGGCGGGGAGCTTGATCAGGGTCCTCCTTCGCTTGCTCGGAGTGGGGTGCTTGCTTGGTGTTCTTTCTGACTAGTGAAGGATTGGCTTCCAGGTCCTAGACTATAATGGCAGTTGAGGTAGATTTCGGGATGGCTTGCATTGCAGGTTGCTGTAAAGGGGTGGGCAGCTTGTCCCCCTCAAATGAGACTGGAGAATGCAGTGGAAGTTTGATCTGGTTTTGACTATGTCTTTGTATCAATTCTAGCTCCTGTTCCCCGGAGCAGTTATTTAGGAGTTCAAGATTGACTACATGATTTGGTGTCGCTGAGGCATTTACACAAACATCTCTTATACTTGTTTCTGGATCCCTTCTAAAGTACCTCTCACAATAGAATTTTGTTCAGCATTCCCTCGAACAGTTCCAAGGTCTCCTATCTCATGTCCTTCTTCCTGGTAAAAGGTGGACTCCACCCAATGCCGTGTAGTGGGTTCCGTAATTGGACACTGATGGGGCTATGTGGACCCAGGTAAGATCATGTAGCTCCGTTGAGGGTTCCTCAATGATGGCAAAGATTGGGTAGGTCTTTCCACCCACAAACAGATTTAAGACTTTGAATAAATCTTCCTCAGTTGTAATATGATTTTCAATCTGGTGAACACCTGGAAGATGCTATACCTTGAAGCAGTGTCAAGGTCCATGACTTTGCCCAAGTGTTAGCTGAGGTCGACAATCTGATCCAGGTGCCTTCATGTCCCATAACTGAGTTCGGGTGCCATGCTTCCACCTTTCTCAGGCCCATGGCTGCTTAAAGAACCTGGTCTGAATAGAAGTATAGGAGCTCTACTCTGGATTTGAACACCATCAGGAAGTTGTTTGCCTATAGCCTGGCGACGTCAATTGCCGATGTAATGAATCTCCATTTTCTAATGGTTTGAATCAGCTGAAGGATTGGAGTGTGGGCTCTTTGGGCATAACCCACCAGGGCCATTTCCATAGGTCTTCGTTTCATTTTGGCTACCACCTCATCATCTCTAATAGAGAAAGATTTTGTAGCGACTGGTCTAGGCGCAACTAAGGGAGTGGAATCCTAAACTACCTAAGAGAAGGTGGCTTTAGATTGTGGGCGTGGGTGAAAAAGGCAATGGGTTGGTAGCTCTCTCCTTCCCACCCATTTCTCTGGATAGAAAGGGATTTAGGTTTAGATTCTTGGATTGAAACAATTCTACCATCGATACGTTTTCCATCCAGCACCCCTCTTGTTGCCCTAGCTTCATCCCCATATAGAAATCGGACAAGGGCATATCCTCTCGGCCTGGTAGTACCGAGGATGGTAGGGATGAATATATCCGTCACTTTCCCATACTTGCCAAAATTTTCTCTAATGTCCTAAATAGAGTAATCGAAAAGTATATTTCCCACAAAGAGGTGGTGGTCTGGAAACCTCTGCCCTAATCGTTTGCCCCCAGGGGAGTATTGGCCAATCCACAAACGTTTATGGACCTCTAAACCAACTAGAACAGATTCAAATGCCTTATCTGATGCTCCTTTATTGAGTTGGGTCATCCGACATGTAAAGCTCCGCCACCGCAGGTGCTTCTCAGTATGTTGTTCTACCCCATTCTCTCCTTGTCAGATAAGATGTAGCTGGAGAATGAGGTTTTCGACTAGGGTCTCCCAAGTGTCGGGCCACCCTCATCCGACGATGGAAGCTTCCTCTCCCCTTGGGTTTAGGTGGATTGGACCTCGATAAGATTGGCAAACTTGAATCAATGGAATTTCCAATGGCTTGCACAACAATGTATAGCTCCCTCTTGATTTATGAAATGATCCATCTTCGGTAAAATGAAACAAAAAAGAAGAAGAAGAAGAAGAAGTAATCCATTGTTGATTAAAAAAATTAAGGCAATACTCACCAATCATAATCATCACAAGCTTGAATGGAAATTCCTAATATTTTCTTCATGTCTTGGTAGATTACTATGAAGAAATTTCTTGCATGTGATAATGTGTGGCATATGGAAAGAATGTTACCAAAGAGTCATCTAAATTCAAATTCATTTGAAAGGAGTTTAGGGGTGTTATAAATTGTTTTGGGGTACAGTGATGTTTGAGAATGATAGAAGATGGTGCTTAGTTATTCACAGTAAAATCATGACTCAATAGGATGATGGATGAATGGGAACAATCTCCTTTGGGCTGTTGGAAAATGAATGATGATGACACCTTTATGGGCTAGTAGATGAAGCTTAAGTGGTGTCCTTAGAGGTGATGGGGCTTAGTCAAACTAGTTTTCTCTCTTATAATCAAGATGGGGGACGATGCTTTGAACTGTGTGCACTCTTGGTTGCTAAGAAAGGTATCAGTGTTCAACCAAGCCCCTTTATGTGAATGTTTGGAGTTCTTTGGCACCTCATGTTGAAGCATTTTGATGGAACTCAACAACTAACAACATAGTCACTGTATCTAAACAAGGCATTTGCTTCAAGAGTATGTGTGAGACTTATTCTTTGCTTTTTAGATTATTTGATATAGAATTAGTTATTCCAAGCTTAAACATAAATTTGATATTGGGAGTTCGGTCCGTTAGCTGGTATTAAATTAGTGGCAGTAGAAAAGAACTGAGCAAAGAGTCTTTATCTTCGAAGGAATGCCTTCCCCAGTGAGTATGGTTAGAGAGAAGGTTAGGGGCCCGTTTGGGAGCTTGTATTTCAATTATTTGGATTTTGAATCAAGGTGATTTTAAATCTTTAGGTTGTGTTTTGTAGCTTGTATTCAGAACGCATTAGAATCTAAAAATACCAATGCATTGAAATTATGTACTATATTTATAGGAGTTTGAATTTGATTGCTAAATCAAGTTTAATGTCCCTAATTAATATACATATGTGAAGTTTGACGCAATGATTGTAAGAAGCCCATTAAAATATATGCTTTGACAAAAAAAAAAAAAAAAAGAGATGAAATTTCAAACCTCAAATGGGTTGCAAGCATAGGATCACAATTGCACGACTAGCCAACATTTTTCGCTGTCAATTTACATGGCTAGTGTTTTGAATTTCTTAAATCATTCTATTGATGAAAAGGTTTTTCCATTCCAAAAAGAAGCCATGTACATTCGGGCCACCCTTTACATAAAATAGGGGGCCTATCATAAGAAACAGGAAAAACTGCACAATTACACTAAAAGGACTCACATGATCCTTATCGATCCCAATTCGACTTTATCTAGAAAAATAATTCCTCTAACCTATTTTGGAAGCTCAGAATGGTTCCCAAACCACGAGTTCGCCTGAGACGCACTACCAAGCCTCGCCATGAAATCTGCACCTTCGTTCCCTTCCCTCGGGACATGCTTAAATTGAATTAAACCTTTCCTCTTTAGTTGATTTATCCTTGAAATCCAAGCCTTCCATTTCCACCCAGGCTTTACAACCCCCTTTATCATGTCTACCACCAACCTTGAATCAAATTCTATTATGATTCTCGTGATACCCCTTTGAAGGCCAAAAAGAAGCCCGTCATGTACCGCCCTAAGTTCAGTAATGGTATTAGAACCAACACCATAACCAGCGGCAAAAACAAAGACGGACTCCCCCTTCTCACCTCTACAAATACCACCCCCACCTGCTCTCCTTAGGTCTCCTCTAGCCGAACCATCCATATTAATTTTAACCTAACCTGCTGCTGGCCTCTCCCATTGAATCACAAAGGCTCGACCAGAATCTCTTCTATTTGGATTGAAGCCACCCACCCTAGTCTATCCACCCATCCATACCTCATCTAAAGAGCCATTGATCTGAGCCACCCACCACCCGATCCGAGCAGTTATTCTAGATCTGGATATGGGCTTACCTTCAAAAATTACTGCATTATGAGCTCTCTAAATTTCCCATATAATAATACATGGAGTAATCATATGTTCCACTGAATTCTTGTGATTAGCACTTACCACCGCCCACCATTGATTTAATCTAGCCTCTACTGACATTGTTGCCATAACATTGATCTCACACCATCTGCCAACCGCACACCACACCTGTTGCGCTAGCCTGCTAGCAACAAGCAAATGATATAGCATTTCTTCGGCATAAACCTAAGAATCCCGAAGAACACAACAAACACATCTTGAAGCTAATTGAACGCCTCGAGCTTGAACCGCACTATCCACTAGAACAACATTATATAGGACTTTCCACACAAAAAGAGAGATTTTAGGCGGGAGTTTAGCATGTCATACCTGTCTGGACTAACTTCTACTCCGGTTTGGGACCCTGTATAGCTTCCAGGCTGACTTAACTGAGAACTCCCCAGATGGTGTATGCAGCCAAAAAGGGGCATCCACCTCCTCACCTATACAATACCCAGTTTGAAACACATGATTAATCATAAACTTATTGAGATATGGAGCCACATCTGGGACCGTCTTCGACTGGTCATGGGCTGTGCACAACCGATCATAGAGGCCTGCTTGACCGGTCGTGGACCGGTTCGACTCAAAGTCCAGCGAGCATCATTTTTTGGTCCTGAGGTGCTTGACTGGTCGTGACCCATACATGACCGGTCGTGCAGTCTGCTCGACCAGTCGTAGTTACGCAGATTCGCTTCCGAATCTGATGCGAACTATGAATTTTGGTGTCGCCTTTCGTAAGGGTACGAAAGGGAAGTTGCCTAAATTATATATAGGTGTTCCTAAGGTTATTCTTAGGGATTGGAATATTGGAAAATAATTCTAAGGTGTGGGCAAGGGTTTTCTATGTTCTTCCAAGGGAGAGGTTAGTATTTTTCTTTGTAATTTTCATTCTTCTTCATAGTGGAAGTTTGCATTCGTGGTTTTTTACCTTAGTTTGAGGTTTTTCCACATATATCTTGTCTTGTGGTTTACTTTGATTGCTTTGATCTATTTCTAGTCTATATTTCTTCCTATTTATCGTTTGTGGGTGAGGCCTGAGATTGGATCTAGGCTCACTACGTTGTTAGCATGCTGCGCAACAACTGGTATCAGAGTTATTGGTTTAGTTCTATTGAGAGCGATAACGAAAGAAGGAAAAACTAGAATTGAGAAGTTTGATGGTTCAAACTTTGCCCTCTGGAAGATGCAAATGGAGGATTCTCTGTATCAGAAGGACTTCTATATTCCTCTAGTAGGAAAAGAGAAGAAACCAGAAAAGATGACAGATGATGAATAATTTTTACTGGATAGGAAGGCTTTTGGAACGATCCGACTCTCTTTGTCTAAGAGCGTCGCCTTTAACATATCCAAGATGAAAATGATAAAAGAATTAATGGAAACCCTAGTCACCATGTATGAAAAGCCCTCAGCGTCCAACAAGGTTCATCTTATGAAATAGCTATTCAACATAAAGGTGTTAGATGGTGGGAGCGTGGCTGAACATCTAAACGAGTTCAATACAGTCACGAGCCAGTTGGAATCTATTGGCATCATTTTTAAGGATGAGGTCCTATTGATCTTATCCAGTTTGTCAGACAGTTAGGATGGTTTGGTGATTGCTGTGAGCAATTCTTCAGGGTTGACAAAGCTGAAACTTGATGATGTGGCCGGTCTAATTTTCAGCGAAGAATCTAGAAGGAAGGCATCAGGAGTTTCAGGGGATTCAGGGAATGCTCTAAACGTTGAAGAAAGAGGGAGATCGCTGAGCAAAGGAGGCAATAAACACAGGCGTTCTAAGTTAAGGAAGAAGTCCAAGGGACCGAAAGAAAAAGACGGGTGTTGGCATTGCGGCAAGAAGGGACACATGAAATATGATTACAGGACGCTTAAGAAATAAGATGGAAGCTCTCAAGGCGGGAAGGATTCAATGAATCTGTTTGAGGAGAGCAACACACAGGCGTTGATCTTATCTCTTGATGTGAGGAATGAGTCTTGGGTTATAGACTCGAGTGCTTCGTTTCATGCCACTTCATGTAAGGAAGTTCTGCATGATTATGTGTCAAGTGACTTTGAGAGAGTCTACCTGGGTGATAATGAGCCATGCATTATAGTTGGAAAGGGAGACATTCATGTTAATCAGAAAGACGAAACGGTTTTAAAATTGAAGGATATCAGATATGTACCGAGTTTGAGAACGAATCTGATCTTAGTGGGGCAGTTGGCCGATATTGGTTATGTGGCGACATTTACCAATGATTCTTGAAAGATCACAAAAGGTACCTTGGTAATATCTCGAGACAAAAAGGAAGGTACTTTATACGTGACTTCAGGATCGTATAGTTCACTCTCAGTCGCATCAACTGGAGTGAATGTGCAGTTATGGCATCAGAGGTTGAGACATATGAGTGAAAAAGAGATGAAAGTGCTATTGTCAAAGGGGAAGCTACCAGGGCTGAAGTCTATTGACTTAAAATTCTGCGAGGACTGCGTGTATGACAAGCAGAAGAGGGTAAGCTTCAAGAAGACAGGACGCGCTCCAAAGACACATCTGTTGGAGCTTGTACACACTGACGTGTGGGGACTGGTATAGGTATCATCTCTTAGTGTCTCATGTTATTTTATTTTCTTTATTGATGATGCTAGTAGAAAACTATGGGTTTACTTCTTAAGGCATAATCTGACGTATTTGATGTGTTTAAGAAGTAGAAAGTTATGATAGAAAATGAGACAGGTAAAACAGTAAAGTGTCTCAGATCTGATAATGGGGGAGAGTATTGTGATAAGAGGTTTGAGGAGTATTGTACAACAAGTGGAATCAAACATCAGAAAATGATTCCAGAGACACCGCAGCAGAATGGTGTGGCTGAGTGCATTAACAGGACCATCCTTGAGCGTGTCAAGAGCATGAGGTTAAATGCAGGGTTGCCCAAGACCTTTTGGGCAGATGCTGTGAATATTGCCGTATATTTTATCAATAGAAGTCCCTCAGCATCATTGGATGATGGGCTACCAGAAGAAACATGGACTGGGAAAGAAGTGAACCTTACACATCTCAAAGTGTTCGGTTGCACTTCATATGTTCACATTGATGTAGAGCACAGAAACAAGCTAGATGCGAAGTCCAGGAGGTGCATGTTTATAGGCTACGAGCAGCATGATTTTGACTACAGGTTTTGGGATGCAGAAACAGGAAAATCATCAGAAGCAAGGACGTGGCCTTCAATGAAAAGGTGAAGCATAAGGATAGTGTACAGGAAAATAAGGCCAAGGAAAAGGAATTCGTAGAGGTAGAAGAGTTATCAGACACGGATGTTACAGCGCCACAGGATGATCATGCACAGGAACATTATGAGGCAGAGTCGCATACACCGGTTGTGATGAGGTCTACTCGGGAGAGGAGACCCACGGTCCGATACTCACCCTCCTTACATTATCTACTGTTGACAAATAATGGTGAGCCAGAATGTTTTGAAGAGGCATTACAGTCAGATACACGGGTTAAGTGGGAGCAGGCCATGGATGAGGAGATGAACTCTATTGAGTCTAATCATACATGGGAGCTAGTCACTCTACCTAAGGGTAAGAAAGCTCTTCATAACAAGTGGGTTTACAGACTGAAGGAGGAGCATGATGATTCGAAACGATACAAGGCTAGATTGGTTATGAAAGGGTTCCAATAAAAGGCAGGTATCGATTTCACTGAAATATTTTCACCTGTGGTGAAAATGTCTACGATTCGTATGGTCTTGAGTATAGTGGCTACAGAGGACTTACATCTAGAGCAGCTAGATGTTAAGACAGCCTTTCTTTATGGGGACCTTGAAGAAGAGATATATATGCATCAGCCGACAGGATACGTGACACTAGGAAAGGAGAACAAAGTGTGCAGACTGAAAAAGAGTTTATATGGCCTGAAGCAGGCCCCGAGGCAGTGGTACAAGAAGTTCAGCAGTTTCATGTCGGGAAACGATTTTTGGAAATGTCATGCAGACCATTGCTATTATTTGAAGAAGTTTGATACGTCGTATATCATCCTTCTTCTGTACGTTGATAATATGCTTATGGCCGGTTCAAGCATGAAGGACATCTCAGATCTCAAAAGACAACTGTCTAGAGAATTTGCCATGAAGGATTTAGGAGCTACAAAACAAATTATAGGCATGAGGATAAAGCGTAACAGGAAAAATAAGAAATTAGTTTTGTCACATGCAGAGTACATAGCCAAGGTACTTGATCGATTCAATATGGGAGGTGCTAAGCCGATTAACACTCAATTAGCTAACCACTTCAAGCTATCTAAGGAGCAAGGGCCAAAGACACATGAGGAACAGGACTACATGACTAAAGTCCTATACGCATCAGCCATTGGGAGTCTCATGTATGTTATGGTGAGTACAAGGCCAAACATTGCTCAAGTAGTGAGAGTTATTAGCAGGTTCATGAACAATCCCGGGAAGGAACATTGGGAAGCTGTGAAGTGGATCCTCAGATACCTAGTAGGTACTAAGGATGTAGGGCTGTGTTATGGTGGATCGAAAATTAAGCTACAAGGTTACGTGGATTCGAATTTGGCAGGAGATATTGACAACAGAAGGAGCACTACGGGTTATGTGTTTACTCTAGGTAGTGCAGCAGTCAGTTGGGTCTCTCAGTTACAAACGATAGTATCTATCAGTACGACGGAAGTAGAATATGTTGCGGCTACAGAAGCGTGCAAGGAGATGGTGTGGATGCAAGGTTTTATGGAAGAGTTGGGTAAGAAGCAAGCAGATTGCAAGTTGTATAGTGACAGTTAAAGAGCAATACACTTGGCTAAGAATTCAGCCTTTCATTCAAGAACTAAGCATATTTCCATTAGATATCACTTCATACGTTCGTTATTGGAAGATGGATCGATTGCTCTAGAGAAGATTCATATAAATGAGAATCCTGCGGATATGCTGACTAAGGCGGTCACACGGGAGAAGCTGAAGCTCTGTTCAGCTTTCATTGGTCTTCAGGCTTAAAGACGAGAAGGTGGTATACTCCGAATGAAGAAGATAAAGGTTTATGACGATGTGTCTCCAAGTAGGAGATTGTTGAGATATGGAGCCACATCTGGGGCTGTCTTCGACTAGTCGTGGGCTGTGCACGACCGGTCTTAAAGGCCCGCTCGACCAGTCATGGACCGGTTCGACTCAAAGTCCAGCGAGCATCATTTTTTTGTCCCGAGGTGCTCAACCGATCGTGACCCATGCATGACCGATCATGGAGTTCTCTCAACTGGTCGTGAAGTCTGCTTGATCAGTCGTAGTTACGCGGATTCGCTTCTGAATTCAATGCGGACTACAGATTTTGGTGTCACCTTTCGCAAGGGTGCGAAAGGGAAGTTGCTTAAACTATATATAGGTGTTCTTAGGGTTATTCTTGGAGATTAGAATATTGGGAAATAATTTTAAGGTGTGGGTAAGGGTTTTCTATGTTCTTCCAAGGGAGAGGTTAGTATTTTGCCTTGTAATCTTCATTCTTCTTCATAGTGAAAGTTTGCATCCGTGGTTTATTACCCTAGTTTGGAGTTTCTTCATGTATATCTTGTCTTGTGGTTTACTTTGATTGCTTTGATCTGTTTCTAGTCTATATTTCTTCCTGTTTATCATTTTTAGGTGAGGCCTGAGATTGGATCTAGGCTCACTGCATTGTTGGCGTGCTGCGCAACAAAACTACGACAGGGAACTCCACACTGAGGTGGGGGGAAGGGGACCCAACGGACCAAGAACCTGGCGCACTTACATTTCTTTCAAACTCTCTGGCACCTCAATTGCCACTAGGTGGATTAGAGGACCTAACCCTGTCCAATTATCATTCCAGAAGCTACACTTCCCTGCACAAACCTGCCATTGAGCACCCGATTCCACCATAGGAATGAGGGCCCTAATTTGCTTCCAAATTGGAGATGAGAGCCCTCTTGATCTGGTCCCCGCCCCTGGAAGAAAGTCATAATTATACTTAGCCCTCATGTACAATCCCCAAATATTCCCCTCCTTTCCAAACTTAATCGTCCAAGCCATCTTAAGTAGAAAGGCTTTCATTATGTCTGCAAGCTTTCTTACTCCTATACCTCCCTCTTCTTTTAGCGGCGCAATGGCACTCCACTTCTTCCAATGACATTTCTGATTCCCGTCATACCAGCCCCAGAAAAAATTAGCCATTTATTTCTCCATTAACTTCAACACTTGCACAGGAAGATGGACCGCCGCCTTTGTATGGACCGGGATTCTTGACAACACATTCTTCACCAGAACTACTCGCCCTGCCTGTGATAAAATACGGGCCTTCCACCCTTTGATGCGCCCCATGACTCTATCTATCAGAGGATTAAAAACGCTGGCTTTAAGTCTACCTTCCACCAAAGGAACACCCAAGTATGATAACGAAACCGAAGACTTCCCAAAACCAAGAATAATCTCCATTACACTTACTCTCGCTCTTTACACCTTCGTAGCACAGAAAAAGGAGCATTTTCTTAGATTTATACATTGCCCGGATATAGCTTGGTAAGAGTCCAGAAATTTCTTCATTGCTTTAAGGGATATTTTGCTACCATTTGTGAAGATTAAGGTGTCATCTGCATATAGCAAGTGCGGAATATGTAGACATCCCCTAGAGACCGCAAATGGCCTACAAACTTGAAGATTGATCATGTTTCTTAATCCCCTACTCATAACTTCAGTTGAAAGAATAAATATACTAGGAGAAATTGGGTCCCCTTGCCTCAAACCCCTTAAGGACTTAAAAAAACCAGCCATCTCTCTATTTACCAACACTGAAAACCAACTATTAGCCCAACACTTCTCTACCAACTGAATCCACTCCCTACTAAAACCAAACTGAGCTAACACCTGAATAAGATAGTCCCAATTGACCCTATCAAAAGCTTTATCCATGTCTAACTTCAAAACAATATTCCCACCACGAATCGGCCTCTTCAATTCCCTGAAAAGCTTCGGGGCCAAGGAAATATTCTCAGCTATTTCTCAGCCCTGAACAAATGCACCTTGTTCTAGCGATATCAACCCCGAGAGAATCTGGCTAATAAGCCTTACAGCCACAATCTTAGAGAAAATCGTATAGAAATAGTTACATTAACTTCTTTGGAGACACGGATTTTGGGATTAAGCAAATAATAGATGCAGTTACTAACCTAGGGATCTTCCATCCATGGAAGAAGAAGGAGACAACGTTTAGAATGTACAAGCCAACCACGTCCCGACATGCTTGGAATAAACTGGCTGAAAAGCCATCTGGCCCAGCCGCGCTATCAGACGACATGGATTGGACAGCCAAGTGAACCTCCTGCAGCATGGGAATCTCCATTAACTTCTCATTCTGGACCTGAGTGATGGTCAGGTGGATAGATTACCGCAACTCCTGATTAGCATGACACAGAATTACACTGACAATAAGTTTAAAATGAGCCACATCAGCATTTTTGAAATCCTCCTGACCATCCACAATTACTCCTGACTCAAGCTCCACCTGACGAATGGTAGCCTTCCTTTGCCTCTCTGTAGCCGTAGCATAAAAAAACATCGTATTTTTGTCCCCTTTCATTAGCTAATTAAACTACGACTTCTGCTTCCAGAAAATTTCTTGCATTAAGCTCTAGAAACTCTAACCTATTGGAAGTATCGCTGATTTTCTTTTGCAAAAGCCCAGACCGCTCAACCGAATCTGAATTATCCCGCATTAGATCCTCCAGATTTGCCATAAGACTCTCCGCCATCTTGATCTACTCAAAAATATTCCCAAACACATCCCTATTCTAAATTTTCAGATCCTGCTTGACTTTCTTGAGTTTGGCGAGCACATTATATACCAAGTGAGCTTCCTTTACTACACCTAAGAAGGTATCATGTTTAGTCCACATTCGTTGAAAACGGAAAGGTTTTTGCCCACCATACAACTAATCTAGAGAGCTGAGAAGAAGCGGAGCATGATCTGATTGGATGCGCAACAAGTGGATGACACTAAACTGCAAGAACCTCGATGCCCAGCTAGCATTGATAAGAACCTGGTCAAGCCTTGCCCATACTCTAGAAGATCCCACCTGATTATTGCTCCAAGTAAACTTGTTCCTAGAAAAACTTACGTCTTGGAGGCCCATCGAATTAATAGCATCCACAAATTCAATAGACGAAGCCCTATCCCCAACCCTTCTACTCTTTGATTCGTCAACAATTGCATTAAAATCCTCACATATAGCCCAAGGGCCATTCATTGAAGTTGATAGAAAAGCCAAGTCCACCCATAACACTCTCCTTAAAGCCCTAACACACCTAGTATAAACAAAAGTCATATGGATTGGGGAGGAGCCACTTTGCACGATTGCCTCAACCGATAAACATTGGTCAGTTTTAAACACCATGAAACAAGAGGTAAGAGCCTTGTAGAAGACCCAGATTTTGCCTCCCTCATCACAATTTGAATAGGATGCATGAAAACCCACCGATAGCCCAGTACTAACACTTTGTTCATCACCAATCATTGGTTCGAGCAACACCACTATTGAAGGATCATACTTCCTAATAATCCTCTTTGCTGTCCTAATGGCCCATTTATTGCCAATTCTGCGGACATTCCACACTATGACCTTATCCATCCATCACACATTTGGTATTCACTGCCCTTCTCTTTAACCTTTGAAGTCTTAATCCCTTGTCCCCTTTGGCGTATAGAATTCTTTGTCTTCTTATATACTTCACTGCTCTATTCTTTTTTGTCATCATCAGCCTTCCTTAATCCCTTGTATAGTCTTGTCCTGATTCCGTTTGCTCCACTCTGAACCTTCACCCTGAACATCATCCTGGTTCTACTCCCGATCTTCTCTCTGGTTAGATATCGGGTTGCCATCATCGTTGTCCAGATTATCCTTAGTGTCATATTCCTTTCTTTTGACTGATGTAAAGTAAGGTGACAAATCGACCTCCAAGTTTGCTCTCTCCATTCCACAGAATCCACCGTTAGCTAACATACTCTGGGTTAAGTTCGTTCCACATCTATGCTCTACGCTTATATCATCCTTGCAAAACAGTTGAGTTCTGGAATTGCTAAAAACATCAATATCAGCCAGATTGGTTTCTTCTTTGTTTCCATCCTCCCCAAACACATCAGATCTTCTATTTCCATTCCCAATATCTACTTCCCAACAATGATCATTTCTATGGACATCAGTCCTATTTTGAATAGGACCTTACTAGAACGCAGGGTATCGGTTTTCCTTCCTTGTAATATCCCTCAGTTCCCTGCGAAATACACTGCTAAACCTCTCCTTCCTAGATCCCATCCTACTTTTGCTCATGTAGCTATTCTGATTATAGCTCGATGGTCCAAGTCACCAAAGGGCTGGTTGAAACTTAACATTGATGGTTCTTCAAGAGGTAATCTAGGAGAAAGTGGAGGAGTTTGTAGGGATCACTCAGGCAACCTCATTTTTGCATTTCATAGATACTACGGCTATGCTTCCAACACAATAGCTGAAGGTTAGGCCATGCTTGATGGTTTGAACATTTTCTCCAATTTGGGCGTAGCCAACATTGTGGTCGAGTCTGATTCCAAGCTTGTTATGGATGCAGTGGAGGACCTATCATCATCCTTTCCTTGGAAAATATGGTATACTATTGGATAAATTCGATTTAAAAAATCCAACCTCAATCCGCCTTTCTCCCACATCTTCCTTGAGGGGAACGCTATGGCGGATGCTCTAACTAGGCTAGCAAGTGACGGGTGCCCAGATAGAATCTTCAGAAGCCTTTCCTCTCTCCCGTGGTGTGTGAGAGGGGAGCTTGTGTTGGACAAGGCAAGCCTGGGTGCAGTTAGATCCCCCTGATCAATCGCCCTCCTCTGCCTCGGTGTTGAGAGCTTTCCTTATGTAGTTTTTGTGCAATGTCCCCTGTGGGCCCCCTTTTTGGGTCTTTTCCTTTCTCGTTTACAGATACACAATAGGTGTGGTCCCCTCTCTTTTTGTATGGACCCACCCGAAATGGCTGTAAATCTTGTTGATCAATATAAAAAACCTTTTACAAAAAAAAAGATTACATGCTACACACCTGTTGGTGGGCCGTTCCCTCAGAGATAGTATCCTCAAAGTAATTGTGAAACATATTTCCTTGAATCTCCTTTAACTGCATATTCTGATAGGACTGTTGGGGATTTGTGCTGCGAAATCACATAGATCTAGATCTAGGATAGCAATCCAATGGCGCTTAGCACACAAAAGAGAACACGCAGATTTAACGTGAAAAACCCTTTCGGGAAAAAACCACGGCACAAAGTGACAAATCTCCACTGTGAAAATAGAAATTACAAAGAGAGATGACTTACTCGATTCGAACAACCTCGAATATCACCCTTGTTACACCCTTTGATAGCCCTAGAACCCTTTAGAATACCTTTAGGAAGCCTTAGAATACTTTAGAATAGCCCTAAGGACCCCTACAAATAGTTTAGGAAACTTCACTTTCGCACCCTTGCAAAAACCGCCTTAGATTTCCTCAGTCCGCACAAGATTCGAACTCGAATCTGCGTAACCTTGACTGGTCGAGCCGAGTCCTCGACTGGTCGAGGGAGCCCCTCGACCGGTCGAGCGGCCCGAACACCAAAAAACATAAGATGCTGGACTTTAAGTGAATCAATCCTTGACTAGTCGAGATGCCCACTCGACTAGTCGAGCTAGGCCCTCAACCGGTCGAGGGACCCAAAACCCTTTTAGATTGAAGGCTTCTGACAACAATCTCCACCAAGTCTTCAATCTTCAATCATGTATCTTACTGCCCTCTTCTCTTATTTCTGTATCATAGCTTCTTGTACACACCCTGTCCTTCTTTTAAGCCATCGTCAAGCCCAGAGAAGTTACACAGAACTTGAACTTCTCTGCAAGAATGATCTAGGCGAGCATGTCTGCCAAATCAAAATTCACGTGCTCAACCACCTTTGCTTCCGTCTTTTCAAAAGGAAAGATGTAGTCTTCTTACCATCTCACCGCTACCCAATATTGCTTTTCAGGGTACTTGCTCACAACACTAACAGCCTGTGGAATAACCGGTCTAATCCAGACCATGGCATACATTGCCAACCGCATTCGAATAAGGCTCATGAGATATCCTACTTTTCCTCATCTGTTTTGGGACATGTCCTGAGGAAAACTTGAGGAGAGATGCATAAGGAACACTCTCCGGCTTTACCTAACTCATCACATCCTTGATCAATACCTACACATATGGTATTCCTCCTGTGATTACCAAAGCCTACTTCTCTTTCAGTCTCAACGCTGAGAACCATCTTTGTAGCCGCTCGATCCTTCATCCTGAATGTCCCACTTAACTGAGTCTTCAGTACATTGATTTCAAACATGTCATGATTGGCAATCTACATGTCATCAATTCCTGACTCACCATGAAGGAATCAAACCACTGCCTAGGCAACAGGTCGAACCACGACCTCTTGCAAAGTCTTTTCTTAGCCCCTTTAACTTCAAACCTCTCTGCTATACCGTCGGAGTGAATATCTCTGAGAAGTCGATCCCTTCTCTCTGAGCAAATCCCTTCACTACCAACCTCGTCCTGTATCTATTTTGTATTCTCTTGAAGATCCACTTACATCCGACCACTCTCCGACCCATTGGAAGCTCCACCCGCTCCCATATGTCGGTTTGGTACATCTATCACATCACCCATAGTCACCTTTCGCTTCTCAGCACTAGGCTCACCTAGAGCCATCTGAATAGAAGATGAATCCCCTATAATATTAAAGTCGTCCATATACTTCGCCGATATCCTGCGATCATGTCGTGTGATTCTTCTTTGTATCCCTCTCCGCACATCTCAGCCTTCCTGCCCTGCCCGCTCATGTGGTCATGCTCAGCATGCCACACATGTGCAGATATGGATTTTACTATAGCCACTGCAGCTCCACCTTTTGAAGTGCTCCCGATCAACCTGTACAAATTACCGAGTCGTTGTGCTTTCATAATTACCTGTGCCTCCTTAAATACCTTAAGAGCACCATCAATACCTGTATACTTGCATCTTTTTGCATCAAGTACACCAAGAGAAATCAGATTCTGCTTCAAGTCAGGAACATGCCTAACATCAGTCAAGGTATACTCCACCCCATCAAACATCTTAATGCGCACCGTACCAACAGCCACAACATTACAAGAAAAGCCATTGCCCATAAACACTTGTCCACCATCGTACTCCTCGTAGCTGGTGAACCAACTCCGATGAGGAGTCATGTAAAAAGATGCCCCTGTGTCTATCATCCACTCATCCTTACGATCATCGTATGGCCACCTCATATTAGAGACAGACAAAACATCACCATCACATCTACTCAATCCATTTGATGTGGCAGCGTTGGCCTCCCTATATGAAGCCTCAGAATCTTCCCTATTAGATTTAGGATTTTCACAATCCTTCTTCACATGTCCTTCCATCCCACGATTCGAGCACTTTACCTTTCCTTTGCCCTTGCCCCTGGATTTAGATCTAGAACCTGAAGAACTTGTACCTTATTCAAAATTCATACCCCTTGTAAGCAATGCCTCAGAAGATATCCCCATGTCAATGTTAAGCTTTCTTATAGCCTTCCCGTGAAGAGCCGAGATAACAGTGTCGACACTCAGGGTTTTATTCGTGGAGCACATTGTGTCCTTGAATGACTCATAAGACGTAAACCAACTTATTAAAGTTGTTGATGTGAGCCTCCAGATCTTCACCCTTTGTCATCTTGAAGTTATATCACTGCCGCTTCAAGTGTAGGCGATTTTCAGAGGATTTTTTTTCATAGACATACTCTAACTTCGCCCATAACTTAGCCGCAGTTTTCTCCCTCATGACGTTATAGAGAACCTTATCTGTGAGACATAAACAGATCAATGTTAAGGCCTTCTTATCAAGAGTATTCCAATCATCATCAGTCATAGTAGACTATCGCTCCTCAAGAGCACCATCTTCGCCTTACTTAATTAAGGAACTAATCATCTTGATCTTCCATAATTCAAAATTATTTTTTCCTGAGTACTACTCAATCTCATACTTAGTACTTTCTATTATTACTAATCATACAGATTCAGATCTGTGCCTCAACAATTGCTTTGATACCACTTGTTGGGTATTTGTGCTGCAGAATCACACAGATCTAGATCTAGGATAGCAACCCAATGGCACCAAGCACACAAAAGAGAACACGCAGATTTAACATGGAAAACCCTTTTAGGAAAAAATCACGGCACAAAGCAAAACATCTTCCCTATGAAAATAGAAATTACAAAGAGAGAGGACTTACCCGATTCGAACAACCTCGAATCTTACCCTTGTTACACACTTTGATAACCCTAGAACCCATTAGAATACCTTTAGGAAGCCTTAAAATACTTTAGAATAGCCTTAGGGACCCCTATTTATAGTTTAGGAAACTTCTTTTTCGCACCCTTGCGAAAACTACCTCAGATTTTTGTAGTCCGCATAAGATCCAGACTTGAATCTGTGTAACCTCAACTTTTCGAACCGAGTCCTCGACTGGTCGAGCGGCTTGGACACCAAAAAACATAAGACACTGGACTTTGAGTCGAGCAATCCTCGACTAGTCGAGATGCCCACTCAACCAGTCGAGAGACCTAAAACCCTTTTAGATTGAAGGCTTCTGACAACAAGGACTGGGTGTATGGCAGCATCCTAACATCTCTGTCTCGCCACTGTTCAAACCTAGTTGACCTATACTTAACACAACTTGAAGAGACTGCACACTAGCTGTGTACAAACAGTTCATGTTTGGACTCAGAACGTCACCCCACATCGGCTAACTACTCCACATCTGATCTTCACATTAGTCCTCAGAGACCTGTCTGGTTTCTTGGGGGATCAGTACCAAACACCCCTGATAGCCCTCCCTGAAACTACCCGATTACGTCTAACCTTAAACACCTCCTAAAGCACTATCACCTAAGGATGCTAGTATAAGCTGATCTGTTACCCTCTCCGCCTCAAATCTACAAATTGCATTCGTGCATTGAGCGTCCCTAGCTACCCTATTCACCATTTTGCCTTGACTGCCCCCATCCACAATATGTTGTTGATCCCCACATCTGATTTCCCCCATATCTTCTTTAACGCTATCCATATCCTTATCCCCCAAAGAATCATTGTGAATATCTACCACTCCTTCAGAGACCTTACGACAAGCATCTACCAGGACCCCTGAAGGGCCATGAAAACGCCTGGTAACCCACTCCCTAGTGCTCTCTTTAGTAGACTTAGAAATGGATGGAGAGCATCCATAGTTGAATATAAAGGTTCCAACTCTTCTATTATAGGATAACTCTTCCCCAAAACTGACAATCCCAACACTTAGTTGAAGCTAACACTCGGACGAGGAAGAACCTTTATTCTTGCAAAAGCCTGGAAATATCCAAATCTAGAATTAGAATCAATCTAAATAATCATACCAAAAAATCTTTCCAGATAAATAAATACCGATTCAATCCGGGCCAGCGCCGGAATCCCGAATAGCCATATCCAAACTCCATCTCCCCCAATAACCTCTTTTTTCGTCCATTGCTCCACCGACTACAGCCCCATCTCCCTGTGCAGATCACCATTACCACGAAAATCCTCCATTTCTCCTTTGCTCTTAAATGTCAACAAAATTTTCATAGAAGACATCCTCACAACCTCCACTACTGCTACTCTAAATGGAGACGACCTCAATCCGTCTTGAATCTTTCTTATCCGGACATCCTAGTCCACGATGGTGAACTCCCTAAAGCTTTTGAACATAATAGGGCTAGGCCTCTTCAACGGCTTAGAAATCACCTCCGCATATGCACGATCCGGAGCCCCCTCCTCTGCTTGATTATGAGAAGGAGGATGGGATGCCTCAGCTTCTTTCATCTCAAATTTCTTTCTCGCCCAATCTATGTGCACCGAAGGAGGATGGGATGCCTCATTCATCCCAAATTTCTTTCTTGCCCAATCTATGTGCACCACCCTTCCATCTATTCTTCTCTCATGAAGACAGTGAATAACATTCAAGGCATCCTGTTCATAGCAAAATCGTATGAATGCAAAGCCACGAGATCGATTGAGGGTTCGATTCCATGGGATAAACACATCAGCAAGCTTGCCAAAACGCCCAAATATACGATCAAGATGGTCTAATGTTGTGTCGAAAGTTAGGTTAGCCAAAAGACAGAGAACTTGGATCTGGAAGAACGCGATTTCCTGGGAGACACCCTCTCCACCAACTCTTCCTTTTCCTTTCCTCCATTATATCGTCAATTTTTTAGTCATGCTTCTAATAATATGATTATTTTGGCATATCATCAGCAAGCTATGTGTACAATGGATTAGTAACGTAGTGACACCTATGTTAAACATGTGACTCTCCTGCATTTAAAAATGAAAAAAAGAAAAAAAAGAAAAATAAAAAAAGAAAAAGAGAGGATTGACAATCTCAGCAAAAGGGAGAGATTGCAAAACTCAACAAAACTACTGAGTATTTTAAATCCACATGGATGCCAAATACTTCCTAATCTATGCTGTTAAACTACCCATATGGAATCCTGATCCACTCTAATACCCTCCCAAACCCGTCAATCCACACTTCTAAATGACCCCTAAGTTTCTTGTTATAAACAAGGATTCATTTGAAATGAATGTAGGGATGTAATAATGTATGAAAATTCATGCCTCAAAATTTGGGACCCAAATTGGCAAGTCCCGACTCCGAATTCTAGGTCATGATGTAATAATTTAAGCATTTACAACCATCATATCCTCAAATTGCATAACATCAAACCGTGCATTTATTAAAATACTCAACATTTTTATTACAATAATTCAAACTCTTTTATGAGTTTTCTATTATATATTTTTTTACACAATTGGAAAAGAAACTAAGGCCAAACAGACAACTCGATCTCTGCTCTGCTTCACTCCCTATCTAAACTCTGTACCTTGTAAAACTATCTAAATTGGCACTACAAGAAAGCATGCCTTTAGCCTTGGTTTAAAACTATGGCTAAAAGGTTAAAATTTAAGGCTAAAGCCTTTAGCCTCGGTTTTACCTCAGTTACCCAAACCAATGTTGTAACCCCCATGGTTAAATGCTTTAGCCTCGATTTTGGCTATCGAGGCTAAAATGATTTCTAGTGTCAATTCTTCAACCAAGGCTAAAAGAGCATTTTTAGTTTCGGTTGTCTTGAACCTAGGCTAAATCTAGTTTTTAACCTCGATTCTCAATAACTAAGGTCGAAGCCTTTAACCATAGAGGTTGTAGCATCATTTTGGGTAATGAAGGCAAAACCAAGGCTAAAGATGGATTTAACCTCTATTTACATCGACCGAGGCGAGATCCAATTTTAATTCTTAATAACTGAGGCTAAATCTAAAATTTACACTAGTTCTTAATAATTAGGGCAAAATCTTATTTTTTTGCCTCAGTTGATACGAACAGAAGGTAAATCCATCTTTAGCCTTGATTGGTTTATGCCTACCGAGGCTAACAATGTATTGCCTCAATTACAAATTGTGGCTAAAAGTGTTTAATTTTTATTAAATATTTGTTTGAATAAACCTGTACATGTTTCACCTATTCAACCTATATATTCATTCATTCAAACCAATTATTCATTTCTATCCATCATATCATTCATTCGGTTCAATCATTCATCAATATTGAGGTGGCCTATGCAAATGGTGTTATTGTTTCTGAAATTGCACGTGGAGGGCACACGGGCTATGTGCGAAAGCTTGGTAGAGCCAAGGAATAATGGCTGTCCTAGAGAGGCCATGATTAGGACCAAGTAAATTTTTTTCCTTTTAAACACAATTGCCAACTAGTCTATAAATAGAGGGTCCAATTGCATGGACTATAAAAGATGTGGCAATTAAGTAACTAGTCTATAAACATAATAGTGTTCATGTGTGTGTGGGATGTTCTACTTATCAACTCCTAGCATTCATGTAATCATGCATACATATAATTAAATATTCAATCACATAAGCATATAATTAAATAAGTACTCAAATAATAATCCCAAACGCAAACATATATAGTGGTTTATTTTTCCTACCCCACTCTCGACGGACGCACTCAACCCATAAGTATACTAGATTTTACTATCGAAGGTTTTAAATCAGGTTCAACTCTAACCTTTACAACTTTACACAAAGACCCTAGCGTATACTCCTGTCGGCAGTTCCCACAAAAGACTTGAGTTAGTTTTCTATTGGCTAACCAACAACCTTGGTCTTAATCCAATGACTTACGTTTACTCTCCTGAAGGTTAACACGTACACACCCATATACGATGGCCTACACAAGGACTTTAATTCAAGTCCTACACAAGAACCTAGTCGAGTTTGGCAATTTAAACTCTTATACTCAATCTTATACCATAAAGAGTATACATGACAACTTAATTTTCGGATTGAGCCCCTTTTGTAGCCCCTTCTTGGGCTGCTTAATCGATGTTCTCCTGTACTTCAATCAACTCTCATCTACTCCCATGATCATGATGCTGATGCGTTGTCAATGCTTTTGCTCAAGAATCAAACACCTTGTATGCGATACTCTGATGTGGTGACCAAGGTGATGGGAAGTAGGGTGAATCTTGTACAACTAATGAAAACTTGTAAGGCCTAGGGAATTCACCAAGAAGAGTCTTCTAGAGAATTTAGACAATGATATACCTATAAAACTTGGGTCTAAACTCTACAAAATTGTGAAGATTAAGTTTATCTTCAACATTGAGGTTAAAACCTCATTAGAGTGGTAAAGCTCAAGAAGATTAATCAAATCTCATATAATATGATGCTTAGGATGTAGGATATGACTGGGGATTCACCCAAGCTTCAATTCCACCAAAACCCTTCTCATATGCCCAAAGACCAGTTCTTCTTTATAAATAAATCAAGTTCCAACAGTCATAAAATGGACAGAATCGGCTAGTCTGCGGTCGCATCAAATTAAGTTTTGGTTGCACTGAATTAGATAAGAAAGCCACTGGACAAACTTAGGCACTTTTGGTCGCACCAAACATGTTCATCTGTGGAACCGAATGTGGCACTCAGCTGCAACCGAATTAGCCAAAATTTTGCCTCAGCATGATGTCCTGTTTTAACCATTTTCGGTGGATTTGGAGAGACCGAAGGTTGTTAAAATTGTGTAGTTTTTCCAGTAACACTAGACCTCTAAAGCCAATCTAAGGATGGTTAATTTAGGATCATGTCTTAAGGGATGATCAATGTATAAAAGGTTTACCTATTGAGTTTAAGATAATATAGAGGTTTAGGTTGTTTTGGATCAAGGGTTATGGTCACCAAGGCACCTTATATACCTATTTTTTTGCTCCTTGATGCTCCACCTCCACTTGTGTCTCCAGTCTTCATCTTCTAATGGTTTAATCAACTACATGACATAATGGACTCATGTGATTGGCAAACAAGGCGCATAAATTAGTGCACTAATAGTTTCACATACAATAACCTCTACGTTGATGACATAACCTAAAGGTAGGGCCGTCGTAAATCAGGTCCTAATGTCTCTTCTATCCTCCCTCATCCACTCCTCTACTCGCTACTCCAATTGTTTCTCGCGCTTCTCCACCAACTCCCCCACCTGCTTGTTCATCTTCCGCCATAATTCCTCAGTCTCCCTCTGTAGTTCGCCAGTTGTGGCTCTTGCACCCAATAACGTGTTGAAATTATAGGTATTGTACTAATACCACAAAGCCAGGAACTTAGAGATATGGCCAAGTCCTAGGGGGAGGGGGTGAATAGCACCTTTTAAAAAAAAATTTCAATTAAACAAATTAATCCACATAGGCAAGGTGTTGTGTGTGCAAGGTCATAGACTATTAAAGGTATGAATTGTATATGAACACAAGTTTATGAAGTGAGATAGTTATATTTATTGAGACAATGATTCAAAGACATAGCATACCATCTATCTATTCATGTATCTATAGAATAAAAATCAAGATAAAGCATAAGTAGAGAATCATCACACATTGCACAACACAACGAAATATAGTAGTTTGGCGAATTGCCTAATCCACTCTCTAATGACGAACGCAAACTCAAGATTTTCAAATTTCACTATCTCACATGGTTTTCAATAGGTTCATCATAAACCATTACATCCTACACAAGGACTCACACGTATACACCCATCGGAGGCCTACACATGGTCGTACGAGTTTGGATCTCAGACTCTCAATTTGTCTTACACAAGAACTAATCCACGTACGTACCCGCCGGTGGCCTACACAAGGACTTAACTTGAGTTTGCGTCTCAAACTCCAAACACAAATATTCACAAGAATAGAGTTTCAAAATGGACTCTACAATATACTCTTAATAGATTGTGTAAGTGCTTGTATTTGAAGCACACTTGGGGTTGTCAAATTTCAAAACAAAATGTTAAGTACAATCGGCACCTCATGAAGTCGGCTCAACATTGTGAGACAAGAGGACTTGGCAAGGTTTTAGATAAAGACCAAGTATATGTCAACCAGTCGATTGTATGACCTTAGAAAGACCCTAGGTTTAGTGTTTTTCAAATATGACTTTAAATGGCTTATGTACAGTGTAAATTTATTGAAGTTCGGCCAGCCCAACCTCAGGTTCAACCAACCCAACTTCATTCGGCCAGCCTAACAATATTTGATCAAAAATATAGCGGCTTAATATAATTTCATTACTAGTTTAGCAAGCCCAACCTTGGATTCGGCCAACCTGAAGCATTTTCAGGCAAGTTTCCAGCAATGGAATTCTTCAAAATTTTATGGGATTTGGCCTGCCGAATTTTGGCTCAGGCCAACTGATTTTTTTATTTATCTTATCCCGCACAATCCGATAGCTGTTAGAACATAATCGTTGGAATTCGGCCAGCCGAACCTATTCTTAGGCTGACCGAATTTTCAAATCCTTTGGATATAAATAAAGGCCTTTTCTCATTCATTTTAACGAAAAAATTCAGAGAAAATCCTCCACAAAGTCAGAGAGAAAGTTAGGCCCTTCTAAAGTTGTTAGTGCGGTACTTTTTATTTTTGTTTAGCCTATTCTATTATTTTTCTCAAGATTGTTTTAAACGTGATTAAGAGAGTAATCATGTTTAAAATACTTTAGAACCCTATATTCTTTCTGGTTGTGCAATATACTGCTACATTGACACTCAAGAAAGAAGATTGTTATAAGAAGCCTCAACTTCAATTCGCCATACTGAAGATAAGTACTGTTTTATTATTTGGGTTTTTAAGATAGCCCGAAAATCTTAAGAGGTTATTAAGATGAACCTATGAAAACCTTGATCTAGTGTAAGCCAAAATTGCGAGGGTGGTAATTTTGGGAGTAGAGTAAGGTGTGATTTGTGCATCGAACTACTATAATTTCTTATGAATTTGTGGTGATTGTATTATTTGGTTCTCTATTTCCTTTTCATTTTTAAAAGATTGTTTCCGAGGACATCATCATATAAGGTTGTCTTGCCTAAATTAATAGGTGAAAGTTGTCGAATTAATTGGAATCAAGATTTCAATACATTGTGGGATTGAGATTTTTATTTCTACATTTTACTTGAAATTTGATACTATCCTATTCACCCCTCTCCTAAGACATTTATAGCTTGTCCTTTTAGTTTGGATGAATCCCTTAACAACACTTGTCTTGAGATGCTCGTTTAAACTTTTTTTTTTTTTTGAGATGCTCCTGTCAGAGAGATGCTCCTTTAAACTTAAATTGACTTCTCTCATTCATTTTAACAAAACAATTCAAAGAAAATTCGCAAGTCAAAGAGAAACTCGGGCCCTCCTAAAGCTATTAGTTCGGTACTTTTAATTTTTGTTTAGCTTATTCTATTATTTTTCTCAAGATTGTTGTAAATGTGATTAATAGAGTAATTTACACTTAGATTAAGAAGTAGATAATAGAATCTATGGCAGTTAGGGTTTTCATTCTTTAAAATACTTCAGAATCCTATATTCTTTCTGGGGTTTCTAGGGCTTGCAAGAAGCCTCAACTTCAATTTGTCGTACTGAAGATAAGTATTGTTTTATTTTTTGGGTTTTTGAGATAGCCCGAAAATCTTTATGGTTTTTTATTGTGGTGAGCCCGTAAAATCACAATAGGGGTTTTGTTGTGATAGGCCGTGAAAATCACAAGAACTATAAGAGGTTATTAAGTTGAACTTGTGAAAACCTTGATATAGTGTAAGCCAAAATTACGAGAGTGGTAATTTTGGGAGTAGAGTAAGGTTTGATTTAAGCATTGAACCACTATAATTTCTTATGCATTTGTAGTGATTGTATTATTTGGTTCTCTATTTCCTTTTCGTTTTTAAAAGATAGATTCCAAGGACGTTATGAAATAAGGTTGTCTTGCCTAAATTAATAGGTAAAGGTTGTCCTACGAATTAATTGGAATCAAGGTTTCAATACATTGTGGGATTGAGATTTTTATTTCCACATTTTACTTAAAATTTGGTACTGTCCTATTCACCCCCATCCTAGGACATTTATAGCTTGTCCTTTTAGTTTGAATGAATCCCTTAACAACACTTGTCTTGAGATGCTCCTTTAAACTTAAATCGACTTCTCTCATTCATTTTAACAAAATAACTCAAAGAAAATCCTCCTTAAAGTCAGAGAGAAACTCAAGCCCTCCTAAAGCTATTAGTGTGGAACTTTTAATTTTTGTTTACCTTATTCTATTATTTTTTCTCAACATTGTATTAAACGTGATTAAGAGAGTTATTTGTACTCTGATTGAGAAATAGATAATAAATCTACGACAATTAGGGTTTTCATTCTTTAAAATACTTCAGAACCCTATATTCTTTCTGGTTGTGCAATCTACTACTACAATGGCACTCGAGAAAGAAGATCACTGCAAGAAGCCTCGACTTCAATTCACCATACTGAAGATAAGTACTGTTTTATTATTTGGGTTTTTGAGATAGCCCGAAAATCTCTGGGGATTTTTATTGTGGTGAGCCCGTGAAAATTACAATAGGGGTTTTGTTGTAATATCCCATGAAAATCACAAAAACTATAAGAGGTTATTAAGGTGAAACTATGAAAACCTTAAAATAGTGTAAGCCAAAATTATGAGGGTAGTAAGTTTGGGAGTAGAGTAAGGTGTGATTTAAGCTTCGAACCACTATAATTTCTTGTGCATTTGTGGTGATTGTATTGTTTATTTCTCTATGTCCTTTTCATTTTTGAAAGATTGATTCCAATGACGTTGTGAAATAAGGTTGTCTTTCCTAAATTAATAGGTGAAGGTTGTCCTACGAATTAAATGGAATCAAGGTTTCAATGCATTGGGATTGAGATTTTTATTTCTGTGTTTTACTTGAAATTTGGTACCCCCCCCCCCCAAGGACATTTATAGCTCATCCTTTCAGTTTGGTTGAATCCATTGACAACACTTGTCTTAAGATGCTCCTTTAAACTTAAATCGACTTATCTTCAACTCCCATGATCGTCTACCTTGAAAAATGTGTACTCATAAATGTGCTAAGGTATAGGGAGAAGGGATGGTGCATGAATCTCCTATAACTAGGGTTAGTTGTTTCTAAGTAGGGGATTCATCTAAATGGGCATCCTAGGCTTTTAGACAGATGGTTTTCCTAGGGAATCAGAGTTTTAATCCTAAAGGATGCAAGAGATCAAGCACATCCTTAAGTAGAGCTTGGAATGCTCATTCAAGATGATGAATCACATGAGATGTGACATGATATTAAGATATATAAAGTCTAAAATAGAAGATTAAATGAGGAAAACACTTAAGACTCTTGCTCTATCAAAGAACCATTAACTTGCAAATGAGCCAAGAGATCCAATATATAGATGTGTGAAGCAACGAATTAGAAACGGCTAATTGTCGGTCAAACCTATGGCATGTTGGTTCGATTGATAGGGGTTATCGGTTGGATTGACCCAAATTGATAGCCCCGATAGTTCAATTGATTTCAAAGAACCATTAACTTGCCATTTTCGATTGAACTGATAATGGTCTAGGTCGATTGCAAAATGGAGTTTAGTGATTACAGTTGCATGTGTGCATTCTAACACCGCTTTTCTTTTCTTTTCTTTTTTGTTTGCTTCTTGGGTTTTTGTTTTGGTATCAAGAACATGAATTTGAGTGGTCTTTGGAGGAGGAGAAGCAGTCTCTCTTGAAGAAACTTGCATTATTTTAGGGCCCTCTTTTTTGTTTTTTCTTACTTTCATTTCATCTTTTGGGTTTTGTTTTGATTGGGTTTGAGTGGTTTAGGAGTATGATTAGATCATTTTGGGAAATGGCTATGATCAATATAAAGAGATCTTTTCTTTCATAAAGAAACTTCCATTGTTCTTTGCCCTTCTATTTCTCGTTTGGCAATGTGAAGATGGGTTTGAATGGTTGGGAAGAAGATTCCCTTACTAGAAATGTGGAGGATGGATATGAAGAGTTTTTTAAAAACCCCTTGAAAGAACAATCTCGTATTTCAAGGGCCCTTCCGTTTTCTTTTGGGTTTGTTTTCACACCATGAACATGGTTTGAACGATAGGTGTAGAGCCTTTTGAAATATGGGTTCTGATACAAATGAAAATTCTGCTATGTTAAACTTCCATTGTTCTAAAGAAGTCATTTTTCCTCTTTGGGATTCCAATTTAGCACCCAAAACATGGTTTTGCCTTGTTTTGGAGGAACAGACCCTTTTAGGAGATGGGTCTTGGTGAAAATTGTGGTTTCTACTTTTATATTGGGAAAGGTCCATTTCTCTAAAGCCCCTTTGCTTAGATTTTTTTTTTTTCCCAATAACCTGAAGAATGGAGTTACAATATGATTAGGTTTTTGGGAAGCTATTCTAATATTTTTCTCAACCATTCAAAGATCTTTACTACCCATATATAATTTATTCTACGTCGTTGCTTAGGTTTTTCCCTTGGTAATTCTCATGAATATGTGAATAGCGTTTCACTTTTTTTAAAAAGAAAACAAAAAAGAAAAGAAAAAAAAAAGCACTTCATTTATATATCAGAAAGGATTTGGATGTACATCCTACAACTCATAGACACTCATTCGGGTCGACCCTGCTACAAAAAGGTTGGGGTGACCTATCGTAAGATGCCACTATGCAGGAAAAACTAGCTACGAGTTATATGCAACGGTCCATATCGATCCAAGACCGACCTTATCTAGAAAAATCATGCCTTTAACCTGCATCGGAAGGGAAGCCAATTGAACATGCAGGGCTGTCAATTGTGTCCCACTCCCTACCCGTGCCATTCCATCT
Source organism: Magnolia kwangsiensis (assembly GCA_037074715.1). Taxonomy (NCBI): domain Eukaryota; kingdom Viridiplantae; phylum Streptophyta; class Magnoliopsida; order Magnoliales; family Magnoliaceae; genus Magnolia; species Magnolia kwangsiensis. The sequence goes on from CM073582.1 coordinate 20,075,758, forward strand.
GCTGGGCCATTGCCTTCGCGGAATATGTGATTGAAGGAAAAGGTTCCCGACTGCTTGAAGATTTTGATCCTTGCTACCCATGGTTTCCATCTCCATGGGCACACAGTTTTTCCAACAAGAATGTTAGTTACCATCTTCAAATCCGATTCTACTATGACCTTGTTCATCCCTTTCTGTAAGCATAACACCATTTTTTTATGTATAGCACGCAATTTAGCAAGGTTATTCGAACCAACACCATAACTTGTGGAGAAGGCGAAAATAGATGTGTCATTATCCTTTCTACATATGCCGCCTCCACCTAAGATACCGGGGTTGCCCCTTGCGGACCCATCGACATTTAGTTTAACTGAACCCGGAGTAGGTTGCTTCCACTTGATCACAATTGGGCAAAACTGGCGCTGACAGCTAACAGGGGAGCTGGAACTATTTCTATGCCAAATAGAGGGGTGGATCAGTTCTTGAAAATTCTGAATTACCTAGGAGGCCCACCATTTAATTTGGGCAATGGATTTTTTGGCGTTCATCGCGATATCCCCGAACGTTGCTTCGTTTCTAGCCCTTCACAGTTCCCATAGAATGTTTTATTGGTATCTTTTGTGCATTCATTCATTGAATGGGATCTTGTTTTTATTATTATTATTTTTTTCAATGAATGCTATTCTCATTGATTACCGTGCATGCATAGACTAATGAGTCTATGGATCTATCTTAACCTGTCAATTTTTGCAACTGATCGATACCTCAATCAGTGTCGATGATTTTAAAAGCTGATGATGGTCAATTCAAATTCCCAAAAACTAGCCACTCATGTTACAACAAACTAAAAATAGGAAAGCCAAACATCATCATCTTTGTCACTCATGTTACAACAAACTAAAAATGAGTTTAAAAGCTGATGATGGTCAATTCAAATTCCCAAAAACTAGCCACTCATGTTACAACAAACTAAAAATAGGAAAGCCAAACATCATCATCTTTGTCACCTAAAGCGCAAATGCAGTTTCAGTTTAGATCTCTTCAACCATAAAACTAACCATCATCATCATTGTCACCTAAAGCGCAGAAGAAGTTTCAGTTTAGATCTCTTCAACCATAAAACTAACCACAAATCAAGAGCAGCTAAGATGGCAATTTGGTCTACTACCACTACAAGAAATACAAACCACTCATGCCATTATCTGAGCCGACCTCATGTAAAGGCTGTCCACAACTTTCCCGATGCTGGAAATTGTGTCCAGAGTTGTAGGGAATATTGCGTCTGTCTTGGGATCATCAAAGATGATGAGGCACCCAGCGCCCTGATCTTTTTTCTTCTTTTTTTTTCCAAAAGAAGGCCCTATGTCGGCCCTGAATCTATTCAACCACAAAAAGAGAATTTACAATTTGGGAAGGCCCAGAGAAATAGGATTGGGCCCGCCTATCATGAAGAGCTGAACAAAAAAGGCTAACCGACTGACTGAAAGGAAACGAGCGGCTACGAGACCCAGAGCCCTGATCTAAGGTGCCAGCGGACTTCTTGAATGGTATATTATTAATTCATGTTATATGCTCTTTTATGGTGATTCCAATGCATTAGGACCTTTGTTCACTTAGTGTGATTGTTTTCTTGTTCAATGTTCTTTACAAGATTTGATTAATGAAACTCTTATGATTGCTGGCCATGTCTTAAGGGGCAATGCATATTTTTTTCTAAAGGGAAATGCATCCATACTATAGTGGCATTGCCTTCATGGATGAAGGGTACAGGTTTTACTACAAGGGTAGGTGAAAGAAATAGAAGGAGAAAATTAAAGGCCACTCCCAAGTTAGAGCTTAGAGAAACAATAGTTAAGCAAAATGCTTTCTGCAATTTATTCTTCAAAGCTCCCGATTTACCAGTGACAGTTCCATGACTATGAGGTTATGTGGTTAGTGATCCTCCTTTGTTAGCTAGATGACACCTTTTTGAAGAAGTAACTGTACTTTTTTTTAACACCCACTCACACCCCCACGCACACCAACCAATCACACCACAATGGGTTATTAAACCCATGACCTCTTGTTGAAACTATTGTGAGTCAACCACTAAGGCATGTGTAAGGACCCTTTTTGAAAAAGCAAGTGTACTTGATTTGTTTCTAGATTGCTTTAGTTCGGTAGTGTGGAGTGCTCTACCTCAATTACTGAGGCTTACTTCTCATTCTGTTTGCATATATTTATCACAGAGTTGACAGTCAAGTTTTATCTTCAACCCAATGCAACCATTTGCTTTTTTTAATCCACTGTGTGTCGAGGAGCATAGAATGTTTCCTCTATTTACACCGATCCTTCCCATAGATGCACCCTCTGTTTCTTTCTTTTATATATATATATATATATATATATAGGTACTATTGTATTAAAAGGAAGTTCTAAGAAATCTATGTATCTATCAATAACAGTGAGTATAGATATGAGTTCCCTATCTTACCAATGTATTTGTATATATTGATGAGAATTTCCTTTGGCAAGCAGAAAAGAAAGGGCTTGTAAAAAATGATTGAAAAAGCCAAGCAAAAATGTACAAGGTTCGCAAACTAGAATCAAGTGGATTAAAAATCCAATCCAGCAGAAGATGGATGCACTACATTTTCTAAGGACTGCATAGGACAAAATTACATTTTCTGAGGACCACTAATCGCCAAGCAAAGTCTACTTGGCATTTTCTTTGTTGTCAAAAAAGAAAAATGATCTGCTTATTTTTTGGATGTCAATCTATTAATTGGAAAATCTGAGAATAGAAGGTTGCAAATTGTACATAATAGAAGCTGAAACTGTACACTGTTGTTAGGAATATCTACTTGGGGATGGCATCCCCAATAAAATTTAAACCAATATATGCATATTAAAGTGAACATTATATAAAAATCGAGAGGAGCTGAAAGTTTTTCTGTATTTGAGACAACCCAATGGGGTTGAATATATACAGATTACAACCATCTATACAAGGGAAACAATAAACTCAGAATCCTCTACCTATGGAAATAACTGTACAAGGTATACAAGATATACAAGGTATGTGAGCTGTCTAACATCCCCCCTCAAACTAATGTTAGTCATCGACAAGTAATAATTTGCCAACTAGAAAAGAGTGACGTGTAGAAGTGAGGGACTTGGTGAGAATGTAGGCAATCTGATCATGGGATGCAACATGTGGAAGAGAAATGAGCCCAGAAATTTTTCGCGGATAAAGTGACAGTCAACTTCAATATGCTTCGTCCGTTCATGAAAAACTGGGTCAGAGGCAATCTGAATGGCACTAAGATTATCGACATGGAGTGGAGTAGGATTCTTTAGAGGAATGCCCAAGTCTGAAAGAAGTCCACGTAACCAGACGAGCTCACTACACGCAGCGAACATCGCCCAATACTCAGCTTCTGTGCTCGATTTGGAAACAGTGACCTGCTTCTTACACTTTCAAGAGATGAGAGAAGTGCCGAGAAAGACATAATAGCCAGTGGTAGATCTTCGTGTGAGAGCACAACCTGCCCAATCAGCATCCGAATAAGCACGAAGGTCCAGAGTCGCCGTGGAGGAGAAGAACATGGATCGATCTAGAGTTCCATGAAGATATCGTAGGATGCGCAACACCGCAATCATATGAAGAGTCCGAGGAGCAAAAACAAGTTGACTGACAACTTGGACAACGTAGGCAATATCAGGGTGAGTCATAGTTAAGTAAACCAGACTCCCAACCAAACGGTGGTATAAGTCAGGCTGTGCAAGTAGATCACCATCGTCACGGCCATAGTGAACGTTAAGTTCTAATGGAGTTTGAACTGTCTTCTGATCTGTCAATGATGCCAAGGTGAGAAGATCCTTGGTATATTTATGCTGGCTTACTAAGGTCCCACGGTTGGAACGTGAAAATTCAAGTCCAAGAAAGTATGTTAGATGGCCGAGATCTTTTATCTTGAAGGATGACTACAGAACTTCCTTTAAAGTTGAAATGCCAGTAGCATCGCTACCAGTCAGGAGGAGGTCGTCAACATAGACCAGAATAATGACAATTCCGTGAGCAGTGGTGCGCAAAAATAAAGATGGGTCATAACCACTTTGAGTAAAGCCAGCACCCGTAACAACATCGTGAAAGCGTTGGAACCATGCCCGAGGTACCTGTTTGAGGCCATACAGGGCTTTCTTTAGGCGACATACCTTATTGTCAGGGATCAAAGAGCCAGGAGGAGGTTTCAAATATACGGTTTCTTGAAGGTCTCCATGAAGAAAGGCATTTTTCACATCCATCTAAGCGAGTGGCCATGAGCGAACAGCAGATATAGCCAAAAGAGTACAGATAGTTTTCATCTTGGCCACGGGAGTGAAAGTCTCATCATAATCAATTCCGTATTCCTGTTTGTATCCCTGAGTGACAAGTCGAGCCTTATATCGATCCAATGATCTATCCGACTTGAGCTTGACAGAATAAATCCATTTGCTACCAATTAGCTGTTGGTCAGAAGGTCGAGTGACAATGTCATATGTATGATTATCATCTAATGCCTTAAGTTCTTCTGCCATAGCCTTCTTCCAACAATCATGAGTAGCTGCCTGAGAGTATGAAGCAGGAATAGAAACAGTATTCAGAGTAGCATTCATGGCAGACATAGAGCATATCAAGCGATCAGGCGCTCGATGTTCACGAGCGGAACAACGTATCGAGATAGGTTCGGGATCTGTAACAGGTACAGTAGGTTCAAGTTGAGTAAGAGGTGGTGAATTTGTACGTGGTCGACGTGAGTAAACCTGCAACGGACGAGGGAGAGTACTTGAGAAAATTGGAATTTCTGGGAAGGCGGTTAAACTAGGAGAGTTTGGAGTGTGTGGAGGAGGAAGAGATGAATGAAAGGCAATGTGTTCAAGAAAAACAACATGTCGTGAAACCCGAACACGACGGGAAACCGGATCGTAATATTGAAAACCCTTCTGAGTTTCCCCAAATCCCAAGTACATACATTTAACTGATTTTGGAGGTAGTTTGTTATGTTCATGTGAAGCCAGGTGAACATAACAGATACAAACAAAAACACGAAATGTGGAATATGCAGGAAGTAAGCTGGTGAGAACAAAGTAGGGAGATTTATTGTTCAGAACTTTGGTTGGCATCCGATTAATCAAGTAGACGGAATGTAACACTGCTTCCGCCCAGAAAGAACGAGGAACGCTCATAGCTGTCATCAAGGTGTTGGCAGTTTCAACAATATGACGGTTTCTTCGTTCAGCCACCCCGTTCTGTTGTGGAGTATCAGAACAGGTGGTCTGATGAATAATCTCATGACCTTGAAGAAATGTACAAAAATCGGTTGAGAGATATTCCCCCCCTGAGTCAGAGCGCAGAGTTTGGATTGGAACCCGAAATTGAGTCTCCACCATAGAGTGAAATAACTTGAATTTTTCAAAAACCTGTGACTTCGATTATAGAAAATAAATCCAAGTATAACGTGTGAAATCATCAATGAATATAACATAGTATCGTAACCCAGAGAGAGACATAATTGGTGAGGGACCCCAGACATCCGTATGTACAAGTTCAAACATAGAAGATGATTTTATAGTACTTAGAGAAAAAGGAACACACTTACTTTTTGAAAGACAACAGGAAGAACAAGAATAATCTAAATCATTTTTATTAAGAGAAATATTCTCTAACATGCCAGACGAAATTAACTGAAGTAACTGATCGGAATGAGGATGACCCAGGCGAAAGTGCCACAGTTTTCACAATTTATTTGCCAAAAAAAATATCTGATGAAGATGGTGAAAAGAATGAACGAGCTGGAGTGACAGATGGATCAAAATCCAGGACGTACAGATGACCATGCCGCCTACCCTTCCTAAGTACCTTCCCCGTTGTCAGATCATGCACAAAACAACAGTTGAAAAGAAATATGACTAAACAGTTATTAGATGTGAGTTGACCAACTGAAATTAAATTGGAGGAGAGGTTAGGGACATGAAACACATCATGAAGGATGAACTGGCGATGAGCAGAAGGAGAGAAAGTCAATGATCCAACAGACTGAATAGGTAGTCTAGTGTCATCCGCAGTAGAAATAGCCCGATTGCCGGTGTAGGGACGAATATCATGAAGATGGGATACATCACTAGTCATATGATTGGAAGCACCCGAATCGAAGAACCATGTAGAAGATGGGGATATACCCGACTACCGGCCGTAGAAAGGGCCTAAACGATTTGCTGGTACATCGCAGGAGTCAATGGAGATGAAAGGCCTTCAGCAGAAATAGTAGATGTAGAATCACTAACATATGGCTCGAAAGAAATAGTGGCAGCAATAGCAGAAAGAGCACGACCATTGCCACGGCCACGACCACGACCACTACGTCCACGGCCGAGAGAAGATGCATAGGCACGTGTACGACAATCCTGAATACCATGACCAGTCCGTCGACAATAAGCGCACCATTCTTTGCATTGAACAACAACATGACCCACCTTGTTGCAACCGCGACAAGTCAAAGGAGTGGAATCATGTGTTGGTGTAGTGGTGGACACAGCAAGCACCATATCAGATGATCCCGGAGTTGAGGAAGGAAGAGATAGAACTTTCAGTCATTGTTCCTCAGCCAATAAATCATTAATAACCGAATTTAATGAAGGTGTAGGGCTACGGTTCAAGAGAGCAACCTGACAATGCTCAAATTTTAGACATAGCTTCATAAGAAACTGACGAACTTGTACACTCTCGCGCATAGTTTGGAATATTTTAAAGTCATGAGGAAATGTTGGATCCATCATAGCCATCTCGGTCCAAATTGTGACAATTTTGGAGTAAAATAATTGAATACTATCGTCACCCTAAGTAAGGTTAACGAGATCTTGTTCCAAGTGGTATAACCGGGCTGCATTACTCTGTTGATAAATCATCTGGAGATGTTCCCACATCACCTTAACAATGCGATGAGGTGTAAGAGCAACAACAATGGAACGATCGACTGAATCAAGAATCCAGGTAATAATCCGTCCATTATTTATTTCCCAATCAGCTATTTTGTCGGCATCGGTGGAAGTGGGGATAGGAACAGATCCATCAATTAGTCCCCACAAATCACGACCCTTAAGGAAGTGCTGAAAATGGATGGCCCATAGAGAATAGTTGGTACCATCAAAACTACAACGTCGGGCCTCTTGACGTGATGAGTTCTTGTCCATTGAGCTGAAGTATTATAAAGCACCCAAGGAGTTGTAACAGAAGAAAGTTTTAGATGGTACCGTACAGCAACAGCAACAGGTTCTAGATCTGGATATGAATCGGGACCAACAGGAACAAAATCGGATCTGGATCTGGTGTGGATTGGGACCAACAGCAACAGTAACAAGCTCAGATCTGAATCTGGCAAAATCGGATCTGTATCTGGTGCGGATTGGTACTGTACAACAACAACAACAGGAACAGGAACAAAATCGGATCTGGATCTGGTGCGGATTGGTACCGTACAGCAACAGCAACAAGTTCAAATCTGTATCTGGCGGACGCAGACGCAGATGGACAGACGAACAGAGGTGATGCAGATGATCAGGATCAGATGGTGATGCAGATGAACAGAGGGCCCGGATGATTCAGACGCAGATGGAGGATCGAACAGATGAACAGAGGTGCGCAGATGAGCAGATGAGCAAATATGGAACAAATGAATAGAGGGTAGAGGGGCCGGACGACGCAGGGGCGGTCGGATCTGACAGGTGATGCCGATTTTGAATCGGTGATGCTCTGATACCATGAAAATCGAGAGGAGCTGAAAGCTTTTCTGTATTTGAGACAACCTAATGGGGTTGAATATATAGAGATTACAACCATCTATACAAGGGAAACAATAAACTCAGAATCCTCTACCTATGGAAATAAACTATACAAGGTATACAAGATATACAAGGTATGTAAGCTTTCTAACATTATATGCCTAAGAAGTTACAGGTGGTGTGCTCCAACCTTACACACACGCGCCCGCACGCACACACCTATTAAGTATCCAAATCGAATACTTAGATGACGGTGAGGGTAATGGATGAACCTTTCCCAAGTCTGGAAATCCAGATCTATCAATTATTTGGAACTCGTAACGAATCATTACAATTGGGAAACAAATTGAGCTTAGTGATATTAATTGGGAAGCAGTTTAACATGATTATGATTTCCGTGAGCAGCGATGAATTGGAATCATGGTTGTTTTGACCTTCTGCCAACAATGATCTGTGCCATACTTACTACTCATATATACCCATGCTTGGATAACATAGATATGTTGCACTGACATCATAGCTTCATTCTAAAAGGTAAGCTTGGCATACCATTCCTATATTGAGCCACGGTTTCTTATTTTGTCCTCTTACAACATAAATGAACTTAGGATTGAATGAAATTAGGACCATTGTAAAATGCCACCTTCCAATCTTACATTTCCTAAATATTGTGGGTATGGACTATGGAAGTACCTTGTTTTGCTTCCTTTTGCCACATTTGATCTCCTTTTCCTAGCTCATGTCACCTAATATTTGAGATGACACACCATGGAGGCTTTACTCATCTAACAACCAATTTTATGATTGTTTTAACAGTTTAATTTCAACTTTTTTTTATTTATCTCCACTGTGTCAGAGGTGTTAAACAATTCACACAAAATCATTGAAATAATTAACCATCACCTTGATGAATGTGTTTGTATATGCACAGACTACTATGTTTGAAACCCAACTCTTGTAATACTTGGACTCTTTAAGTCATTTATTTTCTTAGATATTCAAGTTTCCATAAATTCTTTAATTCAACTCATCAAAACTCAGTTGAATTTATATAAACCTCAATTTCTCTTGGTGAGGAGGAGATAAATGTTGTCAAGAGTGGGGCCAGTGTTTTCTTATGTGGACTTCTGCTACAATTGATCATTTCTTCAGAAAGTGTATGCATTATATGAAAGTGGTATTATGTAATGATCAACATAAAAGTTTCAATGGTATAATCAATGTTCGAAATATCGGTATCGCACGATGTATCGCACCCTTAGGATACAGATACGTATTGGTTATCGCACAGGATATATCATTTGTATCGCATAGTTTATCGCACTTTTTGGGAAACATGGGGAAACATTGGGAAAATGGTTGAATTTTTTAATGAAACTTTTGGAATTGTTAAAAAGGCCCTTAATACACACTTTTAAATCATAACATCTCAAAAAAAAGATGCACATAATAAATTTCCTATAGTATGGTCCTAGAAATAAACATGACTGTGGGCCCTAAAAAGGTTTCAACGGTGGAAATCATTATTCTAACTATTTCCTATGGTATGATCCACTCAATCTTTGGGTATGAATAAATTTTTGGCTCAACCATTAAAATAAGATGGAAAAACTGATGGATGCCGTGGATAGACCACATACATTCACGATGGGCCCAACAGAGTTTACTCAGTATTAAGATAATATCACATTGAGTAACTCGGTACGCAACCGATTTGAAGAGATCATTTTATAACATGAGCCATGGACGTCACCAAGTTCTATGGGTCCCACCATGATGTATTTTTTGTATCCACACCCCGTCCATACATTTGAAGAGATCATTTTATGGCATGAGCCAAAAAATGGGTCAGATCCAAAGCTCGAGTGGACCCCACCACAAAAAACAGTGGAGAGAGTGACGCCCACCATTACAAACTTATTTTGAGGGCCACAAGAGTTTTTGATCAAGATGATATTTTATCCGATCCGTCATACATTTTACCAGATAATTTCAGGGCTTTAGCCCAAAAATAAAGCATGTACAAAGTTCAAATGGGTCACCCGTAGAAAACAGTTGAATTGAACATCTACCGTACATTAAAAATTTCTTGAGGGCTACTTGGATGATTGGATCAAGCTTATATTAGTATTTTCCCTTCATCCACGTCTGTATGATCTTATTAACGGTTTGGATGACCAATAAATATCACTACAAGGCTGAGAAAGGTTTCAATGGTGGAAATCAATATCACCACTGCTTACTGGGCATGGATAGCCAAATGGTTACTGAAGTGACGTCACTAAGCTCTGTGGACCCCACCATAATGCATGTGCTGTATCCATACCGTCCAACCATTTGTAGAGCTCGTTTTATAGCATGAGAAAAAGAATGATATAGATCTAAAGTTCAAGTGGACCCATCACAAAAAACCAGGGGATCAGTCACACCCACCGTTGAAATATTTATAGGGCCTACTATGATGTGTTTTTTAGATCCAACCTATTTATAAGTTAACATACAGATAGATGAAGTGAAACAAAAATATAAGCTTGATCGGAAACTTTTGTAGCCCCTGAGAAGTTTTGAACGGTGGATGTCACTGTCCCCACTGTTTTCTATGGTGGGGTCAACAGAGCTTGGTGACGTCACTTCAGTAGTGATTTGGCTACTGACCTTAGGGATCAACCCCATAAATTAGATGGGAAAATGGATTGATGGCGTGGATAGACCACATACTTTTAAAGGTGGGTCCAATTGAGTTTACTGAGTAGGATAAGAGGGCACTGAGTAAACCACCACGCGTGGCTCTCTCGATTTTTCATCCATCCGCGCCCCTCTTCTTCAGTTTCCCTCTCCTTCACGCAAGGGTTTCCATTTCCCTCTCCTTCACGCACGCAAGGCTTTCGGACCCCACGTTCTCTCACGCCGGAAGGAATGGTTCCCCAATCCAACCCGATTCCGCATTGGAATCTTCGAGAAATCCCCAAAGACGCGCTCCAATCAGTGAAGAAAGAGGAAAATTAAAGAAAATGGTGAGAAAAATCATCGAAGAAAGAGGAAAATCGTACTTACCTGTCGAATGGCCCACCTCCGATCACCGCTATAGCCTATGGCTACAGGTACTTTCCGATTTCTCTCTTTTTTTTTCAAATTCAAATATTTTTTATTCTCCATAACCTAGCTATAGCCTAAGGCTTTTTTGAGTCTGTTTGTCGATTTCCGACAATAATGGAGGAAATACCACGATATCGCATGATGTATCAGCGATATCGACGGTATATTGCGCGATATTGGACGATATATCGTGCGATATCTGGATTTTGGGATTTTTGTATCTTCCGGGGGTTATCGGACAAGTTTCATCTCGTTGAGGGCCGATAACGATAATATTGGCCGATATATCGTCCGATATATCGATATTTCGAACACTGTCTTCCGGGGGTTATCAGACGAGTTTCGTCTCGCTGGGGGTCGATAACGATAATATCGGCTGATAGTATCAATATTTCGAACACTAGGTATAATTGTATGTTTTTTCAGCTTGTAGGAATGTGCCCCACAATAAATTATCCACAATGTTAATGGCCCCATCGTATAGCGGACCCCTATTGGTTGGCATAAGGCTTAAATGATGTTGTTGTTGACGGTCCAATGTAGATGGCCCAAGCATTGAAAATTCAATAAAATCTAAAGATGTTAGCCACTCCAATACCTACCAATCCACGTTGATAAATGACCCCTAAGTGTCTTGCCGTAAACTATGATTCATTTGAAATGACTGTAGTGGTGTAACAATGTTTGAGAACGATCGAAGTTGGGGCTTGGTAACATCATGCTTAGAAAGAGGATGGATGAAAGAGAACAAACTCCTCTTGTTTTAAAAAAATGGCATCAATATTTTGTGGAATCTTATAATGTTCCCTTCATTGTTAAAAATGACTCTAGGAGGTTATTATTTGGACATTAGAAAAAGGCAATGCTCTATGAAAACATTTGTTCATATAGTAGTAGAATCGGGGCTGTCGTGGGTCACCTTTGGCTTTCTTTTGTCAAGTATTGGGGTATATGTTACTCATTCGATGCTCTAGAAAAGTAGGCAATTCTAAGCACAAGGTATATATAGCTCCCTTGTAAAGGGAACTTTCTTATGACACTGAAAGAAATTTGCACAAGGTATATATTGCAAAGGGAATTTTCTTATGACACTGAAAGAAATTTGCACATGCCTTTACATAATATGAGTGCATTTGATTGGGTAATGCCAAGGTCGGTCGTGGAGCTGATGTGGGCTTGGCATCATGGGGGGAGTTGGGAAAATAGGCCAAGTGTTGTGGAGGATGCTCATGATGGGAATCATTTGGGTTATTTGCGGACATTGGAATAGGAGGACTTTTCATAATAGAAGTTCTTCTATCTAAGATGTTTTCAGGGAGATTAAATGGAATTTGGTGGGCTGGGCTTCTTTTGTTAAAGAAGTAAAATCTGTAAATCTTTTCTCCTTTTTTGAGATGTAGCTCGCTTCTAATCTTTTATGCGTTGTTATCGCTTATAAAAAGAATGCATTTAGGTTGTTCCTCTTATGATACTTTCTCCTAAAGAGTCCAACAATGATTTAATCTCCGTTGTTGATCTTTAGACTACTCATGGGTTGTATTTTCTATTAGAGCATGCATGTGTATGAAACCTCAGGTTTGTTTATGCAAACCACCTCTTTCCCCGCCTCCCGCCTGCCCTCTTTCTTCTCTATTCTTTCTCCCTCTGATCTGGTAAGCGTTCTTCTTCTGCTTTTACTTTAAGACTAGTTGGATTCCTCACATAACGATTTAAAAAATACCAAAATCCCCGCCTACACAAGTCTTCCATGGATTCCATGAACAACATTATAACATGGATTCCCTTTTTGTGGGGTCATGTTTGGATAAACAAAACCACTGAAACAATCGTATTTCTTTCACAATGTTTACTTGTATCTTGTGCATGAGAATTCAAATATTTAAAAGGCTAATGTTTCTTTCTTCTTCTTCTTCTTTTTTTTCAACAGCAACTTTTCGTTTTAGACAAAAGAAAGGCTAATCATAGCCCTGCACAATATGTCACAACCCCCCCCCCCCCCCCCCCCCAAGACAAAAAAGAGAGGGCCTCTATCATAAGGAGTCACAGACGACTCCCTGTACAAGTAAAGGGAAAAGGCTGAAACAAAAAAGAACAAGCAATTGGCCTTAACTGACTGCTCTGAGCGCGCCTAGCCCTACCGTATCCAAAAAGATCAGCCCGTGGATCTGGAGCGGGAGCGTCCTCGGGGGAGTATGAATCAAGTTTTGTTGTAGATGGCTCCCTTCCCGGACCAAACCATCTACAGGACTGTTACCTTCCCTGAAAGTGTAAGAGAAGGAGAATTCACCCAGCCAGCGCAGGCGGTTAATTCGAGTAATCCAAGGTCTCCACTTCCATGGAATGCTGGACTGATCTGTGAGACTTGAGATCACCAAATTCGAATCAGACTCAACCATAACTCTTTGCATACCTTTCTCCAAGCAGAGAAGCATCCCATCGTGAATTGTGCGGAGTTCCGCCAGGTTGTTAGAGCCAACCCTGTAAGCCGTGGAGAAACCGAAAATGAAGGCTCCATTGTCATTTCTACAAATGCCACACCCACCTGAAAGGCCAGGATTACTTAACGTCGAGCCGTCAACATTTAATTTGACCCACCCGGGGGTGGTTTTCTCCATTTCACTACAATTAAGGCAGAGCGTCTTTGAATCGTGGGCAGCTTGAGGAGTCTGGATCCACGGGGCCTATCGAGACTGTCCAACGTACCTACTCTGATTACCAAATTTACCCACCATCTAACACGGGCCTTAGATCTGATAATGTTCATAGGGGAGTATTGGAACCAGTTATCTAACCAAGTTTGGCACCGATCCCGGGGCATTAGCATTCCTCCAATGAATCAGCTTGCTAACAACCGAGTTATGGTGCAGGGGGGGATCCCACACAGCGATCCGAACTCCGCCTAGAGGGTAGTAGCATGACTCCCAATCAGAAAGAGATGAGCAATGGACTCCACCTATGGCCTGACGTTCCCATTTCCAAAGCAACAGCAACACTTAGAAGCTAGGGCCACCCCTTTTGCTTGAACTCTGTTTTCAACTAGAGTCGCATTTTGCAAAACTCTCCACATGAAGACGGAGATTTTAGGCGGGAGAGAGCCATGCCAGATCCAACTAGCCCACTGTGTTGAAGGAGACGAATTGCTCAGCAGTCTCCAGGCTAAACGCAGGGAAAACGAACCAGAAGGTTCAAGTGGCCAAACATACTCTGTCTGATCATCCGTCATTACAAAGCTGCCATTGAAAATATCGTCGATGATCTGTTGAGGCAGGAACAAAAAAACCTAAGAGGGGGGCAGAGGGCCTGATGGACCGAGGATGTCTTTGACTTGCAGGTCAGAGAGCTGAGGAGGAATCAGGCGTCAACCAGATGCTGGAGGGGGGCCCTGCCCAGCCAGTTTTCTGACCATATGTTCATATCCCCTCTTCCAACCTGCCACTGGACTATCTCCGAAAGAAGGGGGAAAAGAGCCCTTACCCGCTTCCACAACAGCGACGGGTTAGAAGAAGCCGGGGAGAGAATGTTGTAGAGGAGGTCCCTGCTATGCTTGCTACGCATGAGCTTCACCCAAGGGCCCGAATGATCCCCAAACTTCACTGCCCATGCTAACTTAAGCTGGTGAGCTTTCATGACTTCATGCAGGCGTCTAACACCCAGCCCTGCTTCGACGAGGGGTCTGGCAATTTTATTCCATGCTAGCCAATGGAATTTTCTTTTCCCCTCAACCCAATCCCAAAAGAAATTTGCAAAGCACTTCTCTAACTTATCAATCACCTGACAAGGGATATGTATGACTGACATGATATGGATGGGGACGCTTCCCAAAACATGGAGAATCAGCGTGAGTCTATCTGCCTGAGAGATCTGTCTTCCAGCCCAACCAGAAGTCTTCCTCACAACCTTCTCAACCAGAAATTGGAGCTCCACTGATTTGATTCTTCCTTGGCACAGTGGGGCACCCAAATAGTGTATTGCTCCAACAACTTTTTAGAAACCCAGAATAGTTTCAATTGATCTGATCCTGTGTGACCGTAGGGATTTTGAGCAGATGAAGGTGCTCTTTCTCGTGTTGATTTTTTATCCTGTTGCTTCCTGAAAAAGGGTGAGAAACTTTTAGACCTGTAGAAGAGATTTCCTTTTACCATTGGTGAAGAGAAGAATGTCATCAGCGTAAAGTAAGTGAGAGGTGATGGGATTTCCACGTCGCATTGCAAAAGGCTAGCACCCACCACTTGCCAGCATGAGGTTGAGATTTGCTGAGAAAGCCTCCATGGCTATGATAAACAGAGCAGGGGAAAAAGGGTCTCCCTGCCTCAATCCCTTGGTGGATTTGAAAAAGCCCATGGGTTCGCCATTAATAAGAATGGAAAACCAGTTGTTCCCCCAGCAAACTTCCATAAGCTGAACCCACCTCTGACTGAATCTGAATTTGATAAGAACTTGCTTCAGATAATTCCAACTGACCCTATCGTAAGCTTTCTCAAGGTCGAGTTTGAGGATGAGATTTCCCCCCTGGACTTTCCTATATCTCTAATCACCTCCTGAACTTGCTAATGTTTCTTTCCAATCTCACTATTTCCTTTACAGTCCAAATAAGGCTAGAACTCTAAACAAGGGAAAACCCTCAAAATTTCCTTCCTTATTCTTTTCTTTTCTCCACAATCCAAACAAGCCCTAATAGGCAATCTTACTGGCACATAATGAATGGTAAAAAGAGGACTTTTAACAAATGTCCACTAATCAGAAGTCAATTTGATTTGGGACAAGATCAGGCCACTGTAGGTCCTACTTTTCAGGTAGTTCCTATTTGAAGTTGGGATGATGCTGTTAAGTCAATATGTGGCTAGAACGACGCACGAAAACATAATCCTCATTAGGATCAATAACGTTTCCCACCTTTTTACCACAAATCCATCATGATGCTTTTTTCTTTTCTTTTTTTCTTTTTTCTTTTTTTGTAGGCTTCCATCTATGTAGTGCTTAGTCTTCCTACCCTTTTTGTAAGGCTTCATGTCTAGAAACCAAGAAGGATATTGCTTTGTTAGGTGTTCAAATGGACAATTTTCTCAAGTAACAAAACAGACATGAAGTAAATGTTAAAATAGTTGTTGCATGGGTAGGTGTAGTCAGTGTTCGAAGTATCGGTATCGTAACAAGTTTCGTTGACCAGGGATATAGAAATAATATCGATATCTCCGATAATATCGTTGATAACTAGAAATGTGAGGAAAACATGGGAAAAAAGATGGAATTTTTAGAGAAATTTCAGCATATGTTAAAATGTACATATTTACATATTTAAAAATAAAATATTTGTAAAAATGCATATATAATAAGTTTCCAATTAAT
Source organism: Magnolia kwangsiensis (assembly GCA_037074715.1). Taxonomy (NCBI): domain Eukaryota; kingdom Viridiplantae; phylum Streptophyta; class Magnoliopsida; order Magnoliales; family Magnoliaceae; genus Magnolia; species Magnolia kwangsiensis. Next base: position 20,091,979 of record CM073582.1, read on the forward strand.
GGAGCCTTAAAAGAATGTGTCGTTGTAAGAAATTAGTTCAACCATTCCATCCAACCTTTCATCCAAACATCCATTGATATTGCAAAATATCAACAACACCTGATATTTCACCAAATAATCATCAATAATTGGAAAGGAAATAAAAGATTGTGGTCTCAGTATCATGCATGTTGCGATATCAATAATATCGAGAAATTATTAATATTATGAATGACAAGTTGAACAATACATACAACCATGTGCTCGTGGAAAAAAAAAACTGGAATTTTTTTTTCTAACGATATCAATACGTTCGTGATATTATTGAAATATCGTCGATACAGTTATGACACAAGCATCACCTAGAATTTACTTAGTCAAAAATATTGGCGATATATTGGTGACATTGATGCATTAGTAATACAAGTGACACTTAGAATTTGCATAGTTGAAAATATTGACGATTACATTAGTGATATTGATACATTGGTGATACTTAGTGATACATTGCTAATACCTGGAATTTCTGATACTACAAGCATTATCAGTATCGCTACCAATGTTATCAGTATCGTTGAGCTAGAGATAAAGATAATATCAGAATTTCCGAACCAAACAAAAAATCCTCTCAATTGCATTAGTTTCCATGCATTCAAAATGATTAACTAACATTTAATTTGTATATTTGAGGTAATTTGGAAAACAAAGAAGAAATCATGCTCAAGAAGGAGGATTAAAACTCAAAAGATTAATTAAGAGAAGACTTAGAGATTTGAAAGACATCAATGAAGAATTCACATGCCAAAGATCTAAGAAAACTAAGTACAAAAGATGAAGATGAAGGAATGACTAAAAAATCACACAATTCAATAACAAAAATAACCAATTGTTCGGTCTCACCTAAGTTTGCTTCGGTCAAACTAAATGTGCACAGAACAATCCAACAACACACTGATTTTCAGGTATAATTCGGCTCAACACTTAGGTGAGACCGAAGCCGAGTTCGGTGGCACCAAAGGAGAGTTCGGTGCCGCCTAAGGGAGATAGAGACCTAAAAGAATTTTGAAGAAATTCAGTTGCAACCAAGAAACTAATTTGGTATGAACAAAGTGATGTTCGGTGTAACCAAAGGTTACGATCATTACAAAAGTGCAAAAATTGAAGTCAGTTTTAAGTTAGTGAAAAATTTTCCTATTTAAAGGGGTGTTTAACCATTCCTAGGTATGAATTAGGGTAGAGGAGAAAGACCAAGGAGTTGTGGAGCTTCTTCGAAATCATCACTCCTTCTCAATCCTTCGGTTCTAGTTTGTTTTTCTAGCTTTTCTTTATGTTTTGTTTTAAAAGTTAGTCATGTTTAGCTAATCTCTTAGCTAATGCTAAGGGATAAACCATTTAATGGATATTTGATATTTAATTATTTTTTAAAAAATGAAAGTTAAGCTTTTTATGTTGAATTGTGATTAGAGGTGATTGAATTCATAGATTGGGAAAGGAATCAACCTGTAAAGTACTTTGATTTATTGTCACCTCTGGGTAAATTAGATGCTTTCAATTTTCCATTATTAATGAATGGTAGTGGCAGAAGTCCACTTTCATTTTATTTTTTTTTTTTTTTTTAAAAGATGCTTTCAATTTTCCCTGTGATGTGTTTATTTAAATCTTCGTGAAAGATGAAGCCTATCATGATTCTAATCTATTTTTGATGGGTTTTTTTTTAATATTACTTTGTTATCTTTCGATTAAAACGGATTGGAATCCAGTTCTAGTTGAGTTATCAACTCGAGAAGACGAATTGAATTCAAAGTCTATTGATTGGGGATTCTTGGAACTTTAGTCCTTTTTATAATTATTTCTAAAACTCTTCTATTTCGCTGGATTAAAAACCCAGACCAACCCTTTTTCTTATTTTAAATTTCTTGGTATATTGTCACCAAATTCCATATAGATTAACCTTGTTCTTACCGAGTTATTACTACATCACAACACTTGGGGTTGTTAACCCTTGGATTCGATCAAGATTTTGGTTTCGTTGCCAGTGAACTTTGCACTGAGAATACTTAGGTTTAGGTTAGGCTTTGATTTCTAGTTCTAACATAGGGTTTTGCTTTTAGGGTTTAATTATAGGAAGCTTATTTCTATTTATGTGTTGTTATAGATTTTTAAAAACTAACATTGTTTGTTTGGTTTTTATTATAGTAGCATCATTAATCCTACTTTTAAATCAGTAACTCTGTTCCCTCATCTTATTTCTTTTTAGTTGATTTTTATTGCTATAGGATTTTTAATTTTCATTGTAGGAATTTCTTTTCCATGTTTAGGTTTAGAACTTAGTTTCTTGTGCTTGGTTCATGCCCAAGTTGGTAATGGACCAGACACTATGACTTCTAAGCGAAGGAGTTCTAGTTGACAGGCTTTCCATCCACCGTCGAGTTAGAAAATATCAAATTATGCCTGAATTATCTCAAACCATGACTGTGAATGCTCCAAACATGCTTAAGTAGGAGCCATACTTTGAGGAGAATATGGATAAAAGTGGACAATTTTTCAATGAGATTCCTATGTAGAATGCGACATTGGATAGGACGGTGCATGATGAGAATGAGGCACACTACATTCCCCTGGTCAGAACTTTAAGAGATTACTTACAACCAACAAGAACGACCACAACATCTTGTATGATTTTTCCGGTCAATGTACGTAACATGGATTCTGTTGAGGGTCAAATATTGCATATGAGAACCCATTTATTACTTGGTTTTATGAACATGATAATGTTTAATGTTCTATTTTTAATCATGTTGTGTTGTAAGGTGAATTTAAGAGCTTAGATTGATAACGATGTTAAAAGCATGGATTTAACGCTCGAGAATTACCAAAGACAAGGACGGATCTTATGAGACCAAGAATAAAGAATTCACATACCAAAGATCCAAGAAAACCAAGTGAGGAATGAAGAGCATTGAAGACTTGAAGTAAAGAAAATGAACCCTAAAAATCTACCTCCTTCGACCAGTCGAAGGCTTCTGCTCGACTAGTTGAAGATTCCTCGTCTCGAACTCCAGCAACATAATCCTCTAAATTCCCGTCATCCTTGACCAGTCAAAGGTTGTCCTCGACTAGTTTAAGGTTATGCGGATTTTGCGCAAACTGCATAAATTTGAGGCGGTTTTCGGATTTTTTCAACTCGATGCGAAAGTTGGAGTTACAAAATTATAAAAAGGAGTCCCTAGGATGTTCCTAGGAATCTTCTAAGTTTTGAGGAGTGGAGCAAAAGCATGGAGAAGCCATCGTCAAGAGTTTTTCTTCCTTAGTTGTTTTTATACTTTTCTTAAGAGATTTTAGTTCAATCATGTCTATGGTTGGCTAAACCTCTTAGCTCGGGCTAAAAGGTGAAGCTTGTAGCATGATGGGATGTTTCCTATTGCTTTGATTCATGTTTATATTGAACTATCTTTTATTCTAGTTTGATATTTAAGAAATACTTTCAGTTTTTAATGGTTTGTTGTGACTTAAATTACAATAGATCTTAAATTACAATAGATCTGTGATAGCTTTAAGTGTGTTCTTTTCATGTATTGAGATTGTGAAATTAGAAAATCCTATTGTTCAACATCATTCCATAGGCATGGTTAGGTGATGGAATCCTGCTTAATCTTCCCAATTCTCTTATGATTGGTTGTGGAATTGTTAAATCCTGTTGTTTACCATGTCTCCTAGGCGTGGTTTTGTGATGGAATTACTTCTAGTTCTCACACCTCTCTTCCATTGAGAATTAGGTCAAAGGAAGTTCTGATTTGGTTTTACTGAGATGTCTTCCAATTGGATTAGATGGGACTCTGATTCCAGTTGTGTCCTTGAATCAAGCATAGATTTCCCTAATCTCTACAAGTGGATCCTTGGAAACCCTAGTTACTATCTTTAAATTTGTTAGTTTTAATCACTTTAATCACAATTACTCTCTCAATAAATTCAGATTTAGATTCACATCTTTTCTAGTTCTAGTTTTAGTTACTTTCATAATACACACGAGATTAGTCCTTGTGGATTCGACTTCGGTCTCACCGAGATTATTACTACATCGCGACCCTACACTTGGGGTTGTGAACAAGTTTTTGGCACCATTGTCGGGGACTAACGGTTGCATTTTTCTGAGAATAACTAGTTTTGGAATTAGGTTAAGATTAGGGTTATACTGTTTTATTTTAGAAACTAACTTAGCTTTCTATTTTCAGGTTTCAAAATTTTCCTAATTTGATTTTAGAAACTAATTTTTTTCTCTTTTTAAAAACTTTCTATTTTCTGTTTTTAGAAACTTCCCCCCCTTTTTTTTTTCTTTTTTAGAAACTAAGTTGCTTTTTTTTTTCCTTTTTAGAAACTAGTTTACTTTCTTAATCTGTTTTTAAAAACTTTCTACTTTTAGAATTTCTGTTTTTAGAAACTGACTTGTTTTATTTTGTTCTCCAGGATCGTAATTTAGGAACTTCTAATTTGGTTTCCTACACCTCAGGCATTCCACACTAGGACCTTATTCGTCATGAGAAACACCAAACACCTTAGCCCTTCTATGCAGTCTTCTTAATCTGGAAATCCATTCTCCCCTGGATGTGATGCCATGGGTATTTTTCTGGGCTAGCTTGACTCCTCTCTTCATTGGGATGATCTTGTCGGAGTATCTTTCATATTCTCGGGGGGCTTCCTGCCCCTCTGCATTCCCCTGACCCTCGCTTGTCGACTGGCCCTCCTCTTTTACCTCTTCTTGAAGCTTGGACTCGAGGAAAGATGAAGAGATGCTGATTTAAACATCTTCCTTATCGAAGTGCGAAATACACTCCCCTTTTCCTTCCCCTACTTTGAAAAAATACGGGGACAAATCCACTTCTAGCCCTGATCCCCTATTGGGATATTCCACTATAGGAAGAACCTGGGAGCAAGGAGAGCTGTGGGGAGAGAACCCTGTAGAATAGCTTGATTGGCTAGGGGAAAGATCTCCCCTGCCTATTTCTCTGAAGGAAGAGGATAGAGGGAGACATCCTACCGATCTCAATCTGATGCTCCTTTTACCCACTCTAGCCCCTTGCTCTAGCGCACCCGCAGTAGGGCTTCCTAACATGAAGGAACTCAATAAGGAATAAATAGGAAGGGACTTACTTACAGAGCTAGGTGCACGGTGAGGTGAGAATTCCATAAGCTGCTGAGGGCTATCTTGCAAACTCTTAACTTCTTGCAATTCGTTGAGCATCATTCTATCAAGCAGAAGATCCTCCTTGGGACAGCACTCCAGTTTGAATAATTTGGGGGAATGCTTCCTACGCCTACTATTGCTAATGGAGTTAGGGACTATCTCTAGAGGGCTAGCAAGGCCTATATCACCAATCCTCTCAACTCCACCACTCACCTCGGGGCTGGCGACCTTATGAGGAGCTCGAAGATACAAGGAAACCTTGACATTGATGGGTTCCACATTCCGACGAAAAACTCATCTGGGAGAGAACGATCTCTGCTCCCTATTGGCACCGGAAGGAAAAGTTAAGGCTATCGGGTTGGACAAACCTGCATCGACATTTCGACAAACATCTGGGATGCATGGCTAGGCAGAGGCTACCGGGTTGGGCAGACCTGCATCTGGATTTCAACAAACATTTGGGACGCATGGTTAGGGATCCTCTATAGCCCCTGGCTAGCTCTCCTCTTCGTTGCGATCGATCATTGGGTGAAAGGAAGTGAACCCTTCCTCCACCCATTACTTTGTGCTAAGCTAGCTGGATATGATGGAATGCCTTGCAGAGGACCCTTTCCACGGACCTGACTTTATAACCACAAGCACTAGGAAGACCTCACCTTCAACCAAAAGTTTAAGGACCCACTGCAGATCCACCCCCGGATAAAAGAAGACCTTAACGCGATTGAAACCCTAGAATAGCCCAAATCTACCATTTAGATCCATATCAACCACCTTCCCAAAGAAGTTCCCTAGATCTAGGATCATTGACTCTAGCCAAGCGTGAGTTGGGATCCCAAATAACCAGATCCATGACTCTCCTACTCACGCTTCTATCGGAGACCAAGGATAAACCGACCCCAAACCCATCCTCTTATGAAGTTCCATGTCTTCCACAAATTTTGAGTATTCTGCTTTGGATTTGAGCTTGATTAATATCTGCGACACCGATAATCTGACTATATTTATCATTGAAGCTATAAATTTTGAGGCCCTCATGGCCCCTATCAGATGAAGAATCGATATATTAGGGTCTGATGTTGTACCAATCAACCCTAATTTTAGCTCCTCTTTCTTCCTAGCCATAGCTTCTTGGTCCACAACTGTGGTAATGTCTTCCTTAGAAACCCCCTAATTTCGACAAACCCTACCTATGCCTGCTACCACTGCCACATAAGAGGATGTCATAGGCGATGGAACGATTAGATGTTCCTTCCTCACTTCTAGAGGCTTTGACAAAGAAGAAACCTTGGGTTTAGCACGGTTGACCGTTACTACTCTCCCATCTATCCTATGTCCGTTGAGGATATCCATTGCGGCTTTTACATCCTGCTCGTATTGGAACTGGACGAACGCAAATCCCCTGGATGGTTGGATTCAGGACGAACTAGAATGAAAACATCTAGCAATTTCCCATATCTCCCGAAGATGCCATGAATCTCTTGCGAAGTGCAATCGAATGGTAGATTCCCCACAAATAGACTAAAATCCTCCATGCCCTTCTTACTAGCCTGATAGGACGAGTTCGATTTCCTCTTCAAGGATCTCCCTCTGTTCTTCCAGCCAATGTTTCGAGATCCCCTATGAGAGGAGACTCTCAAAGGGGCTCTGCCTCTGATTTGGGGCATCCCAGTAGGGAAAAACCCCTCTTCTCGTCACTGAAAACCCTAGGGAAACCCATCTTCTCGTCACTGAGTAATCGCGTCCTACTTAGCCGATCATGACAATTGGGCCTTGGTGAATTAAGACCCACCAAGGCCACCCTACAACTTGTTGACCGATCTATTTGTATGCCGAGAGGGGTAATTGAGGATGTGTTAGTCCAGGTTGATAAGTTATACTACTAACTAGACTTTATCATCTTAGACACGGTCAATTATAGCACTGAGATTTTGATCATCCTAGGACACCCATTCATAGCCACTTCAAATGCAATCATCAATTGCCGGAATGGAGTGATAAGACCATCCTTCGGGAACATGACATTAGAAGTGAACGTGTTCACTCTTCGCAAACAACTTGGGAATGTAGATGAGGTCCATGAGTTAAACGTGATTGACCAACTCGTGGAGGAGGAGCTCATATTAACTACAATTTCCGACTCCTTAAAAGCATATATTGCTCACTTTATGGAATATGGCGATCATATGATATTATATATAGTGAACGCTTTATTAAACTCCGAGACGATACTTGAAACTTGTTAGACAGGCCACATGCCTTGTATAGCTAATTTCCATGGATAGATGATGTATATCTAATTTTCGTAGATAGATAATTCTATTTTTATAATTTACCTTGTATAAATGACTGTAGATCTCTATATATTCAACCCTTTAAGGTTGTCTCTAATATAATGAAACCAATAGAGGATTGTCTTCTCTTTGTTTACAAGGTATCAGAGCAACAACAATCCAACCCTGCTCCTGCACGTCCTGATCTAGCAACTCCTTTGTCACCAACAACACCTCTCAACAGATCTGGCCCCTCCTACGTTAGCAAAACCTTGTTCTGGCACCCCTTCTGCGGCCCTTTTGCGTCACCCAGCCCTCCTGCGTCAGGAAAACCTTATTCCGGCACCACTCCTGCGCAGATCCGACCACCCCTGCTATTTCAACTAGCCCCGTCCGACCACCCCTAGCCCATCTACACGCCACCTAGCTCCGTCCGACCACCCCCAGCCCATCCGCATATCAACCCTAACCCCTTTTTTTTGCTATTGTTGTTGCTGTTGTTGTTGCTGTGACCAGATCGTCTCCCAACCCTTCTGCTACGACCAGCTCTTCTGCTACAAGGTACGTCCTTCCTTGGCATGGTTTATGTCACTTCATATCTATGGACAAAGACTCCTCCCTTACAGAGGCCCCATAATGCGGTTTCGATGGTAACAACTACAATCTATGGGCCATCCACTTTCAAAGTTTCCTCAAGGGTCGTGGTTTGTAGGGACTAATTAATGGATCTATTATTGTCCCCACTTCCACAAATGCCGACAAAATAGCTGAGTGGGAAATTAAAAATGGACGAATTATTACCTGGATTCTCGATTCGATCACACTGGGAGCATATCCAGACAATAATTATTGTTGCCAGCCTCACGCCACATCACACTGCTAAGGCAATGTGGGAGCATATCCAGACAATTTATCAACAGAGTAATGCGGCTCGTTTATACCACCTGGAGCAAAATCTGGTTCACCTTAAGGTGACAAAAGTATTTATACATTCTACTCTAAAATTACTGCAATTTGGATAAAAATGGCTATGATGGATCCTGAATTTTCTCATAACTTTAAGATATTCCAAACAATGCGTGATAGTGGGCAAGTTCGACAGTTTCTTATGAAGTTGCGTCTGGAATTTGAGCATTGTAGAGTTGCTCTCCTGAACCGTATCCTGACTCCATTAAATTCAGTTATTAATGATTTGTTAGCTGAGGAACAACAACTGAAAGTTCTCTCCCACGTCCCTAACTCAGGGGCCATCTAATCTGGTATTCGCTGTATCCACCTCTGCATCAAACCGTGGTTCCACTACTTTAACTTGTTGGGGCTACAACAAAGTGGGACATGTCGTCACTCAGTGCAAAGATTGGTGTGCTTATTGTCGATGGACTGGTCATGGTATTCAGGACTGCCGTTCACGTGCCTATGCATCCTCTTTCGGCCGTGGACGTGGTGGTCGAGGTCGTGGCCGTGGTCTTGCTCTTTCTGCTACTTCTGCCACTATTTCTTCCACGCCTTTAATTAGTGATATTGCATCTACTATTTCTGCTGAAGGACTTTCCTCACCTTTGACTCATGAGATGCTCCAGCTGACTCATGAGATGCTCCAGCAGATCGTGTAGGCCCTTTCTGATGCTGGTATGTCAGGTATATCCTCATCTTCTACATGGTTCTTCGATTCGGGTGCTTCCAATCATATGACTAGTGACATATCACATCTTCGCGACATTCGTCCCTACACTGGCAATTAGACTAATTCTCTTGCGGATGGCACTAGACTACCCATTCAGTCTGTTGGTTCTTTGACTTTCTCTCATTCTACCCATTGTCAGTTCACCCTTCGTGATGTGTTTCATATTCCTAAACTCTCCTCCAATTTAATTTCTATTGGTCAACTTACATCTAATAACTGCTTAGGCATATTTCTTCCAAACTGTTGTTTTATGTAGGATTTGGCAATGGGGAAGGTACTTGGGAGGGGTAGGCGACATGGTCATCTGTACGTGCTGGACTTTGACCCATCTGTCATTCCGGCTTGTTGTTTCTTTTCTCCATCTTCCTCAGATATTTGTTCGGCAAATAAAATGTGGAAACTCTGACACTTTCGCCTGGGTCATCCACATTCCAATCGGTTGATTCGGTTATTTTCTTCTAGCATGTTAGGGAATATTTCTCTTAATAAAAGTAATTTGGATTATTCTTACTCTTTTTGTTGTCTTTCAAAAAATAAGTGTATTCTCTTTCCTCTAAGTACTACAAAATCATCATCTATATTTGAACTAGTGCATACGGATGTCTGGGGTCCTTCAACAATTATGTCACTCTCCGGATTACAATACTTTGTTGTTATATTCATTGATGATTTCACACATTATACCTAGATTTACTTTCTACACTCTTAAGTCACAGGTTTTTGAACAATTCAAGATATTTCACTCTATGGTGGACACTCAATTTTGGGTAAAAATTCAAACTCTCCACTCTGACTCGAGGGGAGAATATCTCTCAACATCTTTTCATACATATCTTCAGGGTCATGGGATTATTCATCAGACTACCTGTTCTGATACTCCATAACAGAACGGGGTGACCGAATGAAAAAATTATCATATTGTTGAAACTACCAACACCTTGATGACAGCTATGAGTTTTCGTCGTTCTTCCTGGGCGGAAGCTATGTTGCATTCGATCTACTTGATTAACCGGCAACCAATCAAAGTTCTGAACAATAAATCTCCCTACTTTGTTCTTACCAGCTTACTTCCTACATATTCCACATTTCGTGTTTTTGTTTGTGTATGTTATGTTACATGGCATCATGTGAATGTAACAAACTCTCTCCAAAATCAGTTAAATGTATGTACTTGGGATTTGGAGAAACTCAGAAGGGTTTTCGATGTTATGATCCGGTCTCTCGTTGTATTCAGGTATCACGACATGTTATTTTTCTTCAGTATATTGCCTTTCATTCATCTGTTCCTCCTCCATATGCACCAAACTCTCCTGGTCTTACCACTTTTCCTAACATTCCTTTTTGCCTCGAGTACACTCCCTCATTCGTTGCAGGTTTACTCCCGATGACCACTGATGAGGGTTGAATATTGCATATTAGACCCCAATTATTACTCGATTTTACCAAATGATAATGCTTAACGGATTATTTTAATCGTGTTTTTGTTGTAGGGTGTAATTAGGAGCTTGGACTGAAAAACAGTACTAAAAGCATGAATTTGTTGCTCCGAAGTAACCAAAGAAAAATACAGACTCCAGAGGACCAACATTGAAGAATTTATACGCTATGGATCTGAGAAAATCAAGCCGTTTACATTAAAGAGGCTCGAAATTGGTCCAAAATGCATGATCACATGGTTCCAACCATCCATTTGGCTCGAAACTTCATAGATGGGATGAGGGCCATAAATTAACCGTAGATATAAAATTTCAGTCCTCGGATCACTATGGAAGTGCCCCAACTGACAGATCAGCCCATAAATCGTTGATTCTGAGCCCACCAGGACTCTGGATATGCCTCAATTTTGGTCTCAACCCTTTAAGATCCAGCCGAGCACCACAACTCAAGAAATTGGTCAGCGTGTGCTGACTGATAACTTTCTAAAAAAAAATTCAAAGCCTCAGATTCCTCACCGCCGACCGTCGATTTTGGTCAGTGGGACCCAATCTTCATCAGGTTTCAAGATCTGAACCGTCCATTTGTTCTAAAGGTGAGGCTTGACCCTCGCATAGGTGGCAATTTAGCCCCTTGCACACTTATGCACGTGGATCAATGAAAAAAGAAGGATGGACAGCCGGTTTAAAATTCAATGGGCCACACTTAACCCAATCTAAAACCGGCCATCTCAAAACGATTTTCTGAGGAGAAATTAATGGACGTATTGGATTTCTAAGATAAAAAGTATGTGGGCCCCACCAACTCTCATTCAAAAACAGAGCCTTTCGTTTCGGTCTCTGTTGCGAAATCATAAACAGGGGCGTCGTTTGATTTGCAGTGGGCCTCCATCATGATCCATGCGAGTGATCCAAACTGTCCAGAATGTAGAGGGGGAAAAATCCATCAAAACCATGCTGATAGTTTGCACCCATGCATACACACGTGCTCGCTATAGAGGTCACAAGAAAACTACCCTGCGATGTTCAAAAAGATCTCAGCGTGATTGCTTCTCTGGGACGCATAATGACATTCTAAAATCGGCCTTCTCCAGCTGAAATTTCTCCACTAGTCAAATGAACGGAGTGGATTTCTCAAAACAAAAGCTAAGTGGGCCCCACCATTAGAATAGAAAAAAAGATGTTCGCAGGACCCTGTCTTCGCACATCCGTGAGTTCCAGATGCTCCGGAATTCTATGGCCATTATCTTTGATCATATGGATGATCCAAACCATCCATCGTGTAGCTCGTCCACAAATACCCCAAGGGATGTTGTTTCTTTGGAAAGAAAGCAAAGGAAGATAGGAGTTTTTGGTGCTATCTTCCGGCTGCGAAAAGTGTTATGTTGCCAGCTGCGTCCGATTTCCACCGACTTCAACCCTCCACCGCCCCTAGCGGCTATAAAAGGAGGAGGATGTGGAAAGAGCAGGGGGAGCCAGAGCTTGAAGAGGAGAGTTTGGGGAGAGGAGGAGAAAGAGAAGAAAGAGGAGGAAGAGAAGAAAGAGAAAGAGAGAGAGAGAGAGAGAGAGAGAGAGAGAGAGAGAGAGGAAGAAAGAAGGGACAGAAGGATGTTTTTATTTTATCAATTTTATTTTTCTTTCTTTCTAGTTGATTCCATGGATTGCTAATTTCTCAGCTAGGGCTGAGATGAAACCCCTAATTTGAATGACTCTTGTTTATTGTTGATTTCATCTGAATTGATTGATTTGTTTCTTTCTTTAGTATGCTTAACTGAAAACTCTGTGCTACTCCATTCTATGAGCTTAACCAGAGTCTAGTTGTGGATGTTGTTTGGAATCTTATTCTAGGTGCTTGTGTCTGACCATGAATAGGTTTCCTATAGAGAAAGAAATAGGAATTACATCTCTTCATGCCTGACCATGGATGGAAGATGTGATCCTTATACTTTAAGAGATTATACATTCTGTGTGCCCGACCAAGGACAGAGTGTACTTTATTTATTAAATTTATGTCTATCTGAATCAAGGTGAATCAATAGGTAAAACAAGTGTTATGATAATTAGGGGTGGATTCAAAAGTCCTAGTATTCTCCTTAATTGAATTTTCCTTATTGCTCTTGATTATTTTCATAGATTTGTGTTAGTAGTTCGCTAAACTATTTATTGGATTAGTTAAGAAGAATTATAAATTTCGAATTGTGACAACCAGTCCTCGTGGGAATGATCTCGTAATACGTACCATATCTACACATGATTTATATACTTGCGAGTTTAAAATCATTTAAAATCAGGTTATAATTGGGGTCTAATATGCAATATTCGACCCTCATCAACCACGTATAGATCCACCACCTATTACTTTCCCTACTGTACCTGTTGCCGATCTAGAACCCCCGTTGATACGTTGTTCCGCTCATGTCCATCGACAACCTGATCTCTTGATATGCTCTATGTCTGCCATGAATGTTACTCTGGATATTGTATCTATTCCTACTTCATACCTCGGCAGCCACTCATGATTGTTGGAAGAAGGCTATGGCAGAAGAACTTGCAGCATTGGATGATAATCATACGTGGGACTTTGTCACTCGATCCACTGATTAACAAATAATTGGTAGTAAATGGATTTATTCTATAAAGCTCAAGTCTAATGGATCATTGGATCAATACAAGGCTCGACTTATCACTCAGGGATATAAACAGGAAGACAGGATTGATTATGATGAGACATTCTCTCCTGTGGTCAAGATGAAAACTGTTTGCACTCTTCTATCAATATCATCCATTCGTTCTTGGCCACTCGCTCAGATGATATGATAAATGCTTTTCTTCATGTAGACCTCTAAGAAACATTATATTTGAAACCTCCTCCTGGCTCTTTAATCCCTAACAATAAGGTATGTCGCTTAAAGAAAGCTCTGTACAACTTCAAACATGCACCTTGGACATGGTTCCAACGCTTTCACGATGTTGTTATGGGTGCCGACCTTACTCAAAGTAGTCATGACCCATCCTTATTTTTGCGCACCACTGATTGCAGAATTGTCATTGTTCTCGTATATGTTGTCAACCTACTCCTAACTGGTAGCGATGCTATTGGCATCTAAGCATTAAAGGAAATTCTGAAATCATCCTTCAAGATGAAAGACCTCGGCCATCTAACATACTTTCTTGGGCTTGAATTTTCACATTATAAACGTGAGATCCTGGTCAACCAGCGTAAATATACTAAGGATCTTCTCACCTTGGCCTCATTGACAGATCAGAAGACAGTTTAGACTCGCTTAGAACTTAACGTTCAATATGACCGTGACGATGGTGATCTCTTTGCACAGCTCGCATTATACTGCCATTTGGTTGAGAGTGTGGTTTGCTTAACAATGACTCACCCTGATATTACCTATGCTATTCAACTAGTCAGCCAGTTTGTTTCTGCTCCTCGAACTCTTCATATGACTGCGGTGTTACACATCCTACAGTACCTACGTGGAACTCCAGATCGATCACTGTTCTTCTCCTCCATGTCGACTCTAGACCTTCGTGCTTATTCGGATGCTGACTGGGCCAGTTATGCTCTCACACTAAGATCTACCACTGGCTACTGTATTTTTCTCGGCATTTCTCTCATCTTTTGGAAGTGTAAGAAGCAGGCCACTATTTTCAAATCGAGCACGGAAGCTGAGTATCGGGCAATTTCAACTGCTTGTAGTGAGCTTGTCTAGTTATGTAAACTTCTTTCCGACTTGGGCATTCATCTACAGAATCCTACTCCACTCCATGTAGATAATCTAAGTGCCATTCGGCTTGCCTCTAACCCTGTTTTCCATGAACGGACAAAGCATATTAAAGTTGACTGTCACTTCATCCGAGGGAAGTTTCATTCTGGGCTCATTTCTCTTCCACATGTCGCATCTCATGATCAAATTGCAGACATTCTCATGAATCCCTCACTTTTGCACGTCACTCATTTCTAGTTCGCAAACTATTACTTGTCAATGACGAGCATTAATTTGAGGGGGGATGTTAGACAGGCCACATGCCTTGTACAGCTAATTTTCATAGATAGATCATGTATATCTAATTTCCATAGATAGATGATTCTGTTTTTATCATTTACCTTGTATAAATGACTGTAGATCTCTATATATTCAACCCTTTAGGGTTGTCTCTAATACAATGAAACTAAAGGAGGATTGTCTTCTCTATGTTTACAAAACGAACTAATAGATGGACCTAACTATTATAAGGCAAACCATATGCTCTTAAATCCTTTGTACTTGATGGTGTTCCAATTCCATTCTTTAGGCCTAACCCAAACTGGTAAGTCATTGTTGTCACGCCCCAAACTCAGAAACCGAGCTCACAGAATTCCCGATCACCGAATCCGGTGCCGACAACCTCCGTAGAACGCCATTCTCGGCTCCTAGCTCCCATTCGCCAGGTTCCGATCTTGGGATGCTACGAGGAGGATTTTCAATGTCAGTTTGATTCGTAATAAGCATAACCAAAGGCATAACCCACAAACAACAACCAAGAACTCCATTACATTTCCACTATGATCAAAAACTTACAAGTACAATGAGCATAAAGGGAAATACAGTGGTGTAGAACAAAAACTCCAAGACACTCTGCGACGTGCTCCTGCCTCAGCGCTGCTGCGATCCAACGTCACCTGCACGCAACGGTCGTGCATAAGCTTATAGAAAGCTTAGAGGGTGGTGAAAGTGTGTGCGCAAGGTAGACTATGAACATGCAATGTCAAAGTAATGCGGAATATGCGGATGGAACCATAATATCATGAGCCGTACCAAGGCTTATGCGATGCAAGACATGAATGGTATCGGCCATCCCAAGGCCATGCAATGTATAATGCAACTCAAGCATAAAGATCCTCATCTATGTCCACACATCAATACAGCTTAAAGTATGGAATATCACCGGGGTCTAGTACACTCTAAACCAGATTGCCGCCACATTGCACGCAACAAGGTAAGTGGAAAAGACCTCACTATCCGTCTGCCAATATCGGGCGCGACTCGTCGATAGCGGACCCATTCCTCGAGCTGGTCAAACTCAGCCTAGCAATTGCCCCCTACACTCGGGCGGGTAAGGCCGCACCCCCTTCTAACCAACCACGACACAGTGGAGAGCGCAGCCAACTGGTATTCGGCACTCAATGCTCATCTACCCACTCGGTCTAGACGTTGGAGCAACCTCTTGGTACCATAAGGGTTTAGGGACTTTCACCTAGGGATATCTATAGTACCCCATGTAGAACAAGATTTTCGGTATCCAATCCTGCCAACCACGATCTGTCTGTGGAGGCTACGGCCCCGATGTCGCTAGGGCGTACAATAACCATGTCACACAAATGCGGAATGCATGAATCACGCTATCTAGTCATGCAACCAATCCTGCGCATATCGTGCGCTCATGTAGGGCAACACCGCCTAACTGGGAGCCCATAAACAACCTGCCCGAAGGCATATGCCATGATCAGTCAATCCCCATATCAAGCATACATATGATGCGTATGATCATGAGTCATGAAACTATACTAACATGTAAATGAGTGATGAACCATCCTAACAACGCAGATGGGCCTGGACGGCCGAAATACAACAAGTACGGCCCAGTAATGGGCCCTAAGGAGAGTCGTAATGTGGACATCCAACCAACATTACACTCGCAATATGGACGTCAAACCAACATTGCTCCCCAGGCACGATCTTCTTAAACTTCGCTACGTAATCGGTATGGGATTACACATTGCATTGGGCCTTAGGTTCACCCCATTAGGCTTTTCATATATATATATATCAAGTGGCCATATCCTATGGGCCTTTTATTCATCAGATGGGCCACATAAATGGGCCATACCAATGGGTCATATGTGCATTGCAATGGGTCAAACCCGTGGGCCTAGGATTGCATCAAATGAGCTTAGTCTTATGCGTCTAACATGTGATCAATGGGCCTCACCGATGGGTCCCACATGTAGGTCAAGTGGGCCTTAACCCACAGACCTAACATGAGTTCAATGGGCCTAAACCCCTAGGCCTTATAGTACATTAAATGGGTCTAAACCCGTAGGCCTTGAAGCACATCAAATGGGTCTAGTCCCGTGGACTTGCAACACATCAAATGGGCCTAAGTCCATAGGCCTTATATGAATCAAATGGGCCTAGCCCATAGGCATTTTTTAAATCCAATGGGCTTAGCCCATGCCCTTTTGAAATTCAAATGTGCCTAGCCCATAGGCCTTAAATATCAAGTGAGCCTAAGCCCATAGGCTTTACATTTCAAGTGGGCCCAAATTCTTAGGTCTTAAATGAATCAAATGGGCCCAGCCCATAAGCATTTCATAAATCAAATGGGCTTAGCCCATAGGCCTTTTACAATTCAGATGGGCCTAATCCATGTGTGATTGGTCCACCCAACTAACGACCCATGCTTTAAAATGATCTCACTAGGTGGATGGATGGCCTAGATGCACCACATGCATCATGGTGGGTCCCACTGTCCAGTGGACAGTGCGGTTATAATACATACATCACACAGGGCCCCACCGTCCGCTGGACGGTGGAGGCCACACAAACATCAGGTGGGCGCCACCGTCCACTGGACGGTGGTCTTCTATTATTTATTTATTTATTTATTATTATTATTTTTTTATATACATCATTGTGGGTCCCATGTGGGGCCCACCCTGTAATGTCCATTCAAAATCCAACCCGTTCACAAGGTCCCTTGGACCTGGATGAAGGGAAAACATAAATTTCAGCTTGATCCAATACATCTGTGGGCCCCAGGAAAATTTTCAATGGCAAAGACTCAATTCTACTGTTTCCTGTTGTATGGGCCACCCGAGCGCTGGATCACGTCAAAATTTGGAGGGGACCCGCCTGAGAAGGGGGCCCGCCTCATGAACAGATCGAATGACAAATAAACATTTTGGTGGGGCCCACACGTAGGGCCGTGGGCCCCCACGTCCGTCTGCCCACGCCAATGCAGGCGCTGCACGTAGGCCGTGCAGGCGCTGCCCATTTACAGAGGCAGAGGCAAAGCCTCTGCCATGGGATTTTTAGAAAAAGGGAAAACCCATTTTTTTCGGAGTTTTTTGCATGTGGGGCCTGCAAAAGTGAAATTCGCCCCGGCCATTACGATCAGTGGCCCGAAATAGATGAAATGAGTCCTGAGTTCAAATTTTTTTGATGCTTGGAAGTGAAATAAATTAAGAAAATAGAGTTTGAATGGTGAGGGAGTAATATTTGACGCTATGGCCCACCAGGTGATTTGATCAGCTCCAAACTTCTACCCAACGGCTAAAATACCGTGGGTAAGAGGATGGACGGCTTGGATCTAGAATAAACATCAAGGTGGGGCCTATGCAAGGGAACACCCCAAAAGCCTCTACTTTTCTTCCTTTTCTTTTCTTTTTTTTTTTTTTTTTTGCCTTTGAAACGTCCAGCGTCCCAGACGCTGGACGGTTTTCTTTTTAAAAAAAAAATTATTTTAATGGTGGGCCCTGATGAAGTGGGCCACCACGGATATTTGTCGTGGGTACACATATAAGGTGGGCCCCACTTGAATAAAAATTTAAACCAAATAAATTTCAAGGTGGGATCCATTCAAGTGGGCCACACCATCCTATTGCAATAAAATAAATAGAAGAGAGAGAGAGAGAGAGAGAGAGAGAGAGAGAGAGAGAGATGGAGAGTGGGACACGGCTTGTGATGGAGGGACCCCGTCATTATGGGCCCTCCCTTACAAGAAAATTATACAATAAATGGATCCCTTGCACATGGGACCATTGAAAATGTAAATCAACGGTGGAGATCCATTCTCCACCGATATGGACGGTCTAGATGACCTTTCTAAATGAAAATAAACATCATGATGGGGTCCATGGAGAATGGCCCCATCATGGAATGATCATGATGATCCAAGTGGTCCATCGGTCACAAATAAGGGTCCCAAGTGAGATCCACACCATTGATCGGTGGGCCTCACTTGGTCCACCATAAAAATAAGTAAATCTACCCTATAGAGGCACCCACCGTCCGATCTTCTTGCTCCTAGAGGTTCCTTGGCACCTTAGCTTCAACTTCAATGGTTAAGATGAAGAATGGAGGGTTTAGGTGGGAGATTTTGGGGTAGGAAGGTGGGCCACTTGGAGTTTAGGGAAGCTTGAGAATTTCCATACGTGGGGCTCTTGGTGCTTGGAATTTTTTTTGAAATGAGAAAGAGAGAAAGGGAGAGAGTGATGTAAAGGGAGAGAGAGAGAGTGATGGATGGATGGGTGAGTGATGGGGGGTGTAAGAAATCTTTGACTTTTGTGGCTTTTTGTGTAAGAGAGGTATGGGTGGTGAAGACTTTTGTGGCTTTTTGTGTAAGAGAGGTATGGGTGGTGAAGACTTTTGTGGTTGCTTGGGAAAAGGGATGGAAGTAATGTGTACTTGGCATGTGATGGCTTGATGGGTGATTGATTGATGGGATTGATGTGATTGATGTGACACATCGTAGAGATTCCCTTAGTTTTCGCAACGCGTGGCGTTTTCTCGCACCGAACGTTGGCCCATAACTCTTGATCAGGGTATCACCTCGGCGAGCGAGTCGCGGTATCGGAACCGCAACGACGGCGCGGTCGCTATGGTATTGGTCTCGGGTTGAGTCGACTCGGGTTGTCGGCACATGAATCAGGGTCGCGCGTCGATATCATTTAAGGGTCGATAGTTGCCGGAATTCGACCGGTAAGACCGCGGAAGTGTACGGAAAGGTACGGACCAAGATACGGGTTTTACAATTGTCATTGTAACCACTAGGTTGAGGCTTGTGCATTCTAGAACATGGTGTTGTTAAATGAGTGTGTCACATAGCAATGCCATAGTGTCACGCAATATTCGAATTATCTCCGATAATATTACAATATCTATTATATTATCTTTATCTCTAGCTCAGCGATACCGATACGATTGGTAGCGATACCGGTAACGCTAGTAGTATAAAAAATTCTACCTATTAGCAATGTATATTGCTAAGTCTTGCCAATGTATCAATATCGCTAATGTAATCACCAAGATTTTTAACTATGTAAATTCTAGTTGTCGCTTGTATTGCCAATGCATTAATATCGCCAATGTATCACCAATATTTTCGACTATGTAAATTCTAGGCAATTCTTATATCATAAGTGTATAGATGATATTTCAATAATATCGCCAACGTATTAATATCATAAAAATTTTGTTTATTACAAAATATATATATATATATATATATTTCAAAATTTTTTCATGGGCGCATGGTTGTATGTGGTGTTCAATTTGTCATTGACTCGATATTATTGATATTGCAACACGCGCGATATTGAGACCACAATCTTTTATTTCCTTTCCAATTGTTGATGATTTCTTGGTGAAATATCATGTGTTGTTAATGTTTTACAATATCGATGGATGTTTGGATGGAAGGTTGGATGGTTAACTAGACCAAATGTGATGGTTGGACTAATTTCTTACAACAACACATGCTTTTAAGGCCCCATTAAATGGAAACTTGTTATGTATGCAGTCTTTTTGGAATTTTTATTTCTAAATATGCAAATGTGTACAATTTACATCTCCTGAAGTTTCGCTAAAAATTCCACCATTTTTCCCATATTTCCCCTCATTTCTGATTATCAGCGATGTTATCAGCGATATTGATATTGTTTCCATATCCCTGGCCAATGAAATTTATAGTGATACCAATATTTCGAACACTATCATGTATTATAAAGCATTCTCATTATTTCAACAAGAAATAAATGTATTGCAATTGGGAATATCTTATTCAATAATAACAAAGGAAAAATAAAAGAACGATCATCATCAAATATTTTAGTGATTTTAAAGTTCGTTAACATCCTGATATTTCCCTTGATTTCAATACAAAGTATATCAAATGAATATAATAAGAAAATAATTCAAATTATAATTTTGGCAGTATTTCGGCTTGCAACACGTCCATCTAAATAGTAGGAGGATTGTGTAGATTTGAAAATCCTTCAGAATCCTTTATCTCTTTTGATTGGCCCAGAATGATAATCTCGAAGAAGATAGTCAAATTCCATTAAAAGTTACGGCCCTTTACGAAGAATCGAGAACATACATATATATATATATATATATATATATATATATATCCACTATACGCGTAATAGGAACCTGTTGCACGAGTCGGCGCAACAGGTGTTCCCATCCTTCTTTCTTCTCCTTCTCCTTCCTTCTCCCTCACAGAGTACCTGGAAGAGTTCTTGGAGAAATCTCAGATTCCTTGAGAATTCGCTAGAGCTCTGCACTTGCAAATGAATCAAATGAAGGAAGGAAAGGGGTATTTATATGAAATCAAACGTGTGAACCCCATTTCCGCACAACCACACCTCATTGCACTAGCACATAAGAGACTCATTGCGCGCCACACAATGGGACATCTCTTTGGTCGGTGCAACACACCTATTGCGAGCACGCAGCACATCTATTGCGCAAATGGGGACTTTTCTCCTCTTTTGCCTTTCTACTCGGCCTGGATTTCTATACCTTCATTACTTCTTTTTTTTTTTCTGATTTTTGTTCTCCAACACTCAAGCTTCTTTTGCAAGTTCTAACATGAGAACCAAACTCTCATGTTCACATATGATTTCCACATGCTCTATGGACTCTTCCAGAATGTCTATTGGGAAACACAGTGAATGCTATAGTTGGTTCTTCTCTAAGCATTGACCTTAACTATGCAACTATTAACTGCCCTACTCTTGTGGCCCAACTAAGTGGATATATCAGAATGTGGGTTAAACCCTTGGTGATTTGGTTTGAATTTTTGGTTCCAAACTTCTCAAGAAAAACCATATTATACCCGTACATACCTTGTCTCCAATTTTTTTAGCACTTCTATTTTATGGGCGATTTTTAAATGGTATTTTTTGGTGTCCACAGTAAATGGTTTTTGAACTTCTGCTATATCATATTTTTTTTCACATGTTGAATAGTTAACACCAGGTGATAGGAAAAGGGGACTGTGAGTTCTTGACAGCCAATTAGACGGGCCTTGGCCCTCTCTTAGGCCGGTGCGTCAGTCATGTCCCAGAGAGCTTGTTGCACCTCAAGGTCAAGGACCTACTAGGTCCTTGGGGGCTTCTCTAAGACTCACCAGTTTCAAATCTTCTTCCCCAAGCAGTGATAGATCACATTAACAAGGAAGGACTTTGTACGCCGGATGTGGAAGACAATTGTATCTTGGCTCAAGTTCCTTCGAGAGAATTCTTTTTCACAGTAGCCTAGGAGGTAACTAGAGCTTCTTCAATTTGTAGGGACTAGTTGAAGTGGGTGTGGCACCCCAAAATAGTGTTGAAACTCACCATCTTCAATTGAAATTTTTTACGAGTTGTGCAAGGATGCAAGATTACAAACAAAGGGTGTTCAGTTTGCTTCGAAATGTGTATGCTACTAGTCGGAAAAGGGTCCAAAGTAGGAAACCATTGACCACCTATTTGAAATTACAGTAATGACCGCTGTAGTTGAAGTGGGAATATGCCAATATGTCCTAGAGCGGGGTGAATAGGACTTTTTAATATTTTAGGGTAATTTAAAATCCTATCCAACTTATCCTGAGAGAATATACAAATATTAGGATTTCTTCAAAGTAACTCTAATGGCTTCCAAGCCAAATAGAGGATCCAGTCATAAAAACTATTTGAAAGATAAACAAGGTGCAAATCATAGTTTATGATGGATGTGACTATGTGTGAGGTGTGATCTCAAATAAGCAATTATAAAACTATTTAAAGAAATCACACAAGCAATAATAATCCCAAACACAGTTGTTTTTATAGTGGTTCAACTACTTGTCTACTCCATTTCTGACGGACATACTCAACCCTTGAGTGTACCGGACCTCACTAATAGAGGTTTCACAACAGGTTCACCTAAAACTGGAGGTTTTAAATCAAGTTCACCTCTAACTGGTACAACCTACACCTAGGCTGACACAATGTGTCTACACAACATAGTTTATGCTCCCATGAGCAAGGGTCAACACTCAACACCGGACTTTTAGGCCACACAGGCCAAGGATCCACTCAAGGAACCTCACCAGTTTATGCTCCCATGAGCAAGGGTCAACACAAAGCACCTAAGTTTTAGACTACACAGGTCAATGACCTATATAAGGACCTAAGAGTTTATGCTCTCCACAGAGAAAGGGTCAACACAAAGGACCCCCACGTATACTCCCGCCGAAGGCCTCCTCTGAGGACTTGCAAGGGATGAGAAACACCTTAGACCCAATCATACAGAAGGAATGATCACAAGGGTTCTCTGGACTCTAATGACTTACAAATAAGTATATGAGCACCATTCGGCGCGTTGATGAAGATCTCCTCCTTTGATAATGAAGAATCTTCAGCTCCCTTGAACTGCAACTAAGAAGATGTACCAATACATCGCGATGTGTCGGGTTAAGGTTATGATGGAATCCTACTCTATTGATTATTTTCCTATAAGGAAGATGGAGCGATTCCAATCATTTATGCATTCAAGGCATCCCAGCTTAATGATTTGTCATTAAGGTAATAGCTGCAAGATCCTTAAATATGAAAGTTCATTCCCCAATCCACTCTATTGAATGTCAATGATGAGGGTGAATTGGAGGATGAACTTCCATGAGAGAAAAGTCTTAGGATATTTTCTCTACTAACAACCAAGGGCAAGCTCTCATTAAATAGGCAAAAGGTTCCAGCGGATATAAAACGGTCACATTTTTTACAGAGTTCGATATCATCGAGCAGGGTCGATATCATCGAGCGTATACTCTCGATCGTATCGACTGGCCGCTCGATGACACGAACTCAACTGTCAAACATTTTTGTAATCTTTTACCAGCTGGTCGAGGAAATCGAACGTGCGTCGACGTCGTCGGATTTCGAACTCCGATTTTATCGACACAAGGTTCAATTCCTCGACATTTGAAAATGTGAGAGCACTTGCCTTTGAAAAATTTCAGGTATAAGATATGATCGAGCATCACTCGATATCATCAGAATTTGACTATCGATGATATCGAGAGCAATGTCGATTCATCGATAATTCCAAGGAATTTTCTTATAAGCTTGTTGGACTGTTTTTGTCCACTTTCGATGACATCGACCATGCCTTGATATGATTGATATTTGAATATCAATTTTACCGAGTGACCCTCGATCCAAAAAAAAACAACCTGAAAATTTGCTGGATAAATTAGTGTCCCAAACCGATATCATCGAAGGACTTCCGATATCATCGAAATTTAAATTTCGAGGATATCGAGGAGCTCTTCGATGTATCGGGGATTACATGATTTGCCTTAGTAATACTTTGGACACAACAGACAATGTTGATTTTATTAAGTCGGCTCAATGGACTCGAGATTCAAACTTCGATAATATCGATGAGTCCATCGATCCATCGATAATTCAGTCTAGATATCTTTGTGGTTGCTGGAGATCTTTGGTCCTCATTTTAATAAGATCGAGTGAGCTTCGAGGACATCGACAACAATGTTCGATTTTATCAAACCACTTGTCGATAAATCGATGAAGGTAGAAAATTAAAAGATTTTCCTTAAGTTTGAAAAAGTTTTCTAGCCAAAAATCCTAAGGTGTTCTGTTCAATTTTTAGGGTTTTAATTACCTAGTGTTTTGGGACATGGGATGTGAGGCTAAGATTTACCTATGGTGAGTTCGAGCACACATTCTGTTGAAGTAGACGCTTGATCAATATTCCTATGAGGCTCCTTTGTCCGCCTAACTCAACACTCACGCTAATTGACAAACTAGGGCACTTTTCACTATTCACATCGAGCGAGCTAGCCATAAAGGTTTGGAAGCAATTCAACTTGTTTTATGAATTATCTTTTATACCAGGCTAGTCGGTGTTTGAGAGAGCATCTCAATGGTGACAAGGTGCCTCCCCTAGGGAATGTTTTTCGGCCTTACATGACTTATTGCCCGGCATCATTGTCTGGGAGATCTGAAAGGAAAGGAATGGTGCTTGGTTCAAAGGTTATACTGTTGACGTGGGTAGAACAGTGTTGGCAATTAGAAGGTGGATCCAACTCCTTAGCCCGGTTCTTCCTCCGCTAATAGAGAGCTTCCTCTCCAAACGTCAGACCTTACTGGAGTTGGGCTTTAGCCCCAAACCTCAATGCATCAAGGTTGTGTCCCTGTTGAAATGGGAAAGACCAACAATGGGTTGGGTTAAATTTAATGTAGACGGATCTTCACATGGTAACCTAGGGAAATCTAGAGGTGAGGGCACCTACATGTAGAGGTGTACACGAGTTAAACTGAGTCAATCTTGGCACAGCTCGACTCGGCTCAGCACTAGCTGACCCCAGCTGGAACTCAGCTCGGCTCGGTCCTTGAGCCTGACTAGGTAGCTCAGCTCGGTTCATTCAACAACCTCGACCAGTTCAAGCCAAGATTGAGCCTCTACAGCATTTTTTTTCAAACACATGGAGTGCACCTTTAATTTCTCACGGAATGTAAAGTAGCAGCATCGGTTTATAAGTATTTCATCAAACACTCAGTAGGCAACATAAAAATCAAGATACAATGGTATTTATTTCATATCCATACCTTCCTCACCACCAGTCGACACTTCGTTGAGTCATTTCATCAAACACTTACTGAGCAACATTGTTCACTCCCCAAGTGCAGGGTTGTGATGTAGTAATAACTCGGTAAGACCGAGGTCGAATCCCAAGGGACTGAAACTTGTACGTTATCTAAAACTAACCAGAACTAGAACTAGATTAAGATGAAATCTAAACTGAATGTAATTTGAGAAATAATGGTGAAATAATTATATAAACTTGAGAGAAATCAGAAGAAGGGAACTAGGGATTCAGAGGATCCACTTGTAGAGATCAGGGAGATCTTATGCATGTTTCATGAAAATTAACTGAACTGACATTGATCTAGTTTTCAAAGAGATGAAAGGTGTATCAATTAGAATGGATTCCATCACCAAACCATGCCCAAAAGACTATGGCAAACAACAGAATTAAACTAATTACCACCCAATCACATGCATGAAAGTTAGGAAGGGTACCGTCATCCAACCATGCCCAGGAGACTATGGTGAACAACAGGACATCCTGACGTCATAAACATGAAAAGGAAATAGAAATATTCAAAGCATCGCAGACCCATTGTAATTTCAGTCACAACAGACCATTAAGAACTAAAAATATTCCCATAATAATTAACTAAAATCAAAGTCAATTCATGCATTAAAATTAAAATCAAATCAATTCTCCCATCTCACTACAAGCTTCACCTCTTAGCCCTGGCTAGGAGGTTTTAGCCTGCCATGGATGGGCTCAATCCAAATAAAAAAAAGAGAAAAAGAAAAAGAAAAGAAAAGGGAAAGAAAAAAACCAAGCTCCTCTCTCTCTCCTCTGCCCACGTTGAAACCCAAGCTCGAGCCCTCTATTCTTCCTCCCAAGACCTTGAATGAATGCTCCCCACATCCGAAACCTCCTTATATAGCTGCTGGAGTGGTGAAAATCGAATTTGAATCGGATTTGGAAAGCTATGCATGCCCATTGAAATCTTTTTCGCAGCCAAGTTCGGTACCATGAAACACGCCACTTTCCTCACTCAAATTCCAAAGAAACACCGTCCCTTAGTACTTTCTTGGGTCCTCTACATGATAGACGGTTCAGATCTGCCATATGATCAAAGATGGTGGGCCAAAACTGTCCGAAAAAGTCAGTTTTCGCGGATATGCGAAACCTTTCACACCATTTCGCTGTTGTGGTCGGTGGACCCCACAGAAGCATTTTCTGGAAAATCCACCCCGTCCATTGGATTCAGAACGAAATTTCAGTCAAGAATGGGTGGTTTTGAACGTCCATTGACGTGTCCCGGAGAAGAAATAACTAAAAGATCAGATTTGAACGCTACCAGGCAGCTCTTTTGTGGCCCCTGTATCGCTCACGTGTGTACGCATGGGTACAAAAAGTCAGCATGTTTTTGTAGTATTCGAGCCCCTCTACACGGTGAACGGGTCAGATTTTTCATATGGTCAATGGGTAGGGCCCACAAATGTCCGCAAAAACGGCCAGCGGCCTGCGTTACGCGGTGCGAATTTTATTTTTTTTTTTAAGAAGAAAGTCGGTCAGCGTCTTGCTGACCGACTTACTCGTTTGGTGCACGACGAGTGCACATGTGCACTGTACACACTCATCTCATATGGGGTCCATTGCACTGTTTTGGAGAAATCTGCACCGTCCATCTATTTTGACTCCTCATTTAAGGCGTCAATAATAATTTTGAGGCAGTTACAGATATCAGGTGGGCCCAGAATCAACGGTTTATGGGCTGATCTGTCAGTTGGGACACTTCCCGACATCTTCAATGGCTGAAATTTTATATGTACGGTTAATTTATGGTCCTCAGGCGACGTATGAAGTTTCGAGCCGAACGGATGGTGGGAACCTCGTGATCTTGCATTCTGGACGTCCTTCAGGCCACTTGAGCTTCAATTTCTAACTTTTCTCGGATTTCTGACCGTGTATATTTGTCAATCTTGGTCCCCTGGAGTGTGTCCCTTGCCTTTGGCGTCATCAGATCGTTAAATCTCAACTTTTAACGTCCTTTTTCCATCCATGCTCATAAAATCACTTTGCCACACAAGAATGAGAAAACGAGCCATTAGACAGCATTATATTCGTAAATCCAGACAATATCTGGGGTCTAATATGCAATATTTGACCCTCAACAAACATCAATATCAAAATAATCGAGTCACTGAACTGATTCGATTCAAGCTGGGGTTTGATCCGAGTCGAGTCAAGCTTGAACTTGGCTCGAAATTTTTTTGAGCTCAAAAAATTAATATAACTCAGCTCGAACTCAGTTTCAAATCGAGTTGAATCAAGCTTTTTCGAGTCTAGTTGAGAAAGCTAACCGAGCTAACTCGGTTCATGTACAGCTCTACTAATGGCTATGGACAAGCATCCAATGTCCAAACAGAGGCGTGAGCAATTTTGGTGGGGCTTACTTTGTGCATGGATATGGGCTTTGCTAATATCCAGATTAAAAGTGACTTTAAAAATCATTGTAGACATGCTCAGGTTGGATGGCACTTCCAATTAGAAAAGCATGGAGGTCAACATCCATTAAGGCCCTAGGGAAGTCAACAAGGTTATAGACATTAGGATCTTTAATGGGGAGTCTACTCTTCCTCTCCCCATCTGGGGTTTAATTTTCTTGGATTGGGTGGGGCTGAATACAGTTAGGGAAAGATCCACGTTTTCTTAGTTTTTTTCAATGTATACAGTAGTTACCTTATGATAGGCAGCCCAATGCATTTTTTTGGGCAATCGGGTTGCCTGAATGATCCCCTCTATACAACCCCTTTTTGTTATGAATAAATATTTAGTTTTAATATTAAAAAAAAGTTAGGTTATTATGTGCTCTTTAAGGGCTCGTTTGTTTTCGCATTTCACGGGCATTTACAGCTTCCCTGAGCATTTATTATATGCTTAGGGAAATGCATAGGGTTTGTAGCCAACCATCATCACAGACTCCCTTGTTTGGTAAACGCTGGCGGGATTGTAAATGCTACGTCGCGCGTTTGTTTTTCTATTTGAACACCATGGTACGGAAATACCGTCTGCGGATGTGCAACCAAATTGCGTTGGCCCCACCCATTACTGAGGCGACGTCACAGGCTTTATTGCAAGCCTATCATGATGTACGGTATGTATCCATGCCGTCCATCCCTATGGACAGATCATTTTAGGATAATATCCAAACAATGAATCACATCCAAAGCTTCAATGGGCCCCATCACAGATAACAGTGGGAAGAGTGACACCACCGTTTACAAATAAATAAGATGATTTCTTTCCGTTACAGTTGTCTTTTTTATTGCAAAAGACAATGCAAGACAAGTAGCCACTATAATGATCTCTTATGTATTCAATATTATCTTTTTGGGAGTGGTACTTGATTTATCATACTTAGGAATTTGCATGAAGTTTTCAACGGTGGTCATCAGTAGCATCCACTGACTTATGCGGTGATGTCCACCAACGCATTGGATCTACCTATTTCTCTGAGATATAAGGGTGAAACAAAATTTCCAATTGTATGGACGTTGCAGATACAACACATGCATTATAGTGAGGTCCACAATGATGTGACGTCACTTCAGCAGCTACTCTTGCTACTTAACCTGACAGTATCTATTCCGCTTCCCTTATATAAGTCATCCGGTACACCTGTGAAGATCATCAATATGCACGTTCGGCCTGCATGTAGTACAAATTAGTAACAATAATAACATTACATTCTCATAGTTAAACTACTTGAGGTTTCATCCTGTGAGGAAGATATATATATCTACCATCAACTTGTGACCTGCTATCCAAAAGTAGGTGTAAAAATAAGTACAAATATTCAAATTTAAGTTATACAGTCCAAAAAAATATTCAAATTTAAAAAGTGTCACAAGACCAAAGTATAGGAATGACTGATGGCAACCAGTCAAAGTTGGCATCATATTGTATTTGTTATACTTGAGGTCCATCCCCATTCAGTAGCATTCTGATGAACGATACTCTCTTCTCTTTCGCAAAGTTAAGGAAGGCGGCCCCATATGATTCTTCCTTCGACAATAGCTTTGTGGCCCATAAAACCTCATTAGTCGTTAGTCCCTCCAACTCTTCTAAAGCCGGTATGATCTCTGCCATCCGATAAAAGTTCTTACCCTTGTCGATTGAAATGGCAATTGATTTCATGGCACCACCAACATCTACCATCCCAGTCCCAATCATATCGACTGGTCGCTCCAATCTCGATCTTTTTTTAGAATTAACTGTGGAATTCGTGTTACCAGAGGCATTCCCATGCTGTGTCGGACTCAGATGGGGAATATTGTTGCCTCCACGGCTGTCAAAAGACCAATGGACATGTGGTCCATCCTCGCCAAGATCTTCTGAAGATATGATATTAATATCATCATTTAGATCAACGGTGTGGTTTGATGAAACCCCTGTATCTCTCCATCGAGGAGTGGTAGTGTCGGGAGGGAAGTTTCCAGTGGCACTATCTTTACCGGTGGCCCTATCGTTTCCGAAGATGAACTCAAGATCATCGAACCTTTGGATGGGTTTACCACGAAACTGAGCAGCATCTGGATGAGACTACACAAAAAACAACCAAATTAACCTGTCACTAACATTATACGTTGTATAATAATATATAATTGACATGTCAGAAGAGTTCTCACCTTAATGTATTCCATCCATACTTCATCTGATGCTACAACAATTTCTAATTCCGGGTCCCAACCAAACCCAGAGGCACTCCATATATCTTTGACAGTGAAGAAGTTCTTTTTCACTGTACGGATGCGATTTTTTACATTCACATTTGTGATGATGAGGCCTAACTTCATCCTCATGTTTTCCACCACTACTGTAAACGATTCCATCTTAAATCCAGCACCACTTTTTCGACCGGCAATGACTAGCTCCATCAGTCCATCGATTAGGATGTTATCCATGTCATCCGTCCAACGGAGAACACCTCCATACGACTTATCCTTAGTACCACTGATAATGGTATGTTTTCTGGGTGATCTCCGTGGGGTAGTAGATGGCGATCCTAAGTGATTTTTCGTCGGAGTGGATAGTAACGATCGTCTATTCGGAGACATGGATCCGCTTCGGTCAATCTCAATCTGATAACAGATAAGTTAAGATGGTAAGTATAAATAAATCACGCAACCCCATGATGGTATAATCAATATGAACTGTACCCGATTCAAAAAAATGGTAGCGTTTTAAACAGACAAGGTTTAGAACAACAATATAAAGCAATCTTGTAGGGTGATTCTTGAATGCTACTTCAATAGCTAGCACATGTTCATATTATTACAAGGTTTTTAAACTACTTGACTCACTGGATGAGCTTGGTTCCACATTCTGGACGCGATTTCATCGCGTTTTCGTGCCCACTCATCTCTTTCGTGAGGGGTGACATTCAAAAGGACACGATCTTCATCAATGAAGGATACTTCCGTAGGTGATGGGGTCACACCTTCGGCAGCATAACTGGACGACCCCTCAAACTCATCTATGTCATCGTCACCTGACATCCTTATGAAGTTGTGTAACACACAACAAGATAACATTATCTTCACTTGAGTTCGTATGGGATATTGTGGAGCAGTCTTCAGAATTGGCAACCTGGCTTTCAAAACTCCAAAACATCTTTCTATTACATTACGCAATTGTGCATGTCGATAATTGAACAACTCCCGAGCATTGGATGGTTTTCGACCCGTACGATACTCATTAAGATGGTAGCGTACACCGCGATACGGGGCCATGAAACCGGGCGAGTGTGCGTATCCTGCATCTACTATGTAGTATTTACCTACATATTGAAAATATTTTTCGATTAATAGCAATCCTTAATTTCTCAGTTTATAAAGCAATCAACGTGGTTGATGTCCATGAGTTTACCACGAGGTATGACAAAAAGATCGCTTGAGTGAGTCAATGCACTTTGCAAAACACGTACATCCGATGCGGAACCTTCCCACCCAGCTAATACGTACACAAACTTCATGTCGAACTTGCAAGCAGCCAGGACATTTTGTGATATATATCCTTTCCTATTTCGAAAGACAGCACTATCCGCAGATGCTACGAAAGCAGGAATGTGTGTCCCATCAATTGCACAGATACAATCCTAAATTAAACTTGTCAATTGTTAAGATGATATTGGCATATGTAATTTGATCCCCACATATCATAATCAATTGTGATGAATATATGTATTATTATACCTGAAAGTATTCCGTCCACTGTGGGTTCAATGAAATCTCAGATGCGGTCTCCAGTGTAGGTAGTGTAACAAAGTCTGCGTATAAAGAAATGACCGCATCCAAGACTCGATTAAAGTATCGACTTACGGTTTCTCCTGACCTTATAAAATGATGTCCAATCACTCGATTCCGGACATTGTGGCTTAATGTATGGAGAAACATGACAAGTTGTTCTTCCATACTTACGTGCCTTCCATCCGCCAACAGTCCCTTATCTCGTAAGATTGAGCAAAGATTAAAGAACGTGGTCTTTTTCATCCGTAGTTGTGAAACACAATCACTCTCCCTTGCCCTAATAATCCCGTTGATAATATGGGCACGGTCATAATCAGCAGACCTAGGAGGGTTTCGAAAGAGGTACGTGCGACAATACTCCCCAGCAGCGATTGCAGCAGATCCCGCAGCCAATATAACCGCAAAGAATTCCAACTCTTCATCTGTCCAGTCGCTCCCAGCCATAGTGATTTACCCCTCTACATATATATAGGATGCATGTGACAGTTGATTAGGATGATGACCTTCATCAATTTTTGTAGTTGTTTCAAAAATAGGTACATGATCAAAGTCGTTCATTGGATGGGCACGCTGGCATAGGATCTAATACAACTAGTTGTTTGTATAGTTACCATACAACTGGTTAATTCAGACTTGGTGGATGGTCCAATCACGATCTGAACTGTCCATTTGTTCCATAACACTATTGATGGGCCACGAGTAAAAATAATGCCAATCTTATGATCATAATCATTTCTAATCGTTAATTTTTCAAGTCATAGATTGGATGATCAGCGTCAACTTACCAAATTGTTTCTAAGAATGATAAGCTGTCCGATGTGGTGGCTATCATCAAGATTTTTTCGGAGTTGTATATTGAACCCATCTTTCTCTTCTTGATCTGAACCGTCCATTTTTTTTATTGGATGGTCAAGATCTATTGATCAGAGGGGTTCTTTCTTCATGGTTAATGGTGGTATTATGTAATGAATGACGGTTCAGATCAATGATTGGAAGGTCCATACCATTGGAATATGGTAGCGTCATCTCCATACTATACATGTGATAGGGTTATGTGAAAATCATGTCTGCCCATATGCTAGACTCTATCATGGATGATTTTTGTCTCAAAAATCACATACCTCAGACAATCTTATCCATCCATCTATGGCCATTATAAGAGCTAGTGGAAAACCAATGTAGTTAACGGTCATCTACGAAGAGTAGGATAAACTGAAGAAAAATCAACGGATCAGAACATCTCATGGATTCTACGATTAAAATGTAAGCCATCCAGCCTGATACAAGTATATGGCCTGACCCAATCCACAGATCGCCTTACCACGTGTTCTACAGAAATATGGCTCTACCATATTCCAGTCCTTCCTTCTCTCTAGTATCATTTCCCGCTTAATCCATGTTGGTGCAGCCCTTAAGGTGGGGCCCACATTGTTGTATGTATTTTGTATCAATGTCATCCATTCGTTTTTCATATCAGTTTAGGTATGAGTCCAAAAATGGATCAGATCTGAATCTATGTGGACCATGCTAAACATGGATGAAGCATTAAAAAAAGACCTCCATATTGATCCAAAACTTTTATGCCCAGAAGAAGGTTTTAATGGTCAATCACCATCGTTTCCTACAGTATTGTCCACCTGAGATTTGAATCTACTTCATCATTTGGATCAAGCACCAACCAAATTCAGAATAACGGATGGACGACGTGGATATACAATGAATGCATCAAGGTGGGCCCCGCGATAAGGTCCGTACTGTATTGTGTGAGACGGGCCGCACCTAATCCGCTCCCAAGATCATCACCACGCAGCCTTGAAAATAAAAATTTTACATGGTAACGCTGTATGAATTTACCATTTCGTATTTGTTTCATCCACGCCGTCCATCTATTTTTCTATATCATTTTATACATGAAACCCAAAAATTATGTTTATCCCAATCTCAAATGGACCACATTGCAAGAAACAGTGATGAATGAACGTCAACATGTTGTAAAACCTTTTGTGGGTCATAAAAGTTTTAGATGAAGTTAATTTACGGTTTTTAACCTTCATCTAGGTCTGTATGACCAAATCAAAAGATTAGATGTCAAATAAACACTATAGTAGGCCTTAGGTGGATTTTAATGGTGGATATCCAATCATTATTGTTTTCCTGTGGTGTGGTACACTGGAGATTTATATCCCTCTCATTTTTGGGATTAATCCCTAAAATGAGCACTAAAAATGTATGAACGGAATGGATGAAACACATACATCATGGTGGATCCCACAGAGCACCGAACACCAGCCACCAGGCTGTGGCAGGGGGAGTAGCCAATCCGTTTACGCCAGTCACAACACCGCCGATTGCGTCCTGCAATGGCCCGTTTCCAGCTTCACATGGCCAGGGCTCTGAGTGGCAACCGTGATCTGTGGTTCTCATCCACACCGTCCATCCATTTTTTTGGATCATTTTAGTGTACTAAGCCCAAAGAATACACATACAGAGGTCACGTGTACTACACAATGGGGATTAAACTCTTACCGTTGAAAACCTCTTGTGGGCCACAACGGTTTTGGATGGAGCTGAGATTTTTATTTTCCCTTCAACCAGGTATATGTGACTTTATTAATAGGTTAGATGGAAATTAGACATCACTATGGGACCTAAAAAGGTTTCAACGGTGAGGATCATTATCACCGCTCCTTCATGCGTGATTTTTACATGGTAAACAGATGCATCACAGTGGGCTCGAGTAGAGAAGTGATCGTCGTACCTGAGTCTACGGTGGAGAGGGTCGGACTGAGGTGGTTGGTGCCGGACGTCTCTGTATTACGACCGGCCGGGTTGTTTGAACCTATCAAGAGAAAACACGATAAGTCGGTTGGGGTTGCAAATGAATGATTTGCAAGGGAGAAGATGAGAGGAAGAAGATAAGTCGGAGGAAGATGGTTTGCTGGAACACTTACCTGTGAGGGAGGTTGGTGAGAGATGTTTCTCCCGTTTGATTTTGAACGATATATAGATGAGGCGGCGTAGATTTTCGATGCTCTTGCAGACCACAGTGCTGTTGCGTCCTGTCTCAGTTTCCAACGCCAAATCTCGTCCGGATCGTGTGATTTCCTGGTGAATTCTCTTGCATTGAAGTGAGATTTCCCATCTACCTGACGCACGCCACCTTCCCATTACTCAAACAGGTGAAATGGTCATTATGACTGATTTCACGGGCGTTTCACCAAAACCTGAGAAAACAAACAGGCCCTAAAAGAATGTCAGATTGTACACTCAATTTGTGTGACCTTTGTGTTTTACACTTTTATTACTATTGGAATGGTACTCTCAACACATCCTACTCTTATCCACCCTACTGACATGACTGTGTCAATAGCCACCCTTCACAATCTCCCTATAGGAAGTCCACAAACAACATTCTAATGTGCTTGATAACAAGGACTGGGATATCCATAGCCCCTAAAGTAGGGAATGTGGAAACTATTGGAGTTGTGCCCGGGAAAACCAATGTGAACCATGTCCACTAGTGATGTGGACATGATATCAATGATATCATCCATAGATCATTATGACAAGGGTCCTAGATGGATAGAGAGCATTGGACATCCTGCCTTGTTCAACAAACATGCGATGCATGTGGGGTCTACCTGCGTGGACGGCGTGCATCACCCTTGGGCAAACCCAAGAGATGATGTCTTCGCTCTCATCTCTCCCTTAATTGGGATATACCGGGGAGAGACTTCTTGGTTTGGGAGATTGGCAACAATAAGATCAAGCACATCAAGTGGTTTTTTGATTGGGTAAATTCTAATCGTTGATCATAGAAACTTGGGGTTATCAATCGGGGATCCCCTCTTCAAGCCAAACTTTTATGTAAGACTTTTGAACTGAATGACCACTCCATGCGATCATATGTTTTCTCCAAATCAAGCTTCAATTTTACATTCCCTCCCCTTACTTTTCTGTCGATCTCATTTACCATTCATTGGCAAATGCTATATTTTTTGAATTATTCCTACCTAAAAAAATTCATATATTCTTTAGAAACTATGTTCAAAAGGAGACTATGGAGTCTTCCTGAGACTCTTTTATCCAAAATTTTATTTATACAATTACAAAGACTAATTGGCTTGACCTCTTGTAGCTTTCCCTTTTTTTTTTTCTTTTTTTTTTCTTTTTTTTGCACCAAGCAAATAAGATACCTGCCATATGCTATAGGCATCGCCTTACCTCTAAAAAAATCTGCAACTACTACCATTATGTCCTCCCACACCATCAGCTCTAAGAACACTATCACTTTGAATGTTAAATATTTCTTCTTTAACTTCCTCTTGCAATGGTTCTCTCATTAGGCCTTAATTATCTTGAATTGATACCAAGCAAGGTATACAATCCAAAAAACCCTCCAAAATACCTCTTCCTTTTGATGAAAACAAGCCATTATATTATTTAACTCTCCATGCTTCAATCTACCCTTGAATAACAAGAACAATAGATTTTGTTGCCAATTTTGAGATAGAAGAATAACATTGTTTCTTATTATTATTATTATTATTATTATTATTATTATTATTATTATATATTGCAGAAAGGTGGCAGCACACTACTTATAACTTTGTTGATGACAGAAAACCATTTACATCCATTCGGGTGGGCACCACAAAGAAAATTGGGCCTCACCTATCGTTTAGACCTCTAAACAACAACTACTCAATACAAAAGGGAGGACCAGAAAATTAATAGCAATCCAACTCCTTCTAAAGCCTAGATGTTGGCTACCAAGAACCAAGAGGGTTGGAGGAAAAAACCAATTTGTAACTAGTCAACACTACGACGCATCGCCGAGGATCCAGCTAAAAAAATAGAAGGCAATGTGCCACCTTTAAGCCACCATAAACATGCTAAGAAAAGGAGCCCCTCCATCAAAACCCAACCCAACATAACATCAACCAACAAGTGCTAGCTACTACATCATCCTCAAAAGATAGCCAATTACTACCCCAGCCATCAAGCACCTCCAATCTGATTTGCCACTGCCTTCACTTACACAACACTATTTCTTTTCACAACCCTCGGCATGACTAGACGTGGTAAGAGGTGCCAACAAAGCATCCAAAGAAGAACACCTACTACTAAGAACCAAAACAAGAGAGCTGATGCATACCCCACCCCAAAAAAAAAAAAAAAAAAAAGCCCAATCACAAAGCATGAACAAGCAAAAACACATACTACACCTGTAGCCCAAACAGTAGAACCAAGCCCTTAGCCACCAAAGTGGCTTGCCATCGACAGCCACATTTCCTAGAAAAAAAAATACTAGAAGAAAAGTAGCATTCCACCCATAACAACCAAATATATTTGGCAGCCACCCACCCAATCTAAATCATGACCAACATGGGATGAGACTAGAACAACTTAGCAACTCAGATAGAACCCAAGAGCACTCCCCTGGAGTTTCCTACACTTCATTTGGTTGAGAAAGAGGTGATGTTGTTTTTTTATCCAGACCAGATGAACAGTCCTAAGCCAAATGGGGCGGAAAAAAAAAAATGAAAACTGGAATAGAATCACCAGCAACAGAGATAATAAGAACTTCCCAGTCACTGTCAGCATACCTCAAAGATTCATTTTTTTATGCTAGGAAATTGGTCGTAGACATCACCTAAGCCTTGGCCAAACCTTTTTTAAAAAAGAAATTTGTATTCATGAGATTTGAAAGTACAACTGTGAAGGCACATACAAAGTATTTTGGGGGAGGGTCTACCAAGAAAAGGGAGGTAGGCCCACCTATCGTAATGGAAATACAAAAAAAAAAAAAAGAAAGTGGGCCTAGCTCTCTCGAATCAAGCTTAGGCCAACTCTGTCTAGGAACAAGAGGCCTCGAATGGAGGGTAGGAGCTCTCCCAACAACAGGAAATCCCGATTAACTTGCACACCACTCCCTAGCCTAACAAGCCCATCCACTACGGAGTTCGCCTCTCTAAGAGTGTGAGCAAGACAAACCTCCATTTTATTCTTAAGGGACTCGATTCTTGCAACCCAATATCACAATGACCAAGCGGAACATGTTTGTTTGGAGAGGGCAACAATGACCGACTTGGAGTCGCTTTCAACCACCACTTTGGCAATTCCCCTGTCCACGCACCAAGAGAGGCCCTCCTAGATCACCCATGTTTCGGCCCTAGAGCTGGATCCAAAACCAGCTGAGAACGCAAAGAGGAAAACTCCCGAGCTGTCTCTAGCAACTTCGCCTCCCCCTGATGGGCCCGGATTTCCCAGCGTCGACCCTTCTACGTTGATCTTTGTCCATCCAAGGAGGGGTTTTTTCCAGTTAACCACCTGGAATTTTGAAAGTTTGGGCTGATTGCCAATGATTCCTAGGATCCGCAGAGATATCACCATGGACAATTTCAAAGCCTTTGGAATTGGCAACATGGGCCCAAATAGGTTGATCCAATGGAGGGTATTTGAAATAGCCACTGAAGGTCGAAGCACGGTGCCATCGAACCAAGCCGCATTTCTGGCCTTCCAAATCTCCCAGAAGATAAAGATGGGCATGAGGCCCTTCAAAATGAAAATTTTTTTTAAGGTCGTAGTAGCCACTTACCAAGTGTTGGACGTCCCCCCTGTCGTCAAGGGGAGGGGCCCGTGGATGTTAAAGATCTGACTGAAGTGTCCCCACACTTGCATAGCCGTGACACCGGAGGAGAAAAGGTGGTTAATCGTCTCAATTTGGGACGAGGAATCGAAGGGGCAACACTCACACTTTAAGGCTATGTAGATCCCTTTGCCTTGAATCCTAGCATCCACTGGAATAGCTTTTTGGATGATCTTTCAGACAAAGCTCTCCACAATGTCTAAAGAGGAGATTGAGCATAGAGAGTTAGGTAATATAGTAGTGTCAGTTCAAGACAAAGGTCTAATGAAAGAGTCGTTGTAGAAGGAAGTTAAAGAAGCAACATTTAGCATTCGAAGTGATAGTGTTCTTGGGTTGGATGGGATTTTTAGTATTTTTTTTTCACTACTTGCAAGAATTAGTGCGAGAGGACATTATAGTAACAATTGCAGAATTTTTTAGAGGTAGGGGGATGCCTAGAGCATATTGCAACTCTCTCATTTGCTTGGTGTAGATAAACAACTCCTAGAAAAACTAAAAGAGTTTGGGCCAATTAGTCTTTGCAATTATGTTTATAAATTTTTGGCTAAAATAGTCTCAGAAAGACTTAATAGTTTCCTAAAGCTATTTTCTAATTAATATGGGGACTTTATTTCAGGCAAGAATATTTCATAAAATGTAGAATTTACCAACGAAATGGTAAACGAGATCAATAGAAAGGTGAGGGGAGGGAATGTTATATTGAAGCTTGATATGGAGAAGGCATATGATTGCATGGAGTAGTCATTCATTTCAGAAGTATTAGAAAAGTTTGGCTTTGAATGGAAGACTATTAGGATACTTGAAATCATCAAGAAGCCTTAGATAGGGAGACCCCATTTCCTTGAGCATTTTCATTTTGGTGGTGGAGGTGTTGAGTAAGGGCATGCATGGGCTTATCTTCAACGAGCTCTATCAACCCTTTCATCTCCCTCTAGAGTGCGCCACAGGTTGTAACTTATTGTTTGCTAACGGTATTGTTTTTTTCTTAATGGCAACAAGGCATCAAACAAGGCGGTGAAGAAATTCCTAAACAAATATGAACCAGCTTTGGTCTAATGAGTAAGTGCATCAAAGAGTTGCTTTATTGCTTCTTCCAAAACATCTAGAGCTCATATCTAGATTATTGCTCTTGCTCAAAAGACAGTGTTTACTCAAGCTTC
Organism: Magnolia kwangsiensis; assembly: GCA_037074715.1. Taxonomy (NCBI): domain Eukaryota; kingdom Viridiplantae; phylum Streptophyta; class Magnoliopsida; order Magnoliales; family Magnoliaceae; genus Magnolia; species Magnolia kwangsiensis. The sequence continues at coordinate 20,131,278 of CM073582.1, forward strand.
CTGCCAACATTTTTCCTAGGGTTCTCATTGGTTAAGGATCGTGTGGGGACAATTCTTTATTAGCCCATTATCCTAAAGATGGTGAACAAAGTTGTCGGTTGGAAACCAAAGTCCCTCACAAAAGCAAGTAAGCCGACTTTAATTAAACATGTTTTGGCAAGTTTTTATTAGATTATTCTGAAAAGCAATGGAAATTAAAGTATTGAAAATGATTAGATTTATGTTATTAACACTACAGATAACTCGTCTTGAGATCGGATTGGATTCCAAATTCGTCATCGACATTCTTTCGAGGAGATCTTCTGCTTCTTGGCAATGGAGGCCTTGGATTACCAGAATTGGCAACCTCATGGTTAAAGGTAAAATCTCTTTCAAGCTCATCAAAAGTGAGGGGAACGATCTGGCGGATGGCTTGGCCCGAAAGGGGAGTGAGTCTTAAACTCCTCTCCTTTTTGAAAATGTTAGAGATCTCCCAGCCCATATTCGGGGTTTGATCTTCCTGGACAAAGTGGGGCTGGGCTCCATTAGGATCTCCTCGATGGGCCCCTAGCTCGCTCTTCCTTTTTGTAAAGAGTAGTTGTCTCCTGTTTTTTGTTTCAGTTTGGAGCCCCAAGTTTTTATGCTACTGAGGGGTTCCCCCATATGCTCCTGATGGCTGTATATCATATTTGCCATTGAATTGAAATCATTTCTTTTCAAAAAAAAAAAAACCTATGGATCCCCATTTGATAACCCCAAGTTTCTATGATCAACTATTGGAATTTACCCCAAAAAAAACCACTTAATGTGTTTGATCTAATCGCTGTCAATTTGCCAAACCAAGAAGTCTCTCCCTGGTCTATCCTAATAAAGGGAGAGATGAAAACTAAGACATCATCTCTTAATTAGGGCCAAGGATGATGCATGCCATCCATGTAGGTAGACCATAGGCCCCACATGTGTCGCATGTGTGATGAACAAGGTAGGACATCCAAGGCTTTTTGTCCATCTAGGACCCTTGTCATAATGATCTATGGCTGAAATCATTGATATCACGTTCACATCACTGGTGAGCATGGTTCACATTCATTTTCCCATGCACAACTCTAGTATTTTTCCCATTTTTGCTTTAGCAGCTATGGATATCCTAGTCCATGTTATCAAGCACATTAGATTGTTATTTGTGGACTTCCTATCGGGAGAAAGTGAAGGGTGAGAGTACCATTCCAATAGTAATAGAATACAAATGTCACAAACATTGAGTGTGCAAGCTGAGATTCTTTTAAATATCACAAAATACACCATACTCAAACAAGAACACGACAATGTTCATGTACATGCATTGGTTAGCTTGCTATGTACATCATAGTTGCACCTATAGTTGGTAATTTAGCATGTGGGAAAAAATATGATATAGCAGTGTTCTTAGTAGAGCTTTTAGTTGAAGAACATCCAATGGTGCATGGCTTGTAACTACATAGGGCTGAATCCCAAGGCGCAATGATATTAAGGAGTTCAATAGCTTGATCAATAATGTAGATTAAGTAATGCAGGGGCGACCGTCTGAGCAAGATCCTACCGAAGTTGATTCCATGGAGCAGGGATCTTTTGTCAAGGGTCGATCAATTGCGGAAAACATTACTTTATCGCAAGAGCTCCTCCATGATATGAACAGGAAAGTTAGGGGCGGGAATATAGTCATGAAGTTAGACATGGAGAAAGCTTATGATAGGGTGGATTGGTTCTTTCTCAAGAGAGTCTTAATGTGGTTTGGGTTCTCGGCCCTTTAGCTGGGGTTGGTGGAGCGCTGGTGGAGAAATTGTTGGTTCTCGGTGATTGTTAATGGGGAGGCTGGAGGGTATTTCAAGTCTACGCGTGGTCTCCGCCAGGGAGATCCTCTCTCCCCTAGCCTCTTCATTTTGGCTTCTGAGGTTCTGAGTCGCGGCTTCAAGAGGTTGGTAACGTCGGGGCCCTGTATCCCTTTCAAAGGGCGGTGCAGTGATGTGTTGGTGTCTCATCTCCTATTCACAGATGACACGCTTCTTTTTCTGAATGGGGGCCTGCCGTCTGTCAAGGAAGTTAAGGAGTTTCTAGACCGGTATCAACTGGTTTCGGGTCAAAAGGTTAACTTTCAGAAAAGTGTCTTCCTCTGTTCCAAAAACATGGCGCCTTCCAGGAGGTCCTCTATCCACAGGGAACTGGGGATGATGGGTTCGGCTAAGGGGATTACTTACTTGGGGGTCCCAATCTCGGTGGGTAGGAGAAAACGCGACGCTTTCAGCTATTTGGTGAACAAGGTTGAGAGTCGGGTTAAGGGTTGGAAAGCTAGATTTCTTTCTATGGCTAGAAGGATCACTCTAGTTAACCACGTCTTGACTAGCATTCCAGTGCATACGATGGCAGCCATGCACGTTCCGGTAGCTGGTCTTCAGACGCTGGAGAGGCTCTTTGCTGATTTTATTTGGGGTTAGGCTGATGGGAGGAAAAAACTTCATTAGCGCAGTTGGCGTGAAATTTTTCTGCCAAAGGTGGAAGGCAGCCTAGGGATCAAAAGGCTTAAGGATGTTATGAACGCCTTCCGCTTGAAGTTGTCTTGGACTGTCTCGTATCGTGCTGAAACGGGGCTGTGGGGACTATTTATGAAGACCAGGCACAACCATGACATCCTCCATGCTGACCAGCCCCTTCTCTCATCGAAGGTCTCTCCGTTGTGGAAGCAAATCAGACCCTTCCTTCTGTCTGTTCAGGCGATTACTCAGTGGCACATCGGTGTGGGTCACATCAACATGTGGTCTGAGAATTGGACTGGTCTCGGCCCATTGATGGGCAGGGTTACATCAGCAATTCCTTCGTCGTTGTTGGCTTTAAAAGTGCAGGATTTTCTGGGGGCATGGGCCCGCTCCCTCCTTATGCGGTGTTCAATTTCCTTTCTCAGGATGACATTAACGCCATCTTCCATGGGGATTTCTACCTCTCTCAGGGCTCGGACTCTCCTTTTTGGCCTCTTACTCCGAGTGGTGTCTTCTCAATCTGCTCGGCCTGAGAAATCTACCGTGCGCTACCCTCGAACCAGCTGGGGTCAGATGATATGGAACAAGAGCATCCCGCCAAAAATTTCTACGTTGGTGTGGCGGCTCATCAAAAAAGGCGGTGCCAGTGGATGGGACTGTTATGGCTCGGGGTATTCAGATGGCATTGCGTTGCAGCTACTGTTCTGATGAGCTGAACAGTGCGCTCGCCATTAAGACTGTTGAGCACACTTTCTTACATAGTGGCCGGGCGGTTAAAGTGCGAAATTTTTTTACTACGAAGTTCGGTACAAGCTTGTCCAACAGCAATACTGTGTAGGGTCACCTCAACCGTTGGTGGAATCCCGGCCCCGTTCCAAGATCTCAGAGTTGGCTGCACAAGCTGATGCCCTGCTTCATTCTATGGGAGTTGTGGAAGGCGAGGAACTCATCCAGGTTCGAAAACTCCAAAGCCACGCCGAGGAAAATCATTGCTCAAATTGCTGGGTGGATGAATTGGAGTGCTAACACTCGTGCGTCTCCATCAGAATCTGTAAGTGGCTCCAGGACTCCCTTTCCTCTAGGGCCCTGTCACATTACTAGCCTTCATTACCACTCCCGACTTGTGTATTGGCAAAAGCCTCCAACTAGCTGGGTGAAGATCAACGTCGATGGCCTGTCTCGTGGCAATCCAAGGAGGGCTGGTGGCGGTGGAGTATGTAGAGGGGATAGGGGCAATTTTTGTTTCACTTTCTATGCCACTTATGGGTTTACCTCGAATACCCGGGCTGAGCTACGAGCCGTCCATGACGGCTTGGCCCTCTATCTCCATCAGGGGCTCAAGAACATCATGATTGAATCAGACTCCCTCCTAGTGGTGAACTTCCTTTTGGACTCATCTCAAGCAGGGTGGAAGTGGAGGTATTGGATCGACAGAATCCAGGCCCTCTCTACTCTCTCAGGTAAGGTTTTGTCATGTTTTAAGAGAAGGCAATGGGCCGGCAGATAGCTTGGCTAATTTGGGCAGCAGTAATCAAGGGTCTTCCCTATTCCTCGCCCTGCCTGACCTCCCCCAGGAGGTTAGAGGCCGCCTGTTCCTCGATAGGGTGGGGCTTGGGGCTGTCAAAAGTCAATTTTCTAGGTAGCTCGTCTTTAGCTGTTTCTTTCCTTCCGAGTTTTCATATGATAGGTGGGGCTCGCCCTTTTTGTTGGGCCCTACCCGAAGGCGTTGTACTGTTTGTTGTCTATGAATGGAATGTTTTGTTTAAAAATAAAAAATAAAAAAGTAATGCAGGGGCATTTTCACACCAGGCTCGAGTGGGGTAGCCCTATGGGATGCGGGGACACACTTAGGGTGGGTGGCCCGTGTGAAGCGGAACCCATGTGAAGTGGGGCCCATGAAGAGGTTTGGCCGAGATCCTAACCCATGCGATATGGGGCCTGGGCTATGAGATAAATGGATTGATTCGCCATGCTCTATCGGTTCAAGCTTTTAGAGTAAGTGGTTAATTGTCTTACATCATTAAGTAATAGCTATGGATGGTGTATGGGTTCTAGCATAGTAGTAATTGCTAAGTAACATTACTCCGCTTTGTCAACTTGAATCATTTAAAACTATGTGAGAAATCATAGTGGCTCATCCTATACGAGAATCCATTTCAACGCTTCAGTGTACGAACCATCTTGACTTATTAGGATTGCCCCTAACAAGTATTTGTTTGATTAATTCTTTGATGATGATTAACTCTTAAAGGTATGAAGGATGGAACTTTTATTGAAGGGAAATGGAGAAGATGAGATCCATCTAGTTGGGGAATAATAAAAACCTAGGCAAAGTCATGATTGAGAAAACCCCTTCTTTGGCAAGTTTATTGGCTGACCGTTAGGTTCTTGAGGAAGGATGTTTAAAGCCATTCCCAATGTATCCATTCTTTGGCAAGAATGGTAGCTACTTGTATGATATCTTTGTTACTTTTGAAATCCTCACAATTTTCCTACTTCGTTATAATACGTGGATATGTGTGATATTTGTACACTATAAGAATTGAAAGGTTAACAATTTTGTCAAACATTGCATGCTTGAATGAATTTGTTTTTATAATCTTGTTTACTGAAACTAAAAATTGTTAGAGTAGGTCAAAATAAATCCAGTAATCTTGAAATTATATATAAATAACATCTGACGAATGGATACCCTTAACCATATTTTCATCCTTTATTTTTTGAAAAATAGAGAACCGAAGAACCGTATTCCCCTTTCCCTATACATGTCAATCTCATTATCCTTTTCTGTTGTCAAAAGATAGACTGTCTGTTTAAAGTCTCCAGTTTTTCAGCACTTGCTTAGTTGCAGGTATCACCAAACTGGGTGGTTGAAGTTTCAGCAATATTCATTTATAATGTTATTTTTTAGAATCAGTAGATCAAGGGAAGTTTTGACTGGATGCTCGAATGTTTAGGCATGCGGCACATACTGAGTACATAATCTCTCTTGCCGCTGATGACTTTTTTTTTAAAATAAAATTAAAAAAAAAAAAAGAAGAAGAATCCATTGATGAAAAAGGAATAACAGCCATTTGGGAGGGACCCTACAAAAAGAAAGGGGACCGCTCCTATCATATACGACAAACACCACAAAGAAACCAACCGAAGAACACCATCAGGGACACCTTAAGTTCTCAATACCCGCCTGATCAAGGAGAAGTGAGCCCCGTACCTTAGCCGGGAGGGCAGACTTGGAGACAAAAAATGAATTTGGGTTACCCTCACTGGCTAATCTAGCCAACGCATCAGCCACAGAGTTTCCTTATCTATAGATGTGGTAGAACGAGAGATTGAGGGGACGACGGAGCTCCTAAATAGCACCTATCTTATACCAGATAGTCCAAGGAACAAAAGTGGACTCGTTCTCAGCAGCCTTAGTGATAGTCATCGAATCTGATTCAACAATGATGTTGTAAAGGCCCAACTTAGAGCAAATCGTGATGCCATCTAACATAGCTTGGGCTTCAGCTATAGTGTTGGAGGATCGACTGTAGTTACGATGAAAGGCAAAAATCAGATTACCACGGTGGTCCCTATAGACCCCTTCACCACCACTCGGGCCTAGGTTCCCTCTGGAGGAACCATCAACATTCAACTTGAGGAAGCCCCTCGAAGGTTTAAGCCAAGTAACTATGGAGTGGTTAGATGGAATATGAGGGTCTGCCTTAGGGATGTTGAGGAGCTGAAGTGTGATGGAGTCCGCCAGAGAGCTCCTATCCACACCTTGAATGGAGCTAGCAATATCCGTTAACCAATGAGTAACTCTGAATATAATCTGGGAAGCAGACATTTCGCACCCGTCAAAGCGGGCCTGATTTCTACTAAGCCAAACTTCCCAGTAGATCACACTAGGAGCAAGACTAATGGGGCAAGACAGTTTGGTTTTCCTACTAGCTTTGGAGATCTAGAGATTTAAACGCTGCAGAATTGATTGATTCGGGAGGTAGGTTACACCAAAAATCTTGCTAAAATGTTCCCAAACCAAGACCGCAATCTTACCTTGGCTGAAAAGGTGGTCACGGTCCTCCTCCTCCCCACCGTGAGCATGATCTGGGCAGATAGCGTTTTGATCAGGGCCAAAAGAGTGATGCAGATTAGTTGAGATCCGACGGGGCTGCAACCGATGCGGGAAACCCTGTAGATGAACATCATCGGCGCTGTTAGTCTCCTACTGATGACTGATCGGATGAGGACATTGTTGGTCGAGAGCATATGCTGAATTTTGCAGGATAGGGAGAGACAGGCTACAGCATTCGCAGCGGGAGGCCATCGAGATTCTAAGACTTTGGAGGGTGTTATCCACAAGGACTGCATTCTTAAAGATCTTCCAAACAAAAATGCTCATCTTAGGAGGGAGAGCCTTATGCCAAACCCATTTAGTCCACCCAAGCTGAGGAAGGTGGGACCTGAGTTCATTCCATGCTGACTTAACTATGAACTTACCCGATGCTGAGAGGTCCCAAATCATCCGATCTTTTCTATTGGAAAATAGAGGAGGAGAAGCAGTGATTGTACGCATCGCTTGAGGGGAAATTATGGGACTGATTTCTGCCTGATTTCTCGCAGCAGGGTGGTGGAAGAAATCTCTAACTGTGGCTTCTTCCAAGTGATGAGGGATGTGCCTAACTGTTGCGCCTGCTAACAAACTGCAGCCCGACCAATTCTGGTTCCATAAATTAATGTTTCCTTCCCTGATCTGCCATCTGGAGTGGTTGATAGTAAACTGCAACACTTTGAATATCTCTTTTCAAGTAGCTAAGGATAACTGACCAATAGCACTGTTGGAGGCAATAGTTTTCAGGTAGTACCTAGCCGAAATGAATTGAGCCCATAAAGACCTCCCCTGAATAAGTTGCCACCCCATCTTGATTCTGAACGCCTGCGCAAAGCCCTCAAAGGATCTGATTCCTAGACCTCCTTCGAGGATAGCGGTGCACACCGACTGCCAATTCACCCAGTGCCTCCTATTGCCCTTATCAGAAGAACCCCGAAAGAAGTTAGCAATTTCCCTATAGATAGATTTGGACACAGATTTTGGGATGTTGATGGCAGCAAGCAAATGGATGGGCATACTAGATAGGACGTGCTTGATTAAAACCAGCTTTGCTGCTTGATTCAGAAGCTTTGCTTTCCATCCATCAATTCTGCGAGCAATCTTTTAAACAAGCTGTTGTAACTGCGGGGCCTGAATCCTCCCTTTGGACAGCAGCACTCCAAGATATGTGGAGGGGAGAAAAGCCTGTTTGTAACCCGTAATGTTGCTGAGCTTCTGGACTTTAGCTATGGAACATTTTTTTGGGACAGTGAAGGACGTCTTGGAAGCATTAACCTTTTGACTAGAAGCATTTTCGTATTGAGTAATGAATCTGAGCAACATGTGCACGTTGGATAACCTTCCATTAAGAAATAATATAGCATTGTCAGCATAGAAAAGGTGGGTAATGACGGGACATTGTTGGGGAAGCTTGAATGGTTGGCACCAACCTGAAGAGAAGAGCTTGGTTAAGCCCCTACTAAACACTTCCGCCGCAAGGATGAAGATGGACGGGGAGAGCGGATCCCCCTATCTCAAACCCCTGGATGACTTGAAGAAATCGAAGCTTTTACCATTTATGATGACTGAGAACCAAATATCTTCCCAACATCGCTGCATCTTTGAAATCCATTGGTGATCAAATCCAAATTTCTTTAACACCTGGACAATGAAACCCCACTCCATACGATCATATGCTTTTTCCATATCAATTTTGATAATCAAGTTTCCACCAAACACCTTACGATCGAGATTATAAACCATTTCCCTAGCTAAGGAGATGTTCTCAACTATAGATCTACCATGGATAAAAGCACTTTGCTCTTCTGAAATGAGAGGAGGGAGGATGGGGGCCAACCTGGAGGCCATGATTTTGGAAAAAATCTTCATGATGCAATTGCACAAACTGATGGGTCTCTAATCGGCAATATACTCCGGATTCTACTTCTTTGGAATAAGACTGATAAGCGTGCATTTGAAGCCCCTCGGAATTATACCTCCATTGAAAAAATCCGTTGCTGCTTGAAAGACGTCATTCTTTATGATATCCCAACAGCTAGTGAAAAAGGCCCCGCCGAATCCATCAGGGCCCGGAGCGCTATTAATGGGGATAAAAAAGGCAGCCTCTTTAAATTCGTTGATGGAGATAGGCTTAGAAAGGTCCATGTTCATGTCATTTGACACAATACGGCGAATGTGATTAACAATATCTCCAATGTGGTTGCTGGTGCTGGAGCTAAAAAGGTTTGTAAAATAGGAAACTACCTCTTCACCAATTTCTTCAATTTTCTCAGTCGTATTACCTGAGGTCTTTTTTAACTTCCTGATTTGGATTTTTTGACGATTTTCCAGGACCGAGTTATGGAAAAATTTCATATTCCTATCTCCCTCAGATAATCAGGCTATCCTAGATTTTTGCTTCCAGAAAATCTCCTCTTGGAGGTAGGCCTTTTTAAGATTAGCCTGGGCCCTGTTGAGGTTGATCGTGTCGGCTTCCGATTGCGAACTAAGAAGAGCATATTCAGCCTTGAGCACTTCATTCTCAGCCAGGTGAATGTTCCTATCAACGTCCCCGAAAGTCTCCTTGTTCCAAACCTTAAGAACAGATTTCAGTCTTTTCATTTTAACATAGAACTTGATCATAGGGGTGTCAGGGGTTACCTCATTCCAGGAGCTCAAAATTGTGGAGGTGAAGTCGTCATGGGAGGTCCACATTCGCTGGAACCTAAACGGGCGAGGGAATGTGGCCGAGTCTACTAGGATGGAGAGCAAAAGGGGAGAGTGATCCGAGAAAGAACAGGTCAGATGATCTACCTTGCAGCTCGGGAAACATCGCATTCAGTCGGAATTGATCAAAATTTTTTCAAGCCACGCCCATCTTCGACTTCTTCCAGCTCTATTGTTGCACCAGGTGTAGGGTGGCCCCGAAAACCCCGCGTCAATCAACCCTGAATCATTAAGAGCCTCTTGGAAGTCATTCATGGCAGAGGAAAGTTGTAACGTTCCACCGAGACGTTCATCCGGTCTGATGGTGGTATTAAAGTCGCCACACACCAACCATGGCCCTATAATGGACCCTGAAATGCTTCTCAATTCATCCCACAGTTCCTTTCTTTGAAGATTTGAACAGCTAGCATACACTGTAGTGACATACATCGGGTGAGGAAGACTGTCAACTGAGATTTGGAGGGTGATACTTTGCCTGATTGCTCGGATTTTTTGCACTTGGAAATGGTTCTTCGCCAGAATTCAAATCCTGTTATCAACTACTTCATCAGTAACCTAGATTTGAAATCCCAGTTTAGCTGCCACTGCAGGACGTTTCGACTCCCTAATCATAGGCTCTTGCAATAGAAAAATTCCGATGTTGTATTTCCTAATCAATCGTTTCAGAAACCGGGTAGTTTGGGCATTACCTACCCCACGGACATTCCAAGATAGGAGACTAATCATCAGAAACCCATCCTTTGTGTTCAGCCCTCTTCTGCAAGGTCTGCAACCTTTGACTCGTTCTCTCGCTGAAAATTAGTTTCTGCACTGACTTGTGTTTCTTTTTGTCATTGTTCCTGATAACTTCTTCTTCTTTGGAACTACTACTAGATTCTGAGTCGACGCTATCTGGTTCCGGGTCCCCGCCCTGTAGGACTACCCACAATTTGATAGGTTCTCGATGCTTTCCAGCACCATCACTTTGAATAGCCATGTTCTGACCGTCTGCATCCCCCTGATTCCCCTGTTTTCCAAGCTCCTCATCCATATCCTTCGCCCCTGAGAGGCACCTAGCTAGTGATCGAGCTCCTGACTTGTTCAGGGTAGATGTCTTCTCAGCTTGCTGTTTCTCTGGCCAGGGTGCAGGCCTGCCCTTGTCCGATGAGTTTTCGTTGAACATTTCCTTGACTCCTGATAGTCAACCCTCCTAGGCAAACAAACTTTCTGGAGTAGGATGGTTCCATTGGGTAGAAGAGACTGTACGTTTAGTGGTGCTATCAGACTTTTTATGATTGTTGTGCTCTCTGCTTACGGCTTCGACATGTGCAGCCTCTTCATTGGGTAAAAGAAACTCTTTGCTTACAGCCTCGACATATTCAGGAGGGTGTAACTGATGGAGACGGGGAAGCTCGCGATCCAGAGCAGGGACATTTGAAATTGGTCCATCAGTCGTGATCATAATTTCATCAGAATGAATGAAATCCAATTGACTAACCGGCACAATCATATTGTGTGGAGCCTGACCATAGGGCTGCAGTCCACATAGCATATCCAGTTCCCCTTGATTGGTACTAGGTTGATCAGTATGGCGCAGATGGCCCTGGGTTAGATCCTGATGACATTCCACCCACTTTTGCGTGCCTACAGCTGAGGTTAGAAGAGGAATAACATCAGCAGTACCGAGAACTATTGATTTGTCATAATTTACTCTTTCGCCTCTAGTCCCGACATTTCCACGAACGCCTGTTGGGTTACCCCCATTCGTTACATTCCCATCCAGTACCGTAACTCTGTTGGCACTCTCAGCTGGAATTTTAAAAGTGCATATCTCTGTGTTATCATTTCCACCCGCAACATGATTTACCAAGCTATCATCCCCCATCACGACCGTGGAGCGAACACCAGGCCTGCAACTGGGTGTGCCAATACCCGTCTCTGCCTCTCTGACTACGGCATTTCCACAAACATCTGATGGGTGCCCTGACCCATCATGAAACCTGTGAACTACCCATTCCTTGGTGCTCTCATTCGAAGCTTGTTGAATGGAAGGGGAGGGACCAAACATGAAAAGAGGTTCCATTTCTGATGTTATAGGGTATTCCTTTCCCAACACAGTTAATCGCAGTACACTGCTGAAGCAAACACCCGGGATGCCTGAAAATAGCCAAAGCGGGAGTTAGAGTCGATTTGAATAATCTTACCGAAATAGCTCGCTAGATCGAGTATGACAATTTCAATCCAGGCATGGGCTAGGATGCCAAAGACTCGGATCCAAACCCCACCAGCCTCGATAACCTCTTCAGGAGACCTTTTTTCATCATATTGGAGACCCATTACGTTATGTAGAGGCACATTTTTTGAAAATGCAACCATCTCTGCATCAGATATGAACAATAATAGGAATTTGGAGACATTTATCCTCACAACTTCCACTGTAAAGAGCTTCAGCCTAGGATTCTTCAAAGCTCCAATTAGCCGATCAATGCGGATGCTCTGATCCACCGCAATCCCCACCAACGCACATTTAAGACCTCGGAGCCGATTCTCGACTACTTTCGAGTCTGCAACGGTTGTGATCCATGAGCTCCCCTCCAATCGGGTTCTGTCTACCGGTCTTGCAATCGCTTCAAGAAACAGTCGATCCTTAACCGGGCTCCTCTGGTGGATTGCAGAATGAAGAACGGGTGACGATGCCACCCGGGCGGCACTAGGTTGGCCGGTCGCCCACGCAATATGAGCAATCCGACCATCGATCCGTCTCTCGTGTAAACATTGTATAGCATTGTGAGCATCCTGTTCATAGTAGAATCGAATGAATGCGAATCCATGGGGTCTGTGATGATGATGATTATAGAGAATGTATACATCCCGAATTTTCCCAAAGCGGCCGAAAATCCGGAGAAGATCCGCCTCCGTAGTATCATAAGTCAGATTCGCCATGAACACAAAGAAAAAGCATTTAGGGGAATTAGATTTCCTAGTAGTAACCCGAACCCAGGGGTTATCCGGATCCCGATCGCACTCGCGCTCGCGCTCCTGTTCCTCCATTCGCCTGATTGAAAAATTCTACCAATAAGAGCAATGGTCAACTGCTGCTGATGACTTGTCCCATGGAAGTAATGCATATGTTGGAAAGTTGAGGTAAATCTTTGGTAATTCTGCCTCTTCATGTATGCACAAAAAAAAAAAAAATTCCCTTTGTTGATTGGTAATACTTTTGTGCATAATTGGAATGTCCAATTTGTCTCAAGGGTAGCTATTGTCATGTTCTACGCCAGATGTTTAATTTTTAGCACAATGAAACTCCCTTTGAGGTTTATATTAGCAATAGGTTTGAAAACTTCTCTTGGGTTATCAGAATAGAAATGCATTTTTGTTGAAACAAATAATCTTTGTTATGCACTTCAAAGTCAGTGCATAAGGCTTTTTTCCTGAACATAAGTAGTACTGTTACCCAACTACTACAGACTGTAGAAAGCACATCTTAGAAATGGGTATTTTTTTTTTCAAAATCCCTAACCATTGTGTGCATGAACTTCTGTGACGTTCATCATGTCATCACTTGTGTTTGTGTATGTAATTTCACGTTCAGCAACAGAACCACACAGACCTACTATACCGCAAATGGGTAAGAAAACTTTGAAGCAGAAACATTTCAGTGCAATCAATTATCTTATGATTATCGTTCTCCACATTAGTGCCAGTGTACAGCTTGAATCATCTAATGGAAGTTTGATGGAATCATGGAATTGGAAAACACCACCCGAATTTATAACTATTCTTAATTTCAGAAAGCTTTATCATCATCAATTCTTCAAGATGCACCTGATTTTGTAAAATGTTTCAATGACACCCTTTTAGTTGGTACCTTTAAGCATGTTGTTAGATAATGAAAGGCCTATTGGAAGGTCAAAATTGACTAGAGAGTATATAACAAGTTCAATCGGTGTTCGGGAGTTATTCACAAATCGCATTTTCCATAGTAGTGGGCAGAAAAGTAAATTTTATCATCTAGTTATGTTAATTATTGCATTGCTTTTGAGAGATAGAGACAATTGCACATTTTCTGCATTGCCAGATCTTGAAATAATATAAAACAAATGTTAGCTCTCAAAATACACTCAATACCTTAAACAATTAGAGAATATACATATATATATATAAGAACAAGAGATCTTTCTCGATCAATCCCTTTTTCCCTCATTCTTCAAGAATCAGAAAGATCCTTTTAGAGTTTGAATTTGTTCATTTGGAATCTAGGTTCTTCTACTTATTAATTTTCTTTATTTAGATTTTATTTCCCTCTTTTTTTTTCTTTTTTTTTTAAAATTTTTTTTCCCTTCCATCATTCCTTAAGTCCCATAGGTTTGATCCTATATAATTTGACCCATTTTCTCATCGAACGATATATATATATATATATATATATATATATATATATATATATATATATATATATATATATATATATATATATATATATATATATATATATATATATATATATATATTGAAAGCAAAGAGAAAATGATTCTCCTTTGGTTTTCTGTATTTCAAATAACCCTAAAAGGTTGAATATATAGAGATATACAGCATCTATACAAGGAAAAAGATAAAATCATAATTAATTATCTATACATGGAAACAAGACATGCTTCCTGTCTAATATCTCCCCTCAAACTGATGCTGGTCATCGACAAGTAATAGTTTGCCAACAAAATATGAACGACATGCAGAAGTGAGGGACTTCGTGAGAATGTCTGTAATCTGATCATGGGAAGCAGCATGAGGAAGAGAAATGAGCCAAGACTAAAATTTCTCTCGAATGAAGTGACAGTCAACTTCAATATGCTTTGTCCGTTCATGGAAAATAGGGTTAGAGGCAATCTGAATGACACTCAGATTATCTACATGGAGTGGAGTAGGATTTTGTAGATAAATGTCCAAGCTGAAAAGAAGTCCACATAACTAGATAAGCTCACAACATGCAGCTGACATCGCTCGATACTCGGATTCCGTTCTTGATTTGAAAAAAGTGGTCTGCTTCTTACACTTACAAGAGATAAGAGAAGTGCTGAGAAAAACACAGTAGCCGGTGGTAGATCTGTGTGTGAGAGCACAACCGGACCAGTCAGCATCTGAATAAGCATGAAGGTCTAGAGTAGCCGTGGAGGAGAAGAACAGTGATCGATCTAGAGTTTCACGTAGGTACCGTAGGATGCGCAACACCGCAGTCATATGAAGAGTCCAAGGAGAAGAAACAAATTGGTTGACAACATGGACAGCATAGGCAATATCAGGGTAAGTCATTGTTAAGTAAACCAGACTCCTAACCAAACGACGAGAAGATCCTTAGTATATTTACGCTAGTTGACTAAGATCTCACGTTGAGAACGTGAGAATTCAAGTCCAAGAAAGTTTGTCAGATGTCCAAGTTCCTTCATCTTGAAAGATGATTTCAGAACTTCCTTTAATGTCGAGATGCCAGTAGCATCGCTACCAATCAAAAGTAGGTCGTCAACATATACAAGAACAATAATAATTCCATGATCAGTGGTGCGCAAGAATAAGGATGGATCATAGCCACTTTCAGTAAAGCTGGCACCTGTAAAAACATCATGAAAGCATTGGAACCATGCTCAAGGGGCCTGTTTGAGACCGTATAGAGCTTTCCTTAGGCGACAGACCTTATTGGCAGGGATTTAAATATATTGTTTCTTGGAAGTCACCATGAAGAAAAGTATTTTTCACATCCATCTAAATAAGTGGCCAAGAACGAACAGATGATATTGCCAGAAGAGTACAAACAGTTTTCATCTTGGCCACATGAGCGAATGTCTCATAATAATTAATTCTGTGTTCCTGTTTATATCCCTGAGCAACAAGACAAGATTTGTATCAATCCAATGATCCGTCAGATTTGAGCTTTATAGAATAAATCCATTTACTCTCAATTAATTGTTGGTCGGTGGGTCGAGTGACAATGTCCCACGTATGGTTATCATCCAATGCTTCCAATCTTCTACCATAGCCTTCTTCTAACAATCATGAGTGGTTGCCTGATAGTATGATGTAGGAATAGGTACAGTATCCAGATTAGCATTCATAGTAGACATAGAGATATCAAGCTATCAGGTTGTCGATGTACACGAGTGGAACGACGTACCAAGGTAGGATCTGGATCAGTAGCAGGGAGAGTAGGTAGAGTAGTAGGTGGTGGATCTGTACGTGGTCATCATGAGTAAACCTGCAATAGACAAGGGAGTGTACTCGAGGTAATAGGAATATCAGGAAAAACAGTAAGACTAGGAGAGTTTGGTGCGGGCGAATGAGGAACATATGAATGAAAGGCAATATGCCCAAGAAAAACAACATGTTGTGACACCGGAACACGGCGAAAGACCGGATAATAGCAACAAAAATCCTTCTGAGTTTCTCAAAATCCCAGGTACATACATTTGACTAATTTTGCGAAAAGTTTGTTACGTTCACGTGATGCCAGATGAACATAACATACACAACCAAAAACTCGAAATGTGGAATATGTAGGAAGTAAACCGATGAGAATGTAGGGAGATTTACTGTTCAAAACTGTGGTAGGCATTCGGTTAATCAAGTAGACTGAATACATCATAGCTTCCACCCAGAAGGAACGAGGAATACTCATAGCAATCATTAGGGTATTGGCAGTTTCAACAATATGACAATTTTTTCGTTCAGCCACCCCATTTTGTTGGGGAGTATCAGAACAAGTGGTCTGATGAATAATCCCATGATCCTGAAAATATGTAGGAAATTTTGTGGAGAGATACTCTCCCCCTTAGTCAGAGCAAAGAGTTTGAATTTTTACCCGAAATTGAGTGTCCACTATAAGTGAAATATCTTGAATTTTTCAAAAAACCGTGACTTAGAGTGCAGAAAGTTAATCTAGGTGTAACGTATGAAATCATCAATGAATATAACATAGTATCGTAGTCCAGAAAGTGACATAATTGGTGAATGACCCTAGACATCCATATGCACTAACTTAAATGTAGATGATGATTTCATAGTACTTAGAGGAAAAGGAATACACTTAGTTTTTGAAAGAAAACCGAAAGAACAAGAATAATCTAAATTACTTTTATTAAGAGAAAAATTCCCTAACATGTCAGAAAAAATAGTTGAATCAACCAATCGGAATGTGGATGACCTGAGCGAAAGTGACATAGTTTCCACATTTTATTTGTTGTAGAAATATCTGAGGAAGATGGAGAAAAGAAACAATAAGATGGAGTAACGGATGAGTCAAAGTCCAACACATACAAACATCCATGCCACCTACCCTTCCCAAGTACCTTCCCCGTTGCCAGATTCTGCACAAAATAACAATTTGGAAGAAATATGACTAAGCAATTATTGGATGTAAGTTGACCAACAAAAATTAAATTTGAGAAGAGTTTAGGGACATGAAACACCTAACGAAGGGTAAACTGATGATGGGCAGAAAGAGAAAGTCGACGAACCAACGGACTAAATGGGTAGTCTAGTGTCATTCGCAGTAGAAACAGTCTGATTTTCAGTATAGGGACGAATGTCGTGAAGATGTGATACATCACCAGTCATATGATTAGAAGCACCCAAATCGAAGAACCATGTAGAAGATGGGGATATACCTGACATACCAGCCGCAGAAAGTGCCTGCACGATCTGCAGGAGCATCGCAGGAGTCAAAGGTGAAGAAAGTCCTTCAGAAGAAATAGTAGATGTAGTATCACTAACAGAAGGCTCAGAAGAACTAGTCGAAGAAGTAGCAGAAAGAGTACGACCTTGACCACCACGGCCACGGCCGAATGAGGATGCATAGACACGTGAACGGCATTCCTTAATACTATGACTAGTCCGTCGACAATAAGCGCACCAATCTTTACATTGAGCAACGACATGTCCCACTTTGTTATAGCCACGACAAGTTAATGGAGTGGAACCACGGTTTGGTGCAGAGGTGGATACAGCGAGTACTAGATCAGATGGTCCCTGAGAGAGAACTTGCAGTCATTGTTCATCAGCTAATAAATCATTAATAACCGAATTCATTAAAGGAGTTGGGCTACAGTTCAGGAGAGCAGCCCTACAATGCTCAAATTCCAGACACAACCTCATAAGAAATTGTCTAACACGCACACTATCGCATATTGTATGGAATATCTTAAAGTCATTAGGGAATTCTGGATCCATCATAGCCATCTCTATCCAAATTATAACTATTGTAGAGTAGAATGTTTGAAGACTTTTGTCACCCTGAGTAAGGTGAACCAGATCCTGTTTCAAGCGGTATAACCGAGCCGCATTACTCTGTTGATAAATAGTCTGTAGATGCCCCCACATTGCCTTAGCATTACGATGTGGCGTGAGACCAACAGCAATTGTCCGATCGACCAAATCGAGAATCCACGTAATAATCCGACCATTTTTCATTTCTCACTCAGCCACTTTGTTGGCATCTATGGAAGTGGGGACAGTAACAGATTCATCAATTAGTCCCAACAAACCATGACTCTTCAGAAAACTTTGAAAGTTAATGGCCCATAGAATGTAGTTGGTACCATCGAAACTACATCATGGGGCCTTTATACGGGAGTCTTTGTCCATAGTTAGGAAGTGAGATAAACCACGCCAAGAAGGTACCGTGTAGCAAGAGTGCCGGTTGTAGTGACATAAACAAAACAGCAATAGCACCAAAGGCAGGGACTATGTGTAGTACAGAGGCAGGGGCATGGGCAGTACAGAGGTAGGGGCATGCGCAAAAGGTGATCGGATGAGGCAGGGACGTGCACAGTAAGGCGTGCAGTAGGACGTGTGCGCAATAGGTCGTGCGCAATAAGGCATGCAGCAAGATGAGACAAGACGCACGCAGGGACGTGATTGGACAGCAGGAGCGTGATCGGACAATAGGGTATGATCAGACGGGCTTGGGAATGGTCGGACGGGCCTGCGGATGGTCAGACAGGGGTGGGGATGGTCGGACGGAGGTTGGGGATGATTGGACGGGGGTTGGGGATGGTCAGATGTAGTAAGAGCATAGAAGGAGGTGCCGAAATAGGGTTTTCTGACATTGGAGGGGCCAGATCTGTTAAGAGGTGGTGCCAGTGATGAAGGAGGTGCCGGATCAGGATAGGTATAGCTTTGATACCATGAAAGCAAAGAGAAAACGATTCTCCTCTGGTTTTCTGTATTACAGACAACCCTAAAAGGTTGAATATATAGAGATATACAACATTTATACAAGGAAAAAGATAAAATTATAATCAATTAGCTATACATGGAAACAAGACACGTTTCCTATCTAACATATATATATATATATATATATAGGGATACATTCGGGAACATTTTTCAGAACTTGAAAAGGGCAGGTGCAGAGCTGATTTCAGTTGAATCCTTTGCAGAAGGATCAAATCATCCAGATGTCCAGCAGCGACTCCAGCTGGCCAAGGAGAACCTGACCCAATTAGAGCTCTGCGAGAAGATTATCTGGAAGCAAAAATCCAGTAACCAATGGCTCAAGGAAGGCGACAAGAATACAATTTTTTTTTTCACAGCCAAGCAGCAAATCGAGATAGAAGATTAGTTATTACTAGTATCAAACTCGATGGGGAACAATGGAGGAAGACCAGGCCTCGATTAAACAGGCTGCCATCGATTTCTATTCCACTCTTATACAGGCAAAACCACAAGCGAATGTTGAGGAAATCCTAAACGTAATCCCTTCCTATATCACAACGGAAGACAACAAGGCCCTCATGGAAGACCCTACATTAGACGAGGTTCTCGAGACAATCAAGGAGATCCCTCCAAATGGAGCCCCAAGAGCAGATGGCTTTTCGGGGGTCTTCTTCCAAGAATGTTGGGAGATTGTGAGCCAGGACATCCTAGTTGCTACGCGTTATCTTTTCCATGGAGGACCCCTCCCTATGGCCTTCACTTTGACCCTCATTTGCCTCATCCCAAAGTCGTCAGCCCCAGATAAATCTCTGACTTCCACCCCATCAATCTTTGCAATTATGTTTACTAATAAATTAATTGCTGATAGACTTGCTAAATTTATTCCCAGAATCATTTCAGCAAAACAAGTGGTGTTTGTTAAGGGTAGATCCATAGTGGAAAATTGTATCGCTGGTTCAAGAGACCTTTTGCGACATCGACCGAACAGTTTGAGGAGGTAACATCCTCATCAAGCTAGATATGGAAAAAGCCCATGATAGGCTCGATTGGGACTTCCTCAAGGTAGTGCTTCGCAAATTAGTGGGCCATGGATCGAAATGGTCTAAAAATGCTGGTTGAACGCTTGGTTTTCGGTCCTCATTAACGAGGAGCCTTGCGGTTTCTTCAAATCCTCCAAAGGCCTTCGACAAGGGGATCCCATATCGTCGAGTCTCTTCATCATAACGGCAGAGGTTTTAGTAGAGGGTACAAAAGGCTAATCGTCAGCCATTTTTGTCGCCCTTACCAAACTCGCAGAAACTGCCCTCTGGTATCACACATGCTATTCGCTGATGACACTCTTCTACTTGCAATGGGAACAACGCTTCCCTTCAGTGTGTAAAGTCCTTCCTCTCCCAATTCCAAAGATCGTCTGGCCAAAAGATAAGCGCCCACAAAAGCTTCTTTGTCCTCTCATCCAGTCAATCAGTCACACGAGTTAGAGTTGCCCAGCGCATCCTAGCTTTCAATAGTGGATTTTCCCCCTTCACTTACCTCGGAGTACCTATCTACAGAGGCAGACCCCGGAAAGGTTATTTCTAGCCTATTCTGGAGAAGATATCCCATAGAATTTCAGGATGGGAATGCAAACTGCTGTCATAGGCAGGCCACCTAACTCTCCTAAATCATGTACTCTCAAGCATTTCGATCCACACTATGGCAGCTTCTAACGTCCCTATTGGCTTACTAGGGGATCTGGAAAAAGCATTTGCTGCCTTCTTTTGAGGATGGGACGGAAATCAGAACAAACGTCACTGGGTCAGATGGTCATTGATCACAATGCCCAAATCTGAAGGCAGGTTAGGGGTCAAAGGTTTAAGGTGCGTAATGAAAGCATTCAACATTCAAAGGTTTAAGGTGCCCAGCAGTTGACACTGCTGGGCTGCGTTCATGAGGGACAAATATCCCAATGACATGCCAGTGCCAGGGGGATCTAGTAGCACGAGGACTGTGTCACCATTGTGGAAGAAAATATGTAGTCTTCTCCCAATCGTCTCTGCCCATACCCATTGGCTCATTGGTCGTGGGAACTGTAGTTTCTAGGAAGATGCATGGTCTGTTCTGGGCCCCCTAAAGGATTAGAAACTTTAAGATCTTCCCCATTAGTCACTCCAAGTTCATGAGTGGATTGGACCAAACGGGTGGCATGATCCCTCTCAAGCCAGGTCTTTTCTTCCCCAAGTAGTGCTCGATCACATCTCGGATGAGGGAATCTGCACCTCTTCTTCAGAAGACAAATGTATCTAGGTTTCTTCTTCTTCAGGTGAATTCACCATTCAATCAGTCTGGCTTCTCTCTAAATTGCCAATGTCGAGGAAGGCATGGTCTAAATGGGTGTGGCACCCAAACCTTCCACAAAAAGTCTCCCTCCTCTCCTGGAAAATCATCCTCTATGCAGTGTTGGTAGATTCCAAAACTCAAGCAAAGGGAGTCACTGTGGCTTCTAAATGTGACTGCTGCCTCCGTCCCCTCTCGCCTGATATCGAGATGACAGATCATATTTTCTCCTCGAGCACCCTAGTTAGAAAGGTGTGGGACCATTTTGAAGCCCTCTTTAAAGCTCCCTACTCATCTCACGTGTTAGCGATCAGCAGGGCATCACCATGGTGGGTAGTAGCATCCTCATCCGATCGTGTCCGGTCCCTTTGGGATCTCTTGCCATCCTTCATTTTCTGGGAGCTTTGGCTGGCAAGAAATGCAGCTCGGTGGGAAGGCACAACACGTTGTGCGATCATGGTCATCTTCAAGGTCAAGCACTAGATTAGGCTTCTAGCCCCATATCTTCCTCCTCCAAAAACCTTCAATCGAGCCATGACTAACACTCTTTCTGCTTTGGGGCTAGATGATGTGGCGTCATCCTTAAAATTGGTCCAGGCGGTAAGGCGCTAAGGCCAGCTGTCAACTGGATTAAGGTCAACGTGGATGGCTCAGCCCTCAGTAACCCAGGATGATTGGTAAGAACCACGTGGGGGATTTCAACTAGCTACGGCTTCAGCTCAAACGGCAGACCGAAATCAGGGCAATCTGGGAAGGCCTATCCCGCTACATGGGTCTCAGTTACACCAAAGTGGAATTAGCTAGAGACTCCAAATCAGTGGTTGAGTCCCTCAACAACAAGGATGCCCCAGCATGGTCTATGTGATACTGGTGGAAAAGGATAAGGTCCCTTATGGATGGGGAAGTGATTATCTCCCCCTCCCCTAGGGAGACAAATGCGGTGGCTGTCGGTCTCGCTCGTACAGGCAGTAGCAGCCAATCCCATAATTTTTTCCGGTCTACGACTGAGCTACCTCCCCTCATCAAAGGCCTGATCTTCCTAGATAGAGCAGGATTAGGATATTTGAGAGAGATTTAGCGGCTATCCTCTTTTTTTTTCTCGGTTTGTTTTGGTGGGCTTGTTTTTCCTTTTTTCTAACTACCTCATCCAGGATATGTACAGTCACATCTCCATGAATATAATACTCTTTTCCTGGAAATATATATGTACACACATATATGTAGAGAGACACAAACACATATATAACGGACATCTTGATTAGTGAATTGAATTGTTATCCTTACAATTTGTGTTTCTTCTAAGCTAAAGCATTTTGTTTGTTCAAGTTTTTCTTTTTAAAAAATAGAAAAACAAAAAAACATTAGACTTTGCTAATCTTATGAACATGTACGGTCTGACCCCTAAACATATCACCACATGTTGAGCTGGCATGTTTGTGAACACCCAAGCATCCATCAAGTGGTCTGCACCATGAGAGTCAGACTGGTCCAGCAGGTGGGCCACAGTGTGTGAAAGAAAAATATCTTTTACTTTGACATTTGTTTGTTGCCCCCCTGATGTGTGGGTTAGCTGATTCTTTTTTTTTTTTTAAAGAAAGGTGGGATCACACCACCTGAAAATCATTAAACAAAGGAAGATTACAACGAAACAAAGGGCACCACAAAATGAACGGGCCTCTCCAAAAAGAAACATATTTCGGGCGGCCAGCAATTGCTGGCCCACCTATCGTAACTATACAGAAGAGACACCTACTTTTTGAGCTAAGAAAACAGGGGCTAAAAGGCTGATGAACTACGAAAGCCACCCAACTTTCATGAACAGAAGAGGGCAGAAAAGCAAGACAAAATCTGGACCGAGCCGGCCCACCGGCAGAAAACGAAGCAACCTCCCTTCGAAAAAACAGCAACTACGAACCACAGACCAAAACCCTACGAAAAAACAGCAACTACGCCCACCGGCAGAAAACGAAGCAACCTCCCTTTGAAAAAAAAACATCAACTACACACCACCGAAAGAAAAACGAAGCTAGCCAAACGCTTCGAAAAAATAGCAACAACACACCACAAACCAAATCCCCGAAGCCCGCTGAGACCACTGCAGGGACCTCCACCGCAAACAGAAGCCTCACCCACACGAGCACCAAGAACCCAGACCCGATCTGTCTAGGGTAATCTGCCCTCTGATGTGACGAGGCAGGGAGGAGATATTGAGGAAGATACTGTCAGTTTGCTGCTTGCTGGCAAGCTTCGCTAGACTGTCTGCTGGGCAATTAGCTTCACGAGGAATATGATGCACCGAGAACGACCCTTGGACCAAAAGAGCTCCGATTCTGATCATCCAATATGTCCATTTCTATGATGGGGAGGAGCGATTTTGCAGACACTGAACAGCCTAGCAGGAATCAGATTCCACAACAACGTTAATCAGACCAACTTCATGGCAGCGCTTGATGCCGTCGTGAATAGCCTGGAGCTCTGCAATGTTATTGGAAGCTACCCCATAACCATGAGAGAAAGTGAACAACATGAGGCCCGCAGAATCCCGACAGATACCGCCACCACCTGCCTGGCCAGGATTGGCAAGGGAGGGACCATCCACAATAAGCTTTACAAAACCCCTAACCGGCCTGACCCATTTCACAATCGTCAACTTGCGTGAAGGCCGATGGGAATGGCGAGCGTTAAAATTAGCATGGTTAGCCTAAGGCGAGGGGAGGATAGAATCTGCAAACTGGGGGAGCATCACAGAGAGCCACCACTTCATTTTGGTGACAATGGCTGTAGGGGAGAGGGAACTACCATCAAACCTAGCGCCATTCCTCTCTTTCCAAATTTTCCACACAGTAAAAATGGTGGCCAAACGAATGGGGAGGGAGGAAGCCGTGCGAGGCAGGGGCCGATTCCACCACCAAAGTAGCCGTTGATGGATGGAAAGGTGGTGAAAAAGGGAAAGACCGAATGTGTTAGCTATGCCATTCCACACCCGAGAAGCCAATTCACCATGAAGGAAAAGGTGGGAGGGGGACTCCACTTGCGGGCCGAGAGGATGAGCGAGCGAGCAGCAAACATATTTGGAGACAAGGGGAATTCCTTTGCATTGTAAGAGGGAGTCGGTAGGAAGGGCATTATGCAGCAATCTCCAAATGAATATGGAGATTTTGGGGGGAACTGAGGGGTGCCACACCACATTAAACCAGGATACTGGCGATTCCCTCTGTCACAAAAGATTCCATGCAGACTTGATTGAGAAGATACCCGATGGCTCGAAGGGCCATATAGTTCTGTCTTCCTGATCCGAAGTGCAATAACCCCCTCGGTTGATGGATTGAGTTAGCCAATCTGGGATAGGAAAAGGTAAGCTTTGCGTGAGACCGCTGTGATCAATAAAATCCCTAACCAGGGCGTCCCGAGAGCAGGCAGGAATGTTAATGGAAGGATGATCTTGTAATGGGCCAAGGCCAGACCAATTACTGTGCCACATGCTGCGGTTGCCCTGACCAATAATAATCTGAGCTTGGTGAGACAGGATGGGGAAAAACTGAGAGATCGCTTTCCAGAGTGGGGAGGCAAAGCGAGGGGTAGGAGAATCTAAGGTAGGCCTATCTTGCTGATACTTCGAGCGCATAAAACTGCCCCAAATATTGTTGTGGTTGCTGTGCATTACAGCCCACGCTAACTTCATGTGGAGGGATCTCATGACCTCACTAGTTCTTCTAATACCAAGACCGCCTTCATCTAATGGGGTGGTGATGGTTTTCCAATTCCGCCAATGGTGTTTAGGCTTACCATTGGAGAAGCCCCAAAAAAAATTAGAGAACAGTCTATCCACCGACTTAAGCACCTATTTAGGAACCAAAGTGGCAGCCAGAGGATGAACAATAATGCTGCTAAGGACATGCTTGATTAGCGTTTGCTGACCAGCCTGAGAAAGAATTCTAGCATGCCAACCACTAACCTTGGCCGCTAACTTGCCCAAAAAAGGCGAGAAGAAGGAGCATCTAGACTTGCCCTTGGTGATGGGGACAACCAGATAGGAAGGGAGGCTAACAGCTTTCCAGATTCTGAAGGTGTTTTCAATCATGCGGGCTCTAGTCATAGGCAGCTTAGAGGAGTAGAAAAACACGCTCTTCCGACAGTTGATACATTGACCAGAAATGTCTTGGAACTGAGACAGAAACGACGAAACTGCTTGAATCGAACTTTTGGAGCCGTTGATAAACAGAACTGTATCATCGGCATACAACAAGTGAGAAACCTGAGAACATCCCTGCCTCAGCTTATATGGAGCGCAATCACCACTAGCAATAAGATATGTAATCCCCCTGCTAAGAACCTCCGCTGCTAGGATAAACAGGGAGGGGGATAATGGATCCCTTTGCCTCAGCCCTCTGGAAGAAGGAAAAAAATCACAAGCCACGCCATTAACCAAGACTAAGAACCAGTTATCTTTCCAACAGGCTTCTAGGAGTTGAATCCATCTCATATCGAACCCGAAACACTGCAACACCAGCCTCAGAAAATACCAATTTACCCTATCATAAGCCTTCTCTATGTCCAACTTAAGCACAATATTTCCCCCACGAGCCTTCTTGTCTATATCTCTGAAGATTTCCTGGGCAAGAGCGATATTCTCAGCTATGTTACGACCCTTAACAAAAGCCCCTTGTTCCTGAGAAATGAGCTTGGGGAGGAGAGCATTCAACTGATTAGCCAGAACATTAGCATAAATTTTATATACAACATTACACAGACTGATGGGTCTATAATCAGCAAAAGAGCCAGCTCCATCTTTTTTTGGGATCAAGCAGATGAGACTAGTAGAGAACGCTCTCGGCA
This sequence comes from Magnolia kwangsiensis, assembly GCA_037074715.1. Taxonomy (NCBI): domain Eukaryota; kingdom Viridiplantae; phylum Streptophyta; class Magnoliopsida; order Magnoliales; family Magnoliaceae; genus Magnolia; species Magnolia kwangsiensis. Next base: position 20,156,907 of record CM073582.1, read on the forward strand.
GCGCAGCGCAAGCAAAGAAATCACTAACCGCTACATGGACATCTTTTCCGATAATAGACCAGCAGCTCGAGAAAAATGCGGCTGAAAAACCATCAGGACCAGGCGCACCGTCCTGTGGCATTTTGGCGACGGCAGCCTGGACTTCGACCAAAGAAGGGATGGAAAGTAGAGCAGAGTTGTCTTCTACCGAAATGAGAGCAGGGACCCTATCCAACAGAGTGTTGGCAGCAGCTTCAAGGGGGGAAACATCGTCAGCCGAGAGTAGAGATCTGAAAAAGGAGACGGCCTCTTCCTGAATGGAAGTCATGTCCGAGATGATCCGACCATCTGTAAGATGAGTTTGGAGAATGCCCAAACGACGAACTCTTTCAGAAGCCGTTAGATGAAAGAATCTTGTATTTTTGTCACCTTCATGAAGCCAGGAGATGCGAGATTTCTGCTTCTAGAACACCTCTTCCGCCAGCTCCATGTTAGAGAGCTTGAGCCTAGCTTCGGCAATAGCAGCGGCCGAGATTTGGGGGTCGGATTGGGCGCGCTCTTCAATGTGCGCAAGATCCTGCTCAACTCGGAGAACGTTTTTGGAAACATCACGGTTCCACACACGAAGCCTTAGCTTAACTTTATTAAGCTTTAACATCAGATTGATAAGAGGTTGCGAGGATAGAGATTCTGACCAAGCATCCGCAACCACTTGTTGAAAGGAGTCATGGAGGATCCACATCCACTGGAAACGAAACGGCTTGTGGGAAGGGGGGGGGGGGGGGGGGGGGGGGGGGTTGTCTCAGAGAATGTGACCAGAATTGGAGCATGATCAGAGTTCATCCTAGGCAAATGGTTGACCAGGAATCTAGGAAATGACTGGATCCAGGGGCCATTGCAAAGCAGGCGGGCCCAAGTCCGCGCGGGACCAGATCGGTTGTTACTCCAAGTGTAAGTGTTACCAATGAAACCAGCATCGATAAGGCTAGCATTGTCGACCGCTTCCCGAAACTCCCGCATACTAACAGCATCACTTCCCCGGTACCCGATTCTTTCGGAAGAATTAAGAACTGAGTTGAAATCTCTGCAAACAACCCACGGGCCAGCCGAGGACGTCGCAGTGAGCGTGATGGACTCCCACGAGGATCGTCGAGCGATAAAGGAGCACTTAGCATAAACAAAAGAGATCCTGGGGCTAAGGACTTGGTTGAAAGAATCCAACTCAATCGAAATCATCTGATTGGAGGACCCGATGACAGAGAAGGTGAGATAATCCCTGAAGAAAAGCCAGATTTTACCACCTTTGATAGCATTCGAAATGGACGAGTGGTACCCAAGCTTTAGCCCAATTCCCACATGACGACTATCCCAAGCCAGGGGCTCAAGGATAGCAATGATCACAGGATTGCGGGATCTGATAATTCTTCTAGTAGACCGAATGGTGGCCGCGTTCGACACACCATGCGCGTTCCAAACAAGAATGCTATCCATCAGAAACATTTCCTGAATAGCCAGCCCTGTCGTTGAGGAGGGAGTTTGGGTACCATCTCCCTACAGAGAAAGACGCATTACAGTCGGACATCTGATACGGAGACAGATCTACTGAGAGATCTAGTTACTTGTAGACAGACGCACAACCCTCGGATAATCCTTTCAGAGGAAGAGAGTCCAAGGTAGTCTTCCCAGTAGTCATGGGAGAGAGCAGATGAGGACATATTGCTTGGATATAACATCGTCTATGGTTAGGTGATAGCGACCTGCAAGGAGAGTTATCTGCAGATATGGATGAGCCGGGAGCAGGGAGGACAAAAGACACCTGACCTTGTAGATTTGGAAGGTTGATCGCAGTTGGATCAAGGGCAGTTGAAACTGTTGGAACAGGGGCAGCTGAGACTGTTGGATCAGGGGCAAATGAAAATGTTGCATCAGGTGCAGCTGAGTCTGCTGGATCAGGGGCCGCTGATACTGCTGGATCTGGGGCACAACTTGGCTCACCTCATGGATGGCTTGGATCATTTACATTTTCCTAATGCCCATGGAATTCTCAAAACCCATAAAAGTTTATGCCATTGACGTAACACACATGAGGTGATCCTCCTGATAGGGAAAACCTACTTATACAAGTTGGATCATATGGCACACACATCAAAGGTTGGAAGTTATCCACTGGGTAGACCATAACTTGTAGTTTAACCTATTGGACTTAAGACATGTTATTTAAGAGGTTTAGTCTACTAACCCATGTGTATGGCTCAGCCTCCTGACCCATCTATTTAAGAAACCCCCAATTTGCAAGTATTCAAGGAAACCCCAATATTGGTCCGATTCTCCATGAGAAACCCACTTGCTAATATCCAATCAAAACCCTGTATTTCCCAAGTGATTAGGTCTATCCTGACCATTTCCTGCATGCTTCGGAGAATTTCTCATCAAACTTTCTTCAAATAGCTACCTAATGTCTTGTACACATTCTTCCCATGCCTGTATTCCCCTCTTGTTGGTTTCCTGATAGATCAAATTTTTTCTCCAATGTTTCTGGCTTATACTAATGTTCTCTTGTGCTAGACCTTTCCCCACCTCCTCCCTTATGACTACTCTTTCATTAGTATGCCGTTTCGCTATACCATCTCTGCCTTTCTGAGATCCTGCCCTCTCACATTCTCTCACCCACATGGCAATCTTTCCATGAATGTTATTACTACACTTCTTATTTGAATTTTAGATGGTGCTTGTCAGCATGAAACCTGCATAGGTTTCTCACATGCTTAAAGATCTTCATATAGTCTTATCTGTATCTTAAAAAGTGCTCTAGCCACACAGCAACAAGTTGGGACTTCTATTAATCTTCTTATAACTTGCCCAATCTTGGGTGGAAATTGGTTTTAGTATATCTGGTCACAAGCACAGGCTTAGGTTTTAATCTCTCGTTCTCCTTCAGCAGAATTCCACATCACACTATAATGATGTTTGTTCCCCCATACAAATTGTGCCTTTGATTGACAATGCATAAAGACGTCAATGACTTCTGGTGCACTTTCATCTTCACGCTACAAATTTTGCTTCGTTATTCACTATCCCTACAAATGAAGTGGTTGTACTTCTTTTGGGCCATTTGCGATGTGAATCTCATAATTTTTCTATTGGTTTTTGTTGCTATTTGTCTCGACATGTTTTTTCTGCTGAAGAATTGTTCACTACGAGCCATGCCATTATGTGACCAACATTTGTATCTCTCTTTATTTTGTGTGTTTATCCCAAAATCTACAGCATGGTTTGAATGGTGAAGTTCTGCAAGCTCTGTCCAAGCTCTAATTTTGATGTATGGTAGAGTGCTGCATGTTCTTCCATAACTATAATGGAAGGGTGTCGCCTCTACTGTATATGTGGCTCAAAGCAGAAATCCAATGCTGCCCATCCTCACAAGAGCATCCACAAACCACAGTCTTCTTGCAGGGTGTGTGATACCTTAAAATTGATGGAATATCGTTTGTGCTGAATAGCTCCTAGATAATACCAGATATTCCAGGGGTAGCAGCTTGGGGGTTGGAGACTGCTTCCACAATCACACGAGAGTCAGCTTCCACTATGACATTGGATGGTCCCAATTTGCCACAAATATCCAATCCATCTACCCGGGCCTAGGCCTCTGCAATTGTGTTACAAACCCCACCATAGAAGTTGTGTAATGCAAAGATCACATGACCAATTCCATAAACATTATTGAAACATGGATTCCCATGAATTTCATTTTGGGGGTCATTTTCATATATCAAGTGAAAATTACATATTTTTTTCTTACAATAGCCACCTCTTATCTTGTGCATGAAATTTTGAATATCGAGAAAGCTAATGATTGCTATTTCTAGTGTTATTATTTTCTTTTCAATCCAAACCAGGCTTAAGGTATAAACAATAGAAAACCCTCTAGTTTTCCCGCAATCCAAACAAGCCCTAACTGGTAATCTGGTGGGCCATGCAATTGATGGCACATTCCTTATTAAGATCATTAATGTTCTCACCTTTTTACTTGTCAAGCTTCATGTCTAGTAACTATAAAGGATATTGCTTTGTTGGGTGTCTACTGGGAGTGGCTGAAGCATAGGAAAAGAGACATGAAGAAAATGTTGAAATAGGGGAGCCGATTAGGTGCAGCCCTGGCCAGTGTGGCCCTTGACGTGGGTCCCACCTTGATATATGTATTCTACATCTACACCGTCCATGCATTTTGTTAGTTCATTTTAGGGCATGAGGTCAAAAATGAAGCAAATCGAAAACTTAGGTGGACCAATAATAGGAAACAGTGGTGATTGACCATTAAAAACTTGTGGGCCACAAAAGTTTTTGATGAAGCTGAATTTTTTTCTTATTCTTTTGTCCCCTTCATCCAGGTTTGTGTGACTTTATCAATGGGTTATTTGGCAAATAAAAATTACAGAAATATTGCAATGGGCCGTGAGAAGTTTTTAATAGTGAAGCGTTCAATCACCACTGTTTCCTATAGAAGGGTCCGGCTAAGATTTGAATCTGCTTCATTTTTTAGCTCATGCCTTATAATGATCTGAAAAAACGGATAGACAGCATGGAGGTAGAATATATACAAAAGGTGGGACCCACGTTAAAGGCTTCACCTAATCCGCTCCCTTGAAATAACTGCTTCATGGTCAGGTGCAGTTTCTGGTGAAAGCCTGGAGAATTAGAGAGAGATATTTTCTTTGAAAGTTATTTTCCACCTGAACTGCGAATCAGAGGAAATTTTCAATTTCTTCAGAAGTATTTTCCACTCAATACTTTCCAAGCTCGTGTGTAGATGTGGTTGGTAGTACAAAATGGGGTGTGGGAAAGGTTCTCTCCATTGACAGTAGATCTGGATTTGGTAGTGATCCAGCTCGTAGGCTATGTTTCAATCAGGATGGCCTGCTGGAGAATGATGACAGCTATCTCATCTTGATCGTTCTTTTGGTAAACTTAAAATGAAAATGGTTAAGCTAGCGGAGAAAGTCAAAGTAATAATGGTAAGGGTGTTAGGATAGCTAAATGTACCTTTTTAAACGAAGGGTCATCCACAAATGGACCCACAAACTTGACGGTCTTGATTTGAAATTACCCCTGCGATGTGTACTTTTGAGAAGAAAGATGATTCCTGGATGACAATGAAGCCCATGGGCTAAAAAGTGAGGCGTTTCCACCGGGAAGCTGCATCCACTATGATGCTTTGGTCGTTGGGCGTGACCTACTCCATAAATGTGTGGGCCCCACTAATGTATATATAATATCCAATCCATCCATCATTTGCATCGTAGCGGTGCATCATCTTGCTTGATTTGGGGGTGTCATTGCATCATCTTGCTTGATTGGATGGTCTATTCGAGTTTTTGGTCAGCCTGTTTTTTGGTGTTGTCCTACCTGATGGACCAACCTGTTTTTGTCTATAGGGAATCGTCACAACGAAGGCCACCACTTTCACCCGTGTGGATATTCCGCTGATGTTTACTGGTTAGAGAGGCATCTATTTGTGTTCCACTATATGGATTGGACGGTTTGATTATGCTGTGCCATGTAAAAGTGTACATTTTGGAGCATCATGCACTAGCCAGGTGTTACGGATCAGATCCAAACGGTCGGACCACAAAGTACAGTCTAACCAACGGATAACATTCAACCTATTAAGTGCATCCCAATCATCCTCATCTCCATGCCCCTCTTCTAAGAAGCTCATTGTTTATTCTTATTCTTAGTGCGCGCGCGCGTGTATATATATATGTAGGAAATGGTACTATAAGGTCGACCTCAAGGGAATTTCCGTTGAGGTCGAGTTGTGTGGGCCGCCACCGCGATGTATGGAACTTCCGTTGAGGTAGAGCTGTGTGGGCCCCACCGTGATGTTTGTTGAACATCGACACTGTGCATTTCATGGGTCCTTTTAGGTTATTAGATATCCCAGAAATCAGCAGTATACTGAACTCATATGGGCTATACCATATGAAACTACTTGAAGATATGCCTAAACATATAAAAGCACTTAGTAGGGCCTATCTGAGTTTTGGATGTGGCTAAAACCTGTTCTGACCTCTCATCCAAGTTGGACACACACAATGGATGGCCTGGATTTTTGATCCATATCTTGGTGGGCCCAATAAATGATTATGAATGTTTTAATGGGAGGGTAACCCCTCTCAACTGTTGTATGTTTTGTGGGCCACCCAAGTCATGGATTGACTTAATTTTTAAACCAATGGCTCACCATGGAATGGTTCATCTGACTGATGGTGTTGATGTTCAACACACATCACGGTGGGCCCACACAGCTCGACCTCATAGGAAGTTCCCATGAGGTCGACCTCACAGTGCCATTTCCCATATATATATACACACAGCATGAGTTGCTGACAAAATGTGAATGCAATTAATAGACAACACAATATTACATTTAAGTACATGAACTGAATGGCTGCAGCCTGACATGGGACCTTTTTTTTTCAGATTACATGTGAATTTCTGGCCATGTTTGGGGGCTTGTTTTGATAATTCGATAATAAATAGGTAGGTTAGCACAAAGAGATGGAATCGTCCGTGATCTTTGCAGGTGGACCACTATGGTGGGATCACTTGGGTGAGCCACGTGTCGTGTAGTCAATATCAGAACTGTTGACAATCCAAATCGCATGAATAGCTGCCTCCCATTTTTCCCATGGCCCTGGTACGAGTGGCCCACCATAAAGTGCCCAGAAAAAATAATAATAATAATAGGATTGCGTACTGAGTTACTCAGTACGCTTTTATCCTACTGAGGCTACTGACTAAACTCTGTTGGGCCCACCGCTAATGTAGGCAGTTATCCACGCTGTCCATATGTTTTTTCCGCTCATTTTACAGATTGAGCCTGAAATTTAAGCCCATCCAAAGTTTAAGTGGACCACACCACAAGAAACAGCAGTAATAATGATTTCCACCATTGAAAATTTCTACCGATCATAGTGATGCTTATTTGTTATCCAAATTGTTCATAAGATCACACAGACCTTGATGAAGGTAAAACACAAATATCAACTTGATCCAAAACTTTTATGACCCCAAGATTTTTCAATGTTAGATGTTCAATTCACACCTTTTCTTATAGTGTGGTCAACTTGAGGTTTTGGATATGTTTCATTTTTGGGTAAAAGCCCTAAACTTATTGGCCTGATTGAATGGACAGAGTAGATACACAACATAAATCACAGTGGACCTCACAGAGTTTACTCTTCCCAGAAAAGCTGATGTCCTGCGGATGAGTCCCGGTTGATTAATAAATAATAGCCACTCAACACATGCAACGCGGCACCTAACTTTAGGTGCGAAGGATGTTAGCAAGGGAGTGGTGGGCCGGGGGAGTGGATTAGGTGCGCCCGGCCTCACTCAAGATGGTGCGACCCTTACCAAGGGGCCTCCTTGATGAGTGTATTCTATACCCACGGCAGTCCATCTACTTTATAGGCATGAGCTAAAAAATGAAGCATATCAGTCCATCTTTTAGGCATAAGCCCAAAAAATAAAGTTGATCCGATTTATTTATTTTTATTTTTATTTTATTTTATTTTTTTGATATAAATGGAGTTCCATCTCATTAACGATCTACACAAACACCATAAACAGTCCCATCCCTCGGCCATGCATTTTACACGTCCAAAAACCCCAACCGCCACACAACACCTCTAACGCGGCGGTTCTCGACTCAAGCCTACATGCCCAAACCTAGCCCCCACAGTCCTGCTGCTCCTTTACCTCAGCCTGACAAGAAGGGACCACTTCCTCACCGAGCCTGCCGATCGCTTCAGCCTCTTCGTCAATTTATTCTTCCATCGTCTGCTCTTCGTCATCAGTAAGTGCCTCCGCCACTTCTGCCTCATAGAACAATGTCGCTGATGTTTCCACCCCTGGCCTTCGTTCACCACCCTGCTCCTCCTTTACCACCACAACTAATTCCCCCTCAATCTTCATTTCCTTCTTCCTCCCTTCGGCAGTCCCCGCATCTGCTTTCCCAGGACCCTTGGAAAGGGCCATTTTGGCCGGGGTGGGGCCCCTGCCATCAGCCTCCAGCTCCTGCATCCGGGCAATGTGCTTCTTTCCGCCTAGATGCGCGACCATCATGAGCTCGCTGTTGCACTTGATTTGGCAATGTTCACAAAGGAACGTAAAGCTTCCCTTCTTCAACACCCCAACGTGGTTTTTAAGCATGGATTGGTCCACCGGCTGATTGACAGCCTGCGGCTTCTGCTTCTTCACATGCTTCAGGATTGGCTCATTAGAGGTAGCCACGCCTTTCTTGGCAGGCTTGGGCTGCTTGGTGACCTTTTTGGGAGGAGGGACAGCTCGGTTCCTGCCTCCAGCTTTGCTCGCTCTCAGTTCCTCCTCCTTGGCCTTGTGCTTCTTCCCTTGAAGGTGATCGTTGAGACCTTGCTGGCAGGTGGCGCTCACCTGGCAGAGAGCACAGCTCCAGTCCTTGGGTTCGCTGCTTGTCGCTGCTTTCCTCTTTATCCCGACAATACTAGGTGTCGTTGGTGTGGACTTACCCAAGAACACAACTTGCCCCTTGCCAACCTCCGGTATCAACGGTCTGATCTCTCTCTCCCCGGGCAATATTCTCTCGACGACCCCAACTTCACGTCGGCTGGGACCCGGGAACCTCTCGTGGTGGAGCGCGGGGCCCATAACCCTCCGTTCGGAATGGGTAGACGCAGAGGCCAAAGAGAACCTGTCTGCCTGCCTTCGCAGCTCGATCTCCCGCTCCATTGCCAATTCCATCCTGACCTCCGCTTCCAGTTCCCGTTTCCTCAAGATTTCGCGAGCGATGATCTCTTCACGGATCCGCTCCTTCTCCAGCTCGCGCCGCAGCGCCTCCCGCACTGTGACCATCGGATGCGGCAGCAGCAGGGGCTCCTGCCTCCGAAGATGAAGATCGCTGCTAATATAACCCGCTTGAAGAACCTGGGCAGTGAAATAGCCATCTGAGGGAGGAGGAAAATGGGAAGGAGGTGAATTTTCACTAGCTCGAAATTTGAATTCCATGAAATTAGGGTTAGGGTTTTTTTTTTGGGTGCGGGGGGGGGGGGGGGTGGAGGAGGGATTTTGAAATCCTAGAAATGAGGTGGATTGTAAAATAGGGGGCAGAGAGTGATGCTACTTGCGTACTTGCCGGTGAACATCCATAAAGTGGATTCGATTATCAGGTGGGTTATAAAATATGAAACAGGGATGATAGGTCATTAATCGGCCATAAAATTTTTGGATTAAACTAATATTTAATTTTATTTTTATTTTTTATTAGATTTATGTGACCTTAACAATGGGTTGAATGGAAAATAAACATTATGGAAGCATCATGGTGGGCTATGGGAAGTTTTGGATGGTAGGGTGTTCAATCACTACCATTTCCTATGGTTTGGTCCACCTAAGAATTGGATATGGTTCATTTTTTTTGCTCATGCCCTAAAAGACCTAGAAAAATTAATGGATGGCACGGATATACAATACATATATCAAAGTAGGTCCCACAATAAGAGCTACACCATCTTGGGAGAGGTGGGCTGCACCTAATGCACTCCTAAAGAAGATCATGGAAAGAGAGGTCCAACCACTAGGAGTGGATTAGGTGTGGCCCCCAGCCTCACCTAACACAGTGCAGCCCTTATGGTGGCCCACCTTGATGTATGTATTGAGCTAGGGTTAGCCCAACACCATGTTGAGTGTCATCTTCGCTAGCCCGGACTTTTTTTTGACAAAGACGTAGTGTCGGCACTGTTTTGCACAAAAAAATAGATTTTGGCTTTTTCTTTTTTGGGTTATGGCCCTCTAACCACTCGCTGACACGTGGCTTGACTCACATGAGGCTCTCACCCATGCCATCATCCATGCCATGGTCCACACCATCATCCAAACACATTTATGACCCATGTGATGACATTGTGATCACACGAGCCTAATGTTGAAACCAAGCATGTGCTCGTACCATCCAAACTGGCCACCCAAAATACCTATAAAAAAGGGTCAGATTTTATTTTATTTAAGGAAAGTGGGCTGATGCCACAAAATTCATTGATCCTGAAACTGTACAGCCAATCAAGTGGAACCCAGCAAAAAGGGGCCGATCCCACCTATCTCCCTCTAAATTCGGATGGGCCAGACAAAAAGACTCCAGCCGCACCTATCATATGAAGAACAACAACAGGGGAATAACAACAGAAAAAAAAACAGAGTAAAAAATGGCTACAACCACGGCCCCCAAGAGGCAAAAACGGAGGACAAAGGCGCCCGTTCGCCACTAGAATGAGCCCAAGGCTCTCAAACCCGACCTATCCAACGTAACCTGGCCTCTGATAAGACGGGGCAGAGAAGAGACATTTAAAAAAAGATTGTCAGATTGAAATTTGCTACCAAGCTTCGCCAAGCTGTTGGCTGGGTCATTTGCTTCGCGGAAAATATGATGCAGCAAGAAGGAACCTTAGCCCAATAAAGCTTCTATTTTGGTCAACCAGTACATCCACTTCCAAGAGAGGGACGAGCGCTTTAGCAAACATTAAACAGCCCAGTTAGAATCGAATTCCACAATTACGTTTTCCAGCCCAAAATCGATACAGCGCTTAATGCCATCGTGAATTGCCCGAAGCTCGGCAATGCTATTGGAGGCTACCCCATAACCGTGAGAGAAGGCAAACACCATATTCCCATTCCAATCCCGATAGATTCCTCCACCTCCAGCCCGCCCGGGATTAGCGATGGAAGAGCCATCAACATTAAGCTTAAAAAGCCCCATGTGTGGTCTTAGCCATTTAACCAACATGAATTTGCAAGGGGGCCGCGAAGAGTGGCGAGTGATCAAATCAGCGTGACTGCCCCAATGCGAGGGACGGAAGTAGTCTGCATATTGAGGAAGCATAGAAGAAAGCTACCACTTCATTTTGTAGACAATGGCCTCAGGGGAGGGCGACCGACCATCAAACTTAGAGCCATTCCTTACTTTCCACAGCTCCTAAACGGTGAAAAGAGGGGACAGGCGGATGAGAATCACGGCAGCCTTACTAGGCATGGGGCGAGTCCACCACCAAGGAAGACACTGATGGATCGAGTTGTGGCGAAAGAGGGGAAAACCGAACGTATTTGCTATCCCGTTCCACACGTTAGCGGCCACCTCGCCATGGAGGAAGAGGTGGGAGAGGGACTCCACCTGAGCTCCAAGGGGATGATCGGCCGAGCAACAGAAGCATTTGGAGACCAGCGGTATAGCCCTGTGCTGAATGAGGGAGTCGACTGGAAGGGCAAAGTGCATCAATCTCTACATGAATAAGAAGACTTTGAGATTGATCCTGACGTAGAAGATTCCAAGCTGACTTTACTGAGAATCTACCCGACAGTTCGAAGGGCCATAGAGTTTTGTCTTTTTTAAAAAAAAAAAAAGGGTCAAATTGGAGAAAAAGGAATGAAGGCAAATCATCTGCAAGGGCGTCAAGCCAGAGAGAGAGCCAATGAAGGGGAGTGCCAAAGAGAGAGCTAACTAGAGACAAAGATTAACTCTGCCTTTTCTTTTCTTTCAATCATTTCTATCACATTTCAACTTTAAAGCTAATACAACATTTTTAATCTATCATTTTCCAGTCAGTACATTCCAACCCCCAGCTTTGAATACCTGAGATAATAAGCTCTGCTTTGCCATGATGTAAAGTATGCTCTATAGTTGTCTCTTTTAAGGATCTTCTATATTAGAAAACGTGACTTAAAAAGAATAATCGAAAACTTTATGTTCTTTTTTTTTTTAAATTTCTGTCAAAAAACTTTTTCTCTACTGTTTTCATTTCATTTTCAGTTTATCTCCTGCTGTTTAGACATGTAAATATTATTATTTTATTGGAAGTTCTTTGAATCCCCTTTGAAAGTGTACTTCTTAGCAAGGTAGAGACCGTGTTTAACACAGGCAGTAAAAGGGTGTTTAACCTCTTCCTTTTCTATAACTAAGGCCCTTAACCGGAATCCACAACATAAATCTGTCCAAGATTCACTTAAGTTGGGAATTATTCAGTTTTCCTGACGTCTAGGCGATTCCATGGATTCTACCCAACCGTGGATTCTAAAACCTTCTCTTTGACTTGTGGCGACTCTGATCAATATATAAACATGAATAGGTTGCATGAGATATTACGAATGATATGAGTATAATTATTAGTTTATCTTCTCAATCCCTCGGTGACATTCAGTCATGGAGGTCTTAGCTATGTGTTTCACCGAATTTGGATAGATTTTGTTTCTGGGCCTTCATACACTACTACCCTTTTCAACCAAGTAACTAAAATCATTAACATTCCCTTCTCAACCCCTCTGCAAGGTTCAGGTATGGAGGTCTTAGGTACGGATTTCGTTGGATCTTAATAGACTTCAAATATGCGCCTTCACATGTTATTGCTCGTATCAACTAAGCATACATTCTTCTTATGTATCCATCGTTTGACTCATGCAACCAACATCAGTCCGACCTCGTACACCTAGTGAGGCAGCCAATAGGGGGGAACCTCCCACCAGCATCCACATAAGGTGACAAAATTTGGATGAATGGCAAAAACAAATATCGCCTTGATCCAAAAAAAATTGTTATTCGCCACTTTTTCATGTGGTGGGGTCCACCTAAAATTTAGATCTGCTTCATTTTTGGATCATGCAATAAATTGATTTAGAAAAATAAACAAAGATGAAACCACTCAAGTGCCAATAGAATCACTTTAAAACATGCTTTGCATGATCATCTTTGAAACAGTAAGAAGAAACGATCGAACACAAACAGCAAGTATCTTGAAGGTCGCAAGCCTTCTACACCACATCCCACGTACAACCTATTTATATTCCTTTTATATTTGTAATTTGTAATTATTTTCAATGCAAGATGCTTTAGAGACAAGAAATTTAAAAATAATAATAATAATAGAAAACAATTTTAACCAGAATTTTGAAAACATTAAAAAATTTTAAATTGCTTTAACATTACAATGGTTCCTGCATTGAGCTCTAATGAGGCTAGGAAGTACCCAATAGATCAATCCGTCCCAAATAGGGGTGTACACGAACTGAGTTAGCTCGGTTAGCTTGCTCAACTCAACTTGAAAAAGCTCGATTCGACTTGGTTCGAAGTTGAGTTTGAGCTGATTTTTTTAGCTCGAAAAATTTCAAACTGAGTTCGAGCTTGCCCAAGCTTGACTCGAATCGAACCCCAACTCGAATCAAACTCGGATCGAACTAGTTTGGTGACTCGATTACTTTGATATTGATTTTGCTCACCAAGCGTTTGATGAAATGACTCAACAAAGTGTCGACTAGAGGTAAGAAAGGTACGTATATGAAACAAATACCATTTTTTTTAATTTTAATGTTGCCTACGAGGTGTTTGATGAAATACTTGTAAACAGTTGATGTCATTTTACATATAATGAAAAATTGAAAGTGTACAACATATGTTTGTGAAAATGCCACAAAGGCTTGATTTTCACTTGAACTCAGCTTGAATTAGCCTGATTTGCTGACCGAACCAAGCTGAGCTAGCCAATTAGGCTCGAGGACCGAGCCAAGCCGAGTTTGAGCTGGGGTTAGCTAGTGGCCGAGCTGAGTCGCTAGCTTGACTCGGTGTACACCCCTAGTCCCAAATTGCCATGTAAGGGACGTGGATTTTCAGTGATAGTCCATCGCATGAAGTTCTTCACTTGGATGCTATCCGGAGCCAACTATAATATTTGTGAGAAATCCACCTTGTTCTTACGCTTTGCTAACTCATTTTAGGACATGGGACAAAAACATAGATGGATCTAAAACTCAAGTGTGCCGCACGAGAGGAAAAAGTGAGGAAAGAAATGCTTGCCATTGAAATCCTCCTAGGGCCCACCTTGGTGTTTATCTTCCTTTTGAACCGTTCCTAAGGTCATTTCCATTTGGATGAGCTGAAAACACAAAAAAATTAGTGCGATACAAAACTCCTCTAGCCTCATGAATGTTTCAACGGTGGTCATTCAATTCCCACTTTTCCTCATGTTTGACCCACTTAGTTTTGGATCCTCTTTATTTTTGGTCCCCCGTCCCAAAATGAACCGTTAAAATGGTCGAACGGGTGAATTTCTCACACACATAACGGTGGGCCATAGCTTCCGAAGCAGGAACTTCTTCCGACAGGCTGTGGCAGGAAATCCGCATACCCATCAAGGTTGGAGGAACACGGTAGTAACGTGCGGACGCGGATGAGCTACCACGCCTCCAGTGACGTCACCGAGTTCAATGGACCCACCATAATTTATGTGTTGTATCCAAACCGTTCATCCATTTGGAGAGATCATAATAGGGCATGAGATAAAAAATGAAGTAGATCCAAAGCTTAAGTGTACCCACCATAGAAAACAGTGGGAATTGAATGCCCACCATTAAAAACTTCTTGGTGCCATAGAAGTTTTCAAGCTAATATTTGTGCTTTCCCCTCGTCACGTCTGCGTGAACTTATGTATAGATTGGATCTCAGATAGACATCATGGTGGGCCCTAGAAAGATTTCAACGAGACTATCATTACTATTTTCTATAATGGGTTCATATGAGTTTTGGATCTAGTTTATTCTCGGACTCGTGCCCTAAAATCATCTTGCCAAATAGATGGACACTGTGGATACAATACATACATCCTGGAGTACCCAAGAAACTTTGTGACACCACTTTAGTAGCAGGATAGCCACAGAAGGTGTCGGTAGATAATGCGTCCGTAACACGTTCAGGTGTACAGGGCATAACAGAGGAATGCTGTGTGCTTACCATACCAACCTTTTTGCATGCACATGTGCAAGATCTAAGCCGCTCATCAGCAATTTCTGTCGTAAATGTGGTTGGAAATTTTGTTATATGTAATTCTGTAATGTAGAAAAATTAGAATGGTAAAATGTAAAAAGAAAATTTTGAAACTGAAGATGGAATTTTGAGTGCATGAATTATCACTTGGCTTGAAGTTGATTTGCCATCTCTCAGATGTTGTCCGCAATGCGATAGGAACATCAGATAATCAACCTTCAGAATACCCTTAATTAATGTCTCGTCACACTAATATACTCGATGTACGAAGACCCAAACCACCATCATATACCTAACTCAAATATAAAACCTAAGCCGAATCGAAAAGAAAACAATTTTGTAATTGCAAAAAATCATAGAGCTAGAAAATAAATGAATGATCAAAATCAGAACCAAAGAATTCTCACTTCAAAGGTTGATTCGAATGGATGTCTAAGCGCCACTGCCAACAAACATGGTTGTTGGGTTTTCAAAGAAGATAACTTTTGAATTTTTGGTTCTGTTCAGAAATTAAATAAGATGACCATTATAGTCAACTGTTGCAAAAAATGGAACTACAAAAAGTAACGAAATGTTTAGGCTTTTAACAAAGTATACTTGTACGTGCGCACACCATCCTACACCGCACCACACTAAGACCCGGCGCCCACGCATGTGGTTTATGGCATAAGTTGGGGTCATGGCTTTAGTAGTCATCTCGCTGCTAAAGTGACGTCACCAAGTTTTGTGGGCCCCTCCATAATGTATGTGTTGTATTCACACCGTCCATTCATTTGGAAAGATCATTTTAGGGCATGAGCTAAAGAATGAGGTAGATCCAAAGCTCAAGTGGACCCCACCATAGAAAATAGTGGGGATTAAATGCCTATAATTAAAAACTTCTTAGTGCCACGAAAGTTTTCAATCAAGTTGATATTTGTGCTTTCGCCTTGTTCATGTCTATGTGAACTTATGAATAGGTTGGATCTCAAATAAATATCATGGTGATTCCTAGGAAGGTTTCAACAGTGGGTGTCATTATCCCCACTGTTTTTTGTAATGAGGTCCACTAGAGCTTTGGATCTACTTCATTCTTAGACTCATGCTCTAAAATCATCTTGCCAAATGGATGGATGGTACGAATACAATACACATATCATGGACCCACAAACTTGGTGACGTCACTTTAGTGGCAAGATAGCTACTAAAGCCAACAACCCCAGCCTATGCCAGTAGCTAATCTGTGTTCATGACATGCATGTTTAAGAGGTGTACAGGGCATAAAGGAGGAATGGTAAGTGCTTACTATACCAACCTTTTTGCATGCACGTGTGCAAGCTCTAAACCGCTTGTCATGCAAGTCATGTTGTAAATATTGTTGGAAATTTTGTGATATGTAATTCTGTAATGTAGAAAAATCGGAATAATAAACTGTAAGAAGGAAAATTTTAAACTAAAAATGGAAGTTTGAGTAAGATGAAGAATTAGGAAGCTTATTGAATCGAGGTGTGAATAATCACTTGGCTTGAAGTTGATTTGTCCTCTTTTAAACATTGTCATAGTGCAACAGAAATATGGACAATCAACATCTAGGATACCCTCAATTGATGTCTCGTAACACTAGTGCACTCAATGTATGAAGACCCGAATCACCACCGTATGTCTAACTTGAATATAGAACCCAAGACAGACAAAAAAGAAAACAATTTTGTAATTGTAAAAATTCAGAGAGCTAAAAAATAAATGAATCATCAAAATCATAATCAGAGAAACCCCTTTTATAGACGTCAAATGTTGCTTTGAATGGGTGTCTAAGCTTCCCTGCCAAGAAATATGGTTGTTGGATTTTCAAATAATATGGCTTTTGGGTTTTTGGCTCTATTTAGAAAATTCAAAAAGATGATTGCTTTAGTCAATCGTTGCAAAAAACGGAACTATAAAAAGTAACAAAACATTTAGGCTTTTAGGCAAGTATACTAGCGCACTTTCCACACCACACTGCATCATGGCCCAACGTGCATGCTCGTGTGGTTCATGACATAGGTTAAGGTTATTGGCACAGCCACCACCACCACCCCCTCAAATAATAATAATAATTCACATGCCCGTTTTTCACTTGCCTATCCGATGTGGGATTAAACGCACACCACTACAAGATAAAAAGGCTCTCTTACTTTTTAAAATAAATTTAGAGAGAATTTTTTCAAACCATTTAATAATTTTTGATTATTTTGAAACACAAAAATATTATGATGCCCTATATGTTTCAAAATAAGGATTTTCAATTTATACATGAATAATTGGATATTATATTGATGTCTAATAAACTTAAATTGATACTTAGAATAGACAATGTAAGTTTACAAGAGTCAAGTAACAAACAATTTTAAACCAAACCCCTATTAATGTAAAACAGCTACGCACGACACTCACAAAATTATTCTGATACAGATGGTTCTGTGGTTTTATGCTTTTTGGCCATATACATTTACAAAAATTTTACTAATGCTCTAGAGAATTCATCCAAATTTTTATAGAAAGCCTCACCTCCATACTTGTATAGGTGAATTCTATCAAATATACATAACGACTAAATATACCACTAATATATATGGCATATAGATTCATTAAGAGTTTAAGACTCAACCTTACTAATTGTTACTTACACTGCCTACACCATAGAAGAGGCTTACTACTTGCAGTGCTTAAACACCTCTTATTGTTTTATTGTTTACCCATTTAAAATATATTGCATGGGATTTCCATTCATATAAGTTAGATTCCTAATACTGGTATCTCATGGGATTAGACTCAGCCTCATTCCCTTCGATGTATTTATGACAAGTTATTTACTAAATCAATTAGAAGATTTGTTAAGTTCTTCTCTGATCTCACAAAATCAATGGCTATTATTGCATCATGTAGTAAATGTCTTCTAATATGCCTACCTTTGTTATTATAGATCTTACTATTGACCATCGTTATATCAGTTTAACAATTACAATGTAAAGATATAGCTTAAACAGGTTTTGGCCACAAAGGAATATCAATCAATAAATTTTTAATCTATTATGCTTCTATTCCTACCTTTTCCAAAACAATGAGCTCGGATTTCATAGTGGACCGAACAGTACAGGTCTGTTTGGTGGATTTTTAAGAGACAACCCCTCCCCCCAAAATAAAAACATATTCACTTATAAATTTAATTTTTGTTTCATCTGAATCTATAATCTAGTTAGCATCATTGTATCCTTTTAATATGTCGGAAAAATCAATACATTGTATATCATATACAACAATACATTTTAGATACTTTAGCATTCTATATAAAGCATTCTAATGATCACGACTAGGGCTATGAGTATATCTACTCAATCTATTTACGGCATATGCTATATCAAGTCTTATGCAATTCATTAAGTATATCAGGCTACCAATGATTCTGGAATATTCAAGTTGTGATATACTTTTACCTATGTTTTTGTTTATATGTATGGAATAGAAATAAGGAATGATAACAAGTATGCTATCAATGTGATTAAAACTTTTTAATACTTTGTCAATGTAACGAGATTGAGACATAAAAAAATCATAATCTTTCATAATCACCTTTATTCTAAGAATCACATTAACCTTATGTAAGACCCGTATCTTGGTCCGTACCTTTCCGTACACTTCCGCGGTCGTACCGGTCGAATTCCGGCAACTTTCGACCCTTAACCGATATCGACGCGCGACCTGGATTCTTGTACCGACAACCCGAGTCGACTCAACCCGAGACCAATACCATAGCGACCGCACCGTCGCCGCGGTTCCGATACCGCGACTCGCGTGCCGAGGCGATACCCGGATCAAGAGATATGGGCCAACGTTCGGTGCGAGAAAACGCCGCGCGTTGCGAAAACCAAGGGAATCTCAACGATGTGTCACATCAATCACATCAATCCCATCAATCAATCACCCATCAAGCCATCACATGTCAAGTACACATCACTTCCATCCCTTTTTCCCAAGCAACCACAAGTCTCCCAAACCCATACCTCTCTTACACAAAAGCCAACAAAGTCTTCTCAACCCATACCTTTCTTACACAAACATCACTCACCCATCCATCCATCACTCTCTCTCTCTCCCTTTACATCACTCTCTCTCTTTCTCTCTTTCTCATTTCAAAATTTCCAAGCAACAACAATTCCAAAGGGCTCCCACGTATGGAAATTTCCCAAGTCCCTCTAAGCTTCAAGTGGCCCACCTCCCTACCCCAAAATCTTCCATCTCAACCCTCCATTCTTCATCTTAGCCATTGAAGTTGAAGACAAGGTGTCAAGGAACCTCTAGGAGCGACAAGATCGGACGGTGGGTGCATCTATAGGATAGTTTTCCTTGTTTTTATGGTGGACCAAGTGAGGCCCACCGATCAATGGTGTGGATCTCACTTGGGACCCTAATATGTGGCCGATGGACCACTTGGATCTTCACGATCGTTCCATGATGGGGCCAATCTCCATGGACCCCATCATGATGTTTATTTTCACTTAGAAAGGTCATCTAGACCGTCCATATCGGTGGAGAATGGATCTCCACCGTTGATTTACATTTCTAATGGTCCCATGTGCAAGGGATCCATTTATTGTATGTTTCATTGCAAGGGAGGGCCCATAATGACGGGGACCCTCCATCACAAGCCGTGTCCCACTCTCCATGTCTCTCTCTCCCTTTCATTGCTTTTATTTTATTTCATTTTATTTTATTTATTATTATTATTTCTTTTGTTATAGAATTGTGGCACACTTGAATGGACCCCACCTTGATGGAAGTATTTTTATTCAAGTGGGGCCCACCTTAAATATTAAAATGCCCCATGCATAAGTGGTGGCCCACCTAATCAGGGCCCCACCATAATCGGTTCTCCAAAATGCCAACCGTCCAGCGTCTGGGGGACGCTGGACGTCCTTATATGAAAAAGGAAGTAAAAGAAAGAAGGAAAAGGAAATTTTGGTGGGCCGGCTCATGCAGGCCCCACCTTGATGTATTTGTTCCATCCACGCCGTCTATTCCGTTTTTCAGGACATTTTAGGCGTTGAACCAAAGGATGAGATCAATCTGATGATCAGGCGGGCCATACCATAGAAAATGGTATTTCTAACCTTTCAAAGGCTTTTAAGGCCCATTTTATTGTTTCTACATGCCAACTTAAACCCAAACATTTTACTTGTATGGCTGTTGTGGGCCCTAAAATCTTTTGAACGGGTTGGATTTTCGATCAGTGGGTCCCACCTGTGAGATTTCGCAGTTTTTTTAAAAAAAAAAAAATGCAATGAAGCAACGCTGACAGCGCTGCCAGCGCTGCCAGCGCACGGGCGGGCGGACGAAGTGGACCCACGGCCACCAGCCGTGGGCCCCACCTTGATGTTTATATGCCATCAGAACCGTTCATGAGGTGAGTCCCACCCTCAGGTGGGCCCCCTCCAAATTTCAGCGAATTCCAACACTCAGGAGGGCCGCACCACAGGAAACAGTGAATTGAATATCTACCATTGAAAGTTCCTTCTGGGCCCACGGAAGTTTCAGATCAATCTGGAATTTGGGTTACCACTCATTTCAGGCCTAAGTGACCATACGAACGGGTTGGATGTCATCTAAATACTTCAGGGTGGGCCCCACATGGGACCCACAGTGATGAATGTGTTGTGTTGTGCGTGTGCCATTTCTCACCGTACAACAGACGGTGGAACCCACGAGGCATTGTGCCCTTGTCATTGCCGTCCATCTGTTTTGATGGTGGGGCCCACTGTCCCCCTGCCACAGCAACTTATGTGGGTCTCACCATTATATATGGATACATATTACCTATTATATATTTTTTTTATATCTTATATTATATAGTTCATAATATGTATACAGTGGTGGGCCATACGTGGGACCCACCTCTATTCCCTTTTTAAATGCTTAAAAATCTACAGCAGCAGCTATTTATAGATGGTTATTTTATATACATTTATTCCCTTAATGTATAAGTTATTGTTGTAGTTATAATGTATGTATATTGCTATACATATTATATATGTGGGCCCAAGGTCCGTATGACCTTTTGAACATATTGGATTGCAAACGAATATTTCCGCGAGCCCCCTTACCAATCAGTTTGAATGGCAAATAAACATTTCAGTAGGCCTCTAGGCCATGGAAGTAGACCCATTTGATGTGTTCCAAGGCCCATGGGATTGGGCCCATTTGTTGTATTTTAAAGCCCATGAGATTAGGCCATTTGTCGTTCTAAGGGCCCATGGGTGAAGGCCCACTGAGATGTACAAGGGCCCACGAGATTAAAGTCCATTTGATGTACTTTTGGGGACCAAATTGGTGTGGCCCATTGGTCATATTTAAGACCCATGAGACTAAGCTCATGTGATGTAATCCAAGACCCACGGGTTTAACCCATTGCAATGCACATCAGACCCATTGGTGTGGCCCATCTATGTGGCCTATCTGATGAATAAAGGGCCTATGGGATATGGCATATTTGATATATATGTGAGGTCCAATGGGGACAACCTACGGTCCATTGCAATGTGTAAATCCATTATAGACTAAGTACTGAGGTTTACAAGATCGTGACTTGGGTGCAATGTTGGTTTGACGTCCACATTGCGAATGTAATGTTGGTTGGATGTCCACATTACGACTCTCCTTAGGGCCCATTACTGGCCGTACTTGTTGTATTTCGGTCGTCCAGGCCCATCTGCATAGTAAGATACTTCATTTTATATAACATGTTTAGTATGGTTTCATGACCCATGATCATACGCATCATATGTATGCTTGATATGAGGATTGACTGATCATAGCATATACCTTCGGACAGGTTGTCTATGGGCTCCCGGTTAGGCGGTGTTGCCCTACATGAGCGCACGATATGTGCAGGATTGGTTGCATGACTGGATAGCGTGATTCATGCATTCCGCATTTGTGTGACATGGTTATTATACGCCCTAGCGACATCGGGGCCGTAGCCTCCACAGACGTATCGTGGTTGGCAGGATTGGATACCGGAAATACTTGTTCTACATGGGGTACTATAGATATCCCTGGGTGAAAGTCCCTAAACCCTTATGGTACCAAGAGGTTGCTCCAACGTCTAGACCGAGTGGGTAGATGAGCGTTGAGTGCCGATTACCAGACGGTTACGCTCTCCACTGTGTCGTGGTCGGTTGGAAGGGGGTACGGCCTTACCCGCCCGAGTGTAGGGGGCAATGCTAGGCTGAGTTTGACCAGCTCGAGGAATGGGTCCGCTATCGACGAGTCGCGCCCGATATTGGCAGACGGATAGTGAGGTCTCTTCCACTTACCTTATTGCGCGCGATGTGGCGGCAATCTGGTTTAGAGTGTACTAGACCCCGGTGATATTCCATTACTATGAACTATATTGACGTGTGGATATTGATGAGTACCTGTATGCTTGAGTTGCATTGTAAATCGCATGGCCTTGGGATGGCCGATACCATTCATGTCTTGCATTGTATAACCTTGGTACGGCTCATGACGTTTTGGTTCCATCTGCATATTCCGCATTATTCTGACATTGCATTCATATTACTACCTTGCGCACACACTTTCACCACCCTCTAAGCTTTCTGTAAGCTTATGCACGACCGTTGCGTGCAGGTGACGTTGGACTGCAGCAGCGTTGAGGCAGGAGCGCGTCGCTGATCATTTGGAGTTTTCTGTTATTTACCATTGTATTTCTCTTTATGCTCATTGTACTTGTAAAATTTTTGATCATAGTGGAAATGTAATGGAGTGCTTGGTTGTTGTTTGTGGGTTATGCCTTTGGTTATGCTTATTACGAATCAAACTGATATTTAAAATCCTCCTCGTAGCATCCCAGGATCGGAACCTGGCGAATGGGAGCTAGGAGCCGAGAATGGGGTTCTACGGAGGCTGTCGGCGCCGGATTCGGCGATCGGGAATTTTGTGAGCCCGGTTTCCGAGTTTGGGGCGTGACACCTTACCTAAATATTTCATATCAAAATGTGATGACAAAAAATTCTTAATAGAATTAATCAACTTGAGACTAGTTTCAAAAACAAGTATGTTATCTACATACAAATAAATAATAACTTCATTATCCGTGAAT
Organism: Magnolia kwangsiensis; assembly: GCA_037074715.1. Classification (NCBI taxonomy): domain Eukaryota; kingdom Viridiplantae; phylum Streptophyta; class Magnoliopsida; order Magnoliales; family Magnoliaceae; genus Magnolia; species Magnolia kwangsiensis. Next base: position 20,179,838 of record CM073582.1, read on the forward strand.
TTACTATATATGCATTTTTCTGTATGATTTATTCCATATCTACTGAATTTCAAAGCATTGTCGAACTTTTCATGCCATTGCGAATTTTTCATGCCATTGTTTAGGAGCTTGTTTTAAACTATATAAGAATTTGATCAACCTACATACTTTGTTTTCTTAACATTTAATTTTGTAACCCTCAGGTTGATCCATGCATATTTCTTTTTCTAAATCCTCATTCAAGAAAACTGTCTTAACATCCATTTAATGTATAAGAAGTTTATATATATATATATATATATATATATATATATATATATATATTAGCCACTAATCTAGCTATAAACCTGCCAAGGTGCCATTAGGTTTTTAGCTTTTTCATAAAAACCCATTTACAACCTATTAGCTTGTTTTTCAAGTTCTATTGGACATAATAGATTATAATTCATCATTATAGTTTCTTTTCAAAATGATGCATCTTGTGAATTAATAGCTTCTGCGTACGTTAAAGGATCATCCTTAAGGAGAAATGTATAGAACTTATCCCCTATGTTAGTCTCTTTTCTAAACCCATACTCCTCACTGGTTCTATTTCTCATACGTTTTCATTTTCTACAATCTTACTAGTTGAAGCAATATCTGAAACATCATATCTTTAATTTTTTTTAGATGTAACTTTTATTGAAAAATCATTCTAAAATATTTGTGCGTCTCTTGCCTCAATGATAGTGTTAGGGTTTAGGATATTATTCTTAGATTTAAAAACTAAGGACTTGTATGTTATACTATTTTTTTATGTATCTTATAAACACATAGTCTATTGTTTTCGGACCTAATTTCATTTTCTTATTTTCTAATAATCTTACTTTTCCTAAGCACGCCTATACTTTAAAATATTAATATCTAGTATGATGTTTCTTGCATAGTTCATATGGTGTCTTACCTGTAACTTTATATGTTATCTATTTAGAATGTGATAAACAAAAAATATGGCTTCTCCCTACATGTTTGAGGGTAAAGCAAAGTTGTTCAACATTACATTTATTATTTCTTTCAAAGTTATATTTTTCTATTCTATTTATTATTATTATTATTATTATTTTCAACAAGAAGAAAATATTGTTTTTATCTAAACCATAACCACATAACATAAAACTTTTTACTATTACTAATTGTAGTTCTTGAGAGATCAAAAACCATAACCAGAGATAAAAAACCATAACAGGACAAGATCAAAAACATAACCAGAGAAGAAGATAACCCAGTCATTCCTCTCCACACACCATTTAACACAAGATAAAGATAACCCAGCCATAACTAGTACTAGTAGTGTTGCTACTTAGTCACTCCATTTGCCATATGGAGCAAAGTTATATTTTTCTATTCTATCATCCCACTTTGTTTAGCGTATAAGGGCAGTGGTTTCATTTATATTATATTATTCTTTTCATAGAATTTCTTAAACTGTAAGGATTCATATTCATCTCCCCTATCTGTTTTAAGTTTTTTGATTTTATTATTTAACTAGTTTTTAACTTCTGTCTTATACTTAATAAAGAACTTTATATCTTCATCTCTACTTCTTAATAGGTATACCCTAATATACTTAGAGAAGTTTTCCATGAAGGTTATATAATATCTTTTTTTCATTTTTAGACATATGATTATTAAAATCACCCAAATCGCTATGATTTAATTTTAGAATTTCAGATTATTTAAAAACTGATTTAAAATGTTTCTTATAAAATTTGTATTCTACATGCACTTCACATTTGTTTTGTTCTTAATTAAAAATTCACGTATAAAAGCTAGTTTTCTTATTCTTTTTAAAACATTTACATTTACATGTCCTAATATATTGTGCCATAAATTAAATCACTCAATTAAATAAGCAGAACTGAAATTTATCTTATTAATATCAATAGATGATACACTCAAGAAACAATTCAGAATTAACACATAATGTTAGTTTGATTGTGGGACACAAAACTTCAAACAAAAAAATTTTAAAAAAAAAAAGAAAAAAAAGTCATTTTGTGGGTTTGTGATTGTCCAATTAAAAAGAATAGATTAAATCAACTAAGGATTAGGCCGAATTCCAAATTTTGGTGGGGTTTACATCCCTGTCTCAAAAAAATTTATACTTTCAAGACGAGTCCGCCATACAAGTGATAGCGGTGGCATAGGATAATTTTTGTCTTCAAAAAAAAATGAAAAAGTGATTTTAAGGTTACAAAACTTTGAGGGCTTGTTTGGCCAGCTGGATTAGACGGGCTTAGGTGGGATGGAATTGCCTCTGGTCCTGTGCCAATTCCGCTCCATGTTTGGCAAGAGTGGAACAGCTTGGAAGTAGGCTAGAAGGAATCGTATTGGTCTCGTGCCAATTTCATTCAATGTTAGCAAGTTGTGTAGGTCTCACCATGATGTGTGGGCTATATCCACACCGTCCACCCATTTTTCGAGATCATTTTAGAGCATGGGCCAAAAAATCAAGTAGATCTAAAGCTCAAGCGGACCCCACCATGGAAAGCAACAGGGATTGAATACTTACTATTGAAAACTTCTGTGGGGCCACATAAGTTTTCGATCTGCCTCATTTTTAAGCCCATACCATAAAATAAGGTTACAAAATAAATGAACAATTTAGATATAATGCATGTGTGTTATTTTCAATAGTTTCAAATGATGGTGTGTATATCCTTTCAATGTACCACCGTATTACAAACAAAGCAGGGAATTAAGCTTATCCCATGGTAAGAAGGAATATCCCCTGCCATGGGTAGTAATTATGTTTTTTGAATCTCTTCCCACCTAATCCTTACTAATGCAACTGGCCAAACAGGCCCTAAATTTAGTCTATACAGGGTCCTGCTATGACCATGTCACAATGCAGGGTCATCTATACCAATAATTGGACCTCATCCGTTTTCGAGGTTGATATCATGGTACACAAAGGTTCTGTGCACACCAATGCACAGGTGACTCTCTTCAAATATATCATTTCTATCTCGTATGCATGCTCTCTGGATATATTTATTTTTATTCATGATTTTGTTTTTGTTTTTATTTTTCCTTTGAAGGGAGAGAAGGATGCTTTAATTGACAGGAGAGAGTGAGCACACAAAGAAATTGTATAAGAGTATGCAGTTTTCGGTGTGTGCTCACTTTACTTCTGTCAGTCACCGCTGCTTGAATCTAACTGGTCTACAGGTTATCGTAGAAGCGTTTATCACTTTCCCGATATATATATATATATATATATATATATATATATATATATATATATATATATATATATATATATATATAGCCTTCTCTCTTTCCAATATTAAATTTAGAAACAGAAGATAAATGATGCATCACGAATAACGATGATACGTGAACGTACTGGTAACCTAATTCCCCTTTTCCACGCGTGATTTTTTGGGTTTCTTGAGAAATGTACTGGGTTTTTATATTTTGATATTTTGAACTTAATTGTAATATTTTAATGGAGAGAGACAGAGAGGAATGCGTGACTTTTGATGTGGGTCCGTTGGGGAAACACAATGGGGACGAGGGTAGGACACTGATCTTTGCGAGGGTTTTAACGGAAAACCGTATTAGTTCATTGTTTGGAGACTCCCGGGCCTTTGGTAATTATTTTTCCTTTTATGTTTTACATGTCCATTGCAAAATGGAGTTTTAGTGATTGCAGTTGCATGCGTGTATTCTAACACTGCTTCTTCTTCTTCTTCTTCTTCTTTTCTTCTTTTATTTATTATTATTATTATTTGTTTTTGTTGGTCTCTTGGGCTTTTGTTTTGGTATCAAGAGCATGAATTTGAGTGGGCTTTGGAGGAGGAGAAGCAGACTCTCTCGAAGAAACTTGCAATGTTTTAGGACCCTCTTTTTGTTATTCTTTTTTCCTTCTTTGACTTCATCTTTTGGGTTTTGTTTTGACTTGGTTTGAGTGGTTTAGGAGTATGGTAAGATCGTTTTAGGAAATGGTAGTGATCAATATAAAGAGATCTTTTCCTTCCTAAAGAAACTCCCATTATTCTTTTCACTGCAGTTTCTCTTTTGGCAACGTGGAGATGGGTTTGAATGGTAGGAGTAGACACTTCTACAAAAAGGAAGGGCTTCTTTCCAAAAAAAAAAAGAAAGAAGAAGAAGTCATTTTGTTCCTCACTTCTGCAAAATGGGTTGTGATACAAATGGAGAACTTTCTATTTAATAAACTTCTTTTGTTCTAAAGAAGTCATTTTTTTCCTCTTTTGGGTTTCGGTTTAGCACCCAAAACACGGTTTTGCCTGGTTTTGCAGGAACATGCCTTTTTAGGAGATGGGTTGTGGTGAAATTTGTGGTTTCTACTTTTCCATCGGGAAAGTTCCATTTAAAGCCCCATTGCTTCTTTTTTTTGTTTTTGTTTTTTCAGTAACATGAAGAATGGAATTACAATATAATTAGGTATTTGGGAAGTTATGGAGTTCATATATTTTTCTCAACCATTCAAAGATCTTTACTACCCATATATAATTTCTTCTACCTCATTGCTTAGGTTGTTCCCTTGGTAATTTTCGTGAATACGTGAATAATGTTTTATTTACTTATTTAGTTTGTTATCATTGTTGAATGCTTTATTGGTATCTTTTGTGCATTCATTCATTGAATGGGATGTTATTAATTCATGATATATGCTCTTTTATAGTGATTCCAATGCATTAGGACTTCTATCATTATTTGCAAGGAAGTTATTCTCTCTAATCTTGTTCACTTAGGGCCCGTTTGGCCGGTTGGATTGGAAGGGATTGGATGGTACCGGAAGGGATTGGAAGTTGAAACCCGGGAATGGCCGCGTGACCCAAACAGAGTCGGTGATCGGATCCCAATCCCATGGATCTCAAGACAATCCACTGACAACACCATCATTACCTTTAAATCCCATCCCATCCACCCTAATCCATTCAAAGTTGCCGGGGACGTGTTTGGTTTGTGGGATTGGAAGGGATGGGAAGGTTTAATCCCTGGATTGGCTGGGCGTGCCAAACGGTCTGGATATCGCAATCCAGGGATATAGCAATCCCATGGATCTAAAGACAGTCCACTGACAACACCACTATTACCTAGAAATCCACGCCATCAACCCTACTACCATTCAATCCCTTCCAATCCACCCTGCCAAATGGGCCCTTAGTGTCTCCATTAGGGTGCTACCCCAATTGGCCTTTTGTGTTGTGTTGTTTTCTTGTTCAATGTTCTTTACAAGATCATCTCATTAGTGAAACTCTTCTAGTTGCTGGCCATGTCTTAAAGTGCAGTGCATATTTTGTTCTAAAGGGTAATGCATCTATACTATAGCTTCTTCTTTTATTTTCTTTTTTTTCCTAAAGGGTAATGCATCTATACTATAGCTGCATTGCTTTCATGTATGACGGGTACAGGTTTTGCTACGAGGAAGTGAAAAAATATAAGGAGAAAATTAAAGGGCACTCGCAAGTTAGAGCTTAGAGAAGCAATATTTGAGCAAAATGCTTTTTGCAATTTATACTTCAAAGTTCTCAATTTACCAGAGACATTTCCATGCCTATGTTTGAGGTTCTGTGGTTAGTGATCCTCCTTTGTTAGATGGCACCTTTTTGAAGAGGTAAGTGTACTTGATTTGTATCTAGATTGCTTTCGTTTGGTAGTGTGGAGGGCTCTACCTCAGTTACTAAGGCTTACTTCTCATTCTTTTTGCATATATTTATCACAAAGTAGATAGTCAAGTGTTATCTTCAACCCAATGTAACTATTTGCTTTTAGTAATCCGCTGTGTGTCAAGGAGCATAGAATGTTTCCTTCAAAGATCCTCTATTTACTCTGAGTATTGTCGATAGATGCACCCTTTGTTTTTTTTTTTTTTCATATAAGGTACAACTAGGTACTATTGTATTGAAAGGAAGTTCTAAGAAATCTATGTATCTATCAATAACAGTGAATATGGATATGAGTTCCCTATCTTATCACTGTGTTTAGATATATCGAACCAAGCTCTGATTATCTATCAATAATCAGAGCTTGGTTCGGGCATGAGTGGTTGCTGCATCAGGGCGGCGTAGTAGTTTTTCCAAGGTTCTCTGGGTGTATCTGGGGGTCATCGTTGCTGCGAGGTTGGAGGGTATCTGGGGGTCATTGCTGCCGCGAGATTTGAGGGTTCCTTCCTCATCCCTGGATGAGGGAACGGTCTCAGTACCACCCCAAAATCTCTCGATCTAGGAATCAGAGTCCCTTTTAGAATGGAATAGATCAATGGAGGGCATTTGAAGGCCCTAAATGCCTTTTTATGGGGAATCTCCCTTTCTTCTGCTCCACAGATATCTGATGAAGATCTTCCAAAGGTATGGTAGATTATTTGAGGTTTTCCTTTCATTGTTTCCTGGTACCAATAAATCTCGAGGTTTTTCTTACATCAAGTTTATGTATGAAGACGACGCTCATGCGGCCAAAGGAGTTCTCAACGGGAAACGCATAGATGGGAGGAAGGTGGCTATCGAGGATGTCAGACCTAGGAAAGGCAAAAAGGTTGCTGTCCCCCAACCCATTTTCCCCCAAAAGCCTAGTTTCACGCCCTCCTCCTTCCCTGCAGCAGATCCGCCCAATCATAGAGGATGGGAAGTCCCCAACCTACACCCTCATCCGTTTACTTCGGGTCATAGGTCCTTCATCGCTGACTCTTCTATGGTTGCTCGTAAGCTGAAGGAATTACATATGGGTCTTGTGGGGTCCTCAGGGGAGAAGCTTACTTCCGTTCTAACTCTGATTGATGGCCTGAGGGCGTCCAGATTCAGAGCATCGGCCATCGATGTGGTGCGAATATCTTTGCCCTCTTTTCTTCTCACGTTCAAATCTAAGGCGGATCTTTCAGAATTTGTTCAGGACCGCCCATTATGGCAGAGTTTGGGATTGGTGGAGCTAGCACCTTGGTCTCCTGAAGCTCATCTGGCTTATGATGAAGGCTGGATTTGCCTCTTTGGAATCCCGTCTCATGCGTGGGTTGAATCAGTGGTTATAAGCTTGGGAAGCCTTTTTTGACATGTTATTCAAATTAACACAAACGCCAAATACGGTTTATTCTAGATATTTGCTAGAGTCAAGGTTCGAATGATGCAAAATCCGGACTTCAGCACCCCCATTGAGTTGCTGGTAGCCGGGAAATCTTTCCCGATCTGGGCAATGAGGGAGACGGATCCTGCTCTTCGTCATCCTGACTCATTTCACAGAGCAGTAGAGACTGGAGTATCGGGTCAAGAAGGCACAAGAGAGTGGATTATGAGATGCTTTAAAGGCGGACCCATCAATGTAAAAGGTCAGAAAAATACAGTCAGAGGTAGCAATACCTTCCAGACCCCTCAGAGACCATGCTGTTCTCATGTTTGTAAGAAGGTCAATGAGAACCCAAGGCCCCCACTTGAGGTCAATCATCTCAACCCCTGCATTGCCCCAACAGGGGGAACGTTAGCCATTATTCCCTCGAGCACAGTAGTTATTACCCTAGCTGTCAAGGACAGCTAAGAAGATGTGGCAGAGCATAACCCAGTCTCCCCGTTATCGGCAGCCCCTAGCACAGACACTTCCAGGGATCAGCTCGGTTGCAACTCTGATTTTGTTCAGGTGCCAGCCTCGTCTCTCGCTACTTTCCATCAGCCAGGTATGAATTTACATTTTATTCCTGGAGCAACTGCTAACCACCTCTCTACCAGATCTATGGGTAGTTCTCGAGGTAAGGGCCACCTCGACTGCAGTCCTTCAGTCCACTCTCCTGAAGCAGATTTCTCCTATACCCCATCCCCTCCACATTTAGCAGGGGAAGCCATAACCCCTCTCAAGAGTCTGACCGATGACTGCATCTCAGTCTATAGGCAGCTAGATTTTTCTGTGGATTTTTCTACGTATCATCTTCTCGAGAGTGAAACTGAAGATCACTTAGATAAGCCCCCCTTAGGAAGGAACTCCTGTCTCAAGATATCCCTTACACCTCAGCCCCATGAGGTGGTTAATCTTTCCAATTCTAGAATTCTTCCCCAAGATCTCGAAGGTCCTGCTCAGCCCCATATCAGCCCGGGGTACAAGGGAAGGGAGACTCATCAAAATATCTGAGAAGTCTCGGCGGCCCGTCTAAGGTTAGACAATGCAGACATCAATTCCTCGGCAGTCACAAGGCATATCAGAGGTAGAAAGCTGAAGAGGAGGCCAGTAAATTCGGGTAATGTGTCTGATGGATAGCATTCTCATTTGGAATGCACGGGGCATGGCCAATTCTGCTACCATTCGAACTTCATCAAGGCTTATTAGGGAGCACAATCCTGCTATTGTGGCTTCCCTTGAGCCTATGACTAGTGACGGTAAGCGAGTCGGTATAGGTTTAAAGCTAGGCTTCCATTGCTCCATCTCGAATGGAGATTCATGAGGCAAAATCTGGATTTTCCACAGGAGCTCTCTTTCTATATTTGTTTTGGGTATGACTAATCAGCTTGTTTCTTTAGACGTCTCCTCGTAGGCCCACCCAGCCAAATTCTGCCTGTCCATTGTTTATGCTAAGCGTTCTAAGTACAGCAGGAGATTCCTTTGGTCTTGTTTAGAAACTTTGGCTGCCTCCACTTCAGGGCCATGGGCTGTTAGAGGCGATTTCAACGTTGTCCTGGACAGCTCAGAAAGAAGAGGTAGTCGAAACCAAGACACAGATAGCTCGGCTAAATTTAAGACTGCCATCAACAGAGCAGGTTTGCTGGATGCAGGCTTCATTGGGAATCGGTTTACTTGGTGTAACAGCCACGCCAGTACTTCGCGAGTTTGGGCCAAACTCGACAGGGTGCTTTGCAATGGAGAATGGCTCCGGCTATTTCCAGGTTTCCTCATCAATCACCTGCCTAGAGCCAACTCGGACCATGCGCTACTGATCGTTTCATTCCCTAAGCCTCCCTTATCCTCTCCGAGACCTTTTTGGTTTCAGAGAATGTGGTTACTCGACGATTCCTTCTAGTAGATTATGCAGCAAGCATGGTGTAATGATCTCAATGACGATCCCATGCTGAACCTTATGCTGAAAATCAGGCAGGTGAAGATTGCGTTAAAAGTCTAGAATAGAGATGTGTTTAGGAACATTTTCCAAAACTTGAAAGTCGTGGTGTGGGACCTCTCTCAACTCGAGGCCAGTGCTCACTCCTCCCCTGATCCAGACATTCCCTCCAACATTGCGGCAGCTAAAGATAGGCTAAATCAATTGGAAAGTGTTGAGGAAATCTTCTGGAAGCAGAAGGCCTGCAACAATTGGCTCATGAAAGGTGATAAAAATACGAAGTTTTTCCACCTCTGCCTTGGAGAAGATTCGTAAATTAGGAATTTATAACATCAAACTGGAGTCAGGAGATTTGCTTATGGACTCGCAGGCGATTAAGGATGAAGCGGTCATATTCCTCTGATCCCTTCTCTCCTCCTCAACTACAGTGGAAGCTAGGGATTTGTTGGACTGTATCCCCTCCGTCATCTCGAATGCTGATAACGAGCTGTTGATGTCCCCTCCCTCCATGGATGAGGTTAAAGTGGCTGCTCTTTCTCTCCCCAAGGACGATGCTCCTGGCCCTGATGGAATGTCAGCTGCATTCTATTCGGCTTATTGGTCTATTGTGTGCCCAGATGTTCATAAAGTCGTGGTTCTTTTCTTCCAAGGGGGCCTCCTCCCTAGGTCCTTCACATCTACGTTGATTTGGCTCATTCCCAAATCCCCCAGGGCCAAAAGTTTGGCTGATTACCGTCCTATCAGTTTATGCAACGTGATTTACATGATTTTTACCAAGGTTATTGCTATAAGACTCAGTTCCTATCATCCGAAGCTAATTTCCCTAGACCAGGGTGCGTTTATTAAGGGTCAATCCATGGCCGAGAACATTGCCCTTGGGCAAGAGATTTTCAGGGATATTAGCAGGAAAGTCCGTGGCGGAAATTTGGTCCTCAAACTCGATATGGAAAAAGCCTATGACAAAGTAGAATGGGGTTTCATGAGTCAAGTTCTCCTCAAATTTGGCTTCATCCATGCCTGGGTGCAAATGGTGGAGCATTGTTGTAACAATAACTGGTTCTCGGTCCTTCTAAATGGTGAGAGTTGCGGCTTTTTCAAATCTTCCAGAGGGTTGAGACAAGGAGATTCGCTTTCTTCCAGCCTTTTCATTCTCTGTGCGGAAGTATTTAGCCGCGACATTTCCAAGCTGGTGGCAGTGGGTTCTGTCACACCGTTCAAGCTCAAACGGGGTTGCACCCAAATTTCTCACCTCCTCTATGCTGATGACACTGTCCTCTTTCTTAACGGGGCATCCTCCTCTCTTTCAAAGATGCGGCAGTTCATCAGCAATTATTAGGCGATTTTCGCGCAGAAGGCTAATCCTAGAAAAAGTGTTTTCTTCGTCTCGTCCAAGGTTCCGCCCGGCAGGGTGAGATCAATTGAAAGATCGCTTGGTTTTTATAGAGCCGCTGGAGTTTTTCCCTATCTAGGAGTCCCTATCGTTGAAGGTAGGATGTCTAGCACCATCTTTAAGCCGCTGTTAGACAGGATCTCTACCAGAGTGTAGGGCTGGAACGCAAGGTTGTTGTCCCAGGCAGGCCGGCTCACACTTATCTCCCACGTCCTGAGCAGTATCTCGATTCACTCTTTGGCGGCTACTGTTCTGCCTACGAAGGTGATTGGGCAGATGGCGCGGTCCTTCTCCATTTTTTTCTAGGGATGGAGCGATGGCAAAAGATAACTTCATTGGGTCTCTTGGAGCTCGGTCACGAAGCCTAAGGAGGAGGGAGGTTTGGGTGTTCATAAGTTGAAAGAGGTTATGAAGGCGCACCATTTGAAGATGGCCTGGAATATTTGGTATGAGTCTAAAAGGAGCCTTTGGGCATAATTCATTATGTCCAAATATCAGCAACTAGATTGGAATGCCACTCTATGTTCACTCTCTGCCGATTCTTCTCCCTTATGGAAGCGGCTGGCGGGGCTGTTTAATGTGCTAGATAGTAATGTTCGAGTTGACATCCCTCAAGGGGAGTGCAATATATAGAACCATAACTGGTCAGGCCTCGGGCATCTAATGGATATCCCCTCCCTTCTTATCCCCCAATAATTGCAGAGGTCTCAAAGTGGCGGATTTTTTTGACGAAGGCGGCCTTATTTCGGAGCCCCCATTCGAGCTGCCTGACTGGATAAAGGTTCATATTCTCCATGGTGGTTTTTGTTGTTTAGTTGGTGATGATCATCAAATCTGGCCATTTGATCCTTTGGGTTGTTTCTCAGTGAAGTCTGGGAGGGTGACAAGGGGGTTGGGCAAAAGAAGCTCTGGTCGAGATGGGTGTGGCATCCTAAGGTTCCGCCAAAGATGTCCACTTTTATGTGGCGGTTATTGCTGGGGGCGATCTCGGTTGATGCGAACATTCAAGCTAAGGGCGTTCCTTTAGTGTCCCAATGTACATGCTGTCAGCTGGTTTTGTCTCAAGACCCGTCCATCGAATCATTTTCTCACTTGTTTATGGACGGTATTCTCGCAGATAGGGTTTGGAAGCATCTAGCCAAGTATTTTGGTATTCCTCTTTTCGCCCACCAGTCCATCCAGATCCGGCCTCACTGGTGGTGGAATAGACCCCTTCCCCTAACATTAGTCTCACCCTATTCAGACTCACCCCGGTCTTCTTTCTTTTGCAAATCTGGAAGGTCAGGAATGAGGCTAGATTCGACAACCTCCCTGTTCATTTTCATACCATCCTTCAGAGGGCAAAGTGGTGGATAGGGTCCCTGTTCCACGGTCCCACTTGGAACCCACCCAAAGCAGTGACGGGGCAGTTGCCCAGCCCTATCAAGTCCCCTTCTTCTGATCTAGTTGTGAAATGGATCAGGCCTGTCGAGGGGACATTCAAGCTTAATGTTAATGGATCGGTGCTGGCCAACCCAAGACTGGCAGGGGGAGGAGGAGTTTGCAGGGATGGCAGCAGCAAAGTGATCTTCGCCTTTTATTCTGGATTCGGGATTGCTTCCAACAACGTGGCCGAGATTCGGGCCATGTGAGAGGGGATGGAGTTATGCGTCAACCTCAGAATTGACAAGGTGTCTATCGAATTAGACTCCAAATGGTTGATTGATTGCATATTAGGAAACTCCACACTAACTTGGATTTGGAGACATTGGCTGGAGAGGATTAAGGCGCTTGCCAACTAGGGTAATTTTAGCTTTTTCCACATCCCGCGAGAGGCCAATGGGCTGGCTGATGGCCTGGCGAAGGAAGGAAGTTCGAAGCAAAGTCATAACTTAGTCAGAAATCTGACGAGTCTTCCTCATCTACTGAGAGGAAGTTTGTTTTTAGACAGAGTTGGGATTGGATCCATTAGGAAGAGTAGAAGTACATTTGTATAGCATGTGATAGATGGGGGCCTCTGTTTTTTGGGCTGGCCCCATCCGAAGAGTTTCTAGTTCCTCTGTTTTGTTCCTTTTGGTTTTCAGATAGTTGGTGGTGAGGCCTGTTCTTTGTGGTGCCCCCCGCCCTTTTTGTATCAGCTATTTTGATCAAGATCTCAGGTGGTGCGCTCCCACCTTTTCATTAAAAAAAGAAAAAAGAAAAAGAAAAAGCAGAAAAGAAAGGACTTTTGTAAAAGATGATTGAAAAGGCCAAGTAAAAAATGTACAAGGTTCATAAACAGGAATTAAGTGGATAAAAAATCCAATCCAATGGAAGGTGGATACTTTACATTTTCTAAGGACTACACATGACAGAATTACATCTTCCAATATAAAGTTTGGTTTAAAAAAATAAACAAAATTACATTTTCCAAGGAGGACCACTAATCACAAACCAAAGACTGCGTGGCGTTTCCTTTGTAGTCAAAAAAGAAAAATGACGTGCTTATTTTTCGGATATAAACCTATTAATTGGAAAACCTGAGAAGGTTGCAAATCATACATAATAGAAGCTGAATCTTATTCGTAGTCCTTGATTTGATTGCAACTTGTTTCTTCAATAGTCAAGTGAAATTGTACATTGTTGTTAGGAATATTTACTCGAGGATGGCAGCCCCAATAAAATTTAAATCTCTCTCTCTCTCTCTCTCTCTCTCTCTCTCTCTCTATATATATATATATATATATATATATATATCTCTGTCTCTCTCTCTCTCTCTCTCTCTCTCTCTCTCTCTATATATATATATATATATATATATATATATATATATATATATATATATATATATATATATATATATATATATATATATATATATATATATATATATATATAAGTACCGAAATCAGATACTTGGATGAGGTGAGGGTAAAGGATCCACCTTTCCCATGGATGGGAATCCATATCTATCAATAATTTGGAACTCCTAGTGAAACATTACAATTGGGAAACAAATTGAACTTGTGATATTATTTGGGAAGTGGTTTAACATGATTGTGATTTTTGTGAACAGTGATTAATTGGAATTATGGTTGTTTTGAGCATCTGCCAACGATGATCAATGCCATACTCGCTGCTCATACCCATGCTTGGGTAACAGAGATACACTGCACTGAAATCATAACTTTATTCTAATAGGTAAACTCGAAATGCATTCCTATATCGAGCTACAACTTCTTATTTTGTTCTCCTACTACATGAATGAACTTAGGACCATTGTAAAATGTACTATCTTCCCTGGCATTAGTACATGGCTACATTTCCATGAATCAATTACTCTTTTTTTTTTTAGTGAATCACATTTATTGTAGATAATTCTCATCATACGTTAGGTTTATAAAGATGCCAATAGTAATCCCCAAACATTATAAAGATGCCAACAGTAATCCCCAAACATGGAAGATTTAATTTCAGGAAATCATTCTTGTGCTCATCCAATCATCTCATTCAAAACCCAAAGAAATGCATGCATCTATAACTCAACCATTAGTCCTTTTGATACAAAAGGAAAGAGAAACAACAAGCTACTCTTAACCCTAACTTAAAAAAGTTCAGTATCATATCAGAAATGGCTCCCGGAACATTGAGGGAAAGACTCCCGACGTATGGGTTCACCAGTGAAGCAATCAAACTTGTAAGGCTTGCCGGTAAAAGGATCAAACTTCATCTGTGGGCACTCTAGGGGATAGTCAGCAACAGGGTCATGGCGGGACTCGGATCCCATGCTTCCATGACCCAAGGGTTCATCATGAATCAATTACTGCAGGATCAGAGCCCTCATGAGGAGGGGCAATATTTCGATCAGCCTCATCTATCGTGAGGGCAATGGCCCAGCCGATGGCTTGGCCCGTCTTGCCAGAGAGCGTTAATCGTCTTTTGTCTGCCGTCATGCGCGCGATCTCCCGATTCACATAAGGGGTCTAATCTTTCTAGAAAAAGTGGGCCTCGGGTCGATCCGATTGGCGCACGCGGTTCCTTAATGTGGTCGCCCCTTCTTTTTCCTTTTCTTTTTTCCTATATAGCTTATGATAAGCGAGCCGTATTTTGTTAATTGTTGCCCTGCCCGAATTAGATTAGGTTGTAATTTTCTCTTTCTTTTTATGAAGTTGTAGGGCCCTATGAGCTGGCCTTTGCCATTCGAAGAAAAAAAATTACTTCATGATCTGTTGACACCTTCCGAATCTTACATTTCCTAAATATTCTGGGTATGGAAGTACCTTGTTTTGCTCCATTTTTCCACATTTGATCGCCTGTTCCTAGCTCATACCACCTAGTATTTGAGATGATACACTATGTATGCTTTACTCATCTAACAACCAAGTTTATGTATGTTTTGACAGTTTAATTTCAACCTTTTTATTTTTCTCCACCATGCCAGAGATGCTAAACAATTCATCCAAAATCATCGAAATAACTAACCATCTCCTGGGTCTCACCAACATTGTGGTGGAGTCTGACTCCAAGCTCATTGTTGCAGTAGTTGAGGACTTACCTTCTTCCATTCCTTGGAAAATCTAGTATATCATGGGGGATATTCGGTCCAAAATTCAGAGTCTCAATCTGTCTCTCTCATATTTTCCGCGAAGGTAATGCTGTGGTTGATGCTCTTGCGAGGCTGGTTAGTGATGGGTACCCAGACAGTACTTTCAGAAGTCGAGCCTCGCTTGCTAGGCACGTTCGAGGTGAACTTGTTCTAGACAATACGGGCTTGGGTTTTGTTAGATCTCCTTGACCGTTCTTTCCCTGCCCTTTTCTGTGGAGGAGGCATTGTAGTGGTCTCGCCTTTGGTCCTTGTGGGACCCTTTTTGAGTCTTATTCTCTGTTTTTGTGCAAGCAGGGAAAGAATTCCTATTTATTTTTTTATTTTTATTTTTTTAAAAAAAGTCATCTATTTTTTTAAGACCATTTCTTAGATATTCAAGCTTCCATAAATTCTTTAATTCAACTCATCATCCAAAAATCAGTTGAATTTCTATAAACCTCAATTTATTTATTTTTTATTTTTTATTTTTTTATTATTTTTTCTATAAACCTCAATTGCTTTTGGGAAGGAGGAGATAAAATGTCATCAGAGTGGGATTCCTATTTGCTTATGTGGACATCTACTACAACTGATCATTTATTTGAAAAGTATATGCATTATATGGAAGTGGTATTATGTAATGATCGGACTATAAGTTTCAATGGTATAATTGGTTTTTTTCTGCTTGTAGGAATGTGGCCCACAATAAATTATCCACAATGTTAGTGGCCCCATCGTGTAGTTGATCCCTATTACTTGGCATAAAGCTTAGATGATGTTGTTGTTGATGGTCCAATGTTGATGGCCCAAGCATTGAAAATTCAAAAAATCTGAATATGTTAGCCATTTGGTCATTAATTTCCCTTCTTTGGATTGAATGCTGACTGTCGATATGTATTTTTGATTAACTAATGATTTCCTGGCCACTAAATAAAGAAGTAGAATTTTCCATCATGGAGAATTTTGCTGCATCAAAATATAGATTTATATAGGCAGAGCATTGTATAATACATCTATCTAAAACGTTTTTTTTTGGTAACAATTGCATCATTATTATGTATGCTCAATATCTACATGCATGTAGAGTAGAAGTTTTCTTTATTTTTTGAGGAAGCTTATAATCCTCTTAGGGGTGCTATTGATTTTAATTATTATAATCCCTAATCTCCTAGCAACAACAATCATAGCCATGCAATGAAAATTCATGAGACTATAAAATGGGGTTGATCTCTCTCTCTCTCTCTCTCTCTCTCTCTCTCTCTCTCTCTCTCTCTCTCTCTCTCTCTCTCTCTCTCATCTAATCTAATCTAACCTACCTATTGCCTGATCAGCACACGGCATCGAAGTAATCTCTTTCCATTCATTTCTCGGCACACCTAGAGTTCACAAAAAGAATTGAGTCAAACTCAGGCAGGCCCAAAGCACTCCTTGCTGCAAGTGACACCCAACTTCGTTTAATCATGATTTCCCCTCAGCATATGAGATGGTAAAATACCCAGTTGTTATACTCTCCAGTGATGGCGTGATGGGAGTGAGATACATGTTGTTATGGGTGGAAAATATGCTTTTGGGAGCATTTATGGGTTTGCACTAGACTCCTGCTCATTGCTTCCGTACATTGTACTCTCTATCTTCCTATAGTATTCTTATGAAAGAGTGCTACAGTGGTTGGGGTGGGTGAGCTCCTTATGGAACTCAATGGCATTTACCTCCCTTCAATTGAAGAGGACAAGGCATTCTATTGTCTTTGTTCTTGCAATCCCCTTTATGTGAATGCTGTAGTTCTTTGGCAAGTTATGTATTGAAGCATTTTGTTGGACCTCAACAACTAAGGCAATGCTCACCAATGATAATCATCACAAGCTTACATGGAGGGAGGTATCAGCAGATAATTTGATTCTTTACTATGACATAGTTGGTGATTTGGTGTTTCTCAAATTGTTCAAGATAGAGAGTTATCAAAGTGGTAGATTACTATGAAGAATTTTCTTGCATGTGATATTGTGGGGCATATGGAAAGGATGTTACCAAAGAGTCATCTAAATTCAGATTCATTTGAAAGGAGTTTTGGGGTGTTACAGATTGTTTAGGGGTGCAGTAATGTTTGAGAATGATAGAAGATGGTGCTTGGTTATTCATAGTAAAATCATGCCTCATAGGAAGATGGATGAATGGGAACAATCTCCTTTGGGCTGTTGGTAAATGAATGTTGATGGCAACTTCATGGGCTGGTAGATGAAGCTTATGTGGCATCCTGAGAGGCGAAGGGGCTTAGTCAAACTAATTTTCTCCTATTAAGATGGGGGATGATGCTTCCAACCATATGCACGCTTGGTTTTTAAGAAAGGTATCAGTGTTCAGCCTGGCCCCTTTCCGTGAATGTTTCGAGTTCTTTGGCACCTCGTGTTGAAGCATTTTGAAGGAACTCAACAACTAACGACATAGTCACAGTATCTAAAAGAGGCATCTGCTTCTTGAGTATGAGTGAGACTTGTTCTTTGTTTTTTAGATGTTCGAAATAGAGTTAGTTATTCCTTGCTCAATCATGAATTTGATATAGGGGTGATCTTTGACCACGTTCAATCCAATAGGTAGAGAACAATGGAGAATGTTCCTGCATTTGATTATGTGGAGCAATAGAAAAGAATTGAACAAAGAGTTTTTGAAGGAATGCCTTCCCCATTGAGTATGGTTAGATAGAAGGTTAAGGGCTTGTTTAGGATCTTGTATTTCAAATACCTGGATTATGAATCAAGGTGATTCTGAATCCTTCAGTTGTGATTGGCAGCTAGTATTTGGAATGCATTGGAATCGAAAAAAAGCAATGCATTGAAATTATGTAGTATATTTATAAGAGTTTGAATTTGATTACTAGGTCAACTTTAATGTCCCTAAGTAGTGTACATATGTGATGTTTGACACAATGATTGTAATTAGCCCATTAAAACATATACTTCTGAAAAAAATGATGAAATTCCAAACCTCAGATTGGCTGCAAGAATAGGATCACAATCGAGCGACTAACCAACTTTTTTTAACTGTTGATTTACATGGCCAATATTTGGACTGTTCAGATCATTCTATTGATGTAATTTTAGTCATGCAACTGATAATTTAATTGTTTTAGGATATCATCAGTGGGCCATGTGCACAATAGATTAGTAGCCTAGCGAAACTATGTTAAACGACAACTTTCCTGCCTTTAAAAATGACAAAAAGCGGTAGAGGATTGGCAATATCAGCATAAGGAAGAGGTTGCAAAATTGAGTATTTGAAATCCACCTGGATACCAAATACTTCCCAATCCTTGCTACCAAATGAGCCCTGGATTCCAAATCCCCAATACCCGCCAATCCATGCTGACAAATGAGCCCGAGGTTTCTTGCCGTAAACTATGATTCATTTGAAATGACTGTAGGGGTGGAACAATGTTTGAGAATGATCAAAGTTGGGGCTTGGTAATTCATTGTAACATCATCCTTAGAAAGAGGATGGATGAAAGAGAACAATCTCCTTTCGGTTGTTGGAAAATGAATGTTGATAGCCACTTAATGGGTTGTTAGATCAGGTAAGTGGTGTATTGACAGACAAGAGCTTAATCAAACTAGTTCTATCTAATTAGATGTTGCTTCCAATTGTGTGGAGCTCTTGTTTGTAAAATGTGGCATTGGTATTTTGTGGATTCTTATAATGTTCCCTTCATTGATAAAAATGACTTTGGGATGCTATTGTTTGGACATTAGGAAAAGGCAATGCTCCATGAAAACATATGTTCATGTAATACTAGAATCAAGGTCGTCGTTGGTCACCTTTGGCTTTCTTTTGTCAATTATTGAGGTTGGATGATTCATTATATGTTGGTTGTCTATTCTCTAGAAAATAAGGCATTTCTAGGCACAAGTCATGTATTGCAAAGGGGATTTTCTTATGACAATCAAGAAATTTGCACATGCCTTTACATAACATGAGTGCATTTGATTGGGTAATGCCAAGGTCAGTTGTGGAGCTGATGTGGGCTTGGCATCGAGGGGGAGTTGGGAAAATAGGAAAAGTGTTATGTAGGATGCTCATGTTGGGAATCATTTGAGTTATTTGGAGACATCGGAATAGGAGGGCCTCTCAAAATAGATGTTCTTCTATCTAAGATGTTGTCAAGGAGATTAAATGGAATTTGACAGGTTGGGCTTCTTTTGTTAAATAAGAAAAATCTGTAAATCTTTTCTCCTTTTTGAGTTGTAGTTCGCTTGTATTCTTTTGCATGTTGTTATCTCCTAAACAAAAAGATAAGTGCATTTGGGTTGTTCCTCTTATGATACTTTCTCCTAAAGAATCCAACAATGATTTAATCTCCATTGTTGATCTTTAGATTACTCATGATTATTACCGTTCAACATTTTTTGTTGAAGCATGCATGTGTATGAACTTATGTATATTGGCCTATGAGCCCCTAGTGGATTACTATAATATTTCAATATCCTTTAAAAGGGAGTGGAGAACACCTAGGGTTTGCTTATGCAAAGTGCCTCTCTTTGTCTCACTTTTTCTTCCAATGCCTTCCCCCTCCCTCCTTCCTTTCTTCTTTCTTTTTTCTCCCTCTAATTGTTCTCTCTCACCGTCTTCTCCTCTTTTCCTTTCTCTCTTCAGTTCTCTTCTCTTCGTCCTTAGTAAGGGCATGCAGACAATGGACACTGTCCATGATTGTGGATCATCGTTGAATGTTGGGCGGATGTTGTCCATGAGTCAAGGACCACCTTCGATTGCTAATTAGGAAGTTCCATTCCACAGGGTATTAGAGCTTCTTTTTTTTCCTCCCAAAACCTTCCAATTTATTGATCAATTTGGACACCAATACATTTCAGGTGGGCGCCACAAAAAAGTGACGACGACCTCACCCATTATATACCCAAATCAAATATATCTAAAAAAAAAATCCAAGAGAGACTAAGCGAAGATGCTAAAAGGAAAGCCGGCTAGGGCGAAAAATGATAGAGACACAACTATTGAGATATATTCTAAAACCTCAAGATGTGTGTACCACAAGAGTTTTGGCATGGCCCTATTTTGGGGTACCAATTCATCCTAGTGGGTCATATCTGGGTTGCATGGCATATACACACGATGATTACCAGAGTCTGGAAATTTTTCATGCTCTGCATTCCCATCAAACTTATCCATTTGATGTGGACCATTTGAGTTTTTCATCGGCCTATTTTTTGTTAAGTCCCACGTGATGGTCTGACCTATTTTTGGCTCCAGGGAATCATCACAATAAGGCCTTCTATTTGCGCCGTATGGATATTCGACAGTTGTTCCATGCAATTGTTGGGCAGCATGCCAACAACGCAGTGGGCCGAGATCCAATCTCAGGCCTCACCCACAAACAATAAAAAGAAAGGAATATAAATTAGAAACAGATCAAAGTAATCCAAACAAACCACAAGACAAGATATACGTGGAGAAACCCCAAACTAGGGTAAAAAACCACGGATACAAACTTCCACTATGAAGAAGAACAAAGATTACAAGGCAATATACTAACCTCCCTTGGAAGAACAGAGAAATCCCTTAGCCCACACCTTAGAATTACTTTTCCCTCTTTCTCATCTTCCTAGAAAGCCCTAGGAACCCCTATTTATAGTTTAGGTAACTTTCCTTCCGCACCCTTGCGAAAGGCGACACCAAAATTCGCAATCCGTATCAGTTTTGGAAACAATCTGCGTAATCTACGACCGGTCCTAGCTCCCCTACGACCGGTCCTAGGCCAACGAAAAAAACAGCACAACTCGCTGGACTTTGAGTCGAACTGATCCACGACCGGTCGAACAGGCCCTACGACCGGTCGTAGCCGTCCTACGACCGGTAGAAGGAGGCCCAATGTGGTTTCATATTCTCAAAAATCTCCCACTTGGAGACACATTGCCATAAACCTTCGTCTTCTTCATCCGGAGTGCACCACCTCCCCGTTTTCAAGCCTGAAGACCAATCAAAGCTGAATAGAGCTTCAACTTCTCCCTTGTGACCGCCTTAGTCAACATATCTGCAGGATTCTCACTTGTATGAATCTTCTCTAGAACAATCGATCCATCTTCCAGTAACGAATGTATGAAGTGATATCTGATGGTAATATGCTTAGTCCTTGAATGAAAGGCTGAATTCTTAGTCATATGTATTGCACTCTGACTGTCACTGTACAACTTGCAATCTACTTGCTTCTTACCCAAATCTTCCATAAAACCTTGCATCCACACCATCTCCTTGAATGCTTCTGTAGCTGCAACATATTCTGCTTCTGTCGTACTGATAGATACTATCTTCTGTAACTGAGAGACCCAACTGACTGCAAGACTACCCGAAGTAAACACATAACCTGTAGTGCTTCTTCTGCTGTCGATATCTCCTGCCAAATATGAATCCACATAGCCTTGTAGCTTGATTTTCAATCCACCATAACACAGCCCTACATCCTTAGTACCCACCAGGTATCTGAGGATCCACTTCACAGCTTCCTAATGTTCCTTCCCAGGGTTGTTCATGAACCTGCTAACAACTCCCACTGCTTGATCAATGTCTGGCCACGTGCTCACCATAGCATACATGAGACTCTCAATAGCTGACGCGTATGGGACTTTGGCCATGTAGTCCCGTTCCTCCTGCATCTTTGCACCTTGCTCCTTAGCTTGAAGTGGTTGACTAATGGAGTGCTAACTGGCTTAGCACCTCACATATTGAATCGATCAAGTACCTTGGCTATGTACTCTGCCTGTGACAAAACTAATTTCTTATTTTTCCTGTCACGCTTTATCCTCATGCCTAGGATTTATTTTGTAGCTCCTAAATCCTTCATGGCAAATTCTCTAGACAGTTGTCTTTTGACAATCTGAGATGTCCTTCATGCTTGAACCGGCCACAAGCATATCATCAACATACAGAAGAAGAATGATGTATGACGTATCAAACTTCTTCAAATAACAACAGTGGTCTGCATGACATCTCCTAAAACCGTTTCCCGACATGAAACTATCGAACTTCTTGTACCACTGCCTCGGGGCCTGCTTCTGGCCGTATAGACTTTTCTTCAGTCTGCACACCTTGTTCTCATTACCTGGTGCCACTTATCCTGTCGGCTGATGCATATATATTTCTTCTTCAAGGTCCCCATGAAGAAAGGCTGTCTTAACATCTAGCTGCTGTAGATGTAAGTTCTCTGTAGCCACTATACTCAAGACCAAACGAATCGTAAATATTTTCACTACCGGTGAAAATATTTCAGTGAAATCGATACCTGCCTTCTGTTGAAACCCTTTTACAACTAGTCTCGCCTTGTACCATTTCGAACCATCATGCTCCTCCTTCAGTCTGTAAACCCACTTGTTATGAAGAGCTTTCTTACCCTTGGGTAGAGTGACTAGCTCCCATGTACGATTAGACTCAAGAGAGTCCATCTCCTCATCCATGGCTTGCTCCCACTTAACCCGTGTATCTGACTGTAATGCCTCTTCAAAATATTCTGGCTCACCATTATCTATTAGCAGTAGATAATGTAAGGAGGGAGAGTATCGGATCGTGGGTCTCCTCTCCCGAGTAGACCTCCTCACAACCGGTGTCTGTGGCTCTGCCTCATAATGTTCCTGCGCACGATCATCCTGTGGCGCTGTAACACTCATGTTCGGTAACTCTTCCAACTCTACGAATTTCTTTTTCTCGGCCATATTTTCTTGCACACTGTCCTTATGTATCACTTTTTCATTGAAGACTACGTCCTTGCTTCTGATGATTTTTCTGTTTTTTGCATCCTAAAACCTGTAGCCAAAATCATCTTGCCCGTAGCCTATAAACATGCACCTCCTAGACTTCGCATCCAGCTTGTTTTTGTGTTCTGCATTGATGTGAACATATGAAGTGCAACTGAAAACTCTGAGATGTGTAAGGTTCACTTCTTTCCCAGTCCACGTTTCTTCTGGTATCCCACCATCCAATGGTGCTGAGGGACTTCTATTGATAAGATATATGACAGTATTCACAACATCTGCCCAAAAGGTCTTGGGCAACCCTGCATGTAACCTCATGCTCCTGGTGCGCTCAAGGATGCTCCTGTTAATGCGTTCAGCCACACCATTCTGTTGTGGTGTCCCCGAAATTATTTTCTAATGTTTGATTCCACTTGCTGCACAATACTCCTCAAACCTCTTATCACAATATTCTCCCTCATTATCAGATCTGACACACTTTACTGTTTTACCTGTCTCGTTTTCTACCATAACTTTTCACTTCTTAAACTCATCAAATACATCAGATTTATGCTTTAAGAAATAAATCCATAGTTTTCTACTAGCATCATCAATAAAGGAAACAAAGTAACGTGAGCCACCAAGAGATGATACCTGTGCTGGTCCCCACACGTCAGTGTGTACAAGCTCCAATAGATGCGTCTTTGGAGCGCGTCCTGTCTTCTTGAAGCTTACCCTCTTCTGCTTGCCATATACGCAGTCCTCGCAGAATTTCAAGTCAAGAGACTTCAGCCCTGATAGCTTCCCTTTTGACAACAACACTTTCATCCCTTTCTCACTCATATGTCCTAACCTCTGATGTCATAACTGCCCATTCACTCTAGTTGATGCGACTGCGAGTGAACTATACGATCCTGAAGTCATGTACAAAGTACCTTTCTTTTTACCTCGAGATATCACCAAGGCACCTTTTGTGATCTTTCAGGAATCACTGGTGAATGTCGTCACATAACCGGTATCGGTCAACTGCCCCACTGAGATCAGAATCCTTCTCAAACTCGGTACATGTCTGACATCCTTCAGTTTCAAAACCGTTTCATCTTTCTGATTGACCTGAACGTCCTCCTTTCCAGCAATACTGCACGGCTCATCATCACCCAGGTAGACTCTCCCAAAGTCCCCTAACACATAATCACGCAGAACTGCCTTACATGAAGTGACATGAAACGAAGCACCCGAGTCTATAACCCATGACTCATTCCTTGCATCAAGAGACAAGATCAACGCCTCCGTGTCGCTCTCCTCAGACAGATTCACTGAATCCTTCTCGCCTTGAGAGCTTCCTTCTTGTTTCTTGAGCGCCCTGCAATCACGTTTCATATGCCCCTTCTTGCCGCAATGCCAACACCTGTCTTTGTCTTTCGGTCCCTTAGACTTCTTCCTCGACTTAGAATGTCCGTGTTTATTGCCTCCTCTGTTCTGTGATCTTCCTCTTCCTTCAACGTTTAGAGCATTCCCTGAATCCCCTAAAACTCCTGATGCCTTCCTTCTAGATTTTTCACTGAGAATTAAACCGGCCACATCATCAAATTTTAGCTTTGTCGACCCTGAAGAATTGCTCACAGCAATCACCAAACCATCCCAACTGTCTGGCAGATTGGATAAGATCAATAGCGCCCTGACCTCATTGTAAAAAACGATGTCAATGGATTCTAACTGGCTCGTGACTGTATTGAACTCGTTTAGATGTTCAGCCATGCTCCCACCATCTGACATCTTCATGTTGAATAGCTGTTTTATAAGATGAACCTTGTTGGATGCTGAGGGTTTTTCATACATGGTGGTTAGGGCTTCCATCAATTCTTTTGTTATTTTCACCT
Source organism: Magnolia kwangsiensis (assembly GCA_037074715.1). Lineage (NCBI taxonomy): Eukaryota > Viridiplantae > Streptophyta > Magnoliopsida > Magnoliales > Magnoliaceae > Magnolia > Magnolia kwangsiensis. The sequence continues at coordinate 20,204,394 of CM073582.1, forward strand.
TGGATATGTTGAAGGCGACGCTCTTAGACAAAGAGAGTCAGATTGTTCCTAAAGCCTTCCTATCCAGTAAAAATCATTCATCATCTGTCATCTTTTCCGGTTTCTTCTCTTTTCCTTTTAGAAAAATGTATAGGTCCTTCTGATACAGATAATCCTCCATCTGTATCTTCCAGAAGGCAAAGTTTGAACCATCAAACTTCTCAATTGTAGTTTTTCTATCTTCCGCCATCGCTCCCAATAGAACTAAACCAATAGCTCTGATACCAGTTGTTGCGCAGCACGCCAACAACGCAATGGGCCGAGATCCAATCTCAGGCCTTACCCACAAACGATAAACAGAAAGGAATATAAACTAGAAACAGATCAAAGTAATCCAAACAAACCACAAGACAAGATATACGTGGAAAACCCCAAACTAGGGTAAAAAACCATGGATGCAAACTTCCACTATGAAGAAGAACAAAGATTACAAGGTAATATACTAACCTCTCCCTTGGATGAACAGAGAAATCCCTTAGCCCACACCTTAGAATTACTTTTCCTTCTTTCTCATCTGCCTAGAAAAGCCCTAGGAATCCCTATTTATAGTTTAGGTAACTTCCCTTCCGTACCCTTGCGAAAGGCGACACCAAAATCCGCAATCCGTATCAGTTTCGGAAACAATCTGCGTAATCTACGACCGGTCCTAGCTCCCCTACGACCGGTCCTAGGCCCCCGAAAAAAACAGCACAACTCGCTGGACTTTGAGTCGAACCGATCCACGACCGGTCAAACAGGCCCTACGACCGGTCGTAGCCGTCCTACGACCGGTCGAAGGCGGCCCAATGTGGCTCCATATTCTCAATAGCAATCATATGCCTTCTCTATATTAAGCTTCAATATTCCGAAATAGTTGCTTCATGGTCAAGGACCACCTTCGATTGTTGATTAGGAAGTTCCATTCCACAAGGCATTAGGGCTTTTATTTTTTCTTCCCAAAAACCATTCAATTTATTGATCAATATGGACACCAATACATTTTAGGTGGGCGCCCCAAAAAATGGACGGCAACCTCACCTTTCGTATACTCGAATCAAATATATCTCAAAAACCCCAAGAGAGACTCAGCTAAGATGTTAAAAGGAAAGCTAACTAGGGACGAAAAACGACATCTTAGGCCCAACTGGTCCCCACCCCCCTCCCCCTCCCAGTTCGTCCTCGAGCACATCCTAGCAGAAGGCATCTCCACTCACCAAGGGCTTGATGTGGTGATTTGGATCAAAATCCCGTTGGGTAAGTTCAGCCTTAAATCTGCTAGAGACCTGCTCCGCCAGCAGGGCCATCACCTTAGCTAGACAAATTGGGCTTGGCAGCCCTCTCTCCTCCCCAAAAATCTCAATGCTCATGTGGAGAATCCTCAACAACGCTATGTTAGTTGAGTGCAATGTCAAGTCTAAAGGTGCCTCCCTGGCTTCCTCTTACGTCTGCTGCGAACTAGCCTCCTCCCGCTAAGAAGAGAGCCTCAACCACCTATTCGCCAAAAGCCATCTCGCCAACAAGGTGTGGCGCCACTTCTCCACTCTCCTCTCCATCTCCTTCTTACTTGGCCAATCTGATGCGTGCTATGATGGCTCACGAGTATCGGGCTCATCAAGCAAATCACCCCCCCCCCCCCCCCCCCCCCCCCCCCCACGACCAGCGTTGCTCGGCTTCTTTCAGTTTCCTAAGGCTCTTGCCAAGGTGCTACCGTAACCCTCCATCCATTGTTAAATGGCTCAGGCTTAATTCTGGCTAGATTAAGCTCAATGTGGACGGCTCCTCCAGGCGGAACCCAGGCCCTTCGGGCAGTGGGGGAGTCGCCAGGGACGTTAGGGGCAATTTGATTTTTGCCTTTTCCAACAACCTACGGTATTGGATCTAATTTCGTGGCCGAAACCAAAGTAGTGATAGATGGCCTTTATCTTTGCTTGGAAAAAGGCTTCAATAGCATCGAAGTCGAGAATGACTCTAGAGAAGCTAACAAAGTAGTCGAATAAGATCTTTACATCTCCAGCAGACCTCCCTTTCCTTTCAAGAGGAGAGATGGTTTTGGACTGGGCCGGTCTTGGTTCGATTAGGGAATCCTAAGGACTTATTTATTTATTATTATTTTAAAAAGGCACAAGGCCTTGAATTCATTTCATATACGGGGGACCAACTTACATTCGGGCATGCCCAAGAAAAAGGCTGGGCAAACCTATTGTGAGATCCTAAACAAGAAAGCGAGAAACTATATACAAAGGTTGAGAGGCGTCAAAAACAGCCTCTAATCTCCTCGAGCCCGGTTTTATCAAGAAAGATCAGCCCTTTCACATGGGGAGGGAGCTCACCTAGCGACGAGAAAATATGGCTGCCTTGAGTTTCACTACCTAGCCGAGCCAACACGTTTGCAGGGGAATTCGCCTCCCCGAAGGAATCCTAAGGAGTTTTATCCTTGTGTAGAATCGACATATGATAGGCGCGGCCCAGTTCATTTTTGTCGGGGCCCACCCAAATGGTTGTATAGTCCAATTTCTCATCAACGAAAATCTGATGGATCTTTCCACCTTCCTTTTTTTAAAAAAAAAAAAAAAAAAGGGCAAAAAACAATAGAGACACAACTCCTAGCCCTTTCTAACTGCCCCCAGGCCAGCATTGTCTAGGGTAATGAGGTCTCTGATAGGAGTGGGGAAGTCCGCTCTGTTGAGATATATTCTATTTGGCCATCCACCACTACCCATCCTCACTAAAGCATCCGCAACCGCATTGCCTTCATGCAGGGTATGAGCAATCCTAAAGTCCACTGATTGATGAGGAGTTGAATGACACCTAATCGATATCAAATGTTCCAAGGGACCTCTGATTGGGGATTAGTTGCTGCCTTCGTAATGATTCATGAGTCTGTTTCTACTAAAATGTTAGAAAGCCCCATACTCCCGTTTATCTCTAGACCATCCACAAGTGCTTGTGCTTTTGCAATAGTGTTATTAACTCTCCCATAAGAGTTATGGAAGGCGATTCTCCCTTTCCGAGCCATCTACATTGAGTTTGAGCCAGCCTCACTTTGTTTTTGCCCATTTAATGATCATTGATCAACGCTCGAGACCTTCATTTTCTCATATCTACAACAAAAATGATTGTCTGGGTGTAATGACTAGATCTGGTAAGCGTGCTTCTACTTTTGCTCTAGGATAAGTTGGATTCTGCATTGAATTGTCTAATGTAGGATGCGTTTAAAAAAATCATTTTTAATTCCTTGCATAAGGATTTAGAAAATATCGGAATCCCTGCCTACACAAGGATTCCATGAACACCCTTGTAACATGGATTTTGTGGATTCCCTTTTTCGGGGGTCATAGTTGGATAAACACAACCAATGGAACTTTCGTATTTCTTTCACAATGTTCATCTTGTATCTTGTGCAAGACAACCAATCTCACTATTTCCTTTGCAAACCAAACAAGACCAGAGCTCCAAACAAGTGAAAACTCTCAGAATTTCCTTTCTTATTCTTTCTTTTCCCCACAATCCAAACAGGCCTTGATAGGAAATTTGGTGGGCACCTAATGGATGGTAAAAAGTAGAGCTTTTAACAAATGTCAATTAATCAGAAGTCAATCTGATTTGGGATAAGATCAGGCTACTTTAGGTCCTACTTTTTAGGTGGTTTCTATTTGAGGCTGGCATGACACTGTTAAGTCAATCTAATTTGGGATAAGATCAGGATACTGTAGGTTCTACACTTCAGGTGGTTTTATTTTATTTTATTATTATTATTATTATTATTTTTTAATGAAGGACTTTGTATATTCATACACTTCAGGTGGTTCTTATTTGAAGTTAGGCGTGACGCATGACGACTTAATCCTCATTAAGATCGGTAGTGTTTCCCACCTTTTTGCTATCATCATGATGCTTTTTTGTGTGCTTCCATCTACGCCGTACTTAGTCTTCCTACCCTTTTTTCAAGCTTCATGTCTAGAAACTATGAAGGATATTGCTTTGTTGGGTGTCCATTGGCAGTGGCTCAAGTGACAAAACAAACATGAAAAAAATGTTGAAAAAGTTGCTTCATGGTTAGGTGCAACTTCTGTTGAGAGACTAGAAATAAAGGAGAGAGTGACATTTTCTTTGAAATTTATTTTCCAAGAAGCATTTGGAGAGCACGAAAAGGTAGGGTGAAGGCTAGGATCAAGATATTCTGTATCGGTAATGGTGGCCATAACGGTCACCACATGATATTCTGTATTGGTAATGGTGGCCATAACGGTCACCACCATTATTGATACGCATATTGGCCATAACAGCCGATACGGGGGTGTAATGACCATTGTGACCCTCATAGTTGTTGAAGATTTTCTTTTGCCTGAAAATTTCTGAAAATATATCTAAAAAATCAAGAATAATGTAAATATTCCAAATATGTATTCAATTTTATTTTATTTTTTTGTTTCAAACATATTTATGGTAGTGTAACGATTCACTCTTTGGTGGGAGTGTTGTATCGGGCTTTCTAGTGAATTTGTGAACATTATCATGTCTCTAATGTTTACACATCACAATCAAACATTAAAATTAGAAATCAGTAAAGAGGCATAAATACTACTTTTTAATTTTTTTTTTTTTAAAATGGCCCTTAAAGCTTCTATTTGCTCAAATCACTTTAATCTATAGTTTTAATCTTAAAAACTATAGTAAGAGTAGTCAAAATTTATTGTAAAATAGATCTAAAGAGTTTTTGGAATGAGAAAAAAAAAAAAAAACAATGAGGTGGAAAATGGATTTAAATAGAAAAAAGTGATCATTTTTTTACTGTTACGGGTAACGGTCGTTATGCCCCGTAACGGCCTTTACAACGACCATAACAGTCGATACGGTCCTAAAAAACCAATTGCACTGTTTCACCCCTGTATCGCATGACAGTTATGGTCGTTTCCTATACGTATCGGCCTTTTCAGGTATATCATAACGGATACGGAACACCTTAGCTGAGATATTTTTAGGTCTTCTTCTAAGAAAACACATTCTTGGAAAATGTTTTTCAACATAAAAGTTGGATGTTCGCCCCTTAAACAGCCGCAAGACTCAGTAGACAGGCAGAAGATTTATGGGCAGAATGACATTTCTGCTTTGAGGAAAAGGAGCAGATGGAAAGATCTAGGTTCAGAAGAAGTAGTAGAAGGTAGACAAGTGCAGATTACAGTTGATTTATCTCGATATTTTGAGCAGGATCCTCAGACTGCTAGTTCTCCGACCATCCAGACATCAGTAGCAGATACAAATCAATCAGACAGAACGGACGACAGGCCTAATTCTCCAGCGCTGGCTCAGCCTCCTATCATTAAGAACAACATGAAAGCAGCTAACAGGGCCCCCCACAACACTATTACCGACGGCAATTGGTATAGCAGGCTTTGCAGACTGAAGCGACGGGCAATGAACTCTGGATGTGTTTCAGATGGATAATGCCCTTATTTGGAATTGGTCCGGAAATACAATCCCTGCCTAGTTGCCATTCTGGAACCTATGTTAAGGGAGGATAGAAGGGTTGCCATGGGTTTAAAATTTGGCTTCCACTCATCTCTCTCGAATGGAGATTCGAGGGGTAAAATCTGGGTTTTTTATCATCACCAATTATAAGTATCCATCCTTTCCTCTTCTAATCAAATGCTATCTCTGAGCCTGTTTTTGCAGCCCCCAAATGACCCGATCTTCCTCTCCATTGTTTACACTCGATGCTGCAAAATTCAAAGAAGAACCCTATGGGCTGACATGGCTGCCCTCAGCAAGTCTTTCCTTGGGCCTTGGGCAATTGGAGGAGACTTCAACGCCATTGCTGAGGTAGAGGAAGGGTTGGGAGCTCATGACCCGAACAAATCAAGCATGGTAGATTTCGCTGAAGTTATTCAAGACGCTAGCCTTCTTAACGCAGGATTTGTGGGCAATCGTTTCACCTAGTGTAACAATCGCTCCGGAATTGCTCAGGTGTGGGCAAGATTAGATAGGATTCTCATTAATGACAAATGGGCTGCTTCTTTCCCGCTGTTTAAAGTTGAACACTTGCCACATGTCAGGTCTGACCACGCGAATCCTCAAAGGGGCGGTTGCGGTGTATTCAGCCGTTCAATCTTGAGGGGTGCAGAGGCCTCGAGGTGTAGTTGTTGTGATCAGTCCAGTCATCAGAGGCCCACGGTGGAAACGGTTGACCATATCTTCTTGCACAGTGCCAGAGCGAGGTGCGTCTAGTCCCATTTTGCCCAAATATACGGAGTCCACTTGGTTCGCAGTCTTACGGTAGGTGAGTGGCTCTCACATTGGTGGGGATCGCATCCAGTGTTAGGCTGTGTAGGTCCATTCAAGAACCAGTTGCCGTGCTTTATTTTGTGGGAGCTTTAGAAGTTTAGAAATTCTGCCAGATTCGATGGGATCTTAGTGAGTGTCGAAGCCCTTCTTTCACGCATTTCTGGTTGGTTGAAAAGATTGTTAACAGCCAAGCCTAATCGACCTCTCGTGCCAGAAGTCACAACAAGCTTCTTTCTTCTTTGGGGATTGATCTGCAACCCCTTCAAGACGTGTCCCATGTGGTGCATTGGATGAAACCACTAAATGGATGGGTCAAATTCAATGTCGACGGGTCGTCTCGGGGGAACCCGGGATTAGCTGGTGGAGGGGGGGTTTGCAGGACTGATAATGGTCAATTTATTTTTGGTTTCTACGCTGGCAAGCTACGACCTCACTTCAAATACTAAGGCCGAGATTCGTGCGATTCACGAAGGTCTTGTTCATTGCCTCCATCACAGCCTCAAAAATATCCTGGTTGAATCCGACTCCTCTATGGTTGTTAGTTTTCTGTCAGGTAGCTCCAGCCCGAGATGGAAATAGAAGCATTGGCTTGACAAAATTCGAATTCTTGTTTCCTACGGTAATGTTTAGTTTCACCATATTCGTCAAGAAGGGAATGGGCCGGCGGACGGCATGACTAATTTAGGATGCAGGAAGCAAGACTTTAAGGTGGTGAGAGAGCTCCTTTTCCTAGATAAGGTGGGCTTAGGGGTTGTTAGAAAGAAATTCAAGAAGTAATGGCAGTGGGTCTGGTTGTGGTTTTGGGCTGGGCAGCAGCTCCCCTTTGCTCCCTTTGTCGTTTCTCTGTTAGCCCCTTTGGGGAGGTTTTTTCCTTTTTGTGTGCAGTCTTGAAAATGATAGGCGGCCTGTCTAGTTTTTGTGGCCGCTTGAATGTGTTTTTTTTTGTGGTGCGGCCCAATCTTTTTGTGGTGACCCACCTTTATATATATAAAAAAGGTCTGACCATGCCCCCCTTTGCCTCTGCTTTCCAACCTAGCAGCAGCCCAAAAGCGGACCTTTCAAATTCCTCAGAATGTGGACCCTCCAAGATTCTTTCCATCAGCTAATTAGGAAGGCTTAGGAAGGGGAATGCGCCACTCAACCCATGTTAAATGTTCAGCTCAAGTTGAAGAAAACAAAACAGTTGCTAAAAGTTTGGAATAAGGAAGTTTGTGGTAACATCTTCCTACGGATTAGTAGGGTAGAGGAAGATCGGGAAATCCTTGACTGTAGAATGCAAAACAATCCGAACGAGGACATTCTTCAGGAAAGCTTGGCAGTTAGATAGAGGCTGGATCAATTGGAGAGTATGAAAGAAGTTTTTTGGAAACAAAAAGCCAGGAACTCTTGGTTAGACGAAGGAGACAGGAACACCAGATATTTCCATGCTCTGGCTACAAAAAAAATCAAAAGAGCCACAATATCCTCTATTAAAACTTAAGTAGGGATCTCCATTTCTAGCTAAGAAAAACTAAAAGCAGCTGCAGTAGAGTATTTTGAAGCTCTTTACCAGTCTCAGTCGGCCCAATGGCAACCAGATCTCATTCGGAACATCCCTCAACACCTGAACCAACAAGATAATGAGGCTCTTCTTCTCCCTCCATCCCTAGCAAAAGTCTATGCCGTAGTCTCTTCCATTTCGAAAGATGGGGCCTAGGCCCAGACAAGTTCTCAGCAGCCTTCTTCGTTGAATGTTGACAGATTGTGGGTGGCGACATACATAAGGCATTGGTAGAGTTGTTTGCTAGGGGAGCCCTTCTGAGAGCTTTTATTGCCACTCACATCTACCTTATCCCAAAAACTTCAGCTCCGGTAAAATATTCAGACTACCGACCTATTAGCCTATGTAATGTTATTTACAAAATCCTAGTAAAAATTCTGGCTACTAGACTAAGTAATATCTTGCCAAAGCCGATTTCTCATGAACAAGGTGCTTTTGTGAAAGGCAGATCCATCTTGGAAAATATCGCGTTGGCTCAAGAAGCAATGAGTGAGATTAACAGGAAAGTTAGAGGAGGGAACATCAACCTCAAACTCGATTTGGTGAAAGCCTATGGCAGGGTAAATTGGGATTTTTTGAAACTGGTCCTCAGCAAACTTGGTTTTAGTAACAGACGGATCTCTCTAATGGAAGAGTGTTGGGGAAACAATTGGTTTTCTGTCCTTATCAATGGGAAACTAGCGGGGTTCTTCAAGTCGTCGCATGGCTTGAGACAGGGAGACCCTCTCTCACCAGCCCTGTTAATTCTGGCAATGGAAGCTTTCTCTATCTCACTCTCTCATCATATGATTTCAGGTGATTGCCAGCCTTATAAGTTTCAATGAGGGGCCCCTCTCATCTCTCACCTTTTGTACGCAGATGATATTTTAGTCTTTCTCAATGGTAGCCGGGCGTCACTCGTCTCAGCCAACAATTTCCTTGAAGCTTTTCAAATTGCATTGGGTCATAAGATCAACAAGCACAAAAGCTGCTTTATTTGCGCCAAAAACATGCAGCCAGGCAGAATCAGGAAAATTGAGAACCTTCTGGGTTTTGCCAGAGCCAGAGAAGGCCTCATTTATCTTGGTGCGCCACTCAAGAGTGGATGATTAAAAATATCTAACTTTCAGTTTCTGATGGATGAAGTGAATAAAAAGATTTGCAGCTGGTAGAGTAGACAGTTAATGCAGGCAGGTAGAAGGACACTCATCAGACACATATTAAGCAACCTTCCGATTCACATCATGGCTTCGATGCACATCCCAGGTCAATTCACTACTACTCTTGAGCGTAGCTTTGCAAAATTCTTTTGGGGTTGGGCTGATGACAAAAACAAACTCCAATGGATTGCTTGGAAGAAAATCGCTAGACCTATTGAAGAAGGTGGTTTGGGTATTAGAAGATTGAAGGAGGTAATGGCAGCCCTACACTTGAAGCTGGCCTGGGTGGCCAAATTCAGTCTTAACGTCAGGCCTTGGGCATCACTTATGCGGGCTAAATATCACAGGGACCTAGAAAGCGACATCCCAATCCCTTCATAGAATCAAGCCTCTCCCATCTGGAGAAGAATCAGAGCTTGCCTCCTCTTCCTGTTAGAAAATGCCCAGTGGAAGGTAGGGAGGGGAGATCTCAACCTTTGGACCGTCAACTGGTCCAGATTGGGTCCCCTTCAGCAAATAGTTGATAGAGTGATTCTTGAGGCCCTGAAGGACTTACATGTGAGAGATTTCCTTGGATCTGCTGGCCCACTTCCTCCATCTACAGTGTTCTCTTTCCTCCCTTAAGAGTCCATCGACGCCATCTTTCAGGGAGGCTTTGTTACTTCCGACGATGGAGATGCTTGTATCTAGCCCCATGACTCGTCAGGCTTCTTCACTGTCAAGTCTGGCCTGGAAAGTGAACAGAGTTATCACCCCGTCTGTTAGGTGGGTTGATTGGGCTTGGCACAACAATCTACCTCCAAAAATCTCTATCGTTATCTGGAGATTGATCCAAGGAGCAACCCCAGTGGATGTTAGGATCCAGTCGAAAGGAATTGCGCTTGCGTCCAAATGCTATTGTTGTAATACCGGGTCATCCCCGAAGCCGGACATAGAATCCATCCAACATCTTTTCCTTCTCGGGCATTTGGCCACCTCCATCTGGAGCTACTTCTACGCTCGTTTCAGGGTGGCTCCGATCCTTCATAACTCGGTTAAAGGGAGGCTGATGCAGTGGAGAAGTGCATCGGCCCCGGGTTGCGCCCTGACTAACATTTGCAATCTCCTCCCTCTCCTTATTCTATGGAAGATTTGGCATGCTAGAAACGAAGCAAAATATGAGAATAGGGCGATGCATATCAGATCTTCCATTGCTCGCATTACTTGGTGGGGCAAAGTTATCTTCGGTGACCTCTTCAACTCCAGCTTGAGCAATGACCCAATCATTAGAAGAGGTAGTCTGTGTGCTCGACAAGGGGGTTAGCGCCTAATCAGCTCAATCATCATCAAGTGGCAGATCTGCTAGAGGTCTTCATAAAGTTCGAGTGGTGGTAATATTTGTCAAAATAATAACGGTGATTTCATGTTTACCTTTGCTACCAGGTACGGTGTGGGACCTAATAATCTTGCTGAGCTGCGTGCAATTCATGATGGAATGGTGATTTTCTTGGAAAGTGGGCTACATAAAGTAGTTGTGGAATCGGATTCTAGGATCGTGGTGGACCTTCTCTCTAAGAAGATTTCGACTCCATGGCAGTGGGGCCCTTAGCTCGCCAGGATAAACCATTTGAAGCAGCTGGGTACGTTCGTATTCAATCATATCCACAGAGAGGGCAACGGCCCGACAGTTGGCATGGCCTGCGAAGGCAGTGTCAGTCAGTCCCACGCCATTCATCTCCACCTAGCATCTCTTCCAATTCATGTGTGGGGTCTAATCTTCCTAGGTCGTCTAGGACTAGAAACTCTCAGAACTGAAGTGGCATAGTCGTTCCCCTATTTTTTTTTGTTCCCTTTTCTTGGTCCGTTTCGTATATGATAGGTGCGTCTCTTAATTTTATTAAGACCCACTTGAAGTGTTGTAAATTCTGTGATTAATGAAATTGTGGCAAGAGTCCACTTCCTTGAAAAAAAAAAAAAAAAAAACTACAAATAACGGGAAAATGTCAATTTCTCCAGTATTTTCCACCCGATGCTTTCCAAGCTCCTGTATAGATGTGGTTGAGAGTGCCTGATGGTGCTCCTCACCCGTCTTAACACTAGGATTTTCCTTTTGGTTGTGGTTGTGATTGAAAAAGTCACATGCTATGGCACATACGATGGAAGGTTTTGGACTAGTGAATTGGCAAAATAGGGCATGGGAAAGGTGCTCTATGGTGCCAAAGGAAATGATATCGCATCAACATTAGAACTACGTTTGGCAGTGATTGTGCTCCTTGACTATGTTTCAATTGTTTCTGTCTACATTGTAGCTGCAGTGAGGATACCTGCTGGAGAATGATGACAACCATGTCATCTTGATCGTGCATTGCATGGAACCTTATGAAAAATTAAAATTAATATTGTTAAGCTGGGGGAGAATGGCAAATGAGTAATGGTAAGGTGGTAAGGATAGTTAAATGTAGTTTTATAAATGAAAAACTATCCATATGGACCCACAAACATGACAATCCTTTTTTGAAAATGCACTTGCCATGTGTACTTTTGAGATGTTTCAAAGTGCAATTCCTAGACGACAATGAAGCCCATGGGCTACATGGTGAGGTATGTTGATGTAGAGCAGGTCGAGGACAGTTTCATGGCCAAGATGGATCGGAAAAGGCCTAGTCGACGACAGAAGTGATCCGGACCGTTTGACCCTAGATCGGGCGTATCTCGCAATCTGGAATGAGTTATCTGACGTAAAATATATGATTTTGGGGTAGAACGAGCTACTTTAGCCAACCAACCCGGCTATGCGGGGTTGCGCAGCCCAGATTTGCGAGAAATGCCCTGATCGATGGTCATTTCCCTGTTTTATTTCGTTTTTACTATAAATAGTAAGTTTTAGTTTTATTATAACTCCTCATCCATTAGGCTTTAGGAGTGGCGTCCAACATGAAAAGTGATTAGGATAATTAGAAGAACGGTTTGGTGAAGCCAAATAGGACACTTAGTATTTTTGGCCGAAAACCTTGCGCACTAGTAGACATCACAACCGTCTATAAATAGTAAGTTTACTATTTATAATAAGTCGCGGATTCTAGGAGTTTTAGTTGTAGTTTGATTTTGATTTCTTTCTTATTGCTTGGTACCCTTATTTAAAGGGTTGTGAACTCGTTTTTATTCATTCATCAATTAATTTCGAATTTTATTAGAATTTATTTCTATTTTCCTGCTTTCTTTCCTCGTGGATTCGAGAAGTCTCTGTGAGGAGTCCAGAGAAGCTCCGTGGATTCGGAGTAGTTATCCTTGAGGAAGACGGTGATCGACCTCATCACATTCATCCCTGCGTCATATGTCCATCATAAGGCTAGATCCACTATAATGCTTTGTTTGTTGAGCGTGACCTACATCATAATTGTGTGGGACCCACTGATGAATTTATAACATCCAACCCAGCCATCATGTGTGTTGCCTCCTCATGCTCTCCTTGAAGCCCATGAATCAAGATGATTTGAAACTTATTTGGGCCACTAAAACCTCAAGACGTGTGTCCCACGAGTTTTGGCATGGCCTGATTTTGGGGTGCCAATTCATCCTAGTAGGGCAGATGCCTGGCATATACACACGGTGATTACCAGAGTCTGGAAAGTTTTTCATGCTCTGCATTCCCATTCAAACTTATCCATTTGAGTTTTTGATCAGCTTATTTTCGTTGAGTCCCACCTGATGGTCCAACCTGTTTTTGGCTCTACAGAATCATCACAATAAGGCCTGCCATTTGCACTGTATGGAAATTCGACAGTTGTTCCATACAATCATATGCCTCCTCCATATTAAGTTTCAATGTTACATTCCCTCCCCTCACCTTTCTGTTGATCTCATTTACCATTCCATTGGCAAATGCTATATTTTCTGAAATATTCCTGCCTGAGATAAGTTCCGGGGCTATTTTAGCCAAAATTTTATATATACAATTGCAAAGACAAATTGGCCTGAACTTTTTCAGTTTTTCTAGGAGTTTTTTTTCTGCACCAAGCTAATGAGAGAGCGCAGCTGCTGCCATAATGTCATCCCATACTATCTCTAAAAAAATATGCAGCTGCTGCCATAATGTCATCCCATACTATCTCTAGGCCTAGGAACACTATTGCTTGGAATGCGAAATGTTGCTTCTTTAACTTCCTCTTGCAATGGCTCTCTCATTAGGCTTTTGTCTTGAACTGATACCAAGCAAGGTATACAATCCAGAAAACCCTCCAAAATACCACTTCCTTTTGATGAAAACAAGGAACTATATTACCTAACTCTCTATGCTTCAATCTCCTCTTTAATAACAAGCACTGTGCCAGATTCTGTTAATAACGTTGATATAGAAGAATCACGTTCTCTCTCCACTACTGAATCATGGAAGAATTTACTATAATTCTATCCCTTCTGCTAGCAATTTGTTCCTTGATTTTTGTTTCCAAAATACTTTTTTTCTTAATTGTGCCATTGCTAGATTATTCTTCTCTTCTTCCAAGCATGTCTCATTCTCCCTTGATCTGGATTCTATTAACTCGTGATCAGCTCTTAGGACTGTATCTTCCGCTTCCTGGACCATCTGGAACACATTCCCAAATACCACATTGTTCCACTTTCAAACCACATCTCAAGTATTTTTCAATGTTAGGAAGACCTTGATCATAGTTAAAGCCGCCACATCTCAAGTTTACCTGTCTCCTTCACCACATTTTCAAAACCAAATTTCCTCATAAGTTTCCCAATCTTGGATCCCACCAACATTTGTTCCAAGATAAAAGCCAGACATATGTGATGCCGCTTAATTAGCCTTTTTTTTTTTGAAATAAGTTTCTTTTCCATTAAAAGAAGGGATCTCCTATACAGGGTAATTCCAATTTCGGGCAGCCCCTTTGGAAGGCGGGGGGACTGCCTATTATATCCTGTCTAAAGAAAAACTGGTTTATCTGGATTGTGAAGACTCCCGTACAGCACCCAACCCTGACCGATCAAGGACGAGCTCCCCACGGGACAATAGGGGAAGGTCTGCGACTTCAGAGAAGAGTAAATCTGACTGGGAGGAGCTGCCCATACGAGCCAAGCTGTCTGCTAATCTGTTTGCCTCTCTCAGAATGTGAGCAATTGAGATGTTTATAGAGGCCTGAATGACTCGAACCTCATCTTGAAATTGTAGATTTTCCACGGGATTCGGTCGTAGGAGGAGAATAAGTTGACCACTGCTGAAGAGTCGCTTTCCACTTCCACCCTTGTGAATCCTCGGTCCATACAAATGTTCAGCCCATCCACTGTAGCTTTTGCTTCAGCCTAGAAGTTGAAACAACGCCGTATCTTCTGGAATAGGCGAAAATGAGATCGCCTCTCTTGTCTCTACAGGCTCCCCCACCACCTGAAAGGCCTGGGTTTCTCTGGGAGGAACCGTCCACATTTAGTTTGACCCAACCCGGTCTTGGTTGTTTCCATTTTTATTTTTTTTAAAGGCAAAGCCTACGTTCCATTGATAACTCGAAAACCTGTACAGCCATTCGGACCGCCTCCCACAAAAAGCTCGGGAGGCGGCCTATCATATACGAGCATACAGACAAGACCAAAGAGAACCTAAAACCAGAAGGGCCGCCACGAGAGGGCCGGCCGGGGACAAGATCACTACCACCCTAGACACAACGCTTCAAACCCTCAGATTACCCAGGCCGGCCCTATCCATTTAACAACAGAGTAGGAAGGATAACTGGTGGTAGGGGGAGGAATCCCCAAATCAATGGCCCCTGGCTGATGTGGGAGCAATGCATATATCCTTGCTCCCTTAGCATTCCATACCAATGCACTAATCATCGGATACACATCCTCTCATCACAATGTGTTGCTTGTTCCTTCTCTTTCTGCAGTGACTTGTTGTTTCTATATGTTGTTTTACTCCCTCCAGGCTTCTTGTCTAATTCGTCCCCCTCTCCCAATTCTTCTCCCTCATCTTCACTTACTGGAGGGAGCCACCAATATCTGGATCATAATTGTCTCCTGGATCCACCCATAGCATCACGTCCTTCACTGGCATCACGGTGGTGCTACATTCAACTACTGCTTCATCTACCATTGCTTCTTGCAACTCTATTTGTGCTACCTATTTAAGGTTTCTCCTCTGCCTGGAACCCTTTGTGCATTCATAAACAGTCTTTGATCCCCAATGTTCCCCTTTTGCATCTTCTTCTCTTTATCAGCTTCCTCATCCTTACTTCTATGACTATCTTGCTTTCTCCTGCTTCTTTTACCTGATTTCTCCACATGCAAGTTCCTTACATATGTGATACACTCTTCCCATGCCTCAATTTCCTTCCTACTAACCTCTTGATAAAATAGAGCACACTTGGACGAGTAGCGTTCTGAACTGTTACCCACTGGCTGAACTATTCCCTTACTGCTTCCTGGATCAAAGTCTTGTACACCTTCTCCTTCTTTTCCTTTCCCCAAGTGATCGGTCCTATCCCAACTATTTCCTGCTTTCTGAGGAGAATTTCTCATATTACTTTCATCAAACGTCCACGTAACGTCTTCCACACATTCTTCCCATGCCTGTATTTCCATCTTCTTGGTTTCCTGATAAATCAAATTCTTCTCCAATGTTTCCACCTAATACTATTCTCTTTTGCTAGACCTTTCCCCACCCCCTCCCATATGACTCTGTAATTAGTACAGCGTTTCACTATACCATCTCTGCCTTTCTGAGATCCTGCCCTCTCACATTCTGTCCCCTCCATAGATATCTTTCCTTCAGCACTATTATTACACTTGCTATTTGAATTTGAAATGGTGCTTGTTGACTTGAAAACCTTTTTTTTTTTTTTTGAAAGAAACAGAGCCTTCATTCCATGAACAAGACACTGTACAAGAGACACTTTGGGCTGCCGTCAGGCCAGAAAAGATGCCTGACGCCGCCTATCATATGATTTACAAAGTCATTGTATCCCTGATATCAAAGTAGAGAAAAATGGGGCCCAAACTGAAACCACATCCTGACCCTCTGCTATTAGATTTTAAATTTTAAATGGTGCTTGTTGACTTGAAAACCTGCACAGGTTTCTCACATGCTTAAAGGTCTTGATATAGTCTTCTCTGTATCTTAAAAAGTGCTCTAGCCATGCAGCAACAAGTTGGGATTTGTATTCTTCTTCTTCCAGCTCGCCTAACCTCTAGGGTGGAAATTGGTTTTAGTATTTCCAGTTGCAACATAGGCTTAGGTTTTAATATCTCGTTCTCCTTAGCAGAATTCCGCATCACTCTATAACGATGTTTCTTCCCCTATCCAAATCAGGCCTTTGATTGATAATGAATAAAGAGGTCAATGACTTTGGGTGCACTTTCATCTTGCTACAAAATTTTCCTTGTTATTCACTATGGCTACAGTAGGTAAAATTATACATCCCCTTTAAATTGAAGTGTTTTTACTTTTGGGCTATCTGGGTATGTCAATCTCATAGTTTTCCTCTTGGTTTTTGTTGCTATTTGTCTCAACTAGTTTCGAGTTTTCTGCTGCAGAATTGTTTGCTATGAGCCATTCCATTACATGACCAACATTTGTATCTCTCTATTTTAGGGCTTTATCCCGAATCTACATCCAAGTTCTGATTTTCTACAACATGTTTCTTATGGTGATCTTCTGCAAAAGCAATGTCCAACCTCTAATTTTGATGTATGATATGGTGCTGCGTGTTCTTCTACAACTATGATGCAAGGGTGCCACCTTTTAACGTACATGTGGCTCGAAGCTGAAATCCAACTGACCAATAGCAGGATTCACTGCAGATGAATCATGACCCAAATTGAATAGTCAATCCTAAGGGCCTGTTTGGATTGTGGGAAAAGATAATAAAAAGGAAAGTGTAATGCTTGTATCAGTGATGGATTCCCATAGATTCCATAAACATGGATTCCCATGGATGGCAGGTGGTATATACATTTCTCTCACAATGGTCACCTCAACCTCTATTTAAAAATTAAAATAAATAAATAAATAAACAATCCAAACAAGGCTAAAGGTCCAAACAATGGAAAATCCTCAAAGTTTTCCTTTCGTTCTTTTCTTTGCCTCATAATCTAAACAGGCCCAAACAGGCAATCTGGTGGGCACCTAATGGATGGTAAATAACAGTTTACAAATGTCTATCAATCAGAAGTCAATCAGATATGTGATAAGATCAGGCTACTGTAGGTCCTACATTTCGGGTGGTTCTTATTTGAGGCTGCCACGACGGCACACTGGCATAATCCTCATCAAGACAAGTAACGTTTCTCACCTTTTTACAACCATTGAGATGGTTTTTGTTTTTCCTGGTGCAGTACTGTCTTCCTACCCTTTTTGCCAAGCTTCATATCTAGATACTGAGAACAGACATGAAGAAAATGTTGAAATAGCTGCTTCATGGCGAGCTGCAGTTTTTGTTAAGCCTGGAAAATAAAAGGAGTGAGTGACATTTTCTTTTCTTTGCATATATATATATATATATATATATATATATATATATATATATATATATATATATATATATATATATATATATATATATATATATATATATTCCAGGAGAGCATTTGGAGAGAACCAAAAGTTGAGGCAAGGCTGGGAAATATTTTCGGGACTTTCTATTAAAACACATTCTTGGAAAATGTTTTTCCAGCTGAAGTATGAATCATGGAATAATTTCAATTTCTTGAGAAGTATTTTTCAACTCGATAGTTTTGAAGCTCCTGTGTAGATGTGGTTGGGAGTGCTTGGCGGTTCTCCTGTCATGGAAGTTTTTACAGTGAAGTGACAAAATGGGGTGTGGGAAAGGTGCCCTGCATCGACAGTAGAACTGCATTTGGCAGTGATCATTCTCGTTGGCTATGTTTTCAATCAGGATGGCCTGATGGAGAATGATGGACAGCCATCTCATCTTTTTTTTTTTTAAAAAAAAAAAAAAGAAAGAATTTTATTAAATGAAGTGGACTGATTTACAACCTTTCGGGTTGGCTCCAATAAAAAGAGAAGGAGCCACACCTATCATTTACCGACCCACCCACCTAACCTGACACACAATGAAGGGCAGATCCGGGGAGCCATACAAAAGGACCCCCACTGAGCCCACTCAAAAGACCTAAAGAAAGAGAACCTCAGCACAGACTACAGTCGCAGATTTCCCAGACTAGCCTTGTCTAGGACCACAAGACCTCTCATCCTCCTTGGTAATTCTGTCTGAGAGCGATGAAAAGAATTAAGACAGCCTTCTGACGCCAACCTGGCTAATGCATCAGCCACAGAATTTGCTTCACAAAAAGTGTGCCTAAATGTCAGGTTTAGGCTGCAGCCAAAACGCTGGATAGCGCCCAGCCTATACCAGAGAGTCCAGACAGCCATCTCATCTTGATCGTGCTTTTGGTAAACTAAAATAAAAGTGATTAAACAAGGAGATAAAAAGAAAGTAATTGCAGGGATAGTTAAATGTACCTTTTTAAACGAAGGACTATCCACAAATGGGCCCACAAACTTGACGGTCTTGGTTTGAAATTACCTTTGCCATTGTACTGTTTTGAGGAAATACGATTCCTGGACGACAATGAAGCCCATATGGGCTAAATGGTGAGGCGTTCCCATCGTGAAGGTAGATCTACTATAATGCTTTGTTCGTTGAGCGTGACCCAGTTCATAAATGTGTGGGCCCCACTGATTTTGTTAATAACATCCAATCCATCCATCATTCACTTTGCCCTCTTGTATCCTCCATGGTGCCCACGAATAATTTGGGCCACCATGTGTCTACCATAAAATCTCAAGACGAATCCAACAAGGGTTTTGGAATGGCCTGATTTGGGGGTGTCAATTCATCCTCGCGGTGCATCTTCTGGCCGGATTGGATCGCCTATTAACAGGGTGATTAGTGATTACCAGTCTGAAAGGTTTTTTTTTAAAATCTTTTTTAATCCTTTTAATTTCATTTATTTATTTATTGTTTGTGCACATCCGCAGTCAAATTTATCCATTTGATGTGGGCCATCATAGTTTTTGATCACCTGTTTTTTTTTTTTTTGGTGTCCCACCAGATGGGCCAACCTGTTTCTGGCTCTAGGGGATCATCAATGGCCATCATTTGCGCCTTGGATATTCTAATTGACCCCTCATTTGAACGGTTTTAATTGATTATAAACTCATATAATTGTGTCCCAATATTTGGACAGTGTGATTGTGTTGTGTGTGATGGGATTTTCCTCCTCAGTTTAGAGGAGAGAAGGTGCAGTGGTTGAAATTTCGGAGGGTTTCATCGCGCTGCTCGACTGGTCGTAGGTGGTCTTCGACCGGTCGTGGGAGGCGCTCGACCGGTCGTAGGTTCGACCCCTGGTACGACTCAAAGTCTAGCGAGTTGTTGCTAATTTTCTCCGCGATTTACGACCAGTCGTGGGTGAGCTATGACCAGTCGTGGGTGGTCTACGACCAGTCGTAGGTGAGCTACGACCAGTCGTAGGTAGCTAGGACCAGTCCTGAAATTTCTAGGACCAGTCTTAGGTAACGCAGTTTTTGCGCGAAATTGCGGATTTGAGTCCTTTCGCAACAGGGATGCGGAAAGGAGTTTCCTAAAACTATAAAAAGCGGTTCCTAGGGTTTTCTAGGGCATTATGTGGTGTGAAGAAAAGCACAAGAGGGTTTCCTAAAAGGGCTTAGGGTGTGAGAAAGAAAGAAATAAGAGAGAGAGGAAGCTTGTGGAAGGGAGCCGTCGTCTCAGTGCTTCTACGTCCTCGTAATCGGTGAGATCTCTCTGTTTTTCTTTATTCTCTTATTGTTTATTCGCTCCTGCGTGAGTGACGAAGGTTGTAACGTTCTACTTCATAGTGGATTGTTGATCTGGACGAGGTCCCGTGGTTTTTACTTCTTTGAGGGTTTTTCACGTAAAAATCTCTTGTGTGGTGTGTGATTGTTGCTTTGATTTATTTTCTTGCATTATTATCCCATAATTCTGGTTTGTTCGGGCGGCTAGATCCTAAGGTTTTATGCAAGGCTCCCAACAAAGTGGTATCAGAGCGCTAAGTTCATTGAACGGGTAGGATCAGTTTGGAATTATAGAAGGTGGCTCATCAAGGATGATCAGCCTCAATGGTTCTAACTGGACCATATGGAAGGCTAAGATGGAGGACTTGCTTTATTGTAAGGATCTATATTCTCCAATTTTAGGCATATTAGCAAAATTCTATGATATGTCTGATGATGATTGGAAGAAGTTGGACCGGAAGGCGGTGGGTTTTATTAGACAATGGTTGGATGATTCTATATTCCACTATGTGTCTACGGAAACCTCAGCCGCTAGCATATAGCTGAAACTACAAGGGCTGTATGAGAGGAAGAGAGCCGGTAATAAGATTTTTCTGATAAGGCGACTTGTGAATCTCAAGTTTAAGGATGGTGGTTCTGTGGCCGAGTACATGAATGAGGTCAGCAATATAGTGAACCAACTCTCCTCTATGAAGATGGTCCTGGATGATGAATTGCAGGCTTTACTATTGCTTAGTTCGTTGCCTAACAGTTGAGAGACATTGGTGGGGTCTCTAAGTAACTTTGCGTCAGATGGAAAGATATCCGTGAAACAGGTTACTAGTTGTCTCTTCAATGAAGAGATAAAAAAAAAGTCTCAGGGGTTTACTCAGCAAGAGGCACTTGTGACACAAGAACGGGAGAGAGGAAAGAATAGGAAGGGTGGAAAGGCCCGAGATAAATCAAGAGGCAAGTTGAGTAATAGGAAAGATGTTGAATGCTGGAATTGTGGCAAGAAGGGCCACTATAAGCATGAATGTCGTAAGGCTAAGAACGACAAGAAAGGAAAATGAAAGGAGAAGGAAGATGAATCTGATTCAACTACGGTCGTTTCAGATGGCGACATTGTTATTATTCTTTCAGCGGATCACGATGTATGTCTCACGGCTACGAGTCAGGACACCGACTGGGTGATTGACTTAGGAGCTTCTTTTCATGCGACTCCGCGTAGAGATTTCTTCACAAGCTACAAGTCAGGTGACTATGGAACTGTGAAGATGGGGAATTCTGGCGTATCGAAGATCGTAGGGGTCGGTGATATTTTTGTGAAGACCAATGTAGGCTGCACATTGGTCCTCAGGGATGTGAAGCATATCCCATACCTTCGCCTCAACTTGATGTCGACGGAAAGGTTGAATGATGATGGCTATGAAAGTCGGTATGCTGGTGGGCGCTGGAAGCTTATCAAGGGTTCGTTGATCACAGCCAGAGGAAAAAAGTATTGCACCCTGTACAAGGCAAGTGTCATTGTATGCAAGGGTGGGTTGAACGCAGCGGAAGATTCAGCTATAGACATGTGGTACAGGTGTCTAGGCCACATGGGTGAAAAAGAACTTCAGCTACTAGCGAGGAAGCGGCTACTTCCAGACATGACAGGTATACCTCTCAAAACCTGTCTTGATTGTTTATTAGGAAAACAGCATAGAGTTTCATTTGTTAAAACTACTTCTCATGTTAATAAAGTACATGCATTAGATTTAGTTTATTCTGATGTATGTGGTCCTATGAGGATAAAAACCCTGGGTAGAGCATTGTATTTTGTTACTTTTATAGATGATGCATCTAGGAGGGTTTGAGTTTACGCAATGAAATCCAAGTACGAGGTCTTTGGTGTGTTTAAGTTGTTTCATGATATGGTCGAGAAAGAGACAGGTAGATCACTGAAGTGCATCCACACTGATAATGATGGTGAATACATCGGTGACTTTCATGAGTACTGCAAGTCCCTGGGTATACGGCATGAACAGATGGTTCCCAAGACCCCCCAGCATAATGATGTAGCTGAGCGAATGAATCGCACAATTGTTGAGAGAATCAGATGCATGATATCCCATGCGAGTTGCCCAAGACGTTCTAGGGAGAAGTAATGCATACGGCGGTGTATCTGATAAACAGGTCTCCATCAGCCCCATTGAATGGAGAAATACCTGAGAAGGTGTGGACTGGACAGGATCAATCGTACAGTCATCTCAGGGTGTTTGGATGCAGGGCATCCGTTCACGTACCGAAGGATGAGAGGTCCAAGCTCGATATGAAGATCAGGCAGTGTGTGTTCTTAGGGTACGGTGATGAAAAGTTCGGTTACAGATTATGGGATTCGACCGAGAGGAAGCTCGTCAGGAGCAGAGATGTGATTTTTTTTTAAGATCAGTATATAGAAGACATTGGTAAGCCAGAGAAGAACCAGCCTAGTTTAGGTGACCTAGAGGACATGGATCCAGTTATTCCTCCCATGGTGCCTGATGACGGGGGAGTACAGTAAGGTGCAGAGGACGAGGGAGTTCCTACAGAAGATGTACCGGGGGAGCAGCCCCCACTTGATCCACCTGTTGAGCCACAGGTGAGGAAGTCATCTAGGGACAGACATCCGTCTAAGAGGTACTCGCCACATGAGCACTACAAGAAATATGGGTTTAACCGATGAAACTTTTACCGACGAAATTATTTTTCGTAGGTAAATATGACTTTTACCGACAAAATTAATTTTCGTAGGCAAAAGTCATCTTTTACCGACGCAATTCAATTTCGTAGGTAAAAGTCATCTTTACCTACGAAAATTTTCATAGGTAAAGGGTTTTTTCCCTTTTGCCTTTAGTGGAGAGACGGAAACTGTACTTTTGCCTACGAAACATAATTTCGTAGGTAAAAGACATCTTCACCTACGAAAAGTTCGTAGGTAAAGGGTGTTTCAAAATTTTAAAATAAATTAAAAATCGAAAAGCTTACTTTTACCAATGAAATCCAATTTTGTATGTAAAAGCTATCTTCACCTACGAAAATGTTTGTAGGCAAAGGGTGTTTCAATTCAAAATAAACAAAAAGTTTATTTGTACCTACGAAATTGTATTTCGTAGGTAAAAGCTATCTTCACCTACGAAAATGTTTGTAGGCAAAGGATGTTTTCAATTCAAAATAAACAAAAAGTTTATTTTTATATTTCGTAGATAAAAGACATCTTTACCTACAAAAATTTTTGTAGGTAAAGGATGTTTTAAAATTTTAAAATAACTTAAAAATCGAAAAGATTACTTTTACCGATGAAATTAATTTCGTAGGTAAAAGCTATTTTCACCTACAAAACTTTTGGTAGGTAAACAGTGTTTTCAATTCAAAATAATCGAAAAGTTTAGATTCACCTACGATTTATAATTTTGTAGGTAAAAGATGTCTTTACCTACGAAAATTTTGGTAGATAAAGGGTGTTTTGATTTTAAACTCGAAAAGTTTACTTTTACCGATGACATATAATTTCGTAGGTAAAAGTGATCTTTACCTATGAATACTTTTACCTACCAAGGATTTTGTAGGCAAAAAATGTCCTTGAGGCTTTTACCTACCACTATTTTCGTAGGTAAAAACATATTCAAGAGACTTTTGATTTCGTATCTATATAACGTGTATGAGACTTTTACCTACACAATATTTCGTAGGTAAAAATATAATCTCTAACATAAATTTCAAATGTAGTTGCGACCTTTACCTACGAAACGTTTCATAGGTAAAAAACGTCTATCAGACCTTTACCTACGGAAGTGTTCGTAGGTAAAAAACATGTATCTCACTCTTACCTATGAAATTTTTCATAGGTACAAATATAATCCCTATAAAAATGTTTATAGGTAAAAAACGTGTATCAGACTTTTACCTACAAGATACTTTGTAAGTAAAAATATAATATTTAATTTAATTTTCAAACGTTTAGACTTTTTCCTATGAAAACTATCGTAGGTAAAAAACGGTTTGAGAATTTTACCTACGAAAAATTTCGTAGGTAAAAGCCTTTTCTTTTTAAAAAAAATTTTCGACTCGAATTTCCTGATATACACCTATTACAATATATTTCATCATATTCTCATCATATTCTTCCTAATATACACCTGTTATATAATATATTTCATCATATTCACATTTACATTCATCTAAACACAAACTACGTAAATCCATCCAAACATAAACTACATTCATCAAAACATAAGCTACATCCATTCAAACACAAACAATCTTATTCACATGATATTCATCCAAGCATTAATACATATAAGTTTAATATCATAAATAAAATATAAAAAATTATTCATAGCGCTATGTAATTGAGAATAAGTTAAGGTTTAGGTTTAGGAAATCGGGTTCGGATTTGAGATTAGGTTTAGGTTTGGGTTTTCAAGTTTAGGTTTAGGTTTAACCTAGGGAGTTAAGATTAAGATTAGATATATGTTTAGGTTTAGGGATTTGAGAATACATTTGGATTTTAAGTTTAGGTTTAGGTTTTAGGTTATAGGTTAAGGTTTAGGTTATAGTATATAAGTTTAGGTTAAGGTTTAGCTCATAGGTTTTGGTTTAGGTTAAGGTTATAGGTTTAGGTTTGGGAAATCGGGTTTGGGTTTTCAAGTTTAGGGTTAGGTTAATGACTTGAGAATACATTTAGGTTTTAGGTTATAGCTTTAGGGAATTGAGAATAGATTAAGGTTATAAGTCTAGGCTTAGGTCATAGGTTAAGGTTAAGGTTTAGGTTATAGGTATAGGTTTAGGTTATAGGTTAAGGTTTAGGTTTAGGAAATTGGGTTCGGGTTCGGGATCGGGTTTAGGTTTGCGTTATAGGTATAAGTTTTGGGATTTGAGAAAAGGTTTAGGTTATGGTTATGAGTCTAGGTTTAGGTTATATGTTAAGGTTTAAGTTTAGGCTATAGGTATAGGTTTAGGTTATAGATTAAGGTTTAGGTTTAGGAAATCAGGTTCGGGTTCGGGTTTAGGTTTGGGTTATAGGTATAGGTTTTGGAATTTGAGAATAGGTTTAGGTTAAGGTTGTAAGTATAGGTTATAAGTAAAGGTTAAGGTATACGTTTCAGCTATAAGTATAGATTTTGGGATTTGAGAATAGGTTTATGTTAAGGTTATAAGTCTAGGTTTAAGTTATAGGTTAAGGTTTATATTTAAGCTATAGGTATAGGTTTAGGTTTATAAAATCGGGTTCGGGTTCAGGACGGGGTTTCGGTTTGGGTTATAGGTATCAGTTTTGGGATTTGAGAATAGGTTTAGGTTAAGGTTGTAAGTATCAGTTATCAGTTAAGGTTAAGGTTTAGGTTTAGGAATTTGAGAATAGGTTTAGGTTAAGGTTGTAAGTATAAGTTATTAGTTATGGTTAAGGTTTAGGTTTCGACTATAAGTATAGGTTTTAGGATTTGAGAATATGTTTAGGTTAAGGTTATAAGTCTAGATTTAGGTTATAGGTTAAGGTTTAGGTTTAGGTTAATGGTATGGGTTTTGGTTATAGGTTAAGGTTTAGGTTTAGGAAATCAGGTTCGGGTTAGGGATCGGGTTTAGGTTTGTGTTAGAAGTATTGGTTTTGGGATTTAAGAATAGGTTTAGGTTAAGGTTATGAGTCTAGGTTTAGGTTATAGGTTAAGGTTTAGGTTTAGGCTATAGGTATAGGTTTAGATTATAGGTTAAGGTTTAAGTTTAGGTTTAGGAAATCGGGTTCGGGTTTGAGATCTGGTTTAGGTTTGGGCTATAGGCATAGGTTTTGAGATTTGAGAAAAGGTTTAGGTTAAGGTTGTAAGTATAAGTTATAGGTTAAGGTTAAGGTTTAGGTTTCGACTATAAGTATAGATTTTGGAATTTGAGAATAAGTTTAGATTAAGGTTATGAGTCTAGGTTTAGGTTATAGGTCAAGGTTTAGGCTATAGGTATAGGTTTAGGGTATAGGTTAAGGTTTAGGTTTAGAAAATCGGGTTCGGGTTCGAGATCGGATTTAGGTTTGGGTTGTAGGTATAGGTTTTGGGATTTGAGAATAGGTTTAGCTTAATGTTGTAAGTATAAGTTATAGGTTAAGGTTAAGGTTTAGGTTTCGACTATAAGTATAGGTTTTGGGATTTGAGAATAGGTTTAGGTTAAAGTTATAAGTATAGGTTTAAGTTATAGGTTAAAGTTTAAGTTTAGGTTATACATATAGGTTTAGGTTTAGGAAATCGAGTTTGGGTTTGGGATCGGTTTTAGGTTTGGGTTATAGGTATAGGTATTGGGGTTGGAAAATAGGTTTAGCTTGAGGTGATGAGTCTAGGTTTAGGTTATAGGTTAAGGTTTAGGTTTAAGCTATAGGTATAGGTTTAGGATATAGGTTAAGGTTTAGGTTTAGAAAATCGGATTCGGGTTCAGGATCGGGTTTAAGTTTGGTTTATAGGTATAGGTATTGAGATTTGAGATTAGGTTTAGGTTAATGTTATGAGTCTAGGTTTAGGTTATAGGTTAAGGTTTAGGTTTTGGTTATAGGTATAGGTTTAGGTTATAGGTTAAGGTTTAGGTTTAGGAAATCGGGTTCAGATTTAGGTTTGGGTTATAGGTATGGGTTTTGGGATTTGAGAATAGGTTTAGGTTAAGGTTGTAAGTATAGGTTATAGATTAAGTTTAAGGTTTAGGTTTCAGCTATAAGTATAGGTTTTGAAATTTGAGAATAGGTTTAGGTTAAGGCTATAAGTCTAGGTTTAGGTTATAGGTTAGGGTTTAAGTTTAGGCTATAGGTATAGGTTTAAGTTATAGGTCAAGGTTTAGGTTTAGGAATCGAGTTCGGGTTCAGGATCGGGTTTAGGTTTGGGTTATAAGTATAGGTTTTGAGATTTGAGAATAGGTTTAGGTTAAGGTTATGAGTCTAAGTTTAGGTTATAGGTTAAGGTTATGAGTCTAAGTTTAGGTTATAGGTTAAGGTTTAAGTTTAGGCTATAGGTATAGGTTTAGGTTATAGGTTAAGGTTTAGGTTTAGGAAATCGCGTTCGGGATCGGGTTTAGGAAATCGCGTTCGGGATCGGGTTTAGGTTTAGGTTATAGGTATGGGTTTTAGGATTTGAGAATAGGTTTAGGTTAAGGTTGTAAGTATAGGTTATAAGTTAAGATTAAGGTTAAGGTTTAGGTTTCGGTTATAAGTATAGGTTTTGGGATTTGAGAATAGGTTTAAGTTAAGGTTATAAGTCTAGGTTTAGGTTATAGGTTAAGGTTTAGGTTTAGGTTATAGGTATAGGTTATAGGTTAAGGTTTAGGTTTAGGAAATCGAGTTCGTGTTCGAGATCGGGTTTAGGTTTGGGTTATATGTATAGGTTATAGGTTATGAGAATAGGTTTAGGTTAAGGTTATGAGTCTAGGTTAAGGTTTAGGTTTAGGCTATAGGTATAGGTTTTGAGATTTGAGTATAGGTATAAGGTTTGGGATTTAAGAATAGGTTTAGGGTAAGGTTATAAGTCTAGGTTTAGGTGATAGGTTAAGGTTTAGGTTTAGGTTATAGGTATAGGTTTAGAATATACGTTAAGGGTTAGGTTTAAGAAATCGGGTTTGGGTTCGGGATCGGGTTTAGGTTTGGTTTATAGGTATAGGTATTGTGATTTGAGAATAAGTTTAGATTAAGGTTATGAGTCTAGGTTTAGGTTATAGGTTAAGGTTTAGGTTTAGGCTATAGGTATAGGTGAGGTTATAGATTAAGGTTTAGGTTTAGGAAATCGGGTTCGGGTTTGGGATCGGGTTTAGGTTTGGGTTATAGGTATGGGTTTTGGGATTTGAGAATAAGTTTAGGTTAAGGTTGTAAGTATAGGTTATAAGGTTAAGGTTAAGGTTTAGGTTTCGGCTATAAGTATAGGTTTTAGGATTTGAGAATAGGTTTAGGTTAAGGCTCTAAGTCTAGGTTTAGGTTATAGGTTAAGGTTTAGGTTTATGTTATATAGGTTTAGGTTATAGGTTAAGGTTTAGGTTTAGGAAATCAAATTTGGGTTCAGGATCGGGTTTAGGTTTGGGTTAGAGGTATAGGTATTGGGATTTGAGAATAGGTTTAAGTTAAGGTTATGAGTCTAGGTTAAGGTTATAGGTTAAGGTTTAGGTTTAGGAAATCGGTTTAAGTTAAGGTTATGAGTCTAGGTTAAGGTTATAGGTTAAGGTTTAGGTTTAGGAAATCGGGCTCAGGTTCGGGATCGGGTTTAGGTTTTAGGTTTAGGTTTAGGTTTAGGTTAAGGTTATAAGTATAGGTTTTGAGATTTGAGAATAGGTTTAGGTTATAAGTATAGGTTTAGTTTGGGTTATAAGTTAAGGTTTGGGGATTTGAGAATAGGTTTAGGCCAAGGTTATAAGTCTAGGTTTAAGTTTAGGTTATAGGTAAAGGTTTTGGGATTTGAGAATAGGTTTGAGTTAAGGTTATAAGTCTAGGTTTAGGTTATAGGTTAACGTTATAGGTATGTGTTTAGGTTATAGGCTAAGGCTTAAGTTTAGGTTAAGGTTGTAAGTATAGGTTATAAGTTATAGGTTAAGGTTTAAGTTTTGGCTATAAGTATAGGTTTTAGGATTTGAGAATAGGTTTAGGTTAAGGTTATAAGTCTAGGTTTAGGTTATAGGTTAAGGTTTAGGTTTAGGGTATATGTTAAGGTTTAGGAAATCGAGTTCGGGTTCGGGATCGGGTTTAGGTTTGGGTTTAGGTTTTACCTTATAGGTTATAGGTTATGGTTTAGGTTTAGGTTATAAGTATATGTTTTGGGATTTGAGAATAGGTTTATGTTAAAGTTATAAGTCTAGGTTTAAGTTATAGGTTAAAGTTTAGGTATAGGTATAGGTTTAAGTTATAGGTTATAAGTATAGTTTATAGGTTAAGGTTAAGGTTTAGAAATTTCAGTTTAAGTTAAGGCTTAGGTTTAGGTTAAGGTTGTAAGTATAGGTTATAGGTTAAGGTTAAGGTGTAGGTTTTGGCTATAAGTATAGGTTTTGGGATTTGAGAATAGGTTTATGTTAAGGTTATAAGTCTAGGTTTAGGTTATAGGTTAAGGTTTAAGTTTTAGGATTTGAGAATAGGTTTAGGTTAAGGTTATAAGTATAGGTTTAGGTTATAGGTTAAGGTTTAGGTTTAGGCTATAGGTATAGGTTTAGGTTATAGGTAAAGGTTTAGGTTTAGGAAATCAGGTTCAGATTCGGGATTGGGTTTAGGTTTAGGTTTAGGTTATAAGTTATAAGTTACGGTTTAGGTTTAGGTTATAAGTAGGTTTTGGGATTTGAGAATAGGTTTAGGTTATAAGTATAGGTTTAGGTTGGATTATAGGTTAAGGTTTTGGGATTTGAGAATAGGTTTAGGTTAAGGTTATAAGTCTAGGTTTAAGTTATAGGTTAAAGTTTAGGTTTTGGGATTTGAGAATAGATTTTGGTTAAGGTTATAAGTCTAGGTTTAGATTATAGGTTAAGGTTATAGGTATATATTTAGGCTATAGGTTAAAGCTTAGGTTTAGGTTAAGGTTGTAAGTATAGGTTATAGGTTATACGTTAAGGTTTCGGTTTCGGCTATAAGTATATGTTTTGGAATTTGAAAATAGGTATAGATTAAGGTTATAAGTCTAGGTTTAGGTTATAATTATAGGTTATAAGTTAAGGTTAAGGTTTAGGTTTAGGTTAAAAGTATAAGTTTTGAGATTTAAAAATAGGTTTAGGTTTAGGGTATAGGTATCAGTTTTGAGATTTGAGAAAAGTTTTACATTATAAGTGTAGGTTATAGGTTTAGGGAGTAGGTAGGTTTAGTTTATAGGTTTTGGGATTTGAGAATAGGTTAAGGTTTAGGTTTAGGAAATCGGGTTCGGGTTCGGGATCGGGCTTGGGTTTGGGTTATACGTATAGGTTTTGGGATTTGAGAATAGGTTTAGGTTAAGGTTATGAGTCTAGGTTTAGGTTTAGGTTTAGGCTATAGGTATAGGTTTTGAGATTTGAGAATATGTTTAGGTTATGAGTGTAGGTTATAGGTTTAGGGAATAGGTTTTGGGATTTGAGAATAAGTTAAGGTTTAGGTTTAGGAAATCTGGTTTGGGTTCGGGTTCGGGCTTGGGTTTGGGTAATAGGTATAGGTTTTATGATTTGAGAATAAGTTTAGGTTAAGGTTATGAGTATGGGTTTAGGTTATAGGTTAAGGTTTAGGTTTAGGGTATAGGTAAAGGTTTTGAGATTTGAGAATAGTTTTAGGTTATAAGTGTAGGTTTAGGGTGGGTTATAGGTTAAGGTTTAGGGATTTTAGTTTAGGTTAAGGGTGTGGTACCTGCAAATACAAATATAAACAAGATATAAATACGGCCTGTCCAAATGGTCAAGCCCTCCCAATGCTGTCCATAGGAAATAGATGGCTTCATCATGGTCATAACAGCGGTTCCCACCTTCTAGGGACCCCCGCTCATCCGGATAGCTCCGACGCACATCCGGGTATGCTCCATTAATTTCGAGCTAATACCAAAATACGACCTGTCCAAATGGTCAGGCCCTCCCAATACTGTCCATAGGAAATGGACAGCTTCATTATGGTCATAACAGCGGTTTCCACCTTCCAAGGACCCCCACTCATCCAGATAGCTCCGACATACATCCGGGTATGCTCCATTAATTTCAAGCTAATACCAAAATACGGCCTGTCCAAATGGTCAGGCCCTCCCAATGCTATCCATAGGAAATGAACAGCTTCATCATGGTCATAACAGTGGTTCTCACTTTCCAGGGACCCCCACTCATCCGGATAGCTCCGACGCACATCCGGGTCTGGGTAGACATTTGTATGTATACATGAACCAGTATGTACCTCAAGAAGTCCGATGATGATTTGGAATTTATCTTGAATCCATTGCATGTAAACAAATTGATACCAGTCCCAAAGAGATAGTGGCGGACCATTGTCTGTGCTCATGTTCATACTGAAACAACCATTTCAGTAGAAACTTTGATACGGTATATGTTACTGCATGAAGGCAAAATTTTATGATACCAAGATATGCTACATGAAATTAGTACAAAGAACTCATTAGTTTTAAAACTAGGTAGAGAAATAAATTCACAAGTGAAAGAGAAACTACATATCTATATGATTGCTAAGAAAGATAAGCAGTCATTCCAACTGACCTCCAACCCGAAATTGAATTTGAATCCCAAAAGAAAGCAGTAGGCAATTCCACAATGTAATAAGCGACAATTGTTTGCCATTGACCTTCAAGGAATAGAATGAATTACTGGTAGAAACTAAAATTTACTCCAAGAGTGGCCTAAAGAACAATTTCTAGGAATGGATTATGCAATCTAAAATTTACTCCAAGAGACTGCTCCATGGATTACAAGTTCAAGAAAATCAACCTATTTCAATATCACTTACACACCAAGGCACTAAGAAATTCATGCATATGCTAACTCTAGAAGTCAGTGTAAGGTTTTGATTACAGTAAGGAAAAATTAACCAAAAAGAAATAGAATATGACACAATCTTGATCAAAGAACAATGAGAGTGAATTTTCAAGTACTATATGCACCTAAGAACCTACAATGATGAAGAAAAGAGTCTTAGCATCTATGAAATGAAAAGAAAAAAAAAAGGTATATAAACAGCAAAGAAAGAGAAAAAGACAAACTACTCTATTAAGGGGGAGAGAGAGAGAGAGAGAGAGAGAGAGAGAGAGAGAGAGAGAGAGAGAGAGAGAGAGAGAGAGAGAGAGAGAGAGAGAGTTGTGGCACGTGTTGCATACTTGATAACTAGCTTTTATATAGAAAGTGGAGAGAGGAAGTGGTTTGCAAGTCGTGAGAGAAGAGAGGAAATAGTTTATAAAAAGGCTTCTTGGGAGGTTTGCTACAATGTGCCCAAATGAATTGTTATAGGATATGTCCGGATGGGTGATGTGGAGGTCAACTGATCCAAATGCAAGTTGATACATGGAAAGTTTTAAACAAATACATAAAATGGAGTAGAAATTCAATGTGCCCAAAAAATGTTTTAAACAAATACATAAAAGAAGAAACATCAGAGTAGAAATTCAATAATAAAAAGAAAAAGAAAAATTATATGCAACTCCCATCAACTAGCATCACAACTAGATACATGCACAACATAGCTATCCCAAAGAGGCAATGATAGATCAATTGATACCAATATTCCAATGCTAATAACCAAATAGTAATAATAAAACTGAAATAAGCACAAGATCATGTGCAAATCATACTTGTAGATGCATTTTTGATTCACTGAATAAGCACAAGATCATGTACAAGTGGAGTTCTGCTGCATTGTGTTTTTAAGGATGTTGTATATCTAAAGGCACTCAAAGATGGATTTGCTGTATTAACAAGGTGTAGTAAAGTTTGCTTTTTTTTGGCTTTTTGTTTATAAACTGAGGTATATATACATTAACATTATTTTTCTTTTTAAAATTTAATTTCAGAGATTTACAAAATTCTCCAAGCATTTGCCTATCCCTTATTAACATTTGCCTTTGTAACACAAAGTCCTCAATGTCAAGCCATACAATGATGTAGTCCTTATCAGCTTTTTGGCGCCTTCTTAATAAATTCCCTTTATCTGTCAAAAAAATTAAATAAATCTTATGATTGAAAACCTCAAGAAAAGAATGGCAATTCCAAATACGTGCTTCATGTGTAAAGAAGCAAATAATCTATTAACCACCTCTTTACACATTGCAAAGTTACAAGAGCTGTTTGGGAAAGCTTCTGCGTCCCTTCTCTTTTTATCCACAAACACTTCTTCAAATTCAATTCCTCCCCATTCCAGTTCAAAATTCAGGTCATCCAACACTCAGAGCCCATGAATCCAACCATCCACTCATCTAACTTTACAACAATTCAAAACAATACATCCACCTTTCATTTCAGCAGATTCTTTGCCTTACATCCTTCACCCTCTTTCCAAACTCCTACCTCTGTCTGCCAAATCACCTCGCAGGCATTGTCTTCTCTCAGCAACAAGTCTACTTCTGATGACGCGGAAGAATACCTGGGCATAGCCGATGAGATCAAGAAGCATAGGAGGGTGATATCCAACAGAGAATCTGCTCGACGGTCTCGGATACGCAAGAAGAAACATCTTGACCAGCTATTGGTGCAGATCATCCAACTTCGTGACCAGAACTGCCAGCTTCTCGACAAGCTGAATCACATGGAGGACTGGAATGACCGGATCCTACAGGAGAATGGCCTACTCAGGGAAGAAGCTTCCAACCTCCATCAAACTCTCCGAAACATGCAGCCCAAAAATCCTTACACTATTTTGAAAGATACAGAAGAAATCCCATGCAACATTGCATATCTTGGAACCAAAATGGGTAACAGGTGCAAATGCAGATTTTTGCTGGAGTGCTTCCCGTGGGTTGCTATAGGTGAATTAAAAATCCCTTTTTGTGGAAGTTCAAAAGATAACAAAGATATAATAGATGGGCATCCCACATGAAGGAAGTTCAAAGATCAAATTAAGAATAGCATTACCGTGAACTTCAACAAAGACGATAAGCATGCACCCCACATAAAGTGGCAATCATCAAAAGCATAACAATGAACAAGACTGCAGGCTCTCACTTAACGAGTTCAATGTGGATGCATTGAAGGGCCTAGTGCTCATCAACATCCAAAACAAAAAAAAATAATAGCAATAACAGTAGCAATTATGGCAGTTCTCATATGACGCTTAGAAAACCTCTAGCACCTCGTACATCTCCATCAAGGCACCTCCACATGTGGCTATGCATGCTAATCAAGTGGAAAACGGTGTAGATTATCCAGCCAAAAGCCAGCCCAGAAAACCATTAGAGCTAGCTCATGCCATAGTTTGATAAACAAGGACTATTTAAATGATAAAAGAAAATTTGTTATGGAGGCTTTGTTTGGAGCACATTAGAGCTGGTTCATGCCACAGTTTGGTGCACATGCCAAGGCATTTTGGGTAACTTGTGCCTCACCCTAGCCACAAATGAGGCTTTGTCCCCAGGTGAGTGCCTGGAGCAAGGTGCCTAGATGCACACAGCCATTTGGGTGCCATCAACTTAATGTTGTAAGGTATTGTTAAGGACCTCAGAGAAAGTTACTTTGGGTATTTTGACACCCATTAAGGGTTGGAAGACATCTTATAAACCACTTTGAGCACATTTCCCCATTTCTTTTAGATCAAAGCTTTGATTTATGAAAAGTACCTCCTCCGTAATTCCTTAGGTTTTTCATCAACTCATGAGATCTTGATTTCTTTCTTCTATAGTGTTTTAAGCACTGCATTGGAGTTCTTAAAAGCACTTTGAGTTTCCATATGTACCATACATGAGATAGAAGAGGAATTGGGGATTTTTGGGGGAATAGGAAAATTTAGGAGCTGATTTAGGTATATTCAGAATTTGGATTTTAGTATTTGAAATATTTAGCGATTTTAGCAAAATGCGACTTCAGGTAGGGGAATTTGTGAAAATCAGGAAATTAGGGAAGTTGGAAATTATGATTTTAAATTGGTGGAATTTGGGATACGAGGGTTTTGAGCTAAGCAGAATTGGAAATTTTATGAAATTAGGATTCTTAGCCTGGGGAAATTGGGGTAATTAGAAATTCTAGATTATGTGGATTCATTGGAATGTTTGAGTAGGTGTAAGTTTTTAGAAGCGTTATCTACTTCTCTCTCTCTCTGTTTAAAATTTATATTAGAGTTAAAACTATTACAAAATCGATATGTAAATATATAGAACATATATAATATAAAGTACATAAAAAATTCACTTCAATTTCTAGGTGTGCACCCAGGAATTTCAGGAGTTACATTGTCAGCTGCGTCTAGGGTGTGCTTCAAACATGATGTAACTACACTATTTTAACCAACTTATTATTACGGGTCTTGTGCATGTGTTCCATATATTGGCACATGTGCCACAGCTTGCGTCTTCAATATGTGCTCCTGCAATCATGTTTCAGTAAAAGGTTTTCTAGGAGGGCTCACCCAAATGCAAAATAGCAAAATCCACGTACAACGCTGTGCATGCGTCCAAACACATAACTGGACATTCTTGAGTTGTTTGTGCATCCAAAGCCAGGCGCCAAAGGGTAATCTTATAATAATGAACATGATGAAATATTTGACGGTCTGCACCCTCACTAATCCTTGGACTGATGCTACCTTAAATTGTCAGTGTGTACTATTTAAAGTAATTTTGCTGCTCTTGTACCTTTTGTAAATGGCTTTCTAATGAGAATTGACTGAACACAAATTTCACATGGAATCGGAAGATGCATCCGTTAGTATGGTTAAAAGACCCAACTCAAGATTGGACAATGAGGACACCTCAGAAATCTACTGGATTGGAAAATCAAACCCTTCAATCAGTGGCCTACAAACAAAACAGTCCAAAGATCAAAGGTCTGGGATCTCTCAATCATGTTGGGGACCATCGGATCAATGACCTGGACCATTGAACCATGGCCCCACTCACAAAATCCTGCAAGTCTTCAAACCAAACATTCGCTGAAGTGCAGGATCATGTAATACCTCCACTATCAATTGCATCAGGCTTGCCACAGCCCATTGATTTCTTGATAAGATGATTTGAGAGCTGAAAGGTTAATTGAATATACCCATTAATTTCTTAAGGGATCATTTGGCAACCTGTAAAGAATTTATTTTCAGGAAACAAATCACATTAGATCAAGATTCCACATTAGATTTTGGTAGTTGAAAATCACGAATCCCTAATTTTCCCAAATTCCTTCAATATGAAAGTCCCCAATATCCTCCAATTCCTAAAATCCCCAATTTCCCCATTTTCAAAATCCACAACTCCCTAATTCCTAAGAACCACAAACCCCCAAATCCTCCATGGGCGAAACAGAAATTAATAAACAGAGAGAGAGAGAGAGTACCAAAGTAAGAAGGAGAGTGGATGAGTTGCTGGTCGAGCTTCGAAAGATTCTTTCTTCACTGTATGGAGAGACCATCTCCTTTTCAGCTTACTGTAGCATGAGATGGAGAGAGAGAGAGCTCTCCATCTCCTTCTCAGATTTCTGTAGCATGAGAGAGAGAGAGAGAGAGAGAGAGAGAGAGAGAGAGAGGGAAGAGCCCGCGAGAATGAAAATGAAAAGGAGAGTTTTTGGGCGCAGACTGGGTTTTACACCCACCGCTCGGAGCTAGAGATGAGCGCTCCTACAAGAGCTCTGTGGGGCCCATAGTGATGTATGTGGTGTATCCACGTCGTCCATTAATTTTGACAAGTAATTTTAGGACATGATCTCAAAAATGAGTCATATCTAAGGCCTAAATGGACCACACCATTATTATAAAATTTTAATGGTAGGTGCTTAATATCCACTGTTTCCTATAGTGTGGTCCACTTGAGCCTTGATCTGCCTCCTTTTTTAGGCTTATGTCCTAAAATGAGCTGTTAAGATGAATGGACGACTTAGATAAAACATATACATTGTGTTGGGCCCATAGAGCCCCTTATGGGACCGCTCACCTTTAGATATGACCCGTAAAGTGAGATGGACCACAACAAAATCGGCTTAAAACAAATTCGATTAAAAAAGAAATATTATAATAAGCCTATGGCTCATCCTTTCACAACCATACATTTGTTCAGTAATCATGAGGCGAACGACCTGATTTTTGGGAGAGGGACTCTTTGTATTTTCCCTTCATATAAGTCTGGTTGACCTTATTAAGGTTTGTAGGCCCTAGGAAGTTCTTGGCTGGTGAGCATTCGATCACCACAATTTTTCCTAGATGTGGAACCATGTCCTAGAATGAATTGGCAACACTACAATTTTTCTCTTTATGTGGTCTACCTGATATTTGGATCTGTTTAATTTTTGGAACTAGAATGGACTGGTAACACCATAATTTTTCCTTAGATGTGGTCCACCTGATATTTGAATCTGTTCAATTTTGGAACCAC
This sequence comes from Magnolia kwangsiensis, assembly GCA_037074715.1. Lineage (NCBI taxonomy): Eukaryota > Viridiplantae > Streptophyta > Magnoliopsida > Magnoliales > Magnoliaceae > Magnolia > Magnolia kwangsiensis. Next base: position 20,241,081 of record CM073582.1, read on the forward strand.
ATCCTAGAATGGATTGGTAAAATGAATGGACGATGTAGATATATAACACATCTTCAAGGTGGGCCCCACACTAGGGTCGGGTCTGTTTAACATTATGATTTTGGTTGGCATGGGCATGGATCAGTTGAAAATAATGCAAGAAAACCTCACAGAGAGAGCATAACAGAGATAAGAAACTAGGCCGACCGATGCCTTGAGTACTTAGTATATGCCTTGAGTACTTAGTATATGCCTTGAAGAAACTCCTCTTAACAAATATAGAAAATCCACATGATTGTAGTTTTTCAGAGTACAGAAAATCCGCGTGATTGTAGTTTTTCACAAAGGGCGATCGGAAATTGTGTTAGTGATTTTATCTTCAAGCATTCAAAGAAAGGATAGTGAGTGCTGAGCAATGGAGTTCAATTGATTTTGGAAAATCAAGCTGTACTACATCATAAGTAAATACTGATAGAAGACAAAATATGTACTTAGACACTGGACAAGAGAATGTATGCTACTAACATAAAATAGTTGTGATTTGCAAGAAGAAGATTGAGGACTTCAAAATACCTATTATCCATGCAAGTAGGAGCAAGAAATACACCATTTGAATCTTGGGATAGGGAATATATTCCATGTAGCCCTCTTTCCTGAACATAGGAAGAGCAGTGGGCACAATTAATTGTCAAGCACTTTTAACTGCAGTTAGAATTTTGTCGGCAATAAATTTTGGGATTTCACAATAAATCAAGCAATTTCTTAGTATCCTAATGCATCATCCAAGCAACATGATGATTAGTATGATCAGACTAAACCATTCTTAACAAGTCCAGTTTGCAAAAGTCAGGTATACCAAAGCAGAAAACAATCTAATTTATTAGGCAAAAAAGTAATGTGGTGCTAGAAAACTGAAATAACTAAAACAGAAGTTGCAAGGGATTTCAAGTCCATTCTCAGATAATGGACTGTTTGGGAGTGAAACCTTAGTTCAGATGACTCGCTCATTGTCATTGGTTGAGAACTTTGAAACCATGCCAGCATGAAGGTGCCAAATATCATATTAGGAGACTTTTTAATATAATGCATATTCAAGAAATTAAGTTCTTAGGAAGTTCAAAGAAAAATAAACAACGGTGCCAAAGATAGCGAGTTTCCATTCTCAGCTTTTGGTACCTGTAAATGATTTATATCCAATCAAAGGTGGTAAGTGAAAGAGTTTACGTACTAAACTAATTAAGTTATAAAAAAAAAATTCCTGACTTACGAGACTAATTTTTTTGTATGGCTCTTATGATAGTTATATTCTTTTGGGTAGCTTACGAGACTAGTTTTTTATGGTAATCTCCCACTTTCCTTATTGTAGTAACTAGCATTTTACACTAGCATGTGTTTGCATGCTTCATTACTGTTTTTTTTTTTCATTAAACAAGGATTACTTTTTCCTTTTTAGGCATTATGTGCCTTTTGGTGGCTAAGTAAATGCCTCTTAAGCAAGGTTCATTACTTTGTTTGCATATTTGTCTTTTAAGGATTGGGGGGTATGTAACAACAAAAAGTTTAAAATTGTCGTAATTGCCTTTTTTTGTTGATCTTATCTTATCTTTTATCCTTATATTGTGTTAGTGATTTTTATTTTTAGATATCCATTTTCAGACCGTAATCTAAAAATGGATATTTAGGATAACCTAATTGGTCTTTGTTTTTGGGCAATGGTGCATTTGGTTGCATCATGAAATTTCTTCATTAATCAGCATAATTTTGTGTAAACACCCACTAAACTAATTCAGTAGCAGTCCACTCAATAAGCAGTCAGGGTCATGTCTTGGCCCAAGGACCGGTGGCACTGCTAGTGTTATTTAATTTTAACAAGTGCAGGGAACGCTTGCAATTCTATGCCATGGGTGAAAATTGAATTTCCTGACTCTTGTGTCTTCAGGAAGTTCCCTGGATGCTGCACCACGTAAATCAAATACACAAACCCACTTTGAGAAAAGTAAAAAAAGAAAAAAAAGGGGAATTCTATGTTTTTATTTATTTAAAATCAAATACATTATCCACTCTTCAATTGAGAGTCTGACTGCCAAATTTGCAATGGACTGTTCTATAGGGTGCAATCATGGCCATTAGAGCATCCCAACCAACTGTAGTTGCTACCAAGGATGGCCAGATTGGTGTGAAAAGTTAGATGTGTAAGTGAGAAACATTCTGCCTGGTGAGTTATTTGGAAGCCTGGAACCTCCAGTCTTGAGCCTTCCACAAACTCACCTGGGCAAAACTGTGAATGCTTACAGGTGAATGTTATTACAGATCATCGTGTTATATATGGTGCTGATTTGGCATCATTCTTGCAAACTCTGGTGAAGATCATTAAGGATCCAAAAGATCTGACTTTCTAGTCTTTGCTTCAAGGCTGTTGAAGTCTTCTTAAATCATTTGTTGACATTATACCTTCCAGCAAAAAAGAAATAAAGAAAAAAAATCTACGATTCAAGTTAACTAGGGGCATATGGGTGATGCAAGGTTCTATAGTTAATATGTTTGGGGGGGGGGGGGGGGGGGGGGCTGTTTGAAGGCCGGGGAAGACAAATATGTGATCCACTTGAGTAGTAGGTTGGAATTAGAGACGTACACGATGGGACTCACCTGATGTACAACTTAGATCTTGCACTCATGGGCTACTTTGGTACAAATGGTGGTATCTTCTCTCAATTTCTTTGACAATGGATCTATCTGATTTTTTAGATCTCATTCTATCATAATTCAGAGAAAATGATGGACGGAGTGGATTTTACACTATCATCGTAGTTGGCCCACAATAATTAATATATTTTTGTGTTTTCTTCTCATTCATATCTTTGTAATATTATAAACATGTTGGATGTCAAATAAACATTACTATGGGGCCAAGGAAGGTATCAACTGTGGAAATCATTATTCCACACAGTTTCTTGTGGCATGGTCCACTTGAGTTTTGGAATTACCGAAAATTCTGGATCAACCCACATTGTTCATCCATTTTTCGGGATATAAATCTCAGGTGGGCCACACCATGATGTATGTGTTTAATCCATGCCGTCCCCATGAGGTCAAGCTGTGTGGGCCCCACCATGACGTGTGTCAAACATCAACACCATGCATTTGATTGGTCTCCTTTAATTATGGGATATCCTAAAAATCAGCCGTATATCAAACTCTGGTGGGCCAATCCGTCTAAAATCATGTGAAGACATGCCTAAAACATATAAAAGCACTTGGTGGGCCCCACAAGAAATTTGGATGCATCTGAAACTTGGTATGACCCCTCATCCAAGTGGCAGGCACATAATGGATGGGCTGGATTTGTGGACCACATCTCTTTGGGCCCAAAAAATAATTATGAATGTTTTAATGGAGGGTAACCCCTCTCAACTTTTGTATGTGGTGTGTTACACACAAGTTATAGATTGATTTGATTTTTAAACCCTGAGCCCACATGGGATGATGCATCTAACTGATGGGGTAGATGTTTGACACGCATCATGGTGGGGCCCACATAGCCATACCAGACCCCAGCCCAAATTTAGGCGCGCTCTCAAAACAGACGCCCGCCCAAAAATATCCCCAAATCTTTGATCTCTCTCTCTCTCTCTCTCTCGCAAGCTCCATTCCCTAACCCTCCCTTTCTCCCGATCTCGCTCCAGCTTTCTCATCTTCCTCCCTCTCTCTCTATTCGTTCCCCAATCTCTCTCTCTCTCTCTCTCTCTCTCTCTCTCTCTCAAGGTTTCCCTCTTTGTTGGTAGATCGAGAGACGCCATTGCAAGAACTTCAACGGTGGAAATAAGGTATATGTTTCTTTTTGACATTTACTACTACCATTGGATTTTCTATTTCAGATTAGTTTTCTTCATGAAATACATGCGATAACAATTTATCTCCCTGCCATTCTCAAGGTTCCATTTTGGATCTGTTTCCGTCTTGTAACTTAAACATTAGTATTGCAGTATTTACATCTATCACCATCATTACCATAACCTTAATAACATGAATATTCTAAGGTGCACAGTCTATTTGGTATTCTGCTTCTATAGCTTGGGATCTGTCTCCCACACTGCATATCATGCGTCTGCTTCAAATCCACTATTATTTTCTTGGATGTTGATGATTTCTATAAAAAGGACAACAGGTGCGTTTGGCACCATCATAAGCTTATGGTACCACCAGGCAGATGTAGAATCCATGTGATGTATTCACACCCTGCAACCCATCTATCAGATGAGTAACCTCAGAAAATCCTTAGAACCCAAAAGTCAGTCTCTTCCAAAACTAAGGCAGGCCAAAAGTTTGGGGAATGAGCTGGGAGGGAATACCCACCCTTGAATTTGAATTTAGGCCGGATCCTTCATCGGGACTTGAGGGTATGAATGGACTTGATTATATATACAGAACATGGTGGACCTGCACTAATCAAGGGTGAACATTCCCTCTGAATATGTTCCCTGGGCTGTGGCCATCTGAGTTTGTGGATCGGCTTGAATCCTGCATTTGTGTGGTTGCATGCAGATGGGCAGGGCTTCACGGGTGTGGGCTTGAATCCTGTATTTGTGTGGTTTGCTTTGTCGGTTCTTTTCCTTTCCTTACGATAGGAGGTCCTCCTTCCTTTGGGGACTCTCCCGAATGTGTATAGCTTGTGGGTATATGATAGGGGGGCCCTGTTTCTTTTTGTTGTTGGTCCCGCCTAAAATGGCTGTAAAAAAATAAAATAAAATAGTAAGAAATGACAAAAAAAAGTGTTCAAGACAGAAAATCCGAGAAGACAGTAGTTGGAGAATTTCAATACTCTGGCCAAGTATGACAATTTATACACAATGTACACATGGTATATGTCTCAATCCAAATCATCGCATTTTGTGGTCCTCACAATGGATTAGTTATAAATCACCACAATTACGTCAAGAAAAAAACCCCCTAACTTCAGGAATTTTGTTGGATGAGTATATATTGTCAAACATTTTTCATATTATCCATCAATTTGAGGGCTATGAATAGTTTAGGATCATATGGTCATTGTGATTTTTGGTCTATGGCCCATCTACTATGGGATCCACAATTAGAAGGGAACACATTATGTATGCTATTATAAAGTTCCATCTACATGCATGTAGATATATATGGTTCAAAAAATCAAAATTGTTAAACAAAAAAAGACACGTGAGTTTTGACTCAACTTTGCTTCAGTAGGATTCGCCGAACTTATCGAACTAAACTCTCATTATTCTCTGCTAAACTATAAACTAGTTCATCTTGCTTTGATGTATATTAACAAGAAGGAAAACTTGTACGTACATATCTTATCAGATTCTGCAAAGGATCATCGCTGAAACAGCTAGCTGTTGTTCCTCTTGCCATTAATGATCTCTAGAAGTAAGACCCCAAAGCTAAAGACATCTGATTTCACTGATGATTGACCATTAATCGGCCTCAAAAGTTTTTGGATCAAGCTGATTTTTTGTTTTTTATTTATTTTACCATCCATGGAGGTTTGTTTGACCTTATTAACATGTTGGATGGCAAATAAAAATTACTGAAACATTACAGTGGGCCGTAGGAAGTTTATTCATGGTAGGATGTTGAATCACCATTAATCTTCATTTTTTGGGCTCATACCATAAAATGTTATAGATTCAAGGGGCATTTTAGTCAATTAAAGGTTTTAAAAAAGTAAATTATTTATAAAAATGAAGATTTAGCAAAATTATTTTGACTTCTAACAACAATATGGATAGATATACAGATAATAGACACAGACATGAAATGCACATGGAGATATGGAGATGTTTGCAAGTTTGCTAGAGTTCAAGTGCACATTTTTTCCCTTCATATAACTCTTTTCCAAATGCATTTGGAAAACCTAAATACACACTACCCAATTGCCAACATCTCCAAAATAGCATACACAGAGTTTCCTTGCCTAAATGCCCCTTTACAGGCATATATTTGATTTTTCTCAGCTGGAATATTTGATCAGTGCATAACATGGAGAGAGGAAGCAGTTATGTTTTGTCCTATCTATAAACAAAGTACTTTTAGGGGACAATTTTCCCATTATATTACTTAGCTGTCAACAGTTATATATCTTTTCTCATATGGAGTATATCTTTGCATTATTTTATTTCTCTAAATCCTAATTACTGAACTGGGTTATTTTTATTTTAAAGACCTCTCAGAGACAGGCAGCGAAGAGACAGAACTTAGCTGTTCTGAGGGAGATGATTCATCATGGATCTCTTGGACTGCAAGGACAGGTTCCCTATTATGATTATGCCTTGGATATGATCTTGGATGATGACTCTTTGAGTGGAAAAAGAACCAAAATATCCCCTAACAATCTTTCCTCTTTTTCTCTTTTTAAAAACTAATGGTGCATGCTCTTAAATGAATTGCACGTGAACCCTTCTTTCTGAAAAATCATTTATCTTTTTGTGTTCTTGAAATGTTAGGAACCATTTTTTGTGGTGGTTTTCCTATATTTTTTCTCTTACTCTTCGTGGTTCAGTTAGATTAATGATTATTGTAGAAGTAACATCATTTGCCTTCATTGAATGATTATTAGTAAATATGGATTTTCTTGTTAAGAAGAAAATGGAAGATGGATTGAAACAACATAAAAGAGATTTTATTTTTTTTTCCTTCTTCTTTAACAGCATGGAGGATCATGTGCACTCCCGCGCATTGTCAATGAATAGGCCTAGGAAGGCAACTCATGGTATTTATGAGCAATTTTAAAAAAGGAGTTGAACTTTTTTGTTTTTTGTTTTTTTTGGTGTTTGGTTTTTTATTTTTTGTTTTTGGTTTTTTGTTTTTTCTATATCACTTCTAAAATAAGTGGGTTTTAGTAGTTTGAATACAGAACAAACACTCGGATGCTCATTTCTACCAAAGAGAGAAGTGGGCTCTCCAGCACTGAACTGTAGAAGTGCTACCGTAAGCCATGTTGTCTATGGCCCTGCGTATTCATGTGCCAGGTCTGCATGTGTTGCCACATCTAGATGAACGTGGCCTTAGGAAAGCTTTGTTTATTTAACCTTTATTGATTATCTTCTTTCCACATTGAGCAATATATTAAATGAAATTCATCAGCTGACATTGCATTTCATTTGTTGTTAGAATCATGCAAATTCCTTGTTCCTTTATTCATTTCAACATGTTTTCGAATGGCTACATGCATATTGTATCCATACAATGGCAACCTTTCTAAACTGATAAGCTTAGTTATGGCTCTTGGAATGCCACCTCTTGTATTCACAATGTGGGTTTGAAGCTCATCATGTTGTGTGCATGATATCCAATCTGTCTATCCATACATAATGGATGGGGTGGATTATGGACATAAAGTTGTTTCCTTCGCCTACAAGAGAAAGTGATGTCCTTTGCATACCTACATGAGTTACCCCTCCGTTTTTCTTTTCCACTATGCTGGACTCAATAGTGCATCCAATAGCACCCTGTTAGTTTTACCTGGCTATAAAATGCTAGAGCTTCTCTTAAGAGTATGTAGATCACCTAAATGTATTGTTTACTCTTTACAGTTTGCATTACACTGGGAACTTTACAAAAAATAAAAAATAAAAAAAATGGTAATCCCAGATATTACAACTCAATTGATGTGCGACCCACCTTTACCATTACATTTTACCAGAAATCTTTTGATTTTGATTTTGAAGTGCTCACTAGTTTCTGTTATGGCATGCATAATAGATTTCGGAGAATAATTATAGAATGGCACAGGTTTTAATCTTCTGATAACCACACTACAAATTTGAATGATTAGTGATTATTTTGTTCAAGGCATTAGTGAATTGAATCAATTGATACCATAATTCTGATAGTAGATGTGTAATCAAGTATCCACTGCTTAGCCTATTACTTCTGAACGTTCCTTTTGGCATGCATGTCTCTACAGGTCAATGATGGAAGGGAAACTCAATTTATAAAACCACTTCCTACGGTTGGTTCATTCGGTGATAGCGTTTTGCTGATTGTTGCCCTCTGTTTTCACTCTGTATTTGAGGGCATTGCAATTGGAGTTGCAGGTAAGATGAGATACATGCATAAAGATGCAACTGCCTTGCAAAGCATGCTAGCAGTTCAGAGAAAGGCTCATCATGTTTGTGAATTTTTTTTTCAACAGATCTTTGATGCATTTTATTCAAGGATAGCCTGTACTTTCTGCTCCATGTGGGACTCGGCAATGGAGCAAATTGTATAGCAAAATGAGATCGCAATTATCATACATACAGAAACTCTGACAAAATTCACACAATATGACTACCATCTATAGTCCATCTTAACTTACTGAGATAACCCACATAGATTTCTGTAATAATAATAAAAAAAAGGTCTTTCGATTGTATGCAAGTGGGTGCCATGCAATGGTATCCATAGGAACTGCGTGCTCGTCAACTGCAAGAATCAAATATGAGTTGTTTCTTTGACATGAAACAATCAGACGCTCTTTGATAGAAATTTCTAGAAGTTTATGACTATTGAAACAAACGTACGTGGCCCACCTTAATCTTCCTTGTCACCAAGTTGGTACTCTCTCCTTTCACTCTCCTCGGAGGAGCTGCTTGTATCTTCATCCCTCACTTGCTTGTGTGTCCTTGGAGTGTCATCTTCATCTTTGTTGCCAATGGTTTGGATAAGCATGATGACAGCCACCACAAAGACAATAAGATAAACAGTTCTGATGTTGATGAGTGAGTTGATGTAGCCAATCAGTGAAGACCCACTGAATCTCTTTTGAATTGTGCTTCCTTCCCTATATCCTTGGAGGAATTGACTTATTTGAGACCGTCGATCCTCCTCATCAAGACTTTCCAAGCCTACGACCTTTCGAACAAACAATCCCAGTCAGATTCCAACATTTAGTTTTGGGCAGAGAGGTATAATTCACCTTCAAGCTTTATATTGAGGACGTTTGTCTTTTTTTATTGTGTGGGGATATATTCCACAGCAAAGAAAAGAAAAGAAGAAATTCTGTTCTGAAGAACCCTATGCATAGGTGGAGATGCGGAGTTCAAGAGATTGAAGAGGTGAATGCCACACATGTGCCAACATGGAATACATGTGAGATGGACCATTTATCAGGCAGTCTGACAGTGAACACTGCCATGCCCAAAATGTCAGGTTGGTCCAGTATGTGGGCCAAACATGCATGTTGAATACAGACTAGTTATTTCTTTCTAACCATCCATATTCAGCATAAACACATGCCCACCTGATGAGATCTGCCTATTTTATTGAACAGATCCTGTTCATGATATAACTGACTAGCCAGATGCAAACATGTGCAGGTAGGCATGTCTCTGACAATTTTCCTTTCAGTTTCTCCCCCCTGTATCATAGAAATATCTGCAACATCAAGTTGACACAAAGTCAATTAAGAAAAAGATCTGCAACATCAAGTTGACACTTTTTGTTGGTGACTTTGTATTTTCGTTCCCAGTTTAAAAGTTCCATTCTTATCATGTAGGTTAATGCTAGTGATAACCGTGGAAAGGCTGACTCTAAAATTGCTAAAGGAATTGGTGGAAAATTCTATAGAAGAACTCGTCAGCAACGAAGCTCTGAGTTCTAACATGGACTAGTTAGTCTTTACTTTGTTCTGCTTATTTTGATGTTCCGGAGAATAATTGACATTTTTCTAATGCTATCTATCTCTGAATCAGGTCAAAGCATCCAAAATCTGTGTTGATTATGAACGAGGTTGATGGTATGTCTGCTAGTATTAAGATTTCCAAAATTCCTATCATTTGTATCTGTAATGACTGCTACAGTCAGAAGCTGAAAAGTCTTGTTAACTACTGTTTACTTCTCAACTTTAGGAAACCTACTAAACAACAGGTTCTTTGTTTACTTGATGTTGATGCATAATAGCCTGTGAAGACTTTTCTAACCTCCCTTTCATCTTTTTCTACCTTTTTTTCTACCTTTTTAGGCTTGCTTCTTTTTCTACCTTTTTTTCTACCTTTTTTCTACCTTCTGTCATTACACTGATTGTTTCAAAGATTTTATTTCGAATGAAGCTTGGATAGTAGCAACAACGTGTGATCTAGGTTGTATGAATGAAACTATAATAGTTATCAGCTGCATCTGGTTTATCTACTCCAGTGCTTCAATATAACAAAGAGTTCCCATAATGTTTGACTTGAGCAACTATTTAGAGGGTAGGCTCGAGTGTCCGCAATGCTTGCATGGATGCATGATCAAAGTTGTTCATCAAAGTGCAACCACAATATGGCTTTCGTTGTGTGGAATTCAGGTCTGTCCACTCATCTAATGGCCACACATTTACTTTAAATGCTGACCACACTTGTATGGAGCCTTACCAATCACATGCACCAAAATAGCATTAGCGTGTGTGGTAAGAGCTTTTTCATCAGATGGACCAGTGTGTACAAAACAAATGGATGTCTAGAAGAAAACTATATCAGCGAATCCGTTTCTTTTGTATAGTCTCCGTCTTGAGAAGCAAATCTACCTGATTTTTGCGCAAGAACATCTAATCAATTTAGTTCATGTAATGGAATTATGGAAAGCTGGGATCCCATATACATCTTCCATATTTGCATGTGCACAGCTCCACACGCTTGTGGGCTTAGCAAACAACTGTTTCAGATTTACTTAATTTGGTATTGATTTGGTTGGTCCTTATATATAATATTTGCCTTTACTGCATGCGTAACTCTTTAACTGCAGTAGTGTAATTTTTGTTGTCGGTAGGGAACTCAACACGGAGCAAGTACATTTGGATTTGGAGGAGCAAGAGAGGAGGATGGAGGAGCTGACGAGGCAGAGGGAGGAGCAGGAGAGGAGGATGGAGGAGCAGGCGAGGCTGAGGGAGGAGCAGGAGAGGAGGATGGAGGAGCAGGCGAGGCTGAGAGAGGAACATGAGAGGAGGATGGAGGAGATGCGGGTGGAGCATGAGCGACGGATAGCGGATATGTTTCAGGCTCTCGTCGCACGCTTACCCATCGATGCCCCATCACCTCTGCCTCCATCTTTGTGATTTTTTGTATTTTATTTGTGATGTTAAACTTATATGTATTTATGCATGATGTAATTTATGTTTGGATGAATTTATTTATGTGCTTTGGAGTTAAATGGATGTGAATGTGAATATGATGAAATATATTACATAACAGGTGTATATTAGGAAATATATTGTAACAGGTATATCAAGAATTTTTTGTGGGAAAAAACAACACAAAAAACAAAAAATCTTTTACTTACAAAAACTGTACCTACGAAATTTTTCATAGTTAAAATTCTCATCCATGTTTTAACCTATGAAAATATTCGTAGCTAAATGTTTTGCAAGTATTCTCACATACGATATTATTCATAGTTAAAAGTTTTTGTAAATATTTTAGCTACAAAATTATTCGTAGGAAAATGTTTGGAAAATATTTTTACCTGCGAAAACATGTGCAGGTAAAAGAATTTTTAGCTACAAAATTGGTGGTAGGTAAAAGTTTTCTAAGTATTTTTAACTGTGAATATATTCGTGGGTAAAAGTCTTGTAAATACCTTTTAGCTATGAAACTATTGGTAGGTAAAAAGTGTTTTCAATATTTATAGTTACGAAAGTATTCGTAGGTAAAAAGTTTTGTAAATATTTTTAGCTATGAAATTGTTGGTAGGTAAAGTGTTTTAAATATGTTCATCTACGAATTTGTTGGTAGGTAAAAAGTCTTGTAAATATTTTTATCTACGAAATTGTTGGTAGGTAAAAAGGCTTGTAAATATTTTACCTACAAAAGTATTCGTAGGTAAAAAGTTTTGTCATTATTTTTACCAACGGAAAATAGCGTTGCGTTGGTAAAATGTTTTGCCTACGAAAACTTTCGTCGGCAAAAGTCTTACCTTTGCCAACGAAATTTTTTTTTCGTGGGTAAAAGTTTTTCCCCTAGGACTTTTAGCAAGGAATTTGCCAATGAAAATTTTCGCGGGTAAAATGTTTTGCCTACGAAATTAAGACTTTTGCCTACGAAAATTTTTGTTAGTAAAAGTGGCTTTTCTTGTAGTGGAGTACATTATGCTGACTGATGGAGGAGAGCTAGAAGATTATTCTGAGACCCTAGCCGATAAGCATAAGGAGGAGTGGTTGAAAGCTATGCAAGAGGACATGAAATCCTTGTATAAGATCCACACTTATGACATGGTGAAACTGCCTAAGGACAAGAAAGCTCTGAGCAACAAGTGGGTGTTTAGAAAGAAGGTTGAGCAGAAGAATTCACAGACGAGGTTCAGGGCCAGACTTGTGGTAAAAGGGTTCGGTCAGAGGAAAGGCATAGACTTCGAGGAGATATTCTTACCAGTGGTGAAGATGACATTCATACGGGTGTTGCTTGGGTTGGCGGCTAGCATGAATCTGAAGATAGAGCAGTTAGATGTTAAAACTGCTTTTCTTCATGGTGACCTAGAAGAAGAGATCTACGTGCACCAAACAAGGGGTTCGAAGCCAAGGGCAAGGAACATATGGTGTGTAGGCTGAGGAAGAGCTTGTATGGGTTGAAACAAGCTCCACGACAATAGTACAAGAAGTTCAATTCATTCATGTTACAACATGGGTATGACAGAACGGAGTGGGACCACTGTGTGTTCACGCGCAAGTCTCAGATGGTGATTTCATAGTTCTGCTCTTATACGTTGATGACATGCTCATCATGAAAAAAGACATCAAGAATATCGACAGGCTAAAATAGGAGTTGGGCAAGTCTTTTGCGATGAAAGACTTGGGCCCGGCTAAACAGATCTTATGAATGGAGATAAGCCATGACAGAAGCAGCAGGAAACTTTGGCTGTCACAAGAGCGGTATATTGAGAAAGTCCTAGAGTGGTTCAATATGAATGCAGCGAAGTTGGTCAGTACTCCACTGGATGGTCACTTCAGATTGAGTGACAAGCAGTATCCCAAGAAGAAGGCATAGGTGGAAGAGATGCAGAAGATACCCTACGCGTCAGCTGTAGGAAGTTTGATGTATGCTATAGTGTGTACACGCCCAGACATAACATATGCGGTTGGTATTGTCAGGCGGTATCTTCCCAATCCTGACAAAGAACATTGGGCAACGGTGAAGTGGATACTGCGGTATCTAAGAGGCTCATCCAAGTTGAGCCTATGCTATGGTGATGGTAAACCTATGTTAGAGGGCTACACAGATGCAGATATGACAGGCGACATAGACTCCAGGAAGTCTACATCGGGGTTCACATTCACATTTGCAGGGGGAGCGATTTCTTGGCAAAGCAAGCTACAGAAGGTTGTAGCATTGTCGACTACAGAGGCTAAGTACATTGCAGTCACTGAGGCATATAAAAAGATGCTTTGGATGAAAAGGTTCCTACAAAAACTTAGCCTGAAGCAGGAGGAGCACGTGGTCTATTGTGATAGTCAAAGTGTTATGCACTTGAGCAAGAATCCAAGTCAGCACTCCAAGTCGAAGCACATAGAGGTTTGGTATCACTGGATCAGAGATACTTTAGAACAGAAGGTGTTACAGCTTGAGAAAGTCCACACGGACGATAATGGGTCAGACATGATGACTAAGGCTTTGCTCAAGGGCAAGTTTGAGGTTTGTAGAAACCTGGCTAGCTTGAAGAAGGTGAATTCCGCCTGAGTCGGAAAGGGAGAAATTTGATGGGGTTTTTATCCTCAGTTCAGAGGAGAGACGGTGCAGTTGTTGAAATTTCAGAGGGTTTCATCGCGCTGCTCGACCGGTCATAGGTGGTCTTCGACCGGTCATGGGAGGCGCTCGACCGGTCGTAGGTTCGTGCCTTGGCACGACTCTAAGTCCAACGAGTTGTTGCTAATTTTCTTTACAGTCTACGACCAGTCGTGGGTGAGGTACGACCAGTCGTAGGTGAGGTACGACCAGTTGTAGGTGGCTAGGACCAGTCCTGAAATTTCTAGGACCAGTCCTAGGTTACGCAGTTTTTGCGTGAAATTACGAATTTGAGTCCTTTCACAATAGGGATGCGGAAAGGAGTTTTCTAAAACTATAAAAAGGGGTTCCTAGGATTTTCTAGGGCATTATGTGGTGTGAAGAAAAGTACAAGAGGGTTTCCTAAAAGGGCTTAGGGTGTGAGAAACAAAGAAATAAGAGAGAAAGGAAGCTTGTGGAAGGGAGCCGTCATCTCAGCGCTTCTACGTCCTTGTGATCGGTGAGATCTCTCTATTTTTCTTTATTCTCTTATTGTTTATTCGCTCTTGCATGAGTGACGAAGGTTGTAACGTTTTACTTCATAGTGGATTGTTGATATGGATGAGGTCCCGTGGTTTTTACCTCTTTGAGGGTTTTGCATGTAAAAATCTCTTGTGTGGTGTGTGATTGTTGTTTTGATTTATTTCATTGCGTTATTATCCCATAATTCTAGTTTGTTCGGGTGGCTAGATCCTAAGGTTTTGTGCAAGGCCCCCAATAGTGTGTCCCACTAATGTGTACAATTTGAAGTATCATGCACTACCTTGGTCTCTCCTTTTGGGATTTTGTAACTACACGCTCTCTCTCTCTCTCATGTTGGGAGCAGACTTGGTCGAGTACATACTAACCTCGACAACCATTTGAAAGTTGGTGGGTCCTCTCTGAACAGAAAACTTGTATATCTATCTAGTTAGTTTATAAAACCAATCGTGGTGTTGGTATGCCAATTCCACCATGGTACTCACAACGAAAATGGCATATGCCCTAAAAAATAGGCCAATCCAACCATTAAATAGGACTCATACAAATATGAAGTTTTTAATATGCCTTTTCATTGTTTTCTATAGTGTGTCCCACTTGATAGTTGAATCAACATGATTTTAAGGGCATCCCATTTTCATGGTTTTACTGTCCATTGGACAACTTGATTGTTATACAAGCATGATGTGGGCCCACACCCAACTTGTTGGAGGTACAAGTACTTATGTTTGAGCATGTATATAACATTGGCATTAGAGCTATCTGAGTGGTGATGGAGGTTTATGATGGCTGATTCAAATTAATGAAGGATGTGTACAAGTTCAAAGAATAAGATTTTTATTTTTATTTTTATTTAGCACACTCACCCACACACACCACAACGGTACTGCAGAAAAAACGCTGCACCTGGTAAATGTAGGCAAAACCAAAACACAAGAAATGGCTAAACTAAAATAATAGACAAGTGACATAAGAATTTACGTAGTTCGACAATATGTCTACTCTATGGGTAGCAATACAGAGCTTTATTTTTCTCTAAAAATAAAAGAAATAAAAACACAAGGCTCATAGTTCTTCCACCCGTGCAATGAATACCTCAAAAGATAAACTAATAAAATACCACTAACTATAATTGCCACAACATTCTTCCACTTGAAGACTAGTTTTTCTAATTGTGCAAAAAACACTTAATAATAGCTGCCCAAACGTTTCCAATTGTTAGATAACAACAAAGTCCAAGAGAAGTCATACATCAATTGTCGTCAATGTTAATCTTCTACAATGATATTTGATCATCTTTAACTACGTTATGAATAAAGTGATACTAAACATCGATATGCTTAGTTCGAGTAGGAAATACTGGATTCTTAGTCAAGCATAACACGCTTTGACTGTTACAATGAATCACCATCACTTTTTATTTTAATTTTAATTATTTTACCAACGTCTTCAACCAAATAGCTTCTTTACTTGCTTGTGTAGCTGACTTGTACTCTGCCTCTAAAAAGGACGAGGCCACCCCTTACTGCAGTCTTAACATTTAACTAACTGCATTGCTAACTAAGGAGAAAATATAACCTGTAGTAGATTTTTTTAATTTTATTTTTCATCATGATCTCTTATATAATCAACATCCACAAACTTAACCAAGTCTAAATTTTGGCCAATATAACAAATAACAAACTTAGATTTACCCTTCAAGTAATGAATTATCTACTTCATAGTAGTCTAGTGATCTCTTCCTGGATTCTCCATCTATTTATTGATTGCTTCCATTTCCTCTGCTTGGAAATATTTGATAGTATGTCACATTGACTCAATTATTATGCTTGGGAGTCACATAGTTGAACTCCTAATAAATGAATTGGTTCTTGTAATTATTTTTTATGCTTTTACATATTAATGCAACTTAACTTAGAATTTGTCAAATTGATGTCGAGGATGGTAACAATGGAAATCAATACTAGATAGGCTCCTCCAAATCAATGACCACGTCGATGTGGAATTGGGAAGGAGTTTGTCAACCAAAGGGCTACGATAATTGCTAAAGGTTTGGATCATCAACATTAGGAGCACACTATATGGCATGATTTACGAGCTAAGATGGCTTGACTCAATGATGAACAAGGGACCCACCCATTAGCTATCACCTCCAACTAGGCCCTAAGTGCCCATATCCAATAGCTCGTGTTATAGTGTGTATTATCATGTGGATCACAATGTTAGGGACTTAATTTTAGTTGAGTTAAAATTTCCTGATATTCAATGCAACCAATCATAACTTTAGATAGGGGTGAAAAATAAAATATGAAATTTCATGCTATGTTACATAAAACAAAATTGTTGAAACACCCACCATCATCCATGTTAATTGCTCAGCCCAACCTAAGATGGTGACCTTCTCACATGAACTTTGTTTTTTAGGAAGATGGGTGGGTGCCACCACGTTGTTTATTAGATCAAAATATAGGGGAGGACATTTACCTATCCTCAAGAATAATTAGGGTTGTCAATGCGTCAGGCTTAAGTCGAGCAGAAGGAAAACTTTAAATAGGCCTGGGTCATCAACAACGAACAACACTAAGATAATAGGCTACTACTATACCATCCTGAATTTTCATGAGCAAAGTTTATACTCGTGCTCGAAAAAATCGGGTGTTAATAATGTAAAACTTGGATGCTTTGGAGATCACGTCTTATAATTGTTATATATCACATCTAGATACATTTAAGAAGGTAGCATTCACAAGAATAAAGTTAACTATATTCATCAATCCAAAATCAAATAAATAGTCAAATGCTCACACAATGGGAGCTTATTACAAGTTCTGAGTTGTGTAGCAGAATTATAAAGATATAAAACCACAAACTAATTCTTCTAGTTTATTCAGTAAAGCCTTTTGCTAGGGTCTGGTCTTCTAGGTCTTTGACCTGTACATCACCTACAACATCTGTACGGTTGGGAGAGGGTCAACACCTTACTCATAGTGATGGTTATCCTTTAAGAGTAATAGTAATTCAAGAGAGTTGTAAAAAAAATAATGTAAATGTTCTAATACGTCAAGTCCTCCACAACTACAAAAGGTATCAATGCACAAGCAATCTATATGAGATGCATGCCTAGCAAAGTATATGCGATGTATCACACGTAATGATCGCCACCATGTGGAATACGATTACAATCATCCGACTCGCCCCGCATTCCATAATATGGTGACTCACCTGCGTGTCCTACGTTTAACATAGATTTATGCGGTAATCCCTAGATAGCCACAACACATGACCAGGTGAACATGCACCTGAGAGTTGGAGTGACTATTTGTGACAACCAACCCCCCCCCCCCAAAAGAAAGGAATTAATGTATTGCATATACAGAACGACTCACGTACACCAACTAGTGCAACATCACCCGTGAAACATGGAATTACATGTCACCCCAGGGCCGCTATCGAAAACGCATTACGTCTACAATATTTATTTGATCGCTAGAGGAGGGATTCCCAACATAGTACTTGCATCGAGAGAGAAATCCTTTATCTACGGAAGGTTAAGAATATCACGACACCTACCAAGCTCGTAAGGTAGAAGAGGCGAGTGACAATAACCAGCTTGAATAAGAAGCGAGTAACAAAGATTAACTCAATTATGAGAAAAGTGGTTAAGGTTAACTCGATGATGATTAAAGGCAAGAGTAAAGCTTGTAAAGCAAGGGAACCAATAATGGATAACATTCTTCTGTGGAACGCTCGCGAAATTGGTAACATGCTAACCATCAGAACTCTTCAGCGGCTTATCAAGAACCACAACCCTTGGATCGTGACAATTTTCGAACCTATGATTAGGGATTCCAGACGCATTGCATTTGGCCTCCACATCGGTTACCATTATTCATACTCTAATGTAGATGCGGGCGGTAAGATTTGGGTTTTCTCCAAATTCCAGTCCCCTGTCATTGCAGTTTTCATCTCTACCCAAATGATCTCCCTTTCACTGAAGCTACAACAATGCAACAACCTGATCACTCTATCAATGGTCTATGCGAGGTGTTCCAGGATTCAGCGCAGAAGCCTTTAGAAAGACATTGTCAACCTCTCCAGATCTATTCAGGGCCTATGGGCATTGGGTGGTGACTTCAACGTCGTCATTAACCCTTTGGAAAGGCGCAATAGAAGGAGGTTTGACAGCGGGAGCTCCCTCGAATTTGTGGAGGCCATCGATAATGCTGGTCTTCTTGAAGCTGGTTTCCGGGGGTGCAATTTCACATGGTCAAATAACCAAGCAGGCATGGCTCGAGTTTGGGCGAGATTGGACCATGTGCTGATCAATGCGGCTTGGAGCAACTCCTTCCCCTCTCATCAGGTACGCCACCTCCCTTGGCATAATTCTGATCATGCTCCGCTATTAATTGTTTTCCCCAGGCAGCAGTTTTCTATCCACAAACCTTTTCACTTCTAACGGATGTGGATCCTCCATGACGCTTTCCTGCCTAAGGTCAAGGAAGCCTGGTCGTCCACTGAATACCCCCATCCCATGATCAACATCCTCGCCAAACTGAAGGCAGTTAAAACTCAACTTAAGTGCCGAAACCAAGAGGAGTTCGGCGACATATTTACAACGGTCAAAGAAGCAGAGCAGCGACTGCCATTCTTGGAGAAGCAACTGCAACAAAATGATGAACCAGAATTGCAGTCTGACCCTCTCTAACGTCAAATCCATGAGGCAAGATCCTCCTTATCCCGTTTGGAACGGATGGAGGAAACTTTCTGGAAACAGAAAGCTCGAAATAATCAGCTCGAGGAGGGTGATAGGAACACTGGTTTCTTTCATGCGTCTGCAGCTGAAAGGGCGAGGAGAGCCGTTATCACTGCAATCCAACTAGACTCTAGGAAGACTGTGGAGTCACTGGAAGACATCAAAAATGAGGTAGCCACATACTTTCACCGCCTATTTTTTGCTGGAGAGGTCGATCAGGGGGACGATCTTCTCTCCACCATTCCCTCTTCGGTGTCAGCAGAGGATAATGCAAACCTGTTGGCCAAGCCTACGATTCAAGAAGTTTATCAAGCGGTTCTTTCGATCCCTAGAGATGGGGTTGCGGGTCCGAATGGCTTCTCCGCCACTTTCTTCGCCGGGTGCTAGGACATTGTGGGGCAGGATCTCCTCAATGCAGCCATTTTTTTATTCGAAGGAGGGTCTATGCCTAGGGCCTTCACTTCTTCTCTGATTGACCTTATTCCCAAAAGGGTAGCTCCTAACAAATTCTCAGACTTCAGGCCCATTAGTCTCTGCAATGTGGTTTACAAGATATTTGCAAAGGTTATAGCAAGCAGATTGAACAAATTGCTTCCCTCGCTAATCTCTCAGGAGAAAGGTGCTTTTGTGCAGGGGTGCTCCATCTCAGAAAACGTAGTCCTCTCCCAGGAGCTTCTTAGAGAATTAAATCAAAAAGTTAGATGTGGGAATATTGTCATTAAATTGGACTTGAAAAAAATCTTATGAAAGAGTTGATTGGATCTTCCTCAAAAGGGTGCTCAACCGTTTTGGTTTCTCCAATGCTTGGATCAAGCTAGTGGAAAGTTGCTGGAGAATCCGTTGGTTCTAGGTTCTTATTAACGGTGAGACAGGTGGTTTCTTCAAGTCTACTCGTGATCTCCACCAGGGAAACCCGATTTCCCCCAGCTTATTCATCTTAGCTTCTGAGGTGCTCAGTCGAGGCTTTAACAATCTAGTGGCTTCTGGGTCCTACCTTCCATTCAAAGGCCGAAGGGATAATGTAGTGGTATCTAATCTCATTTTTGCAGATGACACTCTACTCTTCTTAAACGGAGGTCTTCGTTCCATCCGTGCAGCAAAAGATTTTCTTCATAATTTTCAGTGGGTGTCTGCGCAACAAATCAACCTCCAGAAGAGTGTCTTCCTTTGTGCTGAAACAATGAACTCGGCTAGAGTTGCTGTTATCCAACGAGTACTGGGGATCATAAAGTTAGCTAATAGCATAAACTATTTGGGGGTCCCAATATCTCCAAGTAGAAGGAAAAACATTGACTTTCAAAAACTAGTTGATAGAGTGGACGGTCGCATCAAGGGATGGAAAGCTAGCTGTCTCACATTGGCTGGTAGAGTCATGCTGGTTAAGCATGTGCTGGCAAGTGTCCTAGTCCACACTTTGGCTGCTACACATATCCCGTCGGGTGTTTTGAAATCGATGGAGAGAAGGTTTTTCGAATTTTCTTTGGGGTTGGGTAAACGGTAGAAAAAAGATGCATTGGAAATCTTAGCACTATATTACAGCCCTTAAAGGGGAAGGGGGCCTAGGTAGCAGAAGCTTATTTGAGGCGATGTCAGCGTTCAGCCTGAAAATGCCCTGGGCTGTAAAGTTTAGTTCTCAAAAAGGATTGTGGTGTCGATTTGTGCAATCCAGAGATGCCCAGGACCTCCTCACAAATGACACTACTTAACCGACATCCATCCTCTCTCTCCTTTGTGGAAAAGAATCAGAGTTTTCTTTCCGGTTCTGGACACCCACATGCAATGGCAAATCGGTGAGGGCAATCAGAATCTATGGAAAACTAATTGGATGGGTTTAGGCCCTTTGGAAAACAGGGTCACCTACAACATCGAACCTCCTCTCAGGGACCTCAGAATTAATGCATTCTGGGAAAGTCTGGCCCTCTCCCGCCTTCGACTGATCTCACTGTTCTTTCCCAACAGGACATCGACTTCATCTTCCATGCTGGGACTTGTTTATCGGATGGCTCTGATTTACCTATCTGGCCTAGAAACCCCATAGGAGCCTTCTCTGTTGCTTCGGCTTGGGATGTCATCAAGTCGAGCAGGCCTTCCACAAGTTGAGGTCCCAAAATCTGGAATGTCAAAGTTCCCCCGAAGGTGTCAGTGATAGTTTGGAGAATTATCTCGAGAGCGCTCCCAGTTGATGTGAGGGTTCAAACACGTGGCATACACCTCGCTTCTCAATGCAGTTGTTGCTATGTCGATAGTAACCAGAGCCACAGACACCAGATTGAGACCATTCTCCATCTTTTCTTTTAGAGCAGGATGGCGCATGCCATTTGGTCCCACTTTGCTTCAATCTTCGACGTCCACATGCCTCCTTCTTCCTCAGTTGAGGCCGACTTAACCCATTGGTGGGAATCTCGACCAGGAAATGGTCCGTCAGCCCCTTTCAAGAAGCTTATTCCTTGTTTCATTCTATGGGAACTTTGGAAGAGCAGAAATTTGGTGAGATATGAAGGGGTGGCTATGAAGCAGGGGGTGATCATCTCGCATCTATAGTTGGGTTCATCTCATCGTTTACAGATGGGGAATTCCTCCCTCTCGGTCTGATACAACGAGCAGAGTGCTTGAGGCTATGGGCATTCAGTACCTACCCAGCCTATATGTTCATCCTAGGTTGTGATTTGGAGGAAGCCCTCGCCAGGCTGGGACAAATTAAACATTGATGGTTCTGCTAGGGTAATCCAGGGGGGGAAGTCTGCAGAGGCAAGAGGAGTGAGTTCCTCTTTGGGTTTCACATGGGCTATGGCGTTGACTCTAATACTCGGGTGGAGCTTCGGGCGATTCATGATGGCCTTCAACATTGCCTTCATCTGGGTACCCCAATATTCTTGTCGAATCTGATTCGCTCCTCGTCGTAAACATCCTTTCAGGTCACGCTGTTCCTGGTTGGAAATGGAAAGAATGGATAGATAGAATATACAACCTCTCCAAGTCTAGGAATGTAAAATTTATTCATACTCTTAGAGAAGGTAACTGGCCAGCGGATGCCTTGGCCAAATTGGGAAGCAAATGTCAAAGGTCGATTTTGTTTTTAGACCATTCCAATCTCCCTCCAATGGTTAGAGGCCTCCTCTTCCTTGACAGCTTGGCATTAGGCTCGGTGAGGAGAGGGACGTAAGATCTGATCCCCTTCACTCCCACCTTCTTTTATTTTCTTTTCCTTAAGATAGGTTCTCCTTGCCTTTTTGTCTATGGGAGCCCGAACCCTGGTTGATGCGAGCTAGTTTTGTAAATCTTTTTGGTGATATGAATACATCCTTTTCCAACAAAAAAAAGAAAAGAAGAGAGAGAGAGAGAGAGAGAGAGAGAGAGAGAGAGAGAGAGAGAGAGAGAGAGAGAGAGAGAGAGAGAGAGAGAGAGAGAGAGAGAGAGTAAAGCTTGTATCCATAGCCTCCCATTAATCCATGAAGGCTCCCTGCCATGAATATTAGGTAAAAATCTTAAAGGGCCAACAATTGATGATAACGATTTTAAAAGGAAAAAAGAGAGGAAAAGTAATGAAAATCTGAGAACAGGTAAAGGTACATAAAATGCATCAACTCAATTAAAGTGAGCTTAAGGATAAAGTCATCACATAAATTCTGAAAGGCCATGTATATCTTTCCTATATCCCTATTTCTAAAGGGCAGAATATGGATGGTGGAAATCTTAGTTAGTTGTAGGCAGGTCTTGAAACAGGTGAGGGAACTATCCCAAATCATTGTAAGCTTAAAGGAAAACCCTCACCTGACCTCGATTCGAACTCGGCGAGTCGACTTGGTTTTCTTTTCTTTCTGTCTTTCTTCCATTCTTTCTTTCTTTCTTCCTTCCTTCCTTTCTTTCTTCCTCTCTTTCTTTCTTCTTCTCTTTTCCTTTCTTTCTCTTCTCTTTCTTGGCGGCAGCTGGCCATTGCTCCCTTGCTGGATGGCGTCTCTCTTGGCAACAACTTCTCTCTCTCTCTCTCTCTCTCTCTCTCTCTCTCTCTCTCTCTCTCCTGTTTCTCTCTCCCTCACTATGCTTCTATGACGGTGGGGTAGGTGGATTTATATTGGCGTGTGAGGTTCTTAAACCTTCCGTGCGCAGCTCTTACGCATGGCATGTCGTTTACGCAGCTCCATTTGAAGCATGAAGAGTCGGTGGCAAGATGACACTTCGGCCAGCGCTCCTTGTGCAGAGTATTTTCAAAACATCCTCCATAGGTGTGGTCGAAAATCCCTCAGAATGACCTTGAACGGTTTAGATTGTACGTAGGATCGATGAATGGGTCATAGTGTCATAGTTTCATGCGGTCTGTAGATTTTCCTGCGGATAGGCTGTGTACTCAACCATTTACATGGCTCCTCACTGATCATCTGGTATTGGTCGGATTCGAGATATTGGATTGATGAACAGTTTGGATCCCTCAGATTAGGTGAGGTGGTGGCTCGCTTGAATCGTCTGATTCGGTTTGCTGCGGAAGATTCCCATACACTGATGTTTTGCAACTGTTGTTGTGGCTATGCACGTGTGCATGGGTGCATAAGGTTCACATGGTGTTGGTCGATCTCACCACCCCGACACACTGGACGGCTCAAATCAGCCCCGAGGGCAATGATGGTGGCCCACCAATAACCATGCGGACGATCGTCCGTCTCTGTTGCGAACGCAGGAGGGTGATTTTTGAAAGGAAAATTGACCGTACTCACCTCCAAGTTTGGTCAAATTACCTAGAATGCTACCACACTCCATATATTCCGTGAAGGGCCTTCTGACAGCTTTTGGAGTTTGTTTCGGACAAAAATGCCCCTGAACTTGGTTTAGTGTTGCACAATTTTTTAGGGACTAAGAAGTTATGTAGTATTTAATGCTAATAAAGTGATGTGTACGGGACCCTTTTTGCGCGTGGGCAAGGACTAAAATCGTGCGACCTATATTGATGTATGTATATAATCCATGCCGTCCATCCTTTTTATCGTGTCATTTTAGGGCTAGGGCCTAAATATCAGCTTGATCTAGAGCTAGTGTGGGTCACATAATAGAAAATAATGGTGGCAATGGAACCCGTTGTTGAAACATTCCAGGCTCATCGTGATGTTTGTTAGAAGTGGACACTACCCAAGTCAAGACTTTTTGGGCCCACGCTGAGTTGGCCGACAGGATGGACGGAACGGATCTCCCCATTGTTGGCCTCAGACTATTGTACTAATGGCTATCCTTTCATTTGGTAGTAAAGGAAGTCAACATGTAACAATCGCGACCTTGGAAAACTACAACCCATGACAACCACGTCCCATATTGTTCACTCCCCAAGTGCAGGGTTGTGATGTAGTAAAAAACTCGGTAAGACCGAGGTCGAATCCCAAGGGATTGATACCTGTACGTTATCTGAAACTAAGTAGAACTAGAACTAGACTAAGATGTAATCTAAATCAAATAGAATTTAAGGGAATAATTGTGAAATAATTATCTAAAACTTTAAAGAATTCAGAGGTAGAGAACTAGGGATTTAGAGGATCCACTTGGAGAGATCAGGGAGATCCTACGCCTGCTTTAAGAATTATGGAAATTAATTGAACTGTCGTTGATATAGTTTTCAAGAGATGAAAAGTATATGAAATAGAATGGATTCCATCACCAAACCATGCTCAGGAGACAAAGCAAACAACAGAATTAAACTAATTACCAACCAATCACATGTATGAAGGTTAGGAAGGGTACCGACATCCAACCATGCCCAGGAGACGATGGTGAACAACAGGGCTTCTTGACGTCATAAATATAAAAGGAATACGAACATGCTCAGAGCTATTGCAGACCCATTGTAATTTTAGTCACAACAGACCATTGAAAACTAAAAACATTCCCCATAATTAAACTATAATCAACATCATTTCACAAATTAAAATTTAATTAAAGGCATAAAATAGAGTCTCCCATCTGACTACAAGCTTCACCACTTAGCCCTAGCTAAGAAGTTTAGCCTGACATGGATGGACTAAATCCCTTAGATAAAATAAAATACAAAAAATAAAAAGAAAGAAAAATAAAAACAAACTCTACTCTTCTCTGTCTCTCTGCTCTCCTCGTCCAAAGATGGCCCGAGATTGGCTGATGGATCTCTCCTCTCTTCTTTTTATATATAGCAAGGACAGCACGCTGGTGAGGCTGGGAGTCGGTGGTTGTTGCTTACGAAGCAAGTGTTACGCAGTGTAACACGTTTCAACGAAAACCAGCTTGCATTTGGAAAGATGTTCGGGGCGCTGATTGTCCCAAAACCTATTTTTGACTTCATGGTAAGGGTTAAGACCACCCTATGAATCTTGTAGACAGCTCAGATCATCGATCCGACCACCTCCAAGGTCTCAGAATGGCCCACCGTGGGCATTAGCGTCCGCTCGTGCGTAAAAGGAAGAATCTTGCGTGTTCTTGGTGGGGCCCACTTTAGCTGACATTTGAGAGATCTACACCGTCCACCGGATTCAGCTAAAAAAACCTGTCAGGAGTGGACAGTTTTTGACTGATTTCGGTGTGGCCCACTAGAGTTTCTATTCTACCGTCCAATCTTCATCTGCATGTAGACCTCTGATGTGTGCGTGTATGGGAATACGTGGACACCATAGCTAGGGTCTTTCTCACCGTTCGAAAACATTGGATGGTTTAGATTACCCATTCGGACAAAGGAGGTGGGCCACTGAGATCACACTCCCTCGGACGTTCGCGAACAGGGATCGCGTACTCTTATGTTGGATCTTAGTGGAGTCATCATTCAGGTTTTAATGAGAAATCCACTCCGTCCATTTGATTCCCATAGAAAAATTAGGCAGGAAAGGTGGAATTTTTTCAAGTTTAGAGTGGCCTATTGTACCAGATCTTCTTACCATCCGTTCTACCTTTGGACGATCAAAAACTGATCTCTGATGCCTTTTGAAATTTAGCCACCTAGTCCATGGTAAGTGAGGCCTTTTAGGTCTGATAGACGGTTCGGATCTGACCTTTGATATACAGTGGTGGCCCACAAAGATCCATCTGCAAGTCCCTGTGCGACCACTGGAAGGAAAAAAAATGAGATTTCTGTTTTTAGGAAGGAGCTTGGTCAAGAGACAGTTTAACTGTCTTTTTGGCACCGTTGCTGGGGACTGACGGTTGAGTTTCTGAAATTAACTAGTTTTAGGATTAGTTTAAGATTAGGATCTTTCTAACTATAGGTTTAGGTTTTTCTGATTTTTAGAAACTAACCTGTTTTCCTATTTTGTAGGATCCTGACATAAACTTATAATTTGGTAATCCCTTTTTAATTCTTCTATTTTTTTTCTTTTCTATTTTTAGAATTAGGGTGTGAATTTTAGAAATTTTCTAATTGTACTATTCCTCTACTTTTAGGAATTAGTTTATTTTTAGAAACTTTCCTCTTTTGTTTTTAGAAACTAGGTTAGTTATTTTCCTTTTTAGAAACTCTTTCTAATTTTAGAAACTAACTCATCTTTCCTTTATGTTATTTTTAGAAACTTTCTAATTCTAGGCTTTCTTTTAATTTTAGAAATTTTCTATGTTCTAATTTTAGAAATTCTTTCCTTTTTAGAAACTAACCTTCTATTTCAATTGTAGGAACTTTCTAACTTTAGACTTTGTATTTTAGAAACTAATTTCTTTTGTTTTCTTTTGCAGGATCTTAATATAGGAATCTCTAGTCTGGTAGCATCTTTCTAACTTCTCCTCTTACTTTCTATATTGCTGTAGAATTTTGCTTTCTTATAGGATTAGAGATAGGGTTCTACTATGGAAGCGTGGGTACGTGTATATGCTGAAATGGATAAGAGATATTAGGGAATGCCTGAGAGTTGTGGAATTCAACATATACCTCAAGATTTTTCTCCATCGAGAATAGACATTGAGAACCAACTAGAACGTTATATTTCATCGGTTAATAGGGTCGTATACAATCGTAATTATGGGAATGAGGATTATTATCAACCTTCATATTCTCCCATGTATGATCAATATGACTATAACGAGTGGAAACATCAAAATTGGGAAAATGAATCAACAACATGTTATAATGATTATTCTCTTGGATACGCTACCTTTGAGATCCAACCAGAAATGATCCAAGAGAATTCATATCAGCATAATATTTTTTTAGCTTGTCTTGTGAAAATTAGAAAAGCAATGCAAACACTCAATTCGCACCTCGAAAGGATAGAGGAAGCTTGCTCATCCCAACCACAACCCAATCTAGAAATACAATGCGAGGAAAGTGATCCTCACTCGCTTTTGAAAAACTCTGGAGTTTGGAATGAAGAGTTGAATTACGTTAACGAGCATGTGGTTCAATTTTCCAATGAGTAGATCTCAATGACTATCCAAAGAAATGAGGAAGAGACATGGTTGTCTTTCAAATATAATGATGATGACACTCTTTCCTCACAGGACACACTAGATTTCAATGATGAAGAAGATGTTAGCTTATGCGAACCTCAACCCATTCTAGGTGTAGAATGTGAGAAAAGTGATCTCATCCCAAATGTGCACTGCACTGAACTAAAATATGATGAATATTGGGACGACGATCCTAAATGTGCAGTTACAATTCCTCTGGAATCCATCTCAACTTTGGTTCAGGTCAATGATCAAGACGTACACGAAGTGGTTGGTCATAATGAGCCACTCCCCTTACTTGACATGTCTGATTTAAAGGTGGAGGATGAGCCCTTTACAACCGACCCTTCTAACTCTTGTGAAACATGTTTGGACCACTCCTCTGAATCGAATGATGATGTGATTGAGGAGAAGGACGAGTTGCTCACCACGATCCTGGAATTTAAAACCACTCAGTTGAGGCTATCATCTGAGTTGTACATGTTTGACAATTCAATGCCTTGATTGAGTAATTTCAATAAACAGAGTGATCACATCAATACTTCACCTATTGATCTTCAATCTGTCTGCGCAGGACTAGAGCAAGAGAGCGTACCTCCATCCACTTTTAAGGACGATGGATTCTTTTAGCAGATTATCACAAGCTCCAATATGGAAAATAAGTCACACTCAACTGAACTTTTCAAGTCTTGGGATTGCTTGGTACACTTTACAGTTTCAAACGATCAGATGTTAAAAGACAAAGTGGATGCCTTGTGAGACAACATCTCGGTAGTCTGTAAGTGTTATGATTTCATATCCCTTTAATTGTCAAATTTTGTGGTGCCAAAACCTATATCTATGTCTTGTATATCTTGTGTTTTATGTTTGAAGTCTATTCATTGCAATCAAGACATATCAAGACATCGCATTTCAAGACAAGATCTTAAAAGAAGAAAGTTTTCAAGTCTTGGATGAAGAAATCAAGAATAGAAGTTTTCAAGGTTGCATGTTCAAGGTTTGATCAAGTTCAAGTTTACTAGAAGACTTTGTCAAGTCAAGATCAAGCTCATGAAGGCCTACTACAAGTTTTGAATATTCATAAGCTTCTCTTAAGGGTCATCTGAGTGTATAGACTTTCAATGTCCATCTCACTTTTAAGGTTTATTTGACCTTAGATTGAGCTTAGGATGGGCTTTACTGTAGGTCATTCCGGATACATAACTCATATATTTTTATATGCTTGTTTGGAGTGTTCTAAGACCATCTTAGGGACTTTAAGACTAGTCCTAGCTTTGCTACGACCAGTTTTAAGTTTTTTAGGACCAGTCCTAGGTAGTTGAAGATTTTCGGATCTTTCTAGCTGTCCTACGACCAGTCCTATGAGTTCTACGACTCATCCTTCGACCGGTCGTAGCCCTACGACTCAAACTCCAACAACTATTTTTGGAGTCCTACGACCGGTCGTAAGTGTCTCACGACTAGTCGTAGGTGACCTACGATCGGTCGTAGACCACCCAGGACCAGTCGTGGAACTAAAAATCTTATCCCGCGAAAATCTTTCGAAAATCTTTGATGTTACGACCAGTCCTAGATTCCTAAGACTAGTCGTAGACGGGATTTTTCAGTCTATAAATTGAGCACGAACTTCAGAGTTTTAGCACTTCAAATCAATTCTATTCAAGCATTCTTTAGGCTATTCTCTGAGATAAGTTTGTGTTTATTTTAAGCTACATTGTGCTTATTTAATATTCCTTTTGTTAGCTTATTTTTATTTGATTTTGATCTACATTCCAATCTTATTAGAAAATGGAAATTTCTGATATTCCTTCTTCTTGGATTCAAAATCAAATAGATCTAGCCAGTTTGATCTAAAATCAATTAGACTTAGAACCATTCTTAAAGTGAGTATTGGACTTTGAATGTCGAATCGAACTTCTACTCCGATTGGTTCTACCGGGCTTCTTCAAAAGGTGATTCAGGTATTTTACATATTTTGTAATTTACTTTCTCTGACTTTTGTTTGAGATTCGCCAGAAAAATCTCATTGTAGTGGTTATCTGAGGAGAGCCAGAAAACTCAGATTGTGGGGTTTTTGGATTGTGTAAGCCCGAGATCAAAGACACAATTGTGAAGGTTTTAGGTGATCCTGTGAAACCTATTTTGATAGTGCATGCTAATATCCCCTGTGTGAGGATATTAGGAGTGGAGTAGCAATCTGTGTGGCTGTTGGATAACAGTTGGTGTACACACAGACGAACCACTATATATCGTTGTGTTGTGGATGTGCTTCATTCTTTCATTCCTTTATTCATTCAGTTTTGTGGTTTGCGTTTGTGGATGAATGTTATAATCACTTCAAGCAAGTGTGGATGAATGTTGTAATAACTTAGGATTTATTTTCCACAAGTTATTTTGATTTCATTACTTATTATTCCTCTTTGGTTTGTGATACAAAGGACGTTCTAGAAATAAGGTTGTCCTACCTTAAACCTCTAGTTTTTGGTGTAAGGTTGTCCTTAGAACTGATAAAGTATCAATCTCTTTATTTTAGGCTATTGTGATTGTTTTATATTCAGCATTGTACTTTATATCTTTTATTATTCCGCTGTTATTAGTTTTATTTGGCATTGCCCTATTCACCCCCCCTCAAGGGCATATAGCTAGGCCCTTTCAAGTGGTATCAAAGCCTAATAGCTCGTGCTTATTGTTTATTTATTGGATTTATTTCCTGAGCTAACGATCTAAGCTATATTAAGATGTCAAATTTTGATAGCCAATCAGTCACTAGGCCACTACCCTTTAATGGCACAAACTATGCCTATTGGAAAGCCAGGATGAGGATCTTCCTCAAATCCTTGGATGAAAGTGTGTGGCTGGCCACAGTGAATAAATGGAACCCTCCTATCACTAAAGTTGCTAATGACAATGGTTCAAAATTTATGAAAGTAACGGTTTATTCTCTTTGGACCACACTTCAGAAAAGTGAAAGTAGTGCTAATGAAAAAACACTAAATGCAATTACTTGTGCATTATCACCAGATGAACTCAAAAGAATCATCTCTTGTGAAAATGCAAAACAAGCATGGGATATATTAGAAATGACACATGAGGGTACATCTATTGTAAAAAAAATTTAAAGTCCAACTCCTCACAAATAAATTTAAAGAAATTCATATGGAGGAGAATGAGATGTTTATGGACTTCTACACTAGATTGAATGACATTGTGAACTCTATGTGGGGTCTTGGTGATAGAATCTCAGACAGTAAAGTGTGCGCAAAAATACTACGTTCACTTCCTGAACGGTTCAATTCTAAAGTGACTGCGATTCAGGAACTTCATGATACGGATACCATGAGGGTTGAGGAATTAGTTGGTTCACTTCAAACCTATGAGTTATCCTTTAAGGCTCCTAAAGGAAAATCAATAGCTCTCAAATTATCTAAAAATATTTCTCAAGAGAGCACTTCGGATTCAGAAAATACCGAAGATGATATGACACTTTTAGCAAAAAGGTTTTATAAAATTTTCAAAAACAAGAAAAAAGTTGATTTTCAAAAATCAAATGATAAGAGACGATCTAAACCTGGAACTCGTAAATCCTTGAAAGATAGTCAATGTTACAACTGTCAAGAGTATGGGCACTTATCTAACAAATGTCTTAAAAAGGACAAATCAAAAAGGAAAAGCATGATGGCTACTTGGGATGAATCATCTGATTCTGAATCCTCTTCTAAATCAGAAGATTCTGAAACTGAGTCGGGCGATGGTGTTAAAGCCCTTATGACTCTAGCCAAGATCACCTATTCAGATCATGATGATATATCTAGTGAAGAAAATCTGAATAGTGATTGCGATAATGAAGATGATCTTCAAGATGCTTATAATGCCCTTTATAAAGAGAGTTGTAAAATTGCTGTCAAGCTTAAATTATAAAAAGAAAAATTTTCTAAGCTTAAGGAAGATTATGAGTCTCTTGTCTTAGAAAAGTCTCATATTTCTGATTCTTTTGAAAAAATCAAAAATGATTTAGATTTCAAAACCTCCCAAATTGAAGATTTGAAATCCGAAAAAGTGAAACTCAAAAATGAGGTAGCTTCTCTTCTGAGTTTGAAAGACACATGGAGATATGCCCAAGGTGATCCGAAATTGAAAAAATTATTATCCGGATCAAGAAAATGTGGCGATCGATCCGGGTTGGGCTATTTTAAGAATACATCTCCTAAACAAAAGAACACTGCTCCTAAATTTGTAAAAGGAGAGTCTTCAAACTCAAAAGAAAAGAATACTTTTCAAGGTTTTTCTAAAAATTCAAAAACTTTTCAAAAACCTAAAAGTAGCCATGTCAACTTTAATTTTCAAAACCGAAATCAATTAGATGAAAAAATAATTGATCTTCTCAAGGAGCTATTAAAGTTGAACTCTATAGGTCATTCCTACAACAATAGATAGAAAAAGACCATCTATACTCCTAAACCCAAAACAGTTATGAAATGGGTTCCTAAAGTTGCCAGCTTGGTTGCCCACACTGCTTTCAAAGCAACAAGCCATTCAAAGTGGTACCTAGATAGTGGTTGCTCCAGGCATATGACAGGTGACAAAGCTTTATTCACCAATCTTAAGGATATGACTGACGGGTCAGTCACATTTGGTGATGGAAACAATTGTAAGATTATTGGCCAAGGTACGGTTCAACTTTATAACCTTCCCTTATTTAAGAATGTCTTATATGTTGAGGGTTTAAAACACAACCTATTAAGCATTTCTCAGATATGTGATAACAACCATAGTGTAAAGTTTTCTAATCAAGGTTGTGAGATAGTTAATAAAAAGGGTTTTGTTATATTAACTGGTCGCAGAACTTCTAAAAACTGCTACATCGTTAGTGATGCTAGCTCATCTACTTAATCATGTTACATGGTCCATACCGATGAGACTGAATTATGGCATAAATGCCTTGGACATGTACACTATCGGAACTTATTTAGATTGAGCAAAAGAGAACTAATTAAAGGTCTACCTAAATTGTAAAAAGTAAACAAAATATGTGGTGAATGCCAGTTGGGCAAACAGATTAGGAGCTCTCATAAGAAAGTGAACTCCAATACCACATCTAAACCACTCGAGCTTCTCCATATGGATCTTATTGGACCAACCAGATCAGAGAGTCGAGGAGGCAAAAAAATACATCTTGGTTATCGTAAATGACTATACCAGATTCACTTGGGTATCATTCTTAAAAGATAAAACCGAAACCCTGGATGAAGTGAAAAGGGTCATCAAACGAATCCAAAATGAAAAAGGTTCTCATGTTAGTAAGATCCGTAGTGATCATGGATCTGAATTCGAAAACAGTAGTTTTGAGAAATTCTGTAGCGATCAGGGAATATCACATGAATTCTCAGCGCCCAAAACACCGCAACAAAATGGTATAGTTGAAAGGAAAAATAGAGTACTTCAGGATATGGCTAATGTTATGTTGAATAACATGTAACTCTCTAGAAATCTTTGTGCTGAAGCAGTTAATACCGCATGCTATATTACTAATCGGGTTTATACCAGTAAATCTGATAATAAGACTGCTTATGAATTATGGTTTGAAAAGAAACCTACTGTCAAATACTTCAGGTTTTTGGCAGCAAGTGTTATATTTTACGGGATCGTGAAAATTTGGGTAAGTTTGATACGAAGAGTGACGAAGGAATTTTTCTTGGTTATTCTTTGAACAGTCGAGCTTATAGGGTTCTAAATAAGAGAACTGATGTGATTCAAGAGTCCATCAATGTAGTCATTGATGATCATTTGAATACACCAGCCCCAAGTTCAGATGATGATGAAGCTCTTATTATTGATAATCTAGATATCTCATCAAGTCAAAAAGAATCTGAACCAAGGACTGTTAAAGATCATCCAACCAATCAAATACTTGAAAATCCTCTCACTGGAGTTTGTACTCACAAATAACTTGAGAACATATGTAATTATGTTTGTTTTACATCTCAAATAGAACCGGTCAACATAAAAGAAGCACTTTCTGACGAAAATTAGATAGTTGCTATGCAGGATGAACTTAATCAATTTGTTCGTAATGATGTCTGGTATCATGTTCCTAGACCTAAAGATAAAAACATTATTGGAACAAAGTGGATCTTTAAAAATAAGTCTGATGAACTCAGAAATATTATACGAAACAAGGCTAGACTGGTTGTACAAGGGTACACTCAGATTGAAGGCATCGATTACAATGAAACTTTTGCTCCAGTCGCTCACCTTGAGTCAATCAGACTTTTTATTTTCATCGCATGTTTTAGAAAATTTAAAATCTATCAGATGGATGTAAAGAGTGCTTTCTTGAATGACGATTTACATGAAGAAGTGTATGTTGAACAACCTTCAGGGTTTGAAGACCCTAAGTTATCTGACCATGTATTTCATCTCAAAAAGGCTCTCTATGGTCTAAAACAAGCACCCAGGACATGGTATGAAAAATTGACTAAATTCTTACTTAGTCATAGCTTTCAAGTAGGTAGTGTCGATAAGACGCTTTTTGTT
This sequence comes from Magnolia kwangsiensis, assembly GCA_037074715.1. Taxonomy (NCBI): domain Eukaryota; kingdom Viridiplantae; phylum Streptophyta; class Magnoliopsida; order Magnoliales; family Magnoliaceae; genus Magnolia; species Magnolia kwangsiensis. Next base: position 20,274,954 of record CM073582.1, read on the forward strand.
AAAAAGAATAACAATGATATTTTGATGATTCAAATATATGTTGATGATATTATTTATGGATCTACTTGTTCTAACATGTCTACTGAGTTTGCAGAGTTAATGAAATCAAGGTTTGAAATGAGCATGGTTAGCAAACTTAACTATTTCCTAGGGTTGCAAGTAAAACAACAACCCGATGGAATTTTTATTTCTCAGACCAAATATGCTTCAAACTTGGTTAAAAGGTTTGGATTTGAGAATGGTAAGAACTTTGATACTCCTATGAGTACAACATTAAGACTCTTAAAAGACTCTTCAGGTAAAGATATAGATCCTAAATTATATCGCAGTATGATTGATAGTTTGTTATATCTTATTGCTAGTAAACCTGATATCGCATTTAGTGTTGGTATTTGTGCGAGATATCAGTCTAATCCTAAGGAATCACATCTTATTGCTGTTAAACGGATTATTAGATATGTCGCAAGTTCTATAAATTTGGAAGTTTGGTATCCTTTTGATACTAATGTTCAATTAGCTGGGTATTCAGATGCTGATTGGGCCAAAAATATTGATGATAGAAAATCAACCAGTGGTGGTTGTTTTTACATTGGAAATTGCTTAGTTTTTTGGTTCAACAAGAAGCAAAGCTCAATATTGCTCTCTACTGCTGAGGCTGAATATATTACAGCTGGATATGCATGTACTCAACTAGTTTGGATGAAACGCATGCTTAGCGATTATGGAATTAATCAAGATTTAATGATCTTACATTGTGATAGTTCCAGTGCTATAAACATTTTCAAAAACCCAATCCAGCATTCACGTACTAAGCATATTGACATTAGGTATCATTACATTCGTGAGTTGGTTGAAGAAAAAGTTATTTCATTGGAATATATACCAACCGAAACTCAACTTACTGATATATTTACTAAACTGCTCGACAAAAGCAGGTTTAATAAATTGAAATTTGATCTTGGTATGTGCATCTTACATTGAATATTCTTGCTTGTATGTATCATAGTGTATTATATTTCATATTATAATTGTTTGAATTTTAAATTTTTTTTATTAAAAATGCATTTTTGGTCGTTGCTCTACCGGTCGTGGTTGTACACGACCAGTCGTGGTTTGACCGGTCGTGAACTACACTCGACCGGTCGTGGATCTCGTGAATGTGATATAATTTGAGGAAAATTCCCTTCTTCTTCATTTTCACTCCCACCTACGACGAGTCGTGGCTCGACCAGTCATAGGATTTCTAGTTTTTCTTCAAGGTAAGTCCTATTTCATCATTTTTTTTGAAAATTCATGATCTCTATGCTTTGATTTGTTCATAGTATAGCTTAATTTCATCTCTTGTTGAGTTTTTCAAGGGTTTCCTCTCTATTTGCTGATCTAGAGAAAACTCATCTTTCTTTTGTGCATCTTGCTTGCTCTTTGTATATCTTTTTGAATATGGATTCTAGAGGAAAAAAGAAAACATCCCGTGGTCCATCTTCATCCAGATCTGCACCGATAACTAAACGGCACCTTCGGTCACCCGAAGATGATACTTAAGATGTACGGGATTTGCGTGTCCGTAACATTATCGTTGAGCATACCGTTGATCTAAATCACATTGCTCCATATGGTATCATTCTCCTTCTTGAATCTGTAGGCTGGAATAACATTTTTCTTTGGGGTGGGTCTGTATACCAGTCCATTGCTCAATCAATGGTAGCATGCATCTCAGATTTTTCTCTTGATAATTTAACATTTTCAATCGATACTAGAGAAGGAAAATTTGAAGTAGACCGTCATTTGATATCAGGTATTATGGATATACCTGTTAATGATGAAGGAATACTGATTCATACTTTATACGACAAACCTTCAGAATCGAAAAAACGCATGTTAACCAGAGATTTATACAAAATTGATGCGTATTGGACTCACAAAGGGAATGCTCTCCCTGCAAAGTATTTGTTACCCAGTTATAGAATATTACATCATTTCTTCATTTCCAATGTATATCCTCGGTCTGGTAATAAAATCGAGTTGACTTCTTTCATGGTTCGTGTGTTGTATTCTATTGCTTCTGGAACCAAGGTTTGTCTTCCTTCTTTGATTTGTCATTCTATTATTTAATTTCGTTTCCATCCGGGTCATAGTGATATTCCATTTGGTTATCTTATGACTGTTTTAGCCACTCACATGCTTGTCGATAAACCTGTTAATGAGGCACCAATTCATCATCTTATTTTCAACAATGCCAATCTTAATAAGATGAAATTGGATCTGCTCCCTGGCCAATTTGATGAAGCTGGTGTTAGTGGTGTTGGTGGTGATGGTGGTGATGCTGGAAACAAGGAGGAAGCTGGCGATCTTCCACAACAAGATGATAATATGGATGACATATTTGATGATATAGAAACTGATTCACCTAATGATCCAGATTATGATCCTTCTGGTTTTGATGCATGCCTTCGTGCATTGGAGGCAAAAGTTGATAATATGAATATAGCCCATGACATGAGATTCAAGTACATGTGAAAATATCTTCATCGCATAAATAAGGGCTTATACCAGATTGATCCAACTATCCCTGCTCCCTCCTCTGGATCAGATTAAGTGAATTATCTTCTAGATAGTTTCACATTATCTTTGTATTTTGGATATGTATTATGGATTATGGTTTGATAACATTGTCTTTTATTTTGGATATGTATTATGGATTATGGCTTGACACTTCAGGTTTATTTTATGTCCTTTCATATCACCTTCTCATTATTTGCTCTCTGTGTTCTCCTTTCTATTGTTCCTTTCCCTTGTCATTTTGTGACAAAAAGGGGGAGTAGTAAGCATTGCTAAAAGGGGAGTAATACGGATAGGGGGAGTAAATTTGTTTGTATTGATTGAGAAGGATATGTGGATTGAAGTCTTGAGGTTTTCATGTTGTGTACTGATTATATGAGCAATACTCGTATTACTCAGGAGGAGTAGAGTATTTTATGATTTCATGACTTATCATTCCTTATTATCTTTGATGCTATGTGTTTTGTCACAAATTTGACAAAGGAGGAGATTGTAAGTGCTATGATTTCATATCCCTTTAGTTGTCAAATTTTGTGGTGCCAAAACCTATATCTATGTCTTGTATATCTTGTGTTTTATGTTTGAAGTCTATTCATTGCAATCAAGACATATCAAGACATCGCATTTCAAGACAAGATCTTAAAAGAAGAAAGTTTTCAAGTCTTGGATGAAGAAATCAAGAATAGAAGTTTTCAAGGTTGCATGTTCAAGGTTTGATCAAGTTCAAGTTTACTAGAAGACTTTGTTAAGTCAAGATCAAGCTCATGAAGGCCGACTACAAGTTTTGAATATTCACAAGCTTCTCTTAAGGATCATCTGAGTGTACAGAATTTCAATGTCCATCTCACTTTTAAGGTTTATTTGACCTTAGATTGACCTTAGGATGGGCTTTACTATAGGTCATTCCAGATACATAACTCATATATTTTTATATGCTTATTTGGAGTGTTCTAAGACCAGTCCTAAGGACTTCAAGACCAGTCCTAGCTTTGCTACGACCAGTCTTAAGTTTTTCAGAACCAGTCCTAGGTAGTTGAAGATTTTTGAATCTTTCTAGCTATCCTACGACCAGTCCTGGACATACTACAACCAGTCTTGTGAGTTCTACGACTCATCCTTTGACCAGTCGTAGCCCTACGACTCAAACTCCAGCAACCATTTTTGGAGTCCTACGACCGGTTGTAGGTGTCTCACGACCAGTCGTAGGTGACCCACGACCGGTCGTAGACCACCCAGGACCGGTCGTGGAACTGAAAATCTTATCCCGCAAAAATCTTTCGAAAATCTTTGATGCTACGACCAGTCCTAGGTTCCTAAGACCAGTCGTAGACGGGATTTTTCAGTATATAAATTGAGCACGAACTTCAGAGTTTTAGCACTTTAAATCAATTCTATTCAAGCATTCTTTAGGCTATTCTTTGAGATAAGTTTGTGTTTACTTTAAGCTACATTATTCTTATTTAATATTCCTTTTGCTAGCTTATTTTTTTTGATTTTGATCTACATTCCAATCTTATTAGAAAAGGGAAATTTTTGATATTCCTTCTTCTTAAATTCAAAATCAAATAGATCTAGCCCGTTTGATCTAAAATCAATTAGACTTAGAACCATTCTTAAAGTGAGTATTGGACTTTGAACGTTGAATCGAACTTCTACTCCGATTGGTTCTACCGGGCTTCTTCAAAAGGTGATTCAGGTATTTTACATGTTTTGTAATTTACTTTCTTTGATTTTTGTTTGAGATTCGCCAGAAAAATCTCATTGTAGTGGTTATCTGAGGAGAGCCAGAAAACTCAGATTGTGGGGTTTTTGGATTGTGTAAGCCCGAGATTAAAGACACAATTGTGAAGGTTTTAGGTGAACCTGTGAAACCTATTTTGATAGTGCATGCTAATATCCCCTGTGTGAGGATATTAGGAGTGGAGTAGCAATCTGTGGCTATTGGATAACAGTTGGTGTACACACAGGCGAACCACTATATATCGTTATGTTGTGGATGTGCTTCATTCTTTCATTCCTTTATTCATTTAGTTTTGTGGTTTGTGTTTATGGATGAATGTTGTAATCACTTCAAGAAAGTGTGGATGAATGTTGTAACAACTTAGGATTTATTTTTCACAAGTTATTTTGATTTCATTACTTATTATTCCTCTTTGGTTTGTGATACAAAGGACGTTCTACAAATAAGGTTATCCTACCTTAAACCTCTGGTTTTTGGTGTAAGGTTGTCCTTAGAACTGGTAAAGTATCAATCTCTTTATTTTAGGCTATTGTGATTGTTTTATATTCAGCATTGTGCTTTATATCTTTTATTATTCCGCTGTTATTAGTTTTATTTGGTATTTCCCTATTCACCCCCCCTCTAGGGCATATAGCTAGGCCCTTTCATTAGTCATCACTGACCAAGAGAACCATTATTCTGAAACCCTCTCTTCCCCTGATCCTAAATGTCTACCAGTAAAGGAAGAGGAGCTGAAAATTGAACCGAAGTTTAGAACTTCGGAATGTGTTGAGAGTACATCACTTCTTAAGAAGTTTTCTAAACTTTATTTACTTGTAGTCTTTAATTCACCATGCGATACTAACATTGAAACTTCTTCTGTCACAGGTAAATTGTATATATTATGAATATCTCAAACAATTCAATGAAAGATTTCTTATGAGGTACATAAGTCTCTTTGGAAAGTTATGCTCCAGGGTACCCCAGCCTATTGCAAAAAGGGCTTTTGGATGGTCCTGTTGAGGAACTTACTGAGAAAATTATCAAAATATTGGCCGGAAGCGGAACCTTACGGCATGATCAATTCAATGGTTGTGACTGTAACATCCTGAATTTTTCACTGTTTTGGATTTCCAAATCCTTGATTTTTTTTTTAATTAATTAACTTATAACATCACTTAATGACAATTAATACTCAATGTTAGCTTATACATGAGTGGTCCAGTCTGGTCACAATCAGACCGCGTGCAGGCCATCAAGTTAGATGATTGGTTTGAATTCGGCGACAGCTTGTGCAAGCCGTGCAGCAGCCGAGGAAGGTCAAAAAATTATAAAACTTAAGGGAACAATAAATCTCACTGGGCTTGTGGTCCATCGCGGACCACGGACTCATTGGACACCCAGAAACTAATTATCCAAGCCGTTCCTATAGCACTGGTCAACCCACCTAAGGCCAGAGTTGAAATCTGGCACTAGTAAATGAAACTGAGACTCCGGGCTTTTCATCCATTAGATTTCTTTTAAATTTACGGTGAAGGTCTAATGTAGTGTCCTACGCTCGTCCACAAAATCTGAGACCCGATCATGGCACGGTGACCATCGATCGCAAATCAGACCCGTGTGACCAAACTCCATATTCGATCATTCTCAAAATTTTCATGGCCCTTCATCGGGCCATAGATCACCTATCCTATAATTTTTATGGCCAAGGGGCCACCAGAACTGCCCCAACGACCGGAATGGTCCCACAGGGCCATTTAAAGATCGGAACTGTATGATAAAATCCCATATTCGTTTATTCATTTGATCCCAAACTTTACATGAACCCTTGTTGGGCCGTGAGACATCTTCCCACCAAATTTGGTGGCCAAGGGGGTGTTAGGGTTGCCCCAAATTCAATAGGGAGTCTTGGAGGGCCATTGTGGGCATTTGAAGAAACTTAAGGCCAAGGGGCCCAAGTCTAGCAAATAAATCCCTAACCCTTATCCCATAACTCCCCCACCACCATCATTGCCAAGGGAGTAAAGAGAGAGAAAAGAGAGGAAAGAGAGAGTGAAGTCGAGCAAGGTGGACCCTAAATCAAGGTGTAGCCCAAGGAAATTGAACCCCATAACTCCCTACATCTTCTCCAAGAAGAATCCTTCATCCTCGACTGCCTTTTTCATTCCGTTGATCATCTAAGTAAGATTCATCACCCATTTTTGTTGAAACTCATGTGATTGAGAAGGGATTAACATGGATTTCTAGCATGCAAATGCTTGTTTTAGGAATTCCGGTCGATCGACCATAAGCCCTCATTCTTAGTTCATTTTCTAAGTCTCCAATGATCCTAGGTGCGGACTATTAATCTTAGGTGGCCTAGCACCACTTATATCATGAGTCTAATGATTTTTTCTTGCTTGGATTAGACAATTGTAGAATCTAGAGAGACCCTAGGATTTGGGTGATTTGTTTGGAGATGTATGAAATTGTATGTTGTATATTGTTCTTATGATGTTATTTATACCGCTCACATGATTAAGTTGTAGTGGATGATTGTATACTCATGTGTTGCATGATCTTCTCATGTGTTATTGCTTATGACATGTATGATGCTTTGCCCTTGTGCATTTTCATTCCTTGAAGTGTTTCACTTCCTCACTAATCCACACGACTCACACACACACACCTTATTTATGATAATGTAACATGTTTGTTAGGAATGTTTGAACTATATGATAGAATGTATGCAACATGCTACTGTAGGCTAGTTGATAACCCTGATGTTGGCATGCTATGAATCATTATCAACCCTTGATTGAGTAAGAACTTGAGGTGAGACGATAGTCCCATTGGTTGGACTATTCTAAGACTAAACTCGTGAATTGGATGGATGCGTATGGGCGGCAGTAGTTTGACTACATGGGTCTCTTGTACTCGATGTCGCTCGTCAAGTGCTCACCTGACTCGTGTGGTCTGGCCTAATTCCTGTCAATCCTGATTGTTAACCATGTTTGCTCACACATGCATGGAACCTGGAACACCCTACAACCGTTGTAGCCCATTAATAACCATTTGACTCTGATCCACTGTCCCGTGAGCCAGACATGGTGGAATGGGACACTGTGTCCGAGCTGTCAGCCTACGCTGGGGTGACGCACCTCCCCGTAGTGACCGCGAGTGATCCCTTCCTCTCGGCACTCCCTATGTGCTTGGAGTCGGGGATGAAGAACCTGACGGGATCAAGGATCGTGAGATCACGACCTCACGCATTGGAGGGTCTTGGCCTCGCAACCAGTTTAAGGCATTGATACGTGTGGTGTATCAGATTTCCCAACCTTCTGGATGAATGGACTTAACTAATAACTCGGCTAACACGATCGCATTGCATCGCATTAGTTAGGGTGGTGACTCGGAAGTCGAGGTCACTCTGAGGGAGTGTTGTCATATGCGATCGTAAGATGGAGTCGCTTGAGGGAGCGTTGTGGCGAGGGCATGCATCATATCATACACCATGCATACACATTATCAATATTAGTTTAGTATCTATGAATGTTGCCTTTCATTAAATTCATGCTATAACTGCTGCCTGTTAAAAGTTAAGACTAATAGCACCCACTGAGTTGACCACTCACTCCCACTCTGGGACGGTGTTATAAAATACCAACCAGACTCGTCCGTAGATGCAGGTGATGCAGATTATGTGGAGACTGGCGATGCGAGCTTCGAGGAGGAGGATGAGTTCTCCTACTTTCAGATGATAAGTGGGTCTCCATCGGATCAGTAGGCGAGGCATTGGATCGCTGAGTAGCAGACTCATCCTTATTCTTTTGGGACGTGATATTTTTATGAATTTTGTGGGGCAATGCCTTGGGCGACCCTTTTATATTCCTTTGGACTTGTATATGTACATCCCTTTTATTCCAGTAGACTAGTTGTAGTTAAGTTTCTTGATCCAAGTAATTCCAAATTGCACAATTAAACTTGATTAATCATAAAATTATAAAAATTGATGATAGCTGACACTCGGGAACTCGGGAGTCGAGTGTATGCACGACCCCTGATTTCCAGGGCGTTACAGTGAGTAACATTGCTGCAAACCCTCAAGAGACTACAACTCGTCCACTAGGGGCAACCTAGGGGTTTAAAGACTTGTTGCATATGCTAATTGCAATCGAAAGCACCTGCGAAAGTGGTGTTGGTAGGATTTTATTTTTAATATTTTTGTTTATTCTATTGGTTTCTCTCTTGTGTTGACTCACTCTTACGTAGATATCTTTGGAAAGTATTTCTCTCGATTCATTATCCAGGTAATATCTTTCCATCACTTTTCCTTTACTTTTGTTGTCCCATGTGCATTACATGTTTATACCTTTTACATTGAGGACAATGTAGATTTGAGGTTGGGGGTGGGAGATTAGGTAACCTAATCAGTTTTTCTTAGTCTTGAGGAAAAATTGTGAAAAAAATTTAAAATTTTCTGGGAATTCTTGTGAATTCGAAGTGATTTTGATGGATATCCTTGATTTAGAATTTCAAGATAAGTGATGTTGGTAATTTATAACTCTTGGATTCAATATCTGTTAAATTTCACATTAAGTTGAATAGTTAATCCAGAATTAGAAGTTGTAAACATTGATTGAGTCATGGTTTCACATGTTATACCTCGCTTTCACATTAAGGTTTCAGTTTGATATTGAAGGGTTAACTTGGTAATCACTAAGCGTGTAAGGAACCAGCCTGAAAAATCTGCCCATCATGATCAATTGAAGAAAAAGAAAATACCTAAAAAAGAAAAAAGAAAAAAGAAAAAAAATAGATACCTTTGAAAAGGGTTGGGTAAATAATCTTCACTATAGGTTTGCTCCCTATAGGTGTAAATTTAATTCCCCATGGATGATAAGTGAAAAAGGTTTGGGTGTACGGTCTTCACCATAGGTTTGCTCCCTATAGGTGAGGATTTGATTTCCCTTCTTGGTGTTACTTTTAATGAAAAAATCAAAAGCTAGAAAAATGGAAAGATGATTTGTGAGGCAAGTTTTGGTTTAAGATTTGGTTATCATGAATTTTCTTGTTGGTAACCAATGATATCCTGAAATAGAAAAGTGAATTTTAATGATGATAAGTCGAAATTACACTACACACCCATGGAACTTAATGTCTAGAATTTTTCTGATTGATGGATTAATACTTCGAACTTAACTATGAAGTTTACCGTGTGCTCGAGTCCAGGAGATAGTAATGCCTAACATTCATGAATCATAGAATTCTAGGATCTTATTGTTTTTCATAGTGGTGGCCCACAAAGATCCGTTCGCAAGTCCCTATGCAACTGCTGAAAGGAAAAAAAATGAGATTTCTGTTTTTAGGAAGGAGCTCGGTCAAGAGACGGTTTGACCGTCTCTTTGTCGCCGTGCACGGCTAGTGCACTTGTGCACTATGCACACCGAACTCAGGTAGGGTCCACTATACTTCTTGTGAGAGATCTGATCCGTCTATCCCTTTTCTCATATTATTTAAACCATTGGGACTAAAATTGAGGTAGTTCAAAATATCAGGTGGGCCCCAAATTGAAGATTAATGGGCTGATCTATCCGTTGGCCCACTTTCTGAGATCTTCAATGACTGAAATTTAATATGTATGGTTAATTTATGGCCCCCATCACATGTATGAAGTTCCGAGTCAATCAGATGGCGAGAACCCTGTGATCTTGCATTTTGTACCATTTTCGGGCCTTTTTAATGTGAACAACCTGATTTCCCTGGGTCCCTGGCGTGTAAATTCTTCGATCTTGGATCTCTAGAGTCCGTCTCTTGCTCTGGTGACTCTGGAGCGTTAAATCAACACTTTTAATACTCTTTTTCAGTCAACACTCCTAATTACACTCCGCACAAAAACACGATTAAAATATTCCATTAAGCATTGTCATGTTTGTAAATCCATGTAATAACTGGGGTCTAATATGCAATATTTGACCTTCAACACATATAACATGAGAACTATGACTCTTATTACATTACAATCATGACCCTTACCACAATATAACCACGACCCAGGTATGGATCGTGGTTGCCATGTTATATGGGTCGTGGTTTTCATGAGGAAAGAGTCGTGGTTGTCATGAGGTAAGAGTGTGGTTGGCCCGTTTTTCTTTCTTTCCCATTATAAGTTGCGCGCGAGAGAGGAAATCAGATTGAGTACTCGGTTAGGCCCACCTTTAATGTACGTGGTCTATCCATGCCATCCATCCATTTTTCCATCTAATTTAAGGGGTTGAGCCTAAAATTGAAGCATATCAAAAGATTAATTGGAGTATACCATGACCTTAATATGTAGCCTTCGATCCATTTACACTACCAAAAATGGATCATGGTTGTCATGGGTTATAGTTGTCATGTTATATGAGTCGTGGTTGTTATGTTATATGGGTCGTAGTTATCTTGGGTTGTGGTTGACATGTTATATGGATCGTGGTTGTCATGGTCGTGATTGTCATGTTATATGGGTTGTGGTTGTTAAGTGGTAAGGGTCGTAGTTGTCAAGGGTTGTGGTTGTCAAGTTATATGGGTCATGATTGTCATGTTAAATGGGTCGTAGTTATTATATTATATGGGTTGTGGTTCTCATGTGATATGAGTCCCAATTGTCATGTTATATAGGTCATGGTTATAATGTTATGTGGGTTGTGGTTGTCATGTTATATGTTAGATTTGTCTTATTTTTCATATCAAGCCTTAAAACGAACTCACCAAATGGATGAAAGGATTGGATATAACATATACCTCATGATCAGACACACATAACTTGCTGACTTCAATACAATAGCTATATAGCTGGTGTGAGGTACACCAACCAATCCACTTCCTCTAATCCACGTCCGTATCTGGGATGGAAACGGATTAGCTGCTCCCTGCTGTTAACAGCCCCGTGGCTAGTGGTTGGTGCTATGTGGGCACACTATGATGTATGTGTTACATCCATTTTGTTCATCCATTTTTACAGATTATTTTAGAGTTTTATACCAAAAATAAGAGGGATATAAATCTCTAGTGGACCACACCATAAGAAAACAATGGTAATTAGATAACCACTACCCATGACAACCACGACCCATATAACAAGATAATTGCGACCCATATAACATGACAACTGTGATCTATATAACTGCGACCGTATAACAGGATAACTACAACCTATATATAATAGGACAATCGCAATCCATACAACTGCGAACCATATAACAGGACAACTGTGTAACGCCCGACTTTTTAGGACCCGAGTACATGACTCATTTCCTAAAAACCTGAGTGTTAACCTTAAAGGATGGTCAAATTCGAGTATATATATATATATATATTTTAATTATTAGAGTAAACAGATGAGCGTAGAATGGACAAGTAAGCATAAATGGAAATTTCAAATTTCATTTAGAATACACAAGTGGTTGCCCATAATGACTTATACAAATCAATGTCTCAGAATTTAAATAAGTACAAGATTTACACGATTCAATACATGAAGAATAACAGAAAGCATATAAATATAAGCCGCAAGATCACGCAACTCCTCCAAGTAAATATGGTCATGCATCCTTGACAATCGTACCCTACTACTCATTAAGTCTGAACATGCATATCACTTCAGCAACCTGTACTACCTGTATGGTTATATGTTTGATGGATGAGTGACCAACTCAGTATGAATTTTTTTCAAGATTACACACCGCCGCATTAGGTAAGAAATAGTATAAAACATCCAGATAACCAAAACAAAGTAAATACAGTCTTATTAGATGCATGGATGCATGAATGCAATCATTGTCCCAGGTAAAACATCCAGATGGACATTAGGGTCATCACCCATACAATCATCGACCTGGGTAAAACATCCAGACGGTCTGTGCCTTGGGTAAAATATTCAGACAGGCATTGGGCTCGTCACCCGTGAATATAACTAGTCATCAGCGCAACACTCAACGTAATCGCACGGGCGTGATGATCCAAGTCATTATCATAAATCGAATGACTGGTCATTAGCGCAACACTCGGCGTAATCACATGGGCATAATGATCCAAGCTATCGTAATATACCATATATGCATGACTAGCCAAGTCATTATTAGTCCATATACAACCAGCAAGTTTAATAAGCTCAAAGGTCACTACGGAGAGCTCAGAGCCCAACGCAGGCCGACAGGTTGGGCATAGTGTCCCATGACCACCATCCCCGGCCTATGAGACTACCATCTTAGAATGTTTAATGGAAACCCATCGACTAGTAGTCAATCATATTATGGTATATGGGGCTTGCCATCGCATGGTTGCACGATATAAAACATCGAACACATATAGAAAAAATACCAGAATAAAGCCACATAGGCGATATCAAATAAGTCATACAGGAAAATTATTAAAATAAGTTACATAGGGCGAGTGTCAAACTATGCGATAAAAGGCTATCCTTGAAAACTATTAGACACAATAACCCTGGATGGTAGGCCCAGACTAATGGTCAATTTAAACCACCATTCAATATCCACTAAGCCGAAGGTCCATTACATTCATAACTAGTTGGGTTACATCCTAAGTATGAGTGTTCACATATAAGTGGGGGTTTCCCACTGATGTATCAGTTTAAGTTCCATAAGCAATGTACAAATAATCTACATGCATGAATAAAGATGTAGGATAAACATTAAGCATGTAATCTAGCAATTCAATTCCAACGGTTAACACATGTGACTATGAAATGGAGATATCAATTACAAATTTAAAATAAAAACTATAACTTAAGATAATAGGAAAATGGAAAGCTCAAGGGGAAGAATCATCACCTGGGTTTGTAGCTCCTTCATTGAGTTAGTTTTCTACAGCTAGCTGACGGTCCAATACCGTATGTGAGTGTCCTATGATCATTTTCAAGGCAAGAGTTGAATCAATATCAATGAAATGCTCCAGCTGACATCTTAGCTAGGCAGCATGTAATGCCTCGACTTTTCATGACCCGAGTATATGACCCGTGTCCCAAAAACCTGAATGTTAACCTTAAAGGATGGTCAAATTTGAGTATATTTTTTTTCATTCATCAGAGTAAGAAAATGAGCGTAGTGTGGATAAATCAACATAAAGAAAAATTTCATTATCATTCAAATATACAAAAAGCTACCCATAATGACTTATACAAACCAATGTCTCTGAATTTAAACAAGTATAAGATTTATAAGAATTTAATACATGAAGAATAACAAAAAATATATAAATATAAGACACAAGATCACGCGGCTCCTCCAAGAAAATACGGCCTTGCTTCCTCGGCGATCGTACCTTGCTTCTCATCAAGTCTGAACATACATATCATTAAAGCCACCTGTACTACCTGTACGGTTGTATATTTGATGGATGAGTGACCAGCTCAGTGTGAATTCTCCTCAAGATTACACATTACCGCATTAGGTAAGAAATAATATAAAAATATCAAAACAAAACCATGTAAGGCAGGTATCGAAATATGCCACATAGGGCGACTATCAAAACTATATTATAAAGACCATCCATAAAAATCATTGGACACAATAACCCTGGATGGTAGGCCCACATCAATGATCCATCTAGACCACCACTCAATAACCACTAGATCGAAGGTCCATTACAATCACCGTCAATTGAGTTACATCCCAAGTATGGGTGTACATATATGAGTGGGGGTTTTCTACTGATATACTAGTTTAAGTTCCATAAGCATTTCATAAATAATTCATGAACAAATATATATGATGAACATTAAGCAGGCAATATAGCAATTCAATTTCCACCAGCTAACACATGTGATTATAAGAGAGATATATCAATTATAAATCTAAATAAAAACTATAACTTAAGCTAATGAGAAGATAGAAAGCTTAAGGGGAAGAAACATCACCTTATACTTTGAACCGCCTACCAATGTTGCTATAGAATGCGTGTTTCCTTAGAATCATTCCCTATCATAAATCAGGAACTTATACAATTAGATCCAATTTCTATACACTACCTAGGGTTTGGATTACTTTTAGGGTTTTGGTATAGAGTTAGGGCTTCATCCTAGGGTTTAGTCCTAGGAGTTAAATTGTAATACATGTGTAGCTTACTCGATGTAATAATATGATTAGTTGTAGTATAACGTTAATGATATAACTAATACTAGTGACCATGGTAATACTAAGTATTACGATGGAAATAAAATAGGTGTAATCTATTATTATTGATAATATTTTCGAGTGATGGATATTACACTAATATCATTAATGACAATTTTATTTACAATAACTAATATTAGCACAACAACATCCTGATGGCTATTATTATATTAGGTTACTTAGCATTAAACCACGATGAATAATAGTGCTAATAATTTTCAAAACAATTATTACTTTTAACAATGTACCAGTATCAGATAACGTGACACTAACAATCGTTAATGTGAAAATATGTAGTATGTTCTAACGTCAATATTAATCTTTTAAGAACGACAAAATAAAATACTAATAATTTAATAACGATAATTTTTATATGTATTAACCAATATTAGTATGGATGATTTATGGGTTAATTTTATCTAAATTTATTAATCTTAAAAATGATGCTAATAATCACAATGATAATTGAAATGGTTTCAATCTGGAAAGAAAATGCGGGCTCACCTTAGTCGACTCGGTTCAAGTCGAGTTGACTCAGTTCAACACCACCACCCATCTACTCTCTTTCTCTCCATCTCTCTTTCTTCCTTCTTTCCCTTTTCTTCTTCTTTTCTCCTCACCCAAGATCCTACATCAGCAAGTCACTGGACTAACCATAACTGGTCTGACTCGCCCAACTCGACTCAGCGAGTTTCAGCCAAGTCGAGTTGACTCGGAATGGCTCCCTCTCTCTCCTTCCCTATCTTCTTCTTCTCCCTATTTTTCTTTTCTTCTCTTTCTCTTCCTCCACTTAAAACCACAGGCCAGCAGGCCCTTTGGACCGAACCCATGCCCAACTCGGTTTGGTTGAGCTCAACCTGGCAGCCACACGAAAGGGAGATGCCCCTCACACCTTTCTTTTCTTTCTTTCTTCCTTCATCAGATCTGTCAACAAGTCTGCTAGACCAGACAATGTCTGGAGTCGACCAGACTGCACCCAACTCGGTTTGGACTCAGTCTAGAGCCATCGGCCGTCAGGCCTAGCTTGGTGCAGCGGCACAGCCACACCACCCGCACGCCTTCTTCTTATCTCTCTTCTCTTTCTCTTCTTTCTTATTCCTTCTTACTTCTCTCTCTTTCTCCTTTGACCATGGCCAGCAGGGACTCCAACTCTGACCGGGAAATCACCCACAACTGATGCAACTTGGCGTGGCCCGAACGCAGAAGAAGGAGGCGGCTCCAATGGAGGATCTCTAATGAATGCTTCTTTCTTCATTCTGGCAACATGGGATGATTCGTATAGATGTAATGGAGCTCGTAGGCTAAAGATTTCGAAGCTTCAGGGAGGATTAGGTGGTGGGTTCGAAGGTAGAAGTTTTCAGCTTGATTTTGGAAAAACTAGGAAGAATGGCTGCGACTATTATAGAGTTGCCCTAAAGTATTTAGACCACCGGATGAGCAGCAAGTGGTCCGGATCTTCTCTGGCCGAATCTGCCTTCAAAACGGTGGGCAGAGTGGAAACCGGTCGTGGTTTTACAAGCCCTAAACCACCTGATTCAAATAGAGGACTACGATGGCTCGTACGTGGAGGGCTGAGATGCTTACAGAGCTCTTGCACTCGAGCTGCCAGCTCAACGCTGACAATTTCCATTTTTGGAAGAAAATCAACTGCACACCCTGCTGTTGTGGTGGGGTTTGTAAGCACATCCGTGTGTAATACCCGGTGCAACATATATGGCTTGGGTCATCCCTATCCATTCGACAAGATGGACGGTTCAGATTTCTGAGAGTGGGACCAGATGGTGGGCCCCCATCGATGCAAACAGACATCGTCCGTTTGTTTGAAAAGAGTAGGGAGCAGGAAAGGAAGAGGAGAATTTCCCTCTTTTGGAAATTCTCGGTCAAGCATAGATTGACCAGATCCTTTAGTCCAGTGCACGGCTAGTGCACACGCACCGTGCACTCTCAGGGTTGGTGGTGGGGTCGTCCGTGATGTTTAGAGAGAATCCACACCGTCCATCTAGTTTAAGGGCCTAATTAAGGTCATTTTACCGGATATGGATCCAAAGCTCAGGTGGGTCCCGCGGCTCAATTCAGATTGTATTTGTGGGTTTTCTGTTAATCTAATGGTTGGATCTTTCTGACCTTGAATGTTAGCGGTTAAAATGGTCTTAGGGATCGCTTAGTTTGAGAAATAGAGGCTAAATTAGGGGATAAATGACCTGATATGTATTCCACATAATGGATATTATCATTTCTATCATTTCATATATATATATATATATATATATATATATATATATATATATATATATATAGCCATTTTCTTATTTTATTTTTTCTAAAATTGTTGTTGTGGGTCATGTCTATTTATTTGTCCACTCAACAAGAGTTTGAAAAATTATATGAACATTAGTGAAAAAGGGAACAAGGATTCATACATCTGATTTGTATGGCTATACATGTCTTATGTTAAAATGTTAAATTGTCTAAGACATGTTATTTATTATAAATTTTCGTTACCCTTTGTAATAATAATTTTACGATTCGTAACTTATATAATTTATTTTACGAATGTATAAATATAATATGGATTAGATTTGTCTCTCTTAAGAGTCAACAGTTAAGTGACTTAATATTTGAATGAGATCGTATCATATGGTCGGGATTGATAGATTGGGGGCCATTGGATGATGATGCATCAGGTGAGTCACGTGTGTTCTCACACATGTGTAAGTTGGTTAAGATTTCTATAGTAGCACCCGAGTACTTGAAAGTATGGGGTGTTACACAGCGTAGTGATGTTTAGTACTGAGAACTTGGCGGATCTCTCACCCAGGATCTGTGGTCTCTTATTCCAAGACAAACTGGGGGTGGGGGCGATTAGAGAGAGATTACATACATAGCCAGTTGGTTATTGTTTCTTTGGTCATTTCTTTGGTCTTGTCCTTTCGATTTTTCGATATGATAGGTTTTCCCGGGGATCCCCAAAATCAATATTTGATATTATCAATGAAAACTCTCTTCAGTACAAAAAAAAGGAGAGAGTTGAATTAATAAGTCGGCAATTGGATAGGTTGATAAGGGCCCACTGTATATATGGTGAGGCCCATGTGCATTTTGATCTTAGGTGTGGCCCACTGACATTTAGAACTCAGTGTGCGGCCCACTGTGAATTTAAGGTGAGGCCTACTATGGTGTGTGTGCGACTGAACCCAGGCCCACCGTGTGTTGCTTGTCCCGGACCAGGACGTGGACTGCTCAGCCAAAAGGAGGTTTGGTTTCACTCCTCTCATGGCCCATATGAGAACCATCTTTGAGCCCAGCTCGTGGACCATTTGGAGCCTTAGTTTGTGCTTGACCCACGTCTCACTTAAAGGTCGGTTCGGCCCAGTCTTTGGACGGGTTTCAACGTAGGTTGGAGGCCTGCCCTCATCCAAATCAAAACCCATCTGAGGGCCAATTCCAGCTGTGGACATGGTCTATTGAAGGTTTCGTTTCGTCCTACTTCCAGCTCAATGGAGGGGCATTTTTTTAGCTTGTTACAAGGTCTAGGGAGGGTAAGGAGTTACCTGTCTCGAATCAGATGACCCTGCAGAGATGCCACTCTCCTGCACTGGCTCGACTCAGTACAAAATCGAGTTTGCACTCACTCTCTCTCTCTCTCTCTCTCTCTCTCTCTCTCTCTCTCTCTCTCTCTCTCTCTCTCTTCTCCTACAATGGCTACAACGGCCAGCACTGATCCAACTCGACCTGAGTTAGATGGGTCATCTTGGTGTAGTGTGGCACCGAGCTCGCCTTTCTACACTCATTCCCTCTCTCTTTGCCCTCTCTCACTCTTTCTCTCTCTTTCTGCGAGGTTCTGAGTGGGAAACCAGTTGGCGTGAGTTGTCAATTAGGTGTTGGCATGAGTTGTCAATTAGGAGATTATAGGAAAAAAAAATCAAATCAAAGATATTCTAGTCCTGAAAATCTGTATAACTAAGGATAGCGTAGCAAATCTCTCTATAAATGTATACAATACCTTGTAAATCAAAAAAATGAGAAATACACTGAAAGGCAATTCTGACATGGTATCAGAGCCAGTCACGATCTGGCTTGTGTTCACGCTCATCCATTACTAGCATCCAAACCTCCTTTCACCCACCACTCTCTCCTATGACATCCAACATAACACCAACCTAGACGGATGAATCTTCCACCGACCAGATTTTTTCTGAATTATTCACCTCCAAGATGGTTGAAGATCTGTCCAAAGCTTAGGCCCCAACCGTGACCTCTGAACTCGTGGCTCTACCGATTGGCATCAAGTTGGATGGTTCCAACTATGGCTTATGGTCCCAAGTTGTCGAGATGTACATCTCCGACAAAGACAAGTTAGGCTACATCAATGGCGAACTGACCCCGCCATCTCCTACCGATCCGTCCTTCCGCAAATGGCGCACCAACGACGCCATTGTCAAAGGATGGCTAATCAATTCCATGGATCCGACTTTAATCGAAAATTTTATTCATTTTTCCACGACTAAACAGGTATGGGACTCTGCTACCACCACCTATTTTGATGGTGGTGATACATCCCGGGTTTATGATCTCCGACGTCGTATCTCACGTCTCCGCCAAGCAGGTGGATCCCTGGAAAAATACTACACTGACTTGCAAGGTCTTTTGTGTGAGATTGATTTTCGATGTCCAAATCCAATGGAGTGTCCTGCTGACATTCAAAGATATAATAATCTCCTCCAAGAAGATCGGGTCTATGTCTTCTTGGATGGCCTTGACGACAAGCTGGGCAACATCCGCAGTGACATGTTGCAGCTACACCCATTTCCCACCGTGGAGAAAGCTTATGCTCATGTCCGTAGAGAGGCCCTTCTCCAGGTGGTGATGAACGCAGGTGATCATGAACCTCCAAGAGCTGTTCTTACTTTGAGAGGCCTCAAGCTTAGGTTCTCTGGATCGACTCCCTAGCATCATGGAAAATCTGTCTCTAAAGGTCGATCCTCATCTGACAATCTCAAATGTTCTCACTGTGGCAATATGAAGCACACTCGTGACAACTGTTTCCAGTTGCATGGATACCCTGATTGGTGGCACGAACTCCAAGCTAAGAAAAAATGAGATACTATTGGTACGACTGAAGGCATGGGCAAGGCTGCTGTAGCGGCAGCCGAACCTTGTCTCTCTCTAATCCCACCCACCGTCTCCTCCCAACAAGACTTCTCCCTTGTGGATTAAGGTACTCTCTATCTCACCTTGCTTACTCATCGCCAAGATGTTGACCGTGGTGATTGGCTTCTCGACTCTGGAGCCATGGACCATATGACTTTTGATCCAGCGGATCTCTTCACCACTCATCTCCACGGCGCGCTAGCATTGCAAATGCCAATGGGGTGATCTCACTAGTCACAGGGGTTGGATCTGTGACCCTATCACCCTCTCTTCATTTATCCCATACTTTACTTGTTCCCTCCTTGTCTCACAAGTTATTGTCTGTTAGCCAACTTACTACAGAGCTACATTGTGTTGTGTTAATATTTTTTAATTTTTGTCTTATTCAGGATATTCTCACCAAGGAGATAATTGGGCGTGGTACTAAGAAGGGGGGATTATACTACATGGAAGATTTCAGTTCGGGTCGAGCACATCACGTATCTTCTTCGTCTGGCTCCAAGACTCGACAGATTTGGTTGTGGCATCGTCGTTTGAGACACCCATCATTCGGGTATCTATGACATCTGTTTCCTGATTTATTTTCAAATGTTGAGACCTCTGAATTTACTTGTGATACTTGTATTTTAGCCAAGAGTCATAGGGCTACTTATCCGTTAAGTATGAATAAAAGTGATATCCCTTTTGCTTTAATTCATTCGGATGTATGGGGATCATCTCCCTTATTTATTGTCTCTAATATACACTGGTTTGTGATATTTGTTGATGACTGCACCCGCATGACCTGACTATACTTGTTGAAACATAAGGATGAAGTTTTTCAGATCTTTCAGTCTTTTCATGCTATGATTAAGACCCAGTTTTTCGCTCAGATCCGGATTCTCCATTCTGACAATGGTGGAGAATATATTAATCACCACTTTCATGCCTATTTTCAGCATCATGGCCTTATCCACGAAACCTCATGTCCTCAGACCCCACAACAGAATGAGGTCATTGAGCGAAAAAATTACCATATCCTTGAAACTGCCCGGGCTCTCCTCGGCGCATCTGTCTCTACACGACATTGACCCGATGCTGTTACTACTGCTGTCCATTTGATCAACCGTCTTCCCTTAAAAATCTTAAAATTTTGAACTCCATTACAGTCCCTGGCATCCTCGGTCCCTTTACCTACAGCCATAATGCTCCCTCCTCGTATATTTAGTTGTGTGGCCTATGTACACCTTCCTAAGAACCAGCGCACCAAACTTGACCCATGTGCTCTTCGGTGCCTCTTCTTGGGCTATGCTGCACATCAAAAAGGCTACCGCTGCTATGACCCTACTACTCAGCGTACTTATATGACTATGGATGTCACTTTTCTAGAATCTGCATCATTCTATCCTTCATCGACCTCCACTTCAGGGGGAGATGAAGAGTTAAAGTGGCTAACCTTTGACTGGCTTGAAGATCAGAATGACACATCAATAATTGGCGAGGAATCAACAACTACATCTTCAGGGCTAGACATATCCTCTGAATATAGAAGACCTCCGGAAACTGAGCCTATACCATCGAGAGAAGCACCAGAATCCCCTCGTCTCGTAGTACCTATAGGTCCATCTCCTGAGAATATTCCTGAGGTAAGTAATATTGGAACACCCTCATCCTTCTATAACATAGATACTTCCGCTGGGTATAACTTACCTTTCAGGCATAACCGGGGTAAGCCACCAATTGGATATCTCGCCTTTCTTTCCTCTCTGATACCATGATACTCTCCAGACATTGAGGAAAGAAAGGCGAGATATCCAATTGCCAACTATGTTTCTACTGAAAAGTTACCTGAGCCTCTAAAGACATTCTCACATGAGCTTTCCGCATGTCATATTTCCACTACAGTTCAGGAAGCATTAATGGATCCTAAGTGGACCAAAGCAATGGAGGAAGAAATGGGGGTACTACTAAAAAATTAAACATGGACCTTGGTTTCACTACCCCAAGGGAAGAAGACAGTCGGATGCAGGTGGGTCTTCTCTGTTAAACACAAGGCAGATGGATCTATAGAACGATATAAGGTGAGGCTAGTTGCAAAAGGATACACTCAGACATATGGTGTAGATTATCAAGAAACCTTTTCACCGGTAGCTAAACTAAATACAGTCAGGGTTCTGTTATCTCTTGCAGCTAACCTGGATTGGCCATTGCATCAGCTTGATGTAAAGAATGCATTTCTTCATGGTGACCTTGAAGAGGAAGTCTACATGGATACTCCTCTAGGCTACACAACATCCTCAAAAACTGAAGTAGTGTGCAAATTGTAGCGTGCACTGTATGGACTAAAACAATCACCTCGAGCATGGTTTGGGCGGTTCAGTCAAGCAATGAAGAAGTATGGCTTCTATCAAAGTAATTTGGATCATACATTATTTCTGAAGCACCAACAGGGCAAGGTAACAGCTTCAATCATATATGTCGATGATATGATCATCACAGGGGATGATACAGAGGAAATCGCTAAGCTTCAAAAACAATTGGCAACTGAATTTGAGATGAAAAATTTGGAAGGACTTAAATATTTTCTGAGAATAGAGGTGGCTAGATCAAAGCAAGGTATATTTCTTTCCCAACAAAAATATATAGTGGATTTACTATGCGATGTTGGAATGTTGGATTGTAAGCCAACAGACACTCCAATTGTTCAGAATCACAAGCTCGGAGAATATCCAAGCCAAATGCCAACAGACAAAGGAAGATACCAGAGGTTAGTTGGGAAACTTATTCACCTCTCACATACCCGCCCTGATATTGCTTATGCAGTAAGTGTTGTAAGTTAATTTATGCACCAGCCTAGTAAGGATCATATGGAAGCAGTGGTCCAGATTTTGCGATACTTAAAATCCTCCCCAGGAAAAGGGCTTGTGTTTTCAAAAAATAACCATTTCAGAGTTAATGGTTATACAGATGCAGATTGGGCGGGGAACACTATAGATAGAAGATCCACCTTCGGCTATTTCATGTTTGTTGGGGGGAATCTTGTACATGGAGGAGTAAGAAGCAAAAGGTGGTGGCATTATCAAGTGCGGAAGCAGAGTTCCGTGGAATGGCTAAAGGACTCTGTGAAATTCTATGGCTCAGAAGACTTCTAACGAAAATTGGATTTGCTCCTACGTCCGAGATGGACCTTTTTTGTGATAACAAGGCAGCTATCGTAATTGCTCACAATCCTATCCAGCATGATCACACTAAACATGTGGAGATTGACAGACATTTTATTAAAGAAAATCTCGAAGCTAAAATAATTCGGTTTCCATTCGTGAAGTCTGAAGATCAGCTGACGGATATTCTTACAAAGGTCGTATCAAGCAAAGAGTTTTACAACTCACTAGACAAGTTGTGCATCAAAGATTTGGATGCTTCCACTTGAGGGGGAGTGTTGGCGTGAGTTGTCAATTAGGTGTTGGCGTGAGTTGTCAATTAGGAGATTATAGGGAAAAAAAATCAAATCAAAGATATTATGGTCCTGAAAATCTGTATAGCGTAATCTGTATAGCTAAGAATAGCATAGCAAATCTTTCTATAAATGTATACAATACCTTGTAAATCAAAAAAATGAGAAATACACTGAAAGGCAATTCTGACAAAACCCTAGGAGATCGAGCTGATGTTTTAATTTAAACCAATTTGATTTAAATGATTTTAACTCGCAAGTATATGAATCAGATGTAAATATGGTACGTATTACGAGATCGTTCCCACGAGGACTCGTTGTCACAATTTAAAATTTAAGACTCTTCTTAACTAATCCAACGAATGGTTTAACAAACTATTAAGTAAACTAGCATAAATCTATGAAAAATAACTGAGAGCAATGAGAAAAATTCAATCCAGGAGAAGACTAGGACTTTCGAATCCACCCCTAATTATCCTAACCATTATTTTACCTGTTGATTCACCCTAATTCAGATTGATATTAAAATAAACAAAGTATACTCTATGTCCTTGGTCGGGCACACAGAATGTATAATCCTTTAAAGCATATGGATCACATCTTTCCATCCATGGTCAGGCATGGAGAGATGTAAATCCTGTTTCTTCCTCTATAGGAGACCTGTTCATGGTCAGACGCAAGCACCTAGAATAATATTCCAAACAACATCCATATCTAGACTTTAGTCGAGCTCATAGAATGAAGAAGTACGAAAATCTCAGGAAAGCACACTAGAAAAAGAAACAAATCAATCCAATTAAAATAAATTCAACATAAACAAGAGTCAATCAAATCAGGGGCTTTATCTCAGCCCTAGCTAAGAAGTTTAACAATCCATAAAATTAATTAGGCAAAAGGAAATAAAAAGTAAAAACATTAAAAACATCTCCCTTATCTCTCTTATTCCTTCTTCTCCCTCTCCTCCTTGGCTCTGGATCTTCCTTTCCAAGGTCTGAATGAATGCTCCCCACGTCCAAAACCTCCTTATATAGCTGCTGGAGTGGTGAAAATCGGATTTAAAAAGCTATGCATGCCCATTGAAAGCTTTTTCGCAGTCCTCACTTAAATTTCAAAGAAACATCGTCCCTTAGGACTTTCTTGGGTCCTTTGCATGATAGACGGTTCAGATCTGCCATGTGATCAAAGATGGTGGGCCAAAACCGCCTGAAAAAGTCAGTTTTCGCGGATGTGCGAAACCTTTCGCACCATTTCACTGTTGTGATCGGTGTGCCCCACAGAAGCATTTTTTAGAAAATCTACCCCGTCCATTGGATTCAGAACGAAATTTCAGTCAAGAATAGGTGGTTTTGAATATCCATTGGCGTGTCCCAGAGAAGAAATAACTAAAAGATCAGATATGAACGCTACAGGGTAGTCCTTTTGTGGCCCCTGTATCTCACACATGTGTTTACATGAGTGAAAAGTTTAAACATGGTTTTATAGTGGTCACGACTGTCTACACAGTAGATGGTTTGGATTGAGCTTACGGGGCACGTGTGGGGCCCACAATCATCTGCAAAACGGCCAGCGGCCGTTCATTCGCTGACGCTAAAATGAAAACTTCCGTTTTTTGAAGACGGTCGCGGAACACTTCCGCTGTGGCACTTGTGGGGCCCATTTCGTCAGACACTTGAGAAATCCAATCCGTCCACTGAATTCCTCTCGGAATTTCGGTCAGAAATGACTGCTTTCAGGTTACTTTTGATGTGGTCCACCTGATTTTCTGATCTACTGTCCAACCTGTGTTTGAACAGTTACAAACCAATCTTCATGATGTTTTTAAATTCCGTCAGCTAGGCATAGATTATGGCTGATCTAGGGAGTGAATGAACTGTTTAGATTGTCCGTTTGGACAATATATGGGGCCCACAATTGAGGTCCGCAAGTCGGTATGCGGACGCTGGAAATGGAAACTGCCGTATTTGAATTTGAGAAGGAGAGTCGGTCAGCGCCTGCTGACCGACTTTTGGATTTCTTGTTGCACGTCTGGTGCATCTATGCACGTTGCACATTCAATGTATATGCGGGTCCGACAACTACTTGTATCCATAATCCGCTCCGTTCATTCATTTTAACACATCATTTAATGGGTTAAAACTAAGTTTGAAGCATATCCAGATCTCAGGTGGGCCGTAAATCATGATACTAGGGGCTGATCTGTCAGTTGGATCACTTCTATAGTGATCCGAGAGCTGAAATTTGAAATGTACAGTTAATTTATGACCTCCATCACATGTATGAAGTTTCAAATTGATTAGACGGTGGGAACCATGTGATCTTGCATTCTTGGACCAATTTTATGCCTCTTTAACGCGAATGGCTTAATTTTCTCAGATCCCTGCCCTATTATTCCATCAATATTGGTCTTCTAGAGTCTTTTCCTTGCTCTGGTGACTTCAGATCATCAAATCCACACTTTTAATATCCTTTTTCAGTCAACGCTCCTGATTTCATCCTGCAATAAAAACACAATTAAAATATGGCATTAAGAATTATCATGTACGTAAAATTCGGTAATAATTGGTGTTTGATATGAAATATTCGACCCTCATCACAACCCCCAACCAGCAATTTGCTAGTCCCAAGCAAATCATGCAAAAAATAATTTCAAAAATAAAAGAGCAATTCTTGTAAACTCAAGTGACTTGTGAACAGATATAGTTGAGATGTGAGAATTTTAAGATTCATGAATGGTGTGTGGAACTTTCTCCAGGAATCAAGCTCACAGTAAACTACATGAACAAGTTCAAAATATTAATCCATTAATTAGAAACTTCTAAACATTGAGTTCCATGAGTGTATAGTGCTATCTCGGCTTACCACAATTAAGAGATCCAAATGTCATTTTCATGATATCTTTGGTGATTAACAACGACATTCATGACAACAAAACCTGAAACCAACACTTGCCTTTAAGATCATCTTTTCATTCTACTAGCCTTTGTTTTTCTTGAACAGTAACTCTAAGTAGGAGAATCAAATCTTCACCCATAGGGAGCAAACCTATGGTGAAAACTTGTCACCTAACTTCATTTCTAACTATCAACCATGGGGGATCAAATCTACACCCATAGGGAGCAAACATATGGTAAAGATTATGCGACTTACCCTTTTTATTCTTCTTTACCGCACATGAAATTTTATTTTGGCTGGTTCCTTTCATGCTTTGTGATTACCAAGTTAATCATTCAATATCGAACCGGAACCTTAATGTGTAAGCGAGATGTGATATGCGAAATCATGTCTCAATCAATGTTTACAATTTCCAATCATGGATTAACAATTCAAACTTAACTATAAAATCTAATAGTCAACTGAATCCAAGAGTCATAAAGTACCAACATCACGTATCTTTTAATTTTAAGATCACAACTATCATTCAAAATCACTTCAAATTTACTTCAAATTCACAAATTCCAGAAAAAAATTGAAAAATTTTCACAATTTTTTGCTCAAGATCAAGAAAATACTGATTAGGTAACCTAATCTCCCACCCCCAACCTAAAATCGACATTGTCCTCAATGTAAAAGAAATAAGCATGTAATGCACATGGGACAACGAAAAATAAAAGAGGAGTGATGGAAAGATAGTACCTGAACGAAAGAATCAAGAGGCTTTCCAAAGATATCAACGTAAAAGCGAGTCAGCAAAAGAGAGAAATCAACAAAAACAAAATAACAAAAATAAAATCACAAAAAGAAAATCCTACCTATACCACTTTCGCAGGTGCTCTCGATTGCATTTAGCGTATGCAACAAGCCTTTAAACCCTTAGGTTGCCCCTAGTGGATGAGTTGTAGTCTCGTGAGGGTTTGTAGCAATGTTACCCACAAACATTGAATCAACTAACTAGGAAAATGAAATAGAATGAAAAGCTGGGTTGCCTCCCAGGAGCGCTAAGTTTAACATCTTCAGCCAGACAAAAATAGACCATGAATTAATCAATCTTGAAAACCTGGGTCCTCAAAATTAACTTCCTCAACATCTTGATTAACCAAATCCTCAAAATAAAGTTTCAGTCTTTGACCATTTACTTTTAAAATATTTCTATCCTTAAGATTTTTAATCTCAACTGCTCCATGCGGAAATACTTTACTACTTGATAAGGACCATACCATCGCGAACGTAGTTTTTCAGGAAAGAGGCGTAACCTGGAATTATACAATAAGACTTTCTGACCCGGTTCAAATGTCTTGCGAAGAATTGATTGGTCATGAAAAAATTTCGTTCGTTCTTTATAAAATTTCACATTCTCATATGCCTCATTTCAAATTTCTTCTAACTCATTAAGTTAAAGTTTACGGTGCGATCCAGCCTTGTTCAAATCAAAATTAAAGGTTTTGATGGCCCAATAAGCATGATGTTCTAATTCCACATGTAAGTGACATACTTTTCCAAAGACAAGCCTATAGGGAGACATTCCAATCGAGGTTTTGAATGCTGTACGATACCCCCAAAGAGCATCATTCAAACGTTGTGACCAATCCTTACGATTAGGGCGAAATATTTTCTCTAAAATTTGTTTAATCTCCTGATTCGAAACTTCTACTTGACCACTTGTTTATAGATGGTATGGAGTTGCAACTTTATGGGTGATGAAATATTTCTTTATTAAAGATTCAAACGGTTTATTGCAAAAATGAGTATCACCATCACTTATGATTGCCCGAGGAGTACCAAAACGAGAAAAGATATTTTCTTTCAAGAAGCGGACCACAACTTTGTGATCATTCATTTTACATGGCACTGTTTCCACCCACTTAGAGACATAATCGACGGCCACAAGGATATACATATAACCGAATAATGGAGGAAATGGACCCATGAAGTCAATACCCCAAACATCAAATATCTCAACAATGAGAATATTGGTAAGTGGCATCATGTTCTTACGGAAAATATTACCCATACGTTGGCATCGATCACATGTAGAACAAAAGGCATGTGTGACTCGAAAAAGTGTAAGCCAATAAAATCCACTTTGTAAAACTTTTGCAGCTGTTTTCTTTGAACTAAAATGACCACCACATGCATGGTCGTGAGAAAAGGAGATTATACTATGAAACTCACTCTCAGGTACACATCTCCTAATGACCTGGTCAGGACAGAGTTTGAATAGGTATGGATCATCCCAGAAGAAATGTTTAACCTCAGTAAGAAATTTGGATTTATCCTGTTTATTCCAATGAGAAGGAATCTGACTTGTAACAAGATAATTTACGATATCCGTATACCAAGGTAATTGAGAAATAGTCAAAAGTTGTTCATCAGGGAAAGACTCGTTCATTGGCACAAGATCCACTGTGGGCTCCAAGACAAGTTTAGACAAATGGTCGGCTACCACATTTTTAAAACCTTTTTTATCCTGAATTTCAATGTCAAATTCTTGTAGCAAGAGAATCCAACGAATCAATCGAGGTTTAGCATCTTTTTTAGAAAAAATATATTTCAATGCTGCATGATCTGAAAATACTATAACCTTCGATCCAATGAGATTGACCTGAATTTGTCTAGAGCAAATACCACTGCCAACAACTCTTTTTCAGTGGTAGAGTAGTTCAGTTGAGCATCGTTTAGAGTCCTACTAGCATAATAAATGACATGAGGTATTTTGTCTAATCGTTGCCCTAAGATGGCTCCAACAGCATAATCAGAAGCATCACACATAAGCTCAAAAGGTAAACTCCAATTAGGTGGTTGGATGATTGGAGAAGAAGTTAATAAAAGCTTTAACTTATCAAAAGCTTTCCGACAATCATCATCAAGGTCAAATGCAACATCCTTAGCTAATAAACTGCACAAGGGTTGAGAAATTTTGCTAAAATCCTTAATGAATCTCCTGTAGAATCCTGCATGCCCTAAAAATGATCTAATTTCCTTCACCGTTCTAGGTGGGGGAAGACTAGAAATCAAATCAATCTTGGCTTTATCAACTTCAATGTCTTTACTTGAAATAACATGCCTGAGTACAATCCCTTTTTGAACCATAAAATGACACTTTTCCCAATTCAATACCAGGTTCGTTTCTTTACATCTTTCTAAAACTAGAGATAGATGGTATAAGCATTCATCAAAGGAAGAGCCAAAAATGAAAAAATTATCCATGAAAATCTCGAGAAAATGCTCAACCATGTCTGAAAAAATACTGATCATGCATCGTTGAAAAGTAGCAGGCGCATTACATAGCCCAAATGGCATACGCCGATAGGCATATGTACCAAAAGGACATGTAAATGTGGTTTTCTCTTGATCCTCGGGAGCAATGGGAATCTGATTGTACCGAGAATAACCATCCAGGAAACAATAATAGCTATGCCCTGCCAATCTCTCTAGCATATGATTTATGAAAGGAAGAGGAAAGTGATCCTTCCTGGTGACCAGGTTCAGTTTACGGTAATCAATACAAACTCGCCAACCCGTAGTCATAAGGGTTGGTACTAATTCATTATCATCATTGTTTATCACCATAATTCCAGACTTTTTTTGGAACAACTTGAACTGGGTTGACCCACGTGCTATCCGAAATAGGGTAAATGATACCAACATCTAACAATTTAAGCACCTCTGCCCGTACGACCTCTTTCATGTTAAGATTAAGCCTCCTTTGCATTTCACGTGATATTTTTACATTTTCCTCAAGATGAATACGATGCATACACACAGTGGGGCTTATTCTCTTTATGTCCGCTATTGTCCACCCAATAGCTGCCCTATGTTCTCTAAGAACATTAAGCAACTTGCCCTCTTGTTCCTTATCGAGGTTAGAAGATATGATGACAGGTAGGGTCTCAGAAGGACCTAAAAATGCATACCTGAGAGTTTCAGGTAATTGTTTAAGGTCAAGTTCGGATGGTTTCTCAACAGACGGGATCGGTTTAGATTCAGATGGTGGAAGAAGTTCTACTTTTGCTTTCCATTTTGTAGTATCCATTATAGAATTAGAGTCGAGCAATGCATTGACTTCTTCGATGGAACTTTCTATGTCAAAGTCTGTGCCAAAATGTGCTAGACAAGTCTCCAGTGCATCTTCGAAAGATTTAAAGAAAGAGTCATGCACTAGACTATCAATCATGTTCACCTCAAAAATATCATCCGAGTCTGCCGGTTGTTGTCCAGCATTGAAAACATTAAGTTTAATCTTCATGTTACCAAAAGATAACTTTATGACTCCATTCCTGCAATTTATAATAACATTGGATGTAGCTAAGAATGGACATCCCAAGATAACCGGGATTTGACTCGTAGGATTCAGGACAGGCTGAGTATCAAGAACGATGAAATCTACTGGAAAATAAAACTTATCAACCTGGATTAACACGTCCTCAATAATACCACGGGGCACCTTGACAGATCTATCAACTAGTTGTAGTGTTATTTTAGTTGATTTCAGTTCACCAAGTCCTAGCTGTTCATATACAGAATATGGCAACAAATTAACGCTCGCCCCTAAATCGAGCAATGCCTTCTCAACCTTATGATCTCCTATGACGCAAGAAATGGTAGGAGCTCCTGGATCCCTAAATTTAGGAGGGGTGTTGTGTTGAATCATAGAGCTGAGTTGTTTTGCAAGGAAGACCTTTTTATAAACATGCATCTTACGCTTCTGAGTGCATAAATCTTTAAGAAACTTAGCGTAAGGAGGGACTTGCTTGATAGCATCAAGCAATGGAATGTTAATTTGCACTTGTTTAAACATCTTTAATATCTCATTAAAGTTGTTTCCTTTCTTAACTGGTGCCAGACGTTGAGGAAAAGGTGCTTTAGGCACATAGGATGGCACAGGAGTGGTTTCTGGAGGGTTAGAGTGCTTTTTAACTCTAGATGCAATAGTATGTCTCTCCGCTTCATTTTGCTCTTCCGGTTTGGAATTTGATTCTTCCTTAGGCATTTTTACTTTGTTCTCGATCTGTTTATCGGACCTAAGGGTAATGATAGATTTGGCTTGCTCATGATATTGTTCCTGGTTTGAATTAGAGCCAATCTCAAACTGTCCTTTTGGATTTGCCACAGGTTGGCTAGGGAACCTCCCCTTCTCTCTCTCACTCACTGTGGCAGCAAGTTGACCCAATTGAACTTCTAGCTTGGTAATAGATTGAGCATTCGCATGTACGCTTTACTGGTTAGCTAGTAAAGTTTGTTGGGTGTCTTTTTGAAATTGAAGAGAACTCTGCATAAAAAGATTGAGTGTATCCTCAAGAGATGGTTTCCTAGATTGTGCAGGAGCTTGTTGATATTACGGAAACTATTGAGGTTGTTGACTACCAACTTGTGGATAAGGTTGCATAGGAGGATTTTCAGATGGTCCTCCTTGTTGTGGTCCTTTTGCCTAAGAAGGATTTGGATGTCTAGCCCACCCTGGGTTGTAGGTATTTGAGTAAAGATCATTCCCACGTCTCCGAAAGGTGTTCATAGCATGTACTTGTTCAGAGAAAAATTCAGGAAATGCTGCACCAGATGGACACGACTGCGTAGGATGGCCAAGACTAGAACATATAGCACATGACTCGATTTGAGTTGTTTGTGGAGGTCCATTATTCAACATCAGAGCATCGACTTTCTGTGTCAGGCTATCAAGTATGGTATAGATATTTGGCGTGACTCCTATCTCATATATACCACCTTTCTTTAGCAGTTGGGGATTTCTTTCACCTCTATTTGAGTAGTCCCATTGTTGAGAATTTTCGCACAAGGTTTCAAAGAAATTTCATGCTTCGACATCACTTTTGGTCATGAATGACCCTCCACTGGTGGCATCAACCATGCGACGGTTTTGAGGTGTCAAACCGTCATATAAGTATTGAACTTGTTGCCACTTCTCAAAGCCATGGTGTGGACATTTAAGGAGCAAGTCCTTCCATCTTTCCCAACATTCATGAAAGTGTTCTGCCTCTTTTTACGTGAAATTAGTGATTTCTCTATGGAGAGCATTCGTTTTGTGAAAAGGGAAGAATTTGTTTAAGAACTTCTTAGACAGTTAATCCTATGTAGTGATCGTCCCAACTCCTAGAGAATTCAACCATGCTTTTGCCTTATCCTTCAAAGAAAAAAGAAAAAGGCGCAAACGGATCGAATCATCTGTGAATTTTTGAAACCTAAAGGTCGAGCAAATGTCTAGAAATTCTTTTACATGATGATATGGATCCTCTTTGTCTAAACCATAGAAAGATGGTAACAACTGTATGACCCCTGGTTTAAGTTCAAAGTGTGCTGTCGTGGTGGCTGACAACACTATGCATGAAGGCGCATTAAATTGGACAGGAGCTGAATAATCTCTAAGCACTTTAATTGCATTCTCGTTCGTCATTTCGAATAGGATATTTTTAGATCTTTTACGAAAGGTTCTTTCTATTTCAGGATCAAAGGGTGCTAGTTTTATGTTCAAAGATCTACGCCTTAGCATAAACTGAATAACTGAAATGTAGGAAAGAAAACTAAACTAAACTAAGATGCAACCTAAGAGAAATAAGACTAGAACTAAAAATTGTGAATTCCTAAAAACAAGAGAAAACTATTTAAACAAGAATTAGAAGAAAGAACTCGAAAAAGAAGGTGATGGATGTCTGAAGATTTGGTAGCTTCTCCTTTTGAAGACAATCTTATTTAACAGCTTCCTTCTTCAATTCCTGTTAAAATAAAAATAAAAACAAAAGCAATTTCCTAAAATAATGCTAGAAAGAAAAAAAAATCTTAAGCAACGGTTAGTTTCTAAAAAGGAAAAATTTTCTAAAACTAGAAAATAGAAAGTTAATTGAAAGAAGAATCTAAATTTAAAATTAAAAATTAAAAAATTTCTAAGAAGAAAGCCTAGAATTAGAAAATTTCTAAAAAATAGAAATTAGAAAAAGTAGAGAATTTTAGAAAGGGATTACCAAAATAGAAGTTCAAATCAGGACCCTACAAAATAGGAAATATGTTAGTTTCTAAAATAAAATAAAATAAACTTTAACCTAAAGTTAGTAAAATCCTAAGGCTATGAATTATGATAAGAGAAAATCCTAAATTCAATTTGGACCGAAATAGTCCCCGTCAACGGCGCCAAAAACTTGATGTTTTAATTTAAACCAATTTGATTTAAATAATTTTAACTCGCAAGTATACGAATTAGATGTAAATATGGTACGTATTACGAGATCATTTTCACGAGGACTGGTTGTCACAATTTGAAATTTAAGACTCTTCTTAACTAATCTAACGAATGGTTTAACAAACTATTAAGTAAACTAGCATAAATCTATGAAAAATAACTGAGAGCAATGAGAAAAATTTAATCCAGGAGAAGACTAGGACTTTCGAATCCACCCCTAATTATCCTAACCCTTATTTTACCTGTTGATTTACCCTAATTCAGATTGATATCAAAATAAACAAAATACACTCTATGTCCTTGGTTGGGCACACAGAATGTATAATCCTTTAAAGCATATGGATCACATCTTTTCATCCATGGTCAGGCATGGAGAGATGTAAATCCTGTTTCTTCCTCTATAGGAGACCTGTTCATGGTCAGACACAAGCACCTAGAATAATATTCCAAACAACATCCATATCTAGACTTTGGTCGAGCTCATAGAATGGAGAAGTACAAAAATCTCAGGAAAGCACACTAGAAAAAGAAACAAATCAATCCAATTAAAATAAATTTAACATAAACAAGAGTCAATCAAATCAGGGGCTTCATCTCAGCCCTAGCTAAGAAGTTTAGCAATCCATAAAATTAATTAGGCAAAAGGAAATAAAAAGTAAAAATATTAAAAATATCTTCCTTATCTCTCTTCTTCCTTCTTCTCTCTCACCTCCTTGGCTCTGGATCTTCTTTTCTAAGGTCTGAATAAATGCTCCCCACGTCCAAAACCTCCTTATATAGCTGCTGAAGTGGTGAAAATCAGATTTGAAAAGCTATGCATGCCCATTGAAAGCTTTTTCGCAGCCAAGTTCGGTGCCTCGAAATACGTCACTTTCCTCGCTTAAATTTCAAAGAAATATCGTCCCTTAGGACTTTCTTGGGTCCTCTACATGATAGACGGTTCATATATGCCATGTGATCAAAGATGGTGGGCCAAAACCGCCTGAAAAAGTCAGTTTTCACGGATGTGCGAAACCTTTCGCACCATTTCGCTGTTGTGATCGGTGGGCCCCATAGAAGCATTTTCTAGAAAATCTACCTTGTCCATTGGATTCAGAACAAAATTTCAGTCAAGAATAGGTGGTTTTGAATATCCATTGGCGTGTCTCAGAGAAGAAATAACTAAAAGATCAGATTTGAACGCTACAGGGCAGCCCTTTTGTGGCCCCTGTATCTCACACATGTGTTTGCATAAGTGAAAAGTTTAAACATGGTTTTGTAGTGGTCACAGCTGTCTACACGGTGGATGGTTTGGATTGAGCTTACGGGGCATGTGTGGGGCCCACTATCATCCGCAAAATGGCCAGCGGCCGTTCATTCGCTGACGCTAAAACAGAAACTTCCATTTTTTGAAGACGGTCGCGGAACATTTCCGCTGTGGCACTTGTGGGGCCTATTTCATCAGACACTTGAGAAATCCAATTCATCCACCGAATTCCTCTCAAAATTTGGGTCAGAAATGACTGCTTTCAGGTTACTTTTGATGTGGTCCACCTGATTTTTTGATCTACCGTCCAACCTGTGTTTGAACGGTTAAAAACCAATCTTCATGATGTCTTTAAATTCCGTCAGCTAGGCATAGATTATGGCTGATCCAGGGAGTGAATGAACGGTTTAGATTGTCCGTTTGGACAATATATGGGGCCCACAATTGAGGTCCGCAAGTCGGTTTGCGGACACTGGAAACGGCAACTGCCGTATTTGAATTTGAGAAGGAGAGTCGCTGACCGACTTTTGGATTTCTTGGTGCACGTCCGGTGCATCTATGCACGTTGCACATTCAATGTATATGCGGGTCCGACAGCTACTTGTATCCATAATCCGCTCCGTTCATTCATTTTAACACATCATTTAATGGGTTAAAGCCAAGTTTGAAGCATATCCAGATCTCAGGTGGGCCGCAAATCATGATACTAGGGGCTGATCTGTCAGTTGGATCACTTCTACAGTGATCCGATAGCTGAAATTTGAAATGTACGGTTAATTTATGACCCCCATCACATGTATGAAGTTTCAAATTGATTGGACGATGGGAACCATGTGATGTTGCATTCTTGGACCAATTTTGCGCCTCTTTAACGTGAACGGCTTGATTTTCTCAGATCCCTACCATGTAAATCTATCAATATTGGTCTTCTAGAGTCTTTTTCTTGCTCTGGTGATTTCAGATCATCAAATCCACACTTTTAATATCCTTTTTCAGTCAACGCTCCTGATTTCATTCTGCAATAAAAACACAATTAAAATATGGCATTAAGCATTATCATGTACGTAAAATTCGGTAATAATTGGGGTTTGATATGGAATATTCGACCCTCATCACGAGCCTATTTATAGAGCTAGGGCCACTCCTACCCTACGAACAGACGGTCCAAATAGTGGGTCCGTTTTGGGCTCTCTTCCTCTCTTTCTGTCTTGCATGGGGGTGATCCATCGGTGGGATGAATCTTCCATGTCCATGGCCCACCTGACAAGCCTCTTAGATCTGGGAATGGGGCCCAATGCGTTGTGGTGGGTTTCCCGGATAAACAAGGAAGATGATTGCCTGCTAATGGCAGATTCTTGTGGACAGTGTATCTGGCTGATCCAGTCCATTTGGAGGAACTAGATGGGTCCCATGATCGTTGTGGGGCCCACCATTCGCGTCCCTGATCACCCACCTAAACTTCTCACGAGATTTTCCCACCGTGGCTCTCTTCTCGTGCGGACTGACGGTATTTTTTGGAAGTCGTTACTACCCTAATGCAGACTGTCGGGATGATTCCCAGGGCTCGAGCTGAAGGCTCGGATCGAGCCAACATGACTTTCCCAAAGTGGGAATGTTTCCCACGCCAGCTCGACTAGCAGACGGTTGCCTGCTCTTTTCTAGCGCTGAAAGGAGAGGCTGGGATCATCCTAGATGAAAGGTCGAGATTAGAAGGAGAGGCGGCACGCGGATTACCTTCGTGGCAAGGAGAAACGTAAAGAAATTTGTTTTCGGATATCTCTAACCCCGCACACTCCACTTGCGCCATTTGTCGTGGTCATGCACGTGTGCATGGTGTGTATGGACGATGTGGTCAGGTCGAACAAAAGTCCTCTACTTGATGGACGATCCGGATCATCTTAAGGTGGCCCCTATTTATCACAAATGGCTAGTTTTGGGAGGGTTGGAAACACAACTGCACTACGTGTTAGTTTCCTTGCAGTTGATGTACTCACAGGTCCAGAATGTGGGGTCCCGTACGGGTTTTGGTCAGCTTCACTTGATGGATTGGGTGGACGGCTTGGATCCTCCAAATGGACAACGTGGGTGGGCCACTGATCGGTGGGACTTGGTCTGTTCGTGCAGGTAGAAAAACAAAGGAGAGAGAGTGAGAGAGGGAATCCTCTTTTTTTAAAAAAATAAAATCCATCGAGTCAACCCGACTTTGACTGGAGGTGAAATCCAATGCACCTCATGTGGGGTCTACTGTGATGTCTGTGATAAATCCACTCCGTCCATTTGATTATATGGGTCATGTTAGGACTCTTGGCTAAAGATGAGGTGGATCCAAAGCTTTGGTGACTACACTAGGTGATTTTAGGTTTAACTTATGTATTCTCACTGATTTGTTGATCGGATCATTCCAAATTTGATTATGAGCAGTTAAAATGGTCCTAGGGGTCATATGTGAGACTCTTATAATGTACTGCTAACCGTATACTAATATTAATATAAATTTTATTATTTTGTATATTGCTTATAATTAAAATGTTTAAAGTCTCTCACACACACATATAATTTTAATATTAACATACTACTAATTACATGCTGCTGTTCATACATTCATTAATATACATAATTCATAATGTACAATATCATATTATACGTATAAATGAATTAAAGATTGTACAATATCATATTTAATTAAAATTATATTTGTATTTGATAATATTGTTAAATAATATACAATTTCATTAAAGTATCTATGATTTTTGTATACATACTTATAAAAGATATTCAATGCTACATTATTATTTGTAAATTGATTTTTATGTTGTGAAATTATTATTTATTATGTTAATTTAATATAATATTATTTTCATAATATCTTATATACATTAAATACGTACATATCATTTTAGCATGAAATTTTAAATCTTTACAAAGTATATTCATTTCATAGTATATAAATTTAGGTTGCATTATATATATATATATATATATATATATATATACACACACACACACACACACACACACACACACACACACGAAAACGCTCACCTGCGAACCAATTCGTACGTATTACATATGAACTTTTTTGAGAACTCATCATATCTGATGATTCTCGCAAATCTGAACGGTCCACATGAAGTAGAACCTCATGAAACCCTCTGCTATGAATTTTTACTTTGATCCAAAACTTCGGTGGGCTCTAGAAAATGTAAACAGTTTCTTCCCTTGATTTGAATTTGTCTTTACTATGGCCCACCAGAATCTTAGATCAGGGTGAAACTTCCACCCCCTAAGGTTTCATGGGATTCCGCATCTTATGGACCACTCAGATTCGACACCCATGACACGTGTGCAAAGGTGCGCATGTGCGTAGGTGAGCATGCCTCTCTATATATATTATATTCATATTAAATTAATCAACATGGTAACATTCGAGTACTAGAAAGTACGGGGTGTTACAAATTAAGCCCCTTAAAGAAGAATCTCGTCCCTAAGATTCAAAACTCCAACCATAATTATGAATGATACTAGTTTAAGTTTATTTGTGTACGCAAGCGTGAAAGGGCCAAGCTATATGCCCTAGAGGGGGGGTGAATAGGGCAATGCCAAATAAAACTTATAACAGCGGAATAATAAAAGATATAAAGCACAATGCTGAATATAAAACAATCACAATAGCCTAAAATAAAGATATTGATACTTTATCAGTTCTAAGGACAACCTTACACCAAAAACCAGAGGTTTAAGGTAGGACAACCTTATTTATAGAACGTCCTTTGTATCACAGATCAATGAGGAATAATAAGCAAGAAAATCAAAATAACTTGCAGAAAATAAATCCTAAGTTATTACAACATTCATCCACACTTGCTTGAAGTGATTACAACATTCATCCACAAACACTCTTCACAAATCAGAATGAATAAAAGAATGAAAGAGAAAAACACATCCACAGCACAACGATATGTAGTGGTTCGCCTGTATGTACACCAACTGTTATACAACAGCCACACAGATTGCTACTCCACTCCTAATATCCTCACACAGGGGATATTAGCATGCACTATCAAAATAGGTTTCACAGGTTCACCTAAAACCTTCACAATTGTGTCTTTGATCTCGGGCTTACAAAATCCAAAAACCCCACAATCTGAGTTTTCTGGCTCTCCTCAGATAACCAATACAATGAGATTTTTCTAGCGAATCTCAAACAAAAATCAGAGAAAGTAAATTACAAAACATGTAAAATACTTGAATCACCTTTTGAAGAAGCCCGGTAGAACCAATCGGAGTAGAAGTTCGATTCGACGTTCAAAGTCCAATACTCACTTTAAGAATGGTTCTAAGTCTAATTGATTTTAGATTAAACGGGCTAGATCTATTTGATTTTAAATCCAAGAAGAAGGAATATCAGAAATTCTCCTTTTCTAATAAGATTGGAATGTAGATCAAAATCAAATAAAAATAAGCTAGCAAATGGAATATTAAATAAGCACAATGTAGCTTAAAATAAACACAAACTTATCTCAGAGAATAGCCTAAAGAATGCTTGAATAGAATTGATTTGAAGTGCTAAAACTTTGAAGTTCGTGCTCTATTTATAGCCTGAAAAATTCCGTCTACGACTGGTCTTAGGATCATAGGATTGGTCGTAGCATCAAAGATTTTCGAAAGATTTCCACGGGATAATATTTTCTATTCCACGACCGGTCTTGGGTGGTCTACGACCAGTCATGGGTCATCTACGACTGGTCATGGGACACCTACGACCGGTCGTAGAACCCTAAAAATGGTTGCTGGAGCTTGAGTCGTAGGGCTACGACCGGTCAAAGTATGAGTCGTATAACTTCCAGAACTGATCATAGGATGTCCAGGACTGGTCGTAAGACAGACAGAAAGATCCAAACATCTTCAACTACTTAGGACTGTTCCTAAAAAACTTAAGACTGGTCGTAGCAAAGCTAGGACTGGTCTTGAAGTCCCTAGGACTGGTTTTAGAACACTCCAAACAAGCATATTAAAATATATAAGTTATGTATCCAGAATGTCCTACTATAAAACTCATCTTAAGGTCAATCTAAGGCCATACAAACCTTAAAAGTGAGATGGACTTGAAAGTCAGAACACTTAGATGACCCTTAAGAGAAGCTTGAGAATATACAAAACTTGTAGTAGGCCTTCTTGAGCTTGATTTGACTTGACAAAGTCTTCTACAAAACTTGAACTTGATCGAATCTTGAACATACAAACTTGAAGACTTCAATACTTGAATTCTTCATCCATGTCTTGAAAGCTTTCTTCATTTAAGATCTTGTTTTGAAATGCGATGACTTGATTGCAATGAATAGTCTTCAATCATAAAACGCAAGATATACAAGACATAGATATAGGTTTTGGCACCACAAAATTTGACAACCAAAGGGATATGAAATCATAGCACTTACAAAGCGTCCGTGACTTATTACTACAACAGACGTCATTATAATCTACCCCCCTTAAAATTTTTTTTTTTTCCCTTTAAGATTTGATAATGTATGTCTCAATTATTAATGTTACAAGTGGTTTGTTTATCCCAAGGTGAACCCTATTTCACATATGCCTAAGTGTGACATCACATCATATGTGTTCTTAACAATCTACATCTAAATCTACCAAAATCCTCAAGTCTCCAGTCTAGCATATCTACTATGATGTCTAGGTCCCATCAATGGTTAAATGATAGTCCCCCGTTGTCTAAGGTGCGATATAATTTTTCATTTTTTAGTGTTCGAGCTGTCACGAGGTGGTGGTCGTAGTGGGTTCGAGCATTATACGTCGATCCTTTGCCTACATAGAATAGAGGATTTACTGGTATCAATTCCTAATCCTGTTAAATCTCGATCCTTTACTTGATCAGGGCATTGAAATCATTGAGATTTGCTGGGATTTAGAATTTGAGTCAAACTGCGTGTACTTCGCATAATCATGTTTTCATTAGTCCGTGATCCCGCTTATTCTAGACTCATGGGGAATATCATGTAATCATTCCAGTCTTTCTCAATGAGAGCATACGAAATTTATGTGAATGGACGCGAGCGACCATCACGCTTCCGGTGCACACTCTATTTATCTAAGTACTACTTAGAAGTCTCAAGACAAGGATTTCTGCATAAATTTTGAGTTGGAAATTTCTAAACTCACTTAGGATTTCAAATCTAATCTTAATATGTGTAGCCTAGGGTTGAAAACTTACCCAAAATCCCACAACTTCACCTCTAATTAATTTCATGTGCTAGAATTTGTAGGAAATATCAATTCTAAGTAAAGAGGTGTATTAAGGAATTCAAATTACATTTCCCATTGTGATTCTTAAGTTTAGGGTGTGCTTATGTCCTACCTAATGTACGTGGTGTGTAAGGAGTTGCTTATGAATTCTAAGTTCGATTCATATGCTAAATATTATGACGTCATTATTTCTAATTTATGAAAATTTTAAAAGTCTTCAAAATATGGGTCTCTAGGAATTGTAATTTGGGATTCAAGTTTAGGGAATGTTTTCATTTGGTCTTATGTACATTGCAATGGTATTTGTCCTCCCACAACATTTAGGTTTAATTCCAAGTTCAAGCATCCACCTTGATATTCTACAATAGGGAACTAAACTTTGTTTCTAACTTCAACAGACTAACCTAAGATGTTCAAGGGACTTAAGTTTCATTTATAGGTTCTACGATTACCCAAACAATTCTCTAGGGAACCTAACATTTGGGTTTTCTACATTCTCATTTATTTCTTTTCCCCAGTTCTAAGGGTTTTCTACATAAGTTAAGGTCCAAAAGTCTAATCTAAAAAAAAATTCAGGGGGGCCTAAAGTTTAAAGTATCTATGTTCTCCAAATTCTTTAAGGGAACTTTTCATAAGTTCAAATGAGTAAATGTTCAAAGGGAACTAGTTTCATTTCTAAGTTCTACGATCATCAAAACAATTATTTTGGGGGCCTAAGTTTGGGTTTCTACATTCTCAGATCTTCCAAAGTCTAAGGGGGATTCACTTAGGTTCAAAC
Organism: Magnolia kwangsiensis; assembly: GCA_037074715.1. Classification (NCBI taxonomy): domain Eukaryota; kingdom Viridiplantae; phylum Streptophyta; class Magnoliopsida; order Magnoliales; family Magnoliaceae; genus Magnolia; species Magnolia kwangsiensis. Next base: position 20,316,376 of record CM073582.1, read on the forward strand.
TTCTAATTTCAAACACCCTAACTTGAGACATTTAAAGCTTGTATAAGATCATTTCCCAAGGCCTAGTTTGTCTAAACTATACTCTGATACCAACTGTAACGCCTTAACTTTTTAGGACCTGAGTACATGACCCGTTTCCTAAAAACCTAAGTGTTAACCTTAAAGGATGATCAAATTCGAGTGTGTATATATATATATATATATATATATATATATATATATATATTTCAATTATCAGAGTAAGCAGATGAGTGTAAAATGGACAAGTAATCATAAAGGAAAATTTTAAATTTCATTTAAAATACGCAAGTGGTTGCCCATAATGACTTATACAAACCAATGTCTCAGAATTTAAACAAGTACAAGATTTACACGATTAAATACATGAAGAATAATAGAAAGCATATAAATATAAGCTGCAAGATCACACAGCTCATCCAGGCAAATACGGTCATGCATCCTTGGCGATCGTACCCTGCTCCTCATCAAGTCTGAACATGCATATCACTTAAGCCACCTGTACTACCTGTACGGTTATATATTTGATGGATAGTGGCCAACTCAGTGTGAATTTTTCTTAAGATTACACTCCGCCACATTAGGTAAGAAATAGTATAAAACATCCAGACAATCAAAACAGAGTAAATGCAGTCTTATTAGATGCATGGATGTGTGAATGCAATCATTGTCCCGGGTAAAACATCCAAACGGACATTAGGGTCATCACCCATACAATCATTGACCCGGGTAAAACATCCAGATGGTCTGTGCCCTGGGTAAAACATACAGACAGGCATTGGGCTCGTCACCCATAAATATGACTAGTCATCAGCACAACACTCAGCGTAATTATATGGGCATGATGATCCAAGTCATTATCATAAATCGAATGACTGGTCATTAGCGCAACACTCAGCATAATTGCATAGGCATAATGATCAAAGCCGTCGTAATATGTCATGTATGCATGATTAGCTAAGTTATTATTAGTCCATTTACAACCAGTAGGTTTAAGAAGCTCAAAGGTCACTACGGGGAGGTCAGAGCCCAGGGCAGCCCGACCGCTAGGACATAGTGTCCCATGACCACCATCCCCGGCCCATGAGACTATCATTTTAGGATGTTTAATGAAAACTCATCGACTAGTAGCCAATCATATTACAATATATAGGGCTTACCATCGCATGGTTGCACGGTATAAAACATCGAACCCATATAGGGAAAATACCAGAATAAAGCCACATAGGGCAATATCAAACAAGCCACATAAGACAATTATCAAAATAGGTCACATAGGGCGAGCGTCAAATCATGCGATAAAAGACTATCCTTGAAAACCATTGGACATAACAACCCTGGATGGTAGGCCCACACCAATGGTCAATTTAAACTACTATTCAATAACCACTAAGCCGAAAGTCCTTTACAATCACAACCAGTTGGGTTACATCCTAAGTATGGGTGTACATATATATGTGGAGGTTTTCCATTGATGTACCAATTTAATTTTCACAAGAAATCCACAAATAATCCACAAGCACGAATAAATATGTAGGATAAACATTAAGCATGTAATGCAGCAATTCAGTTCTAACGATTAACACATGTGACTATGAAATGGAGATAACAATTACAAATTTAAAATAAAAATTATAACTTAAGCTAATGGGAAAATGAAAAGCTCAAGGGGAAGAATCATCACCTGCGTTTGTAACTCCTTCATTGAGTTAGTTTTCTACGGCTATCTAACGGTCCAATACCATATGTGAGTTTCCTATGATCATTTTCAAGGTGAGAGTTGAATCAATAAGTCAGCAATTTGGTAGGTTGATAAGGGCCCACTGTATATATGGTGAGGCTCATGCACATTTTGATCTTAGGTGCGGCCCACCCACTATTGTGGTGCAGCCCACTGAGATTTGGAACTCAGTATGCGGCCCACTGTGAATTTAAGGTGAGGCCCACTATGGTGTGTGCGTGGCTAAACCCAGGCCCACCATGTGTTACCTATCCCAGACCAGGATGTGGACTATTCGGCCTAAAGGAGGTCTGGTTTCACTCCTCTCACGGCCCATTTGAGAGCCATCTTTGAGCCCAGCTCGTGGACCATCTGGAGCCTTGGTTTGAGCCCAACCCATGACTCACTTAAAGCACTATGCCAAAACAACGAAAAAAGGATAGTCGAAAACCGTCTCAAAGAGCCATAAAGGACGGTCTTGGACCGTCGCAAGGGCCGTCATATTTTGGGGCCTCGTATTACTTTAAGGACGACCATAAACCTTCTCTAAAAAAGGACGGTCATGGACCATCTCTAAAGAAAGACGATCATAGACCGTCTATAAGGGTAGATAATAAATGTCTGTTTTGAAGCTAAAAAGGACGGTCCATGACCGTCAACAAAAAAGACTGTTATAGGCAGTCTCTAATGAACCATAAAAGGACAGACATGGACCATCCCTGCAAAGGATGGTTAGAAGCCGTCTCTGATGAACCTAAAAAGGACGGTCTTAGACCATCCTTAAAAAGGACTATTTTGGACCGTCTCTGATGAACCTAAAAAGGACGGTCTTAGATAGTCCCTGATGCTGAAAGACTTGATAATAAAAAAAATGATATAATTCAATTGAAACCTGTATTTTTTAATATTTTAAACATAAAATAATGTTGCAATACAATTAAAACTAAATATTAAACAAATTTTATATTACTTCACAATAAAAAAAATATATAATATTTACAACAATAAATTGAAATGGTCTTGAATAAAAATAAATAAATAAATAAAAAACAAATCCTCTGTGGTCTACTCCTAGCACGAGTGGCGTCAAAAGGCTGAAGTACTTGTAAGCCTAAATTTAGGCATAATTAATTAAAATCCTGCACACAAGAAAAAAAAAAGAGTCAAAATGTAGCATTCAACAAAGATAAAATAAATGAATTAAAAAATATGCCATTAATTACAAGGTTGAAAGATTTTACCAACAATGACTTATGCAAAGAACTAGAATATACTTTTAAGGGAATCAATTGACCAAAATACCTTTTTTTACCCTTTTGATTTTCCCCTAAAAAGTGTCAAGGTAAAGCATTTTTAGGCTCTCATGGTGTGTTCATCACATTCAACCCATACAACAGGTTCATTCCACCATGATGATCATGTGAGGCCAAAAAATTAAGTCCAATAATCAGGTGGGGCTACATATGAATTTGAAGGTCTTTGGGTGGTTTAGGCCAATCTTTTATTCCATTCCAATAAAATAAACATTGGATTTAGCAGACGATGTGGAATTGAGAATAGGTAAACGTTTAGGTTTAGGAAATCAGGTTCGGGTTCTGGATCAGGTTTAGGTTTAGATTTTCAAGTTTAGGTTTAGGTTTAGGTTAGGGTGTTGAGATTAGGATTAGGTGTAGGTTTAGGTTTAAGGATTTGAGAATACATTTAGGTTTTAGGTTTAGGTTTAGGTTTAAGTTATAGGTTTAGTTTATAGGTTATAGGTTTAGGTTTAGGTTTAGATTTAGGTTATAAGCTATAGGTTTAGGGAATTGAGAATAGGTTAAGGTTTAGGTTTAGGAAATCGGGTTCAGGTTCGGGATTAGGTTTAGGTTTGGGTTTTCAAGTTTAGGTTTAGGTTTAGGTTAGGTAGTTGAGATTAAGATTAGGTGTAGGTTTAGGTTTAGGGATTTGAGAATACATTTAGGTTATAGGTTTAGATTATAGGTTTAGGTTTACGTTTAGGTTAAGGTTTAGGTTTAGGTTATAAGCTATAGGTTTAGGGAATTGAGAATAGGTTAAGGTTTAGATTTAGGAAATCAGGTTCGGGTTCAGGATTGGATTTACATTTTGGGTTTCAAGTTTAGGTTTAGGTTTAGGTTAGGGAGTTGAGATTAGGATTAGGTGTAGGTTTAAGTTTACAGATTTGAGAATACACTTAGATTTTAGGCTTAGGCTTAGGGTTAGGCTTAGGTTAAGGTTTTAGGTTATAGGTTAAGGTTTAGGTTAAGGTTAGGTTATAGGTTACAAGTTTAGGTTATAGGTTATAGGTTAAGGTTTTAGGTCATAGGTTTTGGTTTAGGTTTAGGTTAAGGTTATAGGTTTAGGTTAAGGTTTAGGTTAAGGTTTAGATTTAGGTTATAAGCTATAGGTTTAGGGAATTGAAAATTGGCTAACGTTTAGGTTTAGGAAATCGGGTTCGGGTTCGGGATCGGGTTTAGGTTTGGGTTTTCAAGTTTAGGTTTAGGTTTAAGGAGTTGAGATTAGGATTAGGTGTAGGTTTAGGTTTAGGGATTTGAGAATACATTTAGGTTTAGGTTTTAGGTTTTAGGTTAAGGTTTAGGTTTAGGTTAAGGTTAGGTTATAGGTTATAAGTTTAGGTTATTTGTTATAGGTTAAGGTTTTAGGTCATAGGTTTTGGTTTAGGTTAGGGTTATAGGTTTAGTTTAGGTTAAGGTTTAGGTTTAGGTTATAAGCTATGGTTTAGGGAATTGAGAATAGGTTAAGGTTTAGGTTTAGAAAATCGGGTTCGGGTTCGGGATCGAGTTTAGGTTTGGGTTTTCAAGTTTAGGTTTAGGTTTAGGTTTAGGTTAGGGAGTTGAGATTAGGATTAAGTGTAGGTTTCGGTTTTGGGATTTGAGAATACATTTAAGTTTTAGGTTTAAGTTTAGGGAATTGAGAATAGGTTAAGGTTTAGGTTTAGGAAATTAGATTCAGATTCGGGATCGGGTTTAGGTTTGGGTTTTCAAGTTTAGGTTAGGGAGTTGAGATTAGGATTAGTTGTAGGGATTTGAGAATACATTCGGGTTTGGCATCGAGTTTAAGTTTGGGTTTTCAAATTTAGGTTTAAGTTTGGGTTAGGGAGTTGAGATTAGGATTCGGTGTAGGTCTAAGTTTAGGGATTTGAGAATATATTTAGGTCTTAGGTTTAGGTTTAGGGAATTGAGAATAAGTTAAGGTTTAGGTTTAGGAAATCGGATTCGGGTTCGGGATCGGGTATAGGTTTGGGTTTTCAAGTTTAGGTTTAGGTTTGGGTTAGGGAGTTAAGATTAAGATTAGGTGTAGGTCCAGGTTTAGAGATTTGAGAATACATTTAGGTCTTAGGTTTAGGTTTAGGAAATTGAGAATAGGTTAAGGTTTAGGTTTAGGAAATCGGATTCGGGTTTGGGATCGGGTTTAAGTTTGGGTTTTCAAGTTTAGGTTTAGGTTTGGGTCAGGGAGTTGATATTAGGATTAGGTGTAGGTCTAGGTTTAGGGATTTGTGAATACATTTAAGTCTTAGGTTTAGGTTTAGGGAATTGAGAATAGGTTAAGGTTTAGGTTTAGGAAATCGGATTCGGGTTCGGGATCAGGTTTCGGTTTGGGTTTAGGTTTGGGTTAGGGAGTTGAGATTAGGATTAGGTGTAGGTCTAAGTTTAGGGATTTGAGAATACATTTAGGTCTTAGGTTTAGGTTTAAGGAATTGAGAATAGGTTAAGGTTTAGGTTTAGGAAATCGGATTCGGGTTCGGGATCGGGTTTAGGTTTAGGTTTAGGTTAGGGAGTTGAGATTAGGATTAGTTGTAGGTTTCGTTTTAGGGATTTGAGAATACATTCGGGTTTGGGATCGGGTTTAGGTTTGAGTTTTCAAGTTTAGGTTTAGATTTGGGTTAGGGAGTTGAGATTAGGATTAGGTGTAGGTGTAAGTTTAGAGATTTGAGAATACATTTAGGCCTTAGGTTTAGGCTTAGGGAATTGAGAATAAGTTAAGGTTTAGGTTTAGGAAATTGGATTCGGGTTCAGGATCGGGTTTAGGTTTGGGTTTTCAAGTTTAGGTTTAGGTTTAGGTTTGGGTTAGGGAGTTGAGATTAGGATTAGGTGTAGGTCTATGTTTAGAGATTTGAGAATACATTTAGGTCTTAGGTTTAGATTTAGGAAATTGAGAATAGGTTAAGGTTTAGGTTTAGGAAATCGAATTCGGGTTGGGGATCGGGTTTAAGTTTGGATTTTCAAGTTTAGGTTTAGGTTTAAGTCAGGGAGTTGAGATTAGGATTAGGTGTAGGTCTAGGTTTAGGGATTTGGGAATACATTTAGGTCTTAGGTTTAGGGAATTGAGAATAGGTTAAGGTTTAGGTTTAGGAAATCGGATTCGGGTTCGGGATCGGGTTTAGGTTTGGGTTAGGGAGTTGAGATTAGGATTAGGTGTAGGTCTAAGTTTAGGGATTTAAGAATACATTTAGGCCTTAGGTTTAGGTTTAGGGAATTGAGAATAGGTTAAGGTTTATGTTTAAGAAATCGGATTCGGGTTCGGGATCGGGTTTTGGTTTGGGTTTTCAAGTTTAGGTTTAGGTTTAGGTTAGGGAGTTGAGATTAGGATTAGTTGTAGGTTTTGATTTAGGGATTTGAGAATACATTCGAGTTTGGGATCAGGTTTAGGTTTGGATTTTCAAGTTTAGGTTTAGGTATGGGTTAGGGAGTTGAGATTAGGATTAGGTGTAGGTCTAAGTTTAGGGATTTGAGAATACATTTAGGTCTTAGGTTTAGGTTTAGGGAATTGAGAATAAGTTAAGGTTTAGGTTTAGGAAATCGGATTCGGGTTTAGGTTTGGGTTTTCAAGTTTAGGTTTAGGTTTAGGTTAGGGAGTTGAGATTAGGATTAGGTGTAGGTCTTAGGTTTAGGTTTAGGTTTAGAGAATTGAGAATAGGTTTAGGTTTAGGTTTAGGAAATCGAGTTCGGGTTCGGGATCGGGTTTAGGTTTGGGTTTTCAAGTTTAGGTTTATGTTTATGTTAGGGAGTTGAGATTAGGATTAGGTGTAGGTTTCGGTTTAGGGATTTGAGAATACATTTAGGTTTTAGGTTTAGGTTTAGAGAATTGAGAATAGGTTAAGTATTTGGTTTAGAAAATCAGATTCAGGTTCGGGATCGAGTTTAGGTTTAGGTTTTCAAGTTTAGGTTTAGGTTTAGGTTAAGGAGTTGAGATTATGATTAGGTGTAGGTTTAGGTTTAAGGATTTGAGAATACATTTAAGTTTTAGGTTTTGGTTTAGGTTTTAAGCTTAAGTTTAGTTTATATAGGTTTAGGTTTAGGTTATAAGTGCAGGTTATAGGTTTAGATTTAGGTTAGGTTATAGGCTAAGGTTTAGGGAATTGAGAATAGGTTAAGGTTTAGGTTTCGGAAATTGAGTTCGGGTTCGGGATCGAGTTTAGGTTTGGGTTTTCAAGTTTAGGTTAGGGAGTTGAGATTAGGATTAGGTATAGGTTTCGGTTTAGGGATTTGAAAATACATTTAGGTTTTAGGTTTAGGTTTAGGGAATTGAGAAGAGGTTAAGGATTAGGTTTAGGAAATCGAATTCGGGTTCGGGATCGAGTTTATGTTTCGGTTTTTAAGTTTAGGTTTAGGTTTAGGTTAGGCAGTTGAGATTATGATTAGGTGTAGGTTTAGTTTTAAGGATTTGAGAATACATTTAGATTTTAGGTTTAGGTTTAGGTTTTAGGCTTAGGTTTAGGTTATATAGGTTTAGGTTTAGGTTATAAGTTATAGGTTTAGGTTTAGGTTAGGTTATAGGTTAAGGTTTAAGGAATTGAGAATAGGTTAAGGTTTAGGTTTAGGAAATCGGGTTCGGGTTCAGGATCTAGTTTAGGTTTGAGTTTTCAATTTTAGGTTTAAGTTTAAGTTAGGGAGTTGAGATTAGGATTAGGTGTAGGTTTAGGTTTAGGGATTCGAGAATACATTTCAGTTTTACGTTTAGGTTTAGGGAATTAAGAATAGGTTAAGGTTTAGGTTTAGAAAATCGGATTCGGGTTCGGGATCAGGTTTAGGTTTGGGTTTACAAGTTTAGGTTTAGGTTTAGGTTAGGGAGTTGAGATTAGGATTAGGTGTAGGTTTCGGTTTAAGGATTTGAGAATACATTTGAGTTTGGGATCGGGTTTAGGATTGAGTTTTCAAGTTTAGGTTTAGGTTTAGGTTAGGGAGCTGAGATTAGGATTATGTGTAGGTATGGGTTTAGGGATTTGAGAATATATTTAGGTTTAAGTTTTAGGTTAAGGTTTAGGTTTTAAGTTTTGGTTAAGGTCAAGTTATAGGTTAAGGTTTTAGGTCATAGGTTTTGGTTTAGGTTAAGGTTATAGGTTTAGGTTAAGGTTTAGGTTTAGGTTATAAGCTATACGTTTAGGGAATTGAGAATTGGTTAAGGTTTAGGTTTAGGAAATAGGGTTCGGGTTCGGGATCGGGTTTAGGCTTAGGTTTTCAAGTTTAGGTTTAGGTTTAGGTTAGGTAGTTGAGATTAGGAATAGGTGTAGGTTTAGGTTTAGGGATTTAAGAATACATTTAGGCTTTAGGTTTAGGTTTAGGTTTTAAGCTATAAGTTAAGGTTTAGGAATTTGGGTTTGGGTTTGGGTTTGGGTTTATGTTTGGATTTTCAAGTTTAGGTTTACTTTTCGGTTAGGGAGTTGAGATTAGGATTAGGTGTAGGTTTAGGTTTAGGGATTTGAGAATACATTTAGGTTTTAGGTTTAGGTTTAGGTTTTAAGCTATAGGTTAAGGTTTAGGTTTTAGGTTTAGGTTTAGGTTAAGGTTAGGTTATAGGTTATAAGTTTAGGTTATAGGTTATAGGTTAAGGTTTTAGGTCATATGTTTTGGTTTAGGATAAGGTTATAGGTTTAGGTTAAGGTTTAGGTTTAGTTTATAAGCTATAGGTTTAGGGAATTGAGAATAGGTTAAGGTTTAGGTTTAGGAAATCAGGTTCGGGTTCGGGATCGGGTTTAGGTTTGGGTTTTCAAGTTTAGGTTTAGGTTTAGGTTAGGGAGTTGAGATTAGGATTAGGTGTAGGTTTAGGTTTAGGGATTTGAGAATACATTAAGGTTTAGGTTTAGGAAATCGGGTTCGGGTTCGAGATTGGATTTACGTTTTGGGTTTTAGGTTTAGGTTTAGGGATTTGAGAATAGGTTTAGGTTTTAGGATTTGAGAATAGGTTTAGGTTAAGGTTATAAGTTTAGGTTTTGGTTTTAGCTTTAGCTTAAGGTTTAGAGATTTGAGTTTAGGTTTAAGTTATAGGTTTAGCTTTAGCTTTAGGTATAGGCTTAGGTTATAGGTTATATGTTATATGTTTAGGTTAAGGTTTAGGAATTCGAGTTCGGGTTCGGGTTTGGATTCAGGTTTAGGTTATAGGTTTTGGGATTTGAGAATAGTTTTAGGTTACAAGTATAGGTTTAGGTTGGGTTATAGGTTAAGGTTTACGGATTTGAGTTAAGGTTATAGGTTTAGGTTTAAGTTATAGGTTTAAGTTTAGGGAATTGAGTTTAGGTTATAGGTTTAGGGAAAGGTTAGGTTAAGGTTATAGGTTTTGGGATTTGGGAATAGTTTTAGGTTATAAGTATAGGTTTAGGTTAGGTTTTAGGTTAAGGCTTAATGATTTAAGAATAGTTTTAGGTTATAAGTAAGGTTTTAGGTTTAGGATAGGCTTAAGTTATAGGTTATAGGTTATATGTTTAGGTTAAGGTTTAGGAATTGGGGTTTGGGTTCAGGTTCGGGTTTGGGTTCGGGTTTAGGTTATAGGTTTTGGTTTAGGTTATAGGTTATAGGTTTAGGTTATAGATTTTGGAATTTGAGAATAATTTTAGGTTTAGGTTGGGTTTAGGTTATAGATTTAGGTTTATGATGTAAGTGTAGGTCATAGGTTTAGGGAAAGGTTAGGTTTAGGTTATAGGTTTCGGGATTTGAGAATAGTTTTAGGTTGTAAGTATAGGTTTGGGTTAGGTTATAGGTTAAGGTTTAGGGAATTGAGAATAGGTTAAGGTTTAGGTTTAAGAAATCGGGTTTGGGTTCGGGATCGAGTTTAGGTTTGGGTTTTCAAGTTTAGGTTTAAGTTTAGGTTAGGGAGTTGAGATTAGGATTAGGTGTAGGTTTAGGTTTAGGGATTTGAGAATACATTTAATTTTTAGGTTTAGGTTTAGGGAATTGAGAATAGGTTAAGGTTTAGGTTCAGGAAATCAGATTCGGGTTCGGGATCGGGTTTAGGTTTGGGTTTTCAAGTTTAGGTTTAGGTTTAGGTTAGGGAGTTGAGATTAGGATTAGGTGTAGGTTTCGGTTTAAGGATTTGAGAATACATTTGGGTTTGGGATCGGGTTTAGGTTTTGGTTTTCAGGTTTAGGTTTAGGTTAGGGAGTTGAGATTAGGATTAGGTGTAGGTTTAGGTTTAGGAATTTGAGAATACATTTAGGTTTTAGGTTTAGGTTTAGGTTTTAGGTTAAGGTTTAGGTTTTAGGTTTAGGTTAAGGTCAAGTTATAGGTTATAAGTTTAGGTTATAGGTTATAGGTTAAGGTTTTAGGTCATAGGTTTTGGTTTAGGTTAAGGTTATAGGTTTAGGTTAAGGTTTAGGTTTAGGTTATAAGCTATAGGTTTAGGGAATTGAGAATTGCTTAAGGTTTAGGTTTAGGAAATCGGGTTCGGGTTCGGGATCGGGTTTAAGCTTAGGTTTTCAAGTTTAGGTTTAGGTTTAGGTTAGGGAGTTGAGATTAGGATTAGGTGTAGGTTTAGGTTTAGGGATTTGAGAATACATTTAGGTTTTAGGTTTAGCTTTAGGTTTTAAGCTATAGGTTAAGGTTTAGGAATTCGCGTGGTTTGGGTTTATGTTTGGGTTTTCAAGTTTAGGTTTACTTTTAGGTTAGGGAGTTGAGATTAGGATTAGGTGTAGGTTTAGGTTTATGGATTTGAGAATACATTTAGGTTTTAGGTTTAGGTTTAGGTTTAGGTTTTAAGCTATAGGTTGAGGTTTAGGTTTTAGGTTTAGGTTACGGTTAGGTTATAGGTTATAAGTTTAGGTTATAGGTTATAGGTTAAGGTTTTAAGTCATATGTTTTGGTTTAGGATAAGGTTATAGGTTTAGGTTTAGGGATTTGAGTTTAGGTTTAGGTTTAAGTATAGGTTGTAAGTGTAGGTTATAGGTGGTTTAAGTTATAGGTTACAAGTTTATGTTTAGGTTTAGGTTTGGGTTTAGGTTATAGGTTTAGGTTAAGGGTGTGGTCCTTGCAAATACAGATATAAAATAAACACAGCCTATCCAAATAGCCAAGCCCCTCCAATGCCATCCATAGGAAATGGACAGCTTCATTATAGTCATAACAGCAGTTTCCATCTTCCAGGGACCCCCGCTCATCCGGATAGCTTCGACGCACATCCAGGTCTGCTCTATTAATTTCGAGCAAATACATAAATATGGCCTGACCATTTGGCCCCTTCAATGTCGTCCATAGGAAATGGATAGCTTCATCATGGTCATAACAGTAGTTCCCACCTTCTAGGGACCCCTGCTCTTCCAGATAGCTCCGACGCACATCCGGGATTCTCTAGTATTATCTACTATTGAACCTAGCATTATCTACTACATACTAGTAAAATACAACCAATATTGGGGCACCATACCATAAGCTACAAGAATTTCATGTCCCCCTAAATAAGGTATCCTCCATTGATAACATATATATATATATATATATATATATATATATATATATATATATATATATATATATATATATATATATATATATTATAAGTTTTTTATTTTCATTTACATTCCGAAATACATTCATCATCCATCATAGAAAATTGAAAAAAGTATTGTCAATCTATGACTAACAGTTGAAAAGGAAAATCATGCATCTTATCTTACCGATTGTCTTATGTTTCTATTCACCTTTGTAACTCTCATATTTGTTGCAGTTGCTAGTTCACCATTGTAGTCTCCCTAACCAAATCTTTGATAGCCACAACCTGTATGATAGAGAAAAATACAACCAATACAATTTGTTACAATTCAAAAAGATTTGTGGTTGCACCAATATTCTAGTACATTACGAACGGCTGCCTACGTACCCAAAAAGTCAGATTGGGATCAAGCCACTACGTAGTTCTTTTTAATTAACCAAGTTACTAAAGGTCATAAATTTCATATTTAACAAAGTATCATTGAACGTCGTCTCAAATTGTTTCTGGGTGGTGTATTTAAAAAAATTTAAATATACAATCAATGTGTATTCTTGTTACATCTCGTACTGCAACTAAAGACAACGTTCTGTCAATACTTCAATTACATTTGAAATTGAAATCCTTTAGTGACTTGATTAATAAATAACAAATGACAACAAGCCATAATTAATAAAAAGGATTCTAAATATTGAATAAATAAAAAAGGAAAATTGATCAAAAAAGGATTTCAATAAATAATCAAGTTTTCGTCATACAAATTACCAAAGCATGTGTATATATATATGTATGTATGTATGCATGCATGCATACACATATACACACACATGCGTGATGATCCATCCATCCAGTCTTCCATCCATGCATGCATACATACATACATATACACACACATAAATCCATCCATGCATGTATGCATGCATACGCACACATGCATAATCTATCCATCCATGCATGCATGCATACGTTTCATCCATCCATGCGTGCATGCATACATATACACACATACATACATGTGTTTTATCATAAAACCATGCATGATGCATCCATACAAAAAAAATCAAATGGAAATTTTTTTATATAAATAATTTTTTTTAATATTATTATAAACAAAAATTGATTTCCCACCAATAAATGCAACCTATTGATCATAATCGTAGACCATAAATAAGAAAACATTGAAATAAAACAGATATCTATTTCGAAAATAAACCCAAGCATAAACACAGAATTCCACAAATGATCGAGATATAGAAGGCAATTCAACTAAACAAAGATGGATTCTCCAAGTCTTAAAGAAGGATTCAAGAATATCTTAAATAAATGTCACGCCCCAAACTCGGAAACCGGGCTCACAAAATTCTCGATCGCCGAATCCGAAGTCGACAGCCTCCGTAGAACCCCATTCTCGGCTCCTAACGCCCATTCGCCAGGTTCTGATCCTGGGATGCTACGAGGAGGATTTTTAACGTCAGTTTGATTCATAATAAGCATAACCAAAGGCATAACCCACAGACAACAACCAAGAACTCCATTACATTTCCACTATGATCAAAAAATTTACAAGTACAATGAGCATAAAGGGAAATACAATGGTAAATAATAAAAACTCTAAAAATGATTTGCAAGTGCTCCTGCCTAAGCGCTGCTGCGCCCTAACATCACCTACACACAACGGTCATGCATAAGCTTATAGAAAGCTTAGAGGGTGGTGAAAGTGTGTGCGCAAGGTAGTAATATGATCATGCAATATTAGAGTAATGCGGAATACGCATATGGATCCATAATATCATGATCCATACCAAGGCTATGCGATGCAAGACATGAATGATATCGGCCATCCCAAGGTCATGCGATGTGGCATGCAACTCAAGCATACAGATCCTCATATATGTCCACACATCAATACAGCTCAAATCTAGGATATCACCGGGGTCTAGTATACTCTAAACCAGATCGCCGCCTCATTGCGCGCAATAAGGTAAGTAGAAGAGACCTCACTATCCGTCTGCCAATATCGGGCACGACTCGTCGATAGCGGACTCATTCCTCGAGCTGGTCAAACTCAGCATAGCATTGCCCCCTACACTCGGGCGGATAAGGCCGCACCCCCTTCCAACCGACCACGACACATTGGAGAGTGTAACCATCTGGTATCGGTACTCAATGCTCATCTACCCACTCGGTCTAGACGTTAGAGCAACCTTTTGGTACCATAAGGGTTTAGAGACTTTCACCCAGGGATATCTATAGCACCCCATGTAGAATAAAATTTCTGGTATCCAATCCTACCAACCACGATATGCCTGTGGAGGCTACGGCCCCGATGTCGCTAGGGCGTACAATAACCATGTCACACAAATGCGAAATGCATGAATCACGCTATCCAGTCATGTAAAAAATCCTGCGCATATCGTGCGCTCATGTAGGGTAACACCGCCTAACCGGGGAGCCCATAAACAACCTGCCTGAAGGCATATGCTATGATCAGTCAATTCTCATATCAAGCATACATATGATGCGTATGATCATGAGTCATGAAACTACACTAAACATGTGAACAAGTGATGAACTATTCTTACAACGCAGATGGGCCTAGACGGCCTATACACAACAAGTACTGCCTATCAAGGGGCCCACCAAAATGTTTATTGGCCATCCAGGCCGTTCATAAGGTCACTCAGACCTGGATGAAGGGAAAACATAAATTTCATCTTGATCCAAAACTTTTGGGGTCCCAAAACTTCTGTGGACCCCAGAATGAGTTTCAATGGTATATGTTCATTCACACTGTTTCCTATGATGTGGGCCAACAGAGTGTTGGATCAGGCTGATCTTTGGAGGGGGCCCACCTGAGGAGGGGACCCACCTCATGAACGGCGTGGATCTAACATATACATCATGGTGGGGCCCACGGCAGCAGCCGTGGGTGGCTGCCTGACCGCCCGCCTGCCTAACGCTGCACGCAGCAGCATGCAGCTGCTGCTCTTTGTCAGAGGCAGAGGCGCTGCCTCTTACAAAAATTAGAAAAAAACTCATTTTTTCAGGGTTTTTCGCGTGTGGGGTCCACAACTTGAGAATCCACTCCGTCCATTAGTTTCTAGGACCCGAAACACACAAAACGAGTCTAATGTTCGGTATTTTTAGTATACAGGTACAGCAAGGTGGGTCCTAATAGCATTTGAAGGGTAAGAATATCATTTTTTATGGTATGGCCTGCCTGATTATCGGATTGACCTCATTCTTTGGCTCAACGCCTAAAATGATAAGGGAAAGAGGATGGACGGCTTGGATTGTACCAAAACATCAAGGTGGGGCCTATATCAGTGGGTCACACCCAAAGCTTGAACAAAGCTTATATTTGTGTTTTCCTTTATAGAGGGACGTCCAGCGTCCCAGACGCTGGACGGTCTGGCCGTTGCACATGGAGGTGGGCCCTGTTTAGGTGGGCCATCACACGGCTACCCATACACATACAAGGTGGGCCCCATCTAAAAATGGAATGGATCCAATACATGCATCCTAGTGGGGTCTACCCAAGTGGGCCACACAACCATAAATAATGACATAAAATTCAAAAAAAAAATGAAATGAGAAGGGAGAGAGAGAGATGGAAAGTGGGTCACGCTTGTGATGGAGGGACCCCGATACTATGGGCCCTCCCTTGCAATGAGTCATACAATCAAATGGGTCCTTTAGCACATGGGACCATCAAAATTTAAAATCAACGGTGGGGATCCTTTCCCCATCAATATGGATGGTCTAGATGACCTTTCTAAAGAAATAAACATCATGATGGGGTCCATGGAGAATGGACCCATCATGGAATGATCATGATGATCCTAATGGGCCATCGGCCACATCTTAGGGTCCCAAGTGAGATCCAAACCATTGATAGGTTGGCCTCACTTGGCCCATCCCAAAAATATGAAAAACTACTAATATCTAGCACCCACCGTCTGATCTACTTGCTCCTATGGGCTCCTTAGCACCTTAGCTTCAACTTCAATGGATGAGATGAGGAATGGATGGCTAGGATGAGAGATCTTGGGATGGAGAGGTGGGCCACACTTGGAGTTTTGGAAGGAGAGGGAGAATTCCATACGTATGGGGGTGTTTCTCTCTTAGATTTTTTTTTGAAAATGAGAAAGAGAGAAGGAGTTGTAAAGGGAGAGAGAGAGAGTGATGGATGGATGTGGTGATGGGTGTGTAAGACACCTTTGTTGACTTTGGTGGCATTTGTGTAAGAAAGGCATGGCATTAGAAGACTTTTGAGGCATTTATGTAAGAAAAGTATGGGCATGGAAGACTTTTGTGGCTTGCTTAGGAAAGGGTGAAAGTGATGTGTACTTAACATGTACTTGACATGTGATGGATTGATTGATGGGATTGATGTGACATCTCGTAGAGATTCTCTTGGATTTAGCAACGCGCTGCGTTTTCCTCGCACCGAACGTTGGCCCACATCTCTTGACTAGGGTATCGCCTAGGCGCGCAAGTCGCGACATCGGAACCGTAGCGATGGCACGGTCGCTATGGTATTGGTCTTGGGTTGAGTCGATACAGGTTGACGGCATATGAATCAGAGTCGCACGTCAATATCATTTAAGGGTCGAAGGTTGCCGGAATTAGACCGGTAAGACCGCGGAAGTCTACGAAACGGTACGGTCTAGCATACAGGTCTTACAATAAATAACTGGAAAAAAACACTCAAATAGATTTTCTAATAGAAACGAACTATATCATCATCACACAGACTTGTCCCATATAATGAAATGTTTTTTTTCCGGCAACAACAACAACAACAGCAGCAGCAAAAAATATAAATAATAAAAATAAAAAAATTAAATAAATAAAAATCAATTAGCCATATGTTAATACCCAATCATTCAAAAACCAGTATGTGATCTTGGCCCTTGATTAAACTTCTTCTAGCTCTTAAACCTAATTAAATCAGTCTCAAACAAGCCAACTACTAGGCTAGCTTATTTACAAAATAAAACAATCCTACAATGGTTCAAAACATTCCACAATAGAGCAGCTAAAATAGTTTGAAAATACCCCCACATTTCACCAATTTGGCTATCCAAATCCAACCTGCAGCTAACTATTATTATTCTAGTAAACCATCAAAACCACCTAACAAATTCCCTTTTTCTTTTCTTCTTTTTCTTGTGCAAAACTAATGTTTTGAGTCAGCACCCCCTAAAGCTATTTACTGCATTTCGAACATCAGTGGTATTCTTTCAATATGAAATACAAGTGCTGTTAAGGAAAGATTCCCACCATCCCATGTTCACAAGGTCGCTGGTCTGGGGTTTCTGATTATATGCCACTTCCAGTAAAATTGACCTATCTTCACCTTAAATCCCTAATACCTGGTTCTAGTTTCAAGAAGTGAGAGTACATAGAATGATTTTTGTAGAGGAATACTACTATTTCATGCCACATCATGGAGTTACATGACATACATACCAAGACATCTCTATTATACCAGTAGCATTCTGATTTCTGCATCAATTTTATTTCAAAACATATAAACTGACAACTAACATCCATACCTACCCTTCTTGTGTGGAGCCGGTGGGCTTTCTCCCTTGGTTTGAATACATTGTACGGATTGGTATCGTTAACAGGTGGAGGTGGCTGAATAAACACAAAAATGATGGAGATGCTTACATTGAAAGCTAGGCAAGGATAGGATATCACATGTTGTAAAAAAACCATTGAATATGAATGATCAACTTGACATCCCAGTAACAAGTTGATCTACATCCTTAACTAGGACAAAAAAGAAAAAGGAAAAAAGAAAAAAAGAAGCCACCAGATCTCACCTAATGACCAAATATCAGATTTGTAGCCATAGGGGATATCTGCAAGAAGCTCAGGACACATGTAGCTTGGAGTGCCTACAACATATAGATGCAAGGCATTAGCTGACATTTACAATTTAGATAGCCATGAACATTACAACAAAAAAGAAAAAAAAAAGAGATTAATTATGCAACGTAAATCAATGAGAACTAAGTTATGTTAGGCCTAACCATGATGTTATAAAAGCCAAGTTCATCTTTTAAACTTGGAATTCTCACCCATGATCACTTTAACATATCTTTGCCTACTATGGAAAAGAAAAATTGCAGGTGGCTTACATTGGAAAAAATGTCTGGCAGAGTCTGGTTGTTAAAATTTTAGTGATGGGTGACTATTGAAAGAACTGTTTCAATGAAGAGTCTAGTTGGTAAAATTTTTGGAGATGGGTGACTGTTGAAAGAATTGTTTAAATGAAGTATCAATATGTATTCAGAAGATGCTCGTTGATTCTCTCATTCTATTTTTGAGCACCAGATGGAACAGGTTCTTGCGATAGGGTTCAACCAACCATGAATAGGGCTGTCAACGTGCTGAATTCAGGTTGGGTCAAGGTCTATCCAAACTCATCCTACAAAGCAAAATACAGGCCTAGGCCAAACAGACAGGCCCAAGCACATGGCTTGATTATTATGGCTGTCCCAGGTCTGAGTCCAGCCTGAGCCTGAGCTCGGCCACTATCTTTTGTGCAAGATCTAGGCTGTTTGTTTGGCAAACCAATCATGCATGATAATCACAAATAACTGCCAGTTATATCTCCGTAAATGGACACCCTACAAGCATTTGTATCAGACTGCACCAACTCATTCTGATATGATGCATTTTTATAGAGGTGTACTGTAAATACAAACAGTTAAAAATGATGCCTCACGGTACATATCCAAATTCAAATACAGACATTGTATTGCATCAGAGGATGAATTTATCATAATAAATTCATGATACAAAAGGAGCATTCTGATATTTTGAACCCTGATATAAATTAAAAAATAAAATCCCAACAATCTATTGAGGACTGCAGTCCATTTTATAGTCACCAGTTTGGTGGCTGGGATCATTCCATCATTGTGATTTCGAAGCTAGGCTCCATGAATTTCTCCATGAAGATTGCAGTACATGTATTCCATGAGCTTAACAGATAAATCACTGCCACTGAATACAACAGGCCCACAAGCAAATAATCTCTTCATTTCAAAAACCCAATTCCAGAAATTATAAAAAAAAAATAAATAAATGAAATCAGAGACATATCAGAAAATGCATCAGAATGAAAAGTTCAAGCATCAAAATCCTACCTTGAGCGCCACCTCCTCCTGCCTTTCAAGCTCATTCAAGATAGCAAATAGAGATAGAGAGAGAGAGAGAGACAGAGACGGAGAGAGAGAGAGAGAGAGAGAGAGAGAGAGACAAAGAGGTTGAGCGCGTGAGGGAGACTGAGAGAGGGCGAGGGAGATGGAGAGGCTCAGTGCGAAAGAGAGATGGAGAGATGGGTTTGCTCCGGGCGGGAGAAAAGGGCGCGCACGTGAGGGAGATCGAGAGAGAGAGGGAGAGGCGCAGAGAGACGAGGAGAGATAGAGGGAAAGGGAGAGGGCGAGGCACAGAGAGAGAGAGGAGAGATGGAGGGGGAGGCGCAGAGAGAGAGAGGGAAAGAGACAAACTGGTTAGGGCCAACGCCCTAACCAGTTCTTATAAGAATTTTTTAACGGTGGTGTCACTCTCGCCACTATTTTCTCTGGTGGGGTCCACTGGAGCTTTGGATGCGACTCATTCTTTGGATCTTACCCTAAAATGATTTCTCCAGATGGGTGGACGGTGTGGATACAAAATATACATCATGGTGGGGCCCACAGAACTTGGTGACGTCACTTAATAGCACTCCCTATGGAGACGAACTGGCTACCCCCTGACACCAGCCAATGGCTGGTGGTCAGTGCTTTATGGGCCCCACCATGATGTATGTGTTTCATCCATGCCGTTCATCTATTTTTATAGATCATTTTATGTTATGAGAGAAAAAATGAGGTATATTGAAATCTCAAGTGGACCACATTATAGGAAACAATGTTGAATGGACGGTGACCATTAAAAACATTTGGGGGGCCATAAAAGTTTTGGATCAAGCTGATATTTATTTTTTCTCTTCATCTGGGTCTTTATGACCCAATTAACAGATTGGATGCCAAATAAACAGTGCAGTGGGCCTTAGGAGGATTTTATTGGTGGATATCCAATCATTATTGTTTTCCTGTGGTGTGGTCCACCTGAGATTCATATCCCTATTATTTTTTTCATCTATCCATGGTGGGCCATGACCTTAAAAATAATCATTGATTGGGCCCACCTAGATGTGGTTCATAGATGCAGCCCATTCATTATGTGTGTCCCACTTGGATGAACCACATACATCATGGTGGGACCCATAGAGCACCGGCTAACATCCACCAAGTTTTGTGGGCCCCACTATGATGTATTTGTTATATCCACACCGTCCATCCATTTTGAGATATCATTTTATGTCATGAGCCAAAGAATGAGGCAGATAAAAATCCGTAGTGGACCCCACCACAGAAATCTTAGGTGCACCACACCATATGAAATCAATAGTAATTGGATATCCATCCATTATAACATATAATTTTATTATGTAAGGTCAAAATTGAAGCCTATAAAAATCTGAAGTGGACCACATCATAGGAAACAATATAAATTGAACGTCTACCTTAGAAAATTTTTGGGAGTCCACTGAAATTTCAGATCAAGTTGATATTTTAGTTTTCCCTTCATCCATGTATTTGTGATCTATTGAATAGGTTGGATGACAAATAAAAATCACTGTAGGCCATAGGAAGATTTGAATGGTGGAAATCATTATTCCCACTGTTTCCTGTGGTATGGTCCACTTGAGCTTTGGATATACTTTAATTATGGACTCAACCACTAAGGGTCTGTTTGGATGGGTGGATTGGAAGGGATTGAATGGTATTAGGGTGGATGGCATGGATTTCAAGGTAATGATGGCGTTGTCAATAGATTTTCTTAAGATCCATGGAATTGCTATATCCCCTGGATTGCTATATCAAGTCTGTTTGGCACACTCGGCCAATCCTGGGATTAAACCTTCCCATCCCTTCCAATCCCTTGAACCAAACATGTCCTAGGAAAATTTGAACGGATTAGGGTGGATTGGATGGGATTTAAAGGTAATGATGGTGTTGTTAGTGGATTGTCTTAAGATCCATGGGATTGCTATATATCCTAGGATCAGATCACCCAATTTGTTTGGCACGTCCAGCCAATCTAGGGATTTAACTTCCAATCCACCCGTCCAAACAGGCCCTAAAATGATCTGGAAAAATGGATTGACGGTGTGGATCACACCAAATGAAAACAATAGTGATTGGATATCACCATTAAAACCCTCCTAGGCCCATTGTACTTTTTATTTGACATCCAATTTGTTGATTAGGTCATACAGGCCCGGATGAAGGGGAAAAAATATCAAATTGATCCAAAACTTTGTCCCCCAAAAGGTTTTTAATGGTCGACGCTCATTCAACACTGTCTCCTATTAATGTGGTCCAGATATCTCATAAGCTTAAGGGGAGATATCAAATGCACGGTGTTGATGTTCGACACATATCATGATAGGCCCATTTTACATGTCTGGTCCATTCACTCTATTTTACTGATATTTACCCTCAATTTGACTAGTTACTTGCCTTGATCATACTACATATGAGAAAGATATTGGGCAAATAAGATTGATCAACAATTTGAGTGAATTTTGATTTAAACATCTGAAGTTATTTACTCTTCATGTCCGGATTGATCAGATTGTCCAAAAACAGTTAAAGCTTGATATCAAAAATATATAAATGAATAGAAAACACAAGCATCAACTTGATCCAAAACTTCTATGGCCTCCAAGAAATTTTAAATGGTAGAGGTTCAATCACACTATTTCCTTTGGTGTGGTCCACTTGAGCTTTGGATATGCTTCCTTTTTGTTCTTTAGACCTCAAATTATCTTTTAACATGGACGAATGGAGTGGATAAAATAAATAAATAACAGTGAACCCCACAGAGTTTACTCTGGTAAAGGTAACGAGTAACTCACTTAAATGTAGTGGAGAAAGGTTTCCTTAAAACATTCATAATCATATATTAGGATTGCCTAAATGTGATTCACATATCCAACCCACTCATTATGTGTGTCCCACTTGGATGAGGAGTCAGACCAAGTTTCAACCGCATCCAAAACTCATGTGGGCCCCACCAAGTGCTTTTATATTTTTTAGGATGTCTTCACATAGTTTTAAATGGTATGACCCACTTGAATTTCGTTTACCGATGATTTTTGAGATATCTCATAACCTAAAGGGGACACATCAAATCCACGGTGTTGATGTTCGACACACATCATGATGGGACTCACAAAACTTACTAACATTAATTCTTAGGTTCTCACAAGGTCAGCAAGTTGGGTCACAATTTTAACCAGAATATTTGGCCCATTTTACATAATTGGTCCATTCACTGTATTTTATTGATCAATATTACTCTCGATTTGACTAGTTACTCGCCTCAATCAGGCTACATATAAGAAAGATATTGGGCATACAAGATTGATCAACAATTTCAATGAAATTTGATTTAAACATCTGAAGTTATTTACTCTTCAATTTGAACTGATTAGATTGTCCAAAAACGATTAAAGGTTCAATTAGTGGATGTGCCTAATAATTTAGTAATTTTAATTTTCACAAATAAATTTAACATTTTTTTATTCAAAATGTATATTTTTTTTTACTCTTTTAACTAAATATCATTTTTATTATAAAATATTTCAAAAATATTTAAAATACAAATTTTGAATTTTTATTTTCAAAATCTCAAAAAATTTCTCATATTTTAATTTTTTCTCAAAAATTTCAAAATGCCAATTTTTTTCCTCAAAAGCATTATTTTGCTCTCAAATTTTTTTTTAAACATAGTTAAAATTTCTAAACTTTTCAATATTGTTTTTCGTGTGATATTACGAATCATTTAAATATTACCTTTTAATTATATATAATAAAAAAATTTTCATTCATATGATATAAAAACTATATATATATATATACCGACATAAATTTTTAAAAATTAAAACATTTTTACATTATTACCCGGCCCAGAAATGAGTTGGAGAAACATAGGGGGCGGCAAGGATATACAGCACATCATCAAAATCTCACTTTTGTTATCTAACTTTTCAATTTTTCTTGTCAAAATACAAATTTTAGTGTTCTTTTTTAAAAAATATATTTTTTTACAATTTGTCAATTTTTTCACAGTTTTGTTTAATTTTTTTAATTTTCTTTTTCAAAATATCATTTTTTAAAAAATCTCACTTTTGTTATATTACTTTTTAAGTTTTCTTGTCAAAATATAAAATCTAGTTTTCTTTTTTAAAAAATATATTTTTTTACAATCTGTTAATTTTTTCACAATTTTGTTTAATTTTTAAAATTTTCTAGATCTCTTATCATTTTTTTTTAAAAATCTCACTTTTGTTATATAACTTTTTAAGTTTTCTTGTCAAAATACAAAATCTAGTTTTCTTTTTTAAAAAATATATTTTTTTACAATTTGTCAATTTTTTCACAATTTTGTTTAATTTTTTAAATTTTCTTTTACAAAATATCATTTTTTAAATCTCACTTTTGTTATATAAATTTTTAATTTTTTTCGTCAAAATAGAAAATCTAGTTTTCTTTTTTAAAAAATATATATTTTTTTACAATTTGCCAATTTTTTCACAATTTTGTTTAATTTTTTATATTTTCTTTTTCAAAATATCATTTTTTTATTGAAATAAATTTTTTTTTCAAAGTTATCAACATTATTCAAAGTTTTTAATTTTTTTTTCAAAATATAGAATTTTATAAAATCACAGTTTTTTTTTTTTTTTAAAAACATTGTTAATTATTTTTTCTAAGCTCCTTGACTATAATCTATTGGAGATCGTACCTGAGCATTAGAGACGGTTAAGGACCGTCTCTAATATAGACGGTCTTCCACGGTCCTAGAAGACGGCTAAGGACCGTCTCTAATAGAGACGGTCAGTAACAGTCTCTAATGGAGATGGTCATTGACAGTCTCTAATAGAGACGGTCTTTAACAGTCTCTAATAAAGACGGTTTTTGACAGTCTCTAATAGAGACAGTTTTTGACAGGACAATAAGACGGCTAAGGACCGTCTCTAATAGAGATGGTCAGTAATAGTCTCTAATAGAAACGGTCTTTGACAGTCTCTAATAGAGACAGTTTTTGATAGGGCAATAAGACGGCTAAGGACCGTCTCTAATAGAGACGGTCTTTGACAGTCTTAGATTACAAGTAAAAGACGGCCAATGACCGTCTCTAATACGGACGGCCAGTGACCGTCTCAGATGACCACATAAAAGATGGTCGAAGACTGTCTCTAATGCAGATACTCTGACTGTCTCAGATGAGGTATATAAGACGGTCAAAGACCGTCTTAAATTATTTGCGGACACAAAACATTTAAAGGCAATATTAGGGACGATCAGGAGCCGTCCCTAATTTTAAAGACGGTTTACGGCCGTCTCTAAAGCGTCTTTAAACCAAGCAATTTTAGAGACGGTCTAGAACCGTCTCTAAATCTGTCATTTTTTTCCATTTTTCACGTAGTGAAGGTCAGTTCTGGCCCAGTCTTTGGATGGGTTTCAATGCAGGTTGGAGGCCTGCCCTCAGTCTAAATCAAAACCCATCTAAGGGCCGATTCCAGCCGTGGACAAGGTCTGTTAAAGGTTTGGTTTTGGCCTGCATCCAGCTCAATGGAGGAGTGTTTTTTAGCTCGTTGCAAGGTCTAGGGAGGGTAAGGAGTTACCTGTCTCGATTCGGACGACCCTGTAGAGATGCCACTGTCCTACACTATCTTGACTCAGTCTGGACAGGCTGTGTCGACTCAGTACAGAACCGTGTTTGCACCTAATACCCTTCCTTCTCCTTCATTCTCTCTCTCTCTCTCTCTCTCTCTCTCTCTCTCTCTCTCTCTCTCTCTCTCTCTCTCTCTCCTTTCATCTCTCTTTTTTCCTACAATGGCTACAACGGCCAGCACTGAGCCAACTCGACCCGAATTAGATAGGTCGTCTTGGTGCAGTGTGCCACCGAGCTCACCTTCCTACACACATTCCCTCTCTCTCTGCCCTCTCTCACTCTTTCTCTCTCTTTCTGCGAGATTCTGAGTGGGAAACCCTAGGAGGTCGGGCCTATTTATAGAGCTAGGGCCGCGCCTACCCTACGAACGGACGGTCCAGATAGTGGGTTTGTTTTGGGTTTTCTTCCTCTCTTTCTGTCTTGCATGGAGGTGATCCGTCGGTGAGATGGATCTTCCATGTCCATGGCCCACCTGACGAGCCTTTTAGATTTGGGAATGGGGCCCACTGCGTTGTGGTGGGTTTCCCGAATAAACGAGGAAGATGACTGCTTGCTAATGGCAGATTCTTAAGGACGGTGTATCTAGTTGATCCAGTCCATTTTGAGGGACCAGATAGGTCCCACGATCATTGTGGGGCCCACCAATCGCGTCCCTGATCATCCACCCAAACTTCTCATAAGATTTTCCCACCGCGGCTCTCTTCTCGTGTGGACTGACGGTATTTTTGGGAAGTCGTTTCTACCCTAATGCAGACGGTCGGGATGACTCCCAGGGCTCTATCAAAAGGCTCGGATTGAGCCAACGTGACTTTCCCGAAGTGGGAATGTTTCCCACGCCAGCTCGACTAGCAGACGGTTGCCTGCTCTTTTTTAGAGCTAAAAGGAGAAGCTGGGATTCATCCCAGATGAAAGGTCGAGATTAGAAGGAGACGCGGCACGCGGATTGCCCTTGTGGCAAGGAGAAAAGGAAAGAAATCCGTTTTCGAAAATCTCTAACCACGCGCACTCCACTTGCGCCATTCGTCGTGAACATGCACTTGTGCATGGGTGCTTACGGATGATGTCGTCGGGGTCGCACAAAAGTCCTCTACTTAATGGATTGTCCGGATCGTCCTAAGGTGGCCCCTATTAATCACGAATGGCTGGTTTTGGGAGGGCTGGAAACACAACTGTACTACGTGTCAGTTTCCTTGCGGTTGATGTACGCACAGGTCCAGCACGTGGGGTCTCGTACGAATTTTGGTCAGCTTCACCTGATGGATTGGGTGGATGGCTTGGATCCTCCAAATGGTTAGCGTGGGTGGGTCGCTGATTGGTCGGACTCGGTCCATTCGTGCGGGTGGAAAAACAAAGGGGAGAGAGAGAGGAAATCCTCTCTTTTTTTTAAAAAAAATCCATCGGGTCAACCCGACTTTGACTGGAGGTGAAATCCAGTGCACGTCGTGCGCAGATGCACGGGGTGCACACGCACCTCATGTGGGGTCCACTGTGATGTTTATGATAAATCCACTCCGTCCATTTGATTATATGGGTCATGTTAGGATGCTTGGCTAGAGATGAGGTGGATCCAAAGCTTTAGTGACTTCACCAAGTGATTGTATGTTTAACTTATGTTTTCCCACTGATTTGTTGGCTGGATCATTCCGAATTTGATTATGAGCGGTTAAAATAGTCCTAGGGGTCGTGTGTGGGACTCTTATAATGTACTGTTAACCATATACTAATATTAATATTATTTTTATTATTTTGTACATTACTTATAATTAAAATGTTTAAAATCTCACATATATATATATATATATATATATATATATATATATATATATATATATATATATATATATATATATATATATATATATATATATATAATATTAACGTATTACTAATTACATCCTGTTGTTCATACATTCATTAATATACATAATTCATAATATACAATATCATATTATACATATAAATGAATTGAAGATTGTACAATATCATATTTAATTAAAATTATATTTATATTTGATTATATTATTAAATAATATATAATTCTATTAAAGTATCTAATGATTTTTGTATGCATACTTATAAAAGATATTCAATACTACATTATTATTTATAATTTGATTTTTATGTTGTGAAATTATTATTCATTACGTTTAATTAATATAATATTATTTTCATAATATCTTATATACATTAAATACGTGCATATCATTTTAGCATGAAATTTTAAATCTTTACAACGTATATTCATTTCATAGTGTATATATTTAGGTTGTATTATATATATATATATATATATATATGTATTAAATTAATCGACATGGTAACACTCGAGTACTGGGAAGTATGGGGTTTTACAAACTGTGACCTAAATAACAGAAAAACTGCGATTTATACAGCTGAGTCTCGTATAACATGAAAACTATGATCTATACAACTGCGGCCCATTTGGGTCATGGTTTGCATGGGTCATAGTTGCCATGTTATATGGGTCGTGGTTATCATGTTGTATGGATCATGGTTTTCAACGTGTTCAGTTTCTTTTATATCAAACCATTGGTATCATAGCTTAAGGCCCATAACAGGGTGATTCGATCCATCCACTTTGTCGGCCAGCTCGGCGTGGGCCAAAAAAGTCCTAACTTGGGCAATGTCCACTTCTAACAAACATCACAGTGAGATTAGAAACTTTCAATAGTTATCGTTATTTTTTATTAGGTGGGCCACACTAGCACTGGATAGAGCTGATATTTGGGCCCTAGTCCTAAAATGACATGGCAAGAAGGATGGGTGGCATGGATGAAACACATACATGGTGGTGGGTTGTAGTTGTCATATTGTATGAGTCATGGTTTTCATGTTATATGAGTCGTGATTGTCATATTATATAGTCGTAGTTGTCATGGGTCGTGGGTGCCACTGTCACCATTATAACATGGGAGTCATGGTTGTCATGTTATATAGGTCATGGTGGTCATGTTATATGGGTTGTGGTTGTAATGTGGTGAGGTCCAAAATGCCCTTTCCTTGTTTCAGTAGTTGTACAGTTTTCTATGGAATAAGAAGTTACGTCATATTTAATGCCAATAAAGTGATGTGTACGGAACCTTCTTTTGCACATGGGCAAGGACCAAACTTGTGGGGCCCACATTGATGTATGTGTATAATGCATGCTGCCCATCCTTCTTGTTGTGTCATTTTAGGCCCACAGCGAGTAAGCCGACAAGGTGGATGGAACGGATCACCCCATTGTGGGCCTTAGGCTATTATACCAATGGCTATCTTTTCATTTGGTAGTAAAGGAAGTGAACATGTAACAACCGCGACCCATATCACATGAGAACCACAACCCATATAACATGATAACTACGACCCACGACAATCATGACCCATATAACATGACAACCACGACCCATAACAACTACGACCCTTACCACATTACAACCACGACCCATATAACATAACAACCACGACCCATATAACATGATAACTACGATCCATGACAACTAAGACCCATGATAACCACGATCCATGACAACTACGACCCATGACAACCACAACCCATATAACATCACAACCATGGCCAACTTTCCAAGCTCAGTGTGATGTTTGTTAGAAGTGGACACTGCTTAAGTCAGGACTTTTTAGGCCCACGGAGAGTAGACCGAAAAGGTGGACGGAACGGATCACCCCATTGTGGGCCTTAGGCTATTGTACCAATGACTATCCTTTCATCTAGTAGTAAAGGAAGTGAACATGTAACAACCGCGACCCATATCACATTAGAACCACGACCCATATAACATGATAACCACGACCATGACAACCACAACACATTTAACATGACAATCACGACCCAGGTAACAGGACAACCATGACCCATAATAACTACGACCCTTAACACACTATAATCATAACCCATAACAACTACGACTCTTACCACATTACAACCACGACCATATAACATGACCACCACGACCTATATAACATGACAACCATGACCCATGATAACTACAACCCATATAATATAACAACCACGACCCATATAATATGACAACTACAACCCATGACAAGCACGATCCATTTTTGATAATGTAAATGGATTAAAGGCTACAGATTAAGGTCGTGGTATAATCCAATTGATCTTTGGATATGCTTCAATTTTGGGCTCAACCCCTTAAATTAGGTGAAAAAATGGATGGATGGCGTGGATAGACCACATACATTCAAGGTGGTCCAACCGAGTACTCAATCTGATTTCCTCTCTCGAGTGCAACTTACGTTCGGAAAAAAAAATAGGCGCGGATTGCTACTATCAGGTTGAGTATCCTGACTCGCTACTCAACCTGAGCGAATTGAAAGGTTGAGTATCCAAACTCGCCACTGAACCCGTCCGTATCTAATCAGGAATAAATTGGTTACTCCCCTTCCACCTTTTTGATCTATAGTTGAGCCGGGTAGGACGAAATCCTCTATCTGGGATGGAAGCGGATTGGCTAGTGTACCTTACACTAGCTACATGGCGGTTGTAGATTAGATACATCACTAGAATTGACGTCAATAAGCTTTGTGGACCCCACCATGATGCATGTGTTGTATCTATACCGTCCATCTATTTGGAGAGATAGTTTTATGGCAATAGAAAAACTAATGAGATATATCTAAAGTTCAAGTGGACCCCACCATAGAAAATAGTGGGGACAGTGACATCCACCGTTCAAAACTTCTTAGGGGCCACAGAAGCTTCCAATCAAGCTTATATTTTTATTTTCACTTCGTCTATCTCTATGTTAACTTATGAATAGGTTGGATCTAAAAAATAAATCATAGTGGGCCCTGTAAATGTTTCAACGGTGGGCAGACTGATCCCACGGTTTTCTGTGGTGTGGTCCATATGATCTTTTGATATGATTCATTTTTTGGATGATCCTCTAAAATGATCTCTAAAAATATATGAACGGTGTAGATATAATAAATACATCAATGTGGGGCCACGTAGCTTTGATATACTTTGAACTGATCGTACAACTCAGAGCTCGAGGAGCATCAATGCATGACACGTACCTTCAGCAAAAATCAGATTGCCTACTGAGTTACTCAGTACGCTTTTAATGTACTAACTAAACTCAATTGGGCCCACTGTGAATGTGTATGGTTTATCCACACTGTCCATCCATTTTTCCTACTAATTTTATGGATGATCCCAAAATTAAAGTAAATCCAAAGCTCAAGAGGACCATTCCATAGTAAACATTGTATAATGATTTCCACCGTTGAAACCTTCCTAGGGCCCACAATATTTTTTATTTGTCATCTAACATGTTCATAAGATAAAAAAGACATGGATGAAGAGAAACTACAAACATCATCTTAATCCAAAACTTCTGTAGCCAAAAAGAATTTTTCAATGGTAGAGGTTCACTCACACTGTTTCCCGTGGTGTGGTCCATTTGAACTTTGGATATGCTTGCGTTTTGGGATCAAACCCTAATATTATCTGCTAACATGAATGAATGGAGTGGATAAATTAAATAAATAATGGTGGACCCCACAGAGTTTACTCAGTACACTAATGGTACTAAGTTACTCAGTACGCAATCCGCTTCCCCTACAACAGTAGGGACGCCGGGGGTGGCGGATTTCCCGGAAAGTCTTTCGGGATGTTCTTGCTGGGAACTTAGGTGGGGCCCACCGTGATGTTTGTGAGAAATCCACTCTGTCCATCCGTTTTGTGAGCTCATTTTACTATGCCAGAAAAAAAGTGAGAAAGATCCACAACTTAAGTGGGTTGTGGTAAAGGAAAAGGTAGTTAGGGAAATTCCTACCGTTGAAACCTCCCTGGAGTTTACAGTAATGTTTACATGCCTTCCATACTGTTCATAAAGTCATTCCTACTCGGATGAACTGTAAACACAAAAATAAACATGATTCAAGACTTCTGTGGCCTCATGAATATTTCAACCATGGGCGTTCAAGTCTCACGTTTTTAGCCCACTTGAGCAATCGATCTGGTTCAGTTTTGCCCTAATGTCCTAAAATAAACTCATAAAATGGATGGACAGAATGGATTTCTCACAAACATCATAGTGGGCCCCACCTGAGTACCCAGTGCAAGAACTTCCTGCGAAATCCGCGTCCGACGCTGGGTTGAAAGTGGATTGCGTACTGAGTAACTCAGTACCATAAGCGTACTGACTAAATTATGTGGGGTCCATCATGATTTATGTATTTTATCTACTCCATCCATCGATTTTAAAAGATAATTTTAGGGTTAGAGCATAAAAATGAAGTATATAAAAACCTCAAGTGGACCACACCACAGAAATAGTGTGAATTGAACATCTACCTTTGAAAATTTCTCGGGGGCTATAGAAGTGTTGGATCAAGCTTATATTTATTTTTTTCACTTCATCCATGTCCTTGTGATCATATTAAGATGATTGATGAGAAATAAACATCACTGTGGGCCCTAAAAAGTTTTCAACGGTGCAAATCATTATTCCAACCGTTTCCTATGGTAAGGTCCACTTGATCTTTGGATATGATTGAATTTTGGGTTCAACGGCTAAAATAAGATGGGAAAATGGATGGATGGCATGGATAGACCACATACATTAACGGTGGTGCACTAGCCAATCCGCTTCCGCTTTCAACACAGATTAGAAGTTACTTGACTTACTGGTAGCTGTAGGAGTCTTCGAGGAGTCCAGATTCCCAAGACCTCGAGAAGACTATTTTACTAAATCATGTTACTCAACTTACGCATCCCAATATATGTAAAGATGATTGGTTTTATTGGGCCCATTGTGATGTATATATTTTATCCATGTCGTCCATTCATTTTAAATGAATGAGCCAAAAAATGAGGCATATCAAAGGCTCATGTGGACCACATCATAGAAAGCGATGAAATTGAAAACCTACCATTGAAAACCTTTTGGGGCATAAATTTTTTGGATGTAACTCATTTTTTGGCCCATGATGTTAAATAAAATTCTAAATCAAATGGACGGATTGGATTCGACACATAAATCACAACAGGACCCACGATCCTTATAACACGACAACATCGAACCTTACTACATTATAATCACTACAAATCACGACCTATATCAATCACGACCCACATAACATGACAACCACGACCCATATAATATAATAACTACGACCCGGATGACAACCACGACCCATATAACATGAAGACCATGACCTATGTTAACCACAACCCACATAACATGACAACCGTGACCCATATAACATAATAACTACAACCCGTGACAACCATGCACGACCCGGATGACAACCATGACCTATATAACTATGACCCATATAACATGACAACCATGACCTATATCAACCACCACCCATATAAAATGACAACCATGACCCATACAACATGATAACTACGACCCGTAACAACCACGATCTGGATTACAACCACAGCCCATAAAACATTACAATCACGATGCATATAACATGACAACCACGACCCATGACAATCACGACCCATATAACATGACAACCACGACCCATATAATTTAGTAACTACGACCCATATAATATGACAACCTCGACCCTTGCTACATGACAACAACGATCCATTCAAAGGGTCGTGGTTCACATGCACAATGGATCACGGTTTCATCCACAAAGTTTCGCAGTTGATATTTGACACCACTAAAATGACACAACAAAAAGCATGGGCGGTATGAATTATTCACATACATCAATGTGGGCCCATTTGGGTTGTGGTTTGCATGAGTCGTAGTTGCCATGTTATATGGGTCGTGGTTGTCATGTTGTATGGTTCATGGTTTGCAACATGTTCACTTTCTTTTCTACTAAACCATTGGTGTCATAGCTTAAGGCCCACAATGGGGTGATCTGATCCATCCACCTTGTTGACTAGCTCATTGTGGCCCAAAAAGTCCTGATTTGGGCAGTATCCACTTCTAACAAGCATCATAATGAGCCTGGAAAGTTTCTATAGTCACCATTATTTTTTATTTTGTGGCCTACACGAGCACCGTATCAGGCTGATATTTGGGCCCTACCCCTAAAATGACACGACAAAAAGGATGTGTGGCATAAATAATACACATACATCAATGTGGGCCCATATGGGTCGTTGTTTGCATGGGTCGCAGTTGTCATATAACATGACAATCACGACCCATATAACATGACAACCGCAACCAATATAATATGACAATCACGACTCATATCATATGAGAATCACACCCCATATAATATGATAACTATGACTCATTTAACATGACAACCACGACCCATGATAACTATGACCTATATAACATAACAACCATGACCCAAATAATATGACAACTACGACCCATGACAAGCATGATCCATTTTTGGTAGTGTAAATGGATCGAAGGCTACAGATTAAGGTCATGGTATACTCCAATTGATCATTGTATATGCTTCAATTATGGGCTCAACCCCTTAAATTAGATTAAAAAAATGGATGGATGGAGTGGATAGACCACATACATTTAAGGTGGCCCCAACCGAGTACTCAATTCGATTTCCTCTCTCGCGCGCAACTTACACTGGAAAAGAAAGAAAATTGGGCCAACCACACTCTTACCTCATGACAACCACAACCCTTTCCTCATGAAAACCACGACCCATATAACATGGCAACTACGACCCATACCTGGGTCGTGGTTGTAATGTGGTAAGGGTCGTGATTGTAATGTAATAAGGGTCGTAGTTCTCATGTTATATGAGTCGTGGTTGTCATGGGTCGTACTTTTCCTAGGTCGCGGTTGTTACATGTTCACTTTCTTTACAGCCAAATGAAAGAATAGCCATTGGTACAATAGTCTGAGGCCAATAATGGAGAGATTCGTTCCGTCCATCTTGTCGGCCAGCTCAGCGTGGGCCCAAAAAGTCCTGACTTAGGCAGTGTCCACTTCTAACAAACATCACGGTGAGCTTGAAAAGTTTCAACAACGGGTTTCATTGTCACCATTATTTTCTATTATGTGACCCATATGAGGATCAGGCTGATATTTAAGCCCTAGCCCTAAAATAACATGATAAAAAGGAAGGACGGCATGGATTATACACATACATCAATATGGGCCCCACAAGTTTAGTCCTTGCCCACGCGCAAAAAGGGTTCCGTACACATCACTACTAACATTAAATACTACATAACTTCTTAGTCCCTAGAAAATTGAGCAACTACTGAACCAAAGTCAGGGGCATTTTCGTTCGAAATAAACTCTAAAAGCTGTTAGAAGGCCCTTCAGGGAATATATGAAGTGTTGTAGCGTTCTAAGTAATTTGTCCAAACTTTGAGGCGAGTATGGTCAATTTCCCTTTTTGAAATCTATCAGGTCAAGGAGTTCTTGACCAGTTTGGGGTTGCGGTGTGGTGCGGGTCTGCACCATTTGTGTGTATGTTCTACACAGTGGGGTCCACCCGATGATTCCTGACTGATCTACACTGTCCATTTGTTTCTCCATCTCATTTAAGGTGTTGAGCCAAGAGGGGTGCACTTCTAAAGATCGAATGGGCCAAAAATTAACGGTTACCAGTTGTTTGCCAATTTGGGCCACTCGTACCATGATCTAAGGGCTGAGGTTTGATGTGTATGGATAATTTTGGATTCGTAAGCAAGATATATGATTTCACGTTAATCGAAAAATGGGAAACTAGACATCTAGTATTCAGGGGTCTAGGGTGATGGTGTTTTCGTAATTAGTTATGATATAGGAGTTTTGGGACGTCCAACGGTTCCACTTGATTGTAGACATGTTTTTAGATTGTTTTTATAAAAGAACTCACGTCCAAATAGTTGTGAATGGAGAGTTATCTACTAGTTTTTTTAATGGGACGTTTATGTGTCGGGTCACGTGCACATGGTCTTATTTTTGACTCAAGGATTAGATGTCTCGATTCTAGTACCATCCTTAAATAAGTTTTACATTGATTCTCATGGTAACGCTCATGGACTTTCGGTGCTCGAGTATCGAAAAGTTTGGGTCGTTACAACTACAAAGCAAGGAACTACATAATTTCCTCGTTGTAAACTACCTCAATCTTTTCAGTGGCCGTTAACCAACCAACCCTATCTTATTAACTTGTTCTTTCCCTCATGACTCTCATGGGAGCTCACTCACAATCAATTGTGATCACATGCACTCTTCTTCCTAGTGAGGAATCTAGCTGCTATAGGTTTTATGTCCACTCCAATTCTAAAAAGATATTTGTTGGTTGGAACTTAATCATTAGTGACCCCTATAATCAAATGCAACTTGGTTATTATGGAATGTTAATTCATGTTTTAAATTGAGAAAGCTATAAGAATTCCTTAAGGATTCTTTACTGCGGTTCCATGAGAAAGAATAAAGTGAACGCAACGAAGGCCTTGGTGGCTAGTAATGGGAGAGTTGTGGCACTATGGTTCTTGAATATCCTAAATTCTATAACAACTCTAGCTAGTGTGAGCATCCTGAGATTTGTTTATGTAATTATTCTTTGTGATGTTGAAACAACCACAAGTTGGGATGGATTAATATCTGTCATCAAGCATCTTGTAGCCCATGGCCTTCATTGCAAAGGACTGTGAATACCATTATATTACAAGTACTATGATGAATTTGATTCGATGTTCTCATTGAAGCTTTGACTTATCTTTAGACTGAGGGTCATGCCATGCCTTCATGGTCCTAATTAGGTGGGCTTCGACGTACCTTTGAGGTTACATTGGTGGTTGACATACACGTGATTGGCCACACATATTAAGATGTGGTTGAAGCCTTGCATGAGCCAACATCATGGTTGGAATTTATTCTCCACGGTATTTAAGTTCAGTTTCTAAGTTCAACAGCTATCCAAAATATTTCAAGGGAGCCTACAATTTGAGTCTCTATATTCAAAAAATAACATGGTGCTAAGGGAATTTCATCTAAGGTGAAATCTATAATTTTTAACAACATAAATTTGAGTCATTTGAGTTTGTACAAGTCCATTTTCCCAAGGCCTAGTTTATTTAAACTCACTTTGATACCATTTTGTAATGCCTCAGATTTCGTAACCCGAGTTTTGTACTCATTTTCTGAAATCCCAAGAGTTAATTTATAAGGATAGCCCACAATTCACAGTAATAATTTTTTTTTAAAAAAATATATATAAGTGAGCAATCACAACGGAAGCAAAACAAACCACGCATAGAGGAAGTGCCTAAAATATATCTCAATTTATACAAATGGTTGCCCATAGGGCTTATACAAACTATGACTCAAATATAAAAATAAAATAAAATGATAAAGAAACTAAAATCTAGAGTCGTAAGATCATTCATCTTTCCATGTCCTACACCAATGTCGATCGGTGCATCATCTACATAACTTGCATCAACTGAATACAATTCGATAGTGTCAATGGCTATCCCAGTGAGGTATACCCTCCAAGATTACCAGGCATGACAATAGTCAAGAATGAAATTCAAATAACTTAAGAGAATAAACATACAATTTATGTTTCATAAGTGACATATGTTGAGGGTCAAATATTGCATATTGGACCCCAGTTATTCCTTGGTTTTATAAACATGATAATGCTTAATGTTCTATTTTAATCATGTTTATGGTGCAAGGTGAATTCAAGAGCTTGGATTAAAAAGGATATTAAAAGCATGTACTTAATGCTCAAGAATCACTAAGACCAAGAATGAAGAATGCACATGTAATACCCGTATCCTAGATCGTACCGTTCCGTAGGACTGCACGATCCTTCCGGTCGAATTCCGGCAATCCTCGACCTGTTTTCGATGTTTGCGCGTGATCCTAAGCCGAGTCCTGCGTACCAAAGTCGGCTCGAACTGAAACCTGTACCTTAGCAACCGTGTCATCGTCGCGGTTCCAACGCCGCAACTCGCGCACCGAACCGAAACTCAGGGTAGGGGATGTAAGCCCGCGTTTAATTCAAAGAAGCACCGCGCGTTGCAGACTTCGAGGGAATCTTTACAAAATGTCCCATCAAATAAATTTTAGTACATCACCTTACCTTAATGCGACATCACCCAACAACAAGTACAAGTGCCCACTCTCTCTTTTCTCAAAGGTCAACACTTCCCTCCCCTCACCATTCCTCCTTTTTACAATTTTCAAACTCACCCATACCCATCCATCTCCCATCCTTACAACTACCACTCCACCCATGCCTTTAATATATTATTCTCTCTTTCTCTCATTTCTTTACAAAAAAAAGAAAAACTCACTCCCAAGCAACAAAAATTCCACACGTCCAAGCATTCCCAAGTTTTCCCAAAGGCCAAGTGTGGCCCACCCTCTCATCTCTCATCTACACCATCAAAATCCCATCAACCTCCATCAAAGTCGAGCATAGGAGCATGCAAGCCTAAGGGAGCAAGGTGAAGGCCAAGAGGTAGGTGATCTTTGAGTTTTTACCATTGATTTAATGATTTGAGCGCCCACTTGTTGGTGAGACCTGTTGTGATGTATGTGATGTATCAATGAGGGCCCATAGTGGCGGGGTCCCTCTATTGCACCGTGGATTTCTCTTTCTTTCTCTTTTTCTCATTCTAGAATGTAGTGGGCCCTACCAAATTACCTATTATATCCATTAGATGGGGGTGGCCCACCACATTTAGGCGATCCTATATTCCATACATACACATATATATTATATTATATATATATAACATGGTGGGCCACGTCCACGTGGGACCCACCATGATGTTTGTGAACATCCACGCCGTCCAGTGTCTCTGGACGCTGGATGCTGCAAGTGGCAACGTGAAGTGTGAACTGACATGGACGTACTAAAAAGCTACCCATAATGGTTTGGATATGAGGGTTCAAGTAGGCCCCACCTTGATATTTATGCATGATCCAAGCTGTCCATCCCAATCCTTGCATCATTTTAGGCGTTGAGCTGAAAAATGAGACCGATCCAATTATTTGGCGGACCGTGGCATTAAGAATGCTAGTATTTTCCGTTAAAACTTAGGAAAATGATTGCTAGGGGTCCACAAGAAGCTTGGACCCACTTGAAACTTGTTTTGGACTCATATTTTTGTGGGACACATACAATGGACGGGATAGATCTAGTTAATGTGGGTCCCACCTAGGAAAAAAATACATTTGCTTTGTTAACGTCCAGAGGAGTCTAGAGTCTGGACGTTCAACGTTAAAAAGGTGGCCCCATTGGCTCCAGTTTTGGACCCTACCATGATGTATGTTCTACATCCATGCCGTTCATTTAATAGGTCGTTATTAATTATGCGTTGGCTCCAAAAATCAGCCATAAAAAGTTCTCAGATAGCCCACACCATCATCATTCATGCGATGGTATGTCAAACCACATGGAATCAAATGTTGGGGTCCACATGCATCTTAGAACTACCTGAAACTCGATTTGGACCATTAAATTGGTGGGACACACACAATGAATGGGTTGGATTTTCCTAAGGTGGGCCCCACCTATCAAAAACCACAGGATATCCGTTAAAAAAAAAAGTTATTGCCGCTGTCAGTGGGCGGGCGGACGGACGGATGGGTTGCCCCTCACGGCCCAGCTGTGGGTCCCACCGTGATGCGTTTCTTACATCAACACCATCCATTGTGGGGCCCCCATTCTAAAATTTCCCTACCCCAAAAATCAGCCGTATATGGAACTCAGGTGGGCCATACCATCTAAAATCATGGGAAGACATGCCTAAAACACATAAAATCATCTGGTGGGGCCTACCTGAAATTTGAGTGAGGCTGAAACTTGGTCTGAACCCTTAGTTAAGTGGGACGCACATAATGGGTGGACTGGATTTGTGAACCACATCACCGTGGGCCCAGGTCCACGTGACTTATATACAGTTTGGATTGCAAATAAACATCATTGTGGGCCCCTGGCCCACGTAACCTTATGAACAGGTTTTTTGGCAAATAAACATTACGGTGGGCCCCCTCCCTGACCGTGTGGCAGATTGTAGTTAAATATCACGGTTGGCCCCATGTACACGTGGCCTTGCCAACAAATTGGATTCAAATAAATATTACAGTGGGCCCTACCTTGGTCCATGTCACCTTATAAACAGTGGGATTGCAAATAAATGTTACAGTGAGCCCCTTGGTCCATGTGACCATATCAATAGGTTGGCTGGAAAATAGGCATTTTGGTGGGCCCCCTATTTATGTGACCGTATCAACAATTGGATAGAAAAATAAACATCATGGCGGGCCTCACATGAGGCTCACTTTGGTAAGTATGGGCCCATGTATTTAGGCCCATCTTGATGTATTTTTAAGCCCATTTTTTAGGCCCACTTGGATGCATATGGGCCCATGTATTTAGGCCCATCTTTACATGTATATAGGCCCAATGTTGAGGCCCACTTCGGTATATATGGGCTCATGTATGTAGGCCATCTTGATGTGTTTATAGGCCCGTTGTTGGGGCCTATCTTGATATATATAGGCCCACGTTATGAGGCCCATTTGGTGTATTTGTGGCCCATTGTTGAGGCCCACTTTGATATATATAAGGCCTATGTGATTAGGCCCATTTGATAAACATAAAGCTTATGTGGTTGAGCTCATTTTAATGCATTCTAAGACCCATGGGTGATGGCCCATTGCAAAGTACCTAAGGCCCATTGGTGAGGCTCATTGAGGTGACCCACTTGATGAATATAAGGCCCATGAGATACGACCCATTTGATGTATTTGAGGCCCAATGGGATGTACCTAAGGCACATTGCAATGTGTGATTTCGCCATAATTTATTTAATGATATTTAAGGCGAACCGAGCCTTGAGAGCAATGATGGTTTGATGCCCACATTGTAGGGATAATGTTGGTTAAATGTCCGCATTGTCACTCTCCTTGAGGTCCATCGATAGGCCCGTATTTGTAGTGAGTAGGCCGTCTAGGCCCATCTTCGTTATATACAAAGCCCATGTTTATATACATGTTTAGTATAGATCCATGATTCATGATCATACGCATCATATATATGACTGATATGAGGAGTGATTGATCATAGCATATGCCTTCGGCAGACTGTTTATGGGCTCCCTAATAGGTGAAGTTGCCCTACATGAGCGCATGGTACACATAGGACTGTTGCATGACTGGTAGTGTGACTCATGCACGTGCATTTGTATGATTGTAGTTATTGTATGCCCTAGCGACATCAGGGCCAAAGCCTCCACAGATGCATAGTGGGAGGCTGGATTGGATATCGGAAATGTTTAGTTCTAGCATACGGGCGCCATAGATGTCCTTGGGTGAAAATCCCTAAACCCGATGGTACCAGAGGATGACACCAATGTCGGGACCGAGTGGATACACGAGTGCGTGTTTACTCCCCAAGTGCAGGGTTGTGATGTAGTAATAAACTCGGTAAGACCAAGGTCGAATCCTAAGGGACTGATACCTGCTCGTAATTTGAAACTAAGTAGAACTAGAACTAAACTAAGATGAAATCTAAACTGAATGGAATTGAGGCAATAATCGTGAAATAATTATCTAAAACTTAAGAAAATCAGAGAAAGGAAACTAGGGATTTAGAGGATCCACTTGTAGAGATCAGAGAGATCTTATGCCTGCATCAAGAATCATGGAATTTAAACTAAACTGTTGTTGAGATAGTTTTCAAAAGATGAAAGGTATATAAATTAGAATGGATTCCATCACCAAACCATGCCCAAGAGACCATGGCAAACAACAGAATTAAACTAATTACCAACCAATCACATGTATGAAGGTTAGGAAGGGTACCGTCATCCGACCATGCCCAGGAGACGATGGTGAACAACAGGGCTCCCTGACGTCATAAACATAAAGGAAAACGAACATGCCCAAAGCCATTGCAGACCCATTGTAATTTCAGTCACAACAGACCATTAAAGACTAAAAAAGCATTCCATTAAAAAAACTAAAATTAACGTCAGTTCAGATAAAATCAAAGCTATAAAATAGAGTCTCCCATCATGCTACAAGCTTCACCTCTTAGCCCTAGCTAAGAGGTTTTAGCCCAACATGATGGGGTTAAATATCTCAAAATAAAATAGATAATAAAATAAATAAAAATAATCAAACTACTCTATCTCTTGCAGACGTCCAACCCGAGCCTTCCTTCCAAGCTCCTTTTTTTCAGTCCATGCTCGTAAAATCACCTTGCAACATAAACACGATAAAACAGACCATTAAACAGTATCATGCTCGTAAATCCGGATAATAACTGGGGTCTGATATGCAATATTTGACCCTCAACTCAACCCCCAACTAGCATTTTGCTAGTCCCGAGCAAATTATGCGAAAAATAAGTTGAGAACTGCAGGATAATTTCTATGAACTCGATTGATTTTTGAAAAGCAATCTAGACACGAGACTTCAAAAATTTATGAATGTTAGGCATTACTTCCTCCTGGAATCAAGCGCACAATAAACTTCATCGTCAAGTTCAAGTATTAATCCATCAATTAGCATAATTCTAAACATTGAATTCAATGGGTGTATAATGTAATCTCGGCTTTGTCAACATTAAAATTCACTTCTTTATTTTAGGATATCATTGGTAACCAACAAGAGAATTCATGATAACCAAAACCCGAACCAAACCTGCCTCAGAAATTCCAACTTTTGATTTTTCTCTTAAAAGTAATGCCAATGAAGGGAATTGAATCCTTACCTATAGGGAGCAAACCTATGGTAAAGACCAGTCACCTAATAATTTTTAAATGTTAACCTTAGGGAATCAAACCTTCACCTGTAGGGAGCAAACCTCCAGTGAAGGCCATTCGTCCAACCCTGGGTATTTTCTTTTTCTTCAATTCTGCTTTTTTTTTTTCTTTTTCTATTGATCATAATAGGCAAATTGTCCAGGCTGGTTCCTTCCATGCTTAGTTATTACCAAGATAACTCTTCAATATCAAACTACATCCTTAATATGAAATCGAGATGTGACATGTGAAACCATGACTCAATCAATGTTTACAACTTCTAATTCTGGATTAACAATTCACTTAACTATGAAATCTAACAGATACGAAATCCAAAAGTCATAAATCCAACATTATGTATCTTGAAAATCTAAATTAGAGATATCTGTCAAAATCACTTCAAATTCACAGGAATTTTCAGAAAATTTTTAAAAATTTTCACAATTTTTGCTCAATACCAAGAAAAACACTGATTAGGTTACCTTATCTCCCACCCTCAACCAAAAATCTATATTGTCCTCAATGTAAAAGATATATGAGCATGCAATACACATGGGACAACAAAAATAAATGAGAAGTGATGGGAGGATAGTACCTGGATAACGAATCGAGAGAGATTTTTCAAGAGATCGTTGGGAGAGAGCAAGTCAGTATGAGAGTGAAACCAACAAAAATAACAAAAGTAAAATTCTACCTATACCGCTTTTGCAGGCGCTCTCGATTGTATTTAGCATATGCAACAAGCCTTTAAACCCCTAGGTTATCCCTAGTGGACGAGTTGTAGTCTCGTGAGGGTTTGCAGTATTGTTACCCACAAACATTGAACTAACTACTAAAAAAATGAAATAAAAATCTGGGTTACCTCCCAGGAGCGCTAAGTTTATCATCTTCAGCTAGACAAATAAAGCAATTATCCTATTCCTGTGAAAGCGATAAACCTACCTATACCTCCATCGGACTAGGAGACAATCCTGATAAATAAGAGCAGTCAGAGGCATGGACATGTCCTCTGAATTAAATTTCTCGACAAATGGTTTTAATCGATGTCCGTTTACTTTAAACTCCTTACCATTGTCGGGATCTCTTATCTCGACAGCCCCATGAGGATAAGCAATAATAATAATGTAAGGACCGGTCCAACGAGATCGAAGCTTACCCGGAAAGAGATGTAGTCGAGAGTCATACAAAAGGACTTTTTGGCTTGGCGTAAATGATTTTCGTAGAATATGTTTATCATAAAACGCCTTCATCCTGTCCTTGTAAATTCTCGAGTTCTCGTACGCAACGTTCCGAATTTCTTCCATTTCATTCAACTGAAGTTTGCGTAGCGAGCCAGCGTTGTCCAGATTAAAATTTAGATTTTTGATCGCCCAGTATGCTTTATGTTCTAACTCTACAGGCAAGTGACAAGCCTTTCCATAGACAAGTCTAAAGGGAGATGTTCCAATAGGGGTTTTAAAAGCAGTACGGTATGCCCATAAGGCATCGGTCAATCGGATTGACCAATCCTTACGGTCAGGGTTAACCATTTTCTTTAGGATATGTTTGATCTCCCTATTAGAAATCTCAGCTTGTCCACTTGTCTGTGGATGGTATGGGGTGCTCACCTTATGAGAGATACTATATTTCTTCATTAAGCTCTCGAATGGTCTAGTACAAAAGTGTGAGCCCCAGTCACTAATGATGGCTCGAGGCGTTTCGAACCGCGACAGGATGTTTTCTTTTAAAAATTTAATGACCGTGCGATGATCATTGTTGCAACACGAAATCGCTTCAACCCATTTAGTGACATAATCTACGGTGAGCAAAATATATAAGTTTCCAAAGGATTGGGGGAAAGGTCCCATGAAATCAATGCCCCATCAATCAAATGCTTCTATAATAAGGATGAGATTCAAAGGCATCATATTTCGGTGGGACAATGCTCCCAATTTTTGACAACGCTCACAAGCCTTGCAAAACTCATGAGTGTCCCTGAACATAGTAGGCCAGTAAAAGCCACACTATAGAATCTTGGCTGTGGTCTTTTTAGTAGAAAAGTGACCACCACAGGCCTGTAAGTGACAAAAGGAGATGACACTCTAATGCTCATCATCTGGCACACATCTCCTTAAGATTTGGTTTGGACAATATTTAAATAAATATGGATCATTTCAGAAAAAGTTGTGCACCTTGGTAAAGGATTTCTTCTTATCTTGTGCAGTCCAATGCGTCAGTATGGAACCTGTAGTAAGATAATTAGCAATATCAGCGAACCAAGGTGAATGGGAGATGCTGAACAGTTGTTCATCAGGGAACATGTCGTTGATATGGGTCGCCTCAAGGGAATCAAAGGTATTAAGACGAGAAAGGTGATCGGCCACTACGTTCTCTACTCCCTTTTTATCTTTAATTTCTAAATCAAATTCTTGGAGTAGAAGGATCCATCGTATCAAGCGGGGCTTAGAATCATTCTTAGAAAGAAGATACTTGAGTGTCACATGATCC
Source organism: Magnolia kwangsiensis (assembly GCA_037074715.1). Classification (NCBI taxonomy): domain Eukaryota; kingdom Viridiplantae; phylum Streptophyta; class Magnoliopsida; order Magnoliales; family Magnoliaceae; genus Magnolia; species Magnolia kwangsiensis. Next base: position 20,359,839 of record CM073582.1, read on the forward strand.
GTGTAGATAATGATTTTTGATCCGATCAGGTAGGACCTAAATTTGTCCAAAGCGAATACTATGGCTAAGAGTTCCTTTTTCGTAGTCGAGTAGTTCACTTGGGTAGTATTTCGAGTTCTACTTGCGTAATAAATGACGTAAGGCCGCTTATCTTTTCTTTGGCCTAGAACCTCTCCAAGAGCATAATCAGAGGCGTCACACATAAGCTCAAAAGGCAGGCTCCAATCGGGTGGCTGCATGATAGGTGTAGTGGTTAACATGCCCTTAAGCTTAGTGAAAGCTTCTTGGCATTACTCAGTCCACTCGTATGGTGCATCCTTTTGAAGAAGATTACATAAAGGACGAGAGAGGAGACTAAAGTCCTTTATGAATCGCCTATAAAATCTTGTGTGTCCTAAGAAGAATCGCACGTCTCTGATGTTTTTAAGTGGAGGTAAGTTAGAGATAAGATCGATTTTCGCCTTATTTACCTCGATTCCCTTGGACGAGATGATATGCCCAAGGATAATTTTCTTTTTAACCATGAAATGACACTTCTCTCAATTAAGTACTAAATTCTTTTCTTCACATCTTTTCAGCACACATTTAAGCCTCTCTAAGCATTCGCTGAAAGATGAACCAAAAATAGAGAAATTGTCCATGAAGACCTCTAAATATTTCTCCACCATGTCAGAAAAGATACTCGTCATACATTGCTGAAAGGTGGCAGGGGCATTACATAACCCGAACGACATCCTTCTGTAAGCAAAGGTGCCGTAAGGACATATAAATGTGGTCTTTTCCTGGTCCTCAGGGGCGATTTCAATCTGATTATAACCTGAATACCTGTCAAGGAAACAATAATAGGAATGACCAGCTAGCCTTTCCAAGATTTGATCAATGAAGGGCAAAGGAAAGTGGTCTTTCCTTGTGACGGTATTTAACTTCGTGTAGTTAATGCACATTCTCCAACCAGTAGTAACTCTAGTTGGCACGAGTTCATTATTAGCATTGGCTACGGTGGTGATCCGAGATTTCTTAGGAACCACTTGAGTTGGACTCGTCCATTGACTATCGGATATAGGGTATATATATGATACCCACATCCAATAGTTTAAGAACCTCGGCCTTAACCATTTCCTTCATGTTTGGATTTAGTCTACGTTGTGATTGCCGAACAGCCTTTGCATTATCCTCAAGATATATGCGGTGAGTACAAATCGATGGGTTAATTCCTTTGAGGTCCGCTATCGTCCATTCAAGAGCTCCCTTATGCTCAATGAGAGTAGATATGAGCATACTCTCCTGTTCTTTCTCCAGGTGGGCAGAGATCACCAACAGGTATGTCTCATCTTGACCTAAATAAACAGATTTCAAATTGGAGGGCAAAGGTTTTAGGTCAAGCTTCGGTGGCTTGAGGTTAGACGGTAGAGGCACTACATCGGTTTGAGACAACTCTTCCAATTGTGGCCCCCACCGGTTAACTTTAAGTACCGGTGCAGTATCAAGCATGACACACGTCTCCCTAATCGTATCATTATCAAAATCATGAGAGTGGACCAGGCACATCTCTAGAGGATCAGAGGATAAGGTAAGAGGCATTTTATCTTCCACGAAAGAATCAATCATGTTAATGTTGCAGAAATTGTCATCATCCTCTGAGTTGCTGCCGTTATTAAAAAAGATATTTGACTCTAATGTCAAACTTTTAAAAGACATAGTCATGACACCATTCCTGCAATTGATAATTGGATTTAAAGTGGAAAGGAATGAGCGACCAAGAATGACAAGAATCTGAGTTCTCATGTCATTGATGGGTTCGGTGTCCAGGATGATAAAATCTACAGGGTAGTAAAATCTATCAACATGGACCAATACGTCCTCAATTATCCCTCTTGGTACATGAACAGAGCAATCAGTAAGTTGTAGTATAGTCCGGGTGGATTTTAATTCACCCAAACCTAACCGTTGGTATACCGAGTAGGAAATCAGATTGACGCTCGCTCCCAAGTCAAGAAGTGCGTGATCAATTCGATAGTTCCCGATTACACATGATATGGTTGGGCTACCAGGATCTTTGAATTTTTGAGGCACCTCTTGTTTTAGGATGGGACTCACTTTCTCAGTCAAAGAAATCTTCTTTTGAACACTTTGTCGTCGTTTAGTCGTGCATAAGTCTTTTAGGAATTTGGCATATAAAGGTATATGTTTTACGACATCAAGTAGATAAATGTTGACTTTCACTTATTTCAACACCTCTAGGATATTCTGAGAGTTAGAGAGACGTTTCGGTGCAACCAACTATTGGGGAAACGGAGCAACTGGCTTCTCTAGAGGTTTCGGTTCTAATTTTTGTGGTGCATCACCAGATCCATCATTGTTGTCCTCTTCTAGTTCTTGAGACTTTTCGGGCCTAACCGGAAGGATTTTATCAATAACTTTTCCACTTCTAAGAGTGGTGATGGATTTAGCGTGCCCCATTTGATTTTAAGAGCTGGGATCACTTATCTCGTACTGTGGTTTAGGATTGGGAAGTGGTTGTGCAGGAAGCATTCCCTTTTCTATAGTCGTCATACGTGAATCTATTTTTTGCATAAAATCTGACATTCCTCGCATTGTCTAAGACAGCTGTTGTATGGAATTTTGAACCAATTCTTCTTGAGGTTTTTCCTGATTTGAATTTTGATTGAAGAAACCTTGAGGGGTAGCAGTTTGTCCATCCTCTAACTAAAATTGGGATGATTTTTCCAGCCAGGATTGTACGTATTAGAGGGTGGTCCATTGAAAGGTCTTTGATAGTTATTTACAGCATTGGATTGTTCATTCAATACTTCTCGAAAGGCAGGTATTGTAGGATAATTTTCAGTTGTATGAATGTTGCAATCACAGATGCCACAAACACTTTCATTAACCTTATCCTTCTTTCCTTCCATGGCCTTAAATTTTCTTATGAGTGTAGACACTTTATACTTGAGATCATCCTCTTCTTTCAAGAGATATACTCCACCTTTCTCCTTAGATTGAGTCGGCCTAGATGTGGTGTTTGAACTTGGGTAATAGTCTTATGATTGTATTTTTTCAGCAAGACTATCGAGGTAATCCCATACCTCGTCAACATTTTTATTAATGAATTCTCCATTACACGTTGTCTCGACCATTTGGCGCATGGAAGATGTCAGTCCATCGTAGAAAAAATTTGTAATGCGCTACGTTTCAAAGCCATGTTGTGGGCATGAACTGACCAAATCCTTGAACCTTTCCCAGCATTGGAAGAATGTTTCAACTTCCTTTTGAGCAAAGTTCATGATTACTTTTCTGAGGGTAATTGTTTTATGTGAAAAAATTTCTTTATAAATTCCCTCTGCATGTCATTCCATGTGCCAATGGATCTAGGACGCAGTGCGTGAAACCACATCTTGGCCTTCTCTTTCAAGGAAAATGGGAAGAGTTTCGGCCTAATAGTATCCTTAGATACATTAGGAAAGTATAAGGTGGTTATATCTCGTCGAACTCTTTCAAATGTAGATACGGTTCTTCAGACTCGAGCCCATGGAACTTAGGAAGGAGTTGGATAACCCCTAGCTTGATTTCTATCTGTTCTGTATTCTCAGGAAGAATCATGCATGAGGGAGTACTCACCCCCACCGGTCGTAAATAATCTCATAAAGTACGAGGCGGGGGTGCTTGATGCACCTCATTCTCAACTTATACTTCCTCAACCCTAGGTTGGGTCAGTGCTTGAGGTTGATTTTCAGCCACAACCTCAATTTCGATTCTAAACTTAGACCAAAAAAAGATAAATGAAATAAAAATCTAGAAAGAAAGAGAGGATTTGGAAAGAAGTTACCAGATCGGAGTTCCTAAGTTAAAAACCTGCAAAACAAACCAAAACAAGTTAGTTTCTAGGAAAGTCTCAAGATTTAGAAAATTTCTAAAAATAAAACCCTAATTCTAATAATAATAAAAAAGAATGAAATTAGAAAGATATCACCAATTAGAAGTTCCTATCTCAAAATCCTACAAACAGAAAAGACAGGTTAGTTTCTAAAAATTAAAAAATTTAAACCTAATCTTAAAATAATCCTAGAATTAATTAATTTTAAAAAATCGTAGATCTGAAACTAAGTAGAACTAGAACTAGACTAAGATGAAATCTAAACTGAATGGAATTGAGGGAATAATTGTGAAATAATTATCTAAAACTTAAGAAAATCAGAGAAAGGAAACTAGGGATTCAGAGGATCCACTTATAAAGATCGAGGAGATCTTATGCCTGCATCAAGAATCATGGAATTTACACTGAATTGTCGTTGAGATAGTTTTCAAAAGATGAAAAGTATATGAATTAGAATGGATTCCATCACCAAACCATGCCCAAGAGACTATGACAAATAACAGAATTAAACTAATTACCAACCAATCACATGTATGAAGGTTAGGAAGGGTACTGTCATCCGACCATGCCCAGGAGACGATGGTGAACAACAGGGCTCCCTGACGTCATAAACATAAAGGAAAACGAACATGCCCAAAACCATTGCAGACCCATTGTAATTTCAGTCACAACAGACCATTAAAGACTAAAAAAGCATTCCATTAATAAAACTAAAATTAATGTCAGTTCAAATAAAATCAAAGCTATAAAATAGAGTCTCCCATCATGCTACAAGCTTCACCTCTTAGCCCTAGCTAAGAGGTTTTAGCCCAACATGATGGGGTTAAACATCTCAAAATAAAATAGATAATAAAACAAATAAAAATAATCAAACTACTCTCTCTCTTGCAGACGTCCAACCCGAGCCTTCCTTCCAAGCTCCTTTTTTTCAGTCCATGCTCGTAAAATCACCTTGCAACATAAACACAATAAAACGGAGTATTAAACAGTATCATGCTCGTAAATTCGGGTAAAAACTAGGGTCTGATATATAATATTTGACCCTCAACAGTGGGCGATGGCCGTAACCAGTAGGTCGCGTCTCCCACTGTGTCGTGGTCAGTTGGAAAGGGATGTTACCTTACCCGCCCGAGTAAGAGGGCAACTTCTAAGTCGAGTTTGACCAGCTTGAGGAATCAGTCCACCATCGATGAGCCGGGCCCGATATTGGTAGGCAAATAGTGAGGTCTCTTCCGCTCTCCCAGTTGTGCATTCGAATAAGGACGGTAAGCTAACGTAGAGTGTAATAGACCCCGGTGATTATCCAGAATGAGAACTGTACTGATATATGATGAGGATTGATATGCTTGAGTTGCATCTTTCATCACATGGTCTGGATATGAACAATAACATTCATATCCTACACTACATAGCCTTAGTACGGCTGATTTGCATTCATGTACTCTTCAGCATTATTTCGCATTACTCTGACCTTACATTCTGAGCACGCTCATACATTTACACCACCCTCTAAGCTTTCTATAAGGTTATGCATGATTGATGCGTACAGGTGATGCCAGGATACAACCTTAGTCTCACCGTCGTTGGAGCGTGCAACCGAGCTTTTGGAGTTTCCGTTATTTGCATTATCTTGTATTTCCCTTCAGACGCATCGCACTCAAATTTTTTTTGATCATAGTGGATTTTGTGATGGTGTTATTATGGTTATTGTTCGTGGGTTATGCTTATGTTATGCTTATTACGAATCAAATGGATATTAGAAATCCTCCTTGTAGCACCCCCAGGATCGGAACCTGGTATACGGATGTCGAGAGCCAAGAATGGGGTACTACGGAGACTGTCGGTGCCGGATTCGGCGATCAAAAATTTTATGAGCTCGGTTTTCGAGTATGGGGCGTGACAACACATATTGAAGATCCAAGAAAATCAAGTCAAGAATGAAGAAAATAAGAGTTTTGAAGTGAAGTTGCGTGATACTCGACCAGTCCTGGCTCTGGCTCGACTAGTCCTATGTATGCTCAACCAATCCTGGCTCGACCAGTCGAGCTGCCTCGACTCGAACTCTAACAACTAAAATCGTTAAATTCAAGTCATCCTCGACTAGTCAAAGGAAACCCTCGACCAGTCGAGGGTTGTCCTTGACCAGTCCTGGGTTATGTAGCCAGCACACAAAGTGCAAAAATTTGAAGCGGTTTTCAAAAATTTTCAACTCGGTGCGAAAGTCTAAGGCCTAAAACTATAAATAGGGGTCCCTAGGGTATCCCTAAGTATCATCTAGGGTTTAAGGAGTGGAGCAAAAGCATGGAGAAGCCGTCGTCAAGAGTTTTTCTTCCATTTCCTTAGTTATTTTTATGCTTTTATTAAGAGATTCTAGTTTAATCATGTCTATGGTTGGCTAAACCTCTTAGCTAGGGCTAAGAGGTGAAGCTTATAGCATGACGGGATGTTTCTATTGCTTTGATTCATGATTATATTGAACTCTCTTTGATTTTAATTTATTATAAGAAATACTTTTAGTTTTTAATGGTTTATTGTGGCTCGAATTACAATAGATCTGCGATAGCTTTGAGTATGTTCTTTTCATATATTAAGATTGTGAAATTAGGAAATCCTGTTGTTTACTATCATCCCTTGGGCATAGTTGGATGATGAAATCATTTCTAACTTTTACAATTCTCCCAGACTGGTTATGGGATTGGTAAATCCTGTTGTTTGCCTTGTCTCATGGGTATAATTTTGTGATGGAATCACTTCTAATTATCACCCTCTCATCCTTTGAGAACTAGGTCAAATGAAGTTTAAATTTGATTTTATTGAGATATCTTCTAATTAGATAAGATGTGACTCCGATTCTAATCGTGTGACTTGAAACAAGTATAAATCTCCCGGATCTCTACAAGTGGATCCTTGGAAACCTTAGTTTCTCACCTTTGAATTTTTTAAGTTTTTCATTAAATTTTTCACAATTTCTCTCAAATATTTCAGATTTAGGTTTTCATCTTTTTCTAGTTCTTCTTCTAGTCACTTTTAAAAATCACACGAGATTAGTCCCTATGAATTTGACCTCGTTCTCACCGAGATTATTACTACATCGCGACCCTATACTTGGGGTTGTGAACAACATATAAGAGGATACCACTTGTAATTCAGAAGAAGATACAACTCACACTTTCAAGCAACAATTTAAGAAAATATAATATCTAAATTACAATTCTCCACTCATAAGTACAACACTAAATACAAATTCTCCGTAATTCAAAGTATAATATGAAGAGATACAATCCATTCCCCACAAATATAACACAAACGTTTAAACATCCAAACTACAATTTAATGTATAATAAAAGGAGATACAATCCACTTTGCACTCAATATTCAATCGCCAACTTAGTCTTGATTAATGAATGAATGCATGAATGCAATCGGCCTAGGGATGTACATCCAGTTGAACAAATGAATGAACCTTTCAAACAGTTGGCCCATTCATACCAAATATCAGGTCTTTCAAATACTTGACCCATTTAATATGCAAAAAGGGTCGTTCGAATAGTACACTGGTCTTTCAAATAGTCAACTAGGTACCCGATAACACCCACGTGCCATGTATGCATGATTAACCCTTAGTCAAATTTACAAACAGATTATCAGAGAAGCTCAAAGGTCATTATGAGGGCGCGCGCAATCCAACATAGGCCGACAGCTTGGGCATAGTGTCTCATTCCACCATCCCCGGCTCATGAGACTTAAACAAGTAAAATTCTAACATACTCAAATATGATATTCGTAAAATAAAGAATCTAAAACATTTCATTTATAAGAATCTTTAAAACTAGTCGTCACTCATGATTCGACATGTAGACATTACCATCACAAGCCCAGATATACTTCCAACAACAAGAATCCTAATAAGCTACATTGGCACCAAGTCCTTCAAAGACACAATAAAATAATATAATCCACAAACCACATTAGCACAAATAATCCATGAGATGGTAAGTCTACGACCACGTAACATTTATTTATTTCACAATCAGCCACTAGTTAGAGGAATCCCTAATATAATATCCATCAATATATGATATTAGATTTTCAATACAATCCATTAACACCAAAAAATGTCAAACTAAATCACAATCAATTTAATACACATTATCAGACAAATACACATATAAGTACTCGTCAAAACTAAACTAGAGAAAATAATTCAAATAAATCATAACTCTATAGGATTTAGATCATTAATCTTTACAAATTAAGAAATGTACTTACATGCACATGTAAAACAAATCAAGGAATGTGCACATATAAAGGTGAGTCATCTTAAAATGAAGATCAACAATTCATAACTCAATCATATATGTAAGCTACTCATAAACATTATTAGGTAATTAATTTAAAAGAGGACTAAATTAACAATTATAATGAAAGTAAGCTTGAATCCTCACCTTTAAGAATAGGATCATTTTCCAAACACATTATAATACAGGTATGGGCTTTAAGAATAAACCCTCGAATGACAGCTTGATTCGACTTGAATCAACTCCATAAGGTTCCAATTCGATCTAATCTTTGAATCTCGGGGAGGTGATTGAAAATCACCATTTCATACATTGAAATAAAGTTTAACATCAATTTAACACAATTCAAATAGTATTAGGATTTTAAGATTTTGAAATCTAATCTCACATTTGGTGGGTTAACTCGGCTTGACTCAATACAAACTTAAACTGAGTTAACTCGACTAAGATGACATGCTTTGACTCAACTCGACTTTTATGTGGTCCAAATAAGGAAAAATTAGAGTTTCTTGAATTCATTTGGTTATGATTTAAGTCGACACAAACCCGCTGACGAGGTTGAAACTGAACTTAATTAAGCCAAAATAGGCCCAACTTAGTGAGTTGACTCAATGCGTCGACTCGATGGGCCACCAAGTTTATTAAAGGAACAATCAAAATTCCAATTTCCTTGAAATTACCATTGCATGAAATACTATACATGGAAAAAGTTGCTAACTTGATTGAACTCGACCCGGTTTGCTGCGGACTAGTGGATTGACTCAGTGAGTCAACTCGTTGAATGGATCATCTCCTTCTTCTTCTCTCCTCTTCTTCTTCATTTCTTTCCCTTTTCTTTTCTTCTTTTCTTCCTCTATTATGGAGTTCCAACAAGATCTGGACCTGATCATACTGTGAGTCAGAGACTCGACTCGATTTTGAGCCGTGTCGACTCTATGACTCGCCCCACTTCCTCTTCTTATCTTTCTATTTCTCTCTTCTCTCTCTCATTAGCCCTATACACGGCTTGAACTCAAGCCAAATCCGCACCCAACTCGGACCGAACATGGTCCAGACTCAGTGTGTCACAACAACAGTGGCCCCAACCACCACTCTCTCTCTCTCTCTCTCTCTCTCTCTCTCTCTCTCTCTCTCTCTCTCTCTCTCTCTCTCTCTCTTCTTCCTTCCTTTTGCTCCTAGAATCAGTAGGGAATCTTGGAGCTTCTTGAACCAGAAAAACTTTGGACTCATTCACGACTCACCTAGAACTCAGTAGATGTGGCGGAGAAGATGACTCAACCATTAATGGCAGATCCAATCTCCTAGCTTCTTTCTTCGATCTAACTTCCGTGACATGTCCGAATGAACTCCAGGGAGCTTATAGAAGGGATGTTTCGAAGCTCTAAGTCTAAAATCCTGGTGGTTTTGAACTTAGAAGGGTTTCGGGCATTTTCTTTTGACGCCGCAAGAAATGGAGAAGATATGCTCGAATCCAAGTTTCTAGGGTTTCTTTGCAAAGGAAAGGAATATGAATGGATGGCTAGGATTGATTGGAAGCCAGGGTTTCTATTTTCAGAAACCAAAAGAGAAAGAGATGAAAGATCAACTCGTTTAAATACATGAGCAACCGATCCATGTAACTGGATCTAACGGCTGGGATTTCTCTATTTGGACGACTAAGATGAAGGGAGAACTCTTCACACATTCATTTAGTTGTGAGAGAAAATGAAATCTTTCCATTTTTTAATATAAGTAACTGCACATGGCTAACTTACACTTGAAATCGATCTCTTACAAAAACATCTCCACATGTGGAAATGCTGGAGTTTTGTTCGAAATCTTGCCCTGAACAATATAGATGGTTTGGACCATCAAGATGACCAATGATGGTGGGCTACAATGAACCGAACTGGACATCATCCGTTCGAATGCCCTACAGGCGGGAAATGTGAAAGAGAGAGGGAACCTCTGTTTTGGAAAACATCGGGTCAGCACCCGTTTTAACTGAATAGTGGTCCAGGGCACTGCATGTGCGCACAATCTGTACACATGCACAATTTAAAAGTGGGTCCACATTGATATTTAATGGGATTTGCTCCGTCCATCTGATTCTATTGACACAGTAGCACCCAAGTACAATGATGTATGGGGTGTTACAAACAAAGAAGAGGTCAGTACCATTGTCCATTCCAATTTCATCCCAAAACTACATAGGACACTCACATTCTCCCAATCCTCATGCCCCTTCTAGTATGGGGAGTCAAGTCCTCTTCTAAGAAGTTCATTAATTCTTCTTATTGATGGGGTTTTCCTCCTCAGTTCAGAGGAGAGACGGTGCAGTGGTTGAAATTTTGGAGGGTTTCATTGCGCTACTCGACCGGTCGTAGGTGGTCTTCGACCCGTCATGGGAGGCGCCCGACCGGTAGTAGGTTCGAGCCCTGGCACGACTCAAAGTCCAGCGAGTTGTTGCTAATTTTCTCTGCGGTTTACGACCAGTCGTGGGTGAGCTACGACCAGTCGTAGGTGAGCTACAACTAGTCGTAGGCGGCTAGGACCAGTCCTGAAATTTCTATGACCAGTCCTAGGTTACGCAGTTTTTGCACGAAATTGCAGATTTGAGTCCTTTCGCAACAGGGATGCGGAAAGGAGTTTCCTAAAACTATAAAAAGGGGTTCCTAGGATTTTCTAGGGAATTATGTTGTATGAAGAAAAGCATAAGAGGGTATCCTAAAAGGGCTTAGGGTGAGAGACAGAGAGAGAGAAAAGTGAGAGAGGAAGCTTGTGGAAGGGAGCCGTCGTCTCATCGCTTCTACGTCCTTGTGATCGGTGAGATCTCTCAGTTTTCTTTTTTATTCTCTTATTGTTTATCCGCTCCTGTGTGAGTGACGAAGGTTATAACGTACTTCATAATGGATTGTTGATCTGGACGAGGTCCCGTGGTTTTTACCTCTTTGAGGATTTTTCACGTAAAAATCTCTTGTGTGGTGTGTGATTGTTGCTTTGATTTATTTCATTGCTATTATTATCCCATAATTCTGGTTTCTTCGGGAGGCTAGATCCTAAGGTTTTGTGCAAGGCCCCCAACAAAGTGGTATCAGAACGATAAGTTCATTGAACGGGTAGGATCGGTTTGGAAATATGGAAGGTGGCTCATCAAGGATGATCAGCCTCAATAGTTCTAACTGGACCATATGGAAGGCTAAGATGGAGGACTTGCTTTATTGCAAGGATCTATATTTTTCAATTTTAGGCATATCAGCAAAATCCAATGATACGTCTGATGATGTTGGAAGAAGTTGGACTGGAAGGCGATGGGGTTTATTAGACAATGACTGGATGATTCTGTGTTCCACCATATGTCTACGGAAACCTCAGCCACTAGTCTATAGCTAAAACTACAAGGGCTGTACAAGAGGAAGACAGCCGGTAATAAGATTTTTCTGATAAGGCGACTTGTGAATCTCAAGTTCAAGGATGGTGGTTCTGTGGCCAAGCACATGAATGAGGTCAGTAATATAGTGAACCAACTCTCCTCTATGAAGATGGTCCTGGATGATGAATTGCAGGCTTTATTATTGCTTAGTTCATTGCCTGACAGTTGGGAGACATTGGTGGTGTCTCTAAGTAACTCCACGCCAGACGGAAAGGTATCCATCGAACAGGTTACTAACTATTTCTTCAATGAAGAGACAAGGAGGAAGTCTTAGGGGTCTACTCAGCAAGAGGCACTTGTGACATAGGAATGGGGGAGAGAAAAGAACAGGAAGGGTGAAAAGGCCCGAGATAAATCAAGAGGCAAGTCTAGTAAAAGAAAAGATGTTGAATGCTGGAATTGTGGTAAGAATGGCCACTATAAGTATTAATGTCGTAAGGCTAAAAATAACAAGAAAGGAAAAGGAAAGGAGAACGAAGATGAATCAGATTCTACTGCGGTCACTTCAGATGGCGACGTTATTATTATTCTTTCTACAGATCATGATGTATGTCTCATGGCTACGAGTCAGGATATCGACTGAGTGATTGACTCAGGAGCTTCTTTTCATGCGACTCCATGCAAGGATTTCTTCACAAGCTACAAGTCAAGTGACTATGGGACTGTGAAGATGGGAAATTCTGGCATATCGAAGATCGTGGGAGTTGGTGATATTTATGTGAAGACCGATGTGGGCTGCACGTTGGTTCTCAGAGATGTGAGGCATATCTCAGACCTTCGCCTCAACTTGATGTCGACGGGAAGGTTGGATGATGATGGCTATGAAAGCCGGTTTGTTGGTGGGCGATGGAAGCTCATCAAGGGTTCATTGATCACAACCAAAGGAAAGAAGTGTTGTACCCTGTACAAGGCAAGTGTCAGTGTATGCAAGGGTGGGTTGAACGCAGCGAAAGATTCAACTATAGACATGAGGCACAGGCGTCTAGGCCACATGAGTGAAAAAGGGCTTCAGCTACTAGCAAGGAAGCGGCTCCTTCCAGACGTGACAGGTATACCTCTCAAAACCTGTCTTGATTGTTTATCAGGGAAACAGCATAGAGTTTCATTCGTTAAAACTATTTCTCATGTTAATAAAGTGCATGCATTAGATTTAGTTTATTCTGATGTTTGTGGTCCTATGAGGACAAAAACCTTATGTGGAGCATTGTATTTTGTTACTTTTATAGATGATGCATCTAGGAGGGTTTGGGCTTATGCTTTGAAATCCAAGGACAAGGTCTTTAGTGTGTTTAAGTTGTTTCATGCTATGGTCGAGAGAGAGACAGATAGATCATTGAAGTGCATCCGCACTGACAATGGTGATGAATACATTGACGACTTTCATGAGTACTGTAAGTCCCTGGGTATACGGCATAAACGGACGGTTTCCAAGACCCCCTAGCATAATGGTGTAGCTGAGTGAATGAATCACACCATTGTTGAGAGAATCAGATGCATGTTATCCCATGCGAAGTTGCCCAAGACGTTCTGGGAAAAAGCAATGCACACGGCGGTGTATCTGATAAACAGGTCTCCATCAGCCCCATTGAATGGAGAAGTACCTGAGAAGGTCTGGATTGGACAGGATTCATCGTACAGTCATCTCAAGGTGTTTGGATGTAGGGCATCCGTTCACGTACCGAAGGACGAGAGGTCCAAGCTCGATATGAAGATCAAGCAGTGTGTGTTCTTATGGTATGGTGATGAAAAGTTCAGCTACAGATTGTGGGATCCGACCGAGAAGAAGCTCGTCAGGAGAAGAGATGTGGTTTTCTTTAAAGATAAATATATTGAAGACATTGGTAAGCCAGAGAAAAACCAGCCTAGTTCAAGTGAGCTAGAGGACATGAATCCGGTTATTCCTCCCGTGGTGCCTGATGACGGGGGAGTACAGCGAGGTACAGAGAATGAGGGGGTTCCTACAGAAGATGGACAGGGGGAGTAGCCCCCACTTGATTCACCTGTTAAGCCACAAGTGAGGAGGTCATCTAGGGACAGACATCCGTCCAAGAGGTACTCACCGCATGAGTACATCATGTTGACTGATGGGGGAGAGCCAGAAGATTATTCTGAGGCCCTAGCCGATAAGCATAAGGAGGAGTGGTTGAAAGCTATGCAAGAAGAGATGGAATCCTTACATAAGAACAACAACTATGACATGGTGAAACTACCTAAGGGCAAGAAAGCTCTAAGCAACAAGTGGGTGTTCAGAAAGAAGGTTGAGCAGAAGAATTCACAGACGAGGTTCAAGGCCAGACTTGTGGTAAAAGGGTTCGGTTAGAGGAAAGGCATAGACTTCGAGGAGATATTCTCACCAGTGGTGAAGATGACATCCATACGGGTGTTGCTTGGGTTGGCAACTAGCATGGATCTGGAGATAGAGCAGTTGGACGTTAAAACTGGTTTTCTCCATGGTGACCTGGAAGAAGAGATCTACATGCACCAACCAAAGGGGTTCGAAGTCAAGGAAAAGGAACATATGGTGTGTAGGCTGAGGAAGAGCTTGTATGAGCTGAAACAAGCTCCACGACAATGGTACAAGAAGTTTGATTCATTCATGTTACAGCATGGGTATGGCAGAACGGAGTCGGACCACTGTGTGTTCACGCGCAAGTTCTCAGATGGTGATTACATAGTTTTGCTCTTATACGTTGATGACATGCTCATCATAGGAAAAGACATCAAGAAGATCGGCAGGCTGAAACAGGAGTTGGGCAAGTCTTTTACGATGAAAGACTTGGGCCCGGCTAAACAAATCCTAGGAATGGAGATAACCCGTGACAGAAGCAGCAGGAATCTTTGGCTGTCACAAGAGCGGTATATTGAGAAAGTCCTAGATTGGTTCAATATGAATGCAGCGAAGCCGGTCAGTACTCCACTAGATGTTCACTTCAGATTGAGCGACAGACAGTGTCCCAAGACGAAGGCAGAGGTGGAAGAGATGCAAAAGATACCCTACGCGTCAGCTGTAGGAAGTTTGATGTATGCTATGGTGTGTACAAACCTAGACACAGCATATGCGGTTAGTGTTGTCAGCCGGTATCTTGTCAATTCTAGCAAAGAACATTAGGCAGCGATGAAGTGGATACTGCGGTATCTAAGAGGCTCATCTAGGTTGAGCCTATGCTATGATGACGGTAAACCTGTGTTAGAGGGCTACACAGATGCAGATATGGCAGGCGACATAGACTCTAGGAAATCTACATCGGGGTTCATGTTCACGTTTGTAGGAGGAGCGATTTCTTGGCAGAGCAAGCTACAGAGAGTCGTAGCATTGTCGACGACAGAGGCCGAGTACATTGCAGTCACAGATGCATGTAAAGAGATGCTTTGGATGAAGAGGTTCCTACAGGAACTTAGCCTGAAGCAAGAGGAGCACGTGGTCTATTGCGATAGTCAAAGTGCTATACACTTGAGCAAGAATCCAAGTCAGCACTCCAAGTCGAAGCATATAGAGGTTCGGTATCACTGGATAAGGGATACTTTGGAACAGAAGGTGTTACAGCTTGAGAAAGTCCACACGGACGATAATGGGTCAGACATGATGACCAAAGCTTTGCTCAAGGGCAAGTTTGAGGTTTGTAGAAACCAGGCTGGCTTGAAGGAGGTGAATACCTCCTGAGTCGGAAAGGGGGAGATTTGATGAGGTTTTCCTCCTCAGTTCAGAGGAGAGATGATACAGTAGTTGAAATTTCAAAGGGTTTCATCGCGCTGTTCGACCAGTCGTAGGTTCGAGCCCTGGCACGACTCAAAGTCCAGCGAGTTGTTGTTAATTTTCTCCACGGTCTACGACCAGTCGTGGATGAGCTACGACCAGTCGTGGGTGAGCTACGACCAGTTGTAGGCGGCTAGGACCAGTCCTGAAATTTCTAGGACCAGTCCTAAGTTACGTAATTTTTGCGCAAAATTGCGGATTTGAGTCCTTTCACAACAGGGATGTGGAAAGGAGTTTCCTAAAACTATAAAAAGGGGTTCTTAGGGTTTTCTAGGGGATTATGTTTTATGCAGAAAAACATAAGAGGGTTTCCTAAAAGGGTTTAGGGTGTGAGAGAGAGAGAGAGAAAAGAGAGAGAGGAAGCTTGTGGAAGGGAGTCGTCGTCTCAGCGCTTTTACGTCCCCGTGATCGGTGAGATCTCTCAGTTTTTTTTTTTTATTCTCTTATTGTTTATCCGCTCCTGCGTGAGTGACGAAGGTTGTAACGTTCTACTTCATAGTCGATTGTTGATCTGGACGAGGTCTCGTGGTTTTTACCTCTTTGAGGGTTTTCCACATAAAAATCTCTTGTGTGGTGTGTGATTGTTGCTTTGATTTATTTCATTGCTATTATTATCCCATAATTCTGGTTTCTTCGGGAGGCTAGATCCTAAGGTTTTGTGCAAGGCCCCCAACACTTATCATCTTGTACAATGCACAAAGAATAAAAAATAAATAAAATATGTAGAGACATTCATAGTTGATAGAATATGAACAGGATAAGTAGACAACACAACTTTGGAAAAGAAAGATTGCTAATTTTAATCACAGAATTGACTATTGTATAATACTCATTGGAGATTTATATTGTCATTACCAATTTCAGCCCGAATAAAGGAGGGTTAGGTGATACTAGCAATCATTTCAAAATTTTTACTATAGCTTTTACCATGAATAGTAAATTAAAAAGTTATATAAGGACTTTTATTATGAATTTTAGCTAATATAATATTTTAGAAAAATTTATTTATTTATTTATTTATTTTGTCACATTCACACTAAGATGAGAACTTGAAACCATGACGGTGTGTTGAAACTCCCCTGAGTCTACCATCAAGAAAAGAACTCTCTACTTCTAAGCTTTAATTTTACGGATGTGCAGATAAGGGTGTATAAAGCAGCGGCCAGGCAATGGAGCTTTATCAGATTGCACGTGAATTTCTGATAATTTGGAGTACTCGTTTTGACATTCGACGGTAAATTTGCAGGTTAGCATCCAAGAGATGGATCGTGAGTGCTCTTAGACAGGTGGTGGACCACTGTAGTGGGATTACATGGGTGAGCCACGTGTAGTCGTTGTCGGAACTGGTGACAGAAATAACTAACACCTTTTCCACGTGGCACTGGTACGAGTGGGCCCACCAAGAAGTTGCCAGAAAGCTGATGTCATGTGGGTGGGTCCCAGTTGATTAATAATTAAATAAGACAAATCATTTATGTTCTCTTGCTTACCACATGATTACAATAGCGTGCCGTAGCCACTCATCGCATCCCACCCGGCGCCTAACTTTAGGTGCAGCGGTTATCATACAGCCACGTTTTAGCCAAAGCGGGGTTGGAGGGACTTCTCTTTCGGTGCTCTCTTTTTCGGAAGCGGATTAGGTGCGGCCCTGACGTGGGGGCCACCTTGATGTATGTATCTTATGTGCAGGCCGTTCATCCGTTTTGTTGGCTCCTTTTATGATGTGTGAGCCTAAAAATAAAGTAGATTTAAATCTCAGGTGGCCCACACCATAGGAAACAGCTGTGATTGAACGTCTAACATTAAAAAATTCCTAGAGCTCATCTAAATGCCCACTGCTACGTCTATTTTCCATCAAGTCGTTGATCATGTCACACAGAATTAGACTTGGATGTAGAAGGAAAAACAAATATCAGCTTCATCCAAAACTTTTCTGGTCCACAAAAAGTTTATCCATTTTCACATGGTGTGGTCTCACTAAGAAGCTAACCCCACCGAAAAAAAAAAAAAACCTAAGATTTAGATCTCTTCATGTCTGAGATCATGACATAAAATGAGCTCGAAAAACTGAGGGACAGCATGGATATACAATACACGCATCAGGATGGCCCCACAGCCAAGGCTGCACTGTTGTGTGAAGCCCAAACCTCACCTAATCTGCTTCCTCTTCCTTTCAAACTGGATTAGGTACTGCCCCTCGGTGCAAAAATGATGTGGTGAGATTTGATAGGAGGCCGCTGTTATCAAAGATGGGGTCACTACTCGATTAAAGCATTTTTCAAACATGCTAAAGTGTCACTCCATGTTTAACAGTGGGTCATCAGTAGGCCTGCACACGGACCAGGCTAGCCCGGTTAACTCGCTCGATTCGGCCCGACTCGGAACTAAGTTCAGGTAGGAACGGATCATTTTCTTCAACCCGAAACTGAGTTTGGGTCGAGTTTGGATAGGTCCCAATTCGGCTCGAAACTTGACTCGACTTAGTTTGACTCGACCCGACTCAGTTAAGTGGTTTGTATGTATGTATGTATGTATGTATATATATATATATATATATATATATATATATATATATATATATATATATATATATATATATATTTCAAAACCCTACTCGTCACTTTTCCCTTTACCTTTCTGCGATAGTTCACCGCCCATCTTTGAAGTAACAGTGACTCATCCACCTCCTAGACGTATAACTTGAACGGCCTAGATTTATCCAAATACAAAAAAGAATTATAATCTCCTGACTAGTTAGACTTTTTGTGGAGTCTATAATTCAACTATCTAAACCGTTGATCGAGGGCCTTGTAATGGAACGCGGATTACCTGCCAAAGCCCTTCCCATGAACTTTCTGTAAAGTTCGAAACTGGGCCGAACTCGTCCGATTGCTAATCGGGCCGGGTTTGAGCTGAACATGTTAGCCTGGTGACCGGGCCGGCCCGGGCCGAGTTGAGCCCAGTTCAACTCGAATCAACTCGTGTACACCTCTAGTCATCGGTAAGATGTGATCAAGCTAAGCCCAGGGACAATATTGAATAGGAGTCCATGCTAAATCGCCATCCAAGCCTAAAAGAACATGGTGGGAGCGTGCACGTTCGGGAGCCGTACTGGGAAGGGATTAAATGTTCCCCGATATAGCCCAACGAAGTGCAACTTTAGCTGTGGGTGTATTTATATAGTATTATATATGACATGTGCTAATCAAAACACGAACACGTGGCTTTATAATTTTGGTGGCCCTCAATTCAAGAGGGTACACATGGTTAAAATCATCACAGGAAGGTAACCAACGGTCACAA
Source organism: Magnolia kwangsiensis (assembly GCA_037074715.1). Taxonomy (NCBI): domain Eukaryota; kingdom Viridiplantae; phylum Streptophyta; class Magnoliopsida; order Magnoliales; family Magnoliaceae; genus Magnolia; species Magnolia kwangsiensis. The sequence continues at coordinate 20,378,480 of CM073582.1, forward strand.
TTGAATGGAAATTGGTCCTAAGTGCCGACTTTTTGTGCAAAGTCAATACTCCTAATGCCGGCTACAGGCTTTTATGAATTTCAACACTATTTTAGGTTCGTTTGCTCTTATCTCTTTAGCACGTCTTATGCTCGGTTGCTTTTATCTCTTCAGTAATGGTGGTTTGCACCGGGCCTAGCATTAATGCCAAAGCCCAAGGTTCAAAAGAACCGAACCTACTTAATCATATCCATTCAATCTTACATGTACCTCTCTAATTGCCTATAAAAGATACCCCGCACTCACAAATAAGGGGGGAGGGCAATCAGACTTAAATAGAGTTTGAAAGGGTGTGGCTTCTGTTCTTTGATCTCTTTTATTCTTTCAATCTCTCATATTCTATTTCAACTTCAATGTCAATGTTGTATTCTTGATCTATCTTTTTTTTCAATTTGTATATTCCAACCCACTGCTTCAAACACTTGAAATAATAGGCTATGATCTGACATCACGTAAAGTATACAATTACTTCTCTCGAAGATCTTATGTATATGAATACGTGACTTAAAGGAGTAACTAAAGACTTTATGTTCGTTTTCCTTTTCATACGTCTATGGGAAAACCTTTTTGCTATCGTTCTCATTCTATTTTCAGTTTATTTTTCGTAGTTTAGACATATAAATTTTAGTATTTTACTGAAAGCTCATTGAATCCTCTTTGAAAGTGTACAGTTTGGCAAAGTGGAGACCGCGTTTTGCACATGCAGTAAAAGGGTGCCTAACCTCTTCCTTAGTATTCTGTAACTAGAGCTGGGCATGGGATAAGTCGACTCAACTCGTCTGACTCATTTAGACCCGACTCGACCAGAAACGAGTGGGTGAGTCAATTTGAGCCGAGTAGATTTCGCCCAATCCAAACTCAAACCGAGTCGACTTCGGTTCACCCAGTAACTCAACTAGATTCGACCCAAAATCTGACTCGGTACTAACTCGACTCAATCCGAAACCCGACTTGACTCTAGTTTGGTTTGTGTGTTTGTGTGTGTGTGTGTGTGTGTGTGTGTGTGTGTGTGTGTGTAATCTTACCTGACGCGCCTGACACTACATCTCTCCCTCCCTCCTCTCTCGAGCCTGATAGCCACCCACCACCACCAGGCCACCCTTCTCCTCTCTCTACTCCACTCCTTCCCTGATCTCTTACATCCGACGATCTTGACTCGATAATTGCCAGCTCAATAGCTTGGCCGCTCGTCTCGACTGAGTAGCTTGTCCGTACCTACTCGGCCCACCCACTCATTGTCGACTCTTAACAACCACCCAACTCTCCAAATCAACCACTTAAAATAATTTTGTGTTTAGGAAGACTTCTATTTCATGATTTTCATCTATTCTTGTGAAATACATCATTTTAGGGTATTCTAATTTAGGAGTTTTATGAAATTGAAGTCGGGTAGGGTTTAGTGGACAAATTGAAATGAGTTGGGTGCTTGTATTTAGTCCGAGCTGCATATGGACTGGCTCGGGTTAAGCCATTTCTAAACCTTAAACCCTAAACCCTAAAAAATGTCAACTTGACCCAACTCGGTCCCCATGACCGGGTCAGACTCGGTCTGGATTAGCCCAGGCCAGACGTAGACCCGGATCGGATCAGGCATGTTGTCAGGTTGAGTTTAAGTCAGGTTTATTTCAAAACCGAGTTAGGTCGGGTAAGCACTAACTCGGTCCAACTCGACTCCTTGCGTAACTATATTCGTAACCAAGGCCCTTGCCTAAAATCCATGATGCAGATCAAATTGAGATTCACTCAAGTAAGGAATTCTTCAATTTTCCTGATCTCAAGGCAATTTCAAGGTTTCTCGCCTACCGTGGATTTTAGAGCCTTTATTTTGGTTAGTGGTGACTTTAAAATAGTGATTAGTCGAGTCATTCTATCAATCTTATAAAAGATAGTGTACCATCTAAAACCTAATCGAGTTATTACAAACCAAGTGCATACCTTTTAGGGCTCAGCGTCTAAGGATACAAGCATGTAGCATGAGAGGTTATGAACAATATAAGTATAATTATTAACTTCTTTTCTCAACCATTCTGAGAGGTTTGAATATAGAGGTATTAATTCTGGGTTCTATTAGATCTGGATAAACTTTGGATTTGGGCCTTAATTTATTACTGCTTATATTAACCAAGTATATAAAATCATTAAAATTTCTTCTCAACCCCTCTACGAGATTCCGATACGAAAGTCTTAGCTATGAGTTCTACAAAATCTAGATAGACTTCATATATTCTATCACCCGTATTAATAGATCATACAAATATATATATATATATATATATATATATATATATATATATATATATATATATATATATATATATATATATATATATATATATATATTTGCAATCCGACCTGTTCACTAGGTCTCACACACCTGGAGGAAGTGAAAAAACACAAAAGCAAATATCCACGTGATCAATCACTGTTGTGTTCCTTTATTGTGGCCCACTTAGGATTTGGATCTGCTTCATTTTTTGTCTTATGCCTTTAAAACGATACTAAGAAACGGATGGACTGTGTGGATATACTACACATACATGAAGGTGGGGCCCACAGTCAGGGCCGCACCGAATCCGCTCCCATAGATAACGGTGCAAAGATACGTGCAGCTGTACCAACTTTTTTTGCATTTTCGTGTGAAGTGTAAACGAGGTGTACGTGTGCAAGATCCAGGCCGCTCATCAGGCAAGAACCGTTGTAAATATTACTCACATTGGCAAAGCAGAATAATGCCATCATCTAGTGGGCCATAGATTCATGTTTGACCATGGACGACCGTTCGTCAGCTTCTTCCAACCAGGCGATCATTTTTGCCTAACATTTAGGATATATATACTACATCTACACGTTCCAAAGTGTGTTGCACGTGTACAAAGAAAAGGACATTAGAAAAATGATAATTTATAGTCAACATTCCACGTGGCCTAATTTTTAGGGCACGATGCATGCACTCGAGAGAATGCCCGTCAACATTCAGGGTTCCTCCCAACGTGCTGTGTGCCACGTTGGTGCATGTATATTTCATGAGTGGGGATCGTCTGTGCTAAAGGCATACTGGAAACTCCAGTGCGTCGCTTTGGGAAGCGGATAGCGTACTGAGTAACTTAGTACTAAAAATTGTGGAGTCCACGGTATCCACTCCGTTAATACATTTTAACAGATAATTTTAAGTTTTAATCTCAAAATGGAAGTATATCCAAACCTCAAGTAGACCACACCACCGGAAACAGCGTGATTAAACTTCTACCATTGAAAAATTAATGGAGGCCATGGAAGTTTTTGATCGAGCATGTTTGTGTTTTCTCTTCATCCATGTTTTTGTGTTCTTAATAACAGGTTGGATGGCAAATAAACATCTTCATAGGTCTCAGAAAGGTTTCAACAGTAGAAATCATTATTCTGCACGTGGTATGGTCCTCTCGGGCTTTGGATTTACTTAAAATTTTAGATCAACCACTATAATTAGTGGAAAAATTGGATAAACTACGTACATTTACATTTACAGTGGGCCCAATTAAGTTTACTCAATACGATAAAAGCATACCGAGTAACTTAGTAAGCAATCCAATTTCGTCGCTTTGGTCCACGCATCTCCAATGACTTCAGTTAATAAGTTGCGCTGGATTTCTCTCTTAATAGATTACTTACTACACTATACAACTTTTAAACTATAAAACTTTTCTGGGTCTCATTATGATTTTTCTGCTAGATCTATACTGTCCATCAATTTTTTCAGATAATTCTAGAGCATCAGCCAAAAAATGAAGTACATCCAAAGCTTCAATGAATTACACCACTGAAAGCAGTGAGGATTGAACAAACTATATACGGTTGACATTTTCCTGAGGCCAACCCATGAGGCTTATTTTTCATCTGACCTGTTTATAAGATCACACGTACCTGGATGAAGTTAAAATACAAGTAGCCTTCCGTGGCCCTAAAAGGTTTTCAAGGGTAACATCAATTTCTATTGTCTTCAGTTGGTATGGTCCACTTTAGCTTTTGATCTACATATTTTTTGGTTTCATATCCTATAAAAGTCTGAAAAAATATATAAACGGTGTGGATCTAAGAAATACATCATCGTGGGCCATGTAAAATTTAAGCTTCAAGAAATTCCGATGCCTGCTGCCTGGGAGCGTATTAGGTGACACCCCGGGCTCACCAAGACGGTGCAGCCCTTACCGTGGGGCCCACCTTGATGTGTGTATTCTGTATCCATTCCGTCCATCTGTTTTTTCAGTTCATTTTAAAGCATCATAAAGAAAATTAAGAAGATTCAACTATCAATTGGACCATACTCCACGGTACAGTGGTGATTAAAAACCCTACCATTAAAAGCTTCTTAAGGTTTACTGAGTTTCAATAGTTTTTATTTACCATCCAATCTGTTGATAAGTTCACATAATCTGAATAGATTATGAATAGAAAAAACAAATATTAGTTTGATCCAAAACTTATGCGACCCATTAATGGTCAATCACCACTGTTTTATGGGGTGTGGTCTGGTATATATGGTCCATTCGGTAATTGGATCTGCTTCATTTTTTAGATAATGCCCTGAAATGATGAAAAAACGAATGGACGGGTGAATACAGAATAGACGTAAAGGTAGGCACTATAGTAAGGGCCGCACCGTCTTGGGTGATGCCTGGGTCTAACCTAACGTGCTCCACGTGGTTCAGCACATTCCAGGTTAAGTACAGAAAATCGGCTGTGTTAACATGTGAAACTTCCATGGGACCTATCATAACTTATGTATCATATCCACATTATCCAACCATTTTTTTCATACCATTTTATAGAATGAGACCAAAAAAAAAATAAAAAAAAAATGCAATTTCAATGCTCAAATAGGCCACACTGATGAAACAGTGGGAATTGGACGCATAAGGTTGAAAATTTCTTAGAACCATAGAAGGATCCGATCAAACTAATATTTGTATACTTTTCCCTTCATTTACGTCGGTGTAACCTTAGGAAGAGGTTAGATGGAAAATAAACCTAACAGTGGAAGGACTCAACAGTAGTCATTCAATCCCCACTGCTTTCTTTCTGTGGTATGGTCCAATTGAGCTTTGTATGTGTCTCATTTTTGGACTTATGATCTAAAATGATCTTTAAAAATTTTTGGACGGTCTGGATCTAAAACATAAATAATTGTGGGGTCCAAAGAAATTCCACACGTTAGAAGTTAAAAGTCAATGTTGTGTAACACGCAATTCATCTGGTAGAGAGAAATCCCAGGTATCTTATTAGCTGGAGTCATCCGCTATGAGCGTCGACCAATGACAAGCAACGGCACTGGATTTTCTTGTGCCTTCAACGGAAACGATCCGCACTCATATTTCATTTGTCTAAAACTCGCTAACTCGACTTGAAACTCAAATGAGTCAACTCGTTGCAAAGATTTCGACCTGTGTTGGTAGCTTAATCGACTCCCTCCGACACTGTGACAAGAAGCGACTCTCTCTCTCTCTTCCTTGGAAAATCCTTCTTACTTACTGCTTTTTGTAATCTAATTTCCAACTATTTTAAATGTTTATTGATATTTATAACATTTTTAATTTATATTTATTAAATGTAGAGACACAGTAAATAAAATGAGAAAACGTCCTGCCACTCAGAGAATATTGAGAGTAGCTTAAAAGCATATACCACCCCCCGATGCCTTTTGAAAATAGTTGAAACCTCTCAATTGTGCAAGGGATTCAGTCACACTATCCTTGAGATTCAGTTAAACTTTACTCGATCCAATCTTCCAGTAAGCTTTCACTACTAAGTAAAGACATAGGACGTAGACATTAGTTTCAAATGTCTAAAATAACTAAAAAAGAAGAAGATAAAAGTTTAAATGGTTCCAGCATGTATCTCAATCAGATTTTATAGAATAAAATTTAATTATGCAATTACTAAAATGCATAAATCTCAGTGATTATTAGATCGATGCTTCTACTTTAAGAAACCCTTTAAATTACCTAAATAGCTTAATGACTGATGACATTCCGTCTACCTCATTAGGCTTGAGGCTCAATGGATAAACCCATTTAGAAAAGGGTTTAGCCCTGATGGAGACTTAATGCTTGACCCGGCTCGACCGCAATGTGGTAAATGTCAAGTGCATCACTAAAGCAACACAATGCATTCCAAACAGCCCTAGATTCCACTGTGCCTCGGTGTATCATTATTTATTTAGTAAAATCTTAGGTAATACATATGTAGGAATGTTCCTATATAAACCACATTTTAACTAATGTAAGATTTCAAAAAAATAAAGTTTTCAAAACAAAGCTTATATAAAAAAAAAATTTAAAAATAAATTAATAGGATTAAAAGCCTATTAATTTAAATTTTCAAAAAATTTAAAAATCAAGCTTATACTATTTGAGTCTACATTTTAAAAACCTGGAAACTCAATTCAACCAGATGCCCCAGTAATTCAAATCTATTCTACAGCATGGAGGATTCCTTACTTGACTCAACTAAATATTTAAAAATCAAATTAATAGGATTAAAAGTGGTATTGAATGTTTAAAATTATTATTTAATTTATTTAAAATGGCTGAAGTAAATGAATCTTGAGGAGCAAGTGATGCTGATGCCCTACTCTTCCACATGAATCATTGGTTCAAAACTTGCTTCAAAAGGAATAGTCTTGAGTAACTTAATTCAAGTTATTTGAGTCATCAATCATATATAGATTCTGTTTCAATATTGAGATTATGGGATCCAATACTTATGTAAGTGTAGTTGTATATGTGAGTGGTGGGGGCATGAGTTTGTGTAAAAAAAAGAAAAGAAAAAGAAAACATGTATATATATATATATATATATATATATATATATATATATATATATATATATATATATATATATATATATATATATATATATATATATATATATAGCTGATTAGGTTAGCAAGATGACAGGACGAGTGGGGACCAGGTTGCACTCAAAATTATATTTTCACTAACCAAAATTACCCGCCAATTATATTAGTCTTTACATTTTATAATTTTATTTGAAGCATATTTGTAAGGAGAAAAAACTTTGATAATCTAGTAGAGTTTGATGGATAATACATAGACACTGAGAAATTGCATACTTGCAAACATGTAAGCAAGGTAAATAAAAATATCAGAATTATGGTTCCCAAGTTATGCCTTATGAACCAAAAGTTAAGCTTATTAATTTGGTTATTTGACTATAAAATCAGTACACATTTAATGGACGGATTGCTCAAAGTTCAGACAACTGGATTTCCACAATTTAGTGGATGTGGATGGATGATTTCTACAATTTAGTGGATGTGGATGGACGAGGATTGCATACTGACCCTACCAGTACCATCCGTATAGGTTGGTGCTATGTAGGCCCCACCATGATGTATTTATTATATCCATGCCATCCACCCATTTTACTAACTTGCTTTATGGTATTAGGCAAGAAGTGAGGTAGATCTAAATCTCAGGAGGAAGGCACCATAGGAAACAATTGTGATTGAACACCCACTTGTAGACACCCCACCTCAGGCTAACAAGTTTATGGAGTTTGAACGGATGGATAGGCAACCACACCCCAATCATAAACCTTAACCCTGAATGCCTAAACCCTAGGAAATTTGGTCTTAAACCTTGAACTTAACCCATCCAATCAAGTCAACCTTGTCAGCCTAACCCTAAACCCTAGGAACCCAAAACCCTACCTTTAAGTTAACTCACCCGATCAACTCATCACTAAGTCGACTCACCTGGTCAGCCTATCCAATCCCGTAATCTAATCAACTCACATAATTAAGCCCAAAACCAAGGCTAAACCCAAGCCCAATCAGAGAAATGGTCAAAACTTCAAAGTAATAGCCCTCACAGCAAATCCTCTATATACTTGGAAGATGTTGTCTACCAAAGTAGGGAGTCCAAGTGGAGACTGATAGTAGCCAGGTTGTCGCCGGCTACGTGACACTCTCTCTCTTTTGGGTAGCTTCCCTCAAGCATGTGGGTTGCTCCTTTTTCATGTCTTGAGTGTGCAGCTGAGGTGCATTTACTTCGATTCTTATCTCCTTATCCAAAATTACTATTTTACCAACTCATTCCGCCCATGAGAAGATGCCACGTGGCAATCTCCAATCTCAACCATTTAACCATATTTTATCCTTGGAATCACTAGGAATTACCAGAAAAATAGGGTTGGAGAATATAAATAGCCCCCTCCCTCTCATTTCAAAGACACTAAATACACAAATTCCTTCTCATTTCAAGAGATCAACACCCAAGCATCCCTTAGCCTTAATGTTGATAAGATTGTTTAAATTTAGTTGATTCTTAATGTTGACAAGATTGTTTAAATTTAGACGTTAAATTTTAAGGTTAACACTCGGAATTTTAAAAAATGAGTAGTATACTCAGGTTATGAAAATTTGAGTGTTACAATATTACTTCTAAGATTTTTTGAGAACGGAAAAAGTCACATAAATTAAATCTCTTAAGAATGAAAAAAAGTCACATAAATGGAATCTTTTGGGAATTCCAGGAGTCATATGGGTCACTAAATATTCCAACAGAAATAACACTGTACATCACTAGGTCTCTTTTTGGAATCCCGTACATGAAATTTTATATATGAGTGGTAGCTCCTGGATTAATCAATTATAAATGCATATATTATCAATTCCAAGAAATTCTAAATAGACAAGAACTTTACTCTTATTCTCTTATTTCTTTCCTTTTCTAGATAAGCTTTATATATATATATATATATATATATATATATATATATATATATATATATATATATATATATATATATATATACACACACACAGTGCTACTTTTTAGCAGACCATTCTTATTACAAAAGTATTAGTGTTCATCATCTTTACTTATACAGTTTATTTCCAGACCATCGGCTACTACCTTATGCTATTCTTTATTCCTGATATTTTCTTTTCTTTTCTTAAAATTATTACCATGAGAGGAATACGCAATATGAGAACTTTCAGGTCAATCTCATTTAAGACTTTCTCTCATTACACACATTGTGAATTAGCTCAATTTGAGTCTATTTTTTCATTTGTAAGTTAGAATTGACTTTTAATATGTTAGAGCAATGAAAAAGAAGAAGAAAAAAGCGAAATATAAGATAGACCACCATGTCATCGTATATGTCTTGATTGAGCACTCTCATCTTAGAGGCGAGGTCGGATATCTTCATAATGTGCTCCCTTATATTCCCATTACCATTGTATTTTATAGAGATGAGCCCACTAAGGTACATTATTGTCTCTGCCTTGTTGAATTTGGTGATTTTTTTATTTTCAAATTTTGCTAGAAATTCTTTTACGTTCTCTTTCTCAGGTATAGCTCTACAAAAAGGTTTTAAAATGAAATGTCTACTCATCATTAAACTCAACCTGTTTGTTCATTCCCACAGTAATTATTGGTCACCTCAACAATCGAGCTTGAATCACTGAGCATAGGAGGCTGGTCCTCTCTTAAAGCCAAGTCCAAATCCATGCACCCTAGCGTGAACTTTAAAGTCTCCTTCCATTTTAGAAGTTAGGGTCGGAAAGTGTAAAATCAATCATATTAGAAGAGAACCCAATTAAGCATGAATAAGGAATTCATCAAGTTAACCATTTATCTAATTGATGATGTGGTCAAATTAATTATCCAAGGTGATAACCCTAGTCATCAAACCTAGAGTGAAACCTAGTGCATCATCATGATCTCATCCTTTTAGGCCAAGACCGCAATATATAAGTGGGTCACACATCATGAAGCTGGTTGAATACTAATAATGCAAGCCCAGATGGCTCAACACCTTTCTAACAAGATGAATCATTTAAGCTTATATTGTTAACACTATCTACTCTACGTTGTTTATCTCCTTATCTCCTAACTAACAGTAAACTCCTATGTGTTGAATGTCACCCATTGTTCACTCCCCAAGTGCAGGGTTGTGATGTAGTAATAACTCGGTAAGACTGAGGTCGAATCCCAAGGGACTGAAACTTGTACGTTATCTAAAATTAACCAGAACTAGAACTAGATTAAGATGAAATCTAAACTGAATGTAATTTGAGGAATAATGGTGAAAATATTAATCTAAAATTTATAGAAATCAGAGGAAAGGAAACTAGGGATTCAGAGGATCCACTTGTAGAGATCAGGGAGAACTTATGCTTGCATCAAAAATTATGGAAATTACTGAACTACCGTTGATCTAGTTTTCAAAGAGATGAAAGGAAGATGAATTAGAATGGATTCCATCACCAAACCATGCCCAGAGACTATGGCAAACAACAGAATTAAACTAATTACCACCCAATCACATGTATGCAAGTTAGGAAGGGTACCGACATCCAACCATGCCCAGGAGACTATGGTGAACAACAGGGCTTCCTGACATCATAAACATTAAAGAAAACGGAAATATTCAAAGCCATTGCAGACCCATTGTAATTTCAGTCACAATAGACCATTAAAAACCTAAAACATTCCCATATTAATTAACTGAAATCAACGTCAATTCATGCATTAAAATTTAAATAAAATCAAATCTCCCATCTCACTACAAGCTTCACCTCTTAGCCCTAGCTAGGAGGATTTAGCCTGCCATGGATGGGCTCAATCCAAATAAATAAAGAGAAAAAGAAAAGGAAAAGAAAAGGGAAAGAAAAAACCAAGCTCCTCTCTCTCTCCTCTGCCCACGTTGAAACCCAAGCTTGAGCCCTCTGTTCTTCCTCCCCAGACTCTGAATGAATGCTCTCCACGTCCAAAAACCTCTTTTTATAGCTGCTGGAAGGCTGGAGTCAGTGACAGAGTTGTAGCAGGACACGGAGTGTAATTTTCGCAGCCAAGTTCGGTGCCTCGAAACACGCCACTTTCTTCGCTCAAATTCTAAAGAAACACCGTCCCTTAGTACTTTCTTGGGTCCTCTACATGATAGACGGTTCAGATCTGCCATATGATCAAAGATGGTGGGCTAAAACTGTCCGAAAAAGTCAGTTTTCGAGGATGTGCGAAACCTTTCGGACCATTTCGCTGTTGTGATCGGTGGGCCCCACAGAAGTATTTTCTGGAAAATCCACCCCGTCCATTGGATTCAGAACGAAATTTCAGTTAAGAATGAGTGGTTTTGAACGTCCATTGACGTGGCCCAGAGAAGAAATCACAAAAAGATCAGATTTGAACGCTACCGGGCAGCCCTTTTGTGGCCTCTGTATCTCACACGTGTGCACGCATGGGTAAAAAGTGATAACATGATTTTGTAGTGCTCGAAGCCCTCTACACGGTGGACGGATCAGATTGAGCTTATGGGGCACGTGTGGGGCCCACAACTGATCGTAAAAACGGCCAGCGGCCGTGCGTCCGCTGCACGTTTTTTTTTTTGTTTTTTTTTTTTTTTTTTGAGTTGTAGACGGAAACGTGCTGACCGACTTTTGGAAAATTTGGTGCACAGCGAGTGCACATGTGCACTGTACACACTCATCTCATATGGGGTCCATTGCACTGTTTTGGAGAAATCTGCACCGTCCATCTGTTTTGACTCCTTATTTAAGGCGTCAATAATAATTTTGAGACAGTTCCAGATATCAGGTGGGCCCAGAATCAACGGTTTATAGGCTGATCTGTCAGTTGGGGCATTTCCCGAGATCTTCAATGGCTGAAATTTTATATGTACGGTTAATTTATGGTCCTCAGGCGACGTATGAAGTTTCAAGGCGAACGGATGGTGGGAACCTCGTGATCTTGCATTCTGGACGTCCTTCAGGCCACTTGAGCTTCAATTTCTAACTTTTCTCGGATTTCTGACCGTGTATATTTGTCAATCTTGGTCCCCTAGAGTGTGTCCCTTGCCTTTGGCATCATCAGATCGTTAAATCTCAACTTTTAACATCCTTTTTCCATCCATGCTCATAAAATCACTTTGCCACACAAGAATGAGAAAACGAGCCATTAGACAGCATTATATTCGTAAATCCAGACAATATCTGGGGTCTAACATGCAATATTTGACCCTCAACACAACTCCCAACCAGCATTTTGCTAGTCCCGAGCAAAGTATGCGAAAAATAAGTTGAGAATTATAGGAGAACTTTCTATGAAATCAAGTGAGATTTTGAACAAAATACGAGAAATTTAATATTCATGAATGTTAGAAATTGTATTCTCCTAAGCTCAAGCGCACCGTAGACTTCATAATCAAGTGTAAAGCATTAATCCATCAATTAGAAAAATTTTAAACATTGAGATCCATGGATGTATAGTGTAATCTCAGCTAATCACATTAAGATTGAATTTGTTATTTCAGGATCTCATTGGTAACCAGCAAGAGAATTCATGATAACCAAACTTGCCTCATAAATTTCATCTTTTGATCTTTTCAACTTTTTGTTTTTCCATTAATAGTCATGCTAAAAAGAGGAATCAAATCCTTACCAATAGGGAGCAAACCTATGGCAAAAGACCAATTACCTAATAATTTTTTTTTTTTTGAATGTTTAACCTTGGGGAATCAAACCTTCACCTGTAGGGAGAAAACCCATGGTGAAGATTAATTGCCCAACCTGTTCAATTTTTATACCCTGATGGCAAGATATTTCAGACTGGTTCCCTTCGTGCTTAGTGATTACCAAGTTAATCCTTCGATATGGAACTGAAATCTTAATGTGTAAGCAAGACGTGTCCTGAAATCATGATTCAATCAATGTTTACAACTTCTAATTATGGATTAATAATTCACTTAACTATGAAATCTAACAGTTACGGAATTCAAGAGTCATAAATCCAACATTATTTATCTTGAACTTCTAAATCATATCCATCAAAGTCACTTTAAATTCATAAAAATTTTCAGAAAAATTTTAAAATTTTTCACAATTGTTGCTCAAGACCAAGAAAATACGGATTAGGAAGCCTAATCTCCCACCCCCAACCTAAAATCTACATTGTCCTCAATGTAAAAGATATGAACATGCCATACACATGGAACAACGAAAGTAAAGTGATGGGAAGATAGTACCTGGATAACGAATCAAGAGAGAGACTTTTCAAGAGATCACGGCATGGAAGCTTGTCAGCATGAGAGAGAAAGCAGAACAAAAATAACGAAAATAAAATCCTACCTATACCACTTTCGCAGGTGCTCTCGATTGCATTTAGCGAATGCAACAAGCCTTTAAACCCCTAGGTTACCCCTAGTGGACGAGTTGTAGTCTCGTGAGGGTTTGCAGTAATGTTACCCACAAACATTGAATCGATCATCCCGGAAGTAACCCTTCCGGCCAATATCTTGATAAGTCTCTCAGTAAGCTTCTCAATAGGATCATCCAAAAGCCCTTTTTACAATAGGCTTGGATGCCCTGGAGTTTGACTTTCCAGAGAAACTTATTTACCTCATTAAAAATGTGTTGATGATTCGCCTGAGGTATCCAAAGTATAAATGATTCACCTGTGTCAGAAAAAGTTTCAGAGTTAGTATCCCATGGTGAATCAGAGACTACAGATAGATCAAGTTGAGAAAAATTTTCAGGAAGTGGTATAGTCTCAACACTTTCCGAAGTATCAAACTTCGGTTCAATTTTCAGCTCCTCCTCCCCTAATGGTAAACATTCAGGATCTGTGGAAGAAAGGGCTTCAGAGTAAGGGTTCTCTCGGTCAGTGCTGACTGCCGAGATGTTGTCTTGCAAGGCATTCACTATGTCTCTTATCATGGGATCATTTGAATCTGCAAAGTATGCCAAGCAATCATCAAAAGAGTTGGGACATTCTTCTGAGAGTGACTTATTTTCCACCTTCGAGCTCGTGATGATCTGCTCAAGGAATCCATCATCCTTAAAAGTGGATGGATGTATGCTCTCTTGCTCCAGCCCTGCACAGACAGATTGAGGGTCAGTATGCGAAACATTGATATGATCACTCTGTTCATTGAAATTACTCAGAAGAGGCATTGAATCGTCCACATTCAACAGTTTAGATGGTGGCCTCAACTGGGTGGTTTCAAATTCCAGAATCGTAGCGCGCAACTCCTCTTTCTCCCGAATCATATCATCATTCAATTCAGGGGAGTGGTCCAAATATGTTTCACAAGAGTTATAAGGGTTGGTCATAAGGGGCTCCTCCACTTTTAGATCAGACATGTCAGGTGAGTGAAGTATCTCATTATGACCGTTCTCTTCGCGTACTTCTTGATCATTAACTTGGACCAAACTTGAGATTAGTTCCAGGGAAATTGTGGTTATACATTCAGGATTGTCATCCCAATACTCATCATATTTTGGTTCAGTGCAGTGCACACTTGAAATGAAATTACTTTTCTCGTATTCTTCACCTAGAATGGGTTGAGATTCACATAAACTAACATCTTCATCATCATTAGAATCTAGTGTGTCATGTGATTGAAGTGTATCATTATATTTAAAAGACAGCCATGTCTCTTCCCCATTCTTTTGAACAGTCATAGAAATCGACTCATCGGTAAATTGGACCATATGCTCGTTAATGGAATCCAACTCCTCATTCCAAATTCCGGATTCTTTTAAAAGTGGGTGCGGATCACTTTTTTCGCATTGTTTTTCTAGATTAGGTCGTGGCTGGGATGACCGAGCCTCCTCTATCCTATCAAGACGCGCATCGAGTCCTTTCATTGTTTCCATTACTTTTCTCATTTCCACAAGATAGGCCGAAAGATTACGCTGATACGAATCCTCTTGGATCGTTTCTGGATGGATTTCAAAGGTAGGGGATCCAAGAGAATAATCATTATAACATGTTATTGGTTCATCTTCACAGCTTTGATGTTTCCACTAGTTATAGTCATACTGATCATACATGGGAGAATATGATGGCTGATAATAATCCTCATTCCCATAATTACGATCGTATACAGCCCTATTAACCGATGGAAGATAACGTTCTAGTCGGTTCTCAATGTCTGTTTGTGATGGAGAAAAATCTTGAGGTATACGTTGAATTCCACAACCCTCGGGCATTCCCCAATATCTCCTATCCATTTCAGCGTATGCATGTACCCACGATTCCATGGTAGAACCCTGACTCTGAGTCTAATCCTAGAACAAAAGAAAAGTCCTATAGAAATATGGAAAGAAAGAGAAGAAGTTAGAAGGGTGTTACCAAATAAGAAGTTCCTATGTTAAGATCCTGCAGGAAAAAAAATAAAACAAGTTAGTTTCTAAAACAGTTAGTTTAAGATTATAAAATTTCTAAAAATCCTAATAGAGAAAAAATAAAGAAATTAGAAAAGATATCACCAAATTAGAAGTTTCTATCTCAGAATCCTACAAAACAGGAAAGACAAGTTAGTTCAAAAAAAAATCAGAAAAATCTAAACCTAAAACTGAAGTTAGTAAAAATCCTAATCTTAAACTAATCCTAAAACTAATTAATTTCAGAAAAACGTAGCCGACAGTCCCCGGCAACGGCGCCAAAAACTTGTTCACTCCCCAAGTGCAGGGTTGTGATGTAGTAATAACTCGGTAAGACCGAGGTCGAATCCCAAGGGACTGAAACTTGTACGTTATCTAAAATTAACCAGAACTAGAACTAGATTAAGATGAAATCTAAACTGAATGTAATTTGAGGAATAATGGTGAAAATATTAATCTAAAATTTATATAAATCAGAGGAAAGGAAACTAGGGATTCAGAGGATCCACTTGTAGAGATCAGGGAGAACTTATGCTTGCATCAAAAATTATGGAAATTACTGAACTGCCGTTGATCTAGTTTTCAAAGAGATGAAAGGAAGATGAATTAGAATGGATTCCATCACCAAACCATGCCCAGAGACTATGGCAAACAACAGAATTAAACTAATTACCACCCAATCACATGTATGCAAGTTAGGAAGGGTACCTACATCCAACCATGCCCAGGAGACTATGGTGAACAACAGGGCTTCCTGACATCATAAACATTAAAGAAAACGGAAATATTCAAAGTCATTGCAGACCCATTGTAATTTCAGTCACAATAGACCATTAAAAACCTAAAACATTCCCATATTAATTAACTAAAATCAACGTCAATTCATGCATTAAAATTTAAATAAAATCAAATCTCCCATCTCACTACAAGCTTCACCTCTTAGCCCTAGCTAGGAGGATTTAGCCTGCCATGGATGGGCTCAATCCAAATAAATAAAGAGAAAAAGAAAAGGAAAAGAAAAGGGAAAGAAAAAACCAAGCTCCTCTCTCTCTCCTCTGCCCACGTTGAAACCCAAGCTTGAGCCCTCTGTTCTTCCTCCCCAGACTCTGAATGAATGCTCCCCACGTCCAAAAACCTCTTTTTATAGCTGCTGGAAGGCTAGAGTCAGTGACAGAGTTGTAGCAGGACACGGAGTGCAATTTTCGCAGCCAAGTTCGGTGCCTCGAAACACGCCACTTTCTTCGGTCAAATTCTAAAGAAACACCGTCCCTTAGTACTTTCTTGGGTCCTCTACATGATAGACGGTTCAGATCTGCCATATGATCAAAGATGGTGGGCCAAAACTGTCCGAAAAAGTCAGTTTTCGCGGATGTGCGAAACCTTTCGCACCATTTCACTGTTGTGATCGGTGGGCCCCACAGAAGCATTTTCTGGAAAATCCACCCCGTCCATTGGATTCAGAACGAAATTTCAGTTAAGAATGAGTGGTTTTGAACGTCCATTGACGTGGCCCAAAGAAGAAATCACAAAAAGATTAGATTTGAACGCTACCGGGCAGCCCTTTTGTGGCCTCTGTATCTCACACGTGTGCATGCATGGGTAAAAAGTGATAACATGGTTTTGTAGTGCTCGAAGCCCTCTACACGGTGGACGGATCGAATTGAGCTTATGGGGCACGTGTGGGGCCCACAACTGATCGTAAAAATGGCCAGCGGTCGTGCGTCCGCTGCACGTTTTTTTTTTTGAGTTGTAGACGGAAACGTCGGTCAGCTGCGACTTTTGAAAAATTTGGTGCACGGCGAGTGCACATGTGTACTGTACACACTCATCTCATATGGGGTCCATTGCACTGTTTTGGAGAAATCTGCACTGTCCATCTGTTTTGACTCCTTATTTAAGGCGTCAATAATAATTTTGAGACAGTTCCAGATATCAGGTGGGCCCAGAATCAACGGTTTATAGGCTGATCTGTCAGTTGGGGCATTTCCCGAGATCTTCAATGGCTGAAATTTTATATGTACGGTTAATTTATGGTCCTCAGGCGACGTATGAAGTTTCAAGGCGAACGGATGGTGGGAACCTCGTGATCTTGCATTCTGGACGTCCTTCAGGCCACTTGAGCTTCAATTTCTAACTTTTCTCGGATTTCTGACCGTGTATATTTGTCAATCTTGGTCCCCTGGAGTGTGTCCCTTGCCTTTGGCATCATCAGATCGTTAAATCTCAACTTTTAACGTCCTTTTTCCATCCATGCTCATAAAATCACTTTGCCACACAAGAATGAGAAAACGAGCCATTAGATAGCATTATATTCGTAAATCCAGACAATATCTGAGGTCTAACATGTAATATTTGACCCTCAACACCCATTTGAATATGGACGCTACATTATTAATCCTTAATGCACAATGAGTACATTATGCGCTTTGAATTCAAGAATCGACTAGCATCCCCAGCCACGGCTGCTTTAGTGGAACATACAACTAATTCTACACTCTAATATATAAAAACTAGTATCTCACACAAATACATTTTTCCAATGGATATACTTAATGCCTTTAGACAATGACATGGGTAATTGCCATCTAGATCACTATTTGCAATGTGTTTAGCCACTTTAAATGACTGCAGACTTCTTAGAACTAGATAGGCCCTGGACTAGAATGGGTGGGCTTAAGTGATATGGCCACCTTAATACACATGATCCAATGGGCCCAAAAAAACTCTAGTGGATTGAAGAATGAAACCCTATTAATTAATGTATAAACCATGTGGGCCCAAAACAATTCACCACCAATATAGATATCATGATCCCATGTGACTTGACCAAAGGTATGTACCCATGCATAATCCATATGCATGTAATGATATCCATTTGCACAATAATGCCATGAATAAGACAACCTTTTATAGTCATCACATGGAATATCATCTAACATGGTTAGCATCGACGGTTATAATTAAAGCCATCATATATGAGTAATCCATAAACAAGCATGTTTAAGTGAAACTATGTATACGTAGGCAATGGGCTAAAGATGCATCTGTGATGGACCTATATTATTCTCCGCATGTGGTCTTCATACACATTATAGGGTGAGTTTCTATAACAGGCATGAGTATGTGTATTGGGCATGGCATCCTAGTTTGGCCCAACTATTTTGATACCCATTACAGCAACAAGAACAAGAGGCATTTTGATGTACAAGTGTTGCAACATTACCATGGTATATATATTTTAATATGTCACTTAATCATGGACCACTAACCACATTGTAACATATGCAGGGTGGGCCACTGCTCAAGAGTCAACTCTCTGACTGTAGAACGCTCACGAATGGTTGGTGGAAAACAGAACGAAACTCGTGTAGAATTTTGTCCATGTGGCACTATCATTTGGCAAATGAATTATTGATCTAATTTGCAAGAATGGTGGATGAGGGGTGTGCCTTGCACCTTCCAAATTGAAGGGATGTTTCCGCTATTGCAATCCTCATATCGAAAATCATCGTTACCAGATGCATGATGGCTCTGATACTGGCGCAGGGAGGGACGTGATGGGGTCGATCACTGTAGCTCTCCGAATCCACAGAGCTCTCTAAACTCTTCACAAATCTTCCTGAAATCCACAAGGGATAAAAACATGAATAATTCCTACTAAATTCAAAATAATTTTATTCATGAAAAAATGAAAATACAACTTTTTAAATAAGGACCTCAAACCTAAGATGGAATTTTAAACTTAAGACTCCAACTCAAACACCCTCAAAACGTGACATACCATAAATAGTAAACTTATTAGACGATTTGTATTCCTACTAGATTTTGTGGTTTTTGGCCAAAAATAGTTAGTATCCAACTAGGCCCAACCACATTATTCTCCTAACTTTGCTAAGCGCTTATTATGTTTTGGGCACAACTTCTATAACTCAAATGATCAAAACTTATACTCAAACTAAAAATTACTATTTATAGTAAAAACGAAACTAAATGACACTTTTGACCATGGATCCGATGGAATCTCACAAATTTGGCATATGCAACCCATCATAGTGGGGTTGGTTGGCTTAAGTAGGTACTCTTATTCCAAAATCATATATAATATGTTGAAAAACTCATCCCGGTTTGTGAGATAAGACTGATTTAAGGTTTTGACGGTTCGGATAGTTTTCACCTCCGATTGGGCCTTCTCTGGTCCATCTTTGCCATGAAAATGTCTGCAACCAAGTCTACATTAGATACCAACTTCAAGCCCTAATGCACCTAGAAACAACGAATCTCATTTATCTGCCTATAAAGATTTAGATTGTTGTATGCTTGCTTATTTTCATCATTGGCGTTGGCACTAGAAACTTGTTCGAGAAGATGAAAAGTGTCGTGATCTGTCATTGCTTTTCACCCTTATTTACCCTAAGGAGTTGAGCTTTCCTTACGCTCCAAATTATAAGTGGAGAGGGAACAAAGAGACCTTCTGATTTTTAGCGCTTGGATTGGTAATGAAATTCTTCCCATTCACAAATCACTCCCTGATTGCCATTGTCTCTTTGCCTCTCTCCGGAGGGGGAGAGAAAACCCATCTTAACTTCTTTAAGAATGAGGAGTACGGTATTCTAGGGCCGTGTGTAACTATGCATAACCGTATGAATGTGGGGCCCGATCTTAGGGAATGTTTGATCTTCCATTTTTATGGTAATTATCCGAAAGTAGCTCGTTATTATTTTTACGTCCATTTTGAAGTTGTGGGGCCTCGAAAATCAAACAAGAAAAGGTTGACTTAAATAAGCGGGTCCCACTGTGATGTACATGACATATTTCCTCCATCCACCTATTTTACCTAAACATTTTAGGCCATGAGGACAGAGGGCATCTTCAAAACTCAAGTGGCTCACACTATGAGAAAAAGTGTTCATAAAACTTTAACCATTGGAAGGTTTTTTCTTCTTAGGGCCTATATGATTGTTTATTTGTTATATAACCTATTCATTAGGTCAACATATTTCAACTTGATCCAACACTTTTGAGACCCATGGGAAATTTTTAACCATATACATTTAATTCATTATTTCCTAGAATGTGATCCACTTGAGCTTTGGATCTCTATTATTTTTAGATCATGCCTTAAAATTAGTTGGCAAAATGACTGGACGGCATGAATAAGTCATATGCATTAGAGTAGGCCCTATATAAAATTCCACCTCTCCACGATATTAGCATTAAAATGGTTGGCTATTAATTCCTGCATAAAAAATGGTTTTAAAAATATATTGGTAAATAATCATAACTTATTTACATGTATTTAGTAATTTGAATTAAAAAAGCAAACACTCTTTTGTATTCATCATATGGTTCAAACCATTCAAATCCTTAATTAATCATATCAGGATTAAATAGTATGAAATTGCATTAGATTAGATTAATACCATCATTGCATAATAATTGCCTCTTCAATGAAAAAAAAAAAAAAACAATCTTCTTCAAACAAAAACACTGTATTAAACAAGACCCTTGTTTGGTCGACCTAAAATTGTAATTAACATACTATATTTACAATTAGTGTTTTGTTACTTTGGCACGTGTACAACTCAAATGATGCGAGTCAAGTATTCATATGGATGGGACGGCACCGATAAAACACATGCATCCACGCTCCCTCGACCTCCCAGAGACAAGTCCCACGTCCCATCAAAAGTTCCAAAGTCACCTCATGAAGAGTTACACGCCACCATGCGTACCAAAATGTCACATATCTACAAGAATCCAGCCCTATCCATCCATCAGGGTCCCACTCCCTAGATTCCCTGCTCCAGAAGTCAGGTCAGTCTACTAATCTAGTGGGCCAGAGTTACTAGACAAATGTACGGTGGAAGAAGCCTTCGCTGGGTTCTTTAGCCATCCACCTGTTTTAAATGGACCGTTATCGTTTCCAACACCTGTTATTCCGTAGAACACCGAAGCCATATTTAAATCCCCACCATGTTACATATGTAAAATTCATTACCCCCAACTACTAAGAAGCATTAATTTCATTTTACATACAAAAGATCGGCCCCTCACATTAATGAGAATAATCTACGGCTCTCCTTGTTTTGAGTTTTTATCTGATCCCTTCATAATGATACGTTACACCAAATTACCAGGTTTGATGAAAGATAAATAATCTACGGTGGCCCATACAAAAATCTATAATCAGCATTTCATAAATATTGTTGTATGTAATGTGGCCCACCTGAGGTGTAAATCTAGCTGATTTTTAGCTCCAGGGCCCATAGCAATGAGGATAGCAAGTGATGAACAGAGTGGATTGAAAGATAAATAATCTACGGTGTTCCGTACAAAAACCTATAGTTAGCATTTCATAAACAGTGTTGCATGTAATGTGGCCCACCTAAGGTATGAATCTAGTGATTTTTAGCTCCAGGGCCCTAGCAATGAGGATAGAACGTGAAGAACAGAGTGGATTTTAGACATATAAGAGTTGGATGTTTTAAGTACTGCCTAAAACAGGTTCTGTAGACTATTCCCGTCCCTTTCTAACATTGTGGCCCACGTGATGACTGGACAACCAGATGAAATGACAGAACATCTTTAATATTGGATGGACGGCTTGGATATTTCACCTGACGTTATCCCTTATGCGATAGGTTCGGTGGGCCACACAGAGTACATGCTATTCCAGTGGTTAGAAAATTTTAGTCACTAGATTGGTGGTACTAGAGATTTCTTTGTTACACTAATTTTATTATTATTATTTTTTTAAAACGACTAAGGATGAAACCCGACGTGTCCTGATCATGTGCCATCAAGCTAGTGGAGCCCGCCTCACCAACTTAGCTCCAATTATTATAATTTTGGACAATTTAATAAGCCAATAATTATAATTATAGCTTATATATATATATATATGAAATTATAGGTGGACGATTGATTCAGGAGAAGTCAGTAGAAAGCATCATTTAATGAGCACTTATGTTGAATAAAAAATATTATCATGACACGCGTACCGGTGGCCCACCATACACGCCAAGATATGAAATGGACCCGCTCATGGAATCTATACTCAGCAAACCATACAACATCGACAATAAGACAAAAATCCCATTCGTTTAGGGCTGATATGATACGATGGCATACCTACGTTTCGTGATCCTATTAGCTGATGCGTCGGTGACTGCCACGTGTGGCCTGATCCTGTGGCACAGGTGTACCATGATGATAATTTAGGTGGGCCCTGTTGTAGTTTGCCTCTAATAAAAGAAATGCTGATTAAGAGTGTTTTGGAGATGAACTGAGGTGTGTCACGTGAAATAGTAGCATATACATGGCGTGTTGTGGAGCGTTGGTTGGTCCTGCAGCGGGAGCGTGACATGATGAATAATGTATAGCAATCCAAACCGTCCAGACCGCGGGCTCCACCTTCGAAGATATATTCCCCACATCAGTTTGATTGTACAAGCATGAACTTGGATTGAATAACTGTCCCATATCGGACAGCTGAGATCATTCGGTGATTGTGATTTTTAACTGATGGGATGAGATCCAAAATGGATCTTATATTGGATAGGTCAGATATATATATATATATATATATATATATATATATATATATATATATAGAGAGAGAGAGAGAGAGAGAGAGAGAGAGAGAGAGAGCTATTGGTTGCATCACTAAAATCACACCATTATAACTATCCAAACGTCCAAACATTGACCATGGATGGCTAAAAATAGTTCCCTAAGTGGCTTGTTTTTGATCCTTACATTTGTGGCCCACGGTTGAAAAGTTGTTGTTTGTGATTATTATATTTGCTGCCCACCTAAGGCTCCAAATTTTCTCATTTTCATAGGATTGTTACAACCATTTTGTATTTATTATTACCTTTTTATCAAATATCACATATGCATGATAATTTAGAATGCTAGGTGTGTTTTTCTCGTTGTTTTAAAAGTTATCCAATGCATTTCAATTTCTCAATATTTAAATTTTAATACTTTTCATTTACTTGTATCTAAACACAGCTGTCATTTTAACTTAACATGAAAGTAAATGTAACATGTATTTCATTTACCTCCATTTAGTCCTTAAGCATTTACATGGTCATCCAAACTGCTTAGACGGATTAAATCACTTGTATGAGTGCCACCGATTGGGGTGAAACAATTCACTACGCCAAAATCGTGGATTTGCGATGGACCAAATTCATCGTAAAACTAAATAAACGACGAATTTTGTCCGTCGCCTGGTCCGTCGCTGTTAACTGGCTCGTTTTTCTTTCTCGACAGAAAATCCGTCGTTCAAACTGCGACGGATATGGTCCGTCGCAGATTACCGACGGAGAAGATCCGTCGCAAAAAAATAAAAATCCGTCACTGAATTTCAAAATAACCCACGTGAATGGCCTTAAAAATATTAGCGACGGATAAAGTCCGTCGCTAATGTGAGTAGAGCGACGGACCTCAAATCCGACCGTGGCCCTACAGAAATTAGCGACGGATTTGGTCCGTCGCTAAAATAGCTTGCGAATTTTACAAATACTGCCAGATTTGTTTGTATTTTTTTATTTTTATTTTTGAATCTTACACCCGATAAGCATTCAAAAAATAATTCACACGATTGTTTAATAATATCATAATCAATCAATGATTAAACATGTGCGTGCATGTTTCGTCCATTTAACATTCATCAAGACAATAACAGTACAATACCAATACAACAGTTAATAGTCTATTTAATGTTTTCAGACTATAAACACATAAATGTCCATTTTTCATGCTACAAATGTTTATAGCAATACAACTTTCCATGCAGCCACATAGCCTGATATAGCCAAACAGGCAAAACCGTACAACTAATAAGCAACAATTTTTGGAAATACTTTACTTTTGAAATCCTTATATCTATTGTGCCAAACTGCACCAACCTAGAACCTGTCTCCAATATAATCCTTTCCTGGAGGCTAGCAGTTGTCCAAAAGTCTCCCTAGTAAATAGCGTCAGCTTCAGGTGGAAATCCTTATTAAGGCATAATGTATCTGCGATGAAATGCCGCTTTGTGATTAATTCAACCTGTAACATGTACCAGACTGACTATCAATCTAAGAATCCAAAATTTTATATCTGATTCCTCTTTATGGAAGAGTTATGTTTCATCTACAAATTCTGTTTCATGCTAATTATAGACGCCCCTACATTCACTAATTACACAAGCGAGAATCTTACCTGCATTCAACAGGGCCCATTGGATCAACGGTCTGTATTTCCCAACCTCCCAACTAGGATTACCAGTTGAGAACTAAGGGCTCGCAGATTCCCATACACAATCCTTGGGCTTGAGAATGCTAAAACCTTCACAAAAATCCAATTCTAAGATTCCCAACCCATTTATCACAAAGGAGCAAGATGATCTTTGGCCTGAGTATGTGCAGTGTACTAGGATTTTTCTCATAGAAGCATAATTTTCCTTGATTAGCAGACCATCATCAGTTTTTAGCCCAGGGCATGTGCAAAGTGTATACTACCTGATGAATGAGCTGGATTTTTGACATGTATGCCATCCAATGGACAGAACAATGGTTCACTCGTGTGTGGATGGATCCATTTCTAGACACATTTTGGTCCCCAGAGAGCAATCAACATACACAGATTAACCTCGATCATACAAATCATGGAGCGATCCCTGATTTTATTGTTCTTTTGCATACTTTGAATTATTTCCTAAAAGCAATGCACATGCATTTTACTAATAGCATCTAGTTATGAATATTGACTAGAGGAAGGCGTAATACTTGCCTTACGAAGCTCGAGTTTTCCACCATTTTCTGTTGTAGAACATTTGCATGAAAGAGTCACTCCATGTTTGTCAAGCACGTACATTAAATAACAAAATCCTTTGAGCATTACAACATCTATTCAATGGAAACTAGTAACAAAGTAGCCACAGAGGCTAAAATAATACCTTCACATGGTAATGCTCTTTCTCTGATGCATTACCAAATTCAGTCCTTGGGACAACCAGATCTTCAACAGCTTGCATATATTCATCAGGAACATTTGTATAAAATGTCTTCCTCACTTTAGCTTGAGCTGGAGAACGGTCACATTCCCCGGTGTCAATGGCAACCCCAAATCAACCTACATTGACGATGTTATCAGAAAGATGGAAATAAGAAATGAGAGTATACGTGTCTATTTCCGAACTGAGTTAAGCTGATTTAGGTCGCTTTTGGATGCACAAGTGCATTGAATTCCAAACAAAGATTATCGCCACTGCCCATAGGTAAGCTGATAAGAATCACCAGACAAACCAAAAGTAATAAGAAACGATCCAGCCAAATCAGAATATTCAAGTGTCATTAAAGAGAAAGGAAGTGCCTACGTGGTTATAAAAATCACGCATTACCAACCAAGCATGTGGACAGCAGAAGTGTGGAAGTTAAAAGAAATGCCAGTTCAAGGATTAAAAATGCCGAGTTTCATTGCTGTTTTGCTTGTAGTTTTCATCTAGTTAGCTCCTTTGTAGTTTTCCTTGGTCTAGTTTCATTGTTTACCATTTGTTATGCAGGAAAGGCCTCACATCTTTCAATTTGTTCCTAACAGAAGTGTTATATTGGATGACATAATACCACTGGATGAAGAAACAAAACATCCAGTGTATGCAATTGTAACATCCCGAAAATCGGGGGTCAGGTAGAAACCCAACTCTCGAGTTCTAGAACGTCACTTATGCAACATAGATAATGATAAATGTATGTTGTTTGTAGAATGACATTAAACAAGATTGAGACTAAGCCAAAACAGCATATCATACTCCAGAGACAATTAATTTAGCAAGCGGAAGAATGTGATACATGTATAGAATATATGAACTATTGTGAGTATCCAGAGTGTGAACATGTTACCAGGTTAATTAAATACATGTATACTCCAAAAATGGAAAGAAAAGAATATACATGAGTGCTCCAAAATATAAAATGACAAGTGTCAAGGCGTCTAATCAACCTCCTTGAAATCCCGCCAATCAGAACACGGAGGAGAAGTCCTCATCATCATACAAGTCCGGCTCCGCCTCACAAGCAGCGCCATCATCTGCAACTACAACCGGGTCTGGTGAGTGTCCGGAAACACCGTCCCATAACGTGGGAGTGAGTGATCAACTCAGTGAAATAATAGAGCAAAGATTAGCATGTTATCAAATCAATCACGCTTTAATAATAGTAAAGCAAACAATCAACCATTCTTAGATATTGTTGTTAATGCATGCATGAAATGACATGATAGATGCCCTCACCGATACTCCCTCATACGACACCATCTTACGCCCGAGGCATGCTTTCTTCCCGCAGTGCTCCACATCTTCCAGGCACATGCAATGCGTTATGGATAATGATTACCAAGTTGTTATTAGTCCTTTTCATACAGCAGGATTGAAAAACTAAGGTACCTTCCTTATATCAATCCCAACACAGATCCTGTCTAGGGTCATCACTCCTAGTAATCTCATACGATGTTATATTTGTAGGTCGCTGCAAGGGCTACCAGGGCTGTTGCTCGCACTCGTTGCACCGCTCCTCCATCACCTTATCAATACAGGCCTAATGTACTCTCTTCGCTACGGAAGGGTCGTCGCCTCACGTAGGCTCAGAATACCCTTGCGGTCACTACAAAGGGCTCGTCACCTGATCAGTGTAGGCCGACAGCTCGAATGTAGTGTCTCATACCACCACAATCGGCTCACGAGTCATAAGTGCTCACTGGTCACTACAGGGAGGTTTGTGGCCCCAGCGTATAACGACAGCTAGACCACGGTGTCCCATACCACCATGCCTGGCTCATGAGTCTTTATGGATCAAGGTACCATGGTTAACAGGGTTTCCAATGGTAAGTTCAGTACCCTAGGTTCAAGCAGTTATGACTCATACATGGTGAACACACAATGGCCAGTCGGGTTACTTGACGGGCTCGACTAGTATGAGCGCATCTCAAACTGAGTGACATGAAGTGCATAAAACACTTCGTGTGGCCTAACCACTGCCGCCAACCCAAAACACGACTCGCGTTCATCGACGCGTCCTTCGTGGTAAAAAGAAGCCAACCACGAATTCAATCCATTACCGACTGCCTGGACTAACGTATAGCCCCAAACAATTATAAACCACATCAAAGATCATATGAGAATAATAGAAATAAAATGCAACAAAACAAGCATCTTGATAACATGTTGTACATACAATGAAAGCAAATCAACCAACACATGTATTCCATATATGTGAGGAAATCAATTCATATAGAAAACATGGAGGAAAATCATATACATCATCATGTTGATTGAGAATTTAATCTCAAAACTAATCTACAACAACATTGGCTCGATACATACTAATACAAATATTTATACAAACAATTTGTCTACACACTTTAGTCTACATAGCGTATGTCGACCCAAAGTGCGCATTAGGGCGAATCTCTTCGCCAAACAGATCATGCACGCATTCCTAATATCATAACCCGACAAATAGCCATGACAATCATTTTAACAAAATACGAACGTATACTGTATTTCCTGCAAATACCCAAAAGTGACGAAAATAGACTTGGGGCCAAGGTATACTTATTTTATGTCCAAATACGGACTGTTCTGTCTCAATGGAGCATTTTTGGAGGTCCCCTGGCTGAATATGGTCTGACTTAAGCTCATGTACATTGGATCTAGGTCAGGCAGAGTTTTCAGTCCGGTCGAATTTCCAAATCGACCGTGTCGGACCAGTTTCAGTTCAACGGCTACCGGTACTCGATCAGGGCCATGAGTGCGTTGACATGTAAGGGCCACCTATCCTGATTCGAGAGTAAAATTTGATCGAATTCTGACGGTCAGAATGCATAGAAAATGTCGCACAAAGGACACGTGCTAGATTTCATAAATTATATTAATTTCTAACATTTCTCACACTCTTCACTCTGGACTCAAGAAAATCGTAGTGGGACATCATCTGGACTTGATTTTTGAGGTGATTGTCAAGTCTAACTAGCCGGTCAGGATTGTCTAAGTTCGGGGTAATCAGACTTCCGACGTGCGATCCAGATCCGATACAAAATTTCAAGTTGCTCCCGAGAGCAAACGGGAATAGAGTTTGATCCTACGTTTTACGGTATTATAGCGTCACCTATCCTATACGTTTTGACTTTAGCAGATCGTATTGAAAGTGATTGGTGAGAATTTCATAGGCCATCTAGTGCAGCGCTAGTTAATTCTCGTTGGATTTCTAAAGGAAGTAGCCTTTATTGATTTTTTTTTTTTATATGAGATTTGAAGGGTGGAGCGAGGGTATTTAGAAACGGAAGAAGAAAGCATTTGGAGGGGTGGTTTTTACCAAAAATCAAACGTTTTGGTGAGAACGGAGAGCTTGAAGGGTCACTTTGTGAAGGAAGTACCTGATCGGAGAGGTTTTAAGGGACGGCCCACATACCAGGGGGCTACCCTACCCCCCAAACACCTCCGGCCCGAAGCCCGGACCCAACCGAGCATTTTGACCAGCAATGCCTCGCCGAACCGGCGATGCCATCGCCGGACAAAATTAAATTCGACGATGGCCGCCCTATGAGGCTGGTTCCCCCTATCCCATGGGTCCCAAAAAGGTGTGGGTCCCACCTTAGATCATTCTGAAGGTTGATCGTTTGGCCCCCCGACTCTATTTGAGGTGTTTTGGGGCCAGTTTGCAAACCGGAATGAGTTTATGCATCATGTAGCATATGATTTTAGGGTAGGAGAGGCTAATACATCTAACTCATTTATTTTATTATATTCCAAAAGGTTAAAGGTTGAAACCCATTTTATCCATTTATTTACTATTCACAATAATTTTTAGCTTCGGTATTGTTCTTCATCATTAATACCCTAGGATTGGTGTTCTTTACTATTTAAACTTGAGGAGTCGTGTCTAATATGAAAGTACTTAGAGAAGTTTGAAGAATGAGGTGGTGAAAGGTGAGTTTTGAAGGAAATGGGTTGAAGAGTGATTTCTTTAGCTTTGGAATTGGGTTCTGAGAGGTTACCAAGGTGTTATGGTCGACCTATTGCCTAAGGACGTCTAATCCCAGGTTGGAAAAAATTCGGGGTGTTACCGCAATGGATGCAATTATATTACATGGAAGCAGTTATTGAGGAATCAATGGCTTGATTTTGGCTAACAACTATTGTTTATCTGATGTCCATCTTACATAACAATTAGCTATTGGGTGTGCAATTAGCTACTGGGTACGAATCTCAAGACTGGGCTTCTACGCTCAGCCTATACCCTGTCCAAAGTGGTTTGGACTCAGCATCTAAGCTCATTCATTAGCTACAATCTCTCACTTCCTGTCATGGTTACCCAGATTATACCGAATATCAATCATTAGAAAAAATTTCTGAATCCTAGGTAAATTTGAGATTGTCCAAAATACTCCTGTGAATGAAGAAAAGCTCCCTAAGTTAATGGGTGTAAGAAAAATCTTGAGGATCTATAGTCTACGACTGAGATCGATTGGAGGCTCAGAGGAGTTTGAATAAATCAAAAACTTAAAGCTGATATTCAAAAGAAAATTACAAAGAAAAAAATAAATAGTTAGTTTGCAATCTCACGCATTGAATAACGGTCATATTTGATTTGTATAGAAATTTTTTTTTTTTTAAAGGCTAAAGAAGTATTATCTTTTATAGCTTATAACTGGCTTCTAAGATGGCCTCCAAAAATCTGGTTTATGAAGCTATTAGCATGTGAAGATGAGGGCTCATCTTGCAGTTTCAAGTCTACGTAGAAACTGTGAAGCATGTCCAGCATGCACTGGAAGAATTCATGAGCATCTTCCTGCCAGTATCTTTGTAAAGAAGAAGATTACAGGTGCGAAATTGGCTTCAAATTAGTTTTAAGAATTAAACTAGCACATACTCCAACAAAATGAAAAACTGCAAAATTCACTTCATGTTCTTAAACATAACATATTGTTTTAATCAAGATATAAGAATGCTTCTTAGATTACAACTACAAAATTGGCTTCAAATCAGTTTTAAAATAATCATATTTAGTTTAATTGAAGCTTCATAATAGGATTGAAATTCAACTTGCAACAAGTTCTAAAATCATGAGATTTGAGTTTAGATAAATTATTGGTACAGGTATAGATTATAGATTATAGAATGCAAACCAAACAAAAGCTCATGATATTTAATGATTAAGCAATCTAATATGGTGTAAATTTCATGATAGTTGGTGCAAATAAACACACCTGAGCAGGTGGGCTTGGATGGAACAATCTTTCTGCTAGAAATCATTCTACAATTAGCCACTAGATGTGTTATTGAAATTTAATCATGATTAAATATGGGTTTGAACTTCTGAAAATTTACCAATACATGCAGTTCATACAAATTAACGGAGAAATCCTATGACAGCCCAGCCCAAACCAGTGTTTCCAGACTTGGTAAACTGAGAATACAATCATCATTTCTGAAGACTGGGGGAATGCAGATCTTCGGAAAGTAATAGAGGAACCACTGGCTGATCTGATAAATGTATTAGAGGCTAATGCAACAGGGGATTTACTGGTTATCTTGGCAGAAGAATCGATGGGTGACCTGACCAAGGAACCAAACCTCGTAGAGCATGTAGCAGGAAGCAATATAAGAGTTGTAAACAATGAGAACTGGATAAGTGTGGAAGATGCTAGGATCCCAATTAGCCATGGAGGTCCTATTCTAGTTCCTGGCTTGACCCCTACTGCTCCAAAGTCATCAACTAAGGAAGCATTTTTTAAAGAAGTCACAAATGGTATGGTCACCGACCCTTCTGTTGCAGCTGATGAAGCTACCAATTGTGAAATATGAATACCCGAGGTAACCATCTGAAGAGGCAAAGTTTTTCATTTTTGAGTTCGTTTCCGTAACAAGCGATTTGACTTCCCATGGCGCTCCCTTTAGCACAACTGAACTAGATATGGCAGAGATTTGTGTTTGTGTGTGTGTTTGTTTCTTTCAATCTTTCCTACCATTGATAAAACAGATACATCTCTGGTCATTGTCGGAACTATAGTTTTCATCAATATCTACAATGTGCAGATGATAATGGCCAGGGTGTTTCATGTTGTAATGCAACATGTGAATACAATAGTGGTCTTGGATCCTGCATCTTTGTTGAAATGAAATGTCTAGTTATCATAGATTGTCCAAGAACATTTTTTTAACAGACTATAAAGCTCAGCTATCTTCTTTTCTCAACAAGATGGAAATTGATGTGGACATTATAAAGCTCAGCTATCTTCTTTTTTAACAGACCCTGTTTTGTTAGAGTGTTTCTTAACAAAAACTCGGTAGGGCTCTTGCCACACATTTCCAAAAGAGGCATGAACTTTTTTCTTTTTTTTTCTATTTGAGGTTTTTACATATATCTAAGAAGGTTGTTCATTAGACTCACTTTTGAATTGCACCGCTCCTAAATTTGACATATTTTGAAGAAAGTTGCTCATAAAAAATTGAATTGTAAAGCATCCAAACAAGTATCAACTCGCCAAATTTGGGGACATGACTACAACTTGTTTTTCCAATAGTGCTCCTACAACTTGTTTTTGGAAAGATGATGATAGGTAACATGCAGGTTTTTGTGATTTCTGTTCACGGTTGTACTGCTCAATCTTAGATTCCTTTCTCATCTAAACATGTCGAGCCCAAACCATTAGAAGAAGAAATGAAAAAAAGGAAAACAAGAAAAAAGAAGAAGGCACTTCTCAATCATTCTTGTACAATTAGACTAGTGTCAAAAGCCATGCAAACCTTCAGCTCTATATACTTATCATGAAGCTTGGAGTAAAGCAACTGCATCTCCATCTGCATCAGAAATTAGAAGACCTTTGTAAAAAATAAAATAAAATAAAATTTTAAAATAAAAATCAAGCAGGTGAATGCCATCACAAGAATGCATGTAGCATGCAACCGCTATGATACCTAGACACTTGTACAGATCTAGTGTAGTTGTACCTAAACTATACAGTATGGGTAGGAATACAGGATATGGCATGGGTATGGCTATAGCAGCATGCTGCTATTTTTAAAATTGTACAGTCTCCATATCCACATCCATGTCAATGTATGATAATGCATCCATATGGGTATGTCATTCCGAAAGGAAAAGGAGAAAACAAGCTCCCATGAACAGTCGCAATCATACTTTCCAAACAGGACCCAGTCCTAGAGCCCATCCTAGTTCTCAACCTAGGAACCACCCAACTGTGCACAATACCTGTCATAAACAGCCTTCAGAATCTGCATACTCTGAAACAACCTTAAACACCCATCTCTGTCCACAATACAAACTACAGCCCCATTCCTTCCCCAACTTCAACCCTATTACACATCCAACCTCAAAATCTTTCCCAAACAGACCCTCAATCAGTTCTTAAATTAGCCAACTTCCAACCTATAACCTGCAGAGAAATTACCATCACCTTTTGAATTTAAAATGGTTTTGTCCAATTGCAACCCAATAACAATCCACTAAAATTCCAAAACTTGTCCATATTGCAACCAAATCTTTTCCCCCATCTAGTTCCAAAATTAAATGCACACACATAGCTGGACATCTTTTAGTCCCAATATGGAAGGGGAAGATCAAAACAAGCTTTGGAGGAAGATGATGCAGCATATGCAAGTGGTAACAGAACAGATAGGTGCTATGAATAGTATGACAGATCCTATGACAGGTTGAGTGGATGATCTAACAGAACAGATGATTGTTATGAAGGATGGTAAGAAAGGAAACTCCAATCCATGTATAATGGAGTATCTAAGAAACATCTCAATCTAGAGGGACAAGTCAATAAGTAGTGTATCTTAGATGCAAATGAGATCCAGGCCATCCATCAGGTGAGAACCTCACTTAGATGCCCCAGGCCAAAACCAAGAAGATCTATTCATCAACTGGACAGTGTATGTATGAAATCAAATACCAGTTTAAAGGCATCCCACAATGGTATTGAAAAATGGTTACTTCATAGCTGTATCAGCAGCTATAGATAGTAAATGATCACCATCGTTATGCAATAGGGGGCGTATCAGTCCACTATGAAAGTAAATGGTCACCATCTTAGTGGTCCAAGTCCAGAGGTGTAAACAGGGCGCAACAATAATTGGTGTTTTACAATGGTGGATGGGATAGTACCTAACATGTCAACCATCAACAAATAAGAAGGCTGAAAATAAGGATGATAATAGCAATGGGGAGTCATTTGATACTCTGGAAAAGTATGAATCCTGATATACAGAAACATGAAAATTGCATGCATGGCATATATCAACTCAAATTAAACCAACTGAATTGTGGAATCCATTGTAACCAAGTCACTATCCCAAAATGAAATTGGCTTGAACCAACATGCCCTCTAACTCCTGGAGGCTTGTTGAAATAGGACAGTTGGATACTTCTTTAATTTCAAGTATTTAATAAATGTCCACCTTTCCCATCACAATATAGCAGGCATGATAAACTGAAAAGGTGCAGGAAAAAAAAAAAAAAAAAACTAATATCAATCACAATTAACACACATGAACCTTGAGCAGAGGATATGCATTTGTAAAAGTGGGGCTTGTAAAACTAATGAACAGTAATGTGGGTAAGGGATTCTCAAAGATTTTGCTGTTTGGAAGGTCAATAAGAATCCAACATCTGGCCCTTTCCCCCATGAATGTGGACTCTTGCTTTACTTTTTTTTAACCTCCTATTTTTAGGTCAAAGATCCAAGGGTTGGTATTGTTCCAGCAGGGGATATTGGGCAATACTTAACCCATGGTGGTATCCATCAGTCTGGACCACCAGCACATGGGTCCCACTTGTAAGATCTCTAGTTGTGGCGCTTTCGACAGCATGGATCTTGGGCAGTTAGGAATTGGAATCCAGGATTCTCAATCCAAATCATGTTTGGCAAACCCCAAAATCCTGGATTTCAAATCATGTTTGGCAAACCCAAAAATAGCCCCTTTCAAGATCTCATCCTTTCAAGATCCATGAGAAAAGGTGGGGGTGCAACCGGAATTGAGATTCAAATCCCTAAATCGGTATTGAGATTGAGAGAGAGAGAGAGAGAGAGAGAGAGAGAGAGAGAGAGAGAGAGATACCTCACGTTCTTGAATGAGCTAGCCTTCAACCGAGCTTCAGCGAGAGAGAGAGAGAGAGGGCGTGCGTGGGTAGGGCATTCAGCAACGGTAGATCTGTGGTGGAGAGATCAGAGAGAGAGAGAAAGAGAGAGGATGGCGCGACAGATCTGTGGGGGGGAGAGAGAGAGGATAGGGTGCGGGCGTGTGGCAGAGACAGAGAGAGAGAGAGAGAGAGGAGACGCTGGAATTAGGGCTCTCTCTCTTAACGCCCTAATTCCCTCTGATGTCACCAAGATCTGTGGGTCCCACCATGATGTATGTGTTATATCCACACCGTCCATCCATTTTGAGATAGCATTTTAAGTCATGACCCAAAGAATCAGGCAGAAAAAAATCTGTAGTGGACCCCACCACAGAAAACAGTGGGGAGAGTAATTCCTATCGTTGAAACTATCCTAAGGCCCATTTGAGTGTTTATTTGAAATCCAACCACTTCAAAAGTTAAAAAAGACATGAAATAAGGGAAAACATAAATTTCATCTTGATCTAAAACTTTTATGGCCTTCAGAAGTTTTTAATGGTGGGCGTCACTGTCCCACTATTTTCTGTGTTGGGTTCCACTGGAGCTTTAGATTTAACTCATTCTTTGGATATTGCCCTAAAATGATCTCTCCAAATGGATGAAAGGTGTGGATACAAAACATACATCATGGTGGGGCTCACGGAACTTGCTGACATCACTTCAGTGGAAGCAGATTGCGTACCGAGTAACTCAGTACGCTTGGCGTACTGAGTAAAATCTGTGGGTCCCACTGTCATTTATGCATTTTATCCACTCTGTCCATCCATTTTATTAGTTAATTTTAAGTGGTTAGCCCCAAAACGAAGCATATTCAAAGATCAAGTGGACCACACCACTGGAAATAGTGTGAATTTAATTTCTACCGTTGAAAAGTTCTTGGTGGCCATAGAAGTTTTAGATCAAATCGATGTTTTTTTTTTTCACTTAATCCATGTCTTTTTGATCTTACTAACAGGTTGGATGACAAATACACATCACTAGAGTCCTTGGAAAGGTTTCAACAGTGAAAATCAATACTTCCACTGTTTCTGTGGTACGGGCCTTTTGAGCTTTGGATATGATTCGATTTTGGGCTCAACCCCTAAAATGATATGAGAAAATGGATGGATGGCGTGGATAAAACAAATGAATTCACGGTAGGCCCGACGGAGTTTACTCAATACGATTAGAGGGTACTGAGTGACTCAATATGCAATCCAATTTCCACTTCAGTAGCTACTCTCGCTACTCCCCCTTACACCAGCCCTGTGGCTATGATAAGTGCTTTGTGGGCCCCATGATGATGTATGTGTTTCATCCATTACATTCATCCATTTTTAAAGATTATTTTAAGGATTTATTCCAAAAATGAGAGGTATATAAATCTCAGGTGGACCACACCACATGAAAATAATAGTGATGGAATATCCATCATTAAAATCCTCCTAAGGCCCACTGTACTGTTTATTGTTCACTCCCCAAGTGCAGGGTTGTGATGTAGTAATAACTCGGTAAGACCGAGGTCGAATCCCAAGGGACTGAAACTTGTATGTTATCTAAAATTATCTAGAACTAGAACTAGGCTAAGATGAAATCTAATCTGATTGAATTTGAAGGAATACTGGTGAAATAATTATCTAAACTTGAGAGAAATCAGGAGAAGGGAACTAGGGATTCAGAGGATCCACTTGCAGAGATCAGGAAGATCTTTTGCATGTTTCATGGAAATTAACTGAACTGTCATTGATTTAGTTTTCAAGAGATGAAAGGTATATGAATTAGAATAGATTCCATCACCAAACCATGCCTAAGAGACTATGGCAAACAACAGAATTAAACTAATTACCAACCAATCACACGTATGAAGGTTAAGAAGGGTACCGACATCCAACCATGCCCAGGAGACTATGGTGAACAACAGGGCTTCCTGACGTCATAAACATAAAGGAAAAAGAAATATTCAAAGCCATCTCAGACCCATTGTAATTTCAGTCACAACAGACCATTAAAGACTAGAAATATTCTCTTAATTAAACTATAATCGATCATCAGTTAATCTAGACAAAAGGCACAAGCATGGAGCTCTCCCATCACACTACAAGCTTCACCTCTTAGCCCTAGCTAAGAGGTTTAGCCTAACATAATGAGGCTAAATCCAACTAAATAAAGAGAAAAAGAAAAGGAAAAGAAAAGGAAAAGAAAAACAAACAAAACAAAGCTCTTCTCTCTCTCTCTCTCTTTCTCCTGACGTCCAACCCAAGACGAGATGCACGTCCAGGCTTCGATCCTTCCTCCCGTTCTCCTCTTCCAGACCCACGTCTCCCAAGCCCGAAGTGCCTCCTCACGTCTGCAGCCACTCCTCCTTTTATAACAATAGCCAGTCGGTGGGAGCTTTTACGCAGCACAGCAGCGTGCGTAACCTCTTACACAGCAGAAAAGAAAACAATGCATCTGATCTGCGTTGGCTGATGGGCCCGAGTATATGATTTGGCTTCATGAACGGGGTAAGTACCCCCCTATGCATCTTATGGACGGATCGGATCATTGATCCGACCACCCCTTTAATCGTAGAGTAGCCCACTTGGCCAGTTTTTTCGAACGCAGAGCCTACGCATGACGCTTGCTCTGTGCACGTCAGTGGCCCCATTATTGGAGTCATTGTGGAAATCCACTCCGTCCATTCAATCCATGTCGAAAAACCATTCAGATATGGACGGTTTCGGATTGATCTGAGTGTGGCCCATTGAGTTTTAAACGTGTCGTCCATTAGATCCGGTGATGCTGTTTCTATGCGTACGCGTGCTTGGATCTGAAAACCCACCACATGTATAGTCGGTTTTACCCGCTGAAATGAAAGGACGGTGCAGATCATCAAATCAGATGATGAAGATGGCCCACAGAACCTCATCCGTAGTCTCTGTTGCGGCAACGGGATTTGAATCCCAACAAAAGTCGGGTCAGCGCTGCTGACCGATTTCTTCTGTTCAGTGCACGGCGAGTGCACGGTTTCTCTGCACTCCACTCACATAAAGTGGGCCCAACCTTGATGTATATGCAAAATCTAGTCCGTCCATTCTCTTTCTCACTCATTTAAATAGTTGAAACTAAAATCGAGGCAGTTCCAGATATCAAGTGGGCCCCAAATTGAAGATTAACGGGCTGATCTGCCCGTTGGGCCACTTCCACAACAATCCAATGGATGATTTTTGACGTGTACGGTTAATTTATGGTCCTCAGGCCACATATGAATTTTCAAGCTGAACGGATGGTGGGAACCCTATGATCTTGCATTCTTGATGATTTTCAAGCCATTTGAGCTTCAATTTCTCAATTTTCGTAGATCCCTGGCATGTAATTCCATTGATCTTGGTCCCCTGGAGTTCGTCCCTTGCTTTGGTATGTTCTGAGCGTCAAATCCATGCTTTAGGCACCTATTTCAGTCCAAGCTTGTAATTACACCTTGCATCACAAACATGATTAAAACGGGTCATCAAACAGTATCTTGTTCATAAATCTAGGCAATAAATGGGGTTTGATATGCAATATTTGACCCTCAACATTTATGTGACATTCAATCTATTTATTAGGTCATACAGGCCTAGATGACGGGGGAAAACAAAAATCATCTTGATTCAAAACTTTCATGGCCCCCAAAATGTTTTTAACGGTTGACGTTCATTCAACACTTTTTACTATAATGTGGTCCATTTCAGATTGGGATATACCTCATTTTTTGTCTCATGCCGTAAGGTGATCTTTAAAAATAGATGAATGACATGGATGAAACACATACATCATGGTGGGGCTCATAGAGCACCGACCACCAGCCATTGGCTAGTGTCAGGTGGAGTAATCAATCCATTCCCCTTATTTATGGTGTGGTCTTTTTAATCTTTGGATATGATTCATTTTTTGGATAATTCTCTAAAACGGTCTTGAAAAATGGATGGACGGTGTGGGTTGATCCCAAATTTTCGATAAATCCAAAACTCAAGTGGACCATGCCACACGAAACAGTGTGAAATAATGATTTCCACCGTTGATACCTTCCTTGGGCCTACAATAATGTTTATTTTCCATCCAACCTGTTCATAATATCAAAAAGATATGAATGAAGAGAAAACACAAACATTAGCTTGATCCAAAACTTCTATGGCTTCCAAGAATTTTTCAATGGTAGAGGTTCAATCACACCATTTCCTATAGTTTGGTCCACTTGAGCTTTGGATATACTTCCTTTTTGTTTTTTAGACCTCAAATTATTTGTTAACATGGATGAACGGAGTGGATAACATAAATAAATAATGGTGGACCCCAAAGAGTTTACTCTAGTAAGGGTAACAACTAACTCACCTAAATACAGTAGAGAGGGGTTTCCTTGAAACATTTATAATCATATATTAGGCTGGTCTAAATGTGATTCACATATCCAACCCACTCATTATATGTGTCCCACTTGGATGAGGGGTCAGACCAAGTTTCAGCCGCATCCAAAACTCATGTGGGCCCCACCAAGTGCTTTTATATTTTTTTAGCATGTCTTCACATGGTTTTAGATGGTATGGCCCACGTGAGTTTCGTATACGGATGATTTTTGAGATATCTTATAACCTAAAGGGGACACATCAAATGCATGGTGTTGATGTTGGACACACATCACGATGGGGCCCACAAAACTAACATCAATTTTTAGGTTCTCATGATGTTACCTAGTTGAGTCATAATATTGACCAGAATATTTGGCCCATTTTATATTTCTGATCCATTCACTCTATTTTACTGATCAATACCCACAATTTGGCTAATTACTCGCCTCGATCAAGCTACATATGAGGAAGATATTAGGCATACAAGATTGATCAATAATTTGAGTGAAATTTGATTTTAATGTTTAAAGGTTCAAGTAGTGGATGTACCTAATAATTTATTAACGAATATTTTTTATTTCACAGAGAAATTTCAATTTCTATTTAAAAATAACATTTTTTTTTCAAAATCTATATTTTTAAAAATAACATTTTTTTTCAAAATCTATATTTTTTTACTCTTAATTTTTCTTTAAAAACTTTTAACAAAATATCATTTT
Organism: Magnolia kwangsiensis; assembly: GCA_037074715.1. Lineage (NCBI taxonomy): Eukaryota > Viridiplantae > Streptophyta > Magnoliopsida > Magnoliales > Magnoliaceae > Magnolia > Magnolia kwangsiensis. The sequence goes on from CM073582.1 coordinate 20,417,949, forward strand.
AGTTATAAACTATTTCAAAAAAATTAAAATATAAATTCTGAATTTTTATTTTTAAAATCTAAAAAAAATTCCCAAATTTTAATTTTTTCTTCCCAAAAATTCCAAAATGCCGATTTTTTTCTTTAAAAGTATCACTTTGTTTTCAGCTTTTCAATTTTCTTTTTAAACATGATATATATATATATATATATATATATATATATATATATATATATATATATATATATATATATATATATATATATATATATATATATATATATATATATATATTTCAAAATCTCATTGTTTTTATAAAATATTATGCTGGGGCCCACATTGTGAAAATTTTCACATTTAAAAAAAAAAATTATTTTCTTTTTTAGGATATTATTTTTTTCTCAAAATCAAATGCTTTTTTTTTAAAAAAAAAAAATTTATCGACTTTATTCAAAATTCTTTTTTCCCAAAAAATAGATTTTTATTAAATCACTATTTTTATTTTTTCTAAATCTAATTTTTTTCTCAAACATTGTTAAATTTTTTAAACTTCTCAATATTCTTTTTCATGTGATATTACAAATCATTTAAATATTAATTTTAAATGAAAAATAATAATAATAATTTCACTCATTAGATATAAAAACAAAATAAATTTTCTTTTTGCATTCAATCAATTGTTAAAAAATAATCTTAGATACAAATACATACAATTAAACCACTGAAATTCTATTAAAAAACAATTATTAGACTACAAAATAACTTAATTTTCCACCACATTCCTATAAAAATGAAAAATAAAAATAAAAATGTTAAGGCCAGTCTTTTTACGACAGATATGATCCGTCGCAAAAGTACTTTTACGACGGACAATGATCCGTCGCAAAAGCAACTGAAAAGGGCGCCATTTGGTGTTTTGGGCGGGATTGTATGTCACGAAATCAAATTTTGCGACGGATTTTGTCCGTCGCCTAATACGTCGTAAATCAGAGTTTAGCGACGGATTTTGGTCTGTTGCTAAATTCAGCGACGTTCACCACGGATTTTCGACAAACACGGGCTTAGCGACAGACTTTTTCCTTTAGCGACGGATTAAATCCGACGTTAAACCAAGAGATTTTAGCGACGGATAAAGTCCGTCGCAAAAATTCATCGCAAATTGCCAATTTTGACGTAGTGCAAGCTCTCTTGCATGTGCGCAGCTATATAGAAATGGAAATGGTACTGTGAGGTAGACCCCATGGGAACTTCCCATGAGGTTGAGCTGTGTGGACCCCACCACAATGTATGTCAAACATCTATCCCAACAGTCAGATGCACCATTCCACGGTGGGCCACGAGCTTAAAAATTAAGTAAATCCATACTTGGGTGGGCCACACCACATACAATAGTTGAGAGAAGGTTACCTCCCATTAAAACATTCATAATCATTTATTGGGCCACTAAGATGTGGTTCACAAATCCAAACCATCGTTTGTGTGTGACCCACTTGGATGAGGGGTTAGACCAAGTTTTATCCGCATCCAAAACTCGGGTGGGCCACTTTTATATGTTTTAGGCCTATCTTCACATGGTTTTACATGGTATGGCCCACTTAAGTTCCTTATATGGCTAATTTTTGGGATATCCCATAACCTAAAGGGGACCCATCAAATGCACGGTATTCATGTTCGACACATCATGGTGGGGCCCACACAACTCGACCTCATGGGAAGTTCCCATGAGGTCGACCTTATGGTACCATTTCCCATATACACACATACAACACACATGCGCGCTTGCACTCTGGTTCTCACAAGAAACTCGCGAGCACTTTCACTTTTCGATACATGATGCGGTACCCCATGAAGCCCCGGGGGCTCAAATTTCAGCCTATCCAAAACTCCGGCGAGCCATGGAGATATGAAATAATTAGCTCCCTTGATTTGCCTTTCTTTGCTATGACCCTCCAAAGTTTTAGATAAACTGAAAGATGGACCCTGGGGGTTTCACAAGATGTCACATCATATGAACTATTCAGATTTTGTGCCCATAACACTTGTTAGCTAGGTAAATAGGATTTGCACATTGGTTTGTGGTGATTTGTATATTAAATACTATTATTTATGTTAAAAATCTTCACACCTCTGGCAAATATCAAAAAGTGTTTACATATGTAAATTGCTTTGTTTGGTTTTACTTTTAACACCTCAATATGATTGTTTATTTTCTAAACCACTATCTAATTAAATGATTATCTCATCTAATTAAAGTGATTTCGAGTAGTAGTCAATCATAAATGGGCACTTGTTGAGGGACAAATATTGCATATTAGACCTCCAGTAATTACTTGATTTTACGAACATGATACTATTTAATGGCCTGTTTTAATCATGTTTATGTTGCAAGGTAAATTTATAAGCGTGGACTGAAAAAGATACTAAATATATGGAATTGATGCTCTAAAATCATCAAGGCAAGGGACGGACTCCAGGGGACCGAGATCAAAATATTTACACGCCAGAAATCTGAGAAAATCATACCATTCACGTTAAACGGGCCCGAAATTGGTCTAGAATGCAAGAGCACAGGGTTTCCACCATCCGTTCTACTCGAAACTCTATACGTGGCCTAAAGACCATATATTAACTGTACACATGGAAATTTAGCCGTTGGATCCTTGCGAAAGCGGCCCAACGGATAGATCAGCCCATAAATTAATGATTTGGGACCCACCCAAGATCTGGATATACTTCAATTTCGGTCTCAACCCTTTAAATTAGAAGGGGAAGAAGATAGATGGAGAAGATTTCATATATACATCACCATGGACCCCATCTGAGTTGGGTGCGCACCATGCACATATGCACCGGTTGTGCACGGCAACTCCAGGACGGTCAAACTGTCCTGGACTCGTGCCTCTTCAAAAACAACAACTGTCATCTCCTCTGTTACGTAAACGAATGGACTGCGGAAGCTGGTGGGCCACCATCATGGCCCAAAGGGTTAATCCAAGCCATCCATCTTGTAAAGGAGCTCGGGAAGGTTGAAGCCATGTTGATCATCTGCACCCATGCGCGCACACACAGGAAAATGTTGATCAAACTCAGGACGGATAACGGAGTACAATATTCTGTGGGTCACACCGGATCCAATCTGAAACTAGCTATTTCTTACTGGTTTTTCGATGTGCATTCGGTGGATGGAGTGAATCTCTCAAAATACAATGGAAATGGGCCCCACCAAGCATCAGCGCAAGAACGTCCGCAGGTAGCATGCATCTGGAAAAATTAGAGTTTCAGCTTCATTCCAAGATCAAGATCATGGTCGGTTCGTTGATCTGAACCGTTCAAAGCGTTCCTATGGGGTGGTCGTCCGCCACCAAGGAGTCTGAACGACTCAGATCTTACAATCATCTGCTCCACCGTCCTAAGAACTAGGCCTAATGCAAGAATGTTGCGTCTTGATTTTGCTTCGATCTCCGGCTTTTGCTGCGTAACCGACTCCACTCACGTCTTCAGTCCTCCACCTTGAGGGAGTCGCATAAAGATCTAAACCATTCATGTGATCGGCCATCCAAAATCAACCTGACGTCAAAGATATTCCACGTTCGCAGTTTCTTGCCAACACGTAGTTGCTCAATATGTTACTGCGTAAATAGGTCTTATGCATGCAAGGATCCCCAAAGTCGGCCGACTAAACTCATGCTTATAAAAAGAATAGGCTGGGACGTGGAAAAGGGCAGAGAAGCTCAGTTTGAACGTCTGCACAAGAAGGAGAGAGAGTTATTTATTGATTTATTTATTTCTCAAGTTTTTGTTTATATTTTTAAGAGATTTTAGCCTCTCCATGTCAGGCTAAACCTCTTAGCTAGGGCTAAGAGGTGAAGCTTATAGTGTGATGGGATGATTTTACGTATTGCATTCATGTTAGACTGAATTAATATTAATTCTAGTTTGATTATTAAGGAAATGTTTTTAATTTTTAATGGTCTATTGTGACTAAAATTACAATGGGTCTGCGATAGCTTTGAGCATGTTCCTTTCCTTTTTATGATTATGACGTCAGGAAGACCTGTTGTTCACCATCATCTCCTGGGCATGGTTGGATGACGGTATCCTTCCTAACCTCCATATATTGTTGATTGGTTGGTAATTAGTTTAATTTTATTGTTTACTTTGTCCCCTAGGCATAGTTTGGTTATGGAATATATTCTAATTCATACACCTTTCATCTATTGAAAACTATATCAAGGAAAGTTCGGTCTTGATTTCCATGGTTACACTCTTCAATTAAATGAAGATGGGACTCTTAAGTCCAGTTGAGTTTTTGAAGCAGGCATAAGATCTCCCCGATCTCTACAAGTGGATCCTCTGAATCCCTAGTTTTCTTCCTCTAAATTCTCTAAATTTTAGATAAATATTTTAGCATTACTCCTTAAATTTATTTGATTTAGATTTCATCTTAGTCTAATTCTAGTTCTACTTAGTTTCAGATAACGTACAAGTATCAGTCCCTTGAGATTCGACCTCGTTCTCACCGAGTTTATTACTACATCACAACCCTATACTTGGGGAGTAAACAAGTTTTTGGTGCCGTTACCGGGGACCGACGGTTATGTATTTTTAAAATTAATTAGTTTTAGAATTAAATTAAGATTAGGATTGTACTAACTTTAGTTTTAGATTTTTCTTTTTATTTGATTTTTAGGACTAACTTTTCTATTTTATAGGGTCATTGATAGATCATCTAAATTGGTAACTTCGTCCTAATTTCTTTACTTTCTCTATTTTTTAGATTAGATCTTATCTCTTAGATACTAACTTGGGTTGTTTTGTTTTGCATGTTTTAACTTAGGAATCTTTAACGTGGTAAATTCTTTCTAACTTCTCCCCCTCTTACTTTCCATACTGCAGTGGGATCTTTTCTTTTATTTTTCTTAGGAGCAGATTCAGAGTTAGGATCTCACCATATATATGCATGAGTGGGAACGTCAGTATGTTGAGAAGAATAATCTATATTGGGATGATGACTATGGTAAAAATCAATTTATATATCAAAACTTTTCTGAAACTATCATCGAGAACCAACCGGAATATAATGACCCATTGGTTAAAAAGTCCTAACACAATCATATGTAGGAGAATAATTACACCCCACAGATTAACAAAACAGTACGTGAATGTTGGGGTTATCATAATTATGGGTGTGAGGACTATTATCACCCATTAGATAAGAAGAAAACAATGCATGATTATATTATGAGTGATAATAAGTATTACTAACCATCATATTCTCCCATGTATGATCAGTATGACTATAACCAGTGAAAATATTAAAATTAGGAAAATGAACCAACAATATGTTATAATGAGTATTCTCTTGGATACCCTACCTTTGAAATCCAAATCAGAAATAATCCAAGAGAATTCAATTCAGTATACCATGGAATGTCTTGCGAAAATGAGAAAAGCGATGGAAAACTTAATTCGCGCCTCAATAAGGTAGAGGAGGCTCGTTCATCCCAGGCACAATTCATTCCAGAAATACAATACGAGAAAAGTGATTCTAACTCACTTTTAAAGAACTCTGAAATTTGAAATGAGGAGTTAGATTCCATTAACGAGCATATGGTTCAATTTCTCGATGAGTCGATCTCGATGACTGTTCAAAAGAATGGTGAAGAGACATGGGTGTCTTTCAGATACAATGATGATAACACACTTCACTCACATGACACACTCGAGTTCAATGATGAGGAAGACGTCAGTTTATTCAAACCTCAACCCAATTTAGGAATAGAATGTGAGGAAAGCAATCCCATCCCAAGTGTGAACTACACTGAATTGGAAGCTGATAAGTTTTGGGATGAGATTTGTGAGAGCACAGCCTAAATTTCACTAGAATTAACTTCAATTATAGTTCAGGAAGGTGATCACAAGACACAGGAAGTTCTACTCCACCTATCTGACATGACTAATTTAAATGTAGAGGATGAACCACTTTCACCTAAACCTTCCAACCTTTGTGAGGCATGTTTAGATCACTCCCCTAAATTGGATGATGACATGATTCAGGAGATGAAAGAGTCACCTGATATGACTCTGGAAGTTGAAACCACCCAGTTGAGGCCACCATCTGAGTTATACACTTTTGACGATTCAATGCCTCTTCTGAGTGATATCAATGAATAGAGTCCTCACATCAATACTTCATCTCCTGACCATCAATTTATTTGCGCAGGGTTGGACAAGAGAGCATACCTCCATCTACTTTTAAAGACAATGGAATCCTTGAACAGATCATCACACACTTCAATGTGAAAAATGAAAAACACTCTCAGCTGAATGTCCCAACTCTTTAGACAATTGCTTGACACACTTTGCAGATTCAATTGAACATATGATAAAAGAAATAGTGAATGCCTTGTAAGACAATACCTTGGTAGTTATCATTGATCAAGAAAACCCTCATTCTGAAGCCCCCCTTTCCTAGACCCTGAATGTTTACCATTAAAGGAAGAGGAGCTGAAAATTGAACTGAAGTTTGAAACTTTGGAATATGTTAAAACTACATCACTTCTTAAAAAGTTTTCTGAACTTTATTTACTCGTAGTCTCTAATTCACCATGGGATACTAACGTTAAAACTTCTTCTGTCACAGGTGAATCATATATACTTTGGATACCTCAAGCAATTCAACAAAAAATTTCTTATGAGGTACATAAGTTTCTTTGGAAAGTCATGCTCCAAGGCGTCCAAGCCTATTGTAAAAAAGGCTTTTAGATGATCCTGTTGAAGAAATTACTGAGAAACTTATCAAGATATTAGCTGGAAGAGGAACCTTATGGCATGATCGAGTAGTTTTTTTCTGCTTTCATAGGACTAGGGTAATTTGTTTTATGCTGTTATAGGATAGATGGTTTTATGCTATTAGGTTAGTTTGCTTTCATATTTTCACTCTCGTGCTGACCGACTTTCATCTCTATGGAAAAGCCTCTTGATTCCTTCCTCCAGGTACTATCATTCCATTACTTTTCATTTACTTTCATTGTCTCATGTACATTGCATGCTTATATATCTTTTACATTGAGGATAATGTAGATTTTAGGTTGAGGGTGAAAAATTAGGTTACCTAATCAGTGTTTTCCTGGTCTTGAGCAAAAATTGTGAAATTTTTTAATTTTTCTAAAATTTCTTGTGAATTCAATGTGATTTTGACGGATATCCTTGATTTACAATTTCAAGATACGTGATGTTGGTAATTTATGACTCTTGGATTCAGTATCTATTAGATTTCACAGTTGAGTTTGAAGTGTTAATCCAGAATTAGAAATTATAAACATTGATTGAATCATGATTTCATATGTCACATCTCGCTTTTACATTAAGGTTTCAATTTGATATTGAAGGGTCAACTTGGCAATCCCTAAGCATATAAGGAACCAGCCTGAAAAATTTGTCCATCATAATTAATTGAAGAAAAAGAAAATACCTAGCTAAAAAAATAAATACCTTTATAAAGGGTTGAATAAATAATCTTCACCATATGTTTGCTCCCTATAAGTATAAATTTAATTCCCCATGGATGATATGTGAAAAGGGTTGGGTGCACAGTTTTCACTATAGGTTTGCTTCCTATAGGTGAGGATTTGATTCCCCTTCTTGGCATTGCTTTTAATGAAAAAATCAAAAGCTAAAAGAATAAAAAGATGATCTGTGAGGTAAGTTTTTCTTATCATGAATTCTCTTATTGGTTGCCAATGATATCCTGAAATAGAGAAGTGGATTTTAATGATGATTAGCTGAGATTACACTATACACTCATGGAACTCAATGCTTAAAATTTTTTCTCATTGATGGATTAATATTTTGAACTTGATTATGAAGTTTACCATATACTTGAGTCTAGGAGAGAGTAATGCCCAACATTCATGAATCTTAAAATTTTAGTATTTGGTTTTTTTTTTTTTTTTCAAAAATCACTCGAGTTTATCGAAATCGACCTTTAATTCTCAACGTAATTTTCGCATACTTATCTCGGGACTAGCAAGATGCTGGTTGGGGGTTGTGATGGTCAAATATTGCATATTAGACCCCTAGTAATTACCTAATTTTACGAACATGATACTGTTTAACGGCCTGTTTTAATCATGTTTATGTTGCAAGGTAGATTTATAAGCGTGGACTAAAAAAGATGCTAAATGTATAAAATTGATGCTCTAAAATTACCAAGGCAAGGGACGAACTTCAGGGGACTAAGATCTAAGGATTTACATGCAAGAGATCCGAGAAAATCACACCATTCACGTTAAACGAGCCTGAAATTGGTCTAGAATGCAAGATCACAGGGTTTTCACCATCCGTTCAGCTCCAAAACTCCATATGTGGCCTAAAGACCATATATTAACTGTACATATGGAAATTTAGCCGTTGAATCCTTGCGAAAGAGGCCCAACAGATAGATCAGCCCATAAATTAATGATTAGGGACCCACCCAAGATCTGGATATACTTCAATTTTGGTCTCAACCCTTTAAATTATAAGGGGAAGAAGATGGACGGAGAAGATTTCATATATACATCACCGTGGACCCCATCTGAGTTGGGTGTACACCATGCACATATGCACTAGGTGTGCACGGCAACTCCAGGACGGTCAAACCATCCTGGACTCATGCCTCTTCAAAAATGGAAACTGCCTTCTCCTCTGTTACGCAAACGAATAGACCGCGGAAGCTAGTGGGCCACCATCATCGCCTAAAGGGTCGAACCAAGCCATCCATCATGTAAAGGAGCTCAGGAAGGTCGAAGCCATGTTGACCATTTGCACCCATGCACGCACACACAGGAAAATCTTGATCAAACTCATGATGGACGGCAGAGTACAATATTCTGTGGGCCACACCGAATCTAATCTGAAAGTAGCTATTTCTTACTGGTTTTTTGATGTGTATTCGATGGACAGAGTGGATCTCTTAAAATACAATGTAAATGGGCCCCACTAAGCATCAGCGCAAGAACGTCTGCAGCCAGCACGCGTCCAGAAAAATCAGAGTTTCAGCTTCATTCCAAGATCAAGATCATGGTTGGTTCATTGATCTGAACCGTTCAAAGCGTTCCTGTGGGGTGGCCGTCCGCCACCAAGGAGTCTAAACGACTCAGATCTTGCAATCATTTGCTCCACCATCCTAAGAACTGGGCCTAACGCAAGAACGTTGCGTCTTGATTTTGCTTCGCACGCTGTTGCAGAAGATCTTCGGCTTTTGCTGCGTAACCGACTCCACTCACGTCTTCAGTCCTCCACCTTGAGGGAGCCGCATGAAGATCTAAACCATTCATGTGATCAGCCATCCGAAACCAACCTAAGCAACAAAGATTGGACGTCAAAGATATTCCACGTTCGTAGTTTCTTGCCGACACGAAGTTACTCAATATGTTACTGCGTAAATAGGTCTTATGCATGCAAGAATCCCCAAAGTCGGCCGACTGAACTCATGCTTATAAAAAAGAATAAGCTGGGACATGGAAAAAGGCAGAGAAGCTCGATTTGGACGTCTGCACAAGAAGGAGAGAGTTATTTATTGATTTATTTATTTCTCATGTTTTGGTTTATGTTTTTAAAAGATTCTAGCCTCTCCATGTCAGGCTAAACCTCTTAGCTAGGGCTAAGAGGTGAAGCTTGTAGTGTGATGGGGTGATTTTATGTATTGCATTCATGTTAGACTGAATTGATATTGATTCTAGTTTGATTATTAAGGAAATATTTTTAGTTTTTAATAGTCTATTATGACTAAAATTACAATGGGTCTGTGATAGATTTGAGCATGTTTCTTTCCTTTTTATGATTATGATGTCAGGAAGCCCTATTGTTCACCATCATCTCCTGGGCATGGTCGGATGACGGTATCCTTCCTAACCTTCATATATTGTTGATTGGTTGGTGATTAGTTTAATTCTGTTGTTTACTTTGTCTCCTGGGCATGGTTTGGTGATGGAATCCATTCTAATTCATATACCTTTCATCTATTGAAAACTATATCAAGGAAAGTTCAGTCTTGATTTCCATGGTTACACTCTTTAATTGAATGAAGATGGGACTCTAAGTCTAGTTGAATTCTTGAAGAAGGCATAAGATCTCCCTGATCTCTACAAGTGGATCCTTTAAATCCCTAGTTTTCTTCCTCTGAATTCTCTAAATTTTATATAAATATTTCACCATTACTCCTTAAATTTATTTGATTTAGATTTCATCTTAGTCTAGTTCTAGTTCTACTTAATTTCAAATAACGTACAGGCATCAGTCCCTTGGGATTCGACCTCGGTCTCACCGAGTTTATTACTACATCACAACCCTATACTTGGGGAGTGAACAACCCTATATGATGGACGGTCCAAATCAATTACTAGACCTCTCTAGCATATCCAATATGGACTCTCTATTTCCTAAACCACTAATCTAATGGTTATGATCATCCAATTGAAGTGACTTAAGATCAAGAATAGGTTACAAAAGGTGAGCCAGGCTTGGGGGATGGTTCACATCAATTATTAGTCCTCTCCAGCATATTTGATATAGACCGCCCACTTCCCAAGGCACTAATCTAATGGTTAGGCTCATCTAATCAAAGTAATTTGAGAGTGATGGGAAATGAAAGGTGGGTCTTATTATTAAAACGGATGCCTTAAATCTATCCTACTCGAATAATCGAGGGTCTGACTCAACTAGTCGAAGATCCCTTCGACCTGTCAAAGCCCATTCGACTCGAAGTCCAGCAACAATGTATTTAGATTCCTGTATGCTTGACTAGTTGAGGGATATGCTCAACTAGTCGAAGCCCTCCTTCAACTAGTCGAGGGTTACACAGACGATGCGCGGTTTGTGCGCGGACTGCGTAAATTTTAGGTGGTTTCTAAGGGGGTGCGTAAGTGAGGTTTCCTCATTTATAAATAGGAGTCCTTAAGGCCATTCTAAGGTTTTCTAAAGGTATTCTGAGGGTTTCTGAAAGGATTCCAGGGTTATCAAATGGTGCAACGTTGAGATTTGAGATTGTTCGAATCGGGTAAGTGTTCTCTCTCTGTAATTTCTATTTTCATAGTGGATTTCTGTCGTTTTGTGCCATGGTTTTTTCTCGTAAGAGTTTTTCACATTAAATCTGTGTTCTCTTGTGATTGTTTAGAGCTATTGGATTACTATCCTAGATCGATATCTGTGTGATTCCGCAGCATAAATCCCAAGAGGTCTCACATGATGGACAATCATATCAAGGCTTAGACCTCTCATTTATGCTCAATATGTAATGTCCATTTCTCAAACCACTAATGGTTAGGATCGTCTAATCAAAGTGTATTTAGAGGCATGGGCAATCAAAGGTGGGTCCTCATGATAACACGTCACATCGATGCTTAGACCTTTTTATTATAGGCAAGATGTGTTGTCCATTTTCCAAATGGTTAGGATCCTGGGATCAAATTGATTTGAGACGGATGGGCAATCAAAGGTGGTATATATCCACATGGTAGACAGTCCATTTTTATATGATTGACTACTAAATGTGGTTTTTGAGAGGGATGGGCAATCAAAGGTGGAATATATCCACATGGTATATACTCAATGTGGTTTTTGATTTTCCTAACCACTAATTAGATGGATAAGATTATTTGATCAAAGTGATTTGAGAGGAATTGTTCATCAAAAGTGACCTTACGTGATGAGCTAGATCAATGCTTCAACCATTGTAGCATACTCAATGTGGACTGTTCATTTCCAAATCACAAATAAGATAGGACCATCGAATCAAAGTTATTTGAGTGGAATGATTAATCAAAGGTAGGCCTCACATGATAGAGGGTTTAGATTAATGCTTCAACTTTTCTAGTATACTCAATTTGAACCATCCATTTCCCAAACCAGTAATTAGATTGATGGTTAAGATCATCCAATTAAAGTGATTCGGGATGGATAACAATCAAAGGTGGAACACACATGATGGGTAGCGAGCCCACATTAATGCTTAAACCTCATTATTATACTCAACGTAAATCATCTAATCAAAGTAATTTGAGAAAGATTGGCAATCAAAGGTGGGCCCTACATGATGGATGGTCCACATCAATGCTTTGACCTCTCTAATATACTCAATATAAACCATCCATCTACTCAACCATTTATCCAATGGTTAGGATAATCCAATTAAAGTGATTTGAGAGGAAGGTCAACCAAAGGTGAGCTTACTATGATTAACAATCCACGCTAATGCTTACACCTCTCTATTAAACTCCATGTAGACTCAATTTTCAAAACCAGTAATACGATCGTTACCATCATCAAGTTTAAGTGATTTGACACAAGTGTTGATGAGGTGGGGCACATCTACATTGTTTTGGACTCATGTATTCATGTGGTTGGATAATTGGTCAATCATGTAACGAATTTCAGAGTTTAGGCCATATTCACAAGTCATGGACTTGGCCATATTTATACGTTTACATACATATTTCTAACACAAATTACAAACATGGAAAAGTGACTTACATGAGTAACTTGGATCAAATTACAAACATGATAGAGGTAAACTGCTTACATATGTAAATTAAATCTTACGAAATTTTTTTTTCATTTTCACGGGAATCCACTTTCATATGTAATTAAATAAATGTGCTCTTAAAGTATCATTTGAAACCCAATTCTCATCACCCAATATATATCAATGATGCTTATTGGTTTCGTCCATAAGCCATATATACAGTTGCATCAGCCTATAACCTAGCTAGTTTCGGTGCACAAAGCAATTTCATAGAGAGAGAGATGTTGGGCATAGAAACATCACCTAGACATGACCAAGATGTGAATCAAATAATTACATATATAGAAAATTCAAGCATACACAGAGAACACATCAATTTACATGGAAAAACTCTTGCGGTAAAAAACTATGGCACAAAGTAACAAGCAATTCACTATAAAAATGAAATTACAAGAGATAGAATCAACTTACATGCAAACTTTAGAGTTGAAAATCCTAGATATCATTTCTCTAAACCTTAACTCTCTCTAGAACGATTTTTCAATTACCTTAAAATTTCTTAATCCCATATTACACATGTATCTATAAGCTGGATATAGAATTAGAAACAAAATTGCACAATTATGTAAAACTATACAAACTGTCGATAGGATCGATTCCATTCGAGGGTCATCGATCCAAGCAACTAAACTTTCAATTGAATCAAAAATGCTAAAAATTGTCCAGAGAGCAAACTTATATTTTTGAATTTTTCTTAATTGAATCAAGAGCCTCTTAGATCAAATTGAACAAAACCAAGAAAGTCCAGCAAGTAACTGGGGAAAATAGAAATTTCTCGATTGAATTGACTAGGGTGTCGATCCTATAAAAAAAGTTCATGTTTAACATATATTAAAAAGCACCCGATTTCAATAATCTCAATATCCATGCTCCATTGCTCCAAGATGCTTCCTCCATCTCTAATCGTCTCCATCATAACTTTATCATCGCTTCTTATGCACACTGGCTTCATCAAACCTTTACCAAGCCCAAATAAGTTGAGCATAACCTAAACCTGTTTGCAGGAACAACTTCTTGAGCATGTCAGTCGAATTCATGTTAGTGTAGATTTTTTCAAGAGTGATACCACCATAGCACCTATAGGATAAAATGATGACGAATATGAATATATTTAGTGGAGAAATGGTATACCAAATTCTTTGTCAAATTAATAGCACTCTTGATGTCATAATGCATAGGCTGGCTTCCTACTAAAGACTTAACTCATTCATCATTTCTTTCATCCGAACACCTTTGAATGTCTTTATCACTACCATAAACTCAGCTTTGGTTGTAGAAAAATCAACTACGGATTGAAGCTTCGACATTCAATTGATCGCTTATTTCACTAATACAAATGAATAATAGAAAGTTGACATTTTAATTCTTTGGGAAATATGGAAATCTAGAAATTTAGCCAGGTTCGAAGGAAAGATAATCTCTACAGCGGCAGTCATAGCTCGTATCAAATGGTGGTTCGGGTGGGTTAGTAAAGGGGATACCAAAATCAGATCTTACTCTTGGGTTTGTTGGCTTCAATTACCGAATTTGGGTATTGTTGAGCCCCCCTCAAAGGTATTTAAGGTGGTGAAATGGTATAGGCCCAAAGATGATTGGGTCAAACTGAATGTTGATGGATCTACGAAAAGAAACTCGTGAATGTCATGAAGAAATGGAATCTGCAAGGGGCAAATGGTAACCTCGTCTTTATATAGTTTTCTAACGGTTATGTGATAAGCACAAACAACAATGTAAAATTTTGAGCAGTCTATAAAGGACTAAAACTATGTGCTACCCAGGGGCTCTGAAAGGTGGTGGTTGAATCTGATTTAAAGATGGTGGTGGACTTGCTGAACTAAAGATTGCAAGTAGGCTGGAAATGGAGACACTGGACCACCCACATCTCTAACCTCAATAGGATAGGCTTGTTTCATTTTGTTCACATCAAGAGAGAAGCGAATGGGAGCTAGCCCAAGAAGGTAGTGATTTCCAAGGTAGTCAATTGTACAAGGAGGCGTTCTAGCTCCCTATAGCTATCCTGGGGATACTTCTTCTAAATAAGATGGGAATGGGTGCTATTAGAGAGTCTGACTCTATATATGTTGTTATGATAGGTGGCCCCGAGGTCCTTTTTGTGCTCCTGGGTAACCCGAAATATTGTATCTGTCATATAATTTCTCTCAAGAATGAATACAAAGGCAAATCATTTATTAAAAATAAAAAATAAAAAAATCAACATAGCCTATGAGTTTATCCTTTAATTTTTTAAATGTCAAGACGTAGTCCTTCGTACCTCGTATGTAACGAAGTAGTCATTTTACTGTCTCCTAATGTTAATTGTAGGGGTTAGACAGTTATCTACTCACAACACTAACTGCATGTGAAATATTTTACCTCATACAGACAATGATGTACATCAAACTGCTAACTGTGTTCAAGTAGGGCATATGAGATATATATTGCTTTTTTCATCTGTGGTAGGACATTGATTTGAAGAAAGCCAAAAGTGAGTAATGTGGAGTGTGCTAACTGATTTAGCATTATCAAGTCTAAACTTGATCAAGATCTTCTCAAAATATTTCGCCTAAGACAACCATATGCATAGCCTACTCATTTTTCTATCCATATGTAAGTTGATGCCGAGAATCCTCTTTGCAACCATTAGATCTTTCATTTCTAATGTTTTAGATAACTAAGCGTTCAATATGTTGATCTTAAAGATGCTATGGCTGGCGATAAGCGTATCATCAACATACAATATTAGGATAATAAATTCTACAATATGATGTTCTTTGATACCACTTGTTGGGCATGGAAGCATCTCCTAAACATGACCTAAATGTGAATCAAACAAGTATAAAGATAAAATTAAATTAAATTAAGCATGCATAAAAAACACAATGATTTGCATGGAAAAAATCTTTATGGAAAAAATCAGAGTACAAAGCGACTACCAATCCACACTAAAAACAAAACTACATGAGATAGAATCAACTTACATATAAACCCTAGAGTTGAAAATCCTATATCCCCTTTCTCCAATTAAACCCTGGCTCTCTCTAGTATGAGTTTCCAATTACCATAGTATTTCCTAATCCTGTATTACACCCATATATATATATATATATATATATATATATATATATATATATATATATATATATATATATATATATATATATATATATAAACCCTGATCCAGAATTAAAAGCAAAATTGTGCAATTATGCAAAACTGTGCAAACTGTCAATAGGACCTTTGATAGAATCGATTTCAATCGAGGGTCATTAATCAAATCAACCACACTTTCAATCAAATCAAAAGTTCCCAAAATCGAAAACGTCTTCGATCGAATCGAACAGGACTAAAATAGTCCATTGAGAAATTGGAAAAAACCTAGAATTTCTCGATTGAATTAACTAGGGTGTTGATCTTATATAAAAATTCTTGTTTAGCATAGATTAGAAGCATTAAATTTCAACAAAAGAGAGAGAGAGAGAGAGAGAGAGAGAGAGAGAGAGAGAGTCATGGTTTAGGACATGACACCATAACTAATGCAGCAGTAGACTTTATACTATGTTGTGTGAGTAGGAAGAAATGGTTATTGTTGGGAATCTGTGGAAGCAAGAAATCTCATAATAATTATAAAATGTCATGTGCAATAAACACTAGAATGGAGAGGTAGCGAGTTTCAAGGTATGGGAGATAGCTATAGCTGTAAAAGAGAGTTATTCGGTAATCTTAGTAAAATCTAAGTGTTGATACTTAGGCATATTGAAATTGCACATGTGGGATATGTTAGCTAGATTAAACCATTCAAATCATGGGAATTACGTTAGATTGGTTAGTTTTTAAAATTTCAGATTGATTTAATATTTCTATACTCCGATTAATAAGCATTTATTTATTAAAATTGGACGTTTAGCTGATTTCATTTACCACCCATTAAATATCCACTCATAAAATAATTAGAAAATCAAAACAATGCATCCCTTCATTTAAAACCTATCTAAATCTAAAACTACAATTTGCACGATTTAAATTTGGTAGATCATCTTCTCTATATGGTTTTTCTGAGAACCATGTATAACCATCTTAATCTACCGTAGTATTAAAATTTCTCTCATTGAAAAAAGGGGAGTGCTTAGTGGAAGAGAGGCTCCACCAACCATACCTTACTAATTTCCTAAATACCCTTTCCTTTTGCAAAGATTCTTCCTTTATTAGTAAATAAGTCAAAGCTTTACTTAAAAATTATAATGATTGCTCCCCTTATACATAGTAGATATTTTTTCAAGGTATTCAAGTGATCATTTGGATGATGTGAAAGTGATTCCAACGCATTTGGCTGATAAAGTTGACTTTATGTATCATGATACAGGTAAGAGGGTCCTTTGTTGATTGGGATGTACCACTACCATTCTTTCCTTCTCACAACTTTAGTCGTTACTTTGGTCAGAAGCAAATGCTAGTAAGTATCATCTAAAACAGTGCCCGCACTATGCCAAAACAGCGAAAAAAGGACGGCCAAAAACTGTCTCAAAGGGCCATAAAGGACGATCTTGGACCGTCGCAAGGGCCGTCATTTTTTGGGGCTTCGTATTACTTAAAGGACGGCCATAAACCGTCTCTAAAAAAGGACGGTCATAAACCGTTTATAATAAATGTCTATTTTGAAGCTGAAAAGGACGATCCTAGATAGTTCGTAAAAAGGACAGTCCATGACTATCAATAAAAAAGACGGTTATAGGCAGACTCTGATGAACCATAAAAGGACGGACATGGACCGTCCCTACAAAGGATGGTCTATGATCGTCCTTAAAAAGGACGGTTAAAAGCTGTCTTTAATAAACCTAAAAAGGACGGTCATAGACCGTCCCTAAAAAGGACGGTCTAAAGGCCTGTTTTCATCCGTCCTATTTACAAACTGTTTTAGACTAAAAAGGACGGTCTTAGACCTTCCCAGATGTTGAAAGAACTGCTAACGAAAAAACCAATATAATTCAATTGAAACCTGTATTTTTAAATATTTTAAACATAAAAAAATGTTGCAATACAATTAAAACTAAATATTAAACAAAATTTATATTACTTCACAATAAAAAAAATTTTATTATTTACAACAATAAATTGAAAATGGTCTTGAATAAAAATAAATTAAAAAAAAAAATAAATCCTCTGTGGTCTACTCTTAGCACGAGTGGCGTCAAAAAGCTGAAGTACTTGTAGGCCTAAATTTAGGCACGATTAATTAAAATCCTGCACAAAAAAAAAAAAAAAAAAAAAAGGTCAAAATATAGCATTCAACAAAGATAAAATAAATGAATTAAAAAATATGTCATTAATTAAAAGGTTGAAATATGCTTTTAGGGGAATCAATTAACCAAAATACCTTTTTTTCCCTTTTGATTTTCCCCTAGAAAGTGTTAAGGTAAAGCATTTTTAGGCTGTGTTCATCACATTCAACCCATACAACAGGTTCATTCCACCATGATGATCATATGAGGCCAAAAAATTAAATTCAATAATCAGGTGGGCTACATATGAATTTGAAGGTCTTTGGGTGGTTTAGGCCAATCTTTTATTCCATTCCAATACAATAAACATTGGATTTAGCAGACGATGTGGAATTGAGAATAGGTAAACGTTTATGTTTAGGAAATCAGGTTCGGGTTCAGGATCGGGTTTAGGTTTAGGTTTGGGAGTTGAGATTAGAATTAGGTGTAGGTTTAGGTTTAAGGATTTGAGAATATATTTAGGTTTTAGGTTTAGGTTTAAGTTTAGATTATAGGTTTAGGTTATAGGTTATAAGTTTAGGTTTAGGTTATAAGCTATAGGTTTAGGGAATTGAGAATAGGTTAAGGTTTAGGTTTAGGAAATCGGGTTCAGGTTCAGGATCGGGTTTAGGTTTGGATTTTCAAGTTTAGGTTTAGGTTTAGGTTAGGGAGTTGAGATTAGGATTAGGTGTAGGTTTAAATTTAGGAATTTGAGAATACATTTAGGTTTTAAGTTTAGGTTTAGGTTATAGGTTATAGGATTAGGTTTACGTTTAGGTTAAGGTTTAGGTTTAGGTTATAAGCTATAGGTTTAGGGAATTGAGAATAGGTTAAGGTTTAGATTTAGAAAATCGGGTTCGGATTTGGGATCGGGTTTAGGTTTGGGTTTCAAGTTTAGGTTTAGGTTTAGGTTAGGGAGTTGAGATTAGGATTAGGTGTAGGTTTAAGTTTAGGAATTTGAGAATACATTTAAGTTTTAGGCTTAGGCTTAGGTTTAAGTTTTTGGTTATAGGTTACTAGTTTAGGTTATAGGTTATAGGTTAAGGTTTTAGGTCATAGGTTTTGGTTTAGGTTTAGGTTAAGGTTATAGCTTTAGGTTAAGGTTTAGGTTAAGGTTTAGATTTAGGTTATAAGCTATAGGTTTAGGGAATTGAAAATTGGTTAACGTTTAGGTTTAGGAAATCGGGTTCGAGTTCGGGATTGGGTTTAGGTTGGGTTTTCAAGTTTAGGTTTAGGTTTAAGGAGTTGAGATTAGGATTAGGTGTAGGTTTAGGTTTAGGAATTTGAGAATACATTTAGAATTAGGTTTTAGGTTTTAGGTTAAGGTTTAGGTTTAGGTTAAGGTTAGGTTATAGGTTATAAGTTTAGGTTATAGGTTATAGGTTAAGGTTTTAGGTCATAGGTTTTAGTTTAGGTTAGAGTTATAAGTTTAGTTTAGGTTAAGGTTTAGGTTTAGGTTTAGGTTAAGATACAGTTTAGGGAATTGAGAATAGGTTAAGGTTTAGGTTTAGAAAATCGAGTTCGGGTTTGGGATCGAGTTTAGGTTTGGGTTTTCAAGTTTAGGTTTAGGTTTAGGTTAGGGAGTTGAGATTAGGATTAGGTGTAGGTTTCAGTTTAGGGATTTGAGAATACATTTAAGTTTTAGGATTAGGTTTAGGGAATTGAGAATAGGTAAGGTTTAAGTTTAGAAAATTGGATTTGGGTTCAAGATCGGGTTTAGGTTTGGGTTTTCAAGTTTAGGTTTAGGTTTAGGTTAGGGAGTTGAGATTAGGATTAGTTGTAGGTTTCGGTTTATGGATTTGAGAATACATTCGGGTTTGGGATCGGGTTTATGTTTGGGTTTTCAAATTTAGGTTTAGGTTTGGGTTAGGGAGTTGAGATTAGGATTAAGTGTAGGTCTAAGTTTAGGGATTTGAGAATACATTTAGGTATTAGGTTTAGGTTTAGGGAATTGAGAATAAGTTAAGGTTTAGGTTTAAGAAATCGGATTCGGGTTCGAGATCGGGTTTAGGTTTGGGTTTTTAAGTTTAGGTTTAGGTTTGGGTTAGAGAGTTGAGATTAGGATTAGGTGTAGGTCTAGGATTAGGGATTTGAGAATACATTTAGGTCTTAGGTTTAAGTTTAGGGAATTGAGAATAGGTTAAGGTTTAGGTTTAGGAAATCAGGTTCGGGTTCGGGATCGGGTTTAGGTTTGGGTTTTCAAGTTTAGGTTTAGGTTTAGGTTAGGGAGTTGAGATTATGATTAGGGTAGGTCTAGGTTTAGGAATTTGAGAAACATTTAGGTCTTAGGTTTAGGTTTAGGAAATTGAGAATTTAGGTTAAGGTTTAGATTTAAGAAATCGGGTTTGGGTTCGAGATCGAGTTTAGGTTTGGGTTTTCAAGTTTAGGTTTAGGTTTAGGTTAGGGAGTTGAGATTAAGATTAGGTGTAGGTTTCGGTTTAGGGATTTGAGAATACATTTAAGTTTTAGGGTAAGGTTTCGGGAATTGAGAATTTAGGTTGAGGTTTAGGTTTAGGAAATCGGGTTTGGGTTCGGGCTCAGGTTTAGGTTTGAGTTTTTAAGTTTAGGTTTAGGTTTAGGTTAGGGAGTTGAGATTATGATTAGGTGTAGGTTTAGGTTTAAGGATTTGAGAATACATTTAGGTTTTAGGTTTAGGTTTAGGTTTTAGGCTTAGGTTTAGGTTATATATTTTTTGGTTTAGGTTAAAAGTACAGGTGATAGGTTTAGGTTTAGGTTAGGTTATAGGTTAAGGTTTAGGGAATTGAGAATTTACGTTAAGGTTTAGGTTTAGGAAATCGGGTTCGGGTTCGGGATCGAGTTTGGGTTTAGGTTTTCAAGTTTAGGTTTAGGTTTATGTTAGGGAGTTGAGATTAGGATTAGTTGTAGGTTTCGGTTTAGGGATTTGAGAATACATTCAGGTTCGGGATCGGGTTTAGGTTTGGGTTTTCAAGTTTAGGTTTAGGTTTGGGTTAGGGAGTTGAGATTAGGATTAGGTGTAGGTGTAGGTCTAGGTTTAGAGATTTGGTAATACATTTAGGTCTTAGGTTTAGGTTTAGGGAATTGAGAATAGGTTTAAGGTTTGGGTTTAGGAAATCGGGTTCGGGTTCGGGATCAGGTTTAGGTTTGGGTTTTCAAGTTTAGGTTTAGGTTTGGGTTAGGGAGTTGAGATTAGGATTAGGTGTAGGTGTAGGTCTAGGTTTAGGGATTTGATAATACATTTAGGTCTTAGGTTTAGGTTTAGGGAATTGAGAATAGGTTAAGGTTTAGGTTTAGGAAATCGGGTTCGGGTTTAGGTTTGGGTTTTCAAGTTTAGGTTTAGGTTTAGGTTTGGGAGTTGAGAATAGGATTAGGTGTAGGTTTAGGTTTAGGGATTTGAGAACACATTTAGGTTTTAAGTTTAGGTTTTAGGTTAAGGTTATAGGTAGGTTATAGGTTATAGCTGTAGGGAATTGAGAATAGGTTAAGGTTTAGGTTTTAGGTTAAGGTTATAGGTAAGTTATAGGTTTAGGGAATTGAGAATAGGTTAAGGTTTAGGTTTTAGGTTAAGGTTATAGGTAGGTTATAGGTTATAGCTGTAGGGAATTGAGAATAGGTTAAGGTTTAGGTTTAGGAAATCGGATTCGGGTTCGGGATTGGGTTTTGGTTTGGGTTTTCAAGTTTAGGTTTAGGTTTAGGTTAGGTAGTTAAGAATAGGATTAGGTGTAAGTTTAGGTTTAGGGATTTGAGAACACATTTAGGTTTTAGGTTTAAGTTTTAGGTTAAGGTTATGGGTAGGTTATAAGTTATAGCTGTGGGGAATTGAGAATAGGTTAAGGTTTAGGATTTAGGTTAAGGTTATAGGTAGGTTATATGTTATAGCTGTAGGGAATTGAGAATAGGTTAAGGTTTAGGTTTAGGAAATCGGGTTTGGGTTCAGGATCGGGTTTTGCTTTGAGTTTTCAAGTTTAGGTTTAGGTTCAGGTTTAGGTAGTTGAGAATAGGATTAGGTGTAGGTTTAGGTTTAGGGATTTGAGAACACATTTAGGTTTTAGGTTAAGGTTATAGGTAGGTTATAGGTTATAGATATAAGGAATTGAGAATAGATTAAGGTTTAGGATTTAGGTTAAGGTTATTGGTAAGTTATAGGTTATAGCTGTAGGGAATTGAGAATAGGTTAAGGTTTAGGTTTTGGAAATCGGATTTGAGTTCGGGATCGGGTTTTGCTTTGGGTTTTCAAGTTTAGGTTTAGGTTTAGGTTAGGTAGTTGAGAATAGGATTAGGTGTAGCTTTAGGTTTAGGGATTTGAGAACACATTTAGGTTTTAGGTTTAGGTTGTAGGTAGGTTATAGCTTATAGTTGTAGGAAATTGAGAATAGGTTAAGGTTTAGGTTTAGGAAATAGGGTTCGGGTTTGGGATTGGGTTTTGGTTTGGGTTTTCAAGTTTAGGTTTAGGTTTAGGTTAGGTAGTTGAGAATAGGAATAGGTGTAGGTTTATGTTTAGGGATCTGATAACACATTTAGGTTTTAGGTTTAGGTTATAGGTTAAGGTTATAGGTAGGTTATAGGTTATAGCTGTAAGGAATTGAGAATAGGTTAAGGTTTAGGTTTAGGAAATCGGATTCGGGTTCGGGATTGGGTTTTGGTTTGGGTTTTCAAGTTAAGGTTTAGGTTTTGTTTAGGTAGTTGAGAATAGGATTAGGTGTAGGTTTATGTTTAGGGATTTGAGAACACATTTAGGTTTTAGGTTTACGTTAAGGTTATAGGTAGGTTATAGGTTATAGCTGTAGGGAATTGAGAATAAGTTAAGGTTTAGGTTTTAGGTTAGGGTTATAGGTAGGTTATAGGTTATAGCTGTAGGGAATTGAGAATAGGTTAAGGTTTAGGTTTTAGGTTAAGGTTATAGGTAGGTTATAAGTTATAGGTTTAGGGAATTGAGAATAGGTTAAGGTTTAGGTTTAGGAAATCGAGTTCGGGTTCAGGTTCGGGTTTAGATTTAGGTTTTCAAGTTTAGGTTTAGGTTTAGGTTAGGGAGTTGAGATTAGGATTAGGTGTAGGTTTCAGTTTAGGTTTAGGTTAAGGTTAGGTTATAGGTTTAAGTTTAGGTTAAGGTATAGCTTTTGGGATTTCATGAATAGGTTTAGGTTATAGGTTTAGGTTTAAGTTATAGATTATAAGTTTAGGTAACTGAGAATAGGTTTAGGTTATAGGTTTAGGGTGTGGTTTAGGTTAAGGGTGAGGTCCATTCAAAAACAGATATAAATACGGCCTGTCCAAATGGCCAGGCCCTCCCAATGCTGTCCATAAGAAATGGACATCTTCATCATGGTCAGCTGTTCCCACCTTCTAGAGACCCCCGCTCATCCGGATAGCTCCGACGCACATCCGGGTCTGCTCCATTAATTTTGAGCAAATACATAAATACGGCCTGTCCAAATGGCTAAGCTCTCCCAATGCTATCCATAGAAAATGGACAGCTTTATCATGGTCAGCGGTTCCCACCTTCCAGAGACCCCCGCTCATCCGGATAGCTCCGACGCACATCCGAGTCTGCTCTATTAATTTCAAGCACATACATAAATACGACCCGTCCAAATGGCCAGGCCCTCCCAATGCTATCCATAGAAAATGGACAGCTTCATCATGGTCAGCGGTTCCCACCTTCAAGAGACCCCCGCTCATCCAGATAGCTCCGACGCACATCCGGGTCTGCTCCATTAATTTCGAGCAAATACATAAATACGGCCTGTCCAAATGGCCAGGCCCTCTCAATGCTGTCCATAGAAAATAGACAGCTTCATCATGATCCGCGGTTCCCACCTTCCAGAGACCCCCGCTCATCCGGATAGCTTCGACGCACATCCGGGTCTGTTCCATCAATTTCGAGCTAATACATTTAAAAATAATATAAATATATCTAAAAGCATCTGGATACCTGGGGAAGGCCTCCCATATTTGTATTGTTGGTTACTCATCCCTTTGTCCACAAGCCACAATCGACCGAAGGAATAATATCATTAAATGACCTGTACACATAATTTAATGTTTACACATCATTAAAGATATAATATGAGGAATAAGAAAAAATGAATTTACCTGTACACATCATTAAATGTTTCCCTATAAGGAGGTGATATTATATCTTTGATAGCCACAACCTGTATGACAGAGAAAAATATTACCAATACAGTCTGTTACAATTCAAAGGAGAAAAAAGATTTATGACTGCACCGATATTCTAGTACATTATGAACGGCTGCCTATGTACCCAAAAAGTCAAATTGGGATCAAGCCACTACGTAGTTCTCTTTAATTAACCAAGTTACTAAAGGTCATAAATTTCATATTTAACAAAGTATCATTGAACGTCGTCTTAAATCATTTTTGGTTGGTGCATTTTAAAAAAAAAATTGGTGCATAATCAATGTATATTCTTGTTACATCTCTTACTGAAACAAGAGACAACGTTCCGTCAATACTTCAGTTATATTTGAAATTAAAATCCTTTAGTGACTTGGTTAATAAAAAACAAATGACAACAAGCCATAATTAATAAAAAGGATGCTGAAGATTAAAACAATAAAAAAGGCAATTTGATCAAAAAAGTATTTCATTGAATAATCAAGTTTTCGTCATACAAAATGTCCTAAAGTTCAAAAAGTTAAACAAAACTACTGAATATTCAAATTCTCATCAGGAATTTGGGCCAAACAACAATTTCACCCAATTGAATATCTTCAAATGTCCTGTCATCATTAAACAACTCTACTGTGCGAACGTTGATATCATCTATTACAACTCTGATGCATTCTGGAGGGATGCCTATATTATCTGACACCATCCGCCCACTAGCAACAGTTCGACCACAGATATCTCTCAATTGGCAAATTTGTTCCATCGATAGAGTTGTTGCAGAGTCTTCTCGAATACTTGAGGGCTCACCAGATCGACGGTGGGCCTATAAATAAAATAATGGCTTCATGTAAATAATAATGCTACTTTTATCTTTAAAAATAATAATTATATCATTTGATCACAACAAATGCAGTACCTGAGATGCAGCTGTATCAGGGGAACAGTGAAGTAGTTGGCTTTGAGTAATTTGTTGCCTAAGTTCAGTAAATTCTTGCCTAAGTTCAGTAATTTGAGTCATTAATGCTTCAAATTTAGCCTCAATGGACATGCGTGCATTCCTCTCTGACCGAGCTTCTATAATGTAGGGGGTGGCACCTTCATAGTAGTCTTAGAAATACCCAAACCCATGCCCCTAACCTGGCCTTTGCTATCACGACCACAAACCTAAACAATAATTTTTAATTTTAGTGATGTATGTATATTATTATTAAAAAAAGAAAAAAAAAAAACCAACAACAATGTATGTAAAGTGAGTAGAATTTATGAAAAACCCGTGAAACTGGGTCGTGGTCTAAATCCTTGTGCTTACTGGAAGGATCACTACTAGCTATCGATAATTTTCTTTCCTGTTAGAAGATAATTGTTACAATAAATCGTTCATTGTACTTAAATAAAAAATTGATTAAAAACTAAAAAATTTAAGTTACCGCTATTTCAAGAGGTGTTTGTGTTGGGTAAGACCCATCAAGTCTGCTATGAGTGGCAACAAACAAGTCGGTCCTGGTGATGATAGTATTTGGATTTTCCTTTCGCTGTAATTATATGAGCAAATTAGTTAACAAGAATTTATATTCATCAATTAAATTGTCAAAGAATGTAGTACAAATTACCATTTTCTCTAATGTCATAGCAGCACCTCGTCTTCCAGTCGTGTGAGGGCATTTCACCTGTGCTCTGGAAGTCTTTCCCTTCTTATGAAGATTGATTAATAATTCTGTGGATTGTAAATTAATGAAAATGTCTCAATCCTCTTGCTTTACACCGATGTGACAATTTCTTCTTCTTTCTACATCATTATCAAATTATCATATTCATTTCGCAGATTGTATTTACATACCTTTCAAGCTTTGCTTACTTTCGAAAATGCATATTCTTTTAACTCATCATCAATGTCGTACGTGGCCTATTTCATGAAATTAATAATCAAACAATCTTATTGAGTAAGAATTAAAAAATAAAATCAAGAACAAACATGCTCACCAAAACCATAGACCAGATATTATCTTTAATTGCACCAGGCACTTTGCGCCAATCAGCAAATGAAATTGGACAGTGTGTCCTACCAAGTTGCCCTAAAAATGTGTTGAAAGGCGCTGATGTTTCTCTGACTGGTTGTTTATATTCATTTAATTCAAGTCTCTTCCTTATATTGCTTCCTTGGGCTGAAGCTGATGAACCACCAAAATTTGACATAATTCCTACAATTTTATAAAACAAAAAAATATCTCATTATTATGTAATTGGTATTCTATTAATATTTTGATAGCTAAAAGATTGTAACAATCATTACTAAATATAATTCAACTCACTTTCAACTGATTTGAATCTTACTAGTTTCTTTTCCGTTTCCTATGATGTGAGGTACTCGGCTCACTCTCAACCCATGAATTTTCTTGTACATCTTCATCTTCATCATTTAAATCATCAATTAATGAAAGTGTTGAAGAACCTACATTCCTTTCCGCCTCAAACTCAAGTGGATCTTCAAATGCATATGCATCTTTCGTCAATCTCTTAGGAGCATCCAGTACAACATGCCAGTCATCTCTAGTTAGATCCTTACAGTAGAAGACCTGAGCTACCTGAGATGCAAGAATAAATGGCTCATCATCTTCCTTTAAGTTCCGTCTAAACCTTCCTCAATTGACAAATATCAAATTTGTTTCGGGATCTATGAAATATTCATTCACTTTATCTTCAATATGCACCCAATCACAGTAGAAGAGTACTACTCTGAAGTCAAAGTAGTTCAATTCAAGAATTTGTCTAATGATGCCATAATAAGTGACTTCTTCTTCTATAGGATTCCTATCCTTGGCACTTGCCCTGAAGCTAGTTAGCGCTTTCATTGAGACTCCAATGTTATGTGTTGGTCTGTTCATTTCAGAATTTGCAGTGCTAAAAATATATCCATTTGCTGAGTAAGTATTATATGATATGCATTTGAAGTCAGGACCATCGACAATTCTCTTAAATTGAGTCATTTCTTGATTATGTAGTTGATGTCTTAACCAAGGAATGTATTCCATTGGTTTTTCTGCTGACAGATTACCCTTTCGATTTTGTCCCGTACGTGTTTAGCCCTGGATGTATGTTTGGTACTTCCTACAAATTCCAAATCATAGCAATTCATTATATATATATATATATATATATATATATATATATATATATATATATATATATATATATATATATATATATATATATATATATAACAATGTTTATTACCATAAGCCATTTAAAAATTTTAAAAAAGAATAATATACTTCATTAACTTTCTCCTCCCATTGATGATTTTCAACGTGATGTTGTAAAATCCATTTGCGTGTTTGTTGGTATTGCACTGTAGTAAGATCATAAACTTTTCTTTTCTTATCATTCTGGGAATCACCAACATTTTCATCATCATTGAATATTTTTAGTCCTTGCTTGTGACCTCCTATTGTATTATTAGGATAGTATTCCATGCATTACATCATAGATTCCTCTATAATGTAGCGTTCCGCAATACACCCTCTGGGTAAGTTTGATTCATCACATACTTCTTGTATGTTCTCATCATCCTGTTAAATATTAAAATTAGGTATTGATGAAAAAATATAAGCTATTCTGAAAAAGTTAATAAATTAAAACAGTTAAAGTTATCTCTCAAAAGGATACATCCATCGATATCTGACAGGTCAGCAAACTTGTGCCTCCTCCGCCAAGTGCACAATAAGGTGTGTCATAGAAATGAAAAATGATGGTGGAAAATACTTTTCGAAAACACATAATGTTTTCACTATTTTATTTTTCATTTCTTGAAGCTCCAGACGATGAATTTCATTAGAACATATGACGTTAAAGAATCTTGACAATTGTATAATGGCTGCACGCAATGACTTTTCTTTCTTGAATGAATGCATCAATAATACGGGTAGTAACTGCTGCATTAGAATGTGATAATCATGTGACTTAAGGCCCTTGAGCTGATAGTCATCCATATTAATATGATGTTTCCAGTTTACACTATATCCTCTCGAAACTTTTAAATCATTCAAGGTTCGACAAATGAGTTCTCTTTCAAATCTAGATAATGTGAAAAGAACCTTCGGCAATAACAACTTACCATTTTTTTCCTCTGGCCAATATTTTGATCTTATCTTCTTAACCATAAGATCTTGACGGGCTTGTAAACCATCCTTAGACTTGTCCTTCATGTCCATGATTATTGCAATAAGGTTCTCAGTAACATTTTTCTCAACATGCATCACATCCAAATTATGACGAATGGGCATATGCTCCCAATACGAAAATGTAAAAAAGATTGATCTCTTCGACCAAGCAGTAAGGTTAGACTCTTCATCCGTGGTCTTCTTCCTCTTATTTCTTATATGCTTTCTGAACTTGATTTGTATATTATTCATTTTAACCATTACCTGTTCTCTAGACAAACGCTTTGGAGCCTGCCGATTTTCATCATTCCCATTGAATCGAGATCTTTGGCTCCTAAAGATATGAGCTCTTGGGAGGAATCTTCTATACCCCATATAAGCAAACTTCTTTCCATGTTTTAGCCAAACAGAGTCAATCTCCTCACTACAAATAGGACATGCATACTTTCCTCCTGTCCTACACCCAAAAAGATGTCCATATGCTGAAAAATTATGTATTGCCCATAATAAAATCGCCTTCATTGTAAACTTGTTCTTCCCAAACGAGTCATATATTATCGACCCTTTCCACAATTCATTTAATTCTTCAATCAATGGTTGTAAATATATATCGATGTCATGCCCTGGACCATTTTTTTCGAGAATTAAAAGTGTTAACATAATAAATTCCTTCCGCATGCATAAATGAGGTGGAAGATTGTATGGAACAACCATAACAGGCTAGCAACTATATGAGATGCTCATATGCCCAAAGGGGTTAAATCCGTCTGTTGCAAGTCCCAACCGAACGTTACGTGGATCTGCAGCAAAATCACTAAATTTTTTATTTACAAACTTCCACATAAAAGAATCCACAGGATGACGCATGTACAAGTCATTTTTAGCCCCCTTTAAATGCGACAACATATTCTCTGTAATCCATGATACGCTATAAAGTCTTTGTAACCTTGGTGTTAATGGGAAGTATCTAAGCATCTTTCATGGTACATGTGAGACTCTTGATCTTACAACACTATTCACTTTCCATCTTCTTGCTTTACATGTAGGACAACTTTCCCTATTAGCATGCTCCTTCTAGTACAGAATACAATCATTATGGCATGCATGTATCACCTCATAGTTCATACCCAACGAACTGATCAATCTCTTCGCATTATAGGTACTATCTGGCAAAGAGTTCTCGCTTGGCAAAATCTTCTTGAGCAGTTGTAACAAACTCGTAAAGCTATTATCTGACCACTGATATCTAGCCTTCATGCTCATCAACTCAACTGTCACTGACAACTTTGTATACTCACATTTACACGATGGATATAGGGGTTGTACCGCATCCTTCCTTAATTTATTGTACTGAGTATCATTGTCTATGTCATCTTGAGGCTGACTACCATGTTCCTCATTGACCTCATTCATACATGCATCTAAGTCATCGGGTTGAACACGACCAAAAGCATCATTAACCAATTCAACCATTCTGGGCAATAACTCTTCATTACAATTAGTGGCAGATGTACTAGGAGCCTTGGCATTGACACCAATATTGGGAAGTTGTTCTCCATGAAAAAACCAAGTTGTGTATGTCTGATCTATACCATTCATAATCAAATGCTCAGAAACTGTACTTAATATTTTCTTCCCACGCACATTACAACATATAGCACAAGGATAACTATACCAATCAACACCTCTCGAATTCCTTTTCGCAAAAATAATAAACGATTCAACGCCTTTAATGTATTCATCACTCAATATATCTTTCATCATCCAATTCTTGCTTAGGGGCGTCAAATCCATTTCTGATATCACGTGCATGTAGCATATAAAAAGTGAGATACAATAATAAAAAAAAAGTCTTTTCATAAACTGTCAAAACATGCCACACATATGGTCACCAATCACAAAAAAATATAGATATATATATATCCGCAAATATATATGCACATGATTAGGTGTAGGTTTTAGGTTTTAGGTTTTAGCTTTGGGGAGTTGAGAATTTAGGTTAAAGTTTAGGTTGAGAATTTAGGTTAAGGTTATACACACATACACACACATGCCTGATGATCCATCCATCCAGTCTTCCATCCATGCATGCATGCATGCATACATATACACACACATAAATCCATCCATGCATGTATGCATGCATACACACACATGCATAATCTGTCCATCTATGCATGCATGCATACATTTCATCCATCCATGCATGCATGCATACATATACACACATACATACATGTGTTTTATCATAAAACCATGCATGATGCATCCATACAAAAAAAAAATCAAATGGAATTTTTTTTTTATATAAACAGATTTTTTTAATATTATTATAAACAAAAACTGATTTCCCACCAACAAATGCAACCTATTCATCATAATCATAAACCATAAATAAGAAAACATGCATAAGTCATCTGGAAAAGTAGACTGATTTAAGCATCATTAAACTGGACTGATTTAAGTCTAAGTAAACACATATCCAAGTAGACTGATTTAAGTCCAAGTAAACACATCAAAGTTTAATGATTTAAGCATCATTGAACTGCAGGTTTGCAAGTCATTTCAATTGTGCATCCAATCTCCTCTTGCACATTCTTTGATAGAGACATCATTTTCTGTGTTGATAGAGCATCTAATGTGATTCTTAAATATAATATATTCATTGAAAAATTTTCAGCTGCCACTCGTTTGAGTTGACACAATGATTCGTATTTATGAGAAAGCATTATAATAAGGTGAGGGTGAGATTCTATTAAAAAAATTACAATGTAGCATATACATGCAATAATCATCCAAAACCAAGGCAAGGCAAATGTTCTATAACCATTAACAATATCTGTACTTTTTCTTTGTCATCTCAAAAATTACATCTCAATTTTTATTTATTTTAAAAAAAGGCCTGATGACTAATGGTGTTTCGAGAGAGATCCATTGCTGAGAAACTTGGTTTGCGCGTGGTTAGAGGATGAGCCCATTAAATCCATCAAAAAAGAAGAAAAAAAATACAAGAAACTACAATGTGGGCAACTAGGATAGAAATTTGTAATGTTCTATCATGCGGCGGTAAACTCAAGGTTTGTCAGCGGCAGCAAACTCCTTGGTTCCGCTACAGTGTTTCTTTTATTAGTTTCTGAAGAAGGATTGGAGCTGCCAGATATTCTAATATAGATGAAAATAGAGGTGGTTATACTTGATCTTATCTATAGAGGGAAAGCAATCCATCTAATGGGATGATTTGGATTGCTTTTTGTATTGTTGGGAAAATAGACAGCTGGGGCTGGCTGCTCTTGACGACTTAAGGTTTATTACAATTATTTTGTCAAACACAGCATATGTACACTAATTAAAAATATTAGGGGGCATTTGGTGCATGGAATTAGATGGGAATAGGTGGGATGGAAATGGAATTGGATGTGGTGCAATTATTATGTGTTAGTGATTGTCTATTAACTGTGTAGGATGGAGATAAGTATCTCAACATGTTGGGAACAACATCACAAAACATGATTTGTTTGAAAATTCTATGCTACTATGTTTGGATTGTGGTGGACTGCATGTACATAATTTGCTTAATTTGTTTGGAGCAACATTACAAATTCATGGAATCATCGCTTGAAACCCAAACAAATCAAAGGCTCTTACTTCCGCCAAAGGGCATAGAAAACAGATGTAGGTGTCGTGTTTGCATCTATCGAGAGGGTAGAAACAATGAGAAGGGAGTTGAGAAATCATATAAAATATGATAGCATCTTCAATAAATATAAAAGAAAATTGACAAAGCCTATGTGGACAAAAGGAGGAGAGGAATTTAAAATTAAACCTCCGAGAACATTGCTGAAATCGAGGATTATGTCTATATTAAAAGAAATTAGGAGGATTTTGGAGAAATTTTCAGCATCTTCCATGGGCAACCCAATGACTGGTAAAAGAAATGAGGTGAGACTGGCAACGGCAAACCAATCAACAGTATGTGAGTGCATGCATGTAGCCCAATCGAGACCACCCAAGCTGTGGGTCCCAATGTGGGTATAGCACAGCTGAAAATTCATATTGGTTGGTCAACCCTAGTCATCCAATATCAGATACTGAATTTGGACTACTGACCATTTATTTTCCAACTGTCTATTTGATGGCCGCCAATCATAGAGTGGAAAATGCCCGATCAGCATGATTTCTGCGTCATGCTCCATCTAATACGGCCCATGATTTGGATGGTTCGAACTGGCTTACAAGCTTGTGAAATGCACTGTCCATCAAGACCTGCTTAATTTGCTTATGTGCAGCTCAAAATAAACCATTCAAATCACATATTGTAGATTCTGAGAGCAGAGACATTTCATCAAACACATGTTGTGCACAACAAATGAAATGAGTACCTGGCCGGGGAAGAGATGAAGGGCAGGGGCTGCTGGCCGCACCAGTCAGGAAGAGAGAGAGAGAGAGAGAGAGTCGGGCGAGTGTCTGGGACTGGGACGACGAGCGAGCGAGCGAGCAAGCAAGCGAGAGAGAGAGAGAGAGAGAGAGAGAGAGAGAGAGAGAGAGAGAGAGAGAGAGGGAGAGAAAGCAGAGGGAGGGCGCGCGCGCAGCTAGGGCAGAGAGAGAGAGAGAGAGAGAGAGAGAGAGGGCAGAGGGAGAGGCGGATATGAGGGAGTATTGGGCGCGCGGCTTCTTTTGAGCGCGCACCCAATTTTGGGAAATTGATTAGGTGGGTGCTCTGTGGGCCCCACCATGATGTACATGTTTCATCCATTCCGCTCATCCATTTTCACAGATCATTTTAGTGCTTGATGAAAAAATTGACAGCAATATAAATCCTAGGTGGGCCACACCAAAGGACAAAAATAATGAATGGATATTCACAATTAAAATCCTCCTAAGGCCCACTGTACTGTTTTCCTAACATCCAATCTATTGATTTGGTCATAAAGACCCAGATGAGGGGAAAAAATAAATATCAGCTTGATCCAAAACTTTTATGGCCCCCAAAAAAATTTTAATTGTCAAAATTCATTCAACACTGTCCTATAATGTGGTCCACTTGATATTGAGATATAATTCTTTTTTTTTTCATATCATAAAATGAAAACAATACGTTGATTGGGTCATACAGGGCCAGATGAAGGGGAAAAATAAAAATTAGTTTGATCCAAAACTTTTATGGCCCCAAAATCTATGGGCCGACCATGATGTATGTGTTTCATCCAATCCGTTCATCCATTTTTAAAGATCATTTTAGGACTTTGTCCTAAAAATAAGAGGGATATAAATCTTAGGTGGGCCACACCGTAGGAAAACAATAGTGATTGGATATCCATCATTTAAATCCTCTTAAGGCCCACTGTACTGTTTATCTGACATCCAATCTGTGATTAGGTCATAAAAGTCCAGATGAAGGGAAAAAAAAAAAGATCAGCTTGATCCAATACTTTTATGGCTCCCAAAAAGTTTTTAATGGTCGACATTCATTCAACACTTTTTCTATAATGTGGTCCACTTGAGATTGGGATATAACCCAAATTTTCGGTAAATCCAAAACTCAAGTGGACCATGCCACACAAAACAATGTGGAATAATGATTTCCACCATTGATACCTTCCTTGGGCCCACAATAATGTTTGCCATCCAACATGTTCATAATATCAAAAAGATATGAATGAAGGGAAAACACAAACATCAGCTTGATCCAAAACTTCTATCAAATGCATAGTGTTGATGTTCGATACACATCATGATGGGCCCTACAAAACTTACTAACATTAATTCTTAGTCTCAGGGTGTCAATAAGTTGATTTGGTCATACAGGACCAGATATGAAGGGAAAAAATAAAAATCAGCTTGATCTAATAGATTTAGGCTACCAAAATGTTTTTAATGGTCGATGCTCATTCAACACTGTTTCCTATAATGTGGCCCACTTGAGATTTGGATATACCTCATTCTTTGACTTATACCGTAAAATGATCTGTAAAAACAGATGGATGGCATGGATGAAACCGTCGATGATGCTATGTGGGCCCTACCATGATGTACGTGTTTCATCCATTCTGTTCATCCATTTTTAAAGATCATTTTAGAGCTTTTTACAAAAAATTAGAGGGATATAAATCTCAGGTGGTCCACACCACATGAGAACAATAGTGATTGGATATCCACTATTAAAATCCTCCTAAGGCCCATTATGCTGTTTATTTGACATCAAATCTATTGATTTGGTCATACAGGACCAGATGAAGGGAAAAAACAAAAATCAGCTTGATCCAATAAATTTAGGCTACGAAAATGTTTTTAATCATTGACGCTCATTCAACACTATTTCCTGTAACGTGGTCCACTTGAGATTTGCATATATCTCATTTTTGGTCTCATATTATAAAATTATCTGTAAAAATATATGAACGGCATAGATGAAACACATACATCATGGTGGGGGCCATAGAGCATTGACCACCAATCATTGGCTGGTAGGGGTGTACACAAACCAGACTAACCCAATTAGCTCGCTCGACTTGGCCCGAAAAAGCTCGACTCGACCCGACCCGGAACTAAGTTCGGGTTGAGACGGGCCATTTTTCTCAGCCCGAAATTGAGTTCGAGTCGAGCTCGGATAGGGCCCAGTTCGGCCCGACTCAGTCCGAAACTCGACTCAACCCGACCCAACTAGAACTTAATTCGAATTATTTGTGTGTCACATGTACGATTTCTTATACCCGATTTTATCATCTGTTCCACTACCAGAAGATCAAAGTATTTATTATTCCATATGTTAGTTATAAACAACTTTAAAAAATGGGGAAGATTCTTTAACTGTACACATGGTGTAGTTGTACAATAGCTCAAATTATAAAAATAGTTTAGCATAAACCAACAATCTGATTTTTCCTATTGAATTTGGACCAAGTGCTACCTTACTTCCAACCGCCCATTTGTCAGCCATTAATTGAATGGTTACAATTGATTGATCAGTGCTATTTTAGAGATACAATCCATCTGCAATGGAACTCACAATTTGGATGATTTGGATAGCTGAACATTAGTGCCACAATGAAAAGGATAAGTCATTATCATTGCAGAGTGCCACACATCATGATGGGCGTCCATTCACTCTCTTGTATTGATCATTACCCTCAATTTGACTAGTTACTCGCCTCGATCATACTACATATATATGAGAAAGATATTGGGCAAACAAGATTGATCAACAATTTGAGTGAATTTTGATTTAAACATTTGAAGTTATTTACTCTTCATGTTCGGACTGATCAGATTATCTAAAAATAGTTAAAGGTTGTTCATAATATCAAAAATATATAAATGAATAGAAAACACAAACATCAGCTTGATCCAAAACTTTTATGGCCTCCAAAAAATTTTAAATGGTAGAGGTTCAATCACACTATTTCTTGTGGTGTGGTCCACTTGAGCTTTGGATATGCTTCCTTTTTGTTGGGTCACAATTTTAACCAGAATATTTGGCCCATTTTACATGTCTAGTCCATTCACTCTATTTTACTATCAATACTCTCAATTTGACTAGTTACTCGCCTCAATCAGGCTACATATGAGAAAGATATTGGGCATACAAGATTGATTAACAATTTCAGTGAAATTTGATTTAAACATATGAAGTTATTTACTCTTCAATTTGAACTGATTAGATTGTCCAAAAATAATTAAAGGTTCAATTAGTGGATGTGCCTAATAATTTAGTAATTTTATTTTTCACAAATAAATTTAACATTTTTTTTCAAAATGTATATTTTTTTCTCTTTTAACTAAATATCATTTTTATTATAAATAAATTTAACATTCTTTTTACAAAATTTATTTTTCTTTTTTAAAATATATATTTTTTTACAATTTGTCAATTTTTTCACAATTTTGTTTAATTTTTTAAATTTTCTTTTTCAAAATATCATTTTTTCATCAATTTTTTTTCAAAATTATCAACATTATTCAAAGTTCTTAATTTTTCTTTTTTCAAAATCTAGATTTTTATAAAATTACAGTTTTTTTTTTCAAAATTTAAAATTTTCTTAAACATTGTTAATTATTTTTTTAAGCTTCTCAACCATTTTTTTTTTTTGAAATTCGTAATTTTTTTAAGCTTCTTAATTTTTAAACTAAGCATTAGAGACGGTTTAGGACCATCTCTAATAGAGACGGTCTTTGACAGTCTCTAATAGAGATGGTTGTTGACAGTCTCTAATAGAGACGGTCTTTGACAGTCTCTAATAGAGATGGTTGTTGACAGTCTCTAATAGAGACGGTCTTTGATAGGGTTATAAGACGGATTAGGACCGTCTCTAATAGAGACGGTCGTTAACAGTCTCCAATAGAGACGGTTTAGGACTGTCTCTCATAGAGACGGTCCTAAACTGTCTCTAATAGAGACGGTCTATGACAGTCTCTAATAGAGACGGTCTTTGGCAGGTCTATAAGACGGCTAAGGACCGTCTCTAATAGAGACGGTCTTTGACAGTCTCAAATTATAAGTAAAAGACGGCCAATGGCCATCTCTATTTTAGATGGCCAATGACCGTCTAAGATGACCGCATATAAGACGGTCAAAGACCGTCTCTAATACGGACGGCCCATGACCGTCTCAGATACCGCATATAAGACGATCCACGACCGTCTCTGATAGAGACGGTCTATGACAGTCTCTGATACCGCATATAAGACGATCAACGACCGTCTCTGATAGAGACGGTCTATGACAGTCTCTAATAGAGACGGTCTTTGACAGTCTCAAATTATAAGTAAAAGACGGCCAATGGCCGTCTCTATTTTAGATGGCCAATGACCGTCTCAGATGACCGCATATAAGACGGTCAAAGACCGTCTCTAATACGGACGGCCCATGACCGTCTCAGATACCGCATATAAGACGATCCACGACCGTCCTAAACTATTTATGGACATTCAAGTTTTTAAGACAATATTAAGGACGGTCAGGGGCCATCTAAAAATTTAGAGATGGTTTATGGCCGTCTCTAAAGCGTCTTTAAACCAAGCGATTTTAGAGACGGTCCAAAAACGTCTCTAAATCCGTCATTTTTTTTCATTTTTCACGTAGTGCCATATCATCCATGAATTGTTATGGTTGCGTCGAACCAATAACGCTTGAAAAAAGGTTAATATGAAAGACTTGTTTGGATACCAAAAAAAAGGTTACCTTTTTTACTTGTAACAGTAGATGAGTAACTTATTTGAGATAAATAAGTTTGGTTTGTGATTAATTATAATTAAAGCTGGGCATGGGACGACTTGACTTGGTAAACTCGACTTGTTCAGATTCGACTTGATCCAAACTGAGTGGGTGAATCGATCCAAATTGAGTTGACTTCGTCCAATCCAAACTTAAACCGAGTCAAGTTCGAGTCACCCAATAACTCGACTCGACTCGACTCGAAATCCAACTCAGTACTAACTCAACTCAATCCGAAACTCAACTCAGTGCATATATATTAAGAAAAACCCATATATGACATTTCAAGTCTGAGATGCCTTGTAGTTGATGGAGAGGCTGCAATTCTGACTAGTGAATCTACATTTTGAGTTGTGATTTCAGCCCATGAATACCTGTTGCATCCAAATCGGTAGTTGTGACCAGGTTGGACTTGGTCCGGATTAGTTTAGGCTAGACCTGGAATCAGATCGGGTCAAGCATGCTAGACTCAGTACCAAGTCGGGTCGAGTTCAGGTTAGGTGTATTTCAAAACTAGATCGAGTCGGGATAACCCTAACTCGATCAAACTTGACTCGATGCCCGACTCTAATTATAAGTAGCTATTTTATTTAAAGTTACATAATCACTTCATTTTAATAAGTAGAAATCAAGATAAGCTACTTATGACATAAGTAGCTTATATTAAGTAACTTATGATCAAAACTCCCTGATACGACAGCCTTGATCACAAATGATTTGATAAGCAAGGACCCTTTCAAAAACCAGGCCACATTTACAGCCCTGTGAACATGTGCTCTTGAAAGTGGATGCCTAGTTATGTTTATAAAATTCTGCATGTGTCATGCATGATAAACTATCCAAACTGCATGGCATTAATGGATCACAAATTAATTAAGAAAAATAAGTTGGTGTCCACAATGATTGATTGGTGGACATCTTATGGATGCCAGCTTAACATGAAAGTTGGCAATGGTCAGAAATTCAAGAAAGAAATTTCCTCCGTCGAAGGTTAGAATTTAGGGTTATGACCTATCTACACAAGGTTCCACAATTTAGAGGTTCAATTTAAGTTACTTTGTGCATGCTTTATAAGTTTTGAGCACGTGTATGAACCATCACACTTTGCAAGAGTATCAAACAAACCCCAAAGCTATTTCGATGTAATTAGGTCCAAACCATTTATGTTATAGGTGCCAGTGAAATCACCTGCCAATAACCGGTCACATGTGAAAAATCTAAAACTTGGTTAGTTGCAAATAGATAGATGATTAAGAAAGGAAATAATTAACATAATAGAAAAAAAGCATCATAGAATCTATGGCTGGGATCTTTTACTGAGGGTGATTTCTGATGTAAGGACATTGAGTGGCAGATAGTTTGGATCACTATAAGACCCGTATCTTGGTCCGTACCTTTCTGTACACTTTCGCGGTCTTACCGGTCGAATTCCGGCAACTTTCGACCCTTAACCAGTATCGACGCGCGACCCTGATTCATGTGCCAACAACCCGAGTCGACTCAACCCGAGACCAATACCATAGCGACCGCACCATCGCCGCGGTTCTGATACCGCGACTCGCGCGCCGAGGCGATACCCTGGTCAAGAGTTATGGGCCAACGTTCGGTGCGAGAAAACGCCGCGCGTTGCGAAAACCAAGGGAATCTCAACGATGTGTCACATCAATCACATCAATCTCATCAATCCATCACCCATCAACCCATCAC
This sequence comes from Magnolia kwangsiensis, assembly GCA_037074715.1. NCBI lineage: Eukaryota > Viridiplantae > Streptophyta > Magnoliopsida > Magnoliales > Magnoliaceae > Magnolia > Magnolia kwangsiensis. The sequence continues at coordinate 20,456,934 of CM073582.1, forward strand.
ATGTCAAGTACACATCACTCTCACCCATTTTTCCAAGTAACCACAAAAGTCTTCCTAACCCATACCTTTCTTACACAAAAGGGCACAAAAGTCTTCCTAACCCATACCTCTCTTACACAAAAGCCTCAAAAGTCAAGCTTTTCATACACAACCATCACTCACCCATCCATCCATCACTCTCTCTCTCTCCCTTTACATCACTCTCTCTCCTTCTCTCTTTCTCATTTCAAATTTTCAAGCAACAAATGAGCTCTAAGAGACTCCATACGTATGGAATTTTCCAAGTCTCTCTAAGCTTCAAGTGGCCCACCTTCCTACCCCAAAATCTCTCATCTCAACCCTCCATTCTTCATCTTAACCATTGAAGTTGAAGCCAAGGTGCCAAGGAACCCCTAGGAGCGAGAAGATCGGACGGTGGGTGCCTCTATAGGGTAGTTTTTATTATTTTTATGGTGGACCAAGTGAGGCCCACCGATCCATGATGTGGATCTCACTTGGGACCCTAAAATGTGGCCGATGGACCACTTGGATCATCATGATCATTCCATGATGGTGCCATTCTCCATGGACCCCATCATGATGTTTATTTCACTTAGAAAGGTCATTTAGACTGTCCATATCGGTGGAGAATGGATCTCCACCGTTGATTTAAATTTTTGATGCTCGCATGTTCAACGGGACCCGTATATTGTATGATTCATTGCAAGGGAGGGCTCATAATGACGGGGCCCTCCATTACAAGGTGTGTCCCACTCTCCATGTCTCTCTCTCTTTCTCTTTCATTTCTTTTATTTTATTTTATTTTATTATTATTTTTTTTTTATGAAAGGGTTGTGTGGCCCACTTGAATGGACCTCACCGTGAGGTATTAATCTTGTCCAAGAGTCCTTCAAGTGGGGCCCACCTTTCATGTTGTACCACTCCCATCATCCATCAGTGGTGGCCCACTTCAAAAGGCCCACCACAATATTTTTTTTTTTTGTAAGAGGCCACCGTCCAGCGTCTGGGACGCTGGATGTCCCTGTAACAAAAACCAAAAAAAAAAGAAGGGAAAAGCCACTTTTGGGATGGTCCACTTGCTGAGGCCCCATCTTTAGGTATGTATGAAATCCACACCGTCCATCCCATTCCCCATCTAATTTTAGGCGTTGAGCCAAGACTTGGGGTTGATTGGGAGGTGAGGTGGGCCATAGCGATGTGGGTTGCATTCCTACCTTATAAAGGATCATTTCTTCGATTTATTTTATTCTCTGAGCATAGAATATACTCTATATTAGGCCCGTTGGAATGGTTGTGAGCCGAGGAATGCAATGGCCGGGGCGGATTTCTTTTAAGCGGGCCCCACGTGTGAAAAACTCCGAAAATTGGGTTTTTTTTTCCCAAAATTTTCAAGAGGCGCTGCCTCTGCCTCTCTGACGAGCATCTGCTGCACGCAGCAGCGTGCAGCGTCAGCAGGCGGACGGCCGTGCGGTCACCCACGGCTGCTGCCGTGGGCCCCACACGATGTATATGTATTATCTATGCCGTCCATTTGGTGGGTCCCCATCTCAGGTGGGCCCCCTCCAAGAATGGGACAGATCCAAAACTCAGGTGGCCCACAACGCAGGAAACAGTGGAGACCTTGTGGCTGCCTTTGAAATAATTTTTTTGGCCCACAGGAGTTTCGAATCAAAGTAAAATTTGTTTTTTCCTATCTATCAGGGTCCGTATGACCCTATGAACCGTTTGGATGTAAAATAAACATTATGGTGGGCCCCACGTGGGACCCACTTGTATAAGCAAGGTGGTTGGTGCATCTCACAGCAGCTGTTCAGCCTCTGTTTGACGTCACCAAGCTCTCTGTGGACCCCACTATCTGTTGCGTCCCTACTTCCATTGAATGGTGGAAATACACCTAGGACTGTAACGTCTATGGACCCCACTACGATACATGTATCCACCATAATGCATTTGTTACATCCAAGCTGTCCATCCATTTTGAAAGCTCGTTTCATGCCTGAGCTAAGGAATGATTCAGATAGATAGCTCTTGTGGACCCCGCCCTTGGTGCATGTGTAGCATCCAAACCGTCCAACCATTTGGCAAGCTTGCCTTAACAGGCTTAAGACTGAAAATAAGTCAGATCTAAAGCTCTCTGTGGACCCCACCATTTAAGGTAATGGACAATGACGTCCACCGTTCAAAATTTCTAAGGGCCATGGGAGTTCCTATTAAGCTGATATTTGTTCCACTTTTAATTTGTGAACATGTTGGATGAGAAACATATGTTATGGTGGGCCTTAGGAGCTCAAATGATGAGTATCATTATCACCACTTTTATAGGGGTTTAGGCCCACTTTGATATGCATACAAGGCCTACGGGTTTAGACCCATTTAATGTACGATAAGGCCTAGGGGCTTAGGCTCATTGAACGCATGTTAGGTCTATGGGTTGAGGCCCACTTGATCTACATGTGGGGCCCAATTGGTGTGGCCCATTGGTCCTATTTTGGACTCATGAGTCTACGCTCATTTGATGCCATCCTAGGCCCACGGGTTTGACCCATTGCAATGCACATAAGACACATTGGTGTGGCCCATTTGTATGGCCCATCTGATGAATAAAAAGGCCCATAAGATATGGCCCATTTGATATATAAATAAGGCCCAATGGGATGAATCTAAGATCCATTGCAATGTGTAATCCCAATACAGGTTATGTAGCGACGATTAAGAAGATCGTGTCTGGGGAGCAATGTTGGTTTGATGTCCACATTGCGAGTGTAATGTTGGTTGGATGTCCACATTACGACTCTCCTTAGGGCCCATTACTGGGCCGTACTTATCGTGTATAGACTGTCCCGGCCCATCTGCGTTGTAAGATAATTCATTTTATTATAACATGTTTAGTATAGTTTCATGACCCATGATCATACGCATCATATGTATGCTTGATATGAGGATTGACTGATCATAGCATATGCCTTCGGGTAGGTTGTTTATGGGCTCCCGGTTAGGCGGTACTGCCCTACATGAGCGCACGGTATGCGCAGGATTGGTTGCATGACTGGATAGCGTGATTCATGCATTTCGTATTTGTGTGACATAGTTATTGTATGCCCTAGCGACATCGGGGCCGTAGCCTCCACAGACAGATCGTGGTTGGCAGGATTGGATACCGAAAATCTTATTTTACATGGGGTACTATAGATATCCCTGGGTGAAAGTCCCTAAACCCTTATGGTACCAAGAGATTGCTCCAACGTCTAGACCGAGTGGGTAGATGAGCGCCGAGTGCCGAATACCAGTTGGCTGTGCTCTCCACTGTGTCGTGGTCGGTTGGAAGGGGGTGCGGCCTTACCCGCCCGAGAGTAGGGGGCAATGCTAGGCTGAGTTTGACCAGCTCGAGGAATGGGTCCGCTATCGATGAGTCGTGCCCGATATTGGCAGACGGATAGTGAGGTCTCTTCCACTTACCTTATTGCGCGTGATGTGGCGGCAATCTGGTTTAGAGTGTACTAGACCCCGGTGATATTCCATATTTGAGCTGTACTAATATGTGGACATAGATGAGGATCTGTATGCTTGAGTTGCATTGCACATCGCATGGCCTTAGGATAGCTGATACCATTCATGTCTTGCACCGCATAAGCCTTGATACGGCTCATGATATCATAGTTCCATCTGCATATTCCGCATTACTCTGATATTGCATGTTCATATTACTACCTTGCGCACACACTTGCACCACCCTCTAAGCTTTCTGTAAGCTTATGCACGACCGTTGCGTGTAGGTGACGTTGGTTCGCAGTAGCGTTGAGACAGGAGCACGTTGCAGAGCATTTTGGAGTTTTTGTTCTTTACCATTGTATTTCCCTTTATGCTCATTGTACTTGTAAAGTTTTTGATCATAGTGGAAATGTAATGGAGTGCTTGGTTGTTGTTTGTGGGTTATGCATTTGGTTATGCTTATTATGAATCAAACTGACATTGAAAATCCTCCTCGTAGCATCCCAGGATCGGAACCTGGCGAATGGGAGGTAGGAGCCGAGAATGGGGTTCTACGGAGGCTGTCGGCGCCGGATTCGGCGATCAAAAATTTTGTGAGCCCGGTTTCCGAGTTTGAGGCGTGACAATCACTAAACAAGTGGCCCCCACTTGCGTAAGCAACAGAGAATACTTAACATACTAGCTAGTGTTTTACATGCTCTTTTCTCTACTAGATACTGTAACTCCTTACAAAATATAGATAGAACTTAAGTTATTAAGACACTTTAGTTGCAGCTTCTAACTTGCTCATTCGACCATGCATGGCTTGCCCTGCGGCTTATGGGCTTGTGCACTTCACTTGCTGGTCTTGAAGATCGAATTTCACTTCATTAACTTAAAGAGTTTGTTTGGACATGGGATTGTAGAAACAAGGTGTGTTAGCTTAAGGAATGCTAATATGGATTTGCAAAATTCCATGAAGTAAGATGGATGAAAGAGAGGAGCTTACATGCCATCCATGATTAATATATAAAAGAAGGAAATTGCTTTGCTCTTGTTTGTTTGGATGTAAGGAACCAATGAGAAAATAAATTTTTTATTATTTGATTTAATGTTTTATTATTTAAATTGTAAAGAAAATTATAAATTTTACAATATATATATATATATATATATATATATATATATATATATATATATATATATATATATCTATATTGATCATATATTGCAACAAAAACCTTGTCAGGAAAAGACGTCTAACACATGCAAAACTTGCACAAAAGTCACTGAATTTTGCAAGGGGAGATATTGTTTACTATCCGGTAAATATATATATTTCTTTCTTCTTTAACCCAGCACGGGAACTTGTAGGGCCCACTTCTTGGTTATCTAAGATGTTATCTAGTGGATCCAATTATATGATGCTTGGTGCCCCTACATATCCCATATCAGCCGTCCAGTCAAAAAATGGATTATTACAACAAATGGTCTGTTTAATCAAGACCTGAATAGATGGATCAGTTATCTACATCATTAATCTGGTGGGCCCAACTTTCGGTTATGATCTGGTGAGCCTCATTATAGGTTGCACCGTGCCCTTATATAGTATATTTCCCTTACCAGTTAATCCAAGCCATCTGATGAAAATGATCAATTCCATTCCCATGGTACACAATCAGATGCATAGGATCATCTGATGAGGGAGATTTCTGGGGCACCTCCAGGCCATCACAGTCGTCATAGTAAATCTAAATCGCTAAATGGTGGACCCCATGTCTACTGTTTGTTGATCAGGAACCAACATGGTTCGAAGAAAATTCCAAAAAACAAGAAAATCTCATCCGTAGATATGATAAGAATCTAGCTTGTGATGTTGTGTCAAGGTAACCACAGAACGAAGCATGATGTGCAAGGACAAATAATCATTGTCTTTGTAATCAAGGCAATTAGTTATAATCTAATCTCCTGATCTGCATATAATGACAAGCATAATGACCAAAGATTCAAACGTACAGCCGTTGATTTGTCTACACTTGGATCAACCAAATTACATTATTAAATTTCATTATTTTAGAGAGATTAGCAAACATGAGCTTTGCTAAGCCATGTGAGTGTACAGGTTAGCCAATGCCACACACTGCCACATCTGCAGGCGTGGCAGAGAGGTGCAATATCTAAGCCATCCATCAGAGGGGTATCACTATTTAGATTACCTATTCTAAGAATCAGGTCGGTCAGCTAGTTAGGTGGGCCACAATTAAGTGAAGAAAAGTACAACTGTGGAATTTTTCTAACTCATGGAGTTATTTCTAATATCATGGCAAGCCTACTGAATGGACCACCTTTATCTTTCGGAAGTAACATCTACAAGGTGAGGTCCACCTGATGGATGGATTGGATATTTCACCTGTCATCCACGCTGGCATATTTGGCCTTAGCAAAGTTCCATTTTTGAATTATTCCTAATTTGAGCGTTTCTAAGAGGACTCCACAAATGTGAAATGATGGGGGCTGGCATCACTAATGCCAGAATGGCACACGTGTACGAGATCCGTGCCATTGATCTGGTGAGCCCCAATGTGAACATGTCCTGGCCAAAAAAATCTAGCTAGTCGACAAATCAGGCTGCCCACAAATACACAAGGAAACTAGAAGGGAACAAGAAAATAACTCAAGTGGGGCCCACCAATGAGTGGACGGGCCTGATTTCTTGATCAGCACATGTTCCCAGTGGGACCCACCTATAATGAACTGGCCGGTCTCACACACGTGCTCCGTACCGTTTGTTCCTCTTCCATCTTGATGCAATGCACAAGAGTAGGCATGGGACCCACTTAGTGCAAAATGAAGGGTCCTGCAAAGACAAGTATTATGGTACATGTCATGTCCTTTGTATGTATGCTAAAGAAAACGGTTGACGATTCCACTGAAGAGACGGAGCACTAACATTGAAAAAATAAAAATAAAAAACTATACTACATCCTAATCCTACAATAATTAAAGCAATGGCTCAATAATTGAATATTTTGAGAGCATGGAGGGGACACCACCTTTCTCTGTTCAAAGCATAGATAACATTCAGACAACCCAAGGCAAAAAGAACTTCAGACAACATGAATTTTAAAGTGGACGTTTTGTATACTCTGGCTGCCTAAGACACTTCATACACAGGCAATTAGAACTCGTTTACGTGACATATGAAATCAAATTAAACCAACTGAGTTTTAGAACCCGCTGTTGCTAATTAAGTCACTGTCCAATATCAGGATCCTAATCTCTGATTTGTGGACACTTGTTTGTTAAAATCAGACGTTTAATATTTCATTCATGATACATCTAAAGAGGGACCCATAATTTGGACAACTCAATTTGAATTGCTTCCATAGTTATAAGAATTGATAAATGCCTGTGTATCATCCATCACACGCTGACAGAGTACCAAAGTTTCATTTATATCATAATAGAAGGGTACAAATGAGAAAACTGTTTAAATGCAGCTGTAGAGTAATCTATACTTTGTCAAAACAGTGAGCTAAGACTGCTACGTGCCATTTTTGAAGGGTGGAGACTCATTCGCCGGACACGTAACATACATGTACGTAAATCCAAACCGTCAAAATCATGGGCCCCGTTGTATATGCGCTGTATCGTAAAAATAAGTTGAAATCTTAAACACTGATGTAGAATGTTTGATATTAACTAATTAAAAAAAAAATGATCAGGAAATCTGAACCATTGATGTAGCATGTTTGATGAATTTGATCTACACACATAATCACCTTCTATTCAACTATCCATCTGGCATCTCCAATTGGATAGTTCGAATAGGTGTATCGCTTTGATTTTTTTTACCAATGTTCCATCCAAAATGGAGCCTAAAAATTTGGACGGTTTAGATTTACTTACATGTGCGCCATGTGTGCTGTAAATGAGGGGCCAGTATTTAAAATGCGATGGGACAACCACATACTAGTCCAGGAACCCAATAAATACTCTGAATATGTTGGCTTGTATCGATGGTATTTTATTACTCTGGACAACTAAGAATCCCATGAACGGCCCGATATTTCTATTATAATAAAAATAAAATATGGTGACCCGGACCTCCCTAACGTGAGCCTTCCTAACATGAGCCTTGAAAGGGATTGATTGGGTTATTTCCTGCTGTATACCTTTCCCATTGCCAGGAAGAGGACTGATAGAATAGAGATTTCCCAACCCCATATGCATGATTGGATGCCAGATCCAAGCTGTCCATCTTGTGGGTCCCACCAGTACACACATGACCAGGAACAGCTTACAACGATTCGTCAAAGAACCGATCCAATTATTCTAACCTGTCTACTTGTTTCTAACCTTGTGGTCCATTACATGAGCGGACTGACCTCATTTTTGACCCAGGTGGGATCCACATGATGGAAAGCTTGGATTCAAAGTCGGCACATGTGGCATGGGCATGACTGTGTGGCCCACCTTCTGATTGGGTAACTCCTTTTTTTAATGCATCATTTGAATCTTATTGTGTGGTTGTAAATTTCTTATCAACGGTATAAAGTTGGTCTCTCAAATTCTTCTGTTTCAGATTTAAAAAAGGTTTATACACTCTGGCAGAGTGTGATGGTTGATACTCAGGCACTATAAAATCGTGTATCTGGCATATAATAAACCGTCCAAATAGAGGGCACTTATTTAGACAGATCATAACCCTTAAAAAAAAAAAAAGCATCTAATTTAACATTCAAATTAATCATAGTACCATTGATGGATTTTTTTATTATTATTATTTTTATTTTTTTTTTGGTTAGCTTGTTAGTACACCCACCGTGAGTTCACACTACAATGTTAGCCACACCCCTCTGGGTACCAAGACCTCAATGTTGAAACGAGGCATCTTTCTCAGTCTACCGCTTGAGCTATGGATCTGAGTGTGGTACCATTGATTGATATTTAAAACAGTTGAATGAGTTCAAAGAAAAAGCTCATTAATCAGCGGTTACGATTGCTCAATCAATTTTATTTTTGGGTGTCAGCATATTCATGTTAGCGCCAAAACTTGGGCAATTTAATTTGAATTGGTTCATGCCTAATGAACAATTTCTGAGTGCCCGTGTATTAAGTATCATGTGCTGCCAGAGTATCAAATAACTCCCTCTAAGTCCAAGTGTCTAACTAAATAAAACCAACATTTTGTATGACGTGATGTGCTTTTTCCTAGGAGTCTTTTTCATACTCTGTTGCACCCATGTGAGTTGGGCCCATATCGAAATTTTGTTGTAGTCGAATCTTGCCACCCTCGTATAGAAGTTGGATGGTGATGGGAAGGGCCCATTTACGAATCGAAATTACCCTCTGGTTAAGATGTGGATCGCCTGCAATGAGGTGAGTGGAAGTTCCTGCATAAAGAAACTAGCGGGCCACCATGATATTTGTGAGAAATCTATCATGTCCATCCATTTTGCCAGCTAATGCTAGGATATGAGCATAGAAATAAGGCTAATCCAAAACTTAAGTGGGCCACACAACAGCAAATGGTGGGGTTTCAATGCTCACCATTGAAACATTCGTCGGGCCATAGAAGTTTTGGATCATGCCAATAATCTTGTGCTTTCGGTTCATCCCCATGAGAATGACCTTATAAATGGTTTGGGTTTCATACATACATCATGATGGAGCTATAAGAAGGTTTAACAATAAACATCTCCCTCTCCACTTTTCCTATCATGTGATCCACTTGAGTTTTGTCTCACCCTCATTTTTTAATTCATCTACTAATATGAGCTGGAAACGGATGGACACATTGAATTTCTCACATCTAGGTGGGAAGTCACTATGATGTAGAGCACGTCACGGACAATTTGATGGTCAAGATGGATCAGAAAAGGCATGGTAGATGACAGAAGTGATCCGGACCATCAGACCTTAGATTAGGCGTATCTCACAATCTGGAATGAGTTATCTGACGTAAAATAAATGATTTTATGGTAGAACGAGCTACTTTAGCCAACCAACCCGGCTACGCCGGGTTACGCAGCCCGGATTTGCAAGAAACCCCCTGATCGACGGTCGTTTTCCTATTTTATTTTCGTTTTTACTATAAATAGCAAGTTTTAGTTTACTTATAGCTCTTCATCCGTTGGGCTTTAGGATTTGTGTCCAACATGAAAAGTGCTTAGAATAATTAAGAGAACGGTTTGGTGAAGCCAAATAGGACACTTACTATTTTTGGTCGAAAACCTTGCGCACTAGTAGACATCACGACCGTCTATAAACAGTAAGTTTACTATTTATAGTAAGTCGCGGATTGTAGGAGTTTTAGTTGTAGTTTGAGTCTGATTTCTTTCCTATTGCTTGGTACCCTTATTTAAAGGGTTGTGAATTCATTTTTATTCATTCATTAATCAATTTCAAATTTTATGAGAATTTATTTTTATTCTTTTGTTTTCTTTCCTCGTGGATTCGAGAAGTCTCTGTGAAGAGTCCAGAGAAGCTCCATGGATTCAAAGTAGTTATCCTTGAGGAAGACGATGATCGACCTCATCACGTTCGTCCCTGCATCACACTATTGTTGAAATCTTTGGGGGTCCATGGTGATGTTTATATGCCATCCATATTGTTCATAAGGTATTCTCACTCGAAGAACTAAAAAGCACAAAAATATTTGCCTTATTCAAAATTTTTATGGATCATGAATGTTTCAATTGTGGGCATTCAATCTCTATTGTTTTCTATTATATGGCCTACTTGAGTTTTGGGTCTCCCTCAATTTCAAGCTTGATGTTCTTAACATTAGTTGGCAAGACAATGAGTGGAGTGGATTTCTCACTAACATTATGCAGACCCCACCCACCTTGCTTCTGACCGCACGAACTTCCTAGGGTGGGGTAGGTAAACACATGAATATCCATATGTGGGATCCTAGATGCCGCATATATGGCATGCATGTACCAAAATATGAAGTAACTGCGTTTCATAAGCTTATTGTGAGCACTTATCACTAAAATTTGATATTTTTCAATGATTTTCATGTATTCAAATCATTTGGCAAATTCAATTCGTTAAGTGTTTAAATTAATTTTTTCCTAAAATATATATTATTTTCAACTCTTCTTTCTCTATTTAACGTTGAAGGCTGAATACTGAAAATAATTGTGCTTAAAATTTTCTTTTCATTTTTAATTGAAATATTTCTAAAATTATTTTAAAATTACAATTGAGCACTTCAAGCTTTCAATGCTTAAATTAACTATCAAACCCTATTTTTTAATTTATCAAACCGCGTATACCAACAAATGTCTACTAATTGGAGGTTGTGCTCATCCTACAAATACGTTTTGTAGTTACATGGCCCATCAGAATTAGGGACCACGATTTCGTTGCAACTTTTACGGTGCTCTATGCACATGGTCGGATGGCAGGTATTATAGTACCCATGGTAAAAGGAATGGTGGTCCACCGTACAATCTATATGGCTAGGGTAGATTAGGTGAGAGTAGAGTTGTACGCGACACTAGCCAAACTAAATTTGACTCACGCTTGGTTTAATTTGTTTACGTGACACCTCCTGTTAAAGCTTTACATGAGCCAAGCTACGAGCCTTTTCTTATTGTTTGGGCTTAGTTTGGTCCAAACTACATGAACTTGAGCTGATTTGGATTGGTCGAAATATCCGAGCCAAGCCAACTGAGCCAAGTTCAAAACTGCGGTCCTAACAAGTTCAGATCATATGTTATGGTCTACCATAGGTTTGCATCTTCATTATTTTTCATCTCATACCGTAAAATGAGGTAGAAAATTTTGGACAATTGGATAAAACACATATATTATGGCAGGGACCATAGAGCTTTGACACCAGCTGTGTTGTGGGTGGTGAAGTCACCAGCCAATTATAATCCCACTTTAGCTTACTAAGTAAGCTTTACGAGCCCACCGTCATATATATATATATATATATATATATATATATATATATATATATATATATATATATATATATATATATATATCCATGCCATCCATCGGTTTTTACGTATCATTTTAAGACATGATCAAAAATTGAATCATATCCAAAGCTTAAGGGGATCAAATCATAGGAAAACATTGTGCATTCATGTGTATGTATTATATATATATATATATATATATATATATATATATATATATATATATATATATATATATATATATATATCCATGCCATCCATCGGTTTTTACGTATCATTTTAAGACATGATCAAAAATTGAATCATATCCAAAGCTTAAGGGGATCAAATCATAGGAAAACATTGTGCATTCATGTGTATGTATTATTTATGTATATATATATATATATATATATATATATATATATATATATATATATATATATATATATATATATATATATATATATCCATGCCATCCATCGGTTTTTACGTATCATTTTAAGACATGATCAAAAATTGAATCATATCCAAAGCTTAAGGGGATCAAATCATAGGAAAACATTGTGCATTCATGTGTATGTATTATTTATTATCCACGTCGTCATGTATATGTATTATCCACATTGGCCATTCATTTTTACATATCATTTTAGGATGTGATTCCAAAATTGAATCAAATCCACAGCTCAAGAGAATCACACCACAGGAAATAGTGTCCATATAATATAAGAGCCTAATCAAACCGAACTAAATCAAGTCGAGCTTCAAATTGAACTAGTACTGCCTTGGTTTAAGCTTGATTTGTTTTTTTAAACAAGCTTGACTATGAGGCTTGGTTTGGTTTGAATTTCTATTTGAACCAATCCAAGCCAAAATAAATTCGAACCAATCCAGGCCAAAATTTTGAGTTGACTTGGTTTGTGTCCAACTCTAGGTGAGACCCAACTTCATCTAAGACGGTGCGGCCCTTACCATAGGGTTATTATGTGGCCCACCTTTATGTATGTATTATGTATCTATGTCATCGATCCATTTTTCAATATCATTTTAGGGCATTATCTTAAAAATGAAGCCAATCCAATTACTAGGCTGGTTGTACCATAAGAAATAGTTGTGATGGACCATTAATGGGTCAAAAAAGTTTTGGATCAAGCTAATATTTTTTCCCTTTCATCCAAGCTTACTTGACCTTATCAATAGATTGGATGGTAAATAAACACTAACGAAATATTAAGACACCTCGTAAGAAGTTTTAATGGTAGGATTGTCAATTGCCATTGTTTCTTATAGTATGGTCCACCTTATAACTAGATCCACTTCATTTTTGAAATACCACCCTAAAATGATCTAGAAAAATGAATTAACAATCGCGTCGAGGTGGCCTCTAAAGTAATCCCACAGTAAGGGCCACACCTAGAACTATACACGAACTGAGTTAGTTCGGTTAGCTCGCTCGACTCGACTCGAAAAAGATTCGACTTGGTTCAAAACTGAGTTTGAGCCGAGTCGAGATGATTTTTTTAACTCGAAAAAATTTTGAGCCAAGTTCGATCTTGCCCGAGCTCAACTCGACTCAGATTGAACCCCAACTCAAATCAAACTCGGATCGAACCAATTCAGTGACTCAGTTATTTTGATATTGATGTTGCTCAAAAAGTGTTTATTGAAATGACTCAACGAAGTGTCGGCCGGTGGTGAGGAAGGTATGGATATGAAACAAATATCCTTATATCTTGATTTCTATGTTACCCACTGAGTGTTTGATGAAATATCTGTGTAAATCGACACAGTTGCTTTACATTCTGTGAGAAATTGAAGGTGCACTCCATATATTTGAGAAAATGCTACAGAGGCTCAAATTGGTCCGAGCTGCTGGCCGAACCGAACCGAGTTGGCCAATCAGGCTCAAGGACCAAGTTGAACTGAGTTCGAGCTGGAGACAGCTAGTGGCCGAGCCGAGCTGAGTTGCGCCAAACCTTGACTCGGTTCAACTCGTGTACACCTCAAGCCACACCGTTTTGGGTGAGGCTGGGTCTTAACTAATCTGCTATCCCATACGGCATCCAAAGACGTGGATGAGGTGTTGCCACCACCAACTGGTGATGTGTTGGGTACCGTGGTACTCACCGTAACCTGTGTTTGATATCCACACAGTCTATCCATTTTTCCAACATATTTTAGGGCGTTTACTCATAATTGAAGTAGATAGGAAGCTCAAGTAGCCCACACCATAGGAAACGGTTGTGATTAAAACCCACCATTAAAAAAAATCTCCGAGGCTTTAAAATTTTTAGATCAAACTGATATTTGTGTTTTGACTTTGTCCAAGTATGTATAACTTTATCAACAGGGTTGGATGGCAAATAAACTTTACGGTAGATGTTATTGTCTCCACTGTTTCCTATTATGTGGTCCAGTTGAGCTTAGCATCTGCTTCATTTTTAGATTCATGCCCCAAAATGAGCTGGCAAAACAGATGAACGGCATGGATATAAAGCATATACATCACTGTGGCACTACAGCACCGAATACATCATCACTACACCTAATCCACGTCAATGGCATCCAACTACGAATCAGATGCTAACCTACTTAGATAAAGACACAGCAGCGACAGGCGTCTATCAAAAATGAAGCTGGCCAAGCTTACTCAACCAAATAGCTTTCAGGCATGCTTTTGCCCACATCACATTCATCTCCTACCATGTCCTGGTGGGGCTATAACAAAATACGCATCCCTAGGCATCAGTTGAGACACCAAAACGCTGATCGTTCCAAACCTAGTGGACTACACCGCATAAAATATAAGTTTTAGGAGTACGCATTGCTCCCGAGGTCTGTCCAACTGACCAGAGTATTGGATGAGGCTGATTCTTTGTATGTACAATGAATCTGAGGAGGAGCAATAGATGTACGGTTTAGATTCCACGTACACAACATGACAAGTGGACCCCACGCAGCTCGAACTGCCTTGTGTTGGCACGCATGTGTTTATTTCCACTTAATTATTGCAATCCAATTCGACACGCCGGCCAAGCGTACCCAAAGTAAATGCATCCGAGTGAAAATTCTACAGCCTTTCTTAACCGGTAGAGATGTCTCCCGTTAGAAATGCATGATCAATGCAGTTTTTGCGTAACAATCCATCTACCACCGAACAAATTGTTACTATCGAAATCGGATTGTGAACGGAGTAACACGGTAGGCTTTTATTGTACAGGGTAAACTCTATTGGGCCTACCTTGAATGTATGTGGTTTATAGGATCCTTCCATCTATATTTTTGGCTCATTTTAGTGATTGAGCTTAAAATTGAAGCATATCCAACTCTCAAGTAGACCATATCACACGAAACCATAAGAATAATGATTTCCACAGTTGAAACCTTCCTAGGCATCACAGAGATGTTTATTTGTATCCAACCTATTGACGAGATCTAGAATTGTATACAAGTCAACCTGAGTTTATCTTGGTACAACTCAGCTACTATCTGACACCAGTTAGAACGCAGCTCAGCTTAGTCCTCAAGTTTGACTAGCCAACTCAGCTCAGATCATTTCAATCAGTAGCTCGGCTAGTTATAGATGAGTTCAAGCATATGCGATATTTTCTCAAACATATACAGTACATATTCAATTTTTCACGGAATGCAAAATAGTAACGATAGTTTACAAATATTTCATTAAACACTTGCGGGCATCATCAAAATTAAGATACAAGGCAATTTTATAATATAAAGATTTTTTTGTAGCAATTTATTTCGTTTCCATTCTTTTCTCACCACCAGTCGATCCTACAAAGAGTGTATGCACCCAAAATTCATCAAACACTCAGCATAGAACATCAATATCAAAATAATCAAGTCATCAAGATGATTCGATCCAATTTGATTCAAGTCGAGGTTCGATTTGAATTGAGTCGAGCTCGGGCAAGCTTGAAATTTTTTCGAATTCCAAAATCCAACTCCGCTCAGTGTGAATCCAATTTTAAGCCGAGCTTTTCCAAGTTAAGTCAAGCAAGCTAACCTAGCTAACTCAACTCATTTGCAGCTCTAATGAGATCAGAAAGACATGAATGAAGGAAAAACACAAATATCAACTTAATCCAAAACTTTTCTATCCTCCGAGAAATTTTTAACAGACGTTCAATTCATACTGTTTCATGTGATGTGGTCCACTTGAGCTTTAGATATTCTTTATTTTTTTACCCAATTCCAAAAATTATTTGGTAAAATAGATGGACAGAGCAAATAAAACACATAAATCACAGTGGCCTAAGTTACTCAGTACTTACTATCACCACCAGTGGGGCCATGCATGATCAGCTGATAGCTCGCCTGCTGTTCTGTCCACATGCAGCTCATGTGCCAATCAGTTGGCGCGTATCGTTTGATAACATACGGCTTGTTTACGAGCCAAGATATCACATGCATACGACTTCCAGCCTAACATGCAATCCATCTCATTTCTCACGTGTTACACCCGTGAGAAGTCGATCTCCAAGGTCAAATTCAGCCTGTTTGGGGAAAAAGTCCGGCTGAAGTATATTGAATGGACCATCGTAGTTTCCATGTAAGATAGCCCTCCTGATGAGGCAACTTGATTTTCAGGCCATGTGCTACCTTTTACATCACTCGGGTTAGCTAGGGGTCGCCCATGATCTGAAAGTAATTGATAAGCTAACTTTGAATAGGTTGTAGGTGAAAGTTGTTAGTGAATCATTATTTAAGTTTTTCTTCCATGTATATAATTTTTTTATTTAACTCCTTTGTATATAGAATTTTTGAATTTATTTCCATACATATGTTACACATCTTTATAAAAAATTTATCGAGACTAAAACAATATACATAAAAAAATTAATTGAGAATTCTTTAATATTTCTCATGTTGGTCGTGTTATTAACAATTATTTTTTATTGCGTAGTTAGAATTTTAACCACAAAAAGAGAACTAATCGCTCCTAAGCTTAAACAAAAAATGAGAATTACAGTAGGATAGTTGATTGTAAATAAGATTTTGTGTAGTCTACTTCAATTAATTCAGGTGAGGACAAGATGAGATGAGACAATTAATCACACATGAAGCTATGGTAAGATGACAAGCCTGCCATATCTTTTTGGCTAACATGCCACTTGTGTTAAGGATATATGTACCATGCAAATAGTGGGTCCCACTATGAAAATCACGTGTCAAGA
This sequence comes from Magnolia kwangsiensis, assembly GCA_037074715.1. Classification (NCBI taxonomy): domain Eukaryota; kingdom Viridiplantae; phylum Streptophyta; class Magnoliopsida; order Magnoliales; family Magnoliaceae; genus Magnolia; species Magnolia kwangsiensis. Next base: position 20,473,522 of record CM073582.1, read on the forward strand.
AAATCAATATGGTCCACTCATTGACGAGCCACATGTACATACTGAGTTAGAACAGCATGTCAGTTGATTGGAGCTATGACAAGATACCTTGACACGCCTGCATATCTTTTTCGCTAACATGCCACTTGTGTTAAGGATATATGTTCCATGCAAATAGTGGGTCCCACTATGAAAATCACATGTCTGGTAAATCAATATGGTCCACTCATTGGTGAGCCACAGCATGTTAGTTGATTGGAGCAGTGTAGCCTAACCTGATCGGCAAACCAACCTGATTCTTATTCTAGTCAGGGCCTCTGATGGGGCCTTTTGTTTGCATGATAGTCATATCTTGCACAGTCAAATGTTGAAGTCAAATGTTGAGTGGAAACTTAAAGGAGGCCCGCCTTACCATAGAGGGAAATGGATTAGATGTTAACATTACCATGGGGCCCACCTTGATGATTTTTTTTTCATATATCCATGCCATTCATCCGTTGTCCGACCTCATTTTATATATGGTCCCAAAAATTAAGTAGATCCAAATTTCAGGTGGACCGCACCACAAGAAACATTGGTGATCGAATGCCCACAATTAAGAAATTCCTAGGGCCCACTGAGATGTCTGTTTACCATCCAAGCTGTTGATAAGGTCAACTAGACCTGGATGGAGAGAAAATAAAAAGGCCTACAAAAAGTTTTTAATGGTCACTCACCACTGTTTCCAATGGTGTGGTCCACTTGAGATTTGGATATGCTTAAGTTTTAGGATCACATTCTAAAACAAGCTAAAAAAACAAATGAATGGCATGGATATACAACACATTCATCAACGTGAGCCTCACACAGTAAGGGTAACATCTAATCCAGTACCCATATGTAGATAGAAAAGCGCTTTGTGTTAAGTGTTAAGAGGGGAAGAGAAGTGATTGTAAAAGGGGAGCGGTTAAATACTCTGGCATCATAGATGATGTTCAGGCACTTTGGAATATTTGTTATTGCATATATTAATTCAATTAAATTGAGTAAGTAGTAGGACCCATCTTCGATAAGTCATCATTCCACGCTAACATTAGCCATTTGTTTGTTGGATTTAGCTCCTTGGATTGCTTTCATTTTGGCTGTTTCATTAAGCAATCAATCAATTGGTTGAATGAATATACCTTTTTTTAGAACCATCCTCCAAAGTAGTCCGCTTATTTCGAGCTAATTATTTCCTATGTTTGCAATTTTTTTTATGCTTGTGTACCATCCATCATAAAACTTTATAGAACAGTAAGGGGATGTTTGAATTTTATTTCCTTAAATAAACACATGGAAAATAAGTAATAATTATTTGGCACTCCCCATGCAGATTTTAAAAAAAAAAAAAACCCTGTGACCCAAAATTGAAACCTTTGAGAAAAAAAAAGTGTGACCCACCATGATATATGTGGCTTATCCACACCGTCCATTCATTTTGCGAGCAGATTTTAAGGTAACTTCCCAAAATGAGGAAGATCTAATATTCAAGTGGACTACACATGTTTCAATGGGAATTGAATGCTTACCATTGAAAACTTTGTTCGGGCAGAAAGTTTTGCATTAAGCTGATATTTGTGCTTTCCCATAATCCGTGTTTGTGTGACTTTATAAATAGGTTAGCTGGCAAATAAACATAAATGTGGACCTTGGGAAGGAATTCGCTTTCAAAAGTGGATTTTTTAGCATTATTGTTTCTTTTGGTATGGTCCACTTGAGAGTTAGATCTACCTCATTTTTCAGCACATGCCCTAAAATAAGTTACATGGATCATGATGGCCCCCACATATTTAAGTCGGTCCTTCTTGGACCCACTTTTAAGGTGGAAATATAGACATAATACCAAACAAGAGTAATGCCAACTAAGCAGCTCAATATCTCCAGACTGTTAGTACTCAAGTTGATAGTGACCCAGCACTACTAGGGAAATAACCATGCTCCAGCCATAAAGGTTCTTACCAACCCCAAGCTTTTGTGCACGCCAAAGATAGTGGCACGATGGTAAGAGATCCAATCCATCCGAGCCTTGCCTAGCACAATAGTATGAGATTCAATCCATTCATTAGAGACATGCTGGTGTGTGAGTACTGCTCTTTGTCGGTAGTCAAGCCGGTTGACTTTTAAAGTGGGAACAATTTATTCCAATACATGTAAAGTAACGAGAACTTGTGTAAATTTTTTTTAACCGTCCAACTGCTTCTAAAATCATGGCCCACCTGCTTAATGGACTAGATTCATGAAATTTTCATGCAATAACAAAATGCAAACCCACCTATTGGATGGCTTCGATATTGCACATGTACATTGCTCCAAGACACATAGTGACACGAGCATGAGCTGCAATGAAGACAGTTTTATCATCCTTAGAGGCAGGTCTCACTTGTAAATCACACGGGTTTGGCCCCAGGCAGTATTTTCGGTGGATTTTGATATGTTGAAATTTTGGTTTTGAAAAAAATAAAATATTTGAAATTTTTATTTTTTCACTAAAATAGTATCAAAAATTTCAAATAAAAATTGCAGTATTTCTTTAGTTCTATTTTGCAAATGAAAAAAGATATTTTGTATTTTATATGTGGAGGTATGTGTAGTATTCTTATTAAGAGATTTGGAAGCTGAGATACTCGGGTTATGCGTGCACTCACACACGACGTATGTGAGGGCATAGGCAATGTAGTTGTAATAGTGCTAGATGGCGCACTTTGCACTTTGTGCATCGAAACAATCAGCCATTTTGAGAACGGCTAGCATCCTTAAAAGCTAGCTACAATGGTTCAAAAATGGGATAGGCTTTGATGATTCAACGATCTAAAATGTCCCAAATTTAATATCACTAGTCAAAAATGTTTTATTAACATTTTGAACCATAGATGACCACCAAACAACGATCCACTCTTCTGGTGCCTAAATAAATTGGACCATTCCAGTTCAAAAACAAATCAACTCCAATAAATCACATCTAAACCATTAGATATCACCAAAAACTTTCTTCTTTCAAGAATATAGTTAGACGACTGCTATTCCAGTCTACCAAGCGATCAACTACATTGAAAAAGTTCTTAAGTAAAATATACCATTTGTAATTGACGCAAGCAGGATCTAAATATCAGGCTTATATTATCGTTGAAGCAATTTTCCTATAACCCATCAACAATTGATAAGAGGGCAAATCATGCTTTAAGAACGATATATTCATACATGATTCAGCCTATTATTAAAAAGAAATAATTTTTTCTTAAAATTTTTATTTTTTGATTTTCCGACATATTTCACAACATAATATCCATTACATTTGTGGCCCTCAAATTGATGCATGTGTTTTATCCCTGTGGCCCATTTATATTCATCCTTTACACCTAACACTCGAGTTATATCATGTGTACAGGCGATTACCTATATCAGCTGTGAATCTGATATATTGATTACAATTCCATGGTTCACCCAACAAGGGCTAAGCAACACGGTCTTTTTCCTAAGGAAGAATATACGGAAAGATTAGATGGTTAAAATACCATGGTATCTACGCATGTACAATCATTGTGCAATAATAATGGTAATCTCATCTAATGCAATTTTATACCATTTAATTCCGGGACCAAGCAGGCCCTAAACACAGTGTATTTTGATTTGAAAGCACAAGTACAGATGGGGTACTACCCGTGGATATGGGCTGCAATAATAAATGCAATAACCATCCATACTCGGACGCATGTTTTAGGCCTGAAACTTGGGTTTGTGCCAAGCTCAACTGGATTGCCGGACTTCAGGTCGATTTGTGTGATCCTCGGGGTTGGAAAACTCCAAATGTTGGGTTAGGTCTACTTGGGAATAACCACAGGTATTTGGGTTGAATAGAGATTAGTTAGATAAGTTACAGGTCGAGACCTTAGGTTAGAATTCAAGTTATGTTGGTGTAGGGTTGGCTCTAGATAATTTGGATTATGTTTTGAGTTGGGTTGAAATTCAGGTTGGGTTAGGCTGCAGTGTGGATCATTTTGAATTCAAATCATGCTTGGAGGGAACCTCCACCCATCTCAATCAGAACCAACCGAACTTGACCTGACAATACCCACCCAACTGATCCAACTTGGCTCTGACTTGACCTGACCCAACCCACCCAAGTTGCACCCTTAATACAATCGTGTACGCATGTACATGACTTGGTCTAAAACTATTATTCAGTGCATGGTTAGAGCACATGAATTTAGCAATGTTCCACGTTCAAATGTCCCTGGATGTTCTACGTACATGAATATGTTAGTCAAGCAAAACACTGCATTTCATTTATATTATAAAGTTATATGTTGTTGAAGAAGGTAAAACATGAAGTGATCTTAACTTATCCCAACATGTGTATAAAACCAACATGTGTTGAAATATTCATGTTAATATATAGTACTTACTCAAGCATATGTATTAGAGTAATACACTGGGCTTCGATGATCCCACGTGCTAGTGTGGGGCATTATCTAAGCCGTCTATCAGGGCACTGATGCCTAGATGCTCCAATCAATGAATCAATGGCTCTGATTGCATTTAGAGAACAATATGGTGTTGAAATTATTGGCCTCTCATTCATTTTTATATTGTGGCTCACTTGATAAATGGAGAATCTGATTGTTGGGCTAAGGAATCTATGTATCAGGGCCCACCTGATGGACGGATTGGATTTCAAGTCCCTGTTCTACGTTGGAGCATGCGGAGGTGTGTATAGGAGTTGGGCTATACAAGCGCTGTGGATTATCAGGCCTCCATGTGATGGAGAGGTTTGCTAATCCCATACGGCGCCCTCAACATGCGCTGACGTTCGTGGGATGAACCATCCATATCATGGGTCCCTCATTGTCATGTCACTGTCCAAAGATGCAGAGTTCGGCAACTAGAAGAAAATGGGCTAAGTCTTTCTTTGCCGTTCATTTCTTTCTAACTGGACGGCCAGATCATCTAAGTATGGGACCTATCCCTCTGATATCTTGGATCTTGCACACGTGTTCCACCTCATAACATGAGGTGGCGTGTAGCGGGCTGCCTTAGGCACTGAAGATGAAGTTTACACACGTGCCAATGTGCTGCACGTGTTTGTTGGGGCCACCTTTACTTTCCGCTGCCCAAAAATCAGTCCTTCACTCACTTGTCAGGTGGGGCACTTGAACAATAGTCTTTGTTTAGCAACAGAAGGACCAACGGTCAAGAAGCCATCTCGAGCCTCTCCAACCTGATGATGGGAGTTCTGGATCTCACACGGATGCCACGTTGGCACGTGTGCAACGCACTGCATCCCTATCCTACCCACTACTCTTCCTCTGTCTATGACGGTTCAAACTTATAGATCTCTTACCTATTTGGTAACTAAGTATATCATCGGGGACAATTAGCCATTTACTCTAAAAGCCTGAATTAATGGGCAGAGATTTAATAGTCAGAGGTGAATTAATCATTTTATTTCATGGCTCCTTCCCCACATCGCATAGGTTAGGAGCTTGGCCAAACCTCCTCATGGGCCTCACTTTACATGAGTTCTACTTCAGACGGGACACTCACTCTGAGTGTATCCCTGCATCTCACATACTACCCCACTTTGAGTCTACTGTGAAAGTGGCTGTGCATTACATATCCCAAAATTACATTGAGAAATTAATTGTAACAATCTCATATCACCCCTAGAATTTTGACATCTCATTGTTCTACTTTCAAACATCCATTTGACGCCCACCACTTGGATGGTCAGGAAATTAATATTGCTTTATAACTTTGATTTTATATAAATAATACATAATTCATTTTTAACTGTCCACATTGAGATGCATTATCCAAAATATATACTAATTTGATTACATAAGAAAAAGACAACATTACTACTACTAAATCTTGAATTACAAGATAATCGAAAATCAGAATTTAGGAATGTCAAAATAATATGAGTTTTGGAATGCTACCCTTCTATAGTGGGTCCCACGAATTAGACAGTTAAATTTGAATTAGTGCAACCTACACCCTCATAGGAATATTTAATAATAACAATACTCCTTTGGCAGAATGTGATTAACATACTCAAACACTGGGAAACTACAAATCATGGACAAGTATTTCAAAGTCGTGTTTGGATGCATCATGAGCTAAAAATTAAGCTTGATTATTTAAAATATGGGATTTTGTAGAAATCCATTTGGGAGTTAAAAAGAAGAAAAAAGAAATCTTATATTCTTATTTCAACGGACAAGTACCAATAAAGACGCCTATTATACTTGTTTTGCAAAATTTATATCTAAACAATTTATTTATTAGTTCATCGGCATATGTTAAGATGTGATTGGAAGCTAATTGTGTACTAAGCATGCTTAACGAATCGAGTAAAATATGTGGAGCCTACCATGATGTATATATCTTATCCATGTTGTTCATGATGGGATTTCCTTCCAGGCTTGACCGGTCGTGAGCCTCACTCGACCGGTCGTGAGCCTCACTCGACCGGTCGAGAGTAGTGCTCGACTCAAAGTCCAGCGACTTTGAGTTTACTTTTTCCGTGGTGCTCAACCAATTGAGGAAGGTGCTCGACTGGTTGAGTGGGCCGCTCGACCGGTCGAAGACTCTTTTAAACCAGTCGAGCTAACGCAGATTTGAATCCCGATCTTGTGCGGACTGCGAAAATTTGAGGCAATTTTCGCTATAGTGCGGAAGGAAATTGTTTAAACTATAAATACATAAATAGATGAACGGAGTAGATAAAACACATAAATCACATTAGCCTAAGTTACTCAGTACTTACTATCACCACTAGTGGGGCCATGCATGATCAGCCTCGCCTGCTGTTCCGTCCACGTGCGGTTCATGTGCCAAACAGTTGGCATGTATCGTTTGATAACGTACGGCTTGTTTACTGATGTAAAGCGGGTCGCGGACAGTTTCATGGTCAAGATGGATCAGAAAAGGCTAGGTTGACAACAGAAGTGATTCGGACCGTCGGACCTCGGATCGGGCGTATCTCGCAATCCGGAATGAGTTATTTGACGTAAAATATATGATTTTGGGGTAGAACGAGCTACTTTAGCCAACCAACCCGGTTATGCCGGGTTGCGCGACCTGAATTTGCGAAAAATCCTGGATCGGTGGTCGTTTCCATATTTTATTTTCGTTTTTATTATAAATAATAAGTTTTAGTTTGATTATAACTCTTCATCCGTTGGGCTTTAGGAGTTGTGTCCAACATGAAAATTGCTTAGAATAATTAGGAGAATGGTTTGGTGAAGCCAAATAGGACACTTACTATTTTTGGCCGAAAACCTTGCGCACTAGCAGACATCACGACCATCTATAAATAGTAAGTTTACTATTTATAATAAGTCGGGGATTCTAGGAGTTTTAGTTGTAGTTTGATTCTGATTTCTTTTTTATTGCTTGGTACCATTATTTAAAGGGTTGTGAACTCATTTTTATTCATTCATTAATCAATTTTGAATTTTATTAGAATTTATTTTTATTCTCTTGCTTTCTTCCCTCGTAGATTTGAGAAGTCTCTGTGAGGAGTCCAGAGAAGTTCCATGGATTCAGAGTAGTTATCCTTGAGGAAGACGGTGATCGACCTCATCACGTTCATCCCTGCATCATTTACGAGCCAAGATATCATATGTATACAACTTCCAGCCTAACATGCAATCCATCTCATTTCTCATGTGTTACACGCGTGAGAAGTCCAATTCCAAGGTCAAATCAGCCTATCGGGAGGAAAAAGTCAAGTTGGTCCACTCATCGAATGGACCGCTGAAGTTTATTGAATGGACCATCATAGTTTCAATGTAAGATAGCCCTCCTGATGAGGCAACTTGATTTTCTAGCTATGTGCTGCCTTTTACATCACTCGGGTTAGCTAGGGGTCAAACATGATCCGAAAGTGATTAATAAGCTAACCTTGAATAGGTTGTAGGGGAAAGTTGTTAGTGTATCATTATTTAAGTTTTTCTTCCATGTATATAGATTTTTGATTTTTTTATTTAATTCCTTTGTATATATAAAAGAATTTTTGAATTTACTTCCATACACATGTTACACATCTTTATAAAAATTTTATTGAGACTAAAACGATATTCATAAAAAATTATTGGATAATTCTTTAATATTTCTCACGCTGTTAGTGTTATTAACAATTTTTTTTTATTGCGTAGTTAGAATTTTAACCAAAGAGAACTACTCGCTCCTAAGCTTAAACAAAAAATGAGAGTTACGTTAGGTGGATATTTGATGTGAAACTTTTACCACAACTTTTATCAGGATAGTCGATTGTAAAATAAGATTCGTTTAGTCGACTCTAATTAATTCGAGTGAGGACAAAAAGAGATGACGATGCATGATGACAATTAATCAAACATGAAGCTATGGAAAGATGACTTGGCACACGTGCCATGTCTTTTTAGCTAACATGCCACTTGTGTTAAGGATATATGTACAATGCAAATAGTGGGTCCCACTATGAAAATCACTTGTCTAGAAAATCAATATGATCCACTTATTGGCGAGCCACATGTACATGCTGAGTTACACCTGCATGTTAGTTGATTGGAACTATGGCAAGATACCTTGACATGCCTGCCATATCTTTTTCGCTAACATGCCACTTGTGTTAAGGATATATGTACCATGCAAATAGTGGGTCCCACTATGAAAATCACATGTCTAGAAAATCAGTATGGTCGACTCATTGGTGAGCCACATGTACATGCTGAGTTAAATCACCAGCATGTTAGTTGATCGGAACTATGGCAAGATACCTTGACACGCCTGCCATATCTTCTTTTTCACTAACATGCCACTTGTGTGAAGGATATATGTACCATACAAATAGTGGGTCCCGCTATGAAAATCACATGTCTAGAAAATCAATATGGTCCACTCATTGGTGAGCCACATGTACATGCATGCTGAGTTAGACCAGCATGTTAGTTGATTGGAGCAGTGTAGCCTAACCTGATCAGCAAACCAATTAACCTGATTCTTATTCTAGTTAGGGCCTATGATGGGGCCTTTTGTTTGCATGATAGTCATTTCTGGCAGTCACATGTTGAGAGGAAAGATAAAGGAGGCCCGCCTTACCATGGAAGGAAATGGATTAGATTTTACCCTTACCATGGGACCTACCTTGATATTTTTTTCATATATCCATGCCATCCATCCATTTTCCAACCTACATGGTCCCAAAAATTAAGTAGATCCAAATTCCAGGTGGACCGCACCACAAGAAACAGTGGTGATCGAATGCCCACCATTAAGAAATTCCTAGCGCCCACTAAGATGTTTATTTACCATCCAAGCTGTTGATAAGGTCAATTAGACCTGGATGGAGAGAAAACAAAAAGGCCTACAAAAAGTTTTTAATGGTCATTCACCACTGTTTCCAATGGTGTGGTCCACTTGAGATTTGGATATGCTTAAGTTTTAGGATCACATTTTAAAACAAGCTTTAAAAAAATGAACGGCATGGATATACAACACATTCATCACGGCGAGCCTCACACAGTAAGTGTAACATCTCATCCAGTGCCCATATGGAGATAGAAAGGCACATTGTGTTAAGTGTTAAGCCGGGGGGGGGGGGGAAGAGAAGTGATTGTAAAAAGGGAGCGGTTAAATACTCTGACATCATGGATGATGCTCAGGCACTTGAATTGTAATTGCATATATTAATTCAATTAAATTGAGTAAGTAGCAGGACCCATCTTCAATAAGTCATCATTCCACGTTAACATTAGCCATTTGTTTGTTGGATTTAGCTCCTTGGATTGCTTTCATTTTGACTGTTCATTTAGCAATCAATCAATAATGAATATACCTTTTTTTAGAACTATCCTCCAAAGTAGTCCGCTTATTTCGACTAATTATATCCCATGTTTGCCATTTTTTATGCTTGTGTACCATCCATAATGAAACTTTAGAAAACATTAAGTGCATGTTTGATTTTTATTTCCTTACATAAATACATGGAAAAAAATTAATAATTATTTGGCACTTCCCGTGCAGATTTTTTCAAACCCAAATTGAAACCCTTGAGAAAAAAAGTGTGACCGACCATGATATATGTGGCTTATCCACACTGTCCATCCGTTCTGCCAGCAGATTTAAGGTATCTTTCCAAATTGAGGAAGATCTAATATCCAAGTGGACCACACCACATATTACAAGGGGAATTGAACGCCTGCCTACCATTGAAAACTTTGTTGGGGCACAAAAGTTTTGGATTAAGCTGAAATTTGTGTTTTCCCTTTATCCGTGTTTGTGTGACTTTATGAATATGTTCACTGGCAAATAAACAACAATGTGGGCCTTGAGAAGGAAATCACTTTCAAAAGTGGATATTTTAGTATTTTTGTTTCTTTTGGTGTGGTCCACTGAAGTGTTAGATCTGCCTCATTTTTTAGCTCATGCCCTAACATAAGTTATACGGATCATGATGGCCCCACATATTTAAGTGGGTCCTTCTTGGACCCACTTTTAAGGTGGAAATACAAACATAATACCAAACAAGAGTAATTCCAACTAAGCAGCTCAATATCTCCGGACTGTTATAGTACTCAAATTGATAGAGACCCAGCACTACTAGGGAAATGACCGTGATCCAGCCATAAAGATTCTTACCAACCCCCAGCTTATGTGGACCCCAAATATAGCGGCACGATGGTTTGAGATCCAATCCATCCGAGCCAGCCTGGCACAATAGTATGAGATTCAATCCATTCATTTGAGACGTGCGGGTGTGTGACTGCTCTTGGTCGGTAGTCAAGCCGGTTGACCTTCTAAGTGGGAACAATTTATTCCTATCCGTGTTAAGTAACAAGAACTTGGGTCCTTACTCTTGCTCGGGTGGTAGACTCTCAAGAGTTTCAACTCCCAATCAAGGGTTCGAGTGCCCATACGTGGTGAAATTCCACTAGCGTGAGTACGTGGGGCGTGTGTGCGTGTTTAAAAAAAAAAAAAAAAAAAAAAAAAAAAAAACCAGTAACAAGAAGCTGTGTAAAAAATTTTAACCGTCCAACTGCTTCTAAAATCATGCCCTGCTGAATGGACTAGATTCATGAAATTTTTGAGCAATAAGAAAATGGGCAAACCCAGCTAATGGATGGCTTGGATATTGCACATGTACATCACTCCAAGACACATGGTGACATGTGCATGAGCTGCATTGTAGACAGTTTTATCATCCTTAGAGGCAGGTCTCACTTATAAAGCACATGGGTTTGGCCCCATGCAGCATTTCAGCTGGATTTTAATCTGGTGAAAATATGGTTTTGGAAAACTAAAATATTTAAAAATGTTATTTTTTGGCTAAAACGATGTCAAATTTTTCAAATAAAAATTACAAATTTTCTTTAGTGTCACGTCAAAAATGAAAAAAGTTATGTTGTACTTTATATGTGGAAGTATGTGTAGTATTCTTATTTGAAGATTTAAAGGCTGAGATACTCGGGTTGCGCGTGCACTCACGCATAACGTTCGTGCGGGCATGGGTAGTTTGGTTGTAATAGCACTAGATGATGCACTTTACACTTTGTGCACTAAAATGATTAGCCATTTGGAGAATAGCTAGCAGCCTTAAAAGCTACAATGTTTTGAAAATGGGACGAGTTCTGATGATCCAACAATTTGAAACGCCCTGAATTTAATATCAACGGTCATAAACATTTTATAAACGTTCTGAACCATTGATGACCACAAACAATAGTATACTCCTCTGGTGCCTAAATAAATTACGTCATTCCGATCTAAAAACAAATCAACTCCAACAAATTACATCTAAACCATCAGATCTCACCAAAAACTTTCTTCTTTTAAGAATATAGTTAGACAATTGTTAATCCAGTCTGTCGAGCAATCAACTGCGTTGAAAAAGTTCCTAAGTAGACCATTTGTGATTGATACAAGCAAGATCTAAATAGAAAGCTTGTCTTATCGTAAAAGCAATTCGCATATAACCCATCGACAATTGATAAGGGGGCGAATCACGCTTTAAAGACGACACATTTATACATGATTCAACCTAGTGTTAAAAAGAAATAATTTTTTCTTTAATTTTTATTTTTCAATTTTCCAACATATTTCATAGCATGATATCCATTACATTTATGGCCCCCATATTGATGCACGTATTTTATCCATGCAGTCCTTTTATATGCATCCTTTACACCTAACATTCGAGTTACCTGTGTACCAACGATTACCTATATCAGTTGTGAATCCGATCTATTAATTACAATTCCATGGTTCATCAAAAAAGGGCCAAGCTAAACAGGTTGTTTTTGCCAAAGGAAGAATAAGATCCCAACCTAAAGATTGGATGGTCAAAATAGAATTTCAACGCATGCAATCATCGTGCAACAATAATGATAATCTCATCCAATGCAATTTTATACCATTTAATCCCATGACCAAACAGGCCCTAAACACATTGTATTTTGAGACAGCACTAGTACAAAAGGAGTGCTAACTGAGGATGTATATGCATTGTAATGATAAATGCGATCACCATCCATGCTTTTACGGATGTATTAGGTCTGCAACTTGGTTTTGTGTCAACTTCAACTAGAGCGTCGCTCTTTCCTTTAATTAAAATTAATTAATTTTTTATTTTATTTTATTTTTAAAAAAAGGACCCTCAACTAGAGCGCGTGACTTCACGTCGATTTGTGTGATCCTCAGGGCTGGAAAACTCCAAATGTTGGGTTAGGCGTACTTGGGAATCAATAACCACATGTATATGGGTTGGATTGAGATTGGTTATATAAGTTACAGGTTGAGACCTTAGGTTAGAATTCAAGTTATGTTGGTGTAGGGTTGGCTGTGGATAATTTGGATTATGTTCAAGTTGGGTTGAAATTCAGGTTGGGTTAGGTTGCAGCGTGGATCATTTTGAATTTGAATCATATTTGGATGGAACCTCAACCCATCTCAATCAGAACCAACCGAACTTGACGTGACCAGACCCACCCAACTAACCCAACTTGATTCTGACTCGTCCTGACCCAACCCACCCAAGTTGCACCCTTAATACAACCACGTACGCATGTACGTACATGACTTAGTCTAAAACTATTATTCGGTGCATGGTTAGAGCACATGAATTTAGCAATGTTCCACGTTCAGTGTCCCTGGACATTCTACATACATGAATATGTTAGTCAAGCAAGACAGTACTGCATTTTCATTTATATTACAAAGTTATATGTTGTTGAAGAATGTAAAACATGAAGTATTCTTAACTTATCCCAACATGTGTATAAAACCTGTTAGAATATTGTGTGATTTTGTTACCATACTTTGTGTGATCTTATTATATTAGATTGTAAATCTCCAGCTATGTAATATTCTCTCTAACTATGTAATATCCTATATTTAGTACCTAGTATCTTTCTTACAACTATACATATTTACTATCAATATGTTGTAATCATACTATAAAGAGGGTGTTCTTCCTTCAATACAATACACATTGAAATACAGAATTTCTACAACACTTGTTCACTCTCCAAGTGCAGGGTTGTGATGTAGTAATAACTCGGTAAGACCGAGGTCGAATCCCAAGGGACTGAAACTTGTACATTATCTAAAACTAACTAGAACTAGAACTAGGCTAAGATGAAATCTAAACTGAGTGTAATTTGAGGAATAATTGTGAAAATAGTAATCTAAAATTTATAGAAATCAGAGGAAAGGAAACTAGGGATTCAGAGGATCCACTTGTAGAGATCAGAGAGATCTTATGCCTGTATCAAAATTCATGGAAATTAACCAAACTGTCATTGATATAGTTTTCAAGAGATGAAAGGTATATGAATTAGAGTGGATTCCATCACCAAACCATACCCAAAAGACTATGGCAAACAACGGAATTAGACTAATTACCAACCTATCACATGTATGAAGGTTAGGAAGGATACCGACATCCGACCATGCCCAGGAGACGATGGTGAACAACAGGACTTCCTGACGTCATAAACATAAAAAGGAAAAGGACATGCTCAAAGCCATTGCAGACCCATTGTAATTTCAGTCGCAACAGACCATTAAAAAACCTAAAAGCATTCCCTTAAAATCAAATTAAAATCAACATTAATTCAAAAATTAAAATTAATTTAAAAGCATAAAATAAAATCTCTCATCCCACTACAAGCTTCACCTCTTAGCCCTAGATAAGAAGATTTAGCCAAACATGAATATGGTGAAGCTAAAATCTCTCAAAAAGAAAGCATAAAGGAAGAAAGAAAGAAAAAGAATTAAAGAAAAAGGAAAAAGAATTGTTGAGGCCTTCCCCTGTCTCTCTCCCTTCCACGTCCAACGTTCAAGCCAAGCTCCTCCCTTTTCTCTCTCTGTTCTTCTCTCTTTATAGACTGCTAAGGGCGATGGCGAGCTGTCCTTGCTGGAGTCGGTGGACAAAGGACGCTTTCGCAGCAAGGTGCTTTTAGAAACTCCTTTACGCACGCCAAACTGCGCACCCTGCTCTGCAGCCATGTTTGAACCAAGATTGAGAGGAGAGATCGCCTCATCTAAGTAATCTGACTTCATGGTGATGGTCACGGACCCATATTGATGATTTTGAACGGTTTGGATTGCTGATCCGATCACAATCTTGACCGTGGAATGGCCCGGAAGTCCCGATTTTTCCTACACGGACGCCTGCGTAAACCCCTTAAAAACTGACATTGTGTTAACTATGTGACCCACATGCCTTGGTTTTTGAGGAATCAGGTCCGTTCATTGAATTTCCCTCGAAAAACCAATCAGGTTTAGTCTATTTTGGCTCAGATTCGGTGTGTCCCACAGGACTTGTGCTTCCACCGTTCGTCCTATGTTTGGACAGTTCAGATCCGATCTCTACTGTCTTTCGCAATTTCACTACCTAGGTGAAAGTCTTGGCCACTTCCCGGAGCAAATGAACGGCTTAGATCCTTGAAATAGACGATGAGTGGGGCCCACTATTCAAATCAGCGTCTAGTTCTCGCGAACACTGGTTTGAATGGGGAGATGAAAGCTTAGAGTCGGTCGGCCTTTGCTGTCCCATTTTGGCTGACATAGTGCACAGCCGGTGAACATGAGTGTGGTGCACACACTGTAAGTGGGGCCCACTGAAGTGTTGTTTCAGTAAATCCAAACCATCCATTCGTTGTGTCATCCCGTTTAAAGGGTTGAGACCAAAGTTGAAGCATATTCAGGTATCAGGTGGGCCTAAAATCGATGGTTTATGGGCTGATCTGTCCATTGGGCCACTTATACAATGATCCAATGGCTGAAATTTGACATGTACGGTTAATTTATAATCTTCAGGCCATGTATGGAGTTTTGAGCTGAACAGATGACGGGAACCCAGTGATCTTGCATTCTGCATGACCTTCTGGCCAGTTAAGCTTCAGTTCCTCAATTTTTACGGATCTCTAGTGTGTAATTTCTTCAATCTTAGTCCCTGGAGTCCGTCCCTTGCCTTTGGTGTCATCAGAGTGTTAATCCATGCTTTAAGCCCCCTTTTTCAGTCCATGCTCATAAAATCACCTTGCAATACAAACACGGTTAAAACGGACCATTAATCAGTATCTTGTTCGTAAATCTAGGCAATAAATGGGGTCTAATATGTAATATTTGACCCTCAACACAACCCCCAACCAGCATTTTGCTAGTCTCGAGCAAAGTATGCGAAAAATAAGTCGAGACTTACAGGACGATTTTCATAAACTCAAGTGATTTCTGCAAAATAATCCGAATACGAAAATTCTAAGATTCATGACAGTTGGGGATTACTTTCTCCTGGACTCAAGCGCTTGGTAGACTTATAATCAAGTTCAAAGTATTAATCCATCAATTAGAATAATTCTAAATATTAAGTTTCATGGGTGGATAGTGTAATCTCAGCCTATCATCATTAAAATTCAATTTATTATTTCATGATAGCATTGGTAACCACAAGAGTATTCAGGACACCTAAAATCCGAACCAAACCTACCTCAGAAATTCCTTCTTTTGATTTTTCTTTAAAAGTAATGCCAAGGATGGGGATCGAATCCTTACCTATAGGGAGCAAACCTATGGTAAAGACCAGTCACCCAATAATTTTTGAATGTTAACCTTGGGGAATCAAACCTTCACCTGTGGGGAGCAAACCTACGGTGAAGGTCATTCGCCCAACCCTGGGTATTTTCTTTTTCTTCGATTCTGCTTTTTTTTTTTTTTTTAATTTAATGATCATAATAAGCAAATTATCCAGGCTAGTTCTTTTCATGCTTAATGATTACCAAGTTAATCCTTCAATATCAAATTGAAATCTTAATGTGGAAACGAGATGTGACATATGCAATCATGACTCAATCAATGTTTAAAACTTCTTATCATGGATTAACAAATCAGACTTAACTGTGAACGCTAACAGATAATTGAATCCACGAGTCATAAATCCAACATCATGAATCTTACAAATCTAAATTAGGGATATCTGTCAAAATCACTTCGAGTTCACAGGAACTTTTAGAAAATTTTAAAAAATTTCACAATTTTTGCTCAAGATTAAGAAGACACTGATTAGGAAACCTAATCTCCCACCCCCAACCAAAAATCTACATTGTCCTCAATGTAAAAGATCTAAACATGTAATGCACATGGGACAACGAAAGTAAATGAGAAGTTATGGGAGGATGGTACCTGGATAACGAATCGAGAGAGATTTTTCAAAAGATCACTGGAAGAGAGCAGGTTAGCACGAGAGAGAAAGAAAAACAAAAATAACAACGAATAAAATCCTACCTATACCACTTTCGCAGATGCTCTCAATTGCATTTAGCGAATGCAACAAGCCTTTAAACCCCTAGGTTACCCCTAATGAATGAGTTGTAGTCTCGTGAGGGTTTGCAGTAATGTTACCCACAAACATTGAACTATCTAACTAAAAAAAATGAAATGGAATAAAATGACTGGGTTGCCTCCCAGGAGCGCTAAATTTACCGTCTTCAGCCAGACAAATAAAGCAACTACCCTAGTCCTATGAAAGCGATAAACCTACCTATACCTCCATCAGACTAGGAGATCAGTCCTGATAAACAGGAGCAATCAGAGGCATGAACATGTCCTCTGAATCAAATGCCTCGACAAATGGCTTTAATCGATGTCCATTAACTTTAAACTCCTTGTCATTATCGGGATTTCTTATCTCGACGGCCCCATGAGGATAAGCAGTGACCACAATGTAAGGGCCGGTCCAACGAGATCGAAGCTTACCCGGAAAGAGATATAGTCGAGAGTCGTACAAAAGGACTTTCTGACCTGGCGTGAATGATTTCCGTATAATATGCTGATCATGAAACGCCTTCATCTTGTCCTTGTAAATTCTCGAGTTCTCATATGCATCGTTTCGAATTTTTTCAAGTTCATTTAATTGAAGTTTGCGTAACGAGCCAGCGTTGTCCAGATTGAAATTTAGATTTTTGATTGCCCAGTATGCTTTATGTTCTAATTCCACAGGAAAGTGACAAGCTTTCCCATAGACAAGTCTAAAGGAAGCTGTTCCAATAGGAGTTTTAAAAGCAGTGCGGTACGCCCATAAGGCATCGGTCAATCGGATTGACCAATCCCTACGGTTAGGGTTAACCATTTTTTTCAGGATATATTTGATCTCTCTATTGAAAATCTCAGCTTGTCCACTTATCTGTGGATGGTATGGGGTGCTCACCTTATGAGAGATACCGTATTTCTTCATTAAACTCTCAAATGGTCTATTACAAAAGTGTGAGCCCCCGTCACTAATGATGGCTCGAGGCGTTCCGAACCGCGACAGGATATTTTCTTTTAAAAATTTAATGACCGTGTGATGGTCATTTTTACGGAACGGAATTGCTTCGACCCATTTAGTGACATAGTCTACAGCGAGCAAAATATACAGATTTCCAAATGATTGGGGGAATGGTCCCATGAAATCAATACCCCAGTAATCAAATGCTTCAATGATAAGGATGGGATTCAAAGGCATTATATTTCGACGAGACGATGCTCCCAATTTTTGACAACGCTCACAAGCTTTGTAAAACTCATGAGTGTCCCTGAATATAATGGGCCAGTAAAAGCCACACTATAGAATCTTGGCCGTGGTCTTTTTAGCAGAAAAGTGACCACCACAGGCCTGTGAGTGACAGAAGGAGATGACACTTGATGCTCATCGTCTGGCACACACCTCCTTAAGATTTGGTCTGGGCAATGTTTAAACAAATATGGATCGTCTCAGAAAAAGTTACGCACCTTGGTAAAGAATTTCTTCTTATCTTGCGATGTCCAATGTGTCGGTCTCAAACCTGTAGTAAGATAATTAGCAATATCAGCGAACCTAGGTGAATGGGAGACTCTAAACAGTTGTTCATCAAGGAACATATCATTAATATGAGTCGCCTCAAGGGAATCAGAGGTATTAAGGCGAGAAAGGTGATCGGCCACTACGTTCTCTACTCCCTTTGTCTTTAATTTTCAAACCAAATTCTTGGAGTAGAAGGATCCATCGTATCAGGCGGGGCTTAGAATCATTCTTAGAAAGAAGATACTTAAGTGCCGTGTGATCTGTGTAGATGATGATCTTAGATCCGATCAGGTAAGATCTAAATTTGTCCAAAGCGAATACTACGGCTAAGAGTTCCTTTTCCGTAGTCGAGTAGTTCACTTGGGCAGGATTTAGAGTCCTACTTGCATAGTGAATAACGTAAAGTCGCTTATCTTTTCTCTGGCCTAGAACCGCCCCAAGAGCATAATCAGAGGCGTCGCACATAAGTTCAAAAGGAAGACTCCAGTCGGGTGGCTGTATGATAGGTGCAGTGGTTAACATGCCCTTAAGCTTAGTAAAAGCTTCTTGGCACTGCTCAGTCCACTCGTATGATGTATCCTTTTGAAGAAGATTACATAAAGGACGAGAGAGGAGACTAAAGTCCTTTATGAATCGTCTGTAAAAGCCTGCGTGTCCTAAGAAGGATCGCACGTCTCTGATATTCTTGGGTGGAGGTAGGTTAGAGATAAGATCAATTTTTGCTTTATCTACCTCGATTCCTTTGGATGAGATGATATGCCCAAGGACAATTCCTTTTGAACCATAAAATGGCACTTCTCCCAGTTAAGTACCAAATTTTTTTCTTCACATCTTTTCAGCACATATTTAAGACTTGCTAAGCACTCGCTGAAAGATGAATCGAAAATAGAAAAGTCGTCCATGAAGACCTCTAAATATTTTCCCACCATGTCAGAAAAGATACTCATCATGCATCGCTGAAAGGTGGCAGGGGCATTACATAACCCGAATGGCATCCTTCTGTAAGCAAAGGTGCCATAGGGACATGTGAATGTGGTCTTTTCCTGATCCTCAGGGGTGATTTCAATCTGATTATAATCTGAATACCCGTCAAGGAAACAATAATAGGAATGACCAACTAGCCTTTCCAGGATTTGATCAATGAAGGGCAAAGGAAAGTGGTCTTTCCTTGTGAAGGTATTCAGCTTCCTGTAGTCAATGCACATTCTCCAACCAGTAGTAACTCTAGTTGGCACGAGTTCATTATTGGCATTGGCTACGATGGTGATTCCGGACTTCTTAGGAACCACCTGAGTTGGATTCACCCATTGACTATCGGATATGGGGTATATGATCCCCACTTCCAATAGTTTAAGAACCTCAGCCTTAACCACTTCCTTCATGTTTGGATTTAGTCTACGTTGTGATTGTCGAACAGCCTTTGCATTATCTTCAAGATATATGCGGTGAGCACAAATCGATGGGTTAATTCCCTTGAGGTCCGCTATCGTTCATCCAAGAGCTCCCTTATACTCAATGAGAGTAGATATGAGCATACTCTCTTGTTCTTTCTCTAGGTGGGCAGAAATCACCACCGGATATGTCTCATCTTGACCTAAATAAACATATTTTAAATCAAAGGGCAAAGGTTTTAGGTCAAGCTTCGGTGGCTTGAGGTTAAACGGTAGAAGCACTACATCAATTTGGGGCAATTCTTCAATTTGTGGCCTCCACCCGTTAACTTCAAATACCAGTATAGTATGAAGCATGGCACACGTCTCCCTAATTATATCATCATCAAAATCATGGGAGTGGGCCAGGCACGTCTCTAAAGGATCAAAGGATAAGGTGAGAGGTGTTCTATCTTCCACAAAAGAATCAATCATGTTAACATCATGAAAATCGTCGTCATCATCCTCTGAGTTGCTGCCGTTATTGAAAAAGATATTCGATTCCAATGTCAAATTTCTAAAAGACATAGTCATAACACCATTCCTGCAATTGATAATTGCATTTGAAGTGGACAGGAATGAGCGACCAAGGATGACGGGAATCTGAGTGCTCGTGTCATTGATGGGTTCGGTGTCCAAGATGATAAAATCAACGGGGTAGTAGAATCTATCAACCTGGACCAACTATCTTGTGTAAGCCTGTTAAGGCTAGTAGTTTACTTATGTTGCTGTTGTGTTCATTGACGACATTTTGGTACTCCAGGAGTCGAGAGGAGCATGAGGAGCACTTGTGCTTGGTCCTAGATACATTCAGACAGCATCAGTTGTTCGCACAGTACAAGAAGTGCGACTTCTGGAAGAAGGAAGTGAAGTTCATGGGACACGTGGTGTCCAAGGATGGCATGGCAGTTGACCTGTATAAGGTAGCTGTAGTTCAGGACTGGGAGCAGCCTGGTTCTGTCACTGAGGTGAGGAGTTTCTTGGGTCTCACTGGCTATTATCGATGCTTCATTCGGAATTTCTCGAAGATCGCGAGACCTTTATCTCAGTTGACACGTAAGGACGTGAAGTTCGCCTAGAATGACAAGGCGGAGTCAGCTTTTCAGGAGCTGAAGGACAGGCTTACGTCCACCCCTGTGCTAGTATTGCCAGAACAAGGGGTTAGGTACACTATATACACTGACGCGTCTAGCGTTGGTCTGGGTTATGTCCTTATGCAGAGGGACAGGGTAATTTCGTATGCCTCGAGATAATTAAGGAAGCACGAGGAGAATTACCCTACACACGACCTGGAGTTGACAGCCGTCATATTCGCACTGAGACTCTGGAGACATTACCTCTATGGAGAGGAGTTCAAGCTCTTTTGCGAACACAAGAGCCTCAAGTACATATTCACGCAGCGAGACTTGAATATGAGCAGCGGCGATGGATGGAGACTTTGAAGGACTTCAAGTTCGAAGTCTCTTACCATCATGGGAAGGCGAACCTTGTGGCTGACGCGCTGAGCCATAAGAAGGCGATAGAGTTTGCGACTCCGCTGATGGTTGCTGAGTGGGATATGGTTGAGTTTTTGTGAGACTTTGAGCAGAAACTCACTGTAGAAGAGCCGTATGAGTTCATCGCACATGTGCAAGTGCGATCTCAGATCGATGACCGGGTCATCGAGGCGCAGAGGGATGATGCGCATCTGACTGAGCTTCGAGAGCAGGCCAGTGATGATGCGGACGCCGAGTGGCGAGTTGGCACGGATGGGGGCTTACGTTATCGTGGCCGCCTATGCATCCCAGATATCCCTAACTTGAGACGAGAGATTCTCGAGGCTGCGCATTGCACCAGACTCGCGATGCATCCAGGCAGTACGAAGATGTATCGCGACGTGAAGAGGACCTATTGGTGAGAAGGTATGAAGACCCACATAGCATAGTTGGTGTCCCGTTGTCTTACTTGCCAGCAGGTGAAGGCAGAGCATCGCCGACCACCTGAACTCTTGCAGCCTATGCCGATCGCATAGTGGAAGTGGGACTTCATTTCCATGGATTTTGTTTCAGGGATACCGAAGACGAGGAAGGGACATGATTCCATATGGGTGATCGTCGACCGTCTGACGAAGTCAGCGCACT
This sequence comes from Magnolia kwangsiensis, assembly GCA_037074715.1. Taxonomy (NCBI): domain Eukaryota; kingdom Viridiplantae; phylum Streptophyta; class Magnoliopsida; order Magnoliales; family Magnoliaceae; genus Magnolia; species Magnolia kwangsiensis. Next base: position 20,495,376 of record CM073582.1, read on the forward strand.
TTCTACCGATCAGAGTCATGAACTCTGCAGACGAGCTGGCTAGACTATACATCAGAGAGATCGTGTGTCTGCATGGAGTTTCGTTGGAGATCGTGTCGGACAGAGACACGCGGTTCACTTCTATTTTCTGGACTCGCATTCAGGAGGCTATGGGTGTGAAGTTGAAGTTCAGTACTGCCTTCCACCCACAGACAGACGGACAGACAGAGCGGGTGAACCAGATCTTAGAGGACATGTTGCGAGCCTGTGCATTGGACTTCAAGGACAGTTGGGATGACTGTCTTGCATATACGGAGTTCGCCTACAACAATAGTTTTCAGGCGAGTATCGGTATGCCACCTTACAAGGCGTTGTATGGGCGACTTTGTCGCTCACCGCATTGGTGGGCAGAGGTCGGTGAGCGTAGCTTGATTGGCCCAGAGTTAGTGCAGGCGACGTCGGAGAAGATTGATATTACTAGACGTCGGCTTCTCACAGCGCAAAGCAGACAGAAGAGTTATGCCGATACGACACGACGGCTGCTAGAGTTCACGGTTGAGGATCATGTATTTTTGCGAGTTTTCCCTATGAAGGGAGTCCTTCGGTTCGGGAAGAAGGGGAAGCTAGCACCACGATTCATTGGTCCATTCCAGATCCTCGATCGTGTGGGAGCAGTGGCATACCGTTTGGCTTTACCCACACCTCTCGCGAGCGTTCACAATGTATTTCATGTTTCTATGCTGAAGAAGTACGTTTCTGATCCTTCCCATATCATCAGATGGGAGCAGGTGCAGTTAGGAGAGGATGTTACATATATCCTGCGACCGACACGTCTCCTAGACAAGAAGGAGCAGGTACTATGTAGCAAGGTTATTCCCCTTGTGAAAGTATTGTGGACGCATCACTCTGAGGAAGAGGCTGCCTGGGAGACAGAAGCCGAGATCAGAAAGAACTACCCACAGCTTTTCGAGGAGTACGAAAAGGTACAAATTTCGAGGATGAAATTATTTGTTAAGGGGGATAGATTATAACGCCCTGAAAAAAATCCGTACTTGGACTCGAGTACCAACTCGACCAGAAATCGCGTAGGATTAATTCCTTTAGAAATAAGTGTAAGTTAGCTAGCGCAACGCTAGAGTAACTGGGAAATAGTCCCTGATCACTTTAAATACGTTCTACAAGACCCAAAGCGAGTAGAACCAATGACGCTATAATACTCTAAAACCTCGGATCAAACTCTAAACCGGTTTGTTCTCAGGACCTCTTTGAAACTTTGTATTGGATCTAGACTGCGCGTCGAAAGTCCGATACCTACAATCTTAAACCGTTAAAGCCGCCTGGCTGGACTCGACAATCATTTCAAAAATCCAGTCAAACCGACATTCTTAGGCTATTTCATTGAGCCTGGACTGAAGAGAGTGAGAATAGGGTTAGATTTGAAATTTGAAATTTAAATCTGGCACACGACTTGACGCGTTATTATTAAGCATTCTGACCGTCAGAATTCAGCCAAATTACACCCTTGGATCAGGAAAAATTTTTATTTCATATCATAAGACTTACAGACCTGATCTACGTGCGGTGACCGCTGAACTGAAACTGGACCGCCACGAGCGATCTACGAACACTACTGGTCTGAAAATGGGATGAGAGCGACATCCGACATGCATGAACTTAACTCGGATCGCGTTCTGCCAGGGGACCACTAGAAATGCCTTTTTAGACCGAAACAGCCCCGATTTGGTTAGGTATCAAGTAAACATTGTTTCCAAGCCTATTTTGGGCAAGAATTAGGTTATAAAAGGGGCTTAAACCCTCACTCCTCTCACCCATCCAAATTTGCTAGAAACCCTAGCAAGAGTGAGAGAGAAAGTGAGAGTTTGTGAGAGAAGGTGGAAGAGAATTTCCTGCTGCTTGTGCCACGTGTTGCACGTGCTTAAGCAACGCGCCTCAATCACTTTTTCGGCGATTTCGCCGCAATTCTAGGTAAGAAAATACGCTAAATACTTGCTGATTTGAGGTTCCGTCATTTCCATAGCGAAGTAGCTTATAGATCTTGTGTATTAGGTTCCCAGTTCGCCGTAGACGAAGCATATACGCTTCGTTCGAATCAATACACCTATAGGAGAAAAGGTGCAGATTTTAGACGCTTTGATTGACTGTTTCCAACGCTTTTAATGTCGTTTAATAGTAGATTATCGACGGCAACGCCGTTTGATATGTACAACATGCTGTCCGTTTCCTGTTTCGTAAGCAGACGAAGAATATGAGATTTAGGGCATTTTAGTCATTTGTAGGGAATACTGTTTTCATCCATAATTTGCTAATGTGATTGACATAGCTTCTTGTCGCATTAGGATATTAGGAATGCTTGCATAATTAGTTTGGCGAAGAGATTCGCCTAAATGCGCACTTTGAGTCGACATACTATATGTAGACTTAAGTGTGTAGTCTAAGTGTTTTTATAAATGTTTGTATTAGTATGTATTGAATTAAATGGTGTTGTGAATTAGTTTGAGATTGAATTCTCAAATGATATGCTGATGTAAATAATTTCCTACATGTTGGCTATATGCATGATTCCATTATATGTATGAAATGCATGCGTTGGATGATTTACTTAAGTTGTATGTCATAACATGTGTTAACATGCTCACATTGCTGTATTTCATTTCCAATACTCTTATATGATTGCTGATGTGAATTCATAATTGTTTGGGACTATACCTAGTCCAGGCAGTCGGCAACCGAGCAAGTTCGTGGTTGGCTTATTTTTGTCACGAACGACGTGTCGATGAACGCGAGCCGTGTTTTGGAGTTGGCGGCAGTGGTTAGGCCACACGAGGTATTTTACGCACTTCATGTCGTTCGACTTGAGATGCGCTCGTGCTAGTCGAGCCCGTCAAGTAACCCGACTGGCCATTGTATGTTCACCCTGTCTTAGATGCAAGTGAGGCAGCGATTCAGGAGGCAGAGCCGGACTATGATGAGGACCAGGACGAGTTCTCATATATGCAGTACCACGACGGCTTTGCTTAGTTGGCCTGGATTGACGGGACTACTCAGTGGGACTATTTTGACATTTGATTTCTGTTATTTACATGTATATGAGACTCAGAGATGTATTCATACTTTGGAGACAGTCGAGATCTACTTTATTTTCCATACAGTGATATATATATTCTTTAGTCTTCCGCTTGCTTTTATCACTGGATCTGGAGTATGAATTGCAGTTTTGGTATACTTTTACTCATGTGAATGCTTTAACTCAGACAACATTGAATCATAATCATTTTTGTTGCATAAGTGACGGTCTGGAACTCGGGAGTTGAGTTTATACACGACCCCCGATTTTCAGGGTATTACATGTCATATATACTACCAATGGTTCCCATATGTCTGTTAGTCATATAGGGTCTATTTTTACCCCTAATTTATCTGTTGGTAATACTTACCTTGTTCCTAAATTATCTTTAAACCTTCTTTCCGTTGGATAACTATGTGAGTTAGGTCTTGAACTGAAATTCTCTAACAAAGGTGTTAATGTATAGGATTCACAGACGGGTCAACTACTTGGGACAGGCCGTAAAGTTGGACATCTTTTCGAGCTCTCATATCTGCAGCTTCCTTCTTCAACAACCACTTCCATGGCTGCTATCACCGTCACTTCCAGTTTATGGCATGCCCGATTGGGTCATGCCTCGCTTCCACGTGTCCAGTTCTTGGCCTCTCAGGGTCATCTAGGATCAGTTAATTTTTAGTAATTTGATTGTGTTTCATGTCATCTTGGAAAACAGATACATTTGTCCTTTAATAAAAGTGAATCTTTTTCTTCCGCACCTTTTGACTTAGTCCATTATAATATTTGGGGTCCCGCCCCGATTCCGACTGAGAGGGGATCTCGGTATTTTGTTATCTTTGTAAATGATTACAGTCATTATACTTGAATTTATCTTTTACGACATCGGTCTAAACTCACAAATGTTTACCATAATTTTCACAAAATGGTACATACTCAATTTTCTTGTACCATTAAAACTTTTCGTTCAGATAATGCTATTAAATACAAAGATAAATCTTTTCTTACCCTTTTACAACAAAATGGAACAGTCTCTCATCATTCTTGTCCATACGCTTCTCAACAGAATGGTCGAGCAGAACGTAAACATCGTCATATTCTAGATACGATAAGAGCACTTCTCATCTCTGCTTCTCTTCCAGAACGCTTTTGGGGTGAAGTTGCTCTCACTGCTGTCTACACTATCAATCATGTTCCCTCACCTACCATCCACAATAAAACTCCTTTTGAGCTTCTCCATAGTACAGTCTCTAAATATTCCTTACTTCGAGTTTTTGGTTGTGTCTGTTTTGTCACTCTTCCTACACATGAACGCACTAAACTAGAACCACGATCCAGACTCTGTTGCTTTCTTGGTTATGGTCTCACTTAGAAAGGTTATCGTTGCTATGATCCCATAGCCAAACATCTTCGTGTTTCTCATCATGTGAAGTTTTGGGAGCATAAGATGTTTACGAGGCTTTCTCCTTTTCCACAGTCCTCTTCCAGTTATGCTCCTGTTTTTACTGATCCATCTATTGCTTTAGTACCTCACCCCTCTGCAGAGATGTTAAGCTCCTCAGACGTTCATTCTACGGCTGCTCCTGATCCAACTAACATGTCTGCTGATCCTCCTGCTACATCAATTGCCTCTGACTCTGTTCAGGTACCTGCACTTCATTACTCCACTAGAGTAAGAGCCCCTCCTTCTCATCTTCAAGACTATCATTATTTTTATGCCCTTATCACTCTTTACGAACCACATACTTATCGTGAGGCTAGTACTGATCCTCTTTGGCAAAAAGTTATGTCCAATGAACTAGATGCTCTTACCAAAACTCATACTTGGGACCTGGTGGATTTGCCTTTCGGAAAGTCTGTGGTTGGTTGTAAGTGGGTTTACAAAATCAAGACTCGGGCAGATGGATCAGTGGAACGATACAAAGCTCACCTTGTTGCGAAGGGTTTCTCTCAAGAGTATGGTATTGACTATGAGGAGACTTTTGCTCCTGTTGCTCGACTTACCTCTGTTAGATCTTTGCTTGCAGTAGCTGCTATGCGTCATTGGTAACTTTTTCAGATGGATGTCAAAAATGCCTTCTTGAATGGTGATCTTGTTGAGGAAGTCTATATGCATCTTCCACCTGGCTATGATCATCCTTCTCAGAAAGTCTGTCATCTTCGTCGTGATCTTTATGGTCTCAAACAGGCCCCTCGAGCCTGGTTTGCCAAATTTAGTTTTATTGTTGCTCAATAGGGCTTTGTCCCTAGTGCATATGACTCTGCATTGTTTCTGCGGACTACTGGTGCTGGTACTATTCTTATCCTTCTTTATGTTGATGACATGATCATTACAGGGAATGATCTCTCTATTATTCGAGATCTTCAAAACTTTCTGACTCGAAATTTTGAGATGAAGGACTTAGGGCAGCTTAACTACTTCATTGGTCTTGAGGTGACTTCCAGTTCAGATGATTATTATCTATCTCAGGCTAAGTATGCTTCTGACTTGCTTTCTAAAGCAGGCTTGACTGACAGCAAAATGTGCACTTCTCCTCTTGAATATAATGTTAAGCTTCTCGTTACTAACGGTGAATCTCTTCCAGATGCTACTCTGTATAGGCAATTAATCGGTAGTCTCATCTACCTCACAATTACTCGCCCAGACATTTCCTACGTTGTTCACTTGGTTAGCCAGTTTATGAGTGCACCACGCTCTACTCATTATGCTGTTGTTCTTCGTATCTTGCGCTATGTCAAGGGGACTATGTTTCATGGTCTTCACTTTTCATCGCACTCATCTCTGGATCTCCGCTCTTGTTCTGATGCTGATTGGGCCGGTGATCCTACCGATCGTCGCTCCACTACGGGTTATTGTTTCTTACTTGGTACTTCTCTCATTTCTTGGAGCAGCAAGAAACAGACTGTTGTTGCCTGATCCAGTACTGAGGCTGAGTACCGTGCACTTGTTGATGCTACAGCTGAACTTTTGTGGCTACGATGGCTTTTGACAGACATGGGTGTTTCTCAGTCGACTAGTTCTCCTCTTTATTGTGATAATCGGAGCTCCATTCAGATTTCTCACAATGATGTTTTTCATGAGCGGACCAAGCATATCGAGATTGACTGTCACTTCATTCGGTACCACCTTCAGCAGGATACACTACATCTTCAATCCATCTCCTCCGAGGATCAACTTGTCGATATTTTTACGAAGTCTCATCCTCCTGGTTGACTTCGTGATCTTGTTTCCAAACTCAAGTTGACTTCATCATCTCGAGTTTGAGGGAGGATGTTAGAATATTGTGTGATCTTATTACCATATTTTGTGTGATCTTGTTATATTAATTTGTAAATCTTCAGATATATAATATTCTCTCTAGCTTTGTAATATCCTATATTTAGCACATAGGATCTTTCTTACAACTATACATATTTACCATCAATAGGTTGTAATCATACTATAAAGAGGGTGTTCTTTCTTCAATACAATACACATTGAAATACAAAATTTCTACAACAATCTCTCTCTTTCTCTTTATTTTTTCAACCAACGTGTGTTGAAATATTCATGTTAATATATAGTACTTACTCAAGCATATGTATAAGAGTAATACACCGGGCTTTGATGATCCCACGTGCTAGTGTGGAGCATTATCTAAGCCGTCTATCAGAAGGGCACCGATGCCTAGATGCTCTGATCAATGAATCAATGGCTCTGATTGCATTTAGTGAACAATATGGTGTTGAAATTATTGGCTTCTCATTCATTTTTATATTGTGGACCACTTGATAAATGGAGGAATCTGATTGTTGGGCTAAGGAACCTATGTATCAGGGCCCACCTGATGGACAGATTGGATTTCATGTTGATGTTCTACGTTGGAGCATGTGGAGGTGTGTACAGGAGTTGGGCTATACAAGCGCTTTGGATTATCAGGCCTCCATGTGATGAAGAGGTTTGCTAATCCCATACGGCGCCCCCAACATGCGCTGACGTTCGTGGGATAAACCATCCATATCATGGTCCCTCATTGTCATGTCACTGTCAAAGATGCAGAGTTCGGCAACTAGAACAAAATGGGCCAAGTCTTTCTTTGCCGTTCATTTCTTTCTAACTCGACGGCCAGATCATCTAACTAATTATGGGACCTATCTGTCTCTGATATCTTGGATCTTGCACACGTGTTCCACCTAATAACATGAGGTAGCGTGTAGCGGGCTGCCTTAGGCACTGAAGATGTAGTTTATGTTGTGTTTTTTAGAATAAAAAATAAATTTCAAAAATAAAGTTATTTTTAGAAAGTAAATAAATATATTAATTATTTAAAACTTTCCATAAATAGTATGAATAGCCTGTCGGTAAGAGAGGAGGGGTTTTTGCTTATGCAACCAGGGTTCAAATCTCCTCGAGGACGGTGCGAAGCACCGTCCGCGCACGCGCGCGCGTGGCGTGGGCTGTAGGGCTGCTTGGGCGCTTTTTGGCGCTTTATTAGGCGCACTTAGCACTTCGCACGTTCGCATCGTCGCAAGGAGCTAAAAGAACTTAGTCTTTTTGGCACATGGTTCAAATTTTTTGGGTCATGGAATTGAACCCTGATGATTTATTATCTTTTGTTGATTAAGAGTAATTATGACATGATTGTACATGTGGCACCTATGCCATGTGTCGCTTATGTGGATACAGTTTTTCCTGTTGGATAACTGCTTCTATCTGAATGGGTACAGAAATAACTGCCATAGGACAAAAGGTCATGTCCTTTCATGGAAGGCAATTATTTGCTGTGAATGGGTGTGGATTTCTTGAAGAGTCTCTTTAGTACCTCTTCAGGAAGAAATCCATAACCCTTCAATTGATATAAATCCTGGATGCTATAATCCAGATGAAGTAATTCTTATCCTTAAGATTATATCATCTTCTGAGCAATTACTCTCGATCTAATCTCTTACTGAATTTTTTCTGAACGTCTTACGGCATATCAGTGTTTAAACTAGAGATCTGTTCAACACTTAAATGTGCAAATTTTCGTGTTGAAAATCGGATTGAGAGTTCATTGTATCCTGAAGACAATTTGCAGATTTCCTTCATTTGCACTTGCTGGAAATTCCAGAAAAAGGGCAGCAAATCTGTCTTGAGAAATTGACTATTCAAGTCAAGCCTTGAACCCGATAAATCTGATCGTTTCGTTATCATTTTCTTCTATCCTCCGTTGTGTACAAAGAATTACAAATTCTAACATTCAAGACAGAATTTTTATCTTTTCACAATGGAGGCAATTCATTCAATTCAAGTTATGAACCAAGACTTTGTACGACTGGATCGTTTCGACGGTCAGTTCTTCTCAAGATGGCAACAGAAAATGTTCTTCTTTCTGACTACTCTCAAGTTATCCTACATTCTAGATGATGATCTGTCTTCTCTACCCGAGCCAAAGGAAGACGACTCAGTTCAAGTGAAGGAAGAACGAAAGAAAAGGAAGGAGGATGATTTTTTATGCAAAGGTCATATCCTAAACGCTCTCTCTAATTCAATCTATAATTCATACCGTAAAATATCCTCTGCTAAAGAACTGTGGACAAAATTGGATCAAAAATATAAAACTGAAGAAATCAGTACTCAGAAATTTCTGATCGACAATTACGTCCATTTCAAGTTTAAAAATGATCAGCCAATTCTCTCCCAAGTAGCCGAACTACAGAACTTGGTTGATGAATTGAAGATTGGTGGGATAGATCTGCCTGAAGAATTCCTGGTCGGTGTAGTAATTGCAAAATTACCCTCATCATGGTTTGATTATAAAAAGAAACTGAAACATGATGAAAGGAAGTACACTCTTGAAGGACTTCAAAGACATCTTCGTATAGAAGAAGAGTCCAGAAACCGAGACAAGAAAGAAAATGCTTCGGAAAATCATTCCAAAGCAAATATAGTAGAAGATGACAAGCCAAAATCTCAAAACTCCAAATCTATTCCCCCAAAGAAAGATACAGAGTTTAAGAAAAAGGGAAAGAAAAAGGGCAAGTGTCACTTCTGCAATAAGCCTGGACACTACATAAAGGAATGTCGACACAGGAAGAAACAACTGAAAGCTCAGGCTAACATGACAGAAGACCAACTTGTTGCAATGGTTACTGAAGCTAACACAGTAATATCCGATGGTGGATGGTGGCTAGATACTGGTGCAACCATTCATATATCGAAGGACCGAAACATCTTCAAGACCTATGAAGGTATAACAACTGGACAAGAAGTGAAGATGGGTAATAATGTTCGTGCGAACGTTGTTGGAAAAGGAACAGTAGAGCTTCAGTTTACATCAGGCAAAAGACTGACACTAACAAATGTATTGCATGTACCTGACATGTCTAAAAATCTAGTGTCAGGCGATCTTCTCAATAAGAGAGGATTCAAAATAGTGATTGAGTCTGATAAGTTGGTTATCACCAAGAATGGTATGTTTGTAGGCAAAGGATATTCATGTAATGGTATGATTAAACTGAATATTAATAATAATAATGATGTTTCCGTTTATATAGTGGATTCTGTATCTTTATGGCATGCTAGACTGGGTCATGTTAATTATCGTTCAATGAAAAGAATGATGATCCTAGGCCTTATACCAAATCATGAATTTCAACAAGAAGGGAAATGTGATGTGTGTGCCCATTCTAAAATAACCAGAAAACCATTTGGGACTGGCATGAGAAAATCACAACCCTTGGAGTTGATTCATTCTGATATCTGTGATTTAAATAATACCTTAACTCGTGGAGGAAAAAGGTATTTTATCACATTTATCGATGACTTCACTAGATTTTCCTATGTATACTTGATAAAATCTAAAGATGAAGCCTTTGAAAAGTTTAAACTTTATAAGGCCGAAGTGGAAAATCAGTTGAATGTAAAAATTAAAGCCCTCAGAAGTGATAGAGGGGGTGAGTACTCTTCTAATGAATTCAACGACTTCTGTGAATCAAATGGTATAATCCATGAATTTACGGCACCTTACACACCTCAACAAAATGGCCTAGCGGAACGCAAAAATAGGACATTAGTTGAGATGATCAACTGTATGATATTAAATTCTGGATTACCTTTGAATTTGTGGGGGGAAGCATTGTTAACAGCAAACCGTATTCTAAATGCTATCCCACACAAAAAATTGGATATCTCCCCATATGAATTATGGAAAAAGAAGAAACCATATCTTCATTACTTCAAAGTGTGGGGAAGTATAGCAGAAGTCAGGATTAATGATTCCAAGATAGTAAAGTTAGGTCCTAGAGGAATCAGGTGTGCTTTTGTGGGTTATGGGAATCATAGTCCCGTATATAGATTCTTGGTTCTAGAACAAACTTCGTTTGCTGACAAAAACATGATTATAGAGTCTAGAGATGCTATATTTTTTGAAAATACAGTATACAAAGACTATATGAATAATCATACAAAAAGGCAGGTTGATGAAAATATTATAGAACCAATGAACGTAGAGCCTAACAACTTTCATGATAAATCTAACACTCATCCAGAAGGAAATGAACCAAGGAGATCGAAAAGGGCAAGAAAAGAAACATCTTTTGGCCCAGATTTCTACATGTTTCTTATAGAAGGGGATAGAAATGAAATAAGAAAGGAGATTACTCTACCACTAAGTATTGAAAGTGATCCATCAACACTTAGTGAAGCTCTCTCATCTCCTGACGTACAATTTTGGAGGGAAGCCATCGACGATGAAATGGATTCCATAGTCTCCAATAACACATGGTGTTTGGTCGATCTTCCACCAGGTTCAAAGCCTATAGGATGTAAGTGGATTTTTAAAAGAAAGTTCAATCCTGATGGAACCATAAATAAGTTTAAAGCTCGATTGGTAGCCAAAGGATTTAGACAAAAGGAAGGTATCGATTTTTTCGATACATATGCTCCTGTTGCTCGAATATCTACCATTAGAACTTTAATTGCTCTTGCAGCAATTCACCACCTAGTAATCCATCAAATGGATGTCAAAACGGCATTCTTAAATGGTGATCTAGATGAGGAAGTTTATATGGAACAACCTGAAGAGTTTATTCAACCCGGGCAAGAGAAGAAAGTGTGTAAACTGGTCAAATCTCTCTATGGGCTCAAGCAAGCTCCTAAACAATGGCATGAGAAGTTTGATCAAGTAGTACAATCTAATGGTTTTAGAGTAAACCAAGCAGATAAGTGCATATATATTAAAGGTCAAATCATTATCTGCCTATACGTAGATGATATGCTAATATTTGGACCAAATGAGGACTGTGTGAAAGAAACTAAAAAGTTTCTAAGTACCAACTTCGACATGAAGGATATGGGCAAAGCCGATGTAATATTAGGTATTAAGATTTTTAATCTTAATGATGGAATAGCCTTAACACAATCTCATTACCTAGAGAAAGTGTTAAAGAAGTTTAATCATTATGATAGTAAACCGGTTTCAACCCCATTTGATCCAAGTATTAAATTGGTTAAAAATACTGGTAGATGTAAAGCACAACAAGAATATGCGAGTGCTATTGGGAGTTTAATGTATGCAATGAATTGCACTAGACCCGATATAGCATTCACAGTAGGAATGCTAAGCAGGTATACCAGTAATCCAGGACAAGTACACTGGAATGCGATTTCGAGAGTTTTAAAGTATCTAAGAGGAACCATAGACTATGGACTGCATTATAAATCATATCCCGCTGTACTTGAAGGGTACAGCGATGCAAGCTGGAATGCAGATAACATAGAATCTAAATCTACAAGTGGCTGGATATTCACTCTTGGAGGAGGAGCAATATCATGGGCATCTAAGAAACAAACGTGCATATCTCACTCTACAATGGAAAGTGAGTTCATTGCACTTGGTGCTGCTTGCAAAGAAGGTGAATGGCTAAGATACCTATTGTTGGAAATCACGTATTGGCCAAAACCTACTCCTGCCATATCTATCTTTTGTAATAGTCAGGCTACTCTTTGTCGTGCAATGAGTAAGACTTATAATGGTAAGTCTAGAAATGTAGGTCTAAGGCATAACTTTGTTAAAGGATTGCTCAGAGATGGAGTAATCACAGTGGAATATGTTAAATCCATCATGAACTTAGCAGATCCCTTAACAAAAGGTTTATCAAAAGATCAAATAAGAAGAACCACTAAAGGAATGGGACTAAGATCCATAAAGATGTAACTTTCACTCTTGATGGCAACCCTACCTATGTTTTGAAATATAGGCTAGGTTCAAAGGGACAAACAAATCAAGTATGTGACTGAAACATACACTAGAAAAAGAAAAACAGAGTCTCATTCCTAAAAGTCTAGTGTTTGGTTTCTGCATTTCATAAAAGGGTGAGTACTAACTCTTAATAGATCTATAAGCAGACTTTGCTGAGATGAAGCAGAATCATCTTTGATAGATCTACCTATATGGGTAGAAAAGTGAGGCCGCTTTTGAAGAGATTGGGATCGTCTCTAGAATACTCATGAAATAGGGATACGCACAAGGCCAGAAATGTGCGAACTTTTAGATCTCCAGTTATATATGAATAGATGTGTGTTATGTGTCCGGCGAGTCATATAAGGTCCTTAGTTCAAGACTAATGGGTCACTAAGTACCTGGCATAACTTTGATACGTATACACTAATGTAAAGGTTCAAATCCAAAAGATACCTTTACTTATGCACCTATTTATACTGATATGCCATTCGTTTCAGAATCTGTTTTTATTTTTGAAATTGTGGGGGATTGTTGTGTTTTTTAGAATAAAAAATAAATTTCAAAAATAAAGTTATTTTTAGAAAGTAAATAAATATATTAATTATTTAAAACTTTCCATAAATAGTATGAATAGCCTGTCGGTAAGAGAGGAGGGGTTTTTGCTTATGCAACCAGGGTTCAAATCTCCTCGAGGACGGTGCGAAGCACCGTCCGCGCACGCGCGCGCGTGGCGTGGGCTGTAGGGCTGCTTGGGCGCTTTTTGGCGCTTTATTAGGCGCACTTAGCACTTCGCACGTTCGCATCGTCGCAAGGAGCTAAAAGAACTTAGTCTTTTTGGCACATGGTTCAAATTTTTTGGGTCATGGAATTGAACCCTGATGATTTATTATCTTTTGTTGATTAAGAGTAATTATGACATGATTGTACATGTGGCACCTATGCCATGTGTCGCTTATGTGGATACAGTTTTTCCTGTTGGATAACTGCTTCTATCTGAATGGGTACAGAAATAACTGCCATAGGACAAAAGGTCATGTCCTTTCATGGAAGGCAATTATTTGCTGTGAATGGGTGTGGATTTCTTGAAGAGTCTCTTTAGTACCTCTTCAGGAAGAAATCCATAACCCTTCAATTGATATAAATCCTGGATGCTATAATCCAGATGAAGTAATTCTTATCCTTAAGATTATATCATCTTCTGAGCAATTACTCTCGATCTAATCTCTTACTGAATTTTTTCTGAACGTCTTACGGCATATCAGTGTTTAAACTAGAGATCTGTTCAACACTTAAATGTGCAAATTTTCGTGTTGAAAATCGGATTGAGAGTTCATTGTATCCTGAAGACAATTTGCAGATTTCCTTCATTTGCACTTGCTGGAAATTCCAGAAAAAGGGCAGCAAATCTGTCTTGAGAAATTGACTATTCAAGTCAAGCCTTGAACCCGATAAATCTGATCGTTTCGTTATCATTTTCTTCTATCCTCCGTTGTGTACAAAGAATTACAAATTCTAACAGTTTACACACGTGCCAATGTGCTGCACGTGTTTGTTGGGGCCACCTTTACTTTCCACTGCCCAAAAGTCAGACCACTTCACTCGCTTGTCAGGTGGGGCACTTGAACAGTAATCTTTGTTCAGCAACAGAAGGACCAACGGTCAAGAAGCCATCTCGAGCCTCTCCAACCTGATGATGGGAGTTCTGGATCTCACACGGATGCCACGTTGGCACGTGTGCAACGCACTGCATCCCTATCTACCCACTACTCTTCCTCTGTTTATGACAGTTCAAACTTATATATCTCTGGCCTATTAGGAAACTAAGCATATTGAGGAGGGCAATTAACCACCTGCTCTAAAAGCTCAAGTTGATAAGAAGAGGTGAATTAATCATTTTATTTCAGGGCTCTTGCCACACATCGCATGGGTTAGAAGCTTGGCCAAACCTCCTCGTGGTCCTCACTTTACATGAGTTCTATTTCAAATGCGACACCCACTCTGAGTGAATCCTTTGCATCCCATATGCTATTCTACTCGTGGCCAGTGTGAAAATGCTGGTGCGTTGCATATCTCAAAAATTACACTGTGAAATTAATAATAACAATCTCATTTCACCTCTAGAATTTTGACATCTCATTGCTTTACTTTCAATCATCCATTTGATGCAAATTAATATTGCTCTATAACTTCGATTTTATATAAATAATACGTAATTGAGATTTAACTGTCCAAATTGAGATGCATTATCCAAAATATATACTAATTTGATTACGTAAGAAAAAGACAACATTACCACTACTAATCTTGAATTACAAGATAACCAAAAATCAGAATTTAGGATTGTCCAAATAATACGAGTTTTGGAATGCTACCCTTCTATAGTGGGTCCCACGATTTAGACAGTTAAATTTGAATTAGTGCAACCTACACCCTCATAGAAACATTTAATAATAACAATACTCCTTTGGCAGAATGTGATTAACATACTGAAACACTGGGAAATTACGAATCATGGACATTTCAAAGTCGTGTTTGGATGCATCATGAACTAAAAATTAAGCTTAATTATTAAAATTTGGGATTTTGTGGAAATCCATTTGGGAGTAAAAATGAAGAAAAAAGAAATCGTATATTCTTATTTCAACAGACAAGTACCAATAAAGACGCATACTATACTTGTTTTGCAAAATTTATGTCTAAACAACTTATTTATTAGATCATCGGCCTACGTTAGGATGTGATTGGAAGCTAATTGTGTACTAAGTATGCTTAACAAATCGAGTAAAATATGTGGAGCCTACCATGATATATGTATCTTATCCATGTTATTCAAAAGTTTTTTCAGTTCATTTAGAGCATCAACCCATAAAAACTTCTTTGAGTTTGAGTAAGTTTGAATGAAATTGATATTTGTGTTTTTGCCTCATTTGCATCTTTGAAACTTCCTTGAAAGGAGAGGGACCTAGGAAGGTTTCAATGATGAGGTAGACTGATCATCCTCACTATTTCCTTTGTTTTGGCTTGTTTGAATATTGGACGTACTTTAAGTTTAATCTCATGTTAGATAAATAAACCATGTGGATAAGAATACACCCACGTGGCCACGCTTAGACGAATTGATTTACTTAGTATGCAATTGATTTGGATGTGACTCAAGGAAGATTCAAAACCAAAGTGGGCCACACCACAAGAAACAATGTGGATGGAGAAGGTCATTATTGAAATCCTACCTGGGGCCGTGGATGTTTTGGATAAGGCCATTATTTGTGTTTTCCTTTCATGATGGTGCAACTCACCTAACGAGTAGGTTGGATGGAATATAAACATTATCTGGAACCCCGGAAAATATCAACGCTAGGCTATGCCTACCATTTCATATGGTGTGGCCCGCTTGAGTTTTGGATCTTGCAATTTTTTTCTATCACACCCTAACAAGAGCTGGTACAACCGGTGGATGGAACGGATGTCTCACAGCATCCCTGTGGGGCCCACAATGCTTTCTGTTGCATGTGCTCCCAAGGAAATTCGCATTGCGGCGCACTCGAGTCTCAGTTAAACGCAACTGGACCAGGAAAAATCAAAAAATCAAAAAACAAAAGCGATCTTCCATGTGCGTCGCCCACCATTTATTAAGAGGATGGCAAGTCATGCACGGTACACCTGCATGCATGCATGTCCACCCACTGAAAATCCCCTACTATGAGATGATCCTGACCATCTAATTTGGAGGAAAGTGAAAGGGATAGGATTCATCAGTTGAGAGGACACCATCAAGATGTCTTTGTCAGAAAATCGGGAAAGCCCCACCCATTACGTGGTGGTCAGTTATTACGAGCAGCTGGCATTTTTCTTATCCAACCATCCAATTTATTGTATATCTGTGCTCCTTGTGATGAATGATCTAGCCTTTTTTGGGCCAGGGTATGTTGGATGGGCATATCAGATGTATCAAATCCGTGTGTTCAGCATCTGTAATGTGGGGCACACGTGTGATATTAGGTGCCGTCCCAGCCTCACCCAACACGGTGCGCCCCGACCATCCGGAGCCCACATTGATGTATATATGAGAAGTATGTCCTCCCCTCCATTGATGTATGAGTAGTATATCCTCTCCGTCCAACCCTTTTTACATATCAGGCCTAACGCCCTGACGTGCCTGTATACACGGAGTGAATGAAGCTCTCATTCTCTCAGCTTTCTTTCTATTGGTTAATTTTAATTGAAATTAAATAGCTTAAAAGTTAGAGAATTAAAAAATTTTCCACCTCAAGTACCTCTCACTGGTATGCAAGAATCTCGGTCATGGAAAAAAAAAATAAAGAGATTGGGCACTCTTTTTCACCAGTATGATTCACTGTCTTTAATTTATGGTACTGGTTTTCAAGAAGATTTAAAAAAACTTTTAACGTCACAAAGTTAAGTCATACTACGTTAGGCTTTAAAACTTGGGTAGGAAAAATAAAGAAAAGTAAAATGAAGAGTTAAATCATAATGTATTGTGTTCTAAAACTATGGGTGGGCAAAATAAAGAAGAATGAACTTAACATTATTTCTTAGGATTTAATATCCCAAATAAACAAATAAAATGAAATGCAGGTAATTAAGAGAGAGTATTGGATAAATAAAATAAAAATATGAGCGCATGTACTGCCGGTGTTTGTATGTGCAGAATGGAATATGACTTGATTTCAAGATGTAATAAGAAAATTAAAAAATTAAGCACCCTTTCGGTTAAAAGAGATGGCTGGATATCCCGAATCCCGACTCTAAGTATTAATTTCAATATTTTCTTCAACTTGACTTTGACAAAACAGACCAACAGGCAGGGAGAAAGTTATCACAAATGGCACTGTTGAAAAAAATCCAAGCATGTATAGCTTAGAAAAGATAAGCGCAGCACAGCTGAATCAGCTTTAAGGGATCAGTCGGACAAATCCATATACCTTGCCGCTCCTCTAACTCTTTTGGCTCTTTCTGGACCTTCCTCTCTCATCTTCATTTGTTGTTTGCAACGAGTTGCCTTAAATGTGCAACGAGCAACAACACACAAGGGTTGTAGCATAAATCAAATCATGCCAAATGGAGGCCACATCAAGTAAGCAGTAAGTTCGGGCATAATATCCAGAGGTTGTGGCAGCTTTTTTGATTGGATTGTTTTTTTTTTTTTTTTTTTTGGGGGGCGAGGGGTGGGGGTGGGGGGGGACCATTTTCATTTAAAAATGATCTTTGCCAATCCTTTTTTGCTAGAAATGGATTACCCATGTCTACTTATAGGCTATAGTAATGCTCTGTAGGAGTTCTTAGGGATTGTCTCCCTCTTTTGGTGTCCTAGTAATGGCCAAGTTGTTCCGATGGCTGTTTTTAGGGCCTGCTTTATGAATGTGTTTTGATCGGGACTGAACTGAATTCAATGAATAAGATTTAATCTTGTTTAATGTAAGATATCTATAGAGACAAAAAATAAAGGAAATCCAAATCTTGAGTGGACCACACTATAGGAAGAAGTGGTGATTGACCATTAAAAACTTGTTGCGGGGCCACAAAAGTTTTGGATCAAGCTAGGTAGACACCCTACCCCAAGCCGACAAGCTAATTGGATTGGATCGAATCAAAGTCAAACTCATCAACTACCCCTACCAACTCACCCAATCCTAAACCCTAGGAGCTTAAATCCAAAAGCTTGAAAACCCAGCCAACTCATCAAGTCAACCCATCAAATCAATCTACCTAGTCAACTCACCTAATCGAATCAAGCCATAAATCAAGCCCATATGCCCGAAGCTCAATCAAAATCCAAAGCACCGGTAATGCAATACTGACAGAGGCAGATCCCTACACGTGCAAAGGATCTCACCTGCCAAAGCGAGGGACTTCGTATAGCTCTGGTGGCACCCACGGTGTCGCCAACCACGTGGCAATTCCCTTATCTTAGAAGAGGTATATTATGTGTGGGCTCTCTCCTTTTGTAATGCCTAAACATATAGCAATGCGAATTAACTTCGGTGCCCTTCCCCTTAGCCAAATTTATGATCCATGTCATCCAAACTAACCCTTGAGATTTTACCATGTGACAATATCACATTTAGGCCATTCAAATCCTTTTCAATCCTAAACTTGCCAGAATTTACTAGAAAATTGAGCTAAGTGCTATAAATAACTCCTTCCCCTTCTCATCTCAAGCATTCTAGAAAACTCATCCATCCTTAACCATTCACTACTCCCATTTCAGATCTATGAATCCTTAATGGTCAGATTGTTGGGATTAAAGATATGACCATTTTGATCGCTAAATGGCTGGCCGATTTTTTACTGTTGACATTAATCAACGTTAGTTTCTAGCCATTCTATGTAGTGAACAGATCTAACCATTTTAAAAAACTATATAAGCCGGTCTTCTAACATTTTGCACCTCGTGCACCGCGCTCACACCATCTCGTGCCAGTTTGCGTAAGGTCACAAGGCAGCAACTACTCATGGTACGATGCGCACGAAATATGCTACTAGCACCTCTACAACCACTTAACCACACTACCTCACTGCCCATGCCCTTATCCACCCTTTGCCCTTGCCAACACCAACACCAGCACTAAAGCCTACACGTGCATGCATTTTAGTGCTCCGCATTGGAAAATGCAACCCCAAGTTATCTCTCTCTATCCTTCTTTTCTAAGTAAGTTAATATGGAGAAGGTTTATAAATCACAAAAAAAGAAGAAGAATATGATCTCTAAGCGATGTGGGGACAGACAAAATTCACTTTAATTTTTTAAATTATTTTGAAAGGAAAAATGAAAATTTCTTTTGAAATTTTAATTTTTAAATTTCAAATCTATTTATTCGATTTTACCACCATGAGAGATATTCTCAACATGTCCCTGGAGGGAGAAACCACCTAGCCTAGCCATCGCATCCCTCCATCAAAAAGAGGAGAGAGTGCAACTCAAGTCAGCCCAATCTAGCCTCATATTCTAGCCACCCCAGCAACCAAAGTCTCAATCCAAGTCACTTGATCCAATCCGTGCGATACAACCATTCACCCTATCATCCAATTTGTGCGATACAACCATTCACCCTATCATCCAATCCAAGATCAGTCTCATCTCTTTCTTACATAAGCATAGTGCAACACATATTTCCTTCACCACCATCTAGCTTATCCAACCCATAATGTTACATCACATAACATCATGCACCTAATCAATTACGAGTATATGCTCTGCAGCTTGTCGATATAATCGGATCATGGCCATCAGAAACTCTAGTCAATTAGTTTATGCTTTAAAAATTTGAAGAGTTGAGGTGGATTTATTTAGCCAAATTTGTACATTCTAATAGACATTGCATTCAACATTGCATCACACTCAAATCTATACATACATGATTACATTTCATACAACATTCAACACCTGATCAGTTTAAACGTATGCTCTGTGGCTCACTAAGTCAATATAATCTTTCTCATCATATATTTAGACCAATTGATTATCACTTTGGCAAGTGGGAGAGTCAATGTTGATTTATTTAGCTTAGGCTACATATTATCATATGCATTGCATCTATCATGACATTGCACACACCTTTCATCACCAGCACGTGAGAACCAATCCCTAATTCTCAATGGTACGTGAAATCTTGTGAAGTAAGTGCTATACATTTGCAGAGAAAGAACAGGTGACTAATGCTTTTCCTTTTTATAAAGGTGGTCACTTATTCAAAATCTTGAGTGATATATCAAACAATTATTTTAGGATAAAAGATTCTTGAATTCTTTCTCCTTACGTTTCTATGGTATATAATTGATTGGGAATTAGATTAATTAGCTTAGGAGTGACTCCAATCAAATATAACCCTTTCTAATCACTTTCAAACATTAGTCAAAGTCCCATGTGAGCATGATCGACCTTGGTACCAAATCCATCATCCACAAGCTAATATTTTCACCCTCATCTAGCTCCGCGTGATCTTATCAACAAGTTGGACGGCGTGGATATACTAAGCGTGCATCAAGGTGGACCCCTCGGTCCGGGCCGCAGCGTTCTGGGTGAGGCGTGGCCGCACCTATGCCGCTTCCATTGGAAATTCCTCCCGAAAATAAGGCCGCAAAACGCACAGCTAAAATCAAATAATTAGCTGTCGACAACCAATCAACGAAATCAAACGGACGAGATCGATCAATCACCGTGGTTTCTCGTTTATACAAACTGGACGGTCTGGATTGATAGACACATGGCCACGTAACCAAGGGATTAAAATGCTTAAGGATAAAATGCATGCATTAGTCAAACTCAGTAATGATTAATCATAATAAGAAGGACGAAACCACGTTACCGTTGCGGTATTAAGAAAGAATTCGCTTTGCCTCCGTCGCGACATGAAATTTTTGTTCGTCGCCTTATACTCGAACCTAGAATCTGAGTCGGACCTATGTTTTGAACAGTTCATATGTTCGTTACTTATCTTATAATCACTGAAATAGTGCAAATTATGGCCTTTGATTTTCATATTTTAATGCCAGCTATTGAAAATCTTCTTTTCATTGTTCTAAATTCATCTAATGGTGAAAATCACTATTTTAAAGCGAATTTTTTTAAGTACAGTTTAAATGATGGTTTAGAAAGAATGGACGGTTTCGTTCATCATATCATAGATCATACGGGGCCCATTTGGCTGCAACACATGCTGTTTTCAATTTCACGATAGACGGGAAAAGACTCGTTAAGAAATGGAAATTAGGGTTTTGGTGGAGCGACAGGTGCACTCCCTCTTACATGGCTGGTTGCAAAACCCAGGCGAGGTATGTGACGTCGTGTTTGAAAGGACGAATGTATGGTACGTGACGGTGTCATTATAAAATGTACAAATGTTTTTAAGTTAGTCATGTGGGGCCAATTTTTCAGTAATCCAGACCATTGATAGGCTATATCCACATAGATTGACTATAATTCAAAGCTCCAAAAATCATATGGAGAGGTAATGGGAGAAACACAAACGGTTCAAATTCAACTGAAAAAATCTCAAGATCGATTGTCCAGATCTCCCAGAAGGATTTTGAGGCATCTTTAATATACTAGCGGACTGGATTATACATGGCCCCATATTTCAGAATCGAAGAAAATCATTCATATTGCGAAAGACGCAGGTCGTGTATATTGCATCTCTTGGGAAGACCAGACGTGTGGGGAACTTTTTCTCCCGGGCGCGGATTGGATACTGACAAGGTCAGTAGCCAACTCGCTACTGATGTGACGTCACCATGCTCTGTGGACCCCACCATGATGCATGTGTTGTATCCATACCGTCCAACCATTTTAGAAATTGTTTTATGGCATTTCAGAAGAATGAGATAGATCTGAAGTTTAAATGGCCCCTACTTTGGAAAATAGTGGGGACAGTGACATCCACCGTTCAAAAGTTCTTAGGGGCCACAGTAGTTTCCAATGAAGCTGATATTTTATTTTTTTTCACTTTATCTATCTCTATGTTAACTTAAGAATAGGATGGATCTCAAAAATACCTCACCGCGGGCCCTATAAATGTTTCAACTGTGGGTGTCAGGGCTCCCACGGTTTCTGTGGTAGGTCCATTTGAAATTTAGATCTATCTCATTTTCTTTGTGATGCCATAAAACGATCTTTAAAAATGGTTGGACAGTATTGATACAACACATGCATCAAAGTGGGGTCCACATAGCTTGGTGACATCACTTCAGTAGCCATTTGGCTACTGACCTTGTTAGAATCCAATCCGAGCCCTTTTATCCCGGCGCGGATTGGATACTGACAAAGTCAGTAGCCAAACTGCTACTGAAGTGACGTCACCAAACTTTGTCGACCCCACCATGATGCATGTGTTGTATCCATACCGTCCAATCATTTTTAGAAATTATTTTATGGCATTACAAAGAGAATGAGATAGATCTAAAGTTCAAGTGGACCCCACCATAGAAAATAGTGGGGACAGTGACATCTACCGTTCAAAACTTCTCGAGGGTCACAGTAGTTTCCGATGAAGCTGATATTTTTGCTTTCACTTCATCTATCTCTATGTTAAGTCATGAATAGGATGGATCTCAAAAATACATCACTGTGGGCCCTATAAATGTTTCAACGGTGGGTGTGACGGCTCCCACGGTTTTCTGTGGTGGGTCCACTTGAACTTTAAATCTATCACATTCTCCTTGTAATGCTATAAAATAATCTCTAAAAATGGTTGGACGGTATGGATACAACATATGCATCATGGTGGGTCCACAGAGCTTGGTGACGTCACTTCAGTAGCGATTTGGCTACTAACCTTGTCAGTATCCAATCTGTGCCCCTTTTATCCCGCCCTCCATTTCGAAAACAGATTAGCTACTCCCCCTGCCACCGGCCCCGTGGCTGGTGGTTGGTGCTCTGTGGGTCCCACCATGATGTACGTGTTTCATCCATTCCATTCATCCCTTAGGACTCGAACATAACAATGATAGGGATGCAATTCTCATATGGACCACACCACATGAAAATAATAATGATTGGATATCCATCATTAAAATCCTCATAAGGCTCAGTGTACTGTTTATTTGACATCCAACTTGTGTTTATTTGACATCCAACTTGTTGATTAGGTCATACAGGCACAGATGAAGGGAAAAATCAAAAAACATCTTGATCCAAAACTCCTATGGCTCTCAAAATGTTTTTAATGGTCGATGCTCATTCAAAATTGCTTCCTGTAACGTGGCCCATTTGAGGTAGGAATATATCTCATTTTTCGTCTCATGCCGTTAAATGACCTGTAAAAATAAACGATGTAATACATACATCGTGGTGGGGCCCACGGAGCACCGACCACCAGACATTGGCTGGTGTCAGGGGGAGTAGCCAACCCGTTTCCCTCAGTTACAAGGGTTCGCAGCAGTTTCTCGCGTAGAAAACTAGGTAAAACTGACCGTCTGATGGTGCGCCAGCTCTTCGACAGTGCTTACCTCAGCACATATCAGAATCCAATCGCTGCCCCACCACGCGATACGCTGCCTATCACTGCAGTTGTAGCAGTGACTTGGCTGGAAAGCAAAAGACAAAAACCATTTGATACACTGTTGGTATGTGAAGGTCTGTACACATGCAAACAGTGAATCTACATATAGTATTAATGGTCCTAAAAATCAACCGTAGAAATATTGGGTCTTATAATATATGGATCAAAATTAAGGAATTTAAGTAATTTTATGTTAAAAATGGATGATTGTGGACATATAAATGGACAGTTAATATATATTCAAAATAAAAAATTTAAAATTTAAGTAAAGAATAAGAATTATGAAATTTTGAATCTATATACACAGGGTACAAATTTTGACGGTTGGTTTTCAAGAAAATATATTTTACTTACAATTTTTGAGTGCACGTTTATGGAGTACAATCATCTCTCAGAGTATCATAAAACTCCTCAAAATAAAATGGCACAGAGCCCGTGACTTGCAAGTTGCAAGTGGAGTGAATTTTGCCTCTTCTGCAGCACAGGATACAGCGTTTGTGGCCAAAACTAGGGCCCACCAGATGAGTATTCATATGATCATGACCGTACATATTTTTGAAGATATTCTCTAAGATCTACATTAGTAAAATTAATCTTAACCATTCATTGTAACCATAACTATCCACGGAACGATGAAAAGAAGATTTTCTATAGATTACATTCACCTTTAAAAATCTAAGGACAGGATGATATCTGAAGAGTAATTACGAGAAATTGCTTATTAATATAGTAATATATAATATGAACGGTTCAAATATAGGCTTATCTCATCGAGTGGGCCCTAGTAGGCGACGATACATGCTTTACTGTTTGTCGCAACAGAGGTAAAAGGAACTCTCGGGACTGCTCAGAGTCATTAAAGGTTGCAAAAGATCTGAAAGCACACAATCATACAATCAGACGCGTCTGACTGATAAAATAAGTCATATGAGAGCCGCCTATGGGAAGACCCATCTGCAACGCTGATGGCCCACCGTGGGATGATCCGTGTCGTTCATTGGTAAAGTGTCACCGTAGAGAGGTCGAGGGAGAGAATGTCGTTGGCAAAGTTGCATGTTGGCAAAGATCTTCCATCAGTTGATGTGTACCAGTTGTGGCCCATGTAGAGTAGGATATGAAATTGGCTGTGCACATGGCTACTGTTGTGATACATGACATTGCACGTGTCCTAAAATTCCATTTTCCAAAACGCGGGGAATCCATCTAAGGCCTCTCCCATTCAATCAACCGATCCAAATTTCGTCTTGGAGGGGACCACTATGGTGGGGCCCACCATCCACATATACCCACTGTTTACGGCAAGCCCGTTGATTTGCTGGCATTCTTTTAGGGCCGTCTGGGCAAACGTTTTTAAGTGTATTGAAGTGTATATCATTAGCTGATATGAGGCATTTAATGATATCAGTGGTTTGTTAGGTAGCTTGGGTGTAGATGCCAATTACATGACCAACTACGGTCTTGTTTGGGTGTTGTGGTATTGGGTAGATGGATGTCTCAGGAATAGATTGGTCGGTGCTTTGTGAAGCCCATCATGATGTATGTATGTCATCCATGCCGTTTATCTACTTTTATATATCAATTTATGATATGGTTGAAAAAATGAAGTATATCTCACTCTCAAGTGGACCACGTTACAGGAAATAGTGTTCAATGAATTTTGACCATTAAAAATGTTTTAAGGGTCATAAAAGTTTTAGATCAAGTTGATATTTATTGTTTCCCTTCATCTGGGACTTTATGACCAAATAAAGAGATTGGATGTCAAATAAACAGTACAGTGGGCCTTAGGAGGATTTTAATTGTGAATATCTATTTATTGATTTTGTCCTTTGGTGTGGTCCACTTGAGATTTATATCCTTATAATTTTTTGTATCAAGCACTAAAATGATGTGTAAAAATGGATGAATGGAATGGATGAAATACATACATCATGGTGGGCCACAGAACACCGACCACCAATCGCTTGGGTATAGACGCCAATACAATGACCAGTTCCAGCGAATACTATGGGGGATGATCGAGTTCCTACAGTCGACACTATCCAAACACGCACGGGTAGGCTTGGTGAGATTTTACGATCATATTCCACCTAATACCCTTTAATACACCCTAATCAATTTGCCCAAACAGGCTCTTACCGTTTTTAAGAACTGAAATAGCAAATTATCCGTACACATTCAATTCCCCTATTGGATGCATGCAAATCAATAATGCTGGCTGCGTTGCGTTGTTTACTTCCTTTGTAAGATACCAAAACTGTGTTTTAAAATAATAAAATTACAGCCAGTCATCGGACGGTCCAAAATGGTGAGTATATTATGATATGAACGTCGTATCGTCTTTCAGCGCACATTTCTTAACGAACGGTTAGGATGAAAAAATGAAGATATTTTTGGCATGTAAAGGATCCCATTATGTGGACTTTCAGATGAAGTGATGGATCGCGCTTTCTCACCGAACGGATTGCTATTTGCTAATGTCATGTAGTGAGGAAAGGAACTGATATAGGCCGGTCGTCTCATTCAAAGGTATCAATGACTGGTTATACTATTTAAAACTGTAATTATTCATGTCCCCCACATGATCTTTATTCTCACACATAATATAAAGGGTTCTGATCGCTTGTGGCCCACTTTACAGAGCAGCTACAGCTAAACTGATTATACAACGTATGGTATTCCCGCTGACCACCAAATCAGCCGTTTCCGCTCTCCAGGAAAAGTCCGGAACGCAGCCGCCAAACAGGTTCCGTGAGCATTACAAACACCTGAGCAGTGCTCGGAAAAAGTATACTCGCGAGGCTCTTTGCGGCATATGCACACACGTATCAAACATGTGTAGAATCAAAGCCATTCAGAATTTCATCCGTACAGTATATATGGGATAGGAAAATACAAGTAATATCTACATATCAGGTGGGCCACAAAATAACGACGGATCTAAGCTGTTGTTCACGTCCATCGTCATGACCGCCTTCGTTGCTGTTTCCAACACAATCATCGTAGCAAAATGCGTGATTACATTATGCCCCGTAAAAGCCCGCTGCTTTGACCATAATCACAACATCAACCAAAACAAAATTCCAAATCAACAAAGGGTAACAAAGTATTTTCACATACAAAACTTCATATATAAACACCAGCAAGCGCCCAAACACCAAAAACTTCAATCCCGGCAAAGCAAAAAAGATTGAAAAACCCTCCGCCCCTCTTCCCAAATCTCCTCCTCTTCTAAGGGAATGCAGCAAGATGAGATCTCAGACGTTCGATCCTGATCTCGGTGGAAGGAGAAAGAAAAACAACGGCAGATCTAGAAACTGCCATAGAAAACACGTAGAAGACGGGTAGATCCGATACCTTCATCCATCCATCCCTCCATCCCCAAATCCCCCTCTCTTTCTTACCGCATCCCATCTCTACCGTCGATCTTTCATCCTAGCCGTCCAATCATGGAAGAGAAGAAAGCGATCTCATCCAACGTCCTCCACGGCAAGTATGAACTGGGCCGGCAGCTGGGCCACGGCACGTTCGCGAAGGTCTACCACGCGCGGAATATCCAATCTGGTAAGAGCGTGGCCATGAAAGTGGTCGGCAAGGATAAGGTGATCAAGGTGGGGATGATGGAGCAGGTGAAGCGTGAGATCTCTGTGATGAAAATGGTCCAGCATCCCAACATCGTCGAGCTCCATGAAGTCATGGCGTCCAAGACCAAGATCTACTTCGCGATGGAGCTCGTCCGCGGCGGCGAGCTCTTCTCCAAGGTCGCCCGTGGCCGTCTCCGTGAGGACGCTGCCCGGGCCTACTTCCAACAGCTCATCTCCGCCGTTGATTTCTGCCACAGCCGCGGCGTCTACCATCGCGATCTCAAACCGGAGAATCTCCTCCTCGATGACGACGGCAACCTCAAGGTAACCGATTTCGGACTCTCGGCGCTTTCGGAGCACCTGAAGCAGGACGGGCTGCTGCATACGACGTGCGGGACCCCGGCCTACGTGGCTCCTGAGGTGATCGGGAAGAAGGGCTACGATGGCGCGAAGGCCGATCTGTGGTCCTGTGGCGTGATCCTGTTCGTTCTTCTCGCCGGATTTCTACCATTTCAGGATGATAACATCGTCGCGATGTATAAGAAGATCTACCGCGGTGATTTCAAGTGCCCGCCGTGGTTATCTCCGGAATCCCGCCGGCTAATCACGCGGCTCCTCGATCCTAACCCGAGCACGCGGATCACGATCTCGAAGCTGATGGAGACATCTTGGTTCAAGAAATCGCTCCCGCGGACTATCATAACAGAGGAAGAGCCGCAAGACGATGGCCTGTTGGCGGACAATCTCAAAGGGAAGGAGATGGAGAGCCTGAATGCTTTCCACATCATCTCGCTGTCGGAGGGGTTTGATCTCTCGCCACTTTTCGTGGAGAAGAAGGTGGAGAGGGAGGAGATGAGATTCGCGACGACGGAGCCGGTGAGCAGTGTGATAGCGAAGCTGGAGGAGGTGGGCCGTGCGGGGAAGTTCAGCGTCCGGAAGAGCGAGACGAGGGTGAGACTGCAGGGGCAGGAAAAGGGGAGGAAAGGGAAATTGGCGATCGCTGCTGAGATCTTCGCCGTCAGCAAATCGGTCTTTGTAGTCGAAGTGAAGAAGGACGGCGGAGATACGCTGGAATACAATCAGTTCTGTAGTCAGGAGCTGCGGCCGGCTCTCAAAGACATCGTCTGGACTTCGCCGGCGCCGAGCCAGACGCCGGCCTGAAAGAGGAGGGGGAGAAAAGACTGTAATTTATTGTGAGAAATGATCACATACATTAATTTCTTTGAATATCTGACCCGTGCAGATGGTGGGCCACGCTCAAATGAGCGGATTGAGTTGATTTGGCTCCCATTTGATGATCATGGTGTGTGGCCTACTTCTAACGGATGGGATTTTCTGTGGAAGGAATGGCTTGTATTGGAAGATGATAGCAGCCTGTGTATGTGATCATTTCTCATTTCTGGGTCCCTTTCTTTTTTTAACAGTTTATTTCTTACTGTGATTAGGGTTTTTTTTATTGATCAATTATTAATAACGATTTGGGTTTGATCCTTTTGTATGTATTTTGTGTGATGGTGTGATAATGTCATGCTTCCTTTGTTTTTGTGATTTGTAATCTTTTTTGTGATTCGAATGATCAGGGCCCACCTTGATGGACCTATTGTTGAGCCACAAAGGATCAAGCTGATAATTGTTTCCTTCTATCCTGCTCTGTAGGACCTAATCAACAGGTTGGATGTCAAAACATTACACGGGGGGTCCTTTAGGTTTTTAACGGTGGACATTCAATTACTACTGTTTTCCCATTTGTGGTCCACCTGAGATTTAGATCTGCGTCATTTTTGGGATGAAGCTCTCAAATGATCTGGGTAATGGATGGATGGCGTGGATGAAACAGATACATAATGGTGGGGCCAAACAGCGCTGACCAGTTGCAACCTGGCTACTGGCAGCGTCAGTAGCCAATCCGCGTCCCTCTTGTTGGGTTGGGCCGCAACATAGATGGGATGTTAACATCGAGTGTCCGGTGGATCTGTGCCGGGTCAGCGAGCAGTCAGTACTATGCTTTCCGGCAGAGTTCAACACGTGTGAGAAATCTGGTCGGTTGAGAAGATAGATCGTCATGAAGGTAAGCTAATCTAAACATAACGGTGCTACCCTCACCAGGACCTAGCTAAGACGGACGGAAGCGGATGGGCTGGTGTACCGCACACCAGCTATATAGCTGGTCTATTGACGTCAGCAAGTTTTGTGAGTCCCATCATGAGGTATGTATTATATCCAAACCGTCCATCCATTTTGCTAGCTCGTCGAAAAAATAAGACAGATCTTACGATAAGGGGACCACACTTAAAAAACACTTTAAAAAAGCAGCAGGATTGAATGTCTACCATTGAAACTTTTTGATTCCTATATAAGTTCTGGATTAATATGAAATTTGTTTCTCCTCTTCATTCATTCATGTCTTTGTGACCCCATGAAGAGATGAGATAAAAACTAGACGTTATGGTGGGCCCTACGAAAATTTTATGTGAATATCATCATCTCCGTTGCTATTTGTGGTGTGGTTCAATTGATCTTTGGATATGATTCATTTTTGTATGATACTTTAAAACGATCTCTAAATTTGGATGAATAGTATGGATATAATAAATACATCATTCTAAGGCCCAGGTAACTTTGATCTCCTTTGAACCGTTCGTACAACTCGGGGATCGTACCTACACCAGCTATACAGCTGGTGTGTGGTACACCAGCCAATCCTGTGTACTGCTTCCTGTGGTGTTGTCGACTCGAGTCTTATATCTGTACTTACGGTGGACCTCATATATCCCCTACATGACTACCGTCCGTGGGTAGGCCTGTGTAACACCTGAACGGGTTCGGTCGGACCGTGAGTACGTGGGGGCGCACGATAAAGTATGTGCCGAAAAAGTTTTGGATAAGTTATATGTTTGTGTGGTGGCGCACGATTAAGTATGTGCCGAAAAAGTTTTGGATAAGTTAGATGTTTGTGTGGTGGCGCACGATAAATCATGTGTCCAAAAAGTTTTAGATAAGTTTTAGATGTTTGTGGATATAAAACACATACATCAAGGTGAGACCTATGTGCATTACCGAATCTACTCTCAAGGTGGAGATTGTGTGGCTTGCAGTGTTACTTCAACGGAGTGTTGACGTCACCAAGTTCCGTGGGCTCCTCCATCGTGTATGCATTCTATCTAGACTGTCCATTCATTTGGTGAGAGGCATGAACCTAACAAATCCAAAGCACAAGTGGGCCCACGACAACAAATAGTAGCAATGATGATGACCGCCGTTGAAAGCTTCTTAGGGCTGCCGTGATGTTTATTTTCTATCTAACTCGTTCATAAGAACTTATAGGCTTTTATGAAGGGAAAGTGTAAATATTAACTTGATTCAAAAGTACTGTAGCTCATATGAAGTTTTCAATGATATGCATTCAATTCGCACTTTTCTTTTTTTTTTTTTTTTTTTTTTTTTTTTTTTTCTGTTTTGTGGGTGTGTAGTCCACTTGAGCTTTTTATCTTGCCTTAAAATGATCTCACAAAATGGGTGGACAATGTTTGGGGTGCATAGAACTTGGTGATGTGAACACACCATCCAGGTTGGTGTGCAATCCTCAACAGCAAGTGAGGTTCTTGAAAATATACAGTGCAGTTTTATGCATGTCATGGCATGAAATGTTGAATGAGGCACAATTAAGGCATTATGCATAAATGATCTCTACAAATGCCATATATGTAATGCTTGAAGATGGACATAGGCATTTATGAAATATTAGCACTTGTGACACAACTTATATCATAAGAGAATGATTTAGGTTATTTAAGGAATTGCAAAAAGTGATTGATAATTTTTTATCTTTGTAAAAAGATAAGAAAAAACTATATATATGGACTTTCCTTCCACTAAAGTGTCTTTTATCACCATTTTTACAGTTAAAGAGAATGAGACTTTCTTGTCTTTTGATAAAGTTTTATTTTCTCTTTTAAATTTAAAGAGAATGAAACATTTTTCCTTTTTTCACAGTTTTACCGTCGTATAACTTTTTCTTTTTCATCCTTTCATTTAGGTTGCCCCCATTGTAACTAAGTAATCATGACAAGTTCTTGGTGTTTGATTTAAAGGAGAAGTTTCAGCTCCAAAATTGAGTAAAACTCCACGGTTGAGCTTCACCATGAGGTATATGCTATATCTACACTATCTATATATTTTTTTCGAGTCATTTTAGGGCCTAAGCCTAAGCATAAGAGGCAAATCCAAAAGCTGACGCAGGGGATGATGTGTTGGGGTCAAGCACTGTCTTCCTTTTCTTTTTTTTCCAAGAGGAAAAGGGGTAGGGCCTTTCTCACCGGGCCTCCCCTTTCTATTGCTCTGCTGAGAGGACTACATTTGGGCGGGCTGCACAAAACAAAAGGTGGCCTGCCTATCATAAATTATATAGGAGAGGGAGAACCCCACAAAACTAAAAGCAACAGGGAAAAGAAAGAAAGACCGAAAAAAAAAAAAAAATAGCCCCTCAAGGGTCTGCCTGAACTAGCCAAACATACCCCAGACCGGCTTTTTTGAGACACACTAGGCCCTTGATCTGGGCAAGAAGATCATTGAAGCAACGGCAGACAAAGGAAGATTGAGCTCCGCTTGCCTTCCAGGCCAAGCCATTGTCTTCTCTACAAATGAGCTAGATGGACATATTCCCTCTATGCATGAGGGCCTTGATTCTTCTAACCCAATAAGCATACTTTCACCCCGGCGCCGCCTTCCCTGAGATAATGTCCGCTGTGATTTTGGAGTCGGATTCAATCTTAATATTCAAGAATCCAGAGTTGAGGGACAAAGTGAGGCCATCGGCACTGCTCTCAACTCAGCCTTGTTGTTGGATCCCGTCCCATAAGATGCCCAAAAACTAACGAGGAAATCGCCACTAGCACTTCATACTAAGCACCGTATTCCTTATGGGATAATTTATTTGAATCCATGGAACTTCACTGGACTCCTCATGGAGATTCTCAAATCCACGATAAAAATAAAAAATTAAAAAATAGAATAATTTTTAGAAATTCATAATAAATTGATTGATTATGAAAAATGAGCTTATAACCCCTTAAATAATAACATAAACCCTAGTGAGAAGTTTCAAAATTAAACTACAACTAAAACTCCTAAAAATGATAAACTTATTATTTATAGAGGATTGTGATTCCCACTAGTGCACATGGTTTTCA
This sequence comes from Magnolia kwangsiensis, assembly GCA_037074715.1. NCBI lineage: Eukaryota > Viridiplantae > Streptophyta > Magnoliopsida > Magnoliales > Magnoliaceae > Magnolia > Magnolia kwangsiensis. The sequence continues at coordinate 20,527,428 of CM073582.1, forward strand.
GCTAAAAATAGTGTCCTATTTGGCTGAACTATGATGTTCTCCTAGCTATTCTAAGCACTTTTCATGTTGGGCACAACTCTTAAAGCCCAATGGATGAAGAGTTATATGCAAACTAAAATTTACTATAAATAGAAAAAATGAAATTAAAATAGGAATTCGACCGTAGCAGGTTAGGTGGATAAAGAAACTCGTCCTATCCCAAAATCATATATGGCACGTCGAATAACCCATTCCAGTTTGCGAGATATGTCCATTTTAGGTTCTGACGGTTTGGATCACCTCTATCTCCAGTTAGGGCATTTCTAATCCATCTTGGCCATGAAATTATTTGCAACTTGCTCTACATCAAAAGCACTGGTAGACCACATCACATGAAACAGTGAGGATTGAATTTCTACCATTTAAAACAATTTGAGGATTATAAAAGTTTTTGAATATATCTCATTTTTTGCTTGTGCCCTAAGAGAAAATGAATGAATGGAAATAAATGAAACACATACATCATGGTGGGGCGGTTTACCCAAGCACAAAATGTACCTCTTAACATCATCAATTACAAAATAAGTTATCATTATTTATTTACCACTATTAACAAGCATTTACAGCTAATTAATCAGGCAAAAAAAAAAAAAAAAAAACCGGTAAAATAGTTTTGGATACATTCTCTTACATATCTTATGCATAATTATTAAATAAATTACCATGGATAAAATACTTAATTACCTTATAGATAAAAAAGACAAAACCATAAACAAAATACTTATCTTGCTATCAAGCTTTGGATTGTTTGATAGGTCATATATAGTTTAAATTCACATGATATTCCTAATCACTTGGGTGACCATCTGGGTTTAACTGATAATCTTTCTTTGATAAAAATGAAAGGTGGTATTATCATTTATAGCATGACAGCGAGACCATAGGTAATTGATGGATCTTGATTCAATGAGTGACCCCTCATGTAGGCCACGGATTATGTGCAACAGGGTAATTGCTTGGTAGGTGCTTTGTATACCCTACGATCCAATTATCAATAATGAATTGGGTTTGATCCTTATGTATGTGTCATGGTGTGGTAATATCATGCTTCCTTTGTTTCTGTGATTGGTATGATCAGGCCCCACCTTGATCTTTTTTGGCATTTGGATGATCAGGGCCCACCTTGATGGACCTGTAGTTGGGGTGGACGGATAGTAAGATCGAGTGTGTAGTGGATTATGTCTAGACGGTCATCCGTCGTTCAGGGGTAACATTGTAGCCGAAGATGAAGCATATCCAAATCTAAGGGTGGACCACACCACTGAAAACAGTGACGATTGAATGAATGGTCGTGGACCACAGTCATTTTGTACCGAGATGATATTTGTGTTTTCCCAAATGCTGTTTGGCTGGTGAGCCTAACACCAGCCAGCTAGATGGTGTCAAAGTTCTGTAGGCCCCACCATGATATGTCTTCTATCCATGCAGTGAGGCAGATCCAAAGTTCAAATGGACCATAATACAGGAACCATTGAAAACTTATTGGGATATGGAGGTTTTGGACCAAGATGATAGTCGTGTTTTATATAACTTTACCAACAGGTTGGATGGCAAATAAACATTGTAATAGGCTTAAGAAGTGTTCCATTGTAGTAGTTAAACTCCCATTATTTCTGCACCTGAGCTTTGGATCTGCCTTATTTTTTAGGGTTATCCTAAAATGACATGGTAAAATAGATGGACGACATAAATAAAACACATACATCATGGTGGGGCTCACAAAGCTTTGACACCAGCTAGCTGGCTGTTGTTGCTGTCAGCAGCCAAACTGCATTCGTGTTTTCCCTTCCTCCTTGTATGTGTTAGGTCAAAGATAGAGACAGTACTGGTTACATCGCTAATCTTTGAAAAAATCAGAGTTGCGGCAGAATCAACCAAAGGCCGGAGCATCTTAGCAGACACAATGAGAGAAAAAGGTCCCTTTCACTTGGACGGGTGGTAGACTCCCGGGAGTTTCAACACCCCGTTCAGGGTTCGAGTATCCATAGGGAGTGAATTCCCACTCGTAGGGAGTGAGTGTGTGGGGGTGTGTGAGCGTGTGTTTGTGGGGTGTGTGTGTGCGTGTTTTTTTTTTATTATTATTTTTTATTTTTTTAAGTCCCTTTCACTTCCTCGCTTCAAAAGATTTCGGCAAACTTGAACCTTATTTCAAATGAGGGACTTAGCTTTAGATATAGTTACAGTACACTCTTGCTTGCTGGTGTAAAAGCTCTATGGGCCTCACCATGATTTATGTGCTTTATTTATGATATCCATTCACGTTCATTTGAAGTCACAAACCCAAAATTGAGGTAGATCCAAAGCTCAAGAGGACAACATCACCAGAAATAATAGGGATTGAACGCCTACCATTGAAAACTTATTAGGGACTATAGAATTTTTTTATCAAGCTGATGTTTGTGTTTTTCCTTCATCCAGGATTATGTGACTTTATCAACAAGTTGGATGGCAGATTGACATTGCATTGGACCTCAACAAGTTTTCAATAGTAAGCATTTAATCCCCACTATTTCCTGTGGTGTGGCCTACTTGGGCTTTAGATTTGGCACATCTTTTAGCTGTTGCCCTAAAATGAGTTAGCAAAATGGATGGACAGCATGGATATATAAAACACATACATCATAGAAGGGCACACAAATCTTTGAAACCAATCGGCTTGTTGGGGTTGGGGTCACCAGCCAAACTGCATCCAATTATATGAAAAATAAACGAATTTGCGCGGATCTGCTGCTTGCCACAAGCAGGAAAAAAATCCTGCTTACTGCAATCTAATTGAACCACATCATCACATGCTGTATTAAGCTACATTTAATGCAGCAATGCTAACAATGTCAATGATAAATAATGACGTTGACCAATCACAATACAAGAAAGCAGGATTTTCCTACTGGTGGCAAGCAAAGGATCTAGATTCAAAATAAACATTAAGGGTGAGTGATAGGAAGCTTCTAGAGGTGGGCGTTCACACACTATTGTTTCGCGTGATGTGGTCTATTCCACTTGAGATTTGGATGGCATAAGCCCTATAATGAGGCTTGAGCTGCAAAATGGATGGACGGCTTGGATATACCACGCATGCATCAGATGGGACAATGTCAATGCTTCACAGAACTCAGTGTTACTGGGCCATACCAAATCCGCTCCCTGGAATGGCTGCCGGCTTCAAGTCTATACCCTTACGCCAATCACCCTTCATGGTGGTGAAGTGATGCACAGATATTTGATCAGCCAAAACATCTTATAAAAGCTCACATCCATCAAGAACGACCTCACCAATCAAATCTCCCCTTATCATTTCACCACCTAAATTAGCTCATTATTCTTCCCTTGGCTCTTCACATTAAAAAGTTGATACATGAGGCAAATGAGGTGCTTAAAAATAAATGGTACAGTTCTACACATGTCATGGCATGAAATGTTGAATAAGGCACAACCAAGCTATTATACATGGATGATCTACACAAGCAGTGGCATTTTTAGGATATTTTACAACACACTATAAACTTAGTGCTTGAAGATGGATATAAGCATTTATGAAATATTAGCATATATGGCACATAAATACTATAAGAGAATGATTTATTTTATACTAGACATTAAAAAGTAAATTGATAATTTCTCATATTTGAGGGTAATAAGAAAATTAAAAATATAGTCTTTACTTCCATTGAATGTCATTTTCTTTTCCATTGTCCGATTCAAAGAGAAAGGAACTTTTTTCCTTTCTCATAATTTTCATTGAAGTGTAATTGTAAACTATAATTACAGAATTGAAGAGAACTGCCCTATATATCAAATATGGAGATATGATAACTAGTAAATTAAAGTATACATCCATAAGAAGTCATAATTTGATCCTTACTCATGACTTGATGGTAAACTCACAAGAGTTTCAACACAAGGTAACAGTTTCGAGTGCCATCCTGGCGAAATTCCACTGTGGCGTGAGTACATCGGTGTGTGAGGTACGAGTACGTGTGTTGTATATAAAAAAAGCCATTGCTGAATTGGGTTGTCATGGCAAATTCACAAGAGTTTCAACACAAAGTCATGGGTTCTAGTCCTCATTTTGGTGAAATCCTACTGTGTTGTGAGTGCATGGACATGTGAAGTTTGAGTGCGTTGTGTTTAAAAAAAAAAAAAAAAGAGAAGTCATTACTAATAGGGTTGTCAGTCTCTTCCGCACCTTACACCCTTTAGGGAAGTACTTAGATGGGGGAGAGAGCTTCCAACGTGTGTAGGTTTGAGGACCTATCCTTATTTATATAACTGAAGGATGGAAAAGTTCAGTACCCACCAAACTCATCTTCAAAGGTAGATCCATACCATTAATCAATTACGCCTAGGTTATGGTTGCTTTATTGGTTTCACTGATCAAAATAGGATTATTTTTTATAGGAAAGGAAAAATCTAGTAAAATAAATTAATTGGATACTCTCTTAGGGCCTGTTTGGGTTCGCGTATAGTATTGTATTGCGATGTAATACTGTACAACGCATATACTCTAGATATTGTACACTGTATTCATGAGTATTATCATTGATCAATATAATGTTTAGTATGGAGTGACCTCGGAAATGTAATCAACAATATACTGAATTCAATGTTTGTTCAAGGAACTAACTCTTGACCGTCCATCCACAGCCACCAAATTCGATTAATGTGTATAAGATCCGAGTCATCCATCAGGTGAGCACACATGTGAAGGTTCTGCGGAAAAGAGTCTGCTCGGCAATATGTTCAGGTGGACCCCACGTATATCAAAAAGAATGGGTGGTTGGGAAAAGCAACAGCAGCTTAATACAAGGATGCGAGTTGCCTGTCAGTTCTTTGGGGCCCACCGCGTTGTATCTACACTATCCATCGGTTTCTACGGGGACATAAGAGGAAACAAGAAGGAGATCAAAAAATCAGGTGGGCCACATCCTAAAAAACAATGGTAATGGAGACGCCCACTTTTGAAATCTTCATGGAGCCCACAGTGATGTCTATATGTCATTTAACCTGTTCATAAGGTGATTCACACCTGGATTAAGAGAAAACATAAGTATCAGCCTCATCAAAAACTTCTTTTTGCCGCTTATAAGGTTTCAATAGTTGGGGTTCAATCTCCGTTGTTTCTTGTGATGTGGTTCACCAGAGTTTGTGATATCCCTTGTGTTTGGGCTCTTGTCCTGAAATGCTTAGTAGAAATAGCTGGAAGGAACGCATGTAACACAAACATAACGGTGGGCCACACAGAGCTAGGTGTTATAGGGGTTCTGGTAACTCCTATTTACAGGCTAGTTGCGCCCTTAATTCAAGCACTAATTCCTCATCAGTCAACCCGTCTGATTTTTTTAGTCAAAGTATAATTTGCTTAGTCCCACCAGATGAACGGCCTGGATCTTGATAAAATGCATTGAGTTGGCACACGTACCATGATTGACTTGTTAAATCTATACAACACAAATCACCGAACACACACGCGCGCGCGCACGAAAATACAGCGTATTAAAGATGCTGCATTGCATGATGCAGTGGCGTCTTCTTTTACTCTACCGCCTTTCAAAATTTTGGGTATTCTATTGTATTCGAGCTCATGTATTCGTTCGGACGCCAGCTCCTATCCAAATATGGTATATTGTAAAAACCACCCTTAATACCATACAATACGCGAAACTAAACAAGCCCTTATGTGTCTTGTACATACTAGACAAATCATGGACAAAATGCTTAACCCATGGATGAAAAATACAAAACCATTGACAAAATACTTATTTAGCTACCAAATGACACCAAGCTTCCGATTGTTTGATTGGCCCATGTATAGTTTAAAATCACATAATTTGCATCAAACTTAATTTTGGACCCTTTACCTGTCTGTGATATGACCAATTACTTGGTTGGGTGACCATATGATTTAATTGACAATCTTTCCTTACAAGAAATGAAAGGTGGCATTATCATTTCATATCATGACAGCGACCTGTAAATAATTGAAGTATCTTGATTCGACGAGCGATCCCTCATGTGGGGCGCAGATTAGTGAGGTGGGGATGGCAAGTAACTCTGGGACCCACTTTAATGTACTGTTTTGTCATATCATTTTAGGGCATGGTCCAGAGAAAAGAGGTAGATCCAAATCTCAGGTGGACCACACAGAAAGAATTGAATTCCCCCCAAATTAAAAAGTATATGGAATTTACATTCTGGTAGCTTTTTCAAAAACCTATAGTTAATCCTAATAATCATTGTTCCAATGCCTACCTTCCGTGACAGCGACGATGAGAGCAAATGGGTTGGTGGTTCAGGTGGGCCCCATCGTGATCTTCATGTAAGATCCCCTGACAACCAGTTTTGTCACCCCATGTTAGGTTAAGATTCCAAAAATCGGCTTCCATCTCTGATTCAGGTAGACCACATGATTGGAAACATTATACATCACAAGCCTCACCCTCTAAATTGTTTCCATTAGTGTGTCCAACGTTAATCATAGATGGGTATGATTTTTTAACACTAAGTTTAAATGTTTGTATGAAATCAAATAATTGGAATAGATTATCACTGTAAAAATCAAGGGTGGGTGTCTGCCTCACAACTGTTTCCTTTCGTGTGGGGCACCAGAATCCCAGATTGGCCTTCTTCTTCTTTTCTCCTATAAGCCTCATATACTACTAAATATCTTATGGTTGGAGTGGATCTTACATAAACATTATGATAGGCCTGTCAAAATCAACAACGGCTTACTATGCAAGTTGTTTTTTTCTTAATACTCTACAGTTAGAGCGGGATGCAGTTGATTTTCATTTTTGACGGGCTCCATATCGGTGTTTATGTAACATCTACTCTAAACATTAGATGCCTAATCATAGATTAAGCCCAAATCGTCAAGATGACTTGTGAATCAAGTGAGCCACGTCAAAGAAAATAGTTGGAAGATGTCCACCCTCAAGTTTTACAGCGCTCACTATGGTGATTATATGAAATCTACTTCAACCATTAGATGCCACACAAATATTTACGCCTGGTTGTCTAAAATTCAGGGTTATTTATAATTCAGTTGGGCCATGCCAAGCGAAACAGTTTGGAGAGTGATCATTGTCATGTACACTATTTCCAATCATGTGGTCCACTTGAATCAAAGATAGAGGTTAATTTTAGGCCCTTGGCCTAACATGAAGTCATGCACCTATTGGTCAAGATGAATTTTATGTAAACATCATGGTAGGCCTCACCCAAGCAGCCAACACATTTGCAGGCACCCATGTCCAATCAGTCATTAAAAAAATGTAGCCTAAGGCAGTTGAATGATAATAATACTAATTAATGAGGTAGTTGTTTGAAAACCTTTTCGAAAAGAGTGTTGGAATGTAAACTCCATTTCAGTTGAGTAGTTCTTTGTGAAATTCTTAATTAAAAACTTTTTGGATCAAGCTCCGATTTGTGTTTCCTTTCATCTTGAACCTTATTATTAGGTTGGATGGTAAAGAAACATTACAATAGTCTTAAGAAGTTTTTAATGGTGGGTGTTCAATCATCACTATTTTCCTGTTGCGTGGTCCACTTGAGATTTGCATCTACCTCATTTTGGGACCATGCCCTAAAATGAGCCATAATGGATGATGTGGATATGGTGGGTGTTCAATCACCATTATTTTTCTGTGGTGTGGTCCACCTCAGATTTAGATCTACCTCATTTTTGAGACCATGCCCTCCCTATTTTTTAGAACATGTCCTAAAATGAGCCATAAGGGATGGACAGCGCAGGTAAATAACACATACATCATGGTAGGTGTCACGGTCGCCTCACTCACTGAGCTGTTAGCTCTGCCTCACCTGATTGAAAGCAGGTTAGCTACTGATGGCTTTAGTAAATATCTAGCTATTGAAGTGACATCACTATGTTCTGTGGGCCCTAGCATGATGTATGTGTTGTATCCACACCGTTCATTCATACGGTGAGATCATTTTAGGGCATGAAAGAAAGGATGAGGCCTGCCCAAAGCTCAAGTGAACCCATCATAGAAAATAGTAGGAATTGAACATCTACCGTTAAAAACTTCCTAACACTATAGAAGTTTTCCATCAAGCCTGTCCAAAGCACAAGTAGACCCACCATAGAAAACGGTAGGAATTCAACATCTATTGGGGGCCTTGCACAAAACCTTAGGATCTAGCCTCCTGAAACAAACCAGAATTATATAATAATTAAGTAATGAAATAAATCAAAGCATCAATTACACACCACACAAGAGATTTTTACGTGGAAAACTCTCAAAGAGGTTAAAACTACGGGACCTCGTCCAGATCAACAATCCACTATAAAGCAAAACGTTACAATCGATCATAAGGACACCCTGCTATGATCAGACCTTCATCACTCACGAAGGAGTGGATAAATAGAAAGAGAAACAAAGAAAACTAAGAGAGCTCACCAATTACAAGGACGTGAAAGTGCTGAAATATGGTAGATCACCTCTACGAGCATAGCATCCCTCCCACAAGCTTCCTCTCTCTTTTTTTTTTCTCTCTCTCACACCTTTGATAGCCCTCTTATGTTTTTCTTGTACACTATCATGTCTAGAAAAACCTTAGAGACCCCTTTTTATAGTTTTAGAAAACTCCCTTCCGCATCCCGGTTGCGAAAGGACCTGCAAAACGAAATCCATACAAAATCACGGAACGAATTTGCGTAACCACGACCGGTCGAGAGGAGGCCAGGATCGGTCGAGCGCCACCCACAACCAGTCGAGCGCTCTGAAGAAAAATAGCCCAAACTCGCTGGACTTTGAGTCAAGTCAGAGCTCGACTCCACGACTGGTCGTGCACCAGCCTATGACCAATCGTGCAGGGCTCACGACCGGTCGATAACGAGACAAAAAATCTCATCAAATCTCTCCCTTTTTGTCTTAAGAGGGATTCATCTTCTTCAAGCCAACCTGATTTCTGTAAACTTCAAACTTGCCCTTGAGCAAAGCTTTGGTCATCATGTCTGACCCATTATCGTCTGTGTGGACCTTCTTAAGTTGTAACACCTTCTGTTCCAAAGTATCCCTGATCTAGTGATACCGAATCTCTATGTGCTTCGACTTGGAATGCTAACTTGGATTCTTGCTCAGGTGTATTGCACTCTTACTATCGCAATAGACCACGTGCTACTCCTGCTTTAGGCTAAGTTCCTGTAGGAACCTCTTCGTCCAAAGCATCTCTTTACATAACTCTGTGACTGCAATATACTCAGCCTCTATCGTCAATATTGCTACGACCTTCTGTAGCTTGCTTTGCCAAGAAACCGCTCCCCCTGCAAATGTGAACATGAACCCCAATGTAGACTTCCTGGAGTTTATGTCACTTGCCATATCTACATCTGTGTAGCCCTCTAACACAGGTTTTTCATCATCATAGCATAGGCTCAACTTGGATGAGTCTCTTAGATACCGCAGTATCTATTTCACCGCTGCTCAATGCTCTTTGCCAAGATTGACAAGATACCGGCTGACAACACCAACCGTATATGTTATGTTTGGGCGTGTACATACTATAACATACATCAAACTTCCTACAGATGACGCGTAGGGTATCTTCTGCATCTCTTTCACCTCTGCCTTTGTCTTGGGACACTACCTGTCACTCAATCTGAAGTAACCATCCAGTGGAGTACTGACCTGATTCGTTGCATTCATATTGAACCGCTGTAAAACTTTCTCAATATACCACTCTTGTGACAGTTAAAGCTTCCTGCTTCCTCTATCACGGGTTATCTCCATTCATAAGATCTGTTTAGCCGAGCCCAAGTCTTTCATCGTAGATGACTTGTCCAACTCCTGTTTCGGCCTATCGATCTTCTTAATATCTTTTCTCATGATGAGCATGTTATCAACGTATAATAGTATAACTAAGAAATCACCATCTGAGAACTTGCGCGTGAACACACAGTGGTCCGACTCCGTTTTGTCAAACCCATGCTATAACATGAAGCAGTTGAACTTCTTATACCATTGTCGTGGAGCTTGTTTCAGCTCATACAAGCTCTTCCTTAGCCTACACACCATGTGCTCTTTGCCATTGACTTTGAACCCCTCTGGTTGGTGCATGTAAATCTCTTCTTCCAGGTCACCATGGAGGAAAGCAGTTTTAACATCTAACTACTATATCTCTAGATCCATGCTAGCTGCCAACCCAAGCAACACCCGTATGGATGTCATCTTCACCACTAGTGAGAATATCTCCTCGAAGTCTATACCTTTTCTTTGACCGAACCCTTTTACCACAAGTCTGGCATTGAACCTCGTCTGGGAATTCTTCTACTCAACCTTCTTTCTGAACACCCACTTGTTGCTCAAAGCTTTCTTGTCCTTAGGCAGTTTCACTATATATGGTTCTTATGTAAGGATTTCATCTCCTCTTGCATAGCATTCAACCACTCCTTCTTATGCTCGTCGGCTAAGGCCTCAGAATAATCTTCTAGCTCTCCCCTATCAGTCAGCATAATATACTCATGTGGTAAGTACCTCTCGGATGACTATCTATACCTAGATGACCTCCTCACCTGTATCTCAACAGGTGGATCAAGTAGGGGCTGCTCCCCTGGTCCATCTTCTAAAGGAACTTCCTAGTCCTTTACACTTTATTGTACTCCCCCGTCATCAGGCAACACAGAAGGAATAATCGGATCCATGTCCTTTACCTCTTCTGAATTAGGTTAATTCTTCTTTGGCTTATCAATGTCTTCTATACACTGATCTTTAAAGAAAACCACATCTCTGCTCCTAACGAGATTCTTCTCGGTCGGATCCCACAATCTGTAACCGAACTTTTCTTCACCGTACCCTAAGAACACACACTGCTTGATCTTTATATCGAGCTTAGACCACTCGTCCTTTAGTATGTGAACGGATGTCCTGCATCTAAACACCCTGAGATGACTGTACGATGGATCTTATCCAGTCCACACCTTCTCAGGTACTTCTCCATTCAACGGGGCTGATGGAGACCTATTTATCAGATACACCGCCATGTGCATTGCTTCTCCCCAGAACGTCTTGGGCAACTTCGCATGGAATAACATACATCTGATTCTCTCTACAATGGTGCGATTCATTCGCTCAACTACACCATTATGCTAGAGGAATCTTGGGAACCGTCTGTTCATGCAGTATACCTAGGGACTTACAGTACTCATGAAAGTCACCATTGTATTCACCACCATTGTCAATGCGGATGCACTTCAATGATCTACCTGTCTCTCTCTTGACCATAGTGTGAAACAATTTAAACACACCAAAGACCTTGTCCTTTGTCACGCCCCAAACCCGGAAACCGGGCTCACAAAATTCTCGATCGCCGAATCCAGCGCCGACAGCCTCCGTAAAACCCCATTCTCGGCTCCTAGCGCCCATTCGCTAGGTTCCGATCCTGGGATGCTACGAGGAAGATTTTCAACGTTAGTTTGATTCGTAATAAGTATAACTAAAAGCATAACTCACAAACAATAACCAAAAACTCCATTACATTTTCACTATGATCAAAAACTTTACAAGTACAATGAGTATAAAGGGAAATACAATGATGATGAATCAAAATCTCTAAAGTGATCTACAAAGTACTCCTGCCTCAGCGCTGTTACGAGCCAACGTCACCTGCACGCAACGATCGTGCATAAGCTTATAGAAAACTTAGAGGGTGGTGAAAGTGTGTGCGCAAGGTAGTAATATGATCATGAAATATCAGAGTAATGTGGAATATATAGATGGATCCATAATTATCATGAGTCGTACCAAGGCTATGCGATGCAAGATGCAAATCAAGCATGCAATCCTCGTCTAAGTCCACATGTCAATACAGCTCAACTCTGGGATATCACCGGGGTATAGTACACTCTAAACCAGATCACCGCTACATCGCGCGCAATAAGGTAAGTGGAAGAGACCTCGCTATTCATCTGCCAATATCGGGCTCGACTCGTCGATAGCGGACCCATTCCTCGAGCTGGTCAGACTCAACCTAGCATTGCCCCTACACTCGGGTGGGTAAGGCCGCACCCCCTTCCAACCGACCATGACACAGTGGAGAGCGTAACCATCTGGTATTCGACACTCAACGCTCATCTACCCACTCGGTCTAGACGTTGGAGCAACCTCTTGGTACCATAAGGGTTTAGGGACTTTCACCTAGGGATATCTATAGCACCCCATGTAGAACAAGATTTTCGGTATCCAATCCTTCCAACCACGATACGTCTGTGGAGGCTACGGCCCCAATGTCGCTTGGGCGTACAGTAACCATATCACACAATGCAAAATGCGTGAATCACACTAACCAATCATGCAGTAATCCTACGCATATCGTGCGCTCATGTAGGGTAACACCGCTCAACTGAGAGCCCATATACAACCTGCCCGAAGGCATATGCTTTGATCAGTCACCTCTCATATCAAGCATACATATGATGCGTACGATCATGAGTCATGGAACTATACTAAACATGTTATAATGAAACGAATTATCCTTACAATGCAAAAGGGCCTGGACGGCCTATACACAATAAGTACGGGCCTAATAATGGGCCCTAAGGAGAGTCGTAATGTGGACATCCAACCAGCATTACACTCGCAATGTGGACGTCAAACCATCATTGCTCCCAAGCCATAACTCGTAATAAACATTATTACACAACCCATATTGGGTTTACACATTGCAATGGACCTTAGGCACATCCAAATGGGGCCCTCATTACAGCAAATGGGGTACATTAGTGGGCCTTACGTTCATCAAATGGGCCGCATTACTGGGCTTCACCAATGGCCTTAGGTACATTGCAATGGGTCATAACCCATGGGCTTCAAGTGTCTTAAATGGGCCTAATCCCATGGACTTAATACACATCAAAAATGGGCCTAAACCCATAGGCCTTATTCAAATCAAATGGGCCTGACCCAAAGGCCATATTCAAATCAAATGGGCCTAACCCATAGGCCTTCTTATAAGTCAAATGGGCCTAACCCATAGGCTATATTCAAATCAAATGGGCCTAACCCATAGGCGTTCTTATAAGTCAAATGGGCCTAACCCATAGGTCTTAAATAAATCAAATGGACCTAACCCATAGGCCTTTTGTAAATCAAATGGGCCTAACCCATACATAGGTGGCCCACCCAATCTTCAATACATGCCCTGAAATGATCTCACCAAGTGGATGGACGGTCTGGATGCATCACATGCATCATAGCGGGTCCCACTGTCGCTGGACAGTGAGGACCGAGCACATACCTCACAAAGGGCCCCACCGTTCGCTGGATGGTGGAAGTACAAATACATCAAGGTGGGTAGACGGTGGACTTAAAACACATACATCATTGTGGGTCCCATGTGGGGCCCACTGTAATGTTTAGATGCCATCCAACCCGTTCATAAGGTCACTTAGACCTGGATGGAGTGAAAACACAAATTTTATATTGATCTGAAACTTCTGTGGGCCCCAAAAAGATTTCAATGGTAGAGTTCAATTCACACTGATTTGTGTGGTGTGGGCCACCTGAGATCTGGATCAGGCCCGTTTTTGGGGTGGGTCTACTTCAGAGGGTGGCCCACCATACGAACGGTTTAGGTGGCACGTAAACATCAAGGTGGGGCCCACGGCTAGAGTCGTGGGTAGCTGTCCGCCCGCCCGTGCGTCAGAGCCACAGGCACGCTGCATGCGCTGGCAGTAGCAGCAGCGGCTGCTGCAACGTCCTCCTTCCTTTCTTTTCTTTTTTTCTTACCTGCTGCGTCAGTACACCCACTGCCATATGAACGATTGTATATGGCACATATTTAAGGTGGGCCCCACCCTCATACATGTTATCTAGGTGAGCCACCAAACGATTGGATGGTATAGATATAACACATATATAAGGTAGGGTCCATTCAAGTGGGCCACACAACCATATAAAGATTAAAAAAAAATAACATGAAAGAGAGAGAGAGAGAGAGAGAGAGAGAGAGAGAGAGATGGAGGGTGGGACACGCTTGTGATGGAGGGACCCCGATACTATGGGCCCTCCCTTGCAATGAATCATACATCAAGTGGGCCCTAAAGCATGTGGGACCACCAAAATCTATAATCAACGGTGGAGATCCTTTCTCCACCAAAATGGACGGTCTAGATGACCTTTCTAAGAAATAAACATCATGATGGGGTCCATGGAGAATGATCATGATGATCCTAGTGGGCCATCGGCCACACCTTAGGGTCCCAAGTGAGATCCAAACCATTGATCGGTTGGCCTCACTTGGCCCATCTCAAAAACAGGAAAAAAAACTAGTATGATTAAACACCCACCGTCTGATCTTCTTGCTCCTAAGGGTCCCTTAGCACCTTAGCTTGGATTTCAATGGAGGAGATAGGGAATGGATGATTAGGATGGGAGATGAAGGGGTAGGAAAGGTAGGCCACACTTAGAATTTTGGGAGTGCTTGGAGAGCTCTCATACGTATGGAGCTTTGCTTGGGAGAATGAGATGAGAAATGAGAAAGAGAGAGTGTTGTAGAGAGAGATGGGTGATGGATGGATGTGGTGAATGATGGATGTGTAAGAAAACCTTGACTTAGGTGGCCTTTTGTGCAAGAAAGGCATGGGAGGTATAAGAACTTTTTAACTTTAGAGGCTTTTTGTGTAAGAGAGGTATGGGTCTTGTAAGAAATTCTTGACTTTTATGGTTGCTTGGGAATAGGTGAAAGGTGATGTGTACTTGACATGTGATGGGTTGATTGATTGATGGATTGATAGGACACATCGTAGAGATTCTCTTGGGTTTCGCAACGCGTGGCGTTTTCCTCGCACCGAACGTCGGCCTACAACTCTTGACCAGAGTATCACCTCGGCGCGCGAGTCGCAGCATCGGAACCGCAACGACGGCACGGTCTCTATGGTAATGGTCTTGGGTTGAGTCGATGCTAGTTGACGGCATATGAATTGTTGAGGGTCAAAAGTGCATATTAGACCCCATTTATTACTTGAATTTACGAGCATAATATTGTTTAATGCCCAGTTTAATCGTGTTTTGTTGCAGGGTGTGATTAGGAGAGTTGACTGAAAAAGGATGCCAAAAGCTTGGATTTAACGTTCTGATGATCACTAGGGCATGGGACGGACTTCAGAGGACCAAGATTAACGGATATAAATGGTCATAAATCCGAGAAAACTAAGAAACTGAAGCTCAAGTGGCTTGAAACGCATCCAGAATGCAAGATCACATGGTTCCCGACATCTGATCGGTTCGAAACTTTATACATGAGATAAGGGCCATAAATTAATCGTACATTTCAAATTTCAGCTCTTGGATCACTATAAGAGTACTCCAACTGACCGATCAGCTTATAAACCGTCGATTCTGGGCCTACCTGATATCTGAAATTGCCTCGAATTTGGTATCAACGCCTTAAATGAGGAGACCAATCAGATGGTTAGATTAGATTTCGCAAAAACATCATAGTGGACCCCACTTTAGATTGAGTGTGCATAGTGCACATGTGCACTAGCCGTGCACGTGATTTCCCAAAGTCGGTCAGCGCCGCTGACCGACGTTTCCATCTCCAATTCAAAAAAAAAAAAAAAAAAAAAGTTACGTGCCGCGTAACCGGCCGTTGGCCATTTTTGCGAACCTCGGTGGGACCCACACGTCACCCATACGAAAAATCTGACTCGTTCACCGTGTAGAGGGGCTCGAATACTACAAAAATATATTGACTCTTTTCATTCATGCGTACACACGTGTGCGTTACAGAGGCCACAAAAGGGCTGTTCTAAGACATTCAAAATTGATTTTATTGCAATTTATTCTCTGGACCACGTCAATGGATGTTCAAAACCATCTATTCTTGACTGAAATTTCGTTCTGAATCCAATGGACAGGGTGGATTTTCCAAAAAATACTTCTGTGGGGCCCACCGATCACAACAGTGAAATGGTGCGAAAGGTTCGTACATCCGCGAAAACTGACTTTTCTAGGCAGTTTTGGCCCACCATCTTTGATCATATGGTAGATTTGAATCGTCTATCATGTAGAGAACCCAAGAAAGTACTAAGGGACGGTGTTTCTTTGAAATTTGAGCGAGAAAAGTGGCGTGTTTCGAGGCACCGAACTTGGCTACGAAAAAGCTTTCACTAGGCATGCATAGCTTTCCAAATCTGATTCAAATCCGATTTTCACCACTCCAGCAGTTATATAAGGAGGTTTTGGACGTGGGGAGCATTGATGGAGGTCTTGGGAGGAAGATTCAGAGCTGGGAAGGAAGGCTCAGGTCGGACGTCTGCAAGAGAGAGAGTTGAGTTTGTTTATTTCTTTTATTTTTATTTTATTTTATTTTGAGATATCTAGCCTATTCATGTTGGGCTAAACCTCCTAGCTAGGGCTAGGAGGTGAAGCTTGTAGTGAAATGGGAGAGTTTAATTTATGAATTTTTTATTTAATTTATAAATTGAATTAATGTTGATGCTAGTTTAATTAATGGCATGTTTTAGTCTTTAATGGTCTGTTGTGACTAAAATTACAATGGGTCTGCAATGGTTTTGATCATTTCCTTATACTTTTATGTTTATGACGTCAGGACGTCCTGTTGTTCACCATAGTCTCCTGGGCATGGTTGGATGATGGTACCCTTCCTAACTTTCATACATGTGATTGGGTGGTAATTAGTTTAATTCTGTTGTTTGCCATAGTCTTTTGGGCATGGTTTGGTGATGGAATCCATTCTAATTCATATACATTTCATCTCTTGAAAACTAGATCAATGACAGTTCAGTTAATTTTCATGAAACATGCATAAGATCTCCCTGATCTCTACAAGTAGATCCTCTGAATCCCTTGTTCCCTTCTCCTGATTTCTCTCAAGTGTAGATAATTATTTACCAGTATTCCTTCAAATTCAATTAGATTAGATTTCATCTTAGCCTAGTTCTAGTTCTAGATAATTTTAGATAACGTACAAGTTTCAGTCCCTTGGGATTCGACCTCGGTCTTACTGAGTTATTACTACATCACAACCCTACACTTGGGGAGTGAACATGAATCAGGGTCGCGCGTGAATATCGGTTAAGGGTCGAAGGTTGCCGGAATTCGACCGGTATGACCGCGGAAGTCTACGGAACGGTACGGACTAAGATACGGGTCTTACATCCTTGGATTTCAAAGTATAAACCCAAACTCTCCTAGATGCATTATCTATAAAAGTAACAAAATACAATGTCCCACCCAAGATTTTTGTCCTCATAGGACCACAAACATCAAAATAAACCAAATCTAATGCATGCACTTTATTAACATAAGAAGCAGTTTTAACAAATGAAACGCTATATTGTTTCCCTGATAAACAATCAAGACAGGTTTTGAGAGGCATACCTGTCATGTCTGGAAGGAGCCGCTTCCTCGCTAGTAACTGAAGTCCTTTTTCACTCATATGACCTAGACGCTTATGTTACATTTCACTAGCTGAATCTTTCGCTGCGTTTAACCCACCATTGCATACATTGACACTTACCTTGTATAGGGTGCAACACTTCTTTCCTCTGGCTACGATCAACGAACCCTTGATGAGCTTTCAGCGCCCACCAGCAAACCCACTTTCATAGCCATTATCATCCAACTTTTCCGTCAACATCAAGTTGAGGTGAAGGTCTGAGATATGCCTTACATCCCTGAGAACAAATGTGCAGCCCACATCAGTCTTCACTCAAAATCACCGACCCCTACGATCTTCGATATACCAGAATTTCTCATATTTACGGTCTCATAGTCACTTGACTTATAGCTTGTGAAGAAATTCCTGCGTAAAGTCGTATGAAAAGAGACTCCCATGTCTATCACCCAGTCGGTGTCTTAACTTGTAGCCGTGAGACATACATCATGATATGCAGAAAGAATAACTATAACTTCGCCATTTGAAGCAACCGCAGTGGAATCTGATTCATCTTCTTTCTCCTTTCATTTTCCTTTCTTGTCGTTTTTAGCCTTACGACATTTATGCTTAAAGTGGCCCTTCTTGCCACAGTTTCAGCATTCAATATCTTTTCTGTTACTCGACTTGCCTCTTGATTTATCTCAGACCTTCCCGCCCTTCCTGTTTTTTCCTCTCCCCTGTTCTTGTGTCATAAGGGCCTCTTGCTGAGTAGATCCCTTAGACTTCCTCTTTATCTCCTCATTCAAAAGACAGTTAGTCACCTATTCCATAGATATCTTTTCGTCTGGCGTGGAGTTACTTAGAGACATCACCAATGTCTCTCAACTGTTAAGTAATGAACTAAGTAATAGTAAAGCCTGTAATTCATCATCCAGGACCATCTTCATAGCAGAGAGTTGATTCACTATATTGCTGACTTCATTCATGTGCTCGGCCACTGAACTACCATCCTTAAACTTGAGATTCACAAGTCGTCTTATCAAAAAAAATTTATTACCGGTTGTCTTCCTCTCATACAGCCCTTCTAATTTCAGTCATAGGCTAGCGGCTGAGGTCTCCGTAGACACATGGTGGAATACAGAATTATCCAGCCATTGTCTAATAAACTCTACCGCCTTCCAGTCCATCTTCTTCCAATCATCATCAGACATATCCTTGGATTTTTCTGATATACCTAAAATTGGAGAATATACGTCCTTGAAATAAAGCAAGTCCTCCATCTTAACCTTTCATATGGTCCAGTTAGAACTATTGAGGCTGATTATCCTTGATGAGCCACCTTCCATAATTCCAAACCGATCCTACTCGTTCAATGAACTTAGATCTGATACCACTTTGTTGGAGGCCTTGTACAAAACCTTAGGATCTAGCCTCTCGAAACAAACCAAAATTATGAAATAAATCAAAGCATCAATCACACACTACACAAGAAATTTTTTACGTGGAAAACCCTCAAAAAGGTAAAAACCACGGAACTTCATTCAGATCAACAATCCACTATAAAGCAGAATGTTACAACCGATCACAAGCACACTCTGCTATGATCAAACCTTCATCACTCATGCAGAAGTGGATAAACAGAAAGAGAAACAAAGAAAACTGAGAGATCTTACTGATTACAAGGATGTGAAAGCGCTGAGATATGTCAGATCACCTCTACGAGCATAGTATCCCTCCCATAAGCTTCCTCTCTCTCTCACACCTTTGATAGCCCTCTTGTATTTTTTTGTATACCATCATGTCTAGAAAAATTTTAGAAATTCTTTTTATAGTTTTAGGAAACTCCCTTCCGCATCCCAGTTACGAAAGGACTCGCGAAACAAAATCCGTACAAAATCGCGGAACGAATCTGCGTAACCACGACTGGTCAAGAGGAGGCCACGACCAGTCGAGCGCCATCCACGACTGGTAGAGGACCTTGGAGAAAAATAGCTCAAATTCACTGGACTTTGAATTGAGTCAGGGCTGGACTCCACGACTGGTTGTGCACCAGCCCACTACCAGTTGTACAAGGCTCACGACTAGTTGACGACGGGACAAAAATCCCATCAACATCTACCACTAAAAACTTCCCAATAATAGACCCACCATAATATTTGTGTTTTCCCCCTTCCATGTCTGTTTGAACTTACGAATACATCATGGTAGGCCCATAGAAGGTTTCAATGATGGGCGTCACAACCCTCGAATAAACATCATGGTAGGCACTAGGAAGGTTTCAATGATGGGAGTCACTCCCCCCAACTGTTTTCTATAGTGGGGTCCACTTGAGCTTTGGATCTAGCTCATTCTCTAGCCCATGAGTCCATGACCTAAAATAATCTCCAACAGTGCAAATACACCACATACATAGTAGTGGGGCCAACAGAACTTGGTGACATTACATCAGTGGCTAGATAGTTACTGAAGCCGTCAGTAGTTAACCCGTGTCCTTCCTAATCCGTGCCCCCGGACAGGAAAATGCCACGTAGCAATTATCCCATATCTCCGTGTCATTTATTAGATAGGATATGTATATTTTAAACATGGCATGGACCAAAATCAATGTTGTTCTGTGCTGGAAAAAAATTTTAAAAATAAGAAGAGAGCGGTTAAAAGAATGGAACGCAGGACATGATAAATTCAATATGCAGGTGTGTCTCACTTGATGAATGCCCTAAGATTTGGTACATGACATATTTCAAATTGTGGACCACCTAATGGATGGCTCGAATCCCATACACATGGGCATAAGACATTATAAGGCCACCATCTATTGGAACCTATTATGAATTCCTTTTCTTTTATAATTCTGAAATGGACTTCTGTTGGATGGAGCAGAGACCAATCATGTGTGCATTTTGGTCCAGTGGCTGATTTTAATATTTTTGAGATCTTGTTCAGTTCATGTTGGTCTAATGTTGTTGAGCCGCATCGCTAGTCAGCATAGTGATGGGACAGTTGGGAACGGATTTGGTACGGCAGGGTAACGCCCACTTCAGTTGGGATGTGACCATAGGGCCTACCATGACGTATGTGTTGCATATATTATTTTTCTCTTTTTTACCAACTCGTTTTAAGAAATGGACCCATGGAGCAAATCCAAATCCAAATCCCAGGGAAAGTACACAACGAGAAACAGTGGTGGTTGAATGTTTGTGGGGGCATTAAAGATTTTAATGGCCTGAATATTTTTGTTATCCCTTCAGTCACCTCTGTGATCTTATTAATAGGTTGGAGTGCAAATAAACATTGTGACCAGTCTTGGGAAGTTTTTCATGGTTCACGTGTCATCACTTCTGTTTCATGCAGTGTAGTCTGCGAAGATTTACATCTGCTTCCTTTTTTTAGCACATGCCCTGTAATGAGCGGCCAAGCGAATGAAAGGCATGGTCATATAATGCATATATCATGGTAGCCCACAGTCATGGCTTGACCCATTAAATCCACTCTCTACTCTAGGCTCACGGTTGGGCGGTGAGGAGCTCGCTAACTACCTTAACGGTGAAATGACATGGTAAGATTTGATTGGTGTGACTGTACACAGTAAGCTATGTAAGCTTATTTACACGATTAAAAAACCTTTAAAATGCATAAAGAAGGTATGACCCCACCAATCAAATCTCACCATATGTGATAGGAATGGATTGACCTCCGACCCTATTAGCCCCTGGTTACTGTAGGTGGTATGTGGGTCCCACCATGATATATGTATTTTATCCACATTGTCCATACATTTTAGGATTTGTTCCCAAAATAAGGCAAATCTAAATCTAAGGTGAACCACACCACATGACAATAGTAGTGATTGAATGTCCACCATTAAAGCCTCTTAGGGGCCATTGTAATGTTTATTTGACATCTAACCTGTTTATTAGGTCATACAAACCTAGGGGATGGAAATATATATATATATATATATATATATATATATATATATATATATATATATATATATTAGAATGTGGGCGGTTAAAAGAAAGAAGGAACGTGGGACATGATCAATTCAGTGTGCATGTGTGTCTCACTTGATGACTACCCTGAGTTTTGGTACATGGCATTTTACAAAGTGTGGACCACCCAATGGATGGCTCGAATCCCATACACATGGGCATAGGACTTGGACCACCTTCTATTAGAACCTATTATTATTGGAATTCTTTTTCTTTTATATTCCTGGACTTATGTTAGATGGAGCAGGGACCGGTCCAGTACTGGCCGATTTTAATGTGTTGGGATCTTGTCCAGTTCAGTGGTGGGACTATGTTAGATGGACATAGGACTTATGTTGCTGAGCCTCATTGCTATACTTAGTACAGTGATGGGACAATTGGGAGCGGCTTTGGTCCGGCCAGGGTAACGCCCGCTTTGGTTGGGATGTGGCCATGGGCCCACCATGATGTATGTGTTGAATATGTTGTCGGTATTTTTTTTATTCTTTTTTCAAGCTCATTTTATGAGATGGACCAGACACGGAGCAAATCTAAATCCCAGGGAAACTACACAACAAGAAACGGTGGTGGTTGTATGTTTGTGGGCCATAAAAGTTTTTGATGAAGTGATGTTTTTTCCTTTTTTATTTTTTATATTTTTACTTTTAAAGGTTAGCTTGTTAGTACACCCACTGTTAGTTCAGACTTCACTGTTAGCCACCCCACCAGGGAACGGATACCAATTAAAACGAGGTATCTTTCACCCGGTCTACCATTAAGCTTTGGATTAGGGTACACGCTGCATATATCAAGGTGGGCCCATAGTCACGGCGTTTATCTGACTGAATCTGCTCCCTGCTTTATGCTCAGGATTGGGGGGCGAGCTCACCACCGGCATTAACGGTGAAATGACATAGAGATTTGATTGGTGAGGCTGTATATTGTGAGCGATGCACACGAGTATATACCCGATTAAAAAACTTCTAAACTGCCCAGAGATGATATGGCCCCACCAGTCAAATCTCACCAAATGTGACCGGCGTGGATTGGCCATTGGTGCTATTAGTCACCTGGCTATTCACGGGTGTGGTGGAGCCAACCACGATGTATGTGTTTCATCCACCTAAGTCCGTAACACTCCGGTCCTTGTAACCTGAAGTTTAGTAATCGTTTCCGAAAACTCAAATGTTAATTGATGGGTGTTCGAACATCAATACCGTGCATTTGATGGGTCCTCTTTAAATGATGAGATATCTCAAGAATTGTCTATATACAGAACTTAGGTGGGCCATACCATTTAAAATCATGTGAAGACATACCTAAAATATATAAAAGCACTTGGTGGGGCCCATATAAAATTTGGATGGATCTGAAACTTCGTTTGACCCCTCATAAAAGTGGGACACACATAATGGATGGGCTGGCTTTGTGAATCACACCTCGCTGGGCCCAACAAATGATTATGAATGTTTTAATGAGAGGATAACCCCTCTCAACTTTTGTACATGGTGTGGCCCATGAAAGTCATCGATTGACTTGATTTTTGAGCCTGAGGCCCACCATGGAATGATGCATCTGACTAATGGGGTGGATGTTGGACACACATCATGATGGGGCCCACATTGCTCGACCTCATGGAAAGTTTCCATGAGCTCAACTGCATAAAACTATTTCCACACACACACACATACACACACACACACACATTCTTTTATTTTTCAAAGTCAACAGTTTAGCGCAAGAGTAACAAACCAAGTATAAAGGAAAGAAAAGTCTAACTATATACATCAAAATATTTAAGTGGTTGTCCAAAGGTTTATACAAACCAATGTCCTAAGTCTTTACAAGTATATGAAAGTATGAAATCATCATGAATGAAATCTAAAATCTAAAGTTGTAAGATCATCAAACTCCTCACACTCCACACGAGCACCAACTTGTGCATCACTTACATTTCTTGCACCAATGAATATGGTTTGATAGCATCAATGAATATCCCACTGAGGTACACCCCCAAGATTTATAGAAACATCAAGACAATTAAGCATAGTTTGTCTGGAACAGTTTATAATAAATATTTCAAAATGACCATCATAATAATAAGACAGGAGTCTATCAAATACACATAAATTGAATACATTTTATAATGATATTCTTGTTTAAATGCATGAATGCATGCACATGCTCATAGACCTGTTAATGCTCATCTAGCTGGCAAAAAGATTACCTAAGGAAAACTAGCTACCCGAAAAAGTACTCAAAGGTATACCCTAAGGAAAACTAGTCACCCGAAAAGGACCATACAACAAGTACACCCAAGGAAATCTATCCTCCCGAAAGAGTACTATATGATACGCCCAAGGAAAACTAGACACTCGAAAAGGTCCATGCGAAAGGGACAATGCGTAGTAGTTGAATGCATGTGACAATAGCTTACGATCACTCGATAAAATACTACACAGTACAACCCATAGTGACCCAAGAAAACCTTGCGTCTTATATCGGGCACATAGTAAAGTTTGAAATGCATTATTAGCCCAACGATTATTATTTCAATTACAACCAATCATTTTAAGAAAATCCAAAGGTCACTACGGGGGGCTTATCACCCAGCATAGGCCAATAACTCGAGCATAGTGTTCCATACCCCCATTTCCAACTCATGAGACTCTAATCCTAGGATGTTTAATGGTAACATTCTCAACTATTGGCCAATCATAATTCATCAAGTGAAACTTGCCATCACAAGGTTATACTAAAATTATCCATCAAAGTCACATAGGGCAATTATTCCACCAAAGTCGCAAATGGCAAATATTCCATTCAAGGATGTGATAAAAATATATTACTCTCAGAAGTCACATAAGCACAAATGATCCACTGGATAGTGAGTCTACAAAAAAAAATTCTATTTAATCTATTATACAAAATGGCCACTAGATCAAGGATATTTAGAAACACAATCAAGTAATCACAAGTAGTAAAATAAGCCACGTACAATATCAATAACACTTACACATATAAAATGTTCATTTTAAACTAGAATATGGATATTTGAGATCCATAACATGTTCATATACTTGAATATAATTTCAATGATCAATCATTTATATATGAAGAATCACTCAAATAAAAACTAACATTTATCATCATTTTCACTGAATATTATATTAAGTAATCAATGAAATAAATGAACTAAATAAAATATTAGGATATAGAAAAGCTTGAAGGGTGATCCTCACCTTAAGAGTCGAATCCCTCTCTTGCTATTGTTAGATTCATGTATATTCATTCAAGGATTGAATCCTCTTGAGTTGGATCGCCTTTAAGTGTCACTAAAATCATATGATCTCGCTTTAGTGTCAAATTATATTCCCCTCGAATTGGATTTGAATGGATTCGACTTGAATCCTTGACCTTGTGCAAACTTGACTTGAATGCAACTCGATCGAATGGAGTAGATCTTAGATGCTTGACTTGACTCAACTTGATTTTTGCTCGATCCTAACCTGAGTTTCCTCAAACCCGTTGGGGTCATCGACTTCCTAGTAAAGACCTCAAAGTTATTGAATCGGAACATGCCTGAACCAAGTTAGACCTAACATTAGACTCAGTGAAATCCGCTGAGTCGGCCCAACAGTGACCCGGTTACTGTACAACTTGTAACTCGGTTCCAAATCGTTTGCTTCTTAACTTGCATGATCTTCAAACTCTTCCAGCAGGATCTCCTCACGATGTTAGATTGGGTTCAAATCATCCTAGACTAAACTCTCCCCTAGACTTAGTATAAGTGGCTCAGACTCAAGTCACAAGTGACTCGGTTAAGTCAAACCGAGAGAGATCCTCTCTCCCTCTTCTTCTTCTTCCTAATCTTCTTCTTTCTTTTCTCCTTTTCTTCTTCCTTCCTTCTACCTCTTCTTCCCCCTCAGCTCGGCCAGCAACTCGCTGAGTTGACTTAACCGCTGTCAAGACGAAGCATTTGAACACAGCAGCCCCAACTCTCTCTTTATCTCTCTTTCTTCTCCTTTCTTTCCTTCATCTACTTCTCTGCTGCCAACGTCCAACAACTAGACTTAATAAAACTCAACTCAACTCGCAGTGACTCGAACCGAATCGAATGACTCGGTACAGTAAGGAAGAACGACGCCCTCTAACTCTCTTTCAAACTTTCCATTTATGGAAATGGTTGCCCTAAGAGAGCTTATATAGTCTCTCTGAAATGCTTAGAAGAATCGACTCCTAATCAGCTGATTGATTACAGTTTTAGTTGCTTAATATGTGATGTTTTGTGACGATGTAATTGAATCATACTTGCATGGTTGTGATTAGACTGTATGGATGGACTTCTAGTCACCCGGCCCACCGTATGATCG
Organism: Magnolia kwangsiensis; assembly: GCA_037074715.1. Lineage (NCBI taxonomy): Eukaryota > Viridiplantae > Streptophyta > Magnoliopsida > Magnoliales > Magnoliaceae > Magnolia > Magnolia kwangsiensis. Next base: position 20,553,169 of record CM073582.1, read on the forward strand.
TCTCTAATTAGTGTTTATGACCCATGATCAGATGGTGGGTTGGTTGGCTAGATGAGGAAGATAACTCCACCATCAATGGAAGATTCTCATTGGGTGAATGATCTTATGATTTGATGCCTTTTGGATGGTTTAGATGGGTCTCAAAGACCTTGTGGGGCCCACCATTTGGACACCAACCCACAAAATCTCACTGGCTTCTGAGTTTTCTGAGTCGCGGCAACTCTAGTTAGGCGATGGAAACCCCAAATCGTGTGAAAAGGAATGGATGGCTAGGATTTTTCCTGCACAAAGGGCTAGGATTGAGAGAGGATCCCGCACTTGGATTGCCAGCTATAATGGAAACAAAGATTCTATTCTCAACAACAATGGCCACACACAATGCACTTTGCACTCCTGTTTATGCATACGCACATGTGCATAAGCTCATGCGGACACTGTGATCTTGGATGTTCACAACCCCAAGTGTAGGGTCACGATGTAGTAATAATCTCGGTAAGACCAAGGTCAAATCCACAGGGACTGAACCTTGTACGTAATCCGAAAGTAACTAGAACTAGAACTAGAAGAAGATGTAATCTAAATCAAAAAAATATAAGAGAATAATGGTGAAATATTAAACTAAAACTTGTGAAATTCAAAGGTGGGAAACTAGGGTGCCAAGGATCTACTTATAGCAATTGAGAAGTTACCTTAAATGATTCAAGGACACAACTAGAATCAAAGTCCTATCTTATCCAATTGGTAAAAAATGATTGTCCAATCTTTGAACTTCTCATAGATCTAATAATCAAAGGATAAAAAGTGGTGAAGATTTGAAAGTGATTCCGTCACCTAATCATGCCCAAGAGACGATGGCAAACAACAACAATTTACCAATCTCACAGCTAATCATAAGAGAATTGTGAAAGTTAGGAAGAATTCTGTCACCTTACCATGCCTATGGGACGATGGTGAACAACAGGACTACCTAATTTCACAATATCAAAACATGAAAAAAAGATATTCAAAGCAATCGCAGATCCATTGTAATTTGAGTCACAACAAACCTTTAAAAACTAAAAATAGTTCTTTATAATCAAACTAGAATCCAAGAGAATTTAATAAACATGAATCAAAGCAAAGCAACCATCCTAATCATACTACAAGCCTCACCTCTTAGCCCTAGCTAAGAGGTTCAGCCAACCATAAACATGATCAACTAAAGTCTCTTAAAACATCGAAGGAAAGAAAGAAATTAAAGAAGAAAAGGAAAAGGAAAACTCCACACTGATGGTCGTCCACCCTCTCTTTCTCTCTCTTTCTTCCCACGTCTAAGCTCCCAAGATGCCTTCATGGTCGCCCATGGTTTGATGGATCTCCACAGCTCTCTATCTCTTTCTTTTATAGGCAAAGAAGGTCAGCTAGACGGTTGGTTTGCTGTAGAGAAATTCGGTGTACGGATTGCGTGCGTAGGCCCTTGCGCAGCAGAGAACGCAAGTCATCTTGCAGTTGACTTGAATTTCGGGACAATGGATATCCCATCTTCGATTCTGACTGCATGGGCGTAGTTGTGGCCACCTGTTGCAACATGTGGATGGTCTGAATCAGATCCAACCGTGATCAAGCTCACAAAACAGCCCACAAAGAAAACAATGTCTAGACGTGCGTAAGTGGAGGAATATTGCACTGAGATGCTAGGTGGGCCCCACAGTGATGTTTTAAAAGAAATTCACCCCATCCATTGGATTCCTGGTAAAATATAGGTAAGAAAGGAGTGGTTTTGGTCGAGTTTTGTGCTGCCCACTATATCAAATCTTCCCGTCGTTCATCTTGAATTTTCCGGTGATCTATGTATATACACGTGCATGAGACCAAAATCTCAATATGGCTAGGGTCGTGGCCACCCCCTTAAGTGAATGAATTATTCGGATCATCATTTATGCTGATGAGTATGACCCACTACACGTCACAGCTGAGCAACGTGCGGGCGCTGTGCGTTTTTGAAAGGAGTATCGGGTCAACCTGATTTTTGACTGGGCGTGAATCCAGTGCGGCATGGGAGTGCACCACACCGTGCACTCTCACATTGTGTGTAGGGTCCACTGTAATGCATATGAGAAATCCATTCCATCCATCCATTTTGACACCCAATTTAAGGGGTCGAGACAAAAATTAAAGTATATCCAGATATCAGGTGGGCCCTAGATTGGTGTTTTATGGGCTGATCTGTCTGTTGGGCCACTTCCACAAGGATCCAATGGCTGAAATTTTACGTGTATGGTTAACTTAGGGTGCTTAAACCATATATAAAGTTTCAAACCAAACAGATGGTGGAAACCCTGTGATCTTGCATTCTGAATTATTTCCAAGCCCCTTTAGCATGAATTTCTTGATTTTCTCGAATATCTTGAATGCAAATTCTTCAATCTTGGTCTCTTAGGATCCATCCCTTGCCTTGGTAATTTATAAGCATTAAATCCATACTTTTAGTACCCTTTTTTAGTCCAGGTTCGTAAATTCACCTTGCAACAAAAACATGATTAAAATAGGGCATTAAACATTATCATGTTCGCAAAATCAAGCAATAACCAGGGTCTAATGTGCAATATTTGACCCTCAACATTGGATAGTTTTGCTTGCCAAGCACGATGGATGGTCCAAATTATCCAAGACGATCATGATGGTGAGCCACAAGCCATCATAAAGGACCTCGTTCGTTTAAAACGCCATGCGGGGGGACAAGCATAAGAGAGAAATATCTCTTTTGAGTGATTTATTGGTCAACATGTGTTTGACCTAGGCTAGTAGTTCAGTGCAGGGTGAGCATACATCAGTAGTGCACATGCACTTCCCAAAGTGGGGTCCAGTGAAACGTGTGATCAAATCCACACCATCCAGTCACTTTGATGTTGATTCCATTTTGACCCCACATCAAAGATGAGCTCAATCCACAACTCAAGAAGGCCATACCACTTTATTTTTGTTTTAATTCACTAATCTCCTTCGATTTGACAGTCGAATTGCTACCTAGACCCATCATCAATGTTCTAAAGGTCTCTTCCTAGTCTACATGAAAATTATTAGTAGAGTGATCGATCATATGCTTGATTGTAGTGGTCAAGTGGTTGGTTTCTAAACTGAGTAATGTGAACATAATGAACGGTGGATCTAATGAGTTAGATTTCAAAATTGATAATGTATGAATCTGTTGATCTAGTTAAGCATTGTCTAATGTTTCATCGTTATCAAGACCAAAGAAATGTGGGTTTCATGATGATGTAATGGTCCATCTTGAAAATCAATGATCAGATAGCTTGATCCGTAGATGAAGGTTACTCTTAAGGGTTAGATTTTGACTAGAGTATAGGTGAACAAATTAATAAGTTAGGCATTCATGATAAACCCCCTTCTTTTTTTTTTTACACGCACACAGACTCATGCGGTAGTGGGATTTCACCACCTATGGGTACTTAAACCCTTGACTAGGTGTTGAAACTCCTAAGAGTCTACCACCGGAGCAAGAGTAAGGACCCAATTCATGATAAGAGCTTAGTACTAAAAGTTCACGGTATTACATAGTCCATCCAATTTTCTAGATCATTTTAGAGTTTGATTCCAAAAATGAAGCAAATTTAAATCTCATGTGGAATAGTAGTGATTGAATGTCCACCATTAAAAACCTCCAAGGGCAATTGTAATGTTTATTTGACATCCAACCTGTCATACGAACCGGATGAAGAGAAAAAAATAAATGTCAAATTGATCCAAAACTTTTGTAGCCACCAAGAAAATTTTTAGTGGTAGGGGTTCAATCAACACCGTTTCTTATGACATAGTCCACCTAATATTTAGATTTGGCTCATTTTTACACTCATGCATAAAATGATTCGTAAAAATGAATGGACAGAGTGGATGAAACAAATACATTATGGCAGTCTACGGACCAACACCAATAGCCCATTCACTGGACAAAGTAACTTTACACATGGCACATGCAACTTGGCACAGTAAAAAAGGTAATAGATAATTTCACATTTTTAACAAAGACATGAAAATTGAGAAAATCAACTCTCCACTCTTAAAATTATCATTTTCTTCTCCAGCTTTGGATTTAAAGAGAACAAAACTTTTTCCTGTCCATTCCATCGAATGTCATTTTCTTCTCTATCTTTGGATTAAAAAACAAAGATCCTTTTTCCTTTTCCCAGTTTTACAGAGATGTAACTTTTTTTCTTTCATCACTTTTTTTTTCTTCTCCTTTCTTTGGATTTAAAGAGATCAAAACTTTTTCCTGTCCATTCCATCAAATGTCATTTTCTTCTCTATCTATGGATTAAAAAACAAAGGTACTTTTTCCTTCTCGCATTTTTACAGAGACGTAACTTTTTCTCTTTCATCAATTTTTTTTTTTGAAACCGATTAATCAAAACAGCATAGCTTTAAGAAAGCCTTCCGCATGAACTTCCTGCTATCGAAAATTATAGGAGGCCCAACATAATGCTGGTGAGAAATTCACCTTGTCCATCGTTTTGTTATGTCTGGTTAAGACATAGGCCTAAAAATGAAATAAATCCAAAGATTAAAGGCCACAGGATAAGAAACAGTGAGGATTGAACCTGCAAATATGAATCATTTGGTGGGCTATATATATATATATATATATATATATATATATATATATATATATATATATATATATATATATATATATATATATATATATGTGTGTGTGTGTGTGGGAAAAGGTACTATGCGCTCGACCGCACTATAAGCTCCCGTGAGTTCGAGCTGTGTGGGCCCCACCGTGATGCGTGTTGACCATCAACACCGTGCATTTGATGGGTACCCTTTATATTATGGGATATCCCAAAAATCAGCCATATACAGAACTCAGGTGGGCCATACCATCTAAAATCATGTGAAACACCGTTAAAACATATAAAATCACTTGGTGGCGCTCACCTGAGTTACCATATGGTTTAATTGATAATCTTTCCTAACAAGAAATGAAAGGTGGCATTATCAATTTCTATCTATGACAGCGACTGTAAATAATTGATGGACGTTCATTCAAATTCCAACACTCATGTGGGGCATGGATTAGGTGAGGTAGGGTAACAGCTTAGTGGGTGAGACCCTGACCGTAGGGCCCACTTGGACGGTAAATAAACATTACAGTGGGCCCTCGGAAGTTTTTAACGGTGGGCGTTGAATCATACTGTTTTACTGTGACGTGGTTCACCTGAGATTTGAATCTGCCTATTTTTTGTACCATCCCCTAAAACGAGCTGACACAACAGCTGGACAGCGTAGATGAATTTACTTTGCACGTGTGGCTCACTTGATGACTGGTACATGGCATGTTGAAAGTGCGGACCACCTAATGGATGGCTAGGATATCTTACACGTGGCCATACGACATTGGGAGACATTCTATCAGAACCTATAATTGTTGGAATTCAGTTTATTTTATAATCCTGAAATGGACGTTGTCGGATGTATCAGGGACCAACCATGTATGCCTTTTGGTGCCATGTGTCACGTCCCTTTTATGGTCCCCACTTTCTGACGGATGTTCGATTGGTGGGCCATGCAGTCACCTTTCTTCGTGTACTCCCTAGAGGCTAGCCATTCGCTCTGCGAGCACTGCCAAAAGTGCTTGCGCGACCACTGTTGGCAGTACACTTGCGGCCCACTCCTTGCCAGAGAAGAGGCACATGCACGCACGATCCATGTTGCTCATCAAGTGGGCCCACAACAGGTGGGCTATGTGGGTATAAAACAAAGACGTCCATTGGTATGATTTCAACATACGTGTGGCATGGTAGCTGATATTTTGGCCGTGCATCTACTCTGCGAGGCCACCTAATTAGTGGACTGGATCTAGCCATTCGTCGCCCAGTCACCCAGCTGGGATGTACCATATTCGACGCTGGCCTTGACACGGAAACGGATTGGCTACTCCCCCTGCCACCAGCCAATGGCTGGTGGTCAGTGCTCTGTGGGCTCTACCATGATGTATGTGTTTCATCCATGCCGTCCATCTATTTTTCTAGATCATTTTATGGTATGACACTAAAAACGAGGTATATCACAATCTCATGTGTACCACATTGCAAGAAACAGTGGTGAATGAACGTAGACCATTAAAAACATTTTTGGGGTTATAAAAGTTTTGGATCAAGCTGATTTTTGTTTTTTTTTTCCTTGTTCATATGGGTCTGTATGACCTGACCAACAGATTAGATGTCAAATAAACACTACATTGGGCCTCAGGAGGATTTTAATGGTGGAAATTCAATCACTATTGTTTTCCTGTGGTGTGGTCCACCTGAGATTTATATTCCTCTCATTTTTGGGAACAAGCCCTGAAATGATACGTAAAAATGGATGAAACACATACATCATGGTAGGGCCCAAAGAGCACATGGTGGCAGGGGGAGCAGCCAATCCGTTTCCCTAGACACGTGTGATATCCATCTAAGTCTATCTGGACCATCCGAATTGTGGGGTAGATTTTGGACGGAGCATGTATCTAAAATTACACTGGTCAAGCAATGAGAACCATCAATGGGTCTCTTTCAAATCGATGGTTAGAATTAAAAATAATGAGTGGTCCAAATACAAGGGGGAAAATTCAGATGGTTAATGATCCGTAACAAATTGTGTCAGCGATTTGGACGGTCTGAATCTCCATTCAGCTTGGCCAGGTGTACAGTTGAAGAGTCACCATCACTTTAAAAACAGACGGAGAACAATCGTAGAAGTGACGTTCCGTTCCACACTTCAACTGGGGGAGCGTATTAGGTACCGCCCGGGCCTCATCCAACACGGTGCGGCCCTAAACGTGGAGCCCAACTTGTTACGTTTATAGTATATCCACGCCGTCCATCCGTTTTACCGGACCTTTTTAGAAGACAAGACAAAAAATTAAGGATATCCAGATCTCAGGTGCACTATACTACATGAAATAGTGGTTATTGAAATCTTACCATTAAGAACTTCGTAGGGCCCACCTTAATGTTTATTTTCCATCCAACCTGTTTATAAGGTCACAAAACCTGGATGATGAGATAAAATAAAATTTAAAAATTTAAAAAAAAAAAAACAAATATCACATTGATCCAAAACTTTTGTGTCCCACGAAGTTTCTAATGGTCAATCATCACTGCTTCCTGGAATGTGGTCTACCAGAGATTGGGATCTGCTTTATTTTTTTTATCACCTAAAATAATCCGGAAAAACGGATGGATGGAGTGGATATAATAGAAATACATAAATGTGGACCCCACGGTTAGGGACGCACCGGGTTGGAATGGCCGGGGCCCGCACCGAACCGTTCCCGTTACCGGTTCCACTGATATTTTAAAACTATGTTGTGCGGGAGCATGTAAAGGGTGGTACGCTTACATGCGTGTATAGCTTTCTAATTCTTAAAATAGCAATAAAAGCCAAGAAAGAAGACTGACAGCGCTCTTGCCCAACAATTTTGGAATGAAAGGGAACGCATCGGGCCCTAAAACGCCTACATCACATGGGAGGAAGTGGATCAGGCTATGGTCCAGGCAGGAGCTCTGTGGGGCCCACCATGATGGATGGGTTTTATCCACACCGTCCATATTTTTTCCTAGATTATTTTAGGCTATGAGGCAGATCCCAGGCTCATGTGGACCACACCATAGGAAGCAGCAATGATAATGATGCCCACCATTGAACCTTTCTAGGGCCCGCCATGATGTTTATTTACCATCCAAACTGTTAACAAGGTCACATAGACATGGATGAAGGAAAAATACAAATATCAACTTGAACAAAACCTCTGTGACTCCTAAAAAGTTTTTAATGGTAGGCATTCAATTCCCACTGTGTGGTCCACTTGAATTTTGGATCTACCTCGTTTTTGAATTAATGCCATAAAATGATCTATAAAAATGGATGTACCGTTTTGATAAAATCCAGACAAGACAGTGGGCCCGAAAGAGCCCGTATCTAGACCGAGTCCATTCATGTGGGTGTCGTACGCAATCCACTTCCCTACACATCGTCCACTAATGATGTCCATTTGGGAGCGGATTAGCAATTACCCGGGTAACACCCGTGTGGGGCCCACCTTGATGAATGTGCTTCGTATCCACGCTACCCGTCCATATTTTCAGCTCATTTGAGGACGTTATCCCAAAACTTAAGTAAATCCAAATCTCAAGTGGACCACACCAATTGAATAATTGGCGAATGACCATCAAAAGCTTTTTGCAGGCCACCAAAGTTTTAGATCAATCTAATCTTTGTGTGTTCCCTTGTTCACTAATTCCAACCGTTGATGTGATGGGCATTACCGTGGATGGACCATGCACGAAAGGTATCTTAGGTGGGAAGATCGAAACCTTTTAATTGGCGACCATAAATTAGACAGCCAGGAAAGAAAATACATCAACGGTCTACGTTCAAAACCAAAAGCCAAAAATTCAAGACATTGGATGCCTGAAACTAGAAGATAGGGACTTGTCGTTTCAACGGTTTAGATCTCTTAACAATCCGCCACGCTTGTCTGCAGACATCCTTTGGTCGAGTTCCTGTCGCATGCTCCTCCTCTCGAATCACACGTGGCAACATGGGCAGCATGTGAAACCATTGTTCAGAACTCAGAATGACTCGACTCGGTGTCAAGCTGAGTCAGAACAGTTGCCGAATGAACAAAACTCGTGGAATTGCAGAGATATGCTCATGGTCATTCTAAAACTCGGTGACTTGACTCGAAACTCGGATGAATCAACTCAACTCAAAGAGATTTATCCACGAAACTCGTTGTTGAGTTCGACTTCATTGAGACTCAACAAGACTCGCCTAGTTAGCTCACTAACCCAGTCAACTCGACACAACTTGGCACTACTCAAATCAGGTCACTTGTTTTGCGATTGCATTTCATAATAAAGAATCAAGTGACTCTACCAACAAGCCATGCACTTCTACTTTGCAATGTGTCTGTTAACCATTTATATTCATGGGCGTATTTAAATAGGTGCTATTATTTAAATTTCCTTATCAGTTTAATATCAAGTTTAGGTTGACTTGAGTCTTTAAGTCCAGCGGTGTTGGGTTTTTGAACCATGCTCATGGTATCTTGAATGAGTTGTCCATCAACTTATTTATATTTCAAATTTACAAAATAGTTCTAAAACTCATTGGGTTGATTTGAAAACTTCAGCCGAGTCAACTCGACTTGACAAGATTTCAAGCCGAGTCTCTGGAAAGCTTAGTCCTGGGCCTAACTCGATCCCAACTTGGGATGACTCATTGAGTTGATTCGACCACTCATTCAACTGGACACTACTTGTGATGACTCGAACCAGGTCACTCTGGTGAGTTACACCTTAACTAGCATAATATTGAGTGGTTTAATGGAAACAAGTTTTGTATTTTATATCATTTATACTTATTTTAGCTATATTAAATATAGCTGCCAATCTTTAATTATTATTTTTAAAAATTTATAATTGTTATTGAGTCAAGTTGAGTCTTTAAGTCAATGTGGCCCACTAGAACCCATGACCTTAGTGATAAAAGGTACCCATTCTACCACTAAGCTACAGGTAGGACCTATAGCTTTTGTTAAATGGAATAACCATATTAAATTTGAATTGAGAGATTTTTAAACAGCAATAAAAGTCTAGTACTAGACAGTCAACTAAAATAAGGCCCGTCCTACATATGGCCTATTAAAGTCAGATCTGGAACCTATGAAAATTAACCCAACCCAGTTGGATATCTGTTCTACATGTGGCCCCATGACCAGATGATCTTCTTCGCTTTTCAATCAGTTGACATACATCTGTAGATGATGGGTCCCATGATAACATGATGTGGTTGTTTTTCACTTCTTTTGGGCTGAATATTTTCTCTTACCTGAGAGCTCTTTTGCATTGTCAGCTCTGGAATCAAATCACATGCGAAGCAACAAAACTCAATTAGTCATTTTTGGACTCAGTCAACTCAACTCACCTGGTTTTCTACGAAGGTCAAAGAGAAAAGCCAAGTTCAGTTTCCTAGTAGGCCTTTACGTGAACTCATGCCAGGATGGGCCAACCAGTCATCTTTCCAAAAAACTAGGGTGCAAGTGGACTGGGTCAGACAATGCAACCCAACCCATTAGTATAACCCTTATGCAACCTGTGTGGGCTTCAACCTTCGCCCTTACCAACCAACAATAATCCAGTAGCTGCCCAGGAAGATGAGATCATGCCTCAGACATCTTTCGTTGCACATTTCAAAAGGATTAAACCAAACTTACAATGCATGGGGGATGAAAAAACACCCCATTAATGGGATTAGGCAACCATGAGGCCATGTTTGGATGCATTCTTTATTTGAATTGTAATATATTGTTCAATAAAATGGAAATGACCAGACTGCATTTAATCACAAAATTGAGGGCTACTTCCTCATTGTTACTAGTAAGGCAAGTTGCAATTTGGCCACTCTCTCTCTATTGGACTAATAAATACAAATTCAATTGAATGGTGCATCCAAACACGGCCTAAGTTGAAATGTTTTTAAGACACCACCAAAAGCAACACAAGGAAGGAATTGAACTATTAGCACCGTTGAGATGATACAAATATTAGTGGCAAAACAAGAATCAAATCATCCTACTCAATGGCCACCATTCTATTGACAGTGCCAATCAGTGCTACATACGGATATCAATTTCCATGATTGTGTGAGGCTGTTAAGGTAAGTTTTTTACTTTTGGTTGACTTTCGACTGGGTAACCCTCTTCCGGTTGCCGTTGCCATAGGTAATGGGCTGCCTCAATCCACCGCGGATGAACAAGGAACTTCCCTTGCTGCACTGCCCATCGTGCCTTTTCTGTTCCACTGTCCGTTGCGACCACGTGCGTTACAGATGGCTCGAGCTCCGTTGAACATGTGGCACCCAACTGCTCTGCCATCTTCCAAAGCTGGTGATGCTCTGCCTGGAACTTGGTTGGGAATACACGGCTGAAAACTAATTTACACCCGCTGAAGATTTCCCTCCTTACCATGCTCAACAGCTGCAAACATAACCCACATGGTCAGTTGAGTTTAATTAATAACCTTTTGATATGGCTAAATCCATCTGACTACCAAAAAAAAATAAAATTGGATGCCTTAATGGCAAATGTAGAATGCAGCCCACCCCCAACCAACCAAAACAGCTGATTTCATACAGATGGGAATCACTATGCCACTTTACATGGTTGCAAATGACAAGGCATCTATTTAGTATTCTTTTATATGGCCCAAAAGTCATGTATCATCAGACAGTTTTGACCATACCATTCCCCTGATTTCATCATCTCCCCAGTGCAATATGGTTTGCATGTTTGCCAGTCACTAAATGGAGGCAACTATCAACAGTAGGCATGGCATACAGGTATAGCAATCAAGACCAACCAAATCATCAGAACAATTGTGGACAGATTGTTGCCCAAGAATCACACTAATCATATGATCATAACCATCCGATCTCGCCTCACTGAATTTGGAATGGTGACTGTTTCTTATTGCCCATTTATTTGATGGCCAGCAATCAGACAGAAAGGTACATACGATCAGTATGGATTGAACTGCATGTGTTTCACATGTATTGAAATATGGTAGAAGGATTGCCACAGTTTGATTAGAGTGTGTCCAGTCATAGGGTATTTTTTATGCCTAACGAATTTGTTTTCATTTCTTTTCAAAGGCAAAACGCTCTTAGAAGGGGTCATGTGTATAGGTTTAGTTCACCTAGAAGGCAACAAACGGTTGTAGGTGCTCAGTTCTCCTTTTTCCGAGGCTTGCTACCCCCATAATCCCCTCCCCACACACCTTTACACACAGCACACAAGCCAACTTAACACAGTGTGGGATATCTGTGTCATGCATCGATGCCCCCCAATGTGAAGGGGGCCTGGCCCAAAATCAGACCAGTTCACTCATCAGGCAGGCCATGCTTGTTTGCTGATTGTGGACTATCAGCAATTTCTAAACAGTCCATTTCTTTTAATACAGAGGTCACCCACCCAGACTAATTTTTGCACCCCTCCACCTTCATGTTGGAGACCACCCTGTGCACTGCTCAGACATCCCACACCCAAGTCAGGTGGCACATGTTACCTGAAAAGGCATGTGTATAGAGAGCACTGCAGAGGTGTGTGTATAGAGAGCACTGCAAAGGTGCTAGCAAAACTTCCTTTTACACAATAGTGGGGCATGACACAGAAGCCAATGAAGCCAGATCCATGGAAAGTTGAACCAATGACCATGGCATCAACCATTGTGTACCACTGTTTCCCTTCAGCACAATACACAAGCCAGAAAGGTAACGTAGCTGGTTCAAAGTTCCATTGGTTAAAATTACCTTTCTCACATCTCTGCTTGAGACATCCGTACCATCATCCTGCAACAAGCCGTCTCATAAGTGAGAAATGAGGTATCAACCAGATTGTCCAAGTTGAACAAAGCACAAAAACTAACCGGATCAAAAAACATTTGGTGGACACGCTTGAGAACTTTAAGAACTGCCGCAAGCACACCATCAGCCTCGCTTTCATCCCTCCTCAGCTCTGACAAGGACCTACCATTGAAGCCGAATTGGCGGGAGCTTGAGGCGAAGAAATGATATCTTTCCATCAGAATCAGGTTCTCTTTGTGCTTCTGCCATACCTACAAAACAAACAGTAATGGACGTCTTTTGCATTAATGGTCTGTTTGGATGAGCGAGCAAATTCAGTTGTGATAAATAGTTTAGTAAGGAGAGAATGAGAATACTTTTGCTTCTTTGCATTCAAACTGAAGGCCCATCCCTCAAAAAAGAAATGGACTAGAAAGAAATTTATTGACAATTTAGAGTACTTGTTATGGATGCCAGTAAACATCATTAGTTTCTGTCATTTCCACTTGATTGAAGTGAATTTCATAAGTCTGTTTCAATAATACATCAAAACACAGCCTATGCATGCAATGAAACAGAAGATACTTGCAGAATATTGCAGTATAGAAAAATCATTGACCAGAGTACATTAATTCTCCTCTTTTCCTCCAATTTCCTTGGACTCTGGCCTTGAATCATTTCAAGTGTAAGATTCCAAATGAAAGAAAAAATTCTTCCATACTTATATTTCCGAGCACATTAAAAAGCATCATTATTTCCCAATTGCCATTTCGTGAGTCTCACAGCAAGTTGAACAGCATCCTGCATGCACTTCTTCTTTTCTTTTCTTTTTTTCTTTTTTGGTAGGACATCAGTGCCACTACCGCTTCAAATGCCATAGCAAGGGGACTTCATCTCAGGATATGCCTCAGGAGAATGGGTACACCACCAACTCAGGAACCAGATGCACCTCCTACACTTATCTACCTTTTGTTCTACTAATAGCATAAGCACCTGTCTACATGCATAGCACAAGTACCAACACATGCAGCATCAGAATTGATCATTAGGTGGGCCCTACCTTGTAGATGACCTAGCTCCAAAAACAGACTAACCCTCTCGCCAAAGGGTCCCACATGTACGAATATTGAGATGTAAAAGACATAATATCAATAGTCCATATTCAACTTGCCCAAGGACAAATAACAGTAGCCCTGACTCTAGAGCAATATGCTGACCTATCCTTACATAACTTACAGGAGAAGTTATGGGTGTATGTTTCTTTACACGAATAAGGAGTAGTTTATGTTCTCTCCAGTATGTATAGCAACTTGCTGACATCAACAACTGTACAATCTGTACTGACAAAGTATCACAAGAATGGTATGATCTGAACAAGCTCGATTTAGATGAATAGTGATGATTTTTGTCAAATTTTTTGGGCTGATTTGAGGTAAGTTTCCAGACAATCTAATCAATCTTTGCGTCCGAGGAAAATGCCCTAAATCACTTTTTTTTAAGATTTCTTCGAAATCAGATGATGTTTCGTAGTAAATTCAGCATAGGGTAGGTTGGTTTTAGCCTCATAGATCATCCATAGACATGTTGCTTCATTTTTGCTTTCCTTTGGATTTTCAAATGATTTTGGCGACCAGCTGCACCATTTTTGGGTTTTTTCCCAACTCGAGCTATACACCATCAGGTTGGTGTATATTCAACAGTTGTTTGAGATTATCATAAGCACTATTTCAGTGCTTTGAATGGTTTGTGGAGGTAGTGTTTCTTTGTTGGTGATTTCAGACTGTTTTGAGGTGTAACTCTATACACCACATGTGGTGTATGTGCAGAATTTGTGTGGTCTGCTTTTGGGCCTTTCTTTCTTGAGTTGGGTGTTGTGTGCAAGCAGTCTTGAGTTTAGATGCTAACATGGAAGATAAACTCTCTTCCGAAACTATGGTGGGATCTAGTGATTCCCAGACTTTGTTGATTGCTACTACTAAGTTGAATGACAATAATTATTTGCAATGGCTCAATCAAGTTTGTTTTTGAGAGGTAGAGAAAGGAATGCATATATTTACAATGAAGCACCCAACTCTACAGATGGGAATTTTAAAACCTAGACGAAGGAGAAGTATCAAGTTATGACTTGGTTACTCAACAGTATGGAGCCTTTTGTGAGCAACTCAATCATATTTCTGACATCAGCCAAAAAGATGTGATACCATTCGTGACATGTATTCAGAGGTTCATAATATATCCAGGGTGTATGAGTTGACCTCAGATATTAGTAAATTCCAACAGAACTCTAGACACCTAGAGGAATATTTCACTACAGGATATGTGCGATGAGTTGGATCTTTATCACCCTCTTCCATCCCATTGCACTCAAGATTAGGATTTCATCTAGAAGCGATGAGAAGAGACTCAAATTATGCAGTTTCTTTCTGGGCTGAATTTTGGGTATCAGGGTGTTCATGATCTATTGTTATGGATCAGATTATTGTTATGGACTCCTATAGCTGCTAATAAACTGCTTTCACTGCTAGGAATCGACTTTCTTACAACCCTGGCTCTTCTCCCACCCACTACTGGATCGGTGGGGGCATGTATTGGATGGTGAAGAATAAAAAATATGAAATGGTCCTATTTCAAAAAATAAGTGTCCGTAAATTGATGAATAAAATCATTCAAGCATTTGATTTTGTGATTGTGACTTAGCAGCAGCAGTCCCATAATTTAATTGGTTAATTTTGAATTAATACATACCTCATGTACAATTTCTTTTAGGGCCTGAATTAGGTGGGACTCAGATTGCGTTGCGTAGCACACGCCATTGACTTCAATGGTGTGTAAGGCCATTAATGGGCCGAGCTGGCCCGCCTCGGGCCAGGCTTGGGGTGGACTACCAAGCCTGAGGGCTAGGTTCAGCCTTAAATTTTGAGCCCGTTTCCCAAGCAGGCTGAGCTTGGACTTAGCTATCTAAAAGCCCATCAACCCGACCTGGCCCGTTAGTGCAAAAATTCAAAATTTAAACCTAAGAAGAAATCAGGTGGAGAGAAGACGATCAACAGATCCACGAGCTCTAAACTCTTGTTCCTGGTGCTGTTGATACTCTAATGCATGAGCGCAACATCCAAAATCATACACGACTGCAATGAAGTCTTCAATAACTGGGAGCCTCTCCATTTTCACTTAAAATCTGGATTCCAGAATTGAGAATACAAGTAAACCCACCTTACATCTCTTTCAATTCCATTTCAAAGAGTCCAAGTTTTCTCATTCCCCAATCGAACATCATAGCATTTCTTTTATTTTCCCTTTTCGCCTCTTCTTTTCTTTTCTTTTCTTTTTTTTTTGCAGATTTTTACGTTGTTTTCGCATTCACAGAGCTTAAGCTTCTGGTTTTTTTTTCTTTACCAAGTTAAGTGTGTTAATTTCAAGCTTGTGCTTGGACCAAGCCCAGTTTAAACAATCTGGTTGGGCTCAGGTTGGACTATTTTGACCCACCATGGGCCTGGGCTGGGTATAGGCCTTGCTTAAAAAATGTGGGTCGGGCCCGGACAGAGCTTGGCCCGGCTCGTTGACACCCCTAGTGATGTGTTGACATGGCAAAGTTCCATGGGCCCCATAGTGATGTAGGTGTTATATCCACGCCATTCATCAATTTTGCCAAATCATTTTAGGGCATGAGCCCAAAATTGAGGCAAATCCAAAGCTCAAGTGGACCACACCACAGAAACTAGTGGGGACAATAATGCCCACCATTGAAACCTTTATAGGGGCCCCCATGATGTTTATTTGCCATTCAACCTGTTCATAAGGTCACACAGACCTAGATGAAGGGAATATGCAAATACCAGCTTGATCCAAAACTTGTCACCCCAATAAGTTTTCAATGGTAGGCATTCAATCCTCATTAATTTGTGGTGTGGTCCACTTGAGCATTGGATCTGCCTCATTTTGGGCTCATGCAGATCTGATAAAATGAATGGACAGTGGGATACAACACATACATCACGGTGGGGCCCACAAAACTTTGCCACATCAGCACACCACCGAGGTCGATGGTGTGTGCAACACTATGCAATCCAAATTCGATTGGATGAGGCACGGTAACAGCTAGTGGGTGAAGCTCTAAACATGGGCCCTACCTCAACGTATGTGTTGTATATCCATGTTGTCAATCTATTTTTCCAGCTCGTTTTAGGGCATGGTCCTAAAAATGAGGCAGATCTAAATGTCAAGTGGACCACACAGTAGAGATTGAATTCCCACCATTTAGAACCTCTTTGGACCACAAGTTTTGGATCAAGCTGCTATTTGTGCTTTCCCTTCATCCAAGTCTATGTGACCTTATCAACAGGTTGGACGGCAAATAAACATTCCAATGTGCCCTAGGAAGTTTTTAATGATGGGCATTCAATCCCAACTCTATGGTCCGCTTGAGATTTGGACTTGCTTCATTTTAGGGACCATACCCTAAAATGAGCTGGAAAAACTGATGGACGGCGTGGATATACAACACATACATCAAGGTGGGCCCCACAGTCAAGGAAATAGTGCAATGCACTTAGCGGCATACACCACAAGAGTATTTAAAAAAATTACTGCTTGGCTGTGAAAGGACCAGTCGCCATCTTGTTTAAACGCCCAGCACAACCGCACATGGGAAGAATGAAGAAGAAAAAGAAAAAGAAGGGCAGTAGCAGTTAAAAAAGAAGAAAACAGATTTTTTTTCATTTTTTGTAGGGGTTCCTGGGATTGTTACGTAGCACAACCACACATGGGAAGAATGAAGAAGAAGAAAAAGAAGGGCAGTAGCAGTTAAAAAAGAAGAAAACAGATATTTTTTTCATTTTTTGTAAGGGTTCCTGGGATTGCTACGGGAACTGTAATGGCCATTACGATTTGAAAATCTTCTTCTGCCCCATTGCAACCCCATATCACATAGCAGTTGTTGCCATTACTGAAATGTATCACCCGTTATAGATGAAACGTAACCATTTTGGTATACCTTGAATGATACCGATAAAGGCAGTCATGACAATCGTACATGTGGTAGTTGTAATTGCGGCCGTGATGAATCTACTTGTGTTTGTGCTCACTATGGTGGCACAAACCATATTGTTGACTGATGTCGGGATGTTATTAGGCACCTTCATCGGCAGGAGTGTATCTTACTGGTGGTGCATCGTTTGAATTAGACAAGACTCCATAGGCTGCTTCTGTAATGCCCTAGGTGATGCCTACATTGGGTGATTCCGTTACTTCATCTCGAGAGGCCCATAATGCCTTGATGCAAGTTCATGTTCAAGACACGGTTACTATTTCCAGAACTACCATAGCCCAGTTAGGTATGGCTCTCCATGTGTTTTCCCCCTCTTCCTCCTAAGTCATTGACTTTGGAGCTACTTCTCATATGACTAATAAGTTTCATCTTTTCAAGTTTTACCAGTTTTCGGACCATCCTAACTTTGTTATTGTTGCCGATAGTAACCAATCCCCCATCTCTGGAACTGGTTCCATCGCTCTTTCTCCCACCATACACCACTCTTCTATTCTACATGCTCCTAACTTTCCACTTAACCCATTGTATGTTAACTCTCTTACAAAGTCCTTAAATTGTTTTGTAACATTTATCCCTTCTCATTGTGTATTTCAAGGCCTCCAGATGAAGTAAACAGTTGGTAGGGACCATAAGCATAGAGGAATTTATTTTTTGGATGGCGCACCTACTAGGGTTACTTGTGCTCTATCATTAGATAAGAAGTCGTTGTCTAGATGGCATTGACGTTTACGACATTCATCTTTATCTATGGTGAAGCACATGTTTCCTCCTCTTTCTCTTACTCGGCCTTTATGTTGTGAATACTTGTGAATTTTCTAAATATCACAGGATGGCGTTTCCTCTTGCTTAATCTTAAGAAGAAATCTAGACCTTTTTGAGTTAGTTCATTATGATGTTTGGAATCCTGCACCTGTGAACTCTACTTCAGAGATAAATACTCTATTTCTTTTATCGATAATCTAATGCAAGGGCATTTTCACACTAGGCTTGAGTGGAGTTGCCTGTGGGATTCAGGAGCACACTAGGGGTGGGCGGCCCGTGTGAGGCGGAACCCATGTGATTTGGGGCCTACAAGGGGGGTTCGGTTGAGGTCCTAACCCATGAGATGCGGAGCCTAGGCTATGAGATTAAGGGATTGATTTGTCATGCTCTAAACAGTTCAAGCTTTTAGAGCAAGTGGTTAATTGTCCTGTATCAAAGTGGTATTAGAGAAAGAGGTCTCATGTTCGAGACTCTTCACCAGGAGTGATTACTGCAAGGGCATTTTTACACCGAGCTCGAGTGGGGTTGCATGTAGGATGCAAGGGCGCACTCGGGGTGGGCGGCCCGTGTGAGGCGGTACCCATGTGATTTGGGGCCCACGAGGGGGGTTCAGCCGAGGTCCTAATCCATGAGATGTGGGGCCTAGGCTATGAGATAAAGGAATTGATTTGCCATGCTCTAAACAGTTTGAGCTTTTAGAGCAAGTGGTTAATTGTCCTACATCATAATCATTCTAGGATGACATGGATTTATCTCATGAAATTTAAATATGATGTATATGATATGTTCAAGGCCTTTCATAATGAAGTTACCACTCAATATCAATGCCTAATTAACATTCTGCATTCTGACAATAGTGGTGAATATATGTTGAAAGCATTTTGATCATTTTTGCAAGACAATGGTATTTTCTCTCAAACTTCCATGTCCAAGGACCCCCTAATAAATTGGTGTTGTTGCGACGAAAAATCATATTCTTAAGGTCATGCATGCTCTCCTTCTTTGTGTAAGTGTTCCTAAACATTTTTGGAATGATACATTGCTTACTAGTATTTTTCTCATTAATGGAATACCATCTAGAATATTATTTAATAAGCCCTTGGAAATCTTACATTCACATGACGAAGCTTTTTCCTAACCTCCTAAGATTTTTTGGGTGTACATGTTTTGTTAATATTCTCGATGGTAACTAATAATGATAATTTGAGTCATTGGCCTGTAATGTGTCTTCTTGGGTTATTCTCATTCCCAGAAGGTTTTAAAATGCTATAACCCTCTTAACTTGTAAGAGATATATGTAAACCGATATTACCTTCTTTAAGGACATTCCTTATTTCTCTCCTGAAAGGCATTCGGTGCATGATCCTCTTAACTAGTCAAGGGGAGCTTCCGCCATATGACTCTACACCTCTTCCAATCCCTTGATGAAGCTCCCACTCCTCCTGGGTCTACCAAGCCCCTTCTTACATACCAACACCGATAGAAATCCTCCACAGATCCACCCTCCATTCCTATTTCCGCTAGTGGTTCAGATATTATCATTTCGTCTCTTGATGATCTTCTCATTGCCTTGCATAAGCCTACTCATTTGTGTACTAAGCACCATTTTAATAACTTTGTTTCCTTCCAGTATCTTCCTCCTCTCAAATCCTTTACAGCCTCCATATCCCTCTTGTGTTCCTCATAATCTGAAGGAGTGGACAAGCTATGATGAAAGAGATGCGAGCTCTTGAAACAAAAAATAATACCTGGGAGTTAGTTCCATCACTCAAGGGAAAGCAGATCATTGGATGCCGTTGGATTTACACCATCAAATATTTGTCAAACGGTTCTATTCATAGATAGGACCCAGTTAGTAACCAAGGGTTATACAAAAACATATGGTGTGGATTAGTTCAAGACCTTTTCTCCAGTGGCCAAGCTTAACCATGTTCATGTAATCATTTTCTTAATAGGAAATTTATCTTGACTATTATTCAAAATGGATGTGAAGAATGCTTCCTTACAAGGTGATCTTGAGAGGAAGTATACATGGATCAACCACCGGGGTATTGTTTGCCTGGTGATTCACATCTTGTGTGTCGCCTGGAAAAAAAAACATTATCCATGGCCTTAAGCAATCTCCTTGAGCTTGGTTTGGCAAGTCTAGTCGCGTTCTTTGGATTTTGAATTTGTTTGCAGCAATGCCAATCATTCTATTTTTATTTGTCGTCATTCCATTGGAGTTAATGACTTTGATTGCTTATGTTGGTAACATTGTGTGGTCTAGTAATGATATTTCAAGTATTGTTGATCTCAAATCCTTCTTCCAAAACAGTTTGAGATCAAAGATCTTAATGCTCTTCATTATTTTCCTTAGAATTGAGGTTGCTCGGTCCAAGTCAAGAATTATCCTCTCACAATGGAGAAATACTCTTGATCTCTCATCAGAGACGAGGATGCTTGGGAGTAGACCCGTCACTACACCAATGGATGCATATTAAGAAGATTGGCATTGATGATGGGGATCTTCTTTCTGATCCGAACATGTGTCATCGTTTCATTGTCGACTCATCTACTTGACTATTATATGGCATGATCTTTCTCATGCAGTGGACATCGTCAATAAGTTAATGCATGTTCCTTGTACGGCTCATTTTACTACAATGTATTGGATTCTTTGTCATCTGAAATTGGCTCCTAGCAAAAGTTTTACGATTTCAGAGGCATGGTCATCTTCACATTCTAGTTACTCTGATGTTGATTTTGCTAGTAATCTTCTTGATCAGCAATCCACATCTAGGTAATACACATCTGCAAGTGGTAATCTTGTCACTTGGAAAAGTAAGAAATAGCCAGTTGTTGTTCGGTCCATTGTAGAGCCTTAGTATAGGGTGATGGCTCATGCGACTTGTGAGCTCATCTTCCAACCCTATTATAGGAACTCGGCTATCCTTCTTCAAGTCCCATTACATTACAATATGATAATCAAGCTACCATAAACATTGTAAGCAATCCTATATTTCATGAGCACACTAAGCACGTTAAGGTTGATTCTCATTTTATACGGGAGACGGATGTTAATAAGGAAATTGAGACCCTTTTCTTGCTCAAGGGAACAGTTGGCTGATGTTTTCACTTTTAGTCAGACCCCCTTCATCATATTCTTGACGAGTTGAGCATGATTAATATTTATGCTCCAACTTGCAGGGGAGTATAGGAGAATATATGTAATTGTTTTAGGTGTGTGGGTGTATGTTTCTTTATACTCCTAAGGAATAGTTTACGTTTTCTCTCGAGTTAATATATTAGAGAGAGAGAGAGTGTGTGTGTGTGTGTGTGTGTGTGTGTGTGTGTGAGAGAGAGAGAGAGAGAGTTTTTGTGTGTGAATTTGGCAATGTTTACTAAGGCTGAAAAGGAGAGAGAGAGAGAGAGAGAGAGAGAGAGAGAGAGAGAGAGAGAGAGAGAGAGGGAGATTGTGTGTGTGAAATTGGCAATGTTTACTAAGGCTGAAAAGTCAAGTCTAGCTCAATAATCCAAAAACTGAGTGATTATGAGATCCTTAACACCCCCAAGCTACACAATTTACTCCGATTTTCAGTTATGAGGAGTGGACCCCACGGCTCAGTAACTAGAATACTAGTCTGTTGCACCCTACCATGTATAGAACATGCACCAAAGCTCACCAAGGTTAGAAGATCCCAGCCACCAATTCTAGGTCCTTTTCCATTGAATGTGGATGGTTTTTGTATGTTTATTTGACCATCTATCTGTCAGCCGCAAAATGAAATTTCAGGATCTTAAGCTATCTAGGAGATTTTCGGGTTGTGGTTTATCCATGGTGGGACCCAGCAGACCACCAGCCCAGATATAGAACCATAGGCTCAAGCTATCAGAACTGAAAAAACCTAGTGTGCTGTGCAAAGCCTCAAGTCAAGGATCCTATAACTCGCAAATTGATCCCCTAGAAATAGTGGAAAAAGACATTCAAGAAATAAAATGGTGGCATTTCCGTAAATAAAACCAAAGGGTGTAATCTCTCTAGACTTTCCATTGCTCGTCCCAATTCAAACAAACTCAATTAGAATTTAGGTTTGTGTGGAATTATCAACTAAATCACAAAACAAGATGTTTAATCTAATTTTCAAAAAAGAGTATTAAATAATTTAAATAGAAAGTGTTACATGGGGCGGAGATGAAGTGCATGCTTTATTAGCAGCTACTGACAACAAGTCAAATCTTTCTATAACCAACAACCATTTTGGGGTTCATCAATAAATTCATTAACAACAACTGTTTGGGGGTATCAACAACTGTTCTGAAGTTATGTATTTTATACCACAATGATATCAATGAAAGAATACACAGAAAGCGAGAGGAAAAAAGGAAAGAAAGAAAGCAATGTCCTTAAGGGAAAGTATACTTACAATCTCTGTATCATCAAGGATCACCACTGCACTTTCAGCCCCCAGAACTACATCAAGGCCTTTTTGGTGTCTTGTAGTGCAATCAGCTTGTGAAATTATTCTGGAGCTAAAATACATGTGTCCAGGGTCAAGCAGCTTGGCCATTTCCAGAGCATAAGATCGCTCTGCCATGGTGTATACGTACATCTCGAACATGCTACTTGCTTCTTTCAGGAAGGTGTGAACATATGGCCTTAGCTTTGTCAGCATATGCATATGATCCAATTTGAATATGCTGTTTCTCAAACCATCTACGCATATTTGAAAATGTAAAATCATGTAAGAAAAATGTATTACATCTTCCAAACAGGGTCTGCAAATAATGTTCAAACTAGGCATCAATTGCATGGACTTAAAACAAAAAACAGTAATTTTATAATACATCTAAGCAGCAAGTGCATATTATGTTGAAATGTTAAGTTTATCACTTCAAGTTTTATGCGTTGGAAAACTTTTAGGAAGGGGATTCAACACAATTCTCTAGAGATACCATTTCGAAAATCAAATAGGCACTCAGTATTTAGTCGCAAGGTTCAAAATAATATAACAAATTAACAACTACCAGTGCCATGGGGCTCAGATTGACCTTGGCAGGACGTGGCCTGCCCATATATGCCATACATATAATAAATAAGTAATGTTCAATGAACAGACTTGCTTTTGTGATGGCAGTGTGCAGAACCTTGCACAAGGTTCGAATCATAACAATGCAGTTACTTTACAAATGGGTGGGTTGAGCTGGGCATTGGATTAGGAATTTGCTAAATGGCTCAGCCCTGAGCATCTCATCTCCAGTCATGAGTAAAGCTTGAACCTGGCTTATGGGCCTGTTTAGTCGTTGGGCAGTCTTGGGCTGAACCCAACCCACTGCCACCCATTGTTATTGTGGATTGGCCACAACTACTCATGCTTCAAATGTGGTCCTGACATTGAGTTCTTGGAGTTGAATATGTTAAAATTTTAAATTACCAATGGTCTACTTTCAACTAAGCATTATAATGTTAAGACAAGATCCATTCAGCAAGCAATTTGGAGTGTGATCACCACCCACTATAGCATACAAAAGATTTACAGTTGTGATCATATGACTGTCCCAGTATGTTGGCCCCATAGAGTGAAGCATGTTGGTCGTGCATGAGTCACGAGTCCTGTGACATGTACGAATTCATGTGCTTTGATGGAAATGAAAGAGAAGACCCTTTTCGAAGAGAAACATCGATGAGGAACCATAAGATGCATGCCCCCTGCCAGATTTGCATGGCATAAACAGCTTTTCAATTCTCACAAGTGCGGCACATAATTCACTTATCCAGACAGTTGGCACATAATTCAGTTATCCAGACTGTTGGCCCGTTATGTCCCACCATGGATGGACTATACCTAAAAAATCCACTGAATAGGACAATGTTAACCTTTCTATTATGGACCATAAATAAATGATTAAAAGAAATATAGCAATGGTCCACATTCCATTGAAAAAAGTCCTAACAGTCCTCGTTGGGATATCATAATAGGAGAATGCTCCATAAATAACAGAGCTCAACAGAGCAAAGGTTTGAGTCACCGAACCTTGGAACCTACTTTTAATATTTGTAAACACATGTATACTATGCAAATATGTGGTCCAAATATCATATTATTCCTCGACTTTAATAATCCAGCAACACGTAGTGGGTCTTTTTTGATAATCTAGGAAGGTATGATGGTCCACACTTAGTGCACATGCCAATATGGAATATGTGCACAAGATCTGTGCTTCCATCAAGTTCTACACTGTTTAGAACGTGTGGCCTGACATTCAATCCTTTTCACACCTCAAACGGGCCACAGCATTAAACAATAAAAAGACAATAATGTGGGGGCATTTTCATACCGGACTCGAGTGAGGTGGCCTATGGGATACGGAGGCACACTTGGGTTGGGCAGACCGCAGAACCCATGGATTTGGGGGTCGTGTGAGGCGGGTGGCTTGTGTGAGGCAGAACCCATGGATTTGGGGCTCAAGAGGGTTCGGTCGAGGACCTAACCATGGATTTGGGGCATGGGCTATGAGATAAAGGGATTAATTCTACATGCTCTATCAGTTCAAGCTTTTAGGGAAAGTGGTTAATTGTCCCTACATCAAATTGGTATCAAAGTGGGAGGTCTCATGTTCAAGACTCCTTACTGAGGGTAATTAATGCAGGGACATTTTCACACCGGGCTTGAGTGGGGTGGCCTGTGGGATGCGGAGGCACACTCGAGGTGGGCAGCCCGCAGAACTCATAGATTTGGGGGCCGTGTGAGGCGGGTGGGTCATGTAAGGCAGAACCCATGGATTTGGGGCCCACGAGGAGGGTTCAGCCAAGAACCTAACTCATGGATTTGGGGCCTAGGCTATGAGAAAAAGGGATTAATTCACCATGCTCTATCAGTTTGAGCTTTTAGAGCAAGTGGTTAATTGTACTGCATCAGATAGCCGAAAATTTGTGTTTTAACAGTCAGTTTACATACTAATTACAACCCTCCTGAGAGTGAAATAGCTTGTTTTTTTTTTTAAGGGCAAAGATCTTAAGCTTGTTTCTGACCATATGGAAAGCTCAAATCCACTTGTGTTCATACTAGCATTTGTGGCTACACGTGGATGGGCAGGACTCCAAGCACATTGAATTAGCAAACCTCAAATCAAACAGATTTCATCTTCTAGGAAGTTCTTTCATGTTTCAACAAAGTCTCATGCCCTATACACATGCATACAAAAATTGTTCACGCCGCAATGCCATACCTCAAATTAAACAATACAAATAGTGGGACATACTGTCGACGGAGCATAGCCCATAAATCAAATTGATTATATGATCATGATCCATGACCAGTGTTGTTAAAAGCCTACAATTTATGATATACGATTTGACTCGAATCTTAAGTAATACGATTTGAATCCCACCTTGAATCCCTTTCTAAATGAATTCTACGATTCTATGATTTGAATCTTACGATTTACAAGTTAAATCCTAATTTACAAATCAAATTATACTCGTTCTCTTCTATCTTAAGCTTCACTTGGCTTCCATTTTATGTTTTTAAATTGGTGGGGGCTTTAAGAATCGTTTAGAGAAGGTAAATTATATTATTTTTTCCTCTTTATGATCTATATTCTCTTCAACGTTAAATCATGGAGGTTTTTTTTTTATGATTTTGTACCTCTTAACTGGTTGAAACGCAAAATTAATATGACTTATTTGGAATGTTTTTATGGATGGTTACAATCATGTTGACTTATATTGTGGAATATATATATATTGTGGAATAATGGTTAGAAATCAAAATATTTTTTTTCTTAGACCTATAGCATCGAATGCCCCTTTTCCAACATGATTCTAGATTCAAGAAAGGTAACAAGAACATAAAAGGATCCTTACAAATTTTTTAAGGGAAATTTCTTGAAAGACAATAAATAAATAAAATATAAGAATTCTTTAACACTATCATGACATGGTATTACTTGGTGCATATTGATGGCAAAAGGATGATTCCTAAATTCAAAAAAAAAAATTAAATTAAATTAAATTAAAATTTAAAAAATAAAAATAAAAAAAATCTGATTTCTTTATGTTTTCAATCTTTTAAGAAAATTATCGAAAATCTTATGATTTACGATACGATTTGTGATTCAATACGATTCAACCCTTATTACGATTTGCAATACAATAACAATTTTAACAACATTGTCCACAACTAGAGTTGCACAAAGAGTGAAGTGAAGCGGCAGTAGACTTGAGTGCAAGTGCAGGGAAATGTTTGTTTCAAAATGTAAACAAGTTTAAATGGGTAGGAAGGAGGAGCAAGAGCAAGAGGCCGAAGTGTGATTCAAAGCAGGAGTGACACCTAGTTAGAAGGATCCTACAACAAAGCCCACAGCAAATGAGCAATTTTTTTTTGATAGGCATGTTGGTATCGAACTCGAGACCTCATCGTGGAAACATGCCCTCTCTACCATTCAGATACAAGCTCAAACCTTTGGCATTGGATTTTTAAATTTTGACCATCCATTAGATGTCCAACTATTAGCCAATTATGATCATTTGTTTGAGTTGATTTTTTGTGTTATGACCTTTCTATAGTGAGACCCACGTACAAGTTGAGGTAAGCTTATGCCACACGTTTTTCAGTCCATGTGTACGGAGAATCACTCTCTCGGAATAGCAACTTGTACTGTGAAAGGTCATATCTACTAAAACCTACTAAATACCCCCAAAATCTTCATTCATATCTTCCACATCAGCCCCCTATCTTCCAAAAATGGTAAATGTGCTCTCTGACCTCTAGGCCCCAAATCTTGCAACAAACAACCCAAAATCAGCACATGTTGGCCCTATGGCGGGCCATCGGCCTACATCAATATGCATTCTCAGATCAATTTCTTTGATCTATCTTTGAAGCCCATCCTTGAGGTAGATATAGGAGAAACTCCCTCTCCACATCAATTTTTCATAAGAAGCCTAACACCCACAAGCTCCAACGTGATCGCATTCATTACCAATTAGAATTTCGCTAGGATTTGGTGTCCATTTTTTGAAGGGTCAACAAATTTTTAATAAAAAAGAGACCCAAAGCACATAGAAAAGAGACGAAGTGGCATCATCCAATTAATACAAAGGAGGGGACTTACCCTAAGATTCCTAAAGTAAATCTAAAGGCATCTGCGAAATCCTTTGACAATCAAGCCATTTAGCCTTATGAAAGATCACTGAATAACATTAAGAAGTAAATTGAACTCGTACATTCCTAAATCTAGCTTCTCCACTTGGTGAAATAAAATGAACTTGTACATTCCAAAATCCATCGTCTCCACTTGGTGTTGAGACACCCAACTAAGCATATAACAAACAAACTTCCAATCAACGAAGTCGTAGGCTTTTTCCATGCCTAACTTAAGGATGATACCAACTTTGCCTGATTTATGTCTCGAGTTAGTGCACTCATGGGCAAACTAGGGCAGTGTGCAGGATTTGCCTTCCATACACAAAAGCACCTTGTGCCTTCACGATAATCACCGATAGGAACTTTAAAGCCCGAAAGCTGGAACTATAGCCAAAATTTTAAAGGGCACCTTTTAGACTGATCAGTCAGTGATCTTTCAAACTTCCAATCATCCAAGCCATAGGTTTTTTTTCCATACCTAACTTAAAAATGACACCAACTTTGCCTAATTATGTCTTGAGTTAGTAGACACAGTACACTCATTGGCAATTAGGGCCATGTGCAAGATCTGCCTACCATGCACAAAAGCACCTTGTGGCTTCAAGATAATCACCCCTAGGGCCTCATGAAAGCCTGAAAGCTAGAACTTTAGCCAAATATTGAAGGCCACCTATCAGACTGATCGGTCGGTTGTTAGATTGATCAGTTCAATCTCTGCAAACCTTTTTTAGGGACTGGGAAATGAAGAACGTGCTGATATCCTCTAATAATCTCCCTCGCTCAAAGAATTCAAAGATGGACAACACGTCTCCCTTAACATCCTCCCAAAAAACTTGGAAAAATCCAATAAGGAAACCATCCAAACTTGGAGCTTTGTCTTTGTCAGGGCTATTCATAGCTTCCAACGCCTCCTCAAAAGGTCTTTCCAGCCAAGCGGCTTCAGTCTTCTATTTTATTAGAAACCATATTCCCAACCTAAGCCGAATCCAACTATCATTAGTAAAGAGATCAGAATAATATTAAAGACAATTATCTCATAGATAACATCTTTCTCCTCAATTCTCTACCCATTAACCAAGAGACCGTGGATGCGGTAACTTCTGGCATTAGCAATGCCATGGAAGAATTTTATATTTTTTTCACCTTCTTTAACTAAACTTTCCTGGGAGAATTTTATATTTTTTCACCTTCTTTAACTAAACTTCCCTGGATCTCTTACGCCATTCAATTTCTTGTTTCGTGTTCCTTTCTAACTCAAGCTTCAGGAGATGACTCTCCAAGAAATCCTCTTCGAATAAGGGATCATTTTCCTCTTTTCTGTAAATAATTTGAATCGCCTCTAGTACTCTTGAGCAAACCATGTTAGACAAGAACAAGAAAAGCTTCTTCCCAATGAGTGCATACCCCAAACCTACCACTCCTTAACCTGGTAGCTCCTTGTTGATTAGACCATCTCAATTTAACCATGCTGCACTTTTTTTTGTAATTTGTCTACTCTTTGTATTTTTCATCAACAAATATCTGCCCTTTAAAAAAATTAAAAATTAAAAAAGACCATGTAAATTTGGCTCCCATGGGAAATCAATGAGATCTTGTCATTCAACCCAATAGGAAAAATTCACACATACTTCTTGCGTTGATGGATTCATCCAAATTCTCCCGAGGGAATCTAGTTACATTGAAGTCACCACCTATGCACCATGGCACAAACCATTTGTTGCTAATTCCATGCAATTCATCCCAGAGCTGACTGTCACTAGGATCATTAGAGTTGTAGTTGCGGACATCCGTAAAGGCCCACCTTTGACAAGAGCCAATACTTAAGAACAAAACTGTAACAAAAGAATTAACAAGACACCAATCCTCTTTAACAAGCAAATCAAAGTTCCAAACCACTAGAATACCACTAGAAGCCCCAATGATATCCAGTCATAGCTTTTTCCACCCCATACCAAAGAAACAAAAAGATCCATCTCATACTTGTCTTTTAGTCTCTTAGAAAGTAGCCAAGTGAACTTTTTGCAACTTCAAAAATTGCCTAAACTGACTTTTTTTTATTCGGGCACCCTATCTCTATCACATTCAATGAATCATTTCGCATGGTTGTTAATTCCCTTTCCTTGGTCCAAGCCTTCTGTACCTTTAGTTGGAACTTGGAAGAACCCGTTAAAATAACACTTAGTTACATCACGACCAATATCTCTCATTGAAACACCATGATTGCCATGGTTGATTGAAGAGGATAGTTTGAGGAGCTCTATTTTATGACACTACGGGGTCACGCTGATGTGTGATGGGTGGATAGGACCAACAAGGATGTTCATCCTAAATTTTATGTCTGCACCATATTCTTAAAGCCGATGAATACATCGAATGAGATTATTAAAATAAAATAAAATAAAGCTCAAGTTATATCTATGCGTTGATGGAGGTTGGGAGGAAGAATGCCGTACAATTTGTCATGGACAATGGGAGCGCATTTGTGAAGGCAATGAAGGAGTTGATGAAAAAGTACAACCTATACTAGAACCCTTACGCAGCCCATTAGATTCTTTTTTTTTTTAAGACAATGCAGCCCATTACATTGATTTGATACTTGAGGCAATAGGTGCAGCCAAGGGGGTGATTGTCAATGCCTATGCAATTACAAATTTCATCTACAAACACACCTATATATTAGCCGAGATGGCGAGAAGTGTGGTGGCGATTTACTGCTGCTTGGGCAACACAGTTTGCCACAAATTCTATCACCCTCAAAAGCCTACTAAAACACAAGTTGGAGCTAAGAGAACTCTTCAACTCTAGGGAGTATTCACAATGGATTCAAAGCAGCAACAAAGCAGCATGGAGGATTGAGAAGATTGTTTTAAGCAGCTCCTTCTGGGAGCGCGTGTGTAATGTGTTGGGTATTCTAGAACCCATATATAGAGTGCTAAGGACAGTGAGAAATGATACATATCCATCAATATGTTTTATATATAAGCCCATGTGATAATGGAGGTCATTAAGGGTAAAGCCCTAAATTCATATCGATGGTGCATGAAATAATTGATGACCAACAGAAAAGGATTCTCGATCACCCATTTCAAAAGGTTGGTAAATAATTAGCTTTAATTTCTATATGTTTCGATGCTTTACTAGTTGCTTGCATAGTATCAACTTGTAGGGTTCTTTTCCTGATACTAATATGTGAATATGTGCATCATTTTGGGTTTCAGTAAACTTCTTAAAACACGAGTATCATTATAGCCATGGCCTTGGTGTGGATAACGACTAAAAGGGCATGTTGCATGAGATCTATGAGAAGTTATTCCCTAATTCTCCGAGGAAAGCCCATTTCGAGAACGAGGCAAACATGTTTTGCATTCAATTCATAGTTAAATTCCTGCAACACTTTATACTAACAATTACAATTAAATGCCATCAACAAGTTGTCACCTTCCAGGATGTAGAGGGAATGGTTGGATGCGAGGCCGCAAGAGAGTCAAGGAAAACAATGATGTCATATAAGTTGTTGCATTAGTTAAAAGTTAGTTCTCACATTTTAAAATTACATTTAGGACTAATGAAAAAAATGATTAATTTTGCAGCATACTGCGAGACACTGCAACAGCTAGCATTCAGCATACTCACAAAGACGGTATCTTCGTCACCATGTGGGAGAAATTGGAACACATTCTCTCTCATTCACACAAACAAGCAAAACAAATTGGGTTGCGAGAGGTTCCGAAAGCTAGTATTCTGCACTATAATATGAAGATTCAAGAGAGGCTCCGACAGGTTGAAGGTGCAAGAAAAAACAGGTTGAGGGTGCAAGAAAAACGGATAAGGACCCATTACATTTAATGATAATCAGTATCATGCATTTTCTATGAAGGAGATGAAGAAGACCCATTTTATGAGTTGGTTAAGTCAAAAAACTTTGATCTCGTAAATGGCCAACCGGAACTAAATATAGCAACAAGGCAGCATCAAAGGGCATTTGAGTTGATGCAGTTGTAGAGGAGATTAGAGCTCCCCTGAATCTTTCGACCAATTGACGAGTACAAGAGGCAACCAGTAGCAATTACTTTCTCATGGGACACGTAGTGGCCACTCCATCTGACAATGACAACGATACAAAGAGAGACGAAGGTGGCGAGCCTAATGGTGATGGTGGTGGTGGTGGTGGTCGTGACAGGGGTGGTGATGGCAGCAATGTATATGATGAGAGTGACGCAGGACAACTAACCACTTGCTCTAAAAGCTCAAACTAATAGAGTGTGGTGAATCAATCCATTTATCTCATAGCCCAGGCCCCGCATCTCATGGGTTAGGTCCTCGGCCGAACCCTCCTCGTGGGCCCCACATCACGTGTTCCATCTCACACAAGCCACCCGCCTCACATGGGTAGGGGCGTGGGCCCACTTAACATGAGCCACACACCTCACATGGACCGCCCACCTCGAGTGCGCCCCTGCATCCCATAGGTCACCCCAATCGAGCCCGACGTGAAAATTCCCCTGCGTTAGACAGTCAACCTCAACTCAAACTCGAAGTCCAAGTTAAACTCGGAGACCTCTTGGCATGTTCACTGAGGAAAGGGATTTTGAGCATGGAACCCGGAATTAAGATATATGGTTCTCGTGCTTGTCCTCATATTATCCAGAATAGGGCTTGCAATCATCATAAGAAGCAACTAAGTGGCATTGAAGACTCTTCAGCCCGGAGCATGCAGTCCATAGATCCTGATAATAGGCGAGGCAACCCTAGTTTATGCATGGGAATTTTCACACCAAGATCGAGTGGGGTGGCCTGTGGATGCAGGGGGACACTCGAGGTGGGCGGCCCGCAAAACCCATATATTTGGGACCCATGAGGAGGGTTCGACCAAGGACCTAACCCATGGATGTGGGGCCTAGGCTATGAAATAAAGAGATTAATTTGTCATACTCTATCAGTTCGAGCTTTTATAGCAAATGGTTAATTATCCTACATCAAATTGGTATCAGAGCGAGAGGTCTCGTGTTCGAGACTCCTCACTGGGGGTGCTTAATGCAGGAGCATTTTCACATTGGGCTCGAGTGGGGTGGCCTATGGATGTGGGGACACACTCGGGGTGGGCGGCCCAATGAACACATGTGATTTGGGGCACGTGTGAGACGAGTGGCTCATGTGAGGCGGAACCTATGTGATTTGGGGCCCACGAGGGGACGAAACCCATGAATTTGGGGGCCATGAGGGTTCGGCCAAGGACCTAACCCATGGATGTGGGGCCTGGGCTGTGAGATAAAGGGATTAATTCGTCATACGCTATCAATTCGAGTTTTTAGAGAAAGTGGTTCATTGTCCTCCATCACTAGTTCTGTGCCACAACATTATTATAGATCTTATGATTATGGACCGTATGGATATGTGCCAAGTGACTCTAGTAGTTATGGTACATGACTATTCGACTGTGGACAGGAGTATGCTTCTATGTATGGGAAACGATATCCAGGGGATGGCTATGGGCAACAAATGTATTTACTTCATATATACCCACCCCGTATCCAGCTCCAAATTCACATCAGACACAAATGTTGATAGTTACACAGTAACCCTGGATGGGTATACTGATCCAATTTAGAGAGGATGAGTATCAACAATATGTCAAAGAGCATCTTCAATGGTATCATTCTACTATGACTTGGATACAGCATTGTCAGTTGATGGAGGAGCTATACTATGGGCAACCCCGTCAAGATGGAGATGATGACTTTGAGCCACCATGCAACTCCATGTGAGTCTAAGGCATAGTTGTACATGCACATTGAGGACACATCATAGGTATATTTATGATTCTTCTTTAGCTTTTGAATGTATCGCTTGTGTTTTCATACGTCTTCTTAGATTTATAAATGATATGAATTGGTTTTGAATATAGTTGCATCGTTTCTGGCAAACAGCACAGTGTGCACTTGTTTTTTTGTGATCTTTTGATTTCTAAGTGTGTAATGATGTCTTTTTTAACATTCCCTGAAGTTTCATTATTATTATTTTTTAAAAAAAAAAAAGACCAATTTCCCAATGTTTCCCAAAAAACAAAGAAACATTACATGATACATCCAATATTTCCCATGTAATACTTGATATGTTTTCATATCCTAAGGGAGCAATACATCCATCAATACTGATATTGAAACAGAGAAGAGCATGACTACCCAATCATATGATAAATGTTGAAGAAATTCCAATGAAAGAAGAAGTATTGAAGAATTTCCAATGAAATCTCTGAGAAAACATAGCATTGTCAGTGTTGGCAGGATTGCTTTCTGAATGAAAGCTGTCCTCGACAATCTTGTGACTTTGCATGAGAGGGGTTTCAAACAGGCTATAGAATCATAGATCAACATATGAAAGAAAACAGGAAAATGAAAAAACTGCAAAAAAGAACACTTGCATTAAGGTGGAATGATCACAAGATCAATGAACAAACAGAAAGACGATGAGCTCATTAAAAACATGCAAGCTTCTAAGGAAATGGAACTTAGACGATTTTGAAATTCATCAAGTGCAGTCTCAATATCTTATCCGTTTGTAACTCCGACACAATTTTGACTACCTGAAAAGAGAATCCTATAACTTGATGTATCGTTACATATAAATCAAGTTAAACACAGTTTACAGTTATTTGTAACCAGCTTAATTTCTTCCACTTGCTGAGCCATATCAAAGTTAGGATGCACTTGAAAGTCATAACTGTTAAAGATAATGAAGAAACAAACTGACAGGTACAACCCACAGCAAACGTTCTCAGGTGAGGCAGCCATCTGACACAGTTCAATGTGATTTTATGACATAACCAACATATCACCTGGACCCAGTATATAAAAGGGCTGCATGCCTGCATTCCATCATTACATTTTTCTTTTCTTTTTTACAGTTAAAAGAGGAATATAGTTTTATTAAATACGAGAAAGTTACGGCATTCATGAACGAGCATAAATATCTTGAAGACAGAAGTTTCAATGAGTCTAAACCGTTCGCTTCAGAGAAGATACACCTAAATTAGTCATACTGTCCAATGGTGGTTGGCATCTGGGTCAAGTCACAAAAAAGGCCAAGTGTCCTGGAAAAAGTTGTGATACTTTGACAAAGGAGAGAAAGCTATGCTGAAGCATCTAAATATACAAAATTAATAAATATAATGTCTTCTTTTTGTCAATCAAAGAACATAAATGAGAGCCTAGGAGATAGGTTGATGGTATTTCCAAAAGCCCAAGTTACAACCTTCGTCACTCTAAAACTGCAATCACATCTACGAACGTAATAGACTTGTCCCCGTCAGCGAGAAGACTCATCTGTATTGGCTGACATAAGAATCATGTAAATTAAAGTTTAGGACATTTCAACTTGTATGAGTTGTATTGTTAGCAGCAATAAACCTGGACTCCAAGAGAACCAAGTCAGGAACTGAAACCGATAATTTATTGATACCAACTCATCTTGGCCAAGTCAACTCAGTATTGGACGATATTTAAAAACATGACACACACTCACATCCACGTTTTCTCAGGCATATAGAGGCCAACATATCAAAGAAAGATATGATATCTTTGAGAGAGAGAGAGAGAGAGAGAGTCCTAGTTTTACCACTAACCAGAACCATAGTAAAAGTACAAATGAAAGGCGTACCTTCCACAGGATCTGCTTGATTGATTAAGTAATTCTCTTCAGGTAAGGTGTCAATAAGGCGGGTTGAGTTAAGTAGTGTATGGTCCAAATCTAAGACCAAGTAAAGCTTACGATCCCGTAACAAGTTCTTTAAATCTGCTCCACGTAATCGAGCAATTTCTTCAGCACCAAGCTTCAAATCCTGCAAATACAAATCGTTGTCCAGACATGATCAAAGTTAAATTACATCAAATAAAAAGATAAGTATTTTAAATCAAAGTCACATCTGCTCAAAAGGATATGATAACTGGGGAAATAGAGTTCAATCTCTTACAAACATAATCAGACAAAATGAAACAAGATCCAACGTGCATATATAGCCCAGCCTACCCACACAATAACATGTGCAAGATCAGAGCTGTCCATCAGGTGGGTCCCACTGTATGGATGCCAAAAATAGGCCGCAGCCTCCAGGCAACTCGTCAGGTGGCCTACAATGTACAGAACAAATGGATAGCTATCCACTTGTTTTGCATACTGTGGCCAACTAGATCAGAGTGAACTGGGCCTGAGTTTTAGGGCAGAGCATCTCGATGTTGGAATCCACCTAGAGGCTTGGATGTTAACCATAGGCAACAACGTGGCACATGTTATGCCATGAAAGGTTGAGCAATATAGGCATGTGGGATTAGCAAACCTCATAAACAATACTAACTAATCACATTCTTGGAAGCAGTTTTTTTTTTTTTCCCTATAAAGAATACCTTATGAATGTATCCAAATGCAACCCCGGCGTAATCATCTTTCAGCTTCCCACAACATATGCACATATCTCTGATAAAACCTGGATGAGGGCAGATCTCATCTATAGGCGCCTGCAAAGTAACTGCATATGGTAGATTTTTAGAGCCAAACATGACTGCAAATATTTCAATACCCAAAATCCCCCATGAGTGAGTTGTGAGAATACATAGGATTATCATTCCACTCATCAGCCATAACAGAAAACTATGTGAGGCTAACTATAACGAGTATCTTATTGGGTCACTGAAGGGCACCTAATTCTTCCTGCATGGCTCCAACCGAAGTTGATCCCTGAGACTCGTCTATAACTTCCGATTCACACACTTTGCGCCTTTTGATCCTGCAAATAGCAATGTCACTAACAACATGAGGGTCACAAATCAACATGATTAATAGCAAGAAACAGTGGCATATATAATAGGAGTTCTGCTAGCCCTCCACACATCTTCTCTATATGGAAGCACAAGTGCTATCAAGTGTCACGTGTGATACCCAAGATGTTAATCAGGAGGGGCCCACCATGTTAGATGTCCTGGCCTGGAATCAGGTCGTTTCACTCACCAAGTGGATTACACATGTACGATGAGCATAGACAGTTGGCCTTCCTTTCCAACCAACAATTGCTTTCATAGCATGTGGCCAGCCTAATGAGTGGACCAGCCTGATGTTTTAGGAGGATATCCACCTTGCGGGACATGCCAAATAGACGGCTTGCATCTCATAGTTGTGGAATGCATTGGTTGTGGAAGTTAGAATGCCGCCGCAACTTATGCCCCTGACCTCTATCAATGATGTCACAATCTACGTCAAGGGAACAAATCAGTAAATGAATACACCGAGGAGTCCCATACATTCATATCACGGGTAGGGTTTCATGAGCATGTAGACAAAAAAATTCAAGATATCTTAATGGTCTTAACCCGGACATAAAAAATGAATTGGCTTTCAACAACCTATTTAAGATGTCCAATGTATACACACTTGCATTAAAAGCCGAAGAGATGATTAACTGGAGACCTGGGAGATGATTTTGTGCCCCATGAGGACCATCATCAACGATGGGGCAGCGTGCTAACATCCAACGTAAGGCAACCACCGAACCTCCCGTAAGTTAACGGACGATGGTTCAATGTCCAACAATGAAGCCAAACTCCAACCTAGGGGGAGGTGGTTATGGACGGGGAGCTAGTATGCCCAAGATGGGGCAAAACAACACTCCTTTCACATGCTTTATATGTGGACAACCGAGACATTTTTCTTTTCACTGTCTTGAACATCAGTCCACAATTGAAGTAAATTTGCCCGAGGAAGGAGAATTAAGTTGAAGACAACCTTGACCACATACAAATGAAAGATGAAGATGACACAGAATATAACGAACATGCACATGATGATGAGGTGCATGTTGGGGAAGATGTAGCGGATGTGTATGGCAATAGAGGCAAGTCATTAGTTTCCAATAAACTATGCTATCGACACCTCGGGTGATAGATAAGGGGTGATAGTTGCAGTATAACATCTTTCGTACCACTCGCACTTCTAATGGGAAGATATGCACTATTTTGGTAGACGAGGAGAAATTGTGGATAAATTAAAATTCAAAGAACATAAGCATCCACACCCATAGCAGATTCGTTGGTTCAAGAAGGGGGGAGAAGTTTCGGTTAACTCTGGGTGCTTAGTTACCTTCTCTACTAGATCTAAGTACAAGATTGAGGTGTAGTGAGATGCAGTCCCTACGGACGCATGCCACATTTTGTTGAGGAGATCATGGTTGTGGGACCAAAATATAGTGCATTTGACTCAGGCTAACACCTATTCATTTGTTAAGGATGATGTTAACATCACATTGCACCAAATGAAATATCTTCCAATGCCCTAAGATGATAAAAACAAGGGTTAGAAATCGCTTAGTGTAGAAAACATTAAAGAGGAAAGAAAGGAGACCTGCATCATTTGTCTTGGTTGCTAAAGAATATACAAAACAGTCAAGATGTTCCACCTCTTATACAAGAGCTTCTTTATGAATATAAAGACTTGGTGCCTGAAGAACT
This sequence comes from Magnolia kwangsiensis, assembly GCA_037074715.1. NCBI lineage: Eukaryota > Viridiplantae > Streptophyta > Magnoliopsida > Magnoliales > Magnoliaceae > Magnolia > Magnolia kwangsiensis. The sequence continues at coordinate 20,590,992 of CM073582.1, forward strand.
CGCAGCTAGACTTCCTCCTATGAGGAACATTCAACACCACATTAATTTAGCATCAAGTTCGAGTCTACTGAATCTTGTGCACTACCAAATAAGTCCAGTCAAATATGTTGAGCTCCACAGACAAGCTAATGAGCTGCTACAAAAGAGTGTTTTAATTTGGGAAAGCATATTACCATGTGATGTTTCTTGCATCATTAAACCCTAAGAAAGATGGATCTTGGAGGATGCATGTGGATAGTCGTGCAATCAACTGGATTACTATCAAATATCAATTTCGTATTCCACACTTAGACAATATACTAGACATGCTACATGGAGCAAGGGTCTTTTCAAAGAGAGACTAAAGGAGCAGATATCATCAAATACGTATCAGGGCCGAGGACGAGTAGAAGGCTGCATTTAAGACTAGAGATGGGTTGTGCGAGTGGCTCATCATGCCTTCAGCCTTTCAAATGCACCAAGCACTTTCATGAGTTGATGACAAAGGTACTCACCCTTATGGGAAAGTTCTTAATTGTCTATTTCGACAATATTCTTGTTTTTAATCCAGAATCATCTGTTCAGCTTGATCATTTACAACAAATATTGGATGTACTACGGAAGGAGTCAATATTTGTTATCTTGGAAAAGTGCTCATTTATTGTCAGTAGTGTTGTGTTTTAAGGGTATATGAGATCAAGGTTGACCGGGAGAAAATCAACACCATTGAGGAGTAGCCCACTCCACAAACTCTTTCGAAGGTCTATTCTTTCCACCTTTGGCAACATTTCATCAAAGATATATCCAGAATTTCAATACAATTATCGCACCTATCATCGATTGCACGTGCAAGCAAGCTCGAATGAACTAAAGCAATGGACCAAAGCTTCAATACCATAAAAAAGATTATGATAGAAGCTCCGGTGCTTGCACTTTTGGACTTCAATAAATTCTTTGAAGTAGAAAGGACGCTTGAAATGTTGGCGTTGACGCGGTGTTGAATCAGGAAGGAAAGTTTATCAATTTCTTTGGTGAGAAGTTTAATAATGCACGAAAGAATATTCCACGTATGATGTATGATCTCGAGTACTATACAGAGGTCCGAGCACTACAACATTGCAGGCATTACTTGATTCATCGGGAATTCATGCTATATACAGACCATAAGGCATTGAGATATCTCAACTCTTAAAAGAAGCTCGAGTGCCCATCATGCAAAGTGGATGGCTTTCCTACAAGAATTATACTTTTCCTTTGCGTCATTAAACTGGTAGTCATAACAAAGCAACAAATGCTTTGAGTTAGAGGATGGTTCTACTAGGAAGATTCACCGTGGAGACCATGAGATTTGAGGCATTAAAAAAAGAATACAGGGACCCCTTTTTAGCAAAGTGCTTGACAGATGTGTGGATGGTCGAGATCCAAAGTGTGAATACATCTTGTACAATGGATATTTATTCATGAGATCTCACTAATGCATTCTTAAAGGATTGTTGCAAAAGAATGTCCTATCTAAGCTACACAAAGGAGGATACAGAAACAATATCGATATCGCCAATAATATTGCTGATAACCGGAAATGCGGGGAAACATGGGAAAAATGGTGGAATTTTCAGCGAAACTTCAGGATATGTTAAAATGTACATATTTGCATATTTAGAAATTAAAAATTTTGAAAAAAGAAAGGAAACATAACAAATTTGCATTTAATGGGGCCCCTTAAAAGCATGTGTTGTTGTAAGAAATCAATCCAACCATCCATCCTGCCTATTTAACCATCCAACCTTCCATCCAAACATCCATCGATATTGCAAAATATCAACAACACATGATACTTCACCAAGAAATCATCAACAATTGGAAAGGAAACGAAAGATTGTGGTCTTAATATTGCACATGTTGCGATATTGATAATATTAAGATATTATCAATATTATCGATGATAAATTGAACACTACATACAACCATGTGCACATGAAAAACAAAATGTGAAATAATTTTTTTCTAATAAACAAAATTTTGATTTGATGATATCAATACGTTGGCAATATTATTGAAATATCGTCGATACATTTATGATACAAGCATTACCTAGAATTTACACAGTCGAAAATATTAGTGATACATTGGCAATATTGATGCATTGGCAATACAAGCGACACTTAGAATTTACGTAGTTGAAAATATTGGTGATTACATTAGAGATATTGATATGTTGGTGATACTTAGCACATTGCTAATACCTAAAATTTCTAATACTAGCGTTATCGGTTTCGCTACCAGTGTTATTACTGAGTTGGAGATAAAAATAATATCGGAGATATTTCGATAATATCGAAGATAATTCTAACACTGGTTGTAACGTTGAATAATTCGTAACACAATGTTTACAATGCTCAGTCTCCAAAGGTCATGTGCATAATTCCAGCCTTTATACGCCACATCTCATTCCATTCGGACCATGGGTGTACATTTCTATAAGCTCCATTCTCTGTCTTCTTAAGACTCAAAGGGGGGCAGATTCGATTTTCGTTGTGGACCATTTTTAAAGATAGCACACTTCATTATATACATAAGGATGATGGATTGATGGGGACAACAAAGGACCTACACAGATGTACCAGAGACGGAGGCGACCACCCACATCGATGCAACTCTCTTTGTGAATAGGAGACGAGTTCCAAATGGGGCCCGCCAGGCCACTTTGAAGACCCTGCATGCATTGGACGTGCATCAGGAAGACACCGCTTAGGGATGATGCATGTGGGGTTCTTAAAAGACAGTTTTAGTCATATGATTTTTATTTCGTGTCGATCCAATCGTTGGATCCTGTCGATTAGGCCATTAGATCTTCCAAATCAGGTCCCATTGGACCTTGATCTTGTTTTATTTATGTTTTTTTTTTTTTTTGTTATTTTTAGGATTTATTTGACGGTTAAGATTGATAGTAAGTGTTTTAATTTGCTTATTTTGGATGGTGGGCCATGTCACCTAAGTGAGTGGCATATTTGTTATTTAAAAAACAAAAACAAAAAAAACTAATATAAAAGCAAGGGGGGCATCCAACCCTTTTGGAGCTTGAAAAAAAAGAAAAGAAAAAAGGTCTTTATTGTGTTGAAAGGGTGTTTTTCTTCTTTATTTTTAGGGTTTGTGAGAAACCCTCCCTTCCAATCAAATTGCGGAATGGTGGAAACTTGCTTGGTGGTGGATTCCTCCAAGGTGTTTTATTCCTCTTCCTCTTCTCCAACAAGATACTCCACTTCTTCTCTTTTTTCATTTCCTTCCCTTACATCTCTTCTAAACCCATCAAAAACCCAACCCGATCCATCTCCTTTCTCTTTTACCATAACCATCCATACATGGACATGCACACACGCACGTGCGTCCATATGGGCTGCCACATATGGGCCCCGTTTGGCACCTTCCCTCCTTGATTCCCCTCTATACCCTACCTAATATCTGGATCCCTAATTCCCAAAAAATCTCAAATCCCAAAACCCTAACGAAAATCTTTTTTTTTTGTAATCCATTCTCGAAACCTGATTTTATTGGCATCATTGTTTTCTTACGTGGTTGTTGCACTGCCCATGCTAGATTGGAAGTCCATACTTCCAAGTGGGCCACTCTCATAATACTTTATATTTCTGTACACCATGTATGTGAAAGCCTAGGCCATTTGCGTTACAGATATGAATTTTCTGAATTTATTATGTGGATGTGTTTGGTTATACATGTTGAATGCTGAAATTGATGCATATTTGATCTCACATCTTGCATCTTGGGTTAGTTTCATGCATTTATTGTCAACGTATTCTTCACAAAAATTGTGCGATTTCATGATGTACCAAAAACAATAACTTCATACTGCGAGTCAAAGTTTATGGGCACTTCTGGCACACTTTATGGAAGCAGTTGGGAACTAAGCTTCCATTCTCTAAAGCATATCATCCTCAAACAAACAAACAACCTGAGGTAGTCAACAATGGAATTGGTAACCTCTTGAAGAGCATGATAAGCAACAATGTATCTCAGTGAGACTTGGACCTACCCTAAGCTAAGTTTGCCTACAATAGATCTGTAAATCGTACCACTGGAAAAATCCCCATTTTTAGATCTGAAATGGGAGAAGTCCACGTCATGTACTTGACTTAGTACCATTATCGGTACAAGATCAAGTGAGCGAAGATACTGATGCTTTCGCTAAGCACATCCAAGACTTGCAAGCTCAAGTAAAGAAAAAGATTGAAGAGAGCAACACCAGGCATTGAGAAACTACAAATAAACAACGAAAGGATAAAAGTGAAAAAATAAAGGTGACTTGTTTATGGTTTATCTTCACAAAGAAAGATTTTGTAGGGAAACAACAAGCTCAAGCCTAGGAAGATGGGTCCATGCTGAACTAAAAGGAAGTTGGGTGACAATGCCTATAAGAAGTATTGTTAATATTCATACAATATTAATCGTACAATTAAATCGTAAATGGGGAATAATCATATGATTCGATTCCGAATCGTATGATTAATCGTGAATAAATTATTTTTTTTTCATTTTTCCTAGTCTTTTTCAATTTTTTTTTAGGGCTTTTGTTTTTAAAAGCTATTTAGGCCCCACATACATTAGAATATCACTTCTTTTGCTACTTTTGAGAGATTTTGGAGACTTTTAGAGATTGTGGGCCATAAAAAACCTAGAAAAAAATATCGACATATCTTTTCCGTTGCTCAACGGAATGGAATGTCACTTGTTGCATTTAATTTCTACATTAAAATAAGTAAGAATACATATAAAATATTCATTTAATCTTTTCTATTTCATTTCTTTCATATTTAGGTGAAAATATGCATTTTTCAAAGAAAAAAAAAATTAGTATATTTGCATTATTTTGCTGATTTTTGTGAATTTTTTTAGGGCTTCTGTTTTTAAAACTCATTTAGGGTGCACCTACATTAGAATATCACATCTTTTCTTTCTTTCAAGAGAGAGTGCTTAGATTAGAGTTTGTGGCCCATAAAAAACTTAGAGAAAGAAGTTGTCGTATCTTTTTCGTCGGCTAACGGAATTTAATGCTACTTGTTTCCTTTGATTTCTACATCAAAATAGATATGAAAAAAATTTATATAAAAAAATAAAATTTTAAATTTTAAAAAAAAAAAGCAAGTTATTTAATATTTTCCTTTTCCTTTCCTCCGTTTTTTGTTCTTACAATTTTTGGGCAAAATATGTGTTTTTTTACGACTTTTCCATTTGTTTTTTTATTTATTTCAAGTGTTTTCTGATTTTCTTAATTATTTATAATCTTCTATACCTATGTGTGCCTAAGTAGTTTTTTTCCTAATATGTGGGCTTGTGTGTTCATTCTCTTATTGAGCATTGGAGATGGGAAAGAATTTGAAGACCAAGAATAATGATCTTACATGAGAATATTATTCAAAGATGGATGAGAACAATAATCTCCACCTAAGATGTAATTTTTGTGGTAAGGCATATTGGGGAAGTGTGTTTTGAATGAAACATAACCTAGCCCGAATGAACAAAAATATAGTAGCTTGCCCCCAAGTTAGTGATGACATAGCAGAAAAATTCAAGAATTTGTTGGACAGTAATGTTAGTGAAAAGAAGCAACAAGAAGAAACTACGTACAATGTTGAAAGAGCTCCTATTATTGATAATGGATGAAACGGACGGAGGAAAAAGAAAAAGAACTATGCATGATTTTGTGGGAAGAAAGAGTGAGCCAGAAGAAAAACAACAAGCCACTCTAAACAAAACCTGGAAGAAACGAGATAAAGATAGTGTGTGCCTATATTTAATGACGAAAGCAAGGCTATAATGGTCTATATTTACAAACACTCTTAGATCTTAAATTTAATGAGGAAGCACACAAATGGGGAGTTAACAAGAGTGGCCATAACACGATTTACTGCATGTTACTTGATTTTGAAAAGCATCCACGAAAATATAATTGGCTTAAGGCCGATGTTTACTTCAAAAGAATGGGAAGGTAGCATCTTCTCCAAGACCACAAGGGGAAAGCATGTTCAATATAGTTTTGGCTTATGTAATTTTTTTGTCATCTATCAAGTTTTGCTTGAAGACCACTCTCTCATTGGTCAAGGTGCTACAGCTAGTTGATTCAGATGAGAGGCCATCCATGGGATATATTTATGAAGCGAAAGAGGCGATAGCTAAGAACTTGGTAGATGTGAAGAAGCGATATTCAGCCATATACGAAATCATAAATCAATGGTGGAATCTTCGGTTGCATTGGCCCTTACATGTAGTGGCTTATTTCTTAAATCTTATATTTCAGTATGATGACAATTTCCATCCGAATATAGAGATTAAAATCGGCCTGTATGACTGTATTGAAAGATTGATCCCGAATTCAAGGCAATGGGTCATTCATTGGTGAGCAAATGGAGAAGTTCAAAAGGGGCCTATAGTTTATTTGGAAGAGAGATGGCAAAATTAACTAGAATGGCAAAGCAACCAAGTGATTTCACAATTATTTTGCTTCTTTGAGTTTGATGGTGTGCCTATAGTTTATATAGTTTATGAATTATGATCACATATTATGTATGTTTTTACTTTTTTGGTTTAGTTTATTTATATAATATATATGATTGATTTCTAGGTTTATGGTGGGAGTTACAAAGATAAGTGTCCAGAATTGCAAAAGCTGGCTATTCGTATTTGAGTTTGACATGTAGTGCTAGTGGTTGTGAGAGCAACTGGAGCACTTTTAAGCAGGTGAGACATTATTGTATTTGTTACTCATGAATTATTGTATGTAATATTACATTCATTGCAGCTTCATTCAAATAAGAGGAATAGACTCGAGCAGCAGAGATTGAATGCGCGCATCTTCATAAAATATAATCTCCAACTCGAAGTCCATCATGCAAAGAAAGAAGGAACAAGAGCTTGATCCTATATACTTATCGGATATAGAATCCGACGATGGATGGATCACAAAGAGAGAGGATCATGCACTTCCTACAAATAACACCTATATGAACATAGGTACATGCTTTGCCAAAGGATTGGAGAATATGCAAGGTGTAGGCAGATCCACATCAAAACCGGATGGGCGACGTGGTATGATTACATGTCGTATTCTTATTATCTAGTCTTGTAGTCTTATAATTATTAATTAATAGTCTTATTATAATACATTATGCATAAACTATTTTTTTAGTCCTAGAAAACTTGCTATTTGAAGTACAGTGAAAGGAAAAGCAAAGTGGTAGAAGAGGAGGAAGAAGAGTTTATTTTGACATCAAATTCTAAAGATAAAGATGATGTTGATAATATTGACCTCATTGATGAGGAGGATGGCGCTGCCACAGCCGATGAAGAATAGATTCATTTGGATTTTTTATTTCATTTTTAAATTATAGAAACAAGTGAATAGAGAATACATTATATATGGGGAAAATATTATTTTTTTTAATCATACAAAAAACTTCCATGTACATGGGATGGGAAGAGGGTTTTTTTTTAAACTTGATTGTGACATGATGATACAATACATTCACAATGAATCAATGATACATTTAATATACAGTTGATCACAATTTTAAAATATATTTTTTTCAAATTCATGACAAAATGGATGATTGGTGTGTTTTTTTAAATAAATTTATTTACAAATTTCATACTTTTTATGACATTTTTTTATGAAAATTTGAAGAGGAAGAAAAACAATCTTACGATACGATTCAGACCCCTTTACAATTAACGATATGATAACAATTATGACAACATTGCCTATGAGATCGAATTGCCATAACTCAAATATCTCGTCGACTTTCAACATGGAGGATTTGTGTGAGGTGTGTGAGAGTGTGATTAAAATTATAATATAAAAAAATAAAAATAAAAATAAAAGACATGGAAGATTTGTTCAAGTACCATGGCAAGGTGTCTAACGTGCAAGATAACTCATTATTGACATGGATAAACAACCCCCAAAGAAAAATAAGGAAGAAGTTGAAGAAGTGTTGCGAATAAAGACTACAGGCACTTCACGAGACCAATACAAGCAACACTTGCTGAAATGAAAAAACAAGCTCCATTCTAAATGCACATGGATCGCAGGTGATGAATTGAAAAAATTGAATCCGAACATCTACTACTTGTATAAAGCGTCCCAACTCACAGAAATCGAGTCCTTTCCAACCCAAGAAAAATGATGCAGGCCCACAGCCCATCGTAGAGCCCAACATGTGTTGATTTTAAACTATTTATTTTAGATTTGGGGCTTAAATATCAAGAGATATAATTTACTATTTGTGGGAGATATGGGAGGATGTGATAGATGATATGGGGTTAAGTTAAAAATGTGATTGAAGATATGATTAAAGATTTTGAGGATTATTTCTTGGATTTCCTTTCTCTTTTTTTTTTTAATACATGCACACACCCACACTCACACACTCAAGCTGTAGTGGGATTTCACCACCTATAGGTACTCAAACCCTTGACCTAGTGTTGAAACTCTTGCGAGTCCGCCACCGGGGCAAGAGTAAGGACCCACCTATGGATTTTCTTTTACTATTAATACACTTTTACCATCTTAGGTATATTAAATTTATTTGAATCAACCACGATTGATTTGAAATCAATCTCTTAGTTGAGGATCCTTGTTAAAGATTCGTTTAGGGTCTCTAATAAATGGGGGTAAAGTAGGTGTTAAGCATTCCAAAATTTCCTTAAGTATGAATTTCTTAGGTTTTGTAAGAAAAGTTTGATATCAATAAAATTATTTCTCCCTCTACTCCATTACTCTTGTGGGTGTACTCTTGTCCATTTCCTTCAGATTTGGGTGTCGAGATCTCATTGACTAGATAACAATGTTGCACCATATTTTACTTAAACATTGTTAAGGGCCCGTTTAGAGCCTGTACGGAAACTAGACTGTGATAGAAAACACCCTCTAACAAGTGTTATCAGTACAACCACATGAGAACAAGGGGTTCTTGTTTAGAGGTGAAACATGGAGATCTTTTTTTTAAGAGTAAACATGGGAGTTATCATAGGAAAAAATAATAATAATAATAAATAAGAACCATCATCATCTTTGTCATTATCATTGCCTTGTAGGTTTGTCAATGGATACCTAGACCTATAGGTACCTGATGTGATCCAACAAGGGATCCAATGGTTACTGAGGAACATTATTATGGTTGAGATCTAATAGATTGGAACATCCATCATGTGATTTTTTAGCTAGGCCCAACAATCAAAAAGTTTTAAATGGTTTTATAAATGTTTTCAACAATTGATCTTTTGTTTTAACCATTAAAATGTTTCAATTACACTTGATGGTAATTCTGACAATTAAGATCTTATGGTCCACTACTTGGTTTGCATGGGAATTGGATCAAGGTGGATGGCCATGAACAGTGGTGGGACCAGGTCAAATTTAGGTATAAGGTTGAAGCAAGATCATGGGCTTCCAATGTGGTAAGGTATATGGAAGATTGTAGGGTGGTAGAGCACCATACCAATCTCTCCCGATAATCCTAATTCCTCCTTGTATATACTATATAGATCCTATGCCGAAGGAACTATAGTGGCCCTAGATGTCCCTAGCCGCCTTAGGGCATCACCACTTAAGAAAGAGAGAGAAGTGAAGAGAGAGAAACCCTTCTCTCTCCTCCCTCCTCCCTCACATGGTCACACATCCACACGTCCAACATGTGGGGTCCACCATCAGACTACTCACGTGTGCCTACCTCAGCATTGCGCTAAGGGTTGGCGAGTTGGCTTTCTTCTCCCCCATCTACAATAGATCAATGAGAGACCTGCTTTGAAGGATTGGCATTGACGATTTGGCAATTTCATCAATCAGGTCTACTTCTCAAATTCTCTTATTTTGATTCTCCTAGAAACTTGACAATATCTAAAGGAAGATGCACGGGGCCAAAATCATTAAATATAAACTTTTGAAAAAACTTAAATTCCATAGCATTTCTAAAAATCCTAATGGGAGGCCAACCATGTAAATGCTCTTATTTCTTCCCGAACCCAGCTAGAAACCTAGATTCAAAGACTCGATGGGTACCTGTGAGTACCGAACCCAATTGAATATTGTTTCAGATCATCGGTATTCAAAAACGAGATTCGGACCTAAAGGGACCCGAACTTAGCAAGATCCAAGACCGGTTAACCGGGTACAGGTACTATAGCACCCGACTCGAACCCAACCCATTAACAGCCTCATTGCCTTGTCCCAGCTACAAAATCAACACGACACCTAGCTGGATATCATAGGGAAAATGATGCACTATTTGAAACATGTGGACCTACTAAATAGAAAACACTCCCTAACATGTGCCACCAATACAACCACATCAGCAAAAGGGGTTGTCTTTTAGAGGCATGACACAAATATCATAGGGAAAACAGCCATTTTTGTCCCATATCAAATCTAGAACCCTAACTCTTCTCAAAAATTGTGCTACTTTATCCTTTGATTCTTACTTGAGCGAGATGATGAAAAATTATCATGTCCGATTCGTTTAGGGGATGGATCCATGAGAACATTGCCACCATCATTATTATAGCCTCTCCTGGATACTAGGAATCAACACAACACCCTAGCTTGATCCAAAACAGACATTCTCTCACTTGGCGAAAGTTCAACATCTGGTTGCCTACCTAACATCAACTCTCCTTTATTTGTATTGGGGAAGGCAGGCACATTGCTACCAAGCGATGTTAAGATACCCTTATCAATTAGCAATTTTATTGGAAGAAAGGAGGGGGGCCGAAGAAGGGTGATGCGCTAGCCAGTCCCAAGCGCAGATAATGGAGGGTTGATGTCAAGTGGGCAGCTGGTTGGTAAACCTTTGCCAAGAAAATTTATAAAATTGACCCCAGATAGCTAGGAGAAGTGATGCAGGACAATTAACCACTTGCTCTAAAAGCTCGAACTAATAAAGAGTGGTAAATCAATCCCTTTATCTCATAGCCCAGGCCCAACATCACATGGGTTAGGACCTCGGCTGAACCCCCTCGTGGGCCCCACTTCACATGGGTTCTTCTTTACATAAGTCACCTACCCCGAATGTGTCCTTGCATCCCACAGGCTACCCCACTCAAGCCCATTGTGAAAATGCCCCCTACATTAATCACCCCTCGTGAGGAATCTCGAACACGAGACCTACCACTTGGATACCACTTTGATGCAGGACAATTAGCCACTTGCTCTAAAAGCTCGAACTAATAGAGAGTGGCGAATCAATCCCTTTATCTCATAGCCCAGGCCCAACATCGCATGCGTTAGGAACTCGACTGAACCCCCTCGTGGGCCCCACTTCACATGGGTTTTGCTTCACACGGGCCACCCACCGCAAGTGTGTCCCCGCATCCCACAAGCTAACACACTCGAGCTCGGTGTAGAAATGCCCCTGCATTAAGAAGGCTATGATGATGATGATTACAATGAGATAAAATTTTACAAAATGGCATGCAGTCCCAAATTGTTAAAGTAATGCACACATCTGCATAGGATTTGTACTCCAACAAATCACCTCTAGCCACTTAGTAAAAGAGGACCTTGCACTTTTCTTTAAAGTTTCTGATGCAGAACATGAAATTAAATATGATGTGTGAGATTTCAGGCTTAAAATCACCTTAGTTCAGAAACAATTATACAAATTCCATATCCCACATAAAAAGTCCAAACATTCAAGTAAAGGGAAATCTATGCAAGTCCAGGCCTACACAGGCTTAAGACTGGACTAATAAAAATAATAAACCAAACGATGCTCAAAGGGAAGTAGGAATCAATCACACATACATAGCAAAGTCCCTAATCCAAGGGATTCCCCAATCTCAATTCAAGGAACCCTAGGGTGAAAAAAGAAAAATAAATTAGGGCTAATGCAAACTAAGGCTAAGGTTTAGGAAATAAGAATGAAAAGAGGAAAACCTAATCTAAAGAAAGCTCCTATGTGCAGATAGTAACCCAGGGCTGACGCACGTGCGCGGGTGGGCTGGTCACACGTGTGATGGAAGCCCGCCTCCCTAAAGACACCTAGGCCTTGGTCGGCCAGGGGAGACCTCCAATCCCTCCAAGTTTGACGACAATCCGACGTAAGGTCGAGGCGTGGTGCTCTGCTAAAGTTTCAGCACTCCTACAGGTCCAGATTCTAGAAACTGGCTGTATGGGGTGAATAGCTACAAAAGCTGAAAAATTCAAAGAAATAATGATGATAGAAGATGAGATATATGAATGGGTTAAGGTAGGGATGGATGGGGATAGATATAGTGTTACACCACGTAGTTAGCTCTTCGAAAAAGGAGGACTTCACACCCATTTTTAAATTCTTCCACAACTCATTAAGAAAGCAGGAAAATAAAGCAGGAATTTTTATTAAGCTTCAATGAATCAAAAGAACTACAAGGAGAGCCTATTTATAGGGAAAACCCTATACTCCAAAACTCGCGCCATGTGCGCAACCTATTACTTGGCGATGAAGTAAACTAAAATAAAAACCAAATAAAGAAATCTAAAGCGTTCATGATGTTCTAAATAATAACAATAAGCAAAATCTAAAATATGAAATCAATCCAACTAACAAGCCATGATTATAAGATCCCATGATGGGCTTTTCTTGGTTATCGGACCCACTCTTTTAAACCAAAACTTCGTCTTCTAGCATGGGGGCCCTCCCTGGATGTCGTCATCAATCCAGATCGACGGTGGGGCCCTCCCTGGATGTCGTCATCGATCCAGATCGACGGTGGGGCCCTCCTTCTTGCATGCGTGTATTATGGGCAGCGTGCGTGCGCATGTGCGCGTGATGTCCCCATCAGTTTCACTCCTCTAGCTACTTACTGAGAAAGGCCCATCTTTTTTCGCTCTCTAATTCAAAAGTTTAATTATTTAATGCAATAACTGGCAAAAAAAAGAGCAAGGAACCTTCGAAGCAATCCTCGATGAAAAAGAAACATAGAGCATACAATTTTCATCAAGGCTATTTTTTGCTTCTAGACTGTTTGTATTAACTACGGTTAATGTCCAAGAAAAGGTCCTTCATGTGGCTAATCTTTACAAGGGGGCAGAAGTCTTGTCGGCTCACCTCAACTTTATAAGCAGGTTCGAGCTACGTGCTTTCTCTCAGAGGTTAGGGTAATGGAAGGAGCCCAGAGGGCATTAAGAGGCTCAGACAAAGCTCGGAAGTTGCAACGCGACTGAAGATGGTCTGGTCCTGAGTGCTCTCTGTTCAACATGTGTCTACCGAGCTGGGACACCGAAGCGGGTGGGAATGCCTCCTCACACATGTTGCTGGAAACTAATCATGTGGCTCTCATGCCACTTTCGCCACGAGGGACAAACCTCAGCCGGTCTCCGCATGCATCATACTTTAAAAATCATAAGTGGGATACAACCCGAACTTTGTAAGTATAGGGGGAGGGGGACTATTTCCTAATGTAACAGGGTCTTTTGCAGCCAGAGTTGTTTCCCCTGTGCATAAGCAGAAGATAATCAAAGCCAGGAGAAGGATGAAGAGAGCCTCTCTGTGGGGTCGAGGTCTGAGTAAGTGCAGGTCAGGAGGATGCTTCTCCCCTCTGATGAAAATGCAAGTGACAAGGCTCTTGCGGTAGTAGAGGTATTCCTGCCAGCAAATGAGATCGCCAATGTAGATCACTTCAACTATGCTCTAGATGTTACCCCTTTATAAGCAATGAAGGAGGTCCCTGCTGAAACTAAGGTAGCTTCTCAATGTCTTCTCTTGGGTGATATATGCCAATCTATTGATGATGCTTGTTCGATGACAATGAAGGAATTGGATTGATATCGAGACATGTAGGAATGCGTGCGTAAATCAGTACAACCATTTTTTGGAGCAGGAGATGATGATGTCCAAGCCTTCATCCAATACTTTGAGGAAAGAGGTAACTACAAGCTGAAGGAATTGCAAAGGCAGAAAGCAAGGGTCAAGAACCCTAAGGGATGGAAAGAATTGCTTGGTTTTGAATGTTCAGTCAACAATGACTTTGCCGCTAAGCTTAGCGGGGGGAAGAAAAGACTCGATCATTTTCCCAATGAAGGTACTCAGTTGGAACATTAGGAGGTTGGGAAGCCAAGAAAAGAGGAATCATGTCAAAGAGATGTAAGAAATACAAGGTTCAGATTTTATCTTTACAAGAAACTAAGATTGAAGCCTTTGACAACAAAATTCTTAATTCCTTGTGGGGTATAAGGAATAAGGGGCAGAATACTTCGACTGTTGAAGGTTCTTCGAGGGGGATGGGGGGGGGGGGGGGAATGTAGTAGCCTGGAATAAGGATTTTTGGGTTTCAGGAGGGACTTTTTTCAATTCTTAGTGCATGTGTTGTTCAAGGATACTTCTATAGATTTCAAATGGTGTTTCACAGCAATATATCGACCGTGCTCCAGATCACAGAAGTCTCCTATTAACGTAGTTTAATCTAGCCAGAGCTGGATTTAGTCATCCATGTTGTGTTTAAGGTGACTTCAATGTTATTAATTTACATATGAGAAGTCAAATGGGAGTAGAATCACTAAAAGTATGAAAGGTTTTGAGGAGTGAGCGAGTCAAAATGAGACGGTTGGCATCCCAATGGGTCGGACTAAGTTTACTTGGACCAATGGGAGGGCTGAACCGATCGTGTCCAAATTGGACAGATTTATGCTTTCCGTCGATTGGATCGACAAATCCCCCCTAGTTTCGTCATGTGGTCTCCCTAGGTCCATTTCCGACCATTATCCTATTTTGCTAAAGGTGGTGGAAGACAGTTGGGAGTCTAAGCCATTTTGCTTCAAACTTTTGTGGTTAGAAGTGGAAGATTTTGCTAATCTTGTCAAAAATTGGTGGCAATCTTCTAATATCACAAGTGCGGCTGGATTTCCACTATCTCAAAAGCTTGAGCTACTTAACGGCAATTTGAATGAATGGAAGGAGTAGCTTCTAAGCAAAAGGAATGATGATGCAGAATGTGCATTGTGTGAAATACGCTGGCTTGATATCAAGGAAGGGGGGAGAACTATCTGAAGAAGACCGTCATAGGCCCATTTCTTTGTTGGCAGATTGCTCCAAGTATCTGAGGGAAGAAGAAATCAAATGATGGTAGAGATTGAGGGCACTATGGCTAAAAGAAGGCAACAAAAATACACATTTCTTCCATGGTTTTGCGCTAATGCTAGGGCATGGAACTAGAGTTGTACACAAACCAAGTTAGCTTGGTTAGCTCGCTCGACTCGGTTCGAAACTAAGCTCGAGCCGAGTCAAGCTGATTTTTTGAGCTCGAAAAATTTAAAGCCGAGTTCGAGATTGCCCGAGCTTACTCCAATTGAATCAGATCGAACCAGTTCGGTGACTCGGTTATTTTGATATTGATGTTCCTCAGCAAGTGTTTAATGAAATGACTCAACGAAGTGTCGGCTGGTGGCAAGGAAGGTATGGATATGAAACAAATACCCTTGTATCTTGATTTTTATGTTGCCCACTGAGTGTTTGATGAAATACCTATAAACCGATGTTGTTATTTTACATTCTGTGAGAAATCGAAGGTGCACTCCATGTGTTTAAGAAAATGTCGCAGAGGCTCGATCTTGGCTCAAACTCGACTCAAACTGGCCCGAGCTGCTGACCAACCTGAGTCGAGCTGCCTAGTCAGGCTCGAGGACCAAGCCGAGACGAGTTCGAGCTAGGGTCAGCTAGTGGCCAAGCCAAGTCGAGTTGTGCCAAGCTCGACTCAGTTCGACTCGTGTACACCTCTACATGAAACAACCAAATAAGCAGTTTGATGGTCAATGATCATGGAATTGAAGAGAATGATCAAGTTTGCTCAGCCATTGGGAGTTTCTACTCAAAGCTATTATCTAGCATGGGGCGGAGAATACCTTTGTTGGATTATCTACCATGCAAATGTCTATCACCCATGGAACTGGACTATCTTGAGAAGCCAACCTTGGAAGAAGAAATCAAATGTGGTATTGATTCCTTGGGTAAGATAAATCCACGGGTCCTGATAGATTCCCTATGGCATTCTATCAAGTCTTTTGGTAGGTGCTCAGAGGAATGTGGTGGATTTTGTAAAAGAATTCTGTGAAACAGGCCGGCTTGCAAGGGGGGTGGAGGCTTCATTTATAGCCATCATTCCCAAGAAAGGAGCTAAGACACTTAAAGATTATCGCCCAATTAGTTTGATTCGAAGAAGAAATCAAAAGTGATATTGATTCCTTGGGTAAAGATAAATTCCTCATGGCATTCTATCAAGTCTTTTGGGAGGTGCTCAAGAGGGCTATGGAGGAATTTGTACAAGAATTTTGTGAAACATGCCAGCCTGCAAGGTGGATGGGGGCTTAATTTATAGCAATCATTCCCAATAAAGGAGCTAAGACACCTAAAGATTATCGCAAGTTCCTACAAGATTTTGGCTAAAACCTTCGCATCTAGATTCAGAACGACACTAACTATGGTCATCTTGGAGAATTAAGGTGCTTTTGTAGCATATAGACAAGTTTTAGATGATGCTTTACTTGCTCGTGAATGCATAGACTCAAGGTACAAGAACGGAGAAGGTGTGGTCTGTAAATTAGACATAAAGAAGGCCTATGACCATGTGGATTGGAGGTTTCTTGAGAACATGTTGAAAAGAATAAGATGTGGAAACAGGCGGATTCATTGAATGCATGAATGTTTTTTTATGGTTTGTTTCTTAGTTTCGGCTAATGGCTTTCCAAAGGGTTTCTATAAAGCTTCGAAGGGAATAAGGGAGGGGGGTCCACTTTCTCCTTTTTTGTTCGTAGCGGTAGCGGAAGCTAAGTAAAATGTTATCGAAAGTCAAGAAATTCTTATCTCTAGTTTTAAAGGAGCACAAGTTGGAGTCAAGATTTCTCACTTACAATTTGCTAACGATACAATTCTTTTCTGTGATGCAGAATTATCAAGGGTGGATAATCTAACAAAAATATTGAGGTGATACGAAGAGGTGTCATGTTTAAAGATTAATGTGAGAAAAAGCGAGATGATGGGCATTAGCCTCTCAAGAGGAAGTATCTGCCTTTGCAGATGTATTTGGGTGTGGAATCAGGTCTTTTTTGTCATCCTATTTGGGGCTTCCATTATGCATAGGGAAACCAACGGAACATTTGTAGAGCAAGGTGATAGAAAGATTCAAAAGAAAGTTATCAAAATGGAAGGGCCGACACTTATCGCTAGCAAGTCATATCACTCTTATCAAAGTCGTGCCTTCCAACCTCTTCCTCTATTTCATGTCTTTATTTAAGTGCCCAAAGATAGTTATGGGCAAACTAAAAAAGTTGAGGCATGATTCCTAAGGGAAGGGGCAAAAAAAAAGTAAAAAATTCCACTTGTTTGAGAGGAAAGAAGTATGTAAATCCTTATCTGAAGGAGGTGCAAGTATTAGAGTGTTGGAAACTATGAATATGGGACTTATAGGGAGATAGCAGTGGAGATTTGGATCCGAAGAGGGCAAGTTGTGGAGAGAAGTTATTGTCTCCAAATATAGTGTCCAAGAGGGGTTTGGGAGGTCAAGAAGTCCTCGCATTATCAAGCTTCGAGGATTTGGAGGGCCATTAATTCAGTAGCTTCCTTGTTGAAGCCTATTGTGGCTTTTTCTCTTGAAAATGGGACCCGCATTCGTTTCTAGGACTCTTGGTGTGGAGAGAGGTCCTTGAAGCTGGATTTCCCATCCTTGGCAAGATTAGCCCCCATCAAGAATATACCAGTAGCTGAATGTTTTTCCCACATTGATGAGGATGGTGTGTGGTGTCCCCCATGCTGAAGAGCTTTATCAGATGAGGAGGCAACAAATTTAGCACAACTATTGGAGTGGCTTCATAGCATTCATCATTCATCGGCTTTTGAGGACCATTTGGCATGGAAGGCTTCACCATCAGGAAAATTCTATGTCAATCCTCCTACAAGTTGTTTACAAAATCATCAACTACAAGAATATAGGAATTCTTTCATGCCTTTTGGTTATATGGGGCACCTCCAAAGGTGGCCTCTTTTGCTTGGTTGGTCAAGAGGAAACGATTATTTTAAGAGTAATAATTTTATTAATAGAACGTTGAGACAAAAAGTCTAAGCGTAAAAGAATACAACAAAAACCTTACAACCTAAGTAAAGATAAAATTTTACAATCTTTCATATTCTTTACCCCGAATACCCAATCAAGCACATCCCGCTTAGCCTTCCAAACCTCTTTCCCGCGGACCTTGTTTTATCTGAGAAACGCCTTCTATCCGGCTCACCCCATATGTTCCATAGAACTACTGGTAACATCATGATGTACCAAACAATTGTCTCTTCCTTAGTTCAAAGTCATCCGTGCCACAACCACATGAAAGCTTCTATGGAAGAAGGCATAAGCCGCATAATCCAATTCACTACAAATAATGCCAACACTACAGACCACACTTGCCTAGCAAAAGAGCAAGGAATAAATAGATGGTCTAACGATTCTGCGTCGCTCTATACATGAGACACACGTTGGTTGGAACCATAGAACGTTTTTGAAGATTGTCTATGGTTAAGATTTTCTTCCTTCCTACTAGCCATGTGAATGCCAAAACCTTGGTTGGAGCTCCATCAAACCAAAACCCATAAAAGAAAGCTTGGCTTGCAAGAGAAGATTATTTTCATATTAACTAGTACGAGGAATCAATAGAACAATGCAAAAAGGAATCTCGACAATATACACTATCTTCAGAAAAGGTATGTGATCCTTCCTAATATCTATTGTGTAAGAGCGATGCAAAATCAACAAATCACCTTTTTATCCATGGCTCTTTCGTGCAACAAAGCTGGTACATTTTTCTAGCAGTCTTTGGGGTTCAATGTGTTATGCCATAATCGGTTGATGAGTTGCTTTGGGCATGGCATGGCAGCACTAGCCATGGCAGCACTATTCCTCGGGCTTCATTACTGACATGGCAACTCGTATTGTTAGTAGTTTTGCAGAATAATTGGAGGGAATGCAACAATCGGTGCTTCTATAACAAAACAAGGATCGCGGGAAGAGGTAGTGTGGCAATCCAAGAGAGATGTAGTAGATTGGGTATCATGGGTTAAGGGTGTAAATGTTAATGAAATTTCATCTATGTTTGGGTTGTGATTCTCAGTTGTAAATTGGGTTGATTCCCTGGGTTGTACTTTTTGCTGTTTTGATGTTTGCCATTGCAGCCATTTAATAAAAACAGTTATTATGATCCTTCAAAAGAAGAAGAAGAAGAACAAGGTATTCTTCAAGGTATATCAGTGCCAGGTTTGGTGGCACCTCTCACTCATATTCAATTCGCTGATGATACTCTCATTTTCTCAGAGGCCACGGAAGAAAAAATTGAACATCTTCTCATTGCTATCCATTATTTTGAAGCAATTTCGGGTCTTAGCATCAACTTCAGCAAATCCAAACCGCTAGGAGTAAACGTCCCTCAGTGCACCTTACAGATATATGTGGACACTCTTGGTTGCGGTGTAGAGTCTTTTCCAACAAACTTTGTTGGGTTGCCCCTTTGCATCAATCCCCCGCCGAAATATATGTGGGACAAGGTCATTAGCAAATTTCACAAGTATCTCGCCTCATGGAAATGTCGATATTTGTCTCTTGGTGGGAGGCTGACCCTGATAAAAGCTGCTCTTTCTAGTCTCTCCCTGTACTTTTATGTCGTTGTTCTCTTGTCCGAGGTCGGTAATTAAGTGCATTGACAAAATCAGAAGGGACTTTCTATGGTTTGGCAAGGAGAATCAGAGGAAGTTCCATTTGCTCGAATGGAAAGAGGTGTGTAAAGTGTTCAGGGAGGGAGGTGCAAACGTCAAGAATCTGAAGCTTATGAATATAGCGTTGTTGGGGAAATGGTCCTAGAGATTTGCCTCTGAAAAAGACGCCTTGTGGAGTTCAATAGCTAAGGGCAAATATGGGGTGTCCCAAGGAGGCTGGTGGCCTAAACAATCTTCCTATTACAAGGCTTCCTACATATGGAGGGATATTCTAAAAGCAAAAGACCCTGTCTGTTCCAACAGCAGTTATGTGTTGGGAGATGGTGCTTCAATTAGATTCTAGGAAGACATTTGGCATGGGGAAAAAGCTCTCAAATTCCTATTCCCTCAAATATATAGGCTAGCCGCTGATAGAAATATTTTCATTAATAGGTGTTGCTACTCCACGTCCGATCACCCTGTTTGGGACATCAGATGTACGAAAAATCTAAATCAAAGTAAAGCTGACGAATATGTGGAACTTCAGAAGTGCATCTCATAACTAAAGTTTATCAGTTCTCAACCTGATGGCATTGTTTGGCCTTTGGAGAAAACGGCCTTCTTTTCTGTCAAATCTCTCTATGCAACAATTTATCCAGCCACGCAAATCAGAAGTGATGTCTCTCCTTTTCTTTGGAAATATCAGGCTCCTCCTAAGTATCTTTATTTCGGGTGGCTGGCAAGCCGAAATAGAATCCTCACCATAGATAATTTGTTAAGGAGAGGTATGCGGCTCATTAACATTTGTTTATGTTGTATGCGCCACGCCGAATTAGTTAATCATTTACTAGTTCACTGGCCTTTTATCACCTCTATTCTCAACGACTTCTGTCAGCAATTTTCGGTCAGTTGGTGTGCTCCAGAATCTGCGGTGAACATGTTATCTGACTGGCATGGGTTTAAGCTTGGAAGAACTAATACAATAATCTGGCACTAGGCTATCCTTGCCATTTGGTGGGCTGTATGGGAGGAAAGGAATGAAAGGTGTTTTAACGATCGATCGTCCTCAGTTAGGGTTGCAGGGGCTAAGGCTAAAAAATTGGTGATCGAATGGGCTATTAATGTAAATGCTTTAAAGAGGGTAGATTTGTCGTTTCTTGGTGGATAGGAGCTCACTGCTATCTCAGCAGTCTGCTTCTTCGTTGTTTTTCTTTTCTCCTTTTCCTTTTTGTTCGCTTTTCCTTTTCTCAATAAATTGCAGTTATCTTTAAAATTTAAATAAAATTAAAAAATTTTAAAAAAAAAAAAAGGAAGAAGAAGAAGAAGAAGAAATTGTCCTTCAACATATGATGTTTGCAGACGATGTGGTTTCAGGCAACAAGACTAGAGAGAGAGCAAAGGCGAAACTAGAGTAGGAATAATTATATAGGGAAGGATTCAGTCAAAATTGATGGGCACAGATCCCTCAAAGTGATTTGCTACCTTGGCTCTATTATTCAAAAGGATAGAAAGAATGATGTAGATGTTTCCAACAGAATTAGAACTAGTTGTGGATGGATAACACAGGGTAAGATGTTGCGTGAATGCTACATTCCAATAAAACTTGTGAGTCTTTTTTTTAAGAAGAATAATCTAGCTTTTATTAAAGAAGAAAAGTAGAGTACAACGTGGAGCAGGTCCTGCCATATAATGAACAAGTCAGGACCCACTCTAGGACAACACACGCCACCACTCTACCTGAGGCTACACATTCGTATCATCAAAAACCTTTAACTCTAATCTCAATACTCCTTGTTTAGCATGCACATCAATGTAATCACATGTTCTTCATATACATTGCACATTGACGAATCGGATCAAACAGACAAAACACATACTCCGGAAATGCAAGCAGTGGGATCGATGGAATGGATTCGAAGGGAAGTCTTCGCACAAATACTAAAAGAGTTCGGCTAAGGGAGGTCCCACAAAGAGATTAATGAAATAGTCCCCTGTTCGGCTGTTCCAACAGCAAATGGCAGTGAACTTAAATGCTTGCCACCTCATTAGCCTCTAACTACATGGGAGAAGGTTATCTATTTGCCTCTACATAGGTCCCACACCTCCTCTACCATGTCCGCCACATTCCATGGACATCTTCCCATAGAAGCCCACCCTATCATGTTTCTAGAATCACCCTCCACTTCAGAATGAAGATAAACTAAACTAGGAGTTCCACTGTTTATAATAGCGTTGTTAGCTCTGCGTAATTTCAATCTTGCATGCCTACCTACCCAAAAAATCCATGAGAGCAATTACGTTATCATTACGAATACAGCCTCCAATTCCAACAAATCCTGTATTTCCAAAACAACACCCATCAAAATTGGCTTTAAAACACCCTATTGGAGGAGACTTCCACAAAATTCAAGGAAATTTTAAAAAAATAACCATTTGAAAGGCTGTCTTCGTTGTCGTCTAATCCATATCTCAACTAATTGGGGTCAACTCCACAAATCCTGTTCCACCATTCCACCATCATGGATCATATCCTCAAGTTAAACCATATGTCCTCAAGTCTTTTCTGACTACCACCACCTACGTCCTTTTAGGCCTTCCCATTGCCCTTTAATAGCCTTCAAGTTTAACCCACTCATACCCAACGAGGTTTGGGCGAATGGTCTTCACCATATGTTTGCTCCCTATAGGTGAGGGTTCGATTCCCCTCCTTGGCTTTACCCAATACACGTGGTTGTGGGTAATTGCGTGTATCTGCAGGGATTAGTCTCACTTCAAAAAAGAGGTGGGGACACCTTGAGTCAGATACACCTTAGAGTTATCCGCAGTGCCCCGGCTCTGGCCTCTTTGGACACACCAGAGAGGTAGTCTAGGGCGACATTAATATGACACAATATCCAAATTTTGATAGAAGCCTATAACAATAAAAAGTTTGGTTAAAGTTACGGACTTCCAAGATGCCTCAAAAAAAAAAAATAACAAAACAAAAAACAAAAAACAAAGTTTTAACCCACTCACTCCTAACCAATGTCATTCTTGATCCTTGTTACACATGGACAAACCGTCTTAGCCTACTTTCCCTCATATTATTACCTATTAGTGTTACCCCTATGTTCCCTTGAATGCTTTCATTTCTAATCTTATCCTTCCTCATCTTGCCACTCATCCATCTTAACAACCTCATTCTAACAAACCCCATCCTATGAGCATGTTGTTCCTTAACTGCTCAACATTTTGTCCCATAAAGTATGGATGATCTTATAGTTATCCTATAAATTTTCCCTTTAATTTGATTGGTACGTAACGATCACATAAATTTCCAGAGGCACATCCCCAATTTTTCCACCCAGCTTGAATTCTATGAGCAACATCCTTCTAAATCTCTTCGTTCTCACGCTCTCACATATATGGAGCAAAGTTGCACAATTATGAGGCAAAGACTAGCTGAGGATATGTCAAATACATGAGTAAGTTGAGATGGATGCATAAGAATACTAGGATAGAATTAAGAATGAGGTGAGGTCATATGAAGTATAAGTTGAGACGGATGCATAGGAATACTATGATAGTATTAAGAATGAGGTGAGGTCATATGAAGCGTCATAGAAGTAATCCTTTGGGAAAAAAAAAATGAAGAAAAGTGGATTATGATGGTTCTGTCACGTGCAACAATAACCAGAGAGTCAAAGGTAGCTCCATTATGGAAGAGAACTTTGATTAGGATTGAAGGCTGCAAACGGGTTAAGAGAGTCCTAAAAGAACTTGGATCAAGGTGGTGAGATAATGAGAAGGGATGTCAAGGCTTGTTCTCCTGATGAAGATGGGGCCTTAGGAATATTTGGTGAAGTAGGAATGGTAAAGCCAAGGCTATGATGAAGATGATATTGTCTGTATTAATTCACAATAGCATCAATTTGCATTGGCTAATATAATACAATACGTTTAGAGGAGCACCAAAATTTGAAACAAGGTGGTGTGGAAGTGAAAAACATGGAATAAATTTTGTTAATTAAAGAAGCCAAAGGTTAAAAATGAAGAATGGGGGGCAAAAAAAAAAAAAAAAGGTTTCAAGTTCACTCAATTACTAATTACAATTTAATTAGATGGTACATCCAAACACACCCGAAATATACCAATAAAAATACCTTGCTTCTTTGAGATAATCATCATCGTTGTCATCATCATCATTGGAGACATTATCTTGATCCGGCGATGCCGCCTCCTCAGAAGTGGAAGCTGACTTCAATTCTGCATCGAGAAATGCAGCAAAGTCATCACTGCTAGACGAGTGCACCGGTGAGTCTGCCGCCAAGCTCATGACTAGATAGATATCATCTAATCATCCTACACACAGAAAATGTGTTACAATACTCTCTCTCTCTCTTTTTCTTTTCTTTTTTCTCTTTTTAGGAATGGCAACTAAACAAAAAATATTAGTTTGAAATTAATGAGGGATTGATTTAGTAGATATTAATAATTCAAACTAAACCTTCCAAATTATAGATATCAGTTTAGATATATCATGAATCAAAAATTACTTTTGATTATCTAAGTATTAGGGGCCGTTTGGATGCCTGTGACTTCTGTAAAATGTAAGAAAGTAACAGGTGACTTTCTTACAGTTTGTGTTTGGGGGAGAAATGTTACAGGTAACAAAGTCTCAACCTGTAACTTTCTATTAAGTAAGATTGAAAGAAATCAAGTCACAGGTTACTTTGTTACAGGCAACGGCTATCCATTTCGAATTTGGTAGAGGAAGGTGGAAACGCAGCTGCAATGAAAGTGCACCCACCTGCTCTGACGCGTCTCCTTCTCCTTCTCTCTGCGTCTCCTTCCCTCTCTCTGCGTCTCCTTCTCTCTCTCTGCTCTAGCAAGGTAAGCCCTGACCCTTATTTGTTTTCTTTTTTCTTTTTTCTTTTTTCTTGTTTTTTTGTTCCCTCTTCATCATTGTTCTTATTTGGGGCAGCGCGGAACTGGCGCTGTTTGCCCAAGGGGCGGTTTCGGATCCCTGACTGCGGGGCCCACCGTGATGTACTTTCCTTACATCCACGCCGTCCATCCGTATTGAAAAAGCCAATTTTGGGGTATAGCCCGGGGTGGGTTTCGGATCCCTGATGCGGGGCCCACCGTCACGTACTTTCCTTACATCCATGCTGTCCATCCGTATTGAAAACTCATTTTAGGATATGATAAAAAAATGAAGTTGATCTAAATTTCAATAAGGCCACACCACAAGAAATAATCTTAACTAAATCGCTACCATTAAAAACTTCATGGGTTCACTGGAATCTTTTTTTGCCTTCTGGCCTGTTGATTAGGTAACAAAGACATCACGAGGATACCACACGAATAGCATCTTGATCCAAAACTTTGTGGCCCATGAGAAGTTTGTAATAATCAATTACTGCTGCTTTTTCTAACATGGTTCACCTGAGATTGAGATATTTTTATTTTTTTGAATGTCCTGATGCGTTTGTATTCTACGACGTAGCCAGTCTCGAGCCCCCGCGAATGAGCAGGCACCGTAATATATCCTTGTATCCATGATGTCCATCCATTCCTTCGTATTATATTATTTTAAGATATGTGCACAAAAATGAGGCAGTTCCTATGCTTAAGTGAAACACGCCAAATAACAAGCTTGGGTTGCGTTATATGCCAGGGTCATTTGCGACAAGTAATAAACTTGGGTTGCATTATATGCAAGAGGCGTACTTGGTGTGGTCCACTTTAGTGTTTGAGTCGCCTTATTTTTGTGCTCATACGGTTAAATTGACCAAAGGGTAAGGATGGACAGCGTGGATAAACAACCACAAAACTGCCCATTTATGGCTAGAGATGGGCGGGGGTAGGACGCAATCCATGTCCCCTAAAATGAGCTTTCAACACGGATGAACGATGTGGATGTGAGTAAAATACATTACAATGGGCTTTGTAATTGTAATCTGGGATCCCACCCACCTTGATGGATTCACTACGGTTTAGCCTGTGACGTTAGCCAATAACTAGATCGCTACGGGTTGGTGCTTTATAGGCCCCACCATGTTGCATGTGTTTTATCCGTATTGTCCATCCATTTTATTTTTTTCATATCATTTTAAGGCTTGATCCTAAAATGAGGAAATTGAGGCGGATCTCAATCTTAAGTAGACTACACCAGAGGAAAATGGTAATGATCGAATGTTCACGATTAAAAACCTCATAAGGCCCATTGTAATTCCATTTTCCTACCTAATGATTAGGTCTTAAAGGACTCAGATAAAGGGAAAATAAATATTAGTCTGATTTTAAATTTGTGACCCCCAAGAAGTTTTTAAGTTACATATAAGTGGGCCTACTTTTACATGTTTTTTAATACACGGGCCCACTTTTAAGACTCACCTAATGATTAATTTAGCTTAAAAATTAGTCCAACTATTCATCTAGATGGGCTCAATAAAATTACATACTTTTATGCAAGCTTTTTTTTATATATCAATTTAATTTTTAAACAATTTCATACTCCAAACTCAACATGGGTGAATATACAACATCTTACTTGTAACTAACTTACAAGATATCCAAACATATAAACTAAGTTACTGTAGTAAGTTATATCTTACACCCAAATAAGATTACATGTAACTTTCTTTCACCTGTTACAACTTAAAAAACTTACAAGCATCCAAACGCAACCTTTAATTTGAGTTAATATATGCCACATTTGAGTTAAAAAACCTGTAGGTAGATTGACGAACGTTTATTCGACGGTTTAAAAATAAAAACATCTCATGCTTTTAATTTTTTTTAAAATAGTAAAAAAAATATAAGGTTAAGATTGTTCAACCAACTTGACTTTTCGAAATATTTAATTTGAGTTAATATATGTGACATTTACTTTTTTAAGTGCTTGTATATAAAGTGTCATATACACCTAGACTATGAATCATCTTTCCTTTTAAAAGAGAGATTGGAACGGAGGAAGTATATAATTGCAACTCCGCTTGTGTGCATTGTGTGTGTAGCTTTCATTATCCAAAGGCCACGTGCATGGAACTTCCATGAGATTTACTTGTACATCAGATAAGATACCTCTTATACACCCTGAAACCTAATAATCACGATGATCCAAGGCTCAAGTAGGCTACACTACAAAAAATAATTGGGATGGGTATTGGGGTGTCAATAGGCTGAGTTCAAGCATGCCAAAATCAGAATTTTGAATAAGCCTGGCATGATGAGGTGTCAATGGCCCAATCACTAGATAAACCACACCAATGGGTCTGCAATAGAATTAAGCATCTTCTTTTCCTTTATGTTTACGACGTTAGGAAGCCCTGTTGTTCACCATAGTCTCTTGGGCATGGTCGGATGACGGTACCCTTCCTAACCTTCATACATTGTTGATTGGTTGGTAATTAGTTTAATTTTGTTATTTACTTTGTCTCCTAGGCATGGTTTGGTGATGGAATACATTCTAATTCATATACCTTTCATCTCTTGAAAACTATATCAAAAAAAGTTTAGTTTAATTTCCATGGTTACACCTTCAACTGGATGAAGATGGACTCTAAGTCCAGTTGAGTTTCCGATGCAGGCATAAGATCTCCCTGATCTCTACAAGTGGATCCTCTGAATCCCTGATTTCATTTCTCTGAATTTCTTCAGTTTTAGATAATTATTTTACAATTATTCCTTAATTTCTATTTGATTTAGATTACATCTTAGTCTAGTTCTAGTTCTACTTAGTTTCAGATAATGTACAGGTATCAGTCCCTTGGGATTCGACCTCGGTCTTATTGAGTTTATTACTACACCACAACCCTGCACTTGGGGTGTAAACAAGTTTTTGGCGCCATTGCCGGGGGCTGACAGTTACGTTTTTCAAAATTAACTAGTTTTAG
The DNA here is from genome assembly GCA_037074715.1 of Magnolia kwangsiensis. Taxonomy (NCBI): domain Eukaryota; kingdom Viridiplantae; phylum Streptophyta; class Magnoliopsida; order Magnoliales; family Magnoliaceae; genus Magnolia; species Magnolia kwangsiensis. Next base: position 20,618,560 of record CM073582.1, read on the forward strand.
GATTAGTTTAAGATTAGGATTTCTCTAATTTTAGGTTAGATTATATTCTGTTGATTTTTAAAAACTAACTTGTTTTCATATTTTGTAGGATCTTGACAAAAATTTTTAATTTGGTAATCCCTTTCTAACTCCTCTACTTTTTCTATTTTTAGAATTAGGGCTTGAGTTTTAAAAAATTTCTAATTCTAGTATTTTTCTAATTTTGGAAACTTTCCTCTTTTATTTTTAGAAACTAGGTTAGTTATTTTCCTTTTTAGAAACTAACTCATCTTTCCTTTATGTTATTTTTAGAAACTTTCTAATTCTAGACTTCCTTTTAATTTTAGAAACTTTCTATTTTCTAATTTTAGAAATTTTTTTCTTTTTAGAAACTAACATTCTATTTCAATTGTAGGAACTTTTTAATTTTAGACTTTGTATTTTAGAAACTAATCTCTTTTGTTTTTCTTTTTCATGATCTTAACATAGGAACTTCTCATTTGGTACCTTCTTTCTAACTTCTTCTCCTCTTACTTTTCACATTACTGTAGGATCTTTTCTTCTATTTTTCTTAAGATTAAATTTAAATTACGAGTTTCATCATGTATATGCACGAGTGAGAACATCAGTATGCTGAGAAGAATAACCTATTTTGGGATGATGATGATATAAATCAGCCTATGTCTCAAAACTTTTCTAAAACTATCATAGAGAACCGATCAGAATATAAAGATCCACCGGCTAAGAAGTCCTTACGTGATTATATGCAGGAGAACAATTACACCTCACGGATTAAAAAAACAGTACGCGAGTGTTGGAGTTATCATAAATATGGTTGTGAGAATTATTATCTCCCATCCGATAAAACAGTGCGTGATTATATCATAAGTGATAATAAGTATTACCAACCAGCAGATTCTCCCACCTATGATCAGTATGACTATAACCAGTGGAAACATCAAAATTGAAAAATGAACCAACAACATGTTATAATGATTATTGTCTTGGATTTCCTACCTTTAAGATCCAACCAGAAATGATTCAAGAAGATTCATTTCAGCATAACATTTTTTTGGCTTGTCTTGTAGAAATTAGAAAAGCAATGGAAACACTCAATTCGCACCTCGAAAGGATAAAGGAAGCTCGCTCATCCCAACCACAACTCAATCCAGAAATACAAAGTGATCCTCACTCTCTTTTGAAAAACTCTGGAATTTGGAATGAAGAGTTGAATTACGTTAATGGGCATGTGGTTCAATTTTCTGAAGAGTCAATCTCGATGACTGTTCAAAAGAATGGGGAAGAGACATGGGTGTCTTTCAAATATAATGATGATGACACGCTTCCCTCACAGGACACACTAGATTCCAACCTCAACTCATTCTAGGTGTAAAATGTGAGGAAAGTGATCTCATCCCAAATGTGCACTGTACTAAACTAGAATATGATGAATATTGGGACGACGATCCTAAATATGCAGCCACAGTTCCCCTGGAATCCATCCCAAGTTTGGTCCAGGTCAAGGATCAAGACGTACACGAAGTGGTCGGTCATAATGAGTCACTCCCCTCACCTGACATGTCTAATTTAAAGGTGGAGGATGAGCCCCTTACAACTGACCATTCTAACTCTTGTGAAACATATTTGGACCACTCCTTTGAATTGAATGATGATGTGATTAAGGAGAAGGATGAGTTGCTCGCTATGACCCTGGAATTTGAAACCACTCAATTGAGGCCACCATCTGAGCTGTACACGTTTGACAATTTAACGCCTCGATTGGGTAGTCTCAATGAATAAAGTGATCACATCAATGCTTCCCCTATTGATTTTCAATCTGTCTGTGCAGGACTGGAGGAAGAGAGCATACATCCGGCTACTTTTAAGGATGATGGATTCCTTAGGTAGATCATTAGGAGCTACAATGTGGAAAATAAGTCACACTCAGCTGAACTTCCCAACTCTTGGGATTGCTTGGCACACTTTTCAGATTCAAACGATCTCATGTCAAAAGATAAAGTAGATGCCTTGTAAGACAACATCTTGGTAGTTATCACTGACCGAGAGAACCCTTATTCTGAAGCCCTTTCTTCCCCTGATCTTAACGTCTACCATTAAAAGCGGAGTTGAAAATTAAACCGAAGTTTGAAGCTTCGGAATGTGTTGAGACTGCATCACTTCTTAAGAAGTTTTCTAAACTTTATTTACTTGTAGTCTCTAATTCACCATGCGATACTAACGTTGAAACTTTTTCTGTCATAGGTGAATTGTATATATTATAAATACATCAAGCAATTCAATGGAAGATTTCTTATTAGGTACATAAGTCTCTCTGGAAAGTTATGCTCCAGGGCGCCCAAGCCTATTGCAAAAAGGGCTTTTGGATGATCCTGTTGAGGAACTTACTGAGAAACTTATCAAGATATTGGCCGGAAGAGGAACCTTGTGGCATGATCGAGTAGTTTTTTCCTGCTTTCATAGGACTAGGGTAGTTTGTTTTATGTTGTTTTAGGATAGATGATAAACTTAGCGCTCCTGTGAGGCAACCCAGCTTTTCATTCCATTTCATTTTTCTAGTTAGTTAGTTAATGTTTGTGGGTAACATTGTTGCAAACCCTCACGAGACTACAACTCGTCCACTACGGGCAACCTAGGGGTTTTAAGGCTTGTTGCATATGCTAAATCAATCGAGAGCACCTGCGAAAGTGGTATAGGTAGGATTTTATTTTTGTTATTTTTGTTTTGTTTTCTCTCTTGTGCTGACCCGCTCTTACGTGGATATCTTTGAAAAGTATCTCTCTCAATTCATTATCCAGGTAATATCTTCCCATCACTTTTCATTTACTTTTGTTGTTCCATGTGCATTGCATGTTCATACCTTTTACATTGAGGACAATGTTGATTTTAGGTTGGGGGTGGGAGATTAGGTAACCTAATCAGTGTTTTCTTAGCCTTGAGCAAAAATTGTAAAAATTTTTAAAATTTTCTGTGATTTCTTGTGAATTCAAGGTGATTTAGACGGATATCCTTAATTTAGATTTTCAAGATACATGATGTTGGTAATGTATGACTCTTGAATTCAGTTATTTAGTAGATTTCATAGTTAAGTCTGAATTGTTAATTCATGATTAGAAGTTTTAAACATTGATTGAGTCATGATTTCACATGTCACATCTTGCTTTCACATTAAGATTTCAGTTTGATATCGAAGGATTAACTTGGTAATCATTAAGTATGAAAGGAACCATCTTGGAAAATTTGCCTATCATGATCAATAAAGAAGAATTGAAGAAAAAAAAAATACCCAGGTTTAGGTGAATGCTCTTCACCATAGGTTTGCTCCATACAGGTGAAGGTTTGATTCACCAAGGTTGACCTTCAAAAATTATTAGGCGACTGGTCTTTACCATATATAGATTTGCTCCCTATAAGTAAGGACTTGATTTCCCGCCGTGGCGTTACTCTTAATAGAAAAAAAACATCAAAAGCTGGAAAACTGAAAAGAATGATTTGTGAGACAAATTTTGGTTATCATGAATTCTCTTGTTGATTACTAATGACATCCCGAAATAGAAAAGTGAATTTTGATAATGATAAGCCGAGATTTCACTATACATTCATGAAACTCATTATTTAGAATTATTCTAATTGATAGATTAATACTTTGAACTTGATTATAAATTTACTGAGCGCTTGAGTTCAGGAGAAAGTAATGCCCAACATTCATGATTTATAGAATCTAGGATTTGTATTGTTTTTCAAAATATCACTCGGTTTCATAGAAATTGCCTCATAGTTTTCAACTTATTTTTCGCATACTTTGCTCAGGACTAGCAAAATGTTGGTTGGGGGTTATATTGAGGGTCAAATATTACATATTAGACCCCAGTTACTACCTACTTTTACGAACATAATATTGTTTAATGCCCTATTTTAATCGTGTTTGTGCTGCAAGGTGAATTTAGGAGCCTGGACTGAAAATGGGTACTAAAAGCATGGATTTAATGCTCTAAAATCACCAAGGCATGGGTCAGACCCCAGGAGACCAAGATCGACAAATTTACACGCCAGAGACCCAAGAAAATTGAGAAACTGAAGCTCAAGTGGCCCGAAATTGGTTCAGAATGCGAGATCACAGGGTTTTCACCATCCGTTCAGCTCGAAACTTCATATATGGCTTGAAGACCCTAAATAAGCCGTACACGTCAAATTTCAACCATTGGATCTCTCTAGAAGTGGTCCAACGGGCAGATCAGCCCCTTAAATCCTTAAGTGAGGTCCACCTGATCTCTGTATACGCTTCAATTTTGGTCTCAATTATTTAAATGAAGTGAGAAAGTGGATGGACAGATTGGATCTTACATATGCATCAAGTTGGGACCCACCTTGCATGTGCGTGTGCACAGCTCACACGCGGGCACCGTGCACCGAACAAAGTAAAGTCGGTCAGCATTGCGCTGACCGACGATCCCTCTCAAAACTGCTAAAGACGCAACAACATCTTCGCTGCCGACGTTGGGTTTTGCTTGTGGGCCCCACTATCATCTAAATCACCAATCTGGACCGTCCATTATGTACATAAGGGGGATATTAACCTCACCTAGGTTTCCTTCTGATCTCATGCAAGCGATCGTGTGAATTCTCTTTTAAAATACGGGATGAATGGCTGAATAAAAACTCCGTGGGCCACATTAAAACAGACCCAAAAATAATCCATGTTCGACCGATTTTGTGAGGGGAATCCAGTGGACGGACTGGATTTTCCATATGACAATGAACAGGGACCCACCGACCATCACAACGCGAATCCGGAGGTTTTGTTCACAGCAGAGTCTGCGGACGGAACTTGTGGGCCACCATCAAGGCCTCCCGTGGTCGATCCGGACCGTCCATCCTATTCAGGGCCTCTTTCAATCCAAAACCACAAATTCTGGAAGATTCATGCAAGATATAGAATGCACAGGCACAGTCGCAAGGGAAACTGCTTTTTTTATAAAAAAAACTGGAAGATCTCAGTTGTTCCGAGATCAACGGGCCATTTTCTGGTGCGATCAGGACTGTAAAAACTTCTCCCAGGGGACAAACGACCAAGGCTAAGAAGCCTGACCGGTCAGATCTTGCATTGGGCTCTCGGTTTCGCTAAGACAAAATTCCTGTAAAGTAAAGTCGGTTGTGGTTTCTTTTTCGCTGCATAATGTCATGCCCCGAGCTCAGAAATCGGGCTCATAAAATTTTCGATCGCCGAATCAAGCGCCGACAGCCTCCGTTTTACCCCATTCTCGGCTCCCAATACCCATACGCCAGGTTTCGATCCTGGAATGCTACAAGGAGGACTTATAATAATCAATTTGAATCGTAATGAGCATAAATATAAGCATAACTCACGAGCAATAACCACAAGAACACCATCACAAAATCCACTATGATCAAAAACTTTGGATATAAGGTATATGAAAGGGAAATACAATATACTAAAAGTAATAAAAACTCCAAAAGCTCAGCTGCACACTCTAACTACGGCAAGACTATGGTTGCGTCCTGACGTCACATGCACGCATCAATCGTGCATAATCTTATAAAAAGCTTAGAAGATGGTGTAAGTGTGTGTGCAATACGATCGTGCTCAAAATGTAAGGTCAGAGTAATGCGAAAATATGCTGATGGGTATATGAATGTAATCAGCCGTACCAAGGCTATGCGGTGCAGAATATAAATGTTATCAGCCATATCAAGGTCATGCGATGCATAATGCAAGTCAAGCATGCTAATCCACAACCACATATCAATGTAGCTCTTCACTAGAGCATCAAATTAGTACGGTTCTCAGTCTAGATAATCACCGGGATTTAGTACACTCTAAATGACACTGCCGCTCTCCTAGCCACACAGTTTAAGTGAGCATAAGAAACCTCACTATCCGCCTGGCCAATAGTCTGCCAATACTTATTCGGCACGTCGATAGCAGATCCATTCACGAGCTGGTCAAACTCAGCCTAGTATTACCCCTACCCTTGGGCGAGTAAGGCCACACCTCTTTTCAACCGACCACGATACAGTGGGAGACACGACCTCCTGGTATTCAGCCCTTGTGCGCTCATATATCCACTCGGTCTCGACGTTGGAGTCATCTTCTGGTACCATTGGGTTTAAGAATTTTCATCCAAGGACATCTATGGCGCCCGTATGCTAGAACCAAATATTTTTGGTATCCAATCCAGCCACCCACGATGTGTCTGTAGAGGCTTTAGCCCTGATGTCGCTAGGGCATATAATAATCATGATCACACAAATACAAGTGTATGAATCACCCTACCAAACATACAACAATCCTGCTCACGCCGCACGCTTATGTAGGAAAACTCCGCCTATCAGGGAGCTCATAAACAATCCGCCTGAAGGCATATGTTATGCTCAATCACTCGTCATATCAGACATACATATGATGCGTATGATCATGAATCATGGATCTATTCTAAACATGTCATAGGGTGATGGGCATGTGCATAACGGATATGGGCCTAGACGACCTACTCACTACAAATATAGGCTTATCTGTGGGCCTTAGGGAGAGTGACAATGCGGACATTTAACCAACATTATCCTTACAATGTGGACGTCAAACCATCATTGCTCCCAAGGTATAGCCCGCAATAAAGATTAACACATATACCATGGTGGAATCACACTACAATGGGCCTTATGTACGTCTTAATGGGCCTCGACTCATGGGTCTCCAGTACATCAAATGGGCCTCATAGCATGGGTCTCGTATATATCGAAGTGAGCCTCAACATCGGGCCACAAATACGTCAAGATGGGCCTAGTTACGTGGGCCTTGCATACATCACAATGAGCCTCATAATATGGGCCTCATATTTATTAAGGTGGGGTCCACTTGAACTTTAGATCCGACTCAGTCTTTAGCCCCTGCCATAAAATGGGCTTCCAAAATGCTTGAACGGTTTGGATGCAACGCATGTATCATGGTGGGTCCCATAGGGATGGGCGACATAGATGAAATACATACATCATGGTGGGGCCCACACTAATAGAGGTATGGATTACAATGCATACATCAGGTGGATCCCATGTGGGGCTTACTATAATATTTATTTTCCATCCAACCCATTGATAAGGTCACTCAAACCTGGGGCCCACAGTAATGTTTATTTTCCCACCCAACTTGGCCCCCCTGTAATGTTTATTTGCATCCAATTTGTTCATAAGATCACTTGGACCAGGGGCGTACCACAATGTTTATTTGCATCCAACTCTTCCAAGGGCCCACGGTGATGTTTATATGCAATCCAAACTGTTCATGAGGTCACTCGGATCTGGGGTGGGCCTGTGGCCCACTGAAATGTTTGTTTGACATCCAACCTATTGGTGAGGTCACACGGACCAGAGGTGGGACAGGGGCCCATCGTAATATTTATTTGGCACCCAACCTGTTCACAAGGTCACACGGTCGCGGCGGGGGGGGGGGGGGGGGGGGGGGGGTTTCCATTGGAATGTTTATTTTTCATACAACCTGTTGATAGGGTCACGTGGACCAGGGGGGGCCCACCGTATTATTTATTTTTCACCCAACCAGTTGATTTGCGGCTCGCCTGACATCTGGATATGCTTCAATTTTGGAATCAATGCCTTTAAACAATTGACACATCAGATGGACGGAACAGATTTCACATAAGCATCAGAGTGGACTCCGCACTTGAGCTGTGTGTACACCAAGTGCTTGCACGTCGGACGCGCACCAGACCAACTATATCGGTCAGCGCAACGCTGACTGATAAAATTTCTAATTTTTTTTTAAAGAAGCAACAACATCTAAAGCTGTCCGTCTGATGGGTTGATAGTGGGGCCCACCCCTCGTACATTTTATAGATCCGAGCCGTCCAGTAAGTCAAAGAGGTCAAATAGACTGTACAAATGACATTCTTCTAGACCATACATGTGTATGCACGAAAATCTTGTCCACTACGTCTAACGGACGGTGGAAATAAAGTTCTATGGGACACACTGAATATGGGCCATAAAATGTCAGAATATGGGCCATAAAATGTCATGCCCGAACAGTTTTTCGAAGGGAGTTCAATGACCGGTGTAGATTTCTCGTTTAATGCTGTTCATGGGCCCCACTGATGTCACAGCGCACGGGTGCGCGATCTCTGTTTCGCAACAGGGAGTTACGGTCAGCTCTTGTGGGCGACCACCGTGATTCATCAGTCACATCTGGACCATCCATTAGAACCCCAAGGTCCATCTTGCTAAGGCCTATGTGGCATAATTCGAAGAAGTAGTGATGATCAGTTTTTAATTTCTCAAAAGGAGGATATATGGCTGAGTTGTAATTCTCAGTGGGCCACACTGAAATAGAAGAAAAAGGTCATGTCTAACCGGGTTTTTGTGTTGATCTTAATGAATGGAGTGGATTTCCATGAAGACACTGATCACATGGGCCCACCGGTCTCCACAGCGCAAGAACCGTGCCCAGGTTCTGCGTTCGTGAAAATCGGCCTCTATGGGCCAGTGCGTGAGCTTGTTTCCCACTGAATGCACGATCCAAACCGTTCAAGCAATCCAGCAGTGGGCCACGACCACAATCAGGGAGTTGAATCCCAAGGACAGGCCGTCATTCTTTCCAAAATTCAGGCTGAACGCAACACAATCAGTCGTTGCTACGTAACGTTAGGAAAAAGCTGTTGCGTAAATCGGGGCTTGCTATTTTCTCACTGACAACTATTCCACCGACCTTCCTGCTGTTATAAAATAGAGAGAGCAAGAGAGAAGAGGGAGAGAAAATCTTCATCTTTGGGACGTGGGAAGCCAAGAAGAGCAAGGAAGAGAGAGAGTGTTCGACTGGTAGTTCTGTTTCTTATCTATTCTTCTCAATTTTTAATTATTTTCTTTTAAGACGTTCAACCCATCTATGTGTGGCTAAACCTCTTAGCTAGGGCTAAGAGGTGAAGCTTGTAGTGAGATGGGAGATTCTATCTTATACCTTTAATTAAATTTTAATGTATGAACTAATGTTGAGTATAGTTTAATTATGAGGAATATTTTTAGTCTTTAATAGTCTGTTGTGACTGAAATTACAATGGGTTTGCAATGGCTTTGAGCATGTTCCTATTCTTTTATGTTTATGATGTCAAGAAGCCTTGTTGTTCACCATAGTCTCCTGGGCATGGTTGGATGTCGGTACCCTTCCTAACCTTCATGCATTGATTGGTTGGTAATTAGATTAATTTTGTTGTTTTCTTTATCTCCTGGGTATGGTTTGGTGATGAAATCCATTCTAATTCATATACCTTTCATCTCTTCAAAACTATATCAATGGCAGTACAGTTAAATGATTCTTAAAGTAGGCGTAAGATCTCTCTGATCTCTACAAGTGGATCCTCTGAATCCCTAGTTTCTCACCTCTGATTTATCCTAAGTTTTAGATTAATATTTCATAATTATTATTCAAATTATAAATCAATTTAGATTTCATCGCATTCTAGTTCTAGTTCTAGTTAGTTTCAGATAACGTACAGTTTTCAGTCCCTTGGGATTCGACCTCAGTCTTACCGAGTTTATTACTACATCATAACCCTGCACTTGGGGAGTGAACAGAGAGAGAGACCGTGAGACCAAGGATCATTGGGGGCAGAGGAAGAAGCAAGAGAAGAGAGGGAAGTTGTGGCTTGGTTTGAATTTCTTTTTCCGTTTCTAATTTTGTTCTTCTTATTTTTTAAGAGATTTTTGTCTAATCATGTCTATGAGTAGCTGAACCTCTTAGCTAGGGCTAAGAGGTGAAGCTTGTAGCATGATGGGAGATTCTTTGCTTATGCCTTTTGTTAAGACTGAACTGATATTGATTATTAGTTTAATTAAGGTAATGTTTTTAGTTTTTAATGGTCCGTTGTAACTAAAATTACAATGGGTCTGCGATGGCTTTGAGCATGTTCCTTTCCTTTTATGTTTATGATGTTAAGAAACCCTATTGTTCACCATCGTCTCCTGGGCATGGTCGGATGACGGTACCCTTCCTCACCTTCATACATTGTTGATTGGTTGGTAATTAGTTTAATTCTGTTGTTTACTTTGTCTTTTGGGCATGGTTTGGTGATGGAATCCATTCTAATTCATAAACCTTTCATCTCTTGAAAACTATATTAATGGCAGTTCAGTTAAATTCTATAATTCTTGAAGCTGATATAAGATCTCCCTGATCTCTACAAGTGGATCCTCTGAATCCCTAGTGTCTTTTCCCTGAATTCCTCAAGTTTTAGATAATTATTTCACAATTATTCTTCAATTTAGACTCTAGTTAGATTTCAACTCATTCTAATTCTAGTTCTACTTAATTTCAGATAACGTACAGGTATTAGTCCCTTTCGATTTGACCTCGGTCTTTCCAAGTTTATTACTACATCACAACCCTACACTTGGGAAGTGAACAACAAACCATGTGGGGGCATTTCTTTTACCCATAAAATCCTATCCTCTAAAGGATCAACGGGATCTCTGTAACTAAGGATTAATCGGTTGAATACATATTAATTTGGCTAAAATTTGTCACCTGTAGTCGGCAATAGAAGAATTGGCTACAATGGCTGATCTTACCACCAATATAACTAAGAGGCACTAAACTATGGAGCCCTTGGAGGATAATTTGTCTTAGGACCGAATAGCCCACAGAGCACGCTCTTGTACCTCTGGTTCTCCCAACTGTTAACCCGGTTCCTTAACTGGAACATCAATCACCCGCTCATGTCCCTCAGAAGAGCCATGATGATTTGATAAACTTAATTCAAAAGGTTGTTGGCCATCAACAGGGCCGGCTGTTGATGGTCAAATATTGCATATTAGACCCCGGTTATTTCTCAGATTCACGCATAAGATACTGTTTAATGGCCCGTTTTATCGTGTTTATGTTGCAGGGTGATTTTACGAGCATGGACTGAAAAAAGATGCTAAATGCTTAGATTTAACGCTCTGATGATCACCAGAGCAAGGGACGGACTCCTAGGGACCAAGATCAACGCCAGAGATCGAAAAAAACAGAGAAATTCTAGCCATTCACCTTTAAATGGCCCGAAATTGGTGTAGAATGCAAGATCACAAGGTTTCCGCCATCAGATTGACACGAAACTTCATACATGGCCTGAGGACCATAAATTAACCATACACGTCGAATTTCAGCCTCTGGAGCTTTGTGGAAGTGGCCTAATGTACATATCAGCCCATAAAATCATGATTTGGGGCCCACATGCTATTTGGATATGCTTCAAAATTTGTCTCTACGGTTTAAATAGTATGTGAAAAAGGATGGACGGAGCTGATTTCCTAGAACCATCATTATGGGACCCACTTGAGTTGAGAGTGCATAGTGCACAAGTGCACTAGCCGTGTACGATAACAAGCCTTCTTCCTGAAAACGAAAATTCTGTTTTCTTTCCAGCGTGCGTGACAGGGAGCCGTGGTTGGGTTTTGTGGGCCACCATCGTGTGTCAACGGTCCAATCCGGACCGTCCATCAGATCTCCATGAAGCCTCTTACCACTGCCTAGGTGGCAGAATTACAAAAGATTGTGAGGAGGGAAATCCAGCTATTCAAACGGAGGACAGACGGTAGAGCAGAACATCAGGTGGACCGCATCAACAACAATCCAAAAGCAGTATTTCTAACTAAAATTTTGAGTAGATTCGAATGGACGACATGGATTTTCTATTAGAATTTGATCATGGTCCCTCTGACACCACGACTCAAAACGTTAAGTTTTCGTTTCTTCTGTGCGAAACAGAGCACCGTTTGATCTACAGTGGGCCTCCATCACGATCCAAATGCTCCATTCGAGTTATACATCTTGTAGAAGGCATCGAAAGGATCAAAACCATGCTGAAATTTTGTGCCCATGCGTACATATGTGCGCGCTACAGAGGCCACAAACGGCCGGCCCTGCAACGTTCAAAACGATTTTATCGTGATTTCTTCTTTTGGCCACATCAACGGATAACCAAAATCATCCCTTCCTGAACGGTTTTTCGAGAGGAATCCAATGTACGGATTGGATTGATAAAAAAATCAACGAAGTGGGCCCCACCGATCACGTCAGCGAAGGACGTGCGTAGGCTTACGCACGTCCGCGAAATCCGAAGTTTCAGGCGGTTGTGGCCCACCATCTTTGATCAGATGGAAAATCTGATCCGTCCATCGTATAGACCAGCCAAAAATGTTCCAAGAGACAGCGTTTCCTTGAAAAATAAGCAAGGGAGGTGGTGCTATTTTGCATGACATCTTGGCTGCGAAAAAGCTTTCGCTGCAGCCGTGAAACGTCTGATTTTCTGCACCGACGTCAGCAATTCTTCCGTAACCGTCCTCCACAGCTATAAAGAAAGAGGAGGTAGAGATGAAAAAAAAAAAAAAAAGAAGAAGGGAGAAAAGAGGGCTTGGAGGTTGGAGGCAGCCACAAGAGAGAGAATAGAGGTTTTTTTTATTCTTTTTATTTTTATTTTGTTTGTTTTCTTTTAAGATGTTCAACCCATCTATGTGTGGCTAAACCTCTTAGCTAGGGCTAAGAGGTGAAGCTTATAGCGTGATGGGAGAACCCTGTGCTTGTGCCTTTTTGTTTAAACTGAATTGATGTTAATCTTCGTTGAATTTATGGAAATATTTTTTAGTCTTTAATGGTCTGTTGTGACTGCAATTACAGTGGGTCTGCAATGGCTTTGAATATTTCTTTTTCCTTCTGATGTTTATGACGTCAGGAAGCCCTATTGTTCACCATAGTCTCCTGGGCATGGTTGGATGACGGTACCCTTCCTAACCTTCATACATGTGATTGGTTGGTAATTAGTTTAATTCTGTTGTTCGCTATAGTCTCTTGGGCATGGTTTGGTGATGGAATCCATTCTAATTCATATACCTTTCATCTCTTGAAAACTAGATCAATGACAGTTCAGTTAATTTCTATGATTCATGAAACAGGCATAAGATCTCCCTGATCTCTATAAGTGGATCCTCTGAATCCCTAATTTTCTTATCTCTGATTTCCTAAGTTTTAGATAATAATTTCGCAATTATTCCTCAAATCATAAATAGTTTAGATTTCACCTTATTCTAATTCTAGTTCTAGTTAGTTTTAGATAACGTACAAGTATCAGTCCCTTGGGATTCGACCTCGGTCTTACCGAGTTTATTACTACATCACAACCCTGCACTTGGGGAGTGAACACCGGCAAAGAAATCGACCAACGTACTTCTTTATTTATAAATCTTATCTCAGAGAAGAAATTCTTAGAGAGATAGATCACCCTAAACATCCCTCCCTTTAGGTGTCATTACGAGAGAGAGAGAGAGAGAGAGAGAGAGAGAGAGAGAGAGAGAGAGATGTGCCCAATCTCTCATCTTCCATCCCTTATTCTCTTCTCCATCTTCGATACATGGGATTGTGTGAAGTCCATTATGTGCATCTTCCTTGGCCTCTACCAAAGGATTTGATGACGACTCTCTCACCTTCTCTTCCTAAGATAGATCGAGGAGTGACCTCTTAATATAATAGATATGCATCGACAAGTTTAGGAAAAAAAAACCCCCCGCTGACTATCAAATCGAAGGTATGACTTAGATTGTGTAAGGTATGACTTAGACTGTTCATTAGTAGTTTTAATATGTAGAAATTTGATATTATCACGATGGGTATCTTGGATATTAACTAATTAATCTGAATTTTTTTAAAAAAAAACTTTTGTTTTCGGAGCATTTTGGCCTAAAAATTCAATATCATTTGTATTGCAGATAGTTCCCTTATGACTATTATCAAACTTGGTTCTATTTCTTCAAATAACTTTTTTGTAGCTGACTTTCGATATTCATTCATTGGTTAGTTTACTGACTTTCGAGATCATATTATTTTCTTTCTTGTTGGTTGTATTATATAGGATCAATATTTCGGGATGTATATTAGGACTGGACATAGATCAGGGGGATTTGCCTTTTGAATAAGCTTCATATTCCTTTTGCATCGCTTTCTAATTTTATAATTTTTTATAAACACAAGTTTTCTCTCTCTTTGGCATTCTTTGTTTAGACATTTTTCTCATGTTCCAGTGATATATTAGGCAATGTTTCTTATATAAAAATTTCTAATTATGTTGGACATAAATTGTCAAAATATATGGCTCTGTCATTTAATTAGTGTTTCTATATTTCATGCACCTTCTGATTTAACACAATGTTATGGGTTCAACATCACAACCTTTTAAGGGAGGATTTCTCAAGGTACTTTATTTCACATGTCTTGTTCTTATACCTTAGAACAAAATAGATTGTTAAAAGAAAGCATCATTATGCTTTATAATTCGCTTAATGTCTCCTTAATTCTCTTTTCATTCCTATAGTATTTAGGTAAGAAGCCATTTTGATTATTGCTTATATAATTAATACGTCTCCTTCAATATCTATAATCAGTCTCTTTTTAAATGATTGCACAAAGCTAGACAAAATTATAATAATTTATTTTATAAGATGTCTTCAGTCTGATAGTTTTTGGGGTCTGTCGATGCCATCGAGAGACCACTTGATCCCATCAAGCATCTGTCGTTAACATTTGATAGACCACTCGATCATATCGAGGAAATCTCATTTTTCCCCTATGCTCATTGAATAGTTTTTAAGGCATTCTTGGATCTCATCGACATGCCTCAATGGTTGTCGATCCCATCAAAGGTATTATCAATAGAATTGCATAAATTTGTGGAAGTGTATATTTTGTTTACTAATTCGATTGGAACACTATATAAGCGGGTGTAAATGAGATTAAGGTATTCTAAGATGTTCTTAAGTTGTTCTATAGCAAAGCTAAGGTTTTGCAAAAGGGATTTTGAGGTTTTTCAGATCAGTAAGTCCATCCATCTCTTGTAAATTCATTTTCATGGTGGATTCGTTGTCGTTTTGTGCCGTGGTTTTTTTTAAGAGGGTTTTCATGTAAAATTTGTGTGTTCTTTGTGTGATTTTGTCTGCATTTGATTTTTTCTTGTTTGATTTGAATTCGGGTTTGGTTATACAATTTCTCAACAAATGGTATTAAAGATAATGTTGGGTTTCGAGTTCGAATCTGAAGCATATCGTTGAATGGATCAAACATGAAGTACGAAACGGAGAAGTTCAATGTTAAAAATAACTTTGAATTATGGAAGGTGAAGATGAGAAGCCTTCTAGTTCAACGAGTATTGCAACATGCTCTCCTTGGTAAGGTGAAGCATTTTACATATATGAGCGATGAATAGAGTTGGGCATCAAGTCGAGTCGAACCAAGTTAGGGCTAACCTGACTTGACCTAGTTTTGAAATAGGCTTGACCTGAACTTAACTTGACTCACCAAGTCCAACATGCTTAACCTGATTCGAGTCCAGGTTTGGCCTGGAATAATCCGAATCGAGTCTGACCTAATCACAGGTACCGAGTCGGGTCGGGTGCAGCAGGTATCTGTTGGCTGAAATCACAACTTAGAACTTAGGTGCACCTACCAGAATTGCAACCTCTCCATAAGCTACATGACATCTCGGATCTAAAATGTCAAATATAAGATTTTTCTACATGTACGAGTTAGGTTTCGGATCGAGTCGAGTGGGGATAGAGTTGCATTTTAGGTTGAGTCGAGTCGAGTTACTGGGTGACCTGAACTCAACTCGGTTTGAGTTCAGATTAGACGAAGTCTACTCAGTTCGAATTAACTTACCCACTCAGTTCGGGTCGAGTTAGGTCTGAATGAGTTGGACAAGTCGAGTTTGCTGAGTCGAGTCATCTCGTGCCTAGCTCTAGTGATGAAGAGTGAGATGAACTTGATGAGAGAGTTATTACATCAATCTAATTGTGTCTAGCGGGCAATGTTCTCTATAATGTTTTAGATTAAAAAAAAAAATTGTCGGAGGGGTATGGACGAAATTTAATAGTTTGTACATGAAGAAATCCCTGGGCAATCATTTGTATCTTAAGAAATAGTTTTACAATCTTAAGATGACGAAAGGGTCTAATATCAATGAACACATTAACACATTTAGTGAATTGCTTTATAAATTGACAAATGCAAAGGTGAAGATCGAAGAGGAAGATCAAGTCCTAATCATGTTGAATTCTCTTCCACCGTCTTACGAGAATCTCATAGATATTATGTGCCACGGTAGGGAGACCATAAACGTCGGATTGTCATCTCGACCCTTTATGCGAAGCACTTGAGAAAGAAAGGCAACAATTAAGGTTCTTATATGGATGCATCGATCGTTAGGAGAAACAGTTATGATCGGGAAAGTGGTAACTCGCAATCAAGATTCAAATCAAAGGGCAAAGGCAAGATAAAGCGTTGGAATTGTGTAATGATGGGACATATGAAGAAGGATTATCAAAATCCTAAAGTTCATAAGAGAGAGAAAGCAAATAACACACCGAAAGAGGCCAACACAGTAAAATCAAGGTAGGAAGTTGATGGTGGTGATGTTCTGACCGCATCCAAATCTGGATATTTTAACGATGAATATATTTTGGATACGGGGGCTTCATACCACATAACTTTTTAGTGAAATTGGTTTGTCAGTTATAACGAGTGTGATGGTAGATAGTTATTTACGGGCAGTGACATTTCCTGTAATGTTGTTAGTGTCGGATCGGTGCGCATCAAGATGTTTGATGGGGTGGAGTACATACTGATGGATGTCAATCATGTTCCTAACCTAAGGAAGAATCTACTATCTCCTAGGGCACTTGAGTGCAAATTCACCGGTTTTGATTATATCCTAAAAGTTTCAAATGAGGCTTTCATACTAATGAAAGTGTAGCAGAGCGATAACCTTTACAAGTTAATCAAGAATATCATTTTGGTGGAGCTGTAATGTATGTAGTGAAGTCAACATCAATACATTTGTGGCATGCGCGTCTAAACCATATAAGCGAGTGTGGTATGAAGGTACTTTCTAATCATTACTTAATTCATATATTTAAAAGTAATGATTTTAATATATGTGAGCATTATATATATGATAAACAATCACAAATATTTTTTAAGTTGGGAAAATATGTTAGTAAAGGGGTACTTGGTTATGTGCATTTGGATGTATGGGGGTCATCGCTCGTTGTTTTTGTTAGGGGGTCATCATTTTTTGTCTTATTATAGATGACTACTCTAGAAAAATAAATTTATTTTTTTAAAAATAAATCTAATGAGTTCGTCACATTCAAAGTGTAGAAGGCAATGGTTAAGAAGCAGACATGGTAGAAACTGAAAGTCTTGAGGACAAATAATGGTGGTGAATTCACTTCAAAGAAATTTAATTAGTTTTGCAAAGTTTAGGGGATTGTGATGTACAATATAATAAGGCACACATCATAGCAGAATAGTATAGTAGAATGGATGAATCAGACTCTCTTAGAGAGAGTCCAAAGTATGTTGAATAATGCTGCATTGAGCAAGGAATTATGGACTAAGGTTGTTAATACAACTTGTTATCTTATGAATCGGTCCTCGTCTATAGTGATAGACTAGCTATAAGATTTCAGAAGAAGTGTAGGGTGGTCATAGCATAAATTACTCACAGTTGCACGTATTTAGTTGTGATGCTTACTCTTATGCACCATCAATTGAGAGATAAGCTAGACCAAAGGGTGAGCAAGTATACTTTTATGAGCTATGGCGATGGTGTGAAGGGATACAAGCTGTATAATTAGGTTACACGGGAGATCATGATTAGCCGTAATATCAGGTTTGATAAAGATTCTTTGTTCCATAAGGATAAACACAATGAAATAAAAAAAAAAATAAAGATGATTGAAGTTGAAATTGAAAAAAATTTGGAATACGAGTTGAAGATAAGCCACAAGTAGAGGTATGGAAGTAGGTGGAGTAACCACTTCTTAGAAGAAATCTGCTGAAAGATCATAGATTATCGGTGAGATATAAAGATAACTCGGATGTTGCATTCATTCTCATTATGAATGAGTGAGATCTATCTACCTTTCAGAAAGCATTAGATGACACTGATGCTGAGAAGTTAATGGTGGTCATGCATAACAAGATGGATTCTTTACACAAGAATGAGACATGGGAGCAGGTGGAGCTTTCATTTGGGCATAAAATAATCGGATATAAGTGGATTTATAAGAAGAAACAAGATAGGTACAAGGTGAGACTAGTGACGAAGGGGTATGCTAAGAAAGAAAGATTTGACTTCATTGAGATATTCACACTAGTTGTCAAGTAGGTATTTATCATATTTGTGTCAGCACTGTGTTGAGGGTCAAATATTGCATATTAGACCCCAGATATTGTCTGGATTTACGAATATAATGCTGTCTAATGGCTCGTTTTCTCATTCTTATGTGGCAAAGTGATTTTATGAGCATGGATGAAAAAAGGACGTTAAAAGTTGAGATTTAACGATCTGATGACGCCAAAGTCAAGGGACACACTCCAGGGGACTAAGATTGACAAATATACACGGTCAGAAATCTGAGAAAAGTTAGAAATTGAAGCTCAAGTGGCCTGAAGGACGTCCAGAATGCAAGATCACGAGGTTCCCACCATCCGTTCGGCTCGAAACTTCATACGTCGCCTGAGGACCATAAATTAACCGTACATATAAAATTTCAGCCATTGAAGATCTCGAAAAGTGCCCCAACTGACAGATCAGCCCATAAACCGTTGATTCTGGGCCCACCTGATATCTGGAACTGCCTCAAAATTATTATTGACGCCTTAAATGAGGAGTCAAAACAGATGGACGGTGCAGATTTCTCCAAAACAGTGCAATGGACCCCATATGAGATGAGTGTGTACAGTGCACATGTGCACTCGCCGTGCATGGCAAGTGTCAGAGACGGCTTGACCGTCTCTGACCGAAAGAAAGAAAAAAAAAAAAAAAAAAAAATTTTTTTTTTCGTTCGCAGCGGACGCACGGCCGCTGGCCGTTTTTGCGAACGGTAGTGGGCCCCACCCATTGCTCGTATGGCCAATCTGATCCGTCCACCGTGTAGAGGGCTTCGAGCACTAAAAAACCATGTTATCACTTTTTACCCATGCGTGCACACGTGTGAGATACAGAGGCCACAAAAGGGCTGCTCCGTAGCGTTTAAAACTGATTCTTTTGTGATTTCTTCTCTGGGCCACGTCAATGGACGTTCAAAACTACCCATTCTTGACTGAAATTTCATTCTGAATCCAATGGACGGGGTGAATTTTCCAGAAAATGCTTCTGTGGGGCCCACCGATCACAACAGCGAAATGGTGCGAAAGGTTTCGCACATCCGCGAAAACTGACTTTTTCGGACAGTTTTGGCCCACCATCTTTGATCATATGGCAGATCTGAACCGTCTATCATGTAGAGGACCTAAGAAAGTACTAAGGGACGGTGTTTCTTTAGAATTTGAGCGAGGAAAGTGACGTGTTTCATGGTACCGAACTTGGCTGCGAAAATTGCACTCCGCGTCCTGCTACAACTCCGTCACTGACTCCAGCCTTCCAGCAGCTATCAAAAGGAGGTTTTTGGACGTGGGGAGCATTCATTCAAGGTCTTGGGAGGAAGAACAGAGGGCTCGAGCTTGGGTTTCAACGTGGGCAGAGGAGAGAGAAAGGAGCTTGGTTTTTTTTTTTTCCCTTTTCTTTTCCTTTCCTTTTCTCTTTATTTATTTGGATTGAGCCCATCCATGACAGGCTAAATCCTCCTAGCTAGGGCTAAGAGGTGAAGCTTGTAGTGAGATGGGAGATTTGATTTTATTTAAATTTTAATGCATGAATTGAAGTTGATTTTAGTTTGATTAATGTTGGAAATATTTTTAGTCTTTAATGGTCTGCTGTGACTGAAATTACAGTGGGTCTGCAATGGCTTTGAATGTTTCCTTTTCCTTTTCATGTTTATGAGTCAGGAAGTCCCGTTGTTCACCATAGTCTCCTGGGCATGGTTGGATGACGGTACCCTTCTTAACCTTCATACATATGATTGGTTGGTAATTAGTTTAATTCTGTTGTTTGCCATAGTCTGTGGGCATGGTTTGGTGATGGAATCCATTCTAATTCATACACCTTTCATCTCTTTGAAAACTAGATCAACGGCAGTTCAGTAATTTCTCTGATTTTTGATGCAACCATAAATTCTCCCTGATCTCTACAAGTGGATCCTCTGAATCCCTAGTTCCTATCTCTGATTTTTTTTCCTAAGATTTAGATTAATTATTCTACAAGTATTCCACCATTGCTAATTGATTTAGAATTCATCTTAGCCTAGTTTTAGTTCTATTTAATTTTAGATAACGTACAAGTTTCAGTCCCTTGGGATTCGACCTCGGTCTTACCGAGTTATTACTACATCACAACCCTGCACTTGGGGAGTGAACAAGTTTTTGGCGCCGTTGCCGGGGACTGTCGGCTATGTTTTTCTGAAATTAATTAGTTTTGGGATTAGTTTAAGATTAGATTTTCTTTAGAATTTTTAATTCTAGGTTTAGAAGTAGTTATTTTCCTTGTTAGAAATTTTTCTTAACGTTAGAAACTTACTATTCTTCATTCTATCTGATTTTTAGAACTAACCTAATTTTTTTTTTTTTTTTTTTTGTTTTGTAGGAAACTTCTAATTTAGTAAGCTCTTTCTAATTTCTCTTTCTTTAGAATTTCTTCTTTTTTTTCTAGAAATTAGTTTACTCTTAATTAGGACTTTCTATTCTTAGAAACTAACTTATTTTGTTTTGTTTTGCAGATTCTTAACCTAGGACTCCAAATTTGGTAACTTCTTTCCATCTTTCCCTTTTATTTTCTAGATTTCTTCTTCCTCTCTTAGGTTTAAGTTAGAAATTGAGGGCTGAGTGTGTTTTATGCCCCAGTGGGCACGCGACAACACTCGACGTCTCGTGACTGAAGGAGGATTAGTTGAGGGGTTGACTGTCCATCGCAGGACTAGACACCACTTGAATTCTCCTAAGTTAGAGGACGTTATGGCTGAAAATCAACCTCAAGCACTACCCCAACCAGGGGTTGAGGAAGTACATGATGAGAATGAGGTGCATCAGGCACCCCCGCCTCGTACTTTACGAGATTATTTACAACCGGCAGGGGTGAGTACGCCCTCATGCATGATTTTTCCTGAGAATACAGGACATTTGGATATCAAGCCAGGAGTTATCCAACTCCTTCCTAAGTTCCTTGGGCTTGAGTCTGAAGAACCATACTTGCATCTGAAAGAGTTCGATGAAATCATAGGCACCTTATACTTTCCTAATGTATCTGAGGATACTATTAGGCTGAAACTCTTTCCATTCTCCTTGAAAGAAAAAGCCAAGACGTGGTTACATTCATTGCGTCCTAGATCCATTGGCACATGGAATGATATGCAGAGGGAATTTATAAAGAAAATTTTCCCACATCATAAGACAATTACCCTCAGGAGAGCAATCATGAACTTTGCCCAAAAGGAAGATGAAACATTCTTCCAATGTTGGGAAAGGTTCAAGGATCTAGTTAATGCATGCCCACAACATGGCTTTGAAATATGACGCATTACAAATTTTTTCTATGATGGGCTAACATCTTCCATGCGCCAAATGGTCGAGACAATGTGTAACGGAGAATTCATAAATAAAAATGTCGACGAGGTATGGGATTACCTCGATAGTCTCGCTGAAAAAACACAATCATGGGACTATTACCCAAGGACGAACACTACGTCTAGGCCGACTCATTCAAGGGAAAAAGGAGGAATATATCTCCTGAAAGAGGATAATGATCTAAATGCTAAGGTGGCCAATCTCACCAGAAAATTTGAGGCCATGGAAGGAAGGAAGGAAAAAGTTAATGAAAGTATTTGCGGCATCTATGATTGCAACATTCATACTACTGAAAATTGTCCTTCAATACCTGCCTTTCGAGAAGTATTAAATGAACAATCTAATGCCGTAAATAACTATCAAAGACCTTTCAATGGACCACCCTCTAATACGTACAACCCTGGTTAGAAAAATCATCCAAATTTCAGTTGGAGGAATGGACCAACGGCTACACCTCAAGGTTTCCTAAACCAAAATCCAACTCAAGAGAAACCTCAAGAGGATTTGGTTCTAAAACATTTTCAAAAGCAAGAGCTTTTCAATCAGGGTATGATGCAAGCCTTTCAAGACCTTACGAAAGCAATACTTGAACTTAAGGCTGAAAATACGATTGGAAACAAGGGGAGCTTCCCAGCTCAACCTCTTCCCAATCCTAAACCGCATTATGGAGATAGTGATCCCAGCTCTTCAAATCAAATGGGGCACGCTAAATCCATCACCACTCTTAGGAGTGGGGAGGTTATTGATAAAACCCTTCCGGTTAGGCCCGAAAAGTCTCAAGAACCAGAAGAGGACAACAATGATGGATCTGGTGACGCCCCACAAAAATTTGAACCGGAACCTCTAGAAAAGCTAGTTGCTCCGTTTCCCCAACGGTTGGTTGAACCAAAACGTCTCTCTAACTCTCAGGATATCCTAGAGGTGTTGAAACAAGTGAAAGTCAACATTCCTCTACTTGATGTTGTAAAACAGATTCCTTTATATGCTAAATTTCTAAAGGACTTATGCACTACCAAACGACAAAAAAGTGTTCAAAAGAAGATCTCCTTGACTGAGAAAGTGAGTGCCATCCTGAAACAAGATGTGCCGCAAAAATTCAAAGATCCCGGTTGCCCAACCATATCATGTGTAATCAGAAACTATCAAATTGATCACGCACTTCTTGACTTAGGAGCGAGCGTCAATCTGATTCCCTATTCGGTATACCAACAGTTAGGTTTGGGTGAATTAAAACCCACTCGAACCACACTACAACTTACTGATCGTTCTGTTCGTATACCAAGAGGGATCATCAAGGATGTGTTGGTCCAGGTGGATAGATTCTACTACCCTGTTGATTTTATCATCTTGGACACTGAACCCATCAATGACACGAGCACTCAGATTCCCGTCATTCTTGGTCGCCCATTCCTGTCCACTTCAAATGCAATTATCAATTGCAGGAATGGTGTCATGACTATGTCCTTTGGAAATTTGACATTGGAATCGAATATCTTTTTCAATAACGGCAACAACTCAGAGGATGATGACGATTTCCACGATGTTAACATGATTGATTCTTTTGTGGAAGATAGAACATCTCTCACCTTATCCTCTGATTCTCTAGAGACGTGCTTGGCCCACTCCCATGATCTTGATAATGATATAATTAGGGAGACGTGTGCCATGCTTGATACTGCACCGGTACTTGAAGTTAACCGGTGGAGGCCACACATTGAAGAATTGCCCCAAACTTATGTAGTGCCTCTACCGTCTAACCTCAAGCCACCGAAGCTTGACCTAAAACCTTTGCCCTCTGATTTAAAATATGTCTATTTAGGTCAAGATGAGACAAACCCGGTAGTGATCTCTGCCCACCTGGAGAAAGAACAGGAGAGTATGCTGATATCTACTCTCATTGAGCATAAGGGAGCTCTTGGATGGACGATAGCGGACCTCAAGGAAATTAACCCATCGATTTGTACTCACCGTATATATCTTGAGGACAATGCAAAGGCTGTTCGGCAATCACAACGTAGACTAAATCCAAACATGAAGGAAGTGGTTAAGGCCGAGGTTCTCAAACTATTGGAAGTGGGGATCATTTACCCCATATCCAATAGTCAATGGGTGAGTCCAACTCAGGTAGTTCCTAAGAAGTCCGGGATCACCATCGTAGCCAATGCCAATAATGAACTCGTGCCGACCAGAGTTACTACTGGTTGGAGAATGTGCATTGACTACAGAAAGCTGAATACCGTCACAAGGAAAGACCACTTTCCTTTGCCCTTCATTGATCAAATCCTAGAAAGGCTAGCTGGTCATTCCTATTATTTTTTCCTTGACGGGTATTCAGGTTATAATCAGATTGAAATCGCCCCTGAAGATCAGGAAAAGACCACATTTACATGTCCCTATGGCACCTTTGCTTACAGAAGGATGTCATTCGGGCTATGTAATGCCCCTGCCACCTTTCAGCGATGCATGACGAGTATCTTTTCTGACATGGTGGGAAAATATCTAGAGGTCTTCATGGACGATTTCTCTGTTTTTGGTTCATCTTTCAGCGAATGCTTAGCAAGTCTTAAATGTGTGCTGAAAAGATGTGAAGAAAAAAATTTGGTACTTAACTGGGAGAAGTGCCATTTTATGGTTCAAAAGGGAATTGTCCTTGGGCATATCATCTCGTCCAAAGGAATAGAGGTAGATAAGGCAAAAATCGATCTTATCTCTAACCTACCTCCACCCAAGAACATCAGAGATGTGCGATCCTTCTTAGGACACGCAGGCTTTTACAGACGATTCATAAAGGATTTTAGTCTCCTCTCTCGTCCTTTATGTAATCTTCTTCAAAAGGATACACCATACGAGTGGACTGAGCAGTGCCAAGAAGCTTTCACTAAGCTTAAGGGCATGCTAACCACTGCACCTATCATGCAGCCACCTGACTGGAGTCTTCCTTTTGAACTTATGTGCGACGCCTCTGATTATGCTCTTGGAGCGGTTCTAGGCCAGAGAAAAGATAAGCGGCCTTACGTTATTCACTATGCAAGTAGGACTCTAAATCCTGCCCAAGTGAACTACTCGACTACGGAAAAGGAACTCTTAGCCGTAGTATTCGCTTTGGACAAATTTAGGTCCTACCTGATCGGATCCAAGATCATCATTTACACAGATCACACGGTACTTAAGTATCTTCTTTCTAAGAATGATTCTAAGCCCCGCCTGATACGATGGATCCTTCTACTCCAAGAATTTGATTTGGAAATTAAAGATAAAAAGAGAGTAGAGAACGTAGTGGCCGATCATCTTTCTCGCCTTAATACCTCGGATTCCCTTGAGGCGACCCATATCAATGACATGTTCCCTGATGAACAACTGTTTAGAGTCTCCCATTCACCTTGGTTCGCTGATATTGCTAATTATCTTGCTACAGGTGCCATACCGATACACTGGACGTCACAAGATAAGAAGAAATTCTTTACCAAGGTGCGTAACTTTTTCTGGGACGATCCATATTTGTTTAAATATTGTCCAGACCAAATCTTAAGGAGATGCGTACCAGACGATGAGCATCAGAGTGTCATCTCCTTCTGTCATTCACAGGCCTGTGGTGGTCACTTTTCTGCTAAAAAGACCACAGCCAAGATTTTACAGTGTGGCTTCTACTAGCCCACTATGTTCAGGGACACTCATGAGTTTTGCAAGGCTTGTGAGCGTTGTCAGAAATTGGGAGCATTGTCCCGTCGAAATATGATGCCCTTGAATCCCATCCTTATTATAGAAGCATTTGATTGTTGGGGTATTGATTTCATGGGACCATTCCCCCAATCATTTGGAAATCTGTATATTTTGCTCGCCGTAGACTATGTCACTAAATGGGTAGAAGCAATTCCGTGCCGCAAAAATGACCATCGCACGGTCATTAAATTTTTGAAAGATAATATCCTGTCGCGGTTCGGAACACCTCGAGCCATCATTAGTGACGGGGGCTCACACTTCTGTAATAGACCATTCGAGAGTTTAATGAAGAAATACGGTATCTCGCATAAGGTGAGTACCCCATACCATCCACAAACAAGTGGACAAGCTGAAATTTTCAATAGAGAGATCAAACATATCCTAGAGAAAACGGTTAACCCTGATCGTAAGGACTGGTCAATCCGATTGACCGATGCCTTATGGGCGTACCGTACTGCTTTCAAAACTCCTATTGGAATATCTCCCTTTAGACTTGTCTATGGGAAAGCCTGTCACTTGCCTGTGGAATTGGAACATAAAGCATACTGGGCGATCAAAAATCTGAATTTCAATTTGGACAACGCTGGCTCGCTACGCAAACTTCAGTTAAATGAACTTGAAGAAATCCGGAACGATGCGTACGAAAACTCGAGAATTTACAAGGACAGGATGAAGGCGTTTCATGATCAACATATTCTACGAAAATCATTCACGCCTGGTCAGAAAGTCCTCTTGTATGACTCTCGACTACATCTCTTTCCGGGTAAGCTTCGATCTCGTTGGACCGGCCTTTACATTGTTGTCACTGCTTATCCTCATGGGGTCGTCGAGATAAGAGATCCCGACAATGGCAAGGAGTTTAAAGTAAATGGACATCGATTAAAGCCATTTGTTGAGACATTTGATTCAGAGGACATATCCATGCCTCTGATTGCTCCTGTTTACCAGGACTAATCTCCTAGTCTGATGGAGGTATAAGTAGGTTTATCGCTTTCATAGGTTTAGGATAGTCGCTTTCATAAGTTAGTTAGTTCAATGTTTGTGGGTAACATTACTACAAACCCTCACGAGACTACAACTCGTCCTCTAGGGGTAACCTAGGGGTTTAAAGGCTTGTTGTATATGCTAAATGTAATCGAGAGCACCTGCGAAAGTGGTATAGGTAGGATTTTATTTTTTTTTTATTTTTGTTCTGCTTTCTCTCTCATGCTGACAAGCTTCCATGCCGTGATCTATTGGAAACTCTCTTGATTCGTTATTCAGGTACTATCTTCCCATCACTTCTCATTTACTTTCGTTGTCCCATGTGCATTGCATACTCATATCTTTTACATTGAGGACAATGTAGATTTTAGGTTGGGGGTGGGGGATTAGGTAACCTCATCAGTATTTTCTTGGTCTTGAGCAACAATTGTGAAAAAAAAAATTTTCTGAAAATTTTTATGAATTCGAAGTGATTTTGACAAATATCCTTGATTTAGAATTGTGAGATATATGATATTGATAATTTATGACTCTTGGATTCCGTATCGGTGGCATTCTGCAGTTAAGATCGAGTTGCTAAGCCATGATTAGAAGTTTTAAACATTGATCGCATCAGGATTTCACATGTCACATCTCGCTTTCACGTTAAGACTTCAGTCTGATATTGAAGGGTTAATTTGGTAATCACTAAGCACGAAAGGAACCAGCTTGAAATATCTTGCCATCATGGTATAAAAATTGGAAAGGTTGGATAATTAATCTTCACCATAGGTTTGCTCCCTATAGGTGTGGAGTTACTTCCCCATGAATGATATCTAAAAAGAGTCAGGTGTACGATCTTCACCATAGGTTTGCTCCCTATAGGTGAGGATTTGATTCCTCTTTTTGGCATGACTATTAATGGAAAAATAAAAAGTTGAAAAGATCAAAATATGGAATTTATGAGGCAAGTTTGGTTATCATGAATTCTCTTGCTGGTTACCAATGAGATCCTGAAATAACAAATTCAATCTTAATGTGATTAGCTGAGATTACACTATACATCCATGGATCTCAATGTTTAAAATTTTTCTAATTGATGGATTAATACTTTACACTTGATTATGAAGTCTACCGTGCGCTTGAGCTCAGGAGAAAACAATTTCTAACATTCATGGATATTAAATTTCTCGTATTTTGTTCAAAATCTCACTCGATTTCATAAAAAGTTCTCCTATAATTCTCAACTTATTTTTCGCATACTTTGCTCGGAACTAGCAAAATGCTGGTTGGGGGTTGCGTTGAGGGTCAAATATTGCATATTAGACCCCATATATTGTCTGGATTTACGAATATAATGCTGTCTAATGGCTCGTTTTCTCATTCTTATGTGGCAAAGTGATTTTATGAGCATGGATGAAAAAAGGACGTTAAAAGTTGAGATTTAACGATCTGATGACGCCAAAGTCAAGGGACACACTCCAGGGGACCAAGATTGACAAATATACACGGTCATAAATCCGAGAAAAGTTAGAAATTGAAGCTCAAGTGGCCTGAAGGACGTCCAGAATGCAAGATCACGAGGTTCCCACCATCCGTTCGGCTCGAAACTTCATACGTCGCCTGAGGACCATAAATTAACCGTACATATAAAATTTCAGCCATTGAAGATCTCGGGAAGTGCCCCAACTGACAGATCAGCCCATAAACCATTGATTCTGGGCCCACCTGATATCTGGAACTGCCTCAAAATTATTATTGACGCCTTAAATGAGGAGTCAAAACAGATGGACGGTGCAGATTTCTCCAAAACAGTGCAATGGACCCCATATGAGATGAGTGTGTACAGTGCACATGTGTACTCGCCGTGCATGACAAGTGTCAGAGACGGCTTGACCGTCTCTGATCGAAAGAAAGAAAAAAAAATAAATAAATAAAATTTTTTTTTCGTTCGCAGCGGACGCACGACCGCTGGCCGTTTTTGCGAACGGTAGTGGGCCCCACCCATTGCTCGTATGGCCAATTTGATCCGTCTACCGTGTAGAGGGCTTCGAGCACTACAAAACCATGTTATCATTTTTTACCCATGCGTGCACACGTGTGAGATACAAAGGCCACAAAAGGGCTGCTCGGTAGCGTTCAAAACTGATTCTTTTGTGATTTCTTCTCTGGGCCACGTCAATGGACGTTCAAAACTACCCATTCTTGACTGAAATTTCGTTCTGAATCCAATGGACGGGGTGAATTTTCCAGAAAATGCTTCTGTGGGGCCCACCGATCACAACAGCGAAATGGTGCGAAAGGTTTCGCACATCCGCGAAAACTGACTTTTTCGGACAGTTTTGGCCCACCATCTTTGATCATATGACAGATCTGAACCGTCTATCATGTAGAGGACCTAAGAAAGTACTAAGAGACGGTGTTTCTTTAGAATTTGAGCGAGGAAAGTGGCGTGTTTCATGGTACCGAACTTAGCTGCGAAAATTACACTCCGTGTCCTGCTACAACTCTGTCACTGACTCCAGCCTTCCAGCAGCTATAAAAGGAGGTTTTTGGACGTGGGGAGCATTCATTTAAGGTCTTGGGAGGAAGAACAGAGGGCTCGAGCTTGGGTTTCAACGTGGGCAGAGGAGAGAGAGAGGAGCTTGGTTTTTTTTTTTTTCCCTTTTCTTTTCCTTTTCTTTTTCTCTTTATTTATTTGGATTGAGCCCATCCATGGCAGGCTAAATCCTCCTAGCTAGGGCTAAGAGGTGAAGCTTATAGTGAGATGGGAGATTTGATTTTATTTAAATTTTAATGCATGAATTGAAGTTGATTTTAGTTTGATTAATGTTGGAAATATTTTTAGTCTTTAATGGTCTGCTGTGACTGAAATTACAGTGGGTCTGCAATGGCTTTGAATGTTTCCTTTTCCTTTTCATGTTTATGAGTCAGGAAGTCCCGTTGTTCACCATAGTCTCCTGGGCATGGTTGGATGGCGGTACCCTTCTTAACCTTCATACATATGATTGGTTGGTAATTAGTTTAATTCTGTTGTTTGCCATAGTCTGTGGGCATGGTTTGGTGATGGAATCCATTCTAATTCATACACCTTTCATCTCTTTGAAAACTAGATCAACGGCAGTTCAGTAATTTCTCTGATTTTGATGCAACCATAAATTCTCCCTGATCTCTACAAGTGGATCCTCTGAATCCCTAGTTCCTATCTCTGATTTTTTTTTTCCTAAGATTTAGATTAATTATTCTACAAGTATTCCACCATTGCTAATTGATTTAGAATTCATCTTAGCCTAGTTCTAGTTCTATTTAATTTTAGATAACGTACAAGTTTCAGTCCCTTGGGATTCGACCTCGGTCTTACCGAGTTATTACTACATCACAACCCTGCACTTGGGGAGTGAACACACTGGTTGCGCAATACAACCTAGAATTGAAGCAAATGGATGTGAAGATCGCTTTCCTACATGGAGAGTTAGAAGAGCAGATTTACATAACTAGAAGGGTTCGAAGTAAATGGGTCAAAGAATAAGGTTTGCAGGTTAAAAAGGTCATTAATATGGCCTGAAAAAGTCTCCTAAGTAGTGATATAAGAAGTTTGATACTTTCATGGTGAGTCAACGGTTCACTATGAGTGAATATGATTAATGTGTTTACTTCAAGGCAATGAGTGATGAAAATTCATCTTACTGCTATTATATGTTGATGACATACTTATCGCCAGTCATAGCATGTTTGAGATCAATACATTGATGACTCAGTTATCAGGGACATTTGAAATGAAAAATCTAGGGGCTGGAAAGAAGATACTCGGCATAGATATACATAAAGATATGGAGAGAAGCAGATTACAGTTATTTCAGGCAAATATATTGAGAAGTATTTGATGACGTTTCGGATAAATAAGGCTAAGCTAGTTAGTACACCCCGTGCCACTCACTTTAGGCTTTCTTTAGAGCAATGACCCATTACATATAAAGAAAAATAGGTTATATCTCGTGTGCCCTATTTAAATGTAATTGGTAGTTTGATGTATGTCATGATCTTTACAAGACTAGATATTTCGCATGCAGTTGGTATTGTGAGAAAATAAATGTTAAACCCTGGTAAGGAACCTTATAAGGTAGTGAAATGACTATTTTATTATTTACAAGTTATAACAAACTACATCATGACATTGAAAAAATCAGAAGAAAAATTAGTTGCATATGTGGATTTGGCCAATACAGAAAATGTGGATAACATAATGTCGAATTTTGGTTATTCATTTGTATTAACGGGTGAAGTGATCAATTAGATATCAAAGCTTCATTCTATGGTTGCTTTTTTCACAATCGAAGCTAAGTATATAACGGTAATAGAAGCTTTCAAAGAAGGTATTTGGTTGAGAGGAATGATAAATTAGCTCGGACTTCAATAAGAAGCCGGGCCTGTCAATTGTGATAGCAAAAGCGCAATCAATTTGGTGAAAAACTTGGTTTACCATTCTCATATTAAACGTATTGATGTTTGTCATTATTTTATCGAACAGGTGTCTGAGGAAGGCAGTATGACTCTTGATAAGATCCACACGAGCTTTAATCCAATAAACATAGTTACAAAGGTGATTTCTGTAGAGAAGTTCAACTTTAGTACGACTTCTCTGAGCTTGATGAAAGTTTAATGAAGACGGAGTGGGCACGAGATGCAATGACGATGGTAAAGCTATAATGGAGGAGATTAGAGATGAAGGTTGGAATTTCAGTTCATGATGATTGAATCCATGGTAGAGATTGTTGTTAGATGTCTTCAATCTGACAGTTTTTGGGGTCTTTCGATGCCATTGATAGACCACTCAATCCTGATTGATCACTCGATCACATTGAGAAAATCTAATTTTCCCTCTATGCTCATTGGACAGTTTTTAAAATATTCTTCGATCCCATTGAAGGTGGCTTCAATCACATTGATAGGTCTCAATGGCTGTCGGACCTATCGAAGGTCCTATCAACAGAATTGGATGATTTTGTGAAGGTGTATATTTTGTTTCATAATTTGATTGTAATGCTATATAAGCAGGTGTAATCAAGATTAAGATCTTTTAAAACGTTCCTAAGGTGTTTTAGAGTAAAGATAGGGTTTTTAAAATGCAATTTGAGGTTTTTCGGATTGGTAAGTCCATCAATATCTTGTAAATTCATTTTCATAGTAGTTCTGCTGTCGCTTTGTGTCGTTGATTTTTTTCGAGAGGGTTTTTTTGTTGTTAATAGATGTCTTAAATTTGAAAAAGTTCTACTAGCCTGTAGAAAGTTTAGTTTGAAGTCTAATAATAATGCATTTGGAATTTCTGAGATCTTTAACCAATTGAGGTACAGGTTCAACTAGTCGAAGGATACCTTTCGACTAGCCCAAGCTTTGGCTTGACTAGTTGAAGGGCAACCCTAACCAGCCCAAGCTCTGCCTTGACCAGCTTAAGGTTACGCAGACAGCACGCTGACTGTGTAAATTTGATGCAGTTTCCAGACTATTCCAAGTCGATGCGAAAGTAGGTTTCTTAACCTATAAATAGGAGTTCCTAGAGCCGTTCTAAAACATCCTAAGGCTTTCTAAAATATTCCAAAGAGTTTCTAGAAGGGGTTTTAGGGTTGTAAAGGGTGTAACAAGGGTGAGATTCAAGCTTATTTGAATCGGGTAAGTCTTTTCTCTTTGTAATTTATGCTTTCATGGTAGAATTCTATCGCTTCGTGTCATGGTTTTTTCCTGAAAGGATTTTCCACGTTAAGTCATTGTGCTCTCTTGTGTTTTCTTGGTGCTCTTGGATTATTATCATAGATCAATCTCTGTGTGATTTTGCAGCCCAATCCCCAACATTTTCTACGTAAATTATTTCATGTGTTTTATGTGTGCTTTGTCTGTATTTGAGTTTCTCTTGTTTAATTTGAATTTAGATTTGCTTTCGTAATTCCCCAACATTTATATCTTTGCATATGCATGTTTTGTCTTATTATCAAAACCTGAACATTGTATTCCTAAAATTTGTTATTTGTGTCTTCTTTAAACACATCCTGTTTTATCTCTTGTTCATACCTTCGGTATCTATTCTAATTTCCTTGCCTTTATTGGATCTCCCTTTCCCAATATCTTTTCTTCTGACAATGTGCCTTCTTCCCACTTTACTTCTTTCGTGCTAGTTTCTTCCAATGGGACTCTCTTAATATTAGCGAATTCAGAATTTGCAATCTCCAAACTTTGTTCATGCTCCTCTTACACCTAACTAATCTCATTCTATCTCAACAATATCCTCTTTACACTTGAAAGCCAATTGAACAACTTAGTCCTTTTAAGTATTAGTCAATACTTCTCCTTCAAGTATGGACTTTTCTTATTGCAGTTCATTCTCATCATACACCTTTGTCTTATAAAGAAGCTTCTTTTTTTTTTTTTTTAGGGGGGGGGGGGGGTTTGTTAGCTTGTCAGTACACACCCATGTTAGTACACACACTCCATGTTAGCCACCCCCACTAGGGATCGATACCAAGACCTCAAGTGTTGAAACGAGGTATCTCCACTCAGTCTGCCAATTGAGCTGTGGATATGGGTGTTATAAAGAAGCTTCAAGCTTCTATTCATTAACAAGCAATAAACCATGGTTGAAAGAACTTGCTGCAGTAGACAAGCCACATAATTGGGATTTTATTTCTCTTCCACTTGAGAAACATACCATTGGCTGTAAGTTGATATATAAATCAAAACCAAATCTGATGAAACAATTGAGCATCATAGAGCATGTCTAATCGAAAAAGGAAATAAGTTGGAATATGATATAAACTATGAAGAAACGTTTGCTCCTATAGCAAAAATGATCACTATCCATTTTGAAATCTCCATGGCTGCAATTCATAAATTTCATCTTTTCATATGGACATAAAAAATGCATTTCTCAATGGGTATCTTACTGAAGAGATTTATATAACCCTTCCTCTTAGGTCATCTCATCATTTTAAACAAGTTAGTCGTCTCTATTAAGCTTTATATGGTTTCAAACAAGCCCTGCAAGCTTCCTAATCCTACTATGTACCATTAAATTGTGTTTATTGTCTAGTCAATTAACCAATTTATCTCTGCCCCAACTACCACTCATAAGACTGATTTTTTGCATTCTTCAAAGCCTTCATGACATCTCTTCTACTACTCTTTTACTCTCATCTCAAAATTCATCGACTGTTTTTGCTTACACCAACTTTGATAGGGCTGGAGATATCATTGCTTGATGCTTCACCACTGGAAATTAACTTTTTCTTGCATACGTAGACATCTCATGGAAGTGAGAGAAACAACCCATGGTTTTTCACTTTGACAAAGCTGAACACAGAACCTTTGCACATTTTTTTTGATGTTGTTGGTTTCGATGGCTTTTGCAAGATGGGGAAATTTACATTCGAGAACCAACTCCTATCTATTGTGATAATTAGAGTGCCATGCAGTCATATATCTTATAATGATATTTTTTATAAGTGAACGAAACATATTGAAACTGATTCTCTTTGTTTATCATATCTTCATCAAAGAACTCTTCACTTATGTTCTTCTCTTTTGAACATTAAATCTCAAATCTATCCACCAATTTAAAGAACTTATTAGCAATCTTTCAATGCATCCACGGGAGATCTAGCCTTATACTTTTCCATATTTAGCCTCTTGTAGGTATATATCATTATTTGTACATAAAAAGAACATCTTACATATTCATTGCTGTGTTTTCTCAAAGAACTCATGATTCCAATTCAACTCATCTTCTCCTTCTATTCAAGCGTAGATGTCACCTTTCTTAATGTTAAGCTGGATGGATTAGGTTACCAAATAATCCTCAATCATCAGAACACAATCATGGGTGATGGATAAATCAACCTCACACCATGAGATAAAAGAGGAAGTTAAGAGACCTAATTGGATGGTTGAGATGCTATCAAATCAGGGTGTAGAGGCCCCTAATTTGGATGCATCAATCATTATGAATAAATTCCTAATGTGTTGGTCATGTATGGATAAATTTATTAAGATTGCGATATTGGTGACAATATCAGTGAGATTTCAAACCATTTTAGAGATCTATTAATACATCGACTACTTTTAATTATAATTATTAAACATTGAGTTAAGATAGGTCAAGTTTTCAAGGTGGCCGAATTTGGCTAATGTCCAGTCGATCGAGTCAAGTTTTTGGGTTTTTTAAATGGGTTAGACTGGTTTGATTTTTCCCTCTCTTTATTTTTTCCTCTCATAAGCATGGATGAATTAATTGCTGTCAATGGGCTGGATTAGGCCTAGCAAAATCAAAACAGGCCTTGGCCCCGATAGTTAAAAACCTGGGCTAAAGCCAACCTGCCCAGCCCATTCATGGCTCTACACAAATTACAAACTGACCAAAATACTTGCAGCGGTTTTCATAATTTAGGTGGACCAATCAACAGGTGCATGTGCATGATATGGCTAAGGAAGATTGTCAATGGGCTGGACCCGAGCAACACAAAAGCATGTAATGGCCTTGAGGGCCTGTTTGGCCGGACGGATCTCATGGGATTAGGAGGCATGGGATGGATTTTAAGGTAATGATGGTGGTGTAAGTGGATTGGTTTAAGATCCATGGGATTGCTATATCCTGGGACAAGTTTACCGAGTCTGTTTGGCATGCCCAGCATATTTTGGGATTTTACCTTTCAATCCCTTCCAATCCATCCAATCAAACCCACCCCAGGCACGATTGAATATGATTAGGAGGGATAGGATCAATTTTAAGGTAATGATGGTAATGTCAGTGGATTGATTTAAGATCCATGGGTTTGCTATATCCCGGGACAAGTTCATCGGGTCTGTTTGGCTCGTTTGGCTAATGCTGGGATTTTACCATCCCATCCCTCCTAATCCCATGGGATCCATCCCGCCAAACACGCCCTGAGTCACTTGAGTGCTGGACCAACCAATAGGTGCATATGCATGATAGAGCTAAGAAAAATAAAAAAGTTAAATAGGTTGATCCGACATGTCAAGCCTGACTAATTCAAAATCAGAGCCCAAGACAACTCCAGACCCAACCCATTGACAGGCCCAGCTCATTAATTTTATTTTTTATCTTTAATATTAGTGGTATATGAGCTTCTCTAAGCAAAGCATGTTGCAATAAAGCTCATGAAATTGCCACACATGTGCCAACATGGTACATGTGAGAAATGCAACACATCCATCAAGCTGGTCCAACCTCATACACGTTTTCCTGAAAATAAAGCTAGTATTCATCATGTTGGGCCCACCTGATCAGTGGACTAACCTGATTCTTGGTCTCTGATGGATGGATTGGATCTCAGACCTATCATGCTAGTGTATTTGGAATGTGGCCTAGGGCTGTCAATGGACCAGGCCTGGGTTAGTTTTGGCCCCGATCTTGGATTATTTGGGCTGGCCCTATTTAAAATTTTGATTTTGCTTGACCCAGGCCTGGTCCATTGACAGCCTTAAGTAGGCCGGAATTTATGAAACAAGTGGATAACTTAAGATGGCCATTTTTTTTTTCTTCTAAGCTGTCCACCTATTTAATGTGTCCCATTTGATGGGCGGCTTGATTTTTACGCCCAAACAAATGAATGGCTTCGACCTTGCACCCATGTGCCACACTTGAACATGTGGTGTAGCATGTGGATGGGCTGCCTTATACAATAAGCCTTTCTCTCTTGTTATATTCAAGCAATTAAATATTTTTAAGTGTAGAGCTGAAGGCCCATTTTTTATTAGTGACCCAAAAATGATATAATATATACCATGTATACGGGTTGTTCTGATTGGTATCTTTCTAGGTCTGGGTCCATTTGGGTTCGAATGTTTTTTGAGAGTGACTGGATTCAGATCCAATCTCATTTGATAAAATTAACTAGACATAACTCAATTTTACTGGATCTAAGATGGTGTACCTGACCTCATTGTGACAAATCTGGTTCTCGGCAATTTCGTGGCCCAGAAATTTCTATGGAGAATTTAAAAAATTGAGGATTTTCTTAGAATATTATCAGAAAAATCTGGCCAAAAATAAAAAAATTTAAAATACTAGTAAAATACATGTGCAAGAGGCACGTCCCACTTGATGAGGGACCCTATCTAATTCTATGACAGAGGTTTGCTAGAATACATCCTTACATATTACAATCCGAAGTATTTGGATTTCCAGCAGTCATCTTTCAATAGATTTTGGTCTTCTGCAAATAATCTTAACTGTTTACATAATGGGCCTTTCCTAGATTGGGGATAGCAAAAAAGTAACGACTTAAGGCCCGTTTGTATGCATGCTTAAAAGGAGCTTCTGGTAACAAATTATGTTTTGAGCCAAATCTAAGTTGGCATATTTAAAAATGCTTTCAAAAACTTATTTTAGTAAGCATTAAAAAAAAGAAAGCATGAAACCGATTTTTTGAGATAAATAAAGTCCTCTCATCTTTCGCACTCTTCCTTTAAAAGGGATTGCAAATAAAATCAAGCCAATACACCCATGAGCCATGTCTCATCCAACATTCATCAATCCTATGGTTAGAATAATTAATATGCTTCATTTACAATGGGACCCTCACTGGAGTTTTGAAAAGTTCCAACATCCACCAATCCTATAGTGAGAATAATTAATATGCTCCATTTATAATGAGACCCTTATTGGGGTTTTAAAAATTCCAAATATCTCAGAAATAGATATAAATATAGAAATTTGTCAAACTAACCATGTTCCTTAGTATACTAGAAAAAGCAGTGATGGTGTTCCTTAGGGCCCATTTGGACGGGTGGATTGGAAGGGATTGAATGATATTAGGGTGGAGGGCATGGATTTCAAGGTAATGATGTTGTCGGTGGATTGTCTTAAGATCCATGGGATTGCTATATTGAGTTTGTTTGTCATGCCCGGCCAATCCCAGGATTAAACCTTCGCATCCCTTCCAATCCCTCGAAACAAACACGTCCGAGGCAAATATGAACAGATTAGGGTGGATTGAATGGGATTTAAAGGTAATGACGGTGTTGTCAGTGGATTGTCTTAAGACTTATGGGATTGCTATTCCGGGATCAGATCACTCAGTCTGTTGGCACGCCCGGCCAATCCTAGAATTTAACTTCCAATCCCTTCCAATATCATCCAATCCCTTCCAATCCGCCCAGCCAAACGGGCCCTTAGTATACTAAAAAAAGCAGTGATGGTTAACCACCGCTGCTTTTGAACTAAAGATGGCTAATAAACGTGCACTTGTCATACACAGATGGGAATCACGTGCATGAAGCATAGCACAAAATGGTAGAGTTCTTATGATCTTATCCATCTAAATTGGACCACTGCTATTCTATTTTTAACCCTCCATTCAATGGCCTCCAATTGTATGGTTATAATAATCAGATGGATATGCTCCATTCACAAAGGGACACACAATCTGAGCCATCTAAATTGAAGTACATGAGTGACAAATTTCTGTCAATGAGCTATCCGGGGTGGTGAAGTTTCACTGTGTGCTTGGGTTTTCAAGCTGTACAAATGGGTCCAAGGTTAAGAAATCAAAACCATTGATCTGATGATATCCACCATGGATGGACCCTGCCCTGATAATCTCTTCCATTGTATCAGGTTTCCACCTCCCTATTGCATCTTAAATGATGATTTGAACCACTCACGTCCTGGAATATGAACATGGAACATTGGAAAGTATGTTTTAATGTCTCATATTCAAATCCAAAATTTAAAGGTCCAGATCATCAATTAATTATGATTGTAAGATCATAGCTTCTATTAGGCAGTAATGAAAACATGAACGGTTAAGATCAATCTAAGGATACAGTATGAGTTGGAAATCGTCTACTGTATAGTACCGTGATAGGGGAGTACTGAACCTATCATTACCCGCATTAGAAAGAGTCAAGTCTCTTCTCCCACGTTTATAGAATAAGCTTATCACAGAACTGTGATGTATGAATGGTATCTAATCCGTCCATCATGTGGGCCCTCTCATAATCCCTTTGTAACCCAAAACTAGAGATGATTCAAATCTCATGTGAGCCACACCATTTTATACCTAGGCTGGCTCTGAAATGAGCACCATATCCGCTACTCTCCACGTATTACTATACTCATTAGTAACGGTACTGCTGTGTACTCATCATTTAAGATATAAAGAGAAAATAAGAAACATAGTTTTTCTTAAAAAACAAAAAATACAGCCTAAAAGCATGCTATTTTGGATTAAAAAAGAAAAAATATATTTATTTAAGTTGTTTTTAATTCAGTGTGTGATTGAAAGCTAAAAACTGTCACAGTAAAATTGCAACACGAAGTAATTAAAATATAAACCGTCCAAATTATGGGCTCTATACTTAGATATAGAATGAACCAAAAGTGAAAAACAATGGATGGTCCAATTATGGGCTTTAGACTTAGACATAGAATGAACCAAATTTAGATTATTCACTGAATCTGCTTTCAGGTCTAGTACTCAATGACAGTGCTTTCCACAATATACCTGATTCTAATTTGAGATATTGTTTATCATTTGTATATATGATTTCTAAGCACCTGCATATCAAGCATCATATATAACTCGACTGTCAAATAACTCTCCATTTTATTGTAACTCTTGATTTGGTACATAAATTTTACCATTTTTTTGGTATATAAATTGCACATGGATCCTAGACGCTGGCACTTGTATCACAATTCATTTTACGCCTTAGGTGGGTGCATGGCTATTTTAAAATAAATAGTTAATAGATTTCATATCGACGGTCTACTATTTCAATAGATGGAATACACACACTTCATTTATTATTTATTTATAATTCAGTGCAGGAGGGATTTGGGTGTGAGTTGGGGAATACCTCCATTTATTAACCATGATGAAAAAATCCACAACATATTTCTTGCTTCTAACATCTATAGAGTGCACTCGGCTGTTGACACTTCACGGCTTATGGGAATGCTCCTCTTCTTCATATGTTGTTGGCACTTCATAACTTATATTTTTTCTTCTCATTTTGTCTTATAATATTGGGTATCCTCCATTGTTTTTAGTGTTCTAGTCTTACGTTGGAAAGGAAGTGAAATAAGAAAGTTTTTATATTAGATATCTTTACTTTTAGTTTGTGTTAGAAAGCCAGACTATGCCAAGGGAGCATCTTCACACACGCATGTACGAAGAGTGAGGTTGTGAATGCAGTGCAGTGATGTGGTGTGTCTTTCACTTGAGTCGTAACCACGATCATGGGCGTGCTGTGGCACAACATGTGACGTGTCAAGTGCATGCATGTGTGGGCAATGAGATGTCATGCATTGACACAATAATAAATAAGTTGTTATGCACAGGCATACCATTAATGCACCACCACACGTGCCTCGTGACCAATGACAATCTTCTAGCTCTTTTAAAAAAGGCTTATCGGTTTTTCATTTCATACACAAAACAACTATCTTCTTCTCCTCTCTATTCTAGTTTTTTTCTCTTTGCATTCTTTCCTCTAGGAAACCTAGAAAGAGAGTTCATTTGGTTGAAAACGTGCATGTACTTATTCAAGCCATCTATCATTTAAGAGAGTTGTTGTATTCTAGAAGCAGAGTTGTTAAATAAGACTTAGTGCTTTGAGGATCTTGGACTTAGAGCTTTGAGGATCTTCCACATGAGGGCAAATCTGTCTTGAAGACAATGACTGTAACATGCCTTAGCTTTCCAGATATTCTTTTATTATTTCTTGTCCATGATATTTCTATGTTTTGCTATAACTCTTTTATTAGAATCAATAATTTAAAGATAATTAATCTCTCAAAATCTCGACTTTTATGGCAACTATTTCTGAGAATCTTACAATCGAGATTTTTTATGGAATGAATTTTAGGAAATGGTAGTAGAAAATACAGTTCTATCTCATGACCCTTAAGCTGATTTACATTATCAAATATCCTGCCCCATTGCTTGACACTAATGAAACGACGACATCTTTTAAACAATCCGAATGGAAGAACAATGAATATATGTGCAGAAACTATATTCTTAATGCAATAATAAATGATAACTATGATATATATTGTTATCACTCGTCGCCCAAAGAACTACGGGACTACCTTGAAAAAAAATTTCAAAATGTAGGATGTTAGAAGTAAGAAATATGTTGTTTTCTCTATATTAATTTTAAGATAATGAATGATAAATTTGTAGTATATTAGGTGCATGATTTATAGAAGATTGCCCATGAAATCTCATCCAAATGTATGGTTATAAATAAGGCCTTCCAAACTACCATAAAATTTGAAAATTTTCTATCATCTCGAAAGGAATATAAGAACTTTCTTAAACATAAGAGAAAAAATATGAGCTTGGATGACCTCATCCTCCATACACGGATTGAGGGAGTGTTCACAACCCCAACTATAGGGTCGCGATGTAGTAATAATCTCGGTGAGACCGAGGTCGAATCCACAGGGATTGACTTGTACGTATCTTCTGAATTTAACTTTAATTAAAATTAGATGAAGAACTAAAACTAAATCTGAATAATTGAAGAGAGTAATTGTGATTTAAGTAATTAAAACTTGTAAATTTAAAGATGGGAACTAGGGTGCCAAGGATCCACTTATAGCAATTGAGATACTACATTGTTTAATTTAAGAGATCCAATTAGAATTAGAGTCCTATCCTCTCTAGTTAGAAGAAGAGACGATCAAATCTTTGAACTTCTCATTGATCTAACCTTAATGAAGGAGAATTGTGGTGAATTGGAAGGGATTTCATCACCCAACCATGCCCAGGAGACAATGACAAATAATGGGATTTACCAAATCCACAATGTCAAATAGAAAAGAAGATATTTAAAGCTATTGCAGATTTATTATAATTTGAGTCACAACAAACCATTAAAAACTAAAAATATTCCTTAGAATCAACTAGAATTCAATGAAGTTTAAACATAAACATGAATCAAAGTAAAGTAAACATCTCAATCATGCTACAAGCTTCATGTCTTAACCCTAGCTAAGAGATTTATCCAACCATAGACATGATTGAACTAAAGTCTCTTAAGAAAATCATAAAAACAACTAAAAATAACAAAGGAAGAAGAAGAAAAACTCTTGGCGGTGGCTCTCCACGCTTTTGCTCCATTCCTCCAACCCTAGATGATGCTTAGGAATGTCCTAGGGACTCCTATTTATAGTTATGCATCTCCTATTTATAGTTATGCATCCCTTTCTTACGCATCGACTTGAAATTTCTAGAAACTGCTTGCGAAAGGCTTCAATTTATGCAATCCGCATCGGTCCTGCAAAACAAGTCTACGCGATTTCAATAGCACCTAAGTTGATCTTGGTAGCACTGAAGTTGTATCTGAAATTTTTAGCATATGAAATTGTATGTGCAGAGTGCTTAGGTAGAAAAATGTGCTACTAAAGTTGCTACCAAAATTGACTTCGGTGGTATCGAATTAAGCTTAGGTAGCAATGAATTAAGCTATTTTCTTACTGGACTATTTTGTGTACTTTAGGTAGCTACTGAAGTTGGCTTAAGTAGCACCAAAATTGGCTATTTTTTTGCTGTTTTACTTGTGATCTTGTCAATCTTTTCTCCATCCTTTGTACTTGGTTCCTTGGATCTTTGGCATAAAAATTCTCCGTTCTTGGTCTCCTAAGATTCCTCTTTTGGTTTGGTGATTTTTGAGCATTAAATCCATGCTTTTAGCATCTTTTTCAACCCAAGCTCTTAAGTTCACCTCGCAACACAAACATAGTTAAAATAGAATATTAAGCATTATCATATTTATAAAACCAAGTAATAAATGTAGAATAATATGTAATATTTGACCCTCAACAGGGAGAGGTAGGAAATTATGATAGATATTTTTTAAAATCATAATTTGTAACAAAGGCCCATCTTATTAAGAGTAAGAGGAAATGTAAAAGAGATTGAAGGTTAGAATTACTAAAGAAAAAACACCTACATGTCCAAAAGAACAAAAAAATAGACAAACACAATAAAAGGAGTGAATGGTGCTTGCACGTGTAAAAATTAGTCACTTTAACAAGAATATCACTTTTCTCAAATGTGATAAGAATGACAAAACTCATGTACACATTGCCCAGGAATTTGTGAGGGTCATCACTAAATCATCGTTGCTTAGAATACAAATGAGTGGTGGATTGACTCGGGAGTAACTAAGCACTTATGTTACGATCGAAGCACAATTTTCTCATACGAGAAGGTATAGGATAAGAGGGACATTTACATAAAAAATTTGTTCAAAGCAAATTTCGTCAGCAAGGCAAGGGAAATGTGAGCTTGAAGCTTTCATTTAATAAGGTGTTGATGTTGGGGAATCATGGAAGTACGCAGAGACGAATCAAGCAAAGTACTCTAATCACACAACCAATTCCAAACACAAAATCTGAATTTTATATGGAAAAATCCTTTAGGATAAAAACCATCGCATAAAGTGACAAGTAATACACTATAAAAACAAAAATTATAAGAGAGAAATAACCAATTCGAACAAGCCTTGAATCTCCCTTATAAGCCCAAACTATGCCCTTAAAACCTTGAGAACAAATTAGAAAGCCTCAGAACTCCTCTACTGCTTCACAAATCCTAATTACGCTCGATATATACAATATCATATAGTATCACAA
This sequence comes from Magnolia kwangsiensis, assembly GCA_037074715.1. NCBI lineage: Eukaryota > Viridiplantae > Streptophyta > Magnoliopsida > Magnoliales > Magnoliaceae > Magnolia > Magnolia kwangsiensis. The sequence continues at coordinate 20,661,450 of CM073582.1, forward strand.
TCAAAATAGGAAACAAATCCCTCACTAATGCAATTTTGCGCGTGCTTGATAAGGTCTTTGATGGGTCTTCGATGGCATTGAACACCTTTGATGACATCGAGTAGAAACACCAAAACGTTCTAGCAACAAAACATGGATTTTCTGGACTTTTTCGATGGGACTTCGATGGCATTGACACCTGCTTGATGACACTTTGATGACATATACAGACCTTGTTGCTTATAGATTTAAGACATCAACAACAATCTCTACCATGTCTTTAATTTTTAATCTTCATAGCTCCTTATCCCCATTTCTACTTCTGCCTTGCATCATAACTCCACCATCGCTTCTCGTGCACACTCCATCCTCCATTTACACCTTCACAAAGTCTTGAGAAGCTGTACAAAACTTGAACTTCTCTATGGAAACTACCTTCGTAAGCATGTAAGCCGGATTCATGCTCGTGTGAATCTTCTCTATAGTCGCGCCTCATTCCTCAAGTACCTATCGGATAAAATGGGGATGCACATTGAGTGATAAACAAAATTTTTAGCTAAATTGATTACGCTTTTACTGTTACAATTGACCAGTATGACCTGCTACTTAAGCTCCAACTGATTTATCATCCCCCTTAACCAAACACCTTCCTTGAATGCTTCTGTCACCACCATATACTCAGCTTCGGTTGTGAAAAGAGCCACCATAAACTGAATCTTTGACATCCAACTGATCGCTCCACCCACTAGTACAAATGAGTAATCAGAAGTCAACCTTCTATTATCCACACTGCCCATATAATTGAAATTCACATAGCCTACTAACTTGACCCCTTATTTCTCAAATGATAAGACATAGTCATCTGTACCTTGAATGTATCGAAGTAGCCATTTCACTACCTCCCAGTGTTGCTTGCCGGGGTTAGACATATATCTGCTAACAACACTGTAAGTGTTATGGTTGAAAGCCCCTTATGTTGTCAAATTTGTGGTGCCAAAAACACTGCTTGTACTTTGTGAAATTACATGCATGTTCGAGACACAGTATGGATGAAGTGTGTATGGATGAAGCGAGTCACAGTATATGGATGTTGACTACATCAGTGAAGCACAATGCTCAACTCAAGATATGTCAAGCCACAATCTTGTTTTGTAAGATCGACTTTGAAAGACAAGACAAGTTTACAAGTCAAGACTCAAGAATGATCAACTGAATTCACAAGTTACAAGTCAAGATTCAAGCTTGCTTAATTGAAGCTTTTAAGGATAAGCTACATCAAGATTTTAAGCTTCACTTTCTTTAAAGGTTACATATCTTAAGGGTTCAATGTCCTTACTTCACTATTAAGGTATGTTTGACCTTAGGTTGACCTTTAGAGTAGGTCATTTTGGATACATAATGCAAATATTTTATATTTGAGAATTTGGTCTGTTCTAAGACTAGTCCTGGACCATGCTCGACTAGTCCTACCACTACTTCGACCTGTCTAAGATTTTCCTGGACCAGTCGTAAGTTTGTTGTAAAAATTCAGAATTTGTTATTAAGCTTCGACCAGTCCTGGGGTCTGCTCGACCAGTCGTATGAACAGTGTTGACTGCTCCTTCGACCAGTCATGAACCTACGACTCAAACTATAGAGTTGAATTTCGCTTGGCTTCGACTAGTCGTGAGCAAGCTACGACCAGTCGAAGGTGATCTACGACCAGTCGTAGACTACCTACGACCAGTCGTAGACTACCTACGACCAGTCGTGAAACTGCCTTATCTTATCGCGTTCAAATTTTCAAATATCCATTGGTCCTACGACCAGTCGTAGCGTCTACTAGACCAGTCGAAGATGCGATTCGCTCACTATAAATAGAACACAAATCTTAAAATATTTGATAGAACTTAAGTTATTTTAATCCAGCCTTTTGAGAGATAAGTTTGTGCTCCATTTAAGCTAAGTGTGCATATTTAATATTCTCTTTCTTTAACTTTTTAAATTAATTTTTTTTCTTGTATTTTAATCTGATCTGAAAAGAGGAAGTTTTATTTTCCTTTTCTGAAATCAAAATCAATTAAAGCTAGCATAATTGGTTTAATTTAAAACCTATTAGAACGTAAAACTATTATAAAGTGAGTATTGAACATTGAACTTTGACATTCGAACCTCTACTCCAACTTGGTTCTTCTAGGTTGCTACAACAAAGGAGATATTCAGGTATTTTACATTTTGTGTAATTTATTTTATTTGGTTTTCTTTTGAGATTTGCCAGAAAAATCTCATTCTGTTGGTTATCTAAGGAAGCCAGTAAAACTCAGAAGTGAGGTTTTTTTAATTATATAAGCCCACATAAAAAGACACAATTGTGAAGGTTTTAGGTGAACCTAAAAAATTTATATTGATAGTGAACGCTAATATCCACTGTGTGAGGATATTAGGAGTGGAGTAGCTGTGTGGCTGTTTATTAACAGTCGGTGTACACACAGGCGAACCACTATAATCCCTTGTGTTTTGTGGTTGTGTGGTTTATTTTTCTATCTTTAATTTTTCATTTATGGGATGTATATGTGGATGTGAATGTTGTAATATTTACATTTTAAGCTCAGTGGGGAATGTTGTAATAATTTAGATTTATATTCCTGTAATTTATTTCAATTCCTTGCTATTTATTTATTCCTCTTTGGTTTGAGTTTTTGATACAAATACCTTTCTAGAAATAAGGTTGTCCTACCATAAACTCTGGTTTTTGGTGTAAGGTTGTCCTTAGAATGACATTTGTATCAACCTCTTAAGATTTGAATTTTGAGTTTGCATTCTATTCCAGCATTGTGAATTGATTTCTTTATTTGGCTATTTATCTTTTGTTAATTCCGCTGTATTTATTTTAAATTTGGCATTATCCTATTTACCCCCCTCCCCTCTTTAGGACATATAGCTTGGTCGTTTCAAGTGGTATCAGAGCCTAATAGCTCGTTTTAATTTTTTTATTTGAATTTATTTTCTGAGCTAATCGATCTAATCTATATTTGAGATGTCAAATTTTGATAGCCTTTCAGTCACTAGGCCTCCACCTTTCGATGACACCAATTATGCCTATTGGAAAGATAGGATGAGGATCTTCCTCAAATCCATGGATGAAAGTGTGTGGCTAGCCACAGTGAATGAATGGATCTACCCTACCACTGAAGTAATCGGGATTGATGGTTCAAAATCTATGAGAATTACACCATATTTCTCTTGGACCACACTTCAGAAAAATAAGAGTGGTGCAAATGCTAAAGCACTAAATGCAATTACTTGTGCACTATCTCCGGATGAATTTAAAAGAATTATAACCTGTGATTCTGCAAAAAAAGCTTGGGATATATTGAAAATGACACACGAGGGTACTTTAATTGTCAAGAAATCTAAGATACAAATCCTCACAACTAAATTTGAGGAAATACGTATGGAAGAAAATGAAATGTTCATGGACTTGTATACCATATTGAATGACATTGTAAACTCTATGTGGGGTCTAAGTGATAAAATCTCTGAAAGTAAAATATGTGCTAAAATACTACGCTCACTTCCAGAATGGTTCAATTCTAAAGTAACCGCAATCCAGGAACTTCGTGATACGGAAAATATGAGGGTTAAGGAATTAGTTGGCTCATTACAAACTTATGAGTTAACTTTTAAAGCTCCAAAAGGTAAATCTATTACCTTAAAAACTTCTAAAAATAGTTTTCAAGAAAATGATTTAAACTCTGATTTAGAAAACTCTGAAGATGATATGGCCCTTTTGGCAAAAAAGTTTTATAAGATTTTTAAAAGTAAAAAAAAGGTTAATTTTCAAAAGGCAAATGATAAAAAGAAACCTAAACCTAAATCAAGAAAATCATTGAAAGACAGTCAGTGTTACGACTGCCATGAATATGAGCATTTGGCTAACAAGTGTTATAAAAAGGACAAACCCAAGAAGAAGGGTATGTTGGCTACTTGCGATAAGTCCTCTGATTCTGAAACCTCCTTTGAATAAAAAGATTCTGAAACCGAGTTGGGCAATGATATTAAGGCCATTATGACTCTAGCCAAATTCACTTTTTCAACTAATGATGACTCGATTAGTGAAGAAAATCTGAATAGTGAATGTGAAAATGAAGATGATCTTCAAGATGCTTATAATGCAATATACAAGGAAAGTTGTAAAATTCCTGTGAAATTAAAACTTTAAAAAGAGAAATTTTCTAAACTCAAAGATATTTATGAATATCTTGTTTTAGAAAAGTCTCACATTTTAGACTGTTTTGAAAAGATAAAATGCGATTTGGATTTTAAAACCTCCCAGATTGAAAATCTTAAATCTGAAAATGAACAACTAAAACATGAAGTCTCTTCTCTCTTGAGTTTAAAGAAAACCTGAAAATATGCACAAGGTGATCCTAAATTAGAAAAACTCTTATCAGGATCGAGAAATTGTGGCGATCGATCCAGTCTGGACTATGATAAGAGTGTTCCTCCTAAACCGAAGAATACTCCTCCCAAGTTTGTAAAGGGATATACCTTAAACTCAAAAGAGAAAGATCAAACGTTTTTTAAAAACTCTAAATCTTTTCAAAAACCTAAAAATCATGTCAACTATAAAAAGCAAAACCATAGTCCTTTGGCTGAAAAAATAGTTGATTTACTTAAGGAGCTTCTAAAGTCTAACTCACTAGGTCATACTTATAATTCTTACAAACGAAAGAAGACCAACTATCCACCTAAACCCAAAACGGTTATGAAATGGGTTCCAAAGGGTACCTCCTTGGTTGCCCACACAGCTTTCAAAGTTACAAGCCATTCAAAGTAGTACCTAGACAGTAGATGCTCAAGACATATGACTGGTAATAAAGGTTTATTCACCGATCTTAAAGATATAACTGATGGTTTAGTCACTTTTAATGATGACAACAACTGCAAGATTATGGGCCAAGGTACGATTCAACTTTATAACCTTTCTTTGTTCAAGAATGTCTTATATGTTGAAGGACTAAAATATAACTTGCTAAGCATATGTTAAATATGTGACAATACCATAACGTAAAGTTTTCCAATCAAAGTAGTGAGATTATAAACAACAAGGGTTCAGTAATACTAACTGGACGTAAGACGTTTGAAAATTACTATATTGTTATCGAATCCAGCTCATCTAATCAATCTTGTTACATGGTCCATACAGATGAGACTGATTTGTGGCACAAACGTCTTGGACATGTACACTGCCGAAATCTATATAGATTGAGCAAACGAGAACTTATAAGAGGTCTACCAAAACTACAAAAAATAGATAAAATATGTGGCAAATGCCGTATTGGCAAATAAATAAGGAACTCACACAAAAAGGTGAATTCCAATACCACATCAAGACCACTCGAGCTTCTCCATATGGATCTTATAGGACCTATCAGAACGGATAGTTAAGGTGGCAAAAGATATATCCTGGTAATTGTAGATGATTTTATCAGATATACTTGGGTAGTCTTCTTAAGGGACAAATCTGAAACCCTTGAAGAAGTAAGAAAAGTTTTCAAAAGGATTCAAACTAAAAGAGGTTCTCAAATCAATAAGATTCGTAGTGATCATGAATTCGAATTTGAGAATAGCGGTTTTGAGAAGTTCTGTAGCAATCAGGAAATATTACATGAATTCTCAGTGCCTAAAACTCCATAACAAAATGGTATAGTTGAAAGGAAAAATAAAGTGCTTCAAGAAATGACTAATGTCATGTTGAATAGCATGAAGCTCCCTAAGAATCTTTGGGCTGAAGCAGTCAATACAGCTTGCTATATCATTAATCGAGTTTACACTAGTAAAGGTAATAATCAAACGGCTTATGAAATGTAGTTTGATAAAAAGCTTATCGTCAAATACTTTCAAGTTTTTGGCAGCAAGTGCTATATTTTACGAGATCGTAAAAATCTGAAAAAGTTTGATACGAAGAGTAATGAAGGGATCTTTTTAGGATATTCTTTAAATAATCGAGCTTATAGGGTTCTGAACAAAAGGACCGGTGTGATTCAAGAGTCCACCAATGTGGTCATTGATGATCACTTAAACACACCAGTCTCAAGTCTAGATAATGATGAAGTTCTTGTAATTGATAAAACTGATACTTCATCTAATCAGATTAATTCTGAACTGAGAACTGTTAAAGATCATCCAACCACATATTCTTGAAAACTCTCTCACCGGTGTTCGTACCCGTAAACAACTTGAGGATATATATAATTATGTGTGTTTTACATTCCAGATAGAACCATCTAACGTAAAAGAAGCTCTTGTTGATGAAAACTGGATTGTTGCAATGCAAGAAGAACTTAATCAATTTGTGAGAAATGATGTTTGGTATCTCTCGTACCTAAATCTAAAGATAAACATATCATTGGAACCAAATGAATTTTTAAAAATAAGTCTGACAAACTTGGCAATATAATTAGAAACAAGGCTAGGCTAGTGATACAAGGTTACACCCAAATTGAAGGTATTGATTATGATGAAACCTTCACACCAGTAGCATGTCTTGAATCAATTAGACTTTTATATCCATTGCATGTTTTAAAAAGTTTAAGATTTACCAAATGGATGTGAAAAGTGTATTTTTAAATGGCGATTTACATAAGAAAGTCTATGTTAAACAACCGATGGGTTTTGAAAACCTCAAAAATGCTGATCATGTGTATCGCCTTAAAAAAGTACTTTACTGCTTAAAACAAGCTCCTAAGGCATGGTACGAGAAACTAACGAAGTTTCTATTAAACCATAATTTTCAAATGGGATGTGTTGATAAAACTTTGTTTATTAAAAAATATAATGATCACTTTTTAATAGTTCAAATTTATGTTGATGATATCATTTATTGATCTACCTATACCGACATGACTATTAAGTTTATAGATTTGATGAAATCTCAGTTTGAAATGAGCATGGTTGAAGAATTGAATTATTTCATTGGGTTGCAGGTAAAATAAAAACCTGATGGAATGTTCATTTCTCAATCTAAATATGCTATGAATTTGATTAAGAGATTTGGATTTGAGAATGGTAGGAATTTTGATACTCTTATGAGTACAACTTTGAAACTCTCAAAAAATTCTGCAAGTAAAAATGTGGATCCGAAATTATATCGGAGTATGATTGGTAGTTTACTATATATAACTGCTAGTAGACCCGATATTGCTATAAGTGTTGGTATTTGCGCTAGATATCAGTCTGATCCTAAAGAATCGCACATGACTGCTGTCAAGCAGATTATGCGGTATGTCGCAAGTACTGTTAATTTCGATCTTTGGTATCCACATGAGACTAGTGTTCAATTAGCTAGGTACTCGGATGCTGACTGAGCTGGCAATCTTAATGATAGAAAATATGGTGGTTACTTTTATATCGAAAACTGTTTAGTTTCTTAGTTTAGTAAGAAACAAAATTCTATATCACTTTCAACTGCTGAAGCTGAATATATCGCAGCTGATAATGCATGTACGCAGCCTGTTTGAATGAAATATATGCTAAGTGATTATGGAATTAAACAGGATTCTATGTTATTATATTGTGATAATTCCAGTGCCATAAATATTTTAAAAAATCTAATTCAGCATTCTCGTACTAAGCACATTGACATTAAATTTCATTATATTCGTGAATTAGTAGAAGAAAAGGTTATATCTTTGGAATATATCCCTACCGAGAATCAACGTGCTGACATTTTCACTAAACCGCTCGATAAAAGTATGTTTAACAAATTAAAATTTGATCTTGGCATGTGCATTGTAAAATGATTATTTATGCCTATTTGTATCATATTGTATATATTTGCTAGTTTAGATTTCAATTTTTGTGAAATATGCAGGAAATTAATTTTTTTGGTGGTGCTTGACCAGTCGAGGATTTCCTCGATCTGTCGTGATACGACCGGTCGAAGAAAGCCCACGACCAGTCATACATCGCGCTGATTGACTTATATTGGAAAAAATTTTATTTCTTCCTTATTCAACTTCCCTCTCTGACAAGCCGACGCCCGACCAGTCGAACCCACCTTCCAAATCCATCGAGGTTAGTGTTCCATTTGCTTATTTCTTATGGATTTGTGTTAATTTTGCTTCTATCTCTTTCTTGAAGTTGTTTATTTCTTGTTTTGTTGAGATTTGGAGTTTTTCTTTACCTAAATCTGATTTGAGAAAATCCATTTATCAATCCATTGCAACACTTTATTTCTTTCAATTCTTTATTACATATGACATCTAGAGGAAGAAAGATAACATCACGTGGTCTATCTTCTTTCAGATCTACTCCTATTACCAAGCGTCATATTTGATCCTCCGAAGATGATCCATCTTTTGTACGAGACATTAGATTGAGAAATGTTATTATAGAACGTCCTGTTGATGTAAATCATGTTGCTCCGTATGATACCCTTTCTATTTTTCAAACTGTAGGTTGGGATAACTCATTACATTGGGGTGGGCCAGCATACCGGTCCATTGCCCAGTCCATGTTCGCTTGCGTAAGTGATTTTTCAGTGAAAAATTTAACTTTTAAAATAACCACAAGAGAAGGACTATTTGACGTTGATCGTCATTTGATTTCAGCTCTTATGAAAATTCTTGTGAATAATGAGGGCATTTCCATCCATACCTTATCTGAAAAACCATCAGAAACTGAAAAACGTATGCTCACTAGAGCCTTACACAATTTGGACGTACAATGAATGCATAAAGGGAATGCGCTCCCCTTAAAATTTTTGTTACCCAAATACAGTGTTCTTCACAAGATTTTTGTATGTAAATTGTATCCTCGATCGGGTAATAAATCTGAATTGACATCCTTCGTTGTTCGTGTTCTTCATACTGTTGCCAGAGGTGTTCATGTTTATTTACCATTCTTGATTTGTCACTCCATTATTCAGTTTCAACTCCATCCAGGTCACAGTGACATCCATTTTTCTTATTTGATGTCTGTGTTGGTTAAACATATGTTAGTCGACATGCCTGTTAGAGAGGCTCCTATCCATCATCTGATATGTAACAATTCTAACCTTAATAAGATGAAATTGAATGTGCTTCCTGGCCAAGTGATGGTAATGGTGGTGCTGAAGTTGGAAATGAGGAAGAAGCTGATGATCTTCCTCTTGATGACATTAATATGGATGATCTTTTTGAAGAAATTGAGTTTGATTCTGCTAATGATCCTGATTATGAACCATTTGAGTATTTTGCGCTTCTGCGAGCACTTGAGGAGAAGGTAGAAAATATGAATGTTAAAATTAACAATATGAATATTGTCCATGATTTACAGTTCAAATATATGCGCAAATATCTTAGGTGCTTGAACAAGAGCATGCATCAACTTGATCCTTCCATCCCTGCTCCTTCATCTGACTCAGATTAGTTTTTTTTTTTTTGGACTATAATAACATTATTACTCTTCTGCTCTCTCTGTTTGTGAGATTGTTGCTATTTTTGCTTATCTCTCTTTATGGATTATATACATTATTTATCCTATTATCTCTTAACTCCTCTGCCATGTGTTCATTGCTTCATTTGTCCTATTGTGACAAAAAGGGGGAGAATGGATGTCTATGTTATGAGGACGGAGTTACATAATATATGTTACTCAGGGGGAGCAAGTGCAGAGGTGGACTATATGTTGATTTGATTTGCAGGTTCATACTATTATGAATGGGTGCAGGTTGATAATAACTGGTGTATGACTCTTTAACCAAATATTCTACTTTATGTAATATATTTTGAAAGTGTGTTTTATCACTAATTTGACAAAGGGGAAGACTGTAAGTGTTATAGTTGAAAGCCCCTTATGTTGTCAAATTTGTGGTGCCAAAAACACTGCTTGTACTTTGTGAAATTGCATACATGTTCAAGACACAGTATGAATGAAACATGTATGGATGAAGCGAGTCACAGTATATGAATGTTGACTACATCAGTGAAGCACAATGCTCAACTCAAGATATGTCAAGCCATGACATTGTCTCGCAAGATCGACTTCGAAAGACAAGATAAGTTTATAAGTCAAGACTCGAGAATGGTCAACTGAATTCACAAGTTATAAGTCAAGATTCAAGATTGCCTAATTGAATCTTTTAAGGACAAGCTACATCAAGATTTCAAGCTTCACTTTCTTTAAAGGTTACATATCTTAAGGGTTCAATGTCCTTACTTCACTATTAAGGTATGTTTAACCTTAGGTTGACCTTTAGAGTAGGTCATTTCGAATACATAATGCAAATGTTTTATATTTGAGAATTTGGCTTGTTCTAAGACTAGTCTTGGACCTTTCTAGCTTGATTAGTCCTATCACTGCTTCGACCTGTCTAAGATTTTTCTGGACCAGTTGTAAGTTTGTTGTAAAAATTCAAAATTCGTTGTTAAGCTTCAACCAGTCCTGAGGTCTGTTCGACCAGTCGTATGAACAGTGTCAACTGCTCCTTCGACCGGTCATGAACCTATGACTCAAACTACTACATTGAATTTCGCTTAGCTTCGACTAGTCGTAAGCAACCTATGACCAGTTGAAGGTGATATACGACCAGTCGTGAAATTGCCTTATCTTATCGCGCTCAAATTTTTAAATATCCGTTGGACGACCAATCGTAGCGTCTACTGGACCAGTCAAAGATGTGATTTTCTCACCTATAAATAGAGCACAAATCTCAGAATATTTGATAGAACTCAAGCTATTTTAATCCGGCCTTCCGAGAGATAAGTCTATGCTCCATTTAAGCTAAGTGTGCATATTTAATATTCTCTTTCTTTAGCTTTTTAAATTAATTTTGTTTCTTTTATTCCAATCTGATATGAAAAGAGGAAGTTTTATTTTTCTTTTCTGGAATCAAAATCAATTAAAGCTAGCCCAATTGGTTTAATTTAAAATCTATTAGAACCTAGAACCATTATAAAGTGAGTATAGGACATTGAACTTTAACATTCAAACCTTTACTCCGACTCGATTTTTTCGAGCTGCTACAACAAAGGAGAGATTCAGGTATTTTACATTTTGTGTAATTTACTTTATTTAGTTTTCTTTTGAGATTTTTCAGAAAAATCTCATTATGTTGGTTATCTAAGGAAGTCAGTAAAACTCAAAAGTGAAGTTTTTTTAATTGTGTAAGCCCACATAAAAAGACATAATTGTGAAGGTTTTAGGTGAACCTGAAAAACCTTTATTAATAGTGAACGCTAATATCCACTGTGTGAGGATATTAGGAATGGAGTAGCTGTGTAGTTGTTTATTAATAGTTGGTGTACACACAGGCGAACCACTATAATTCCTTGTGTTTTGTGGTGGTGTGGTTTATTTTCCTATCTTTGATTATTCATTTGTGGGATGTATATGTGGATGTGAATGTTGTAATATTTACATTTTAAGCTCAGTGGGGAATGTCGTAATAATTTAGATTTATATTCCTGCAATTTATTTCAGTTCTTTGCTATTTATTTATTCCTCTTCGGTTTGAGTATTTGATACAAAGACCTTTATAGAAATAAAGTTGTCCTACCATAAACTCTGGTTTTTGGTGTAAGGTTGTCCTTTGAATGACATTTGTATCAACCTCTCAAGACTTGAATTTTGAGGTTGCATTCTCTTCCAGTATTGTGAATTGATTTTTTTATTTGGCTATCTATCTTTTGTTAATTCTGCTGTATTTATTTTAAATTTGGCATTGTCCTATTCACCCCCCCTCCCCTCTAGGACATATAGCTTGGCCATTTCAAACACCCACTGCTCGTGAAATATTTAATCTTGTACAAATCATGACATACTTCAAGGTGTCAACTGCACTCGAATAAGGCACACGAGACATAACATGCTTTTCTTCATTTATTTTAAGATACTGTTAAGAAGATAGCTTGAAGTGAGCCACGTGAGGAACACTGGTCAGCTTTGCCTTATCCATCCTATACTTCGTCAATACCTTCTTAAGGTATTCTACCAGAGCTTATCATAGCCTTCTCCTTTTCTTATCTTTGTATATGTCGATGCCGATAACTCTCTTTGCAGCTCCTAGATATTTCATCTCGAATGTCCTTAATAACCGAGTGTTCAATAAATCGATCTCAAACATTTTGTAACTGGCGATAAGCATGTCATCAATATACAATACTAATATAATGAATTTTTCATCACTCGATGTCATATAATAGACATAATGATCATATTCACTCTTAGTAAACCTCTGACTCACAATGAAATAATCAAATTTCTTGTACTATTGATTAGGTGATTGTTTCAGGTTATACAAGCAGCTATTTAATATACAAACCTAGTTCTTTGCCTTTTGTGTTTTGAAACTTTTTGGATGCTTCATATAAATCTGTTTTTTCAATTCTCTATGCAGGAAGACAGTCTTTATATCCATTTGCTCCAGCTTGAGATCGTATTGGGTAACCAATGCCAATACAAATACGATATATAATTGCTTCACTACAGGTGCGAATATCTTAGTGAAGCTGATACCTTCTCTCTGAGCATATCCTTTCGCAAACTGTAGCCCACTTCAAGCCTATCACATCCTACGTATTACGCTAACAGATGAAGGTGTGGATTAGGTGAGTTTGGGGTAACATATTAATGGGTGAATCCCTGACCGTGGGGCCCACCTTGATGTACGTCCACATTGTCCATCCATTTCACTAGCTCATTTTAGGACACGGGCAAAGAAGAAGAAGAAGTAAACACATATCTTAGGCGAACCACACCACAAGAAACAATGGTCATTGAACCCCATTATAAAAAAACTTCATTAGGTCCAACATAATGTTTATTTTCCATCCAACCTATTGATAAGGTCACATAGACCTAGATCAAGGGAAAACACAAATATCAACTTAATCCAAAACTTTTATGGCCCACAAAGTTTTTAATGGCCAATCATTGTTGTTTGTGGTGTGGTCCACTTGAAATTTGTATCTACTTCATTTTTTAGGCCCATGCCCTAAAATAAGCCGAAAAAATAAATGGACGACATGAATATACAACACATACATCAAGGTGGGCCCACAGTCAAGGACTCACCCACCAAGTTATCCCGAAGCCACCTAATTTACACCCTTCATGTTGGCTCTTGTGATTGCATGTAGATGGTTAAGGCTCCAAATGCTTGTAGGTTAGAAGGGGTTTGCTGTAATAAATTTTGATTTATTACAGTTTAGTCATAGGATATGATGCTTTTTCAATGATCCATACCATTTATTTATGTGATGGCCCCATTGTTGATGAGGATACTCGAAGAGCTTTACTAAGCCCACACACATGTACAAGTCAACCAGACATGGCAATGATCCATGCCATTTATTTATGTGATGGCCCCATTGTGGATGAGGATACTTGAAGAGCTTTACTAAGTCCATACACATGTACCGGCTAGACATGAGACATATCCAAGTCATCCATTAAGTGGACCTCACAACCTGGATGTTATTGTACAAAGATAAAGTGGTACATTTAATAAGTGTCCAATGATATTGGGGGTCATTTGGATGGGAGAAAATGAAGGTAAATTGGAGGAATTCGAAATAAATAGAGGTAAATGGCTCCGAGGTGTGTTTGAATGAGAGTAAATGTATAAAAATAAAATGACTTGAGAGTAAATAGGCTTATAAATGAAATTGTCCCCAAGGAGAGATTTAAAAGTAAATGGAAGTGAAATGCCTTTATTAGCGCCCTTGGAAAGTCGTAGGAGTAAACAAAGGTATCGCTACACACATGCATCGTACACGTGTCATGCTGATGATACACATGTCCACCATACACGTGGCATGCTCATGATGCTTCAAAACAATCTAATTATTAGATACATCACTAAAATTACATCAATAGAATAATCTAACTTGTCCAAAGGTTGGCCATCTAAATAGACGATTAAAAAACATTGGCAAGTTGCTTGTTTGTGATCCTTACATTTTTAACCCACCCGAGGCTAAAAAAATTCTCCCTTGTTTTGCTAAAGTATGTTATATTTCAATGAGCTTATTACAATCATTCTGTTAAATATTATATATGTACATTAATTTGAGATATTAAAGCTAATTTGGAAGATCGCATATGTTCCCGTGAATATATTGAATAAAGTTTAATTATAATCAAATTCCTCCCATTTAGCTCCTATCCAAATAAAATATTTGGATTTCTAATACATTTCATTTACTCCCATCCAAACAGCCTCTTCTCATTGGATGATTTACTCCAATTACATTTCCCATTTACCTTTATTTACAGGCTCTTAAACAGCCCAAGTTAATATGGGTTATAAAACTTTAGGTGATTTTTTCACAATCATACATTTATTTGGTTAATTTTGGCTCACTTGGCTGGTATACCTAACATATTCTTAGAATAGCGAAATTTTCATTGCCTTATCCTTCCTCTTCCAACAGACACATGTGGTGACATATTCATTACCTGACTTATTCAGGTGTATGGGCTTAGCAAAGCTCTGAGTATGTATATTACAAAACCTCTTCTCATCGAAGGGGGGCAATAAGCCTGATGAGCCCTTTGAAGCTGTGACTAGGGTTAGACCTACTAGCTAGGCACGTGGTCTGAGCTTAGACTTTCATGCTGACCCAATCAATTTTTGGATTAGGCTTGGGCTTAAGCCATTTTATCATGAAGCTGTGACTAGGGTTAGACCTACTAGATAGGCATCTGGTCTAAGCTTAGACTTTCATGCTAACCCAATCAATTTTTGGGCCAGGCTTGGGCTCAAGTCATTCTAGCATGAAGCTGTGACTAGGGTTAGACTTACTAGCTAGGCACGTGGTTTGAGCTTAGACTTTCATGCTGACCCAATCCATTTTTGGCCAGGCTTGGGCTCAAGTCATTTTAGCATGAAGCTGTGACTAGGGTTAGACCCACTAGCTAGGCACGCGGTATGAGCTTAATTATACTTTCATGCTGACCCAATTAATTTTTGGGTTAGGCTTGGCTCAAGTCATTTTAGCATGAAGCTGTGACTAGGGTTATACCTACTAGCTAGGCACGTGGTATGAGCTTAAACTTTCACGGAGACCAATTAACTTTTGGGCTAGGCTTGAGCTCAAGTCATTTTAGCATGAAGCAGTGACTAGGGTTATACCTGCTAGCTAGGCACGTGGTATGAGCTTTGACTTTCATGCTGACCCAATCAATTTTTGGGCCGGGCTTTGGCTCAAGTCATTTTATCTCGACCTACACGCTCTTATATCCTATAGATATATCATTCTAATCCGTTTATCTTGGATGTGGACAGTTGATAATTTCATTACTCTGAAATATTTATATATTTCATTTGTGGCCCTCTTAATAAATGAATATATATTAAAAATAAAAAGGAAAAATTACGATTTTTTATCAATTTTGGACCGGGTTGTCAGGCCTAGGCCCACCCATTCCCACCCCTATCCGTACCCAATGTTTGCTATAGACGTGATACATCGGTATCATAGCGGTTGAATCCGGATCATGTTTGGTGATCCAAACCGTTGATTTAATGCGATACTACATATAAATGGGGTCGACTTAGAATTTTTCAAGATTATACATCACAGACTCTCAAGTCAAAAGCCGACGGAGCAACAGACAAAGATGTCGTTCACATTCAAAGGAAATGAGTTAAATAATCAAACTATTTAAATATTCCAACCTATTTGTTATTCCCCAGCTGGACGCGGATTAGGTACTACCCCAGCCTGCTTTCATGGGTCCACAGTAATGTATGAATTTATCCACACCGTCCATCTATTTTTTCATATTATTTTAGTTATAAACCCAAAAATGAGGCAGATCTAAGGCTGAAGTGGATCACACCATAGGAAACGTCAGTGATAATGATGTCTACCGTTGAAACCTTCATGGGACCTACCGTGATGTTTATGTGCCATCCAAGCTGTTCATAAGGAAGGCAAAATACACATAGAAATTTCCGACTATACGACACATTTATGCCCATTCCTACGAAGCCCACCTCATTTTACTTTCCAAGAATAAGCCCTAGATGCCCGGACGCCTTCCAAAAGGTCGAAAAGGCCCCCGGCTGTCTCCTTCAAGCGGATCGGCTGGTGCTCGAGGACGAGCGCTGGCGCTCTTCGAACTCCAAGTTGTACGATCGGTTCAAAGGAGACCAACGTCACATGGGCCCAACAGTTATGTATTTATTATATACATAACGTTCATCCATATTTTGAAATTATTTCGGAGCATTATCTAAAAGGAAAAATCATACCCAAAGACCAACTGGACCGCAACACAGAGCAGTAAAAAATTAATTTTCACCGTTGAAACTTCTATAGGGCCCACCATAACATTTATTTTTCATACAATTCATTCATGATGTCACAAAGACCGAAATGTAGAGGAAAAACAAATTTCGTAATAATCTATAACTTCCGTGACCCCTGGAAGGATTTCATTGGTACACGTTCAATTCCCCGCACCTTTTACAGTGTGGTCAACCTGATAGTTAGATCTGTCTTATTTTCCATCCCAAGCCTTAATATGAGCTCGCCAAATGGATGGAAGGTTTAGATATAACACAAACCTCATCATGAAGCCCACAAAAATATTAATAAAAAAACCACCGCAGCAGCAGTCTGGAAATGACGGTGAAGTGAAGTGAATTTACCGTGAGGTGCTCCGAATTAACCATGAATGAACACGGAATCGCCGGGAATGACTGTGAAATGCATGGAAATGACGGTGAAGTGAAGCGAAATGATCGCGAAGTGCATGGAAATGGCCGTGAAGTGAGGTGAATTGACCGTGAAGTGCGTTGAATTGACAGGGAATGAACACGAAATTGGCGGGAATGACCGTGAAATGTATGGAAATGACGGTGAAGTGAAATGACCACAAAGTGCGTGGAAATGGCCGTGAAGTGAAGTGGGTCGAATTGACCATGAATCAACATAGAATCGGCGGGAATGATCGTGAAATGCATGCAAATGACAGTGAAGTGAACAGAAATGACCGCGAAGTGCGTGGAAATGGCTGTGAAGTGAAGTGATTTAACCGTGAAGTGCGTCGAATTGACCGTGAATGAACACGAAATCGCAGGGATTAACCGTGAAATGCATGGAAATGACGGTGAAGTGCAGTAAAATGACCGCGAAGTGTGTGGAAATGGTCGTGAAGTGAAGTGAATTGACCGTGAAGTGCGTCAAATTGACCGTGAATCAACACATAATCGTCGAGAATGACCATGAAATGCATGGAAATGATGGTAAAGTGAAGAGAATTGACCGCGAACTGCGTGGAAATGGCCATGAAGTGAAATGAATTGACCGTGAAGTGCGTCGAATTGACTGTGAATGAACATGGAATCGCCGGGAATGACTGTGAAATACATGGATATGACGATGAAGTGAAGTGAAATGACTGCGGAGTGCGTAGAAATGGCCGTGAAGTGAAGTGAATTGACTGTGAAGTGCGTCAAATTGACCGTGAATCAACACGAAATCGGCGGGAATGACCTTGAAATGCATGGAAATGACGGTGAAGTAAAGTGAATTTACCACAAAGTGCATGGAAATGGACGTGAAGTGAAGTGAATTGACCGTGAAGTGCGTCAAAATGACCGTGAAAGAACACGAAATCACCGGGAATGACCGTGAAATGCATGGAAATGACGGTGAAGTAAAGTGAATTTACCACAAAGTGCATGGAAATGGACGTGAAGTGAAGTGAATTGACCGTGAAGTGCGTCGAAATGACCGTGAAAGAACACGGAATCACCGGGAATGACCGTGAAATGCATGGAAATGAAGTTGAAGTGAAGTGAAATGACAGCGAAGTGCGTGGAAATGGCGGTGAAGTGAAGTGAATTGACAGTGAAGTGCGTCGAATTGATCGTAAATGAGCATAGAATCATCGAGAATGACCGTGAAATGCATGAAAATGACGGTGAAGTGAAGTGAAATGATGGCGGAGTGCGTGGAAATGGCTATGAAGTGAAGTGAATTGCCGTGAAGTGCGTCGAATTAACCATGAATCAACAAAGAATCGCCGGAAATGACCCTAAAATGCATGGAAATGACGATGAAGTGAAGTGAATTGACCGCGAAGTGCGTGGAAATGGTCGTGAAGTGAAGTGAATTGACTGTGAAGTGCGTCGAATTGACAGTTAATCAACACGGTATCGCCGGGAATGACCATGAAATGCATGAAAATGACGGTGTAGTGAAGTGAAATGACCGCGAAGTGCGTGTAATTAGCCGTGAAGTGAAGTGAATTGACTGTGAAGTGCGTCGAATTTACCGTGAATCAACACGGAATCGTCGGGAATGACCGTGAAATGCATGGAAATGACGGTGAAGTGAAGTGAATTGACTGCAAAGTGCATGGAAATAGCCGTGAAGTGAAGTGAATTGACAGTAAAGTGCGTCGAATTGACCGAGAATCAACACGAAATCGCCGAGAATGAACATGAAAAGCATAGAAATGATGGTGAAGTGAAGTGAACTGACCGCGAACTACGTGGAAATGGCTGTGAATTGAAGTGAATTGACCGTAAAGTGTGTCGAATTGACTGTGAATGAACACGGAATCGGCGGGAATGACTGTGAAGTACATGTAAATGACGGTGAAGTGAAGTGAAATGACTTCGAAGTGCGTGGAAATGGCCGTGAAGTGAAGTGAATTGACCATAAAGTGTGTCGAATTGACCGTGAATGAACAGGGAATCGGTGGGAATGACCGTGAAATGCATGTAAATGATGGTGAAGTGAAGTGAAATGACTTCGAAGTCCGTGGAAATGGCTGTGAAGTGAAGTGAATTAACCGTAAAGTGCGTCGAATTGACCTTGAATCAACACGGAATCGCCAGGAATGACCATGAAATGCATGAAAATGATGATAAAGTAAAGTGAATTGACCACGAAGTGCGTGGAAATGTCTGTGAAGTGAAGTGAATTGACCATGAAGTGCATCGAATTGACCGTGAATGAACACGGAATCACCGGGAATGATTGTAAAATGCATGGAAATGACGGTGAAGTGAAGTCAAATGATCACGAAGTGCGTGGAAATGGCCGTGAAGTGAAGTGAATTGACCGTGAAGTGCGTTGAATTGACTGTGAATGAACATGGAATCGCCGGGAATGACTGTGAAATACATGGATATGACGATGAAGTGAAGTGAAATGACCCCGAAGTGTGTGGAAATGGCAGGGAAGTGAAGTGATTTGACCTTGAAGTGCATCGAATTGACCGTGAATGAACACAAAATCACCGAGAATGACTGTGAAATGCATGGAAATGACAGTGAAGTAAAGTGAATTGACCGCGAAGTGCATGGAAATGGCCGTGAAGTGAAGTGAATTGACCGTGAAGTCCGTCGAATTGACCGTGAATGAATATAGAATCGCCGAGAATGACCGTGAAATGCATGGAAATGACGGTGAAGTGAAGTGAATTGACCGCGAAGTGCGTGGAAATGGCCGTGAAGTGAAGTGAAATGACCGTGAAGTGCGTCGAATTGACCGTGAATGAACACAGAATCTGCGGGAATGACCGTGAAATGCTTGGAAATGACGGAGAAGTGAAGTGAACTGACCGTGAAGTGCATGGAAATGGCCGTGAATGAAGTGAATTGACCGTGAAGTGCGTCGAATTGACCATGAATGAACATGAAATCGCTGGGAATGACCGTGAAATGCATGGAAATGATGGTGTAGTGAAGTGAAATAACCGCGAAGTGTGTGGAAATGGCCGTGAAGTGAAGTCAATTGTCGCTGGGAATGATCGTCAAATGCATGGAAATGACGGTGAAGTTAAGTGAATTGATCGCGAAGTGCATGGAAATGGCCGTGAAGTGAAATGAATTGACTGTGAAGTGCGTCGAATTGACCATGAATCAACTTGGAATCGCAGGGAAGGACCGTGAGATGCATGGAAATGATGGTGAAGTGAAGTGAAATGACTGCGAAGTGCATGGTAATGGCCGTGAAGTGAAATGAATTGACCGTGAAGTGCGTTAAATTGACCGTGAATCAACACGGAATCGCAGGGAATGACCGTGAAATGCATGGAAATGATGGTGAAGTAAAGTGAATTGACAACGAAGTGCATGGAAATGGCCGTTAAGTGAAGTGAATTAATCGTGAAGTGTGTCGAATTATCGTGAATGAACACGGAATCACTGGGAATGATCGTGAAATGCCTGGAAATGACGGTGAAGTGAAGTAAAATGACCGCAAAGTGCATGGAAATGGTCGTGAAGTGAAGTGAATTGACCGTGAAGTGCGTCGAATTGGCCGTGAATGAACACGGAATCGCCGGGAATGATCGTGAAATTCATGAAAATGACGGCGAAGTGAAGTGAAAGGACCGCAAAGTGCGTGGAAATGGCCGTGAAGTGAAGTGAATTGACTATGAAGTGCTTCGAATTGACCGTGAATCAACACGGAATCGCCGGGAATGACCATGAAATTCATGGAAATGACGGTGAAGTGAAGTGAACTGACAGCGAACTACGTGGAAATGGCCGTAAAGTGAAGTGAATTGACCGTAAAGTGTGTCGAATTGACCGTGAATGAACACGGAATCGCCATGAATGACCGAGAAATGCTTGGAAATGACGATGAAGTGAAGTGAAATGACTGTGAAGTGCGTGGAAATGGCTGTGAAGTGAAGTGAATTGACCGTGAAGTGCGTCGAATTGACCGTAAATGAACATGGAATCGCCAGGAATGACCTTGAAATGCATGAAAATGACGGTTTGGTGAAGAGAAATGACTGCGAAGTGCGTGGAATTGGCCGTGAAGTGAAGTGAATTGACCGTGAAGTGCGTCGAATTGACCGTGAATGAACACAGAATCGCCGGGAATGAGCGCGAAATGCATGGAAATGACGGTGAAGTGAAGTGAAATGACCGCAAAGTGCGTGGAAATGGCCTTTAAGTGAAGTGAATTGACCGTGAAGTGCGTCGAATTGACCGTGAATCAACACGGAATCACCGCAAATGAAAATGAAATGCATTGAAATGATGGTGAAGTGAAGTGAAATGACCGCGAAGTGCGTTGAAATGGCCATGAAGTGAAGTTACTTGACCCTGAAGTGCGTCGAATTGACCGTGAATCCACATGGAATCGTCGGGAATGACAACGAAATGTATGGAAATGACGGTGAAGTGAAGTGAATTTACCGCGATGTGCATGGAAATGACCATGAAGTGAAGTGTGTTGACCGTGAAGTGCGTCGAATTGACCGTGAATGAACACGGAATCGTCGGGAATGACTGTGAAATGCATGGAAATGACGGTGAAGTGAAGTTAATTGACCGCGAATTACGTGGAAATGGTCGTGAAGTGAATTGACCGTGAAGTGCGTTGAATTGACCGTGAATGAACACAAAATTGATGGGAATGATCGTGAAATGCATGGAAATGACGGTGAAGTGAAGCGAAATGACCGCGAAGTGCGTGGAAATGGCCGTGAAGTAAAGTGAATTGACCGTGAAGTGCGTCGAATTGACCGTGAATGAACATGGAATCGCTGGGAAGGACCGTGAAATGCATGGAAATGACGGTGAAGTTAAGTAAATTGACCGCAAAGTGCGTGGAAATGGCCGTGAAGTGAAGTGAATTGACCGTGGAGTGCGTCGAATTAACCGTGAATGAACATGGAATCGCTGGGAATGACCGTGAAATGCATGGAAATGATGGTGAAGTGAAGTGAAATGACTGCGTAGTGTGTGGAAGTGGTCGTGAAGTGAAGTGAATTAACCGTGAAGTGCGTCGAATAGACTGTGAATGAACACGGAATCGCCGGGAATGACCGTGAAATGCATGGAAATGACGGTGAAGTGAAGTGAGATGACCGCGAAGTGCGTGGAAATGGCCGTGAAGTGAAGCGAATTGACCATGAAGTGCATTGAATTGAACATGAATCAACACGGATTCACAGGGAATGAACATGAAATGCATGGAAATGACGGTGAAGTGAAGTGAATTGACCAGGAAGTGCGTGGAAATAGCCGTGAAGTGAAGTGAATTGATGGTGAAGTGCGTCGAATTGACCGTGAATCAACTTAGAATCGTCGAGAATGACCGTGAAATGCATGTAAATGACGGTGAAGTAAAGTAAAATGACCGTGAAGTGCATGGTAATGCCCGTGAAGTGAAGTGAATTGACCATGAAGTGCATTGAATTGACCGTGAATGAACATGGAATGGTCGGGAATGACCGTGAAATACATGGAAATGACAGTGAAGTGAAGTGACGCAAAGTGCGTGGAAATGGCCGTGAAGTGAATTGACCGGAAAGTTTGTCGATTTGATCGTGAATGAACACGGAATCGCCGGGAATGACCGTGAAATGCATGGAAATGACGGTGAAGTGAAGTGAAATGACAACGAAGTGCGTGGAAATGGACGTGATGTGAAGTGAGTCGAATTGACCGTGAATCAACACGGAATCGTCGGGAATGACCGTGAAATGCATGGAAATGACGGTGAAGTGAAGTTAAATGACCCCGAAGTGCGCGAAAATGGCCGTGAAGTGAAGTGAATTGACCGTGAACTGCGTCGAATTGACCATGAATGAACACGGAATCACCGGGAATGACCTCGAAATGCACGGAAATGATGTTGAAGTGAAGTGAAATGACCGCAAAGTGCGTGGAAATGGCCGTGAAGTGAAGTAAATTGACCGTGAAGTGCGTCGAATTGATAGTGAATGAACACGAAATCGCTGGGAATGACCATGAAATGCATGGAAATGATGGTGAAGTGAAGTGAAATGACTGCTAAGTGCATGAAAATGGCCGTGAAGTGAAGTGAATTGACCGTGAAGTGCGTTGAATTGATCGTGAATCAACACAGAATCGTCGGGAATGACCATGAAATGCATGGAAATGACGATGAAGTGAAGTGAAATGACAACAATGTGCATGGAAATGGCCATGAAGTGAAGTGAATTGACCGTGAATCAACACGGAATAGTCGGGAATGACAGTTTAATGCATGGAAATGATGGTGAGGTGAAGTGAAATGATTGCGAAGTGCCTGGAAATGGCTGTGAAGTGAAGTGAATAGACCGTGAAGTGAGTCAAATTGACCGTGAATCAACACGAAATCGCCGGGAATGACCGTGAATGTATGGAAATGACGGTGAAGTGAAGTCAATTGACCCCGAAGTGCGTGGAAATGGCCGTGAAGTGAAGTGAATTGACCGTGAAGTGATTCAAATTGACCGTGAATGAACACAGAATCGCCGGGAATGACCGTGAAATGCATGGAAATGACAGTGAATTCAAGCGAATTAACCGCGAAGTGCATGAAAATGGCCATGAAGTGAAGTGAATTGACCATGAAGTGTGTCGAATTGACCGTGAATGAACACGGAATCATTGGGAATGACCGTGAATTGCATGGAAATGACGATGAAGTGAAGTGAAATGACCGCGAAGTGCGTGGAAATGGCAATGAAGTGAAGTGAATTGTCACCGGGAATGACCGTGAAATGCATGAAAATGACGGTGAAGTTATGTGAATTGATTGCGATGTGCGTGGAAATGGCCGTGAAGTGAAGTGAATTGACCTTGAAGTGAGTCGAATTGACTGTGAATCAACACGGAATCGCCGGGAATGACCGTGAAATGCATGGAAATGATGGTGAAGTGAAGTGAATTGACCGAGAAGTGCGTGGAAATGGTCGTGAAGTGAAGTGAATTGACTGTGAAGTGCGTTGAATTAACCGTGAATGAACACAGAATCGCCGGTAATGACCGTGAAATGCATGGAAATGATGGTGAAGTGAAGTGAAATGACCGCGAAGTGCATGAAAATGGTCATGAAGTGAAGTGAATTGACCGTGAAGTGCGTCTAATTGACCGTGAATGAACATGGAATCGCCGTGAATGAACGTGAAATGCATGGAAATGACGGTGAAGTGAAGTGAAATGACCGCGAAGTGCGTGAAAATGGCCATGAAGTGAAGTGAATTGATCGTGAAGTGAGTCGAATTAACCGTGAATGAACATGGAATCGCCGGTAATGACCATGAAATGCATGGAAATGATGGTGAAGTTAAGTGAAATGATCGCGAAGTGCGTGGAAATCGTCGTGAAGTGAAGTGAATTGACCGTGAAGTGCGTCGAATTGACTGTGAATGAACATGGAATCTCCGGGAATGAACTTGAAATGCATAGAAATGACGGGGAAGTGAAGTGAAATGACCACGAAGTGTGTGGAAATGGCCATGAAGTGAAGTGAATTGACCGTGAAGTGTGTCGAATTGACTGTGAATCAACACAGAATCACCGAGAATGACCATGAAATGCATGGAAATGACAGAGAAGTGAAGTGAATTGACCTCGATGTGCGTGGAAATGGCCGTGAAGTGAAGTGAATTGACCATGAAGTGCGTCGAATTAATCGTGAATCAACACGGAATTGCCGGAAATGACTGTGAAATGCATAGAAATGACAGTGAAGTGTAGTGAATTGACCGCGAAGTGGGTGGAAATGGCCGTAAAGTGATGTGAATTGACCATGAAGTGCATTGAATTGACCGTTAATCAACACGGAATCACCGAGAATGACCATGAAATGCATTGAAATGACGGTGAAGTTAAGTGAATTGATCGCGAATTGCGTGGAAATGGCTGTGAAGTGAAGTGAATTAACCATGAAGTGCGTCAAATTGACCGTAAATCAACACGGAATTGCCAGGAATGATCGTGAAATGCATGGAAATGACGGTGAAGTGAAGTGAAATGACAGCGAAGTGTGTTGAAATGGCCGTGAAGTGAAGTTAATTGATCGTGAAGTGTGTCGAACTAAAGGTGAATGAACACAGAATCGCTGGGAATAACCGTGAAATGCATGGAAATGACGGTGAAGTGAAGTGAAATGACCACGAAGTGCTTGGAAATGGCCGTGAAGTGAAGTAAATTGTCGCCGTGAATGACCGTGAAATGCATGGAAATGACGGTAAAGTTAAGTGAAATGACCGTGAAGTGCGTGGAAATAGCCGTGAAGTGAAGTGAATTGACCGTGAAGTGCGTCGAATTGACCGTGAATCACATGGAATCACGGGAATGACCGTGAAATGCATGGAAATGATGCTGAAGTGATGTGAATTGACCACGAAGTACGTGGAAATGGCCTTGAAGTGAAGTGAATTGACCGTGAAGTGCGTCGAATTGACTGTGAATCAACACGGAATCACCACCAATGACTGTGAAATGCACGGAAATGATGGTGAAGTGAAGTGAAATAACCGCGAAGTACGTGAAAATGGTCGTGAAGTGAAGTGAATTGACCGCAAAGTGAATTTTTAACCATTGACCTAATGGAATCTTAGAAAATTATTATCTTGGTTGGCTAAATTAGCTTCTCCTACTCCAAAATCATATATGGTATAGTTAAGTAAACATTCAAATTTAGGAGATATGCTTGTTAAATAAATAGACAAAGAAATGAATTAAGAGATAGAAAAATATTTTTATATACTTATATATGCATATTTATAAAAAAGTTCTCCCAATTAAAAGAAAATAATAATAAAATCTGCCAGACTGCCGGTAGCCGGCAGTAGTGCCGTCGCAGTCCGTAGTTTTTTTTTTTCCTGTATTAATTTTGTGGGTTCCATCATGAGGTCTGTGTTATATCTAAACCATTCATCTATTTAGCGAGCTCATATTAAGACTTGGGATGAAAAAATAAGATAGATCTAATTATCAAGTGGACCACACTGTAAAAGGCAGTTGGGAATTGAACGTACTCCGTTGAAACCCTTTCAGGGGTCACGGAAGTTTTGGATCATTGCAAAATTTGTTTTTCCTCTTCATCCATGTCTCCGTGACCTTATGAATAGATTGGATGAAAAATAAATGTTATGGTGGGCCCTATAAAAGTTTCAACGGTAAAAATCAATTTTCCACTGTTCTGTGGTGTGGTCCAGTTGATCTTTGGATATGATTTTTCCTTTTGGATAATGCTAGGAAATGATATCAAAATATGGATGAACGTTGTGGATATAATAAATACATGTTGGGCCCATGTAACGTTGGTCTCATTTGAACCGTTCGTACAACTCGGAGTTTGAGGAGCGTCAGCGCTCATCCTCGAGCACCAGCCGATCCGCTTGAAGGAAAAAGCAGGGGCATTTTCGACCTTTTGGAAGGCATCCGTATATCTGGGCTATTCTTGGAAAGTAAAATGAGGTAGGCTTCATCTCGGGAATGGGCCATAAATGGGTCGTGCAGTCGGAATTTTTTCTATCAACTTGATCCAAAACTTACGTGGGATGTATTCTAGTAAGAGGTGCGCACTTATGGTGGTACAGGGATGGTGTGGGGTCTACGTAAAATTTTTTATCCGATCGACTACGTCCATCATGTTTTAACCGCCATTTCTCACCGTAGAAACTATATTTTAGACAAATTAAAATCTCGTATGGACCACAAGGCAGGGAACAATGTAAACACTGTCTAAGATCTATAAAATTACTTGGTGTGGCTTATTTACTTTTGGAATGGCCCAAATTTTTTCTAATATATTCATCCTAGTTTTATTCATCGGAAGAATGGATTAGATGGAATACAAAAGACACGGTAGACCCAGGAAGAGTGGGGAAGATTTTATTGATTGGGCTTCCCCTCCTGACTATTCCATATGTTGTGGCCCACCTGAGTTTCCTCACGTGCTTCTTTTTTATCCCTGTAATTAACATCAAATGGCTCATCTAACGGACGGGAAGGATCTGATTCAAAATTTACGTGGGCCCCATAACATTCCTGTACGACTATACCATAGGAGCGCACCTCTTCAAGCAAACCTTCTTTTCTACCAACCTCGTGCGTACGTGCGTGGGGCCCACAGCCGACCATGACACACGCATCCCACTCGTGGAAATCATCAGAAAAAAATGGACAAATACCAGTCCCACACGGCCCTTACACCTGACGTGAGGACCACGGACATCAGGACATTGCATGTACAACCGTCGCATGCATCCACGTAACTGCTTCATCATGAAATCCGTCCACGGGTGGGATTTGGCCTTTGGGTTCTGACTTTGGAATGGACATCAATGGGAGTAGATTCAATGGACGAGATTCGGTGACATTTGACCAATATTTTCTTGATGGACATAATATCTACGCCCACCTCGACTGATAAATCCGGCCCTTCTTTTCTTCTCATGGTCAAACAAAAATACAACTCTTTTTAACGTGCCCACTATAGGTAGAAAAAAAATAGAGGTATTTATGAGCCGTACACGTGCACACCCAGGCACGTGTGCAAATATAAACAAAATAAATTGAATTTTGTTTTCTTTAGGCATTCATTTGTTTGAATATGATGTGGGCCACCTTATTTTTACAATAGTTTGATTTTTTTCTGCAAAAATATAAAAGATGTAACACGCCTGATGGAAGGCTCAGATCTCACACACGTGTCATTTTATGACAAACGTGCCCGCACGTGTAATTAGTAGCGTACATAATTCAAACGGTTGGATTCTTTGTACTTTTACGCCATGTGAGTACGGTGAATGAGGAACCGACATTTTAGAAATGGAGGAAAGGCCAGATCCAATGGGCAGGCAGAAGTGGGCCAGAGCCATTGTCAAGTGAGGTGTTGACAGAGAGACCTTGAAATTTGAATCACAGAGACCTTGACTTTGCTATCATTTCTACCAACCGACTTATACCAAAACGGACCAAAACACCTTTGACTTTACAACGATATTTGACAATTCAGAGGCCGCTGGTGAACATGGTTTTGGGGTTTGATTTGGATTCCAAATCCACAAGCCCCATCTCTCACGTTTGGGCTCTTGATTTTACTTTATTTGCATTTGACTTTTTATTTTTTATTTTAAATTAAATTAAGCATATTTGGTGGGTAGAATTTGCACCTCTTGAATTGCATACGGTTGAATGTAAATATCATGTGTTTGAAATCCATGATAAAAGTTGAAATAAACCTAATATTTGACCTTTCAGTATCAATAGGATTACAAATATTTTAGGATGAATTTGCTGATTTCGATGGATTTCAAAATTCGCCACATTTGTGGGCTCCATGTTAATGCAAGTAATTTATCAATGCTACCCTTTACATGTGATAATTCACTTATATATGAATCTAGGTGATTAACATCATATGTGAAATATGATCTTTAGATGACTATTCTGACTTCCACCAAATACTGGCTTCACTATGTTATGGTATTTTTTTAAAAAATGAAATTAAATTCCAAAAGGAAAATTTGAAGGTCAAAATATCATGGTATTTCTATACAAGTAACATAATAGTAATTATTGTGTTAATGTCATCTAATGCAATACATTGTAATACAGTTTTCAAAAACGCTCTAAAGGTGGCTTGTGAATTTTTTTTAGATTTGCAATCCATTATATAAGTAAAATCTAATATAACATGTTTTTTTACTATATTGTTTTTGTATATTATGAAAAAAAAAAAGACCTCAAATCTGTCAAATGACGATGCAAATATGATAATGATGTTATTGTCCAATGACTGTGACAGTGCCGCAACAACGATAAGGTTATCAGTAACAATGATGGATGAACTAAAAGCCTCGAATTGAGTGCTTTGATATGAAATATTCCTGGGTGGCAAACGAATTGAAAAGAATATATTTTTTGCTTCCTATATTTTAATCCCTTACAATCTCATAAATGTATAAATGGAGAGAAAATTAAATCCCTAATTAGGTCCTTAATTTAAGGGACAAAAACATAAAAATTATAATAGTACTCATTTTTAGGTAGCATTCTTTTCTATCCAAATTTTAATCTAATTGAGTGATGAGAGGGTGTTGAAAAGGGATAAATTGAAAATGAAATTGAGAGGAGAATGAGAGTTAGATTGGAGATTTTTGTTTTAGAAGAAGGGGATTGCTGAATTTTACCTTAGGAGTTGCCTAATCACTCCATTTAATCAATATATAAATGGAATTTGAGGTATTACTCTACACCCTACAATGTAATTGGATAATTAAGTTGTAAATTTCATTTCCTTACTTAAATCTCCTTAAAATTAAATTAAAAAATTAAGCTCATTGATCAAGGCAGAACACAGACGATTGCCAGTAGTTAGGGCTACATGGGTTGCTTTGCACCCAATGTCGAATTTGTCGGATTTCCATTTGATCCACCGAATAAGTCAAATTCACAGTTGATCATTGTGTGTTTGCTTGTTGTCTAACACTTTATTGAATTTGGGATATCATGATTTCTCTTGAATTAAAGTCTCAATTATAACTGTTAGTGTAATTTTATCTTATAAGTAAAGTTTCACGGGCCGTGTCACGCCCCAAACCCGAAAATCGGATTCACAGGAATCCCGATCGCCGAACCCAGTGCTAACAGCCTCCGTAGTACTCCATTCTCGACTCTTAGCATTTAAATGCCAGATTCTGATCCTGGGATCCTACAAGGAGAATTTTTTTTGTACATTTGTTTCATAGTAAGCATAACCACAAGTTTACCCAATTCACAAAGTTAACATCTTCATCACGTATCCACTAATATAATCATTTAAATACAATGCTGAAAGGGAAATACATATAACGAAATCAAAGCTTCAGAAGACAGCTGCGCGCTCCAATCTCAACACTACTGCAACCTAACATCACCTGCACGCATCTATCGTGCATAAGCTTATGGAAAGCTTAGAGGGTGGTGTAAGTGTGTGCACGAGGTAAGTGCCAAGTATTCAATATAATATCATAATCATACAATATCGAAAAAATTATTAATCCATAAACCATTCAATGTCTGAATAAACCGAAATACTGACAAGAGAAGAAATTATCAGAGCAAGCAGAAATGTTGACAAGATTATAAATCGTATGATAACAGAGTAAGCAGAAGTATGAACAAGTCCATAAGTCAATTCATATCAGAATACGCAATATAAAATAACTATGCGATAAGGAGTCATGAGGAGCTAAATATCAGATGCTGAGGGTGCAATGTAATATACAGTCCTGATGAATAGCACATACAACGTCAATCGTACCATATGCCGCAGATGTAATGCAACATGCAGTGCGAATGGAATGACCATGCTGGAGTGTAAAGTCGGGATGATAGTATATAGTATCGCAGGCTATGGGGTCCACCACAAGGAACCTCTATCCAAACCAGTCTCATACCTAAATTTTGATAGTCTGACTCAACGTGGTAAACTCCTGATCTCAGGTTAATCGCGCGCCCAACCGAAATCTTTGCCATAACGAAGATATATAACAATTAGTTGCGCTCCACCAACTCGAGTGGATAGTGAATGAATGAATGAATGACTGAATGAGCATGCAACTCCTACTCAATAAGTCCACATATCAGTACGGTTCATCTCTGGAATCATCACCGGGGTTTAGTACACTCCAAATGGCACTGCCGCTCTTTCTAGCCACACAGTCCAAGTGAGCATAAGAAACCTCACTATTCGCCTGGCCAAAGTCTGTCAATACCTATTCGGCACGTCGATAGCGGACCCATTCCTCGAGCTGGTCAGACTCAGCCTAGTATTGCCTCCTGCGCTCGGGCGGGTAAGGCCACACCCCCTTCCAACCGACCACAACACAGTGGAGAGGGCAGCCATCTGGTAATCGGCACTCAACGCCCATCTACCCACTCGGTGGAGCATCCTCTGGAACCAAGAGGGTGTTTAAGAATTTTTACTCAGGGCCATCTATAGCGGCCTGATGCTCGAACAGATTTTCGGTGTCCCATCTGGCCATCCACGATATGCCTGTAGAGGCTACGGCCCTGATATCACTAGGGCGTACAGTAGTTACAACACAATGCAAGATGCATGAGTCATACAATCCAATCATGCATCAATTCTACGCATACCGTGCGCTCATGTGAGATAACTTCCACCTATCAGGGAGTCTCACATCATTCTGCCCAATGACATATGCAATGGTCAATCACATCTCATAACAAACATGTAGATGATGCGAATGGGCATGTATCATGATGCTATGCAGTCACATACTCATATTAGGTATCAATCACCGGCATCGACAATGTGAACTTTTAACTAACATTGCCCCCAAGGAATGACCCACATAGAATCAAATATATAATGGGCACATGGCCTCACACAAGGGCCAAATATACGAAACAGGTGGGCCCTGGTCATGGGCCTAACACATATCACAATGGGCCTTTCCATACGCCTCAAATACATCTGGATGGGTCGCACCCATGGGCCTCAGATTTATCACAATAGGCCTCAAATATACTTCGCAGGTGAGTCACATACCTGGGTCTAATACACATCAGTATGCACTACATCACATAGGCCTAATATACATCACTATGGCCACAACCCATGGGCTTTAAATAAACAATAGGTGGGCCCTACATATGGGCTTCAAATATATACCACGGGTGAGCCTCAATGGACGGGTCACCAATACAACAGGATGAGCCTAATGACATGGACCCCATAAATATATCGAATAGGCTGCACCAATTGGGCCTTACATACATTGCAATGGGCCATGACCTATGGGCCTTGCATACATCATAATGGGCCTTGTAACATGGGCCTCATATATATTTAAGGTGGGCCTCAACAACGGGTCTCATACACATCAAGGTGGGCCTCAACAACGGGCCGCATACACATCAAGGTGGGATCAAGGTGGGCCTCATACAACGGGCCTCATACACATCAAGGTGGGCCTTAACAATGGGCCGCATACACATCAAGGTGGGCCTCAACAACGGGCCTCATACACATCAAGGTGGGCCTCAACCACGGGGCATATACACATCACATTAGACCTCACTCATGGGCCAACGTACATAACGCCGGCTGTATCAACGGGTCGAACAAAAATAGACCAAATCAAAAGGGCCGGTACAAAGGAGCCGAATCAATTGGGCCGATCAAATAGACTGATACAGATGGGCCGAGTCAAATGGTTGATATAATTGGCCGAGTCAAAATGGGCTGATTCAGTTGGGTTGAATCACTTGGCCGAGTCAAATGAGCCGAATCAGTTGGGCTAATCAAATGGGCCGACACAATTGGCCGAGTCAATGGGTCTCACATGTGGCCTTATATATATAACAAATGGGCCACACTACATGATCTAACAATACCATAAGGGGGAACCAACCTGACCGAACAACACCATCAGGTGGGCCGAGCTGAGCCGAGCCGACCTGACCGAACAATCACATTAGGTGGGCCGAGCCGAGCCGACCGAACAAAAACACACAGGTGGGCCGAGCCGAGCTGACCGAACAACAACACACAGGTGGGCCGATCCGAGCCGAGCCGACTAAACAACAACACACAGGTGAGCCGAGCCGAGCTGACTTGACAACCAACAATACACAGGTAGGCTGAGCCGACCTGACCGAACAACAACACATAGGTGGGCCGAGCAGAGCCGACCTGACCAAATAATCATATCAGGTGGGCCGAGCCGAGCCGACTAAACAACAACACAAAGGTGAGCCGAGCCGAGCTGACCTGGCAACCAACAACACACAGGTAGGCCGAGCCGACCTGACCGAATAACAACACACATGTGAGCTGAGTCGAGCCGACCTGACCAAAAACAACACACAGGTGAGCCGAGCCGAGCTGACCTGGCAACCAACAACACACAGGTAGGGCGATTCGACCTGTCCGAACAACAACACATAGGTGGGTCGAGCCGAGCCGAGCTGAACTGACAATCAACAACACACAGGTAGGCTGAGCCGATCTGACCGAACAACAACACATAGGTAGGCCGAGTCGAGCTGACCTGACCAAACAACAACACATAGGTGAGCCGAGCCGAGCTGACCTGACAACCAACAACGCACAGGTAGTCCGAGCCGACCTGACCAAACAAAAATATATAGGGGTTGAGCCGAGCTGACCTAGCAACAACACACAGGTGAGCCGAGCCGAGCTGAGCTGACCTGACAACCAACAACACATAGGTAGGCCGAGCCGACCTGACCGAACAACAATACACAGGTAGGACGAGCCGAGTCGACCTGACCAAACAATGACACACAGGTGAGCTGAGGCGAGCGGACCTGTCAACCAACAACACACAGGTAGGCCGAGCCGACCTGTCCGAACAATAACACACAAGTGGGCCGAGCTGAGCCGACCTGACCAAACAACAACACACAGGTGAGCCGAGCCGAGCTGACCTGACAATCAACAACACACAGGCAAGCCGAGCCGACCTGACCGAATAACAACACATAGGTAGGCCGAGCCGAGCCGACCTGACCAAACAAAAACACATAGGTGAGCCGAGGCGAGTTGACCTGGCAATTAACAACACACAGGTAGGCCGAGCTGACTTGTCCGAACAACAACACACAGGTGGGCCGGGCCGAGCCGAGCCGACCTGACCAAACAACAACACTCAGGTGAGCCGAGCCGAGCTGACCTGGTAATCAATAACACACAGGTAGGCCGAGCCGATCTGACCTGGCAATCAACAACACACAGGTAGGCCGAACCGAGCCGACCAAACAACAACACACAGGTGAGCCGAGCCGAGCCGAGTTGACCTGTCAACCAACAACACACAAGTAGGCCAAGCCGCCCTGACTGAACAATAACACATAGGTAGGCCGAGCCGAGCCGAGCTGACCAAACAACAACACAGAGGTGAGCCGAGCCGAGTTGACCTGGCGACCAACAATGCACAGGTAGGTCGAGCTGACCTGACCGAACAATAATACACAAGTGGGCCGAGCTGAGTTGACCTGACAACAACACACAGGTGAGCCGAGCCAAGCTGACCTGGCAACCAACAACACACAGGTAGGTCGAGCCGACCTGACCGAATAATAATACACAGGTGGGCTGAGCCGATCTGACCTGACCAAACAACAACACACAGGTGAGTCGAGCCGAGCTGACTGGCAATCAACAACACACAGGTAGTCTGAGCCGACCTGTCCGAACAATAACACACAGGTGGGCCGAGCCGAGCCGACTTGACCAAACGACAACACACAGGTGAGCCGAGCCGAGCTGACCTGACAACCAACAACACACAGGCAGGCCAAGCCGACCTGACCGAACAACAACACATAGGTAGGCCGAGCCGACCCGACCTGACCAAATAAAAACACACAGGTGAGCCGAGCCGAGCTGACTTGGCAACCAACAACACACAGGTAGGCCGAGCTGACCTGTCCGAACAACAACACACAGGTGGGCTGAGCCGAGCCGACCTGACCAAACAACAACACACAGGTGAGCCGAGCCGAGCTGACCTAACAATCAACAACACAAAGGTAGGCCGAGCCGAACCGACCAAATAACAACACACAGGTGAGCCGAGCCGAGCTGACCTGACAACCAACAACACAAAGGTAGGCCGACCCGCCCTGACCGAACAACAACACACAGGTAGGCCGAGCCGAGCCGACCTGACCAAACAACAACACACAGATGAGCCGAACCGAGCTGACCTGACAACCAACAATGCACATGTAGGTCGAGCTGACCTGACCGAATAACAATACACAGGTGGGCCGAGCCGAGCTGACCTGACAACAACACACAGGTGAACCGAGCCGAACTGACCTGGCAATCAACAACACACAGGTAGGCCGAGCCGATTCCTCTATAGTCAGACCATCATAACATGTAACATCATACTCTAAATCCATGGGGCTCCTGGCACATCAGAGAGGACCAACACTGCTCAGACCTTGTCCAGGTACACCAACACCACTCAAAATGGATGGATGACATGGGTGGGTCCCATAGTCCCTATGTTAGTTTACACTTCACTGCTGCCACTGCCACAAGGGATGGATGCCAAGACCTCAATGTTGCAATGAGGTAACTCCGCTCAGCATACCAATTGAGCTATGGATCTGGATGTCCATGATAGCCACCCCCACTAGGGATGGATGCCAAGACCTCAGTGTTGAAATGAGGCATCTCCCACTCCGTCTACTACCTGAGCTGTGGAGCTGGGCCCACGTCAGATCACACTTTACTGGTAGCTACACCCACTATTCACTAAGTTATGGCCCATCAGATGCTTCGATCAACCTCATTTTCTGGCTCAACGCCTAAAATAGGTTGGTGTATAGAATAGACGGCGTGGATTTAACACATACAACAAAGTTTGTGTATGAGTGGGTCACCCCACAAACTTCTAACCAAGCAAATTTTGGGTTTTCACAGAGACGTCTAGCGTCCCTGGATGCTGGACAGTCCTCACAGTAAAGGTGGGCTATATTCAAGTGGGCCACCACACAATGAATGGTATGGGTACAACACTCATAAGGTGGACCCCACTCATAAACGGCTTGGGTAAAATACTTCATAATGGGTTCCATCCAAGTGGGCCACACAGCCAAATCATCACATAAATATATATATATATATATATATATATATATATATATATATATATATATATATATATATATATAAATGAAGAGGGAGAGAGAGAAGCACCCACTTTTTATCTTCGCTTCCTTCTTCCGCCAATGCAATCTAGGGCCTGAATGGGTGTGATTCAACGGCTGAGATTAGCTTTGAAAGATTGGATTGGATGGTAGAGAGTGGCCATACAAAGCTCCTCCCATGGAGAGCCATGGACGAGAGTTGCTTGGAGAGAAAATGAGGGAGAGAGATGAGAGGGGAGGGTGTAAGAGAGAGAGAGAGATGGGTATGATAGGTGAGTGATAGATGTGTACTTGTGTAAGAAGAGTGTTGACTTTAGGGGTTGCTTGGGGAAGAGTGTGAGGTGATGTGTACTTTGATTGATAGGATGTGATGGGATTGATGGATGAGACATTGGATAGAGATTCTCTTGGGTTTCGAAACGCTCGACGTTTTCCTCGCACCGAATGCTGGCTCATATCTCCTGACCAGGGTATCACCTCGGCGCGCGAGTTGCGGCATCAGAACTGCAGCGACGGCGCAGTCGTTATGGTAAAGATCTTGGATTGAGTCGATACATGTTGACGACATACGAATCAGGGTCACGTGCAAATACCAGTTTATGGTCGAAGGTTGACAGAATTCGACCGGAAAGATCGCCGAAGTCTACTGAATGGTATGGTCTAAGATACGGGTCTTACAGGCCGACCATGGTGGTATGGGACATTATGTCTGATCTGTTAACCTATGCTGGGTGATGAGCCTCCCATAGTATTCAGTGAGCATCAATGGAGGTGATGAGCTTACCATTCATTTATTGATTTAGTTTTGGGTGATGTGTCCGTACCCTTGATTTGAGTATTTGTATTCGATATCGGTGGTGGGCCTTTACCGTATTGATTGGATCTTTGAACGATGAGTCTTACCCTTGGAATGATTACTCATATTTAATATCGGGTGACAAACTAACATTTGGATAAAGGGACACTAGTGATGAGCCATGTGATCTGGTTAATTTAACTTGTGATATAATTGTAATGTCCTATCTTCCCTAATACGATTGTATGTAAATGGATTAATAGATGTGTAGGTTAAAACATACATATCATGGTATATTTTTGTGGATAATGTTGATAAGCTACATTATTTTTAGTTATTATTTATTATTTTAATGGGTGATGTTGGTGACGAGCCACATCACTGTTGGTTAATTTTTATTGTTGTGGGTGATTTTTATGACGAATTATATCAAGGTTATTTATGGGACATGCATTTGCATATCTTGACAGACATGCATTCAATTAATTAGATTAAGAAATTGCTTTATATGTTGTACCATCATTATCTGTACTTGATTGTGTTGATATTGTGAGTAACTTAGAAGAATGGTAACACTGAGTTGATCACTTATTCCCTCTCGAGACAATATTTTAAAACACCACCCGGATATCATTAATGGAGGTGACATCAATGCTCCAATTCTAGATGATACCTATGTGGATCTAGTAGAGAAAGTGTCGTACTTCCAAATGACTGATGAGCATGCGTCATTCAACATTGCTTGTACAATGTTATTTTTCATTAGAGTGGTTTTTAGGTTTATTATATTTTTAATACATTTAGACATATATGAGTCCCCAGCTGAGTGGACTCTATTGTTAGTTTGGATGACTATGGATATGTGAGTGATTATATTGCTACCAGTTTACTTTTAAATTATGTATATAACACTATACTTTCTGTAATCGAGTATTATCATGGAGACCTAAATTAGTTCACATGTGTGTGGGAACACATGTAACTTACATTACGCATCATCATCCAATGATTTACAATTTTTCCATCTTAACCATTTGATTTGGACTATGATAACAATAAACCTTTAAGAGTTGATTTCAATTCGCCGTGGTTCCTTAATGACTTATCAACTGTCCAAACTTGGGCTTGTAAAACCCACAACATATTTGTAAGGTCTAAAGTCAATCTACTTTTAATCGACTCTTGATTTCTCATAGTGGGGTTGCGTCATAAACGATCATCTGACCCGCAATCTAAGTTGGCAGTTGAGGTTTGCGGTATACACTCCAAATTTATTTGATCGCAAGTATAAACCAAACCTTGATTTTTGTCCTAAGCTACTGTATATAATAGCCTTTCAATCCAATCATATATTAGGCAATTCATTTGATCGACCACAAGATTAATCCATAGGTGATTCATCTGTTGATTCTCAAGATGGACCATAATTAAGTCATCCATCTATTGATTCTCAAGATGGACCATCACACCATCAGAGAAACCAATTTTTAGGATTCCAATAGCTTTGATGAACAAATCAAACCGTCCATTGTTAATGTCGAACCCTAGATATTTAGATTCATCGTTCATTGCGTCCTCAACAACCTGATGATCAAACCATACGTAAATCATACAAGTTAATCAATTAACGCTGAATCAAACAATCCAACTTGGGGTTTTATATGAATATAAGTGACGGACATCATATGTGAAATCTAATCTTTGGATTACTATTCTAACATCCATTAAATGTTAGTTTCACATATTATGGTATTTTTCTTGAACAAAGAATTCGATCCCAAATATGAAATTTGATGGTCAAAATGTCATGGTATTTCTATATAAGTTATGCAGGACTAATCATTGTGTTAATATCATATAACACAATGCAATGTAATACAGTTTCCAAAAACACTCTAAAGGTGGCTTGTGAAATATTTTTGGATTTTCAATCCTTTATATTAGTAAAAGCTAATATAAAAAAATTTTCCTATTATATTACTTTTGTATATTAGGAAAAAATCAATTATAGAAAAATCTTTCTACTGTAATTTTTATGTTTTCGTTCCTTAAATTAAGGACCTGATTAGGGATTTAATTTTCTCCCTATTTTATATATTCATAAGATTGTAAGGGATTAAAATATATAGAAATTAAAAATATATTCTCTTAAATTCGTTTGCCACGTAAGATTTTTCATATCAAAGCACTCGATTTGAAGCTTCTGTTTTGTCCATTATTGTTACTAATGATCTTACCGTTGTTGTGACATTATCACAGTCATTGGACAATAACATCATCACCATATTTGTAGCGTTGTCCGACAGATCTGAGGCTATTTTTGACTTTGATTGAGATCCATGTCCCTATTTCTGACAGCAATCTACGCTGTTCTCACCGTCCTTCTAAAACCTATCTCCATCTACACCCACATGTAGACCCAAACCTTCTTATGCATAGACCTTCCCTCCCCAAATCTTCCACACGCTGCCAAACCATCGCCAATCACAACCAATAGATCTCATCTATATCCAATACTACCTTTAACGTCACCCCACATACAATTGCTCAAGCTCATCAAAACCACCGACGACCATGACCACCCAATCACCGCACTCACCCAAAATCTATCCGTAAAACCTTCTTTATTATCATCCTCCACTCGCCTAACCGCAAAACTTCATCTACTAGTGACCATTGAAACCCATCTTGACGTGTCCCTACTGTCCAAAAATCTCACATCCAATCGATATCCATATCAATACCGGTGTCATTCTAAGATGGTGTCCATCACAGTTATACGCCACGATTGAACTAGCGTGTAAATCCAGACCGCATATTCTTTGGCATTTCCATATGGTCAAGCCAACACCTCTAGTGCACTTCGCACCAACATGTTTAGTTTTTCTTAGTTTTTTATTTTTTAATTCTTTTCAATACTTTACACGTACACAGGTTCTCATAACACACCATCCATAAGATGATCTTACATTACTCCTTTTCATGGCTACATCATTTGACATGTTCGAGTTGATTAATAATGTGGCATCCCCATCCTTCTTATACTCTTAATATCTATGGACATTCTTGTATCTTCTCCACTTATTGAAAAAAAAATTTCACTTGAAAAAGGACCATGAAAATGGCCTTATATATATAAAAAAATGAATTAAGATTTGTTGATGATACGTTAAGTAAACTATCTTCTAACTCATCTAAATCGTAAGCTTGAAAACGCTATAACTGTCACATATCGAAATTCAGATATCGAGTGTGCACCATCACACCTAAGTTATGGTCCATGACTTGTACACTTAATGTACTTAAATTAATGAGTCACATCATTTTAATAAAAGAATAATATAATATGAATTATATGTTCTTATTAACATCCATTAATAACTCATAATCTACATAATCTAATATCATTAATAAATATTTACCACTACACATCCATAATAATCGAAAATACTAAGTAAAATATTAATGTCCACCCATTTGAGACTTTTATTAAATCATTGCTCAGAATCATCAAGTTATTCATATATATATATATATATATATATATATATATATATATATATATATATATACACGAGCAATTTCGAAATAGAAATGAGAATAATAATAAGAAACACATGTCTTATTTATTCATTCTACTGATTCAGCAAAGTAAATTTGTCTTCAGTTAAATATGGCCACAGTTTTTGTAGGTCATTATTGGTTTAACTTTATGTTCTTATTATTGAGTCGTTGTATGTACTTTAATTTTATCATACGATTTTTTCATCAATACACCGTTAGTTGGCCAAACCCAATGAGTGAACCCATTATGGTTTGTGCATGATACAATTAAAATAATACACAAGTAAAGCATACTAGTCGTGCATAAAAATAAAAAATACAACATAAATAATGTAATTAATACGAATACTATTAATGGTGTTGATGATGCATCAAGTGAGTATAAATAGAAACTATCTACTTGCTTGGGTTGAATATCCATAACCCGTATCTATACTCGACAGGCTTCTATCATTGGTAGGCATGGGGTACGGCTCGCATCCTCCATTAAACAAGCTTCCACATGTGGTGGGCTTCTAGTAGGTACAATGGGCTATCCCTTAGGTAATTGTACAAGAGCATTGATGATATAAGGCATGAATATTTAGTACATTAGTAATCATATAAAGTGTCATATACATCTCTCTATATGAGAGACGTTTCACATGTCTATAATTTCAAGAATATCTCAACATTAATTAATCCATAATTAATTCAATTTAATCATTCATAATTATAATTATAATACAATCAACTATAGCAATATCATAATTTATTTTAATCACATAAAGATAAAATATATTACGATCACTCATCTGATGATTTGGTGAAGAAAGTTAGAGAGAAATCTGATGGAACAAATCAAGAAATACCTATAATTCATATATAGTACATCATAATATTAAAAATAAATAAATGATAAAAGATCAAATTCATAGAGCCCTTGATTTGTTTTGATCACTTAGGCCATAAATGAGTATGATTCTTAGGTTATATAAGGTAATGTACTTAATGGATATGATTTATCTTATCTATCCTAATAGAAAAGGCAAACTAGATATCTTATAAGATGACCTACCACCTGAATGGCTTGGATCTTGTTAAAGCATGCTATGATGATATATATTATAGCATGTGGATGCGTTGTCCTAAACACGCTTATGGCTTGAATAAGTTTTATCACACATTCACATATAGTAGAAATATATTATATTATATTATATATCTAACATATTTTTTCAACGTGGGTCCTACTATAAGGATTTGAACTGATTATATGGTTATCAACACTATGATAAACCTTGAGAAGAAATTTCAATCAAATCTGAAATTTATGGAAGGTACAAGAACCTAAAAGATTATCGTATAACTACAACTGTTTTCTTATTGTCTAATCTACACAAATTTTAGATATGTCATAAATTTACATCCAAGCCCAAAGTAATTTTTCAAACTAAATGAATGGGGTGGATACAACACATATATCATTGTGGGGTCCACAATCTCATGGCCTAAGATGGTTTCTAACATGTAGACTCAGTTTCTAACGTTGGAACTAAATTTTTTTTTTTATTTATTTAATTTTTAAAAGAGTCATATGATAATTTGAGTCATGGGTGAGATAGGTAATCCCTACGTAAGGGCTGAGCCAAAAAATCTCATCGAAACAACACTGTTGTGACCCACAAGAATGCTCAATAGTAATCATTCAATTTTCAGTATTTAAGGAACTGTAGTCCACCTGAGTTTTCTTTCGAGTAAAATTTTCAACCCCAAGTCACTTATTAAGTGACAAGATCAATAGATAGTATAAATTTATCATTTGCATCAAGATAATCTCATATAGATGACCCACAGATCTGGATTAATATTGATTCCGTAAATACATAAATTTTGCTTTTGTACATTATAGAGCTTTTAACTTTATCTATATTATAAAAATTTTTCTGATATTCTAAACACAATGTGCGTGCATTAAATCTATTCCTTTCACCAGTTTACCAACATCATTTTAGGATACTGGTAAAAAAATAAGCTACATTCGGGATTCTGGTGGACCATACTATCATTAATAGCACTAAATGTTCTTCTATCATTAAAACATATACATTCCTTATCTTGTGCCCTCCTAACTGTATATATGATATCTAAGAATTTCATTGGTTCACCCAATTATTTTTGAAGGGTCAAAAGAATTATTATATTCATTGGAATTCATTATGACTCGGATAAATCTTCCAAATGTAAATGTATCATGAATTATATTTTGGATATTATAGCCTATTCAAATGTTAATTTCGCTTAATTTTTGAGGGTTTGCTATATTTTGATCATCAGAATCTAATGGACCAAATTGATCGGGCTCCACATGCACTAATAAGTTCAACACATAATTCAAGTAAAAGCAAAGCAAGTATGTGTTTACGTGTTTTGTTTTTCTTCCTTTATTTTTTATTATTTTATTATTTTTTATTTTTTACATACATAAGGTATTTCAAGGTGCACTGTGTATATACACACTTGTTGATATATGTGCACATGGGTTGGGCTCATGGTAAATCTGCACCGTCCATCATGTAAGATCAAAGCATAATAAAAAAAGAAGATAATATTAAATACAATAATGACCTTATAAGACCTTCTTCCTCTTTATCTATCTTTATCCTCTATATTTTCTTTATTATTATTTTTTTAATTCTTTTATGCTTGGAGAGAATGTCCCACCCTTATAAAGAGAGAATGGTTCTTCTGATAAGATAAGTGTGAGGATTGTTGCAGCCAA
Organism: Magnolia kwangsiensis; assembly: GCA_037074715.1. NCBI lineage: Eukaryota > Viridiplantae > Streptophyta > Magnoliopsida > Magnoliales > Magnoliaceae > Magnolia > Magnolia kwangsiensis. The sequence continues at coordinate 20,703,942 of CM073582.1, forward strand.
TTTGATCATTTTTCTAAAAAATTTAAAAATTAAAATTTAGCCTCCATAAAATTTTAGGGTTTTACATTATACTCCCATAAAAAAAATTTTTCGTCATCAAAATTTGCTTGAATTATTCTTCAAACAGGTAAGGATACTTCTCATGCATTTCAACTTCCTGCTCTTACGATGCTTCATCGACTCCATGATTATTCCGTAACACCTTGACTAATGATACTGTCTTGGTTCTTAAGACACGCTCCTTATAGTTTAAAATATAATCTGACTTTTCCATCGAAGATGTATATTCTTAAAGCTCAAGATCTTGCTAATCGATGATATGTGAGGCACCTCTTTCGTACTTCCGTACATTGACACATGGAAGACATTGTGAACAATCGATAGTTATGGTGGCAGCACGAGTTTGTATGCCGGAGCTCCCACTTGATCTAACACTTCGAAAGGTCCAAAAAAATGAGGGGAAAGCTTTTTTTTTTTTTTGTATCGAATATCATCAGACCCTTCATTGGCGAGACTTTTGTTAATGCATGATCCCCCACTGAAAATTTCAAATCACGTCTTTGGTTATCCGCGTAACTCTTTTATCAACTTTGAACTACTTGAAGCATTTTCTGAATAAGCTTCACCTTCTTAGAAGCCTCTTAGACAATATCTAGCCCAATAAAACTTCTCTCTTACTTTAATCCAACAATTAGGAGCACAACAAGGGCGTCCATACAATGTTTCATAAGGAGCCATATCGATACTTGCTTGATAGCTGTTGTTATAAGTGAATTTAGTAAGATGTAAGTTATCATCTCAGCTACATTTGAAATCGATAGCACATGCACGTAATAAGTATTTGGTTCACACACTCAGCATGTCCATTAAATTGTGGATGATTAGATGTGTTATAATAAAAAATTGTGCCCATGACTTCCTGTAAATTGGTCTATAATCACAAAGTAAAACGAAGGTCGCGATCTGATATAATGAAACTATGTATTCCGTGCAATCGCATTACTTCTTTGATGTACAGTTTGACAAGAACGTCCATTTAATAAGTAATACAAATGTAAATAAAATCACTAACTTTGTTAATCGGTCAACGATCACCCATATCGAATCATGCTTTCTCTGTGTCATAGGAAGTCCAACTATGAAGTATATAGAAATGCAATTCCACTTCCATTTTAAAGGTTGAAATAGTCCTGACAGGTTTTGATGATCGACCTTCACTTATTGATAGGTGTAACATTGAAAAGCATAATTTGCAATATTTTTCTTTATGTTCTACTACCAAAACTAAAGCTTCACATTTCGGTACATCTTAATACCTCTCAGATGACTCTAAAATCTTAATTTAATTAGAAATGATCCGAAATAGTAAAATCTCTTAAAAGACTAATTTTGTCAAAAATTAAAACGCCTATAAGATCTTACCGAAACATTCATGACATTATTATAAGAAGTTTCTAAAAAAGAAAAAAAATTCTAAAACTCTAAAAATAAAGAAATACAATGATAATAAAAATTATAAAAAATAATAGAAATTTTCTAAAATCTTGATTTTAACTGTCAGGCCCCAAAATCTGGGTACAGAGTGTGCACCCTTTTTTTTAACACACACACACACCCCCACACACTCACGCCACAGACACACACACCGTGGGATTTCACCACCATGGGTACTCGAACCCTTGACTCGGTGTTGAAACTCCAAGGAGTCTACCACCCGGGTAAGAGCAAGGACCCTTATACTTGAGTTTTGGTTTGTAACTCGTATATAAAATGTACTAGATTCATTTTTTAATCAGTTTAATAAGAGGTGAAAATTACATTCATTTTAAGTTCCTCATATTTTCGTCGAATTTCAATCATGTATACATAACACTTAGCACCAATCAACTATGTATATATAAGTATTCACAACCATTCAAATATCACAAATATCAAACATCATTCATTTATTATAGCATCCTATTATAAATGTCTTTATCAAATAAATCTAAACAATTTCTTAAAACCCCACAATCAATACCAATATGCATTATACACCAATCAAATATCCTAATAAATAAATTAGATATTCAGTAATGGTCTAATGCTGTCAATTTGTCTTCAGACAAGTATGTCTACGTTTCACGTGGATTGTGTTTTGGTTTAGTAGTTCCTTCCGGTTCCTGCACCACATCATCTGCTAATGGCTCATCTTTATGATTTTTCCATCAATAAAAAGGCAAGCTGGCCAGGCTTATTGAAATAACCCAGTATGATCCATAAACATAGTAATTAAAATAGTACAAAATACTGAATGTAAAAAGGTAATGCACCAGATGATGTAATTGTCCATTTGCTTTGGTTGGAGATCATTAACCCGCATCCACTCGTTGAGTAAGTTTCCACATTTTAGTAGGCATGGGCATGATCTGCATCTGGTAACACTCTACAAGGATCAATGTGTTGATTTATTTATACGTAGGGTCCTTTGATTAATATTTGAGTTAGAGTAAAACTACTCTTACAACACATTCCTTAAAAGAAAAGGTTCGTTGGGAGGTTAAGAGATACGAGAAGAGATTTAAAGAGAAAAAAAGAAAATAGATTAGCAATAGAGATAAGATAGGAGATTGAGGATTAGGTTTGGATAAGAGAGATGAGATACGGAATCTATATCTCAAATACATTTTTTTACTGGTATTATATTTGTTGTCAGAAGATGTCTTCTATCTTCTGGGACGCTCGACCTGTCGAGCGGTCCACTCGACCAGTTGAGCCTGCTCAACTCAAAGTCTAGCGAGCACATGTTTTGGATGTCTGGATGCTCGACTAGTCAAGGGGATGGCTCGACCGATCGAATGGGTTGCTCGACCAGTTGAGGCCCTCCTTCGACTAGTCGAGGTTACGCAGATCCTGCGCGGACTGCAAATTTGAGGCAGTTTTTGGACTTTTCCAAAGGAGGTGCGCAAGTAGAGTTTCTTAAACTATAAATAGGGGTCCCTAGGGCCATTTTAAAGTATTCTAAGATTTTCTAAAAGTTTTTCAAGGGTTCTTAAAAGGGTTTTAGGGTTATCAAAGGGTGTAGTAAAGGTGAGATTCGAGGTTGTTCGAATCGGGTAAGTCCTGTCTCTTGTAATTTCTATTTTATATTGGATTTTTGTCGCTTTGTGCCGTGATTTTTTTCCCGTAAGGGTTTTCCACTTTAAATATTTGTATTCTCGTGTGACTGCTTGACGTTATTAGATTGCTATCCTAGATCTAGATTTGTGTGATTTTGCAGCACAAATCCACAACAATATTAACCTGCAAGCCATGTGTTTTCTTGTGAAACAATTGTCACCCTATATGCATTGTTATGTAAAGATTGATAGGTCTTGGATTTCACGACAATGTTGATCATATTAAAAGTTACAACTCTTTTATGATTAAAACTCCAAACGATAAATTTTCCATATCTAGAATTAATTTCTTTAGACCGACACACCTAGGGCCCAATTGCGTCATGCCCTATATAAGAGTGCACCCGATTCTAACTAAAGGTGGGCATCAAGTTGAGTCGGACCGAGTTAGGTCCAACCTGACTCGATCCAGTTTTGAAAAATGCCTGACCCAAACTCGATGCGATCGGTACCGAGTCTAGCATTCCTGACTCGATCTGAGTCCGAGTCTGGGCTGGGCTGATCTGAACCGAGTCCGACCTAGTCAGAAATACCAAGTTAGATCAAGTTGGCACCATTTCGGATCGGGTCATCAGGCTAGACGGAGGGGATAAAATGGATGGACGGAGGGGATAAAATACATAAATCATAGTGGACATCATAGAGTTTACTCAGTTCGCAACCCGCTTCCTTCCATCTCCACCATTTCCTGTGTGGTCCATCCTCTTAACATTAAAAAAAAAAAACTTAAAACAAAAAACCAGACACGCACCTGATGGGCCGTTGGTTGCCGCTTGCCAGATGAGAGAGAGAGAGAGAGAGAGAGAGAGAGAGAGAGAGAGAGAGAGAGAGAGAGAGAGAGGCCGGAGGGTTATGCCGATGAGTGCTGGATGGGAATGAGTTTTGTTTTTTGGATCGGGGTGTGCAGCTGGGTAGGGTAGAGTGGATTGGAAATTAGGTTTATACACACACCATACTTGAGTTGAGTTGAGTTTCGGATCGGATCGAGTCTAACCAATCGAGTTTTGGGTAGAGTTGGGTCGAGTCTAACTGATGGAGTTTCGGGTAGAGTCAGGTCAAGCTACTAGATAACTTAAACTTGACTCAAGTTGAGTTCGGACTGAGGGGAGCTTACTCAGCTTGGATCGACTGGGACATGTAATTCGGTCTGAGTCATGTCCGAATGAGTCGACCAGTCCAGTTGTTCGGGTCAAGATGGTTCGTGCCCAGCTCTGACTCCAGAATACCACTGCTAGTTTTATTCCGACTTCTTGTCCCGCTGTGTTCACTGCTGCACATCTGTCAGGCAATAAATAGACAAGATAGGCTGAGGTAAACCGGACTCGGGGACATAAATGCGTTGCGTCTGGATCCTCTATCCAACCGGCAGTAATTTAATCTAATTTGTCTCATATTTTAATGAATTGAGTCTTGGACCAAATTAAAAAGCCCTATTACAAGACAAGTCTTGTGTGAGACTCATTTTCACCTAACCCACCTGACCAGCGAAAATTAATCTTAAATGAGGAAATCCGTCGGCACCAATTGACTTCTTGCATTTGGAATGAAAGTGAGGAGGATGCAGCTTTGGTGGTTCAGGGCAAGCACTGAGCTCGGTGTTTCTAAGAGTGTGGGACCCACTGTGATATATATGTTTTATATCAGCATCGTGCACCCATTTTGACAGCTTATTTTAGGGCATGAGCTTAAAAATGAAGTAGATTCAAATCTTATGTGGACCACACAGAAAACAGTGGTAATTGAACGCCTACCATTAAAAGCTTTCCGAGAGCCCTAAAAGTTTTGGATCAATCAGATATTTGTGTTTTCAATTCATCCAGGTCCGTGTGGCCTTATCAACAGGTTGGATGGAAAATAAACATCACAACGGAACCTAAGAAGGTTTCAACTGTGGATGTTATTATCCCGACTGTTTCTGTGGTGTGACCCACCTGAGAATTGGATATGCTTCATTTTTTTGGATCAATCCCTAAAACAAGATGAAAAAAGTAGATGGACGGCGTATATATAAAACATATACATCAAGGTAGGCCCCACAGTCCCTGAAGCACCGAGCTCGGTGGTTCCTGGGACCACCGAAGCTATATTCGGGTTTTCCTGAGTTAGGCTTGGACTGTCCTTCTCAGCAGCCACATGATTTTCCATCTCAGCGTCGTACTTTGCAAGTGCGTGTATCTGTCAACGTGGCCAATGCGTCTATGCACGAGCGTTGAACAGTACGCGCGCATTCTCATGCATGCGACATGCACGAGGGCTGACGAGTATACATGAGATGCATGCACGTCTAAATTGGGTCAATTCTCAAACTTTGATATCCGGTAAGTGTGATGGATGATACGCAGCCACTTAGAAATTACAGTAGTGACATAGAATAGATTAAACCGTTCAAATTACGGTACCCATCGCAAATGTCTCTTGGACAAAATTTAAGATTATTCGATCATCTGACCGTCGTCGTGTTGGATACACATTTGACCGTTAAAATGGAAAAATAAAATCCAATGGTCCTATTTCCTCAAACAGGTGTCCGCTAATCAGAAATTGGAATTGTTCAGCTAATCTGTGCTTTGGATTGTGACTTGGTGAGAGTGGGATGCGCCACCAACTTGGTTTTACAAGAATTAATACAAATCACGTGTACAATTTTTGACTGATGCGTGGAAATTAAGTCATAATTACTTACGCATGTAATTACGGCAGCAACCACGAAACCCCAAAAGTGCCGTTGACAACTAAGGTGGTTTGTGCATGTTAGATCCGGCAAAAAATTTGTGGGGCCCACTGTGATATATATGCCATATTCATGCCATCCATCCATTCCATTAGCTCATTTTAAGGCATGTGTTAACAAATATGAGGCAGATCCAAGGCTCAAGTGAACCACGATATAATAAATAGTGAGAATCGAGCGCTTAATATAATAAATAGTGAGAATCGAGCGCTTACCATCGATAACTGCTTCGGAGACCACAGAAGTTTTGGATCAAGTTGATATTTGTGTTTTACTTATATCCATGCCTGCATGGCCTTATTAAGGGGTTGGATGACAAACAAACATTACCATAGGCCCTAGAAAGATTTTAGCTTTCACTAGTCCACCTTGAATGGTTTTATATGCGTGATTCACTTGAGCTTTGGGTGTGCCTTATTTTTTAAATCATCCCCTTATTTTTTAAATCACCTCATGGAATGAGGTGTCAGATTATATAAATGGCATGAATATGACATATACGTTGTATTTTTATCACTATCGTAATAGGTGGGATTCAATGTTTCAGGAAAGAGGAAAAATACAGTTTTTAGGTGGCATTTTCTGTAATCAAATTATTTTAAAATAATTTAAAATACAACATTTTCTTCCTCAAAGAATAGTGAGAAATAAAGGTGCGTGGGCCATCTATAAGTATGTACATTGTACTTGAGAAAATTAAACCGGCCTTGGTGTCATTGGAGGGTGAGATTGCTTGAGCACACATGATTGAAAAGGTTCTCCACGTGATCCTTACTCTTTAGGTTACAAGCATCTAAGATAAGGGAAAAATGATACACATGTAGACGACAGAATAAGGGGACTGCACGTGGTTCGAATATTTAGTTTGTTTGCATTCCTCCGTTGGATCTCTGATCGGTTGACAACACTGACCTAACTCAATGTGCATTGAATAGATGAGGTCTGTGCCCGAGGCATACTACATAAGGTATTAGATGGTATAGAATTGCATTTGGCCTCGTGCAATTCCATCCGGTATTTGTAGAGGATGGGAAAGGTTGAGATTAAGCGGGATGGTATTGCATTTGGTCTCATGCAATTTTTTGTGGATTTTGAAATCCACTACACATGTGGACCTCACATTGATGCTTGTGTTTATCCATGCTATCCATCTAAATACACCATTTACGTGACATTCTTGTTATACATGTGTACAAGTGAATAACATTTGTTGTGAATTTGGTCTGTTGATTACAATTCCATGGTCCACCGAATATGATTTTGCTTAATTTGGTGTTTTCCCGCAACAAAATTTTTATCCCAAATGGATAACTTCAGTTAGGGCTGAAGGTCAGGCGCGTTTAACCCGACCGGCCCGTGACCTACTGGACACTGGGTCGAGCTTGGGCACAATGTATCGGGTTCGGTCTTGGGCTTGGCCTATAACACCGACCCAATGAAACTTGGGTCAGGCTTGGGTTGAGGCCTCGGGTTGCTCAAGCCAGCCTGAAACCAATCACTATATAAGATTCTTATAAAATATAATTGAGTGTGAATTGTTTGTGTAGAATGCATGTTGTCAGATTTCATTGGTCCATGTCATTTTCGATGACTCAAGCTCACAAAATACGTCAAATTTCTCTCCTAAATAGATTGCATGCTACACTACCTGAATTTTAATGAAATAGTTGTGTTATATTTTAGTTTATTTATTTAGAAAAAAAGAACTCTCTAATAAATACCAACATATATATAATAAAATCGTAAGTACAAAAAATAAGATAAATATTGAAAATTTAATAAACTAATATAATAATGAAAATATTATCGTATATCCATCCAATCAACCGCCGAGCCCGCATGAGTTGGGCTTAGGTCGAGGTCCCAGTCAGAGGCTAGGTTGGGTTAGACTGGGCTAGGGTTAAGGCACAGGAACCTTGGGTTGAGATGGGTTGACCGCCAACCCCGCCCAACCCGCCCGACTTTCAGCCCCCAGCCAACAATATTCCGACGTGCCATCAATGTGTAATACAATTCAATACCATTCAATTACACGGACCAAACACACCTGGGTAGTCGGTGGGTTCTAATTGGTTATTTGGTGGGCCCCACCTATTTACAATGTTGGGTCGACGGTGGTACGCTGTCACTTAGGTGTGGGTCTTTTCACTCGAATGTGGGGGCCAAGCGTACCACGTGCCGACTCCTAATGCTTTCCCCCGAGGCGCACTTTCTTTTAATAAAAAAGAATTGCTCTTGCGGAAAACGTGGCACACGTGTAAAAAATCCAACCCGCTCATCAGGCTGGCCCACCAAGTAGATGTCTGTTCACAGAAACTAAGCCAAGTGATAATGAGGTAGACAGTATGAATATCTAATGCTATTGTACGTTAATTGATCTTTCTCAACCATCCATTTCTTTATACTATTTTGGTCTATCTGATGATCAGATTGTATGATTTTTAATGCGTGGACACAATTGGATCCGTCTGACGGTCGGTTCGGGTTTCTCACACGCGTGCGATTTCGCCTCATGTGTGGGGCAAGTGTCAGAAAGTGCACCCGCTCCAGCGCACTAGGAGTGCAACGGGATGATAGTAACCCCATACGGTCCACGTCGGTGCACGTGACGCGCTTTCTGGCTGGAGAATCAATGGGTCTTGAAAGTCTCCAGTCTCAACCGGCCCACGAGGAATGATATGACCCACCACCCGAGGATGTAGACACTATACTCGAGTTTTCAGTCTTTACAAGTGGTGAGAAATCCAGACCGTTGGTCTGTTGGGACCACAGTCGTTCACAGATCGGAAGATCTAAGCCATTTTTTACTGTGTTTCTCTTCTTAACCGTCCTGGGGGGAGATTTTCACTCAGTGGTCCAACAATGGTGGGGCCTACAAGGCCAATGGTCTGGATAAATAAACCATGGACCCACATCTACAACTTGACCATCGTACCTTTAACTCGTGTATCATATTATTCCACTCTGCATCCTCTCCTTCTCAGGTTCTTCCATTTTTGACACGTTTTCGGTGCACCTTATCTCCGACAGCGGTGTACCTTATCTCCGACAGAGGCTGTGACTATGCAACCATGTGCGTATATCATGCAATTTCTGCAAATGATTTTTATATTGTTTGCTGAGCTGTACACGAGACAGCTCATGTGCACCACACATGTGTGCCGGTACATGATATTGATATAAGATCTAATCCATTCATCTGATGCATGCCACTATATCGATACTCTATCACAAGAATCCGGTCAGTCCACTCGTTAGGTGGGGCACAATCTACAAAAACAAATGTACGGATAAAAACTATGCTAAAGCTTTCTTGACCATTCAATTGTTTCCAACATTGTGGAACAATGATGGATGGATCAGATTGATTCTTGGGATACATCCATATAGCCAGTCAGACCCACCTGATGAACGGATTGGAGATTTACCCAGTTAGTCATTCTAGCATGTGGGAGGGCTTAGCCAAGAGGATTGCGTCAAGCCAGGGCAATGAACAAGCGTCATCGTGCGCTGGGACGGCGCGGACGCACGCGGATTAGCTACTTACAGGTTGAGGACTCGCTACTGAAGTGACGTCACGAAGCTCTATGGGCTCCACCATGATGTATGTGCTATATCCACACTGTCCATCCATTTTCAGACATCATTTTATTTCTTGAACAAAAGAATGAGAAAAATTCAAAGCTGAAATTGATCCCACCACATAAAACAGTGGGGAGAGTAACCCCGACCGTTGAAACCTTCCTAGGTCCACCAGGATGTTTATTTGAGATCCAACCTGTTCATAAGTTAACACAGACATGAACGAAGGGAAAACAATCATCTTAACCAGAAGCTTCTGTGTACCCTAGAATTTTTTAATAGTAAGCGTTTAATCTCGATTTTTTTCTAAGGTGGGATCCACTCGAGCTTTGGATCTGACTCATTCTTTGGATAAGGCCATAAAATGATCTCTCCAAATGGATGGACGGTGTGGATACACCACACACATCATCTTGGGCCCACAAACTTGGGGATATCACTTGAGTAGAAGGTCTCGCTGCTCAACCTGTAAGTAGGGTAATCGGCGTCCACCAGCCAGGTTATTAGACTACGTCACAGGAAAAAGTGGTCATCGCCCATTTAAAACTTCTCGTCGGCCAACCACATAAGTTTTGGATCAAGCCGGTATCTGTGTTTTCCTTTCACACAGGTCCATGTTACCTTATCAATAAGTTAGATGGCAAATAAATATTATGGTGGGCCCTAATTTTTTTAATGGTGGGCATTTAATAATCACTTATTGCTATTGTGTGGTCGACTTGAAATTTGGATCTGCTTCATTTTTTGTACCATGCCCTGAGCCAAAAAAACTGATGCACGGTATGGATATATAAAACATATACATTAAAGTAGGCCCCACCGTCAGTAACTCACCCAATAAGCTGTTACACTATACTCACCTAATCCTTACCCCACGACGATAAACGTGTATTCTCCACGTGATGGTTGCAATCGGCGTCAGAATCAAGTTAAGAGTATTTTAACCACGTTGGAATATAATAATATCTCACATGTGAATGATAAAAGCACGTGTTTTTTAAGTTCAGGTTGTCCAGCTCACCTGCAACCTACTGTACTTACCGTTATACACGCCCCACATGTGCCCACCAGCAAGTGGGGTGGGCCATATGAGCATTGCATGTGGTCTCTGCCAACAATCCAATAAAAAAAAGATAACATGTGTATCGAAAAATCAGCAATTCATTTAATGTATGCATGATTCACATGATGAGTGGACTTGTTACAAGAAAATTGAGTATGTGCAGCGCACAATCAATCTCATGCATCCCAGCAGTGAGTCTTTCGACTTCTAATCATATATTTGATTCAGGCGCCATTTTAGAAATTTTAGAAAATTATAATCATCCAAGCAATGGAGGCTCTCATGATTACCGATTGATAGAAGAGGAGTGAGGAGAGCTTGACAATTTTTATACAACAGGATTGGTGGGGGAGGAAACCTCATGCTCCTTTTGCCATGCCTTTCTAATAAAAAAAACCCACCTCTTTCATGCCTCTTTAAACAAAATGAGTTTCAGTCACCGTGTGAATCATACTCTTGTTGGCCCCACCTAAAATTCATTGTGATAATCTAAACTGTTGAAGTCATTGTCTATGTTGTTGACTAGTGTCTTAAATTTGTAAATTAACACATTTATCAATAACAATTTAATGCCATTGAGCAGGTTTTGATGCTATTGAAGTCAGCTCGACCATTGGTAAAATTTGAAATTTATTAAGTTGGCTGTTGAATACTTTAGGTGTCTTGTTCGATGGCATTGAAGGCCTGCTCGATGCCATTGGTAAAATTCAGAAAATTCTTGTTTAGACACTAGAATATTTTGGTGTTTAGTTCGATGCTATTGAAGTGGGTACGATGCCATCGATAATCTATCGATGCTATTGAAGTTTCATCAAAAGTGCCATCGAACGATCGTACATGAAATACATTGCATAAGTATAGGATTTGTTTCATATTTCGATCGTGATTCACCTAGAGGCTATATATATGAGTGTAATTAAAATTAAGAGGTATCTCAAAGCTTACTAATTCATTCTTAGGATTTTTAAGAGCTTGTAAGGAAATATTTAGAGCTTGTTTGAATCGGGTATTCTCTCTATATCTTGTAATTTTTTTACTTTCATAGTGATATCTATCGCTTTGTGCTCTGATTTTTTCTCGTAAAAGTTTTTCCACATTAAATTTGAAATCTTTGTGATTAGGCTTATTTGTGTGATTGGAATATTTTGCTTGATTCATCTCCGTGTGCTTTTATGAGCCCCCAACAATCTAGATAATCAATGCCATGTATAGCTCATTATTCTAACACTAGCTTGATTTTCAAATATGTTTATCCTAAAATCCAACATATAAGTTTCAATGTATACAAATGATAATTGCAATGATCATATCATTGGTAATTTGATTTTATACCGTTAAAATCTCTAGTTCAATTAGGCCATGAGGATTAATCGCAGCCCTCTCTCTTCACACATGAAAATCGTACATATTGTTGAGAATGTGGAGCCACATTGGGCCGCCTTCGACCGGTCGTAGGACGGGTACGACCGGTCATAGGAGCCTGTTTAACCGGTCGTGAATCGGTTCGACTCAAAGTCCAGCGAGTTGTGCTGTTTTTTTTTCGGAGCCTAGGACCAGTCGTAGGAGAGCTAGGACTGGTCGTAGGGGAGCTAGGATCGGTCGTAGGTTACGCAGATTCGTTTCCGAATCTGATGCGGAATGCGGATTTTGGTGTCGCCTTTCGTAAGGGTGCGGAAGGGAAGTTACCTAAACTATAAATAGGGGTTCCTAGGGCTTTTCTAGGGGATGAGGAATATTAGAAAATATTTCTAAAAGTGTGGGCTAAGGGTTTTCTATATTCTTCCAAGGGAGAGGTTAGTATTTTGCCTTGTAATCTTTGTTTCGTCATAGTGGAATTTTGCATCCGTGATTTTTTACCGTAGTTTGGGGTTTTTCCACGTATATCTTGTCTTGTGGTTTGTTTGGATTGCTTTGATCTGTTTCTAGTTTATATTTCTTTCTGTTTATCATTTGTGGGTGAGGCCTGAGATTGGATCTCGGCTTACTGCGTTGTTGGTGTGCTGCGCAACAACTGGTATCAGAGCTATTGGTTTAGTTCTATTGGGAGCGATGGCGGAAGATGAATAAATTAGAATTGAGAAGTTTGATGGTTCAAACTTTACCTTCTGGAAGATATAGATGGAGGATTATCTGTATCAGAAGGACCTCTACATTCCTCTATAAGGAAAAAAGAAGAAATCAGAAAAGATGATGAATGGTTTTTACTGGATAGGAAGGCTTTAGGAACGATCCGACTCTCTTTGTCCAAGAGCGTCGCCTTTAATATATTCAAGATGAAAACGACAAAAGAATTAATGGAAGCCCTAACCACCATGTATGAAAAGCCCTCAGCATCCAACAAGGTTCATCTTATGAAACAGCTATTCAATATGAGATGTCAGATGGTAGGAGCGTGGCTGAACATGTAAACGAGTTCAATACAGTTATAAGCCAGTTGGAATCCGTTAGCATCGTTTTTGAGGATGAGGTCAGGGCACTATTGATCTTATCCAGTCTGCCAGACAGTTGGGATGGTTTGGTGATTGCTGTGAGCAATTCCTCAGGGTCGACAAAGCTGAAATTTGATGATGTGGCCGGTCTAATTCTTAGTGAAGAATCTAGAAGAAAGGCATCAGGAGTTTCAGGGGATTCAGGGAATGCTATAAACGTTGAAGGAAAGGAAGATCGCAGAACAGAGGAGGCAATAAACACGAGCGTTCTAAGTCGAGAAAGAAATCCAAGGGATCGAAAGACAAAGACGGGTGTTGGCATTGCGGCAAGAAGGGGCACATGAAACGTGATTGCAGGGCGCCCAAGAAATAAGAAGGAAGCTCTCAAGGCGGGAAGGATTCAAAGAATCTGTCTGAGGAGAGCGACACAGAGGCGTTGATCTAGTCTCTTGATGTAAGGAATAAGTCATGGGTTATAGACTCGGGTGCTTCGTTTCATGCCACTTCATGTAAGGAAGTTCTACGTGATTATGTGTCAGGTGACTTTGAGAGAGTCTACTTGGGTGATGATGAGCCGTGCAGTATTGTTAGAAAGGGGGACGTTCAGGTCAATCAGAAAGACGGAACGATTTTGAAACTGAAGGATGTCAGACATGTTGTAACACCCTAGAAAATCGGAGGTCGTGCATATGCTTGACTCCTGGGTCCCCGAGTGTCACTTATCATCAATCTTATAATTTTATAATTTATCAAGTTTAAAAGCGCAGCATGGAATTAATTGAAACATGAGGCACATCCACAACTAGTCTACTAAATTGAGAGAAATCAATATATACAGGTTCAAAAGAATATAAATGGGCCGCACAAGGCGATACCCAAAAAATTTGCAAAGGGAATCATATGCGCAAAGAACGGTGTGTTGAGCCCACGACTCAACACCCCAGAATCCAGTCTTCTAAGCCGGTGGAGGACCGCCCATCAACTGAAAGTAGGAGAACTCATCCTCCTCGCTTAAGCTCGCGTCGCCAGGCTCGTCGAACTCAATACAACCTGTAGCTACTGAAGAGTGTAAGTGGTGTCTTAAAACACCGTCCCAGAGTGGGAGTGAGTGATCAACTCAGTGGGTGCTATTAATCTTAAGTTACAACAGGCATTAATTATAATATGAATTTAATGAAACGCAGTCAATCATCAACACCTAGCAACTCTTATTAAAATGCATGCATGCAGAATGATATGATGCATGCCCTCACCACAACGCTCCCTCGAGCGACTCCATCTAACGATCGCATATGTCAGCACTCCCTCATTGCGACCTCGACTTCCGAGTCGCCACCCTAACTAATGCGATGTAATGCGATCGTGTTAGCCGATTTTTTAATTAAGTTCGTTCATCCAGCCAATTTGAGAATCTGATACACCCCATTGATCGTTGCCCTAAGCCCGGTGCGAGGCCAGGGCCCCCCAACGCGTGAGGTCGAGACCCCGAGGTCCGTGATCCCGTCGGGTTCCTCATCCCTGACCTCTAGCACATGAGGAGTGCCATTAGAGAGGGATTGCTCGTGGTCACTACGGGAAGGTGCGGTACCCCAGCGCAGGCCGACAACTCGAACATAGTGTCCCATTCCACCATGCCCGGCTCACGAGGCTATGGACCAGTTGCGGTTCAGTTATCAATGGACTTCAACGGTGGCGGGGTGTCCTAGGTTCCATACATAAGCGTGCAATCATGGTTAACAATCAGGGTTGGTCAAACAGTGGACTAATCCGCAAGAACCGGGTGAGCGTGAGACGAATGACATCAGGCGCAAGAGACCCATGTAGTCGAATTACAGCCACCAGAACACGTCGGCCCGGATCTATAAGTTTAATCCCGAGGCGGTCCTACCAACGAAACCACCTTCGTTCTACTCATGGTTCTATCCGACCCAAGGGTCAATAAAGGTTTCTAGCATGCCGACTACTAACACATCACAAGTATAATCACCCACATGTTCTCAATAGTCATCAACATATCATTCATATATTCATAACAAGTAAAATTAAACATATTAAGATACAAATGCATGTGAGTGGGTGTTTGTGTGCATGAGTGAGGAAGTCGAATACTTCCTCCTCCTAAAGCAATCACATGCATGATAGGAAGCAACCACCTGCACTATGAAACATTGATACATGAGGAAATCAAGAAGACATAAGCATGAGATCATTCATACACCAAATCATATGAAAATCAAGTACAAATAGCATATGCGAGCCAATACACAACATTTCATACAATTTCAACAATTATACGATTCCTAGGGTTTCTCTAAGTTTCATTCCAAACAAGCATCCAATAAACAAAATCATTAATCTCATAGAAAATTGGTGTTAGGCCACCTAATAGTAATAGTCCGCACCTATGGGGTTGTTGGAGTCTCGAACCGACCTAGGAAAGCTCGGATTTGGGGGCCGGACAGCCGGAATCCCTAGAGCATGCAATTCTATGTTAGAATCTTATGTAAATCCCTCGTTAGATCATGAGATTTAAGAAAAAAGAGATGGAGGATCTTACCTAGGAGACCGACGGACGTTTCCTAGAGTTTTGATGATGGGTTTCCCTTGGAAGAGGATAGGGTGTTGATGAGTTGATGCTCTTGGGCCCCACATGAATTTGGAGTCCACCTTGACTCTCTTCTTGCTCCTTTCCTCCCTCTTACTCTTCTCAATCGTTGGAGAATGGTAAGAGCTAAGAGGAAGAGATGGGTTGTTGGAGATGGAAGTAATGAAGAAGGGACTTTGATTGTTAGAGGATGGTAGAGTAATGAGGGAGGGTTTGTTGTAGTAAAAAGGAAAGTTATGAGGGAGAGAGAGAGATAGATTGAGAAATGGGGAGTGCATGAGATAGCTAGGGTTCTATCTCTAGGTTTGGCCTCTTTGGCCCTAAGTTTCTCAAAATTCCTAAAATAGCCACCTAGGACCACTTATTGTGTTAGGGGTAGTTTTATCACCTCCCCTGCCACCAAATTTGGTGTGTAGATACCTCATGGCCCAATGAGGGTCCATATAAAATTTGAAAACAATCGGATGAATGGATATGGGATCTGAGTAAGCGATCCCGATCTTTAAATGACCTTGTGGGGTCCATTCCGGTCGTTGGGGCAGTTCTGGTGGTCCTCTGGCCATGAAATTTATAGGGTACGTGGTCCATGGTCAAATGAAGGATCATATAAATTTTGGAGTCGATCGGATATTTGGTTTGATCGTACGGGTCTGATTTGCGATCAACGGTTACCGTGCCATGATCGGGTTCCAGATTTTGTGGACAGGCATAGAAAAATACATTAGACATTCACTGTAAATTTGGAAGAAATTCGACGGCTGAAAACCCAAGAGTCTTGGTTTCATTTGCAAGTGTTAGATTCCAATTCTGGCATTGGTGGGGTGCATTTGACAAGTGCTAGATCCCAATTCTGGGTGTCCACTGGGTCTGCAATCCATGATGGACCACAAGCCCAGTGAGATTTATGATTTTTAAAATTTTTCTGACCCTCCTCAGTCGTTGGGTGGCCCACACGGGCTGTTGTTAAGTGTAAATAGGCCATCTGGCTTGGCGGCTCGCACTAGGCCCTATCATGACCTGTCCGGTTTACTCTAATGAGCTAATCCTAGGTTAATCAACTTGTGGTACCTCACCATGAGTGACTTAAACAAATGGTCCTGCGACAAATCCTACGTGGACACCCCAAGACACTGTGTTGGTTGGACGAGACTTTACAAGGGCTGATTTGGTCTACTGTTAAGATTCGGGCCTCATCTGACTCGGCTTTGGTTAGATCTTTAATTTAGTTATGCTTGTCTTGATTAGTTAACGACGGGTCAGTTAGATTTGGGTCATATGTGAGTAAATTATGGGGCTACACTTGATGTTCAAGCGATCAGGCGGATTCGTTGACTTCCTACGGTTGATTAATCAGAATTGTGCGGTTCTTTACTGGTACCACCCCTGTATAAACTAATATTGAGTGCTAATGGTCATTAAGTGATGTTAAGTTAATTAATAAAAAAAAATTAAGAATTTTTAAAAATTCGAAACAGTGAAAAATTCGAGATGTTACAATCTACCCCCCTTAAAAATAATTTTATCCCCAAAATTGCCTAAGGATATTAAGTAAAGGTATTATTATTTCTTTTGTCTAAGCTTTTATTAGTTTCGAGTTTATATATGTTTTAGGGTATATAAAAATACACTAGCTTAGCTCATTGTTATCTACCCCCCTTAAAAATTTTCACCCCTGTGGTTTGGAAACAAATGTCAAAATCATGATTATTGTACTAAGTGTTTACTTATAAAATTTACCTAAGGGTGGTATATTGTACTCTTTATGATCAAGCTAATACAAAAATAACGATTGTGGTAGGCTCAAATCCGATACGTCGATTGTCCGCCTGACCAGGGCAGAAAACTCGTTGTATCCCTTCTAAATCCTGATGGATCCTGGTCTTCTTCTCGGTCAAAGCAGTGAGTTCGCTGGTAGTCGTTCAGGATTGAGAATTGGGTCAAGCCACGAATGCTTCGCAAGTGTATAGTCCTGTAATTTCTTAGCCTGATCAACCTAAATGCTTAGAAATATCTTAAATCCTTGAAAGGTTAAAATCTCATATTTTTAAGGTTGTCATTCGTGTCTGTGTCAGATGGAGTTCTTGTCTTAATTCATGTCCAAATCAGTAATTAATGAATCTTTTATTATGCCTTTGGTCAAACATCGTCCTAACAAGTTTCTAAAGGCACAAAATTTTATGTGAATTACCATTTCAATTTTATGGCTAGAGGGTTATGAGCAGACAACACTTTGGTCTCATAAATTTTAAGAAAGAAGGAATAGTCGAGGTTTTAAGGTGTTCAAGAGGTTTTGAGTGCTAATAACGCTAATAAGGCCGTAGGAAGGCAAAGGTGAAGGACACCATCTTCTCGAATTTGTTGGAACCTTGAATCCATAAGAGAATGGGAAAAAGCTCAATATATTTTACTGTAGTCCACCCCTAACCCGAGCTTACAAAACATTAAACTATGAAACTCAATCCTACTTACGGGTACAACTTAAGCATATATATATATATATATATATATATATATATATATATATATATATATATATATATATATATATATGTAATCAATTTAATCGTGGAATGATTCCTAATACGATTATAAATAATTCCTAAATAGACCCCCAATGTTAAACTTTAATACGAAAAGTCATGACTCGTTTATAGGCAACCATACATGCAAGCATTTACAAAGTGATAAGAGAATTTCAGTCCATACATCCACATCGATCTCAAAATACCATTATTATGGCCAATTACATGTTATAACATGAATTACAAGCATCACTAAACATGCTAAACATAAAGGAAATATGATCTAACAAAAAAAGACCTAATCACCCTTCAGTACATGCATCTGACCTAACTGCAGTAAACAACTACCAATCATCAGTGAGGTTTTGGAGCTACTCACTGGAGTCAGGCGAGAGTGGAGGCGCTTCTTCGCCTTGACTGCAATAGATTAGGGCCTTTATAGCCCGATACATCTTCTTGTTACACTTTTCCTGCTTCGCTTGGTGCCTAGTTTGGCTCTCCTTGATCTCTACTACCTTGGCCTTGAGCGCATCCAAGCACTTACGCATATCTGGGATAGTAAACGGCTCCCTGCTAACTTCTTCGATCTCAACAGCTCTTTCCACCTCTTCAGCTTCATCCTCACCCTCATCCTAATTACTTCCATCGCTCTCCTCTTCTTCTTCAATAGGATCCCCGTATTGGTCGATGTGGGCCTGTCGCTGCTTGGGGCCTTTCTCATATTATTCAACATACTATCACTTAATATTTGTGCAGGTATAAAGTTTTCATCCGATCCGCCTACACCGTATAGCTAGGCCAACCAACAGACCAGGCGACCAAAAGGGAGACATACATCCTTTCACGTTGCCCTTGAGGCCCTTACTATCTAGTGGAGTACTACGATGGGGAGGCATACATCTGCTCCCTGGCCTATCTGATATAAAAGCTCCACCATATAGCGAGAATACTCGGTACGATTTTTCAGCCTCGGATAGACATTGTGGGTACAGATGCGGTGAAGCGCACGATACTCTAGAGTCAAGTTAGATGAGTTTAAGCTGACATCACGCCTCCATTGGGCAACTCACCCACACAAGAAGCAAGTCTACTCGTTGCGGGCTTGACTTGTATCCAAGTTTCCTTCCTCAATCTGCACTTCACCTCATGGCATTAGAAGCATGCTGACAATCTGCTCCACCCTAAATTGGAACCTCTTGCCACCCACTATAAGATCAAAGCTCAAGGGCTTGAATTGAGAGTTTTTGATCCGCACATAGAAAGCCCTATCTCGACCTTCATCTGTCTGAGAGTCTCCATAGAAAATCGGACCCCATCCCTTTTCCATAAGCCGACCGAGTAGGGCAATATTGTCGAACAATTTCTCTTCCACGGAGGCTTCAAAGGCGACGTTGCATACGTAAAATTTTTTCTACATCATCAACGGGCGATTGAGGCGTTTGAATCGCAAGAGCCCTTCGAGAGCGGACTTCCACGATTTTCTTTCCTTTCGGGTTGGCCTTCTTCCTTCTGCGCCGCTCTTGGCTTGGTCCCGGTTCGGCGGGAGACGGTCCTTTTTTCCTCATAAGTGATAGGATCACCAAGATGGAGAAAAGAGGTGCAACGGTTGCTAGAAGAGCCATTTTCTTTGGCTAGGATGGATTTTAGATGTGAGAAATGTGGTTGGATTGTTGGAGGAATGAGCTTAGGAAGGATCTTGAGAATGGGTATAAGAGTGGATATTTGGAGATGATGGATTGAAAAAAAAATGAAATGTTGGTGTGGACTTGAGATGGACTTGTTGGAACGGGTAGTGGGAAGGAACTTGAAGATGGGTTTAAGAAAATGGGTTTTGGGAGAGAGGTTATATGGATGGATTTGGGAATGGGTTTGAAAAATGAAGTCTAGGAATGGATTTGAGATGAGGTTGTGTAGGGTGGAATAGAAAGTGAGTTAAGGATATGGGGTGTGAGTAGAGATTTGGCTTTGAGATAAGTTTAGGAAAATGAAGTTTTTGAGGATGGGTCCAAGGAAATGGGACTGAAGGAGTGGAATGAGAGAGTGAGTGTGATGGAGGGGAAGTTGAGGGAAATGAAAAAGTGGAAGAAGAGATGGGTTTCCTTGAAGGAATAGCTTGAAAATAGGAGGGGGTGAATGAGTGATTGGGATGGAATTTGGTGAAGTAGAAGAGGAATGTATGTTGAAAATGGGTTTGGGTTGATTATGAGAAGGAGGGGTGGGGGTGTTGTTGGAGGAAAGTATTTGAAAAGGGATTCGATGTTGAGTTGGTGAATGGGGTTTGAGGATGAGTTTTATGAGTGAAAGAGTGAAAGTGATGGAGCGGGATGAGTTAGGGAGATAAGAGATGTGAAGGGAAAGAAGATGGTGTTGAAGAAGATGATGTGTTGAAGTTTAGAGAAGGAGATGGGATTTTCTCTAAAGATTTGGGAGAATGGAGGATGGTGAAGTGAGAGTGAAAGAGTGGATGAGTTTAAAGAAAATGGATTTGAGAAATGGGAGTTGAGAAATGTTTAAGAAATGAGTTGTGGAAATGAGATTTGAGAAGGGTTAGAATGGGTTTTGAGAGTAAATGGGTGATGGAGTGAGTTTAAGAATGGGTGTTGAGATGGGATAGGTCTTGTAAAGGAGAAGAAGATGGGTTTGAAGTGGGTTTTGTTGATAAAAAGAGTGAGAGGGTTGAAGTGGGATTGGAAGAATGGATTTTGGAGTTGTGAAGAAGAAGAAGATGGGTTTGAAGTAGATCTAGAATGGGAGAGTGAGAGAGGAGGGAGATGTGTGTTAGGGTTCTGGAAAGGGTTTAGAAGGAATTTCATATATTAAAAATAGAGGGAATGAGTTCTAAGCATTTCTAAATAGCAAGAAAAGTGAGCCCCACACATGTACGTGTTGCAAAAAAAGGAGGACTAAGTTTTTTGTATGATTACAAAATGTCTCTATTTCTTATAAGGTTTCTCATACCTTTGGTAATTGAATTATTTTTAAATTTTTTTATAATATTTTATCATTAAGTTTAAAGTCCTACCATAAAATTTCATATCATTTGGACTTGTAGATAAATTATTAAAATTCTAGAAGTAACTACCGTCCAAAACCAATGATTTTTTTTGGACAACTGTCAATTTACTCCAAATCTAACTATATTAAAATTTTTATTTTATTTTTATATGAAACTAGACTTGTTAAGATTTAATCTGAATTTTTTATCACCTAAATCGGAGTTGTAACGAAGGAGATATGAATTTTTGAAGTTGACTCAAAATTACAGAAATTTCCAGCGCTGGCGGCGCCGGTCAGACGCTAGAGCGCTGCCAGCGCCGGGCCTGGGCACTGCAGCGCCGGGATTATGGACCCTGGGCGCTGTGGCGCCGGGCCTGGATGCTGCGGCGCTGGCCCGCTGGACTGTGGGCGTTGGCGGCGCCCGCTCGGGCGCTGTGGCGCCAGGTCCTTGGAGGGTTGCCTTGCAACGATCATATCTTGCAAATCGGGATGAGTTATTCGACGTGCGATATATGAATTTGGGGTAGGAGAATCTGATATACGTAATGGGACTAGTTATTTGGTGAGATTCCTCCTGGTTAGGTGCCAAAATCTATTTTTTTCTATAGTTTCACTATTTCTGGTGAATTTTCGTTCACCCTCAAGTCTTTATCCCAGAATGAGTTAGAACTATCAAGTTTGACCTAAGACGATGATTTCAAACATCTAATCCCTCAGTTCCAGTTCCACATTTCATCTATTTCTAGTAAAATTTCGTTTGCCCCTACCTGATTATCCCTGAATGGGTTGGAACTATCATGTTCGACCAGGTATTATCTCATTTAGACTTAGACGGTGATTTCGACCATCCAACCCTTCGATTTTTGGCTCGTTCCTAATAATGTAATGGGGAAGTTCAAGAATAGAATGACGTCAGATGGATGTCTTAAGAAGATATATTAGAAAAATAGATTTCAAATCTTGGCCTACTTGGCTAGTGACGTTATACGTTACTAAATGAGGTTGAAATGCTAACCCCAATCCAAGATTTAGGAATGACATGTCTGGATTGTGAGAGGGATGGGACTCAGTTTATCTCACCGGCTTTGCTTAACGAGTCTTGCGTTGGAAGGTGAAATGTGGGATTTCCAAATCCCAGGAAGATGACTTTCTAAGTAAAAAATTCAGAATTTACTCTTAATGGAATACATCCCATCAGGCATTATAGAGCATGGGATGCACTCAATTCCAAAGACAATACCTTACGCCTGCGTTTATCGTTACTCTAACACTTACTTCGCTATAGTCCCATCTATTTCAGTTGGCCCAACAGGCCCTAGGAATTTGGTGGGCTGACCTAAGTAATTCTCCTAGTCAATCGAATCGAGTCTTCCCGTCTACCTAAGATTATCGGTTCGCGGTCTGGGATGGATCCTGACGTCCTAAATCTCCTTTGCGCTTTCAAATACGTATCCTCTCAAGTCAGCGGACGTGTTGGTGAGTTCATGTCCCATGGCCCAAGGGATTCCAAACTATTGCTCTGATACCAACTGTAATGCCCCGAAAAATCAGGGGTCGTGCATATGCTCGACTCCCGGGTCCCCGAGTGTCACTTATCATCAATCTTATAATTTTATAATTTATCAAGTTTAAAAGCGCAACATGGAATTAATTAAAACATGAGGCACATCCACAACTAGTCTACTGAACTGAGAGAAATCAATATATACACGTTCAAAAGAATATAAATGGGCCGCACAAGGCGATGCCCAACAAAATTGCAAAGGGAATCATATGCCCAAAGAACGGTGTGTTGAGCCCACGACTCAACACCCAAGAATCCAGTCTTCTAAGCCGGTGGAGGACCGCCCATCAACTGGAAGTAGGAGAACTCGTCCTCCTCGCTTAAGCTCGTGCCGCCAGGCTCGTCGAACTCAGCACAACCTGCAGCTACTGAAGAGTCTGGGTGGTGTTTTAAAACACTGTCCCAGAGTGGGAGTGAGTGATCAACTCAGTGGGTGCTATTAATCTTAAGTTACAACAAGCATCAATTATAATATGAATTTAATGAAACACAGCCAATCATCAACATCTAGCAACTCTTATTAAAATGCATACATGCGGAATGATATGATGCATGCCCTCGCCACAACGCTCCCTCAAGCGACTCCATCTAACGATCGCGTATGTCAGAAATCCCTCATTGCGACCTCGACTTCCGAGTCGCCACCCTAACTAATGCGATGCAATGCGATCGTGTTAGCCGAGTTTTTAATTAAGTCCGTTCATCCAGCCGATTTGGGAATCTGATACACCCCACTGATCATTGTCCTAAGCCGGGTGCGAGGCCAGGGCCCCCCAACTCGTGAGGCCGAGACCCAGCGGTCCGTGATCCCGTCGGGTTCCTGATCCTCGACCTCTAGCACATGAGGAGTGCAAATAGAGAGGGATTGCTCGCGGTCACTACGGGGAGGCGCGGTACCCCAGCACAGGCCGACACCTCGAACATAGTGTCCCATTCCACCATGCCCGGCTCACGAGGCTGTTGACCAGTTGCGGTTCAGTTATCAATGGACTTCAACGGTGGTGGGGTGTTCCAGGTTCCATATATAAGCGTGCAATTATGATTAACAATCAGGGTTGGTCAAACAGTGAACTAATCCGCAAGAACCAAGCGAGCGTGAGACGAATGACATTGGGCACAAGAGACCCATGTAGTCGAACTACGGCCACCAAAACACGTTCGCCCGGATCTATAAGTTTAATCCCGAGGCGGTCCTACCAATGAAACCACCTTCATTCTACTCATGGTTCTAGCCGACCCAAGGGTTAATAAAGGTTTCTAGTATGCCGACTACCAACACATCACAAGTATAAGCACCCACATGTTCTCAATAGTCATCAACATATCATTCATATATTCATAGCAAGAAAAATTAAGCATATTAAGATACAAATGCATGTGAGTGGGTGTTTGTGTGCATGAGTGAGGAAGTCGAATATTTCCTCCTCCTGAAGCAATCACATGCATGATAGGAAGCAACCACCTACACTATGAAACGTCGATACATGAGGAAATCAAGAAGACATAAGCATGGGATCATTCATACACCAAATCATATGGAAATCAAGTACAAATAGCATATGAGAGCCAATACACAACATTTCATAACATTTCAATAATTATACGATTCCTAGGGTTTCTCTAAGTTTCATTCCAAACAAGTATCCAACAAAAAAAAAATCATTAATCTCATAGAAAATTGGTGCTAGGCCACCTAAGAGTAATAGTCCGCACCTATGGGGTCGTTGGAGTCTCGAACCGACCTAGGAAAGATCGGATTTGGGGGCCGGACGGTTGGAATCCCTAGAGCATGCAATTGTATGTTAGAATCTTGTGTAAATCCCTCCTTAGATCATGAGATTCAAGAAAAAAGAGATGGAGGATCTTACCTACGAGACCGGTGGACATTTCCTAGAGTTTTGATGATGGGTTTCCCTTGGAAGAGGATAGGGTGTTGATGGGGTTGATGCTCTTGGGCCCCACACGAATTTGGAGTCCACCTTGACTCTCTTCTTTCTCCTTTCCTCCCTCTTACTCTTCTCAATCGTTGGAGACTGGTAAGAGATAAAAGGAAGAGATGGGTTGTTGGAGATGGAAGTAATGAAGAAGGGGCTTTGATTGTTAGAGGATGGTAGAGTAATGAGGGAGGGTTTGTTGTAGTAAAAAGGAAAGTTATGAGGGAGAGAGAGAGATAGATTGAGAAATGGGGAGTGTATGAGATAGCTAGGGTTCTATCTCTAGGTTTGGCCTGTTTGGCCTTAAGTTTTTCAAAATTCCTAAAATAGCCACTTAGGATCACTTGTTATGTTAGGGGTAGTTCTATCACCCCCCCTGCCACCAAATTTGGTGTGTGGATACCTCATGGCCCAATGTGGGGCCATATAAAATTTGAAAATAA
This sequence comes from Magnolia kwangsiensis, assembly GCA_037074715.1. NCBI lineage: Eukaryota > Viridiplantae > Streptophyta > Magnoliopsida > Magnoliales > Magnoliaceae > Magnolia > Magnolia kwangsiensis. The sequence continues at coordinate 20,728,970 of CM073582.1, forward strand.
TCGGATGAACGGATATGAGATCTGAGTAAGCGATCCCGATCTTTAAATGGCCCTGTGGGATCCATTCCGGTCGTTGGGGCAGTTTTGGTGGTCCCCTGGCCATGAAATTTATAGGGTACGTGGTCCATGGTCAAATGAAGGATCATACAAATTTTGGGGTCGATTGGATATTTGGTTTGATCGTACGGGTCTGATTTGCGATCAACGGTTACCATGCCATGATTGGGTTCCAGATTTTGTGGACGAGCGTTGAAAAATACATTAGACCTTCGCTGTTCATTTGGAAGAAATTCGACGGCTGAAAAGCCCAGAGTCTCGATTTCATTTGCAAGTGCCAGATTCCAATTCTGGCATTGGTGGGATGCATTTGACAAGTGCCAGATCCCAATTCTGGGTGTCCATTGGGTTTGCAATCCACGATGGACCGCAAGTCCAGTGAGATCTATGATTTTCTAAATTTTTAGATTTTTCTGACCCTCCTCAGTCGTTGGGTAGCCCACACGGGCTGTTGTTAAGTGTAAATAACCATCTGGCTTGGCGGCTCGCACTAGGCCCTATCATGACCTGTCCAGTCTACTTTAATGAGCTAATCTTAGGTTAATCAACTTGTGGTACCCCACCATGAGTGACTTAAACAAATGGTCCTGCGACAAATCTTACGTGGACGCCCCAGGACACTGTGCTGGTTGGACGAGACTTTACAAGGGTTGATTTGGTCTACTGTTAAGATTCGGGCCTCATCTGACTCGGCTTTAGTTAGATCTTTAATTTAGTTATACTTGTCTTAATTAGTTAACGACGGGTCAGTTAGATTTGGGTCCTATGTGAGTAAATTATGGGGCTACACCTGATGTTCAAGTGATCAGGCGGATTCGTTAACTTCCTACGGTTGATTAATCGGACTTGTGCGGTTCTTTATTGGTACCACCCCTGTATAATCTAATATTAAGTGCTAATGGTCATTAAGTGATGTTAAGTTAATTAATAAAAAAAAATAAAGATTTTTGGAAATTCGAAACAGTGAAAAATCCGAGATGTTACACATGTACCGAGTTTGAGAAGGAATCTGATCTCAAAGGGGCAGTTGGCCGATACCGGTTATGTGACGACATTCACCAGTGATTTCTGGATGATCACAAAAGGTGCCTAGGTGATATCTCGAGGCAAAAAAGAAGGCACTTTGTACGTGACTTCAGGATCGTATGGTTCACTCTCAGTCACATCAACTGGAGTGAATGGGTAGTTATGGCATCAGATATTACGACAAATGAGTGAGAAATGGATGAAAGTGTTGTTGTCAAAAGGAAAGATACCAGGGCTGAAGTCTCTTGATTTGGAATTCTGCGAGGACTGGGTATATAACAAGCAGAAGAGGGTAAGCTTCAAGAAGACAGGACGCGCTCCAAAGACGCATCTATTGGAGCTTGTACACACTGACGTGTGGGGACCGATACAGGTATCATCTCTTGGTGGCTCACGATATTTTGTTTCCTTTATTGATGATGCTAGTAGAAAACTGTGGATTTATTTCTTAAAGCATAAATCTGATGTATTTGATGCGTTTAAGAAGTGGAAAGTTATGGTAGAAAACGAGACAGGTAAAACAGTAAAGTGTCTCAGATCTGATAATGAGGGAGAATATTGTAATAAGAGGTTTAAGGCGTATTGTGCAGCAAGTGGAATCAAACATCAGAAAATGATTCCAGGGATACCACAGCAGAATGGTGTGTCTGAGCGTATTAACAGGATCATCCTTGAGCGCGACAGGAGCATGAGGTTACATGCAGGGTTGCCCAAGACCTTTTGGGCAGATGTTGTGAATACTGCCATATATCTTATCAATAGAAGTCTCTCAGCACTATTGGATGGTGGGCTACCAGAAAAAAAGTGGACTGGGAAAGAAGTGAACCTTACACATCTCAGAGTGTTCGGTTGCACTTCATATGTTCACATTGATGCAGAGTACAGAAACAAGTTGGATGCGAAGTCCAGGAGGTGTACGTTTATAGGTTACGGGCAGGATGATTTTGACTACAGGTTTTGGGATGCAGAAAACAGAAAAATCATCAGAAGCAAGGACGTAATCTTCAACGAAAAAGTGATGCATAAGGACTGTGCGCAGGAAAATAAGGTCGAGAAAAAGAAATTCGTAGAATTGGAAGAGTTACCGGACACGGGTGTTACAGTGCCAAAGAATGATCATGCATAGGAGCATTATGAGGCAGAGCCACAGACACCGGTTACGAGGAGGTCTACTCGGGAGAGGAGACCCACAGTCCGATACTCACCCTCCTTACATTATCTACTGCTGACAGATAATGGTGAGCCAGAATGTTTTGAAGAGGCATTACAGTTAGATACACGGGTTAAGTGGGAGCAGGCCATGTATGAGGAGATGGACTCTCTTGAGTCTAATCGTACTTGGGAGCTAGTCACTTTACCTAGGGGTAAGAAACCTCTTCATAACAAGTGGATTTACAGACTGAAGGAGGAGCACGATGGTTCGAAACGGTACAAGGCTAGATTGGTTGTGAAAGGGTTTCAACAAAAGGCAGGTATCGATTTCACTGAAATATTTTCACCGGTAGTGAAAATGTCTACGATTCACATGATCATGAGTATAGTGGCTATAAAGAACTTACGTCTAAAGCAGCTAGATGTTAAGACAACCTTTCTTCATGGGGATCTTGAAGAAGAAATATATATGTATCAGCCGACAGGATGCGTGGCACCAGGTAATGAGAAAAAGGTGTGCAGACTGAAGAAAAGTCTATATGGCCTGAAGCAGGCTCCGAGGCAGTGGTATAAGAAGTTCGATAGTTTCATGTCGGGAAACAGTTTTAGGAGATGTCATGCAGACCACTATTGTTATTTGAAGAAGTTTGATACGTCATACATCATTCTTCTTCTGTATGTTGATGATATGCTTGTGGGCGGTTCAAGCATGAAGGACATCTCAGATTTCAAAAGACAATTGTCTAGAGAATTTGCCATGAAGGATTTAGGAGCTGCAAAACAAATCCTAGGCATGAGGATAAAACGTGACAGGAAAAATAAGAAACTGGTTTTGTCATAGGCAGAGTACATAGCCAAGGTACTTGATCGATTCAATATGGGAGGTGCTAAGCCAGTTAACACTCCATTAGCCAACCACTTTAAGCTATCTAAGGAGCAAGGTGCAAAGACGCAGGAGGAACGAGACTACATGGCCAAAGTCCCATATGCGTCAGCGATTGAGAGTCTCATGTATGCTATAGTAAGCACGAGGCCAGACATTTCTCAAGCATGTGAGTTGTTAGCAGGTTTATGAACAACCCCGGGAAGGAACATTGGGAAGCTGTGAAGTGGATCCTCAGATACCTGGTGGGTACTAAGGATGTAGGGCTGTGTTATGGTGGATCGAAAATCAAGCTACAAGGTTACGTGGATTCAGATTTGGCAGGAGATATTGACAGCAGAAGAAGCATTACAGGTTATGTCTTTACTCTGGGCAGTGTTGCAGTCAGTTGGGTCTCTCAGTTACAGAAAATAGTTTCTATTAGTACGACAGAAGCAGAATATGTTGCGGCTACAGAAGCATGTAAGGAGATAGTGTGGATGCAAGATTTTATGGAAGAGTTGGGTAAGAAGCAAGTAGATTGCAAGCTGTACAGTGACAGTCAGAGTGTAATACACTTGTCCAAGAATTCAGCCTTTCATTCAAGGACCAAGCATATTGCCATCAGATATCACTTCATACGTTCGTTACTGGAAGATGGATCGATTGTTCTGGAGGAGATTCATACAAGTGAGAATCCTTCAGATATGTTGACTAAGGCAGTCACAAGGGAGAAGCTGAAGCTCTGTTCAGCTTTGATTGATCTTTAAACTTGAAGACGGTGAGGTGGTGCACTTCAGATGAAGAAGATGAAGGTTTATGGCAATACGTCTCCAAGTGGGAGATTGTTGAGAATGTGGGGCCACATTGGGCCACCTTCGACCAGTCGTAGGATGGCTACGACCGGTCGTAGGGGCTTGTTCGACCGGTCGTGGATCGGTTCGACTCACAGTCCAATGAGTTATGCTGTTTTTTTTTCGGGGCCTAGGATCAGTCGTAGGAGAGCTAGAACCGGTCGTAGGGGTCTACGACTGGTCGTACGGGAGCTAGGACCGGTTGTAGGTTACACAGATTCGTTTCCGAATCTGATGCGGACTGCGGATTTTGGTGCCGCCTTTCGCAAGGGTTCGGAAGAGAAGTTACATAAACTATAAATAGGGATTCCTATGGCTTTTCTAGGGATGAGGAATATTAAAAAATATTTCTAAAGGTGTGGGCTAAGGGTTTTTTGTATTCTTCCAAGGGAGAGGTTAATATTTTACCTTGAATCTTTGTTTCTTCATAGTGGAAGTTTGCATCCGTGATTTTTTATCCTAGTTTAGAGTTTTTCCACGTATATATTGTCTTGTAGTTTGTTTGGATTGCTTTGATCTGTTTCTAATTTATATTTCTTTCTGTTTATCGTTTGTGGGTGAGGCCTGAGATTGGATATTCGCCAATTGCGTTGTTGGCGTGCTGCGCAACACATATCTCCATCAAATACAAAAGCTTTAAATAGCATGGGGCCTACCATGGTGAAGTTGTGGTCAATAATCAGATGGGCCACATCATAAAAAGCCAAAACAACTACCCAAAACCTCGATGACACTGTTCATTTGATGCACCAATATTATAATTTCTCTCCATCTATAACTCTCTCATAGCCTAAGTAGCTAAACTCTCAGCATTTGCCAAACAAGAGATGTGTTGATCCATGGATTGGACTGTCCTAGGGAAGTCAATGTCCATGGACATGGACTTTAATGAAGGTTGACGTTTTGTTCTTAGAAGCACATGACGAATTTCATTCTTGACAATTTCTAAGCATGGGTGTTTTTCCTTAGGAGTTTCAGACTTTGAAAATTTTCTTGCAAGATGATTAAGAAATTTCTCTAGACAATTTTTATAATTTAAAATATGCAGGAGATTAATTAATCGGACTTTTATATGAATAGTTATTTTATTACAATAAAAATAATTTCACAATAAAAATGTGAAAAATTAGAACACTCCAGGATTTTAAAAACCTAGTGATATTCTCATAATAATATTGTTTTTTAATAAAATATTGTGTGACTTTTAAAATATATTTTTATAATCATGGCCGTTGAATGGAAGATGAAGTAAAGTATGGCATGTGCATGTAAGATCCGATACTTTAATGAGTTGGTTCTAAAATGTGAACACAACCTTTTTTAAAATAAGGTTTGTGGACGATGCTACTGAAATCAATTAACGTCTGGAGATACAATCCATCTGATAGGTCCTGTAGCGGATTAGCCAGTTCCCAACAATCTCCCTGATAGAACAGTTCTAACCTTTCTATTGCAGGCACCGGTCCACAGTCAGCCTATAAAATGCTAAACATTAGGTTCCTATGATCTACAGATGCAAATTAATATTTAATCCTCGGTCCATCCATGTTTCTCCCAATTAGACAAATGATCCAGATGACTGAACAGCGGCCGCATCATGCATTGCTCCGTCCACTGCCATTACCTCTCAAATGGACTGCCCCAAATTCCGGACATGAACTTAGGGCCTGTTTGGGAGCGTGGATTTGGAACCCCTGATTTTAAATCCTCCTGTTGTGTTTGACCCCCAGAATTGGGAATCAGCTTTAATCCAAAAGTAACTATGCATGATATATTTAAAGGTTTGAATTTAATTACTAAATTAACTTTAACATCTCCAATTAGCGACGTATGTAATATTTGACACGAGGGATATAATAAACCTGTTGAAATATATGCTTTGCCTGAAAATGATGAAATTTCGAGTCTCAAATGAGCCATAAGCATAAGATCATGTCCGAGTGACTAACCAACGATTTTTAGCCACTGATCATGGACAATGTTTGGACGGTGCTGATCATCATATTAAAGTAATTATAGTAATGCAATTGGTAATCTAATTATTTTTGGATATAGGCCACGTGCCTCATAGAATAGTGCTATGGTGACACACACATATGCAACCATTGAAAGAATTTTAGGTGCAATCCAAGCTCTCACATAGATTAACAAACCCCCTCTTTGAGGAGATTTTAAACCCTAGATTTGAAACCCAAATCTAAACGCGGGTTAAATATTCATGGGTTGACTAGCTAGAATAGCTGCTAAAGTAAAGTCATTAAGTTATGTGGGTCTCACCATGATGTATGTGTTGCATCCACACTGTCCATCCATTTGGAGAGATCATTTTAGGACATCAACTAAAAATGAGTTATATCCAAAGCTCAAGTGGACCTGTTGAAACCGTCCTAAGGTCCACCGTGATGTTTATTTGAGATCCAACCTGTTCATGAGTTAAAACATACATTAAAGGAGGGAAAACACAAATATTAGCTTGATCGAAAACTTTTGTTCCCCGTAGAGGTTTTTAATGGCCGGTGCCATTCTTTCCACTGTTTACCGTGGTGGGGTCCACTCGAGCTTTGGACCTCACTCATTCTTTGTATCATGACTGAAAATGATCTCAAAAATGGATGGACGGTGTGGATATAAAACATACATCATGGTGGGACCCACAGAACTAAGTGACGTCACTTCAGTAGTAAGTCTCGCTACTGAACCTGTCAGTAGCTAATCCGCGTGCCCCAAATCCATTGTGCTAAATCCATGTTGCATGAGCCGTGAAAAAAAAGTTGTGGGGCCCTTGTGATGTTTGGCGACATTCACTTTGTACGGGAGAGGCTAATTACACTTGCCCGACTTGCTATGTCGACTTTATGCATTTGTTGCAACCGTTCATATTAAGACGTGTCTTCAAATAAAGAGATTCAAAATTTAAGTGGGCAACACCACGCAAAACAGCTACCATTAAAACCTTTTTTTGGGCCGTACGTTATCTTTATTTGCCATTTCCCCTTTCAAAGGAAGAGCCGACAGGATGAATGAAAACACAAAAATCAACCTTATCCAAAACGCTGCTGAGCCACAAGAAAGTTTCAATAATGGCCGTCCCCATGCGCTCAGTTTCCTCTGGTCCACCTGACTTCCGTCTCTGCCTCATTTCTAATCCACCTCCCCCGACGAGCTGGCGCAATTAACGGAACGGATGTATCACATACATCCCAGTGGGCCCTAAAACGCTTTTACTTGCATATTCTCCCTACAACAACTAAATAAACCTCACCAACTCGCCATTGGTGCAAAAAGGTGGGCCCCACGTTTACCCCTCCGACATCCAATCATACAAAAGTAGGCCCCACCAAATACAAGAATACTTCTGTAGTGGGTCAACATACGACGACCATTGAAGTTTTCTTTTTTTAGAAAGACTCTACAAAATAAAATAATGCCAGAAAGGTTGACAACGTGATAATAGAATGACATGATTTTTTAAAGATGGATTTGGTCAAGATAGACTTCAAAGTTCATACAACTTGATTGTGGCGGGCTTGACTCCAAGAGAATGACCGACATCTCCCTTTATCAAACTCTATACACTGAACCTTTTCCATCTATATCTCTATCCCTACTTTCCGTCCACATACACCCACGTTTTTATATATATATACAACCTTTCCTTTCTTCTCCTCAATTCCATTTTTTCGACCGGTGTGAGCTACAACCATAGTTGAATCTTTTGTTATATTGCTGAGTCCTTGCATTCTATGGAGATGGATGCGGAGTTTTCCGATACTTTCCTTAGTTTAGATCTTAATGCAAAGCCATTTCGATTCTCGGATGAAGCTCGTGTGAGCTCGGAAACTAGTTTTGTCGATTTGGGGCGGAAAATCTCAACGGAAGATGAGGTGGGTAGATGAGAAATTTCCAATTTTTAAGGTGTTTGGCTTTTGTTTTCGCATTGGATTATGAATGATTGTGTATACCAACAATTCCTATCCGTAGTTTGGAATCTCTATGCATATTCATGATAAGGAGAGACTTCAAGTTCCCATATATGGAGTTTACGGCATTGTGCCGGACATCAAAGTCCCTCCTAATCAATTCAGAGTTGGGTTTTATTACAAATAGAGATTCCCGCCCTTGGTTGATATAGGGCTATCTGGAAACGTTTGAATGCTTTGGAAATGAAAATGTTTTCTATGGAAATCTATCTTTCCTTGTTTGAGGAAAGATGTATAGCTACTTGGAATCATTTTCCATTTCCATTTCATGTTTGATTTCCCTCTGTCCAAACATAGTACATGTACTTTTTAAGCAAGATTTTGATCACATGCCCTAGTTTTGGCATGTTTCTCAACTTCTTACTCATTTATCTTGGTATTGCTCTTTTCCTAAGTATGTTTTACTGCGGAGTTCTGAATTCTAACTGGGTTTGGCTTGCAGTTTCAGACCCGTGTATTGGAAGCTGAGTTGACTCGAGTGAGTGAGGAAAATGAAAGGCTAAACAAGATGCTAAGAACGATGCACGATAAATTCGTTAGCCTGCAAAATCAGGTGATTGATATGATGAATCGGATGCCGGAGGAGCAGCCCGCCTCAAAGAAGAGGAAGGCCGAGAGCCATGATAATCAAAACCAGATTAATGGCAGCATTAGTTATGTTACTCACATGGAGAGCAGCTCTAGTGAAGATTCAAGCAAGAAGCAACATGGGCCACCCAAAGCAAAGATCTCGAAGCTCCATGTTCGGACCGATCCATCTGATCCAACGCTGGTGAGTTTATTGAAGCGAAATTGTGATAGTATAATTTCAGTGTGGGCGAATATTACCATATGATTAGATGATGATGGGAAGCGTGGTCCACTTTCCATCAGTGCTGTTGAGTGTGCTTGATTCACCCATGAATAAAACTCTTTGTGGGAGCTTCGCAATGGATCTTATTCTATTGGATTAGGATGTTAGTCCACATATGATTGGCCCCGTGTTCCTGACCGTTCGTTCATGATCAGGCCGTAAATGACAAATTGTCCTTTGGTGTTACAGGTAGTTAAAGATGGATACCAATGGAGAAAATATGGTCAGAAGGTCACGAAAGACAATCCATGTCCAAGAGCCTATTTCAAGTGCTCCTTTGCCCCAGCTTGTCCAGTTAAAAAGAAGGTATGGCCCAACACAAATCAAATCTCCAACGTTCATCTACTCTTCTAAACTGATCCACTCTATTCGATTCGATCCTAACATGATCTTGCAACTTTCTATCACTTCAGGTCCAAAGAAGTATCAAAGATCAATCGATTTTGGTGGCCACATACGAAGGTGAACACACCCATCCACACCCTTCTCAAGCAGATGCACCAAAGGATCTGAACCCTGGCAGCACCTGTGGCTCGGTGCCTTGCTCACTCTCTGTCAACTCAATGGGCCCCACCATTACACTGGACCTGACCCAACCTGGATCCGGCCAGGACACCTCAAAACATCAAGGAGACGGCAATTCGACAATGGGATTCCAACAGTTTTTTGTTGAACAAATGGCTTCATCTTTGTCGAAAGATCCCAGTTTTAAGGCGGCACTTGCGGCTGCAATTTCCGGTCGGTTTCTACCCTGAAAAAAATGGTGAAATGAATGTAATCTCTCTCTTTTCTCTCTACCAAAGGGTAGAAACCCATGTACATATAAATTTGAAACAAGGGAATGGAAGACTAGTGTGGAAATTTGAACTGTTGTAAGTGGGCCCAATTTAAAAATTGTGGCCCCACCATGGATGGGCAAAATTGAGTGTTGTTAGGCCGTGCCAATGCTTGTCCATCTCCAGTCGAAGGGTCCACTAGATAATCTAGTACCATTAAGAGCCCAGCCTGCTCGCAACATAGAAAGTCTGATATCATCTATAAGCTGGGTCGAGTACGGATGCTACTTGGGTCCACCCATCCAAACCCATATTCAGGCCAAGCCATTTTCGACGTGGAAATTCATGTCAGCCCAGCCTGCGGGCCTTAAGCTCGAGTCCAGATCCAGCCCAAACCACTTGGGACAGCGCCCATATAAATCACTACTGTCAAGCATAGAGCAGGATTGTTGACATTATTACAAGATTGCCAACGTGGAAGCAAGTCCAGAGCTAGGGATTAGGTCTCCGATGCCGAACGGAAAACTTCCGAGTCACCCATTTGGAAGAATAAGTCCCGGTGCATGACTTCTTGAAGTGGTCACAGATCTGACTAGGCCTAGCAACGGGCCGGCCTAGGGATGGTTCAGGCGTAGATTTTGAACTGGCCAGGCCGAGCCTACCAGGTCAGGCCTGTTCAAAATATTGGTTTTGCCTGGCCGAACCCAGACCTAGTCATTTGACCGCATCCAACCCTAGGAAGAAGACCAGACTAATGCAAGAATTTTTGGTGTGTCGAAACTTGGAAGAATGGTTTACCTACAACTTGCGTGACATCATACACCCAGTGATCTTCCTAGTGTGGCTCACCTTTTAGACGGCTGGGATGTCATACACACTTACCATGTTGGCACGTGTTTGTGATCCTTTTCAGCTTAAGCTAACCTATGACCAGACATAGGTGGTCATTTCTCATGTTGTGAGTTAACCTGCTCTATATCTCACCACAATGATGTAAACTCAAGTTAACAATAAATCCAGATAAAATCCCAGGTGTTAGAAATTCGGATCTAATACCACCGTTAATTGGTGCACTCTGCGAAAGCACGATAAACTAAGAGAGAACAATATAATATTACAAGATAACCAAGCCAAAAGCAAACAATTCATAAACACATAATATTTTATGTGAAAAACCCCTGTGAAAAAAAATCACGATACAAAGCGATGAATGATCCACTTGATCCGATCAAAGAAATAGTCCAGCAACCAAACAGATAAATTTTTGAATTTTTTATGAAATTGACGGATAGTTTGATCCTATCAAAGGATCTTTGATCCCATCGAAGGGCCTTTCAATCATATCAATATAGTCGTTAACTAACCATTTTATAGCCATTGAAACATGAATTCTATAAAATGAGAATTCAGTTGTTGGGCATTTAGATGGGGTTTTGGTGCATTTAAAGCTTAGGTGATTCTACTCTCATATCCCTCATCCTATGATTCTAATATCATGATATTCAAGTCATCTTCTTTGAGATTACCACTTCCAACCTCTATTATGAAGATGCTATTAATCTCAACGATTTTCTAGAGATTGTACATTAAGCCTATTGGTATATCATTGTCTAAATCCTCTAGGAGACGTATCTAGATGAATTCCCTAGGAAATCAACTATCCATTAGTTGTGAGAGATTCCACCACCTCCCTTACCTTAGCTACCTCATTGGCATATCAAATGCAAGGCGAACGCTCGTAGGAGCTGAGGTATCAACATTAAAGATTAGGGGAGCAATTGAGAAGCCGATTCATGTATGAGAGAACATTGGAAAAGCATATCAAGACGACACATCAAAATAAGCTCAATTCAACAAGTAAATTGTCATTTGTAAGAGTCCACATATACTTATTCATTGTGTAAGATTGAGTAGAGTTTGTAACCCAAACTTGAATATATTCGTGTGCACGACTTAGGCTCTTGTGTAGGCTCGAATTCATTGACAAGGGTGTGTACATGGTCCACCGGAAACATATGCGTATGCATTTGTCTCCGTGGGATCATTCAGTGAGAGTGTACATATGACTTTTGATTGGACCACTAGTGGTTATTGGTTAGTCGATAGAAACTCAGTCTCCACGAGAGCTACCGACATTTATGAGTACATGGGTAAGTCCTTTGTAGGCCTTCGACAGGAGTGTACGCTTGTAAAGGTTAGATGTGAACATGATTTAAAACCTTCGATAGTGAGAGTGCATTTGACGGGAGTGGAATAGGAAAACCGAACCACTAAACATGCATATGTTTGCGATTTTGAATGTTTGTAATTCTAATTCATGCTTATATGTTTGATTAATTAAATCATATAAATGCTTGAATTGAGTTGTATGCTAGATACTTAACTTATAAGTACACACAAACTTACTCTCTATATAGATTAATACTTAAATTGGCTTATCTCTTGTAGTTTATATGATTGGACCCACTTTGGCTTGGAAACCTTAGTGTTATTTTGCCTTCTTGTTTAAATTGTTATATTGGTTAAGTAGGTAATTATTTTTAATTATAGAATTTTAAATTGATCCTAATCACCCCTAGGACGTAGCCATAATTATGTAGCTCTGCTAAGCTTCCGCACGCATTGTGATAAACTATCCCACCATGCAATTTCAATTGGTATAAGAGTGGGTCTTGAAGGGTGTAACTACTTAGAGTTGATCCAATGGAGCTTGGAATCAAATCTAGGAATAGAGGGAGTTGTGACATGGATGATACATCTTTTGACTCTATGCATATGGGTAGATCTTTCAAAAATTTAAAAGAAACCCGTTGTCATATTTTTGAGGGTTATGGTCATACTGCCTCCCATGTCCAAATGTATTGAAAATCAAAGAAAATGATATGACAAAAAAATGGGATGAGTCCGAGAATTTTAAATCAAATTCTAAAAAATCCCATACTGATGAGACAGATTAATGCATACTTTAGTGGTCTCCAATAAATCTACTCTCCGTATATCTAACGACATGAGAGAAGTATCTGACCATAACACCTCAGATGAAGAAGAGATATCCTCCTCAAACAGGATGATGAGGATAAAGATATCAAATTACAAGAGGCCGATGACCAACTTTTCAAGAAAAGTACGAAAATTATGAAGATGTTGGGGTTGATAAACACTGAAAAAATTTAATTGGCTAACCAATTATAATAAGTGGAATATGAAAATTCATCCTTCACAAAAAAAAGAAAAAAAATAAAAATCTTAAGTCTAAGCTTAATGAGACTTTAGGGAAGTGTTCGAGTCTGGAATTAAAACTTGATACGGTTAAATATGAAAATCAATATTTAAAATTTTAAGTTAGCTAACTTCAATCTTATCTTGCCAAAGCTAAGGTTATCCAATGAAATAAACTAGTTAGTAAATCTTTTGGTATGGGTAAACCTTTTGGGGACTTTAGAGGAATTGAACTCAATACGAATACTATTGCCTCTACCCCTTTGGTAATCCAAAGTAACTCATTTTCTTCAGGAAGTAGACCGAGAGCCTCTCCCGTGTGTCATGCCTATGAAGATATTTGACACCTCAAATTTGAATGTTTCATCTTATGAAGGTTCCAATCCACCTCGGCCACAAATCAAACTGGTAAACATGTCATGATTGAGAAATTGGTACACCAATGGAGAAGTATTCGTAGAGGATTGTAGGAAAAGAAGAGAGAGTTTCCACCCATTCCTAAAATGACCTACCGAATGAAGGTGTTGTTGAAACTAATTGCCCACCTTAATGAAAATGTGAAGAATATGTTAATGGAGGGCAATAATAATTAGGATAGGATTGACATAATGAAATCACATACCGAACATAAATCTTAAACTAGAAATTCACTTAGGGGAGATGAATTTAGAAAAATCATTCTCCCTCCGTACAATAATCCGAGTCGTAAGAAATTCACACCCAAGTGGGTTGTGAAAAAGAATAGGTGCCCTTAGAAGGTGTATGAGGGCTTAGTAGTTAAATAAGAAGAATTAAGCTTTATTGTTGACCTTAGAAGGTATATGAGGGTAACAGCAAGAGACGAAGCAAGAGTGTGACGGACGAAGATCTTGATGAGCTTAAGGCCTACATAGAGTTGGGGTTTGGGTTCGATTCTCCCATGAAGGATTGGAAGCTGTCCGATACGTTACCGGCTCTAGACCTCTACTACAAGGTGAACAAACACTATAATGATACCATCTCCAAATCCTCCGCTTTGTCTGAGCGCGACGCGTCGGACGTTAGGAGCCCTCAGAGCATATTCGGTCTAGGTGATAATCAACAACTGATGAAGATAAGGTTAAGGTAGTGGGTCCAGGTCGTTGCTTGTTCGGTGCAATAATCTTGTTGAGTTTTTCAGGAAGACGTGAAGGAATTCTCACCAATCTTGTGATACAATTCCTGTCAGACTCGTTTGAATGAAAGAAGAAATCCCTATTTGTTTTGATTTGACGTTAGTTTCTTCAGATGATAAGATTCTTTTTCTTCACTTAAAAAAAAGCTTTATGTTGAGCTAAATTGAAAAATCCAAGGATGTTAGCCTAATCTTGTGCTAAATAGGTAAATTCGAGGATTTATAACCTCATTCTTTATAATAGTTTACCCTTAAAGCTGTTTAATTGTAAGTATCGTATGTTTAATGTTAGACTATCATTGATCATTATTATTTTAAATAATATATCTTTTCAAATGACTGTTTATTCATGATAAATATTTTTAATGATATATCCACCCTATTCCCTCAATAGTATGTGGTTAATGGTAGATATATGATTTATAGAGCTTTCCATTTTTTTGTGCTTATGTAATGTCTTAGATTTTCACTGTTTTGAATTTCTAAAAACACTTGAAAATTTTTAATATAATTAACCTACATTGTCACTGACTGATCCTTGATGCTCAAGGTCAGCCTACACGTAGGTGGTACTAGTAAAAAACTGTAAAAATCTGATTAATTAACTGTAGGAAGCCAATGAATCCGCCAATCACTTAAATATCAGACTTAGCCTCGTGATTTATTCACATGAGGTCTATTTCTAACCGACCTACCACTAACTAATCAAGACAACCGTAACTAAGTAAAAATACACCAAAAGCTGAGATAAGTAGGAGTCCAATCTTAATTAACAAACTAAATGAATCCAGTTACTCCTTTAGCCTAAGAACCAACAGTTTATGGTTATTAGGATCAAATCACTATTTTCAGTAATTATAAATTAGCCACATTATAAACTTAACTAATCCAAACCCTAATCATTGTACATAAGAAATATCATTACCCAATTTATTCAAAAAATGCCGTGATTATCCAAACGAGCTCTTAATAAGGCAGTAGTTCTGAAATTATAGAATAATGTCCATCTTACTGGGTTTGGCGCTCATCGCGTGTGGTAAATCAAGATAGTACCTAGAACTACGCAACTTAGGCCAGATGTCGAGTACTTGAAATGTACAAATACCCAAGGCTGAAACCTGAAACTTAAGTGAAATAAACATTCCACTGTTTCGTGAAGTAATGGCTTTCAAACCGTTAGATTACAACCAAAGTTGGCGTATCGAATAAAGATATTTTTTCACACATATTCGTATAGTCGTGACCCCAATCGACCATCGGTTACCGTTGAATAGACTTCTGATCATATACTCGTCGATTGACGCATCCAAATGGTGGGTCGATCATATCCCTGCGTAGATCATCATTAGGGCTAATTATCATACGGTGTATATCAACTTTTACACCCCATTGTAGGCTTTAAAGTTTAAAAACACCCTCCAATAGGGCTATTATAATGAAAACCTAAACCTCAGGGCCATTTACATAATTTATGAAACTATATAAGACCTTCATTTGGACACCTCCTTCTCCCATATAAATTTCATGCCCTAGCTTGGGTGAAAGAGGAGAGAAAGAGAAAGAGAGAGATGGAAAGAAAAGGAAGAGAAAGAGAAGAAAGTGTGTGTGTGTGTGAGAAATCTCAATGCTTGTGGGGTTGATATTTCTTCAACTAAACCTTTGGCTACTACCAAACCTCCACCAAATCCACCTATGCCAATAACTGGAGGTAAGCATTATGTATTATCCTTCAATTAAGTAACCTAGTGTAGATTCCTAGGCATTAATGTTATTTTTCTTGATTTTGATTTAGAAATTGATGGTTTTCCCAAATCCCTAACCATAGGAGTTCAAAATCAAAGATTTCTTCTTAAAGATGCGGACTATTATACCAAGGTTTCCATTTATCGATCCTTGATGGTCGTAGTTAATGATTTCTTATGGTGAATGATTCGTAAATAGCTAGCATGTTCATATTTTATGTTTGATTATAATATGTGTGATTGCTTGTTTATGTATGCCACATGTTTGATGAAATGCCTAAATGATTGAATGTTGTTTTATTGATGCTCATATATTTGATGAAATGTCTAAGTGAATGTATTACCTTATTGATGCTCATATGTTTGATGAAATGCCTAAGTGGATGTGTCGTTAAATCCATGCTTCATATGAATCTCGTTATGACTACATAACGAATTGCTAAGTCCATAGTGATATTTAGGATTGCTTACAATGATGGGACAGTTGGCTAACTGCCTGAACTAAGGGGTGGCTCGAGTTAGGTTGGCCACCCTAGGCTTGTTCGGTTGACTTGGGTTGAACATGGATAATCGACAGTAGTTGGACTATACGGAATGCTCGCACCCAATATCGGTTGTATCGGAGTTCTCCAAGTTAATCGAATTAGCCTAATAGTTGAATGACCATGTGTGTTCACAATGTATGACAACATCAATAGAATCTAGGATATCCCGTTTTCATTGAGTGAGTCTACTTTTAAATGTTAGTGGTACAATTCATAAGACTCATGGGCCAGATATGGTGGTATGGGACACCATGTCCGATCTGTCAGCCTGTGTTAGGGTGTCGAGCCTCCCCGCAGTGACTAATGAGCGATCAAGAAGGCTATGAGCCTGGTGCATCCAACTATAATGATGCCATGACCGCTCCACATTTGTATTTGGGTGACGACTCTTATATCATTTGTGGGCGCCCTCCACCGTGGGCTGCATAACCTTGTGCATTTGAACTGTGTCATCCGGGTCCTTAGTGATTGGTCAAGCTAATGTTAACCTCACATTGGTTGAGGAGTTATCGTCTGGGTGGTAAACCCGAATATGGATCACGGGACACAGGTAGGGAGTCGCTTCGACAGCCCTGAGCCTAGTGATTTAGTTGAGACCATGATAAAATGAGGTTGCCCTAGCTTCGTCAATATGCTGGATGAATAAAATTTAATAATTACTTGACATGAACATTCATCGCATTAGTTTAGGTTGACGACTCGGTAGTCGGGGTCGTATTGAGGGAGTGTTGGTCATATGCGAATGTATAGATGGAGTCGCTTGAGGGAGTATTGTTTGAAAAGACCATACATCATGTCATATCTTCATATACATATTTAACAAGAGTATTTAGGTAATGCTTGTTTGGTTGTTTATCATTAATTGTGCTGTTTGGGTTGATAACATGTGTAACTTAAAACTAATGAAACCATTAAATTAGCTACTCACTCCCACCTGAGACAGTGTTTTAAAACACCAACCAGACATATCATTAATACAGGTACTAGTGAGACCTCAGACAGATAAGCTTATATCGGGTTGTGCTAACGCCATTATGTTTTGGAGAATTGGGCGTAAATTGAAAGCTTTACACTTTACCCGTCTTGGGTATGTATATTCTGGCTTCTATAATCTCCATTTTGGACGATCACCACCATTGAAATTATATTTTTGACTGTTAGCCTTATTATTCTGAATCTTTTGTTATCTCATTGCGCTTTAGATCCACTAAGTGAGTTGCATTACTTTGATTATCTGTACGCGGAATGAATTTGAATCTGAATGAGGACACACATGCTTTTTCATTTGGTTAACACCCGAGAACTCGAGATTGGAGTGTATGTACTCAAGTGCCAATTTTTGGGGCGTTATAACTTAATTGGTATATATACGGAATTAACTCATTGTCAAATACTAATAAAAATGAGGAGAAAGATAAAGTCCCACAAAAATAAGTTGAATTTTGTTTTGCAGGTTTTGTTTGTTGTTATAGGAAATTGATGAAGATAGGGGGAGCAATGCAGTATTACATCTCTTTTGTGTTTATTCAAGTTGTAAATTTTGTATTGAACATGTAATATTTTTGAATTGTTTTGGTTTGTCATTGGTATGTAACATGATAAGGTTTAGGTTAGTTTTTGTCAATTAATTGACAAAGGATGAAATTGTTAGTGTACTTATTTATGCATATATTTTGTCAATTATGTGAATTTATGTGTCATGCAGCTAGTTAAGCCATTGAAAGTTGAATACTAAAGACATAAGAGGACATGAAACATCAATGAGTGAAGAACAAGTAAATGAAGTGCCTTGGGGATCCTAACCTTATACCCAAAACAACCTTAACCTTTAAATGATCGTAACCTTAATAAGTACATCTTAAATTCATCATCCTTTAGCATTAGGAGACAAATTGGAACATGATAAGTGAGGTTAAAAAAAGTACATAATTATTGTAAATATACCTGTCCCAAAATAATAACATTTGAGTGGTCCTCGATCTAATCAAAGAAACATTTTTACAAACAAACAGATAAATTCCTAAATTTTCTTGATGTGATCGATAGATAGTTTGATCTTATCAAAGGACATTCAATTCCATTAAAGGGCCTTTCAATCTTATTGACAGATTCGTTAACTAACCATTTTATAACCATTACAACACGAATTTTATAAAATATTTATTCAGTTTTTGGGCATTTGGATGAGTTTTTGGTATATTTAAAGCTCAGGTGATTCCATACTCATATCCATCATCCTATAACTCTGATCCCATGAGCTTCAAGTTATTTTTCTCGATATTATCACTCTAATGAGGATTCCAACCTTCATTATTAAGATGCTTTTGATATCCATCATTCTCTAGAGATTAAACACTAAGCCTATTATTATGTCCTTATCTAAATTCTTTAGGAGACCCATCTATATGAATTCCCTAAGAAATCAACTTCCATTAGGTATAGGAGATTCCACTACCTCCATTGCATTGGTCAACTCATTGGTACATCAAATGCAAAAAGAATGTTCATATGACCTGAAGCATTAGCATTAATGATCGGGATATCAATTGAAAAGTTAATTCATGCACGAGAGATCATTAAAGAAGCATATCAAGACGATACATCAAAATGAGCTCAATTCAACAAGTAAGTTTTCATTTGTAAGAGTTCGCATACAATCATTCCTTATGTATGATTGAGTGAAAGAGTTTGTGACTTAAACTCAAATAAGTTCTTGTGTAGGATCTAGGTTCTTGTGTAGGGCCGAATTCACCGACACGAGTGTGTATATGATCTACTAGGCATGGGTGCATACATGTTAGTCTCCTCGGGAGCTTCCAGCGGGAGTATATGTAAGGCCTTGGATTAGGACCGCTAATGCTTGTTGGTTAGCCGATAAAAAACCAACTTAGTCTCCACGGGAGCCACCGATACGGGTGAGTACGTAAGTCCTTGTGCAGGTTTCCGACAGGATGTATGCTTGTAAAGGTTAGAGGTGAACTTGATTTAAAACCTCCGATAGTGAATACTAGTACAGTTTAAGAGAGTGCATTCGTTGAGAGTGGAGTAGGGAAACCGATCCATTATACGTGCTTGCGTTTGTGACTTTGAATATTTGTAATTCTAATTTATGCTTATGTGTTTGATTTATTAAATCATATGAATGCTTGAATGGAGTTGTAGGCTAGACACTCAATTTATAAATACACACAAGCTCACTATCTATATAGACTAGAGTGGACATATCTCTTGTAGTTTATATGATTGGACCTACTTTGGCTTGGAAGCTTTAGTGTTATTTTTCCTTCTTTTTTAAATTGATATATTGGTTAGGTAGGTATTTAATTTTTAAAATTATAATTTTAAATTAGTCCTGATCATTCCCTCTAAGACTTAACCATACTTCTATAGTTTTGCAAAGCTTCCATATGCACCATGGTAGACTATCCCATCACGCAATTTCAAGTTAGAACTAGTTTGAACTGAGCTTTCATTATTTCGTATCCAACATAGGAGAAGGTAGCAAAATCTAGTTCTTCTTCAACTCTTCGTTGGTTGTTAATATTTTATCAGTATCAAACCAAATGATCTCTGTGAGAGTTGAGTAGTAAAGAAGATAGGAAAGGGTGAAGGTTTAAGCACTGTATGCTAAGTGCTTCTTGATCTTTTGTAGGTCCTTTTGGCTACTATTAGAGGTCATGGCCGGATCTATACCTCGGGCGTGGGTTGTTGGCAGGGATTTCAATGCCGTAATTGGTCCTTCAGAAAGATTAAGTGCTCGTGAAGCAGACTCTACCAGCTCTTCAGGATTCGCTGATGTCATAAACTCAACGTGTTTGGTTGATGTGGGTTCATTGGCAATAGGTTTATGATGTAGGGAAGGACGTGAGGTCAAGCAACATCTTCTTTAGGGGGATAACTGTTCCAAATCCATGAAGCTTCTCTAGACTCCTTATAGAGAAACCTCAAATCCACAAAGAAAAGAAAATATAAATAATTCTAAAATAATCAAAATAATTTTATTGATGATGAAAAATGAGTTTATAACTCTTAAAATAAGGCTATGAATCCTAGGGAAAAGTTTTAGAATCATACTATAAGTAAAAGTTTTAGAAATCGTGACTTACTATAAATAGTAAACTTACTATTTATAGATGGTGGTGATTTCCACTAGACGTCATGGTTTTCAGCCATAAATAGCAAGTGCTATATTTGGCTCAAACATGATATTCTCCTAATTATACTAAGAACTTTTCATGTTGGGAGCAACTCCTAAAGCCGAACGGATGAAGAGATATACTCAAATTAAAACTTAATATAAATATTAAAAAAGAAATTAAAACAAGAATTCGACCATTGATGAGGTGCTATCTCGCAAATTCGGCATGCGCATTGGGTGGCTAAGGTAGGTAGGATAGCTCATTCCAGCTTGTGAGATACGTCTATTTTAAGTTTTAACATTCTGAATCACTTCTGCCGTTGACCAGGTCTTTTCTGATCTATCTTGACCATGAAAGTGTCCGCAAGCCACTCTATATCAGTTTACATGGAGCAATTACCATGTGGGGCCATCGCGGGGCCATCTTAAGTGTGGGACAAGTTGGACGGGTTCTCTTGCAACGTTCAGTGTATTGACTTTACCCATTTCAAGGTGTTGCATTTGCCTCGAATGGATCTGATTATGCTCCTTTTCTGTTTTCCTTTCCGTCTAGATGTAAATTTTGTGGTTTATTATATTGAATAATTTTCCAATTTTCCTTTTTTCATATTCTGGTTAACAAAATGTAATGGTGGGCAGACACTCCAATCAAAATAAGAGAAACTATTTATAATCTGAACCGGTCTTCAAAATTAAATGCCCGTTTACTCCAAATTCACTCCAAACCCTAATCCAATCAGTTGTAGAACTCTAAGCCGGATGAAAAAATCAAAGGACATAATATATATTGGCGGGAATCGGATACCCACCGGCCACCATCTACCAATCAAAGCTCAACAGCTGGCATCTTAGATTTCTACGTGATAAATGCATTTCTAAATAGAGTTTTGCACAGTGGGCCTGAGTCCGGTCCAAGATGTTTTTGATGGGGCCAAGCCTAATTATAACATCTAGATAGTTCTTTACGTGTACCATGCTTAGATAGGAGCTCAAAAGCAAGTAAACCCATCAGCCTCTTAAGAAGTCAAAGCCGGTGAGTCCCATTAATCATCACCATCCGATTGTCCCACCAGCTAATGCAGAAAACTTTCAAATCTAGTGGGCCACACTGGATCATTTTCCTATGAGTGAATTCCATCTGTACGATCCAGATTGGCTGATCAGAGAGACCAAACTCAATGACGGAGGAGATAGGTAGGCAAGAAAAGAGAATGGGCTTGCATCCGGGGTGGCCCGAGCGAGCCCTTATACACAGCCTAAAATTTAGGCATGGACCTGGCCCTCAGGCATGACACTTCATCTAAGGCCCGGCCTGAAGTGGGCCGAGCCAGAAAGCCCGTCGAGCACATCCAGCATCCAACGAGGACCAATTGTGCAGCATCTGAGCCATTCATGAGGTTAGGCCACTGATCATGCGGTAGCCTGCAAATAAGTTTGGTACACTCATTAATCGAGCCGCTCGTGTAAGTCATTCAGTAGGTGAGTCACGTGTGCGGGTTTGATTTTTTATTTTTTATTCTAACCATCCATTTTCCTAGTACTTTGGTGGCCCATCTGATGAGTGGACTGGCCTGATTTTGGGTTAAGGGCATGTTATGGTTCCACCTGGATGCTACAAGGCCGTTCCTCGACAAAAGCTAGACTGGTGATAGTTCAAAATGGTGGTGACTCATCCACCATACCGTGGTGGATATGTTTGGAAGTATGGACCGTCTAAATCTCAAGATATTCGTGGATAGAGCATAGCCCAAAAAGTGCACGGAAGATCCAACCATCCACCTGACAACAATCAAATGGACGGTTAAAAATACAACGATTAGCAGTCCAAACTCAATGGAAGAGATTGTGCGTTTAGATCGTCTATTCAGTAGGATTTACCTGTTATAATCTATGTGCATGTTGAGGGTCAAATATTGCATATTAGACCCTAATTATTACATGGATTTACGAATAAGACACTGCTTAACGGAATATTTTAATCGTGTTTTTGTTGCAGGGTACAATTAGGAGTATTGACTACAAAAGAGTATTAAAAGTGTAGATTTAACGCTCCAAAATCACCAAGGCATTGGACGAAACTCCATGGGACCAAGATCGACAGAATCACATGCCAGGAATCCACAGAAATCAAGAAATTGAAGCTTAAGTGGCTCGAAAATCATCCAGAATGCGAGATCACGAGGTTCCCACCATCCGTTCAGCTCCAAACTTTATATAAGGTCTAAGAGACATAAATTAACCATACACGTCAAATTTCAGCTATTGGATTGCTGAGGAAGTGGCTCAACGGTCAGATCAGCCCATAAAACATTAAACTGGGTCCCACCTGTGGTCCGAATCCGCTTCAACTTCGGTTCCCACGGTTAAAATGATATGACAGACCTGATGGATGGGACAGATTTTACATACACATCATGTTGGAGCCCACATGGGACCCAAGTGCACGGTGCATAAGTGCACCGGCCGTACACCAAAAGTCAGGAAGTCGGCCAGTGCAAGCTGACCGACCGCCTCTTCTCCAAATCGAAACAGGAAACAGTGTATCCCCGCTGTCCATCCATTTTTTTCGTTATGGGGCCCACTCAGCACTTGATTCGATGATCTGAACCATTCATTCATTCCAAAGAATGGGCATAACCATCGCCTAGGTGGTTTTTTTTTTATCCCATGCAATCTATTGGACAATCCTAGATGTTGAACAAATTCGGACGGCGGTATAAGAAATCCCGTGGACCACGTAAACAGCAAGTTAAAACCGGCCCTCTCCAGCTAAAATTTCGTCACGAAGATAATGGACGGCGTAGATTTCTCAAAAGACAACTTCAGTGGGATCCACCGAGAGTCCAGCGCCGATCCGTTGAAGGGCTCTGTTACGCAGTCCGGAGAAACCCGAATTTTTCAGGTTGTTATGGATCCATAGCATGGATCGGTCGGGTGATCTGGACCGTCCATCGTGTAGCCCTGTCCACAATGTCCCAAGGGACGTTAACTCTTTGAGAAAAAAGCGAAGCAAGGCTGTGCGGTTTTGCTGCACAAAGTCGACTGACATTCCATCTGCGAAAAGCTGCTGTTGCTGTGTAACTCTTTACGCAGCTGCGTGTTCTCCATCGATAGCAGCCTTCCACCGCCTCTGCCATGTATAAAGAGAAGAGAAGGAGACACACGAATGGGATCTGGGAGGCAGCCACGAGAGAGAGAGAGGAGGAAGAGTAGAGAATTTTTTAGGTTTTTCCTCTTTCTTACTTTGTTTTGTTTTTTTCTTTTAAGATGTTCAGCCCATCCATGAGTGGCTAAACCTCTTAGCTAGGGTTAATAGGTGAAGCTTGTAGTGTGATGGGAGAATTTTATTCTTGTACGTGTTAGACTGAATGAATGTTAGGTTAGTTTAAGTAATGGCATGATTTTAGTCTTTAATGGTCTGTTGTGACTGAAATTACAATGGGTTTGCAATGGTTTGGAGCATGTTCTTTTCCTTCTATGTTTATGACGTCAGGAAGCCCTGTTGTTCACCATAGTCTCCTGAGCATGGTCGGATGTCGGTACCCTTCCTAACCTTCATACATGTGATTGGTTGGTAGTTAGTTTAATTCTGTTGTTTGCCATAGTCTCTTGGGCATGGTTTGGTGATGGAATCCATTCTAATTCATATACGTTTTATCTTTTGAAAACTATCTCAACGACAGTTCAGTTTAAATTCCATGATTCTTGATGCAGGCATAAGATTTCCCTGATCTCTACGAGTGGATCCTCTGAATCCCTAGTTTCCTATCTCTGATTTCTCCTAAGTTTTTGATAATAATTTCATAATTATTCCTTAAATTCTAGTTGATTTAAATTTCATCTCATTCTATTTTTAGTTCTAGTTAGTTTCAGAATATGTACAAGTTTCAGTCCCTTGGGATTCGACTTCGGTCTTACCGAGTTATTATCTATATCACAACCCTGCACTTGGGGAGTGAAAAAGTTTTTGGCGCCGTTGTCGGGGACTGACGGTTGCGTTTTTGAAATTAATTAGTTTTAAGATTAGTTTAAGATTAGGTTTAGATTTTCTTAATTTTTAGAAACTAACTTGTCTTTCTTGTTTTGTAGGCTTTTAAGATAGTTTCTAAATTGGTAAATTCTGTCTTAAATTCTTCCTCTCTATTCTAGATTTATTTCTTCTTTTTAGTAAGTTTCTAACTCTAATTCTTTTAAGATTCCTAACCTTGTTTCTGTTTTAGAGTTTTTCCATAAGTTTTTTTTGTTTAGGAACTAACCCGATTTTTCTGTCTTGTAGGAAACTTCTAATTTAGTAAGCTCTCTCTAATTTCTCTTTTTTTTAGGAATTTTTTTTCTTTTCTTTAAAAATTAGTTTACTTTTAATTAGGACTTTTTATTCTTAGAAATTAACTTGTTTTGTTTATTCTGCAGATTCTTAACGTAGGACTTCAAATTTAGTAACTTCTTTCCATCTCTCCCCTTTGTTTTCTAGATTTCTACTTCTTCCTTTCTCTTAGGTTTAAGTTAGAATTTAAGGGCTGAGTATGTTTTATGCCCCAGTGGGCACGCGACAACACTCGACGTCTCGTGACTGAGGGAGGATTAGTTGAGGGGTTGACTGTCCATCGCAGGACTAGACACCACTTGAATTCCCCCGAGTTAGTTGAGGTTATGGCTGAAAATCAACCTCAAGCACTACCCCAACCTAGGGTAGAGAAAGTACAAACTGAGAATGAGGTGCATCAGGTACCCCTGCCTCGTACTTTACGAGATTATTTACAACCTGCGGGGGTGAGTACACCCTCATGCATGATTTTTCCTGAGAATACAGGACACATGAACATCAAGCCAGAGGTTATCCAACTCCTTCCAAAATACCATGGCCTTGAGTCTGAAGAACCATATCTACATCTGAAAGAGTTTGACGAGATCATAACCACCTTATACTTTCCTAATGTATCTGAGGATACTATTAGGCTGAAACTCTTTCCATTTTCCTTGAAAGAGAAGGCCAAGACGTGGTTTCACTCACTGCATCCTAGATCCATTGGCACATGGAATGATATGCAGAGGGAATTTATAAAGAAAATTTTCCTACATAATAAAACAATTACCCTCAGAAAAGCAATCATGAACTTTGCCCAAAAGGAAATGAAACATTCTTCCAATGTTGGGAAAGGTTCAAGGATTTGGTCAGTTCATGCCCACAACACGGCTTTGAAACTTGGCGCGTTACAAATTTTTTCTACGATAGACTGACATCTTCCATGCGCCAAATGGTCGAAACAATGTGTAATGGAGAATTCATTAATAAAAATGCTGACGAGGTATGAGATTATCTCAATAGTCTTGCTGAAAAAATACAATCATGGGACTATTACCCAAATCCGAACGCTACGTCTAGGCTGACTCATTCAAAGGAAAATGGCGGAATATATCTCCTGAAAGAGGATGATGATCTTAACACTAAGGTGGCTAATCTCACCAGAAAATTCGAGGCCATAGAATTAAAGAAGGATAAGGTTAATGAAATTGTTTGCGGCATCTATGATTGCAACATTCACACAACTGAAAATTGTCCTACAATACCTACCTTTCGAGAACTGTTGAATGAACAATCTAATGCCGTAAATAACTATGAACGACCTTTCAATGGACCTACCTCCAACACGTATAATCCTGGTTGAAAAAATCATCCAAATTTCAGTTGGAGGAATGGACCAACGGCTACACCTCAAGGTTTCCTAAACCAAAATCCAACTCAAGAGAAACTTCAAGAGGATTTGGTTCTAAAACATTTTCAAAAGCAAGAGCTTTTCAATCAGGGTATGATGCAAGCCTTTTAAGACCTTACAAAAGCAATACATGAACTTAAGGCTGAAAATATGATTGGAAACAAGGGGAGCTTCCCAGCTCAACCTCTTCCCAATCCTAAACCGCATTATGAAGTTAGTGACCCAAGCTCTTCAAATCAAATGGGGCACGCTAAATTCATCACCACTCTTAGGAGTGGGAAGGTTATTGATAAAATCCTTCCGGTTAGGCCCGAAAAGCCTCGAGAACTAGAAGAGGACAACAATGATGGATCTAGTGACGCCCCACAAAAATTTGAATCGGAACCTCTAGAAAAGCCAGTTGCTCCATTCCCCCAACGGTTGGTTGAACCAAAATGTCTCCCTCACTCTCAGGATATCCTAGAGGTGTTGAAACAAATGAAAGTCAACATTCCTCTGCTTGATGTCGTAAAACAGATACCTTCATACGCTAAATTCCTGAAAGACCTATGCACTACCAAACGACGGAAAAGTGTTCAAAAGAAGATCTCTTTGACTGAGAAAGTGAGTGCTATCCTAAAACAAGATGTGCTACAAAAATTCAAAGACCCCGGTTGCCCAACCATATCATGTGTAATCGGGAACTACCGAATTGATCACGCACTTCTTGACTTAGGAGTGAGCATCAATCTAATTTCCTACTCGGTATACCAACAGTTAGGTTTGGGTGAATTAAAATCCACCCGAACCATACTACAACTTGCTGATCGCTCTGTTCGTATACCAAGAGGGATAATTGAGGATGTGTTGGTCCAGGTTGATAGATTTTACTACCCTTTAGATTTTATCATCTTGGACACCGAACCCATTAATGACACAAGCACTCAGATTCCCGTCATTCTTGGTCGCCCATTCTTGTCCACTTCACATGCAATTATCAATTGCAGGAATGGTGTTATGACCATGTCATTTGAAAATTTGACATTGGAATTGAATATCTTTTTCAATAACGGCAGCAACTCATAGGATGATGACGATTTCCACGATGTTAACATGATTGATTCTTTTGTGGAAGATAGAACACCTCTCACCTTATCCTCTGATCCTCTAGAGACGTGCCTGACCCACTCCCATGATCTTGATGATAATATAATTAGGGAGACGTGTTCCATGCTGGATACTGCACCGGTACTTGAAGTTAATCGGTAGAGGCCACAAATTAAAGAGTTACCCCAAACTGATGTAGTGCCTCTACCGTCTAACCTCAAGCCACCGAAGCTTGACCTAAAACCTTTGCCCTCTGATTTAAAATATGTCTATTTAGGTCAAAATGAGACATACCCGGTGGTGATCTCTGCCCACCTGGAGACAGAACAAGAGAGTATGCTCATATCTACTCTCATTAAGCATAAGAGAGCTCTTGGATGGACGATAGCGGACCTCAAAGGAATTAACCCATCGATTTGTACTCACCGCATATATCTTGAGGATAATGCAAAGGCTGTTCGACAATCACAACGTAGACTAAATCCAAACATGAAGGAAGTGGTTAAGGCCGAGGTTCTTAAACTATTGGATGTGGGCATCATATACCCCATATCCGATAGTCAATGGGTGAGTCCAACTCAGGTGGTTCCTAAGAAGTTCGGGATCACCATCATAGCCAATGCCAATAATGAACTCGTGCCGACCAGAGTTACTACTGGTTGGAAAATGTGCATTGACTACAGAAAGCTGAATACCGTTACAAGGAAAGACCACTTTCCTTTGCCTTTCATTGATCAAATCTTGGAAAGGCTAGCTGGTCATTCCTATTACTGTTTTCTTGACGGGTATTCAGGTTATAATCAGATTGAAATCGCCCCTGAGGATCAGGAAAAGACCACATTTACATGTCCCTATGACACCTTTGCTTACAGAAGGATGCCATTCGGGTTATGTAATGCCCTCGCCACCTTTCAGCGATGTATGATGAGTATCTTTTCTGACATGGTGGAAAAATATTTAGAGGTTTTCATAGACGATTTCTCTATTTTTGGTTCATCTTTCAGCGAGTGCTTAGCAAGTCTTAAATGTGTGCCGAAAAGATGTGAAGAAAAAAATTTGGTACTTAATTGGGAGAAGTGCCAATTCATGGTTCAGAAGGGAATTGTCCTTGGACACATCATCTCGTCCAAAGGAATCGAGGTAGATAAGACAAAAATTGATCTTATCTCAAACCTACCTCCACCCAAGAACATTAGAGACGTACGATCCTTTTTAGGGCATGCAGGATTTTATAGACAATTCATAAAGGACTTTAGTCTCCTCTCTCGTCCTTTATGTAATCTTCTTCAAAAGGATGCACCGTACGAGTGGACTGAGCAATGCCAAGAAGCTTTCACTAAGCTTAAGGGCATGTTAACCACTGCACCGATCATGCAGCCACCCGACTGGAGTCTTCCTTTTGAACTTATGTGCGACGCCTCTGATTATGCTCTTGGAGTAGTTCTAGGTCAGAGAAAAGATAAACGGCCTTACGTCATTCACTACGCAAGTAGAACTCTAAATCCTGCCCAAGTGAACTACTCGACTACGGAAAAGGAACTCTTAGCCGTAGTGTTCGCCTTAGATAAATTTAGGTCCTACCTGATCGGATCCAAGATCATTATTTATACAGATCATGCGGCACTTAAGTATCTTCTTTCTAAGAATGATTCTAAGCCCCGTCTGATATGATGGATCCTTCTACTCCAAGAATTTAATTTGAAAATTAAAGATAAAAAAAGGAGTAGAGAATGTAGTGGCCGATCATCTCTCTCTCCTTAATACCTCTGATTCCCTTGAGACGACCCATATTAATGATATGTTCCCTGATGAACAATTGTTCAGAGTCTCCCATTCACCTTGGTTCGCTGATATTGCTAATTATCTTGCACAGGTTCCATACCGACACATTGGACATCACAAGATAAGAAGAAATTCTTTACCAAGGTGCGTAACTTTTTCTGGGACGATCCATATCTATTTAAATATTGCCCAGACCAAATCTTAAGGAGATGTGTGCCAGACGATGAGCATCAGAGTGTCATCTCCTTTTGTCACTCACAGGCATGTGGTGGTCAATTTTTCGCTAAAAAGACCACGGCTAAGATTCTACAGTGTGGCTTTTATTGGCCCACTATGTTCAGGGACACTCATGAGTTTTGCAAGGTTGTGAGCGTTGTCAAAAATTGGGAGCATTGTCCCGTCGAAATATGATGCCTTTAAATCCCATCCTTATCATTGAAGCATTTGATTGCTGGGGCATCGATTTCATGGGACCATTCCCCCAATCCTTTGGAAATCTGTATATTTTGCTCGCTGTAGATTATGTCACTAAATGGGTCGAGGCAATTCCGTGCCGCAATAATGACCATCGTACGGTCATTAAATTTTTAAAAGAGAACATTCTGTCGCGGTTCGGAACGCCTCAAGCCATCATTAGTGACAGGGGCTCACACTTCTGCAATAGACCATTCGAGAGCTTAATGAAGAAATACGGTATCTCTCATAAGGTGAGCACCCCATACCATCCACAGACAAGTGGATAAGCTGAGATTTTCAATAGAAAGATCAAACATATCCTAGAGAAAACGGTTAACCCTAACCGTAAGGATTGGTCAATCCAATTGACCGATGCCTTATGGACGTATCGTACTGCTTTTAAAACTCCTATTGGAACATCTTCCTTTAGACTTGTCTATGGAAAAACTTGTCACTTGCCTGTGGAATTGGAACATAAAGCATATTGGGCGATCAAAAATTTAAATTTCAATCTGGACAACGCTGGCTCACTACGCAAACTTCAGTTGAATGAACTTGAAGAAATCCGGAATGATGCATACGAGAATTCGAGAATTTACAAGGACAGGATGAAGGCGTTTCATGATCAACATATTCTCTGAAAATCATTCACGCCAGGTTAGAAAGTCCTTTTGTACGATTCTCGAGTACATCTCTTTCCGGGTAAGCTTCGATCTCGTTGGACCGGCCCTTACATTGTTGTCACTGCTTATCCTCATGGGGCCGTCGAGATAAGAGATCCCGACAATGGCAAGGAGTTTAAAGTAAATGGACATCGATTAAAGCCATTTGTCGAGACATTTGATTCAGAGGATATGTCTATGCCTCTGGTTGCTCCTGTTTACCAGGACTGATCTCCTAGTCTGATGGAGGTATAGGTAGGTTTATCGCTTTCATAGGACTAGGATAGTTGCTTTATTTGTCTGGCTGAAGACGGTAAATTTAGCGCTCCTGGGAGGCAACCCAGCTTTTCATTCCCTTTCATTTTTCTAGTTCAATGTTTGTGAGTAACATTACTGCAAACCCTCACGAGACTACAACTCGTCCACTAGGGATAACCTAGGGGTTTAAGGCTTGTTGCATACGCTAAATGCAATCGAGAACACCTGCGAAAGTGGTATAGGTAGGATTTTATTTTCGTTATTTTTATTTTTCTTTTTCTCTCATGCTAACCAGCTTCCATACTGTGATCTCGTGGAAAGTCTCTCTTTCGATTTGTTATTCAGGTACTATCTTTCCATCACTTTACTTTTGTTGTCCCATGTGCATTGCATGTTTATATCTTTTACATTGAGGACAATGTAGATTTTTGGTTGGGGGTGGGAGATTAGGCTACTTAATTAGTGTTTTCTTGGTCTTGAGCAAAAATTGTGAAATTTTTTTGTGAAAAATTGTGAAAATTTTTAAAATTTTCTAGAATTCGAAGTGCTTTTGATGGATATCTTTGATTTAGAATTTCAAGATAAGTGATGTTGATAATTTATGACTCTTGGATTCAGTAGCTGATAGATTCCACAGTTGAGTTTGAATTATAAATCTATGATTAGAGGTTTTAAACATTGATTGAATCATGATTTCATGACACGTCTTACTTACACATTAAGATTTCAGTTCCATATCGAAGGATTAACTTGGTAATCACTGAGCATGAAAGGAACCAGCTTGAAATATCTTGCCATCAAGGTATAAAAATTGGAAAGTTTGGGCAATTAATCTTCACCATGGGTTTGCTCCCTATAGGTGTGGATTTGATTTCCTATAATTAACAGTTGGAAAGAGTTGGGCGACTAGTTTCACCATAGGTTTGCTCCCTATAGGTGAAAATTTGATTCCCCTCTTGACATTCTTTTAATGAAAAAAGAAAAAGAAAAAAAAGAATGGAAGAATGACTCATGAGGCAAGACTTGGGTTAGGTTTAGTTGTCATGAATGACCTTATTGATTACCAATGATATCATGAAAGAAAGAAGTGAATTTTAATGTTGATAAGCCGAGATTACACTATATACCCATGGATCTTAATGTTTAAAGTTGTTCTAATTGATATATTAATACTTTGAACTTGATTATGAGTCTACTGAGCGCTTGAGTCCAGGAGGGAGTAATACTCAACATTCATGAATCTTGAAATTTTAGTATTTGGATTATTTTACAAAATCACTCGAGTTTATGGAAATCATCTTGTAAATCTCAATTTATTTTTTGCATACTTTGCTCGGGACTAGCAAAATGCTGGTTGGGGGTTGTGTTGAGGGTCAAATATTGCATATTAGACCCTAGTTATTACATGGATTTACGAACAAGACAGTGCTTAACGGAATATTTTGATCGTGTTTTTGTTGCAGGGTGCAATTAGGAGCATTGACTACAAAAGAGTATTAAAAGCATGGATTTAACGCTCCGAAATCACCAAGGCATTGGACGAAACTCCATGGGACCAAGATCGACGGAATCACATGCAAGGAATCCACACAAATCGAGAAATTGAAGCTTAAGTGGCTCAAAAATCATCCAGAATGCGAGATCACGGGGTTCCCACCTCCGTTCAGCTCCAAACTTCATACAAGGTCTGAGAGACATAAATTAACCATACACGTCAAATTTCAGCTATTGGATTGCTGAGGAAGTGGCTCAACGGTCAGATTAGCCCATAAAACATTAAACTGGGTCCCACCTGTGGTCCGAATACGCTTCAACTTCGGTCCCCACGGTTAAAATGATATGACGGACCTGATGGATGGGACAGATTTTACATACACATCATGTTGGAGCCCACATGGGACCCACGTGCACGGTGCATAAGTGCACCGGCCGTGCACCAAAAGTCAGGAAGTCGGTCAGCGGAGGCTGACCGGTCACCTCTTCTCCAAATCGAAACAGGAAGCAGTGTATCCACGCTGTCCATCCATTTTTTTCGTTATGGGGCCCACTCAGCACCTGATTCGATGATCTGAACCATTCATTCATTCCAAAGAATGGGCATAACCATCGCCTAGGTGGTTTTTTTTTATCCCATGCAATCTATTGGACAATCCTAGACGTTGAACAAATTCGGACGGCGGTCTAAGAAATCCCGTGGACCACGTAAACAGCAAGTTAAAACCGACCCTCTCTAGCTAAAATTTCGTCACGAAGATAATGGACGGCGTAGATTTCTTAAAAGACAACTTCAGTGGGATCCACCGAGAGTCCAGCGTCGATCCGTTGAACGGCTCTGTTACGCAGTCCGGAGAAACCCGAATTTTTCAGGTTGTTATGGATCCATAGCATGGATCGGTCGGGTGATCTGGACCGTCCATCGTGTAGCCCTGTCCACAATGTCCCAAGGGACGTTAACTCTTTGAGAAAAAAGCGAAGTAAGGCTGTGCAGTTTTCCTGCACAAAATCGACCGACATTCCATCTGTGAAAAGCTGCTATTGCTGCGTAACTCTTTACGCAGCTGCGCGTTCTCCACAGATAGCAGCCTTCCACCGCCTCTGCCATGTATAAAGAGAAGAGAAGGAGACACATGAATGGGATCTGGGAGGCAGCCACGAGAGAGAGAGAGAGGAGGAAGAGTAGAGAATTTTTTAGGTTTTTCCTCTTTCTTACTTTGTTTTGTTTTTTTCTTTTAAGATGTTCAGCCCATCCATGAGTGGATAAACCTCTTAGCTAGGGCTAAGAGGTGAAGCTTGTAGTGTGATGGGAGAATTTTATGCTTGTACTTGTTAGACTGAATGAATGTTGGGTTAGTTTAAGTAATGGCATGATTTTAGTCTTTAATGGTCTGTTGTGACTGAAATTACAATGGGTCTGCAATGGATTGGAGCATGTTCCTTTCCTTCTATGTTTATGACGTCAGGAAGCCCTGTTGTTCACCATAGTCTCCTGGGCATGGTCGAATGTCGGTACCCTTCCTAACCTTCATACATGTGATTGGTTGGTAGTTAGTTTAATTCTGTTGTTTGCCATAGTCTCTTGGGCATGGTTTGGTGATGGAATCCATTCTAATTCATATACCTTTTATCTTTTGAAAACTATCTCAACGACAGTTCAGTTTAAATTCCATGATTCTTGATGTAGGCATAAGATCTCCCTGATCTCTATGAGTGGATCCTCTGAATCCTTAGTTTCCTATATCTGATTTCTCCTAAGTTTTAGATAATAATTTCATAATTATTCCTTAAATTATAGTTGATTTAAATTTCATCTCATTCTAGTTCTAGTTCTAGTTA
This sequence comes from Magnolia kwangsiensis, assembly GCA_037074715.1. Lineage (NCBI taxonomy): Eukaryota > Viridiplantae > Streptophyta > Magnoliopsida > Magnoliales > Magnoliaceae > Magnolia > Magnolia kwangsiensis. The sequence goes on from CM073582.1 coordinate 20,762,618, forward strand.
GTTTCAGAATATGTAAAAGTTTCAATCCCTTGGGAATCGACCTTGGTCTTACCGAGTTATTATTACATCATAACCCTACACTTGGGGAGTGAACAGTGCAATGGGACCCAAGATTTGGATGGCATAGATTTTCATACACTTCATCCACATTTACTGTGACTGAGTCACCACCATTTTGAAACTATCAACATAATTTAGCCCTTCAGACCCCTTCCCCTCTCTCCAATTCATTTTTAAAACATTTGATATAACCTGGTCCAAGTCAGCCAATTAACATTAGATGAAAATACTGTTGCGCAGCACGCCAACAACGCAGTGGGCCGAGATCCAATCTCAGGCCTCACCCACAAACGATAAACAGAAAGGAATATAAACTAGAAACAGATCAAAATAATCCAAACAAACCACAAGACAAGATATACGTGGAAAAACTCCAAACTACGGTAAAAAATCACGGATGCAAACTTCACTATGAAGAAACAAAGATTATAAGGCAAAATACTAACCTCTCCCTTAGAAGAATATAGAAAATCCTTAACCCACACCTTTAGAAATATTTTTCAATATTCCTCATTTACCTAGAAAAGTCCTAAGAACCCATATTTATAGTTTAGGTAACTTTCCTTCCGCACCCTTGCGAAAGACGACATCAAAATCTGCAATCCGTATCAGTTTCGGAAACAATCTGCGTAACCTACGACCGTCGTAGGATTCGTACGACTGGTCTTACAGTCCCTACGACCAGTCATAGGGCCCAAAACAGCAAAAAAAATATCGCTGGACTTTGAGTCAAGCCGGTCCACGACCGGTCGAAGACGTCCTACGACCGCTTGAAGGCGGCCTAGATGTGGCTCCACATTCTCAACAAATACAGTCATCTCAGTTACTTTGATCACACGTGTATGAAATCTGGAGTCTCCATATATCTCTTGGCTCGTCTAATTATCAAATGGACCGCCTTTATAGAAAGAATGAACGGTTTGAAAATGCCTGTTAAATTTCCAATTAATTTAAGTAAGGTTTAAAGACAGTTGTTAGCAGTTACTGTTCTATGCATGCATGGTAATAATAAAACATTAGTCTGACTTGAATTTAGGGTCACTACCTTTAAAGCGATATTTGAACCCTACCTGTAGTAAAATAGACTCTTGTATCAGAGTCTAGTGCTTGTTCCAGTCAAACTTGAATAATGTGATGTACTGCCAGTTTTGAATTCAAAGTTCATTGCACCTGTGTGTTATCTAACGGTCCAAATTGCACCCTATTTTATCCAACTAATCCAATGGTTCAAATGGCCTTGCGAGGATGTGCACGTGCCTGGACCACACATCTTGCCCGAGTATGATAGTGAACCTTGGACAAATGAGGATCTTATTCCCTTCTTTTTAACTCTCGACAATTTGAAAAGCTACCCTCTAGGCATTTGTTTAATTGGAAAAATCACAATCAAAGACCAATTTTTATGGTATAATTACGGTTATACACTTACTATTTATCTAATTATGCTTATATCCTAAAAATTTTACAATATTTTATTTATAACTACTTGGTTAAATAGTCAGCAAAGACTTCATCAAGTGGGCCACCTTTGTCAAATGGACGGAGTGGATGTCCTACGCTTGGGTGCTGTACCTGTGTAAAATCGTTGTGGTAGAGGACTCTGGTCCCTTATAGGCAAGGAATGCGGCCTCTTTTGTTTTTTTTCTTTTTTCAGAAAGGAGGGGTTAAACCCCTGAGAATGCGGCCTAAACAGGCCCGATTAACACCTTTTAATCTAGCCAATGCCGCAGGCACCTAATGCATTGGGGCCGACAATGTTGTGATGTTATTATATTCTAATTCCTTGCCAGGGAAAATAAAATCCCAAATTAAATTCTAAATTGATGGGTTGGTGTGAGCTTATCCATGTGGTTATGCACTCTTTGAATAGGAATCTATTTTCAAAAAGATCCTGACTTTTGTGCTTTAGTGATTCATTACTTTTATTAGAGCTGTGCTCTTTGATGCTAAGGCCCGGGGCAAAACATTAGCCAAATCTAAGACTTACATGGGTCATACCATGGGGAGCAATGGGAATGGAACATCAGCCATAGGTTTGTGTATGGGGCATCATGGTGCCTATATTTCACTAAATCAGTCTAGTCTAAAAATCATGTTGGCCACGGCACATGAACTTGTATTTAAATCACACTTCTACATCGTTTCCTTATGTTGTGCGGATGCCTTGGATTTTACTCAGGGAGATGGAACATGGCTCTGTCAGTCTGATCGAACTAGGTGTCGGTCCAATTGACATAGTACATGTTTTCTTAGCAGAGCAGGTTTTGTTGGTCCAACTGAGGACCCTGCCGGTCCAACGAATAGTCACCGATGGCTCGACAATCGTCATCGGTCTGATGGTCGGACCAACATAGTTACGCAATTTTGCGCAAATTAGGATATTTAAGCCCTATTTTGATTATGGCTCATTCAAGATGAGTATTTTTTTATCATAGGGCAAGGGTTTTGCAGATTGAGAGAGTTTTCTGCACTTGTTAGGGCTTAGAAATGGATTTCTTACTGACTTTCCTATTGACTGAATCAGTTGAAGGAGGTTTCTACAGGAAGAGTTGCGACTCAGCGTCGGGGCAGGCGGGGCTTCATGACGAGTGGGCATGAACTGTAACCAAACAAACAAAAGTGAGCCAACCACAAATTCCTGAACCATAAAGGGAACCACCTTGTAAAGTAAAGAGCCTCACGTAAAGGACCGGACCCAATCGTCGGAGCTGAGAACAAGATCGAAAGCGCTACTTCTGCATGAAAGTGGTCAGGTCGCTTAGGGTTTCTCAGGTGCACATTGTAAGGGGAGATCGGGTTGCTTGTGTAATCGGAGAAGGTGAATGGTATAATTCTACGATTTCGATTATAATAAAGATATCTGTCGCTTTGTGCTATATATATATATATATATATATATATATATATATATATATATATATATATATATGCAAAAGTTTTTCACGTAAAATCATGTGTTTGTGTCTACTTGATTGGTTGTTTCGAGTTTTGATTATTCTATCTTCATTGAACATGCTTCCTCAAAGTGCAAGATCAACAATTGTATTAGATCCAAGTTTCTAATATCTAGGTTTAATATGAGTTTGTTGTGGCTTGGAATTTCAGCAAAGTGGTATTAGAGTGTAAAGTTAAGGATGTTCGGGGATTTAACAAAGATGTTAAGGTCAAAATTCGATATCTAGAGGTTCGACATGAAGGGCAATTTTAGTTTATTGTAACAAAATGTTAAAGATATTCTAGTGTCACGAGGGTTGAGCAAGGCGTTGTTGGAGACTAAATGTTGAAAGATGACTAGAGTGAACTTGGGAAAAAGAAGGCTATGAGCGCCATTCGTTTTTGTCTATCAGATGAAGTAATGTACAACATTTTGAAATAGGAATCAACACTGGATATGTGGAAGAAACTAAAAGATCTATACATGGGGAAGTCTCTCACTACCAAATTGTTTGTAAATAAATAACTTTACGGGCTATGGATAAAGTAATGATCCGATCTTCTGGGCCATATGAACTCATTCACAAAAATATGTAGCAAGTTATAAAGGCTCAAAAAGATGATTAAGGATGAAGATAAAGCGTTGATACTTCTAGTATTGTTTCCCTCATCATATGGCCATCTCGTTACTACTCTGCTATATGGGAAGAGTACTATGAAAATAGAGGAAGTTACTGCAACTCTCGTGTTTAACGAGTTGATAAAGAAAACAAACGATGATGATTCTCAAGCAGGGGTTAGTTACGAAAGGGGATTAGGGATGTGGGAGATTAGTGAAGAAATCTCAATCTATAGGAAGAAAAAGTCTAGATCAAAATTGAAGGCTAATGACAGATGCTTTTACTGTAACGCCTCGAATGTTCGCTATTTTGAATTGCCAAAAATCCTTTAATTTTTTTAAAATTTATTATTATAACTAGTCATGTCATCACTTACTAACCCTTGACGCTCGAGGTGAGCCTATACGCGGATGGTACCGATAAAGAACCGTACAAATAAGATTGATCAACCGTAAAAAACCAATGAATCCAACCAATCACTTAAACATTGAGTTTAGTGTCACGCCCCAAACTCGAAAATAGGATTCACAGGAATCCCGATCGCCGAATCCGATGCCGACAGCCTCCGTAGTAACCCATTCTCGGCTCCTAACGTCTATACGCCGGATTCCGATCCTGAGATCCTACAAGGAGGATTTTTTTATTTTTTTTTACACATTTAACTCGTAATAAGCATAACCACAAGATTACCCAATTCACAAGGCAACATCATCATCACATATCCACTAATATAATCATTTGAGTACAATGCTGAAGGGGAAATACACAAATCGAAGGTTAAGCTCCAGAAGACCACTGTATGCTCCAAGCTCAACACTGCTACAACCTAACCTCACCTGCACGCATCTATCGTGCATAAGCTTATAGAAAGTTTAGAGGGTAGTGTAGGTGTGTGCACAAGGTAAGTGCCAAGTATTCAACGTAATGTCATAATCATAAAATGTCTAAATAGGCGCAAGGTCATGAATCATATGTTATCAGAGTAAGCGAAGATACTGACAAGTCCATGAGTCAAACAATTTCAGAATATACAATACGGGTCAGCTATACGAATGAAGGACAATATTAGAATACACAATATGGATCAACTATAAAAATGAGGAATCATAAAGAGTAAAATATCAGATGTCGTATCTAAACCATATGAATGCAGAACACAGGTAACCCAAAATGCCATATACCGTGAATGTAATGCAATATGCGATGCGAATGGAATGACCATGCTGAAGTGTGAAGTCGGGATGATAGTACCTAGTATTGAAGGCTATGGGGTCCATCACAAGGGACTTCTATCTAAACCAGTCCCATACCTAAATTTGGATAGTCAGACTCAATGTGATAAAATCTTGATCTCAGGTTAGTCGCGCGCCCAACCAAAATCCTGGCCATGCGAAGATACATAACAATTAGTTGCGCACCACCAACCCGAGTGAATAGTAAATGAAACGAATGCATGAGTATGCAACTCCTACTCAATAAGTCCACATATCAGTACAGTTCCTCTCTGAAAAATCACCGGGGTCTATTACACTCCAAACCAGATTGCCGCCCCATCGCGCGCAACAAGGTGAGTGGAAGAGACCTCACTATCTGCCTGCCAATATCAGGCTCGGCTCGTCGATAGCGGACCCATTCCTCGAGTTGGTCAGACTCAGTCTAGCATTGCTCCCTCCTCTCGGACAGGTAAGGCCGCACCCCCTTCCAACAGAACACGACACAGTGGGAGACGTGACCTAACGGTATACGGCCTTCATGCGCTCATGCATCCACTCGGTTTAGATGTTGGAGCAACCTCTGAAATCAAGAGAGTTTAGGGACTTTCACCTAGAGATATCTATAGCACCCCATGTAGAACAGATTTCTAGTGTCTCATCTGGCCATCCACGATATACCTATAGAGGCTACGGCCTTGATGTCGCTAGGGCATACAGTAATCACAGCACACAATGCAAGATGCATGAGTCATATAATCCAGTCATGTATCAATCCTGCGCATACCGTGCGCTCATATGAGATAATCTCCACCTATCTGGGAATCTCATAACAACCGGTCACTATGACATATGCAATGGTCAATCATATCTCATAACAGACATGCAAATGATGCGTATGGGCATGTATCATGATGCTATGCAGTCATATACTCATAATCGGCAATTGGTCACGTCAATCAGAATTGATCGGTAATCAGAGTCGGTAAATTGGTCACGTCGATCGGAATCGGCAATCGGTCATGACAATCGGAATCAGCAATTGGTCACGTCAATTGGAATCAATCAGTAATCAGAGTCGGCAAATCGGTCACGTCGATCGAAATCGGCAATCAGTCATGACAATCGAGATCGATCGATAATCAGAATCGGTAAATTGGTCACGTCGATCGGAATCGGCAAGCAGTCACGACAATCAAAATTAGCAATCGGTCACGTTAATCGCACCGGTAATCAGTAGATAAGAAAAATGGGTTCCATATATGATCAGCCGATCAACTATAGTATAAAGATCAACACTTGACCGTGGTTATATCAAATCCGATAACACAGAGCCTTCCGTCTATGGCGAATGAGGCCCACTTATTTAGATTAACCCAATGAGGGAATGATGAGAATGGGCCTAACAAGGCCTAAGGGAAGGTCACAATGTGGACATCCAACCATCATTGCCTATCAATGTGGACATCTAACCAACATTGCTCCTAAGGAGTGGCCTACATAGGGCCAAACATATAATGGCCCATGGTCTCGAGTACAATCACGATGGGCCTTATTTACGTCATATAGACCTCGTCATATTGGGTTAAAATACATCTCATCGGGCCTCTAATACACAACAGGTGGGCCTCGCACCTGGGCATCGAATACATCTCAATGGGCCTCTTTTGTCAAGCGGGCCATATCACAGGGGCTACATTGTATGAGCCGCGTAACGGACTTTATGTACATCAAATAGGCCGCACTGATGGGCCTCATGTATACCAAATCGGGTTGCATTACATGGGCTTCAAATACATCATATTGGGCCTCAATATATGGGTCATATATGCATCACACTGGGCCTCAACAATGGGCCTTGAATACTTCATAATGGGCCTCACCAAATGGGTTGAAAATACATCATAATGGGTCATGTCATATGGGCTGAAAATACATCTCAATGGGTCATGACCCATGGGCCTCAGTACAAAATATGTGGGCCCTACACATGGGTCTCATATGCATCAAATGGGCTACGTGTCATGGGCCTAATACATATCACAATGGGCCTTGCCCATAGGCCACGAATATATCATAATGGGCATTGTCCATAGGCATCGAATACATCACAATGGGCCTTGCTCATGGGCCTCATATCCAAGTAGGTGGGCCCCATCATATGGGCCTTAAATATACATCATGATGGGCCTCATGGATGGGCCGCACCAATGGGCCGAGCCAATATGCTTCATATACAAAAAGTGGGCCGCACCAATGGGTCGTGCCAATGGGCCTTATGTACAACAAAGGGGTTGCAACAATGGGCCTCATATACATTAAATGGGCCTTAAACAGGAGCCCATGAACTGGGCACAATGGATGGATATTGCATATAACACATATAAGAGTGGGCCCCGAACAATCACAATAAACCTTGGAAATTTGCAATGGGCCCCGCATAAAGGCTTGAACTAAGAGGAAAAATATATATCACATTGATCCAGAACCTTTGTGATCCCTAAAGGATGCAATCATGGATGTTCAACCCACCACTGATTTCTGCAGTGTGGTCCACCTGTTACATGGATCTGCTTCATTTCTGTCCTAAGCCTTATGATAAGCTTGCCAAATGGATGGACAGTTTTATACCACACATACATCGTAGTGGGGCCACATAACCTACTGATGTCAGACAGCAGCGGGCCCCATCGTTCCAAATAGACAAATGATTTTGGATATAACAAACACATCTAAGTGAGCCACTACACATACGAAGTAGATATAACATTCATTATGGTGAGGTTGTACATGGCACCGTCCAGATGGACGGTGCAGATGATATGCATATACATATAAGGTGGGTCCCACGAATTTATTGACGCCATACACCAGCCAATCTAATGCAATATCAGGTGGGTCCCACATGGGGCCCACCACATATAACGCAATATAATATATTATTATAATTAATTCAAAAGGGGCAGCATTCAGATGGGTCCCACCAGTAATGGGTGGCCCGGTTGAAACCACACATCATGGTGGTCTTCAAACAGTACCGTCCAGATGGACGGTGCTGGTGAATTACATATAGCAAGGTGGGCCCTACCCCCACATGGACGGCTTGGAGGAAACATTTACATCACATGGGGCCCATGTACGGACGGTCTAGATAGACCACAAACATCAAGGAAGCCCCACATGAATGGTGCAGATGAAATCCATACAGCATGGTGGGCTCCACGTCCCAAATAATTGGACGGTGTGGATGAAGAATACTTACATTAAGGTAGGTCCCACCACCTGCACGTATGACACGTGCAGGGTTGGCAGCACATGGATGGACAGTGCGATATAACACATGTGTCATGTTGCCATGGCTGCTGGACAGTTGTCCAGTAGCGTCCACCAGGCTGACGGTGTATACAAGGTGGTTTTCACCTAAGATTTGAATGTGTCAATGGATGGACGGTGTGGATACGCACGTCCTTCAAATGGGCACACGTACGATGTACGGACGGTGTGATACACACATACAACATGTTGTGGCCCATCTCCAGGTAGTTGGACGGTGGGATATAATACATATATCATGGTGGTGTCCACTGCAGAAATGGACGATGTGGATCAGATCCACACAACACATGGGGTCCATGCAAATGGACAGTGTGGATCAACCCACACAACTTGCTGACCTCAATACCATCCATTAGACGGACGGTTTAGATACAAAACAGATGGTCGGTTTGGGTATAAAATAGATACGTCGTGATGAATTCCCACCGTCCATGTGGCTGGATGGTGGTGATAAAACACATACAACAGGTGGGCCCCACCGTCCCATGCACTGGATGGTGGGAATATGACCCATACATCATAGCGGGTCCACACAGATGGACGACTGGATGATACATACATGGGGTGGGTCCCACCCGTCCAGAGTGCTGCACGGTGAGGATGGACCACACGTGCAACGCCCACACAATTGGACGGATGGTGTGGGTATGACACATACCAGGTACTGTGTATATAATTATATTATTATAACATATACATGTCAAATGTCTAGCTCTGGACATCCTTTAACGGACGGTCTGGTTGAGGATGTCATGTGGGACCCACGTACGGACGGTTTAGATATGCAATGCACATAAGGTGGGCTTCCACATAAATGGAAAGTGGATGAAATACGTTCATCCAGTCGTCTAGCACCGTCCCACTGCTGGATGGCCTGGATAAAACACATGCATCATACGGGTCCCACATGGATGGAGGGTGCAAATACATCATGGTGGGGTCCACGTCAGTGTGGCCCACCCAAGGAACCAACTGATATTTGTGATTTTTTCCTTCATCCAGGCCCGCTGGACGGTCTGGACAGCAGCCCCTCTAGTGGTCCTGGCCCATTCAAATCATGGCCATGCCATGTATAGACGATGTGGATGAAATACACATCATCATGGTGGGATGCAAATCAGAAAGGGTGAGAGAAAGATCAGATGAAGGGGAGGGGCTCCGCCACTATGAGCCCTTCAATGAACATGCATGCATACATTAAGGTGGGCCCCAACCAAGTGTGGGCCCATAAATAAAATTAAAGGTGGAGATTTCCTTTCTACAAAAAAAATCAGACCTAAGAAAAACACCCACCTTTCCTTCTTCCTCCCTAGTGCCCCAATGCTCCTTAGCTTCGATTTCAATGGTGGAGATGAGGTTTGGATGGTTGAGATAGGAGATGGAAGGGTAAGGAAAGTGGGCCACACTTGTGGCTTTCTTGGAGAGGAGGGAAAGCTTGGACGTGAGATGTGGGTTTGCTTGGAATGGAATTGAAAATGAAGGAGAGAGAAGGTTGTAAAGAGAGAAAGAGTGATGGGTGATGGATGGGGTGATGATGTGTGTAAGAAAAAGGTGGCTTGTGTAAGAACTTTTTGACTTTGGGGTTGCTTGGGGAAGGGTGTGAGAGGTGATGTGTACTTGACATGATGGGATTGATTGAATGATTGATATGTGACACATCGTAGAGATTCTCTTAGATTTTACAATGCGCGGTGTTTTCCTCGAATTGAACGCGGGCCTACATCTCCTGGCCAGGGTATCGAATAGGTGCGTGAGTCGCGGCATCGAAACCACGGCGATGGCGCGGTCGCTAGGGTACAACTCTTGGGTTGAGTCGACTCAGATTAACGGCATGCATCTCAGGGTCGCACGCAAACGTTGGATAAAGGTCGAAGATTGTCAAAATTTATCCGGAAAGATCTTGGAAGCCTACGGAATGGTACGGTGTAGGATATGGGTCTTACATTTAGCCCCATGAATTGTTCTCATGGGGCCCAAATCTAACTGACCCACTATTTAAGAGAATTGTAACTAAATTAAAGATCTTTCCAAAGTCGAGTCAGCTATGGCCCGGATTCTGACTAATGGACCAAATCTACCCAGTTACTCCTTTACCCTAAAATCGATAATTTAGAGTGATCATGACCGAATCACTATTTTCACTAATTTCGAATAAGCCATACTGTGAACTTAGTTAATCTAGACTGTAACGACTGCGCCCAAGAAATTTCCCTACCCAATTTATTTCAGAAATGTCCCGATTATCCGAATAAGCTCTAAATCACTCATTAGTGGGTCACTACTTCTGAAATTATAGAGTAATGTCCATCTCATTGGGCTTGTGGTCCATCGCGGACAATAATCTTAGATGATGCCCGGAAACAGATGATTCACGCTGTCAAGTCGGCACTTGTAAAGTACAACTCGTCCTAGCACAGACCTAAAATTTGAAATTTTAAAACAATTAGCCATGCCACTTAGGATAATAAATTATGAAATTTTAACTGTTAGATTTCAACCAAATTTGTACCAAAGGTTGAAAATATTTTCCTACACTCGTTCGCCAAATTTGACCCTTGATCGAGGAATGGTGACCGTTGATCGCAAATCGGACCCTTGCGATAAATCCCCACATCTTTTTACCATTAAACCTTGGATAACCCCTCATCGGGCCCTATCCCATAATTCAGATGGGCCAAGGGGCCACCAAGCTAGCCTCGAAAACCATAGGTAAGCCCCCAAAGGGTCACTTGAGGAAGTTATTAGCACCCAGGGCCAATTGGACAGAAGTCCAGCATATATAAAGCCTTCAAACCCCTCTCTCCCTCATTCCCATAGTAATTTTCAGCAAAGGGAGATAGAGAGAGAGTGGAGAGAGAAGAGAGAGAGAGTGAGAGAGAGGAGGTTGTGAGAGGGAAGGGAGCTAGGAAATTAGAATTTCCACACTCCTACCTCCATCATTCGCTATGAACCATGGTCCTACCGCCGTAGAGACAAGGTGTGGTTGATCTAATGTAACAAATTCGAGCCTCGTCCATTTTTCTTAAGCTAGGATCTCATGCATGCTCCTTGACACGAAGTTCATATGACATAGTGCCCCAGCATGTCAAGTTTGAAGACCCAATGCTGCTAGAATGACCGCAAGAGCTTCCAGCCAATAATAGGTGTGGACCATTATCTCTAGGTGACTGATTATCATGCCTAGCATAAATCATAGTAATTTTGTGTGAAGCATGTGTGTGCATGTTGCTGAATTTGACATATTGTTTGGTTTAAGACTTATGCGTAAAATTTTCCTAAAATTGGGAGAGGGATTTAGGTCCTGAGGATTTCCTAATATGTAGATTGTTGAATTATTGGTCAATTTAGGGAATTGCATTTGCAATTCCCTAATGTTGCTGATTTTGTACCTTAAATTTCATCACATGTAATTGATAGATGTAAATTGGGTGAATTGTTGTCCACTTGTTGAATTGCTGAATTATGTTGCACTTGACTTTTCCTATGTTGCTGATTTTGTATGTTATATGTTGACACATGTAATTGAAATGGTGCAAGTTGGGTGTGTGGCTGTCCACTTTGTTGAATTGTTGAAATATGTTGAATCTGATCTCCATTGTTGTTGATTTTTTAAGATTGAATTTGTCGCATGCGAATGGTTTATGGGAATCGAGTGTGTTGCTGTCCATATTGTTGAAATTCTAAAATATGCTAGTCTCTTGCTAGAATTGTTCCTAGAATTGTTGAGTATATGCTATATACCTTCGTACATGCCCATTTTGTGGATCGACTAGCCAATCGGAACTCTTTTCGAGCAACCTTTTCGTTGGGTCAGCCTATGGGCAAGTTTGGCCCGACTAGCCAAACCACGAGTTATCGGCCGTAGTTGGACTACATGAGACGTTGTTCTCAGGTTGTACAGTCCATGGTTTATCTCGTGGGGGAAGATTAGTCCACTGGTTAGTCATCCTTATATGTTAACCATGTTTGTACACTCCTGCTGGAACTTAAGGCACCCTGTGACTCTTGTGCCCACTGATAACCTTAAATTGTGGCCCATAAGACTCATGAGCTGGGGATGGTGGTATGAGACACTATGTCTGAGCTGTTGGCCTACGCTAGGGTGACGAGCCTCCTCGTAGTGACCAATGGGCAACAAAGACTCGTGAGCCGGGGATGGTGGTATGGGACACTATGCTTGAGCTGTCGGCCTATGTTGGGGTGACGACCTCCCCGTAGTTACCCCGAGCCCGACTCTAATGTCTTTAATGTTTTCGTATGAGCTTAAAAGCTATGAGAATGACAAACCCACAAGGGCCAAGGATCACGAGAGTCATATGACCACGACCATTAAATCCGCACAATTGGATTAAGGCAACGATCTGTCGGGGTATCTCGGTTTCCCCAACCTGCTGGATGAATGAACGTAACTAATCAACTCGGCTAACATGTGCATTACATGCATTGGTTCCTTTTGCAATTTGACAGTTGTGGTTGCTTGTGGGAGTGTTGGTTCACAAACGTTAGATGGTGTCGCAAGAGGGAGTATTGTGGTGAGAGGCATGCATCATATCATTAATCCATACATTTGCATTAACTAGAGTATATAGGGTTCTGTGAATGTATGCTTTTCACTAAATTTACTCTCGTGCATGATAATTTGTGTAACTTATTGTTAATGGTACCACTGAGTTAGATACTCACTCCCACTTTGAAACGGTGTTTTAAAACACTAACTAGAACCTGTCATAGATGTAAAGACGATGGAGCTGGATGCGTTGGAGGATGTCGGCGTGGACGATGAGGAGGAGCGAGTGTACTTCCAGACTTTGGTGGGTCTTTCTAGTTCGGGTTGACGATTGCGGGATTGGGCCAGGGGCCTAGTCATTTTGGGACACTTGTATGGTTGGGACTAGTTCCCTATTTTGGATATTTTTAAATTTGTATTTTAGATGTTTTATATGGTTAGTGGCATCTGATAAGACTTTATAATTTACTGTTGCTCTATGTCTTGCTTAATTCTCCATTACCCACAAGATACTCTAAATGTAATTGCATCTGAGGCCCATTAGGGCACATGTGGCACCCGGGAATTCGGGAGCCGAGTTCCTATTCAGCCCTTGAATTCGGGGCGTTACATTTACTATGGCATGAATGGGTACTTCAACAAGATATCAGAAGATATAGAAAGAAAGGAAAAAAAAGAACACTACTAGATCGGCTACCATAGCGCAAGAGAGCTCAAAAGGAGATCTTCTCTCGATTTCCTCATGTACGAATCATCTTACAGATATGTAGATACTCAATTTAGGATATTCCTATTATATGTGTCTGAATAACACTTTGTTGGATACCTACAAGTCTTATGATGGTGGGAGTGTTTTAATGGAGAATGATGTTGCATGTAAGATCATCAGAATATATACCATAAACATAAAGATGTTCAATGGAGTCGTACGGACTCTAGTGATGTCAGGTATGTCCCAGATCTGAAGAAGAACTTGGTATCTTTGAGCATTCTAAACACAAACGGGTGCATATTCATCACATATAGCGATATAATCAAGGTCACTAGAGGTGCAAAGATGTTAATGGATGGACATAAGATGATAAATCTGCACAAGTTAGTTAGAAGCATGGCTATAGGTGAGGCTACTACCACCCCACCTGTAAAGTCAGGTAAAGATGACACTAATCTGTGGCATATGTACGGCTAGGGCATATGAGCGAGAGGGGCATGATTAAAATTCATAAACGAAAACTGTTGAAGGGAGTTAGGGCGTGCAAGGTGGATTTCCCTGAGCATTGTATATATGGGAAGTGGTGTAGGATACAGTTCCAATATTCTACACATACTAGCAGTGGGGTGCATGATTACATACATTCCAATGTCTAGGGGCTAGTGACATTACCGTCTAAGGGAGGAACATGATACTTCGTGAGCTTTAGTGACGATTACTCAAGTAAGGTTTGGGTCTATTTCTTAAAGCACAAGTCTGAGGTGTTTGCCATAGTTCAAGGAATGGAAGTTGGAAGTAGAGAAGAAAACTAGGAGACATGTTAAGTATCTTAAGTAACATAAAGATATAAAGTACAAAGAGGTGGAATTCATGAAAATTTGTAAGGAACAAGGCATCGCAAGGCACTTCTCAACTCTAGAGACTCTACATCAAAATGGGTTGTAAAGATGATGAACAAAACTCTATTAAAGAGGGAGAGAAGTATACGGTTGCATGTAGAGCTACCTAAAAGTTTGTAGGTAGAAGCAGTTAACATGGCATGCTTCATTGTGAATTGGTGACCATTTACAGCATTGGATTCTAAGGTTATAAAGAAGTTCTAGGTAGGCAAGGATGTTGATTACCCAGGGTTGAGGATCTTCGAGTGTCCAACATACGTCCATATGCATAGTGGAAAAATGATAAAGTTGGATCCCAAATGTAGAAAATGCATTTTTATCAGGTGTGGGAAAGGTGTTAACGATTATAAGTTTTTTAATGCAATTTCTCAAAAGGTGGTCATTAGCAGAGATGTCATCTTTAATGAGGCAATAAGGATGCTGAAGAGAAATCAGAAACACATGATGAGGCATAAAGATTATTTGTGCAGGTAGAGCCGGTTAAGCCGATTACTGAAGGTGAAATTCAATATGAGCAATAAATTGACTAAAATAATCAGCAGTATACCGAGGAGAACATCCTTAGAATAGGTTAAGGGGAACCATTAGAGCCTCTGTTCGATATGGGTTCTATATATGATACAATTTCTTTCGCATTGTTCATAGGAAGTGGAGATCCCTCTACATTCCTAGAGGCTAAGTTTGGAAAGGATGGTAATAAGTGAATGTCAGCTACAGTGGAGGAGATAGAATCTCTACACATGAATCAAATATAGGAGTCGGTATAACTTCTAAAAAGTTAGAGGATTATAGGGTGCAAATGGGTATTCAGAAAGAAGGAAGCACTAATAGATAAAAAGGATGAAAAGTTCAAGGCGCAACGTATCGTAAAAGGGTACTTGCAGAGGAAATGAGAAGATTACAATGAAGTTTTCTCTTTGGTTGTGGAACATATGTCAATCAGGGTACTATTGGCTATGGTAGTGAAATCCAATTTGAAAATGGAGTAGCATGAAGTGATCTACAACATTCTTTCATCAAAATTTGGAGGAAGTTATTTACATATTTAAGCAACCAAAATGATTTGAAGAACTTGGAAAGGAAGATCACATGTGTAGGTTGAAGAAGTCAATGTATGGATTGAAGTAGTCTCCAAAGTAGTGGCACAAGAGGTTTGATTCCTACATGGTGAAGATTGTCTATATTAGATGTGAGTATGATTTCTACATATACTATAGGGTGCTTGAGGATAGGTCTTACATTATACTGATGCTATCTGTTGATGATATGTTGATTACTATGAAGGACAAGAAGGAGATACTCTTGCTTAATTTATTATTATTATTATTAAGAAATGAGTTTGATATGAAGAATCTAGGCACTGGATTTACAGAGATAAAGAGTTTGGGAAGTTGTGGCTGTTTCAGATGGGATATATTTAGAAGGTGCTATATAGGTTCCACATGAAATGTGCTAAGTCAGTTAGCACGCCTACAACAAGTCACTTTAAGTTATTAGCCAACTCATGTCCAAGCATAGAAAAAGAGATTTCAGACATGTCACAGGTGCTGTACGTGAGTGCAGTCGAGAGTCTCATATATGTGATGGTTTACATGAGGCCAGATATCTCATAGATAGTTAGCGTGGTCAATAGATATATGACGAATCAAGGAAAAGAGCATTGAAATGCAGTTAAGTGAATTGTTAGGTATCTTAGGGGCATAATCGACATCAAAATCATGTTCGGGGGAATGAAGCTTTAAGTGGAGTTATAGGCTACATGGATGCAGATTATACATGAGATCTGGATAACAAGAGGTCCACTTTGGGATATATTTTCACATTGGCGGGTGGATCGATATGTTGGATATCTACGTTATAGTTTATGATAGCATTGTCTACAACCAAGGTGAAATATATGGTTACGAAGGAGGCGCCAAATGAGGCATTATGGTTGAATGGTCTAATTGGAGAATTTGAGTTGAAGTAAGAGGTGATTCGGTTATATTACGATAGTTAAGCGCTATTCATCTAGCGTTGAATCAAGTGGATCATGTGAGAATTAAACACATCACGTGATGTTCCAGAAGATATGATAACTTATTACTATAGGAGAGATTCAATTTCAAAAGGTTTATACAAATGAGAATGCTGTAGATATGTTGGCAAATTTGGTAACCACATACAAGTTTAAGTACTGCTTGGGCTTGGGTCCTTACTACTCGGGTGATAGACTCTCAGGAGTTTCAACTCCCAGTCAAGGATTCGAGTACCCATAGGTGGTGAAATTCCCCTAGCGTGAGTGGGTGGGGTGTGAAAAAAAAAAAAATGTACTGCTTGGGCTTGATTAACCTCACCATCCATTGATGAGATTGGGCACCATTGAATAGAGATGTGGATGGAGTTGTGTTCCGGATGAAAAATGCAAGGAGTGGTCTATGCTCAAGGTGGAGGCCTGCACAAGAGATCTTCAGGGTAACTTGACAGAATACAAGTCAAGGTGTAGATTGTTGTGTAAATGGCTTAAATTATGCTCAATCAGGGAGATGCAGTAGGGCTTCGTCAGTTCGATCGGCATAGTGCAAGTTTTTTCAGGACCAAAGCAGGCTCTGTCGGTCCAACTGAGGACCTTGTCGGTCTGACCAACAATTGCTGATGGCCTGACCGACGGACTGACAATTGTCATCAGTCTGACTGTTGTACGGACGTAGTGACACAATTTTATGCAAATTGGGGTATTTAAGCCCTATTTTGATTAGGGCTCGTTTAAGACAAGTGTTTTTTCTTAGAGGACACAAGTTTTGCAGGTTGAGAGAGTTACACACACACACACACACACACACACACACACACACACTTGTAAGGGCTTGGGAAGGGATTTTTCTCAAGGGCTAGGGTTTTTTGCTAGGGTACACATTGCAATGGGAGATCGAGTTGCTTTTGTAATTAGAGAAGGTGAGTAGTGTAACTCTAAGGTTTCAATTATAGTGGAGATTTCTGTCGCTTTGTGCCATGATTTTTTCCCACAAGGGTTTTCCACGTAAAATTGTATGTTTGTGTTTACTTAATTGGTTGTTTCTAGTTTTGATTATTCTATTTTCATTGATTAGACTTCCATAAAGTGCATGATTAACAGTGATATTAGATATGGGTCTCTAATATCTAAGGTTAATTCGAGTTTGTTGTGGCTTGGAATTTCAACACTATAAGTGTCAGCTAATTGATAGAGTGGATTTCATTTTTACAACATATTGGCCCAAAAAGCTTGGACGTCATTCTATGCACGACTTAAAAATAGTTGTTGTAAATGATCTCAATCTCTCTAAACAAAACAATGAACCATCGTTGGCTTGACTATGGGTTGTTAAAAGTGGTGCCTACACAAACAGGAGAACATGCATGCCATCTATCATGTTTGTTGCCACACTTTTACCTTAGAAACCAAAAGTTGAGTTAGACCAAAACTCATGTAAATGGGAAACTTGCCATTAGTTGTGTATGCAGCCCATTCTTCTTTATATATGCCACCAAATCCATTATATGACTTTTCTCATCAAACCGAAACTACTCTCCAAAAATCACACTATTGCGAAAATTAGGTGGACCGTAGTGAATATAAAGTTTTAGTAGATTTTATTATTTCCTATGGTAAGGCTCACATGAGTATTGTATTAGTGTGATATTGGGATTAAGGCTTAAGAAAGATGGGGTGGCTTTATGAACACCATTCGTAGGGCTCGACTCCTTCCAGTCCTATTAGCACAATCCGTTGTGAGTAGAGAGAAAGGATGGAGATTCGCACGCCACTCAATTTGATCGAGATCGGGGTGTATCTGATTTAGTTTGGATTGATTTGATTTTCTTAGTTGTGCAATACTTTTTTAAGGTGACTAAAATGGTGCGTTTTGAATATTTGGAGTTTCCACTAGCCGATTAATCTTGCTTTGGTCCACAGTCAACTAGGGTCCTTGGACTCACCTTATGGTTGGGGAATTATGAATTCCTCGACCTGAATGACTCTTGTAGTTGGCCTGCAATTTAAAAAATATCTGGGTAAGGGTTTCAGTTACAAGAGAGGAAGGGGTTAGTCGCTCTTTCTTGCCCGTATTATTTGCGATCTCTAGTTTAAGGGACAAAGAATAAAGGGATATATATATATATATATATATATATATATATATATATATATATATATATATATATATATTTCAAGCGTATCTAGGCCATGGTTTGCATAATCTTACGTGAGGATTGGGTAGACAAGTAGCAAAAAATAAAATAAATAAACAAAAGTATAAGTGGCTAAAATAATACGAAATAGTAGTTAATATGTTGGAATGTGCAGAATGGACCATGTTTTGAGAGAAGTAAGAAAGAATAAAGGGAAATCAAACACTCTTTGTTTTTTGTCAGAGGAGATGATCGAACGTCTTAAATTTGACTCTATTCTTCAACTAGCTGGCTTTCTAACTAATTTACTTTTTTGTTGTTGGTTTTGAGCAAGGCCTAGGCATGAGATGGTAGTCTTGGGCTTCCTAGGTGGCATAATCTCTCGGTTGTATGGCCATTGGATCTCATTTAAGAGAAAGGGACCAATCACAAGGTCTCTGCTATTGCCTACTACTGTTGAACTAAGCGGTGAACACTTGACATAGATTTATCATGCAAAATATGTTAGTATGTATTAATATCTTTGGTCGGCGGGATAATGCCAAGTGTTCATTGGCTTACAAGGAGCCGATGGTATGCCTTTCTTCATTTTGGGTCAAGCATCCACCATTTTCCTTCTTCTTTGGCTATTAGATCTGCACAAGAACCAGCAAAAAGAAACAAAACCAAAAAACCAAACGAACATGCCCCATCTTCCACAAGTAAGAGCAGCAAAAAGCTCCTCTTACTCACTTTTAATGGCCCGAATGCCGGCATTATCCAAAGTAAGAGCACCCCGCACTTACCTCAGAAGATCGGGGTGAGAGCCAAACATTCTATTAGGGCATCCATCACTGGTAATTCTTTCCAAGGCATCTGCCACTGAGTTGCCTTCACGCAGAACGTGGCAAAAGGAGAGGTTGATGGTCCGACGAAGATGCTGGATCGCTCCCAACTTGTACCAGATGTTCTAGGAGCTGAGTGTGTGCGGGTCCTCAACCACTTTAACAATGGTCATCGAGTCAGTTTCCACGAGAATGTTGGAGAGGCCAAGCTTGGAACATAACGTAATGCAGTCTAACATGGCTTGGGCCTTTGCAATAGTATTTGTCAAGTTCCCGTAGTGTCAATGGAATGCAAAAACAAACCTGCCATTGTGATCCCTACAAACTTCGCCTCCTCCGCTCGCTTTTGGGTTCCCCTTCGAGGAGCCATCAACGTTCAACTTCATCCAGCCCCGAGGAGGTTTGGACCATTTAACTATGGTGGGTTTACCGACAGAGGGGGACTTCACTTTGGGAATCCGAAGGGCCTGGAGGGTTATGGAGTCCGACAGTGAGTTCCTATCTGGAACGTTGATAGATGAACCAATCTCATGTAACAAGTGGGAGACGTGGAAAATAATCTGCTTTTCTGACATCACTTGACCTTCAAAACGAGCCCTATTTCTACTGAGCCAAATCTCCCAGATTATGAAGCAAGGGGCAAGGCTAATGAGATAAGCAATCCTAGTTTTCTTGTTCCCTTTGGAAGTCTAGAGTTGAAAATGTTGCAAAACCATCTGGTTGGAAGGGGAGGCAAGATTGAAAAGCCGACAGAAATATTCCCAGACCACGACAACAATTTTACTTGAGCTAAACTGGTGGTCCTGATCCTCCACTTCGCTAGTCGATGGAGCAGGAAATGGGGATGCCTGCTGGCCCTTGTTTGACAAACTCTGTTGCTGGCCGATGAGGGAGACACCTACCCCTTGTTGATCCTTAGTTAGCGGAGGCTGATGTAGTCTGATAGGAGGCAACTTGGGATCTTGCTGAGACCGAACTTGCCCTACTGAGAAATTCTACTAACGAGAAGACTTCAGCCTATAGCACTCGCAATGAGAAGCCATGGAAATGATACATTTCTGCACTACCTGGTCCACTAGATCTGCAGCATGGAAGGTTTTCCAAATGAAGATGTTAATCTTTGGGGGAAGGTCCTTGTTCCAGATCCACTTGGACCACGCAAGGGTTGGCTGGTGATGTTAGATTCCATTCCAAGCCAATTTGATTGTGAACTTCCCGGATGTTAAAAGATCCCAAATCAGCCTATCAGTCCTGTTAGAAATAGTGATAGGATAAGCAAATACAATTTGCATAGCTAATGGGGATATGAGAGGTTGGATATCTGATAGGTTTCTTGCACCAAGATTGACAAAAAAAAATCCTTGATCGACGCTTCCTTGAGATGCAATGGAATGGGCCTTGTAGCCGCGCCAGCGAGCAGACCTCTACCTATCCAATTTTGGGACTAGAAGTTAATCTTACCTTCCCCTATCAGCCATCTGGAATGAAGAAGGGGGAAATTCAAAATTCTGAAAATCTCTTTCCAAGAGGGAGATGAGACTAAACCCTTTAAGCCTTTGGATGCTATGAACTTTTGAAAATACTTCATCGATATGAGTTTAGCCCATAGGGACTTACCCTGAAGAAGCTGTCAGCCCATCTTAGTCCTGAATGCACGAGTAGTATCTTCAAAGGTTCTGATGCCAAGTCCTCCCTCGTGGAGACGGGTACACACGGCCGACCATCTGACCCAATGCCTCTTTGATCCTTTGTCCGAGGAACCCTGGAAAAAGTTGGCGATTGCCTTTTCGATGGATTTCATGATTGATTTTGGGATGTTAATGGCTGATAACATGTGGATGGGAATGCTAGAGAGGACGTGTTTAATTAACACTAATTTCACTGCCTGGTTGAGAAGTTTGGCTTTCCAACCATCAATTTTACTGACAATCTTGTGGACGAGGTTTTGAAGAAGAGGAGCTGGGATTCGACCTTTTGAGAACTCCGAGATACATAGCAGGAAGAGACGTTTTCCTAAAACCCGTAAGTTTGCTTAGATTCTAAGTCTTACTTCTGGAAGATTTCTTTGGTGCTATGAAAGAGGTCTTGGAAGCATTCACCTTTTGCCCTGAAGCATTTTCATATTGGGAGATAAATTTGAGCAAAGTTCGCGCGTTGGATAACCTGCCATTAAGAAATAAGATAGTGTCGTCAACAAAAAATAAATGGGTGATCGTGGGGCAATTCTTGGGCAACTTGTAGGGCTGACAACATCCCAAGGAGAAGAGCTTGGATATGCCCCTACTGAATACTTCTGCTGCTAGGATGAATATGGATGGAGAGAGGGGATCTCCCTGTCTTATTCCCCGGGAGGACCTAAAGAAACCATAGCTTTTCCCATTAATGAAAATGGAGAACCAAATGTCTTCCCAGCAATGCTAAATTGTAGCTATCCATTGGGTGGAAAACCCAAATTTCTAGAGAACCTATATGATGAATCCTCATTCAAGACAATCATAAGCCTTTCCATGTCCACCTTGACGATCAGATTGACGTCGAAAACCTTGCGATCTAGTTCATAAGCCATCTCTCTAGTGATAGAAATATTCTCAACTATAGATTGTTCCTTAACAAATGCACCTTGTTCTTTTGAAATCAAATTTGGGAGGATTTGGGCCAGCTTAGTCACCATGATTTTGGAAAAAAATTTCATGATACAGTTGCACAGACTAATGGGATTGAAGTCTGTAATGAAATCTGGATTCTTCTTCTTGGGGATGAGGCATATTTGAGTGCATTGGAAGGCTCTATGAATCAGCCCTCCTTGAAAGAAGTCCTTAGTTGCGTCAAAAAGATCATTGCCAATGACGTCCCAGCATGAAGAATAGAAGGCGCCACCAAATCTGTCTGGACCAAGGGCGCTGTTAATCAGAATGGAAAACGCGACTGCCTTAACTTTATCAATCGTTAAAGGCTTCGTAAGATCTACATTTATCTGGTTTGTAACGATGCGGGGGATGGATGCAGTTAACGATGCCACCTATATGGTTGTTAGCATTGGATGAGAAAAGTTCCCTGAGGAAAGTAACTGCTTCATCCCTAATGTCTTCAATATTCTCTAAAAGATCACCAGAGACCCTTTTCATCTTTGTGATAGCCAGTCTCCTTCAATTATCTAACACTGAGTCATGAAAAAATCTTGTGTTCTTGTCTCCTTCAGCAAGCCAGGTGATCCTGGATTTTTGCTTACAGAAAATTTCCTCTTGGAGGTAGGCTATTTTCAGATTGGCATTTCCAATTGAGATGATTAAAACCTTAATGAATTTTGTTTCAAAGAAAAATACGGAAAATAAAACCCAAACTTAAATGACAATGATTTTAAGTTTTTAGAAACTGTTTAGAAAATCCTTAATTTTAGGTAGTTGATATTTGAAGAATTTTAATAATTTTATAAAAAATGAAATGGATAAAATTTTGTATAAGGAAAATAGGCTTGATGATAAATTATCAGAAAAATTATAAAAATTAATTATTAACTAAAAGTGCCCAAAACATTAGAAGCAAGGGATCTATTAAAATTGCAAACTTTTTTTTTTTTTTTTTTAAAGGAGAGATATATTGATATCATGGACAAAAGTACAAAGATTCAGGTTTTCCTTGGGAAAAAAAGACCAACGAAGACCTATCGTAAAGACCCAACAAACTGCCAACAGAAATTTACAAAAAATTGCAGGGGATCATTCTCTCCCTAATTGCTCCAAGTCCCACTCTGTCCAGGAAAATGACTCCCCTAACCTGGCGAGGAAGATTAGCGGAAGAGGAGAAATATAAGTGAGACTGAGAAAAGCTGCTGATCCGAGCCAGAGCATCAGCCGTGCCGTTCCCCTTCCTAAAGGTGTGCACGAAATTATCAGAAAAAATTGCAAACTTCTACAATCACAAAGTAGTGCTGATAAAATGGGAACCACTTAGCCAATATGAATTGAAGTCACTCACAACCAAAGAGAAATCACTCACCTATTTCTTTTGTTGAAAATTTATCTGAAATAATATTTTTTAATAACTCAAAATTGAATTTAGTTCTCATTACAAATGGGCTATTGTATAGACTAATAACAACAAACTCATATTAATACACTAATAACAACCATGAGTTCCCTATACGTACAATATCTTTTAAAGATAAAATACAAGTTTCCACACCATGCAAAATAGTCCCAAGACATGTAATTGAGTTTTAGTGTTTTTTTTTTCACATAAGTAAGAATCCCAAAACCATCATCATAAACACCTTTAAATGCAATTGCCGGGGAAATCATGGGTGGAATACTAATGCTTGAGATTGGTTCATTAGCTACATTCATTTCTTAAATTATGCTAGTGGAAGGTGCATCATTTTTCTTGGGATCTAAGCCTAATATTGAGGGCCACATTTGAAGGACTGGTTCGATGTTACTCACTCATCACGGTGGGCCCATAAAATCATGACCACGGTTAACACCATCTCAATCATACACACAAATACCTCTCTAGGCCGGATTAGGATGGCTGATGACAGAGCGTGCAACTACAATTGCTAATGCTGCAATGAAGTTGGGGTCCCTAGTCAAGGAAGCCACATATTCTTCCATACTACTATCATTAAAGTGTTGATCGATGGTTGTGATTTTTGGATTGGTGTCACTTAGATCAACAGTGACGGATGGACAAAGAGGATTAACTGAAGCTGAACAGGGCGAACTGGCCTTGTAGTCATGGGTCCCACCAAGTAGACTATGGTTGTGCTCTCCTTCATATGTGACCTTGATGACTGACTTATCTTCCGCGCATCTTTGCACCTGAAATTCAAATGAGAAATAAAGAGTAGGGAGTCAAACACCACTGGTGGGCCACAACATCCAAACAGATGGACAATTAGAAATGATCGTTTTTAACTGTTAATTGTGAGTTTGCAAGACATTTCAAGCCGCGTGATGATTTTGATTTTAGCCAGAAAATATTTACGATGCGCCTCGCATTATTGACGGCTAGGATCATCATTACATCTCTACAACATGGCCTCAAAGGTGCAACGTGGCCCCATAGGTGCAGCATGTTGTATTAGTTGTGAGTCACCATAAAGGTAACACAAACATGTAGAATAATATGGCAGAATTGAAAAAACTTAAATATGGTAGCATCTTAAAATTACACGTGAAACAGTAAAGAACCAAGTTAGTGTACCTCAAAATAATAAAAAAATAAAATCCAACCATATGATCTGTCTGTCTTATAGGGTAGAATCAGGAAAAGTGGACGTTTAGCCAATGGTTGAAACAGGAAATAATCCACCGTTCATATTCGGGAAACAAAGATCCACGAATCATTTTCCACTTGTTGTTCATATATATATATATATATATATATATATATATATATATATATATATATATATATATATATATATATTTGGGAATACAATCTACGTACAGCCGGTCACAATTTGGATGTTTTATTTTAATTTAGGGGAATTTCTCATATCAACGCCATTTTTTTATTTTATTTTATTTTATTTTAAATTTATTTTTTTTAAAATTTTTTTAAAGAAACTTGTTTCACTGTATATTTCTCGAAAAGGGGAATTTACATCATCTTCGGGTGGGCATCACAAAGGCCGATGCTGCACCTATCATGTAGCATGAAAAATAGGGAATCTAAGCCTCCCTCGAGTAACCTAAGCTTACTCAATTCAAAAAAGGAAGGCCTCTAGTAATGTCAGGGAGATTGGCCGAAAAAGAGAACTTGCTTGAGGTGCGCTACCTCTCCTAGCCAGATAGTCTACAACCTCATTCGCTTTGCCATGGTTGTGGGTGAAGGAAATGTCTAACACATCTCACATTGCCCTGACCCTCGCACACCAGTAGCATAATGACTAAGCTGGATTTGAATTATTTGTAAGGATCCCCACAATAGATTTGGAGTCGCTTGTCGCTTCAACTTTAGAAAAATCCAAATCAGCACATCTCATGAGGACCTCCCAAATAGCACGAAACTTGGCTCGGGAGCTTGAGCCTATGCAGAAGTAAAAAACAAAATTACTGTCCCAACTTCTACTAACACCCCCTCCACCCCTCATATCAACGCCTCTCCATTAGTGCATCTTCTAAAACCCACCCACATTTTAAGCGGGTAGTAAAGTAAATATTGACGGTCTGTATAGCATACAATGTCTTCTAAAGGACAAGAAATTAAACTTATAACTAAAACGCTTTTAAGTAACTCGCCTACCCAGCTATTGGGGACCCATCGATGTCCTTGTGACATCCACCGCATCTATCAGTTTTGTCAGGTTATGGTAGTCCATAAGCTGATAGAAAAACTAGGTAGATAATAAAACCTAAGTGGGCCACACCACATTGAATAGAAGAGGATGGAAACACCATCAATAAGACCTTCATAGAGCCCACCATTATGTTTATGATCCATCCAACCAGTTCATCACGTGACGTCCACAGGGATGAAGAGAAAACACAAATATCAACCTTCTCTTAAACTTTTGTGAGACTCATAAAGTCTCAATGCTAGGTGTCCAATTACTAATATTTCTTTCAATGTGGCCCACCTGAGTTTGGATTTTCCTAGTTGTTGGGCTCACATCCTATCACGAGCTGGTAAACTAATGAACAAAGGGATGTGACAACAATATTGCAATAGGCCCCACTAAACTTTGGATTACACCAGCTCACAATACAAGAATAACATTGAAAACAGTATTAGAAAGGGGGCAAAACTATCTTTTTTGCAGATAGCACATCTATTTTTCAGTTAGCCTTCAGTCAAAGTCATATCTTTTTTTTAAAAAAAAAAAAATTTTTAAATAATTTTAAGTATAAGCTATCTCATTCCAATAAACAGAATTTACAACTCAGTTGGCATTTGGACTTGCCCAGAAGAAAAAGGACCTGAGTGACGCCTATTATAAACTAACCACAAAAGGAAAAGACATGAGATCAAAAAACACAACCAAGAACATGGGGAGCACAGGACGGACCCCTAGGAGACTTTTTGATGGTCCCCAACCCCACTCTATCCAAGAAAAGAAGGCCTCTAACTTGAGGCGGAAGATCCGATCGCCCAGTGAAAGTCATACCTACTGTTCTTTATTTATTTATTTAATTTATTTACCCTATGACTAAAAGGTATGCATTTATTTACAAAAAATTTAAGGTGATGTTTAGATTGATAATTATCATAGTAATATAATAAAAAAGTGTCGTTATTTTGATTTTACAATTGTAAAATAAAACACAAGAATTAATGATTAAATGCAAATATTTTTAAGAGACAATAAACAAATTTATAGTCATTGAAAATCTTGAATCCAAAAGGTCAAATCAATGAATAAATTCGCTGTTTTAACATTAAAGTAATAAAAATAAGTGCCGTTATTTTTATTTTATAGCCATAGACCAAACCTAACAATTCTCGGTCAAATGTAGATCCCTTCGAAAGATGGGTAAAAAAAATTGTAAGCATTGCACTTTTCTATTTCATTTAGGTGCTAATTCCCAGTCCAAATTGATCTTACAAGAAATTGATGGTCACGAGATGCACTAAATGACAAGCAGCTATATGACAAAAAAATCCACTGCCTATCTTTTAGCCCACGTGTAGCAATCATCCAATACTACTAAAACACCAAATACCTCTTCTTTTCCCACCCTTCCCACACAAACCGCCTCCATCTATGTTCTCTCCCTCTCTCATCCATACTCTACCTTTAAAGAAGTGATGACTCAACCTTCTCACACGTGGCACTTATGTATTGCTATTCATGCCATCCAAATTAGGGGGTATATTATGGTTTATGATTTAAAACACAGTTTAAAATCAATACATTTTTTTTTTTTGGGAAAATATTAATCCATTCATAACATCAACAAAATTACAGTATATGAAATTCAGGCGCACACGAGTAGACAAAAAGAGACCTTGAACCGCCTATCGTGTGGCTATACAAAAGAACGAAAGAAACACGATAGAAATTATCTCTCCCTTAATGCTTCTATACTCGCTCTGTCGAGGAAACAGAGCCCCTTGATCAGCCTAGGGAGGTCAGCTCACCTATCCGCCCGAAAAGATCCCTGATTGGCCACTCCCAAGCGAGCTAGCCCATCAGCCTGACCATTGATTTCCGGAGGAATAAGAGAAATGGAGAAATTATCTTCCTTTTACAGATTTTTAATTCTTGATATCCAGTAGTCTCACTTCTAGTGAAGGACCAACTTCCCCTTGACCACATCCACCACAAAGGAAGAACCAATACATATCACTGCATGAATCAATACATATCACTGCATGAATGATATGGATGTATCATCCTCAAGTAGTCCAGTACAAGGCCATATGGGTTTTATTAGTGGTGAACGAGGATACGTGGCACGCTATTTTAAACCTTTAGTAAAGGTCGGAGTTTGAAACACACACAAACAGATCTGACTGGACGTTTAAAGACCAACCCTTACACTTCAAGAAGTGGGCTGACGTAGACAGCAATCAGGTCAAGCCAATATTCAGTGTTGATCTGCATATGGCTTATTATCAAACCATTCAATGCATAAAATTTCAAAAAATCATGTGTTGATCATCATTTTCATCCGGAAGATTATGATTGTGATAATAAGAAGAGTATGTCATCCTCCATAGCCTCACAAGAAGAGTCTTTTGCTTGAGTTACTTTTATCTCATACTACTTTTAAAGAGATTTTTTTTCTTCTTATTTTCTTATTTAAATATAATTTTTTAAAGATGTTCGACACTTCTATATTAGAGCACACTTTTGGAGTATCAAACAATAAAGAAATAATGTGAAATTAGTCTTCTCTAAAATTCTATTTAAGTTAGCTTTCTTACGAGCCCATGTTCATATAATTTTGACACCGATCATATGAATAAGTTATGGTGAATTTTTAAAAGAAACATATTATTGTGATAGACTGTAGTAGTTTTTTCATTTTTCATTTTTTAAATTTAATTAGATGGTTACAATTAATAGTTGATTGATTTTATAAAATTTCATTTTTATCCACTTTGGAAAAGGAAAAAGAGAAAGGACTTGATATTGCTTGGATTTCACAGGTTTTTTAGTTTTCCGTTGCCAAGTTGCTCATAGAGTCAATAAAGGCGGTCCTTGTGGGTACAATACAATGTTGAAGCTTTGCATAGAACTAATCTTTAATAAGAAACTAATAGAAAGTTGAAGCTTTGCATAGAACTAATCTTTAATAGGAAACTAATAGAAAGTTGAAGCTTTGCAAAGAACTAATCCTTACAACCTGATCAGAAGAAAGGGTAGACCTAAGGAACCGGTTTGGCTGATGTACCACACACCACTGACAGGATGTGTTGTGCGAAGACAAGCACGAGCACAGATCCTCCATACTAAGGATTCAAAGGATATCAAGTTATATGGCCCCACAATGATGTATTTATTATAACCACACTGTTCATCCATTTTGCCAGATCATCCTAGAGCATGACCTAAAAAAGAGTCATATCCAAAGTCCAAGTGGACCACAAATAGAAGTGGGGACAATAATTCTAGTAGTTAAAATATTTGTAGCCCACCGTAATATTTATTTTTCATCTAATTTATTCATAAAGTCACATGGACCAGATAAAGAAAAAAAACAAATATTATATTGATCCAAAACTTCTATGACCATTAAAGGGTTTCAACGGTAGACGTGATGCCCACTGCTTTTTGCAATGTGGTCTACTTAATCTTTGGATCTGTCTTATTTTTCTTCTCAAGCCTTTTGGCGAGCTCGCCAAGTGGACAAAGTTCGGATATAACACATGCAGCACGATAGGACTTACAAAACTTAATGACATCAACACACCAGCAAGGACGGTGATGTGTGGTACACCAGCCAATCCGCTTGTAGAGCACAACCAATCACCGTCACGATGACATCATCAACATCAACGTCTGTTTAATCCTTAGCCATCAGAGTAGGCGAAGATCCTTTGCTACCATTTATATGCATTATCTATTCCAATGACAACCCCAACTACATCACCAACGTCATTAATGAAAATTCCAAGGAGAAGTCATATCCATATTGTTCAACTGACTTCATGTGCTTGGGGTGAGTCATATATCATTGAAGAACTCTCGAGAAAACAAAACTCAGGGACAGGATTTCTCCCCTTCGAGGAATTTGATATATCTAATCCAAGTCCATTCTTACCGTTGATTTTCATACGATCAGTTGTCAAACCTTTTAACAATTCAAACTTTCTAGTTATTACGTGTGGATTATCATTTTCAATTGAATGATTGTGATCATAATCATGTTGAGATAGGGTCCCTGTAGTAGGCGTCGCATGAAGAGTCATCTATTTGAGTGGCTCCCATCTCATTAATAGTTGATTGATTTTATAACATTTTATTTTTATTCCTTCTTGGCAAAGAGAGGTGAGGGTACTGTGTGCCTCTGATTTTGATATTTGCTTTTCTAGACAATGTCGCCTCTTTTTTAATGGGATTTTTCACTTAATCATGCCCATCAAATCATAGTATCATTTATCTATCGCAGTCCATCTTTCACCGTTATTGAAGATGACGGTGCATGTCATTTTGAACGGTATGAACAACTCTCATCATAGGCCATAACTTCATTCATTCCGTTATATGCTACAGTGACTTTGGCATGGGGCTGTTATGTATCACTGTGTAAATCATTACTTAGAAAAGATCCCCAAAAATATTGTTTTTGATGTCTTAAATCAATTTAGAAAAAAAGAACTATTGATGTCATAGGTAGACCATTCGATGCTATTGAGTACCGTTGGATGCCATCAAGAATTATTTGATGCCATCGAACAGGTGCTCGATTCCATCGAGAATAGAATTTCTTGAGTTGGTTGTTGGACTATTTGGATACCTATTCGATGTCATTAAACTTAGTTTTGATGTTATCCAAACTTAAGTTCGATATCATCAAATAAGTACCCAAAAGTAATCAACTGGAGAAATTCTGAAATTCTCGATGAGATCCATCGAAACTTAAGTTCGATGGCATCGAGACCCATCAAAGTGCAATCAAGAAAATCCTATATTATTTTGTGTTTTGCCTCTGGACTGTTTGATATTATTTTAATGCCATCGAAGTGGTTTCGATGCCATCAACGATCTGTCAATGCATCGAAGCCCATTGAAGGTGTCATCGAGCATATCGTAGAGTTGTGGATATGAGGGATTTGTTTCCAATTTCGATTGTGATTGTTCTTAAGGCTATATATAGGGGTGTAATCGGGATTGAGGGGTATTCAAGAGCTTTTCTAATTCGTTCCTAGGTTTTTAAGGGTGTACCTTGAGGTGATTCGAGGCTTGTTCGAATCAGATATTCTTTAAACTTATATAATTTCTGCTTTTATAGTGATTATTTGTCGCTTGTAGCGTGGTTTATATATATATATATATATATATATTTCTGAAAGGAGTTTTTCACATTAAAATCATTGTGTTTTTGTTGTGCTTGGCGCAATTGAATTACTTCACTTGAATCTTTGTGTGCTTCTGTGGTCCCTCAATAAGTGGTATCAGATCCAACGAAGTGAGTGTCAGTGGTTTCCAATTCTAAGTTTGATGTTGAGAAGTACTCTAGCAAAAATAATTTTGAATTATGGAAGGTCAAGATGATTGACTTATTTTTTCAGCAAGGATTTGATGAGGTCATTGAGAAGTGACCAGATTTTATGTAAGACGATAAATGGAACAAAATGGATAAGAAAGCAAAAAACCTGTATCTAATTGTGCTTAATGGATGAGGTTCTCTGCAATGTCATAAGGGAGAAAAGTACAACAAGTTTGTGGGCGAAGTTAGAGGACATCTATGTGAAGAAGTCTCTTAAAAATCACCTACACTTGAAGTTATAGTTGTTTAACTTTATGATGACAGATGGAGGAGATGTTGAGGCCCATATTAATAAATTTAACATGATGATTTGCAAATTGCTAGATGTGGAGGAAGTGATCAATAATAAAGATCAGGCATGTATCTTGTTGAATTCTCTCTCAGGTTTGTATGAATCTTTTAAAGACACATTGTGCACAGAAAAATCATCCCTTAGTGTCAATACCGTCATCTCAGCCTTTCAAGGAAAGGTGATGAAAAAGAAAAACAGTAACATGGGGGCCTCTACTGATTCATTATTTACGATAGGGCAGAATTCTTAGCGAGACACTGGATCTTCTTGATTGAGATCCAAATCTAAAGACAAGGGCAAGACAAAATTAAAGTGTTGGAATTATGTGTTAGGGCACACAAAAAAGGATTGTACAAATCCTAAAGCAAAGAAAGAGAACTCAAAGGCTTCTTCTAAGGAGGTCAATACTATCACATCTGATGAAGGTATAAGTGGAAGTGATGTGTTGTCAGTATTTATGATTAGACACTTATACAATTATCGTAAGGACGAGTGGATTTTGGACACTAGGGCTTCATATCACATGACTTCTCATCGGAGTTGGTTCTCTAGTTACAGAGAGTACGATGGTGGTCGTGTGTTTATGGATAATGATAATGCCTGTAATGTTGTGGGTGTTGATATGGTGCGCATCAAGATGTTTGATAGGATGGATCGTACTTTGACCGAGGTGAGGCATGTTCCTAATATGAAGAAGAGTTTAATATCTCTTAGTGCACTTGAGGCAATTGAGTGCTGATTCACTATTTTTAATGGTGTCTTTAACGTTTCAAAAGGGGCACTCATAGTTATGAAAGCACAGAGGTACAAAAATCTTTACACGATGATCGAGAGGACTTCAATAGGTGCAATTGCAGTGGTTATAGCAGATTCCACGTCTGCACGTATGTGGCACACACGTCTGGGCCACATGAGTGAGCGGGGCATGAAGGTACTTTCTAATCGTTGTTTAATTCGAAGTTTTAAAAATTCTGATTTAAATATATGTAAGCATTGTATATATGGTAAACAATTTAAGCTATCTATTAAATTTGAAAAACATGTATGTAAGGGTGTACTTGACTATGTGCATTTTAATGTATGGGGCAGTTGCCTGTAGTTTCTACTTGAGGGTTATCATGGTTTGTCACATTCATTGATGACTACTTTAGGAAAGTATGTGCTTATTTCATAAAACATAATTCTGATGTTTTCATCAATTTCAAGTAATGAAAAGTGATGGTGGAAAAATAGTTATGATGAAAGGCAAAGGTTTTAAAGACATATAATGGCGATGAATTTACTTCAACTGAATTTAATCAATATTGTAAGGATAAATAGATTATAAGGAATAACATAGTGCAATACACATCTGAGCAAAATAGTGTGGCTGAGCGGATGAATCAGACTCTCTTGGAGAGGGCCTGATGCATGATTATTAATGCTAGGTTGGGTAAGGACCTATGGATTAAAGCCGTTAACATGTCTTGCTATTCGGTGAATTGGTTTCCTTTTACGATAATTGATTGAAAAATTCTAAAGAAAGTATGAAGTGGTCAAAAGATAGACTACTCAAGATTGCGCATGTTTGGTTATAAAGCTAACTTTCATATGCTATCATTTGAGAGAGATAAGCTAGACCAAAGAACTAAAAAATATATCTTTGTTGGCTATGATGATAGTGTGAAAGGATATAAGTTGTATGACCGGGTCACGCAGAAGATCATCATCAGTAGAGACGTTAAATTTGATGAAGAGTCCTTATTTTGTAAGAATGAGCAAGAGGAACCTAAAAGTTGGTTGTAAATGTTCAGGTTGACACAATATTATTCAGGCAAAGACAGATGTGCAAATAGAGGTATATGAGCAGGTGGAGCAGCCACATGTGAGAAGGAATCCGTCGAGAGATTATAAATTACTGGCGAGATACAGGGATGACTCTAATATCGCATATGCCCTATTATAGATGAGGGGATCCATCTACTCTTTAGGAGGCTCTTGAAGAGTCGGATGTAGATAAGTGAAAAGCAACGATGGATGATGAGATGAACTCCTTATATAAGAATGAGACTTTGGAGCTGGTAAAGCTTCTAGTTAGCCAAAAAGCGATCGGGTGCAAGTGGATCTTCAAGAAGAAATAAGATAGATACAAGATAAGGTTGTAGCAAAGGGTTATACTTAGAGAGAAGGATTCAACTTCACAGAGATACTTGCATCGGTTGTAAAACAAGTATCTATCAGATTCATGTTGACGCTAGTTGCCTAAACTGATATCGAGCAGAAACATGATGGACATAAAGACTACATTCCTTCATAGGGAATTAGTAGAACAAATCTAAATGTAATGACCATAGGGCTACGAAGAATAAGGGGTAAAAAATAAAGTTTGTAGGTTAAAGAGGTCGTTGTACGACCTGAAATAGTCACTTACGTAGTGGTATAAAAAATTTGGTTCTTTCATAACGGGTTAGAAGTTCACTAGGAGTGAATATGATCATTATGTTTATTATAAGACATTGAATGATGAAAAGTTTATTATCCTGGTATTATATGTTTATGAAATGTTGATCGCCACTCATAACAAGTCTGAAATCAATTTACTTAAGACTTAGTTATCAGGGACACTCAAGATGAAAGATCTGGAGGTTGCAAAGAAGGTTCTCGGTATAGATATTAATAGAGATATGAAGAGGAGTAAAATTTGGTTATCTCAGGTAGAATACCTAGAAAAAGTGTTGATTAAGTATGAGATGAACAAGGCAAAGCCGGATATCATTCCCCACGTGGCTCATTTCAAGCTATCTTTAGAAAAATGTTCTAAAACCCATGAAGAAAAGGAAGATGTCTTATATGCCTTATTCGAATGCAGTTGGTAGTTTGATGTATGCCATTGTCTATACTAGACCAGATATTTCATAGGCGGTCGGTGTCGTTAGCAGATATATGTCTAACCTCAGAAAATAATATTGAAAACTGGTGAAATAGCTACTTTGATACAGTTGAGGTACAGAGGACTACATCTTAACTTTTAAGAAAATAGAGGATAAATTAGTTGGGTATGTGGATTCAGATTATGCAGGCAGTGTGGGTATGTGAATTCATTTGTGCTAATGGGTGGAGCAATCAGTTGTATGTCAAAGTTTCAGTGTGTGATGACTCTTTCCACAACCGAAGCGGAGTATATGATAATGTCAGAGGTGTTCAAGAAGGTTGTTTGGTTGAGAGGAATGATAAATTAGTTGGGACTTTAGTAGGAAGTTGTGCCGGTTACTTGTGATAGCGAGAACACTATCAATTTGGCTAAAAACTTAGTTTATCACTCACATACTAATCATATTGATATTCATCACCATTTTATCCGATGGGTGCTTGAGAAAGGAGGCATGGCCCTAGAGAAGATTTACACCAGCGTGAATCTAACGAACATGCTCACCAAGATGGTTCCTTTAGAAAAATTCAAGTTTTGTGCAACTTCTCTGGGCTTGACAAAAGCATAAAAGGATGATGGAATGTGCATGAGAACCAATAGACCTATGGTGAAAGGCATAGATGAGCGAAGAAAACAAGAAGCTACATGGTTGAAGATTAAAGGCATGTTCTAGATTATTGTTTTTAATATCTTAAATCAATTCAGAAATAGGGTCAATCGATGCCATCGATAGACCGTTCAATGCCATCGAGAATTTTAGAATTTCTCCAGTTGGTTGCTGGACTATTTGGGTTTATGTTCGATGCCATCAAATTTATTTTCCATGTCATCGAAACTTAAGTTTGATGCCATCGAAGTGCAATTGAGAAAAATCTAATTTTCTGTGTTTTGTCTCTGGATTGTTTTAGTGTTATTTCGATGCCATCGAAGTGGGTTAGATACCATTAACGATCTGTCGATGACATTGAAGTCCCATCAAAGGTGTCATCGAGTGTATAACAGAGTTGTGAATCTGCGGGATTTGTTTCCAACTTCGATTGTGATTCTTAATAAGGCTACATATAGAGGTGTAATCGGGATTGGGGAGTATTCAAGATCTTATCCAATTTGTTCCTAGGGTTTTAAGGGTATAGCTTGGGGTGATTTGAGGCTTGTTCGAATTGGGTATTCTCTAAACTTTTATAATTTTTGCTTCCTTAGTGATTATTTGTTGCTTTATGCTGTGGTTTTTTTTTTTTCGAAGAGATTTTTCCACATTAAAATTCTTGTGTTCTTGTTGTGCTTGATTGGTGTGATTGGATTACTTCACTTGATTCATCTCCATGTGCTTCCGTGGTCCCCCTATAATAAATACCAGTTTAAGAAGATAAATATAACAATCAACTGAGAAAAAAAATGAAGATTATCCTACGTGGGAGAGTTCTAGGGGCATGGTCCACCCACCATGGTTTGCAACGACCCAACGATCTAGATTACTTAACAGTGGGCTCCACTTGTGGAGAATCTTATAATTCCTTGAGAATTATTCAGTAAATCACCTTCCTCTTGATGGGGCATGAAGGATCTGTAGCACATCTAAAATAAGCTCGGGGTGATGGATTATATTTCGTGATCTTCTCTTCGTATTTCCTCCATTGGTACCCATCCTTCACTGTCTGAAAAGAAAAATTAGAAGTAGATCAATCATTCTGGACCGTCCATTTAAGTTTAGAGCACACTTTATGGGCCACCATGGAACATTTACACTAATCAGATTATCATATCCTTCCAAAAGTTGCCTTATGTTTTATAGCTTTCCATATTCCAAAATCCAAACTATGGATGGAATTAATGGTTAGGCACATCTGATCAAAGCGATCCTTTGGGACCACAAGCAATCCATGGTGGACCACATAAATGGTTATCAGAAATCCTGTCCATCATGTTTTTTAAATGACCATTTAACCCACTAGGCTACTTACCAATCCAGCATCACGTGCATCAGTTCTAACAAAGACATGTCCCACCTTTGGTCGCAAAGGTGGTGCAATGGGTCCAGTCATCTGTCTTTGGCTTGACTCGTGGCTTGGGACCATGGCAATACTTCCCACTTCATGGGTTCTCTTCCTCTTCAAATAAGCTTCAAGAATTTCACAGTTACTGTACATGGTGGAAAGCATACAGTTCAGCCCTTCATTCTCTTTGCTTGAACGTTCTAACTCGACTTTTAAATTGTGCACCTGAATATATCAGAAAAATGTAAATTTCTGATTAATTTCTATTATTTTGGAATGAGAACTGATCACCTACAAGCAATTGTATGTTGAGGGTCAAATAGTGCATATTAGACCCCATTTATTACTTGGATTTACGAGCATAATATTGTTTAATGCCCAGTTTTAATCATGTTTTGTTGCAGGGTGTGATTAGGAGAGTTGACTGAAAAAGAATGCCAAAAGCTTGGATTTAACGTTCTGATTACACCAAATGCAAGGGACGGACTTCAAAGGACCAAGATTGACGGATATACATGGTCAGAAATTCGAGAAAACTAAGAAACTGAAGCTCAAGTGGCTTGAAACGCATCCAGAATGCAAGATCACATGGTTCCCGACATCTGATCGGTTCGAAACTTTATACATGAGATAAGGGCCATAAATTAATCGTACATTTCAAATTTCATCTCTTGGATCACTATAAAAGTACTCCAACTGACCGATCAGCTTATAAACCGTCGATTCTGGGCCCACCTGATATCTGGAATTGCCTTGAATTTGGTATCAACGCCTTAAATGAGGAGACCAATCAGATGGTTGGATCAGATTTTGCAAAAACATCATAGTGGACCCCACTTTAGCTTGAGTGTGCATAGTGCACATGTGCACTAGCCATGCACGTGATTTCCCAAAGTCGGTCAGCGCCGCTGACCGACATCTCCTTCTCCAATTCAAAAATAAAAAAAATAAAAAAAATAGTGCCGCGTAATGCACGGCCACTGGCCGTTTTACGGAAGCTAGTGGGCCCTACACGTGCCCTGTAAGCTCAATCCGAACCGTCCACCGTGTAGACGGCATTGAATACTTCAAAACCATGTTGTCACTTTTCACCCATACGTGCACACGTGTGAGATACAGAGGCCACAAAAGGGCTGCCCTGCAACGTTCAAAACTGATCCTTTTGTGATTTCTTCTCTGGGCCACGTCAATGGACGTTCAAAACCACCCATTCTTGACTGAAATTTCGTTCTGAATTTAATGGACGGGGTGGATTTTTCATAAAATGCTTCTGTGGGGACCACCGATCACAACTGCGAAATGGTGCGAAAGGTTTCGCACATCCACGAAAACTGACTTTTTCAGGCGGTTTTGGCCCACCATCTTTGATCATATGGCAGATCTGAACCGTCTATCATGTAGAAGACCCAAGAAAGTCGTAAGGGACAGTGTTTCTTTGGAATTTAAGCGAGGAAAGTGGCGTGTTTCGAGGCACCGAACTTGTCTGCGAAAAAGCTTTCAATGGGCATGCATAGCTTTCCAAATTCGATTCAAATCCGATTTTTACCACTCCGGCAGCTATATAAGGAGGTTTTGGACGTGGGGAGGGGAGATTCAGGTCTTGGGAGGAAGATTCAGAGCTGGGAAGGAAGGCTCAGGTCGGACGTCTGCAAGAGAGAGAGAGTTGAGTTTGTTTATTTCTTTTATTTTTATTTTATTTTATTTTGAGATATTTAGCCTATTCATGTTGGGTTAAACCCCCTAGCTAGGGCTAGGAGGTGAAGCTTGTAGTGAGATGGGAGAGTTTAATTTATGAATTTTTTATTTTATGAATTAAATTAATGTTGATGCTAGTTTAATTAATGGCATGTTTTAGTCTTTAATGGTCTGTTGTGACTGAAATTACAATGGGTCTGCAATGGCTTTGAGTATTCCTTCTTCTTCTTTATGTTTATGACGTCAGGAAGCCCTGTTGTTCACCATCGTCTTCTGGGCATGGTCGGATGATGGTACCCTTCCTAGCCTTCATACATGTGATTGGTTGGTAATTAGTTTAATTCTGTTGTTTGCTATAGTCTCTTTGGCATGGTTTGGTGATGGAATCCATTCTAATTCATATACCTTTCATCTCTTTGAAAACTAGATCAATGACAGTTCAGTTAATTTTCATGAAACATGCATAAGATCTCCCTGATCTCTACAAGTGGATCCTCTGAATCCCTAGTTCCCTTCTCCTAATTTTTCTCAAGTTTAGATAATTATTTCACCAGTATTCCTTCAAATTCAATCAGATTAGATTTCATCTTAGCCTAGTTCTAGTTCTAGATAATTTTAGATAACGTACAAGTTTCAGTTCCTTGGGATTCGACCTCGGTCTTACCGAGTTATTACTACATCACAACCCTACACTTGGGGAGTGAACAAGTTTTTGGCGCCGTTGCCGGGGACTGTTGGATACATTTTCTGAAATTAATTAGTTTTAGGATTAGTTTAGGATTAGATTTTCTTTTTAGAAATTTTTAATTCTAGGTTTAGAAGCTCAGTTATTTTCCTTATTAGAAAATTTTCCTAACTTTAGAAACTTTCTATTCTTCCTTCTATCTGATTTTTAGAACTAACTCAATTTTTCTGTTTTGTAGGAAGCTTCCAATTTAGTAAGCTCTTTCTAATTCTTTTTTCTTTGGAATTTCTTCTTTTCCCTAGAAATTAATTTACTTTTAATTAGGACTTCCTATTCTTAGAAACTAACTTATTTTGTTTTGTTTTGCAGATTCTTAACCTAGGCCTCCAAATTTGGTAACTTCTTTCTATCTTTCCCTTTTATTTTCTAGATTTCTTCTTCCTTTCTCTTAGGTTTAAGTTAGAATTTGAGGACTGAGTGTGTTTTATGCCCCAATGGGCACGCGATAACACTCGACGTCTCGTGATTGAAGGAGGATTAGTTGAGGGGTTGACTGTCCATCGCAGGACTAGAAACCACTTGAATTCTCCTGAGTTAGAGAACGTTATGGCTGAAAATTAACCTCAAGCACTACCCCAACCTAGGGTTGAGGAAGTACATGATGAGAATGAGGTGCACCATGCACCCCCGCCTCATACTTTACGAGATTATTTACAACCGGATGCCCTCATGCATGATTTTTTCTGCGAATACAGGACATATGGACATCAAGCGAGGGGTTATCCAACTCCTTCCTAAGTTTCATGGGCTTGAGTCTGAAGAACCATACTTGCATCTGAAAGAGTTCGATGAAATCATAGGCACCTTATACTTTCCTAATGTATCTGAAGATACTATTAGGCTGAAACTCTTTCCATTTTCCTTGAAAGAAAAAGCCAAGATGTGGTTACATTCACTGCGTCATAGGTCCATTGGCACATGGAATGATTTGCAGAGGGAATTTATAAAGAAATTTTTCCCACATCATAAGACAATTACCTTCAGTAGAGCAATCATGAACTTTGCCCAAAAGGAAGATGAAACATTCTTCCAATGTTGGGAAAGGTTCAAGGATCTGGTTAATGCATGCCCACAACATGGTTTTGAAATATGGCGCATTACGAATTTTTTCTATGATGGGCTAACATCTTCCATGTGCCAAATGGTCGAGACAATGTGTAACGGAGATTTTATTAATAAAAATGTCGATGAGGTATGAGATTACCTCGATAGTCTCGCTGAAAAAACACAATCATGGGACTATTACCCAAGGACGAACACTACGTCTAAGCCGACTCATTCAAGGGAAAAAGGAGGAATATATTTCCTGAAAGAGGATGATGATCTTAACGCTAAGGTAGCCAATCTCATCAGAAAATTTGAGGCCATGGAAGGAAAGAAGGAAAAGGTTAATGAAAGTGTTTGCGGCATCTGTGATTGCAACATTCATACTACTGAAAATTGTCCTTCAATACCTGCCTTTAGAGAAGTATTGAATGAACAATCTAATGCCGTAAATAACTATCAAAGACCTTTCAATGGACCACCCTCTAATACGTACAATCCTGGCTGGAAAAATCATCCAAATTTTAGTTGGAGGAACGGACAAACTGTTACCCCTCAAGGTTTCTTCAATCAAAATCCAAATCAGGGGAGACCTCAAGAAGAACCGGCTTAAAATTCTATGCAAGAGCTGACGCAGATAATGCGGGGTTTTATACAAAAGATAGATTCATGTATGACGGCTATAGAAAAGGGGATGCTTCCTGCACAACCAATCTCCAATCCTAAACCGTAATACGAGATAGGTAATCCCAGCTCTTCAAATCAAATGGGGCACGCTAAATCCATCACCACTCTTAGGAGTGGGAAGGTTATTGATAAAACCCTTTCGGTTAGGCCCGAAAAGCCTCAAGAACCAGAAGAGGACAACAATGATGGATCTAGTGGCGCTCCATAAAAATTTGAACCGGAACCTCTAGAAAAGCCAGTTGCTCCGTTTCCTCAACGGTTGGTTGAACCAAAATGTCTATCTAACTCTTAGGATATCCTAGAGGTATTGAAATAAGTGAAAGTCAACATTCCTCTGCTTGATGTTGTAAAACAGATTCCTTTATATGCTAAATTTCTAAAGGACTTATGCACTACCAAACGACGAAAAAGTGTTCAAAAGAAGATCTCCTTGACTGAGAAGGTGAGTGCCGTCCTAAAACAAGATGTGCCGCAAAAATTCAAAGATCCCGGTTGCCCAACCATATCATGTGTAATCGGGAATTATCGAATTGATCACGCACTTCTTGACTTAGGAGCGAGCGTCAATCTGATTCCCTATTCGGTATACCAACAGTTAGGTTTGGGTGAATTAAAATCTACCCGAACCACACTACAACTTGCGGATCGTTCTGTTCGTGTACCAAGAGGGATCATCGAGGATGTGTTGGTCCAGGTTGATAGATTCTACTACCCTGTTGATTTTATCATCTTGGACACCGAACCCATCAATGACACGAGCACTCAGATTCCCGTCATCCTTGGTCGCCCATTCCTGTCCACTTCAAATATAATTATCAATTGCAGGAATGGTGTTATGACTATATCTTTTAGAAATTTGACATTGGAATCGAATATCTTTTTCAATAACGGCAGCAACTCAGAGGATGATGACGATTTCCACGATGTTAACATGATTGATTCTTTTGTGGAAGATAGAACCCCTCTCACCTTATCCTCTGATCCTCTAGAGACGTGTCTGGCCCACTCCTATGATCTTGATGATGATATAATTAGGGAGACGTGTGCCATGCTGGATACTACACCGGTACTTGAAGTTAACCGGTGGAGGCCACAAATTGAAGAATTGCCCCAAACTAATGTAGTGCCTCTACCGTCTAACCTCAAGCCACCGAAGCTTGACCTAAAACCTTTGTCCTCTGATTTAAAATATGTCTATTTAGGTCAAGATGAGACATATCCGGTGGTAATCTCTGCCCACCTGGAGAAAGAACAGGAGAGTATGCTGATATCTACTCTCATTGAGCATAAGGGAGCTCTTGGATGGACGATAGCGGACCTCAAAGGAATTAACTCATCGATTTGTACTCACCGCATATATCTTGAGGATAATACAAAGGCTGTTCGGCAATCACAACGTTGACTAAATCCAAACATGAAGGAAGTTGTTAAGGCCAAGGTTCTCAAACTATTGGAAGTGGGGATCATATACCCCATATCCGATAGTCAATGGGTGAGTCCAACTCAGGTGGTTCCTAAGAAGTCCGGGATCACCATCATGGCCAATGTCAATAATGAACTCGTGCCGACCAGAGTTACTACTGGTTGGAGAATGTGCATTGACTACAGGAAGCTGAATACCGTCACTAGGAAGGACCACTTTCCTTTGCCCTTTATAGATCAGATCTTGGAAAGGTTAGCTGGTCATTCCTATTACTGTTTCCTTGACAGGTATTCAGGGTATAATCAGATTGAAATCGCCCCTGAAGATCAGGAAAAGACCACATTTACATGTCCCTATGGCACCTTTGCTTACAGAAGGATGCCATTCGGGTTATGTAATGCCCCTACCACCTTTCAGCGATGTATGATGAGTATCTTTTCTGACATGGTGGGGAAATATTTAGAGGTTTTCATGGACGATTTCTCTGTTTTCGGTTCATCTTTCAGCGAGTGCTTAGCAAGTCTTAAATGTGTGCTGAAAAGATGTGAAGAAAAAAATTTGGTACTTAACTGGGAGAAGTGCCATTTTATGGTTCAAAAGGGAATTGTCCTTGGGCATATCATCTCGTCCAAAGGAATCGAGGTAGATAAGGCAAAAATCGATCTTATCTCTAACCTACCTCCACCCAAGAACATCAGAGATGTGCGATCCTTCTTGGGACACGCAGGATTTTACCGACGATTCATAAAGGACTTTAGTCTCCTCTCTCGTCCTTTATGTAATCTTCTTCAAAAGGATGCACCATACGAGTGGACTGAGCAGTGCCAAGAAGCTTTCACTAAGCTTAAGGGTATGTTAACCACTGCACCGATCATGTAGCCACCCGACTGGAGTCTTCCTTTTGAACTTATGTGCGATGCCTCTGATTATGCTCTTGGAGCGGTTCTAGGCCAAAGAAAAGATAAGCGGCCTTACGTCATTCACTACGCAAGTAGGACTCTAAATCCTACCCAAGTGAACTATTCGACTACGGAAAAGGAACTCTTAGCCGTAGTGTTCGCTTTGGACAAATTTAGATCCTACCTAATCAGATCCAAGATCATCATTTACACAGACTATGCGGAACTTAAGTATCTTCTTTTTAAGAATGATTCTAAGCCCCGCTTGATCCGATGGATCCTTCTACTCCAAGAATTTGATTTGGAAATCAAAGATAAAAAGGGAGTAGAGAACGTAGTGGCCGATCATCTTTCTCGC
Organism: Magnolia kwangsiensis; assembly: GCA_037074715.1. Lineage (NCBI taxonomy): Eukaryota > Viridiplantae > Streptophyta > Magnoliopsida > Magnoliales > Magnoliaceae > Magnolia > Magnolia kwangsiensis. Next base: position 20,805,575 of record CM073582.1, read on the forward strand.
CTTAATACCTCTGATTCCCTTAAGGCGACCCATATCAATGACATGTTTCCTGATGAACAACTGTTTAGAGTCTCCCATTCACCTTGGTTCGCTGATATTGTTAATTATCTTGCTACAGGTGCCATACCGACACACTGGACGTCACAAGATAAGAAGAAATTCTTTACCAAGGTGCGTAAATTTTTCTGGGATGATCCATATTTGTTTAAATATTGCCCAAACCAAATCATAAGGAGATGTGTGCCAGACGATGAGCATCAGAGTGTTATCTCCTTCTGTCACTCACAGGCCTGTGGTGGTCACTTTTCTGCTAAAAAGACCACGGTCAAGATTCTACAGTGTGGCTTTTACTGGCCCACTATGTTCAGGGACACTCATGAGTTTTGCAAAGCTTGTGAGCGTTGTCAAAAATTGAGAGCATTGTCCCGTCGAAATATGATGCCTTTGAATCTCATCCTTATTATTGAAGCATTTGATTGCTGGGGCATTATTTTCATGGGACCATTCCCCCAATCATTTGGAAATCTGTATATTTTGCTCGCCGTAGACTTTGTCACTAAATGGGTCGAAGCAATTCCGTGCCGCAAAAATGACCATCGCACGGTCATTAAATTTTTGAAAGAAAATATCCTATCGCGGTTCGGAACGCTTCGAGCCATCATTAGTGACGGGGGCTCACACTTTTGTAATAGACCATTTGAGAGTTTATTGAAGAAATACGGTATCTCTCATAAGGTGAGCACCCCATACCATCCACAGACAAGTGGACAAGCTGAGATTTCCAATAGGGAGATCAAACATATCCTAAAAAAAATGGTTAACCTTGATCGTAAGGACTGGTCAATCCGATTGACCGATGCCTTATGGGCATACCGTACTACTTTTAAAACTCCTATTGGAACATCTCCCTTTAGACTTGTCTATGGAAAGGTTTGTCATTTGCCTGTGGAATTGGAATATAAAGCATACTGGGCGATCAAAACTCTAAATTTCAATCTGGACAACGCTGGCTCGTTACGCAAACTTCAATTAAATGAACTTGAAGAAATCCGGAACGATGCATATGAGAACTCAAGAATTTCCAAGGACAAGATGAAGGCGTTTCATGATCAACATATTCTACAGAAATCATTTATGCCAGGTCAGAAAGTCCTTTTGTACGATTCTCGACTCCACCTCTTTCCGGGTAAGCTTCGATCTCGTTGGACCGGCCCTTACATTGTTGTCACTGCTTATCCTCATGGGGCCGTCGAGATAAGAGATCCCGACAATGGCAAGGAGTTTAAAGTAAATGGACATTGATTAAAGCCATTTGTCGAGACATTTGATTCAGAAGACATGTCCATGCCTCTGATTGCTCATGTTTATCAGGACTGATCTCCTAGTCTGATGGAGGTATAGGTAGATTTATCGCTTTCATAGGACTAGGGTAGTTGCTTTATTTTTCTGGCTGAAGACGGTAAATTTAACGCTCCTGGGAGGCAACCCAGTCATTTTATTCCATTTCATTTTTTAGTAGATGATTCAATGTTTGTGGGTAACATTACTGCAAACCCTTACGAGACTACAACTCGTCCACTAGTGGTAACCTAGGAGTTTAAAGGCTTGTTGCATACGCTAAATGCAATCGAGAGCACCTGCGAAAGTGGTATAGGTAGGATTTTATTTTCGTTATTTTTATTTTTCTTTTTCTCTCGTGCTAACCAGCTTCCATACTGTGATCTCGTGAAAAATCTCTCTTGATTCGTTATCCAGGTACTATCCTCCCATCACTTGACTTTCGTTGTTCCATGTGCATTGCATGCTCATATCTTTTATATTGAGGACAATGTAGATTTTAGGTTGGGGGTGGGAGATTAGGCTTCCTAATCAGTATTTTCTTGGTCTTGAGCAAAAATTGTGAAAATTGTGAAAAAGTTTTAAAATTTTTCTGACATTTCTTGTAAATTCAATGTGATTTTGACATCTATCTTTGATTTAGAATTACGAGATACGTGATGTTGGTAATTTATGACTCTTGGATTTAGCTACTTGATAGATTTCACAGTTGAGTTTGAATTATCAATCCATGATTAGAGATTTTAAACATTGATTGAATCATGATTTCAGGACACGTCTTGCTTACACATTAAGATTTCAGTTTCATATCGAAGGATTAACTTGGTAATCACTAAGCACGAAAGGAACCAGCCTGAAATATCTTGCCATCATGGTATAAAAATTGGAAAGGTTGGATAATTAATCTTCACCATAGGTTTGCTTCCTATAGGTGTAGAGTTAATTCCCCATGAATGATATGTGAAAAAGAGTCAGGTGTACGATCTTCACCATAGGTTTGCTCCCTATTGGTGAGGATTTGATTCCCCTTGGCATTACTTTGAATAGAAAAATCACAAGTTAATAGGTTAATCTATGAGGCAAGTTTTGGATTAGGTTTTGGTTGTCATGAATTTTCTTGTTGGTTACCAATGATATCATGAAATTGACGATTGGATCTCTTAATGATGATAAGCCGAGATTAGACTATACATCCATGGATCTCAATGTTTAAAATTTTTCTAATTGATGGATTAATACTTTACACTTGATTATGAAGTATACCGTACGCTTGAGCTCAGGAGAAAATAATTTCTAACATTCATGAATATTAAATTTCTCGTATCTTGTTCAAAATCTCACTCGATTTCATAGAAAGTTCTCCTATAATTCTCAACTTATTTTTCGCATAATTTGCTCGGGACTAGCAAAATGCTGGTTAGGGGTTGTGTTGAGGGTTAAATAGTGCATATTAGACCCCATTTATTACTTGGATTTACGAGCATAATATTGTTTAATGCCCAGTTTTAATCGTGTTTTGTTGCAGGGTGTGATTAGGAGAGTTGACTGAAAAAGGATGCCAAAAGCTTGGATTTAATGTTCTGATGACACCAAAGGCAAGGGACGGACTTTAAAGGACCAAGATTGACGGATATACATGGTCAGAAATCCGAGAAAACTAAGAAACTGAAGCTCAAGTGGCTTGAAACGCATCTAGAATGCAAGATCACATGGTTCCCGACATCTGATCGGTTCGAAACTTTATACATGAGATAAGGGCCATAAATTAACCGTACATTTCAAATTTCAGCTCTTGGATCACTATGAAAGTGCTCCAACTGACCGATCAGCTTATAAGCTGTCGATTCTGGGCCCACCTGATATCTGGAATTGCCTCGAATTTGGTATCAACGCCTTACATGAGGAGACCAATTAGATGGTTGGATCAGATTTCGCAAAAACATTATAGTGGACCCCACTTTAGCTTGAGTGTGCATAGTGCACATGTGCACTAGCCGTGCACGTGATTTTCCAAAGTCGGTCAGCGCCGCTGACCGACGTCTCCTTCTCCAATTCAAAAAAAAAAAAAAAAAAATGGTGCTGCGTAATGCACGGCCACTGGCCGTTTTGAGGAAGCTAGTGGGCCCTACACGTGCCCTGTAAGCTCAATCCGAACCGTCCACCGTGTAGATGGCATTGAATACTTCAAAACCATGTTGTCACTTTTCACCCATGCGTGCACACGTGTGAGATACAGAGGCCACAAAAGGGCTGCCCTGCAACGTTCAAAACTGATCCTTTTGTGATTTCTTCTCTGGGCCACGTCAATGGACGTTCAAAACCACCCATTCTTCACTGAAATTTCGTTTTGAATTCAATGGACGGGGTGGATTTTTCATAAAATGCTTCTGTGGGGCCCACCAATCACAACAGCGAAATGGTGCGAAAGGTTTTGCACATCCGCGAAAACTGACTTTTTCAGGCGATTTTGGCCCACCATCTTTGATCATATGGAAGATCTGAACCGTCTATCATGTAGAGGACCCAAGAAAGTCTTAAGGGACAGTGTTTCTTTGGAATTTAAGTGAGAAAAGTGGCGTGTTTCGAGGCACCGAACTTGTCTGTGAAAAAAGCTTTCAATGGGCATGCATAGCTTTCCAAATCCGATTCAAATCCGATTTTCACCACTCCAGCAGCTATATAAGGAGGTTTTGGATGTGGGGAGGGGAGATTCAGGTCTTGGGAGGAAGATTAAGAGCTGGGAAGGAAGGCTCAAGTCGGACGTCTGCAAGACAGAGAGTTGAGTTTGTTTATTTCTTTTTTTTTTATTTTATTTTGTTTTGAGATATATAGCCTATTCATGTTGGGCTAAACCTCCTAGCTAGGGCTAGGAGGTGAAGCTTGTAGTGAGATGGGAGAGTTTAATTTATGAATTGAATTAATGTTGATGCTAGTTTAATTAATGGCATGTTTTAGTCTTTAATCGTCTGTTATGACTGAAATTACAATGGGTCTGCAATGGCTTTGAGTATTCCTTCTTCTTCTTTATGTTTATGACGTCAGGAAGCCCTGTTGTTCACCATCGTCTTCTAGGCATGGTTGGATGATTGTACCCTTCCTAGCCTTCATACATGTGATTGGTTGGTAATTAGTTTAATTCTGTTGTTTGTCATAGTCTCTTGGGCATGGTTTGGTGATGGAATCTATTCTAATTCATATACCTTTCATCTCTTTGAAAACTAGATCAATGACAGTTCAGTTAATTTTCATGAAACATGTATAAGATCTCCCTGATCTTTACAAGTGGATCCTCTGAATCCCTAGTTCCCTTCTCCAGATTTCTTTCAAGTTTAGATAATTATTTCACCAGTATTCCTTCAAATTCAATCAGATTAGATTTCATCTTAGCCTAGTTCTAGTTCTAGATAATTTTAGATAACGTACAAGTTTCAGTCCCTTGGGATTCGACCTTGGTCTTACCGAGTTATTACTACATCACAACCCTGCACTTGGGGAGTGAACACTGTACCACAACTTGAGGTACCATACCATCTTTGCCACCAACATATCACTTAAGTGTACGACACTAGTATCATAAAAAGATGTCCCATGCTGCCCCCCCTTTTTTTTCACAAGCCGCGGCGGGATTTCACCACCTATGTCCCAAATTGATGAAGATCACCCTTCTTGAAAATCACAAGCTGGGCCAAACACTGTACCACAACTTGAGGTACCATACCATCTTTGCCACCAACATATCACTTAAGTGTACGACACTAGTATCATAAAAAGATGTCCCATGCTGCCCCCCCTTTTTTTTTCACAAGCCGCGGCGGGATTTCACCACCTATGTCCCAAATTGATGAAGATCACCCTTCTTGAAAATCACAAGCTGGGCCATACCTGTTTTAGAATAGGATCATCATGCTGATTCCAACAGGGTGGTCTACCTGTGAGGGACTAGACTAATTTTTGTGCCGTGTGATTTTCATGGTGGAGCCTACCATTTTCATGGTACTGATGTCCTGCAAAGATTGCATGTTGGCGGGAAAGATGGTATACACAACTTGTGACACTTCAGATGTTTGCAGTTCAATTCACATCCGAACACAGCCTTGGAGGTGTATCGGCTATACACACTGAAAATTACAGAGCCGAGGCATGCAAAATTCAAACTCAGCACAATAGTTTTAGAACAATGTTAGGTTAAGTCTACCATATGCAAGAAGCATAATTTTTGTGGAGAAATTTGAAAAAACAATAAAAATCCAAACTACGGATGATATGGTTAGGGACGTCTGATCAAAGTAATCCTTGGGGACCAGAAGAAATCCATGATGAAGCACACAAATGGATGGTTCAAACGGTCATTGTAACCCTATTGCCACCAGCCAGAAGGTTAAAATCATATATTCAGCTGTCATGAGGTATGGACTGTCCAGATTAATTAATTGGACTACCCACATGCCCCTGTAGCCTGTGCACCTGAAGCACGTCTATGACTTAGAGGGCTTTAGGAGCCAGTCGATGGTCCGAAACCTCTCCAGCCAAAATTTTCCACCTCCAGCACATGATCATCCAACAGGCCTGCTTTTAAGCCATGGTCCGTACATCACTGGGCTCATCAGTGTCATAACGATCATGGGCTCCACTTCATGTCTCCGTCAGAAATCCCGTCCATCAATTACTTTTTTTAAATGACCATTTAACTCGCCAAGCTACTTACCAAACCAGCGTCGCCATCATCAGTTACCGTAGGTGGTGCAACCGGTCCGGTCATCTGTCTTTGTCTCGAGTCGTGTCTCGGCACCATGGAAGTACTTCCTTGCTCGTGGGTTCTCTTCCTCTTCAAGTGGGCCTCAAGAATTTCGTAGTTACTGTACATGGCGGAAAGCATATGGTTCAGCCGTTCATTCTCTTTGCTTAAACGTTCTAACTCGCCTTTTAGATTGCGCACCTGAATATATATCAGAAAAACGTAAATCTAAGGTTAATTTCTAACACTTTGGAATGAGAAACTGATCACCTGCAAGCAACTCAACCACAACTTGAGGTACTATTCCATCTATGACTCCAACACGTCACTTGAGTAGGACACAAGCACCATTAAGAGATGTCCCTCGTGAAGATAGCCGTTCTTGAAAATCAGGTGGGCCCCACCTGTATTTAGAATAGGACCATCGTGCTGATTCCAACAGTGCGGCCCACCTATGAGGGACTAGACTGATTTTTGTGCGAGGTGAAGTTTGTGGTGGGGCCTACTATTTTCATGGTACTAATGTCCTACACAAATGGTGTGTTGGCCGGAAAGATGGTATGATACACAAGTTGTGGCACTTCCAGTTCAATTCACATCCGAACGCAGCCTCGGTGGGGTATTTTAATCTAGAGCCGAGGCTCGTACACTTCATACTCAGCAAAATAGTTTTTAGAACAATGTTAGGTTTAAGTCTACAATGTTCAGGAAGAATAATTTTTGTGGAGAATTTTGAAAAGAATAAAACCCTAAAAAGAATTTTTTCTAAAATTACTGGCTGTGAACAAAGGTTTTAAAATTTCAAATCTTGCATAGTGTGTTTGACTCCGGCAGCGAGAAAAATAAGTTGTGACTTTTGGGGACTTTCATCCCTAGTAGAAATTTTGAACATTTGGCAGATGGGAAAGAGAGTTCTTTCCAATTAATACAACGCACAAAAGAGCCTCATTTTATGATTTTTTGGAAATTCTGCTAAGAGTCGAAATTACGAGAGTCACAGGTTATTTTTCTCCGATCATGAAATAACAATATGCTAGACACAGCCTAAAGGAATAAAGAAAACGATTTAAAGATCTTTTCATATAATGAACTTTAAACTAGCTTTTGACAAGAAATCATTTTAATATAATTTCAAGATCTTTCCATTAAAAGAGGGTGTTTGGATGGAGTAAAACTAAGACATGGGCATAGAAAATAACAAGAGTTTCTATGGAAATGGAAAAGTGATCCCAACAATCTTTCTATTGTTTGTTGGCGACTTTTTATGGAATAGCTTGGAGAAGAGCTCCCAGCGTTGAATGGAATAACCAAACCCATACCTTGTTTCTGTGGGAGATGTATTCTTGAGAACCCATGATTTCGAGAATGATAATAAAAAAGAAAGGTTTCTTTCTTATAGTGACATGTATTTCTTCCTTTTCTTGGAAGACACGGTCTTCGTATAGATCTTCAAATCCATGCCGTTGAAAAAATGGTATATGGACATTTAAGAACGGGACCAGTTCTTCTGCAAGGCCTTGTAGAAGAACTCGTTCTACAGCGTAAAAGTCATTCACATGCCTACTTTTTAGTTTGGGAAAGTGGGACGGGGATACTAGAATTCATTCATCTGAAACATTTATAGGCATTCGGGAGGGTCCGAACAAAATAAAACGGACCACTCCTTGTTGCGCAGCACGCCAACAATGCAGTGGGCCGAGATCCAATCTCAGGCCTCACCCACAAACGATAAACAGAAAGGAATATAAACTAGAAACAGATCAAAGCAATCCAAACAAACCACAAGATAAGATATACGTGGAAAAACCCCAAACTAGGGTAAAAAACTACCGATGCAAACTTCCACTATGAAGAAATAAAGATTACAAGGCAAAATACTAACCTCTCCCTTGGAAGAATATAGAAAACCCTTAGTCCACACCTTTAGAAATATTTTTCAATATTCCTCATCTACCTAGAAAAGCCCTAGAAATCCCTATTTATAGTTTAGGTAACTTCCCTTCCGCACCCTTGCGAAAGGCGACAGTAAAATCCGCAATCCGTATCAGTTTTGGAAACAATCTGCGTAACCTACAACTGGTCCTAAGAGAGCTACGACCGGTCGTAGGATCCCTACAACCGGTCTTACAATCCCTACGACCAGTCCTAGGGTCCAAAACAGCAAAAACAGCATCACTGGACTTTGAGTCGAGCTGGTCCATGACCAGTCGAGCAGGTCCCTACGATCGGTCGAAGACGTCGTATGAACGGTCGAAGGCGGCCTAGATGTGGGTCCACATTCTCAACAATCTCTCACTTGGAGACACATCGCCAAAACCTTCGTCTTCTTCATCCGGAGTGCACCACCTCCCCGTCTTCAAGCTTGAAGACCAATCAAAGCTGAACAGAGCTACAGCTTCTCCCTTGTGACTGCCTTGGTCAACATATCTGCAGGATTCTCACTAGTATGAATCTTCTCCAGAACAATCGATCCATCTTCCAGTAACGAACATATGAAGTGATATCTGATGGAAATATGCTTGGTCCTTGAATGAAAGGCTGAATTCTTAGCCAAGTGTATTGCAATCTGACTGTCACTATACAGCTTGCAATCTACTTGCTTCTTACTCAACTCTTCCATAAAATCTTGCATCCACACCATCTCCTTGCATGCTTTTGTAGCCGCAACATATTCTGCTTCTGTCGTACTGATAGATACTATCTTCTGTAACTGAGAGACCCAACTGACTGCAGCACTGCCCAGAGTAAAGACATAACCTGTAGTGCTTCTTCTGCTGTCGATATCTCCTGCCAAATCTAAATCCACGTAAAATTGTAGCTTGATTTTCGATCCACCATAACACAGCCCTACGTCCTTAGTACCCACCAGGTATCTGAGGATCCACTTCACAGCTTCCCAATGTTCCTTCCTTGGGTTGTTCATGAACCTGCTAACAACTCCCACTGCTTGAGAAATGTCTGGCCTCGTGCTTACCATAACATACATGAGACTCTCAATCGCTGACGCATATGGGACTTTGGCCATGTAGTCCCGTTCCTCCTGCGTCTTTGCACCTTGCTCCTTAGATAGCTTGAAGTGGTTGGCTAATTGAGTGCTAACCGGCTTAGCACCTCACATATTGAATCGATCAAGTACCTTGGCTATGTACTTTGCCTGTAACAAAATCAGTTTCTTATTTTTCCTGTCACGCTTTATCCTCATGCCTAAGATTTATTTCGCAGCTCCTAAATCCTTCATGGCAAATTCTCTAGACAATTGTCTTTTGAGATCTGAGATGTCCTTCATGCTTGAACCGGCCACAAACATATCATCAGCATACAGAAGAAGAATGATGTACGACGTATCAAACTTCTTCAAATAACAACAGTGGTCTGCATGGCATCTCCTAAAACCGTTTCTCGACATGAAACTATCGAACTTCTTGTACCACTGCCTCGAGGCCTGCTTCAGGCCATATAGACTTTTCTTCAGTCTGCACACCTTGTTCTCATTACCTGGTGCCACGTATCCTGTCGGCTGATGTATATATATTTCTTCTTCAAAATCCCCATAAAGAAAGGCTGTCTTAACATCTAGCTGCTCTAAATGTAAGTTATCTGTAGCCACTATACTCAAGACCATGCGAATTGTAGACATTTTCACTACCGGTGAAAATATTTTAGTGAAATTGATACCTGCCTTTTGTTGAAACCCTTTCACAACCAATCTAGCCTTGTACCGTTTCGAACCATCGTGCTCCTCCTTCAGTCTGTAAACCCACTTGTTATGAAGAGCTTTCTTACCCTTAGGTAAAGTGACTAGCTCCCAAGTACGATTAGACTCAAGAGAGTCCATCTCCTCATCCATGGCCTGCTCCCACTTAACCCGTGTATCTGACTGTAATGCCTCTTCAAAACATTCTGGCTCACCATTATCTGTCAGCAGTAGATAATGTAAGGAGGGTGAGTATCGGACCGTGGGTCTCCTCTCCCGAGTAGACCTCCTCGTAACCGGTGTCTGTGGCTCTGCCTCATAATGCTCCTGTGCATGATCATTCTTTAGCACTGTAACACCCGTGTCCGGTAACTCTTCCAATTCTACAAATTTCTTTTTCTCGACCTTATTTTCCTGCACACAGTCGTTATGCATCACGTTTTCGTTGAAGATTACGTCCTTGCTTCTGATGATTTTTCTATTTTCTGCATCCCAAAACCTGTAGCCAAAATCATCCTGCCCGTAACCTATAAACGTGCACCTCCTGGACTTCGCATCCAACTTGTTTCTGTGCTCTTCATCAATGTGAATATATGAAGTGCAACCGAACACTCTGAGATGTGTAAGGTTCACTTCTTTTCCAGTCCACGTTTCTTCTAGTAGCCCACCATCCAATGGTGTTGAGGGACTTATATTGATAAGATATACGGCAGTATTCACAGCATCTGCCCAAAAGGTCTTGGGCAACCCTGCATGTAACCTCATGCTCCTGGCGCGCTCAAGGATGATCTTGTTAATACGCTCAGCCACACCATTCTACTGTGGTATCCCTGGAATCATTTTCTGATGTTTGATTCCACTTGCTGCACAATACGCCTCAAATCTCTTATCACAATACTCTCTCCCATTATCAGATCCGAGACACTTTACTGTTTTACCAGTCTCATTTTCTACCATAACTTTCTACTTCTTAAACGCATCAAGTACATCAGATTTATGCTTTAAGAAATAAACCCACAGTTTTCTACTAGCATCATCAATAAATGAAACAAAATAACGTGAGCCACCAAGAGATGATACCTGTGTCGGTCCCCACACGTCAGTGTGTAGAAGCTCCAATAGATGCGTCTTTGGAGCGTGTCCTGTCTTCTTGAAGCTTACCCTCTTCTGCTTGCCATATACGCAGTTCTCGCAGAATTCCAAGTCAAGAGACTTCAGCCCTGGTAGCTTCCCTTTTGACAACAACACTTTCATCCATTTCTCACTCATATGTCCCAACCTCTGATGACATAACTGCCCATTCACTCCAGTTGATGCGACTGAGAGTGAACCATACGATCCTGAAGTTACGTACAAAGTGCCTTCCTTTTTACCTCGAGATATCACCAAAGCACCTTTTGTGATCTTCCAGTAATCACTGGTGAATGTCGTCATATAACCGGTATCGGCCAACTGCCCCACTGAGATCAGATTCCTTCTCAAACTCGGTACATGTCTGACATCCTTCAGTTTTAAAACCGTTCCGTCTTTCTGATTGACCTAAACGTCCACCTTTCCAACAATACTGCATGGCTCATCATCACCCAGGCAGACTCTCCCAAAGTCACCTGACACATAATCACGCAGAACTTCCTTACATGAAGTGGTATGAAACGAAGCACCCGAGTCTATAACCCATGACTCATTCCTTGCATCAGGAGACAAGATCAATGCCTCTGTGTCGCTCTCCTCAGATAGATTCACCGAATCCTTCCTGCCTTGAGAGCTTCCTTCTTGTTTCTTGAGCGCCATGCAATCACGTTTCATGTGCCCATTCTTGCCGCAATGCCAACACCCGTCTTTGTCTTTCGATCCCTTGGACTTCTTCCTCGACTTAGAATGTTCATGTTTATTGCTTCCTCTGTTCTGTGATCTTCCTCTTCCTTCAATGTTTAGAGCATTCCCTGAATCCCCTGAAATTCCTGATGCCTTTCTTCTAGATTCTTCGCTGAGAATTAGACCGGCCACATCATCAAATTTTAGCTTTGTCGACCCTGAAGAATTGCTAACAGCAATCACCAAACCATCCCAACTGTCTGGCAGACTGGATAAGATCAATAGTGCCCTGACCTCATCCTCAAAAATGATGCCAACGGATTTCAACTAGCTTGTGACTGTATTGAACTCATTTAGATGTTTAGTCATGCTCCCACCATCTGAAATCTTCATGTTGAATAGCTGTTTCATAAGATGAACTTTGTTGGATGCTGAAGGCTTTTCATACATGGTGGTTAGGGCATCCATTAATTCTTTTGTCGTTTTCATCTTGGATATATTAAAGGCGACGCTCTTAGACAAAGAGAGTCAGATCGATCCTAAAGTCTTCCTATCCAGTAAAAATCATTCATCATCTGTCATCTTTTCTGGTTTCTTCTCTTTTCCTTCTAGAGGAATGTAGAGGTCCTTCTGATACAGATAGTCCTCCATCTGCATCTTTCAGAAGGCCAAGTTTGAACCATCAAACTTCTCAATTCTAGTTTTTCCATCTTCCGCCATCGCTCCCAATAGAACTAAACCAATAGCTTTGATACCAGTTATTGCGCAGTACGCCAACAATGCAGTGGGCCGAGATTTAATCTCAGGCCTCACCCACAAACGATAAATAGAAAGGAATATAAACTAGAAATAGATCAAAGCAATCCAAACAAACCACAAGACAAGATATACGTGGAAAAACCCCAAACCAAGGTAAAAAACCACGGATGTAAACTTTCACTATGAAGAAATAAAGATTACAAGGCAAAATACTAACCTCTCCCTTGGAAGAATATAGAAAACCCTTAGCCCATACCTTTAAAAATATTTTTCAATATTCCTCATCTACCTAGAAAAGTCTTAAGAACTCCTATTTATAGTTTAGGTAACTTCCCTTCCGCACCCTTGCGAAAGGAGATACCAAAATCTGCAATCCGTATCAGTTTCAGAAACAATCTGCGTAACCTACGACTGGTCCTAGGAGAGCTACGACTGGTTGTAGGATCCCTACGACCGGTCTTAAAGTCCCTACGACTAGTCCCAGGGCCCAAAACAGCAAAAACAACATCACTGGACTTTGAGTCGAGCCGGTCCACGACCGGTCGAGCAGGTCCCTACGACCGGTCGAAGACGTCCTACGACCGGTCGAAGGCGGCCTAGATGTGGCTCTACATTCTCAATACTCCTATTATGTAAACATAAAAAGACAAGACACAGAGCGGTAGCAGGCAGCCTGCAGTTAGGTAAAAATAGCTCATTTGCAGCTAGGTTAGTGTCTATGCAAGGATCGTACACCTGATTTGTCCAGAACTAAGATCCCTCTGATAATCTTGGAAGGTCGGATGGGTGCAAATATGTTCTATCGGGGCAACCTTTGCTGGCTGACCTGGCTAATGCGTCCGCCACCGCATTCCCTTTGCCAAATATATAAGAGAAGGAGAGATTGAGGGGTTGCCTTTTGGAATGAATTTCACCCATGGTGTACCAAATGGTCCAAGGACAAGCAGCGAACGGATCTTTAGCCGCATTCACAATTGTTTCAGAATTTGATTCAACAATAATCTTGTTCAGGCCTAGGTTTGAACGGATGGTTAAACCCTCTAGCATTGCCTTGGCTTCAACCATCGTATTGGAGATCACCCCAAGTTGCAATTTGAAAGTAAAAATTAGTCTGCCATTGTAATCTCTTCAAACACCACCTCCTCCACTGATACCTGGATTGTTTATGGAAGAACCATCAGTGTTTAACTTTAGCCAGCCTACTGGAGGCTTAGACCATTTGACGATAATGGGATTGGTTGTAGCGGGGGGGGGGGGGGGGGGGGGTTATTTTGGAGGATTTGAAGAGTGGTGGTTGACTCCATGGGAAGGCTGCCTTCCTGTTCAATAGATGAACCAATCTCTCGCAGCCAGCTTGACACTCAGAAGATGATGGAATTTTCTGAAGAGTGGTGGTTGACTCCATGGGAAGGCTGCCTTCCTGTTCAATAGATGAACCGATCTCTTGCAGCCAGCTTGACACTCGGAAGATGATGGAATTTTCTGACATGAGGTGGCCCTCGAACCGAGCAGCGTTTCTGCTAATCTAAATTTTTCATAAAATTAAGCTTGGGAGGAGACCAATAAGAATGGAAAAACTTGATTAATTGCTGGTCGTTGTGATTCACTGCCTAAGATGGGGGAGGATGGGTTGGTTGGAGATGAAAGGAAAGGCAAATATGTTGTGAAAATGGTCCCAAACCTTCTTGACAATCAATCCCTGATTGAATAGGTGGTCGAGGGACTCCTCTGCTCCTCCTGATTGGACAGTGGGCTGGGTGTTGAGCTGTTGGGACTGATGGGGGCCGAGAGCAAAGGAGTCGTCGGGAGGAGGCCTAACTCGGTGAGGCAATACAATAGGAGAGGAGGTGAAATGCGGATAACTGAGAGGAGGATATTTGCAGCATTCACAACGAGAAGCATTAGAGATGCCGAATCTACGCACCGCCAAATCGACTAGGATAGCTCTATGCAAAACTTTCCAAGCAAAGATCGAAATTTTTGAAGGAAGGAGCTTGTGCCATATCCATTTGGACCATGGAGCTTCAGCATGGTGGGTCCTGATAGTGCCTTAGGCTGATTGCAGAGTGAAACGGCTTGACGAGGAAAGGTCCCAGATGAGGTGATCTGGACGGTTTAACAAGGCTACCTGAGAGCCAGAAAGAGATTGCGCTGTTGACGGAGAGATGAAGTTGTGGATGTCCATGAGCTTCCATCTGCCAACACTGGGATTGAAATTGTTGACAGTTGCTACAAGATGAGGAGGAGGAACTAATCTCTCAATTGTTCCAGCTAACAGGCCACATCCCAACCAATTGTGTGTCCAGATATTAATTTTACCTTCACCAATGAGCCATTTGGAATGAAGAAGAGCGATGGGAAGAGCTTTGAGGAGGTCAATCCAGCCTGTGGAGGAGACCGAGCTGATTGCTCCTCCTTTGAAGATTAGCTTCTAGAAGAACTTCGCTGAGATGAAAGCTGCCTAGAGGGATTTGCACTGCAGTAGGTTCTAGATATACACTGTTGCCAGTGTAGGGCCCACCATGCTGTGTGTATTAAGTGAGAACCCCCATGTTTGATTGATGGGAGGTCCTACAAATTACCAAGCCCATCCAATCTTTATTACGCCTAAAAAATGTCCAAATTCATGTGGTGGCCCTCTCGATGGTTTTATCAGCTTGATTTTTGAGCTGTCTAACTTTTGCATTAGGCGACCCTGTTAGGTAGAGTGGATTCCATGCAAACACCACAGTGTATTTCACGTGAAAACGTTGTAGAGTAAGCTTATGCTAGCAGGACTTGTAGAAAATCGTGCATTGTGACTGGAACTTTGCATTGGAGAATACCAATATCGTAACTCTTTGGTCTCTTTTTATGATTTGATTTCAACCATTTTTTATGACACCACGGTTGAAATTGGAATTTATAATGTCTTGTGCCATTAACAAGAGCATAGAGAACTGTAATTCACGAGCTTTTGACTTTCATAAGTCTAAAATAACAATTTTTTTGCCTTTATACTCTACAAGTGGCTACTTGAGATAGTGGTTAAGTTCTATTTGAGTTGTCTACGTTTGAGTCTCAACCTGTGTCATGAAAGAAATGAAATCATCAATCGTATTTTGTTGTGCTTTAATAGTATATCTAGAACCCTCTTCAGGGGTCTGACTTGTGGTTGTAGTATTGTCTTTTATGGCGTCCAAAGTTTGTACATAAAAATTATATAAATCTTCAACTGCATCATAACTCTTATCGATCTCAGTGGCACTCTTCTCAGCATACAATTTATTAAAAATGAATATAACATGAACATCTTGTATTGAGGATCAAGAATGATTGCAATAAAAATTACCAGACTAAACTCAGATCAATACTTATTAAACTTTAACTACATACTCATAGTTATTAATTGTAAAAAAGTATGTTCCGCTACACTTTATGTACAAAATAACTTTTACTCTCTAAAGTTCTGACAAAAATATATTTATTGTTGGATACTTACTTTCTAATTTTTTTTTGTTATGTCATAAAAACTGAAAGGAACTTGCGAACTGTTTCAGCTCTTATCCAATCATCATCAGAAGGTAACTACTGATACGCACTATCACGCTCCTCATAGTGAGAGAATGCATCTTTGAAATCTATCGCTAAATCTCACATTTCATAAGTTGAATTCCAACTTGTCATGACATCCAACTTTATCGTTATCTAAGATGACAAATTCGACAAAAGAATGATTCTCTATCATCTAAAATGGTCTTTCATCGACAATAATAAATCAGGCCGTCAACTTATTTACATGGTTCGACTCGCCTTAGCCTTTTCATTTGGCCTGACTTTTTTCCCTCATCTTGGTTGCTTTTTCTCTAGGTTGGTTAGGGGCCTTTAGGCTATTAGCAGGTTTTTTTTTTTTTTTTGTGGCCAAATTCAAGTCTTGCTACCTTTTCCTTTTATAGTTTTTCTACATATGATAGGTGTGGCCTGTCTTCCTATGGGGCTCGCTCAAATTCCCAA
The DNA here is from genome assembly GCA_037074715.1 of Magnolia kwangsiensis. NCBI lineage: Eukaryota > Viridiplantae > Streptophyta > Magnoliopsida > Magnoliales > Magnoliaceae > Magnolia > Magnolia kwangsiensis. The sequence continues at coordinate 20,821,909 of CM073582.1, forward strand.
GATGTACATTCTCTCTTATTAATACATATCAAGTGGTATCCCACCTTTCTTTTCTTTTCTTTTTTTTCTTTTTGGGAAAGTGGGATGATGCCACTAGAGGTTTATTGATCAGAATCATGTACAGGCTTTCGGGACGGTCCAAATAAAAAGAAAAAATGAACCACTCCTATCATGTCAACTTACAAAGACAAAACATAAAAGGGATATACAAGCATCCTGTAGTCAGCTACATACAACCCACATATAGCTTGGTTAGTGTCTTTGCAGGGAGCCAAGTCCTGAATTGTCCAGAACCAATGCCCCCCTGCTAATTCTTGGAAGGTCGGAGGAGTGCATGTATATCTTATCGGGGTAGCCATCACTGGCTAACCTAGCTAATGCATCTGCTACTACATTACCTTCACAAAAAATATGAGTAAAGGTGAGATTGAGGATTTGCCGTTTGGAATGGATCTTGCCCATGGGGTACCAGATGCTCCAAGGGCGGGCAGCAGATGGGTCATTAGCTGCATTCACAACTATCTTAGAATCAGATTCAACAATAATGTAGGATAGTCTCATGTTTAAACAAATGGTAAGGCCCTCAAGCATGGCTTGGGCTTCCGCCACCGTGTTGGTGGTCATCCTAAATTGCTGATTGAAAGCAAAAATCATTCTACCAGAGTGTTCTTTGCAAACTCCGCCTCCTCCCCCAATACCTGGGTTGCTTCTGGATGAGCCATTAGTGTTTAGCTTCAACCAGTCCACAGGTGGCTTGGACCATTTGACGATAGAGGGAGTTGCTCTCGTTGCGGGGGGGTGTTGATTTGGAGGATCTGAAGAGTGATGATGGACTCCATAGAAAGTATACCTTCTGATTTAATGGATGAGCTGATCTCACGCAGCCAGCTTGACACTCTGGATATGATAGATTTATCTGACATGGGGTGGTCCTCGAACCAGGCGGCATTTCTACTAAGCCAGATTTCCCATAAAATTAGGCTTGGGAGGAGACCGGTAAGAATGGAGAGCCGAGATTTTTTACTAGCCGCTGAGGTCCACTGCCGGATTCAGGGGAAGATGGGAAGGTTGGGGATGAAAGGAATGGCAAATAGTCTGTGAAAATGTTTCCATACCTTCTTGAAAATCAGTCCTTGATTGAAAAGGTGGTTGATGGACTCCTCTGCTCGACCTGTCAGAGTAATGGACTGCGCATTGGGCTGATGAGACTGAGGAGGACCAAGAATCGAGGAGTCTTGGGGAGGTTGTGAAGCACTGCGCGACAAAATTGTAGAAGAGGGGGAGGAAAACAGTGGGCTAGGAGGAAAGAACCTGTACAATCACAGTGGGAGGCAATGGAAACGCCAAATCTCTGCACCGCCAAGTCAACTGGGACTGCTCTTTGAATGATCTTCCAAGCAAAGATTGAGATTTTGGGGGGAAGAAGCTTGTGCCATATCCATTTGGACCAAGTGACTTCAGCACGGTGTGACCTGACTGTGTCTCAAGCTGAATGAAGAGTGAACCGGCCTAACGAGGATAGGTCCCAGATGAGGTGGTCAAGTCGATTAGACAGGGTTACTCATGAGCCAGAGAGCATTTTTGAAGGAGAGATGAAAACATGGATGTCCGAACGGTTCCATCTGCCAGCATTAGGGATAAAGTCACTGACGGTAGCCGAAAGGAGGGGAGTAAGGACCATTCTCTCAATCGCACCTGCTAAAAGGCCACAACCCGATCAATTGTTAGTCTAGATGTTGATTTTCCCTTTGCCAATGAGCCACCTGGAATGAAGAAGGGCGAAGGGAAGAACTTCGAGGAGGTCGTTCCAGCCTGGAGAGAAGACCAAACTGATTCCTCCTCTTTTGAAGATTAGCTTCCAAAAGAACTTAGCCGAGATGAAAGCAGCCTAAAGGGTGCCTTACGACATATAGTTGGACAAGGTACCTTACGACAGACCCGCCAAAGATTGGGTAAATAAAAGTGTTTATTGGCCTGAGGTATGGCTTCTCATATTTTTATGACACTTCGAAAGGTATTTTTTTTAGATTTGTGGTCGACCTATTTACTTGTTTAGCATATTATGCCTTGTAGTACTTGTATTATATCTTCACCATGCCATTTTTCAGGGTTCTTCAAAATCTTCCAATACTACATATTTTTTTTTGCTTTTACTAAAATTTGTGATTGTGAGGTACTAATATCAATGGGTACCTCTTTATCTTCTATACCTAATCGTTCATCCAAGATCATTGGTGAAGTAATTGACATGCTGCCTGGGATATTAAAAATTTCTTCACTAGTCATCTACTAATTGAAAGTTATTAAATCAGATTAACACTATAACGCCTTAAAAGTTTATACTAAACCCTAAATTAGTTACCTATCTAAGGTTAGATAGATTGTAATACTTTCATATTCTCATTTAAACGCCCGCGTCGAAATTCTGACATCTTCCTATGTCTATCCAAATAAATTAATCTTTTATTTCATTATGATGCCAATATATCTAAACAATGTGAAGATATTTGACATGAGAAATGAAAAGGAAGAAACATATCTAGAAAGAAATAGAGAGATGGAGGGCAAATTAGTCATGGGCATTTAAATAGGTTATATGAAAGAATACTATCTATCTAACATTAAACTATCCAAAATGGGACACTTTGAAATTTGATCAATTTCTATGCCACCAAAAACATACTATATCAATGTTTAGGCACATAAAAATCTCCAAATGGGCAACTAATTACTTAACTCACAATAATAACTTAAGAAATAAGCAACGTAATCAATACATATTAAGCTAACTATCTAATGCACAATAATAAGCTAAGCAATAAGTAATGTAATCCATAATTCACAAAAATATACTGCTAATTGTTTAATTCAAATAAATAAAACACATTAACTGTTTAGTATTCAGGGTATATGGATTAGGTTTAGCCATTTAAGTCTTAGGTTTTAGGGTTTGGATTTAGGGTTTAAGGTTTAAGGTTTCGGACTTTAGGATTTAGGGATTAGGTTTAAGGTCTAGGGTTAGGGTTTAGGTTTAGGGATTAGGGTTTGGGGTTAGGGTTTAGATTTTAGGTGTTAGGTTTTATGGTTTAGGGTTAAGGTTTGGATTTTAGGAATTGGGTTTTATGGTTTAGGTTTAGGAATTAGGGTTTAGGTTTAGGGTTTAGATTTTAGGGTTAAGGATTAGCCCTACTGCACCATCAGCATCCCGACCACACCTAAGCCAGCCTAAGCGCACCCTAGCGAGCCAAGTCACACCATAGCGAGCCCAGGTTTACCTGAACCAGCCCAGACAGACCACAGCGAGGGCAGGCCGCACCTGAGCCGGCATGGCTAAATTAAAATTTTAAAATAATGCATTAAAAATTACCTTTAAAAGACAATAAAGAATAAATTGATGAGCTTCTGTGGCCTAATGGGTTCAAAGTGGTGATCGAGCGGCTTTGGCTGGGTGGCTAGGTTGGTGCGGACTGTTGATCGAGTGGCTGCCAGGACCTGGGCTCGAAATATGAGGGAGGGAGGGAGTATGTTTAAATGAAGACTAGGTTGTTCGGGTTGTTCATATGCATGATCTTTATATGTCATCCAAGTTGTTCATAAGGTTATTTCCACCTACATGTAGGGAAAACACAAACATTATCTTGATCTTTATACACCATCCAACTTGTTCATAAGGTTATTTCCACATACATATGTAGGGAAAACACTAATATCATTCAGATCCAAAGCTTCCTTAGGCCTTAATAAGGTTTCAATGATTGGAATTCAATCCCCACTGTATCTTGTGGTGTGGCCCACCCAAGTTTTATATTTACTTCATTTTTAGGCTCTATAGACACTCCACCGTCGATGAACAACTTGACTAATTCAATGCTTGATACATGAGCAATTTCAATTCCAATGCCCACCTAAACCGAATCCAACCTCTCGTATATCCCATCTAAGCCCTTGAACCATACCCAAACCTTGGTTTAACTTAAACTCAAAGCTAAATCCAAATCCAAATCAAACCAAGCTCAAAACCAAAGTCAAGCCCATAACCTAAGTCAAATACAAGTCAAATTTGGGCTAAATGCGAGCCAAATCTTGATTAAATTCAAGCCTAAATTTAGGCTTAAGTCTAAGCTCAGAACCAATAAAACCCTATTCAGACCAAAAGTTAGAAGCTTAAAGGAATTTTCAAGGTCCATTGAAACTCCTATAGAAATTTAGGAGTCGGGCACAAGGTGAGCAACACACTATGTGCCACCTATCATGTGTCTCATTTTGAAAATCGAGGTGAGCCACATTAGAGGAGAGATAAATCCACTTCCACCTCTTTAGCTTCACTAGGATTCTGAAGTTTTAAAAAGTATCCTTGTTCCACTCCCTTTTTATCATCCATACTACATCGATTGGCTAGTATAAGATTTCTATGTGGCACTCCCATCTCCCTAGCCAATTATAGCATCCATGTTGTCTTCCACCCCTCAAACTTCATAAAAGTAACCAAAATGTCATCCCCTTTACATATAAATACCCATACTCTATTTTCATGTCACATGCATCCCTCATTATAAGGGAAGAAATGGGGAATATGGAGATATCATATATATTCCATTCATTCACCATGGAGAGAGAGAGAGAGAGAGATGATCTACCCTGTTTGTGCAGTCCAATCAAACATGAAAACACATGTGTTAGTAAGGGCCTGTATTTAGTTAATGTTTACAATTAAGATGGTGTGGGCATGGCAGAGTCATACTTGACTCAAGTTTTGATTGAAGGCTCATGATCCCCATGCTGAGATAGACCGTTTAAGACTAAATTCAAAGACTCAGTTTCCCTCTCAACCATTGGTTGTAACAACGATCAGACAATTTGTAGAAGGGCAAGGGTTAGTCCTTTCGAATGGATTCCTTTTGCCTTATGTATTAAGGACTTGTTCTTTCACCTATAATTGAAACCTATGTATTTCTTAATAGAATGAAGATGTATAGATTCAAAATAATATATGCTTGAAACAATGACAATTTAATTGATATGTAATCAATTGACATAGTGACAAATAAACTAGAGAGGAAAAATAAAAATGAGAGATAAACACCTGAACCTCCCATGTGGACAAATGATCTAGGTGAATGGTCAGTAGGATATGACCAGGGTTTGATCTTCTAAGTAAGGACTCAGTTGATCGGAATCCGACAATGGAAGGTTACGAATAATTATGCTACTCCTAAGCATACTACAGTAATGTAGTTAAATAGTAGTGATCTAAAATAACCTAAACCTCAAATTTTTTGCAACATGGCTGGACAGAAGTAAGGGGACTAAAACTAAGCTAAGATAAAACAAAGACAGTGTTGCTCTGTATAGACTGATTGCATTTGCATGGGTCTAAACCTCTTCATTGCATTCTCCTTTTATAGTTTTAGGAGGTGGCGAAACCCTAACTGGGTTTCCTTGTTAATCCAAGATTCTTAGAAGCCACAACGTTCAATTGTTCTCTTATCATCCTGACTGGCTTAGAGATTTTTAGATGTTAGAAACCGTTTTCAGATCTCTTGCCAGCGTGGTTGTCGAGATCCATAGATCTTACAAAATGGGTCTCATTGTATCTAGATCGAGACCTAATCCATTGATTCTTATCCGCTCTAATGTTGGTCTACTTCTCAAATCTTCGTAATCATCGCGAAGGGTCTGATCGTCATTGGAAGATGTTCAATTTTGGAAGGATTGTACAAGATGACCTTACCGAGCATATCTGAATCTATGATAAAATCTTTTCCTTAGTGGGTCTTTTATAGATGTGTTGAGCATGCTTCCTCGGTCATACATGCCATAAGAATTAGGGCTATGTGTAATTCGTCATTTTTTCTTTCCCAGAGACATGCTTACAGTTCTGCGCCTCTTTACTTTTGACAAGTGATGTGTCATTGAAGGAGATGAAGCAAAAGATATCCTCAAGTGTGAGTATGATTTTATTAGTATTATACGTGTAGTGCCAACACATGGTGACATCTTATTAGTACATGAGGGTTTACCAAAAGTAGGTGTAAGAAATGTCCCCCATATCCCTTTACATTGAAAGATGAGATAGGATTTTTGATGTTTGGAATTCAACAGTCAGTCCGATGTGCGACATGTGGCGGCATGGGGTTCAACTCATCCGTCGTGTAATTTAATAGCTACATCAGAAATCACCTGTCATGATTTCCAACTTTTAATGCAGATGTGAAACCTGCCGACTTATTTCATTTTAAAATGATTTTTCTTCCGTGCCTATTATCTGTTTGCCATTTCCACCGCCTTTCATTCCTTTACTCCTCCAGTAACTTGTTTCATGGTTTCTTCTTCATCTAATAATTCTGAAGAATCCAGATCAACTGCCATGGAAATCTCAGCTCTTGACATGCTTGGTCTAGTCGCGTCCTAGAGACTTTGTTCCCCTAACACTCTCCTTATGAGTCCCTACCCATTAATGGGATTAAACTTGGCCCATCATTCAATCCAGCCATAGGTAATTACCTGGCCTCTCATTCTTTTTTCTTCCTCTATACATCGAGGAATGACATTTTAGAGCCTCGATTCTTTTGAGTCTTTTCTGATCACGTGCATTGACTGTTTGACCCGATTAGTGGACAATAGACCTCGATCACATAATATAGGCTTTCGAACTGTCGAAGCCCCTTGGACTGAAATAATCCCATTATAATGATCGTGTCGACACCCCGATCGCGGTGGTGCCACCTGTGGGTTAATTTGATTCACTGATTGCACACTATGATGTAAAGAATCCTGAACACACTTGTATTCGAAGTAACCCTTAGTGGGCTTAGGCCTAAGCCCATATGCTAGGATCCATGGTGATAAAAGACAAACAACAAGGTGTATCATGCATTAGAAGATAAATTTTCCTCTAGCACAGACACTCCCCCATGCCTCTTACAACCCATCATTGCCCATGGCCATGCTTCTTGCACCAAATCATGACATATCCCATGCCTCTTACACTTCAACAAGCCATTTAAGCAATACATGCCCTGTTGTGTGTATACATCATCACCTACAACCAACTACCACACATTCTTCTTCCACCTCACATCCACTACCTACACCACCTCCATAACCATCAATGCATGCTAAGGAACCAACCAACTTGGCCAATGCATGTGTTAGGCCATTCCACCTCACTCATCCATCACTTTTCCATGTAACAACACCTAGCACCAATGGAAATTCAAGGAATTGCTAAGTAGACAATATTCCCTTAGCTAGCCACCTTATTCTTTTACGTTTTTAGCACTAATATTGTACTATCACTAAGTGCCACATCAGCCCCTCTTTTCTATAAAAGAGAGCGAGCTCTCTCACACTCTTCTCTTCCAACACTAAGCCAAAAAATCTAGATTTTTTCAAGAGATAGAGAGAGAGACTGGAGTGGGGCCAAGTTGTGGCCCACCGATTAGTCTAGAATGAGTGGTAAGCCCATCAAGCTAAGGAAGGTGTGGACCACCCCAAAATGTTCATCCAAACCCAAAAACCATAGGTAGGTCATATTTGTCAGTGCACTTATTTATGTACCTTATTTGTCAATCACATGCATTCGTGTGTCAGGGAGTCAGTTGAGCCCTTTGAAGTGGAAGACCAAAAATACATGAAGACTTTGAGTATCAAGGAGTGAAGAACGGGTAAATGAGGTGCCTCGGTGACACTAACCCTTAGATCTAAAAAAACCTTAGCTTCTAAATGATCCTAACCTTTATAGGTAAACCTTGATTGATCATCACATATCCCTTATGAGTCAAATTGGAATATGACAAGTAAGGCTAAAAGATGTTCTAAACTATTGTAAATTTAACTGCCCAAAACAACAATTTTCGAGTGGTCCTCGATCCCATTGATAAGCAAACGGCTAACTACCTTCTCTTTACTGCTTCTTGCCTTTGCTAACATCGTTTCTGAGTACGAGTCATCTCTTTTAGTATAGCTAGAAATTTTGGATGACTTGAACTTTTCCAAATGCCTTCTTGGTCAGACAGAGGTTTAACCACCCTTGGTCTCATGCAGACCAATGGTGATTACTGGTTTGTTTTCCCTTTTAACGATAAAAGGCATTTCCTTCCTCATATATAGTCATGATTGACTGATTGTCTTGCTAGATATTTCGACCAATAAGATCTCCCATTTGATCAAGTCATCCTCACACATTTCTTATAAAGATGCAGATAATTTGATATTATTAGTACTTGTCACGCCCCAAACTCAGAAACCGTGCTCACAAAATTCTCGATCACTGAATTTGGTGCTAACACCTCCATAGGACCCCATTCTCGGCTCCTGGCACCCATACACTAGGTTCTGATCCTGAGATCTTACAAGAAGGAATTCAAACATGATTTGATTCGTAATGAGCATAACTATAAGTATAACCCGTGAACAATAACCACAAGAACACCATCATAAAATTCACTATGATAAAAAACTTTGAGTACAATGCATATGAAAGAGGAATACAGGATAATAAAAATAATAGAAACTCAAAAGCTCGACTGCATGCTCCAACTGCAGCGAGACTACGGCTGTGTCCCGGCGTCACCTGCATGCATCAATCATGCATAAGCTTATAAAAAGCTTAGAGGGTGGTGTAAGTATGCGTGTAATGTGTATGTGCTCAGAATGCAATTTAGAGCAATGCGGAATCATGTTGATGGGTACATGAATGCAATCAGTCATACCAAGGCTATGCGGTGTAAGATATGAATGCTATTAGTCATATCAAGACAATGCGATGCGAGATCCAACTCAAGCATGCCAATTCTTATCCAAATCCTCATAATGCTCATCAAATATCAGTACGGTTCTCATTATAAATAATCACCGACATTTAGTACACTCAAAATGGCACTGCCTCTTTCCCAAGCGCACTGTTCAAGTGAGCGTAAGAAACCTCACTATCCTCCTGGCTAATAGTCTGTCAATATCTATCTAGCACGTCGATAGCGGACCTATTCACGAGCTGGTCAAACTCAGCCTAGTAATACCCCCTACCCTCGGGCGAGTAAGGCCATACTCCTTTCCAACCGACCATGACACAGTGGGAGACGCGACCTCCTGGTATTCGGCCATCGTATGCCCATATATCCACTCGGTCTAGACGTTGGAGTCCTCTGGTACCATCGGGTTTATGGCTCTCCGATGCTAGAAATAATATTTTCGGTGTCTGATCCTGCCATCCACGATGTGCCTGTAGAGGCCACAGCATTGATGTTGCTAGGGCGTGCAGTAATCATGTCATATAAATGCGAAGTGCATGAATCGCACTACCAGTCATGCAGCAATCTTGCGCGTACCGCAGGCTCATGTAGGGAAACTCCGCCTATCAGGGAGCCTATAAACAATCTGTCCGAAGGCATATGCTATGATCAACCACTCCTCATATTAAACATACATATGATGCGTATGACCATGAATCATGGAACCATACAAAACATGTTATATGGTAATGGACTTTGTTTATAATGAAGGTGGGCCTAGATGGTCTATACAATGCAAGTGTGTGCCTATCAATGGGCCCTAGAGAGAGTTATAATGCAGACATTTAACCATCATTGCTCTTACAATGTGGACGTCAAACCATCACTGCTCCCGAGGCATGACCTGCCATGAACATCATTACATAAACCATGGTGGAATCACATATTTACAATAGGCCTTTTGTACATCTCGTCGGGCTTCGACCCATGGGCCTTAGGTATATCAAATGGGCCGCATCAAGTGGGCTTTAACAACGGGTCACAAATACATCAAGATGGGCCTAATCACATGGGCCTCATAAATTTCCAAAAATGAGTCATATTGAAGGATCATTTGGACCATACCCCAAGTGATAGTGGAGATAATAATTTTTAATGTTAAAATAACTCACAAGGCCCACTATAAAGTTAATTTTCCAACCAATCTAATCATAAGGTCCTAAAGACCTAGATTAAGAGGGGGGATAATTCTCCATTAATCCAGGACTTTTGTGACCCAAATGGGTTTAAATGATAGACGTTCAATCCTCTACTATTTTTGTGGTGTGGTCCACCTGATTAAAGGGTTGGTCACATCACGATGTGGCCCGCCGTGATGTATTTGAAATCAAACCTATTCATAAGTTAACATAGTGATAGATGAAGTGAAAATAAAAACATAAGCTTAATTGGAAACTGAGTGGCCCTTAGAAGTTTGAACGGTGGACATCACTGTCTATATTTTTCGGTGGTGGGGGTCTACTTGAACTATGGATCTGTCTCTATAAAATGAGCTTTCCAAATGATTGGATGGCTTAGATGCACACATGCATCATGGTGGGTCCCACCGTCCAGTGGTGTGGACGGTGTGAGTATACATGCATACATCAGTGGGTCCCACGTGGGTCCCACCATAACGTTAATTTTCCATCCAATCTGTTAATAAGGTCACGCAAACCTTTATGCAGAGGAAAAAAAACTTCATAATGGTCTAAAACTCCTAGGACACCCAAAAGGGTTTCATTGGCAGACATTCACTTCCACTGTTTCTTACCGCGTGGGCCACCTGAGTTTGTATACGGTTGATTTTGGGGGGTGGCACACTGCCCTAAGGGGGCCCACCTAAATGCACGATGTATATGTTCTACACACATCACGGTGAGGCCCACAGCTGGGACCTCCTGCCTCAAGCGTCACGCAGTAAGATGCTGCTGGCATCCTTTGACGGGCAGTGGTGGCAGTAGCTGTTGTTGCCTGTTTATTGTTTTTATTATTATTTTTTTAGGTATTTTCCTAGGTGGGGCCCACATCAGATGAATCCATTTCACTAGTTAGATTCTATGGCTCATGATGGACCAAACAAGCCCAATATTCGAGGTATTTTGGTGTGTCGAAACATCTGATGAGTTTTAACGGTAGAAAATAACATTTTTACCGTGAAATAGAAAATAGCATCTAGTGGGCCATAGCATAAAAAATAGCATTTTTACCGTGAAATACACCCTGATGTTTCTGTACCTCAAAATATGTTGAACATTAGGCTTATTTGGCTTGTCTTGAGCCATAGAGACCAATGGCTGGAGTGGATTCACCTGATGTGGGCCCTACATACAAAAAACCACTGAAAAACCTTTTTTTTTTAAAACAATAATGAATATATTAGGCAACACCTGTTGCTGCTGCAATAGGACGTTGCTGCGTCTGGCGGGCTGGCAGGGACCACGGTCCTAGCTGTGGGCCCCATTGTGATGCGTGTAGAACATCTACACAATGCATTTTGACGGGACCTCTTACGGCAGTGGGTCCTCCAAAAATCAACCATATATGAAACTCAAATGGCCCACGTCACAGGAAACAATGTGAGTGAACGTTTGCCATTGAAACCTTTTTTGGGTTGGCAGAAGTTTTGGATCAGATATGAAATTTATTTTTCCTTTTCATCCAGGTCAGTGTGACCTTATCAACACATTGGATGGCATACAAACGTTATGGTGGGCCCCATGTGGGACCCCCAATGATGTATGTGTTTTATTCACACCGTCCATGGCAGTGGATGGTGGAACCTAACCATTTGGCAAGCTTATCTTAAGGCTTGAGGCTAAAAATAAGACAGATCTAGGATCACGTGGACCACACTATAGCAATAGTGTTGGATTGAACGCCCACCATTAAAACCCTTGGATTATAAGGCTGGACTAATATGATATTTGCTTTTCCTCTAAATCCAGGTCCTTGTGACCTTATGAAGAGTTTGGATGGGAAATAAGGGCCTTGGAAATTTTAATGGTGGAAATCATTATCACCACTTATCTTTGGGTATGGCCCATTGATATACATATGGCCCATGTGATTAGGCCCATTTTAATGTATTCTAAGGCCCATGGGTTATGGACTAATGCAATGTACATAAGGCCCATTGGTGTAGCCCATTGATGCCGTCCAGTTGATGAATATAAGGCCCATGTGATATGGCCCATTTGATGTATTTAAGGCCTAATGAGGTATACCTAAGGTCCATTGCAATGTGTAATTCTACCATGATTTATGTAATGATATTTATGGTGGGCCGTGCCTTGGGAGTAATGATGGTTTGACGTCCACATTGTAAGAATAATGTTGGTTAAATGTCCGCATTATGACTCTCCCTTAGGCCCATTGATAGGCCCATACTGGTTACGTGTAGGCCATCTAGGCCTATCTTCATTGTGAGGATAGTTCATCACTTTATAACATGCTTAGTATAATTCCATGTCTCATGCCATACGCATCATATGTATGTTTGATATGAGTAGTGACTGATCATAGCATATGTCATTGGCAGATTATTATAGCATATGTCATTGATATGAGTTACCCACATGAGCGCATGGTACATGCGAGATTGCTGCATGATTATACGGTGTGACTCATACATCTCGCATATGTGTGACTAGATCATTGTACGCCCTAGCGACATCAAGGTCATGGATCCACAGGCACATCGTGGATGACCGTATTGGATATCAAAAATACTTGGTTCTAGTACTATGGGCACTTAGGATGTCCTTGGGTAAAAGTCTCAGAACTTTTTTGGTACTAGGAGGTGCTCCAACGTCTAGACTGAGTGGATACACGAGCGCCCGAGTGTCGAATACCAGTAGGCCTAGTCTCTCACTGTGTCATGGTCGGTTGGAAGGGGGTGTGGCCTCATCTGCCCGAGTGAGGGGGCTATAAGCTAGGCTGAGTTTGACCAGCTCGCAAATGAGTCCACTATTTACGAGTTGGGTAGGTATTGGCAGACTACTGCTCAGGTAGATAGTGAGGTCTATTCCACTCGTTGGGCTATGCGGCTAGGGAGGTGGCAGTTAGTGTGGACTGTACTAGACCTTGATAATATCCCAGAGAGGAACTGTACTAATATGTGTACTTGATGAGTACTGACATGCTTGCTTTGTATTTCGCATATGACATTTGGTTGCATAGGCCTCGCATTGCATGACCTTGGTATGGCTGATAGCATTCATGGCTTGCACACATAGCTTTGGTACAGCTGATAGAATTCATGGACATATTGCATATTTTGCATTACACTAATATTGTACACTTGGCACTTGCCTTGCATACAAACTTACACCACCCTCTAAGCTTTTGTAAGATTATGCATGACCGTTGCGTGCAGGTGGCATTAGATCAGAGCAACGCTGAGGCAGGAGCGCACTTCTTATTATTTTGGAGTTTTTGATCACCTGGTATTTTCCTTTCTGCATTGTACTTAAAGTTTTTGATATAGTGGATATGTAGTGATGTTATTTTGTGACTTGGTTATGCTTACGGTTATGCTCCATTACAAAAAAAAATTATACTGAAAATCCTCCTTGTAGGATCCGATGATCGGAATCTGGCATGTAAGTGTCGGGATTCGAGAATGGGATACTACGGAGGCTGTTTGCGCCGAATTCAGTGATCGAGAATTTTGTGAGCTCGGTTTCCGAGTTTGGGGCGTGACACGTGGCCCACCTGATTTGGATTGCTTGATATTTGTGTTTTATCCTTCCATCCAGGCCCACTAATGGGCTGAATGGTGTAGATCCAACACATCCGTCAGGTGGGTCACATAAAGGTGAATGACGTGGATAAAATATATGCTTCATGGTGGGACACACACACATTAGATGGGCCACACACCCCTTCATCATCATCATCTTATAGAGAGAGAGAGAGAGAGAGAGACGGTGAAAGAGGGACCCTGCCACTATTGGTCCTTCATGGTTACATCACATACATCAAAATGAGTCCCACTAACAAGTGGGCCATAAAATAAGAATCAACGGTGGATCACCCACCCATTGCACTTCTCCTTAATCCCTTGGACTCCTATGCTCCTTGCCTTCACTTTTGATAGTGGATGATGGAGTTTTGATGGTGGGGATGAGAGATAAGAGAGTTGGAAAGTGTTCCACACTTGTTGTTTTGGAAGAGTTTGGGGAGGCTTGGACGTATGAAATTTTTGTTGCTTGGAAGAGTGTTTTGAGAAAATGAGGGGGAGAGATAGAAATAATGGATGAAGGGATGGATGGAGTGCTGGTTGTAAGGAAAAGAGATGAATAGGTAAGGTTTGGTTTGAAATTTTGTAAAAGAGGGATGGGTAGGGGAGAGAGAGAGAGTTGTCTTATGAAAAAAGGAGAGATGGGTGTTGTGTTGTAGGGTGAGGTGGCATGGTGGTGTACTTGAATTGATGGATGTGACATGTTGTAGAGATTCTCTCAAAATTCGCAACGCGCGACATTTCTTCAAAATGAACGCGGACTCATATCTTCTAGCCTGGGTATCAAATCAATGCACGAGTTGTGGCATTGGAACTGCGACGACGGTGCAGTCACTAGGGTACAAGTTTCGAGTCAAGTCGACTCTGATATGCAGGACTCGACTTAGGATCACGTGTAAACGTGAATACGTATCAAAGGTTGTCGGAATTCGACTAGAAGGATCCGGAAGCCTACGGAATAGTATGAACTAGGATATGGGTCTTTCAATTCTCCCCTCAAAATAAAAATTTTATCATCAAAATTTACACAATCATTGCAAGTAAACATAACTCATAATAGAAGAGAAAACAAGACATCGTCGTATAAAATCGAAGACAACATACAAGATACTATATACAATCAATCATCAAAGAGATGGGGATAACGTTCTTGAATCTCGGCTTCGCGCTCCCAAGTTTTCACATCAACAGAATGGTAACCCCACTGAACCTTTACCAAGGGAATGACCTTGGTCCGGAGGACTTGCTCCTTCTAATTAAAGATACGAACTAGCTGCTTAATGTAAGAAGTGTCCCTACGAACCTCCAACGGCTGCCAATCGATAACAGGAACTACGTCTGACTCACACTTCCTCAACATAAAGACGTGAAAAATGTTGTGGACATCAGATAACTGAGATGGTAAGGCAAGCCGATAGGCAACAACGCCAATGCACTCAGTGATCTCGAAAGGTCGTATGAATCTTGGGGTAACCTTGCCCTTCACTCCAAATTGAACTACGTCCTTCATGGGCGAGATCTAGAGATACACATAGTCCCCTACAACAAACTCTATGGGATGACGCCAATGATCAGCAAAAATCTTCTGTCAGTTTTGAGCTGTGTGCATCCTCTGCTTGATGATATCGATAGCATCTGACGTCTGCTGCACAATCTCGGGACCTAGGAGACGCCGCTCTCCGACCTTGGTCCAACAACTCAGAGATCTACATGGTCGGCCTTAAAATGCCTTAAAAGGAGTCATGTCAATGGTCTCCTGATAGCTGTTGTTATATGTAAACTCAGCCAATCGTAGGTGTTTATCCTAGTTACCCCCAAAGTCAATCACATAGGCCTGAAGCATGTTCTCAAGAATTTGATTAACCCTCTCAGTCTGGTCATCGGTCTACGGATGGTACGCAGTGCTGAGCTATAAAACAGACCCCATCGCCCTCTGAAAGCTCCTCCAAAATTGAGATGTGAACCTCAGGTCTCGGTCAGAAACGATCGAGGCTGGAACATCATGCAGTCTCACAATCTCCTCGATGAATAACCTCGCAAACTAGTCCAAAGGCCAAGTCGCACGAATCATAAGAAAATGTGCCGACTTTGTCAGATGATCAATGATGACCTAGATGGTGTCGTGACCGCGCTGAGTCCTCAGCAAACCCATTATAAAATTTATTGACACATGCTCCCACTTTCATGTCGGGACGCTCAACGGTTGCAATGGACCAAGGGTCTCTGATGATCGGCCTTGACACGCTGACATGTGTCACATTCGGCCACAAAACTGGCGATCTGGTCATTCATCCCCACCCAAAAATACTATCACCTTATATCACGATCATCTTTGTCGAAACAGGGTGGATAGGAAACTGCGATCGATGTGCCTAGGTCATAAGATCTCTGTGCAACTCAGGAATATCCAGGACACATAATCGGTCTCGAAAGTGAAGTCTACCATCAAAACTAATTTACCAATCTTTCTGACTCTCAGATGCTACCTCTACTAAATAATCCTGTAATGACTCGTCTGCCTGTTGAGCCTCGATCACCCTTGCTACAAGAGAAGTTTAAATTGACAGGCTTGATAGCTGACCAATAGAAGACTGTAGACCAAAATCGAAGTCATACTCTCTTATATCCTCGAGCATCCTCCACTCCTGAATCATCATGTGTGCCGTCAGGCCTCGTGGCTGACGGCTAAGGGCATCGCCACCACATTCACCTTACCTGGGTGGTACCAGAGATCAAAATCATAGTCCTTCAGGAGCTGCATCCAACGCCTCTGCCTCATGTTCAGTTCGGACTAAGAGAATAAATACTTCAAGTTCTTATGGTCGGAGAAGAGCTCGAACTTAACCCCATAGAGATAGTTGAAAGTGCCCTGGTTTATCAATTAGCATGAGTGTTGAGTTAGGCAGATTGCAGAGCCTTACAGGAAGATCAATTCAAAGTGTCTGCCTCAACCGGATGTGTACAGAAGCTCGCCTCAGGTAAATCTAAGCCTCACTTCCCATGTCCTAAAACACCAGGTACTTAAACCCTTAAAACAAGTTTAAACATCATAGGGTTTTTAAGTGAAGAAAACTTTTTCAAATCAAAAAATCTCTAAGTTTTCTTGCTTTATCGATTTTATCGATACACATCTCGATATGATCGACCTGTATTGTCGATGTCCTCGATGACAAATCGATTCCATCGAAATGATGACAAAAGTGTCCAGCAACCACATATATCTCTGGATGGATTTATTGACGTATCAATATACCTATTAATATCATCGATATTTGAATCTCGAATCCATCGAAGGTGACTCAATAATATTGATAGGCAGATCTCCGGTGCCCCTGTTTTCACTTAAGAATATCATATGTGCATCGATATATTGAAGCCCTTCTCGATACCATCGAAGTTCAAATCTCGATGACATCAGAAGGCTCTCGATGTTATCGGTCATGGGCGCGAAGATTTCCAGCAAAATATTTTAGGATATTTTATCTATGATAAAGGGTCACTCGATATAATTAATATTTAAATATTGATGATATCGATACAGTCTCGATGGCATCAAACAGGGACAAAAACTATCGAGCAAGCTTAAACAAAAATCCTTTAGATTTATCGATGCCTTGACATAGCTATCGATATCATCGACATTCAAATTCCGATGATATCGAAGGTCCTCGATCATTCTTGTAAACCTGAAATATTTCAAAGCAAGTCTCTCTCATTTTTAAATGTCGAGGAATCGAACCTCACATCGATGAAATCAGAGTTCAAAATTCGATGACATCGAAATGTGTTTTGATTCCCTCGATAAGCTGACAATAAGTTTCAAAAGCGTATGACATTTGAGTTTGTGTCATTGAGCGGACCATGGATGCTATCGAGAGTATATGCCAATGATATCGATCCCACTCGATGATATCCAACTCTATCATAAATATGACCGTTTTATATCCGTTGGAACCTTTTACCTATATAAAGAGGACTTGTCTATTATTGCTGGTAGAGAAAGAAGAGAGTGTTTTTTAGTGTTTTACCTTAGATCATATACCCAAAGCCCTTTCTCTCATGGGAGTTCATCTTCCAATCCACCCGTATCATTGATATTCAATAGAGTGGATTGGGGAATGAACTTTCGCATTCAAGGATCCTCCATCTACTACTTTAATGAAAAATCATTAAGCTGGGATTCCTTGAATGTATAGATGATTGGAATCACTCTATCTTCTTTATAGGAAAATATTTAAGAGTAGGATTCCATCATAACCTTGACTCAACCCGACGTCGTATATTGGTACTTCATCTGTGTTATGGATCAAGGAAGCAGAAGATTTTTCGTCAACTAAGAAGGAGATCTTCGACAATATGCTGAATGAGACTCATCCACTTATCTATAAGTATCTAGAGTCTAGAGGACCCTTCGATCATTCCTTTGTAGAATTGGGTCTAATGTGTTTGTTACTCTTGCAAGTCCTATAGGAGGCCTTCAGCGGGAGTGTATGTAGTAGGTGCATTGTGTTGACCCTTGCTCTGTAGAGAGTATAAACAATTAGGGTCTTATTGAAGATCCTTGGCCAGTGTGCCTAAAAGTGGGTGCATTGTGTTGACCCTTGCTCGTGAGAGCATAAACAGTGAGGTTCCTTGTGTGGATCCTTGGCCAGTATGCCTAAACTGGGTGTTATGTATTGACCCTTGCTCAGGGAGCATAAACAGTCAGCCTAGGTGTAGGTTGTAAAGGCTGAAGGTGAACCTGATTTAAAACCTTAGGTTTGAGGTGAACTGCTGTGAAACGTCCTTAGTGAAATCCGGCATACTCAAGGGTTGAGTATGTCTATTGGGAGTGGAGTAGACAAGCAGTCGAACCACTATAAAAATGACTGTGTTTGTGATTGTTATTTGTCTCTTATTATTTGTGTGATTTCTTTAAATTCCTGCATATTTGATCACACTTCACACATAGTCACATCCATCATAAACTCTGATCTATATCTTGTTCGTTCTGCAAAGTAGTTTTATGATTGAATCCTCTACTTGGCTTGGAAGCTATAGAGTTACTTTTGAATAATCATAATTTATGCTTGTTGTTATGATTAGAGTGATAGGATTTTAAATAAACCATAAAATTTTTAAAAATTCCTATTCACCCTCCTTTAGGACATATTGGCATATTTCTACTTCAACTAAAGCAGTATTCACCACAATTTCAATTGGTATCAGAGCGGGTCTCTCTTTAAGGACTTCACTGCTTAGAGAGTGATCTTGACCGAAGTTAGGAATATGGCCAAAGGAGAGGGCTCATCAGTCACTAGGCTTCTAGTATTTGATGGCTCGAATTACGCATACTAGAAGGCTAGGATGCACTACTTTCTAATATCTTTGGATCGTGATGTTTGGGATATAGTTGAAAGTGGATATATGCCATCTTTTGAACAAATTGTACTTGATAGTGGCATAACCATCAAAAAACCCAAACCTAAAAAAAAGTGGACGACGTTCGATAAAGAAAAACAGACTGCTGAAGCGAAAGCTATGAATGCCATCTACTGCACCGTGTCCCAAGACATCTTCAATCAAATAAGCATGTGTGGGACATCCAAAGAAGCATGTGATCTATTGGAAACAACCCATGAAGGCACAAACACTGTGAAGAGGTCTAAACTACAACTGCTAACCTCACAATTTGAAAATCTTAGAATGGAAGAGCATGAGACTTTCATGGAGTTCTTCACAAAGTTGAATATCATTTGTAACTCCATGGGTGGACTAGGAGAAAAAGTTTCGGTACCGAAAATTTGTATGAAAATTCTAAGATCCCTACCGGAATCATTTAATCCCAAAGTTACAACTATTGAAGAGTGTAGGAACATAGAAGAAATGAAAGTAGAAGAACTGGTAGGTTCCCTACAAACTTTCGAACTACACTTCAAACAAACCTAAAAATCTAAAAATACTGTCCTAGAAACTTTAAAGAAAATAACAAATGAGGACAATGAAAGTGAAAAAGAAGATAAAGATGAGGAAGTGGGTTGACCCCACTGATGCACTACCTCAAATTTCGAGGGGTCCACTTCGACACCTTCCCTCGTCACCACATGACCGAGGAACTTCACCTCATCCTATCAAAACTCACACTTCTCTAGCTTCGCATACAGTTGGTGGATACGAAGGGTCTGCAAGGTGATCTCGAGATGCTGCATATGATCCTTATGGGTCTTCGAATATATCAGAATGTCATTAATGAAGACCATAACAAATTGATCGAGATATGGACGGAAGACCTCGTTCATTAATTGCATGAAAACCGCGGGTGGATTGGTTAGTCCGAAGGACATGACTTGAAACTCAAAATGACCATAACGAGTCCCGAAAGCCGTCTTCGGTATGTCCTCCTCTCTGACCCGAATCTGATGATAACCGGAACAAAGGTTAATCTTTAAAAAGAATTGTGCACCCTACAACTGATTAAACAAATCATCTATCCTCGGGAGCGAGTACTTATTTTTTATCGTGACCCGATTAAGCTCGCGATAATCCACGCAGAGCCTCAACGAACCATCCTTCTTCTGAACGAAGAGTACTGACACTCCCCAAGGCGAACTGCTCGGACAAATGAATCTCAACTCATGTAACTCGTCCAACTGTCGCCGCAGCTCACACAACTCCATCGGTGCCATACGATATGGAGCCTTCGAAATAGCCACCGTACTAGGCATAATATCGATTTGGAACACAATATGGTGAAGCGGTAGCAATCCCAAAATCTCCTGGAATACATCGAGAAAATCACAGACTATAGGTAAATGGTCAATATAAGCAGAAACGGGCTCCTCAACTGTGTAGGACATGAGGCAAGACAACAACTCTCCTCTCGGCTCGGCAATGAACTGGAACCGCGACAAGCCAGGTATAAAGAATGTGAAGGTCTTCGCGGAACAGTCCAACATGGCGTAGTACTCGGTAAGCCAATCCATGCCTAGGATAACGTCGGAATCTGACATCGGCAGCATAAATAAATCGGTGGGCAAAAAGATATCACCAACCAGAATCAGGCAAGATGAAAAGAAACGGCCCAACACTGTAGTCTTCCCTAAGGGCGTCAATACGGTCAACCCCTTGCGAACAGACTCTGTCAGCAATCCGGTCGAATGATAAAAATCATCGGACATGAATGAATGCGATGCACCGAAATTAAACAATACACATGCGATACATGTAGAGATAGAAAGAATACCCTCAATGACTCCTCTAGATAACTGCAGATCTTGCTGAGCCTCGTAAAACCTAGCTCGAGCTGGCTGGGGAGGTGCCTATCCCCTCTTAGGTCCGTGGAGCTGTTGTTGCCTCTACGACGACCTATACTACTGTCTCTACTGCTAATGGGGCCTCGGCGGCTGAGGTGGCTGCGGATGCTGTTGATGAGGTCACTACTGCAGCAGTCGCTACTGCGCTGGAGGTTGCTGCTGTGGTCGTTTCTGCGCTGGAGGCTGCTGTGGTCCTCACGACTGCTGCAGATGAGGGCAGGGGCACTCATACACATGGTGCCTTGTCCCACCACATTCAAAATAAGTCCCTGTAAGCGACTGCTGGGGTGGCATTGGAGGTACTGCTGGTGCTGCTGGTGCTTTGGCAGACGAGTGGATCCCGTGCCTCTATGGCCATTGATGTTGCTGGGAGCTACTGGAGGGGGCCTGCTCTTTTGACACCTCCTCTGATCCCGCGGCCCACTCAGTCTTATAAATTTAAGCCCTTCGCACTACTGCCTGAAAAGTCAGAAGCTCATGCCCAATAACACGACCTCCAAGAACATACGCAAGCCGTTCTCGAAACGGCGGGCTTTCTGCCCCTTATCATCAACTAAATATGGTGCGAACCTCGATAGCGCCATAAAACAGGCCGCATACTGTGCCACAAACATGTCTCCTTACACTAAGGTCTTGAATTCCAATGCTCTCTGACGACGAATGTGGTCATGGAAGTACTGCTGCTCAAATCGATTAATGAAATCCTCTTATGTCCAGACATAATCAAGTCCTGCAACATGGGTAATGGAGGTCCACTAGTGCTCAACCTCTCCCTGGAGAAGAAATATGGCCGACTGGACTCGCTGTTGGGTTGTACATGCCATAGTATAAAAAATCTTCTCCACATCAAAGCGTCACCTCTCGGCTGTAGTCGGATCTGGCTCGCCCTGGAAGTATGGAGGATTGAGCTGTCGAAACTCTTGAAGAAGGGAGCTCGTGTGCTCCTGCTCTGCCTAAGCTGGAGAAATAATTGGGCACCTGCTTTATCCCTAAGGCACAACCGTCATAACGTGCAACATCTGTAATAACTGGGAGGCACTCACAGGTACGATCGGATCCACATCGGTCTCGGGTGGAGGAACGACATCCTTCGGCTGGGAAGCAGGGGTCTCTGGGGGTGGAACGGGAGTTGTAGGTGGCAAAGTGGGAGCCTCAAGTGGTGGAGCGGGAGTCGATCGGGTCACTCTCCTGGGCAGCATGTCCTATAGAAAAGAACAATGCTGCCTATCAATCCTTAAAAACTCTCGAAGGCACGTTAGGGGACTAAATCGGAAGGTTACGCACTCGAACCCTAATTAACCTAAACTCATACTAGATATGTGATGTTGTTCTGAGTTGTTCCCAAGTTATGCTCTAATACCAACTTTTGTCATGCCCCAAACTCAGAAACTGGGCTCATAAAATTTTCGATCACTGAATCTGGTGCTGACAGCCTCCATAGTACCCCATTCTTGGCTCTCAGCACCCATACACCAGGTTCTGATCCTGGGATCCTATAAGGAGGATTTCAAACATGATTTGGTTTATAATGAGCATAACCATAAGCATAACCCACGGACAATAACCACAAGAATACCATCATAAAATCCAATATGATTAAAAACTTTGAGTATAATGTGTATGAAAGGGAAATATAGGATAACGAAAATAATAGAAACTCCAAAAGCTCGACTGCACGCTCCAACTACGGCAAGACTACGGCTATGTCCCGACGTCATCTGTACACATCAATCATGCATAAGCTTATAGAAAGCTTGGAGGGTGGTGTAAGTGTATGCGTAATATGCACATGCTTAGAATGCAATGTCAGAGTAATGCGGAATCATGCTTATGGGTACATGAATGCAATCAGCCGTACCAAGGCTATGCGGTACAAGATATGAATGGTATTGGTTATATTAAGACCATGCAATGCGAGATGCAACTCAAGCATACAAATCCTCATACAGCTCAACAAATATCAGTACATTTCTTATTCTGAATAATCACCAGGGTTTAGTACACTCCAAATGGCACTGCCCCTTTCCCATGCGCATAGTCTAAGTGAGCGTAAGAAACCTCACTATCCACCTGGCCAATAGTCTGCCAATATCTATCTGGCACGTCGATATCGGACCTATTTATGAGCTGGTCAAACTTAGCCTAGTAATACCCCCTACCCTCGAGCGAGTATGGCCATGCCCCTTTCCAACTGACCACGACACAGTGGGAGACGCAACCTCCTGGTATTCGACACTCATGCACCTATATATCCACTTAGTCTTGACATTGGAGTCATCCTCTAGTACCATCGGGTTTAGAGATTTTCACCCAGGGACATCTATGGCACCCAGATGCTAGAAAAAGTATTTTTAGTGTCCGATCTTGCCATCCATGATGTGCCTGTGGAGGCCACAGCCCTGATTTTCACCCAGGGACATCTATGGCGCCCAGATGCTAGAAAAAGTATTTTTAGTGTCCGATCTTGCCATCCATGATGTGCCTGTGGAGGCCACAGCCCTGATGTCGCTAGGGCGTGCAATAATCATGCCATACAAATGCGAAGTGCATGAATCACACTACCATTCATGTAGTAATCTTGCCCATACCGCGCGCTCATGTAAGACAACTCCGCCTATCAGGGAGCCTATAAACAATCTGTCCGAAGGCATATGCTATGATCAGCCACTCCTCATATTAAGCATACATATGATGTGCATGAGCATGAATCATGGAACCATACTAAACATGTTATATGGTAATAGACTCTGTTCATAACGAGGGTGGGCCTAAACGGTCTACACAATGCAAGTATGGGCCTACCAATGGGCCCTAGGGAGAGTTACAATGCAGACAGTTAATCATCATTGCTCTTACAATGTGGACATCAAACCATCATTGCTCCGAAGGCACGACCTGCTATGAACATCATTACATAAACCATGGTGGAATCACATATTGTAATGGGCCTTATATACATCTCGTTGGGCTTCGACCCACGGGCCTCAGGTACATTAAATGGGCTGCATCATGTGGGCCTCATATATATCAAAGTGGGCCTCAACAACGGGCCACAAATACATTAAGATGGGCTTAATCACATGGGCCTCATAAATTCTCAAAAATGAGTCATATTGAAGGATCATTTGGACCATACCCCAAGTGACAGTGGAGATAATAATTTTCACTGTTAAAACAATTCATAAGGCCCACTATAAAGTTAATTTTCCAACCAATCTAATCATAAGGTCCTAAAGACTTAGATTTAGAGGGGGGACAATTCCTCATTAATCCAGGACTTTTGTGAGCCAAATGGGTTTAAATGATAGACGTTCAACCTCCACTATTTCTGTGGTGTGGTCTACCTAATCAAAGGGCTGGTCACATCACGATGTGGCCCACCGTGATATATTTAAAATCAAACCTATTCATAAGTTAACATAGTGATAGATGAAGTGAAAACAAAAATATAAGCTTAATTGAAAATTGATGTGGCCCTTAGAAGTTTGAACGGTGGACATCACTGTCCACATTTTTCGGTGGTGGGGGTCCACTTGAACTTTGGATCTGTCTCATCCTTTAGCTTATGCCATAAAATGAGCTTTCAAAATGATTGGACGGTTTAGATGCACACATGCATCATGGTGGGTCCCACCGTCCAGTGGTGTGGACGGTGTGGGTATACATACATACATCAGTGGGTCCCACGTGGGGCCCACCATAACGTTAATTTTCCATCGAATTTGTTAATAAGGTCACGCAGACCTGGATGCAGAGGAAAACAAACTTCATAATGGTCTAAAACTCCTGGGACACCCAAAAGGGTTTCATTGGCAGACGTTCACTTCCACTGTTTCCTACCGTGTGGGCCACCTAAGTTTGTATACGGCTGATTTTGGAGGGTGGCACACTGCCCTAAGGGGGCCCACCTAAATGCACAATGTAGATGTTCTACACACATTATGGTAAGGCCCACAGCTGGGACCTCCTGCCTCCAGCGTCACGTAGTAGGACACTGCTGACATCCTTTGACGGGCAGCGGTGGCAGTAGTTGCTGTTGCCTGTTTATTATTATTATTATTATTATTTTGGGATTTTCCTAGGTGGGGCCCACATCAGATGGATCCATTCCACTAGTTGGATTCTATGGCTCATGATGGACCAAACAAGCCCAATATTCAAGGTATTTTGGTGTGTAGAAACATTTGGTGAGTTTTAACGGTAGAAAATACTATTTCCTATACTATGGCCTGCCAAATAGTCGGATTGGGTTCATTTTTCATCTTAACATCTAAAATGAACTGGGGAATGGAATGGATGGCATGGATTGGGTTCATTCATCAAGGTGGGGCCTGCACGAGCAGCCCACCCCAAAAGTTCAAATATAAATATTATATTACTTTTTTGTTAGCTTGTTAGTACTCACCCATGTCAGTACACACACTCCATGAAATTTTTTTCGCTTGATATTTATGTTCTCCTTCCATCCAGGTCCGCTAATAGGCTGAACGATGTAGATCCAACACATCCGTCAGGTGGGTCCCATGAAGGTGAATGGCATGGATAAAATATATGCTTCATGGTGGGACACACACACACTAGATGGGCCACACACCCCTTCATCATTATCATCATATAGAGAGAGAGAGAGAGAGGGACCTCGCCACTCTGGGGCCCTCATGGTTACATCACATACATCAAAATGGGTCCCACCAACAAGTGGGCCCTAAAATAAGAATCAATAGTGGATCACCCACCTATTGCACTCCTCCTTGATCCCTTGGACTCCTATGATCCTTGCCTTCACTTTTGATGGTGGTTGATGGAGTTTTGATGGTCGGGATGAGAGAGTGGGAAAGTGGGTCACACTTATTATTTTGGAAGAGTTTGGGGAGGCTTGGACATATGAAATTTTTGTTGCTTGGAAGAGTGTTTTGAAAAAATGAGGGAGAGAAATAGAAATAATGGATGAAGGGATGGATAGAGTGGTGGTTGTAAGGAAAAGAGATGGATAGGTAAGGTTTAATTTAAAATTTTGTAAAAGAGGAATGGGCAGGGGAGAGAGAGTTGACTTGTGGAAAAAGGAGGGATGGGTGTTGTACTTGTTGTAGGGTGAGGTGGCTTGGTGGTGTACTTGACTTGATGGGTGTGACATGTTGTAAAGATTCTCTTAAAATTTGCAACGCGCGACATTTCTTCAAAATGAGCGCGGGCCCATATCTTCTAGCCTAGGTATCGGATTGGTGTGTGAGTCACGGCGTTGGAACCGCAGGGACAACGCGGTCGCAAGGGTAAAAGTTTCGAGTCAAGTCAACCCTAATATGCATGACTCGACTTAGGATCACGTGCAAATGTCGGATAAGAGTCGAAGGTTGCCGAAATTCGACTTGAAGGTTGCGAAAGCCTATGGAATGGTACGATCTACGATATGGGTCTTACATTACCCTTGGATGTCTTTTGGTACGATTGACCACAAGCTTAGGCCTCATGCTCTTCGTACCATTTTTTCTCCTTGGGTTGACCCATCTGAACTCCAAGATCAATCTTTGGTCGTTGTCGAACTAGCCCTTGAGGATTAATTGTGGCCATATTGATTTTCATATTGGATGAAAATTGATCAATATTAATTAGCATTGCTTATTTTTCTTCTTCAAGGAACTTCAACAACCCTTTATCGATGTTATCCTAAATAACGTTCCTATAAATAATACATTTGTTAGTGGAATGCGACCAAGTTCCATGCCATCTGTAGTAATAAATTTTCTTCAGTTCTTCAGCTGTCAAAATTTTATGATTAACTAGAATCTCGATAAAATTTTCAGTTAACGTAATATCAAAGATTACACCAACATGAGAAATATGAAATTAGGTGTATGTTCTTTAAACTTTCTGATTAGAAGATGTCGCTTTATCTGCTTTAATTAAGGCCGGGCATGTGAATAGTTATTTATCCACTACTGCATCCACTGCAACAACATAATTAGGATAATAATAATATGTTTCTGCTAACGAATTCTTTTGCCTCATTAACTCTTGAAGCAAGGCCTCCTATCGAGACACCTTCCTGGTCAAATCATTAAGATCTGGGAATTTTGTTCCGATAAACTTCATTCGAAGCTTGAATTCTAGCCCACCTTGAGCTAATTAGAAAATTTTTTCTTTGGTCTTAACTAACTTGCATTAGCTTTTTTGCTTTATTAAACTGAGAAATATAATTTTTGACCGATTCCCCTGCAAATTGCTAAAAACAAGCAAGATTAGCCATGAAAATTTCTTTGTGCTTATAAAAAGATTGAGCATAAAAATTTTCTTCCATTTCTTCCTAATTTTGTATGGAATTTAATAGAGAATTGGAATAATAAGTAAAATATACTCTAATTAGTGAATGACCAAATAATTGTCATTTATAATACTCATTATTGGCCAATTGTTCACACTGTATGGTAAATTGACCTATATGTTTTATGGTCGATTAACCCATATCACTTGTAAATAGCATAAAGTTAAGCTGATAGTTCCTCAGAAATGGCTATTGTTGGTCAATCCAGTCAGGGTATGGCTTATAATAAACTGGAGGAGTAGTTTGACCGAGAAATTGAGTTGCTACTTCCTGAACTAGTTAAAAATTTTGATTACACTCCCAATATTGTTGTGGAGCAACTAAAGTTACTTTAGGACCATCCAGATACTAATCTGCACTATATGGTTGATTTTTAGGCAAATGTTTCCCTCCAAGCATCCCTTGATTCCTGACTTCATGAACCATGTTTTTATTCTTACATTACAACAATTTAGTCTTTTTGCGACAAGTCAACTCTTCGCTAAAAACCTTTAGCGACGAGTGTGCTCATCGCCACGTTTGATGCATATACGGCGTCAATAATTCTATTTAGCGACGGAAACATTAACTCGTCGCCAATAACTCAAGTATTTGCGTAGACCTAATAACTTGTTGTAAAATATAGTTAATTAGCGACGAGTTAACACGTCACCATTGCATATCATAAAACGTCGCTAAATATGAAACTCGTCGTAAATAAAGATGTGTTGCGATGAGTCCTCATCGTCACTAATAACTCAAATTTGTCATAAAAAGTTTTTTGTGCGAGTATTGTTAGTAGGCATGTTTGATGCAGATAGGGTGTCACTAATTCTATTTAGCGACGGAAACAGTAACTCGTTGCCAATAACTCAACTATTTGCGACGACCTAATAACTTGTCACAAAATATAGTTAATTAGCGACGAGTTGATACGTCATCATTGCATATCGTAAAACGTCACTAAATATAAGACTCGTCGTAAATAAAGACGTTTTGCGACGAGTTGACACGTCGCTATTGCATATCATATAATGTCGCTAAATATGAGACTCGTCGTAAATAAAAATATTTCGCGACGAGTCCTCTCATCGCTAACAAACCCAAATTTATCACAAAAAGGTTTTTACGGCTAGTGTGGTTTGTCAACAATTTTGTTGTAAATAATAATTATTTGCGACGACTTAATAAATCGTTGCTAAATAGAACTTATTTGCGATGATTTTACACATTATCATTATATATCATAAAACGTTGCTAAATATAAAATTTATTATGAATAAAGACTTTTTACGACAAGTCTTCATCGTCGCTGATAACCTCACACTTGTCAAAAGCTTTTTTGCTAAGAGTGTTGCTTATCACCAATTTTATTGCAAATACTAATTATTTGTAATGACCTAATAAATTGTTACTAAATATAACTTCACTACCAGAAAACTAGGCAAAGGCTACTGATTTAATCCGTAGCCATATACCTATGGCTACAGTTTTTATCCGTAGCACGACCGTCGGCGTACGTGCCGAGCCAATAGGTCTAAAACATATGGCTATGGATTTTATCCATAGTAATAGATTACAATGGCTACAAACTAAGCTATGATCAATATCCGTAGCTATTTCCTACATTTAAAAACAATTATAATCATTCATTCATTTACCACCTGCATAATCATTCATTCGTTCAATAATGAATCAAATACAATCCTTCATTCAATTAATTACAATTACAATAATGCTGAAAATATAAATCTTGGTAAATCTATGTAGTCCACTTGCACATCCGACAACTATACTGATAACTTCTCCTGTGAAGAATTGAAATGCAGAAAATTTATAAATTGTAGGGAAATTCCTTACTTTCAAAAAATTTGAAACCTATTATCATTCCAATATTATTTATTTTTTTCAATCCAATTCAATATATCAATTCAAATGAAAAAATTTCCCAAGAAAGGAAAAACATAAAGTTGAAAACTCGAAAAGAAATTCCACTGCTGTTCGTGTCGTACCTTTCATCTCCTCAAATCGCATTCACTTGCAAGATCGGAACAACAAGGGCAGCGCCTAGAATCCTGTTAATGACAACGACATCACAAAAGTATTAATTTAAGGGCCCATAATAGATTTAAGACATTTTCTACATGTTCCTTCTATTCGAAATAACTATTTGTGGGTTGGAAAGTTTACATTAGAGAAACATTCCATTAAATTCATAGCATGACAATTCCAAGTGACTTCCAGATAGGGCAGCTGCTAGCTTAAGGAATAAGGGGACTTCTAGATCTGGAATAAGGACAAATCTACTCTCTTGGCTACAACACCATCTGTTGCATGTCACATTCTTGGAAAGATGCTAGTCTCATGTTTGATCCGGTAGCGATGATCTTGAAGCATGAGCAAAAAAAATGTGAACAGCTGTAGGCAGCAATTTTAAAGGACGAAATCACAAAATTGATGTCCTCTAAAGAACAATGATTTCAGTGAAATAATAAGTTAGAGATGAATTGTAGAGGAATGAATATATTACGAACCTCATCAATCTATTCTGGACAGCGTAATCACTATTTGGTCAGCGCAATTAGATGAAGGAAATCGCTGATATTTAGAGAGCAATTGAATGAATGGGATTGCGGATAGTAAATTGGAAAGATTGAATACTTGTCCAAATGCAAATATGGAACTATTAAACCCAGCTAAACAGATGGTAAAGAACTGAATTTTTAAGGAAATTCAAATATTCTCACAATCTTTAAAATCAAAAATGAAACATGTGATAATAGTCTCAAATTGAACCCATAACCTCATGGTAGCATCAAGGCTCCATTCAATTGAGCAGTGAAATATATGATTCTTACTAAATTTACAAAGAGAAGAATATTCAAAAAGCAATACTCCATAACAATGAGAAAGTGACAATAAAAATAAGGAAAAGGCAAGCAGAACTCCCATAATGATACTTTCTTTACCTTGAAAATCTGAGATGGATAATATACAAGTCTATAAGATTCTTCTCCTCCCGATATATACTAGCCTGAACAAAGAAAACAAGCGTTGCACATGAATGAATTTGTCTCATGACTTGAACTCATTTAACCTAGAGAGCATCCAAGAACCAAGGCCGACAAGTCATGTTGCTTTGACATACATCAGGATTCATAATTACATATCAAGTTCAATATTGTGCTAAAAGTGAAATCGATCAATTTTTAGACAAAACTAACAGAAAAAAAAAAAAAAAAAAGATTACTCGATCTTTCTTTATTGTCCATCCACACAGCAGCTCACTAGATCAATAGTCCTAGAAAGGTAAGACCATTTAGAAGATCTTATAACATGTTCATAAATCAGATGTGGATACATATATCAACATCATACATGCAGAAAAGTTGTACAAGTAGTATTAAATGGTGATCCTCATAAACCTATAAATTTTATCAGTTCATATTAGCATAAATTTAGAAAATTTGACTGTCCATTCAATATAATGCCTTATATATAGAAATGAGCTGAATTCCATTGCCAATGCCACAAAGAACCATTTGCTAACATGCTAACTATTATAAAAGAATTCAAAGAAGAAGGTATAAAGTGAAAATCACAAAAAACAATGGGGAACAGAAAAATGAGAAATCTCGGTATGGAAACAAGATATTCAAACAATCAGTTCTACCAAATGAGAAATTGCAAAATCTGTTACCAATCAGAAGGCACCTAACGAATCTATAAGTTGAAAGTAGCTTGAAAAATCAGTAATCTTTTATGAGATTGAAAACAAACCAAGAGGAGTTATATGATCGTCTGTCTGATGATTGATGACATGTAGAGTAAGCTCATGTTCTGATTTGCCACAAGTGGAAACCACAACCAACGTTAAATGTTGGCTGCTGCAAAAAATGAGGCAGCAATGTTCCATTTTGTTGTAGTGACTTGGATGTTTGGCCATGGGGCCAACTATAAACAGGATATCAAAGATGACAATCATAGAACAGAAAACTGTATATACATTTGCCTTAGTTTATAATAAAGATAGTTTAATTAGCTTAAAGCACATGTTAGCTTAGGTGCATTTGGTAGAACCAAATGTCATTCATGAAATTTAATGATTAATCAGTCTTATTTACTACAAAATATCACCAAGTTTCATGATATTTAGTGCAACCAAACATACCCTTATATAAATTATCATATCATGCTCAACCTATGCATATCATCACTAAATGTATGTACATATGAATTGTTATACAATAACCAATTGCATAACAGATGTATAAAAAGAGATTGTCTAACTGACAAAATGGACACAAAGTTATCCAACTGCATATATCTTGTAGAAACAGATATGACGACCATAATGAAGAACATTACTGTGGCAAAGATTAACAGAAACGTAAACCCTAAAGGATAAACATCACATCCCCACTGCCAAAAAACTGGCATCCCAATATGGGCCTAACCATCGTGTGTGTTAACTCTAAGTAGCATCCTTTTTAATTGATAGCCCTAGGAAATATTCTTTTAATATTTGGGCAGAATGGCTTTCAAACAATCCACTGGCAAAAAAAAAAAACATTGAAACCTACATCTGACTTCTTGAGTTGGCAGAACTATCTGTCCATGTCCTTGTAATAGTTATAACCTGGAGTCTCATTTTGCCATCAGGATTCTAATAACTGCAATAAATAGCAGCAAGTTCTAATTAAATAAGAAAAAAAATGAAGGAAAGATGAGAAACAACCTCTACAAAAAGAAAAGGAAAAACAGTACAGATAAAAGAAAGTTACAGAAGAAAGAAGTACCATACTTTGGCTGCGTCGCCAAAAAGCATTTGCAATATTGGGTATACTTTGGCTGTGTTTTCAAAAAGCATTTGCAATATTAGGTTCACTATGTGACCAACTCCAACCAAAAACAGAAAACGAAGGGATTAGTCTCACTTCAAAAAAGAGGTGGGGACACCCAGTGTCTTCAAAAAAAGAAAAAAAGAAAGAAAGAAAGAAAGAAAACGAAGGTAACCAAAATGTGACTTGCCATTACCAACCCATTCTCACTTCAAATATCAAAGACAAAACCACAAAGTTTTCATTAAAACGAAGCAGCAGCAGCGCTCTTCCTTAGAGCTGCTTGGGTACCTGAAAATGGAAAGTAAAAGAAACACATGTTCAAGAGAATTTGAAAGAAGAACACGAAAGACAAAATAGCCTAAATCCAAATCAACGACAACAGACCATTCTCGATGACTTTGCCTTTAGTTAGGTTTTTTTTTTTTCAGCCTCTTTGGGGGCGTTTGGATCATAAGTTACTTAAGTTGCTTATTCCTTAAGTAGTTTATCTTGGTTTCTACTTATTAAACTGAAGTGATTAAGTAACTTTAAATAAAAAAAGCTACTTATGATTGATCATAAACCAAACTTACTTAAGAGGTCTCTTGTAACTGTGGAAATCTATGTTTAAGAGGTCTTTTGGGAAATGATTTTGCTCATTTTCAAGGAAAGGTTAGGAAATTGTCACATCAGGGGAATTTGTATTCATTCGCTTGGTTTTCTCTCCAAACAAAAAGCTTCAAAGCACTTGATCGACTAAACCATTGGCCACATCATTAAGCTCCCTAGGAATTGAAAATATCTACTACTAAAATCAATGGCAAGGTCTTGGATTTCGTTAACAATGAAAGCAAGACACCACACTTCCTCATCTATGTTGTTCACCAAGCAGTACCATTTTTTGAATCACCTCCAACCAAAATTATCATGTGATAGTTGAAAACATCTTCAACCAGTTGGAACTCCTAAAGAAAGGCTCCAACTTTATTGGAGCCTTCGACCCCAACATGACTAGAGAAGAGAAGCTCAATCTACTACATCTCGAGGGTACAAACTTTGCTAGAAAATCCCATGTAAGACCTAGGTTCACCAGATTATCTTTGGCAAGCCCTATTTAACTTCATGATGTAGATTCTAGCAGTCTTTCCTCGGTCATTGCATATATGCCATCCGCTTTGGGTCTACTAGATTTCTCTCATGACTACAAATGTATTAAAAAGATAATATAGGAGGGGTAGATGAAAAAGGTGCAAAAAATTCTGTTCTAATCTTTTAGACCGTGAAGTGTTACATTATCAAGTATGACTGTTGGACAAAATGGAGACACATGTGCATTAGACTAACTGTTGGACAAACTAATTTAGTCCACCTCATGGATGGTCCGTTTCTCAGAAAAAAATGCAGCAAATGGGTGTTTTCACAACTATTCCATCCATAAACAAATTTGAGGACCATTTCTCTGGATATATTGACCACCAAAAAAAGCCATGCATAGGACAGTATGCCAAATGGTGTAACTTTTAAGCCCTCACTATGGAGCTGACCTTGTGTCAAAAATTAGGACCATACAAAATGGACACAATGTACATTAGACTGTGTACTGTGTGGAGCCTCCCTTTTAGATTAAAGTTGATTCACACTCCAGGGTGCCAAACACACTAGGGCCTGTTTGGCCAGACCTATCCCACGGTATTAGGAGGGATATCCCAGGATATGCATGACAAGACAAAAGGACCCAGTGAACCTGCCCTGGGATATAAGCAATCCCATGGATCTTAAAACAATCCACTGACATCACCATCATTACCTTAAAATTGATCCCATCCCTTGGTTGAATGGATTGGAAGATAAAATCTCAGGATATGCCGGGCGTGCCAAACAGACACAGTGAACTTGTACCGGGATATAGCAATCCCATGGATCCTAAACCAATCCACTGACACTACCATCATTACCTTAAAATCCATCCCATCCCTCCTAATCCCATGGGATTCGCCTGGCCAAACAGGCCTTAAGAGGATTGCAAATCCAGTGGGTTTCCACTCCTAGGGGTTTCGAATCGGGGGGGGGGGGGGGGGGGGGGGGGGGGGGGGTTCTAAATCCATGCTCCTAAACAGGCCCTTAGGGTCATTCGATACCATGGATTCCAATCATGGGGGTTCCGAATCTAGGGGGTTTCCAATCATCGGGGTTCCAAATCCAGGGGTTTTCCAATCATGGGGGTTCCGAATCCATCAGGTCAACACAAAACTCAAAAGTGGGCCATGCCACAGGGGAACAGTAGGAATGAGAACCACCACTATCAATCGATTGAGAGAGAGAAAGAGAATTACCTCAATGTTCGTGGAGAGATCGATAGGAAGAGAGAGAGAGGTGGGAGAGATCTGTGGGACCAGCGTTGCGAGACGGACATACGGAGAGGAGAGCGTATGAGAGGGAGAGAGAAACAGAGAGTCATTTTAGGGCTGGCTAAATGAAAGGTAGGGAATAGGTGGCTGACGTCAGCAAGTTTAGTGGGTCCCATCATGAGGTATGTGTTATTTCCAAACCATCAATCCAACTAACAAGCTCGTCGTAAGGCTTAAGATGAAAAATAAGACAGATCTAACTATCAAATGGACCACACTGAAAAAAGCAGTGGGGGATTGAACGTCTACCACTAAAACCCTTTTGGGGCCATAAAAGTTTTGGATCAAGTTGATCTTTGTTTTTTCCCTTTATCAGGGCCTGTATGATCTAATCAACAGATTGGATGTCAAATAAATAGTCTAGTGGGCCTTAAGGAGGATTTTAGTGGTGGATATCCAATCATTATTGTTTTCCTATGATGTGGTCCACCTTAGAGTTATATCCCTATCAATTTTATTTTATTTTTTTGGATCAAGCCCTAAAATGATCTATTAATATGGATGAACAAAATGAATGATATATATACATCATGGTGGGGCCCACGGAGCACCGAATACCAATCACCGGGCTAGTGGCAAGAGGAGTGGCCAATCTATTCCCCATCCCCGCTGGTATTTGTGGTGTGGCCCATTTAATATTTGGATATGATTCATTTTTTGGATAATTCTCTAAAATGATCTCAAAAAATGGATGAGCGGTGTGGGTTGATACTAAATTTTCAGTAAATCCAAAGTTCAAGTGCACCATGCCACAAGAACAGTGTGGAATAATGATTTCCATCATTGATAACTTCCTTGGGCCTACAGAAATGTTTATTTGACATCCAACTTATTCATAATATCAAAAAAGACATGGATGAAGAGAAAACACAAACATCAACTTGATCCAAAACTTTTGTGCCCTCTAAGAATTTTTCAATGGTAGAGGTTCAATCACACTATTTCCTGTGGTGTGGTCCACTCAAGCTTTGGATATGCTTCCTTTTTGTACTCTACACCTAAAATTATCTGTTAACATGGATGAATAGAGTGGATAAAATAAATAAATAACTGTGGACCCTGTAGAGTTTACTTAGTATTGTAAGGGTACTGAGTTACTCAATACACAGTCCGCTTCCCTTAGAATACTACCCGCCCATACAGTAATCCATCCGAGAAGGGTATGTGGGGCGCACCATGATGTGAGTGTTTTTATCCATCCCATTCATTATGTGTGTCCCACTTGGATGAGCGGTCATACCAAGTTTCAACCACATCCAAAACTCACATGGGCCCCACCAACTTCTTTTATATATTTTAGGATGTGTTCACATAGTTTTAGATGGGATGGCCCACCTGAGTTTCGTATACAAATGATTTTTTAGATATCTCATAACCTAAAAGGGACACATCAAATGCATGATGTTGATGTTCGACACACATCATGATGGGCCCACAAAACTTACATCAATTCTTAGGTTTTATGAGGTCAGTAAATTGGGTCACAATTTTGACTAGAATATTTGGCCCATTTTACATGTCTCATCCATTCACTCTATTTTATTGATCAATACCCTCAATTTGACTAGTTACTCGCCCCGATCAGGCAATATATGATAAATATTGGGCATATAAGATCGCTAAAAATTTTGAGTGAAATTTGATTTAAACATTTGAAGTTATTTACTCTTCGATCTGGACTGGTTAGATTGTCCAAAAAAGGTTAATGGTTCAATTAGTGGATGTGCCTAATAATTTAGTAATTTTTTTTTCACAAATAAATCTCAATTTCCTTTTAAAAATCACATTTTTTTTCAATATATATATTTTTTTACTCTTCATTTTTCTTTCAAAACTTTTAACAAAATATCATTTTTATTATCAAATATTTCATAATAAAATAAAATAAAATTCAAATTCTCAATTTTTATTTTTAAAATCTCAAAAAAAAAATTTCTCAAAAATTTCAAAATGCCAATTTTTTTCTTCAAAAGCATCATTTTGTTTTCAACTTTTCAATTTTCTTTTTTAAAATGATTTTTTTTCAAAATCTTAGTGTTTATATAAATAAATTTTTCTTTTAATTCTGAATTTTGAACATTTTCAATTATTTTTCAATATCACAAATTTTTTCAATTCTTTACTTTCCGTTTCAAAATGTCTTTTTTTTTTTTTTTTTTTTGTTAAAGTATCGATTTTTTAATATCATTTTATCTTAAAATTTTCAATTCTGTCTAACTTCTCCATTTTTTTAAAGCATTTTTTTGTCAAACTTATCAATTTTTATTGAACTTCTCAATTTTATTTTATTTTTCAAAATACAAATTCTCATTTTCTTTTCCAAAATATTTTCATTTTTCGATGTTGTCAAAATTTTCACATTTTTTAAAATCTTTTTAATTTTCTTTTTCAAGATATTATTTTTTTCTTGAAATCAATTATTTTTTTCAAAATTATCAACTTTATTCGATATTCTTTATTTTTTCCCCCCCAAAAAAAGAATTTAATTAAATCATGGTTTTTTTTTTTTCAAAATCTCAATTTTTCTCAAACATTGTAATGAAGTTGAAAACATCTCGTTCATACATCTGATCATCCCATTAATAATCAAAACATTCATTCATCCATGCCGTCTATCCATATAACCACCTCATCCATCCATCCATCCATCCCATCCATCCATTCATCCATCTATCCCAGCTATCCATCGAACCAACCCATCCATCCATTCATTCTATCTAATCATTAAAACATCCATCCATCCATATCATCTATACATCCAAACAACCACCCACCCATTCCCATCCCAACCATCCAATCATCTATCCGTCCCATCCAAACATCTAGCCATTCTACCCAACCATCCATCCCATCGATCAATCTATCAATATCTGTCCATCCAACCATCCAACCATCCCATCGATCAATCAATCCATCCGTCCATCAATCATCAGATCCATCCATCCAACCATCCAACCATCCCATCCAAACATCCATCCATCCCATCAATCCATCCCAAATATCTCATTCATCAGTCCATCCATCCCATCTATTTAAATATTGATCCATCCAACCATCCCATTCAACCATCCATCCAACCAACCATCCCATTCAACCATCCGTCCAACCAACCATCCAACCATCCCATCTATCCATCTAACCATCCAAACATCCATCCATCTAACCGTCCATCCATCCCATCCATCCACCATTCAATCAATGATTAGAGGTTGATTTAATGGTCGAAAGCACTTTGTGCTGTACGATCATTGATTGGGAGGTAGATCTTCTGAGTGTCGGTGATGTGCAACATTCGATGTTGATTGGAGACTCAATGAAGTGATGTATGATGATTTCCACCGTTCGATAAAGGATTGGAGGTTGATTGAATGGTCAACAATACTTTTTATCATTTGATTGTTGATTGGAGGTCGATCAAGCAATTGTTGATGTGCATCATTCCATCGTCAATAGGGGAATTGATAACAAGATTTATGTTAGTTTGTACCATTCAATCATTAATCGGAGGTTCATCAGATGTTCAACAACACTTCGTGTCGTTCGATTTGTTGATTAGGAAGTTGATCGACTGATCATCAATAAGGTGCACTGTTCGATCGTTGATCAGGAACTTAATGAGGCAATATACATTGGTTTCCACTGTTTAATTGATGAGCACACAAACAGATGAAGGAAAACTATTTATAAAAGTACACATGCAGATAATTTAAGATATTATTACAAATACTCTACCCTTTCGCAATGAAACTACATTCGTCGTAAAAATATTCAGTTGGTATTTGTTGTAACAAGTTAACCTGATCATCGCTAAAACAAACTATTTACAGCGACTTTTATGTCGTTGCAAAAAATAATGTTTTGTCATGCCACTCAATTCGTCACATAAAGTGGACATTAGCAACAACGATGGAAACGCATGGAGAAATGTCTTTCCCACTACAATTTTCTCGAGAGAAATTGGCGAGAATTATTTTAACAACGATAATTATAGCTCGTCGTAAAAAACGTTGACTATTTGCAATGGTTTAAAATATTGTTGCAAATACTCTAACATTTCGCAATAAAACTATGCTTTTCGCAAAACGCTTCAATTTGTATTTGTCGCAACGAGTTAACCTATTCGCCGCTAAAACAAACCATTTGTAGCGACTTATGTGTCATTGCATAAAATAATATTTTACCACGATACTTAATTCATCGCATAAAGTAGACATTAGCGATGACCATGGAAATGTGTGGCGAAATGTCTTTCCCACCATGTAATTTTACTGTGAGAAATTAGTAGGAAATGTTTTAGCGACGATAATTATAGCTCATCGCAAAAACGTCGACTATTTGTGATGATTTACAATTTGTTGCAAATACTCTAACATTTTGCAATGAAACTACGTTCGTCGTAAAAGGTTTCATTTTGTATTTGTCGCAACGAGTTATCCTAGTTGTCACTAAAATAGACTATTTGTAGTGACTTTCATGTCATGGTAAAAAATAATATTTTTCCATGACACTAAATTCGTCGCATAAAGTGGACATTAGCGATGACCATAGAAATGCGTGGTGAAACGTCTTTTTTGCCAAGTAATTTTTCTGGGAGAAATTAGTGGGAAACGTTTTAGGGACGATAATTATATCTCATTGCAAAAATGTCGATTGTTTACGATGATTTACAATGTTGTTGCAAATACTCTAACATTTTGTAATGAAACAACGTTAGTCACAAAAAATTTCAGTTTATATTTGTCACGACGAGTTAACCTGGTCGTCACTAAAACAAACTATTTGCAGTGACTTTCGTGTCGTGGTAAAAAATAATGTTTTGCCATGACACTCAATCATCGCTTAAAGTGGACATTAGCGATGACCATGGAAACGCGTGGCGAAATATTTTTTTCGCCATGCAATTTTCTTGGGAGAAATTGATAGAAAATGTTTTAGTGACGATAAAAATAGCTTGTAGCAAAAATGTTGACTATTTACGATGATTTACAATATTTTTGTAAATACTCTAATATTTTACAATGAAATAACGTTCGTCATAAAAAGTTTCTGTTTGTATTTGTCGCGACAAGTTAACTTAGTTGTCACTAAAATAGACTATTTGCAGCGATTTCTATGTCATGGCAAAAAATAATCTTTTGCCACGACACTCAATTTGTTGCATAAAGTGGACATTAGCGATGACCATAGAAATGCGTGGCAAAATGTCTTTCTCGCCATGTAATTTTTCAGAAGAAAATGATGGGAAACGTTTTAGCCACAATAATTATAGCTCATCCCAAAAACGTTGACTATTTGCGATGATTTATAATGTTGTTGCAAATACTCTATTATTTTGCCATGAAAGTACATTCGTCGCAAAAAGTTTCAGTTGGTATTTGTCGCAACGAGTTAACTAGTCGTCGCTAAAATAAATTATTTACAGCGAATTTTGTGTCATTGTAATAAATTATTTTTGCCATGACTCTCAATTTGTCGTATAAAGTGGACATTAGCGATGACCATAAAAATGCATGGCGAAATGTCTTTCCCGCCATGTAATTTTTTCGGGAGAATAGTGGGAAACATTTTAGCGACGATAATTATATCTCGCCGTAAAAATGTTGACTATTTGCGATGATTTAAAATGTTATTACAAATACTTTAACATTTCGCAATGAAACTACATTCGTCACAAAAAGTA
The DNA here is from genome assembly GCA_037074715.1 of Magnolia kwangsiensis. Lineage (NCBI taxonomy): Eukaryota > Viridiplantae > Streptophyta > Magnoliopsida > Magnoliales > Magnoliaceae > Magnolia > Magnolia kwangsiensis. Next base: position 20,861,925 of record CM073582.1, read on the forward strand.
TAATTCAATATTTTTTGCAATGAGTTGAACTAGTCGTTGCAAAAGTTACTATTTGCAACAACTTTTGTGTCGTCGTAAAAAAAAAATTTTATGACACCTAATTTGTCATAAAAAGTGGCTATTAGCGACACTAGTTAAGATCGTTGTAAAAGATTCATACAACAACTTTTCGTGACAAGTTTTTGCGACGATAATTGAAGCTCGTCGCAAAAACGTTAACTATTAACGAAGATTTAAACTGTCATCATAAATAATCTATTATTTGCAACGACTTGAAATGTCATTGTAAAAAATTACATTTCCTAATGAAATTAGACTCGTCGCTAAAAAAATCGTTGCAAAAAGTCTAATTTGTTGTAGTGTCATGTTCAGAATGCCTGAATCTACCGGTGGTGGTGAATTTCACATGTCATATTCAGGAATACGTTCAGGACGTCTAAAATATATTGGTATCGGTGAATTTCAAACATCATGAATTAGATTCGGGATAAGAATAGGTGGTGTATTTCATTGCAAAGGAAGTGTTTGTAGCACTGACCGAACTGGTGGTATAGGTGCCTAATTCTTAATAGAACTTGCATCAGCCTATTGATGAGGTGCAATATGAGGAGATCTTTCTGCTTCACCCACACTCTTAGAGAGGGCAACAGTGCAGCCAATGCTCTGGCCCGTCTAAGTAGCACGACCCAGAGCAACAGGAATTTCCTCACCTCCAAGGACCTTCCCTGTGAGATCCGTGGCTTGGTGGTGTTAGACAAAGCAGGTTTGGGTGTCATTAGAATGGTGGATCATGTATAGCTCCCTTTCTTTTCATGATAGGTGGCCCTAAGGTATTTTTTGGTGCCCTCGGGTCTTCCCGAAGTACAGTCCATGTATTTATCTCACATGAAATGAAATTATCATTTTGAAAAAAAAAAGGTGCAACAGGTGCTCTATCAGTAAACAAAGGCACCAACCGATTCATGCTCTCGGTGTGGGCGACCGTCCACCTATTAAAGGCCTTGACTTACATGTATTCACCTTGAACTCAGGATAATTCTGCGATGTGTTGAATCCCTCTTTGCATATCAACCATCCTGTCTAAGATAATCTCAAGAAGTTCAACTCAAGATGTCGATGGTCTATTTAGATTTGGAGGAACAGACACTGGACCAGGTGGCGTATTTCCTTACTCAGGCACTTATTGAACTTGCAACTCCTCGTGAGTAGGAGGTTCGTTGGCCATATATAATAGCTGCTGAAAGTATTATGACCACCTCTTCGACTCATATTTCTGAGAGATTACTACACCGGTAAGTATACTTGTGTCGACCAAGTAATTTATTAGGTACCATCGATTGTGCAAAAAATGTTGGCTCTTGCCAAAAATTGTTAGTTGGCCAATGTACAATAAATTTTATGGATATTAAGTAGTTTGTAGTCCCACTAGTTGTGTCAAATTTTTTTGACACCTGGTTTGTTTTTTGTTGCACGGGCATGCTAGAATCGCTATGGCGGCTTGATCCAAACCGATCAACTTTAAGCCCAAGCGCCACAATAAATAGATATTTCCAATATGAACATATATGACCAGATTCTAAGAAGATCGGTTGCTTACTCGACCATTTATAAAATTTTATAATGATTAGGTGATAATCGGAGGATGAGGTTCTTTTTTCGAAGATGGGTTACTTTATGCCTTCCACACGAAAGGACTTTCAAAATGCCAGTACAAATCAAACAAAAGGAAAATCTCACAATTTGTCACTAGGAGCAACTGTAAGAATGAGTCTCTTGAAAGAACTGCTTGATGTTAGATAAAGAACAAATCTAACATATGAGCATAAACTTTAGATTATAACTAAATATTATGGCTAAGAATTACCGCTACTCCCAGGATAAACTGATATAAAAGATCCCTAGAGCTGGCCCATTGTTAGGGAGGACATTCACAGAGCAGTCAGGTTCCTCTTCCAAGGAGGTACGATCCCTAGAGCTTTCGCTGCTTCTCTTCTTTGCTCGATCCCAAAATGTTTATCGCCCAATTCTTTTCCTGAATTTCGTCCTATCAGTTTATGTAACTATGTATACAAGATCTTTTCTAAGGTGATTGCAACTAGGTTAAACTCCATTTTGCCCAAGATTATCTCGCCCGAACAAATGGCATTTGTCTAAGGTTGATCTATTGCGGGTAACATTGCTCTGGCCCAGGAGCTTATCCGTGACATTGATCAGAAGGTGAGAGGCTGCAATATCATCTTCAAAATTGATCTGGAAAAAGCATACGATCGTGTTAGTTGGCTGTTTCTCAAGAGTGTACTCCTCAAGTTCGGCTTTTATCAAGCTTGGATCTCGTTGGCCAAACAATGCTGGTCGTCTTCCTGGTTCTCGGTTCTCTTTAACAGCGAGGCCACTGGTTTCTTCAAATCGGAAAGGGGCCTTCAGCATGGGGATCCCCTCTCTACTGGCCTTTTCATCATTATCATGGAGGCCCTCAGCCAGATATCTCAGGGCTAATCGATTCCAACTCTTGCCTGCCTTACATAACCAGAAGAGGCTCCCAAACTATCTCCCACCTGCTTTTCACTGATGACACCACTATCTTCATGAATGGCAAAGCTAAATCCATTAAATGTTTAAGGACCTTTCTTAACAATTTCAAGAGCGTGTCTAGCCTCAGGATGAACAGCGCCAAGAGCAGTTTCATTGCTCCTGCAAAGGCTCCGGTTTGCAGGATCGGGAGAATTGAAGCTATATCAGGTTTTGCTCAGTCGGGTCCCATTTTCCATTACTTGGGAGTTTCTTTGTCTAAAGGGCATGTCCTCTCTTCCACGTTCCAGCCCCTGATTAACAGAATTCTGTCCTATACAACGGGTTGGAAGGCCTGCCTCCTTAACTAGGGTGTTAGAAGTGTCCCCATCAGGTACGTGCTTTCGGGCATCCCTATCCACACCCTCACTGCCATTGACGTCCCTAAGAAGACGTTGGCCTCGCTGGAATCTGGGTTGGTTGATTTCTTCTAGGGATAGACTGAAGTGAAGAAGAACTTACATTGGATTCGTTGGAACAGAATTGCCTCCTCTACCGCGGAGGGTGGGCTGGGTATCAAGCGCTTAAAGGATGTTGAGGTTGCCCTAAGGTTGAAAAGAGCTTGGACCATCTTCTTTGACCACAGGAGCAACCTATGGGCCAAATTCATGAGGTTGAAGTATGCGGCTATTAGTAGCCAAGCCCCCACCATCCACCGGCAATCTGACTCTCTTTCCTGGAAGAAAATGTGCAAGCTTGTGCACATTCTTTCGGACCACTCTCAGCTCCTTGTGGAAAATGGTATCAGCAACTTCTGGGATGTCAACTGGTCAGGCCTGGGTCTCCTTTCGAGAAGGAATCTAGGGAGCATTTCCTCCCAATCTCAAAATCTGCAGATTAGGGAGTTCATGAGGCCAAAAGGTCCTCTCATCAACGTCCCTTTCCCTGTCTCCCTTCCTCCCTCAGTGCGTCAACATGTGATTGCTAAAGGGATTTCTCTGAACAGGCAAGAAGATCGCCTAATATGGATGGAGGAGAAGTCAGACAAGTTCACGGTCAAATCGGCTTGGCAACTCACACGTGGCTGAGGCCAATCCTGTAGTTGGGCCACATGGGTGTGGCACCCGTTCCTCCTGCCCAAGATTAGGACTTTCGTCTGGAAGACTCTTCACAAGGCCGTCCTTGTTGACTGTTGTGTCCAGAGAAAGGGCATTCAATTGGCCTCCGCCTGCGTTTGTTGCGTCCAGGGTGACCGTATGGTCTAATCCATTGGCCATCTTTTCGCTTCAGGGGAGCTGGCCGCTGTAATTTGGGCCCATTTCTCCCTCATTTTGTCAGTGGACCTCCTCGCCAGCCAATTAGCGTCGATCCGAGCCTCCTAATGGTGGGTTGTTACTAGCAGAAGCTCTCTGTTGGGTCTCCTTAGGGGATTGACCCCAGGCCTCATCCTCTGGGAAGTTTAGAAGAGTAAAAACATCAATCGTTTTGATGGGGTCCATTCCAGCATTGAAGAGGTCATTCATCATATTAGGAAATGGTTGTTCCTCTTGGCGACAACGTTTCCTTTCCCACTTTACAAAAACAAGGCTGACAAAGAGGCCCTCTCAGACCTTCAGCTCCCCCACGTTGTGAGGCCCAACCCCGTAATCTCCTTTGTGAGATGGTTTCCCCCTATCCCGGACCGTGTCAAGCTGAATGTTGACGGTTCTTCTAGAGGTAATCCTAGCCCTTCGGGAGGTGGAGGTGTCTGCCGAGACGACAAGGGTCTCATGAAGTTCGCCTTCACTAGGGGCTACGGCCAGGGTTCCAGTTTCTTAGCAGAGGTGAAGGCCGTCGTCGACGGCCTGACAGTTTGTTTTGAAAAAAGTTTTAGATCCATCGATGTGGAAAGTGACTCGAGTACAATAGCTGATTTGTTCTCCAGCCCAGGAGAAGTGTCATGGCGGGTGTTTTACTTCAAGACAAAGTTTGAATCCTTTTGTGCTAGAGGATGGGTGTTAATTAAGCATATCCCAAGAGAAGCCAACCGGGCGGCGGATAGCCTGGCTCGTTGGGCCAGCGCCAACCAACAAGGCAACACCTTTGACCTCCCCTTGCAAATCCCCTTCCTTATGCGTGGTGAGCTGGTTCTCGACAGATCGGGTTTGGGTGGAGTGCAGATCTCCTAACTTCCTTTTGCGAGTTGTGTAGTCCCTTACGATAGCTTGGCCGATTATTTTTTGTGTCAGGCATGCCCGAATGTGTAGTTTTTTTCATTTCTGTCCGGAGGGTTAGGATTCCTTTGTTGGCCTACCCTCCCTTTGCCTGTACAGCTTTGAACCGTCTCAATGGATTTCAGGGGCTTCGTTTCTCCTATTTAGGGTTTTTATTTATTTATTTATTTTAAAAGAAGATGATATAAAAGAAAAATTGATAGATTTGACTAATTGTTTTGTTGTGTTGGTTGTGGTAGGGTTCTTCTTTCTTCGTTGATTTCCTCTAATATTTATAAATTTCTATTATAACTTATATATTCTTCGAAATCCTTCGTCTATTACTACAATGGTTAACGCAGTCTAAAAGCCTTTCTAGATCCTTCATTTGGTACAATTCTCTTCATCATGGTACCTCTTCTGTTGGGCAAGACTTTGTTCTTCTCAGTTGCATTTCGTATCTTGAACAATTTGACCACATTTCTTTCTTCACTTGTAAATCAACCATAACACTTCATTGGTCGTTCACTAACATGTAAAACTAGATTTTGGATAACTACAATCTCACAAGCAGCGCTCTAAATATAGTGAAAGTCTTTTTATCTACTTCGTATTTCTTACTTAATGCCACGTGTTGGTTGGCTTTCCCAGCATGGCCATAAATAGGGTACAACATCAATTTCCTACGGTTAAGATGGTATAATAAGTGTGCCTTTTAAGATATGCTCCATCGATAATGACCCATGATTTGGGTCATCTGAGTTGACGTACTAGATGGAGGAGAATTATGCCCTACGGAATAGTTCAGCACTGAGCACACCATTCGAATCAGTGTACCTACCAAAATCCCAACAACATGTTGATCAAATGGGGCCCCCAGATTTCGTGACACTCCTAAAAATCACAAGAAAAGACGAACCAGTTCAAAGAACTGCGCTCAATGTGAACTGTGCGGTTACTTGTTTGATCGGTCAATCCATAAGGGGCATGGAGGGATGAACGGTCCAGAGCACGGTACATGTGTGTGTCGTGGATGCATAGACTAACGACCATTTTGGGTGGTGCTATCTTTCCGAGAAGGTTAGTCAAGAAGTCAAGCACTACGGGACAGAATCCTACCCACAACCATAACTCCAGCATAACGACTGGATTGGGTTTATCTGTGTCCAGTAGCTTCTTCAACGAGGGCGGACCCGAACGGACGTGGACTGGGTACTACCCCACTATGGGGGGCTGTCAGGGTTTCGTGGGGCCCACGGAACGGACGTGGACTGGGTACTACCCCACTATGGGGGCTGTTAGGGTTTTGTGGGGCCCACCGTGATGTATATGTTTTATCCACGCGGATCATTCATTTTGACCGATCATTTTAGAGCCTAAGCCCCAAAATGGGGAAGATTAAACGCTCAGATGGACCACACCACAGGAGACAAGGTGGATTGAAAGCCTATCATTGAAAATTTTTCGAGGCCCATAAGTTTTGGATCAAGTGATATTTCAACGTGTTGGATAGAAAATAAACATCTTGGTGGAATCCATTAAGTTTTTAACGGTGATGATTAAATCATGATTGTTTCCTGTGATGTGGTCCGCGTAAAATTTATCTCAGCTTTATTTTTGAGATAATGCTCTAAAATGAACTTTCGTGATTGGATGGTGCATATTTAAGGTACACACATCACTGTGAGCCCCAGAGTCAGGATCCCACCTAGGTCGGTGGATAAGTGTCTCACCGGGGATGCAGATTTGCTGCAACACCCTTTTACATGAACGTTCCGTGTTGGATGTTCGGTGGAGATCATCGTGAGATGTCTGTGAGATATCCATCCCGTTCATACATTTTGTGAGTTCATTGTAGACCATGAGACAAATAAAGAGAAGGGGATCCAAAACTCAACTGAGCCACACAGGAGGAAGGTTTTTTGTCCACGAAAGTTTTCTGGAAGGATCCAGAATCGTGACCACCCTTGAAACATTAATATCGACACCAAAGTTTTATATCAGCCCAAGTTTTTCAAGAATAACTTCATTCAACTAGTACTGACCTTATAAATAGTTTGGATGACATATAAACATCAAGATGGAGCCTAAGAAGGTTTCATTGGTAGACATTTTTTTATCTAATTTGCCTTATCTGTGGCCCACATGAGTTTTGGATTTGCCTCATTTTTTGTGGTATCTTAAAATGAGCTCACAAAATGAATGGGTAGGGAGATTTTTGTTTATTTGATTGTTTGCAAAAGCTATCCATAGCTCCACTGGAAGATTGAGCAGAGATACTTCATTCCAACACTTGAGGTCTTGGTATCAGTCCTAGTGGGGGTGGCTGACAAGGAATGTATGTACTGACATGGGTCGTCTTTTCATTTTAGTCTTTTTGGCTTTATTTACCGTTTGAATGACAAATAAACATTAATCCGGTGGAATCCATAAAGTTTTTAATGTGGGGATTTATAGGGAAAATGTGTCAAATTAATATATTACAAATAATTTAGATGTTTGTTAACAAATAGGTTACCCTAGATTCACGGCTAATTTTCTGGCTTCAAATTCTAACTTTAAATTCAAAATTCAGATTCAGACTTAAGAAGACAGATTTAGCAAACATGCATCTCACATTGAGACAATATTACCTTTTTAATTTTCTTAGGCACCTCATCAATGTGTGCATTTTTGTTAATTTAGAACGAAGACTACGGAAAAAAAAAAAAAAAAAAAACTAGAGGAGGAATCCATTTGACAATAACTTGATTGATGAGGTACCTTAATAAAAAGATAATTTTAAAAGTAATAAAATGTAAACACCGTATTAAAGAGATACTATTTTATAAAAATATTAAAAATTGAAAATTAGTGGACTTGAATTTTGTTGCAGCTCACTAGCTTTAAAGTGATATTTGAGTAGAGTCCAGTGCCTGTTGAGTCAATTGAATGGTCATGTGACGTAACTGCCAGTTTTGAATTCAAAGTGCATTGCACGTGTGTGTGCTGTGTAACGGTCAAAATTGCACCCTATCTGATCCAACCAATCCAATCCTTCAGATGTCCTTGCGATGATGTGCACGTGCATGGACCGCCCTTCTTGACTGAATATGATTGTGGACCTAGGACAAATAAGAATATTATTCTATTTCACTTTTGCGAAAATAGTCCTGCTTCCAAATATTAAACTACTGTCTTCAAAATTAACTTTTGACAATTTGAAAAGCTAACCTCTTGCGTTATCAAAACAAACCAAAACAATTTTTTAATTGGAAAAATCACAGTCAAGTACCTATTTTTATGGTATAATTACAGTTATATACTTATCATTTATCTAATTATACTAAATTTTTTTATTATAGTTGGTTAACTAGTCAGTAAAAGACTTAATTTAAATGATCAAAATACCCTTTTAATTAAAACCTAAATTATCTCATGATAAGCTTCATCTCTCTATAGAGCCTGAATATTCCACATGCAATATGTTCATCATCTGGTAACCCTAATCTTCACCGTTTATCCAAAAGATCGGCCGAGTAAAAACTTAAATGGGCTACACCACTGGGAATCATGTAAAATTGTACCTAAAACCTCTAAATTCATGGGTGTGGCCTGTTTGAGGGTTAGGTTAGGTTAGGTTGCTCTTTGTATTTTTCTTTATCCTCCTGATTAGTCACACCTGATGAATGGGTTTAATGAGATATAGACTCCATGGTAGCCCCATATGCAAGCCTCTGGCTGGCATCCCTTACATATTATTCACTATTGTGTGGCCCAACTTAGTTATGGTTCCGGATGGTTTTCTCCACATGGCTGAACTTTAAGGGGCACACTTTATGGATAGAGTGGATGTTATACGGACAATCGTGGACCCACAAAGCTTGGGTAATATATTCCTGTGTAAAATCATTGTCATGGAGGATTCCAATCCCATGAAGGCATGGAATGTTGAAAATTTTGGTTTTTGAAAAAATACTTTAAAATTTCAAAATTTCAGGAATTTGCCACCAAAATGATTTTCGAGAATTTCAAATGGAAAAGTGTGGTGTATTCTTTTGTCCCACATCGGAAATGATGGGAAAAGTTTTGGAGTTTATATGTGGATGTGTGTGTAGTATTCTTACTCGAAGCTTTGAAGATTGAGACACTTAGGTTACGTGTTCCAACTCGTAGCACCAGGGGTGTAGGCAGTGTGGTTGTAGGCACACTTCGCACATGCGTATCATGTCACAGAGTGGTCGCTCCCTTGCGTCCTTACGCGAACCGTCGTGAAACAGTGCGATCGTGGTGCGAGTGGTCTAATAGGAGTCTATGTGCGATGGATCTGAAATGAACCAGGGTTTTATAAGCGACTGAGAATGATCCTATCTTTAATCCGAATTCGTTAACTATTTCTGAAAACGGTTAGTTGCCTTGAAAATCACGATGGTCTGAAAACGGATGGGCCATGATAATCCAACGGTTAGATCTTCCAATTCGACGACCGAAAACAGTTGGAATTAATGATCAACTGTCAGAAATATTTTTTAAACATTTTGAACCATTGATGGCCACTTAGCAACATTCTACTCCCTGGTGCCTATTGTAACACCTCGAACTTTTAAATAGCCGAGTATTGAAAGTTCTTGAGTGTTATCATAAAATTTAACTTAGTATGTATATGTGTACGATAACGATTTAGCTAATCCTAACCTTATATCTATTCTCCAACAGGAATCTGACCGTTGAAAATGATCTTCATCCATAGATCAAGTCATTCGACCGTTGATTTTAACCAACCATTCTGTTAACTATCCATCGATAGGTAAATATATTTGATCATCCACTTTGAGTTTGGACCACCAGATGATAGTAAACTAACTACTTGATATATGCATCTGCTCGTATACATATCAAATTGAGATTTTAATTCATTCATCTTGTTCACCACTTTTTTTCTTTTAAAAAATAAAATAAAATAAGATTTAAAGAAAAGGATATGAATCTATTAAATCTGAAAGAGTATTACGGAATTTCAGGTGGCCACAGGACAAAAAGAAAAAAAAATCCTGGGCCACCTATCATATCCCTATACAAAAAAGAGAAAAAAATACCCCGATCAGAGACAAGATCAAACATTAGCCTCTCTAATAGTGCCCAAACCAACCTTATCTAAAATATATAGACCTCTAACACAACGAGGTAAATCATTAACAAACTTGAATAAATCGTTCCCTTGATTTGCCACCCTGTCTCTAGCTAGGTCGTTTGCCGGCCCATTTCCCTATCTAGGAATCAAGGAGATAGAAAAACAACTTCTTTTCTTTAGCCCCTCGATCCTTGCCAACCAATATTTCCATTTCCACGTGGGGTTGGAAATGCCCATAAATACATCCATGACAAATTTAGAATCTGATTCTATCATTACCTACATAAAACCACTAGAGGCACATAAAAGCAAAACGTCGTGAACTGCACGAAGCTCTGCCCTACTGTTTGTCTCGATACTATAACCCAAGGAGAATGCAAAAATGAGGCTGCCATTAGAATCTCTGTAGATGCCTCCTCCTCCAGATGGCCCTAGGTTGCCTGCAGCTGCACCGTCGATGTTAATCTTAATCCAACCTGGACCAGGCTTGACCCATCTCACCTGACGAAAGGATTTAGAAGGGGCAAGCAGGGCCGGGATCCCCATATTTTGATATGTGAGGCATTGTTGGAAACTGAAAGGATTTAGATTAGGAAGTCTGCTGATGATCCTTTCCAATAGCCATCTAATGCGGCCCACAACAACCCCCCACTTGGATTAGAGCCGTTAAACCTAGTTGCGTTTTTGGCTTTCCAAATTTTCCAAACAATCAAACATGGAATGATGTGACGAAGCTTGGAAGAGCACCCTTCAGGAAGTAAAGGTTGCCACCAAGCTGCAAGCCTATCAACTATAGAAACTGAGGAGGGGAAGTGAATATTGAAAATCTCACTAAAGGTCTTCCACACTATAGTGGCCAACGCCCCATTGATGAAGAGGTGAGTTAACAACTTTGATTTTGGAGTGAAATTCTGTTTGCCATCGCAGTAGACACACTTAGAGTCCATGTTTATGCCCTTTATTTTTCCCTAATATTCTCATCCATTAGGATTGCCCCCTGCATTAGCTTCCACAAGTACACTGAAATTTTGAATGGGATATTTGAATCCCATATCCACTTGGCCTAAGGATTACACTACCCTCTCGTTCTACATACTTCCCAGCCTGATTTAACTGAGAAAAGGCTAGAATGGTCATAAGGCCAAAACTGTTGTTTCGGCTCAGATGAGGTGCAAAAACCACCTCTGATGATGTGCTGCACGACCTCCTTTGGGAGAAAGGCCACCATAGGTGAATCCTGGATGAGACCGTCTAAATTAACCACATCCTATACCATAGCCTGGAGAAATTCTGATGGGATATGGCTGGTCACTCTGTCAGCCAGTGAGCTTAGACCAAACCAGTTACAATCCTAGAAGCTGATCCGACCTTAACCCACCTTCCACTACAAGTTGTCGAGGAAAAGAGGGGCGAGCTTCATCAGGCGATTCCAGATGGGAGACACGTTAGAAGGCGGGGAGAAACCTGGAGTCACGAGTAGCAAAGGCCCATACTTGGATGTAATGAAATTAGCTTAAATACTACTATTGATACCGAAGATTGCCAACCAGGCCATCTTAAGTCGAAGAGCACTCATGACGTCCTTCAGCTTCCTTATACCGAGCCCCCCTCCTGTTTAGGCATCGAGATCTTGTTCCAATTCAACCAGTGATGTTTTTTTCTTACCTGCATGCTAACCTCATAAAAAATTGGCAAAACTAGCTTCCATTTTAACCAAAATTTGCGCTAGAATTAAGGAAACAACCATAGCGTGGATAGGGATACCATATTGAACATGGTTGATCAGGGTACCTCTGCCAGCCTAGGAAAGATGTCTGGCCTTCCAACCTTGAATTCTAGCCTCTATCCTATCGATCATCGGTTGAAAAACTGCACTCCTGACCCTACCTCTAATCAAAGGAACTCCTGGGTAATTGAACGTAGATGTTGCTCTAGGAATTCCAAGTATCCTCTCGATTTGACGCACCCTATCAGAAGGGAGTTTGGAGGAGAAATAGAAACAACTTTTCCCTTGATTAACTTTCTAACCTAAGGCTTCTTGATAATTGGCCAAGAAATCTGTAGTAGCTCTAATAGAGGCTTGGCCTCCGTTGAGGAAGAGGAATATGTCTTCAGCGTATAGGAGATGTGACACTTGTCTGCAACCCTACTTGAGCTTGAAGGGCTTACACGTGTCGTTGGTCACCAGGTCTAAGAATCCTCTGCTGAGAACTTCTACTGTAATAATGAAGAGGCTAGGGGAAAGAGGATCCCCTTGACATAATCCTCTGGAAGACTTGAAGAATCCTGCTCCCTCCCTGTATATGAGGACCATGAACCAGTTGTTATTCCAACATTTCTTTACCATTGATATCCAGGAGGAGCAAAAACCAAAACAAGCCAACACCTATTTGAGGAGACCCATTGATCCAATCTATCATATACGCCTTCAGTTAAGGGTCAAATATTACATATTGAACCCCATTTATTACTTAGTTTTATGAACATGATAATGCTTAATGTCCTATTTTAATCATGTTTGTATTGCAAGGTGAATTTAAGAGCTTGGATTGAAAAGGATGCTAAAAGAATGGATTTAACGCTCAAGAATCACCAAGCTAAAGGTTGGATCTTAGAAGATTAAAAATGAAGAATTCACATGCCAAAGATCTAAGAAAACCAAGTAAGGAATGAAGAGAATTGAAGACTTAAAGTGAAGAAAAGGAACCCAAAAAATCTCTCAGGGGGGAACTCCACTTTACATTTTCTGCAGGATATGGCATCGCTTCAAACACTAGGGCCGAGCTATGTGCTGTCCACGATGGCCTTGTTCACTTCCTTCAGCGTGGCTTGAAGAATATCATTGTTGAATCAGACTCACTTTTGGTGGTGCACTTCTTGTTGGGCATCTTTCAACCAGGATGGAAATGGAGGTATTGGCTTGATAGAATCCGGAGTCTTAGTTGTAACTGCCATGTAATGTTTATTCATGTTTGTAGAGAAGGCAATGGGCCGACAGATGGGATGGCCAATTTGGGCAGAAAAAATCAAGATTCGACCTTGTTTTCTTCCCTAGCCGACCTCCCTTAAGTGGTTAGGGGCCTCCTGTTCTTCGACAAAGTGGGATTAGGGGCGGCCAGGAAGAGATTTTGGAGGTAGCTCTCTTCCCACGGTTTCTGGTTGAAGGCTCGTCTTTGTGGACTCGGGTTGTCCTTCCTCCCCTGGAGGTGCTTGGGGGTCCTTTTTTGTTTGGACCCTTGAAATGTTTCCTTTTCCTTAGTTCCAGCTACTGTTCATGGCACATGATAGGTGTGGCCTGCCCCTTTTTATTAGGCCCCACCTGAAGAGATGTAAATCTTTTGTGATTAATGAAATCAAGGCAAATGACCTTTTAAAAAAAAAGGATCCCTAAAAATCTTTCTGCTTCGATTAGTCTAAGCCCTCCTTCGACCAGTCTAAGGCTCCTGCTTGACTAGTTGAAGAATCTTCGACTCGAACTTCAACAACAAAATCCTCTAATTTCCCATCATCCTCGACCAGTTGAAGGTTTTCCTCGACTTGTCTAAGGTTACGCAGACAGCACATGGACTGCGTAAATTTGAGGCAGTTTTTTAAAATTTTCCAACTCGGTGTGAAAGTTGGAATTGGAAAACTATAAATAGGAGTCCCTAGGATGTTTCTAGGCATCTTCTAGGGTTTGAGGAGTGGAGCAAAGTGTGGAGAAGCCATCGCCAAAATTTTTTTCTTCCTTTTCCTTAGTTGTTTTTATGTTTTTCTTAAGAGATTTAGTTCAATCATGTTTATGGTTGGCTAAACCTCTTAGCTAGGGCTAAGAGGTGAAGCTTGTAGCGTGATGGGATGTTTCTTTTACTTTGATTCATGCTGAACCTTCCTTGATTATATTTTGATTTTAAAGGAATACTTTCAGTTCTTAATGGTTTATTGTGACTCAAATTATAGTAGATCTACAATAGCTTTAAGTATCTTCTTTTCCTAATTTTAGGATTATGGGATTAGTAAATCCTATTGTTATCCATCGTCTCATGAGCATGGTTTGGTGATGGAATATCTTCCAATTATCACAATCCTCCTTAATTGAGAATTAAGTCAAGAAAATTTCAAATTGATCGTAATTATATATCTTCCAATTGGATAGGACTCTAATTCCAATCGTGTGACTTGAATCAAGTAAGAGGGCTCCCTGATCTCTATAAGTAGATCCTTGAAAACCGTAGTTACTACCTTTGAATTTGTTAGTTTTAATCACTTTAATCACAATTACTCTCTCAATTAATTCAAATTTAGATTCACATCTTCATCTAGTTCTAATTCTAGTTAAATTCAGAATACACACGAGATTAGTCCTTATGGATTCGACCTCAGTCTCACCGAGATTATTACTACATTGTAACCTTACACTTGGTGTTGTGAAAAAGTTTTTGGCGCCGTTGATAGGGACTAACGGTTGTGTTTTTCTGAGATTAACTAGTGTTAGAATTAAGCTAAGAATGGGATTTGTTTACTTTCTATTTTTAGGTTAGGATTTTTCTGATTTATTTTTAGAAACTTTCTAATTTTTGGTTTAGAACTTTCCTAATAAGTTTTTAGAAACTAGGTTGTTTTTTTTTTTAGAAACTTTTCTTTCTAGTTTTAGAAACTAACTAATCTTTCTAATTCTATTTTTAGAAACTTTCTTATTTCTTCTTAGAAACTAATTCACTTTCCGTTTTCTTTTATAGGATCCTAACATAAAACTTTCTAATTTGGTAACTTCTTTCTAATTCTATCTCTTTTTATTCTAGATTTCTATTTCCTTCTTTTTCTTTCTACGTTTAGGTTAGATTCTGAATTTGAGGGCTAAGAGTGTTTCATGCCCAAGTGGGTCCGTGACAACACTCGACGTCTTTTAAGTGAAGGAGGATTAATTGATGGGTTATTTATCCATTATAGGGTTAGAAACCACTTAAGTTCCTTAGAGTTAATTGAGGTTATGGTTGCAAATCAACCTGTAAATCAGCCGCAACTTCGACTTGCGGAAATCCAAGATAAGAATGAGGTGCACCATGCACCCCTGCATCGTACTTTATGAGATTACTTATGACCGGCGGGGGTGAGCACCCCTTCTTGTATGATTTTTCTAAGAAACACAGGAAACATGAATATCAAGCCTGGAGTGATCCAACTCCTTCCAAAGTTCCTTAGACTTGAATCTGAAAGTCCATACTTGCACTTGTAAGAGTTTGACAAGGTTATAGCCACTTTATACTTTCATAATGTATTTAAGGACACGGTCAAGCTAAAACTCTTTCCTTTCTCCTTAAAAGAGAAAGCTAAGATGTTGTTGCACTCACTACGTCTGCGATCTATTGGAAAATGGAATTACATGATGAAGGATTTCATAAAAAAAATTCTTTCCATACCATAAGACAAATACATTAGGAAGTCAAACATGAACTTTACCCAAAAGGAAGATGAAACATTCTTCCAATGTTGGAAGCCATTCAAGGATCTCATCAGTTCATGCCCACAACATGGTTTTGAAACGTGACGCATAATAACTTTCTTCCATGATGGGCTGACATCTTCTATGCACCAGTTTGTCAAGATAATGTGCAATAGGGAATTTATGAATAAGAATGTCGATGAGGTGTGAGATTACTTTGACAACTTGTTGAAACCATACAATCATGAGACATCACCCCAAAACCTAGCACCACATCTAAGCCTACTTAAGCAAGGGAGAGAGGTGGGATGTACTTGCTAAAAGATGATGATGATATAAATGCTAAAGTGGCTAGTCTCGCAAGGTAGGTCGAGCCCATGAAACTTAATAAGGATAAGGCTAAGTTGTTTGTGGTCTATGCTTGCAACATACATACAACTGAAAATTTTCAAATGATACCTACTTTTCAAGAGGCACTGAATGAGCAATCGAATGCTATAAACAAATACTAAAGACCTTTCAATGGACCCATCTCTAACACATACAATCCTAATTTGAGGAATGAATAAACTACTACTCCTCAAGGAATCCCTAACCAATTCTTGAATCAAGAGAAACCTCAAGAGGATCTGGTTTGGAAACATATTCAAAACCAAGAGCTTATCTCTCGGAGTATATTACAAACCCTTTAAGACCTTTCAAAGGACATACAAGGGCATGAGACAAAAAATTCAATTGGAGAAAAAAGGATTCTTCCAGCCCAACCTTTCCCCAATCTTAAACCGCAATACAAAATAAGCGATCCAAGCTCTTTAAATCAAATGGAGCAAGCTAAGTCTATCACCACTCTTGGGAGTGGGAAGATAATTGACAAATTTATTTTGGTAAGAGTTAAAAAGTCTAAGGACCCAAAAGTAGATAAAACTGATAGACCTAGTAACACTCCACAAGAGTTAGAACCAGAACTCCAAAGCAAGCCGATTACACCATTCTCCCAATGGTTGATTGCACCTAAATCTCTCTCTAACTCTCAGGACATTCTAGATGTATTAAAATAAGTGAAGGTCAATATTCCTTTATTGGATGCGGTTAAACAAATACCTTCATATGTCAAATTTCTGAAAGACTTGTATACAACTAAAAGATGGCAAAATATTCAAAAGAAAATCTTTTATACTTAAAAAAGTGAGTGTCATCCTAAAGTAAGATGTGCCAAAGAAATACAAAGATCCTAATAGCCCAATCATTGCTTGTGTAATTGAGAATTACCACATCGAGCATGCAGTTCTTGATTTAGGAGTAAGCGTAAATCTGATTCCTTAGTCTACAAACAACTAGGGTTGGTTGAATTGAAATCCACCTGAACCATATTATAACTGGCTGATTGCTCAATTCATGTACTAAGAGGGATAATTGAAGATGTGTTGGTCCAGGTTGACAAATTCTACTACCCTGTAGATTTTATCATCTTGGATACTCAACCTATCATGGACATGAGCACTTAAATTCCAGTCATTCTTGGTCGCCTATTCTTTGCCACATTAAATGCAATCATTAATTGTAAGAATAGAGTTATGAGTTTGTCTTTTGAAAATATGACATTGGAGTTGAATATCTTTTTCAATACTGGTAAACAGTTAAAGGATGATGACGATGCCCACTATGTTAACTTGATTGATTCTTTTGTAGAGGATAGAACTCCGATGACCTTGTCCTCTGACCCTTTAGATACGTGCTTATCCAACTCCCATGATTTTAAGGATGATATGATTAGGGAGATGAGGACTATGCTGGATATTGTGCTGGTACTTGAAGTTAACCGGTGAAGGCCACAATTTGAAGAATTGCCCCAAATTGATGTAATGCCTCTACCGTCTAACCTCAAAGTACCGAAGCTTGACCTAAAACCTTTGCCCTATGATTTGAAATATGTCTATTTAGGTCAAGATGAGACATACCCTGTGTTGATTTCATCCTAACTTGAGCGAAAACAAGAGAGTATGCTCATATCTACTCTCATTGAGCACAAGGGAGCCCTTGGATGGTCGATTGCGGACCTCAAGGGAACTGACGCTTTGATTTATACTCATCGTATTTATCTAGAAGATAATGCGAAGATGTCTCGGCAACCATAATATAGATTAAATCCAAACATGAAGGAAGTGGTTAAGGCTAAGGTTCTTAAGCTTTTGGATGTAAGCTGTATCATATACCTGATATCTGATAGTCAATGGGTGAGTCCAACTCAGGTGGTTCCTAAGAAGTCCGGAATCACCATCATAGTCAATGCCAACAATGAACTTGAGCCAACTAGAGTTATTATTGGTTAGAGAATGTGCATTGATTATAAGAAGTTAAATACCATCACGAGGAAGGACAACTTCCCTTTGCCCTTCATTGATTAAATCTTGGAAAGGCTAGCTGGTCACTCATACTATTATTCCTTGACGGGTATTCAGGCTACAACCAGATAGAGATAGCCCCCGAAGATCAAGAAAAGACGACATTCACATTTTTCTTTGACACTTTGCTTACCGAAGGATGCTATTCGGGCTAGGTAATGCGCTCACCACTTTTCAGCGATGCATGATGAATAATTTTTTTTGACATGGCAGGGCAATATTTAGAAGTCTTCATGGATGACTTCTCTGCCTTTGGTCTATCCTTTAGCGATTGTTTGGAGAATCTTAAATGTGTGTTGAAGCAATGTGAGGAAAAAAATTTGGTACTGAATTGGGAGAAGTGTCATTTTATAGTTCATAAGGCAATTATCCTTGGACACATCATCTTGTCTATGAAAATTGAGGCAGATAAGGCTAAGATTGATCTTATCGCTAACTTACCTCCACCTAAGAACATATAAGACGTGTGATCCTTCTTAGGACACACCAGTTTTTATAGGAGATTCATAAATGAATTTAATTACCTCTCTTGTCCTTTATGTAATCTACTTCAAAAGGATGCACCACACGAGTGGATTGAGCAATGCCAGGAAGTTTTTACTAAACTTAAGGACATGTTAACCACTACACCTATCATGTAGCCACCTGACTGAAGACTTTCTTATGAACTAATATGTGACATATCTGATTATGCTCTTGAGGCGGTTTTAGGCCAGAGAAAAGAAAAGAAACCCTACGTTATTCATTACACAAGTAGAACTCTATATCATACCCAAGTGAACTACTCTACTACAGAAAAGGAACTCTTAGTCATAGTGTTCGCTTTGGACAAATTTAAGTCCTACTTGATCGGATCCAAGATCAACATTTACACAAATCATGTGGCACTCAAGTGTATTTTTTCTAAGAATGATGCCAAGCCCTACCATATAAGATGGATCCTCCTATTCTAAGAATTTAATTTGAAAATAAAAGATAAAAAGGGGAGTAAAGAATGTAGTGGCTGATCATCTTTCCCGCCTTGATCTCTCTGATTCCCTTGAGACGACACATATAAATGACATGTTCCTTGATGAACAATTGTTCAAAGTCTTACATTCACATTGGTAGGTTTCATGCTGAAACATTGGACTACGCAAACTAAGAAAAAATTCTTCACTGAGGTACGCAAATTCTTCTGGGATAATTCATATTTTTTAAAATATTGCTCGGACCAAATCTTAAAGAGATGTGTGCCATACAATGAATACCAAAGTGTTATTTCCTTCTGTCATTCTCAGGCTCGTGACAGTCACTTTTTTGCCAAAAAGACTATACCCAAAATTTTACGTGCGGCTTTTACTGGCCCACTATGTTCAAGGACACTCATGAGTTTTGTGAAGCTTGTGTGCATTATAAGAAATTAGGAGCTTTGTTCCATCGAAACACGATGCCTTTGAACCCCATTTTGATCATTGAAGCATTTGATTTCTTGGGCATTGATTTCACGGGACCATTCCCCTAATCTTTCAAAAATTTATATATTTTGCCCGCCATATACTATGTCACTAAATAAGTCAAATCGATTCTGTTCCAGAATAATGACCATCAAACGGTCATTAAATTCTTTAAAGAGAACATCCTTTCCCGGTTCGGAATGACTTGAGTCATCATTAGTGATAGGGGCTCACATTTTTATGATAAGTCATTTGTGAACTTAATGAAGAAATATGACATCTCTCACAAGGTAAGCACTCCATACCATCCACAAACAAGTGTGTAAGTTAAGATTTCCATTAGAGAGATCAAACACATTTTGGAGAAAACAGTTAACCTTAATCAAAAGGATTGGTTAATCTGATTGACCAATACTTTATGGGCTTACCGTACTGTATTTAAAACCCCTATTGGAATGTCTTCCTTTAAACTTGTCTATGAGAAGGCTTGCCACTTACTTGTGGGGTTAAAAAATAGGGCTTACTGGGTAATTAAAAATCTGAACTTCAATTTAGATAATGCTGGCTCGCTCTACAAACTCTAATTAAATGAACTCGAATAAATCTAAAATGACGCACACGAGAATTTGAGAATTTATAAGGAAGAATGAAGGTGTTTCATGACCAACACATTTTTAGAAAATCATTCACACCAGGTTAGAAGGTCCTTTTTATACAATTCTCAGTTATATGATCTCTTTCTAAAAAAACTTCAATCTTGTTAGACCGGCCCTTTCACTGTTGCTTATGTCTATCCTCTTGGGGCCATCGAGATTCGGAATCTAAACAATGACAATAACTTTAAAGTGAATGGACATGGTTTAAAGCCATTTGTTGAAAATTTTGATTCAGAGGACATGTCCATACCTTTGAATGATCATGTTTACCAGGATTGACATCCAAGTTTGACAGAGGTGTAGTTAGGTTTACTACTTTCTGCTGTCTAGGATAGTTTGCGTCTGCTGTCTTAAGATAGTTTTCTTATCGTCTATTTGAGTCATTTCTACTAATCCATCTTCACTCTGAGATCATTGGAAAAGCCTCAAAATTTCTTCTTCAAGTATTATGTTTCTATCGCTTCCCTTTTTCTTTTCATTACTTCTTTTGCATTACATGCTTATTTCTTTTACATTGATGATAATGTAGATTTTTCGATTGGGAATGAGGGATTAGGTAACCTAATCAGTGTTTTCTCAAGCTTTCCTAGTTTTGAGCAAAAATTTTAAAAATTTTCAATGTTTCAAGTTGAAATCTGTTTGGTAAGCGATGAATTGTGTCCTAATAATGCTTTGAGTATGATAAGATAGAGATTGAATCTTGAATTACGGAAGTCTAGTCATCTAAGTAATTTATCACCTAAGTACTTGCGCTCAATTGATTAAGAGGAAGTTTGAATATCATGTTAAATCACAAAACACATTTAATTTATCTTCTGTAAGATATACTAGAAGTTTTGATTGTTAGTATGTAAATCATTGATAGATGGAGAGAATCAGGTCTAAAGAATTTTAACCACCTTAAAAGAAGAAAAGAACCAATTAAAAAAATAAGAGATCGACAGAGAGGTCATGAAAAAGAATGAAAAGAATGAAAAAGAATGCAAAAATAAAAAGAATGAATAAAAACTGACTGTCGATATAAAATTAAAAATGGAAAAAGAAGGAACGGGGGATAAGTTCAAAATCACTACTTGAGTTTCAAACTGATCTTGAAGTGATGAGCATAGCTAACATGATGAATTGATGGTATTTGTACGTGAAGTAAATTAACTTTCATTAAGCACATCAAAAAACTTAATATATAAATTATGCTTTGATTTAGTGGATAAAGAACTTATTTGATTGGTTGCTTATGTGATTGGGTTCTAGGTTTTTGAAATCTCACTTTCGTATCTTAATTCTAACCATTAATCCTTGAGTGCACAAAAGATTATTTTCTGAAAAGATTTCTGACATTAAGCATTGAGATTTATTTTTTACATACTTAGCTCCGGACTAACAAAATGCTAGTTGGGAATTGTGTTGAGGGTCAAATATTGTATATTGGACCCCATTTATTATTTAGTTTTATGAACATAATAATGCTTAATGTCTTATTTTAATCATGTTTGTGTTGCAAGGTGAATTTAAGAGCTTGCATTGAAAAGGATGCTAAAAGCATGGATTTAACGCTCAAGAATCACCAAGCTAAAGGTTGGATCTTAAAAGATCAAAAATAAAAAATTTACATGCCAAAGATCTAAGAAAATCAAGTGAGGAATAAAGAGAATTGAACACTTGAAGTGAAGAAAAGGGACCCTAAAAATCTGCCTGCTTCGACTAATCTAAGCCCTCCTTTAACTAGTTTAAGGCTCATGCTCGACTATTCAAAGAATCCTCAACGTGAACTTTAGCAAAAAAATCCTCTAATTTTCCTTCATCCTTGACTAGTCGAAGTTTTTCCTCGACTTGTATAAGGTTACGCAGACAGCACACGGACTGCGTAAATTTGAGGTGGTTTTTGAATTTTTCCAACTCGGTGCGAAAGTTGGAGTTATAAAACTATAAATAGGAGTCCCTAGGATGTTTCCTAAGCATCTTTTAGGATTTGAGGAATAAAGAAAAATCATGGAGAAGTTGTCACCAAGATTTTTTCTTCCTTTTCCTTAGTTATTTTTATGTTTTTCTTAAGAGATTTTAGTTTAATCATGTCCATGGTTGGCTAAACCTCTTAGCTAGGGGTGAGAGGTGAAGCTTATAGCATGATGGGATATTTCTTTTACTTTAATTCATGTTGAACCTTTTTTTATTCTAGTTTGATTTTAAAGGAATACTTTCAGTTCTTAATGGTTTATTGTGACTCAAATTACAGTAGATCTACAATAACTTTGAGTATCTTCTTTTCCTGATTTTGAGATTGTGGGATTGGTAAATCTTGTTGTTAGCCATCATCTCATGGGCATGGTCTGGTGATGGATCTCTTCCAATTATCACAATTCTCCTCCATTGAAAATTAGGTCAAGGAAAGTTCAGATTGATCTTAATTGTTTATCTTCTAATTGGATAGGATAGGACTCTAATTCAAATCGTGTGACTTGAATCAAGTAAGAGAGCTCCCTGATCTCTACAAGTGAATCCTTAGAAACACTAGTTACCACCTTTGAATTTATTAGTTTTAATCACTTTAGTCATAATTACACTCTTAATTAATTCAGATTTAGATTCACATCTTCTTCTAGTTCTAGTTCTAGTTACTTTCAGAATACACATGAGATTAGTCCCTATGGATTCGACCTCGGTCTCACGGAGATTATTACTACATGCGACCCTACACTTGGGGTTGTGAATACCTTCTCCATATCCAATTTAAGGATAATGTTCCCACCTCGAACCTTTCTATTGTCTTCTCTAAAAAGTTATTGGCCCAGTACGATGCTTTTGACTATCGAATGACCTCTAACAAAGGCTCCTTGCTCTAAAGAAATCATCTTTAGAAGGAGTGAGCCCAACTTTCTTGAGATGACTTTCACGAAGATTTTGTATACACAGTTGCATAGGCTAATAGGTTGGAAGTTTGTAAATTTTTTAAGGGTTGCCCTTTTTGGGATTAAACATATTAGGTTAGAGATGACTTTCGTGAAGATTTTGTATACACAGTTGCATAGGCTACAATTTCCTAGCTGTTAGAAAAGAAGCACTTGTTAATCCATTCGGCCTAGGAGCACCATCTATGGGGAGGCCCGAGACAGAAATATTGACCTCTTCAATTGATGGGAGGGCCATTAGTATTCTATTATTTGTCTCTGAAATGATTTGTGGGATAACTTCCATGGTTTTCCAAGCTGAGGCTGTGTAAGACCCGTATCTTGGTCCGTACCTTTCCGTACACTTCCGCAGTCTTACCGGTCGAATTTCGGCAACCTTCGACCCTTAATCGATATCGACGCGCGACCCTGATTCATGTGCCGACAAATCCGAGTCGACTCAACCCGAGACTAATACCATAGCGACCGCGCCGTCGTTGCGGTTCTGATCCCGCGACTCGCGCGCCAAGGCGATACCCTGGTCAAGAGATATGGGCCAACGTTCGGTGCGAGAAAATGTCGCGCGTTGCGAAACTCAAGGGAATCTCTACAATGTGTCACATCAATCACATCAATCCCATCAATCAATCACCCATCAATCCATCACATGTCAAGTACATATCACTTCCATCCCTTTTGCCAAGCAACCACAAAAGTCTCCCAAACCCATACCTCTCTTACACAAAAGCCACAAAGGTCAAAGATTTCTTACACAACCATCACTCACCCATCCATCCATCACTCTCTCTCTCTTCCTTTACAACTCTCTCTCTCTTTCTCTCTTTTCCATTTCAAAAATCCCAAAGCCAAAGAGTCCATACGTATGGAATTTCTCCAAATTTTTAAGCTCCAAGTGGCCCACCTTCCTACCCCAAAATCTCTCATCTCAACCCTCCATTCTTCATCTTAACCATGAAAGTTGAAGCTAAGGTGCCAAGGAACCTCTAGGAGCGAGAAGATCGGACGGTGGGTGCCTCTATAGGGTAGTTTTACTTGATTTTATGGTGGACCAAGTGAGGCCTACCAATCTATGGTGTGGATCTCACTTGGGACCCTTATTTGTGGCCGATGGACCACTTGGATCATCATGATTATAACATGATGGGGCCATTCTCCATGGACCCCATCATGATGTTTATTTCATTTAGAAAGGTCATCTAAACCGTCCATATCGGTGGGGAATGGATCTCCACCGTTGATTTATATTTTTGATGGTCCCATGTTCAACGGGATCCGCATATTATATGATTCATTACAAGGGAGGGCCCATAATGTCGGGGTCCCACCATCACAAGGCGTGTCCCACTCTCCATGTCTCTCTCTCTCTTTTATTTCTTTTTATTTTATTTTATTTTATTTTATTTTATGTTTATGCAATAGGATTGTGTGGCCCACTTGAATGGATCCCACCTTGATGCATTTATTTTATTCAAGTGGGGCCCACCTTAAATGTTAAACCCATGTCACCCATCATGTGGTGGCCCACTTCATCAGGGCCCACCATTTCAAAAAAAATGTGTATAATGAACCGTCCAGCGTCTGGGACGCTGGACGTTGTAAAGGAAAAAAAAAAGAAAAACGAAGAAAGAAAGGGAGCTTTTGGGTGGCTCTCTTGCATAGGCCCCACCCTGATGTTTATGTTCGATCCAAGCCGTCCATCCTCTTACCCACGGCATTGTAGCCGTTTGGTAGAAGTTTGGAGCTGATCCAATCACCTGGTGGGCCATAGCGTCAAATATTACGCCCTTACCATTCAATCTCTATTTTCTTATTTTATTTCTCTTCCAAGCATCAAAAAAATTCAAACTCTGGACTCATTTGGACGGCCTCGAGCTGCTGATTGCAATGGCCGGGATGGATTTTGGCGCAGCGGGCCCCACGTGCGAAAAACTCCAAAAAGTGGATTTTTCCTCTTTTTTTGAAATTCACATGGCAGAGGCCTTGCCTCTGCCTTTGTCACCAGGCAACGCCTGCACGCGTGTGCAGGCCTGGGTGTGGGCGGACGGACAGAGGTGGCCCACGGCTCTGCACGTGGGCCCCACAATAATGTTTATTTTGTCATCCAACTTGTTCATTAGGTGGGCCACCCCAGTGGCGGGCCCCCCTCCAAAAATGAAACAGATCCAAAGCTCAGGTGACCCACACCAAGTGAAATAGTGTGAATTGAATTTTTTCATTAAAATCCTTTTGGGGCCCACTGACATGTTGGATCAAGCTGAAATTTATGTTTTCCCTTACACCAGCTTAGGCAGAGCAGGAGCGCGCGAGCGCCTTACTTCGTGAGTTCAGACGGCTCGATCCCCCACGTTTCCAGGGCGAGCCAGATCCGACTGCAGCAGAGAGATGGCGCTCCGATGTGGAGAAGATCTTCGATACCATGTCATGCACGGCCGAGCAGCGTGTCCGGTTAGCAGTATTTCTCTTTCAGGGTGAGGCCGAGCATTGGTGGACCTCTGTTACCCGTGTTGCCGGATCCGATTATGTCTGGACATGGAAGGACTTTGTAGATCGATTCGAGGAGCAGTACTTCCCCGACCATATCCGTCGTCAGCGAGCTTTAGAGTTCGAGACTCTGGTGCAGGGAGATATGACTGTGGCGCAGTATGAGGCCCGTTTTGTGGCGCTATCTAGATTTGCACCATACATGGTTGATGACGAGGGGCGGAAGGCCAGCCACTTCGAGCACGGCTTGCGTTACGGCCTTCGAGGTCGTGTTATTGGCCATGAGCTCCCTACCTTTCAGGCTGTAGTGCGGAGAGCTCAGATTTACGAGACTGAGTGGGCCGATTCTCAGTCTGATCGCGGTCAGAGGGGAGACCGGAAGAAGCAGGCTTCTTCCAGTCCTTCTCAGCAGCGTCGACCACAGCAGCAGAGGCGCACAGGTCACCCAGCCTTCCGAGCACCATCAGCACCAGCAGCACCTCCACCACCACCACCACAGAGGCAGTTCACCGGCACTTGCTTTAGGTGCGGTGTGACGGGACACCGTTCATAGGAGTGTCCCAGCCCCCAGCAGCAGCAGAGAGGTCCACAGCAGCAGAGACCTCCACCGCAGTAGCAGAGAACCCCACAGCAGCAGCGACAGCAGCCTCCACCACCGAGGCCACCTCAGCAGCAGCATCAGCATCAGCACCAGCCTCAGAGGCCGCAGCAGCAGAGGCAGCAGTTTCGACCGCCTCAGCGACTCTAGCAGCAGCAGCAGCACGTTCAGAGGGGACAGGCACCTCCCCAGCCAGCTCAGGCTAGGTTTTATGCAGCTCAGCAGAACCCTCAGTCTTCTGGAGGAGTTGTTGAGTGTATACTTTCAGTTTTTACATGCATTGCACGAGTGTTGTTTGATTCTGGTGCATCGTATTCTTTTGTGGCCGGGAGCTTCTGTCGATCGGCTGGCTTACCGTTGGAGTCTGCTGATGAGAGCCTATCAATGTCGACTCCCTTAGGGAGGACTGCAGTGTTAAGATGATTTTGCTCGTCATGCCCCGTTCTGGTTGGGGATACCTTTCTGCCTGCCGATTTGTTCGTTTTACCGATGTTTGAGTTCGACGTTATCCTGGACATGGATTGGCTTGCTGAGTACTATGCTATATTGGACTGCGCTGCGAGGACCGTCACATTCTGTATACCCGGCGTGCCACAGTTTCAGTTCGTTGCAGAGGCCGGAGGAGAGCAGTTGTCTTGTTTGATGTCATGTGTAGTAGAGGAGCCTGTTGCCGCCTGCATCGACCATCTGCCCGTGGTTTGCGACTTTCCTGATGTGTTCCAGGAGATTCCGGGATTACCGCCTCGTCGACTCACCGAGTTCCAGATCGATCTCGTGCCCGGTACCGCGTCTATTTCGAAGGCCCCGTATCGTATGGCACCGTTGGAGTTATGGGAACTGCAGAAGCAGTTGGACAAGTTACATGAGTTGGGTTTTATCCGTCCAATCAGTTCACGGTGGGGAGTGCCGGTACTCTTCGTAAAGAAGAAGGATGGCTCGTTAAGGCTCTGCGTTGACTATCGCGAGCTCAACAAAGTCACGATCAAGAATAAGTACCCGCTCCCTAGGATTGATGATTTGTTCGACCAGCTGCAGGGTGCACAGTTCTTTTCGAAGATTGACCTGCGTTCCGGTTATCATCAGATTCGGGTCCGAGATGAGGACATTCCTAAGACGGTATTCAGGACGCGTTACGGTCATTTTGAGTTTCAAGTTATGTCCTTCGGACTGACCAATGCACCTGCAGTCTTCATGCAGCTGATGAACGAGGTTTTTCGCCCATATCTGGATCAGTTTGTGGTAGTCTTCATCGATGACATTCTGATCTATTCGAGGACCCGTGAGGAGCACCAGCAACGTTTAGAGATTACCTTGTAGACCCTCCGCGCACACCAGCTGTATGCGAAGCTGGAGAAGTGTGAGTTCTGGCAGGAGGAGGTGAAGTTCCTCGGTCATGTGGTGACGAGGGAGAGTGTCACAGTGGACCCCTCGAAGGTCGAGGCAGTGCGTCAGTGGGGCCAGCCCACGACTGCGACAGAGATCCGTAGTTTCCTTGGCTTGGCGGGCTACTACCGGCGTTTCATTGAGGATTTTTCTCGTATTGCAGCCCTGACCAGGTTGACTCGGAAGGGCATAGAGTTTATTTGGAGTGACGCCTATGAGCGAGCATTTATGGAGTTGAAGGACCGTCTAACGTCCGCTCCTGTCCTCACTCTTCCCTCTGGGAGTGACGGCTTTATTGTATTCACTGATGCCTCACATATCGGTTTGGGTGCTGTCCTAATGCAGCACGGGAGACCAGTGACCTTTGCGTCTCGTCAGCTCAAGGTCCATGAGCTGAACTATCCTACACATGATCTGGAGCTGGCTGCAGTTGTCTTCGCACTGAAGGTGTGGAGGCACTATCTTTATGGGGTCAGGTTCGAGCTCTTCTCTGATCACGAGCTTGAAGTACCTCTTCTCGCAGTCTGAGTTGAATATGAGACAGAGGCGTTAGATGGAGCTCTTGAAAGACTATGATTTTGATCTCCAGTACCACCCGGGCAAGGCTAACGTGGTGGCAGATGCCCTCAGCCGTCAGCCACGAGGCCTAGTGGCGCATATGATGATCCAGGAATGGCAGATGCTTAAGGATATTGCTGCGTATGACTTTGAGTTCAGCCTACAGTCTTCCATTGTACAGTTATCGAGCTTGTCGATTCAACCCTCTCTTGTCGCTAGGGTGACCGAGGCTCAGTAGGCTGATGAGTCGTTGCAGAGTTATATGGCTGAGGCGGCATCTGAGGGTCAGGCTGATTGGTAGATCGGTACAGACGGTGGACTTCGCTTCAGAGGCCGATTATGTGTCCCGGATATTTCAGAGTTGCGCAGAGATCTTATAACTGAGGCATATCGATCGCGATTTTCTATCCACTCGGGCTCGACGAAGATGTACCGTGACATGAGGCGACAGTATTTTTTGGCAAGGATGAAGCGCCAGATCTCCAGTTTTGTGGCCGAGTTTGACACGTGCCAGCGTGTTAAGGCCGATCATCAGAGACCTCCTAGTCTATTACAGTCGTTGAGCGTTCTGGTGTGGAAGTGGGAGCACGTGTCGACCGATTTCATTATGGGTTTACCGAGGACTCAGCGCGGTCATGACGTCGTCTGTGTTATCGTGGATCGTCTGACGAAGTCGGCACATTTTCTTGCGATGCGTGCGACTTGGTCTATGGACCGACTTGCGAGACTATTTATTGAGGAAATTGTGAGACTGCATGGCGTTCCAGTCTCGATCGTTTCTGACCGAGACTCGAGGTTCACGTCTCAGTTTTGGGGGAGCTTCCAGCGTGTGATGGGGACTGATTTGCAGCTCAGCACCGCGTACCATCCACAAACCGATGGTCAGACCGAGAGGGTCAATCAGATACTTGAGGATGTGCTTCGGGCCTGCGCGATTGATTTCGGGAGTAGCTGGGATGAGCATCTGCGATTAGCTGAGTTCGCGTACAATAACAGCTATCAGGCGACCATCGGCATGGCTCCTTTTAAGGCACTATATAGCAGACCATGCAAATCATCGAGTTGTAGGACCGAGGTTGGAGAGCGCCGTCTCCTAGGTCCCGAGCTGGTGCAAGAGACTTCAGAGGCTATTGACATCATCAAGCAGAGGATGCGCACAGCTCAGAGCCGACAGAAGAGTTCTGCTGATCGTCGGCATCGTCCCTTGGAGTTTGATGTAGTGGACCATGTGTATCTCAAGGTCTCGCCCATGAAGGGCGTAGTTCGATTTGGAGCGAAGGGCAAGCTTGTCCTGAGATTCATAGGACCTTTTGAGATCACTGGGCGCGTTGGCACCGTGGCCTATCGGCTTGCCTTGCTATCATAGTTGTCTGGCGTCCACGATGTTTTTCACGTCTCCATGTTGAGGAAGTGTGGGTCAGACATAGTTCCCGTTATTGATTGGCAGCCGTTGGAGGTTCGTGAGGATGCTTCTTACAATGAGCAGCCAGTCCGTATCCTTGATCGGAAGGAGCAGGTCCTCAGAACCAAGGTCATTCCGTTGGTGAAGGTGCAGTGGGGTCACCATTCTGTAGAGGAGGCTTCGTGGGAGTGTGAGGCTGAGATTCAAGAGCGTTATCCTCATCTCTTTGATGGTTGATCATGTGATGCATTTTGTATGCTATCTCCAAATCTATATGATGATGTTATGTCGCTTCTTTTTCATGAGTAATGCTTAGTTGTGATGCTTGCGTAAATTTTGAGGATGAAATTTTTATAAGGAGGGGAGAGCTGTAAGACCCGTATCTTGGTCCGTACCTTTTCGTACACTTCCGCGGTCTTACCGGTCGAATTCCGGCAACCTTCGACCCTTAATCGATATCGATGCGCGACCCTGATTCATGTGCCGACAAATCCGAGTTGACTCAACCCGAGACTAATACCATAACGACCGCGCCGTCGTTGCGGTTCTGATACCGCGACTCGCGCGCCAAGGCGATACCCTGGTCAAGAGATATGGGCCAACGTTCGGTGCGAGAAAACACCGCGCGTTGCGAAACCCAAGGGAATCTCTACGATGTGTCACATCAATCACATCAATCCCATCAATCAATCACCCATCAATCCATCACATGTCAAGTACACATCACTTCCATCCCTTTTCCCAAGCAACCACAAAAGTCTCCCAAACCCATACCTCTCTTACACAAAAGCCACAAAAGTCAAAGATTTCTTACACAACCATCACTCACCCATCCATCTATCACTCTCTCTCTCTCCCTTTACAACTCTCTCTCTTTCTCTCTTTTCCATTTCAAAAATCCCAAAGCCAAAGAGTCCATACGTATGGAATTTCTCCAAATTCCTAAGCTCCAAGTGGCCCACCTTCCTACCCCAAAATCTCCCATCTCAACCCTCCATTCTTCATCTTAACCATGGAAGTTGAAGCTAAGGTGCCAAGGAACCTCTAGGAGCGAGAAGATCGGACGGTGGGTGCCTCTATAGGGTAGTTTTACTTGATTTTATGGTGGACCAAGTGAGGCCCAACGATCCATGGTGTGGATCTCACTTGGGACCCTTATTTGTGGCTGATGGACCACTTGGATCATCATGATGGGGCCATTCTCCATGGACCCCATCATGATGTTTATTTCATTTAGAAAGGTCATCTAGACCGTCCATATCGGTGGGGAATGGATCTCCACCGTTGATTTACATTTTTGATGGTCCCATGTTCAACGGGATCCGCATATTGTACGATTCATTGCAAGGGAGGGCCCATAATGTCGGGGTCCCTCCATCACAAGGCGTGTCCCACTCTCCATGTCTCTCTCTCTCTCTCTTTTATTTCTTTTTATTTTATTTTATTTTATTTTGTGTTTATGCAATAGGATTGTGTGGCCCACTTGAATGGATCCCACCTTGATGTATTTATTTTATTCAAGTGGGGCCCACTTTAAATGTTAAACCCATGTCACCCATCATGTGGTGGCCCACTTCATCAGGGCCCACCATTTCAAAAAAATGTGTATCATGAACCGTCCAGCGTCTGGGACGCTGGACATTGTAAAGGAAAAAAAAAAGAAAAAGGAAGAAAGAAAGGGAGCTTTTGGGTGGCTCCCTTGCAGAGGCCCCACCCTGATGTTTATGTTCGATCCAAGCCGTCCATCCTCTTACCCACGGCATTGTAGCCGTTTGGTAGAAGTTTGGAGCTGATCCAATCACCTGGTGGGCCATAGCATCAAATATTGCGCCCTTACCATTCAATCTCTATTTTCTTATTTTATTTCTCTTTCAAGCATCAAAAAAATTCAAACTCTGGACTCATTTGGACGGCCTCGAGCCGCTGATCGCAATGGCCGGGACGGATTTTAGCACAGCGGGCCCTACGTGCGAAAAACTCCAAAAAGTGGATTTTTACTCTTTTTTTGAAATTCACATGGCAGAGGCCTTGCCTCTGCCTTTGTCACCAGGCAGCGCCTGCACGCGCGTGCAGGCCTGGGTGTGGGCGGACGGACAGAGGTGGCCCACGGCTCTGCACGTGGGCCCCACAATAATGTTTATTTTGTCATCCAACTTGTTCATTAGGTGGGCCACCCCAGTGGCGGGCGCCCCCCCCCCCCCCCCCCCCCCAAAAAAAAAAATGAAACAGATCCAAAGCTCAGGTGGCCCACACCAAGTGAAACAGTGTGAATTGAATTTTTCCATTAAAATCCTTTTGGGGCCCACTGACGTGTTGGATCAAGTTGAAATTTATGTTTTCCCTTCATCCAAGTCTAAGTGGCCTTATGAATGGGTTGGATTTCAAATAAATATTACGGTGGGCCACATTTGTGGGACCCACATGGATGTATGTGCCAAGTCCACCGTCCAACGGACGGTGGCACTCACTGCGGTGGCACCCCCCCTTGCTTGTGTGCCTTCACCGTCCAGCGGACGGTGGGGCCCTGTGTAATGTATGTGTTTTCATCCGCACTGTCCATTGGACAGTGGGACCCACCATGATGCATGTAATGCATCCAAACCGTCTATCCACTTAGTGAGATCATTTTAATGCATGAGTTATTAGATGGGTGGGCCACTCATATGGGTTTGGCCCATTTGGTTTGTAACAAGCCTATGGGCTAGGCCCATTTGAATTTCAAAAGGGCTATGGGCTAGGCCCATTTGGTTTATGAAATGCTTATGGGCTAGGCCCATTGGATCCACTTAAGGCCTAAGATCCTAGGCCCATTTGATGTGTTGCAAATCCATGGGACTAGGCCCATTTGATGTACTTCAAGGCCCATGTAATTGGACCTTTTTGTTGAAATTTTAAAAGCCCATGGAAGTAGACCATTTGATATATTGTAAGGCCCATGGGACTAAATCCATTTGATAAAAAAAGGTGGGATTAGGCCCACTCTGATATGCATGCAAGCTCATGGATTAGGCCCATTTGAATTGTTTAAGGCCTAAGGATTTAGGCCCATTCGACTCATATAAGGCCTCTGGGTTGAGGCCCATTGGATATACATTTGGGGGTCCAATTGGTGTGGCCCATTTGATACATACTAGACTCATGTGACTAGGTCCAATTGATGCAATCTAAGGCTCACAGGTTTTGACCCATTGCAATGCACATAAGACCCATTGATGTGGCCCATTTATGTGGCCCATCTGATGAATAAAAGGCCCATAGGATATGGCCCATTTGATATATATATGTAAGGTCCAAGGGGGACAACCTACGGTCCATTGCAATGTGTAAATCCATTACAGACTAAGTATTGATGTTTACAAAGATCGTGCCTTGGGAGCAATGTTGGTTTGACGTCCACATTGCGAGTGTAATGTTGGTTGGATGTCCACATTACGACTCTCCTTAGGGCTCATTACTGGGCCATACTTATCGTGTATAGGCCGTCTAGGTCCATCTGCATTGTGAGGTAGTTCATTTTATCATGTTTAGTACAGTTTCATGACTCATGATCATACGCATCATATGTCTGCTTGACGTGAGAATTGTCTGATCATAGCATTTGCCTTCGGACAGGTTGTTTATGGGCTCCTGGTTAGGCGGTGTTGCCCTACATGTGCGCACGGTATGTGCAGGATTGGTTGCATGACTGGATAGCGTGATTCGTACATTCCGCATTTGTGTGACATGGTTATTGTACGCCCTAGCGACATCAGGGTCGTAGCCTCCACAGACGCATCGTGGTTGGTAGGATTGGATACCAAAAAATCTTGTTCTACATGGGGTACTATAGATATCCCTGGGTGAAAGTCCCTAAACCCTTATGGTACCAAAAGGTTGCTCCAATGTCTAGACCGAGTGGGTAGATGAGCGTTGAGTGCCGACTACCAGACAGTTACGCTATCCACTGTGTCATGGTCGGTTGGAAGGGGGTGCGGCCTTACCCGCCCGAGTGTAGGGGGCAATGCTAGGCTGAGTTTGACCAGCTCGAGGAATGGGTCCGCTATCGACGAGTCGCGCCCGATATTGACAGACGGATAGTGAGGTCTCTTCCACTTACCTTATTACGCGCGATGTGGCGACAATCTGGTTTAGAGTGTACTAAACCCCGGTGATATTCCATATTGAGCCGTATTGATGTGTGGACATAGATGAGGACCTGTATGCTTGAGTTGCATTGTACATCGCATAGCCTTGGGGTGGCCGATACATTCATATCTGGCATTGTATAGCTTTGGTACGGCTCATGATATCATGGTTCCATTTGCATATTCCGCATCACTCTGACATTGTATGTACATATTACTACCTTGCGCACACACTTTCACCACCCTCTAAGCTTTCTGTAAGCTTATGCACAACCGCTGCGTGCAGGTGACGTTGGTTTGCAGCAGCGCTGAGACAGGAGCACGTCGCAGAGCATTTTGAAGTTTTTGTTCTTTACCATTGTATTTTCCTTTATGCTCATTGTACTTGTAAAGTTTTTGATCATAGTGAAAATGTAATGGAGTTCTTGGTTGTTGTTTGTGGGTTATGCCTTTGGTTATGCTTATTACGAATCAAACTGATATTTAAAATCCTCCTCGTAGCATCCCAGGATCGGAACCTAGTGAATGGGAGCTAGGATCCGAGAACGGGGTTCTACGGAGGCTGTCGGCGCCGGATTCGGCGATCGGGAATTTTGTGAGCCCGGTTTCCGAGTTTGGGGCGTGACAGAAGTGGGTATCAGAGCATAACTTCGGAATAACCGAGAACAACATTACATGTCTGCTATGAGTATGGAATGGCTAAGTCCCGAAGTTCGGATAACTTCGCGACCTTCCAATACAGACCGTTAACGTGCGTACCTTCGAGAGTTTTGAAGTTGATTGGCGCCTTCGCTCTTTCCTGTAGGACATGGCGCCTGGGAGAGTTACCCGATCGACTCGCGCACCACCACCTGAGGATTCTGCTTCACCATCGGAGGTTCCAGCTTTACCACCTGCATCTCCCGTTCCACCCTCAGAGATCCCTGCTTCCTTCCCTGAGGATGACATTCCTCCACCTGAGGTCGATGAGGAGCCGACCGTGACTGTGAGTGCCTCTCAGTTACAGCAGATGTTACAGGCTATAACAGTCGCACTACAGGGACAGGGCAGACGCCAGCCGTTACACCAGCTCAGGCAGAGCAAGAGCGCGCGAGTGCCTTACTTCGTGAGTTCAGACGGCTTGATCCCCCACGTTTCCAAGGCGAGCCAGATCCGACTGTAGCAGAGAGATGGCGCTCCGATGTGGAGAAGATCTTCGATACCATGTCATGCACGACCGAGCAGCGTGTCCGGTTAGCAGTATTTCTCTTTCAGGGTGTGGCCGAGCATTGGTGGACCTCTGTTACCCGTGTTGCCGGATCTGATTATGTCTGGACATGGAAGGACTTTGTACATCGATTAGAGGAGCAGTACTTCCCCAACCATATCCGTCGTCAGCGAGCTTTAGAATTCGAGACTCTGGTGTAGGGAGATATGACTGTGGCGCAGTATGCGGCCCGTTTTGTGGCGCTATCTAGATTTGCACCATACATGGTTGATGACGAGGGGCGAAAGGCCCGCCGCTTCGAGCACGGCTTGCATTACGGCCTTCGAGGTCGTGTTATTGGCCATGAGCTCCCTACCTTTCAGGCTGTAGTGCGGAGAGCTCAGATTTACGAGACTGAGTGGGCCGGTTCTCAGTCTGATCGCGGTCAGAGGGGAGACCGGAAGAGGCAGGCTTCTTCCAGTCCTTCCCAGCATCGTCGACCACAGCAGCAGAGGCGCACAGGTCGCCCAGCCTTCCGAGCACCATCAGCACCAGCAGCACCTCCACCACCACCTCAGAGGCAGTTCACCGGCACCACCACCTCAGGTGACGTTGGTTCGCAGCAGCGCTGAGACAGGAGCACGTTGCAGAGCATTTTGGAGTTTTTGTTCTTTACCATTGTTTTTTCCTTTATGCTCATTATACTTGTAAAGTTTTTGATCATAGTGGAAATGTAATGGAGTTCTTGGTTGTTGTTTGTGGGTTATGCCTTTAGTTATGCTTATTACGAATCAAACTGATATTTAAAATCCTCCTCGTAGCATCCCAGGATCGGAACCTGGCGAATGGGAGCTAGGATCCGAGAACGGGGTTCTACGGAGGCTGTCGGCGCCGGATTCGGCGATCGGAAATTTTGTGAGCCCGATTTCCGAGTTTGGGGCGTGACAGGCTGGCACGCGGATTGAAATAGATTGGAGAAGGAATTGATGGCTGCTTCCTTTATGCGAGATGGGTTAAACATGGATTCACCTGACTTCAGTTGGATCTCCCCAATCCCTGTCCTTCTTGATCTCTCTATGATAGATAGGTGGAAGAACTTTGTATTGCGATCCCCTTCCTTGAGCCAATTGTTACGCGCCTTTTACTTTCAAAAAACTCCTCAGCTAGTTCCATTTGAGCAACATGTTGCTTTAACATCACTTGATTGAAATCCACAAAATGAACTTAGGCTTGATTTTCTAGCTGATTGAGATTCTCTTCTGCTGCCTTAAGTTGTTAGAACACGTTCTCAAACACATTCCTGTTCCAATCTTTTAAATGGGCTTTCACTTTCTGGATCTTCAGCATTAGGTTGATCATAGGTTGATCAGATAGGTCTTATACCCAGGCCTCTTTGATCAATTGGCTATAGCCTTGGTGCAACACCCACATTCTCTGAAAGCGGAAAGGTTTCAGAAAACTGGTGGGGGCCCTGGGGAAGTTCAGCAAGAGGGGTGCGTGGTCGGAGTTGGAGCACAGTAAGTGTTTCACTTGAAAGAGAGGGAAGAAGTTTACCCAGTCCCCATTGCAAAGAACTCTATCAAGTTTGGCCCAAACTCGAGCGTTACCAGCTTGATTGTTGCACTAGGTGAACCTATTGCCTGAGAAGCCAGCGTCCAAAAGGCCAGCATTTTCCATGGCTTCTACGAATTTCGTTGAACTACCTACATCTTGATTCCTACTGCCCCTTCTCTCTGAAGGGGAAAGAACTGCATTGAAGTCTCCGCCGACTACCTAGGGGCCTGGCGAGCTTCTAGCCACCACGGAAAGATCATCCCATAATGCTCTCCGAAGAATCTTGGAGCAGTTAGCATATGCAATAGATAAATGGATCATCAGGGGTGAGCTTTGAAATTGAACTTTAAAAGAAATCATTTGGTTGGATTGATGAACAACAACTATAGATAAGTTATCGTTGTGAAAGAACCAGATTTTGCTTCTAACAGACACATTGGAGAAAGAGGAGTGGAAGCCTAGTTTTAAACCCACTTCCGCTCTTTTTTCTTCTTTTCGCATTTGTTCTAAGATGGAAAGACAACGTGGGCTGTGGTTTCAGATCATTCTACGGGCTGTCCTAAGGGTAGCCGTGTTTGCAACCTCTCGGGCGTTCCAAAGGAGAGCACTATCCATCAATAACATTCCCGGAGTTTACAACCCTTCTTTTCAGTTGTCTAAGTCTGTCATTCCATTCTTCCAGGGTCACCCCAAATGTATGTTTTGTTGATTTTTTACGCCCAGTTCTTTTCTTTCTTGATCTTCACGACTTCCATGGCTGAGGATGTTCATTCACCACATCAAAACAAACAATCTAATTATGTGCTGATTGGGAGTCTGATTCAGGTTCATTGATTTGGATATCACTGTCTTGGTCTTGTAGCCTCTGAAGTCTTTCTAAGGGGTCTGGTTCGGGAGGTTCTTCATCGCCATTACTGCTGTTTCTTGTTATGAGGAGGTGGTCACATTGGCTTGAAGAAACTTCTCCATATCTTCTCTTGGAAACATAAGGAGACAAGTCGACTGTAAGGTTCAGGGGAGAATCAGCTGTCCTGGACACTGAACCAATCTTGGAGCCTTGGGAGGGATTTTCCTCTGTCAACACTATGGAGGTAGGATGGAAGAATTCCTAGGGATCTCTCATTATTAATTGATCTTCTCTTCGTCTTCTGAATTGGAGAATTACCTGCTGATCTGGATTGAAAATGCTTCCATTTGCCTGTTGTCTTTATAAGATGAGTTGTGTTAACCAACTGAGAAACATTATGATCTGTTGTTGGAGGTAGGGATTTTCTGGGAGATGTTACTTGGTTTAACTGACTGTGAGTGACTGAGTTTCCTTTGTACCATCCTTCTTCTTCTTGTCTTTGTAGCAGAATCAGGCCCTCCAGTTACTTGCTCATTGGGGAGTCTTCAGTCCCAGTTCCAGTTTAGTCTTCCACTCCATTTGGCATGGAGGGGAAAATCTGACATGGGTAAGCTCTACCCGGGCCTGCAACATCCTTAGTTTGGACAACATCATATCGATCCTCCATTTTCCCAATACTAGGAGACATCCCGTTCATGATCAACGCACTTACCTATGCTTCCCATCTATAGGACATTTCAACCATACCACCCCATGTTGACATTGCGTTCTCTGCTGTAATTCCACAAGCATCTACAGAGCGGGTTGAAGTTACCATTATCTGATCCCTAAATGACACAATGTCGAAGGAATTGTAAGTATCGTGAAGACCCTCCACTTGCCTAGTGCTTTGGGATATTCTGTTTGTAGGCAAAGGAGACATATGGACTTCTTGTCTTACAATTCGGAGGTCTTGATCGAGCAGGTTGCTAGTATTTACATTTCGTCAAACATGTAATGAGTGGTCCAGACCAGCCATTCTCTGAACATCCTTAGATTCAATCTCCATAGACTACTTAACACTGGATCTTTGGTTGTGCGTGTCATCATTGGAAACATCTTTTACTATAGACGGAGCCCTCTTTGTTACACCATTTGTATCCCAATCTTCAACCGGACGTAACAGTTCCAGCTTTGTCATTATAATGTATTCTCTGTCAGTAACAAGAAGCTCAATTTTCCTGTTGATATCATATTCAGGATTCCTCCTGATTTTAACCTTGACACACATCTGAAAATGCCAAACATTGAGCTTGTGTCGATCTGCAACACGTTCCCAAAAGCGTTTTGTTCACACCCCAAGTATAGGGTTGCGATGTAGTAATAATCTCGGTAAGACCGAGGTCGAATCCACAGAGACTGAACCTTGAACGTAATCTGAAAGTAACCAGAACTAGAACTAGAACTAGAAGAAGATGAAATATAAATCAAGTGAATATGAGGGAATAATGGTGAATTAGTAAACTAAAACTTGTAGAATTCGAAGGTGGGAAACTAGGGATTTAGAGTATCCACTTATAGAAATCAGAGAGATCTACGCTTAATTCATGAACTCAACTGGACTTCGAGTCCCATCTTCATCCAGTTGAAATATCTATCACTAAAGCTCAATTTGAACTTCCTTCGATCTAGTTTTTAAAGGGATGAAAGTTATAAGAATTAGAGACGATTCCATCACAAAATCATACTCATGAGACAAAGTAAACAACGAAATTAAACTAATCCACAACAAATCAGGAAGATGTACGAATGTTAGGAAGGATTCCATCAACCAACCATGTCCAAGGGGCAATGGTGAACAACAAGGCTTCCTAACTTCACAATCAAATAATGAAAAGGAAAACTCAAAGCTATTACAGATCTATTATAATTTCAGTCACAACAAACCATTAAAAACTGAAAGTATACTTATTAATCAAACTATAATCAATATTAATTCAGTCTAGCATGAATCAAAGCCATAGAATCAGTCCCATCACACCACAAGATTCACCTCTGAGCCCTAGCTAAGAGATTTTAGCCTAACATGATTAGACTAGACTCTCAAAAATAATAATAAGAAAAACTAGTAAAATAAACAAATAAAAAACTCTAAAACAAGACTCTCTCTCTCTCTCTCTCTCTCTCTCTCACTGATGTCTCAACCGTAGCTTAGATGATTCTCCTCTCTTTCATTGATCTTTCTATTATAAGCTGATGGAGGCGGTGGAGAGGTCGGTGTGAATCTTCGCTCGACAGGCGGTGAGAAGAGTCGGTCAGTGGAGTGTGTATGTAACAAGAGAGTTGCGCAGGTCCTGTTTACGCAACCAGATTTGACGGTGTTTGTTGTCCACTAGATTACTTCCAATCCAATCTGTCAGCATGGGGATAAAAGAAATCCCCTTCCCTATCATATGAATGGTCTGGATCAAGCAATTGGTCAACTCTGGTGGGCCACAATGTTCCAGAATGTTCGGAACTCGTTGACGCGCGCTCCCTGCGTAAAGAAGGTTGCGGTGAATGCTGTGAGGCCCATATTTCTTAATGTTGTGAGAAATCCGCGTAGTACATTAGCTTCCTCACGAAGTGTTGACCCTCCGAAAGAAGTTTTTAATTCGAGTTTGATGTGGCCCATTGAATCAGATCCTTTGCGATGGTCTGTACGCAGCGAACTTTCTAAGATGACACTCTGTCAGTTTCCGATGAGAATCAGTCGGTTTTGGTCAGCGGTCCACCCTGCTTCGATTGAATGGCTCTGATTTCTCGTATGGATCAATCTTGATGCCCCCCTACAAGATCACGTGGCCCTCTGTTCATTCGTTGTAGCAGAACACAAAAATTGCCATTTTTTGAATGAGATTGGGACAAAGTTAGTTTGACCTGATCTGAGTTACAGTGCATAGCTGGTGTGTGTACACTTGTGCACTTGCACGCACTTCAGCGAAGTCCCCTGGGGTTCGTGTGAGAAATCCACTTCGTCCAATCCTTTTCTCATCTCATTTAAGTGGTTGAGACTTGAATTGAAGCATATCCAAGTATCAGGTGGGCCCTAAATTGATGATTTATGGGCTGACCTGACTATTGGGCTACTTCCACAAGGATCCAGGGGTTGAAATTTGACGTGAACAATTAATTTGTGGTCCTCAAGACATGTATGAAGTTTCAAGCCAAACAAATGGTGGCAAACCTGCGATCTTACATTCTGGACGATTTTCAAGCCCGTTTAACGTGAGTGGCTTGATTTCCTCAGATTTCTGGTATGTAATTTCTTTGATCTCGGTCCCCTGTGGTCCATCCCTTACCTTTGTGATTTGAGTGCATTAAATCCATACTTTTTGTACCCTTTTCTAGTTCAAGCTCCTAAAGTCACCTTGCATCATAAACACGATTAAATTAGGGTGTTAAACGGTATCATACTCGTAAAATCAGGTGATAACTAGGGTCTAATATTCAATATTTGACCCTCAACACGTTCCCTATGTCAAAAATGATTAACTCTATCCATGCATGGGCTGGGATACCATATAAGTGGATCCAGCTTCCTTTCTCCAATCGAGTTGAAGTTTTGAGACTAAGGGACCAGTCTCGCAAGTCCCATTGATTTTAAAATGGAGGAGTAAGCTAAGAAGTCCGACAATTCAGCTTTTAATTTTAAAACTATCAAGAAATGGATGCAGGACAGGCGGGTAATGTCGATCATGGATGATGCAAATCTTGAGTTTCTGAGACCATCTATTAGACGAAGATTGAGACTGATTTGGAAGATGCTGCTTTGATCTGCCCCAAATCAAGTTCTCTATGGTTTTCTTTCCACTGACTTGGAGTCTACCACCTCCTTGGTTGTCTGAAGATCCAGTTGAGGTGTATTTTCCCATCTTCTATGGTTTGGTTGATGTGGTACTGATACATTTCTTTCCACAGTCGCAATATGGGTTAGGGGTTCCGAAACTTTAGCAATGGGGATCGAAGATTTAGGGTTTGCATCTTTCACTGAGACAACTCTCCTATCGATTCTATGGTCGTCCAGTACCCCCTTCATTGCCCTGGCGTCATCTTCATACCAAAAGTGCACGAATGCGAAGCCTCTGGGTTGGATTGTTAAAGGAAATTTGAGGATATATACCTCTGCAACCCTTTCATACCTCTAAAAAATCTTAATAAAGTCTTCTTAAGAGCAATCGAACGGTAGATTATCAATGAATAGTGTGAATCTGCCTCTCCAACCCAGCTGTTTGCTATCTTCTTTTGAGAGCCTGTGATCTCTGCTATCTCATGGTGAGAGTCTACGATCTCATGAGGGGGCTCTCTCCCTAGGGCGACCCCTCATTCAAGCTAGCCTCTTGCTCTCTCTCTCTCTCTAACTTGCTAACCAAACTCTCTACACATGACAATCTATTCACCACCTATGAATATGCTTAACCGACGATTAAAACTATAATATGAGAAATTGACACATATGAATAAGTCACTTGAATCTAATAGAATACATGTTCTGCCTGTTAATCACTTTAAAAATTCACTTGTGATCATTCGTTTATAAAACTGACCATACACCTACTTACATACATGATTAGAGTATTAACCATCAAGTTTTTCTATTTTTAACAAGTCATCTGACCATCCATTATGTTGGTTGATATACGTACGTTCCCTTAGTTAATTTGATGAATAATTCTTTATTCATAATGATTTAGACATAAGTTCTTTTGTAAGAATTACTTAGAAACGTATCTATAATCATGTAGAACCATTATATTTGTCAAAACTCTCATATCAACAATAATTATGAAAATGTCATTAACTTAGACCTTTAAATTTTAGATCACATGGTTCCCACGATCCGTTTGATGTAAATTTTTATACTATACCTATGTATCATAAATTAACCATATACATCAAATTTTAGCCCTTAGATCATTATAAAAGTGACCCAGTTGACAAATTAACCTCTTTACCATTAATTTTAGTGTCCATCGAGTGAAGAAACCTCGTGGGTAGCTATAGTAGGATATTTCCCTTCATATGAACGACTTGGATTGCCCATAATATGGACCAAGTATAAAATATGAAGACCCCACTCTGGTAAGCTTATTCTTAGGAGCGAAGTTATCCTTTTGAGACCTACCAATTCCTTATAAATCTAGATCTTCTGATTTAACCACTTCCTATTGTCCATCGAAACTCAAATTTGGATTACACTTTAGTCTTATATGACTACAAGGTTATACAAAATTTTGACCTGATCTATGATTCTACACCGTTGAATGTTGAAGGCAGTTCCTTCCTTTTGGTGGGAAAGGTGAAATTTTAGATTTAGGCATTTTTCATCATTGATCAACCTCCAAATTTTGTCCAACTATTTTCCTATCTTGACTTCACATTTTTTTCAAAATTGGACCTTGATTATTAAGTGTGAATCGTTAATTAAGATCAAGTTCATTTTGGCACCCATTAGGAGAATTTTCAAAATAAGTCAATTTAAATTTTGGATCACTAAGAAAATCATATACCCATCCTCTATTTAACAACCCCGATACAATAGTAGAATTAGATTTAAAGAAAGATTCTCAGAAAAGGTCAAATTAGAGAAACCTAATCCAAATGGGATGTGAAACATACCCCTCTTACACGCCCACTCTTTATAAAAATGGGTGTGCGTCCCTTCTCGACCCACACGTCCAACTTTCCCAATGCCCGAGAGAGAGAGAGAGAGAGAGAGAGAGAGAGAGAGAGAGAGAGAGAGAGAGAGATCCTCTTCCTTCTCCACACGGATGGTGTAGTTCATGTAAAAGCTTTCCTACATCAAGATCTACATAGGGTTTAGATATAAGGCTAAGGTGAGGGATTCCTTTAAGCTTAAATTAATTTGAGTTGAAATGATTTATCTTGGTTTTACATAATTTCATATTACTGTGAATTCTCTATGTAATTGATTGATTTACCATTATCAATTATTTATCCTTTGGAAATTGTGGTTAAGATATTATTTTAGTTATGCGTGATCTTTACGAATTTATGTGAAGTGATGGATACAAGGTTTATCCTTTGCCAAATTTGAGAGTGATGTGTGCTTTAACTCTATATTGAGTTGGCCTTTTGTTCTTCTCCCTTTATTTTGTTGAGTTAGCATATTTGCTACTCGTCTCATTTATTGAGATAGCTTAATGCTACTTTTTTTCTTTATTAGGTTAGCTTTGTACTACCTTCCTTTATAGCTTGGGCATGTGTCTAGGAATTTCAAAACTCTCATGATTCAATTTATTTCTCCTTTGATGCAAGTGATGTATTAGAGGTCTTACAACTAGTGATTCAAATATTTTATAAAGGACCTAATGCGCTCTGGGTAGTGACCTTCTTGGTCGACATATAATTTTATAGATTTTGATTAGTGGTGCACAAATCGATGTAAGTAATTCACAATGTATGTTAAATCACTTTCAAGATTGGATGTTGCAAATAGTCACTCCATGAACAATCGTGTTATGTAATTCACATGATTCATGTGTTGTGTCGCCTCGATGTGTTCACTTAAATTCACGGTAGTGTTTGACATGCCGACGAATTTTTGTACTGTGAGAGTGCAGGGCTAGTTGGGTTTTTTATGAATTATATTCTACATTGTGATAATCACTACGTATGATGGACCGCATACACTTTATTAGGCATGCATTCATATATATAGTGGTTGTGCATACTAATACCGCTCGTAGTAGTGGAGTATGAGACGTATCAGAAGCCTTACGTTACTT
The DNA here is from genome assembly GCA_037074715.1 of Magnolia kwangsiensis. Classification (NCBI taxonomy): domain Eukaryota; kingdom Viridiplantae; phylum Streptophyta; class Magnoliopsida; order Magnoliales; family Magnoliaceae; genus Magnolia; species Magnolia kwangsiensis. The sequence continues at coordinate 20,905,457 of CM073582.1, forward strand.
TTATGAATCTTTTTAATTATTATTAATCTTAAAGAATAACTATCAATATGAGTAGGGCTTGACCTTCTCTAACCGTATAGATGATGTAGATGATGTGTAGATTGAAGATATGGATGACAATCCTCATACGGAAGATTATTCTGAATAAATAAAGCACTACCAAAAAAAAAAATGATCAAAGGCTACGGACTATACTAGTTTTTAGACACGGACATAGACTACAGCTAATTTGCTACGGCTTAAAACCATAGCTAAAAGATCCACAAATCGTAGCTAAAAGGTAACCTTTCTAGAACATTCAATTAGCCTAGATAGCCCCATAAGAGACTTTACGAGGCCCATTAAAATGTGCGTGCACCATCTAATACGTCTATCCATTTTGAAAGAGAATGTTAGGGCAAGAGTCCAAAAAATGTAGTAGATCGAATGCTCAAGTGGACCACATGGCAGGGAACAGTGGAGATTAATACCTACCATTGATTTATGGTGTGGTTCAATTGAACCATTAATTTTCCTAGATGTTGGGGCCATTTTCCCTATAAAAAAATTACAAAATTAATGAATGGAGTGGATATATCAAACGCATCACGATGGACCCCATAAGGCCCTCAACAAGACCGCCCATCCAGCACCTTCAGACGTGCGAACGCGAAGGGGGCTACGAAGGATGGTGCAATGGCTACGATCCGGGGATTTTTAGCTACGGCGGAATCCGCACTGCCTTTTTCTTTTACCCCTCCCATGAAACATTTTATTTCCCTCCACTCCTTATAAAAAAAAAAACCCATTCCCTCTCTCTCTCTCTCTCTCTCTCTCTCTCTCGATCTCCCGCTTCCCTCCCACGTCCCTCTCTCTTTGTCTCACGATCTCCCGCGCCCCTTTTTCTAATCTCTCTCTCTCTCTCTCTCTCTCTCTCTCATTTTCTTCTCATTTATAGTGATCTAATCAGATCTGATATTCTTTCTTCCATCTCTTTCTTTCCTTTTGTTTGATCTGATCATCTCTATATTTTGCTTTTTTCAGCTTTGGATTATAGGTGAAAATGGGGCTCACGTTTATGAAGCTGTTCAGCCGTCTGTTAGCAAAGAAGGAGATGAGGATTTTGATGGTCGGTCTTGATGCCACCGTTAAAACAACCATCCTTTACAAGCTTAAGCTTGGAGAGATCGTCACCACCATCCCCACTATTGGTATCAGATCTCACCCTTGTCTCTCTCAATCTTGGATACTGGATGGTTTTTGTTTTCTTTTTTAACACAGATTGTGTAATTCTGCATGTTTTTTTTGTGATTGATTGATGTCTGATCCGGTTTTCATGCTTTTGAACTCAATTAGATCCTTTCTCTACCTGTAGAATCGGAACTAGGTTGTTAAAGCATGTATGTTTCTAGATCTGTTCATTTGTTTGTATAGTTAGGTTTCCTAGCTTAATTCTATTGGAACTTGTATGCATGCCATAGATCTGTACATTGTATTGTTGAAATCTGAAGATGTGCTTGTGGAGAATGAGAGATCCATACCTGTTGGCTTTAGCTGGGGCTCTGTGTTCATGGCTCCATAAGTGAGAGGTTGGGCTCAGACTTATGCTGGTTAGCCATTGTTTGCATGGTTTTAAGACTTGCACCAACTCATTTGGTCTTGAGATGAGTTGTACTGGAGTTGGGGTGACTGAGCTGAGTCACCACCATGTTTCTCAAAATAGAAGGAAAAATAAAGAAATATATAGAATTAAAAAAATGGCACCTGGGGTAGTTTTATGATAAAATCTAGTTAATGTGTGACCTTGAAATGCACTAAATATCAATTGGCTGTGTGAAATGTGGATAGGGATCTGATTGATTTCTTTGGTAATAGATCCACACCATTTAGGAAAACATGTTTCTTGATGGTAGTTGTAACCTACATATGTGAAATAGTTCATCTTGACCATGGTAGCGGGAAACACCCTAGGGCCATCTGAAATGCATTTCAGAAAAGGCAGATTTGCATTTCAAATGTTCTATCAAAATTGAAATGCATTCCCTTAGGGAACGTTTGTGAAAAGAAATTTTGAAAAAGTAATAATTTTGCACTTCAAAATTTCCTTGAAACACTTGTGATGCATTTGTAAAACATAAGATAAACTCATTTCAGACTTCCTTTTCTTTTCGTTTCTTTTTTTTTTTTTCCTTTATCGGCAACATAAGCAAACCTCTTGTGAAACATTTCTCAAGAGTAAGTAAATCCAACTGTTACAATGCTACGAAGGCTATTTCTTGACCCAAACCCAAAGACCCAACCTGAGTTTGGGTCAGGTTGTCAAGTTCCTCGGGCTGGAAAATGCCAACCTGATTTGAATTTTGGTTGGGTTCAGGTTGTGCAAATTTGGGTTAGGCTAGGTAGGGTTGGGAATGATCACATGTATTTGGGTTGGGTAGGGTTGTGTCAAGCATATAGAGGATTCTGGTTGGGCACCTTGGGTTGGAATTCAGGTTGGGTCAAGCATAGAGGATTCCAGTTGGTCACCTTGGGTTGAAAGTGCTTGAATATTGATTTTCTGTATGATGAAAATTGTTTGAGCAATATTTGTTGGTCCAGTTTATGATGGCGAATGGTACTCTAGTTCGGGTTCTTATTCATAAGGGAAAGGTAACCCCATTTCTGTTTGTTAAACTTCAATGTGTTGATGATCTGTTCTGCTATCACTTCAGCTTTCAGCAGTTCTTACGCCGACACTTGTTGTTCGTTGCAACAGGTTCACAAGGTTCTAGCAACAGACATGGAGGCCCTCAAATCTCCATTGATGGGCTTATTTGAAAAGCGTTGTGCTCATAAGTTCTTCATCTATGTCCAAAATTATGTAGAAAATGATCCCAAGACACATGAAGGGCTGGACCTTACAAGAGTGACGACTAGAGAACTTGTTGCGTATGTTCCTGATCTTTCACTTACATATACAAAATTATTTCATATTGAGAATACTTTGTTATAATAATGGAAGTATCTACTATTAAGTTTTGATTTATGTGCCTTGAATTGAACAACTCACATTCTTACATGGATTTTTTAAGTTCAGACCAGTCTATATGATTTTGTCATGAGGCCGATCCACTACAAAGCATTGTAGGTTAAACTTAACCTACTATGCAATGTGTGGAGCCCCATTGTGATGTGTGCATGACATCCATCAGTGCATCATGTGTGCCCCTTCATGTTCTCCTTGGCTCTCAAAAATAGGCTGATCCAAAAGTCAAGTGGACCATATATACCGTGTAAAATCATGCTCAAAACATAAAAAAATCACACGGTGTGGCCCACCTTAGCTTTGGAATGGCCTGCTGTTTGGGGTGTCCATTCATCTCATTAGTGCATCCTCTGAAATATACAAAAACCTATGGATCCCACATGCAAGGTGGAATTGGATTCAAAAGGCTGTAAGCTCAGCTTGACTTCATGATTTAAGATTTAAGTTAGATAATTAGAAAATGTTTGGGGTAACATGTGTAGTATCCTGGTTGAAGGCATTGCTCTCCCCACTAGAGGTGGGGGTTTTTTTTTTCCATTTTTTGAAGTTGTTATATTTTTTGAGTTTATTTTTGCTTGCAGGCTGGTAAGGACATTCATGCTATTGAGAGAAATTCAGGCAGAATGTCAGGAAGAAACACACTATTATTCTTGTGGCGTATGGTGAGTCGTATCCTTTCCTTACATTTTCTGAAGCTGTTATAGCTTTTGAGTTTACTACAACTAGATAGTTTTTAATTGGTGATAGCCACTTTCCCTTGAGATCAAGCAAGAGCTGGGTGGAAGCATAACTCTTAGGTTGTTGAAATCATTGACTGGTATGAGACAGAGTGCATTCTAGAGAGCTCAAGAGACAATAAGCTTGCATTTATATAGGACCCAAAAATGGACAAAACCTGCACTAGGACAATAATGGTAAGATTTCCTTATAATTATCATCATTTGCTAATTGTAAAATTTCCCCCTTTTTCTGGGATTTATCTCTCTGCTGAACTGTAACTGCATTTTAGAGATGTGTTAAGATCACTAAAAGTTTTAGGATTTCAGCTCAGCAATTGAGCTCAGCGATTTAAGATCCTACCCTTACTGGTACTCTGTTTTTGAAAATTCTGTCTGATTTTTTATGGATATAGCTCGAGATGAGCTTGTTAAAAGGCCTGATGATATATCTGTAGAGAAACTGCAGGTTAGGTTCAATTTCACCTTTGCGAATAGTGGCTTGATGTCTTCCTATTCTATTCTCTCTTTTTAAAGATTCTTTAAGAGCTGGGGAGCAGCTTCAGATCCATTTTAATGTATGATGTTGTGTAAGAGTACAGTCTCTTCTAGACCTTGATTTACGGACCACAGCTGCAGCAGCAGATCCTTGTCACGAGGAACTGACATGTTGTGTGGTAAGTGACTCCTTTTATCAGCTTGCATTAATATAGAGTTAGTGGGAATTGAATGAGTGTTACCTGCAGACACATGTTGCAAATGCTGATTGAAACAATCAATGCAAGCCATTGTGGCTTGTGTTTGACATTAGGTTCATCAATCAAGCAACCCCCCTTTGTATGAGTCATAACTGAAAAGTTTGGGTGGCCCACTCATCATGTAGGCCACCCTTGTACAAAGAGACAGGAAATTAAAATGGTATAACCAAATGTTCACATTCACTGTACATGTTTGTCCACCTAATGAATGGTCTGACATGTCTTCTGGGCTAGGACATGTTCATCATGTGGACAGTACTGAGATGAACGGGCCTGGTTAGCACAGACGGATACCGCATTGTTACTTGTGGAGCACTAGTGATTGGTGCTCACAGATGATTTGCAAGTATGATTTCTCAAACCTAATATTTCTTTCCTCCCATTACACACACAGGAAAGATCTTCTTTGCTTAATAGATTGGGGACTCTCAGTGATCTGGAATATGGGATGAAAAATTTACTTTCTACTCCTGAAGTTCAGAAGCTTGTTTCTGATGGTAATGATTAGACAGAGCCAGTAAGTGTCACTGGCCTAGAAACGTTCTCTCTGAGTTACAAGGTGTGTCATGTTCTTGTATTCCTTTATCATTTTGAGTCATAGTATCCTCTGGGGATATTCTCTAGTAATTAAATTTTGGTACAAGAACAGGTGCAATGGTCGTTGTCCCTTGTGATTTCCAGAAAAGCCTTGACAAAGTATCAATTGATTTTTTGATTCCTGTTTCATTGTAAACATGTCAACCACAAACTTTGTGGAGCATGGCAAGTCCATCAAGTATGTGTATGTTTCTTTCATGTAGACATGTTTAGGTGGCAAGGAGTGTTAGATGCAGCCGTGCATCTGTAAGTGCCAAACACAAGTTCCCTAAGAGAAATGCATTTGTAAGATCCAGGATATTCATCAGGCAGGCCCCATGGCGAATGTGCTTAATTAGCCCAAAAATATTTTTGCTCCACTTATCAGGTGGGCCACACATTTATGCTGAATGTGGACAATTTGCATGTGTTTAGCCTGCAAGTTAGCTTGCTTAGTTTTTAGACTAGGGTATAATCACCATCATGCGTTCCAGTTTCCCCCCATTCTGGTTCCCCCTTCCCCCCATAGGTTGCGGCCTTCACCTGGCTTGTTGGTAGGAAAAGGGTGCTCACTACCAACAATTTGCGCAAGAGGGCTATGATTATCCCAAATATCTACTTGATGTGTATGGAAGATGCGGAATTGGTGGACCACCAATTCATCCATTGTCCTTTCACTTGGAGAGTGTGGGCTGCTCGTCTTGACTCTTTCAAATTTCCTGAGATGTTCCTGTATCCACTTGGCACGAAGGTGGTCCTAGGAAGGAAGGAAATTCTAGGTGGCAGGTGGCTTTACTAGTTGGTCTTTGGTCTCTTTGGGAAGAGAGAAATAACCATTGCTTTCGTAATTGCAGCAGCCCCCTCTTGAAAGTCCTTAGGAAGGTTTTTATATGTATCAGGAAGTGGATGTTCTGAGTTTTGGCTAGTGTTTTTTGCTGGCTATGGCTAGCTGTTGTATTCTTTTGTCTGTTGGTTCTTTTAATAAGTATTTTTTCTTCTCAAAAAACAAAACCAAAGAAAAAAGAAAAAGAAAGAAAGAAAAGAAAAGAAAAAAGCCCCCCCTTGATGAATTGTCGGATCTTGTGCATATGCTACTCTTGCATGTGCAGGCGCTTCTGTTTGTCACTCGCAGAGGGTCATTTGCACTCTGCAAGTACTAATTTCTCTTGGGTGGGTTTTGATTTCTTTCTAAATTACTAATATATTTATAGGGGGTTCGTGCTTTTAACAAATTGGGAACAACCATCTCTCACTCTTCAGTGCTTTGTCACAGCATGATTAAATTTATTAGTAGCCTTTTACATTATTTGACATTTGAGGTAAGCTCTGTCTTATTTTCAATGGCATATCGTTTTATTGTCATTTTTTGGAACCAAAGTTCTTTTGTTCATTGCAATAATTCCTTGTACGCCATTCGTAGGTTCTTGAACCCAATTAGCATGTGATGCACAATAAACTTCTAACTGCAAAGAGCATAGATGAGGTCTTCTCATCATTCTCCTACTTTCCTCTTCTTAAATGTACTTTATTGCTATATGTAGGGGCTTGTTTGGATGTGACTCCCAGTAATGGTTGGTATAGAGCTTTCGGCTGAAGCTTCCTGCTTTGAGTTGGCATTGGTGCAGAAAACAGAAACTATAAGCCAGATTCCTTCTTCCTAAATTTCTGGTCTAAACTGATAGAGTGAGACAGGAATATCTCAATACATATTTGTGTAGAGTACATCCCATCTGCTGCTGGAAGTGGAACATCCAAACACACCCTAAAAGAATAGACTTTACTCATGGGTGATGCACGGCAAGTTATCCAACACCACGATTTTTTCCTTAAAAAATGTCTGAAAGAGTGCCTGCTTCTCTTGCCTCAACTTCTCAAGGTCAGGAATTTGTTCCATTGTCTAATGGATATGAACAGTGTATCCTACTTCATTACAATTCAATCCTTATTTCTTGAAATGGAAATCAAATTCACTGGGATCATCTGAAATTGTGTGTTGCCTTTCAACAGCAACATTATTTGTTTTGATTAAAATCCATCTTGTTAACTGAGTGCCTTAAGACTGAGCTGATTAATATTTTGTTGGCTTCAGGGATCCCAAATGTGTGGTCCTATGGATCCATATGAGCCCACGATGTAAACTTTTACTCAACTAATTGCATCCACAGTCCTCATAGATGAATCAACATATACAACAAAACTAACTGCATATGCTACTAGTGGATCCATAAATAGATCATACTGCTTATTAGGCCCCACGGGCTGATCTAACAGCTGTTGGGGCCTCATTATCAATCAAAAACTATTTGACCCAACTTTGATTGTCGTGTGTCTACTTGTATGAATGGTGGTCTAGATGCAACATTGATGCTCTGTTGAGATCATGGGAAACAAACTTTACATAGGCTAGAATGAACTGTCAATTGCATGAATCTTCTACATAAATTTGCTATTTAAGAGTCTAGATTCCTAGATCAGTTGGATCTTAAAATAACATATTTAATTTTACCTTTTGTTGCTTCTCTTACTCCCACAGCCACAACCACTTCTTACTACATGGAGTATAATTATGTGCTAAAACTTTCTCATCCATGAGATTATAACACTTGCTAGTGGTACTAACACTTTCTCATCCATGTGATTATAGTACTTCTAATTAAGTTGCAACCCTTTAAGATAGAAATACCACAAAGAAGACACTTAGCTAAGCAACCCATGTCAATTTTACCTCTCTTATGATCCTGGGTACACGAAACAAGGATATATGATCCTTGACCATGGGATATGCACACTATCCTTGTTCTTCAGTTCGCACAAGTAGGGTCCATGCGTCCATGGTTCAGATTGTTAATCTGATTGACCCACCACCGACGGACAATGCCCCAACGTATCATTGGAAGATCCTACCATCCAATCTTTGACCTTTTATTAGATGAACTTCAACCATTCTTCGGTTTCTATTATCAACTACTTATTTACAAGCCCTCAACTGAAGGGTTGCGATTGTCCTATTCTTCTTTAGCTTACCTTTTGTTGTTGCTTGTCTGGCCTAGAGTTCTTCTCTTAAAAAAGAAAAAAAGAAAAAAAAAACATTGCAATTCTGGGCTGTTTAGGTTAGATATGGCCCATTTAAAGGCTATGTTGTAGAGGGGTAATGTATTATTATTATTATCATTGAATAAAAATTCTTTTTTCATGTTTCTTAGTTTAGTTTGATTTTATGTATGGATTCTATGGAATGTTTGGAGCATTACATTAGTCTCTGTTTGTTAGACACCTAAAAATGAGTTTTATCTCATTTTTGAAATATTTTCTTTCTTAAAGGAGACGGTTTCATGGTTTTAAAGGGAAGTTACCTAGGTCCACATTCAACATGTGAGTGGACCAGCCTGTTTCTTAGCCAGGTCATCTAAGTTGTGTGACCAACCTGATGAATGGCATGGGCATCCCTTGTGACATGTGGACTTAGTGGAACCGTGACCAACCAACATTTCTTCTAAAGTAATTGATTTTTAGTACACCCATTTTAAATTTATGGATTTGAAAAACTGCAAGAATGTGGCTGTACGAAAAATGGGGTGTTTGCTAGTGATATGCAACGGAATTTCTTCAAGGTTCAGGTATATTTAATATGCATTGGAGCTTGTATATGGTTGGATGCCACTTAGATCTTGGATTTATCAGGAAACCTATTTTCTAGAAAAATTCCGTCCGACATTGGAAGATGATACTAGCCATGTATATAACATGTTTTCCCCATTTTAACAATGGAACTGTGGAATTTGTTGCTGTAATTTTTCGTTTGATTTAAATCAAACTCCTTCCATCTCATGACTTAGTTGGTATTCTTGTGCAGATAGTGGAATATATATGTGTCTTTTAATGGATGTTGTGAAATGAGGTTTGTTCATAGATCTATGGAGGAAAGGTGAACTTTCATCTTTCATGGCTACACCCTTCTCGTAAAGGTTTACTAATTCAATAGATAAGCAGACATTCCAACACATGAGAATGTGGCATGCATCTCACAAGTCGTCAAAATAGGCCGATTCAATTAGCAAGTTGTAGCATGTGCTTTGAATATCACACAATGGAGATCAACCATGGGCCCCACATTCTACTGCCATGGGCACCACATCTACAAACTTTGATCATCAATGTGGGCCATAGTGGTTATATATGCCATTGAATTGATTCATCTACAGATTAATGGATTCCCCATAAATCTGGACATTCTAATACTCATGTGGCCAAATCAGGTGAATTTTAAAGTATTTAGAGCACGATTTTACACCATTCCCTATGTTGCAGCCCATGTAAATCTTAGGAAACTGTTGCATCTCATTTAGATAGCATTGATCAGAGAAGAATGAATCCTTTGCAATCAATCATCTATTGGGTTATACACATCACTACAGGAAAGGCTAAGATGATGATGGTGATAATATACTCGTGAGCTTTTGCATTTCCATCTTTTAGATTCTCTATACAAAATGGAGAACAATCTCTATATACAAAGCTATGTATCATTCCTTCCCATTAGGGCTATAGGGCCCATGGGTTTGGATTTTATAGTACCTCAAACAGTAATATTAGTGAAAACATTTCTGAAAATTAGTTTTGTGTTAATTTTGCATGTGATGATGCAAAAATGTATCTAATTATTCACTGGCCTCTTCAGATCAACAGAAAATAACCTTTTTTAGCATCTCTGTCCAAACATAGTTTAAAAATGTCACACTCTTTGTCATGCAGCAAAATTCAGGTTTCACTATCAACCTGCATTTTGCGAACCTTGTTGGGAACAGAACTCGGTATGCATTTTCTTCTTCTTTTTTTTTTTTTTAAAATCCCAAAATGGTTTCACTATGAACCCTGATACTCCTTTGTGAAAAGAAGATGGATTTGCATTTACACTTGAAGCTGTTATAATTTTTGAGTTTATTTTTTCTTACAGGCTTGCAGATTTGCTCACATATGTTGGCGTATGGCCTTATAATTTTCAGAGGTACTCATGGAACTTAACAAGATTATTAGCCTATAAGTTCATTCATGTTGGATCTGATGATTTTACATTTAGTAGATTATGATGGACAACATTGGAGTGGCCTGACCATTTGGACAGGCCATGTTTATGTATTTGTTCGAAATTAATGGAGCAGACCCGGATATGTGTCAGAGCTATGCGGATGAGCGGGGGTCCCTGGAAGGTGGGAACTGATGTTATGACCATAATGAAGCTATCCATTTTTTATGGACAGCATTAGAGGGGCATGACCATTTGGACAGGTCGTGTTTTTGTATTTGCTCAAAATTAATGGAGTAAACCCAAATGTGTGTCGGAGCTATCCGGATGAGCAGGGGTCCCTAAAAGTGCACCTACTACGTGCCCTTGTTTGTCAATTACGTTGTAAGTTAAGTCAGTCGGACAACAGCGCCTAACAAGAAGATCAAGTCAAGCGTCTGCCTCAACTGGATGTGTGGAAGCTCACCAAAAGGTAAATCATAGCCTCACATCCCATGTCCCAAAACACCAGGTGATTAAACCCTTAAAAAGAATTAGAACATCTTAGGGTTTCAGTGTAAGAAAGCTTTTTATCAAAAAGAAAAATCAGTAAAGTTTTTCTTACACTGTCGATTATATCGATTACTCCTTTAATATGATTGACCAGCACTGTCGATGTCCTCGGCATCTCAATCGATACAATCGAGTGAGGACAAAAAGCGTCCAGCAATCAAAATAATCATCTGGACGATTTATCGATATATTGACTTGAGAGTCGATATCATCGATATTCGAATATCGATCATATCTGAAGAGGATCGATATAATCGACAGACTGCTTTCCGGCGCCCCTATTTTTTTAAAGAAAACTAACATATTCTTCGATATATCGGTGTCTGTCCAATACAATCTGAATTCAAATATCGATCATATCTCTACTTCAACTTAAGAGGTCTTCACCGCTATTTCAATTGGTATCAGAGCGGGTCTCTCTTAAGGGCTTCACCGCCTAGAGAGTGATCTTGACTGAAGTAGGAATCATGGTCAAGAAAGTTTCAGAGGATGTGACAGATCAAAATTGCCTTGTAATCCACACCGCTCTAAAAGCTGGTAATTGTTCAAAGTGGTATCTTGATAGTGGGTGTTCCAGACACATGACTGGTGATCGTACTCATTTTTGTTCATACTTAAACTTCGATGGTGGATCAGTCACATTCGGAGATGGTAGCTCAGCCAGAATTGTCGGACAAAGAACGATAGGAGTACCAGGTCTTCCAAAAATTAAGAATGTTCTCTGTGTTGAAGGTCTGAAACATAATCTCCTTAGTATCTCTCAAATCTCTGACAAGGAACATCTGGTCACTTTTTCAAAAGATGTGTGTAAAATAATAGATCATACAGAAAAATTCCTCATAAAAGGTACACGAACTAGTGATAACTGTTATATTATTGAAAGTACCAACGATAAGGGTTTGTCCACAAAATGTAACATGGCTGTGAAGAATGAATCAAGATTATGGCATCAAAGGTTGAGACATATCCATTACCGAAATTTACCTAGACTTAGCTCAAAAACCTTGGTTAGAGGTCTTCCCTGAATTAGAAAAGAAGAAAAAGTAGTATGTGTGGAATGTCTAAAAGGAAAACAGATAAAAGTTGGACATAAAAAGACAACCACCATAGCTACAACAAAGCCCTTGGATCTACTGCATATGGACTAGTGGGTCCTATTAAAGTGGAAAGTCATGGTAAGAAAAGATACTTTTTGGTGATAGTAGATGACTACACTAGATTTACTTGGGTTGCATTTCTTCGAGAAAAATCAGATGCTTTTGGAAAATTTGTTGTCTTGGCAAAACAAATTCAAAATGAGGAAGGATATGATATAAAACGTATCAGAAGTGATCATGGTGGTGAATTCAAAAATTATGAATTTGAAAAATACTGCAATGATAAAGGAATTCATCATGAATTTTCAGCTCCAAAAACCCCTCAACAAAATGGGGTTGCTGAAACGAAAAATCGAGTATTGCAGGAAATGGGGTTTTTCATGCTAAATGGAAAGGACATGGCAAAGAGCTTTTGGGCAGAAGCTGTCAATACCGCCTGCTACATCATAAATAGAGTATATCTTAGAGCAGGTCTGAACAAAAACTCCATATGAACTATGGTATGGGAAGCTGCCAAATGTAAAATATTTTTGAGTCTTTGGTAGTAAATGCTACATTTTAAAGGATAGGGATCATCTAGGGAAGTTCGAATCTAAAAGTGATGAAGGCATTTTTCTTGGATACACTATGAATAGTCGTGTTTATAGAGTGTACAACTTAAGAACCCTTACTATTCAAGAATCGGCGAATGTGATAATTGATGATTATCCTCAAGATATGAATTCTCCTGTGAATGATATAGACGATGATGTAGATTCATGCATACCCGAAAAATCAGATGATAAATCTTCATTATTGGATGAGCCTCAACAATCATCAGACAAACCCATCATCAAGGATCATCCTCGAGAACAAATTATTAGAGACCCTAATGTCGGTGTAAGAACTAGAGACAAATAGACAATTTTTATAGTCACTTCTGTTTTACCTCAAAGATTGAACCCAAAAATATTGTAGAAGCTCTTCAAGATGAATACTGGATAAATGCCATGCAAGAAGAACTTCAACAATTTCAGAGAAATAAGGTGTGGAAACTAGTTCCTAGACCAACAGATACTAATGTCATTGGAGCAAAATGGGTCTTCAAAAATAAATCTGACGAATCAGGGAATGTAATTAGAAACAAAGAAAGATTGGTTGCTCAGGGATACTCACAAATTGAAGGAATTGACTTTGATGAAACACTTGCCCTTGTTGCACGTCTAGAATCCATTAGAATTCTTATGTCTGTTGCTTGTGCACTAAAATTCAAATTATTTCAAATGGATGTTAAGAGTGCCTTTCTTAATGGGGATTTTGCTGAAGAAGTATATGTGGAACAACCAAAAGGATTTTCGGATCCTAAGCATCCCCATTATGTTTATTGTTTGGACAAAGCTCTGTATGGTCTCAAACAAGCACCACGTGCTTGGTATGAACGACTAACGAAGTTTTTTCTAGACCATGAATTTCGCAGAGGAAGTGTAGACAAAACACTGTTCACCCATAGAACAAAGGAGTCATTACTTATTGGGCAAATTTATGTGGATGATATTGTGTTTGGATCAACATGCGGAGATGAGGCATTCAAATTCGCCAACCTCATGAAATCAAAATTTGAAATGAGCATGGTTGGTGAATTGAATTTCTTCCTAGGGTTACAGGTCAAACAGCTGAATGATGGAGTTTTCATAAATCAAACCAAGTATACAAAAGACCTAGTGAAAAAATTTAGGCTTAAATCTGGTCGCACTTATCACACGCCTATGAGTACTACTCTAAAACTCTCAAAAGATACTAATGGAAAAAGTGTGGACCAGCATCTTTATCGAAGCATGATCAGAAGTCTGCTATATCTAACTGCCAGTCGTCCAGATATATCCTTTAGTGTTGGGATATATGCTCGTTATCAGGCAGATCCTAAGGAATCTCACCTAAGAGCAATTAAAGGGATTATCAAGTATGTTGGAGGGACAACTACCTTTGGACTATGGTATCCACATGAAGCCTCCACCATTATTGCAGGATATTCAGATGCGGATTGGGCTGGAAATTTGGATGATAAAAAATCAATAAGTGGTGGATGCTTTTATGTTGAAAATTGTTTAGTTTCCTGGCAAAGCAAGAAACAAAACTCAATCTCATTATCCACTGCGGAAGCTGAATATATAGCTGCAGGAAACTGTTGTGTTCAACTTCTCTGGATGAAACAGATGCTGTTCGACTACGGGATTGCTCAATCCACAATGAGTCTCTTTTGTGACAATACCAGTGCTATAAACATCTCAAAGAACCCAGTTCAGCACTCTCGGACCAAGCATATTGACATCCGTCATCATTTTATCCGAGAACTTGTTGAAGAAAAGACCATTGTGTTAGAATATGTTACTACTAAAAAGCAACTTGCCGATATCCTTACAAAGCCTCTTGACACAAACAGGTTCTGTGACCTCCAAAAGTCAATTGGTGTCTGTTCGCATTGATAAGGTGTTTGGACTTATGGTACTCATTGAAAATCTTAAGGGCTGAGTTGCTCATGGCTGATAATGAATATAAGTCAAAATCCTTATAGTCTTGATGTTTCCTGCACAGTATCGATTTTATCGATTCCATCGAAACTGTTCATCGATTCAATCGACGGTTATTTTGCTGCTTTCAAACAACCGTCAGAGTTTGTTTTTGGGATAACAGTCCAACGATGCAATCGATAACTGCTCGATATAATCGATATATCCACTATATAAAGAGACAGGCGCACTCGAACTCATTTCTTCTTTTGTTCTTCCAGTCTTTATCAGCATTTTATCTCTTCAAACATGACCTCAAGAAAAGGTAAGGCTCACTTCCAATCTTTAGAAGGGACAAGCATCCAATCAAATTTCTATAGGTATCATCCTACTCCAAAGGAAAATAGTCCATCTGTTATCAGTGAACGACTAGTGCTCCATAATGCAGTTGAGCCTTTTGGTGTTGATCTCGTTCTCGAAGTAATTGGGTGGCAAAATATTCTACATCTTGGGGGATCATACCAACTGGGAGTAATATGCTTGATTAATTACTTTACTATTATCGCATGATTGATCAATTGCTTTAATATTATCGCATGATTGATTTGAGAACATGCTAATCTCTTATCTATTATTCTACTGAGTTGATCACTCACTCCCACGTTATGGGATGGTGTTTCCGGACACCCACCAGTCCCTATTGTGATTGCAGATGATGACGCGGCCTGTGAGGCGGAGCCGGACTTGATGATGATGAGGAGGATCCCACCTTTATGTGTGGTCTGAACGACGTGATTACAGGGAGATTCATTAGATGCCATGACACTTGTCATTTTATATTTTCAGAGCACTCATGTATATTCTTTCTTTCTATTTTGAGGTATACATGTATATATTTAACCTGGTAACATGTTCACACTCTGGAGACATACAACAGTTTATATAGGTTATACATACTATCACAGTCTTCTGCTTGCTAAGTTAACTGTCTCTGGAGTATGATATGCTGTTCTGGCTTAATCCCACTCATTTTTAATATATTAACACAGACAACATTCAATCATACACATATATGTTGCATAAGTGATGTTCTGGAACTCGGGAGTGGAGTTTTTACTCGACCCTCGATTTTCGGGATGTTACAGATAGTATCAGAGCGTGATTGAGATTAAACCGGGCCTGGGTTATGGTCACGCGATGTACGCTGTCACTCCTTTGACTTAGGTGGGTGAGAAAGGAATCTAAAAACATACGTAGGACTTCAGTTTCACCAACAGGCGAAGTCTACTCAAGTCGATCATTCGATCGAGTCCGTAACGCATCTAGGGTCGCGCGAAGCGACCTAAGTAGCTCCTAGGTTGTAAGTAGGCAGGTTTAACACGTTCTCTGAAACGTTTCAAATTCGAAAATGTGAACCCTTGGGCTGTGGGGCAACCACAACCCTTACACTCAATCTCAGGGCTTAAAAACCCCGTTTCACTCAATTCCTTCAGAATCTTTCCTCTCACCACCCCCCTCTTCATTTTTTTCTTAGTATTTTCATATTAGGCATAAATCCTAATGTGTAAATGACATAAAATCATACTTCGATAAAATTTTACAATGAATAGTAAATTATGTGAAAATTGACCTTTTGGCCATTCCAGTTATGAATGTTTTCGTATCAGATGGGTTAGTTGGATGGATTAGCTCCTCCTACCCCAAAATAATAGGTTACATGACCTATAAGTTCATTCAGGTTTACAGATTGGCCCCGAAACACTCCAAATGGAGAGTTGGGCCTCCCTAGACCAAACTACAATGAACTGGGGTGGGACCCATAGTTATTTGAGACCCTCATGGAAGGGGGGACTCAACCCATGTGGTCCCACCAGCCGGATTGGGAGATGACCGGCGATGCATCGCCGTACAATGGGCCCCACACGACCTGAAAATCAAGCGCACGTGGTTTTTGGGGCAGGGCACCCTTCCCATATAGGGTTCGTCCGTCGAAACCCCCAAAAACATGTACTCCCTTCACAAAAACGCCCCTCCAAGCCTCCGTTTTCGATTTTCTTACTGCCCTCCCTCAAACCGCAGCTCCAATCCTCTCCCAATCCCATTTCTTGCTAAAAACGATCCCATTCCATCCCTCCATCATGATTTGCAACCCCCTCCCTTTCAAATCTCGTCCGTTGAGGCTCTCACAACCTCCAATCGAGGCTGAAATCGTGTGGAGCTCCATTCCCCTTTATAGTTCTCTTTTTCCTTTGAAAATCCAGCCTTTGGGAGCTTGATGCATCCCTCTACAGCGCCTAGATTCGTTTCAGTCATTTGGGCAACCATTTCTCCGCATTTCCTCCGTTTTCCATGGCTATTGTTAAGGCTGTTTTAGCCTTTTTTCTCTCTTTCCACCATCCTCCCTCTCATGTCTCTGTTATTTGAGCCTTTATACTCTTTTGGTCTCAAAATCGTGCAACACTCAATCCTATTTCTCCATTTTCTTTGCTTAAGGAATACTGAAAATATATGGCCGAGAGAGCTCTAGTGAGCAACAGACAGTATTAGACTCGACACTGTTAAAGAAGGTAAGTTGAGACTGTGGTAGAGTCCTTTGGTAGAATTAGGCATCTGTGCCGTTGTCTTGTAGATTGTTTGATTACCGTTTTGAGATTTCTGTATTTTTTTGTTGTTAGATTTAGTGAAGTCAGAGGTAGAAAATGTGTTTGTGTTAGTGGTTTGGCCTTAGCATAGCCGAATGCGTTCCTGTCATAATTCATGTGGAACTTTATTCTATGTATTGTGACAAATTTTGTTGAATGAAGTGCATGCCATTTCGTTTGCTGTAAGGTATTGTCCCTAGATTGGGTGTATCCTATGGTTTCCACTGCCATGTTGTAAATCCCAGGATTAAGCTTACGAAATTAGTTTTTATCCCACCCCACCCTCTTACCAAGCATGCCACACCTAATCCCGACGTGGGATTAGGAATGCAGTTCCATTTAATGCAACTTAATGCTACTGGCCATATAGGCCCTTGGCGTTTTGGACCTAGAGTTAAGTACTCCTGGATTTGAGGGATTTGACGATATAGGAAATCCAATTCCATTTAGATAGTCTTAACCCTAAGCGATAGAGCAATTCCCTGTATTAGTAATGGTATGGAACCATTTAGCGTATAAACTTAGGCTTTGGATTATAGCTACTGAGTTACAGACTAGGCTACTAGTTACCTTAAATAGTATAAAGCTTGTATATGCTAAGGAATTGTAGGTTAGATTTGGTTGAAGTAGAACCTTATTCCTTCGATAGATCCCCTTATTACTTATAGACTTCTGTTGTAACCCATAGAAAAGTGGTTTTAACTTAGAACCATTCACTCTTAGGGAAAATTTATAAATCCTTCAGATTGAACTTAGAATGAACTAGCACGCCCCTTAGAATTGCCTTCCCCAAGGGCTTATTGCATTCGGGAATGCGGAGTAAAGGAACTGTATATGTAAGCGATGTATTCGCGGTTTGAGTCGACTTCTAATCCTAGTGGTTACCAATGAATCTAATGCTCTGATCAAGCAGAGGATCGAGATCGACTCGGATTAAGAACTGATACAACGCATTTTTTATCCTGATTAGACAGAAGGTCAATGTATCCGGCTCAGACCCACTACACAACCTTTCTTCTATGATGGCCCAACCACATACAACCAAACGTGATCACATTGTCTTTTGGAAATGGCGAGGACTTATAGCCAATAGAGAATTAGACATCTTGTCACCAACTCATACCTGCCCCTGAACTCAACCACAATAGAGATTAGGCTCATCTCTATCACCTTAGATACCAATGTCATAGAATGCATCATTAGTAAAGGAAAACCACTGTAATGAGAGGTTATTTCCCAATTCATGTCAAGGATAGCCTTGTTCCGATATACGGAGCGATGCATAGATTCTTGAACTTTAAGTAGAACTAAGTTTTAAGGGAGGTAGAACATATTGAGTCCAATCCAGTTATGTCAACCAATGCAACCGTTCGATCAGAGTGGCGCAGCGGAAGCGTGGTTGGCCTCTTCCCCACTGGCCCAGGATCGAAACATTTGATTTAGGTTATACGTACGGTTAGGTCATTAAATAGGATTGACCCTTTCTTAGAATGTCAATACTGAAGTCTTGTTAGATACTCCTTACCCTTCACCAATTTCGGGGACGAAATTGTGTTTTAAGGGGGGTAAGATTGTAACACTCCGAATTTTTACCAACCTGGGATTAGATGTCCTTATGCAATGGATTAACCAAAACACCTTGGTAACCGCTCAGAACCCAATTCCATAACCAAAGAAATCACTTAGGATTAATTCCTTTAGAAATTAAGCGTAAGTTAGCTAGCGCTACGCTGGAGTAGCTGTGAAATTTATCCTGATCGCTTTAAATACGTTCTGCAAGACCTAAAACTTGTAGAATCGTTGATGCTACGTTACCCTAAAATCCAGGATCAAACTCTAAACCGTTTAGTTCTCGGGAATCCTTTGAAACTTTGTATTGGATCTAGACCGCGCGTTGAAAGTTCGATATCTACCATCTTAGACCGTTATGACCGCTTGGCTGGACTTGACAATCATTTCAAAAATCAAGTCCAACCGACGTTCAGAGGCTATTTCATTGAGCCTGGAGTGAAGAGAGTGAGAAAAGGGTTAGATTTGAAAATTTTAATTCAAATTTGGCACGTGACTTGGCGCGTTATTATTAAGCGTTCTGACCGTTAGAATTCAGCCAAATTACACCCTCGAATCAGGAAAAATTTTTCTTTCATATCACGAGACTTGTAGACCTGATCTAGGTGCGATGACTGCTGAACTGAAACTGGACCTCCACGTGCGATCTGGGAACTCTACCGGTCTGAAAACTTGATGTGTGCTAGATCCAGTATGCCTGAGCTTAAGGCCGACCGCGTTCGGCCAGGGGACCTCAAGAAATGCTCTTTTGGACCAGAACAGCCCTGATTTGGTTATAACCCAAGTAAACCTTGTTCCCAAGTCTATTTTGGGAAGGTTTTGGGCTATATAAGGGCCTTAAACCCTCTCATTTCTCTCCCATCCGAATTTGGTTAAAACCCTAGATTGAGAGAGAGAAAAAGTGAGAGATTGTGGGAGAGATTCTCCTGCCACTTGCTGCAGCTTTTGCACGTACCGAAGCACCGCATTCGGATCTCTTTTTCGGTGATTCCAACGCACCTCTAGGTAAGGAAAACCTTTAACACTTGCTGATTTAAGCTTCCGTCGATTCCAATAGTGAAGTAGCTTATACATCTTGTGTATTAGGTCGCCTGATCGCCGTAGACGAAGCGTATACGCTCCGTTCGGAATGATACACATCTAGAGTGAAAGGTGCGGATTTTAGACGCTTTGATTGACTGTTTTCAATGCTTTCAATGTCGTTTAATAGTAGATTATCGACGACAACGCCGTTTGACATGTACAACATACTGTCCGTTTCCTGTTTCGTAAGCAGACGAAAAATATGAGATTTAGGGTATTTTAGTCATTTGTAGAAAATACTGTTTGCATCCATATTTTGCTAATATGATTGACATGACTTTTTGTCACCTTAGGATATTAGGAATGCGTGCATAATCAGTTTGGCGAAGAGATTCGCCCAAATGCGCACTTTGAGTCATCATACAATATGTATACTTAAGTGTGTAGACTAAGTCTTTGTATAAATATTTGTATTAGTATTTATTGAATTAAATGGTGTTGTGAATTAGTTGAGATTGAATTCTCAAATAATATGCTGATGTAAATGATTTCCTTCATGCTGGCTATATGTATGATTTCATTATATGTAAGAAATGCATGTGCTAGATGATTTACTTAGGTTGTATGTCATAACATGTGTTAACATGCTCACATTGTTGTAATGCATTTCCGTTACTCTTATATGATTGATGAAGTAGATTCACAAATGTTTGGGACTGTACCTAGTCCAGGCAGTCGGTAACTGAGTAAATTCGTGGTTGGCTTATCTTTGCCACGAACGACGCGTCGATGAACGCGAGTCGTGTTTTGAGTTGGCGGCAGTGGTTAGGCCATGCGAAGTGTTTCACGCACTTCATGTCGTTCGACTTACGATGCGCTCGTACTAGTCGAGCCCGTCAAGTAACCCGACTGGCCATTGTATGTTCACCCTGTATGAATCATAACTGCTTGAACCTAGGGTACTGAACTTATCATTGGAAACCCTATTAACCATGGTACCTTGATCCACAAAGACTCATGAGCCCGGCATGGTGATATGGGACACCGTGGTCGAGCTGTTGGCCTACGTTGGGGCCACAAACCTCCCCGTAGTGACCAGTGAGCACCCTACTCTGAGCAGATTATGGTGGTATGGGACACTATATTCTTGCTGTCGGCCTACACTGATCAGGTGACGAGCCCTTTGTAGTGACCTTGAGTTTATCCTGACACCGCATGGGGACGACGAGTCCTGATGCAGTTTTAAGGATAATTAGGCTTGTATTGATAAGGTGATGGGGGAGAGATGCAACGAGTGCGAGTAACAGCCCTAACAGCCCTTGCAGCGACCTACAAAATATACATCGTATGAGATTACTAGGAGTAACGACCCTAGACAGGATCTGTGTTGGGATTGATATAAGTAAGGTACCTTAGTTTCCCAATACTGCTGTATGAATGGACTAATAATAACTCGGTAATCATATCACCATCATATTGCATGTGCCTGGAAGATGTGGAGCACTGTGGGAAGAAAGCATGCCGCGGGCGTAAGATGGTGCCATATGAGGGAGATCGTCGGTGAGGGCATCCATCATGTCATGTCATATTGCATTAACAACAGTATTTGAGAATGTTTGATTAATTGTTTTACTATTATCGCATGATTGATTTGAGAACATGATAATTTGTGCTCTATTATTCCACTGAGTTGATCACTCACTCCCACATTATGGGATGGTGTTTTCGGACACCCACCAGTCCCTATTGTGATTGTATATGATGGCGCGGCCTGCGAGGCGGAGCCGGACTTGATGATGATGAGGAGGATCCCTCCTTTATGCGTGTTCTGAATGACGGGATTACAGGGAGATTCATTAGATGCCATGACACTTGTCATTTTATATTTTCAGAGCACTCATGTATATTTTTTCTTTCTATTTTGAGGTATACATGTATATATTTAACCTGGTAACATGTTCACACTCTGGAGACATACAACAGTTTATATAGGTTATACATACTATCACAGTCTTCCGCTTGCTAAGTTAACTATCTCTGGAGTATGATATGCTGTTCTGGCTTAATCCCACTCATGTTTAATACATTAACACAGACAACATTCAATCATACACATTTATGTTGCATAAGTGATGTTCTAAAACTCGGGAGTGGAGTTTTTACTTGACCGCCGATTTTCGGGATGTTACATGAAGACTCTTCATCAACAAGTAGAAGGTCTTCATCACTACGCTGAGAGGGACTCATCAACTTATCTGTAAGTACTAAGAGTCCAGAGGACACTTGTGATCATTCCTTTTTAGGATTGAGTTTTAAGTGTTGCTCATCATTTGAAGTCCTCGAAGGAGGACTTCGACGTGAGTGTACGTGCGGGGTGCGTTGTGTGGACCCTTGCTCTATGGAGAGCATAAACATCTGGTTAGGAGTACGCTAGTAAAACTCCAGGGTTAGAGGTGAACCGAGTAGAAACCTCCGGATGCGCTGTGTGGACTCTTGTCCTGTGTGGGCATAAACATCTGGTTAGGAGTACGCTAGCAAAACTCCAGGGTTTGAGGTGAACCAAGTAAAAATCTCTGTAAAGGTTGAAGGTGAACCTGATTTAAAACCTTAGGTTTGAGGCGAACCATGGGAAACCTCTTTAGTGAAATTCGATCACTCAAGGGTTGAGTGTGGAAGCCGAGAGTGGAGTAGACAAGTCTTCGAACCACTATAAAATGACTGTGTTTGAGATTGATGTTGTCTTACATTTATGTGATTGCCTTACAAGTCCTTATATATGATCACATCTTATGCACACACAGTCATATCCATCACAATCTCATCTATAAACTGTTTGTCTTTTAAATAGTTTGTGATTGGATCCTCTACTAGGCTTGGAAGCCATTAGAGTTAGTTTTGAGTAATCTTAATCTGTACTCTGTAATAGGATTAGTGTGATAAGGATTTTTAATAATTCATAAAAACTTTAAAGAGTCCTATTCACCCCCCCTCTAGGATATATTGACTTATCTCTACTTCAACTTAAGCGGTCTTTACCGCGATTTCAGTCCCTAGAAGTTGAGAACCGCTGTTATGACCATAATGAAGCTGTCCATTTTCTATGGATAGCATTGGAGGGGTCTGGCCATTTCGACAGGCCATGTTTATAACTATATTTGTATGGACCACACCCTTAACCTAAACTTAAACCTATAACCTACACTTATAACCTAAACCTAAACCTATAACCTAAACCTAAAACCCAAACCTAAACCTATAACCTAAACCTAAAATGCAAAAACCTATAACCTAAACCTAAACCTTAACCTTAACCTAAACCTAAAAACTATAACCTAAACCAAAACCTATACCTATAACCTAAACTCAAGTCCCTAAACCTTAACCTATAACATAACCTAAACCTATACTTATAACCTAAAACTACTCTCAAATCCCAAAACCTATAACCTAAACCTAACCTTTCCCTAAACCTATAACATAAACTAAATTCCCTAAAGCTAAACCTACACCTAATCCTAATCTCAACTCCCTAACCTAAACCTAAACTTAAACTTGAAAACCAAAACTTAAACCCAATCCCGAACATGAACGCAATTTCCTTAACCTAAACCATAACCCATTCTCAAATCCAAAAACCTACAACCTAAACATAAACCAAAACCATAACCTATAATCTAAACCCGAACCCATTCTCTAATCCCAAAACCTATAACCTAAACCAAAATCAAAATCTACAACCTAAACCCGAACCCATTCTCAAATCCAAAAACCTATAACCTAAACCTAAACCTATAACCTATAACCTAAATCAAACCTACAACCTAAACCAATAACCTATAACCTAAATCAAAACCTATAACCTAAACCTAAACTAAAACTTATAACTTAAACCCGAACCCATTCTCAAATCCCAAAACCTATAACCTAAACCTTAACCTAAACCTATAACCTATAACCTAAACCTGAACCCATTCTCAAATCCAAAAACCTATAACCTAAACCAAAACCAAAACCTATAACCTAAACCCGAACCCATTCTCAAATCCAAAAACCTATAACCTAAACCTATATAACCTATAACCTAAACTAAAACCAAAACCTATAACCTAAACCCGAACCTATTCTCAAATCCCAAAACCTATAACCTAAACCAAAACCAAAACCTATAACCTAAACCCGAATCCATTCTCAAATATAAAAACCTATAACCGAAACCTAAACCTGTAACCTAAACCAAAACCAAAACCTATAACCTAAACCAAAACCAAAACCTATAACCTAAACCCGAACCCATTCTCAAATCCCAAAACCTATAACCTAAACCTAAACCTTAACCTACTACTATAACCTAAAATCAAATCCCTAAACCTTAACCTATAACCTAACCTGAACCTATACTTATAACCTAAAACTATTCCCAAATCCCAAAACCTATAACCTAAACTCAATTCCCTAAACCTAAACCTATACCTAATCCTAATCTCAACTCCCTAACCTAAACTTAAACTTAAACTTGAAAACGCAAACTTAAACCCAATCCCGAATCTGAACCCGATTTCCTAAACCTAAACCATAACTCATTCTCAATTCCCTAAAGCTATAACCTATAACCTAAACCTAAACTTATAACCTTTCCTTAAACCTTTAACATAAAACTAAACTTAAAACCTAAATGTATTCTCAAATCCTTAAACCTAAACCTACAGCCAATCCTAATCTCAACTCCTTAACCTAAACCTAAACTTGAAAACCTAAACTTAAACCTGATCCTGAACCTGAACCCGATTTCCTAAACCTTTACCTTAACCTAAACCTATAATCAAGTTCCCAAAAGCTATAATCTATAACCTAAACCTAAATCTTAACCTAAACCTAAACTTATAACCTTAACCTAAATGAAAACCTATAACCTAAACCTTAACTTATAACCTATAACCTAAACTTAATTATAACCTATAGCCTAACTTTAACTTAAACCTTAACCAAAACCTATAATCATATGGTGAGACCATTTCTTTTGTGTTAATTTCATTCCTTTTTGAGTTTTTTTTTTTTTTTTTTTTTTTAATTCATTAAAAAAAAAGTGGTTATACATGATGCACTTCTTTCCCTTTGTCTTTCTTTTTCCCAATGGGCATTCTAATTTATGAATGACATGACTGTTTGTAGGATGATGGAATATACGAAGTTGTTAAAATTTCATGGTGAAGTCGAGCACATTTGTCTAATGAAGCCAAAGATTGTAATTGTAATTGTAATTGATTGAATGAATTGGATTGTAATTGATTGTAATTGTAATTGATTGAATGAAGGATTGTAATTGATTGAATGAATGATTGTAATTGAATGAATGAATGATTGTACAGGTGGTAATTGAAAGAACAAATGATTATATATAAATTTTCAATGTACAAAATAGCCACAAATATTGACCGTACCCACTAATCTGATAGGTGTAGCTTTTATATCCGTAGCTGTTTGAACCTATAGACACGAATTAAAACCGTAGCCATTGGTCTACGGCTACGGATTTTATCGGTAGCCTTTTCCCGTTTTTGGTAGTGAATAGGCATTAGCTACGGCTATTAACCGTATCACTTTGTTGAAAACCATAGCTCTTGCCAAATTCAGCTTTTTGCTACGGTTCTCATTCTACTTTTTGCTACAGTTAAAATCCGTAGCTGTATATAATTTAAAGCTACGGACAATATTGCTATGGATTTAATCCGTACCTATTATCTCATTAGCTACGGCTATTAACCGTAGCCTGTATCTAAAAACCGTGGCTGTTGCTAATTTAAGCCTATTGCTGTGGTTTGTTCTCGACTTTTGGCTACAGATATAATCCGTAGCTGTAAATACTTTAGTGTTACAGAAGAAACGGCTACGGATATAATCTGTAGCCATTATCTCTATGGCTACAGATTTTATCCGTAGCCATAGCTTTTAGACCTATGGCTACTACACCAATGGCTACGGTCATGCCACGAATCTTAACCGTAGCCATAGGCTTTTGGCTACGGTTTTTAGTCGTAACCTTTGGCCTCTTTTCTGGTAGTGAAGAGATAACTTTTTGTTTAGTTTTTTTTTTTAATTTTCTCGCAAGCTTTGGTAATGTAATAAGCTCCCATTAATAAGGCATTTGATAATTTATTGAATTCTTTTAATCTAATAGCATAATAAATACGGTAGATTTTCGTGAATGGTTACCTTCGTAAATGTAAATGGATGTGATTTAAATTGAAAGAAAATCAAGGTAAGATTTTGCAGCATCCGAATCTTTGCATTATTAATGTCACGTCCCAAACTCGGAAACCGGGCTCACAAAATTTCCGATCGCCGAATCCGGCGCCGACAGCCTCCGTAGAACTCCATTCTCGGCTCCTAGCTCCCATTCGCCAGGTTCCGATCCTGGGATGCTACGAGGAGGATTTTAAATGTCAGTTTGATTCGTAATAAGCATAACCAAAGGCATAACCCACAAACAACAACCAAGAACTCCATTACATTTCCACTATAATCAAAAACTTTACAAGTACAATGAGCATAAAGGGAAATACAATGGTAAAGAACAAAAACTCCAAAACTCTCAGCAACGTGCTCCTACCTCAGCGCTGCTGCGATCCAACGTCACCTGCACGCAACGGTCGTGCATAAGCTTACAGAAAGCTTAGAGGGTGGTGAAAGTGTGTGCGTAAGGTAGTAATATGAACATGCAATGCCTGAGTAATGCGGAATATGCAGATGGAAACATAATATCATGGGTCGTACTAAGGCTTATGCGATGCAAGACATGAATGGTATCGGCCATCCCAAGGCCATGCGATGTGCAATGCAACTCAAGCATACAGATCCTCATCTATATCCATACATCAATACAGCTCAAAATATGGGATATCACCGGGGTCTAGTACACTCTAAACCAGATTGCCCCCACATCGCGTGCAATAAGGTAAGTGGAAGAGACCACACTATCCGTCTACCAATATCGGGCGCGACTCGTCGAAAGCGGACCCATTCCTCGAGTTGGTCAAACTCAGCCTAGCAATGCCCCCTACTCTCGGGCAGGTAAGGTCGCACCCCCATCCAACTGACCACGACACAGTGGAGAGCGCAGCCAACTGGTATTCGGCACTCAGCGCTCATCTACCACTCGGTCTAGACGTTGGAGCAACCTCTTGGTACCATAAGGGTTTAGGGACTTTCACCTAGGGATATCAATAGCACCCCATGTAAAACATAATTTTCGGTATCCAATCCTGCCAACCATGATGCGTCTGTGGAGGCTACGGCCCTGATGTCGCTAGGGCGTACAATAACCATGTCACACAAATGCGAAATGCATGAATCACGCTATCCAGTCATGCAACCAATCCTGTGCATATCGTGCGCTCATGTAGGGCAACACCGCTTAACCGGGAGCCCATAAACAACCTGCCCGAAGGCAAATGCTATGATCAAACAATTCTCACGTCAAGCATACATATGATGCATATGATCATGAGTCATGGAACTGTACTAAACATGTTATAATAAAATGAACTATCTTACAATGCAGATGGACCTGGACGGCCTATACACGATAAGTACGACCCAGTAATGGGCCCTAAGGAGAGTCGTAATGTGGACATCCAACCAACATTAAACTCGCAATGTGGACGTCAAACCAACATTGCTCCCAAGGCACGATCTTTGTAAACCTCAGTACTTAGTCTGTAATGGATTTACACATTGCAATGGACCGTAGGTTGTCCCCATTGGACCTCACATATATATCAAATGGGCCATATCCTATGGGTCTTTTATTCATCAGATGGGCCACATAAATGGGCCACACCAATGGGTCTTATGTGCATTGCAATGGGTCAAAACCCGTGGGCCTTGGATTGCATCTAATGAGCTTAGTCTCATGAGTCTAATGTATGACCAATGGGTCACACCAATTGGGTCCCACATGTACATCAAATGGACATCAGCCCATAGGCATTATATGAGTTCAATGGGCCTAAACCCCTAGGCCTTATGGTACATTAAATGGGCCTAAACCCGTGGGCCTTGTATGCATATCAAAGTGGACCTAAACCCCTAGGCCTTACTTATATCGAATGGGCCTACATCCATGGGCTTAGGAATGCAACAAATGGGTCCAATTTCAATGGCCTTAGAGTACATCAAAAGGGCCTAGTCCTATGGACTTAGAACATAACAAGTGGACCTAAACCCATAGGCCTTTTACAAAGCAAATGGGCCTAGTCCATAGGCCTTAAATAGTCCAAATGGGCCTAACCCATAGGCCTTGCATAC
Source organism: Magnolia kwangsiensis (assembly GCA_037074715.1). Taxonomy (NCBI): domain Eukaryota; kingdom Viridiplantae; phylum Streptophyta; class Magnoliopsida; order Magnoliales; family Magnoliaceae; genus Magnolia; species Magnolia kwangsiensis. The sequence goes on from CM073582.1 coordinate 20,933,207, forward strand.
ATAACAAAGTGGGCCTAAACCCCTAGGCTTTACATATCAAGTGGGCCCAAATTCTTAGGCCTTAAATGAATCAAATGGGCCCAGCCCATAAGCATTTCATAAATCAAATGGGCCTAGCACATATACCCGTTACAAATCAATGGGTGGACGGTATGGATGCATCACATGCATCAAGGGTGGGTCCCACTGTCCAGTGGACAGTGCGGATATATCACATACATCACACGGGGCCCCACCGTCCGCTGGACGGTGGAGGCAACACGTGCGTCAGGTGGGTGCCACCGTCCGCCTGGACGGTGGACTACAACATATGCATCAATTGTGGGTCCCATGTGGGGCCCACCCTGTAATGTTCATTTGAAATCTAACCCGTTCACGAGGTCACTTGGACCTGGATGAAGGGAAAACATAAATTTCAGCTTGATCCAATACTTCTGTGAACCCCAAAAAGATTTTAATGGTAAAATTCAATTCACACTGTTTCACTTGGTGTGGGCCACCTGAGTTTTGGATCTGTTTCATTTTTGGAGGGGGGCCCGCCACTGGGGTGGCCCACCTCATGACCAAGTTGGATGATAAATAAACATTATAGTGGGGCCCACACGCAGGAGCCGTGGGCACCCTCCCCCACGTACGTCCGCCCGTCAAGACAAGCCTGCACGCGCCTGCGTGTAGGCGCTGGCCGTTGTCGAATGCATTTTTCAAAAAAAAAAAGAAAACCCGTTTTCCAAGGGCTTTTCGAACGTGGGGCCTGCAAAAATGAAATCTGCCCCAGCCATTGCGATCAGCAGCTCGAGGCCGTCCAAATGAGTCTAGAGTTTAAATTTTAAAATGCTACGGAAATGAAATAAAATACGAAAATGATGTTTGAATGGTGAAGGTGCGATCTTTGACGCTATGGCCCACCGGGTGCTCCGTTCAATATCATTTTCTGGCTCAACGCCTAAAATGAGATGGTGAAAGGGATGGACGGGTTGGATTAGAGCAATACATCAGGGTGGGGCTTATGCAAGTGGGCCACCAAAGCCCTTCTTTTTTCTTTCCCTTTTATTCTTTCCTTTGAGAACGTCCAGCGTCCCAGACGCTGGACGGTTATATTACTATTTTTTTTTTAAATGGTGGACCCTGATGAAGTGGGCCACCACTGATGAGTGGCATGGGAATAACGTCTAAGGTGGGCCCCACTTGAATAAAATAAATACTTCAAGGTAGGATCCATTCAAGTGGGCCACACAATCCTATTGCATAAACACAAAATAAAATAAAATAAAAAGAAATAAAAGAGAGAGAGAGAGACATGGAGAGTGGGACACGGCTTGTGATGGAGGGACCCCGACATTATGGGCCCTCCCTTACAATGAATCATAAATCAAGTGGGCCTTAAAGCATGAGGGACCATCAAACTTAAAATCAACGGTGGGGATCCTTTCCCCACCAATATGGATGGTCTAGATGACCTTTTTGTAATGGAATAAACATCATGATGGGGTCCATGGAGAATGGCCCCATCATGGAGTGATCATGATGATCCAAATGGGCCATCGGCCACATTTTATGGTCCCAAGTGAGATCCGCACCATTGATCGGTGGGCCTCACTTGGCACATCATAAAAACAAGAAAAACTAGAATGATCTAGCACCCACCGTCCGATCTTCTCGCTCCTAGGGGTTCCTTGGCACCTTGGCTTCAACTTCAATGGTTAAGATGAAGAATGGAGGGTTGAGATGAGAGATTTTGGGATGAAGAGGTGGGCCACTTGGAGTTTAGGGATTTTGCAAAATTCCATACGTGGGACTCTTTGTTGCTTGGAATTTTTGAAATGAGAAAGAGAGAAAGAGAGAGAGTGACGTGGAGAGAGATGGATGGATGGGTGAATGATGTTTGTGTAAGGAAAGACTTGACTTTTGAGGCTTTTGTGTAAGAGAGGTATAGGTGGTGTAAGAAAAGCTTGACTTTTGTGGCTTTTTGTGTAAGAGAGTTATGGTTTTGGGAGACTTTTGTGGTTGCTTGGGAAAATGGAATAAAGTGATGTGTACCTGACATGTGATGGATTGATGGGTTGATTGATTGATGGGATTGATGTGATTGATGTGACACATCGTAGAGATTTCCTTGAGTTTCGCAACGCGCTGCGTTTTCTTGCACCGAACGTTGGCCCATATCTCTTGACCAGGGTATCGCCTCGGCGCGCGAGTCGCGGTATCGGAACCGCAATGACGGCGCGGTCGCTATGGTATTGGTCTCGGGTTGAGTCGACTCGGGTTGTCGGTATATGAATCAGGGTCGCGCGTCGATATTGTTTAAGGGTCGAAGTTGCCAGAATTCGACCGGTAAGACCGCGGATGTCTACGGAACAGTACGGACCAAGATACGGGTCTTACAATTAACACCTGAAATTCTTGGGCACGAGTATGTACTCAAGCCGCGAAAATTCAGGATGTTACACCTATACAAACTGGACTAATCTGGTTTAAATTCAATCATCTCGAACACAAATCTCTCCCTTCATTCAGATTCTCCAGATAACATCCCATTTAAAATACTGTTAGAACACATCTATTGTTTGATTCTACCAGACAATCTGCTATATTGAATTGTTCCTATGTGGACCCATCGTGATTGTTACGCGATGGATCCAGATAGGCTTATCTTATCCAGGAAGAAATTTTCCTGTAACTCATCAGTACTTGATAAGGGGGTGAATCATGCTTTAAGGACAACGTATCATTTTACGTGATTCAGCCTAGTGAAATGAAACAAATAAAATTTATTTTATTTCATTTTTTATTTTTTGGTATGTCCAACATATTTTTTCTAACAATCTTAAAGCAAGATTATGGGTACCGAAAGTGTTGCATCAGTTAAACTGATGAACGAGGATCTGATTAGATTGGACTGGTTTGACGGTTTAAATTTCACTAGGTGGCAGGACAATCTGAAATTCATGCTAAATACTCTGAAGATTTTCTACATCCAGGATCCGAATCTTCAACCTCTGCCTGAAGCAAGGGGTGTTAACACTTTATAACAGGTTGCTATAAGAATCAAGCAACAAGAAGACGAACTGCTATGTCGTGGTCATATTCTCAATACTCTCTCTAATCGGTTGTATGATCTATACACAGGGACCACATCAGCGAAAGAAATTTGTGGCGCGTTGGAATACAAGTACAAGGCTGAAGAAGAAGGTTCACAGAAATTCCTAATTGTCAAGTATTTCGACTTCACGATGATAGACAATAAGTCGTTGCTAGTTCAAATCCATGAATTGTAATTAATTATAAATAAGATAAAGGCTTTAAAAATAGCCCTGCTTGAATCCTTTCAAGTCGAAGCTATTATCGCCAAATTGCCTCTGAGCAAGAAAGATTGCAGGAAGAAGTTATTGCATAAATCCAAAGAATTCACCCTAGAACAAATTTAGAAACATCTTCGTATTGAAGAAGAATCTCGTAACTGAGACAAGAAGGATGATGCTAATGGTGCATCCTCATCCAAGGTGAATGCATTAGAAATACCATCCCAAAACAATAACTATGACAAAAATGATTTCCTAAAACCTAACAAAGATCAAGAGAAACTCACGAAAACCCAAAAGAAGAAAAACGGCAAACCCAATGGTCTTTGCTATGTTTACAACAAGACTACACATTTCACCCGAGTCTGTAGGGACCATAAAAAGCTTAAGAAAGAGCCTAATGCAGTAGACAATGATATCGTAGCAATGGTCATAGAAGTGGACTTAGTTCAAGAGAAAATCTCTGGTTGGTGGTATGATACAGGTGTCACGGTCCATGTACGCGACGATAGATCTGCCTTCAAAACCTATGAAGAGGTGACCAATGGTCAAGAGGTTCAATTGAGAAATGAAGGTCGATCGAAAGTCCTAGGCAAAGAAAACATGAAATTACTTTTTACCTTTAAAAGAAGGTAATCCTGACCAACATACTGCATGTCCCAGACATAAGGAGGAACTTAGTTTTAGGGGATCTCTTGAGCAAACTTGGGATAAGGGTTATGATTGAGTCGAGCAAGCCGATCTTGTCTAAGAACAAGAACTTTATGGGTAAGGGTTATACTTGTAATGAGATGAGTAAATTTTCTTTGAATAAAAAGAATTCTTTTACTTACATGATTGAGTCTGTAACACTGTGGCATGGTACACTAGCACATATTAGCTATAGTACCGTAAAACTCATAGTTAAGAACGACCTAATATCATACAATGATAGTGACAATGACAAATGTGAAATATGCATACAGTCTAAAATAACTAAGAAATCATTCCCAACTGTTGAGAGATCACCTCATCCGAAGTTGAAAATCAATTAGTTAAAAAGATTAAAATCCTTTATAGTGAAAGACGAGGAGAATATTTCTCTAATGAATTTTCTACCTATTGTGAGGAACACGACATAATACACCAGTGTACAACACCTTATACACCACAACAAAATGGTGTAGTAAAGAGGAAAAATAGGAACTTAGTTGAAATGGTCAACTCAATGCTAATACAAGCAAAGTTGCCATTAAACTTATGAGGAGAAGCACTGTTAGCGACGTGTCATGTTCTGAATAGAATCCCATCTAAGAAAACTAAGACCTCCCATACAAAATATGAAAAGGAAGAAGACCAAACATAGGGTATCTTCAAGTGTGGGGGTGTTGTTCACAACCCTAAGTATAGGGCTGCGATGTAATAATAATCTCGACGAGACCGAGGTCGAATCCACAAGGACTAATCTTGTGTGTTTTATAAAAGCAACTAGAAGAAGAACTAGAAAAAGATAAAAACCTAAATATGAAATATTTGAGAGTAATTGTGAGAGATTTAATGAAAAACTTAAGAAATTCAAAGGTGAAAAACTAGGGTTTCCAAGGATCCACTTGTAGAGATCAGGAGATCTATGCTTGATTCAAGTCACACGATTGGAATCGAAGTCTCATTGTAACGCCTCGGTTTTAGGGACCCGAGTATATGACTCACATCCCAAAAACCCAGGAGTTAATTGAATGATAATGGTAATCAATATGTAATTCAAAGTACAAATGATGAAATGAAACATAACATAAATATGACCCAAAATGTGAACAATATCCTGGCCCACTCAGCTGGGGGCCGCATACAAAAATTCAAGTTTCTAAATGTACTGAAATAATCATGAAGGGCTAATTTATTGGTTTATCCCAAAATAAATGGCCACTGTTAAGGGTCAAATATTGCATATTAGACCCCGATTTTTTCCTGAATTTACGCATAAGATACTGTTTAATAGCCCGATTTAATTGTGTTTGTGTTGTAAGGTGGATTTACGGATGTGGACTGAAATTAGATGCTAAAAGTATGAAATTAATGCTCAAGATTCACCAGAGCAAGGGACGGACTTCAGAGGACTAAGATTGACGGATATACACGGTCAGAAATTCGAGAAAACTAAGAAACTGAAGCTCAAGTGGCTTGAAACGTGCCTAGAGTGCAAGATCACAGAGTTTCCACCATCAGTTTGGCTCGAAACTTTATACGTGGCCTGAGGCCAAGAAAGTAACCGTACAAGTCAATTTTTAGCCATTGGATCCCTCTGAAAGTGACCCAATGGACAGATCAGCCTATAAATCAGTGAATTGGGGCCCACCTGAGTTATGGATATGCTTCAAAAGTGTTCTGGACGGATAAAATAAGATGGTGAAAAGGACAGACGGAACGGATTACACATAAACATCATAGAGGACCCCATTTATGCGTGAGTGTGCATAGTGCACAATCTCACTCGCTGTGCACCGGTCTTGATCTTTGGTCCAAGTCGGGTTTGACCGACTTAATTCAAAAAACGGCATCAGCCGTTTCCAGTGAACAGGGGCGTCGGTAGACGATTAGTGGGCTCCACCTATAAAGTCCTTTGCAAATCTAAGTCGTCCATCATGTAGATGGATTCGTTCTGGACAGAACCATGTTGTCCATTTTCATCCATGCTTGCACATGTGTCGATCACAGCAAGCAGAAGACACTCATCCGCAGTCGTTGGAGCATGATACATTAAGTGGGTCACATCAACGGACGATGAAAACCGTCCATCCCCAGTCAAATTTGTGAAGAGAAGATTATGGACGACGTGGATCTCTCAAATCCATAGAAAGTGTGCCCCACCAACACAACAGCGGAAGAAGATTCGCATGCTCTGTTTCGCAAACCGACCGCGGACGATCTTGATGGGCCACCAAACACTGATTAGAGGTCCAATCCGGACCGTCCATCAGATCCTTATGGAGCCTCTTATCACTGATGTAGTGTCAGAACTCCACAAGATCACGAGGATTGAAATCCGGCCTTTGAAACGGAAGATAGACGGTGACTTTCCTGATTACATGGGCCACATCAGGGGCGATCCAAAACCGTCCATATGCAACTGATTTTTGGAGTTAAATTCAATGGACAGAGTGGATTTACCGTCTGACCCTGATCATAGACCCCACCAAGCAATCAGCGTACGCATGCTATAAACAGATTGCGTAAAAATTCTCGGTTTCTGCTGCGGAACTAGAGTCGGCCCTCCACCGACTCTTTACGCACGATCCTTGCTGCCGACTCCAAGCCCTTATAAAAAGGGAAAAGAGAGAGAGAATGAAAAAAAGAGAGGAGATCCTGGCTTGGGTTGGAACGTGAGAGAGAGACAGGGAGTAGAGTTTCTTTTATTTTATTTTTTTATTTTGTCTAAGAGATTTAGTTTAATCATGGCTGGCTAATCCTCTTAGCTAGGGCTAAGAGGTGAAGCTTGTAGTGAGATGGGAAAATTTATTCTATAATTTTTGTTTAATTTATGAACTGAATTCATGTTGATGTTAGTTTAATTAATGGGAGTATTTTTGATTTTTAATTGTTTGTTGTGACTGAAATTACAATGGGTTTGCGATGCTTTGAATATTTCCTTCTCCCTTTTATGTTTATGACGTCAGGAAGCTCTGTTGTTCACCATCGTCTCCTGGGCATGGTTGGATGTCTGCACCCTTCCTAACCTCCATACATGTGATTGGTTGGTAATTAGTTTAGTTCTGTTGTTTGCCATAGTCCCTTGGGCATGGTTTGGTGATGGAATCCATTCTAATTCATATACCTTACATCTCTCTAAAACTAGATCAATGTCAGTTCAGTTAATTTCCATAAAACATGCATAAGATTTCCCTGATCTCTACAAGTGGATCCTCTGAATCCCTAGTTTCCTATTCTTGATTTTTCTTAAGTTTTAGATAATAATCTCACAATTCTTCATTAAATTTTATTTGATTTAGATTTCATCTCATTCTAGTTCTAGTTCTAGTTAGTTTTAGATAACGTACAGTTTCAGTCCCTTGGGATTCGACCTCGGTTTTACCGAGTTATTACTACATCACAACCCTGCACTTGGGGAGTGAACAGCTACCTCCTACTGTGGCTCCTCGTCATAGAGCTCCTCCTCGACCGCCACTGCCTCTAGATCTACTGCATATTCATCGGCTCATATACCTGCATCCTCTATATGGTTGAATATTGATGAATGAGTGGCTAGTTTAGTGTGATTTCTCCTCCAGATTACACACCATCGCCCTAGACAAGATGTAGCATAAAACAATACAATATACAAAATAGGGCAATGTGCAAATCTTAATTAATACGTGGATGAATGAGTGCACATCAACTGGGGATGGTCATCCAGTTGGCTTTTAGGCAAAACCCTTACAATGTGGCTGATCACTAGCGAAAGTACATGGTACATGCGTAGTACCAAACTCACCGAAGATGGGTCGATAATCGATGGTCTGGGAGCTAGCGAAATGATACTCCAAATAAATCCTATTAGGCACGTGTTATAACATCTAGAATTAGCCATCTGTCATTGTTCGAATGCAATGTATGCATAATTAGCCAACCTGTTATTAGTCCAATTACACTCAGGCAATTTAAATAAGCTTACAGTCACTACGGGGAGCTCATGGCCCAACGTAAGCCGACGGCTTGGACATAGTGTCCCATGACCACCATCCTCGGCCCATGAGGCTACTGCCTTAGGGTGTGTGTAGAGCCCACCAACACATGGCCAATCAATTCCTAATGTAAAGGGGCTACCACCAATACTGACTTAGGATGAATGTCGAAATCGTTAAGTATGACAATTAAAATATGACGACATGTATAATTTGAAGACGAGCAAAAAGTAATATTCATAATTGTAACAAGGTTCATTCTATAGTCAAATAGGTGAAACCACACATGGATGGTAAACCCCAAATCAAATGCCATCAACTACAACCTCCACGTTAGGGGTCTACTTGCGTCGTAACCAGTCTAGTTACACCCTAATCACGGACCCTCCTTAGAGTTTCCCATGGAGAGATTCTAACTATGTGTGTATCATAAACAATGACATGGATCCAACTTATGACTAAGAAGTAGAGAGCAATGCATATATTCCTACGAGGCATGTGATCATGAGTTTAGAATTCAAATTAAGTACTAATTGAGCCAACATATTGCACATGTAATGAAGGACTAGTTGAATTAATTTAGTAAATTTAATACACATGTTTGAGGCGGGCTAACAAAGTATGAATGCGAACCTAGAGCATATTTTTAATCCCAACAATCCAATATGCTAAAACAGCCTCATCAGGTAAGCTAATTATTTCTAGATCATAGGAATCATTTATCTAAACAAGTGCACCAATTTAATACAATCTATTTTCAAGTTATTAAATCATTCATTGAGGTAGTGTCTGGATAACTCAGTCACAAGCAAATCATTGGTATATCATAAATTCTGAGTAATCATTAAATGTTTCTACGCTTCTAGGTTATTGGTCATAACTATAAAAGTTACCCTTAATCCAATTAGGGATGGAAAGCCCAAGGGGAAGGGAATCATAACCTGAGTTATCCCGGTCCTGTCCTTGACCCGAATATCCGTGTGTAGTTGGCGGCCCCAATTTATGCAAGTAGCTCCCTATAGGATTAATTTGCATTAAACAACACTTCCTAAGCATAATAAAAGTTTGTGGGGGGTTTGAAGGGCCTATAAATACATTCATTCGGGCCGCCTTAGAATGTTAAACCCACCAAATCTTTGTTTCTCAAATGGCTTAGATTGGGCTTGACCTTGGTTTGATTTGGCCTAATGCCTAGCTGGCCAGTTGTAGCCCAAACTGGGCCTGCTCGTGGCCGAGTGTGGCTTGCCATTGATGGCCCAGCTATAGTTTGTAGTGAGGCCTTTTGATCCCTTGGCCCACTTGAGGTGGTTATCCCCAAACCCAGGCCCACCACGCCTGGCTTGACCTCGACCTGAACCTCGGGCACCATACAGCAGCCCATAACAACATGGGTGTGGCCCACTGCCTCAGGTGGTGAGGCCTACCTGTCATTAGTGTGTGTGGCTCACCTATCCTTAGTGTGGTGTGGCCCACCATTTCAAACAAAGTGCGGCCCACCTGCATTGAATATGGTGCGACCCACCTGTTTTAAATACAAGGTGCAACCCACCCATTTCAAATATAAGGTGCGGCCCACCTGCTTTTGTGGTGAGGCCCGTAGATGTGATGTGCAGCCCACTGAAATGCACAGTGCAGTCCACTTGCAGATTGCGCGTGGAGGTTACTGCACGACCCAGTTGAATGTGGCCTACGGCCCAGTTGCAGGCCATTTTATCCTTTTTCTTGGGCTTGATTGAGACGTCTATGGAGGGCCTTTCTCAGCCCAAAGCATGGCTAATCTGAGCCTTTGGTTGAAGGCCCATTCAAGGACTATCTGCAAGCCTGAAACCAGAACCACTGGTCAGCGATTTCCAACACCCAACACGACTCAGTTGGGGCTAGTTTTCACATAGATTCGACCTATTAGCTACTAGGCGAAAGGCCCCGACGAGATCTTGATTGAGGTCTGTTTTATTAGGCCTGCTTCAAAGCTCAACTGAGAGCTCAAATCAGGACGACCTTGGTGTCATTTCCCCACCAACGCACAGCCCAATGGGGCTTGTTTTCAGTCCAGCTGAGAGCTCACCTTGGCTCGGTGTGAAAGACCTGGACATTGGTCCAAAACGTAACCATTGATTGGCTCGGTTTCGACCTGAACTACGGCCGTTGTTTGGCCTACTATCAGTTTGAAACACGACCATTGCTCGGCCTGATTCCAGCTCAAAATAGAGCCTCTGTCTTGATCGTTTTTTTTTTTGTCTGAACCAGAGCCATTGCTAGGCTTAGTTCCAGTCCAAACACCCCCATCGTTAGGCCTGATTTCGGTCCAAAATACAGCCACCATTTGGCATGGCTTCGGCCCGAAAATATCATCATTACTTTGCCTGAAATACAGCCATCGATTGGCTTGGTCCTGGACTTGACTCACTGGCCCATTAGAGCTTGGCACGACCTGTCTTCATGGCTTGAAGGAGGCCGGCTTTAGCTCTTACGTCAGTGTTAATGGTTAAAGAAAAAAACGAGGGAGATTGGCTATTACCTAGTCCGGAACTCGGTGGGGCAGCCACCAACTCAACCAAGTCGAGCTGAGACAGGGTGAGTCGGGCTTAACTGAGCACTTAGCTCACTCCTCTCTTCTCTCTCTCTCTTTCCACTCTTTTTCTCCTCTCTCCTTTCTCTCTCCTTGGCGTGAATCCCAAGAGCTACAGGGCTACTTTTTTATAGCAGTGGGAGGAAGTCACCAATGGTTCGAAAAGGGCCCTTGTTGCAATAGTCTTGATCGAATAGTGTCCTTGCGTGGGGCCTATCCATACGCTAGGATGGATGGCTAGCGCCTTATCCCACCAGAAAAGTGAATTTTCAAGTCTGGTGGGGCCCATCTCTTGATCTCATTTGGACAGTTTGTCGAGGAAGATGATTGGCCTTTAATGGCAGATTGTTATCCCATACATTTTTGCATGATCTGGTTTGTTTGAGCAGACCAGATGGGACCTTTGATGGACATGGGGTTCATTTTTTTGGACCCCAAACATCAGTTTCGAGTCAACACGTGAGATAATCCGTTTTTCTTTAGTTTCTCATGAGATGAAATATTTCTCTCTTCCATCTCAAGCTATCTCCCATGAAGGGCTAGGATTGATCCATGTGGCCCAAGGAGTGGCCAAAAATGCGCCAACACTCCCTTCCCGAAGAGGAAACCTACTTCTTTGCTTTTCCATGGCCAGGCCTTGCTTGACTATCCCTGAAAAAGAGAGAGCATGGCTCTCCCTAGTGATGGATGGATGGCATGGCCTGATCAGGACAATCACGGGCCACGCATGGGGGTTCCGGATGGGTCCCACTTCGCTAACATCCGCCACGTGCAACACATTGGACGGTGGAAACTTATAAGGCAGATCCCACGAGACCGTTGGACGGTTCGGATTGCTCAGAAACTGGCCAGGTTAGGCCACTTTGGGGTTTAAAGATTTTCAGTTTGAATCTTAAATGGGCGGGAGAAATCCGCCATTTTTTCTTTTTTGCAAGGAGCTCGGTCAAAGCTCATTTGACTGAACCCATTTCCCAGTGCACATCGTGCACGATCGCATGTGAGGCACATGCACTCCATTTGGGGTCCACTATAATGTTCGTGACTGATCCAAACCATCCATCCCTCTGAGGATCCCTACCTAAGGGTTCTGGCCCATTTTAGGGCGGGGTTGATGCCCAGGTAGGCCATAACGTCTGTCTACAGCTCCCATTGGCCCATGTACTTAGATCCCGAGGTTGGATCGTCTCGAAATCGGTTTTCAACGGTTAATGTGGGCTCCTGGTCATGATGAGGGCTGGTTTGATTCTAGTTTATTCTCGAGGGTTAGTTATACGATGCTGCTCTCAATATGGTTTAATTTAATGACTAAGAGTTTTTTGTAAGGTGGGGTTTTAGTTGTTCTTACCTTCTCGACTGTCATGGAGTTCGACTCAACTCCTAGGGCTCCCAGGTGGATGGTTTTGATGCTAGTTGGAGTTCACACCATGCATGCACCATGTCCAACTAACCAATTAGCCCGTTCCATTTTCTACTAATGTGGTTTTAAGAAGATAACACCCGTGTACCAGAGGTACGGGGTGTTACACCCATCCTATCCAATTGGAAGATATCTTAGTAAAATTAAATCTGAACTTCCTTTAACCTAATTCTTAATATACGAGAGATATGAGAACTGGAAGTGATTCCATCACAAAACCATGCCCAGGAGACACTGGATCACAATAGCAATTTATCAATCCCAAAACCAATCTGGGAGAATCGTGAAAGTTAAGGATGATTCCATCATCAAACCATGCTCAAGGGATGATGGAGAACAACAGGATTTTCTAATTTTATAATCTTAATACATGAAAAGAATATACTCAAAGCTATCGCACATCTATTGTAATTTAAGTCACAACAAACCATTAAAAACTGAAAGTATTCTTATAATCACACTAGAATCAAAGAGAGTTCCATATAAACATGAATCCAAGCAATAGAAACATCTCATCACACTACAAGCTTCACGTCTTAGCCCTAGCTAAGAGGTTTAGCCAACAATAAACATGATTGAAATAGAATCTCTTAAGAAAAGCATAAAAAACTACTAAGGAAAAGGAAGAAAAACTCTTGGTGATGGCTTCTCCACGCTTTTGTTCCACTTCTTAAACCCTAGATGATGCCTAGGGATGCCCTAAGGGCCCCTATTTATAGTTTTTGGCCTTAACCTTTCACACCGAGTGGAAATTTCTAGAAACCGCCTCAAATTTACCCAGTCCACGCAAGTTTTGCATAACGCTCGACTGGTTGTGGGCCATCCTTGACTGGTCATGGGATGTTGTCGATCGGCTGAGGACCTCCTTTGACTGGTTGAACTGGATGAAGAATTGCATGTTTTACTCGCTGGAATTAAAGTCAAGCATCTAGCCCAGGACTAGTCGACCTAGAGCCAAGACTGGTCGACCTGGAGCCAAGACTGGTCGAGGATTATGAAAATTCACTTCAAAAATCCAATTTTATTTATTCTTGACTTGATTTTCTTCGATCTTTGGTGTGTGCATTCTTCATTCTTGGTTTCATCAGATTCATTCTTGGCTTTGGTGATTCTTGAGCGTTAATTCCATTCTTTTAACATTTTTTTCAATCCAAGCTTTTAAATTCACCTTGCAACACAAACACGATTAAAATAGAACAATAAGCATTATCATGTTCATAAAACCATATAATAGATGGGGTTTAATATATAATATTTGACCCTCGTCTTGCATATTTCAGAACTCTAGAACCTAAAAGAACTAAGTTAGGACCAAGAGCTATCAAGTGCGTCTTTATAGGATATGCACAAAATAGTAAGGCCTATAGACTTTTAGACTTAGACTCAAATATAATCATAGAGTCTAAAGATTTAAAATTTTTTGAGAACTCTTTATTCACGGAGAATAAGAATACTGAGATTCAATCTTCTAATGAAACTATCGAAGAAACACAACAAGAAGTTACAACACTAAGTGAACCTCGTAGGAGTCAAAGAGCTAGAGTAAAGAAGAGTCTCAATCCTGATCAAATAGACTCTCAGCGTCTCTCTTTTCATCTAGTTGAGGGTGATAAAGAGAAGGTCATTAGGAAAATACATATGATTTTAACTATAGAAGATTAACCTAAAACTTTTAGTGAAGCTATGACTTCAAAAGACTTCGCTTTTTGAAAAGAGGCTATTAATGGTGAAATAAATTCAATTATATTTAACCAAACGTGGGAACTGGTGGATTTACCTTCAGGTTCTAAACCAAAAGAATGTAAGTGGGCATTTAAGAAATTAAAATATTATACTGATGGTATAATTCAAACCTTTAAAATAAGATTAATTGCTAAGGGTTTTTGACAAAAAAAATGAATCGATAATTTTGACACATATTCACAAGTGGCTAGAATAACATCGATTAGGATTTTATTCACTTTAGCATCCATACTTCATATTTATATCCATCAAATGGATATGAAGACAATATTCCTGAATGGTAAACTCGATAAAGAGATATATATGGAGCAACCGAAAGGGTTTGTTCTACCAGGCAATGAAAAGAAAGTGTCTAGACTTGTTAAGTCTTTATATGGATTAAAATATGCACTAAAATAATGGCGTAATAAATTTGATTTTAAAGTTTCGTCTTATGGTTTTGCACATAACATTGTTGTTAAATGCATATACCAAAAAATTTATAGTGATTATATTGTAATCGTGTACTTGTATTTAGATGATATGTTAATAATCAGTAACAAAATGGAAGGTGTAATAGTAGCAAATAAGTTTCTCTCTTCAGTTTTCAAAATAAAGAATCTTCGACAAGTGGATATTATATTGGGTATCAAAGTTAAAAAACATAGTGGGGGTTATGCATTGTGCCAGTCTCATTATATTAAGAAAATACTAAACAAGTTTAACAACTTAAAAATCAAAGAGGAAAAAATCTCATTTGATCCAAGTATCAAATTGAAATAAAAAAGTGGAAGAGCGGTTGCACAACTAAAGTATACTAGTGTTATAGGCAGTCTGATGTATGCGATGTAATGCATAAGACTGGATATAACATACATTGTGAGCCACTACCAAAAAATCGAGCAAAAGCTACAGACTTTGAAAGTTTTTAGCTAAGGATATAAACTGTAGCTAATTAACTACGAATTTAATCCATAGATAAAACCTACTTAATTTGTAGCTAAAATCTACATTCCACCAGGATCTTATTAGAGACTGATGGTGCTTAAGGAGATCCATGGGGCCCATTAGAATATATGTGTTTTATCTAAGCCGCCCATAAATTCTTATATATAATTTCAGTGGATGAGCCCCAAAAGTAGGTAGATTGAAGGTCTAATTGGACCACACCATGAGAAATAATAAAAAATAAATTTCTATCGTTAATATTTTATGTGGTCCGCTTACAGCTTTGATCTGACTCATTTTTTTTGATTAACCCTTAAAATAATATTTTAAAATGAATGGACGGAGTAGATAAATAACATCATCACGGTGGGCCCCATAGGACCTAAAACTAAACACTTAAAAGTGTCATCCGTCACCGCCCCCCAAAACACAATCCCGCGCATGCCCATCTCCTAAAACCCAAACCCTCTCTCTTTCGTGCCCGCGCCTCTCCCAAAACCCAAACCCTCTCTCTCTCGCACGCCCATCCCTCCCAAAACCCAAACCCTCTCTCTCTTGCGCCCACGCCTCTCCCAAAACCCAAACCCTCTCTCTCTCACACGCCTGCCCCTCTGTTTCCCGACCTCTCTCTCTCTCTCACTAGGGTTTTCAAAACCCCCTTTTGCTGCAAACTTGTCATTGATCTGTGATCACACCTTGTGCTACGGTTTTTGAAACCCCTTTCATCCTACCCTCATCACTGTCTCGACTCCTCCACCAGTCGCAGCCCCTGTGACCACAAACTTCGTCCGCAGCCACCATCCTTGCTCCACTAGCGTCGCCACCTCGAGAGCTTGTACTATGAATAATATCCTATTATATTATTTACTCCTTTCATTTTTTATTCCCAGCATGTGTTCGATAAAATGCATGTGTGATATGAGATTTGCAGAGTGGCCCTAAGGAGGGGATATTTGTCGATACTTTCTTACGCAGGTTGAGTGGCCCTAAGGAGGGGATATATGTCAATATTTTCTTACACAGGTTGAGTGGCCTTAAGGAGTCTCAACCATTCCTAAATTGTAGAACTCCACACAAAGTTGGATATTCCAACTGGTTAGAAGTTTCTGGCATTCAACAATCCTTTTATTGCAATTTCTTCTTTACTCAGGTGCGTGATGATAGATCTATTTATTGTTTGTTATAAATAATGGTTTCCTATTAGTTTTAGGTACTAAGTTGAATAGATTTGTTGAATCCCTTAGCGTGATTTTGGAGACATCTTGCATCAAAAAATAAAAATTAAAAAAATCTAGTGCCCCTGTTTAGCCCCATGCAATGCCTCCCAATAAGAAGATGAGACATGTTATTTAGGTGGGGCACATTGTACTCTACCAATCATGGTGCGGTGGATTTTTTTCTTTATTTTTTCTAATATATTCCCACCATTACTTCTCAAGTTAGCACAAGTGGAGGAAAGGGCTTGTTTTTTGCCAATGGTAATTTAGTTTCAAATGTCACAAGGTACCTACTGTTGATCCTTACATAGCATATTTTTATTAGATCCTTACAATCCATCCATCAGAATGGCATCGTTGTATCAATGTCGTAGCCAAAGTAATAGGCTAATCCATTGGTCATGTGGGCCAGAGTGTGCAAAACAAATGTTATTCGCTATGAGGGAATTTTCCTTTTTTTCCTTTTCTTTCTTGAAATTTCTTCTTTTGTTTTTTGCAATAATTAATAAATTGATTGAAGATCTGGATACTTCACCATTTCCTTTGTTTCTTTAGTTTTTTCCAAATCGAGATGGAAAATATCTATGTTGGTGCCTGCCAGGTTTAACAGTTTTTTCTAAACATAGGTCCCACTTACAACTCAGATTGAGGATCATGTAACTCCTCTTAGTATAGTTGGGTATATTCTGTTAAATTCCTTTTTAAGAATAGAAACATAAGATCTTTAGAAGTCCTAAATCTAACACAGTTTGGAAACAACAATCTTATTATTTATGGGAAGTAAAACTATAAATGTCATAATTGATCAATTTCACTGTGATGAGCTGCACAATAGCATTGATCTTTTCTTTTAGTTTCAGTAGTGATCATGCATATAGTTGCATGAAGTGGGAAAAGAAGCGGGAACAGATTTGAGTGCAGTAGCTGGGAAGCATCTGTTTCAAAATCTAAATAAGTATAAATGCTTAGGAAGTAGGTGCAAGGATCTAAAGCGCAATTCAAAGCAGGAGCAACACCTACTTAGAAGGATCCTGCGATTCATACATGGATTAGAGTTGTGTTTCATAGGATAAGGACATTGTGTTATGGATCATGATGCCATTTATGGCCACTATCTTTTGCAGGCTGGATGTAGTTCCATTTTTCTGTTTTTCCCATTTTCCATTTCAAAGGGACATTGCTATCACAGTGTAGACATGTTCGCTTCTTTGATATTGATGCTAGTTACGCAAGGACTGTTGATCCTCTATTCATCTCAGACTAATTATCTCTAGTGGATTGGAATCCTTGCCATAATATATGACGCTCACAGAATTGTAATTTCAATAGTAATTCTGTCATTTGTTACAGAAGAATCATTCGAACTCTAGTCAAAACTCATATGAGTTAAAAAAAATAAAATTGAGTAACATGGTATATTATCATTGTTTAGTTGCTTTCAGTAAATTAAGCTTAAAAATAGGATCCTTTGGTAGTTTTGAGGTTATTTTAGCATGTTGTCCTTGTTGATAGATATCAACTTACTAGTGGGTCATCAAGCCTAGTAACCTTGTCCTTCTTCTTTCCTTTGGGATCTATGAAAAGTAACATACATAAAATCATATAAAATTGGAATCTATCAAAATAGATGAAGGAAAATGTACAAAAGGTTATTACTTTGGGACAAGGACAATGATACTTTGAAATATGGTTTGGATTGTAATATGTAGGTTTATTACTTTGGGACGAGGATTGATGTTTACTACTTTCATCCATGTGGACCATGACATCCGACTATACCTTTTGCTGATATCGTAGGAGAGTAAATTAGAGATGGTTTTGCATATCTATTCTTGAACTTGAAATACAGACATAAGGCTTTTGTTGCTGCAGGAAACCATGGAATTCCAGTCATTGTTGCCGGGCATCGTTTTGGGAATGCAAGTGGCATGGCTCCTTGTGCCCAGTAATTGATTACACTCTAGTTTAGACTATTTATGTTTTTGTAGTAGCAAAGTGAATGCATGTATGTGGGTCTCTAGAAATTTTATTATACTCTTATTATTATTATTTTTTTGTCAATCCGTTTTATCTTTGTTGTTTACAAGGCATTGCATAAAATCTTTGGGATCTGTTCATGTTCCTCTACTTTCTAGTTTCAGCAAAAAAGAAAACAGTTGGAAAGGTTCATTTCCTCTCTCCATGTGCATGTTGCCTCTCTTCTTCACCATATGGTTGGATCAATCGATACGTTCAAAATTTTAAATTTATTGGAATATTTTTTTCTTTACTGGTGGGCCATCAAGCCTAGTAACCTATGGCTACGGTTCATTTTCTTTTTTTCTTTTTTTGTTGCCACAATCAAAAGGCTAGAATTGTCCCAGCTAGAAGACTTTAATACTCTACACAAGGAAGATTGTAACAGACCAATGGTCTGGATTGCCTATTTCGCTTCGTGGAAATAGAAGGAAACGGTGTTTCTTAAAATCCCATTTATAAACGTTGAGAATGGTAAAATAGTTTGTCTTAAGGCCAGTTTGAATAAATTGCATATTGGAGAATGCAACTAGTTTGCATCAACAAGGAATTTATACCTATTTGGGAAGCAATTGCATTTGCTTTCCCCCAATTAATAAGGAGTAGAAACTATTTCTTTTTCATAAATTTAAATGAAGGAAAAAGAATTTACCTCCAAAATGAGCTTTTAGATGGTAAAATTAGGGGGAATTTATCTCCAATATGTGCAAAAGGTTTTTTCCCCTGTTGCTGATGTTAGTTTACTTCCCTCTTATATTATGTTTTTACTTTCATTCCCTTATTTTTTCAACAAGAGTTATTGAAAGGGAAATGGAACATGTCAATCATTCCCTACAACTAGCAGGTTAAGCCTACAACCAGTAGGTTAGCTTAAGATATAACTCAATCTGCATGTCAATGTGTCACCTGTTTTGGACATCTGAGCCCTGCAGAAGTTGGCCCCCCCACGAACATTACTTGAGCCAGAATAGGCCACTGCATTCATCAGGTGGGCCTACTCTGTTTGATAGATGGAGGGTTTAACTCGTACATGTCAATGGTTTGAATCAACTCACTCATGTGGCCTGCTTAATGATCTAGACAGGCCTTATTCTTGGGCCTAATGATCTTCATGGGGGGCCCACCTCTTACCTATCTCAAATGTCTGGCACACGTGAAGCATTGGAACTTGTGAGATAGGCAGCTAAGCTACAGCCAGATCTGGTTGATCACTACTATTTGTCTAAGGGTAACCATCACCATAGTTACTCAAGTTATGGGAAAGTGAGAGAGTCCCCAAATAGGTAGGAAATGGAGAAAGCTATTTTAGGGTCCAATTATCCAAATCTTCCAAGTATAGATAGGTTCTAGAGCAGGTATTGATGTGCCAACAACCTAGAATAATTAGAGTTTCCTCGTATTGTGATGCAGATGAAGCCATCTTTGGAGGGAAACTGGTGATTGAGGACAGGATGGGCCACTAGAAGTTTCAGTTAGTTTTAGAAATGAATTATGTATGTTGTACCTTCAGTTATTCAACAGGATCCACCATTGATGGGGTAAAGGTCATATTTCACAATGATTAGAGAATGATAACCATTCAATTGGGCAATTAAAAAAAAAATTGACCAACATTCCCTTCATCATTGATGGGGTAAAGGTCATATTTCACAATGATTAGAGAATGATAACCATTCAATTGGGCAATTAAAAAAAAAATTGACCAACATTCCCTTCATCATTCCTTACATAGAACAGTTCTCCAGTACAAGGATTAGGGATGGTCCATCAGTTGAGCTATTGGGCTATGAACTATCCATGGTGGGGCCCACTTAAATGAATAGTTCAGATATTGTAGGCACACGTTACAGGAGTAGAGTTGCTAAATAATTTAGGGAAAGTTTTTAAAATACCTTTTTTTAAAATGTAAAAGTACCATAGTTTCCTCTATTATTATTATTTATGATGATGATGATGATCATGGTCTGGTGGCCATGACTTCCCCCTGCACTTTCACTTTGGCATCCTACTTGATTTGATTGCCATGAGCTGTGCCTTTTCCATTAGTATGTATTGGGATGTCAGTCCACAAGACTACTAAACAAAGTGGTCTCTCTGTTGTTGAAGCAATTGGGTCCCACTAACATAGTAAATGGTCTAAAAATGAAAATTATAGCCCCTCAGTGGACCTGTTTCAAGGAAAATTTATGAAGGAATCATGTAAAATTAAGGGATTAATGCTATGTAATTTTATTTTATTTTTCCTAGATTAATTATACAATTGCCTTTCTATTATTATTTTGCAATTAATTTTTACCAATTTTAAACTTGCTCAAATTGATGCAGTTTTATCAGTAATAGATGGAGTAAGGAAAATTGACGCAGGTCTCTCTAAAGATAAAGAATGGCTGAGAGCAGAATTTTAGTGCGGACTGGGAGTGTTGATATCCGGCAGCACATCATCTCCCACCATTTAATGGTTTTTGGTGGGAATCTATAATCAATTCAAAATTTTCTTTTGAAAAACACAATTTATAAAATCATGTTAAGATTCCCACCCATGATTGTTGGATGATGGCAAATATGTGCCCACTAAATCTTCATGCACGCCAGGTGCACACAATCTTTTCTTCTCCTCTGTATGACAAGTACTCAATCACTATAGATATCCTTAACTTACACAAGATATATGATGTTAGAGATGAGATCAACAACTTCTTCATGCGCGGATAGGGAACTGATGGTGTAGATGTTTCAAGAGGTGCTAACGGTCTGGAAGCCCTTCTGACGCCCATGTAGTATGTCATGCATGTCATCACAGGTAAAAAGAATGTGCAGTTATACAAGTGAAGCTTTTGTTTGATGAGTTTTTCTAATCCTACAGTCATTTTGAACTCTTACATCTGCTTGGATGTTCACTCCCCAAGTGCAGGGTTGTGATGTAGTAATAACTCGGTAAGACCGAGGTCGAATCCCAAGGGACTGAAGCTTGTACGTTAACTAAAGTTAAGTAAAATTAGAGCTATGTTAAAATGAAATCTAAACTGCATGTAATTTGAGGAATAATTGTGAAATTATTATCTAAAGCTTAGAAAATCAGAGATAAGGAAACTAGGGATTCAGAGGATCCACTTGTAGAGATCAGGGAGATCTTACACCTGTTTCATGAAAATTAAACTGAACTGTCATTGATCTAGTTTTCAAGAGATGAAAGGTATGTGAATTAGAATGGATTCCATCACCAAACCATCACATGTATGAAGGTTAGGAAGGGTACCGACATCCGACCATGCCCAGGAGACTATGGTGAACAACAGGGCTTCCTGACGTCATAAACATAAAGGAAAAAGGATATGCTCAAAGCCATTGCAGACCCATTGTAATTTCAGTCACAACAGACCATTAAAGACTAAAAAAAACATGCCATTAATAAAACTAAAATCAATATTAATTCAGAATAACTCAAGGCTATAAAATAGAGTCTCCCATCTATCCACAAGCTTCACCTCTTGGCCCTAACTAAGAGGTTTAGCCTGACATGGGAAGGCTCAACATCTCTCAAAAATTAATACTAAAACATATGCTGAATGAATAACCAAAAAGAATAAACCCCCTGTCTTCCACGTCTAATGCTCTCCCCAAGCCTTAATGTCTCCAGCCGTGTATATTCCCCCTTCACGTCCAAGCCAAGCCTCCCCTTTATATTAGCTTGAAGACAGTCGGCCTTGCTGTCGGTTTGGAGAACCGACCTTAGTGGAGTCGGTGGACTGCGTAAAAAGTCACGCAGCAACACTCAATCGCAGAGAAGCGGCAAACCGAGTTGTATTTGGCTTAGATTTTTAGGCGGACACCGTCCCACGATCCGATTTCTCTTCATGGTTGGGGTAAAGATCCTCCTCTGAAAATTATGAACGGTTTGGATCATCAAATAGATCAATGATCGTTGGCCACAACTTCCATAAAAAAATTGATTTTTCCGGACGTGCGTAACTCATACGCAGACGCGCTGACGTGTTTGGTGGGCCCACTTCACTTGTCTTTCGAGAATCTAAGCCGTCCATTAGCTTCAGGGAGAAAAACCGTTCGGGAAGGCCAAGACTGAGTTGATTGAGGTGTGGTCCACCAGAGATCTCACCCGACCGTCCGTCTGGTGTTTGAACGGTTAGAATATCTCACATGCTTCTTCTTAAAAAGTTTCCACCTAGGTGACGGTTCCAGCCCCCCTCCAAACATGATAAACGGATCCGATCGTCGAGTTGCGCAATGATGGTGGGCCACTGATGGATCAGCGGATGCCATGAAACGCAACAGAGACTTCCTTCTCTGTTTAGAAAGTCGGGCGGAGGCTGGTCACTTTGCGTTTAGTGCACCTCCAGTGCACTTGTGCAATGTGCGCTCATCCCACGAAAACGGGTCCCACCGTGATGTTAAGAGGAATCCGCTCCGTCCATCCATTTTATCATATACTTTAACATGTAGGGACTAAAGATGAAGCACATCCAAATAGCAGATGGGCCCATAATCATGATTCTGAGGGCTGATCTACCCGTTAAGCCACTTCTACTAGGATCCAACGGCTAAAATTCGACGTGTACGGTTAATTTCTTGTCCTCAGGCCACGTATGAAGTTTTGAACCAAACGGATGGTGGAAAACATGTGATCTTGCCTTCTTGATGAGTTTTAGGCCAATTGAGCTTCAGTTCTTTGATTTTTGCTGATCCCTGGCATTGATCTTGGTCCCCTGGAGTCCGTCCCTGGCCTTGGTGTCTTCAGATCATTAAATCTATGCTTTAAACACCTATTTTCAGTTCAAGCTCATAATCACACCTTGCAGCACAAACACGGTTAAAACGGGCCATTAAACAATATTATATTCGTAAATCCAGGAAATATTTGGGGTCTAATATGCAATATTTGACCCTCAACATTGGACTCTGATATCTTACTTTTGGATATTGGGTATTGCTGGTTTTTTTGATGAAATGGAAATTGAGAGAGTCCCAATGGGTCTTGGGTCAAGTGTTTTTCTTGTTCATTTTGGTTTTGGTTAAGTTGTGATTTTTCTTCACAACTTCCACACTCTCTTCCCCTGTGTTGCATTGCAGAACTTGTTCGGGGGAAAGACCATCAAGTAGTACTCTTGCAGGAAGCTCTCTGAACCAGGCCTTAATTAGACCTACTAGGTAATGAACATCAATGTCATTAGGTACAATGCCCTTGTTTAGTTGGTCCCTCCATTTTCTTCCTTGCTGTTCTCGAGATTAATCACATAACAATGCTTTGTATACGGATTGGCAAGTTATTGCATTGTGACTTTGTTTCTGGTTGAGATAGTTCATGTTATTTTTTATGCATGTTGATATCACTGAGTTAGTAAAAATACCATAGTGTATCCTACCAGACCTTCATGAATTGTCCTGTAGATGTTGTTCAAATGTTATTATAATGTTAATGTGCATGCAGAGTCACAGATAACATATCTCCATTGATTTATTGCAATAGTTTGTAAATCCCTCATAGCAATGCCATAAAAAAGTAAAAAAGAAAAAGGAAAAAAATCCTTACAGCCACACCCAAATTGTAACTTAGTTGAGCACTCTTTTCAATTTGACTCGTGACGATTTTACTTGCTAATGTTGCAAAAGTTAAATCCATTGAAGTGGGGAATCCATTTAATTTGTCTCTAGGATGTTGATATTGTAGTTATTTGACTACATTGTAGGTTCCATGAATTGTCAAAGTTTGATCAGAAAAAGTGACGCTGCCATAGGCATTTATCTTATCACAATGTACAACGTTGCAAGCCAATTGAATGAAGGATTGTAATTGATTCATTATTGAATGATTGTAATTGAATGAATGAATGATTGTAATTTGAATGAATGAATGATTATGTAAGTGGTAATTGAATGAATGAATGATTATATATATATATTTTAAAATGTAGGCAATAGTTACAAATATTGACTGTAGCTGATAATCTGACAACCATAGAATTCGACATATTGCTATGGATCCAACAATACTTTTAGCTTCTTTTTTTTAAAATTTTTTTATTTTTAGCACTACTTTTAGCTACAAATACTATCCGTAGCTGAATGTAGCACCTTGTAGTTGAATGTAGCATTTGTAGCACTTGTAGCTACAAATACTATCCGTAGCTGAATGTAGCACCTTATAGTTGAATGTAGCATTTGTAGCACTTGTAGCTACAAATACTATCCGTAGCTGAATGTAGCATTTGTAGAAACAAATACTTTTAGCTACGGATAGTATTTGTTGCACTACTTTTAGCTACAAATACTATCCGTAGCTGAATGTACTTTCGCTACAGAAATAGTTGTTATGGATTATATCTGTAGCTATTGTAATCTATAGTTACAGATTAAATCCATAGCCATAGATTTTAGACCTATTGGCTTGGCACCTACGATGACAGTCGTGCTACGGACGAAAGCTGTAGCCATATATCTATGGCTATGGATTAAATCTGTAGCCTTTCCCCAAATTTTTGGTAGTGAGTAAACTAAGTAGGTTTACTAGTAATCCAAGTGTTAAACATTGGAAAGCTATAAATAAAGTTCTATATTATCTAAAAGAAATTAAAGAACTACGGTTGTTTTACTCAAAATTTTCAACAGTGTTGGAAGGATATACCAATGCAAGTTGGATATCGAGTACAGGAGACAACAAGTCCACTAAAGGATGGATATTCACCTTATGAGGTGCAGTTATATATTGGGGATTCAAGAAACAAATTTGCATAACACACTCAACAATGAAATCTGAATTCATAGCTTTGGCTACAACATGTAAAGAGGCTGAGTGGTTAAGAGATCTTCTGTAATAAATCTCATTTTATGTGAAACATATACCGGTTATTTCACTTCATTGCGATAGTGAAGCCACTCTATCGAATTCTACAACCGTACCTATAATGGGAAGTCCAGACACATAAGTTTGAGAATGATTATATAAGGCAATTGATTTAGGATGGAATCATTGCGATTTCATTTGTGGAGTCAAGTAATAACTTGACTGATCTCTTTATTAAACCTCTGACGAGAGAGGTAGGAAAAGACAACATCTAGAGGAATGGGGTTGAAACTCTTTAATAAAAGTTCAATAAGTGATAGAAACTCAATCCAAACTTAGAAAATCTTTAAAGATTGGGTTCAATAGATAACAACAAATCACTGATAAGTAAAAAATTTTAGTACAAAATCTAAATAACCTCATCTAGGATAAAAGTATTAGCCGTTATAAAAGAGGGTTGAGTCTTAGAACTCTTAATGAAATCCAGTCAAATAGGACAAATGTTTTAAGTAACGGAAACAGTGGAAGGATTTCACTTATGTGAAAATAGAAGTGGTGCCGCTTCTCATGAGAGTTAGAGTTATCTCAGGATCGCTCATGACACAGGATAAGCACATGACCATTAAAAGTACTAAGCGAATAATATGAAGGAACAAATAACGCATGAGCTATTATGTGTGTAGTATTTTTGATTATATCATTAAGGAATAACTAGTTCAATACTGCGATAAGTATAAATTTCAAAATAACTTTAAAATACTTACACTAAGGAAAGATTCAAATCGTAAGATATCTTTCTCTATGCATAATAACTATTCTTCTATCTTTGGCGGATATTTTTCTCTTGTTTTAAAAAACCAGTAGTGGATTGTTGAAATTTATGATTTTTAAAAAAATAATTCAAAATTTCAAAATTTTGGGAATTTACAGCAAAATGATTTTCAGGAAATTCAAATGAAAAAGTGCAGTGTGTGCTTTTGTCCCGCATCAGAAATGATATAAGAAGTTTTAGGGTTTACATGTGGATGTGTGTGCAGTATTCTTACTTGGAGCTTTAGAGATTGAGAGACTTGGGTTGCATATTTCAGTGCGTAGCACTAGAAGACAAGCACGCACGCGCGCATGCGCTCGAGCATGGGTGAGGGCGTGGGCAGTGTGGTTGTAATGGCGCTAGTTGGCATACTTCGCACGTGCCCATCGTGTTGCAGAGTAGTCACTCCCTTGCAAACTTAAGCGAATCGTCGCGAGACAGTGCGATCACGGTGCAAGTGATCTAATAAGAGCATAGGTTCGATAGATTTAAAATGAGGGATGGATTTATAGGCGACTAAGAACAGTCAGATCTTTAGTCTGAAATGGTCAAAAATTTTTGAAAATGGCTAGCTGCCTTGAAAGCAACAACGATCCGAAAATGGATGGGCCATGATGATCCAATGGTCAGATCTTTCGATTAAACGACTAGAAATGGCTAGTATTAATGATTAATGGTTAAAAATGTTTTTCAAACATTCTAAACTATTGATGGCCACCCAGCAACGGTCTACTCCTTAGTGCCTATATAAACTAGACCATTTCGGTCCAAATTTAATCATCTCGAGCACAAATCTCTCCCTTCCATCAGATTCTCCAGATAACATCTCATTTGGAATACTGTTAAAACACATCCACTATTTGATTCTGATAGATGATCTGCTACATTAAATTGTTCCTAAGTGAACCCATCGTGATTACTACATGCCAGATCCAAACAGGCTTGTCTTATCCTGGAAGTAATTTGCCTGTAACTCATCAGCAATTAATAAGGGGGCGAATCACCCTTTAAGGACAGCATATCATTTTACGTGATTTAGCTTAGTGAAATGAAACAATTGAAAAAATTTTTTATTTCATTTTTTATTTTTTTGTATGTCCAACACATTTTTTCTAACATGGAATGCAACATAAACAAGCCCGATTCCTCCTCAACACCTTTTATGAAATAACAGTGAAGGCGGCTTAAGTTGAAGTAGGAATATGCCAATATGTCCTAGAGGGGGGTGAATAGGACTTTTTAAATTTTTTACAATATATTTAAAAATCATATTACACTAATCCTTACGGATAGACAATTATGAGGATTACTCAAATGTAACTCTACTGGCTTCTAAGCTTGGTAGAGGATCCAATCACAAACTATTTAAGAAGTGAACAATAAACAACCTAGTTTATGATGGATATGACTATGTATGTGTGTGAGGTGTGATCTCAGATATCCAGATATTAAAATATTAAAGCAAATCACACAGATAAAATAATAGCAATCTCTAACATAGTCATTTTTATAATGGTTCGACTACTTGTCTACTCCACTCCTGGTAACTATACTCAACACTTGTGTGTACCGGATTTCACTAAGGAGGTTTCACATGGTTCACCTCTAACCTAAGGTTTTAAATCAGGTTCATCTTCAATCTTTACAACCTATACTGAGGCTGACTGTTTATGCTCTCACGAGCAAGGGTCAACACATCACACCCACATTTAGGCACACTAGCCAAGGATCTTCCCTAAGACCCTAACGGAGGTTTCACTCGGTTCACCTCAAACCTAAGGTTTTACTCGGTTCACCTCAAATCGAAGGTTTTACTAGTTCACCCCTAACCATATGTTTATGCTCTCCACAGATCAAGGTTCCACACAACGCACCCATTATGTACACTCCCGCCGGAGGCCCCCTTGAGGACTTCAAGGGTGAGAAACACCTTAGACCAAATCCCACAAAGGAATGATCAAAGGGTCCTCTAGACTCTAGATACTTACAAATAAGTTGATGAGTCCCATTCAGCACGGTGACAAAGATATCCTCCTTGTTGGCGAAGAGTCTTCAGCTCCCTTGGTCCATAACAAATGATATACTTATATAGGGCAACGGGTTGGGTCAAGGTTATGATGGAATCCTACTCTCTAAATGTTTTCCTATTAAAAAGGTAGAGTGATTCCAATCATCTAAGCATTCAAGGCATCTCAGCTTAATGATTTGCCATTAAGGTAGTAGATGGAGGATCCTTGAATGTGGAAGTTCATTCTCCAATCCACTCTATTAAATATCAATGATGAGGGTGGATTAGAGGATGAACTCTCTTGAGAGAAAGGGCTTTGGGTATATGATCTGAGTTTAAACACACAAAAACACTCTCTTCTTTCTATCCCAGCAACTAGAGACAAGTTCTCCTTAAATAGGCAAAAGGTTCCAATGGATATAAAATGGTCACGTTTATGACAGAGTTCGATATCATCAAGAAGGTTTGATATCATCGAGTGTATACTCTCGATCGTATCGATAGTCTGCTCAATGACATAAACTCAATATCATACGCTTTTAAAAAACCTTCTGCCAACTGATCAAGGGAATCGAGACTCGTGTCAATGCCATCAGATTTTGAACTCCGATTATATCGATACAAGGATTGAGTCCTCGACATTTGAAAAATGAGAGAAACTTGCATGAAATTTTTCAGGACTTTAGATATGATCGGGGGATGCTCAATATCATCGAAATTTGAATGTCGATGATATCGGTGGTCGTGTCGATGTATCAATAAATCCAAGAATTTTATCAGTGAGCTTGCTGGATAGATTTGTCCGTTCTCAATACACTCGATCCGACACCGATATCATCGATATTTAAAATATCGATTCTATCGAGTGACCCCCGATTAGAGATAAAAATTACCTAAAAAATATTGCTGGAGAACTTCGCGCCCATGACCGATAATATCGAGTCTTCCGATATCATCGACATTTGAAATTTGATGATATCGAGGAGGACTCTGATATATCGAAGCATATATGATATTCCTTAGTAAAAAAAGGGTGTCGGTACTGCCTGTCGATATTATCGAGCCACCTTCGATGGGCTCGAGAGTCAAATATCGATGATATCGATAAGTGTGTCGATACATCGATAATCCTGTCTATATATGTTTTTGGTTGCTAGACACATTAAGTCCTCATTCAATTTGATCAATTGGTCTTTTGAGGATATCGACAACGCAGGTCGATTATATCAAGATGTGTATCGATACAATCAATAGGGTAAGAAAACTTAAAGTTTTTCTAATGTTTGAAAAAGTTTTCTTACCCAAAAACCCTAATATGTTCTATCTTATTTTTAAGGGTTTTAATCACCTGGTGTTTTGGAATATAGGATGTGAGGCTTAGATTTACCTATGAAGAGCTTCCACACATCCGATTGAGGCAGACACTTGAATAGATCTTCCTGTGAGGCTCTGCAGTCCGACTGACTCAACGTACACGCTAATTGACAAACTAGGGCACTAGCAAGGGCACTTTCATTTTATTCTACATAGTACCTATAACATCTAAGCTCTTTGGGACTAGCAATGCTGTATATGTGAAATCCACTATGTTAATTAGAGATGCGCTCCTCGATGTTAGGCCTTGGGGAAAAAATTCACCAAATTTAAGACTTGGATGGGTCAAATTCACCAAATTCAAGACTCAAGAGTTAGACAGGTCATACCATGGAGAGTAATGGGGATGAGACACCAACCATAGGTTTGTGTTTGGCCCATCATGATGGTATCTATATTTCCTATTCATCAAGTGTGTGTAAGAATCCTATAAGGTGGGCCTTATTGATCAATGGTCTGGATTGTCCTAAGAGTTGGATAATGTGATCAGGTGTACTAGTGTGCCCCATTAAGTTGTGATACATCCAGAAATTCGTATAAGGGGTGGAGTGCTACAACTGTGATTTGCACAATTTTTTAAAGGAACTAGGATTACCAATTTGTGTGGAGCCTTGGGGAGAGGAGTTTTGATGGGTTTCAAACTCCTTACCTCTCTAACCTATATGAACAGGGCTAGGTCCCCAATCCAACACCACCAACAGAAGTTACAGCCCCATCACAATTTCTCTAAAGAGTGTAAGGAGAGGAAGACTCCAGCAACCTACAGTAGCAATGATGTCTGAACAAGGTATGCCCTATAGTCGTTGAGATCTCCATATCCAATGCATAACACGGTCCTTGCGATTCCGCATATAGTCTTACAGTGTGACTCACCAAGGAATTTAAAAAAATAATCATCCTAGTCCAAAACTCGTGCGGGCCATAACATGTAAGGTTATGTTTAAATCACACTTTTACATTGTTTGCATCGGGGTCACCCATTTTATGGTTTTTTTTTTTTTTTTAAATTCTTTTTCAACATTAATCTTTCATTTGTATAGTGAAAATAAGGGTGATCACCTAATTCATGGAGTGGATTTCACCTATACAACATGTTGGGCCCAAAGAGCTTGGGCATTCTATATGAGAAGCTTAAAATATAGATGTTGCAAATGATAAAATGATCTCAATCCTCCTAGACAAAGCAATGAACCATCATTGGCCACATTATAGGTTGTTATAGGTGGCCTGCTTACAACTAACTAAGCAACACATAGGGGAGAACATGCATATGATCCATGCCATCTATCACATTTGTTGCCCCACATTACCTTGGAAACCAAAAGTTGAGTTCGACCAAAACTCATTTAAATAGGACGCTTGCCATTAGTCATTGTTGGGGAAAAATCTACAAGTCCAAAAATCGGCTTATAGAATGGACTAACTCTATTGAATCAGCATCGACCCATTGACACCCAAGCCTACTAAGGCTTTTATGTCCAGAAACGGAGCAACCTTCAAGGAGGACGATGTACCTGTAAGGACACTTATGTGGTTGAATGTTGACCTAACTTATAGGCCGGCCATAGGTCAGTTATGGATCGTCTACCAATCATCCACTGGTTGATTACGGATCGACCATAGTTCAGTTATAGATCGACCATAGCATGATCATAGCTTGGTGATAGGTCGACCATAGATCGACCATAGCATGATCATAGATCGACGATGCTCCTAACAAGATCAAGAACCTATCACACCCAGTTGAAGGGGACACAAATTCTTCAGTTCAACTGACGGTCAAAAATGGTGAATGTAGATCTTTCTAATAGGTCGAAGATGGTCACTGTTGATCTATTGATCAAGTCACTATGCTTCGTTCTCAATCCAACACTTGCCTTGGGATCCGACCTAAAGTTGAGCTACAGATACAGAGAATCCTCCAACGACCAGAAGATCTTTTTCAAGATCTTCGGGAGATAATATCTAATCCCAATGATCTCAGAGACCTATAAGATCCTAGATCACAGAAGATTTCCAAGATATTAGGGTAGAATCCTTATACAACATTACTCACTTTCTCTTATAAATATAGAGGTACCTCCCACCTTTCAAGGTACGTTCACTCAAATCCTAAAACTTGATTGGTATTTTTTTTCTGGAGATCCTACCCTACTCATAAGACCTTGATCCTGGCTTAGGCATCAGAGAGTCCCCTGCACTACCCAAGGCCTCCTTTGTCCCTTTTTAACACTTGTGCAGGTCCAAGAAAGTTTATTGCGGAGGGTTTACTGAAAAACTACATCAATATTTTGACACCATCTATGGGAATAATGTCTTTAAGCCGTTCCAGTTCTACCAATGAACATCTTAAATTCAGCAATGGCGAAAGGTAAAAAGAAGGCTCAATCCCCTCCAGTAGCTATTTCAATAACGACCTTGCCTATGCCCAACCATGCCTCGCAACCTATGGAACGGTCTAAGAAACAGGAGAGCTGTTATGGCTCCCTGCAGCGTCAAGCCACGTTGGGTTCTAGTAGGTGTGGTCATCAAACAAGTGGTAGGAATGGTCGACAAAATGCCTTCGAAAGGGAGGTTGGCGATATGAGGGCCGACCTAGGATACGTGAAGCAGATGCTGGAGCAAATGCAGCTACAACATGATCAAGGGGCTGACCAGGGAGAAGGACAGTTGAGCTTTGTCCAACCATATACTAATCCTCCTCAGCCCTCATATGCATAGGCACCTCAACTGGGCCAATAGCACGACCTTGCTGAACCAATCCCATCTCATATTTCTGACACTATACCATTACCTAAGTCTGATCTACATCATGAGATAGATCGAAGAACACACGACTGAGCTCTGGCCAAAGCCACTGCTGACAATGAAGAACCGTGGAGAACTAAGCTACAAAGTCTAAAAAAGAAAATGCAGATATGAAACAGACCTATCAAGCCAATGTGACCATGGTAGAGGAAACTGAATCCTTGTTTACAGTCAATATAATATGGGCACGGTTGCCGGATAGGTTTTGACTGCCCCATATCACTCCCTACACAGGGAACACTGACTTGACGGAGCACATGGAGTCTTTCCAGACTTACATGGAACTTCATGACGCCTCTGACGCAGTCATGTGCCGAGCCTTCTCCCTGACTTTAGCCAACGCTGCTTGGCTCTGGTTCAAACAATTAAATCTGAGGTCCATTAGTTCATTCTCTGAACTCAGTGAGACCTTTGTCATGAACTTCATTGGAGAGAAGAAAAGACTCAAGGCACCTACTCATCTTCTTAACGTAGTCCGAAAGGAGGATGAGCTCTTGAAAGATTACATTAAGCGCTTTAACGTGGAAGCTCTGCAAGTTCGAAAACATTCAAACGAGGTCGCCTTAAACTCTATCCTAAGTGGGTTGAGGGACAAACCATTCCTCTTTTCTCTGAATAAAAATCCTCCCTCGATAATGATAGAATTCCTGAACCGTTTGTAAAAATATGCTAACGCCAAGGAGTCCAAGATCTTGCAGGATGCTACCTAAAGCAAAAATCCCCTGACCAAAGAGTATACGAAGATGGATCCCAATTTGACCAACATGAACAAAAAGTGAAAAGATGATCTATCTCGAGACGATCGTAGGTTTAACAAACAACCTGATAGTAAGTTCACTACTTACGCCGCTCTCAACAAATCCCATGAGCAGGTCCTGATGAAGATAGATGATAAACATCTCACACATTGGTCGAACAAGTTACGAAGTAATCCCGATTGAAGAAGCAAGAATAAATATTACTATTTTCATTGGGATCATGTGCATAACACGAGCAACTGCTTTAACCTTAAACAGGAAATTGAAAGGCTCATTCGAGAGGGCCATCTCGGAGAATATGTGAATTAGAGAGGAAATTGAATTACGGCTACCGAGGAACAGCTGATCGACAACCAACCAACTAAGGAAATCCACATGATCCTTGGGGGTCACAAAGGTGGTGGCGATTCAAACAATGCCTGTATTGCACATAAGAAGCATTAGTTGTCCTGAGGTGGAAATTATGGTCCTCGTCTGACCATCGAAAGAAAGAAAACTAAAAAAGTATAGCGTGACTTTCACTGAGGAAGATGCCCAAGGTGTCCACCATCCTCACGACGACGCCTTAGTAATTTTTGTGACTATAGCTAATCGGAAGGTATTTTGGGTCCTCGTCAACACAGGGTCATCAGTAGATGTGCTTTTCGTTCAAGCCTTCGATACAATGGGTATTGGTCGGTCTTCGCTCTGGCTCATAAAAACTCTCTTGATCAGATTCTCAGGTGGATAAGTCATGCTCGAAGGAGCCATCCAGTTCCCTCTATTGGTTGGAGATGGGAAAAATAAAACCACGGTGATGGTCAACTTCCTTATGGTCAACTAATTTTCTATCTACAACGCCATTCCTGGACGACTGTCATTATATCTCCTCCGAACAGTAGTATCGGCCTACCACCTCTCCATGAAATTCCTGACTGAACAAGATGTGAGAATTATCAAGGGCGACCAACACGATGCTCGACGATGCTACGCGACAACACTAAGAGCTCCACATGAGGAAATGATGATCGAATCCCTGGATCTACGCGAGGAATCTCAGGAATGAGGTCAACCTATGGAAGACCTTATTTCGATCCCATTGGATGAGTCTGACCCATTTAGGACCATACAGATTGGGTTATCATTGACCTCACCATTGAGAGATAAATTAATAGCCCTACTTCAACGTTATACTAATGTTTTTGCATGGTCCCATGAGGATATGTCGGGCATTGACTCCTCCATTATTACGCATCGACTAAACATCGACCCGTTTACTGGCCAGTTCGACAGAAGCGATGCACTGTCAGACCAGAAAGATATGTAGTGATTGAAGAAGAGGTTGGCAAGCTCCTCAGAGCCAAGTTCATCGAAGAAGTCTACTACTCAGACTGGGTGGCCAACATCGTGTTGGTTAAGAATGATAATGGGAAGTAGCGAGTCTGTGTAGACTGCACAGACCTGAACAAAGGCTTCTCTAAAGATAGCTTCCCTCTTCCCAAGATCAATCAGTTGGATCGACAGTACAGCAAGACACGAATTACTTAGTTTTATAGATGCATATTTAGGGTATAATCAGATTGTAATGCACCCGGGAGATAAATCTAAAACTACCTTTGTCACTGATAAAAGTCTTTATTGTTATCATGTGATGCCTTTTGTTTTGAAAAATACAGGAGTGACCTATTAAAGGTTGGTCAATAAGATGTTCGTCTACTAAATAGGGTGAAAAATGGAGGTATATATCGATGACATGCCCATTAAGAGCATCAAAGTCGTAAACCACGTGGCCGACCTCGAGGAGATGCTCCACGTCCTTCGTAAATACTGAATGAAACTAAACCCAAGCAAATGCACTTTCGACATTAGCTCGGGGAAATTCTTCAGTTTTCTAGTCAGCCAACAAGGGATCAAGGTAAATCTGGAGAAAATTAAGGCCCTCCTCGACATGCAGTCTCTAAAAACGATTAAAGATGTACAGAGGCTCACTATAAGAATAACTGCTCTCAACCGCTTCGTGTCCTGAGCTATGGACACATGTCTCCCCTTCTTCAAACAGTTGAAGAGGAGACAAATAGTCAATTGGACCAAAGAGTGTGAAATAACTTTTCAACAGCTCAACCAATACATGGGATCATCACCCTTACTCTTCAAACCTGAACTAGGAGAATCACTACTGATATACTTGGCAGTATCCAATGCAGCAGTTAGCTCGATGCTGATCAAAGAGCACGAGGAAAAGCAATTCCTAGTCTACTACATCAGCCAAGCCCTCGTCCTTGCAGAAACAAGATATCCGACGTTGGAAAAATTGGCCCTGGCCTTGGTCATCTCTTCCAAACGCCTATGACCATATTTCCAAGCCCACTTGATCACCATTCTAACCGATCAACCACTGTGTCAAGTCCTACAAAAGCCTGAGGCCTTGGGTTGACTGACGAAGTGGGCGATCGAGTTAAGTGAGTTCGACATCAAATACTAGCCGAGAGCTACAATCAAAGGTCAGGTAATAGCCGATTTCATTGTTGAGCTCACGTCCGAGCAACCTCCGATTGATGTTTGACCCAAGATCGACCTACCCAGATTAGATCCCGCACGAGATAGTTTCGCAAGCCAGCTGACCACACGTGCATACAGTGTGCCTTAAGATTTGGATTTTAAGCCTCCAACAATACGACAGAATACGAAGCCTTGCTCGTTGGACTTAAACTGGTAGCGAATATGGGGGCTCGACATTTCGAAGTATTTAGCAACTCATAATTGGTCTTCAACCAAAGAGCCGACATTTATCAAGTCAAGAAACAACGTCTGAAGACTTACCTCTGAAAAGCTAAAGAATTGATAGGTAGCTTCCAGAAGTGCAACATGGCCTGATTCCACGAGCTAAGAATTCAAATGCTAACGTGTTAGTGAAACTCGCTACAGCAGATGAGGATGAAATCCCAAGATCCATCTCGATCGAATTCTTGGCCAAGCTAAGCGTTATTGAAGCCGACCTCGCGACCATTCTTTCAGTTAGCTCAGAACCGACTTGGATGGACCCGATCATTCAATACCTTGAGAGTGGCGAGCTATCTGAAGATTCAGTGGAAGTGCGACATATGAAAATCAAAGTTGTCCGATACACCACACTCAATGGTGTACTCTACAAGAAGGGATTCTACCTTCCTTACCTAAGGTGTGTCCAACTAGAAGAAGCAGAATACATCGTAAGAGAGATCCACAAAGGAATTTATGAAAATCACTCTGGGGGACGATCGCTGGCACATAAACTCATCCGACAAGGTTATTACTGGCAGACCATCCAGCACGATGCATGGAAGCTCGTCCAGAGATGTGAAAAAGTCAGAGATTTGTGAATATCCCTCGGCAGCCACTAGAAGAGTTCACTCCTGTGGCCGGGCCCTGGCCGTTCGCTTAGTGGGGGATCGACATTATCAATCCGCTCCTCATGGGTAAAGGTCAAACCAAGTTCCCCGTATTGGTCGTAGACTACTTCACCAAGTGGGCAGAAGCAGAACCATTGACAAAGATAACCAAGCAAAAGATTATAAATTTTATTTAGAAGCATATCATATGCAAGTTCAGGATACCTCGGACTATCGTCTCTGACAATGGGAAGCAGTTCAACAATAGGCAATACCAGGAGATGTACAAGAACCTCAAAATTCGTAATGTTTACTTGTCGCTAGGACATCCACAAGCAAATGGGCAGGTCGAGGCAGTTAACAAAATCATTAAACACCATCTTTGAACTAAGCTCAAGAATAACAAAGGTGTGTGGGCTAAAGAGCTCCCTAAAGTCCTTTGGGCATACCGAACTACGGCCCAAACAGCTATTAGGGAGACCCCTTTCTCTTAGGCCTACGGAGCAGAGGCGGTTACTCCCGTAGAGATCGGATTACCTACAGCCCGATAAACTCATTCGATGAATAAACCAACACTGAATAATGGCCCTCAGTTTGGACCTCCTCGAGGAACGTAGGGAATAAGCTCGAATCTGAACTGCAGTTCGCCAACAGCAGATATCCCGCTTCTATAATGCTCGAGTTAAGGTCAGAAGATTTCTAATCGGAGATTTAGTTCTTCAAAAGATGTTCTAGAATACAAAGGAAGCAAGGTCGGGAACTTTAGATCCAAATCGGGAAGGACCCTATGTAGTATCACGAACAAGCCATCTTGGGTCGTACTGACTAGAGGACCTCGCCAACCAACTACTTCAGCATCCATGGAATGCATAGCATTTAAAGATCTAATACCCATAGGTTAGTTAGTACGGCATTCATTTTTTATCAATCAAATTCACATCAGATTATTAAAGCTACGGTTTATTCTTCGATCTATATCTGACCAAGATCGGAACAAGATCCGATCTATCATCTACGGCAGATTCGACGATCTCCTGGTCAATGACAGTTGATGCCCGAGCCACAGCTTGGGTTCAATCCAACCTACTCCTGCAAAGACTAAGGGAAGGATTCTGATTGCTCAACTCAAACATACAGAGTTAAAAAAAAGAGAGTTATTTTTCATTAATAAGGCCCAAAGGGCATGATTACATCAGAAGTATGACAAAAAAAATACATGCATACCGATCTATTAATGATTAAGTATTCGAAAACAAGAAG
Source organism: Magnolia kwangsiensis (assembly GCA_037074715.1). Lineage (NCBI taxonomy): Eukaryota > Viridiplantae > Streptophyta > Magnoliopsida > Magnoliales > Magnoliaceae > Magnolia > Magnolia kwangsiensis. The sequence continues at coordinate 20,970,215 of CM073582.1, forward strand.
AACCCAGGAGAACCACGCTTGGCGTGCTTGAAGCTTAAAAAGAAAAAGGAAGGGTAGGATGAAGGAAATATTGCTCTTTAAAATGAAGCCGAGCCTCAAGCCTCATAGGGTTGCTCAGGAGCTACCTTGGGCGTTGCATCGGGAGTCGCTTCATCGATAGACCCATCAAAGCTCCACTCCCGATCAAAAGCAGAGAGGTCAAGCTCTGGGAAGGTCACTTTCATCGCCTTCGCACACTCGGCGTAAACTTGGTGATAGAGGTCATCCCTCTCATCCAGGAACGCCTGAGATGACACGAGCTCCTGGACAGCCTCCTTCCAAGCCAGAGCAATCACAGCTTTGGTCTCTTTCTTGAGCTTCTGTAGCTTCACGTCGATCTCAACAAGCTGACCTTGGATCTCATTGTGCAAACCCTTCATCTCTGCCAGCTGCGCGATTAACTCAACTTTTTCGGCGGAAGACACTTCAAGAGCTGTCTTCGCAACTCCTAACTCAGCCTCAACAGTCAAAACCTGATCCCTCAATTAGGCCGATTCACACTTGGCCTTCTTCGCTTGAACACACATCTGAGCAAACTCGACGTGCGCCTTCAGTACGCACGGGGAAAACTACAGAAAAAGGAAAAAGGGGTGAAGACGAGTAATCAGAAATAAAGAGCCAAATCAAGCCAATTTTGGATGAGGTACTTACCCTGAGAAGGGTGTTCATCACATTCGCGAGGGTCTTCTCCGTGGGGGAGTCGAACAAGGTAATATACTCTACCTTGGATGTGTGACGATCAACCCAAGGGAGGATCTCCTCCACACTCCAATGAAGACTGCTCCCTCGCCTCTCTTCGATCTCCCCCCTCCACAAAGATTGAGCCTCTGTGGGGAGCTCGGGAGTCCCTCGGACCTTAACTGGGGCGACGCTATCCGGAACGACCATTCCCGCCGCTCCAGAGGAGGTTTCTGTTCACTCCCCAAGTATAGGGTTGTGATGTAGTAATAAACTCGATGAGACCGAGGTCGAATCCCAAGGGACTGGAACCTGTAAATAATCTGAAACTAAATAGAACTAGAACTAGACTAAGATGAAATCTAAATTGAATATAATTGAGGGAATAATGATGAAATATTTATCTAAAACTTAGAGAATTTAGAGGAAGGAAACTAGGGATTTAGAGGATCCACTTGTAGAGATCAGGGAGATCATATGCCTACTTTAAGAATTCAACTCGACTTAGAGTCCCCTCTTCATCTAGTCGAAGGGTGTAACCATGAAAATTGAATTGAACTTCTTTGATATAGTTTTCAATAGATGAAAGGTATATGAATTAGAATGGATTCTATCACCTAACCATGCCCAGGAGACAAAGTAAACAACATAATTAAACTAATTACCAACCAATCAACAATTTATGATGGTTAGGAAAGGTACTATCATCAGACCATGCCCAGGAGACAATGTTGAACAATAAGGCTTCCTGATATCATAAACATAAAAAGGAAAGGAACATGCTCAAAGCTATCGCAGACCCATTGTAATTTTAATGACAACAGACCATTAAAAACTAAAAACATTCCCTTAATTAAACTAAAATTAACATCAGTTCAGTCTAAACAAAAGGCACAAGCAAAAAGTCTCCCATCACGCTACAAGCTTCACCTCTTAGCCCTAGTTAAGAGGTTTAGCTACTCATGAACATGATGAGGCTAAACATCTCAAATAAACATAAGCAAAAATTAAGAAAAGAGAAGAAAAAGAACTCTTTTGAAGCTTGCCCCTGCTCCACTTCTTTCTCAGCTCCACGTTCATGTTCCAGATTGGATGCCCAGATCTCTCTCTCTTACTCCCTTTTATAGAGAAGGAATGGGCGGTGGTTATAGTCGGACGAACCGACCTCTTTTTGTAGTCCAAATCGCTGTAGGAACAGACCTTTGTTCCTGCGTAAGGAGAACACACAAAACAGCTGCTTTTGATTTGTGTTTGGCGTGGATGACCATCTGCGTCATTCATTTTGACTACAAAGGAAGGGTTGTGACCCTTTTCTCCAATGTTTGGATCGAAGAGCTGGCCCATCGTGACGGCCCACGGCTGCACATTGCGTCCAAATTTTTTGGACTGCGAAACAGATCGCCAGCGCTTCTTGCGCTAACTGTCGGTGGGGCCCACTCCTTTCGGTGTCTATGAAATCCACTCCGTCCATTGCAATTACGTCGAAAAACCAGTAAGAAATGGCTATTTTTAGATTGGATTCGGTGTGGCCCATAGAATAGTTTTCTCTGTTGTCCATCCTGAGTTTAAACAACTAAAAACCAATATTCGTGATCTTTTGAAATTCTGCCACCTAGGCATGGGCTGTTGCCACCCCATGGGACGAATGAACGGTCTAGATCGTTGATACGGGTGATGGGTTGGGCCTACTATACAAAAATGAATGGACAGCGTCCGTTCGTGTGTGAGATGGATCGGGTCAGCGGGCGTTGACCGGTTGTCCCGATGTAGTGCACTGAGCACTGGCGCTGCTAGTGGGGGTCCACTCATGATGTATATATGAAATCTGCTCCATCCAACTTCTTTCCCATCTAATTTAAAGAGTTGAGACAAAAATTGAAGTATATCCAGATCTTAGGTGGGTCCCAAATCATTAATTTATGGTCTGATCTGTCCATTGGGCTGATTTTACAAGGATCTAACGGCTGAATTTCGATGTGTGCGGTTAATATATGGTCTTCAAGTCCTGTATGAAGTTTTGAACCGAACGGATGGTTAGAATCCTATGATCTTGCATTCTGGATGTCTTTTAGGCTACTTAAGCTTCAGTTTCTCGGTTTTCTCGGATCTCTGGCGTGTAAATCTGTCGATTTTGGTCCCCTGGGGTCTGTCCCTTGCCTTGGTGCATTCTGATCATTAAATCCATACTTTTAGCATCCTGATCCAGTCCAAGCTTGCAATTACACCTTGCAACACAAACATTATTAAATTGGGCTATTAAAAGGTACCATGTTCATAAATCTAGGCAATAACTGGGTCTGATATGTAATATTTGACCCTCAACAATCTCCATCTCCATCCCTTCTCCCTCGACTTCTATAAGGACGAGACAAGAAGGGGCGGTCCTCCCTTTAGTCTTCAAGAGGGTCTTCTGTTTCTTCTTCTTTAGCGCCGCCGACTCATCTCGAGGGGGTGTGCGAACCTTGAAAGGATTGCGGATGAGGGGCCACGCTTTAGGCATCTCTGTGTCGATATACGAAAACAGTACGTCAGAAGAATTTCCCAACAAAACTCAAAGTTTGACAGTTTAATTAAAGATCTTACCCAAGGTCGTACCAGTCAGAGCTCTATCTAAGCCTGACTGGAGGAATCGCTCAGGTTGGACAAGTACTCTCTAGGATCTTCTTTGCCCGTTAAGGGCCCGCAAGTCCCTTGCATTAGCAGGGTCTCCTTTGTCCCTCTTTAACACTTGTGCAGGTCCGGGAAAGTTTATTGCGAAGGGTCTGCTAGAAAACTACATCAACAATCATGTATGGGGCCCATCGTGGTTTATACAATGCCATCAAATCCATTATTTAACTTCTCTCATCAAACTAAAACTACTCTCCAAGAAATCATTTTGCTGTAAAAATTAAGTGGGCTGCACCATGTAAATATAAAGTTTTAGGCAGTTTTTACATTGTTTCCTATGGCAGCGCCCATAGTTTTGTAATAGCGTGACATTTGGGATCAAGGCTTAAGAAAGATGAGGTGGCTCACCTAATGGACCAGGTTCATCCCATCCAAATAAAGTCTCAGTACATTCACATCAATCAGCAAATAGTCCGTTGCCCTACAACAATATTGCGAAGTAATGCAATTGCTTTGACAACTTGGGCTTAATGAAAAAAGGGTATTTAAAAGTATCTTTATTTATTTTTGACCAATTGTATAAAAGAAAGTAATATAAAATTCTCTTAGTATAAGTGTAATTAGATAATCAATAGATAAATAATTGCAATTAATTAAATAAAAACATGGACGTTTGACTGTATTTTCCCTTGTTTGTTTTTAAAAACCATCACATTTGAATCCGGGTCTTGTTTCAATGATCCGACATTGCCATGGATGAGGACGTCCAAAACATTTTTTGTAGATATTTGACTCTTTCAATCAGCATCTTACTTACTGTAGAACTCTCAAACTTATCAATGGTGGGCCCCACCATGGAGATCGGCAGGGGTGAAATCCAAGCTGGTCAAAATAGGTAGGCACATGCAACGTCAAAATCAATGGACAGTGAATTGTTGGACTCAGGGTACACATGACCTATGTGATAAATGGACCAGCCTGAGTTTTGCAGCAGGCAATTTTCATGATGCGATGTCTTTTGCCACATCCTACACGCACAGGTAATTTGCAGGCAAGAGGACATGTGAAAGCGATCAATGGAAACGAATACTAACACAACCCTGTCTTTCTGTCGCATGTAGATGGGCCACACCATGAATATCACCTGGACTCAAATCAGGCGGGTCAACTCATTGGCCTGTGACATAGAGAAGAACATGAAATGACAATGAAGAAGATCACTCCCTTTTCCAAGTAATCAAGATCTTGAATCCACAAGGTGAGCTTTTGAGTCCACAAGAAGTATGAGAGAAAATTCGAGTATTTTGTTAAAGAATAATCTTAAATTGCTCAACCACATCATTTATATGAATGAACCAAAATCCCCAATTATTTTAGCAATTACTTGAAATAATAAAACTTTCACGAAAGCTAAATTTGCCAAAAAAAAAAAAAGAAAAGAAAGTTCAATAAGACATTACTGGAGCATTCCCAATATTATTATAAACAATTTATTTATTTATTATTATTATTATTATTATTATTATTATTTATTTTTATTTTTTTTATAAAAAAAAAGAAGAAGAAGAAGAAGATGAAAATCCTAAAATGCAACAAGAAAGAAATATGAAGAAAATGGAAATTATTAAAAGTACTAAAATTTTCCTAAATTTACAGATTTTGAAATTGAAGACATGCATTTTCTTGCAAAACAGACACCATCAACTAACTTAATGGGTTAGTTGACCATGAATGCACCATTACGTAAAGATCAATAGGTTGTGACGATATCTAGATCAAAAATTATGTTTTACATTTAACACTTCAAATGATAATTTCTCCATATCTGCAATGAATCTCCTTGGATGGGTATAGAGGACTGGGCCAGTTATGAAATATGCTCTATGTAGAACTAGGCCTTGTGCTAATGGATTACTTAAGCTTTCGTTCATGCTTCTTTTGGTCTAATTGTGCTAAGAATACATATACAGCCTGCTCTACATTACCATGCTATCGAAATTAATGAATAGTCGATAGTTTGCTCAACTTAGGTGTGTAACCTAATTAAGATGCGATCACATAATTTCCATGGCAGGAAATCTTCATGGTGTGACCCGCTACATCTTAGATGTCCACTCACGTCACACATTGGCTAGAAAAATGGGCCAAGTCTGCATACATCATCGTCAATACAAGAAAGAAACAATACACACGAACATGTCAATTTCAAAGGGGGAATGATCACATATCTTTGAATTATTACATGTTTAAGCCGTGTGTGGCCTATAAGTGATGTGTATGTTCAATCAATACCATAAATTTGGTGCTTATCAGCCGACTGGTGCTGATCAGGTCTTCGCCCAGCGGACTGAAACTATGTTAGCTCACATCCCCAGTAGCATTTTTGATGAGGATAATTCCTTTCTGATGAAGCCGCCCACCATAGAGGAGGTCCATCAGGCAGTTTTTTTCCTTCCTTTAGACAGCACCCTAGGCCCAGACAGCTTTAGTGGCGTTTTCTTCAAGGAATGTTGGAAGATTATTGGTCATGATATTCACGCAGCCACCATCTCCTTGTTTAACGGGGGATCGATCCCTAGAGCCTTTACATCCACTTTGATTTGCCTCATCCCTAAGTCAGCAAGCTCATCCTCCTTTAACCAGTTCAGGCCGATAAGTCTCTGCAATTGTATCTTTAAAATGTTTTCCAAGGTGCTTGCTTCTAGATTGGCAGCTATATTGCCCAATATTATCTCCCCCGAACTAGGAGCATTCATTCCAGGCCGCAATATAGCCGAAAATATCGCGCTGGCTTAAGAATTATTCAGGGAACTAGATAGAAAAGTTCACGGTGGAAACATCGCGATTAAGCTTGAAATGGAGAAAGCTTATGACAAGGTCAAATGGTGCTTCCTCAAGAGTGTTCTTCTTCGCTTTGGCTTCAACAACAGATGGGTCTGTATTTTGGAGAAATGCTGGAATAATTGTTGGTTCTCCATGCTACTTAACGGGGAATTGAATGGTTTCTTTAAATTTTTGCACGGGCTGAGGCAAGGAGATCCTCTATCGCCCTACCTTTTCATCATTGCGACTGAGGTTTTGAGCAGGGGAATTTCAAATTTGTTTAAGCTCCAAACCTGCCATCCATTCAAGCTCAAAAGGGCGTGTCCTATCATATCTCACTTATTGTATGCAGATGACACCCTGATTTTCGCTAATGGTAGTGCTATCTCTTTGGCTGCGATCAAGGGTTTTCTTACTTCTTTCCAATAGGTGTCAGGCCAGAAGATCAACCTCGCTAAGAGTACCTTTTACTGCTCCTCCAAGCTCCCTATGGGATGTGTTAGGAGTATCAGCAACCTCCTCAACATCCACAGGGCGTCCACCATTGCGTCTTACACTACAAGAAATATGGCTTTTACCTACGAAATTAATTTTCGTAGGTAAAGATGACTTTTACGACAAAACATATTTTCGTAGGTAAAAGTAAACTTTTACCAACGAAATAAAATTTCGTAGGTAAAAGGTGTTTTCACGATAAGTTTACTTTAGCCTACGAAATTTAATTCCGTAGGTAAAAGACTTATTTACCTACGCAAATTTTCATAGGTAAAGGGTTTTTTCAATTTCTCTTTATAATTAGAAATCGAAATGTTTACTTTTACCGACGAAATGTAATTTCGTAGGTAAAAACAAGCTTCACCTACGAAAAGTTTTGTAGGTAAAAATTGAAATGTTTACTTTTACCGACGCAATTTAATGTTGTAGGTAAAAGCTATCTTCACCTACGAAATATTTTGTAGGTAAAGGGTGTTTTCAATTCTTCAAAATCCTTCACAATGGAGAAAAAAAATGAAAGGTTTACTTTTACCTACGAAATGTAATTTCGTAGGCAAAGGTCATCTTTGCCTACGAAAGTATTCGTAGGTAAAATCAAAAATATCTTTACCTACGAAACGTTGCGTAGGTTCAAAAAATGAAAAGTTTACTTTTACCTGCCAAGAGTTTCGTAGGTAAAAAAACTTGTATGAGGCTTTTACCTATGACTATTTTTGTAGGTAAAAGTATATAAGAGACTTTTACTTAAATTTCAAATGTTTTACCTACGAAAGTTTTCGTAGCTAAAAAATCTGCATGAGACTTTTACCTACGCAATGATTCGTAGGTAAAAATATAAGGTCTGCCTTGCAGTTGAGACCTTTACCTACGAAAATGTTTGTAGGTTAAAAATGTGTTTCAGACTTTTACCTACGAAATGGTTCGTAGGTAAAAATCTACTTTTTAATATAAATTTCGACTTTTGCCTACAAAAATTGTCGTAGGGAAAAACGTTTGTAAGACTTTTACCTACGAAATATTTTGTTGGTAAAATTCTTATTTTTAAAAATAGATTTTTCAGCTCAAAATTCCCGATATACACCTGTTACAATATAGTTCATCATATTCTTCCTGATATACACCTGTTATATAATATATTTCATCATATTCACATTCACATCCATTTAAACCCAAACTACGTAAATCCAAACATAAACTACATTCATCCAAACACAAACAATCTTATGCACATGACACTCATCCACGCATAAATACATATAAGTTTAACATTATAAATAAAATACAAAAAATTATTCATAGCGTTAGGGAATTGAGAATAGGTTTAGGTTTAGGAAATCGGGTTCAGGTTCGGGATCGGGTTTAAGTTTGGATTTTCAAGTTTAGGTTTAGGTTTAGGTTAGGGAGTTGAGATTAGGATTAGGTGTAGGTTTAGGTTTAGGGATTTGAGAATACATTTAGGTTTTAGGTTTATGTTTAAGTTTTAGGTTATAGGTAAAGGTTTAGGGTTTAGGTTAAGGTTAAGGTTAGGTTACAGAATATAAGCTTAGGTTATATGTTATAGGTTAAGGTTTAGCTCATAGGTTTTGGTTTAGGTTAAGGTTTAGCTCATAGGTTTTGGTTTCGGTTAAGGTTATAGGTTTAGGTTTAGGTTTAGGTTTAGGTTATAGGTTTATGTTATAAGTTATAGCTTTAGGGAATTGAAAATAGGTTAAGGTTTAGGTTTAGGAAATCGGGTTCGGGTTCGGGATAGGGTTCAGGTTTGGGTTTTCAAGTTTAGTTTAGGTTTAGGTTAGGGACTTGAGATTAGGATTAGGTGTAGGTTTAGGTTTAGGGATTTGAATATACATTTACGTTTTAGGTTTAGGTTTTAGGTTATAGCTTTAGGGAATTAAGAATAAGTTAAGGTTTAGGTTTAGGAATTCGGGTTCGGGTTCGGAATCGGGTTTAGGTTTGGGTTTTCAAGTTTAAGTTTAGGTTTAGGTTTAGGATAGAGAGTTGAGATTAGGATTAGGTGTAGGTTTAGGTTTAGGGATTTGAAAATACATTTAGATTTTAGGTTTTAGGTTTAGGTTATAAATGTAGGTTATAGGTTTAGGTTTAAGTTAGGTTATAGGTTAAGGTTTAGGGAATTGAGAATAGGTTAAGGTTTAGATTTATGAAATCGGATTTGGGTTCAAGTTTAGGTTTGGGTTTTCAAGTTTAGGTTTAGACTAAGGAGTTGAGATTAGGATTAGGTGTAGGTTTAGTTTTAGGTTTAGGAATTTGAGAATACATTTAGGTTTTAGGTTTAGGTTTAGGTTTTAGTTTATAGGTTTAGGTTTAAGCTTTAGGGAATTAAGAATAAGTTAAGGTTTAGGTTTAGGAAATTGGGTTCGGGTTCGGGTTTAGGTTTGGGTTTTCAAGTTTAGGTTTAGGTTTAGGTTATAGGTTTAGGTATAGGTTTTAGGTTTAGGTTAAGGTTAGGTTATAGGTTAAAGGTTATAGGTTAAGGTTTAGGTTATAGGTTTTGGTTTAGGTTAAGGTTATAGGTTATAGCTTTAGGGAATTGAGAATAGGTTAAGGTTTAGGTTTAGGAAATCGTGTTCGGGATTGGGATCGAGTCTAGGTTTTGGTTTTCAAGTTTAGGTTTAGGTTTAAGTTAGGGAGTTGAGATTAAGATTAGGTGTAGGTTTAGGTTTAAGGATTTAAGAATACATTTAGGTTTTAGGTTTAGGTTTAGGTTTTAGTTTATAGATTTAGGTTATAGGTTTAGGTTAGGTTTAGGTTTAGGTTACAAGTTATAGGTTATAGCTTTAGGGAATTAAGAATAAGTTAAGGTTTAGGTTTAGGAAATCGGGTTCGGGTTCAAGATCAGGTTTAGGTTTGGGTTTGGGTTTTCAAGTTTAGGTTTAGGTTAAGTAGTTGAGACTAGGATTAGGTGTAGATTTAGGTTTAAGGATTTGAGAATACATTTAGGTTTTAGGATTAGGTTAAGGTTATGGGTTTAGGTTAGGTTTAGGTTTAGGTTATAAGTTATAGGTTAAAGTTTTAGGGAATTGAGAATAAGTTAAGGTTTACGTTTAGGAAATTGGGTTCGGGTTCGGGTTTAGTTTTGGGTTTTCAAGTTTAGGTTTAGGTTTAGGTTACGGTTTAGGTTAAGGTTAAGTTATAGGTTATAAGTTTAAGTTATAGGTTATAGATTAAGATTTAGGTTATAGGTTTTATTTTAGGTTAAGGTCACTGGTTTTGGTTATAGGTTGTAGGTTATAGGTTATAGCTTTAGGGAATAGAGAACAGGTTAAGGTTTAGGTATAGGAAATTGGGTTCGGGTTCGGGATCGGGTTTAGGTTTGGGTCTTCAAGTTTAGGTTTAGGTTTAGGTTAGGGAGTTGAGATTAGAATTAGGTGTAGATTTAGGTTTAAGGATTTGAGAATACATTTAGGTTTTAGGTTTAGGTTAAGGTTTTAGGTTTAGGTTAAGGTTATAGGTTTAGGTTAGGTTTAGGTTTAGGTTTAAGTTTAGGTTATAAGTTATAGCTTTAGGGAATTGAGAATAGGTTAAGGTTTAGGTTTAGGAAAACGAGTTCGGGATCGGGTTTAGGTGTGGGTTTTCAAGTTTAGGTTTGGGTTTAGGTTAGAGAGTTGAGTTAAGGATTAGGTGTAAGTTTAGGTTTAGGGAGTTGAGAATACATTTAGGTTTTAGGTTTAGGCTTAGGTTTTAGTTTATAGGTTTAGGTTTAGGTTTTAGGTTTAGGCTATAGGTTATAAGTTTAGGTTACAGCTTATAGGTTACAGGTTAAGGTTTAGGTTATAGGTTTTGGTTTAGGTTAAGGTTATAGGTTTTGGTTTAGCTTATAGGTTATAGGTTATAGGTTATAGCTTTATGGAATTGAGAATAGGTTAAGGTTTAGGTTTAGGAAATCGAGCTCGGGTTTGGGATTGGGTTTAGGTTTTAAGTTTAGGTTATAGGTTACGGTTTAGGTTTAGGTTATAAGTATAGGTTTTGGGATCTGAGAATAGGTTTAGGTTATAAGTATAAGTTTAGTTTGGGTTATAAGTTAAGGTTTTGGGATTTGAAAATAGGTTTAGGCTAAGGTTATAAGTCTAGGTTTTGGTTTAGGTTATAGGTAAAGGTTTTGAGATTTGAGAATAGGTTTAGGTTAAGGTTATAAGTCTAGGTTTAGGTTATAGGTTAAGGTTATAGGTATATGTTTAGGTTATAGGCTAAGGCTTAGGTTTAGGTTAAGGTCGTAAGTATAGGTTATAGGTTATAGGTTAAGGTTTAGGTTTCGGCTATAAGTATAGGTTTTGAGATTTGAGAATAGGTTTAGGTTAAGGTTATAAGTATAGGTTTAGGTTATAGGTTAATGTTTAGGTTTATGGTATATGTTAAGGTTTAGGAAATCAGGTTCGGGTTCGGGATCGAGTTTAGGTTTGAGTTTAGGTTTTAGCTTATAGGTTATAGGTTACGGTTTAGGTTTAGGTTATAAGTATAGGTTTTGGGATTTGAGAATAGGTTTAGGTTAAGGTTATAAGTCTAGGTTTAAGTTATAGGTTAAGGTTTAGGTATAGGTATAGGTTTAGTTTATAAGTTATAAGTATAGGTTATAGGTTAAGGTTAAGGTTTAGGGATTTCAGTTTAAGTTAAGGCTTAGGTTCAAGTTATAGGTTAAGGTTTAGGTTTAGGCTATAGGTATAGGTTTTGAGATTTGAGAATAGTTTTAGGTTATAAGTGTAGGTTATAGGTTTAGGGAATGGTTAGTTTTGGGTTATAGGTTTTGGAATTTGAGAATAGGTTTAGGTTATAAGTATAGGTTTTAGTTGGGTTATAGGTTAAGGTTTAGGGATTTGAGTTTAAGTTAAGGTTATAAGTTTAGGTTAAGGTTATAATTATAGGTTATAGGTTAAGGTTAAGGTCTAGGTTTAGGTTAAAAGTATAAGTTTTGGGATTTGAGAATAGGTTTAGGTTAAGGTTATAAGTATAGGTTTAGGTTATAGGTTTAGGTTTAGGTTTAGGGTATAGGTATAGGTTTTGAGATTTGAGAATAGTTTTAGGTTATAAGTGTAGGTTATAGGTTTAGGGAGTGGGTAGGTTTAGGTTATAGGTTTTGAGATTTAAAAATAGGTTAAGGTTTAGGTTTAGGAAATCGGGTTCGGGTTCGGGATCGGGCTTGGGTTTGGGTTATAAGTATAGGTTTTGAGAATTGAGAATAGGTTTAGTTTAAGGTTGTGAGTCTAGTTTTAGGTTATAGGTTAAGGTTTAGGTTTAGGTTATAGGTATAGGTTTTGAGATTTGAGAATAGTTTTAGGTTATAAGTGTAGGTTATAGGTTTAGGGAATGGTTAGGTTTGGGTTATAAGTTTTGGGATTTGAGAATAGGTTTAGGTTATAAGTATAGCTTTTAGTTGGGTTATAGGTTAAGGTTTAGGGATTTGAGTTTAGGTTAAGGTTGTAAGTTTAGGTTTAGGTTATAATTATAGGTTATAGGTTAAGGTTAAGGTCTAGGTTTAGGTTAAAAGTATAAGTTTTGGGATTTGAGAATAGGTTTAGGTTAAGGTTATAGGTTAAGGTTTAGGTTTAGGGTATAGGTATAGGTTTTGAGATTTGAGAATAGTTTTAGGTTATAAGTGTAGGTTATTGGTTTAGGGAGTGGGTAGGTTTAGGTTATAGGTTTTGGGATTTGAGAATAGGTTAAGGTTTAGGTTTAGGAAATCGGGTTCGGGTTAGGGATCGGGCTTGGGTTTGGGTTATAGGTATAGGTTTTGGGAATTGAGAATAGGTTTAGGTTAAGGTTATGAGTCTAGGTTTAGGTTATATGTTAAGGTTTAGGTTTAGGCTATAGGTATAGGTTTTGAGATTTGAGAATAGTTTTAGGTTATAAGTGTAGGTTTAGTCTTAGGTTTAGGTTATAGCTTTAGGGAATTGAGAACACTTTAAGTTTTAGGTTTTGGAAATCGGGTGCGGGTTCAGGATTGGGTTTAGGTTATAGGTTATAGGTTATAGGTTATAGGTTTAAGTTTATGTTATAAGTATAGGTTTTGGGATTTGAGAATAGGTTTAGGTTATAAGTATTAGTTTAGGTTGGGTTATAGGTTAAGGTTTAGGGATTTGAGTTTGGGTTAAGGTTTAGGTTTGGGTTAAGGTTATAAGTTTAGATTTAGTTATAAGTATAGGTTATTGGTTAAGATTAAGGTCTAGGTTTAGGTTATACGTATAGGTTTTGGGATTTGAGAATAGGTTTAGGTTATAAGTATAGGTTTAGGGTGGGTTATAGGTTAAGGTTTAGGGATTTGAGTTTAGGTTAAGGTTGTAAGTTTAGGTTTAGGTTATAAGTATAGGTTATAGGTTATAAGTATAGGTTTAGGTTGGGTTATAAGTTAAGGTTTAGGGATTTGAGTTTACGGTAAGGTTTAGGTTTAGGTTTTGAGAATTGAGAATAAGTTTAGGTTATAAGTATACGTTTAGGTTGGGTTATAGGTTAAGGTTTAGGAATTTGAGTTTATGTTAAAGGTGTGGTACCTGAAAATACACATATAAACAAGATATGAACACGGCCTGTCCAAATGGTCAAGCCCTTCCAATGCTGTCCATAGGAAATAGACAACTTCATCATGGTCATAACAGCGGTTCCCACCTTCTAGGGACCCCCGCTCATCCGGATAGCTCCGACGCACATCCGAGTACGCTCCATTAATTTTGAGCTAATACAAAAACACAGCCTGTCCAAATGGCCAGACCCTTCCAATGCTGTCTATAGGAAATGGACAGCTTCATCATGGTCATAAAAGCAGTTTCCACCTTTCAGGGACCCCCACTCATCCGGATAGCTCCGACGCACGTCCGAGTATGCTCCATTAATTTTGAGCTAATACAAAAACACGGCCTGTCCAAATGGCCAGGCCCCTCCAATGCTGTCCATAGAAAATGGACAGCTTCATCATGGTCATAACAGCGGTTCTCACCTTCCAGGGACCCCCGCTCATCCGGATAGCTCCGACGCATATCCGGGTATGCTCTATTAATTTCGAGCTAATACAAAAACATGGCCTGTCCAAATAGCCAGGACCCTCCAATGTTGTTCATAGGAAATGGACAGCTTCATCATAGTCATAACAGCGGTTCCCACCTTCCAGGGACCCCCGCTCATCCGGATAGCTCCGACGCACATCCGGGTCTGGGTAGACATTTGTATGTATGTATGAACCTGTATGTACCTTAAGAAGTTCGATGATGATTTAGAATTTGTCTTGAATCCATTGCATGTAAACAACTTGACATCAGTCCCAAAGAGATAGTGGCCGACCATGGTCTGTGCTCATGTTCATACTGAAACAACCATTACCTGATCACACAAATGGTTTGGGTCATTAAAAAACATAATTTCAGTGGATAAAATCCTGACATATCATATTGCAATATGCTAAGATGCATTCAAGCCAACCTCCAAGATAAAAATTTAAAAATGATGGTAATCTGAAGTCAAAGTGGGATCCACATGAGAAAGATGATGGTTATTTACTACAAAAATAGTACAATTAAAAAGACAAAGGGAAAATATAAGATGGCTTGAGATGCCTGACTTTATGCATAGCACAAGATGGAGGCATCTAAATATGCCAAGGTCAACAAAATGAAAGTTAGAAAAAAAAGAAAAAAAAAAAGAAGTCATCTCATAGAAGTCAAAGTAGAAACCAGAAAGGCCAGGCAATTAGACCTCCACTAAAAATCTCATATGAAATTGTAAACCTAAACATACATGTTTTAAGTACACCTCAGAATCAAGCACCTATACATATTCTACAGAAACTAGAAGAATATTTAGGAATATTTGAGAAATGAGAATATGAATTTTCCATATCCATGAACTTGTTAAATTCATGAGTTGGCATTGGATTTGAATTTGACAAACTCCAAAGTCCACTGTTTGGGAATCAAGCTACAATCCATGAATTTAGGAGCATTTATTGCAATTGTCATAACTACACCCAATGATTAGTCTCACTCTTAACTCTTGAATTGCCATTGTCTAGGAGGATGTGCTCTGATTTTTACATCATTAGACTGAAGATGGCATGAAACAAATGAAACCCAACACAAATTATTGGTTCATAAAAAGTGAGAAACTCTAGGCTAAGATGACACAAGCCTAGAGTTGAACAAGGACAGTTCATGAATAGGCATATGAGACAGGAACAAGGATAGTTCATGAATATGGCATAAACATTTGGGCAAAATAATGCACTAAATCATTGCTATAAAATAATATGCACATAGTTATGGACAAGATTAAACTGACTAATCAATGAACTCTCTTTTTTTTCGCAACAAAGACATTGGAAATGTCTCAAGCTATTCCCACTCTTAATTATTGAATTGCCATCATCTAGGAGATGTGCTCTGATTTTTACATCGTTTGACTGAAAATGGACATGATGAAGCTGAAATCCAATACAAATGATTGGTTAATGAAAAAGGAGAAACACTACATTAAGATGATCCAAGAAACTTGATGACAGGAGCCACTCTCTAAGACGGAATGTTTTAGAAAAGAAAGAAAGAACAGGAAAGTTTGTAATCACTTGAAGACATCTTAGCACAAACAAATTACTCGAATTCATCATAAGGAAGATGAGATGCTTTCCTTGTTTTTGGGACTGCTTTATAATCAGTCTGATCAAATAAGAAAGTTGCATCAGTTTTTTTTTTTCATGTATAACGAGACATCTTTTAGGTCACAAGGAAAGAAACAAAAAAGAACAAAACAATGAAACAAACAATACAATGAGGGGAAGGCATCCTCAACCCAAAGAGAAGAACACATTACCCAATCCACAGGACCATAATGTGACATCATACAGAAGACTGGAGAACTGTATTTGCTTATATATTTGTCATGATCTAGTGAGTCAATTCCACAGAATTTCGTGGCCACAATCCTACATATGATGGATATCTTACTTCACTAACTTGTTGGGCATGCTTACTATCCACTATTAGTATAACATGAATACAAAAGTCACATTTCAATTTTCTTCAGTGAGGTTCCAAAAAATCATCCGATACTAACTCGTCAAACAAGTTAACTGGGATTCAGTGGAGAACAAAGTGAGTCTCTCCCAAACATGTATATTTATTGAGTAAGAACCTAGGTTTTAAATAAGTGAATTGATCACCGTATTAGCTGGGCCCAAAATGATATGATACGGAGCGTATAGGACCGTAACAGGCCTGTATTGGATGATACAAGCCCGTAGGCATAAATTTTTTTCTTTGACCAAAAAATTTTGACAAAGTATCACGAAATAGAAAAATTAAATAAAATTTAATACACCGAAATCTATCATTTGTAATCAATGGTTATCTGGCTATTCTTAGCTAATGATGATGATTATGAGTAGAGTCCCTTACATTGAAATACAACAATAAGAAGATGAAAAATGATAGCTTTCCCACTCTTTTAATTTTTCCCAAAATAATTCATTCCACTTCAAATCATCAAATATCAATCAAATCTTGTGTTTTGATCCCAAAATAAGCCTAAATCTGTACAAAATGAGTTTTAGAGCTTCCTCAATGGCTGAAATCAAGGTATTCAATAACGATAACAATGGCTATAACAGTCAGAATGATCTCTGTTACATATGGGCTGTAACACTTGTTACAGCCCCATAACGGTCAAAATTTATTTCAAAGGAAGAAAATGCACTGGCCCCATATCTGACCACTACCACCCCATTATGGGCACATAGCAGCACAAGGCAACAGGGCCCCTGTTATAGCCGTTTTTTAATACCATGGTTGAAATGAAGAAACAAGTCAAAAAAAAAAAAGGGAGAAAGAAGAAAAAATTTTGAAATAAAAATTGATATAGGCCGATACAGCCCTTAAAATTTTTTATTTTTTATTTTTTTAAAAAACAAACTAGTTCACCACCTGTATTGGGTAATGGGGGTGGCCAATACGGTTACGATATGGCTGATCAGCCATATTATAACCGATTTACAAAACCAGGGTAGGCACAAGTGGTACCATTTGGTCAAAAACCAAGTTTGATTCATTGTGCTTTAGACTATCAAGTTATTGGAGCTTTTATTGTTTGTTTTGGGGTCTTAAGTTAATGGAAGAACAAGCTTATGTGGCATCCACCCATCCATCAGTTGCACAAGCTTACGTTATGACCTGATTTTTTTTTTTCTCTTTCTTTCTTTTTTTTAAAAAGGCCAGTCCAAAACTCAACTGGACCACAACATAGCAGGGATGGAAGAAACCACCATTGAGATCAGATCCGAGATTTCAAGAACTAAAGACATCAGATCTTAACAAAAATGCAGAAAGATCTCCATGCATTCATAGATCACATATAAAATCACCGGATCTGGTAAAAAAATGAAATAAAATACTGAAAAAACTCAAAACAGTGATCCCCAAATCAAAGATATTAGGGTGGTCATAACGTAATAGGGATTTCAATCCCAGACTACAGCTAATCCCCAACTACAACATATCAGGAAAATTAGGGATTTCAATCCCAGAGATCTGGGGATTTTTGAATCCCTAAATCCAGCAATTATAAATCTCAAATTACAATCCCCAAATCAGAGATATTAGGGTCTTTCGATCCCTAAAACCAGTAATGAGGAATTTCAGATGTCTAAAGAGGAGAAATGCATACCTTAATAACTGTCGGCATCAATGGCTAATAGAAGCGAAATCGCTGCCCATCTTCATCTTCCCAATCAACACCGCCAACCACCTTTAATGGTGGCATCCAACCCATCGCTACTATCACTGCGTCTCTTCTTCCCCAATCAGATTTGTGCGACGGTTGGTCTTTCGTTGCATTGGTGGCGCCGCTGTCGGAATTGTGAAAGGAAGAAGCGTTGTGGCTGGGATTCTCGGCTGATGTTTTTGGAATAGAGGGAGAGAGAGAGAGGGAGGGAGAGGACTAGGGCGAGAGAGAGAGGAGAGGGGAAATCGGATTGTGTACTGAGTTAGTGCGCTCTTATCGTAGAGCGCACTGAGTAAACTCAGTTGGGCCCACCGTGAATGCATATGGTTTATCCACGCCGTCCATTCATTTTTTCAGATCATTTTATGGGTTGAACCCAAAATTGATGCTTATACAAAACTCAAGTGGGCCATACCACTGGAAAAAGTGGAACTATTGATTTTAACCGTTGAAAATTTTCTAATGCCCCCAGTGATGTTTATTTGTCATCTAACTTGTTCATAAGATCAAAAGGACATGATGAAGGGAAAACATAAATATCAGCTTGATCTAAAACCTCTGTTGTCCCCAAGAATTTTTCAACGGTAGATGTTCAATTCACAAAGTTTCCAGTGGTGTGGTCCATTTGAGGTTTTGATATACTCCATTTTTAGGATAGAGCCTAAAATTATGTGTTAAAAGAGATGGACGGAGTGGATACAATGCATGAATCACATAGAGGCTAAGGAGTTACTCAGTACGTTTACTGTACTGAGTTACTCAGTATGCAATCCGCTTCCAGGAGAGGGGGACACAGAATGAAATCCCTAATTCATACTGAGTTACTCGGTGCGCTCTTATCATACTAAGTAAACTCAGTTGGGTCCACCATAAATGTATGTAGTCTATCCACGCCGTTCATTCGTTTTTCCAAATAATTTAAGGGGTTGAACCCAAAATTGAAGCATATCCAAAGATCAAGCGGATCATACCATAGGAAACAGTGGGAATAATGATTTCCACCGTTGAAACCTTATTAGGCCCCACAGTGATGTTTATTTGTCATCCAACTTGTTCATAAGATCGTATAGACGTGGATGAATGGAAAACATAAAAATAAGCTTGATCAATAACTTATGTGGCCCCCAAGAATTTTTCAACAGCAGATGTTCAATTCACACTATTTTCTGTTGTGTGGTCCATTTTAGTGTTGGATATGCTTAATTTTTGAGTTAAAGTCCTAAACTTATCCGATAAAATGGATGGACGGAGTGGATCTAATACATAAATCATGGTCTACCTCATGGAGTTTACTCAATATGCTAAGCGTACCGAGTTACTTAGTACGCAATCCACTTCCGCTACTGACAGGTTAAGAGAGAGAGGGAGAAGATTAGGGCGAGAGAGAGAGGAGTGGGGGACGCGGATTAGCTACTAACAGGTTATGTAGCGAGACAACTACTGAAGTGACGTCACCAAGTTCCGTGGGGCCCACTACGATGTATGTGTTGTATCCTCATCGTCCATCCATTTGGAGATATCATTTTAGGGCGTTATCCAGAGAATGAGGTAGATCCAAAGCTTTAGTGGACCCCACGACAGAAAACAATGGGGAGAGTGATTCTCACCATTAAAACCTTCCTAAGGCCGACCATAATGTTTATTTGAAATCAAAATTGCTCACAAGTTAACACATACACGAAAGAAGGTAAAACACAAGTATCAGCTTGATCAAAAACTTTTATTGGCCTTAGAAGTTTTAATGGTGGGCGTCACTCTCACTGCTCTTTTCTGTGGTGTGGTCCACTGGAGGTTTGGATTAGACTCAAGATGCATGTCAACAGCTGATCTTAAGTAGACTACTACATAAAAAACAATGGTTTAAATGGTTGACGCTTATTCAACATTGTTTCATGTAATGTGGTCAATTTCACATTGGGTGTGCCTCATTTTTTGTCTTATGCTATAAGATGATCTTTAAAAATAGATAGACGACATGGATTAAATACATACATCATGGTAGGGCCTAGAGAGCACCAACCACCAGCCATTGGATGGTGTCAGGGAGAGTAGCCAATTTGTTCCCCTTATTTGTGGTGTAGTTCATTTAATATTTGAATAAGATTCATTTTTTTGGATAATTCTCTAAAATTATCTCGACCCATCCTAAAAAATCAGCTCGATCATTTTTTGGATAATCCTATTGACCCATCCATCATACCCTATCATTCCCCTCAAACAATTCATTTACAACTAATCATATTATTATTATAAATGTCCATGGTACTATTTTTTAGGATTATTTATTATTTTCCTCTCCATCATCCTTGTAGTTAAGGGATTAAGCAAATGCAGATTGGACAAGTGATCTTTCTTATCAACATTTATCTACCAACTTTTGTGTAATTCTTAAAAGATTCCTCCAAATATGCATAAAAGCAAGATACTGTGGCATGATCCAATGCTAAGTTTGAATTTAAAGTTATGGCATAGGTTGTGGCTGAGGGTGTTTAGCTAATTGCAGACTAAGTGTTTAATTGACATTTATTCTTTCAATTGAGGGGTCTTAGTCTACTTATATTTATTTATTTTTACACATGCACTCGACTCCACAGACACACGTTACTCACACCATAGTTGGATTTCACGACAACAGTTACTCAATCTGTGATCTTGTGTTGCAACTCTTGTGAGTCTACCACCAAGGCATATGCTTTTTGTAATAACAAAAGTGCACTATTTAGATAAGGAGTAATTCTGTGTTTTATGAGAGGATGAAGTACATGCAGGTATGTTGTTACTCTGTTAATAAAAGGTTCTCCCATGATTGAACTATTTCATCAATTGTGGAAATCATTAAAACATTATGAGGCCGTTAAAGTTTTGGATCGAGATGATTTTTGTTTTTCACTTTCATCTAGGCTTGTATAACCTAATAAGCAGTTTGGATGCCAAATAAACCGTACAGTGGGCCTTATGACGATTTTATTAGAAGATCAAGAACATGCAGGATTTTGGTTAAGGATAATAGGCTGTAGTTGATACACTACTAGAAATGAATGGTCCTAGAAGGGACTTTTTGAGGCCCATTATAATATGTGTTCTATCTAATCCATTCATCTGCGTTAAAATATAATTTTATGGTATCTTCCCAAAAAAAAGGTATATTGAAGGCTCAAGTGGACCACATAGTAGGAAACAGTAGAGATTAAATCACACGTGATTCCAGGGGTGTGGTCTAGTTTGGCCTTGAATATAACTCATTTTTAATATCATTTGGTGAATTTATTTATAAAAATAAATGGATGGAATGGATAAGCCATATATAGCATGATCATGGTGGGCCCCACGTAGGTACCTAATCTACGCCCAAAAAAATTGGACGAACGCTCAAAACACCGCCGCACGCCAAAATGAATATGCGGTCCTCCCTATTCCTCTCTCTCTCTCTCTCTCTCTGCTCCCAAAACTGGAAATCCCTCTCGCCCTTTCCCTGTCCCTCTCCCTCTCCCTCTTTCCCTCCCTTGCCCTCTCTCTCCCTCTCTCTCAATCTCGCTGCCGTTCTCGTGGGCTGTAACAAGTTGACAACACTAAAAGGCTTCTCTCTCTCTCTCTCTCTCTCTCTCTCTCTCTCTCTCTCTCTCTCCTTCTCTCTCTCTCTTCCTCTCAATCGAACTGGTAGCTATGCTCAACTGCAACAGCCCGGTAACCTATCTTCACGCACAGGGGTTTGAATCTATTGAGCGGATTGACGAATGGGCTGGAGAGAGAGAGAGAGAGAGAGAGAGAGAGAGAGAGAGAGAGAGAGAGAGAGAGAGAGAGAGAGAGAGAGAGAGAGAGAGGAATAGGGAGGGCCACATATTTTTCATGGAGACTGGTTGATTTTCGGGAAGTTTTTTCTTTCCTCTAATTTTTTATTATTGAATGTTTTTTTTTCTCAATTGGCTTTGATTTTTCGGAAGGCAATAAATTTTGCTTATGGCCTTATGCAGTATGGTTTGTGTCACTAAGAATGAAGGATTTAGATTAAATTGCCTTTTAAGAAAGCATGCACGATTATATGATGCTTGTTAGATATTTGATGAAATGGGCATGTTAAGTTTGGTTGTTTGGATGATGCTTATTAGATATTTGATGAAATGCCTAGGAGAAATCTTGTCTGGGTAGAAGTAATTCCATAGTTTGTGTATGAAATAAGTATTCTTTGATTCAACAAAGAATACTGAAATCTTGTTTGGTTGTTTGGAGGATGAAAGGGGAGTTTGATGGGGAGGTGATGATGGTCACCTTGAGGCCTCTGCATGAGAGGGCCTTAGAGAGTTCCAGCCAAGGGATGGTGTGGCCCAAGGCCATGATTGGGAAAATGACCACATGGGGCTCTTTGGATTCCATGGGAAATGGGCTATGTTAATGGAGACTAATTTGGGCTTACGGAGTTGTGAGGTCTTTATAGGGTTTAGTGGGTCATTAATGTGGTGGCCCCAGCCCAGGAAAAGATTCCACACTTTGGCAGAGTGGGATGGATGAATGATGATATGCAGGCACTTGGAAATTGCAAGGGTGGAATACAAGTGACAGTCCAAATCATGACCTCCTTTAACTGTATCAAGAACCTCCATTACACTTGGAAAACAACTCTTTTTGCCCATACTGCATTGCTAGGTATGGAAAACATTTCTTGTCATGCAGGTAGCAAACAAATCGCATTCCACATTTATGTTATATTTCAATAAGCTTTTTAAGATGGTTGTTGCTTTTATTATTCCACATGAAGGAAGAAATAGATAAGCTCCTTTTTTAAATAAATTTCTCTAGTTGGAGATAATATTCATGACTTTGAATTGGGTTTTTCCCCTTCAATCCATATGCAATGGCTAGCATTGAAGAGTGACCATGAACAGAGAGATTGTGCAGTGAGAATGGATTTCCATTTAAGGAGAACATGTGCTTCTGAATACACGATGATAATGTGTTCAAATTGGAAGAAACCAATGTATCTCACATTAGTAAGACGTGAGAGTCAAGTTTCTTACAATATATTTTCATTCCATATTTGACAAAACTGTTCTAGTAAAGTTTCTTACAATATATTTTCATTCACTTCTGCTTGATTTTTTGGCGTTTCTCAGTTTTTCCTCATTTTGATATAACCTTTCATACTGTTAGAGGTGCAATTGTTAAGGTCCCTTGTCAGATGTTTGGTATCGGGCAAATTTTGAGTAATTTTCAGTTTAACCTTCTATTGTTTCAATCTGAGCATTAGGATTTCTATGTCAGTTCTAATGACCTTTGCATCTTGTGTGGAAATCACAAACTAGGAGTATTAACTTGCATCTTGTGTGGAAATTACAAACTAAGATTTCTATGTCAGTTCTAATGACCTTCTATTATTTCATTATCTAATCGGGCTAAGGAAATTCATGCAAAATTGTTACCTGTTTGGAAGGTCCTCACTATCCAATCTTTTGCATTGTTTTCATTCAATGTAGACAGTGGATGTATTTTTCTCATTAACTATTTGCAAGCCACCGACTGAAAAGCTAGGATCATTCAACCAGGAAGATTTTCTGCATGTGTATGGTTGGGCCTATGAGGCCAACAACCTGCATCACCAAACCTGGGCCTAAGTTGTATGGAATTTATAACCATTGATCTTGATTCTTGTGGTGGTCCTGTTAAATATATGAAGTTTTCAATTATTTTCACCACTCATGTCAAGGAGATTTTACTATATGAATATGTGGGAGCATGTGCACCCAAACTGACTGACCTAATTTAATCGGATTTACTAATTGGGGTTGGATTCAGGACCATGAAACCTTAACTGATAATAAATCATGCCTAGATCAGATATATGAATTTGTAGTCTTTTCCTTTATTTGATTATATTTATCATTTAAATCATATAAAGGCAATCTTCAGGTGTGGGATTCTAACTCTGAACCTCTCTGTATCCAAAGCCATTTTGATTCTAATTCTGAACCTCTCTATATCCAATTCCCTCACTCTTGTCCAGATACGGATGCACCCTCACAGATAGTTTTGGTATGGATTCTTAGTGGTGAATTATTTGCTAAGCTATTTATTAAGGAGTATTTATTGTTTTTTATGTTGATACACTAGGATGTAGCTACCTTGGAGCAGCAACGAAGCTGCACATTGTCCTTAGAAACATCCCTTTCAAAGCAGAATGTATGCAGAGAAAGGCATGCTGAGGCTGCTAGAATTTAGGAGAAATATCCAGAGAGGATTCCTGTAAGCGTTTACTCTAACTGGTAGTCATATACTGGTTCTTCCCCCTCATGCAACAACTATGAGAGGTGGGTCCACAGTTATAGACACCCATTACTCTGTTTTGAAATTTGCACAATACACTGGAGCTCATCCAATTGCAGGGTGGCACACACCAGGAACCTTTAGGTTCTATTTATGAATACAGGATGCATTTTGAAAAGGATAAAGCGTTAGCTCGACCATTCCATCCTGTGTTGATAAATGAGCCTAACCAGGTAGCCTTTTGTTTATAATTTTTATCTATTTAATAACTTTTAATATTTCTACTTTCAAAGTCGCCAAATGAATATTGGCAAGAAATTAGTGTTGTTCAGGCAATGCATGAAGTGGTAATTGTCTTTGGGTCTTGCCTAATATTGCTTGAGTTTTGTGATTGTTGAGGCATAAAAAATGATGAAAGATTCAACCAAGGAGAGATAAAGAGATAGAAAGAATTTTTGAAAAGAAGAAGATAGAGATAGCTTTCAAGAGGGTGCGTAGGTCCGCGCAATCAATCTCAGTTGCGTGGTTCCGCGCAATCAATCTCAGTTGCGCAGGTCCGCGAAACGGAAATATCAGTTGCGCGGGTCTCGAAAATGAACTGCAGAAACGGTTCTTTGTAGAATGATCTAAAGTACTAAAAAATAGTCCCACATCGCTAAGATTAGAATTTTCACACATGCGAGAGTCTATAAATACCCCTTCCTCTCCTTCATGAAGGATAATTGAAGATTTTCAAGAGGAGCGGAGCAGAAGACAGAAGGTAGGAGAGAAGTCCCCTGGCAGTTGCGCGGGTCCGCGTAACTAGACTGCCCTGTAGTCTGTAAAGCTCAAGGGCCGCTATGCTGTTGAAATGCCTGTGCAAGGCTTTTGTTCTTTCAGAACCCTTTCTCCTCCTATTGTCAAGTGCAGAGGAAGAAGATTAGTCGATCGAATCGACATTTTCCCTAAGTATTAGGGATGGCTGAAACAGACGTCGGAAGGCTGCTGAAATCTCTGTCTCATCAAAGACTCATCGATTTAATTGACATTCCTCCTAAGTCCTAGGGGATGGTTGAAATAGACACCAGAAGGCTGTCGAAATGAACTTTTGATACTTAAAGTACAAGTCCTTTATTTCTAAATGATCTATCTTAGAATCAAGGGATGTAAAGAGGATGTAAATGAACTCAGTATCAATAAAATGTGATGAATGTTCCTAGTACTCTTTCTCTGTTATGTTTGAATAAGATAATCTTCTAAATCAAATGCGTTTGTTTCTTTGTTGAAATAAAATGGCGACTCTGCTGGGGACTGATTTTATTGTCTTATTTAAATATTAACAGTGAAGTTGTTACGAACATTCGTCACAGTTTGGCGTCCTATGGACGCCAAAATGGTGACTCTCAGTGGAAAAATCCTCCCCTTCATCTCTAAGATAGATCATCTCGACGGGATTCGTGATAGAATACGCACCAAGTCATGCAAGTACTGGCATGGTTCAAGCAACAGTTGGAGTCATTTTTGCTTCGCCCCGATCATCAGAAGACAATACAGACTGGACCGTCGTAACCTCTCGTAAAGCAAGAACACGAAACATCAGGAATTCTGGAATAAATCGGCCTCCACTAAGAATCAAAGGGCCTACAATACGAAGCACAGTCAAAAGAAATCCTGAGCTTGCTCCTTCAGCGATTTTTCCCGTGCAAACAGTTCCCCGGTTGACAACACATGACTTCCTTGCTTTAAATGCTTCAATGGTTGAACGAACAAGAGAACAAAAGGGAAAAGCATTGGTAATTAGATCGCTAACGCCATCCCAAAAAGATTCTCCAGTATTGGCATCATCTCAGTCAATTGATGTTGCAAGGGACACGAAAAGGCCCAATGAAACTCTGTCCTCTCCCTTCTCTGAAAGCCCTGTTACATCAGCGTACTCTTGCTCTCCTTCAATAACTGCTTCATCGAAAAGTAGAGAAGCTACAGTATTCATGGCTGGAACAAATTCAGATCAGAGAACAACTACAAAGGATCGTTTCAATGCAATGACAGAAGCCCAAAATGCATTAATGGAAGAATGCAGAAATCTCAGAGAAGCATTGACAACCCTCGCACATAACGTAGCCCGAATGACAATCCCCCAGAATGTAACGGAAGGGCAGGAAAATCAACCTGATGTCCTCCCACCACAGGGGGTAGGGTCACTAGGGTCTATCCCCACGGTGAGAACTGTGACACAAGAAGAAGTAAGGCAAGTGGTCGAAGAGGAGGTTAGAGCAGAAAGAGAATGTGAAAATACTGGACGTTTTAGGTATCAAACACCGTATCCAAGGGAAGTAGAAGACATCCCCTTTTCGGTCAATTTCAAGCATCCGGATTTTCAAAAGTTCAATGGAGAGGGATCCCTGGAGAAGCATTTGATGCACTTCATCACTAGTATGGGAAATTTTTCTACGATACCACAGTACTACTTGTGGTTGTTTGGTTCATCACTAACACATAAAGCATTTCGATGGTATTCTAGTTTGACGCCTGGATCAATACGTACATGGGAACTAATGCAGGATGTTTTCATGTCAAACTTCTTCTCCTCAGAACGTGATGTCAGTATTACGGAGCTGGCCTCTATTCGGCAGAGAGAAGGAGAGCCGGTAGAGAAGTTTATAGACAGATGGAAGACGTTAGGGGCTTCATGTAGACAACTACCGGAAGAAAATGAATAAATTAAAATGTGTCTGAATTCTATGGGGACGGGAATTACGTTCAGACTCACTAGTGCCGATATCGGAACTTTTTGTGATTTGGCCACTAAGGCCCATGCGTTGGAACTAATGACTCGCAAGATCCCAGCATTTCACCATGATACAACTAGGACAGTATCCGACAGGACAGCCGTGAACACTGTTGATCATGGCATAAGAAGTAAAGATGTAAGGGAGTCGAAGGAAAGAAGACTAGACCGACACGAAGAAGGGAGCCAGTCAAGAAATAGATACAATGGAAAAAGACCTAGAATGTTGAATTCTCATGAGAGGTTCGCATTTGATAAGGAAGACGTAGCCCCTATGATGGAACAATTATTGAGAGCTGGCACGATAGTATTACCGGAGCCTAAGCGCCCAGAAGACGTAACAAGAACCAAAGAAAGGGATTTGTGTCATTATCATCATTTAGTGGGACATCCAATAGAAAACTGTTATACATTAAAATGTATAATACAGCGGCTGATTAATAGGGGTGAGATAGTACTGGGGAAAGAAAAGGAAAGGGGCTACATGGCAACCGTAAACGTGCTTACAGTCTAAGAGAAAGACCAAGATACGAATAAAGAAGAAAGTGGTAAAGCAACAAAGATGGTTGTAGTATTCACGTTGCGGTCGGGTAAAAAAGTGATAAGCCCTATAAAGAAAAGGCCAAAAGTTACTAAGACAGAAACGATTGAAAGACATGTAAATGACAACAAAATAAAAGAGAAAAATGAGGCGACAAGAGTGACTTATGATGTGGTAAGTCATTTAAAAGGGATACCAGCCTGATTGAGTGTATATGATGCACTTAAGCTTTTGAAAGAATTCCGGCAGAGTCTGATCCAGGCATTGTCTGATCATGTTTTTGTTCACTGCCCAAGTGCAGGGTTGTGATGTAGTAATAACCCGGTAAGACCGAAGTCGAATCCCAAGGGACTGAAACTTGTACGTTATCTGAAACTAACTGGAAATAGAACTAGAATAAGATGAAATCTAAATTGAGTTGTAATTTGAAGAATGATTATGAAATATTAATCTAAAACTTAGGAAAAATCAGAGGTGAGAAACTAGGGATTCAGAGGATCCACTTGTAGAGATCA
Source organism: Magnolia kwangsiensis (assembly GCA_037074715.1). Lineage (NCBI taxonomy): Eukaryota > Viridiplantae > Streptophyta > Magnoliopsida > Magnoliales > Magnoliaceae > Magnolia > Magnolia kwangsiensis. Next base: position 20,997,645 of record CM073582.1, read on the forward strand.
AAGAGATCTTATGCCTACTTCAAGAATCATGGAATTTACTGAACTGTCGTTGATCTAGTTTTCAAAGAGATGAAAGGTATATGAATTAGAATGGATTCCATCACCAAACCATGCCCAAGAGACTATGGCAAACAACAGAATTAAACTAATTACCAACCCATCACATGTATGAAGGTTAGGAAGGGTACCGACATCCGACCATGCCTAGGAGACTATGGTGAACAACAGGGCTTCCTGACGTCATAAACATAAAGGAGAAAAAGGACATGCTCCAAGCCATTACAGACCCATTGTAATTTCAGTCAGAATAGACCATTAAAGACTAAACAAAATATGTCATTAATAATCAACTAAAATCAACGTCAATTCATGAATTAAAATTAAATTAAAAATATAAAATAAAATCTCCCATCTCACTACAAGCTTCACCCCTTAACCCTAGCTAAGGGGTTTTAGCCTGACATGATGTGGCCAAAATCCAAAATAAACTAAAAGAAAAAGAAGAAGAAAAGAAAGAAAAAGAAAAGAAAAAGAAAAAAAATCTCTCTCTCCTCCTCTCCTACATCCAAGCTCGAGCCCTCTGTTCTTCCTCCCAAGACCTGAATGAATGCTCTACACGTCTAAAAACCTCCTTTTATAGCTGTTGGAAGGCTGGAGTCCGTGACAGAGTTGTAGCAGGACACGGAGTGTAATTTTCGCAGCCAAGTTCGGTACCAAGAAACACGCCACTTTCCTCGCTCAAATTCCAAAGAAACACTGTCCCTTAGTACTTTCTTGGGTCCTTTACATGATAGATGGTTCAGATCTGCCATATGATCAAAGATGGTGGGCCAAAACCGCCTAAAAAAGTCAGTTTTCGCGGATGTACGAAACCTTTCGCACCACTTCGCTGTTATGATCGGTGGGCCCCACAGAAGCATTTTCTGGAAAATCCACCCCGTCCATTGGATTCAGAACGAAATTTCAGTCAAAAATGGATGGTTTTGAACGTCCATTGATGTGGCCCAGAGAAGAAATCACAAAAAGATCAGTTTTGAACGCTACCGAGCAGCCCTTTTGTGGCCTCTGTATCTCACACGTGTACACGCATGGATGAAAAGTGATAACATGGTTTTGTAGTGCTCGCGGCTGTCTACACGGTGGACGGTTCAGATCGAGCTTATGGGGCACGTGTGGGGCCCACAGCTGATGGCAAAAATGGCCAGCGGTCATCCGTTCGCTGCTCCTTACGCAGAGAGGGAGAGAGAGACGGGTCAGCGCTTGCGCTGACCCGTTGGTTGCTCCGGTGCGGCTCGCGTGTGAACGTGCTGTGTACACGCACGTCGCACGTAGGGTCCACTGTGATGTTTATGTGAAATCCATTCCGTCCATCCTCTTCAAAATCTCATTTTAACCGTGCAGAACACTTATCAAGCATATCTAGCTGGCAGGTGGGCCCCAAATTGAAGATTGATGGGCTGATCTGCTCGTTAGGCTACTTCCGCAATGATCCAATGGATGATTTTTGACGTGTACGGTTAATTTATGGTCCTCAGGCCACGTATGAAGTTTCGAGCCGAACCGATATTGGAAACCCCGTGATCTTGCGTTCTGGATGCGTTTCAAGCCACTTGAGCTTCAATTTCTTAGTTTTCTTGAATTTCTGACTGTGTATATCTGTCAATCTTGGTCCCCTGGAGTGTGTCCCTTGCCTTTGGTGTCATCAGATCGTTAAATCTCAACTTTTAACGTCCTTTTTCCATCCATGCTCATAAAATCACTTTGCCACACAAGAATGAGAAAACGAGCCATTAGACAGCATTATATTCGTAAATCCAGACAATATCTGGGGTCTAATATGCAATATTTGACCCTCAACACAACCCCCAACCAGCATTTTGCTAGTCCCGAGCAAAATATGCGAAAAATAAGTTGAGAATTATAGGAGAACTTTCTATGAAATTGAGTGAGATTTTGAACAAAATACGAGAAATTTAATATCCATGAATGTTAGAAATTGTTTTCTCCTGAGCTCAAGTGCACGGTAGACTTCATAATCAAGTGTAAAGCATTAATCCATCAATTAGAAAAATTTTAAACATTGAGATCCATGGATGTATAGTGTAATCTCAGCTAATCAATACCAAGATTCAATTCTCTATTTCAAGATGTCATTGGTAATCAACGAGAGAATTCATGATGACCAAAACTTGCCTCACAGAGTTATTTATTTATTTTATTAATAGTAATGCCAAGAAGGGGAATCAAATCCTCACCTATAGGGAGCAAACCTATGGTGAAGACCGTACACCTGACTCTTTTTCACATATCATTCATGGGGAATTAACTCTACACCTATAGGGAGCAAACCTATGGTGAAGATTAATTATCCAACCTTTTCAATTTTTATATCATGATGGCAAGATACTTCAGACTGGTTCCTTTCATGCTCAATGATTACCAAGTTAATCCTTCGATATGGAACTGAAATCTGAATGTGTCAGCAAGACGTGTCCTGAAATCATGATTTAATCAATGTTTAAAATCTCTAATCATGGATTGATAATTCAAACTCAACTGTGGAATCTATCAAGTAACTAAATCCAAGAGTCATAAATTACCAACATCATGTATCTCGTAATTCTAAATCAAAGATATATGTCAAAATCACGTTGAATTTACAAGAAATGTCAGAAAAATTTTAAAATTTTTCACAATTTTCACAATTTTCACAATTTTTGCTCAAAACCAAGAAAATACTGATTAGGAAGCCTTAGGAAGCCTAATCTCCCACCCCCAACCTAAAATCTACATTGTCCTCAATGTAAAATATATAAACATGCAATACACATGGGACAAAGAAAGTAAAGTGATGGGAAGATAGTACCTGGATAACGAATCAAGAGAGTTTTCAATAGATCACGACATGGAAGCTTGTTAGCATGAGAGAGAAAGCAGAACAAAAATAACAAAAATAAAATCCTACCTTTACCACTTTCGCAGGTGCTCTCGATTGCATTTAACGTATGCAACAAGCCTTTAAACCCCTAGGTTACCCCTAGTGGACGAGTTGTAGTCTCGTGGGGGTTTGCAGTAATGTTACCCACAAACATTGAATCGATCATGGAACTTGATCATGCCATAAAGTGCCTCTTCCGGCCAATATCTTGATAAGTTTCTCAGTAAGTTTCTCAATAGGATCATCCAAAAGCCCTTTTTACAATAGGCTTGGATGCCCTGCAGTTTGACTTTCCAGAGAAACTTATTTACCTCATTAAAAATGTGTTGATGATTCGCCTGAGGTATCCAAAGTATAAATGATTCACCTGTGTCAGAAAAAGTTTCAGAGTTAGTATCCCATGGTGAATCAGAGACTACAGATAGATCAAGTTGAGAAAAATTTTCAGGAAGAGGTGTAGTCTCAACACATTCCGAAGTAGCAGACTTCGGTTCAATTTCTAACTCCTTATCCCCTAACGGTAAACATTCAGGATCTGTGGAAGAAGGGGCTTCAGAGTAAGGGTTCTCTCGGTCAGTACTGACTGCCGAGATGTTGTCTTGCAAGGTATTCACTATGTCTCTTATCATGGGATCATTTGAATCTGCAAAGTATGTCAAACAATCATCAAAAGAGTTGGGACATTCTTCTGAGAGTGACTTATTTTTCACCTTGGAGCTTGTGATAATCTGCTCAAGGAATCCATCATCCTTGAAAGTGGATGGATGTATGCTCTCTTGCTCCAACCCTGTACAGACAGATTGAGGGTCAGTATGCGAAGCATTGATATGATCACTCTGTTCATTAAAATTACTCAGAAGAGGCATTGAATTGTCCACATTCAACAGTTTAAATGGTGGCCTCAACTGGGTGGCTTCAAATTCCAGAGTCGTAGCGATCAACTCCTCTTATCCCGAATCATATCATCATTCAATTCAGGTGAGTGGTCCAAATATGTTTCACAAGAGTTATAAGGGTTGGTCATAAGGGGCTCCTCCACTTTTAGATCAGACATGTCAGGTGAGTGAAGTATCTCATTATGACCGTTTTCTTCGCGTACTTCTTGATCATTAACTTGGACCAAACTTGAGATTAGTTCCAGGGGAATTGTGGTTATACATTCAGGATTGTCATCCCAATACTCATCATATTTTGGTTCAGTGCAGTGCACACTTGGGATGAAATCACTTTCCTCATATTCTTCACCTAGAATGGGTTGAGATTCGCATAAACTAACATCTTCATCATCATTAGAATCTAGTGTGTCATGTGATTGAAGTGTATCATTATATTTGAAAGACAGCCATGTCTCTTTCCCATTCTTTTAAACAGTCATAGAAATCGACTCATCGGTAAATTGGACCATATGCTCTTTAATGGAATCCAACTCCTCATTCCAAATTCTAGAGTTCTTCAAAGGTGAGTTAGGATCACTTTCCTCGCATTGTATTTCTGGAATGAGTCGTGGCTGGGATGACCGAGCCTCCTCTATTCTATCAAGGTGCGAATTGAGTCCTTCCATTGCTTTTCTGAATTCCGCAAATCACTCCATGTTATGCTGAATTGAATTTTCCTGGTTCGTTTCTGGTTGAATCTCAAAGGTAGAGGGTCCAAGAGAATAATCACTTGAAATAAGTGATTCCAAAGTTTTTATACTTTCTTCACAACGTGCTAAGTGATACTGAAATGAATCCTCTTGGATCGTTTCTAGTTGGATCTCAATATTAGGGTATCCAAGAGGATAATCCTTATAACATGTTATTGGTTCATCTTCACAGCTTTGATGTTTCCACTAGTTATAGTCATACTGATCATACATGGGAGAATATGATGGCTGATAATAATCCTCATTCCCATAATTACGATCGTATACAGCCCTATTAACCGATGGAAGATAACGTTCTAGTCGGTTCTCAATGTCTGTTTGTGATGGAGAAAAATCTTGAGGTATACGTTGAATTCCACAACCCTCGGGCATTCCCCAATATCTCCTATCCATCTCAGCATATGCACGTACCCACGATTCCATGGTAGAACCCTGACTCTAAGTCTAATCCTAGAACAAAAGAAAAATCCTATAGAAATATGGAAAGTAAGAGAAGAAGTTAGAAGGGTGTTACCAAATAAGAAGTTCCTATGTTAAGATCCTGTAGAAGAAAACAAAACAAGTTAGTTTCTAAAACAGTTAGTCTAAGATTATAAAATTTCTAAAAACCCTAATAGAGAAAAAATAAAGAAATTAGAAAAGATATCACCAAATTAGAAGTTTCTATCTCAGAATCCCACAAAACAGGAAAGACAAGTTAGTTAAAAAAAAATCAGGAAAATCTAAACCTAAAACTGAAGTTAGTAAAAATCCCAATCTTAAACTAATCCTAAAACTAATTAATTTCAGAAAAACGTAGCCGACAGTTCCCCGGCAACGGCGCCAAAAACTTGTTCACTCCCCAAGTGCAGGGTTGTGATGTAGTAATAACTCGGTAAGACCGAAGTCGAATCCCAAGGGATTGAAACTTGTACGTTATCTGAAACTAACTGGAAATAGAACTAGAATAAGATGAAATCTAAATTGAGTTGTAATTTGAAGAATGATTATGAAATATTAATCTAAAACTTAGGAAAAATCAGAGGTGAGAAACTAGGGATTCAGAGGATCCACTTGTAGAGATCAGAGAGATCTTATGCCTGCTTCAAGAATCATGGAATTTACTGAACTGTCGTTGATCTAGTTTTCAAAGAGATGAAAGGTATATGAATTAGAATGGATGCCATCACCAAACCATGCCCAAGAGACTATGGCAAACAACAGAATTAAACTAATTACCAACCCATCACATGTATGAAGGTTAGGAAGGGTACCGACATCCGACCATGCCTAGGAGACTATGGTGAACAACAGGGCTTCCTGACGTCATAAACATAAAGGAGAAAAAGGACACGCTCCAAGCCATTGCAGACCCATTGCAATTTCAGTCACAATAGACCATTAAAGACTAAACAAAACATGTCATTAATAATCAACTAAAATCAACGTCAATTCATGAATTAAAATTAAATTAAAAACATAAAATAAAATCTCCCATCTCACTACAAGCTTCACCCCTTAACCCTAGCTAAGGGGTTTTAGCCTGACATGATGTGGCCAAAATTCAAAATAAACTAAAAGAAAAAGAAGAAGAAAAGAAAGAAAAAGAAAAGAAAAAGAAAAAAAATCTCTCTCTCCTCCTCTCCCACGTCCAAGCTCGAGCCCTCTGTTCTTCCTCCCAAGACCTGAATGAATGCTCTCCACGTCCAAAAACCTCCTTTTATAGCTGCTGGAAGGCTGGAGTCAGTGACAGAGTTGTAGCAGGACACGGAGTGCAATTTTCGCAGCCAAGTTCGGTATCACGAAACACGCCACTTTTCTCGCTCAAATTCCAAAGAAACACTGTTCCTTAGTACTTTCTTGGGTCCTTTACATGATAGATGGTTCAGATCTTCCATATGATCAAAGATGGTGGGCCAAAACTGCCTAAAAAAGTCAGTTTTTGCGGATGTGCGAAACCTTTCGCACCACTTCGCTGTTATGATCGGTGGGCCCCACAGAAGCATTTTCTGGAAAATCCACCCTATCCATTGGATTCAGAACGAAATTTCAGTCAAAAATGGGTGGTTTTGAACATCCATTGACGTGGCTTAGAGAAGAAATCACAAAAAGATCAGTTTTGAATGCTACCGAGCAGCCCTTTTGTGGCCTCTGTATCTCACACGTGTACACGCATGGATGAAAAGTGATAACATGGTTTTGTAGTGCTCGCGGCTGTCTACACGGTGGACGGTTCAGATCGAGCTTATGGGGCACGTGTGGGGCCCACAACTGATCGCAAAAATGGCCAGCGGTCATCCGTTCGCTGCTCCTTACGCAGAGAGGGAGAGAGAGACGAGTCAGCGCTTGTGCTGACCCGTTGATTGCTCCGGTGCGGCTCGCGTGCGAACGTGCTGTGTACACGCACATCGCACGTAGGGTCCACTGTGATGTTTATGTGAAATCCATTCCGTCCATCCTCTTCAAAATCTCATTTTAACCGTGCATAACACTTATCAAGCATATCTAGCTGGCGGGTGGGCCCCAAATTGAAGATTGATGGGCTGATCTGCCCGTTAGGCCACTTTCGCAATGATCCAATGGATGATTTTTGACGTGTACGGTTAATTTATGGTCCTCAGGCCACGTATGAAGTTTCGAGCCGAACCGATATTGGAAACCCCGTGATCTTGCGTTCTGGATGCGTTTCAAGCCACTTGAGCTTTAATTTCTTAGTTTTCTCGGATTTCTGACCGTGTATATCTGTCAATCTTGGTCCCCTGGAGTGTGTCCCTTGCCTTTGGTGTCATCAGATCGTTAACTCTCAACTTTTAACGTTCTTTTTCCATCCATGCTCATAAAATCACTTTGTCACACAAGAATGAGAAAACGAGCCATTAGACAGCATTATATTCGTAAATCCAGACAATATCTGGGGTCTAATATGCAATATTTGACCCTCAACAGACATTAGAGAAACCTTATTGGCAGAGTTAGAGCACGACGAACTTGATGATCAAGAAGATTGTCTCCCAATCATTTCCTTTTCTGATGACGATTTGCTCTGCGAAGAAGAACATAACAAGCCACTAATGATAGAAGGGCATATCCGTGGGAAGAAAGTCAAACGGATTATGATAGATAATGGGTCTGCAGTGAATCTTTTGCCACTCTCAATGTTAAGTAAGTTAAACTACCGTCCCTCAGAACTACACCCCAGCAGAATGATGATACAAGGTTTTAATCAAGATGGGCAGCGCGCACTTGGCAAGATTATGGTAATGTTGGAAATAAGAGAATTGACTACTGACGTTGTTTGTCACGTTATAAGTGCAATAACGACATACAACCTTCTCCTAGGGAGGCCGTGAATACATCAGTATAATATCATACCTTCCACTCTGCATCAGTGTTTCAAGTACTGTAAAGACGGAGTACAACATAAAGTGATGGTCGATGCAAAACTGTATACAGAAGCTGAGTCCTTCTTTGCAGATGCTAGCTATTATAAAGAATTCGCTATCGAAAAGATGAATAAGGATAAAAGTGGCGTCCTAAAGAATGATCGGGAAAGTGTAATTACGGAAATAGCAGAAAAAGTAGGGCCATCTGAAACTGCGGAGATAAGCAAGAAGTTCTATTTTGTGCCAAAACATTTAAGGCAACTGGGACAACCGCCATTAACTCTGCTGTCATATGGACAGCTGAAAATTTTATAGTCAAATTATACGGTGCCACTGCCATATACTGAAAGAAGTAAGCCGTTTTCGGCCGCTCCAGGAAGATTTCAAGTTAAGGAGAGCGTAAAATATCCTGAGTCAATTGAGTTCTATGTTTCGGATGCGGTAAGGACAAAAGGAGAGACTCAAAATAATGACCACTATGGTAGGTTGACGCCGCAAGACCTCCAAAAGTATAGTCCGGTAAGTAAGAAAATTATGAAAAACATGGGTTTTGATTATGAAGAACCTGTTGGCTTAAACCATGGAAAGGGAATTTAAATTCCCGTTGGGGTCGACCAGGAGAAGCATAGAAAATTTCAAGGGTTGGGGGCAAGCTAGTCAATGAATACGATTACAATCGTGTAGCATCCCACAGAAATATACTGCCTCAATATCTCCAAGAACGAAAAAATATATCTCCAATAACAGTCACAATCATATCCAGGGGGCAAGTTCAAAGCCAAATGAGATGAAATGTACTCAATGAAAGCAAAGTTCTTCAAAGAAGTAAATGAAAGCCTATGTTGGCCTATACTCGCATTGGCAAAAAGGAAATTGCTTCCGAAGGCGCTACTGATTTTGATACAGAACATTATCAAGATAATAATTCTGTATCAAAAGGGGGCAAGATGAATAGGATGAATAAGGAAGAAGTTCGCAAGCATATCAAAATCATATGACAAAACATATCAAGATCATATGATAACAAATAAAGAAAGACGAAGAAGGTGAGCGCCATCAAGAGAGTTCTATAAAATTTTTCCTGAAATTGATATTACCATCAAGCTAGTATATTACAAACAATACAGATAAACAATACAGACAAACGATACAGATAAACAATTTCAGGCAAAAATACCTATCATCGTCTTCCAAGACAGCATGCTAGATCATCGCCAAAAGTCTTCAGTCTTCCAAGACATTTGAAGATAGTATATTAAGTCATCAACAAACAAAAAGTGTCGATGATCGCTATCAAGCGTTGACGCTCATCGCCGATAGAAAATCTCCATCGAAATCGCATCATCAGGTATCGATGATCATAAAATAAAAAGAGAACAGCTATCTCTATTGCCGATCAATCGCTCATCAAAGTTGCCATCATCGCTAAGCTGATACATTGTTTTAAACATGATACAAAAGTCCTTATGACATTGTCAGCAGCAGCGAAATGTCAATTATTGATCAACCATATGATAATAGTAAAATGAATCATACAGTCAACTGTATATATGTAATTGGCGATGGCGATGGCTACTTATCATAAAAAGGCATCCTAGTCAAGTCCTGAAAAAAAAAAAGAAAAGCCAAGTCTTAAAAGGACCAAATCTCAAAAGGGACTAGCTATACATAAGACCTATAAAGATCGCCATTCGGGCAGCGGGGAGAAGCCAGTGGCCCTAAAAAGCTCATGAAGGCCATCGTATGCATACCTATGCGGGCACCTGACGAAGTCAATGACCAAAAGCCAAAAGGCCAAAGAGTTGACCAAAAGCTAAAAAAAGCTCAAAGTCTTCAAATGACCAAAGGCCAAAAGAGATAAAAGTCTTCAAATGACCAAAAGCCAAAAGAGCCAAAAGTCAACCAAAAGACCAAAAGCTAAAGGACAAGAGTCAACTAAAAGCCAAAGTGCTAAAAGTCCTCAAATGACCAGTCAGCGTAACCCCCATGCCGTCTGTATAGCTTTCCGACAGCGTCACGGGGAATGGAGGACAATGCCCTCCCGTGAATGGGCCCGACCTCGCAGGCGAAGAAAATGAGGGCTGCAGTGCGTGCTTTAGATAGGCCAACCATGCATAAGACCCCCCAGATTTGTGGTTCGATTTCAGTACTAACTCATGAGGAAGGGCTTAAACCTACTCATTGATGGATCGACAACCATAATTTGGTACCCCCAAAGGTAGCCTTGCGAGCTCAGCGAACTCTAGAGAGTTATCGTGGCCAACCCTGTGCGTAAAACCAACCGAGTTCACGGCCCCGGTAGCTTCACTGGGCCCCTCTGATGGATCGTGGTTTGTGAACTCCCTAGGCAGTGAGAAGTCCAGCGAACTCTAGAGAGTTACAGAGGTCATCACGTAAGACCCGACTCTAATTAGAGTCCAAGTAAATTCGCTCAACTACTCATGAGCTTAAACTGTGTGTGAAAATGACTGAATTGAAACCTAGCACCGCCAATTAAATATAAACGAATGAAGTCATGTAGGAAATCCCATACTGACAAGCATAAAATATTAGTGCTTTATGATTAGTTTTATAGAATGTCATGATAAATTATGTGCAATGTTCAAAATGCAACGAATTCATGTTAAAGTTATGGCATAGACAATATGTCTGGAATAATGGATAATCTAGAAGTGCATGAAAAAAAAAGTTACTGAAATTTACTATTGCAAGTCAAAAGGAAACAAACACTCAAAAGAAAAGAAAAGAGAAAGAAAGAAAGAAAAAAGAAAAAGCATAAATACAGAAAAAGGGATTACATGCTTATAATTCCTCTGTAATGCCTACTATATTCATATATTGCTGCAAGTCTTCTTTTAATTGAATCTGTGCTGCATCATGCTTTGACTTCTCTTCAAGAATAATCTTTGTTTGATCAGGAAGTCCAGCTAACTTGTCTTCCAAGGATGTGATTATTTCCTTACTCTTGAGTAATTCAGACTTTTCAACATCGGCGGACTGAATATTGACATTAAGTTTCTCATTGACTTCTTGTATAGACAGTTCCCTCTCACGACCCTTTAGTTCTAGCTGTGAAATCTCTTCTCTCAAAGCCGCAATACGGTCTTGAATAAGTACATTGTCATTAGTGAGGGTCTTCAGTTGTTCTTACAAAGTCAAATGCTCCTGGTATAATTCAGATATGGTAGAAGCAATGAATGAAGCTTTCTCCCTAGACAAAGCTAATTGCTTTCCGTATTCCAAAACTTCCGGAGCAATCGTAATATTCTCTACTAATGCCAAAAAAGCTATCTAATCACGGAATCTATGGAGGGAATCATGCAAAACAGAAATATTAATCTTCGTCATCTTTGCAGTGCTTTCCAGAATCTCGATGGCAATATCCAGGTCTGGCCATTATTCGGGATCTTTGAAGATATGAACTACCGTTGATAAAGAGTTTTTCATCAAAAACATTTTGTGAGCGGGGATCTTTGAAGGAAATGGTAGTTCAGAGACAGTGGCCACAGATTCGAAGCTGGCCGCCCCACTACATGGAAGAATCCCTATAACATGAATAGGAGATGGAGTTAGAATAGGAAACGCAAAATGAAGAATTCACAGCTCTTCAAATTAATATATATACCTGACGCAGCAGTATGACCAGCAAGCGAGGGGACTTTTGGGGCTGCAGAAGTACCAGCTTCCAACATGTCCGCAAGAGAGGGTGCCCTCACTTCTGTGCTTGAGTCTCTAGTAGTAGGAGTCGGTAGATCAGTAGCCTCGACAGGGAATACAATTTCACAGACCACACTTTTCGGTGCCACCAGAGGAGCCAAAAGAACCTGTGGCGAAGCCATTGGTATAGAAGGGTGAAGATCTACAGAGGGGGCAACGCTCGTCTCGATATAAGCCACATGAGTACCTGAAAAGGAAATGACAGTGATGATAAGATAGTGATCACTAAACAAGCACGTGAATGTCTCAGGAATTCAGACTTCCTTACCAGGTGAATACCCATATTCCCCGTAGTCCAAAAGTTCTTCATCCTCCTCAGTTACTGCATGTGGCTTGCCAGGAACAGAAGTGGTAGGAGAAATTTCAAGAGCTGTGGGGAGATGTTCCTCCTCTATATTTTTAGTGGCCATATTTTCCTCGTCATCTATGTTGATCTCCCCTTCTTCATAGTCGTCGTCCTAAACTCTATCATTTCCATCATCATCATCATCGTTATTATCGTCTCCAGACCCCCAGGGGAGTGGATTCTCCTGATGAAGAAGATGAACTTTCACATGAACTTTCACTTGCTAGATCCTCCTCATCTACTTTCGCAACCACGACTTGTTTTCCTTTGTATGAGACAAGCCGGTTTCTTTCTCTTGGAGATATCCTACCAACTGGAATTAAGGGAGATGAAGAGACTTGTCTTGCCTCTTCCTGAGGAATGGGTGACGATGTTTGCAGACGTGCTCGTGATCTAGTCATCGGAGACGATGAGCCAGGGGGAAGAGGTTGAGAAGAAGGGGCAGATTCGTTTGGGATTGGACTCTCCTCAGTGGCAGCAATTTCTTTAGGAATAAGGGAGAATGTCCCTTCAACATTTTCTAAAACTCGGCCGCCAAGGTCGTGGGGGACATGTTCAAATTCTGCCAGAACTCCATGGGCAAACCAATCGTCAAAAGTATTAATTGGTTTCCTCTCACGAAACGGCTCTTCTGTCGATATCTTTCTGCAAATCTCACCATGATGAGGCGCTCGACTCTTCTCTGGAATGAAGCCAATTCCATTCTCTATCTTTCTACCTCTGAGCCAAGGTGGATGGAGAAAGAGAAGGGAGTCCACGGGTAAGCATTTGTTGATCAGGAATGATTGATGGTCCCACCATCTCATCCAGCTGTAGGAAGTATGGATTGTTCGGTTGCAGCCAGGAATGATGAACGATGAGTTAATATGACCACCCAATAGTTGTTTCCATATCATGGCCCAGTTTAGAGGGCCTATTTCATAGCAGCGCATTCTCTTAGTAATCAGCCCACAATCTTCTGGTACGGCCTGGTCATAGTTGAATTAGTGAGCGAAACGGCTGGGATAGTAGGGTTCTCTTTAGAATTCTGTCCCTTCTCTAACAGGTAGACTGAAAGAATGGATAGAAAGAAAGAAGGCCCTTTCTGCTATAGTCAGTGCCCCCTGATCCACTATATCTATGTCTTAAGCATAGCGATGAAGGCGAAACTAGAAGAAGTCCACTTGATCAAAGTCCTGGATCTTGTTGATTACCCATTCATGCGACCTTTTGGCCATGGCTCTTTGTTGAAAAAACCAGAGAGGAAGATGGGAAGGGTTGACATACGCCTTCTCTGGCGCCTCGAAAGTCCAAGGAAAATAGACTCCTAACCATCCAGTGAAGTAGTGCTAGGCGGTATATGCTGATGAAGATCCCAGAGTGGGAGTTTTGACATGCGTAGAGATTTCTCAAAAGGCCTGATAGATAGAACATAGTACCGGGGGCGCAATGGAATATTTCTTACCTTCCGCTAGAGCTTCAGCGACAACGAAGGTGGTGGGGCGAATAGCATCTGCCCATTTGAAGCTAGGAAGAGCAACTATGCTTAGCTAGTAAGCTACAAAAGGCTGCAAGTTCTCTAAAGGAACTATAATCCGGTCGTTCTTTCATACTGTCAGGAAGAATTGTTAGCTCCTTACAGTGACTGTCGCGGAATCTGCAAGATGAAAAAGGAGTTAATATGCAGGAGTATGTGATGAGAAGGAAGATGTTAATCTCTGGGCCTTGAATACCTGAGTATTCTGAAAAAATGAGCCAGCCATTGCAGAGGAGAAAGTTTGTGGAAGTTTGAAAATTTTTCCATTTCTCTGAAAAGTTCAATGGTGGTTTCAGAGATGGAAGGTCTACGGTCAGGAGAAGATATGAATGCCAACTCTGCATTCGTCGGGATGAATTCGTCATAAAATCTTCCTGTTAGTGGGAGTCCAGCTATGCGATGTAAATCCCATAGCGTTATGCTCATTTCTCCAAATGGCAGGTGAAGAGAATTGGTGGTGGGAGACCAATATTCAAGGAAACCTTTCAGCACAGAAGGTTCCTTGTAAAAGTACTTGGATGTGACTTCTATTGCATCATAAAGGCCCACTTTGGTAAGAGTATTCACATGTTTCTTCAATATGGCCTCTGCCCAATCTGAATAATAACGGTGGGAAGTCAACAGGCCCCTTGTCCGAAAATCTTCCGATCCCCAGAGAGGATCGCAGTCCTTGTACCGCTGTCTGACGGTCTCGTAGAAGTATGTTGGAAAGAGATTATGTGGACTGCGAAAAAGGGTAAGAAAAATCATGGGATGAACTTCTCTGATGATTTGTCGCAGTTTCTGCATCTACATTTTTCCTTCGAGAATTCGAAGTTCTTACGTTGCCCACGATTCAGTATACATCAATTTCTCTCCGTCCACATAATCGGTGGGCTCATATTCAAGGATGGACTGGTGACGATGAACATTGATGAGAATTATTGTCATGCCTTCTGAATGAGGGTTGTCGAATTTCATGACTCCCTCGATTACTCGAACGGATTCCCAAGAGTTTTGAAGCCTCTTCTTATTATGCTCCTTTATCTTTTTTTCAAACTCATTCGCTTTATTTCGACGAGTTTTCTTGGAGCGAGAAGCAGGCGGGGTATCTTCTCTGGAAGGAGGTCTGTCACTATCCGTGTGGATATGAGCGGTTGTTTTCAACCATTCTTCCCAATCATATTCATGACCGTGCTTTGGATTGAATTCTATGTTCCCCATGATTATAGCCCAATGAATGGGAGAGGAAAGCGATTCAATGCGGTCGGTAAAGTCAAAAGTTGGGAGTACTGACTCTTTGAAATATGTGGGAGTTTGAGTGGTGGTTTTGGTACGCTTGGTTGGTGGTCGATCAATAGAAGGAGACGGGCGATGTGAAGATGTATCAGGTACATCGGGATGAGAAGGATGGTCAGTTGGAGGGTCTACGGGATGAAGGGTCCTCTTGATGCGGGCCATGAAAAAAAGAAGATTCAAAAAAACCTAAAGGAGATTGCAAGGAAAAGTTTGAAGACTGAAAAAAGAGACTAAGTCCAGGTTGCGCGGGTCTGCGCAGTAGAAAGCAGTTGCACGGAGTGTTGCTATACTTAGTAATTCAACGCAGACAGAAGATCCGTTACGCGGGTCAGCACAGATGATGTCGATTGCACGGAAAATCGCCAGAGAAGAAAAGTGTCACCAGAGAATAGGAAATTCAAGATGTGAGAGGGGGTGCAGTATTTATAGGCCGCCGTGGTCGAGTGTGTACATGGCAGGTTGCGCGGGTCCGCGCAAGCCAGATGAAAATTACAGTTCATTCAAGTTCTTCAGGCGAAGGAAGATCGATCCTCCATTTGATTTCAGGAATCAATCAAAGAAGGATCGAGGGGGCATCTGTTGAGGCATAAAAAATGATGAAGGATTCAAGCAAGGAGAGATAAAGAGATAGAAAGAACTTTTGAAAAGAAGAAGATAGAGATAGCTTTCAAGAGGGTGCGCAGGTCTGCCCAAACCAATATCAGTTGCGCAGTTTCACGCAATCAATCTCAGTTGCGTAGGTCCGCGCAATGAAAATATCAGTTGCGCGGGTCCCAGAAATGAACTGCAGAAATGGTTCTTTATAAAATGATCTAAAGCACTAAAAAATAGTCCCGCATCGCTAAGATCAGGATTTTCACACGTGCGAGAGTCTATAAATACCCCTTCCTCTCCTTCATGAAGGGTAATTGAATATTTTCAAGAGGAGCGGAGCAGAAGACAGAAGGTAGGAGAGAAGTCTCCTGGTAGTTGCGTAAGACCACGCAACCGGTATCGGTTACACCGGTCCATGCAACTAGACTGCCCTGCAGTCTGTAAAGCTCAAGGGCCGCTATGCTATCGAAATGCCTGTGTAAGGCTTTTGTTCTTCCAGCACCCTTTCTCCTCCTATTGTCAAGTGCAGAGGAAGAAGATTAGTCAATTGAATCGATATTTCTCCTAAGTACTAGGGATGGCTGAAACAGACGCCGGAAGGCTGCTGAAATCTCTATCTCATCAAAGACTCATCGATTTAATTGACATTCCTCCTAAGTCCTAGGAGATGGTTGAAACAAACACCGGAAGGCTGTCGAAATGAACTTTTGATACTTAAAGCACAAGTCCTTTATTTCTAAATGATCTGTCTTAGAATCAAGGGATGTAAAGAGGATGTAAATCAACTCAGTATCAATAAAATGTGATGAATGTTCCTAGTACTCTTTCTCTGTTATGTTTGAATAGGACGATCTCCCAAATCAAATGCATTTGTTTCTTTGTCGAAACAGTGATTTGGTTTGGAAATGTGCAACATTTGATTAAGCTGCTTGGACAACAATTATACATGAGGCCCATCTTATGAGATCATGAATACTAGAGTTTTGAATGTTTGTTCCATCTTTTATGTAACCAAATCTCCCCTGTTTATCAAACAGTTAGATAAACACCGGAGAGCTGATCAGGAGCTAAAGAAGCGTGTATTGAAATTGGTATTTTGTCTTCAAGAAGCTCGGTCCCAAACACGGAAGCTTCAAAGGGTATGTGAGATAACAGTCAAGATTGCTTTCTCAGATGATAAGGATTGTCTGGTAATTGTAGTTTGTCCATTTTCATTGGATGGCATTCGCTTCGAGTTCATTATTCAGGGTATTCATGAACTAGAATCGATGAGTCCACCTACTACACTCCATTGTACAATTTAGGATTAGTTTGATGAACTACTTCATATACCCATTTTCGTGCTAATTTTATGTTTCATAATTGGGCTGTCTCATGGATCCAACTAAGCATGCATGTTTGGATTGGGAAAGGTGATACAAAATCATAGGAGGGATTGCATGTGGGTTGTTGTATCTTCACGAAGATTCTCGGCTTAAGATTATTCATCAAGGTCTCAAGGCAAGTAATATCTTGCTAGATGGGGAGATAAATGCAAAAATTTGTTGTTGTTTATGCTACCATCTATTGGAACTATATTAACCAATCTTCAACCCTTTTTTCAGTTGAATGTGGATCATTGCTGCATTTCTCTTATCAGCCGTTTATTTCCAAGCAACATCTTGAAAACTAAGGATTTTTATGTGTCGGTCATGTTCAAGGAGTATCAGCCGTTTTTTTTTTCCTTCTTCTATGAATTGTTTATCATTTGAGCTAATGGTCTTTCAGGAATGGGCCACAAACATGGGACCCAAAGATGATCCAGCTACTAACTTTGAAACTATTTGCTACTTCTCATCTGAAAAAGCAGTCCCTACATCTTTACAACTTCAACTTCCTCAATTTTTGTCGTCTCAAGCACCAGTGCATGTTTTTCCACTACCTCAAATTCTTGTGATTTCGTATCCTCAATTATAGCACTCAGATTCTTGTGGCATGTAACAACATCTTCATGAATTTCATTCTCCTCAGCCACAACTTTCTCTCCTTCACCAACTACTGATTCTGGTCCTGTATGCTGCTTCTGCTCTGACAAAGCAGCGCCTGCATCTGTAGCATTGCCCATAGATTTCTGCTTCTCATCGAACAAAGAGACATCTGCTTTTACATGCATCTCCACGACTTCAATCCCCTGATTTTGCCCATTTTCTAGCAAACAAACATCCATAACAATAACTTTAGCTAAAATTGATTCGGTAACCTCAGTTCCAGCACTTGGATTCTTGTGACCAAGAACGCCATCTTCCTGAAACCTGTTTCCCTCCTGCAACTGCTCCTCCTTCACCAGCTACCAGTTCTGGCACTATCTGTTGTTTCTCATGTAACACAGTAATGCCTACATTTGAATCATCGCCCACAGTATCCTGCTTCTCAACTACAACTACAAGAGAGATGGGCACATCTATAACTTCAGCTTTCTCAATCTCAGGCGCTGAAATGTGCGCTTCTGCAACTTCAGCTCTTGACTCTAGTCCGTTTTCCAGTACCCAAACATCTGAAGCAATGGATTGAGCTACGACCAAAGAGACTGATTCATTCAACGAGCTTCCCTTCCCCTCTTCTAAAATTGGTTTTTAATTGGCCAAAAACTGTTTCTGGAGCTAACATTCATTTTAAAACTTCTTAGATATTGTTGTTTTGGTGTCAAAGACGGACATGGTGTCTAATGCTTCAATTAGCCATACCTGGCATGATGTCATGTGTACATGTGCGTTGTTATAAATCTTGGGTAGCTAGTGGCAAATAGCTAATTTCATTTTTTTGTTGACATTGTTGTAGGAGGCAGCCATGATATGATTGGATATGAGGTTGTTGTATTCCGTCCCCTTAAGAAGACAGGTACATCTCCTTTTCTTGTGTCATTATTAGCAGGCAACAGATCCTCTTTTTTTTTTCGTTTCTTTTCTTTTTTAGTTATCAAAAGTCACACTTGGCTTTGATCCCAAATCACAGATCAGCCTGCTTTTTGGCTTTTATCCCACAATGGGTTACACATCAAATGGATTGGAATCAAGAAACCAATTTTACTTATGTTGAGATGAACCCCTTTGTGTCAACTAACAAAATCAAGAAACCGATTTTACTTATGCATGGAGAAGAAGAATCCAGGAACACTCAAAATGCAGGTTACAAAGTTCAAACCTTTTCAAATACTCTACCCTCTTATAAGCAATGAACTTAATGTTATTAGTTCATTTCAATTTTATTTTATTTTTATTTTTATTTTGGGTTTTGTTTCAAAATTTTTTATAGCGATTAGATTATGACCAGTGCCAGTGTTATTACTCGTGGTTCAAAAACCCAAAAATTCGACTGGACTTGATGTTCAGCCAGGTGGGGTTGACTCGAAAACTAGACTCGACTTGACTCACAAGTGTGACCTTTTTTAACTCATTGTTACTGAAGTTGAGATTTTGATCGTGCTTTATGTTTCTGTTCTTGGTTTGTGTAGGGGTCAATTCGAAGTATGTTAACAGAGTTGGAAATGATCTAATTGGTTCAAGTAGCAAGGTTTCAACAACAAAATCTGGCACTGGCATGGTTATCGCTGTGAAGAGGCTCAACCAGAAAGGTTACCAGGGTCATAAGGAATGGTTGGTGAGTGCCATATGCCATTGACATTCTTTATGCAGTTCAGTTTGAAGAATTATAGGGTCCCAAATCTTTGTTCCATCTCTATGTGTTAATTTTGATGAATCCAGTTTTTCCAATCATATTCAAAATAGGGATTCTCACATTGCTTGACAAAAGTTCCATAACTGGTTGTTTTCCTTACATCAACCCTACTTCTTTGCCCAAGCTCAGGACAGGTTGGCACGCTATGTCTAGTGTGAACTCTTTCTATAAAAAAAACCATATTACTAAACATGAACACTGACCCATGGATGAGATATTACCTTGGATTTCAGAAATTTAGAGTCTCTCACCCCACATATTGATACATGTATTTCCATATATTGCTTGAAAGCATGAATCCATGTTATAATGTTTTAGTCAAATGTATTCTGTTTTGCCATTTGTATCTAAATTTGAATTCTTTTCTGGCTTTTTTTTTTTCCCGTCATTTTGTCATTTTTTTCAGTTCCCATTTCAATTTCTAAAAAATCATCTTTTAGTTGATGGTTCGTAATTACCTTGAATTAGTTTATCTTGTTGAGATTTTTTTTTCCTTTTATCATGCTCAATGTATCAGACTTTACACAAGGCTCTGTTGTTTCCGACGACAACTACTGCAAATCATTTACACCTTAACAACTATAATTTTAAACTTTTAGGGGTCTTTTAGATGCCTGTAAATGGGGTTAACTATAAATGAATATTTAAAAAAAAAATAAAAGGAAAAAATTTGCCATTTGAGTCAATGCTTACCCTTGATAACAATGAAGTGGGGATTTTCTTTCTTTATTTTTCTTTTCTTTTTTCTTTTTCCTCCATTTAGGCATTTAACTAGGAATATGCTGACCAGGCCTATACCTAGATGGATCATAAAGAAATAATAATGCATGTAGTTTTGCACTGAAAAAGCAAATGCTGGATGACAAGATTCTCCAAAACGCATCTGAATTTGCAACGCCTCCTGCAGGTATTTTCTCAATGTCTATACACATTACCTTAGAGAAAAATATGTACAAAAGGTGCTTACCCAATCACAAGGGAAGCACACTAAATAGGAAAACTCCACAAACATCACTACTTGTGGATGCACTTCTTTCACTGTCTTTTTTTCCCCTAATGGTTATTCCAATTTATGAATGCCATGACTATTTGTAGGATGATGGAATATATGAAGAAGAGTGAGCAACTGGAGAGCCAGATATAGGAGCAGGAGAGGAGGATGGAACATCTGACGAGGCAGAGGAAGGAGCAGGCGATGGAGAGATAGGAGTAGGAGAGGAGGATGGAAGAGATGTGGGAGCATGAGCAATGGATGACGGAGATGTTTCAGGCTCTCGCTGCACGCTTACCCACTAATACTCCACCACCTTCGCCTTCATTTTTGTGATTTTTTGTATTTTATTTATGATGTTAAACTTATATGTATTTATGTGTGAATGAATGTCGTGTTGATGGATATAGTTTATATTTGGATGGATTTACGTACTTTGGGTTTAAATAGATGTGAATGTGAATATGATGAAATATTTATATAACAGGTGTATATCAGGAATATTGCAATAGGGGTGTACCAGGAATTTTTTGACACTTTTACCAACGAAAAGTTTCATAGGTAAAAGGATAATCGAGGTTTTTTACCTGCGAAACTTTACGTAGGTAAAAGACTCATGCACGTTTTTACCTACGAAAAGTTTCGCAAGGAAAAGTTTAGTAAATATTTTTAGCTACAAAAATATTCGTAGGTACAAGTTTTGAAAATATTTTTTAAATGGTTTTACATAACAAACAATTCGTAGGTAAAAGTTTCGTAAAAGTTTTTAGCTACGAAAAGACTCGTAGGCAAAAGTTCTGTAAATATTTTTGCCTACTAAAATATTCATAGGTAAAAGTTTTGTAATTATTTTTAGCTACGAAAGTATTCGTAGGTAAATATTTTGTAACAATTTTTACCCACGAACGAATTCGTGGTAAAATTTTGTAAATATTTTTAGCTACCAAAAATATTTGTAGGTAAAAGTTTTGTCATAATTTTTACCTATGAAAAAAGCCGTAGGTAAAACTTTTATAAATATTTTTAGCTACGAAATTATTTGTAGGTAAAATTTTTGTCATAATTTTTATCTACAAAAAAATTCGTACGTAAAAGTTTTATAAATCTTTTACCTACGAAAATAATTATAGGCAAAAAGATTTGTTAATATTTTTGCCTGCGAAAAAAACGTTGGTAAAAAGGTTTTACCTACGAAAGAAAATCGTCGGCAAAAGTTTTATCTTTGCCAACGAAAATTTTTTTTCGTTGGTAAAAGTCTTCTCCCTCGATCTTTTAGCAACGAAATTGCCTACGAAAATTTTCGTTGGCAAAAGTTTTTGCCTACGAAAAAAAGACTTTTACCTACAAAAATTTTCGTAGGTAAAAATGTCTTTTCTTGTAGTGTTACCTGGGTGTTCCGATTGTGAAGGGTAGGCTCCCTAGAGATGCTTTCAAACCATTGCTGGATAGGATCTCGTCCAAGGTGGATGGTTGGAAAGCCCGGATTCTATCGCAAGCAGGTCGGGCTACGCTCATTAGACACGTCCTTGGCAGCATTCCAGTCCACACAATGGCTGCCTCCCCTATTCCCGCCAGATGTCTTTCCGACATGGAGAAATGCTTCGCATATCTATCTCCGAAAACCATCAACTTCATATTCCAAAGTGGCCTTTACACAACAAATTTGGACGATTCCTTCATTTGGCCTTTTACTCCTTCAGGTTCTTTCTCTGTGAAGTCTGTGTGGCTCAACTTCAGGCTGTCAGGGGATAGGCGTGCCTGGTCAAGATGGGTCTGGCACCCTCAAGTCCCACCCAAGCTGTCATTTTTTATTTGGAGATTAGTTGGAGGGGCAATCCCAATGGACGACCATATTCAATCTAAAGGAATCTCTATGGCCTCTCGGTGTGTATGTTGTCCATCTGCCGGCCATCATGAATCTCTGGGGCACCTTTTAGTCTCGAGTCAGCTGGCTTCGATGGCTTGGCGTCATTTCAGCGATAATTTTGGGATTGCCCTCGTTGAGCATGCCTCTCCACTAGAAAGGCTTAATCAATGGTGGGGGGCATCTCCAATTGGAGGTCAGCATCGCCATATCAGAGCCCTCACTCTCATTTTCCTGCTTTGGGAAATATGGAAGGCTCACAATTCCTCCAGATTTGATAATGTGAAGATGAGTATTGGGACAGTGATATCTCGAACTAACTGGTGGCTGGGTAAGACTTCTAGTGGGGACTCCCAGTTGGTTTTCAGCCGTCCCTCCTGGGTGGACCAACTTCAACTCAGGAATCTCCATATTCCCATAGCTCAGCAGGTGAGCAAGAAAGCTATTGTTGTGGTTTGGAATAGGCTAGATTAGGGCTGGGTCAAGTTGAATGCTAATGGCTCTACCCTGCACAATCCGAGACCGTTAGGTGGCGGTGGTATTTGCAAGAGAGATAATGGTGATATGCTTTTTGTCTTCTCTCGTGGTTTCGGGGTAGGATCTAATAACAAGGCGGAACTTATCATGGTCTTTGTGGGTCTCTCTATCTGCATGAGCCTCGGGCTATGGAATGTGTTGGTTGAGTCAGACTCGAAGCTAGTGGTGGATTTGCTCAACAACAACTTGAAGGCGAGGTGGAAGTGGCATCATTGGGTGGCTCATATTTTCTCCCTCAATACGAAGGGTTCATTCCACTTCTCTCACACCCTCAGACAGGGGAACAAGCCAGCAGATGCCCTTGCCCATTTAGGCATCGCCACCTAGCTCAACAGGGATTTTTCTTCCTCCCACGACCTTCCCTGTGAGATTCGTGGCTTGGTGGTTTTAGACAAGCTAGGTTTGGGTGACATTAGGATGGTGGATCCTGTATAGTTTTGCTTTCTTTCATGATAGGTCAATCGAGGCTATATCTTTTTGCTAGCCTTGGGTCGTCCCAAAGTACAGTCAATGTAATTTCTTCTCATGAAATGAAGGTTGCCTTTTTTGGAAAAAAAAAAAAAACCATAAAGTTGGGGCATTTCCTCATGCTTATTATGCATCATAAGATTCATCCCTATCCAACAGGTAGGACAAACCAAAGGGAGCAATGTATAATGTGTAAGCTCACTTAAGTTTTGGTGTTTACCTTCGGCCTAGTGCGGCTTACCTAATGAATGGCTTGATGGCATATATGTTGTAGGTATTTCTATATATATATATATATATATATATATATATATATATATATATATATATATTGAATTTATTTTTTTATTTTTTTTTAAAAAGAGAGAACTTGTGTTGTTTTTCAAAGGCAAAATTTTGTCTCACGTTAGAGATGGGTACGTTGAGAAAAATGTGTTTGTAAAGGACTATTTTCTCAAGACTCTTGTATGATGTGCCTATACTACAACCAAGCCCTTATAGGTGTGCAAACCAAGCCCAAAAACCTTTAACCGTGTGTCCACACATGTACACCTCTGTGTACTCATGCATAAGAGGGGAATCGGCCCCGGCAGGCCTAATCCAGTACTTGCTTAGAGTTTTAATTGACTAGGTTTTGCCAAATTTTACAATGTTTTTTTCTTTTCTTTTCTTTTCTTTGCAACCATTAGACTTGGCCCACTTGTCATAAGGCTATTTCCAACATGTGAGGCATGCCTCCTTGAATGGGTGCATCTTAACGGGTGTGTCATACTTTGTATAATGCATCTCTTTAATCATTACATTTTAGCTTTTTTAACAGATTATTTTTCACTCTTTATTAAAAAAAGATGTTCTTAAATGAAAATATATAGAGATAAAAAAACCCCTAACCTTAGCATTGGTTATTAAAAAAATGATCTTTCTCATATCTTAATTTCTTCATTTTTTCGAAGGACGAGTATTGTACACAAGAAAGGTGTGGTCACTGGGTATTATATCTTGGGCATAGCATGTCGAGTGTCTTTACACCAGTCGAAGTTGTCTGAGGGGCATGAACTATCTCAAAGAAAGCAACAATGTTCACGCCTCATCCCAACGACAAATTGTTTCTGTAATCATCATATGATCGGGTGTGGAGTTCTAAATTCCTTTACCATTCAATTTTTTTTAGATCTATTTCCTATAAGTTTTCAATGCCATACACCACATAATGGACCCCACATTCAACTAGTTGAAAGATTTGTGGTGGGTGTCACACTGGCACCTGTTCAATGCCCACCTTTTTTCTTTTTGATACCTCAACAGAATAGGAACTATTTTCATATCGCCCATTATGGTTGCAATGAACTACATTCGATAGTTTAAATACACTAACTTCAAAATAATATCTTCTTGAATATAACTAATTGAGATCATTCGAAGTTCAAAATGAAACTTGATAAGTTTTGTTTTAAAAGAAAATTGAAAAAGAAAAAATAAAACCTAAACTTAAATAAAATTCCGAACAGTTGATACTTAACAAATTTTAATACTTTTTATGAAAATTAGAATGGAATAAAATTTTGTAGGATAAAAATATACTTGATGATGAATTATCAATAAAATTAAAAAATTCATTTATTAATTAGATGTGCCAAAAACATGGTAAGTAACAAATCTATCAAAAATGATTTTATTTTATTTTATTTTATTTTATTGCAATTACAAAGTAGTGCATGATGAATCAGGAATCACTCAACAGATATTGGTGGGACTCACTCATAATCAAAGAGGAATCACTCGACTATTTATTCTACTGAGAATTTACAAGAAATAATATTATTTTTATAACTCAAAGATAATCCCTTTGTCATTGTAAATGTGTCCTTATATCAACCCATTACAAAACGTGTAATAAATACATTAATAACAACATGGGTACCACTGTGTATAACATCTTTCTGAAGAAAAATACAAGTTTCTAAGCCATGCAAAATAATCCCAAGAGATGTACTTGAGCATACAACATAGTTTTAAATCCATGCATCATAAACAACCTTACATGCAATTGGGCTAAAAATCATTGGATATTATACCGAGGCTTTGGCATGGTTCTCAGCTGAATTTATATCTTGAATGGTGCTATTAGAAGGTGCATTATTTTCCTTTTGGTGTGGTCAACCTATGTCATGAATCGGGTGTTGAGATGTGGAGCCACATCTAGGGTCGCTTGACCAGTCGAGGACTGCTCGACTCAAAGTCCAACGAGCATCACGTTTTGGGTTTCGAGGTGCTCAACCGGTCGAGGCCCATGCTCGACTAGTTAAGGGTCCACTCGACCAGTCGAGATTACATAGATTTGATGCGGACTGTCGATTTTGGAGTCGATTTTCGTAAGGGTGCGAAAGGGAAGTTGCTTAAACTATAAATAGGTGTCCCTAGGGCTTTTCTAGGGTATGAAAAATAATTTTAAGGTGTTGGCAAAGGGTTTTCTCTGTATTTTCAAGGGAAAGGTTAGTATATTATCATGTAATCTTCGTTTTTCTTCATAGTGGAAGTTTGCATCCGTGGTTTTTTTACCTTTATTGAGATTTTTCCACGTATATCTTATCTTGTTATTTTTTGAAATGTTTTGATTCTTTTTCTAGTTTATATTTCTTTCTTTTTATCGTTTGTGGGTGAGACCAAAGATTGGATCTCGGTTCACTGGGTTGTTGGCGTGTTGCGCAACAACTAATATCAAAGTTATTGGTTTAGTTCTATTAGGAGCGATGCCGAAAGAAGGGAAGACTAGAATTGAAAAGTTTGATGGTTCAAACTTTGCCTTCTGAAATATGCAGATGGAGTATTATCTGTATCAGAAGGACTTCTATATTCCTCTAGGAGAAAAAGAGAAGAAACCAGAAAAGATGACATATGATGAATGGTTTTTATTAGATTGAAAGGCTTTAGGAATGATCCGATTCTTTTTGTCTAAGAGTGTCGCCTTCAATATATCCAACATGAAAACTACGAAAGAATTAATAGAAGCCCTAACCACCATGTATGAAAAACTCTCAGTGTCCAACAATGTTCATGTTATAAAATAGCTATTTAACATGAAAATGTCACGAGCCAGTTGAAATCCGTTGGCATTATTTTTGAGGATGAGGTCAGGGTATTATTGATCTTATCAAGTTTTTCAGACAATTGGGATGGTTTGGTGATTGCTGTAAGCAATTCTTCAGGGTCGACAAAACTGAAATTTGATGATGTGACCGGTCTAATTCTCAGCGAAGAATCTAAAAGAAAGGCATAAAAAATTTTAGGGGATTCAAGGAATGCTCTAAACGTTGAAGGAAGAGAAAGCTTGCTGAATAAAGGAGGTAATAAACATGAACGTTCTAAGTCGAGGAAGAAGTCCAAGGGACCGAAAGACAAAGACGGGTGTTGGCATTGCGGTAAGAAGGTGCACATGAAACATGATTACAGGGCACTCAAGAAACAAGAAGGAAGCTCTCAAGGCGAGAAGGATTCAGTGAATCTATCTGAGGAGAGTGACATAGAGGCGTTGATTTTGTCTCTTGATGCGAGGAATGAGTCTTGGGTCATATACTTGGGTGCTTCGTTTCATGCCACTTCATGTAAGGAAGTTCTGCATAACTATATATCAGGTGACTTCGGGAGAGTCTACCTGGGTGATGATGAGTCGTGAAGTATTATTGGAAAGGGAGACATTAATATAAGTCAGAAAGATGGAATGACTTTGAAACTAAAGAATGTCATACATGTACCAATTTTGAGATGGAACTTGATCTCAATGGGGTAGTTGACCGATACCGATTATGTGACGACATTCATCAATGATTCCTAAAAGATCACAAAAGGTGCCTTGGTGATATCTCGAGGCAAGAAGGTAAGAAGGAAGGAGCTTCGTACATGACTTCAAGATAGTATAGTTCACTCACAGTCGCATCAACTGGAGTGAATAGACAGTTATGACATTAGACGTTGGAACATATGAGTGAGAAAGGAATGAAAGTGTTTTGTCAAAAGGGAAACTACTAGAGCTGAAGTCTATTGACTTGAAATTCTACGAGGACTATGTGTATGACAAGCAGAAAAGGGTAAGCTTAAAAAAAGGATGCACTCCAATGGCACATCTGTTGGAGCTTGTACACACTGATGTGTGGGGACCGACATAGGTATTATTTCTTGGTAGCTCACATTATTTTGTTTCTTTTATTAATGATGCTAATAAAAAACTGTGGGTTTATTTCTTAAAGCATAAATCTGATGTATTTGATGTATTTAAAAAGTAGAAAGTAATGGTAGAAAACGAGACATGTAAAACAGTAAAATGTCTTAAATTTGATAATGAGGGAAAGTACTACGATAAGAGATTTGAGGAGTATTGTGCAGCAAATGGAATCAAATATCAAAAAATAATTTTAGGGACACTACAGTAGAATGGTGTGGCTGAGCACATCAATAGGACTATCCTTAAGCACGCCAGGAGCATGAGGTTACATACAGGGTTTCCCAAGACCTTTTGGGCAGATATTATGAATATTGTCGCATTCTCATTAATAAAAGTCCCTCAGCACCATTAGATGGTGGGCTACCAGGAGAAACGTGGACTGAAAAAGAAGTAAACCTTACACATCTCAGAGTGTTCGATTGTACTTCATATGTTCACATTGATGCAGAGCACAGTAACAAGCTGGATGCGAAGTCTAAAAGGTACATGTTTATAGGCTACAGGCAACATGATTTTGGTTACAGGTTTTGAGATATGAAAAATAGAAAAATTATCAGAAGCAATGACGTAGTCTTCAATGAAAAAGTGATGCATAAAGACAGTGTGTAGGAAAATAAGGCCGAGGAGAAAGAATTCATAGAGTTGGAAGAATTAGAGGACACGGGTATTATAACGCCACTGGATGATTATGCATAAGAGTATTATGAGGTAGAACCGCATACACCGGTTGTGAGGAGGTCTACTCAGGAGAGGAGACCCATGGTCTGACACTCACCCTCGTTACATTATCTACTGCTGAAAGATAATGGTGAACCAGAATGTTTTAAAGAGGCATTACAATCGGATACACGGGTTAAGTGGGAGCAGGCTATGGATGATGAAATGGACTCTCTTGAGTCTAATCGTACATGGGAGCTAGTTACTCTATCCAAGGGTAAGAAAGCTCTTCATAACAAGTGAGTTTACAGACAAAAGGAGAAGCATGATGGTTCGAAAAGGTACAATGCCGAATTGGTTATGAAAGGGTTTCAATAAAAGACAGGTATCGATTTCACTAAAATATTTTTACCTATGGTGAAAATGTCTACGATTCGTATAGTCTTAAGTATAGTGGCCACGGAGGACTTGTATCTAGAGCAGCTAGATGTTATGACACCCTTTCTTCATAGGGACCTTGAAGAAGACATATATATGCATCAACTGACAGGATATGTGGCACCAGGAAAGGAGAACAAGGTATGTAGACTGAAAAAAAGTTTATATGGCCTGAAGCAAGCCTCGTGGCAGAGGTACAAGAAGTTTGACAATTTTATGTCGAGAGACGATTACAGGAGATGTCATGCTGACCACTGTTGCTATTTGAAGAAGTTTGATACGTCATACATTGTCACGCCCCAAACTCAAAAACTGGGCTCACAAAATTTTTGATTGCCGAATCTGGCACCGATAGCCTCCGTAGAATCCCATTCGCGGCTCTCATTCACCAGGTTCGGATCCTAGGATGCTACGAGGAGGATTTTTAACATCAGTTTGATTCGTGATAAGCATAACCAAAGGCATAACCCACAAACAACAATCAAAAACTCCATTACATTTCTATTATGATAAAAAACTTTATAAGTACAATAAGCATAAAGGGAAATACAATGATGATGAACAAAAACTCTAAGCTAATCTGATATACGCTCCTGCCTCAGCGCTGATGCGCCCTAACGTCACCTGCACGCAACGGTCGTGCATAAGCTTATAGAAAGCTTAGAGGGTGGTGAAAGTGTGTGCGTAAGGTAGTAATGAAATATCAGAGTAATGCGGAGTATGCTGATGAATCCATGAAAGCTATGGGCTGTACCAAGGCCATGCGATGTAAGAAATGAATGTTGTTGGCCATACCAAGGCCATGCAATGTGAGGTGCAACTCAAGCATGCGAATCAAAGTCCATATATCAATACAACTCAACTCTGGGATATCACCGGGGTCTAGTACACTCTAAACCAAATCGCCACCCATCGCGCGCAAAGAAGTAAGTGGAAGAGACCTCACTATCTGCCTGCCTTGGCTCGTCGATAGTGGACCCATTCCTTAAGCTGGTCAAACTCAGTCTAGCTTTGCCCCCTACACTCGGGCGGGTAAGGCCTCACCCCCTTCCAACCGACTACGACACAGTGGAGAGTGCAGCCATCTGGTAATCGGCACTCGACGCTCATTTACCCACTCGGTCTAGACGTTGGAGCAACCTCTTGGTACCATAAGGGTTTAGGGACTTTCACCCAGGGATAACTATATTATCCCATGTAGAACAAGATTCCCGGTATCCAATCTTGCCAACCACGATATGCCTGTGGAGGTTATGGTCCTAATGTCATATGTCATGTAAATGCGAGATGCATGAGTCTCACTATACAATCATGCAACAATCTCATGCTCACCATGCACTCATGTGGGACACTCCGTCTCATAAGGAGTCCTGAAAATGTCTCAGCCCAATGGCTTATGCGATGATCAAACATTCCTCATATCAAGCATACATATGATGCGTATGGGCATGAATAATGGAATTATACTAAGCATGTTACAAAGTAATGAATTATCCTTACAACGCAGACGGGCCTAGACGGCCTACACACAACAATTACGGCCTAACAATGGCCCTAAGAAGAGTCATAATGCGAACATTTAACCAACACTATACTTGCAATGTGGACGTCAAATTACCATTGCTCCCAAGCCATAGCTCGTAGTAAACATCATTACACAAACCATGTTGTGTTCACACATTGCAATGGACCTTAGGTACATCCTATTGGGCCTTCATTACACAAATGGGCTACGTTAGTGGGCCTTACGTTCATCAAATGGACCGCATTACTAGGCTTCACCAATGGGCCTTAGGTACATTGCAATGGGTCATAACTCATGGGCCTCGGAGTACATCATAATGGGCTTAATCACATAGGCCTTATGTGTCTTAAATGGGCCTAATCCCATGAGCTTTATATATATCAAATGGGCCTAATCCTATAGGCCTTATATAAATCAAATGGGCCTAAACCCATAGGCCTTATAATCATATCAGATGGGCCACTCCAATGGCCACAAATACCACAATATGAGCCCCATCTCATGGGCTTTATAAATGCCAAGGTGGGCCTCAATGGACACCACAATTAAATCAAAATGGGCCCAATCCCATGGGCCTTAGAATATAAATACCATAAGTGGATGGACGGTTTGGATGCTGCACACGCACCATGGTAGGGTCCACTGTGGTTGGATAGTGTGAATAATACACATGCATCATCGTGGGCCCCAGCTCCACCGTCCGCTGGATGGTGAGAATGAAACACAAATATCATGATGGGCTTCCACCGTCCGCCTGGACGATGGATATAAAACACATACATCACTGTGGGTCCCATGTGGGGCCCACATAACATTTATAAGCCATCCAGACCGTTTAATAAGGTCACACTGACCTAGATGAATGGGAAAAATAAATTTCATATTGATTCAAAACTTCTGTAGCCCATAATAGGGACTTCAGTGGCAGAGGTTTAATCTCACTGTTTCCTACAGTGTGGGCCACTCGAGCGTCAGATCAGCCTCATTTTTGGAGGGGGCCTGCTTCAGAGAGGGGCCCGCCATATGAATGGCGTGGATATTACATATACATCATGGTGGGGCCCACGGTAGCAGTTGTGGGACGCTGTCCGCCCGCTCGCTGCACGCAGCACGCTGCTACTGCTGCAGCGTCAGAGAGGCAGAGGCACTGCCTCTTTGCCATTTTAAAAAAAATAATGAAAACCCATTTTTCAGGGGTTTTTCGCATCTGGAGCCCGCATCAAGTAGATCCACCCCGTCCCTTGGCTTCCCTAGCTCAAGACAAGCCAAAAGAGTCCAATGTTGAATACTTTTGGCCTGTAGAAAATTTTAAAATAATTTATAAATGGTGAGAATTACTGTTTTGAAAAGTATGGCCCACCCAATGAGCGGATTAGCTTCATTCTTTAGCTCAACGCCTAAAATGATATGGGAAAGAGGATGGACGGCCTCGATTGTACTCATACATCAAGGTGGGGCCTATACAAGTGGCCCACCCCAAAAAGGCTCTCTTTTCTTCTTTTTTTTTTTTACTTTCATCCAGCGTCCAGGGAACGTCCAGCGTCCCTGGACCATAATACGTATGTTGAGGTGGGCTCCACCTATAGATGTGGGCCACCAAAAAAGGGTTGGAGGGCATGGAGAAATATATACATCAAGTGGGGTCCATCCAAGTGGGCCATTAGGCTACATCATCACAAAAGAAAGAAAAAGAAAAGAAGAGAGAGAGAGAGAGAGAGAGAGAGAGAGAGAGAGAGAGAGAGAGAGAGAGAGAGAGAAAGATAGAGAGTGGGACACGCTTGTGATGGAGGGCTCCATCACTATGAGTCCTCCCTTGTAAAATAAATCATACATCAAATGAATCCCCTAGCACATGGGACCACCAAAATCGAAATTAAAGGTGGAGACCATTTCCCCACCAATATGGACGGTCTATATGACCTTTTAATGTAATGAAATAAACATCATGATGGGGTCTATGGAGAATGGCCCCATCATGGAATGATCATGATGATCAAGTGGGCCATCAGTCACATCTTAGGGTCCCAAGTGAGATCCAAACCATTGATCAGTTGGCCTCACTTGGCCCACCTTAAAAACATGAAAAATGACCA
Source organism: Magnolia kwangsiensis (assembly GCA_037074715.1). Taxonomy (NCBI): domain Eukaryota; kingdom Viridiplantae; phylum Streptophyta; class Magnoliopsida; order Magnoliales; family Magnoliaceae; genus Magnolia; species Magnolia kwangsiensis. The sequence goes on from CM073582.1 coordinate 21,029,547, forward strand.
CTCTCAAGCACCCATCGTTCGATCTTCTTGCTCCCTTGGGTTCCTTAACTTCTTAGTTTTGATTTCAATGGAGGAGATGAGGAATGGAGGGTTAAGATGGGAGATGATGGGGTAGGAAAGTGGGCCACACACAAATTCTCTTGGAGAGGTTTGGGAGAAGCTCATACGTATGGATTTGTTTTGCTTGGATTTGAGTTTGAAAATGAGAGAGAGAGTTGTAAAGGTAGAGAGAGAGAGAGTGTGTCACGCCCCAAACTCAGAAACCGGGCTCACAAAATTTCCGATCACAGAATCCGGCGCCAACAGCCTCCGTAGAACCCCATTCTCGGCTCCTAGCTCCCATTCACCAGGTTCCGATCCTGGGATGCTACGAGGAGGATTTTCAACGTTAGTTTGATTCGTAATAAGCATAACCAAAGGCATAACCCACAAACAACAACCAAGAACTCCATTACATTTCCACTATGATAAAAAAATTTACAAGTACAATGAGCATAAAGGGAAATACAATGGTAAAGAATAAAAACTCCAAAATGCTCTGCAACGTGCTCCTGCCTCAGCGCTGCTGCGATCCAACGTCACCTGCACACAACGGTCGTGCATAAGCTTACAGAAAGCTTAGAGGGTGGTGAAAGTGTGTGTGCAAGGTAGTAATATGAACATGAGTAATGCGGAATATGCAGATGGATCTATAATATCATGAGCCGTACCAAGGCTATGCGATGCAAGACATGAATGGTATCGGCCATCCAAAGGCCATGCTATGTGCAATGCAACTCAAGCATACAGGTCCTCATCTATGTCCACACATCAATACACCTCAAATATGGAATATCACTGGGGTCTAGTACACTCTAAACCAGATTGCCACCACATCGCGCGCAATAAGGTAAGTGGAAGAGACCTCACTATCCGTCTACCAATATCGGGCGCGACTCGTCGATAGCGGACCCATTCCTCGAGCTGGTCAAACTCAGCCTAGCATTGTCCCCTACTATTGGGTGGGTAAGGCCGCACCCCCTTCCAACTGACCACGACACAGTGGAGAGCGTAACCGTCTGGTAATCGGCACCCAACGCTCATCTACCCACTCGGTCTAGACGTTGGAGTAACCTCTTGGTACCATAAGGGTTTAGGGACTTTCACCCAGGGATATCTATAGTACCCCATGTAGAACAAGATTTTCAGTATCTAATCCTACCAACCACGATGCTTCTGTGGAGGTTACGGCCCTGATGTCCCTAGGGCGTACAATATCCATGTCATACAAATGCGATATGCATGATTCACGCTATCCAGTCATGCATCAAATCTTGCGCATATCGTGCGCTCATGTAGGGCAACACCGCCTAACCGGGAGCCTATAAACAACCTGCCCGAAGGCAAATGTTATGATCAGACAATTCTCACGTCAAGCATACATATGATGCGTATGATCATGAGTTATGAAACTGTACTAAACATGTTATAATAAAATAAACTATCTTACAATGCAGATGGACCTGGACGGCCTATACACAATAAGTACGGCCCAGAAATGGGCCCTAAGGAGAGTCGTAATGTGGACATCCAACCAGTATCACACTCGTAATGTGGACGTCAAACCAACATTACTTCCCAGGCACGATCTTCTTAAACATCGCTACATAATCGGTATTGGGATTACACATTGCAATTGACTTTAGGTTCATCCCATTGGGCTTTTCGTATATATATCAAATGGGCCATATCCTATGGGCCTTTTATTCATCAGATGGGCCACACAAATGGGCCACACCAATGGGTCTTATGTGCATTGCAATGGGTCAAACCCGTGGGCCTAGGATGGCATCAAATGAGCTTAGTCTCATGAGTCTAAAATATGACCAATGGGCCACACCAATTGGGCCCCACATGTAGATCAAGTGGGCCTCAACCCATAGACCTAACATGAGTTCAATGGGCCTAAACCCTTAGGCCTTACATATATCAAATGGCCTACTTCCATGGGCTTTAAATTTCAACAAAGGGTCCAATTACATGGGCCTTGAAGTACATCAAATGAGCCTAGTCCCATGGACTTGCAACACATCAAATGGACCTAAGATCTTAGGCCTTAAGTGGATCCAATGGGCCTAGCCCATAAGCATTTCATAAACCAAATGGGCCTAGCCCATAGGCCTTTTGAAATTCAAATGGGCCTAGCCCATAGGCCTGTTACAAACCAAATGGGCCAAACCCATATGAGTGGCCCACCCATCTAATAACTCATGCATTAAAATGATCTCACTAAGTGGATGGACGGTTTGAATGTATCAAGTGCATCATGGTGGGTCCCACTGTCCAGTGGACAGTGCGGATGGAGCACATACATCACAAGGGGCCCCACCGTCCGCTGGACAGTGGAGTATAACACGTATCATGGTGGGAGTCCACCGTCCACAGCTGTGGACGGTGCATTAAAACACATACATAAATGTGGGTCCCATGTGGGGCCCACTATGTAATATTTATTTGCCATCCAACCCATTCATAAGGTCACTCAGACCTGGATGAAGGGACGACATAAATTTCAGCTTGATTCAAAACTTCTGTGGGCCCCAAAAACTTTTCAACAGTAGAATTCAACTCACACTGTTTCACGTGGTGTGGGCCACCTGAGTTTTGGATCTGTCTCATTTTTGGAGGGGGGCCACTTTAGGGGGTGGCCCATCCGATGAACGGGTTGGAATACAAATAAACATTGTTGTGGGGCCCACGTGCAGGGGCCGGGGTGGCCAGCGGCCACCCGCCCGCCTCTTCACGGCTGCACGCAGCAGCGTGCAGCGCTGCCTGCCACAATGATGCAGAGGTTCTGCTTCTTTGCATTTTTGGGGAAAAACTATTTTCCCGTGGTTTTTCGCCTGTCGATCCCGCTAATATGAAATCCACCCCGGCCATTGCGTTCAGTGGCTCGACGCCGTCCAAATGAGTCAAGAGTTCAAATTTTTTTGATGCTTGGACAGTAAAATAAAACAAGATAATGATTTTGAATGGTAAGGGTGCAACTTTCTAATGTCATGGCCCACCAGACCTTCCAACCAGCCCCATCACTTGGCTCAACGCCTAAAACGGGATGGATAAGAGGATGGACGGCTTGGATAGAGAATAAACATCAAGGTGGAGCCTAAACAAGTGGACCACCCAAGTCCACCTTCTTTTCTTCTTTCATTGAAACGTCCAGCGTCCCAAACGTTGGACGGTTTTTTTTTTTTTTTTTTTTAAATTTAAAATGCAGGTATGTGGTGGGCCCTGATGAAGTGGGCCACCACTGATGGGTGAAGTGGTTACAATGTACATGGTGGGCCCCACTTGAATAAAAATTTGAATAAAATAAATCTCAAGGTGGGATCCATTCAAGTGGGCCACAATCCTATAGCATAAAAAAATAAAATAAAATAAAATAAAATAAAATAAAATCAATAAAAGAGAGAGAGAGACATGGAGAGTGGGACACTCCTTGTGATGGAGAGACCCCGACATTATGGGCCCTCCCTTGCAATGAATCATACAATAAACGGATCCCGTTGAACATGGGACCATCAAAATGTAAATCAATGGTGGAGATCCATTTCCCACCGATATGGACGGTCTAGATGACCTTTTGCAATGAAATAAACATCATGATGGGGTCCATGGAGAATGGCCCCATCATGGAACGATCATGATGATCCAAGTGGTCCATCGGCCACATTTTAGGGTCCCAAGTGAGATCCACACCATTGATCGGTGGGCCTCACTTGGTCCACCATAAAAATAAGAAAATCTACCATATAGAAGCACCCACCGTCCGATCTTCTTGCTCCTATAGGTTCCTTGGCACCTTAGCTTTAACTTCAATGGGTGAGATGAGAAATGGAGGGTTGAGATGGGAGATGATGGGGTAGGAAAGTGGGCCACTTGAAGTTTAGGGAGCTTGGAGAAATTCCATATGTATGGAGTCTCTTAGAGCTCTTTTGTTGCTTGAAAATTTGAAATGAGAAAGAGAGAAGGAGAGAGAGTGATGTAAGGGAGAGAGAGAGAGTGATGGATGGATGTGGTGAGTGATGGTTGTGTAAGAAAAACTTGACTTTTGAGGCTTTTATGTAAGAGAAGTATAGGAGGTGTAAGAAAAGCTTAACTTTTGTGGCTTTTTGTGTAAGAGAGGTATGGTTTTGGGAGACTTTTGTGGTTGCTTGGGAAAAGGGAATAAAGTGATGTGTACTTGACATGTGATGGCTTGATGGATTGATTGATTGATGGGATTGATGTGATTGATGTGACACATCGTAGAGATTTCCTTGGTTTTCGCAACGCGTGGCATTTTCTCGCACCGAACGTTGGCCCATATCTCTTGACCAGGGTATCGCCTCGGCACGCGAGTCATGGCATCGGAACCGCAACGACGACGCAGTCGCTATGGTATTGGTCTCGGGCTGAGTCGACTCGGGTTGTCGGCATATGAATCAGGATCGTGCGTCGTTATTGTTTAAGGGTCGAAGGTTGCCGGAATTCAACCGGTAAGACCGCGGAAATCTACGGAAAGGTACGGACCAAGATACGGGTCTTACAGAGAGAGAGAGAGAGAGAGAGAGAAAGAGAGAGTGATGGGTGATGGATGTGGTGAGTGATGGGTGTGTAAGAATTTCTTGACTTTTGTGGCCATTTGTGTAAGAAAGGGATGAAAGGTGTAAGAACTTTTTGACTTTGAGGGTTTTTGGTGTAAGAAAGGTATGGGCTTTGTAAGAGATTCTTGACTTTTGTGGTTGCTTTGGAATAGGTGAAAGGTGATGTGTACTTGACATGTGATGTGATGAGATTGATTGATTGATGGGATTGATTTGACAAGTTGTAGAGATTCTCTTGGGTTTCGTAATGCTTAGCATTTTTCTTGCACCGAACGTCGGCCCACATCTCCTGACCAGGGTATCGCCTCGGCGTGCGAGTTACGACATCGAAACCGCAGCGACAGCGTGGTCTCTATGGTAAAGGTCTTGGGTTGAGTCGATACAGGTTGACGGCATACAAATCAGAGTCGTGAGCAAATATCGGTTAAGGGTCGAAGGTTGCAGGAGTTCGACCGGTAAGACCGCGGAAGTCTATGGAACAGTACGGTTTAGGATACGGGGCTTACATACATCATCCTTCTTCTGTATGTTGATGATATGCTTGTGGTCGGTTCAAGTATGAAGGACATCTCATATCTCAAAAGATAACTGTCTAAAGAATTTGTCATGAAGGATTTAGGAGCTGTAAAATAAATCTTAGGCATGAGGATAAAGCATGGCAGGAAAAATAAGAAACTGGTTTTGTCACAGGCAGAGTATATAGTTAAGGTACCTGATCGATTCAATATGGGAGGTGCTAAGCCGATTAGCACTCCATTAGCCAACCACTTCAAGCTATCTAAGGAGGAAGGTGCAAAGATGCAGGAGGAACGAGACTAAATGGCTAAAGTGTAAGACCCGTATCCTAGCCTGTATTGTTCCATCGACTGTCGCGATCCTCCCCATCGAATTTCGGCAACCTGCGACCTATGATCGACATTTTTGCACCACTCTAAGTCGTATCCTATAGATTTGATTCGGCTTAATCTAAGACATGTACCATTGCGACCGCACCGTCGCCGTGGTTCCAATGCTATGACTCATGCACCGACCCAATACCCAGGTCAAAAGATGTGGGCCCGCATTTATTTTGAAAAAATACTATGCATTTGCAATCCCAAGAGAATCTCTACAAGATGTCAAATAAATCCAATCAATTACCTCACATGTCAAGTACATATCCCATCCCCAAAAGTAACCCTAAAGTTAACTCTCTCTGACATACTCATACATGTCAAGTACACATCACTCACCCATCACCCATCACTCACTCACCCATCCCCCTCTCTCTTTCTTAACATCTCATCCCCTCTCTCATTTCTTCATTTTTCAAGCAAACCCCATAAGAGCATCCAACGTCCAAGCTCTCCATGAGAAAAGCCATTTGTGGCCTACCTTCCTATCTCTCATCTTCACCATCCAAGCCTCATCTCAACCATTGAAATTATTTCCTTGGAGTTCTAGAACCTATAAGCGGAAGAAGGAAGAAGAGATCAAAGGTGGGTGAATCTTCATTGTTTGTGGGTGCTTCTATAGGCTTAGATTTATTTTTTATAATGGGCCAAGTGAGGCCTACCGATTGATGGTATGGATCTCACTTTGGACCCTATGTGTGGCTGATGACCCACCTTGATTCTCATGATCATTCTATGATGGGGCCATTCTCCATGGACCCCATCTTGATGTTTATTTTCCTTGCATAAATAGGGTCATCTAGACTATTGCATTTTTGTGGAGAAATGATCTCTACCATTGATTTTGATCGATGGGCTCACATGTAATGGGACCCACTTGATGTATGTTGTAAATTATGGAAGGAAGGGCCCATAGTACCGGGGTCCCTCCATCACTCGGTCTTTCTCTCTTTCTCTCTCTCCTGTTCTCTTTCATTTTGTTGGGTATGATGATGTGGCCGTGTGGCCCACCCGGATGGACCATATCATGAAGTATGTCTTATCCATACCATCCGGTCATTTGGTGGCCCACCTAGGTAGGGCTCACCCCTCCTTAGCACGTCAATAGATGGGACCCTCCTTGTATATGTGTGTATACAAACCGTCCAGCAACTAGGGACACTGGACGTGGCCGGGCAGTGAAGTTTGAACTGACAGCAAACCACCCCATGTTAGCTTGATTCAATAGATTTTGGGTGGGCCGCTTATGCAAGCCCCACCTTGATGTATAGACGCTAGACATGGTCGGGTAGTGAAGTTTGAACTGACAGCAAACCACCCCATTTTAGCTTGATTCAATAGATTTCGGGTGGGCTACTTATACAAGCCCCACCTTGATGTATAAATTAAATCCACACAGTCTGTACCTTTCCCCAGCCCATTTTAGGCATTGAGCCGAAGTATGAGACCAATCCGATTATCTGGCGAGCCATAGCATAGTAAACACTGTTTTCTACCATTGAAATCCACTTTAAATTTTCTACATGCCAAAACATACTGCTTATTGGACGCATTTAGTCTATCTTGGGCCATAAAATTCAATGGCTGGGGTGGATTTTGCTAATGCGGGCCCTGCCTACGAAAATTCGCACAAAAACTTATTTTTTAAAAAAATAAAAAAATATACATGCAATGCTTGCTGCTATTGATGCTGCAGCAGGGGCATGGGTAGATGTTTAAATGCATCTTTCTTAGGCCCCATGTCACGCTCCAAACTCAGAAACCGGGCTCACAAAATTTCCGATCGCCGAATCTGGCGCTGACAGCCTTCGTAGAACCCCATTCTCGGCTCCTAGCGCCCATTCACCAGGTTCTGATCGTATGATGCTACGAGGAGAATTTTCAACGTCAGTTTGATTCGTAATAAGCATAACCAAAGGCATAACCCACAAATAACAACTAAGAACTCCATTACATTTTCACTATGATAAAAAACTTTACAAGTACAATGAGCATAAAGGGAAATATAATGGTAAAGAACAAAAGCTCCAAAATGATCTGCAACGTGCTTCTGCCTCAGCGTTGCAGCGAGCCAACGTCACCTGCACGCAACGGTCGTGCATAAGCTTATAGAAAGCTTAGAGGGTGGTGAAAGTGTGTGCGCAAGGTAGTAATATGAACATGCAATATCGAAGTAATGCGAAATATGCAGATGGATCCATAATATCATGAGCCGTACCAAGGCTATGCGATGCAAGACATGAATGATATCGGCCATCCCAAGGCCATGCGATGTGAAATGCAACTCAAGCATACAGATCCTCATCTATGTCCACATATCAATACAGCTCAAATCTGAGATATCACCTGGGTCTAGTACACTCTAAACCAGATTGTCGTCACATCGCGCGCAATAAGGTAAGTGGAAGAGACCTCACTATCCGTCTGCCAATATCAGGTGTGACTCGTCGATAGCGGACCCATTCCTCGAGCTAGTCAAACTCAGCCTAGCATTGCGCCCTACTCTCGGATGGGTAAGGCCGCACCCCCTTCCAACCGACCACGACACAGTGGAGAGCGCAACCGTCTGGTAATCGGCACCCAACGCTCATTTACCCACTCGGTCTAGACGTTGGAGCAACCTCTTGGTACCATAAGGATTTAGGGACTTTCACCTAAGGATATTTATAGCACCCCATGTAGAACAAGATTTTCAGTATCCAATCCTGCCAACCACGATGCGTTTGTGGTGGCTACGACCCCGATGTCGCTAGGACGTAGAGTAACCATATCACACGATGCGAGATGCATGAATCACACTATCCAATCATGCAGCAAATCCTTGCACGTATCGTGCGCTCATGCAGGATAACACCGCCTAATCAGGGTCCCATAAATAATCTTTCCGAAGGCATATGCTATGATCAGTCACTCTCATATCAAGCATACATATGATGCGTATGATCATGAGTCATGAAGCTATACTAAACATGTTATAATGAGATGAACTATCCTTACAAGGCAGATGGGCCTGGGCTGCCTATACATAATAAGTACGGGCCTAATAATGGGCCCTAAGGAGAGTCGTAATATGGACATCCAACCAGCATTACACTCAAAATGTGGACGTCAAACCAACATTGCTTCCAAGGCACGATCGTCATAAATATCGCTCATATTCTGTGTTAGGATCACACATTGCAATGGACCTTAGGTACATCCCGTTGGGCCTTAAATACATCAAATGGGCCATGTCATATGGGCCTTTTATTCTTGAATTGGGCCACATAAATGGGCCATACCAATGGGCCTTATGTGCATTGCAATGGGTCATAACCCGTGGGCCTTAAACTACATCAATTGGCTCTCGACTCATGGGCCTTAGACTACATCAATCGGGCCTAAATCATAGGCCTTATATAGATCAAGTGGGCCTAAACCCATAGGCCTTAACTAAATCCAATGGGCCTAATCCCGAGGGCCTTGGAATACTTTAAAATGGGCCTAATCTCATGGGCCTTAGAATGCTTCAAAATGGGCCTAATCTCATGGGCCTTAGAATGCTTCAAAATGGGCCCAATCCCATGAGCCTTTTTATAAATCCAAAGGGGGCTAACTCATGAACTTTTTATAATTCAAATGGGCCTAACCCCTAGGCCTTAAATAATTCAAGTGGGTCACACACAAAATAGGCAGTCTACTTGATCTTAAATCTGCCTTATTCTTTAGCTCATGCCATTGAAATGATCCTCCCAAGTGGGTGGACGGTTGGGATGCTGTACACCCAACATGGTGGGTCCCACTGTCCAGTGGATAGTGCAGATAGAGCACATACATCACAAAGGGCCCCACCGTCTGCTGGACGGTGGAGGCAACACATACACAAGGTGGGTGCCACCGTCCGCCTGGACGGTGGACTTAAAACACATACATCATTGTGGGTCCCATGTGGGGCCCACCTAAATGTTTTAAATGGCATCCAAGCCGTTCACAAGGTCACTCAAACCTGGATGAAGGGAAAACACAAATTTCAGATTGATCTGAAACTTCTGTGGCCCAATAATGGATTTCAATGGTAAGGGTTTAACCCCACTGTTTCATGTGGTGTGGGCCACCAGAGTTTTGGATGGGGCCCAGTTTTGGAGGGGACCACCTACAGGGGATGGCCCACCTCATGAACAAGTTGGATAACAAATAAACATTACGGTGGGGCCTACACGCAGGGCTGTGGGCCCCTACGTCCGTCCGCCCGCCCCAAAGGCTGCACGCAGTAGCGTGCAGCTGCTGTCCTTTGGTTAAAGGTAGAGGCGCTGCCTCTTGCAAAATCGGAAAAAAAACCTATTTTTCGGGGTTTTTCGCACGTGGGGCCCTCTTTACAAAAATTCACCCCGGTCATTGAGTTCTTCAGCTCGCAACCATTCCAACGGGTCTAATATAGAGTATTTTCTATGTTTAGAGAATAAAATAAATTGAAAAATGATCTTTTGAAAGGTAGGGATGCAACCTACAACGCTATGGCCCACCAGATCTCCCAATCAACCCCAACTCTTGGCTCAACGCCTAAAATTAGATGGAGAATGGGATGGACGGTGTGGATTTCATACTTACATCAAGGTGGGGCCTAAGCAAGTGGACCACCCCAAAAGTCTTTTTTTTTTTAACAGGGACGTCCAGCGTCTGACGCTGGACGGTTTCATTTTAAAAAAAATAAATACAGTATGGTGGGCCCTGTTGAAGTGGGCCACCATTGATGGATGACGTGGGTACAACATATAAGGTGGGCCCCACTTAAAGAACACTTGGACAAAATACCTCAAGGTGGGGTCCATTCAAGTGGGCCACACAAACCTATTACATAAAATAAAATAAAATAAAATAAAAAGAAATAAAAAGGGAGAGAGACATGGAGAGTGGGACACGCTTTGTGATGGAGGGCTCCACCACTATGAGCCCTCTCTTGAAGAAATTATACAATCGGAGGGGTCCTTTAACACATGGGACCACCAAAATTTAAAATCAATGGTGGGGATCCTTTCCTCACCAATATATATGGTCTAAATGACCTTTTCTAAGAAATAAACATCATGATGAGGTCTATGGAGAATGACCCCATCATGAAATGATCATGATGATCCTAGTGGGCCATCGGCCACATCTTAGGGTCCCAAGTGAGATCCAAACCATTGATCGGTTGGCCTTACTTGGCCCATCTCAAAAATAGAAAAAACTAGTATGATTAAACACCCACCGTCCAATCTTCTTACTCCTAAGGGTTCCTTGGCACCTTAGCTTGGATTTCAATGAAGGAGATGATGAATGGATGGCTAAGATGGGAGATGATGGGGTAGGAAAGTGGGCCACATTTGGAGCTTAGGAATGCTTGGAGAATTTCATATGTATGGAGTTTCTCTCCTTGGATTTTTTAAAAATGAGAAAGAGAGGAGTTGTAAAGGGAGAGAGAGAGTGATGGATGAATGTGGTGATGGGTGTGTAAGACACCTTTTGACTTTGGTGGCCTTTTGTGTAAGAAAGGCATGGCATTGGAAGACTTTTGTGGTATTTGTGTAAGAGAGGTATGGACATGGAAGACTTTTGTGGTTGCTTGGGAATGGGTGAAAGGTGATGTGTACTTGGCATGTGATAGATTGATGGATTGATTGATTGATGGGATTGATGTGATTGACGTGACACATCGTAGAGATTCTCTTGGGTTTCGCAGCGCGCGGCGTTTTTCTCGCACCGAACGTTGGCCCACATCTCTTGACCAGGGTATCGCCTCGGCGCGTAAGTCGCGGCATCGGAACCGCAATGACGGCGCGATCACTATGGTAATGGTCTTGGGTTGAGTCGATATAGGTTGACGGCATTCGAATCAGAGTCGTACGTAAATATTGGTTAAGGGTCGAAGGTTGCCGAAATTTGACCGGTAAGACCGCGGAAGTCTACGGAACAGCACGGACTAAGATACGGGTCTTACACCCCACCATGATGTGTGTAGAACATCTACACCATGCATTTGATAGCCCCCTTAAGGGTAGTGGGGCCACCCCAAAAATCAGCCATATGTAGTGCTTAAGTGGCCCACATCACAGGGAACAGCAAGATTGAACGTCTACCATTGAAACCCATTTGGGGCTTTCACATGAGTTTTGAATTATTATGAAATGTGTTTTTCAGTTTCATCCAGGTCCGTGTGACCTACTAACAGATCGGATGGTAAATAACGTTACAGTGGGCCCCACGTGGGACCCACCTAATTTGGAATTGGCTTGGTTGGAGTACGTTTACAGAAACTAAATAGCTGATGTACTAATGTTAGCAGGAGGGGGCCAGGTGATCCAAACTGTCCATGTGGACTCCACCATGAGGCACATGTTGTATTCACGCCGTCCAAACATCACAGTGATGTTTTTATTTCATTTTATTTCTCATGGCATTACAGGGAGTAAGGGATAGATCTAAATTTCACATGGGACCTACCCTATGTACGTGGAATACTAGCAGGATTTATGGGTTTTAGATGGACGGTGGGGCCCATCAATAAGGTATGTATTATATCCACACCATCCATCCGGACGGTGGGGGAACCCCCATGATTTATGTATTTCATCCCACCGTCCATTTAATTGGTGAGCCATGTGTGTGGACCCCACCATGATGCATGTGTTGCATTTTAACCATCCAACCATTTGGCAAGCTTGTCTTACAAGCTTGAGATAAAAAAAAAATAAGATAAATCTATAGTTCAAGTTGACCCCACCTTGGTATATGTATGAGGCCCATCTTAATTATTTGTGGCCGTCCATTGAGGCCCATTGTGATGTATATGGGCCCATGGGTTGAGGTTTATTATGATGTATTTGGAGCCCATGGGTTGAGGCTCATTGTGATGTATTAGGGCCCATGGGTTAAGGCCCATTATGATGTATTAGGGCCATGGGTTAAGGCCCATTATGATGTATTAGGGCCCATGGGTTGAGGCCCATTATGATGTATTCAAGGCTCGTTATTGAGGCCCACCTTGATGTGTATGAGGCCCGTTATTAAGGCCCACCGTGATATGCATGAGGCCCACCTTGACATATATGAGGACCATATGATGAGGCCCATGGGTCGAGGCCCAATAGGATGTATACAAGGTCTATTACATTGTGTGATTCCACCATGGGTTATGTAATGACATTTATGGTGGGTCATGCCTTAGGAGCAATGTTGGTTTGATGTCCACATTGTAAGAATAATGTTGGTTAAATGTCCGTATTATAACTCTTCGTAGGGCCCATTGATAGGGCCATACTTGTTGTGTGTAGGCCATCAAGGCCCATCTTCGTTGTGAGGATAGTTCATCACCATATAAAATGCTTAGTATAACTCCATGGTTCATGTCATACACGTCATATATATGTCTGATATGCGGAATGTTTGATCATAGCATACGCCATTGGGCAGAATATTTATGGGACTCCTTATGAGATGGAGTGTCCACATTATCACGTTGTACGTGCAGGATTGCTGCATGACTGGATAGTGTGACTCATGCATCTCGCATACATGTGACTTGATCATTGTATGCCATAGTGACATCAGGGTTGTGGCTTCCACAAGCACATCGTGGATGCCTAAATAGGACACCAAAAATACTTAGTTCTAGCACTGTAGGCACTTAGGATGTCCATGGGTGAAAGTCTCAGAATCTCTGAGGCCAGGAGGTGCTCCAACATCTAGACCGAGTGGAACATGAGTGCTCGAGTGCTGAATACCAGTACTGTGTCATGGTCGGTTGGGAGGGGGTGTGGCCTTATCCGCCTGAGTGAGGGGGCTATAAGCTAGGCCGAGTATGACCAGCTCATAAATGGGTCCACTATTGACAAGACGAGTAGGTATTGGCAAACTACTGGCTAAGCAGATAGTGAAGTCTCTTCCACTCACTGGGCTGTGTAGCTAGGGAGGAGGCAGTCGGTGTGGAGTGTAATAGAACCCGGTGACTTCTCAGAGAGCAAACATACTGATATGTGGACTTATTGAACAGGAATTGCATATCCATTCATTCATTCATTCACTATCCACTTGGGTGGTGGTGCGTAACTATTTGTTACGTGTACCTTCGCATGGCCAGGATTTTGGTTGGGCGTGTGACTAACCTGAGATCAGGAGTTTACCACATTGAGTCGGACTATCCAAATTTAAGTATGAGACTGGTTTGGATAGAAGTCCCTTGTGGTGGACCTCGTGGCCTGTGATACTATGTACTATCATCCCGACTTCACATTCCATCATGGTCATTTCATTCGCACCGCATATTACATTGCATCCGTAGTACTTAGCATTTTGAGTTACTATATTTTTGCACTTATATGGCCTAGATGAGGTTGATGATATCCGTGGCTCGTCAGGATTTGCATATTGCATTGCATCCTTGGTATCTGTTATTGTCTTATTATGTTTTACATCGCATAGCCTTGTTACGACTGATAGCACTCATGGACTTATCAGTATATTTTCGCTTACTCTGATATCATATGATTCATGATATTGTCAGTATTTTTGCTTATTCCGATGATGTATGATTTATGGGCTTTATAGTATACTTGGCACTTATCTTGGGCACACACTTTCACCACCCTTTAAGATTTTTATAAGCTTATGCACGATAGATGCGTGTAGGTGGCGTTAGGTTGCAACAGCGTTGAGCTTGGGGCATGTAGTTTTCTTCTGGAGCTTTGATTACGATATATGTATTTCCCTTTCAACATTGTATTCAAATGATTATATTAGTGGATATGTGATGATGATGTTGCCTTTATGACTTAGGTATACTTGTGGTTATGCTTCTTATGAGACCAATGTACGTTGAAAAATCCTCGTAAGATTCCAGGATAAGAACCTGGCGTATGTACGCTGGGGGATGAGAATGGGGTACTAAGGAGGCTGTCGGCATCGGGTTCAGCGATCGGGATTCTTGTGAATCCAATTTTCGAGTTTAAGGCATGACATAAAGTTCCATACGCGTCAGTTATTGAGAGTCTCATGTATGCTATGGTGAGCACGAGGCTAAACATTGCTCAAGCAGTAGGAGTTGTTAGTAAGTTCATAAACAACCCCGAGAAGGAACGTTGGGAAGCTGTGAAGTAGATTCTTAGATACCTGGTAGGTACTAAGGATGTAGGGTTATGCTATGGTAGATTGGAAATCAAGGTACAATGCTATATAGATTCAGATTTGGCAAGAGATATCGATAGTAAAAGAAGCACTATAGATTATGTCTTTACTCTGGGTAGTGCTGCAGTCAGTTGGGTCTCTCAGTTACAGAAGATAGTATCTATCAGTATGATGGAAGTAGAATATGTTGCAGCTACAGAAGCGTGCAAGGAGATGGTATGGATGCAAGGTTTCATGGAAGAGCTGGGTAAGAAGTAAGCTAATTGCAAGCTATACAGTGATAGTCAGAGTGCAATACACCTGGTTTAGAATTCAGCATTTTATTCAAGGACCAAGCATATTGCCATCAGATATCACTTCATACGTTCGTTACTAGAGGATAGAGCGATTGCTCTGGAGAATATTTATACAAGTGAGAATCATACAGATACGCTGACCATGGCGGTCACACGGGAGAAGCTGAAGCTATGTTCAACTTTGATTCGTCTTCAAGCCTGAAGATGGGGAAGTGCTGCACTCCGAATATAAAAGACGAAGGTTTATTGCGATGTATCTCCAAGTGGGAGATTGTTGAGATGTGGAGCCACATTTGGGGGTCGCTCGACCAGTCAAGGATTGCTCGACTCAAAGTCCAGTGAGCATCACGTTTTAGGTTCCAAGGTGCCCGACCAGTCGAGGCCCATGCTCGACCGGTCAAGGGTTCACTTGACCAGTCGAGGATACGCAGATTCGTTTCTGGATTTAATGCGAACTGTGAATTTTGGAATCGGTTTTCGGAAGGGTGCGAAAGGAAAGTTTCTTAAACTATAAATAGGTGTCCTTAGAGCTTTTCTAGGGTATGAAAAATAATTCTAAGGTGTTGGCAAAGGATTTTCTTTGTACTTCCAAGGGAAATGTTAGTATATTGCCTTGTAATTTTTTTTTCTTCATAGTGAAAGTTTGCATCTGTGGTTGTTTTCTCTTGTTGGAGTTTTTCCACGTATATCTTGTCTTGTGGTTTATTTAAAATGCTTTGATTCTTTTTCTTATTTATATTTCTTTCTTTTTATCGTTTGTGGGTGAGACCGGAGATTGAATCTCCATTTACTAAGTTGTTAGCATGCTGCAGAACATCGAGATGGATTAAGGGATCTATGACTAAAATTGGGGGCCGCATCTGCAAGATGGGTTAGACGTCCCTCACTAATTATAGCGTTAACATCATCCCAATCATACACAAAAATGCATGCGGCCAAGGCAGGATTAGGATGCCTGATAATAGAGTGTGCAACTGAATTCGCTAGCGCTGCAATGAAGTTGGGGTCCCTGGTCAAGTAGGACACGTATTCCTCCATATTACTAATATTAAAGTTTTGATGGACGGTTGTAGTTTTGGATTAATTGAAACCGAACAGGGAAAACTGGCCTTGTAGCCATGGATGCCACCAACTAGCCCATGGGCATGTCACCATGAGGACCGTCTTACATCCCACGCTTCGTTGCGCCTGAATTTAAATGATATATAAAGAGTACGGAGTCAAGCACCTCAGATGGGCCGCAACATTCCAAATAGATGAACTGCTAAAAATGATTGTTTTTAACCGTTGATGTGAGTTCGCTGGACATTTCAACCCGTGTGATGATTTAGCCAGAAAATGTTTAAGGAGTCGTGAAAACAGAAATATGGCGAGAAATTTAGGACTCTAGACCCCACCTTTTATCCTGCTGTTTTTATGAAAGAAGACAAACTTTATTTTGCAAGTTAGACATGCACGTGTGGAGACCAAATTTCAGAACAAAAATACCCCTTCTTTTCACTACTGTCCACTTTTTCTCTCCCTTTCTTTTCATCTCTTTTTCCACTACTGTTGCTTTCACCCCCTTTCCTCTCCTTTCCACCGCGGCTTCCGTTGCTTTCACCCCTTTCCACCACTGGTTTCACTATTGCTTTCACTGCCAGTTTCTTAACAGCATTGGAGTGCATCCTCCATGCACATCAGTAATCACACCCTCTTTCGAAAATGGTGGGTCCAATGAAGAAAGCACGCACCGCAGGTATATTTTAAACTTTTTTGGCCCCACATTAAATGTATGTAGTATATCCATACCGTCCATCCATTTATCTATCTAATTTAAGGTGTTGAGCCCCAAATTGAAGCATATGAAAAGATCAAAGTGGATCATACCATGGGAAACAGTGTGGATAATGATTTCCACCATTGAAACCACAGAAGGCCCAACAGTGATGTTTGTTTGTTATCAAACCTGTTCATAAGATCATATAGACATGGATTAATAGAAAACACAATTATAAGCTTGATCCTAAACTTCTGTGGCCCCTAAGAAATGATCAACAGTAGAAGTTCAATTCAAAATTATCATGTGGTCTGGTCCATTTGAACATTGGATATGCTTAGATTTTTGGGCTCAAGTCATAAAATTATTAGTTAAGTTTGCCCCTCTCTATTTCATATATTGCACCGCTGATTTTCTAGTTTGCCCCACTAAATTTCAAGCTTGCCCCATTTTTATTTTTTATTTTTTATTTAAAAAAAAACCTAAGATTCCATTGAAAAATGAACAGTTACTTTGTACAGCTCTTCGGGCGCGGCCTGACAAAAAATCCCGGCCACACCTATCGTGTGAAGCTAAAAACCAAGAAACGACACCACAGCAACCACTGAAACTGGGAGCCCCTACCCTCATAACCCACCCTGAGGACTAGGATCACCCATACAAACTGAGGATAGAGCACGAAGCGGCGCCCAAAAACTGGGCTCCATTGGCCCTAACCACAGAGACTCACCACAAAAATAAAAGGATCCTCCCACCCAACTGAAGAGAGATCCAACCAAACCGAAGAAGAAATTAAGACCGGGAGGGTTTGACTAACCCTAGACCAATCTAGTCAAGAAAAAGGAGGCCGCAAATGTGGGGGGAGAGATCTCTGGCATCTTCAGCCACTCTAGCAGTCTGGGTTTGACTGCCCTCCCCGGCCATTCCATCTGTCGGACCGTTACCCTCTCTGGGGATCGACACAAACGAAATGAACCCACTTAGCATCAGCCCCTTGATTCTGCTGATCCAAGACCTCCATTGCCATGGAACAAGCGATGAGGAACAAATGAGGCTAACCGCCACTGGAGAATCGAATTCAATTACAATTTAATCCAGTCGACGCTCCAAGCAGAGCACTAAACCATCGTGGATAGCTCTAACTTCCGCCTTATTGTTCGTGCCCACCCCGTAGCCCACCGAAAAAGCAAACAGCAATTTCCCTTCCTCATTTCTGCACACACCACCACCCACAGAGCGCCCAGGATTACCAATAGTCGAACCATCAACATTCAACTTCACCCATCCTGCTGCAAGTCTATTCCACCGGATACGTGAAGAGAACAAGGTGGGCGGGAGGATAGAACGCCCCCAAGGCTGGCTCCAGAAAACCTTTGATGAACTTCTACATTACCTTTAAGAAGATGAAGTGCCCACCACCTGATGTGGGCGATCGATGAATTTTCCTCCATTGGATGCTCATTGAATCTGGCCCCATTGCGGCTCGACCAGAGCTCCCACAGGATCAGAACTGGCACAACTCGCCTGACAATCGCCGAAGCAACCCCAGGCGCATCAGCACGCTTCCAATGACGCAACCTGTCCTCAACAGAGAGGTGATTGAGAAAAGAAATGCTACAATGCACCGAGAAATAACACCATATAAAGGTAGCTTACTGACCCTGCACGAACAGATGGGATATAGATTCCTCCTGCGGGCTGAAAGTGGGGCCCAACTAGCAGTAAGAACACCTGGAAGCAAGGTGGACACCTTTGCGCTGAACCCTGCTGTCCACAGGAAGAGCCCTCTTCAAGAGCCTCCAACCGAGCAACGACAATTTAGGGGGAATAGTAGGATGCCATATCCAGCTGTTCCACCATTGACCCTGACCCAACTCCCTACCCAGGAGCTAAGCTGATTTCATGGAAAACTTGCCTGAAGGTTCCAGAGGCCAGATACAGGAGGGAGGATCTGCTGAAATCGCAAAGCCAGAACTGACAATGAAGTTGAAGAGGTCCTCTGTCAAGAGCAGGTTGACAGAAGAGGGCGGGCAAGGCCCCGCCGGTCCCAAGAAATCTTTGACCTTTAAAGGGAGAAGCGCCTGAGGAATAGGAGTGGGAAGCAGAGACTGAAGAGGTCCCATCCCCATCCAATTTGATGTCCAAAGATTCATATCACCATTCCCAATCTGCCATTAAACAGTATTTGCTAAGATCGGGAGTTCATTTCTGACCTCCTTCCAGAAGGGGGACGTCGAGGAAAGAGGACCAGTCCCACTCCCCTCCACCAAGTCCTTTCGCTGCCTCG
Organism: Magnolia kwangsiensis; assembly: GCA_037074715.1. Taxonomy (NCBI): domain Eukaryota; kingdom Viridiplantae; phylum Streptophyta; class Magnoliopsida; order Magnoliales; family Magnoliaceae; genus Magnolia; species Magnolia kwangsiensis. The sequence continues at coordinate 21,048,545 of CM073582.1, forward strand.
CACGCATGTACAGGACCCAAGGGCTGACCGCCTGCCCATACTTGACATTCCATGCCATTTTTTGCCTCTGAGCCTTCATAACTTCCCACAGTTTGAGAATGCCAAAACCACCTTCTTCGATCGGGCGGGAGATTTTACACCAAGAAATCCATGGAACCTTTTTCTTTCCTTCCGCCCAACCCCAGAAAAATTGGGCAAATCTGCGCTCCAGCTCTATTAGCAATCTGATTGGAATTTTTGCCGCTGCCATAGTATGGAGGGGAATGCTGCCTAACACATGCTTTATCAACGTCAATAAGCCCGCTTGTGACAAAAGCCTGGCCTTCCACCCTAAAATTCTGCTCCCCGTCTTTTCAATCAGGGCATCATAGGAGGCCCTGGTAACTCTTCCCTTGAAGAGAGGAATGTCTAAATAAAGCACCCCTGCTCGAGCTTTGGATATGCCTAGGGCCCTCTCAATCTACCGGATTCGCCCTGTGGACATCTTGGCGGAGCAAAGGAAGCTTGCCCCATTGAAATTCATGTTTGCCTCGCTGAATTTCATGTTTTCCCCACTCAATTTGCAGTTTGCCCCACTGAGATTCATGCTTGCCCCGTTGAATTTCATGTTTTTCCTGCAGAAATTCATGCTTGGCCCGTTGAAGTTCATGTTTCTTCCACTAAAATTCACATTTTCCCCACTCAATTTCATATTTGCCCCACTCAATTTCAAGTTCGCCCCACTTAATTTCATGTTTGGCCCAATGAATTTCAGTTTTCCCTGCTCAATTTCCAGTTTGTCCCGCTGTTTTTCTAGTGTCCCCCGCTGAATCGTCGATTTGCCTCGCTGAATATCTAGTTTGCCCCGCTCAATTATCTAGTTTGCCCCACTGAAATTTAAGTTTGCCCTGCTCAATTTCATGTTTGCCCCGATGAATTTTCAATTTGCCCCACTCAATTTCTAGTTTACCCCGCTCAATTTCATGTTTGCCCCGTTTAATTATATGTTTGCCCTGCTCAATTTTCAGTTTGACCCTCTCAATTTTCCATTTGCCTTGTTGATTTTCTAGTTTGCCCCACTCAATTTCATGTTTACCCCACTGATTTTTTATTTTGCCCCGCTCAATTTCACGTTTACCCTGCTGAAATTCATGTTTACTCTGCTCAATTTCATGTTTCCCCCGCTCAATTTCATGTTTCCCCCGCTCAATTTCATGTTTCCCCCCGGAATTTCATGTTTCCCCCGCTGAATTTCTAGCTTGCCACGTTGAATTTCATGTTTGCCCCTCTTAATTTCATCTTTGCCCCGCTTAATTTCTAGTTTTCTTGACAAATGCAACACACTCAAGTGGTCTTTGTTATTTGTTGAAGGTGGAGTTTTCCTTCTCTGTTGATCGTTTCTTCCTTTATTAGGTCTTTGTTATTTATTAAAGGTGTAGTTCACTCACCTATTGTGTAGTATTCCAATTTTGCCTTCACATGTCATTGTGTGTGTATTCCCATAAACTCAGCTAAGTTAGTTCACTTAGTTATTGGGCGATATTTTCCTTTGTCTTTGAGAGTATTTTGCACACGCATGATGGTTTGGTGGCTCAATGGTTATTGAGTTGCACTATTCCCTATTATTTTAAGAGAAGATTTAATGGAGTTGGTGTTGAGAATACAAACTCAACCTTTTATTAACCTTTTATTCTTATGTTTATTGAGTTTAATCCCACATCAAATACTTGTGGAAACTTGAGTTCTAACTCCTATCCACATAAAGTGGCTCAAGTCATCCATGATTCTACTCTAGTGTGGAGTGTGTGCAAGCAATGTAATACCTTGTGTATATGGGAGCTTCAATCTAGTAAGAGTGCCCTAGTCCTTCACTTCATTTAGTTCGTTTAACACTGTTGAAGAATGTGCAAAGTCCATTTGGATTCATTTCATAGTGCTGAGGAAGGGTAGCTATTGATTGTGAAACACCATTGATTTCAAAAAAGAGAAACTATAAACATAATTTAAAAGCCAAAAAGAACATGAGGAAGAAGTAACCATTTTGAGTGAAAGAAGAAAACTACAAAAAGAACCAACCAAATTGAAAAACAGAAAAAGAACAACCACAAAAAGACACCCAATTCCAATGCAAAAGAGACTGGAAAAGAAGGAAGCAGTTGAAGAGCAGACAAAAGTGCATTTTATGTTTTACATTTTTGTTTCAATAACTGATGTTTTAAATTCAAGCTTGTTTAATGTGGTCATGCACGTCCTATTAGCAAGTGTATGATGTATGCTTTGGTTGCCTAATTGTATTTGTTTCTTAAAGATGTCTTAATCTCTAGCAATGTCATGATTTCAACAAGTACTGAATCGCCAACTAGGTAAATGTACATTCACATCTTATATATATATATATATATATATATATATATATATATATATATATATATATATATATATATATATATATATATATATATATATATATATAATTTTCATCGAGGATATTGTCTGAATTGCTTATAGAGTTTGTTCAAAATGTGAGATTTTTTTTCTTCCTGTTTCATTCATCTATTGTTTGTTATTGCAAGGAAATCTGCATTTGCTTGTATTTGTTTCTTCAAGAGACCTTGTTCTAATAATTTGACCATTTCATGAGGAAAATGTCTTAGCCAAAGAGTTCTAATGACTCTCCAATGTGCAGGCTTACTAGGTTAGGACTACACAACAACATTTTGAGAGGCATAGATTGTCTATTTATTTATTTTTGCATCATGTGTGAAGAAGAAAGTTGGTAAAGTAATAGTACTTGTGCGGGAAAGAGATGAGAAAATGACTGTCGACCTATCGCTATGGATTATAACCGTAGCCATAGATTGTTGATAATATCGACCACAGTTCGATAATATCGAAAATGAATGCCAAATTGTCCAGCAACAAAACTAAAAAAATGGAAGAATTTTTGATATTATCGACATATGTTTGATAGTATCGAGCATAAGTCATCGATAAAATCGAGATATGATCAATAGTATCGATAACTAATGTACCGTAGACCTATTGCTACGGATTATAACCCTAGCAATAGGTGCCGTGGACGATCTGGCATCAACCACAATAGGAAAAAAATTATTTACGAACTACAATTATGGCTACGGCTATAATCCGTAGCTATAACTTCGATACAATTATGGAAATGCAACAAATCTTGTTGGATAATTGTCATCCAGATTCGATATTATCGACATATTGTCGATATTATCGATGACTTACGTCGATGATATCGATGATATGTCGATAATATCTACGTTTGCATATTTTGTAATTTTATTTTTTGTTGTGTTTTTTTTTTTTTTTTTGGGTTAGCTTGTTGTATACACCCATGTCAGTACACACCCTCCATGTTAGCCATCCCCACTAGGAATCGATACGAAGATGAATAAATATCATCCTTGTTGGGAGTATTTGAAATTTTATTAGGGTGAGAAGTTGGGGTTATGTGTTCTTGAAATTGCTGTGTGAATAATAGTACAGTACCATGTTTGTTTTTAGTGCTTGTATTTTTTAGCAATCAGCCAAGGAAAACGTACCTAAATAAGACTTTAATTTCACTACTAACATATGGAGGTGCCCCAAAGGAATAATTTATGAATCTTCTGATGAATGCTTTGAATGATGCTCGAAATATTCGTTCCAATAAGCACATTGCATTGAGAGGTATGTTTTGTACTTAAGACCTATTAGATGTGTTGTTGAAAGCGAGTTTAAATGCACATGCAACTGCCATAAGTTTCTACCATTATAGATTTCTTAAAATTTAATAACTTTCGTAGAAATCTGATGTAGTTTTTCCATATTGCTTCAACATGTTGTCATCCAATTGTTCCAGGTGAATAACCTAAAAAGTGTACTTTGGGCAATATGTTCTTTAAAAATATATTTATTCCATGCTTTATTTCTACTAATGATATTCTTGTTATTCTACTAATGCTACTCTGGTTGTCCTTATCGTTCAAACATAGCACAAGAGAATTTTAACATTTTCTTAACATAGACCAGAAAAAGTATCATGTGTAAACCAACATAAAAGCAACAAACAATGCTTCTACACTACACATATGAAACAGCATGTTAACACTATACATATGGATAGAATTGTTAATGTTCTGTAGCAATTCTCTCACAAGAAGATCCAAGTACAACATGTAAGCTTAGTTTTTTCATCTAATGCTTGTGGTCCAATGTAAGATTCAGCAGTGCAAACTTAACATATAATTTCATGGATTGAGCCCAAAAATCTAAACGTATCCAATGTTCAAATGGACCACACCACATGAAAATTTTGAATTGAACTTTTCATGTTGATCATTTCTTAGGGGCCACAGAAGTTTTGGATCAAACTTATAATTGTGATTTCTATTAATTCATATCCATATGATCTTATGAATAGGTTTGATAACAAACAAACATCACTATTGGGCCCACTATGGTTTCAATGGTGGAAATCATTATGCCCATTGTTTCCCGTGGTATGATTCACTTGATCTTTTGATATACTTCAATTTGGGGCTAAACTGCTAAAATTAGATGGAAGAACGGATGGACGCCATGGATATACTACATACATTCAATGTGGGCCCATATGGGTTTACTTAGTACAATGGGAGTGTACTGACTAACTTAGTACGCAATCCGATTACGCTTGCTACGCTCCATAATGATGTTTTATTTATAATATATCATGTTCATCGAATTATGTATACGCCAAAACCCCACATGTGGGAGGGAACCTAGACATTAAGGGAGGGAACATAGACATTGAACGAGGCAAACATGAAATTGAACCAGGCAAACATGAAATTCAGTGGGGAAACATGAAATTCATCAGGGAAAACATGAAATTGATCACGACAAACTTAATTTTCAGCGGGGGAAATATGAAATTCAGCAGGGCAAATCATGAAATTCAACAGGGGAAACATGAAATTTAGCAGGAAAAACTGCAAATTGAGCGGGGCAAACATGAAATTCTACAGAAAAACTGAAAAATGAGCAGGGGAAACATGAAATTCAGCGGGACAAATTAAAAAATCAGCGGGGAGACCTAAAAAATCATTGGGGTAAACATGAAATTGAGTGGGCAAACTAGAAATTGAGCGGGGAAAACATGAAATTGAGTGGGGAAAACATGAAATCAACGAGGAAAACTCAAAAATTAGTGGGGCAAACTAGAAAATCATTATGGCCACTATTTCCAGTGGTATGATTCAGTTGATATTTTGATATGCTTCAATTTAGGGCTCAACCGCTTATATTAGATGGAAAAACCGATGGACGGAGTAGATATACTCGTTGGCCCTGCTCAATTTCATATTTTTCCCGCTCAATTTTGTGTTTGCCCGGCTCAATTTCTAGTTTACCCCGCTCAATTTCATGTTTGCCTCGCTCAATTTCTAGTTTGCCCTGCTGAATTTCTTGTTGGCCTCGCTCAATTTTTACTTTGCCCTACTCAATTTCTAATTTACCCTGCTCAATTTTCATGTTCGCCCCGCTCAAAAGAGATCAAAGTTACATGGGCCCCATAATTTTGTATTTATTATATCCACAATGTTCATCCATATTTCGAGATCATTTGGGAGCATTATGTGTGTGTGTATATATATATATATATATATATATATATAAAGAATCATATCCAAAGATCAACTAGACCACGCTACAAAGAGTAGTGGGAAAATTGATTTTCATCGTTAAAAATTTTGTAGGGCTCACCATAATAGAAAATTGAGCGGGGTAAACTAGAAATTGAGTGGGGTAAACATGAAATTGAGCGGGGCAAATTAGCAATTGAGCAGAGCAAACATGAAATTGAGGGGGGCAAACAGAAAAATTAAGCGGGGCAAACTAGAAATTGAGCGGGGCAAACTGAAAATTGGGCGGGACAAACATGAAATTAAGTGGGGCAAACATAAAATTGAGCGAGGCAAACTAGAAATTGAGCGGGGAAAACTAAAAATTGAGTGGGGCAAACTAGAAATTGAGCGGGGCAAACTGAAAATTGAGCGGGGCAAAGTAGAAATTGAGCGAGGCAAAGTAGAAATTGAGTGGGGAAAACTAGAAATTGAGCGGGGCAAATATGAAATTGAGTGGGGCAAACTAAAAATTGATCACAAAGTAAATGAAATGAATGAAATTGACCGCGAAGTGAATGAAATTGAATTTCGACCATCGACCTGATGAAATCTTGAAAAATAACTGGGTTGGTTGGCTAAAGTAGCTTCTCCTACCCCAAAATCATATAAGGTACGTCAAGTAACTAATTTTGGTTTAGAAGATATTCTTGTTAAATGAATAAAGAAAGAAATCAAAAAAAGAGAGAAAAAAATTTTATATGCTTATATATACATATTTATATAAATACGTAATAGAGAATACTGTAGTAGAATAAATTTCTCCATGTAAAAAAATAAAAATAAAAATAAATTTTGCATAAACTGGTTAAGGTTATGGCTACGGTTATAATCCGTAGCCATAGGTCCTTCGATATGGATATTATCGAAAAAGTCCAGAACTGTCCAGCAAGTTTGCCTTAAAAATTGTAATTTTTGATACACTATGTCTACAGATTATAACCGTAGCCATACTACGCGGCCTGGTTTTTTTTTATTTTAAAATGTTGTGTTGCTTATGTGGGTCCCATCATGAGGTTTGTGTTATATCCAAACCGTGCATCTATTTGGCGTGCTCATATTAAGTCTTAAGACGAAAAATGAGATAGATCTAAATATTAAGTGGACCACACTCTAAAAGGCAGTGGGAATTGAACGACTACCATTGAAACCCTTTTAAGGGTTACAGAAATTTTGGATCATTATGAAAGTTGTTTTTCCTCTTCATCCAGGTCTTCGTGACCCTATGAATGAACTTAGACGGGGAGGATTTCTCACAAACATCACAATGGGCCCCCTAAAGGTTTCTAATGGTTGACGCTCATTCAACACTGTTTCCTATAATGTGGTACACTTGAGATTTGGATATACCTCATTTTTGGTCTCATACCATAAAATGATTTGGAAAAGTATATGGACGGCATGTTTGAAAAGCATACATCATAGTGGGGCCCACAAACCATTGACCATCCACCATTGGCTGGTGGCAGGAGGAGTACCCAATCCGTTTCCATGAAAGGAGGGGTATTTTCGTCCTGAAATTCGGTCTCAGCACATGCAGGTCCAAGTTGCAAAACAAAGTTTGTCTACTTTCATAAAAACAGTTGTATAAAAGGTGGGGTCCACAGTCTTAAAATTTTCAAATATGGCAGAGTCATCTCTCAAAATTACACGTGAATTAGGAAGGAACCAATTTAGTGGACGCGGTTTGGCTAGTGACCTTAACATCAACCATCTAGAGATGGTGTCAAAGCTCTGTGGGCCCACCATGATATACGTGTTTTATCCATGCCATCCATCTATTTTCCAGCTCATTTTTGAGCATGATCCAAAAACTGAGGCAGATCCATATCTTTGGTGGACCACACCACATGAAACAGTGGGGAATGAATGCTTACTGTTGAAAACTTATTGGGGGTCACAGAAGTTTTGGATCAAGCTGATATTTAAGTTTTTCCTCCATCCATGTCCATGTGACCTCATCAATAGGTTTGGATGGCTAATAAACATTGCAGTGGGCCTTAGGAAGTTTTTAATATTGGACGTTCAATCAACACTATTTTCCTGTGGTGTGGTCCACCTGAGATTTGGATCTGCCTTATTTTTGGGCTCATGCCCTAAAATGAGATGGAAAAATGGATGAACGGCATGGATAAAACATATATATCATGGTGGTCCATAGAGCTTTGACACCAGCTAGTTGGTTGGGTTAAGAAAATACAAATTTATTGTACCTCAAAATTAAAATATATAATTGACATAGGGAAGGACGTGAGGTCGAGCACCATATTCCTTAAGGGAATAACTGTTTTAAATCTACAAAACTTCTCTTAACTCCTCACAGCAACTTCTCGAATACACAAGAAGGAAAGTAAGCAAAATAGAAAATAAATTCTATAAAATTCAAACTTACTAGTGTGCAAGGTTTTCGACCAAAAATAGCAAGTATCCTATTTGGCCTCACCAAGCTGCTCTCCTAATAATTCTACGCTCTTGTCATGTTGGGTGCAACTCCTAAAACCCAACGGATGAAGACTTATGATGAAACTAAAACTTACTATTTATAGTAAAAACAGAATTAAAGTGGGGAAATGATCATCGATCTGGTGGTATTTCACAAATCCAGCTAGCGCAACCTAGCGTAGAGGGATTGGGTGGCTAAAGTAGCTCATTCTACCCCAAGAGCATATATTTTATGCTAGATGACTCATTCCGGGTTGCAAGATACGCCCCATCTAAGGTCCGACGATCCGGATCACTTCTGTCGTCAACCAGACCTTTTTTGATCCATCTTGGTGATGAAGTTGTCTGCGACCCACTGTACATCAATAATCCAGCCAGATTATCTGTCTGCCTGATGTGGTAGAATCTGTAAAAGTGAGCAATTAGCTAACGGTTGAAACAGGAAATAACTGACATTTCAAAGTCGGGAAACAAATATTCACAAATCAGATCGAGACTATGGTTTTTCAGTATAGCTGAATTTGGAATACATTCTATTTACTGTACGTACATTGCACAATATGAATATTTTATTTTAATTTAGGCCGTTTGTAAAGTAAGTCTTGACGGTTAAAAATCAATATGTATAGCATTCAAAGGACCAAAAGGCTCATAACTAGAAGGTCTTCAACTAACCCACCTACCCAGCTATGTGGGACCTACTACAATTTCCTTGTGAAATCTATTCTATCCATCAAGTTACTAGATTATGGTAGGATGTGACTTTAAAAACTACGCATATCCAAAGCCTAGTGGGCCACACTATAGGAAATAGTGGAAGATGGAAATGCTCAACATTGTGACCTTCTTAGGCCCACCATTATATTTTTGTTCCATCCATTCCGTTTATCAGGGGTTGTCCACAACGATGAAGGGCAGAAAACAAATTTCAGTCTAGTCTAAAACTATTGTAGGCCCATTAAAGTTTCAATGGTTGGTGTTTAATCCCTATTTTTTATTACGGTGTGACCTACCGAATTTTCTTAGCTGCTTAATATTAGGCCTCACATCCTACCATGAGATGATGAAATTGATGGAAGGAGTAGATGTGACAGGTACATTACTTTTGGCCCAAAGAAACCAAAGAATTGTCAATGGAGCAATTGACCGTCTTCAAATAGAGGAAGAATCAACATTCCAGGACTCTATAAAAGAAAAGAAATTTAATGTATTAAAAGTTTTGAAGGTTAATGAAAAGCATGACCAGAATTAATAGAAAGGAAAGCCCAAATCCAATAACCTTAAACCAAATAAATAACAGTTCAAAAAGAAACCCAATCTTAAAACTATAAAAATAATGACTAGGAAAAATCATCTGCCTGCTATGTGTGTGGTCACTTTGTGATAGTGTTATAAGCAGAAAAGAAAGTTAGTTGCTGCATCTTAAGCAAATGTAACAGAGGAACCTGAAATTGTGACTATGCTCACAGAAGTTGACATGGTTTACATAAACTGTGTGACGGTTAATGGATCAACATAGTTGTTAGCACACCTAAAATTGTTGTTGCAAGGATTAATAAGATAGGGGGAACAAGTATGTGGGAGCATTGCAAGCGTTATATATCCTAGTACATCGAGTTATAAATTAATTATATTTGACATATAATACTTTGAATTGTTTTGGTATGTCATTGGTACGGACCATGACATGGTGTAGGTTAGGTTTTTGTTATGTAATTGACAAAGGGGGAGATTGTTAGTGCATTGATTTGTGCACTTGTTTGTCAATCACGTGAATCCTTGTGTCATGTACTCAGTTGAGTCTCAAGAAGATGAAAACCAAATACACAAAAGTTCAAGAGCATCAATGAGTAAATAACTGGTAAATGAGAAGCCTTGATGACCTTAAACCTTGATTCAAAACAACCCTTGAACCTTTAGATGATCTTGACTTAATAGGTAAATATTGTTGATCATCCATTAATCTTATAAAATTAATTAGAACATGATAAGTAAGGCTATAAGAGGTGCGAAGCTACTGTGAAATCATACACCTAAAACAACAAATTTCGAGTACTGCTCGATCCAATCGAGCAGAGCTCGATGGTTCTTTGATGGCATCGAAGATCTCTTGATGGAATCAAGTAGTTAACTCAAATATGTCCAATTATATGAGTGTCTCGATGGAATCGAGGAACCATCGATGACATTTAGCTAAATTGTTGTTAGACAGTTTTCATATTGCTATCTAATGCCATCGAGTGGTCTTTGATGGCATTGAGAATATCTAAAGGGCCGTTATTTATCCTTTTTTTTTACCATTATAACTCGAACTTATTATAAAGGGCTTTCAATTCTTATGCATTTAGATAAATTTTTGATGCAATAGAAGTTTAGGTGATTCGATGATTATATCTCGCATTCCAAGCCTCTAAACCAATAAATTCTAAGTCATCTTCCTTGAGATTTACACTCTAATGAAGATTCTAACCTCCACCTTAATGATGTACTTAAACTCTTTCATTTGCTAGATATTAGACTTAACCTTTATATGCATACTATTATCTAAATCCTATAAAAGACTCATCTACGTGATCCCTTAGGAATTATAACTTTTCATTAGTTGTAAGAGATTTTACCAACCTCCCATCACCTTGATTATCATAAAGGAGCATCACATACAAGGTAGTTAATCTTGGAGCTGAAGCATTGATAACGCATATATATCATGATCGATAGAGCAAATGAGAGCTAATTGAAGCATGGGAGAGTATCGATCAAGCAACACAAGATGGTGCTATAAAAGAAACTCAATCCAACAAGTAAGTTATCAAGTGTAAGAGTTTATTTAGTTACTTTTCTTATGTAGGATTGAAGGTAAGAGTTTGTAACCCAAACTCGAATAGGTTCTTCTGTAGGACCTTAGCTCTTGTATTGACATAAATCAAGTCCTTGTGTAGACCACCAGACATGCATGCGTATATATTAGTTTCGGTAGGAGCATCCAGCAGCAGTAAATATAGGTCATTGGATTAGGACCAAGGTTATTGGTTAGCTTAATGAAAACTAACTAAAGTCTCTCGAGGAAGCCTTTGACGGGATTGTACGTTAGTAGATTTTTACGTAAGATCGAGGTTTATGGCGAGTTTATGGAAAACTATATAAAGTCTCTTGTGGGAGTCATTCTTTGTGTAAATTTATAAGGGTTAGAAGTTAACCTGATTTAAAACATTTGAGAATGAAATCTGGTACATTCATGGGTTGAGCGCATCCGCAAGGAGTGGAGTAAGGAAATTGAACCATTATACATTCTTGTGTTTGGGATTATCATTTACACACTTATTTAATTATGCTTATGTAATTGATGTTCAATTATATGTATGTATAATTATGTTTAATTATATGTATGCATGATTAGCTAAATGTTAGGAGTGAATAGTTAGCACATCTCACATATATATATATATATATATATATATATATATATATATATATATATACACACTATCATGTTTATATACTAGTTGCTTAATTGGCATATCATTTGTAGTATATGTGATTAGACCCTCTATTGAATTAGAAGTCTTAGAGTTAATTGTCTTGCTTAACTTAATTTATATATTAGCGATTGATGTTCAATTATATGTATGCATATTTATGTTTAATTATATGTATGCATGATTAGATAAATGCTACGAGTTGATAGTTACCACATCTCATATACATATGTACACTATCATGTTTATAGACTAGTTGCTTACTTAGCATATCATTTGTAGTATATGTGACTAGACATGCTATTGAATTGGAAGCCTTAGAGTTAATTTTCTTGCTTAGCTTAATTTATATATTAGCTTAAGTGGACAATTGTGTTTTAAAAGGTATAATTTTTAATAGGTTGTAATCAACCCCCTTCTAGAACATAACGTTCATTCCTTAGCTCCGTCAATCTTTCACATGCATAGCCCATAGGCCCACTATGCATAATTTCAGTTTCATGGAAGAGTGTGAAACAGTCAAAGAACAACCTTATCAACTATGAAAGTTGATTCTATTGTTGTTCATGAAGCTTTAAATCAAGCACTATGGTTACAATGTTTCTTCTTGAGTTTGTAGGTATTAGAGCATATCCCAAAACCATTAAGAATTTTTTGTAACAACTCAGCTATGATTTTCTTCTCATGCAAAAATAAGCAATTATAAAGGTCGAAACATATTGACATTAAATATCTTTTTGTGAAGGAAAGAGTATATAATCGTCTTGTGTCTGTTTATTCATCAACACTAAACTAATGGTTATGGATCCATTCACTAGAGGGATCCCCATCACATTATTTCAGAAGCATGTGACATAAACAAGAGTTAGCAATCCTACATATATATTTAGTTATTGGGAGTTGAGTAATATCCATTTTGCACAAACATATATAAAGATATTATTTATAAGTTTTTAATGACTCTTATATAACATTTTTTTTTTCTTTTTAAGTATCCACAATTTATTTTGAGTAAGAAAAACTAAAATCTTGTCAAGTTGGATATATTTGAAAGCTCTAGGACCTCATCATGATAAGGACATATGATCATACCACGAGTGCAATTCTTATACCATACTTCCCTATCTTTGATCTATATCTTTAAAACTGGTGGTATTCATGACTATGCTTAATCTCATTTCATGAAGATTAAACATTGAGATGACCACCACAATTCAATACTGGACCGAGTTGTAAAAGCATTGCCTGTATTTTCTAACAATTTAATTGGTTAACCATTCAAATATTTTATTCAAAATCATAACACCTATTTGCAAAATATTTTCAAAATAAACCTTAGATATTAATCAATGTGTCTAAAGTGAAAGAATATAAGAGTTTTATAAGGTGGGCCTATTGATCAACGGTGTAAATCTACCCAAGGGCTGAATATTGCGATCTTGCACACCAGTAGGCCCGTAGAGTTATGATTGGTTTAAAATCATATAGGGGTAGTACGCTTTAACCCTGTTACATGCATAGTCCCTCGATGAACTAGGAATGCTAAAACTGTGTAGAGCCTTGAAGGAGATGAGTTTGATGGGTTTCAAACTCCTTCCCTTTTACAATTGTTTAAAATCAGTGGTCCCATACCTACACATATGAAGCATGCTCGTCCCATCTTGACCCTTTTGTGTGGAATAATTTCACAAAGTAACTTACAACAATGGCTTCTCAAATAGAGAAGGATTTAACTCAGATTATTAGATCCTTGTCGATGAAGCAATGATCCATCCTTGTAATTCCACAATCAAGTTTTACACGGAATATATAGATCGGCAGCAAGTCACGCCATTCTAATCAGTGGCCACCAAAATCCCAACATGTTCATCGGCACTGTTGAAAAAAAGGGCCATCTCAGATTTCATGACACTGCCAAAAATCACAAGAATGGATAAACTGCTCGGTTGCTTGGTTGATCGGTCAATCCATGAGGTTTGTGGAAGGATGAACGGTCCAGATGATAGTACATATGTGTATGGTGGACGCATGGACTAATCTATCCTTTTGAGAAATGAAGTCTTCGTTACGGTCAGTCAACAAGTCAAGCACTACGAGATAGAATCCTGTCCACATGCATAACTCCCGGCATTGACCGCCGACAAGATATGACCCTACATTCCATGGACCACTGACACGAGTGGATTAGGTTTGTCTGTCTCAGGAAGCTTCTTCAATGATAAAAGTACTGGTGGAGGAATCACGTGGTACTGTAGCAAAGTAAGTCGAGGACGGTAAGGAGAGACAGACACGGATTGCCTATGTCCCCAGCTATGTGGGGCCCATATAGATTCCCATTAGAAATCCATTCCGTCCATTAATTTCTCAACCTCACAATAGGACTGGATTCCGGAAATCAGCCACATTCAAAACTTCTGTTAGCCATATAAGAGAGGAAACAGTTAAGATGGATCTGTCATGTGGCCCTACTTAGTCTTGGATCTAACTGATTTTTATATTCCTATCCCATTATGAGATTTTGAAAACGATGAACGGAGTAGATTTCTCACTTCATCTCTGTAGGCCCCACGTAACTTCCGACTACAGAAACTTCCTTCGCCAGGGCACAGGCAATCCGCGTTCGAAAGGACGGACACCGCTTGGGTGGATCCGGGAAACAATCTAGATCATTCGGCTAATGTATTTTATATCCGTGCCGACCATCCGTTTTTCGAACGCATTTTATATGATAAGCATAAAAATGAAGCAGTTCCAAGTCTTAAGTAGACCACACCACAGGAAATGTTAGTGATTAAATGCCTTCAATTAAAAACTCCTTGCGGACCAGAAAAGTTTTCGATCAAACCGATATTTGTGTTTTCAATTCACTGGGGTCTGTCTGATATTATCAACAGGTTGGATGGAAACTAAATATTACGGTAGGCCATATGAAGTTTTTAATGATAGGCATTTCATCGTCACTGTTTCATGTAGTGTGTTCCGCCTGAGATCAGATCTATTTCATTTTTGGGTTCATGAGCTCAAGTGAGCAGGAAAATTGGATGGACAGTGTAGATATAAAACATATAAATCAAAGTGGGCCCCACAGTCGCAGAACCACCAAGCTTCGTGCTGGCCGGGATCTACCGAAGCCGGGTCCAGAAATGCCCGCATGAGACAATTGAAATCATTCCATCATCATGACCCTAGCACTATGGGCAGTACAGGTTGAGTCACACGATTTGGGAGCCAGAAATGATAAACGGTCCAAATTCAATACAAAGACTACTTAGGATTGTCCAACGTGGACGGTTTGGATCTACGTATATCTACGTAACATGTTGAGACAATTTAAGAATGTGCGATCAACCATGCTCTACCAAAGTAAGGAGTTAGTTTTGGGTATAATGATAACTAGGGCTTTCAATGGGCCGGGCCTAGGTCTCTCCAAGCCCAGCCTGTATTTTTCTAATAAGCCCGATCCGACCCAGGCCTAACATGGACCAAAATAGTTCAGCCCAAGGCCGTTGCCGAAATTTTATGCCAGAACCGGCCTGAGATCCGCCCGAGCTCATTCCTGAAATATGGAGAGAAGGGCAGAAACCGGATTCTTAAAACCGTGGGCGGATTGCGTGGTGTGCCAAGGTCTGTGTGCTGACGCCACCAAGTTCTGTGGGCCCACCATGCTGTACTGTATGTGTTAAATCCACATCGTCCATTCAATTTTAGAGATCATGTTAGCCCACAAATGAGGGAGATCCAATGCTGAAGTAAACAGGAAGCGGATTGGTTGGTGTACCACACACCAGCTATGCAGCTGCTGTAGGTACGTGTCGTGCGAGGACGAGAACCGACGCTCTTCGAGCTCCGAGTTGTACGAACGGTTCAAAGGAGATCAAAGATACATGGCCCCACAGTGATGTATTTATTATATTTATGCCGTACGTTCATCTATTTTTGGAGATCATTTTAAAGAATTATGCAAAAAATGAAGGGCACCCGGACCACACCACAAATAGCAGCGGAGATGATGATTTTCACCGTTAAACTATTTAGTAGAGCTCATCATAACGTTTATTTTACATCCAATCTGTTCATAAGGTCACAAAGACTTAAAAAACAAATTTCATATTGATTCAAAACTTTTGTGACCCAAAAAGGATTTCAATAGTAGACATTCAATCCCCCACTATGTTTTGCAATGTGGTCCACTTGATAGTTATATTTATCTTATTTTTCATCTCAAGCCTTAAGATGAGCTCACTAAATTAATAAACAGTCTGAACATAACATATACCTCATGATTAAACTCACAGAACTTGTTGAAGCCAAAATAGCAGCTATATAACTAGTATAAGGTACACTAGCCAATTCGCTTTCAACTTCAAATAAACCACACCACTAAAAGTAATAGAGACAATGATTTCCGCAGTTGAAATCTTGGTAGGGCCCACCATGATGTTTAGTTGCTATCCAGCTAATAAGCTCACATAGACTTGGATAAAAGAAAAAAAATAAATATCTAATTGATTCAAAAGCTTTGTAAGACTTAAGAAGTTTTCAATGGTAGAAGTTCAATCCCCAAAGGAGGTGTTTGGCGTATGGGTATTGGGAAGGATAGGGAAAAGGGATTCAAACAATGTAATTATTACATATGACATAATTATCCCCTTATCCCCTTTGCCATGTCATGAGCCTAATTAAACAGTGTAATACGGGGGATGCACTTTTTAGTTTACTGTACATTGTATAAATATACCCATTATCATTTGAAACTATTGAGAATAACATATATGTGTTATATTCAAATCATTCATCTATTTTGTAACCTCATTTTATGGCATGGGCCTAAAAATGAGGCTGATCCAAAACTTAAGTGGCCTCAAAGAAGTTTTCAATGGTAGGCGTTCAATCCCCGCTGCCTTTTGTGGTGGGGTTCGTTTGAACTTTAGATCTACTTGATTTTTTGGCCAATGCTCCAAAATGATCTCAAAAAATGAGTGGACCGTGTGGATATAGTCCACACATCATAGTGGGACCTACACAACTTGTTAACATTGAGTGGAATTAGCACAGACCAAATGCAATTGCATGGAATCTAATTCATGGTTTTTGGGGTGTAGTCAACTTTAGCTTTAGATTTGACTCATTTTTGGGTTCAATATCTAAAATGATATCGCCAAATAAAAGGATGGTCCCGATATTACACATACATAGTGATGGGCCCTACAGAATTTGTGACGCCAACACACCACCACCTTTAAAAACCACATGCAATGCGCTTATGCTTTTCATTACTTCGCTAACACCTCAGTGGTTGTTATCCTAGCAGTGTGGGGCTCGCCTTGATGTATTTCCTGTAAATCTAAGCCGTTTATATTATTTTACGTCTAAATAATATACCTTAAGAAGATCCAAATCTCATGTGGACCATAGCATTAGAAACAATGACAAATGACCACTACAAACTTTTAAGGGCCACAAAAGTTACGGTCAAGATGATATTTTTGTTTTCCCTTCGTCCAGGTCTTTTTGACATTATCAAAAGGTTAGAATGATGAACATTTAAAAAAAAAAAAAAAAAACACACACAACTTTATAACGGATACCTCTTTAAAATTTTTAATGCAAACATCAGTGTTTCTTGTTGTGTGGTCTATGGATTTACTAAACTTTTCCTACCAGATCCTAAAATGGGCCGGAGAAACAGATGTACATCGTGGATATACAATGCATCATCAAGGTGGGCCACACGGCAAGGGAAACACCCATTATCATGTTACTCAGGTAACGCCTAATCCGCTACCTCGAGACGCCCCCCAAGTGTTAGGGTGGTGTACAATTTTTTTAACACACGTCCTTTATTGTTTGTTGGGCACAACTTGATGTCTATGTAAGATTCACTCCATTCATTAGATGTTCATTAGATGTGTAACCATATTTTGTGTCCATTTCAACCAAAAAAAATAAAATAAAATCAGAATTACCTGTAATTGCAAGAAATGCGATCGATCAATTGAAATTATTCCTTTCAATGATCCACATTCATATGCCGATGGAGATTACCAGAATCATCTACTCAGCATAACCTGTGTCATGATTGCCAGCAGAGTACCAACTAAAAACATGGACAGTTGGGATAATCTGGCCATCAAAACATGTGGGGCCCAACGAAGCGACACATTCTATCTTTGTTAAGTTGCGGTGCAGGCAAAATGACATGTTTGCATCCGGTCTTAAAATAAAATAAAATAAAATATAATAAAATTTAGAAGCAATTTTATTTTATTTTTTTCAATAAAAGGCACTTCATTGGTATAAGAAAATAACTACAATCTTTGAATCTGGGGATCCCGAGGAGAAAAAAGACCTAGGAAAGCCTATTACATCGCTAGACACCAAGATGCCAAGAGAACAAAAAATCTCTGCGCTGAAACCACGGGATGCTGCGCATCCTCACTAAATGTCACTGATTGCCCCTAGGCCTATCTTATCCAAGAGCTGTAGGCCTCTGATCTAAGGAGCCTTCAATGTACTTCTTTATACATCTTGAACCGTAGTCCTTTTTCCCTCAGATTAGATGAGAGAGTCTGGTCTTCTACGATCTCCTTCTTATGACTGGCATGGGGATCTAAGTTGTCCAATAAAGAAATAAGCAAAATGCTTGAGGAAGACGAAATCTTGATTCTTACTACCTAGACAAGCCAGGGCATCCAATGGGCCATTTCCTCCCCTTAAAGATAATAGGAAAATACTATTTGACCCATCCTCTTCAGCCTATTGATAACCAGTAGCTCGATGATTGCATCCTGACTTGGTTGTAAGCAAGGACTTGCTATTGGATGGTACTACGTGGCCCCATCATAATGTATGTGTTTTATCTAAGCCGTTCATCCATTTATCCAAGCTGTTCATCCATTTTCCACCTCATTTTATGAACTAAGCCCAAAAAATGTGGTAAATCCAAATCTCATATGGACCAAACCATAGGAAATAGTGGTGATTGAAGGACCACCATTAAAAACTTATTAAAGGCAACAAATGTCATGGGACAAGATGATATTTTGTTTTCCTTTCATCCAGTTACATGTGACCTGATCAACAGGTTAGATGGCAAATAAACATTACAGTGGGCCGTAGGAAGTTTTCAATGGTGGGCGTTCAATCACTATTTTCTTGGGGTGTAGCTCACCTGATATTTGGATCTATTTCATTTTTGGCATATTGCTTAAATTAATAATCCCAAATGGATGGACGGCATGGATAAAACACACGCATAATGGTGGGACCCAATGAGCACCATCATGCAAATTACGCCCTGCATGTTTGCATACCCGCCATGAAAAGTTTGGTTCTATTTCTGATTGTGTACTTCTTCCTCATCTTGTTCAGTTGGCTTGACATGGCACACGTGCGAATGAATGGTGGTGTGCGTGCGGAGAGATAGGGAGAGAAATGTCGACATGCTTCCGAGTCCTTACAAGAGAGAGAGAGCTCTGTTTCGAGGGACATTCGTTGTGATTTTGAGAGATGGCCACTCAGTTATTTGTTTTGATTAACGAGGGGAGGGAAATATGAAAATTGGGCCGAGAAATTTTAATGAAATTAGGAGTAATGAAAATATTGTCGGGATAGGCCGGGCTGACGGGCTTTTTAAGACAAAAGTCAAAGTCCGTCCCATTTGATAAACGGGCTTTAGGTTTAAGCCTGAACCTGACCTTCGGGCCTGATACTCTACCCTAAGTCCGGCCCAAGGTGGGTCACTCGCGAAAGTCCATTTGGCTAACCCGGCCCATTGACAACCCATACCTTTCATTTTAAATGAAAAAAAAAAAAAAAAAAAAAAAAAAAACACTCCACTTATTAATTTTTTGGGAAAGAAAATGAACCTTGACCACGTAAGCAAAATACTTTTGAAAATGACAATACTACCCCTCTTCAAAATACTCAAAACACATTGCCAAATCCAACTTCTAACACAACGCTAAATCCAACTTCTATATTCTTCTGAACCCTAAGCATGACTTATTTAAGGGGTAAAAGGTCTTTCTTCCATGGTCAACATTCAATTATAAGAGTCAAGATAGTATTAGGTCATGTTTTGCCGATGGATGTTAACCATTGGCAGTTTTTTAAATAAAATTAAAAGAAAAAAGGATTTTTTAAAAACCCTTACAAAGTGCTAATTTTTCAGGAGAGAGAAGCATACCATCAAAAGCCGTACAAAATGGGTTGTCACTGGAGATGAGCATGTGAGATAGCTTGTGGGAGAGCGGATTAGGTGAGACCCGGGCCTCACCCAAGACAATTCGGCCCTTAACGTGGGGTTATCATGGCCCCAACCTTGATGTATGTATTATGTATTCACATTGTCCATAGGTGGACCATACCACAGGGAACAATGTTGATCGACCATTAATGGACACAAAAGCTTTGGACCAAGATTGTATTTGTTTTTTACCTTTATCCGGGCTTACGTGACCTTATCAAGAGATTGGATGGTAAATAAACACTACTTAAACATTAAGGTGTGCCTTGGGAAGTTTCTAACGATAGTACGTTAATCACAACTGTATCTTATGGCATTGTCTACCTAATAATTGGATCTACTTCAGGTTTTGAATAATGCCCTAAGATGATTTTAAAAAATGGATGGACATAGTGGATATATGCATCAAGGTAGGCCTGACGGTATGTTAGAGAAATTATGTTGGATATACCAAAAATTACAAAATGAAATAAAATATATTTTAATTTTTTCGTTTCACTAGGCCCAATCATGTAAAATGATACGTTGTCCTTGAAGCGTGAGTCTCCCCCTTATCAATTGCTGATGAGTTACAAACAAATTGCTTTCGAGATAAGAGAAGTCTGTCTGGATCCGGCGTGCAACAATCACGATGGGTCCACATAGGAACAATTCAACGTAGCAAATCGTCTGGTAGAATCAAACAATGGATGTATTTTAACGGTGTTCTATAAAGGAGACGTTATATGGAGAATCTAATGGAATGAGAGAGATGTGTTTTCGAGTTTATCAATTTGGACAGGAATGGTCCAGTATATATAGGCACCAGGGAGTGGACCGTTACTAGGTGGCCATCAACGGTTCAAAACATTTGAAAAATATTTTTGACCATTTATCATTAATTTCAGTCATTTTTGGTTGTCGGATCGGAAGATCTAACTGTTGGATCATCATGGCTGTCCATTTTCGAACTGTTATTGTCACGCCCCAAACTTGGAAAACGGGCTCACAAAATTTTCGATCCCCGAATCCGGCGCCAACAGCCTCCGTAGTAACCCGTTCTTGGGTCCCGGCACTCACATGCCAGATTCTGATCCTTGGATCTTATAAAGAGGATTTTCAGTATGATTTTTTTTTTTATAATGGAGCATAACCACAAGCGTAATCAAGTCACAAAACAACATCACCACATATCTACTATATCAAAAACTTTAAGTATAATGCGGAAAGGAAAATATAGGGTGATCAAAAACTCTAAAATAATCTGATGTGTGCTCCTGCCTCAGCGCTGCTGCAATCCAATGCCACCTGTACGCAACGGTCATGCATAAGCTTATAAAAGCTTAGAGGGTGGTGTAAGTGTGTACGCAAGGCAAGAGCCAAGTGTACAATATCAGAGTAATGCAAAAATATGTGGTAAGTCCATGAATGTTATCAGATGTACCAAAGTTATGTGATGCAAGGCATGAATGCTATCGACCATATCAAGGTCATGCGATGCGAGACCTATGTAGCCAAATGTCATATGCGAGATGTAAAGCAAGCATGCCAGTCCTCATCAAGTACACATATCAGTACAGTTTCTCTTTGGGATATCATCGGGGTCTAATACACTTCACACTAATTACCTCCTCCCTAGCTGCACAACTAAGCAAGTGAAAGATACCACACTATCCGCCTGACCAGTAGTCTACCAATACCTACCCGGCTTGTTAATATTAGACTCATTTGTGAGCTGGTTAAACTCAACCTAGCTTATAGCCCCCTTACTCGGGCGGATAAGGCCACACCCCTTTTCAACTGACTACGACACAGTGGGAGACGCGCCCTACTGGTATTCGGCACTGGAGCGCTCGTGTATCCACTTGGTCTAAACTTTGGAGCATCCCCTAGTAGCAAAAAGGTTCTGAAATTTTCACCTAAGGACATCCTAAGTGCCCATATTACTAGAGCCAATATTTATGGTATCCGATTCGACCATCCACGATGTGCCTGTGGAGGCCACGGCCCTGATGTCGCTAGGGTGTGTAATGATCACGACACATAATGTAAAATGCATGAGTCACACCATCAGTCATGTAACAATCTTATGGATACCACTATATCATGTGAGGCACTTCATCTTATAAGGAGTCTCATAAATGTCTCAGCTCAACAGCTTATGCTATGATCAAACATTCCTCATATCAAGCATACATATGATGCGTATGGGCATGAATCATGAAGTTATACTAAGCATGTTATAAAGTAATGAATTATCAACAAGTATGAGCCTATTAATGGGCCCTAAGGAGAATTACAATGCGGACATTTAACCAACATTGTACTTACAATGTGAATATCAAACCATCATTGCTCCCAAGGCATGGTCCGTCATAAACATCATTATATATACCACGATGAAATCACACATTACAATGGATCTATATACATCTCATTGGGCCTCGACCCATGGGCTTCAAATACATCAAATGAGCCGCATCATATGGGCCTTATATAAATCAAGTGGGCCGCATCAATCGGCCTTATGTGCATTGCAATGGGCCATAACCCCTGGGTCTTTGAATACGTTACAATGGGCCCTCATAACATGGGCCTTATATTCATATCAAGGTGGGCCTCAACAGATGGCCACAAATATATTAAGATGTATATAATATACATACATATACATATATATATATATATATATATATATATATATATGTGTGTGTGTGTATGTATGTATGTATATATATATATATTAAGATGTATATAATATACATACATATATATATATGTATGTATATTATATACATCTTAATATATATATATACATACATACATACATACATATATATATATATATATATATATATATATGTATGTATGTATGTATATTATATACATCTTAATATATATATATATACATACATACATATATATATATATATATATATATATATATATATATATATATATATATATATATATATATATATATATATATATATATATATGTCTGTATATATATATATATATATATAATGAATTATATTAAAAGTAAAAGATGAATTGGACCGCACTACAAATAGTAGTGATAATGATTTCCACCATTAAAAATATCCTACAGGGCCCACTGTTAGTGAATGGAACTACCATGGCCCTTAAGAAGTTTAAAAGGTGAATGTCACTGTTCAAACTATTTTTCCGTGGTGGGGGCCCACTTGAACTAGGGATCTGACTCATTCGTTAGCCCCTGCCATAAAATGGGCTTCCAAAATGGTTGGATGGTTTGGATGAAACACATGCATCATGGTGGGTCCCACCATCCAGGTATGGACGGTGTGGATAAAACACATAAATCATGGTGGGTTCCACTGTCCAATACCGTGGACGGTGTGAATAAAATACATACATCATCACGGGTCCCATGTGGGGCCCACCATAGTGTTTATCTGACATCCAATCTGTTGATAAGGCCATGAAACAAATTTCATATGATCCAAAGCTTCTGTCAACCCAAAAGGGTTCCAATGGCAGACATTAAATCCTCACTGTTTCCTACTGTGCGGACCACCTGAGTTGTGGGGGGGCCTACAAAATGGATGGTGTGGATATTCAAAACACATCACGGTGGACCGTGGGTCCCTGCTGTCCTT
The DNA here is from genome assembly GCA_037074715.1 of Magnolia kwangsiensis. Lineage (NCBI taxonomy): Eukaryota > Viridiplantae > Streptophyta > Magnoliopsida > Magnoliales > Magnoliaceae > Magnolia > Magnolia kwangsiensis. Next base: position 21,071,982 of record CM073582.1, read on the forward strand.
TTTTTTTTTTTTTTTTGAAATCGTGTTTTCTCACGGTTTTTCATGTGTGGGGCCGGCATCGGAAGAATCCACCCGACCCACTGGTCCCCATAGCTCAAGACAAGCCAAACAAGCCTGATGTTCAATATATTTTGGGGTATAGAAACGACAGGGGGTATTTCAACGGTAAAAATGTTGTTGGCTATGCCATGGCCCACCAGAAAATCGGATCAACTTCATTTTTTGGCTTAACGCCTCAAATAATCTAAAGAATAGGATGAATGGCATGGATTACATTCATGGGCCTACAAAAGTGGCCCACCCCAAATGCTTTACACCAAGCTAATATTTGTGTTTTCCATTCAACATCCGGCGTCCAGGGATGCTGGATGGTTGTGCATTTTAAGTGGGCTTCCCACATGGGCCACCAAATGATGGGTGGTGTGGATACAACACTTATAAAGTGGGCCCCACCTATAGATGACTTGGATAAGATACATGCCTTATGGTGGGGTCCATCCGGGTGGGCCATACGGCCACATCATCACATACAAAAATTAAAAAAAATGAAAGAGAGAGAGAGAGAGAGAGAGAGAGAGAGAGAGAGAGAGAGAGAGAGAGAGAGAGAGAGAGAGAGACGCGTGTGATGGAGGGACCCCGACACTATGGGCCCTCCTTTGAAATCAATCATACATCAAGTGAGTCCCATAACATGGGGGCCCATCAAATCAAAGATCAACGGTGGAGATTCCTTCTCCACCAAAATGGAAGGTCAAGATGACCTCTTGCCATGCAAAGAAAATAAACATCATGATGGGGTCTATGGAGAATGGCCCATCATGGAATGATCATATGGATCAAGGTAGGTCATCGGCCACACCTAGGGTCTAAAGTGAGATCCATACCATCAATCGGTAGGCTTCACTTGGCCCTTCATAAAAAAAAGAAATCTAGGCCTAATAGAGCATCCACCGTTCGATCTTCTTGGTTCGTTGGAAAGCCGATCTTCTCGTGTCTCACTTTAATGGTGGAAGATGAGAAATGAATGGATAGGATGAAGGTTTTTGGGATGGAAAAGTGGGCCACCTAAATCACTTTTCTCTATTGGAATGTATAGACGTGTACTTCTCTTACTAGCTTGGAATTTATGTTGAGAAATGAGGGAGAGAGAGAGGGTTATAAGGGAGGTGATGGATGTGAGGTGATGTGGTACTTGACATATATGGGTGTGTAAGAGAGAGAGTGAGAGTGAGTTGACTTGGTGGTTGCCTGACTTGGGGAGAAAGAACGTATGAGTGTGTGTACTTGACATGAGGTGATTAATTAATTGATTGATGGGACGTGTTGTAAAGATTCTCTTAGGATTGCAAACTCGTGGTGCTTTCCTCGAATTGAACACCGTCCCACAACTCTTGGCTAGGGTATCAGATCGGTGAAGAGACGCAGCGTTGGAACTACAGCGACAGTGAGTCGTAATGGTACAATTCTCGGATTAAGCCGATTTAGATCTACAGGATACGACTTAGGGTCATGCACAAACATCGATTATACGTCGCAGGTTGCCGGAATTCAACGGAAAGGATCGCGGGAGTTGACGGAATAGTACGGACTAGGATACGGGTCTTACAGTTATGACTTTCAAGATAGCTAGCAGTTTTCACAAACAACTGACTAAAGATCCGACCATTCTTAGTTGCCTATAAAACCTTGTGTCATTTCAAATCCATTGTACCTAGGCTCTAACTAGACCACCCAACTAGTGCCACTATAGCTACACTGCCCACGTCCGTGCTTGTGCCCAAGCGCATGCGTGTGCATGCGTGCGTTCCAGTGCTACGCACTGGAACACGCAACCCGAGTGTCTCAATCTCCAAAGCTCCAAGTAAGAATACTATACACACATCCACATATAAATCCCAAAAATCTTTCTATCATTTCCAATATGGGACAAAAGCACACACCACACTTTTCCTATTTGAAATTCCCAAAAATCGTTTTAGCGACAAAATCCCAAAATTTTGAAAATTTGAATTTATTGTTAAAAAAAAAAAAAAACTCCGTAACCTTACTGTAAGGGCGGCATTGTCTTGGGTGAGGCCGGGGTCTGACACCTAATCCATTCTCAGCTTGTGGGAAACCAATTTGAATTCTAAATTAAAGTTGAATTAATCCTAAATAAAATTAGAATGAGATGTATGTCATAAGATGTGATAACCCAACCTCATTGGCACGGTTTGATGTCTCTCTTATAAAAATGAAAGGCATACCTCATTCAACTAATCTACAATATACAGAGTTCTTAGAGAGAAAATGGGGAGAGTAACTATGCATAACATTTCAAATTTTCACGGCCAGAGTTTATACTCGTGTCTGAGAAAACCGTGTTAATAATGTATAAATTGGATGTTTTAAAAATACATTTTTTTTATTTAAATCACATCCAGATACATTCACGGTAGTAACTATTCCTAGAGTAAAATCAACTATATTTATTATTCCATTAGATTAAAAGAATTTAACAAATTATCAAATGCCCTCTCAATGGGGGCTTATTACATTATCGAGTTTACAGCAGAATATAAAGCTAAATCATAGAACTATCTTCTTATTCTTTCAGTATAATCTTTCATAGGGAGATGGTCCTCTAGGTCTTCAATCTATGCATCACTTACATCATCTGTATGGTTGGAGAGACTCAACGCCCTACTCATAGTGATGGTTATCCTTTAAGATTAGCAGCAATTGAAGATATTCATAAAAATAATATAAGGGTTTTGATACGTCATGTACTCCACAACTATGAGAGGTATCAATATACGTAAACAACCTACATGAGATGCATACCTAACAAAGTATATGTGGTTCATCACACTTAGCGATCGCTATAATGTGGAAAATGATTTAGATTTATCCAGTCACCGCGCATCCTATTCTACGGAGATTCACTAGCGTGTCCCACGTTAACATGGATTTATGCGGTTATCCCAAGACAACACAACACATGACTTAGATGAATTACGTGACACGATTTGTTCATTGAACGCTTATTTGCGACATCCAATCCCAGAAGTGATGTAACACACATTGTAAATTACTTATATCGATTCGTGCACCATTATCCAAAATTTATAGAATTACGTGTCGACCTAGGAACCGCTATTGAACCGCATTATGTCCACGATATTTACTTGATCGTTATATGTGGGATTTTCAATATAGTACTTGCACTAAAGAGGAAATCAATTGAATCATGGGGGCTTTAAAATTTCAAGACATATGGCTAAGCCTTAAAGGTAGATAGTATAAGGCTAACAAAAAAAAAGGAAAGAGGAGAGTAGTAATGGCTAACGCAACAAAGAAGAGAGTGGCAATGGCCAACTCAACAAAGTGATGAGTGACAATAGCCAACCCAATAAAGAGAAGACTAGTATGGGCTAACTCAATAAAATTGATAAAGGCAACGGCGAGGCTTGTATCCATCGCCCCACATAAAAATAATAAAGATCACTTATAATTAATATCATACTATAATCCCAAAGGGTAAGTAATTGTTGGTTGTAAATTAAACAATTATAGGAAAAGAATCATAGTAACATGAGGGCACATAAAAAGGTAAGATCATATCAACTTAAATCAAGTAAGCTTAAAGGAATCCCTCACATAAATTCAGAAAGATCATACATAATTAACATTATACCTTAACTATTATTCCTAAAGGATAAATAATTAATGGTGGTAAATTAAATATTTGAAGGGAGGATTCAAAACATGTGAGGACTCAAGTTAATATAAACTTAAAGGAATCCCTCACCTTAGCCTTAGATCTAAGCCCTAGATAGATATCCATTTAAAAAAGCTTCTACATGAAAAGCTTTCACATGAATTACGACATCGCTTGAGTAAGGGGGAGACACCATACATATGAAGAATGAAAAATGCATCTAGGCTCCTCCTTCTCTTTTTCTTTCTTTCTCTCTCTTTCTCTTTCTCTTTTTTTTCTTTTTCTTTCTCTCTCTTTCTCCTTCTCCTTGGACGTTTGGGCGCGTGAGTGGAGAGTGGACGCACACTTCTTTTATAAAGGATTGGGCATGTGAGAGCGGTGTGTTTTCCATCCCACTTGGATTAGGTTTATCCATTTTTTCATTTTCTGATGACTATCTTTCTTTAAATCTGATTCATCTATTGTGTCAGGTCTTCAAATAGAGTCAGAGTTATGATTTTCTTGGTGATCCGAAATTTAGATTGGCCAATCTTGAAAATTTTCCTAACGAGTGCTAAAATGAATTTAATCTCAATTAACGGTCCACACTTAACGATCAGGGTCTAATTTTGGAGAAAATGTGTAGTCAAAATAGACAAATCGTTGGATAAAGTTTGGTGGTTGATCGATGGTGGAAAAGGCCTAAATCTAAAATTTCACCTTTTATACCAAAAGGAAGGAACTGGCTTTAACCTTCAACGGTGTATGATAATAGATTGGGGCCTAAATTTTGTATAACCTTAAAGTCATATGAGACTAGAGTGTGGTCCAAATTTGAGTTACAACAGACGAAAGGAAGTGGATAAATCAGAAGATCCAATTTTATAGGAAGTTGGTAGGCTTAACAGGATAACTTCGTGCCTACGAAAAAGCCTACCAAAGTGGGGTTTCATATTTCATACTTGGTTATATTATGGGCAATTCAAGTCGTTCATATGAAGAGAAATATCTACTATGACTACCCACGAGGTTTCTTCACTCGATGGACACCAAAATCAACAGTTAAGAGACTAATTTGTCAATTGAGTCACTTTTACAGTGATCTAAGGACTGAAATTTAACATATATGGTTAATTTATGATATATATGCATGGTATAAAATTTACATCAAATGAATCGTGAGAACTATGTGATCTAGAATTCAAGAGTCTAGGTTAATGACATTTTCGTAATTATTGTTGATACGAGAGTTTTGAAAAATCTAATGGTTTTATATACTTGTAGGTAAGTTTCTAAGTAATTATTACAAAAGAACTCATATCTAAATCATTATGAATAAAGAATTATTCACCAAACTAATTAAGAAAATGTACATATATTAATCAACATAATGGATGGTTAAATGACATGTTAAAAATAGAAAAGCTTGATGGTTAGTACTCTGATTATGTATGTGAGTGTATGGTTAGTTTTATAAATGGATGATCATAAGTAAGTTTTTGGAGTGATTAAGAGGTAGAATATGTATACCGTTATATTCAAGTGACTTGTTTATATGTGTAAGTTTCTCAGATTATAGTTTTAATAATGGGTTAAGCATATTCATAGGTGGTGAACAAGATGAACAGATTAGAATCTCAATTTGACATATGTATGAGTGGATTCTGAGATTAAGTAGCTAGTTTACTATGATCAGGTGGTCCAAACTCAGATTAGATGGTTAGATATTTTTACGTAGTGATGAATAATTGACTGAATGATTGATTACGATGGACAAGTGAGAATACTTGGGTATATGATGATCATATTTAAAATCAGCGGTCAGATGGTTTGATCTGTGAATAGAGATTATTCCCAACAATTAGATTCATGTTGAAGAATGAGGTGTAAATGAAGGATAGGGCTTGCTCACGAAGGGCGAAACCCTGAAACTCTGCTAGGAGCCGATCTGTAAAGAGAGGCCATTATCCTAGAAGAACCAGGAGTCACCCACGTTTAAAAACCCTCTCGCGAAGAGGGGGATTCAATAATTTCTTGGGCAACATCCCTTTTGACTACTCTAGGGAAGATCTGCTAGGTATTTCAGCAAATATGGCAAAGTTTTTGATGTCTACATTCCGTCATTCCCAAATTCCATCAAGCGCAGGGGCTACACATTCATCCATTTGTATGAGCAGGATGCCAAGTCAGCCATGGACATCCTAGACGGTCGGAAAATAGACGGAAGAGAAATGTGGATTAGGCCAGCGAAATCTAGGCCTTCCCCTGTATCCTGATTGGCTTAGGGAGTAGTTCCATCACAAGTGTAGCCTACAAGGAACAGTTACTCATATGTAGCTGTTGTCGCTTCGGATGCTCAAGGTTGAGCCAATCAAGCAATTGTGGAGGAATGCATCTCAATCGAAGCTGATCCAAAAGCGGTATATAGAAAACTTGAGGAACTGAAACTGGGGCTAGTAGGCATATCATCAGGGCCTAATATTTCGATCCTCTATCTGATTGATGCTATCAAGGCATCAAAATTTGTTGCATCCTCTATCGACATTGCCAAACTGTCCCAATCTATTTCCTAATTATTCTTAAAACCAAATTAGAATACACTGAGTTCCTCAACGACCCCTCTCTCCATTCCAAGATGGGTCTACAATCAGTCTATTCATGGTCCCCAGATGCGGTTCTAGGTGGGGAAGGGACCTGGATCTGATTGTTCAGCATTCCAGCTCACACCTAGCTGGATATGGTCATCCTAGACCTGGGCAACTACTTCGGTAAAGTGCTACAAATAGACTCTAATAGCAAACTCGGCATATTTCAAGTTTTTGCTCGTATCAAGGTCACCCTTTGCATAGGGGTTGATCTGAAGCGTGTCCTAAAGCTCCAGGTAGTTGGTAGATCATATCCTATATACGTGGAAACGGAACCTTTCTCCTTAATTAACCAATCATCTCTAGCTCGGAACACCTCATAAAATACCCCATCCAGAATCGTCCAATACCAAAGAATGGGTCGAAAGATCTTTTCCCAAGATTCCCAACCCCAATCCCAAGCTCTTAGAATATGTTTGTGAAATGGTCCCAGAGAACCCAGAGATTACAGGCACTACAAGAAACAACACTTTTACAGATGAAAATTTTGTCGATGAAAAACATTTCGTCAGTAAGAGTACGTTTTTACTGACGAAATTTTTTTTCGTTGGTAAAACTGCACTTTTACCGATGATTTTTTTTTTGTCGGTAATAATATTTTTACCGACGAAAATTTTCATCGGCAAAAGTATTTTAATTTTTAAAATAGAAAATTTTCGCGCTATTTTGAAAATTTCGCAGTAAGACTTTTACCGACAAAAATTTTCGTTGGTAAAAAGCACAAAACCACTTTTACCAACAAAAATTTTCGTCGGTAAAAGTGTTTGGTTTTCACTTAGAAATTTTCGCCCTGAGTTTTACCAATGAACTAAAACTGTTAGGAATAATGGTTTTACCGAAAAAAATTTTCGTCGATAAAAGTGTTATGTTTTTCAGTTAAAAAATTTTCACCCTGAGTTTTACCGACAAACTAAAACCGTCAGGAATAATGGTTTTATCGACAAAAATTTTTGTCGGTAAAAGTGTTATGTTTTCATTGAGAAAATTTTGGTGCTATTTTGAAAACTTTCTCGGTAAGAGTTTTACTGATGAAAATTTTCGTCGGTAAAAACATTTTTCCTCTAATTTTTGCTTTTTAGCGACAAAAAAAAGTGTTATATTTTTATTATAGGCCTCTTTTTTCAATGGTTCATATATTTTTCACCACTGATTTGACGGTGAAATTTTTGCTACCAGAGGTGAGAATTTTTATTGTTGTTTTCCATCAGGAAAGGGATTGGCTAGTGACCACGCCACTACCCATGATTTATTATTACATCCATTCCATCCATCTATTTTTCCATATGATTAACGGTATTTGTCCAAAAGATGAGGTAGATATCAATCTCAAGTGGACCACATACAGAGGTGATTCAACGCTTATCATTAAAAACTTACTGGGACCACAAAAGTTTTAATCAAGCTGATATTTGTGTGTTTTTTTTTGGTAATTTTCCTTCATCCAGGTATGATTGAAGGATGTCAAATAAACATTACAGGGGGCCCTGAGAGGGTTTTAATGGTGGAGATTCAATCACTAAGGTTTTCCCATGGTGTGGTCCACCTGATATTTAGATCTGCCTCATTTTTAGGAACAACTCCTAAAGTGATCTGTAAAAATAAATGGATGGCGTCGATATCAAATAAACATTAAGTGGGCCCTATGAGGGTTTTAATGGTGAAGATTCAATCACTACAATTTTCCCGTCGTGTGGTCCACCCGAGATTTAGATCTGGCTCATTTTTTAGATTAATACTATGATGACCCTACTAATCTTCCGATCTCGGATCAGAAATGATCGAAAATGGAATACTACGTAACCTCACAATTTCAACGATAGGGAGCTATATCAGAAAATCTCTAAGTTATTCGAACTTGGGGATCTAACCTTTCTAAATTCTCAACAATCATAGAGTGTAGGGTAGCTATCAGCCGATATGTGATGTTATCTTCAGGTATTCCCAAGTTATGCTCTGATACCAACTTCTGTCACGCTCCAAACCCAGAAATCGGATTCATAAGAATACCGATCGCCGAATCAGGTGTCGACAGCCTCCGTAGTACCCCATTTTCGGCTCTTAGCGTTCGTACGCCAGATTTCCGATCCTGGGATTCTACAAGGAGGATTTTTATTTTTTTTCAATGTACATTTAACTCGTAATAAGCGTAACCACAAGATTACCGAATTCGCTAAGGTAACATTAACATCACATATCCACTAATATAATCATTTGAGTACAATGCTGAAAGGGAAATGCATAAATCGAAAATCAAGCTCCAGGGGACTGCTGCACGCTCTAAGTTCAATACTGCTGCAACCTAACATCACCTGCACGCATCTATCGTGCATAAGCTTATAGAAAGCTTAGAGGGTGGTGTAAGTGTGTTCACAAAGTAAGTGTCAAGTATTTAATACAATGCCATCATTATACAAACTGGTAATACATAAATCGTACATTATCGAAGTAAGTAGAGATACTGACAAGATCATGAATTATCAGAGTAAAAAGAAATACTGACAAGATCATAAATCATATGACGACAAATTAAGCGGAAGTATGAACAAGTCCATAAGTCAATCGACATCAAAATATACAATATGGAACAGCTATTCAATAAGGAGTCATAAAGAGCCAAGTATCAGATGCCTGAGGAGACAATGCAATATACGAAGCGAATGAAATGACCATGTTAGAGTGTGAAGTCGGGATGATAGACGTAGTATCACAGGCTACGGGGTCCACCACAAGGGGCTTCTATCCAAACTAGTCCCATACCTAAATTTGGATAGTCAGACTCAACGTGGTGAACTCCTGATCTCAGGTTAGTCACGCGCCTAACTGAAATCCTTGGCATAACGAAGGTACACAACAATTAGTTACGCACCACTAGCCCGAGTGGATGGTGAATGAATGAATGAGCATGCAACTCCTACTCAATAAGTCCACATATCAATACGGTTCCTCTCTGAGAAATTATCGGGGTCTATTACACTGTAAACAAGATTTCCGCCCCATCACGCGCAACAAGGTGAGTGAAAGAGACCTCACTATCCGCCTGCGAATATCGGGACCGGTTCGTCGATAGCGGACCCATTCCTCGAGGTGATCAGACTCAGCCTAGCATTTTTTCCTCCTCTCGAGAAGGTAAGGCCGCACCCCCTTCCAACCGACCACGACACAATGGGAGACGTGGCCTAACGGTATACGGCCTTCATGGGCTCATACATCCACTCGGTCTAGACGTTGGAGTAACCTCTCGAACCAAGAGGGTTTAGGAACTTTCACCCAAGGATATCTATAGCACCCCATGTAGAACAGATTTCTAGTGTCCCATCTGGCCATCCACGAAATACCTGTGGAGGCTACGACCCTGATGTCGCTAGGGCGTACAGTAATTACAACACATAATGCAAGATACATGAGTCATACAATCCAGTCATGCATCAATCCTGCACATATCATGCGCTCATGTGAGATAACCTCCGCCTATTAGGGAGTCTCATAACAACCTGTTTAATGACATATGCAATGGTCAATCACATCTCATAAAACAAATATGCAGATGATGCGTATGGACATGTATTATGATGTTATGCTGTCACATACTCATAATCGGTATCAATAATTGACATCGACAATCAACCTCGACAATGTGGACATTTAACCAACATTGCCCTCAAGGAAAGACGCTCATAGAGCCTAACATATAGTGGACCCATGTCCTCACACAAGGGCCGAATATACAACACCATGGGTCTCACTCAAGCGTTTAATATACGTGACGATGGGCCTCTCACATGGGCTTAACATATCACATTCGGAATCCATAATCGGCCATGATGATTGGCCTCGATCGATAATCGACTAATCGACCAAGACAAATCAGAATCGCTAATCGACCTCGATTGATAATCGACAAATGGCCATGACAAATCAGAATCGATAATCAGCCCTGATCGATAATCGGCAATCTGCCACGATAAATCAGAATCAGTAATCGGCCTCGATCGATAATCAGAGTCGACAATTTAGTCATGACAATCGGGATCAATCGATAATCAGAATCGACAAATTGATCATGACAATCGAAATCGGCAATCGGCCACGACAATTAGATCGATCAATAATCAGAGTCGACAAATCGGTCACGGCAATCAGGATCGATCAATAATCAGAATCGGCAAATCGGTCACGACAATCAGATCGATTGATAATCAGAATCGACAAATCGGTCACGACAATCGGAATCGGCAATCGGCCACGACAATCAGATCGATCGATAATCAGAATCGACAAATCGGTCACGACAATTGGGATCAATCGATATTTAGAATCGGTAAAATCGGTCATGATAATCGGCCAAACAAGGCCTAAGGGAAGGTCATAATATGGACATTAAACCATCATTGCCCAACAATGTGGACATTTAACCATCATTGCTCTCAAGGAGTGGTCCTTATAGGGTCAAACATAAAGTGGGCCCAACTATCCAACAAGTGGCCTCAAATAGTCATCACAGGTGGGCCTTACACATGCAGCACGTGGGCCTACACATCACGGCGGGTCGATACATTGGGCCGCACCATTGGCCTAATATACACATCACGGTGGGTCACATTATTGGGTCGCACCAATGGGCCTCTTATCCAACAAGTGAGCCGCATCAATGAGCTGCACTAATGGGTCTTATACACATCAAGTTGGGCCTCAATAACTAGGCTGGAAACATATCACAATGGACCACGACATACGGGCCGGGAATACGTCACAATGGGCCTCGACCCATGGGCCGAAAATACATCTCAGTGGGCCTTACCAAATAGGCCAAAAACACATCCTAATGGGCCTCAACCGTGGGCCTCTAACATATCATAACGGGCCTTACATCAATGGGCCGCACTAATGGGGCTCATATACATCAAGTGGGTTGCATCAATGGGCCTAATACCATGGGCTTCAAACACACAACAAGCAGACCTTATGGGTGGTTCAAAAATACATCGAGGCGGGCCTCACCGATGGGTCACAAGTACGACAAGGTGGGCCTCATATACGCCAAGTGGGCCACATTGACGAGCCGCACCAATGGGCCCATATACATCAAGTGGGCCGCACTAATGGGTCGTATATCCATCACAGGTGGGCCCTCACAGCAAATGGGCCCCACCAGATGGTCGGCGTGGATATAGAATGCATACATCAAAGGTGGGTCACACGTCCCATAGACGGAGTGGATAAAACATACATCATGGTGGTCCCTCGTCCTTAGACGGCGTGGATGAAATCATATATCAAGGTGGATCACACGTCCATCAAAATGGACAGACAGTGCAAATACAACACATCATTAAGGTAAACCCATCATCCTGGACAGATGGACGAAGCTGATAAAGTACATAAATCATGGTGGGCCACAATGGACGGCCTGGTTGATCAGTTGAATGGCTTGGAGAACACATATACATCAGGGTGAATAAAATACATACACTGGTGGGTCCCACCATCCTGTCCATATGGACGGTGTGGATATACAACGAGGTGGGTCCCACACATATACAACGAATATATATGTATATACATATAAAAAATGTATCTTTTAATATTATATTAATATAAGTTCAAACGTCCAGCCCCTCTATTCAATGGACGGCTGGGAGTAAAAACAAATGGACAGCGTTGATACAACGCATGCATCACGTGCACGTGGGTCCCATGGCTGCTGATGCAGCGAGATAAAACACATGTATTACGGTGGGTCTCATGTAGGCCCACCATATAATAGCACATATATTATTATATTAATATAGATATATATATACACACATGTATACAAAATATAATATAATATTATATTAGAGAAAGAGAGTCCAACGTCCAACATCCAGACCCTCTGGACGCTCAGGACTGATGGTGTGGATTAACATCACCAAGGAGGGGTCCATCTGAGGTGTGGATGGCGTGGGTTCATACGATATTGAGGTGGGTCCCATGTACTACACTCCACACGGACGGTGTGGATGTAAATCACATGCATCATTGTAGCCCATGTAACTCACTGACGTCAGTCAGCAGTGGGCCACCATCTAGATGGATGACATCAGATAAAACACTTACGTCAGTGGTGGGCCCAGTACGAATGAACGGCTGGACGTAACATTTACATTATGGTGGGTTTCCACCGTCCAGGAGTGGACGGTGTGAATAAAACACATAATTCATGGTGGGTTTCACGTGGGGCCCACCGCAATGTCTATTTGCAATCCAACCTATTAATAGGATCACACGAGCCTAGATGAAAAGGAGAAACAAATTTCATATAAATCCAAAACTTCTGTAATACCCAAACAGGGTTACAATGGCTGACGTTCAATCCCACTGTTTCCTATGATGTGGGCCACCTGAGTATCATATAAGGTTGATTTTTTTGAAGGTGACCCGTTTTTAAATGGGACCCATGGGACTGATGTTCAACACACATCATGGTGGGGCCCACCTCCTTCCAGCGTCAGCAGAGACGCTGCTTGCTGTAGCGTCAGACGCTGGCGACAACAGCGTCAGTGCTGTTTTTTTTTTTTGTTCTTCATGCATGGGGCCCACAACAGGACGATCCAGTCCATCTGTTGTGTGTGTCCCACGTGGTGAAGGGTTCAGTCCAAGTTTCGGTTGCAAAAAAATTTCAAGTGGGCCCCAACAAGTACTTTTATATATTTTAGCATATCTTCACATGATTTTTGATTGTGTGGCCTTCCAGAGAACTGGATTGGCTTCATTTTTTAGATCAACGCCTAAAATGTGCTGAGGAATGGAATGGACGGCTTGGATTAGGAACATATATCAAGGTGGGGCGTATAAGAGTGGTCCACCTAAAGTTTACAAAAAATTAAACTAAATCTCTTCTTCTTCTTTTTTTTTTTGGACGGTACACCACCTGTCGGTTCACACTTCATAGAAGTCCAGCGTCCAGGGGACGCTGGACGGTTTTGGATACAACACATTAAGGTGGGTCCCACGGGTGGGGACCACGTCTGGTGGGTCCCACGTGGATGTGACCCACTTGATTTGGATCAGCTTGATATCTGTGTTTTCCCATCTCCCTATGGTAGGGCCCAAATGGTTTGGATAGTTGGATAAGACATACATCAAGTGGGGTACATCCGGGTGGGCCACACCGCCACATTGTCACACACAACAAAAGTGAAAGAGAGAGAGAAAGACGAAGAGAAAGAGAAGAATAAAGGCACCCACCTTTAAATCTCTTCTTCATTCTTCCGCCAATGCATGCTAGAGCTAAAATGGATGGACTTCAACGGTTGAGATCGGACTTGGATGGTGGAGTTGGAAGGTAGGGAGGTGGGTCACACTAGCTCCTCCTCTTGGAAGCTATGGACGTGGGTTGCTTGGAGAGAGATAGAGTTTTGAAAAATGAGGGAGAGAAGAGAGAGAGAGAGGTGATGGGAGAGAAGTAATTCTGAGTGATGTGAGTAGGTACTTTGTGTAAGGAGTTTGACTTTGGGGATGGGGTTGTACTTGGGGATGGGTGATGATGGAGTGTGATGTGTACCTTGATTGATGGGATTGATGGATGGGACATTGGGTAGAGATTCTCTTGGGTTAGCAGCGCGCGTCGTTTTCCTCAAACTGAACGCGGGCCTACATCTCCTGGCCCGGGTAGCGGATCAGTGCGCGAGTCATGGCGTTGGAACCGCGGTGACGACACGGTCACTAGGATATAAGTCTCGGGTTGAGCTGACTCAAATTGACAGGACTCGGCTTAAGATCGCGCGTAAACATCAGATAAAGGTAAAAGATTGTCAAAATTCGACCGAGAAGATCGCGGAAGCCTACGAAACGGTACGGCCTAGGATACGGGGCTTACAGATAGCCTTCTTCTGTCCTATTGGGGGCCACTTCTTTCTCTCTTTTATTTTCTGGTATTGACCCTTTTTTCTGTATTGCCTCGTGTATTTGGTTGCGTTTCTTTTATTCAATTTAGGTTTAGGTTTTAGGTTTAGGTTTAGGGATTTGAGAATAGGTTTAGGTTATAGGTTTAGGTTTGGGTTTAGGTTTAGGAATTCAGGTTCGGGTTCGGGTTCCGGTTATATGTTTGGGTTAAGGTGTTGGTTTAAGTTAAGTGAATTAAGTTTAGGTTATAGGTTTAGGTTTAGGTTATAGGTTATAGGTTTAGGGATTTGAGAATTCATTTAGATTTTTGGTTTAAGTTTAGGTTTTACGTTTAGGTTAAGGTTACAGGTTTAAGTTATAAGTGTAGGTTATAGGTTATAGGTTTAGGTTTGGTTATACGTTAAAGTTTAGGTTATTGAGAATAGGTTAAGGTTTAGGTTTAGGTTTAGGTTATAGGTTATAGGTTTAGGTTTAGGTTATAGGTTATAGGTTAGGTTTAGATTTAGGTTATAGGTTACAGGTTATAGCTTTAGGGAATTGAAAATAGGTTAAGGTTTAGGTTTAAAAAATCAGGTTCAGGATCGAGTTTAGGTTTGGGTTTTCGAGTTTAGGTTTGGGTTTTCAAGTTTAGGTTTAGGTTTAGGCTAAGGAGTTGAGATTAGGATTAGGTGTAGGTTTAGGTTTAGGGATTTGAGAATACATTTAGGTTTTAGGGTTAGGTTTAGGTTATAAGTTAACTGTAAGTCCCGTATCATAGATCGTACCGTTCCATAGACTTTCGCGGTCTTGCCGGTCGAACTCCGGCAACCTTCGACCCTTAACTAATATTTGCGCACGACTCTGATTCGTATGCTGTCAACCCGTATCGACTCAACCCAAGACCTTTATCATAGAGACCGCACCGTCGCTGCGGTTTCGATGCCGCAACTCGCGAACCGAGGCGATATCCTGGTCAGGAGATGTGAGCCGACGTTCGGTGATAGGAAAACGTCGCGTGTTGCGAAACACAAGAGAATCTCTATGACTTGTCAAATCAATCCCATCAATCAATCAATCTCATCACATCACATGTCAAGTATATGTCAAGTACACATCACCTTTCACCCATTCCCAAGTAACCACAAAAGTCAAGAATCTCTTACAAAGCCCAAACATTTCTTACACCAAAAACCCTCAAAGTCAAAAAGTTCTTACACCTCCCATGCCTTTCTTACACAAATGGCCACAAAAGTCAAGAAATTCTTAGACACCCATCACTCACCACATCCATCACCCATCACTCTCTCTCTCTCTCTCTCTCTCTCTCTCTCTCTCTCCCTTTACAACTCTCTCTCTCATTTTCAAACTCAAATCGAAGCAAGAAAAATCCATACATATGAGCTTCTCCCAAAGCTCTCCAAGAGAATTTTTGTGTGGCCCACTTTCCTACCCCATCATCTCCCATCTCAACCCTCCATTCCTCATCTCCTCCATTGAAATCAAAACTAAGAAGCTAAGGAACACAAGGGAGCAAGAAGATTGAACGGTGGGTGCTTGATAGTGGTCATTTTTCATGTTTTTAAGGTGGGCCAAGTGAGGCCAACCGATCAATGGTTTGGATCTCACTTGGGACCCTAAGATGTGGCCGATGGACCACTTGATCATCATGATCATTCCATGATGGGGCCATTCTCCATGGACCCCATCATGATGTTTATTTCATTACATTAAAAGGTCATCTAGACCGTCCATATTGGTGGCAAAAGGGTCTCCACCTTTGATTTTGATTTTGGTGGTCCCATGTGATAGGGGATTCATTTGATGTATGATTTATTTTATAAGGGAGGGCTCATAGTGGCGGAGCCCTCCATCATAAGCGTGTCCCACTCTCTCTCTCTCTCTCTCTCTCTCTCTCTCTCTCTCTCTCTCTCTCTCTCTCTCTCTCTCTTCTTTTCTTTTTCTTTCTTTTGTGATGATGTAGCCTAATGGCCCACTTGGATGGACCCCACTTAATGTACATATTTCCCCATGCCCTCCAACCTTTTTGGGTGGCCCACATCTATACGTGGGGCCCACCTCAACGTACGTATTATGGTCTAGGGACGCTGGATGGAAATCAAAAAAAAGAAAAGAAAAGAGAGCCTTTTTGGGGTGGGCCACTTGTATAGGCCCCATCTTGATGTATGAGTACAATCCAGGCTGTCCATCCTCTTTCCCATATCATTTTAGGCGTTGAGCCAAAGAATGAAGCTAATCCGCTCATTGGGCGGGCCATACTTTTCAAAACAGTAATTCTCACCATTTATAAATTATTTTTAATTTTTCTACAGGCCAAAAGTATTCAACATTGGACTCTTTTGGCTTGTCTTGAGCCAGGAAAACCAATGGACGGGGTGGATCTACTTTATGCGGGCCCCAGATGCGAAAAACCCCTGAAAAATGGGTTTTCATTATTTTTTTTAATATGGCAAAGAGGCAGTGCCTCTGCCTCTCTGACGCTGCAGCAGCAGCGAGCGGGCGGATAGCATCCCACGGCTGCTGCCGTGGGCCCCACCATGATGTATATGTAATATCCACGTCGTTCATATGGCGGACCCCTCTCTAAAGCAAGCCCCCTCCAAAAATGAGGCCGATCTGACGCTCGAGTGGCCCACACTGCAGGAAACAGTGGGATTGAACCTCTGCCATTGAAGTCCCTATTATGGGCCATAGAAGTTTTAAATCAATATGAAATTTATTTTTCCCATTCATCTAGGTCAGTGTGACCTTATTAAACGGTCTGGATGGCTTATAAATGTTATGGTGGGCCCCACATGGGACCCACAGTGATTTATGTGTTTTATATCCACTGTCCAGGCGGACAGTGGAAGCCCACCATGATATTTGCGTTTCATTCTCACCGTCCAGCGGACGGTGAAGCTGGGGCCCACAGTGATGCATGTGCATTATTCACACTGTCCAACCACAATGGACCCCATCATGGTGCGTGTGCAGCATCCAAACCGTCATCCACTTGTGGTATTTGTATTCTAAGGCCCATGGGATTGGGCCCATTTTAATTTAATTGTGGTGTCCATTGAGGCCCACCTTGGCATTTATAAAGCCCATGAGATGGGGCTCATATTGTGGTATTTGTGACCATTGGAGTGGCCCATCTGATATGATTATAAGGCCTATGGGTTTAGGCCCATTTGATTTATATAAGGACTATAGGATTAGGCCCATTTGATATGTATAAAGCCCATGGGATTAGGCTCATTTAAGACACATAAGGCCTATATGATTAGGCACATTATGATGTACTCTGAGGCCCATGGGTTATGACCCATTGTAATGTACCTAAGGCCCATTGGTGAAGCCCAGTAATGCTGCCCATTTGATGAATGTAAGGCCCACTAATTTAGCCCATTTGATGTAATGAAGGCCCAATAGGATGTACCTAAGGTCCATTGCAATGTGTGAACCCAACATGGTTTGTGTAATGATGTTTACTACGGGCTATAGCTTGGGAGCAATGGTGGTTTGACATCCACATTGCAAGTATAGTGTTGGTTAAATGTCCGCATTATGACTCTCCCTATGGCCATTGTTAGGCCGTAATTATTGTGTGTAGGCCGTCTAGGCCCATCTGCGTTGTAAGGATAATTCATTACTTTGTAACATGCTTAGTATAATTCCATTATTCATGCCCATACACATCATATGTATGCTTGATATGAGGAATATTTGATCATCGCATAAGCCGTTGGGCTGAGACATTTTTGGGACTCCTTATGAGACGGAGTGTCCCACATGAGCGCATGGTGCGCACGAGATTGTTGCATGATTATATAGTGAGACTCATGCATCTCGCATTTACGTGACATGTAACATCAGGACCATAGCCTCCACAGGTACATCGTGGTTGACAGGATTGGATACCGAAAATCTTATTCTATATGAGGTGCTATAGTTATCCCTGGGTGAAAGTCCCTAAACCCTTATGGTACCAAAAGGTTACTCCAACGTATAGACTGAGTGGGTAGATGAGCGTCGAGTGTCAATTACCAGATGGCTGCACTCTCCACTATATCGTAGTCGGTTGGAAGGGGGTGCGGCCTTACCCGCCCGAGTGTAGGAGAGAAAGCTGGGCTGAGTTTGACCAGCTCGAGGAATGGGTCCGCTATCGATGAGCCGAGCCCAATATTGGCAGACGGATAGTGAGGTCTCTTCCACTTACCTCATTGCGCGCGATGGGCGACGATCTAGTTTAGAGTGTACTAGACCCCGGTGATATTCCAGAGTTGAGTTGTATTGATATATGGACTTTGATTCGCATGCTTGAGTTGCACATAGCATCGCATGGCCTTGGTATGGCTGACAGCATTCATGTCTTGCATCGCATGGCCTTGGTACTGCCCATAGTTTTCATGGATTCATCAGCATACTCCGCATTACTCTAATATTTCATTACTACCTTGCGCACACACTTTCATCACGCTCTAAGCTTTTTATAAGCTTATGAACGACCGTTGCATACAGGTGACGTTGGGGCGCAACAGCGCTGAGGCGAAGCGTATATCAGATCAACTTGGAGTTTTTATTCATCATCATTGTATTTCACTTTATGCTCATTATACTTGTAAAGTTTTTGATCATAGTAGAAATGTAATGGAGTTTTTGGTTATTGTTTGTGGGTTATGCCTTTGGTTATGCTTATCACGAATCAAACTGATGTTGAAAATCCTTCTCGTAGCATCCCAGGATGGGAAACTGGCGAATGGGAGCTGAGAGCCGGGAATGTGATTCTACGGAGGATCTTGGTGCCAGATTCGGCAATCAAAAATTTTGTGAGCCCGATTTTTGAGTTTGGGGCGTGACAGAAGTTGGTATAAGAGCATAACTTGGGAATAACTGAGAACAACATTACATGTCTACTATAAGTGTAGAATGACTGAGCCCCGACGTTTGGATAGCTTAGCGACCTTCCGTTACGGACCCTTAACGTGCGTGCCTTCGAGAGTTTTAAAGTTGATCGGCATCTTCGCTCTTTCCTGTAGGACATGGCGCGTGGGAGAGTGACCCGATCGACTCCCGCACCACCACCTGAGGATCCCGTTCCACCACCTGCGGCTCCCGCACTACCACTTACGATCCCCGTTCCACCACTAGAGATTCCTACTGCCCATCCTGAGTATGCTGCTCCTCCACCAGAGACCGGTGGGGACTCGACCATATCCGTGAGTGCCTCTCAGTTGCAGCAGATGTTACAGGCCATGACAGCTGCACTTCAGGTACAGGGTAGACAACCAGTTGTTTCACCGACACAGGCAGAGCAGGATCGTGTGAGTGCCCTCCTTCGAGAGTTTCAAAGGCTCAATCCCCAGCATTTTCAGGGTGAGTCAGACTCGACTATAGTTGAGAGATGGCGTGCCGATGTGGAGAAGATATTTGAGATGATGGGATGTACGACTGAGCGGCGAGTTCGACTAGCCGTATTTCTTCTCCATGGTGAGGCTGAGCACTGGTGGGCATCAGTTTCCCGAGCAGCGGGCACCAATTTTGTATGGACATGGGAGGATTTTGTGGATCGGTTTGACCGACAGTACTTCCCTGATCACATCCAACGACAGTGAGCGTTCGAGTTCGAGGCCCTGGTGTAGGGTGATATGACAGTGGCTCAGTGTGCAGCTCGCTTCGTAGCACTGTCCAGATTTGTACTATATCTGGTTGAAGACGAGGAGCGGAGAGCCTGCCGCTTCGAGGACGGCGCACCATATCTGGTTGATGACGAGGAGCGGAGAGCCCGCCGCTTCAAGGATGGCTTACATTACTGTCTTCACAGCCGTGTTATTGGGCATGAGCTCCCGACTTTTGAGAAGGTGGTACGGAAGGCCCATATTTTTGAGGCTGAGTGGGCCGGTTCTTAGTCTGATCGCGGTCAGAGAAGAAACCGGAAGAGGCAAGCTCCTTCCAGTGACTTTCATCAGCGTCGACCATAGCAGCAGAGGCGCACAGGTCACCCAACCTTCCGAGCACCAGCAGCACCTCCAGCACCACCTCCGAGGCAGTTCACCGGCACTTGTTTTAGGTGCAGTGTGACAGGACACCATTCGTGGGAGTGTCCCAGCCCCCAGCAGCAGTAAAGAGGTCCGCAGCAGCATAGAGGTCCACAACAGCCTCCACCACAGCCGCAGCAGAGACCCCCACAGCATTAGCGACAGCAGTCCCCACCACCGAGGCCACCTCAGCAGCAGCATCAGCATCAACATCAGAGGCTGCAGTAGAAGAGGCAGCAGTGTTGGGCCGATTTTACTCGTCTTGCCCCGTTCTAGTTGGGGATACCTTTTTGCCTGCCGATCTGTTTTGAATGGGCCTAGCTATATGCCCTAGAAGGGGGGGAGGGGTGAATAGGGCAATGCCAAATAAAACTAATAACAGTGTAATAATAAAAGAAATAAAGCACAATGCTAAATTTAAAGTAATCTCAATATCCTAAAATAAAGAGAATGATACTTTATCAGTTCTAAGGACAACCTTACACCAAAAATCAAATGTTTAAGGTAAGACAACCTTATTTTTAAAATCTTTAACAACTTAGGACTGGTCCTGAAAAACTCAAGACTGGTCGTAGCAGAGCTAGGACTAGTCTTGAAGTCCCTAGGACTGGGTCTTAGAACAGCCCAAACAAGCATATTAAAATATATGAATTATGTATCCAGAATGACCTATAGTAAAGCTCATCCTAAGGTCAATCTAAGATCAAACAAACCTTAAAAGTGAGATGGACATTGAAAGTCTGTACACTCAGATGACCCTTAAGAGAAGCTTGAGAATATACAAATCTTGTAGTAGGCCTTCTTGAGCTTGATCTTGACTTGAACAAAGTCTTCTTGAGCTTGATTGTATCTTGAACATGCATACTTGAAGACTTCTATTCTTGAATTCTTCATCCATGACTTGAAACTTTCTTCATTTAAGATCTTGTCTTGAAGTCCGATGTCTTGAAGCAATGAATAGTCTCAAACATGAAACAAGATATACAAGACATAGATATAAGTTTTAGCATGACAAAATTTGACAACCAAAGGGATATGAAATCATAGCACTTACATGTTTGCATTGCCGATTTTCGAGTTCGATGTCATCCTGGGCATGGATTGGCTTGCTGAGTACTATGCCATATTAGATTACACCGCGAAGACAGTCACGTTTTGTATACCTGGCGTGCCGCAGTTCCAGTTCGTTGCAGAGCCCAGAGGAGAGCCTTTATCTTACTTGATGTCCTGCACCGTTGAGGAGCCTGTTGCCGCTTGTATCGACCAGTTACCCGTGGTTTACGATTTTTCTGATGTGTTTCAGGAGATTCTGGGATTACTGCCTCGTCGACTCACCGAGTTTCAGATTGATCTCATGCCTGGTACTGTGCCTAATTCGAAGGCCCCTTATCACATGGCACCGTTGGAGTTGCGGGAACTATAGTAGTTGGATGAGTTGCCCGAGTTGGGTTTTATCCATCCGAGCAGTTCACCGTGAAGAGCGCCGGTACTCTTCGTGAAGAAGAAGGATGGATCGTTGAGGCTCTTCGTAGACTACCGCGAGCTCAACAAAGTCACGATCAAGAACAAGTACCCGCTCCCGAGGATTGATGATTTGTTTGATCAGCTGCAGGGTGCACAGTTCTTTTTGAAGATTGACCTGCGTTCCGTTATCATCAGATTCAGGTCCGAGATGAGGACATTCCAAAGCCGGCATTCAGGACGCGTTACGGTCATTTTGAGTTTCAGGTCATGTCCTTCGGACTGACCAATGCACCTGCGGTCTTCATACAGCTGATGAACGAGGTCTTCCGCTCAAATCTCGATCAGTTTATTGTAGTCTTTATTGATGACATTCTGATCTATTCGAGGACCCGTAAGGAGCACGAGTAGCATTTGGAGATCACTTTTCAGACCCTCCGTGCACACCAGCTATATGCGAAGCTGGAGAAGTGCGAGTTTTGGCAGGAGGAGGTGAAGTTCCTCGATCATGTGGTGACGAGGGAGGGTGTCGCAGTGGACTCCTTGAAGGTCAAGGCAGTGCGTCAGTGGGGCCAGCCCACGACTGCGATAGAGATCCATAGTTTCCTTGGTTTGGCGGGCTATTACCTGCGTTTCATTAAGGGCTTCTCTCGTATTGCAGCCCCGCTGACCAGGTTGACTCGGAAGGGTGCAGATTTTGTTTGGAGTGATAGCTGCGAGCGAGCATTTACGGAGTTGAAGGATCGTCTGACGTCCGCTCCTGTCCTCACTCTTCCCTTCACTGATGCCTCGCATGATCTAAAGCTGGCTGCAGTTATCTTCGCACTGAAGGTGTGGAGGCACTATCTTTATGGGATTAGGTTCGATCTCTTCTCTGATCACAAGAGCTTAAAGTACCTCTTCTCGCAGTCTAAGTTGAATATGAGGCAGAGGTGCTGGATGGAACTTCTGAAGGACTATGATTTTGATCTACAGTACCACCCGGGCAAGGCAAACGTGGTGGCAGATGCCCTCAGCCGTCAGCCACAGGGCCTAGTGGTGCATATGATGATTCGGGAGTGGAGGATGCTTGAGGATGTAACAGAGTATGATTTCGAGTTCGGTCTGCAGTCTTCTATCGTGCAGTTATCGAGCCTGTCGATTCAACCCTCTCTTGTTGCAAGGGTGATCGAGGCTCAGCAGGTTGATGAGTCGTTATAGAGTTATATGGTTGAGGCGGCATTTGAGAGTCAGGTAGATTGGCAGATTGGTGCAGACGGTGGACTTCGCTTCAGAGGCCGATTATGTGTCTCGGATATTCCAGAGTTACGCAAAGATCTTATGAACGAGGTACATCGATTACGATTTTCTATCCACCCGGGCTTGACGAAGATGTATCATGACATGAGGAGACAGTATTTTTGGGCAGGGATGAAGCGCCAGATTGCCAGTTTTGTAGCCGAGTGTGACACGTGCCAGCGTGTCAAGGCCGATCATCAGAGACCCCCTGGTCTATTGCTGCCATTGAGTGTCCCGATGTGAAAGTGGGAGTACGTGTCGACTGATTTTATTATGGGTTTACCGAGGACTCAGCGTGGTCATGATGCCATTTGGGTTGTTGTGGATCATCTGACGAAGTCGGCACATTTCCTGGCGATGTGTGCAACTTGGTCTATGGACCGTCTTGCGAGATTATTCATCGAGGAGATCGTGAGACTGCATGGCGTTCTAGTCTCGATCGTTTCTGACCGAGACTCGAAGTTTTGGAGGAGCTTCTAGCGAGCGATGGGGACTAATTTGTAGCTCAGCACCACGTACCATCCGCAAACCGATGGCCAGACCAAGAGGGTCAACCAGATCCTTGAGGATATGCTTCGGGCTTGCGCGATTGATTTCGAGGGTAGCTGGGATGAGCATCTGCGATTGGCTAAGTTCGCGTACAATAATAGCTATCAGGAGACCATCGGTATGGCTCCTTTTGAGGCACTATATGGCAGACCATGCAGATCACGAGTTGTTGGACCGAGGTTGGAGAGCGCTATCTCCTAGGTCCCGAGCTTGTGCAGGAGACATTAGAAGCTATTGATATCATCAGGCAAAGGATGCGCACAACTCAGAGCCGACAGAAGAGTTTTGCTGATCGTCGGCGTCGTCCCTTGGAGTTTGATGTAGGGGATCATGTGTATCTCAAGGTCTCGCCCATGAAGGGCGTAGTTCGATTTGGAGTGAAGGGTAAGCTTGCCCAGAGATTCATAGGACCTTTTGAGATCACTGGGCGCATTGGTGTCGTGACCTATCGGCTTGCCTTGCCACCTCAGTTGTCTGGTGTCCACAACATTTTTCACGTCTCCATGTTGAGGAAGTGTGGGTCAGACATAGTTCCCATTATTGATTGGCAGCTGCTAGAGGTTCGTGAGGACGCTTCTAACATTGAGCAGTTAGTCCGTATCCTTTATCGGAAGGAGCAGGTCCTCAAAACCAAGGTCATTCCATTGGTGAAGGTTCAGTGGGGTCACCATTCTGTATATGAGGCCTCTTAGGAGCGCGAGGCCAAGATTCGAGAGCGTTATCCTCATCTCTTTAATGATTGTTCATGTGTTATATTTTGTATGCTACCTCTGATATTATATGATGATGTTATATTTCTTCTTCCTTGCGAGTTATGTCGATTTGCAATAATTGTGTAAATTTTGAGGATGAAATTTTTATTAGGAGGGGAGAGCGGTAAGCCCCATATCCTAGATCGTACCGTTCTATAGACTTCCACGGTCTTGCCGGTCGAACTCCGGTAACCTTCGACCCTTAACCAATATTTGCGTACGACTCTAATTCGTATGTCGTCAACCCATATCGACTCAACCCAAGACCTTTACCATAGAGACCGTGCCGTCATTACGGTTTCGATGCCGCGCCGAGGCGATACCCTGGTCAGGAGATGTGTGCCGACATTCGGTGCCAGGAAAACGCCGCGCGTTGCGAAACACAAGAGAATCTCTACGACTTGTCAAATCAATCCCATCAATCAATCAATCTCATCACATCACATGTCAAGTACATGTCAAGTATACATCACCTTTCACCCATTCCCAAGCAACTACAAAAGTCAAGAATCACTTACAAAGCCCATACCTTTCTTACACAAAAAACTCTCAAAGTCAAAAAGTTCTTACACCTCCCATGCCTTTCTTACACAAATGGCCACAAAAGTCAAGAAATTCTTACACACCCATCACTCACCACATCCATCACCCATCACTCTCTCTCTCTCTCTCTCTCTCTCTCTCTCTCTCTCTCTCTCCCTTTACAACTCTCTCTCTCTCATTTTCAAACTCAAATCCAAGCAAGAAAAATCCATACGTATGAGCTTCTCCCAAACCTCTCCAAGAGAATTTGTGTGTCGCCCACTTTCCTACCCCATCATCTCCCATCTCAACCCTCCATTCCTTATCTCCTCCATTGAAATCAAAACTAAGAAGCTAAGGAACCCAAGGGAGCAAAAAGATCGAACGGTGGGTGCTTGATAGTGGTCATTTTTCATATTTTTAAGGTGGGCCAAGTGAGGCCAACCGATCAATGGTTTGGATCTCACTTGGGACCCTAAGATGTAGCCGATGGCCCACTTGATCATCATAATCATTCCATGATGGGGCCATTCTCCATGGACCCCATCATGATGTTTATTTCATTACATTAAAAAATCATCTAGACCGTCCATATTGGTGGGGAAAGGGTCTCCACCTTTGATTTCTATTTTGGTGGTCCCATGTGCTAGGGGATTCATTTGATGTATGATTTGTTTTACAAGGGAGGGCTCATAGTGGCGGAGCCCTCCATCACAAGCGTGTCCCACTCTCTATCTCTCTCTCTCTCTCTCTCTCTCTCTCTCTCTCTTCTTTTCTTTTTCTTTCTTTTGTGATGATGTAGACCCACTTGATGTACGTATTTCCCCATGCCTTCCAACCTTTTTTGGTGGACCACATCTATAGGTGGGGCCCACCTCAACGTACGTATTATGGCCCAGGGACACTAGACGCTCCCTGGACGCTGGATGGAAATTAAAAAAAAAAAAGAAGAAAAGAGAGCCTTTTTGGGGTGGGCCACTTGTATAGGCCCCATCTTGATGTTTGAGTACAATCCAGGCCATCCATCCTCTTTCCCATATCATTTTAGGCGTTGAGCCAAAGAATGAAGCTAATTCGCTTATTGGGCGGGCCATACTTTTCAAAACAGTAATTCTCACCGTTTATAAATTATTTTAATTTTTCTACAGGCCAAAAGTATTCAACATTGGACTCTTTTGGCTTGTCTTGAGCCAGGAAAACCAATGGACGGGGTGGATCTACTTGATGCGGGCCCCAGATGCGAAAAACCCCTGAAAAATGAGTTTTCATTATTTTTTTTTTAAATGGCAAAGAGGCAGTGCCTTTGCTTCTCTGACACTGCAGCAGCAGCAGCGTGTTGCGTGTAGCGAGCGGGCGGACAGCGTCCCACGACTGCTCCCGTGGGCCTTACCATGATGTATATGTAGTATCCACGCCGTTCATATGGCGGGCCCCTCTCTGAAGCAGGCCCCCTCCAAAAATGAGGCTGATCTGACGCTCGAGTGGCCCACACTACAGGAAACAGTGGGATTGAACCTCTGCCATTGAAGTCCCTATTATGGACCATAGAAGTTTTGAATCAATATGAAATTTATTTTTCCCATTCATCTAGGTCAGTGTGACCTTATTAAACGGTCTGGATGGCTTATAAACGTTATGGTGGGCCCCACATGGGACCCATAGTGATGTATGTGTTTTATATCTTGGAAGCCCACCATGATATTTGTGTTTCATTCTCATCGTCCAGCGGACGGTGGAGATGGGGGCCACGGTGATGCATGTGCATTATTCACACTGTCCAACCACAGTGGACCCCACCATGGTGCGTGTGCAGCATTCAAACCGTCCATCCACTTGTGGTATTTGTATTCTAAGGCCCACGAGATTGGGCCCATTTTAATTTAATTATGGTGTTCATTGAGGCCCACCTTGACATTTATAAAGCCCATGAGATGGGGCTCATATTGTGGTATTTGTGGCCATTGGAGTGGCCCATCTGATATGATTATAAGGCTTATGGGTTTAGGCCCATTTGATTTATATAAGGCCTATAGGATTAGGCCCATTTGATATGTATAAAGCCCATGGGATTAGGCTCATTTAAGACACATAAGGCCCATATGATTAGGCCCATTATAATGTACTCTGAGGCCCATGGGTTATGACCCATTGCAATGTACCTAAGGCCCATTGGTGAAGCCCAGTAATGCGGCGCATTTGATGAAAGTAAGGCCCACTAATGTGGCCCATTTGATGTAATGAAGGCCCAATAGGATGTACCTAAGGTCCATTACAATCTGTGAACCCAACATGGTTTGTGTAATGATGTTTACTACGGGCTATGGCTTGGGAGCAATGGTGGTTTGACATCTACATTGCAAGTATAGTGTTGGTTAAATGTCCACATTATGACTCTCCCTAGGGACATTATTAGGCCGTAATTATTATGTGTAGGCTGTCTAGGCCCATCTGCGTTGTAAGGATAATTCATTACTTTGTAACATGCTTAGTATAATTCCATTATTCATGCTCATACACATCATATGTATGCTTGATATGAGTAATGTTTGATCATCGCATAAGCCATTGGGCCGAGACATTTTTGGGACTCCTTATGAGATGGAGTGTCCCACATGAGCGTATGGTGCGCACGAGATTGTTGCATGATTGTATAGTGAGACTCATGCATCTCGCATTTACGTGACATGTGACATCAGGACCATAGCCTCCATAGGCATATCGTGGTTGGCAGGATTGGATACCGAAAATCTTATTCTACATGGGGTGTTATAGTTATCCCTGGGTGAAAGTCCCTAAACCTTTATGGTACCAAAAGGTTGCTCCAATGTCTAGACTGAGTGGGTAGCTGAGCATCGAGTGCCGATTACCAGATGGCTGCACTCTTCACTGTATCGTGGTCGGTTGGAAGGGGGTACGGCCTTACCCGCCCGAGTGTAGGGGGCAAAGCTAGGCTGAGTTTGACCAGCTTGAGGAATGGGTCCGTTATCGACGAGCCGAGCACGATATTGGCAGGCGGATGGTGAGGTCTCTTCCACTTACCTCATTGCGCGCGATGGGCGGCGATCTGGTTTAGAGTGTACTAGATCCTGGTGATATCTCAGAGTTGAGCTGTATTGATATATGGACTTTGATTCGCATGCTTAAGTTGCACCTCGCATCGCATGGCCTTGGTATGGCTGACAACATTCATGTCTTGCATTGCATGGCCTTGGTACGGCCCATAGCTTTCATGGATTCATCATCATACTCCGCGTTGCTCTAATATTTCATTACTACCTTACGTACACACTTTCACCACCCTCTAAGCTTTTTATAAGCTTATGCACGACCGTTGCATGCAGGTGACGTTGGGGCGCAGCAGCGCTGATGTAGGAGCATATATCAGATCAGCTTGGAATTTTTGTTCATCATCATTATATTTCCCTTTATGCTCATTGTACTTGTAAAGTTTTTGATCATAGTGAAAATGCAATGGAGTTTTTGGTTGTTGTTTGTGGGTTATGCCTTTGGTTATGCTTATCACGAATCAAACTGATGTTGAAAATTCTCCTCGTAGCATCCCAGGATCGGAACCTGGCAAATGGGAGCTGGGAGTCGGGAATGGGGTTCTACGGAGGCTGTCGGTGCTAGATTCGACAATTGGGAATTTTGTGAGCCCGGTTTCTGAGTTTGGGGCGTAACATTAACGTTTAGGTTTTAGGTTTTAGGTTATAGGTTTAGGTTATAGGTTAAGGTTTAGGTTTAGGTTTAGGTTATAGGTTTAGATTTAGGTTTAGGTTTAAGTTATTGGTTTAAGAATTTGAGAATAGGTTTAAGTTATAGGTTCTGGTTATCAGTTTAGGGATTTGAGAATAAGTATAGGTTATAGGTTTAGGTTTAAGTTTAGGTCATAGGTTTAGGTTTAGGTTATAGGTTTAGGTTTAGGTTTAGGTTATAGGTTTAAGTTTAGGTTTAGGGAATCGGGTTCGGTTTCGGGTTTAGATCGGGTTTAGGTATTCTCTAGTATTATCTACTATTGAACCTGGTATTATCTACTACATACTAGTAACATACAACCAATATTGGGGCACCATACCATAAGCTACAAGAATTTCATGTCCCCCTAAACAAGGTATCTTCCATTGATAATATAATATATATATATATATATTATAAGTTCTTTATTTTCATTTACATTCGTAAATACATTCATCATCCATCTAAGAAAATTAAAACAAGTACTGTCACTCTATGACTAACAGTTGAAAAGAAAACTCATGCAAAATTAAGAAAGAAAATAAATAACTAAAGACTATCTTACTCACAAAGGAAGAAGGGCTTTGCCTTGATCCGAAATCTGCATCATCATTCAACTCAACAAACCTTTCAATTCCATCATCTTCCCTAGCTGTAAAGTTCTCAGCATTGGATCTCTTCATCAACCTGGAGAGAAGAAATCTATAACAACAAGTTTGTTTCCTGCATTTAACAAGGAATCGACGAGAGCTTGTGCAGATTCAATCTCTTTCATATTGGATTGAAGCCCCTTTTCCCACCATTTCATAGCTTTGGCAATATCAAAGCTCATCTGCAATTGCAAGATAGAATAAGAAATAGAAAGATGAAATTTGATATTGGAAGCCTTAAAGGTGGGTATATGAAAAAGAAAGAAACAAAGAACTAAGAACTTCAAACATTTGCAAATTACAATTACATTATAATAAATGGAGAATATAAAATAAAAAAATTGAAAAAAATGGTTTCAAAAGCTATGAATTTTGGTATGATCACAGAAATAAATAAATGCCAAAACCAACAAAACTACCCCCAAAAAAATCATAAAAATCATCATAAAGTAATTACTTTTCCAACATTAACTTAAAGTTTTCATGAACAAAGATGGGCAAGTAAAAATCTACGTCCGTCAAGGTATCCCGTATCGGTATCAATTGGCCAAACGGTGCCCTCTGTTACCGATACAGACACGGGGGTGTAACAGCGATACGAGGGCGTAACGGCCCGTAACGGTGTAAAAAACGTTTTTTGCCAAAAAAATATGGATTAAATCCGGAATATTCTAAGCATTCCAAATATGTATTCATTTATAAATTGGAACATGTTTATGGTGGTGTTACAATCCACTCTTTGGTGAGAAGTTGTATCAGACTATCTGATGAATTTATGAACCAAACAACCTGGATTTGACTATAAAACTCATATATTTAATTTTCTAACCATCTACTATCAATGATAGATATATTAGAATGAATGTAATATGAAAATATCTCACATGTGTAGGTGTTTGCAATTATTTTTCATAATTCATAAAAAAATATATAAAATGACAATAACAATCTGTAAAATGAACATTAATATGTTCTACTATGATTAACACATCATATTCTACCACTAAAACATCAAAACATTTAATAAAAAATAATTTTTTGAATTAAAATAAAAAAGGCCGAAAATAGTCCGTAAATAGAAAAAAATTTTAAAAAATATAAAATGATAACAACAATCTGTAAAATGGAAATTAATATCTTCTATTATGATTAACACATCATATTCTACCATTAAAATAGTAAAATATTGAATAAAAAG
This sequence comes from Magnolia kwangsiensis, assembly GCA_037074715.1. Lineage (NCBI taxonomy): Eukaryota > Viridiplantae > Streptophyta > Magnoliopsida > Magnoliales > Magnoliaceae > Magnolia > Magnolia kwangsiensis. The sequence continues at coordinate 21,102,352 of CM073582.1, forward strand.
TATAAATACCTATTTTAGAGGAATTTCTGAAAAATGGCCCACAGAGCTTCGAATCAAGAAAATCCTTAATATAAGTTATTTTTATTTGTAATATGAAGTTAAGAGTGGTCGAAAATAACAATAGAATGATTTAGGAAGAATTTAGTAGAAAGAAGTTTCAAAAATGTGAAAAAATAGACCTTAAAATGTTTTAAAAAAAGGCCATTTTTTTACCGTTATGCCCCGTAATGGTTGTTACGCCCTATAACGGCTACAGAATCCTGGGGGGGGGGGGGGGGGGGGGGGGGGGTTAACTGTTACGGTCCCGTATCGCGTAACGGCCACGACCGTTACCGATATGTATCGGGTGATACGCCCGTATCGTAACAGATACGGGACACCCTGGCGTTCGTAGACACCTCTCATAGCCACACACGTCACGCATGTGAAACATCATTTTCAAACCAAACTACTCTCTCTATTTTCAAATCTCACGTGGCCACTTCATTCCCCCACTCTCTCCCTCAATTTCCCCACTCTCACTTCACCGTCTCTCTCTCTTGAACCAAAAAAGAAGAAAAAACAAATCTCTTTTATGTTTTTTCAATCCATCTTCCATTTTCTTCTTAACAAGAAAATCCATATTATTAATATTCCCATTTTTCTATTTTTCAAAAGAAAGAGTTTGGACTCCGAAAGCGTCGGCTCCAACACTCGTACTTTCAGCCCAAACCCTAACCAAGGACTCCAAAATTACCAAGTACTCATCAACATTCATTGTAAGCATTTTTTGTCTATGTACATGACGACCATACTGTTAAGATCAATCCTCTTATTTTCATTTACAAAAACTAGTGAATGACAAATTATGTGTAACATACAGAGATGGTTCGGCCACTTGTAACATACAAAAATGAACTAGGCTCATGTATCATACTTTTAAGGAAAATGTGTACCTCCCTTATGTTAATAGCATGAGAAGGACCTGAAGTTAAGGATTCGTGTACCTGATCAGAGTTCAGAGAAGTTATTAAGAATAGAAATATGACCAAATGATAATAAGCTAGCTTATAAAAATAAATGATTAAGATTTTTAAACAAAATTATCATTATGGTTTCAAGGAGGGTCCATTTATCTCCCCAATGTTGAGTCATCTCAAAAGCAAAGTATTAGCAAAAAGCCAAAAACCAAACAATAGTATTGCAAAGGACCAGTACAGCTAAGTTACAGTGAAGACAACACAGAGAAATGGAGAAATTACAGTCAAACTCCGTGCCAATATCCCAAGTTTTTTTTTTCATTAAAATGTCAGCATATGTGGTCCCGCACACCAGACAAGTGGACCAGCTTGGTCTTCTGACCAAGGCATCTATACAATGGGGACCTGTCTCTGGGGGAGGCAATGGGGTCAGCCTGAGCCCAAACCGGGTACTAAATAGGCCAAGACTTCCAGCCAGAACAGGACCCACGACTCATTATCCTGTGGCCCAACTTGACCCACTTCAAATTCATCAAGCTTAAGCCCGGCCTGAACCTAACCGTTTAATTGTATTGGGTTGGGTACAACTGACCTGACCACTCTGGCGCCCAATTAATTAATACAAAGAATGGTATATATGCATCACGTGAATGTGTCTACACTTATCTTCTATTAATTTATTTCAGGTTTTGGGCTGGGCCGGTTCAGGTAATTTGGCTCAACTCATTGATGAGTTATATGGGTGGCTCAAGTTAGGTAGAGTTCAACCCAAGTCCAACCCATTTACTTCAATGGGCCACATTTCTAACCTGAGCCTGACCCATTATCTGTTTGGATGCCCGTAACTTTTTTGAGTTGTAAACGAGTCACCTGAAAGTGATTTTCACGTGTAAGTTGTTTACAGGTAAGTGAAATGGATGAAAAGCTATGAGTTATATCCGCACTTCTAACTCACTTATGACTTACAACTTTGCTTCTCACCCACTCACAGGTGAGATTTCCCATCCAAACACCACCCATCAGTGAGTTACCTATAAATCCTTTACAGCTAATAAAACTTAGAAGCATCCAAACAACCCCTTCAGTGGCTCGGGTAGTTCACCCAGGGGATAACCCGACACATTGCCACCCCTACCTGATTGATGAGCCCTGCGACCTCACACGTGTGCTAACACTGGCATATCTGAACTACAAGTCAAAATGAGCATGCAGGTTAGAGAGGGGATTCTTCACTATGAAGAGATGTTTTACATACAAGGTAAAGTTTAGGTTGGATTGGGTTAAGGATTTCCAACCCAACCTAGGTGAGGTTGAGGGTTGGCAACCCAACCCCAACCGAACACGACCCAAAGTTTAGGTTGGGCTAATCGGGTTCAAGTTGACCCAACTGAAGTTGTATACTTATGGTGCACACTTCATGGAACTATATGGAAACACCCATTGCACAAGCATTTCTCTATAACAATATGACAAAGAAAAACTAGAAGTTTAATGAAAGAAAAGATCTCACCAAGCTAGAATTTGACTAGTTGGTATTTCTTTCTCAAACTTCTATGTTAGAAGCATAACAATGCAACTGATATATGTGAAAGCAATGTTTGAGAATGAACTAGCTGGTAGAACAAAAATGCAGACTTGGTCTGAAGTTTCAACAAGCTCCAAGTTCCTATTCCAAAACCTTGATTATTCAAAATAAGCCCACTTGATGGACTTGGGCACTTTTCATATGATTGACAACTTACTCATCCATTCAACCAAACCAAGTATGGAAAACGAATGACTATTCATGGAATCAAGTTTAGGCCCTTTCACACCATTCACATTTCATGAAAGCCCAGAACTTCTCATTACCTAACATTGCATATTCCTCTGTTTGAAGCAAAAATTACTATTGGTAATAGTGAGCTTTCAAGGGCATGATTAAGGTATGAAAAGCATTCCATATCGAACATGTGAACCTGCAAATAGGATATGTCAAACCAGTGGAACAAACCAACCCATGTAGAAAATGAAAGGGACTTGAAAGGAAAAGGCACCTCATCAATGAATAGGACTCCAGGGACAAGCTCCACTACCCCTTGTCAATATATCATCTGTTAACAGCTATCAACCATGTGGTTTTTTTAGCAAGGCTTACACACCTCCACCATCCCACTACACATATATCTCCACTAGACTTGGTATTAATTGACTAAATAGGATGAACAAAATATCTAAGGCTGCATTTGAGTGCACCAAATATCATGAAATTCCATGCCTAATCAGTCTAATTTGTTGCAGAATATCATGAAATTTCTTGATATTTTGTGCAACCAAACGCATTGTAAAATAATGAATTTACATTAAAGGCCATATTCCATTCAAAGAATGTGTAGCAAAACCCTGTTAATTTCTTGTTATAGCTTTTCAGTAATTTCAGTCTTCTTAGGTTTCATCATCTAGCCCATAAGCGATAATGTATCTTGTCCTCCTTGTGGGCGAGCATTTGCAGCATCCAAATCATGAAGTGTAACATCCTAGAAAGGAAATGAAGAATAAACAATCAGAACCATCTCAAAAGAGGGAGAAACCAATTTTATTTATTTTTTTTTTTTAAAAAAAGGAAAAAAAATGGGAAATTTTATTTGGGTAAGCATGTGGCAACATGAGTAATGCATGTGCTTGATCATAGTAGCCAAAAGTCTGTTATTATCTTCCTTCAACTGTAATCTGGAGTCCTAATTAAGAGTTTTGAAACATGCGTTCATGGAGTCATGCATGTACTGACTTGAAACATGCATTCTTTGAGTCATGCATGTACTACACTTGCATCCTCAAATAGTTTGCCTTGGAAGTAACAAGATTTTTGCTCATTCAAGAAACAAATACACACTAAGAAATCATTTAAATAAAAGAAGAATTTGAAGCTGATGTAACATCAGATAACATATTCCATAATTATGAAATGTGGTTGGATGACATTTTCAACATATCTAAACAAACTTACATTAACAACAACAGCCTTCAATGCCATGCTTGCTGAAGCTAAACAAGGTGAATTGACTCCTTCATGAAGAGCATCTACGACGATGCCTGTAATGCCAAATTTGGAAAATCTTTGAGCACATCCAAAAACCTGGATTTGCCTATATTTTTCAGTTAATTCACAAAATCTATGGAACATTTAGACACAATTGATAATGCTTGACTTAAAAATACAAAAATAAAACCACACAATCTTCAGTTTATCCAATGTAGAAAATAGACATATTAATAGCACTTACATCTTTGAAATATGAGAGGAAACCAAATCTATACAAACAAGAGAAACTTTTAACAGTTAAGGGTGTGAATTCAGGTGGAAAATTTATCACCAAGGGGGTGTTTGGAAATATTGAATACAATGGGAATGAAAAAGGTTTTCCATGGAGTCCTAGTTTTCCCTTTTTTGAGATAAAAAGAGTAGCTATGAACACTGTTTTCCATTTCCAAAATTTTTGCCAAAAATGGTGCCCTAAAAAATCACTAAGTGTCAATTTTAAGGTTACAAGAGACATCTCTTGCCCTTTGATCATTGACCTTTTAATGTTTCCATGGAAAATAATTGTCCAAACCAAACACAGTTCTAATTGCTCTAGTCTGAGCAACAGATGATGATGATGATGACGCAACAATGATAAGTCACAGTCCAGTAGTGGATAACTTTCAACATGTAATGTGCATGCAACATCCAACCTATCCAATTGGGAGGCCGTACCAAGAGGATCACCTTTTTCATGTATAGAAAAAACATGTCAATCTAACCTGCTGGATCACCAAGCCATGGGCCCCACTTGTAGAACCCCCTACGACACATGTTCTGTCCAATTTTTAGTCATTACAGACCATTCATTCACATGGACTCATCTGTATAAAAATGATGAATTGGATATCAACACTTCCCAACACTGAATAACCATAGTCCCTGCAAGAGTCCATATACCACAAGTCCCTGGAGGAGCTAATGGATGGAATGGACTTTCACATGGGAAGACGGTGGGACCTTTTATGGTTCTCCACCTCTGATGGTTGCATGGAGATCTAATTTGGAAGATTTATGGGGCATCTTCCATCCATCTTGGGGTCCATCAGAGCAACTTTACTGGTAAACGAAAATGAGTTTCATTTCATATGGATTGAAGGATGGCGTATCTAAACGCAATAAATTTTTGAAACAGATCAGAGAGAGTGAGAGAGACTAACTGTTCTCCTTCTCATTCTCCTTCTCCTTCTCCTTCTCCTTCTCCTTCTCCTTCTCCTTCTCCTTCTCCTTCTTGTGGCGAAAGGGGGTTTTGAAAACCCTAGCGAGAGAGAGAGAGAGAGAGAGAGAGAGAGAGGTTGGGAAACAGAAAGAGGGGAATGTGGCCAAGAGACAGGGAGAGGGTGAGGGAGAGCGGGAGATCGAGAGAGGGTGAGGGAAAGAGAGGCTGAGTACAAGAGAGAGATTGGGAGAAGGGTTTTCGAGGCCTGCTGCACGTCGGAGGAAATGACGGACTCTATCCGCATTTCGTTTTGGGAGAAATTGGATTGCATACTGAGTTACTTAGTACTCTTTTATCGTACTAAGTAAACTCAGTTGGGCCCACTGTGAAGGTATGTGGTTTATCCACACCGTCCATCCATTTTTACTGATAACTTTCGGGGTTGATCCCAAAATTGAAGTGAATCCAAAGCTCAAGTGGACCATTACATGGGAAACAATGTGGAATAATAATTTCCACCGTTGAAACCTTCTTAGGGTCCAAATTAATTTTTATTTGTCATCCAACCTATTCATAAGATCACAAACACATGGATGAAGAGAAACTAAACTACAAACATCAGCTTGATCCAAAACTTCCTTGGCCTCCAAATAATTTTCAATGGTAGAGGTTCAATCAAACTGTTTCCTATGGTGTGGTCCACTTGAGATTTTAATTTGCTTCATTTTTGGATATAGTCCTAAAATTATCTGTTAACATGGATTAAATAAATAAATAATAGTGGACCCCACACAGTTTACTCAATACACTAAGGGTACTGAGTTACTCAGTACGCAATCTGCTTCCATTTTGGGAGGGGCGTGGTGGGTTTTAGGACCGTGGGGCTCACCGTGATGTATTTTATTTATCCACTCCATCCATTAATTTTAAATTATTATTTTAAATATTGATGCAAAAAATGAGTAATATCAAAGCTGTAAGAAGACCACACAATATATTAACAATAGAAATTTAATTTTTATTATTTCTCATGGTGTGGTCCACTTAGATCTTTAATCTATATAATTTTTGGGCTTATCACTAAAATTATATATTAAAATTTATGGGCGACTTAGAATGAACACATATATTCCAATGGGCCAAATGGAACCCCTTAATCCAACTGATCTTATTGTTCTCCCTTAATTCGGGTCTATGTGACCAAATCAACTGCTTGGATGGCAAATAAACTCTATGTGACCTCTCATCCATCTTTAAAAATCATTTTAGGGCTTTATGCCAAAAAATAGAGGGATATAAATCTCAGGTGGACCACACCACAGGAAAATAATAATGATTGGATATCCACCATTAAAATCCTCATAAGGCCCACTGTAATGTTTATTTGACATCCAATCTATTGATTAGGTCATACATACCCAGATGTGTGGGGATTCAATGACCATCGTTGAAACATTTGTATGGCCACAAAAGTTTTTAATGTTTTCACTTTTTTCCTGTAGTTAATTTCCTTATAAAGGGTTTCCATGGCATATAAACATGGCGATGGACAAGTGGATTTATTAAAAGCATTCCTATCTTTGGATGAAACACAAATATCATCTTAATATATAACTTTTGTTGCCTTTCTAAGTTTTTAATGGTGGGCGTCACTGTCCCACTATTTTATCGTATATCGAAATCACATGTGGACCACACTACAAGAAACATTGGGGATTGAACTATTGCCGTTAAAAACTTCTTCTAGATGGTAGAAGTTTTGAATTAAATTGATATACGTGTTTATGTGACCTAATGAACATGTTAAAGGGCAAACAAACATTACAACAAACCCAGGGCATTTTTAACAACAAGAGTTCAATCACCGTTATTTCCTATGATGTGGCCCGCCTGAGACTTAGATCTATCCCATCTTTGGCATTATGCCTAAAATTTGCCAAAAAATGAATGGATGGCTAGGATGAAACACACACATCATGTTGGGGCTTATAAAACACCAACCACTAGTTAGGTCATCACTTGTAGTGTCAGTATCCAATCAGGCATGGTTTAGCTAGTGTTCCAACACTAGCCTACTAGCCGGTGTCAATCCATTTGGACCCTATTATGATGCATGTGTTTTATTCACACCATCTGTCGATTATTTCAGCTTGTTTTAGGGCATAGGCTAAAAATTGAGGTAGATTTACGTTTTAGGCTGACAACGTACTACTAAAAACTTCTCAGGGCCTGTTGTAATGTTTAATTGTCATTTAACCTGGTACTCAGGTCACATAGACTAATGACCACTGTTTGATCCAAACACATATCACACCATTATTTCAGGGCCTGTTGTAACGTTTTATTCACAACATCTGTCCATTATTTCAGCTTGTTTTAAAGCATGGGCTAAAAAACATGAGGTAGATTTACATTTCAGGCTAAAAACGTGCTAGTAAAAACTTCCCAAGGCCTGTTATAATGTTTAATTGTCATTTAACCTAGTACTCAAGTCACACGGACTAATAGCCACTGTTTGATCCAAACACAATTCAGCTTGATTCAAAACACCTCTAATCACTACTGTTTCCTACAATGTGATCCACTTAAGATTTAGAATGGCCTCATTTTTAGATCATGTTATAAAATGAGATGGAAAAATGAACATATCAGCTTGATTCAAAACATAGGAGAAACAGCCGACCACCACCACATAAGGGTCCAAGGCCAACTTGAGCAGCATGGGAAAAACGCCTTTTAAGGTGAAAGTTCCCATCCACATGTCTCCCCAAAACCTGATTTTATTCACCATTTCCCAAGGATAATTCAGCCCTTTCCAAGAATGCCTATTTCACGGAGGAGATCCTTTTCCACAAGGGCGAAGCTTTATAGGCTGAAGATTCCCTTGTCCGCCACCCACCTTCCAAGCACCCATATTTCCCAAGGTGCACCTTCCTTGTTTGGTGGATTTATTGCACTTGTATTTACCGAAAATTTGGGATCAACCCACACCATTCATCCATCTTTTGAAGATAATTTTAGAGAATTATCCAAAAAATGAATCATATCCAAAGATTAAATGGACCACACCACAAATAAGGGGAACGGATTGGCTACTCCCCCTGACACCATCCAATGGCTGGTGGTTGGTGCTCTATGAGCCCTACCATGATGTATGTGTTTAATCCATGTCATCTATCTATTTTTAAAGATCATCCTACGGTATGAGACCAAAAATGAGATATATCCAAATCTTGAGTGGACCACTTTCCAGGAAACGGTGTTGAATGAGTGTCAACCATTAAAAAACATTTGGGGGTCATAAAAGTTTTGGATCAAATTGATTTTTGTTTTTCCCCTTCATCTGGCCCTGTATGACCTAATCAACATATTGGATGTCAAATAAACAGTACAATGAGCCTTAGGAGGATTTTAATGATGGATATATAATATTTATAATATATATATATATATATATATATATATATATATATATATATATATATATATATATATGTATGTATGTATGTATGTATGTATGTATGTATGTATGTATGTATGTATGGTAAAAGGATCCGTACGGTCGAGCTCATGGGAACTTATTGTACGGTCGAGTTGTGTGGGCCCCACCGTGATGGGTGTCGAACATCTACCCCACCAGTCAGATGCACCATTCCATGGTGGGCCTGGGGCTTAAAAATCAAGTCAATCCGTGACTTTTTGGGCCACACCACACACAAAAGTTGAGAGGGGTTACCCTCCATTAAATCATTCATATCATTTTTTGGGCCTGCTGAGATGTGGTTCACAAATCCAGACCATCCATTATGTGTGTCCCACTTGGATGAGGAGTTAGACCAAGTTTCATATGCATCAAAATTTCAGGTGCGCCCCACCAAGTGATTTTATATGTTTTAGGCATTTCTTCACATGACTTTAGATGGTTTGGCCTACCTAAGTTCCATATACAGCTGATTTTTGGGATATACCATAATTTAAAGGGAGCTCATCAAATGCACGGTGTTGATGGTCGACACACATCACAGTGGGGGCCCATTTAACTTTGATAACCTTTAAACCGTTCATACAACTCGGAGCTTGAGGAGCGTCAGCGCTCTCTCGACCCTCTTAATCCCCAAATTCCTCTCCATCCCCCCCCCCCCCCCCCCCCCCCCCCCCTGTCTCTCCCTCTCTCTCTCTCTCTCTCGTGCCCTAATCTGCTCTCGAACCCCATCTCTCTCTCTCTCTAATCCTCTTCATCCCCTCTCTCTCTCGCATGCCCGAATGCAGTCCATCATCTCTCTCTCTCTCTCTCTCTCTCTGTGTGTGTGTGTGTGTGTGTGTGTGTGTGTGTGTGTGTGTGTGTGTGTGTGTGTGTGTGTGTGTTTGATTGAAAAAAGGGAGGGAGCAGAAACAACGCCCTCCCTGCCTACTCTCACCCTTCTCTCTCTCTCTGAGCTCAGTTGAAGACTCAATCACGAATGTGACGTATCTCTCTCTTTCAATCGCTCTCAATCTTAATGTTGATTTAGGAATTTAGGGATTTAGTAATTTGTGGATTTCCAATTTGATGTAGACCCCCATTTAGGGATTTGGGGATTTTATGGCTTACAGATTTGAATGTGGACCCCGAATTGGGAATTTTTTGATATTATAAATTAGGGATTTAAGGATTTTGAATGCCAAGCATGATGTTTATATGTAATCCAAACCGTTCGTAGGGTTATTACTACTCAGATAAACTGTAGGCACAAATATCTTGATGCAAAACTTTTTAAATCCCCACAAAATTTCCAATGGTGGGCCATAAATCTCCATTGTAACTTCCCTGTCTCTAGCTAGGGGTAGAAAGGGCCTTTGAGGGGCCACTGTGATGTGTGGGTTTTGTTCTTTTTAATTGTTTCTTTGTACCTGTCAACTGAAATTTCTAGGAAGTATTCCTTTAGGAAGATTTATTTATTTTTTGTTCATGATCATTCAGTGGGGCAGACATGTCCCTAAGCTTGTGACTCTGTGCGACTTTTTTTAAGAGATGCACAGGGGTATAGTTATCACTCAGTCGCTTGGGTGTTGTTGACGCAGTCTATCTTAGCACTTGTAAGTAATGTAATTCATGACAGTCTGTCTTAGCACTTGTAAGTAATGTAATTCAATCAAAACCATGTTTCCTTCAGCTATATTAGCATTGCAGCCACTTCCAGCTCTCATCACCTATTAAATGTCCATTCCTACTTAAGACTTCTATTTGTTATTTTATTAAAATAGGGGTATTTCTCTGCATGTGTTCTGCACAAAGTAGGGATCTATTGGTCCTTATATTTGTAGAGAAAGCCTAGTTATTCTTTATATTTTTATGTTTCTTAGATGCACGATAGAACTGGAAGCTTAGTGAAAATACAACTCAGCAATATGAGACTTTCCATGGCATGAAAACAACTAAAGGTTCCATCTCCTATTTAAGGTTAACATCATCTATGGGTTTCAAATGCTATCTTTTAAACCAGAGACCGACACAATTAGTTCTCCAGAATTTTATTTCATGATTTCATGCTTTTTTACCATGGCATGCTTTTGTGTTAGAACAAGTTCAGTTTATACTTTGGATCATCTGTGGTAACTATTCAAAGTTGTTTATGGTGTTTATCCATCTAAACATAGATAACACTACAAGAAATATGGTTTTTACCTACGAAACTTTTACCTACGAAAATTATTTTCGTAGGTAAAGATGACTTTTACCGACGAAATTAATTTTCATAGGTAAAAGACAACTTTTACCAACGAAATTTAATTTCGTAGGTAAAACCCATATTTACCTACGAAAATTTTCGTAGATAAAGGTTCTTTTGCCTTTTTCAAATAATAAAAAATTGAAAACATTACTTTTACCTACGAAATTTAATTTCGTAGGCAAAACCCACATTTACCAACGAAAATATTCGTAGCCAAAGGTTGTTTTGACTTTTTACCTACGAAATGTAATTTCGTAGGCAAAAACCAATCTTTGGCTACGAAAATATTCCTAGCTAATAGGTAATGAAAAATTTCCATTTTTACCTACGAAAATATTCGTAGCAAAATGATATTTTGAATTCTAAAAAAATTGAAAACTTTACTTTTACCTACAACATATACTTTCGTAGGTAAAACCCATCTTTACCTACGAAACTGTTCGTAGACAAAGGGTGTTTTGTATTTTCTAACCCATCTTTACCTACGAAACTGTTCGTAGACAAAGGGTGTTTTGTATTTTCTAACCCATGTTTACCTACGAAACTGTTCATAGCCAAAGGGTGTTGTGTAATAAAAAAAATCTCATCTTTACCTACGAAATTATTCGTAGCTAAATGATATTTTGAATTCTAAAAATCGAAAACTTTACTTTTACCTACGAAATATACTTTCGTAGGTAAAACCCATCTTTACCTACGAAACTGTTCGTAGCCAAAGGGTGTTTAGAATTTTTTAACCCATTGTTACCTATGAAACTGTTCGTAGCCAAAGGCTGTTTTGAATTTGCTAGTGCGTAATCAAAAAATCCGATCTTTACCTACGAAAATATTCGTAGCTGAAGGATCTTTTGAATATTTAAAAGAACCAAAATTCGAAAACCTTACTTTTACCTACGAAATGTAATTTCGTAGGTAAAACCCCTCTTTACCTACGAAACAATTCGTAGCTAAAGGGTATTGAACCTTACTTTTACCTACGAAATGTTATTTTGTAGGCAAAACTCATATTTACCTACGAAAATATTCGTAGCTGAAGGGTCTTTTGAATTTTTCAAAAATTACGAAATCCAATATTTACCTATGAAACTATTCGTAACACCAATCTTACTTTTACCTACGAATTCTAATTTCGTAGGTAAAATCAATATTTACCTACGAAAGTATTCGTAGCTGAAGGGGACAACAAAAATAGAAAACCTTACTTTTACCTACGAAATGTAATTTCGTAGGTTAAAACCATCTTTACCTACGACAATATTCGTAGCCGAAGGATCTTTTGAACCTTACTTTTACCTACGAATTCTAATTTTGTAGGTAACACCAATCTTTACCTACAGAAATTTTCGTAGCTAAAGGGTCTTTTGAATATTTAGAAGAACCAAAAATCAAAAACCTTACTTTTACCTACGAAATGTAATTTCGTAGGTAAAACCCATATTTACCTACAAAAATATTCATAGCTGAAGGGTCTTTTGAATTTTTCAAAACTACCAATAAATCAAACCCGATTCTTTTACCTACGAAATGTAATTTTGTAGGTAAAACCTTTCTTTACCTACTAAAATATTCGTAGCTAAAGGCTGTTTTCAATTTTTACAAAAAACCAAAAATTGAAAACTTTACGTTTACCTACGAAATCTTATTTCGTAGGTAAAACTCATCTTTACCTACAAAATTATTCGTAGCTAAAGGCAAAGGAGAAAATGTTACTTTTACCTATGAACTATAATTTCATAGGTAAAAATCATTTTTACCTACGAAACTATTCGTTGCTGAAGGATTTTTTGAATTTTCTAACTTTTACCTACGAATTATACTTTTGTAGGTAAAACCCATCTTTACCTACGAAAGCATTCGTAGCTAAAGGATCTTTTGAATTTTTTACCAAAAAATCGAAAAGCAAATTTTTGCGGGGTGAAGGAAATGGTGGTGGTAAGAGTTTTCCCGACGAAAATGTTCGTCGGTAAAAGTTTTTTTAATTAAATTTTTTTCCAATGGCTAAAAACCGTCGGTAATAATGTAAAAATGTTTTAATTTAAATTTTTTTTTGCCTATAACCTAAATGTGTGTGTGTATATATATATAATTAAAAGGAAATATTTAAATAATTTGTAATATCACATGAAAAAGAATATTAAAATGTTTAGAAATTTTAAATATGTTTAAGAAAAATTTTGAGAACAAAATAATGCTTTTGAAGAGAAAAATTGCCATTTTGAAATTTTTGAGAAAAAAATTAAAATATGAGAAAAATTTTAAGATTTTGCAAATAAAAATTTAAAATTTGTATTTTAAATATTTTTTAAATATTTTATAATAAAAATGATATTTATTTAAAAGAGTAAAAAAAAATTATACCTTTTGAAAAAAAAAATGTTAAATTTATTTGTGAAAAATAAATTTACTAAATTATTAGGCACATCCACTAATTGAACCTTTAATCATTTTTGGACAATCTAATCAGTTTAAATTAAAGAGTAAATAACTTCAGATGTTTAAATCAAATTTCACTGAAATTGTTGATCAATCTTGTATGCCCAATATCTTTCTCATATGTAGCCTGATTAAGGCGACTAACTAGTTAAATTGAGAGTATTGATCAGTAAAATAGAGTGAATGCACCAAACATGTAAAATGGGCCAAATATTCTGGTTTAAATTGTGACCCAACTTACTGACCTCATGAGAACCTAAGTATTGATGTTACTAAGTTTTGTGGGCCCCATCATGATGTCTGTCGAACATCAACACCGTGGATTTGATGTCTCTCCTTTAGGTTATGAGATATCTCAAAAATCATTGGTAAACGAAACTTAAGTGGGCCATACCATTTAAAACTATGTGAAGACATCGTAAAAAATATAAAAGCACCTGGTGGGGCCCACATGAGTTTTGGATGCGGTTGAAACTTGGTCTGACCCCTCATCCAAGTGGGACACACATAATGAGTGTGTTGGATATGTGAATCACATTTAGGCAGGCCCAATATATGATTACAAATGTTGTAAGGAAACCTTTCTTCACTACATTTGAGTTACTCGTTACCTTTATCAGAGTAAACTCTGTGGGGTCCACCATTTTTTATTTAATTTATCCACTCCATTCATCCATGTTAACAAATAATTTGAGGTCTAAAGAACAAAAAGGAAGCATATCCAAAGCTCAAGTGGACCACACCACAGGAAATAGTGTGATTGAACCTATACCATTTAAAATTTCTTGGAGGCCATAGAAGTTTTGGATCAAGCTGATGTTTGTGTTTTCTATTCATTCATATATTTTTGATATTATGAACAACCTTTATTCATTTTTGGACAATCTGATCAGTCCAGATTGAAGAGTAAATAACTTCAGATGTTTAAATCAAAATTCACTCAAATTGTTGATCACTCTTGTTTGCTTAATATCTTTCTCATATGCAGTATGATCGAGGCGAGTAACTGATCAAATTGAGGGTAATGATCAGTAGAATAGAGTTAATGGACCAGACATGTAAAGTGGGCCCATCATGATGTGTGTCGAACATCAACACCGTGCATTTGATGTCTCCCCTTTAGCTTATGAGATATCTAAAAAATCATTCGTTACGAAACTCAGGTGGGCCATACCATCTAAAACTATGTGAAGATATATTTTTAAGATGTCTTCACATAGTTTTAGATGGTATGGCACACCTGAGTTTCGTAACGGATGATCGTCAATACCATTATCTAGATCATCGATATTATATGATCCAGATCAACTAAACCACCACGAATATTATGATCTAAACCATTCCGACCATCAATATAATTATCCATACCATCTAGATTATTGATGCTATGACCAAGATCATCTTGACCATGAATACTATGATCCAGAGCACAACTGATATTATGATTCAGGCCATTAAAACCGTGGCTATTATGATCCAAACCATCTAGACCATTGATTGTATGATCCGAACCATTCAAACCATCAATATTCTGGTCTAGACCATTCGGAAAATTGATATTATGATCAAGACAATCCAAACCATCGATTTTATGATATAAACTGTAACCTGTGGATAGTATGATCGAGACCATCCAAACTGTTGATATTATGATATAGTCCATCCAAACCATTATATTATGGCTTGTACCATTCTACAGTCTATTTTATAATCTAGGTCATTCAAACTATCAATATTATGTCCTGTACCATCTAAAACATCTATATTATGGCCTATACCATTCATCCAAGCTGATTTTTATTTTTTCCCTTCATCTGGCCCTGTATGACCTAATTAACATATTGGATGTCAAATAAACAGTACAGTAAGCATTAGGAGGATTTTAATGATGGATATCCAATTACTATTGATTTCATGTGGTGTGGTGCACCCGAGATTTCTATGGTGGGGTCCACTATAGATTTTTATCTGCGTCATTGTTTGACTCATGACATAAAATGATATTTCAAAATAGATGGACGATGTGGATATAACAAATACATCATAGTGGGGCCCACAAAACTTCGTGGATGTTGGTCGGTGCTCTATGGGTCCCACCATGATGTATGTGTTTCATCCATGCCGTCTATCCATTTTTACAAATCATATTAGGGCTTGACGCCAAAAATTAAAAGGATATAAATCTCAAGTGGACCACACCACATGAAAACAATAGTGATTGGATATCCACCATTAAAACCCTCCTGAGGCCCACTGTACTTTTTATTTGACATCCAATCTGTTGATTAGGTCATACAGGCCCATATGAAGGAAAAAAAAATATCGGATCAATCCAAAACTTTATATCGCCCCCAAAAGGTTTTTAATGGTTGACGCTCATTCAACACTGTTTCCTATAATGTGGTCCAGTTGAGATTGGGATATACCTCATTTTTTATGTCATACCATAAAATGAAAGGGAAAAATAGATGGACGGCAGGGATGAAACACATACATCATGGTGGGGCCCACAGAGCACCGACCACGTCACCCCATCGCGAGAGAGACTTAAGTCTCTCTCGCTCTCTGTCGTCGCTCACTCTCACTCACGCCCTCTCTCAATCTCTCGATCTTTGTCCCCCCCCCCCCCCCTCTCTCTCTCTCTCTCTCTCTCTCTCTCTCTCGGTCCTCTCTCCACCGCGCGCGGCCTCTCTCTCCATCTCTCTGTCTCTCTCAGTGCTCTCTCTCTCTCTCCACCGTGCCCTCTCTCCACTGCACTCTCTCCACCGTGTCGTCTCTCCACCGCCGTCTCTCCAGCATGCCCTCTCTCCACCGCCCTCTCTAAAGTTCGGTTGACAGGTATCTCTCTCTCTCTCTCTCTCTCTCTCAATCTCAATACCGATTGAAATGATTTGGGGATTCGGCGATTAACCTTACCATGGGACCCACCTTGATGATTTGTTGTATATCCACTACGTCCATCCATTTCTACAAACTACAGGAAACAATGGTGTTTGGGTCCCTCACCGTTAAAATTTTCAAAGGGCCCATCGTCAGGTTTTTGTAATTTTTATTTACCATCCGAGTATTGATAATGTCAAGAAGACATGGATGAAGGGAAAATATAAAGATCAGCTTAATCCAAAACTTTTGTGGCCCATGAAAAGTTTTTAATGGTCATTTATCATTGTTTCTAGTGGTATGGCCCACCTGAGATTTGGATATTCGTGAGGTTTGGGATTGCATCCTACAATGAGATTGAAAAATGGGAGCCCACCTAATATGGTTCCCATTTCCCAAGCTGCACCAATGCAAATACAGCATATTGGTTGATCAAAAGGGGGGGCATCCAAGCCAGACCTGGGTGTAGAATTTTCAAGTTGTATCATGCAATCCTCTTAACCGTCACAAGTTTCCAGACTCAATCTCTCAAGATAGGGGTGCAAAACACAAACTACTCAAGTATTCTATACATCTAACAAAAAGAAAAGTAGCCTTTGTTTATACACCTCTTTTCAATGAAATTTTGTTTCAAGAGGCATTTGCAAAGAATGGAAATGCAAGTGCAAACCACAAGTCCTAACACTGTGAGGCATGATTGTTCATACAAGATCCAAACAGAAATGGTAAACATGAAAGTATAAACAAATTAAATGAATCAATTCATAGAAATTTTAAAACAATGTTTACAATCTAGAAGACACTTTACAGAGAAATGGTTGCAAAACAGAGTCGTCTACTGATGGTCTCGCTTCTTCTTTTTTTTTTCTTTTTGATAAGCAACAAGATATTTTATTGAGAAAAAAAAAAGGAAGGGGAAAGCTCGCCATTAAGGCGGACAGCTAACTCCAATTACAAGGATTGGGCCGATTGGCTTACGAGCACCATCTTCAGCAAGAGAATCCACTAAGAAGTTTGCTTTTCTAGAAACAAGATTGAAAGGGTGCCGATATCTCACTCTCATAGTATTGTCCAAGCTCCCTAGCTGGGTGGAGCACCTTTCAAATGCACAAGCCACGGCCTCAAGGCTCAGCTCTCAAAGGGGGCTCAGACCTGCTGGACTGCATAACTCAAT
The DNA here is from genome assembly GCA_037074715.1 of Magnolia kwangsiensis. Taxonomy (NCBI): domain Eukaryota; kingdom Viridiplantae; phylum Streptophyta; class Magnoliopsida; order Magnoliales; family Magnoliaceae; genus Magnolia; species Magnolia kwangsiensis. The sequence goes on from CM073582.1 coordinate 21,119,729, forward strand.
CATGGGCCTATTAGAATGGTATTGATTCAAATGTTGTTGGTGTTATAGACTTACAGGTTTGACTTCTGAGCAATAGCTATATTTTGGCCTCATTCTAGATTTTGATTTTTTTTCTTTGTTTTGTTTTTCTTAACCTTGCGAACTTCTTAACAGACCATTGGAAACACAACATTATAGTAGAACACACACACATACACGCACACACACACACACACACACACACACACACACACACACACACACACACACACACATATATATATATATATATATATATATATATATATATATATATATATATATATATATATATATATATATATATATATATATATAAGCACTATATGTGTGTGTGTGTGTGTGTGAATCAAAGTTATTCACAAAGTTCAGCCAAGTCACTCATTGGCTAGGACATGAGTTCTGGTTTTCCAAGGAATAGCAGGCCGAAAACAAGAACAATGAAATCACCAAAAGGGCTCATTTTGGCTCAAGGCTGTTTCTGAGTACTTAGATTTTAGACTGCGGTTGTCTTCTACAGAGCACCAGTGGGAAGAAAAAGGGGTGTTGGTATGTTGGTGGCAAAACGTAAATGCTTTCTGAATATCTTGTTAGGAGAGATGGTATTGCTTAAGGGCTGTTTTGGATGGATGAATCAAAGTTTATGTTTCTTGTTTTTAATGTTTTCAATTTATTTACCAAGAAACACAAAATTTTTACCAGTTTGTCAACATGTAAACTGGCAATCAGGAAAATAATATGAAAATCCTTTTAACATGAAAATGGCCCTTTCATACTTTATTTTGCAAATCCATGGAGTGAATTTGCTTTAAACTGTCGGATTATTTATTGCTTGTGTATTCTATTCTGACTACTACTACTTAGGTGGGAGAAACTGGGTCATAGACTTGCTTTTGGCTACGACTACTGGTACCAACCTCGACAAAAAACAATGATTAGTTCATCGTGGGGGGCTCCTGCAGCCTTCACAAAAGGCTTCAACCTTCAACATGTTTCAGACGGTCTTTATGGAAGACACTTGTTTATATATAGCTGGCCTGATGGTGAGCTAAAGCAGACATTGGATCTAGGCAATACGGGGCTCTTACCTTTAGAGGTCAATAGGAGGAACATCATCTGCTTTTCTTCTAAGATTGTATTATCCTAGACTCGGTGTTATATAAATCTTTTCCATCTTGCGCAGATCAGGTTTCTCCACGAACCATCTAGGGACACGAGCTATGTTGGGTGTGCTCTTACCAGCAACATGGTAAGATTTTTCAAGACATCGGATGGATCATGGAGCCATGAGGTATGGTTTTCTCTCTCTGACAACCATTTCGGTCTATATAATTTTCAAGGGTAAACTTGTCTGGTTGTTCTTTCCGCTGTTCTTAGATGGTGACTCAACGCTGTACAGGTGGCATACAAGTATATCAAGCCATCATGGGCCTCACGTGTCCAAGAAATTACATTGATCTGAAGATCTTATCCAACTAACTTTTAAATTTGGTCCTGTGATCATTTTATTTTTGACCGCTTGAATAACAGGCACCGATTGTATGAAATAGATCCTCTATTTGGGATTTCTCCATCCAAAATGGTTTCACGATTTGTTTCATCATGGTTGACATTTATGCCACGTGGACACCATGCGAGTCATCACCATTTAAGAAATGGTGGAAAGTGCATGTAATAGACCAGCACATATTCATTTCATTACACAGCCACTATAGGTGCATGATACCCTGACTATGACACTGCCGTGCAGGTCGTAATATCAGTGCAACCATTGAAAGTATGAAACTGGATTCTTCCTGAAATTCCTGGACTCATAACTGATTTCCTGATCTCTCTTGATGACCGGTACCTTTACTTCATGAATTGGCTGCATGGAGATATCAGGAAATATAACATTGAAGACCCTGCGAAGCCCAAATTGACAGACCAAGTGTGGGTGGGAGGGCTAATTCAAAAGGGGAGTGATATAATGGCTGTTGCAGAAGATGAGAAAGAGTGGCAGTTTGATGTCCCATAGATTCAGGTCTGTAAGATTTGATGCTTTAAATAGCGAATAGCGTGTGGCATAGCATTCATCCCTTTGAGGCATGAGGTATTATGTTACACACTACTTTTAATTAAGGTTGTGCTTGGTTGTACCAAATATCATGAAAATTCATGATATTTTCCACCAAATTAGACTGATTAGTAATGAAATTTCATGAGTTGTTGTGCAACAAAACACATCTTAAAATAATAGAAAAAAAAACAGGGCAAACATGATGGCATGCAAGTTGGGGCCTATTTTCTCATGAGATTTTTAGGTTTCACTTAGGGGTCTGTTTTCATCATGCAAGTTGGCATGATGGCATTGGAATCTTTTGGTGGATAACTGTTATATTTGAGCATTTAAACAATTTGAATTTGGATGCAGATGGATCTATGCCAACCTCTGCAGGTAGAAACTTTATTTTTGAAAATGCACATGAAGATATCATTAGTTAGATGAAGGATTTATTTGTTGAAGCTGGTGGGAAGGGCACTTCCATGAAAGAACTTGATAGTCAACGCAGCCTTTTCTATGATATCATGGAATGCATTGAGGTTAGTACTCTTGTGAAGTGATTTTGAATGTTTGACAGATATACAGTAAGTGTATTTTTTATTTCTTTCGCATTGATAAATGCTAACTGATGCATCCTACATGGATATATATGCTAGTAGATAGTTATGGGAAGCTGTGCAGGCATTAAAATTAATTTACAAGATCCATGTTTGTAGTTTAAACTTTCTTGAAGAATTAGATTTTTTTGAGAGCTTATATAATCATCCCTAGAGATTTTTTGCTATTTTTTCACTTGATTTTGCAATTGATGTGGTCTACTGTCATACAAGTTTGGATAAAAGAGGGTTGATGTCAGGTAGGCAGCTGGTTGTTAAACTTTGTCAAGCAGTAATGCAAGCCAACCTGTAATAGTTGGCACAAAGCTATGATGATGATAATATTTATATATTTTTCTTCTTGTTCTTTGCTATATGATTCATTTTTTTAACATTTTTTCCCCCAAAGGCTTCGCCATTACCCCTGTTCTCTAGAAACATATTCGAGTTGAACTGGGACACCAATTGAACTGATTTATTCATCAAAGAAAATAAAAGATCAGATGAACTGATTTATTAATCAAAGAAAGAGAAAAAAGAAGAAGATCAGATGAAGTGATTTTATAATTTCAGTTTGAGAAATGATGCAATGCAAGATTCACACTATGAAGAGCCATATGGCATATACGTGTCTCATGGAAGACTTGTAGAATTTCCAACAAGGATATTTGCTCAAAGGGATATTGGTTATGATTTATTTTTCTTCTTCATTGATAAATATTTACAAACAGGTTGGCAACAAGCCCACTCTTGTCAGAGTTTCACCCTTACTGACTCATAAGCACTTGTCTTAGAGAAGAATTAGGTTGCTGGCAAGGAAATATCATCCTAGAAATGATGGTCTGAAGGTGTGACTGTTTCCCTTAGAGAAATACAATAAAAGTTTGTAAAATATATCATTCTGACAGCCCCTCTAAGCCTTTCTCAAATTTTCTTTCAATGCAGGTGCCATTCTTCAGGTGATGGTAGAGTTCCCACAGGATTGTATTAGACCTGTTGGGAACAATGCCAGCTTGTTTATGTTGGAGGTCGGTGTCCTATGTCGATATCTGATCCCTGCCACCACCCCCCGTTGGGCAGACGTGACAGATGATGTGCGGTAGCTCATCCATTAGCGTCTTCAGGTAAATTGTAAATTAAAATTTATTTTATAAAAGTTCATTTACGATTAAGTTATGTTGCTCAAAATTAATAGAGCATAATCGGATGTGCGTCGGAGCTATTCAGATGAGCGGGGGTCCCTGGGAGGTGAAAACCGTTGTTATGACTATGATGAAGCTGTTCATTTCCTATGGACAGCATTGGGAGGGCCTGGCCATTTGGACAGGCCGTATTTTGGTATTAGCTCAAAATTAATGGAGCATACCCGGATGTGCGTCGGAGCTATCCGGATGAACGGGGGTCATCTGAATGGAAGGTGGAACCGCTGTTATGACCATGATGAAGCTGTCCATTTCCTATGCACAACATTGAAAGGGCCTGGCCATGTTAACAGGCCATGTTTATATATGTATTTGCAGGGACCTCACCCTTAACCTAAACCACACCTAATCCTATTACCTGAACCAATAACCTATTCTCAATTCCCTACAGCTATAACCTATAACCTACCTAAAACCTAAATGTGTTATCAAATCCTTAAACCTAAACCTACACCTAATCCTATTCTCAACTACCTAACCTAAACCCAAACCTAAACTTAAAAACCCAAAGAAAAACCAGATCCTGAACCCAAACCTGATTTTCTAAACATAAACCTCAACCTATTCTCAATTCCCTAAACCTATAACCTATAACCTTAACCTAAAATCTAAACCTTAACCTATTCTCAATTCCCTACAGCTATAACCTATAACCTACATATAACCTAAACCTAAAACCTAAACCAAAAACCTAAATGTGTTCTCAAATCCCTAAACCTAAACCTACACGTAATCCTATTCTCAACTTCCTAATCTAAACTTAAACCTAAACTTGAAAACCCAAAGAAAAACCCGATCCCGAACCCAAACCCGATTTCCTAAACCTAAACCTTAACCTATTCTCAAATCCCTAAACCTATAACCTATAACCTACCTATAACCTTAACCTATAACCTAAACCTTAACCTATTCTCAATTCCCTACAGCTATAACTTATAACATACCTATAACCTTAACCTAAAACCTAAATGTGTTCTCAAATCCCTAAACCTAAACCTACACATAAACCTATTCTCAACTACCTAACCTAAACCTAAACCAAAACTTGAAAACCCAAAGCAAAACCCGATCCCAAACCCAAACCCGATTTCCTAAACCTAAACCTTAACCTATTCCCAATTCTCTAAACCAATAACCTATAACCTACCTATAACCTTGACCTAAAACCTAAACCTTAACCTATTCTCAATTTCCTATAGCAATAACCTATAACTTACCTATAACCTTAACCTAAAACCTAAACCTAAAACCTAAATGTGTTCTCAAATCCCTAAACCTAAACCTACACCTAATCCTATTCTCAACTCCCTAACCTAAACCTAAACCTAAACTTGAAAACCTAAAGCAAAACCCGATCCCGAACCCAAACCCGATTTCCTAAACCTAAACCTTAACCTATTCTCAATTCCCTAAACCTATAACCTATAACCTTAACCTAAAACTTAAACCTTAACCTATTCTCAATTCCCTACAGCTATAACCTATAACCTACATATAACCTTAACCTAAAACCTAAATGTGTTCTTAAATCCCTAAACTAAAATCTACAACTAATCCTATTCTCAACTACCTAACCTAAACACCTAAACTTGAAAACCTGAAGCAAAACCCGATCCCGAACCCAAACCCGATTTCCTAAACTTAAACCTTAACCTATTCTCAATTCCCTAAACCTATAACCTATAACCAACCCATAACCTTAACCTAAAACCTAAACCTTAACCTACTCTCAATTCCCTACAGCAATAACCTATAACTTACCTATAACCTTAACCTAAAACCTTAACCTAAAACCTAAATTTGTTCACAAATCCCTAAACCTAAACCTACACTTAATCCTATTCTCAACTACCTAACCTAAACATAAACCTAAACTTGAAAACCCTAATCAAAACCCGATCCCAAACCAAAACCCAATTTTCTAAACCTAAACCTTAACCTATTCTCAATTCCTTAAACCTATAACCTATAACCTACCTATAACCTTAACCTATTCTCAATTCCCTACAACAATAACCTATAACCAACTTAAAACCTAAATGTGTTCTCAAATCCCTAAACCTAAACCTACACATAAACCTATTCTCAACTACCTAACCTAAACCTAAACCAAAACTTGAAAACCCAAAGCAAAACCCGATCCCAAACCCAAACCCGATTTCCTAAACCTAAACCTTAACCTATTCTCAATTCTCTAAACCAATAACCTATAACCTACCTATAACCTTAACCTAAAACCTAAACCTTAACCTATTCTCAATTCCCTACAGCAATAACCTATAACTTACCTATAACCTTAACCTAAAACCTAAACCTAAAACCTAAATGTGTTCTCAAATCCCTAAACATAAACCTACACCTAATCCTATTCTCAACTCCCTAACCTAAACCTAAACCTAAACTTGAAAACCTAAAGCAAAACCCGATCCCGAACCCAAACCCGATTTCCTAAACCTAAACCTTAACCTATTCTCAATTCCCTAAACCTATAACCTATAACCTTAACCTAAAACTTAAACCTTAACCTATTCTCAATTCCCTACAGCTATAACCTATAACCTACATATAACCTTAACCTAAAACCTAAATGTGTTCTTAAATCCCTAAACTAAAATCTACAACTAATCCTATTCTCAACTACCTAACCTAAACACCTAAACTTGAAAACCTGAAGCAAAACCCGATCCCGAACCCAAACCCGATTTCCTAAACTTAAACCTTAACCTATTCTCAATTCCCTAAACCTATAACCTATAACCAACCTATAACCTTAACCTAAAACCTAAACCTTAACCTACTCTCAATTCCCTACAGCAATAACCTATAACTTACCTATAACCTTAACCTAAAACCTAAATTTGTTCACAAATCCCTAAACCTAAACCTACACTTAATCCTATTCTCAACTACCTAACCTAAACATAAACCTAAACTTGAAAACCCTAATCAAAACCCGATCCCAAACCAAAACCCAATTTTCTAAACCTAAACCTTAACCTATTCTCAATTCCTTAAACCTATAACCTATAACCTACCTATAACCTTAACCTATTCTCAATTCCCTACAACAATAACCTATAACCAACTTAAAACCTAAATGTGTTCTCAAATCCCTAAACCTAAACCTACACATAAACCTATTCTCAACTACCTAACCTAAACCTAAACCAAAACTTGAAAACCCAAAGCAAAACCCGATCCCAAACCCAAACCCGATTTCCTAAACCTAAACCTTAACCTATTCTCAATTCTCTAAACCAATAACCTATAACCTACCTATAACCTTAACCTAAAACCTAAACCTTAACCTATTCTCAATTCCCTACAGCAATAACCTATAACTTACCTATAACCTTAACCTAAAACCTAAACCTAAAACCTAAATGTGTTCTCAAATCCCTAAACATAAACCTACACCTAATCCTATTCTCAACTCCCTAACCTAAACCTAAACCTAAACTTGAAAACCTAAAGCAAAACCCGATCCCGAACCCAAACCCGATTTCCTAAACCTAAACCTTAACCTATTCTCAATTCCCTAAACCTATAACCTATAACCTTAACCTAAAACTTAAACCTTAACCTATTCTCAATTCCCTACAGCTATAACCTATAACCTACATATAACCTTAACCTAAAACCTAAATGTGTTCTTAAATCCCTAAACTAAAATCTACAACTAATCCTATTCTCAACTACCTAACCTAAACACCTAAACTTGAAAACCTGAAGCAAAACCCGATCCCGAACCCAAACCCGATTTCCTAAACTTAAACCTTAACCTATTCTCAATTCCCTAAACCTGTAATCTATAACCAACCTATAACCTTAACCTAAAACCTAAACCTTAACCTACTCTCAATTCCCTACAGCAATAACCTATAACTTACCTATAACCTTAACCTAAAACTTAACCTAAAACCTAAATTTGTTCACAAATCCCTAAACCTAAACCTACACCTAATCCTATTCTCAACTACCTAACCTAAACATAAACCTAAACTTGAAAACCCAAAGCAAAACCCGATCCCGAACCCAAACCCAATTTTCTAAACATAAACCTTAACCTATTCTCAATTCCTTAAACCTATAACCTATAACCTACCTATAACCTTAATCTATTCTCAATTCCCTACAACAATAACCTATAACCTACTTAAAACCTAAATGTGTTCTCAAATCCCTAAACCTAAACCTACACATAAACCTATTCTCAACTACCTAACCTAAACCTGAACCAAAACTTGAAAACCCAAAGCAAAACCCGATCCCAAACCCAAACCCGATTTCCTAAACCTAAACCTTAACCTATTCTCAATTCTCTAAACCAATAACCTATAACCTACCTATAACCTTAACCTAAAACCTAAACCTTAACCTATTCTCAATTCCCTACAGCAATAACCTATAACTTACCTATAACCTTAACCTAAAACCTAAACCTAAAACCTAAATGTGTTCTCAAATCCCTAAACATAAACCTACACCTAATCCTATTCTCAACTCCCTAACCTAAACCTAAACCTAAACTTGAAAACCTAAAGCAAAACCCGATCCCGAACCCAAACCCGATTTCCTAAACCTAAACCTTAACCTATTCTCAATTCCCTAAACCTATAACCAATAACCTTAACCTAAAACTTAAACCTTAACCTATTCTCAATTCTCTACAGCTATAACCTATAACCTACATATAACCTTAACCTAAAACCTAAATGTGTTCTTAAATCCCTAAACTAAAATCTACAACTAATCCTATTCTCAACTACCTAACCTAAACACCTAAACTTGAAAACCTGAAGCAAAACCCGATCCCGAACCCAAACCCGATTTCCTAAACTTAAACCTTAACCTATTCTCAATTCCCTAAACCTGTAACCTATAACCAACCTATAACCTTAACCTAAAACCTAAACCTTAACCTACTCTCAATTCCCTACAGCAATAACCTATAACTTACCTATAACCTTAACCTAAAACTTAACCTAAAACCTAAATTTGTTCACAAATCCCTAAACCTAAACCTACACCAAATCCTATTCTCAACTACCTAACCTAAACATAAACCTAAACTTGAAAACCCAAAGCAAAACCCGAACCCGAACCCAAACCCAATTTTCTAAACCTAAACCTTAACCTATTCTCAATTCCTTAAACCTATAACCTATAACCTACCTATAACCTTAATCTATTCTCAATTCCCTACAACAATAACCTATAACCTACTTAAAACCTAAATGTGTTCTCAAATCCCTAAACCTAAACCTACACATAAACCTATTCTCAACTACCTAACCTAAACCTGAACCAAAACTTGAAAACCCAAAGCAAAACCCGATCCCAAACCCAAACCCGATTTCCTAAACCTAAACCTTAACCTATTCTCAATTCTCTAAACCAATAACCTATAACCTACCTATAACCTTAACCTAAAACCTAAACCTTAATCTATTCTCAATTCCCTACAGCAATAACCTATAACTTACCTATAACCTTAACCTAAAACCTAAACCTAAAACCTAAATGTGTTCTCAAATCCCTAAACATAAACCTACACCTAATCCTGTTCTCAACTCCCTAACCTAAACCTAAACCTAAACTTGAAAACCTAAAGCAAAACCCGATCCCGAACCCAAACCCGATTTCCTAAACCTAAACCTTAACCTATTCTCAATTCCTTAAACCTATAACCTATAACCTTAACCTAAAACTTAAACCTTAACCTATTCTCAATTCCCTACAGCTATAACCTATAACCTACATATAACCTTAACCTAAAACCTAAATGTGTTCTTAAATCCCTAAACTAAAATCTACAACTAATCCTATTCTCAACTACCTAACCTAAACACCTAAACTTGAAAACCTGAAGCAAAACCCGATCCCTAACCCAAACCCGATTTCCTAAACTTAAACCTTAACCTCTTCTCAATTCCCTAAACCTGTAATCTATAACCAACCTATAACCTTAACCTAAAACCTAAACCTTAACCTACTCTCAATTCCCTACAGCAATAACCTATAACTTACCTATAACCTTAACCTAAAACTTAACCTAAAACCTAAATTTGTTCACAAATCCCTAAACCTAAACCTACACCTAATCCTATTCTCAACTACCTAACCTAAACATAAACCTAAAATTGAAAACCCAAAGCAAAACCCGATCCCGAACCCAAACCCAATTTTCTAAACCTAAACCTTAACCTATTCTCAATTCCTTAAACCTATAACCTATAACCTACCTATAACCTTAACCTAAAACCTAAACCTTAACCTACTCTCAATTCCCTACAGCAATAACCTATAACTTACCTATAACCTTAACCTAAAACCTAAATTTGTTCACAAATCCCTAAACCTAAACCTACACCTAATCTTATTCTCAACTACCTAACCTAAACATAAACCTAAACTTGAAAACCCAAAGCAAAACCCGATCCCGAACCCAAACCCAATTTTCTAAACCTAAACCTTAACCTATTCTCAATTCCTTAAACCTATAACCTATAACCTACCTATAACCTTAATCTATTCTCAATTCCCTACAACAATAACCTATAACCTACTTAAAACCTAAATGTGTTCTCAAATCCCTAAACCTAAACCTACACATAAACCTATTCTCAACAACCTAACCTAAACCTAAACCAAAACTTGAAAACCCAAAGCAAAACCCGATCCCAAACCCAAACCCGATTTCCTAAACCTAAACCTTAACCTATTCTCAATTCTCTAAACCAATAACCTATAACCTACCTATAACCTTAACCTAAAACCTAAACCTTAACCTATTCTCAATTCCCTACAGCAATAACCTATAACTTACCTATAACCTTAACCTAAAACTTAAATGTGTTCTCAAATTCCTAAACCTAAACCTACACCTAATCCTGTTCTCAACTCCCTAACCTAAACCTAAACCTAAACTTGAAAACCTAAAGCAAAACCCGATCCCGAACCCAAACCCGATTTTCTAAACCTAAACCTTAACCTATTCTCAATTCCCTAAACCTATAACCTATAACCTTAACCTAAAACTTAAACCTTAACCTATTCTCAATTCCCTACGGGTATAACCTATAACCTACATATAACCTTAACCTAAAACCTAAATGTGTTCTTAAATCCCTAAACCAAAATCGACAACTAATCCTATTCTCAACTACCTAACCTAAACCCCTAAACTTGAAAACCTGAAGCAAAACCCGATCCCGAACCCAAACCCGATTTCCTAAAATTAAACCTTAACCTATTCTCAATTCCCTAAACCTATAACCTATAACCAACCTATAACCAAACCTAAACCTTAACCTACTCTCAATTCCCTACAGCAATAACCTATAACTTACCTATAACCTTAACCTAAAACCTTAACCTAAAACCTAAATTTGTTCACAAATCCCTAAACCTAAACCTACACCTAATCCTATTCTCAACTACCTAACCTAAACATAAACCTAAACTTGAAAACCCAAAGCAAAACCCGATCCCGAACCCCAACCCAATTTTCTAAACCTAAACCTTAACCTATTCTCAATTCCTTAAACCTATAACCTATAACCTACCTATAACCTTAACCTATTCTCAATTCCCTACAACAATAACCTATAACCTACTTAAAACCTAAATGTGTTCTCAAATCCCTAAACCTAAACCTACACCTAATCCTATTCTCAACTCCCTAATCTAAACCTAAACCTGAACTTGAAACCCAACGCAAAACCCGATCCCGAACCCAAACCCGATTTCTGACACCTAAACCTTAACCTATTCTCAAATCCCTAAACCTATAACCTATAACCTACCTATAACCTAAACCTTAACCTATTCTCAATTTCCTACAGCTATAACCAATAACCTACCTATAACCTTAACCTAAAACATAAATGTGTTCTCAAATCCCTAAACCTAAACCTACACTTAAACCTATTCTCAACTACCTAATCTAAACCTAAACCTAAACTTGAAAACCCAAAGCATAACTCGATCCCGAACCCAAACCCGATTTCCTAAACCTAAACCTTAACCTATTCTCAATTCCCTAAACCAATAACCTATAACCTACCTATAACCTTAACCAAAAATCAAAATCTTAACCTATTCTCAATTCCCTACAGAAATAACCTATAACTTACCTATAACCTTAACCTAAAACATAAACCTAAAACCTAAATGTGTTCTCAAATCCCTAAACCTAAACCCACACCTAATCCTATTCTCAACTCCCTAACCTAAACCTAAACCTAAACTTGAAAACCCAAAGAAAAACCCGATCCTGAACCCAAACCCGATTTTCTAAACCTAAACCTTAACCTATTATCAATTCCCTAAACCTATAACCTATAACCTACCTATAACCTTAACCTAAAACCTAAACCTTAACCTATTCTCAATTCCCTACAGCTATAACCTATAACCTAACTATAACATTAACCTAAAACCTAAATGTGTTCATAAATCCCTAAACCTAAACCTACACCTAATCCTATTCTTAACTACCTAACCTAAACACTTAAACTTGAAAACCCAAAGTGAAACCCGATCCCAAACCCAAACCCAATTTCCTAAACTTAAACCTTAACCTTTTCTCAATTCCCTAAACCTATAACCTATAACCTACCTATAACCTTAACCTAAAACCTAAACCTTAATCATTTCTTAATTCCGTACAGCTATAACCTATAACCTACCTATAACCTTAACCTAAAACCTAAATGTGTTCTCAAATTCCTAAACTTAAACATACACCTAATTTTATTCTCAACTACCTAACCTAAACCCAAACTTAAACTTGAAAACACAAAGCAAAACCTGATCCCGAACCCAAACCCGATTTCCTAAACCTAAACCTTAACCTATTCTCAATTCCCTAAACCTATAACCTATAACCTACCTATAACCTTAACTTAAAACCTAAACCTTAACCTATTCTCAATTCCCTACAGCTATAACCTATAACCTACATAAAACCTTAACCTAAAACCTAAACTTAAAACCTAAATGTATTCTCAAATCCCTAAACCTAAACCTACACCTAATCCTATTCTCAACTCCCTAACCTAAACCTAAACCTAAACTTGAAAACCCAAAGCAAAACCAGATCCCGAACCCAAACCCGATTTCCTAAATCAAAACCTTAACCTATTCTCAAATCCCTAAACCTATAACCTATAACCTACCTATACCCTTAACCTATAACCTAAACCTTAACCTATTCTCAATTCCGTACACCTATAACCTATAACCTACATATAACCTTAACCGAAAACCTAAATATGTTCTCAAATCCCTAAACCTAAACCTATACCTAATCCTATTCTCAACTCCCTAACCTAAACCTAAACCTTAACTTGAAAACACAAAGCAAAACCCGATCCCGAACCCAAACCCGATTTCCTAAACCTAAACCTTAACCTATTCTCAATTCCCTAAACCTATAACCTATAACCTTAACCTATTCTCAATTCCCTACAGCTATAACCTATAACCTACCTATAACCTTAACCTAATACCTAAATGTGTTCTTAAATTCCTAAACTAAAACTTACACCTAATCCTATTCTCAACTACCTAACAAAAACGCCTAAACTTGAAAACCTGAAGCAAAACCCGATCCCGAACCCAAACCTGATTTCCTAAACTTAAACCTTAACCTATTCTCAATTCCCTAAACCTATAACCTATAACCTACCTATAACCTTAACCTATAACCTAATCCTTAACCTACTCTCAATTCCCTACAACAATAACCTATAACTTACCTATAACCTTAAGCTAAAACCTTAAACTAAAACCTAAATGGGTTCTCAAATCCCTAAACCTAAACCTACACCTAATCCTATTCTCAACTACCTAACCTAAACATAAACCTAAACTTGAAAACCCAAAGCAAAACCCGATCCCGAAACCAAACCCAATTTCCTAAACCTAAACCTTAACCTATTCTCAATTCCCTAAACCTAAAACCTATAACCTACCTATAACCTTAACCTAAAACCTAAACCTTAACCTATTCTCAATTCCCTACATCTATAACCTATAACCTACTTAAAACCTAAATGTGTTCTCAAATCCCTAAACCTAAACCTACACCTAATCCTATTCTCAACTCCCTAATCTAAACCTAAACCTGAACTTAAAAATCCAAAACAAAACCCGATCCCGAACCCAAACCCGATTTTCTAAACCTAAACCTTAACCTATTCTCAAATCCCCAAACCTATAACCTACCTATAACCTTAACATATAACCTAAACCTTAACCTATTCTCAATTCCCTACATCTATAACCTATAACCTTAACCTAAAACCTAAATATATTCTCAAATACCTAAACCTAAACCTACACCTAAACCTATTCTCAACTACCTAACCTAAACCTAAACCTAAACTTGAAAACCAAAAAAAAAACTTGATCCTGAACACAAACCCGATTTCCTAAACCTAAACCTTAACCTATTCTCAATTCCCTAAACCAATAACCTATAACCTTAACCTAAAACCTAAACCTTAACCTATTCTCAATTCCCTACAGCAATAACCTATAACTTACCGATATCCTTAACCTAAAACCTACTCCTAAAACCTAAACGTGTTCTCAAATCCCTAAACCTAAACCTACACCTAATCCTATTCTCAACTCCTTAACCTAAACCTAAACCTGAACTTAAAAAACCCATAGAAAAACCCGATCCCGAACCCAAACCCGATTTCCTAAACCTAAACCTTAACCTATTCTCAAATCCCTAAACCTATAACCTATAACCTACCTAAAACCTTAACCTATAACCTAAACCTTAACCTATTCTCAATTCCCTACAGCTATAACCTATAACCTTAACCTAAAACCTAAATGTATTCTCAAATCCCTAAACCTAAACCTACACCTAAACCTATTCTCAACTACCTAACCTAAACCTAATCCTAAACTTGAAAACCCAAAGCAAAACTCGATCCCGAACTCAAACCCGATTTCCTAAACCTAAACCTTAATCTATTGACAATTCCCTAAACCAATAACCTATAACCTACCTACAACCTTAACGTAAAACCTAAACCTTAACCTATTCTTAATTCCCTACAGCAATAACCTATAACTTACCTATAACCTTAACCTAAAACCTAAACCTAAAACCTAAATGTGTTCTCAAATCCATAAACCTAAACCTACACCTAATCCTATTGTGAGACCCGACCCAAGTTTGCATGTGTGCATGTGTGTTTGTAAGTGTGCATTTCATTTCTTGTGGTCTCGCGGTCCTATCAGTTGAATTTCGGTGACCCGCGACCCTCAGATAGTGTTGCGGTCATCCTAGAGTCCAATCAAGTAGACCCGACTCGGATCGAGCTGAGACCTATGCCATTGCGACCGCATTGTTGTCGTGGTTCCAACGCCGCATCTTGTGCGTCCATCTGATATGTGGATCATAAGTTGTGTACGTTTCATTTTATGGCCCTTGATTTCGATAATGTGGCCCACCTTAGAGTGGTGCATGTGGCCCACACTCCCTCTTTTGTACAAGTTCCAACACACACTACACACACCACCTAAATCTCCATAACTCACACTACCAAGACCTCACATACCACCCACACCTAACCTACCCTAGCAACATTGTTTGTATCACCATAGGTTAATGATTACTTTCTTTAAAAAGATTTTTCTTCTCTTTCCCTCTCATTTCTCTCTCTCTTCTCTTCTTCTCTAGCAATTTTTCTCCATTTCTCTAGCCCATTTTCCTCCATTTTTTCAGCCACCTTCCTTCTTAATCCCCCACCATCTAACCCTTGAAACCTCATCTCCACTATTGATCCATCTTCCTTGGTGCTAAAGGACCTTAGTGTGAAAGTTTGGTGGTCATCTTTGAGGTGGGTGCCCCTTTACATGTAAAAATCTATTTTCTATAGCCTTGATGTTTTCTTTTTTTCATGATGGAAGTGTAGGACCCACCAATCAATGGTGGAGATCCCACACAATCCCATGGTTGTGGCCTAATGGCCTATCTTATGCATGCATGGGGCCTTTCTCTATGGGCCCCATCATGAGCATTTTCTTTCATATCATATTATGTTTGGGTCATCTAGACCTTATAACCATGGTGGGGATAACATCCTCACCATGCATTTTAATTATAGGCCATGCATGTGCAAGATTCAAGTTATAAATGTAAATCTATGTATGATGTATGGGTGTGATTGATCTAGGGAGGGCTCAATAGTGGCGGAGCCCTTTCCCTATGGCCGGATTATCCTTCTATCTCCCTTTTTTCTCATTTTATTTCCTGATGTGTGTGGCTCATTTGGTGGGCCTAGGGCATCCATAAATTTCAGCAAGGTGGGATGCCCAAACTGCCCATTGTTTGATTTTGGGTGTCCTACTTCCTGCCTTAATGATGCATGCAAGGTGTGTTGGCTTTAGATTATGACATGAACATTTGTGGGGCCCACTAAGGAAGGCCACACCATCCTCCATTAATGTGTTTTCCTTTTTATTTAACCTATATAATAAATGTTATCTAAGTACATGTTGCTGTCCAGATTTTTCTGGACAATTTCTGGTTATTTTTGGACCAGATTTTGGGACTGTTTGGGGGACTATTCATACCCATCAAATATACTTTTCTGAAAGGTGGGGATCTCATCTTGATGTTCTCCAAATTTCAGCTCCATCTGACCTTGATTGAGGTCCCAAAGGTATGGTCTAAGTGAGGTGGACAGTCTGGATTTTCTACACTATTCCAGCAACATTCCACCATGGACAGTTGAATTTCTGAAATTTATTAAAATATCAATAGGTGTTTAAAAATTATAAAAATTATTCAGGGGTGGCCTACTCAAGGTAGGACCCACCTACAAATTTTGGGGGCCAATGGACACCTGTACGTACCATAGTGGTGGCTGGACTGGCCCACTATAATATAGTGTCCAGATCAGTCCAATTTTTAGGACCGATTGATTTATCTAAATGAATTAAAATATTAATAGGTGTCTAAAAATTCTAAAATTTTGTAGAGATGTGATCTACTCATGGTAGGACCCACCTACCAAATTTCAGGGCCAATGGACCCCTGTATACACCGTGCCAAGGGCCGGACTGGCCCACCACGTTGGGACATTCAGGTCTGTCCGATTTCATTGATAGTCTGTTTTGTTTAAACTAATTAAAATACTTATAAATATATAAAAATTCTGAAATTTTGTGAGGGTGTGACCCACATATGAAAGTATCACTCTGTAAAATTTAAGCCTCAAATGACCCCTTTAGGGTATCCAAAAAAATGGTCCAAGATGGCTAGACTCCCAATTTTTCTGTTGTGCAGTCCAGCAATATGCTTAATAAAAAATAAAATTCAAAAATATTTCTCTTGATGGTGGGCCATATTTTTGGGTTTCCTCTCATTATATGCATGATGAGGGGCCACGGCCCTCAATTTTCAGAGTTTTAGAGGCCTTGGGCCCACTCCAATGGAGTGTCCAAATTTAGGACAACAACATGTTATAATTATGCTTGGACTTGGGCTGAAATTTTGAGGAGTGAGGCCCACCACATTTATGAAGGTATTAGAGGAGATAATTAATACCTTTAGTTTCTTAAATTTTGGGCTTAATAAATGCACTTTTGAGGCCCACCACAGTTGAATTTAATTGGGTCCATGAATGTAGGTAGTTGTTGAACTCTTTAGGCCCAATTGGGTTGGAACTTTCCAGATAGACCCATTGAACTATTGGGCCATTTTACTATACTATTATGTTGGGTTAGTGGGCTAGATTATACAAGTAGATGGGCCCTTGATTGCCCATCAAATCAACTTTATACTTGGGCCGAGTTGTAGGCCCAAGTTACTTGACTAAGAGCATGATATTGCCCATGTAGTTTGAGCAATGGGCCGCCCACTAGGCCACCATAATATATGGGATTAGTGGCCTTTATGTTGGCCCCTAACCTTTCCCTTATGGGCCCATAGTGGTATATATGAGTTGGGTTATGTGTGTTCCCCTTGAACCCATATTTTGGGTAGGCCTTGGGCCGCCCTTTCTAAAGCCCAACATGAGTGTTGTGGTATAATTATGGCTGCTCATTTCTTATTTTTGATGTTGCATGGGCCTTGGTCCTTGATTCATGATCAATTAGAGATGGGCTACCTCTTAGGGACTAATTGTGGTTGGATGTCCACGTTGGTGGCCTTAAGGTAGGCCCATGGCTTCTATGGGTGGTTAAAGGCCCACCATAGAACCTTGCTAAGCCATCTCACTATTTAGGCCCATACCATTATTCTCCTTAGTCTTGTGGGCTACCCCAGGTATATGGGCCCCCACTAGAGGTTGTATTCCTTATGAGGAATTAGTTAAGTACCTAGACCCTTCATGGTTAGGTAGAGAGTTCATCTCCACCGTATTGGCACCCTTATTCATCTTCATGGCCCACTCCCATACACATCATATGCATGCTTAGTTGAGGAATGATTGGCCATGGTTGTGACATTGTGTAGGACATATTGGTATCTCCCTGAGAGATGAATGCTTGGGATTGATGCATGGGTGATTGTGTGATTCATGCATCTGGCATTGCATAGCATGTGGATATCTGCCCTTACTTCATCAGGGCCTTACCTCCACAGGGATATTAGTGGATGGTCGTATGTGTGGACACCGAAAATATTAGTTGAGCATACCGGGTGCATACGATGCCCATGGGTGAAATTCTCAAAACTTCCATGGTACCAAGGATCTGCTCCATCGCCGTGACCGGGTGGAATACATGAGCGTACGAGGGCCTTATACCGTTAGGCTGTGACTCCCACTGTCGTGTAGTCTGTTGGATAGGGGTGTGGCCTTACCTGCCTGGTGTGTAGTGGGCATTACTAGGCTGAGTCTGACCAGCTTGTAAATGGATCCGCTACCGTCAGGCCTTGTTGGTGATTGGCTGTCCACAGGCAGGTAGTGAGGTCTCTTATGCTCGTTTGACTGTGCGAGGTCTGTAGAGCGATAGTCATTCAGCAGTGTAATGGACCCCGATGATTTCCTTATGATTGGAAATGTACTTGACTTATGATTTGGATATGAGCACTGACATTACTTGCATCGCATTAGCATTGGTTGTACAAGCCCCCTTTGTGCATTGCCTTGGTTTAACATCCAGTACTCATTGCATCATATTCATGTGAAGCCTTAGTAAGGTTAGTAATTTTTCCATTGAGCACATTTCCCTTCTTGCATCTCCTACTATTCTTCTATGCACCATTGTCACACACTTTCACCACCCTCTAAGCTTCTATAAGCTTATGCACGATTGATACGTGCAGGAGATTCTAGGCAGGCATCGTAGCAGCAGCGCGTGGAGTAGAGTTGAGCTTTTGAGGACTCCAGTGTTGCCAACCTTTCCCTCTTCTCCTTTTATCTCATGTATGTCCTTTTGGACCTTATGGATGATTGTAAAAGTTCAAATTCTTAGTGGATTTTGTGATGTGTTCCTTTGTTATTCTCAGATGTATTTGCTGTGATCTTGGGTATGCTCATATTGGTAATGATTATACTGTATTGAAAATCCTCCTTATAGGATCCCAGGATCGGAACCTGCCTCAGGAGCCAAGAATGGGGTACTATGGAGGCTGTTATGGTCAGAACCGGCCATCGGGTCCCTTGTGATTCCGTTTACCGAGTCTGGGGCGTGACAGGAGTTGGTATCAGAGCATAACAAGTAATTCTGGAATGACTCTAAGGAACATCACATGTCTGCCAAGAACATGGGGCAACTAGTGTCCCGAGATCCTTCCTTTCGCTCCGTATTGAGCCTGTAACTGACCTGATTCCTTACGTCATCATTATTTTATAGACGATGCCACGTGGTCGTGACACTCGTGGTCGTGGCGCCCGTGGTCATGATGCCCATGGGCGAGGCGCCCGAGGTACCCATCCTACTCGAACACGTCCTGCTCCAGTAGTTGAGGATCTGATTCCTGAGGTCCCGATCCGGCCTATTCCTCCAGTTGAGCCCGTAGTGCCTGTACCTCCAGTTGCTCCGATTCCCCCACCTATTCCCCCTACTCAGCCTGCTGTTCCAGTTACTGAGGCTCCTACCCCGTCGGTTGCACCCGTGCCTCTGCCTGAGGTGAGTGTCGCCCCTACCTTTTCGACAGTACCTATAGGAGCTGAGCATTTTCAGCAGTTGATGCAGCTTGTTGCCACCGCATTGCAGACCCGTCAGCCAGCTACCGCTGAGGTTTCCAGGTGGTCTGACTTACCCCATGCTAGTGCCATAGCCCGAGAGTTCCGACAGCATAATCCCCCGAGGTTTAGTGGTGATCCTGACCCTTCTGCCTCCGAGGCTTGGCGCACTGAGGTTGAGAGGATTTTTGACACTATACAGTGTCCTGCAGGCCAGAGAGTATCCCTTGGACCTATCTCCTTCAGGGTGAGGCCCGTCATTGGTGGTCATCCATATCTAGGATGGTTGGACCTCAGTTCGTTTGGACATGGGAGGAGTTCGTGACCCGTTTCGACCAAAAGTTTTTCCCTGAACATGTTCATATCCAGCGGGCGATTGAGTTTGAGACCCTAGTGCAGGGTGATATGACTGTATCTCAGTATGAGGCCCGTTTCTTGGCCTTGTCTAGATTTGCTCCTCATCTGACCAGTGATGAGAAGATGAGAGCCCGTCGTTTTGTGACTGGTCTACGCCCTGCCCTTCGCAGCCGTGTTGTAGGGCATTGCTTGGAGACGTTCGACCAGGTTGTGCATCGAGCACTAGTTTATGAGGAGGATGGGCTATGACCCAAAGGTCGAGAGATCAGAGTTCCGGTGGAGAACGGAAGAGGAGAGTACCAACTGGCAGTTACAGGCAGCACCGTCAGCAGAGACGGAGAGGCAGATCCGGCACCGCCAGCCGCCTCATCTTTTGGCCCCTTTTCAGGTGTATGCTTCGGCTGTGGACAGACTGGGCATCAGAGGCGTGAGTGCCCTCTCCCCATTCAGCAGCAGAGGCCACCGCAGTTGCCTCCTCCTCGTCCTCCTCAGCAGCAGCAGAGAGCTCAGCTTCCACCCGCCACTCCTAGGGCTCCTCCTCAGCAGCAGAGGCATCCAGGCAGACCTCCTCAGCAGAGACAGCAGCAGCAGCGACAGCATCAGCAGCAGTGTCAGCAGAGAGGATATCCATATGTTGTTCGATCCTTAGGTCCAGTGTGTATAGCAGCCCAGCAGGCTCAGACTCAGGACCATCAGTCTTCCGGATTGCTTCCCCTACCAGCTCAAGGCCGCTTTTATTCTGCGCAGCAGGCGCCAGGCCAGGACCCGCAGTCGTCGACCGGTGGAGTCGTTGAGGGTATTCTTCTTGTTTCTACTTGCATTGCTCATGTTTTGTTTGATTCTGGTGCTTCCCATTCGTTTGTGGCTGAGCAGTTTTACCGATCGACCGGTATTCCATCGGAGTCCGTGTCCGAGGCCTTTACCATTTTGACTCCCATGGGGAAGTCTGTGATATTGACCTGTCGCTGTCCTTCTTGCCCGGTGTTAGTGGGTGAGATGTTCCTTCCTGCCGATTTGTTCGTGATGTCGATGGTAGGATTTGATGTGATTCTAGGTATGGACTGGCTTGTGAAGTATCGTGCCATCTTAGACTGTGCTGCGAGGACAGTTGCATTTCATATTCCAGGCTTGCCAGTGTTTCAATTCGTCGTCGAGCCTAGAAGAGAGCTGTTATCTAGCTTCTTAGCTTTGGTCGTTGAAGATTCTGTGGCAAAGAGTATTGAGCAGCTGCCAGTTGTTTGTGAGTACCCGAATGTGTTTCAGGACATTCCGGGTTTACCGCCACGTCGACAGGTGGAGTTCCAGATAGATTTGGTGCCGGGTACTGCTCCTATCTCAAAGGCCCCCTACCGGATGGCACCGTTAGAGTTACGACAACTGCAGGAGCTGTTGGATGAGCTTCGGGAGTTAGGTTTCATTCGTCCCAGCAGTTCACCTTGGGGAGCCCCGGTATTGTTTGTGAAGAAGAAGGATGGCTCATTGCCACTCTATGTAGATTATCGTGAGCTCAACAGAGTCACCATCAAGAACCGATACCCGCTTCCCCGTATTGATGATCTGTTCGATCAGTTGCAGGGTGCACAGTATTTTTCCAAGATAGACTTACGTTCCGGTTACCATCAGATTCGGGTCCGAGAGGAGGACATTCCGAAGATGGCGTTTCGGACACGTTATGGTCACTTCGAGTTCCTGGTCATGTCGTTCGGACTGACCAATGCGCCCGCCATATTCATGCAGCTGATGAATGAGGTCTTTCGGCCGTTCCTTGATCAGTTCATGGTGGTATTCATTGATGATATTCTTGTATATTCGAGGAGCCATGAGGACCATGCCGAGCACCTGCGGATTGTACTTGAGACCCTTTGTGCCCACCAGCTGTATGCGAAGCTGGAGAAGTGCGAGTTTTGGCAGGAAGAGATGAAGTTCCTTAGTCATGTGGTGACAAGGGAGGGTGTCGTTGTGGACCCCTCGAAGGTTGATGCAGTGCGTCAGTGGGGTCAGCCCACGAACGCGTCTGAGATTTGCAGCTTCCTTGGTCTAGCGGGATATTATCGACGATTTATCAAGGGTTTCTCCCGTATTGCGGCACCGCTGACCCGGTTGACGCGGAAGGACGTCGAGTTCATCTGGAGTGACGCTTGTGAGAAGGTATTTTTGGAGTTGAAGGACCGCCTCACGTCTGCTCCTGTCCTCACTCTTCCTAATGGGAGTGAGGGTTTTGTTGTCTTTACTGATGCCTCTAGAGTTGGCTTGGGTGCTGTACTGATGTAGAACGGGAAGCCAGTAGCGTATGCCTCGCGTCAGCTCAAGGTCCATGAGCTAAACTACCCCACTCATGATTTAGAGCTTGCAGCAATTATATTCGCACTGAAGGTGTGGAGGCATTATCTATATGGAGTCAGGTTCGAGCTCTTCTCGCATTATAAGAGCTTGAAGTATCTATTTTCGCAGTCCGAGTTAAACCTGCGGCAGAGGCAATGGATGGAGTTGCTAAAGGATTATGATTTTGACCTTCAGTACCACCCGGGCAAGGCAAACGTGGTGGCGGACGTGCTCAGCCGTCAGCCACGAGGCCTGGTGGCACATATGATGGTTGGACAGTGGCAGATGCTCGAGGATGTTTTAGAGTTTGACTTTGAGTTCGGTCTGCAGTCTTCCATTGTTCGGCTTTCGAGCTTGTCGATTCAACCCTCCTTGGTGGCTAGGGTGATCGAGGCTCAGCAGACGGACGAGTCACTTCAGGAGTACCGAGCAGAGGCCGCCTCCGTGGAGCAGTCAGATTGGCATATTGATTCCGATGGTGGGTTACGCTTCAGGGGCCGGTTGTGTGTCCCGGACGTTCTAGAGTTGCGTCGTGATCTGATGTCCAAGGCACACCGATCGAGACTTACTATCCACCCGGGCTTTACGAAGATGTATCGTGATATGAGGAGGTAATACTTCTGGCTGGGGATGAAGCGCCAGATTGCGAGTTTTGTGGCTGAATGTGACACATGCCAGCATGTCAAGGCCGATCATCAAAGACCCCCTGGTCCCTTGCAGCCGTCGAGCGTTCCAGAGTGGAAGTGGGAGCACATATCGATGGATTTCATCGCAAGTTTACTGAGGACTCAGCGCGGTCACGATACCATCTGGGTTATCGTCGATCGTTTGACAAAGTCGGCTCATTTCATTCCAATACATGCTTCCTGGTCTATGGACCGGTTGGCGAGGATATTTATTGAGGAGATAGTGAGACTGCACGGTGTCCTAGTTTCGATTGTTTCAGACCGAGACTCTACGTTTACATCTTAGTTTTGGAGGAGTTTTCAGCAAGCACTGGGGGTCACTTTGCATCTCAGCACCGCTTATCATCCACAGATGGATGGGCAGACCGAAAGGTTTAACCAGATCCTTGAGGATATGCTCAGGGCTTGTGTGATCGACTTTGCGGGCAGTTGGAATGAGCATATGCACCTCGTCGAGTTTGCATACAACAACAGTTATCAGTCGACTATCGGTATGACTCCTTTCGAGGCACTTTATGGTAGGCCATGCAGATCTCCTAGTTGTTGGACCGAGGTTGGAGAGCGCCGTCTCTTAGGTCCCGAGCTTGTGCAACAGACGTCAGAGGCTATCGATGTTATTAGGCAGAGGATGCGCACAGCTCAGAGCCGGAAGAAGAGTTATGCTGATCGTCGGCGTCGACCCCTCGAGTTCGTAGTCGGGGACATGGTGTATCTCAAGGTCTCGCCTATGAAAGGCGTGGTTCGCTTTGGTGTGAAGGGCAAGCTCGCCTCGAGATTTATTGGACCTTTTGAGATTACCGAGCGCGTAGGCGCTGTGACCTATAGGCTTGCCTTACCTCCTGAGTTGTCCGCGATTCATGACGTGTTTCATGTTTCTATGTTGAGAAAATGTGGGTAGGACACTATTCCTGTAATTGATTGGCAGCCACTTGAGGTCCGTGAGGATGCTTCTTACATTGAGCAGCCGATTCGTATTCTTGATCGGAAGGAGCAGGTCCTCAGGACTAAGGTCATTCCTTTGGTGAAAGTGCAATGGGGTCATCATTCGGAGGCTGAAGCGTCTTGGGAACGCGAGGCTGAGATTAGAGAGTGTTATCCCCATTTGTTTGATGATTGATAGATATATGATTATTTATATTGCCTTTCTTGTATGATAATTACTATGTGATGGTGGTGTTCTCTTTTATTCTATCTTGGATTAGTCAATTTTGAGGACGAAATTCTTTTTATTGGTGGGGAGGGTTGTGAGACCTGACCTGTGCATTTCATTTCTTGTGGTCTCGCGGTCCTATCGGTTGAATTTCGGTGACCCGCGACCCTCAGATAGTGTTGCGGTCATCCTAGAGTATGATCAATTAGACCCGACTCGGATCGAGCTGAGACCTATGTCATTGCGACCGCATTGTTGCCACGGTTCCAACGCCGCATCTTGTGCGTCCATCTGATATGTGGATCATAAGTTGTGTACGTTTCATTCTATGGCCCTTGATTTCGATAATGTGGCCTACCTTGGAGTGGTGCATGTGGCCCACACTCCCTCTTTTGTACAAGTTCCAACACTTCATAACTCACACAACCAAGATCTCACACACCACCCACACCTAACCTACCCTAGCAACATTGTTTGTATCACCATAGGTTAATGATTACTTTCTTTAAAAAGATTTTCCTTCTCTTTCCCTCTCATTTCTCTCTCTCTTCTCTTCTTCTTTAACAATTTTCCTCCATTTCTCTAGCCCATTTTTCTCCATTTTTTCAGCCACCTTCCTCCTTAATCCCCCATCATCTAACCCTTAAAACCTCATCTCTACCATTGATCCATCTCCCTTGGTGTTAAAGGACCTTAGTGTGAAAGTTTGGTGGTCATCTTTGAGGTGGGTGCCCCTTTACATGTAAAAATCTATTTTCTATAGCCTTGATGTTTTCTTTTTTTCATGATGGAAGTGTAGGATCCACCAATCAATGGTGGAGATCCCACACAATCCCATGGTTGTGTCCTAATGGCCTATCTTATGCATGCATGATCCATGCATGGGGCCTTTCTCTATGGGCCCCATCATGACCATTTTCTTTCATATCATATTATGTTTGGGTCATCTAGACCTTATAACCATGGTGGGGATGGCATCCTCACCATGCATTTTAATTATAGGCCATGCATGTGCAAGATTCATGTTATAAATGTAAATCTATGTATGATGTATGGGTGTGATTGATCTAGGGAGGGCTCAATAGTGGCGGAGCCCTTTCCCTATGGCCGGATTATCCTTCTATCTCCCTTTTCTCTCATTTTATTTCCTGATGTGTGTGGCTCATTTGGTGGGCCTAGGGCATCCATAAATTTCAGCAAGGTGGGATGCTCAAACTGCCCATTGTTTGATTTTGGGTGTCCTACTTCCTGCCTTAATGATGCATGCAAGGTGTGTTGGCTTTAGATTATGACATAGACATTTGTAGGGCCCACTAAGGAAGGCCACACCATCCTCCATTAATGTGTTTTCCTTTTTATTTAACCTATATAATAAATTTTATCTAAGTACATGTTGCTGTCCAGATTTTTCTGGACAATTTCTGGTTGTTTTTGGACCAGATTTTGGGACTATTTGGGGGACTATTCATACCCATCAAATATACTTTTCTGAAAGGTGGGGATCTCATCTTGATGTTCCCCAAATTTCAGCTCCATCTGACCTTGATTGAGGTCCCAAAGGTATGGTCCAAGTGAGGTGGACAGTCTGGATTTTTTACACTATTCCAGCAACATTCCACCATGGACAGTTGGATTTCTGAAATTTCTTAAAATATCATTAGGTGTTTAAAAATTATAAAAATTTATTCAGGGGTGGCCTACTCAAGGTAGGACCCACCTACAAAATTTGGGGGCTAATGGACACCTGTACGTACCATAGTGGTGGCTGGACTGGCCCACTATAATATAGTGTCCAGATCAGTCTGATTTTTAGGACAGATTGATTTATCTAAATGAATTGAAATATTTATAGGTGTCTAAAAATTCTAAAATTTTGTAAGGATGTGATCTACTCATGGTATGACCCACCTACCAAATTTCAGGGCCAATGGACCCCTGTACACACCGTGGCAAGGGCCGGACTGGCCCACCACTTTGGGACGTTCAGGTCTGTCCGATTTCATAGACAGTCTGTTTTGTTTAAACTAATTAAAATACTTATAAATATGTAACAATTTTAAAATTTTGTGGGGGTGTGACCCACATATGGAAGTATTACTCTGTAAAATTTCAGCCTTAAATGACCCCTTTAGGGTATCCAAAAAAATGGTCCAAGATGGCTAGACTCCCAATTTTTCTATTGTGTAGTCCAGCAATATGCTTGATAAAAAACAAAATTCAAAAATATTTCTCTTAATGGTGGGCCATATTTTTGGGTTTCCTCTCATTTTATGCATGATGAGGGGCCATGGCCCTCAATTTCCAGAGTTTTAGAGGCCTTGGGCCCACTCCAATGGAGTGCCCAAATTTAGGACAACAACATGTTAAAATTATGCTTGGACTTGGGCTGAAATTTTGAGGAGTGAGGCCCACCACATTTATGAAGGTATTAGAGGAGATATTTGATACCTTTAGTTTCTTAAATTTTGGGCTTAATAAATGCACTTTTGAGGCCCACCACAGTTGAATTTAATTGGGTCCATGAATGTAGCTAGTTGTTAAACTCTTTAGGCCCAATTGGGTTGGAACTTTCCAGATAGACCCATTGAACTATTGGGCCATTTTACTATACTATTATATTGGGTTAGTGAGCCAGATTACACAAGTAGATGGGCCCTTGATTGTCCATCAAATCAACTTTATACTTGGGCCGAGTTGTAGGCACAACTTACTTGACTAAGAGCATGACATTGCCCATGTAGTTTGAGCAATGGGCCACCCACTAGGCCACCATAATATATGGAATTAGTGGCCTTTATATTGGGCCCTAACCTTTCCCTTATGGGCCCATAGTGGTATATATGAGTTGGGTTATGTGTGTTCCCCTTGAACCCATATTTTGGGTAGTCCTCGGGCCGCCCTTTCTGAAGCCCAACATGAGTGTTGTGGTATAATTATGGCTGCTCATTTCTTATTTTTGATGTTGCATGGGCCTTGGTCCTTGATTCATGATCAATTAGAGATGGGCTACCTCTTAGGGACCAATTATGGTTGGATGTCCACGTTGGTGGCCTTAAGGTAGGCCCATGGGCTTCTATGGATGGTTAAAGGCCCACCATAGAACCTTGCTAAGCCATCTCACTATTTAGGCCTATACCATTATTCTCCTTAGTCTTGTAGGCTACCCCAGGTATATGGGCCCCCACTAGAGGTTGTATTCCTTATGAGGAATTAGTTAAGTACCTAGACCCTTCATGGTTAGGTAGAGAGTTCATCTCCACCGTATTGGCACCCTTATTCATCTTCATGGCCCACTCCCATACACATCATATGCATGCTTGGTTGAGGAATGATTGGCCATGGTTGTGGCATTGTTTAGGACATGTTGGTATCTCCCTGAGAGATGAATGCTTGGGATTAATGCATGGGTGATTGTGTGATTCATGCATCTGGCATTGCATAGCATGTGGATATCTGCCCTTACTTCATCAGGGCCTTACCTCCACAGGGATATTCGTGGATGGTCGTATGTGTGGACACCGAAAATATTAGTTGAGCATACCGGGTGCATACGATGCCCATGGGTGAAATTCCCAAAACTTCCATGGTACCAAGGATCTGCTCCAACGTCCTGACCGGGTGGAATACATGAGCGTACGAGGGCCTTATACCGTTAGGCTGTGACTCCCACTGTCGTGTAGTCGGTTGGATAGGGGTGTGGCCTTACCTGCCTGGTGTGTAGTGGGCATTACTAGGCTGAGTCTGACCAGCTCGTAAATGGATCCGCTACCGTCAGGCCTTGTTGGTGATTGATTGTCCACAGGTAGGTAGTGAGGTCTCTTATGCTCGTTTGACTGTACGGGGTCTGTAGAGCGATAGTCATTCAGCAGTGTAATGGACCCCGGTGATTTCCTTATGATTGGAAATGTACTTGACTTATGATTTGGATATGAGCACTGACATTACTTGCATCGCATTAGCATTGTTTGTACAAGCCCCCTTCGTGTATTACCTTGGTTTAACATCCAGTACTCATTGCATCATATTCATGATAAGCCTTGGTAAGGTTAGTGATTTTCCCATTGAGCACATTTCCCTTCTTGCATCTCCTACTATTCTTCTGTGCACCATTGTCACACACTTTCACCACCCTCTAAGCTTCTATAAGCTTATACATAATTAATGCGTGCAGGAGATTCTAGGCAGGCATCGTAGCAGCAGCGCGTGGAGTAGAGCTGAGCTTTTGAGGACTCCAGTGTTGCCGACCTTTCCCTCTTCTCCTTTTATCTCATGTATGTCCTTTTGAACCTTATGGATGATTGTAAAAGTTTAAATTCTTAGTGGATTTTGTGATGTGTTCTTTTGTTATTCTCAGATGTATTTGCTGTGATCTTGGGTATGCTCATATTGGTAATGATTATACTGTAATGAAAATCTTCCTTATAGGATCCTAGGATCGGAACCTGCCTCAGGAGCCAAGAATGGGGTACTATGGAGGCTGTTACGGCCAGAACCGGCCATCGGGTCCCTTGTGATTCTGGTTACCGAGTCTGGGGCATGACACCTATTCTGAACTCCCTAACCTAAACCTAAACCTAAACTTGAAAACTCAAAGCAAAACCCAATCCTGAACCCAAACCCGATTACTTAAACCTAAACCTTAACCTATTCTCAACTCCCAAAACCTATAACTTATAACCTTAACCTAAAACCTAAACCTTAACCTATTCTCAATTCCCTACAGCTATAACCTATAACCAACCTAAAACCTTAACCTAAAACCTAAATGTGTTCTTAAATCCCTAAACCAAAACCTACACCTAATCCTATTCTCAACTACCTAACCTAAACACCTAAACTTGAAAACCCCAAAGCAAACCCGATCCCGAACCCAAACCCGATTTCCTAAACCTAAACCTAAACCTTAACCTATTCTCAATTCCCTAAACGTATAACCTATAACCTACCTATAACCTTAACCTAAAACCTAAACCTTAACCTATTCTTAATTTCCTACAGCTATAACCTATAACCTACCTATAACCTTAACCTAAAACCTAAATGTGTTCTTTAAACCCTAAACCTAAACCTACAACTAATCATATTCTCAACTACCTAACCTAAACACCTAAACTTGAAAACCCAAAGCGAAACCCGATCCCGAACCCAAACCCGATTTCTTAAACTTAAACCTTAACCTATTCTCAATTCCCTAAACCTATAACCTAAAACCTACCTACAACCTTAACCTAAAACCAAAACCTTAACCAATTCTCAATTCCCTAGAGCTATAACCTATAACCTACATATAACCTTAACCTAAAACCAAAATATGCTCTCAAATCCCTAAACCTAATCCTACACCTAATCTTATTCTCAACTACCTAACCTAAACCTAAACCTAAACTTGAAAACACAAAGCCAAACCCGATCACGAACCCAAACCTGATTTCCTAAACCTAAACCTTAACCTATTCTCAATTCCCTAAACCTATAACCTATAACCTACCTATAACCTTAACCTAAAACCTAAACCTTAACCTATTCTCAATTCCCTATAGCTATAACCTATAGCCTACATATAACCTTAACCAAAAACCTAAATCTAAAACCCAAATGTGTTCTCAAATCCCTAAACCTAAACCTACACCTAATCTTATTCTCAACTACCTAACCTAAACCCAAACCTAAACTTGAAAAAACAAAGCAAAACCTGATCCCGAACACAAACCCGATTTCCTAAACCTAAACCTTAACCTATTCTCAATTCCCTAAACCTATAACCTATAACCTACCTATAACCATAACCTAAAACCTAAACCTTAACCTATTCACAATTCCCTACAGCTATAACCTATAATCTACATATAACCTGAACCTAAAACCTAAACCTAAAGCCTAAATGTGTTCTCAAATCCCTAAACCTAAACCTACACCTAATCTTATTCTCAACTCCCTAACCTAAACCTAAACCTAAACTTGAAAACCCAAAGCAAAACCCGATCCCGAACCCAAACCCAATTTTCTAAACCTAAACCTTAACCTATTCTCAATTCCCTAAACCTATAACCTATAACCTACCTATAACATTACCCTATAACCTAAACCTTAACCTATTCTTAATTCCCTACAGCTATAACCTATAACCAACATATAACCTTAACCTAAAACCTAAACCTAAAGCGTAAATGTGTTCTCAAATCCCTAAACCTAAACCTACACCTAATCATTTTCTCAACTCCCTAACTTAAACCTAAACCTAAACTTGAAAACCCAAAGAAAAACCTGATCCCGAACCCAAACCCGATCTCCTACACCAAAACCTTAACCTATTCTCAAATCCCTAAACCTATAACCTATAATCTACCTATAACCTTAACCTATAACCTAAACCTTAACCGATTCTCAATTCCCTACACCTATAACCTATAACCTTAACCTAAAACCTAAATGTGTTCTCAAATCCCTAAACCTAAACCTACACCTAAACCTATTCTCAACTACCTAACCTAAACCTAAACCTAAACTTGAAAACCCAAAGAAAAACTCGATCCCGAACGCAAACTCAATTTCCTAAACCTAAACCTTAACCTATTCTCAATTCCCTAAACCAATAACCTATAACCTACCTATAACCTTAACCTAAAACCTAAACCTTAACCTATTCTCAATTCCCTACATCAATAACCTATAACTTACTTATAACCTTAACCTAAAACCTAAACCTAAAAACCTAAATGTGTCCTCAAATCCCAAAACCTAAACCTATACCTAATCCTATTCTTAACTCCCTAACCTAAACCTACACCTAAACTTGAAAACCCAAAGCAAAACCGGATCCCGAACCCAAACCCGATTTCCTAAACCTAAACCTTAACCTATTCTCAATTTCCTAAACCTATAACCTATAACCTACCTATAACCTAAACCTAAAACCTAAACCTCAACCTATTCTCAATTCCCTACACCTATAACCTATAACATAACTATAACATTAACCTAAAACCTAAATGTGTTCTTAAATCCTAAAACCTAAACCTACACTTAATCCTATTCTCAACTACCTAACCTAAATACCTATACTTGAAAACCCAAAGCGAAACCCGATCCCGAACCCAAACCCAATTTCCTGAACTTAAACCTTAACCTATTCTCAATTCCCTAAACCTATAACTTATAACCTACCTATAACCTTAACCTAAAACCTAAACCTTAACCTATTCTCATTTCCCTACAGCAATAACCTATAACTTACCTATAACCTTAACCTAAAACCTAAACCTAAAACCTAAATGTGTCCTCAAATCCCTAAACCTAAACCAATACCTAATCCTATTCTCAACTCCCTAACCTAAACCTAAACCTAAACTTGAAAACCCAAAGAAAAACCTGATCCCGAACCCAAACCCGATTTCCTAAACCTAAACCTTAACCTATTCTCAATTCCCTAAACCTATAACCTATAACCTACCTATAACCTTAACCTAAAACCTAAACCTTAACCTATTCTTAATTCGCTACAGCTATAACATATAACCTAACTATAACATTAACCTAAAACCTAAATGTGTTCCTAAATCCCTAAACCTAAACCTACACCTAATCCTATTCTCAACCACCTAACCTAAATACCTAAACTTGAAAATCCAAAGCGAAACCTGATCCCGAACCCAAACCCGATTTTCTAAACTTAAACCTTAACAAATTCTCAATTCCCTAAACCTATAACCTATAACCAACCTATAACCTTAACCTAAAACCTAAACCTTAACCAATTCTCAATTCCCTACAGCTATAACCCATAACCTACCTATAACCTTAACCTAAAACCTAAATGTGTTCTCAAATCCCTAAACCTAAACCTACACGTAATCCTATTCTCAACTCCCTAACCTAAACCTAAACCTAAACTTGAAAACCCAAAGCAAAACCCGATCCCGAACCCAAACCCGATTTCCTAAACCTAAACCTTAACCTATTCTCAATTCCCTAAACATATAACCTATAACCTACCTATAACCTTAACCTATAACCTAAACCTTAACCTATTCTCAATTCCCTACACCTATAACCTATAACCTACCTATAACCTTAACCTAAAACCTACATATGTTCTCAAAACAATAAACCTAAACCTTCACCTAATCCTATTCTCAACTCCCTAACCTAAACCTAAACCTAAACTTGAAACCCAAAGTAAAACCCGATCCCGAACCCAAACATGATTTCCTAAACCTAAACCTTAACCTATTCTCAATTCCCTAAACCTATAACCTATTACCTTAACCTAAAACCTAAACCTAACCTATTCTCAATTTCCTACAGCTATAACATATAACCTACCTATAACCTTAACATAAAACGTAAATGTGTTCATAAATCCCTAAACCAAAACCTACACCTAATCCTATTCTCAACAACCTAACATAAACACTTAAACTTGAAAACCTGAAGCAAAACCCGATCCCGAACACAAACCCGATTTCCTAAACTTAAACCTTAACCTATTCTCAATTCCCTAAACCTATAACCTATAAACTACCCATAACCTTAACCTAAAACCTAAACCTTAACCTACTCTCAATTCCCTACAGCAATAACCTGAAACTTACCTATAACCATTACCTAAAACTTAAATGTGTTCTCAAATCCCTAAACCTAAACCTACACCTAATCCTATTCTCAACAACCTAACCTAAACATAAACCTAAACTTGAAAAACCAAAGCAAAACCTGATCCCGAAACCAAACCCAATTTCCAAAACCTAAACCTTAACCTATTCTCAATTCCCTAAACCTATAACCTATAACCTATAACCTTAACCTAAAACCTAAACCTTAACCTATTCTCAATTCCCTACAGCTATAACCTATAACCTACATAAAACCTAAATGTGTTCTCAAATCCCTAAACCTAAACCTACACCTAATCCTACTCTCAACTCCCTAATCTAAACCTAAACCTGAACTTAAAAACCCATATCAAAACCCGATCCCGAACCCAATCCCGATTTCCTAAACCTAAACCTTAACCTATTATCAAATCCCAAAACTTATAACCTATAACCTACCTATAACCTTAACC
Organism: Magnolia kwangsiensis; assembly: GCA_037074715.1. Lineage (NCBI taxonomy): Eukaryota > Viridiplantae > Streptophyta > Magnoliopsida > Magnoliales > Magnoliaceae > Magnolia > Magnolia kwangsiensis. Next base: position 21,153,334 of record CM073582.1, read on the forward strand.
TATAACCTAAACCTTAACCTATTCTCAATTCCCTACAGCTATGACCTATAACCTTAACCTAAAACCTAAATGTATTATCTTATCCCAAAACCCCAACCTACACCTAATCCTATTCTCAACTCCCTAACCTAAACCTAAACCTAAACTTGAAAACCCAAAGTAAAACCCGATCCCGAACCCAAACCTGATTTTCTAAACCTAAACCTTAACCTATTCTCAATTCCCTAAACCTATAACCTATTACCTTAACCTAAAACCTAAATCTTAACCTATTCTCAATTTCCTACAGCTATAACCTATAACCTACCTATAACCTTAACCTAGAACGTAAATGTGTTCTTAAATCCCTAAACCAAAACCTACACCTAATGCTATTCTCAACTACCTTACATAAACACTTAAACTTGAAAACCTGAAGCAAAACCCGATCCCAAACCCAAACCCGATTTTCTAAACTTAAACCTTAACCTATTCTCAATTCCCTAAACTTATAACCTATAACCTACGCATAACCTTAACCTAAAACCTAAACCTTAACCTACTCTCAATTCGCTACAGCAATAACCTAAAACTTACCAATAACCTTAACCTAAAACCTAAATGTGTTCTCAAAACCCTAAACCTAAACCTACACCTAATCCTATTCTCAACTACCTAACCTAAACATAAACCTAAACTTAAATAACGAAAGAAAAACTCGATCCCAAAACCAAACCCAATTTCCTAAACCTAAACCTTCACCTATTCTCAATTCCCTAAACCAATAACCTATAACCTACCTATAACCTTAACCTAAAACCTAAACCTTAACCTATTCTCAATTCCCTACAGCTATAACCTATAACCTACTTAAAACCTAAATGTGTTCTCAAATTCCTAAACCTAAACCTACACCTAATCGTATTCTTAACTCCCTAATATAAACCTAAATCTGAACTTAAAAACCCATATCAAAACCCGATCCCAAACCCAATCCCGATTTCCTAAACCTAAACCTTAACCTATTCTCAAATCCCTAAACCTATAACCTATAACCTACCTATAACCTTAACCTATAACCTAAACCTTAACCTATTCTCAATTCCCTACAGCTATAACCTATAACCTTAACCTAAAACCTAAATGTATTCTCAAATCCCTAAACCTAAACCTACACCTAAACTATTCTCAACTACCTAACCTAAACCTAAACCTAAACTTGAAAACCCAAAGCAAAACTCGATCCCGAACCCAAACCCGATTTCCTAAACCTAAACCTTAACCTATTCTCAATTCCCTAAACCAATAACCTATAACCTACCTATAACCTTAACCTAAAACCTAAACCTTAACCTATTCTCAATTCCCTACAGCAATAACCTATAACTTACTTATAACCTTCACCTAAAACCTAAACCTAAAACCTAAATGTGTTCTCAAATTTCTAAACTTAAACCTACACCTAATCCTATTCTCAACTCCCTAACCTAAACCTAAACCTAAACTAGAAAAACCAAAGCAAAACCCGATCCCGAACCCAAACCTGATTTCCTAAACCTAAACCTTAACCTATTCTCAATTCCCTAAACCTATAACCTATAACCTACCTATAACCTTAACCTAAAACCTAAACCTTAACCTATTCTCAATTCCATACATCTATAACCTATAACCTACATATAACCTTAACCTAAAACCTAAACCTAAAACCTAACTGTGTTCTCAAATCCCTAAACCTAAACCTACACCTAATCCTATTCTCAACTATCTAACCTAAACCTAAACCTAAGCTTGAAATTCCAAAGCAAAACCCGATCCTGAACCCAAACCCGATTTCCTAAACCTAAACCTTAACCTATTCTCATTTCCCTAAACCTATAACTTATAACCTTAACCTAAAACCTCAACCTTAACTTATTCTCAATTCCCTACACCTATAACCTATAACATACCTATAACCTTAACCTAAAACCTAAATGTGTTCTTAAATCCCTAAACAAAAACCTACACCTAATCCTATTCTCAACTACCTAACCTAAACACCTAAACTTGAAAACCCAAAGCAAAACCCGATCCCGAACCCAAACCCGATTTCCTAAACCTAAACCTTAACCTATTCTCAATTCCCTAAACCTATAACCTATAACCTACCTATAACCTTAACCTAAAACCTAAATGTGTTCTTAAATCCCTAAACCTAAACCTACACCTAATCCTATTCTCAACTACCTAACCTAAACACCTAAACTTGAAAACCCAAAGCGAAACCCGATCCCGAACCCAAACCCGATTTCCTAAACTTAAACCTTATCCTATTCTCAATTCCCTAAACCTATAACCTATAACCTACCTATAACCTTAACCTAAAATGTTAACCTTAACCAATTCTCAATTCCCTAGAGCTATAACCTATAACTTACCTATAACCTTAACCTAAAACCTAAATGTGTTCTCAAATCCCTAAACCAAAACCTACACCTAATCTTATTCTCAACTACCTAACCTAAACCTGAACCTAAACTTGAAAACACAAAGCAAAACCCGATCCCAAACCCAAACCCGATTTCCTAAACCTAAACCTTAACCTATTCTCAATTCCCTAAATCTATAGCCCATAACCTACCTATAACCTTAACCTAAAACCTAAACCTTAACCTATTCTCAATTCCATACATCTATAACCTATAACCTACATATAACCTTAACCTAAAACTTAAACCTAAAACCTAAATGTGTTCTCAAATCCCTAAACCTAAACCTACACCTAATCCTATTGTTAACTCCCTAACCTAAACCTAAACCTAAACTTGAAAACCCAAAGCAAAACCCGATCCCTAACCCAAACCTGATTTCCTAAACCTAAACCTTAACCTATTCTCAATTCCCTAAACCTATAACTTATAGCCTTAACCTAAAACCTAAACCTTAACCTATTCTCAATTCCCTACACCTATAACCTATAACCTACCTATAACCTTTACCTAAAAGCTGAATGTGTTCTTAAATCCCCAAACCAAAACCTACACCTAATCTTATTCTCAAATACCTAACCTAAACAACTAAACTTGAAAACCTGAAGCAAAACCCAATCCCGAACCCAAACCCGATTTCCTGAACTTAAACCTTAACCTATTCCTAATTCCCTAAACCTATAACCTATAACCTACCTATAACCTTAACCTAAAACCTAAACCTTAAACTATTCTCAATTCCCGACAGTAATAACATATAACTTACCTATAACCTTAACCTAAAACCTTAACCTAAAACCTGAATGTGTTCTCAAATCCCTAAACCTAAAAATACACCTAATCCTATTCTCAACTTCCTAACCTAAACCTAAACCTAAACCTAAACTTGAAAACCCAAAGCAAAACCCGATCCCAAACCCAAACTCAATTTTGTAAACCTAAACCTTAACCTATTCTCAAATCCCTAAACCTATAACATATAACCTACCTAAAACCTATTCTCAATTCCCTACATCCCTAACCTATAAACTACTTAAAACCAAAATGTGTTCTCAAATCCCTAAACCTAAACCTACACCTAATCCTATTCTCAACTCCCTAATCTAAACCTAAACTTGAACTTGAAAACCCAAAGAAAAACCCGATCCCGAACCCAAACCCGATTTCCTAAACTTAAACCTTAACCAATTCTCAAATCCTTAAACCTATAACCTATAACCTACCTAAAACCTAACCTATAACCTAAACCTTAACCTATTCTCAATTTCCTACATCTATAACCTATAACCTACATATAACCTTAACCTAAAACCTAAATGTGTTCTCAAATCCTTAAACCTGAACCTACACTTAAACCTATTCTCAACTACCTAACCTAAACCTAAACCTAAACTGGAAAACCCAAAGCAAAACTCAATCCCGAACCCAAACCCGATTTCCTAAACCTAAACCTTAACCTATTCGCAATTCCCTAAACCAATAACCTATAACCTACCTATAACCTTAACCTAAAACCTAAACCTTAACCTATTCTCAATTTCCTACAGCAATAACCTATAACTTACCTATAACCTAAACATAAAACGTAAACCTAAAACCTAAATGAGTTCTCAAATCCCTAAACCTAAACCTACACCTAATCTTATTCTCAACTCCCTAACCTAAACCTAAACCTAAACTTGAAAACAAAAGCAAAACCCGATCCCGAACCCAAACCCGATTTCATAAACCTAAACCTTAACCTATTCTCAATTCCCTAAACATATAACCTATAACCTACCTATAACCTTAAACTAAAACCTAAACCTTAACCTATTCTCAAATCCATACAGTTATAACCTATAACCTACCTATAACCTTAACATAAAACCTAAATGTGTTCTTAAATCCCTAAACCTAAACCTACACCTAATTCTATTCTTAACTACCTAACCTTAACACCTAAACTTGAAAACCCAAAGCGAAACCCGATCCCGAACCCAAACCCAATTTGCTAAACTTAAACCTTAACCTATTCTCAATTCCCTAAACCTATAACCTATAACCTACCTATGACCTTAACCTAAAACTTAAACCTTAACCTAAAACTTAAACCTTAACCAATTCTTAATTCCCTAGAGCTACAACCTATAACCTACCTATAACCTTAACCTAAAACCTAAATGTGTTTTCAAATCGCTAAACCTAAACCTACACCTAATCTTATTCTCAACTACCTAACCTAAACCTAAACCTAGACTTCAAAACACAAAGTGAAACCCGATCCCGAACCCAAACCCGATTTCCTAAACCTAAACCTTAACCTATTCTCAATTCCCTAAACCTATAACCTATAACCTACTTATAACCTTAACCTAAAACCTAAACCTTAACCTATTCTCAATTCCCTACCGCTATAACCTATAACCTACCCATAACCTTAACCTACAACTTAAACCTAAAACCTAAATGTGTTCTCAAATCCCTAAACCTAAACCTACACCTAATCCTAATCTCAACTCCCTAACCTAAACCTAAAACTAAACTTGAAAACCCAAAGCAAAACCCGATCCCGAACCCAAACCCGATTTCCTAAACCTAAACCTTACCCTATTCTCAAATCCCTAAACCTATAACCTATAACCTACCTATAACCTTAATCTAGAACCTAAACCTTAACCTTTTCTCAATTTCCTATATCTATAACCAATAACATACTTATAACCTTAACCTAAAACCTAAAAGTGTTCTCAAATCCCTAAACCTAAACCTACACCTAAACCTATTCTCAACTACCTAACATAAACCTAAACCTAAACTTGAAAACCAAAAGCAAAACTCGATCCCGAACCGAAACCCGATTTCCTAAACCTAAACCTTAACCTATTCTCAATTCCCTAAACCAATAACCTATAACCTACCTATAACCTTAACCTAAAACCTAAACCTTAACCTATTCACAATTCCCGACAGCAATAACCTATAACTTACCTATAACCTTAACCTAAAACCCAAACATAAAACCTAAATGTGTTCTCAAATCTCTAAACCTAAACCTACACCTAATCCTATTCTCAACTCCCTAACCTAAACCTAAACCTAAACTTAAATATCCAAAGCAAAACCCGATCCCGAACCCAAACCCGATTTCCTAAACCTAAACCTTAACCTATTCTCAATTCCCTAAACCTTTAACCTATAACCGACCTATAACCTTAACCTAAAACCTAAACCTTAACCTATTCTCAATTCCCTACACCTATAACCTATAACCTACCTATAACCTTAACCTAAAACCTTAATGTGTTATTAAATCCCTAAACCTAAACCTACACCTAATCCTATTCTCAACTACCTAACCTAAACCTAAACAAAAACTTGAATACCCAAAGCAAAACCCGATCCTGAACCCAAACCCGATTTCCTAAACCTAAACCTTATCCTATTCTCAATAACCTAAACCTATAACCTATAACCTTAACCTAAAACCTAAACCTTAACCAATTCTCAATTCCCTACAGCTATAACTTATAACCTTCATATAACCTTAGCATAAAACCTAAATGTGTTCTCAAATCCCTAAACCCAAACCTACACCTAATCCTATTCTCAACTACCTAACCTAAACCTAAACCTAAACTTGAAAACACGAACCCAAACCCGATCCCGAACCCAAACTCGATTTCCTAAACCTAAACCTTAACCTATTCTCAATTCCCTAAACGTATAACCTATAACTTACCTATAACCTTAACCTAAAACCTAAACCTTAACCTATTCTCAATTCCCTACAGTTATAACCTATAACCTACCTATAACCTTAACCTAAAACCTAAATGTGTTCTCAAATCCCTAAACCTAAACCTACACCTAATCCTATTCTCAACTCCCTAACCTAAACCTAGACTTAAACTTGAAAACCCAAAGCAAAACCCGATCCCGAACCCAAACCCAATTTTCTGAACCTAAACCTTAACCTATTCTCAATTCCCTAAACCTATAACCTATAACCTACCTATAACCTTAACCTAAAACCTAAACCTTAACCTATTCTCAATTCCCTACAGCTATAACCTATAACCTACCCATAACCTTAACCTAAAACCAAAACCTAAAACCTAAATGTGTTCTTAAATCCCTAAACCTAAACCTACACCTAATCCTATTCTCAACTCCCTAACCTAAACCTAAACCTAAACTTGAAAACCCAAAGCAAAAGACAATCCCGAACCCAAACCCGATTTCCTAAACCTAAACCTTAACCTATTCTCAAATCCCTAAACCTATATCCTATAACCTACCTATAACCTTAACCTAAAACCTAAACCTTAACCTATTCTCAATTCCCTACAACTATAACCTATAAACTACCTAAAACCTAAATGTGTTAACAAATCCCTAAACCTAAACCTACACCTAATCCTATTCTCAACTACCCAACCTAAACCTAAACCTAAACTTGAAAACCCAAAGAAAAACCCAATCTTGAACCCAAACCCGATTTTCTAAACCTAAACCTTAACATATTCTCAATTCCCTAAACCTATAACCTATAACCTACCTATAACCATAACCTTAAACCTAAACCTTAACCTATTCTCAATTCCCTACATCTATAACCTATAACCTACCTAAAACCTAAATGTGTTCTTAAATCCCTAAACCTAAACCTACACCAAATCCTATTCTCAACTCACTAACCTAAACCTAAACCTAAACTTGAAAACCCAAAGCAAACCTGATCCCAAACCCAAACCCGATTTCCTAAACTTAAACCTTAACCTATTCTTAAATTCCTAAACCTATAACCTACCCATAACCTTAACCCAAAACCTAAACCTTAACCTATTCTCAATTCCCTACAGCTATAACCTATAACCTACTTAAAACCTTAACCTAAAACATAAATGTCTTCTCAAATCCCTAAACCTAAACCTACACCTAATCCTATTCTCAACTGCCTAACCTAAACCTAAACCTAAACTTGAAAACCCAAAGCAAAACCCTATCCCGAACCCAAACCCAATTTCCTAAACCTAAACCTTAACCTATTCTCAATTCCCTAAACCTATAACCTATAACCTAACTATAACCTTAACCTAAAACCTAAACCTTAACCTATTCTCAATTCCCTACATCTATAACCTCTTACCTACCTAAAACCTTAACCTAAAACGTAAATGTGTTCTCAAATCCCTAAACTTAAACCTACACCTACACCTAATCATATTCTCAACTACCTAACCTAAACCTAAACCTAAACTTGAAAATCCAAACAAAACCTGATCTCGAACCCAAACCCGATTTCCTAAACCTAAACCTTAACCTATTCTCAATTCCCTAAACCTATAACCTATAACATACCTATAACCTTAACCTAAAACCTAAACCTTAACCTATTCTCAATTCCCTACAGTATAACCTATAACCTACATAAAACCTAAATGTGTTCTCAAATCCCTAGACCTAAACCTGCACAAAATCCTATTCTCTACTACCTAACCTAAACCTAAACTTGAAAACCCAAAGCAAAACCCGATCCCGAACCTAAACCCGATTTCCTAAACCTAAACCTTAACCTATTCTTAATTCCCTAAACCTATAACCTTATCCTAAAACCTAAACCTTAACCTCTTCTCAATTCCCTACTTTATAACCTATAACCTACCTAAAACCTAAACCTAAAACCTAAATGTGTTCTCAAATCCCTAAAGCTAAACCTACACCTAATCCTATTCTCAACTACCTAACCTAAACCTAAACCTAAACTTGAAAACCCAAAGCAAAACCCGATCCCAAACCCAAACCCGATTTACTAAACCTAAACCTTAACCTATTCTCAAATCCCTAAACCTATAACCTATAACCTACCTATAACCTTAACCTAAAACCTAAACCTTAACCTATTCTCAATTCCCTACAGCTATAACCTATAACCTACCTAAAACCTAAATGTGTTCTCAAATCCCTAAACCTAAACCTACACCTAATCCTATTCTCAACTATCTAACCTAAACCTAAACCTAAACTTGAAAATCCAAAGCAAAACCCGATCCTGAGCCCAAACCCGATTTCCTAAACCTAAACCTTAACCTATTCTCAAATCCCTAAACATATAACCTATAACCTTCCTATAACCTTAACCTAAAACCTAAACCTTAACCTATTCTCAATTCCCTACAGATATAACCTATAACCTACCTAAAACCTTAACTTAAAACCTAAATGTGTTCTCAAATCCATTAACCTAAACCTACACCTGATCCTATTCTCAACTACCTAACCTAAACCTACACCTGATCCTATTCTCAACTACCTAACCTAAACATAAACCTAAACTTGAAAATCCAAAGCAAAACCCGAACCCTAACCCAAACCCGATTTTCTAAACCTAAACCTTAACCTATTCTCAAATCCCTAAACTTATAACCTATAACCTACCTATAATCTTAACCTATAACCTAAACCTTAACATATTCTCAATTCTCTACAGCTATAACCTATAACATACCTATAACCTTGACCTAAAATCTAAATGTGTTCTCAAATCCCTAAACCTAAATGTGATTTTTTGTATTTTATTTATGATGTTAAACTTATATGTATTTATGCATGATGTAGTTTATGTTTGGATAGACCTTGGAGTTAAATGACTGTGAATGTGTATATGATGAAATATATTACATGACAGGTGTATATCAGGAATTATATTGTAACAGGTGTATATTAGGTGTATTTCAAGAATTTTGTGGTGGAATATATGGTGGAAAAAAAATAAAAACTTTTAGCTACGAAACGTTTTGTAGGTAAAAGTCTCCTCCAAGTTTTTACCTACGAAAATTTTCATAGTTAAAAGTCTCACAAATGTTTTTACCTACGAAAATATTCGTAGCTAAATGTTTTGTAAAGTATTTTTACCTACGATATCATTCGTAGTTAAACGTGTTTGTAAATATTTTAGCTACAAACTCAATCGCAGGAAAATGGTTGGTAAATATTTTTACCTACGAAAATATGCATAGGTAAAGGAATTTTTAGCTACGAAATTGGTGGTAGAGAAACGTTGTCTAAGTATTTTTAAAATCATGTAACTTTTAGCTACGAAACTATTGGTAGGCAAAAAGTCTTGCTAATATTTTTAGCTATGAAATTTTTGGTAGCTAAAATGTGTGTAGTATTTTTGGCTACGAAATTTTTGGTAGGTAAAAAATCTTGTAAATATGTTTAGCTACAAAATTGTTGGCAGGTAAAAAGTGTTTTTAATATTTTTGGCTACGAAAGTATTCATAGGTAAAAAGTCATGTAAATATTTTTAGCTACGAAATTGTTGGTAGGTATAAAGTGTTTTTAATATTTTTGACTACGAAAGTATTCGTAGGTAAAAAGTCTTGTAATTATTTTTAGCTACGAAATTGTTGGTAGGTAAAAAGTGTTTTAAATATTTTTGGCTACGAAATTATTCGTAGGTAAAAAGTATTGTAAATAATTTTAGCTACGAAATTGTTAGTAGGTAAAAAGTGTTTTAAAAATTTTTAGCTACGAAAGTATTCGTAGGTAAAAAGTCATGTATATATTTTTAGCTAAGAAATTGTTGGTAGGTAAAGTGTTTCGTATTATTTTTACCTGTAAAAATATTCGTAGGTAAAAAGTTTGTCAATACTTTTTCCCACGAAATTCAACGTTGGTAAAATGTTTTTCCTACGAAAACTTTCATCGGCAAAAGGCTTACCTTTGCCAACGAAATTTTTTTTTCGTGGGTAAAAGGCTTTCCCCTCGGGCTTTTAGCTATGAAATTGCCAACGAAAAATTTTGCTGGTAAAACTTTTTTGCTGCAATATTAATCATTTTGCTTACGAAAATTTTCATTGGTAAAAGTGGCATTTCTTGTAGTGTAAGCATTGAACATTGCTTCAGATCTGGTGCAAGTTGTTTATGTTAAATTAGACACACACACACAAAAAGTAAACATATATATCGGCCTTCTTAATGCATAATTTTTTGCTTGGAAGTAGTCTGTGGCAATATGTTGATGGTCACATGGGCAAACCAGTTGTTGGTGTAGACTATTTTGCCAAAAAAAATAAAATGATGAATGGAGGCTCAATGACACCACAGTATAGACTTGGGTGGCAAACTCTGTTGAAACCTCAATTTTTATGAATCTCCCACTCATGGCATATTGCAATACGATGTGTTGGGATTAAAGGCATTAATGGATCGGGGATGATATTCAGTGATCCACATTGTTAATTTGACGAAAAACAATGATGAAGGTGGCTGTCTCAAAAATCTCAAGATTGTAACATCGATCCTAGACTTTCAAATCAATGGCCCACCCAGCAACAATTAAAGAGATGGTCCATATTCAATGGAAATATGTTAAGCAATCTAGGTGCTAGAGTACTCCAACTAGAGGGCCTTTTTTTTTTTCATACACACACACACACAAGCACTCACACCACAGTGGATTTTCACCACAATTGGAGAGCTTAGTTATTAGGTATCCTCAATTGACCGCAAGGCATACCTTGTAAATGGTCTGAATCACCAGACAATCCCAGATCCAATGGTTATAGTCCCGCCATATCCTATTCCAAAACGTAGGGATGGATGTATTCTGGTGAATCTCTGTTCAATGTTGAAAGCACTTATCATTTTCCAAGAAGTGGACTTTCTAAACAAACAAAGGTAGAGTGAGTAGCAGGCATAATGCCCATCTGAGTCACATATATAATAGCAGGCAGAATGCCCGACCATCTGCTCAATCCACAAAAAACAATCTCATAGTAGTATCTACTATCGGGACTAGATGATAAGATGCCTGGATTAATCCAATCATTTCCATCGCTTTCCAAATCTCCAATGAAATTTGCAGGGGACCAAATGCAATTCCATACCATCTAATCTCATGTTTCAAAAGACCAAATTATTATACCAACAACCTTAAGTTATGAACTATGTGAGTCCATGGTTGGGTTTAGAAAACATTTGGAATTCCTGCTTATTAATTATAAATTACAATCATTACATCAAATCAAAATTTAAAACTAATCTATTTAACCTGGGTCTTATATCTTGGACCTTTTGGTTAAACTAATTTACGCCACATGTATAAATTAAAAGAACAGGATTATCAACTATCTCACGTTTTTAGATAGGGCTTACAGTTGAAATTTGAAATATGTAAAACAATAAAATTAGAAATGATGGCCTTACAAGTGGTTGGATTTGGTCAGTACTGTCTACCTCAATAACTAATTTATTTATTTTTTACATTTTAAAAGTATTGTTTATTTAGTTGAGTTCCTATTTCTTCAATAAAAAAGTGATAAACTAAAATTAGAAATTTTAAGAAAAAAAACTTTTATAGTTTGGGTGGACTATGTTAAAGCCTAAAGGAAGCAACTGTCTCCTGCAATCGTTCACACTCACAGATCTGATTTTACCAAAATGAAAGCCATTTTATTTCGTCTATCCTTTTATATCGATTTCCTTCCTTTATTTTCAATTAGAATACATTGAAACCATCTCTTCTTAGTGAATTTGACATTGTATTGATTGATATGACTGCAGTCGAATCCAATTCTTGAAGCATTTGACAATGCTGAAATATTACAAATAACAATTCCAAGTTAGATACTGTTCCAAGCATTTATTTCTTTTTGATGTATGTTGCTCTTTGAATCCAATGAGGTGTTCAATAGATTAGTACTCAACACAATGAACTTCCCATCATTTGTATTGATTCCTAACAATTATTTTAGTTTGTACATACTAATATTCAAAGGAATCAATGCATTCTTTTTTAAATATGATTTAAATTTATTTCCCTGATTGTCATATGGGTCTAATTTTAAAATTTAGCCAATGGCAACATTTATGTAACACATGACAAATTTTTTTTTTCAAAGCTTGAATTAAATGCGAAACATTCTATGGTGCTATTGCGGTTTTTCTTTTCTCATAATCTTGGAAAAATGTCATTTTTAATCTAGGTGCCTTTTTTTGATGAGGCATTTTACAATCATGAAGGAAGACTAGGGAGCTCAAGGAGGAGAATGTGACACTAGGACCAACTATACGAGAGGGAAAATGTTTTCGGTGTTGCCCACGTCTTTGCATCTTTTAATGATACTTTTATCGTTAAGTCCCATTTCTTTTCTTTCAGTTCCTTTTTTCTTCTCCTGACATTCTCAGAGGCCCTAATCTTTCTTTTTGTTTTTTCCTAGATTGTAGCATGTGACAGATTTATCTGGAAGAGAAACCATGGTCCGCATTACTGGTATGAGATGCCTTTAGTTTTGAACTTTTTTTGTTAGATGCTTTTTAGAGAAGAGTTGATGCAACATCTATGCTAATTTTAGTGAACAAGATATCCTTTTTTACTATAAAGAATATAAAAACAGCTATATAAATTTACTTCCAACTTGCAGGATAAAATTCAATTTTCTATTTAGAAAAGAAAACATACAAATTGCATTTGAAATTGACTATTCTGAAGTAGGGCTGTCAATGGGCAGGTCTTGGGCCTTGTAAAATCAAAATTTTGAATAGGACTAGCCTGTCAGGCCGTCTAAACTATTCAAAATACAAGTTGAAGCCAACCCCAGGACTGGCCTGTTTCCAGCCCTATGCCAAAGTAGATTTTTAGGGACTGTTGGGAGCTTGTAAAATAATATGAGAGGAAGTAACATTTTCTTTTTCAAGAAAGTATTTGGAGAGAAGACACAAAAAATAATAAAAACAATAAAAACACCAGGTGGAGAGTTGGAAATTTTTTAGGATCTCTATGGAAACACATTCTTGGAAAATGTTTTCCACCAAAAAGTGAACTCCCAATTAGGGTAAAATGTCATTTTCATGGAAAGTATTTTCTGCCCAAGTACTTTACAAGCTTCAAAAACAGGCCCTTGAATTTCAATTGTAACGAGAACCATATATTATTGCATCCTTCTATATTAACTTAAAACTTGTCTAAGAGACGCTACTTCTCTGAAGATGTTGAGGGTCAAATATTGCATATCAGACCCCATTTATTTACTGAATTTACGAGCATGATACTGTTTAATGGCCCGTTTTATCGTGTTTATGTTGCAAGGTGATTTTATGAGCATGAACTGAAAATGGGTATTAAAAGCATGGTTTTAGCGCTCAAGATGCACCAAGGCAAGTTATGGGACCCCAGGGGACCAAGACCGACGAATTTACATGCCATAAATCCAAAAAAATCAAGAAACTGAAACTCAAGTGGCCGGAAAGACGTCCATAATGCAAGATCACAAGGTTCTCGCCATCAGATTGACACGAAACTTCATACATGGCTTGGGGGCTACAGTGGAGACGCCAGAGAAGATCTTCCAAGTCATGGACGTGGAGCCGTTATTAAGAGACAGAGAGTAGAAAGTTTTTATTTATTTTTATTTCTTATATTTTATTATTTTTTAGGATGTTTAGCCTAATTATGTGTGGCTAAACCTCTTAGCTAGGGCTAAGAGGTGAAGCTTGTAGTGTGATGGGAGGGATTTTATGGCTGTGATTTATAATTTATGAACTAAGGTTAATTTTAGTTTAATTAAAGGAATGTTTTTAGTCTTTAATAGTCTGTTGTGGCTGAAATTACAATGGGTCTGCAATGGATTTGAGCATATTCCTTCTCTTTTGATATTTATGACGTCAGGAAGCCCTGTTGTTCACCATAGTCTCCTGGGCATGGTCGGATGACGGTACTCTTCCTGACCTTCATAACATGTTGATTGGTTGGTAATTAGTTTAATTCTATTGTTTGCTTTGTCTCCTGGGCATGGTTTGGTGATGGAATCCATTCTAATTCATATACCTTTCATCTCTTTAAAACTATATTAATAACAGTTCAGTTTAATTTTCATAAAGCAGGCATAAGATCTCCTTGATCTCTACAAGTGGATCCTCTGAATCCCTAGTTCTCTTTCTCTGAATTCTCTTAAGTTTTAGATAACCATTCCATCATTATTCCTCAAATCACAATTAGTTTAGATTTCACCTTATTCTAGTTCTAATTCTACTTAATTTTAGATTACGTACAAGTTTCAGTCCCTTGGGATTCGACCTCGGTCTTATCGAGTTTATTACTACATCACAACCCTGCACTTGGGGAGTGAACAGAAGATTGCTGTATAAATCTAAAAGCAGTGTTATTATTTATTTCTAAAACTTAAAGTTTGATTATTGGTCATTTAATTTTCTATCATTTTGCGATTCTATTTCCAATGTCAAGACTACATCTTGATTGACATTGATGAAGCTAAAATGATTGGTTACATCTTTATATATATATATATATATATATATATATATATATATATATATATATATATATATATATATATATATATATACAAGCGAGATGAAAGTCAAGGCAAACAGGGGATGAGTCCTCTCCCTATGCTGCCATGCTTGCAGCACAAGATGTTGCACAACGCTGTAAGGTATGCACTTCCATTTCCACTCTCACTAGTTGGTATTTAGGTGAAATTGGTAAATCATTGGTTGAGATTTCTTTCACTCTTGTGAATTGACTAAGGTCATTGGTATGCATGTACATGCATCCATTGTGTGAACTGAAAATCTTCTTCAATAGTTATTTAGGATTCATGCATGTTTTTCCATGTAATCACATCGATAACTTGTGTCCTCTTTCTTTATATTGCGATTCCAAAAGGAGTAATGCTCCAGTGCTCTTCTCTGTCTAGTTGCATTGGGACACTTAGACATTCCAACACATTGATCTAGATTGTTCATTGGGTTCAATGAACATTTCATGGACTACCATGTCAAATAAACGTTTAACCTCTGTATTTTTTTAGGTCCCATCATGGATTGCTTATGATTCCAAAGGATCACTTTTTTTGGGCAATCCTAAATATCCCATGGCTTAGAAAAAGGATGGCCAAGAAAATAAGGTCAAATCAAGGACAGATTGGATCATATGATCAGCGTGTCTTTTGCATGATAGCCCATGGAATGAGTTCTGGACTTGATAGACAGTTTAGAATTATCGATTGGACTGTCAAATGATCCAACACAACTAGGAGCACTATTATAGTTCTCTGAGAGCACTGGAGCATCTCTCTAAAAAAAAAAAAAAAAAAGGAAAAGAAAAGAAAAATTTTTGTTATGATATATGCTCCAGTGCTCTCAGATGCACTGCAAGTTATGGTGCTCATAGTTTGCATTGGGAAATAAACAGTCCAATCGATTGATGTAGACTACCACTAGGTCCGAAACACATTTTATGGGTGATGATCTTAACCATCTGATCAATGGCCTCCAGTATGGACGGTCAAGAATCAAGATCATTTGTTCAAAAATATGTCTAACCAACAATATGAACCATCTATTTGATACCTTCCATAAAGGATTGCATATGATTCTAAGGAATCACTTCTGTTAGGCAATCCTAACCATCCCATCTGTGGGTTGGAAAAAGGATGGCTACAACAAACAAGGCAGAGTCTAGGATGGTTTGATCAACCAATCAGCCTTTTTGTTTTGCATGGTAGCCCTTGAAATTTGTTCCACACTTATGGACAGTTTTAATCGATCTTTTGGGCTGTCTAAGTTACCCGATGAATTTTGTATTCTAAGTTGTAATTTTTTATTTTATAGATGTTGAATTCCTGTAGAATGGGGATTGTTTCTTGTGTGGATGGCTTGATGAATAGTCTGGAAGATTGGATCTCATTTGTTCGTCAACAGCTGTATAGATGGAATATTACATCGTAGAGACTACCTGACAAATAGTCTGGAAAATTGGTTCTCATCCACAAAAAAATAGATGCCTACCTTGTTTTTAAATGTATTTGCTCGAAATTGATGGAGCATACCCGAATTTGCATCGGAGCTATCCGGATGTTGAGCGGGGGTCCTTGGAAGGCGGGAACCGCTATTATGACCATGATGAAGCTATCCATTTCTTATAGACAGCATTGGAGTGGCCTGACCATTTGGACAAACCGTGTTTATTTATTTGCTTGAAATTGATGGAGCAGACCCGAATGAGCGTCGGAGCTATCCGGATGCTGAGTGGGGGTCCCTGGAAGGTGGGAACCGCTGTTATGACCATGATGAAGCTGTTCATTTTCTATGGACAGCATTGGAGTGGCCTGGCTATTTGGACAGGCCATGTTTATATCTGTATTTGCAGGGATAAACTTCTATAACCTAACTTAAACCTAAACCTATAACCCATACTTATAACCTAAACCTAAATGTATTCTCAAATCCCTAAACCTAAACCTACACCTAATCCTAATCTCAACTTCATAACCTAAACCTAAACTTCAAAACTGAAACTTAAACCCGATATTGAACCCAAACCAGAACCTGATTTCTTAAACCTAAACCTTAACTTATTCTCAATTCCCTAAAGCTATAACCTATAACCTAAACCTAAACCTAAACCTAAACCTATAACATAAACCTAAACCTTAACCTATAACCTTAACCTAAACTAAAACCTATAACCTTAACCTAAACCAAAACCTATAACCTAAACCTTAACCTATAACCTAAACTTATAACCTATAACCTAACCTTAACCTAAACCTAAAACCTAAACCTAAACCTATAAGTGTAGGTTATTGGTTTAGGTTTAGGTTAAGGTTGTTTTTCTTTTCATTTGTCTGGATCACCTCTCATATGCTCTCTCTAATTTCATTTGTTTTTTTTCCATAGGATTGTTTATGTTTGGATGGATGCAGTTTATGTTTGGATGAATGTAGTTTATGTAGTTTGGGTTTAGATGGATGTGAATATGAATATGATGAAATATATTATATAATGGTGTATATTATGAAGAATATGATGAATTATATTCTAACAAGTGTATATCAGGAAATTTGAGATGGAATTTTTTTTTTTTAAAAAAGAGACTTTTAGCTACAAAATATTTCGTAGCTAAAAGTAATCCTTTCGATTTGTTTACATCCTTTAGCGACCAACATTTTCGTCGCTAAAATTCTCATCCACGTATTCTTTCGGATTGTTTACAGCCTTTAGCGACGAAAATTTTCGTCGCAAAAATTGTCGTCCACGTTTTTAGCTACGAAATGTTTCATAGCTAAAAGTAGACCTTTCGGTTTTTTTCAAAAATTGTTTACATCCTTTAGCGATGAAAAGTTTCATCGCTAAAAGTCTCCTCCACATTTTTTAGCTACGAAAATATTCATAGCTAAAAGTAATCCTTCCAATTACATCCTTTAGTGATGAAACCTTTCGTCGCTAAAAGCCTCGTCCAAATTTTTTAGCTACGAAAAGTTTCATCGCTAAAAGTAAAAATTGTTTACATCCTTTAATGATGAACATTTTCGTCGTTAAAAGTCTCGTCCATGTTTTTTAGCTACCAAAGGTTTCGTAGCTAAAAGTAAACCTTTCAATTTTTTTCAAAAATTGTTTTCAACCTTTAGCGACGAAACTTTTCATTGCTAAAAGTTTCCTCACATTTTTTAGCTAGGAAAATTTTCGTAGCTAAAAGTTCTCCTTTTGATTTTTTCAAAAATTGTTTACTGCCTTTCTTCGCTAACAATCTCGTCCACGTTTTTTAGCTACGAAACGTTCGTAGCTAAAAGTATTCAAAAAATTGTTTACTACCTTTAGCGATGAAACTTTTCGTCGTTAAAAGTCTCGTCCACTTTTTTAGCTATAAAAATTTTCGTAGCTAAAAGTATTTCAAAAAATTGTTTACTGCCATTGCTAAAAGTCTCGTCCATGTTTTTTAGCTACGAAAAGTTTTGTAGCTAAAAGTAAACCTTCTGACTTTTTTCTTAAAATGTTTACTGCCTTTAGCGACGAAAATTTTCGTCGCTAAAAGTCCCGTCCATGTTTTTTAGCTACGAAAAGTTTCATAGCTAAAAGTATATCTTCCGATTTGTTTTCCAAAAATTTGTTTACTGCCTTTGGCGACGAAAATTTTCCTCCCTAAAAAGCCTCGTGCACGTTTTTTAGCTACGAAAAGTTTCATAGCTAAAAGTATACCTTTCGATTTTTTTAAAAAAAAATGTTTACTGCTTTTAGTGATGAAAATTTTTGTCGCTAAAAACCCTCTTTCTTGTAATGACCCTAGCTATAACCACCCTACCCTAGCCTTTCTTATAAGCACTTATTGCTAGCCACCCATACCTCTCTTACAAGTCATCATTGCCTACCTAAGCTCTCTCTCTCTCTCTCTCTCTCTCTCTCTCTCTCTCTCTCTCTCTCTCTCTCTCTCTCTCTCTCTCTCTCTTTTTCTTATCTCTCTTTATCTCCTTTATTTCTCATTCCTCTAACAAGAGAACCATGGACGTCCCACCCTTGTGAGAAAAATACCCAACAACTTACTCTCTCTCATCTCCCATCTTAACCATCCATTTATCATCTACCTCCATTAAAATTGAAGGCAATGAGCATAGGAGTCCAAGGGATCAAGGAGGAGTGCAATAGGTGGGTGATCCACCGTTGATTTCAATTGTTGGGCCACATATTGTGGGACCCACATTGATGTATACAATGTAAAGACGGGCCCATAGTGGCGAGGTCCCTCTATCTCACTGTTTTTCTCTCTCTCTCTCCCTCTCCCTCTTTCTCCTTTTCTTTTAGTGATGTTGATGATGAGAATGGCTCGCTTATGACGTATATATTATATCCATACCATCCATTTTGGGACGTATGGATCCCACCGTGATGAACGGATTAGATCAACACCGTCCATCTGAGGACTATGTATAAGTGGGGCCACCTCTCTATATATGTGTGGTTGGTGGGCCACGAGTACGTGGACCCCACTATGATGAAGGTATTGCAACCATATCTTCGATGTCCAGCAGTCTCTGCTACTGGACTGTGTAAGGGAAACACTCTACAGCTAAAAGAGAGAGAGAGAACGCTTAATATTTAAATTTTATATATATATATATATATATATATATATATATATATATTAGTACATTGAGGTGGGCCACACATGTGGGCCCACCATGTTAGATGCGTTAAATCCCACCATCCAGAACGTCCAAAGGGTCTAGATGGTGGGTATCTTAAATATAATATATATATATATATATATATATATATATATATATATATATATATATATATATATATATATATATATATATATAATAGAAGAGAGAGAGAGAGAGAGAAAGAGAGAGAGAGAGAGAGAAAGGTGAGTAAAGTAGGGTGGCCCACGCGCGTGGGACCCACCTGACGAGTGGATTGGCTGGTGAACCTCACATAGCAATGGCTGTTGTGAGGATTCACGTCAGCAGGTGCTGATGGGACCCACCGATCATGTATGTGTTTCATCTGAACTGTCCATCTGGGCGGTGCCATGTGTGCCCACCATGATGGAAGTTTTTCCATCCAAACTGTCCATCCATTTGATAAATCAAGACCATCCATCTGCTGGACGGTCAGCACCCCACCCCCCTGATATTTGTATTACATCCAAACCGTCCAACCGTTTTCGTGAGGACACCGTGATGTAAGGGTCTTAGCCGCATCGTCCAAATGGCTGGATAGTGGGTCCCACCCACTGATGTACATGAACCATCCATCCATGTGATAGCTCATCTAAGGCTTGAGACAAAAAAAAAAAAAAAAAAAAAGACAGGTCTAGTATCAAGTGGACCACAATGCAGAAAGCAGTGGAATTGAACGTCTGCTATTGAAACCCCTTTTGCGGATTTCAGAAGTTTTGAACCATTATGATATTTTTTTTTCCTCTATCCAGGTTCTTGTGACCTTATGCACAGATTGGGCGGAAAATAAATACTATGGTGGGCTCACTGGAAATTTAACTGTGGAAATGATTATCACCACTGCCATTTGTGATATGGTCCTGATGATCCTTGGATATGATTCATTTAAAAAAAAAATAATTCTTTAAACTGATCTCTAGTAGTAGGTGAATGGTGTGGTTGGTTTCGGCCCATGTGATTCGGCCCATTGAATTGGCCCATTTGATTCGGCCCATGTGATTTGGCCCATTGAATCCTCCCATTTGAATCCGCCCATTTGATCCGGCCTATTTGAACGGCCCATTTGATTTGGCCAATTTGATTCGACCCATTTGATTCGGCTCATTAAATCAGCCCATTTGATTTGGTCCATTTGGTTCGGCCCACATGATTTGCCCCATTGAATCGGCCCATTTGAATCGACCCATTTGATTCGGCCCATTTAAATCAGTCCATTGGTGCGGCCCATATGATGTGGTCTGTTTGATGCATGTTAGCCCATTAGAGCGGCCCACTTGATGTATATGAGGCCCAATGAGATGTATGTGAGGCCTTTGTGTGAGCCAAATGTGATGTATATGAAGCCCATTGTGATGTGAGATTCCACCATGATGTATGTAATGATGTTTTGGCGGCCATGCCTTGGGAGCAATGATGTTCAACGTCCACATTATAAGAACAATGATGGTTAAATATTCGCATTGTAACTCTTCCTAGGGTTCATTGATAGACCATACTTATAGTGTGTAGGCCATCTAGGCCCCTCTTCATTATGAACAGGATTCATTACCATATAACATCTTTAGTATAATTCTATGATTCATGCTCATACGCATCATATATATGCTTGATATGAAGAGTGATTAATCATAGCATATGTCTTCGGATAGATTGTTATGGGATCCCTGATAGGCGGAGTTGCCCTACATGATTGCGCGATATGCGTAGGATTGTTGCATGACTGGTAATGTGATTCATGCACTTTGTATTTGTATGACATGATTACTGTACGCCCTAACGACATCAGAGCTGTGGCCTCCACAGGTACATCGTTGATAGAAGGATCGGACACTGAAAATACTGTTTCTAGCATCGGGGCGTCGTAGATGTCCCAGGGTGAAAATCTCTAAATGCGATGGTACCAAAGGATGACTCCAACTTCGAGACCGAGTGGATACGTGAGTGCACGAGGGCCGAATACTAGGAGACCGCTTCTCCCACTGTGTTGTGGTCGGTTGGAAAGGGGTGTGGCCTTACCTGTTCGATGGTAAGGGGCATTGTTAGGCTGAGTATGACCAGCTCGTGAATGAGTCTGCTATCGACGTGCTGAATAGATATTGACAGACTATTGGCAAAGGGGATAGTGAGGTTTCTTTGGACTGCGCGCCTGGGAAAGGAGCAGTGCCATTTGGAGTGTACTAAACCCCGGTGATTATCCGGAGTGAGAACCGTATTGATATTTGATGCTCTAGTGGGGAGCTGCATTGATATGTGGATGATAATTGGCATACATGAGTTGCATTTTGCATCGCATGGCCTTGATATGGTCGATAGCATTCATGTTTTGTGCTGCATAGCCTACGGCTGATTGCATTCATATTATCATTAGCATGATTCCACATTACTCTGGCATTGTATTCTAAGCATACTCATATTACGTACACACTTACACCACCCTCTAAGCTTGCTATAAGCTTATGCACGATTGATGCGTGTAGGTGATAATTTATTATATTACCTAAACCTATAACCTTAAGCTAAACCTAAAACCTAAACCTAAACCTAAAACCTAAATGTATTCTCAAATCACTAAACCTAAACCTACGCCTAATCCTAATCTCAACTCCCTAACCTAAACCTAAACTTAAAAACCCAAACTTAAACCCAATCCCGATCCCGAACCCAATTGATGTAAAAATGTAGCCCAATCACATGGCAACAAACAAGAAAATCTTGATTTGTGGGCAAGCATACTCAAACTCAAGCATCACAATACATCTATTTCCATCTTCATTATCTCTTATAGCATAAATTATTTGAGATTTGGATTTATGTCATTTTTAGAGTCATGTCCTAACACAATATGATAATATTAATAGACAAGGGGGATTTGTCATCAACATTATTCCAAGACCCACATAACTTCTCCTTATAGGAAGTTGGGTAGGGCACATGCAGCTTGAATCCATCAAAGGAGATAAGGATCACCTCTCATATGTTCTCTCTTTTCATTTATTTTTTCCATAGGATTGTTTATTTTGTGGTGTTTGCTGATTTATCACCTTTCTAAAAATAACTAATAATAATTTCTACCTGATGAGAAATCACCAAGTACCAATAGGTTGAACCCAAAAAGATAAATCAGCATTTTCTTTCTTTCTTTCTTTTTCTTTTAACACACACTCACATGCTTATAACGAGTCGCTTACGGCCACAATGGGTACTTGAACTCGTGACCTTGTATTGAAACTATTTTGAATCTGCCATGAAGGCATGAGTAAGGGCCTAGGTGTGTGTGCACAGTCGACGAAGTGTTACCTGATGAGAAATCACCAAGTACCAATAGGCTATGAATAATTTTTTATATTTTATTTATGATGTTAAACTTATATATATTTATGTGTGGATGAATATGATGTGGATAAGATTATTTGTGTATGGATGGATGTAGTTTATATTTGGATGAATGTAGTTTATGTTTGGATGGATTTACGAAGTTTGGGTTTAATTAGATGGATGTGAGTGTGAATATGATGAAAATATATTATATAACAGGTGTATACTAGGAAGAATACGATGAAATATATTGTGACAAGTGTATATCAGGATTTTTGTGCTAGAATATTGAAAGAAAAAAAATAGAGAGACTTTTACCTACGAAATATTTCGTAGGTAAAAGTCTCATCCACGTTTTTTACCTATAAAAATTTTCATAGGTAAAAGTCTCATCCACGTTTTTTTACTTATTTTTTACCAACAAAAAACTTTGTCGATGAGAGTTCTGTAAAAATTTTTACCTACGAAAAAAATCATCGGTAAAAGTTTTTTACTTATTTTTTTCTGACAAAAAATTTGTCGTAAAAGTCGTTTCGTCGCTCTTACCTTCGGTCATTTATCGATGAATTTACAGACAAAAAAAATTGTCGGTAAAACTTTTTACCTATGAAAAAAGTGGATTTAGCGACGAAAATTTTCGTCCGTAAAAGTGAGTTTTCTAGGGTAACTTTAGCTCCGCTCCCCTTGCATGAGTGATACAGCCATAGAAGGAATTCAGCTACGCCCCCCACATGGTTGCTATAAGTTCGTAGAGGAAATTCAGCCTCGTCCACGAGATGATTTGGACGTAGAGGGTATTCAATCACATTCACCCCATATAGGTAACGTGGTCAAGCAGGCTATTCAACCTCACCCATCAGATGAATCTTAAACACGGGCATCAGACGACACCAATCCCTTAACAGTTGCCTTGGCTCCTTCGTCCAGTATAATGTTCATAGACCAGATAGGGAAAATATACATGGACCATCCACCAGACTCAATCACCCACCAGCAACTTTTAGAAGGCCCTGTGCACAATACTCCTCAACTAGATAATGAGCAGAAATCAGATCATAACGTGGTAATACCTTTCCTTGCCAATAGTGAGGCTCTCCCCAACTAAGCGCCAAACAAGGAAAACCTCCCCTGCACTCTAAAAAATAATAACCCCTTCAAACAGACAGAACCTTCCTCCTCTGCTATGGTGAGGAAGGAATCTTAGCAGTACAGATCCAAATGACCTGGAAGTTCTCCTCTTCAGTTGAGATACCTTAACAGAGTAGTGGGAGATGTAACCCCTATAGCAATGCCAAATCAAACCTCCTTGGAAAACACCTCTCACCTCTGCCCCACCACCCCCCAGTACTCACAAAAGAAAATATCAAACACCTCAGTCCCCAGAGTAGTTCTCCCATCATTACTAGCTCTCCCAAGTCAATTAACCCCTCAGCCTGTGATAGGGGACTGCATATCAGGCCTCCATGTTGATCTTTCTCCTTATTTCATCAGAGAAATATGCTCTAATGAGGAGGAGGTTTGTCAAGCCACTGACAAAACTTTGGATCGAGTTGTCAGGGTTTTTAAGCTCCATTGCAATGACAAGTCACTCCAAGAGACTACTGATATGGAAGAACACTCCACCCTCAGGTCAAGGGAGATCAGTGAACCTGCTTCTACACAACTTGGGAATTTTCCTAAGGTAACGCCTCGAACTCTTCGATACTCGAGTATCGAAAGTTCTCGAGCGTTACCGTGAGAGTTAACATAAAATGTACATGAGTATAATACAAATCTAGCCATCATCACCTTACGTCCACTCTCGAACATGAATCTGATCATTGGGAATGATCTTCATTCAATAGAACAAGCCATTTGACCATTGATTTGAAGACAAGACCATACATGGTTTGATCTAATACATTAACCTTCCCTTAAATACATTAACAAATAACTCTCCATTCATAATGTTTTAGACATAAGTCCTTTTATATAAAAAAAATTGCCTAGAAACAAGTCCACAATCATGCTGAACCATCGAATCTACCAAAACTCCCGTACCAGCGATAATTATGAAAATGTCATTACTCTAGGCCTTGAGTTCAAGATCACACGGTTTCCACTACTCATTTAACATGAAATTTTATATCAGGCACAGATATCATAAATGAACAGTACATGCAAAGTCCCGACCGTTGAATCAGCATGATCGACACTGAAATAAATGGTCAATTGGGATGGCCCACCTGGGATGCTCCCCATCTTGAACAAAAACCTAGTTTCAGCCAACCAAGGCTTACGAACGGAGCAGATCAACCCCGAACTATTCATGGACCCCACCTATGATCAGGGAGTGTGCACAGACTACGCACGTTCGCACCACACCGTAAGAGGAAGGCGGTCAAAGGAGTCGTGACGTAACGAAACTCGTTAAACAAGATCCGACCGCGGACGATCGTCCGCTGGGATGTGCCATGGGCTATCACCATCATGCATACGGATGATCCAAACTGTTCGTTACAACCAGAGGGCCAAAACAACTGAACCCTAGGTCTCCACTTGATTTTTCAGGTAGACATGTGAATGGAGTGTTGAACGTGGTAAGCTGGACTATCAATGAACGACCGGTAATTGAACCAAGCTGGGCACACTACAGCCATCTGAACAGGGATCTAAACTGTCCATTAGATCTATTACACGAAGGGAATGAAAACCTTAGAGCCGTTAAGGACCCATGCAAATAGTCGCGTGTGCGACAGCAGGCACAAGGAAGAACCGACGTCCTTTGAAACCGCAAAAATCATTAGCACTGCGATCATCATCACAGCTTATGGTGACATCACAGCCGTCCAAACTCATCTATGAGGGATTCTGAGCCCCTCTAAGAAGTCCATCTGGAAAGTCTCCCCGTGTGGAGACCGCTGACTAGCCCCTCGTTTTCGGATGCAAGTCGCTGCCGAGTCCTTTACACAGAAACCGATCTAAGTAAGTTACAACCCAGCACGGCTTGCGTAAAGGTTATGCACAGAGGTTTTGAGAACCTCCACGCCAATATAAAACCTCCCTAACCCAGCGTCATGAGATCATAGGAAGGAGAGAGAGAGAGAGAGAGAGAGAGAGAGAGAAAGAGAGAGAGAGAGAAACTCCACTCGCTAGAATTGCAGCCATCCAGCAAGGAAAAGGAAAAGAAAAGAAAAGGAATAAAGAAAGAAAGAAAGAAAGAAAGAGAAAGGAAAGGAACAAAGGAAAAAAGAAAGAGGAGGTTGCGCCAGATCCATTCAATCCAGAGAGTGAGGATTTTTCCTTTAAGCTTATGATAATTTAAAATAATCTAAATTATTTTTTCCCTCACATGCTTTGAATGTTTCCTGCAAGTAACTAATTTTACCCTCACCCATTTATTTGTCCTTTAGTGATTTAAGGAGTAACAAGTCCTAGCCTTTTAAAATTTAGGTGGGAATTTTATCTTTTAAGCTTACATTAATTTAAGTTATTATATTTACCTTACCCTTCCATGTCATCCAATTGTTTCATCTTACCTTTACATGCCTTCGTGTTGTTTCTATCTTGCCTTTAATATGCCTTCATGTACTTTGAATTCTTTCTACAATTTATATATATATATATATATATATATACTCACGCTTAAGTGGGATTTCATCACCTATGAGTGCTCGAACCCTTGACCAGGTGTTGAAACTCCTCAGAGTCTACTACTGGAGCAAGAGCCAGAACCCTAGAATTCTTCCTACAATTATATGTTTTACCATCAATTATTTGACTTGATATTATAGTATAATGTTGTTTACAAGTGATCTTTATAAATTTATGTGAGGTGATGGATACAAGTCTTGCCCTTGCCTTTATCAATTTGTTGAGTTAACCATTATCACTCTCCTCTTTATTACGTTAGCCATTGCTACTTTTATCTTTGCTGAGTTGGTCTTTGCGACTCTTTTCTTTATGTTATTAGCTTTGTGTTATCTTTAAAGGGTTTGGGCATGTGCCTTGATATTTCTGAACTCCCATGATTCAATAGATCTTTCCTTTTGGTGCAAGTCTTATGTTGGGAGTGCCTCTTCTAACGATGATCGAATAAATATCATGGATATAAAGCGTTTTCAGTAGTAGCCATGGGGCGACACGTAATTCCATGTTTCACGGGTGATGGTGTTCCAATTGGTGTATGTGAATCATTATATATACGTTTTACATTAATTTTTTTCTTTAGGGCTTGGTTGTCGCAATTAGTCGCTCCAATTGGGGTTACGTAATTCACTTGGTCATGTGTTGTGTTCATCTTGAGATAATCACATAAAACCATGTTAAACATGGGATACGTCAACAAATCTCCATAGTATGGGATGCGAGATGAGTCGGATAACTCTAATCATATTCCATATTTTATGACGATTGTTAAGTGTGATAGATCACATATACTTTGATAGGCATGTATCTCATATAGTTTACTTGTGCATTGATACCTCTTATAGTTGTGGAGTACTGGACGTATCAGAACCTTTACATTTCTTTTATGAATCTCTTGAATTATTGTTAATCTTAAAGGATAACCATCATTATGAGTAGAGCATTGACCCTCACCCAACTGTACAGATGTTGTAAGTGATGTACAGTTTGAGGACCTAGAAGAATAGATTCCAACCAAAGACTCTACTGACTAGACTAAGAAAAATTTAGTTTATGGTTTATTTTCTTTATAATTCCATTACATAACTCAAAACTTATAATAAGCTCTCATTGTGAGAGCATTTGACGATTTACTTAATTTTGAAATAAGGAATATAATTAATTTTATTCTTGTGAAGGTTACCTTCTTGAATGTATCTGGATATGATCTATAACAATTATAAGATGCGATCTCTAAAGCATTAAAGTTTTACATTATTAATGCCTGACTTTCTCGAGCACGAGTATAAACTCTGGTCATGAAAGTTTAGGATGTTACAGTTGGTATCAGAGCATGAAAATGAGATTAACTGGGCTTGAGGAGATGAACCATCATAAGCTTACACGCCTAGGATAAGGATCTTGAAATAGACATATATACTTAGGACCCTATCTTAAGGGTATTAAGAAGGCAGAGATTTAGTGATGTTTTATTTAAACCAATCTGGTTTAAATGATTTTAAACTCGTAAGTATACGAATCGGATGTAGATACGGTACGTATTATGAGATCATTTCCACAAGGACTAGTTGTCACAATTCAAAATTTACAATTCTTCTTAACTAATCCAACAAATAGTTTAGCGAACTACTAACAAAAATCTATGGAAAATAACTGAGAGCAATAAGAAAATTCAATCAAGGAGAATACTGGGACTTTCGAATCCACCCCTAATTATCCTGACCCTTGTTTCACCTGTTAATTCACCCTGATTCAGATTGATATAAATTTAATAAATAAAGCACACTTTATGTCCTTGGTCCGGCACACAGAATGTATAATCCCTTAAAGTATATGAATCACATCTTTCCATCCATGGTCAGGCATAGAGAGATGTAGATTCCTATTTATTTCTCTATAAGAAACCTGTTCATGGTCAGACACAAGCACCTAGAATAAGATTTCAAACAATACCCGCATCGAGACTTTGATTAGGCTCATAGAATGGAGAAGTACGAAAATTTCAGTTAAGCACACTAGAGAAAGAAACAAATCAATAAAATTAGATGAATTCAACACATACAAGAGTCATTTAAATTAGGGGCTTCATCTCATCCCTAGCAAAAGAAATTAGCAACTCATGGGATGGAACAAAGAATCTGGAAAGAAAAATATAATAGAAAACAAACACATCCCTTTGATTGCTTCATGTCAAGCTCCTTTGCTCTCTTTCTTCCTTTTCTTTCTTCCTCTCTCTTTCTCTCTTTGGCTCTTGATCTCCTCTCCCCCTTGCTGCTTCTCTCCCTTTTATAAGTAATGAAGGCGATCAGCTGCTAGAGTTGGTGATACAAGTGCACATGCGTAACTTTTACGCAGCAAACAGATACTTTTTAGAAACTCCTTATGTAGCAAACATCAAAACATGAATCTGAGAGTCCTTTTTAAAATCCACCCTGTCCAATGTATTCTTCTCGAAAAACCAATCAAGAATAGCTGGTTTTAGATTAGATTCGATGTGGCATAATGAATTTCTTAGACTGTCGTCTGAATTACGTTTGCACGGTGAAAAATCGATCTGCTGCTCTTCTTCAAATTCACTTTCTTGGCGAGGAAAAGAGCCATCTTCTTGGAAGTTTGGACGATTTGGATCAATGATATGGCGACAATTGAGATCACAGAATGGTCACGGAGGGCCGGACGTGCGAACACGCATCCCTGCGTAAACAGGGACGTTGTGTGATTGGTGGGGCCCACTTCGTTGTTGTTTTGATCAATCCAAGCCGTCCATTGGATTCCTCTCGAAAAACCATTCAGGAAGGGATAGTTTTGGGTTTCCATTGATGTAGTCCACCTGATTTATGCTCCGTCATCCGTCCTGCGTTTGGACGGTTAAAAATTGATATCTGTTATTATTTGAAATACTGCCACCTAGGCGATGGTAATATGTACCGTGGGATTCTAATGGATGGTTTGGATTGTCCATTTGGAAATGGATGGGGCCCACAATTGCGAACCAACCCCTGTACGAAATTCACTGTAATGACAGTTGTTATTTTTAAGAAGGAGGCTTGGTCAAGAAATGGTTTGACTATCTCTTTACTACCGTACACGGCTAGTGCACTTGCGCACTATGCACACCGATGATGATTCTGGGAAATCGGCTCCGTCCATCCATCTTGTCTCCTCATATAATGTGTTGAATCCAAAGTAGAGGCATATCCAAAGACCAGGTGGGCCCCACTTAAGGAATTAAGGGGCTGATCTATC
The DNA here is from genome assembly GCA_037074715.1 of Magnolia kwangsiensis. NCBI lineage: Eukaryota > Viridiplantae > Streptophyta > Magnoliopsida > Magnoliales > Magnoliaceae > Magnolia > Magnolia kwangsiensis. Next base: position 21,182,945 of record CM073582.1, read on the forward strand.
CATTGGACCACTTCTATAGTGATCCGAGAGCTGAAATTTTATATGTATGGTTAATTTATGTCCCTAATCCCATATATGAAGTTTCGAGCCGAATGGATGATTGGAACCATATGATCTTGAATTCTGCACCAATTTCGGACCTCTTTAATGTGAACGACTTGATTTCCTTGGATCCCTGGTGTGTAAATTCTTCAGTGTTAGTCCTCTGGAGTCCGTCCCCTGCTCTGATAACTTTAGAGCGTCAAATTCATGCTTGTAGTTCTCTTTTTTAGTCAACGCTCCTGATTACACACTGCAATAAAAACACGATTAAAATATTCCATTAAGCATTATCATGTATGTAAAATCAGGTAATAACTGGGTCTAATATGCAATATTCAACACTCATCATTTAGGAAATGATAAGTACTGATGAACCTGAGGATACATGTCTAACGGCTCTACATTTCATTTATACTTAAACCAACCATAATCATAACCAAGTTCCTGCATAGGAATCATGGCCCCTAAGAAGAAGACCACACGAAGTAACATCACACCTCCAGAACACACCACTGAAAATGGACCCGACGAAGGGTATCTAGAAAGGAATCCGCAACATCCCCACCAACATCGAACTAGGAAGCCACACTCCCAGGGCTACCCTTCGAAGCCAACCCCCTTGATACACAAGCTTGGGCACCATTCCTGGCCATCTTAGGATGAATGGAAGCTTTCATGTAAGGGACTTAGAAAGTGATAGAAGACCTACAACGACAGGCTCACAGTCCTTCCCCAAGGATCGGAAGGCCTCTTACGACACTTGCCTATGGTGCACCACCATAATTCCCCCGATCTGAACACCACGATGAGTCTCTGATACTAGAAAAGTTTTTCAAGCTATGACCCCTGGAATTCTCATGCACCCTGGACCCAATAATAGCCGAACATTGGTTGAAACAAATTATGAAGACACTAAAGGCTATGGGTGCCCTAAACAGGCAAAGGTCCCCTTAACCACCTTCAAATTGGAAGGAGAAGCTACAAATTGGTGGGAAACAACAGAAGGGACTATTCTTGAAGGTCACGCATGGACCTGGGACGAATTTCAAAGGAAGTTTTTTGAAAAATACTTTCCAAAGTCATATCGGGATGAGAAGATGATGGAATTCTTAAAACTTACCCAATGAGAAATTACTGTAGCACAGTACGAGGCCAAGTTCGCAGGATTATCGTGTTATGCGCAGAAGCTAATCGAGGACGAGGATTTCAGGGTAAAACGGTTCAAGGATGGGATGAGACCTTTAATACATTCCAAGATATATTGTTTTGACCAGACCACTTGCGCCAACATAGTGGATAAGGTCACATGAGCCGAAAATGATGATGACCAAAGGACACGAGCCCGATTACAACAGCACGAGACAGGGAAAAGACTCAGAATCATCTCCAATGCACCAACGATGCAGGATAAAAAGGCCAAGGTCGTCTAACAAGCAAAAACCACCTCGGAACAGGGAAAACAGGGGGACAACTCCAAAGGTTGTCATTACTGCAAGAGAACGGGCCACGAGGAGAGGAATTGCTTTAAGAAGATGAGGGATGAAGGTCATCATGTTCCGAACCAAGTTCAACAATCTAACCCGACTACTCCCCAGAATTCACAAGGCTGCTATATGCCATGATACCACCCGAAGACTCAGGTACAAGCCCCAACCTAATAGAAGGTACGACTTTCATCAAGGATACCCCGGTTGTTCTTTTTGTTCTTTTGTTTGAGTGTGGGGCTACTATATCCTTTATCTCCAATTTTATAGATGAACAATTGAATCTAGAATTAAAATGCACAAAAGAGCTGATCACCATGGCTTCGCCTCTTGGAAGGATGATAAATTAAACAAATATTGTAAATAGTACCCCATCACTAACGTTGATAAAAAGGCTGAGCTAAATGTCCTAAAGAGGGAAGGGGGAGGGGGGGTGAATAGGACAGTGCCAAATTTAAAAATAAAGTGCAGAAACAAAGACTTAATAAGCAGTTCATAGCACAATAAAAGGTAACCTCTAAAAATAAGTATTGAGAGGTTGATACAAACTTGGTTCTAAGGACAACCTGACGCTAAAAACCTATGATTTATGGCAGGTCAACCTTACTAGAATGTGGGTGAGTATTAAAAACTCAAACTCAAATGGAGGTGAAAGAAATAAGAACTAATTTATTACAACATTCCCCACACAATGCTTGAAAAATAAAGATTACAACATTCACATCCACAAATACATCCCACGATCTTAAACCATAAAATGATAAAGAAATAAATCAAACATCCACTAAACACCTGAGAATTATAGTGGTTCGTGTGTGTACACCAACTATCTGAAAACAACACACAACTACTCCACTCCTAATATCCACTCCATGGGGATATTAGCGTTCACCAATCAAATAGGTTTTTCAAGGTTCACCTAAAACCTTCACAATTGTATTTTAAGTGGGCTCACACAATCACAACCCCACACTCTAAGATATTCTGGTTGATTTCAGAAAAAACTAAATGAGAATTTCTGGTTTATCTCATAAACCAAATAAACTAGAATTATAAAAAAGGAAACACTTATCTGTATAAAGATTCTGAAGTAGCCCAGTAGAACCAACTTGATGACGACGTAGATGTTCATTATTCAGTCCCACAAGTATATAGGGTTCTAGGTATAGATGATTTTTAATTTAAATCAACCTGAGCTAGCTTGATTTGATTTCGATCTCAAGAAAGAGTAAATCAAATGTCTCTTTTCAAAATCATATTGGAATAGAGATCTAAAATTAAATAACAAGAGCTACTTATTAAGAATCTAAAATATGCACAAAATAGCTTAGAATGAACACAAAATTATCTCAGAGTGATTGCTAAAAAATAAATAGAATTAAATGGAAAACTTTGAAATTCGAGTGTTATTTATAGGCGAAAAATAGGTTCACTCGACTGACATTAATTCTAACACGATAAGATTTTGCAAGTGCTCAACTGGCCTAGTGGGTCCCACTACTGGTCAAGTGGCCTGCTTGACTGGTCGTGGACTCCTCACAACTAGTCGAGTGGGGCCAAAATGCTTACTGTAATTTGAGACGAGCCCTGCATGACCGGTCGAGCATTGTTCACTCGACTGGTCGAGCATATTCCAGGACTGGTTGAGGACCAACAGAAAAATTCTAAAAAATTATAACAAATCTTTGACTAGTCGAGCCAGTGCTAGGGCTAGTAAAAAAATAACCTTTTAACCCATACAATGACTGATACCAAGTATGAAATAAATGTAACATGCCCTAAGGTCAATCTAGGTCATTCATACATTACTTGTGAGATAGAATGTGTGAACCATCAGACTATCGATCACATCGGCGACTTTAATTCTTACGATATTCGAAGCTTGAACTCAACGTATCGAATTTAGTCTTCTATTAGGACTTGAGTTCTTGGACGTTTTCGGTTATAGAAGTTAAACCGCAATATTGCGAATGGGTTCTTAAAAGTTGAGCCTTCAACCAACACTCGAAACTCGAGTCTTCAACCAACACTTGAAACTCATACACTTTTTTCAGCTTGAAGATCTCGACAAGTTCGTCATAGATATCGGCAAGATTGATTCAGCACGATCGTTGAAGATTTAAAGTAAATCAAAGCACAAGCTTAATACATAAAACACATAAGCATGATACAAACTCGAATTGGTTTGGCACACCAAAATTTAACTAAACTTAGGGTTTCCAACATAGAAATTTCAATCTCTCCCTTTGTCAAATTCGTGATAAAATAAAAATACGATTCATGTAATAGATATTCAATAAGAACGCATACTCAATAAAGAATCATGCACCATTTAGTCAACAATTGATCAACAACATATGATTAATAAAGAATCATGCACCATCTGTGCACACCATGAAACTCTCCCCCTTAATCATTTACTCCCTTTAAACTAGGAGAAACAAATTGGAAAAAATTTATCACATCATCTGTAACACCCCGAACTTCTCAATACCGAGTATTGAAAGTCCTCGAGCGTTAATTACCATGAAAACTAACATAATATTTATATGTGTACGATACCAACCTAGTTATCCCAACCCTACATCCATTCCCTAACAAGAATTGAACCATTGGGAATGATCTTCATTTATAGATTCAATAATCTGACCATTGATTTTGAGACAACACCATCCATCATGTGATTTGACGTATGTACCCTCTCTTGAAGGAATTAATAAACAACTCCTTATCCATAATGATTTAGATGTAAGTTCTTTTGTTAGAATTGTTTGAAGATAGACATAGAACCAAGTAGAACCATTATATTTCACAAAACACTTAGATCAACAATAATTAAGAAAATGTCATTAACCAAGACCCCTAAATTCTAGATCACATGGTTCCCATGATTTTCTTGATGAGAAATTTTATACCATGCCTATGTATCATAAATTAACCATACGCGTCGAATTTCAGCCCTTAGATCATTGTAAAAATGGCCCAATTGACAGTTCAACCCCTTAACCGTTGATTTTAGTGTCCATCAAGTGAAGAAATCTCACGGGTAGTCGTAGTTGGATATTTTCCTTCATATGAACGACTTGGATTGATCATCATATGGACCAAGAACGAAATATGAAGACCACATTTTAGTAGGCTTTCCTTAGGCCAAAGTTATCCTTTCAAGGCTTATCAACTCTATATAAATCTAGAACTTCAGATCTAGCCACTTTCGTCCATCCATCGCAACTCAAATTTGAAACACACCTTGGCCTCACATGACTATGATGTCATACAAAATTTGGACCCCGATCTACGATCCTACACCATTGAACGCTGAAACCAGTTCCTTCCTTTTGATATAAAAGGTGATATTTCAGATCTAGCCTTTTCCCACCATCGATCAATTACCATGTTTTATCCAACCATTCACCTATCTTGACTACACATTTTTCTCAAAATTGGGCCCTGGTCATTGAACGTGGACTGTCAATTAAGATTATGTCCTTTTTAACACCTGCTAGGAGAATTTCTAAGATTAGCTCACGTAAGACTCCAATCTACTTCATATTTAGGTTCATGGGCCAACATGATGTGACTAGAGTGATGAGTGGAATGGATTTTCCAAAAATGTATCATAGTGGACCCCACTTAACCTCTCATATGTGTCACATCCGCAAGTGGAAACCTTATCCAAAGTGAATCACAATCAAACTAGGAAATCATGTTTTTCCTCTACTCAAGATCACTCCAACCAGCATGGAGTCCTCCCCACCTATTTTCAAATACCCAACATAGAAATTTTCCAATAATAAACAATTTTTCCCACGTCGGCCGATCATGTGGCCCACCTGGAACTCTAACCAGCTTCATATTTCACCTCTTAGGCTAACTTAACATGAGGAAGCTAATGAAAGGAGAGAATTTCCCACCAAAAATCATACTAGACCACACCTTCACCCCAACCATTCACAGAGCCAAGAAGCACATGAAATCACATGTAATACACGTAACTAACTTTCCATATTGGTTTAGTTCAACGATGAACCTAATCCCCATGTTGGCCCACCTAAGCCTTGGGCCCACCCGACCTTTGGCCAGAGTCCCTTATATGGCCTTTCAAGATGAATGGACGGTATGGATTAGTCGCAAACATCACTGTGGGCCTTATATCACAATGCACGTACACCATGGTGTAGCCCACTAGATGTGCATTAGACGTGCCATCCAGGTCGACCAGCGCTGGCACAAAAATTTCCCTAAACAGAGAAACATCTCTGTTTCTGCCTTCCAACAACGGACGGACGGACGGACGGATGTTTGAAACATCCATGGCCCACCCCATGGTCCCATATTCAAGATCCAAACCGTCGATTGGGTTCGTACGACAGGATGGACCAAAACCCAACGATTACAACAGTTTTCCTGGTACATGTGGGCACACGAGAACCAGCGTAAAACAGTCCTACAAACATAATTTTTTTTAAAACGGAAAACCTCCGTTTCTCCTTTCATTTGACAGCTTGGAGATCTGTGTGAGCCAGCTAGATCCGATCTGGACCGTCCCTAACGGAGAGATCTTGACCGTCCCAGCTAGTTCTTAGGGAAAGAAAGAGAATGTGAGAGAGAAATCGGTCATTCCCTCTCAAGTCCGAACACACCAACCCATCCTCCTCCAAGATTCAATGAAGCTTGTCTACAAGCTTCCTAGGACCCCCAAGAAACATCTGCAAGAGCCTGAAAGGAGGAAGAAGCCTCCACTCGAGATCCGCCATTAATGGCGTCATCTTCTTCCTTCCTAATCCATCGCACCCGGCAACTCAAACCGAGTCGAGTCTGGCCAGATTGGCATCCTCAATGGGACGTTTTTGACTGGAAAAGAAAGAGAGAGAAAAGAAAAGAAGAGAGGAGGAGAAATCAGAGGAAAAGAAAGGAAGAAAATGAAAGAAAGAAGGAACGAAGAGGAGAAAAGGAAGAAGAGGATTCGTGTGGTGGCTGTCTTGCTGCACTAGCTCAAGCCGAGTCCTTCACTCACTGCCGAGTCGAGCTGTGTGAGCTAAATCGGCCCTGGACATGAGATGTGGTCCCCACAATGATGTATGTACACCATGTCGTCCATCTGTTCCATCTACGCAGCCCATGTGCGTGGACCCACCCAGATTGGAAGCAGATTGGCTGGTGCATCTCTCACCAGCTATATAACTACTATAGTGGCGTCACCAAGTTCTGTGGGACCCACCTAATGTGTGGGAGAATTCACACCGTCCGTCCATCTGCATATGGACTGATTTTGAGGTATGTGTTATATCTGGCCGTCCATCTATCTGGACTTTATTTTCAAAATAATAATAATATTATATTATATTATATATGTTCATAGTGGGCCCCATGTGGGACCCACATGCTATAAAGTGATTGGCTGGAGTACTTCACACCAGCTGTATTGACGTTACCAGATTCTGTGTATGTTATTCGGCACCGTCCATCCATTTTGCTTGAAGTGGGACCCCACCTTGATATATGTTGTATTTCCACCGTCCATCCCATTTCCCAGCTCATTTTAGGCGTTGACCCGAAAAATGAAGCCAACCCAACTCCCTGTTAGGCCACACCAGCAAAAAAGACTATTTTAATAGTGGTAAATCATTAGGGCCCGCTGTGATGTTTCTATACGTCAAAACTTATCCAATATTGGGTTCGTTGGACCTGTCCTAAGCTCTGGAACCCAACCGGCGGAGTACATCCTCCTGATGTGGCCCCCACCTATCAAAAACCACCAGAAAATAAAAAAATAAATAAATAGATAAATATATGTGAAGCATGCTAGATGTTGTAGCTGTCAGCATCCAGAGGACCACCATAGGCCCCACCATGATGTATGTCAAATATCGACACCATGCATTTGATGGGACCCCTTTAAAGAAGGAGTGTCCCCAAAAATCAGCCGTGCACAAAGCTCAAGTGGCCCACACCATCTACAATCATGTGAAGACATGCTATATTATATAAAAACACTTGCTAGAGACCATCTGAGATTTGGATGCACATGAAACTTGGTTTGACCCCTTAACCAAGTGGGGCACACATAAAGGATGGGCTGGATTTGTGATCCACAGCATGGTGGGCCCAACAAATGATTATGAACACTTTAATGGTGGATAAACCTCCTAACTATTGTGCATGGTATGACCCACATAAGCCAAATACTAACCCGATTTTTTTATCCCAAGTCCACCATGATGTATGTGTGTTACACACACTGTCCATTTATTTTTGGGTCATGGGCCTCATTGCCTTGAGAGGCCCACTTGTTATACATATGAGGCCTATTATGTTGTGTCAGGCCCATGTGATGCAGCCTATTATGATGTGTTTAAGGCCATTGTGGTGTATATAGGCCCATTTGTGAGGCCCAATTCAGGCCTTAGCTGTGGACAAACTCCAGGCCTGATCTAGGCCATTAGTTGGGACGAAAACCTGGTGGGCCTAGCCACCCTAAAGCAGACCCAAATAATCTACCTAATGAACCCTTCCTTACCTCCACGTAACTTCAAATACATCGGTTAGCTATAGTCTTCAAAATACTATCTAATATGAACTCTTAGGTTGGAAACAAACCTAGGAAATCAGTCACACAACATTGAACCACTGGTTGATCGCAGGAATCTAAATCAAGAAAGGAGTTATGAACCCCTAGGTGATGATTCTTCCCCTTAAGCTTTCCATTTCCAAATTGGTTTAAGTTATAGTCTTTATCTAATGTTAAAATTGTCATCTCATAGCATGCAACCTCTTACATTAGTAAGATATGATTTATATCTGATTTACGGTAGATAGTTGATTACCGTGATTGCCTGCAATAGTTACTTATGCAATAACTCTCATTTTAATGGATAGTTCACATTGTGAATTATTGTGATTATTATGCTTATCTTCTGTCTGCCATGCCACAACTATATGATTTCCCATGGATTATTGTGAGCCGCTATGGATCATTATTCACTAAACTTATTAGCGGGTGACACTTCTTGTATATGTGAACCCATGCTTAGGATGTAACAAAATGGAGTGTGCTAAGGAATGGGCCCTCAATTTATACGTTATATGAGACATAGAACGTTAATGTGGGATTTACCATCCATAGGGCATACGGCTTGAATGGTTTGAAATGACCTCTTTAACCGCTCTGATTTACTCTTACTTAACCCTTTGCTGACTTGATTAATATTCTGAGCATTCCTTTACCACTGCAATTTAACATCTGTCCCACGTGTTGATGATTTCCTTATGTGCCTTTGATGGCCTATACCATGCGATGAAAATCCCTACTTATTGAATTTGATTGGCCACTAATCGATGGGTTCCATTAAGCATCATAAAGTGGGGGAATCTCATGAGCCGCGGATAGTGGTCATGGGATACTATGCTCGAGCTGTTGGCCTATGCTACGTGACGAGCCCCCTTAGTGACCATTGAGTTACTTAAATTGGCTAATTGTAATTGGAACAATAATGGTTTAGCTAATCATGTATTCATGGCATATTGGTGATGACGGGTGCCTAATTCTGGATGTTGTAGCACGTGCCTTAGTGTTATTGGGGTATCGTTTCCCTATCTCCCAGGCCATCAACTATCATTCTATTTTCGAGTGACGAGCCCAAGTTCCAACTGGATGAGCATTCCCAGGTCTATAATTGCATGGGTGACGAGCCCAAGTCCGACTGGATGAGCATCCCCAGGTCGATGTGCACTCACACATCCATTCATTTAAATAAGACTGCATTTTGGTTGTTTTGAATGCATGTTGTTTTTAACTATGCTTAGCTAAAGCGACGGTGTGTAAATCTTGAGAGAAATTCATACTGAGTTGGCCACTCATCCATCAAATGTATATAACCGTACAGGTAGCACAGGTGGCTTAAGTGATATGGAGGTTCAGACTGATGAAAAGCCGTTATGATGGTCAAGGATGCATAGTTGTACCTACCAAGGAAGCTGCACGATCTTACGGCTTTCATTTATATGCTTTTATATATTTCTCATGTATGTAAATCTTGTAATGTTAATGTGGAGACATTGGTTTGTATAAGTCATTTTGGATAAACTCTTGTATACTCTAAATGTAAATGTAAATGTAAATTCTTCTTTATGTTGACTTGTCCATTCCACGCTTATCTGCTAACTTTGATAAAAGAAAAATATTATATATAGAATTTGACTCTTTTTAAGTTAACACTCGAGTTCTTGGGAAACGGGTCATATACTCGGGTCCTGAAAACATAGGAAATTACATCATCTTATCAAATCAAGTAATATTCTCCTCCTTTTTGTCATAACATGACAAAGGAAAGAAATAGATGATCAATGATAAATTTAGAAAATAAAAGAGTAAATAAGATAAAAAAGAACATGATAAAAAAGATAAATATCAGATAAACATCAAGTATCATGTCACAAGAGGTAAGTAGTTCAAGTAGTTGTCATCCAAACTCATAGACGGTAAAGATAGTTAAAAGTAATTAATACAGAACTAAAGCAAATAGAACACCTAGTCAGATCCTGATGAAGAAGCAGGAATAGATGGATCAATCTTATGTAAACCCTTATTGATGCGCCTCATATATTTACGCATATATTTGAAATGCGATTGTTGGGTTACATGAATCTGAGCCACCTGTTCCTCAAGACAACACAATCTCTTATCAAAATCAGAAGAATGATAATCAGAATTAGCCTCAGAATCTGAATCTAGCTCATTAAACAAATCATCCATGTTTACGTCTTCTTGTGGCAAAGTATCACCTTCTTCACCTCCTCTAGCATCCCCAACAACTTGACCGGGTACCAGGTCCTGGTTCATCTTGTTGATATTTGAATTGTTGAAGGGACAGAGATTAATGGAACCTTCTCCAACAGGCATAACTACCAAAGCATGGGTAGGTAGGGCAATCATAAGATAAGCAAAAAGAATATCGTTATGACCAGGATAGAGACGAAACTGAATGATAAGGTGACATATAAGAGAAGGAAGACATATATGGATACCAGACACAACAGAATGCATAATACGGGCTATGAAAGAAGTCAACTTAATCTTATTACCTGAGTGAGGATACACATTTGAAATGAAAATACGATGAAGGACCCTGTATCTAGGTAACATAAATTTGGAACTGAGCACAAAACCATCATTCCACTCCGCATCCATGTTGCAAAGAACTCTTGTAATCAAACGTTTTACATTCTCAGAAGGTCTAGTGGTCAAAGTAGATATGGGAACTCCATTGTCAACAACAGGTATATTCATGATAGAAGAAATCAAATGATGGTCTACTTCGATCGAACCTTCTCTAGTTGACACAATAAATGTCAAATTCTCTTGAGAAAAATAAGTAATACAAGCATCCATAGCCTGCGCAATAGACCGATATGGCGAACCACCCCAAGATAATATGTTCTCCCACTTACAACTTGAAGGAGGGGGACGATGTTGAAGTGTTTAATATGATCAACATTAACAACATGCTCAACAATGACATTCATATGTCAGATATCCTGCACATACTCGGGGTCCTCTTCAGGTGACCAAAGATGACTCACAAAAATGGGTGCGGAACGAGATGAAGAGGGACCACGAACGGTTCTCTTCCTATTTCACTCTTCCACAGCAATAACAACTCAAGGAAAATAAGCATTGCAAAAAAGAGAAAAAGGATTCCAAGGAAATCATATTTTTATATAAAAACCCTTTCAAACCACCATAAAACTTGAAACAAATTGTAAAATCAAGTTAAAGGAGAATCAATGAACTCAAATTTACAAGGAATTTGAAAATGAAGCACTAACCGAAGAGGAATTGAAGATGGGTTCGACCGATCATGGTAGGGCTTGTTGGAGAAGAAGAACCAAGTGAAGAAAAATGTGGTTTTCGCAAATAAAAGGTAAAACTCGAGTCCCACGACTAGTCGTGTACATACTGGATTAGTCGAGGCACGACTGGTTGAGTGTGTACTCGACTGGTCATGCACCACTGAAAATTTATAATTTTTCATCAAATTGAATTTTAAAATTTTTAAAATAATAAATATTACATTATGATAAAAATAGGCACAAACCATCAGTTCATATTGCACATACCAAGATCAAATTTCAATTTTACAAACCTATTTTTGTAAAGCAGTTTTGTGAATATGTCTACAAGTTGATTCTCGGTCTAAATATATTCCAATAAAATTATCTTGTCTTCCACTAATTCACAAATATAATGATACTTAATGTCCATATGTTTGGTTCGAGAATGCTGAATTAGATTTTTGGAAATATTAATTACGCTTGAATTGTCACAATGTAATACCATAAATTCTTGCGCGATTCCGTAATCACTTAGCATTCTATTCATCCACACTAGCTGAGTGCATGCATTACCAGTAGCAATATATTTAGCCTCAGCTGTGGAGAGCAATACGGAACTTTATTTCTTACTTAGCTAAAAAATCAAACAGTTCCGGACATAGAAACAACCACTATTGGTCGATTTACGTTCATCAATGTTACCAGCCCAATCAGCATCCGTGTAACTAGCTAATTGCACACTAGTATCATATGAATATCAGAGACCAAGATTAGCTAAATTAGCGACATATCGCAAAATGCGCTTAAAAGCAATCAGGTGAGACTCTTTAGGATCCGATTGATATCTAGCACAAATCCCTATGCTAAAAGCAATATCAGGTCGGCTCTCAGTTAAATAAAGTAAACTACCTATCATACTTCGATACAACTTTGGATCCATACTCTTACTTATTGAATCCTTAGAGATTTTTAGAGTAGTACTCATTGGAGTATCAAAATTTTTTCCACTCTCGAATCTAAATTTTTTAACTAAGTTCAGAACATATTTGGTTTGAGAGATAAAGAATCTATTAGGGAGTTGTTTAACTTACAACCCTAGAAAATAGTTTAGTTCTCCAATCATGCTCATTTTAAATTTAGATTTCATAAGATCTGCAAACTTAACAGTCATATTAGCACAGGTAGATCCATAGATAATGTCATCAACATAGATTTGTACTATTAGTATATCATCATTATGTTTTTTAACAAATAATTTTTTATCTACACTCCTCATAACAAAGTAATGACTTAACAAAAATTTAGTCAATTTCTCGTACCATGCCCTGAGAGCCTGTTTCAAACGATAGAGTGCTTTTTTCAGGCGATAGACATGATTAGCATGCTTAGGGTCTTCAAAATCCTCTGGTTGTTCAACGTACACTTCTTCATGCAAATCACCGTTTAAGAACGTACTCTTTATGTCCATTTGATATATTTTGAATTTTTTGAAGCCCACAATAGATATAAATAGTCTAATTGATTCAAGACAAGCTACTAGGGTAAAAGTCTCATCATAATCAATGACTTCAATTTCAGTGTACCCTTGTACAACCAACCTATCCTTATTTCTAATAATATTACCAAGTTCATCAGACTTATTTTTGAAAATTCATTTTGTTCTGATAGTATGTTTATCTTTTGATCTTGGAACTAAGTACCAAACATCATTTCTAACAAAATGATTGAGCTCTTCTTGCATTGCTACAATCTAATTTTCATCAGTAAGAGCTTCTTTCACGTTAGCCGGTTCTATCAGAGATGTGAAGCACACGTGGTTGCACATATCTTCTAGTTGTTTACAAGTATGCACACCAATGAGAGGGTTTCCAAGAATTTGATCAGATGGATGGTCTTTAACTATCCACAATTTAGTGTTCTTTTGACTAGATGAAGAGTCTGGTTTATCAAATAAAAGTACATCATCTTCTGAACTTAAGACAGGTGTATTCAAGTGATCATCTATAACCACATTAATGGACTCTTGAATTACACCAGTCCTCTTGTTAAGAACCTGATACGCTCGACTATTTAGAGCATACCGTAAAAATATCCCTTCATCACTTTTGGTGTCAAATTTATCCAGATTTTCTCAGTCATGCAAGATGTAGCACTTGCTGCCGAAAACTTAAAAGTATTTGATAGTAAGCTTCTTATTAAACCACATTTCATAAGTTGTTTTACTATTTAATTTTCTAGTATAAATACAGTTAATTATATAACAAACAGTATTTACAACTTCAGCCTAAAGATTTTTAGGAAGCTTTATGCTATTTAACATTACATTTGTCATTTCTTGAAGTACTCTGTTTTTCCTTTCCACTACCTCATTTTGTTGTGGTGTTTTGGGCACAAAATATTTATGTAATATTCCCTGGTCACTGTAAAATTTCTCAAAACTGCTATTTTCAAACTCAGAGCCATGATCACTATGGATCTTAGTGACATGTGATTCTTTTTCAGTTTAGATACGTTTAAGTACCCTTTTTACTTTGTCGAGAGTTTCTGATTTCTCTCTTAAGAAAACTACCCAATTATACGTAGTAAAGTCACCTACAATGACTAGAATATACTTCTTGCTACCTCAACTCTCCATTCTAGTTGGTCCCAACGAGATCCATGTGGAGAAATTCGAGTGGTTTAGAAGTAGCATAGGAGTTCACCTTTTTGTGAGCACTCCTGGTTTGTTTACTAATCTAGCACTCGCCACATATTTTATCCACTTTCTTTATTTTGGGTAGACCTCTTACCAATTCACTTTTGCTCAATCTATACAAGTTGCAATAGTGTACATGTCCTAGGCGCTTATGCCATAATTCGGTCTCATCGGTTTGGACCATGTAACATGATAGCTTAGATGAGCTTGAATCACTGACTATGTAGCAGTTCTCAGAAGTTCTACGACCAATTAATAATATAGAACCATTCTTATTTAAAATTTCACACCCTTGATTAGTAAATTTTATACTATGATTATTATCACATATTTGAGAGATGTTTAATAGATTATATTTTAAACCTTCTACATATAAAACATTCTCAAATAGAGTGAGGTTAAAGAGTTGAACTGTACCTTGACCAACAATTCTGGAGTTGCTACCAACATCGAATGTGACCGAACCATCAGTCATGTCTTTAAGACTGGTGAACAGACCTTTGTCACCTGTCATATGTCAGAGTAACCACTATTTTTGTACCACTTTAAATGACTCGAAGCCTTGAAAGCGGTGTGGGCAACCAAACAAGCAACCTTAGAGGCCCATTTCATTATAGTTTTAGGTTTAGGAGCATAGTTGGTCTTCTTATGTTTACAGTTGTTATAAGTCCTACCCATTGAGCTATATTTTTAAAGCTCTTTAAGCATGTCTATAATTTTCTCAGCTAAAGGATAACGATTTTAATTTTTATAGTTGATATGGCTGCTTTTAAATTTTAAAGTCTGAAAAGTTTTAGTATTTTTAGAATTATTTTGATTCAAACTTTTTCCTTTTGAGTTAGAAGACTCCCATTTAACAAATTTAGGTAAAGTATTCTTATATTTGGGATGAATACTTTTATCATAGCCCAATCCAAATCGATCGCCACATTTTCTAAATTTAGATAAAAGTTTTTCTAATTTAGGATCACCTTGGACATACCTCCATTTGTCACTACAAGATGACTTTTACCGACGAAAATTATTTTTGTTGGTAAAAGTTTACTTTTCCCGACGAAATTTACTTTCGTAGACAAAAGCCATCTTTACCTACGAAAATTGTCATAGGTAAAGGGTGTTTTGAATTTTTCAAAATATAAAAAATCGAAAACTTTACTTTTACCTACGAAATGTAATTTCGTAGGTAAAAGCCATCTTTACTTACAAAAATATTTGTAGCTAAAGGGTGTTCTGAATTTGAAAAGTTTACTTTTGCCTGCGAAACTATATTTCATAGGTAAAACCCCTCTTTACCTACGGAAATTTTCGTAGGCAAAGGGTGTTTTGGAATTTTCAAAATACAAAAAATCAAAAACCTTACTTTTGCCTATGAAATCTAAGTTCATAGGGAAAAGCCATATTTACCTACAAAACGTTTCGTAGGTAAAGGGTGTTCTGAATATTTCAAATAAATCGAAAAGTCTACTTTTACCTACGAAATTAGATTTCGTAGGCAAAAGCCATCTTTACCTATGAATATGTTCGTATGTAAAAGGTGTTTTGAAAATTTTAAAATACAAAAAATCGAAAACCTTACTTTTACTTATGAAATCTAAGTTCGTAGGGAAATTGCCATATTTACTTATGAAACTTTTCGTAGCTAAAGGGTGTTCTGAATTTTTCAAAAACAAATCAAAAAGTCTAGTTTTACCTATGGAATTAGGCAAAAGCCATATTTACCTATGAAACTTTTCGTAGGTAAAGGGTGTTTTGAAATTTTCAAAATCCAAAAAATCGAAAAGCTTACTTTTACTTATGAAATATTAGTTTGTAGGGAAAAGCCATCTTTACGTACGAAAATTTTCGTAGCTAAAGGGTTTTCTGAATTTTTCAAATAAATTGAAAAGTCTACTTTGACCAGTAGGAAAAAGCCATTGTTACCTACGAAACGTTTCGTAGGTAAAGGGTGTTTTGAAATTTTCAAAATACACAAAATCGAAAACCTTACTTTTACCTACGAAATATAAGTTCGTAGGTAAAAGCCATCTTTACCTATGCAAATTGTCGTAGCTAAAGGGTTTTCTGAATTTTTCAAAAAAATGAAAAAGTCTACTTTTACCTACCAAATTAGATTTCGTAGGTAAAAGCCATATTTACCTACGAAAATAGTCGTAGCTAAAGGGTATTCTGAATTTAAAAAATTGAAAAGTTTACTTTTATTGCAGGCAAAAGTCATCTTTACCTACGAAAATTTTCATAGGTAAAAGGTGTTTTGAAATTTTCAACTTACTTTTACCTACGACAAGTAAGTGCATAGGGAAAAGCCATCTTTACCAATGAAAATTGTCGTAGCTAAAGGGTTTTCTGAATTTTTCGAAAAGTCTACTTTTACCTATGACATTTGATTTCGTATATTTACCTACGAAACTTTTCGTACATAAAGGGTGTTTTAAAATTTTCAAAATACACAAAATCGAAAACGTTACTTTTACCTATGAAATATTAGTTCGTAGGTAAAATCCATCTTTACCTACGAAAATTGTCGTAGCTAAAGGGTGTTCTGAATTTTTCAAAGAAATTGAAAAGTCCACTTTTACCTACCAAATTAGATTTCGTATGTAAAAGACATATTTACCTACGAAAATATTCGTAGCTAAAAGGTGTTTTGAATATTAAAAAATTGAAAAGTTTACTTTTACCTATGACACTAGATTTCGTAAGTAAAACCCATCTTTACCTACGAAAAATATTTGTAGGTAAAGGGTGTTTTGAAAATTTCAAAATACAAAAATCGAAAACCTTACTTTTACCTACGAAATCTAAGTTTGTAGGTAAAAGCCATATTTACCTACAAAAATATTCGTAGCTAAAGAGTGTTCTGAATTTTTCCAAATAATCGAAAAGTATACTTTTACCTACGAAATTACCTACGAATAGTTTCGTAGGTAAAGGGTGTTTTGAATTTTTCACAATACAAAAGATCGTCGGTAAAAGTGTTTTTCCTAATGTAAAAATGTATATATTTTTGTAATAATGTAAAAATGTTTTAATTTTAAAAAATATTTGTTGGTAAAAATGTGTGTGTGTGTGTGTGTGTGTGTGTGTGTGTGTGTGTGTGTGTGTGTGTGTGTGTGTGTGTGTTTAGTTTTTATATCATATGAAAAGAAATTTATATATATATAATTAAAAGGTAATATTTAAATGATTTGTAATATCACATAAAAAAGAATATTGAAAAGTTTAGAAATTTTAACTATGTTTAAGAAAAATTTTGAGAACAAAATAATGCTTTTGAAGAAAAAAATCGGCATTTTGAAATTTTTGAGAAAAAAAATTAAAATTTGTATTTTAAATATTTTAAAAATATTTTATAATAAAAATGATATTTGGTTAAAAGAGAAAAAAATATATACATTTTGAAAAAAAATGTTATTTTGAAATGGAAATTGAAATTTATTTGTGAAAAATAGAATTAATAAATTATTAGGCACATCCACTAATTGAACATTTAATTGTTTTTGGACAATTTAATTGGTTCAAATTGAAGAGTAAGTAACTTCAGATGTTTAAATCAAATCTCACTGAAATTGTGGATCAATTTTGTGTGCCCAATATCTTTGTCATATATAGCCTGATTGAGGTTCCAAAATTATTCATATGATAATTTCAAATCGGACAGTGAGAAGCTTCTAAAATTATTCATTTGAGTTTGGTATGATTTGCATCTTCTGAAATTCTATATTGACAGTAGAAAATTATAGCAAATCATAGAGCTTTGCTAAGCACAAACGCATGTGTAATTAAACTCCTGTACATGCCACACATATGCCAACATGGCACATACATGCTAGATCTCATCCATCCATCAGGTTGGTCCTTCTCTGTATATGTTTTTTTCTTCAAAATAAAATCTGGTCCAATGAGTATGTGGGCCTCAATTTGGAAACAGTGAATGGGTTAGAAAACTTCAACCAGGTTTTTCAGAGCCATACTTTTTCTTTTTTTTTTACAAATTGCGGCCCACATAACACGTGGACCAAACGGATTCTTGAATTAAGTTATTATTATTGTGTTTTTGTTCTAATGGATGGACTGGATCTCAAATCTATTGTGTCATGCTGGCAAATATATGGCATGTACTGGAGTTGTATTGCACATGCGTGTGGGCTTAGCAAAGCCTAGAATACAATATTGATATTTCAACATTTTAAAAAGAGAACTGATCACCTACATGCAACGGTACCATGGCTTGCGTTAGCGTGTCATTTATGGAGGACATCAGTACCATGAAAAAGGTAGGCCCCTCAATGAAGATTGTCCTTCTCCAAAAACAGGTTGATCGTCCATTCATTCTCCTTACGCATGAAAGTGATGTCCGACTATCCAGACCATCCAAATTGTGAGATTAAGCAAATCTCTAGAACCGCAAGGTTATATGTTAACTTATCATATTTTTGACTAAATAATACAAATTAAATGTCAAGCATGTTAAGTATAAAAAACCTCCAACTCGACTTAATCCAACCCTCCCAACCCGATCCAAACCCCAACCCCACCCAACCTAGTCCCCCAACCATAAATCTAAAATAAATCTACAATCATATAAAGATACAAGTTAAATAAATAAAAAAACAAGTTAAACACCTACTTCGGAGAGATCAGGCCGAGTCGGGATTGGGCGCAGGTTGGCTTGGAGCCTCAAAGAGACCAGGAGAATGAGAGAAAGAGACAGATAGAAGGGGCGGAGATGGTGACTAGCAGGCAGCGTGCTGGACTGTTGGGTGCGGCCGTGTAGACAGCGGCTAGGGTAGAAAAAAAAAAGAGAGGTAGGGTACTGTAAGGGAAACAAATGGATCATATGAATATATAATATATAAATTAAAGTGGGCCCACATTTACTCCATCAGTCAGATGCACCATTCCATGGTGGGCTTAGGGCTTAAAAATCAAGTCAATCCATGACTTTTTTGGGCCACACCACGTATAAAAGTTGAGAGGGGTTACCCTCCATTAAAATATTCATAATCATTTGTTAGGCCCACCAAGATGTGGTTCACAAATCTAGCCCATCCATTATGTGTGTCCCACTTGGATGAGGAGTAAGACCAAGTTTCATATGCATAAAAATTTCAAATGGGCCCCACCAAGTGCTTTTAGATGTTTTAGGCATTTATTCACATGATTTTAGAAGGTATGGCCCACCTAAGATCCGTATACGACTGATTTTTGGGATATTCCATAATTTAAAGGGGGCCCATCAAATGCACGGTGTTGATGTTTGACACATGTCATGGTGAGGCCCACACAGCTTAACCTTTGTGTTTAATCCATGCCGTCCCCATGAGGTCAAGCTGTGTGGGCCCCACCATGACATGTGTTAAACATCAACACCGTGCATTTGATGGGTCCCCTTTAAATTATGGGATATGCCAAAAATCAACCGTATATGGAACTCAGGTGGGCCATACCATCTAAAATCATGTGAAGACAAGCCTAAAACATATAAAAGAACTTGGTGGGCCCCATCTAAAATTTGGATGCATCTGAAACTTGGTATGACCCCTCATCCAAGTGGTACACACATAATGGATGGGCTAGATTTGTGGACCACATCTCGGTGGGCCTAAAAAATAATTTTGAATATTTTAATGGAGGGTAACCCCTCTCAACTTTTGTATGTGATGTGGTTCACACAAGTCATAGATTGATTTGATTTTTAATACATGGGTCCACCATGGGATGGTGCATCTGACTAATGGGGTAGATGTTTGACACGCATCATGGTGGGGCCCATAGAGCCATACCATACCTCGGCCTAAATTTGGGCGCGCGCTCAAAAACAGAGCCGCGCCCAAAAAAACCCCCAAATCTCCATTCTCTCTCTCTCTCTCTCTCTCTCTCTCTCTCTCTCTCTCTCTCTCTCTCTCTCGCTCTCACTATCTGCTACCCTCTTCGTTTGAACTTTAAAATCCCCCCTCATTTCCTGCATTCTCCTCCCGAACCCTAACTTTCTCTGCAAACCCTAGCTCTCTTTTTCTCTCATCCATCCATAATGATGTCTCCTTTGTATGCCATGGATTCTCAGATCAAATCTCAGGATCTTGCCTCCACCATCCTCTCATCCTCATCCCCGCCTCAGATCTCCACCGCTTGCTCCACCGCTGAATCCTTCCTACAAAAGCACGTCCCCGATCAGACTCGATCCTTCTTCACCGATGGCCTGCTTCTGCACTTGCTGCCTCCTCCCATCAGCGCGAGCCTTCATCGCTTGCCTTCCATCAACGAGAGCCTCCGTCGCTCGCCTGCCGTCATCATCTTTCCTTCGATCGTCGCTTCCTTCTCCCATGCTCCTCCACCAGGTAAGTACTACCATATGATATTTCTTTCTTCATTTTCTTTTTCACTGAAACGCCTCCCTTTCTACTTTTGTGGTATCGCAGAATGCCTGAAGAATGACATCAATTGAGGTAGCCCGCGCGTCCAGTGGTGCCGCCTCCGCCACTTGCTTTGCATCCGATCTGGAGCAGCTGAAAAGCGCGAGGTAAGATATCAAAGAGCTTCTCAAAACTACTTTCTGCCATCCCATCCTGGTAATATCGCCCCCACCTTTGATTTCCTTTCCCATTTTCGATGCTTTGAGTTCTTTGTTTCTAAATTCCTGCTAGTGATTTCTCTCTTCTGGAAATGGATGTCCAGCCGACTCTAGATTGATGCAATGTGGGGAATAACGCGGTGGAGATAATGTTACTTAAGTGATCTGTTTGATGAGAAAACAAGTAGGCAATGTTTGGATGTTCAATCCAATTGAACTGCGAAGATGTCCAAGTAATCATGACGAGGAAGTAGCCCTCAAGGAAGAGTGGCTGCGTTTCTTTCGAATCCAAACTGAAAGTAGTGCAAATGCAGTCTGGCCCGGTCCTTCCATGTGAATACTAAGGAAGGAAATCGTAATTTGGTCATTTTAATTTTTTATTAGATTGAGTTGGAAATCACAATCACTGAAGAATTTCAACATCTGAGTGATTGCATGCAATATCGAATTGGATTGGCTAAGGATTTGACATTGCATGCAATTGCTTAGATGTTTTAGAAATCATGATTTCCGAAGAATTCAACACAAAGACAAAATGTTGTTTGGTTGCTGCTTAATAATGAGTTCACCTCATTTTAGTTAATAGTCAGTAACTATGTATTAGAGATTTGGTTAGGGTTAGAAATGATCTTGATTATGATCTCTAATATGTAATTACTGAGAGCTAAAATGAGATTAAATTATTTTGAAGTGGCAACAAAATAGGGCCTAATATTTCACCAGAATGCGGGCCAATTACTATTACATAAAGAAGGGGATTAGATATAAGCAGCTCAATGCCAAGAGGGGGGAAACAAAGTAGCAAAATCAAACAGTTATAGCCGAGTGTTATTAATGAAGAAAAGAACAAACAGTTGTTGAGATACTTGAAGTGCAGGGACTCTTACTGAAGGGCTTTGTACCACTTCCAATTTTAGTCAAGGTCCTGTCAAGATGGAGGGGTCTTCTTAAGAGATATTGGATTCAGCATCCAAAAAAAAATTAGAGCCATGGAAGTTAGGTGTTATGTTTTATGAAATTAAGCTTTTTTCTGGCTGGTTGCCCAAAACGTGAAGCTAGGGTACTCTTTGCCTGGAATCCCAGCTGCTGATGGTGTTGATTCAGAGAGATGAGTGAACCTATTCCCAACATTATTCTTATAGGGAAGGATTCATGTGTACAAAATGCTCAGTTTGATGTGAACAAAGTAATAGTTAAACATACTTACATCGAGGCTAAACATTTAGTTTGCCCACATTGGTAGAGAGGTGAAGTTGTTATCAGATGTTTTTAGTCAGAGGAGTGATGGAATTGACCATTTGCAGAAAATGTGAAGTTCTATAATGCTATGCACAGTCTTTACCTTAAAATGCTCTCTTGGTTGACTTGACTGATATACTCTTTGCAATAGTTTGGCAGTGGGGATCTCAAAATGTGAAAAGTGGTGTGCAGCTGCTTTCAAATCGGGCCTAGTAGAATTTTACCGCTTCCAACCTACTCTGCCCATTTAATTAAAACATATAAAAACTAAACTAGAAATAAAATACTGTCATTTTGTAGAAAAAAAAATACTGAATTATATTTGATTCGTTCCCCTACTACTGAATTGGCGGTTAATGTCAGACTTTTGGTGCAACTATTTGGTGACAATAAAGCAACAAGTCATATTACTGAGAATCTAGTTTCTATAAGCGGACTAAATAATCTGAGGTTAAGCAGGAAGAAGGTGACAACTAAGCCACTCAGATGAGAAAGAGATTAAAATACACTTAGTAAGTTGGGAAGGACGGACATACATTTTCTACCTTGAGGGGAAATGTTGTTAGAATAGTGATCTTTTGCTCTCTTCTTAGGGCTATTAGTGTCTTTTGCTCTTTTATTTGTTCTGTTGTGACAATGTTCCCATTTGGAGTTATTTCTACCCTTGTAAGGATTTAGCTAATAAATAAAGACTAGTCTTTATGATAAGAGATAAATTGAATGGTTACAACTCTAATATTTCATTTTTTTTTTTCCTTCCTTTCTTAGTTTTTGTTTCCAATCTCCTATTCTCTTGCTTTGGATCTCTCTTTCTTGATATCTCTTTTGTTAATTTGAGAAATCAGCTAAATGCTTAG
The DNA here is from genome assembly GCA_037074715.1 of Magnolia kwangsiensis. Lineage (NCBI taxonomy): Eukaryota > Viridiplantae > Streptophyta > Magnoliopsida > Magnoliales > Magnoliaceae > Magnolia > Magnolia kwangsiensis. The sequence continues at coordinate 21,205,667 of CM073582.1, forward strand.
GGATAAAAGCATAGTTATATGTGAACTCAAGCCAAAAAAAAAAAACAGGGCCTATCATACTTTGTTCTCCCCACTCTTTGTTTTCGTTGTTTATTTTTTTTTTTATTTTTTTATTTTTTTTTTTTTTTTTTTTTTTTTAAGGGTTGGGTAGTTATAATAGAGGAGAGAAAATACACAGCGCCTACCAAAGCCTTTCAAGGTGGGGGTTGGGGTACAACGCAAACCTATGATCCTTGGCCTAAGGAAAAAATATTTGTCCTAAGGAACTGGCTTCATACAAGTGCGGCCTATGGTTTGGTTCTCCAGTCCATTGGTCTGATGACCTGTATTGTGGATGGACCCTACCTTGAGAATCTCCAAGTTTGGAAGATTTTAGCCATTTACTTTGGGACCTTTTCCCTCCTGACTGTGGAGCTTTTCTGTAGTTTTAGTCTGTTTCTTCTAGCAACAGAGATAATTGAGTATTCTCATTGTACTAAAATGTAGGCTGGTTTTTAAAATTTTAAGATGATGGGAAAGCCTATGTTAGCAACTCTATTAAACTGGTATTAAAGAATTTAAATATTCACACATTTAAATCCATAGAAATTAACTTACTGAGTGCCTATATTTATAGAAACTTAGAATATCCTAATTTGAAAATAACACAAAACTAGAAAATACAGAACTAGTAGAATAATATGTAGTCTTTGTTTATTCATGGCAGCGGAAATTAGTGGGTAGTATCAAGGAGGTTTGGAAGCAAAAGTAGGACAGAGCTTCCAAAGCGGCAGTGGCACATCACATAAAAATGGCAAAGATCATGATGAGGCCCACCTACAAACTGTTTAAATCAGCAAAAGGTGGCCACCCCTATACAATTTATTGAGCTGAACAAAATGCTCAATCGAGCATCACACCATTGAAATCTTCCATGGGGGCATTATGACGCTTGTATGACATCCAACCTATTCATAGGGTGAGTAATGTGTATTTAAATTCATTACAGTGAATCTGCATGGTGATGTGTATTGATGAGACCTCAATAATTTGTACAACCTTTTGCTATAATTTGTGAATGTGCAGTGAATCTGCATGGTGATTATTTGGTTCTGTCATAATCTGCGATGAACTTTTGAGAGAGATTAACTGTACAATTTGTTGTTCTTCTTTACATGAACATCTAGATCAAACAGACATACAGCTGTGCTTTAGAAACATTGTTTTTATTATGATTCTAATGAAACTCCTTTTTGGGATCATGATGACACTAAGCTAGGTTGGACTTGGTGTAGCTTCAATGTTTCATTGAGAACCAAACATATATATCATTAGAGATCAAGCAAATTTCTGTTGAGAAACCAGTTGGTTAATGTGTCCATGTTCATTTGGATATCAATCCATGTGCCTAACATGTTGTACAAATTATTGCACATCATCTTTCTTTTTAGAGTTTTCATTTCATGCACTTCTTCCATGGAATTTATTTTGCAATAACTAATCTATTGTTCGAAGTCCAGTGCAATTTATTTCCCAAAGTATATGTTTGAAGTTCATTTGGTTGTGTTGGTGATGCTAATAGCAAATCAAGGAGCTTCTTTGCTACTTTCAAGTTCATCACCTGCAGTGAGACATGTTGTGGAGGTAGCTTTTGATCGGCAAGTAAGACGTAAACAACTGGTGAGCAAGCCTGATATTTCTTATTGTTATGATCTTAATGCACCTGGTCTATTACCTTATATCCTTAATATTTTTAGCACTAGGTTACCCTAATTTATTACTTAAATTCTTTTTTTTTTTTTTTTTTTTCTGATTGATCCTAAACCGAACACACTGTTAGACTTTGAGAATTTTGCAGAATCTCTGGTTGCAATCCACCGTTACTGGAGCAATTAGATGTGGAATTTGTCTCTCTAGTTTATATTTCTAATGTAGTTCATCAATTGAATATGCCATTTCTGCAACTGTCAGAGAATGCTTTCACATTTCTTTTTCTAGACTCATTTCCTCAGTCTTGTAGGCAACAGTTTGAGAATTAGGTTGGTTTTGAGCTACACTATTATTCCTCTTAGCTGAGAAACAATAATGATGGAAATAATACATTGTATAACAGCTTCTTCCATTCTTGAAGTGCAATTCTTACCTAAGTCCTCCAAAAGCCGTAACTAGTGTTCGAGTCATCAATTCACAAATTATTGTTTACATGAAAGAAAACAATGGACAACCACTCAAAATCTCAAAATTCACATTATTAATGATTCGTTTGGTATGATTTATGAGGAAAACATGGTAAGCTTGTTAAATACAATACATACACCACAATGGCCATATCTCTGGCTAACTGTATTGATGAGACCTCATTTGTAGGGGTGTACATGAACCACATTGATGAGTGATGTGTATTTTTTTCAATACACATTGAGTAATGTGTATTTTTTTTCTTCTTCTTTGGGGGCATTAGGCTCTTGTGAGATTGGAGTTTTGTGGTTGCTCCTTTATGGTCTTTTGGGGGTATGATTTTAAATATCAATATCGTATCGGCCAATGCGGGCGCATTGTATCTGTATCGGCATGATACATTATGTGTTATGGGCCCATATAAGCCAGTGTTAGAAAAGAGATGTTAATACAAGGCTTGTATCAGCACCGATATGCAATTCCAATATCGGTCAGACCAATACGGACCTTATCCTGATATGCGACATTGTATTGCATCATTCTTTGGTCGGGTCAATACACTCGCTGATACCGATATTTAGAAGCATGTTTGGGGGTCTTAAGTGGAGAGTTTGGTGGATTCACTCTAGCCCTTTGTTAGCTGCAGAATTTTGTCTTTTGTTTTGGTGGTATCTTTTCCCTTTTTCAGCTGTTTTTCTTGATTGTCCTGGTTATATTTGAATGTTGTCACAAATAGGCATTTGAAGCACGCAGTCTCAGCAATGCAAATAATGGAATTATAAATGCAGAAATAACTTACCACTATGCCATGAATAGGATTTTCATCAATGGCACTCAAGACAACCTTCTGATATAGATAAGAAGAATGCTTGTTCACTTCAATAGTAACGCTGCCATCCATCATAGAGAACCCAAGCTCAATGTTTCCCTGACTCATTTCTTTCTCTCTATTATAGAAGTTTTCACTTTGAGACCCCAACCACACTTCATAATTGCATGGCTCAAGTTTAGGACTGGAAACATGCATAGTCATAATCTGATCAACACCATCTTCTTCATCTGAATTGATAATAACAATGGATGTTTTATCCATCCCTTTTTTATACAACGAAAGTTCAGGAATGTCACATGGAATATCTGATATTTTTCCTTGACTTGTGGAGCTATGGTAACTAGGTACACATGGAGAACTTCCACCAACACATTTCAGCATGTCTTCTAAAGATGATTTGTGATGTTTGAGATTTTCTACAGCCAAAACTTCATTATTTGCAGGTAAATCAACGTCCAAGTCAATTATCCTTGGAGAGATGGAATGGCTATTTTCCTGATTTGTTAACACTAGGTCCACCTCCCTCTGCCCCAATAATGGGAGGTCACCATTTAATCTGGCTGTAGAAGGCTGAGATACTGGACCAAGACACAAAGCTAAAACTGACATCCATTGAATATGGTTGTCTTCAATTTCTTTGGTAACACTTCCATACATACCGTTGTCCACTCCTTCCAGTAGACTACATAAAGCGGATGGATCTAAATAGTCCTTTACATTGGAGTGAGACCTTATTTCTTTGTTTTCAATATCAGTGCACACCAGCTACCAAAGACACATTATGAAAATCCTTTTTACCTTTGCAGTTTTTTTCCCTTTTGTATACCCTGGTATACAGCTCTGTTTTCCAAATACAAAGGGTTAGACACAAATAACATGAATATGAAGAGAGCTAACATCCTTAAGCAGTGACAAATAGCAGAGCACAGAAGAAAATATGCCTTGATAGCTTTGGGAACCATGAGAAGAACTCAAAAATACATATTATATGTATTTTTTGTATTTTATTTACGATGTTAAACTTATATGTATTTATGTGTGAATGAATGTCATGTTAATGGATGTAATTTATATTTAGATGGATTTATGTACTTTGGGTTTAAATGGATGTGAATGTGAATATGATGAAATATTTACATAATAGGTGTATATCAGGAATATTATAACAGTGTATATCAGGAATTTTGTGAAAAAAAAAGACACTTTTACCAACGAAACTTTTCGTAGGTAAAAGTATTATCCAGGTTTTTTACCTACGAAACCTTTCGTAGGTAAAAGTCTCACCCATGTTTTTACCTACGAAAATATTCATAGGGAAAAGTTCTGTAAATAAATATTTTTACCTACGGAACTATTCGTAGGTATATGTTTTGTAAAATGTTTTTACTTAAGAAATAGTTCGTAGGTAAAAGTTTCTAGCTACGAAAATATTTGTAGGTAAACGTTTTGTAAATATTTTTAGCTATAAAGGTATTCGTAGGTAAAGGTTTTGTAATAATTTTTACCTACGAAAAAAATTCGTAGGTAAAACTTTTGTAAATATTTTTAGCTATGAAAATATGCGTAGGTAAAGGTTTTGTCATAATTTTAACTTGCGAAAAAATTCATAGGTAAAAGTTTTATAAATCTTTTTAGCTATGAAAATAATCGTAGGTAAAAGATTTGTCAATATTTTTGCCTATGACAATAAATGTTGGTAAAAGCTTTTATCTACGAAAAAATTCGTTGACAAAAGTCTTATCTTTGCCAGCGAAAACCTTTTTTTGTTGGTAAAAGCTTTTCCCCTCGATCTTTTAGCGACGAAATTGCCAACAAAAATTTTCGTCGATAAATGTTTTTGCCTGTGAGAAAAAGGCTTTTACTTACAAAAATTTTCGTAGGTAAAAGTATTTTTCCTTGTAGTGTGTCCTTCAAACTCAAAAGTGAAGAGACTTCTAGTTTTAACTTTTCATTTTCAAATTGTAAGTTTTAACTTGGGACATTTTGAAATCTAAGTCGCACTTAGTTTTTTCAAAGCAATCTAAAAAGTGTGATTTTTCTAAAACTAGATTATCAAAATTCTCTTTTAGTTTTGAAAACTTTTCTTTCTAAAGTTTTAACTTTACAGCTATTTTATAACTTTTTCTATATATGACATTATAAGCATCTTAAAGGTCTTCTTCATTTTCATGGTTACTACCCAGATTTTCTTCATTGGTTAAATCATCATTATCTGAGAAAGTGAACTTGGCTAGAGTCATTAGAGCTTTAACATCATTAGTCGACTTGGTTTCAGAATCTTTTGACTCAGAAGAAACTTCAGAGTAGGAAGATTCATCCCATGTAGCCAACATACTTTTCTTTTTAGACTTGTCCTTCTTAGGACATTTGTTTGCTAGATGCTCATATTCATGACAGTTCTAACATTGGCTGTCTTTTAAAGATTTTCAATTTTTAGATCTAGGTCTTTTCTTTTCAATAGGTTTTTGCAAATCAACCCACTTTTTACTCTTGAAAATCTTGCAAAACTTTTTCATTAAAAGAGTCATATCATCTTCAGAAGTTTCTAAATCAGAATTATTAATATTTTTATGAGAAATAATTTTAGAAGACTTGAGGGCGATTAACTTACCTTTGGGAGCCTTAAAATTTAACTCATAAGTTTGAAGAGACCCAACTAACTCTTCTAGCCTCATATTATTCATATCGTAAAGTTCTTGTATCGTGGTTACTTTTGAATTGAACCGATCAGGCAACTAGCGCAGTATCTTTGCACAGACTTTACTTTCTGGGATCCTATCACCAAGACCTCATATCGAGTTGGCAATGTTATTCAATCTTGTATAGAAGTCCATGAAAGTTTCACTTTCTTTCATATGTATTTCCTCAAATTTGGTTATGATGATTTGAACTTTAGATTTCTTGACAATTGTTGTACTCTCGTGTGTCATTTTCAAAATATCCCAGGTGTGCTTTACAGTATCATAAGATATAATTCTCTTGAATTCATTGGTGATAGTTCACAAGTAATAGTATTTAAAGCCTTTGCATTCGCACTACTCTCACTTTTCTAAAGAGTGGTCCAAGAAAAATAAGGTGAAACTTTTACAGTTATAGATCCATCAGTACCAGTCACTTTAGTGGTGGATGGGGTCCAATTGGTCACTGTGGCTTGTCACACGCTCTCATCCATAAACTTTAAAAAGATCCTCATTCTTGTTTTCCAATCATCATAATTGGAGCCATCAAATGGTGGAACCTTGTGGAGAGGCTATCAAAATTTGACATCTTAAGAAGCTTAGATCAATTAGCTCAGGAATTTAATCCAAATAACAAAAATAAAATGAGCTATTAGGCTTTGATACCACTTGAAAAGGCCGTTCTAAATGTCCTAGAGGGGAGGTGAATAGGACAATGCTAAATTTAAAAATAAAGTACAGAAATAAAGACTTAATACGCAGTTGATAGCACAATAGAAAGCAACCTCTAAAAATAAGTATTGAGAGGTTGATATAAACTTGGTTCTAAGGACAACCTGAAGCCAAAAACATATGGTTTATGACAGGACAATCTTACTAAAACATGGGTGCGTATTAAAAACTCAAACTCAAATGAAGGTGAAAGAAATAAGAACTAATCTATTACAACATTCACTACACAATGCTTGAAAAATAAAGATTACAACATTCACATCCATAAATACATCCCACGATCTTAAACCATAAAATGATAAAGAAATAAATCAAACAGCTACCAAACACCTGAGAATTATAGTGGTTCGTGTGTGTACACCAACTATCTGAAAACATTCATACAACTACTCCACTCCTAATATCCACTCCCTGGGGATATTAGCATTCACTAATCAAATAGGTTTTTTAAGGTTCACCTGAAACCTTCACAATTGTATTTTAAGTGGGCTCACACAATCAGAACCCCACACTCTAAGATTTTCTGGTTGATCTCTGAAAATACCAAATGAGATTTTCTGGTTTACCTCATAAACCAAATAACTGGAATTATAGAAAAGGAAACACTTATTTGTATGAAGATTATGAAGTAGCCCGGTAGAACCAAATTGATGATGACGTAGATGTTCAACGTTCAGTCCCACAAGTATATAGGGTTCTATGTCTAGATGATTTTTAATTTAAATCAACTTAGGGTAGCTCAATTTGATTTTGATCTCAAGAAAGAGTAAATCAAATGTCCCTTTTCAAAATTAGATTGGAATAGAGATCTAAAATAAATAACAAGAGCTACTTATAAAGAATCTAAAATATGCACGAAATAGCTTAGAATAAACACAAAATTATCTCAGAGTGATTGCTTAAAAATAATTAGAATTGAATGAAAAATTCTGAAATTCGAGTGTTATTTATAGGTGAAAAATCTGTTCACTCGACTGGCCTTAGGTCTAACAGATTTTCGAAAGTTTTGGTGCGTTAAGATTTTGCAAGTGCTCGACTAGCCTTGTGGGTCGCACGACTGGTCGAGTGGCCTGCTCGATTGGTCGTAGACTCCTCATGACTAGTCGAGTGGGGCTAGAATGCTTGCTGTAATTTGAGTCGAGCCCTGCACGACCGGTCGAGCAGATTTTAGGACTGATCGAGGACTAACAGAAAAATTCTGAAAAATTGTAACAAATCCTATACTGGTCGATATGATACTAGGACTGGTTAAGCCAGTGCTAGGGCTAGTAAAAAAAAAACTACCTTTTAACATATAAAATGATCGATACCAAGTACGAAATGAATGTAACATGCCTAAAGGTTAATCTAGGTCATTCGTACGTTACTTGTGAGATAGAACGTGTGAACCATCTAACTATCGATCACATGGGCAGCTTTAATTCTTGCGATATTCGAAGCTTGAACTCAACGTATTGAACTTAGTCTTCAATTAGGACTTTAGTTCTTGGACATTTTCAGTTACAGAACTTGAACCATAATATTTCGATTAGGTTCTTGAAAGTTGAGTCTTCAACCAACACTTGAAACTCATACACTTTCTTTAGCTTGAAGATCTCGGGAAGTTCGTCGTAGATATCGACAAGATTGATCCAACACGATCGTTGAAGATTCAAAGCAAATCAAAGCACAATCTTGATACATAAAACCCATAAGCATGACACAAACTCGAATTAGCTTGGCACATCAAAATTTGACTAAACTTAGGGTTTCCAACATTGCAATTTCAATTGAGATATCAGTTAATCTCATAAAAATAAACATGAAAGGATTCAACGTAATCCTTGGAATCGAATGGCTTGATAAGACCATGGCAATAATACAAAGTAGGGCCAAGAGAATCACGTTCACCTTACTTGACAAAATCCCACTACAATACAAAGAAGGAAGAAGAAGGAACCCTTGGAAAGAATAATAGGCTTGATGGATATCTCTATAGACCAAATCCCGGTAGTCAAAGAATTCCCTAAAGTGTTTCAAGAAATACCGAGACTACCTCCCAGGAGGGAGGTGGACTTTTGGTATCGAGCTAATACCAAGGACCTCTCCAGTGGCTCTACCCACCTTCCATATGCCACCCCTGGAGTTGGCAGAACTGAAGAAACAGATAGAAGAATTGCTGGATCAAGGATTTATTTGACTAAGTGTATCCCCTTGGCACGCATCGGTGTTGTTTGTAAAAAGAAATACGGGTCCCTGCGATTGTGCATCGACTATCGTCGCCTAAATGAAGAAACTATAAAGAACAAATATCCCCTCCCTCACATCGATGATCTGTTCAATCAACTCAAAGGAACCCAATTCTTTTCAAAGATTTACTTGACGTCGGGGTACCATCAGCTGAGGATTAAAGAAGAAGATATACATAAGACCACATTCAGGACAAGGTATGGCCATTATGAATTCCTAGTAATGCCCTTTAGCCTCATGAATGCGCCAGCCATCTTCATGGATCTTATGAATCACATTTTCAAGTCGTACCTGGATCAATTTGTGGTAGTCTTCATTGACAACATCTTAATCTATTCGTGAAGTAAGGGAGAACATGAAAACCACCTGCGAGGAGTTCTGAACATACTGAAGAAGAATCAGTTATTCACTAAACTCTCAAAATGTGAATTCTGGAAGTAAGAAGTCAAATTTCTAGGCCATGTGGTAAATTGTCAAGGCCTCAACCCAGCTAAGATCGAAGTTGTACTTCAATGGGCTAGACTCGATACCATCATCGAAATCAGAAGTTTCCTCAAACTAGCAGGATACTATCAGCGCTTTATTAAGGGATTCTCTAAGATAGCTTAGCCATTAACCAACCTACTGAAGAAAAATATGCATTTTCAGTGGGATGAAAAGGCTGAAGAAGCTTTTTAGGAACTCAAGAACAGGTTGACTTCTTCCTCGGTACTCACTCTTCCCGAGGAAGGGGTAGAGCTTATAGTGTACACAGATGCCTCCCGTGAAGGATTAGGGGCCGTACTTATGCAAAACAATAAGCTGATAGCATATGCTTCTAGACAATTGAAGGTGCACGAACAAAACTATCCGACCCACGATCTAGAACTGGCAGCCATAGTATTTTCTCTCAAGATATGGAGACACTACCTATATGGTGAACGATTCAAGCTTCATACAGATCATAAGAGCCTCAAATACATATTCAAATAGAAGAACCTTAACATGCAACAACGCAAGTGTATGGAGACCCTTAAGGACTATAAATTTGAAATACAATATCATCCAGGAAAGGCGAACGTCGTGGTGGACGCACTTAGCCGCAAGAAATCTCACAGTTCGACTGCAATGCTTGTAATGGAAGAATGGGACCTAATGGACTTCATAAAAGATTTCAATGTCCAACTAGACATAAAAGAGAGAAACACACTCCTTGAGAATCCAACCGTAGAACCCTCACTATTACACCAGATCATCAAAGCACAAGGGCAAGATGAAGAGCTATAAGAACGCTACATTAAAGCCCAAGATAATAAAGATCCACAATGGCACATCAGCACCGGTAAAGGAATCAGATATCGTGACAGGATATGCGTACCAAACGCACCCCACTTAGAACAAGCAGTATTGGACGAAGCTCATCGATCCAAACTAATCATTCATCCTGGGAGCACTATAATGTATCAAGATGTGATGCATCATTATTGGTAGAATGATATGAAAAGGGAAATAGCCATCTATGTGTCCAAACGTCTCACCTACCAACAAGCAAAAGCAGAACATCAAAGGCCAGTAGGACTCCTACAACCCCTTGAAATCCCTCCATGGAAGCGGGACTCGATATCCATGGACTTCATAGTAGGAATCCCAAAGATAAGAAGGAATCATGACTCGATATGGGTAATAGTCGATCGCCTAACCAATTCTGCCCACTTCATACCCATACGAGTTACTGCCTCGATGAATGAATTAGTAGAAATCTACATAAAGAACGTGGTCTACCTCCACGGGGTCCTAACCACGATCATATCTGACAGAGACTCTCGCTTCACCTCAAATCTTTGGGATAAACCACAGACTGCACTTAAGACCACCTTAAATCATAGCAAGGAATTCCATCCTCATATGGATGGGCAGACAGAAAGAGTAAATCAAGTACTAAAAGATATATTGAGAGCTTGCATACTGGACTTCAAAGGCAGTTGGGACGACTATCTCCACCTCACACAATTTGCCTACAACAATAGCTTCCAAGCCAGCATTGGCATGGCCCCATTTGAGGCCCTCTGCGGACGTCCTTTCTGCGCACCTCACTGCTGGGCAAAAGTAGGAGAAAGGAGCTTCTTAGGACCTGAAATTGTTCAAGTTACCTCAAAAAATATCGAGATAATAACCAAAAGCCTCCAAGCTGCACAAAGTAGGCAGAAAAGCTATGCAAATATTCTAAGGCGAGCGCTTAAATTCGTTGAAGGGGACAACGTATTCTTAAAAGTGTCCCCCCAAGAAAGGCATGATGCCATTTGGTAAGAAGGGCAAGCTTGCACCCCGGTTCATCGGCCCATTCAAAGTATTGGAAAGAATAGGGGAAGTGGTTTATCACATCACACTACCCTTGCAGTTAGCTAACGTTCACAACGTCTTTCATATCTCCATGCTAAAGAAGTATGAACTTGACCCGACCCACGTCATCAAATGGGAACAAATATAGTTTAGGGATAATGCCACTTATTTAGAAAGGCCAGTGCAGATTCTTAACCACAAAGAACAAGTCCTATGAACAAAGACTATCCCGCTAGTAAAAGTGCTATGGTCCCACCACAATGAAAAAGAAGTGACATGGGAATGTGAAGAAGAAATCAAGGAAAAGCACCCTGAGCTCTTCAGCGAAGATTAAAGGAACCTTGAGGTGAGAAATATTGGGGCAAATTTTTTTTAAGGGGGTAGATTGTAACGCCCCGAACTCTTCGATACTCGTGTATCGAAAGTTTTCGAGCATTACCGTGAGAGTTAACATAAAATGTACATGAGTATGATACAAATCTAGCTATCATCACCTTACGTCCACTCTTGAACATGAAAATGATCATTGAGAATGATCTTCATTCAATAGATCAAGCCATTTGACCATTGATTTGAAGACAAGACCATACATTATTTGATCTAACACATAAACCTTCTCTTAAATAAATTAACAAATAACTCTCCATTCATAATGTTTTAGACATAAGTCACTTTATTAAAATTTCCTAGAAACATACCTACAATCATGTTGAACCATCGAATCTACCAAAACTCTCGTACCAATGATAATAACGAAAATGCCATTACTTTAGGCCCCGAGTTCAAGATCGTATAGTTTCCACTACCCATTTAGTATGAAATTTTATATCAGGCCCAAATATCATAAATGAACCATACATGTTAAGTCTCGACCGTTGAATCAGCAAGATTGACAGTCAGACAAACGTTCACTCGAGATGGCCCACTTGGGATCAGCACTCGCTCCCCATCTCGAACATAAACCTAGTATCAGCTAACCAAGGCTGATGGATGGAGCAGATCGATCAACCCTGAACTATTCATGGACCCCACCTATGATCAAGGAGTGTGCACAAACCGTGCACGTCCACACCACACCGTAAGAGGAAGGCGGTCAAAGGAGTCATGACCTGACGAAACTCGTTAAACAAGATCTGACCACAGATGATCGTTCGTTGGGATGTGTCGTCGGCCATCATCATCATGCATACAAATGATCTAAGCCATTCATTACAACCAAAGGGTCAAAACGAGCGAACCTAAGTATCCACATAATTTTTCAGGCAGACATGTTCATGGAATGTTGAACGTGGTAAGCTGGACTATCAACGAACGACCGGTAATTGAACCAAGTCGGGACACACTACAACCATCTAGACAGGGATCTAAACCGTCCATTAGATCAATTACATGACGGGAATCAAAACCTTAGAGCCCTTAAGGACCTATGCAAATAGTCGTGTGCATGATAAAAGGAACAGGGAAGAACCGGCATCCTTTGAAACCACAAAAACCATTTGCACTCCGATCATCATCACAGGTTATGGTGAGATCACAACCGTTCAAACCCATCTATGAGGGATTCCGAACCCTTCCAAGAAGTCCATCTGGAAAGTCTCCCCATGCGGAGATCGCTGGCCAGCCCCTCGTTTCTCGATGCAAGTCGTTGTCGACTCCTTTACGCAGAAATCGGGCTGCGTAAGTTACAACCTAGTACATCTTGCGTACAGGTTGCGCACGGAGGTTTTGAGAACCTTCATGCCAATATAAAAACCTTCCTACCCCACTGTCATGAGATCATAATGAAGGAGAAAGAGAGAGACACGTGAGAGAGAGAGAGAGAAACCGGCCGAGCAACAGTGGGGAGAGAAACTCCACTCACTAGAATTATAGCCGTCCAACAAGGAAAAGGAAACAAAAAGAAAAGGAAGAAAGAAAGAAAGAAAGAAAGGAAAAAGAAAGAGGAGGACACGCCTAAATCCATTCAATCCAGAGAGTGAGGGTTTTTCCTTAAAGCTTACGATAATTCAAGATAATCTAAATTATTCTATTCCCTCACATGCTTTGAATCTTTCCTGCGAGTAACTAATTTTACCACCACTCATTTATTTGTCCTTTAGTGATTTAAGGAGTAACAACTCCTGACCTTTTAAAATTTAGGTGAGGATTTTATCCTTTAGGCTTACATTAATTTAAGTTATTATATTTACCTTGCCCTTACATGTCATCCTATTGTTTCATCTTATCTTTACATACCTTCGCGTTATTTCTATCTTGCCTTTAACATGCCTTCATGTACTTTGAATTCTTCCTACAATTATATGTTTTACCATCAATTATTTGACTTTAAGATTATAGTGTAATGTTGTTTACAAGTGATCTTTATGAATTTATGTGAGGCGATGGATACAAGCCTTACCCTTGCCTTTATCAATTTATTGAGTTGACCATTTTCACTCTCCTCTTTATTACGTTGGCCATTACCACTTTTATCTTTGCTGAGTTAGCCATTGTGTAACATTTCGAAAAAATCCGTACAAGGACCTGAGTACCACGTCAGGCAAAACCACCTACGGACTGTGTCCTGTCATAACTTAAATGGAAATTAATTAAGTACTAAACTAAATAATCATTGAATTTAGCTCGGGCCACCATTTCCACAAGTAAGAAGACCTAAAACCATTAATACCACTGACTCACGTCGCTTAAAGACCTAGGGGCTTGTTTGGATACGCGTTTTGGGATGTATTGTATCGTATTAGAAGTTATGATTTGACGTTTACCATGTTTGGATTAGAGTAAATAGGAGTTGAATCCCATGCGTCCAAATACAAACTCCAGCTAAATTTTTAAACCGACGGTAGAGTATTGTCAATGGGTTTTGTTGCCACTAATACTTTGTATTCATTGCGCTGTATTCAACAGCGGATGAAAGTTTGAAATTTGTATGATTACAAGATATCTGGTACCTATGTAGTGTAAGATCGGGACCGTTCATTTGGTACATTTCAACATGAAAATCATCTGGGCTAGAAATCAGAAAGTTTCATAGGTCAAACAAGCCACCTGACCCAATTAAGATTGTACAATACGCAGACATAATACGTCCTATCCAAACATTGATCTGTATAACATATTGTATACTATCTCAAACAATACCTCCTATCCAAACATTGATTAGTATCTGATTGATTTGGATGTATTCTGAAAACTGTCTAATGTATACATGAATAGTAACCAAATACAATACAGTACAATACTATACACGAATCCAAACAGGCCCTAGGAGAAATCCTAAGAGTCTGTTTCTCTTGGGAGTACATTGAAACCTTGTATCGGACCTAAACCACACGTCAAGAGTCCGATGACTGCAAAATTATAAGACTATGCACGTCTTACTAGGCTTGACAACCATCAGGGGAATCGAGCCCAGATGGTGTCCAGAAAAGCACAACTTAAACCCTGAGTGAAGTGTGTGAGAAACGTAAATATCTTTAGAAAATGAAATGAAACTTAAGTGAATTAGGTCATTCGCTCACACGTGCAATTGAGGATTTCGAACCGTCAGTTTCTAACCAAACTTCATCAATGGAAAAGAAAAAATTTTCTGCACATATCCGTATAACCGTGGCCCCAATCGTGGGTCTTTACATTGGTGAAGAGTACCTTAGATTTAAGTAGTGATGTACATACATGGTAAACACACAATAGGCCAATCAGTTTATTTGACAAGTTTGATTGGTATGAGCACACGCTGACTTAATTGACATGGAGCGCATAAGCGCCCCTTGTAGCCTAACCACTGTACATTCGTCATGTGACCCAGATTCATCAAATATATCCAATGTGGCGAGACTAATACGACCACTCGAACGGGGACTGTTACCGATTGTCTGGACTACGACGTAGCCCCAATCTTACTCAGATGCAGCAAATAAATACATGTGATAATCATTTCAGTATTTGACAAACAATCTAAGTAAGTTCCTCATTTGAGCATGTCATCTAACACATTGTTCATGTCCTAAACACTTACATTTTATCAATAATTTGCGTAGAGTCAAGCATGATTACATGAGAGAAACTATACATATGACTAAGGTGATTAAGAATCCTATCTTAATACTCTTAACAAATACAAATCATCAACATTTTCTTATTCAGATAATTTATCAAACACTTAAACTACACTTCACCAAATACATAGACTAGGTTAGTTACAACATATATTTTAGCAATGTCTTACACAGGGAAGTCAGCATACATATGACAATGATTATTCCTAAATCAATAGTCATGGAAAGTACAAAACATGTTTACATGTTCATTCAAACATTTCAACAAACACATGGGATGCATCTTTTGTTCAATATATTTCATAAATGTATAATATATTGAAATCGGCTTATCTAAGTCAATATAACAGCAATCAAATCAGAGAAAAAATATTAGCTAACATTGAAAGCATTGATAACTATAACCTAAGCATTTATAGTTCATCGAAATACTCGATTCAGACTCAGTTTGAATTTTACATTCCCGAAAATGGGACATCGGGCACCTAAATAATGAAATAGTTAGCTAGTTTGCTGATTAATCAATCTGGATCTCTACAACGATATTAGAGTCAGGTTTTCTTACCCAAAATCATAGCTGAAACAGATTTTGTAGCGAAATAGGGAGGTGATTCGGTGCGTGGAGTCATGGGAGAAGATTACTGCGACAATCTCCCAAAAGTCTTCTTCTCTCCTTCTTCTTCTTCTTCTTCTTCTTCTTCTCTCTCTCTCTCTCTCTCTCTCTCTCTCTCTCTCTCTCTCTCTCTCTCTCTCTCTCTCTCCCTTAGGGTTTTGGAGAAATTCGTATCATATATGAGAGAGGTGAGGTGATATAAGGGCTATTTATAAGCCCAAAAGTGATGCAAATGGCCCCAGGGCCACTATATACACAGTTTATATCCTTTGGACAGTTGTTTTTGACAAACAGGGCTCATGGGGAGGCCCACTACTCACTTACGTCATAGGATAAGTTCTTTAACGATGGATTCATGCCAGGATGTGATTTCGGTGCGATCGGATAAGCCGATTGACCATGGAGGACCTGTGTAAGATCAATGGTCATACTGGTACCACGATCCACTAAGACTCATGAGCCAGGCATGGTGGTATGGGACACCGTGTTCGAGCTGTTGGCCTACGTTGGGGTGACAAGCCTTTCCATAGTGACAAGTGAACAACCAAGACTCGTGAGCCAGACATGGTGGTATGGGACACAATGTTTGAGCTGTTGGCCTACGCTAAGATGACGAGCCTCCTGTAATGACCATGAGTATAAACTCTTGAATCTGCCTATCGACTGCTTTACATTAGGAGTAATGCCCTACAACTTGTCTATCATATGTGCTTAACTAGGAGTGATGAACCTAGATAGATCCTTCGGTTCGGGTCATTGATATAAAGTGAGGTACCCTAGCTTCCCAAATTTGTTGTATGAATAAGCTTAATTAAGTACTCAGCTAACACGACCATGCATCACAATGCATTAGTTAGGATGTGCTTTAAAGGTGATGAAGTTTGCACGGGAGGCAGTGATGTCACGTGCGAAATAGGTTGTCGGAGTCGCTTGTAAGGGAGCTTTGATGGGAGGGCATACATCATTACTTACACTCCATTCTTACATTAACAAGAATAGTTAGGAAGTGATTATTATGTTACTTTATCATTATTGCTTGATTGACTTGATAACATATTAACCTTTACCTTATAGTACCACTGAGATTGATCACTCACTCCCACCCTGGGACGGTGTTTTAAAACACCAACCAGACTCTGGTTTTAAATGTAGGTGTTGATGAAGTCTATGCATTGGAGCAGGACTTTATGGATGAAGATGAGTTCTCCCACTTTCAGCTCTCGGGCGGGTCTATATAGACTTCATGCTGATACGCAGGGAACACTGAGACTTTTGGCTTAGATGGACATCTTGCATTTTCACATTTTGTATATTTTAAAATAATACATGTATATATTCAGCCCGGATACATACTCATACTCTGGAGGTTATGAAACACTTACATACTTAAATACATATACTTTAGACTTCCACTTACTTAATTTAATTATATTCAGAGTATGATATGCTGCTTTAGTATAATTACACTCATGTTTAAGTCATTAATATGGATAAAATCTGAATATCATTATCCATACTGCATAAGTGATGTTCTGAATCTCGGGAGTAGAGCCTTTCTTGACCCTCGAAATTCAAGATGTTACACATTGCCTCTCTTCTCTTTATGCTATTGGCATTGTGTTATCTATCTTTAAAGGGCTTGGGCATGTGTCTTGTTATTTCTAAACTCCCATGATTCAATGGATTTTCTCTTTTGGTGCAAGTGTTATGTTGGGAATCCGCCTCCTAGCGATCGAATAAATATCATGGACGTAATGCATTTTTAGTAGCGGCCCTAAGGTAACACGTAATTCCATGTTTCACGGATGATGGTGCACCAGTTGTGTAACGCCCCAAAAATTGAGGGTCGAGCAAAGCTCAACTCTCAAGTTCCAACGCATCACTTATGCAACATAATGGTGTTTAAATGTTGTCTATATTAGTGCATTAAACATGAGTGGGATTACACTAAATTAGCATATCATACTCTAGCGTTAATGTAATTAAGCAGAAGACTGAGATATATATATATATATATATATATATATATATATATATATATATATATATATATATATATATATATATATATATATATATATATATATATATATATATATTATAGGTGTTTCATAACCTCTAGAGTATGAACGTGCCATCAGGCTGAATATATACATATTTTTGTTTCAAAATACACAAAATATCAAAATGTAAATATTCAACTAATCTAATGTCCCTATAACCCCGGCGACGCAGCTCTAGGTCTATACAGACCTGCCTGAGAACTGCACGTAGGAGAACTCTTCCTCCTCGTCAATGAAATCTGGGTCCGTCATGAAAGTCTCGTTGTAACTTGCATCTAAATTAGAGTCTGGTTGATGTTTTAAAAAATTATCTCAGAGTGAGAGTGAGTGATCAACTCAGTGGTACTATAATTTAAAGGTTAACATGTTATCAATTCAATCAAGCAGTAATGATAAAACAATACAACAATCATATCTTAAATATTCTTGTTAATGCAGGGATGGTATATTATAATGATACATGCCCTCTCCTAAACTCCCTCAGCGACTTCATTTAACGATCGCGCATGGCAAACTCCCTAGACGTGTGCTTCCTCTCTAAAGCACATATAATTCGGTGCATGGTTGTGTTAACCAAGTAATTTATTAGGATTATTCATACAACAGATTCAAGAAGCTAAGGTACCTCTCTTTTTATCATTTACCCAAATAAGGATCCATCTAGGGTCGTCAATCCTAGTTAATCACATACGATAGGAAACTTGTAGGGCATCACCCATGATGAAAGCAGTGGATAGGTAAGTTCAAGAGTTTACACTCGAGGTCGCTATGGGAAGGCTCATCACCTCAACGTAGGCCTAGTTTATACTCGAGATAACCACAGGAGGCTTGTCACCTAAACGTAGGCAAACAACTCGAATACGGTATCTCACACACCACCATATTCGGCTCACGAGTTTGGGTTGCTCACTGGTCACTACGGGGAGGCTCGTCACCTAACGTAGGTTGACAGCTCGACCACGGTGTCACATATACCACCATGCTCGGCTCATGAGTCTTAACAGATCTTAGTACCATGGTTAAAATGGGTTTTACATTGGTAAGCGGTACCTTAGATTTAAACAGTAACGTCCATATGTGGTAAACACACAATAGGCTAATCGGGTTATTTGACAAGTTCGATTGGTACGAGCGCACGCTGAATAAATCGACATGAAGCACATACGCACTCCACATGGCCTAACAACTGTCGACAATCACCATACAGCTTGGATTCATCAAACGTATCTAATATGGCGAAACTAGTTCGGTCACTCAATTAGGAACCGTTACCGATTGCCTGGACTACGTAGTAGTCCCAAACATACTCGAATGCAATAGGTAGTCACATGTGTTAATCATAATAGCATTTAGCAAACAATTACAACATAATTCTCATTTGAGCATTTTATCAAACACATTGAACAAGTTGGTATACAATACATTTCATCCATAATTCACATGGTAACGATTTACATTACATGAATAAAATTATAAATATGGATAAGGTAGTCGAGAATCCTATCTCAATATCCTTATTAAAAGTGATTCATAAATCAATTTCTCATTCAAACATTTTATCAAACACTTAGGCTACACATTACTACATACATGAACTAAATTAGTTATAGCATATATTATGAAAAATCATTTCATAAAGGAGTCGTCATACATACAACAAACATGTATTCTAGATTACTAGTCATGGCAAACATAAATCATAATTGCACTTTCATTCAAACATTTCAACAAACACATGAAATGCATTATATATTCACATAGTTCACACACATGTATAGTTTATCAAATACATCGTAACTAAGATCATTTGGTAGCAATTAAGTTAGACATAAATTATTGCTGACATTAAAAGCCTTGAAAACCATAACTTAAACGTTTATAGTCCGCACCTTTCGTTGGATAACTCGTCTCGAACTTGAATCAAATGCTACATCCCCGTATACAGAACAATGGTACCTAAACATTGAAATAAGTTAGCTATTTCTCTGACTCCTCTATTTGGATCCCTAAAACAATATTAAGGTTAGGATTTTTTACCCAAATCGAAGTTAGAATCGATGGTGTAGCGACGATGGGGTGGTGATTCAGTACGTGGAGTAATGAGAGTGAATCCCATCAATGATCTCTTGAACTCTCACTCTACTCCTCACTCTTTTCTCCTCTTTTCTCTCTTCTCTCACCTATGGTTTGAGAAATTCGTATGAAAGAGAGAGGGGGTGGTTTAAGGTCTATAAATAGGCTAAAAGTGATGTAAATGGCCCTAGGACCATGGTATACTTAGGTCATAGCCAAAGGGTGATTGTTTTTGACAAACAGGGCCCTTAGGAATGTCCATTTCTTACATAAGTCATGGAACAAGTTCCCTGACAATGGATCTATGTTAGGACTATTTTTGGTCTGATCCGACAAACTGATTGGCCGTGAAGGAACCGTATCAAATCAACGGTCGTCGTCACTCGATCAGGGCCATAAGTATACCGATAAAAGCAAGGAAATTTTCCTGATCCATGGGTGTAGTTAGGTCAGAAACTGACGGTCTGAAGTCCTCAATTTCGCTTGCAAGCGAATGGTCCAATTCACTTAAGTTTCAAGTCAATTTCTAAGGATATTTGTGTTTCTCACACACTTCAATCAAGGCTCGAGTTGTGCGTTTCTGGATACTATTTGGGCTCGATTCCCGCGATGGTTTTCAAGCCCAGTAAGGCAGTCATAACCTTATAATTTCACGGTAATCAGACTTTCGACGCGTGGTTCAGGTCCGATATGGAGTTTCAATGTGCTCCCAAGAGCAACTAGGTTTTGAGAATTCCCCAAGGTTTTCAAGTAATGTTGAGCTAGCAATTTTAATAATTTTGGGTCTTGTAGTTTATATAGATAGTGGTCCAAGCTAATCTACCAATTAATTTAGCTTAGTACTTAATTAATTTTCATCTAATTTCCACAATATACAGTCTTTAGGGATTTCTGCCTGAGATGGTACTCGAGTCTTTGTACGGATTTTTCTGAGACGTTATAAGTTGTTATATATACATGTTACATCAATTTTTTTCTTTGGAGGTTGGTTTTTGCAATTAGTCGCTCCAATCGGGATTGCGTAATTCACCTGGTCATGTGTTATGTTCGTCTTAGGATAACCACATAAAACCATGTTAAACGTGAGACATGCCGACGAACCTCCATAGTATGGGTTGCACGACAAGTTGGATAACTCTAATCATATTCCACATTGTGGCGACCGCTAAGTGTGATAAACCACATATACTTTGTTAAGCATGCATCTTATATAGTTTGTTTGTGTATTGATACCTCTTGTAGTTGTGGAGTACAAGACGTATCAGAACCTTTACATCACTTTTATGAATCTCTTGAATTACTATTAATATTAAAGGATAACTATCATTATGAGTAGGGCATTGACCCTCTCCCAACCATACAGATGTTGTAGGTGACATGCAGGTCGAAGACCTAGAAGACCAGATTCCGACCAAAGACTTTACTGACTAAACTAGAAAAATTTTAATTTATGGTTTATTTTCTTGTTAATTATGCTACGCAACTCATAACTTGTAATAAGCTCCCATTGTGAGAGCATTTGACGATTTACTTGATTTGGGAATAAGGAATATAGTTAATTTTATTCTTATGAAGGTTACCTTCTTGAATGTATCTATATGTGATCTATAACAACTAGAAGATGCGATCTCTAAAGCATCCAAGTTTTACAATATTAACACATGACTTTCTCGGACATGAGTATAAACTCTGGCCGTGAAAGTTCTGGATGTTACACCTAACTCCTCAGAACAGATTCGGTGTCCAATTCCAAACAACGCCACAGGGAAGATCTGATTCAGGAAAGTATATAATTTCTCATCCAGGGGTGATTGGGAATCCAGACTCTGTATATTGAAGAGAAGGGCCGTGAACTCAAGATGTGTTATGGATGGATAAAATCCTCATGTGGAACACCCGTGGCATAAGCAATCAAAGTACTATCAGAACTTTGAAGCGCCTTATTAGTAAGCATAAGCCTTACATCCTAACAATTCTTGAGCCAATGCTTAGAGACGCCAAGCATGTGGGGATTGGCCTTAAGTTGGGCTATCATCTTTCTTGTTCTAACAGGGAAGCAGGCAGGAAGATATGGGTTTTCTTCAAAAACCTCCTCTCTTTCTATTTTTAACTTAACTAATCAATCCTTGTCTGTTGAAATCAGTGTATAAAATTTTAAGCCTTCTATGCACCTCACTTTCGTTTATGCTAGCTATGTTAGAAGTTTCAGAAGAGCTTTGTGGGAGGACATGGCGTCTCTGTCCAGATCCATGCATGGTCCTTAGGTAGTCTATGGTGACTTTAATGCAGTTTCAGTAGTGGCTAAAAGAAGAAGTCACAGGAACCCCGACACCACCAACTCCTTTGAATTTGCTAAGGCCGTTAACAATTTTGGATTGCTTGATGCAGGATTCTTGGGAAGAAGATTCACTTGGAACAACAACCAGGGGGTGCTGCTTGCGTGTGGGCCAGATGGTCAGGGTTCTCATCAATGTCGCCTGGTCCACGACTTGCCCCAGTTTCCAAGTGGAGTACCTGGCCCGCAACAACTCAGATCATGCTCCACTTCTCCTGTCCTTCCCTCAATAAGGTCCTTTTATTCCCAAGTTTAGATTCCAACATATGTGGCTGCAACATGAATCTTTTCTTCAAGTGGCTAGGTCAGCCTGGGAAAATTTTGAATCTTCTCATCCTATGATCAACGTTCTTCCCAAGCTCAAGAACGTGAAGCAGGCTCTTAAGGTGTGGAACAAGGAGGTCTTCGGGAATATTTTTTATCAGATTTCTCAAGCCGAACAATCTCTGAAGGAAATAGAATCCAGAATGCAAAATTCAACAACATTAGCAGGTCCAGACAACGGTATTCAGTCTGAACCTTTAACAGCCACAACCAACCTCAAAAAATTTGAGCTGATGGAGGAAATATTCTAGAAGTAGAAAGTCAGGAACAATTAGCTGGATGGAGACAAGAACACTAAATTTTTCCACTCCTCTCCCTCTATCTAGAGTAGGAGAGTTGTAATCAGATGCATTGTGCTGGACTCTGGCCAACGTGTGGAGGACTAAGCAAGAATCAAAACGAACAGTCGTCTCCCACTTCGAGAACCTCTTTAAAGCTGATGTAATGAAGGCAGGGCCTGATCTCCTAAACATCCTTCCCTCCCTCGTCTCCCAGGAGGACAATACTCGACTCGTGGCCCCTCCCTCTCTCCTTGAAGTTCAGTAGGCAGTTGAAGCCATTCACAGAGATAGTGCATGAGGGCTAGATGGATTTTCTGGTGTCTTTTTCTCAACCTGCTGGAATTTTATAGGTAATGATCTTCTTAAGGTAGTAACATTCCTTTTCCAAGGAGGTAATCTGCTTAGGGTAGTCACGTCCTCACTCATCTGTCTAATTCCTAAGTCTGTGGCCCCAAAAAAATTCTTAGATTATCAGCCCATCAATCTATGTAATTGCCTTTACAAAATTTTCTCTAAGATCATTGTGAAAAGGCCAAGCTATATGTCCTAGAGGGGGGGTGAATAGGACTATGCCAAATTTAAAAATTAACAGTGGAATTTAAACAATATAATTAAAGATAGCAATAGACAATTCCACAATGCTGAATTTAAAAACAACCTCAAATGTACGAGTATTGAGAGATTGATATAGATGTTATTCTAAGGACAACCTTACACCGTAAAAATCAAGGATTTATGGCAGGACAACCTTACTAGAACGGTTTGTGCATCAAAAACTCAAACCGATATAGAGGAATAAAGAAATAAATAGCAAGGAAATAAATCTACACTATTACAGCATTCCCAACACTTGAATAAAAGAAATTACAACATTCCCCACAATGCAAAAAGGAAATTATAATCATCCACAAAAAGAAATAAACAATCAATCCACAAGACCAGAAATTATAGTGGTTCGCTTGTGTGTACACCAACTGTTTAGAAAAATAGCCACACAACTACTCCACTCCTAATATCCTCACATAGTGGATATTGGCATTCACTATAAAAATAGGTCTTTCCAAGTTCACCTAAAACCCTCACAATTGTGTCTTTTAAATGGGCTTGCACAATTCAAAAACCCCACACTTTGACTTTTCTGGATCACCTCAGACAAATCAAAACAGAGAGATTTTTCTAGCACAATCTCAATAAAACCAAAATATAGAAATTTATAATAATGTAAAATACCTGAATATTCTCTTTTTGATGAAGCCCGAAAGAACCAAACCGGAGTAGAAGTTCAACGTAGAAGTTCAATGTCCAAACTCACTTATGAAATGGTTCTAGGTTCTAAATTAATTTTAAATTAAATCAAGTTGGGCTAGTTCTATTTGATTTTGATTCTAAGAAAAGGACAATTCTCAATCCCTTCTTCAAATATGAATGGAATATATAATACAAAATCAAATATAACAAAGCTAAATTAAGATAATATTAAATGAGCACAATATAGCTTAAAAAGAACACTAACTTATCTCTCAGAGTGGCATATTGATTTAGCTTGAATTCAATAAAAAACTCTGAAATTCGTGCTCTATTTATAAGTAAGAAATCGTGTTCATGATTGGTCCTGAGGATACCACGACTGGTCATAGGACCAACAGATTTTTAAAATTTTGAGCGCGATAAGATAAAGTTGTTCCATGACTAGTTGTAGGCCCTTCATGACTGGTTGAGGGACCTTCACGACTGGTCGTGACCTGTCCACAACTAGTCATGTGTAACCAAATTTAGTTGCTAGACTTTGAGTCGAGGCTGTAGAACTGGTCAAGAACGAGTCGAGCACTGTTCACATGACCGGTCGAGCAGTCTCCAGGACTAGTCGAGGCTTAACAAAAAATTCTGAAAATTTATAACAAACTTAGGATTGGTCGTGGAATTTTTTGGACTGGTTGAGCCAATGCTACGACTAGTCGAACAGAGTCCCCAGACTAGTCGAGAAATAGTTTATTTACTTATAAAATGATCTAATTGAATTATGTATTCAAAATGACCTACCCTATGGTCAATCTAGGGTCATTCATACCTCAAACATGATGTATGAACATTAAAACTTCTTTTCCTTTGGATGATAGATGTTCTCTGAAGTTCACAAAGCTTGAGATCATTATACATGATAAAGCTTGAACTTGAGACCCTTTGAAGCTTCAACTTGAAGTATATTGAAACTTAAATTTGTAACTTTAGGAAGCTTGAACTTGAAATATCTTAAATCTTGAGCTTGAGGTTCAAAGTAAAAGACTTTGTCTTGACTTGGAGCTTTAATTATGAATCTTGAACATTGAACACACACTTGATTGTAGAACTCGAACATGACCATGTAAACTTGCATTTCTTGAAGCAAAGATCTTTTTTCTTGAGTGACGCACAGTCTTCATTATGTAGATGAGCTACATAAGACAGATTCCAAGAGAGGTTTTGGCACTACGAAATTTGACAATTATAGGAGCAAGAAATCATAACACTTACAATCTTCCCCTTTGTCAAATTTGTGACAAAACACACTCCATACAAACATGAACATTTATGCATAAAGAATCATACACCAATTATCAATTTGCATCAATTCCACCAACAATCAATTCTACCAAGAATACTCCCCCTTACTTAACTCCCTTTCACCAAAATAGAATCATTCACAATCAATTCATCCATAATCCAATCCACATGCCATATACCAGTATATCACAATCACCATATATGAAGCATGCCAAAATTCTCCCCCTTTTTTTCATAATATGATAAAGGAAGAAATCAGAAAAAAGAAGTAGAATTATATAAAGAAGTAAGAATAAGAAGAGTATTGAGGAATAAATGATCAAGATAGTCAACATATTAAATCCATAAGTAAGTCATATTCAAACATAATTAACCATGTTCAACCAAGTACTACCAAGTCAAAAATAACCTCACGAGACTAAAGAAATCCAAGTATCATTACAGTTATTACAAACCAAGATTAGAAAATACTAATTATATCCTAAAGAGGGAGTAGGAATAGATGGATGAATCTTATGTAAACCCTTATTAATGCACCTCATATATTTAGTCATATAAGCAAATTGTGAATCCTGGATTACACGAATTTGAGCCACCTATTCCTCAAGAGTATTTAACCTCTCAGCAAAATCAGAAGGCTAATAATCAGAGTTAGCCTCAGAATCTGATTCAATCTCATTACAGATATTGTCCATGTTAATGTCATCTATAGGTAAATCGCCTTCTTCTTCATTTACAGCTTCAGCTCCACCAACTCTCACATTGACTTGACCTGTGGCCAACCTCAAATTCATCTTGTTTATATTTGAGTTGTTGAAGATTAGGTGATGAATAGGAGCCTCTCCAACAGGCATAACCACTAACATATGGGTGGCCAACACAGTCATAAGATACACAAAAGGGATATCATTGTGTTCAGGATGGAGACAGAATTAAATGATGGAATGACAGATTAAAGAAGGAAGACATACAGATGTACCAGAGATGATGAAATGTAAAATTCGAACCATGAAAGAGGTGAGTTTGGTTTTGTTACCAGAATGAGGATAAATATTTAAAATAAATATCCTGTGAAGGACCCTGTATCTGGGTAACAAATACTTTGAATTAAGCGCATTCCCATTTTGACTCCATTGCGCATCTATATTGCACAATGTTCTAGTAAGAATACATTTTTCTGATTCCGATGACTTAGCTACTGGAGTGCTAATTGGAATACCTTTATCATTGACAGGTATGTCCATTAGGCTAAAAATTAGATGTCAGTCTACTTCAAATGGACCTTCTCTAGTCGTTATAATAAAAGTTAAATTTTCAGTTAAAAAATTAGAAATACATGCATACATAGCTTATGTAATAGATCGGTATGTCAGCCTACCCCAATGTAAAATATTATTCTATCCTACAAATTGGAGAAGAGAAAGGATTTCAAATGGAGTAAGATGTTCAACATGAATAGGTCATTCAATTATAACATTGCGTAACCTTAAATCTCACACATAGGAGGGATCATCTTTGGCTGACCGAAGGTGGCGCCTTGTGATAGGTGTCGATTTGGATGTTGAAGGACCATGAGAACTTTTCTTTTTGCCTCTACCTTCCATTTACAACTAGAAAATCAAAGAATCAAAAGGTTGCAAAAGAGGTAGAGTGGGTTTTCTCAAAATCAGATTTTGGAGAAGAAAACCCCAAAAACCTCAATGAAACAAGAAATAAATCACTCCAAAGAAGAAAAAGAAGTGATATGAACTTGAATCTATAAGGAAAATGGAAATAAAGCACTAACCTTGAAGAACTATGGAGATGGGTTCAACCGGTCGTGGTAGGACCCGTTGGAGAAGAAACCTAAACGAAGAAAAGAGGATTTTTTTTCCCCCAAATAAAGGTCAAACCCACACTACATGACTGGTCGAGTATGTACTTGACTAGTCATGCACAGCCAAAAAAGTGCATTTTTCATTAAATATTGAAATTTAAATATACAAACTAACAAGTATATACATTATAATACAGAAATTCATGAATAATCAATTCAAATTGCACATACCAAGATCAAATTCCAATTCAGAAAACTTGCTTTTGTCGAGCGATTTTATGAATATATCAATAAGTTGAGTCTCGGTCGGAATGTATTCCAAAGTAATTGTCTTTTCTTCCACTAACTCACGAATGTAGTGATATCTAATGTCAATGTGCTTGGTTCGTGGATGCTAGATTAGATTTTTAGATATATTACTTGCACTGAAATTATCACAATATAAAACCATAGTCTTGTGCAATTCCGTAATCGTGTAACATTCTTTTCATCCATACAAGCTGAGTGTATGTATTACCTGCTGCAATGTATTCAGCCTCAGCGGTAAAGAGTGATATGGAACTTTGTTTCTTACTCTGCCAAGAAACTAAATAATTTCCAACATAGAAACAACCATCGGTGGTTGATTTCCTATCATCAACGTTATTAGCCCAATTAGCATCAGTGTAACTAGTTAATTAAACACTAGTATCATGTGGATACCAAAGACCCAGATTAGCTGAACTTGCGACATATTGCATAATCCACTTAACAACAATTAAATGTGACTTTTTAGGGTCATATTGATATCTAGCGTAAATTTCTATGCTAAATGAAATATCAGGTTGACTCGCAGTTAAAAACAGCAAATTACCTATCATATTGCGATACAATTTAGATTCACTTTCTTACCTGTAAATTCCTTTGAGAGTTTTAGAGTCATACTTATAGGAGTATCAAAATTTTTTCTATTCTCAAATCTGAACTTTTTAACTAAGTTCAGAGCATACTTGGTTTGAGAAATAAAGAAACCATCAAGTTGTTGTTTAACTTGTAACCCTAGGAAATAATTCAATTCCCCAACCATGCTCATTTTGAACTTAGATTTCATAAGATCTGTAAACTCAACAGTCATGTTAGCATAGGTAGATCCATAAATAATATCATCAACGTAAATTTGCACTATTAAAATGTGATCATTATGTTTCTTTACAAACAAAGTCTTATCAACACTTCTCATTATAAAGTTATGACTTAGTAAAAACTTAGTTAATTTTTCATACATGCCCTGGAGCTTGTTTTAAACCGTAGAGAGCCTTTTTTAGGCGGTAGACATAATTCGCATTCTTAGGGTCTTCAAAACCCGTTGGTTGTTCAACATACATTCTTCATGCAAATTGTCATTTAAAAAAATACTCTTTATATCCATTTGATAAATTTTTAACTTTCTAAAGTAAATAATGAATATAAATAGTTTGATTGATTCAAGATGAGCTACTGGGGCAAAGGTTTCATCAAAATCAATGCCTTCAATTTGAGTATACTCTTTTACAACTAGTCTAGCCTTGTTTTGAATTATATTACCAAGTTCATCAGACTTATTTTTGAAAATTTACTTAGTTCCGATAATATATTTATCTTTTGTCCTAGGAACTAAGTATCAAAAATCATTTCTAACAAATTGATTAAACTCTTCTTACATCACAACTATCCAGTTTTCGTCAGTAAGAGATTCTTTTACGTTAGCTGGTTCTATCTGAGATGTAAAGCACACGTAGTTACACACATCATCCAGTTGTCTACGAGTATGTAAACCAGTGAGAGGGTTTCTAAGAATTTGATTAGTTGGATGGTCTTTAACAGTTCTCAATTCGGAGTTGTTTTGTTTTGATGAAGAATCTAGTTTATCAATTAGAAGTACTTCATCATTATCTAAACTTGATACAGGTGTATTCAAGTAATCGTCAATAACCACATTAATGGATTATTGAATCACACCAGTCCTCTTATTAAGAACCTGATATGCTCGACTATTCAGAGCATACCCTAGAAATACCCCTTCATCACTTTTGTGTCAAACTTACCCAGATGTTCTCGGTCACGTAAAATGTAGCACTTGCTGCCAAAAACTCAAAAGTATTTGATAGTAGGCCTCTTATCAAACCACATTTCATAAGCTATTTTACCATTTGATTTTCTAGCATAAGCACAGTTAATTATATAACATGCAGTATTTACAGCTTCGGCCTAAAGATTTTTTTAGGAAACTTCATATTGTTTAATATTACATTAGTCATTTCTTGAAGCACTCTATTTTTTCTTTCTACTATACCATTTTTTTGTGGTATTTTGGGTGCAGAGAATTCATGTGATTTTCTTTGATCACTATAAAACTTCTCAAAATCACTATTCTCAAATTCTAATCCATGATCGCTACAGATCTTACGAACTTGAGTATCTTTTTTAGTTTGGATACATCTAAGTACCCTTTTAACTTCATCAAGAGTTTCTGATTTGTCTCTTAAGAAGACTACTCAAGTATATCTAGTAAAGTCATCAACGATTACCAGAATATACTTTTTGTCACCTCGACTCTCCGTTCTAGTTGGTCCAATAAGATCCATATGAATGAGTTCGAGCAGTTTAGATGTGGCATTAGAGTCTACTTTTTTGTGAGAACTCTTAATTTTCTTGCCAATCTAGCATTCGCCACATATTTTATCTATTTTTTTTTTTTTGTATTTTGGGTAGGCCTCTTACTAACTCTCTTTTGCTCAATCTATACAAGTTATGGTAGTGTACATGTCCAAGGTGTTTATGCCATAACTCGGTCTGATTGGTATAGACCATGTAACACGATAAATTAGATGAGCTAGAATCACTTACAATATTGCAGTTTTCAGAAGTTTTGCGACCGGTTAATATTACAGAACTGTTTTTATTTAAAATTTCACACCTTAGGTTAGAAAATTTTACGTTATGATTTTTATCGCATATTTGAGAAATGCTTAATAAGTTGTGTTTTAAACGTTCCACATATAAAACATTCTCAAATAAAGGGAGGTTAGAAAGATGAAAGATTTTCTTGTTTAAGTTCTCTCTTATTTTAGAGATCTTTATGTTAAGAAATAAGCATAATTGGATTTTTTTTTTTTTAAAGGGTTTTCTTATTTTGGAGATCTTTGCTAGCAAGGGACCCTAATTTTAGATTCCTTAGATTATGTTACAAATTATCTCAAAGAGGAAATATTGTAAGCACTCATTATAAAGAAGGCAAAGAGGAAATCTTGGAGCAAGTTCTCCTGTTTCTTTACAGTAGTGAGTTGAAGGAGTGGAAGTGGTGATCTCTAGCATAAGACCAAAGGACTATGGGACCTTGCTCACAGTCATTGCAACTTTTATTTTTTGTGATTAAAACTTTCAATCCAATCAGTTAAATCTTAAAACTAAGTCTCAACATGAAAATGAGAAATAACAGAATCAGTTGGGATAGATCACTGAGAATAAATCAAATCTCACCTAACCTCTCCAATGAAAGCACCTCCTCCTTTCTTCACCCAACAATTTTGGGCGGCCACATGGAAATCAGGCCGCAGAGAACTTTTCACCAAGGTAAGAAAGACAAAGGGAGGGCTTACCACAACCTCTGCAAGAAGAAAACATTTGCATCATATCAACAACACCCATGATCCTTCTTTAAATGTGTAATAATTGATTGAAGCATGAAACAATATGCCACACAAGTGGAATATATAGCACAAACGTCCAAAATGAAATGGAACAGTAAAAGAGATGGAAAATATTAGACAAGAAATAGTTTAGGAGAACTTTAATAGACACAAAGATTTTCTCTACTGCTAGGAAGAGTGAGTGACGGTTGCACAGATGCACAAAAAATACTCAACGGTCTGAGTTTAGCAAACCAATGTCCATTAATCCTAGGTTAGGATCATCCAGTCCATCTAATTTTGGGTGTGACCTATCACCTATCTAAAGTGGATCCTAGGAGAAGGAGTTTTAATTTGGGCTACATGCATCCTTGCGTGCAACTTCTAAGTGCAATCATGTGAAGTATCAACCATCAAACCCTATCAGATTATCAAACAACACCCTGCTAACTAAAGAGAATTGATGCATGCACCCTGAAAAGATGCAATTCTAATTTAAGCTCCATAGAGTTTTGAGTCGAGATATCATCTCATTCACATCGGCAGAAAGAAAATGCAGGATACTCGATTAAGAACATAAAGAAGGAACGATCCGCTTGAGAAATAAATTTCTCTTCAGGATCTGAAAGAACAATAGCCAGGAAAATGAAAACAACAACAGAAATCAAAATCACTGCAAATAACAAAAAAAAATAAAGATCCAGAGCAAGATAAACTCACTAGAAATCAAGTATTTTAGAGATTTCATCAAAATCCCCAAAATAAAAGGTACAATCAAACGTGCCCCACCGAAGGCTTCTAATAACGGCCGATTCCCCAAAGTCGAATAGAACCATCCGTGTAGCCAGTGAAGAGGGTGCTGCCGTCCGAGCTCCAGCTCAAGCTTGTGCAGTACAACGTCTGATTCTTCCCACTCAACAATAATCTCTTGGTTGAAGCATTTCTTCAAACATGTAGGAGACCATGGACAGCGGCGGACATGGCTACCACTGCCATGGTTGCTACCCAATTTCTGGCCATTAAAAGAGGAAATGAGAGAGAAAGAGAGAGTACCTTTCATTTCGTGTGCTCTGATTTCTTCTATTCACGTCAGCTATTGGAAGGAGATCGATCAATGGTTGCTTCGAAGAGAGCGAACTGGGAGAGACGTCAATGGAGAGGGAGGGAAATCAGGGAGATCAAGAGATGGAGGGAGAGGAAGGCAGAGAAATTGAGGAAGGCAAAGGGTCGGACAAGCGAGAGAGAGAGAGAGAGAGAGAGAGAGAGAGAGAGAGAGAGAGGGCTAGGAGAAGCGCAGGGGACGAGAGAGAGAGAGGAGGGAGTTTACGCGCGTGTGGAAAATGAAACGTCTCTATTTTTGGTTTTAAGTACCATCAATACAACGACGCCATGATTCAAGAACAGGGGCGTTTTTGGACGGCTGCCGGTGATTCCTGTGAGAAATGGCAGTTATACATGGCCGCCAATGAAAATAGGCGAATGGTGCTTTTTCTTGTAGTGTGGCTCTAAA
Source organism: Magnolia kwangsiensis (assembly GCA_037074715.1). NCBI lineage: Eukaryota > Viridiplantae > Streptophyta > Magnoliopsida > Magnoliales > Magnoliaceae > Magnolia > Magnolia kwangsiensis. The sequence continues at coordinate 21,237,872 of CM073582.1, forward strand.
ATAATTCTTTGTTGCTATATCTATGCTTTTACTGGATATGTGTTGACATGCACTGCATGAAAGCATGATGAGTGCTTTTCATGCAAATGACTTGTTGTAACGACATTAGCAAGTTCTGTGGGTCTGATAATTGGGTGTGTTATATCCAAACCGTCCATCCATTTGGTGAGCTCATCATAAGGCTTGAGACCAAAAATAAGACAAATCTAACTATCAAGTGGACCACATGAGATGTTTAACGGTGAAAATCATTCTCTATTGCTATTTGTGGTGTGGTCTAAATGATCTTTGGATAATACTCTACAATGATCTCTAAAAATATATAAACAGTGTAGATATAATGAATACATCATTGTGGGGCCCATATAACTTTGATCTCTTTTAAACCATTTGTACAACTCAGAGCTCGAGGAGTGTCAGTCTCGTCTTTACACGCCACGTACCTAGCTAGCACCTGTCAACTAGCCTAGGCTATGGAAGTGGATTGCGTACTGAGTAAACTCTGTGGGGTAAACTCTGTGGGGTCCATCATGATTTGCATATTTTATCTACTCTGTCCATCCATGTTAATAAATAATTTTATGGTTTCGTCCCAAAAATGAGATATATTCAAATCTCAAGTGGACCTCACCATAGGAAGTAGTGTGAATTGAAATTCTACCGTTGAAAATTTCTTAGGGCCCACAGAAGTTTTGGATCAAGCTGATATTTGTTTTTTGCCTTTATCCATGTCTGCATAATCTTCTGAACAGGTTGGATGACAAATAAAAATCTTTATGAACCCTATCAAGGTTTCAATAGTGGAAGTCATTATTCGCATTGTTTCTTATAGTGTGGTCCACTTGAGCTTTGGGAATACTTCTATTTTAGACTCAACCACTAAAATGATCTCTAAAAATGGATGGACGGCATGGATAACCCACATACATTCATGGTAGGCCCAACTAAGTTTACTTAGTACGATAAAAGCATACAGAGTAACTTAGTATGCAATCTATTTCCTGCTATAGCAGTAGCTGTTAGCTGGTGTGTGGTACTGACGCCTGACGGATTGCCTACTCCTTGTGTTCGGTGATCTGTGGGCCCCACCATGATGTATGTATTTCATCGATGCCATTCATCCATTTTTACAGATCGTTTTAAGGCTTACAACAACATATTAGAGGGATAAAAATCTCAGGTGGACCACACCATAGGAAAACAATAATGATTGGATATCCTCCATTAAAATCCTCCTGAGGCTCCGGATCGAGTTGGATCTAATCGAATCGAATCTATCCGGATTGACCACGATCTGATCCCCACCCGAAAATCATTCAGATCTAAAATACCTAACTCGATCCGCATCAATATAGGCCATCGATTCGGTTAGGATCGGGTCGGATCAGGTCGGATCCACTGGATCGGATCTGTTTTTCCCAACTTTATATATGACCTTACTAACAGGTTGGATGACAAATAAACAGTTATGAAATATTAAGGTGGTCCATGAACACTTTCATGACCAAGATGGACTAGAGAAGACCCGATTAAAGGAGGAAGTCATCGGGACCTTCAGAACCTTAAAATAAGCATATCTTGCAAACCGGAATGAGTTACTTGACGTACGATATATGATTTTAGGGTAGGACAAGCTACTTTAGTTAACCAACCTAGTTATGCCAGGTTACCCATGCCGAATTTGAGAGATTCCATCATATCGATGGTCGAATTGCATGTTTAGTTTCGTTTTTACTATAAACAGTAAGTTTTAATTTGATTATAACTCTTCATCCGTTGGGCTTTAGGAGTTATGTACAACATGAAAAGTGCTCAGAATAATTAGGAGAATAACATGGTTAAGCCACATAGGACACTTACTATAAAAATAAATTTACTATTTATAGTAAGTTACGAATTTTAAGGAGTTTTAGTTATAGTTTGCTTCTTATTTCTCTCTCATTGCTTGGTATCCCTATTTATGAACTCATTTATTTCATTCATTAATCAATTAAATTTCAAATTTATTAGAATTTATTTATATTTTCTTACTTTCTTTCCTCGTGGATTCAAGAAGCCTATATGAGGAATCCAGAGAAGCTCTGTGGATTTAGAGTAGTTATGCTTGAGGAAGACGGTGATTGACCTCATCACGTTTATTCATGTGTTAATTAGTATCAAAGCAAGGATTCCCCTCGTGCCGATGGAAAATAACAAAGGTATGAACCAAAATCCTATGAATGATAATCAAGAGATTTGTTATCTTTCAGAAATAATGGAAGCTTTCCACTGGGAGAATCAGTTGACCATGTAAGGGCTGCAAGCAACCCTTAACCATATTACGGATGTGCTAATTCCATTTCGAGCCCAAGACAATGTTAAACCGCATGTGGTCGCTGTACGAAACAACCCTAATTTCCACAGAGTATCTACCGATAATGGTGAATCGCATGCCACCACCGTGAACATGAGGAAGCCATTGTACATGTCAAAGGTTTAGATAAATTTACAACGACATAACATCTTTCGAATAAGGTGCACCGCATACTAAAAGGTCTGCAATGTGATCATCGATGTTGGGAGCGATGAGAATTTCGTGTCGAAAATAATGGTGAAAAAGCAACAGCTAAAAACAGAAAGACAACCATCTCTATACATGATTGGATGGATCAAGGAGGTCAAAAAAATAGAGATAACCAAACGATGTTGTATATCTTTTTCTATTGGTAAATATTATAATGATGAAGTAATGTGTGATGTGGTTGACATGGAAGCTTGTCACATGTTATTTAGTCAACCCTGGCAAAATAATATTGATGCTACACATAAATATCGGGATAACCTATTTATATTTATTAAAAATTGTAAAAAGATTATCCTCGCTCCTATGAGAAGGGAGAACAAACCCAAGACTTCTAAAGTTGAGGGACAATCTCTCACAACTAAATAAGCTTTTGTTAAACAATCCGAGGAAACAAGAGATATATTTGCATTAGTTGAAAAGAAAGAATATATGGAGCTTGTGAACATTCCAAGGAATTTAAAACTAGTGTAGCAGGAGTTTTAGGCGACTGTGCTTAATGAACTCCCTAATAATCTCATACTAGATATACGAAACCACATTGATCTTGTCCTAGGGGCAAGTTTGCTAATTGCCCACATTATCAGAAAGAATGTAAAATATCGAAGGCAGAAGTGAAAGAACTGATTGATACTGGCCAAGTCAAGGAATGCATCAATACATGTATTATGTCAGCTCAAGAGCATAATGCCAAGTATAAGAAAATGGCTACTAAACATCGGCTTCAGAAGTTATCTCAGAATCATGATCCAAGTCCTTTGAGTAACTTGAGGACGATTTTTTTTTTCCAAGTGGAGGAGTCTGATGTAGAACGAGTCACAGATACATTTCTAGCATGGTTGGACCAAAAGAAGGTGGACCGTAAGTTGATCATAACTTTTGATATGGGTGTCATTATGACACACCAAACCGAATATCAAGAATCGAAGCAACACGAGAACTCGAGGTTCTTTTGAAGTGGAGGGGATTGATGTAGAGTGGGTCACGGACACTTTCATGATCAAGATGGACTAGAGAAGACACAATCAAGGGAAGAAGTCATTAAGACCGTCAGAACCTTAAAATAGACATATCTTGCAAACTAAAATGAGTTACTCGACGTACCATATATGATTTTGGGGTAAGACGAGCTACTTTAGCCGACCAACCCAGATATAGCAGGTTATCCATGCCGAATTTTGAGATTCCATCATATCAGTGGCCGAATTGCATGTTTAGTTCTGTTTTTACTATAAATAGTAAGTTTTAGTTTGATTATAACTCTTCATCCGTTGGGCTTTAGGAGTTGTGTCCAACATGAAAAGTGCTTAGTATAATTATGAGAATAATGTGGTTAAGCCACATAGGACACTTACTATAAAAATAAATTTACTATTTATAGTAAGTTACGAATTTTAGGGAGTTTTAGTTATAGTTTGCTTCTTATTTCTCTTTCATTGCTCGATATCCTTATTTAAAGGGTCATGAACTCGTTTACTCCATTCATTAATCAATTAAAATTTGAATTTATCTCTATTTTCTTGTTTTTTTCTCCTTGTAGATTCGAGGTGTCTATGTGAGAATATCGTGTTGTGCTTGTTGCTCTCGTTCTGGTGCGTGAGAGGTAGTGTGTTGAGAATTTGGTTGTTCCTTTTCTTCTCATTCCAGTGGGGGAGAGATAGGAGCACGAGTACGTGTACATCGTGGTTTCAGATATAGGAAAACGAAATAACACAAATACACAAATATGACTACGTAAATCAGCCGGATAAACCCCCTCCATTTATGTTGAGTATATTCATCGAGAATGGTTAGTAGTGCTGCAGCTAAAGATATGGCAATAAAGCCAACATTCAATAAATCTACAAAAAAATAAAAATAAAAATAAAAATTAGATTATTAAAAAAAATATTATTAAAATTAAATTAATTTCTACTATTCTTACCCAATAACTTAATGTTGGTGACGATCCAGATCTGTGTTGAGGTCAAATATTTCATATCAGACCCCAGTTATTATCTGGATTTATGAGCATGATACTGTTTAATGGCCTGTTTTATCGTGTTTGTGTTGCAAGGTGACTTTATGAGCTTGGACCAGAACAGGGTATTAAAAGCTGAGATTTAACGTGTTGATGATGCCAAGGAAAGGGAATGACAACAGGGGGCCAAGATCGACAGATTTACATAGTCAGAGATCTGAGAAAACTGAGAAATTGAAGCTCAAGTGGCCTGAAACGCATCCAGAATGCAAGATCACAAGGTTTCCACCATCCATTCGGCTCAAAACCTCATGCATGGCCTGAGGACCATAAATTAACCATACATGTCAAATTTTAGCCATTGGATCATTGTGGAAGTGGCCCAACGTACAGATCAACCCATAAAATCGTGATTTGGGGCCCGCCTGATCTCTGGATATGCCTCAATTTTGGACTCAACACCTTAAATGATATGATAGAATGGATGGATGGAGCAGATTTTATAAACATCACGATGGACCCTACATGAAGGGTGTGCGTGTGCATAGCACACATGCACGCGCCGTGCACAAAAAAACCAGAAACGAGTCAGCATACGCTGACCCATCTTCCTCTCTCCGCTGTGCAAGAACAAACAATGTATTTATGCTGTCTGTCCATTTTTTATTAGTGGGCCCCACTCATGGCCTGGATCGATGATCCGGACCGTTCAACATGTCCATAGGGGGGCGTAACCATCGCCTAGCTTTCCATTTGGTCCTATGCACGTGTAAACACATAAATCGCGTTTAAACGCAGGACGGACAGCGGCAAGGAAGATTTTATGGGCCACACCAAAGCCTATCCAAAACAGTCCCTTACTGACTGGTTTTCCGACATGATTTCAATGAATGGACTGGATTTGATCAAAAACATCACTGTGGGGTCCACCAAACAGCACAGTGCAGACGCCGAACCTTTGTTTTCTTAACAGAGGCTGCAGGTGATCGCTGTGGGCCCCACTCATCATCCGTATATTAAATCAAAGCCGTTCATCATGTAGAGAGGCTCAACCTGGTTAAAACCATGCTGGCTGTTGTTAGTCATGCATGTGCATGTGCCGGTCACAACTGTCTTACTTCATTTACAACCTGTAAGACCCGTATCCTAGCCTGTACTATTCCATAGGCTTCTGCGGTCCTCCCGGTCAAATTTCGGCAACTCACGATTTATAATCGACAGTCGCGCGCGACCTTGAGTCATATTCCGTATTCCAGAGTCGGCTCGACCCGAGACTTATACCCTAGCGACCGCACCGTCGCCGCAGTTCTGACGCCGCGTATTACGCATCGAGGCGATACCCAGGCCAGAAGATGTGGGCCCGCGTTCAGTTCGAGAAAACGCTGCGCATTTGTAATCCTAAGAGAATCTCTACAACATGTCAAATCAATCCCATCAATTACCACATCATATCAAGTACAACCACCCCTCCCCTAAAGTCAACTCTCTCTCTTATAAACCCATCCCTTACATGTCAAGTACCCATCACCCATCACTCACACCCATCCCTCTCTCTCTCCCTCTCATTCTCTCTCTTTCATTCTCTCTCTTTCATCCTCCAAGCAAGAAATCATTTATGGCTTCCATGGAGAAGCTAGGTGTGACCCACCTTCCTACCATCAAATCCAACCCTTGGATCATCATCTCAACCATTAAAAATATCCTCCAGAGCTCTAGAGTGCATAGGCAGAAGAAGGAATAGGCGATCAAAGGTGGGTGCTTCCTTCTTTCTTTCTCTCTCTCTTTTTCTTTTGCCTTGTGGGTGATTTTATGATTTTCGCCGTTGTTTTTATTATGATTTGAGGGCCCACTTGGTGGGACCCATTTTGATGTATGCATTGTATAGGGAGGGCCCATAGTGGCAGGGTCCCTCCCCTCTCTCTCTCTCTCTCTCTCTCTCTCTCTCTCTCTCTCTCTCTCTCTCTCTCTCTCTCTCGATGTGTGGCCCACCTTGAGGAAGTGAGTAGATCCACGCCATCCATGTGGAGAGATCATTTTAGGCTTGGTCCCATGGTCTAGAAAGACCTAGTAATGCAGACCGTCCAGCTTGCCAGTATCCCTGTTTGAAGGGAAAACACAAATATCAGCTGACCCAAAACTGTGTAGGCCACCCTCGTGGACCCCACTGTGATGTATGGGCTTTATCTCCACTGAGATGTATTGCCCGCTTTAACGGTTCAGATCAACAGCAGGTTGTGGCCTGCACCGTAACAGCAGCAGCAGGGTCGTCCCCTGCTGACCGCTTGGATGAAGGAAGGGCACAAATATCAGCTTGTTTGGAGCAGGTGGGCCACACGTGTGGACCCAACTGACATTTGCATATCATCCAAGCCATCCACCGTCCCTAGACGGTGGAGCCTGCATTGATGTATATGTTGTATCCACCGTCCAGCTGTTGGACGGTGGTACACACCAAGATGTATTTATCCTGTATCTAGACCGTCTATCTGTTTTGCTAGGTGGGACCCACTGCCGTATGACACCAGCAAGTTCCACGGGTTGCATCCACACCGCCCGTCCGTACGGACCCACCTGATGAATGGTTTGGATGGCATATACATGGTAGGTGGGCCACCCTCTCACGTGGAACCCACCTTCATTATAAAAATAAATAAATAAATAAAATCTGTACCATCCAGGTGGAATCTGGACTGCATATATATATATATATATATATATATATATATATATATATATATATATATATATATATATATTATTTTGTATTTTATTTAGGTGGGATGGCCTACCCACGTGTGTGTGAGACCCACCTGATGAATGGATTGGATGGTTGGGCCTGGTTGTGATCCAGACCGTCCATCCACATTCTATGTGCCATGCGTGTGGACTCCACCATGATGTAAATGTTTTATCCACTCTGTCCGGTCCATGGATGTGGGCCACACCGTGATGTATGGTTTGTGTTCTAGGCTGTCCATGTCTGGACAGTTCTGTGGGACCCCACCTTGATGTATGTGTTCTATATCCTAGCCGTCCATCTGCATCAGTGCAGGTCCAATGATTTGTGGACTGGACTAGCATCAGCAGCACCATCCAGACTGCTAACCGTCTGAATGGCAGGAAAACACAGATATTAGCTTTGTTCCAAAACAGATGGCCCACCTGATGTGGACTCCACCTTGCTGCACGTGTGCACCACCTACACCATCCAGTTTTCCAGACCATTATACGGTCTAACCTGATGGGCCAGGGCCACTAGGCCGGCTCCTGTCCAGCAGGCTCGGATGCTCCGACAACATAAATACCAGCTTGATTTTAAACGCTGGTGGGCCACACTGGCATGGACCCCACTTCAGTACACGTGTGTTGTGTACACACCATCCATCCAATTCTGTATTTGGCCGCAAGTGGAAATGAGACAGATTCAAATCTCACATGCTGTACACTGTTGGACAGCATGCTGACCAGCGTGTTCTCTAACGTTGGGCCCACTACAGGGCCCCCTCGTGATGTGCAGTGCATCCAGGCCATCCACCCAACCTTCAGATTTATCAGGTCGTGGGCCTAGATAGGAGCCAGATCCAAATCTCTAGTGGGCCGTACCACAGTTGCTGCAGGGCTTGCCTGTCTACCCAGCAACAACAGGCCCACTTGGGCTGACTACTTGTGCCAATGGCCCACTCCCTGGTTGTCCACATCCAGAAGGGTCCACCATGATATATGTGATTCAATCCAGACCGTCCATCCACCAGCCTCATAGCTCCTAGCTTGACGTCGGTAAGTGTTGTGGACCCCCACCATGAGGTATGGGTTTTATCCAAGCCGTCCCACCGTGGGACTCCTCCATGATGTATGCTTTAATCCACACCATCCACTGTGTGGGATGGTGTGACCCACTGAGATATATATGTTTGATCCACACCGTTCAGACGGTGCTAGACTTATTTGGATGGTGCCACGTGGGGCCCTGATATGATGTATGTGTTGTGCCCACGCGTCTAGCATCTGGACGGTGGACCAGCTTGATGTTTGTGCTTTATCCAGGTCGCCCGTCCAGGGCCTGGATTGTATTAGATAGTATATATATGTGGGACCGGCCATGATGTAAATGTTTCACCCATGTCGTCCCGTCCATGTGTTGGACGTGGACCCTATACACGTGGACCACCTTGATGTATGATTTAATCCACACCGTCCATCAGGTTGGGACGGTGGGGACTCCACCATAATACGTGTTATGTCCTAGCCGTCTAGATCATATTACGCACGCCTCGATGTATGCTTTATCCACACTGTTCGTGGAACGTGTGACCCGCTTGATGTATACATTCTGTATCCACACTGACCATCTGGTGGGGCCCATTTGCTGCATGTGCGGACCCACCTATAGTGCATTGGTACGACCCATTAGTACGACCCATTGATGTAGCCCACTTGATGTGTATGAAGCCCATGTGTAGGGCCCACCCGTTATGTATTAAGGCCCATGGGTTGTGGCCCACTGTGATGTATTCGAGGCACGATGTGATGTATTCGAGGCCCATTGTGATGTATTCGAGGCCTATGCGATGCGGCCCACTTGATGTGTATATTAGGTCCTTATGTGAGGCCACGAGCTCATCATATGTTTTGGCTCTATATGTAGGCCACTCCTTGGGAGCAATGTTGGTTAGATGTCCACATTGATAGGCAATGATGGTTAGATGTCTACATTGTGACCTTCCCTTAGGCCTTGTTAGGCCATTCTCATCATTCCCTTAGTGGGTTAACCCAAATAAGTAAGTCCCATTCGCCGTAGACGGATGACTCCGTGTTATCAGAATTGATATAACCACGGGCGAGTGCTGATCTTTATACTATAGTTGAACGGTTGATCATTTATGGACCCTGTTTTGTTTATATACTGATTACTGTTTCGATTGACGTGACCGGTTTGCCGATTCTGATTATCATGGCCGATTGAACGAATAGCGATCGAGGCCGACTATAGTGACCGACTGCCGATTCCGAGTATTGAGGCCGACTATCGATCAATTTCGATTGTCGTGACCGACTGACGGTTCTGATTGTCGTGATCGATTCCGATTACTGAGGCCTACTCCGATTCTGATTTCGATTGCCAAGGCCGATTGTTAAGACCTATACGATGTATATGCGACACATATTTGAGGCCCACTGTGATGTGCATTCGGCCCGTGTCTGAGGCCCGATGTGATGTATATGCGACCGATGTGATGAGGCCCATTATGATGCATTTGAGGGCCAGGCGATGGAGCTCATTGTGATGTATGTTATGCCCATGTGAAAGGCCCATCGTGATGTATATTAAACTCTTGAGTGAGGCCCATGGTGTTGTATATTTGGCCCTTATGTGCGGCTATGAGTCCACTATATGTTAGGCTTTATGTGGGCCGTTCTTTGGGGGACAATATTAGTTAAATGTCCACGTTGTCGATGTCGATTGTCAATGCTTATTATTGATACCGATTTGAGTATGTGAGTGCATAGCATCATGATACATGCCCATACGCATCATCTGCATGTACATGATGAGATATGATTGACCATTGCATATGTCATAGTGCTGTTATGAGACTCCCTGATAGGTGGAGATTGTCTCACATGAGCGCACGATATGCGCAGGATTGATGCATGATTGGATTGTATGACTCATGCATCTTGTATTGTGTGTTGTGATTACTATATGCCCTAGCGACATCAGGGTCGTAGCCTCCACAGACATATCGTGGATGGCCAGATGGGATACCGAAAATCTGTTCTACATGGAGTGTCATAGATATCCTTAGGTGAAAGTCCCAGAACCCTCTTAGTTCCAGAGGTTGCTCCAACATTTAAACTGAGTGGGTAGATGAGCGTCGAGTGCCGATTACCAGATGGTTGCACTCTCCACTGTGTCGTGGTCGGTTGGAAGGGGGTGCAGCCTTACCTGCCCGAGAGGAGGGGACAATGCTAGGCTGAGTCTGACCAGCTCGAGGAATGGGTCCGCCATTGACGAGCTGGGCCCGATATTGGCGGGCGGATAGTAAGGTCTCTTCCACTCACCTTGTTGTGCGCGATGGGGCGGCAATCTGATTTGGAGTGTAATAAACTCCAGTGATTTTTCAGAGAGAAACCGTACTGATATGTAGACTTATTGAGTAGGAGTTGCATGCTCATTCATTCATTCACTATTCACTCAGGCTGGTGGTGCGCAACTAATCGTTGTGTACCTTCGTTATGGTAAGGATTTCGGTTAGGCGCTCGACTAACCTGAGATCAGGAGTTTACTACGTTGAGTCTGAATATCCAAATTTAAGTATGAGACTGGTTTGGATAGAAGTCCTTTGTGGTAGACCCCGTAGCCTGCGATACTACGTACTATCATCCCGACTTCACACTCCAGCATGGTCATTTCATTCGCATTGCATTTTGCATTGCATCCTCGGCATCTAATATTTGGTTCTTCATGACTCCTTGTTGCATAGTTGTTCTATATTGCGTATTCTTCTATTGATTTACTTATGGACTTGTCCGTACTTCTACTTACTCTGTTATTGTATGATTTATGGATGACCAGTAATTTCGGTATTATATGATGATGGCATTGTATTGAACATTTGATACTTACCTTGTGCACACACTTACACCACCCTCTAAGCTTTCTATAAGCTTATGCATGATAGATGCGTGCAGGTGATGTTAGGTTGCTGCAGTGTTGAGCCTGGAGCGTGTAGTGGTCTTCTGGAGCTTGATTTTTATTTATATATTTTCCTTTTAGTATTGTACTCAAACGATTATATTAGTGGATATGTGATGATGATGTTGTCTTTGTGAATTGGGTAATCTTGTGGTTATGCTTATTACTAGTTAAATGTACAAAAAAAATCCTCCTTGTAGGATCCCAGGATCGGAATTTGGCATATGAATGCTAGGAGTCGAGAATGGGGTACTACGGAGGCTGTCGTCACCAGATTCGGTAATCGGGATTCCTATGAATCCAATTTTCGGGTTTGGGGCATGACACAACCGTTGGAGTGAGATTTCTTTAAAGGGCCACATCAACGGACATTCAAAACCAACTCTCTCCAGCTGAAAATTCGACGTGAACCCACTGGACGGAGTGGACTTCTCGTCTGACAGCAATCCTAGGTCCACCAATCATCGCAGATGCATAAGGCCCTTGCTTTTGTTTCTGCTACATAAACAGGGGATCTCCGACTCTGTTACAGCTACTACTTCAACTGACCTCCTGAGTGCTATAAAAGAGAGAGAGAATCAGACATGGGAGAGGGATTCATTGATGGTTGGGGCTTGAACGTGAAGAGAGAGATAAGGAAAGTTTTTCTTTTTATGTGCTGTTTTTTTTTTTCTTTTTTTATTAATTACTGAGATTATCCTAATCATGCCAAGGTCAGGCTAAACCTCTTAGCTAGGGCTAAGAGGTGAAGCTTGTAGCATGATGAGAGACCTTCCTTTGTGTCGTTGAATTAATTTTAATTTATGGACGACCTTGATTATAGTTTGATTAATGAAAATATTTTTAGTTTTTAATGGTCTGTTGTAACTGAAATTACAATGGATCTGTGATGGCTTTGAGCATGTTCTTTTTCTTTCTATGTTTATGACGTCAGGAAGGCCTGTTGTTCACCATAGTCTCCTGGGCATGGTTGGATGTCGGTACCCTTCCTAACCTTCATAGCATTGTGATTGGTTGGAAATTAGTTTCGTTCTGTTATTTACTTTGTCTCTTGGGCATAGTTTGATGATGGAATCCATTCTAATTCATATACCTTTCATCTCTTGAAAACTATATCAACGACACTTCAGTTAATTTTCATGATTCTTGAAGCAGACGTAAGATTTCCCTGATCTCTACAAGTGGATCCTCTGAATCCCTAGTTTCCTACCTCTAAATTTCTCTACGTTTTAGATAATTATTCACCATTATTCTCTAAATTTCATTCAGTTTAGATTTCATCTTAGTCTAGTTCTAGTTCTACTTAGTTTCAGATAACATACAGGTATCAGTCCCTTGGGATTCGACCTCGGTCTTACTGAGTTTATTACTACATCACAACCCTACACTTAGGGTGTGAACAATATCAACGTCGGCTTTCGGCATTACTGATATATAAGTGCAACTTTGTAAGAGTCGGTGGGAGTTTCAGACCTTTCTAGGGTTGTAGAGAGAGGGATATGATATTTATAGTACGGTGAAAGGATTAAAAAAATAAAGTACATAGTTAATTAATCATTCAAAGCTTCGGTTGTTGTTTAATGACGGTTATGGTAGGTCGTGCGAGCAGGGAAGCAAATTGCGTACCGAGTAACTCCGTACGCTAAGCATACCGAGTCAGTGGGGTCCATTGTGAATTATGTATTTTATCCACTTTTTCCATCCATTTTACCAGATAAATTTAGGGATTAAGCCTAAAAATGAAATATATACAAACCTCAAGTGGACCACACCACAAGAAAAAGTGTGAATTGAACATCTACCATTGAAAATTTCTCGAGGGCTACAGGAGTTTTGGATCAAGCTTGTATTTGTTTTTTTCCCTTCATCTATGTTTTTTGATCTTTTATTATTTTTATTTATTTTTTTATGTTTTTTTGATCTTATGAACAAGTTGATGAGAAATAAATATCACTGTAAGCCCTATAAAGATTTCTTTCTTTCATCTATGATTTTTCAGCCTTCACATCGGCTTGTAAGTTTTCACGAAGTCTACTAATGAAGCAACTAACCTGTTGTATTGGGGTGACTTGACCCGCCTGTGAGAAGTGGCATTCAAACTGTGTCTGGTACTCTTTGATACTTCCAAACTACTTCAATTTAATTAAGTCAGTAAATAAATCTTAAAATTTTATAGGACCGTACCTTACATGTAATCTTTGTTTGAATTTCTCCCAATTCATGACCCCATGAGTTTGCTATTGATTTTTGTGTGAATTTGCCGTGATTGTAATTGCAGAGTGGATGGACAGTGTGGGTTTCTAACAAACTTTGATGTGTGAATACCAAGACAGACCCCCTACTTTTTAATTGCATGAACCAATCGGCAGGCAATCCATGTGGTGTAAGATTCCGTTCAACTTTGATGTGTAAGTTACAAGGCACTCTTTTTCTTTTTCTTTTTTAGACATTCGCTGACGTTTCTATCACTTGCTATTGATTGATGGGATAAGGTGAAAAATGTTTCTTGGAATCTTAACCATCTGGAGCTTTTAACCGTATCACTTTTTGTTAGAGAGATGGACACCATAAGCCATTTAAGCCTGGTTAGGACCAGACGAAGGCTTGGGCCAGGGCTTACAGGACCAAGGCTGGGAAGTTGACCATTGCCATTCCTAGACCCAAACAGTGTAGCTTGTAGGCTGTAGCTTACGCGAAGGAAATCTCAGACCTTACACATGAGTCCCACTGTCACACATGCATGACCCACGTGGAACCAGCAAACATCCTTTTGATTTACACGGTTTTGGATAGTGACCACGACACCAGCCAGCTAGCTAGTGTCAAAGCTCTGTGGACCCACCATGATTTACGTGTTTTATTCAAGCCGTCTATCCATTTTTCCAGCTCATATTATTGGATGCGTCTAAAAGTGAGGTACATCCAAATATCAGGTAAACCACACCACAGAAAACAGGATTGAACACCTACCGTTGAAAACTTTTTGGGGCCATAGAAGCTTTGGATGAAGCTGATATGTCTGTGTGACCTTATCAACAGTTTGGATGGAAATTAAACATTACAGTGGGCCCCGAGGAAGCTTTTAAGGTTGGATGTTCAATCAACACTGTTTTCTTGTGGTGTGGTCCACCTGAGATTTATATGTGCCTCATTTTTAGAATCAGTCCCTCTAAAATGATATGTATAAATTTATGTGAATTTGCCCTGATTGTAACCGCAGAATGGATGGACGGTGTGGATTTCTAACAAACATCATGTGGACCCCACTTAGCCGACTGTCCCGACAGTGCTTTTTACAGCACGCATCTTGTCTTATCTGGTTTTTGGTTTTTAAGAAAACGTTCTTTTCTTATATAGTTTTTGATTTTTTTTTTGTGTTTTTCTTTAAAAAAAATTTATAACATCTTCTCGAAGCTTCGGACATAGGAGATTTCTACGAGAGACAAAAGAAAATACTAAAAAAAAAAAAAAAAAAAAAAAAAGGTCAACAATTTCTAAGGATTTTTGAAAGAGCACAGGAGCTCAGAACGCTGCGGACTGGCATATCAGAGACGGTAAAATACGAGAAAGTAAAGAGAAGCAAAATTTTCCTTTCTCCCGCTTGAAATTCGATTTCATATATCTGTACGTTGATTTGACCATATAAACAAGGGAGCCGGTGGGATATGATGGGGTTTTCTGCCCCGTGGTCGACCGGTCGTGAGCCCTGCTCGACTGGTCGAGGGCTGGTCACGACCAGTCGTGGAGTCGAGTCATAGCTCGACTCAAAGTCCAGCGACTATGGACTATTTTTTCAGAGGGTGCTCAACCGGTTGTAGGTGGTTCACGACCGGTAGTACGTGGCGCTCGACCGGTCGTGGGCTCGGTACGACCAGTCGAAGCTACGCAGATTCGTTCCGCGATTTTGCGTGGATTTCGTGTCGCAAGTCGCGCAAGTCCTTTCACAATTGGGATGCGCAAGTCCTTTCGCAACTAGGATGCGAAAAGGAGTTTCCTAAAACTATAAAAAAGCGTCCCTAGAATTTTTCTAGGGTATGTTGTGTGAAAAAAAAACACAAGAGGGTTTCCTAAAGGGTTTAGGGATATCAAAGGTGAGAGAGTGAGAGAAAAGAGAGAGAGGAAACTTGTGGAAGGGAGCCGTTGTCTCAGCGCTTCTACGTCCTCGTGATCGGTGAGATCTCTGTTTTCCCTTTATTCTCTTATTGCTTATCTACTCCTGCGTGAGTGAAGAAGGTTGTATCTTTCTACTTCATAGTGGATTGTTGATCTGGACGAGGTCCCATGGTTTTTATCTCTTTGAGGATTTTCCACATAAAAATCTCTTGTGTGGTGTGTGATTGTGCGTTGATTGATTTTCATTGCATTGTTATTCCATATTTCTGATTTGTTCTAAAGGGCTAGATCCTAAGGTTTTGTGCAAAGCCCCCAACAAAGTGGTATCAGAGCGCTAAGTTCATTGAACAGGTAGAATCGGTTTGGAATTATGGAAGGTGGCTCAAGGATGATCAACCTCAATGGTTCTAACTGGACCATATGGAAGGCTAAGATGGAGGACTTGCTTTATTACAAGGACCTATATTCTTCAATTTTAAGCATATTAGAAAAATTCAAGGATATGTCTGATGAAGATTGGAAGAAGTTGGACCGAAAGGCGGTGAGGTTTATTAGACAATGGCTGAATGATTCTGTGTTTCACCATGTGTCTACAGAAACCTTAGCCGCTAGCTTATGGCTGAAATTACAAGGGCTGTATGAGAGGAAGACAGCTAGTAATAAAATTTTTCTGATAAGGCGGCTTGTGAATCTCAAGTTCAAAGATGGTGGTTCTGTGGCTGAGAAAATGAATGAGGTCAGCAATATAGTAAACCAACTCTCCTCTATGAAGATGGTCCTGGATGATGAATTGCAAGCATTACTATTGCTTAGTTCGTTGCCTGATAGTTGGGAGACATTGGCGGTGTCTCTAAGTAACTCCACGCCATACGAAAAGATATCCATGGAACAGGTTACTAGCAGTCTCTTCAATGAGGAGACAAGGAGGAAGTCTTAGGGGTCTACTCAGTAAGACGCCCTTGTGACACAGGAACGGGGGAGATGAAAGAACAGAAAGGGCATAAAGGCCCGAGATAAATCAAGAGGCAAGTCGAGTAACAGAAAAGATGTTGAATACTGGAATTATGGCAAGAAGGGCTACTATAAGCATGAATGTCGTAAGACTAAGAACGACAAGAAAGGAAAAGGAAATGAGAAGGAAGATGAATCAGATTCTACTGCGGTCGCTTCAGATGGTGATGTTGTTATTATTCTTTTCATAGATCATGATGTATGTCTCACGCTACGAGTCAGGACACCGACTGAGTGATTGACTCAGGAGCTTCTTTTCACGAGACTCCACGCAGGGATTTCTTCACAAGCTACAAGTCAGGTGACTATGGGACCGTGAAGATGGGAAATTCTAGCTTATCAAAGATCGTGGGAGTTGGTGATATTTGTGTGAAGACCGATGTGGGTTGCACGTTGATTTTCAGGGATATGAGGCATATCTCAGACCTTCGCCTCAACTTGATGTCGACGGGAAGGTTGGATGATGATGGCTATGAAAGTCGATTTGCTGGTGGGCGTTGAAAGCTCATCAAGGATTCGTTGATTGCAACCAAAGGAAAGAAGTGTTGCACCCTGTACAAGACAAGTGTCAGTGTATGTAAGGGTGGGTTGAATGCAGCAGAAGATTTAACTATAGACATGTGGCACAGGCGTCTAGGCCACATGAGTGAAAAAGGGCTTCAGCTACTAATGAGGAAGCAGCTCCTTCTAGACGTGACAAGTATACCTCTCAAAACCTGTCTTGATTGTTTATTAGGGAAACATCATAAAGTTTCATTCGTTAAAACTGTTTTTCATGTAAATAAAGTACATGCATTAGATTTGGTTTATTCTGATGTCTGTGGTCCTATGAGGACAAAAACCTTGGGTTGGGCATTGTATTTTGTTACTTTTATAGATGATGCATCTAGGAGGGTTTAAGCTTATGCTTTGAAATTCAAGGACGAGGTCTTTGATGTGTTTAAGTTGTTTCATGCTATGGTCGAGAGAGAGACAGGTAGATCATTGAAGTGCATCCGCACTGATAATGGTGGTGAATACATCGGTGACTTTCATGAATACTGCAAGTCCTTGGGTATACGACATGAATAGACGGTTCTCAAGACCTCCCAGCATAATGGTGTAGCTGAGCGAATGAATCGTACCATTGTTGAGAGAATCAGATGCATGTTATCCCATGCGAAGTTGCCCAAGACGTTCTGGGGAGAAGCAATGCACACGGCAGTGTATCTGATAAACAGGTCTCCATCAGCCCCGTTGAATGGAGAAGTGCCTGAGAAGGTGTGTACTGGACAGAATCTATCGTATAGTCATCTTAGGGTGTTTGGATGCAGGGCATCCGTTCACGTACTAAGGGACGAGAGGTCCAAGCTCGATATGAAGATCAGACAATATGTATTCTTAGGGTACGGTGATGAAAAGTTCGGTTACAGATTGTGGGATCCGACTGAGAGGAAGCTCGTCTGGAGCAAAGATGTGGTTTTTTTTTAAGATCAGTGCATAGAAGACATTGGTAAGCCAGAGAAGAACCAACCTAGTTCAGGTGAGCTAGAGGACATGGATCCAGTTATTCCTCCCGTGGTGCCTAATGACAGGAGAGTACAACAAGGTGCAGAAGACGAGGGAGTTCCTACAGAAGATGGACAGGGGGAGAAGCCCCCACTTGATTCACCTGTTGAGCCACAGGTGAAGAGGTCATCTAGGGACAGACAGTCGTCCAAGAGGTACTCACTGCATGAGTACATTATGCTAACCGATGGGGGAGAGGCAGAAGAATATTCTAAGGCCCTAGCCGACGAGCATAAGGGGGAGTGGTTGAAAGTTATGCAAGAGGAGATGGAATCCTTACATAAGAACCACACCTATGACATGGTGAAACTGTCTAAGGGTAAGAAAGCTCTAAGCAACAAGTGGGTGTTCAGAAAGAAAATTGAGCAGAAGAATTCACAGACGAGGTTCAAGGCCAGACTTGTGGTGAAAGGGTTTGGTCAGAGGAAAGGCATAAACTTCGAGGAGATATTCTCACCGGTGGTGAAGATGACATCCATAAGGGTGTTGCTTAGGTTGGCGGCTAGCATGGATCTGGAGATAGAGCAGTTAGATGTTAAAACTGCCTTCCTCAATGGTGACCTGGAAGAAGAGATCTACATGCACCAACCAGAGGGGTTCGAAGTCAAGGACAATGAACATATGGTGTGTAGGCTGATGAAGAGCTTGTATGGGCTGAAACAAGCTCCAAGGCAATGGTACAAGAAGTTCGATTCGTTCATGTTACAGCATGGGTATGACAGAACGAAGTTGGACCACTGTGTGTTCACGCATAAGTTCTCAGATGGTGATTTCTTAGTTCTGCTCTTATACATTGATGACATGTTCATCATGGGAAAAGACGTCAAGAAGATCGACAGGCTGAAATAGGAGTTGGTCAAGTCGTTTGCGATGAAAGACTTGAGCCCGGCTAAACAGATCCTAAGAATGGAGATAACCCGTGACAGAAGCAGCAGGAAGCTTTGGCTGTCACAAGAACGGTATATTAAGAAAGTCCTAGAGTGGTTTAATATGAATGCAGCAAAGCCGGTTAGTACTCCACTGGATGGTCACTTCAGATTGAGAGACAGACAGTGTCCCAAGACGAAGGTAGAGGTGGAAGAGATGTAGAAGATACCCTACGCGTCAGCTGTAGGAAGTTTGATGTATGTTATGGTGTGTACATGCCCAGACATAGCATATGCGGTTGGTGTTGTGTCACGCCCCAAACTCGGAAATCGGGCTCACAAAATTTTCAATCGCCGAATCCGGCGCCGACAGCCTCCGTAGAACCCCATTCTCGGCTCTAGCTCCCATTCGCCAGGTTCCAATCCTGGGATGCTACGAAGAGGATTTTCAATGTCAGTTTGATTCGTAATAAGCGTAACCAAAGGCATAACCCACAAACAACAACCAAGAACTCCATTACATTTTCAATATGATCAAAAACTTTACAAGTACAATGAACATAAAGGGAAATACAATGGTAAAGAACAAAAAATCCAAAACAATCTGCAACGTGCTCCTGCCTCAGCGCTGCTGCGAACCAACGTCACCTGCACGCAACGGTCGTGCATAAGCTTATAGAAAGCTTAGAGGGTGGTGAAAGTGTGTGCGCAAGGTAGTAATATGAACATGCAATGTCAGAGTAACGCGGAATATGTAGATGGAACCATAATATCATTAGCCGTACCAAGGCTTATGCGATGCAAGACATGAATGGTATCGGCCATCCCAAGGCCATGCGATGTGAAATGCAACTCAAGCATACAGATCCTCATCTATGTCCATACATTAATACAGCTCAAATATGGGATATCACAGTGGTCTAGTACACTCTAAACCAGATTGCCGCCACATCGCGCGCAATAAGGTAAGTGGAAGAGACCACACTATCCGTCTACCAATATCGGGCGCGACTCGTCGATAGCGGACCCATTCCTCGAGCTGGTCAAACTCAGCCTAGCATTGCCCCCTACTCTCGGGCGGTTAAGGTGGCACTCCCTTCCAACCGACCACGACACAGTGGAGAGCGTAACCGTCTGGTAATCGGTACTCAACGCTCATCTACCCTCGGTCTAAACGTTGGAGCAACCTCTTGGTACCATAAGGGTTTAGGGACTTTCACCCAGGGATATCTATATTATCCCATGTAGAACAAGATTTTCGATATCCAATCCTACCAACCACGATGCGTCTGTGGAGGCTACGGCCCTGATGTTGATAGGGCGTACAATAACCATGTCACACAAATGCGAAATGCATGATTCACGCTATCCAGTCATGCAACAATTCATACGCATATCGTGCGCTTATGTAGGGCAATACTACCTAACTAGGAACCCATAAACAACCTGCCTGAAGGCATATGCTATGATCAGTCAATCCTCATATCAAGCATACATATGATGCGTATGATCATGAGTCATGAAACTATACTAAACATGTTATAATGAAATGAACTATTTTACAATGCAGATGGACGTGGACGGCCTATACATAATAAGTACGGGCCTAACAATGGGCCCTAAGGAGAGTCGTAATGTGGACATCCAACCAGCATTACACTCGTAATGTGGACGTCAAACCAACATTGCTTCCCAGGTACGATTTTCTTAAACATCGCTACATAATCGGTATTGGAATTACACATTGCAATGGACCTTAGGTTCATCCCATTGGGCTTTTCATATATATATATCAAATGGGCCATATCCTATGGGCCTTTTATTCATCAAATGGGCCACATAAATGGGCCACACCAATGGGTCTTATGTGCATTGCAATGGGTCAAAACCCGTGGGCCTTGGATTGCATCAAATGAGCTTAGTCTCATGAGTCTAATATGTGACCAATGGGCCACACTAATTGGGTCCCACATGTAGATCAAGTGGGTCAACCCATAGACCTAACATGAGTCAAATGGGCCTAAACCCCTAGGCCTTAATCAAATAAAATGGGCCTAACTCATGGGTCTCAAATAAATCCAATGGGCCTAATTCCATGGACCCTTTTTATAATCAAATGGGTTTAGTCCCATAGGCCTTACAATATATCAAATGGCCTAGTCTCATAGCCTTAGAACATATCAATTGGGCCTAAACCCATAGGCCTTAAATATCAAGTGAGCCTAAGCCCATAGGCTTTACATATCAAGTGGGCCCAAGTTCTTAGGCCTTAAATGAATCAAATGAGCCTAGCCCATAAGCATTTCATAAATCAAATGGGCCTAGCCCATAGGCCTGTTACAAATCAAATGGGCCTAACCCATATGTGAGTGGCCCACCCAACCAATAGCTTATGCTATAAAATGATCTCACCAAGTGGATGGACGGTCTGGATGCATCACGTGCATCATGGTGGGTCTCACTGTCCAGTGGACAGTGCGGATAGAGCACATACATCACACAGGGCCCCACTGTCCGCTGGACGGTGGAGGCAGCACATACATGAGGTGGGCGCCACCGTGGTGGGTGCCACCGTCCGCCTGGACGGTGGTCTTGAAACACATACAACATTGTGGGTCCCATGTGAGCCCCACAGTAATGCTTAGATGCCATCCAATCCGTTCATAAGGTCACTCGGACCTGGATGAAGGGAAAACATAAATTTCAGCTTGATCCAGCGCTTCTGTGGGCCCCAAACAAGATTTCAATGGTAGACTTTTAATTCCACTGTTTAAAGTGGTGTGGGCCACCTGAGTTTTGGATCGGTCTCATTTTTGGAGGGGGGCCCACCACTGGGGTAGCCCACCTCATGAGCAGGTTGGACGACAAATAAACATCATGGTGGGGCCCACACAGGGCCGTGGGCCCCTGCGTCCGTCCGCCCGCTCAACGACGCAAGACGCGCCAGCGTCTGCTCTGACAGCTGCAGTCTTGCTGCTGTTGAAAAAAATAAATTTTTTGAAATATTATTTTTCTGTGGTTTTTCACAGGTGGGACCCAAGTTTGGAAGATCCATCCCGACCACGGGACTCTACAACTCGAGACGAACAAAATGAGTCCAAAGTTCGAAAATTTTGGACGCATAGGATCATCAGGAAGTATCTTTAAGGGTAACCACCCAAGTTTCTGATATTACGGCCCACTGGATGATCACGTCAGCCTCATTCTTTGGCTCAACGGTTAAAGTGTTGTGGGTAAGGGGATGGACGGCTTGGATCGAATATATACATCAAGGTGGGGCCTACACAAGGGGACCACCCCACAAGCTTCTCTTTTTCCTCTTTTTTTTTTTTTTTTTTTTTTTTGTCCAGGGACGTCCAGCGTCCCAGACGCTGGACGGTGTGGCTATCTTAAAAATGTGTTGTGGTGGGCCCTGATGAAGTGGGCCACCACAGATGTTTGACGAGGGTACTACATATAAGGTGGGCCCCACTTGAATAAAAACTTGGACAAAATAAATCTCAAGGTGGGGTCCATTCAAGTGGGCCATACAACCTTATCACATAAAATAAAATAACACAAAATAAAAAGAAATAAAAGAGAGAGAAAGACATGGAGAGTGGGACACGCTTATGATGGAGGGACCCTGACATTATGGGCCCTCCCTTGTAAGAAACTATACAATAAACAGATCCCTTTGTACATGGGACCATCGAAAATGAAAATCAACGGTGGAGATCTATTCCCCACCGATATGGACGGTCTAGATGACCTTTCTTAAAGAAATAAACATCATGATGGGGTCCATGGAGAATGGCCCTATCATGGAATGATCATGATGATCCAAGTGGTCCATCGGCCACAACTTAGGGTCCCAAGTGAGATCTAAACCATTGATCGGTTGGCCTCACTTGGCCCATCATAAAAATATGAAAAACTACCATAATCTAGCACCTACCGTCCGATCTTCTTGCTCCTAGGAGTTCCTTGGCACCTAAGCTTGGATTTCAATGGTTAAGATGAGGAATGGAGGGTTGAGATGGGAGATGATGGGGTAGGAAAGTGGACCACACTTGGAGCTTGGAAGTTTTTGGGTAATCCTCCTACGTATGGAGCTTGCTTGGGGTTTGAAATGAGAAAGAGAGAAAGAGAGAGTTGTAAAGGGAGAGAGAGAGAGTGATAGATGGATGTGGTGAGTGATGGTTGTGTAAGAAAAGCTTGACTTTTGAGACTTTTGTGTAAGAGAGGTATGAGAGGTGTAAGAAAAGCTTGACTTTTGTGGCTTTTTGTGTAAGAGAGGTATGAGTTTGGGAGACTTTTGTGGTTTCTTGGAAAAAGGGATGAAAGTGATGTGTACTTGACATGTGATGGCTTGATGGATTGATTGATTGATGGGATTGATGTGATTGATGTGACACATCGTAGAGATTCCCTTGGATTTCGCAACATGCGACGTTTTCTCACACCGAACGTCGGCCTACAACTCTCGACCAGGGTATCGCCTTGGCACGCGAGTCGCAGCATCAGAACCGCAACGACGGCGCGGTCGCTATGGTATTGGTCTCGGGCTGAGTCGACTCGGGTTGTCGACATATGAATCAGGGTCGCGTGTCGATATTGGTTAAGGGTCGAAGGTTGCCGGAATTCGACCGGTAAGACCGCGGAAGTCTACGGAAAGGTACGGACTAAGATACGGGTCTTACATGTTGTTAGCCGGTATCTTACCAATCCTGGTAAAGAGCATTGGGCAGCAGTAAAATGGATACTGCGGTATCTAAGAGGCTCATACAGGTTGAGCTTATACTATGGTGATGGAAAACCTGTGTTAGAGGGCTACATAGATGCAGATATGGCAGGCGACATAGACTCTAGGAAGTCTACATCGGAGTTCATGTTCACGTTTGCAGGGGGAGCGGTTTCTTGGCAGAGCAAGCCACAGAAGGTCGTAGCATTGTCTACTACAGAGGCCGAGTACATTGCAGTCACAGAGGCATGTAAAGAGATGCTTGGGATGAAGAAGTTCCTATAGGAACTTAGACTGAAGCAGGAGGAGCACGTGGTCTATTGCGATAGTCAGAGTGCTATACACTTGAACAAGAATCTAAGTCAGCATTCCAAGTCAAAACACATAAAGATTCAGTATCACTGGATCAGGGATACTTTAGAACAGAAGGTATTACAGCTTGAGAAGGTCCACACAGACGATAATGTGTCAGACATGATGACCAAGGATTTGCTCAAGGGCAAGTTTGAGGTTTGTAAAAACTAAGTTGGCTTGAAGAAGGTGGATCTCTCCCCGGTCAAAAAGGGAGAGATTTAATGAAATTTTTTGTCCCGTGGTCGACCGGTCGTGAGCCCTGCTCGACCGGTCGAGGGCTGGTCACGACAAGTCGTGGAGTCGAGTCATAGCTCGACTCAAAGTCCAGTGACTACGGACTATTTTTTCAGAAGGTGCTCGACAGGTCGTAGGTGGTCCACGACCGGTCGTAGGCCTACAACCGGTCGTGGGCTCGGTATGACCAGTCGAACCTACGCAGATTCGTTCCGCGATTTTTCACGGATTTCTTGTCGCAAGTCGCGCAAGTCCTTTCACAATTGGGATCGCAAGTCCTTTCGCAACTAGGGATTTGGAAAGGAGTTTTTTAAAACTATAAAAAAGGGTCCCTAGGATTTTTATAGGGTATGTTGTGTGAAGAAAAAATACAAGAGGGTTTCCTAAAGGATTTAGGGATATCAAAGGTGAGAGAGTGAGAGAAAAGAGAGAAAAAACTTGTGGAATGGAGCCGTCGTCTCAGCGCTTCTACGTCCTCGTGATCGGTGAGATATCTGTTTTTCCTTTATTCTCTTATTGCTTATCCACTCTTGCGTGAGTGAAGAAGGTTGTATCTTTCTACTTCATAGTGGATTGTTGATCTGGACGAGGTCCTGTGGTTTTTATTTCTTTGAGGATTTTCCACGTAAAAATCTCTTGTGTGGTGTGTGATTGTGCTTTGATTGATTTTCATTGCATTGTTATTCCATAATTTTTATTTGTTCTGGAGAGCTAGATCCTAAGGTTTTGTGCAAGACCCCCAATAGGATATGCATGGCCGAGATCATAATATGATTCAGGATGAAAAGTCAAAAATGCCCCCAACCATAAATCTCTGTACACGTAGCACGGTGACTTGTGTGGGGTACGTCCGTCTCTCTTTTAATGCACTCTTAGATGGCCCAACTGCACAGGACATGTAGTGTGGCCCACATCCCATGAATATTTTCTTACTCCTAGCCATGTCCTGTATTTGGAGCGGTTGGTCGTGTTCCCGAAGTGGCGGTTTATGAAATTGACTTTGTTGATGGAGATAGGTTGTTACTACCATGTGCCAAACGCCCCCTAACGTATCATGGTGGAGCCCAGAGAGGTGGTAATATTTTCGCTACAATGAGTTTTGGGGGAAGGTAGTGTGAAGGAAAATGCACAAAGTGGGCCATCCATGATGTCTTCCAGAGATCCACTCCGTCCATTGAGCAGAGCAAAAAAATCAGGTGGGCCCATCAGTTGAAAAGTAGGAAACAATGTAAGGGCCAGTTTGAGCGGTGGAATTAGAAGGGATTAGCTGGGATGGGATTCATCTGATCCTGTGCCAATTCCATTCCATGTTTGGAACGAATGGAAAAGCTTTGAATTACATTAAATGGAATTGCATTGATTCTCATGCCAATTTCACTCAATGTTTGGGAAGTCGTGTAGGTCCCAACATGATGTGTGGGCTATATCCACATCGTCCACCCATTTATTGAGATTATTTTAGAGCATGGGCAACAAAATCAGGTAAATCTAAAGCTCAAGTGGACTCCATCATAGAAAGTAACAGGGATTGAATACTCACCGTTGAAAACTTCTTAGGGGCTACATAAGTTTTGGATCTACCTCATTTTTAGGCTCAAGCATTAAAATGAGG
Source organism: Magnolia kwangsiensis (assembly GCA_037074715.1). NCBI lineage: Eukaryota > Viridiplantae > Streptophyta > Magnoliopsida > Magnoliales > Magnoliaceae > Magnolia > Magnolia kwangsiensis. The sequence continues at coordinate 21,263,550 of CM073582.1, forward strand.
TTACAAAACAAATGAACGATTTAGATATAACACATGTGTGTTATTCTTAATAATTTCAAATGATGGTAGGTATATCCATTCAATATACCACCATACTATCAACAAAGCATGGCATTAATTTAATCCCATGGCAACAGGGACAATCCCTGCCATGTGTATCAGTGATGTTTTTTGAATCCTATACCACTGAATCCTGTCTAATCCGACCGCCCAAATTGACCCTAAGATTTTTCTAGTAGGTGACCATTACAGTATTAGGTAGATGGAATGTCGCACAAGCGCGTTGAATGATTGGCTACTTGACCAATAAATCAGTGGTCCAACTGGTTGGACATGAGGCATGAACATCTTTGTATATATCCACATATTGCATGGTGGGCCCACCAGTTGAACAGTCTAGATCTCATCATTTGCAGGACAAAGATCAAGGACGTTCGTTTTTCACGTGGATGTTTGCTAGGCCCGCATGATGAATTCGCATATCCAAGTGGCAGTCGGAAGGCCACCAGACCACCAACGTTAACGGCGATATCAGGCGTGTCCCACCGCAGATGATCTACCCCAATGACACCGCGACCATTGAAACTTTCTTAGGGCCGGCCATGATGTTTATTTGCACTTCAACGTTTTCATATGGTCAGATAGTCGTAAATAAAGGAAAACAGTGTAGCCCTAAATAAGTAGTATACGTTTAATTCCTACTGTTTCATGTGGTGTGGTCCACTTGAGCTTGGTAACTCCTCATTTTTTTTATTTTTTCTGGGATCATGCCCCAAAATGATGGAAATGAATTGGCTACTCCCCGTTGCCAACTAGCTTGGTGGTCGGTGCTATGTTGCCCCACCATAATGTATGTGTTTTAGGATATCAAATATTAGTAATTAAATATCCATGCAGTGTGTCCCGCTTAACATTTAAAGTTAGTTAAGGATTAGGTACATGAATCACAGCAATTGATCCATCATGAGAACACTTCATTTTAGATGTCTGACAAATTAACTCATAATAATATTAATGATTGAAGATATTATAATATTGACATTTGATATGTTAAATTCGTGGAAGGAGTGGTCCTAGCCATTCGAGTAATTTCCAAGACCGTTGAAGTTTAGATCGGAATCAATCCGGCCGTTAGATCAATGTGAATCAACAAACAAGACAAGATCACTCCGTGTAGCCCACATAAGCCTTAAATCCACCTCGTCTATAACTGATTGTCCTATACAACCTATGGAATGTGATGCATGGAGTATATTTACCAAGAACATCATTATGAGCCTCACACCTCTGCGTGTGTGCACAATGAGTGTGCACCCATAGTGCATCAGACCGTAGAACCAGTAAAACTGGACGTGGGTTGCGTCCTACCCCCGCCCGGACGGTAATCCGTCCTGGCAGAGATCTGTGGGGCCTACCGTGATGTAAGTATTTTATCCACGCCGTTCATCGCTTTTCTCAGATTATTTTAAGATATTCACATGAAAATGAAGCAGGTCCACAGCTCTAATGGACCACACTGGAGGAAGCTGCAATAATAATGACACCCACCGTATAAACCTTTGTAAGGGCCATCGTGATGTTTTTTTATCATCCAACTTATTAATAAGGTCATTTAGACGTGGATGAAGTGAAAATACAAATATTAGCTTGATCCGAAACTTCTCCAGCTCCTAAGAAGTTTTTAATGGTGGAAGTTAAATCCCCACTTTGTGATCCACTTAAGCCCTATGCCTTTCTTAATGTTTATCTCATACTTTAAAATGATCTGATAAAATAAATTAATAACGTGGATAAAACAATTACATCACGGTGGGCCCCATAGAGCCCTGCCCAGACGGATTACCGTCTGGGCGGGGGTAGGACGCAATCCGCGTCCAGTAAAACTGAAATAGGATTGCGTATTGAGTTACTCAGTACGCTTTTATCAAGCTGAGTAAACTCAGTTAGGCATACTATGAATGTATATGGGTTATCCACGTCGTCCATACATTTTTTCAAATCATTTTAACGGTTGATTTCAAAATAAAAATATGATTAAAGCTCAAGTGGACCACACCAAAGGAAACAATAAGAATAATGACTTCCACCGTTGAAACCTTGCTAGGCCCATAATGATGTTTATTTATTATCCAACATGTTCATAAGATCACAAAGATATGTGTGAAGGGAAAACACAAATATCAGCTTGATCTAAAACTCCTGTTGGCCCTTAGAAATTTTGAATGGTAGAATTTCACACGGTTTCCCATGGTGAGGTACTTGAGATTTAGATATATTTAAATTTTCTTCTTAAACCATAAAATTATCTGTTAAAATGGATGGACGAAGTAAATAAAATATGTAAATCATGGTGGACTCTGTAGAGTTTACTAAGTACATTAAGCGTACTGAGTTACTCAGTACGCAATCCGCTTCCAGTAAAATTGGGTTTGATCCGTATTCTTCCCAAAGAGGAAGTTTCTCTCCCTCGTGTCCCGCTGCTGGATGTTCGAATAGAAAATGTCCGTTTGTGACTTCTGTGGCCCACTATGATCACCCAACTAGAATATCCAAACCGTCCATCTGGAGCGACATCAAGCCATGACCAAAAAGCAAACTGCATAGCTGAAAGAGGAGTGAACGTGCGGGCACATATCCAGACGTGCCTGGACTACACAAAACCATCTTCCCAAAAATGAAAATCCTATTCCTCCCTCCATGCTGGTGATCCGAATGCACTGGCTTTTGAGCCATTCCATCCCTCCATCTGGCAAAACAAAGCCGTTGAATTTTGTCCAAAGCCTAGCCCTACGCTTATAAATGAGCCGTGCTTGCCTCCGGATTACCACCGAGATCAGGAGAGATCAAGTGAAAAGGGAGTGCGGGCGCTGCCACAGTGCCACTGCACTCGCTGCCCATGCAAGAGGATTCTGCCAGGTTGGTCGGAGTTGCTGAGTCGACTAATCACAGCAACAACGGCAACCATTGGGTCAATCTTACGCATCCTAACCTCAGCCGAGGTATAAGTAGCTCAACAGCTACCATCTACAGCTAACAACTGTAATTCCCCAACCGCTAACTTGCTGAGATTCGGGATGTCTCAGGGGTGATCCATCTTGAGCATGCGCATTACCGCTGCACACTCCTAACTCAAGGCCCAACCTCCTGGTTGGGACATCATTCCACCAGTTTGTGGATTCAGCCGAGTTCAACCAGTGATGAGATCCAATGGATTGGGCCGAGTCTTCTCATATTGGCTCGGTTAGGTACCTCTTAACCAGATTCATAAAAGAGAGAATTCCTGAAACAAACTTGAGCGTACAAACATATTTCTGAAAGATTGTAGGCCAACATTTATAATCATAATCATAATAACATTGAAACATTATTCTCTAAATTTCAGTTCGAATAATATTTTAATTTAAACACCTACTGTGGCTTTTCGTATATAGGATGTTTATATCATGAAGATGTTAGTATGCATGCAGTCACATGAAAAAAACATATTGATATTGCCATGTTTAGGGAAGTAGAGAGATTGGTGATCTTCAACTCAGAATGTCCTGATCTAATTTTCACTTATTTCTATCTGTGTCCTTGAAAAGATACTCTTGCCTCGGCTTGCTTTATTATATTCAGAAAGTTCAAAAAATTATACTGGATGCATTTATAGGAATCATAATACTCAGCAAATTACAAATGGTTGAAGTTGCCACCATTAAAACTCTAACGGGTCTTTGATATAGAGTAATGTTATAAACGTTGATGGTCAATGTTATGTTGAATGTAATTTGAGAATGTGTTCCCAAACTTATATTTGATTCCTTTCCCTGCGTGTGCTTGCATTTCTTGCGGTTTTGGTACATGGGTCACTTGATTTCACCTAATAGTTATCTCTTCTCCTTTTCCTTATTAGAGATTCATGTGGTATATATACAATATGCTTAAATGTATTATTGTATTTTTATATGTGGAATACAGTATGCATACATCATGGCTTTATTTTAAGAAGCCTTTATACCAACTAATTGACAGATTAGTTACATTCAGTCTGGTGTAACTCATTATTCTTCTTGTTATTGGTCGTAAGGTTGTTGATTTAAACCCATGAATTTGGATCTGATGTTTTCACTGGCCCTTGGTGGTTGTGAATCACCGGTCCATCCATGGTGAATTTACATCGACCGGTTTATCTGGCGATCTAAAGCTTTTAGATGGTCTGGAATGTGCTCGGGAGGCTTGTGGGGTCCAGTTTTTGGGGAGAGAGGAGTCGCTGATTATGATACTTTATCCGCAACCGAAACGGCTCACTTGCGATATCGCACCTATGTCTCACATACATCTCATCTAATTTGCAAGAGTCTTATAGAAGGCAGAGAATAGCTAGGATCATGCCAAAACGGAAAAAGTTTCGATGTGGGATTTTACGGAACGTATGGATAGGATTTCAGGAATCCTGATTGTACAGATTGACAGCACTGCAAAACGGTAATATTCTCTTCGCATTTCTCTCTTTTGCTGTCAGAGGCCCTATCACGAGCTGAGGTTTGAATGAACGGCTGAGATTCGTTGCTCTGGAGGGTTGAGATGGAGGGAGGGAAGTGTAAATGGATTGACAACTGCTTGCGGAGGAGGCGGAATGGCTTCTGTTTTCGGAAATTAAAATGCCCCGCATAGCTATGTGCGTCTGGGGTTGTGCGTACTTACGTGGGATTTAACGTTCAAAAGTTTCTATGGTTTGGTCTTCAGATAATCCGGAGTACGATGGACGGCTCGGATCATCGTAATGGCCCATGATGGTGGGCCACACCCATCACAGCGGCGAATGGTTGTTTTAAACCGCAGTTGGGCGGGAACAGTGGAAGAAAGAGAGGACGCTCTGTGGGGCCAAAGTGGTGTAAGTGTTTTATTCACGCCATTCAACGCTTTTCTCGAATCATTTTAATGTATGAGAAAAAAAATTAAGAAGGTCCAGGGCTTAAATGGACCACAAAGTGGGGATTAACTTCCACCATTAAAAAGTTTTTGGGAACTGGAGAAGTTTCGGATCAAGCTGATATTTGTGTTTTCACTTCATCCACGTCTGAGTGACATTATTAATGGGTTGGATGGTAAAAAAATAATATGGTGGCCCTTAGAAAGGTTTCAACTGTGAGAGTCATTATCACTGCAGCTTTCTTTGATGTGATCCACTGGATCTGTGAATCTGCTTCATTTTTTGTCTCATACCTTAAAATGTTCAAAGAAAAGTGATGAATGGCGTGGATAAAACACTTACATCACTTTAGGCCCAAAGAGGGCGGGGGTAGGACGCAATCCGCGTCCAGAGAGGGAGGGAATCCTTCTTTTTCAGGGAAACGAGGGTCAGACCCTGTGGTCTTCGTGGTGCACTGTGGGCACATCATCGCTTATGCACACAACACTTATATGGGGCCACAGTGATGTAAAGTGAAATCTGCTCCATCTATTAATATTGAAGGTTCCAAAAGGGGCCTCGGAAAAAACATCAGGTAGATAAAAATTCTAGGTGGGCCAAAACATGGGATTCGAACATCTAATTGAGAGTATCTTACGATCTTCGAAGATTTGATAGTCCGATCCTTTCATAATGGCTTGATTACCGTCCTGGGTTCCGAGGGCATATTTGAATACCCAACCGGATGCATTGGAATGGAGATTCTATATTCGATTGAACATCGCATACCAACTGATGGGCGATTATGATCCCTAAAGTTGGGTTAGTCAGCTCTACTTTTTCAAATTTAATGATCCTAATATAAGTCCTTAATTCATGTACAAAGTTAAATCAGTGATGATCAATGGTCGAATGGAATAGGGAAGTGGATTGGCTGGTGTACCTCACACCAGCTATATAGCTGTGGTACTGACAACAGTAAGTTCTGTGAATTTTATCATGAGGTATGTGTTATATTCGAACTGTCCATTCATTTAGTGATCTCGACTTAAGGCTTGAGATAAAAAATAAGACAGATCTAACTATCAAGTGAATCACACTGCAAAAAGCAATGGGGGATTGAACATCTACCACTGAAATCCTTTTTGGGGTCACATAAGTTTTGGATCAATATGAAATTTGTTTCGCCTCTTCATTCATGTCTTTGTGACCTTATGATCAGATTAGATGGAAAATAAACGTTATGGTGGGCCCAAAAAAAAATATTAACAATGAAAATCATTATCTCCACTGCTATCTATATCATCTTTGGATATGATTTCTTATTAGATAATGCTCTAAAATGATCTCTAAAAATAGATGAAGTGTGCAGATATAATAAATACATCACTGTGAGGCCATGTAACTTTGATCTCCTTTGAACCTTCATATAACTCGGAGCTTGAGGAGTGTTGGTACTCGTCTTCGCATCGACACGTACCTACAACAGCTTTTTTTTTTTTTTAACAAACGCACACACAGCACCACACACTCACGCCATGGTGGGATTTCACCACCTATGGGTACTCGAACGCTCAACCAGGTGTTGAAACTCCTAAGAGTCTACCACCCGAGTAAGAGCAAGGACCAACTCACCACGCTTAGCGTACTATTAAACTTTGTAAGGTCCACCGTAAATTATGTATTTTATCTACTTTTACTAGATAATTTTATGGCTTGATCCCAAAATTGAAGCATTGATTAAGAAGGTTAGGCCCAATAGGGGATGATATGATTAATGATCGGTCCCGATCACCTTACCAACTACCTGATTAAATTATAAACATGATAAATTAAAATGCACACATAATAATAGTAATAATATTAAAAATATTGCAGTAATGATATTCAATATTATAAATAGGTTATCTGATCACTAACCCAACCCTCTAAGTGGTCCAAAAGACCCTTTTGACCATTAATGCTAGAATTCGGAATGATCTGACTATTGAACCAACAAATGATCAATATGGAACTAAATGTTTCGACAAAAAAAATGCTTTTTATTTTGAAGATTTATTCAATGATAACAAAGAATTTAATGAGAGAACATTGATCACATTTATCTGAGTTCATTTACATCCTCTGATTCCTTGATTCTGAAAACAAAGTACAATTAATGTAATGTAATGAAAGAGAAGTATAACACCCCAGATTTTTTCCAACCTGGGATTAGACGTCCTTAGGCAATGGGTCAACCAAAACACCTTGGTAACCGCTTAGAACCCAATTCTATAGCCAAAGAATTCACTTAGGATTAATTCCTTTAGAAACTAAGCATAAGTTAGCTAGTGTTACGCTGGAGTAGCTGTGAAATTGTCCCTGATTGCTTTAAATACGTTCTACAAGACCCAAAACTTGTAGAATCAATGGTGCTATAATACCCTGAAACCTAGGATCAAACTCTAAACCGGTTTGTTCTCGGGAACCCTTTGAAACTTTGTATTGGATCTAAACCGCGCGTCGAAAGTACGATATCTACCATCTTAGACCATTATGACCGCTTGGCTAGACTTGACAATCCTTTCGAAAATCAAGGCCAACCGACGTTCAGAGGCTATTTCATTGAGCCTGGAGTGAAGAGAGTGAGAAAAAGGTTAGATTTGAAAATTTTAATTCAAATCTGGCACGTGACTTGGCGTATTATTATTAAGCGTTCTGACCTTCAGAATTCAGCTAAATTACACCCTCGGATCAGGAAAAATTTTTCTTTCATATCACGAGACTTGTAGACCTGATCTAGGTGCGATGACCGCTGAACTGAAACTGGACCGCCACGTGCGATCTGCGAACTCTGCCGGACTGAAAACTGGGTGTGAGCAGGATCTAGTATCCATGAGCTTAAGTCCGACCGCATTCGGTCAGGGGACCTCTAGAAGTGCTTCTTTGGACCAGAACAACCCCGATTTGGTTATACCTCAAGTAGACCTTCTTCCCAAGCCTAATTTGGGAAGGTTTTAGGTTATAAAAGGGCTTTAAACCCTCACATATCTCACCCATCCGAATTTACTAGAAACTCTAACTAGAGAGAGAGAAAAAGTGAGAGTTTGTAAGAGAGTGTGGAAGTGATCTTCCTGCCACCTGCACTAGCTGTTGCATGTGCTTAAGCAACGTATCCCAATCACTTTGCCGGTGATTCCAACGCATTTCTAGGTAAGGAAAACCCTAAACACTTGCTGATTTAGTATTCCGTCGATTCAAATAACAAAGTAGCTTATACAACCTGTGTATTAGGTCGCCTGTATGCCATTGACGAAGCGTATATGCTCCGTTCGAAACAATACACATCTAAAGTGAAAGGTAAGGATTTTAAACGCTTTGATTGACTGATTTCAAAGCTTTCAATGTCGTTTAATAGTAGATTATCGACGACAACGCCGTTTGACATGTACAACATGCTGTCCGTTTTTCGTTTCGTAAACGTACGGTAAATATGAGATTTAGGGTATTTTAGTCATTTGTAGGAAATATTGCTTACGTCCATATTTTGATAAAATGTTTGCCATGGCTATTTATCGTGTTAGAATATTAGGAATGTGTGCATGATTGGTTTGGTGAAGAGATTCGCCCTTAAGCGCACTTTGAGTCGACATACGCTATGTAGACTAAAGTGTGTAGTCCAAGTGTTTGTATAAATGTTTGTATTAGTATGTATTGAGTAAATGGTGTTGTGTAGGAGTTTTGAGATTGAATTCTCAAATAATATGCTGATGTAAATGATTTCCATCATGTTGGCTATATGTATTGATTTCATTATATACATGAAATGCATGTGTGGGATGATTTGCCTAAGTTGTATGTTATAACATGTGTCAACATGCTTACAATATTGTAGTTCATTTCTGTTACTCACTTATGCTTATTGATGTTGATGCACTAATGCTTGGGACTATGACCTAGTCCAGGCAGTCGGTAATGGATCGAATTCGTGGTTGGTTTCTAGGTACCACAAAGGATGCGTCGATGAATGCGAGTCGTGTTTTGGGTTGGCAGCAGTGGTTAGGCTACACGAGGTGTTTCATGCACTTCATGTCGTTCAGCTTGATATACGCTCGTGCTAGTCGAGCCCGTCACGTAACCCGACTGGCCATTGTATGTTCACCATGTATGAGTCATAACTACTTGAACCTAGGGTACTGAACTTACCATTAAAAATCCTGTTAACTATGGTACTTTGATCCAATAAGACTCATGAGCTGGGCATGGTGGTATGTGACACCGTGGTCGAGCTGTCGGCCTACGCTGGGGCCATAAACCTCCCCGTAGTGACCAGTGAGCACCCTACTCTGAGTAGATTATGGTGGTATGGGACACTATATTCTTGCTGTCGGCCTACATTAATAAGGTGATAGGGGAGTGGAGAAACGAGTGCGAGCAACAGCCCTGACAGCCCTTTGTAGTGACCTTGAGTTTATCCTGACACCGCATGGGGGCGACGAGTCCTGATGCAGTCTTAAGAATAATTAGGCCTGTATTGATAAGGTGATGGGGGAGCAGTACAACGAGTGCGAGCAATAGCCCTGGCAGCCCTTGCAGCAACCTACAAATATAACATCGTATGTGATTTCTAGGAGTGACGACACTAGACAAGATCTGTGTTGGGATTGATATAAGCAAAGTTCCTTAGTTTCCCAATATTACTGTATGAAAAGGACTAATAATAACTCGGTAATCATATCAACATCACATTGCATGTGCCTGAAAGATGTGGAGCACTGAGCGGTACGTAAGCATGTCGCGGACGCAGATGGTGCTGTATGAGGGAGAATGTCGATGAGGGCATCCATCATATCATGTCATATTGTATTAACAACAGTATCTAGGAATGTTTGATTAATTGCTTTACTATTATCGCATGATTGATTTGAGAACATGTTAATCTTTGCTCTATGATTCCACTGAGTTAATTACTCACTCCCATGTTACGGGATGGTGTTGCACACACCAAACAGTTCCTATTTTAATTCTTGATGATGGCAATGCTTGCGAAGCAGAGCCGGACTTGACGATGATGAGGAGGATCCCTCATATATGCAGGTTCTGATTGACGGGGTTAAAGGGTTACTGATTAGATGCCAATATACTTGGTATTTTACCTTTTTCTTACACACCCATGTATATTCTTTTATCATTTTTGGAGTATACATGTATATGTTTAACCTGGTAACATGTTCACACTCTGGAGACCCACAACAGTTCATATACTTTATATATCTATTACATTCTTCCGCTTGCTAATTTAACTGTCTCTGGAGTATGATATGCTGTTTTGGTCTAATCCCACTCATGTTTTCTGTACTAATATGAATAACATTCATCCATCATTGAAAATGTTGCATAAATGATGTTCTGGAACTCGGGAGTGGAGTTTTTGCTCTACCCCCGATTTTCGGGATGTTACAAGAAGATAGCTCGATGGAAATTTTGAAAGCACTGCGCTATTTCGGTCATCTCCTAGATACTTAGGAGGAATTGATGAATTGATTAACCAATCTCCAAGGAGATAAAAATTTTGGCAGCATTCCGACGCTATTTCGGTCATCTCCTAGGTACTTAGGAGGAATTGCAGATCTGATCAACCAGTCTTCAATAAGATGGAGCATCCTTCCAGTCATTCTTCCTTAAAATATATAGAATCCCGTTGAAATGTGGCTAGGCCTAGAGGAAATCTGGCCGATCATGCTAAACGGGCCTAAAAAGTCCTCTTGAATGTAAGATCATGGGGTTTCCACCATCCATTTGGCTTGAAACTTTATGTGCAGCATTAGAACCACAAATTAGCCGTACACATCAAATTTTAGCTCTTGAATCCTTCTGAAAATGTCTGAACTAATAGATCAGCCCCTGAGATCATGATTTGCGGCCCATCTATAATCTGGATACGCTTCAGATTTGGTCCCAACATGTTAAACATAATGGCAAAATGGATGGATGGAGCAGATTTCCTGTGAGCATCTTGTTGAAGTCCATAAGTACATCGCATGTACATAATGCATGAGTGCACAAGCCGTGCATGGAATTTCTCAAAATCGTTTCTTCTTTGTTTCAAAAATGCAAACAGTCTAAACACTGTGACTTTGCAATTTTCTTAGTGTAGCTCCCTCCGTACTCAAATCATCGATCTGTACCATCCATTATGTTCAGAAGATATGTTTAACCGTTGACAAAGTGGCAATTTGAAACCATGCAGGCTGTTGGACCATCCTAGCCATCGAACATGAAATGGATGGTGAAGTGGATAGGCTCATGGGCTGCACCAATTTTACTTCAGAAATAGTCCTTTCCAGATGGTTTTTCGTCGTGAATTTAATGGACAGAGTAGATTTCTTCATCACTGTCGATATGGGCCCACCGACCATCACAGTGTGACGTGCGTCGACTCTGTTGGCGAACAGAGCATGCAGACGGATCTTGTGGGCCACCACCGTGTAGTGAAGGGCTGATCCGAGTCGTCCATTCACTTCAGAGGGTGGACATTACTCTGGGCTAGGTGTCATTTTGCCACCATGCAAGCTCTATTGAAATCTTAACCATTGAATATAGAATAGACGGTGAAATGAGCAAGCTCGTGGGCCACGCTAATTTCTTTTCAAAATCAGTCATTCCACAATGGTTTTTCTCCATGAATTGAATGGACGGAGTAGATCTTCTACCTGGCTTCGATAAGTGGGTCATCTTGTTTCACAAAGTCAACGTACGTCGACTCTGTTACGAAATAGAGGCTCCGTGCTTTCGTAGTGGACCACCATCATGCCGTGAGAGGTTAATCCAAGCCGTCTATCAAATAGAGGGAGAAAAACCAACCAGGGTCATGTTGAACTTTGGTGATCATGCTTGTCCATATGATCGTTATGGTGATCGTAAACGGACCGAGCTTCCATTGCAGCTTGATTATCACGGTGGGCCACATCATCAGTTGATCAAAACCAGTCTTTCACGGTCAAAATTCTGAGAGGATGATATTGGACGTTGTGGATCTTTCAAAAGATGATCTTATTGGGCATTAACAGCGCCACAGTAGAAGGAAGAATCTTTCTTCCTCTTTACGCGTGGCTGCAGCTCCACCCGGTTGCGCGGCTGGTCGCAACGACAGACTTCCTTTCCCGACTGCGCTCAGCTGCAGCTCTCCCTTGCGTGGATGGTGTAGCAGCCTTCGTTTGTTGCGTGGACGACGCAACAAGGAACTCCCTTGCGTGACTGCGCGCAAGCGCAGACTTTTCTCTTGCGCGGGCTGGCGCAACAGCCAAGCTCCTTGCACGGTCCACACAAACACCATCTCTCTCTCGCTCCTCACTTCTTCTTCTCCATTTCTTTGCCTACCATCTGATCTAACCGATCCAACCCCTCCAACTGAAGCGGGAAGGGGTATTTATAGGTCCACCACTCTTACAGAGTGGTGATCACCACCACTTATCTCTTCTCATATGGACTTTCTCTTTCCTTAAACCATGGTGACCACCAAGCTCCCTCTCTTAGATGGTGGTGTACCACCTTTCTCCTTTCAAATGACACCTTCCCACCCTTCTTTACCAAACTACCCCTTCCAATGCTTTTTTACCAACATACCTAAACTACCCCTAGACTTAGAATTTTACCAAAATACCTAAACTACCCCTGGACTTGAAATTTTACCAAAATACCTAAACTACCCCTGGACTTGGAATTGTACCAAAATACCTAAACCTTGGACGTAGAATTTTACCAAAATACCTAAAATACCCATGGAGCTGGAATTTACCAAAATACCTAAACTACCCCTGGAACTAGAATTTTACCAAAATACCTAAACTAACTCTGGAACTGAAATTTTACCAAAATACCCAAAATACCCCTGGAGCTGAAATTTACCGACCAATGCAATGACATATTTTTTTTCTGTCTTAACACTAAAAATAGTTGATTTTGGCCCGCCTGAGTTTTAGACTACCCCATATCTGATCTAGGTTCACAATAGAGCTAGTCAAAGCAATTGGATGGTGTGGATTGGATCAAAAGTCTCTATAGACCCCACTTCTAGGTGGTGCATGTAAACTATTGGTGTATGCTCAGAGTGCACCGAATTGCCAAATCAGGTCAAACTGAGTTTGATCCAATCTTAAAGGAGAAACTGTCCTTTTTTCCTTTCCCTTTTTTTGTGGCCAACGGACGGACAATGTGTAAGACCTGTATCCTAGACCGTACCGTTCCATAGACTTCCGCAGTCTTACTGGTCGAATTTCGGCAACCTTCGACCCTTAACTGATATCAACGCGCGACCCTAATTCATATGCCGACAACCCGAGTTGACTCAACCCAAGACCACTACCATAGCGACCGCGCCGTCGCTGCAGTTCTGATGTCGCGATTTGCGCATCGAGGCGATACCCTGGTCAAGAGATGTGGGCCAACGTTCAGTGTGAAGAAAACGCCGCGCGTTGCGAAACTCAAGAGAATCTCTACGATGTGTCACATCAATCACATCAATCCCATCAATCAATCAATCCATCAATCCATCACATGTCAAGTACACATCCCTTTCACCCATTCCCAAGCAACCACAAAAGTCTTCCATGCCCATACCTTTCTTACACAAATGCTACATAAGTCTTCCATGCCCATCCCTTTTCTTACACAAAAGGCCACAAAAGTCAAAAGGTATCTTACAGCCCCACCACCACATCCATCCATCACACACTCTCTCTCTTTCTCTCTTTCTCATTTCAAATCTCCAAGCAACCAAAATCCCTTCATACGTATGGAATTCTCCAAGCATTTCTAAAGCTCCAAGTGGCCCACTTTCCTACCCCATCATCTCCCATCCTAACCATCCATTCCCCATCTCCTCTATTGAAGTCCAAGCTAAGGTGCTAAGGAACCCCTAGGAGCAAGAAGATTGGACGGTGGGTGCTAGATTATGCTAATTTTTCATATTTTTGAGATGGGACAAGTGAGGCTAACCGATCAATAGTTTGGATCTCATTTGGGACTCTAAGATGTGGCCGATGGCCCACTTGATCATCATGATCATTCCATGATGGGGCCATTCTCCATGGACCCCATCATGATGTTTATTTCATTGCAATAACAAGGTCATCTAGACCGTTTATTTTCATGGAGAATGGATCTCCACCATCGATCCTTGGTTAGGTGGACCCATATGCTATGATGTATGTTGTAGATCATGAAAGGGAGGGTCCATAGTGCCGGGGACCCTCCATCAAGCGTGTCCAACCCTCTATCTCTCTCTCTCTCTCTTTTTATTTCTTTTTATTTTATTTTATGTTATTTTATGTTATTTTATATAATAGGGTAGTGTGGCCCACTTGAATGGACCCCACCTTGAGGTATTTATTTGGTCCAAGTGTTCCTCAAGTGGGGCCCACCTTACATGTTGTACCCACAACATTCATCTGTGGTCGCCCGCTTCAATAGGGCCCATCATAATGTAATTTTTTTTAAAAAGCCCAACCGTCCAGCGTCTGGAACGCTGGACGTCCCTGTAAGAAAAAAAAAAAAGAGAAAGAAGGAAGCTTGAAGTGGACCCTTGTGTAGGCCCCACCTTGATGTATATATCCAATCCAAGCCGTCCATCCTCTTACCCATCTCTTTTTAGGCGTTGAGCCAAGAGTTGGAGTTGATTGGAAGATCTGGTGGGCCATAGCATCGAAGAATGCATCATTACCATTCAAGGATCCTTTTCTTATTTTATTTCATTTTTTAATCATATAAAAATTTAAAATTTAGACTCGTTAGAATTGGTCCGAGCCGAGGAAGCTAATGGATGGAGTGGATTTATGCGATGTGGACCCCACCTTCGAAAATCCTCAAAATCATGGATTTTTAAAAAAAAAAGGAAGAAGAAGAGAAGCAGCAAGCTGCTTGTGTCAGAGCCGCTGTAGGCGCTGCCTGCAGCGCGTCACGCAGGCGGACGGGTGTCCTTGCAGCCACCCACGGCTGCTACCGTGGGCCCCACCATGATTTATATGTTTTATCCATGTCGTTCATATGGTGGCTCACACCCTGAGGTGGGCCCCCTCCAAAAATGAGGCCGATCCGACGCTCAGGTGGCCCACACCATAGGAAACAGTGGAATTGAATATCTACCATTGAAAGCTTCTTCTGGGCCCACAGGGGTTTTGGATCAAGCTGAAATTTATTTTTCCCTTTCACCCAGGTCTGTGTGACCTTATGAGAGGTCTGGATGACATTATAAACATAATGGTGGACCTCACATGGGACCTACAGTGATGTATGTGGTTTAAGTCCACCGTCCAGGCGGACGGTGGTACCCACCTTGTTGTATTACTTTGGCGTCCACCATCCAGCGGACGGTGGGGCCCTCTTTGATGAATGTGTTCTATCCGCGCTGTCCAGCGACAGTGGAACCCACCATGTTGCATGTGATGCATCCAGACCGTCCATCCACTTGGTAAGATCATTTTAAGGCTTGGGTGTAAATTGGGTGGGCCACCTATGTTTGGGTTAGGCCCATTTGATTTTGTAAAAGGCCTATGGGTTAGGCCCATTTGATAGTAAAAGGCCTATAGGTTAGGCCCATTTGATTTATTTAAGGCTCATGGGACTAGACCCATTTGAAATATCCCAAGGCCCATGGGATTGGATCCATTTGATGTGTTCCAAGGCCCATGGGATTGGGCCCATTTGATGTATTTTAAAGCCCATGGGAGTAGGCCCATTTGATATGTATAAGGCCCATGGGTCGAAAACTATTGGTGCATTCTAAGGCCCACGGGTTATGACCCATTGCAATGCACTTAATGCCCATTGGTGCGGCCCATGGATGTGGCCCACTTAATGAATATAAGGCCCATAGTATATGACCCATTTGATATATTTAAGGCCCAATGGGATGTACCTAAGGTCCATTGCAATGTGTGATCCCAACCTGATTTATATAAGGATATTCTTTACGGACTATGCCTTGGTAGCAATGTTGGTTTGACGTCCACATTGCGAGTGTAATGCTGGATGGATGTCCACATTACAACTCTCCTTAGGACCCATTGTTAGGCCCGTACTTATTGTGTATAGGTCGTTCAGGCCCATCTGCATGGTAAGGGTAGTTCATTTCATTATAACATGTTTAATATAGTTCCATGACTCATAATCATACGCATCATATGTATGCTTGATATGAAAGGTGACTGATCATAGCATATGCCTTCGGACAGGTTATTTATGGGCCCCCGATTAGGCAGTGTTGCCCTACATGAGCGCACGTTACGTGCAAGGATGTGCTGCATGATTGGATAGTGTGATTCATGCATCTCGCATCGTGTGATATGGTTACTGTACGCCCTATCGATATCGGGGTCGTAACCTCCACAGACGCATCGTGGTTGGCAGGATTGGATACCGAAAATCTTGTTCTACATGAGGTGCTATAGATATCCCTAGGTGAAAGTCCCTAAACCCTTATAGTACCAAGAGGTTGCTCCAACGTCTAGACAGAGTGAGTAGATGAGCGTTGAGTGCCGATTACCAGACGGTTACGCTCTCCACTATGTCGTGGTCGGTTGGAAGGGGGTGTGGCCTTATCCGCTCGAGTGTAGGGTGCAATGCTAGGCTGAGTCTGACCAGCTCGAGGAATGGGTTCGCTATCGACGAGTCACGCCCGATATTGGCAGACGGATAGTGAGGTCTCTTTCACTTACCTTATTGCGCGCGATGCGGCGGTAATCTGGTTTAGAGTGTACTAGACCCCAGTGATATCCCATATTTGAGCTGTATTGATGTGTGGACATAGATGAGAATCTGTATGCTTGAGTTGCATTTCACATCGCATGGCCTTGGGATGGTCGATATCATTCATGTCTTGCATCGCATAGCCTTGGTATGACTCATGATATTATGGATCTATCTGCATATTTCTCATTACTCTGATATTGCATGATCATATTACTACCTTGCGCACACACTTTCACCACCCTCTAAGCTTTTTATAAGCTTATGCACGACCGTTGGGTGCAAGTGATGTTGGTTCGCAGCAGCGCTGAGGCAGGAGCACGTTGAAGATCATTTTGGAGTTTTTATTCTTTACCATTGTATTTTCCTTTATGCTCATTGTACTTGTAAAGTTTTTGATCATAGTGGAAATGTAATGGAGTTCTTGGTTGTTGTTTGTGGGTTATACCTTTGGTTATGCTTATTACGAATCAAACTAACGTTGAAAATCCTCCTCGTAGCATCCCAGGATCGGAACCTGGCGAATGGGCGCTAGGAGCCGAGAATGGGGTTCTACGAAGGCTGTCGGCGTCGGATTCGGCGATCAAAAATTTTATGAGCTCGGTTTTCGAGTTTGGGGCGCGACACAATGTCCGTAGTTTTATCATGGGCCACGGATCAGGGCCCATTTCCATGATCGAAACCGTCCATCGTGTGCACCCCTCAAAAATGACATAAACCCTAGTATTTACACAGACCCATGCATATATTCATGCGTACAACAGCAGGCGAAAGTGGGTGTGTGCTGTTGAGAACTTCTAAAAATGGAAATCTCCTACTTCTCCCTACCACGCTAGAGATCCGTGTGCTTCTCTTCTTCTCCATCTCAACCGTAGAATCGAGCAATCCCAACCTTTCTTTTCTAGCTACATTGATTAGGGTTTTCGATCAAAACCATGGCCGATTTCGGCCTTACCCACAGTATTTGGAGGCGATTTCAGCTAGAGTAAATCCGGACCACTTGATATCAATTCAACAGTTCTGAGGTGTCAGGGTAAGTGAATAAAAGGGAGAGGATCCAGCAGTAGGAGCTCCTCATCCGTTTACGGTGGCTTCGGTCGATAATCCACCATTTCCTTCCAAGCTCAAACCCACCTAATGCATCATTTTAAATAAAGACATTGTTGGAAATTATACATATTAATATAATTTCTGTATAAAATGGAAATAAAAAATTGTAAATGCTATAAAATATGGATAGGCTGAAGCACTTCTGAAATGCTGTCCTTAACGCGTTATTTGCCTCTACTTAAGTGAATTGAGTATGCTGATAGGTTACAGGCAAATCGCTTCTAGGATATGACGAGCCTGGTGTGGGTCTGCGTTTAGCAAACATGAAGGCCCACCTATTGGAACTCTATTACACTCAGTCTGGCAGAAATACAATAAAGAAGAAATACCAAAAGAAAGAAAAAGAAGAAAGTGTGGTTTAGACCACTGCACTGGTCAGGTCTTCAGCACTGGTTCGGTTGAACCATTCTAGACCACACCGTTGGTCTGTTCTTCTTGCGAAGGTTCAACCCTTGCTATCTTGTTGCTGGAATCATTGAAATATAAGAGAGGATTAGTGGGCTATCTCAATTCATATGGTAGTACTGGATTGGGTTGTGAGATGGTTTCGAAACCCATCCTGACCCTTCTTTTATAGGCTATGGTGGCTGGGAGTTATGGTCCAGGAAAAAAAATCTCATGACTGTTTTCTGGCTGTTGGAGAAAACTAGTCATTTTATGACCATTTTTTGACTGTTGTGCATGGACCATTAATCTGTTGCATGCTTACTTTTGTAAGACAACAGCTAGCCATTTTTTAGCTATTGGGCTAGCCATGCAGCAGTTTCAGTTGGACCCTGCACTTATTACACAACTGTTACAAATTTTCTGCAGCAACTCTTTTTTCAGCCCTCTATATATTCTGGAGGACTCTCATTCAGTCCTCTAGTCTCTTCTTCACCCAGCCATTTGCCTTAGCCACTTAGTCGCATCGTGACTCATACACGTCTCGCTCTAGTTCACGAAGGGAACGACACGATGTGCATGTGTAAAGTGTAAAGTGCGCCACTAATGCCTTTATAGCCACACTGCCACACATGTCCACATCCTTACACCGAGCCCATGACCTAGACCGAGACCGAGCCCGTGCCCGAGCCCGAGCTCAAGCGCATACGCGTGAGTGGGTGTTCCAGTGCGTAGCACTGGAACATGCAAGTCTCATGGTCCATGGACTATGTGGGCAAATAATAAGGTACTCCACTGGCTCAGAAGGATGATGGACGATTAGCTGAGTTTCGAGAGCAGGCTAGCGACATTGAGGATGCCGAGTTGAGAGTTGGTACGGATGGGGGCTTACGTTATCGTGGCCGCCTATGCGTCCTAAATCTTCATGACTCGAGACAGGAGGTTCTCGATGCTGCACATAGTTCAAAATTGGCGATGCATCTTGGTAGTACGAAGATGTATCGAGATATGAAGAGGTCATACTGTGGGACAATATGAAGCCCCACATAGCTGATTATGTGTCCCATTGTCTCACGTGCCAGCAGGTCAAGGCTGAGCATCGTCGGCCTCCTGGACTGCTTCTACCCATACCTATAGCTGAATGGAAGTGAGATTTCATCTCTATAGATTTCATATCAGGACTGCCAAAGACGAGGAAGGGACATGATTTCATTTGAGTGATCGTAGACTGGTTAACGAAGTCAGCTCATTTCCTATCGATTAGAGTTTCGAACTCTGTAGACGAGTTGGCCAGGTTGTACATTAAGGAGATTGTACGTCTACATGGAGTTCTCTTGGAGATCGTGTCGAACTAAGACACGTGATTCACATCTATCTTCTGGACTCGTATCTAGGAGGTAATAGGTGTGAAGTTGAAGTTCAGTACAACGTCCTACCCACAGACTGAAGGGCAGACGGAACGGGTAAATCAGGTGTTAGAGGATAGGTTGGGAGCTTGTGTGCTGGATTTCAAGGACGGTTGGGATGACTGGCTTCCTTATGCAGAGTTAACATACAATAACAACTTTCAGGTGAGTATTGGCATAACACCTTATAAGGCACTGTATAGTCGCCTGTGTAGAGTACCGTATTGCTGGGCAGAAGTGGGCGAGAAGAGTCTGATTGGCCCAGAGTTAGTACAGGTGACCTCAGAGAAGATCGACATTATCAGGCATCGACTTCTTATAGCACAGAGCAGACAGAAGAGTTATGCCGATACGAGGCGACGACCATTAAAGTTTGAGGTTGGAGACCATGTGTTCATCAGAGTTTCCCCTATGAAGGGAGTCCTTCGGTTTGGAAAGAAGGGAAAGCTTACGCAGCGGTTCATTGGCCCATTTTAGATACTTGATTGAGTGGGTGTGGTGGCATATCGCCTTGCTTTGCCCATACCATTAGTGGGCGTGCACAACGTATTTCAGGTATCTATGCTGAAGAAATACGTTCCTGATCCTTCACACATTATTAGGTGGGAGTAGGTACAATTGAGTGAGGATGCTACATATGTACTACGTCTGATGCGTATCTTAGATCATAAGGAGCAGGTGTTGTGTAGTAAAGTGATTCCACTCGTGAAAGTACTATGGACACATCATACTGAGGAGGAGGCTACTTGGGAGATAGAGGCCGAGTCCAGAAAGAACTATCCTCAAATTCTTGAGGAGTACAGAAAGGTACTAATTTTGAGGATAGAATTTTTATTTAAGGGGGGTAGACTGTAACGTCTCAGAAAAATTCGTACAAAAATCCGAGTTCCACCTCAGGCAGAAATCACATAGGACCAAATCCTTTAGAAATTAGGCGAGAATTAACTAGCGTTAAACTAGTTTACCTATGAATTTAGTACCAATCACTTTAAATACGATCTGCAAGACCCAAAACTTGTGAAATCATTAATGCTACATTGCCCTAAAACCTAAGATCAATCTCTAAACCCAGTTGCTCTCAGGAGCACATTGAAACTCCGTATCGGACTTGGACTGCACATCGAAAGTTCGATAGTGACGAAACTATACGATTATGACCGCCTAGTTGGACTTGACAACTACCTCAGAAATTAAGTCCTAATTGTGTTTAGAAATGTTTAACTTGCACCCGGAGCAAGGTGTGTGAGAAACGTGAATATCTTTAGAAATAAAATTTAAATTTAAGTAATCTGAGTCATGTCGCTTGCCGGCCAAATATAAAGATTTAGATCGTTAGAATCTGACCCAAATACACCCTCGGATCAAGGAGAATTTCTCACACATGCCAATATACTTGTGGTCCTAATCGAGTTCGGGTGACCGATGAACTGAAACTGGTCTACCGTGTCTGATCTGTAAATCCGATCGGACCGAAAACTCAGCTTGACCTAGATCCAAGGTTAGGGTGCTTAAGTCCCACCGCACGTAGAAAAGGGGCCTCCAGAAGTGTTTCGTTGGACCGAAACGGGCATATTTGGCTATGACCTAAGTATACCATGGCCTTGGGGCCATTCCCATCAGTTCTGAGGCTATATAAGGGCCTTAAACCCTCTCTCTCATATTCCATACGAATTTTAAAACCCTAATAAAGAGAGGAGAAGAAAAGGAAAGGAAAGAGAGAGAAAGAGAGAGAGAGAGAGAGAGAGAGAGAGAGAGAGAGAGAGAGTTGGAGATTTGTCCTGGATTTGATCCTGTTGCTCCACACACGTAGCCACCCTATCTGTATCACAAATCTGACATTTTCAACAACGTACTTGGGTAAGAAAATCTAACCCTAATCTATTTTAGTGTTTTTAATAGTGTAAGTGATGAAATAGCTAACCTATTTCTTGATTTAGGTTGCCGTCATTCCGTAGATAAACCCGCAGCGTTTAAGCTAAGTTCGTTACGAGTCTATCGGTGAAAGGTGCAGATTATAAATGTTTAGGTTATGGTTTTTAAAGCCTTCAATATCAGTAATGATTTGTGACTGACTTGATTACTATCACATGCGTTAGGTAGGATGCCTGCTATCATTTACATACATATATATACTATGTGAATATAATGCATTTTATATGGTTGTTGAAATGTTTGAATGAGCATAGAATTATGAGTTGTGCTTGCCATGATTGTCGAATGCAAATACATGATTGTTATGTGTGTGACAACTCCTTGATGAAAGGATTTGTCTTAATATACGTTGTGACCAACATATGTCATGTATGTAGGAATGTGTAGTCTAAGTGTTTGTAAAAATGTTTGAATGAGTAAGTAGTTAGTAAATTACAATTTATATGGGTGTTGAGAAGAGATTCTCAACTATCTTAATGATGTGTATGATATCCTCCATGAGGCTTATATTCTTTCTCTGTTTTACTTATGTAATGCATAGTTGAGAATTCATATTTATATTGATTGTCATAAAATGTTCAAATGATTGTAGGATTCAAATTATCTATTCATTACTACTTTGATAATCTCACATGGTTACATGTTGTAATTGAACATGGTTGGGACTATGTTATAGTCCAAGCAATCGGTAACAGGCCCTCATTTGGTGACTAAGGTTGTTTTCGCCACACAGGATGTGTCGACGAATTCAAGCCGTACTTCGGTTGTTGACAGTGGTTAGGCCACACGGAGTGCTTACGCACTTCATGTCGATCAACTCAACATGCGCTTGTGCTAGTCGAGCTTGTCAAGTAACCCGATTGACCCGATGTATGTTCACTATGTATAAACGCTACCGTTTGAATCTAAGGTACCAAACTCACCAGTGAAAATCCTATTAACCTTGGTACCTCGATCCGCTAAGACTCATGAGCCGAATATAGTGGTATGGAATACTATGGTGGGGCGACGACCCTCCCCGTAGTGACCAGTGAGTAATTTAGACTTGTGAGCCGAATACGGTGGTATAAGACACTGTATTCGAGCTGTCGGCCTATGACTTGGTGACGAGCCATTAGTAGTGACCTCGGGAATACTCTGAGACTATGCTAAGGCGACGAGCCTTATCACAGTAACTAGAGTATAAACTAGGCCTACATTGAGGTGACGAGCCCTGTGTAGCAACCTGGAATCATAATATCGTATGAAAATTACTAGGACTGACGACCCTAGAATAAATCATTGTTGGGAATTGATATAAGGGAGGTACCTTAGCTTCCTAATCTTGCTGTACGAATGAACCTAAGTAAGAACCTGGCTAATCACGCACATGGACCACATTACGTGTGCGTTTGGCATTGCAAGTCAAGCACTGAGGGAGTGTGGTATGCCGCGATCGTAAGATGAAGTTGCTAAGGGAGCGTAGGTGAGGGCATGCATCATTAATTCACATCATTCTTGTATTAACAAGAGTATTTAGGACTTGACTGTTGTACTGCTTTATTATTACTATTTGATTGAATTGATAACATGTTAACCTTTGCTTTATGATTTCACTGAGTTGATCACTCACTCCCACGTTCTGGGATGGTGTTCGCAACACCAACCAGAATCTGTTGTAGATGCATATGAGGGCGATGCTTTCAAGGCAAAGCCAAACTTTCATGACGACGAGGAGGCGTTCTCTTATATGCAGTTTTCGGGCGGGTTTCTATAGACTGTTCTGATCAATGGGACTTTAGGGCTTATACTTGTAGAGAAACTTAACATTTTGTGTTTTGAAAACAATACTTGTAATTATTGACTTATACTTTTGACCTGACAATGCATACATACTTCGAGGACTTATTTTGGTTTATACGTGCTACATTTTCATTTCAGTCTTCCACTTACATATTACAACTGTCCCTGGATTATGTTTGCTGATTTGACTTGATCTTATTCATGTCTTATGCACTAATATAGATAACGTGCAATCATCATCAAATATGTTACATAAGTGATGTGTTGGAACTCGAGGGTTGGGTTTCTACTTGACCTCCAATTTTCAGGGTGTTACACTTTGATACCTAGGATGGTATCAACTTGTTCAAGATCCTTTATTTTAAATATGAAAGAAAGAAACCTCTTTGTTTCAGTCACACCTTCCATTTTAGTACTTATTATTAACATGTCATTAACATATATACAAATAATAATGATATAACTACCATCTATTTTAGAATATACACATTTGTCTATTACATTATACATGAAACCATGAGATAGTATTTTAGAATCAAACTTCTCATGTCACTGTTTTGGTACTTAGTTTACTCCATATAAAGATTTGACTAATCTACATACTTTTTTTTTCATTTCCTGGTAGAATGAAACCTTCAGGTTGTTCCATGTATACCTCTCCATTGAGGTTACCATTCAGGAATGCAGTCTTTACATCCATTTGGTGGATGTGAAGATGATGTATGGAAGCTAGCACAAATAATATTCTAATGGATGTTATCTTAGTTACAGGTGAATATATGTCAAAGTAATTTATCCCTTCCTTTTATCTAAAACCCTTAGCTACTAGTAGAGCTTTAAAGATTTGGATAGTCCAATCAGTGTGATATTTTTTCCTAAATACCCACTTACAACCTATGGGTTTAGAACCTAGAGATAAGTTTATTAGTTCCCATATTTGATTTGACATTATGGATTCCATTTCATATTTATAGCTTCTTTCAAGAAAGCTGAGTCTCTAGAGGATACAGCCTCTTTATATGTTTTAGGATCATTTTCTATATATAGTCATTACTATTTGTCTTATAATATTTTCTCTATCTGTTTCTATAAAATAAAAAATGATGCGTTGTGAGTCTATGTAGTCATTTCTTAGACTCTTCTCTATTCTTGCTCTTTAACTCCTACGAGATTCAATAGGAGCTTCCATTATCTATGGAGTTGTGCTATCTGGTTCTCTATTAGGAGTTTAAATTTCATTATCTTTTGACTCTAAGAATAGTAAGTTCTCAAAGAATTCAACATCTTTTGATTCTATTATTGTATTAAACTCCATGTCAAGAAGTCTATAAGCTTTACTATTTTGTGCATACCCTACGAAGGCGCACTTAATAGCTCTTAGTCCTAACTTAGTTCTATTTGGATCAGGAGTTTGCAGTATGTAAGACACCCCAACACTTTAAGATATCTTAGGTTAGGTTTTCGTAAGCCCCGTATCCTAAATCGTACCATTCCGTAGACTTCCGCAGTCTTTTCGGTCGAATTTCGGCAACCTTCGACCCTTAACCGGTATTTACGTATGACCTTGATTCATACATCGCCAACCTAAGTTGACTCAACCCAAGACTTGTACTATAGCGACCGCGCTGTCGTCGCGGTTCCGATGCCGCGACTCGCGCTCCGAAGCGATCACTGGTCAGGAGATGTGGGCCAGCGTTCGGTGTGAGGAAAATACAGCGCGTTGCAAAACCCAAGAGAATCTTTACAACATGTCACCTCAATCCATCAATCAATCCCATCAAGGGTTAAGTACATGTCAAGTACACATCACCTTTCACCCATTCCCAAGCAATCCCAAAGTCAAAAGTTTCTTACACAAGCCCATACTTTTCTTACATCATTTGCCACAAAAGTCAAAAAGTTCTTACACCCATCACTCACCACATCCATCACCCATCACTCTCTCTTTACAACTCTCTTTCTCATTTTTTTTCAAACCATTCCCAAGAAAGAAAGAACTCCACACGTCCAAGCCTCTCCCTCTCTTCCAAGCTACAAGTGTGGCTCACCTTTCCTACTCATTCATCTCCCATCTCAACCATCCAAACCTCATCTCCTCTGTTGAAATCAAAGCTAAGGAACAAAGGAAGCCAAGGGAGCAAGAAGATCTAACAGTGGGTGCTTCTATAGGCTAATTTTTCATGTTTTCATGATGGGCCAAGTGAGGCATACCGATCAATGGTTTGGATCTCACTTGGGACCCTAAGATGTGGCCGATGGCCCACTTTGATCATCGTGATCATTCCATGATGGGGCCAATCTCCATGGACCCCATCATGATGTTTATTTCCTTGCATTAAATAGGTCATCTAGACCATCCATATTGATGGGGAAAGGATCTCCATCGTTGATATTTGATTTCGATGGACCCATGTGTAATGAGACCCACTTGATGTATGATTTCTTGCAAGGGAGGGCTCATAATGGCGGAGCCCTTCATTACATGCGTCCCACTCTATTTCTCTCTCTATTCCCCTTTTTGCGATGATATGTTTGTGTGGCCCACTTGGACGGACCCCACCTTATATATGTGTTATATCTACACCATCTACCATTTGGTGGCCACCTAAGTAGGGCCCACCTCAATGCATGTGTCATGCCCAAACCGTCCAGCATCTGGGGACGCTGGACGTGAGTTAAAACACAAATATGAGCTTAGTTCAAGCCTTGAGGGTGGACTGCTGGTGTAGGCCTCACCTTGATGTATGTATTTAATCCACGTCGTCCATCCTTTTCCTCCGACCATTTTAAGCGTTGAGCCAAAAAATGGGGCCAATCCGACCTTCTGGCAGGCCATAGCATAGAAAACGGTGGTTTTCACAGTTAAAAAGCCACTTGATTTTTCTACGTGCCAAAACACATCGTATATTGGGCTCGTTTGGCTTGTCCTTAACCATAGCAACCAATGGTTGGGTTGGATCCACCTGAAGCGAGCCCTACATGGGAAAATCCCCAAGAAAACCCTAAAAAAATAATTATATATAAGCAGCAAGATGCTGCTGTTGCCAGAGGCGCAGGCAGCGCCTACTGCGCACCGGCATGCGGGCGGACAGGAACCCACAGCCCTAGCCGTGGGCCCCACCATGATGCTTATTTTTCATCCAAACCATGCATCTTGTGGGCCCCTTCCAGGGTGGTGGGCCCTCCAAAAATCAGCCTCATCCAAAGCTCTGGTGGCCCACATCATAGGAAACAACGGTGATTAAATGTCTGCCATTGAAACCTTTTGTGGCCCAGAAGTTTTGGATTCAATATGAAATTTGTTTTTACTCTTCATCCAGGCCTCTATGGCCGTATGAATAGATTGGATGGCAAGCAAACATTACAGTGGGCCCCACGTGGGAACCCATAATGATGTATGTGTTCCTAATGGGATGTTCCTAAGGTCCATTGCAATGTGTGATCCTAACATGGATTATGTAATGATGTTTACGATGGGCTATGCTTTGGGAGCAATGATGGTTTGACGTCCACATTGCAAGTATAATGTTGGTTGAATGTCTATATTACGACTCTCCCTAGGGCCCATTGATAGGCCCGTACTTATTGTGTGTAGGTCATTTAGGCTCATCTGTGTTGTAAGGATAGTTTATTACTTTATAACATGCTTAGTATAATTTCATGACTCATGCTCATACGCATCATATGTATGCTTGATATGAGGAATGTTTAATCATAAAATATGCCTTCGGGTAGATTATTTAGGGGCTCCTAAATAGGCGGTGTTACCCCCACATAAGCACACGATACGCACATGATTGCTGCATGACTGGATAGTGTGATTCATGTATTCGCATTGTATAATATGGTTACTGTACACCCTAGCGACATTAGGGCCGTAGCCTCCATAAGCGTATCGTGGTTGACAAGATTGGATACTAAAAATTTTATTCTACATGGGGTGCTATAAATATCCCTGGATAAAAGTTCTTAAACCCTTATGGTACCAGGAGGTTGCTCCAACGTCTAAACCGAGTGGGTACAGGAGCACCGAGTGTCGATTGCCAGATGGCCACGCTTTCCACTGTGTCATGATCAGTTGAAAGGGGGTGCGACCTTACCCATCCGAGAGTAGGAGGCAAAGCTAGGCTGAGTTTAACCAGCTCGAGGAATGGGTCTGCTATCGACGAGCCGAACCCAATATTAGCAGGCAGATAGTGAGGTCTCTTCTACTTATCTTATTGCGCGCGATGGGGCGACGATCTGGTTTAGAGTGTACTAGACCCCGGTTATATCCCAAATTTAAGCTGTATTCATATGTGAAATTAGATGAGGATTTGTATGCTTGAATTGCATCTTGCATCGCATAGCCTTTGTACGGCTAATGGTATTCATGGATTCATTAGCATGTTCCACATTACTCTGATATTGCATAACTGCATTACCACCTTCCGTACACACTTTCATCACCCTCTAAGCTTTCTATAAGCTTATGCATGACCGTTGCGTGCAAGTGACATTGGATCGCAGCAGCGTTGAGGCAGGAGCGCATATCAGATTAGCTTGGAGCTTTTGTCTATCATCATTGTATTTTCCTTTATGCTCATTGTACTTGTAAAGTTTTTTATCATAGTAAAAATGTAATGGAGTTTTTGGTTGTTGTTTGTGGGTTATGCCTTTGGTTATGCTTATTATGAATCAAACTGATGTTGAAAATCCAGTTCTTTAAAAAAAAATAAAAAAATTGATATTAAAAATCCTCCTCGTAGTATCTTAGGATTGGAACCTGGCGAATGGGCGTTGGGAGCCGAAAATGGGGTACTACAGAGGCCATCGGCGCTGAATTTGGTGATCGAGAATTTTATGAGCCCAGTTTCCGAGTTTCGGGCGTGACAGTTTTCTACCTCTCCATGTTTTATATGAAGATATTTTATATTTTGGAGATGAAATTCAGTTTATTATATGGCACGTTGCAAGCAGTGTCTCACCCTATACACTCAGTGGCAACTTTTCTCTTATTAGCATTGAGTTGACTATTTCTACTAATGCTTTATTCATTCCTTCAGCTATTCCGTTTTGTTGAGGTGTGTATGGAGTAGTACATTGATGTATCAGTCCATGATCTTCACAGAAGTTATCAAATTCATTGGAGAAGTATTTTCCTCCTCTATTACTACGAAGAATTTTTATCTTCTTATTTAGTTGATTCTTTACTTCTACTTTATATATTTTAAACGTGTTCAATGCTTCATCTTTGCTCTTTAACAGATAAACATACCCATATCTAGAACAATCATCTATAAAGGTTATGAAGTACCATTTACCTCCACAAGTAAGAATGTCGTTTAACTTACAGATATCACTGTGCACAAGATCCAATACTGGAGACGATCTTTCAACACTTGAAAAAAGTTTCTTCGTCATTTTGGATCGTATGCACACTTCACATTTATTTGTTTCATTATCTGTGTATGAGATTAAAGCATTCTTAGCCATGAACTTCAAGGTACTATACCCTATATAGGCTAGTTTATCATGTCATAGTCCAGCGGATTCAACAATATATGCAAAAGTGCTACTTTCATTCAGAGAAAACTTAACCGTCCCGTTACAAGCATATCCTTTTCTGACAAAATTCTCATTCCTGGACAGAATCAGTTTACCTGACTCGTACACCACCCTTATGTCTGGTTTACCCAGAAGATCCTCAGAAATTAAGTTTCGCCTTATGTCTGGGACGTGTAGTACATTAGTTAGAATCACTTTCTTCCCAGAGGTGAATATCAGTTTGACAGTTCCTTTGCCAATGACTTTTGATCGGACTTCATTACCCATTTGGACTTCTTGACCATTGGTCAATTCCTCATACACTTTGAAAGCTAATTTGTCGTAGCATATATGTACTGTAGCAGCAGTATCATACCACCAACCTAGGACTTTACCTTGGATGGTATTCACCTCAGTGATCATAGCCACAATATCGCTTTTTTCTACTGCACTTGTCTCTTTTTTAGATTTACGATATCGACATACTCGAGCATAATGCTCAGTTTTCTGACAGACATGACATTACCCTTTGAACTTTTCGTTCTTTTTTTGGGCGTTTTTCTTAAATTTTCCTTTATTGGATTTAAGAGAATCGTCCTTCTCGGAATTTTTGTTACTAGTATTCTCTATTGCATATACCTTGGACGAGGCATTCCCGTTATCATTCTTTTTGTCGCGGTTACGGGATTCTTCCTCAATCCTGAGGTGTTTCTGAATTTTTTTCAGTGTGTAGTCCTCAGTTTTATGCTACAACTTCTTTCTATAGTCTTTTCACATCGGTGACAATTTAACGATTATAGCCCCCGACTTGGAATGATTCAAGAAGATCAATCTTTATTGCTTTGATTTTGTTTACTATTAGCTGCAGTTCTTGGATTTAAGGCAGCAGCGGTTTATTATCTACCATGCTGAAGTCAAAATACTTGGCGATGAGAAATTGTTAGTACCTTCTTCTTCATTCTTGCATTTAAACTTTAAAGCGGCCCAGATGTCCTTTGCTGATGATGTTCATTGGTACAGATCGTACAGACAATTGGAGAGCACGTTCAAAATATGTTCTCGATACAAGAGTTCGTCTTCGACTCGTTTGGTGTGGGCAGCCACCTGTTTAGGTGTGTATTTGTCGGATGCTTCAAGTAGCGCTTGCAGATTTGGATCTAATATGTAATAGATCTTTAGCGCTGTCAGGAGAAATTTCAGCTTGTCTTGCCATATTGTAAAATTGGTTCCATCGAACCGATCAAGATGTATCAAGTCCTAATTCATCAACTTGATGGATAAAACATTGTCGGCTTCCATATCAAATAACGCTTTAAGATTGTTGGAAATTATACAGATTAATATAATTTTTGTATAAAGTGGAAACCAAAAATTGCAAATGCTATAAAATATGGACAGGTTGAAGCACGTCTGAAATGTTGTCCTTAAAGCGTTATTTACCCCTACTCAAGTGAATTGAGTATGCTGATAGGTTACAGACAAATCGCTTTTAGGATACGACGAGCCTAGTGTGGGTCTGCGTTTAGCAAACACGAAGGCCCACCTATTGGAACTCTATTACACTCAATCTGGTAGAAATACAATAAAGAAGAAATACTAGAAGAAAGAAAAAGAAGAAAAGTGTGGTTTAGACCACTGCACTGGTCAAGTCTTCAGCCACTAGTTCAGTTGAACCGTTTTAGATTACACCGTTGGTCTGTTCTTCTTGCAAAGGTTCAACCCTTGATGTCTTGTTGCTGGAATCACTGGAGTATAAGAGAGGATTAGTGGGCTGTTTTAATTCGTATGGTGTTGCTGGATTGGGTTGTGAGATGGTTTGGAAATCCATCCAGACCCTCCTTTTATAGGCTATGGTGGCTAGGAGTTATGGTCCAGGGAAATAAATTCCATGACCGTTTTCTGGCTGTTGGAGAAAACTAGCCTTTTTATGGTCGTTTTCTGATTGTTGTGCATGGACTGTTAATCTACTGCATGCTGACTATTGTGAGACAACAACTAGCCATTTTCTAGCTGTTGGGCTAGCCATGCAGCAGTTTCAGCTGGACCCTGCACTTATGGCACAACTGTCACAGATTTTCTAAAACAACTCTTTTTTCAGCCCTCTATATATTCTGGAGGACTCTGATTCAGTCCTCTAGTCTCTCCTTTACCCAACCATCTTCCTTAGCCACTTAGTCGCACCGCGACTCGCACATGTCTCACTCCAGTTCGATAAGACACCATCTGCCTTAGCTACTTAGTCGCTCCGGTTCGAACATGCGAAGTGCAAAATGTGCCACTAGCGCCTTTACAGCCACACTGCCTCACATGCCCACGCCCTCGCATCGAGCTCGTGACTGAGACCAAGCCCGTGCCCGAGCCCGAGCGCGGGTGTCAAGTCCTATGGTCCATGGACTATGTGGGCAAATAATAAGGTACTCAACTGTTTTTATTTAAACCACAAAAACTTTTATTCCCTTTCCCATGTGGTACTATTCTTTAAAACATCCAAAAAGTGTTTTTCAAACACTTTTATATATTATATTTATTTTAAAATATATATTTTATATAAAATCAACATTTTTACAACAGACATTGGCGTTCTCTGACATTAATGGCAGGTCACCTTCCTTGTTAAGAAGAATGACCACGAGCTCCTGTTACACCTTAGTTTCGCTCACCAGGTGGGACTGGGTCAATCTTACGCCTCCTAACCTCAGCCCAGGTAAGTTTAGCTAGGGTTATTGGTTATTGTCCATGTTTCTGTTTGTTGTTTGTTTTTCTTTAATTTGTTACAATTTACATCTTTCACGTGTAATTTCTATCCTTTGGAGACTTGGATTTTGAATGTTAGTTGGTTGTTTTCTATGAAAAAAATTTGGAGTTTTGAGTTGAGACTCCTTGTAGGTTCTGGCCTGCCTGGACCATAAAGGTGTGGTCCCATCCTAAAGGCTTTCTAGAGTTCACGTCAAACCCAGCCCAAAGTAAGCCTACTCGACTGGGTTGGACTATTTGCATCCTAAGCAAACCAATGTTTCTCATTACGCCGGATTTTGGCGGTCTGTGATTCGAGCGCTGGTCATGCTACCAGGAAAGGTGGGAGTCATGGGACCCACTTCTCTGCGGTCATGGATACATCCTCTCCATTGACAGGACTGCGTGAAACGAAATTTCTTTCAGAATTGGAAAAGAGAGGGAGTACTTGTAAGTTGTCGTTGGCTTTGGAACCATGGCTCAGTGACAATCACTAAAGATAGATTGAGAAATTCCCCTTTGATGGGTAGAATCCCAAGCTAATATTTGGGTGTGGAGTAGCAGATTAGGTGCTACCTGAGATCTGTAGGCTATTATATCCTTCTACTTAAAAGAAGAATTTAGAAGATAATAAGATGATGCTGGAATTTTTGTTGTATTGACTTTTCATACTATAAAATGAATAACAAATGTATATTTATAGAATTTCAGATACATTTTTCTCAAATACTCACCATTTAAAATACATTAACATCTAAGCAACCTTTTATCTTTCTTAAACAACAAATAAAAGCTTCTTAAAAAACAAAGATACCATGCACTATTTCCAACTCTAGCAAAATTTCTAAGCATGAATATATGCATGTTCAAAACCATTAGCATTCTTCTCATGCCGCATGTATTGGAACACATACATGAATTTCTTAAAAGTCCATTTTAGGCCAGCCTTATGTATTGGTGACTTTAGGCCAGCCTTATTTCCATGGCATAAGATTTTTTACGATACTAGCTTCCAAGTTACGAATGGTTTTTGTGAGTGTTATTTTAATGGTTCAAGATGATTTTACGGCTAAAGACAAATCTTGAATAGTGCGTTTATTGCTCACGAATGCATTGACTTGTGTTATAAGAAGGTGAGAAGAAGGAGAGAGAGAAGAGGAGAGAGAGAGAGAGAGAGAGAGAGAGAGATTTGGTGAAAAGGGAGTGCCGGCATTGCCACTGCACTCGCTGCCCGTGCAAGAGGGGTCTGCCGGATTAACCCAACTTGCTGGGTCGACTAATCACAGCAACAACGACAACCATTGGGTCAACCTTACGCCTCCTAACCTCAGCCCAGGTAAATTTAGCTCAACAACTACCATCTCAGCTAGCAACTGTAAATGCCTAACTGGTAACTCGCTAAGATTCTGTAACACCCCATACTTTCAGTACTCAAGTGTTATCATGGAAATTCGATTTAATTTACACATGTGTGGGAAAACATGGAACTTAGCTATACAGTGATTCTCAACCTACCCATCATAACCGTCTAATACAACCGTTAGGTTTTAGAACCAGTAGATCAATTTTATTTAGACATTCCTAAGAAGCCCTAAGACCATAAATCCATTTCTTATGCGCTCGTGATTTATTTATATGAATTTCAATCATTAAAAAAAAAATAATCTATATTACGTAAATTAATTTTTATAACAAATAACATATTTTCAAATAGTTTAAGATTTTATATAAAATCTAAAATTTAAAACATATATAACTATACAAATAATATGTAAATGATATATTAATACTTGTTTCTTTTCACTAATATTCATATAATTAATAATATGTAATAGTATAAATTACATATATATATATATATATATATATATATATATATATATATATATATATATAAAACTAAATTATTACTTTGTATTAATATAATTTATAAAATAATAAGATAATAATGATAATAATAATAATAGTAATAGTACTAATAATAAAATATAAGATTAAAAGTGTTGTAACAAGGCATATAAACATGGCAGGTCATAAAACTCAATATCTAGCCATTGTTTTGTACCTTAAATAGTCCTTTGAACCCTTTTAATTGTTGATGTCTGATTTCAGAATAATCCGACCCTCAGATCAGGGTAGGTACATACTTGGACCCCCCCCTCCCCAAATCGATTAGTATGGCCCACTTGAGATTTAGATCCTTCTGATTTTTAGTGTGAGGCCGTATCCAGGACCTCCAAAACTAATGAACGGAGTAGATTTCATGAAGACATCACGGTGATCCCACATCGCAGCGCGAGTGCACAGAAGAGATGTGCACTCGCCGTGTACTGCTTGGAGGAGCTCGGTCAGACGCGTCTGACCGTGTCCCTCTCGAAATGCAGATATTTCTCCCTCTCCTCGGGTGTGGCAGCGAACGGACGAGCGTCCGGGGTTTTGATCGTTGGCCCACCTTCACGATCCATCTCAATGATCTAAACCGTCTATCTGGTTTAGGTGGCAGGTTCGAAAAAATTATAATGTTAAAACTAAATTTCTTATACGTATGGGAACACGAGAACCGGCGCAAAACAGCCTCAAAAACACAAAAGTTCTGAAAATGGAAACTGTCCGTTGCCAGGAGGACGATTCGCGTGAGCTCCGTTATCTCAACCTCAGCCGTCCATTAGGTGAAATCTCAACCATCCAGTGATGTCTACGTGGATTGAGGGTTGGTAGAAAACCAGCAACCGAAACCACCCACCGGTAGCTGTTTGAAGAAAAACAGGGGGTCGGTTTGGGCCTGGTTTAAATGTCGCGGGATGCTTCCAGCAACAGCAAAGAGAGAGAGAGAGAGAGAGAGAGAGAGAGAGAGAGAGAGAGAGAGAGAGAGAGAGAGAGAGAGAGAGAAGGAAGGAAAAAGGGAGAGAAAAGAGAGAGATAGTGGAGCCCGGGTTCGGCCAGGTAAACGGCCCGAACTTCTATTTTTTTTTTTTTTTCTTTCTTTTTCTTTTTCTTTTCTTCTGTCTTCTTCATCATTTCATGAAGATATCAGCTCCGTTGAAGGCCACGTTTGGGGCCAAAAATCCGACCGTAGAGAAGCTTGACAACGGCCTGAATGCAGGCTCTGTTTTGTGGCTGAACATGGCGTGAAATACAGCCTCCGTTTAAGGACAAACGTGGCCTGAGTTCAGGCCCTGCTTGGGGCCGAACAAAGGCATCTAAATGGCCCCAGCTTGGGGCTGAAACCTAGTCCAGGAACAACTCACAAAACGAGCTCTGAAGAGCGGCAACACGGGCTGGTATCAGTCCGAAAATTGAGATAAAAACAACCTGTTTCGGGCTGTTCTTCGACGGTAAAAATGGTAGCCACTGTGCATCCGACTGAGCACTGATGAGAGTTGAGAAACGGCAAGGGACGGGCCGTGTTTGAGCCGATAAACAGGCTGGAAAATGGCCTCCAAAACAGCCTGCAACAGGGGCCGAATTCCACCTTGGCAGCTGACGAGCAGCTCAGACAGTGGGCGTCACCAAAATGCAGGTGGGCTGCACTGTGTTGGGCCTCACCGAAATGCTGGTGGGCTGCACTGTGTAGGACCCCACCTTGATGTTGGATTCATCCAAGCCGTCCATCCATTCGGTGAGCTCGTCCTTAGGCTCGACACAAATCCACACCATCCATTTAAGGACACCACCAGCAGCAGGTAGCCGCTGGATTAACGCCAGCAAGTTCTGTCTGATCATGAGGTATGTGTTACACCCTAACCGTCCATCTGTGTGGGTC
The DNA here is from genome assembly GCA_037074715.1 of Magnolia kwangsiensis. Lineage (NCBI taxonomy): Eukaryota > Viridiplantae > Streptophyta > Magnoliopsida > Magnoliales > Magnoliaceae > Magnolia > Magnolia kwangsiensis. The sequence goes on from CM073582.1 coordinate 21,298,804, forward strand.
CCATCCATGATGTACGTGTTTCTTCCGTGCTTCCCCGGACGTGGGACCCACTTGAGATATGCATTATATCCACACCGTCCCTGTACGTGGGACGGTGTGACCGATAGTGGAATAGGTGTTAAAAGCACAACGTGCATCGAGGGAGCCCACGTATGATGTATATATTTGATACATTACCACTGTCCACACACATGGGCCCTGCCATGATGCGTGTTGGACATCAACACCGTTCATTTGATGGGTCCCCTTTCTATATAGGGTGCCCCAAAAATCAGCCATACATAGAGCTCAAGTGGCCCACACCATCTACAATCTTATGAAGACATGTTAAATCATATAAAAAGCACTTGTTGGGTCCATCTGAGATTTCGATGCACCTGAAACTTGGTTTGACCCCTTAACCTAGTGGGACACACATGATGGATGGGTTGGATTTGTGAACCACAACTTGGTGAGCCTAACAAATGATTATGAATGCTTTAAATGGCGGATTATAGTATCTATTATCACGATTAAATCCACTATTGATACTTGATAGCTATTATTATTATCATTAGCATTATGATAATAATTATGGTTATTAAACATAACTAACCATTAGCAGATTATCCATGTTAATAGTAGTGCTTACAAACAAAATTATCATTGTTACATATTAATCATTTAATTATCATTCCTAGGTACAATCATTAATAGTAGATCATAACATTACTAGCATTATAATGATTATTATTAATAAATTGGCTAACGTTAATTATAACACTAATGTTAACCATTACTTTTCAATTATTAAATTAATATGGTAAATTATCATATGTCAACTACAATTCAAATCCTAAAAGAAATTTATTATAGACCTAAACTCAAGGTGAACCCTAAACCTACGTAATCCAAACCCCAGGTTATAATCTCAACCATAAATAATGTGAAGAACTCGATTTAACCATGAAATTTTCTAATTCATGATAGGACTCGACTATAAGGGACCACACGTCCCCTAACGATGCTGGTAGGCAATCCAACCATATAAGGTGATGATTTCTTCCCCTTGAGCTTTTCATTTTTTCATTAGCTTAAGTTATAGTTTTATTCTAATTCAAATTGATAATTGCTATCTCTATCTGATATTCACTTGTGTAATTGAATTGCTACATCACATGCTTAATATTATCATGTATATTTAATTCATGATATTAGATTATTTGTGGATTGCTTCTGAGATTTAAACTGGTACATTAGTGAAAAATTCTCACTTATAAATGTACACCCATACTTGGGATGTAACTCTATTGATGATGATTGTAATAGACCTTCGATCTAGTGGTTATTGAGTGGTGGTCGGGATGGATCTTTGATGTGGGCCTACCATTCAAGGTTGTTGTGTCTAAGTGGTTTCCAAGGATAGTTTTTTATCGCATAGTTTTGGTACTCGCCTTACGCGGTTTATTTTGATATTTTCCTTATGTGACTTGTTTTAATATCACCTTATATGGCTTTGTCCTGGTATTTTTCTTATATGGGTTCAACATTTTACACTATGCATCTATGCGATTGTAAGCCCCATATGCTGTAATATGATTGGCCACTAGTTGACGAGTTTCCATTAAATATCATAAGATAGTAGTCTCATTAGCTGGGGATGGTGGTATGAGACCTATGCCCGAGCTATCGTCATATGCTGGTGACAAGTCTCCGTAGTGACTTTGAGCTTATTTAAATTGGCTGATTGTAAATGAACTAATAATGGTTTGACTAATCATACATTCATAGCATATTGACGATAATAGATGGCTCATTCTGAATGCTGTAGCACGTGCCATAGAGTTGTTGGAGTATTGTTTTGCTAGCTCCCACACTACCAACTATCGACCCCTGTTCCGACTAGATGATTTTCACAGGTCGATGATTACATGGGTGACGAGCCCAATTTTCTCACGAATGTGCATCCTTGGGGTGATGTGCATTTACGCATCCATGCATTTAAAAAGACTGTATCATGTGTTGTTTTGATTGTCTTGTTGTTTTATAACTGTGCTTACCTAATGCAGCGGTGTGTAATCTTGAGAAAAATTCACACTGAGTTGGTCACTCATCCATAAAAAATACAACCGTACAGGTAGCACAGTTGGCTTAAGTAATACATAGGTTTAAACTGATGAGGAGCCGATATGGTAGTCAAGGACATGTGATTGTACCTGTCAAGGAGCTGCGCGATCTTGCTGCTTTCGTTTACATTTCATATACTTTTAATGTTGTATTTGTTATTGTGGAGACATTGGTTTGCATAAGTTATTATGAGCAGCTCTTGTATATTTAAATGATAGTGTAAACTTTCCTTTATGTTTGATTTGTCTATACTATGCTCATCTGCTTACTCTGATATTTGAAAAAAACGTATAGACGAATTTGACCATCCTTTAAGGTTAACACTCGGATTTTTGAAAAACGGGTCATGTACTCGGGTCCTGAAAACATGAGGCATTACAAATTCGAGTTTTCTCAGAGGTGAGCAAGCTTACTTGAGCATGTGCATCACCACTGCGCACTCCTAACTTAAGGCTTGACCTCCTTGTTGGGACATCATTCCACCAGTTTGTGGCTTCAACTGAGTTCAACCAGAGATGAGATCCAATGGATCGGGCCGAGTCATCTCGTATTGTCTCGGTTAGGTCCTTCTTAACCAGATTCATAAAAGAGAGAACTCCTAAAACAAACTTGAGCGCACCAACATATTTATGAAAGATTATAGGCCAACATTTATAATCATAATCATAATAACATTGAAACATTATTCTCTAAATTTCAGTTCGAATAATATTTAAATTTAAACACCTCCTGCGGCTTTTCATATTAGGATGTTTATATCATGAAGATGTTAGTATGCATGTACCCACACATGCAATCACATGAAACAAAAAAAAAAAACATATTGATAGTGCCATGTTTAGGGAAGTACAGAGATTGGTGATGTTCAACTCAGGATGTCCTGATCTATTTTTCACTTATTCCTATTTGTGTCCTTGAAAAGATACTTTTACCTGGTCTTGCTTTATTATATTCAGAAAGTTCAAAAAATTATACTAGATGCATTTATAGAAATCAAAGACTCAGCAAATTACAAATGGTTGAAGTTGCCATCATTGAAAGTCTAACCGGTCTTTGATATGGAGTAATGTTATAAACGTTGATGGTCAATGTTATGTTGAATGTAATTTGAGAATGTGTTCCAAACTTATATTTGATTCATTTTCTTACATGTGCTTGCATTTCTTGCAGTTTTTGGTACATGGGTCACTTGATTTCACGTAATGGTTATCTCTTCTCCTTTTGTTCGTTAGAGATTCATGTGGTATATATATAGTATGCTTAAATGTATTATTGTATTTTCATGTGGAATATAGTATTCATACATCATGGCTTATTTAGTCTATTTTTCCATCATGTGGCTGTGTCTTGACAACATCTAGATTCTTATTTGTACTAATGAGGCCCATGATCGAATGATCTAAACTGGAACTTATAGGCCCATTGAAGATGTGGTATGCCCCAAAATTCTCCTAGACTGGGATGTCCTTAAAGTTCTAATGCTTTGATGCATGGCCGACTAAATGGTTAAGAAGAAAATATAGCAACAGCCCAAAGAAAAGGTCAAACTTGGATGTCTAGGATCTGCCAATCTGGGAATTTTCTATCTATACACCACCAGTAGTGGGACCAATTAGAGCAAAGGTCTGGATCACTGAATCTTAGGCTACTTCTGTGCAGACTAAGGCATTAAGACAGTATTCATGTCCTATGAATGACAAATTTATAATCCCTTATCTGTCAAATTCTTTCTGCATGTGTTTTAAAGCTAAAATGGTTTCTTGTAATATTGTAAAATTATGAGTATAAATTACAGGAGCCGACTCAGTAATAATCAAGTCCTTGGTTGCTTCATGGACAAACTCAGCTGGTGGACCAACAACTTTCACCAACTTTTCAGCCTAGTTCCTAGCATAAAAGCTGTTTATAAGGTAATTCCTTCAAACCAGATCCAAATCAATTGAGTAGACTCGGTTGAGAGTCAACACAGTAATGACTATGACAAGTCATGATTTAAAACAATCTTAGTCATAGGAGTGTAAGACCTTAATGTGACCCTATAAATTCATGGTTTAGGGTAGGATTCGATCCTAAGAGGCATAGACATCTTCTGGCAGTGATATTAAGCAAATTAAACCATAAGGTGATGAATCCTTCCCCTTGAGCTTTCATTTTCCATGTTTGTTTAAGTAATAGTTCAACTTATATTTCAGTTCATAATTATCTCTAATTCATGATTACACGTGTCAGTTGTTGAATTTGATTATCAACGTTATATGCTTAACCTTTAACTCGTATGAACATTTATATGCTGTACTTGCATATGTTTCCATACTTGTAGATTTTTTAAATTGGCTGTTTGTAAATTCTAAAAAGATGCAAATTTTATCATTCTCTTTTTGGGAGAGGTATAGATTGGTTTATATGTAGACATTTCAAAATCAATGTCTAAAATGCTTCTAGATTTTGGCCAACAATCTTTAAATGTTCCAAGACAATGTCCCCAATTCCGTAATGATTTGCATTCACATCATGCTCATTTCAAAGGGTTAATAATTTCTCTATTTCTTTAATGCAGGATTATTTGGCAATGTAAATATTTGGAATGGGTGGTATAGGAAAAGGTAATTAAATATTTTGTACATATTTTCTAAATATAATTTATGGTTGATTAGTTATTTGGTATCGTTTGACTATGACTACATATGATGCTTGATATACACACTTAAAAAATAGAAAATTTTCCACGTCTCCATAACTTTTTTGCTATGACCAAAAACCTCATGCTTTTCTCAAAACATCACACTTGGCCATAGGAGGTTTTTAATAGTACACATTCAGTCACTACTGTCTTCACATAGTGTTGTCCACCTGAGATTTTGATCTACCTTATTTATGGGATATATTATTAAAATGATGTGTAAAAATAAATGGAGGGTGTGGATAGAACACAGATCATGGTGAGGCCCACAGAGCACCTACCACTAGCCACATGGTTACTGGCAGTGTCATTAGCCAAACAGCGTCTGTTGTATTCTACATGATACTTGGATGTTTTAATATAGATAGTTCGATTTGAAAACAAAAAATAAAAAATTATATATATATATATAGCGGAACGCTCACCTGCAAACCAGTTCATACGTTCTACGTACGAACTTTTTTGAGAACCCATCATAGGTGATGTGGATCCAAAATCTTAACCGTTCATGTAAAGCAGCACCTCGTGAAACCCCCTAGGCCGAAGTTTTACTTTGATCTAAAACTTGATGGGCCATGAAAAATGAAAACAGTTTCCTCCCTTGATTTGCATTTCTCTTTGCTATGGCCCACTAGAATTTTAGATCGGGGTGAAAATTTGTCACATGGGGTTTCATGGGATTCCGCATCACATGAACCGTTCAGATTAGACACCCATGATACGTGTGCAAAGGAGCGCACGTGCATAGGTGCGTAGGGGAGCATCTCTCTCTCTCTCTCTCTCTCTCTCTCTCTCTCTCTCTCTCTCTCTATATATATATATATATATATATATATATATATATATATATATATATATTTCTTTAAATATAATCTGTTTTTTGTTTTTTTTTTTTTTTCTATTCAAATCCAGGCTTTAGCACAAGTCGAGCCCCAACCACGGATCCAGGCCCCAACATACGTCCAGCCCCAGCCACGGGTCCAGGCTCCAGCACAAGTCCAGCCCTAGCCATGGGTCCAGGCTCCAGCACAAGTCCAGCCCTAGCCATGGGTCCAGGCCACAGCACACGTCCAGCCCTAGCCATGGGTCCAGGCCCTAGCCACGACAGGCCTTGACAAGGGCAAATATATCGTAGATTAGTCATGTGCAGTATGAGGCTTACGTTGATGAAGGGCCAATATTGATGAATACATACCTGGCGATTAGTTAGGAGTTAGGGCTCTTTGTAAGTTGTCACAACAAGTGTTGCTATTTTTACCTGACATTTATCACATGCATGCATATTGTAAAACCATTTTCTGATTGTCCACTTGAGGTTTATGGATTTTTCCAAGAGGAATCATAAAGTCAATGCCCAACGATGCAAGTTTGATGGATCTAACTGTGACAGGCTCTCAAACTCCCATAGATTTTGAAGTTGCTACCCTCAAACTTCAGTTGAACGTGGGCCATTACATATTTTCATGCCACTAATTAGAACATTAAGATTAACCTATTGAGATTTTTTTATATACCATTTTCGGAATGGGACTGAACTGACCAGTCCAGATCATGGAAGCTTGGGCATCAAATCCAGTATAATGTAATGTGCAAGCCCAAGGTTCCTGGCTTCAGCCCAAATTGTCCCATTTATGGCCCTCAACCAGATGGTAAATGGGATAAAACAAAATTAATTTCATATACAACCGGAAATAAATTAAAATATTATTTCAAGCCATTGATTTTATTGTAGTTTGCTGATCTTTTAAGCAAAAAAATATATGTTAGAATCGCAGTAGATTCCACGATCTACTACAAGCATCAAATCTATGGCATTTAACAGTTTTGAAGACGTACATTGATCGATCATTACGCTGTCTGTATGGATTGTTGGATGATGTGGTGTCTTTAGGTCTTCCGCCAGATTCCACGATCTACTACAAGCATCAAATCTTTGGCATTTAACAGTTTTGAAGACGTACATTGATCGATCATTACGCTCTGTATGGATTGTTGGATGATGTGGTGTCTTTAGGTCTTCCGCCTCTACCACACCTATGCCTTCTTAGGTTCTCTAATAGGAAGATGAATGGGTGCATAATGGGGTGTAGATTAAGGGACCGAACACGTCTTTATATGGAGACAGGCCATAAATCCCACCCAGGATTCCTAAATCATTGGGAGAGAAGCCATTCTCCCAACACAACTCTATCAAGAGTTGTCTATTGTACTTCATGCCCATGATAACTGTGTGCGCTCAACAATAGTGTGAGTCCCACTCTGATGGTCGTGCGAACAATCTAATCCAATCATTGCATTGCCAGATGGATATATGCTGTGTAGCCCATAATTTAGCCCATAATTCCAACAATATAAACATAAATGAAAAAGGTGAATTTGAACGGCCATTTTAGCCATTTTACCTATAGAAGTTGGACTGGGACAGGTATTATCTCAACAATAACTATATTTGTTGAATTAAAGCATTAAACTGCCAGGTTTTTCTCAAAAAGAAAGAAAGAAAAAAGAAATGAAGAAAGGATCTAGACTACTAGTGCTGGATCCCTGGCAACCTTTAACAAGTAGTTGCTTCCTCCGCACCAGAAAATGAAAAGATTGATCAATCAATCAATCAATCACATAATAGTCATTTTATATTAAAAAATAGTAATAACATCAACAAAATCATTATATATCATTCAAAAAGAAGAAAATCCTATCCTAAAATCTAGAAAAAAGAAGAAAAAATTGCTACAACGACTTGGGCACAGAGAGTTGGCCGCATAGTTCAAAACCCAAAAACTCGACTAAACTCGATATCCATTCAGGTTGAGTTAGCTCAAAGACTCAATCAAGTCTTTAAGCTACTTGATATTTAATAATTAAATTAAGATATTAGTAGTATTTAAAGAGAATTTTTATAACTAAATAAATAAAATAGCAATGGCACATAATACTATTTTCTGCTGTTTTCAGGGTAAAAAAGAAATAGCAGTAGTTTTCACAGTGGCGGAAGGCATTGGTTCTATTAGAGGGCCACTGGTTCTGTTAAAGGAGGTTTAGTGTCTGATTATATCCCTCATCATGAGCAGACCAAGTTATAAAGTCAAATTGACAAAACTTGGTAGAGTCAAGTTCAAAATTGAGTTTCTTACTTAGCCCTAAATCTCACCGAGTTGAGTTGACTCAACTTTGGGTCAATTGAGTCAAATTATATACTATTGTAGGCAAGGCTCATAACAACACCATTTCCATTCCAGTTTGTTGTTTTGCTTTGTTTTGTAGCCAAATGATCTGTGGTTGTTTCGGCAGGTGTTTTCTTGTGTTGTTCTTTGGGCTATAGTGCTAGTTGATATACTAATTTTGTTTTGACTACTAAAGTCAACAAGTAAAAAAAAGGGACAAATTGTAGCAGAGATATATGACAGCTAGAGTAACCTTCAAAACTAGAATGTCTTAAGGAAATAATGTGGTGGACTACATGAGACTACATTTTTTAAACTATAATTAATCTAATTTATTTCTTTGAGAATAACATGAATATATAGAAGATGTAGCACATCTAGAGAGATCTAAAACAGATACATGCCTCCTTAAACGGATACACATCTCAACAACAAAAAAAAAAAAAAAAAAAGGAAAACTATCCTAGGCTAGAAGATAAAACTAACATATTCTAACATCTCCCCTCAAACCAATGTGCTCCAAAAGAAGCAACTTGCATTTGAAAGGTATGGTGAAAATTATTTAAAAGAAAAGTTTTAAAAATGGCACGATAACTTGAGGTGACGAAATGACGGGAAGCGAAAGATATGAGTAGCATGAGGCAAGCAGGCACTTTTGGCAGGCACTTTTGACGATGTCAACAAGATTAAAACAAGCGAAAAAATAATAAGTTGAATTTGTTTACATTGAACTACAGCCTCCAACTGACCAACAGTCTACGTTTAGCATAAATGCATGGCCCATCCAATGACTGGACTGTTTTGAGTTTCAGGCCATGGAACATAAATAAGGTGGGCCCCAATCTTGACAAGTTGACTACTCTAGCAAGTAGCCATAACATTCTCCGGACAGCATAGTGTTTTTCTTTTTCTTACTAGAAATTACTATTATTAGCATATTTTTGTATGTTGTGTAAAAAAGAGAAGTTAACAGAGATTGGCAAGAAAATTCAAGAGGCTACAAAGTGTTGCTTAAAGTTTTCATTTTCGCAAACAATATCTTGGACCGATAACAACCCCCAAAGATCTTACATATGTATCTTGGTGTGGGACATTTAAAATGAACAGGCAAAAACCTATGATATCTCCTTGTTTTCCATCTAGTGGCCCATGTTAATACAAGTCACAGACTATACTGCATGCTGGTCTAGATATCAAGTAGAGAAAAGATCTGTGCAGGGTACACCTTTAAGAAGCAAAATTTCAAGATAAGCACTCGGACTACATTACTCAACTACGGGCTCAAACTCCAAATTATTAGGCAAGGGAATGGCAAGACTGTAACTGCTCATAAGTGCAATCTTGTCAAAATACTTCTTGACAACTAAGAATACCATTGAATTTGCCACCCAATTGTAACAATTTACTACAAAATTCTAAATAACCAAGTGGGTCCTTGTTATGCAAAAGGATGTATAATTTGAAGACACTAATGAAGTTCGTTCAACTTTCATGATTTGGTTGCATTTCGTAGATATTTTTGGCAGGAACATCAGGCAGTCAGCTCAATTGAAGGAAGGATGCTTCCATGGTGGAATGAACCTGCTCTTGGGGGGTTAGGGTGGGGTTCTGAATACGATGATCCCCTGTCTCATTCTTTGGGAGATTTGGAAGGGTAGGAATGAAGTGAAGTTTGAGGGGAGACATCCCTCACGTCAGATGCAAATCTCGTGTGTCAAAGGATGGATGCAAGTGATCATCAAGTCCCGGGACCTTGCACAGTCCAATAGGTGGGCTAACAGTCGTATCCTAGCTGGCTTGGGGATCGTGACTCCTACCTTCTCACATAGAAGGGCCCAAGTAGTGAAGTGGCTTAAGCCCCCGGCTAATTGGGTCAAGATAAATGTGGATGGTTCTTTTATAGGAAATCCAGGTAATGTTGGGAGAGGAGGTATTTTTATTTTTAGGTTCTCTGCGGGATATGGGGTGTTGTCGAACACTGGGGCGGAATTCAAAGCGGCTTATGACGAGCTATTTTATTGTCTCAATAGGGGATTGCCTAACATTATCATCGAATTAGACTCCCTCTTGGTGGTGAACATGTTCACAGGGAAGTCCACTCCTGGTTGAAAATGGAAGTATTGGAGTAGCAGGATCAAGGGCCTGATGGCCAAGGGTTAGGTAAATCCGTAGCTTATGTACTCTTCTCTACAGAAATATTGCTACAAATTATATTTGTAGCTAAAAGTAGTGTTGGATCTGTAGTAATATGCCGAATTAATAACAGCTACAGTCAATATCCGTAGATATTTCCTACATTAAAAAAAAAAAAAATACAATCATTCATTCATTCAATTACCACCTACATAATCATTTATTTATTCAATAATGAATCAATTACAATCCTTCATTCAATCAATTACAATTACAATCATTCATTCATTCAATTACAATTACAATTACGATCATTCATTCATTCATTTAATAATGAATTAATTATAATCCTTCATTCAATTAATTACAATTACAATAATGCTGAAAATACAAATCTTGGTGAGCCTGTGTGCACTTGCATATGGCCAGGTGCATCTTCCTCCACCATAGATAGAAAATGGATGTGAGTATCAGTAGTCCACCTGCACATCCAACAGCTATACCGATAACTTCTTTTGTGCGTCTTCTATAATTATTCAAGGGCGAACCTCCACTAGAGGACTCTGCAACATAAAAACAAAGAATCAGGGAATTGAAGAAGGATGAAAACTAAAGAGTAATAGACTTCCATCTATGGGAAGACCTGCATTAAGGAGAAATTTTGAATGTCCCTTCACATCAAGCATATACCAGTTATGAGCCTTTTTGCTGACTCATGTAAAGTAAAAGGATAGAAAAACTAGATCCTAAAATTATAAGTTGAAAGCTGGTTTCACACCACATGTAGACCACATGCCAAAAAATTTAAAACAACTAGAGGATTGAGTAGATCACCTTCAAACCCAAAACTCATTGACTCCAAAAGATGTTGATGATATCTAATGGCAAGAGGCGTGTCAAGATATTAATCGAAGACTATTGATCAAAGAGATTACATGGGGTCCTCCTCTTCAACAAAAGTACAGTCTTTGGTATGAAGACTACTGATCATATGGAGACCCTGTGCGGATGGGAGGCATATGACTCTTACCTGTATGTGGCGGTAGGAAGACTATTCATCATGAGTCAATTGGTGAATCAAGATGGCTCTCTCAGTGGTATATGACTCTTACCTATACATTGTGGGACCTGTTTGGTTTAAAAACCACAGAGGTGAAGTTGATGGCCAGTCCAACTAATCCACAGGCTGTTGCCACCACCCAAAACATCCATGAATTCTAATCAAGATCAAGCCTATAACATCATCGGAGATATAACCATGAGGCACCCTCTATCATCACATTCACATAATATGTAAAATAGAAACAGATCACGCCAAATGGCAAAGATTCTTCTTGCCATCAACCTGTTGAAAATTAATTCCATGAAATTAAACCAAGGTACTAAAATTAAGCCTCAAACAAACAACAATAAAATGACTAGATATAGTGCTTGAAACATTCAACCAAAAGAAACAGTTCAAAAATAAATAACACTTTTACCGGCCTTCCATACTTAATTTTTTTTAAAATTTATTTATTTATTATTATTTTTTTGCTTGTCTAGATATCAATAGAAGATATTGATCCAGAATGGCCCATTGCAAGATGAGGCTCACTAGATGAATAGTTTATGTCACCCAAAGGCATGCTCCACTTGTCACATTGCTATGTTGAGCAAAAGATAGAAGTTCCTTCCAATCATACGTCATAAAATAACTCCAAAGGGAAATGGTTCTCAGATCCATACCATCCTGCCTTTCTCCCATTTCTATGCCAAGCACCAATAGGGACTAAATCAAGATGTGGGCAGCATAAGTGAATGTGTAGGTATAGATAAATAATTAAAAGATTACATCTAACCACATGTTGCAGAACTGTTTGCAATCAAAACAACAGATCACCCAAATCACTCTACTGATTTTTTGCGGAAAGAGTTACAAAATATGGAAAAAATCACTAATTGATTTGCAGGAAAACAATTAGAAAACCAAAATTCTATAGTTTTTTCCATGACCTGAGAACAATGCCCAGGCTTGAAATCTAGGCCTGGTACCTGATAGGGCTGAACCCAGCAAGCAACAGATTGTCTGGATTATTGCCGCCCTGAAGGAGTCTTCCAATCATTTGCAAGGATTATCCATTCATTAGTTTTTATGGAATACATGATCTTTGGTAGCGCCCAGCATGTGACCGGGTAGGTTTTACTACATGTACTTTCTGAGAGATGATAACTAAGATATAAACACCAACACAATAGGTATTTTATGAGAAAAAGGTGATCTAGTTGAAAAAAGATGCCCGGTATTTAGATATTTTATTCAACCTTGCTTGGTAGCAATGCACCACACGGTCCAAAGACTGTATCAAGATTGATGTCAGGCAGACACCTACTCACAAAACTTTTACCAATCAATCATGACAAAAGCATTACATTTAGATTAGCTTGTTTTTTAGTTGTAGATAGAGAGACTGAAAAATACATTTAGAGCCCAAGAATAGTTCATTTTGATTGATGCATGAGGACTGAATTTTAGTCATGCTGATTAACTAAAGCATTTGGTGAGAATTTCATTCAAAATGACGCAATACTCAAGCATGGGCACCTACATTGGAACCACAGAATGTTCATGGTGGGACCTGACTGATGGATGGCTAGCTAGGATCTTAAGAAGGTGCTCCTCAGCTAGCAAGTGTCAGCAAAAAATAGGTACTTAGAGGAATCATAACAAACAATCAGAGGAAAGGAAAAAAAAATAAAAATATTACAAGAACCCCAAATAAAAAATATATTTAACAGTTTTTATAGTTACCCAGCCTAGTTGTCTTCATCAGCAGATACACACTGCAAAAAAGAAAAAATAAAAACAGGAATTCCAATTTTTCAACAAAAGAAAGTTATTAAAGAAACCAAAACCACAAGCTAGCAAGTGTTGCGCAGCACGCCAACAACGCAATGGGCCGAGATCCAATCTCAGGCCTCACCCAAAAATGATAAACGGATGAAAAATATAAAATAGAAACAGATCAAAGCAATCCAAACAAACCACAAGACAAGATATACGTGGAAAAACTCCCAAAAAAAATAGCACAACTCGCTGGACTTTGAGTCGAACCGATCCACGACCGGTCGAACAGGCCCTACGACCGGTCGTAGCCGTCATACAACCGGTCGAAGGTGGCCCAATGTGGCTCCATATTCTCAACAATCTCCCACTTGGAGACACATTTCCATAAACTTTCGTCTTCTTCATCCGGAGTGCACTACCTCCTCGTCTTCAAGCCTGAAGACCAATCAAAGATGAATAGAGCTTTAGCTTCTCCCTTATGACTGCTTTGATCAACATATCTGCAGAATTCTCACTTGTATGAATCTTCTCCAGAACAATCAATCCATCTTCCAATAATGAACGTATGAAGTGATATCTGATGGCAATATGCTTGGTCCTTAAATGAAAGGCTGAATTCTTAGCCAAGTGTATTGCACTCTGACTGTCACTGTACACACTCGCGGTGCACCATAAAAAACCAAATCGGTCTGTGTTGCTGACCCGACGAATTGCATGCGAAAACAGAAACTGCTATTTCTGTTTACGCAACGTCTGCACCAACTCAGACGCTGGCCCACCATCGATCATCATGTGGTTCATCTGGACCGTTCATTCATTCCAAAAGGTCAAACTGACCGTACAAAAGGAGCTTCTCCAAATCCATGCGCGCACACACAGAAGAATATCAATCAAAGGCAGTTCGGACGGTAGAACGAAATTCTCGGTGAGCCACACCTCTTCCACTCTCAAAAGACTCCTCCCCGGACGATTTTTCAACACGAATATAATGGACAATGTGGATTTTCAAACCAACGAGGAGCATGGGCTGCACCAACATCACAAAGCAAACGTGTGCGGCCTCTGTTTCGCAACAGAGGCTGCGGTGGATCGCTGTGGGCCCCACTTATCGTCCTATTCTACAATCCAGACCGTCCGTGGCATTCAGAGGGCGAGTGTAACCCGCGCCTAGGTTTCCTTTTGGTTCATGCACGTAAAGAAAGGGCAGATCACCGTTCAAGAGTAGGACGGACGACAGCAAGAAAGAGTTCGTGGGTCGCACCAAATCTGAACCAAAATTGACATCTCTGATTGGTTTTTCGACATGCATGCAATGAACGGAGTGGATTTCACAAAAGGGCAGCGAAGTGGGACGCACCATCAGCATAGCGTCTGGAACGCGGGCTCTGTTTACGCAGTCCGGGGAAATCAAAAATTTCCAGACTATTGCGTGATCATGGTCAAGATCGGATCAATGATCCTGACCGTCCAAATTCACGAGAGGTGGGTCTAGACCCCGTCCACAAAGCCAAATCAGAAATGTTGGACGGTCAGTCGTCTAAACTCCGTGTTCAAACACAGTATGTGTGCTGTGTTTCTGCTGCGTAAAACAGGTTACACAGTTCGGCTCTGTTGCACACAGACGCACCGACCCCACCTTTCCCCTGGAAAAAGAAGCTCTCCACCGACTATATTAAGTATAAAAGAGAGAGAGAAGAGAGAGGAGGGGAGATTCAGCTTGGATATTGGAGCTTGGACGTGGGAGAGGAGGAGAGAGAGACTAGAGAGATTTTTCTTTTCTCTCCTTTCTTCTTCTTTTTCTTTTAGTTTATTTTGGATTTTTGCCTACTCATGTCTATAAGTGGCTAAACCCCTTAACTAGGGCTAAGAGGTGAAGCTTGTAGTGTGATAGGAGAGCTCTATGCTTGTGCCTTTTATCTAGATTGACTGATGTTGATTATAGTTAATTAAGAGAAGATTTCTAGTCTTTAATGGTCTGTTGTGACTGAAATTACAATGGGTCTGAGATGGCTTTGAATAGTTCCTTTTCTTTTATGTTTATGACGTCAGGAAGCCCTGTTGTTCACCATCGTCTCCTGGGCATGGTCGGATGACGGTACCCTTCCTAACCTTCATACATATGATTGGTTGGTAATTAAATTAATTCTGTTGTTTGCTTTGTCTCCTGGGCATGGTTTGGTGTTGGAATCCATTCTAATTCATATACCTTTCATCTCTTTGAAAACTAGATCAATGACAGTTCAGTTAATTTCCATGATTCATGAAACAGGCATAAGATCTCCCTGATCTCTACAAATGGATCCTCTAAATCCCTAGTCACCTTTTTCTGAATTTTCTTAAGTTTTAGATTAATTGTTCCACCATTATTCCACAATTGCTATTTGGTTTAGATTTCATCTTAGCCTAGTTCTAGTTTTAGTTAGTTTCAGAATACGTACAAGTTTCAGTCCCTTGGGATTCGACCTCGGTCTTACCGAGTTATTACTACATCACAACCCTGCACTTGGGGAGTGAACAAGTTTTTGGCGCCGTTACCGGGGACTGACGGTTACGTTTTTCTGAAATTGATTAGTTTTGGGATTAGTTTAGGATTAGGTTTTAATTTTTTTTTGTTTTTAGAAATTAACCTATTTGTTTTGTTGGATTTTAAGATAGAAACTTCTAATTCAGTAAGCTCTTTCTAATTTCTATTTTCTAGTTTAAGACGTTCCTAATTTGTTTTCTACTTTCTTTTTTAGGAATTTCTTCTTTTTATCTAGAAATTAGTTTACTTCTAATTAGGAATTTTCTATTCTTAGACTTTCTATTTCTAGAAACTAACTTATTTTGTTTTATTTTTCAGGTTCTTAACATAGTACTCCAATCTGGTAATTTCTCTCAAACTTCTTCTCTACCTACTTTCCATATTGTTGTAGGATCTTTTCTTCTATTCTTTCAGATTAGATTCAGAATAAGGGTTTCATCATGTATATGAATGAGTGGGCACGTCCGTATGTTGAGATAGCTTATGAAAAACAACCTATGCCTCAAAATTTTTCTGAAAATACCTTCAAGAACCAATCGGAATATGATGCTCCACCGATTAAGAAGACTTTCGGTGATTATCTACGGGAGAATAATTGCATTCCACGAGTTAAGAGAACATTACGTGATTATTGGAATGATGACGCTTATCAACCCCCGACAGATGACCTGTATGATTATAATCAGTGGAAACAGAAATATTTCGAAGATGAGCCAGTAAAACATCACGGTAATAACTCCCGTGGATCAACCACTTATGAATATCCACCAGAAACGATCCAGGAGGAGTTATCTCCCAGTTATACAGACTATATTGCTGGCATGAGGAAATTAGTAGAAGCGCTTGAATCACGCCTTAATAGGCTAATAGAGGATAGGTCGTCTCAGCCTCAACCCAATCCTGAAATACAATGCAAGGAAAATGATCCTCACTCTCTTTTGAAAAACTATGGAATTTGGAATGAGGAGTGAGATTCTCTTAATGAGCATGTGGTCCAATTTCCTGAGGAGTCGATCTCGATGACTGTTCGAAAGAATGGTAAAGATACATGGGTGTCTTTTAAATACATTGATGATGACACACATTCCTTACATGACACACAAGATTTCAATGATGAGGAAGAGATTAGTTTATGCGAACCTCAACTCATGATAGGTGTAGAATGTGAGGAAAGTGATTCCATCCTAAATGTGCACTGCACTAGACTAGAACATGATTGTGATCCTGAATGTGCAGCCACAGTCCCCCCGGAATCCCTCTCAAGTTTGGTCCAGATCAATGATCAAGACGTACATGAAGTGGTCGGTCATAATGAGCCACTCCCATCACTTGACATGTCTGATTTAAAGGTGTAGGATGAGCCCCTCATGACCGACCCTTCTAACTCTTGTGAAACACGTTTGGACCACTCTCTTGAATTGAATGATGATATGATTCGGGAGAAGGAGGAGTTGCCCGCTACAACTTCGAAATTTGAAACTACTCAGTTGAGGCCACCATCTGAGCTACATATATTTAACAAATCAACGCTTCAATTGAGTAATTTCAATGAATAGAGTGATCACATCGATGCTTCTCTGATTGATTTTCAATCTGTCTGTGCAGGACTGGAGCAAGAGAGCATACATCCATCCATTTTCAGGGATAATGGATCCCTTGGGCAGATCATCATGGACTTCAATGACAAAAACGAGTCACGCTCATCTGAATTTCTCAACTCGTGGGATTGCTTGGTACACTTTGCGGTTTCAAATGATCACATGTTAAAAGATAAAGTGGATGCCTTGCGAGACAATATCTCGGTAGTCATCACTGACTGAACGAACCCTTATTTTGAAATCCTCTCTTCCCCTGATCCTAAACGTCTAGTAGTAAAGGAAGAGGAGCTGAATCTAGAACCGAAGTTTGGAGCTTCGGAATATGTTGAGACTACATCACTTTTTAAGAAGTTTTCTAAACTTTTTTTACTTGTAGTCTTTGATTCACCATGCGATACTAACATTGAAACTTCTTCTGTCATAGGTGAATCATATATATTATGGATATCTCAAGCGATTCAATTGAAGATTTCATATGAGGTACATAAGTCTCTCTGCAAAGTCATGCTCCAGGGCGCCCAAGCCTATTGCAAAAAGGGCTTTTGGATGATCCTGTTGAGGAACTTACTGAGAAACTTATCAAGATATTGGCTGGAAGGGGAACCTTGCGGGATGATCGATTCAATGTTTGTGGGTAACATTACTACAAACGCTCACGAGACTACAACTCGTCCACTAGGGGTAACCTAGGGGTTTAAAGGCTTGTTGCATACGCTAAATGCAATCAAGAGCACCTGCGAAAGTGGTACAGGTAGGATTTTATTTTATTTTTTGCTCTTTTCTCTCTCGTGCTAACCAGCTTCCATGCTGCGATCTCTAGGAAAATCTCTCTCTTGATTTGTTATCCAGGTACTATCTTCCCATAACTTTTCCTTTATTTTTGTTGTCCCATGTGCATTACATGTTCATACCTTTTACATTGAGGACAATGTCGATTTTAGGTTAAGGGTGGGAGATTAGGTACCTAATCAGTGTTTTCTTGGTCTTGAGTAAAAATTGTGAAATTTTTTTTAAATTTTTCTGGAAATTTTTAGAAATTCAATGTGATTTTGACGACTATCTTGGATTAAGAAGTGTAAGATACGTAATGTTGGATTTATGACTCTTGGATTCAGTATTTGTTAGATTTTATAGTTAAGTTTGAATTGTTAATCCAGAATTACACGTTGTAAACATTGATTGAGTCATAAATTCACATGTCATATCTCGTTTCCACATTAAGATTTCAGTTTGATATTGAAGGATTGACTTGGTAATCATTAAGCATAAAAGGAACCAGCTTGAAAAATTTGCCTATTATGATCAATATAAAAAGTAAAAAAACAGAATTGAGGAAAAAGAAAATACCCAGGGTTGGGAAGATGTCCTTCACTGTAGGTTTTCTTCCCACAGTTGAAGGTTTGATTCCCCAAGATTAACATTCAAAACTTATTGGGCGACTGGTCTTTACCATAGGTTTGCTCCCTATAGGTAAGGACTTGATTCCTCTCCTTGGTGTTATGTTTAATGGAAAAATCAAAAGCTAAAAGAAAGAAAAAGAATGATCTATTAGGCATGTTTCAGTTTTGGTTGTCAGGCGTTCTTTTATTAGTTACCAATGATATCATGAAATCGACGATTGAATCCCTTAATGATGATAAGCCGAGATTACACTATACACCTATGGATCTCAATGTTTAAAATTATTCTAATTGATGGATTAGTACTTTGAACCTGATTATGGAATTTACTGTGCATTTGAGTTCAGGAGAAAGTAATGCCCAACATTTGTGAATCTTAAAATTCTAGCATCTGGCTTAATTTTCAAAAAATCACTCGAGTTCATAAACATCGCCTATAATTTTCAACTTACTTTTCGCATACCTTGCCCGGGACTAACAAGATGCTGGTTGGGGGTTGTGTTGAGGGTCAAATAGTACATTTTAGACCCCATTTATTACTTGGATTTATGAACATAATACTGTTTAACGCCCGATTTTAATCGTGTTTTGTTGCAGGGTGTGATTAGGAGCATTGACTGAAAAAGGATGCCAAAAGCTTGAATTTAACGTTCTGATGATCACCAGGGCAAGGGATGGACTCCAAGAGACCAAGATCGACGGAATTACATGCTAGAGATCAGCGAAAATCGAGAAATTGAAGCTCAAGTGGCTCGAAAATCATCTAAAATGCAAAATCACGGAGTTCCCACCATCTATTCGACTCGATACTTCATACATGATCTGAGGGCCATAAATTAACCATACAAGTAAAATTTCAGCTATTAAAGATCTCGAGAAGTGGGCCAACGGGCAGATCAGCCCATTAATCTTCAATTTGGGGCCCACCTGATATCTGGAACTGCCTCAATTTTAGTACCAACGGTTAAAATGATATGTCAAAATGGATGGCTGGAGTGGATTCAGTGAAAGCATCAAGTTGGACCCCACACGGGCTGTGCGTACACAAAGTGCACACACACTCGCGGTGCACCATAAAAAACCAAATCGGTCAGTGTTGCTGACCCAACGAATTGCATGCGAAAATAGAAACTGCTGTTTCTGTTTACGCAACGTCTGCACCGACTCAGACGCTGGCCCACCATCAATCATCATGTGGTTCATCTGGACCGTTCATTCATTCCAGAAGGTCAAACTGACCGTACAAAAGGAGCTTCTCCAAATCCATGCGCGCACACACAGAAGAATATCGATCAAAGGCAGTTCAGACGGTAGAACGAAATTCTCAGTGAGCCACACCTCTTCCACTCTGAAAAGACTCCTCTTCGGACGGTTTTTCGACACGAATATAATGGATGATGTGGATTTTCAAACCAACGAGGAGCATGGGCGGCACCAACATCACAAAGCAAACGTGTGCGGCCTCTGTTTCACAACAGAGGTTGCGGTGGATCGCTGTGGGCCCCACTTATCGTCCTATTCTACAATCCAAACCGTCCATGGCATTCAGAGGGTGGGTGTAACTCGCGCCTAGGTTTCCTTTTGGTTCATGCACATAAAGAAAGGGCAGATCACCATTCAAGAGTAGGACGGACGGCAGCAAGAAAGAGTTCGTGGGTCGCACCAAATCTGAGCCAAAATTGACATCTCTGATTGGTTTTTCGACGTGTATGCAATGAATGGAGTGGATTTCACAAAAGGGCAGCGAAGTGGGACGCACCATCAGCACAACATCTGGAATGCGGGCTCTGTTTACGCAGTCCGGGGAAACCAGAAATTTCTAGACTATTACGTGATCATGGTCAAGATCGGATCAATGATCCTGACCGTCCAAATTCACGAGAGGTGGGTCTAGACCCCGTCCACAAAGCCAAATCAGAAATGTTGGACGGTCAGTCGTCTAAACTCTATGTTTAAACGCAGTATGTGTGCTGTGTTTCTGCTGCGTATAACAAGTTACGCAGTTCGGCTCTGTTACACATGTACGCACCGACCCCACCTTTCCCCTGGCAAAAGAAGCTCTCCACCGACTATATTAAGTATAAAAGAGAGAGAGACAGAGAGAGAGAGAGAGAGAGAGAGAGAGAGAGAGAGAGAGAGAGAGAGAGAGAGAGGAGGGGAGATTCAGCTTGGATATTGGAGCTTGGATGTGGGTGAGGAGGAGAGAGAGACTAGAGAGATTTTTCTTTTCTCTATTTTCTTTTTCTTTTTCTTTTAGTTTATTTTGGATTTTTACCTACTCATGTCTATGAGTGGCTAAACCCCTTAGCTAGGGCTAAGAGGTGTAGCTTGTAGTGTGATGGGAGAGCTCTATGCTTGTGCCTTTTGTCTAGATTGACTGATGTTGATTATAGTTAATTAAGAGAAGATTTCTAGTCTTTAATGGTCTGTTGTGACTGAAATTATAATGGGTCTGAGATGGCTTTGAATAGTTCCTTTTCTTTTATGTTTATGACGTCAGGAAGCCCTGTTGTTCACCATCGTCTCCTAGGCATGGTCGGATGACGGTACCCTTCCTAACCTTCATACGTATGATTGGTTGGTAATTAGATTAATTCTGTTGTTTGCTTTGTCTCCTGGGCATGGTTTGGTGATGGAATCCATTCTAATTCATATACCTTTCATCTCTTTGAAAACTAGATCAATGACAGTTCAGTTAATTTCCATGATTCATGAAACAGGCATAAGATCTCTCTGATCTCTACAAATGGATCCTCTAAATCCCTAGTTACCTTTCTCTGAATTTTCTTAAGTTTTAGATTAATTGTTCCACCATTATTCCATAATTGCTATTTGGTTTAGATTTCATCTTAGCCTAGTTCTAGTTTTAGTTAGTTTCAGAATACGTACAAGTTTCAGTCCCTTGGGATTCGACCTCGGTCTTACCAAGTTATTACTACATCACAACCCTGCACTTGGGGAGTGAACATCCTTCATGCTTGAACCGGCCGCAAGCATATCATCAACATACAGAAGAAGGATGATGTATGATGTATCAAACTTCTTCAAGTAACAACAGTGGTCTGCATGACATCTCCTAGAACTGTTTCCCGACATGAAACTATCGAACTTCTTGTACCACTGCCTCGGGGCCTGCTTCAGCCCATATAGACTTTTCTTTAGTCTGCACACCTTGTTCTCATTATGTGGTGCCACGTATCCTGTCGGCTGATGCATATATATTTCTTCTTCAAGGTCCCCATGAAGAAAGACTGTCTTAACATCTAGCTGCTTTAGATGTAAGTTCTCTGTAGCCACTATACTCAAGACCATACGAATCGTAGACATTTTTACCACAGGTGAAATCGATACCTGCCTTCTGTTGAAACTCTTTTACAACCAGTCTTGCCTTGTACCATTTCGAACCATCATGCTCCTCCTTCAGTCTATAAATTCACTTGTTATGAAGAGCTTTCTTACCCTTGGGTAGAGTGACTAGCTCCCATGTACGATTAGACTCAAGAGAGTCCATCTCTTCATCCATGGCTTACTCCCACTTAACCCGTGTATCTGACTGTAATGCCTCTTCAAAATATTCTGGCTCACCATTATCTGTCAGTAGTAAATAATGTAAGGAGGGTGAGTATCGGACCGTGAGTCTCCTCTCCCGAGTAAACCTCCTCACAACCGGTGTCTGTGGCTTTGCCTCATAATGCTTCTGTGCACGATCGTCCTATGCCGCTGTAACACCCATGTCCAGTAACTCTTCTAACTCTACGAATTCCTTTTTCTCGGCCTTATTTTCCTACACACTGTCCTTATGCATCACTTTTTCGTTGAAGACTATGTCCTTGCTTCTGATGATTTTGCTGTTTTTTGCATCCTAAAACCTGTAGCCAAAATCATCCTGCCGTAGCCTATAAAAGCGCACCTCCTGGACTTCGCATCCAGCTTGTTTCTGTGTTCTGCATCAATGTGAACATATGAAGTGCAACCGAACACTCTGAGATGTGTAAGGTTCACTTCTTTTCCAGTCCACATTTCTTCTGGTAGCCCATCATCCAATGGTGCTGAGGGACTTCTATTGATAAGATATACGACAGTATTTATAGCATTTGCCCAAAAGGTCTTGGGCAACTCTGCATGTAACCTCATGCTCCTGTCGTGCTCAAGGATGGTCCTGTTAATGCGCTCAGCCACACCATTCTGCTGCGGTGTCCTTGAAATCATTTTCTGATGTTTGATTTCACTTGCTGCACAATAGTCCTCAAACCTCTTATCACAATACTCTCCCCCATTATCAGATCTGAGACACTGTCTCGTTTTCTACCATAACTTTCCACTTCTTAAACGCGTCAAATACATCAGATTTATACTTTAATAAATAAACCCACAGTTTTATACTAGCATCATCAATAAAGGAAAAAAAATAATGTGAGCCACCAAGAGATGATACCTGTGTCGGTCCCCACACGTCAGTGTGTACAAGCTCTAATAGATGCGTCTTTGAAGCGCGTCCTGTCTTCTTGAAGCTTACCCTCTTCTGCTTGCCATATACGCAGTCCTCGCAGAATTCCACTTCAAGAGATTTCAGCCCTGGTAACCTCCCCTTTGACAATAGCACTTTCATCCCTTTCTCACTCATATGTCCCAACCTCTGATGTCATAACTGCCCATTCACTCCAGTTGATACGACTGAGAGTGAACAATACGATCCTGAAGTCACGTATAAAGTGTCTTCCTTTTTGCCTCGAGATATCACCAAGGCACCTTTTGTGATCTTCCAGGAATCACTTGTGAATGTCGTCACATAACCGGTGTCGGCTAACTGCCCCACTGATATCAGATTCCTTCTCAAACTCGGTACATGTCTGACATCCTTCAGTTTCAAAACCGTTCCGTCTTTCTGATTGACCCGAACGTCCCCATTTCCAACAATACTGCACGGCTCATCATCACTCAGGTAAACTCTCCCAAAGTCACCTGACACATAATCATGCAGAACTTCCTTACATGAAGTGGCATGAAACGAAGCACCCGAGTCTATAACCCATGACTCATTCCTTGCATCAAGAGACAAGATCAACGCCTCTGTGTCGCTCTCCTTAGACAGATTCATTGAATCCTTCCTGCCTTGAGAGCTTCCATCTTGTTTCTTAAGCGCTCTACAATCACGTTTCATGTGCCCCTTCTTGCCGCAATGCGAACACCCGGCTTTGTCTTTCGGTCCATTGGACCTCTTCCTCGACTTAGAACATCCGTGTTTATTGCCTCCTCTGTTCTGCGATCTTCCTCTTCCTTCAACGTTTAGAGCATTCCCTGAGTCCCCTGAAACTCCTGATGTCTTCCTTTTAGATTCTTCGCTGAGAATTAGACCGGCCACATCATCAAATTTCAGCTTTGTCGACCTTGAAAAATTGCTCACAGCAATCACCAAACCATCCCAACTGTCTGGCAGACTGGATAAGATCAATAGCGCCCTGACCTCATCGTCAAAAACGATGCCTACGGATTCCAACTGGCTCGTGACTGTATTGAACTCGTTTAGATGTTCAGCCACGTTCCCACCATCTGACATCTTCATGTTGAATAGCTGTTTCATAAGATGAACCTTGTTGGATGCTGAGGGTTTTTCATACATGGTGGCTAGGGCTTCCATCAATTCTTTTATCGTTTTCACCTTGGATATGTTGAAGGCGATGCTCTTAGACAAAGAGAGTCGGATCATTCCTAAAGCCTTCCTATCCAGTAAAAACCATTCATCATCTGTCATCTTTTCTGGTTTCTTCTCTTTTCCTTCTAAAGGAATGTAGAGGTCCTTTGATACAGATAATCCTCCATCTGCATCTTCCAGAAGGCAAAGTTTGAACCATCAAACTTCTCAATTCTAGTTTTTTCATCTTCCACCATCGCTCCCAATAAAACTAAACCAATAGCTCTGATACCAGTTGTTGCGCAACAGGCCAACAACGCAGTGGGTCGAGATCCAATCTCAGGCCTCACCCACAAACGATAAACGGATGAAAAATATAAACTAGAAACAGATCAAAGCAATCCAAATAAACCACAAGACAAGATATATGTGGAAAAATTTCAAACTAGGGTAAAAAACCACAGATGCAAACTTTCACTATGAAGAAACAAAGATTATAAGGCAATATACTAACCTCTCCCTTAGAAGAACAGAGAAATCCCTTAGCCCACACCTTAGAATTACTTTTCCCTCTTTCTCATCTCCCTAGAAAAGCCTTAGGAACCCCTATTTATAGTTTAGGTAACTTTCCTTCCGTACCCTTGCGAAAGGCGACATCAAAATTCGCAATCCGTATCAGTTTCGAAAACAATCTGCGTAACTTACGACCGGTCCTAGCTCCCCTACGACCGGTCCTAGGCCCCTACGACCGGTCTCAGCTCTCCTACGACCAGTCCTAGGCCCCCGAAAAAAAACAGTACAACTTGCTGGACTTTGAGTCGAACCGATCCACGACCGGTCGAACAGACCAGTCGTAGCCGTCCTACGACCGGTTGAAGGTGGCCCAATGTGGCTCCATATTCTCAACAGCAAGGTCCTAAGGTTTCAAATAAACGGTTCCTCCACATCTCTGCAATTTGCATTAGCAAATAAGTCCATAAACAAATTAAATTGAACCATGATCCTAGTGGTGGTGGTAGTATAACCATCTAATCATTGGGTATCCTCGTCACCTTTTCTAATTGAAGTATCCTTGCCATGTTGAATGCCAATGAGAGACCTTCATGCTCTTTTTCTTTTCTAATTGATGTTTTCACTTTCTTAGGCAATTTGATTGGAGAAAGAAAATGCAATCTAAGAAAAAAGCACATACTAGATTAGATAACCGAATCTGGATTGTTGTCACAGTTTTCAATGCTCACAAGTCTTAAAATTACCTCACAAAGCCAATCAAAGGAAAAATTCTTTAAAGTGAAAAATAATAGCTTGCTAGTTGTATATTGAATTCCGTGCAACCCCAAATGCTCAATAGAGATGAATTTAGATGTAAATAAATTCCCATTGAGTAGAATGCCCACTTGCCTCAATTACCATTGTTCCTGATCCTTTGAATAGAGAAACTAGCTCACTTTGCCATTGCAGGCTGGCTCAACAGAGGAAGTCCATTCCACCCGATGCAGAATGTGATTGCTGCATTTTCCAAATGACACACCCTTGAATATTTGGGTGGAATGATATGAGGTAATTTTGCTTGCAAATAAAAATAAAAAATTGAGCTAGATTTAATGAGAGAGAGAGAGAGAGAGAGAGAGAGAGAGAGAGAGAGAGAGACTTGTAAATGTTTAGGCTAGGTCACCTGATGAATTGACCACCCTGATGTTTGGGCCAAGTCAGTCCATTAATCAGGCTGGTCAATGCATTAGGGGCCCACACACTCATATAAAAAAATTTGTGTCTATGGAAATGTGGAACATTGGCAATTTTTTTCAATACCATCCTGAATCATATCGATCCACTCATCAGGGGACCACACTCATCAGACAAGACACATGTACATTGAAACGTGGACCACAGGCGGTATCTAAAATCGTACAATAGCTCGCAACTGACTATCAATTCATCATCATCTAAGCCTCGTCCCAATTACTTGGGGTCGGCTGCATGAATTTGTCCCACCATTTTATTTTATCCCAGCTAGATAAACCAACAATGTCGACCCTAATTAGATTCTCACATATAAATGGAGCTTACCTACTTAGCTCATTTCCCAAATACAAAGAGCATTGCATCTATGACGTTGCTTTTACCACTTCCATTCGGACCCACTACCGTTGAAGAACTCTGCAGATAACAGAAAATTCAAATGAGACAATAAATACACGAGTCAAGATGGAGTGCACAAAGCAAAATTGTGTAAAATTCACACTCAAGTAACCAAAAAGGGACCAGATCCAATGCAATTGGAGGCATGGGAGGTACCATGCCTCATGTCATTGTTGCACATGTGACATGCAAGCACTAGATCCAAACCGTCATGCTTGAGCAATCAATATAGGAATATACAAGTAAAATGAATTGGGCCCCAGGGTATAGCTCAGTCATTGCGTCTCATGGATTTGCTTCAAAATCATTAGTTTCATTTTCTCCAAAGACGCCTTCGATTACAGGGGTCACATTCGGCTCATATTGTACAACTTTATCTAGGTTATTACCACCAAGTTCTTGAACGATCGCATTGTGAACCTCATTTAAGTTTAGGACACTATGGTATTGTTGGGAACTTGATTCACGTGTAGTACACTTAGGTGATACATGCTCCCCATGGATGTTCCAAACCCTATATCTTGGGTCGAATCCATTTTTCATTAGATGTATTTCCAAATCATCATAAGAAACTAGAAAACGTGCACATCTACAAGTGGCGCATGGACAAGGAACGATTTCTCTACAAGGAAGGTTTTCTTGTACAAACTTTGAAAAACTTCTTATTCCAGAAATAAAACATGGGTCTGGAAAACTTAGTGTCATCCACTCCCTATTCATTACAACTGGATCTTGATTAACTAAGGGGTCCATTTTCAACCCGCACCTTACCAAAAATTAAAGTTGGAAATTAGCCTCATGCACCATCTTCCTCAAACTTGGAAATGAAGGAAGTGCTATCAGATGCTTGAACCCAGACAGATATTATCTACCAAATACAATGTATTGAAGAGTTTCAATCATTGTATTTTTACAACAAATTAATAATGTAATTTGTACGTAAAATCTTAAACCACTTGCATAGATGAAAAATCTCGCATGCAATTCTAATATATCAAGTACTTATAAAATCTTTATTAAATAAACATGAGTATTCACACCTATAGATATTTTTTGTAAAAAAAATACTTAATATGTCTAAGATTATTATTTTTTCATGCGTACTCATACTCTCCACACACGCCTGAACACTCGTACCTATTTGGTATATATGACTATCGGTATCTCCGAACCAACTTCGTTCATCGAGGAAAATGATTTATTTTAGTGCTTCACATTCATCTTTACAAATTAAGGGTCAGAGTCATCCTCTCAACATATGTGTGTGTGTTAAATACTCATTGGACAGTTAAAAATACAAAATATCGGGTGGTCTTATTTCAGCAAACCAGTTCTGTAAATAAAGATTAGGATTGTTCAATCAATCTGATTTTTAGGACATCATTAATTGCACAAGTTTGTCCAAGCCCAGGTAAAGGAGGGTTGATCTAAGGTGGGCAGCTAATCATAAAACCTTTGCCAACCTAACAAGAAAATAAACCAATCCCAAATTGCTGGGACAAGGCTATGATGATGCTGATGATGAGGATGAGCATCCAGACTAGATAAACAAAAGATAAGACTAAATTATCATACTAGATGTGCTGGGGTATCTGACACGCTGACACATGCCTGACATGGAATTTCTAACAAAATCAAGCACCCTTGTCAGGTGGGACCAAAACACATGCATGGAGCAGATGGTGAATATGGTAGCAAGAACCTAACATTAAATTGGAAAACATATGTAGAGGAAATTAAATCAGAAGGTAAGAAGGAAGACTTTTGTTAAGCCTTGAAAATAGCTATATATACATAACAAGAGAATCTGCACTAATGGAGGAACCAAGCGTTAACATAATCTATATGCACAGTATTGAAGCCAACCACAGATAGTTAGCCAATGCAATGGTGGTGGTGCCTTTCTTTTCTCTTTTTAAATAGCCAGTGCCAGTCCTGAGCAGAGGCGTGACTGTTGTGTCCAGGTATACTGCTCTTGCGACCATCAGAGATGGCCTTGGTTGCATGGTTAGCAGAGTAATCAGACGCATTTATCGTTGTGTGGCTTTACTCTGAATGATTCATAAGTTTAGCAACGTGTTCAATGTATCCATTTTGAGTATATCTTGGGTTGATTATCTGGATGGTACTGCTGTTTTGTGGCCTACTGGCTTTGATTGATCTCATCTTGCTGAAGGACTGAAAATAAATACACTTAGTTAAACCTCAACTCAATCCAATGTTTCCTACCCCTACTACAAGTTTACAATCCAATGTTTCCTACCATCCATACCGCAGCAGCCCACTAATTAGCTGCACAAATCCATATACTGCTGTATCATCCGACATGTACCTTGAAATTTGAACCCATGACCAATCTTACTCTGTAGATGCAGACTTTTTATGACAATTAACAGATGCAGCATTATTTCTCCTGTCCTCATTACCCCACTCGGATGGATTTTGATGTTGGTAAACTATGGATTAACAAACTGATCTATTTAGAATTACATGTTTGGTATCTGCCAAGATTACTAATTAAGATGGTTATCAATGGAAATAGTGTGAAAATTCATCTCCAAAGAGGTGGTAAAGAAATTGTTAAATTTG
This sequence comes from Magnolia kwangsiensis, assembly GCA_037074715.1. Taxonomy (NCBI): domain Eukaryota; kingdom Viridiplantae; phylum Streptophyta; class Magnoliopsida; order Magnoliales; family Magnoliaceae; genus Magnolia; species Magnolia kwangsiensis. Next base: position 21,327,599 of record CM073582.1, read on the forward strand.
GGTTATTTTCGGAAGTGTCAACTGTCAAGAACATCCAACCCAACATCACTCTACACACTGACATACGTACAAACGCACAAATAGATAGATATTTTATTTTGGAAACTGCCATGTTCTTATGGGAAGACTGTTGCTCTAGCATCGAAATGTCATCCATCATTCAGAGAAGAATACTAATTTAAGATGATAGGAAGAGATTCATAGTGAACCCATTTTTGAGAAGATCATCAGTAAGCACCCAGAAAAACAAATACACTAGAAATTGCTGGATGAATCCCAGGAAGCATGGTGGATAAATTCATGAGTGGTTCTGCAGTTGAATTGACACATTGATCAACATTTGGATTGACCACAGAACTGCTGGATGGATCTGCTGATGGATCAACAACTGGACAAGAAGAATTGATAGAAAGATTTGTGGATAACTCAAGGGACCCATGGGATTGACTGCAGGCCACCAAAGCTTAAAAATTATGCTTCCTGGAGGCTGACTACAGCCCCAGATAATTGACCCAATAGTCCAAATGCTGAGTGCCCTACACATAGGAAGAGATCTGATTGTTGTGCTATCAGGCACCAAACAACATTCAAATGACACAAAGTTGGTCCTATCTGACACCTTATCAGTTGACCTTACCGCTGGGTCTGGAGCTTATTTTGATCAATTTACTGATAGGTTACAGGGTTGTAACTTGATGGGGCACATTAAAAGTAATATTGGGCTGGCCACATGATGGGAGTAAGGTGGTAAGGGTGATTCTAAAGTCAGGATATCTAGAACTAGTAAGTTTCCTAATTGTAGTTTTCTTAAATTTATTCCCAAGTTATCTTAGGATGGGTCTCTTGTTTAGTCAGAGTCGGTTTTAGTTAGGAAGATCCTTGAGTTTACTGTTTTTTTTTTTTGTTTTTTTTTGAGAGAGAGAGAGAGAGCTGAAATTTTATTGAGAAACCACCAAAGCGGGAAAGAATATAAAGATTAAGAAAATAACCATAAAGAAAGATCAGTGTTCAAAGCTGATTTAACATTAAGCGCCCAATCTGAAACAACAATTCTGACCATATGAATGATTTCCTCAACAGAACAGTCCTTGTTTTGGAAGCAAGGGCTGTTTCAAGCCCTCCAAATGTACCAAAAAAAAAAAAAAAATCCATTGCCACAAGTTTCCAAATAGCTTTCTGGGATTTACCCAGCACTCCTCCATGCCAGGCACACAAAAGCTGATCAATCAACTTTGGCATTACCCACGAGATATGGAAAATGCTAATGAAGTGCTACCAAGCCTTTCAGGCGAAGGGACAATATAGGAAGACATGGTAAAATTAGGAAAGTTGGTGTTTTAGTTTAGGACTGTCTTAGGTAAACCAAAGGGCTGAGATTAATCAATATTAAGGGCTGATATTAGTTATTGGTTTTTCGACATTCTACTACGAGTCAAAATCCTTGACTTAGAAGCACTACAACAACAACAACAACAACAACAACAAAAAGGGAACAAGGAAGAAACCTACAACAATAAAAATTTAAAAAATAAAAAATAGAGATTCTATTTGGTGAGGCACAAAATAGAAGCACTGCCTAACACTTCTTCTCCTTCTTGCGGCGAAAGTGGGTTTTATGGCCAAGAGACAGGGAGAGGGTGAGGGAGAGCGGGAGATCGAGAGATGGCTAGGGAGAGGCTGAGTGCAAGAGAGAAAGAGAGAGAGAGAGAGAGAGAGAGAGAGAGAGAGAGAGAGAGAGAGAGAGAGAGGGTTAGGGAGCCTAGGAGATGGAGAGAGGGCAAAGGAAAGGTTGACATAAAAAAAATGTGTTCTGGGAGGTCTGCACGTGGGAGAGAAGGGCGGACGGAAGGATTTCATTTTGGGAGAGGGGCGCGTGACGGACAACCCTTTAAGACGTGGGTTTTACAACCATTGGGACCACCGTGATGTATGTTATTCATTCACTCCATTCATTAATTTTAAAGTATTATTTTAAAGGTTCATGAAAAAAGAACAAGTCAGATCAAAGCTTTAAGTAAATCACATAACATATTAACAATAGAAATTTAATTTTTATTATTTCTTATGATGTGGTCCACTTAGACCTTCGATCTACATAATTTTTGGGATCATCCATTTAAATTATATATCCGAATTTATGGGCAGCTTAGATCAAACACATATATTCCAATGGGCCCCATGAAGCCCCTTAAGCACCATTAATATCTAATAAGGGCCTAGTGAGAAGGTAAGTTTTAGCTACAGATCAATTAAATTTTAGCTATAAATTAAATCTATAGTACAGATATTATGAATTTAATATGTAGCCTAAAACTTTCAAAGTTCATAATCTATTCTCAATTTTTTAATAGTGAGTCCAGAGAAGCCTATAAATTTGGAGTAGTTATCATTGAGGAAGACGGTGATCAACCTCATCACCTTATCACCACGTTCATCCTTGTGTCAGGCCTGGGAAGCTTCTAATTGTAAGGGTTCAATCACCACTGTTTTCATGGTACGGACCATCTGATTTTTGGATCTACTCCATTTTTTAGCTCATTAGCTCATGCCTTAAAATGATGGCAAAACGGATGGATCACATGGATGTAGAATATATATATATATATATATATATATATATATATATATATATATATATATATATATATATATATATATATATATATAGGAAAAGGTACTATGTGCTCAACCTCACCATAAGCTCCCATGAGGTTGAGCTGTGTGGGCCCCACCGTGATGCGTGTCGACCATCAACACCGTGCATTTGATGGGTACCCTTTAAATTATGGGATAGTCCAAAAATCAACCGTATACAGAACTCAGGTGGACCACACCATCTAAAATCATGTGAAACACCGTTAAAACATATAAAAGCACTTTGTGGGACCCACATGAGTTTTAAACACTTCTGAAACTTGGTCTAAACCCTCACACAACTGGGACACACATAATGGATGGTCTAGATTTGAAAACCACATCTTTTGTGGGCCCCAAAAATGATTATGAATGTTTTAATGGTGTACGGCCCCTCTCCACTTCTGTAAGTAGTGTGGCCCACAAAAGTCACTGATTGAATTGATTTTTGAGACCTAGGCCCAAGATGAAATGGCGCATCTGACTGATGGGGTAGATGTTAGAAAGGCATCACGGTGGGGCCCACACAGCTCGACCACATGGGACGGAGCTGTGAGCTCGAGTCGCATAGTACCTTTTCCCTATATATATATATATATATATATATATATATATATATATATATATATATATATATATCAAGTAGGCCCATGGCAAGGGCCGCACCATCTTAGAAGTGATTCTTTGGTCCCATAAGCCAACCATAATTAGTAAGTCCCATGAAAGAAATGATTGAAGTCATTGATGGGACCCACTTTTTCATAAATGATATTGACTGTCCATTCCATGGGCCATTTATCATATGCTAAAAATTGCTTGATTGGTGTGATTTTTAACGGTAGTCAGCTTACTACACATAAATGGACGGTTTAGATTGACTGTATGGGTTGTTCAAGTGTCTGAAGTCAACTAGGAGCACCAAGCTGATAGTGCTATGAGAGCACAGCATACTGTATCATCTCCACTGTGAAAATCGAAATTTCTATGATTATCAGAACCGTTGATCTGGCGAGCAACCGCATGGATGGATTATAGCTTACAAATGATGGACTATCGAACTATATTAACTGCCGCATCGATGAACAATTCAAAAGGAAACCCTGATCAACAGTCTACATTTAGTAAGCACATCAAACCGCTGGGATCGTCCGATGGTCATCTTTTTTGGGCTGTGGCCCTGCATAAGGTGGGTCACCAGATGGATGCCTCACAGTTGCCACGTGTACAGGAGATTCTAGAATTGGTTGTGCAACCACCCTATGTAACCACTGTGACAAATATCGCCCAGATTTTGAAAATCTCGCAAAATTACTGCCGAGAATTCATCCAATGATATTATCTTGTCAACATCGTGAAATCTTCAACATCTCGGCTGTTTTCTTCTTCTCCTTTTTTTTTTCCACAATTTTATATTGAAATTAATTATCTCATTTTAACAGCACAAGGATTTAGGAATTAAAACAAATTCAATCCTACCATTGTATTAAAATTTTGAAATTGTTTAATAATTGATGATAATATTTTAAAGTGTCTGAGATGAGATTTTACTGAAATTATCACAGAAAGACATCAAAATCTGATGAGAAAAAGATTTGTCACTATGAATTGTAAACTGTCCAACGATGGATAAATCAAAGCCATGCATCCACAATGATTACTGAAGATTAGGTAGTCTTTATATTGCAATGATGTTTATATTCATTTTTAGCACACTTAAGTAGACCAATGAGATACTGCCATTTGTTTTCAAATGATGAGCAAAATTGCAAAATTCTACTCACTGATATAGATTATACGTGATCTAGCACACTTATATCAAATGGTTCAGAAAACGTCACATGGCGGTTGTGCCTCATGTAGTATAAACAACTTTAAAAATGAGTTAGATACATGCATATGAAAGAAAGCCTTTAATGCTAGAAATCTATTAGAATTATTGTCTACGAAATTAAAGAGTTTTATTAAAGTATTTCTCTTTCTCAACATTAAATGCTAGAATCTGATTAAACTATATCTTCATCTAGCATTAAATTCTAGAACATTGACAAATACAACTCTCTACCAATGTCACAACCAAGTGACGTATGAGAGTTTAGTGTAACATCCCGACAATCGGGGGGTCGAGCAAAAACCCAACTCCCGAGTTCCAAAATACTATTTATGCAACATAGATATGTATGATTGAATGTTGTCTGTGATAATGTATTAAACATGAGTGAGATTAAGCCAGAACAGCATATCATACTCCAGAGACAGTTAAATTTGCAAGCGGAAGACTGTGATAGTATGTATAACATATATAAACTGTTGTATGTCTCCAGAGTGTGAATATTTTACCAGGTTATACACATACATGTATACTTCAAAAGTAAACAAAATAAATATACATGAGGGCGCAAAAAAATATAAAATGACAAGTGTCAATGTATCTAATCAACCTCCCTGTAATCCCGTCAATCAGATCACGCATAAAGGAGAGATCCTCATCATCATCATCAAATCCAGCTCTGCCTCGCAGGCCGCGCCATCATCTGCAATCACAATAGGGACTGGTGGGCGTCCGGAAACACCATCCCGTAACGTGGGAGTGAGTGATCAACTCAGTGGGATAAGAGAGCGGAGATTAGCATATTATCAAATCAATCATGCGATAATAGTAAAGTAGTAAATCAAACAATTCTAATACTGTTGTTAATGCAATATGACATGACGTGATGTATGCCCTCACCGACGATCTCCCTCATATGGCAACATCTTACGACCGCGGCATGCCACACTCCCTAGAGTGCTCCACATCTTCCAGGCACATGCAATGCTATTGTGATATGATTTCAAGTTGTTATTAGTCCATTCAAACAGCAGGATTGAGAAACTAAGGTACTTCCCTTATATCAATCCCAACACAGATCCTGTCTAGGGTCGTCACTCCTAGTAATCTCATACGATGTATATTTTATAGGTCGCTGCAAGGGCTGTCAGGGCTGTTGCTCGCACTCGTTGCACAGCTCTCCCATCATCTTATCAATACAGGCCTACTGTACTCTACTGCTACTGAAGGGTCGTCGCCTCCCGTAGGCTCAGAATACGCTCGCGGTCACTACAAAGGACTCGTCGCCTGATCAGTGTAGGCCGACAGCAAGAATATAGTGTCCCATACCACCATAATCTGCTCACGAGACTAGGTGCTCACTGGTCACTACGGGGAGGTTTGTGGCCCCAGCGTAGGCCGACAGCTCGACCACGGTGTCCCATACCACCATGCCCGGCTCATGAGTATTCGTGGATCAAGGTACCATGGTTAACAGGATTTACAATGGTAAGTTCAGTACCCTAGGTTCAAGCAGTTATGACTCATACAGGGTGAACATACAATGGCCAGTCGGGTTCTTGACGGGCTCGACTAGCGCGATCGCATCTCACGTTGACGACATGAAGTGCGTAAAACACTTCGTGTGGCCTAACCACTGCCGCCAACTCCAGAACACGGCTCGCGTTCATCGACGCGTCGTTCGTGGCGAAGATAAGCTAACCACGAATTCGCTCGGTTACCGACTGCCTGGACTAAGCATAGTCCCAAACAATTAAGGAATTACATCAGCAAATCATATGAGAGTATTGGAATTGAAATACAACCATGTGAGCATGTTAACAAATGTTATAACATAGAACTTAAGTAAATCATCAAGTACATGCATTTCATACATACAATGAAACCATGCATATAACTAACATATAGGAAATCATTCACATCAGCATATTATTTGAGAAACCAATCTCAAACTAATCCATAACATCATTTAATTCAATACATACTAATACAAACATTTATACAAACACTTACACTACACACTTAAGTCTACATATAGTATGTCGACCCGAAGTGCGCATTTAGGCGAATCTCTTCGCCAAAATAATTATGCACGCATTCCTAATATCCTAATGCGACGAGAAGCCATGTCAATCACATCAGTAAAATATGCATGAAAACAGTACTTCCTACAAATGACTAAAATGCCCTAAATCTCATATTCTTCGTTGGTTTACGAAAAAGGAAACGGACAGTATGTTGTACATGTCAAACGGCGTTGCCGTCGAGAATCTACTATTAAACGTCATTGAAAGCTTTGGAAACAGTCAATCAAAGCGTCTAAAATCCGTACCTTTTCCCTTATAGGTGAAGTGATTCGAACGGAGCGTATACGCTTCGTCTACGGCAATCAGACAACCTGATACACATGTACATCAGCTACTATTCTATTTGAATCGAAGAAATCTCCAAATCAACAAGTGGTTAGGGTTTTCCTTACCTAGAAGTGCGTTGGAATCGCCGGAAAAGTGATCGGAGTGCGTCGCCTAAGCACGTGCAGCAATAGCAGCAGGTGGCAGGAAAATCACTCCCACTCTCTCTCACAAACTCTCACCTTTTCTCTCTCCCAATCTAGGGCTTTTTGCAATTTCAGATGGGAGAGAGGAGTGAGGATTTCAACCCCTTTTATAAGCTCAAAAATGCCCAAAATAGGCTCAGGAACAAAGTTCACTTGAAGGGTAACCAAATCGGGACTGTTTCGGTCCAAAAGAGCATTTCTAGAGGTCCCCTGACCGAACGCGATCGGACATAAGCTCATGCATACTGGATCTAGCACACATCCAGTTTTCGGACCGGTAGGGTTCCCAGATCGCACGTGGCGGTCCGGTTTCAGTTCAATGGTCATCGCACCTAGATCAGGTATATAAGTCTCGTGATATGAAATAGAAATTTTTCCTGATCCAAGGGTGTAATTTGGCTGAATTCTGACGGTCAGAACACTTAATACTGATGCGTCAAATCGTGTGCCAGATTTGAATTTCAAATTCCAATTTTAACCCTATTCTCACTCTCTTCACTCCAGGCTCAATGAAATAGCCTCTGAATGTCAGTTGGACTTGATTTTCGAAACGATTGCCAAGCCCAGCTAAGTGGCCATAACGGTCTAAGATGGTAGGTATCGGACTTTCGATGCGCTGTCTAGATCCAATACGAAGTTTCAAAGAGGTCCCGAGAACAAACTGGCTTAGAGTTTGATCCGAGGCTTTAGAGCATTATAGCACCATTGGTTCCACTCGCTTTGGGCCTTGTAGAACATATTTAAAGTGATCAGGGACCATTTCCCAGCTATCCTAACGTTGCGCTAGCTAACTTATGCTTAGTTTCTAAAGGAATTAACCCTAAGTGATTTCTTTGGCTATGGAATTGGGTTCTGAGCGATTTTTCAGGTGTTTTAGTCGACCCATAGCCTAAGGACGTTTAATCCCAAGTTGGCCAAAATCTGGGGTGTTACAATCTACCCCCCTTAAAACACAATGTCGTCCCCGACATTGGCGAAGGGCAAGGAGTACCTAGAGAGACTTTAGTATTGACATTCTAAGGAAGGTTCAAATCTTTTTTTTTTTTTTTAACGACCTAACCTTTACGTATAACCTAACTCAAAGGTTTCGATCTTGGGCCAGTGGGGAGGAGGCCAACCACGCTTCCGCTGCGCCACTCGGATCGAACGGTAACGTTGACTAACCTAACTGGATTGGACTCAATACGTTCTACCCCCCTTAAAACTTGGTTTTACTTAGAGTTCAAAAATCTATGCATTACTCCGCATATCAGAACGAGGAACAACTTAGGGGCTATCCTTAACCTAAAATGGAACCAACCTTTCTCTACATGGTTTTCCTTGCTAATGATGCGTTCTATAGCATTGGTACCTATTATCATAGATATGAGCCTAATCTCTATTGTGGTTAAGTTCAGGGGCAGGTATGACTTGGTGGCAAGATGTCGAATTCTCTACTGGCTTTAAGTCCTCGCCATTTCCCAAAGACACTGTGATCCCATTCGGTTGTATGTGGTCGAGCCAACACGGAAGAAAAGTAGTATAGTGGGTCTGAGCCGGATGCATAGACTTTCTGTCTAGCTAGAACAGAAGATTTATTGTATCAATTCTTAATCCGAGTCGATGCCGATCTTCTGCTTGATCAGAGCATTGGATTTATTGGTAACCACTAGGATTAGGAAGTCGATTCAAACTGCGAATACATCGCTTACATGTAGTTCCTTTATTCCGCGTTCCCGAATGCAATAAGCCCTTGGGGAAGGCAATTCTAAGGGGCGTGCTAGTACATTCTAAGTTCAATCTGAGGGAGTTATAAATGTTCCCTGAGAGTGAATGGTTCCTTCCTATGGGCAACAACAGAAGTCTATGAGTCATAAGGGGATCTATCGAAGGAATAAGGTTCTACTTCAACCAAATCTAACCTACAATTCCTCAGTATATACAGGCTTTACACTACTTAAGGTAACTAATAGGCTAGTCTGTAACTCAGCAGCTATAATCCAAAGCCTAAGAAAGCTATAATCCAAAGCCTAAGATTATACGGTAGAAGGCTTTCCCATATAGTCAGATCCTTCAAATCTAGGAGTGCTATCTCTAAGTCCAAAACGCCAAGGGCCTATATGGCCAGTAGCATTAAGTTGTATTAAATGGAACCGCATTCCTAATCCCATGTTGGGATAGGGAGTGGCATGCTTGGTAGGAGGGTGGGGTGGGATAAAAATTAATTTGCAGGCTGAATCCCAGGAGTTACAATACTCCCAATCTAGGGACAATACCTTACAGCGAAATGAAACGGCATGCATTCCATTCCACAAATTTCGGCTACATTAAGCCCAAACCACAACACAAACATTCACATAACAAGTCGAAAAGCATCATGCATTTCATTAAACTAAAATTGTCATAATACAAGAGATATTTCCCTACAAGTATCATGACAAGAAATACATGGGAGCTATGTCAGTCAGCTACTACAGCAACATAGGTAAACTACTAGCCTTATCAGGCTTACACACATAAAGCAGGAAATGGCTAACTACTGACAACTACATCAAAGGTCGCATCGCTAGTCTGAGTCTGGGGACGGAGGAGGGGCAGCCTTATCCTGTAAGCAACACAGGATCGCCTTCAAGGTGCGAGCCACCTTGCCTAATTTCTTCTTTGTAACGGCCTTAGCATCCGCGACTTCTGTTCGAAGTTCTTGAACTTTCCTTCGCAAAGCGGTCTGACTCTCCTCCATCCGAGCAATGCGATCATCGATAGTAGCCTGCGCAGAAGGAGGAGGGCTCTCATCTGTATCCTGAGCCTCCTCTTCTGCCTCTTCCTGAGCTTCTTCCTGAACCTCTGCTCCAGGTTCTTCTTCGCTTTGATCTTCCTCATCATCAAAGTCATCTTCGCTGTCCTTCTCGAGCTGATTTTCACGGTACTGCGACCCAATCTTCATCTTGACCATAGTCGACTCATCAATGGTATGAATCGATACTGGCAATTCCGGCCCAAGTCTGTAGGCAAACTCAAGCGCAATCTTACAAATCAGTCGGCCAAAAGGAAGCGATTCGGATGTTCTTCTTGACCTGGCTATGAGGATTATTTGTCGTAAGATGAAAGTAGCCATGCATACGTTCTCTCCCCGGGCCACCAGATACAGGAAATCAACCATAAGGCGTGTACATTCAATGCGATTCGTCGACCTGGGATAAACATTGAACGTGCAGATATGGTGCAGCAGGCGCAAATCATCAGATATATACGTCGCCTTAAGGCTATTATTAGGCTGCCATAGAACCAACTTACCGCACAGGAATCTGGTGCGGCGATCTCGTTCACGTCTACTCCTCAGGTTCTTCTCACTAGGATGAACATCACCAAGAGGCACGTTCAGAAGTCGCGCAATCAGTCGCACATCAATCGTAGCCATCCGATCTCTACCAAAAGGGATTTTGAACTGTAAAGGCTCCAAGGTAGGATTATGGATACTAGCATAGAAGGCACGAACGGTGCTCACATTAGCACGAGCGCGAGCTTCAAAGATCGGACCCCAATGCGCAGATTCAATGCGTTCGAACAACAGATATTCACCGAATAGTCGTCCATCTACGTCCGCCTCAAACAACACTTTTCGATCAATGTATTGGCCGTGAGGCATCTCCGATAGAATTGCTCGCCCAAGGTGAGCATGGGGATCCAAATCCCGCTTTATACGGCACTCTAGGGCTGCAGCTGGACCTGCGGCGGCGCTTGAACTTGCGGCACCACCCCGCAGTCTTCTCGATTGAGCAGGGCGGCTTGGCCCAGCCTCGTCTGTTGCGGTTTTTCTTTTACCCATCAAAGATATGATGGATGAGAGCGATAAAAGGCCTAAAATGACTTCCACGAAGGCCATGAAAAATGGTAAAAATGTGGAGAAGTGGCTGCCCAATCTGGAAAAAGGAGATCTAGGCGTCGTAGAGGGATGCTTCAAGCTTCTCAAGGCTGTATTTTCAAGGAGAAATGGAAATGAAAAAGTGGAATGGAGCACCTTACGATTTCAGCTCGATTTGGGGGTTTTTGGAGCTCCAAATGGTAAAATCTTCAAGAGGAAGGGCTGCCAACTTCAAAGGATCGATGGAGGGTGGTCGTTTTTGGCCAAGGAGGGATCTAGGGATGATTTGGAATCCTGAATTTTGAAAACGGTTGCTGGAAAATGAAAATGGAGCTATGGGGAGGGCTGTTTGTGAAGGAGGGGTATGATTTGGGGGTTTTTGTTGGCCGGGAGCTATATGGAGAGGGTACACGTGTCATTTGTTGGATGGCATCGCCGACCGATCTCCTATTCAGTCAGCCAGACCACATGGGTCTAGTCCCCCATGGTCCAAGGACCCCAAATATGTACGGTCCACCCCTTGGTTCATTGTACTTTGACCTACATAGGCCCAAACATGTGTTCGGGGCTTTCCGGGACCATTCCGCAATCCCGAATACCAAACCCTATGATGCAGCATATGAATTTGGGGTAAAAGGAGCTAGTACATCCATATAGATCCTTAGTTGCTAAAGAAAGTGAAGTTAGAATGGCCTTATGGCCATGTTTCATGAAAATTTACTATTCACTGTACAATTTTGTGAAAGTACTAATTTGTGTTATTTTCACATTAGGTTTGATGTCTAACATGAAATGGATAAGAAAGAAATGAAGATCAGAGTGTTTAGAGGAAGAATTTTGAAGATTTTTGGTGAAACGGGGTTTTTAAGCCCTGGCGATTGAATACAGGGGTTGTGATTGTCCCACAACCCAATGATTTACATTTATGGGTTTAGAATCATTCAAAGAATGTCTCAACCCACTTACCTACAACCTAGGAGCTACTCAGGTCGCTTCATGCGACCCTAGACGCGTTACGGACTCGATCGCGCGATCGAAATGAATAGACTTCGCCTATTGGAGAATCTGCGATCTTAGAAATGTTTCTAAACCCTTATCGCACCCACCTAAGTCAAAGGAAGCGACAGCGTATGTCGTGAGACCATAACCCAGGCCCGGTTTAATCCAAATCATGCTCTGAAACCATCTGTAACATCCCGAAAATCGGGGGGTCGAGCAAAAACCCAACTCCCGAGTTCCAAAATATTTTTTATGCAACATAGATATATATGATTGAATGTTGTCTATGATAATGTATTAAACATGAGTGAGATTAAGCCAGAACAGCATATCATACTCCAGAGACAGTTAAATTTGCAAGTGGAAGACTGTGATAGTATGTATAACATATATAAACTGTTGTATGTCTCCAGAGTGTAAATATTTTACCAGGTTATACACATACATGTATACTTCAAAAGTAAACAAAATGAATATACATGAGGGCGCAAAAAAATATAAAATGACAAGTGTCAATGTATCTAATCAACCTCCCTGTAATCCCGTCAATCAGATCATGCATAAAGGAGAGATCCTCCTCATCATCATCAAATCCAGCTCTGCTTCGCAGGTCGCGCCATCATCTGCAATCACAATAGGGACTGGTGGGCGTCCGGAAACACCATCCCGTAACATGGGAGTGAGTGATCAACTCAGTGGGATAAGAGAGCAGAGATTAGCATGTTATCAAATCAATCATGCGATAATAGTAAAGCAGTAAATCAAACAATCCTAATACTGTTGTTAATGCAATATGACATGACGTGATGTATGCCCTCACCGACGATCTCCCTCATACGGCAACATCTTACGACCGCGGCATGCCACACTCCCTAGAGTGCTCCACATCTTCCAGGCACATGCAATGCTATTGTGATATGATTTCAAGTTGTTATTAGTCCATTCAAACAGCAGGATTGAGAAACTAAGGTACTTCCCTTATATCAATCCCAACACAGATCCTGTCTAGGGTCGTCACTCCTAGTAATCTCATACGATGTATATTTTGTAGGTCGCTGCAAGGGCTGCCAGGGCTGTTGCTCGCACTCGTTGCACCGCTCCCCCATCACCTTATCAATACAGGCCTACTGTACTCTACTGCTACTGAAGGGTCGTCGCCTCCCGTAGGCTCAGAATACGCTCGCGGTCACTACAAAGGACTCGTCGCCTGATCAGTGTAGGCCGACAGCAAGAATATAGTGTCCCATACCACCATAATCTGCTCACGAGACTAGGTGCTCACTGGTCACTACGGGGAGGTTTGTGGCCCCAGCGTAGGCCGACAGCTCGACCACGGTGTCCCATACCACCATGCCCGGCTCATGAGTATTCGTGGATCAAGGTACCATGGTTAACAGGGTTTACAATGGTAAGTTCAGTACCCTAGGTTCAAGCAGTTATGACTCATACAGGGTGAACATACAATGGCCAGTCGGGTTCTTGACGGGCTCGACTAGCGCGATCGCATCTCAAGTTGACGACATGAAGTGCGTAAAACACTTCGTGTGGCCTAACTACTGCCGCCAACTCCAGAACACGGCTCGCGTTCATCGACGCGTCGTTCGTGGCGAAGATAAGCTAACCACGAATTCGCTCAGTTACCGACTGCCTGGACTAAGCATAGTCCCAAACAATTAAGGAATTACATCAGCAAATCATATGAGAGTATTGGAATTGAAATACAACCATGTGAGCATATTAACAAATGTTATAACATAGAACTTAAGTAAATCATCAAGTACATGCATTTCATACATACAATGAAACCATGCATATAACTAACATGTAGGAAATCATTCACATCAGCATATTATTTGAGAAACCAATCTCAAACTAATCCATAACATCATTTAATTCAATACATACTAATACAAACATTTATACAAACACTTACACTACACACTTAAGTCTACATATAGTATGTCGACCCGAAGTGCGCATTTAGGCGAATCTCTTCGCCAAAATAATTATGCACGCATTCCTAATATCCTAATGCGACGAGAAGCCATGTCAATCACATCAGCAAAATATGCATGAAAACAGTACTTCCTACAAATGACTAAAATGCCCTAAATCTCATATTCTTCGTTGGTTTACGAAAAAGGAAACGGACAGTATGTTGTACATGTCAAACGGCGTTGTCGTCAAGAATCTACTATTAAATGACATTGAAAGCTTTGGAAACAGTCAATCAAAGCGTCTAAAATCCGCACCTTTTCCCTTATAGGTGAAGTGATTCGAACGGAGCGTATACGCTTCGTCTACGGCAATCAGACAACCTGATACACATTTACATCAGCTACTGTTCTATTTGAATCAAAGAAATCTCCAAATCAGCAAGTGGTTAGGGTTTTTCTTACCTAGAAGTGCGTTGGAATCGCCGGAAAAGTGATCGGAGTGCGTCGCCTAAGCACGTGCAGCAGTAGCAGCAGGTGGCAGGAAAATCACTCCCACTCTCTCTCATAAACTCTCACCTTTTCTCTCTCTCAATCTAGGGCTTTTTGCAATTTCGGATGGGAGAGAGGAGTGAGGATTTCAACCCCTTTTATAAGCTCAAAAATGCCCAAAATAGGCTCAGGAACAAAGTTCACTTGAGGGGTAACCAAATCGGGGCTGTTTCGGTCCAAAAGAGCATTTTTGGAGGTCCCCTGGCCGAACGCGATCGGACATAAGCTCATGCATACTGGATCTAGCACACATCCAGTTTTCGGACCGGTAGGGTTCCCAGATCGCACGTGGCGGTCCGGTTTCAGTTCAACGGTCATCGCACCTATATCAGGTCTATAAGTCTCGTGATATGAAATAGAAATTTTTCCTGATCCAAGGGTGTAATTTGGCTGAATTCTGACGGTCAGAACGCTTAATACTGATGCGTCAAATCGTGTGCCAGATTTGAATTTCAAATTCCAATTTTAACTCTATTCTCACTCTCTTCACTCCAGGCTCCTTGAAATAGCCTCTGAATGTCAGTTGGACTTGATTTTCGAAACGATTGCCAAGCCCAGCTAAGTGGTCATAACGGTCTAAGATGGTAGGTATCGGACTTTCGATGCGCGGTCTAGATCCAATACGAAGTTTCAAAGAGGTCCCGAGAACAAACCGGCTTAGAGTTTGTCCGAGGCTTTAGAGCATTATAGCACCATTGGTTCCACTCGCTTTGGGCCTTGTAGAACGTATTTAAAGTGATCAGGGACCATTTCTCAGCTATCCTAACGTTGCGCTAGCTAACTTATGCTTAGTTTCTAAAGGAATTAACCCTAAGTGATTTCTTTGGCTATGGAATTGGGTTCTGAGCGATTTTTCAGGTGTTTTAGTTGACCCATAGCCTAAGGACATTTAATCCCAGTTTGGGCAAAATTCGGGGTGTTAAATTTAGAGACATGGGGACTTGGACCAACGCATGGATTAGAGCGAGAGTCTCTCTTGTACACATGGTCATAGACAATATAAGTTACCCTAATGTAAAAGAATCAAAGAAATTTGTACCACCGAACATCCAGATCTTTCAACATGTTAAAAATTATGCAAGACCATTGCCTCTCAAAAGCCTGTAAAAATAGTAATTGAAGAAAAACTTAATGCCTTCTGCCATTACAACCAAATCTACCTTTATTTATTCATTCACCGTGAATATTTATCTTCTTATTTTATGTTAGTTTAATTTTAGCCTCATCGTTGCTCATAGCATGGGGCCCGCAATTAGTTCTTAGTTCATCTTCTACTCTTCATCTACAGCATTCCATTGGATTATAAGAAAAATTGCTCAGTTTTGTAAGGAAAGTTGTAGAGCTTTCCTGTTATATGCTAGGTAATTTTGCCAGTCATCTCGTCATGAAATCTGATCCACACTAGATAATAAACAGATAATCGTTCACAACCGTCTTGCCATGTACTTGGTTTTGACCAAGACCACGAATAGGTTATCACCTCACCGATTATCTCGCCATGAAGCCCGGTTCCAATTGAGCAACAAATAGATTATTGAAGATTTGCCCTTCATTGGCCGTTTCGCTACGATGTCTGGTTCTGATCGAGCGACAATTAGACATCCATCCTACACATCATAGCTGTCTCACTACGAAACTTAGTCTCAATTGGACAACGAATTGATCGTTGTTTCTCAAGCCGATTGTGAGTGTCATTATTGTAAACATCATTAATAGAAGAACACTTTTGGCTTATATCTTCTTCCCTATTATTTTTACTATTGAACTTCGGTAGAAAATCACATTGAAAGAAAATTTTTCCAAGTTGGTAGACTCACATCTATTGTTATAAGGCAAAAAGAACTCATTCACAGTGTTTAACCTCCTATCCTTTCACAAAGTATGGAAATGAAATGAAGAATTTTTCGTTTAGACGTTTTGAATAATAAAACTTTGGATAAAGTGTCTAACTCCAATTTGTCCGTCTTAACGTAGGGGACATCAATAATTCAATCAACTCTTGAGTCAGGAAGACTCTGGCAAGCCCATGCATCATAATCGCACAAGAAAATTGAATTCAGGCCCTTGTCATATCTTTTAGCCTAGCTCGATTGAATTAAGCCAAAAACACATGCAATTTACCACATTGCCGTCTTGATATAGTGCCTTAGGGTAGTTAATTAGCTAGGGAGCCTGATGAGTGGTTGCCTCGGAAACTTGCACAAAAGGGACATTTGGACTGGGCTAAGCAGAGTTAGAAAAGATATATCTAGGCCAATCCATGAGTTAAATACCCAATCCCAAGCCCATGTCCCGTTGACCATGCCAGGCAATCCTGTTGGGTCTGTAGGTTTATCCAAATCCAAACCCAGCCAACAAACCTACATTCTTAGCCACCCATACAAGTTGAAATTAGGCTAGGCCTAGTCCGAACCTCCTAACCCACTTTCACACATAACATGAAATGGGCCATTGAGTGTAATTTCAATGATGCTAAATGGCCATTTAAAAGGCCCACCTAACATAAACCATTCATCTAGTGAATGAACCAGATAGTACACTCATTATAAGCTAAATAGACAGTTTAGATCAAGGATAAAATCTCATGAATCAAGTATGATTTTTTATTTTTATTTTTATTTTAAACTTTATACAAACAATAATGGTAGCTATCACCATTGCTGTGATGAAGACCGAAATCGAAGAAGAAAACAAAAAAAGAGGCATTTGCCACAACTGCAAGTGGATTTCTCACCATCATAAAAAGAATGAGAACTATAACCAAGGGAAAGGAAGCAAAACAGGCTTAACACTTGCTAGTGGGTTCCATGCTATCATTCACAATGTTGCTAAGGTTTCAATGGTGTTGTTGTCGATCTTTATGGGTTTCAGTGGAAGATGTTGTTGCTAGCCAAAATCCATCATCCCTACAATAAGCAACAAATGCAATGACTCCCAAATCTAACCTGATTTGGTCCTCGAATCAACAAATGCATAGACTGCTTTGATACTAACTGTGAACTTAGTTGTGGAATTAAAGAAGATTGCATTATGCATTAGGTATGGAGACCAAATAAGATTTTAAAAAATAAGAATAAAAATCATACCTGATGAGGAAGTCATTTCTATAACTGATTGTTAGAGTCTTCTGCACCTTACACCCTTTTGAGAGGCATGTGGATAGAAAAGAACTTCTAAACATATGTAAGTTTGGAACCTAATCATGTTTAGGTAATTTTAGAGACGAGAAGTTTGAAATCCATCACAACTCCACTCCTTTTAGGCTCCACGTGATTTTGGCATTTCAAGCCCATTAGGAGAATGTGCATGTATGATAGTTCAACTATACAGTCCCCACATGAATTTTAGATTGATCACAACTTTAGTGGGACTCACCACAATATCCATCTCTTAGGTAAATCTAGATTATGTTGTCAGAAACAGATGTCTTAAATCTTACCGCGCTGCTTGACTAGTCGATGGGCTGGCTCGACTAGTTGCTGGGCTGGCTCGACTAGTCGAGGATCCCTTTGACCAGTCGAAGCTCATTCGACTCGAAATCCAGCGACAATGTATTTGGATTTCCAGGACACTCGACCAGCAAAGCTTACGCAGACTGCATAAATTTGAAACGCTTTCTGGACTTTTTCAAAGTTGGTACATAAGTGGAGTTTCCTAAACTATAAATAAGAGTCCCTAGGGCCATTCTAAAGTATTCTAAGGCTTCTTAAAGGTATTTCATGGGTTTCTAAAAGGGTTCTAAGATTATCAAAGGGTGTAGCAAGGGTGAGATTCGAAGTTATTCGAATGAAGTAAATCTTTTCTCTTTGTAATTTCTATTTTCATAGTGAAGATCTGTCGCTTTGTGCCGTGGTTTCTTCCCAAATGGGTTTTTCAGTTAAATCTTTGTGTTCTCTTGTGTTTGCTTGGTACTCTTAGATTGCTATCCTAGATCCAAATCTTTGTGATTCCATAGACCAAATCCCAACAAGTGGTATCAAAGAAATTGTTGGGGCACAAATCTAAATCTGCAGGATTAACAATAATGGGAAGTACTAGGTATGATATTGAGAAGTACTTAGGAAAAAATAACTTTGAATTATGAAAGATCAAGATGATCAATTCATTAACCAAGAAAGATAAGGATGGTGCTCTTGAGGCAAGAAAGTCTAGAATGACTAATGATGAATGAAATACCCTTGATAAGAAGGCCTTATCCTCAATCTGTTTATGTCTCACGGATGAGGTTCTCTAAAATGTTTTGAGGGAGAAAACTGCGTCTAGTTTATGGGTGAACTTAGAGGATATCTATGCAAAAAAAAATACTTTGAAAATCACCTACACTTGAAGCGGCAGTGGTATAATTTCAAGATGGTAGAGGGTGGAGATCTGGAGGCCTACATCAGCAACTGTAATAAATTAGTTTATAAATTGTTGGATATGAAGGAAGTGATCAAAGATGAGGAATAAGTATGTATGTTCCTGAATTCTCTTCCATCATCGCATTAATCATTCAAGGACACAATGTGTACCATAAGTAAAACCCTGAGTGTCGATACCGTTATCTCAGCCTTTTAAGGGAAGGCCATGAAAAAGCTAAACAGTGACATAAGGACATCTTCCGATGCACTGATTACGAGAGGAAAGAATTCTAAGTGAGATATAGGATCTTCAAGACCTGAATCCAAATCCAAGGATAATGGTAAAGGAAAACTAAAGTTCTGGAACTATGCGATGTCTGGACACATGAAGAAGGATTATATCAATCTTAAAGTGAAGAAAGAAAATTCAGTGGCTTCTTCTAAGGAAATCAATGTTGTCACAACTGATGAAGAGACAAGTGGTGGTGATGTATTGTCTGTGTCCATGATCGAACACTTGCACAACAATCATGGAGATGAGTGGATCCTCGACACAGGAGCGTCATATCACATGACTCCTCATCAGAGTTGGTTCGCCAGTTACAGAGAATGTAATAGTGAACAGGTTTTTATGGACAATGATAATGCCTGTAATGTTGTGGCTATTGGTATGGTGAGCATCAAGATGTTTGATGGGATAGAAAGTGCCCTGACTGATACCAGGCACGTTCCTAATATAAAGAAAAGTCTCTCTCGGTGCACTCGAGGCTATATCAAGTTCACTGGTATTGATGGTTTCTTTAAAGTTTTAAAAGGAGAACTCGTGGTTATGAGAGCACAAATGCATGGTAACCTTTATACATTGATCGAGAGCACTTCAGTAGGTGGAGCGGCAACAGCTATTGCAGATTCCACGTCTTTATGTATGTGGCATGCACTTCTAGGCCACATGAGCGAGCAGGGCATGAAGATACTATCCGATCGTTGTTTGATTTCAGCTTTTAAGAATTCTGATTTAGATATATGTGAGCATTGCATATATAGTAAACAATCCAGATTATCTTTTAAAACTAGAAAATATGTATGTAAAAGAGTGCTTGATTATGTACACTCTGACGTATGGGGGCCATCGCCAGAAGTTTCCATTAGGGGGTCATCATGGTTGTTTCATTCATTGATGACTACTCCAAGAAAGTTTGGGTTTACTTCAGGAAATGTAAATCCAAAGTTTTCACCATATTCAAACAATGGAAGGCAATGGTGGAAAAACAGTCAGGGTGAAAAATAAAGGCTTTAAGGATTGACAATGGTGGAGAATTTACTTCCACAGAGTTTAATGATTATTGTAAGGATGAAGGGATCATTAAGGCACAACACAATGTGCCACATGCCTAAATAAAATGGTGTGGTTGATCGAATAAATCAGACTCTCCTAGAGATGGGCAGATACATGTTAAATAATGTTGCATTAGGCAGGGACTTATAAATAAAGGCCATTAACACGGTTTGTTATTTAGCGAACCGATCTCCTTCAACAGCAATTGAATGTAAAATCCCGTAGGAAGTATGGAGTGGTCAGAAAACTAACTACTTAGATCTATGCATATTTGATTGTGAGACTTACTCTCATGTACCGTCAGTTAAGAGAGATAAGCTAAACCTTAGAGCTAAAAAGTACATCTTTATTGACTATGGCATTGGTGTGAAAGGTTACAGGTTATTTGACAAGGTCATACGCGAGGTCATCATTAGCCATGATATCAGCTTCGATGAAAGCTCCATATTCTACAAAAATGATCAGGAGGAGCAAGAGGAACTAAAAAGGTTGATTGTACATGTCCAGATTGGCACAAATAATAGTTAGGTAGAGACAGATGTAAAGACAGAGGTACAAGATCAGGTGGAGCAGCCACCTCTGAGAAGAAACTCACCGTGTGATCGCAGTTACTGACAAGATATAGAGATGACTCTAATATTGCATATGCCCTCGTTAGAGATAAGAGGGACCCGTCTACTATTTAGAAGATTCTTAGTGAGCTTGATGTAAGAAAGTGGAAAGCAGCTATGGACGATGAGATGGACTCATTACATAAAAATCATACATGAGAGTTGGTGGAGCTTCCAGTGGGCTAAAAAATGATTGGATGCAAGTTGTTATTTAAAAGAAAATAAGATAGATACAAAACTAGATTAGTAGCGAAGGGGTATGCTCAAAGAGAAGAAATCGACTTCATAGAGATATTCACACCGGTGGTTAAGTAGGTATTTATTATATTCATTTTATTATTGGTTGCCCAATACAATTTTGAGCTGGAACAAATGAATATCAAGACTATATTCTTACATGGGGAATTAAAAGAGTGGATCTACATGAAGTAACCAGATGGCTACGAAGTTAAAGGGGTAGAGAAAAAAGTTTACAGATTAATGAGGTCGTTGTACGACCTGAAACAGTCGCTTAGGTAGTGGTATAAAAAATTCTATTCTTTCATGGTGATTCAGAAATTTACTCGGAATGAATTTAATCATTGTGTTTATTACAAGATATTGAGTGATGTTAGATTCATCATCCTAGTGTTGTACGTTGATGATATGTTGATTGCCGGTCATTATATGACTAAAATCAACGTATTGAAGACTAAGTTATCAGGGACATTCGAGATGAAGGATCCGAGGGCTGCAAAGAGGGTTCTCGACATAAACATTCATAGAGACGGTAAGAAGAGCAGGGTTTGGTTATCACATGCAGAATACCTTGAAAATGTGTTGATCAAATATGGGATGGACTAAGTAAAGCTGGTGAGTATTCCCCACGCAATTCACTTCAAGCTTTCCTCAAAAAAAATGTCTTAAATCAAATGAGAAAAAATACGTTATGTCTCCTGTGTCTTATTCAAATGTGGTTGGTAATTTAATGTAAGTCATAGTCTGTACGAGATCAAATATTTCACAAGCAGTTTATGTTGTGAGCAAATACATGTTAAACCCCGACAAGCAACATTAGGAAATAGTGAAATGACTACTTTGATACATTTAAGGTATGAAAGACTACATCTAAACTTTTTAGAAGACAGGGGCAAAGTTAGTAGGGTATGTGGATTCAGACTACGCAAGAAGTGTGAATTCCAGAAAGTCTACTTCAAGATACTCATTTATGCTTGCAAATGGAGCAATCAGTTGGATGTCGAAACTTCAGTCCATGATGGCTGTTTCCACAACCGAAGCAAAATATATGACAATGATGGAAGCGTTTAAGGAATGTGTTTGGTTAAGAGGCATGATAAATAGTTGAGACTTTAGTAGGAGGCCGTACCGATTAACTATGATAGGAAGAGCGCTATCAATTTAGCTAAAAATTCTGTTTATTATTCACGTACTAAACACATTGATGTTCATCACTACTTTATCCGACAAGTGCTTGAGGAAGGAGGCGTAACACTGGAGAAGATTCACACCAGCATGAGTCCAGCAGACATACTCACCAAGGTTGTTCTTACAGAGAAGTTCAAGTTTTGTGTAACTTCTCTAGGCTTGGCGATGGTATAAAAGAAAGACAGAGTGTACATGAGAAGCGTTGATTGAAGTTATGATGCGTTGCAGAGATAATAGAAGTACACGTTTGAAGATTAAAGACATGGTGGAGATTTGTCAGAAACAGATGTCTTAAATCTTACCATGCTATTCAACCAATCGAGGGGCTGGCTCGACTAGTCGAGGATCCCTTCGACCAGTTAAAGCCTGTTCAACTCAAAGTCCAGCAATAATGTATTTGAATTTTCAGGATGCTTGACCAGTCGAGGGACAGGCTCGACCAGTCGAAGCCCTGGCTCGACTAGTTGAAGGTTACACAGACTGTGTGTGGACTACATAAATTTGAGGTGATTTCTGGACTTTTCTAAAGTCGGTGCGTAAGTAGAGTTTCCTAAACTATAAATAGGAGTCCCTATGACCATTTTAAGGCTTCCTAAAGGTATTCCAAGGATTTTTAAAAGGGTTCTAGGGTTATCAGAGGGTGTAGCAAGGGTGAGATTCGAGGTTATTCAAATCGGGTAAATCTTTTCTCTTTATAATTTCTATTTTTATAGTGAAGATCTGTCACTTTGTGCTGTAGTTTTTTTCTCGAAAGGGTTTTTCATGTTAAATCTTTGTATTCTCTTATGTTTGCTTGGTGCTCTTAGATTGCTATCCTAAATCCAAATCTATGTATTTCTATGGACCAAACCCTAATAAATTATTGATCAATTAGGCCCACCTTACTCTTACAAGGCTAACATGCAAACCTTAGGCTAACATCCCCTATATAATGGTCACTGTTGTGTGACCCATCTTAGTAATGGTTTCGGTTGGTTTTTGTCACATGGTTGAGCTTTAAGGGGCACACTTTATGGATGGAGTGGATGTCCTATGGACAATATAGTGGGCTCGCAAAGCTTGGATACTATACGCTTGTGTAAAATGGTCGTGGGATTAACGCCGTTATTGCACAATGATTGCATGTATAGAAATACCATGGTAATATGGCAATCCAATCCCATGTTTGGAATACAATTCTTGCTATAGGGAAAACACTGAATTAAGCAAAATCATGTTTGGTGGACCATCGAATTGTAATCAATGAACCAAATTCACAACGGATGTCAATCACTTGCACACATATATAACCAGAATGTAATGTGTAAATGGTGTATATAGATGGAAGGCATGGATAAACACATGCATCAATGTGGGGCCCACATGTGCATTGGATTTCAAAATCCACGGAAATCCCACATGGGACCAAATGCAATTCCATGGGATCAAATGCAATTCCATCTCACCTAATCCCAGCATTTCCATCCTTCTCAAATGTTGTATGGAATTTGCACGGGATCAAATGCAATTCCATCCCACTTAATCCCAACATTTCCGTCCTTCTCAAATGCTGCGTGGAATTTGTACCGGATCAAATGCAATTCTATCCCACGTAATCCCATGTGATACCATGTTCCAAACAGCCCCTAGAGGGATGGAATGCGGCCTAAATAATCCGATTCCTCCTTAACACCTTGTATTCTACACAGTCCCTACAACACCCAATCCCTTTGGGCCGGTCAACGACCTGCATGGAATGTGAATCACAGACCTGTAGCTCAGTCCATAGAAGCAAAGCGAAGGCGTTTCCTAATTATACGCGCGCGTGCGTGTGAAATTCACTCCGTCCATTAGAGATCATGTGCTCCGTATGCTAGACCCCAGGGTAAAAAATTAGCCAGATCCATGACTTAGGTGGGCCATACCATGGGGAGCAATGGAGTTGAGACACCAACCATATGTTTGTGTATGAAATCCATGCCATTTATCACATTTGCTACCTCAGTTTTACCTTGGAAACAAGAAGTTTTTTTTTTTTTTTCACACACCCCCACACACTCACGCCACACGCACACACACCTTACACACGCACACCGTGGGATTTCACCACCATGGGCACTCGAACCCTTAACCCGGTGTTGAAACTCCAAGGAGTCTACCACCCGGGTAAGAGTAAGGTCCCTGGAAACCAAAAGTTGAGTTGGGCCAAAACTCATGTACATGGACGCTTGCCATTAGTCATGTATGGACCCATCGTGGTTTATACATTGCCATCAAATCCATTATATGACTTTTCTCATCAAATGAAATTACTCTCCAAAAACTCAAACATGTAAAAATTAAGTGGACCTCACCATGTGAATATAAAATTTTAGGCAGATTTTACATTATTTCCCATCGTGAAGGCCCACATGAGTATTGCATTAGTGTGATATTTGGGGTTAAGGCTTAATAAAGTCGTCCATCCACATGAGTATTGCATTAGTGTGATATCTGGGATCCCCATGAGGCCCACGTAAAGTCGTCCATCCACATCGGTGAATAGTCCGCCGCCCTACAACAAGCGAAATAATGCAATTGCTTTTGCAACTTAGGTTTTAATGGAAAAAAAAAGGTATTTGGTATTTTGAATGAACTATCTTTGATTACCTATGATGAATTATAAAAAAGAAAGTGACATAAAATTCCTTTAGTCCAAGCGTAATTAGATAATCAATAGACAGATAATTATAATTAAATATACACATGGGTGTTTGACTGTATTTACCCTTGTTTATTTAAAAAACCCCATAACATGCGTTGAATCTGGGTCATGTTTCAATGATCCACACATGCTATGGGACATTGACATGGACAGACGACGCCCAAAATCTTTTTAAGATTGAACTACATTTCAACCCTTGGATCATTTGACTCTTTCTGTCAACTTATTGCAGAAGACCCCAACTTAGCAATTGGTGGGCCCCACCATGAAGATTGGCTGAGGTGAAATTCAAGCTGGTCAAAATAGGTAGGCACAATGTCAAAATCAATGGACAGTTGATTGTAAAACGCAATTTACACATATATGACCTAATGAATGGACCAGCCAGAGTTTTGCAACAGGCGATCTTCATGATGTGCGTCTTTGGCATCTCACACATCTGCATGCACAAGTAATTTACAGGGAAGAGGGTATACGTGAAAGTGATCATTCGAAAAAAAAAAAAAAAATCACTAACACAGCTCCCAGTCTTTTTGTTCTTGTGTATGACATCCAAGCTGTACCATAGATGTGCCACACCATGCTATCAAAATCAATGGAAAGTTGTAGTCTTGCTCAACTCACGTGGCCGAACTAACGTGTTTCGTGGCACACAATCTTCATGTTGTGACCCACTACATCCACGGATGTCCCATGCACATCACATTTTGGTGGGTAAAATAGGCCGAAGTCTACATGTTGTTTTTTGAAATCTTAAATCACTCATAAACAGGGTCTATTGATTGCATTGATGGACCATTTGATGCCATCGTGCATCGCTCGATATCATCGAACAGTGTTCGATCCCATCACGAATTTCTAAATTTTCTCAAATTGGTCACTAGACTAACTAGGTGCTTTTTCGATGCCATCGAAGATGGTTCGATGACATTGGAGATCAGTTCGATGCCATTGAAGATGGCTCGATGCAATCGAAGAAGATCCGATTTACATGTCTTATCTTTGGACTATTTAGGTATTAGTTTGATGCCATCGATATGGCTTCGATGTCAATGAAGGATAAGTTTCAATGATATCGAAGTGTGTTCGATGTCATCGAACAAATTTGCATATATTTTCACAGAGTTGCGATTTTGCGGGATTTGTTTTCTAATTCGATTGTAATTCTTCCAAAGGCTATATATTGGGGTGTAATCTGGATTGGGAGGTATTCAGAGCTTTCTAATTCATTCTATGGTTTCAGGGTATAGCTTGGGTTGATTTGAGGTTATTCAAATTGGGTAATCTCTTTACTCTTGTAATTTTTTACTTTCATAATGATATTTGTCGCTATGTCGTAATATATATATATATATATATATATATATATATATATATATATATATATATATATATATATATATATATATATATATATATATATATATATATATATATATTTTAAAGGGTCTTTCCACATTAAAATTTAGAGTGTTTGTGTTATGCATGTTTGGTATGATTGGATTACTTCACTTGATTCATCTTTGTGTGCTTCTGCGGTCCCCCAATAAGATAAGTAGATCATCACCAATATAAGAAAGAAACAATACGTTGACATGTCAATTTCAAAGGGGGAACACCGATCCATTGCTCAAGTGGTAGACTGAGTGAAGATAACTTGGTTTCAACACTGATGCCTTGGTATCGCTTCCTAAGTGGGGTGTAGCTAACAGTGGGGTGTGTACTAACAAGCTAAAAATAAATAAAAATCAAAAGGGGGAATAATCAGGTCACGTCCTCTAGGGAATACGCCGATGCCATTAACATTGTGGGGTTGATTGACACTGGCTTTGTTGGGAATAGGTTCACATGGAGTAGCAACCAGGCTGGGCAGTCTCGAGTGTGGGATAGGTTGGATAGCGTGTGTTGCAATGGTGCTTAGTTTGATGTGTTTGCTTCCTTCCAGGTGAGGCATTTGCCTAGGGTGGGCTTGGACTATGCTCCACTTCTTGTCTACTTTTAGTTGGAGCCTACTTCATTCCCAAGCCCTTCAAATTTCAATGCATGTGGATGCTTCACATCTCCTATTAACAGCTTGTTAAGGATGCATGGGTCTTGGACCTTGCAACGCAGCCAATTATTTTGCTCTAATGGAAAAAAAAAAAAGTGAAGCTGGTGATTGATGAGGGCCTGGAACAAAGATGTGTTTGGAAATGTCTTTCAGAATCTCAAGACATCTTAAGGGGAATATGCTCAGTAGAAGAGGCAGCACATGGGTCCTTAGATTCCCTCTTCCAACATATATCAAAGGTTACGAAGGACAAGCTTTCTCACATGGAACTGATGGAAGAGGTCTTTTCGAAACAAAAGTTGAAGAATGAGTGACTTCAGGAGGGTGATCGAAACACAAAGTATTTCAATAGTGTTGCCAATGAGTGGGCTAGGAGATTGGTTATCGTAGAGATCGAGCTGGGTATAGAGGAGATGCCCGTTGATCAATCTAGGATCAAGCAAGAGGCTATTACACTTAGCTCTTGAAAGTCAAGCCCACATAATCGATTCGAGATTTCTTAGAGGTAATCGCATATTCCAATGTAAGCAATGAGAATGATTTCCTTCTCTCTAATCTTTCTCTAGAGGAAGTGTGCCTTGCGATGGAAGCCCTGTGGGGCACCCGGCCTAGATGGATTCTTGGGGGCATTTTTTCATGATTGTTGGGAGATCATCTGCTAAGACATCTTAGAAGTTGTGTGCTCATTCTTCCCCGGGGTGGGTACTGAAATTGCATGGATTATCTGCCTCACACGTGCAAAAGTTTAACGAAGCGTAGAATTACGGCTAAGTCCTAAGATGGGGGGAGTGAATAGGACAACTTAAAAATTCTCTACCTAATTAATTAATTTACCAATTCAAATCAATAGGAAAAATAACACTTAGGCTTCCAATCCAAAATAAGTCTAATCACATAAACTACAATATGTATAAAAATTAAGAAACTAGTCTATAACAATAATATAGTGATGTACACACACACACACACACACACACACACACACACACACACACACACACACATATATATATATATATATATATATATATATATATATATATATATATATATATATATTTTAGTGATATTGTGTATAGGATGTGTTGACTATTCAATACCTATCATACATCTAATTATGCATTTATATAATTCAAGGAATTAAGCTCATAGGAATAAATAAAAATGTGGGCGAATGACAATCCAAACACAAACATATATTGTGGTTCGACTACTTGCCTACTCCACTCCTAGCAAACACGCTCTCCTAGAGTGTAATGAAATTTCACTATCAGAGACTTTAAATTAGGTTTACCTCTAACCTTTAAAAGCATACGCTCCCACTAGATGACTACATAAGGACTTGACACGCGCACGTACACTCCCTTGTTGGAGGAACATATTTTCACCCATGTTGGTGGCTCCTACAAGGGACTATTTAGTTTTCTATCGGCTAACAACAAGCATTAGCGGTCATAATTCAAAGCTCTATGTATACTCCTACCCGATGCTCCCTTGGAGACTAACACATACACAACCGTGTCTGGTGAATGCAGTCCTAATCCAAGACCCCACTTCCATTGAAGGCTCCCCATAGAGATTAACACGTACACACCCATGTCTGGTGAATTGAACCCC
The DNA here is from genome assembly GCA_037074715.1 of Magnolia kwangsiensis. Lineage (NCBI taxonomy): Eukaryota > Viridiplantae > Streptophyta > Magnoliopsida > Magnoliales > Magnoliaceae > Magnolia > Magnolia kwangsiensis. The sequence continues at coordinate 21,356,006 of CM073582.1, forward strand.
ACACAAGAAACTAGGTCGAACACGAGAACCTATTTGAGTTTGGGTCACAAATTCTACCGCAGTCCTATATAAGAAAAGAGTATGAATGAACTCTACAATTGACAACCTTACTTATCGGATTGAACCCCTTTTTAGTGCCTTACTTGAGATTCTTCATCAATGCTTTCTCTTGCTTCAATCAACTTCTTAATTGCTCCTCCAACTGTTGATATCGATGCTTCAGCTCATACGATCAACCGCCTTACATATGATACTCTGATATGACCAAGGTGGTGGAAGGATGTGAGAATCTCCTTCAATTAATAAATAGTTAATTTCCAAAGGCGATTCACCTAGATGGGTCTTATATAGGATGCATATAAGGATATACCTATAGACTTAGTGTCTAATATCTAGAAAGTGATTGAGATTAAGTACTTCTTCACAATAGATGTTAGAATCCTCATTAGAGTAATAATCTCAAGGAAGTTGAATCTTATAGGTTTAGACTCATAGGATGAGGGATATGAATGGAGAATCACATAAGCTCAAATTTCACAAAAAATTCATCTTTTGTCCAAGAAATGAATGCCCATTTTATAAAAATTGTGTTGCAACAACTATAAAATGACTAGTTAATGAATCTTTTGATAGGATTGAAAGGCCTTTAAATAGGATCGAGTTGTCCCTTGATCCCATCAAGAAACTCTAGAAATTTTTTGTTTAGTTACTAGATGGTTACTTGGTTCATATTAAGCTGGTGTTTGATTCTACCAAGACCCGTACACAGCCTATTGATAGGATTAAGAACTACTCAAAAATTGTTATTTTGTGCTATTTGATTTATAACAACTTTTTACCTCTTTTAACATATTTATTATGTTCCAATTTAACTCGTAAGGTTATGTGATATTCAAACAAGGGTTTACCTATTTCATAATGAATCATCTAAAAGCTAGGTTGTTTTGAGTATAAAGTTAGGGTCACCAAGGCACCTAATGATTTATCTTAATTTATTCACTCCTTGATGCTTCTTGTCCTTGTGTGTATTCAATCTTCAACTTCCAAGAGCTCAACCGACTCACTGTTATATGAACTCACGTGATTAACAAATAGGTGCATAAATAAGTAAACAATCTCCCCCTTTATTATTTACGTGACAAAAACCTAATATAAATTTTGTCACAGTCCATACCAGTGATAAAACAATACAATTAAGAATATTACATGTTAAATATAAAGATTTACAACTCGAATATAACAAGATATGTAACATTGCAATGCTCTCCCAAACTTCATCAATTCCCTACAACAATAAACCTAACTTATAAAATAGAATTCAACTTATTTTAGTGGGGACTTCATATTTCTCTCCATTTTATTAGTATTTTACAAATAGTTAATTCAATAAATATAATAAGAAAAACTCTAAAAATTTATAAATTCATCAATAAGCACATACTAATAAGGGAATGTAATGTGCATATAAATATGAAAAACATGAAGCATACATATATCGTCATTTAAAGGATATATCTATCAAGCAACAAAACCATATGATACTAAAATCAAGAAAATTTAAAGCTAAATTACCAAGAAGATAATGAGGATAAAATCCTCAATTAACTATAAGCACATTTAAAATAAGACTCAAAATCATCTGATTTACCTATATGCTCACAATGAGGCTTAAATCCCTTGAATTTTCTTTTAAGCTCATATGGACCTTCTAACGTCACCAATCCAAGGGGTTATAGTATCCTAAGTCTCTAAAGAGGGAAACCGTGGTAAAGGCCATTAGAACATGTAGGTGTCCAAGGTCTTCATCACTAGAAGATTCTCCTTAATCAAATTCGGACTCCTTCGTATTAACCATGTTACTGTCATAGTCTTGCATTTAGATTTTACTTTGCTAGTGCATTAAGAGGCAACATGTCCATAACCCTCACAATTATCACATTGGATATCTCTAGTCTTTTTGAAGGGTTTACGTGTACACTTTTCAGTTATTTTTCCTTTCTTGTCACAACCATTTCCTCTATTCTTTTTTTTAATAAAAAATAAAAAATCATGGAGTTTTTAGTCATTATCTTCATTTCATCCTCATCCTCATCATCCTCATCATTGTCATCTTTTAACTCAATTTTTCTATGTGAGTGCCTATGTGAAGTTTTCAAGATTGAGTTTATTCTTAGAGCGTATTTTAAAATATAGTTCATATGTTTATAGGGAACCTATAACCTCTTCTACTTTTATCTCATCTATGTTTTAATACTCTTTTATTGAGGTTATCTTAGTAATAAACCTATCTGGAATGGATCTAAGAATTTTCCTACATAATCTGCCTTTCGGAAATCTTTTCTCCTAAACCCCAAATGGATTTATAAATATTATTCAATTTTCAATAGAACTCCATGAAAATTTCAAAATCTTCCATTTTAATATTTTTAAATTATATGGTCGAGGGATGAAGATTCGAGCACTTTATTGTGCTGGTTCCCTCATAGGTGGTTTTCAACATGTCACACTCTTCTTTCCATGTTTCACATGTATATATGCGTTTAAATTTATCGTGGGAAATGGCATAGTAAATCACATTAAGAGCTATGAAATCATAGGTATATTGGGCTCTTTAATCAACACTCCATTTGGATTGATGTTTGGGAGTTCTAATGCCTCTACCATCAACCATAACTTGTTTTATGGGTATAGTCCATCCTTATTTGATAATAGCTCAAACCATACGATCAAGGGATCTCAAGAATACCCCCTTTCTAATATTCTAATAGGCGTAGTTAGACCCATTAAAATACAATGATCTTGTGACGGCATTCTCCTCATGGATAGAAATAATTCTAAAGCTCATACGAATCTTATTCTAGACAGTTAAGTCCTTGAAGAGCAACCCGCTCTGTTACCAAATGAAATTGCATGGATTGTCTACCATGGCATGTATGAAAGCTTCGTTAAGCTCAGAATTATGGCTAAGTTATAGATGGGGGTGAATAAGACCACTTAAAAATTATTTTCCTAATTAAATAATTTACCAATTTAAATAAATAAGGTAAATAACACTTACACATCAAAACCAAAGTGAGTCCAATAACATAAACTACAATATGTGCAACAATTAATTAACTAGTCAATAAAGTACGATAGAGATCTTGTGTGTGGGATGTACTAACTATTTGACATGTAGTATGCATCTAATTATGTATTCATATAATTCAAGGAATTAAATGCACAAGCATAAATAGAAATGTGCATAAATGACAAACACAAAAACAAGCATGTATAGTGGTTCGCTAGTTGCTTACTTTACTCCTGATGGATGCACTCTGCTTGAGTGTACCAAAATTTTATTATCGAAGGCTTTAAATTAGGTTCACCTCTTACCTTTACAAGCATATACTCCCGTCGGAAGCCTACACAAGACTTGAAGCACGTATACTCCCATGTCGGAGGAATACGTTTCCACCCATGTCGGTGGCTCTTGTAAGAGACTTTATTTGGTTGGCAGCTAACCAATAATCACTAGTTGTCTTAATCTAATGCCCTACGTGCACTCCTGCCAGAGGCTCCCTTAGAGACTTACATGTATGCACCCGTGTCCAGTGAATGCAGGCTTAATTTAAAACTCTATGTAAACTCCAACTGTAGGCTCCCCATAAAGACTAACACGTACACAGTCGTATCAAGTGAATTCAGTCATACATAATACTGTGAAATTTGGAAAAAAAAGGACGGATTTTGAGACAGTCCTGGACCGTCTCTAAAATTGCTTGGTTTAAAGACACTTTAGAGATGGCCATAAACCGTCTCTAACATTTTAGACGGCCCCTGACTATCCTTAATATTTTTAAAAAAATTTCAACGTCCACAAATTGTTTAGGACGGTCGTTGACCGTCTTATATGTGGCCATCTGAGACGGTCATTGGCCGTCTAAATTAGAGACGGTCATTGGCCGTCTTTTACTTGTAATCTGAGACTGTCAAAGACTGTCTCTATTAGAGACGGTCCTTAGCCATCTTATAGCCCTGCTAAAGACCATTTCTATTAGAGACTGTCAATGACCGTCTCTAATAGAGACGGTCCTTAACTGTTTCTATTAGAGAATGTCAAGGACCGTCTCTATTAGAGACGGTCCTAAACCATCTTATAACCCTGTGAAAGACCCTCTCTATTAGAGACTGTCAAAGACTGTCTCTGTTAGAGACTGTCAAAGACCGTCTCTATTAGAGACGGTCCTAAGCCGTCTGTAATGCTCAGGTCCAAAATTAAGAAGCTCAAAAAAATTATGAATTTCACAAAAAAGTAGTCGAGAAGCTTAGAAAAATAATTAACAATGTTTAAGAAAAATTTAAATTTAAAAAAAAAAAACCTGTAATTTTATAAAAATCTAGATTTTGAAAAAAAATTAAGAACTTTGAATAATGTTGATAATTTTGAAAAAAAAAATCGATAAAAAATGATATTTTGAAAAAGAAAATTTAAAAAATTAAACAAAATTGTGAAAAAATTGAAAAATTGTAAAAAAATATATATTTTAAAAAAGAAAACAAATTTTGTAAAAAAAATGTTAAATTTATTTATAATAAAAATGATATTTAGTTAAAAGAGTAAAAAAATATACATTTTAAAAAAATGTTAAATTTATTTGTGAAAAATAAAATTACTAAATTATTAGGCACATCCACTAATTGAACCTTTAATCATTTTCGGACAATCTAATCAGTTCGAATTGAAGAGTAAATAACTTCAGATGTTTAAATCAAATTTCACTGAAATTGTTGATCAATTGTATGCCCAATATCTTTCTCATATGTAGCCTGATTGAGGCGAATAACTAGTTAAATTGAGAGTATTGATAGTAAAATAGAGTGAATGGACTAGACATGTAAAATGGACTAAATATTCTAGTAAAAATTGTGACCCAACTAATTATTGACCTCGTGAGAACCTAAGAATTGATGTTAGTAAGTTTTGTGGTCCCCATCATGATGTGTGTTGAACATCAACACCGTGGATTTGATGTGTCCCCTTTAGGTTATGAGATATCTCAAAAATCATTGGTAAACGAAACTCAAGTGGGCCATACCATTTAAAACCATGCAAAGACATCCTAAAAAATATAAAAGCACTTGGTGGAGCCCACATGAGTTTTGGATGCGGTTGAAACTTGGTCTGACCCCTCATCCAAGTGGGACACACATAATGAATGGGTTAGATATGTGAATCACATTTAGGCACGCCCAATATATGATTATGAATGTTTTAAGGAAACCTTTCTCCACTACATTTAAGTGAGTTACTCATTACCTTTACCAGAGTAAACTCTATGGGGTTTACCATTATTTATTTATTTTATCCACTCTATTCATCCATGTTAATAGATAATTTGAGGTCTAAAGAACAAAAAGGAAGCATATCCAAAGCTCAAGTGGACCACACCACAGGAAATAGTGTGATTAAACCTCTACCATTTAAAATTTCTTGGAGGCCATAAAAGTTTTGGATCAAGCTAATGTTTGTGTTTTCTATTCATTTATATATTTTTGATATTATGAACAAAATTTAACTATTTTTGGACAATCTGATCAGTCCGGGCATTAAGAGTAAATAACTTCAGATGTTTAAATCAAAATTCACTCAAATTGTTGATCAATCTTGTTTGCCCAATATCTTTCTCATATGTAGTATGATTGAGGCAAGTAACTAGTCAAATTGAGGGTAATGATCAGTAAAATAGAGTGAATGGATGCCCATCATGATGTGTGGTACTCTGCCATAGGTGATCAGTTCCACTTGCATCCTGACACAAAGGAATCCTAGGGCTACAATTTTGAAGATAGTGAAAGTAACGTCTTACCTGTTGTAGTAATAAAAATACTATCTATTATTTTCTTTGACTTTCTGTCCATCAACTTGTTATAAATGAATGAGGGGAAAATGACTTCTATGTTAGTTTTCCACCATTTGAAAAAATGATAGTGACTTATCCTATTCATTGTGGCACTGATGTTCAGCTATCCAGATCATCCAAATTGTGAGTTCCATTGCAGATGGATTGTATCTCTAAAATAGCACTGATCAATCAATTGTAACCATTCAATTGATGGCTGACAAATGGGCGATTGGGAGTAAAGTAGCACTTGGTCCAAATTCAAAAGGAAAAATCAAATTGTTGGTTTATGCTAAACTATTTATATAATTTGAGTTGTTGTACAACTACACCATGTGTACAGTTAAAGAATCTTCCCCATTTTTTAAAGTTGTTTATAACTAACATATGGAATAATAAATACTTTGATACTCTGGTAGTGGAACGGATGATAGGCAGGTATAAGAAATTGTACATGTGACACACAAATAATTCGAATTAAGTTCCAGTCAGGTCGGGTTTCGGACCGAGTCGAGCCGAACTGGGCCATATCTGAGCTCGGCTCGAACTCAATTTTGGGTTGAGAAAAATGGCCCGTCCCGACCCGAACTCAGTTCCGGGTCGAGTTGATTCGTGCTTTTTCAGGTTGAGTCAAGCGAGTTAACCAGGCTAGCCCGGTTTTTGTACACCCCTACCAGCCAATAACTGGTGGTTAGTGCTCTATGGCCCCCACCATGATGTATGTGTTTCATCCATGCCGTTCATATATTTTTACAGATAATTTTACAATATGAGACCAAAAATGAGATATATGCAAATCTTAAGTGGACCATATTACAGGAAACAGTGTTGAATGAGCGTTAACCATTAAAAACATTTTGGTAGCCTAAATCTATTGGATCAAGCTGATTTTTGTTTTTTCCCTTCATCTGGTCCTGTATGACCAAATTAACAGATTTGAAGTCAAATAAACAGTACAGTGGGCCTTAAGAGGATTTTAATAGTGGATATCCAATCACTATTGTTCTCATGTGGTGTGGACCACCTGAGATTTATATCCTTCTAATTTTTTGCAAAAAGCTCTAAAATGATCTTTAAAAATGGATGAACGGAATAGATGAAACACATACATCATGGAAGGGCCCACAGATGTCAACGGTTTCATCCATGCCATCCGTCTGTTTTTACAGATCATTTTATGGTATAAGTCAAAGAATGAGGTATATCCAAATCTCAAGTGGACCACATTACAGGAAACAGTGTTGAATGAGCGTCGACCATTAAAAATATTTTGGTAGCCTAAATCTATTGGATTAAGCTGATTTTTATTTTTTCCCTTCATTTGGTCCTGTATGACCAAATTAACAGATTTGATGTCAAATAAACAGTAGAATGGACCTTAGGAGGATTTTAATAGTGGATATCCAATCACTATTGTTCTCATGTGGTGTGGACCACCTGAGATTTATATCCCTCAATTTTTTTTGCAAAAAGCTCTAAAATGATCTTTAAAAATGGATGAACGGAATGGATGAAACACGTACATCATGGTAGGGCCCACAGAGCATCATTGACGGTTTCATCCATGCCATTCATCTGTTTTTACAGATCATTTTACGGTATAAGTCCAAGAATGAGGTATATCCAAATCTTAAGTGGACCACATTATAGGAAACAATGTTTTATGAGGGTTGACCATTAAAAACATTTTGGGGGCCATAAAAGTTTTGGATGAAGCTGATATTTGTTTTTTCTTTTCATCTAGGTCTGTAAAACCTAATCAACAGATTAGATGTCAAATAAACAGTATAGTGGGCCATAGGAGGATTTTAATGATTGGTATCCAATAACTATTATTTTCATGTGGTGTGATCCACATGAGATTTATATCCCTCTCACTTTTGGGATCAAGCAATAAAATGATCTGTAAAAATGGATGAACGGAATGGATGAAACACATACATCATGATGGGGCCCACAGTGCTCTACAGTTCTCCTAGTTGTATTAGGAAATTTGTGAGTACAATCCATTGATCTAGACTGTTTATTAGGTCCAACTCATATTTCATAGGCTACCATGAATAAATCATACTGATCTAACTAAAAAAAAAAGATTTGATCAATGGTCAAAAAATGGATGGTCAAGATCATGTACAAAAAAGTAGGTCCGATCAACAATTTGATTCACCAAATTTTTAGGGACCATCATGGATTGCTTATGAGTCTAAAGAATCACTTTTGTTAGCCAATTAAAAGCATCCTATCCATGTCTTGGAAAAAGCATGGGTAGAGAAAAAGGCCAAATTAATCATAGATTATATCACTCGTTTAGTTTAAATATTTTTCAAGGTAGTTTAGAAAATGTGTTCTGAACTTAATAGACGGTTGAGATCAACCGATTGGACCACATTATATAAAAATAGATGGATGACATGAATTAATCATGGGAATGGATTGACTACTCCCCTTGACACCAGCCATTGGTTGGTGGTCGGTGCTCTGTGGGGCCCACCATGACGTATGTGTATCATCCATGTCGTCCATCTATTTTTATATATCATTTTATGATATGATAAAAAAAATGAATTATAACTCAATCTCAAGTGGACCACATTATAGGAAATAGTGTTGAATGAATTTTGACCATAAAAATATTTTGGGGGCCATAAAAGTTTTGGATCAAGCTGATATTTATTTTTTCCCTTCATCTGGGTCTTTATGACCAAATCAACAGATTGGATGTCAAATAAACAGTACAGTGGGCCTTATGAGGATTTTAATTGTGAATATCCATTCATTATTTTTGTTCTATGGTGTGGCCCAGCTAATATTTATATCGTTATCAATTTTTGTATCAAGCACTAAAATGATCTTTAAAAATGTATGAACGGAATGGATGAAACATGTACATCATGGTGGGGCCCATAGAGCACCGACCTAAATGTATCCTAAAATTGGGCGCGTGCTCAAAAGAAGCGTGCCCAATCTCCCTCTCCCAAAATCTGCCCTCTCTCTATCTCTCCCTTTGCCCTCACCGCGCGCCCTCCCTCTACCCTCTCTCTATCTCTCCCTCTGCCCTTGCCCCCATCCCTCTGCCCTCTCTCTCTCTCTCTCTCTTTCTCTCTCTCTCTCTCTCTCTCTCTCTCTCTCTCGCCATCCCGGTCCCAGACACCCACGCGACTCTGAGCTTCTTCGTACCCCCGACTCTCTCTCTCTCTCTCACTCTCTCTCTCTCTCTCTTCCTGACTGGTGTGGCCAGTAGCCCCTGCCCTTCATCTGGTATGGCCAGCAGCCCCTACCCTTCATCTCTTCACCGACCAGGTACTCATTTCTCTATTTACCTTTTTAATTTTTAGATCTGTAAATCCGCATACAATGGATGTATACCATGTATACAATGGATGCAGAGATAGACTAGTCTTTCCATTCATCATTTGTTGTGCATGTTTAAGGTGTACACAACATGTGTTTGATGAAATGTCTCTGCTAACGTGATCTGGGGTTCAAGAAGTTTATTCACTCAAATATCAAGAAGTTTATTCTGTTTACCTTTGATTCTCGAATCTTTGTTATCGTTTGTCCATAACAATTTGCCCGCTACATACCCAGGCTCTTTCTAGATAGGCCTTTCCTTTGTAAATCCATTCATACCTATTTTTGATTACATAATCTTGACATTAACTTCTTGTTCCCATCTCTTTAATTTACCTAATTTTGGCAGCAAAGTCTTTTTCCAGATGTTTCACTTTCATCTGTTCATCATGCTTGCTGATGAAATAAAAGTAAAGTTGGTTTAAGAGTTCTTTTGGTTTATGAGTGTAAGCCCCGTATCCTAGATCGTATCGTTCCATAAACTTCCACGGTCTTACCGGTCGAATTCCGACAACCTTCGACCCTTAACCAATATTTACGTGTGACCCTGATTCGTATGCCGTCAACCCGTATCGACTCAACCCAAGACCTTTACCATAGCGACTGCGCTGTCGCAGCAGTTTCGATGCCGCGACTTGCGCGTCGAGGCGATTCCTTGGTCAAGAGATGTGGGCCAACGTTCGGTGCGAAGAAAACGTCGCGCGTTGTGAAACCCAAGAGAATCTCTACGAGGTGTCACATCAATCTCATCAATCCATCAATCCATCACATGTCAAGTACATGTCAAGTACACATCACCTTTCACCCATTCCCAAGCAACTACAAAAGTCAAGAATCTCTTATAAGCCCATACCTCTCTTACACCAAAAGCCCTCAAAGTTAAAAAGTTCTTACACCACCCATGCTTTTCTTACACAAATGGCCACAAAAGTCAAGATTTTCTTACACCCATCACTCACCACATCCATCACCCATCTCTCTCCCTTTACAACTCTCTCTCTCTCTCTCTCTTTCTCATTTTCAAACTCAAAAAAATCTAAGAAGAGAAATCCCATACGTATGAGAATTCTCCAAGCCTCTCCCTCTCTTTCAAAACTTCAAGTGTGGCCCACTTTCCTACCCCATGATCTCCCATCCTAACCATCCATTCCCCATCTCCTCCATTGAAATCAAAGCTAAGGTGTTAAGGAACTCATAGGAGCAAGAAGATCGAACGGTTGGTGCTCCTCTAGATGTAAAAAATTTAATTTTTATAGCCTAGATGTTTTCTTTCTTTCATGAGGGAAGCGTAGGACCCACCAATCAATGGTGGAGATCCCACATAATCCCATGGTTGTGGCCTAATGGCCTACCTTATGCATGCATGATCCATGCATGGGGCCTTTCTCTATGGGCCCCATCATGGTAGTTTTATTTCATATCATATTATGTTTGAGTCATCTAGACCTTATAACTATGGTGGGGATGACATCCTCACCATGCATTTTAATTATAGGCCATGCATGTGCAAGATCCATGTTGTAAATGTAGATCTAGGTATGATGTGAGGGTGTGATTGATCTTGGGAGGGCTCAATAGTGGCGGAGCCCCTTTCCCTATGGCCGGATTGTCCTTCTATCTCTCTTTTTCTTTATTTTATTTCCTGATGTGTGTGGCCCATTAATGTATTTCCCTTTTTATTTAACTTATATAATTAATTTTATCTAAGCACATGTTGTTGTCTAGAATTTTCTAGACAGTTTCTGGTTATTTTTGGACCAGATTTTGAGACTGTTTGGGGGACTATTCATACTTATTAAATATACTTTTCTGAAAGGTGAGGATCTCATCTTAATGTCCCCCAAATTTCAGCCCCAACTGACCTTCATTGGGGTCCCAAAGGTGTGGTCCAAGTGAGGTGGAAAGTCTAGATTTTATGCACTGTTCCAGCAACATTCCAACGTGGACAGTTGGATTTTTGAAATTTATTAAAATACCTATGGGTGTTTAAAAATTATAAAAATTTTTAAGGAGGTGGCCTACTTATGGTAGGACCCACCTATAAAAGTTTTAGGCCAATGGATGCCTGTACACACCATGGTGATGGCAGGACCGTCCCATTATAATATGGTGTCTAGATCAGTCTGATTTTCAGGATAAATTATTTTATGTAAATGAATTAAAATATTTACAGATATCTAAAAATTCTAAAATTTTTTATGAGTGTGGTCCACTTATGTTAGAACTCACCTACCAAATTTCAGGGCCAATGGACCCCTGTGCACACTGTGGTGAGGGACTGGCCCACCACGTTGGGATGTCTAGGTCTGTCCAATTTTTCTGCACAGTCTATTTTGTTTAAATTAATTAAAATACTTAGAGATATCTAAAAATTATAAAATTTTGTGGAGGTGTGACCCACCTATGAACGTATCACTTTATGAAATTTCAGCCTCAAGTGACCCCATTTGGGTATCCAAAAGAATGGGCTAAGATGGTTGGACTCCCAGATTTTTTCTGCTGTGCAGTCCAGCAATATGCCTTGATAAAAAAAACCATAATTCAAAAATATTTCTTCTGATGGTGGGCCACCTTTTTGGGTTTCCTCTCATTGTATGCATGATGAGGGACCTTGGCCCTCAATTTTCAGAGTTTTAGAGGCCTTGGACCCACTCCAATGGAGTGCCCAAATTTAGGACAGCAACATGTTATAATTATGCTGGCCTTGGGCTGAAATTTTGAGGAGTGGGGCCCACCATATTATAAAGATCTTAGAGAAAATGATTTATACCTTTAGTTCCTTAAATGTTGGGCTTAATGAATGCACTTTTGAGTCCCACCACAGTTGAATTTAATTGGGTCCATGAATGTAGCTAGTTGTTGAACTATTTAAGGCCCATAGAGTGGACCCATTTGATGTGTTCCAAGGTCCATGGGATTGGACCCATTTGATGTATTTTAAAGCCCATGGGATTAGGCCCATTTGATGTAATTTAAGGCCCATAGAGTGGACCCATTTGATGTGTTCCAAGGTCCATGGGATTGGACCCATTTGATGTATTTTAAGGCCCATGGGATTAGGCCCATTTGATATGTATAAGGCCCATGGGTCGAGAACCATTTGATGTAATCTAAGGTCCACGGGTTATGAACCATTGCAATGCACATAAGGCCCATTGGTGCGGCCCATTGATGTGGCCCATTTGATGAGTAAAAGGCCCATATGACATGGCCCATTTGATGTGTTTAAGGCCCAATGGGGTGTACCTAAGGTCCATTGTAATGTGTGATCCCAACCTGGTTTACGTAATGTTATTCACTATGGGCTACACCTTGGAAGCAATGTTGGTTTGACTTCCACATTGCAAGTATGATATTGGTTAAATGTCTGCATTGCAACTCTCCCTAGGGCCCATTGGTAGGCCCGTACTTGTTGTATGTAGGCCGTCCAGGCCAGCTGTGTTGTAAGGATAGGGCATTACTTTATAACATGCTTAGTATAACTCCAAGACGCACAGCCCATTTGTATCGGTCTATTTGATCGGCTTGCTCGTATCGGCCATTTGATTGATTTATCCCATATGATTGATTAGGCCCATCTTGATATATTTGTCGCCTGTTGCTAATGCCATATATGAGGCCCGTTGTTGAGGCCCACCTTGATGTGTATGAGGCCCGTTGTTGAGGCCCACCTTAATGTGTATGAGGCCCATTGTTGAGGCCCACCTTGATGTGTATGAGGCCCACCTTAAATATATATGAGGCCCATGTTGTAAGGCCCATTGTGATGTATGCAAGGCCCATGGGTCATGGCCCATTGCAATGTATGTAAGGCCCAATTGGTGCGGCCTATTCGATATATTTATGGGGTTCATGTCATTAGGCCCATCCTGTTGTATTGGTGACCCGTCCATTGAGGCTCACCCGTGGTATATATTTGAGGCCCATGTGTAGGGCCCACCTATTATGTATTTAAAGCCCATGAGTTGTGGCCATAGTGATGTATATTAGGCCTATGTGATGTAGCCATACTGATGTGTATTAGACCCAGGTATGTGATTCACCTATGAAGTATATTTGAGGCCCATTGTGATATATCTGAGGCCCATGTGTGCGACCCATCCAGATGTATTTGAGGCCTATGGGCAAGGCCCATTGTGATATGTGTTAGGCCCATGACCAGGGCCCACCTGTTTCGTATATTTGACCCTTGTGTGAGACCATGTGCCCATTATATATTTGATTATATGTGGGCCATTCCTTGGGGGCAATGTTGGTTAAAAGTCCACATTGTCGACGCCGGTTATTGATACAGTTTATGAGTATGTGACATCATAACATCATGATACATGCCCATTCGCATCATCTGCATGTTTGTTATGAGATGTGATTGACCATTGCATATGTCATTGGGTAGGATGACGTGAGATTCCCTGATAGGTGGAGATTATCTCACATGAGCGCATGACATGCATAGGATTGATGCATGATTGGATTGTATGACTCATGCATCTTGTATTGTGTTGTGATTACTGTACGCCCTAGTGACATCAGGGTCGTAGCCTCCACAGGCATATCGTGGATGGCCAGATGGGACACCGAAAATCTGTTCGAGTATCGGGCCGCCATAGATGGCCCTGGGTGAAAATTCCTAAACACTCTCTTGGTTCCAGAGGATGCTCCAACGTCTAAAACGAGTGGGTAGATGAGCGTTGAGTGCCGATTACTAAATGGCTGCGCTCTCAACTGTGTCGTGGTCGGTTGGAAGGAGGTGCGCCCTTACCCGCCCGAGGGAGTAGGCATGGCTAGGCTGAGTTTGACCAGCTCCAGGAATGGGTCCGCTATCGGCGAGCCGGGTAGGTATTGGCAGACTACTGACAGGCAGATAGTGAGGTCTTTTTGACTTACCCAGTTGTGCGCTTGATTAGGGCGACAGGTGGTGTGAAGTGTAATAGACCCCGGTGATTTCTCCAGAGAGGAATTGTACTGATATGAGGACTGACATGATATTATGACACCCCATCACTGTTGTGCATGTGGGCGGGCGCACATGAGCGGACGCTGATGTGGGCGGGTGTGATGTGGGCGGGGCTGAGGCCTGGGCAAGCTACCACACTAGGCGAGCTACCAGCGGTTGGCAGGCTACTGTGCTGACAGACTACTGAGTAGGAGTTGTATACTCATTCATTCATCCATTCACTATCCACTCGGGCTGGTGGTGCGCAACTAATTATTGTGTATCTTCGTTATGGCAAGGATTTCAGTTGGGTGCGCGACTAACCTGAGATCAGGAGTTCACAACGTTAAGTCAGACTATCCAAATTTAGGTATGGGACTGGTTTGGATAGAGGTTTCTTGTGGTGGACCCCGTAGCCTGCGATACTACGTACTATCATCTCGACATTACACTCCAGCATGGTCATTCCATTAGCACCATATACTGCATATTCTATTACATCTTCGACATGTGGAATTGTGGGTTATTATATTTCTGTATTCCTGTGACTTATATGAAAGTAATGATATTTGTTAGCTCTTTCGAATTGTGTATTACATTATATCCTTGTCATTCGACATTTGATTATCTATGACTCATCATTTTCATAGCTGTCCTATATTGCATATTTTGATATTGATTAACTTATGGACTTGTTCATACTTCCGCTTATTCTGTTATCGCATGATTATAATCTTGTCAGTATTTCTGTTTACGCTGATAATTCCTTCTCTTATCAGTGTTTCTTCTTATTCAGTCATTGTATGGTTTATGGATTAATTATTTTTCGGTATTGTATGATTATGATATTGTATTGAATACTTGGCACTTATCTCATGCACACACTTACACCACCCTCTAAGCTTTCTATAAGCTTATGCACGATAGATACGTGTAGGTGATGTTAGGTTGCAGCAGCATTGAGCTTGGAGCGTGCAGCTGTTTTCTGGAGCTTTGATTTTGACATATATATTTTTCTTTCAGCATTGTATTCAAATGATTATATTAATGGATATGTGATGATGATGTTGCCTTTATGATTTGGGTAAACCTGTGGTTATGCTTATTACTAGTTAAATGTACAAAAAAAAATTCTCCTTGTAGGATCCCAGGATCGAAAATCTGGCATATGAATGCTAGGAGCCGAGAATGGGGTATTACGGAGGCTGTCGGCACCGGATTCGGCGATCGGGATTCCTGTGAATCCGATTTTTGGGTTTGGGGCGTGACAATGAGTTATGACAATGGGGCATTGTTTTCTTCCTGGAGCTATTTATAGGCGTGGTTCTTACTGGGAAAGTTATTCGATACTCTTGTGAGTGATGGTTCATATGCAGGAACTTACATGTGGCATGCATACATAAATTCAAATTCAACCATTCGAATTATGGGTCCTCCTTTAGATCTGTTATCATTAAAAGGTCGAGATTGAGTTCACAAACTGATAGTTCTCAAAGCCCATGGAGCGCTCCAAAACTCTGATTACTGGGCATTTATTTTTTGTTGAATGCAGACCATTGACTATTTTTTATTTTGACCGCCCATTAAAATGTCTACCAATCAGCAAATCAGGAAATCAAATTAGTGTGATTTTAGTTGCACAAGCCATCTAGATTGGGACTCATGATTTGGATGGTTTAACCTACATGTCATGTTTGCATTTTCTTAGTATCTGCATATCCACCATCACACTCTATTAGAGTATCAAAGTTTTTTCCTTTATTGTGGAAATATGCACATTCTTCTTTTTTCTGGAACTATTCAGCCTTATGAAATTGATTTCATGGTCCATTGACTCTATCGTTAATGATGCTCAATAGATAAAGTAATAATAGGTGGTTTCTCACACTAGCCCACTGACAGAATAAGATTGGCTATTCCTTTATGGGTACATGTGCTGTAATTTATATGATAGGTGTTTTTTGCACACCCTTGCGGACTAATGAATATTACCACATGTTGACACTATACACTAAATGATTGACAAAATTCTATGTATATGTGTATATGTATGCATGGTTTGATTTTTTTGTATGGATGCATCATGCATGGTTTTATGATAAAACACATCTGTATGTGTATATGTATGCATGCACGCATGGATGGATGAAACATATGCATGCATGCATGGATGACGGATTATTCATGTATATGTTTGGGTATTTCTAAGATTACTATGAAGGTTGCCACCCCCTACATCATAAAAGCTCGGTCAGAGAGGAATGCACATATGTCCATTGAGGCCAAATTTGAAGCATCAATGACTTAAATTATTGAACTTAGGCAAGAATTTGCTGAACTTAGGCAACAAATTACTTAAAGACAACTACTTCACCACTCCACTGATACAGCTGCATCTCAGGTACTGCATTTGCCGCGATCAAATTATATAATTATTATTTTTAAAGATAAAATTAGCATTATTATTTACATAAAACCATTATTTTATTTATAGGCCCACTGTCGATCTGGTGAGCCCTCAAGTATTCAAGAAGACTTTGCAACAACTTCATCGATGGAAAAAATTTATCAATTAAGAGATATATGTGGTCGGGCTGTTGTTAGTGGGTGGATAGTGTCAGATAATATAGGCATTCGTCCAGAATGCATCAGAGTTGTAATAGATGATATCAACGTTCACACAGCAGAATTGTTTAATGATGACAGGACATTTGAAGATATTCAATTGGGTGAAATTGTTGTTTGGCCCAAATTCCTGATGAGAATTTAAATATTCAGTACTTTTGTTTAACTTTTTGAACTCTAGGACGTTTTGTATGACGAAAAATGGATTATTCACTGAAATCCTTTTTTGATCAAGTTGCCTTTTTTATTTATTTAATCTTTAGCATCCTTTTTATTAACTATGGCTTGTTTTCATTTGTTTTTTATTAACCAAGTCACTAAAGGATTTCAATTTCAAATGTAACTGAAGTATTGATAGAACGTTGTCTCTTGTTGCAGTACGAGATGTAACAAGAATATACATTGATTGTGTATTTGAATTTTTTAAAATGAACCAACCAGAAACGATTTGAGATGACGTTCAACGATACTTTGTTAAATATTAAATTTTTGACCTTTAATAACTTGGTTAATTAAAAAGAACTATGTAGTGGCTTGATCCCAATTTGACTTTTTGGGTACGTAGGCACATTTTTCTCTATCATATAGGTTGTGGTTAACAAAGATATAATATCACCTACTTATAGGGAAACATTCAATGATGTGTATAGGTAAATTCATTCTTTCTTATTCCTTATATTGTTTCCCAGTTATATTTGTGTTGGTTTCAGAGTACAGGTAGCGATAGAAATTGTTGGTCGATTGTGGCTTGTAGACAAAGGGATGAGTAACCAACAATACAAATATGGGAGGCGTTCCCTAGGTATCCAGATGCTTTTAGATATATTTATGTTATTTTTAAATGTATTAGCTCAAAATTGAGGGAGCATACTCGGATGTGCGTCGGAGCTATCCGGATGAGTGGAGGTCCCTGGAAGGTGGGAACCGCTGTTATGACCATGATAAAGCTGTCCATTTTCTATGGACAACATTGGAGGGGCAAGGCCATTTGGACAGGTCGTGTTTATGTATTTGCTCAAAATTAATGGAGCAGACCCGGATGTGTGTCGGAGCTATCCGGATGAGTGGGGGTCCGTGGAAGGTGGGAACCACTGTTATGACCATGATGAAGCTGTCCATTTCCTATGGACATCATTGGAAGGGCTTGGCCATTTGGACAGGCCGTGTTTATATCTGTATTTGTAGGGACCACACCCTTAATATAAACTTAAACTTGAAAACACAAACCTAAACCCGAACCCGATTTCTTAAACCTAAACCTTAACCTATTCTCAATTCCCTAAACCTATAGCTTATAACCTAATCCTAAACCTTAACGTAAACCTAAACCTATAACCTTAACCTAAAACCTAAATGTATTCTCAAATCCTAAACCAAAACTTATAAACTATACTTATAACCTAAACCTATAGCTTATAACCTAAACCTAAGCCTAAAACCTAAACCTATGACCTAAAACCTAAATGTATTCTCAAATCTATAATCTATTCTCAATTCCCTAAACCTATAGCTTATAAACTAAACCTAAACCTTAACCTTAACCTAAATCAAAACCTATGACCTAAAACCTAAATGTATTCTCAAATCCTTAAACCTAAACCTACACCTAATGCAAATCTCAACTCCTTAACCTAAACCTAAACCAAAACTTGAAACCCAAACCTAAACCCAATCCCGAATCTGAACCCGATTTCCTAAACCTAAACCTTAACCTATTCTCAAATCCCTAAACCTAAACCTACACCTAATCATAATCTCAACTCCCTAACCTAAACCTAAACCTAACTTGAAAACCCAAACCTAAACCCGATCCCGAACCTGAACTCGATTTCCTAAACCTAATCCTTAACCTATTCTCAATTCCCTAAACCTTAACCTATAACCTAACCTAAACCAAAACCTAGAACCTACACTTATAACCTAAACCTAAACCAATAACCTAAACCTAAGCCTAAAACCTAAACTTATGACCTAAAACCTAAATGTATTCTCAAATCCCTAAACCTAAACCTACACCTAATCCTAATCTCAACTCCCTAACCTAAACCTAAACCTAAACTTGAAAACACAAAACTAAACCCGATCCTGAACCCGAACCCGATTTCTTAAACCTAAACCTTAACCTATTCTCAATTCTCTAAACCTATAGCTTATAACCAAAATCTAAACCTAAACTTAAACCTTCACCAATAACCTAAACCTAAGCCTAAAACCTAAATGTATTCTCAAATCACTAAACCTAAACCTATACTTAATCCTAATCTCAACTCCCTAACCTAAACCTAAACCTAAACTTGAAAACCCAAACCTAAACCCGATCCCGATCCCGAACCCGAACCTGATTACCTAAACCTAAACCTTAACTTATTCTTAATTCCCTAAACCTCTAGCTTATAACCTAAACCCAAACCTTAACCTAAACCTAAACCTAAACCTATAAACTTAACCTAAACCAAAACCTATAACCTATAACCTATAACCTAACCTTAACCTAAACCTAAAACCTAAACCTTAGCCTATAACCTATAACCTAAACCTAAACCTAAAACATAAATGTATTCTCAACTCCCTAAACCTAAACGTACACCTAATCCTAATCTCAACTCTCTAACCAAAACATAAACCTAAACTTGAAAACCCAAACCTAAACCCGACCCCGAACCCGAACCCGATTTCTTAAACCTAAACCTTAACCTATTCTCACTTTCCTAAACCAATAGCTTATAACCTAAACCTAAACCTTAACCTAAACCCAAACCTAAACCTATAAACTTAACCTAAACAAAAATCTATGACCTAAAACCTTAACCTATAACCTATAACCTAACCTTAACCTAAACCTAAAACCTAAACCTTAACCTATAACCTATAACCTAAAACTTAACCTATAACCTATAAGCTAAACCTAAACCTAAAACCTAAATGTATTCTCAACTCCCTAAACCTAAACCTACACCTAATCCTAATCTCAACTCCCTAACCTAAACCTAAACCTAAACTTGAAAAACCAAAACTAAACCCGATCCTGAACCCGAACCTGATTTTCTAAACCTAAACCTTAACCTATTCTCAATTCCCTAAACCTATAGCTTATAACCTAAACCTAAACCTTAACCTAAACCTATAACTATAACCTAAACCAAAACCTATGACCTAAAACTTAAATGTATTCTCAAATCTCTAAACCTAAACCAAAACCTATGACCTAAAACCTAAATGTATTCTCAAATCTCTAAACCTAAACCTACACCTAATCCTAATCTCAACTCCCTAACCTAAACCTAATCCTAAACTTGAAAACCCAAACCTAAACCGCGATCTTGAACCCGAACCCGATTTCCTAAACCTAAAACCTAAATGTATTCTCAAATCCCTAAACCTAAACCTACACCTAATCCTAATCTCAACTCCCTAAACTAAACCTAAACCCAAACTTGAAAACCCAACCTAAACCCGTTCCCGAACCCGAACCCAATTTCCTAAACCTAAACCTTAACCTATTCTCAATTCCCTAAACTTATAGCTTATAACTGAAACCTAAACCTAAACCTAAACCTTAACCTATAACCTAAACCTAAACCTAAAACCTAAATGTATTGTCAAATCCCCAAACCTAAACCTAAACCTAAACCTTAACCTATAACCTAAACCTAAACCTAAAACCTAAATGTATTCTCAAATCCCCAAACCTAAACCTACACCTAATCCTAATCTCAACACCATAACTTATGCCTAAACCTAAACTTGAAAACCCAACCCTAAACACGATCCCGAACTCGAACCCGATTTCCTTAACCTATTCTCAATTCCCTAAACCTATGGCTTATAACATAAACCTAAACCTTAACCTAAACCCAAATCTAAACCTATAAACCTAACCTAAAACTAAACCTATGACATAAAACCTTAATCTATAACCTATAACCTAACCTTTGAAAGTGCACCTACAAGTGCCCTGGTTTGTCAATTATAGTGTGAGTTGAGTTAGTCGGACAACAGTGCCTAACAGGAAGATCAATTCAAGTGTCTGCCTCAACTGGATGGGTGGAAGCTCGCCATAGGTAAATCATAGCCTCACATCCAATATCCAAAAACACAAGGTGACTAAAACCCTTAAAACTAAGTAGAACACCTTAGAATTTTATTGTAAGAAAACTTTTTACCAAATAGAAAAATCTTCAAGTTTTCTTACCCTGTCGATTGTATCGATTCACATTTCAATATGATCGACCTGCTCTATTGATGTCCTCGGCATCTCAATCGATACAATCAAATGATGAAAAAAAGTGTCCAGCAACCGCACATTCATCTAGACGATTTATCGATATATCAAAGTTTCAATCGATATCATCGATATTCGAATATCGATCCCATCGAAAGAGGATCGATAATATCGACAGGAAGTTTTTCGATGCCCCTGTTTTTCTAAAGAAAACTACTATAAGCTTCGATATATCGATGACTGTTCCGATTCAATCTGAATTCAAATATCGATCATATCGGAAGTCATTCGATCATATCGATAGTGGGCGCATATTTCCTCCAGTAAATATTTTAAGGTGTTTTTAAACGTTGATCGGGGGCCATTCGAGGAAATCGATATTCTTATGTCGATGCCATCAAGTCCTGGTCGATTGGATCGAGTCTGGCACAAACTGACCAACGTGCTTATAGGTAAATTTATATGATTATCAATCCTATCGACAAAGTCTCCATATCATCGACATTCAAATTTCAATGACATCGGTTGTTCCCCGATCACATCTTTAGAACCTGAAATTCTTCAAGGCTTGTCTCTCTTGTTTTCACCTGTCGATAGATCGATCCCTCAATCGATGGAATCAGAGTTCAAAATCCGATAACATCAATGTGTGTCTCGATCCCATCAACCAGTTGGCAAAAGGCTTCCAAAAGTGAAAATGTTATTTGAGTTTGTATCATCGAGCGGTCAGTCGATGCTATCGGGAGTATACGCTCGATGATATCGACCCTGCTTGATGATGTCGAACTCTGTCATAAATGTGACCATTTTATATCAGTTGGAACCTTTTGCCTATATATAGAGAGAGGTTAGTCTTTATTGCTGGTAGAGAAAGAAGAGAGTGTTTTTGTGTATCTTACCCTCAGATCATATACCCAAAGCCCTTTCTCTCACGGGAGTTCATCTTCCAATATACTCTTACCATTGATATTCAATAGAGTGGATTGAGAAATGAACTTCCGCATTCAAGGATCCTTCAACAACTATATTAATAGCATATTATTAAGCTGGGATGCCTTGAATGAATATATGACAAAAATCACTCTATGTTCCTTATAGAAAAATTCTAAGAGAGTGGATTTCCGTCCTAACCTTGACCCAACCCAAAGCCTAGTACTAGTACATCTTTTGTGTTACGGATCAAGGGAGCTGAAGACTCTTCATCAACAAGAAGAAGATCTTCATCACTGCACCTAAATGGACTCATCAACTTATCTGTAAGTACATGAAGTCCAGAGGATACTTGTGATCATTCTTTTCTAAGTTTGGGTCTTAAGTGTTGCTCACCATTTGAAGTCTTCAGAGGAGGCCTCCGGCGGGAGTGTATACTGTGGGTACGTTGTGTGGACCCTTGCTCTGTGGAGAGCATAACATTCGGGTGCGTTGTGTGGACCCTTGTTCTGTGTGGGCATAAACATCTGGTTAGGAGTGTACCAGTAAAACTCCAGGGTTAGTGGTGAACCGAGTAGAAACCTTAGTGTAAAGGTTGAAGGTGAACCTGATTTAAAACCTTAAGTTTGAGGTGAACCCTGAGAAACCTCCTTAGTGAAATCCGGTACACTCAAGGGTTGATTGCGTTAGCCGGGAGTGGAGTAGACAAGTAGTCGAACCACTATAAAAATGATTGTGTTTGTGATTGCCTTGTTTGTGTGATTTGTTTTACTATTTCAATATCTGAATGTTTGAGATCACACCTCACACACATACACAGTCATATCCAGCATGAACTAAGTTCCACATTGCTATCTTTTGAATAGTTTGTGATTGGACCCTGTACTAGGTATGGAAGCCAGTAGAGTTACACTTGAGTAATCCTGATAATTGAATATCTGATAGGATTAGTGCAATAAGATTTTTAAATACATTGTAAAACTTTAAATAGTCCTATTCACCCCCCTCTAGGACATATTGGCATATTCCTACTTTAACTCAAGCGGTCTTCACCGCTATTTCAATTGGTATCAGCGCAGGTCTCTCTTTAAGGGCTTTACCGCCTATAGAGTGATCTTGACTGAAAAGGAATCATGCTCAAGAAGGTCTCAAAGGATGTGTTAGATCATAACAATTGCCTTGTAATCCATACTGCTCTGAAAGCCGGCAATAGTTCAAAGTGGTATCTTGATAGTGGATGCTCCAGACACATGACTGGTGACCAAACTCATTTCTGTGAGTACTCAAACTTCGATGGAGGATCAGTCACATTTAGAGATGGTAGTTCAGCAAAAATTATTGGACAAGGGACAATAGCCGTACCAGGTCTTCCAAAAATCAAACATGTTCTCTGTGTAGAAGGTCTGAAACACAATCTCCTGAGTATTTCTCAAATTTGTGATAAGGAACATCTTGTCACCTTCTTGAAAGATGTGTGTAGAATTTTAGATCACACAGGAAAATCTCTCATAAACGGATTGCGCACTAGTGATAACTGTTATATCATAGAAAGTGTAAATGAGGATGTGAAGTGCAACATGGCAGTGAAAAATAAATCCAAACTATGGCATCAAAGGTTGGGACATGTCCATTATCAAAATTTAGTTAAGCTCAGCTCGAGAAATCTGGTTAGAGTTCTTCCCAAGATTAGAAAAGAAGAAAAAGTTGTGTGTGGAGAATGTCTTAAAGAAAAATAGATAAAAACTGGACACAAAAAGACAACCACCATAGCAACAACAAAACTGTTAGATCTACTGCATATGGATCTGGTTGGCCCAACCAGAGTGGAAAGCCATGGAAGGAACAGATACTTCCTTGTTATAGTTGATGACTACACCAGATTCACTTGGGTCGCATTTCTTTAGGAAAAATCGGATGCTTTTGAAGAATTTGTTATCCTGGCCAAACGGGTTCAAAATGAAAAAGGATATGACATTAATCATATTAGAAGTGATCATGGTGGAGAATTTGAAAATAAAAATTTTTAAAAATACTGCAATGATAAAGGAATTCATCATGAATTTTCAGCCCCAAAAACCACGCAGCAAAATGGAGTTACTAAAAGGAAAAATCGTGTGCTATAAGAGATGGGGTCAATCATGCTAAATGGGAAAGATATGGCAAAAAGTTTCTGGGCAGAAGCTGTCAATACTGCCTACTACACCATAAATAGAGTATATCTTAGAGCAGGTCTGAATAAAACTCCATACGAACTGTGGTATGAAAAGGCACCTGCACCTAGTGTAAAATATTTTCGAGTCTTTGGGAGTAAATGCTATATTTTAAGAGACAGAGATCACCTAGGAAAATTTGAGCCTAAAAGTGATGAAGTTATCTTTCTGGGGTATGCCTTGAATCGTCGTGCGTATAAAGTATACAATCTAAGAACCCTGACTAATCAAGAGACAGTCAATGTGGTAATTGATGATATCTTCATGATGAGGAGAACCCTGCAAATGAACTGGAAGATGATGTAGACTCATGCATTCTAGATAAATCAGAGAACAAAATCCTAGCACCAAATGAACCTGGACCGTCCTTAGAAACACCCATCGTGAAGGATCATCCATGGGAACAAATCTTTAGTGATCCAAATGATGGTGTAAGAACTTGACGACAGATAGAGAATATCTACAGTCATTTCTGCTTCACCTCAAAAATTGAACCTAAAAATGTTGTGGAAGCTCTTCAAGATGAACATTGGATAAATGCTATGCAAGAAGAACTTCAACAATTTCAAAGAAATGAGGTATGGAAATTAGTTCCCAGACCAATTGACACAAATGTCATTGGAACTAAATGGGTTTTCAAGAACAAATCTGACGAGTCTGAAAATGTGATCAGAAATAAAACAAGGTTAGTTGCCCAAGGATACTCACAGATAGAAGGAATTGATTTTGATGAAACATTTTCCCCTGTTGCTCGTCTCGAATATATTAGAATTCTCATGGCTGTTGCTTGCGCATTAAAATTTAAACTATTTCAGATGGATGTCAAAAGTGCATTTCTCAATGGGGATCTTGCTGAAGAGGTTTATGTAGAATAACCTAAAGGTTTTTCAGATCACAAGTTCCCTCATCATGTTTATCATCTGGATAAAGCTCTGTATGATCTCAAGTAAGCATCCCGTGCATGGTATGAATGACTGACAAAATTTCTGTTAGATCATAATTTCTTCAGAGGAAGTGTAGATAAGACACTTTTTACTTAAAGAACAAAGAGCTCTTTACTTATTGCACAAATCTATTTGGATGACATAGTGTTTGGATCAACATGTGGAGATGAGGCACACAAATTCGCCAACCTCATGAAATTAGAGTTTGAAATGAGTATGGTTGGTGAATTAAACTTCTTCTTAGGGCTGCAAGTCAAGCAACTACCTAATGGCATTTTCATAAACCAGACCAAGTATGTAAGAGATTTGGTGAAAAGATTTGGGCTTGAGTCAGGTCGTACCTATCACACGCATATGAATACCACTCTTAAACTCTCCAAAAATATAAATGGCAAAAGTGTGGACCAACATCTTTATCGAAGCATGAATGAAAGTTTACTATATCTCACAGCTAGTCGTCCAGATATATCTTTTAGCATGGAAGTATGTGCTCGATATCAGGCAAATTCTAAGGAATCCCACCTAACAGCTATTAAAAGGATTATCAAATATGTAGCTGGGACTACCACCTTTGGTCTATGGTATCCATATGAAACATCCACCATTATTGCAGGTTATTTTGATGCAGATTGGGCTGAAAATTTAGACGATCGAAAATCGACAAGTGGAGGATGTTTTTGTATTGGTAACTGTTTGGTCTCCTGGCAGAGTAAAAAGCAGAACTCAATGTCGTTATCCACTGCTAAGGCTGAATATATAGCTACAGGTAGATGTTGTGCACAACTCCTGTGGATGAGATAAATGCTGTTGGACTATGGGATACCACATCCTAAAATGAGTCTTTTCTGTGACAACACAAGTGCTATAAACATCTCGAAAAATCCTGTTTAGTACTCTCGAACCAAGCATATTGACATTCGTCATCATTTTATACAAGAACTTGTTGAAGAAAAGATCATTGCATTGGATTATGTAGTTACCAAAAAACAGCTTGCTGATATTCTCACAAAGCCTCTTGACACCAACCGATTCTGTGATCTTCAAAAATCCATTGGCATATGCTCTCATTAATAAGTATCTTAGGAACAAGGGCTCACATAGATACATTTTAAAGCCTGAGATATTCCTGGCCACAATGCTAAGTGAGCAAATGTCAAAATTTTCATAGCAGCAATACTGTCCAGACTACCTTCGATTTCATCCTCGATGCCATCGAAATAGTATATCGATCCAATCGACAGTTGTTGGAAATATCAATTTCTTTAGTCAAATGCATTAAATTGTCTTCCTGTTCCAACGACCATTCACACAACTCTTGATGGAAGGCATTACAATGCTATTGATAACTATTCGATATGATCGATAAAGGTGCTATATTAAGCGAAGAATTCACAAGGAAAATCATTTCTAATACTTCATTTCCAGCTTTTCATCTCTTCACCATGATCAAGGGAAAAGGAAAATCTCAACCTATGGAAGGACATTCATCTGCCATTATTGAACGTATTGCGCTTAATAGTGTCATTGAATCGTTTGTGTAACATCCCGAAAATCGGGAGGTCGAGCAAAAACCCAACTCCCGAGTTCCAACATGTTATTTATGCAACATAAATATGTATGATTGAATGTTGTCTGTGATAACGTATTAAACATGAGTGAGATTAAGCTAGAACCGCATATCATACTCCAGAGACAGTTAAATTAACAAGCAGAAGACTGTAATAGTATGTATAACATATATAAACTGCTGTATGTCTCCAGAGTGTGAACATGTTACCAGGTTATATACATACATATATACTCTAAAAGTAGACAAAACAAATATACATGAGTGCGCTAAAAACATAAAATGACAAGTGTCAAAGTATCTAATCAACATCCCTGTAATCCTGTCGATCAGAACACGCATAAAGGAGGGATTCTCCTCATCATCATCAAGTCCGGCTCCGCCTTGTAGGCCGCGCCATCATCTACAATCACAAAAGGGTCTGGTGGGTGTCTGGAAACACCATCCCGTAACGTGGGAGTGAGTAGCTAACTCAGTGGAATAATAGAGCAAGGATTAACATGTTCTCAAATCAATCATGCGATAATAGTAAAGCAGTAAATCAAACAATCCTAAAACTGTTGTTAATGCAATATGACATGACGTGATGTATGCCCTCACCGACGATCTCCCTCATACGGCACCATCTTACGACCGCGGCATGCCACACTCCCTAAAGTGTTCCACATCTTTCAGGGACATGCAATGTAATGGTGATATGATTTTCGAGTTGTTATTAGTCCATTCAAACAGCAAGATTGGGAAACTAAGGTACTTCCCTTATATCAATCCCAACACAGATCCTGTCTAGGGTCGTCACTCCTAGTAATCTCATACGATGTATATTTTGTAGGTCGCTGTAAGGGCTGTTGCACGCACTCGTTGCTCCGTTCCCCCATCACCCTATCAATACAGGCCTACTGTACTCTACTGCTACTGAAGGGTCGTCGCCTCCCGTAGACTCAGAATACGCTCGCGGTCACTACAAAGGACTCGTCGCCTGATCAGTGTAGGCCGACAGCAAGAATATAGTGTCCCATACCACCATAATCTGCTCACGAGACTAGGTGCTCACTGGTCACTACGGGGAGGTTTATGGCCTCAGCGTAGGCCGACAGCTCGACCACGGTGTCCCATACCACCATGCCCGGCTCATGATTCTTCGTGGATCAAGGTACCATGGTTAACAGGATTTACAATGGTAAGTTCAGTACCCTAGGGTCAAGCATTATGACTCATGCAGGGTAAACATACAACGGCCAATCGGGTTACTTGACGGGCTCGACTAGCACGATTGCATCTCAAGTTGAACGACATGAAGTGCGTAAAACACTTCGTGTGACCTAACCACTGTCGCCAACTCCAAAACACGGCTCGCGTTCATCGACGCGTCGTTCGTGGCAAAGATAAGCCAACCACGAATTCGCTCGGTTACCGACTGCCTGGACTAAGTACAGTCCCAAACATGTGGAATCACATCAGCAAAGCATGTGAAAGAATTGGAAATGAAATACCACCATATGAGCATGTTAACACATGTTGTAACATACAACCTAAGCAAATCACCTGATACATGCCTTTCACACATATAATGAAATTATGCATGTAGCATACAACTTAAGCAAATCACCTGATACATTCCTTTCACACATATAATAAAATTATGCATATCGCCAACATATAGGAAATCATTTCCATCAGCAAATTAATTGAGAATTCAATCTCAAACTAAATCATAATGAAATCACCAAGCACATGTTATAATATACACCTTACGTGAATCATCAAGCACATGCATTTCATTCATATAATAAAATCATGCATATGGCTAATATGTAAGAAATCATTCACATCAGCATATCAATTGAGAAACCAATCTCAAACTAATCCATAACATCATTTCATTCAATACATACTAATACAAGCATTAATACAAACACTTATACTACACACTTAAGTCTACATATAGTATGTAGACCCGAAGTGCGCATTTAGGCAAATCTCTTCACCAAACTAATTATGCACGCATTCCTAACATTCTAATGTGACAACAAATCATGTCAATCACATCAGCAAAATATGAATAAAATCAGTACTTCCTACAAATGACTAAAATGCCTTAAATCTCATATTCTTTGCCGGTTTACGAAACAGGAAACGGACAGCATGTTGTACATGTCAAACGGCATTGCCGTCTATAATCTACTATTAAACGACATTGAAAGCTTTGAAAACAGTCAATCAAAGCGTCTAAAATCCGCACCTTGTCTCTTATGGATGTGTAAATTCGAACGGAGCGTATACGCTTCGTCTACAGCGATAAGAGAACCTAATTCACGAGTTACGTCAGCTAACAAGTTATGAATCCTAGTAAACCTTAAATCAGCAACTTTCTAGGGTTATTTCATACCTAAAAAAGTGGAGGAATCATCGGCCAAGTGATTAGAGCACGTGGCTTAACCACTTGCAGCACGTGGCACAAGCAGCAGGAAATTCTCTCCCACCTTCTCTCACAAACTCTCACCTTTTCTCTCTCCCAATCTAAGACTTTTTTACAAATTCGGATGGGAGAGAGGAGTGAGGGTTTCATCCCTTTTTATAAGCCCAAACTTGCCCGAAATAGGCTCGGGAACAAGTTTCACTTGAGGGGTAACCAAATCGGGGTTGTTTCAGTCTAAAAGGACATTTCTGGTGGTCCCCTGACTGAAAGAGGTCGGACTTAAGCTCATGCATACTGGATCTAGCATACATCAAGTTTTCAGTCCGGCAAGATTCGCAGATCGCACGTGGCGGTCCAGTTTCAGTTCAGCGGTCATTGCACGTAGATCAGGCCTGCAAATCTCATGATATGAAATAGAAATTTTTCCTGATCCGAGGGTGTAATTTAGCTGAATTCTGACGGTCAGAACGCTTAATATTGACACGTCAAGTCGTGTGCCAGATTTGAATTTCAAATTCCAATTCTGTCCCTATTCGCACTCTCTTCAGTCCAGGCTCAATGAAATAGCCTGTGATTATCGGTTGGACTTGATTTTTGAAATGATTGTCAAGTCCAGATAGGCGGTCCTAACGGTCTAATATAGTAGGCATCGGACTTTCGACGCGCAGTCTAGATCCAATACAAAATTTCAAGGTTGTCCAGAGAACAAACCTGCTTAGAGTTTGATCCGAGGTTATAGAGTATTATAGAGTCATACGTTCTACTCGATTTGGGTCTTGTAGAACGTATTTAAAGTGATCAGGGACTGTTTCTCAGCTACTCTAACGTTGCGCTAGCTAACTTACGCTTAATTTCTAAAGGAATTAATCCTAAGTGGTTTCTTTGGCTATGGAATTGGGTTCTGAACGATTTTTCAGGTGTTTTAATTGACCCACTGCCTAAGGACGTCAAATCCCAGATTGGCTAAAATCCGGGGTGTTACAATCTACCCCCCTTAAAATAAAATTTCGTCCCCGAAATTGGCGAAGGGCAAGGAGTAGTTTTTCTAAGGAAGGTTCAAATCCTATTTAATAACCTAACTGTACATATAACCTAAATCAAATATTTCGATCTTGGGCCAGTGGGGAAGAGCCTAACCATGCTTCCGCTACGTCACTCTGATCGAACGGCAGCGTTGACTAACCTAACTAGAATAGACTTAATTCGTTCTACCCCCCTTAAAACTTGGTTTTACTTAAGGTTGAAGAATCGTTGCATCGATCCGTATATCGGAACGAGACGCAACTTAGGGGCTATCCTTAACCTAAAATGGAAACAACCTTTCTCTACATGGTTTTCCTTGCTAATGATGCGTTCTATGGCATTGGTATCTATGGTCATAAAGATGAGCCTAATCTCTATTGTGGTTAAGTTCAGGGGCAGGTATGAGTTGGTGGCAAGATGTCGAATCCTCTACTGGCTTGAAGTCCTTAACATTTACCAAGGGCAAAGCAATAACTTGTGGTTGTAGATGGTCGGGCCAACACGGAAGAATAGTTGTGTAATGGGTCTGAGCCGGATACACAAACCTTCTGCCTCGCGATGACAGAAAAGTTGTTGTATCAGTCCTCAATCCTAGTCGATGCCGATCTTCTGCTTGATCAGAGCATTGGATTTAGTGGTAACTACTAGGATTAAGAAGTCGATTCAAACCGCGAATACTTCGCTGATAATTGCATTTCCTTTATTCCGCGTTCCCGAATGCAATAAGCCCTTGGAGAAGGCAATTCTAAGGGGCATGCTAGTACATACTAAGTTCAATCTGAGGGATTTATAAATGTTCCCTAAGAGTGAATGGTTCCTTCCTATGGGTAACAACAGAAGTCTATAAGTCATAAGGGGATCTATCGAAGGAATAAGGTTCTACTTCAACCAAATCTAACCTTTAATTCCTTAGCATATACAGGCTTTATACTACTTAAGGTAACTAGTAGGCTAGTCTATAACTCAGTAGCTATAATCCAAAGCCTAAGATTATACAGTAAATGGCTTTCCTATACCATTTCTACTATGGGGAATTGTTCTATTGATTAGGGTCAAGATTGTCTAACTGGAATTGGATTTCTTATGTCGTCAGACCCTTCAAATCTAGAAGTGCTAACTCTAGGACCAAAACACCAAGGGCCTATGTGGCCAGCAGTGTTTAGTTGTATCAAATGGAACTGCATTCCTAGTCCCATGGCGGGATTGGAAGTGGCATGCTTGGTAGGAGGGTGGGTTGGGATAAAAATTAATTTGTATGCTGAATCTCGGGAGTTACAATACTCCCAATCTAGGGACAATACCTAACAAAAAAAATGAACGGCATGCACTCCATTCAACAAATTTTAGTTATATTAAGCTCAAACCACAACACAAACACATTTTCTACCTAACAACAACAAAACACAGAAATTTCAAAACATTAATCAAACAAGCGAAGAACGTGGAGAAATGGGATGGGTAAGCAGGTTTCCACGAGTCTAAGGATCAAATAAAAGGGACTTGAGAGAGAGGAGATGGAAAGGGAGGAAAAGCTAAAATAGCCTTAACAATAGGCATGAAAAGTGGAGGAAATGTGGAGAAATGGTTGCCCAAATAGACAGAATGAAATCTAGGCGTTGTAGAGGGATGCTTCAAGCTCCCAAAGGCTGGATTTTTAAAAAGAAAAGAGAAGAAAAAAGGAAAATGGAGCTCCACACGATTTTTAGCCTTCCATGGAGGATGTGGGAGCTCCAAACAATGAAAATGGAGAAGAAGGGAGTGCCAATGGCTGTGAGTGATGGAGTAGGGTCGGTTGTGACCAAAAATGAGATTGGGAGAGGTTTAACATTGAGATTTGAGGGGAAGGCAGCAAAAACGTGAAGAAAGGAGAGCTTAGAGGGACATTTTATGAAGGAGGTACATCTTTTGGAGGGTTTCAAGGTACAACCCGCATACCAGGGGGCTACCCTAGCCCCCAAACTCCTCCAACCCAAAGGCCAGACCCAACTGATGAGTTTGACCGGCGATGCATCGCCGAATCGGCGATGACATCGCAGGTGAACTTGTAAATTGGCCATTGACGCCATATGGGATGGGTTCCCCCTACCCTAGGGACTCCAAAAAAGTATGGTTTCCACTTTGGTTAATTATAGATTGCCCTAGGGAGGCCCAAACATCCATTCAGGGCTTTTCGGGGCCAATCTGCAAACCCGAATACAAACCCCTATCATGCAGCCTATTATTTTGGGGTAGAAGGAGCTAGTACATCCATCTAGCCTATTAGTTGCTAAAGAAAGTAAAGTTAGAATGGCCTTATGACCATTTTCATGAAATTTTACTATTCACTGTAAAATTTTATGAAAGTATGATTTTATGCTATTTTCACATTAGGATTGATGCCTAACATAAAAAAGATAAGAGAAATTTGAAGATTGGAGTTGTGAGAGGAAGAATTTTGAAGATTTTCGGTGAAACGGGGTTTTTAAGCCCTGGCGATTGAATACAGGGGTTGTGGTTGTCCCACGGTCCAAGGATTCACATTAATGGGTTTAGAGTCATTCAAAGAATGTCTGAACCCACCTACCTACAACATAGGAGCTACTCAGGTCGCTTCACGCGACCTTAGATGCGTTACAGACTCGATCGCGCGATCGATACGAATAGTCTTCGCCTATTGGCGAATCTGCGATCCTATAAGTGTTTCTAGACCCTTCTTGCACCCACCTAAGTCAAAGGAAGCGACAACGTATGTCGCGTGACCATAACCAAGGCCCGGTTTAATCCAAATCATGCTCTGATACCACCTGTAACATCCCGAAAATCGGGGGGTTGAGCAAAAATCCAACTCCCGAGTTCCAACATGTTATTTATGCAACATAAATATGTATGATTGAATGTTGACTGTAATAACGTATTAAACATGAGTGAGATTAAGCTAGAACCGCATATCATACTCCAGAGACAGTTAAATTAACAAGCAGAAGACTGGAATAGTATGTATAACACATATAAACTGTTGTATGTCTCCAGAGTGTGAACATGTTACCAGGTTATATACATACATGTATACTCTAAAAGTAGACAAAATAAATATACATGAGTGTGCTAAAAACATAAAATGACAAGTGTCAAAGTATCTAATCAACCTCCCTGTAATCCCGTCGATCAGAACACGCATAAAGGAGGGATTCTCCTCATCATCATCAAGTCTGGCTCCACCTCGCAGGCCGCGCCATCATCTGCAATCACAAAAGGGTCTGGTGGGTGTCTGAAAACACCATCCCGTAACGTGGGAGTGAGTAGCTAACTCAGTGGAATAATAGAGCAAGGATTAACATGTTCTCAAATCAATCATGCGATAATAGTAAAGCAGTAAATCAAACAATCCTAAAACTGTTGTTAATGCAATATGACAAGACGTGATGTATGCCCTCACCGACGATCTCCCTCATACGACACCATCTTACGACCGCAGCATGCCACACTCCCTAAAGTGCTCCACATCTTCCAGGCACATGTAATGTAATGGTGATATGATTTTCAAGTTGTTATTAGTCCATTCAAACAGCAAGATTAGAAAACTAAGGTACTTCCCTTATATCAATCCCAACACAGATCCTGTCTAGGGTCGTCACTCCTAGTAATCTCATACGATGTATATTTTGTAGGTCGCTGCAAGGGCTGCCAGGGCTGTTGCACGCACTCGTTGCTCTGTTCCCCCATCACCTTATCAATACAGGCCTACTGTACTCTACTGCTACTGAAGGGTCGTCGCCTCCCGTAGACTCAGAATACGCTCGCGGTCACTACAAAGGACTCGTCGCCTGATCAGTGTAGGCCGACAGCAAGAATATAGTGTCCCATACCACCATAATCTGCTCACGAGACTAGGTGCTCACTGGTCACTACGGGGAGGTTTGTGGCATCAGCGTAGGCCGACAGCTCGACCACGGTGTCCCATACCACCATGCCCAGCTTATGAGTCTTCGTGGATCAAGGTACCATGGTTAACAGGGTTTACAATGGTAAGTTCAATACCCTAGGTTCAAGCAGTTATGACTCATGCAGGGTGAACATACAACGGCCAGTCGGGTTACTTGACGGGCTCGACTAGCACGATCGCATCTCAAGTTGAACGACATGAAGTGCGTAAAACACTTCGTGTGGCCTAACCACTGCTGCTAACTCCAAAACACGGCTCGAGTTCATCGACGCGTCGTTCGTGGCAAAGATAAGCCAACCACGAATTCGCTCGGTTACCGACTGCCCGGACTAAGTACAGTCCCAAACATGTGGAATCACATCAACAAAGCATGTGAAAGAATTGGAAATGAAATACCACCATATGAGCATGTTAACACATGTTGTAACATACAACTTAAGCAAATCACCTGATACATGCCTTTCACACATATAATGAAATTATGCATGTAACATACAACTTAAGAAAATCACCTGATACATGTCTTTCACACATATAATGAAATTATGCATATCGCCAACATATAGGAAATCATTTCCATCAGCAAATTAATCGAGAATTCAATCTCAAACTAAATCATAATGAAATCACCAAGCACATGTTATAACATACACCTTACGTGAATCATCAAGCACATGCATTTCATTCATATAATGAAATCATGCATATGGCTAACATGTAAGAAATCATTCACATCAGCATATCAATTGAGAAACCAATCTCAAACTAATCCATAACATCATTTCATTCAATACATACTAATACAAGCATTAATACAAACACTTACACTACACACTTAAGTCTGCATATAGTATGTCGACCCGAAGTACGCATTTAGGCGAATCTCTTCACCAAACTAATTATGCACGCATTCCTAACATTCTAATGTGACAAAAAATCATGTCAATCACATCAGCAAAATATGAATAAAATCAGTACTTCCTACAAATGACTAAAATGCCTTAAATCTCATATTCTTCGCCGGTTTACGAAACAGGAAACGGACAGCATGTTGTACATGTCAAACGGCGTTGCCGTCGATAATCTACTATTAAACGACATTGAAAGCTTTGGAAACAGTCAATCAAAGCGTCTAAAATCCGCACCTTGTCTCTTATGGATGTGTAAATTCGAACAGAGCGTATACGCTTCGTCTACAGCGATAAGAGAACCTAATTCACGAGTTACGTCAGCTAACAAGCTATGAATCCTAGTAAACCTCAAATCAGCAACTTTCTAGGGTTATTTCATACCTGAAAAACTGGAGGAATTATCGGCCAGGTGATTAGAGCACGTGGCTTAACCACTTGCAGCACGTGGCACAAGCAGCAGGGAATTCTCTCCCACCTTCTCTCACAAACTCTCACCTTTTCTCTCTCCCAATCTAGGACTTTTTTACAAATTCGGATGGGAGAGAGGAGTGAGGGTTTCATCCCTTTTTATAAGCTCAAACTTGCCCAAAATAGGCTCGGGAACAAGTTTCACTCGAGGGGTAACCAAATCGGGGCTGTTTCAGTCCAAAAGGACATTTCTGGTGGTCCCCTGGCTGAATGCGGTCGGACTTAAGCTCATGCATACTGGATCTAGCATACATCAAGTTTTCAGTCCGGCAAGGTTCGCAGATCGCACGTGGCGGTCCAGTTTCAGTTCAGCGGTCACCGCACGTAGATCAGACCTGCAAATCTCATGATATGAAATAGAAATTTTTCCTGATCCGAGGGTGTAATTTAGCTAAATTCTGACGGTCAGAACGCTTAATACTGACACGTCAAGTCGTGTGCCAGATTTGAATTTCAAATTCCAATTCTGTCCCTATTCGCACTCTCTTCAGTCCGGGCTCAATGAAATAGCCTGTGATTATCGGTTGGACTTGATTTTTGAAATAATTGTCAAGTCTAGATAGGCGGTCCTAACGGTCTAAGATAGTAGGCATCAGACTTTCGACGCGCGGTCTACATCCAATACAAAATTTCAAGGTGGTCCAGAGAACAAACCTGCTTTGAGTTTGATCCGAGGTTATAGAGTATTATAGAGTCATATGTTCTACTCGATTTGGGTCTTGTAGAACGTATTTAAAGTGATCAGGGACTGTTTCCCAGCTACTCTAACGTTGCGCTAGCTAACTTACGCTTAATTTCTAAAGGAATTAATCCTAAGTGGTTTCTTTGGCTATGGAATTGGGTTCTGAACGATTTTTCAGGTGTTTTAATTGACCCACTGCCTAAGGACGTCAAATCCCAGATTGGCCAAAATTCGGGGTGTTACAGTTTGGTGTGGATTTACTTCTGGAAGTAATTGGTTGGCAGAATATCCTCAATCTTTGAGGAACATATCATCTAGGGGTGATCTGTGAATTTTTCAATCACTGTCATATCATTTGCAATGATTCCCCTAGCATTTAGATCAATCTCACGCACCACTCAAAACTGATCACTCCAATCACCTTGGCCCATCTTCTTGATTTAGAGGTTACTCGGATTCCAGTGACAAACAGAAATCTCAATGGTTTGGGTGTATGGGGTGAAGTAACTCGTGCACTCTGTCAAGGCACGACTGTTCTGCGGAATGATGAAAATCTGCTTCATGTCAACTGTCTAGGTCCCACATTTAAAATTCTTCATAACATTCTTGGGTCTAATGTATATCCCTGCGATATCAAAGGGGATCATCTTCCTCCTTTTGTGATTAATATACTCTATGATATATATTAAGAAAATCAAGTCTGTCTGCCAATACTTCTCAAGTAGATCATTCGTATAATCCAAAGAAATCATCGGGCAACACTGTTCTTCCCTGTGCTCATATGCAAGCTTGCACATCATGCGGGTCTACCTGCCACCTTTGATACAATACATTCTGAAGAATGGTTTGACGACGATGCAACATTGGTGGCATTACAGGTGTGTCCTCCCTTATCTAGGCCTAGTGCTTCCATTCCAAGGGCAGTTCCATATGCTTCACCGTCCAATCGGCCTATGCATACAGGGTTAAATCCCATGCCATTGCTAAGTCCTGAATCCATTACAAATTGTCAATCTTATCATCTCGAACGTCATCTGCTAAATGGGATGGCAGGGATGGAAGACTGATTGCACCTTTGCAAATGGCGTCTTACTGCAATTGAAGATAAAATCGACATTCTCCAGCAACCACTCAGCAAGTGGTAGATTTGCTCACACATCATCCTTCTCAAAAACATTAAGCAATTGTCGTACTTCTCTGTTTATCTAGTACATCTGATGATGTGTTATTTTGGGTACTTATACTACTGCTGTCTGTGGCAGTCTACTTTTTTTTTGGGATACTGTTTGATATGGATGAATTCAATTCATATTTCATTGCCATTCTTGATGATTATGAAATGACTATGATAATTGTTTCATCTATTTTGCTTCCTGCCTTCATTGATGTATGCTTATCACTGTTGAATATCTATATACATCTATTTGACTGTGGTTCTCCCATATGTCGTGTTTTACTTTAGTCAATATCACTTGCTATATCTTGGTCAATGACTGACAAAAAGGGGGAGAAAAGTCAAAAACACCTCGAATGGAATTGTATATCTGCTAGAATGGTGTTGCAGGTGTTAGGGGGAGCAGCTGCACCAAGAATGGGGGAGTTTTTGAAGAAAGGGGGATCAGTTACTGGGTGTGTACATGGGTGATTAGAATTTGTAAAATTGTGTCAATGCATATACACACAATTTAGGATGTGTCTGTCTTAGATATTATCCAAGGGTGTTTTGAGTATTTTTGTCACGTAATTGACAAAGGGGGAGATTGAAAGTGCACCTACAAGTGCCCTGATTTGTCAATTACAGTGTGAGTTGAGTCAGTCGGACAACAGCGCCTAACAGGAAGATTAATTCAAGTGTTTGTCTCAACTGGATGTGTGGAAGCTCACCATAGGTAAATCATAGCCTCACATCTCATATCCCAAAACACCAGGTGACTAAAACCCTTAAAACTAAGTAGAACACCTTAGAATTTTATTGTAAGAAAACTTTTTACCAAATAGAAAAATCTTCAAGTTTTCTTACCCTGTCGATTGTATCGATTCACATTTCGATATGATTGACCTGCTCTGTCGATGTCCTCAGCATCTCAATCGATATACAGTCGAGTGAGGACAAAAAGCATCTAGCAATTGCACATTCATCTGGACGATTTATCGATATATCGAAGTTTTAATCGATATCATCGATATTCGAATATCGATCCCATCGAAAGAGGATAGATAATATCGACAGACAGTTTTTCGGTGCCCCTGTTTTTTTAAAGAAAACTACTATAAGCTTCGATATATCGATGACGGTTCCGATTCAATATGAATTCAAATATCGATCATATCAGAAGTCATTCGATCATATCGATAGTGGGCGCATATTTCCTCCAACAAATATTTTAGGGTGTTTTTAAACGTTGATCGGGGGCCATTCGAGGAAATCGATATTCTTATGTCGATGCCATCGAGTCCTGGTCGAATGGATCGAGTCTGACACAAATTGACCAGCGTGCTTATAGGTATATCTATATGATTTATCGATCCTATTGACAAGGTCTCAATATCATCGACATTCAAATTCCGATGACATCGGCTGTTCCCCGATCACATCTTTAGAACTTGAAATTCTTCAAGGCTTGTTTCTTTTATTTTTACCTGTTGATAGATCGATCCCTCTATCGATGGAATCAGAGTTCGAAATCCGATAACATCGATGTGTGTCTCGATTCCATCGACCAGTTGGCAAAAGGCTTCCAAAAGTGAAAATGACATTTGAGTTTATATCATCGAGCGGTCGTCGATGCTATCGGGAGTATACGTTCGATGATATCGACCCTGCTCGATGATATCAAACTCTGTCATAAATGTGACTGTTTTATATCCGTTAAAACCTTTTGCTTATATATAGAGAGGTTAGTCTTTATTGCTGGTAGAGAAAGAAGAGAGTGCTTTTGTGTGTCTTACCCTCAGATCATATATCCAAAGCCCTTTCTCTCACGGGAGTTCATCTTACAATCCACTCTTACCATTGATATTCAATAGAGTGGATTGAAAAATGAACTTTCGCATTTAAGGCTCCTTCAACAACTATATTAATAGCATATCATTAAGATGGGATGCCTTGAATGAACATATGATGGAAATCACTCTATGTTCCTTATAGGAAAATTTCAAGAGAGTGGATTTTCATCCTAACCTTGACCCAACCCGAAACCTAGTACTGGTACATCTTTTGTATTACGGATTAAGGGAGCTAAAGACTCTTCATCAACAAGAAGGAGATCTTCATCACTGCGCCTAAAGGGACTCATTAACTTATCTGTAAATACCTAGAGTCCAGAGGACACTTGTAATCATTCCTTTCTAGGTTTGGGTCTTAAGTGTTGTTCACCATTTGAAGTCCTCAAAGGAGGCCTCCGACGAGAGTGTACGTTGTGGATGCGTTGTGTGGACCCCTATTCTGTGGAGAGCATAAACATCTGGGTGCGTTATGTGGACCCTTGCTTTGTGTGTGCATAAACATCTGGTTAGGAGTGCACCAGTAAAACTCCAGGGTTAAAGGTGAATCGAGTAGAAACCTCCATGTAAAGGTTGAAGGTGAACCTGATTTAAAACCTTAAGTTTGAGGTGAACCCTGAAAAACCTCCTTAGTGAAATTCGGTACACTCAAGGGTTGAGTGCGTCAGCCGGGAGTGGAGTAGACAAGTAGTCGAACCACTATAAAAATGACTGTGTTTGCGATTGCCTTGTTTGTGTGATTTTCTTTACTATTTCAATATCTGAATGTTTGAGATCACACCTCACATACATACATAGTCATGTCCAGCATGAACTAAGTTCTACATTGCTATCTTTTGAATAGTTTGTGATTGGACCCTC
The DNA here is from genome assembly GCA_037074715.1 of Magnolia kwangsiensis. Taxonomy (NCBI): domain Eukaryota; kingdom Viridiplantae; phylum Streptophyta; class Magnoliopsida; order Magnoliales; family Magnoliaceae; genus Magnolia; species Magnolia kwangsiensis. The sequence continues at coordinate 21,395,962 of CM073582.1, forward strand.
TATTAGGTTTGGAAGCCAGTAGAGTTACATTTGAGTAAGCTTGATAGTTGAATATCTGATAGGAATTGTGTAATAGGATTTTTAAATACATTGAAAAACTTTAAATAGTCCTATTCACCCCCTCTATGACATATTGGCATATTCCTACTTTAACTCAAGCGGTCTTCACCGCTACTTCAACCTTAACCTAAACCCAAAACCTAAACCTTAACCTATAACCTATAAACTATAACCTAAACCAAAACCTAAAACCTAAAACCTAAAACCTAAAACCTAAATGTATTCTCAACTCCTTAAACCTAAACCTATACCTAATCCTAATCTCAACTCCCTAACCTAAACTTAAACCTAAACTAAACCCGATCTCGAACCTGAACCTGATTTTCTAAACCTAAACCTTAACCTATTCTTAATTCCCTAAACCTATAGCTTATAACCTAAACCTAAATGTTCACTCCCCAAGTGCATGGTTGTGATGTAGTAATAACTTGATAAGACCGAGGTCGAATCCCAAGGGACTGAAACTCGTACGTTATCTAAAATTAAGTAGAATTAGAACTAGAATGAGATGAAATCTAATTCAAATAGCATTTAAGGAATGATTGTGAAATAATTAATCTAAAGCTTAAGAGAATTCAAAGGAAGAGAACTAGGGATTCAGAGGATCCACTTGTAGAGATCAGGGAGATCTTATGCTTGCTTCAAAATCATGGAAATTACTGAACTGCCATTGATCTAGTTTTCAAAGAGATGAAAGGTATATGAATTAGAATGGATTCCATCACCAAACCATGCCCAGGAGACTATGGCAAACAACAGAATTAAACTAATTATCAACCAATCACATGTATGAAGGTTAGGAAGGGTATTGACATCCGACCATTCCCAGGAGATTATGGTGAACAACAGTGCTTCCTGACGTCATAAATATGGAAAGAAAAAGGACATAATCAAAGCCATTGCAGATCCATTGTAAGTTTAGTCACAATAGACCATTAAAGACTAAAAACATTCCCAATATTAATCAACTAAAATCAACGTCAATTCATATATTAGAATTAAATTAAAATCATAAAATCTTCCATCTCGTTACAAGCTTCACCTCTTAGCCCTAGCTAAGAGGTTTAGCTTAACATGGATGGACTAAATCCCTTAAACAAAATAAACAAAGTAAAAATAAAAATAAAAAGAAAATAAAATAAACTTTATTCTCTCTCTTGCCTCTGTGCTCCATGCACTAAGCTCCCCCATGCCCTCTCTTTCTCTCCGTCTTTATAGCTGTGAAGAGACTGTCGGTGGAAAGCTACGTAAGGCGGTCGGCTGAGAGAGATTTCGCAACTCTTTTCCTGCGCAAGAAGAGTCCCGAACGCTGACTTCTTGGTGGGGCCCACTTATTGATATTTCTTACAAAATCCACCCCATTCAAAGTGTTACTCTCGAAAAACTAGCTAGGCATGACTAGTTTTGAATCAGATTCGGTCCAACCCATAGGATTTCTCATTACACTGTTTATTCGACGTTTGAACGCCTGGATTTCTCTCCTCGCGATATTTTAGAATTCTGCCACCTAGGAAGTGATAAGAGGGACCGTGGGCTCTTGATTGAAGGTCTCAATCCTCTTCTTGGATCGTGATGACGGCCCACAGCGGAAAACCACAACTCCCTGTTGCAAAACAGGGAACGCACACCCGTACGCTGTGACATTTGGTGGACCCAACAGAAATATTTTTGATAAAATCCACCCCGTCCATTGAATTCGGGACGAAAAACCATTCAGGAAGGACCCATTTTCGAGTGGACTATATGTGGCCTGTAAGGTTACCTACTCCGTCATTCATCCGCTGATTAACGGCTAAGATCTTACAATTTCTTACATGGAGACAAAAGGACATCTAAGAAAGGTTAATAACCTCCTCCAGAGACAAGTGAACGGTTCGGATCACTCAATGGAGTAGTGAACGGACCTCACAGCACAAAAACTTCCAACGCAGTGAAGATGCTGTTGGAGTTTTCGAATTGGAGAAGGAGACGTCGGTCAGTGGCGCTGACCGACCTTGAGAAATCCCGTGCACGGCTCGTGCACCTGTACTCTATGTACATGCGACACACATGCAGGCTCTATCATGATGATCATGAGAAATCTACTCCGTTCATCCGCATTGTCAGCTCATTTAATACGTTGGGACCAAATCTGAAGCATATCCAAATGATAGACGGGCCCCAAATCATGATTTCAGGGGCTGATATATCCATTGGGCCACTTATACAGCGATCCAATGGCTGATTTTTGACATGTACGGTTGATTTATGATCTTCAGGCCATGTATAAAGTTTCGAGTTGATCAGATGGTGGGAAACATGTGATCTTGCATTCTGGATGAGTTTTAGGCCATTTGAGCTTCAGTTTGGTGGTTTTCTTGGATCTTTGCCATGTAAATCCGTTGATCTTAGCCCCCTGGATTCCTTCCCTTGCCTTTGGTGTCATCAGAGCGTTAAATTCATGCTTTAGGCACTTATTTCAGTCCAAGCTTGTAATTACACCTTGCAGCACAAACACGGTTAAAACGGACCGTTAGACAGTACAATATTCATAAATCCAGACAATATCTGGGGTCTAATATGCAATATTTGACCCTCAACACAACCCCCAACCAGCATTTTGTTAGTCCCGAGCAAAGTATGCGAGAAATAAGTTGAGAATTATAAAAGAATTTTCTATGAACCCGAGTGATATTTGAAAAATAATCCAAGCATTAGAATTCTAAGATTCATGGATGTTGGGTATTACTTTCTCATGGACTCGAGCACACACTAAACTTCATAATCAAGTTCAAAGAATTAATCCATCAATTAGAACAATTCTAAACGTTGAGTTCCATGGGCATATAATGTACTCTCGACTTATCAACATTAAGATTCAATTTGTTATTGCATGAAATCATAGGTAATCAACAGGAGAATTCTTGATAACCAAACTTGCCATATAAATTTCATCTTTTGATCTTTTCAACTTTTTATTTTTTCATTAATAGTCATGCCAAGAAGAGGAATCAAATCCTTACCTATAGGGAGCAAACCTATGGTGAAGACCGTACTCCTAGAATTTTTTCACACATCATTCATGGGGAATTAAAGCCTCACCTATAGGGAGCAAACCTATGATGAGGATTATTCTCCCAACTTTTTCCAAAGGTATCTGAGCTCTTTTTTTTTTATTATTATTATTTATCACGACGGGCAAATTTCAAGTGGTTTCCTCACATGCTTAGTGATTACCAAGTTAACCTTTCAATATCAGACTGAAACCTTAATGTGACAACAAGATGTGACATGTGAAATCATGACTCAATCAATGTTCACAACTTCTAATCATGGATTAATAATTCGATCTAACTGTGAAATTTAACAGATACTGAATCCAAGAGTCATAAATTATCAACATCACGAATTTTGAAATTCTAATTCAAGGATATCCGTCAAAATCAGTTCGGAATCATAAGAAATTTCAGAAAATTTTTAAAAAATTTCTCAATTCTTGCTCAGGACCAAGAAAACACTGATTAGGTAACCTAATCTCCCACCCCCAACCTAAAATCTACATTGTCCTCAATGTAAAAGATATATGAGCATACAATGCACATGGGACAATGAAAGTAAATGAGAAGTGATGGGAGGATAGTACCTGGATAATAAATCGAGAGGAATTTTTCAAGAGATCGCTGGGAGAGAGCAGGTTAGTATGAGAGAATAACAAAAATAAAATCCTACCTATACCACTTTCGCAGGTGCTCTCGATTGCATTTAGCGTATGCAACAAGCCTTTAAACCCCTAGGTTACCCCTAGTGGACGAGTTATAGTCTCGTGAGGGTTTGCAGTAATGTTACCCACAAACATTCAATCGATCATCCCGCAAGGTTCCCCTTCCGGCCAATATCTTGATAAGTTTTTTAGTAAGTTTCTCAACAGGATCATCCAAAAGCCCTTTTTGCAATAGGCTTGGGCACCCTGGAGCATGACTTTTCAGAGAGACTTATGTACCTCATATGAAATCTTCCATTGAATCGCTTGAGGTATCCGTAATATATACGATTCACCTATGACAAAAGAAGTTTCAATGTTAGTATTGCATAGTGAAGCAAAGACTACAAGTAAATAAAATTTAGAAAACTTCTTAAAAAGTGATGTAGTCTCAACATATTCCGAAGCTCCAAACTTCGGTTCTAGATTCAGCTCCTCTTCCTTTACTGGTAGACGTTTAAGATCAGGGGAAGAGAAGGTTTCAGAATAAGGGTTCTCTCGGTCAGTGACGACTACCGAGATATTGTCTTGTAAGGCATCCGCTTTGTTTCTTAACATGGGATCGTTTGAAACTACAAAGTGTGTCAAGCAATCCCAAGAGTTAGAAAATTCAGCTGAGTGTGACTTATTGTGGCTTGTGATGATCTGCGCAAAGAATCCATCATCCTTGAAAGTGGATGGAGGTACGCTCTCTTGCTCCAATCCTGCACAGATAGATTGAAAATTAGTAAGTGAAGCATTGATGTGATCACTCTGTTCATTGAAATTACTCAATTGAGGCACTGAATTCTGAATTGTTTGCAGCTCAGATGGTGGCCTCAACTGAGTGGTTTCAAATTCCAGAGTCGTAGCGGGCAACTCCTCCTCCCGAATCATATCATCATTCAATTCAAGGGAGTGGTCTAAACATGTCTCACAAGAGTTAGAAGAGTCGGTTATAAGAGGTTCATTCTCTACATTTAAATCAGGCATGTCAGATGAGTGGAGTAGATCTTCCTGACCGATCACTTCGTGCACGTCTTGATCGTTGACCTGGACCAGATTTAAGATTGATTCTGGGAGAATTTGGGCTACACATTCATGATCATCATCCCAATACGCATCATTGTCTAGTCCAGTGCAGTGCACATTTGGGATGGGATCACTTTCCTTACATTCTACACCTAGCATGGGTTGGGGTTCGCATAAACTAACCTCTTCCTCATCATTGAAATCTTGTATGTCATGTAAGGAAACTGTGTCATCATCAATGTATTTAAAAGAAACCCATGTATCTTTACCATTCTTTCGAACAGTCATCGAGATCGACTCCTCAGAAAATTGAACTATATGCTCATTAACGGAATCCAACTGCTCATTCCAAATTCCAGATTCTTTCAAAAGTGAGTGCGGATCACTTTCCTCGCATTGTATTTCTGGATTGGATTGTGGTTAGGATGAGCAAGCCTCCTCTATCTTTTCAAGGCGCGACATGAGTGTTTCCATTGCGTTTCGAATTTCCTCAAGACAGGCCATGTCACTCTGATATGAATCCTCTTGGATCGTTTTTGGTTGGATCTCAAAGGTAGGGGATCCAAGAGAATAATCATTATAACATGTTGTTGGTTTATTTTCCCAATTTTGATGTTTCCACTGATTGTAGTCATACGGATCATAGGTGAGAGAATCTGCTGGTTGGTAATACTTATTATCACTCATGATACAATCATGCATTGTTTTATCGGATGGGTGATAATAATTCTCACAACCATAGTTATGATAACCTCAATACTCACATACTGTTCTGTTAATCCGTGGGGTGTAATTGTTCTCCTGCATATAATCACGTAAAGACTTCTTAGCCGGTGGATCTTTATATTCTGATCGATTCTCAATGTTAGTTTTAGAAAAGTTTTGAGACATAGGTTGATTTATATCACCATCATTCTAAAATAAGTTATTCTTCTCAGCATACTGACGTTGCCACTCGTGCATATACATGATGAAACCCTTAATTTGAATTTAATCCTAAGAAAAATAAAAGAAGAGATTCTACAGCAGTGTGGAAAGTAAGAGGAGGAGAAGTTAGAAAGAATGTACCAGACTAGAGATTCCTATATTAAGATCCTGCAAAATAAAACAAAACAAGTTAGTTTCTAAAAATAAAAAGTCTAAGAATACAAAAGTCCTAATTAGAAGTAAACTAATTTCTAGATAAAAAGAAGAAATTCCAAAGAAAGAGAATTTAGAAAGAGCTTACTAAATTAGAAACTTCCTACAAAACAGAAAAATTGGGTTAGTTCTAAAAAATCAGATAGAAAGAAGAATCCAAAACTAAAGAAAAATAGGAAATATCTAAAGTTAGGAAAAGTTTCTAACAAGGAAAATAACTAAGCCTAGAATTATAAAATTTTAAAAAGAAAATCTAATCTTAAACTAATCCTAAAACTAATTAATTTCAGAAAAATGTAGCTGACAGTCCCTGGCAACGGCGTCAAAAACTTGTTCACTCCCCAAGTGCAGGGTTGTGATGTAGTAATAACTCGGTAAGACCGAGGTCGAATCCCAAGGGACTGAAACTCGTACGTTATCTAAAATTAAGTAGAATTAGAACTAGAATGAGATGAAATCTAATTCAAATAACATTTAAGGAATGATTGTGAAATAATTAATCTAAAGCTTAAGAGACTTCAAAGGAAGGGAACTAGGGATTCAGAGGATCCACTTGTAGAGATCAGGGAGATCTTATGCCTGCTTAAAAATCATGAAAATTACTGAACTGCCATTGATCTAGTTTTCAAAGAGATGAAAGGTATATGAATTAGAATGGATTCCATCACCAAACTATGCCCAGGAGACTATGGCAAACAACAAAATTAAACTAATTATCAACCAATCACATGTATGAAGGTTAGGAAGGGTACTGACATCCGACCATGCCTAGGAGACTTTGGTGAACAACAGTGCTTCCTGACGTCATAAACATGAAAAGAAAAAGGACATAATCAAAGCTATTGAAGATCCATTGTAATTTTAGTCACAACAGACCATTAAAGACAAAATATTTCCAATATTAATCAACTAAAATCAACGTCAATTCATATATTAGAATTAAATTAAAATCATAAAATCTCCCATCTCACTACAAGCTTCACCTCTTAGCCCTAGCTAAGAGGTTTAGCCTAACATGGATGGACTAAATCCTTAAACAAAATAAACAAAGTAAAAATAAAAATAAAAAGAAAATAAAATAAACTCTATTCTCTCTCTTGCCTCTGTGCTCCACGCCCCAAGCTCCCCCATGCCCTCTCTTTCTCTCCATCTTTATAGCTGTGAAGAGACTGTCGGTGGAAAGCTACGTAAGGCGGTCGGCTTAGAGAGATTTCGCAACTCTTTTCCTGCGCAAGAGGAGTCTCGAACGCTGACTTCTTGGTGGGGCCCACTTATTGATATTTCTTGCAAAATCCACCCCATTCAAAGTGTTACTCTGGAAAAACCAGCTAGGCATGACTAGTTTGAATCAGATTCGGTCTAGCCCATAGGATTTCTCATAACACCGTTTGTTCGACGTTTGAAAGCCTGGATTTCTCTCCTCATGATATTTTGGAATTCTGCCACCTAGGAAGTGATAGGAGGGACCGTGGGCTCTTGATTGACGGTCTTGATCCTCTTCTTGGATCGTGATGACGGCCCACAGCGGAAAACTGCAACTCCCTGTTGCGAAACAGGGAACGCACACCCGTATGCTGTGACATTTGGTGGACCCAACAGAAATATTTTTGATAAAATTCACCCCGTCCATTGAATTAGGGACGAAAAAACATTCAGGAAGGACCCATTTTTGAGTGGACTATATGTGGCCTGTAAGGTTACCTACTCCGCCGTGCATCCGTTGATTAACGGCTAAGATCTTACAATTTCTTACATGGAGACAAAAGGACACCTAGGAAAGGTTAATAACCTCCTCCAGAGACAAGTGAACGGTTCAGATCACTCAATGGAGTAGTGAACGAACCTCACAACACCAAAACTTCCAACGCAGTGCTGATGCTGTTGGAGTTTTCGAATTGGAGAAGGAGACGTCGGTCAGTGGCGCTGACCGACCTTGAGAAATCCCGTGCACGGCTCGTGCACCTGTACTCTATGTACATGCGACACACATGCAGGCTCTATCATGATGATCATGAGAAATCTACTCCGTTCATCCGCATTGTCAGCTCATTTAATACGTTGGGACCAAATCTGAAGCATATCCAAATGATAGACGGGCCCCAAATCATGATTTCAGGGGCTGATATATCCATTGGGCCACTTATACAGTGATCCAATGGCTGATTTTTGACATGTACGGTTGATTTATGATCTTCAGGCCATGTATAAAGTTTCGAGTTGATCAGCTGGTGGGAAACATGTGATCTTGCATTTTGGATGAGTTTTAGGCCATTTGAGCTTCAGTTTGGTGATTTTCTCGGATCTCTGCCATGTAAATTCGTCGATCTTAGCCCCCTGGATTCCGTCCCTTGCCTTTGATGTCATCAGAGCGTTAAATTCATGCTTTAGGCACTTATTTCAGTCCAAGCTTGTAATTACACCTTGCAGCACAAACACGGTTAAAACGGACCGTTAGACAGTACAATATTCATAAATCCAGACAATATCTGGGGTCTAATATGCAATATTTGACCCTCAACACAAAACCTTAACCTAAACCTATAACCTTAAACTAAACCAAAACCTATGACCTAAAACCTAAATGTATTCTCAAATCTCTAAACCTAAACCTACACCTACTCCTAATCTCTACTCCCTAACCTAAAGCTAAACCTAAACTTGAAAACCCAAACTTAAAACCCGATCTCAAACTCGAACCCGATTTCCTAAACCTAAAACGTAAATGTAATCTCAATCCCCTAAACCTAAACCTACACCTAATTCTAATCTCAACTCCCTAACCTAAACTTGAAAACCCAAACCTAAACCCGATCCCGAACTCGAACACAATTTCCTAAACCTAAACCTAAAACCTAAATGTATTCTCAAATTCGTAAACATAAACCTACACCTAATCCTAATCTCAACTCCCTAACCTAAACCAAAACCTAAACTTGAAAACCCAAACCTAAACCCAATCCCGAACCTGAACCCGATTTCCTAAACCTAAACCTTAACCTATTCTCAATTCCCTAAACCTATAGTTTATAACCTTAACCTAAACCTAAACCAAAACCTATATACTTATCCTAAACCAAAACCTATGACCTAAAACCTTAACCTATAACCTATAACCTAACCTTAACCTAAACCTAAAACCTAAACCTTAACCTATAACCTATAACCTAAACCTAAACCTAAAACCTAAATGTATTCTCAACTCCCTAAACCTAAACCTACACCTAATCCTAAGCTCAACTCCTTAACCTAAACCTAAACCTAAACTTGAAAACCCAAAATTAAACCCGATCCCGAACCCGAACCCGATTTCCTAAACCTAAACCTTAACCTATTCTTAATTCCCTAAACCTATAGCTTATAACCTAAATCTATAACCTTAACCTAAACCAAAACCTATGACCTAAAACCTAAATGTATTCTCAAATCTCTAAACCTAAACCTACACCTAATCCGAATCTCAACTCCCTAACCTAAATCTAATTAACCTTAACTTGAAAACCCAAACCTAAAACCTGAACCCGAACCTGAACCCGATTTCCTAAACCTAAAACCTAAATGTATTCTCAAATCCCTAAACCTAAACCTACACCTAATCATAATCTCAACTCCCTAACCTTAACCTAAACCTAACTTGAAAACCCAAACCTAAACCTGATCCCGAACCCGAACCCAATTTCCTAAACCTATTCTTTAACTGATTCTCAATTCCCTAAACCTTAACCTATAACCTAACCTAAACCTAAACTTAGAACCTACACTTATAACCTAAACCTAAACCTATAACCTAAACTTAAACCTAAAACCTAAACCTATGACCTAAAACCTAAATGTTTTCTCAAATCTCTTAACCTAAACCTACACCTAATCCTAATCTCAACTCCCTAACCTAAACCTAAACCTAAATTTGAAAACCCAAAACTAAACCTGATCTCGAACCCGAACCTAATTTCCTAAACCTAAACCTTAACCTTTTTCAATTCCCTAAACCTATAGCGTATAACCGAAACCTAAACCTAAGCCTAAACCTTAACATATAACCTAAACCTAAACCTAAAACCAAAATGTATTCTCAAATCCCTAAACTTAAACTTACACCTAATCCTAATCTTAACTCCCTAACCTAAACCTAAACCTTAACTTGAAAACCCAAACTTAAACCCAATCTCGAACCGGAACCCGATTTCCTAAACCTAAACCTTAACCTATTCTCAATTTCCTAAACCTATAGCTTATAACCTAAACCTAAACCTTAACCTAAACCCAAACCTAAACCTATAAACTTAACCTAAACCAAAACCTATGACCTAAAACCCTAACTTATAACCTATGACCTAACCTTAATCTAAACCTAAAACCTAAACCTTAACCTATAACCTAAAACCTAAACCTAAACCTAAAACCTAAATGTATTTTCAACTCCTTAAACCTAAACCTACACCTAATCCTAATCTCAACTCCCTAACCAAAACCTAAACCTAAACTTGAAAACCTAAACCTAAACCCGATCCCGAATCCGAACCCGATTTTCTAAACCCAAACCTTAACCTATTCTCAATTCCCTAAACCTATAGCTTATAACCTAAACCTAAACCTATAACCTTAACCTAAACTAAAACCTATGACCTAAAACCTAAATGTATTCTCAAATATCTAAACCTAAACCTACACTTAATCCTAATCTCTACTCCCTAACCTAAACCTAAACCTAAACTTGAAAACCCAAACCTAAAACCCGATACCGAACCCGAACCTAATTTTCTAAACCTAAAACGTAAATGTATTCTCAAATCCCTAAACCTAGACCTACACCTAATCCTAATCTCAACTCCCTAACCTAAATCTAAACTTGAAAACTCAAACCTAAACCCGATCCTGAACCCGAACTCGATTTCCTAAACCTAAACCTTAACCTATTCTCAATTCCCTAAACCTTAACCGATAACCTAACCTAAACCTAAACCTATAACCTAAACCTAAGCCTAAAATCTAAACTTAAACCTAAAATCAAAATGTATTCTTAAATCCTTAAATCTAAACCTACACCTAATCCTAATGTCAACTCCCTAACCTAAACTTAAATCTAATCTTGAAAACCTAAACCTAAACCCATTCCCGAACCCAAACCCGATTTCCTAAACCTAAACCTTAACCTTAACCTATTCTCAATTCCCTAAAGCTATAACCTATATACTATAACCTATAACCTAAACCTAAACCTTAACCTTAACCTAAACCTTAACCTAAACGTATAACCTAAACCTAAACCAAAACCTATAACCTAAACCTTAACCTATAACCTATAACCTAAACTTATAACCTATTACCTATAACCTAAACCTTAACCTATAACCTATAACCTAAACTTATAACCTATTACCTAACCTTAACCTAAACCTAAAACCTAAACCTAAACCTATAACCTAAAACCTAAAACCTAAACCTAAACCTAAAACCTAAATGTATTCTCAAATCCCTAAACCTAGACCTACACCTAATCCTAATCTCAACTCCCTAACCTAAACCTAAACTTGAAAACCCAAACCTAAACCTGATCCCGAACCCCAACCCGATTTCATAAACCTAAACCTTAACTTATTCTCAATTCCCTAAACCTTAACCTATAACCTAACCTAAACCTAAACCTAAATCTATAACATGCACTTATAACCTAAACCTATAACCTATACCTAAGCCTATACCTAAAACTGATCGCCCTAATAGGATTGAGATGACTTTGATGGATGTACATAAACAAGCCACTGCAAACCTACAAAGTGGAGATAAGAAGAAACATCTCCAATTGCTTATTATCATTTTACCTGACATGAGTGGTTCATATGGTGAGTGTAAACAAGACCCTAAATCCTAGAGAGATGGAATGAATCAACTAAAACATTTTTTTTTGATTTTGCAGGAAAGATAAAACGTGTTTGCAAAACGGAGTTGGGCATAGTGTCGCAGTGATGCCAACTGAGACGGGCATCCAGAGTCAATAAACAGTATCTCGAAAATGTTGCCTTAAAAATTAATGTCAAGGTTTGTGATTCTTTGAAGTTGTTGAACTTTGAATGTCTGATGTGTTTCTTCTTTTGCCTCTTTTGAAGTTGTTCTCGGCACAGCCGCATCGGCAGGAGCTGATAAGAGATCTTTTTCAAGTTGTGCAGGATCCTCAGAGAGGTTCTATGAACAAATGAATGATCTGGTAAGTGTTTTTCTCCTCTGTTTTTGTATGAACTTTGGTGCAAGTGTTTGAATTTAGTGTTTAAAGAATATCTATGGTATTTGGCAAAGAATAACTGTTTGCATTCATGCAAGCAATGGGACAGAAGCCTCATCGCATCATATTTTATAGGTAATTCTTCACCTTGGGAGTCTCTATAGAGTATGAATATTATGATTTAGTCTTGGTTTTTCTTGGATGAGAAACTGTTTGGTATTTTGGCTCATGATTTGGAGCTTTGCAAGGTTGGTGTGAGCGTATTTATGCGTGGATGAATGTAATGTGGATAAGATTGTTTGTGTTTGGATGGATGTAGATTATTTTTGGATGAATGTAGTTTATGTTTGGATGGATTTATGTAGTTTGGGTTTAGATGGATGTGAATGTGAATATGAAGAAATATATTATATAACAGGTGTATATCAGGAAGAATACGATGTTGTAAAGGGTGTATATTAGGAAGATTATGATATTATAATAGGTGTATATTGTTTGTTTTAGGATGGATGTAGTTTATGCTTGGATGAATGTAGTTTTTGTTTGGATGGATTTATGTAATTTGGGTTTAGATAGATGTGAATGTGAATATGATGAAATATATTATATAACAGGTGTATATCAGGAAGAATACGATGTTGTAATAGGTGTATATAACAGGTGTATATTAGAAAGAATATGATATGAACAGGTGTATATGCAAACACGAGACGGCTGAAGATCGTCCTTTTAAAGGACGGTCCATGACCGTCCTTTTCAGGTTTATAAGAGATGGTCCATGACCGTCCTTTTTAGACTCATAAGAGACGGTTCATGACCATCCTTTTAAAGGACGGACGTAGATCGTCCTTTTACGGTTCATAAGAGACGGTCCATGACAGTCTTTTTCAGGTCATACAAGATGGTCCATAACCATCCTTTTTACAGACGATCATAGACTGTCCTTTTAAGCTTCATATAAGTCCATTAATACCTACCATTATAGACGGTCTATGACTGTCCTTCTTTAGAGAGTCCATGACCATCCTTCTTTAGAGACGGTTTATGGCCATCCTTTAAAAAATACGACACGTCAAAATTTGACGGCCGTTACAATGGTCCAGAACCGTCCTTTTTGGCCTTTTGAGATGGTTTTCAACCATCCTTTTTAGCTGTTTTGGCATCGTGTAAGAGTCAGTCCTACACAATAACCTATTCAAGTTTGGGCATACACAGAGAAAGAGTGTGAATGGAGTCTACAAATGAGAACTTATGTTAGGCAATCCTAAGTGTAGGGTTGCGATATAGTAATAACTCAGTGAGATCAAGCTTGATCCATAAGGACTATAATGTGGCTAAGAACACTATAGGATTAATCTAATTCTAAAACTAAAAATCCAATGAATAGTTAGGGTAAAACTGTAATTAAGAAATACTAAGAATATAGGAATCCACTTTTACTAATCACAATATCTAGTTCATCGGTTCATCTTCTATAACTCAATTAGAACTGGATTCTAATTCATTCTAATTGGAAGATCAAATAGTTAAATCATTCACAAATATATAATCAAGGTATAATTTCAATTGAACAATTCTCTGATGAAACACTTTATCAATCATTTATTGTGCTCAAAGTCTACAATAAATCAATGAATTTTACAGATTGATTTCTTCTCTAATCAAGCTAAGCAATTGTTAAATCAAAGCATCCATTGTAATCGTAATTCACAAAAAATTCAGAAATTTAAATAAAAATTAAATAAAAACTAAAAATAAAAATAAAAAATTTAAAGTAAATTCAAAACACTTTCAATTAATAATAATTATGAAATCTAATGTATAAATCAAATGAACTAAAATATTGTAATAAAACTAGAAGTTTCACCCTTTAGCTTTAGCTAAGAGATTAGCTAAACATAGCTAACAAAAAAATAAAAGGAAAACAAAATATCAACTAGAACTCGTGAAGAAATCAAAGCGGAAGGGGGCTGTCAATGCTCCACCTGAGCCTTTTCTTTCCTTTCAAACCCTAGAAGATACTTTGGGATGTCCAAAACACCCCAATTTATAGAACTGGAGATCTAACTTTCACACCAACTTGAAAATTTCATAAAACTTACATATTCGTTACCTGTTTCTACAGGTCTTTAATAACGATACCTATTGAACATTTGTTGATGTCATCGAAGATCTACTCGATGAATCGAATAAAAAATAAAATTTCATTCAGTAACAGAATTTTAAAATTCTAGAGTTACTGATTGGGATTTAAGCTTATGTGTGATATTTTTTGAGTAAACTTTTCTAAAAAATCCAGAGTTTCTCGATGTACGATCAATTGATCGAAGTCGTATCAAGTCCACTCGATTGGATTAAAGATCATATCGATGGCATCGATTAGTGTTGTACTTTCTTCAATTTTTAAATTCACTTTAAATCTTCAATTTTATTCCTTTTACACTTAATTTCCTTGGACATTTAGCTCTTTAAATCTTCCTTCTCATGCTCTAAATTCTAACTCTTCAATTAATTTTTTCTGGGATTTAAATCTTTATTTTAAGTACAAATTTGACTTAGCCTTCAAAATCTCTCTGTAAGATGAAAACATATTCAATTAGGATACTTCAACATTAATTTGCATAGGAAAGCACTATGAAATGGGGATAATTAAGCACTATTTAGGCGTTATGACCTTACTCATCGAATTGAGCTCCATTTGTAACACCTTATATGAGATGCTTGATCGATATTCTTCTGTACTTTAATTAGCTTCTCAATTGTATCCTTGATAGTTAATGTTAATGTTTTAATTCCTATGATCAACCCCCTTGCATATGACACCCCCATGTGGTGACTAAGGTGGTGGAAGGATTGTGAAAATCTCCTACAACTAATTAATAGTTGATTTTCAAAGGGGTTTCACCTAAATGTGTCTTTTACAAGATGTAGACAAGTATATACCTATAGGCTTAGTGTTTAATCTCTAGACAATGATGAAAAATGAAGGTAGGAATCCTCATTAGCATGGTAATCTCAAGAAATATGTCTTGAATTTCATAGGTTTAGAGTATGGGATGAGGGATATGAGTGAAAATCACCTAATCTCTAATTACACAAAAAACTCATCTTTTTGCCTAAGACCCGAATGCCTATTTTTATAAAAATTATATTACAATAGATATAAAATGGCTAGTTGACGGCTCTTTCGATAGGACGAAGGCCTTCGATAGGATCGAGTTGTCCCTCGTTCCCATTGAGAAACTATAGGATTTTTCTATTTAGTTGTTTGATTATTTCTTCAATCGCATCAAGCTGGTCTTCAATTCTATCGAGACCCATTGATAGCCTGTCAATAGGATCGAGAACCACTTAAAGACTATTATTTTGGGCACTTTAATTGCAGTAGCTTTGCACCTCTTTTAGCATATTTATCATATTCCAATTTAACTCATAAGGTTTTTCTTTTCAAAATAAATGCTTCATTGAAATGAGATGGTAATTACAACTGATCTAATTTGGGATTCCCCAGGAGAAAAAGGACATGGAGAAGCCTATCATATATCTAATCACTAAAAAACAAGAAAGGCCTTACAAGCGAATTGCATCAAGCCCCACTTTGTCAAGGAAAAAACTACCCCTGACTCAGCGCGGCAGGAGGGAGAACTTCCTGAGGAGAGTGGATGTTTGGGAGTCACTGGCAAGCCGGGCCATTCCGTCAGCTGGTTCATTCCCTTCACGAAAGATGTGAGAGAAGCAAACCCAACCCAATGATTTGAACCTCCTAATGTGATCCACCCAGTAAGCCCATTTCCATTCGGGCTGAGCTGTCCCGTTTAATAAATCAACAACAAGCTTTGAGTTGGATTCCAACATAATATTGTGAAGTCCCGGGTGAAAACAATGAACGAGACCATCATGAATTGCTGGCAGCTCTGCAAAGACGTTGGAGCCAGGGCCGTATGCTGTGGTGAAATCGAAAATGAACTCACCCCAATGATTGCAACAAATGCCACCTCTACCAGAGGGGCCCAGGTTCCCTCTTGCAAAGCCATCAACGTTGAGTTTACACCACCCCAGGGGAGGGAGCTGCCATTTAACAATTTGCGGGGGGTTAGAGTTGCGATGGACTGAGGATGTCGAAACAACATCCAAGGGAAAATTGTTGGGGGGCTGATGGAGAACGGCTGGGAAGAAAGAGGCGAGTGTAGCCAGATCACGATTCACCATTTCCCTGATTTCCAGAGCATGGATTCGATTGCTGTCATATCTGGCGGAGTTCCTGGCCTTCCATATTTACCAGAGAATAATGCACGGGGCAATTTTATGGAGGAGGGAGATTCTACCATGGGGCTGAATCGCGTTCCACCAGGCAGACAGAATACCATGGACAGAGGTGATTTGGGGACTGCTTACATTAAACAAACTACCAAAAAACTCCCACGTCTCAGCCGCAGCTGGGCTATCCGTGAAGACATGGTTCAATGTTTCCACTATTCTGCAGGAAGATGCAGAGTTTGTGCTATAGTCGCAGTAGGAGGCTAGGTTTACTCTATGTTTCTGAACAGATTCGTCCAGGGGAACGGCCTTATGAAGGAGATGCCAAACAAAGACCGATTTTCGAGGGGGAAGGCAGAAATGCCAAACCCAACAAGAACAGGCCTTACACGGTTGGGGTCATCTGAAAATATTCTAAGCCGAGCGAATGGAGAACTAACCGCTGGGGGAAAATGGCCAGAATCGCGAGTTAGGACTGTCTGAAGTGCAGAAACCCACTTGGAACAGGTAGTCAATAATCTGTTGCGGCAGATAAATAAAAGTTGAGGAAGGAGGGAGAGGGCCAGCGGAGCCCAAAACTTGGATCAAATAAAGGTTTGTCTATTTGAGAATGTATCATTTAGATATAAGGTTATAGTCACTAAAGCACCTCATGATTTGCATGTTCTTCACTCCTTGATGCTCCTTATCCCCTTGTATTTTTGTTCTTTAGTTTCTAAGGCTCAACCAACTCACTTACACATAGAATCACATGATTAACAAATAGGTGCACGAATTGTTGAGAAGTGGAGCCACATCTGGGCCGTCTTCAATCGGTCGTAGGACATGATCGATCGGTCGTAAGGGCCCGCTCGACTGGTCGTGGACCGGCTTAACTCAAAGTCCAGCGAGTCTTTTTTTATGTCTGGGCCCTTTGACCAGTCGTAAGAACTGTTCGACTAGTCGTAGCTCCCCTTCGACTAGTCGTAACTACGCAGATTCATTTCTGAATCCGATGCGACTGTAGATTTTGGTGTCGCCTTTTGTAATGGTGCGAAAGAGAAGTTGCCTAAACTATATATAGGTGTTCCTAGGACTTTTTTAGTGTATTAAAAAATGATTGAAAAATATTCTAAGGTGTGGGCTAAGGAATTTCCATGTTCTTCTAAGGGAGAGGTTAGTATTTTGCTTTATAATCTTTATTTTTCTTCATAGTGGAAGTTTGCATCCGTGATTTTTTATCCTAGTTTGGGGTTTTTCCATGTATATCTTGTCTTGTGGTTTGTTTGGATTATTTTGATCTATTTTTAGTTTATATTTCTTCTTGTTTATCGTTTGTGGGTGAGGCCTGAGATTGAATCTTGGCTCACTGCATTGTTAGCATGTTGCGCAACAATTGGTATCAGTGCTATTGGTTTAGTTCTATTGAGAGTGATTGTAACACCCCAGATTTTTTCCAACCTGAGAGTAGACGTCCTTAGGCAATGGGTCAACCAAAACACCTTAGTAACCTCTCAGAACCCAATTCCAAAGCCAAAGAAATCACTTAGGATTAATTCCTTTAGAAATTAGGCGTAAGTTAGCTAGCGCTACGCTGGAGTAGCTGTAAAATTGTCCCTGATCGCTTTAAATACGTTCTGCAAGACCCAAAACTTGTAGAATCGTTGATGGTACGTTACACTAAAATCTTGGATCAAACTCTAAACCGGTTTGTTCCCAGGAACCCTTTAAAACTTTATATTAGATCTACACCATGCGTCGAAAGTCCGATACCTACAATCTTAGACCGTTATGACCGCTTGGCTGGACTTGACAATCGTTTCGAAAATCAAGCCCAACCGATTTACGGAGGCCATTTCATTGAGCCTGGAGTGAAGAGAGTGAGAAATGGGTTAGACTTGAAAATTTTAATCCAAATCTGGAACGTGACTTGGCGCGTTATTATTAAGCATTTTGACCATCAGAATTCAGCCAAATTACACCCTCGGATCAGGAAAAATTTCTCTTTCATATCATGAGACTTGAAACTTGATCTAGGTGCGATAACCGCTGAACTGAAATTGGACCGCCTCGTGCGATCTGGGAACTCTGCCGGACTGAAAACTCGATGTGTACTAGATCCAGTGACCATGAGCTTAAGTCCGACCGTGTTCGGCTAAGGGACCTCCCGAAACACTCTTTTGGACCAGAACAGACTCGATTTGGTTATACCTCAAGTGAACTTTGTTTCCAAGCCTAATTTGAAAAGGTTTTATCCTATATAAGGGCTTTAAACCCTCTCACAACCCTCCCATCCAAATTTGCTTGAAATCCTAGGAAAAGAGAAAGAGAAAGTGAGAGATTATGAGAGAGTGTGGGAGAGATCTTCCTGCCACTTGCTGCAGCTGCTACATGTGCCTAAGCACCACATCCCAATCACTTTGTTGGTGATTCTGAAGCATCTTTAGGTAAAGAAAACCCTAACTACTTGCTGATTTGGCATTCTGTCGATTCAAATAGCAAAGTAGTTAATACATCTTGTGCATTAGGTCGCCGTTACGCCGTTGACAAAGCGTATCTGTTCTAATCGAAGCGATACACGTCTACGACAAAAGGCGAGGATTTTAGACGCTTAGATTGACTGATTTCAAAGCTTTCAATGTCTTTTAATAGTAGATTATCGACGGCAACGCCGTTTGACATGTACAACATGTTGTCCGTTTTTCGTTTCGTAAACGTACGGTAAATATGAGATTTAGGGCATTTTGGGTATTGGTAGGAAATATAGTATATGTCCGTATTTTGCTGAAATAATTGCCATGGCTAATTATCGTGCCATGATATTAGGAATGCGTGCGTGGTCTGTTTGACAAAGAGATTCGCCCTAATGTGTACTTTGGGTCAACATACGCTATGTAGACTAAAGTGTATAGACTAAGTGTTTGTATTAGTATATATTGAGTAAATGGTATTGTGTATGAGTTTTGAGATTGAATTCTCAAGTAATATGCTGATGTAAATGATTTCCATCATGTTGGCTATATGTATTGATTTCATTGTATACATGAAATGCATGTGTGGGATAATTTACTTAAGTTGTATGTTATAACATGTGTCCGCATGCTTACAGTGTTGTATTTCATTTCTGTTACTCACATATGCTTACTGATGTTGATGCACAAATGCTTGGGGCTATGACCTAGTCTAGGCAGTCAGTAATGGATCGAATTCGTGGTTGATTTTTATTTACCACGAAGGATGCGTTGATGAACGCGAGTCATGTTTCGAGTTGGCGGCAGTGATTAGGCCACACGAAGTGTTTCATGCACTTCATGTCATTCAGCTTGAGATGCGCTCGTACTAGTCGAGCCCGTCAAGTAACCCGACTGGCCATTGTATGTTCACTCTGTATGAGTCATAACTGCTTGAACCTAGGGTACTGAACTTACTATTGGAAACCCTATTAACCATGGTACCTTGATCCATAAAGACTCATGAGCCGGGCATGGTGGTATGGGACACCGTGGTCGAGCTATCGGCCTACGCTGCGGCCACAAACCTCACCGTAGTAACCAGTGAGCACCCTACTCTGAGCAGATTATGGTGGTATGGGACACTATATTCTTGTTGTCGGCCTACACTGATCAGGTGATGAGCCCTTTGTAGTGATCTTGAGTTTATCCTGACACCGCATGAGGGCGATGAGTCTTGATGTAGTCTTAAGGATAATTAGGCCTGTATTGATAAGGTGATGGGGGAGAGGTGCAACGAGTGTGAGTAACAGCCCTGACAGCCCTTGCAGCGACCTACAAATGTAACATCGTATGTGATTTTTAGGAGTGACGACCCTAGACAGGATCTGTGTTGGGATTGATATAAGGGAAGTACCTTAGTTTCCCAATACGGCTGAATGAATGGACTAATAACAACTTGGTAATCATATCCACATCGCATTACATGTGCCTGGAAGATGTGGAGCACTGAGCGGTACGCAAGCATGCTGCGGACGCAGATGGTGCCGTATGAGAGGGAAAGTCGGTGAGGGCATACATCATGTCATCTCATCCTTGCATTAACAAC
Source organism: Magnolia kwangsiensis (assembly GCA_037074715.1). Classification (NCBI taxonomy): domain Eukaryota; kingdom Viridiplantae; phylum Streptophyta; class Magnoliopsida; order Magnoliales; family Magnoliaceae; genus Magnolia; species Magnolia kwangsiensis. Next base: position 21,416,424 of record CM073582.1, read on the forward strand.
AGTATCTAGGAATGTTTGATTATTTGCTTTACTATTAACGCATGATTGATTTGATAACATGCTAATCTTTGCTCTATAATTTCACTGAGTTAATTACTCACTCCCACGTTAAGGGACGGTGTTCCGGACACCCACCAGACCCTTTTGTAATTGCAGATGATGGCACGGCCTGCAAGGCGGAGCCAGACTTGATGATGATGAGGAGGATCCCTCCTTTATGCGTGTTCTGATCGACGGGATTACAGGGAGGTTGATTAAACTCCATGACACTTGTCATTTTATATTTTTGGAGCACTCATGTATATTCTTTTCTTTTCATTTTTGGAGTATACATGTATTTAATTAACCGGGTAACACGTTCACACTCTGGAGACTTACAATCAATTATATATTTTATGTATTTATCAGTCTTCCGCTTGATCATTTAACTGTCTCTGGAATATGATATGCTGTTTTGGCTTAGTCTCAATCTTGTTTAATGCCATTCTACAGACAACATACATTTATCATTATCTATGTTGCATAAGTGACGTTCTAGAACTCGAGAGTTGGGTTTCTACCCGACCCCCGATTTTCGGAGTGTTACAGTGATGGCGGAAGATAGAAAAACTAGAATTGAGAAGTTTGATGGTTCAAACTTTTTCTTCTGGAAGATGTAGATGGAGGATTATCTGTATCAGAAGGACCTCTACATTCCTCTAGGAGGAAAAGAGAAGAAACCAGAAAAGATGACAGATGATGAATGGTTTTTTACTGGATAGGAAGACTTTAGGAATGATCCGACTCTCTTTGTTTAAGAGCGTCGCCTTCAACATATCTAAGATGAAAACTACAAAAGAATTAATGGAATCCCTAGCCACCATGTATGAAAAACCCTCAGCATCCAACAAGGTTTATCTTATGAAACAACTATTCAACATGAAGATGTCAGATGGCGGGAGCATGGCTGAACATCTAAATGAGTTCAATACAGTCACGAGCCAGTTGGAATCCATTGGTATCATTTTTGAGGATGATGTCAGGGCACTATTGATCTTATTCAGTTTGTCAGACAGTTGGGATAGTTTGATGATTACTGTGAGCAATTCTTCAGGGTCGACAAAGATGAAATTTGATGATGTGGCTGGTCTAGTTCTCAGCGAAGAATCTAGAAGGAAGGCATTAGGAGTTTCAGGGGATTCATGGAATGCTCTAAACGTTGAAGGAATAGGAAGATCGCTAAACAAATGAGGTAATAAACACGAGCATTCTTAGTCGAGGAAGAAGTCCAAGGGACCGAAAGACAAAGACGGGTGTTGGCATTGCGGCAAGAAGGGGCACATGAAATGTGATTGTAGAACGCTTAAGAAACAAGATAAAAGCTCTCAAGGTGGGAAGGATTCAGTGAATCTATCTGAGGAGAGTGACACAGGGGCGTTGATCTTGTCTCTTGATGCGATGAATAAGTCTTGGGTTATATACTCGGGTGCTTCGTTTCATGCCACTTCATGTAAGGAAGCTCTACGTGATTATGTGTCAGGTGACTTTGGGAGAGTCTATCTGAATGATGATGAGCCGTGCAGTATCGTTGGAAAGGGAGACGTTCGATCAATCAGAAAGACGAAACGATTTTGAAATTGAAGGATGTTAGACATGTACCGATTTTGAGAAAGAATCTAATATCAGTAGAGCAGTTGGCCGACACCAGTTATTTGATGACATTCACTAGTGATTCCTGGAAGATCATAAAAGGTGCCTTGGTGATATCTCGAGGCAAAAAGGAAGGTACTTTGTATGTGACTTCAGGATCGTATAGTTCCTTCGCAGTCACATCAATTGGAGTGAATGAGCAGTTATGGCATCAGAGGTTGGAAAATATGAGTGAAAAGGGGATGCAAATGTTATTGTCAAAAGGAAAGCTACTACGGCTAAAGTCTATTGACTTGGAATTCTGTGAGGACTGCGTGTATGGAAGAAGAAGAGGGTAAGCTTCAAGAAGACAGGACGCGCTCCAAAGACGTATCTATTGGAACTTGTACACACTAACGTGTGTGGACCAGCACAGGTATCATCTCTTGGTGGCTCATGTTATTTTATTTCCTTTATTGATGATACTGGTAGAAAACTGTGGGTTTATTTCTTAAAGCATAAATCTGATGTATTTGATGTGTTTAAGAAGTGAAAAGTTATGGTAGAAAATGAGTTAGGTAAAACAGTAAAGTGTTTTAGATCTGATAATGGGGGAGAGTATCGTGACAAGAAAGCTCTTCATAACAAGTGGGTTTACAGATTGAAGGAGGAGAAAGATGGTTCGAAATGGTACAAGGCCAGATTGGTTGTGAAAGGGTTTCAACAAAAGACAAAGATGAAATTTTCACTAAAATATTTTCACCGGTAGTGAAAATGTCTACAATTCACATGGTCTTGAGTATAGTAGCTACAGAAGACTTACATCTAGAGCAGCTAGATGTTAAGACAGCCTTTCTTCATCGGGACCTTGAAGAAGAGATATATATGTATTAGTCGACAGGATATGTGGCACCAGGTAATGAGAACAAGGTGTTCAGACTGAAGAAGAGTCTATATGGCCTGAAGCAGGCCCCAAGGCAGTGGTACAAGAAGTTCGACAGTTTCATGTTGGGAAACGGTTTTAGGATATGTCATGCAGACCACTGTTGTTACTTGAAGAAGTTTGATACGTCGTACATCATCTTTCTTCTGTATGTTGATGATATGCTTATGGCTGGTTCAAGCATGAAGGACATCTTAGATCTCAAAAGACAATTGTCTAGAGAATTTTTCATGAAAGGTTTAGGAGCTGTAAAACAAATCCTAGGCATGAGGATAAAGTGTAACAAGGAAAATAAGAAATTACTTTTATCATAGGCAGAATACATAACTAAGGTACTTGATCGATTTAATATAGGAGGTGTTAAGCCAGTTAGCACTCTATTAACCAACCACTTCAAGCTATCTAAGGAGCAAGGTGTAAAGATGTAGCAGGAACAGAACTACATAGCTAAAGTCCCATATGCGTCAGCTATTGGGAGTCTCATGCATGCTATGGTAAGCATGAGACCAGACATTGCTCAAGCAGTGGGAGTTGTTAGCAGGTTCATGAACAACCTCGGGACAGAACATTGGGAAGCCGTGAAGTGGATCCTCAGATACCTGGTGAGTACTAAGGATGTAGGACTGTGTTATGGTAGATCGTAAATCAAGCTACAAGGCTACATGAATTCAAATTTGGCAGGAGATATCGATAGCAGAAGAAGCACTACAGGTTATGCTTTTAATCTGGGCAATGCTCCAGTCAGTTGGGTCTCTCAGTTACAGAAGATAGTATCTATCAGTATGACAGAAGCAAAACATATTTCGGCTACAGAAGCATGCAAGGAGATGGTGTGGATGCAAGGTTTTGTGGAAGAGTTGGGTAAGAAGCAAGTAGATTGCAAGCTGTACAGTGACAGTCAGAGTGCAATAAGAATTCAGCCTTTCATTCAAGGACCAAGCATATTACCATCAGATATCACTTCATACATTCGTTACTGGAAGATGGATCGATTGCTCTGGAGAAGATTCATACAAGTGAGAATCCTGCGAATATGTTAACCAAGACGATCACACGAGAGAAGCTGAAGCTCTGTTCACCTTTAATTGGTTTTCAAGCTTGAAAACGGGGAGGTGGTGCACTCCGGATGTAGAAGAAAAAGATTTTTGGCGATGTGTCTCCAAGTGGGAGATTGTTGAGAAGTGGAGCCACATCTGGGCCGTCTTCGACCGGTCGTAGGTATCACGTCCCAAACTTGAAAACCGGGCTCACAAAATTTTCGATCGCCGAATCTGGCACCGACAGCCATCGTAGAACCCCATTCTTGATTCCCAGCACCCATTCTCCAGGTTCCGATCCTGGGATGCTACAAGGAGGATTTTCAATATTAGTTTGATTCGTGATAAGCACAACCAAAGGCATAACCCACAAACAACAACCAAAAACTCCATTACATTTTCACTATGATAAAAAACTTTACAAGTACAATGAGCATAATGAGAAATACAATGATAATGAACAAAAACTCCAAGATGATCTGCAAAGCGCTCCTGCCTCAACGCTATTACCCCCCGACGTCACCTACACGCAACGGTCGTGCATAAGATTATAGAAAGCTTAGAGGGGGGTGAAAGTGTGTGCGCCAGGTAGTAATATGATCATGCAATATCATAGTAATGCAAAATATACTGATGGATCCATGAATACCGTTAGTCGTACTAAGGCTATGCGATGCAAAGCATGAATGATGTTGGCCATACCAGGGCTATGCGATGCAAGATGCAAGCCAAGCATACAATTCTCATGTAAGTCCACATATCAATACAGCTCAACTCTGGGATATCGCCGGGATCTAGTACACTCTAAACCAGATCGCCGCCCCATCGTGCCCAATAAGGTATGTGGAAGAGACCTCACTATCCGCCTGCCAATATCGGGCTCGGCTCGTAGATAGCGGACCCATTCCTCGAGCTGGTCAAACTCAGCCTAGCTTTGTCCCCCATCTTTCGGGCAGGTAAGGCCGCACCCCCTTCCAACCGACCACGACACAGTGAAAAGTGCGACCGTCTGGTAATCGGCACTCGGCACTCCTGTACACACTCGATCTAGACATTGGAGAAACCTCTTGGTACCATAAGGGTTTAGAGACTTTCACCTAGGGATATCTATAACACCCCATGTAGAACAATATTTTCGGTATCCAATCCTGCCAACCACGATGCGTCTGTGGAGGCTACGGCTTCGATGTCGCTAGGGCATACAGTAACCATATCATACAATGCGAAATGCATAAATCACACTATTCAATCATACAGAAAATCCTGCGCGTATCCTACACTCATGTAGGGCAACACTGCCTAATTGGGGTCACATAAACAATCTTCCCGAAGGCATATGCTATGATCAGTCACTTCTCATATCAAGCATACATATGATGCATATGATCATGAGACATGAAACTATACTAAACATGTTATAAAGTAATGCACTATCCTTACAACGCAGGTGGCTTAGACGGCCTATACAGAATAAGTACGGCCTAACAATGGGCCCTAAGAAGAGTCATAATGTGGACATCCAACCAACATTACATTCGCAATGTGGATGTCAAACCAACATTACTCCCAAGGCACGATCGTCGTAAACATCGTTACATAATCCGTGTTGGGATCACACATTGCAATGGACCTTAGGTACATAAAATTGGGCCTTAAATACATCAAATGGGTCATATCATATGGGCCTTTTATTCATCAAATGGGCCACATAAATGGACCCACCAATGGTCTTTATATGCATTGCAATGGGTCATAACCCGTGGGCTTTAGATTGCATCAAATGAGCCTAATCTCATGGGTCTTATGTGTAACAAATGGGCCACACCAAATGGGCCCCATATGTACACCAAATGGGCCCCATATGTACACCAAATGGGCCTCAACCCATAGGCCCTAGTACATCTCAATGGGCCTTAACCCATGGGCCCCTAAAACATCAAATGGGCCCAATCCCGTGGGCCTTAAAATACATCAGAATGGATTTAACCCCATGGGCATTAGAATACATCAAATGGCCTAATTTCAAGGGCCTTAGAATACATCAAATGGGCCTTGACCCAAGGGCCTTACATCCACATCAAAGTGAGCCCCAAAAGACTACCATAAAGGCATTAAGATGGCCTCATAATATGCCAAGGTGGGGTCCAGTTGGACTATGGATCTAGCTCATCCTCTAGCTCATATAATAAAATGAGCTTTTAAAATAGATAGACGGTTGGATGCAATACCCGTATCACGGTGGGGGGTCCACATGAGCTAAGGATCTGACTCATTCTTTAGCTCATGTGATGAGTTTCAAAATGGGTGGACGGACTGGATGCAACATGTGCATCATGGTGGGCCTCACTGTCATTTGACAGTGTGAATAAAACACATGCATCAGTGGTCCACTGTCCAGGCGGACGGCGTGAATAAAACCCATAGGTGCCACCATCCACAGCTGTGGCTGGGTGGATAAAATATATGCATCACCGTGGGTCCCACGTATGTGGCCCACCATAATGTTTGTTTCCCATCCAAACCATCCATACGGTCACAGAGACCTAGACGAAGAGGAAAAATGAATTTCATATTGATTCAAAACTCATGTGGACCCAAATCTGGGTTCTAATGGTAAAGGTTCAATACCACTATTTCTTGCAATGTGGGCCACCTGAGTTTTGGATGCAGCTGAAAATTGGAGGGGGCCCACTTCGGGAAGGGACCCACCACATGAATGGATTGGATGGAAAATACACATCATGGTGGGGCCCACATGTGGGGTCATGGGCCCCTGGAGTCCGCCCGCTCAAACACGCTGCAGCGTGTTGCTGCAGTTGTCAGGGGCAACAGGCGTTGCCCCTCATGCACATTTTATTTTTTATTTTAAAAAAATCTAAATCCTATGGTTTTTCACAAGTAGGGCCCACCATCAGAAAATCTATCCCAACCATGGGATTCTATAGCTCGTAACAAATCCAACGAGTCTAATATTGAGTATATTTTTGATGTATAGAAATTCCAGGGAAAATTTCAACGGTGAAACCCATCATTTGATGTGCTATGGCCCGCCCGAACCTCGAATCAACATCATTCTTTGGCTTAACGCCTAAAATGATCCAGGGAAGGAGATGGACTGCGTGGATTGAATACATACATCAAGGTGGGGCCTATGAGAGTGGGCCACCCCTAAAGCTTAAAAACAAGCTTATATTTGTGTTTCCACAGAGACGTCTAGCATCCCTGGACGTTGGACGGTCCTCACAGGTGGCTTTATTCAAGTGGGCCACCTCATGATGAAAGGTGTAGGTACAACACACATAAGGTGGGCCCCACTCATAGACGGCTTGGGTAAAAATACTTCATGATGGGTTCCATTCAAGTTGGTCACATAGCCAAATCACCACACAAAACATAAAGAGAGAGAGAGAGAGAGAGAGAGAGAGAGAGAGAGAGAGAGAGGTAGAGGGTGGGACAAGCGTGTGATGGAGGGACACCGACATTATGGGCCCTCCCTTGTAATAAAACATATATCAAGTGGATCCTTTTTCACATGGGACCACCGAAATTGAAAATCAACGGTGGAGATCCTTTCCCCACCAATATGGACGGTCTAGATGACCTTTTTAATACAAGAAAATAAACATCATGATGGGGTCCATGGAGAATGGCCCCATCATGGAATGATCATGATGATCTTAGTGGGCCATCGGCCACATCTTAGGGTCCCAAGTGAGATCTAAACCATTGATCAGTTGGCGTCACTTGGCCCATCTTAAAAATATGAAAAACCACTATTATCAAGCACCCACCGTTTGATCTTCTTGCTCCTATGGGTTCCTTAGCTCCTTAGCTTTGATTCCAATGGAGGAGATGAGGAATAGATGGTTAAGATGGGGGATCTTGGGATGGAAAGGGGGGCCAGACTTGGAGCTTTGAAAGAGAGGGAGAGACTCATACGTATGGAGGTTTTGGTTGCTTAGAATGAGTTTAAAAATGAGAGAGAGAGAGTGACTTGTAAAGGGAGAGAGAGAGAGTGATGGGTGATGGAGTGATAGATGTGGTGGTGATGGGTGTAAGAGCCTCTTTTTGACTTTAGTGGCCATTTGTGTAAGAAAGGCATGGCTTGTGTAAGAACTTTTTGACTTTTGAGGCTTGCTTAGGAATGGGTGAAAGTTGATGTGTACTTGACATGTTGATGGATTGATGGATTGATGTGACAAGTCGTAGAGATTCTCTTAGATTTTACAACACGCGGCATTTTTCTCACACCGAACGTTGTCCCACATCTCCTGACCAGGGTATCGCCTCAGCGCGCAAGTCGCGGCATCGGAACCGCAGCGAAGGCACGGTCGCTATGGTAAAGGTCTTGGGTTGAGTCGATACAGGTTGACGGCATACGAATCAAGGTCGCACGTAAATATCGCTTAAGGGTCGAAGGTAGCCAGAATTCGACAGGTAAGACCGCGGAAGTCTACGGAACGGTACGAACTAAGATACGGGTCTTACAGCTCTCCCCTCCTAATAAAAATTTCATTCTAGAAATTTACACAATCATCGCAACTAGGCATAACTCATAAGGAATAAGAAACATAACATCACTATATAAAATCAGAGATAACATACAAAATACATCACATGATCAAAAATCAAAGAGATGAGGATAACGCTCTCGAATCTCAGCCTCGCGCTCCCAAGAAGCCTCCTCTATAGAATGGTGACCCCACTGAACATTCACCAACGGAATGACCTTAGTTCTGAGGACCTGCTCCTTCCAATCAAGGATACGGACTGGCTGCTCGATGTAAGAAGCGTCCTCACAAATCTATAACGGGAACTATGTCTGACCCACACTTCCTCAACATAAAGACATGAAAAACGTTGTGGATGCCAGACAATTGAGATGGCAAGGCAAACCGATAGGCTACGACGCCAATGCGCTCAGTGATCTCAAAAGGTCCTATGAATCTCGGAGCAAGCTTGCCCTTCACTCCAAATCGAACTATGCCCTTCATGGGTGAGTGTCACGCCTCAAACCCGGAAATCGAATTCACGAGAATCCCGATCGCCGAATCCAGTGCCGACAGCCTCCGTAGTACCTCATTCTCGACTCCTAACGTCCAAATGTAAGATTTCGATCTTGGGATCCTACAAGGAGGATTTTTTTTATTTCTTTTACATTTAACTCATAATAAGCATAACCACAAGTATACCCAAATCACAAGGCAACATTATCATCATATATCCACTAATATAAACTTTGAATACAATACTGAAGGGAAAATACATATGTCAAAAGAAAATCAAAGCTCCATAAGACAATCGCACACTCCATGCTCAACGCCGCTGCAACCTAACATCACCTGCACGCATCTATCATGCATAAGCTTATAGAAAGCTTAAAGGGTGGTGTAAGTGTGTGTACGAGGTAAGTGCCAAATATTCAATACAATGTCGTCGTCATACAATACCGGAAATGCTAGTAATCTATAAATCATACAACATCAGAATAAGCAGAAATACAGACAAGATTATAAATTATCAGAGTAAACAGAAATACTAACAAGATCATAAATCATACGATAACAGAGTAAGCAAAGACACGGATAATTTCATAAGTCAATCAATATCAGAATGCACAAAATAAAATAACTATACCAAAAAGGAGTCATAGTGAGACCTTGAGACACACATGATCCCCTACAACAAACTCCAAGGGACGACACCGACGATCAGTAAAACTCTTCTGTCGGCTCTAAGCTGTGCGCATCCTCTGCCTGATGATGTCAATAGCCTCTGACGTCTCATGTACAAGCTCAGGACCTAGGAGATGACGCTCCCCAACCTCGGTCCAGCAACTCAGTGATCTGCATGGCCTGCCATATAGTGCCTCAAAAGGAGTCATGCCGATGGTCGCCTGATAGCTGTTATTGTATGCGAACTCAGCCAATTGCAGCTACTCATCCCAGCTACCCCTGAAATCAATTGCGTAGGCCCGAAGCATATCCTCAAGGATCTGGTTGACTCTCTCAGTCTGGCCATCGGTTTGTGGATGGTACGCGGTGCTGAGCTACAAATCAGTCCTTATCGCTCTATGGAAGCTCCTTCAAAACTGATACGTGAACCTCAAATCTCGGTCAGAAATGATCGAGACTGGAACGCCATGCAATCTCACAGTCTCCTCGATAAATAACCTCGCATGCTGGTCCATAGACTAAGTCGCACGCATCGCAAAAAAATGTGCCGACTTCATCAGACGATCCACAACAACCCAAATGGCGTCATGACCGTGCTGAGTCCTCGGCAAGCCCATAATGAAATCTGTCGACACGTGCTCCCACTTCCACATCAGGACGCTCAACGGCTGCAATAGACCAGGGGGTCTCTGATGATCGGCCTTGACACGCTGGCATATGTCACAATCGGCCACAAAATTGGCGATCTGGCACATCATCCCCTCCCAAAAATATTGTCGCCTCATGTCACGGTACATCTTCATCGAGTCAGGGTGAATATAAAATCACGATCGATGTTCCTCGTTCATAAGCTCTCTGCGCAACTTTGGAATATCCGGGACACATAATCGGCCTCTGAAATGAAGTCCACCATCTACACCAATTTTTTAATCTGCCTGACTCTCAGATGCAGCCTCGGCTATATAACTCTGCAACAACTCATCAGCCTGCTGAGCCTCGATCACCGTAGCGATAAGAGGGTTTAATCGACAGGCTCGATAACTGCATGATAGAAGACTGCAGGATGAACTCGAAATCATATGCTGCAATATCCTCGAGCATCTTCCACTCTCAGATCATCATATGCGCCACCAGGCCTCGTGGCTGACGGCTGAGGGCATCTGCCACCACGTTCGCTTTGCCCAGGTGGTACTGGAGATCGAAATCATAGTCTTTCAGAAGTTTTATCCAGCGCCTCTACCTCATGTTCAACTCAAACTGCGAGAAGAGATACTTCAAACTCTTGTGATCAGAGAAAAACTCGAACATGACCCCATAAAAATAGTGCCTCCACACCTTCAGTGCGAAGACAACTGCAGCCAGCTCTAAGTCATACATGGGATAGTTCAGCTCATGGACCTTGAGCTGATGAGACGCGAAGGCCACTGGTCTCTCGTGCTACATTAGGACAACACCCAAACCAATATGCGAGGCATCAGTGAATACAATAAATCCATCACTCACAGAGGGAAGAGTGAGGACAGGAGCAGATGTTAGATGGTCCTTCAACTCCATAAATGCTCGCTCGCAGGTGTCACTCCAATTAAACTCTGTGCCTTCCGAGTCAACCTGGTCAGCGGGGCTGCAATACGAGAGAAGCCCTCAATGAAATGGTAGTAATAGCTCGCCAAACCAAGGAAACTGCGAATCTCGGACCCGTTCGTGGGCTGACCCCACTGACGCACTGCCTTGACCTTCGAGGGGTCCACTGCGACACCCTCCCTCGTCACTACATGACTGAGGAACTTCACCTCCTCCTGTCAGAACTCACACTTCTCCATCTTCGCATACAGCTGGTGTGCGCAGAGGGTCTTTAAGGTAATCTCCAGGTGTTGCTCGTGCTCCTTACGGGTGCTCGAATAGATCAGGATGTCATCGATGAAGACTACAACAAAGTGATCGAGATATGGGCAGAAGACCTCATTCATCAGCTGCATGAAGACCGCAGGTGCATTGGTCGGTCTGAAAGACATGACCTGAAACTCAAAATGACCGTAATGCGTCCTAAATGCTGTCTTCGGAATGTCTTCATCTCGGATCCGAATCTGATGATAATTGGAACGCAAGTCGATCTTCGAAAAGAATTGTGCACCCTGCAGCTGATCAAACAAATCATCAATCCTCGGAAGCGGGTACTTGTTCTTGATCGTAACTTTGTTGAGCTCGCAGTAGTCAATGCAGAGCCTTAACGAGCCATCTTTCTTCTTCACGAAGAGTACCGACGCTCCCCACGGTGAACTGCTCGGACGGATAAAGCCTAACTCGTGTAACTCGTGCAACTGCTTCTGCAGTTTCCGTAACTCCAACAATGCCATACGATACGGGGCCTTCGAAATAGGTACGGTAACGGGCACGAGATCAATCTGAAACTCAGTGAGTCGACGAGGCGGTAATCCCAGAATCTTCTGAAACACATCGGGAAAATTGTAAACCTCGGGCAAATGGTCGATACCAGCGGCAACAGGCTCCTCAACGGCGTAGGATATCAAACAAGACAACGACTATCCTCTAGGCTCTGCAATGAACTGAAACTGCAGCATGCCGGGTATACAGAATATGACTGTCCTCGCGGAGCAGTCCATTATGGCATAGTACTTGGCAAGCCAGTCCATGCTCAGGATAATGTCAAAATCTGACATCGACAGTACGTATAAGTCGACGGATAAGAAAGTCTCTCTTACTAACATGGGGCAAGACGAATAGAAGCGACCTAATACTATAGTCTTCCCCAAGGGCGTCGATCTGGTCACTCTCCCACGTGCCATGTCCTACAGGAAAGAGCAAAGGCGCCAATCAACTTCAAAACCCTTGAAGGCATGCTCGTTAAGGGTTTGTAACGGAAAATCGCTAAGCTATCCAAACTTTGGGACTTAGTCATTCATAGCAGACATGTAATGTTGTTCTCAGTTATTTCTAAGTTATGCTCTGATACCAACTTCTATCACGTTCCAAACTCAGAAACCGGGCTCACAAAATTCTCGATATTCTAATCTGACACCGACAGCCTCCGTAGAACCCCATTCTCGATTCTCAGTGCCCATTCACCAGGATCCGATCCTGGGATGCTACAAGGAAGATTTTCAACATTAGTTTGATTTGTGATAAGCATAACCAAAGGCATAACCCACAAATAACAACCAAAAACTCCATTACATTTTCATTATGATAAAAAACTTTACAAGTACAATTAACATAACGAGAAATATAATGATGATGAACAAAAACTCTAAGATGATCTGCAAAGCGCTCCTGCCTCAGCGCTGCTACTCCCCGATGTCCCCTGCACGTAACAGTCGTGCATAAGCTTATAGAAAGCTTAGAGGGTGGTGAAAGTGTGTGCGCAAGGTAGTAAAATGATCATGCAATATCAGAGTAATGCGGAATATACTGATGGATCCATGAATACCGTTAGCCGTACCAAGGCTATGAGATGTAAAGCATGAATGATGTCGGCCATACCAGGGCTATGTGATGCAAGATGCAAGTCAAGCATACAATTTTCATGTAAGTCCACATATCAATACAGCTCAACTCTGGGATATCACCGGGGTCTAGTACACTCTAAACCAAATCGCTGCCCCATCGCGCACAATAAGGAAAGTGGAAGAGACCTCATTATCCGCCTGCCAATATCGGGCTCGGCTCGTAGATAGCGGACCCATTCCTTGAGCTGGTCAAACTCAGCCTAGCTTTGCCCCCTACTCTCCAGTGGGTAAGGCCGAACCCCCTTCCAACCGAATACGACACAATGAAAAGTACGACCGTCTGGTAATCGGCACTCGACACTCCTGTACCCACTTGGTCTAGACGTTGGAGTAACCTCTTGGTATCATAAGGGTTTAGCAATTTTCACCTAGGGATATCTATACCACCTCATGTAGAATAAGATTTTCAATATCCAATCCTACCAATCATGATGCGTCTGTGGAGTCTACGGCCCCGATGTCGCTAGGGCGTACATTAACCATATCACACAATGTGAAATGCATGAATCACACTATCCAATCATACAACAAATCTTGCGCGTATCATGCACTCATGTAGGGCAACACCGCCTAATCGGGGTCCCATAAACAATCTGCCCGAAGGCATATGCTATGATCAGTCACTTCTCATATCAAACATACATATGATGCTTATGATCATGAGACATGGAACTATACTAAATATGTTATAAAGTAATGTACTATCCTTACAACGCAGGTGGCCTAGAAGGCCTATACACAATAAGTACGGGCTTAATAATGGGCCCTAAGGAGAGTCGTAATGTGGACATCCAACCAACATTACACTCGCAATGTGGATATCAAACCAACATTGCTCCCAAGGCACGAACGTCGTAAACATCGTTACATAATCCGTGTTGGGATCACACATTACAATGGACCTTAAGTACATACCATTGGGCCTTAAATACATCAAATGGGCCATATCATATGGGCCTTTTATTCATCAAATGGGCCACATAAATGGACCGCACTAATAGTCCTTATGTGCATTGCAATGGGTCATAACCCGTGGGCCTTAGATTGCATCAAATGGGCCTAATCTCATGGGTCTTATATGTAGCAAATGGGCCACACCAATTGGGCCCCATATGTACACCAAATGGGTCTTAACCCGTAGGCCCTAGTACATCTTAATGGGCCTTAACCCATGGGCCCCTAAAACATCAAATGGGCCCAATCCCGTGGCCTTTAGAATACATCAGAATGGATCTAACCCCATGGGCATTAGAATACATCAAATGGCCTAATTTCATGGGCCTTAGAATACATCAAATGGGCCTTGACCCATGGGCCTTACATCCACATCAAAGTGGGCTCCAAAAGACTACTATAAAGGCATTAAGATGGCCTCATAATGTGCCAAGGTGGGGTCCACTTGGACTATGGATCTAGCTCATCCTCTAGCTCATACAATAAAATGAGCTTTTAAAATAGATAGATGGTTGGATGCAATACACGTATCACGGTGGGGGGTCCACATGAGCTAAGGATCTGACTCATTCTTTAGCTCATGTGATGAGTTTCAAAATGGGTGAACGGACTGGATGCAACACGTGCATCATGGTGGGCCCCACTGTCATTTGACAGTGTGAATAAAACACATGCATCAGCGATCCATCGTCCAGGCAGACGGAGTGAATAAAACCCATAAGTACCACCATCCACAGCCGTGGATGGGTGGATAAAATATATGCATCACTGTGGGTCCCACGTATGTGGCCCACCATAATGTTTGTTTCCCATCCAACCCGTCCATACGATAACAAAGACCTGGACGAAGAGGAAAAATGAATTTCATATTGATTCAAAACTCATGTGGACCCAAATCTGGGTTCCAATGGTAGAGGTTCAATCCCACTATTTCTTGCAATGTGGGCCCCCTGAGTTATGGATGCAGCTGAAAATTGGAGGGGGCCCACTTCGGGAAGGGACCCATCACATGAATGGATTGGATGGAAAATACACATCATGGTGGGGCCCACATGTGGAGCCATGGGCCCCTAGTGTCATGCCCCAAACCCGAAAATCAGATTCACATGAATCCTGATTGCCGAATCCGGTGCCGACAGCCTCCGTAGTGCCCCATTCTCGGCTTCTGATAATCAAATGCCAGATTTCGATCCTGAGATCCTACAAGGAGGATTTTTAAAATAATTTTTTTTTATAACGGAGCATAACACAAGCATAACCAAGTCACAAAACAACATCACCACATATCCGCTATATCAAAAATTTTAAGTACAATGCAGAAAGGGAAATACAAGGTGATCAAAAAGCTCCAAAAGGTCCTGATATGCACTCCTGCCTCAGCGCTGCTGTTATCCAACGCTACCTGTATGCAACTGTCATGCATAAGCTTACAAAAGCTTAGAGGGTGGTGTAAGTATGTGCGTAAGGCAAACGCCAAGTGTACAGTATCAGAGTAGTGTGAAAGTATGCGGTAAGTCCATGAATACAATCAACCATACCAAGGCTATGTAATGCAAGGCATGATGCGAGATATGAATGCCATCGGCCATACCGATGCAATGCAAGGCCTACATAGCCGAATGCCATATACGAAATGCAATCCAAGCAAGTTGGTACTCATCAAGTACATATATCAGTACAGTTCCTCTCTGGATATCACCAAAGTCTAATATACTTCGCAGTGACTACCACCTCCCTAGCTGCACAGTCAAGAAAGTGGAATAGACCTCACTATCCGCCTGACCATTAGTCTGTCAATACCTACGCGGCTCATCGATAACGGACTCATTTGTGAGCTGGTCAAACTCAGCCTAGCTTATAGCCCCCTCACTTAGGCAGATAAGGCCACACCCCCTTCCAACCGACCACGACACAGAGAGAGACGTGGCCTACTGGTATTCGACACTCGGACGCTCTTGTATCCACTCAGTCTAGATGTTGGAGCATCTCCTGGTACCAAAAAGGTTCTGGGACTTTCACCTAAGGACATCCTAAGTGCCCACAGTGCTAGAATCAAGTATTTTCGGTATCCGATACGGCCATCCAAGATTTACCTGTGGAGCCACGACCCTGATGTCGCTAGGGCGTGCAGTGATCAAGTCACACGTATGCGAGATGCATGAATCACGCCGTCAAATCATGCAGAAATCCAGCGTGTACTGCGCGATCATGTGGGGCACTCCGTCTCATAACGGGTCCCATAAGTGGTCTGCCCAATGGCATATGATATGATCAGTCCCTACTCAAATCAAGCATACATATGATGCGTATGGGCATGAGTCATGGGATTATACTAAGCATGTTATAAAGCGACGAATAGTAACGAGTATGGGCCTATCAATAGACCCTAAAGAGAGTTACAATGCGAACATTTAACCAACATTGTACATACAATGTGGACGTCAAACCAACATTGTTCCCTAGGCATGGCCCGCCATAAATATCATTACATGAGCCATGAGAAACGTACATTGCAATGGACCCTAAGGACATCCATTGGGCCTCGATCCATGGGCCATAGATACATCAAATGGGCCAAATTATATGAGCCTTACATTCATCAAATGCCTGCATTAATGGGCCTCACCAATGAGCCTTATGTACATTGCAATGGTCCATGACCCATAGGCCATGAAATACATCAAAGTGGACGTCACAACTTGGGCCGTATAGGTATCGAATGGGCTTAATCTTATGGCCTTATCAAATAGGCCTAATTCCCATAAGCTTTATATATATTAAATGGGCCGGATCCCATGGGCATTATATATGTCAAATGGGATTAATCCCATGGGCATTACATATGTCAAATGGGCCGAAACACAAGGGCCTCAGTGTATACCAAGGTGGGCCCACTTGGACATAGATCTGACTCATTTTTAGCTCAAGAAATGAGTTTTCAAAATGGATGGACGGTGAGATGCAACACATGCATCATGGTGGGGGGTGGGTCCACATAGAGGCCCACCATCATACATATATACATATATATGTATATAATAAGATATTTACAATATTATATATAATATAATATACACACACACACACACACACACACACACACACACACACACACACACACACACACACATCATATGGATAGAATGGATAGAACCCATAAATCATGGTGGGTCCTGCTGTCCAAATGGTGGACAGTGTGGATAGTGACATACATCACAGTGGAGTCCCGCTGGATGTTGTGAGGAGCACACATGCATCAAGGTGGGCTCCACCGTCCGCCTGGACGGTGGAAAAGAGCACATACATCACTGTGGGTCCCATGTGGGGCTCACCATAATGATTTTATGCCATCCAACCCATCCATTAGGTCACGCAGACTTGAATGAAGGGTAAAAACAAATTTCAGCTTGATCCAGAACCTCTTTGGACCCCAAAAAAGGTTTCAATGGTAGAATTTAATTCACACTGTTTCTTATGGTGTGGGCCACCTGAGATCTGAATCATGCTGATTTTTGGGTGGCCCATGCTTAAGGTAGGGGACCACCTTATGAATGGCTCAGATGGAATAAAAACATCAAGGTGGGCCCATGGCTGGAGCAGTGGGGCCCTGCCCGTACGCATGCCCGCCCGCCGCTGGCGCGGCTAGCGTCCTGGCAGCAGCAGTTTGCTGCTACTGTTTTAGTTTTTTTTTTTTAAATCGTGAAATTTCACGATTTTCCATGTGTGCGGCCCACCCCAAGTAAATCCACTCCATCTATTGTATTCCCAAGCCCAAAACAAACCCATCAAGACCAATATCGGCCCATTTTCAACGTGTAAAAAGGATCTAAGTAGATTTCAATGGTACCAATATTGTTTTCAACACTATGGCCCACTAGATACCCCGATCAACCTCATTTTTTGTCTCAACGCCTAAAATGGGATGGGGAAAAGGATGGACGGCTCGGATTGTATACATACATCACTGTGGAGCCTTTACAAGTAGTCCACCCTAAGTTTAAAAACAAAACTATATTTTTTTTTTGTCTTTATCCAGATGACGTCCAGCGTCTGGACGTTTCTTTTCTTTTTCTTTTTTTTTGTTTTTGTGTAGGTGGGCCACCACAAGATGAATGATATATCTACGATGGGCCCCACTCATGGAGGGCTTGGATAGAATACATATTTCATGGTGGGGCTCATTCAAGGGGGCCACATGGCCTCATCAACATACGAGAAAATAAATAAAAATGAGAGGGAGAGAGAGAGAGAGAGAGAGAGAGAGAGAGAGAGAGAGAGAGAGAGAGAGATAGAGTGGGACACGCGTGATGGAGGGACCCCGGCACTTTGGGCCCTCCGTTTCAACCATCCAATCATACATCAATGGGTCCCATTGCATATGAGACCATCCAAATAAAAGATCAACGGTGGAGATCTCACTCCACTAAAAATGGACGGTCGAGATGACCTCTTTAATGCAAGGAAAGTAAACATCATGATGGGGTCCATGGAGAATGGCCCCATCATGGAATGATTTGATGATAAGATGGGCCATCGGCCACATCTTAGGGTCCCAAGTGAGATCCAAACCATTGATCGGTTGGCCTCACTTGGCCCTTCTTAAAAACATGAAAATTAGGCTATGGAGGCACCCACCGCTTGATCTTCTCGATCCGTTGGAAAGCTACTCTCCTAGAGCTTCACTTTGATGGTAGAGATGGAAAATGGATGGCTAGGATGATGGGTTTTGGAGTGGGAAGTGGGCCACCAAAATCACTCTCTCACATGGGAAGAGCTTGGACATGAGAGGGCTCTCTTGGTTGTTTGGAATTGTTGGGAAATGAGAAAGAGAGAGAGAGTTTGTAAGAGGGATGTGAGGTGAGTGATGGAGTGATGTGAGTGGTACTTGACATGTAAGGTGGTGTAAGAGAGAGAGAGGGAGAGACTTGACTTTAGGTAAGGGTGATGTAAGAGAGGTATGGTTGCTTGTACTTTATATAAAGTGATTGATGGGTGATTGATTGATGGGATTGATTGATGTGATTGATGGGACATATTGTAGAGATTCTCTTGGAATTATAAACGCGCGGCGTTTTCTTGAAATAAACGCTGGCTCACATCTCTTAGTCAGGGTATCGGATCGGTACATGAGTTATGACGTTAGAACCGCGGCGACGGTGCGGTCACAATGATACAAGTCTCGGATTAAGCCGACTCAAATGTATAGGATACGACTTACAGTCGTGCACAACGTCGACTATAGGTCGCGGGTTACCGGAATTGGATGAGAAGGATCGTGGGAAGCGACGGAACAGTACAGATTAGAATACGGGTCTTACACCTAGCGTCCGCCCACTCAAACATGCTGCAGCGTGTTGCTACAGTTGTCTGGGGCAGCAGGCGCTGCCCCTCATGCACGTTTTATTTTTTTTTTAAAAAAAATCTAAATCCTGTGGTTTTTCACAAGTAGGGCCCACCATCAGAAAATCCATCCCAACCATGGGATTCTACGGCTTGTAACAAATCCAACAAGTCTAATATTGAGTATATTTTTTATATATAGAAATTTTAGGAAAGATTTCAACGGTGAAACCCATCATTTGCTGTGCTATGGCCCGCCCGAACCTCGGATCAGCATCATTCTTTGGCTCAACGCCTAAAATGATCCAGGGAAGGAGATAGACGGCATGAATTGAATACATACATCAAGGTGGGGCCTATGAGAGTGGGCCACCCCTAAAGCTTAAAAACAAGCTTATATTTGTGTTTCCACAAAGACGTCCAGCATCCTTGGACGCTAGACGGTCCTCACAGGTGGCTTTATTCAAGTGGGCCACCTCATGATGAAAGGTGTAGGTACAATACACATAAGGTGGGCCCCACTCATAGATGGCTTGGGTAAAAATACTTCATGATGGGTTCCATTCAAGTTGGCCACATGGCCAAATCACTACACAAAATATAAAGAAAAAGAGAGAGATAGAGAGAGAGAGAGAGAGAGAGAGGTAGAGAGTGGGACACGCTTGTGATGGAGGGACCCTAACATTATGTGCCCTCCCCTACAATAAATCATACATCAAGTGGATCCCTTTTCACATGGGACCACCAAAATCAAAAATTAATGGTGGAGATCCTTTCCCCACCAATATAGACGATCTAGATGACCTTTTTAATGCAGGAAAATAACATCATGATGGGGTCCATGGAGAATGGCCCCATCATAGAATGATCATGATGATCCTAGTGGGCCATCGACCACATCTTAGGGTCCCAAGTGAGATCCAAACCATTGATCGGTTGGCCTCACTTGGCCCATCTTAAAAACATAAAAAACCACTATTATCAAGCACCCACCGTTCGATCTTCTTGGTCCTATGGGTTCCTTAGCTCCTTAGCTTTAATTCCAATGGAGGAGATGAGGAATGGATGGTTAGGATGGGGGATCTTGGGATGGAAAGGTGGGCCACACTTGGAGCTTTGAAAGAGAGGGAGAGGCTCCTACGTATGGAGGTTTTGGTTGCTTGGAATGAGTTTGAAAATGAGAGAGAGAGAGAGACTTGTAAAGGGAGAGAGAGAGAGAGAGAGAGAGAGAGAGAGAGAGAGAGAGTGATGGGTGATGCAGTGATAGATGTGGTGGTGATGGGTGCAAGAGCCTCTTTTTGACTTTGGTGGCCATTTGTGTAAGAAAGGCATGGCTTGTGTAAGAATTTTTTGACTTTTGAGGCTTGCTTGGGAATGGGTGAAAGTTGATATGTACTTGACATGTTGATGGATTGATGGATTGATGGATTGATGTGACAAGTCGTAGAGATTCCCTTTGGTTTCGCAACATGCGGCGTTTTTCTCGTACCGAACGTTGGCCCACATCTCCTGACCAGAGTATCGCCTCGATGAGTGAGTTGTGTCATCGGAACCGCAGCAACGGCGCAGTCGCTATAGTAAAGGTCTTGAGTTGAGTCGATACGGGTTGACGGCATACAAATCAGGGTCGCGTACAAATATCGCTTAAAGGTCGAA
Source organism: Magnolia kwangsiensis (assembly GCA_037074715.1). Taxonomy (NCBI): domain Eukaryota; kingdom Viridiplantae; phylum Streptophyta; class Magnoliopsida; order Magnoliales; family Magnoliaceae; genus Magnolia; species Magnolia kwangsiensis. The sequence continues at coordinate 21,437,161 of CM073582.1, forward strand.
GGTTGGCGAAATTCGACCAGTAAGACCGCGGAAGTCTACGAAACGGTACGAACTAAGATACGGGTCTTACAGTAGGACATGCTCGACCGGTCGTAGAGGCCCACTCGACCGGTTGTGGACCGGCTGGACTCAAAGTCTAGCGAGTCCTGTTTTTTCATATTTGGGCCCTTCGACCAGTCATAGAAACTGTTCGACTGGTCGTAGCTCGACTAGTCGTACCTCCCCTTCGACTAATTGTAGCTACACAGATTCGTTTCTGAATTCGATGCGGACTGCGGATTTTGGTGTCGCCTTTCGCAAGGGTGCGAAAGGAAAGTTGCCTAAACTATGTATAGGTGTTCTTAGGGCTTTTTTAGTGTATTGGAAAAGCATCGAGAAATATTCTAAGGTGTGGCTAAGAGATTTCTATGTTCTTCCAAGGGAGAAGTTAGTATTTTGCCTTGTAATCTTTGTTTTTCTTCATAGTGGAAGTTTGCATCCGTGATTTTTTTATCCTAGTTTGAAATTTTTTCACGTATATCTTGTCTTGTAGTTTGTTTGGATTGCTTTGATCTATTTCTAATTTATATTTCTTCCTGTTTATCGTTTGTGGGTAAGATTGAATTTCGGCTCACTGCGTTGTTGGCGTGCTGCGCAACACGAATAAGTACACTAACGGGAACATCCCAAGTGCCTTCCTTCATCCCATATTTGCCTAATCCCCAAGACTCCCTCGTCAAACTTTCGGTCTATTAGCTTATGCAATCGTGTATATAATTTTTGTAAAATTAATATATTACAACTAGGCTGAATAAGATTTTTCCTAGAATCATTTCAGTAGATCAAAGGGCTTAGGTCCATGGGTGGTCCATTGTAGAAAATTATGTGTTGGCCTAAGAAATCTTTCGGGATAATGATAGAAAAGTGAGAGGCGAAAACATTTTGTTAAATATCGACATGGAAAAGTATATGACTGGCTCGACTAGGGTTTCCTGAAGGAGGTTCTTTCTAAATTCGATTACGATAGTGGTGATTTTATTTTTGCTTTCTCTTTTAGGTATGTAATAGGTTCTAACGCCCAAGTAGAAGTCAGGGCAATGGTTAAGGGTCCCTTCATGTGTGTGGAGCAATGATTCTTGAAAGCGGAAGTTGTGAGTGATTTTAAGGTTGTGGTTGACCTCCTCAATAAGAAACCCCCTGCTATTTGTAGTATGTGGTACTGGTGGGCCTATGTTGACTCCCGTATGTGATGTAAGGACATTAGGATTGATCATACACTGAAGGAATTGAATTTTTGTTGCAGATGGTTTCGCTAGATGGGGGAGCAGTTTTCAAGCTACGTGGGTTATTCTTTCCTCACAGGATTTTTCTCCCTACATTAGAGATAGCATCTTTCTAGATAAAGTAGGGTTACGCAACCTTAAAATAGGTTACGAGTTTTTTTTTGAGTATACGATAGGCAAGCCCTGGGGTTTTTGGCTATGGGTCCGCCAGAATGTAGTGTGGTTGTATAGTGTCCCCTTTCATTAATAATATTCATCCTTAAAAAACTTATTACATGTTCAACCTATGTGTAGTCCACCTGTGATGTATGTGTTAAATCAATATCATAACTCTGGTGCATTTCCTCTTGTTCGCTATGCATCCTAAGATTTATCCTCATCCAAAACTCAGGTAGGACAAACCCGATGGAGCAATGTACTATATTCATGCTCGCCTAATTTTTGCTTTTACCTTCATCCTGGTAGGGCTTACCTAATGAATGGGTTGGATGGCATATACACCACATAGTTGACCCCACATTCAATTGGATGGCATATACACCATATAGTTAACCCCACATTCAATTTAAAAGTTTCTATAGCAAACATTACGCAATTACCTTCCAAGTATCTCCCCCTTTTTACTTTTTCCTTTGATGACTCGACTAAAAAGGAACCACTTTGATGTAGTCTGATGTGGTTGCAATGAACTTCATTCGATAGTTTAATATACTAACTTCAAAATAATATAAATACAATTCCAATTGAGATAAGTAAAAGTCCAAAATGAACCTTAATGGATTTTGTTTCAAAGAAAAATATTGAAAAAAATAAAATAAAATCCAAACTTGAATGATAATGATTTTAAGAATTTTAGAAATTGTCTAGAAAATTGTTAATTTCAAGTAGCTGATACTTGAAGAGTTTTAATAATTTTATAATAATTAAAATGGAATACAATTTTGTATGATGAAAATAGACTTGATGATGAATTACAAAAGAAAAAATTAAGAAAATCAATTATTAACTATAAGTGCCAACAACATTAAGAGCAAGAGACCTGTCAAAATTGCAAATTAACTTCTGCAATCACAAAGTGTCGATGTAGCAGGAGTCACTCAATCAGTAGGAATTGGACTCACACACAACTAAAGAGAAATCACTCAACTATTTATTATGTTAGAAATTTACAAAAAATAATATTCTTTTATAACTCAAAATTAATTCAATTCTCATTGCAAATGGGTTCTTACATATATCTAATAACAACAAGCTCTTACAAATACGTACATTAATACCAACGCTGAGTTTCTCATGTATATAATATCTTTTTAAGATAAAATACAAATTTCTAGGCCATGTAAAATAGTCTCAAGACATGTAATTTATTTTTTGTGTTCTTATTTTTATTTTTATTTTTATTTTTATATAGGCAACTTAGTCTTAAAACCATGTATCATAAAGACTTCTTAATGCAATTGTCCTTAATATCATCGACTGAATATTGAGGCTTGAGCTCGGTTCATCAACTGCATTCATATCTAATTATCCTATTGGAAGGTGCATCATTTTTCTTTTGGTGTGGTCGACTTAAGTCACGAATCAGGATGGATTTTGGAATCTAAGCCTAATATTAGGGCTGCATCTGAAGGACTGATTCGATGTTACTCACTCATCACGTTGGGCCATAAAATAATGAGCACGATTAACATCATCCCAATCATACAAAAAAATCATCTCTAGGCCACACTAGGATGGCTGATAATAGAGCGTGCAACTGCAGTCGCTAGTGCTGCAATGAAGTTGGGGTCCCTAGCCAAGGAGGCCACATATTCTTCCATATAATTACTATTATTAAAGTTTTGATGGACGGTTGTGATTTCAGGATTGGTGTCACTTAGAGCAACGGTAACAGATGGACAGAGAGGATTAACTGAAACCGAAGAGCGCGAACCGGCCTTGTACTCATGGGTCCCACCAAGTAACCCATGGTTGTGCTCTCCTTCAGATGTCACCATGAGGACTGACTTATCTTCAGCGCATCTTTGCACCTGAAATTCCAATGAGAAAGAAAGAGTACGGAGTCAAAACACTACAGGTGGGCCACAACAATCCAAACAATTGGAACGCTAGAAATGTTTTATTTTTACCGTTAACTGCGAGTTCACAGGACATTTCAAGCCGTGTAATGATTTTGATTTTAGCCAAATAATATTTAAGGAATACGGATTTCATGCAAAAGCCTATCGCAAGTAGTTCCTGCGCTGAAATGATAGGTGGGGCCACCATGACGTCTGTGTGGAGTCACCGTGTCCACTCTTTTTACGAGCTCATTTTTAGGACATGCATTCGAAAATGAGCTGGATCCAAAACTCAAGCGGGCCATATGAGAGGGAAAATTGGCAAAGAGTTTACTACATTCAAACGTTCTTAGGCTCCATCTTGATGTTTATATGTCATCTAAACTATTTATAAGGTCATTCTCACTTGAATGAAGTGAAAACATAAAAAAACTTAGCCTGATATGAAACTTTTGTAGCTATAAAAATATTTGTGGTCATTAAATCCATTGTTTCCTCTCATGAGGCCCCCTGAGTTTTAGATCCAACTCATTTTCAATCGCATGTCTTAAAATGAGCTCCCAAAATTGATGGACTAGGTGGATTTCTTATAAACATCCACATATCATCCCAGTGCAGGAACTTCCCATTAAAGGATACGTCTCACATTTTAGACAGCTAGGATCATCATTACATCTCTACATATGGCTCCACAGGTGCAGCATGTTGTATTAATTGTGAGTCACCGTATAGGTGACACAAACATGCAAAACAATATGGTAGAATTGGGAAAACGGAAACCCAGTAGTCCCATATCTTAAAATTACACGTGAAATAGTAAAAAAACCAATCAAGAAATGTGGACATTTAGTCAACAGTTGAAACTAGAAATAACCTTATATTTCTGATTGAGACCTTCATGGGGCCACTATTATATTTATATTCCATTCAATCCAAATTCATCAAGTGATGTCTACAAGGACAAAAGGAAAACACAAATATCGGCTTTGTCTTAAACTTTCATGAGTCCCAATAAAATTTAATTAGTGAGTATCCAATCCTTATTGTTTCCACAAAAAATTTTGCTTAGTGAGTATCCAATCCTTATTGTTTCTTGCAATTTGGCCTACTTCAGTTTTAAATATGCTTAATTTTTGAGCTCACATCCTACCATAAGTTGAAAAGACTGATGGATGAAGTGAATATGACAAGGACATTATTGTGGGCCTTACTAAACTTCGGGTCATAGGAGCTCACATGCATCAAGGGCACATACGTCAAGGGTAATCCAAGACAAATAGTGAAAATAATGTTCATGGGCAAAACCATGTTTTTACTACTGACATATCTTTTTCTTAATTAGTACTCTTCAGCCAAACTTAAATTATCTAAGTTTTCAACCATACATCTAAAAGGTATGCGCATATTTGCAAAAACTTTAAAGAAATGCTTGGATTGAAAATTCCATGGTAATATAATGGAAGAGTGTCATTAATATGATTTTTCCAATGTGAAATCAAATATGACAATCGCTGGTCAACCGCACATGCTTTTAGGAGACAGATAAAAGAATTTGTAGTTTTTTTTTTTTTAGTTAATATTTTTTCATTAACCACAGAAATTTACAGATCTTTGGGTAGGTCCCAACAAAAAGAGACAGGTCCTACCTATCATGTACCCCCTGATAGACCTACTTACAGAAAATGAACTCAAAAAGGACAGAGAAAAAAAAAAAAAAAAAACTAAATCCAAACCAAAACGAGCCAAGAGGCTAGGACGAGAAACGAAGGAAACGGTAGAAACACCGCAAAAAGAACTGAGATCAGGGATTTCTGAGAGAGCTAATGTAGGGGCATTTTCACACTAGGCTCGAATGGGGTCGCCTGTGGGATGTACGGGCACACTCGGGGTGGGTGACCCATGTGATTTGGGGCCCACGGAGGAGGTATCGTGTTCAAGACTCCTTACTAGGGGTGATTAATGCGCATTTCACAATGGGCTCAAGTAAAGTAGCCCGTGAGATGCGGGGACATACTCGGGGTGGGTGGCCCATGTGATTTGGGACCCACGAAGGGAGTTTGGCCGAGGTCTTAACCCATGAGATGTGGGGCCTGGGCTATGAGATAAAATGATTAATTAGCCATACTCTAATAGTTCGAGCTTTTATAGCAAGTGGTTAATTGTTCTGCATCAAATTTGGTATCAGAGCGGGAGGTCTTGTGTTCGAGACTCCTCACCAGGGGTGATTAATGCAGGGGCATTTTCACACTGGACTCGAATGGGGTCGCCTGTGGGATGCAGGGGCACACTCGGGGTGGGTGACCCATGCGATTTGGGGCCCATGGGGGAAGTCTCGTGTTCAAGACTCCTTACCAGGGGTGATTAATGTGCATTTCACACCGAGCTCGAGTGGGGTAGCCCGTGGGATGCGGGGACACACTCGAGGTAGGCGGCCCATGTGATTTGGGACCCACGAAGTGGGTTCGGCCGAGGTCCTAACCCATGAGATGTGGGGCTTGGGATATGAGATAAAATGATTAATTCGTCATACTCTAACAGTTCGACCTTTTAGAGTAAGTGGTTAATTGTCCTACATCAAGAGCTTAATCCGGTTTTATCAAGCACAAGCAGTCCCCTAACTAACCTTGGGAGGAGAGAAGTGGACTGAAAGATCGAATCTAGGCATCCCACGCTAGCTAACCTCTCTAGAGCATCGGCCACCGCATTCCCTTCACGATAGATGTGGATAAAGGACAGATTGAGCCTCCCCCGAATTTGGTAAATCGCACCTATTATATACCATATATTCTAGGGACTGTGGGCTGAAGGGTTCGAAGCTAAAGTTGCTAAGAGCTTAGAATCCGATTCCACAACAATATTGGTTAACCCAAGGTTAGAGAAAATCATCAATCCATCCAACATGGCCTGAGCTTCCGCAAAATTGTTAGACTTTACCTCATAACTTCTTGAAAATGCAAAGATAAACTGCCTGTGGCAATCCCTACTGACACCCCCACCACCGCTTTGGCCCGGGTTACCTCTCGAAGAACCATCGGTGTTGAGCTTCAGCCACCCAAGTGGAGGCTTTACCCAAGTAACAAGAGTAGGCTTCCTCTAATCAGACAGAGAGGGATTGTTAATTTTGAGAATCTGGAGGGTGACGGATTCAGACAGGGAATTCTTGTCAAGGGCTTTATGGAGGGGGCGATATCATTCAGCTAATTTGCAACTTTATGGATGATCGAGTTAGCCGACATAGCTTTGCCCTCAAATCGGGCTAAGTTACGACTTAGCCAAATTTCCTAGATGATGAAGGGGTAAAACCAATGAGCATCTTCACCCTAGAATTGGAGCTGGCCGTTGCCATCCAATGCTGAATTCTGTGAAGGAGAGGTTGGCTTTGGACAAAAGGAAGGTCAAACATCTTGTAGAAAAAGCTCCAAACTAAACAAGAGTGTTATCATTTTTATTTTATCGTTGCCGTCCAATTTGTAGTCTTTACATTGCTGTGAAAATCTTGAATCCATGTAAGAAAATTACTTCATGGATTTGATTATTTAACATTAAAGTAATTTTTTTTTTTAAAAAAAGAGTGTTATCATTTTTATTTTATCCTTAATAAACTAAACAATTCTTAGTCAAATGTAAATATTTTAAGGAGACAAGTAAAGAAATTTATAATTATTGTACATTTTCATATCATTATTATGCTAATCATCAATCCAAACTAGCTCTACAAGCAATCGATTGTGGTTATATGAAATAATAATAATAATAATAATAAATCATTATTTTAATTTATGATGCATGCCTATTTTTTCACCTTCGTGTAGCAACCATCGATCACTACTAAAACACCAAGTGTCATTTTATTTTTACCTACCTCCCCATTGAAACTGCCTCCACTTATTTCCCCTCCCTCTCTCTTCCATACTCTACCTTCAAAGAAGTGGTGACTCAACCTTTTCACACGTAGCACATATGTATAAAAGGCTATTCACACCATCCAAATTATGAGGCACCTTAGAGGATTAAGGTTTAAAGTATAATCTAACATCAATATATATCACTAGATGTGTGTGTGTGTGTGTGTGTGTGTGTGTGTGTGTGTGTGTGTGTGTGTTGGTATTGTCCATGAATGACATGGATATATCATCCTTAAGTAGCCCAACACAAAGCGATATAGGTTGTACTATTGGTGAGGGAGGATACCTGATACACCATTTTAATAAAGGTAGCGAGTTTCAAACAGACAACAAACAAGACTATATGAAAATTTCAAGATCAACACTTAATGTTCAAAAGGTGGGTTGAGGTAGGCAAAATTTCATATATCTAGTGTTCATTTTCATGTAACTCATGATCAAACGTTCAATGCTCAGATTTCAAAGAATCATATGTTGATCATCATTTTTATCCTAAAGGACTGTGATAGTGATAATAGGAAGAGTGCATGATTGTTTTGGGCCTCACATGAAAAGTCTTTTGTTTGAGTTACTGCAATCTTATGCTAACTTATTTTAAACAGACATTCTCTTATCTGTTAGTTATTTTAATGTAAAAAGTTTTAGATGTTTGTCACTTCTAATTAGTTCACAGTTGTAGAGTTTAAAAAAAAAACAATAAAAAAAGTATTAAACAATAAAAAAAGAATATGAAATTAATTTTGTTTGAAATAATATTAAGTTAGCTTTCCAACGAGCTTAAGATCATGTAATTATGATATATTAATAAGTTATGATAATTTTTTTAAAGAAAATGTATGATTGTGATAAACTATATGTAGTGTTTTTGTAATTTTCAAATTTTTTTTAAAAAAATTGAATTAGATGGTTAAGATTAAAAGTTAGGATGTAAAATACAGGTATAGATTAGTCAGAGTTAGCAGTTAATATAAATTCTCTAATTGCATTATAATTTAATAGTTAATTGATTTTATGAAATTTTAATTTTATCGACTTTAGAAAAGGGAAGAGAGAAAGGACTCGATATCACATGGATTTCACAGTTATTTTAGTTTTTCACTGCCAAGTTGCTCATATCATGATCATAATGTCCTAATGTTATTTATTGCTAAGTTGTTGGACAAATTATGATATTATTATCAATTGGTAATTACCAGCATCGGCCTTTTACTATTGTCTCATATGACGATATGTGTCATTTTGAGTAATATAATTATCATCAAATGGAGGGTTATACCCTATATCACTGATCTGAGTACTTTTCTCTAATCTCAAAGTTATAGCCATCTTCATCTCCATCATTTCTACCATCGCATTCAATATTCACATCCTCATCATCATCCATACCCCTTATAATGTTGGAATCACTCTTTAATTTATAAAAAAGATGATCTTTATCCATCCAGTGGAAAGTTGAAACTTGTAAAGGGCTAATCTTTGACAAGAAACCCAAAAAGATGAACCCCAACGCCACCATTCACTACCATGAGGACAACATCAACATTAATGTTTATTATTGCCATGCAATCATCGTAGATGAAGATTTTTTGCCATCATTGATGGATTATTTAATCCAACGATTGCCCAAACTGCATCATCACCGTCATCAATGAAATGTCCAATGAGAAGTTATATTGGTATTGTTTAATTGACTAGTTATATGAATCCAACGCTTAGACTGAGTCTTATATCATTGAAAAACTCTCAGGAAAACAAAACTCGAGGATAAGGCTTAGAGTGAGTCGTATATCATTGGAAAACTCTCAGGAAAACAAAACTCGAGGATAAGTCTTAGAGTGAGTCGTATATCAGAGAGTTTGATACATGAATCAGCCGATCCAAGACAAACTCTATTGTCGACTTTCGTATATCCCGTTGTCAAATCTTTCAACAACCCAAACTTCCAATGAATCATATGTGCATCATTATTTTGATGTGGAGATTTTTTATCGTAATCATGTTGAGAGTGGGTCATTGTAGTGGAGCTCACATGAAGAGCAATCCATTCGAGTGACTCCCATCTCATAATAATTTTAATTACTTTATCATCATTTTTCTTACAGCCCACTTTTGGATACCAAATGATGTTAAAACATCATAAAAGTGATTGTATTTGAAAGCTTATTAACTTGGCTTTCCAGAAAGCTTGAGATCATGCAATTCCAACACCATATGGGCAATATATAGTTGATTTCTAAGAATGTGTATAGTAGTGATTGGATTAAGGAGTATTTTATCATTTTTAATATTTTGTTAAAATAGATTATTAGGAATATAAATTAAGATGTAGAATAAATGTCTAGGAGAACTGCGAAAGCACTTAGAGACAAATCAAGAAAAGTACTACTAATTGCATAACCAAGCCCAAATACAAACAATCTTAATTTTATGTGGAAAAAATTTTTTTGAAAAAAAAAAACTACAGTATAAAGCGACAAGTAATGCATTATGAAAGCAAAAATATAAAAGATTGAGTGTTACCAATTCGAACAAACCTTAAATCCACTTCACAAGCCCAAGTTATGCCCTTAAAATCCTTCGAAATGAATTAGAAAGCTTATAACTCCTCTACTACTTCCCAAACCAAATCATGATGACACCTAATAAATAAATATATATATATATATATATATATATATATATATATATATCATAATTAGAATAGGAAATAAATCCCACACTTATGCAATTCTTCGTGCGCACCCAATGACACCTTTGATGGGACTTCGATGGCATTGACGATCTGTTGATGGCATCAAACACCTTCGATGACATCAAGTAGAAACACCAAAACATTCTGACAACTAATATAGATTTTTTCGATCAAACTATCGATGACATCGAGCGGTCTGTTGACGGCATCGACAGACCCTGTTGTTTACAGATTTAAGACATTAACAATAATCTCACCATGTCTTCAATCTTCATTCTTCGTAGTTTCTTATCCTCATCTCTAATTCTGCTTTGCATGATAGGTCCACCATTACTTCTCATGCACACTCTGTCTTCTATCTATGCCTTTGCTAAGCCCAAAGAAGTTGCACAGAAATATGAATTTCTTTAAGGGAGCCACCTTCGTAAGCATGTCAGTTGGATTCAAGCTCGTATAAATTTTCTCTAGAGTCATGCTTCCTTCCTCAAGTACCCATTAGATAAAATAGTGATGTACATCAATATGTTTAGTAAGTGAGTGATAAACATAATTTTTAGCCAAATTAATTACGCTCTCACAATCACAATTGACTGGAATGACGTCCTATTAAAGCCCCAACTGATTTATCATCCCCCTCAACCAAAAACCTTCCTTGAACACTTTTGTCATCACCATATACTTAGCTTCGGTTGTGAAAGGATCCACTATAGACTGAAGTTTTGACATCTAGCTGATTACTCCACCTATTAGGACAAACGAGTAAGACTAGGACAAATGAGTAATCGGAAGTCGACCATTTATTTTTTATATTTCTTACGTAATCAAAATTCACATAGCTTAATAACTTGTCCCTTAATTTCTCCAATGATAAGACGTACTTTTGCCTACCTTGAATGTATCGAAATAGTCATTTCATTACATCTCAGTGTTGTTTGCCGGGGTTAGACATATATCTACTAATAACACCCACCACATGTGAAATATCCGGTCTAGTATATATGATAACATACATCAAGCTGCCAACTGTACTCGAATAAGGCACACGAGATATATGCTGCTTTTTCTTCATCAGTTTTAGGACACTTTTTAAAAGATAGCTTAAAATGGGCCGCTTAGGGTATGTTGACTAACTTTGCCTTATCCATACTAAATGGGCCGCATGGGATATGTTGACTAACTTTGCCTTATCCATACCATACTTCATCAATACCTTCTCAAGATATTCCACTTAAGATACTCATATTCTACTCATTTTATATCTCTGTATATGTCAATGCCGAAAACCCTCCTTGCAGCCCCTAAAAGTTTCATCTTGAATGTCCTTAATAAATAAGTTTATAGTATGTCAATCTCAGATATGCTATGATTGGCGATAAGAATGTCATCAACATATAAAATTAAACTAATGAATTTTTCATCACTAGGTGTCTTACAATAAACAAAGTGATCATATTCAATCTTAATAAATTTCTTACTCACTATAAAAGAATGAAATTTCTTATACCATTGCCTAAGAGACTGTTTCAGGTCGTACAACGACCTCTTCAGTATACAAACCTTATTCTATGCCCTTTGTATTTCAAAACATTCTAGTTACTTCATGTAAATCGACTCTTCCAATTCCCCATACAGGAAAGTAGTCTTCACATCCATATGCTCTAGCTTGAGATCATATTGGGTAACTAGCACCAACATGAATCTAATAGATACTTGTTTTACTACGGTGTAAATATCTTAATATAATTGACACCTTCTCTATAAGCATATCCCGTCACTACCAACCTCACATTGTACATATCCTATTTTTTCTTAAAGAGTCACTTGCACTCAATCACTTTTCGACTAATGGGAAGCTTTACTAGCTCTCGCGTCTCGTTTTTATACAAAGAGTCCATTTCATCATGCATCACAGCTTTTTCATTTCTAACATTTGCATTATTAAGAGCCTTGTGAAAATTAAACGGATACCCTTCATTCACAATGAAGGCAAATGTGACATTTGAGTCATCCATGTATCTCGTCGATAACTTGCAATTTCTTGTTAAATTTCTTCTCATAGGTGATTGCTCCACTTGTTCCTATACCATGTATCTCATCTTTATCTAATTGAATGTCCACAACTAACTTGTCTACTTCCTTGTGTTCATCCTTACGGAAAAATGATCTTTCATTGAATTTGACGTCACGACTAAGGATGTTTTTTTTGTGTGACCTAGTCATATAACTCATACTCCTTTACAACACCACCATAGTCGACAAAGATATACTTTTTAGTCCTTTGGTCCAACTTAATTATCTCTTTCAACTGACGATAAATGAAAATAAGCATCGCAACAAAATACACTCAGCCCCGAGATGTCTACCTGCTAACCACTCCATACTTCTTCTGAAATCTTACATTCAATGGTCGTAGAATGTGGACTGATTAACCAAGAAACAAGAAGTGTTAACAGCCTCAGTCCACAATTTCTTACCCAACCTACTATTATTAATCATGCATCGGGCCCTCTCCAAGAGTCTGATTCATCTACTCAGCCACACTATTCTGCTCTAGTGTGTGGCGTAATATATTATGTTGTGTCTCATGATCCCTTAATATTTGCAATACCGATTGAACTCCCTATAAGTAAATTTTCCATCATCCTCAGCACTTTCACCTTTTGCCCTGATTGTTTTTTCAACATTGCTTCCACTGCTTGAAGTTAGTGAAAATAACAGATTTATTTTTCATGAAATAAACTCACACTTTCCTGGTATAGTCATCAATGAATACGACAAACCATGATGACCCTCCACCAGAAACCATGGGCATCGACTCACATACACCATAATGCACATAATTAATAATACCTGTATAAATATATTTTTCTGACTTAAAAGATAACCTTGACTATTTACTATATGTACAATGCTCATATATACTAAAATCAATACTTTTAAAAATTGAGATTAAACAATAATTAGAAAGTATCTTCATGCCTTGCTCATTCATATGCCTCAAGCGTGCATGCCACATACATGCAGACATGGAATCTGCTATAGATGCTACAACTCCACCCGATTAACCTATAAAGGTTTTCATTTCTCTATGCCTTCATGAATATGAGTGCTCCCTTTGAAACTTTAAAGACACGATCGAATATAATGAATTTGCACCCTAGTGTCTTGAGTGCTCTTACAAATATTAGACTCTTTCTCAAATTAGGAACGTGCCTCTCTTCAATTAAGATACACTCAAGCCATCAAACATTTTATTGCGCGCCGATCCAACAACTATCACTTTATAGGCATTATTATCATTTCTCATAGATACCTAGCCACCATTATACTCACTGTAACTGGTGAACCAACTCTGATGAAGGGTCATGTGGTATGAAGCCCGCATATCTAAAATCCATTATTCATCAAGGTACTAAGAATTTGATGCAATTGGCATGTCACTACTGTTCATCTCCTTACTAGATTTGTCAATGTTAGCTTTCTTGCAAGAACTCTTTGATTTCTCCTTCTTAGGATTCCAACAATCCTTCTTCATGTGCCCGATTATCTCACGATTCTAACACTTCAACTTGTGTTTACCCTTACCCTTGGATTTGGACCTCAATCATGAAGATCTACTACCCTACTTAAAATTTCTCCCACTCATAACCAGTACATTTGTATAAGCACCTACATCACCGTTTTTCTTTCTCATCACCTTTGATTGAAGGCATGAGATAATGGTCTCGACACTAATGGTAGTTCTACCAATGTGTAAAGAGTCCTTGAATAACTTATACGAAGCCGGGAGAGAATTCAGCAGAATGCATGCTTGATCCTCATCTTTCATCATTTCCTCCACATCCAATAATTTACAAATTAATCTATTAAAGTTACTAATGTGGGCATTGATATCAGTCCCTTTTGTTATCTTTAGATTGAACAACTACACCTTCAAGTACAAATGATTTTCAGGAGATTTCTTCGTATAAATATTCTCTAGTTTCGCCCATGTAGTTGTTACAATTTTCTCTCTCATAACATTATAGAGGACCTCATCCATTAAGCACAATTGGATAGAGGTTTTAACTTTCTTATTCATCTTGTTCCATTCATCTTCAGTCATAAATTTTAGTTGCTTGTCAAAGAGGACATTGTCCAATCCTTGCTGAACTAGGACACCAATCATCTTAACTTTCCAAAGTTCAATTTATTTTTGCCGAAGTATTTTTCTACATCGAACTTTGGGTTACATGCCAATGATACCTTACTTTCATATTCGATCTACTTCCTGACGTTTCTCGGATACCACTTATTGGGGAACCACGAAAGCATTTGAAGAAAAATCAAGCAAGGTACTACTAATCGCACAATCAAGTCTAAACACAAACAATCTAAATTTTACATAGAAAAAACCTTTCAAGAAAAAAACCATGGCATAAAGGAACGAGTAATGCACTATGAAAGTAGAAATATAAGAGATAGAGTGTTACCGATTCAAACAAGCCTCGAATCCACTTCACAAGCCCAAGTTATGCCTTGAAACCCTTAAGAATGAATTAGAAAGCCTAGAACTCCTCTAATACTTTCCAAATCCCAATTAAACTCGATATATATAGTATCATATAGGTTCACAATTAGAATAGGAAACAAATCCCATATTTATGCAATTCCACGTGCACATGCTCAATTGCACATTCGATGGGACTTCGATGACATCGGCGATCTGTCAATAGCAATGAACACCTTCAATGACATCGAGTAGAAATGCTAAAACATTCTAGTAAACAACATGAATTTTTTTGACTTTTTTCAATGGCAACGAACATCTGTCGATAACATCGACCACTACTCAATGGCATAGACAAACCCTGTTATTTACATATTTAAGACATCAACAACATATATAACATTCATATTCATAGAGCTCTAATTTTTATTTTTATTTTTAAAAAAAAAGGAAAAAAATATGATTTAAGAGTTAGTACAAATAATCTCATTACATTGTAATTTAATAGTTAACTGCTTTTATATAATTTTGTTTTTATTCCACTTTATATATATATATATAATTTTTAAAGGATACAATACTAATTTCTTTAATTTCAATCTTTGTATTTCATTGATTAGTTGCAAGCAGTTTGTTGTGCGCAGTCGTAACACATTAGAGGCGGAAGTAACCATGGAACGATTCAAACACATAATAGAGAAATGGAAAGAACGAGTAATCACAGAGAAACATAATAATTTACATGAAAAAAATCTATGTGAGAAAAAATTACAATCCACTATAAATGAAGATTTGCAAAAGATAGGTGACCTACTGATCTCGAAACCCTTTATCTTCCTAGATAAAATCTCTTTATAAAATTCAAAAAACTCATTTGGACTCTTGTGTTTTTTCCTTAAACCTAATCCTACATTACACCCATTTATATAATCTTGGATCCGAAATTAGATATAAAATCATGCACTTATGTAGAAGTGACAGAAACGCCGATCAAACCTTCAATGATCGACATCAATGGAGGATACTTCGATCAATCAAACCTACAATGTTTGATCAATCAAACATGCGAAAAAATATTAAGATAGTTAACTTAATTTTTAAAAAATATATGGAACGCATTGTACATGTTCATAAATGTCCAAAGGCAAAATTGAAATTTTCAGAAATTTCTCCATAAATTAAGGTTGGTACTCTAACAATGACCCCTGTTTTTCATTATATTAAAGGCACCATTTTTAACACAATTTAACCATATGTTCTAGATTAATGTGATTTGTCACTGAATTTTCCATCAAATCATCGCATCAATTATCAATTGTCAATTATCATTGTTAGTTATTATTGCAGATGGTTGTGCTTGTAATTCTAAATTTGGAACAACTGTCATCGTAGGCTTCTCACTTCATTCCGTTACATGTGACAGTGACTTTGACACTGGTCTGTTCGGTACCACTGTTAGAACCATGACCCAAAAAAGATCTCCTTCGTAAAGACAGGTCTAAGAAGAGAGATATAACAACCGATAAAAAGAATGAAGATTGATCGGTACAAGGGGAGGCTCTGAGGGCTACTAGGGCCACCGTGATGTTTAAATTTTATCCACACCGTCCATCCACCTTTTCATATCGTTTTAAATTATTAACCCAAAAATTGAGAATATCTAGGGCTCAATTGGATCACAAGGTTGTGATTAAATTTCTACCGTTGAAATTTTCTTGGGGACCACAGAAGTTTTGGATCAAGATGATATTTGTGTTTTCAATTCACCCAGGTGTATGTGATCGTGTCAACAGGTTGGATGGAAAATAAAAAACACGGTAGACCCTAAGAAGGTTTCAATGGTGGGCATCCTTAGCACAGCTACTTCCTGTGGTGTGGTCCACTTTGAGCCTTGGATTTTCCTTATTTTTGGTCCACTATTCTAAAATGACATGGAGAAATGGATGGACGGTTTGGCCCTCGGAGCCTCCACCTGCCCTGAGTTCTGAACAGGCGGGCTTAGTATCTAATCCGCCCCCCGTACTGATAGAGCCAGTAGTAAGGTGGCTATTGACAATGCTATGTGGGCCCGCATGGTGCATGTGTGTTTTATCCAAGACGTCCATCAATTTTTCAAGATCATTATAGGGCATGATCCAAAAAATGAGTAAGATCAAAATCTCTAATGGCCACACCACAAGAAAACAGTGGCGATTGAATGCCCATCATAAAAAACTTCCTGTGGCTCACTGTAATGTTTACTTGTCATCCAACCCGTTGATTAGGTGACGCACACCTGGACGAAGAGAAAACGAAAATATAAGCACAATCTAAAACTTTTGTGGCCCTTCAGAAGTTTGTAATGGTGAGTGTTCAATCGCCACTCTTTCCTGTGGGGTGGTCCATAATAGATTTAGATCTGCTTCAGTTTTAGTCTCATGTAATAAAATAGTCTTAGAAAATAGATGGATGGCGTGGATAGTATACATACATTATGATGGGCCAACACGCCGTCAGTACGCAATCCGCGTCTGTCCATCCACTTGGTATGAAATGAACCAGTGGCCCCACTTGTGGAGGATCATTTTATTCCTTAAGAATTATTTAGTAAATCACCTTCCTCTTGACGGGGCATGAAGGATCTGTAGCACATCTAAAATAAGCTCGGGGTGATGGATTATCTTTCGTGACCTTCTGTCCGTATTTCCTCCATTGGTACCCATCCCTCACTGTCTGAAAAAGAAGAAAAAAAAAAATACAAGTAAAATAGATCAATCATTCTGGACTTTCCATTTAAGTTTAGAGCACATTTTATGGGCTACCATGAAACATTTACACCAATCAGATGATCATATCCTTCCAAAAGCTGCCTTATGTAATCCTTGGTGACCGCGAAAAATCTATGATGAAACACACAAATGGATGGTTCAAACGGTTATTGTAACCCTATCGCCACCGGCCAGAAGGTTAAAATCATATATTCAGCTATCATCAAGTATGGACGGTCCAGATTAATTAATTGGATTACCCACATGTCCCTGTGGCCTATGCACCTGAAGCTCTATGACTTAGAGGGCTTTAAGAGCCAGTCGATGGTCCAAAACCTCTCCATCCAAAATTTTCCACCTCCAATCGAGCACAGGATCATCCAACTGGCCTGATTTTAAGCCATGGACCATCGGGCCTATCAGAGCGTTAAGGATCATGGGCTCCACTACATGTCTCCATTAGAAATCATATATATATATATATATATAGGAACGCTCAGCTACGCACCGGTTCGCACGTCATTACGTGCGAACCTTCCTATTAACCGTAGGATAAGGTAGTCGGTTTTGATGAATGCGCTCTTACCGCGAGCTTAAAAAAGTAAGTTTTCTTCTCTCGCATGCCTCTTCACCACCTCTCCGAAGGATGCAGCGAAAGCCTTTTCACATAAATTTTTTTCGCTGGGATGCTAAGTGGGTCCCACCAAGATGTTAATGATAAATCCACACCGTCCCTACATTTTTTAAAATAATTTTATGATATGAACCCAAAAATGGGGTAGATTAAATTCTCAAGTAGGGCACACAATGTTGATTGAACTCTCACCAATAAAAACTTCCTGGGGCTATCAAATATTTTGATCAAGCTAATATTTACTTTTTTCTCCATCATCCAGGTCTGCATGACCTAATCTACAGGTTGGATGTCAAATAAATATCACGGTGGGCCCTAAAAAATATTTAACGGTGAGAATCATTATCACCTCTGCTTCCTGTGGTATGGTCCACTTGAGATTTGGATCTGCCTCAGTTTTGGGTTTATACCCTGAAATGATAAGGAAAAATGGATGGACAGGGTAGATTTCTCAAAAACATTATGGTTGGCCCCACCTAGGTTTTCAACAAAATGTGCAAATTGCTAGCGTAATTAGGGGGCAGATTTGATTTCACGTGAAAGCCTTTCGCAAGAAGTCCTTGCGCAGGGATGCTGGGTGGGGGCGTGGGGCCTACTACCATGTTTTTGGGAAATATACTCCGTTCATCCGTTTGTTAAGCTCATTTTAGGAAAATTGACCCAAAATGAGGTGGATCCAAAACTAAAGTGGGCCACACGAGAGGAAAAATTGGAGAAAGAAATACCTACCGTTGAAACTTTCTTGGGCTCCGCCTTGATGTTTATATGCCATCAAAACCGTTTATAAGGTCATTAACGCAGGGATGAAGTGAAAATATAGAAAATTTATCCTGAAAAAAAGCTTTTATGTTCATAAAAATATTTCAACGGTTCTCACTAAAACCCTACTGTTTCCTCTCATGTGGCCCAGTCAAGTCTTAGATCCACCTCATTTTTTGTCGCTTATCCTAAAATCATCTTGCAAAACGAATGAACGGAATATATTTTCCAAAAAATATGTGATGGTGAAACTAATAGACAAAGTTGATTTCTCACGGACGTTGCGTTAGATGAAGCTTCTACCAACATGAACTACCTTGCTCGTGGAGGAACAGGCACTTTGGGTCCACAAACTCCCTGACGAAGTGAACGTCACAAATTCTGTGGGCCACACCATGATGTATGTTTTGTATCTACACCGCCCATCCATTTAGGGAGATCATATTAGGGCATGATCCAAAGAATGAGTCAGATCCCAAGATCTAGTGGACCCCACCATAGAAAATAGTGGGGAGAGTGACACCTGCCATTAAAAAGTTTTAAGGGCCACAAAAGCTCTCGATCAAGATAATATTTGTGTTTTCCTTTCTTTCATATCTGCGTTAACACATGAACAGATTGGATCTCAAATAAAAATTATGGTGGACCTTTTGAAGGTTTCAACAGTGGCCATCACTCTCACCACTGATTTCTATGGTGGGTCCAGCCCAAACTTGGATCTACCTCATTCTTTGGACTATATCGTAAAACGATCTCTCCAAATGCATGGATGGTGGGGAAACAATACATACATCACGTGGGGCACACAGAAATTGGTCATGTCACTTTAGTCATCTCTGGCTCCTCAACCTGTGGCAGAATCCGATCTGCGTCACGGATTTCATGCGAAAGCCTTTGGCAGGAAGTTCCTGAGTAAGGATGCTGGGTGGGGCCCACCACCATGTTTTTGGAAAATATATTCCATTCATCCATTTTGCAAGCTAATTTTAGGATAGGCGGCAAAAAATGAGGTAGATCTAAGACTTGACTGGGCCACACGAGAGGAAATAGTAGGGTTTCAGTAAGAACCATTGAAACATTTTTATGATCATAAAAGTTTTTTTTCAGGATAAATTTTCTATATTTTCACTTCATCCCTGTGTTAATGACCTTATAAACGGTTTTGATGGCATATAAACATCAACGCAGAGCCTAGGAAGGTTTCAACGGTAGGTATTTCTTTATCCAATTTTCCTTCTCGTGTGGCCCACTTTAGTTTTGGATCCATTTCATTTTTGGTCGATTTTTCTAAAATGAGCTTGCCAAATGGATGAACGGAGTATATTTCCCAAAAGCATGGTGGTGGGCCCCACCCAGCATCCTTGCGCAGGGACTTCTTGTGAAAGGCCTTCACGTTAAATCAAATCTGCCCCTGCCCCCTAATTACACTAGCAATTTGCATATTTCGTTGAAAATCTAGCTGAGGCCAACCATAATTTTTTTGAGAAATCTACCTCGTCCATCCATTTTTCCTTATCATTTCATGGCATAAACCCAAAACTGAGGCAGATCCAAATCTCAAGTGGACCACACCACATGAAGCAGCGGTGATAATGATTCTCACCGTTAAATATTTTTTAGTGCCTACCGTGATATTTATTTGACATCCAACCTGTAGATTAGGTCATGCAGACCTAGATGATGGAAGAATAAATAAATATAAGCTTGATCAAAAAATTTGGTAGCCCCAGGAAGTTTTTATTGGTGAGAGTTCAATCAACACAGTGTGGCCCACTTAAGAATTTGATCTACCTCAGTTTTAGGTTCATATCATAAAATTATTTTTAAAAATGTATGGACGGTGTGGATTTATTATTAACATCTTGGTGGGACCCACCTAGCATCCCAGCGAAAGAATTTTATGTGAAAAGGTTTTCGTCGCATCCTTCGGAGAGGTGGTGAAGAGGCATGCGAGAGAAAGAAACTCGCTTTTTTAGGCTCGCGCTAAGAGCGCCTTGATCCAAACCGTCTACCTTATCTTACGGTTGATAGGAAGGTTCGCACGTAATGACGTGCGAACCGGTGCTTAGCCGAGCGTTCCTCTCTCTCTCTCTCTCTCTCTCTCTCTCTCTCTCTCTCTCTCTATATATATATATATATATATATATATATATATATATATATATATATATATATATATATATATATATATATATATATCTTAGCCGCCAAGCTACTTACCAAGCCATCTTCACGTGCATCAGTTCTAACAAAGACATGCCGCTCCTTCGGTCGCGTAGGTGGTGCAACGGGTCTAGTCAGTTGTCTTTGGCTCGAGTCATGGCTCAACACCATGGCAATACTTCCCTCCTCGTGGGCTCTCTTCCTCTTCAAATGGGCCTCAAGAATTTCGTTGTTGATGTACATGGTAGAAAGGATGCGGTTTAATCCTTCATTCTCCTTTCTTAAATGTTCTAACTCAACTTTTAGATTGTGCACCTGAATATGATCAGAAAAATGTAAATTTCTAATAGATTTCTAGCATTTTGGAATGAGAATTGATCACCTACGAGCAATTGTACCACAACTTGAGGTACCATACAATATATCTTTGCCACCAACAAGTGGTGTAGAGCGGGTGGCGGACACTTTCATGGCAAAGATGGACTAGAGAAGGCCTGATCGAGGTGGAAGTGATCAGAATTGTCAGAACTTAAAACAACCATATCTCGCAAACCGGAATGAGTTTTTCAGCATATTATATATGATTTTGGATAGGTGAAGCTACTTTAGCCAACCAACCCACTATGCTAGGTTGCCCACACTGCATTGATTGCATCGGATTGACAATAAAAAGTCTTTTTTATTTTCATTTTTATTATAAATAGTAAGTTTTAATTCGATCATAACTTTTGATCCTTTGAGTTATACGATTTGCACCTAGCATGAAAAGAGCTTAGAAAAGTTAGGAGAACAAACATGCTTAGGCTAAATTGGACACTTACTATTTTTGGCCGAAAATCCTAAAGTCTAGTAGGAATTGAGACTGTTTATAAATAGTAAGTTTACTACTTATATTAAGTCACATTTTTAGGGAGTTTGAGTTGGAATTTAAGTCTAAAAATTCATCCTAAGTTTGAACTCATTATTTAAAGGATTGTAATTTCCTTTCTATTATCAATCAATTTATTTTTAAAATTATTAGAAATTATTTGTATTTTATCCGTAGTAAATTCAAGAAAACTCTATTAGGAATCCAGAGAGGCTCCGTAGATTTGCAGTAATCCCTGTGGAAGACAGAGATCAATCTCATCACATCCTTCCCTGGGTCAACACGTCACTTGAGTAGGACACAAGTACCATGAAAAGATATGTCCCACCATGAAGATCACCCTTCTTGAAAATCACTAGGTGGGCCGCACCTGTATTTAGAACACTGATTCCAACAGCGTGGCCTACCAACAGGGGACATGACTAATTTTTGTGCCAGGTGATGTTTATGGTGGGGCCTATCATTTTTATGGTACTGATGTTCTGCACAAATGGCATGTTGGTAGGAAAGATGGTATATATGATGCACAACTTGTGGCAGATGGAATGTTTGCAATTCAATTCAGATCTGAACACGGCCTCGGTGGTGTATCAGCTATACACACTTTTGGGGTGAAAATTCCAGAGCCGAGGCATGCAAAATTCAAACTCAGCACAACAGTTTTAGAACAATGTTAGGTTAGGTTTACCATATGCAAGAAGCATAATTTTTGTGGAGAATTTTGAAAAAAAAAACCGCCTAGTTCGACTGTATTTTTTAAAATTACTCACCATGAACGAAAGATTTTAGAATTTTAATTCTTGTTAAGAGTGTGTTTGATTCCTGCCACCAAAAAAATAATTTTTGACTTTTTGCGACTTCCATCCTCGGTAGAATTTTGGAACATCAGGTGGACATGAGAGAGATCTTTCTTTCCAATACAATATATAGAGAACCCCATTTTTAGATTTTTTTTTTTTTTTTTTGAAATTCTGCTAAGAGTTGAAACTGTGAAAGTTCGCAAGTTATTTTTCTCACATCATGAAACAGCTATATACCAAACACAGCCTGAATTAAGGAATCAAGAAAACCATTTTAAGATCTTTTCATATAATGAAATTTAAACTAGCTTTTGACAAGAAACCATTAAAGATAATTTCAAGATCCTTCCATTAAAAGAGGGTGTTTGGACATAGGAAAACTAAGACATGAACGTAGAAAATAACAAGAATTCCTATGGAAATGGAAAAGTGCATATCCCAACAATATTTCTATTATTTTTTTGGCGACCTTCTGAGGAATAGGGAAGAGTCTCCCAGCCTTGAATGGAATAACCAAACACATACCTTATTTCTGTAGAAGATGTATTCTTGAGAACCCATGATTTCGAGAATGAAAGAAAGAAAGAAAGAAAGGTTTCTTTCTTATAGTGAAATGGATTTCTTCCTTTTTCTTAGAGTAAGAAAAAGAAACGGTCTTTGTATAGATCTTCGAATCCATGCCATTGAAAAAATGGCATATGGACATTTAAAACGAGGACAGTTCTTCAGCAAGTCCTTTAGAAAAGTTTGTTCTTCAAGGTAAAAGTCATTCGCATGCCTGCCGCGGGTGTGGGGCCCACCAAGCTGTGTGTATGAAGTGAGAACCACCAATGTTCATGGGATATCCTACAAACCAGGCCTATGCAATCTTTAGGTGGGCCACACCATGGGAAGTGATTGAAAACCACTAAAAAAAAACATCCTAATATTATGTGGTGGCCCACTTAATGGTTTTATCCGCTTGGTTTTGAGCCGTCCAACGTTTGCATAGGAGACCCTGTTGGGTAGGATGGATTCCATACAAATACCACAGTGTATGAATGTGGAGGGCTCTGCCAGGGGACACTGAGTCGGTCAGGTGGTGGTCTTTGCAGAGGGGACAAGGGAGAGTTGTTTATTTTTTTTTTCGCCGTCTTGCCTGGTTACGATTTGGGCGCCAGCAATAAAGCAGAACTACGATCAGCTGTTGATGGGCTAATTCATTGCCAAATCCTGGACCTGTCCAGGGTGATAGTCAATCGGATTCCAAGGTGGTGGTTGACTTCCAGATCAGCCAGAATTGAGAAATTAATGCGAGGAGTCCAGATCTTGGTCGGGCACATCAAGAGAGAAGGAAATGACCCAGCTAACAAACTCGCCCGCCAAGGTAGTGAGGTGCACGCTAGCAGCCTCTTTAGACGTCCCTCAAGCTTCCCCCAGTGATTAGGGATCTCATTTTCTTAGATAGAGACGGGCTGGGGACAATCAGGCAGTCCCTGGAGACCGTTAGATGAGTCCTTTTACATTAGTCCGCCTTTTGGCGCTTATGATAGGCTCCCTCTTGACCTTTTTTAATTTTTGAGGCATCCGTCGGTCTTGTACAATATTGTTATGCAAGTAATGAAAATTCTCCTCAAAAATTAAAAGAAAATAAAAATAAAAAAATTTAAAAGCATATTTTAGCTGGACTTGTAGTCTGTAGAAAACGGTGCATTATGACCAGAGCTCTTCATTGAGCATACCCAGTGTACGTATCGATGGCTTGAAAAACAGGTTCATGTGGTCATCAGGAGGGCCACACATATATAGAATCTGGACCGATAGTAAATTTTTCACCGATGTTCTTTCGTTTTGAATACTTATCCACTTTTCTTTCGATAGATAACACCTACATGGTGGGGATCACCTGATGGGCGTCTCAGATCTTTCACATGTAAGTCTCCAATCCGCGTGTGAAGCCCGTAAACTTTCAAACTTTAGGAGAGCGAGTACACACCTGTCATCCCATGGGAAGATTTGCATGTGGAGAGTATAAATCCTACGTAACTAGTAACACATCGGCATTTTTCCCCTTTACCGCTTTCGCTTTTTCTGTAGTCCGGACGTGTACCACGATTGACTTCTGGTCTACGCAGACGGCAGACGAAACTATATGATCCTCGGCCCGACCCGAGGATGAGCATAAAATACTTGGGTTTTCGGTTTTTACAAGTGAGGCACGATGATCAGTGATCCAGACTATTCGTCATTGCCATGAAAATTTCCCTGGTTGGAGGCTTCGAATCTACAATTTGAGTTTTTATTTTTTATTTTTTATTATTATTTTTTTTTTCAGTTGAATTTGTATCCTTGCTTAATTTATTCTTAACTGTCGGTTTCCGAACTCTGTGGATCCAGTTAGATGATCGTATGGAATAACTGAGTAGTAACACAATCGTACAAAATGAAGTTCTGATACCGGTTTTAAGACTAAAGCTGGGCATCTAGTCTAGCTAAACTGAGTTAGGGCTGACCCAACTCAATCCGGTTTTGATACGGGCTTGACCCGAACCCGACCCCACCCAGTACCGAGTCCAGCATGCCTGACCCGATCTAAGCCCGGGTTTGGCTTGGACTAATCCGGACTGAGTCCGACCCGCTCACAGTACCTAGTCAGGTCAGGTGCAGTGGGTATCCATATGTTGAAAACTTAGATTCACTTGCCATAATTGTAGCCTCTCTATCGGCTACACCACATCTTAGATGTTAGATTTGAGTTTTTCAAATATATATGTATGAGTCGAGTTTTGAATCGAGTTGAGTTAGTGGGTGACTCGAGCTCGTCTTGATTTGAGTTTGGATTGGATGAAGTCAACTCGATTTGAATCGACTCACCCATTTGGTTTGGATCGAGTCGAATCTGAATGAGTAGGACGAGTCGAGTTTGCCGAGTCAAGTCATGTTTTGCACAGCTCTATTTAAGGCGCAGATAATCGGATCGACTGGTTCAGCCCCAAGTCCAAGACTCAGTCCGAGTGGAGATGACTTGGGGGTGACTCGTAGAATCAGACCGGATCAGCCACCTACTCTTAAAACCATGGTTCAACATTGCCATTCTTTTCTCTCCACCACATCACGTGTAGAGAATCTAATTCTTGCAAAAGATGGACCACACCATGATGATCGCCTGATGCGATCCACTCACTGGGCTGGCTGCATGAGTACACTGAGTCATTTCAGTGGATGTATTAGAACCTATTGTACAGCTGCTGCATGTCATCATTGGTCAGAGATCTAATTTGTTTACAGCATATCGACAAGGTCCGACTCATAACTGACTCAACCCAGACCCAGTTAACTCGTTTTCAATCATGACTTGACTTGGGCTAATCCGATCCCATTACCCCTAACTCAGGCTAATCACGACTCAACTTAAAGTCTAACGAGTCGAGACGAGTCAACCGAGTTATTAAAAAGAAAAAGAAAAATTGGTTTCTACATACGTGGATTTCTACACACCTCGTATACGAAAATAAGTATTTGTCTGTGGTCTTGACTATTTATGTCTCTGGATGGCCAGTGTGATGGGCCAAGGACAACGTGGAAGTGGAACACCAACGTTCACTTCCGTGGACGTTTCTAGCCGTTGGAAGGAGAATAAAAGTTCTAGATGACGACTTGGATGGTAGTAAATGACACGGCAATTGAAGGATGGACGGGCACTTGCACGACAACTCAGATCATCCAAATCTTAGGTCCAATTATAGAATATTTCCACTAGACACGAGTTGCGTACGTACGTGTTTAAATGAAGCCCGGGTAACCTAACGTTCTGTAGGGCCTACTGTGATGTCCGCACGACATTTCCTCCCATATAAAATAAAATAAGAACCTCAAGTAGGCCACAGTACTATAAGAAATAGTGGAGATGAGAACGTCTACCACCAAAACCTTCATAAGGCCCGCTATATTCTTTATATACCATCCAACCCCTTCGTAAGATTATTTCCACCTGCATGTAGGGAAAACAGGTATATTATCCTGATCTTTATATGCCATCCAACCCCTTCATAAGGTTATTTCCACCTGCCTGCAAGGAAAAACGTACAAATTCATCCCAATCCCAAGCCTCCCTTGGCCTTAAT
Source organism: Magnolia kwangsiensis (assembly GCA_037074715.1). Taxonomy (NCBI): domain Eukaryota; kingdom Viridiplantae; phylum Streptophyta; class Magnoliopsida; order Magnoliales; family Magnoliaceae; genus Magnolia; species Magnolia kwangsiensis. The sequence continues at coordinate 21,463,643 of CM073582.1, forward strand.
AAGGTTTCAATTGTTGGAATTCAATCCCTACTATATATTGTGGTGTGGTCCACCCAAGTTTTGTATGTAGCTCATTTTTGGGCTTTGTTTGGCACCCACCCAAGATGAACAGCTTGTCCAATTCAAATATTCTTAATACATGAATGGCTCCAATTATAACCTCCCTAATCCTACACCCAATCTAACCTCCCATTTACCCCATCCAAGCCCTTAAACCATACCCAAAACCTTTGTTTAACTTAAACTCAAAGGCAAATCCAAACCCAACTCCAGCAAAGCTTAAAACCAAAGTCAAACTTAGAACCTAAGCCAGATACAAGCCAAATTTAAATTGAATTCAAGCTCAAATTTAAGCCTAAGACCAATAGAACCCTGCCCAAACCAAAATCCAAAAGCTAGCCCAAAGGGATTTCCAAAGTCCACTGAAGCTCCTATAGAAATTCAGGAGCAACATGCGGTGGGTGGCACAGTGTGCCACCTACCACGTGTCTCATTTTTCAAAGTGAGAAGGCCGATCGGAGTCGGAAGTGATTAGGATCATCAAAACCCTAAAACAAGCATATCTCACAAACGGAATGAGTTATTCGACCTACTAGATATGATTTTGGGTAGGAGAAGTTACTTTAGTCAACCAAGTACCCCTTTGTGTTGGGTTGCCCATGCTGAATTTGCGAGATTCCTTCATATCGACGGTCGAAAATCCTTTTTAATTTTATTTTTACTATTTATAATAAGTTTTATTTCGATCATAGCTCTTGATCTTTTGAGCTTTAGGAATTGTGCCCAACATGAAAAGGGCTTAGAAAAATTAGGAGAATGACGTGAATAGGCCAAATTGGACACTTACTATTTTTGGGCGAAAATCATAAAGTCTAGTAGAAATCATAACCATCCATAGATAGTTTACTATTTATAAGAAGTCATTTATTTTATGGAGTTTGATTCTCAAACTTCTTCATACATTTGAGATTACTATTTAAAGGGTTTTAATTTTGTTTTATTATCAATCAATATATTTTCAAATTTATTTGAATTTATTTATATTTTCTATTTTCCCTCATGGATTTAAGGAATATCTATGAGGAGCTTAGAGAAGCTCCGTGGTTTCAGGGTAGTTATCCCCTGAGGAAGAAAGTGATCGACCTCTCACGTCCTTCCCTGCGTCAGAAATACACTTCCATCCACACCACTCATTGGCCATTATGAAAGCATTATGTAGCACTCTCATCTCCACAACCAATTATACCCTTCAATATTGTTATCTTTCACCCCCAAACTTTTCCAAAATAACCAAAATGACATCGTCTCCACCTATAAATACTTCTCCGCTCTTCTCATTTCACATCCATCATCTTGGGGGGGGGGGGGGGGGAGAGAGAGAGAGAGAGTCCACCTAGCTCATTTGCTAGCCCAGCTACCCCCAAGGCCTCCACTACAACTCAAACTTCTTCCTCAATCCTTGTGACAACCCATCCATCCGCTTACTCCCGAACAATCCTCTCATAGCCCATGTGCTAGAGAAATCAAGTTATAGATCAAGCCCACATTTATCATTTGCATCATTCGACATCTTGCATTTACATCACTGCATCCTTTCAAACCAACCTACTTCCTTAGTTCATTCGAGCATATGCTCTGTTGTTTTTCGGATCTCCAAATCTTGTCACATTAAAAACATGCGTTGACTAATTCTATTTTTTCTACTTCTTTTCATTTTTTTTATTTTTTTTTTTAAGAAGTGCTCATTCATATATATCCATCAGAGGAAAATTACAAGAGATTCGGGTGGGGCCTCTCCAAAATCGAGAGTCGCACCTATCCTATCGAAGCACTTACAGCTATTTACAAGAAAGGAAAAGGAAAAACAGGGGAGATATTTACATCTGCCAAATCGGATGGCTCCTAATTCCACCTTATTTTAAAAAAGGCGCCCCTTGTAGGGAACGGAAGATCAGCTACTAACAGGAACTCGGTCTGGCCCTGGGTAGTGCTCTCGAACTTAGCCAGGTCGTCTGCGACGCCATTAGCTTAATTCCCTTAGTGAGAAAGAGATTCAGAGGGAGGCTCGCTTCCTGAGGTGAGAAAGTTTGACCCACAAATACCAATAATTCCAACCCGGGATGCCATCGTTGTTCAAGAGATTCACCAGGCACCTTGAATCACTAATTATATCAATGGCTGAAAAGCCCTTAGAAATAACCATGTCCAGCCCATCGACAAAGGCGGTGGTTTCCGTCATGAAGTTAGTACCTATGCCATAATTCGCAGCAAATGTGAAAAGAAAATCTACATTCTTATGTCTGCATATCCCTCCACCACCGGAAGGCCCCGAGTTACCCTTGGCCGAACCATCAACATTGATTTAAACCCTGCCCGCTTCGGGCCTGGACCATTTAACTACCTCGGGCTTGCTGAAAAAACAGGAGACACCTAATTTGGAGCTATTGCAGTGTGTATTAGGCGTAAGATTTGTTGGGCATTATTCTCTTCTAGACTCAAGCACACGGTAAACTTCATAATCAAGTTAAAGTATTAATCCATCAATTAGAACAATTCTAAACATTGAGTTCCATGGGTGTATAGTCTAATCTCGACTTATCATCATTAAAATTCACTTCTCTATTTCAGGATTTCATTGGTAACCAATAAGAGAATTCATGACAACCAAAACTTAACTCAAAACTTACCTCATAAATTATTGATTTTTCTATTAAAAGTAATGCCAAGGAAGGGAATCAAATCCTCACTTGTAGGGAGCAAACCTATGATAAAGATTGTACATCCAACCTTCTCACATATCATCCATGGGGAATTAAATCTACACTTATAGGGAGAAAATATATGGTGAAGATTATTCAGCCAACCGTTTCCAAAGGTATCTGTTTTTTTTTTTTATATATATCTGCTAGGCATTTTCTTTTTCTTTAATTGATCATGATGGGCAAATTTTCCAGGCTGGTTCCTTACATGCTTAGTGATTACCAAGTTACCCTTCAATATCAAACTGAAACCTTAATGTGAAAGCGAGATGTGGCATGTGAAATCATGACTCAATCAATGTTTACAACTTCTAATTCTGGATTAACAATTCAAATTTAACTATAAAATTTAATAGAATAGAAAACTGAATCTAAGAGTCATAGATACCAACATCACGAATCTTGAAATTCTAAGTGCCCTAGATGGCTATCAAAATCACTTCGAATTCACAAGAAATGCTAGAAAAATTAAAAATTTTCATAATTTTTGCTCAAGACTAAGAATTTTTGCTCAAGACTAAGAAAACACTGATTAGGTAACCTAATCTCCCACCCCCAACCTAAAATCTACATTTTCCTTAATGTAAAAGATATAAATATGCAATGCACATGGGATAATGAAAGTAAAGGAAAAGTGATAGAAAGATAGTACCTGGATAACATATTGAGAGAGAGACTTTTCAAGGGATAGTAGTATGAAAGCCGGTCAGCACGAGAGTGAAGACATGAAAGCAAACTATCCTAAAACAATGCAGGAAGAAAACTAACCTAATGGCATAAAATCGTCTATCTTAGAACAACATAAAGCAAACTGCCCTAGTCATATGAAAGCAGAAAAAAACTACTCGATCATGTCGCAAGGTTCCTCTTCCGGCTAATATCGTGATAAGTTTCTCAGTAAGTTCCTCAACAAGATCATTCATAAGCCCTTTTGTAATAAGCTTGGGCGCCCTGAAGCATGACTTTTTAGAGAGAATTATGTACCTCATAAGAAATTTTTCATTGAATTTCTTGAGTTTTCCAGAGTATATACGATTCTCCTGTGACAGAAGAAGATTCAACGTTAGTATCTCATGGTGAATCAAAGACTACAAGTAGATAAAGTTTAGAAAACTTCTTAAGAAGTAATGTAATCTCAACACATTCCGAAGTTCCAGACTTCGGATCAATTTTCAGCTCTTCTTCCTTTACAAGTAGACGTTTAGGATCAGGAAAAGAAAGGGCATCAAAATAAGGGTTCTCTTGATCAGTGATGACTACCGAGATGTTATCTTGCAAGGCATCCACTTTATCTTTTAACATGGGATCATTTGAATCTGCAAAGTGTGCCAAGCAATCCCAAGAGTTAGGAAGTTCAGCTGAGTGTGGCTTATTTTTCACATTGGAGCTCGTGATGATCTGTCCAAGTAATCCATCATCCTTGAAAATGGACGGATGTACGCTCTCTTGCTCCAGTCTTGCATAGACAGATTGAGGGTCATTATACGAAACATTAATGTGCGGACTCTGTTCATTGATACTACTTAAAAGAGGCATTGAATCGTCAACCGTGTACAGCTCAGATGGTGGCCTCAACTGAGTAGTTTTAAATTCCAGGGTTATAGAGAGTAACTCGTCCTTCTCCCGAATCACATCATCACTCGATTCAGAGGAGTGGTCCAAACATGTTTCACAAGAGTTACAAGGGTCGGTTGTTAGGGCTTCATCCTCCACCTTTAAATCAGACATGTCAGGTGAGGGGAATGGCTCATTATGACCGACCACTTTGTGTATGTCTTGAACATTAATCTGGAACAAACTTGAGATTGATTCTAAGGAAAATTGGGTTGCACGTTCATGATCATCTTCCCAATACGCATCACTGTCTTTTGTGTAGTGCATACTTGGGATGGGATCACCTTCCTCATGCTTTATACCTAACTTCGGTTGAGGTTCGAATAAACTAACCTCTACCTTATCATTGGGATCCTGTGTGTCATGTAAGAAAGGTGTGTCATCATCACTGTATTTAAAAGACAGCCATGTCTCTTCCCCATTCTTTTGAACAGTCATCGAGATCGACTCATCCAAAAATTGAACCACATGCTCATTAACGTAATTCAACTCTTCATTCCAAATTCTAGAGTTTTTCAAAAGCGAGTGAGGATCACTTTCCTTGCATTGTATTTCTGGATTGGGTTGTGGCTGAGACGAACCATCCGTCATTAGCATATCAAGGCGTGATTCAAGTGCTTCTATTAATTTCCTCATACCAGTAATATAGTCTGTGTAACTCGGAAATAACTCCTCTTGGATCATTTCTGGTGGATATTCAAAAGTGACTGATTCACGAGGGTTATTACCATGATGTTTTACTGACTCAACTTCAAAATATTTCTGTTTTCACTGATCAAAATCATACGGGTCATCTGTCGAGAGTTGATACACGTTATCATTCCAATAATCACGTACTATTTTCTTAACTCATGGAACGCAATTATTCTCCCGCAGATAATCACCGAAAGACTTCTTAATCGGTGGAGCATCATATTCCGATTGGTTCTCGAAGGTATTTTCAGAAATTTTTTGAGGCATAGGCTGTTTTCCATAAGTTATCTCAACATATGGACGTGCCCACTCATTCAGATACATGGTGAAACCCTAACTCTGAATCTAAACCTAAAGAAAATAAATGAAAATTTTCGACAGCAGTACAAAAGGTAAGAGGGGAAGTTAGAAGGATGTTACCAAATTCGAAGTTCCTATGTTAAGATCCTGCAAAAGAAAACAAAAGAAATTAGTTTCTAAAAGAAGAAATTTCTAAAAATAAGGAAGTAGAAAATTTCTAAAATTCCCTGGCAACGGCGCCAAAAACTTGTTTACTTCCCAAGTGCACGGTTGTGATGTAGTAATAAACTCGGTAAGACCGAGGTCGAATCCCAAGTGACTGATACCTGTACGTTATCTAAAACTAAGTAGAACTAGAACTAGACTAAGATAGAATCTAATCTGAATGAAATTTAGAGAATAATGGTGAATAATTATCTAAAATGTAGAGAAATTTAGAGGTAGGAAACTGAAGATTCAGAGGATCCACTTGTAGAGATCAGAGAGATCTTACACCTGCTTCAAGAATCATGAAAATTAACTGAACTGTCGTTGATATAGTTTTCAAGAGATGAAAGGTATATGAATTAGAATGGATTCCATCACCAAACAATGCCAAGGAGACAAAGCAAATAACAGAATTAAACTAATTACCAACTACTCTACATGCTATGAAGGTTAGGAAGGATACCATTATCCGACCATGCCAAGGAGACGATGGTGAACAACAGGGCTTCCTGATGTCATAAACATAAAAAGGCAAGGAACATGCTCAAAGCTACTGCAGACCCATTGTAATTTCAGTCACAACAGACCATTAAAAAACTAAAAGCATTCCCTTAAAATTAAACTAAAATCAACATCATTCAGTCTTAACAATTTTCACAAGCAACAACTTTCTCATCACGCTACAAGCTTCACCTCTTAGCCCTAGCTAAGAGGTTTAGCCACACATGCACATGGTGAAGCTAAAATTTCTCAAAAAAAGAAAGCATAAAGGAAGAAAGAAAAAGGAAAAGAATTAAAGAAAAAAAACTGTTGAAGCCTTGCACTACTTCTCTCTCTCTCTTCCACGTCCCAAGCTTCGTTCTCTCCTTTTTCCTCCACACCTCTCTCTCCCTTTTATAGTAGCTTGAAGGCGATTGGCCTTGCTAGAGAGAAAATAAAAAGAAAGTCGGTTGCGGAACGTGTGTGGGCGGTGACAGTGAAAGAACCGCCTTTGGAAAGTGTTTGACTTTGATCACTAATCTATTAATGGGATTTGAGTCGTTCAGACTCCTTGAGCTTGGCCGGTCCCACCTTGGGAGAAGTTTGGACGGTCCAAATGGTCGGACCGACCATCTTCTTGACTGCAGATCGGCCCTACGGCGATTAGTTTTTATAGTGCGCAACAGAGCCTGCGCAACCGTCCGTTGTGATGTTGGTGGGACCCAGGAGAAATGTTGGTTGGGAAATCCACATCGTCCAATGAATAACACTCGAAATTTCAGTCAGAGGAGTATGGTTTTGGATCGCCCTTGATGCGGCCCACTAGATTTTTCATTTTACCATCCATTCTACATTTTGTCGGTCGAAATCCAATACCTGCTGCTTCTTGAAAAATTTCTAACTAGGTTGTGGTTAATAGGCTTGTAGGATTCTGATGAATGGTCCGGATCAGGCCTTTAAATTGTGATTGTGTTCCATGAGAAAGGACCGCGGCTCCCTATTTCGTAAAAGATTTGAAACCTGGCGGAATACATGCGGTCAAACGCTAGTTTGACTCTTTGCTTTGCTCAGTGTACTACGAGTGCGCAGCCAGTGTGCACTCCCACGTACGCAAAGTGAGTCCCAGTTTGATGTATGTGAGAAATCTGATCCATTCGTCCTTTTTCTCATCTCATTTTAGGCGTTGAGTCCAAAATTGAAGCCAGAAATCAAGTGGGCCCCACTTAAGGATTAAAGGGGCTGATCTGTTCGTTGGGCCACTTCTACAAGGATCCGATGACTCAAATTTTACATGTACGGTTTATTTATGGCCCTCATCCTATGCAAGAAGTTTCTAGTCAACTGGATAGTGGGAAGCATGTGATCTTGCATTCTGGATGACTTTCAAGCCACTTGAACTTCAATCACTTGATTTTCTTGGATCTTTGGCATGTTATTCCATCGATCTTGGTCCCCTGGAGTCCATCCATGGCCTTGGTGAATTCTGAATGTTAACTCCATACTTTTAGCACCTTATTTTGATCCAAGCTCGTAAATACACCTTGCATCACAAATACGATCAAACGGGCCATTAAACAGTATCATGCTTGTAAATCCAGGTAATAACTGAGGTCTGATATGTAATATTTGACCCTCAACAGGATTTAACTGGGCTGGGGTTTAGGAGAGAAGGACTGATAAAATGCAACCAACGAGTGACCTGCTAAAAATATTCGTTCCACTTTTAGTAACGAAAGTATTCTGCTAGAAAATATTCCTTCAACTTTTAGCAACGAAAATTTTCGTTTCTAAAAATAATTACAAAACTTTTAGCAACGAAAATGTTCGTCGCTAAAAACAAGTTGTTATATTGTTAGTTTCGTTGCTAAAAATATTTACAAAACTTTTACTTACGAAAAGTTTCGTAGGTAAAAGTCTCTTTTTAAAAAAAAATTCCAGCACAAAATTACTGGATTTTTCCTGATATACACCTGTTACAATATATACATATTTCATCATATTCTTCCTGATATACACCTGTTATATAATATATTTCATCATATTCACATTCACATCCATATAAACCCAAACTAGCCATCCAAACATAAAAGTACATTCATCCAAACACAAACAATCTTATCCACATCACATTCATTCACACATAAATACATATAAGTTTAGCATCATAAACAAAAATATAAAAAATTATAAAGATAAAGATGGAGGTGGTAGGGCATCGGTGGGTAAGCATGCAGTGAGAGCCTAAAACAATTTACCGCGGTAATCCTTGAACTGCTCCTTAATCATGTCGTCAACGACATGGGAGATATGCAGAACACTAAAATTCAAGTCAAATTTATCCTGCAGTTTCGTAAATAATAGATTAAGGCAATAAAATCATTAAGAAAATAACTTAACCATAAATGAACTTTTATAAAATAAATTAGGATTTATAAGTATAGGTTTAGGTTAAGGTTAAGGTTAAGGTTTAGGTTTAGGTTAAGGTTTAGATTAGTGTAGGTTTAGGTTTAAGTTAGGTTAAGTAGTTGACATTAGGATTATGATTAGGATTAGGATTTGAGAATGCAGGTTTTAGGTTATAAGTGTAAGTTATAGGTTTAGGTTTAAGTTAGGTTATAGGTTAGGGTTTAGGGAATTGAGAATAGGTTAAGGTTTAAGTTTAGGGATTTGAGAATACATTTAGGTTTTAGGTTTAGGTTTAGATTTTAAGTTTAGGTTAAGGTTATAGGTTTAGGTTTAAGTTTAAGTTTAGGTTATAGGTTATAACTTTAGGGAATTGAGAATAGGCTGAGGTTTAGGCTTAGGAAATTAGGTTCGGGTTCGGGATAGGGTTTAGGTTTGGGTTTTCAAGTTTAGGTTATAGCTTTAGGGAATTGAGAATGGGTTAAGGTTTAGGTTTAGGAAATCGGGTTCATGTTCGGGTTCGGGTTCGGGATCGGGTTTAGGTTTGGGTTTTCAAGTTTAGGTTTAGGTTTAGGTTTAGGTTAGGGAGTTGAGATTAGGATTAGGTGTAGGTTTAGGTTTAGAGATTTGAGAATACATTTAGGTTTTAGATTTAGGTTTAGGTTTTAGGTTTAGGTTTAGGTTAAGGTTAAGGTTAGGTTATAGGTTATAAGTTTAGGTTATGGGTTATAGGTTATAGGTTAAGGTTTAGGTCATAGGTTTTGGTTTAGGTTAAGGTTATAGATTTAGGTTAAGGTTAAGGTTTAGGTTTAGGTTATATAAGTTATAGCTTTAGGGAATTGAGAATAGGTTAAGGTTTAGGTTTAGGTTATATAAGTTATTACTTTAGGGAATTGAGAATAGGTTAAGGTTTAGGTTTAGAAAATCGGGTTCGGGATCGGGTTTAGGTTTGGGTTTTCAAGTTTAGCTTTAGATTTAGGTTAGGGAGTTGAGATTAGGATTAGGTGTAGGTTTAGGTTTAGGGATTTGAGAATACATTTAGGTTTTAGGTTTAGGTTATAGGTTATTGCTTTAGGGAATTGAGAATAGGTTAAGGTTTAGGTTTAGGAAATCGGGTTCAGGTTCGGGTTTAGGTTTGGGTTTTCAAGTTTAGGTTTAGGTTTAGGTTAAGAAGTTGAGATTAGGATTATGTGTAGGTTTAGGTTTAGGGATTTGAGAATACATTTAGGTTTTAGGTTTAGGTTACGGTTATAGGTTTTGGTTAAGGTTTAGGTTTTATGTTTAGGTTAGGTTATAGGTTTTGGGATTTAAGAATAGGTTTAGGTTAAGGCTATAAGTTTAAGTTTAGGAAATCAGGTTTGGGTTTGGGTTCGGGATCGGCTTTACGTTTGGGTTTAGGTAGTGGTTTAGATTATAGGTTATAAGTGCAGGTTAGGTTTAGGTTAAGGTTATAGGTTTAGGTTAAGGTTTAAGTTATAGGTTTAGGTTTTAGGTTAAGGTTTAGGATTTAGGTTAAGGTTTAGGTTAAGGTTAAGGTTTTAGGTTTAGGTTTAGGTTATAGGTTAGGTTATAGGTATTGGGATTTAAGAATAGGTTTAGGTTTAGGTTTAGGTTTAAGTTATAGATTATAAGTGTAGGTTTAGGTTTAGGTTATCGGTTTAGGTAAAGGTTATAGGTTTAGGTTAAGGTTTAGGTTATAGGTTTAGGTTTTAGGTTAAGGTTTAGGTTTTAGGCTAAGATTTAGGTTATGGTTTAGGTTTTAGGTTTTAGGTTTAGGTTTAGGTTTTAGGTTAAGGTTTAGGTTATAGGTTTAGGTTTTAGGTTTAGGTTAGGTTATAGGTTTTGGGATTTGAGATTAGGTTTAGGTTAAGGTTATAAGTTTAAGTTTAGGAAATCGGGTTCGGGTTCAGGATCGGGTTTACGTTTGGGTTTAGGTATAGGTTTAGGTTATAGGTTATAAGTTTAGGTTAAGGTTATAGGTTTAGATTAAGGTTTAGGTTATAGGTTTAGGTTTTAGGTTAAGATTTAGGTTATAGGTTTAGGTTAAGGTTTAGGTTTTAGGTTTAGGTTAGGTTATAGGTTTTGGGATTTGAGAATAGGTTTAGGTTAAAATTATAAGTTTAAATTTAGGAAATCGGGTTCGGGTTCAGGTTTACATTTGGGTTTAGGTATAGGTTTAGGTTATAGGTTATAAGTGTAGGTTATATGTTTAGGTTAAGGTTATAGGTTTAGGTTAAGGGTGTGGTCCCTGCAAATACAGATATAAACACGGCCTGTCCAAATGGTCAGGCCACTCTAATGTTATCCATAAAAAATGACAGCTTCATCATGGTCATAACAGCAGTTCCGACCTTCCACGGACCCCCGCTCATCCGGATAGCTCCGACGCACATCCAAGTTACTCCATTAATTTTGAGAAAATATATAAACACGGCCTGTCCAAATGGCCAGGCCACTCCAATGTTCTCCATAGGAATTGGACAGCTTCATCATGGTCATAACAGTGGTTCCCACCTTTCAGGGACCCCCACTCATCCGAATAGCTCCGACGCACATCCGGGTCTGCTCCATTAATTTCGAACAAATACATAAACACGACCTGTCCAAATGACTAGGCCACTCTAATGTTGTCCATAGGAATTAGGCGTTGGCTACCAACACATATAACGTGACCAACAAGAAAGTTCATAAGTAAAGTCAATATCATTCAGCATCATTTTCAAAAGTAAAATTTGTAACTCAATATTCAACAAGTACCTGAAGATGTGAAGCAATTGCTATGGCTCCGAGTTACCTAGAAATAAAGCTTGCCTTCTTACCATTTTTTGCTACACAGAACAGATAATTGTATTAGGATGTAAATCATCCTGAATAAGTAGCACAAAAGAAAGCCAATGCTTACATGCTAAGGCAATGCAACTATCACCCTGCACTAGTGGACATGGCTCATGTGCAAATGGGGTGACACAAGGCTTGATGCAATGTCTGGCAAGAATGCCAAATGGTGAGATGGATTTGTTAGTGGAAGGAGGGCTCAGGTTCTAAAGCCTTCAAGATTAGAATTCAACATGCAGCTTCAACAATCTACAACATGAGAAATCAATCATTTGGATTGATTGGTCAGAAGTACCTTAGAATAGGAACAATTCATAAAGAACTCACATTCAACAAAAAAAAGAAAAGAAAAAGAAAAGCCTATAAAATAGTGGCATGGCTCTAGATCATTTGGGTTTTATGATTTCGGACATATGGAGTATCCATGGTTAGGTATAATAGATGAACGGTTTGGATCTCATAAATATGTACCTTACATACCTGACATAACTAAGATATTAGCATCTAGCACTGGATACTTGATTCATACAACAATGAAGCACTTTGGCATCTGCAAAAAATGAATTGACAAAAAAAATTCATCGCTGAAAGTTTACCTTTCGTCTTGCTAAAAGTATACCTTTCGATTTTTTTAAAAAAATGTTTGCAGCCTTTAGTGGCGAAAATTTTCGTCGCTAAAAGTACACCTTTCGTATTTTAGCTACAAAAAATTTCGTAGCTAAAAGTATACCTTTCAATTTTTTAAAAAAATTTTTTACAACTTTGTCACTAAAAGTCTCATCTATGTTTTTTAGCTACGAAAATTTTCGTAGTGAAAAACATACCTTTCCATTTTTTTTTGAAAATTTATTTGTAGCCTTTAGCGACGAAAATTTTTGTAGTCAATTGAAAAATTGTTTGCAGCCTTTAGCGATGAAAAGTTTCTTCGCTAAAAGTCTCATCCATGTTTTTTAGCTACGAAAATTGTCATAACTAAAACTAACCCTTTCATTTTTTTGAAAAATTGCCTTTAACGACGAAAATTTTCGTCGCTAAAAGTGTCATCCACGTCTTTTAGCTACGAAAAGTATCGTAGTTAAAACTAAACCTTTCGATTATGCTGAAAAATTGTTTCCTGCCTTTAGCGATGAAAATTGTCGTCGCTAAAAGTGACTTTTAGCTACGAATTTAAAATTTTGTCACTAAAAGTGACTTTTAGTGATGAAAAAAAATTTCATCGCTAAAAACCCTCTTTCTTATACTGTTCCTTGCAATCCTTTATTCCCAAATAATAAGGCAGGGAAGGAGACCACGGAGCGAGATAAAAGCGTTGGAAGATCCAGCCATTCTCCACCAATGTAATGTAGTAGCATTCATGAAATGAATAGGCTGAGGGGGAATGTGAAAATGAGCTGCGAAATAGGACAAAACCTCTATGGCGAGGCCCACAGATGATAAAATACGGTCCACCGTTTCCTCAGCTGGATGCAGCATATCATAAGGGAGGCAGCAGTCGCATCGGGAAGCCAGGTTGATCCCTTTATTCTTAACTCGAGTGTCGACTGGGATAGCCCCGTGAAGGGCCCTCCAAGCTAATAAAGAAATCTTCGGAGGAAGCTTTGAGTGCCAAACCCATTTGGCCCAGGATTTTCGACTGGAAACAGCCCTGCTGATATCCCAAGCCGACTTTACATCAAAATTTCCAGAGGACAACGTAGTCCTGACATACCTATCAGCCCCTTCGGATGAGCAGAAGCCTTAGGAGCTAATGTGATTCCAAAGTTTCAACAAAAGCATGCCATGAATGGGGTTGGGATGCTTGATCTCCAAACCTAAAATATCCATCACTTTAAGCTCCAAAAGTAGTAAGGGGCCCTCTACTTAGCTCCTGTAAAGGGCCTAGCCCTGACCAATCCCGCTACCAGAACTGGACTCTCCTTGTCCGATGTGCCACCTGGAGTTGTTGTCGATGAAGGGGAGGAGGGGCCTAATTTTCTTCCAAAAAGGGGATGGGGAAGGGGTAGCGTGAGCTAGGGGAATGGGCCTTAAGTAGGGGGCATATTTAGATCTCATAAGGTTGGCCCATAAGCTATCCGGGTTGCCGGACCTAATCGCCCAGGCGAGCTTCAACTTAAGACTTAGCAGTACATCTTTAATCTTCTTACAGCCAAGGCCCCCTTCAGGTTTAGGCATGGACAAACAGCTCCAAGACACCCAATGTAGTTTCTTGTGATCATCATCTTTACCCTAAAGAAAATCTGAACTAGCTCTCTCAAGCTCATGCAGCAGAATAGTCGAGATGTCAGCAGTGGTCAGCGTATGGATTGGGATGCTAGAGACGACATGATTAATCAAAGTGAACCTGCTAGCTTGAGAAAGATATTTGGCATCCTAGCCTTGAATTCTCAGCCGAATTTTTCCCAAAAGGGGCTGAAAATAAGCTGCCATGAAATGGCCCGAGAAGATCAGAACTCGAAGCTAGATTAGCAGATTTTGGGACGCTTGGATGCCAAGAGTTCTAGCCATTCCACTAGTTCTGAGGAAAATTATATTAGATAAATATGAGTTGGCAGATCACCTTGATAAGGGTCACCTTGACAATACCTTACTTCCAATCTGAAGTTTGATACCCACAATTACAAGGTGTTAACCTGTGAGTTACAAATTAGATGATAGGTCAATGTTTTCCTCTCCTTTTTCTTTTTTATTTTTATTTTTATTTTATTTTTATTTTATTTTTTAACTTACACACACAGACATTGGCTAATCACCTTGACAATCAATCATGTCCACTCCTAAGTTAGACTCTAGAAGTTACTAAATCCTTATTTGCAACTACCCATTGAGATTAGGTCTATTTTATCTTTCTTTTTAGATACAAAGATGTTGGCTAGTTATCTCGACACCAAACTATTTAATCCCCTAAAATCCATCAATACCATAAATTAGAGATTGCACTCTTATGTGGCTGAAGAAGGTGTCTAACATTCCTCCATCATAGAGGTTCCTTGCTTGGAATTCAAAATTGCAAATCAAAAGTCATTATAAATCAAGGAATCTTTGGATTCTCTGAAATATAAATATTCTACAAGGTCTAGTCAACTGTGAAAATCAGAATTAACCAGCTAGTGGCAATTTTAAATCAAGCATTTCACATTCCAATGTCAAATCACAGTAGCACACGAGCAAGGCTTAAAAAGGGGCCACTACAAGAAATTCTACTTTTACCTACGAAAAAATTCGTAGGTAAATGATATTATTTCATAGGCAAAAAGTTTTACCTACAAAAATATTTGTCAATATATTCGTTGGTAAAAGACCGTGGGTAAAGACTTTTACCAATGAAAAATGTTATCATCGGCAATGGTAAGACTTTTACCTATGTAATTATTCATAGCTAAAAACTTTGTTAAGACTTTTACTTACAAATTTTTTCGTAGGTAAAAACTGTGTTAAGACTTTTACCTATGAACGTTTTCATAGCTAAAACCTTTGTTAAGACTTTTACCTATGAACGTTTTCATAGCTAAAACCTTTGTTAAGACTTTTACCTATGAAATTTTTGCGTAGGTGAAAACTCTATTAAGAATTTTGCCTACGACAGTTTTTGTAGCTAATAACTGTGTTAATACTTTTACCTACAAAATGTTTCGTAAGTAAAAACGGTGTTAAGACTTTTACCTACAAACATTTTTGTAGGTAGAAATTGTGTTAAGACTTTTACTTATGAAATTGGTCGTATGCACAAATGTTGACGAAACTTTTTACCTACGAAATTTAGCGTAGGTAAAAATTGTTGAGGAACTTTTACCGACGAAATGATTCGTAGGTAAAAAAATGTAAATGAACCTTTTACCTATGAAAAATTTTGTAGGTAATGTCGATGAAACTTTTACCTACGAAAAGTTTCGTAGGTAAAAGTCTCTCTCTTTTTTTTTTCCCAAATAACAAGCAAAAATTCCTATTATACACCCGTTACAATATATTTCATTATATTCACATTCCCATTTTTCCAAACAAACACAAACTACATCCATCCTTGACCTGAGGCATTCTGATTTTCTACAAAACTAATCTGATCTAATGCTGGTTGGGACAACACCGCCATCTTTTTTTTTTCTTTTTCTCTTTCAAGAGTGAGCTGAAGAAAACAGAGAGAAACAGAGGATTATGGATATGTCATTAGGACAACCTATCAATGCTTTCCTAGAGTAAAGCATCCATGTTCAATTCCAGCTCTTACATATGTGTCGTTGAGTGCAAATATAAAATAAGCAACAATTTCTTTATATTTAAGTTGAACATGAAAAATTAGTGAACTATGGGAATCTAATCACATAAAAGCATCACGATGCTCCAATCATCAACAGAAGCATCAATTGAAATTATAAGCAAAACATAAACATCTTAAAAAATACAATAGGTAGTTGTATCCTGTGACCTTACAACATACCATCACAAAGTTGAAGCTGAGAACCAGGAGACTTCATAGGTGCTCCATGTTGCAGCAAATGAACTGTAACTCAGATAGAGCAGTAAAATGTTGCACATAGCAACAATGATGAATTCTCCAAATAAAATGTAAAAACATGAAACTATTGTGTCATGTTTTCATGTTTGGATTAATATTTTTTGTTATATCAATTTTTAAGACTTAGTTGGACATTTAGAAAGCATTAAGACTCATAATTTTTTAATACTCAAATTATTTCTTAATATCACGAGGTCCAGCCAACTCCAGCCCCTCCCTCCATGCCAATAAAGCATAAGAGAACAACTCCAATATATTGTATATTGCACCAAATAGTAGTTTCTTCACCCTTTTTTCTGTGGGTAGGTAAATTGGGATCACACCTGAGACCTAAATGTTGCATCAAAGAGCACCATCCATGGAGTATCAACAAGATTTCCATTTGCATTTTCCATGTAAAAAGTCCTGGCAAACCTTCAAAAGCAAAAGAACAACCCAAGTGTAAGAACAAAAATGAATCAAAACAAACTAAGAACAAATATGGCTTGCAAAATTTTTACAAGAATGGCGTCACTTATCCACTCACATACATGGGTGCAAAATAAAGACATCAATGCAAAGCTTGTTCAAAGATAAAGACATCAATGCAAGCATGCAAGGTTACAAGGCAACTACTCAATTGAGCTGCCTTGCCACCATATCTAATAATTTATCAACCTTATGAAAGACAATGGAACCTAGGACAAATCAACAAAGATAAGAAACAAAGAAGAAACTCATGCTCATCTATAGTTTCACATCTTAGAAGTAGACTTGTAATTGAATGGACTTTAGTTCCTTTATACAATCCAGTTAGCTCAATGAATCCCTCAATATCGCTAGCTGGAAAAAATTGAAGTTACCTCCAACATAATAACTAAAAATATTAGAAATAATTGGCACCACAGTTCAACATCATATTTGTTGTAATGCTTGGTATGGGCATCATTTTCTGGCACACAATCATATCAAATGAAGGACAGAATGTGAAAATCAATTTGCATGTATAAAAATGAAGCGAATAAAGGAAACATTTACCATTTCAACTTTGACTTCCTGTATACCAGCTACCAACTTGAGTGACCTAATGCAAAATAAGGAAGACCGTCATTATCATCATTTAAGCCTTATACCAACTAATTGGGGTCAGCTACATGAATCCTTTTCCACCATCTCACTCTATCAAGGGAAAATCAGAAAGACCATTTAGGAAATTTTCCAAGCACAAATGCCCTAAATTTCATTTTCCTAGAAACTACACTACAATTCTGGCAAGCCACCCCATCTTTAGTGGGAAAACGGTGGAGAATGATCAAGAATGCATCACACGACTGATATTGCAACATTGAAACAGTATATGGAGGAATAAATACTCTTGTATATGAGGTGGAGGATGGTAGTAGCGACATGTTCTTCCTCGAAAACACTGATTCCGAAGTGAATCGGCGCATGCTATGACTTTGTTCCTACAAACATGGTTGAATGGTTCAAAAGGTCCATAAATTATCAACCTTATTAAATACTACAGTAACATTAATCAAACAAAGAGCTCCCCAATATGAGAACATAACGGTGAGATCTAGAAATATAACACAAAACCTTCACTTAAATTGTCTCCAACCTTTGTGTTTTCAAAGCAGGAATCAAGTAAATCCAAGTTCCTTTAGGCTGTGTTCGGATGCCAAAGTGAATTGAACAGTGAACAAGCAGTTTAATCAAATGTAAACAACCAAAGTTAATAATCCTTCCTTGTATCCATATTAAGAAGCCCTCAGCATCACAGAAACTTGCTTCCAGTCCAACTTGAAAGTAATGTAATTGAATATGAATGACAAGGAAAGAAATCACAATTTTTGGTCTTCTTTCCACTTTATCAAACTAACAATTGAAGTTCAATTTGACAATGCATCCAAATAGCACCCTTCATATTTCACTCACCTATTGGGTAATCTAGGAATGAACATATTGCATGACTTTTTGCATATAAACTTCAATCCTATAGTATTCAATACACGCTGTACTAAAGGCTGCATTCAAATGTGGAATTGAATCACAATAGTTATGTTGTAATAGTGAAATTCCCAAAGTTAAATTATTCCAAGAAATTGACATTATTTGAATTTAAGTGGACCTCAAACAAATAGAATTACAAATAACATAAAGATATAAACAATTTTGTAACTGGAAACACATTTTAATGATTCATTTTTACAATGTTGAATCTTAATTATTGCAAAATCCATTTGATATCCAAACACAACCTTTAATAAAATAAAATAAAATAAAACTTTTAACAACTGAAAAGTAAAATCATGCATTACATAATGTGTAAATGAGAATCACCCAAAATCAACAAAAAATCTAACCATAAAAAAGATTACACACATTGCATACGATTTCAATGTGTGAATAGAAACTTCGCATAATTAGCTGAAATATTCAATTCTAAAACAATACCAAATGGCTTCCTAGATTTTTCAATATTAAACAATGGAATGAAGATAATGCAACTAGATCAAGGAAAAAACTAATTGCAATAAGATTCAACATACCCGATTGAAGTTCGAATCACAAAAAAGAAGAGAATGCAATGATTGTGAGCAGTTCACTAAAATAGGATGGGTTTTGGCTGGGACTGAAACTCCTCAGTGAAATGGGTCAGTTCACTAAAAACACAAGAATACCATTTTATTTAGAACATGCAAGTTCACCATTCAAAGCTCAAACACAACACGCATTCACAAGAGTCAATACAAGTCAGGCAAACCAGGTCAGTTAAGAAAAATGCTTATGTTCAGGGACCAAATTCAGATACATCTATTTTTTGTTTTATGCATATATACATGACCAAGAATGCTTTATATTCTAAGCCCCATTTCTTATTTTTTCTATATCTATCTTAGTTCATGGACCCATTTCAGATTTAGACCATCAAAGGACTACACAATTCGAATCTCTTAAAAGAACACAATCCGTTGTACAACATTATTCAATTGATGAAGTCAGTGGGCCCAATCCTTGTATAAGTTTTATATGAAGTAACATGCATTTCCTGGCATGGACATAAAATTCAATCTAAAATCACGCAAACTTATCAAATAAAACAACAATGGAGATAGTTGATATGAAGAATAGAGAAGAGTCTCGTAAATCATTAAACCAATCAAGACTGAAATAATCATCCTAAATTGCAATGGAAATAAAAAATTAAAAATATCAGTTTCTCAACAAAAACTAAAAAGAGATAGAATTTCACAAATGCTAACAATTACCAAAGGCATTATCTTTTGTTATTTTCAATTTCTCTATTTTTTTTCTCCTAATCATTGAACTACACCAAAGGAGATAGAATTTCACAAATGCTACCAATTACCAAAGGTAACCGGGCTTCTTTCAAGTTTCAAAACCCAAAATACCCATCCTTAACTCCAACTCACAAATTTTGGCATCTCTATCTCCAAGTAGAAATACTACTATTAATGGTTCAACCGATGAGATAATTGTACTTTAGAAATACATCTGTGCAAGCTCCAAGCACATGGTTACAAGAAAAGCAAAATAAGTGAAAGAACCTTTGTATTCTATATAAATTTGTATTTTTGAGTGTTCTACATCACAAAGCTTATGCAATCAGGTGGTGTCTTTTTGCCCTGAGAAATTGTACTTGAAAACAAACAATCACTTAAACAGTAACATGAACAACTTTTGAACTTCATGAGCATTGTTAAAGAAAATGTGAAGGATGTAAACATACTCCCACAGTTCCACCATATTCATTTAGAACAATAGACATATGAACCTTCCTAATGGAACTCTCTCAGCAGATTCCACACAGACATTGAATCTGTGATATCATCCAAATTTCATTATTCATTTTGAAAAAAAATAAAAATCTTTATGGAAAATTATAATGTAAAAGTGCAATATAGCAGTCTTTGAGCATAATATGAGGCAAGGTAACCATCTGTTAGTTCATTCAGCGCTTCTAAAGATAAACAATTATCACTTAGCATTAGATGTTATGGATGCTCCATTCCAAATCTGTGATATAAAATAAAATTGTTATAGGTTATAGATTAAAGGTAATAGGTTATAGGTTATAGATTTAGGTTTATGTTTAGGTTTAGGTTTATAGGTTATAGGTTATAGATTAAAGGTAATAGGTTATAAGTTATATATTTAGGTTTAGGTTTAGTTTCGGGTTTACGTTATAGGTTTTGGTTATAGGTTTAGGAATTTAGGTTCGGGTTCGGGTTTAGGTTTAGGTTATAGGTTATAGGTTATAGGTTAGGTTTAGGTTATAGGTTATAGGTTATAGGTTTAGGAATTCAGGTTCGGGTTCGGGTTTGGGTTCAGGTAAAGGTTTAACAAAAGGGTGGATGATATGAAGACACTTATGAGGTTTCTATTCAACTTCCATGCGTAGTTTAACGACACTTTTTGGATCCAGTGTCATGTTTCTATCATCAACCATTTATATGATGGGACTCATTACAGATGGAGGGGATATCACCAGAAATTTTTTAATCTTAGATTATTTCAAACCTTTAATCATGTCACTCTTTTCCTTACATGTCTTGCCTTAGGTTGTCCGAGGCCTTTTTAGCCCGATTAGGGGTAGGGCTAGACTATAGTCAATGTTTAGCCCCTAGCTAGGCTCATTGCCATGCCAACCTTGTATACCAAAAGTCATGCAGATCTAAAATATGAGTGGTACCATAGGGAACAATTGGGATGGGGATGCCCAACATTAAAACCTTTCACATTATGTGGGGCCCAACGTGTTTAGTATATGCCATCTAATCCATTCATAAGATGCACGCCATATCCTTCAAAAAAAGAAAAAAGAAAAAGAAAAAAGGAGATGTGCCCCATCAAGATGCATTGACATTCCAAATACTAGGCCATTCCAAAACTTAGGTGGGCTTCACCATTTGATATGAGATTTTCGGCATTATTTTACAGTGTGGTCCACCCGAGTTTTGGATGGACCAAATTTTTGGGCTCCATGGAGAATGAGGGGACTCACATGATGGATGGAGTGGATGTCTTGAACACATCATGGTGAGCTAACACTCCAAGGGAGTCGACCTCAATTCTTTATACTATATATATGGGGAGATATGCAAGCACTTAGAAAATGTACACGAAACATACATTAACTCACATTGAACCGACTAAATTGTGGCTCACATTGTTGCTAAGCCAGTCCAAAGATTAGTTTGTTCAAACAATCCTGTGGAGATTTGTTTGCTGAAATAGGACTGTTGGATTGGAGGTCTTTTAAGGTGGGGAAAGGATAGACAGAGGAACTTTGATGGATGTTATTTAATTCATTTTCCCTTCTGTAAGAATCATCCAATAGAATGGTTAGGAGTATTTCATCAATGTGATTTCCAATCATCCAAGGTAAAGTCACATGTTCCCAAATAAAGATACCTACCAACTTGTAAATGAAAATCTTCCATGATTTCTAATCAAGAACAAGCCTACAACAGCATCTCAGCAAATTATAAGCATAAAAACCATACAAACAACAAGAAACTAAAATAACCACATGAAAAGTTAGCACATAACACCAACCAACACAAGAAACAAAACACAGATTCCTCATACATAAATTTCTTCCATGATTTCTATTCAAGAACAAGCCCATGAAAAAAAAAATAAAAAAATAAACCTCCTCATTAAAAAAATATATATAATAAAAAAACATAGTTCCTTCATAAAAATAATAAATACTAAGCAAACATCATAACATGGATGAGAAATAGTACGCCAAAACAACGAAAAAAGGACGGTCCAAAACTGTCTCAAATGACCAAAAAGGACGGTCATGGAATGTCGCATGGGCCGTCAAAATTTGAGACATCATATTACTTCAAGGACGGTTGAAAGTTGTCATTTTTATTGATGAAAAAAGGATGGTCATAGACCGTTCTTAAAAAGGACTGCTATGAACCGTCTCTTATGAGCCTTCAAAGGACGGTCATGGATCGTCCTTAAAAAGGACTGCTATGAACCGTCTCTTATGAGCCTTCACAAGACGGTCATGGACCGTCCTTAAAAAGGACTGCTATGAACCGTCTCTTATGAGCCTTCAAAGGACGGCCGTGGACTGTCCTTTAAAAGGACGGTCCTTAAAAGGACATTTTTAAATTTGAGGCAGTCAATGTGCACCTGTTACAATATTTTTCATCGTATTTCTTCCTGATATACACCTGTTATATAATATATTTCATCATATTCACATTCACATCCATTTAAACCCAAACTACGTAAATCCATCCAAACATAAACTACATTCATCCAAACATAAATCCACATTACATTCATTCATGCATAAATACATATAAGTTTAACATCATTAAAAAAAAAAAAGAAAAAAAAAATTAGCAACAATTTTCTTTTTGTCTTTCATCTAATAAAAAAATATTCAACCAACAAAACATTATAATTCAGAATCATGAAGAATTACAGAAACTTCTTCCAAAAAAGTGGGCACCTTTTAAAAATAAAACTGATCATTACAATAAAACTAATGCAAGTAAATAATGCAAAAAAGTATTTCAATTCAAGTTAATAGAAACAACAACAAAAATTAAAGCTTTGTAAAAAGGAGCATGTGTTAAAAGGGATACATTCTTGTTTGTTGCCATGTGTTAAAAGGGATACATTCTTGTTTGTTGCCATGTGATTGGGCTACATTATTACAGCAATCGGGTTCGGGTTCAGGATCGGGTTTAAGTTTGGGTTTTCAAGTTTAGGTTTAGGTTTAGGTTAGGGAGTTGAGATTAGGATTCGGTGTAGGTCTAGGTTTAGGGATTTGAGAATACATTTAGGTTATAGTTTAGGTTTAGGTTTTAGGTTTTAAGTTTAGGTTTAGATTTAGGTTTTAGATTTAGGTTAAGGTTAGGTTACAGGTTATAAGTTTAAGTTATAGGTTAAGGTTTAGGTTATAGGTTTTGGTTTAGGTTTAGGTTATAGGTTATAGCTTTAGGAAATTGAGAATAAGTTAAAGGTTAAGGTTTAGGTTTAGGAAATCGGGTTCGGGATTGGGTTTAGGTTTGGGTTTTCAAGTTAGGTTTAAGTTTAGGTTAGGGAGTTGAGATTAGGATTAGGTGTAGGTTTAGGTTTAAGGATTTGAGAATACATTTCTGTTTTAGGTTTAGGTTTAGGTTTTAGGCTTAGGTTTAAGTTATAGGTTTAGGTTATAAGTGTAGGTTATAGGTTTAGGTTTAGGTTAGGTTATAGGTTAAGGTTTAGGGAATTGAGAATAGGTTCAGGTTTAGGTTTAGGAAATCGGGTTCGGGTTCGGGATCGGGTTTAGGTTCGGGTTTTCAAGTTTAGGTTTAGGTTTAGGTTTGGGAGTTGAGATTAGGATTAGGTGTAGGTTTAGGTTAGGGATTTGAGAATACATCTAGGTTTTAAGTTTAGGTTTAGGTTAAGGTTAGGTTATAGGTTATAAGTTTAGGTTATAGGTTATAGGTTAAGGTTTTAGGTCATAGGTTTTGGTTTAGGTTAAGGTTATAGGTTTAGTTTTAGGTTTAGGTTAAGGTTTAGATTTAGGTTACAAGCTATAGGTTTAGGGAATTGAGAATAGGTTAAGGTTTAGGTTTAGGAAATCCGGTTCAGGTTCGAGATTGGGTTTAGGTTTGGGTTTTTAAGTTTAGGTTTAGGGATTTGAGAATACACTTAGGTTTTAGGTTTAGGTTTATGTTTTAGGTTATAGGTTAAGGTTTAGGTTTTAGGTTTAGGTTAAGGTTAGGTTATAGGTTATAAGTTTAGGTTATAGGTTATAGGTTAAGGTTTTAGGTCATAGGTTTTGGTTTAGATTAAGGTTATAGGTTTAGGTTTAGGTTTAGGTTGAGGTTAAGGTTTAGGTTTAGGTTATAAGCTATAAGTTTAGGGAATTGAGTATAGGTTAAGATTTAGGTTTAAGAAATCAGGTTCGGGTTCGGGATCGGGTTTAGGTTTGGGTTTTCAAATTTAGGTTTAGGTTTAGATTAGGGAGTTAAGATTAGGATTAGGTGTAGGTTTAAGTTTAGGGATTTGAGAATACATTTAGGTTTTAGGTTTAGGTTTTAGGTTTTAGGTTTTAGGTTTTAAGTTTAGGTTAGGTTATAAGTTATAAGTTTGGGTTATAGGTTATAGGTTAAGGTTTTAGGTCATAGGTTTTGGTTTAGGTTAAGGTTTAGGTTTAGGTTATAAGCTATAGGTTTAGGAAATCGGATTCGGGATCAGGTTTAGGTTTGGATTTTTAAGTTTAGGTTTTGGTTTAGGTTAAGGAGTTGGGATTAGGATTAAGTGTAGGTTTAGGTTTAGGGATTTGAGAATACATTTAGGTTTTAGGTTTAGGTTTAGGTTATAGGTTTAGGTTTTAGGATTTGAGAATAGGTTTAGGTTTAGGTTATAAGTTTAGGTTAAGGTTGTAAGTATAGGTTATAGGTTTAGGTTTAGGTTATTAGTATAGGTTTTGAGATTTGAGAATAGGTTTAGGTTAAGGTTATAAGTATAGGTTTAGGTTATAGGTTAAGTTTTAGGTTTAGGTTATAAGTATAGGTTTTAGGATTTGAGAATAGGTTTAGGTTAAGGTTATAAGTTTAGGTTAAGGTTGTAAGTATAAGTTATAGGTTTAGTTTAAGGTTTAGGTTTAGGTTATAAGTATAGGTTTTGAGATTTGAGAATAGGTTTAGATTAAGGTTATAAGTTTAGGTTAAGGTTATAAGTTTAGGTTTAGGTTATAGGTTAAGGTTTAGGTTTAGGTTATAAGTATAGCTTTTGGAATTTGAGAATAGGTTTAGATTATATGTTATTAGGTAATTGAGAATAGGTTTAGGTTATAGGTTTAGGGTGTGGTCTCTGTAAATACAGATATAAACACAGTCTGTCCAAATGCTCAGGCCTCTCCAATGTTGTCCATAGGAAATGGACAGCTTCATCATGGTCATAAAAGTGGTTCCCTCCTTCCAGGGACCCCCGCTCATCTGGATAGCTCTGACGCACATCCGGGTCTGCTCCATTAATTTCAAGCAAATACATAAACATGGCCTGTCTAAATGGATATGCCCCTCCAATGATGTCCTTAGGAAATTGACAGCTTCATCATGGTCGTAACATCGGTTCCCACCTTCCAGGGACCTCCGCTCATCCTGATAACTCCGACGCACATCCGGGTCTGGTCAATTAATTTTGAGCAAATATTTACTGTTGTCATTGAGAAAACTATCCAAACAGTGAGTAAATTATTTATAAAAGATTGTTGGATAGCATAATGCAGAATTTAGTTCTATCCCAGATAAAATGTCACTTAAAGAATTTGGCAGTTTTCAAAACTCTTGTGTAGGGCGACCATAATCTACGGGATCTCTACCAGTAATTACCTCTAATACGACAACACCAAAACTGTAAATGTCACTCTTTTCATTCAAAAGGCCAGTATTTGTGTACTCTGGTGCCACGTATCTAAAAAAATAAGGAAAAGATGATAATTTATTCAAATACTGTAGAGAATCACCATGTTTTCTATTTAGTGATGGAAGAGATGAGATAGATCGGAGGAGGCACAGCCGGCTCCCGGATGAGGGTGTGGTAGAAGTGACGAGCCCTAGAAAGCTGACCTCCAGGACTTCAAGAAGGAAGTGATGTAAGAGATGGAGGACATGAAACAAAGTCGGGATGCACGTCAAACCAGCCTCGAGACTAAAGCATCCTCTTTCATTGATGAAGTAATGCGAGCTCAACTGCCGAAAAGGTTTCGTCTGCCACAGATTACACCTTTCACTGGAAAGACCGACCCAACGAACACCTCAAATGTTTTTGGACGTATATGGAATTGCACGATGCTTTAGATGTCGTAATGTGCCAAGCTTTTTCTTTCACCTTAGCCGACGTAGCTCGACTCTGGTTCAAGCAGTTGAAATTGAAGTCAACCAGTTCGTTCGCAGAGCTCAGCGACGCCTTCCTTACCAATTTTATTAGAGGGAAGAAGAAATTGAAGCCCCCTGCACATCTGAACAACATAGTTCAAAAAGAGGCAAAGCTACTGAAAGACTATATTAAGCGTTTCAACTTGAATCGCTACAAGTTCAAAAACACTCAGAAGAGACAGCGCTCAACTCCCTCATGCAAGGCGTTAGAGATAAGCCGTTTCTGGCATCATTAGACAAAAATCCACCAATGACTCTTGTCGAGTTCATGACCCGATCAGATAAATACGCGGATGCCGAGGAAACACGAATCCTGCGTGAAGTTGTCCAGAATGCAAAAGCCTCAGCCAAAGAGTCAGACAAAAAAGAAGTTGACTCGGCTAGAGGGAAGAAGCGTAAGGACGACTGAACGCGAGACGAGCGTAAGTCGAGTAAGTGACCCAACCGAAAGTTCTCCACGTACACTCCACTCAACAAACCACAAGAGCAGGTGTTGATGGAAATCAAGAGTGAAGGATTTGTCAACCGGCCAGATAGGCTTCGGAGAAATCCCAATTGGTGGAATAAAAGTAATTATTGCCACTATCATCGTGATCACGGGAATAATACGAGTGTCTGTATCCACCTGAAGGAAGAGATCGAAAGGCTCATCAGGGAAGGCTGACTCACAGAACATGTTGAAAGGACCGGAATCGTTGAAGAATGCCCAGGTGACAACCGACCTACGGAGAAAATTTGAACTATTGTCGATGCTCCCAGAGGCGGATGTGACTCTAATAACGATTGAAAAAATCATGCCAGAAGCCTCAGCCGACCCAAGTCCAAACTCCTGGTCATAACTCGACCTTCAAAGGAAAAGAAAGGAAGAAATACTAAATCTTGTTTACTGATGAAGATGCCCGAGGTATCTATCACCCCCATGATGATGCGTTAGTTGTCACTCTCACCATTGTAAATCAAAGGGTATTCCGTATATTGGTCGACACAGGATTTTCAGTTGACGTGTTGTTCACTCAGGCGTTCAACAAAATTGAAGTTGAACGATCGGCATTATGACCGGTTCATACCCCATTGATCAGATTCTCAGGAGGACAAACACTCCTAGAAGGAATCATCTCATTACCACTCACGGCCGGGAATTCTCTACATCAGGGAACTGTCATGGTCGACTTTCTGATAGTTGATCAGTCATCCATCTACAACGCTATATTCGGCCAACCCTTTCTAAGTCTCCTCCAAGCAGTGGTATCTACATACCACCTCTCCATGAAATTTCAGATCAAGTCGGGAGTAGAAATCGTCAAAGGAGATCAGTAAGATGCGAGGCGCTGCTACGCGCCAACTGTCAAGATCCCCGCCGAGAAAGCTTCAGCCGAGGTATTAGTGATCGAGTCGTTGGACCCCAAGGTCAAGACTCATGAACGAGGACAACCAGATGAAGACCTTACCTCAGTACCTTTGGTCGAGACAGATGGTTCTAAAACGGTACAAATTAACTCTTCTCTCCAATCGCCCCTGAAAGACAATCTGATAGCCTTGCTCCGACAATATGCTGACGTATTCGCATGGAGCCATGAAGATATGCTGGGAATTGACCTGTCTGTAATCACTCACTGACTTGACATTGATCCAACCTACCCGCCAATCCGACAGAAGCGACGAGCACTCGGCTCTGAAAGGTACGCTGTCATTGAAGAAGAGGTCAGCAAGGTCCTCAAGAAAACAATTATAGAAGAGATATACTACTCGAAATGGGTAGCTAATGTTGTACTTATGAAAAAAGTCAATGGGAAGTGGCGAGTCTGTATTAACTATACCGACCTGAACAAAGCCTGCTCAAAAGATAGCTCTCCTCTTTCGAGGATTGATCAGTTGGTAGATAGTACAGCAGGGCATGAACTTCTTAGTTTTATGGATGTATATTCAGGGTATAGTCAAATTGTAATGAATCAACCTGATAAATCTAAAACTATCTTTATCACCGACAAAGGCCTTTATTGTTACCGTATGATGCGATTTGGGTTGAAAAATGCTGGAGCAACTTATCAAAGATTAGTGAACAAAATCTTCACTCGACTAATCGGCCGAACCATGGAAGTGTATATTGATGACATGCTCGTTAAAAGTATACACGCGGCCGACCATATACCCAACCTGGAATAGATGTTCTTGATCTTACGCAAGTACCAAATGAAGTTAAATCTGAGCAAGTGTGCCTTTGGCGTAAGCTCAGGAAAGTTTCTCGAATTCCTGGTAAGTCAGCGAGTGGTCGAGGTAAATTTAGAGAAGATAAAAGCATTGTTTGACATAGAGTCTCCAAAAATAATTAAAAACATACAAAGATTGACTGGACGAGTAGCGACACTCAACCGTTTCCTCTCCTGAGCCATCAACTAAGGTCTCTCATTCTTCAAACAATTGAAGGGATGACAAGCAGTGGACTGGACGGAAGAGTGCGAAGCTGCATTACAATAATTAAAGTCTTATCTCGGATCTCCACCTCTCTTATCAAAGTCTAAGCCTGGAGAAGCCCTGCTACTGTATCTCGCGGTGTCTGAAGCAGTAGTCAACTCGGCCTTGATACGAGAACAAGAAGGAAAGCAACTGCCGATTTACTATGTCAGCAAAGCGCTCTTACCGGCAGAGACGAGATACCCACTCTTGGAAAAAGTAACCTTAGTTCTAGTCGTCTCCTCGACTTTAGCCATATTTTTAAGTCCATACCATTATCGTTATGACCGACCTCCCGCTGCTTCAGATTCTATAGAAACTGGAAGCGTCCGGCCATCTTACGAAATGGGCGATTGAACTCAGTGAATTCGATATTCAGTATAAGCCGAGAGTGGCAATCAAGGGACAAGCTGTGGCTGACTTCATTGCTGAAGTCACACAGCACGTCGACACAAATCCTACCGAGCCAGTTAAAGAACCGACTACCGCTTCCCCCGAGTCATCTCTCGACCCAATCCCTTGGAAGCCGTATGTCTATGGCTCCAACTCTAAGGCAAGCAGGGTAGGAGTAGTACTAGAAAATTCTGATCAAACATATATGCAGTATGCCTTGAGACTTGGATTTCAAGTCTCGAACAATACAGTAGAATATGAAGCATTATTACTTGGTCTCTGACTCGCGGCTAGCTTAGGTGTTATGCATGTCAACGTTTTTAGCGATTTTCAGTTGGTCGTCAATCAGGTCACGAGTGTTTACTAAACACGGAAAGAATAGCTGAAAGCTTATATGGAAAAAACTAAAGAGCTGATCGGCGGCTTTCAGCGCTGTATCGTCACTTGAATCCCTCGAACAGAAAATGCTAAAGCTGACCTTCTAGCGAAACTCGCCTCTGCTGATGAAGACGATGTACCCAGGTCTATTTCGATCGAGTAAATCGCTAAACTGAGTATTATTGAACCAGTCAGTTCGACCGTACTTGTTATCGATTCAGGACCTACTTGGTGCAAGCTGATTGTCCGATTTCTCGACAGTGGGGAATTTCCTGAAGATCGTGCCGAGGCTCGACGATTGAAAATCCGAGCCTCTCGCTACTCCATACTCAATGGAACATTGTACAAGAAGGGTTGTTACGCTTCGTTGCTACGATGCCTAAACCCTGACGAAACCAACTATGTGTTACGGAAAATCTATGAAGAGATCTGTAGAAATCACTCAGGAGGGTGATCCCTTGTACATAAAGTCTTACGCCAAGGACACTACTGGCCGACTATCTAACACGACGCTTGTAAGCTCATCTAAACATGCGATAAGTGTCAGTGATTCGCGGCTATCCCGAGATAACCTCCTGAAGAACTAACTCCTATGACCGGTCCTTGACCCTTTACGTGGTGGGAAATCGACATTATTGGACCTCTCCCTATGGGGAAGGGACAAACCAAGTTCGTAATCGTGGTAGTAGATTACTTCACAAAGTGGGCTGAGGCAGAACCGTTGGTAAAGATAACCAAATAGATGATCACGGACTTTGTATGGAAGAACATCGTCTGTCGGTTCGGCATACCTCGGACTATAATAACTGATAATGAGAAGCAGTTTGACAACAAAAGTTATCACGAAATGTGCGATAATCTCAAAATCAGGAATGTGTAATCATTGCTCCATCATCCTCAGACGAATGAGCAAGTTGAAGCAATCAACAAGATCATCAAGCAGCATCTTCGAACCAAGCTCGACCTAGCCAAAGGAGCTTGGGCCGAAGAACTCCTGAAGATACTATGGGCATACCGAACCACAGCCCGAATAGCTACAGGGAAAACTCCTTTCTCCCTTGCTAATGGCTCGAAAGTTATTACTTTAGTCGAGATCGGGTTGCCTTTGGCTTAAATCAACTCATTTAATGAGGAAGAAAATGAAAAACTCCTAGCCCTCGAACTCGACCTTGTGGACGAACAAAGGAAAAATGCTCAGATACGCATGATGGCTCGGCAATAATAAGTAGCTCGGTTCTATAATGCCCGAGTCAAGGTTAGACGTTTTCGAGTCGGGGACATGGTCCTCCAGAAAATGTTTCTCAATACCAAGGAAGTTGGCGCAGACACATTATGACCCAATTGGGAAGGACCCTATGTCGTCGCAATCACCATCCAACCAAGAACGTCCCGATTGGAAGACCTGACCGACCGATTGCTGCCTCATCCATGGAATGCCGAGCATCTAAAAACCTATTACCCCTAAAGTCGACATAACAAAGCACTGAAAGAAGCTCAGAAATGACAAACATGTAAACTGAGACAAGATGAATAAAATGGGACTGTGTATATTCATTTATCAGTATATTTGTTACATCGAGTTACATCTTGCTTCAACATTATATTGTCAGACTAAAAGGGTTAAAGGAAAACAAAAGATCGGCCAAAATGTATGAACTTTTCCCCCGGCTAAAACTACCCACGGGTTTGGTCAGAGCTGATGATGGTACCAAAAACTAAGCTCCGAGACTGTCAAGGTCACTCGGAGCGACCTCTGGAGCCAGAGCTGCTTCAGACTCGACCTCAGTGCCACCAAACTCAGTCACTTCAGCCGTCGGATCATTGGGAGGGCCTTCCTCAAATTTTGAGAGATTAAGGTCGGAAAAAAACTACTTCATCACTTTGATGCAAGCTGTGTACCCGCTCTCATACAAGCGGTCCCTCTCATCTTTAAACTCCGGATATTCAAGGAAGTCTTTTATAGCCTTCTCCCCAGCCTCTTTCTTGGCCATCTCGAGTGCCGCTTTTGTATCGGCCTTCAGCCAAGCCAGCTTCTCCTCAGAGGTATTACGAGTCAGGCGGTGTTGCAGACTCTCATCCTGGGCCTCTTCTAGCAGCAAAGCCGCCTTCTGAGCAAGACTCAACTCGCCAGTCAGTCGGCCGACACAAGATGAGGTAATCTCGAGTTGAGCTTCTGCCTCATCTGCCCGTTTTTAAGCTGCTTTAGCATCCGCCACATCCTTCTGGGCTTTGGTCAGATCTGAACTAGCCCTAAGTAGGCATGGGGTGAGCTATAAAAGGAAATGATAGAGTTAGGTCAAGATAAGAGAAAAACACAAATTGAAAGAAGAGTTCAATTTTTACCTCAAGAAAAATTTTGGCTACTTGAGAGAGTATCTGACCGCCTGAGGACTCGAAGAGGGAAGAAAATTCTTTTTCACTCCCATGAGCGACGGCCCAAGGGATCATGTCAGACACGGCCTGCCGGAAGATCAACATCTCCTGTTGAGCCATCTCTCTCCTTGAAGTCTCCCCTCTCTACTCCTCTCTCCTCCCTGAGACCTGCTTAATTTGCAATAGGTCCTGGCTCGGGAATCGCCCGAGACTTAGTAGGAGTTATGTTCACATTCTCCGCCCTCTCTTCGGGATCAAAGAGGATGATGACGGTCGGGACAACCGAAGCAGGGGCAACCGGGCCCAATGTCTCAGCTACAAGAGCAATTTTCACCTTCTTTGGAGGTCGAGGCTCCGACAAAAGCACTGACATAAGAGGAGCCTTCAACTTCGACAATGACTTCAGAAGGGGTCGAGCTTCAGCCATTTTTGTGTCGGACAAAACACAGAATCAGAAAAATTCTAGAAGGATGTACCTGAGCAACCTAAAGATACCTGTCACAGATAAATCCAAGCCAGAGAGAAGAAGATGCTCTGGTTGTAGAAGGGACTTCTAAGACCGATCCTCCAGGTTTATCGTCCACAGATCTTTGATCCGAGCCAAAGTATTGTCTCCTAGTCTCGACTTCTTCTTGAAAATTTCTGTAGAATATGTTCAGTCAGACTCAGAGGAATCATAATAAGAAAAGACAAGGAAAAGGGTACGTTGAGTCACCTGCTTTAGAGAATGCCCAGGGAACACGAGGATCTAACAGCCCAGGCTCGGCAGTCTCCCAGTGACCGCACGCCTGGAACCACCTCTCTCTATAGTGCTTGTTGGAGGTAGGAGGGTCGGTTATTAAAGAGTCGCCCCTGTTCCTCTAAGTGCTCAAGAAATACTAACCGGGCTGTAAAGTGTTCGGCCGAACTTGGTATAGATAGAGGAACTCATCCATGGTCAGTGGGGGTTGTTCTGCCTCAGCCCACAACACCGTACATCTGAACAAGTTCATCCATCCATTCGAAACTATTTGCCCAGGAGAAATTCTGAGTCGAGAGAGAAAATTCCGAGCAATAGATTGTAAGGGCAGACGTAAGCCACATTGTATGAAAACTTGAAAAAATTGCGACCATCTCAGGAGGAGGATGGTCATGGTTAGGAAATTTACTTGAGAGCAGAAATCGAAGAATTACTGACTCGAGAACATGATACCCGACTCGGATCCTATCTAAATCTGCCTCAATCAAAACTGAGGAGACTGGCCCCTTTTGCTTGTCTCCAACTTTCTCACTCTCGACAGCCTCTCCTTCTTCAGCTACCGATTCAACAAACCGAGCCGACCTTCATGGGGGAATCAACTCAGTGCTTCCCCTAAGATCGGTCCTCACCGGTCTCTTAAGAAGAGCCGGCTCAACAGTTTCTTCCAATTCTTCCTCTTCTTCCAAGTCATCTCTAGGAAAATAGGGAGTAGGCCTGCCAGGGGCATGTCTCAAGACAGAGGAACCCGTTGGAGTGGAGCATTCTGCTGAAGCCCTACTGGACAGCCTAGCAGTAAGTTGGAAGGCCTCATTGGCGCTCATTACCATCTCCGACAGTAAAGAAGGCGATTCCGAGACATTCTAGAGATGCCTCGTTTCGCCCTCATCACCGGAAACCCTGTCCTGGGGACTTGAATGATGCATTATCACTAAGGGTCGAAAAGAAAAAGGGAGGGAGAGAAAACTCACTGGAGAGGCGAAAAGTGCACAGTTGAGGGGGAAAGAAGAAAGCAAAGACGGAAAAAAATGGCGGATCGTGAGCACAATGAAGAGAAAAAAATGGAAAGAGGGAGATCGAGCGGGAGAAGGAAAGTGCGAAAATTGCCCCCGCACCCCGTTTTATAGCCGAGCCACGTGGCAGTAGCATTTAAGGAGGTGTCGAATCGACACCTGCTTCGACTCCCCCGCCCGACACGTGGCGCATACCGATTGACGCAGGTAACGCCTTCACCACGTGTTCGACGCTCATAAGTGGAAGAAATGACCTAATGGTTGTCCGCTCGTGCGACCTCGAGTAACGAACCATCGTACGTTGAGGACAATATAAGAAGCAGTAAATGATTCATCATAACATCGGTTCCCAATATAAACCAACCTAGCAATTCATTATTGCTTTGTGTCGACATAGCTAGCATAAGGAGTAGGGGGCTTACTATTGGAGAAAAAATACAACAAGTTTGGGAACTCAGTTATTGGATGAATCAACCCTACTGACGTAACCCAAGGCAATAGGTAAAGCCTCAAGGAGAGACTTAGCTCGGGTCTGCGAGATATGAATCCCAACCGAAGCTAAAAAAGTTAAGAGCCACAGGAAAAATACGTAAGAGACATGAAGTTGACTTGATTAAAGAGACAGGAATGTTTGAAGGGACCTATTAAAGGCCCTAAAGCTAAAAGCCACCTGACCAACTATAAAACCGACCTGCACGAGGTTGGCTGTAATGTTGGCTATTGGATTAAGAAAGGGCATCGGTTTCAAGCCGACTCTGTTTCGTTCAACAGTAGGCAAAAAGTTTTGTCTTTGTAAGTCAATCGAGACTGCAGAGTCTATTGAGGCCGAGCTAAGCAAAAGAAAGACGGAGTAATCTTAAATACCGTCGCGAGAATATTGTATAAGGATTCCCGACCCTAGAAATCTCGTGATTGGGAAGTATCCATAAACAAGATAGCAATTAAATCAAATCTCCTAAAAAATCAGGAGAGAATCTCCTTACACCGAAACCTCTCACTTCTATAAAAAAAGGGCTCTCCAGGAACCAAGGTACTAACTTAAGCATCGGAGGTTCCCTGGCTTTAGCCAGGATCCCCTTTCTTCCTTATTGTAGTACAGGTGAGAAGTACAAGGAGAGAGAGATATCCAATTTTTCGCATCAACAACGCCAAAAGCCTAAGGCCCAAAAATAAGGCCATCAGTGATTTAGATGGGCTTTACCAAGATACTCTTTCCAGCTGCTTGGTCCACCAAAAATCATAGATTAGGCTGATTTTTATCATTGGCAGCCACATTAATTGAGTAATGCAAGTGGTGGTCAAGGTGGATTTCTCATAAACAGTATGGTGGGGCCATCTAAGCTGTCAATTCATTTACTCAGTTTCATTAATAAAACTACTCAATGGTACTCCATTGAAAATTACTTAAATTAATGGGTGGAATCTTTTCAAAATAGGTACTGGAACGATTATTATTATTATTATTATCATCATCATCAAGTATAAAGCTGGTAGTTTAAATAAAAATTAATTTTAAAAAAACATTCTATGCTTTTCTTAAAAATTTTCCAACATTGCAGGCCATCTTTCATCTAAACCCTCCGAGTCCTATCCTGAGAATAGAATGGACGTACGGTGCATATCCCAGATCCATTTCCTGGTGAACCTGACCTTATGATTAGTGACCATCGAGTGAACAGTAGAAAAGAAGCCAACCACGTGTCTAAATTTCACCACCAATTTCCAATGGTTAAGATCGTGTAACAAGTGGGAGTTTTTAAGATTACCCCATACATAATGGGACCCATAATTTGGGCCATCTGGATTAACTTACTGGATAGTAGACAATTAAGTACTGTGGAATAGATCGGCAGCGAAGGAACCATTCGGATCAGTGGACCCACCAAAATCCCAACAACATGTTAATCAGCACCGTTGATAAAATGAGTCCTCTCAGATTTCATGACACAGCCAAAAATCACAAGAATGGACAAACCAGTCCAAAGAACTAAATGTGAACTGTACGCTCGTTTGTTTGATCGATCAATCCATAAAGGTCATGGAAGGATGAACGGTCCTGGTCATGGTACATGTGTATCATGGTCACATGGGCTAACGACGATTTTTGGGTGATATCCTTTTTGAGAAGCGAAAGTCTTCGCTACTGGACAGTACTGGACAGAATTCTGTACACATGCATAACTCCCAGCATTGACCACTGACAAGATAGGGGCATCCAGTCCATAGACTACGGGAAGCGGATTAGCTAGTGTACGACACACCAGGTATGTAGCCGGTGTATTGACATCAGCAAGTTACGTGACATCAGCAAGTTATGTGGGTCCACCATGAGGTATGTGTTATATCCAAACGGTCCATTCATTTTGTGAGTTCCTATTAAGGCGTGAACCAAAAAATAAGACAAATATAAATATCAAGTGGACCACACTGCAAAAATCAGTAGAGGATTGAACGTCTATCATTGAAACCCTTTTGGGGTGACAGAAGTTTCAAATCATTATAAAATTTGTTTTTCCTCTTCATCCATGTATTCTTGACCTTATTAACAAATTTGATGGAAAATAAATGTTATGATGGGCCCTACTAATTTTTTAACAGTAAAAATCATTATCCTCTTTGCTATTTTTGATATAGTCCATTTGAGATTTGGATATGATACATTTTTTTCTAATGCGGTAAAAGATCTAAAAAATTGGATGAACGGTGTGGATATAATAAACACATCATTATGAGCCTCCGTGACTTTGATCTCCTTTGAACCGTGGATACAACTCGGAAGGTAGCTTTGTGTCCGGGAAGCCTCTTCAACGAGAAAAATGTATCCAGCAATCACGTGGTACCGAGGTAAAGTAGGAAGAGGACATGGTAGTTGGTATAAGGTAAGCGGATTGCCTGTTCCCAGGCTATGTAGGGCCCACAGAGATGCCGTTAAAAATTTTATTTGAAATCCACTCCGTCCATTAGTGTCTCAACCTCGTAATAGGATAGGGCTCCGGAAATCAGGAGATCCAAGCCACACGAAAACAGGAAAAAGTGAAAAAGGGAAATGTCCACAGTTGAAACCTTCCTGGAGCAGACCATGATGCTTATATGACATCCAAACCGTTCATTCGGATATTAGAACTGCGATAAACTGTGGGTAAAAATATCATCCTGATCTAAAACTTCCGTGGCCCCACAAAGTTTCCAACGGTAGGAGTTTAGTCTTGGATCTGCCTGATTTTCGGGTTTCTATCCTATTGTGAGACGTCAGATTGAGAAAGTACGAACGGAGTGGATTTCGCACGTAATCTATGTTGACCCCACGTAGCTTTTCTGACTACAGGAAATTGAGGCAATCCGCGTCCAGGAAAGACGGACGATGGCATAAGTGTATATGGGCAAACACCGAGATTGTGGAGCCACTGTGACGTGTGTGTTTTATATCCATACCATCCATACGGTTTTACAGATTATTTTATAGTATGAGTACAAAAGTGAAGCAGATCCAACTCTCAAGTGGACCACAACACAAGAAACACTGGTGATTAAATGCCTACTATTAAAAACTTCTCAGGGGCTACGTAACTTTTCCGTTCAAGCTGATATTTGTGTTTTCGCTTCATCCAGATCTGTATGATTTTAACAACAGGTTGGATGGCAAATAAATATTATGGTAGGCTACAGGAAGTTTTTAATCGTAGGCATTCAACCATCACTGGTTCATGTGGTGGGGTTTACCTGAGATTTGAATCTGTTAAATTTTTTGGATCATGACCTGAAATGAGTTGTAAAATGGATGAACAGTGTGGATATAAATAGCATACATCACACTGGGTCCCACAGTCCCGGAAGCACCCAGCTTGAAACTTGCCGGATCTACCGAAGTGCGTCCGGCAATGACCGCACGATACAATTGAAATCATTCCATGATCTTTACAAGTCTAGCGCTATGTCCAGTACAGGTTGAGTCACACTATTTCGGAGCGAGAACTGATCAATGGTCCAAATTCAATTGAAAGATTGAGTGGTTAGGATTGTCCAACCTGGATGGTTTGGACTGAAGTATATCTACGTCACATGTACAGAGAATCTAACAATGTCTATATATGATCAGCCAGGCTCTGCCAAAGCAAGGAATTCTTTTTGGGTATAATCAAATCATTCATTTTTCAAATCTGGTTAACCGCTTGTTAATTTTTTTGGATGAAAATGTAATCATGGCTAATTTTTTGAAAATGACAATATTAACCATCTGAACCAACTGCAAAACCTAACTTTTTCCTCTCCTTCTAAACCCTGACTTATATATAATACGGGTAAATAAAAGGTTCAAAGGTCTCTCTTCCATGGTCAGCGGTCAATTCAATTATAACGGCCATGATATTTTTATATCATATTTTGCCAGTGATGTTAACCATAAGTAGAGCTGGACACAAACGAAACCACCCGGAAAGCTCGGCTTTGATTGATTTGAAAATGCTTAGATTTGAATAGTTTGAGCTTGAAGTTCAAATCAAACTAAGCCTCTGAATCAAGCTTGTTTAAAAAGGCAAACCAAGTTCAAACTATTGGGCTTGATTTGGCTCATAGATTGCTATGGTGTGACATGTTTAGACTTTAGATATAATTCAATTTTGTGATAATATCCTAAAATGATAAAATGATATGTAAAAATGCATGGACAGCTTGGATAATACATAGTGATGTGGATAATACATAATACATATATATGAATGTACACTCTTTCCCGTGGTTTGGTCCACTTGAGCTTTGGATATGATCTAACCACTTGAGTTTTGGATATGATCCAATTTTGGATCATATCCTAATGTAAAAATGGATGGACAGCGTGGATAATACATTTATATGATGGTGGGCCCACAAAGTATACTCAATACGTTAAAGCAATATGAGGCTGGCGACCTAAACACTCACCATGTATGTAGCTGGTGTCAAATTTTATTTATTTTATTTTACACATGCACACATACCCCACACACTTATGCTAGTGGAATTTCACCACCTATGGATACTCGAACCCTTGACCGGGTGTTGAAACTCCCGAGAGTCCACCACCCGAGGAGTAAGGATCCTGTAACTTTGACACTCAAGCTGGTGTCAAAGTTATGTGGGCCTCATCATGATATATATGTTTTATCCAGCTTTCCAGCAAAATGTTCAGCTCATTTATGCCATGAGACCAAGAATAAAGAAGACTCAAACCTCCATAAAGTACAACATAGAATCCGAACTTGTTGGGGTATGAAAGTTCATATCAATATTGTTTTCCTATGGTGGGACTCACCTCGATGTATGTGATGATGCGTATCCATGCTGCCCATCCATGTTTTTTTTAAGCTCATTTTATAGCATAGGCCAAAAAATGAAATAGATCCAAATATCAGGTGGTCCATACTACATTAAACATTGATCATTAAACAATTGTCATTGAAATCATCATGGTTAATTACCTTTATTCGCATCTGTGTGTACATTATCAGCTGTTTGAATTGTGAAT
Organism: Magnolia kwangsiensis; assembly: GCA_037074715.1. Taxonomy (NCBI): domain Eukaryota; kingdom Viridiplantae; phylum Streptophyta; class Magnoliopsida; order Magnoliales; family Magnoliaceae; genus Magnolia; species Magnolia kwangsiensis. The sequence goes on from CM073582.1 coordinate 21,502,196, forward strand.
AGGCATTACGGTAGACCACACAAAGTATTTCATGTTCGAACTTAATTGGCTCCTTTCTGTTTCGTTCAGCTCAACTCAGCTAGAATATTTGGACCAAACCAAACCAAGCTTGTACAAATCAAACCAAACTCAAATAATAAGAATAGGTTTCTAATAATTAAAAAAAGGATTATTTAAGAATAATAAATAAATATATTTTTTTCAAAAAAGAAAAAGCCATCAAAACTATATATATATATATATATATATATATATATATATATATATATATATATATATATATATATATTAAATAAAATTATAGAGAGATTTGCTATACTATTCTTACCTATACAAATTACGCTATATAGATTTTTAGGGCCAGAATCATGGTTGACAGTTTATGGCTTATTCCTAAAATCTCTTTTATTTAGTTTATTCCTATAATCTCTTAATTGACAATTCATGCCAACACTCCCCCTCAAGTGGAAGCATCCAAATATTTAATGCGCAACTTATCTGGTAAGTTGTAAAACTCTTTGCTTGATATGACCTTTGTAAGAATATCTGTCAGTTGATCTGCGGACTTTACGAATGGAAACCGAATTATTTTAGCTTCAATATTTTCTTTAATAAAATGTTTGTCAATCTTCACGTGTTTAATGTGATCATGCTGGATAGGATTGTGAACAATTGCAATACCTTCTTATCGCAAAAAAGGTCCATCTTGGAAGTAGGAGCAAATCCAATTTCTGTTAGAAGCCTTTTGAGCCACATAACTTCACAGAGTCCTTTAGTCATTCCACAGAACTTTGCTTCCGCACTTGATAATGCCACAACCTTTTGCTTTTTACTCCTCCATGTAACAATATTCCTACCAACAAATATGAAATAGCTAGAAGTGGATCTTCTGTCTGCGGTGTTCCCCGCCCAATCAGCGTTTGTATAACCATTAACTCTAAGATGGTTTTTTTTAAATAAATAAATAAAAAAAAAAAAAAAAAAAAAAAAAAAGAACATAAGCTCTTTTTCCGGGGAGGATTTTAAGTATCGCAAAATCTGGACCACTACAATTACATATGATTTTTACTACGTTAATGTATAAATTGACTTACAACACTCATTGCATAAGCAATATCAGGCGGGTATGTGAGGGGTAAATAAGTTTTCCAACTAACTTCTGGTATATTCCTTTGTCTGTTGGCATTTGGCTTGGATATTCTCCGAGCTTGTGATTCTGAACAATTGGAGTGTCTGCAGGCTTAAAATCCAACATTCCAACATCGCATAGTAAATCTAATATATATTTTTATTAGAAAAGAAATATACATTGTTTTGATCTAACAACCTTTATTCTCAGAAAATATTTAAGTCCTCCAAAATTTTTCATCTCAAATTCGGTTGCCAATTATTTCTTAAGCTTAGAAATTTCCTCTGTATCATACCCTGTGATGATCATATTATCGACATATATGATTAAAGTTGTTACCTTGCCCTATTGGTGCTTCAGAAATAATATATGATTTGAATTACTTTGACAGAAGCCATACTTCTTCATTGCTTGACTAAACCGCCCAAACTATGCTCGAGGTGATTGTTTCAGTCCATACAGTGCACGTTGCAATTTGCACACAACTTCAGTTTTTGAAGATATTGTGTAGCCTAGAGGAGTATCCTTGTAGACTTCCTCTTCAAGGTCACTATGAAGAAATGCATTCTTTATATCAAGCTGATGTAATGGCCAATCCAGGTTGGCTGCGAGAAATGACAGAACCTTGACTGTATTTAGTTTAGGTACCGATGAAAAAGTTTTTTGATAATCTACACCATATGTCTGAGTGTACCTTTTGCAACTAGCCTTGCCTTGTATCGTTTTATAGATCCATCTACCTTATGTTTAACAAAGAAGACTCACCTACATATAACTGTCTTCTTCCCTTGGGATAGTGGAATCAAAGTTCATATTTGATTCTTTAGTAGTGCCCCCATTTCTTCCTCCATTACTTTGGTCCACTTGGGATCCATTAATGCTTCCTGAATTGTAGTGAGAATATGACATGTAGAAATCTCATGTGAGAATGTCTTGAGAGGCTCAGGTAACTTTTCGGTGGAAACATAGTTGGCAATTGGATATCTTGCCCACCATTCCTCAATGTCTGGAAAATATCTATTTGATGGCTTGTCCCGGTTATGCCTGAAAGGTAAGTTATACCTAACAGAAGTATCTATGTTATTTATAAATGAGGGTGTTCCAATATTACTTATCTCAGGAATATTCTTAGGAGATGAACATGCAGGTACTAAGAGATGGGAGGATTCTGGTTCTTCTCCTGATGGTGTAAGCTCAGTTTTCAGAGGTTCTCTAGATTCAGAAGATATGTCTGGCCCTGAAGATGTATCTGTTGATTCCTTTCCAATTATTGATGTGTTAGTTCGATCTTCAAGCCATTCAAAGGTTAGCCACTTCAACTCTTCATCTCCCCCTAAATTGGAAGCCAAGGAAGGGTAGAATGATGAAGATTCTAGAAAAGTGACATTCATAGCCACATAGGTACGCTGAGTACTAAGGTCATAGCAGTGGTAGCCTTTTTGATATGTAGCATAGCCCAAGAAGAGGCACCGAAGAGCACATGCGTCAATTTTGTTACACTGGTTCTTATGAAGGTGTACATAGGTTACACATCAAAATATGTAAGGAGAGAGCATTAGGGTTGTATGTGGAGAGACTGAGGCTGCCAGGGCCTATAATGGAGTTCGAAAATTTAAGAATTTTTATGGAAGGCGATTGATCAAATGGATAGCAGTAATAACAGCATCGGGCCAACGTCGTGTGGGGACAGACGCACCGAGAAGGAGAGCCCGGGTAGTCTCTAGAATATGGTGATTTTTTCGCTCAGCGACCCCATTCTATTGTAGGGTCTGAGGACATGAGGTCCCATGGATAAGGCCATGATGTTGAAAATATGCATGAAAGTGGTGATTAACATATTCGCCACCATTGTTTGAATAGAGAATCCAGATCTGAGCGGAAAACTCGGTCTTAATCATAGCATGAAATGATTGAAAGATTTGAAATACTTCATCCTTATGTTTCAACAAGTATAGAAAGGTCATGCGGGTGCAGTCATCAAAAAATATCACAAACCAGCGTATACCAGACACAATAGACAAGGGAGATGGTCCCCATACATCCGAATAGATTAAAGAAAAATGGGTATAACTTTTATTCATGCTTAACGGATAAGTAGCCCTATGACTCTCGGCTAAAATACAAGTATCACAAGTAAATTCAAAGGTCTCAACATTGGAAAATAAATTAGGAAACAAATGTCGTAGATACCCGAATAATGAGTGTCCCAAACGACGATGCCACATCCAAATCTGTCAAGTCTTGGAGCTAGGCGAAGAAGATGCGTGATGTGCTCGACCCAAACTGAAATCTTCCATATAGTATAATCCCTCCTTCTTAGTATCACGCCCAATTATCTCCTCGGTGAGAATATCCCGAATAAGACAAAAATCGGAAAACATTAGCACCACATAATTTCGCTCTGGAATAATTTGGCTAACAGATAATAACTTATGGGACAAGGAGAGAACAAGTAAAGTATGAAATAAATGAAGAGAGAATGATAGGATCACAGATTTGGCCCCTGTGACTAGTGAGATCACCCCATTTGCATTCACAATGCTAGTACGCCTCAGAGATGAGCGGTGTGAGAGATTCGTAGGATCAAAAGTCATATGGTCTATGGCTTTAGAGTCGAAAAGCTAATTACCACGGTCGACATCTTAGCGATGACTAAGCAAGGCGTGACAGAGATTATCTTGATCCACAAGGGAGAAGTCCTGTTGGGAGCGGACGGTGTGTGGGATTAGAGAGAGAGAGAGAGAGAGAGAGAGAGAGAGAGAGAGAGAAGGTTCGGCTGCCGCTACAACAGCCTTGCCCGTGCCTTCAGTCGTACTAGCAGTATCCCTTTTTTTCCTAGCTTGGCGTTTATGTCGCCAATCAAGTTATCCATGCAACTGGAAACAGTTGTCACGTGTGTGCTTCATCTTGCCACAGTAAGAACATTTGAGACTGTCAAATGAGGATCGGCCTTTAGAGATAGATTTTCCATGATGCTGGGGAGTTGATCCAGAGAGCCCAAGCTTGAGGCCTCTCGAAGTAAGTACAGCTCCTGGAGGTTCATGATCACCTGCGTTCATCAACACCTGGCGAAGGGCCTCTTTACGGACATGAGCATAAGCTTGCTCTACGGTGGGAAACGGGTGTAGCTGCAACACGTCACTGTGGATATTGTCCAGCATGTCGTCAAGGCCATCTAAGAAGACATAGACCCGATCTTCTTGGAAGAGATAATTATACGTTTGAATATCAGCAGGGCACTCCATTGGATTTAGACGTTGAAAATCAATCTCACGATAAAGACCTTACAAGTCCGTGTAGTATTGTTCCAGGGATCCACCTACTTAGTGGAGACATGAGACACGACACCAGAGATCATAAACAAGGGAGGTATCACCACCATCAAAATAGGTGGTGGTAGCAGAGTCCCACACCTGTTTAACCGTGAGAAAATAAATAAAATTTTTGATTAAAGTCAGATCCATGGAGTTGATCAGTCATCCTTTGACAATGGCGTTGTCAGTGCGTCATTTGCGGAAGGACGGATCAGTAGGAGATGGCAGGGTCAGTACGCCATTAATGTGGTCTAACTTATCTTTACTGGAGATGTACATCTCGACAACTTGGGACCATAAGCCATAATTGGAACCATCCAACTTGATGTCAATCGGTAGTGCCACGGGTTCAGAGGTCACGGTTGGGGCCTAAGCTCTGGATAGAGCTTCGGCCATCTTAGAGGTGAATAAGTCAGAAAGAATCTGGTCGGTGGGAGGTTCATCCGTCTGGGTTGGGGTTTCGTTGGATGCCATAGGAGAGGGTGGTGGGCAGAAGGAGGTTTAAAAGCTAGTAATGGATGGGCGTGAATAGGGCCAGATTATGACTGAATCTGATACCATGTCACAATTGCTTTTTCAGTGTTCTTAGATATACAGATTACGCTATATAGATTTTTAGGACTAGAATCATGGTTGACAATTTATGGCTTATTCCTAAAATCTCTTTTTGATTTGTTTATTCCTATAATCTCTTAATTGACAACTCACGCCAATAGCTTGTGCTCTTGGAAAATGAGCATGTGAGACAATTCTTGAGCAATGGCTTTGAATTCTAAATTCGAAATTGAATTCAATTGTAGATATAATTGAGAGAATGAGAGATTTAGGATAAGATAATCCAATCTCATCCATACACTCCTGATCTCTCCCTTATAAAAATGAAAGGCATCTCTTGTTCAATGAATCTACAGGGAGTTCTTTGAAGGAAAATGGAGAGGAGTAACTATACACATTTATTCATTTTTCCCATCTCTTGATGATCTATAGCATTGTTCTTATTCCAGGAGCCATCAAATCAGAATCACAGGGGTAATAAAATCTTTTGTACTCCCATGTTGGTTAGGCGGACCAATGAACATAAGCCATCCATCTTCAACTTTGTGTGAAGGTCCTAGATTACATGTTGCAGGTCCTCCAATTCAAGCTGATTTTTATTTTTATTTTAAATTTTTTAATTTTTTAATTTTTTTAGCACACGCACACACACACCCCCACACACTCACGCTAGCATGGAATTTCACCACATATGGGTACTCGAACCCTTGCCCGGGTGTTGAAACTCCCGAGAGTCTACCACCCGAGCAAAAGTAAAGATCCAATTCAAGCTGATTAAAACATACAAACAACACCAAGAACTACAATCCAAACATATACACACGGCACAATAATTGATTGATCATGACCCTTCATCAAGTCAATCCCCACCTTATATATAGATTGTGATTTATGATACAAAAATAACCACACTAGATGATCATAATCAACCAACCAATAAACTTTTACCTATTGGTTTAGGGGAGGGTAAGGTAGGTGGGCTGTAGATCTGGGGCTTTCTGGCACTACAAGAAAGTAGGCCTTTAGCCTCAATTTTTTAGCCTCGGTTCAAAAAAAGGAGGCTAAATATGGTTTTTAGCCTCGGTTGTAAAGGAACTGAGGTTAAAAATTCACTTTTTGCCTCAATTGATGAGAAACTGAGGCCAAAACTCTTCCCTATTGCCTCGGTTGGTGAGAAAATGAGGCTAAAAGTCTGCACTTTTGCCTTGGTTGGTGAGCAACTGAGGCCAAAAGTCTGCCCTTTTGCCTTGGTTAGTAAGCAACTGAAGCTAAAAGTCTACCCTTTTGCCTCGGTTGTTGAGAACTGAGGCCAAAAGTCTGCCCTTTTGCCTCAGTTGACGAGCAACTGAGGCCAAATGTCTATCCTTTTGCCTCGGTTGGTGAGCAACTGAGGCTAAAAGTCTGCCCTTTTGCCTTAGTTGATGAGAAATTGAGGCTAAAAGTCTGTCCTTTTGCCTCAGTTGGTGAGAAACTAAGGCCAAAAGTCTACCCTTTTGCCTCGGTTGGTGAGCAACTAAGGCTAAATGTCTGTCTTTTTTCCTCGGTTGTTGAGAAACTGAGGCTAAAAGTTTGCCCTTTTGCTTCAGTTGGTGAGAAACTAAGGCCAAAATTCTACCCTTTTGCCTCAGTTGGTGAGCAATTGAAGCCAAAAGTCTGCCCTTTTGCCTCAGTTATTGAAAACTGAGGCCAAAAACCTGCCTTTTTGCCTCGGTTATTGAAAACTGAGGCCAAAAGTCTACCCTTTTGTCTCAATTGGTGAGCAACTGAGGCCAAAAGTCTACCCTTTTGCCTCGGTTATTGAAAACTGAGGCCAAAAGTCTGTCATTTTGCCTCGGTTGGTGAGAAACTGAGACCAAAAGTTTGCCCTTTTACCTTAGTTGGTGAGCAACCGAGGCTAAAAGTCTGCCCTTTTGCCTCGGTTGGTGAACAACTAAGGCCAAATGTATACCCTTTTGCCTCGGTTGGTGAGTAACTGAGGCCAAAAGTCTGTCATTTTGCCTCGGTTGGTTAGTAATCGAGGCTAAAAGTTTGTCCATCATTTTTGGAAACTCTTTTATGAAAGTGGGCCAACAAACTATTTCTTGAAGACGTCTATCATTGAAGCCTTCTTGAGGCTACCAAACTCATCACGGTGGGCCACGGTAAGATTTCAAAGGTAAATGATCCCATTATCACTAATCCATGCATTATGGCCCATTAGAGTGTTGAATCAGCCTACTATTTTAGGTCCCGTTCTAAAATAATCTATCATAAGAGATGGATGGATCGGATGCCATGTCATGGTGGGCCCTACAGAGGTCTCCGGTTTAATGCCCCTTTTTGCCTTGGTTATGGAAAACTGAGGCCAATATTGCTCAGACACATGTCGTTATACTAAGAAAGGAGCAAGGGTACTTTTGACCTTGGCCTTTCAGTTATTTCCCGTAAAGCCAGCTACAAAAGCAAGCCACCATCTCTCACTCAGAGGCTTTTGGGGCAAAAGGTCTCTGCGAGTCCAAGCAAGTCTACCGAAACCCTCATTTCTCTCGATTTCTGCTCGAAAATCGCCATTTCTTTCTTTAGTTCCAACCATTTCGTCGTTGATTGCGAAAGGAGCTTCGAAATTCTCATTTCTCAGACGTGCAGGTCGGTATTGTTCTTATTCCCGCATTTTCTCGTTAAATCTTGTCGAAGATCGGATGTTCTAGCTCTCAATTTCATTTTTCTTGATTTGTTTGGAATTTCTTTGTTGTTTTTCTATTTTTTCTCAATCGAGAACCCTAGATCATCTGGTTTAGAGAGGAATGCAGAGATTTTTTTTATTTATTATTATTATTTTTTTTTTTTGTGGAATTCTGTCGGATTCCCATAAAGAAGAACTTTGCGATTTCCTTGTTTGCAGATTTTGATTCTTTTAGCATTTTTTCGAGTTTTTTCTAGTCGAAACCCTGGAAACGGAGATTTCACATGGAAATTTCGTCGATTTTTTAAAATGTTGGGAAAATTTTGCTTACTCTTGCTCTTGATTTCTCATTTTCTTTTTTCTTTTAATGATTTTTTTTGCTATTTTGAGTTTATGTTGATTCGTGACTTTAGAAGTGGAAATTTAGAGAGTGGAACTTGAAATTTTGTGAATTTCTTTGGAAATACTTCTCATTATTCTTATTTTTCATTTTCTTCATTTTGATGATCTTTTCTCTATCCTTTGTATACATTTTTTCCTATATGAGACCCTAAATTTTCGGACTTGGAGAGAAGAATTTGGTTTCTGATGGCAGTTAGGTTTTAAAGACCAGTATATTAGCCCCCTTTTTCTTCTTTTCTGAAAGTTTTCACCATTTTCGATTGCTGCTTTGGATATCTTGGAAGAATTGGATGATACTTTGTTCGATTTGCAGTAAATCCTGTCTAGTCTTGTGATTTTCGTGCCTTTTTTGGTGTCTAAACTGAATTTGTGATGGATTGAAAGGCAATTTGTTCGATCTATGGAAAATCGGTAATTTCGTTTCGTTCTTTTATTTTTATTATTATTATTTTATTTTTTGCATTTTTTGTTGTATTTTTTTTTCTTGATTTACGGAGCCTTGAAATGAATTTCTTGGAAGGAATGTGTTGAATTGTGGATGAAGGATCTGAGGTTGGGATTTTTATTTATTTATTTATTTTTTGTCTAGTTGAATGCCGATTTTCGGTTCCAAAGAATTGTGCTGTTTTTTTTTTAAAAAAAAAAATAAAAATAATAATTATTATTATTATTATCTGGACTCCAGAAGGCCTCTTGGAATATCCGGAATTTTTGGTGGTTCCCTGGGTAGAATTTGATTTTGTAGTGATTTTGAAAGAATTTTGTTTTGGCCTGACTTTCATATTTATAGAGTGATTTAGAAAATCTGTTGTTGATTTTCTTGTGTTTTGCTTTTCTTCCTTTTATTTCTACTCCTGAATTGGATGTTTTTGGATGAATTGGAAGGCATCTTAGAGTTGCTGATTTCATTTTATTTGATTTGTTCGGATTCCGAAGGATTTGTTTGTTCTTTCCACACAACATTATGATTTTTAGAATGAATATGAATGATTATCTTTTGTTCTTTTTTACTATCGAAATTCACAATTCTATATGTTTTAGTTGTATTTATTCAAAATTTTCTGATTGGGAGAGATTGCTGCTTCCATTGTGATTTTCTTAAATCCTAAGAATGAACAAAAGATATCTGTTGGTTTCTGATATTTATTAGTTCTCTTGATATTTTTCCCTTCTTGGAAATGAAAAACGCTTGCAGACCTCATACATGTGTGCATATGTGTGCCTGTTTGGTCTTTTGGGATGTATATCCATTTCAGAACTAATAGTTTCTGTTACTGTAATACATATGAAATTTCTTAGCTATTTTTCTGGTACAGAATCAGGTATTTCTTGGATTGAAGGTAAACTTTTGGTTTTCTGTCTCCTTGTCAACTAATATTCTTTTCATTGTTTTTTTTTTTTTCCCTTTTCTTTTGAACGAGTGAAAGTAAATTTTGTTCATGATGAAATGCTCTCTGGGTTATCAGCAAGGTGCATCACAATCCCAAATATGCTATATTGCCCCCTAAACTGGAGTTTCCTCATGCACACAGGAGATCTTTCCTATAGAGCACGGAGATGGAAAGTGTTCAGTATCATGGGGCTCCTTTGGAAGCCCCACCTGATAGCATTCCCTGAAGTCATCACTGATATATGCATTTCAATGGTTTTGAAGTAACTGTGCCTCTGTAGCCCTCCCAATAAAAACATATTTTGTATTTAAAATCTTTTTTTGTTTAATTTTCAAAGCATGGAACCATTCAGTTTTTTGTCGAAATGTTCCCAATATGCATCTGGGAATGGATATCTGTGCAAACATGAAGTTGTAGTTATGGTCTTAGGTGTTGACCATTGACTTCGAATTTGTTTTATTTGCAGTCTTGAAAAAGTTGTGTTTCTGGAGTAGGTTTCTCTCTCTTCGTGTACGACTTTTAGGAACACTTTAACTCATCTCCTCCAATTTGGGAGGACGTTCTGTTTCTGGTGTTGCTCTCCAGTTCACATGTATATTTCTTTGTGGAAAGGATGGAAGCGTACTAATCCTGAAGAATTCTTGCTGTTTTAGTTGTTGTTGTCTTTTGTCATATTTCTAATATCTATAACTTAATAATCTTTGATTGTATAGTAGGACATCTTGTTGGTGGAGTGTTTTTATAATTGTGCTTGTTATTGATAGAGTTGAAAATGGTTCCTTTTATTGTCTGATTCTGTCGTTTTCATGATGATCATTTGTCTAGATATATGATCATTTATGTAGATATAAATTGATCGTTTGTGTTTGATGTTCTTGACAAATGGTACCTGGTGACAGCCTTTGTTGATGGATGGCTGAAAATGTTCCTGTCCCTTGAGCTTGATCTTGACAGATTTGCATTCATTAGAAGGATTCAAGTTACGTAACTTGAATTTATTTCTAAGGATTAAGTTGAAATAAGCAGATCTACTGTCTTAAGCTTTTCTTTTTAACGATCAGACGTTCCATTAAGTTGAAATAAGCAGATCTACTGTCTTAAGCTTTTCTTTTTAACGATCATGGTGTGATCCTCTGGTTTGCTTGTCTCTATTATTCATTTGAATGTAGATATGGTGTCATTCTAAAAAAACAGACAGGCATTCCTACTATGTGTATGTTTCCTGTCTCCATTTTCTAAAATTAGTCTCAAAAGGAATCGTACCAGACATGTGATTCCTACAACCTGTTATGGGATTCCTACTGTATGTATGATTCCTATAAGATGGAATGTTGCTTGTGTGAAATTTTTAAAAGAATCATAGTATATGTATGATTCATATGTTCTCTTTGCTATGTAAACAGAGAATTACGGTCCATGGCTGTTGTGGAGACCTTAATTTTGATATATATATATATATATATATATATATAGGCCTGAAAAGGGGAATTACATGGAATGTCTTGCTTATTTTAAAAGAATCTAATTACATGTATGATTCTACATTTCGTAAAACTAGTCATAAGATCGTTCTCTTTGCTATGTAAACAGAGGATTACAGAGATTGCTGGCATTGTTCTCTCATTTGACCCGAAGCCTATCCAGGTAAATTTTTTTTGGATGTCACCTATCTTTTTTTTCTTTTTTTTTTTTCATTGTTTTACAACATCTTGTGGTTCTCTTTGTATTTTGATTCCATTCATATTGTGTTTGGTGTCACCAGGGAGATTGGAATGGAGCTGGCGCTCATACGAATTACAGGTAATATAGTCGTTTTATGTGGAATGAGAAGAGGATTCCATTCATTCCATGTTTCTTGGTAGCAACACCAAGAAATCCTTCTCTTTTTTAGTATCTTTATGGTCCAATTCCAGACCTTTGATTTGATGGACCTTACCATGGATGGAGGATGGTCCCAAAAAATTTCTAGATTGGAGGATCATAGCCATTTAATCGTTGGCCTTTTTCTCCACCCAATGTGGGATAATTTTACTTACCTGTCTGTTTACAGGCCTGCAGATTGGGTTAGGATTGTTTTGTTCGGTGGATTTTTGGGGCATGGGCTATCTTTCATCCATAATGGGGCCTATCAGATTAATTGTCTTGACTAACAGCCATGGTCCCCACACGTACCTACTGAAGGCCACCCACAAACAGTATCCTAGATCACATACGTATTTTCAACTGATTTGGAACAATTTGAACTTTTTTGGAGTGAGTCTTGTTTTTGTGGGGGGGGGGGGGGGGGGGGGGGGTTTCAGCACCAAGTCGATGAGAGAAGATGGCGGTTATGAAGTTATCAAGAAGGCAATTGAAAAGCTTGGGCTGAAACACAAGGGAACACATTGCTGCCTATGGCGAAGGCAACGAACGGCGTCTCACTGGACGGCATGAGACTGCTGATATCAATACTTTCTTATGGGTATCCCTTCCACTACATTCAATCCAAGACATGTTCTAAATACCAATGTCTGGAAAACGCATATTCATTTTTCGTTTTGCTTATTATGATTTGTGCAGGGAGTTGCTAACCGTGGTGCTTCCATTCGAGTCGGTCGAGACACAGAGAAAGCTGGCAAAGGTGAGGGTTCTTTTAAGCTTTAATCATCATCTCCTTTGCTGTTTTCCAAATTCCGCCATTTGGGTATGTTTTCCAAATTCCGATATTTTGGATGGCTGATCAGTTTCTCTTGAACTGTTTTTTCTATTTCTTAATTGGACAATCTTAACCATCCCATATCAGCTGTTGTCCATTTATGGCCACCAATCGAATGTTTAGGACAATCGAATAAATGCAATTTTCGGGATATATTTCATCCAAAATGGCACCATCATTTGGATTGCTTGCCCTCACCATGGATGGATCTTGAGGATGTATTCTGTCTCTGGTCCATTTTGTTTTAATTTGAACTGTTGCTGTATTTTCTTCTTTGGCCATCCATTTCATTAAAACAATCAAAGGGTCATTAGTCAGTTCTCCCATTTGGGTCAATGATTTGGATGGCCTGGATTTCATATTACATGTACGCATGTGTGCTGCAGATGAGTTGTTGCCGTCTAAGAAATGGTGGAAAGCCCATATCAGTGTAGTAGACCTTGTTTATCTATCAAATTCAATTCATCAATCGGCCTAAAATGATTCGGTCTTATGATTTTGTGTTTGTTGTGATTCTCTTCCATTTTATTCCATGGTAAAATTTCTGTTTCTTTCTTGGATATACAGTTTGCTAGAAGTTCATGATTCAAAGTCTCTGGGCTGAGAATTTTGTGTTTGTTCATTGTAGTGTGGATTTCTGCTCATTCGTGCTGTCATCCTTCCACGTTCAGAAGTTGAGTGCTAAAATGTTTACTCTCTTGAGTTCAATTGGTGATCTAACGATAAAATAAAAATAAAAAATGCTCTAAAAAATAATAGAGAGCAATCAAAGGGTCATTAGTCAATTCTCCCATTTGGGTCAATGATTTGGATGGCCTGGATTTCATATTACATGTACGCATGTGCGCTGCAGATGAGTTGTTACCATCTAAGAAATGGTGGAAAGCCCATATCAGTGTAGTAGACCTTGTTTATCTATCAAATTCAATTCATCAATCGGCCTAAAATGATTCGGTCTTATGATTTTGTGTTTGTTGTGATTCTCTTCCATTTTATTCCATGGTGAAATTTCTGTTTCTTTCTTGGATATACAGTTTGCTAGAAGTTCATGATTCAAAGTTTCTGGGCTGAGAATTTTGTATTTGTTCATTGTAGTGTGGATTTCTGCTCATTCGTGCTGTCATCCTTCCACGTTCAGAAGTTGAGTGCTAAAATGTTTACTCTCTTGAGTTCAATTGGCGATCTAACGATAAAATAAAAATAAAAAATGCTCCAAAAAATAATAGAGAGAGAAAGAAGAAGAAGAAAATATGAATTTACTCACTAAAATATATTAGGATTCACTCATAGTACTTAAAAATGATCAAAAGATCTCATAAAAGGAGAAAAATATTATATTAACTCTTCTCAACTTATAAAATGATATTTATAAAAAGATGATATTTATAAAAAGAAGGAAAGGAAGAGAGAAAAAGAGTAAATGGGGGAGCATGAAATTGGGAGGGGACAAGATGATTGGGTTTCTCCTCCAAAGCTATGTCAATTTTTCCATCATAAAAAAATTTCATCTGTGAGTTCACTTCATTGACGTCTTCATGAAATTCAAAAAAGTCCACAACACTAAAAGTATGTGAGATATCTAAGCCTTTCTATAACGACTTTTTTCAACACTCAACAAAGGCCAACTTTCATTAGGTTCAACTTATTACAAGTGCCGGTTGAAAATCATTTCTCACGCAAGTACACCATAACCAAATCGCTTTTAGCAAACACCGTGGAACACCTATGTATGTTGGCATCCTCTTTATATTTTTTTATATCATTTTAGCACTCAACTTGTTAATAGACATTGCTAATTTCTTCTTCCGTTGCACCCGATTGGATATCAGATGAATGCTTCTAACCATGCATATTTGAGCATTTTACTACCATTACAATAGCTCACATTGTAGAACTCAATATTTCAAATAGAAGTAAGTCAGTGCTTTATGACTTATCATTACTCATCAAAGTTACCAGTTATACATTTTTGTATCATAAATAAGTGCATCACATTACATCTTCATCTTATTTTCTGTAGTATAGACTGAAAGATTTGTGTAAAGTTTTTCTAGCCAAGTAACTGACTTATTTTGTTCGAACCTGCAATATCTTCTCAAGGAGCCAAGTGTATGGACTGATGTGCTCCAAGAAGCTGAAAAGAATGTGCTCGAATCGACAAAAGCTGTGAATGGTAACCAACTTTTAGTAAGCTATTTAAGTGATTGCAAGTATGTTCTGCAGATAAGGGACTTGGAAACAGGTCTATTTCAACATCCCATACCGCTAGACATAGGTACCGTTTACAGGATTTCTGGATCTCATCCTATGTCTAACAATAGACCTCTTATGCAGAATATCTTCATTTCTGGAACCTCACCGCTAGACATAGGTACCGCTAGATAGGTCTATTGCAACATCCATATTTTTTATTAGCTTCACTAGCTTCCTTACTCATAGCATTATTTATAGGTGTAACTTAGCAACTGAGGTTCCAAAAATGAAGATATTATGTGAGATTGTTATATCTAGATTTGATCGCACAGAGTTCCAGTTTAATCAGGTAAGCTTATTACAAATATATATATATATATATATATATATATATATATATATATATATATATATATATATATATGTGTGTGTGTGTGTGTGTGTGTGTGTGTGTGTGTGTGTGTGTGTTTGTTTTGTGCTGCAAACCTAAAGGCTTTCTTACTATTATGGTATCTGTCTTTCAGATATACTCTTCTCCCAATGAGCCGTATATGCTTTTCAAAGTATTTTACTAAGTGAACAAAAGATCCTCCATAATCATTTAAATCCCATGGTTGTGTGGTTTTGATGTTGATTTGTTTATTTAGGACACTTGCAATAGTTCACAGACTGTTGTGCCTACTATTGCTCCTGCAGTAGTTGGAGATCGGAGGATATCTTTAGGTCCTGGAGCAGGTCGTGCCGGCCTTGCTACACAGCTAGAACTAGGATATCGCCAAGCATGTCTTGCAGCCAGCAGGCCAGAGCTACCTATTAAGGTTGCAGGGCTTGCTACGCACAATTCGAATGGAGAATGCTGGTAGAGGCAACGATGACGTTGGCCTGGAAGCAGCAGAAGATGGACGAGCGGTGTTATCTCAGGGTCCGTCAAGCACGACGGCATCGGTGATGACGAGCGCGACCATGACTTTGTATTATTTGTGGAACCTAATATTGTGTAACAGTTTGATTGAGTTAAACTTTAAATTAGACTGTTGTTAACTGATTTGTTGGTATTGTGGCTTTCATGATTAATTGTTTCATGAGTGGATTGAATAAATATTTTTAAAAAAAAAACCATTTTTAACCTCATTTTGTAATTGAGGCTTGAATTTAGCCTCAGTTGTTGATAACCAAGGCTGAAATTCCCGTAGCTAAAGACTTTAACCTTGGTTGTTGAGAATTGAGGTTAAAAATAGATTTAGCTTCGGTTTGAGGCAATTGAGGCTAAAATTTGAATTTAGTCTCAGTTGAAAACAATGGAGGCTAAAATTTTGATTTAGCCTCATTTTGAGAAAATTAAAGCTAAAAAGGTTTTTAGCCTCACTTGAAGAACCGAGGCTATAAAAGTCATTTTAGCCTCGATTGCTAAAACTGAAGTTAAAGCCTTTAGCCACAGAGGTTTCAACCTCGGTTTGGATAACTGAGGCAAAACTGAGGCAAAAGGCTTTAGCCTCAGTTTTTAACCTTTTTAGCCTCAATTTTGAACCAAGGCTAAACCCCCTTTTCTTTTAGTGTGGGGACTTCTTGGGCCAGCGGTTCTGGTGTTGTTGTGTCCTTTTATTGTTTGGTTCTCTCTTGTCTGTCTCTTACATGATAGGTGTGGCCCGCCTTTTGATTGGGCTGCACCTGAAAGGTTGTACATTTGCTATGATTAAGAATTATGGCAAGAGTCCACCTTCAAAAAAAAAAAAAAAAATTTAAAAGAAAAAAAAAAAAAAAAACCTTTTACCTATTGAATATGGGCGATTGGCCTCATACAAGCTACTAACCAATGAGCTATCATTCCTAATATGGGAGTGGATTAGGTGCGGCCCTTACCGTGGGGCCCATCCATTTTTTCAGATTATTTTAGGGCATGACCCAAAAATGAAGCAGATCCGATTCTCAGGTGGACCATACTATAGGATACAGTGGTGATTGTCCATTAATGAGCCACAAAGGTTCAGGATCAAGCTGATATTTGTGTTTTCCCTTCATCTATGTTTATGTGACCTTATCAACAGGTTGGATGATAAATAAATATTACGGAAACATTAAGGTGGGCCTTAGGAAGTTTTTAATGGTAGAGGATTCAATCACTATTGTTTCCTATAATATGGTCCACCTGAGTTTTGGATCTACTTCATTTTTGGGCTCATTTCCTAAAAAGATTCGATAAAATCAATGGATGGCATGGATGTAGAATACATATATTGGCAAGGGCCCCACCATCTTGGGTAAGGCCAGGGCACACCTAATCCGCTCCCCACTAACATAACCTCATGCATTTAAAGTCATACATAACATAAGTAGTATTTCTTTGTATCCCATGTAGAGCCACGATGCAGTTTAACCATAGGCATCAGTTTTACACACCGGGTTGACATAAGTACTTTTTGTGTCCTATATAGAGCCACATTGCAATATAACGGCAGCCGTCAGTCTTACGTACCAGATATTCTCCCTCAAAGTACTCAATATAACGGTTGATTTGGGTGATGTAGAGAGAGTTTCTAGACAATTGGACAGTCCAATCACTGAATGTGAAATGGCTATTAGGTAGAGCGTGTATAGCCATTCATTTTTTAAGCCATAGATGGGATGTTCGTTGGTTAGAATCGACTCTTTGGTACCACAAGCCAGCCATAATAAGTCCCATGAAAGAGATGACTAAGGTCATTGATCGGACTAACTTTTTAATAAATGATATTAACTGTCCATTTTATGGGCCATTTATCATATGCTTAAAACTGCTTGATTGGTGTGATTTTTAATTGGTTGTCAGCGTAATGTATTGCACATAAATGGACAGTTTAGATCGACTGTATAGGTTGTTCAAGTGTCTCGATGCAACTACGAGTACTATATATAGCTTATAGTGCTATGAGAGCACAGCATATTGTATCATCTCCACTCTAAAAATGAAATGTCTAGATGATCAGAACCATTGATCTGGGGCGATCTTGGCTGTTTTTTATTAATATTATTTTTCACAATTTTATCCCGTAACTATCTCGAATTTAACAGAACAAGTATTTAGAAATTGAAACTAATTAATTCATGTCCTTACATTAAAATTCTAATATTATTTCCACCACATATAGTACTCGAACCCTTACCATGTGTTGCAACTCGTGTGAGTCTACCACTGGGCAAGATTAAGGACCTGGTGGTAGATTCTTGTCACCCTGATTGTAAATGGGCCAATAACTGATAAATCAGAGCCATTGATTTAAGCATCCACGATGCTTATAGAGGATTAGGTAGTCTTTATAGTGCAATCTGCCACATTGCTGTCACGATGTAGAGCCGTAGGTTAATTAGCCAGGGAGCCTGATGAACGCCTGCATCAGAAACTTGCCCAAAAGGGGTAAAATGGGCTGGACTGGGCTGGGCTGAGCTGGGAAGGATAAATCTAGGGTGAGCCATGAGCTAAATACCCAATCCCAGGCCTATGTCATGTTGACTAGGCCGGGCAGTCCTGTTGGGCCTTTAGGTTTATCCAAATCCATGCCAGCCCACAAACTTACATGCTAAGCCACCCATAGGAGTAATGGTTAAGCCTGGCCGGACTTACTGACCCACTTTCACACTTAATATGAAATGGGACATTAAGTGCAATTTCAATTGTTTTTAAATAACCATTTAAAAGGCCCACCTAACATGAATAATTTACCTAGTGAATGAATCAGATTGTACACTCATTGTAAGCTGAATAGGCAGTCCAAATCAAGGATAAAAACCTATAAATCATGTCTCTCTCTTCTTCTTCTTCTTCTTTTTTTTTTTTGTAACTTTATGCCAGCGATGATGGCAACTCTCACCATTGCCACAATAGGGAGTCGAAGAAGAAAACAATAAAGAGGCATCCACCACAACCACAAGTGAATTCTTCACCATCCCGAAAAGAACGAGATCTTTAACGAGGGGAAAGGGAGCAAAAAAGGCATAACATGGGTCCCAGGCTGTCATTTGCAACTTCCAAGGTTGATTGGAAGTCCACCGGAATCCGACAATGTTTCTAGGGTTCTGATGGTGCTATTGTTGATCTTTATGGATTTCGGTGGTAGATGTTGTTGCCAGCCAAAATCCATCATCCCTACAATAAGCAACAACAACTGCAATATCTCCTAGATCTAACCTGATTTGGTCCATGAAGCAAGAATCCAGGTCCGGCCTATAATGGTTCACAAAATAGACTCATAAAGTGATCCACCATAGCCAATGCATAGACGACTCTAATACCAAATGTAAACTTAATTGCGAAATTAAAGAAAATTGCACTATGCATCGAGGAGATTAAATAAGACAAACAAAAATCGTACCTGATTGGCAAGCCATTTTCTAAGCCAGTTGCCATAGTCTTCTACACCCTACATACTTTAAAGAAGCATGCAGATGGGAAAATGGCTTCTAAACACGTGTAGTTTTGGGGACCAGTCAAGTTGTTCCAAAGGAAAAGAGTTTGAATCCAATCACAGCTCCTCCCCTTCTATATAGGCTCCACACGATTTTAGCATTATAAGTCCACAGGAGATTGTGCTTGTATCACATTTCAAGCATACTTCCCCACAGGAATTTTAGTCTGATCACAACTTTAGCAGGGCCCACTAGTATGCCCACTCACAATATTTCTCTTAGGTAAATTTAAACCATTGATCAATTAGTCCCATCTTATAGAACTCTTACAAGCCCCACATGCAAACCTTTTGTTCACAACCCTTACATATTGGTCGTTCTTGTGTGGCTCACCTTCGATTCTAGCAAAGTTTATTTGGAATTTTTATTTTTAGAAATTAGGCTTTAGAAGAGTTTTAATAGAATTAAGATTTTTTATTAGAGTTAGAAATTTGCTATTTTTGGTAATTATAAATTTTAGTTTTTTATTTTCTATATTAATGATGTAATAGGTACATACAGATTAGTTGATTTATCAATCAATTTCAAATTTTATAGAATTTATTTTTTTATTTTCTTGTTCTTTTCCTCATGGATTCAAGGAGTCTGTGAGGAGTCCAGAGAAGTTCCATGGATTCGGAATAGTTATCCTTCCCTACATCACTAGGGACAAAAAATTAGCCAAATTAATGACTTATGTAGCTCATACCATCGGGAGCAATGGGGTTGGGACACCAACCATAGATTTGTGTATGGAGCAACCATGGTTCTATATTTCCTGTTCATCAGGTGTGACTCACCAAGGAATATTAAAAAATCAGCCTGGTCCAAAACTTATGCAGGCCACAACACATGAGCTTGTGTTTAAATCACATTTTTACAATGTTTCCTTAAATGTCACCCATCTTCTTTATTATTTTATTTTATTTATTTGGTAGGCATTGATGTTTCATTTGTAGAGTGAAAATAAGGGTAATCACCTAATTTCCATAGTGGATTTCACCTATACCACATGTTGGCCCCAAAGAGTTTGGGTAGCCTAAAAATAAGTGTTATGAATAATCTAGATCTTCTTGGGCAAAACAATGAACTGTCACCGGCCTGACTACTGGTTGTTATAGGTGGCGAGCCTACTGTTGAGGGGCTTTGCACAAAACCTTAGGATCTAACCTCCCGAAACAAACCAGAATTATGGAATAATAAAGCATTGAAATAAATCAAAGCATCAACCACACACCACACAAGAGATTTTTACGTGAAAAACTCTCAAAGAGGTAAAAACCACTAGACCTCATCCAAATTAACAATCCACTATGAAGCAGAACGTTACAACCAATCAGAAGCATACCCTGCTATGATGAAACCTTCATCACTCATGCAGGAGTGAATAAACAGTAAGAGAAATAAAGAAAAGGAGAGATCTCACTGATTACGAGGACGTAGAAGCATTGAGATGTTGATTGCACAGTATATCACCTCCACGAGCATAACCTCCCTTCTACAAGCTTACTCTCTCTCTCTCTCTCTCTCTCTCTCTCTCTCACACACACACACACACACACACACCTTTGATAGCCCTCTTGTGTTTTTCTTGTACACCATCGCATAGAAAAAATCCTAGGGACCCCTATTTATAGTTTTAGGAAACTCCCTTCCGCATCCCAATTGCGAGAGGACTCAAATCCACAATTTGTACAAAATCATGGAACAAATCTGCGTAACCACGACCGGTTAAGAGGAGGTCACGACCAGTCAAGCGTCACCCACGACCGGTTGAGCACCCCAGAGAAAAATAGTCCAAACTCGCTGGACTTTGAATTGAGTCAAGGCTCGACTCCACGACTGGTCGAACACCAGCCCACAACCGGTCGTGCAGGGCTCATGACCGGTCGAGCACGGGTCAAAAAACCCCATCAAATCTCTCCATTTTTAACCCAGGAGGGATTCACCTTCTTCAAGCCAGCCTGGTTTATACAAACCTCAAACTTGCCCTTAAGTAAAGCCTTAGTCATTATATCTGACCCATTATCGTCCATGTGGACCTTCTCAAGCTGTAACAACTTCTGTTCCAAAGTATCCCTGATCCAGTGATACCAAATCTCTATGTGTTTTGACTTCGAATGCTGACTTGGATTCTTGCTTAAGTGTATAGCACTGTGACTATCGCAATAGACCACGTGTTGCTCCTGCTTCAGACTATGCTCTTATAGGAACCTTTTCATCCAAAGCATCTCTTTACATGCCTTTGTGACTGCAATGTACTCGACTTCTGTCGTCGATAATACTACGACCTTTTGTAACTTGCTCTACCAAGAAACCATTTTCCCTGTAAACGTGAACATGAACCCCGACGTAGACTTCTTGGAGTCAATGTCACCTGCCATATCTGCATCTGTGTAGCCCTCTAACACAGTTTTACCATCACCATAGCATAGGCTCAACCTGGATGAGTTTCTTAGATACTGCAGTATTCATTTCACCGCAGCCCAACACTCTTTGCCAGGATTGGCAAGATATCGGCTGACAACACTAACTACATTTCCTATGTCTGGGCGTGTAAACACCATAACATATATCATACTTCCTACAGCAGACGCGTAAGGTATCTTTTGCATCTCTTTCACCTCTGCCTTCATCTTGGGACATTTTCTGTCGCTCAATCTGAAGTGACCATTTAGTGGAGTACTAACCTACTTCACTGCATTCAAATTAAACCGCTCTAGGACTTTCTTAATATACTGCTCTTGTGACAACCAAATCTTCCTACTGCTTCTATCATAGGTTATCTCCATTTCCTAAGATCTGTCTAGTCGGGTCCAAATCTTTCATCACAAATGACTTGTCCAACTCCTGTCTCAGCCTGTCAATCTTCTTGATGTCTTTTCCCATGATGAGCATGTTATTAATGTGCAACAGTAGAACTAAGAAATCACCATCTGAGAACTTGTGCATGAACACACAGTGATCCAACTCTATTCTGTCATACCTATGCCGTAACATGAACGAGTCGAACTTCTTATACCATTATCGTGGATTTTATTTCAGCCCATACAAGCTCTTCCTTAGCCTACACACCATATGCTCTTTGCCCTTGACTTCGAACCCCTCTGGTTGGTGCATGTAGATCTCTTCTTCTAGGTCACCATGGAGGAAAGAAGTTTTAACATTTAACTGCTCTATCTCTAGATTCATGCTAGCTGCCAACCCAAGCAATACCCGTATGATGTCATCTTCACCACTGGTGAGAATATCTCCTCGAAGTCTATACCTTTTCTCTGACTAAACTATTTTACCAGAAGTCTTGCCTTTAACCTCGTCTGTGAATTCTTCTGCTCAACCTTCTTTCTGAACACTCACTTGTTGCTCAAAGCTTTCTTACCCTTAGGCAGTTTCACCATGCCATAAGTGTGGTTCTTATATAAGGATTCCATCTCCTCTTACATAGCTTTCAACCACTTCTCCTTATACTTGTCGGCTAGGGCCTTAGAATAGTCTTCTGGCTCTCCCCCATCAGTCAGCATAATATACTCATGTGGTGAGTACCTTTTGGAAGCTTGTTTGTCCCTAGATGACCTCCTCACCTGTGGCTCAAGAGGTGAATCAGGTGGGAGCTGCTCCCCTGGTCTATCTTCTGAAGGAACTCACTCGTCTTCTGCACCTTGTTGTACTCCCCCATTATCAGGCACCACGGGAGGAATAAATGGATCCATGTCCTCTAGCTCACCTGAATGAGGTTGGTTCTTCTCTGGCTTACCAATGTCTTCTATACACTGATCTTCAAAGAAAACCACATTTCTGCTCCTGACGAGCTTCCTTTCGGTCAGATCCCATAATTTATAACTAAATTTTTTATCACCGTACTTTAAGAACATACACTGCCTGATCTTCATATCGAGCTTCAACCTCTCGTCCTTTGGTACGTGAACAGATGCCCTGTATCCAAACACCCTGAGATGACTTTATGATGGATCTTGTCTAGTCCACACCTTCTCAGGTACTTCTCCATTCAACGGAGCTGATGGAGACCTGTTTATTAGATATACTGTCGTATGCATTACTTCTCCGCAGAATGTCTTGGGCAATTTCGCATGGGATAACATGCATCTGATTCTCTCAACAATTGTATGATTCATTCGCTCAGCTACACATTATGTTTGGGGGTCTTGAGAACCGTCTGTTTATGCCGTTTATTTACGGACTTTCAATACTCATGAAAGTCGTCAATGTATTCACCATCATTGTCAGTGCGGATGCACTTCAATGATCTCTCTCTCTCCCTCTCTCTCTTTCTCTCTCTCTCTCGATCATAGCATGAAATAATTTAAACACACCAAAGACCTCATCCTTGGATTTCAAAGCATAAACCCAAACTCTTATAAATGCATCATCTATAAAAGTAACAAAATACAATGCCCCACCTAAGGTTTTTGTCCCCATAGGACCACAAACATTAGAATAAATTAAATCTAATGCATGCACTTTATTAATATGAGAAGCAGTTTTAACAAATGAAACTCTATGTTGTTTCTTTGATAAACAATCAGGACAGGTTTTGAGAGGTGTACCTGTCACATCTGGAAGGAGCCGCTTCCTCGCTAGTAGCTGAAGCCTTTTTTCACTCATGTGGCCTAGACGCCTGTGCCATATGTCAATAGCTGAATCTTCCTCGCGTTCAACCCACCCTTGTACACACTGGCACTTACCTTGTATATAGTGCAACACTTCTTTCCTTTAGCTGAGATCAACGAACCCTTGATGAGCTTCCAGCGCCCACCAGCAAACCGGCTTTCATAGCCATCATCATTCAACCTTCTCATCGATATCAAGTTGAGGCGAAGGTCTAGGATATGCCTTATATTCTTGAAAACCAATATGCAGCCCACATCGGTCTTCACATAAATATCACCGACCCCTACGGTCTTCGATATGCAAAAAATTTTCATCTTCACGGTCTCATAGTCACCTGACTTGTAAGTTGTGAAGAAATCTCTGCATGAATTAGCATGAAAAGCGGCTCCTGAGTTTATCACCCAGTCGTTGTCCTGACTCGTAGTCGTGAGACATACATCATGATCTGCAGAAAGAATAACTACAATGTCGCCATCTAAAGCGACCGCAGTGGAATCTGATTCATCTTCCTTCTCATTTCTTTTTCTTTTCTTGTCATTCTTAGCCTTATGACATTCATCCTTATAGTGGCCTTTTTTGCCATAATTTTAACATTCAACATCATTCCTGGTACTCGACTTACCTTTTAATTTATCTCAGGCCTTCTCGCCTTTCCTATTCTATCCTCTCCCCCGTTCCTATGTCACAAGGGCCTTTTGCTGAGTAAACCTCTGAGACTTCTTTTTTATCTCTTCATTGAAGAGACAACTAGTCATCTGTTCCATGGATATCTTTTCGTTTAGCACGAAGTTACTTAGAGACACTACCAATATCTCCTAACTGTCAAGCAATGAACTAAGTAATAGTATAGCCTGCAATTCATCATCCAAGACCATCTTCATGGTGGAGAGTTGGTTCACTATATTGCTGACCTCATTCATGTGCTCGGCCACAGAACCACTATCATTGAACTTGAGATTCACAAGTCGCCTTATTAGAAAAATTTTATTACTTGCTGTCTTCCTCTCATACAACCCTTCTAATTTCAGCCATAAGCTAGTAGTTGAGGTTTTCATAGATACATGGTGGAATACAAAAACATTTAACCATTGTCTAATAAACTCCACCACCTTTCGATCCAACTTCTTCCAATTGTCATCAGACATATCTTTGAATTTTGCTGATATGCCTAAAATTGAAGAATATAGGTCCTTGCAATAAAGCAAGTCCTCCATCTTAGCCTTCCATATGGTCCAGTTAGAACCATTGAGGCTGATCATCCTTGATGAGTCACCTTTCATAATTCCAAACCGATCCTACCCGTTCAATGAGCTTAGCTCGATACCACTTTGTTGGGGGGCCTTGCACAAAACCTTAGGATCTAGCCTTTAGAAACAAACCAAAATTATAGAATAATAAAGCAATGAAATAAATCAAAGCATTAACCACACACCACACAAGAGATTTTTACGTGGAAAACCCTCAAAGAGGTAAAAACCACGGGACCTCGTCCAGATCAACAATCCACTTGAAGCAGAACGTTACAACCGTTCACAAGCACACCCTGCTATAATGAAACCTTCATCACTCACGCAGGAGTGAATAAATAGTAAGAGAAACAAAGAAAATGGAGAGATCTCACCGATTACGAGGACGTAGAAGCGCTTAGATGTTGATTGCACAGTAGATCACCTCCATGAGCATAACCTCCCTTCTACAAGCTTACTCTCTCTCTCTCTCTCTCTCTCTCTCTCTCTCTCTCTCTCTCTCTCTCTCTCACCTTTGATAGCCCTCTTATGTTTTTCTTGTGCACCATCCCATAGAAAAATCCTAGGGACCCCTATTTATAGTTTTAGGAAACTCCCTTCCGCATCCCAATTGCGAGAGGACTCAAATCTACAAAATCGAGGAACAAATCTGCGTAACCACGACCGGTCAAGAGGAGGCCACGACCGGTCGAGGACCATAAGCCTTTCACATTCTAGGAGGCCATGAATGAAGAATGTTGGAGAAAGGCTATGGAAGAAGAGATCCATGCCATCGAGAATAATCACACCTGGGAGCTGACCTTACTCCCTAAAGGCCAGAAGATCATTGGTCTCGAATGGATGTATAAAATCAAGCGGAATGTCGATGGTAAGATTGAATGATATAAGGCAAGGCTCATAGTAAAGGGCTATAAACAGAAATATGGAGTTGACTATGAAGAAGTTTTCGCTCCAGTTTCTCACCTTGATATTGTGAGGATGATTATCTCCCTTGCAGCTCATCACAGTTGGATGATCTACCAACTAGATGTGAAATCCGCATTCTTAAATGGAGTACTTGAAAAAGAAGTATATGTTGACCAGCCCGAAGGCTTTGTCATGCAATGGGAGGAACATAAGGTGTATCAACTAAAGAAAACCATGTATGGGTTGAAGCAAGCTCCTCATGCCTGGAATGTACAAATTGACTACTATCTTCAAGAGAATGGTTTTATTAAATGTCTGTATGAGCATGTTGTCTACATAAAGAAGAATGATCATGGTGACATCCCCATAGTATGCATATCTGTTGATGATATGTTGTTCACAGAAAATAGCCAGGCGATCTTTAAAGAATTTAAGCAGGCTATGTTCAATGAGTTCGAGATGACTAACGATGGATTGATGTCCTTCTTCTCAGGCATCGAAGTGAAACAACAAGTCGACAGCATCTATATATCATAGAAGAAGTACGCAAAAAAACTTCTTGAGAAGTTTCGAATGACCGACTATAAAGTTGTGAATACACCTGCTGCAATAGGCTGAAGCTCACAAAAGATGGTGAATGAAGAAATGTTGACTCAACTTTATTCAGGAGCCTAATCGGAAGCTTAAGGTACCTCATAATCACTAGACCAGATATAGTATATACTGTTGGGCTTCTAAGCCATTATGTGTAAGCGCCAAAAGAGTTACACTAGCTAGCTGCGAAAAGAATTCTGAGTTATATTAAAGGGACTATTGAATTCAATCTCTTTTATCCATACGATGATGAGGCAATTTTATATGGATACTCTGATAATGATTGGGGTGGTGACCAAGATGAAAAAAAGAGTACCACAAGCTATACTTTCTATCTTGGATCGACAACATTCACATGGAACTCAAAGAAGCAGAGTACAGTAGCCCTATCCACATGTGAAGTCGAGTATGTTGCAGCTTTGTCCACTGTATGTAAGGCGATATGGCTAAGGAATATGCTAAATGAGCCGAAGCATCTGTGGGAAGAACGTACTGTCATATACGTGGACAACAAGTCGGCAATTGAGCTTGTCAAAAATCCAGTGCAACATGGGAGGAGCAAGCACATTGATACAAGGTGTAATTTCCTGAGAGATCAAGTGAAGTAGAAATCAGTGAAGCTAGAGTACTATCGTACCACTGAACAAGTGGCGGATGTCTTCACCAAAGCATTGTCGATTGATACATTTAAGAAACTTAGATCGATGCTTGGAATGAAACCTATTTGGTTAGAAGGGGAGTGTTGGAATTGCAAACTAAAACATTTACGACAACTGCCTGACTGTTCATCTTCCAATGCACAGCAACACTTCCCATGAAGTTGTTTTAGAAGATGAAATGCTTTGTGTATTTTTTAGGAACATTAAGTGTTGGAAGCTCCTAGTAGAGGCAATTTTGTCATTTTACCTTACATTCAAAAGCCTAAATAGGCATCTTGTGTATCCGGTTGTAGCAAGCAAGTGAATAGCAAGCAAAGCAGCAAGTGTGAGAAGTGCAGCAGCAGTAAAACAGTTTAAAATAAAAATTCCAGTTTTCTTTTTTTTTTTTTACAAAATCAGATTTTTCTGAGTTGTACTAAGGCTTTGTAAAAGGAAAATTTGTTATCTAGAAGTAAAGAGAAAATTTGGTTTATACAGCCAACAAATTTACCATCAGATTCACAATCCAAAGACCTCATTTCCAAATTAATACATGAACATATACACATGTCCACACATTGTGAGCTCTATCTCACCACACATACTCCATACATCATCAATCTGAACCATTGAATAAGACTTCTTATGGGCATATCGAGTTAATCCAACCACCCAAGTTTGATCTAGACTTGTATATCACCGCAAACCTACAAAAATAAATCTGAACCATTGAATTTCTACTCACCTAAGCCTTTCATTCACCTCATTCATTAACCCGAGTCTTATGTCAATGGCCCTTCTACTTGGACCTCATTCACCCCAGCACAAGTTCTATCTCAACTTGGAGGCATATCACTTGTAGATAACGGTCACTCTTCTCTTGTAAGGGATCAGTTCGATTTTCCCCACACTCACCAAACTGTGTACATTTGCCAAACAACATGCGATCGCCGCACACTTCTATCCCCGAACCCATTTGGGAAACCCTTCTAGACCTTTTGTTTTAGTGGGCCCACAAGCTCCACCTTCCTTTAGCAATGGACCGAAGAAACTCACAGCAAATTTGATTTTGTCACAGTCATCTTCTTATCCCCCAACTGGAACCCACCACCGATTGCGTCGCATATATAAGACCCTATTTGTAGATCTGATTTATCAATTGAGGCCCACCTGATCAATGCACAATCATCTAATCATCAAGATAAATTCAATGTTTGGAGATAGATGAATCGTAAGTGCAACTCCATTTTCGTAAGCAACTTGTCCAAGACTCCATATGCCCATACCACTCCAGAATCGTGGGAGTAATAATAATCCTTTCGTCTAGAGAGAGTTCAAATAACTAGAAGAGAAGCCAAATGGTAAAAGAAACACACTCACACGTAGACAAACAAACAGACAGAGAAATGAACCACCCTCCAACTAAGTTAACTTAGTCTTGTCGAGTCACACTAGATTTTTCTGAATCTAGCTGCTATGTCAAGTTCGAATTGACCTTGAATCTTGGTCTTTCCTTAGAGGTAAGTCCCTGCCTCGCTGATAATTTTCAAAAGATAAAACACCAATTTTCTTGCGTTGTGACTCATCAAGTAAAATCTGGTTCCGTCCAAATCTACCACTAGTTGTCGAGTCCAGTCCGATCTCGAACGCACCTGTCTTTCCAGAAATCTCTAAGGTAAGTCAACTTCATTTGAGTCAGATCAATCTCAGACCCTTTACATTGTTACACCATTGCCATCATAGCACCATGACTCACTGAGTTAACTCAGTGAGTCAAAGTGTTTTCTTTTAAATTTGGAGTTGAGTTCAAAGAGTAAAAGACCCCATTTCACCCAATAGTAATTCACAAATTCAATCTCTAAAGAAATCCAACCTATACAAGTCAGGAGTAATGTGTGGTACTAAACCTTATCTAAAGATTCATTATTCATATCAAGTGGGTGATCCTCCCATATTTTGTAAAATTTCTAAGTTATGTATAGTTATTGTTGAGGTCAAAATCTGGACCACCCTCCACTCAATGCAGTGAACCTTCGACGAACCCTGGTCCTGCAGAAAAAAGTGAGTAAAGGAGACCCTAGCTAAGCCAGGGACCCTCCGATGCCTAAGTCAGGATAGGAAATCTGGGTCTAAGTCAAGTGTAGAGAGAGGGTGCGAGATATTGCATACCTGTAACAATGGGGTCCCCTGGTATTTATACCTGTGGGTTAGATGATCTACGTCCGTTAATCTCAGCATGATTCAATCAATCAACAAGATATTATGATCGTGGAGATATTATCCTCAATATTTGGATCACGCGGCGTATCATGTCTTAATGGCGTATATCTTTGGGCTAGATCATCGGTCATGTCTGCAACTAGGTCAATCTCTAGACTCGGCATGTGAAGTACTATCGTGGGATCGACCTTGGCCTCGACATGCGATACATCCATGCCTGGACTCGACCTCGACCTTTGTGTGCGGCGCATACATGCCCTGACTCAGCCTCGGCCTCGTCATATGGAATATTTGTAATTTGATTCAGCCTTGGATCGTACAGACGTGACGCTGAGTACTAATAGTCAAAGTCTGTCGATAGATCACTGAGGTCGAAGTTCACTGATCAAAGCTGAGAATGTAGATCAGGACTAGGTTCAACATTCTCCTTCGGATGAGGACGGGGGTCCGGGTCAGCTAATCAGGATTATAGTTCCAAGTCGTGACTTAGGAGTTGGCCCTTAATGTTGTATCCCACTTTCGAGGCCTCGCTATTTGATTCGTGTGGCTCAACTGACCCCGATTGTCCTTGTACAGATTTCTCCATAACAGAAGCCCTCTACTCACTTGGTCCAAGTCTGGACTTGAAGAGTAAATGCTTGGGGAAATGAAACGTCTCCCCTCCCTCGCTCATTATGGTGATTAGGATGATCAGGGCATAATTAATGTGATTCGTACGCCCCATATCCCGCATGTTGTGTAACGGCTGCAACCCTTCGATTTCTATCCTCTTAACGAAGGACGTGTGGTGACGGTTACGATTCGCAGACGGCGGGGCAAAGGAAACAGCACTACGTGTATTTGGAGGGGCGAGGAGGCGCCCTCATCATTAATGACATTAAATGTTGAGAAGACACCGACCTTGAAGTATAGGTTCAGACGTATAGTACTTTCCACGTGTCCCTTGGCACCAGTGCCAAGTCGCAACGGCTTTAGGAACGGTCACTTGCAATGATGGCACCGAACAATGAGGCGGTTATATAAACCCTTCTCATCCTCGCTCTTACACTTCTCGTGTTCTCATTTTCTCTATTCCTTCCTTCTAAATCGCCTTCTGTCAGAAATCGCCCTTCGCCGAAGATCACCCTTTGCTGGCAAAAGTATTTTTATTGTCGAATAAAGGATTCTCGACCATCGCAGAGGGGAATTGGCCCAGCGGAAGACGTCGAAATTAGGAAAACTTTTGCTAGAAGAAATTGCCTACAACGCTGTGAGTCCTCCAAGACTTCAAACACATTTTTCCTTCATGTTGGTCAACTCAAACAAAATAAACGAGGTCCGACTAGCTGGTTCAGAGTCCAAACCAGAGACTATAGCCTTAAGATTCAGAGAGTCTAAAGGCCCTCTCGAGGCCATACCCCTTTACACTTTAGCCCCGGCCCAAAGAACTGCAAGTTAGATAGCCAAGACTCAAGGCAAAGGACCAAAAGTGCTGTCACGCCCCAAACTCGGAAACTGGGCTCACAAAATTTTCGATCGCCGAATCCGGCGCCGACAGCCTCTATAGAACCCCATTCTCGGCTCCTGGCTCCCATTCGCCAGGTTCCGATCCTGGGATGCTACGAGGAGGATTTTCAATGTCAGTTTGATTCGTAATAAGCATAACCGAAGGCATAACCCACAAACAACAACCAAGAACTCCATTACATTTCCACTATAATAAAAAACTTTACAAGTACAATGAGCATAAAGGAAAATACAATGGTAAAGAACAAAACTCTAAAACGCTCTGCAACGTACTCCTGCCTCAGCGCTGCTGCGATCCAATGTCACCTGCACGCAACGGTCGTGCATAAGCTTACAGAAAGCTTAGAGGGTGGTGAAAGTGTGTGCGCAAGGTAGTAATATGAACATGCAATGTCAGAGAAATGCAGAATATGAAGATGGAACCATAATATCATGAGCCGTACCAAGGCTATGCGATGCAAGACATGAATGGTATCGGCCACTCCGAGGCCATGCGATGTGCAATGCAACTCAAGCATACAGATCCTCATCTATGTCCACACATCAATACAGCTCAAAATATGAAATATCACTGGGGTCTGGTACACTCTAAACCATATTGCCGCCACATCGCGCGCAATAAGGTAAGTGGAACAGACCACACTGTCCGTCTGCCAATATCGGGCGCGACTCGTCGATAGCGGACCCATTCCTCGAGCTGGTCAAACTCAGCCTAGCATTTCCCCCTACTCTCTAGCGGGTAAGGCCGCACCCCCTTCCAATAGACCACGACACAGTGGAGAGCACAACCAACTGGTATTCGGCACTCAGTGCTCATCTACCCACTCGGTCTAGACGTTGGAGCAACCTCTTGGTACCATAAGGGTTTAGGGACTTTCACCCAGGGATATCTATAGTACCCCATGTGGAACAAGATTTTCGGTATCCAATCCTGCCAACCACGATGCGTCTGTGGAGGCTACGGCCCTGATGTCGCTAGGGCGTACAATACTCATGTCACACAAATGCGAAATGCATGATTCACACTATCCAGTCATGCAACAAATTCCGCGCATATCGTGCGCTCATATAGGGCAACACCGCCTAACCGGGAGCCCATAAACAACCTGTCCGAAGGCAAATGCTATGATCAGACAATTCTCACGTCAAGCATACATATGATGCATATGATCATGAGTCATGGAACTGCACTAAACATGTTATAATAAAATGAACTATCTTACAATGCAGATGGACCTGGACGGCCTATACACGATAAGTACGACCCAGTAATGGGCCCTAAGGAGAGTCATAATGTGGACATCCAACCAACATTACACTCGCAATGTGGACGTCAAACCAACATTGCATCCCAGGTACGATCTTTGTAAACATCAGTACTTAGTCTGTAATGGATTTACACATTGCAATGGACCGTAGGTTTTCCCCACTGGACCTTACATATATATCAAATGGGATATATCCTATGGGCCTTTTATTCATCAGATGGGCCACATAAATGGGCCACACCAATGGGTCTTATGTGCATTGTAATGGGTCAAACCCGTGGGCCTTAGATTACATCAAATGAGCTTAGTCTCATGGGTCTTATATCTGACCAATGGGTCACACCAATTGGACCCTATATGTAGATCAAGTGGGCCTCAACCCATAGACCTAATCATGAGTTCAAATGGGCCTAAACCCCTAGGCCTTATGGTACATTAAATGGGCCTAAACCCGTAGGCCTTACATATATCAAATGGCCTACTTCCATGGGCTTTAAATTTCAACAAAAGGGTCCAATTACCTGGGCCTTGAAGTACATCAAATGGGCGTAGTCCCATGTACCTGAAACATATCAAGTGGGCCTAAGCCCATAGGCTTTATGTGTTTCAAGGGGGCCTAACCCATAGGCCTTAAGTAAAGCAAATGGGCCTAACCCATAGGCCTTAAGTAAAGCAAATGGGCCTAACCCATAGGCCTTTTATATATCAAATGGGGCTCATCCTTATGTGTTTTTGCGATCCGACCCATTCATAAGCTAACATAGAGGTAGATTAAACGAAGACAATACCATCTTAATAGGGAATTACCATGCCACTGTCCATCATTTAAATGGTGGGGTCCACTTGAGCTTTAAATCTGGTTCACTCACTTTCCCGTACCATAAAATGATCTCATAATGGTTGGACAGTATAGATGCAACACATGCATCATGGCGGGGCCCACCATCCAAACTGCGGACTGTGTAGAAAAGACACGTACATTACATGGGCCTGCAGCCTGGCTGCTGACAGGAGGAGCAACTACATAGCTGCTGCCAGCAGCTTGCTGCTCCTCAAATGGCAGAGGTGGGTTCCACGTAGGGCCCACCACCATGCTTATAAATATAAATATAAATATATAATTTGATATATATAATATATATTATAATATGTATAATATATATATAATTTATAACATAATATATATATACTCTCTAACGTCCAGGCCGTCCAGGGCCTGGACGGTCACCTAAATTAGGGAAAACCCCACACTTGGGAGTGGGTCCCACCGTCCAACATCACATATGTGATGGTGTGACCCACCAAAATGGATGTCCAGCATGGATGGGTCCCATGGACCCTGATGAAGAGGATAACAAATTTCAAATGATCCAAACCCCCTGGACGCCCAAAAGGGGTCTAACGGCAGCCACACAATCGCCACTATTTCCTGTGTGGTGGGCCACCTGAGCTTTGGAAGCAACAGATCTTCGAAGGGGGCCCATTTCAGAAAGAGGCCTACCATATGGATGGATTGGATGGAAGATACATATCATGGTGGGGCCCACGGCTAGAGCCGTGGGTGGCTGCCGTCCGTCGGTCAGAAGACACTGCAGCGTCTGCTGCAGTCGTCAGGGGGCAGCGCCTGCTGCCCCTTCATCTTTTTTTTTTTTTTTTTTTTGAAAAACATGAAATCCTATGGTTTTTCACAGGTCGGTCCCACGATCGAAAAATCCACACCGATCATGGGATTCTACAGCTTGAAATAGACAGAATGAGTCTAAAGTTTGAAATTTTTGGGTGCATAGGAACTTCAGGCTATGCCTCAACGGTAGCCACCGCAGTCTTCAATGCTATGGCTCACCAGATGCTCAAATCAACTTCATCCTTCTGCCCAACGGTTAAAATAAGGGTGGTAAGAGGATGGATGGCTTGGATTGTTTAAATACATCACGGTGGGGCCTATGCAAGGGGACCACCCAAAAGTCCTCTTTTTCTTTCTTTCCCTTGAAACGTCCAGCGTCCCAGACGCTGGACGGTTTATCTTTATTTTATTTTTTTTGAAAATGGTGGGCCCTGATGAAGTGGGCCACCACATGATGGGTGACATGGGTTTAACGTTTAAGGTGGGCCCCACTTGAATAAAAATAATTTCATCAGGGTGGGATCCATTCAAGTGGACCACAATCCTATTGTCTAAAAATAAAATAAAATAAAATAAAATAAAATAAATAAAAGAGAGAGGGAGAGACATGGAGAGTGGGACACGGCTTGTGGTGGAGGGAACCCGACATTATGGGCCCTCCCTTACATGAACTCATACATCAAGTGGTCATTTTGCACATGTGACCATCAAAACTGAAGATCAACGGTGGAGATCCTTTCCCCACCAATATGGATGGTCTAGATGACCTTTCTAAAGAAAATAAACATCATGATGGGGTCCATGGAGAATAGCCCCATCATGGAATGATCATGATGATCCAAGTGGTCCATCGACCACCTTTTAGGGTCCCAAGTGAGATCCACACCATGGATCGGTGGGCCTCACTTGGCCCATCATAAAAACAAGTAAACCTACCCTATAGAGGCACCCACCGTCCGATCTTCTCGCTCCTAGAGGTTCCTTGGCATCTTAGCTTCAACTTCAATGGATGAGATGAAGAATGGAGGGTTGAGATGGGAGATTTTGGGATGAAGAGGTGGGCCACTTGGAGCTTAGGAAGAGAGGGAGAATTCCATACGTATGGAGCTTGGAAGTTGCTTGGAGGGTTGAAATGAGAAAGAGAGAAAGAGAGAGAGTGATGTAAGGGAGAGAGAGAGAGTGATGGATGGATGGGTGAGTGATGGTTGTGTAAGAAAAGCTTGACTTTTGAGGCTTTTGTGTAAGAGAGGTATGGGTGATGAAGACTTTTGTGGCTTTTTGTGTAAGAGAGGTATGGGTGATGAAGACTTTTGTGGTTGCTTGGGAAAAGGAATGAAAGTGATGTGTATTTGACATGTGATGGCTTGATGGGTTGATTGATTGATGGGATTGATGTGATTGATGTGACACATCGTAGAGATTCTCTTGGTTTTATCAACGCGCGGCGTTTTCTCGCACCGAACGTTGGCCCATATCTCTTGACCAAGGTATCGCCTCGGCGAGCGAGTCACGGTATCGGAACCGCAAGGACGGCGCGGTCGCTATGGTATTGGTCTCGGGTTGAGTTGACTCGGGTTGTCGGCATATGATTCAGGATCGCGCGTCGATTTCGGTTAAGGGTCGAAAGTTGCCGGAATTCGACCGGTAAGACCGCGGAAGTGTACGAAAAGGTACGGACTAAGATACGGGTCTTACATCTCTCCCCTCCTTATAAAAATTTCATCCTTGAAATTTACACAAGCATCGCAACTAAGCATAACTCGCGAAGAATAAAAAATATAACGTCATCATATATAATCAGGGATAGCGTACAAAATACAATACATGATCAATCATCAAAGAGATGAGGATAACGCTCTTGAATCTCAGCCTCACTCTCCCACGAAGCCTCCTCTACAGAATAGTGACCCCACTGCACCTTCACCAACGGAATGACCTTGGTTCTGAAGACCTGCTCCTTCCGATCAAGGATACGGACTGACTGCTCAATGTAAGAAGCGTCCTCACGAACCTTCAACGGCTGTCAATCAATAACGGGAACTATGTCTGACCCACACTTCCTCAACATGGAGACGTGGAAAACGTCGTGGACGCCAGACAACTGTGATGGCAAGGTAAGCCGATAGGCCACGGCGCCAACGCACCCAGTGATCTCAAAAGGTCCTATGAATCTCGGAGCAAGCTTGCCCTTCGCTCCAAATCGAACTACGCCCTTCATGGGTGAGACCTTGAGATACACATGGTCCCCTACATCAAACTTCAAGGGACGACGCCGACGATCAGCAGAACTCTTCTGTCGGCTCTGAGCTGTGCGCATCCTCTGCCTGATGATGTCAATAGCCTCTGAAGTCTCCTTCACAAGCTCGGGGCCTAGGAGACGACGCTCCCCAACCTCGGTCCAACAACTCGGTGATCTGCATGGTCTGCCATATAGTGCCTCAAAAGGAGCCATGCCGATGGTCGCCTGATAGCTGTTATTGTACGCGAACTCAGCCAATCGCAGATGCTCATCCCAGCTACCCCCGAAGTCAATCGCGTAGTCTCGAAGCATATCCTCAAGTATCTGATTGACCCTCTCAGTCTGGCCATCGGTCTGCGGATGGTACGCGGTGCTAAGCTGCAAATCAGTCCCCATCGCTCACTGGAAGCTCCCCCAAAACTGAGACGTGAACCTCAAGTCTCGGTCAGAAACGATCGATACTGGAATGCCATGCAGTCTCACAATCTCCTCGATGAATAGTTTCGCAAGCCGGTCCATAAACCAAGTCGCACGCATCGTAAGGAAATGTGTCGACTTCGTCAGACGATCTACAACAACCCAAATGGCGTCATGACCGCGCTGAGTCCTCGATAAACCCATAATGAAATCAGTCGACACGTGCTCCCACTTTCACATCGGGCCGCTCAACGGCTGCAATAGACCAGGAGGTCTCTGATGATCGGCCTTGACACGCTGGCACGTGTCACACTCGGCCACAAAACTGGCGATCTGGGGCTTCATCCCCACCCAAAAATACTGTCGCCTCATGTCACGGTACATTTTCGTCGAGCCCGGGTGGATAGAAAACCGCGATCGATGTGCCTCGGTCATAAGATCTCTGCGCAACTCTGGAATATCCGGGACACATAATCGGCCTCTGAAGCGAAGTCCACTGTCTGTACCGATTTGCCAATCCTCCTGACCCTCAGATGCCACCTCAGCCATATAACTCTGCAACGACTGATCAGCCTGCTGAGCCTCGATCACCCTAGCGACAAGAGAGGGTTGAATCGACAAGCTCGATAACTGTACGATGGAACATTGTAGGCCGAACTCAAAGTCATATGCTGCAATATCCTCAAGCATCCGCCACTCCTGAATCATCATATGCGCCACTAGGCCTCGTGACTGACGACTGAGGGCATCTGCCACCACGTTCTCCTTGCGCGGGTGGTACTGGAGGTCAAAATCATAGTCTTTCAGGAGCTCCATCCAGCGGCTCTGTCTCATATTCAACTTAGACTGCGAGAAGAGGTAATTCAAGCTCTTGTGATCGGAGAAGAGCTCAAACCTAACTCCATAAAGATAGTGCCTCTATACCTTCAGTGCGAAGACAACTGCAGCCAGCTCCAGATCATGTGTAGGATAGTTCAGCTCATGGACCTTGAGCTGACGAGACGCAAAGGCCACTGGTCTCCCGTGCTGCATCGGGACAGCACCCAAACCGATATGCGAGGCATCAGTGAATACAATAAAGCCGTCACTCCCAGAGGGAAGAGTGAGGACAGGAGCAGACGTTAGACGGTCCTTCAACTCCGTAAATGCTCACTCGCAGGCGTCACTCCAAATAAACTCTGCACCCTTTCGAGTCAACCTGGTCAGCGGGGCTGCAATACGAGAAAAACCCTCAATGAAACGCTGGTAGTAGTCCGTAAACCAAGAAAACTACGGATCTCTGTCGCAGTCGTGGGCTGGCCCCACTGACGCATGCCTCGACCTTCGAGGGGTCCACTGTGACACCCTTCCTCGTCACCACGTGACCGAGGAACTTCACCTCCTCCTGCCAGAACTCGCACTTCTCCAGCTTCGCATACAGCTGGTGTGCGCGGAGGGTCTGCAAGGTAATCTCTAAATGCTGCTTGTGCTCCTCACGGGTCCTCGAATAGATCAGAATGTTGTCGATGAAGACTACAACAAACTGATCCAGATATGGGCGGAAGACCTCGTTCATCAGCTGCATGAAGACCGCGGGTGCATTGGTCAGTCCGAAGGACATGACTTGAAATTCAAAATGACCGTAACGCGTCCTGAATGCTGTTTTCGGAATGTCCACATCTCGAACCCGAATCTGATGATAACCGGAACGCAGGTCGATCTTCGAAAAGAACTGTGTACCCTGCAGCTGGTCGAACAAATCATCAATCCTAGGGAGTGGGTACTTGTTATTGATCGTGACTTTGTTGAGCTCGCGATAGTTAACGCAGAGCCTCAAAGAACCATCCTTCTTCTTCACGAAGAGTACTGGTGCTCCCCACAGAGAACTGCTCGGACGGATAAAGCCCAACTCTCGCAACTCGTCCAACTGCTTCTGCAGTTCCCGTAACTCTAATGGTGTCATATGATACGGGGCCTTTGAAATAGGCGTGGTACCGGGCACGAGATCAATCTGGAACTCGGTAAGTCGATGAGGCGGTAATCCCGGAATCTCCTGGAACACATCGGGAAAATCACAAACCACGGGCAAATAGTCGATACAAACGGCGACAGGCTCCTCTATGGCGCAAGACATCAAACAAGACAACCGCTCTCCTCTGACCTCTGCTACAAACTGAAACTGTGGCACGCCGGTATACAGAACGTGACTGTCCTCGCGACGTAGTCCAATATAGCATAGTACTCGGCGAGACAATCCATGCCCAAGATGACGTCGAACTTAGACATCGGCAAAATAAACAAATTAGCAGGCAGAAAGGTATCCCCAACTAGAACTGGACAAGACGAGCAAAATCGTCCTAACACTGCAGTCCTCCCCAATGGAGTCGATACTGACAGGCTCTCATCAGCAGACTCCAACGGTAAGCCAGCCGATCGATAGAAGCTCTAGGCCACAAAGGAGTGCGATGCACCGGAATCAAACAACACTCGTGCAATGCATGCAGAAACTGTAAGTATACCCTCAACGACTCCTCCGGATGACTGCGGATCCTGCTGAGCCGCATAAAATCTAGCCTGAGTTGGCTGGGGAGGTGCTTGTCCCCTCTGAACGTGCTGCTGCTGCTGATGGGGTCGCTGAAGCGGTCGAAACTGTTGCCTCTGCTGTTACGGCCTCTGAGGCTGATGCTGATGTTGATGTTAATACTGCTGCTGAGGTGGCCTCGGTAGTCGAGGCTGCTGTCGCTGCTGCTGTGGGGGTCTCTGCTGCTACGGTGGAGGTCTCTGCTACTGTGGACCTCTCTGCTGCTGTTGGGGGCTGGGACACTCCCATGAACAATGTCCCGTCGCACCGCACCTGAAGCAGGTGCCAGTGAACTGCCTCTGAAGTGGTGGTGGAGGTGCTGCTGGTGCTGCTGGTGCTGATGGTGCTGGGAAAACTGGACAACCTGTGCGCCTCTGCTGCTATGGTCGACGCTGATGAGAAGGACTGGAAGAAGCCTACCTCTTTCGGTCTCCCCTCTGACCACGCTCAGACTGAGAACCGGCCCACTCAGTCTCGTAAATCTGAGCTCTCCGCACTACTGCCTGGAAAGTAGGGAGCTCATGCCCGATAACACGACCTCGAAGGCCGTAACGTAAGCCATGCTCGAAGCGGCAGGCCTTCCGCCCCTCGTCATCAACCATATATGGTGCAAATCTCGAGAGTACTACGAAACGGGCAGCGTACTGCGCCACCGTCATGTCTCCCTGCACCAGAGTCTCGAACTCTAAGGCTCGCTGACGACGAATATGGTCTGGGAAATACTGCTCCTCGAATCGGTCCACAAAGTCCTCCCATGTCCAGACATAATCGGGTCCGACAACACTGGCAACAGAGGTCCACCAATGCTCGGCCTCACCTTGAAAGAGAAATACAGATAACCGGACGCGCTGCTCGGTCGTACATGACATGGTATCAAAAATCTTCTCCACATCGGAGCGCCATCTCTCTGCTGCAGTTGGATCTGGCTCACCCTGGAAACGTGGGGGATCAAGCCGTCTGAACTCACGAAGTAAGGCGCTCACGCGCTCCTGCTCTGCCTAATCTGGTGAAACAGCTGGGCGTCTGCCCTGTCCCTGGAGTGCGGCTGTCACAGCCTGTAACATCTGCTGTAACTGAG
This sequence comes from Magnolia kwangsiensis, assembly GCA_037074715.1. NCBI lineage: Eukaryota > Viridiplantae > Streptophyta > Magnoliopsida > Magnoliales > Magnoliaceae > Magnolia > Magnolia kwangsiensis. Next base: position 21,541,882 of record CM073582.1, read on the forward strand.
AGGCACTCACAGTCACGGTCGGCTCCGCATCGTCCTCAGGTGGAGGAATGTCATCCTCAGGGAAGGAAGCAGGGATCTCTGAGGGTGGAACAGGAGACGCAGGTGGTAAAGCTGGAGCCTCCGATGGTGAAGCAGAATCCTCAGGTGGTGGTGCGGGAGTCGATCGGGTAACTCTCCTAGGTGCCATATCCTACAGGAAAGAGCGAAGGCGCCTATCAACTTCAAAACTCTCGAAGGTACGCACGTTAACAGCATGTATTAGAAGGTCGCGAAGCTATCCGAACTTTGAGACTTAGCCATTCTTCACTCATAGCAGACATGTAATGTTGTTCTCGGTTATTCCCAAGTTATGCTCTGATACCAACTTCAGTCACGCCCCAAACTCAGAAACCGGACTCACAAAATTCCCGATCGCCGAATCCGGCGCTGACAGCCTCCGTAGAACCCCATTCTCGTCTCCTGGCTCCCATTCGCCAGGTTTCGATCCTGGGATGCTACGAGGAGGATTTCCAATGTCAGTTTGATTCGTAATAAGCATAACCGAAGGCATAACCCACAAACAACAACCAAGAACTCCATTACATTTTCACTATGATCAAAAACTTTACAAGTACAATGAGCATAAAGGGAAATACAATGGTAAAGAACAAAACTCCAAAACGCTCTGCAACGTACTCCTGCCTCAGCGCTGCTGCAATCCAACGTCACCTGCACGGAACAGTCGTGCATAAGCTTACAGAAAGCTTAGAGGGTGGTGAAAGTGTGTGCGCAAGGTAGTAATATGAACATGCAATGTCAGAGAAATGCGGAATATGCAGATGGAACTATAATATCATGAGCCGTACCAAGGCTATGCGATGCAAGACATGAATAGTATCGGCCACCCCGAGGCCATGCGATGTGCAATGCAACTCAAGCATACAGATCCTCATCTATGTCCACACATCAATACAGCTCAAAATATGAAATATCACCGGGGTCTGGTACACTCTAAACCATATTGCCGCCACATCGCGCGTAATAAGGTAAGTGGAAGAGACCACACTATCCGTCTGCCAATATCGGGCGTGACTCGTCAATAGCGGACCCATTCCTCGAGCTGGTCAAACTCAGCCCAGCATTGCCCCCTACTCTCGGGCGGGTAAGGCCGCACCCCCTTCCAACCGACCACGACACAGTGGAGAGCACAGCCAACTGGTATTCGGCACTCAGTGCTCATCTACCCACTCGATCTAGACGTTGGAGCAACCTCTTGGTACCATAAGGGTTTAGGAACTTTCACCCAGGGATATCTATAGTACCCCATGTGGAACAAGATTTTCGGTATCCAATCTTGCAACCACGATGCATCTGTGGAGGCTACGGCCCTGATGTCGCTAGGGCGTACAATACTCATGTCACACAAATGCGAAATGCATGATTCACGCTATCCAGTCATGCAACAAATCCCGCACATATCGTGCGCTCATGTAGGGAAATACCGCCTAACCGGGAGCCCATAAACAACCTGCCCGAAGGCAAATGCTATGGTCAGACAATTCTCACGTCAAGCATACATATGATGCGTATGATCATGAGTCATGGAACTGCACTAAACATGTTATAATAAAATGAACTATCTTACAATGCAGATGGACCTGGACGGCCTATACACGATAAGTACGGCCCAGTAATGGGCCCTAAGGAGAGTCATAATGTGGACATCCAACCAACATTACACTCGCAATGTGGACGTCAAACCAACATTGCATCCCTGGTACGATCTTTGTAAACATCAGTACTTAGTCTGTAATGGATTTACACATTGCAATGGACCGTAGGTTTTCCCCACTGGACCTTACATATATATCAAATGGGAAATATCCTATGGGCCTTTTATTCATCAGATGGGCCACATAAATGGGCCACACCAATGGGTCTTATGTGCATTGCAATGGGTCTCATGTACATAGCTGCTGCCAGCAGCTTGTTGCTCCTTAAATGGCAGAGGTGGGTTCCACGTAGGGCCCACCACCATGCTTATAAATATAAATATAAATATATAATTTGATATATATAATATATATTATAATATGTATAATATATATATAATTTATAACATAATATATATATATATATATATATATATATATATATATATATATATATATATATATATACTCTCTAACGTCCAGGCCGTCCAGGGCCTGGACGGTCACCTAAATTAGGGAAAACCCCACACGTGGGAGTGGGTCCCACCGTCCAACATCACATACGTGATGGTGTGACCCACCAAAACGGATGTCCAGCATGGATGGGTCCCATGGACCCTGATGAAGAGGATAACAAATTTCAAATGATCCAAACCCCTTGGACGCCCAAAAGGGGTCTAACGGCAGCCACACAATCGCCACTATTTCCTGTGTGGTGAGCCACCTGAGCTTTGGAAGCAACAGATCTTCGAAGGGGGCCCATTTCAGAAAGAGGCCTACCATATGGATGGATTGGATGGAAGATACACATCAAGGTGGGGTGGTTGTCGTCCGTCCGTCAGAAGACACTGCAGCGTCTGCTGCAGTCATCAGGGGGCAGCGCCTGCTGCCCCTTCATCTTTTTTTTTTTTTTTTTTGAAAAACATGAAATCCTGTGGTTTTTCACAGGTCGGTCCCACGATCGAAAAATCCACACCGATCATGGGATTCTACAGCTTGAAACAGACAGAATGAGGCTAAAGTTTGAAATTTTTGAGTGCATAGGAACTTCAGGCTATGCCTCAACGGTAGCCACCGCAGTCTTCAATGCTATGGCCCACCAGATGCTCAAATCAACTTCATCCTTCTGCCCAACGGTTAAAATAAGGGTGGTAAGAGGATGGACGACTTGGATTGTTTAAATACATCACGGTGGGGCCTATGCAAGGGGACCACCTAAAAGTCCTCTTTTTCTTTCTTTCCCTTGAAACGGTTTATCTTTATTTTATTTTTTTTGAAAATGGTGGGCCCTGATGAAGTGAGCCACCACATGATGGGTGACATAGGTTTAACGTTTAAGGTGGGCCCCACTTGAATAAAAATAATTCCATCAAGGTGGGATCCATTCAAGTGGGCCACAATCCTATTGCCTAAAAATAAAATAAAATAAAATAAAATAAAAGAAATAAAAGAGAGAGGGAGAGACATGGAGAGTGGGACACAACTTGTGGTGGAGGGACCCCGACATTATGGGCCCTCCCTTACATGAACTCATACATCAAGTGGTCATTTTGCACATGTGACCATCAAAACTGAAGATCAACGGTGGGGATCCTTTTTCCACCAATATGGATGGTCTAGATGACCTTTCTAAAGAAAATAAACATCATGATGGGGTCCATGGAGAATGGCCCCATCATGGAATGATCATGATGATCCAAGTGGTCCATCGACCACCTTTTAGGGTCCCAAGTGAGATCCACACCATGGATCGGTGGGCCTCACTTGGCCCATCATAAAAATAAGTAAATCTACCCTATAGAGGCACCCACCGTCCGATCTTCTCGCTCCTAGAGGTTCCTTGGCACCTTAGCTTCAACTTCAATGGATGAGATGAAGAATGGAGGGTTGAGATGGGAGATTTTGGGATGAAGAGGTGGGCCACTTGGAGCTTAGGAAGAGAGGGAGAATTCCATACGTATGGAGCTTGGAAGTTGCTTGGAGGGTTGAAATGAGAAAGAGAGAAAGAGAGAGAGTGATGTAAGGGAGAGAGAGAGAGTGATGGATGGATGGGTGAGTGATGGTTGTGTAAGAAAAGCTTGACTTTTGAGGCTTTTGTGTAAGAGAGGTATGGGTGATGAAGACTTTTGTGGCTTTTTGTGTAAGAGAGGTATGGGTGATGAAGACTTTTGTGGTTGCTTGGGAAAAGGAATGAAAGTGATGTGTACTTGACATGTGATGGCTTGATGGGTTGATTGATTGATGGGATTGATGTGACACATCGTAGAGATTCCTTTGGTTTTTGCAACGCGCGGCGTTTTCTCGCATCGAACGTTGGCCCATATCTCTTGACCAAGGTATCGCCTCGGCGCGCGAGTCACGATATCGGAACCGCAACGACGGCGCGGTCGCTATAGTATTGTTCTCGGGTTGAGTCGACTCGGGTTGTCGGCATATGATTCAGGATCGCGCGTCGATTTTGGTTAAGGGTCGAAGGTTGCCGGAATTCGACCGGTAAGACCGCGGAAGTATACGAAAAGGTACGGACCAAGATACGGGTCTTACAAGTGCCCTCAGAGATCCTGTGGGGGATTGATTCTAGTCGAGTCCCAGATGACCTAACTACGTGAAGACTATCAGATCCCCGACTCGATTCTCATTCGAGCCCCTACCTCCACGAACCAAGCGAGATCTCTAACTGAGGGGGAGATTTCTATCTTCATCTATGCTCTCCAATGCGAGCTCCAGTTCCTCATCCATCCTTTCTTGCGTGAACTGACAGCGCAGATGAAAATTACGCCGGGACAGCTGGTCCCGAACTCCTGGAGAATCCTTACCCCCACTTTTGTCCTCTAGCATTAGGCGAAAAACCAGAGGCTGACACCAGATGAGTTTTTATTTTTGTATATGGCTAAAATTGATAATACAGATAAAGCCTAGTGGTACTTCTTGGCTAGGCCTCCATGCCACCCGGGTCTGGTAACTCAACTTCCTTCTTCCAACAAGGACTAGAAGGAGAAGTGGTTTTGGGCCTCAGGAGAAGCCCCTTCCTCCGAATTGGACAGGCTACGAGTCCTAGTCTGTATCAGATTTGTCAATTCAAGTTGGGCATTTCTTTTAGTCGCACTGCATGTTTAATTCATCCTTCTATGCTTAAACTTATTCTCCACTTCTATTTACAGTCTAGTCGAAGGGGGCCCCCAACCTCTCTTTCCTTTAAAAGAGGTAAGTTGACTGAGTCTGAGTGCTTCCTTGGAACCAGCGTGCCTGGTTCGACCTCATTAGTCAAGAGAATTTGATATCTTCTTGCTTTTATAGAATTCAACCCACCCTATTTGCTCTAGATAAGTGAGATACAATCCTCAGGAACTTGATTTCTTAACATTTAGCTATCCAGTAACTCTCTTGAATTAATTCCTTATTTTCAGCAGAAATGGAGATAGGTGGTTCAAAGAGGAAGAAGCCACCATGCCCTCCTATGGACGTCGTCCTTTCTTTTGAGCCAAAGATAAAAGTGACGCCAAAGAAGAGGAAGATTTCTGAGGCTAAGGCTTTTCTGGCTGTAAATAAGACCTCAGCCAAAGCCGCGCTCGTCACAGCCCCAACTGAAACCGTGTTTACCGTCGCCCCCTCTAAGGCTATCCCTACTGTTACTCTGACCTTTGCTCCTAAAGCACAAGCTCCCGAGGCCCCTGTCAGGGTTGAACCTATCACCATCTAATCACCTTCTATAGAGGAGCAAGCCCCCAAGGCTCCGCCTTCCACGGTTGCATGCCCTTCTGGGGTAGAGAAAGAGGTAGTAGGGGAGACTCCTGGTATGATTGCTTCTACACAATCTGCAACCCCCCATGTTGTTGATGAGGCCGAGCTCTTAGCCAGCCCAACTAATGCTTCTGCTCTTTTCGGGTATGCTACTACACCCAAGGCTGCTGCCCAAGCTTCCACTATCGGCGGGATCAGAGGAACTTTCGAGTCTACTCTAGAAATTTTACCTCCTAATTATCACATGGCTTTGTTGAACCCATGGGCAACTAAGCACGTACCAGAGGTACAGATAACCAACACACTCTCTCACCGCCACGTCAACTTCATGAAGGATTATGCAATTGTCTGCTATCAGTCGCTGACAATGATGATGGAGGTGAAGGAGAGGTTGAAGGAGATGGAACGGCTAGAAGAGGAGCAAGCCAAATTTATGGTCAAGAAGGCAGAATAAGAAGCAGAGCGGGTCAAGTTTGTAACAAAGAAAGCATAGCAGGCCAAGTTTATGGTGGAGAAGGCAGAACAAGAGGCACGACGGGTCTAGGTCGAGAAAAGCTGAAATCTTTAGCTGCGGAACAAGAGGAGATGATGAAGGCTATTGTGGAGGGTCGAGCAAGGGAACTCACGATCCAAGGCGAGGTCAACCAACTCCAAGCTCACTTGGATGTGGAGTTCAGGGTCACGGAAGCCGAATCAAGGCTTGAGGTGGCGAAAGAGAAGCTCGAGATGAAGCAACGGATGATTGTGGACCGGTTGGCTCAGCAACGAATTATGTTTGAGTCCACAGCATTTGCAAATAAGGTGACCCTACGGGCAGAGCTCGTGGCTCGAGCGGCCTTGTAGGTTGTCATGGTTGTGGATGAATTCAAAGGTTCAGTTGAAAGGGCTAAGGAGCTGGACAAACTGTATGACTTTGGCTATGATACAGGCTTTGATGCTTGCCTGACTGAGGTCTGAAAGCTTCATCCGACCCTCGACCTCGACGCTCTTGCAACAGACAATGTCGAGAATGTTGAACCAGATGAGACAGGCGAGCTTGAGAATGCTCCTCCCATCTTTGAACCTGCCCTTGATGCTCAACCCCCCCCCCCCCCCCAGCTCGATAGCTGGTCTCTCTATTCAAAGGGAATGAAACTTGTATTTATTTTTTTTACAATATAGATGGATAATTTTTTGATTAATGATGATGACTAGTGGATGGCTTGTTTGCATGTGTTAATTATCATGATGGTTCTTTATAGCATATTTAGGACCGACCCCCCCCCCCCCCAACGAATGGCGTGTCAGTCATTTTTCTAGATTTATCATTCTATAACGAGTCGACCCCTTCTTCAAGGAATCCGGTCGTTTCCAAGCTTTTCCCCTATATATGAGGGAATCCCTTTATAGATTTTCATGGGTTTAACGTTCTGACCCCTTCTTTAAGGGATCGGTCCGTTAAGTTAACCTCTACTTTTAGAGGTAACTGTTTCCGTTCACAAGTTATGCAAATAGACAATGTAGAAGATGAGGAACTTTTATTGAAGGACTTTAATAGGTTAATAGCTTTGAGCAGTACATTTATTAAGAGCCTTCAGCGACCAATAGATTTTCACAGATAGTAGATCTTTAAGTGCTCGACATTTCAGGGATAGGAGAGTTGTTGTCCCTCGAGGTCTTCCAAGTGATAGGAACCAGGTTGGTCCGATCTGACCACACAATAGGGCCCTTCCCAGTTGGGCCCGAGCGTTCCAGCCCCAGCTTTATCATATTTTGAAAGACAAGGCGGAGGACCAAGTCCCCTGGCTAGAACCACCTTGCCATGACTCTTAAGTTGTAGAATCATGTCACTTGATGATGCCTAGCAGCAACTCGGAGTAAGTCGATATCTTTAGCTTCCTCGAGCAAGTTGAGACTCACTGCGACCTGCTATGCGTTCTAATCTTCCTGATAGTTTCTGACCCGAGCCGTTGGGCGACTGATCTCTACCAAGAATATCGCCTCTGAGCCGTAGGACAATGAAAAGGTGTCTCCCCAGTAGACGACTGGGCCCTGGTCCGATAGGCCCATAGGACAAATGGAAGCTCCTCAACCCAATTGCCCTTCAATTTTTCTAACTTTATCTTCAGGTGGTGCTTGATGACTTTTTTTACAGCTTCTACCTACCTGTTGGACTGTGGATGCTGAGGTGAGGAATAAGCGTTCAAGATGCCAAGCCCCCTGCACATGCTCCGAAACTTGTCATTGTTGAACTGATTATCATTGTCAGAGACGATGGTGTACAGAATTTTGAACCGGTAGATGACATTCTTTCAGACAAAGTCGATCACCTTATGATCGATGATCTTGACCACGGGCTTGACCTTGGCCCATTTAGTGAAGTAATCGTCCATGACGATAGCAAACTTCACCTGTCCTTTCCCTTTGGGCCCTCACTGAGCGAATGGCCATTGCCTACTCATGGGGGTCTTTTCTTCTACGGGTTGCCACGGTATTACCGCGAACCTCTGACATTTATTGCACCTTCGAACATAATCTTTCGAATCCTCTCATATGGTTGGTTAGAAATACCCTTGGCTGAATATCTTTAAAGCTAAGGCTCGACAACCAGAATGAATACTGCAGATTTCCTTGTGGATTTCTCATATTATGTAGTCCGCTTCCTCAGGTGGAAGACACCTAAGGTAGGGCTGTGAGTGCCCTTTCTTGTATAAGACCCCGTCCAGATAATATATAGGGCTGCTCTAATCTTCAAGTGTCGAGCCTCCAGTTTATCATGAGGGACCTTACCAAATACAAGATAGTCATAGATTAGGTCCATCCAACTTGGGGTAGTTTTGACTGGGTTGACTATCTCTTGGTCCATTTGGTCGATGCTTGGGCTTTCCATGATTTTCACGGGAATGATTCGAGGAATCTTTCCTTCCATGGCTGAGGATAACCTTGTGAGGGAGTCAGCCCTAGAATTTTCTGCCCTTGGGATCTGGTTGATAGTGCGCAACTCCAAAACCTTTCTATCAATTTTCTGGCCTCGGCCAGATAGGCCACCATCCTAATTTCCTCAGCCTCATACTCGGTAGAAATATGGTTCACCACAAATTGAGAATCACATCGTACTTCAAGGGACAGAACCCCCCGACTAGCTGCCAGTCTGAGTCCTGTCAATAAAGCCTCATATTCTTCTTCGTTATTGGAGGCTCTAAAACCGAGTTTGATGGCATATTAAATAGTGATGGAAGCGGGTACAACCAGGATGATTCTAGCCCCAACTTACTGGGCATTGGAGGACCCGTCGACATAAAGGACCCACCTCTGCTCTGACTCTAAATCATTGGCGGACGTCAAAATAGGTGGGGCCGCCAAGGCTGCCTCATCTTTGGTCTCGTCACTCGGGATGGTGAATTCGATTATGAAGTCAGCTACAGCCTGACCTTTGATTGTGGTCCTCAAATGATATTGGATGTCGAACTCTCTGAGTTATATCGCCCATTTTGTCAACCGTCCCGAAATGTTTGGTTTCTGAAGGACTTGCTTGAGGGGGGAGTCGGTCAGGACGACAATGGTATGCGCTTGGAAATACGGGCGCAGTCTCCTTGCTGAGAAAACTAAACATAGCGCCAGTTTTTCCAAACTCAGGTACCTGATTTCAGTGGGTACCATTGCTTTTCTCACGTAATAAACGGGATACTGCTTGCCTCCTACCTCCCTGATGAGTGAGGAACTGATGGCTAAGGCAGAGACTACCAGGTGCAAGAGTAGGGGTTCACCCTTCTTTGGTTTCGACAACAAAGTAGGCGAACCTAAGTATTTCTTTAGTTGATGGAATGCTTGCTCACATTCAAAAGTCTACTCGGCTTTCTTGTGACCTATCTGTATCTTTGGTGATAAACCGACCGATCGCTGCTACTCGGCTGGATCTCCTTCGTTGTTTGAGCCGAGCTCAAGCCGAGTAGCGCTTTTATCTTTTTAGGATTTACCTCGATGCCTCTTTGGCTAACTTGAAACCCAAGGAACTTGCCCAAATCGACCCTGAAGACATACTTGGCTAGGTTCAGCTTCATGCGGTACTTCCAAAGGATTGAAAACGTCACCCCGAGGTCCACAAGGTGGTTAGATGTCTTGACACTCTTAACAAGCATGTCATCAATGTAGACTTTCATCGTTTGTCTTATCTTCTTAGCAAACATCTAATTCACCAATCTCTGGTATGTCACCCCAGCATTTTTCAAGTCAAAAGACATAACCCGGTAATAGTAGAGCCCTTTGTCAGTGACAAAGGGGGTCTTCTGCCTATTTGGGGGATGCATCGGGATCTAATTATACCCAAAATAGGCATCTAGGAATGAGAGTCGCTCATGTCCAGCCGTACTGTCCACCAGCTGGTCGATCTGAGGTAAGGGCAAGTTATCCTTAGGACAGGCCTTGTTCAGGTCTGAGTAGTCGACACAGACCCGCCACTTCCCGTTTGATTTCTCTTTCAGGACCACGTTGGCGATCCCCTCTGGATAATGTATTTCTTCGATGAAGCCAACGCTAAAGAGTTTAGAGACTTCATCGACTATGTCTGTATACCTTTTAGCATTGAAAGCTCTTCTCTTCTGTTTTACTGGTTTATGATCTGGATCTACGTTCAGTCTGTGGATCATGACATCGGGAGAAATGCCTAGCATATCCTCGTGCAACCACGCAAAGACGTCCCTCTGCTATTGTAGGAAAGTCAGTATTTGAGATCTCTACTCAGAATTCAAGTCAGTATTTGAGATCTCTACTCAGAATTCAGCGAAGACCTGAGTTGAACAATTTTGCTCGTGTCAGCTTCCCCAAGCGGGATGATCTCTAAATCCTCAGGGGATCTTTTGTGGGACTGAGGACATTGATGGTGAGGGCCTGTTTTATCGACCATTTTTTTAAACCTATCGCATAACATCTCTGAGCATCACGGTGGTCTCCTCGGAGGTATCTGACCTCACCTTCGGTGGGAAACTTTATCATTAGATGGTACATGGACACGACTGCCCTCATTGCATTAAGGGAACATCGACCCAGGATAACATTATGCACTGATGACACATTGCCAATAAGAAAGTCCACTAAGAGTATAACCTAGTGCTGTCCTTCTCCCACTGTCGCAAGGAGGGGATGGCTCCCTCGAAAATTACCTTATCCCCGGCAAAGCTGTGTAGGGGGTCTTCACAGATCGGATGCGTGACCAGTCAATACCCATTCTCTCAAATGCTTTGGAGTAAATAACGTCAACTGAGCTCCCTTTGTTAACCAGAATGAGGAAAACTTTGTGGTTGGCTATGGTCATATTTACCACAAGGGAATTGTCGTGCAGATGGTGGATTTCGTGCACATCATCCTCAGTGAAAGTAAAGCTGCAGGGGCTAACATGGAGTTCTTTCCTCGACCTTTCGGCCAAGTTAACATAGTGCTCGGGGTCTGAACTCCGAGAGTTGCTTTGTGAGCCCTGTTCGAGTCGCCTCCACTAGATGAACCACCATAGATGGTCCAGATTTCAGAAGGTTCTTCCATAGCTTTGCTTAGCCATTCTTCTTTCTGAGCCAACCTCTCCTCCTCAGTGTATCAGCGCAAATGACCCTTGCGGATGAGGTTCTCGATTTCATCCTTGAGATCCACATAGTCACTTGTGTTTTGGTCATGGTCACGATGGAACCAGTAATACTTACGCTTATCTCGGTTCTCTGTGTTAGTCTTCATGAAAACAGGCCAGTTCAGGAGTCTTTGACCCCTAATATCCAACAAGATCTGCTTTGTAGATGTGTTGAGAGGAGTGTAAGAATAAAATTTGTTCTAGGGTCTCCCGCTTAGTTGATGGTCATGAGGGACTCGATCATCAGATTTTTTATTGGATGACTAAGGTTCTTCTTTCTTTGGCCTTTCTTTCTTTGACAACGTTTCGGTTGCTTGAATGTTCCTAAGGGAGTTAGAGAATTCCTCGGCATTAGTGTACTTCTGAGCTCTGCTGATGAGCTCGGCCAAGGTGATCGGTGGATTTTTCCCAATTAAGAAGGTGAACTTTCCTTCTTTGAGTCCGCTGAACATGGCTGAGAGTGTCGTTTTATCATCGTAATCTTTCACTAGCAATGCCTCCTCGTTGAAACGGATAATGTAATCCTTCAGTGGCTCTTTATTCCCCTTCTTGAGAGCGAACAGATGGGTAATTGGCTTTTGACTCTTCTTTCTAGAGATGAACTAGGTAAGGAACAATCTGCTGATCTCTGCGAAAGAGCTGATCGATTTTAGTTTAAGTTGTTGATTCTGAGCAGATCTGAAGAGAGTTATCGAGAAGGCTTAGCACATCATGGCATCCGTGGCTGACTAGATCTGCATCCATGAATGGTATGACTTCACATGTTCAGAGGGGTCTCGAGATCCAAAGAATTGGATGACAGGAGACATCCTGAACCTTGACGGCATCACCTCATCCATGATCTCTGAGGTGAAGGAAGGCTCGGTCTCTTCCATCATCATCTGGACCGTAGTTGGGACGAATGCAGATTGTTGATTCTTCTGGAATGCCTTAAACTGGTCTTGGAGCTCCTTAAACTGTGCTTCTAAAGGACTTTGATTTTTAACCACTGTCTCTTGGGAGGCACCTGCAACCTTGGATGCTCTGCCCTGTCTACCCCTCTCCAACCGATGGCGTAGGTCAGTGGGGGCCAGAGCCGACAGAGACATAAGACTATTTGATGTCACAAGCAAGTTCTGGAATTTGGGCAGATCGCTCCTGGGGCACCGCATTATGCGAGGGTCAGGAGCTCGTGCGGACTGCACTTGGGAACCTCTAGCCCGGGAACTGACTGGCTGCGGTAGTCCCTCGGGCGCTAGGGTAGCTTCCACCAAGTTTAATGGTGGCTGTTGATTCTATTATGCCTTCATTCTGCTAATTTCATCCTTCAGCATCTAGATTTCTCTTTGCAGTGCCTTATACTTCCCTCGTTATTGGTATGCAGCAGCGAAGAAGATTGGTGTTGCTGGCTAGGTTCGACCTCCATCGTTATTGCCTTTTTCTTTCCTCTCGCCATTTTCAGTAAAACCTTCTAGCTTTTCGTTTGCGTTTCCCACAGATGGCACCAAAAATGTTGAGGTCAAAATCTGGACCACCCTCCACTCAATGCAGCGAACCTTGGATGAACCCTAGTCCTGCAGAAAATAGTGAGCAAACGAGACCCTGGCTAAGCCGGGGGACCCTCCAATGCCTAAGTCAGACTAGGGAACCTAGGTCTAAGTCGAGTTTAGAAAGAAGGTGCAAGATATTGCATACCTATAGCAATGGGGTCCCCTAGTATTTATACCTGTGGTTTAGACGATCCACGTCCGTTAATCTCGGCAATATTCAATCAATCAACGAGATATTATGATCATGGATATATTATCTACAATCTTTAGATCGCGCGGTGTATCGTGTATTAATAGCGCGTATCTTTGGGCGAGATCATCGGTCCCGTCCACAACTAGGTCGATCTCCAGACTCAGCGTGCGAAGTAGCATCGTGGGCTCGACCTCGACTTCGGTACACGATACATCCATGCCTAGACTCGGCCTCAACCTTTGTGTGTAGCGCATACATGCCCTAACTCAGCCTCGGCCTCATCATATGGAATATTTGTACTCTGATTCAGCCTCGAATCGTACAGACATGATGCCAAGTATTAATAGTCAGAGTCGTCGATAGATCACTGAGGTCGGAATTCACTGATCAAAGCTGATAACGTAAATCAGGACTCGGCTCAACCATTCTCCTTCGGATGAGGATGGGGGTTCGGGTCGACCAATCAGGATTGTAGTTTGAAGTCTTGACATAGAAGTTGGCCCCTAACGTTGTATCCCCCTTCTGAGGCCTTGCTATCTGATTCGTGTGACTCAGGCTGACCCCGAATTATCCTTTTAAGGATTTCCCCATAACAGTTACATACGGTGCACATCATGGTTATAATAGGTAACATTCCAGTCGTTGATTAATTATGTTTATACTTGTATTAAATTTAGATTTGTGCATGTGAGTTCAACATATTACATTATACTTGTATTAAATTTAGATTTGTGCATGTGAGTTCATCACTGTAATATGTTGATACTTGTATCCATTACGGATTTGGACATTTGATTTCGTCACATGTTAATAGCGTAACGATGTATCAGATTTTAAATCTGCTCTTGAATTGTTGCTATAATTGCATCATTTGATCTTGCCTTTAGGATCAATAATCTGACAGTTGGAATGATAATGTATTGTGTTGGATAATGGATTGAACTTATAATAAAAGGGTGTATTGTCCTGAGCGATTTCCTGAAATGGTATACGGGTGCACAGCCTTGGGTAATTCCCTAAAACAGTATATGGGTGCACTGATCTGGATACTTTCGAAAACGGTATATGGGTGAATTACTTTAGATGTTTTCTAAAATGATATACGGGTGCACTATCCTGGTTGATTTCTTAAAATAGTACAGGGGTATTCTACTTCGGTTCCTCCCAAAATGATGCAATATTGCGATTGTGGGTTGTTTACATGCTAATGCCCGTATGATCTAACGTCTTTTCATATTCGTCTGAATTTTCTTTTATAATCTTGCGTGAGATGAATAAAATTTTAGGGCATGGCAATTGATACATAACAAATTCTAATAGTACTTGAAAATCAGAATAGAATAAAATTTTATAAGATGAAAACAGACTTGACAAAGAATTACCAGTAGCGTTACAAAAATCCATTGAAAATTAAAATATCTGCTATTACAAAGTGGTGCCCAATGAATTGGGAATCACTTGACTGATATTGGTGGGAGTTGCTACGAAAGATGAATCACTCAACTATTTTTTTCTACTGAAATTTTATAAGAAATAATATTATTTTTTATAATTCAAAGATGAATTCCTTTTTTTATTGCAAATGAGCCCTTATATTGACCAATCATAAAACATCTTATATTAATAACAACTATGGATCCCAATGGATCCTTACTCTTACCCGGGTGGTAGACTCCTTAGAGTTTCAACACCGGGTCAAGGGTTTGAGTACCCATGGTGGTGAAATCCCACGGCGTGCGTGTGTGGAGTGTGTGTGTGTGTGCGTGTGGCATTGAGTGTGTGGGGGTGTGTGTGCGTGTGTAAAAAAAAAAACTATGGATCCCAATGTATATAAATTCTTTTTGAGACAAAATACAGGTTACTATACGATGCAAAATAGTTCTAAGACATGTAGTTGAGTTTTATTATTTTTATTTTTCCATGCATACGACATAGTCGATAAACCATGCATCATAAAGACCATTAAATACAATAGGGCTAAAAATCATTGGCTGAATGCAGGGCTTCGTATCTTGAATGGTGCTATTAGAAGTTGCATTATTTTCCTTTTGTGTGTGGTCAACCTAAGTCCTGAATCAAGATGGATTTCGGGATCTAGGCCTAACATTAGGAGTCGCATCTGAAGGCTTTGATGTCCCTCACTAATCACACAGTGGGCCCATAAAATCAGGACCACCGTTAACATTATCCGAATCAATACAGAAAAATGCATCTCTATGCTGGATTAGGATGGTAGATAATAGAGCCTGCAACTGAAGTCGCTAATGCTGAAATGAAGTTGGGGTCCCTGGACAAGGAGGCCACGTATTCTTCCATACTATTAGTGAAGTTTTGATGGACGGTTGTGGTTTTGTGATTGGTGTCACTTAGAGTTAGATCAGTGGTGATGGATGGATGGAGAGGATTAACTGAAACCGAACAGAGCGAACTGGCATTGCAGCCATGCATCCCACCAACTCGCCCATGGGTGTGCTCTCCTTCATATGTCACCATGAGAACCGACTCATCTTCCGCGCATCTTTGGACCTGAATTCAAATATTGAGAAAGAAAGAATACTGAGTCAAAAACCTCGGGTGGGCCATGGGCCGCTAAAAATGATTAAGTTTAACCGTTGATGTGAGTTCGTTGGACATTTCAATCCATGTGATGATTTTAGCCATACAATATTTAGATGCGCCTCACAATTTAGACGGCTATGATCATCATTACATCTCTACACATGGCCCCACAGGGGCAACATGTTGTATTAGTTGTGAGTTACGGTATAGGCGACACAAATGCATCGGAACAGGAAGCGGACTGCGTCGAACCCCATTGACAGTAAGCCGCCCGACCAGAGCTCCTGTGGGGCCACCCTGATGTATCTGTTTATACTACATGAAAAATTAAAAATAAAACAGGGAGAGAGAGAGATGGGGGGGGGGGGGGGGTGGGGGGGGGGGGGGGGGGGGGGGGGTGGGGGAGGGGGATTTCTCCATATGTTCACCTGCTACCCTGCCATTTCTTTTATGGACCAAAACTTCTCCGTATGTTCACCTGCTACCTGCCATTTCTTTTACGGACCAAAACTCTCCTGCTTTTAAATTTTTTCTCAACTCCTGCTTACCTAATTCATATAGGTACCAGAGCGCTAACGGATGATGAACGGATTTAGCTGTTAATTCCCAATGAGTAGGGTTTTTCCCGACTTGTCCACATCTGTTAGTATTTATCTCCCTTCTAAAGCTTCTATCTTTGCCAAATGGCGGTTCAGTCGTTTCATAATGATATCTGTTTTTTATCCACAGTGTCCATCCATTTTGACAGCTCATTTTAGGGCACGATCTAAAAAATGATGATATTCCATAGCTAAAGTGGGCCACATGATGACTAACAATGGGATCAAATGCGTGCCGTTGAAACACTCATAGGGCCACATGGATTTATAAGAAATACATACTATTCATCTGTTTTGTCATCTCACTTTAGATGATAAGTCCAAAAATGAGGCAGATCAGAAGCTCAAATAGGCCACACAATAAGAAATACTGAAAAAGAACACCAACTATTGAATATCTTAGCGTCATCATGAGGCCCACTTTGAGCCTTGTATCTGCATCATTTTTTTCTATTGCCCATGCCTTAACATGAGATGGAAAAATCTGAATGAAAGAAGTGGATTTGTCACAAACATCATGGAGGACTTCACCTACGGTCAAGCAACCCTCAATGCATTTAAATGTCCTGATAGAAGTGAACTGTGTTCCTTGTCACTGCAAGTAGCAAGGTTGGCGCTAGACAGTACCATACATGTGAGTATTCCACCTTGATAGTTGATGTTTTATACACACCATTCATATACTTTCTGGGGATCGTTTTAGGGCATGAGACAAAATAATAATAATAAAAATAAAAAGATAGATAGATCCAGATTTCAAGTGGATCACACCACAAGAAAATAGGAGCGATTGAACATCCACCATTAAAAACTTCCAAATGCCCAATGTAATGTTAATTTTCCATCCAACCTATTGGTTAGGTCGCAGAAAAGAGATATAACAACCAACTGATAAAAAGATAGAAGATTGATAGGTAGGATTATCCTATATGGGAGAGCTCTAGGGTATGGTCCATCCACCATGGTGTGCAGGATTAACTAACAGTGGGCCCCACTTGTAGAGGATCATTTAATTCCTTAAGAATTATTTAGTAAATCACCTTCCTCTTGACGGGGCAGGAAGGATCTGTAGCACATCTAAAATAAGCTCGGGGTGATGGATTATCTTTCGTGACCTTCTGTCCGTATTTCCTCCATTGGTACCCATCCCTCAATGTCTGAAAAAGAAAGAAAAAAAATACAAGTAAAATAGATCAATCATTCTGGACCGTCCATTTAAGTTTAGAGCACATTTTATGGGCCCCCATGAAACATTTACACCAATCAGAAACATTTACACCAATGAGATGATCATATCCTTCCAAAAGTTGCCTTATGCAATCCTTGGGGACCGCAAGAAATCCATGATGAAACACACAAATGGATGGTTCAAACGGTTATTGTAACCCTATCGCCACCGGCCAGAAGGTTACAATCATATATTCAGCTATCATCAAGTATGGACGGTCCAGATTAATTAATTAGATTACCCCACATGTCCCTGTGGCCTATGTACCTGAAGCTCTATGACTAAGAGGGCTTTCGGAGCCCGTCGATGGTCCGAAACCTCTCCATCCAAAAAATTCCACCCCCAATCGAGCACAGGGATCATTTAACTGGCCTGATTTTAAGCCATGGACCGTCGGGCCCATCAGAGAGTCACAAGGATCATGGGCTCCACAATTGTCTCCATCAGAAATCTCGTCCATTATGTGTGTGTGTCTATATATATATATATATGGGAAAAGGTACTAAGCGCTCGACGTCACGCGTCCGTCCCATGAGGTCAAGCTGTGTGGGCCCCACCGTGATGCATTTCGAACATCTACCCCATCAGTCAGATGCATCGTGGGCCTAGGTCTCAAAAATCAAGTCAATCCGTGACTTTTGTGGGCCACACTAGATACAGAAGTGGAGAGGGGCCATGCACCATTAAAACATTCATAATCTTTTTTTGGGCCCCACCGAGATGTGGTTTGCAAATCCAGCCCATCCATTATATGTTTCCCACTAGGATGAGGGGTCATACCAAGTTTCAGCAGCATTAAAAACTCAGGTGGGCCCCCATCAAGTGCTTTTATATGTTTTAAACGGTGTTTTCACATGATTTTAGATGGTATGGCCCACCTAAGTTCCATTTGCGGATGATTTTTGGGATATCCCATAATTTAAAGGGAACCCATCAAATGCACAGTGTTGATGGTCAACGCGCCTCATGGTGGGGCGCACATAGCTCGACCTTACGGGAGCTTATCGTGAGGTGTAGCACATAGTACCTTTTCCATATATATATATATAATATATATATATATATATATATATATATATGGGAAATGGTTCTATGCGGTCGAGCTCATGGGAACTTCCTATGAGGTTGAGCTATGTGGGCCTCACCATGATGTATGTCGAACATCAACACCGTTCATTTGATGGTTTCCCTTTAAATTATGGGATATCTTAAAAATCAGCCATATACTGAACTCAGGTGGACTAGACCATCTAAAATCATGTGAATACATGCCTAAAACATATAAAATCACTTGGTGGAGCCCACATGAAATTTGTATAGGTCTAACCCCTCATCCAAGTGGGATACACATAATGGATAGGCTGGATTTGTGAACCACATTTCGATGGGCCCAAAAAATGATTATGAATGTTTTAATAGAGGGTAACCCCTCTCAACTTTTGTATCTGGTGTGACCCACAACATTCACGAATTGATTTGATTTTTAATCCTAGGACCACCATGGAATGGTGCATCTAACTGATGAGGTAGATGTTTGATACGCTTCACAGTAGTCCCACACAACTCGACCACATAGGAAGTCCCCACACTCCACCACACCACCCCCCCCCCCCCCCCCCCCCCCCCCCCAATATATATATATATAACCATTTAACCTGCTTACCAGGCCATTGTCACGTGCATCAGTTCTAACAAAGACACGCCGCTCCTTCGGTCGCCTTGGTGGTGCAATGGGTCTGGTCAACTGTCTTTGGCTCGAGTCATGGCTAAGCACCATGGCAATATTTCCCTCTTCATGGGCTCTCTTCCTCTTCAAATGGGCCTCAAGAATTTTGTAGTTGCTGTACATGGTAGAAAGGATACGGTTCAATCCTTCATTCTCCTTTCTTAAACGTTCTAACTCGACTGTTAGATTGTGCACCTGAATATATCAGAAAAATGTAAATTTTTAATAGATTTCTAACAATTTGGAATGAGAACTGATCACCAACAAGCAACTGTACCACAACTTGAGGAACCATACTATCTTTGCCACCAACATGTGACGTAGAGTGGATTGCGGACACTTTCATTGCAAAGATGGACAAGATAAGGCCGATCGAAGGTGGAAGTGATTAG
The DNA here is from genome assembly GCA_037074715.1 of Magnolia kwangsiensis. Lineage (NCBI taxonomy): Eukaryota > Viridiplantae > Streptophyta > Magnoliopsida > Magnoliales > Magnoliaceae > Magnolia > Magnolia kwangsiensis. The sequence continues at coordinate 21,561,133 of CM073582.1, forward strand.
GACCGTTAGAACCTTAAACCAGTTATATCTCGTAAACGGGAATGAGTTTTTCTGCTTATTATATACGATTTTGGAGTGGTATAACCTACTTTAGCCAACCAACCCACTATGTCAGGTTGCCCACACCGGATTTGCGAGATTCCAACATATTGATGGTCAAAAGTCTTTTTTATTTTCATTTTTACTATAACTAGTTAGCTTTAATTCAATCATAACTTTTGATCCATTGAGTTGTAGGAGTCTTGCCCAGCATGAAAAGGGCTTTAAAAAGTTAGAAGAACATCATGCTTAGGCTAAATTGGACACTTACTGATTGTGGCTGAAAATCATGATGTCTAGCATGAATGGAAACTATCTATAAATAGTTAGTTTACTACTTATGGTAAGTCACATTTTTAGGAGTTTGAGTTGGACTTTAAATTTAAAAATCTGTCCCAAGTATGAAATCATTATTTAAAGGATTGTTATTTAATTTTTATAATCAATTAATTTATTTTGAAGTTTTTAGAAATTATTTCTATTTTATTACCAGTAGATTCAAGAAAACTTTATTAGGAATCCAGAGAAGCTCTGTCAATTTGGAGTAGTTATCCTGAGGAAGACAGTGATGGACCTCATGATGTCCTTCCCTGCGTCAACATGTCACTTGAGTAGGAGACAAGTACCATGAAAAGATATGTGCCACCATGAAGATCACCCTTCTTGAAAATCACTAGGTGGGCCGCACCTGTATTTAGAACACTGATTCCAACAGCGTGGCCTACCAACAGGGGACAAGACTAATTTTTGTGCCAGGTGATGTTTATGGTGGGGCCTATCATTTTTATGTTACTGATCTTCTGCACAAATAGCATGTTGGCAGGAAAGATGGTATATATGATGCGCAACTTGTGGCAGATGGGATGTTTGCAATTCAATTCACATCCGAACACAGCCTCGGTGGTGTATCAGCTATATACACTTTTGGGGTGAAAATTCCAGAGCGGAGGCATGCAAAATTCAAAGTCAGCACAATAGTTTTAGAACAATGTTAGGTTGCGTCTACCATATGCAGAAGCATAATTTGTGTGGAGAATTTAGAAAAATAAAAACACTAAAACGACTATATTTTCTAAAATTACTCACCATGAACGAAAGATTCCAGAATTTTAGTTCTTGTTAAGAGTGTGTTTGATTCTTGCCACAAGAAAAATAATTTTGGAACATCCTTAGTAGAATTTTGGAACATCAGGTGGACATGATGGAGAATTTTGAAACATCAGGTGGACATGAGAGAGATCTTTCTTTCCAATACAATATAGAAAACCAAATTTTTAAATTTTTTTTTTTTTTTTTTTTTGAAATTCTGCTAAGAGTTGAAACTGTGGAAGTTCGCAAGTTATTTTTCTGGCATCATGAAAAAGCGATATACCAAACACAGCCTCAATTAAGGAATCAAGAAAACCATTTTAAGATCTTTTCATATAATGAAATTTAAACTAGCTTTTGACAAGAAACTATTAAAGATAATTTCAAGATTCTTCCATTAAACGAGGGTATTTGGACAAAGGAAAATTAAGGCATGGACATAGAAAATAACAAGAATTCCTATGGAAATGTAAAAGTGCATATCCCAACAATATTTCTATCATTTTTTGGCGACCTTTTAAGGAATATGGAAGAGTCTCCCAGCCTTGAATGGAACAACAAACACATACCTTATTTCTGTAGGAGATGTATTCTTGAGAACCCATGATTTCGAGAATGAAAGAAAGAAAGGAAAGAAAGGTTTCTTTCTTATAGTGAAATGGATTTCTTCCTTTTCTTAGAGTAAAGAAAAGAAACGGTCTTTGTATAGATCTTCGAATCCATGCCATTGAAAAAATGGCATATGGACATTTAAAACGAGGACAGTTCTTCTGCAAGTCCTTGTAGAAAAGTTTGTTCTTCAAGGTAAAAGTCATTCACATGCCTGCCGCCGGTGTGGGGCCCACCATGCTATGCGTATGAAGTGAGAACCACCATGTTCATGGGATATCCTACAAACCACCCCTATGCAATCTTTATTTAGGTGTGCCACACCAAGGGAGTGATTGAAAACCACTAAAAAACGTCCAAATTCATGTGGTGACCCACTTAATGGTTTTATCCACTTGGTTTTGAGCCGTCCAACTTTTGCACGGGAGACCCTATTGGGTAGGATGGATTCCATATACAAACACCACAGTGTATTCCACGTGCCTCAGTTGGACTTGGTCAAAATGAATGTTAATGGCTTGGCCAGTGAAAACTAAGTCGGCCAAGTTGTGGAATTCTTTATAGAGGGGACGAGGGAGAGTTGTTTCTTTTTGCCTTCTCGCCTTATTACGAATTGGGCACCAACAATAAAGCAGAATTACAATCAACTTTTGATGGGCTAATTCATTGCTAAATCCTGGGCCTGTCCAGGGTGATAGTCGGATCAGATTCCAAGGTGGTGGTTGACTTTCAGGTCAGCCAAAATTGAGAAATGATGCGAGGAGGGCCGATCTTGGTTAGGCATATTAAGAGAGAAGGAAATGACCAACTGACAGACTCGCCCGCCAAGGTAGCGACATGCTAGCAGCCTCTTTCGACATCCCTCGAAGCTTCCCCCGGTGATTAGGGGTCTCATTTTCTTAAATAGAGATGGGCTGGGGAGAATCAGGCAGTCCCTGGAGACCGTTAGATGAGTCCCTTTACGTTAGTCCGCCTTTTGTCGCTTATGATAGGCTCCCTCTTGACCTTGTTTTATTCTCGAGGCATCCGTCAGTCTTGTACAATATTGTTATGCAAATAATGAAAATTCTCCTTTAAAATAATAATAATAATAAATAAATGAATAAATTTAAAAGCATATTTTAGCTGGACTTGTAGAAAACCGTGCCCGGTGTACGTATCGATGGCTTTAAAAACAGGTTCATGTGGTCATCAGGAGGGCCACACATATATAGAATCTGGACCGATAGTAAATTTCTCTCCGATGTTCTTTTGTTTTGTATACTTAACCCACTTTTCTTTCGATAGATAACACCTACATGGCGGCGATCACCTGATGGGCGTCTCAGATCTTTCACATGTATGCCTCCAATCAGCGTGTGAAGCCCGTAGACTTTCAAACTTCACGAGAGCCAGTACACACCGGTCATTCCATGGGAAGATGATTTGCATGTGGAGAGTATAAATCCTACGTAACTAGTAATACATCAGCAATTTTCTCCTTTTCCGCTTTCGCATTTTCTGTAATCCGGACGCGTACCACGATTGACTCCTGGTCTAGGCAGACGAAGCTATAGGATCCTCGGCCCGAGGATAGGATAAAAGACTCGGGTTTTCGGGTTTTCGGGTTTTACAAGTGGGTCATTGTCATGAAAATGTCCCTGGTTGGAGGATTCGAATCCACAATTTGAGTTTTTTTTTTTTTTTTTTCAGTTCAATTTGTATCCTTGCTTAAGTTATTCTTAACCGTCGGTTTCCAAACTCCGTGATCCAATTAGATGATCGTATGGAATAACTTAGTAACACAATTGTACAAAATGAAGTTCTGATACCGGTTTTAAGACTAAAGTTGGGCATCCAGTCTGGTTTTGATACAGGCTAAAGCCGAACTCGATCTGCCTCAGTATCCAGCATGCCTGGCCTGATCTAAGCCTGGGTTTGGCCTGGACTAATCCAGACCGAGTCTGACCTGGTCACAGTACCTAGTCAGGTCAGGTGCAACGGGTATCCATATGTTGAAAACTTAGATTCACCTCCCATAATTGTAGCCTTTATCGGCTACACGGCATCTTAGATGTTAGATTTGAGTTTTTTTTAATATATATGTATGAGTCGTGTTCTGGATTGAGTCAAGTTACTGGGTGGGTGACTCGTACTCGTCTTGATTTGAGTTTGGATTAGATGATGTCAACTCGATTCGAATCAACTCACCCATTCGGTTTGGATTGAGTCGAATCTGAACGAGTAGGACGAGTTGAGTTTGCCGAGTCAAATCATGTTGTGCACAGATCTATTTAAGACTCAGATAATTGGATTGACTGGTTCAGCCCTGAGTCCAAGACTCAGTCCGAGTAGAGATGACTCGGGGGTGACTCGTAGAATCAGACCGGATCAGCCACCTACTCTTAAAACCATGGTTCAATATTGCCATTCTTTTCCCTCCACCACATCACGTGTAGAGAATCTAATTCATGCAAAAGATGGACCACACCATGATGATCGCCTGATGCGATCCACTCACTGGGCTGGCTGCACGAGTGCACTGAGTCATTCCAGTGGATGTATTAGAACCTATTGTACAGCTGCTGCATGTCATCATTGGTCAGAGATCTAATTTGTTTACAGCATATGGACAAGGTCCGAGTCATAACTGACTCAACCCAAACCCAGTTAACTCGTTTTCAATCATGACTTGGGCTAATCCGATCCCATTACCCCTAACTCTGGCTAATCACGACTCAACTTGAAGTCTAACGAGTCGAGACGAGTCAACCGAGTTATTAAAAAGAAAAAGAAAAAATGGTTATACATACGTAGATTTCTACACACCTCGTATACGAAAATAAGTATTTGTCTATGCATGGCCTTGACTATTCATGTCTCTAGATGGCCAGTGTGATAGGCCAAGGACAACGTGGAAGTGGAACACCAATATTCACTTCCGTGGACGTTTCTAGCAGTTGGAAGGAGAATAAAAGTTCGAGATGACGACGTGGATGGTAGTAAATGAAACGGTAATTGAAGGATGGACAGGCACATGCACGACAACTCAGATCGTCCAAATCTTAGGTCCAATTATAGAATATCTCCACTAGATACGAGTGAGTTGCGTACGTACGTGTTTAAATGAAGCCCGGGTAACCTAAAGTTCTGTAAGGCCCACTGTGATGTCCGCACGACATTCCCTCCAATATAAAATAAAATAAGAATCTCAAGTGGCCACAGTACTATAAGAAATAGTGGGTATAAGAACGTATACCACAAAAACCTTCATGAGGCCCACTATATTCTTTATATACCATCCAACACCTTCATAAGATTATTTCCACCTGCATGTAGGAAAAACAGGTATATTATCCTGATCTTTATATGCCATCCAACCCGTTCATAAGGTTATTTTCACCTGCCTGCAAGTAAAAACGTACAAATTCATCCCAATCCTAAGCCTCCCTTGGCCTTAATAAGGTTTCAATAGTTGGAATTCAATCCCTACTATTTATTGTGGTGTGGCCCACCAAGTTTTGTATGTAGCTCATTTTTGGGCTTTGTTTGGCACCCACCCAAGATGACCTGCTTGGCCAATTCAAATATTCTTAATACATGAATGGCTCCAATTATAACGTCCCTAATCCTAAACCCAATCTAACCTCCCATATACCCCATCCAAGCCCTTAAACCATACCCAAAACCTTTGTTTGACTTAAACTCAAAGACAAATCCAAACCCAAATCCAGCAAATCTTAAAGCCAAAGTCAGACTTAGAACCTAAGCCAGATACAAGCCAAATCCAAAATGAATTCAAGCTCCAATTTAAGCCTAAGACCAATATAGCCCTGTCCAAACCAAAACCCAAAGTGGGTGGCACACAGTGTGCCACCTACCCGTGTCTCATTTTTCAAAGTGAGAAGGCCAATCAGAGGCGGAAGTGATCAGGACCATCAAAACCCTAAAACAAGCATATCTCGCAAACAGAATGAGTTATTCAACGTACCATATATAATTTTGGGGTAGGAGAAGTTACTTTAGCCAACCAACCCCTTTGTGTCGGGTTGCCCATGCTGAATTTCCGAATTCCTTCGTATCAACGGTCGAAATCCTTTTTTATTTTGTTTTTACTATTTATAGTAAGTTTTATTCGAATAATAGCTCTTGATCCTTTGAGTTTTAGGAGTTGTGTCCAACATGAAAATGGCATAGAAAAATTAGGAGAATAAAGTGGTCAGGCCAAATTGGACACTTAGTATTTTTTGGAGAAAACCTTGAAGTCTAGTAGAAATCAGAACCATCCATAGATAGTAAGTAGAAATCATGACCATCCATGGATAGTAATTAGTTTACTATTTATAATAAGTTACTTTTTTTATGGCGTTTGAGTAGGAGTTTGATTCTGAAACTTCTTCATATGTTTGAGATTACTGGTTAAAGGGTTTTAATTTTGTTTTATCATCAATTAATCTATTTTCAAATTTATTAGGAGAGTCCTAGCTCTTAGGTTTTTCTTTTTGTCTGGCGCTCCGACCAGCGTTGGGTTTAGTTTTTACTTATTTTGTTTTTCGTCACCTAGCCCTTTACGATAGGCTTTCCCTTCTTTTGTTGGGAGGGCCCAATCTTCGGTGCCTCTTTTCATCCTCTCTGTACAACTTTTTTATATATAAATGAAAGCACCGTCTTTAATATATATATACATAGAGAGAGAGAGAGAGAGAGAGTGTCCCGGTCTCCTGCGCACCAGGCCGCATGAAGCTCGAATGAGAGCTTCTATGAGGGCCGTTAGATCCCCCTCATCGGCGGGGATTCAGTAGACTTGAGAAGAGAGAGTCCGCAGAAAGAGACTCGCGCGGCAAGGTTTTCGGCACGGGACTCCAACTGAAGTGCCGTCACCAAGCTCTGTGGGCAGCACCGTAATGTATATTTTGTATCTACATCGTCCATCCATTTGGAGAGATCATATTAGGGCATGATCTAAAAAATGAATCAGATCCAAAGCTCGAGAGGACCCCACCACAAAAGACAGTGGAAAGAGTGACGCCCACTGTTGAAAAGTTCTAAGGGCTGCGACAGCTTTCAATCAAGCGAATATTTGTGTTTTCCTTCTTTCATGTCTGCTTTAACACATGAACATGTGGGATCTCAAATAAACATCATAGAGGACCTTGGAAGGTTTCAAGGGTGGGCGTCACTCTCATCACTGTTTTCTGTGGCGGGGTCCATCCCAGCCTTGGATCTGCCTTGTTCTTTGGACCATGCTCTAAAATGATCTCTCTAAATGTATGGACGGTGTTGATACAACACATACATCATGGTAGCCCACAGAAGTTGTTGACGTCACTTGAATAGCCAACCTGTCAGTATCCAATCCGTGTCCTCCCGCAATTCAAATCAATTGTGCATCCAAACACTGAATTTAATGTAAGGAATTTTTGGATAAGAGCAAATGCCAAACAACACACAAAATTCACTGAAAACATTGATCCTAAAAATGCAATTTTGATCATGGCCACGGCCCAAACATTCGTGTATATTCTGCAATATCAACATCTCATGACAATGCAAAAGGAAGTTCAAACATAAATAACAGAAGAGAAGCAAAACTGCTCAACACCCTTCACTGGCCCGTAGCGGGCTCGATGTCTTTCAATAGTCCGACGATCTGGTCCATGCTCGGCCTCTTTGAAGGCAGATCAGCCGTACAAAGATACCCAGCGCTTCATCATCGGTCACTGGACTGGCACTTTGATGGCTATTTGGATTCCTCCTGGCAGGAAGCCCTTGCAAATTGGCCTGAATTGACCGTCAGACAACATCATTTCACGATCGAAGTGGGATGTTGCGGACAGAACATCCACTAACGTGCAATTCAGCAGTTGTTTGTTGAATATGATAGCAGGGATTGACGTCACGACCTTAACATTCAGGACCCAAGTTGTCAAATCCGTCGAAAATGCTCCTGAAGTAGTCGAGTCTTCCTTGTAGGAGAGTTGCTTGATAGCCCACAATCTCATTCTCCGTCTGCAGATGAGTGTGAAGCAGATCATCCTCGCAAAGAAGCAGAAGATGGAGAGCATTATGGCCAGTGCAAGCTTGAATCCGCCATGCTTTGTCTCCCTTTTTCTAAAAAAATCTGGATTGGCAGCGATCGGGCAGTCGATCTGGAACCCAAAAAAACAGAGCTTCAAATAATTTTGGAGGGAATTTCACATCGCACAAGCTCAAGTTGTTGTAGGTGAAGTTGAATTTCTCCATTTCAGATATTTTTTCACCAGTGGCAATGGGATTTCGCCTGTGAGATTATTCTAAGAAAGATCAAGTACTCGGAGATTCTCGCTACGCAGTTCAGGAACAGCGCCCACGAGATGATTCTAAGAGAGGTCTAGTGCCACTAATCTGCTCATTCGTGAGCTGTCGTGGCCCTTAGAACTTTTCAACGGTGGGCGTCACTCTTCCCACTGTTTTTTGTGGTGGGGTCCTCTCAAGCTTTGGATCTAATTCAATTTTTAGATCATGCCCTAATATGATCTCTCCAAATGGATGGACGGTGTAGATACAAAACATACATCACGGTGCGGCCCACAGAACTTGGTGACGGCACTTCAGTTGGAGTCCCGTGTGAGACGGCGAAAATCTTGCCGCACGAGTCTCCTTCCGCGGACTCTCTCTTCTCAAGTCTACTGAATCCCGGCCGATGAGGGGGATCTAACGGCCCTCATAGAAGCTCTCATTTAAGCTTCATGCGGCCTGGTGCGCAGGAGACCGGGACTCATATATATATATTATATATATGAATTTATTTATATTTTCTATTTTCCGTCTTGGATTCAAGGAATATCTGTGAGGAGTCAAGAGAAGCGCTGCGGAGTCAGGGGAGTTATCCCTAAGGAAGAAGGTGATCGACCTCATCACGTCCATCCCTGCGTCAGAAATCCACTTCGCATTATGTAGCACTCTCATCTCCACCGCCAATTAGACCCTTCAATATTGTTATCTTTCACCCCCAAACTTCGCCAAAATAACCAAAATGACATCATCTCCACCTATAAATACTTCTCATTTCACTTCCATCATCTTAAGGGGCGGGGGGAGAGAGAGAAAGAGAGAAGAGAGAGAATCCACCTAGCTCATTTGCTAGCGCAGCTACCCCCAAGGCCTTTCATGCCTCAGCCATTCACTGCAACAACCCGTCCATCCGCTTACTCCTAGACAATCCTCTCATAGCCCACGTGCCAGAGAAATCAAGTTATAGATCGAGCCCACATTTATCATTTGCATCATTCGACATCTTGCATTTCCATCATTGCATCCTTCCAAACCCACCTACTTCTTTAGTTCATTTGAGCATATGCTCTGTTGTTTTTCGGATCTCCAAATCTTGTCACATTAAAAGCATGTGTTGACTAATTCTATTTTTCTACTTCTTTTCATATCTCTAATTAGATAAATATGCGTTGGCAGATCACCTAGACAGGGGTCACCTTGACGATACCTTACTTCCAATCTGAAGTTTGATACCCACAATTACAAGGTGCCAACCTGTGAGTTATAAATTAGAAGACAGGTCAATGTTTTCCTCTTTTTTTTTAATACTTGCGCACATAGACATTGGCTAATCGCCTTGACAATCAATCAAATCCACTCCTAAGTTAGACTCTAGCAGTTACTGAATCCTTTTCTGCAACTGCCCATTGAGATTAGGTCTATTTTCTATTTCTTTTTAGATGCATAGACGTTGGCTAGTTATCTCGACACCAAACGATTTAATCCCCTAAAATCCATCAATTCCATAAATTAGAGATTGCACTCGTATGTGGCTGAAAAAGGTGTCTAACACATTCCTCTATCATAGAGGTTCCTTACTCGGAATTCAAAATTGCAAATCAAAAGTCATTATAAAGCAAGGAATCTTTGGATTCTCTAAAATATAAATATTCTACGAGGTCTAGCTAGTCAACTGCGAAAATCTGGATTAATTAACCAGCTAGCGGCAATTTTAAATCAAGCATTTCACATTCCAGTGTCAAATCACAATAGCACACGAGCGAAGCTTGAAAAGGGGTCATGGGTGCGATCCCAACATTCATAGGTTCAATCCTAAAATGATTAGGTGACCCTGATGGACGGATTGGATGTCACCGTGAGCCCCCCGTAACTATAGGTTACACGGGCATCATGTAACAATGGTTACATGCAACATACATCCATTTCCAGGGGCATTTTGGTCATTGAAAAAATATTTTGGTCTCTAAGTATGGGTTGTTGGTTCGTATGAGTGGGTCCATAATTCAGTTATCCAAACTGTTGGATAGATATAACTTGCCATGAATGGTCGATGATCCAAAAATCTCTAAGATAGAAACATCCTAGCAATGAAATCATCTCCAGCCTTTTTTTCGGTTGAGCATAAGTTGTCATTGTGTTTGTATTCTTACGGATGTAGTGACAACAAACTGAATGGCTAGGATTGTCCTTTCAAAGAGAATTTTAGGGTATAATATGTCAACGATGAGGCTCAACCAACCAATGGCTTGAATCACTGGTCATACGCTCACTTTTACAACTGGAACACTTAGAGCTTTGTTGCAACCGAAAAAAACACCATAAAGAATGGGCAGGCCTCATTCATCAATGTTTTAACCCTAGGCATAATGCAGGATTACACATCAAATGATTGAAATGGATCTCATATACACATCATGGTGGGCCCCATCAAACTAAGGGTAGGCTCACTGTAAAATTCCTTTCTTTATATATTAGTGAAAATCTGAAAAACGTTGGGAGAGGGACACCCACCCATTGATTTTTTAAGGAGCCCACCATAAAGTTTACATTGAATTCACTTCAACCATTAAATATGTAATCCCATATTAACTCCGTACCAAAAAATCTAGCTAACTTGTGATTCAAGTGAGCCACACAAAAGGAAACGTTTGGGAGAGAGTCATTCACCCTTGACTTCTATTAGGTCCCCATGATGATTATTGAAATCCATTCCATCCATTACATGCCACACTAAAATTTTAGGCTCATTTGATTTTCCATGATACATGCAAATCATACTTAATAAGTAATTATTACTCTTTCACTTGGTTTGAAAATGTGAGAGTAATTCCACCTTGAAAATCAATACAAAAATGTTGACTTAAATTTGTGGACCCAACTGTAATGTATATGATACATCCGCACCATCCATCTAATTTATTAGAATAGTTTGGGGATGAACCGCAAAATGCAGTAGATTCAACATTCAAATGGCCTACACAAAAGGAAACAGTGGTCTTCATTCATCCACCATTGAAAGTTGTTTATTTCAATGGGGCCATATTCAGGTATTTTCATCATCTAACCCATTCATAGGGTCACATAGACATGGATATGAGGAAAACACAAATATCAGCTTGATCAAAAACTTTTAATGGCCCTAAGAAGTTTTTAATGATATTTGATCGATTTTCACAGTTTCCTATGGTATGGTCCATTTGAACTTTTTTGATCAAGCTCAAAATTTTATCGGTATAATAAATGAGCGGTGTGGATAAGTCATATACCACACGATGGGCCCCATAAATTTTGTAAATTTTTTGATTTAAGTGTTCAAAACGTGAGTTGTGCATTTGGAAAGATGTGATAATTTCCTAAGCAAATAATTATTACCCATTTACATAATAATTATAGCTTAGCTGAAAAATCAAACACGCCCTAAGTTTAAGGCCTAAAAATAAGGCCATCAATGATTTAGATGGGCTTTACCAAGAGACTCTTTCTAATCGTGTTCCACCAAAAATCATTGATTGGGCTGATTTTTATCATTGGCATCCACATTAATTGAGTAATGCCCATCGACATATATAGTATGGTAGGGCCATCCAAGCTGTCAATTCATGTGATGAGTGCCATTAATAAAACTACTTGGCGGTACCCTAATGACAATTACTTAAATTAATGGATGGAATCTTTTCATAAAAGGTACTGGAACTATTATTATTATTATTATTATTATTATTATTATTATTATGTATAAAGTGAGTGGTTATAAATAAAAAAAAAAATTTAAAAAAATCTATGTTTTCCTTAAAAAACTTCCAACATTGCAGGCCATCTTTCATCTAAACCCTACACGTCCGATTCCGAGAATCAGAATGGACGGTGCATATCCCAAATCCATTTCCTGGTGAACCTGACCTTATGATTAGTGACCATCGAGTGGACAGTGGAAAAGAAGCCAACCACGTGTCTAAATTTCACCACCAATAGCCAATGGTAAAGATGGTGTAACAAGTGGGAGTTTTTAAGATATACTCCATACATAATGGGACCCAAAATTTGGGCCATCTGGATTAACTTACTGGACAGTGGACAATTATGTACTGTGGAATAGATTGGCAGCGAAGCAAACCATTCGAATCAGTGTACCCACCACAATCCCAACAACATGTTAATCAGCACCGTTGATAAAATGGGTCCTCTCAGATTTCATGACACAGCCAAAAATCACAAGAATGGACAAACCAGTCCAAAGAACTAAATGTGAACTGTACGGTCGTTTGTTTGATCGGTCAGTCCATAAAGGTCATGAAAGGATGAACGGCCCAAATCATGGTACGTGTGTATCTTGGACAGATGGACTAATGACAATTTTGGAGTGATACCCCTTTTAAGAAGTAAAAGGCTTCGCTACCTGACAGTATTCTGTCCACATGCATAACCACTAGCAATTACCGCAGACTGGATGGGGGAATTCAGTCCTGGTGAACCACAAACCAGCTATGTAGCTGCTGTATTGATGTCAGCAAGTTGTGTGGTCCACCATGAGGTATGTGTTATAACAAAATGGTCCATATATTTTGTGAGTTCGTATTAAAGCTTGAATCAAAAAATAAAGCAGATTTAGATATCAAGTAAACCACAGGGCAAAAAGTTGTGGGGACTTAACGTCTATCATTGAAACCTTTTTAGGGTCACCGTAGTTTCAAATCAAAATGGAATTTATTTTTCCTCCTCATTCATGTATTCTTGGCTTTATGAAGAGATTACATGGAAAATAAATGCTGTAGTGGGCTGATGAATTTTTTAACGGTGAATTATGGTGTTGTCCATTTGAGCTTCTGATATGATTCATTCTTTTTTCGCTGCTATTTATGGTGTTGTCCATTTGAGCTTCAGCTATGAATTTTTTTTTTTTTCCTAATGATGTAAAAGGATCTAGGAAAATGGATGAACGGTGTGGATATAATAAATACGTCATTGTGAGCCCATGTAACTTTGAACTCCTTTAAACCATTCGTACAACTCGGAAGGTTTCTTTGTGTCCGGAAGATTCTTCAACGAGAAAAACGCATCCAGGAATCACGTCGTACTGAGGTAAGGTAAAAAGAGGACATATATGGTAGTAGGAACAAGGTACACGGACTGCCTGTTCCCAGGCTACGTAGGCCCACAGAGATGCCCATTAAAAATTTATTAGAAATCCACTCCGTCCATTAGTGTCTCAACCTCGTAATGGGACAGGCCTCCGAAAATCAGGAGATCCAAGCCACACGACGACAGGAAACAGTGAAAAGGGAAATGTCCACCGTTGAAACCTTCCTGGATGATGCTTATATGACATCCAAACCGTTCATTCAGATATTAACACTAACATAAACTGTGGGTATAATTATCATCCTGATCTATGGCCCCACAAAGTTTCCAATGGTAGGAGTTTAATCCCTGCTGTTTCCGGTCATTTGGCCTTTCTTAGCCCTGGATCTACCTGATTTTCGGACTCCCATCCTATTGTGACACGTCAGATTGAGAAAGTATGAACGGAGTGGATATCTCCCGTCATCTATGTAGACACCAGGTAGCTTCCGGCTACAGGAAATCGAGGCAATCTATGTTCGGGAAAGACTATGACCTCGACCTTTGGTATAAACCGACTTAAGAACTCATTATTCCTTAGTGTCGCGAGAGGCACAAGGAGTAAGGGAGCTTACTATTAGGGAAAAATACGCTCAAGTCCAGAGACTCGAATATGGAGTGGGCCAATTCTATTAACACTGTCCGAGTTGCCTGAGACAATAATCAAGGTCGAGAGAATGGTACACAAGGCCAAGAGGCAAAAGTATGAGATGATATAAGTTAACTCGGTCGATGAGTTAGCAGCGTCTACGAAAGCCAACTAAGAGCTATAAGCGACTTGACCGACAGCAAAAACTAACTCAAAAAGTTGGTTACGTCAGTTACAGGATAAGGAAGAATGATTGATGAGAACCGAGTCTATTCCTACCCGATAGAAAGCAAAAAGCTTATCCTCGTAAGCTAGCCGAGACTCATCCATCACATGAGTAGGAATCGGCCGAGCCGAGTGAGAAAAAAGCTGTGCATAATATCGTCCCGAAAATTTAGATGTTCGATCCCGAGGATCTCGGGATTGAGTGAAATCTGCCAAGAATATCAAATCTCCGAAAAAATGGGAAGAGAATCCCCACACGTTAGGGCTTTCCCATGCCTATAAGTAGTCATCTCCATCACGATGAAAGGTACGAAGAAATTAAACCCAAAAAGCTTTTACTATCATCCCTTATAACTGACTTAGGCATCGGAGGTTCCCCTACTCTAGCTAGGGTCTCCTTTGTATCTAATATTGTGCAGGTGAGAGACGACAAGAGTGAAGGGTTCACCAAAAATTCACACCAACAGTGTATATCGATGTCTTGAAAAATAGGCTGATCTGATCATCAGGTGAGCCACACATATATAAAATATGGACAGATAGGTTAAATCCTACGTAACGAGTAAAACATCAGCATGCTTGCCCTTTTCAACTTTCGCTTTTTCCGTAGTCCGGATGCATACCACGATTGACTTCTCGTTTTTGCAGTAGAAGTTATATGATCCTGGGGCCGAGAATATGTATAAAATACTTGGGTTTACAGTTTGTAAAAGTGGGGCACAATGATCAGTGATCCAGACCATTTGCCAATTAATCCGCTGTCATTTCCATAAAATATTCTTGATTGGAGGTTTCGAGACCATTATTTGGGTTCTTTTTACAGTTCAATTTGGATCGTTGCTTCATTTTTATTAACCATTTGTTTTCATTCTAAATATTGAAAGGTTTTGATTGTCTTATGGACTACTTATACTCTATGGATCTAATCAGATGATCGTGTGGAATGATTGAGTAACAAAATGAAGTTCTTATCCCAGTTTAAGACTTAGAAAATTGGATTGACTAGTTTGGCCTGGAGTCTAATAGGAACTCGTCCAAGATGGGATTGAGTCGAGATTAGTCGAAAATGGCTCAGGGCCTGTTTGGCCGAGCAGATTGGATGAGATTGGATGGTATTAGAGTGGATTGCATGGATTTCAAGGTAATGATAGCTGCTTCAGTGGATTGGTGCAAGATCTATGGGATTTCTATATTCGATCTGTTTGGCACACCTTGCCAATGCCAGGATTAAACCTTCCCGTCCCTTGCAATCTCTCAAACCAAACACGTTCCAGGAAATTTTGAAGGGATTAGGGTGGATTAGATGGGATTTAAAGGTAATGATGGTGATGTCAGTGGATTGTCTTAAGATTCATGTGGTTGCTATATCCTGGGATCAGGATCCTATGTCTGTTTGGCACGCCTGGCCAATCCCAGGATCTATCTTCCAATCCCTTCCAATCTGCCCGGCCAAACAAGCCCTCATGGTGTCAGATCAGATCGGGCACTTGTTAGCACAATTCAATCAAACATCAGGCCACATTTATGTTCGAGCATCAGGCCATTGTTGCCAAATGTCTTTAATCTTGCGATTCTATCGAGAAAATTTAAAAAATATTCAGTTGTTCACTAAACAGTTTTAACGTTGCTAGTCGATGTTATCGAAGGTGGTTTAATATCAATCTTCAATGACTACCGATACCATCAAAATCCCATCAACGGTAGCGGCAAAAAAATCCACCATTATAAGCCACATTTCTTATAGTGGATCAAATTGTTAATATGACTAAATTTTGTGCAAACAATCTTGACTGTCGATGTTAAAGTCCATTAATCAAATGATTGATATTTGTTAGGCCCATGTGATGTTAGGGAGACAACTTATGAAAGGGTTGTAACATTTTATTCAGGAAAGAAAAGGCAACTAGCGGGACAATAATAAGCTAATATGGTCCCCATGCGTGCCCCATAGGCTTGATATATTTTTAGGAAATTTACAAAAAAGTACCTACTTCATTTTGAACTTACATTTTGGTGCTACTTCAAAAGGGTTTTAAATCAATTGTCCAATTAATTTAAATAATTATCATTGAAGTACCTTTGGCAATAGAAGTCGTAGCTTGTGCAGGGTTGGAGACTTAAGTGGGCTCCAATCATGATGTTTACATGAAATCCACCCCAAACACCGGGTGTATTACCAAAGGACCAAAAAGTCAGCTTTAACAACATGATTGGAAACAATATACATGGCCACGATCAACCTCTAAGATTTTTCCCTCCGTGTGGCCGATCTGAACCGGGAATATTGGATCTGATTTTTGGACTCCAAGCCTAAAATTTGGTGTGATATCTAATACTATTTGGAGTAATTTTATTTAATCATCATGCTGGGTCTTGTAAAAATCAAGGGTGGACATCTCCCTTCCAACTGTTGCCTTTAGTGTAGTTCTCTTGAATCTTAAGTCTACCTAATTTTTTTTATCCTAGGCCTAACAGTGGATTACACATCTAAAGATTGAAATGGATCTCGCGTACACATCATGGTGGGCCCCATCAAAATCAAGAGTATGCTTACTGTAAAATTTCTTTCTTGATATGTTATTGAAAATCTAAAAACTATTAGGAGAGGGACACCCACCCCGGGCCCACCATGGAGTCTATGTTGAATTCACTCTAACCGTTAGATGTGTAATCCCACATTAGCCTGGGACTAAAAAATCAAGCTAACTTCTGATTTAGTGAGCCATACCAAAAAAAAAAAAAACACTTAGGAGAAAGATGTCTACCCTTGAGTTTTATAAGACCTACTGCGATGATTATTGAAATCCACTGCAACCATTAGATGTCACGCCAAAAATTAGGGCCATTCGTTATTTAGGTGGGCTACACTAAGAAACTCTTTCTAATCATGCGGTCCACCTAAAATTATGGATGATGCCGATTTTTATCATTGGTCCTAATATTGAGTAACGGACATGGTGATTTAGGTAGATTCATGTAAATATCATGCATGGTAAGGTCACCCAAGCATTTATTTGCTCCCATATTGGACCCCAACTTTCATTAATAAATATAACGGAACTAATCCAGTAATAATTACTTAAATTGATGGGTTGGAACTTTCAATGAAAGGTAGGGCTGGTGATTCTACATTTAGTATTTCTTTATTTTATTTTTCCTTCCAAACAATTAGAACATGGCAGGCCATCGTTCATCTAAACCCTCAATGTCAATATTTGAGAATCAGGATGGATGGAGCATATGCAAAATCCCAGAATTCTCATTTCCTGGTGAATCTAACCTTATCATTAGTGACCATTGAGTGGACAATGGAAAAGAAGCCAACCACGTGTCGAAATTCCACCACCAATATCCATTGGTTAAGATTGTGTAACAAGTGAGGTTTTTAAAGATATCCTCCATCCATAATGGGACCCATAATTTGGACCATCTGGATTGACTTAATGGATGGTGGACAATTATGCATTGCGGAATAGATCAATAGCGAGACACACCACTCGAATCAGTGGACCCACCAAAATTGAAGAATGAACGGCTGCTTGTTTGATCGGTCAATCCATAAGGAGTATGGAAGAATGAACGGTCCAGATCACGGTACATTTGTGTATCATGGACGCATGGACCAATGACCATTTTAGATGGTGCTATCCCTTTGAGAAGTCAGGTCTTCGTTATGGTCAGTGCAAAGTCAAACGCCGCCACACAGAATCCTGTCCACATGCATAACTCCCGCCATTGACCGCTGACAAGATATGGCTAAGATATGGCCCTATATTCCATGGACCCCTTTCACAAGTGGATTAGGTTTCCCTGTTTACGGAAGCTTTTTCAACGATAAAAATTACTATGGTGGCGGAATACGAGTGTGCGGCCGGGCATGGAGAAATACCTATCCCTAAGGCTGTGTGGGGTCCACAGAGATGTCCATGAAAAATCCTCTTGGTCCATATGTTTTTAAAGAGCACGATAGGATTCGATTCTAAAAATCAGGGAGATCCAGAAATCATTTGGGCTATAACACGCGAAACGGTGGGGAATGAATGCCTTGGATGACAGAAGTTTCGTTCCTACAGTTTATCTGAGTGGTAATAACCATACGAACGGTTTGGATAGCATATAAACATCATGGTCAGATCCAGGAAGGTTTCAACGGTGGAAGTTTACGTTTCCACTATTTCATTTTTGTGGTCCACATGAGTTTTGGAGGTACCTGTTTTTTTAGATTCTTAATCTATCGTGATCTTTAAAAACAGATGGAAGGAGTAGATTTGTCGCAGAATCTCTGTGGGCCCCACAAAGCCCCGGCACACGGATATCTCAGTGCCCGGGGTACATGTAGTCCGCTCTCGGAGGAATCACGTGACGTGGTACGCTGGCAGAGCACGAAGAGGGGACGCGGATTGCGTCCTACCCCTGCCCAGCGGCACGGTGATGCAAGTATTTTATCCATTCCGTTAATCGTTTTTCTTAGATCATTTTATCACAGTTCCAATGGACCACACCAAATGGAGCTGCAGTGATAATGACACTCACTGTTGAAACCTCTTAAAGGGCCACTGTGATTTTTTTTAACCATACAACCTATTGGTAAGGTAATGTAGATATGGATGAAGTGAGAAAACAAATATCAACTTGATATGAAGCTTCTCTAGCTCCCAAGAAGTTTTTAATGATAAACGTTAAATCTCCAATTTGTGGTCCACTTAATTAAGCCTTGTTCTTGCTTCATATTTTGGATCATACCTTAAAATAATATGAAAAAACGATAAACTACGTGGATAAAACACTTACATCACGGTGGGACCCACAGATCCCTGCC
Organism: Magnolia kwangsiensis; assembly: GCA_037074715.1. Taxonomy (NCBI): domain Eukaryota; kingdom Viridiplantae; phylum Streptophyta; class Magnoliopsida; order Magnoliales; family Magnoliaceae; genus Magnolia; species Magnolia kwangsiensis. The sequence continues at coordinate 21,579,873 of CM073582.1, forward strand.
CGGACGGATCACCGGGCGTGGGTAGGACGTAATCCGCGTCCGCGAAGAGGACTGGTAGGGAATGACAGACACGGATTGCCTGTGCGCCGACTATGTGGGCCACAGAGATTCCCATTAGAAATCTATTCCGTTCATTAGCTTCTCAACCTCAGACATTAATCCAGAAATCAGGGAGATCCAAAACTCATGTTAGTCGCACAACAGCAAACAGTGAAGAGTAAATGTCCAACGTTGAAGCATTCTTACAGCCGACCATGATATGTGAAATCCAAACCGTTCATGAGGTTATTAACACTGGATAAACTGCAAGCAGAAATATCTACCTCATCCACACAAATTTTCCAATGGTAGGAGTTCAATCCCTGCTGTTGCCTGTTATGTGGCCCTCTGGATCCATCTGGTTTTTGGATTCCTGCTCTATCGTGAGATTGAGAAGCTTTTTAACTCATGGTCATTTCAGTAGGCCCCACATAGCTTCTAACTACGGGAATTTCACCGGGCGAGAGATCAGGAGTTGAAACTCCTAAGAGTCTACCACCCGAGCAAGAGTAAGGACCCTGAGTCTGTACGACCTAATTAACGGATTGGATGTCAAATAAACAGTACAGTGGGCCTTAGGAGGATTTTAATGGTGGATATCCAATCACTATTATTTTCCTGTAGTGTGGTCCGTGTTAGATTTATATACTTCTCATTGTTGGAATCAAGCCCTAAAATGACAGGTAAAAATGGATGAAATACATCAATCATGATGAGCCCACGGAGCACTGACCTCCAGCCACGGAGATGGTGTCAGGAGAGTAGCCAGTCCATTTTCATCGTGATGTATGTGTTTTATATCCATGTCATCCGTCCCTTTTTCCGCCTCATTTCATGGCATAAGCATAACAGTGAAGCATATACAAATCTCAATTAGACCTTAACCATTAAAAACTTCTTGAGTGACAAAAGTTTTTGAACAAAGCTGATATTTGTGTTTTCACTTCATTCATGTGTTTGTTACCTTATCAATAGATTGGAAAGCAAATAAATATTAGGGTGGGCCCTAAAAGTTTTTAATGATGGGCATCCAATCATTGCTGTTTCAAGTGGTGTGGTGTGGTGTAAATGAAATTTGAATTGTTGAGTTAAATTCAAATTATTTTTTTAACTATTTCTGAATACTGAATTGTGATTATTCATTTCAATTAATAAATAAATAAATAAAAACAAAACAAAAAACAAATGCATCTTGGATGTGGATTGTTGGTTTTATTTTTCTAAATGTCCATTTATTTTTTTTAATGTACAATCCATTTCATCTACCCATGGATTAAGAACATTATGGTGGAAATTAGGAAATTTGATCAATTTTTTAGTTGTGCAATGTTGGGTCCTCATCCAGCCAATTCTTTTGGGCTCAGGCTTAGGCTTGTTATGCTAACCTCATGTCGTGATCGAGATTTGAGCCTTGAAGTGCTGAGGCAGATGGGCCCCGCCAAATTCAAGCCATTGCCACCCTTAATGATTAAGAGCATACTTCATATTTAAAAACCATAGTTACATAATATTTGGCATCTTTTAGTTGAAATTAAAGTATTGTTTTATTGTCAATATAGTTGTATTTCACTTCAATCCTTTCAACATGTTTCCAATAGTATAAATTATTCTTGTTTTGTATTTTGTGTCAATTTGCAATTTTCTTAAATTGCATTTATTATAGGAATTATTCAATTAAATATATTAGAGATTGTTGAGAATGAGAATGAAAATGGGAATAAAAATAGTCTCGTAAATGTCAACTAAGAGAAAGCTAACATCTTCTGTTTGGAGTATTTTCACAAAGCTTGAGCAATTGGATGGTTCACAAGAAGCACGTTGTAAACAATGTAAACGATTGTTTACATGCAAAAATTCAGATGAAATAAGTCACCTTAATTAAGAGGCACCTTAAAACTTATCCTATAATTATTCAAAAAGAAAATAGTCAAATTACTTTATCATTTAGTGGAAAATGTGAAGATGAGGTTGTGTCACCTTCTACCTATAAAATTGACCAAGAGATTAGCAGTAAAGAGCTTATCAAGATTATTATTGTTCATTAATGTCATTTTTCTATAGTTGAACACAATGCCCTTAAAAGTTTTGTTAGAAGCTTCTGACTTCGATGTAGGATGGCGGCACAGAATATCATAAAATCATATTGGATGGAAATATATAAAATTGAAAAGAAGAAGCTCAAACAAATGTTAAAAACAAATGCCTAACGTATTAGTTTGGCATTTGACATGCGGACTTTAAATCAGACGCTTGGTTATGTCTTACGACGCATTTTATTAATAATGAGTAGAATTTACACAAGTGAATATTCAACTTTTGTATAATTCCAACACCACACATGGGCAATAATCTCACAGATGTCATTATTATGTATTTGTTGGATTGGGATTTAGAAGATAAGTCAGCCACTATGATACTAGACAATTGCACCACAAATAATATTGCAGCTTCAAATCTTAGAGAGCATTAATTGAAAAGAATATGCATCTTCATGGTGATTGGTTTTTTCTTGTGCAATGTGATGCCCATATTTTTAACCTTATTGTAAAAGATACTTTGGAAATAATATTATAAGTCATTCATAAAGTGCATGAAAGTGTTTAAGTTCATTAATGCATCACAAGGAAGGCAATAGAACTTTAATGAAGTTTCCGAAAAGTAAGAGTTTCAAGTAAAAAATGTTTATGTTTGAATGAACCAATAAAATGTTATTCTACCTATCACATGCTAGAGCCGGCTTTAGAGTTCAAACAAGCTTCTTCTTTTTTTTTTGTCTAGAGTCTCGTGATTCAAATTATGTGCAAGCATCAACTACGAAAGATTGAAAGAAAGTTGAAATTATTTTAAAGTTTTTAAAAGCATTTTATGATAGCATGAATGTATTTTTGAGTGCCGTACATTTAACTTCTAACTTTTACTTTTATGAAATTTGAAAAATTCTTACGTTGTTGAGGAAATAGTCTATGAGCTTGGATTCTTTTATTTGTACTATGGTCCAACGAATGAACAAGAAATTTGACAAATATTGGAGAAAGTGTAGTTTAATATTAACAATGGCAATATTTGTCAACCTGAAATTTAAGATGAAGTCGTTGGAGTATAACTTCTAAAAAATGTTTCAAAGTAAAGCATAAGCTAATATTCTTAAAGTTCAAAAAAGTATTTATGCTCTTTACAAAGAGTATCCAACCCATTCTATTCACACGAAGTAAAATATGCTATGGTCGGGAAGTGTTTTATATAGCGTGGATGACGAGTTAATTTGATGCATTAGAAGAATATGACTAATTTATTTTTTTCACAATTAAATAACTTATGCATGAAATCTGAACTTGTTCAATATTTAGATGAGCTCATCTGTGCTTAGAATATCTAAGAATAATATAGTATCTTGAGTTGGTAGAAGTTAAATACACCAAAGTATCCTTTGCTTGCAAATATAGCCCGAGACATTCTAGTTATTTCTATATCGACAGTTGCTTCGAAGGTGGCATTTAACGCAAAAGATAGGGTACTTGATAAATATCATAGCTCATTGCTGCCTAACACTATAGACGCCTTGATTTGCACTCAAGATTAGTTGCGAAATGGATCGGGGTAATTGATAGCGGTAATGAAACTAGACTTTGAATTTTTTTTTTGTTCATTTTATTTATAACCATTTATTTCAATTTGTATTTATCATATAGAGTAAAATTGACACTTTTAAATGCATTTGAACAGATGATGGCATTGGAAGGCAATTTTTTTATCATTTGTAAAGACGTTAGAAAATATTATGGATAACACATATATAATTTCATTTTATGGATACAATAGAAATTCATTTTGTCAATACAATTGGAAATTGCAGATGATGTATATTTACATTTTGTTCATAAAATAGTTTTTTTTAATCATATATATGGTTTCTTTTCCTTGGAAGTAATATATTGACAATAATGGATTGGAGTTTTGTTGAGAATGGGGAGCCACATTGGGCTGCCTTCGACCGGTCGTAAGATGGTTACGACCGGTCGTAGGGGCCTGTTCAATCGATCGTGGATCGGTTCGATTCAAAGTCAAGCGAGTTGTGCTGTTTTTTTTTCCGGGGTCTAAGACCGGTTGTAAGAGGGCTAGGACCGGTCGTAGGGGTTTAGGACCGGTCGTAAGGGAGCTAGGACCGGTCGTAGGTTACGTAGATTGTTTCCGAAACTGATACGGATTGTGGATTTTGGTGTCACCTTTCGCAAGGGTGCGGAAGGGAAGTTACCTAAACTATAAATAGGGGTTCCTAGGACTTTTATAGGTAGATGAGAAAGAGGAAAAAGTAATTCTAAGGTGTAGACTAATAGATTTGTATATTCTTCCAAGGGAAAGGTTAGTATTTTGCCTTGTAATCTTTGTTTTTTTATAGTGAAAGTTTGCATCCATGGTTTTTTACCCTAGTTTGAAGTTTTTCCACGTATATCTTGTCTTGTGGTTTGTTTGGATTGCTTTGATCTTTTTCTAGTTTATATTTTCGTCCATTTATCGTTTGGATCTCGGCCCACTGCGTTGTTGGCGTGCTATGCAACAACTGGTATTAGAACTATTGGTTTATTTTTATTGGGAGCGATATCGGAAGATGGAAAAACTAGAATTGAGAAGTTTGATGGTTCAAACTTTGCCTTCTGAAAGATGCAGATGGAAGATTATCTGTATCAGAAGGACCTTTACATTCTTCTAGAAGGAAAAGAGAAGAAACCAGAAAAGATGACAGATGACGAATGGTTTTTACTGGATACGAAGGCTTTAGGAACGATCCGACTCTCTTTGTCTAAGAGCATCGCCTTCAACATATCTAAGATGAAAACGACAAAAAAATTGATAGAAGCCCTAACCACCATGTATGAAAAATCTTCAACATCCAACAAGGTTCATCTTATGAAACAGCTATTCAACATGAAGATGTCAGATGGTGAGAGCGTGGCTGAACATCTAAACGAGTTCAATACAGTCACGAGCCAGTTAGAATCCGTTGGCATCATTTTTGAACATGAGGTCAGGGCGCTATTGATCTTATCCAGTCTGTCAAATAGTTGAGATGGTTTGGTGATTGCTGTGAGCAATTCTTCAGGGTTGACAAAGCTGAAATTTGATGATGTGGCTGGTCTAATTCTCAGCGAAGAATCTAGAAAGAAGGCATCAAGAGTTTCAGGGGATTCAGGGAATGCTCTAAACGTTGAAGGAAAAGAAAGATCGCAGAACAGAGGAGGCAATAAACACGGGCGTTATAAGTCAAGAAAGAAGTCCAAGGGACCGAAAGACAAAGACGGGTGTTGGCATTGCGGCAAGAAGGGGCACATGAAATGTGATTTCAGGGCGCTCAAGAAACAAGATGGAAGCTCTAAAGGTGGGAAGGATTCAGTGAATCTGTCTGAGGAGAGCGACACAGAGGCGTTGATCTTGTCTCTTGATGCAAGAAATGAGTCATGGGTTATAGACTCGGGTGCTTTGTTTCATGCCACTTCATGTAAGGAAGTTCTGCATGATTATGTGTCAGGTGACTTCGGGAGAGTCTACCTGGGTGATGATGAGCCGTGCAGTATTGTTGGAAAGGGTGACGTTCAGGTCAATCAGAAAGACGGAACGGTTTTGAAACTGAAGGATGTCAGACATGTACCGATTTTGAGAATGAATCTGATCTCAGTGGGGCAGTTGACCGATACCGGTTATGTGACGACATTCACTAGTGATTCCTAAAAGATCACAAAAGGTGCCTTGGTGATATCTCGAGCCAAAAAGGAAGGCACTTTGTACGTGACTTCAGGATCGTATTGTTCACTCTCAGTCGCATCAACTGGAGTGAATGGGCAGTTATGACATCAAAGGTTGGGACATATGAGTGAGAAAGGGATGAAAGTGTTATTGTCAAAGGGGAAGCTACCAGGGCTGAAGTCTCTTGACTTGAAATTCTGCGAGGACTGCGTATATGACAAGCAAAAGTGGATAAGCTTCAAGAAGACAGAACGCGCTCCAAAGACGCATCTATTGGAGCTTGTACACACTGACGTGTGGGGACCGGCACAGGTATCATCTCTTGGTGGCTCACGTTATTTTGTTTCATTTATTGATGATGCTAGTAGAAAACTGTGGGTTTATTTCTTAAAGTATAAATCTGATGTATTTGATGCGTTTAAGAAGTGAAAAGTTATGGTAGAAAATAAAACAGGTAAAACAGTAAAGTGTCTTAGATCTTATAATAAGGGAGAGTATTGTGATAAGAGATTTGAGGAGTATTGTGCAGCAAATGAAATCAAATATCAGAAAATGATTCCACGGACATCGCAGCAGAATGGTGTGGTTGAGCGCATTAACAGGACCATCCTTGAGCGCACCAGGAGCGTGAGGTTACATGCAGGGTTGCCCAAGACCTTTTGGGCAGATGCTGTAAATACTGCCGTATATCTTATCAATTGAAGTCCCTCAGCACCATTGGATGGTGGGCTACCAGAAGAAATGTGGACTGGGAAAGAAGTGAACCTTACACATATCAGAGTGTTCGGTTGCACTTCATATGTTCACATTGATGCAAAGCACAAAAACAAGCTGGATGCGAAGTCTAGGAGGTGCACGTTTATAGGCTACGGGCAGGATGATTTTGGCTACAGGTTTTGGGATGCAGAAAATAGAAAAATCATCAGAAGCAAGGACCTAGTCTTCAATGAAAAAATGATGCATAAGGACAGTGTGCAAGAAAATAAGGCCGAGAAAAAGGAATTCGTAGAGTTAGAAGAGTTACCGGACATGGGTGTTACAGTACCACAGGATGATCGTGCACAAGAGCATCATGAGGCAGAGCCACAAACATCGGTTGTGAGAAGGTCTACTCGGGAGAGGAGACCCACGGTCCGATACTCACCCTCCTTACATTATCTACTGCTGACAGATAATGGTGAGCCAGAGTGTTTTAAAGAGGCATTACAGTCAAATATACGGGTTAAGTAGGAGCAAGCCATGGATGAGGAGATGGACTCTCTTGAGTCTAATCGTACATAGGAGTTATTCACTCTATCCAAGGGTAAGAAAGCTCTTCATAACAAGTGAGTTTACAGACTGAAGGAGGAGCATGTACAATGCGAGACTGGTTGTAAAAGGGTTTCAACAAAAGGCAGGTATTGATTTCACTGAAATATTTTCACCGGTAGTGAAATGTCTACGATTCGTATAGTCTTGAGTATAGTGGCTATAGAGAACTTACATCTAGAGCGGCTAGATGTTAAGACAGTCTTTCTTCATGAGGACCTTGAAGAAGAAATATATATGCATCAGCCGACAGGATACGTGGCACCAGGTAATGAGAACAAGGTGTGCAGACTAAAGAAAAGTCTATATGGCCTAAAGCAAGTCCCGAGGCAGTGGTACAAGAAGTTCGATAGTTTCATGTCGGGAAACGGTTTTAGGAGATGTCATGTAGACCACTGTTGTTACTTGAAGAAGTTGATACGTCATACATCATCCTTCTTCTGTATGTTGATGATATGCTTGTGGCTGGTTCAAGCATGAAGGACATCTCAGATCTCAAAAGATAACTGTCTAGAGAATTTACCATGAAGGATTTAGGAGCTGCAAAATAAATCCTAGGCATGAGGACAAAGCGTGACAGGGAAAATAAGAAATTGATTTTGTCACAGGCAGAGTACATAGCTAAGGTACTTGATCGATTCAATATGGGAGATGCTAAGCCGGTTAGCACTCCATTAGCCAACCACTTCAAGCTATCTAAGGAGCAAGGTGCAAAGACGTAGGAGGAACGGGACTACATGGCCAAATTCTCATATGCGTTAGCGATTGGGAGTCTCATGTATGCTATGGTAAGCACGAGGCCAGACATTGCTCAAGCAGTGTGAGTTGTTAGCAGGTCCATGAACAAACCTAGGAAGGAATATTGGGAAGCTGTGAAGTGGATCCTCAGATACCTGGTGGGTACTAAGGATGTAGGGATGTGGTATGGTGGATCGAAAATCAAACTACAAGGCTACGTGGATTCAGATTTGGTAGGAGATATCGACAACAGAAGAAGCACTACAGGTTATGTGTTTACTCTGGATAGTGTTGCAGTCAGTTGGGTCTCTCAGTTAAAGAAGATAGTATCTATCAGTATGACAGAAGCAGAATATATTGCGGCTACAGAAGCATGCAAGGAGATGGTGTGGATGTAAGGTTTTATAGAAGAGTTGGGTAAGGAGCAAGTAGATTACAAGTTGTACAGTGACAGTCAAAGTGCAATACACTTGGCTAAGAATTCAGCCTTTCATTCAAGGACCAAGCATATTGCCATCAGATATCACTTCATACGTTCGTTACTGGAAGATGGATCGATTGTTCTAGAGAAGATTCATACAAGTGAGAATCCTGCAGATATGTTGACCAAGGCGGTCACAAGGGAGAAGCTGAAGATCTGTTCAGCTTTGATTGGTCTTCAAGCTTGAAGACGGGGAGGTAGTGCACTCCGGATGAAGAAGACGAAGGTTTATGGTAATGTGTCTCCAAGTGAGAGATTGTTGAGAATGTGAAGCCACATTGGGCCGCCTTCGACCGGTCGTAGGGGCCTGTTCGACCGGTCGTGGATCGGTTCGACTCAAAGTTGAGCAAGTTGTGCTATTTTTTTTCCGGGTCGTATGACCGGTCCTAAGAGGACTAGGACCGGTCGTAGGGGAGCTAGGACCGGTTGTAGGGGAGCTAGGACTAGTCGTAGGTTACGCAGATTGTTTCCAAAACTGACACGGATTGCGGATTTTGGTGTCGCCTTTCGCAAGGGTGCGGAAGGGAAGTTACCTAAACTATAAATAGGAGTTTCTAGGGATTTTCTAGGTAGATGAGAAAGAGGAGAAAGTAATTCTAAGGTGTGGGCTAATGGATTTCTATATTCTTCCAAGGGAGAGGTTAGTATTTTGCCTTGTAATCTTTGTTTCTTCATAGTGAAAGTTTGCATCCGTAGTTTTTTACCCTAGTTTGGAATTTTTCCACGTATATCTTGTCTTGTGGTTTGTTTGGATTGCTTTGATCTGTTTCTAGTTTATATTTTCATCTGTTTATCGTTTGTGGGTGAGGCCTGAGATTGGATCTCGGCCCACTGCGTTGTTGGCGTGCTGCGCAACAAGTTTTACTGATATTGGTTTTTCTTTCGATTATCTAACGTAGGCAAGTAAATTGTTTCTTTTCCTTTTTTCTTTGTTCTATTACGTCACTTTTATTATATGATATTGGATAGTTTTAAGTTGAAACTTTCTTTTTCAGTTGTTGATATATATATATATATATATATATATATATATATATATATATATATATATATATATATATATATATATATAGAGAGAGAGAGAGAGAGAGAGAGAGAGAGAGAGAGAGAGAGAGAGAGAGTCATGCTCCCCTGCGCACCTACGCACATGCGCACCTTTGCACATGTGCCGTGGGTGTCTAATCTGAACGGTCCATGTGATGCGAAATCCCATGAAAACTCATGTGACAAATTTTCACCCTGATCTAAAATTCTGGTGGGCCATAGCAAAGAGAAATGCAAATCAAGGGAGGAAACTGTTTTCATCTTTCATGGCCCATCAAAGTTTTAGATCAAAGTAAAACTTAGGCCTGTGGGGTTTCACGAGGTGCTGCTTCACATGAACGGTTCAGATTTTGGATCCACATCACGTATGATGGGTTCTCAAAAAAGTTCGTACGCAGTAGGTACGAACTGGTTCGTAGGTGAGCATTCCGCTATATATATATATATATATATATATTTCTGAGAAAAATGTTAGACTATTCTACAATGTTTCAAGGTTGCAGGTAAAGAGCGAAACGATGTTTCTAATTGTCAATTATTTTTTTTGGATCCATCGAATTTTGAACAATATGATCAAAATGATTCTTTAAGTATGTATAGTGTCTAGGTTTGAATTCTCTAGGATAGCCTTATTCTAGTATAAATAATCTGGACTATCCAATTTGCAGCCCATCAATTAGATGTTTAGGATAATCTGATCAAGGATCACTGCAAATCCCTTCATAATTTTTTATTGAACACAGAGACAGTCAAGCACATAATTCTCGACCTTCTAGTTGAGCCAACCGTTCATCGGCTATAATGCCTAAACCACACTAACCCATCTATCCTAACCATCTGAGTAATGGTTTCTTTTGCTTTAATCGTTGGTTTTCTGGTTATGGGAGCTAGGGATGCTAGATCTAAAGAAGAATTTGGACTTCTCTACAGTGTTTCTGAAAAGAATAAAATTAAAGTGATAGAGCTGCTAATCTAATTAAAAATTTCGAGAGCTATCAACTATGTTATAGGTGAATTGGGATAGTGGTGTGCTTTTATGGTATTCTAGGCATGGGAGGAATCATTTCTACTTGTATCATTTCTAATTTTAGCATTGTTTGTTACTGATTTTTCTCTGCTCTCCTCACGCTGCACATTTATTTTCTACCGCTTTACAAAATGATGAGATCAGGGCAAACTACCAGCTTGATGTCAAGTTATGTGAATCATACTTAAAAAAAAAAAGTTGTAGCTCTCTTGAAATGCAAGTTGTTCGAGGGACGAGGGTGTTGTATTAGATAATGAAGTAAAAGATATTAATACAAAGTGTAATGATGCTCAAGGTGACAGCCTCAATGGAATGGAAGAAGAAGAGTTGGAAGATAGTCGTGGTGAATGCAATTTCTTAGGCTACTCTGGTTCTTTCCAAAGAGGGTGATGACTAAAAGAACGTATGAATGGGTAGTCAAAAAGATTTTGGCAATAGACAGCATTAACTTCTTCCAGTTCTGTTTATCTCAGCACACTGAAGATACAGATATGGTTAATACCAAGTCACTTTCATCAGGAGAGTAGGCATTCTATATTAATTGGTACGTAGTGAATTAGTAACTAATCAATCAATGCATTAAATGTTGGCTGAATAGATAAATCAACTAAAGACATTTAGACATTTGCAGGATTTTCATATTTCACATTATGTTGACTCTATAACTCATATTGTTTTTTTTCAAATTATTGTCATGATCATCAGAATCATCTCAAATTATAACGTGGGTTATCCTGAATGTAGCCTGTCTTTGGAAAAGTTGTGACAGTATTCTACAATATTTAGATATGTGGAACAAGTTCATAATAAGCATGTGTTTAGAATTTAACCTGGTAAAAATGATGTGTTGCTTCAATTTCTAAGCAGGAATGATCTTTTGTTAGGTGCGTTTGGTTGCCCCAAATATCATAAAAATTTCATGATATCGTGCATTAAATTAGACTTAAAATTATGAAACTCGATATCTACTGCAACCAAACACTTCCTTATTTAATATTTATTTTTTTCTTATTTTGGGGTACAATGATGAGTAAATAGTATTTTGATATTTCTTAATTGAAATAAATCCTCCTGCCTTTCTGAGTGCCTTAGAGCTCTCTCTCTCTCTCTCTCTCTCTCTCTCTCTCTCTCTCTCGCTATTTTGATAAATGAAAACGAATTTCATCACACACTCTCTCTCTCTCTCTCTCTCTCTCTCTCTCTCTCTCTCTCTCTATTTTGATGAAAACGAATTTCATCACTCATTTTTTTCATGGAAGGTACATTTTTTCCCTTTCAATGTTCTTTTTTTATGTGAGAGTTGTTCATCATATACGACTTTGTGAGAACTTACATACATAAGACTTTGTTTTCCGCAGATGCGTCACTCGTGTGGAACATCGAAAACCATCCTAAGGGTTGGCAAAGGTTGCCAGTGGCGAAAGCTAGACCAGTCCAGTCTTTATGCTGGCCCCACTAATACTTTTAGTTGGACTATTGGTTGTCCATTGATTTCTTTGATGAATGAATGGTGAAGAAAGCATTCTAGTAAAAGACAGTTTAACATTTTGTTTGTATATGAAGCGCATTCTCTTACGTTATGTGAGCCCCACCATACTACGTTTTGTTTGCATATGAAACGCAATCTCTTACACAAGAATCAAGCTAGTTTAACATTGAGGCTTTCTTGGGAAAAATACTTGGGCCTAATTGATAAAAAATAATAATTTCAACATACGGCAGTAATACTTTGTAATCTTGGTCCAACAGGCCAATGGTCTGGATAACTAAAAGATGGGGCCCTCTTCTATAGTTTATTGTGCTAGTTCTCGATGGGCCCACTTGTATAGGTTGAGCCCTGAAGGCCCTTATTTTGGACCCAATAATTAAGTGGGCTAGGCAGGGTGTTGAGGGTCAAATATTGCATATCAGACCCTAATTATTGCCTAGATTTACGAACGTGATACTGTTTAACGCCCGAATTTAATCGTGTTTGTGATGCAAGGTACATTTGTGAGCTTGGACCGAAATAAGGTGCTAAAAGCATGGATTTGACGCTCTGATGACACCAAAGGCAAGGGATGGACTCCTGAGGACCAAAATCAACGCTAGAGATCCGTAAAAATCGAGGAACTGAAGCTCAAGTGGCCTGAAGGTGTCCAGAATGCAAGATCATGGGGTTCTGACCATCCGTTTGCTTCAAAACTTCATATATGACCTGAAGACCATAAATTAACCGTACACGTCAAATTTCAGCACTTGGATCCCTGTGGAAGTAACCCAACGGTCAGAGCAGCCCATGAATCATCAACCAGGAGCTCATCTGATATCTGGATATGCTTCAAATCTGGTTTTAAGCCATTATATGAGGTAATAAAATGGATGGATGGAATGGATTTCTCATTAATATCTCTATAGGCCCCCACCCGGGATGAATGTGCGCAACATAATGCCCAATCGGCAATGCACCAGGAATATACGCACAATCAAATTGAGGTTTGACCGTGCTTTCCAAAAACAGATACCGAGCTCCTTGTTTTCCCGCTGTTCGCGTCCTTGAACGCATGGCCATCCATTGGGACATGATCAGGCCCACTTCCATCATCATTCATGATGATCGGAACTGTTCATCAGGTCCACAGGCCCATTTCATTCACACCCTAGATCAGAGCACTTCAAATCAAGCCAAGAATCACTGTCTACATCCTCTGTTGTTGTCTTACAAATTAACAAATAGATTGTGGACGGTAATGGGGCCACAACCAATACATGCTGATTAGATCTGCTGATCAGATCTATCTGTTAAGGGGCCATGACACCTCCGACTGACCCCATGATGCGTAAGGAAAAAAAAAACGGGAAGGAAACTTCCTTGCGCCAGAAGTTTCAGGATTTCCAGACGGGTGCGCAAGCGACGGTTCTGCCCACCATCTGAGCATTTGATTTCGGTGGCCCACAAGCTTTCGGTGACTCATCCAAGTCGTCCATCATGTAGGCCATAGAAAAATGTCCCAAGGGGCATTATTCTTTTGCACAGGATCACATAAACAGAGGAGTGGGGAGGATCCGTTTTTGCTACGTAGTGAAAACTGCGTAAACACATACTGCGCAAACTGTTTTTGGTAACTTCCAGCGCGTAAATAGAGTCAGTCCCACCGACTGGATGCAGATATAAAAGGAGAACAGATATTGGGGGGGCATGGAGGCTGGAACGTGGAGAATCAGAGAGAGAGAGAGAGATTAGAGATTTTTTTTCTTATTTATTTTGTTTTGTTTTCATGAATTTTCAGAGAGTTAGCCCATCCATGACAGGCTAAACCTCTTAGCTAGGGCTAAGAGGTGAAGCTTGTAGTGAGATGGGAGAGTTTATTTTATGCCTTTAGTTTAATTTGAATTTATGAACTGAATTTGATTTTAGTTGATTTTAAGGGAATGCTTTTAGTTTTTTTTAATGGTTTGTTGTGACAGAAATTACAATAGATTTGCGATGGCTTTGAGTATTTCCTTTTCCTTTTTATGTCTATGACATCAGGAAGTCCTGTTGTTCACCATCGTCTCCTGGACATGGTCGGATGTCAGTACCCTTCCTAACCTTCATACATGTGATTGGTTGGTAATTAGTTTAATTCTCTTGTTTTCCATAGTCTCCTGGGCATGGTTGGGTGATGGAATCCATTCTAATTCATATACCTTTCATCTCTTGAAAACTAGATCAATGTTAGTTCAGTTAATTTCCATAAAACATGCATAAGATCTCCCTGATCTCTACAAGTGGATCCTCTGAATCCCTAGTTTCCTTTCCGTTGATTTCTATAAATTTTAGATTAATATTTTCACCATTATTCTTCAAATTGCATTCAGTTTAGATTTCATCTTAGCCTAGTTCTAGTTATAATTAGTTTTACATAACGTACGAGTTTCAGTCCCTTGAGATTCGACCTCGGTCTTACCGAGTTATTACTACATCCCAACCCTGCACTTGGGGAGTGAACAAGTTTTTGACGCCGTTGCCAGAGACTAACAGTTGCGTTTCTGAAATTAATTAGTTTTAGGATTAGTTTAAGATTAGATTTTTTTTTTTAGAATTTTTTAATTCTAGGTTTAGAAGCTTAGTTATTTTCCTTATTAGAAATTTTTCCTAACTTTAGAAACTTGCTATTCTTCATTCTATCTGATTTTTAAAACTAAACCAATTTTTCTGTTTTGTAAGAAACTTCTAATTTAGTAAGCTCTTTCTAATTTCTCTTTCTTTGGAATTTCTTCTTTTTTCTAGAAATTAGTTTATTTTTAATTAGGACTTTCAATTCTTAGAAACTAACTTGTTTTGTTTGTTCTGCAGGTTCTTAACCTAGGACTCCAAATTTAGTAACTTCTTTCCATCTTTCCCTTTTATTTCCTAGATTTATACTTCTTTTCTCTTAGGTCCAAGTTAGAATTTAAATCGAGCGCTGAGTGTGTTTTATGCCCCAGTGGGCTCGCGACAATACTCAACATCTCATGACTGAAGAAGGATTAGTTGAGGGGTTGACTGTCCATCGCAGGACTAGACACCACTTAAACTCTCCTGAGTTAGTTGAGGTTATGGATGAAAATCAACCTCAAGCACTACCCAAACCTAGGGTTGAGGAAGTACATGATGAGAATGAGGTGCATCAGGCACCCCCGCCTCGTACTTTATAAGATTATTTACAACCGGCGGGGGTGAGTATGCCTTCATGCATGATTTTTTCTGCGAATATAGGACATATGAACATCAAGCCAGGGGTTATCCAACTCCTTCCTAAGTTCCATGGGCTTGAGTCTGAAGAATCATACTTGCATCTGAAAGAGTTTGACGAAATCATAGGCACCTTATATTTCCCTAATGTATCTGAAGATACAATTAGGCTGAAACTCTTCCCATTTTTCTTGAAAGAAAAAGCCAAGACATGGTTACATTCACTACGTCCTAAATCCATTGGCACATGGAATGAAATGCAGAGGGAATTTATAAAGAAATTTTTTCCACATCATAAGACAATTACCCTCAGGAGAGCAATCATGGACTTTGCCCAAAAGGAAGATGAAACATTCTTCCAATGTTGGGAAAGGTTCAAGGATCTGGTTAATGCATGCCCACAACATGGCTTTGAAATATGGCGCATTACGAATTTTTTCTATGATGGGCTAACATCTTCCATGCACCAAATGGTCGAGACAATGTGTAACGAAGAATTCATCAATAAAAATGTCGACGAGGTATGGAATTACCTTGATAATCTCGCTGAAAAAATACAATCATGGGACTATTACCCAAGGACGAACACTATGTCTAGGCCGACTCATTTAAGGAAAAAAGGCGGAATATATCTCCTGAAAGAGGATGATGATCTTAACGCTAAGGTGGCTAATCTCATCAGAAGATTTGAGGCCATAGAAGGAAAGAAGGAAAAGGTTAATAAAAGTGTTTGAGGCATCTATGATTGCAACATTCATACTACTGAAAATTGTCCTACAATACCTGCCTTTCGAGAAGTATTGAATGAACTATCTAATGCCGTAAATAACTATCAACGACCTTTCAATGGATCAACCTCTAATACGTACAATCCTAGCTGGAAAAATCATCCCAATTTCAGTTGGAGGAATGGACAAACTGCTAGCCCTCAAGGTTTCTTCAATCAAAATCCAAATCAGGGGAGACCTCAAAAAGAACCGGCTCAAAATTCTATGCAAGAGCTGACGCAGGTAATGCGAGATTTTGTACAAAAGATATATTCACGTATGACGCCTATAGAAAAGGGGATGCTTCCTGCACAACCACTCTCCAATCCTAAACCGTAATACGAGATAGGTGACCCTAACTCTTCAAATTAAATGGGGCATGCTAAATCTATCACCACTCTTAGGAGTGGGAAGGTTATTGATAAAACCCTTCCGGTTAGGCCCGAAAAGCCTCAAGAACCAGAAGAGGACAACAATGATGGATCTAGTGACGCCCCACAAAAATTTGAACCAGAACCTCTAGAGAAGCCAGTTGCTCCGTTCCCCCAACGGTTGGTTGAACCAAAACGTCTCTCTAACTCTCAGGATATCCTAGAGGTGTTGAAACAAGTAAAAGTCAACATGCCTCTCTTAATGTCGTAAAACAAATATCTTCATATGCCAAATTCCTGAAAGACCTATGCACTACCAAATGACGGAAGAGTGTTCAAAAGAAGATCTCCTTGACTGAGAAAGTGAATGTCATCCTAAAACAAGATATGCCGTAAAAATTCAAAGATCCCGGTTGTCCAACCATATCACGTGTAATCGGGAACTACCGAATTGATCACGCACTTCTTGACTTAGGAGCGAGCGTCAATCTAATTCCCTATTTGGTATACCAACAGTTAGGTTTGGGTGAATTAAAACCCACCCGAACCATACTACAACTCGCTGATCGCTCTGTTCGTGTACCAAGAGGGATAATTGAGGATGTGTTGGTCCAGGTTGATAGATTTTACTACCCTGTTGATTTTATCATCTTGGACACCGAAATCCTCAATGACACGAGCACTCAGATTCCCGTCATTCTTGGTCACCCATTCCTGTCCACTTCAAATGTAATTATCAATTGTAGGAATGGTGTCATGACTATGGCCTTTGGAAATTTGACATTGGAATCGAATATCTTTTTCAATAATGGAAACAACTTAGAGAATGATGATGATTTTTACGATATTAACATGATTGATTATTTTATGGAAGATAGAACACCTCTCACCTTATCTTCTGATCCTCTAGAGACGTGCCTGACCCACTCCCATGATCTTGATGATGATATAATTAGGGAGACGTGTGCCATGCTGGACACTGCACCGGTACTTAAAGTTAACCGGTGGAGGCCACAAATTGAAGAGTTATCCCAAACTGATGTAGTGCCTCTACCGTCTAACCTCAAGCCACCGAAGCTTGACCTAAAACTTTTACCCTCTGATTTAAAATATGTCTATTTAGGTCAAGATGAGACATACCCGGTGGTGATTTCTGCCCACCTGGAGAAAGAATAGGAGAGTATGCTCATATCTACTCTCATTGAGCATAAGGGAGCTCTTGGATGGACAATAGCGGACCTCAAAGGAATTAACCCATCGATTTGTACTCACCGCATATATCTTGAGGATAATGCAAAGGCTATTCGACAATCACAATGTAGACTAAATCCAAACATGAAGGAAGTGGTTAAGGCCAAGGTTCTTAAACTATTGGATGTGGGTATCATATACCCTATATCCGATAGTCAATGGGTGAGTCCAACTCAGGTAGTTCCTAAGAAATCCGAGATCACCATCGTAGCCAATGCCAATAATGAACTCGTGTCGACCAGCATTACTACTAGTTGAAGAATGTGCATTGACTACAGAAAGTTGAATACCGTCACAAGGAAAGACCACTTTCCTTTTCCCTTCATTGACCAAATATTGGAAAGGCTAGCTGGTCATTCCTATTACTATTTCCTTGACGGGTATTCAGGTTATAATCATATTGAAATCGCCCCTGAGGACCAGAAAAAGACTACATTTACATGTCCCTATGGCACCTTTGCTTACAGAAGGATGTCATTCGGGTTATGAAATGCCCCTGCCACCTTTCAGCGATGCATGATGAGTATCTTTTCTGACATGGTGGGAAAATATTTAGAGGTCTTCATGGATGATTTCTCTATTTTTGGTTCATCTTTCAGCGAGTTCTTAGCAAGTCTTAAATGTGTGCTGAAAAGATGTGAAGAAAAGAAATTGGTACTTAATTGGGAGAAGTGTCATTTTATGGTTCAAAAGGGACTTGTCCTTGGGCATATCATATCGTCCAAAAGAATCGAGGTAGATAAGGCAAAAGTCGATTTTATCTCTAACCTACCTCCACCCAAGAACATTAGAGATGTGCGATCCTTTTTAGGACACGCAGGGTTTTACAGACGATTCATAAAGGACTTTAGTCTCCTCTTTCGTCCTTTATGTAATCTCCTTCAAAAGGATACACCATACGAGTGGACTGAGCAATGCTAAGAAGCTTTCACTAAGCTTAAGGGCATGTTAACCACTGCACCTATCATGCAGCCACCCGACTGGAGTCTTCCTTTTGAACTTATGTGCGACGCCTCTGATTATGCTCTTGGAGTGGTTCTAGGCTAGAGAAAAGATAAGCGGCCTTATGTCATTCATTACGCAAGTAGGACTCTAAATCCTACCTAAGTGAACTACTTGACTACGGAAAAGAAACTCTTAGCCGTAGTATTCGCTTTGGACAAATTTAGATCCTACCTAATTGGATCCAAAATCATTATCTACACAGACCATGCGGCACTTAAGTATCTTCTTTCTAAGAATGATTCTAAGCCTCGCTTGATACGATGGATCCTTCTACTCTAAGAATTTGATTTGGAAATTAAAGATAAAAAGGGTGTAGAGAACGTAGTGGCCGATCATCTCTCTCGCCTTAATACCTCTGATTTTCTTGAGGCGACTCATATCAACGACATGTTCCCTAATGAACAACTGTTTAGAGTCTCCCATTCACCTTGGTTCACTGATATTGCTAATTATCTTGCTACAAGTTCTATACCGACACACTGGATGTCACAAGATAAGAAGAAATTCTTTACCAAGGTGCGTAACTTTTTCTGGAATGATCCATATTTGTTTAAATATTGCCCAGACCAAATCTTAAGGAGATGTGTGCCAGACAATGAGCATCAGAGTGTCATCTCCTTCTGTCACTCACAGCCATGTGGTGGTCACTTTTCTGCTAAAAATACCACAGCCAAGATTCTACAGTGTGGCTTTTATTGGCCCACTATGTTCAGGGACACTCATGAGTTTTGTAAGGCTTGTGAGCGTTGTTAGAAATTGGGAGCATTGTCCCGTCGAAATATGATGCCCTTGAATCCCATCCTTATTATAGAAGCATTTGATTGTTGGGGCATGGATTTCATGGGACCTTTCCCCCAATCCTTTAGAAATTTATATGTTTTGCTCGCCGTAGATTATGTCACTAAATGGGTCGAAGCGATTCCGTGTCGCAACAATAACTATCGCACGGTCATTAAATTTTTAAAAGAAAACATCTTGTCGCGGTTCGGGACGCCTCGAGCCATCATTAGTGACGGGGGCTCACACTTCTACAATATACCATTCGAGAGCTTAATGAAGAAATACGGTATCTCTCATAAGGTGAGTACCCCATACCATCCACAGACAAGTGGGCAAGCTAAGATCTCTAATAGGGAGATCAAACATATCCTAGAGAAAACGGTTAACCCTAACCGTAAGGATTGGTCAATCCGATTGACCGATGCCTTATGGGCATACCGTACTACTTAAAAAACCCCTATTGGAACATCTCCCTTTAGACTCGTCTATGGGAAGGCTTGTCACTTGCCCGTGGAATTGGAACATAAAGCATACTGGGCGATCAAAAATTTAAATTTCAATTTGAACAATGCTGGCTCGCTACGTAAACTTCAATTAAATGAACTTGAAGAAATCCGGAACGATGCGTATGAAAACTCGAGAATTTACAAGGACAGGATGAAGGCGTTTCATGATCAACATATTCTACGAAAATCATTCACGTCAGGTCAGAAAGTCCTTTTGTACGATTCTCGACTACATCTCTTTCCGGATAAGCTTCGATCTCGTTGGACCGGCCCTTACATTGTTGTTACCGCTTATCCTCATGAGGCCGTCGAGATAAGAGATCCCGACAATGGCAAGGAGTTTAAAGTAAATGGACATCGATTAAAGCCATTTGTCAAGACATTTGATTCAGAGGACATGTCCATGCCTCTGACTGCTCCTGTTTACCAGGATTGATCCCCTAGTCTGAAGGAGGTATAGGTAAGTTTATCGCTTTCATAGGACTAGAATAGTTGTTTTATTTGTTTGGCTGAAGACGGTAAACTTAGTGCTCCTGGGAGGCAACCCAGCTTTTTATTCCATTTTATTTTTTCTAGTTAGTTCGTTCAATGTTTGTGGGTAACATTACTGCAAGCCCTCATGAGACTACAACTCGTCCACTAGGGGTAACCTAGGAGTTTAAAGGCTTATTGCATACGCTAAATACAATCGAGAACACCTGCGAAAGTGGTATAGGTAAGATTTTATTTTCGTTATTTTTATTCTGCTTTCTCTCTCATGCTGACAAGCTTCCATGCTGTGATCTTTTGGAAACTCTCTTGATTCATTATTCAGGTACTATCCTCCCATCACTTCTCATTTACTTTCGTTGTCTCATGTGCATTGCATACTCATTCTTTTACATTGAGGACAATGTGAATTTTTGGTTGGGGGTGAGAGATTAGGAAATCTAATCAGTGTTTTCTTGGTCTTGAGCAAAAATTGTGAATTCTTTGTTAGTTACCAATGATATCATGAAATTGAAGATTGGGCCTCTTAATAGTGGTAAGCTGAGATTACACTACACACCCATGGAACTCAATGTTTAGCATTTTTCTAATTGATGGATTAATACCTTGAACTTGATTATGAAGTTTAATGTGTGCCTAAGTCCAGGAGAAAATAATTCCTAACATTCATGAATCTTAGATTTCTCGTGTCTGAATTGTTTTTCAAGAAATCACTCGAGTTCATAAAAATTGTCCTATAAGTCTCAACTTATTTTTCGCATATTTTGCTCGGGACTAGCAAAATGCTGGTTCGGGGTTGTGTTGAGGGCCAAATATTGCATATCAGACCCTAATTATTGCCTAGATTTACGAACGTAATACTGTTTAACGCCCGAATTTAATCGTGTTTGTGATGCAAGGTACATTTGTGAGCTTGGACCGAAACAAGGTGCTAAAAGCATGGATTTGACGCTCTGATGACACCAAAGGCAAGGGATGGACTTCTAGGGACCAAAATCAATGCTAGAGATCCGTAAAAATCGAGGAACTGAAGCTCAAGTGGCCTGAAGGATGTCCAGAATGCAAGATCATGGGGTTCTCACCATCCGTTTGCTTCAAAACTTCATATATGGCTTGAGGACCATAAATTAACCATACACGTCAAATTTCAGCACTTGGATCCCTGTGGAAGTAACCCAACGGTCAGAGAAGCCCATGAATCATCAACCAGGAGCTCATCTGATATCTGGATATGCTTCAAATCTGGTTTTAAGCCATTATATGAGGTAACAAAATGGATGGACGGAACGGATTTCTCATTAATATCTCTATAGGCCCCCACCCGGGATGAATGTGCGCAACATAATGCCCAATCGGCAATGCACCGGGAATATACGCACAGTCAAATTGAGGTTTGACTGTGCTTTCCAAAAACAGATACCGAGCTCCCTGTTTTCCCGCTGTTCGCGTCCTTGAACGCATTGTCATCCATAGGGACATGATCAGGCCCACTTCCATCATCATTCATGATGATCGGAACTGTTCATCAGGTCCACAGGCCCATTTCATTCACACCCTAGATCAGAGCACTTCAAATCAAGCCAAGAATCACTGTCTACATCCTCTGCTGTTGTCTTACAAATTAAGAAACAGATTGTGGACGGTAATGGGGCCACAACCAATACATGCTGATTAGATCTGCTGATCAGATCTATCTGTTAAGGGGCCATGACACCTCCGACTGACCCCATGATGCGTAAGGAAAAAAAATGGGAAGGAAACTTCCTTGCGCCAGAAGTTTCGGGATTTCCAGACGGGTGCTCAAGCGACGGTTCTACCCACCATCTGAGCATTTGATTTCGGTGGCCCATAAGCTTTCGGTGACTCATCCAAGCCGTCCATCATGTAGGCCATAGAAAAATGTCCCAAGGGGCGTTATTCTTTTGCACAGGATCACATAAACAGAGGAGTGGGGAGGATCCGTTTTTGCTGCGTAGTGAAAACTGCGTAAACACATACTGCGCAGACCGTTTTTGGTAACTTCCAGCGCATAAATAGAGTCGGTCCCACTGACTGGATGCGGATATAAAAGGAGAGCAGATCTTGGGGGCTTGAAGACTGGAACGTGGAGAATCAGAGAGAGAGAGAGATTAGAGAATTTTTTTTCTTATTTATTTTGTTTTGTTTTCATAAATTTTCAGAGAGTTAGCCCATCCATGACAGGCTAAACCTCTTAGCTAGGGCTAAGAGGTGAAGCTTGTAGTGAGATGGGAGAGTTTATTTTATGCATTTAATTTAATTTGAATTTATGAACTGAATTTGATTTTAGTTGATTTTAAGGGAATGCTTTTAGTTTTTTTTAATGGTTTGTTGTGACAGAAATTACAATAGATTTGCGATGGCTTTGAATATTTCCTTTTCCTTTTTATGTTTATGACGTCAGGAAGCCCTGTTGTTCACCATCGTCTCTTGGGCATGGTCGGATGTCAGTACCCTTCCTAACCTTCATACATGTGATTGGTTGGTAATTAGTTTAATTCTGTTGTTTGCCATAGTCTCCTGGGCATGGTTGGGTGATGGAATCCATTCTAATTCATATACCTTTCATCTCTTGAAAACTAAATCAATGTCAGTTCAGTTAATTTTCATAAAACATGCATAAGATCTCCCTGATCTCTACAAGTGGATCCTCTGAATCCCTAGTTTCCTTTCCGCTGATTTCTATAAATTTTATAATAATATTTTTACCATTATTCTTCAAATTACATTCAGTTTAGATTTCATCTTAGCCTAGTTCTATTTCTAGTTAGTTTTAGATAACGTACGAGTTTCAGTCCCTTGAGATTCGACCTCGGTCTTACCGAGTTATTACTACATTACAACCCTGCACTTGGGGAGTGAACACAGGGGCTGCAACTGCATAGGATCTAACAAGTGGCCTTTTTTTTTTTTACAAAACAATTTTTGGGCTCAAGCTCAGGCCAGACCCTGTGCTAGATAATTTTGGCATGTCATGAACCTGGGCCTGATTTGGGCTTACATTAGAAAAGATGGGTTGGGCTTGGACAAATCTTGTAAGGCCCGTATCATACTCTGTACGGTTCTGTAGGCTTCCATGGTCTTTCCAGTCGAATTTCGGTAACTCTCGACCTGTATCCAACGTTTGTGCACGATCCTAAGCTGAGTCTTGCATATCGGAGTTGACTCAACTCGAAACTTATACCCATGCAATCGCGCAGTCGCCGTGGTTCCAACGTCGTATCTCACGTGCCGATTAAATACCCAGGCCAAGAGATGTGGGCCCACCTTCATTCCAAAGAAACGCCACACGTTGCAAATTCTGAGAGTATCTCTACGATCCATCACATTAATCAAGTCAAGTACAACATCCATACCCCCATGCCACCTCACCCAATCACAAGTACAAGCAGCCATTCCCTCTTTTCCCTAAGTCAACTCTCTCTCTCCCCCACCCATTCCTCTTTTACCCAAATTTCAACCAAACTCATACCTTGTCATCCCCATTCCTTACAACACCCATTCCACCATTCTTTATCAATCTACCATTCTCTCTCTCTCTCTCTCTCTCTCTCTCTCTCTCTCTCTCTCTCTCTCTCTCTCTCTCTCTCTCATTCTCTAAGAAATCTCCCAACTCCTAAGAGAGCTTCCAACGTCCAAAGTCCCTAAGCTTTCCCAAAGCTAAGTGTGGCCCACTTTCCTACCCTCTCATCTCTCATCTCAACCCTCCATTCTTCATCAACCTCCATCAAGATCAAAGACAGTAAGCATAGAAGTTCAAGGAGCTAAGGAAGAAGGCCGATAGGTGGGTGATCCACCATTGATTTTCTATTAGAGGGCCTACTTGTGTTGGGACTCATTTTGATGTATGTATTGTAATCTTAAGGGACCCATAGTGGCGGGGTCCCTCCCTACACTCTCTCTCTCTCTCTCTCTCTCTCTCTCTCTCTCTCTCTCTCTCTCTCTCTCTCTCCCTGATTGTATGGCCCATCTTGAAGTATGTATCATATCTATGTCGTCCATGTAGTGGGCCCACCTTGCTGGACTGTCCAGTGGACGGGATTGCTGCCCATCCGTCGGGATAGGCCCGACTGTAGGAAAACACAAATGTCAGCTTGATCTAGAATGGGATGGCCACACCACGTGGACCCACCTTGATGTTTACATCATCCGCACCGTCTAAATCCCTGGACGGTGGGACCCTTTGACACCGTCTAGACGTCCAAATGGCTAGACGTTGGACCCCCTTTTTTAAAAAAATGTAAATAATATAATATATAATATATATACATATGTTATATATATATATATATATATATATATATGGAGGTGGGCACCACGTGGGAACCACCCACCATGGCAGCCATTGGGTTGTTGTAATGTGGGGTGAAATCCACGTCGTTCATCTATCTGGTCGGACCCACCACAGTTGTATGTGTTTCATCTGCACCGACATATGCCCCACCATGATGGATGGTTTCCATCCAAACTGTCCACCCACTTGGCAGTATTTGGCCGTCCATTTGCTGGACGGTCAGCGCCCCACCATGATGGACGTTTTCCATCATCCAAACCGTCCATCCATTTGACGTGTTCGTGGGCCCCACTCTAATGGATGTGTTCCATCCAAACCGTCCATCCATTTGACGTGCTCGTGGACCCCACTTTGATGTATATGGTTCATCCAAACTGTCCATCCATTTGGTGAGCCAGTCCTAAGGCTTGGGAAGAAAAATAAGAAAGATCTAGTATCAAGGGGACCACACTGCAGAAACAGTGGGTTTGAACGCCCACCATTGGAAGCCCCTTTGGGTTAAAGAAGTTTTGGACCAATATGATATTTGTTTATCCTCTTAATTCAGGTCTTTATGACCTTATGAATAGACTAGATGGAAAATAAATATCATGGTGGGCCCATTGGATTCTTAACAGTGGAACTCTTTATCACCACTATCATTTCTGGTTAGGTCCGGATGATCTTTGATATGATTCATTTTTTTTTGGATAATACTCTAAAATGATCTCTAAAAATAGATAAATGGTGTAATCGGTGCGGCCCACATAATGCAGCCCATTGAAATGTATTTGAGGCCCACATGATGTATTTGAGGCCCACATAATGCAGCCCATTGAGATGTATTTGAGGCTCACATGATGCGGTCCATTTGATGTATTTGAGGCACACATAATGCATCTCATTTGATGTATTTGAGACCCACATAATACAACCCATTTTATGTATTTGAGGCCCACAAAATGTGGCCTATTTGATGTATTTGAGGCCCACATAATGCGGCCCATCTGATATATTTGAGGCCCACATAATGCGGCCCATTTAATGTATTTGAGGCCCACATGATGTGGCCTATTTGATGTATATGAGGCCCATTGGTGCAGCCCAAATGATGTAGCCCATTTGATGCATGTTGGCCCATTGAAGCGGCCCACATGATGGGCCCATTTGATGTATATGAGTCCCATTGAAATGTATTTGAGGCCCACTATAATGTATATAAGGACCATGAGTGAGGCCCAATGAGACGTATGTAAGGCCTTTGTGTGGGCCGAATGTGATATATATAAGGCCCATTGCAATGTAAGATTCTACCATGATGTATGTAATGATGTTTTTTGTGGTCATGCTTGTTCACTTTCCAAGTATGGGGTTGTGATGTAGTAATAAACTTGATGAGACCGAGGTCGAATCCCAAGAAACTGAAACCTGTACGTAATCAGAAACTAAGTAGAACTAGAACTAGACTAAGATGAAATCTAAATCAACTGTAATTTGAAAAATAATGATGAAATAATTATCTAAAACTTAAAGAATTCAAAGATAGGAAAATAGGGATTCAGAGGATCCACTTGTAGAGATCAGGGAGATTTTACACCTATTTCAAGAACTCAACTGGACTTAGAGTCCTATCTTCATCCAGTTGAAGTGTGTAACCATGGAAATCAAGACTAAACTTCCTTTGATATGGTTTTCAAGAGATGAAAGGTATATGAATTAGAATGGATTCCATCACCAAACTATACCCATAAGACAAAATAAACAATAGAATTAAACTAATTACCAACCAATCAATGTATGAAGGTTAGGAAGGGTACCGTCATCCAACCATGCCCAAGAGGCGATGGTGAACAACAGGGCTTCCTGACGTCATAAGCATAAAAAGGAAAGGAACATGCTCAAAACTATCGCAGAACTATTGTAATTTTAGTCACAACAGACCATTAAAAACTAAAAATATTCTCTTAATTAAACTAAAATCAACATCAGTTCAATCTAAACAAAAGGCACCAGCAAAAAGTCCTCCCATCACGCTACAAGCTTCACCTCTTAGCCCTAGCTAAGACGTCTAGCTCAACATAATTGGGCTAATTCTAGAAAAAAAAAAATCATAAGAAGACAGTAAGAAAAACATTAAACAAAGAAATAAAAAAAAAACTAAAAATACTCTATTTCTCTCTTGTTCTCTGACTGACATCCCAGCTTGAATCCCCCACGCTTTCTCTCTTATTCTCTTTTTATAGAAACTGTAGTCTGTGGGGATGGAGCTTTTATAGAAGTCGGTCGAGCTTCCACACTCTTCTCTTATGCAGGAAAAGTCCCAGACACACACCCTGTTCTACACCCACGTTTGGATCGAGATTGAGAGGAGAGATCGCCTCATCTAAGTAATCTGACTTCATGGTGGGGTTGAAAACCCATTTCTCAAGAGGTTGAACGGTCTGGATCATCGATTCAATCGTCCTTGAGACCACATAAGGGCCAACTAGAGTCGGCAGTGCCCGGATCTTTTCGGACTCTATTACTTGCGTAACAGAGGCGGAAACTCTAATTTTGCGTTAACTGTGGGGCTCACATACCATGGTTTTTGAAGAATTAGAGTCATCCATTGAAATATCCTCGAAAAACCAGTCGAGAATGGACGGTTTTGGATTGGATTCAGTGTGGCCCATGAGATTATCTACTCCACCGTCCATCTTGTGTTTGAATGGTAATCTGCTGTTCGTACGTTCATGGGTCCAAAATTACACCTAGGTGAGGGTTATAGACATCCCTTGGACACAATGGAAGGTTCTGATTATCAGAATGTGTGATAAATAGGGCCCACAAGCCAAAAATGGCCGGCGTACGTTAGATGCTGTGGCCTTTCTTGATTTGGAAGAAGAGAGTCGATTAGCACTTTTGTTTGACTGGACTCTCTGTCTGGTGCACATCCTGTGCACATGTAACCTATCTATATGTAATGTACATGTGGGGTCCATCATAATGTATCTTGGGAATTCATTCCATTCATACACTTCCCCGTCTAATTTAAATGGTTGAGTCCAAAATTGAGGCATATCCAGATTTCAGGTGGGCCCCAGATCAGAGTTTTATGGGCTAATCTATTCGTTGGGCCACTTTCACAAGGATTCAATGACTGAAATTCGACGTGTACAGTTAATTTGGGGTCCTCAGGCCACATATGAAGTTTAGAGCCGAACGGATGGTGAAAACCCTGTGATCTAGCATTCTGGCTGACTTTCAGGCCACTTAAGCTTCAATTTCTCGAGTTTCTCATATCACTGGTGTGTAAATCTATGATAAATCCATGCTTGGTGAATTCTGTGTGTTAAATCCATGCTTTGGTGAATTCTGAGTGTTAAATCCATGCTTTTAGAACTCTTTTGTAGTTCAAGCTCCTAAATACACCTTGTATCGCAAACATGATTAAAGCAGGGCGTTAAACAGTATCATGCTCATAAATCCTGGCAATAAATGGGGTCTAATATGCAATATTTGACCCTCAACACAACCCCCAACCAGCATCTTGCTAGTCCCGAGCAAAGTATGCGAAAAATAAGTTGAGAACTATAGGGCAATTTCTATGAAACCGAGTGATATTTTGAAAAATGATTCAAATATAAGAAATCTAAGATTCATGAATGTTGGGCATTATTTTCTCCTGGACTCAAGCACACAGTAAATTTCATAGTCAACTCAAGTAGTAATCCATCAATTAAAAAAATTCTAAACATTAGGATCCATGAATGTATAGTCTAATCTCGACTTATCATTATTAAAATTTACTTCTCTATTTCAGGATATCATTGGTAACCAACAAGAGGATTCATGATAACCAAGACTTAACCCAAAACTTTCCTTATAGATCATCTTTTCATTCTTCCAACTTTTGATTTTTTCATTAAAAGTTACATCAAGAAAGGGAATCAAATCCTCACCTATAAGGAGAAAACCTATGGTGAAGACCGCACACCCAACCTTTTTCATATATCATCCATAGGGAATTAAATCTACACCTATAGGGAGCAAACTTATGGTGAAGATTATTCACTCAACCCTTTCCAAAGGTATCTTTTTTTTTTTTTAGCTAGGTATTTTCTTTTTCTTCAATTGATCATGACGGGTAAAATTTTCAGGCTGGTTCCTTACATACTTAGTGATTACCAAGTTAACCCTTCAATATCAAACTGAAACCTTAATGTGAAAGTGAGATGTGACGTGTGAAATCATGACTCAATTAATTTTTACAACTTTTAATTCTAGATTAACAATTCAAACTTAACTGTGAAATCTAACAGATACTGAATCTAAGAGTCAGAAATTACTAAAATCACGTATATTGAAATTCTAAGTGCCCTAGATGGCCATCAAAATCACTTTGAATTCATAAGAAAGTCCAGCAAATTTTAAAAATTTTTACAATTTTTTGCTCAAAACTAAGAAAACATTGATTAGGTAACCTAATCTCCTACCCCCAACCTAAAATCTATATTTTTCTCAATGTAAAAGATATATGAGCATGCAATGCACCTGGGACAACGAAAGTAAATGAGAAGTGATGAAAAGATAGTACCTGGATGAAGGAATCGAAAAAGACATTTCCACAATGATCACAGCATGAAAGCCGGTCAACATGAGAATGAAGACACAAAAGCAAATTATCCTAAAATAATGTAGGAAGTAAACTAACCTAATGGCATAAAACCGACTAACCTAGAACAGCATAAAGCAAACTATCCTAGTCCTATGAAAGTAGTAATTCTAATCCTCAACTATAAAAGCACAAAAAACTACTCAATCATGCATCCAGGTTTTTCTGTTGGCCAATATCTTGGTAAATTTCTCAAAAGGTTTTTCAACAAGATCATCCAAAAACCCATTTTACAGTAGGCTTAGATGTCCTGGAGCATGAATGTCTAGAGAAATTGAGGGACCTAAGCATAAAGTTTTCTTTTAATCGTCTAGAGTGTCCAAAGTATATACGATTCACTTGTGGCAAAAAAAATTTTGAAGTTAGTACACCATGATGAATCAGAGACTACAAGTAGATGAAATTTAAAAAATTTTGTAGTAGGTGGTGTAGTCTTAACACACGCCAAAGTTTCACTCTTTAGTTTAATTTTCAGTTCCTCCTCCTTTAATGGTAAACATTCAGGATCTAGGAGAGGAGGTACTTCAGAATAAAGGCTCTCTCGGTCCGTGACAACTACCGAGGTACTGTCTTGCGAGGCATCCACTATTTCTTGTATCATGGGATCGTTTGAATCTACAAAGTGTGCCAAGCAATCATCCAAAGAGTTGAAACATTCAGTTGAAAGGAGTTCATTCATCCTATCGAGATTTGTGATGATATGTCCAATAACTCCTTTATCTTCTTCGAGAGTAGAAATGAGCATACTCTCTTGTTTGTTCTCAAGGTGAGATGAAATCATCACTGGGCATGTCTCTTCTTGACCTAAATAGGCATATTCTAAATCAAAGGGTAAAGGTTTTAGGTCAAGCTTTGGTGGCTTGAGTTAGACGGTAGAGGCACTGCATCAATTTGAGGCAACTCTTCAAATTGTGGCTTTCACTGGTTAATGTCAAGTACCGGCCCAGTATCAAGCACGGCACACGTCTCCCTAACCATGTCATCATCCAAGTCATGGGAGTGTGTCAAGCATGTCTCTAGAGAGTCAGAGGATAAGGTCAGAGATATTCTATCTTTCACGAAAGAATCAATCATGTTAATATTGTGGAAATCATCATCATCCTCAGAATTTCTGTCATTATTAAAAAAGATGTTTGACTTCAATGTCATATTCCCAAAAGACATGCTCATAACTTCATTCTTGCAATTGATAATTGCTTTTAAAGTGGCAAGGAATGGGTGACCAAGAATGACGGGAATCTGAGTGCTCATGTTACTGATGGGTTCTGTATCTAGGACGATAAAATCTACTGATAGGAGAATCTGTTAAACTGAACCAACACATCTTCGATTACCCCTCTCGGTACACGAACTGAGCGATCGACAAGTTGTAATATGGTTAGGGTCGGTTTTGATTCACCCAAACCTAGTTGTTTGTACATCAAGTAGGGAATCAGATTTAAGCTAGCTCCTAAGTCAAGAAGTGCACAATTTGATAGTTTCCAATTACACATGATATGGTTAGGCCACCGGGATCTTTAAATTTTTACGGCACATCTTGTTTTAGGATGGCACTCACTTTCTCAGTCAAGAAGATTTTCTTTTGAATATTTTACCGTCTTTTGGTCGTACATAAGTCTTTCAAAAATTTAGCATATGAAGGTATTTGTTTTACGGCATCAAGTAGAGGAATATTGACCTTCACTTGTTTTAACACCTCTAGAATATTCTGAGAGCTAGAGAGAGGTTTTGGTGTAACCAACCATTGGAAAAATAGGGCAACTAGCTTGTCTCGAAGTTTCAGTTCTAATTCTTGTGGAGTAATGTTAGGTCTATCATTGTTATCTTCCAGGTCCTTAGGCTTTTCAGCCTTAATCGGAATAGTTTTGTCAATGGTCTTCCCACTCCTAAGAGTGGTGATAGATTTAACCTACTCTATCTGATCGAAAGAGCTTGGATCACTTATCTCATATTACGGTTTGGGATTGGGGAGAGGTTGAGCAGGAAGCATTCCCTTTCCCCCAATCATTATGTGTGACTCTATCCTTTGAATGGATGATGTAAGTGATCCTATCGCTGATCTGATATCTTAGTTGAATAGCTCTTAGTCTTGAATGTGTTTTAGAACTAGATCCTCTTGAGGTTTCCCTTGATTTGGAATTTGATTGAAGAAACCTTGAGGGGTAGAAGTTTGTCCATTCCTCCAACTGAAGTTTGGATGATTTCTCCAACTAAGATTGTACGTATTAGAGGTGGATCCATTGAAAGGTCTTTCGTAATTATTTACGGCATTGGATTTCTTAGTTAGAACCTCTTGAAAGGCAGATATAGTTGGACAATTTTCAATTGTGTGACTGTTACAATCATAAATACTGCAAACAACTTCCTTACCCTTATCCTTCCTCGATTCCATGGCCTCGAATTTCTTTATGAGATTAGCCACTTTAACATTGATATCATCATCCTCTTTCAGTAGGTATACTCCGTCCCTTTCCTTTAATTGAGTAGGCCTAGAAGTGGTGCTCGATTTTGGG
Organism: Magnolia kwangsiensis; assembly: GCA_037074715.1. Lineage (NCBI taxonomy): Eukaryota > Viridiplantae > Streptophyta > Magnoliopsida > Magnoliales > Magnoliaceae > Magnolia > Magnolia kwangsiensis. Next base: position 21,611,572 of record CM073582.1, read on the forward strand.
TATGTGTCCTATGGTTGTGCATTTTCAGCAAGTCTATCCAAGTAATCTCATACATCATCGATATTTTTATTCATAAATTTCCCATTGCACATCATCACAATCAATTGGCGCATGGAGGATGTCAGCCCATCATAGAAAAAGTGCATAATGCGCTACGTTTCAAAACCATGTTGTGGGCAAGAGCTGACAAGATCCTTAAACTGCTCCTAACATTGGAAGAATGTTTCATCCTCCCTTTGGGCGAAGTTCATGATTGATTTTCTAAGGGTGTTCATTTTATGATATGAAAGAAATTTCTTTATGAACTCCCTTTGCATATCATTCCATGTGCCAATAGATCTAGGACGTAGTGAATGTAACTACGTCTTAGCTCTCTTTCAAAGAAAAGGGAAAGAGTTTCAGCCTGACTATGTCCTCAGACACGTTTAAAAAATATAAAGTGGTTATAATCTCATCAAACTCTTTCAAGTGTAGATACGATTCTTCAGATTCAAGCCCATGAAATTTAGGAAGGAGTTGGATCACCCCTGGCTTGATATTCATGTGTCCCATATTTTCTAGAAAGACCATACATGAGGACGTACTCACCCCCGCCGGTTGTAAATAATCTCATAAAGTACGAGGCAGGGGTGCTTGATGCACCTCATTCTCATCATGAACTTCCTCAATCCCAAGTGGAGGTAGTGCTTGAGGTTGATTTGCAGTCATAACCTCAATTAACCCAGGGGATTTCGAGCGGTGTCTAGTCCTGCGATGGACAGTTAACCCCTCAACCAATCCTCCTATCAAGAGACGTCGAGTGTTGTCACGAGCCCACTTGGGTATGAAACACTCGCAACCCTCAATTCAGATTCTAAACTTAGACCTAAAAGAAAGAAATGAAATAAAAATCTAGAAAGAAAGAGAGGATTTGGAAAGAAGTTACCAGATCGGAGTCCTTAAGTTAAAAACCTGCAAAACAAACCAAAACAAGTTAGTTTCTAAAAATAGAAAATCTAAAAATAGAAAGTTCCTAATACTTAAACTAGAAAGTAAACTAGCTAGTTTCTAAAAGAAAAATTTTAAAAGGGAAAATAGAAAGTTTCTAAAATTAGAAAGAGTTTCTAAAAAGGGAAATCACTAACCTAAATTCTATAAGTAAAAGAAGAAAGTCTCTAAAAATAAAATAAAAGAAAGGAAAGATAAAATAAATTAGGAAAATTCCTAAAACAAAACCTAATCTAGAAATAGAGCGTTAGAAAAACTAGAAAATCAGAAAGATATTACCAATTTAGAAAGTATATATTAGAGTCCTATAAAATAGGAAAAATAGGTTGGTTTCTAAAAATTAGGAAAACCTAAACCAAAAATCTAAGGTTAGAAAAGTCCTAATCTTAAACTAATCTCAAAACTAATTAATTTCAGAAAACATAACCGTCAATCCCCGGCAACGACGCCAAAAACTTGTTCACTCCCTAAGTAAAGGGTTGTGATGTAGTAATAAACTCGGTGAGATCGAGGTCGAATCCCAAGAGACTGAAACTTGTACGTAATCTGAAACTAAGTAGAACTAGAACTAGACTAAGATGAAATCTAAATCGACTGTAATTTAAGGAATAATGATGAAATAATTATTTAAAACTTAAAGAATTCAGAGGTAGAAAACTAGGTATTCAGAGGATCCACTTGTAGAGATCAGGGAGATCTTACACCTGTTTCAAGAACTCAACTGGACTTAGAATCTCATCTTCATCCAGTTAAAGAGTGTAACCATGGAAATCAAGATTGAACTTCCTTTGATATAGTTTTCAAGAGATGAAAGGTATATGAATTAGAATGGATTCCATCACTAGACCATGCCCAGGAGACAATGGTAAACAAAAAGGCTTCCTGACGTCATAAACATAAAAAGAAAAGGAACATGCTCAAAGCTATCGCAGACCCATTGTAATTTTAGTCACAACAGACCATTAAAAACTAAAAACATTCCCTTAATTAAACCAAAATCAATACCAGTTAAATCTAAACAAAAGACACAAGCAAAAAGTCCTCCCATCACGCTACAAGCTTCACCTCTTAGCCCTAGCTAAGAGGTCTAGCTCAACATAATTGGCCTAATTCTTTTTTTAAAAAAATCATAAGAAGATAGTAAGAAAAACATTAAATAAAGCAATTAAAAAAACTAAAGATGCTTTATTTCTCTCTTGTTCTCTGACTGGCGTCCCAGCTTGAATCCCCCATGCTTTCTCTCTTATTCTCTTTTTATAGAAACTGTAGTTGGTGGGGATGGAGCTTTTACGCAAGTCGGTCGAGCTTTCGCACTCTTCTCTTGCGCAGGAAAAGTCTCAGACGCACACCCTATTCTACAACTGCGTTTGGACCGAGATTGAGAGGAGAGATCGCCTCATCTAAGTAATCTGACTTCATGGTGGGGTTGAAAGCCCATTTCTCAAGAGGTTAAATGGTCTGGATCATCGATTCGATCGTCCTTGAGACCACATAAGGGTCCACTGGAGTCGATAGCACTCGGGTCTTTTCAGACTCTGTTACTTGCATAACAGAGGCGAAAACTCTAATTCTTTGTTAATTATGGGGCCCACATGCCATGGTTTTTGAAGAATCAGCGTCGTCCATTGAAATACCCTCGAAAAACCAGTCGAGAATGGATGGTTTTGGATTGGATTCAGTGTGGCCCATGAGATTATCTACTTCACCGTCCATCTTGCGTTTGAACGGTAATTTGCTGTCCGTACGTTTATAGGTCCAAAAGGACACCTAGGTGAGGGTTATAGACATCCCTTAGACATAATGGAAGGTTCTAATCATCAGAATGCGTGATGAGTGGGACCCACAAGCCAAAAACGGTTAGCGTACGTTAGACGCTGTGGCCTTTCTTGATTTGGAAGAAGAGAGTCAGTCGGCTCTTTTGTTTGATTGGACTCTTTGTCCAATGCACATCCTATACACATGTTTTCATATGACCTGTTAGTGTACGTTAATATTCATCACTTTATAACATGCTTAGTATAATCCCATGACTCATGCCCATACGCATCATATGTATGCTTAATATGAGTAGTGACTGATCATAGCATACACCATTGGACAGACTATTTACAGGACTCGTTATGAGACCGAGTGCCCCACATGATCGTGTAGTACGCGCTGGATTGCTGCATGATTTGACGGTGTGATTCATGCATCTCGCATATGTGTGACTTGATCACTGCACGCCTTAGTGACATCAGGGTCATGGCCTCCACAGGGACATTGTGGATGGTCGTATCGGATACCAGAAATGCTTGGTTCTAGTACTGTGGGCACTTAGGATGTCCTTGGGTGAAAGTCCACTACAAGAAAAATGGGCAAAGGCTACGGCCAAAAACCATAGCAAAAGGGCTTTTGCTACGGATATGATCCGTAACACGTCCGTCGCTATTGGTGGTGTAGCTAAAGGTCTAGCTACGGACTATATCCGTAGCAATAGATACCAATGGCTACGAATTATATCCGTAGCAATAGATACCAATAGCTACGGATTATATCCGTAGCAATAGATACCAATAGCTACGGATTATATCCGTAGCAATGCCTTTAGCTACCCCGCCAATAGCTACGGATGTGCTACAGCTTATATCCGTAGAAAAAGGTATTTATCCGTAGCAATAAACACCAATAGCACCAATAATATCCATAGCAATAGATACCAATAGTTACGGACAAAAGCCGTAGCTATAGCTATAATTATATTCATAGCTATTTTTTTAAAAAAAAAATTGTAATAATACGACCTGTTTTCATTGCAAGAACCTGTTGTGATTGATAACTCACCTAAGCTTAATGCCGATAGAAATAATACATAAAATGCAATCAGAAAAAGAAATAGATACATTTATTACAAATACCAATCAAATCATACAATCCATCCTACATTCACATTTTTAAATAAACAGTACTTCACTTTGCTCAACCTATCATAAGAATTATAACTAAGACGTGCCCTAATGTGCAATAAACAAATACACTCACAGTAAACACCCTCCATATGCATTCAATAATGCTCACTTTTTTTTAGAATTTTCTTCCTTCAGACGGTCAATTTCAATAAATGCAGAAGATAGAGTTTCTTCTTTCCTTGAAACTGCAGATGTAATTTTGTGTCGAAAGTTCTGAAACCCTTCCCTTGAAAAAATGAATTTCATCCTCCACTGTCTTCTTTAGCTTGTTAGCCTGTATAAAACAGTATTTGTAAACATAATCAAACAAGCATGCCTTTGTACACATCTCAAAAGGAAAAAAAAACACTTATGAAGAAATAAAAAATGTACCTACAAATCTTCTAAACAATGGCAAAATCCAACATGAGTAATGTGTTCAAACCTAGGATGAACTTTTAAACTCAAAACCTAAGTTTAGGTTTAGGGATAGGTTATAGGTTTTGGGATTTGAGAATGGGTTCAGGTTTAGGTTATAGGTTTTGGTATTGGTTTAGGTAATAGATTTTGAGATTTGAGAATGGGTTTGGGTTTAGGTTATAGGTTTTGGTATTGGTTTAGGTTATAGGTTTTGGGATTTGGAAATAGTTTTAGGTTATAAGTATAGGATTAGGTTAGGTTATAGGTTTTGGGATTTGATAATGGGTTCGGGTTTAGGTTATAGGTTTTGGTTTTGGTTTTAGTTATAGGTTTTGGTTTATAGGTTTAGGTTTAGGTTATAGGTTTTGGGATTTGAGAATGGGTTCGAGTTTATGTTATAGGTTTTGGTTTTGGTTTTGGTTTAGGTTATAGGTTTTGGGATTTGAGAATGGGTTGGAGTTTAGGTTATAGGTTTTGATTTTGGTTTAGGTTATAGGTTTTGGTTAAGGTTATAAGTTATAGGTTTAGGTTTAGGTTAAGGTTAGGTTTAAGTTATAGGTTTTGAGATTTGGGAATAGTTTTAGGTTATAAGTATAGGTTTAGGTTAGGTTATAGGTTAAGGTTTAGGGATAGGTTATAGGTTTTGGGATTTGAGAATGGGATCGGGTTTAGGTCATAGGTTTTGGAATTTGAGAATGGGTTCGGGTTTAGGTTATAGGTTTTGGTTTTGATTTAGGTTATAGGTTTTGGGATTTAGGAATAGTTTTATGTTATAAGTATAGGTTTTGGTTAGGTTATAGGTTTTAGGATTTGATAATGGGTTTGGGTTTAGGTTATAGGTTTGGGTTTTGGTTTAGGTTATATCTTTTGGGATTTAAGAATGGGTTCGGGTTTAGATTATAGGTTTTGGTTTTGGTTTTGGTTAAGGTTATAAGTTATAGGTTTATGTTTAGCTTAAGGTTAGGTTTAAGTTATAGGTTTTGGGATTTGGGAATAGTTTTAGGTTATAAGTATAGGTTTAGGTTAGGTTATAGGTTTTGAGATTTGATAACGGGTTTGGGTTTAGGTTATAGGTTTTGGTTTTAGTTTAGGATATAGGTTTTGGTTAAGGTTATAGGTTATAGGTTTTGATTTAGGTTAAGGTTAGGTTTAGGTTATAGGTTTTGGGATTTGGGAATAGTTTTAGGTTATAAGTATAGGCTTAGGTTAGGTTATAGGTTTTGGAATTTGAGAATGGGTTCGGGTTTAAGTTATAGGTTTTGGTTTTGGTTTAAGTTATAGGTTTTTGGTTAAGGTTATAAGTTATAGGTTTATGTTTAGGTTAAGGTTAGGTCTAGGTTATAGGTTTTGGGATTTAGGAATAGTTTTAGGTTATAAGTATAGGTTTAGTTTAGGTTATGTTATAGGTTAAGGTTTAGGGATAGGTTATAGGTTTTGGGATTTGAGAATGGGTTGGTATTGGTTTAGGTTACAGGTTTTGGGATTTGAGAATGGGATCGGGTTTAGGTTATAGGTTTTGGGATTTGGGAATAGTTTTAGGTTATAAGTACGGAATTAGGTTAGGTTATAGGTTTTGGGATTTGATAATGGGATCGGGTTTAGGTTATAGGTTTTGGTTTTGGTTTAGGTTATAGGTTATAAGTTTAGGATAAGGTTTAGGTTTAGGTTTAGGTTATAGGTTTTAGTTTTGGTTTAGGTTATAGGTTATAGGTTAGGTATAGGTTTAGGTTATAGGTTTTGGGATTTAAGAATGGGTTCGGGTTTAGGTTATAGGTTTTGGTTTTGGTTTAGGTTATAGATTTTGGTTAAGGTTATAAGTTATAGGTTTATGTTTAGGTTAAGGTTAGGTTTAGGCTATAGGTTTTGGTTTTGGTTTAGGTAATAGGTTTTGGTTAAGGTTAATAAGTTATAGGTTTATGTTTAGGTTAAGGTTAGGTTTAGGTTATAGGTTTTGAGATTTGGGAATAGTTTTAGGTTTTAAGTATAGGTTTAGGTTAGGTTACAGGTTTTGGGATTTGATAATGGGTTCGGGTTTAGGTTATAGGTTTTGGTTTTGGTTTTGGTTATACGTTTTGGTTTAGGTTATAAGTTATTGGTTTAGGATAAGGTTTAGGTTTAGGTTATAGGTTTTGGGATTTGAGAATGAGTTCGGATTTAGGTTATAGGTTTTGGGATTTGAGAATGGGTCGGGTTTAGTTTATAGGTTTTGGTTTAGGTTTAGGTTATAGGTTTTGGTTAAGGTTATAGGTTATAGGTTTAGGTTTAGGTTAAGGTTAGGTTTAAGTTATAGTTTTTGGGATTTGGGAATAGTTTTAGGTTATAAGTATAGGTTTAGGTTAGGTTATAGGTTTTGAGATTTGATAATGGGTTCGGGTTTAGGTTATAGGTTTTGGTTTTGGTTTAGGTTATAGGTTTTGGTTAAGGTTATAGCTTATAGGTTTAGGTTTAGGTTAAGGTTAGGTTTAGGTTATAGGTTTTGGTTTTGGGGAATAGCTTTAGGTTATAAACTATAGGTTTAGGTTAGGTTATAGGTTAAGGTTTAAGGATAGGTTGTAGGTTTTGGGATTTGAGAATGGCTTCGGGTTTAAGTCATAGGTTTTGGTTATATGTTTTGGTTAAGGTTATAGGTTATAGGTTTAGGTTTAGGTTTAGGTTAAGGTTAGGTTTAGGTTATAGGTTTTGGTTTTGGTTTAGGTTATAGGTTTAGGTTTAGGTTATAGGTTATAGGTTCAGGATAAGGTTTAGGTTCAGGTTATAGGCTTTATAATTTGAGAATGGGTTCGGGTTTAGGTTATAGGTTTTGGTTTTGGTTTAGGTTATAGGTTTTGGGATTAGAGAATGGGTTCGGGTTTAGGTTATAGGTTTTGGTTTTGGTTTAGGTTATAGGTTTAGGTTAAGGTTATAGATTATAAGTTTAGGTTTAGGTTAAGGTTAGGTTTAGGTTATAGGTTTTGGGATTTGGGAATAGTTTTAGGTTATAAGTATAGGTTTAGGTTAGGTTATAAGTTAAGGTTTAGGGATAGGTTATAGGTTTTGGGATTTGAGAATGGGTTCGGTTTAGGTCATAGGTTTTGGTTTTGGTTTAGGTTATAGGTTATAGGTTTAGGTTTAGGTTTAGGTTATGGTTAGGTTTAGGTTATAGGTTTTGGTTTAGGTTTAGGTTATAGGTTTAGGTTTAGGTTATAGGTTATAGGTTCAGGATAAGGTTTAGGTTTAGGTTTAGGTTATAGGTTTTGTGATTTGAGAATGGGTTCGGGTTTAAGTTATAGGTTTTGGTTTTGGTTTAGGTTATAGGTTTTAGGATTTTAGAATGGGTTCGGGTTTAGGTTATAGGTTTTGGTTTTGGTTTAGGTTATAGGTTTTGGTTAAGGTTATAGGTTATAGGTTTAGGTTTAGGTTATAGGTTTTGGGATTTAGGAATAGTTTTAGGTTATAAGTATAGGTTTAGGTTAGGTTATAAGTTTTGGGATTTGATAATGGGTTTAGGTTTAGGTTATAGGTTTTGGTTTTGGTTTAGGTTATAGGTGTTGGTTTAAGTTATAGGTTATAGGTTTAGGATAAGGTTTAGGTTTAGGTTTAGGTTTAGGTTTAGGTTTAGGTTATAGGTTTTGGGATTTGAGAATGAGTTCGGGTTTAGGTTATAGGTTTTGATTTTGGTTTAGGTTATAGGTTTTGGGATTTGAGAATGGGTTTGGGTTTAGTTTATAGGTTTTGGTTTTGGTTTAGGTTATAGGTTTTGGTTAAGGTTATAGGTTATAGGTTTAGGTTTAGGTTAAGGTTAGGTTTAAGTTATAGGTTTTGGGATTTGGGAATAGTTTTAGGTTATAAGTATATGTTTAGGTTTAGATTAAGGTTAGGTTTAAGTTATAGGTTTTGGGATTTGGGAATAGTTTTAGGTTATAAGTATAGGTTTATGTTAGGTTATAGGTTTTAGGATTTGAGAATGGGTTCGGGTTTAGGTTATAGGTTTTGGTTTTTGTTTATGTTATAGGTTTTAGGATTTGAAAATTGGTTCGGGTTTAGGTTATAGGTTTTGGTTTTGGTTATAGGTTTTGAGATTTGAGAATGGGTTTGGGTTTAGGTTATAGGTTTGGGTTTTGGTTTAGGTTATAGGTTTTGGTTAAGGTTATAGGTTATAAGTTTAGGTATAGGTATAAGTTAAGGTTAGGTTTAGGTTATAGGTTTTAGGATTTGGGAATAGTTTTAGGTTATAAGTATAGGTTTAGGTTAGGTTATAGGTTTTGAAATTTGAGAATGAGTTCAGGTTTAGGTTATAGGTTTTGGTTTTGGTTTAGGTTATAGGTTTTGGTTAAGGTTATAGGTTATAGGTTTTTGAATTTGAAAATCGGTTCGGGTTTAGTTTAAGGGTGTGGTCCCTGCAAATGCAAATATAAATATGGCTTGTCCAAATGGCTAGGCCCTTCCAATGTCGTCCATAGGAAATGGACAGCTTCATCATGGTCATAACAGCGGTTTCCACCTTCCAGGGACCCCTGCTCTTCCAGATAGCTCCGACGCATATCCGGGTCTACTCCATTAATTTTGAGCAAATACATAAACATAACCTATCCAAATAACTAGGCCCTTCTAATGTCGTCCATAGAAAATGGACAGCTTCATCGTGGTCATAACAGCGGTTCCTACCTTCCAAGGACCCCCGCTCTTCCGGATAGCTTCGACGCACATCCGGGTCTGCTCCATTAATTTCGAGCAAATATATAAACACGGCCTGTCCAAATGGCCAGGCCCCTCCAATCATGTGTATTCTTGAGTCAAGAGACTTACCAGATGCTTGAATCTGAAATATGCATGTGCTGTCCATGACGACCATACTGTTAAGATCAATCCTCTTATTTACGCTCCCCTAGGTCTGGATTTTGATAAGGATTGCGTTCATATGCTACTGCATAGATCATATTCCTAGATAAAAGGTGTCAATTATATAAAAAATTATAAATCAAAAATAGACAATAAAGAGCACAAATTCTTATTATAAAGGTGATATTTAGAGTTAAGCTTACTGTCATTGTCATGTTGAAACTGTTCCTTGAATACAGGGACGTCTCTTATTGATCTAAAATAGTTAAAAAGAATTACAATTAAAAGAAAGAAAGAAAGAAGAAAAGAAAAGAATGCAAGCAGGTAATTAAACACTCAAATGCAACCAAAAAGAAAAATATAAACTTATCCTGAAGTGACACCTACACCAACCTGCAACAACGGCGACCAGATCAGTCCCAAATGTGTACTTAGCAATCGAGGCATCAAAAAAATGTAAGAGTACCTTTGGTGTGAGAACCAGCCAGTGTAGCTTGTATTGGCAATCGAGGCATCAAAAAAATGTAAGAATACCTTTAGGATGAGAACCAGATCAGTCCTAAATGTGTACAAACCAATGTCGTTTGTATTGGCAATTCACACACAAGAAGTTTTAAATTATCTTTGCCAAACCAACAATGTGAAGGTGAATGCACCAAAATTTTGGAAGCAAGATGAGCAAAAACATGACATATAGTAAAAATGAAAGATGGTTTCATAAGCGTGCATACTTTCACTTGAGCCTTAGACATGCCAAGAGATTTGCATGGTGTTGGGTGCGTTCAGCCACATGATTACCAGCGCACCACATAGATCTAAGAATTTCAGATGTGGTAGAAATGATATCTTCTTATAAGCCTGGTCTATTAAGCTGCAAGAAAAGATTGAATATTACAGCTAGTAATCATGTGTTTAATCAACTGTTTGATAAATAATCAACTGTTTAACTAATCCCAGTGTTTACCTTAGAAATCATCGATTTCTCAGCATCAATAGATGCACTCTTTCCCAACAGTAACCTCTTCGCAAGATCCTTCTTGTAAAATGCTTCAAACACATCTTTACCCTGAATTATTAGAGGAAAAGAAGTATGACACCTATCAACATATAACAATATATGATGACAATCATTGAAATTAAGGACCAAAAGTAATAGCACATGAAAAGCCCTGAGGGAATAGCTAAGAAAACAAGGACCCCAGTAGCTTACTTGTATAAATCTGAACAATACCAAAACTTTATCAAGTGTACCCTCCAACTCCTCTTCAGATGTACCCTTCTTACCAACACGAAGCTTCTCATCCAGAAACTTTGCAATTAGCTCAGCATGTCAGTTTTGTTAGAGGAACAAAGATCTCATAAATCTGTTTAAACTAATTAAAGCATCAAAAAGTATAATTATAAAGAATTTGAGGACAATTAAATATAGGGAGCAGGGGCAAACAAAACAATGGAAACACTAAGTGAGCAAAAGCAATCATGTGATGTACCATTCAAAACGAAAAAAAAAAAGAAAAATGCATTAAATCTTGCAAGAAGATAAAATATCCCCATAAAAGGAAACAAATGATCTGGTACAAGTCCACTTTATCCTCAAAATTATTACTTGAGGCATGTGTGATTATTTGTTATTGTCAAAAATATTAACTGTGGAAAGAATCTCAAAAGTATTATCCATAGAACCAAAAAAAAAAAAAAAAGCCATTCATTAACCACTGCCAACAACATAACTTCTTAACTTGGGAAAGAAGACATCTCAAAAGTGCATGGTCTCATGATTAGGAACTAACTACTTACCAAAGATTCAAACCTGATGATTCTCCTGACTTATCCTCGATGTAATAAGCTACAGGTTTACAAACTCCAAGAAAAGCAACATGAAGCTAACTAGCATTACAAGGTAAACTTTTGGTATGCTAAACAATTGAGATAGATTCCATTGGTTGTTTCTCTTTTCCTATGCAATAATTGAGTTCATATGATGGAATCTGGCATCACAAATGCAAATGCTTGGAATGCATTTCCTGGCTGCCATCTATCCGTGAGACTATGAAGAAAAAACAATATAGAGAATACAGAAATTGCTTTTCTTCTGCCAAATTAACAGTGCATTATAACAACACCCAATAGTTAAGAGCTCAGGTTGCCAAACTTTTTTTTTTCTTTTTTGTGTGTGCATGAGCATGCTAGAGGTCATGAGTTTTGCCAGGGTTCATATAAGACCATAACAGACTATAAATTTCCCTTCCAGGAAATGGTGTCCTATTCCTTATAATAGTCATGTTAATAATCTATTAATATGGACTAATACGCATGCTAGAAAAAAGTGGAACACCAAAAAAATGGTCTTGAATTAAAAAAGAAAAACAAAAATAAATCCTCTATATGGTCTAAATTTAGGCCGAAGTGATGTAAATCCTGCACACAACAGAAATTACGACTTCTCAACATAAAAGAAATTGAATTTAGTGCTACATGGAAGGCAACGCATATTCAAGTCTAGGAATTAAGCAACAAAATCAATAAACAAACAAGAAAAGTAACAAACATCATCAAACAGGAAGAGGATGGATTGAGATCAAACCTGGATGACAGAGAAAAGCCGAAAAGTGTGATCCTGTGCAGCAGACAAAATGTGCCTCCCATTACCATAAAACCTAAGAACAACATAATTTCCAAAAATTCACTAATTGCAGAAAATTAACTGAAGAAACTTTAAGGTGGGAGTGACCAACATGCAGTACGCTTTCTATGCATTGGGTCACTCCCAATAGATTTTCTATGCACTGTATCTATCCACATGCGGGCCCCACGATTCTTGACTTTGCTACTTTTAAAAGGAAAAAAAATACATATACCATCACAATTCCCATCCACAGGAAAAGAGTGCACAGCGTAGTTCACAAGCAACACAAAAGATGCTTTGAAGTAGTGAGAAATTTACATGTTGGGACTATACGTAGGGATTGCAAGAGAATACGATAGGGAAGTTGGCAAATATGATGGTGAAGTTAGGCTGCAATAAAAGAAAATATAGAAGTTAAAGTATAGATAAAGCACACACCAACCATTGGACACAATGTTCTATGGATAATGTAGACCATAATTCTATTTCAAGCAAAAAGTTAGACATTCACTTTTGAGATGATATATGCTCTAATCAACTAGTCCAAGAATGACTCAACAACTTCATGGGGAGGAATGCATGATTGCCATATCCACTGGAAGCTGAGACGTTGATAGAAGACATGATTCCCATATCCAAAGCAAGGATGCTCTAAATAGATATGATGATAGTAGTGTAAACTGGATTATCCATCCAACTCACATGCATAAAATGTTGGACTCAGTGTTCTAAGGCAATGTAGACTATGATGAAATATCTCACTACCAAATGATTAGTTGGAAGTAATTCACTAGGTGTATAATGACTAATAGTTCAACTGGTTGGACTAGAAACCTTGATCATACTCAATGAGAAAAAGTTCATTAATCATATAACCTAGATTCCCCAATCAAAGGCATTTTTGGTTAGTTGCCAATCAATTATGGATGATGAAGATAACCATACACATATGCCACATGTATAGTACAGATAATAGGTGGATGATAACTCCAATGCACGTAGGAGCATAGGTCAAATACTCTAAATGGCCAATAAAAAAATCGAATCAGTAGCAAGATACAGACCTTACAAGCTCACGGACAAATACTTTCATGTGGCTATACAGATTGTGAAATATCAAGTCCAAAAGGCAGTTGACCTACATAATTAAGAAACCATGAGAACAATCAATCAGATATAATCAGACGTAACAGGCCATCTTGATGGATCAGTGGGGCTAGAAAGAAGAAAAAATATTATAGTTTTATATATTTCAACAATTCTATGATTAAGAATCTATGTGGGGCTAAAACGTAGAAGTACTTGTAGTTCAATTACAACAAGAATCTATGATTAAGAATCTATGTTTAGTTAAATAAACTCTGAACTAGTTCTGAAATCTGATATAAACTAGTTGTGTAATCTGATAATAATCTAAGCTGTGATCTGAACTAAAGTCAGCTACAAATTAAGGTTAAAACAGTGGAAGGTTTGAATACCTGATGTTTATATATTCTGGCTCTTGTGCAGCAGTGGCCTCTGTTCTTAATGGCCCACTGAGCTTATGAGATTATGAAGGGGATTAACATTTCCCAAATGAAGACCGTTGCACCTTGGGAGAGTTGTTGATTGACTGTTGGGGTGGTGGATTGAAGTCTATAAAAGGGTATCAGCAACCCCATTACAAGGAATAACAGAAAATACAACAAAATCTCTCCCAATGTGATCACTAGTCTCACGACATTCTCCTCGTCATTTGGGCAACGTTCAACAGTCCTGATGTCCATATAAAATTTCAACAATTCAGTCATATGATCTGAAAATTTCAGATTTTAACATGGGTAACATACATACAAAAATGATAAATAGTAACACAATGTAACAAAAATACTACGTTGAAGAGTTGAGGACTGACAAAATAATTAAAACCACCCGTTTCTAGATTTAGGACCTGTGCAGTAACCAGTGGGTCCCATCATTTAAGGACTGGGTCCCATATCTTCAGCCATAACCAGTGGGTCCCATTATTTAAGGACTGGGTCCCATATCTTCAGTCAATAAGAGTTCATGAGATCTCCATTCTCTTCACTCTTTTCAGTTTTACAGGATTGCATTGAAATGTCCAAAACTTTCTGAAGTGTCATAAATGAAATGTACAACAGCAGAGATACTCACTAAATCCAGCAAGATGTTTTATGTCTTGAACTCATGATAGATTATTGGCCTCTCTACTCCATGAAGAAAGGCAAGCCCTTTTGCTGCACCCAATGCAATCTTCATTCTAGTAGCCCAAGGCATTGTAAGGCATACTCCTGTGGATCAAGGAGAAATGGGCTGAATTAAACCAAGCTAACCATTTTTCTATAACAGAACATTACGTTCAATCAACCAATTTTCTTTGCATAATTGCCAAAATCCTCTATAGAATTATTACCACTCAAATAAGATAAACTATAGGAGAAAATATCATCTCGATGCAAAACTTCTATCATGGTCGAGCCTTCAATCCTCACTGTTTCAGGTGGTATGGCCCACATGATTCCTGGATCTATCTAATTTTTAAAATCCTGCCTTGTTATTGTCCTTCAAAACAGCTAAACTCGGTGTATTTGTCACAGACATCTCTATTGGCCTCACAGCCCAGGCCAAAGAACTTCCTACAATAGAAAGCTAGGCAAGCTCTAATATTATATTTGTTGGCATTCCATCATCCATCCATTCTTCCATATCATTTTAAGGCATGGACTCAAAAATAAAACAAATCCAAAACTTAAGTGAGCTGCACAATGTGAAACTGTGTGTAGGTAAATTCCTATGGTCGAAACCTCCTTAGGACCAAAGCACCCTCAGCAAATGGACCTGTAGTTGGGATAAGAGAAATAAAAGCTGATCACATTAAAATCCAAAAGGTCATATCAATCATGGTCAGAAGCTGCAAATAACAGGCATTAAACACAACATGGAAGAGCAACATACAGTCCAAAAAATAGCTGATGGAGCATCATTGAATGATACACATGCAAGCCCAAAATCACTATATGCTGTGATGGAAAATGATGTTGTTGATTTAAAATAAATAAATAAACAAAGATTTTCAAGGTAAGTGATGAATGATGAAAAAGAAAATCATATTGTAAATAGAAGCTGCCCAAGTTCTCTTCACTGCCTCTTATTTAAAAGTATCCCATTACTTATCACCAAATAATAATATTAACAATAATAATAATAAAAGTTTCCTCTCTTAGAATAATTGTGAAAACAAGAAACGAACAGAAATACTATACACTGTTGTTTCTCTGGGTTGCCATTAATGGTGAGGTTCAGTCGATTTTCATCTTCCTTTTGTTGTATGCCAACGAAACAGGCCACAATCCACCAAATCATGCGTGATTTGTGTTCAATTAGGGCCTACTTAGTTGAGTTTTCAACAAGTCAGGTAGGTAGACAACATTTCTTGTTAAGAAAATGGTCTGATATTCTATTAAATACATGTCAAAATCATTCAAGCCAACACTATATCCTTCTAAAAAGAGAATCTCCATCAGCAATGGCTGCAACATATTAAAGAACTTAATAGCCTCTTCTGTCCCCTTCTTGTCAAGAACAGAAGTAACAATCTCTGTGAATGATGACTGTAGTAAATCTCTATTGAAATCAATCCTCACCATTTCACTTTTACTGATCAAATGCCTCTCCCCAAAGCAGTCAAAAAACGCAGCGATATCACTAAATGTCATGATTAATCCAGCATCTAATAAATAGCAGCTTCACAATTGAGAACTCTGCCCAGTAGCAATTGCATCAGCAGGTCGCCAGCACTCATAACATGAGTGCTGATGTCAGGTGGGCAGCCACTCATTAAACTATTGCCAAGCTACGTGAGATTTTCTGTACCAGCCATCAAAAGTTGGGACAAGCCTGTGATGGAGGATAGAGATGGCGATGGTTGTGTTCAGCTTCATAGTTGGAATATATGTAATATTCAAGACTATTGTAGAGCTGAAATTAGTTAAAGAGGCCAGCCCACGATGCATTTGACACCCCACTATCTTGCAACGCAGTCGAGTGGCACAGTACAGATTTGTATGGCATATGCAAACAAAGAAACACCGGGATCCAAATCAATGCGAACTTTAACATACAATTGCATCTTATCAGAAATCATAGATCTTTTCCAGGGAAAATAAAGTTTCAATAGACCAAGTTATGATTATTGGATAAGTCACATTAATGGCAATCTAAAGAAACAACAGTGTATGATAGTAGCTTGAAACAAAAAATAAAAAATCAGTAACATTTGTAGAATCAACAAGAACATATGTTATTGTGATCATTGAGATTTACCCTGTTGAGGAAACATCCAGCTGCTTCTTAGATAATTTTATTGTGATCATTGATACATGACGAGTAGTTTTCAGGCTACAACATATGAAACAGATGACAAAATATTTGTCCTGATAACATAACATGTATTGAAAAAATTACATAGAACCAAAGGATCATGGTAGAACTTACAGAAGAAGGCCCTCTTCCAATGCCTCCCACGTGTCAGTTATATCAGTAGATCCAATTAATGTGTTTTGATGGAGACCTACAATCCTTCTCTGAAAATGAAATGCATTTTATTTGTGCATAGAGAAGAATAATTTTGAGAGAGATGTCACAAAAACATGCTAATATAGAGATTAAGCACTTAATAGAACAAAATGAGTAAAAAGTTTCCAGGGATAGCAGTGTTTTGAGTATTGTTATAGTATCGGCCGATATGGATGTATCGTACCCATATCAGCCTAGTACGATATGCAACACAAGTCTGTATCAGCTCCCATTTTCCACATTTTCACCTTTTTTCTTCTCCTTTTGAATTTCTACAAGTCAGGGATTGTTCAGGCTTAAAGACAAGCTTTTTTGCCTCAAATCAAAGGATCAAATGTTGGGTACTTGATTTGAGAAATTTTATGAAGAAAATTTAAAAATAAATAAATAAGTAGATAAATAAAGGATCGATACCATGACCTCAACTGGCAGGCTAGTACTTATAACAATAGGTACCAGGCCTTTGGTCAAGGGGTGATCCACAATAAAAGGTACCATTTACCATGAACTAAAACCATATATTCTCCATACCTTAATTGGACTCACTACAAGGGCAATCTTTCAATGATGGCCCACTGCTTCTGATAATCACTACAAGGGTAAGAAAATTACAAATAGTAAGACTCATGAGATGACATATGTACAAATAGTGAGAAGACTAGCTGGTAATGACAGGAGGCTAAGACATCAAATTATTTATGAAGAACAGAAAAAAAATAAAGATAAAATAAATAGTTAAAAACTTTATCATTTCAAAATTGAACCTTGTAGTGGCAACATTGATCTGTGAGGCTAAAAATAAATCAGCCTGCATATAAAAATCTCAAGTTAGTTGAGCCTTTGAGGTCCTCAAATGATAGTAGAAGAAGCTAGAAAACTATTGAAATTAACCATCAAGCATTTTAAAAATCCCTCTCAGAAAATGAAGGAAAAGTACACAACTCACCTTGATGCCCATTCTCCCTCCTCCTTTACCCAGGCTTGGGACCGGCAATGCAAGGAGTTGCATTGGCGGAGTTAAAAAGGGGCTTAGGCTCCATTTGGTTCATGACGACCAAATGGAGTCTAATATGTTTAAATATAGAGTATAAAATTCATTCAAAATTATAAAAACCAAACCAAACAACATATAGAGTAACCAAAAAAAATAAGTGAAACATCAATATAAAGTAACTAAAAACCAAACCAAGTTCTGAGTTCATCAATATAAAGTAACTAATGTGCTAAATTAGTTAAAAATTAACCAAAAAAAACAAGCGAAACATCATATAAAGTAACTAAAAAAAGCATCCCCACCAAGTCAATTATAGAGTACCAAATTTGTAAAAATTATAGAAATCTCAAAGATTCCTTCCCCCATTGCACAAGTGATCCCGAACCGGCCTCTCCAAGTGTAGATGCAAATCCATATTCTTTTCACAAACGAGTGTCAGGATGTATAATCTCAGTCAGGGTATTAACAAAAGCTCCCTCCTCCAGTGGTCCGCAATGGACAACTGCATTTGGATTAACTTCGTGTACTTGACCACAAGCAACTACATCACGATTTCCCCAACCAAGCAAGTCGCATCTCTTACCGATATATATAACATCCGGCTACATGTACATATATAAATGGCATTAGTATTATTATCGTTTATAAAATAATTGTAAGTTCAATACAGTAGAAAATTTACACTTGCATACCGATGATGCCTGAGCAGATTTAGCAATTGTTGGTGATGAGAGGTTTTGAGTAGATTGTGCGTGTTGCTGCATCTCCATCCAGGCCTCCATCTTGGCCAATGATTTCTTTATATCAAATATCTCCTGCACTAGGCTATCTCTCTCTTTTGTCAAATTCTCTACCTTTGAACGGGCAGGGGCTGACATCTTCAGTCCTGTCTTGGTTATTGAGTAACCTAGACCCCGCATTCGCCCTCTAGTGTCAGAACCAACCAACTATAAAACATTGCAAATCAAGCTATTAGAAAATTCTTAATTACCATAAATTTCACTGTAATTGTTAAATTTTATTATTACCTATGTAAGGGCATCGTCAACGCCGGTAATCTTAGAAGAAGGATTGCTAGAATAAAGCTCATCTAATTTTTCCTGCGACAAAATACAAATGAATGTAAATTAATTCAAAGTTATACATTGGCATCTCATAAAGGTATTGGTTAGTGGTAGAATGGGATGTACTTACAACAAGGTCAGGATACTGGACAACTTTGTCCTTGCTTGTATGGGCTCTTAAGTAAACATCACATCTACCTATCTCAGCATCAGAGGTAAGATTCCTCTCCTTCGCCTTTGGCACATTACATATTAATGGAGTTAGATGAGTGATAATTCAAAAGTAAATTCAATATTAAACTATAGTACCTGTATTATAAATAAATAATACATACCATCTGATGGCGAATAGCAGCCATGTTGTTCCTCCCAAGACACGCAGGTCCTTTTAGCTTGGACTGATTGACTTTATTCCTTTCGCTTGCTCTCTTGAATTCCTCAGTGCTATGTTGATTCTCAAAAACTAACTAATCCTCCATAGGGATACCAGGGGGGCAGGACTATCTCTCACAACTGCAAGATCCTTGTCTTTAATATATTTTGCAGTCAACCTTTTCTTGTAATTTCGCCATGTTTCCTTGATGCGTTTTGTTACGTATGAAAGACTCGCATCCCAAGTTTGATTCTCAAACTCATAAGCCCGTGACAATGACTCTATGATCATTTGAATGTGTGCATGAGGAACCTGGTGAAAGTCCTGGTATATGATCGGGATATGAGTACGGGTGAGGATACTAATATGCAATGCAAATTGCTATTGTTCAGGGCAATCCTCATTTGGTTTCCCGAATTCATTCGTCTTTAGGACTTTTTTCCTATCAAGTTGCTCATGAGAAAAAGGACCCTTAGTAGGACCTCTCTTTCTAGATGATGAAGAAGAAGCTGGCACAACAACATAAAAAGAATAACAATTATGTATACACATCATTGATTACCGTCAATATATAAAAAAATTGAAATTTACATATCTAATTAAGGAGAACTATCATATTACCTTTGGTCTTGCTCGCATTTGTAGTGTTAGTCAAGTGCACACCCAATGCCTCTGGTTGTGAATCCATGTGCCTGTTTAAATTAAAATAAAATAAAAACACTAATGATTAATATAATAATTTGGATAACAGATAAAGTACAAACAATTCACTATATTATCCATACCTTGATTGGATTTTCTCCAATAAATATCATATTGTTACATGCTTAGAAAATATAAACAATTCAAGAGATTCTCCTTGGTCGCTTTCTTTTCTTTGTTTTCTCGACTACAACACTGATGTCTTCAGGTTCATTGAATACCAACTCATCAACAATTGCTAATGAGGTGAGATTAGGTCCTGCATCGGCATCAGTTACATCCTTAGATCGTTCCGATAGATGGCATGTCTCTTCTTCGATAAAAATCTTTTTTGGAACCTCCAATACCACATGCCATTCAAGATTTTTTAGATCTTTGGAGTAGAAAACTTGCGTGGTAGCTCCGCAAGAATGAATGGCTCGTCACCCAATTTGTCTGAACTGTAAAGATTGGACAAATTTACTAATCTTAGATTCGCTTTGACATCAAAAGAAACACCATGATGCGTCACCTTCACCCAATCACACTTAAATAAGACAGGCTTGTACCCTGTTCTGTACTCCAATTGGATAATTCTACGAAGGACTCCGTAGTAAGGTTGATTTTCATCCACTGTATTCATATCCTTAGCACTAGATCAGGAGGTGGTCATACCCTCTATCATAATCCCACTGTTTTGGTTCATTTTATTCTCCTCATAGTCCTTAGTGACAAAGAGAAAATCATTAATACAATACTTATTGTATTGAGTACAAAAATCTAGAGGTCCTCTCACTATATCTTTAAATTCTTTATTGTCAGATTCGTTAAACTCTGGTTGCCTCTTCAACCAAGGTATGAATTGATCCTTGCTAGGTACCTTGTTGGTCCTCCTGTAACATCGCTGCAAGAAATCTTTGTGCTTCCTGCGTGTTATTTGATACCATTATTATATTGAAATCGCATAAAGTAATGAAGATATATACAAATGAGCTAATTGTGCATACCCTTCCCACACAACATAACTGGGATGACTCTTCAGTACCCATGTACGAGCTTGTTCATATTCGATGCCCATTAGGATAACACTTTGACCTGAACCTATTGGACCAACATCGTCATCATTGTTATCGTCATCAACAACATCTTGCAACTTTTGTAGTCCTGAAATGACTCCATCAAACCATTTTTCCAATTTTTTCAAGAGGCTTATTTTTTGTTTTCCTCTATATTGGTTGCAATATATAATTGTCTCCTCTTGGATATATTGTTCTGCAATGCAACCCTTGGATCGTGTCTTGTTACGAACATAGGCCTTGAATGTCTTCATGAACCTGACAAAGATAATGATACATTACAAATACATACAACCGTAGATGTTAAGCCGGATTATTCTTACTAAACTTATAGCGTACCTTTCGAATGGATACATCCATCGATACTATATAGAACCACATATGCGAGCCTCATAAGCCAAATGGATCGACAGATGCATCATCACGACAAATATAGATGGAGGGCATATAATCTCAAGCTCACATAATGTCCTAGCCATACCCCTCTCAAGAGTGAGGAGCATTTGAACGTCTACTGTTGTCAATCACAACGCATTAAAGAAGGTGCAAAAGCTTGTAAATATAGGACGAGTGACCTTCCTATCCTTGAATGCATGCTGGATGAGAACTAGGAGCAAATGTTGCATCAACACATGTTAAGAATGAGACTTCATTCCCTTTAAATCCACGCAATCTCCCTTTATGATGGTCTTCCAATTCGCACTAAAATCGATTGGAACACACAGGTCATGCAAAGTCTAGATGAAAAGCTTTTTCTCTTCTTTTCTTAAACAAAAAGGACCTTGTTTCTGAATCATCTTGCCAATGCTCTTTTTTAGCCATAGACGCTTCTTAATTCCCAACCATTTCAAGTCCTTACGCGCATTAGCATCATCCTTGGTCTTGCCAGGTGTGTTCAACAACAAGGAGATAAGGATTTCACATATATTTTTCTCGACATGTATAACATCAAGGTTGTGACGCAGTAGACACTACAAGAAAAGACACTTTTACCTACGAAAATTTTCGTAGGTAAAAGTTCGTAGGTAAAAGTCTTTTTTTCGTAGGCAAAAACTTTTGCCGACAAAAAGTTTCGTAGGAAATTTCATTGCTAAAAGACCGAGGGAGAAGACTTTTACCAACGAAAAAAAAATTTCATTGACAATGATAAAACTTTTGCGAACGATTTTCTTTCATAAGTAAAACCTTTTTACCAACCTTTTTTTCGCAGGCAAAAATATTAACAAATCTTTTTGCCTATAATTATTTTCATAGGTAAAAGATTTACAAAACTTTTACGTGCGAATTTTTTCGTAGATAAAAATTATGAAAAAACTTTTACCTACAAATAATTTCGTAGCTAAAAATATTTATAAAAGTTTTACCTACGGTTTTTTTCGTAGGTAAAAATTATGATAAAACTTTTACCTACGAATATTTTTTGTAGCTAAAAATATTTACAAAATTTTACCTACGAATTCGTAGGTAAAAATTGTTACAAAATATTTACCTACGAATACTTTCATAGCTAAAAATATTTATAAAACTTTTACCTCTGAATATTTTCGTAGGCAACAATATTTACAGAACTTTTGCCTACGAGTCTTTTCGTAGCTAAAAACTTTTACGAAACTTTTACCTGTGAATTGTTTGTTATGTAAAACCATTTAAAAAATATTTTCAAAACTTGTACCTACGAATATTTTTATAGCTAAAAATATTTACTAAACTTTTCCCTACGAAACTTTTCGTAGGTAAAAACGTGCATGAGTCTTTTACCTACGTAAAGTTTCGTAGGTAAAAAACCTAAATTATACTTTTACCTACGAAACTTTTCATTGGTAAAAGTGTCAAAAAATTCCTGGTACACACCTGTTACAATATTCCTGATATACACTTGTTATATAAATATGTCATCATATTCATATTCACATCTATTTAAACCCAAGGTACGTAAATCCATCCAAATATAAACTATATCCATCAACACGACATTCATTCACACATAAATACATATAAGTTTAACATCATAAATAAAATCAAAAAATCACAAAAATGAAGGTAGAGGTGGTAGAGCATTAGTGGGTAAGCGTGCAGTGAGAGCTTGAAACATCTCCTTCATCCGTCGCTCATGCTCCACCTGCATCTCTTCCATCCTCCTCTCCTGCTCCTCCATCTGCCTCTCCAGTTGCTCACTCTTCTTCATATATTCCATCATCCTACAAATAGTCATGGCATTCATAAATCGAAATAACCATTAGGGGAAAAAAAGATAAAGTGAAAGAAGTGCATCCACAAGTAGTGATGTTTGTGGAGTTTTCCTATTTAGTGTGCTTCCCTTGTGATTGGGTAAGCACCTTTTGTACATATTTTTCTTTAAGGTAATGTGTATAGACATTGAGAAAATACCTGCAGGAGGCGTTGCAAATTCAGATGCGTTTTGGAGAATCTTGTCATCCAGCATTTGCTTTTTCAGTGCAAAACTACCTGCATTATTATTTCTTTATGATCCATCCAGGTATAGGCCCAGTCAGCATATTCCCAGTTAAATACCTAAATGGAGGAAAAAGAAAAAAGAAAAGAAAAATAAAGAAAGAAAATCCCCACTTCATTGTTATCAAGGGTAAGCATTGACTCAAATGGCAAATTTTTTCCTTTTTTAAAAAAAAATATTCATTTACAGTTAACCCCATTTACAGGCATCTAAAAGACCCCTAAAAGTTCAAAATTATAGTTGTTAAGGTGTAAATGATTTGCAGTAGTTGTCGTCGGAAACAGCAGATCCTTGTGTAAAGTCTGATACATTGAGCATGATAAAAGGAAAAATAAATCTCAACAAGATAAATGAATTCAAGGTAATTACGAACCATCAACTAAAAGATGATTTTTTAGAAATTGAAATGGGAACTGAAAAAATGACAAAATGATGGGAAAAAAAAAGAAGCCAAAAAAGAATTCAAATTTAGATACAAATGGAAAATCAGAATACATTTGACTAAAACATTATAACATGGATTCATGCTTTCAGGCAATAAATGGAAATACATGTATCAATATGTGGGGTGGGAGACTCAAAATTTCTAAAATCCAAGGTTATATCTCATCCATGGGTCAGTGTTCATGTTTAGTAATATGGTTTTTGTATAGAAAGAGTTCACACTAGACATAACGTGCCAGCCTGTCCCGAGCCTGGGCAAAGAAGTAGGGTTGATGTAAGGCAAACAACCAGTTATGGTACTTTTGTCAAGCAATGTGAGAATTCCTATTTTGAATATGATTGGAAAAACTGGATTCATCAAAATTAACACATAGACCTGGAACAAGGATTTGGGACCCTATAATTCTTCAAACTGAACTGCATAAAGAATGTCAATGGCAGATGGCACTCACCAACCATTCCTTATGACCTTAGTAACCCTTCTGGTTGAGCCTCTTCACAGCAATAACCATCAAGTGCCAGATTTTGTTGTTGAAACCTTGCTACTTGAACCACTTAGATCATTTCCAACTCTGTTAACATACTTCGAATTGACCCCTACACAAACGAAGAACAGAAACATAAAGCACGATCAAAATCTCAACTTCAGTAACAATGAGTTAAAAAAGGTCACACTTGTGAGTCGAGTCGGGTCTAGTTTTCGAGTCAACCCCACCTGGCTGAACATCAAGTCGAGTCGAATTTTTGGGTTTTTGAACCATGAGTAATACCACTGGCACTGGTCATAACCTAATCACTACAAAAAATTTTGAAACAAAACCCAAAAAAAAAAAAAAAAACCTGAAATGAACTAATAACATTAAGTTCATTTCTTATAAGAGGGTAGAGTATCTGAAAGGTTTGAACTTTCTTACCTGCATTGTGAGTGTTCCTGGATTGTTGTCTTCTTCTCCATGCATAAGTAAAATCGGTTTCTTGATTTTGTTAGTTGACACAAAGGGGCTCATCTCAACATAAGTAAATTTGGTTTCTTGATTCCAATCCATTTGATGTGTAACCCATTTTGGGATGAAAGCCAAAAAGCAGGTTGATCTGTGATTTAGGATCAAAACCAAGTGTGACTTTTGATAACTAAAAAAGAAAAGAAAAGAAAAAAGAAAGAGGATTTGTTGCCTGTTAATAATGACACAAGAAAAGGAGATGTACCCGTCTTCTCAAGGGGACTGAATACAACAACCTCATATCCAATCATATCATGGCTGCCTCCTACAACAATGTCAACAAAAAAATGAAATTAGCTATTTGCCACTAGCTACCCAAGATTTATAACAACGCACATGTACACATGACATCATGATAGGTATGGCTAAATTGAAGCATTAGACATCATGTCCATCTTTGACACCAAAACAACAATATCTAAGAAGTCTTAAAATGAATGTTAGCTTCAGAAACAGTTTTTGGCCAATTAAAAACCAATTTTAGAAGAGGGGAAGGGAAGCTCGTTGAATGAATCAGCCTCTTTGGTCGTAGCTCAATCCATTGCTCCAGATGTTTGGTTACTGGAAAACGGACTAGAGTCAAGAGCTGAAGTTGCAGAAGCGCACATTTCATCGCCTGAGATTGAGAAAGCCGAAGAAGCTAAAGTTATAGATGCGCCCATCTCTCTTGTAGTTGTAGCTGAGAAGCAGGATACTGTGGGCGATGCTTCAAATGTAGGCATTACTGTGTTACATGAGAAACAACAGATAGTGCCAGAACTGGTAGCTGGTGAAGGAGGAGCAGTTGCAAGAGGGAAATGGGTTTCAGGAAGATGGCGTTCTCGGTCACAAGAATCCAAGTGCTGGAACTAAGGTTACTGAATCAATTTTAGCTAAAGTTATTGTTATGGATGTTTGTTTGCTAGAAAATGGGCAAAATCAAGGGACTGAAGTCGTGGAGATGCATGTAGAAGCAGATGTCTCTTTGTTCGATGAGAAGCAGAAATCTGTGGGCAATGCTACGGATGTGGGCGCTGCTTTGTCAGAGCAGAAGCAGCATACAGGACCAGAATCAGTAGCTGGTGAAGGAGAGCAAGTTGTGGCTGAGGAGAATGAAATTCATGAAGATGTTGTTGCATGCCACAAGAATCTAAGTGCTGTAATTGAGGATACGAAATCACAAGAATTTGAGGTAGTGGAAAAACATGCACTGGTGCTTGAGACGACAAAAATTGAGGAAGATGAAGTTGTAAAGATGTAGGGACTGATTTTTCAGATGAGAAGCAGCAAACAGTTTCAAAGTTAGTAGCTGGATCATCTTTGGGTCCCATGTTTGTGGCCCATTCCTGAAAGACCATTAGCTCAAATGATAAACAATTCATAGAAGAAGGAAAAAAAAAATGGCTGATACTCCTTGAACATGACCAACACAGAAAAATCCTTAGTTTTCAAGCTGTTGCTTGGAAATAAATGGCTGATAAGAGAAATGCAGCAATGATCCACATTCAACTGAAAAAAGGGTTGAAGATTGGTTAATATAGTTCCAATAGATGGTAACATAAACAACAACAAATTTTTGCATTTATCTCCCCATCTAGCAAGATATTACTTGCCTTGAGACCTTGATGAATAATCTTAAGCTGAGAATCTTCGTGAAGATACAGCAACCCACATGCAATCCCTCCTATGATTTTGTATCACCTTTCCCAATCCAAACATGCATGCTTAGTTGGATCCATGAGACAACCCAATTATGAAACATAAAATTAGCACGAAAATGGGTATATGAAGTAGTTCATCAAACTAATCCTAAATTGTACAATGGAGTGTAGTAGGTGGACTCATCGATTCTAGTTCATGAATACCCCGAACAACGAACTCAAAGCGAATGCCATCCAATGAACATGGACAAACTACAATTACCAGACAATCCTTATCATCTAAGAAAGCAATCTTGACTGTTATCTCACATACCCTTTGAAGCTTCCGTGTTTGGGACCGAGCTTCTTGAAGACAGAATACCAACTTCAATACATGCTTCTTCAGCTCCTGATCATCTCTTCGGTGTTTATCCAACTATTTGATAAACAAGGGAGATTTGGTTACATAAAAGATGGAACAAACATTCAAAACTCTAGTATTCACGATCTCATAAGATGGGCCTCATGTATAATTGTTGTCCAAGCAGCTTAATCAAATGTTGCACATTTCCAAACCAAATCACAAAACTCAAGCAATATTAGGCAAGACCCAAAGACAATTACCACTTCATGCATTGCCTGAACAACACTAATTTCTTGCTAATATTCATTTGGCGACTTTGAAAGTAGAAATATTAAAAGTTATTAAATAGATAAAAATTATAAACAAAAGGCTACCTGGTTAGGCTCGTTTATCAACACAGGCTGGAATGGTTGAGCTAATGCTTTATCCTTTCAAAATGCATCCTGTATTCACAAATAGAACCTGAAGGTTCCTGGTGTGTGTCGCCCTGCAATTGGATGAGCTCCAGTGTATTGTGCAAATTTCAAAACAGAGTAATGGGTGTCTATAACTGTGGACCCACCTCTCATAGTTGTTGCATGAGGGGGAAGAACCAGTATATGACTACCAGTTAGAGTAAACGCTTACAGGAATCCTCTCTGGATATTTCTCCTTAATTCTAGCAGCCTCAGCACGCCTTTTCTCTGCATACATTCTACTTTGAAAGGGATGTTTCTAGGGACAATGTGTAGCTTCGTTGCTGCTCCAAGGTAGCTACATCCTAATGTATCAACATAAAAAACAATAAATACACCTTAATAAATAGCTTAGCAAATAATTCACCACTAAGAATCCATACCAAAACTATCTGTGAGGGTGCATCCATATCTGGACAAGAGTAAGGGAATTGGATACAGAGAGGTTCAGAATTAGAATCAAAATGGCTTTGGATACAGAGAGGTTCAGAGTTAGAATCCCACACATGAAGATTGCCTTTATATGATTTAAATGATAAATATAATCAAATAAAGGAAAAGACTACAAATTCATATATCTAATCTAGGCATGATTTATTGTCAGTTCAGGTTTCATGGGCCTGAATCCAACCCCAATTAGTAAATCCGATTAAATTGGGTTAGTCAGTTTGGGTGCACACGCTCCCACATATTCATATAGTAAAATCTCCTTGACATGAGTGGTGAAAACAATTGAAAACTTCATATATTTAACAGGACAACCGCAAGAATCAAGATCAATGGTTCTAAATTCCATACAACTTAGGCCCAGGTTTGGTGATGCAGGTTGTTGGGCTCATAGGCCCAACCATACACATGTAGAAAATCTTCCTGGTTGAATGATCCTAGCTTTTCAGTTGGTGACCTGCAAATAGTTAATGAGAAAAATACATCCACTGTCTACATTGAAAGAAAACAATGCAAAAGATTGGATAGTGAGGACCTTCCAAACAGGTAACAATTTTGCATGAATTTCCTTACCCAAATTAGATAATGAAATAATAGAAGGTTATTAGAACTGACATAGAAATCCTAGTTTGTGATTTCCACACAAGATGCAAGTTAATGCTCCTAGTTTGTGATTTCCACACAAGATGCAAAGGTCATTAGAACTGACATAGAAATCCTAATGCTCATATTGAAACAATAGAAGGTTAAACTGAAAATTACTCAAAATTTGCCCGATACCAAACATCTGACAAGGGACCTTAACAATTTCAACTCTAACAGTATGAAAGGTTATATCAAAATGAGGAAAAACTGAGAAACACCAAAAAATCAAGCAGAAGTGAATGAAAATATATTGTAAGAAACTTCACTAGAACAGTTTTGTCAAATTTGGAATGAAAATATATTGTAAGAAACTTCACTCTCACGTCTTACTAATGTGAGATACATTGGTTTCTTCTAATTTGAACACATTATCATCGTGTATTCAGAAGCACATGTTCTCCTTAAATGGAAATCCATTCTCACTGCACAATCTCTCTATTCATGGTCACTCTTCAATGCTAGCCATTGCATATGGATTGAAGGGGAAAAACCCAATTCCAAGTCATAAATATTATCTCCAACTAGAGAAATTTATTTTAAAAAGGAGCTTATCTATTTCTTCCTTCATGTGGAATAATAAAAGCAACAACCATCTTAAAAAGCTTATTAAAATATAACATAAATGTGGAATGAGATTTGTTTGCTACCTGCATGACAAGAAATGTTTTCCATATCTAGCAATGCAGTATGGGCAAAAAGAGTTGTTTTCCAAGTGTAATGGAGGTTCTTGATACAGTTAAAGGAGGTCATGATTTGGACTGTCACTTGTATTCCACCCTTGCAATTTCTAAGTGCCTGTTATTCACTCCCCAAGTGCAGGGTTGTGATGTAGTAATAACTCGATAAGACCGAGGTCGAATCCCAAGGGACTGAAACTTGTACGTTATCTAAAACTAACCAGAACTAGAACTAGATTAAGATGAAATCTAAATCCAATAGAATTTAATGAATAATGGTGGAATAATTGTTCTAAAACTTAAGAAAAATCAGAGAAAGGGAACTAGGGATTCAGAGGATCCACTTGTAGAGATCAGGGAGATCTTATGCCTGCTTCAAGAATTATGAAATTTACTGAACTGCCGTTGATCTAGTTTCAAAGAGATGAAAGGTATATGAATTAGAATGAATTCCATCACCAACCCATGCCTAGGAGACTATGGCAAACAACAGAATTAAACTAATTATCAACCAATCACATGCTATGAAAGTTAGGAAGGGTACTGACATCCGACCATGCCCAGGAGACGATGGTGAACAACAAGGCTTCCTGACGTCATAAACATAAAAAGGAAAAGGAAATATTCAAAGCCATCGCAGACCCACTGTAATTTCAGTCACAACAAACCATTAAAGACTAAAAATATTCCCAAAGTCAATTAAATCAAAATCAGTTCAATATTAAATAAAAAGGCATAATCAAACGTCTCCCATCATGCTACAAGCTTCATCTCTTAGCCCTAGCTAAGAGGATTTAGCCAGACATGGATGGGCTAATCATCTTAAATAAAATAAATTAAATTAAACAAAAGAAAAGAGAACCCACTCTACTCTTTCTCCTCTCCTCTGTGCTTCACGTCCAGCCAAGCTCCAACTAAGATTTTTATGATCCCCCTCCCCTCTTGTCTTCCTCCTTTTTATAATACCACAAGGTCGGTTCACGCTGCAAAAGTCGAAAATATTTTTACGCACTCTGTTACAGCATGCATCATAGTGCGTACGCGGATTACTTGGTAGAGTCCCTAATCAAGATCTAATGAGAAATCCATGCCATCCATTCGATTCCCAGTGAAAAATAGGATAGGACAGGTGAGTTTGTTTCAATTTTTACATGGCCCATTGTACCAAATCTTCTCATCGTCCGACCTGCGTTTGACTACAATCCATCTATGTGTGCATGGATGGGACCATTCGGAGACCTTGGCGAGGGTCTTGGCTACCTTCTGGATCAAATGAACGGTCCAGATTGTCCGTTTGATGAACGAGGAGAGCATACTACATGTCCCAGCGTCCGCTCATGCGTAACAGAGATGACGCGTCTTGTGCTGGCTGACGGTGGGGCCGATGTTCGATTCCATCTACAAAATCCAATCCGTACATTGAATTTCTGGCAGAAAACCGTTCGAAAATGTATAACTTTGGTCTGTTTCAGTGTGGCACACGTTATCTTTCACTCCACCATCCATTCTCTGCTTTGAACGGCTGGATTTCGCTCCTCACCATCTTTTGCAATTCTGCCACCTAGGCAGTGATAAGACGCTTCTTTTTCTCCAGATGGACGGTCTGGATCAGAGTGTTGTCTCGTGATGGTGGCCCAAAGGAAGGGAGCGTAGCTCCCTGTTGCGCAAAGAAAAATGGGAAATCCCGTTTTAGGTAGGAGGTCGGGTCAGCGCCTGCTGACCTGACTTGGTGCATTCAATGAGCAGCGCCCTTTGTGTATGTAGTGTACACGCCCCTTGACGTGGGGTCCACTGAGATATTTGTTAGAAATCTGCTCCGTCCATCCTCTTTTTCAGCACATTTAATGAGTTGACACTTAATTTGAAACATATCCAAGTACCAGGTGGGCCTCACTTTGCTGATTTATGGTCTGATCTGTCCATTGGACCACTTTCAAAAAGATCCAATGGTTGAAAACTGACATGTACGGTTAATTTATGATCCTCAGGCCATGTATGAAGTTTCGAGCCGAATGGATGGTGGGAATCCTGTGATCTTGCATTCTAGACCAATTTTTGGGCCATTTGAGCTTCAGTTTCTCGGTTTTCTTCGATCCCTGGCATGTGATTCGGTCGATTTTGGCCCCCTGAAGTCCTGTAACTTGCCTTGGTACATCTTGAGCGCTAAAACCATATTTTTAACACCCATTTTCAGTTCAAGCTCATAAAGACATCCTGTATCACAAACACGATTAAATCGGGCTATTAAACGGTACCATGCTCGTAAATCCAGACAATAAATAGGGTCTGATATGTAATATTTGACCCTTAACACCTGTGTATCATCATTCATCCATCCCACTCTGCCAAAGTGTGGAATCTTTTCCTAGGCTGGGGCTAACACATTAATGACCCACTAAACCCTATAACGACCTCACAACTCCATCAGCCCAAATCAGTCTCCATTAACACAGCCCATTTCCCATGGAATCTAAAGAGCCCCATGTGGTCATTTTCCCAATCATGGCCTTGGGCCACACCATCCCTTGGCTGGAACTCTCTAAGGCCCTCTCATGCAGAGGCCTCAAGGTGACCATCATCACCACCCCATCAAACTCCCCTTTCATCCTCCAAACAACCAAACAAGATTTCAGTATTCTTTGTTGAATCAAAGAATACTTATTTCATACACAAACTATGGAATTACTTCTACCCAGACAAGATTTCTCCTGGGCATTTCATCAAATATCTAATAAGCATCATCCAAACAACCAAACTTAACATGCCCATTTCATCAAATATCTAACAAGCATCATATAATCGTGCATGCTTTCTTAAAAGGCAATTTAATCTAAATCCTTCATTCTTAGTGACACAAACCATACTACATAAGGCCGTAAGCAAAATTTATTGCCTTCCGAAAAAATCAAAGCCAATAGAGAAAAAAAAACATTCAATAATAAAAAATTAGAGGAAAGAAAAAACTTCCTAAAAATCAACCAGTCTCCATGAAAAATATGCAGCCCTCCCTATTCCTCTCTCTCTCTCTCTCTCTCTCTCTCTCTCTCTCTCTCTCTCTCTCTCTCTCTCTCTCTCTCCAGCCCATTCATCAATCCGCTTAATAGATTCAAACCCCTGTGCGTGAAGATAGGTTACCGGGCTGTTGCAGTTGAGCATAGCTACCAGTTCGATCGAGAGGAAGAGAGATCGACAGAAGGAGAGGGAGGGAGAGAGAGAGAGAGAGAGAGAGAGAGAGAGAGAGAGAGAGAGAGAGAGAGAGAGAGAAGCCTTTTAGGGTTGTCAACTTGTTACAGCCCACGAGAACGGTAGCGAGATTGAGAGAGAGGGAGAGAGGGAGAGAGGGAGAGAGAGGGTGAGGGAGGGAAAGAGGGAGAGGGAGAGGGACAGGGAAAGGGCGAGTGAGGGCGAGAGGGATTTCTGATTTTGGGCGCAGACACAGAGAGAGAGAGAGAGGGGAATAGGGAGGGCCGCATATTCATTTTGGCGCGCTGCGGTGTTTTGAGCACGCGCCCAATTTTTTCGGGCGTAAATTAAGTACCTACGTGGGGCCCACCATGATCACGGTGTATATGGTTTATCCATTCCTTCCATTTATTTTTATAAATAAATTCACCAAATGATATTAAAAATGAGTTATATTCAAGGCCAAACTAGACCACACCATAGGAATCACGTGTGATTTAATCTCTACTGTTTCCTACCGTGTGGTCCACTTGAACCTTCAATATACCTTTTTTTTGGGAAGATACCATAAAATTATATTTTAATACAGATGAACGGATTAGATAGAACACATATTATAATGGGCCTCAAAAAGTCCCTTCCAGGACCATTCATTTCTAGTAGTGTATCAACTACAACCTATTATCCTTAACTAAAATCCTGCATGTTCTTGATCTTCTAATAAAATTGTCATAAGGCCCACTGTACGGTTTATTTGGCATCCAAACTATTTATTAGGTCATACAGGCCTAGATGAAAGGGAAAAACAAAAATCATCTCGATCCAAAACTTTAACGGCCCCATAATGTTTTAATGATTTCTACAGTTGATGAAATAGTTCAATCATGGGAGAACCTTTTATTAACAGAGTAACAACATACCTGCATGTACTTCATCCTCTCCTAAAACACAGAATTACTCCTTATCTAAATAGTACACTTTTGTTATTACAAAAAGCATATGCCTTGGTAGTAGACTCACAAGAGTTTCAACACAAGATCACGGATTGAGTAACTGTTGTCGTGAAATCCAACTATGGTGTGAGTAATGTGTGTGTGTGTGGAGTCGAATGCATGTGTAAAAATAAATAAATATAAGTAGACTAAGACCCCTCAATTGAAAGAATAAATGTCAATTAAACACTTAGTCTGCAATTAGCTAAACACCCTCAGCCATAACCTATGCCATAACTTTAAATTCAAACTTAGCATTGGATCATGCCACAGTATCTTGCTTTTATGCATATTTGGAGGAATCTTTTAAGAATTACACAAAATTTGGTAGATAAATGTTGATAAGAAAGATCACTTGTCCAATCTACATATTTGGAGGAATCTTTTAAGAATTACACAAAAGTTGGTAGATAAATGTTGAAATTGACCACATTACAGGAAACAATGTTGAATAAGCGTCAACCATTTAAACCATTATTTTTTATGTAGTAGTCTACTTAAGATCAGCTGTTGACATGCAACTTGAGTCTAATCCAAACCTCCAATGGACCACACCACAGAAAAGAGTGGTGAGAGTGACGCCCACCATTAAAAACTTCTATGGCCAATAAAAGTTTTTGATCAAGCTGATACTTGTGTTTTACCTTCTTTCGTGTATGTGTTAACTTGTGAGCAATTTCGATTTCAAATAAACATTATGGTCGGCCTTAGGAAGGCTTTAATGGTGAGAATCACTCTCCCCACTGTTTTCTGTCGTCGGGTCTACTAAAGCTTTGGATCTACCTCATTCTCTGGATAATGCCCTAAAATGATATCTCCAAATGGATGGACGATGAGGATACAACACATACATCGTAGTGGGCCCCACGGAACTTGGTGACGTCACTTCAGTAGTTGTCTCGCTACGTAACCTGTTAGTAGTTAATCCGCGTCCCCCACTCCTCTCTCTCTCTCGCCCTAATCCTCTCCCTCTCTCTCTTAACCTATTAGTAGCGGAAGTGGATTGCGTACTAGGTAACTCGGTACACTCGGCGTACTGAGTAAACTCCATGAGGTAGACCATGATTTATGTATTAGATCCACTCCGTCCATCCATTTTATCGGATAAGTTTAGGACTTTAACCCAAAAATTAAGCATATCCAACACTAAAATGGACCACACAACAGAAAACAGTGTGAATTGAACATCTACTGTTGAAAAATTCTTGGGGGCCACATAAGTTTTTGATTAAGCTTGTTTTTATGTTTTCCATTCATCCACGTCTATACGATCTTATGAACAGGTTGGATGACAAATAAACATCACTGTGGGGCCTAGTAAGGTTTCAACAGTGGAATGATTATTCCCACTATTTCCTATGGTATGATCCGCTTGATCTTTGGATATGCTTCAATTTTGGGTTCAACCCCTTAAATTATTTGGAAAAATGAATGAACGGCGTGGATAGACTACATACATTCATGGTGGGCCCAACTGAGTTTACTCAGTATGATAAGAGCGTACCGAGTAACTCAGTATGAATTAGGGATTTCGTTCCGTGTCCCCCTCTCCTGGAAGCGGATTGCGTACTGAGTAACTCGGTACAGTAAGCGTACTGAGTAACTCCTTAGCCTCTGTGTGATTCATGCATTGTATCCACTCCGTCCATCTCTTTTAACACATAATTTTAGGCTTTATCCTAAAAATGGAGTATATCAAAACCTCAAATGGACCACACCACTAGAAACTTTGTGAATTGAACATCTACCGTTAAAAAATTCTTGGGGACAACAGAGGTTTTAGATCAAGCTGATATTTATGTTTTCCCTTCATCATGTCCTTTTGATCTTATGAACAAGTTAGATGACAAATAAACATCACTGGGGGCATTAGAAAATTTTCAACGGTTGAAATCAATAGTTCCACTTTTTCCAGTGGTATGGCCCACTTGAGCTTTGTATATGCATCAATTTTGGGTTCAACCCATAAAATGATCTGAAAAAATGAATGGGCAGCGTGGATAAACCATATGCATTCGCGGTGGGCCCAACTGAGTTTACTCAGTGCGCTCTACGATAAGAGCGCACTAACTCAGTACACAATCCGATTTCCCCTCTCCTCTCTCTCTCGCCCTAATCCTCTCCCTCCCTCTCTCTCTCCCTTTATTCCAAAAACATCGTCCGAGAATCCCAGCCACAACGCTTCTTCCTTTCACAGTTCCGATAGCGGCGCCACCAACGTAGCGAAAGACCAGCCGTCGCACAAATCTGATTAGGGAAGAAGAGAGGCAGTGATAGCAGCGATGGGTTGGATGCCACCATTAAAGGTGGTTGGCGGTGTTGATTGGGAAGATGAAGATGGGCAGCAATTTCGCTGCTATTAGCCATTGATGCCGATAGTTATTAAGGTATGCATTTCCCCTCTTTAGACATCTGAAATTCCTCATTGCTGGTTTTAGGAATCGAAAGACCCTAATATCTCTAATTTGGGGATCGTAATTCGAGATTTGTAATTGCTGGATTTAGGGATTCGAAAATCCCCAGATCTCTAGGATTGAAATCCCTAATTTTCCTGATATGTTGTAGTTGGGGATTAGCTGTAGTCTAGGATTGAAATCCCTATTACGTTATGACCACCCTAATATCTCTGATTTGGGGATCGCTATTTTGAGTTTTTTCAGTATTTTATTTCATTTTTTTACAAGATCTGGTGATTTTATATGTGATCTATGAATGCATGGAGATCTTTCTGCATTTTTGTTAAGATCTGATGTCTTTAGTTCCTGAAATCTCGGATCTGATCTCAATGGTGGTTGCTTCCATCCCTGCTATGTTGTGGTCTAGTTAAGTTTTGGACTGGCCTTTTTAAAAAAAAAAAAAAAAAAAGAAAGAAAGAGAAAAAAAAAAACTCAGGTCATAACGTAAGCTTGTGCAACTGATGGATGGGTGGATGCCACATAAGCTTGTTCTTCCATTAACTTAAGACCCCAAAACAAACAATAAAAGCTCCAATAACTTGATAGGCTAAAGCACAATGAATCAAACTTGGTTTTTGACTAAATGGTACCACTTGTGCCTACCCTGGTTTTGTAAATCGGTTATAATATCGCTGATCAGCCATATCGTAACTGTATTGGCCACCCCCATTACCCAATACAGGTGGTGAACTAGTCTGTTTTTTTTTTTTTTTTTAAAAAAAAGGGCTTTATCGGCCTATATCAATTTTTATTTCAAAATTTTTTCTTCTTTCTCTTTTTTTTTCTGACTTATTTCTTCATTTCAACCATGGTATTAAAAAACGGCTATAACAGGGGCCCTGTTGCCTTGTGCTGCTATGTGCCCATAATGGGGTGGTAGTGGTCTGATATGGGGCCAGTGCATTTTCTTCCTTCGAAATAAATTTTGATCGTTATGGGGCTGTAACAGGAGTTACAGCTCATATGTAACAGAGATCATTCTGGCTGTTATAGCCATTGTTATCATTATTGAATACCTTGATTTCAGCCATTGAGGAAGCTTAAAAACTCATTTTGTACAGATTTAGGCTTATTTTGGGATCAAAACACAAGATTTGATTGATATTTGATGATTTGAAGTGGAATGAATTATTTTGGGAAAAATTAAAAGAGTGGGAATGCTATCATTTTTCATCTTCTTATTGCTGTATTTCAATGTAAGGGACTCTAATCATAATCATCATCATTAGCTAAGAATAGCCCAATAACCATTGATTACAAATGATAGATTCCGGTGTATTAAATTATTATTATTTTTTCTATTTTGTGATACTTTGTCAAAAATTTTTAGTCAAAGAAAAAAATTTATGCCTACGGGCTTGTATCATCTAATAAAGGCTTGTTACGGTCCTATATGCTCCGTATCATATCATTTTGGGCCCAGCTAATACGGTGATCAATACACTTATTTAAAACCTAGGTTCTTACTCAACAACTATAAATGTTTGGGAGAGACTCACTTTGTTCTCCACTGAATCCCAGTTGACTTGTTTGACGAGTCAGTATTGAATCATTTTTTAGAACCTCACTGAAGAAAATTGAAATGTGACTTTTGTATTCATGTTATACTAATAGTGGATAGTAAGCGTGCCCAACAAGTTAGTGAAGTTAGATATCCATCATATGTAGGATTGTGGCCACGAAATTCTGTGGAATTGACTCACTAGATCATGACAAATATATAAGCAAATACAGTTCTCTAGTTTTCTGTATGATGTCACATTATGGTCCTGTGGATTGGGTAATGTGTTCTTCTCTTTGGGTTGAGGATGCCTTCCCCTCATTGTATTGTTTGTTTTATTGTTTTGTTCTTTTTCGTTTCTTTCCTTATGACCTAAAAGATGTCTCGTTATACATGAAAGAAAAAAACTGATGCAACTTTCTTATTTGATCAGACTGATTATAAAGCAGTCCCAAAAACAAGGAAAGCATCTCATCTTCCTTATGATGAATTCGAGTAATTTGTTTATGTGCTAAAATGTCTTCAAGTAATTACAAACTTTCCTATTCTTTCTTTCTTTTCTAAAACATTCCGTCTTAGAGAGTGGCTCTTGTCATCAAGTTTCTTGGAACATCTTAATGTAGTGTTTCTCCTTTTTCATGAACCAATCATTTGTATTGGATTTCAGCTTCATCATGTCCATTTTCAGTCAAACGATGTAAAAATCAGAGCACATCTCCTAGATGATGACAATTCAATAATTAAGAGTCGGACTAGCTTGAGACATTTCCAATGTCTTTGTTGCGAAAAAAAGAGAGTTCATTGATAAGTCAGTTTAATCTTGTCCATAACTATGTGCATATTATTTTATAGCAATGATTTAGTGCATTATTTTGCCCAAATGTTTATGCCATATTCATGAACTGTCCTTGTTCCTGTCTCGTATGCCTATTCATGAACTGTCCTTGTTCAACTCTAGGCTTGTGTCATCTTAGCCTAGAGTTTCTCACTTATTGTGAACCAATAATTTGTGTTGGGTTTCATTTGTTTCATGCCATCTTCAGTCTAATGATGTAAAAATCAGAGCACATCCTCCTAGACAATGGCAATTCAAGAGTTAAGAGTGGGACTAATCATTGGGTGTAGTTATGACAATTGCAATAAATGCTCCTAAATTCATAGATTATAGCTTGATTCCCAAATAGTGGACTTTGGAGTTTTTCAAATTCAAATCCAATGCGAACTCATGAATTTGACAAGTTCATGGATATGGAAAATTCATATTCTCATTTCTCAAATATTCCCAAATATTCTTCTAGTTTCGGTAGACTATGTATAGATGCTTGATTCTAAGGTGTACATAAAACAAGCATGTTTAGGTTTACAATTTCATATGAGATTTTAGTGGAGGTCTAATTGCCTGGCCTTTCTGGTTTCTACTTTGACTTCTATGAGATGACTTTTTTTTTTCTAACTTTCATTTTGTTGAACTTGGCATATTTAGATGCCTCCATCTTGTGTTATGCATAAAGTCAGGCATCTCAAGCCATCTTATATTTTCCCTTTATCTTTTTAACTATATTTAATTTTTGTGGTAAATAGCTATCATCTTTCTCATGTAGATCCCACTTTAACTTCAGATTACCATCATTTTCAAATTTTTATCTTGGAGGTTGGCTTGAATGCATCTTGGCATATTGCAATATGATATGTCAGGATTTTATCCATTGAAATTAGGTTTTTTAATGACCCAAACCATTTGTGTGATCAGGCAATGGTTGTTTCAGTATGAACATGAGCATAGACAATGGTCGGCTACTATCTCTTTGGGACTGATATCAAGTTGTTTACATGCAATGGATTCAAGACAAATTCCAAATCATCATCGAACTTCTTGAGGTACATATAGGTTCATGCATACATACAAATGTCTACCCAGACCCGGATGTGCGTCGGAGCTATCCGGATGAGCGGGGGTCCCTGGAAGGTGGGAACCGCTGTTATGACCATGATGAAGCTGTCCATTTCCTATGGACAACATTGGAGGGGCCTGGCCATTTGGACAGGTCGTGTTTTTATATTAGCTCGAAATTAATGGAGCATACCCGGATATGCATCGGAGCTATCCGGATGAGCGGGGGTCCCTGGAAGGTGGGAACCGCTGTTATGACCATGATGAAGCTGTCCATTTCCTATGGACAACATTGGAGAGGCCTGGCCATTTGGATAGGCCGTATTTTTATATTAACTCAAAATTAATGGAGCATACCCAGATGTGTGTCGGAGCTATCCGGATGAGTGGGTGTCCTTGGAAGGTGGGAACTGCTTTTATGACCATGATGAAGCTGTCCATTTTCTATGGATAGCATTGGAAGGGTCTGACCATTTGGACAGGCCGTGTTTTTGTATTAGCTCAAAATTAATGGAGCGTACCCGGATGTGCGTCGGAGCTATCCGGATGAGCGGGGGTCCGTGGAAGGTGGAAATCGCGGTTATAACCATGATGAAGCTGTCCATTTTCTATGGACAGCATTGGAAGGGCCTGGCCATTCAGACAGGCCGTGTTTATATCTTGTTTATATCTATATTTGCAAGTACCACACCCTTAATCTAAACTCAAATTCCTAAACCTTAACCTATAACCCAACCTAAACCTATACTTATAACCTATAACCTATACTTATAACCTAAACCTAAACTTACAACCTTAACCTAAACCTAAACCTTAACCTAAACTCAAATCCCTAAACCTTAACCTATAACCCACCCTAAACCTATACTTATAACCTAAACCTATTCTCAAATCTCAAAACATATACGTATAACCTAAACCTAGACCTTAATCTTAACCTATAACCTATACTTATAACCTAAACCTAAACTTATAACCTTAACCCAAACCTAAATCTTAACCCAAACTCAAATCCCTAAACCTTAACCTATAACCCAACCTAAACTAATACTTATAACCTAAACCTATTCTCAAATCCCAAAACCTATACTTATAACATAAACTTAAACCTATAACCTATAACCTATAACCTAAAACCTAAACCCGATCCCGAACCCGAACCCAATTTCCAAAACCTAAACCTTAACATATTCTCAATTCCCTAAAGCTATAACCTAAACCTAAAACTAAACCTACACTTATAACCTAAAACTATTCTCAAATCTCAAAACCTATACCTATAGCCTAAACCTAAACCTTAACATATAACCTATACCTAGACTCATAACCTTAACCTAAGCCTATTCTCAATTCCCAAAACCTGTACCTATAACCCAAACCCAAGCCCGATCCCGAAAACGAATCCAATTTCCTAAACTTAAACCTTAACCTATTCTCAAATCCTAAAACCTATAACCTAAACCTACCCACTTCCTAAACCTATAACCTACACTTATAACCTAAAACTATTCTAAAATCTCAAAACCTATACCTATACCCTAAACCTAAACCTTAACCTATAACCTTAACCTAAACCTATTCTCAAATCTCAAAACTTATACTTTTAACCTAAACCTAGACCTTAACCTTAACCTATAACCTATAATTATAACATAAACTTAAACTTACAACCTTAACCTAAACTCAAATTTCTAAACCTTAACCTATAACCCAACTAAAACCTATACTTATAACCTAAACTTATTCTCAAATCCCAAAACCTATAACTCAAATCTAATAATTCCCTAAACCTATAACCTACACTTATAACCTAAAACTATTCTCAAATCTCAAAACCTATACCTATAGCCTAAACTTAAACCTTAACCTATAACCTAAACCTAGACTCATAACCTTAACCTAAACCTATTCTCAATTTCCAAAACTTATACCTATAACCCAAACCCAAGCCCGATCCCAAACCCGAACCCAATTTCCTAAACCTAAACCTTAACCTATTCTCAAATCCCAAAACCTCTAACTTAAACCTACCCACTCCCTAAACCTATAACCTACACTTATAACCTAAAACTATTCTCAAATCTCAAAACCTAAACCTATACCCTAAACCTAAACCTTAACCTATACTTATAACCTTAACCTAAACCTATTCTCAAATCCCAAAACTTATACTTTTAACCTAAACCTGGACCTTAACCTTAACCTATAACCTATAATTGTAACCTTAACCTAAACTTACAACCTTAACCTAAACTCAAATCCCTAAACCTTAACCTATAACTCAACTAAAACCTATACTTATAACCTAAACCTATTCTCAAATCCCAAAACCTATAACCCAAACCTAACCATTCCCTAAACCTATAACCTACACTTATAACTTAAAACTATTCTCAAATCTCAAAACCTATACCTATAGCTTAAACCTAAACCTTAACCTATAACTTAAACCTAAGCCTTAACTTAAACTGAAATCCCTAAACCTTAACCTTAACCTTAACCTATAACCTATACTTATAACTTATAACCTAAACCTAAACCTTAACCTATAACTTAAACCTAGACTTATAACCTTAACCTAAACCTATTCTCAAATCCCAAAACCTTTACTTATAACCTAAACCTAAACCGTAACCTATAACCTATAAGCTAAAACCTAAACCCAAATCTAAACCCGATCCCGAACTTGAACCCGATTTCCTAAACCTTAACATATATCCTAAACTTAAACCTTAACCTATAACTTAAACCTAGACTTATAAGCTTAACCTAAACCTATTCTCAAATCCCAAAACCTATACTTATAGCCAAAACCTAAACCTTAACCTATAACCTATAACCTATACTTATAACCTTAACCTAAACCTAAGCCTTAGCCTATAACCTTAACCCATAACCTAAACCTAGACTTATAACCTTAACCTAAACCTATTCTCAAATTCCAAAACCTTTACCTATAACCTAAACCTAAACCTAAACCTAGACTTATAACCTTAGCCTAAACCTATTCTCAAATCCCAAAACTTTAACTTATAACCCAAACTAAACCTATACTTATAACCTAAACCTATTCCCAAATCGCAAAACCTATACTTATAACCTAAACCTAAACCGGAACCTATAACCTAAACCTAAAACCTAGACTCGATCCCAAACCCGAGCCCGATTTCCTAAACCTAAACCTTAACCTATTCTCAATTCCATAAAGCTATAACCTATAACCTATAACCAATAAGCTAAACCAAAACCTATAACTTAAACCAAAACCAAAACCTATAACCTAAACCTTAACCTGTAACCTATAAGCTATAACTTAAACTTATAACCTATAGCCTAAACCTAAAACCTAAACCTAAACCCATAAACTAAAACCTAAGCCTAAACCTAAAACCTAAATGTATTCTCAACTCCCTAAACCTAAACCTACACCTAATCCTTAACTCAACTCCCTAACCTAAACCTAAACCTAAACTTGAAAACCCACACCTAAACCCGATCCCAAACTCGTTTTCCTAAACCTAAACCTTAACCTATTCTCAATTCCCTAAAGCTATAACCTATAACCTAAACTTAAACCTAAACCTAAACCTAACCTAAACCTATAACCTTAACCTAAACCTAAAACCTAAACCTAAACCTATAACCTAAATGTATTCTCAAATCCTTAAACCTAAATCTACACCTAATACTAATCTCAACTCCCTAATCTAAACCAAAACTTGAAGATCCAAACCTAAACCCGATCCCGAACTCTAACCCAATTTCCTATACCTAAACCTTAACCTGTTCTCTATTCCCTAAAGCTATAACCTATAACCTACAACCTATAACCAAAACCTGTAACCTTAACCTAAAACAAAACCTATAACCTATAACCTATAACTTAACCTTAACCTAAACCGTAACCTAAACCTAAACCTAAACTTGAAAACCCAAACCTAAACCCGAACCTGAACCCAATTTCCTAAACAAAAACCTTAACC
The DNA here is from genome assembly GCA_037074715.1 of Magnolia kwangsiensis. Classification (NCBI taxonomy): domain Eukaryota; kingdom Viridiplantae; phylum Streptophyta; class Magnoliopsida; order Magnoliales; family Magnoliaceae; genus Magnolia; species Magnolia kwangsiensis. Next base: position 21,654,244 of record CM073582.1, read on the forward strand.
TATTCTCAATTCCCTAAAGCTTTAACCTATAACCTATAACCTAAACCTAAACCTAACCTAACCTAAATCCATAACCTTAACCTAATCCTAAAACCTAAACCTAAACCTAAAACCTAAATGTATTCTCAAATTCTTAAACCTAATTCTACACCTAATCCTAGTCTCAACTACTTAACCTAAACCTAAACTTGAAAACCCAAACCTGATCCTGAACCCGAACCCGATTTCCTAAACCTAAACCTTAACCTATTCTCAATTCCTTAAAGCTATAACCGATAACTTGTAACCTAAACCTAAACCTATAACCTAAATCTATAAACTGAAACCTAAACCTAAACCTAAAACCTAAATGTATTCTTAAATCCTTAAACCTAAACCTACACCTAATCCTAATCTCAACTCCCTAACTTAAACCTAAACCTAAACTTGAAAACCCAAACCTAAACCCGATCTCAAACCCGAATCTGATTTTCTAAACCTAAACCTTAACCTATTCTCAATTCCCTAAAGCTATAACCTATAACCTATAACCAAAACCTATAACGTATAACCTTAACCTAAACCAAAACCTATAACCTAAACCTTAACCTATAACCTATAACCTATAACCTAACCTTAACCTAAACCCAAAACCTATACCTAAACCTATAACCTAAACCTAAACCTAAACTTGAAAACCCAAACCTAAACCCGAACCCGAACCCGATTTCCTAAACCTAAACCTTAACTTATTCTCAATTCCCTAAAGCTTAAACCTAAACCTATAAACTAAAACCTAAACCTAAACCTAAAATCTAAATGTATTCTCAAATTCCTAAACCTAAACCTAAACCTACACCTAATCCTAATCTCAACTCCTTAGCTTAAACCTAAACTTGAAAACCCAAACCTAAACCTGAACCCAAACCCGATTTCATAAATCTAAACCTTAACATATTCTCAATTCCCTAAACCTTAACCTATAAAACCTAAACCTATAACCTACACTTATAACCTAAACCTAAAACCTAAAACCTAAATGTATTTTCAAATCCCTAAACTTAAACCTACACCTAATCCTAATCTCAACTCCCTATCCTAAACCTAAACCTAAACTTGAAAACCCAAACCTAAACCCGATCCCGAACCCGAACCCGAATTCCTAAACCTAAACCTTAACCTATTCTTAATTCCCTAAAGCTATAACCTAAAACCTAAACCTAAAACGTAAATGTATATTCAAATCCCTAAACCTAAACCTACACCTAATCCTAATCTCAAGTCCCTAACCTAAACCTAAACCTAAACTTGAAAACCCAAACGTGAACCCGATCCCGAACTCGAACCCGATTTCCTAAACCTAAACCTTAACCTATTCTCAATTCCCTAAAGCTATAACTTATAACATAAACCTATAACCTAAACCTAAACCTAAACCTAAACCTATAACCTTAACCGAAACCAAAACCTATGAGCTAAACCTTAACCTAAACCAAAACCTATGAGCTAAACCTTAACCTATAACAAATAACCTAAGCTTATATCCTATAACCTAACCTTAACCTTAACCTAAACCCTAAACCTTTACCTATAACCTAAAACTTAAACATAAACCTAAAACCTAAATGTATTCTCAAATCCCTAAACATAAACCTACACCTAATCCTAATCTCATCTCCCTAACCTAAACCTAAACCTAAACTTGAAAATCCAAACCTAAACCCGATCCCGAACCTGAACCTGATTTCCTAAACCTAAACCTATTTTCAATTCCCTAATGCTATGAATAATTTTTTGTATTTTATTTATGATGTTAAACTTATATATATTTATGCGTGGATGAATGTCATGTGCATAAGATTGTTTGTGTTTGGATGAATGTAGTTTATGTTTGGATTTACGTAGTTTGGGTTTAGATGGATGTGAATGTGAATATGATGAAATATATTATATAACAGGTGTATATCAGGAAGAATATGATGAACTATATTGTAACAGGTGTATATTGGGAATTTTGAACTGGAAAATCTATTTTAAAAAATAAGACTTTTACCTACGAAATAGTTCGTAGGTAAAAGTCTTACAAACATTTTTCCCTATGACAATTTTCGTAGGCAAAAGTCGAAATTTATATTAAAAGTAGATTTTTACCTACGAACCATTTCGTAGGTAAAAGTCTGAAACACATTTTTAACCTACGAACATTTTCATAGGTAAAGATCTCAACTACAACCTAGAGCTTATATTTTTACCTACGAATCATTGCGTAGGTAAAAGTCTCATGCAGGTTTTTTAGCTACGAAAACTTTCATAGGTAAAACATTTGAAATTTAAGTAAAAGTCTCTTATATACTTTTACCTATGAAAATAGTCATAACTAAAAGCCTCATACACGTTTTTTTACCTACGAAACTGTTGGCAGGTAAAAGTAAACTTTTTGTTTTTTGGACCTACGAAACATTTCGTAGGGAAAAATATTTTTGATTTTACCTACGAATACTTTCGTAGGCAAAGATAACCTTTGCCTATGAAATTACATTTCTTAGGTAAAAGTAAGCCTTTCATTTTTTTTCTCCATTGTGAAGGATTTTGAAGAATTGAAAACACCCTTTACCTACAAAATATTTCGTAGGTGAAGATAGCTTTTACCTACAAAATTAAATTGCGTCGGTAAAAGTAAACATTTCGATTTTTACCTACAAAAATTTTCGTAGGTGAAGCTTGTTTTTACCTACGAAATTGCATTTCGTCGATAAAAGTAAACATTTCAATTTCTACTTATATAGAGAAATTGAAAAAACCCTTTACCTACGAAAATTTACGTAGGTAAATAAGTCTTTTACCTACGGAATTAGATTTCGTAGGCTAAAGTAAACTTATCGTGAAAACACCTTTTACCTACGAAAAGTTTCGTAGGTAAATATGACTTTTACCTACAAAATTTTATTGCGTCGGTAAAAGTTTACTTTTACCTACGAAAATATGTGTCGTTGGTAAAAGTCATCTTTACCTACGAAAATTAATTTCGTAGGTAAAAGTTTCGTAGGTAAAAATCATATTTCTTGTAGTGGGAATATCTTTCTAATACTCCAAATCAAATAATATATACCGTTTGAAGAACCACGGTGATTCAACATCACCCGTTAGCTCTTGTCGGCCTCCATCAATACCCCTCTTATTCCTCTTCTCAGTCTTCCCCCATTGCATATGCAGGTTCGCAATCTGTCTTTCGACCTCAATCCCATCCAGACGAATGAGTTGACGTCGTATGTCCACCTTCTTATTGAATGTGCCAGCACTTGTGTCCTTCCTTTCCTGGTATGACATTGGCAACCATCGTCTGTGACCCATATAAACATGTTTCTTTTCATATTGGAGTTACAAGGAATCTGTATTGGGACCACATACAAGACAACCATACTTACCCTTGGTCCTACAATCAGAAACATTACCATATGCTGAAAAGTCGTGGATTGTCCAGAGCAAAATGGCACGCATCGTAAATTTATTTTTATGATATGCATCAAGTGTCATGACCCCTTTATGCCATAAGTCTTACAATTCATCAATCAATAAATAAACATCAATATCCTTACCTGGTTGTTGTGGTCCCTCAATGAGCAAAGTTAACATAGTAAACTGAGGTTTTATGCAAAGCTTTGGTGGAAGGTTGTACGTCACACACATAACGGGCCATGAACTATGAGCTGTAGTAAAAGCACCGAATGGGTTAAACCCATCTGTAGCCAGGCCCAATCGAACATTGCGAGGCTCAGCTGAAAAATTCATATACTTCTCATCGAGATTCTTCCATGCAATAGAATCAACCGGATGCTCCATCTTTTCAGGTTGCAATTTTCTAGTTGAGTGTCAGGACATTTCTTTCGCTAACCATGGCACACTGAACATTCTTTGTAGCCTTGGTGTTAATGGAAAATACCTTAACACCTTGACAGGTACTTTAGATTATTTTTTCTCAACATTCATTTCTATCTTGAACCTAGGAGCTTTATAAGTTGGACAACTGGTTTTCATCTTGTTCTCTTTCCAGTACAAGATACAGTCATTTGGACAAGCATGAATCTTCACATAATCAAGACCCAACTTTGTAATGATCTTCTTCGCTTGGTAGGTATTAGTAGGGGCCTTGTTACCGGAAGGTAACACCTTCTTTAGTAGTTGAAGGAGCTCTGTAAAGCTTTTTTCACTCCATCCATGGTTGTAAGACCCGTATTTTAGTTCGTACTGTTCCGTAGACTTCTGCGGCCTTACCGGACGAATTTCGGCAACCTTCGACCCTTAATCGATATTTACGCGCGACCCTGACTCATATGCCGTCAACCTGTATCGACTCAACCCAAGACGATTACCACATCGACCGCGTCATCACTGCGGTTCCAATGCCGCGACTTACGCGCCGAGGAGATACCTTGGTCAAGAGATGTGGGCCAACGTTCGGTGCAAGAAAAATGTCGCGCGTTGTGAAACTCAAGAGAATCTCTACGAAATGTCACATCAATCCCATCAATCAATCCATCACATGTCAAGTACATGTCAAGTATACATCACCTTTCACCTTTTTCCAAATAAGCCACAAAAGTCAAAAAGGTCTTAAAAACCCATGCCTTTCTTACACAAAAGGCCACCAAAGTCAAAAAGTTCTTACACCCATCTCTCTCCCACCCATCACTCTGTCTCTCTCTCCCTTTACAACTCCTCTCTTTCTCATTTTCAAAAAAATCCAAGCAAGAACCCTCCATACGTATGAGAATTTCTCCAAGCATTCCCAAGCTCCAAGTGTGGCCCACTTTCCTACCTTATCATCTCCCATCCTAGCCATCCATTTCTCATCTCCTCTATTGAAATCAAAGCTAAGGTGCTAGGGAACTCATAGGAGCAAGAAGATCGAACGGTGGGTGCTTGATGTTAGTAGTTTTTCATATTTTTAAGATGGACCAAGTGAGGCCAACCGATCAATGGTTTGGATCTCACTTGGGACCCTAAGTTGTGGCCGATGGACCACTTCGATCATCATGATCATCCATGATGGGGCCATTTTCCATGTACCCCATCATGATGTTTATTTCATTGCAATAGGAAGGTCATCTAGACCGTCCATGTTGGTGGGGAAAAGATCTCCACCGTTGCTTTTAGATTTCGGTGGTCCCACATGCTTTAGGGCCCACTTGATGTATGATTCATTGCAAGAGAGGGCCCATAATGTCGGGGTCCCTCCATCATACGCGTGTCCCACTCTCTATCTGTCTCTTTCCCTCTCTCCCCCTCTCTTTTTCATATTTTTTTGATGATGATGTACTTGTGTGGCCCACTCGGTTGGACCCCACCATGAAGTTTATATTTTATCCAAACTACCTTTAAGTGTGGCCCACCTTATAAGAGTTATTTTCACACCACTCATCATTTGGTGGCCCACGTGTGCAGACCACCTGAAATACACAGTCGTCCAGCGTCCCTGGACGCTGGACATTGAGAGGAAAATATAAATATCAGCCTTGGTTCAAGGCTAATTGGGTGGGCTGCTCATGCAGGCCCCACCTTGATGCATGTTCTTAATCCACACCGTTCATTCTATTCTCCGGGTCATTTTAACCGTTGAGCAGAAGAATGAGGCTAACGTGATCATCCAGTGGGCCATAATATCAGAAACTTTGGTGGTTACCATTAAAAGCATTGCCTGATGTTTCCAGTCATCCAAAAATTTCAAACTTTGGACTCATTTGGTTTGTTACGAGCTGAAGAATCCCATGGCTGGGATGGATTGTTCAAATATGGGCCCCACCTATGGAAAACTACAGAAAAAACCAAAAATAGAGAAGAGAGAGAAAGGAAGAAGCAGTTGTTTGCTGCTGCTGTCAGACAGCGCAGGCAGCGCCTGCGCTGTTGCCAGGCGGGCGGGCAGACGACAGAGACCCACGACCTACAGCCGTGGGCCCCACCTTGATTTTATATGCCATCTAAACCGTTCATGAGGTGGTCCCCCTCCAAGTCTCAGCCAAATCCAAAACACAGGTGGCCCACACCACACAAAACAGTGGGATTGAACCTCTGCCTTTGAAACCCAAATTTGGGTCCACCGAAGTTCCGAATCAATCTGAAATTTGTGTTTTTACTTCATCCAGGTCTGAGTGACCTTATGAACGGATTGGATGGCATGTAAGCATTGAGGTGGGCCCCACATGGGACCCACAGTGATGTATGTGTTTGTATCCACCGTCCAAGCGGACGGTGGTACTCACCATGATGTATGTGTGTTGCATCCACCGTCCAGCAGACGGTGGAGCCCGCTGTGGTGCGTATGCATGTGTGCATGTGTGTGGGTGTGTGTGTACGTGTGGGGTTATGCATGTGTGTGTATATATATATATATATTATATCATATATAATATTGTATGTGTATATATATATATATATATATATATATATATATATATATATATATATATATATATATATATATATATACTATATGTAATTTATATATTTTATAATATACATGATGGTGGGCCTTCATGTGGGCCCCCACCATTGATGCAGGTGCTGCATCTAATCTGTCCATCCATTTTAAAGATCATTTTATGGAATGAGTTAAAGAATGAGCCAGATCCACAGTCCAAGTGGACCCCATCTTGGCATGATTTGAGGTTCATCTTAATGTATTTGTGACAGTTTATTGGGGCCCACTTTGATGTGGATGTAAGGCCTATGGGATTGGACCATTTGATACATCCCAAGGCTCTTAGGACCAGACCCATTTGATTTATACAAGGCCTATGGATTTAGGCCCATTTGACATATAAGGCCTATGATTTAGGCCCATTTGTTTTATATAAGGCATATAGGATTAGGCCCATTCGATATGTATGAAACCCATGGGACTGGATCCACTTTGATGTATTCTAAGGCCTATGGGATTAGGCTCATTTGATAGGTAAGGCCCAGTCGATGTGGCCCATTTGATATATATAAGGCACCTGGGTTGAGAACCATTGTGATGTAATCTAGGCCAATGGGTTATGACCCATTGCAATGCACGTAAGGCCCATTGGTGCTGCCCATTTATGTGGCCCATTTAATGAATAAAAGGCCCATATGATATGGCCCATTTGATGCATTTAAGGCCCAATGGGACGTACCTAAAGTCCATTGCAATGTGTGATCCCAATAAGGATTATGTAACGATGTTTACGACGATCATGCCTTGGGAGCAATGTTGGTTTGACGTCCACATTGCGAGTGTAATGTTGGTTGGACGTCCACATTACGACTCTCCTTAGGGCCCATTGTTAGAACCGTATTTGTTGTCTATAGGCCGTCTAGGCCCATCTACTTTGCAAGGATAGTGCATTACTTTATAGCATGTTTACTCTAGTTCTATGACTCATGATCATACGCATCATATGCATGCTTGGTATGAGAAGTGATTGATCATACTATATGCCTTCGGGCAGATTGTTTATGGGACCCCGATTAGGAGTTGTTGCCCTACATGAGCGCACGATACGAGCAGGATTTGTTGCATGATTGGATAGAGTGATTCATACATTTCGCATTGTGTGATATGGTTACTGTACGCCCTAGCGACATCTGGGTCATGGCCTCCACAGACATATCGTGGTTGGCAGGATTGGATACCAAAAATCTCGTTCTATATGGGGTGCTATAGGTGTCCCTAGGTGAAAGTCCTTAAACCCTTATGGTACCAAGAGGTTGCTCCAACGTCTAGACCAAGTGGGTAGATGAGCGTTGAGTGCTGATTACCAGATGGCTGCACTCTCCACTGTGTCGTGGTCGGTTGGAAGGGGGTGCAGCCTTACCCGCTCGAGAGTAGGGGACAATGCTAGGCTGAGTCTAACCAGCTCGAGGAATGGGTCCGCTGTTGACGAGTCGAGCTCGATATTGGCAAACGGATAGTGAGATCTCTTCCACTTACCTTATTGCGCGCGATGTGGCGGTGATTTGGTTTAGAGTGTACTAGACCCCAGTGATATCCCAGAGTTGAGCTGTATTAACATGTGGATTTAGATAAGAATTTTATGCTTGACTTGCATCTTGCATCCATAGCCTTGTTACGACTCATGATATTATGGATCCATCTGCATACTCCGTATTACTCTGATATTGCATGATCATATTACTACCTTGCGCATACACTTTCACCACCCTCTAAGCTTTCTATAAGCTTATGCACGACCATTGCATGCAGGTGACGTTGGGGCGCAGCAGCGCTGAGGCAGGAGCACTTTACAGATCATTTTGGAGTTTTTATTCTTCATCATTGTATTTCTCTTTATGCTTATTGTACTTGTAAAGTTTTTGATCATAGTAGAAATGTAATGGAGTTTTTGGTTGTTGTTTATGGGTTATGTCTTTGGTTATGCTTATTACGAATCAAACTGACGTTGAAAATCCTCCTCGTAGCATCCCAGGATTGGAACCTGGCGAATTGGAGCTGAGAGCCGAGAATAGGGTTCTACGAAGGCTGTCGGCGCCGGATTCGGTGATCGGAAATTTTGTGAACCCGATTTTCGAGTTTGGGGCGTGACAATGGTTCACCTTTAACTTGAAAAGTTATACAATAAAAGTCAGCATGGTGAAATCTTGGGCCTCTGGATATAGCTTAGTCATTGCATCTCGTAGATTTTCTTCAAACTCATCAGCTTCATTTTCCCCAAAGAAGCCTTCGATGACAGGGGTCACATTCGGCTCATCCTGTACAACTTCATCTAAGTTATTACCACCGAGTTCTTAAAAAATCACGTTGTGAACCTCATTTAAGTTTAGGACATTGTGGTACTGTTGGGAACTTGATGCATATTCAGTAGGCTTAGGTGATTCATGCTCGCCATGCATGTCCCAAACCCTATAGCTTGAGTCGAATCCATATTTCATTAGATGTATTTCCAAATCATTATAAGAAACCGGTAATCGTAAACATCTGCAAGTGGCGCATGGACAAAGAATGGTTTCTCTACCAGGAAGGTGTTCTCGTGCAAACTTCACAAAGCTTTTGATTCCAGAAATAAAACAAGGGTTCGAAAAACTTAGTGTCATCCACTCCCTATCTATTATAGCCGGATCTTGATTAACTACGGGGTTCATTTTGTACCTGCACCTTACAAAAACATATATATATATATATATATATATATATATATATATATATATATATATATATATATATATATATATATATATATTATTATTATTATTATTCATCCATTCACGGATCTAATTCTAAACACATGCACCTATGACTATCATTGAATAGCAATGTTAATGGATGATCCTAGATCTAGTCAATCTGGTGGTGTTCCTGTAGAAGATACAGATATGTCAGAGGCAACTACAGAAGACCAAGAGTTGGCTTTTTGCCCTTCAAATGTTTGTGCAGGACAGTGCAAAAGATACAGCTAGCTAGAATGACATGAGCAAGGTGCTTGGAGACCAATCTTTCGTGTCATCTATTCTTGCTTCACTTCCTAGAGTTAACCCTAATGATCCTTCAGTTAAGGATTTTCTGGCATCTCTCCAAGTTCAAACAGAGCAAAAGAAAGATGAAGATAAGCCACCAAGCAAGGGCGAAAAGTGATGGTGCTCTGTAAGCTATCCATGCCTCCACATGCTCTCCAAAGGTCAAGTTTGTGATATACATACAGAAGGCTCTTAGGAAAGTTTATAAGAAGTAGACATCTCTTTTCAACCATGAATGAATTTGATTTAAACAGTTTCAATGTTTCCAAATTATGATGACTTGAAGTGAAGCTCTTGTGGTGCAAGATGTCCTTGTTTGGAACTTTGATGGTGGCAGCAGCAGCAAAAATCAGGGAGGTTATTTGTGCATTCAATTAGAGGCCTTGGTAAATTCCTCCTAGTTTGAATTAATCAAACAACCACCTATTGTAGGTTATTTATTTCCAAAGCACTGGTTTAAAATGGATGCATGTCTGTCATCGAATTCTTTGACACAAACCATGCAAACACGCCATCAAAATAAAAAATAAAAAAATGGTTGCACTGCTTCTAATATCTAACTTGTTGTCAAGTTGAGTTTGAATTTGTAAACTTTGACAGAGAGCATTCAAATTATTATATATAAATAAATATAAATATAAATGTATATAGGCAAAAAAATTCAAAGTATGGAAATTGATTTCACAAACTAGTCCCAATGCATGCCTTGTGGCATTCTCAAGCCTTCTAGGGTTGCACTGCTTCTAATCTTTAACTGGTTGTCAAGTTGAGTTTGAATTGTTTCTGCGTGGGCTACTGCAGAGCAGGATGTGGCTAAGAACAGTGGTGCTATCCTTCACCACTTTGAGAGTAAGTCCTATATTATTCTTACTTTTATTACCCACATCTTTTAGTCGCATATATTTGAGCCAAGAAATATGGCAAAGAGGAGCTGAATATCTCAAAATCTCCTAATCATTTGGTCAGCATGGCTCTGTGATTTGTTTCAAAGAGTTCTAATTTAGTTGTTATGTCTGTAAGAACATGTGTTCAATACAGTGTTCTTAAAATACATTTTGAGTTAGAAAAGGCAATGGCAGAAAGATTACATACAAAATTTGTATGGTACCTTGGGTTTAGTAACTCAAACAAGATTTTTCTCTAATGAACCAACAAACTAGCTTTACTACTGTAAACGCCAAAGTCTTTAGTTCAAAGTCTCAATTAAGGCTTACAAATTAAATGGGAAGGGGATGTTGCATAAAACAGATATCTCCTGGCATGAATGTCATTTCAACAAACAGATAGCATATAATGTCATTTCATCAAATAGATATAATGTCATTTCATGAAATAGATACAATGCCATTTCACCAAACAGATAGCATGCCATTTCATCAAACAGTGAAATAGATACAATGTCATTTCATCAAATAGATATAATGCCATTACAACAAACAGATAGCTTGCCATTTCAAATCTGAAAGAAAGTAAAAGAGATACAAATAGAAGAAGATATCAAACCTATGGAGAGGAGCTTCACGGTGTGTGTTTCTTCGGGCAGGAGATTCACGGCTGTTGCAATGGAGAGAGAGAGAGAGAAGAGGGCGTTCACGGCTAATGCATTGGAGAGAGAGGAAGAAGAATGAGAGAGATGGAGCAGAGATCAGAAGCAAGAGAGGGGATCAGGGAAAGATGAGCTTAGGGAATGCTCTGATACCCGCTCCCAGGATCAAGTTAGCCGATTAGGTAAAAATCAAGGAACGGAGAGAGAGAGAGTGAGAGCGAGAGCGAGAGAGAGAGAGAGAGAGAGAGAGAGAGAGAGAGAGAGAGAGAGAGACGGATATACGCACTTGGGCGCGGCTCTGTTTTGAGCCCACGCCCAAATTTGGGGAACGGACCTCGTGGCTGGTGGTCGGTGCTCCGTGGGCCCCACCATGATGTATGTGTTTCATCCATTCCATTCATCTATTTTTACAGATCATTTTAAGGCTTGATACAAAAAATTATAGGGATATAAATCTTAGGTGGGCCACACCACAGGATAAAAATAATGAATGGATGTTCACAATTGAAATCCTCCTAAGGTCCACTGTACTGTTTATTTGACATCTAATCTGTTGATTTGGTCATGAAGACCCAAATGAAGGGAAAAAATAAATATCAGCTTGATCCAAAACTTTTATGGCTCCCAAAACGTTTTTAATGGTCAAACTTCATTCAAAACTTTTTCCTATAATGTGGTCCACTTGAGATAGAGATATACTTCATTTTTTTTATCATATTATAAAATGATATATAAAAATATATGGACGGCATGGATGACACACATACATCATGGTGGGCCCCACAAAGCACCGACCACCAGGCAATGGCTGATGTCAGGGGGAGTAACCAATCTGTTCTCCAAATTTTGGGGTTTCTGACGGACGGACCGACGCTGACGGTCAGATCAGGGGTTCTGTGGGGCCCATCATGATGTATTTCCTCAATCCATTCCGATCCATAATTTTAATAAATTATTTTAACTTATTGCACCAACTTTCAGATATATTGAAGATCCAAGTGGACCACACCATAAGAAGTAATTGTACTTTAATATCAATGTTTCCTACCGTGTGGTCCACATGAGCCTTCAATCTAGCTAATGTTTTTTCTCATCCACTAAAGTAATATTTAAAAATATATAGACGGCTTAGATAGAACATATAGTTTCTTTTAGGCCTCATAGAGCACCTTACAACACTATTAAATATTAATGATGTATTGACTTTTTAGCTACAGATTAAAACCGTAGCAAAATTGGCTAAGGTTTATATCCGTAGCAAAAAAACTAACGTGGTCTGAATCCTTTGCCCATTTTTTTGGTAGTGGTCCCAAAACCTTTTTGGTACCAAGAGGTGCTCCAACATCTAGACCGGGTAGATACATGAGCGCCCGAGTGCCGAATACCAGTAGGCCGCATCTCTCACTGTGTCGTGGTCGGTTGGAAGGGGGTGTGGCCTTATCCGCCTAAGTGAGGGGGCTATAAGCTAAGCTGAGTTTAACTAGCTCACAAATGAATTCGCTATCGACGAGCAGGGTAGGTATTGGCAGACTACTGGTCAGGCGGATAGTGAGATCTATTCCGCTTGCTTGACTGTGCAGCTAGGGAGGTGGTAGTCACTGCGAAGTGTATTAAACCCCGGTGATATCTAGAGATAAACTATACTGATATGTGTACTTGATGAGTACCGACTTGCTTGGATTGCATTTCACATATGACATTCGGCTATGTAGACCTCGCATTGCATCGGTGTGGCCGATGACATTCGTGTCTCGCATCGCATGGCCTTGGTATGGCCGATAGCATTCATGCCTTACATCACATAGCCTTGGTACGGTTGATTGTATTCTTGGACTTACCGTATATTTTCGCATTACTCTGATATTATATACTTGGCACTTACCTTGTGCACACACTTACACCACCCTTTAAGTTTTTGTAAGCTTATGCACGACGTTGCGTGCAGATGTCGTTGGACAGCAGTAGCGCTAAGGTAGGAGCGCGTATCAGGCCATTTTGAAGCTTTTTGATCATCTTGTATTTCTCTTTCCACATTGTACTTAAAGTTTTTGATATAGTGGATATGTGGTGATGTTGTTTTGTGACTTGGTTATGCTTGTGGTTATGCTGCATTACAAAAAAAATCATTCTAAAAATCCTCCTTGTAGGATTCCAGGATCGAAATCTGGCATATGATTGCCAGGAACCGAGAATGGGGCACTACGGAGGCTGTCTGCATCGGATTCGGTGATCGGAATTCCTGTCAATCTGATTTTCGAGTTTGGGGCATGACAGAAGTTGGTATCAGATCATAACTTAGGAATACTTGAGGATCACATCACATGTCTACTATAATAGGTTTCGAGCCCGAATGACTTAGCGATTTTCTGACATATACCCTTAACGTTTATGCCTTCGAGAATTCTCAAGGCTAATAGGTCATTGTTCTTTCCCGTAGGACATTATGGCTAGAAGAGCGACCCGAGCGAATCCCGCTCCACCACCTGCGACTTCCTCTCCACCACCTGCGACTCACGCTTTACCACCTGCTACTCCTGCTCCACCACCAGATATTTCTGCCTTCCAGCCTAAGGATGCCACTCCTTTACCTAAGACTGGTGCGGATCCAACCGTACCTGCGAGTTCTACTCAGCTGCAACGGATGTTACAGGCAATGACTGTTATTCTTCAGGGGCAAAGCAGGCGTCCCACTGTTACACCAGTCGAGGCCGAGCAGGAGCGTACGGGCACTCTTCTCAAGGATTTTCGACAGCACGATCCTTCACATTTCTGAGGTGAGTCAGACCCTACTGCTGTAAAGATATGGTGCTCCAAGGTGGAGAAGATATTCGACACCATGAGATTTACTACCCAGCAGCGAGTTCCATTAGTCGTATTTCTTCTATAAGGTAAGGCTCAGTATTAGTGGGCATCTGTGGCCCAATCGATAGCTGCTGATTTCGAGTGGACCTGGGAGGACTTTGTAGACTGGTTTGACCGAAAGTTCTTTCCCGAGCATGTGCGACAGCAGTGCGCACTAGAGTTTGAGACTCTAGTCCAGGGAGACATGACAGTATCCCAGTATGAGGCTCTGTTCGTTGCACTATCCAGATTTGCGACATATCTTGTTGACGATGAGGGACGGAAGGTCCGCCGTTTTAAGAACGGGTTGCGTCCTGCCCTCCGGAGTCGTGTGATCGGACACATGCTTCCAACATTTGAGCAGATAGTAGAGAAAATCCTGATATATGAGACAGATTGGGCTGGTGTACAGAGAGCCCGTGATCAGAGGGGAGATCAAAAGAGAAAGGCACCCTCTAGTAGTTCCCACCAGCAGCGTCGTTTACAGTAACGACGCCTGAACCACCTAGCATTCCGAGCACCAGTAGTACCCTCAACACCACCTTCAGGACCGTTTACATGTACTTACTTTGGATGTGGTCAGATAGGATATCGTAGGCACGAGTGTCCTCATCCGTAGCAGCAACAGCAGCAGCTGAGGGCACCACATCTACCTCTGCGACAACCACTACAGCAGCAACGACCGCAGCACCAGCCTCTTGTACCTCCCCCGCAGCAGCAGAGGCAGCAGGTTAGGTCCCCACAGCGACCACAACAGTAGCAGAGACCTCAGAGGGGACCTGCACCTCCCCAACAGGCTCAGGGTAGATTTTATGCCACCCAGCAGGACCCTCAGTCATCAGGAGGGGTCGTCGAGGGTACTCTTCCTATTTCTACATCCATTGCATATGTATTATTTGATTCTAGTGCATCGCATTCATTTGTCGTCGATGATTTCTGTCGATCGACCGGTTTGCCGTCGGAGTCTGCCTACGAGGGTTTGTCAGTATCGACGCCCTTGAGGAAGACTGGAGTATTAGACCGAATTTTCCCATCTTTACCCGTTCTAATTGGGGATATCTTCTTACCTGCCGATCTATTCGTATTGCTGATGTCTGATTTTAATGTCATTCTGGGCATAGACTAGCTCACCGAGTACCACGCCATATTAGACTGCTTCGCGAGGACAGTCAGGTTCTATAAACCCAGCATACCAGAGTTTTAGTTTGTTGCCGAGCCCAGATGAGAGCAACTTTCCTACCTGTTATCGTGTGCCATTGAGGAGTCAGCTACTTTGAGTATTGACCAGCTGCTTGTTGTTTGTAGTTTTTTCGATGTGTTCCAAGAGATTCCGTGTAACATCCCGAAAATCGGGGGGTCGAGCAAAAACCCAACTCCCGAGTTCCAAAATGTTATTCATGCAACATAGATATGTATGTTTGAATGTTGTCTGTGATAATGTATTAAACATGAGTGAAATTAAGCCAGAACAGCATATCATACTCCAGAGACAGTTAAATTAACCAGCGGAAGTCTGTAATAGTATGTATAACATATATAAACCATTGTATGTCTCCAGAGTGTGAACATGTTACCAGGTTATATACATACATGTATTCTTCAAAAGTAACCAAAAGAATATACATGAGTGCTCTAAAAATATAAAATGACAAGTGTCAAGGTATTTAAGCAACCTCCCTGTAATCCCGTCAATCAGAACACGCATAAAGGAGGGATCCTCCTCATCATCATCAAGTCCAGCTCCGCCTCATAGGCCGCGCCATCATCTGCAATCACAAAAGGGTCTGGTGGGTGTCCAGGAACACCGTCCCGTAACGTGGGAGTGAGTAGCTAACTCAGTGGAATAATAGAGCAAAGATTAACATGTTATCAAATCAATCATGCGATAATAGTAAAGCAGTAAATCAAACAATCCTAATACTGTTGTTAATGCATTTATGACATGACGTGATGTATGCCCTCACCGACGATCACCCTCATGCGGCAACATCTTACGACCGCGGCATGCCACACTCCCTAGAGTGCTCCACATCTTCCAGGCACATGCAATGCTATGGTGATATGATTACCGAGTTGTTATTAGTCCTTTTCATACAGCAATATTGGGAAACTAAGGTACCTCCCTTATATCAATCCCAACACAGATCCTGTCTAGGGTCGTCACTCCTAGTAATCTCATACGATGTATATTTTGTAGGTCGCTGCAAGGGCTGCCAGGGCTGTTGCACGCACTCGTTGCTCCGCTCCCCCATCACCTTATCAATACAGGCCTACTGTACTCTACTGCTACGGAAGGGTCGTCGCCTCCCGTAGACTCAGAATACGCTCGCGGTCACTACAAAGGGCTGCCAGGGCTGTTGCTCGCACTCGTTGCACCGCTCCCCCATCACCTTATCAGTGTAGGCCGACAGCAAGAATATAGTGTCCCATACCACCATAATCTGCTCACGAGTCATAGGTGCTCACTGGTCACTACGGGGAGGTTTGTGGCCCCAGCGTAGGCCGACAGCTCGACCACGGTGTCCCATACCACCATGCCCGGCTCATGAGTCTTTATGGATCAAGGTACCATGGTTAACAGGGTTTACAATGGTAAGTTCAGTACCCTAGGTTCAAGCAGTTATGACTCATACAAGGTGAACATACAACGGCCAGTCGGGTTACTTGACGAGCTCGACTGGCACGAGCGCATCGCAAGTCGAACGACATGAAGTGCGTAAAACACTTCGCGTGGCCTAACCACTGCCGCCAACTCCAACACGACTCGCATTCATCGACACGTCCTTCGTGGCCAAGATAAGCTAACCACGAATTCTTTCGGTTACCGACTGCCTGGACTAGGCATAGTCCCAAACAATCATAGGATCACATTAGTAGTTGTGTAAGGGTAATGGAAATGAAATGGAACCATGTGAGCATGTTAACACATGTCATTACATACAACTTAAGCAAGTCTTCAAACACATGCCTTTCATACATATAATGAAATCATACATATCGCCAACATATAGGAAATCATCACTATCAGCGTATTAATTGAGAATTCAATCTCCAACTAAGTCATAAGAAACTCATCAAGCACATATTATAACATACCACTTAAATGAATCATTAAGCACATGCATTTCATACATATAATGAAATCGTACATATGGCTAACATGTAGGAAATCATTCACATCAACATATTCATTGAGAAATCAATCTCACACTAATCCATATCACCATTTAAGCCAATACATACTAATACAAGCATTTATACAAACACTTACACTACACACTTAAGTCTACATATAGTATGTCGACCCGAAGTGCGCATTTAGGCGAATCTCTTCGCCAAACTAATTATGCACGCATTCCTAACTTCCTAATGCGACAACAAACCATGTCAATCACATCAGCAAAATATGAATGTAAACGGTACTTCCTACAAATGACTAAAATGCCCTAAATCTCATATTCTTCGTTAGCTTACGAAACGGGAAACGGAGAGCATTTTGTACATGTCAAACGGCGATGCCGTCAAGAATCTACTATTAAACGACATTGAAAGCGTTGGAAACAGTCAATCAAAGCGTCTAATATCCGCACCTTATGTCTTGTAGACTCGGAAATTGAAACGGAGCGTATACGCTTCGTCTACGGCGAATAAGGAACCTAATACATAAGATCCATAAGCTACATCGCTATGGAAACAAGGAAAACTCAAATCACCAACTATTTAGGGTTTTTACTTACCTAGGATTGCGGTGGAATCGCCGGGAAAGCGGTAGAGGAGTGTTGCTTAAGCATGTGCAACACGTAGCACAAGTGGCGGGAAGAACTCTCCCACTCTCTCACAATCTCTCACTCTTTTTCTCTCTCCCAAGCTAGAGCTTCTCTCAAATTCGGATGGGAGAGAGGAGTGGGGGTTTCAACCCCTTTTATAGCCTAAAACATTCCCAAAATAGGCTTGGGAACAATGTTTACTTGGTGCCTAACCAAATCGGGGCCGTTTCGGTCCAAAAGGGTATTTCTGGAGGTCCCCAGGCCAAATGCGGTCGGACTTAAGCTCATGCATACTGGATCTAGCACACATCCAGTTTTCAGACCGGTTGGGTTCCCAGATCGCACGTGGCGGCCCAGTTTCAGTTTAACGGTCACCGCACCAAGATCAGGCCTATAAGTCTCGTGATATATAATAGATATTTTTCCTGATCCAAGGGTGTAATTTGGCTGTATTCTGACGGTCAGAATGCTTAATACTGATGCGTCAAATTTGTGTGCCAGATTTGAATTTGAAATTCCAACTATGTCCCTATTCACACTCTCTTCGGTCCGGGCTCAATGAAATAGCCTGTGATTATCGGTTTGACTTGATTTTCGGAATGAGTGTCAAGTCCAGCTAGACGGTTCTAACGGTCTAAGATAGGAGGTATCGGACTTTCGACGCGCGGTCTAGATCCAATACAAAGTTTCAAGGAGGTCCCGAGGACAAACCGGCTTAGAGTTTGATCCGAGGCTTTAGAGCATTATAGCACCCTTGGTTCCACTCGCTTTGGGCCTTGTAGAACGTATTTAAAGCGATCAGGGACCATTTCCCAGCTATTCTAACGTTGCACTAGCTAACTTAGTCATATTTTCTAAAGGAATTGATTCTAAGTGGTTTCTTTGGCTATGGAATTGGGTTCTAAGCAATTTTCCAGGTGTTTCAATTGACCCATTGCCTGAGGACGTCAAATCTCAGATTGGCCAAAATCCGGGGTGTTACAATCTACCCCCCTTAAAACACAATGTCGTCCCCGACATTGGCGAAGGACAAGGAGTACTTTCTCTAAGGAAGGTTCAAATCCTATTTAATAACCTAATCGTACATACACCCTAACTCAAATGTTTCGATCCTGGGCCAGTGGGAAAGAGGCCAACCGCTCTTCCGCTGCGCCACTTTGATCGAACGGTAGCGTTAACTAATCTAACTGGATTGGACTTAATTCCTTCTACCCCCCTTAAAACTTAGTTTTACTTAAATTCAAGAATCTATGCATCGCTCCGTATATCGGAACGAGGTGCAACTTAGGGGCTATCCTTAACCTAAAATGGAAACAGCCTTTCTCTAGATGGTCTTCCTTGCTAATGATGCGTTCTATGACATTGGTATCTTATGATCATAGAGATGAGCCTAATATCTATTGTGGTTAAGGTCAGGGGCAGGTATGAGTTGGTGGCAAGATGCCTAATTCTCTACTGGCTTTAAGTCCTCGCCATTTTCCAAAAGGCAATGTGATCCCGTTTGGTTGTAGGTGGTTGGGCCATCACAGAATAAAGGTTATGTAGTAGGTCTGAGCCGGATACATAGACTTTCTGTCTAGCTAGAACAGAAGATTTATTGTATCAATTCTTAATCCGAGTCGATGCCGATCTTCTGCTTGATCAGAGCATTGGATTTATTGGGAACCACTAGGATTAAGAAGTCGATTCAAACCGCGAATACATCGCGTACATGCAGTTCCTTTACTCTGCGTTCCCGAATGCAATAAACCCTTGGGGATGGCAATTCTAAGGGGCGTGCTAGTCCATTCTAAGTTCAATCTGAGGGATTTATAAATGTTCCCTGAGAGTGAATGGTTCCTTCCTATGGGCAACAACAGAAGTCTATAAGTCATAAGGGGATCTGTCGAAGGAATAAGGTTCTACTTCAACCAAATCTAACCTACAAGTCCTTAGCATATACAGGCTGTACACTACTTAAGGTAACTAGTAGGCTAGTCTGTATTTCATTCGCTATAATTCAAGACCTAAGCCTATACACTAGACGGTTTCATACCATTTCTAATACAGGGAATTGCTCTATCGCTTAGGATTAAAATTGTCTAAATGGAATTGGATTTCTTATGTCGTCAGACCCTTCAAATCTAGGAGTGCTAACACTAGAACCAAAACACCTAGAGCCTATGTGGCCGGTAGCGCTTAGTGGTATTAAATGGAACTGCATTCCTAGTCCCCTGGCAGGATTGGAAGTGGTATGCTTGGTAGGAGGGTGGGTGGGGATAAAAATTAATTTGTAGGCTGGATCTCAGGGAGTTATAATACTCCCAATCTAGGGACAATATTTTATAGCGAAATGAAACAACATGCATTCCATTCAACAAATTTTGGCTATATTAAGCCCAAACCACAACAAAACACATTTTTCTACCTAACAACAAAACAACACAGAAATTTCAACAGTAGTCAAACAAGCTAAAGGGCAACGACATAGATGCCTAATTCTACCAAAGGACTTCTACCAGGGTCCCGACTGACCTTCTTGAATACTATCAAGTTCAATACTGTCAGTTGCCCATTAGAGCTCTATCGGCCATGTGTTTTCAATACTTCTCAAACGGAGAAAGTTGAGAAATGGGATTTGAGGTTAGCATGATTCTGAGACCCAAAAAGGGGGTAAAGGCTCAAATAAAAGGGACATGAGAGAGAGAACGATGGAAAGGGAGGAAAAAGGCTGAAACAGCCTTAACAATAGCCATGGAAAATGGAGGAAATGCGAAGAAATGGTCGCCCAAAGGGACAGAATGAAATCTAGGCGTTGTAGAGGGATGCTTCAAGCTTCCCTAGGATGTATTTTCAGAAAGAAATGAAAATGAAAAAGGGGAATGGAGCACCTCACGATTTCAGCTCGATTTTGGGGTTTTAGGAGCTCCAACGGATGAAATCTTCAAGAGGGAGGGCTGCCAACTTCAAAGGAATGACGGAGGGTGGTCGTTTTTGGCAGGGAATGGATCTAGGGTGGTTTGGAATCACGAATTTTTGGGATAGGGCAGCTGAAAACGAAAATGGGGCTAGGGGAGGGGCTGTTTGTGAAGGAAGTACCCATATTTAGGGTTTTCTTGGGGTGGGAGGTGCATAGGGGTGATGTGGACCCTGTTTAAGGGGGTGCGCCCGAAGGACGGCCCCATCGGAGCTCGCCGGCCGGCGATGCATCGCCCGGCCGGCGATGGCATCGCCGGTCAACTTGCAAGTTGACCGGTGGGACCCCATGGGTCTGGTCCCCCATGGTCCCAGGGTCCCAAAAAGTCAGGTCCCACCCCTTGGTTCATTGTATTTTGGTCTCTATGAGCCCAAACATGTGTTCGGGGCTTTCCGGGTCCACATCGCAATCCCGAATACCAAACCATATGATGCAGCATATGAATTTGGGGTAGAAGGAGCCAGTACATCTTTCTAGCTCCTTAGTTGCTAAAGAAAGTGAAGTTAGAATGGCCTTATGGCCATTTTTCATGAAATTTTACTATTCACTGTAAAATTTGGTGAATGTACTAATTTGTGTTATTTTCACATTAGGTTTGATGCCTAACATGAAATGGATAAGAAAGAACTGAAGGTTGAAGTGTTTAGAGAAGGAATTTTGAGAATTTTTGGCAAAACGGGGTTTTTAAGCCCTGGCGATTGATTACTGGAGTCGTGGTCATTCCACGGCCCAAAGATTCACTTTTGCGGTTTAAAACCGCTCATAGGACGTCTCCACCTGACTTCCTACAGCTTAGAAGTGATTCGAGTCGCTTTACGCGACCCGAGATGCGTTACAGACTCGATCTTGCGATCGATCCTTATAGACTTCGCCTATCGGCGAATCTGTGATCCTAGAAGTGTTTCTAGACCCTTCTCGCACCCACCTAAGTCAAAGGAAGCGACAGCGTACGTCGCAAGACCATAACCCAGGCCCAGTTTAATCCAATTCATGCTCTGATACCATCTGTAACATCCCGAAAATCGGGGGGTCGAGCAAAAACCCAACTCCCGAGTTCCAAAATGTTATTCATGCAACATAGATATGTATGTTTGAATGTTGTCTGTGATAATGTATTAAACATGAGTGAAATTAAGCCAGAACAGCATATCATACTCCAGAGACAGTTAAATTAACCAGCGGAAGTCTGTAATAGTATGTATAACATATATAAACCATTGTATGTCTCCAGAGTGTGAACATGTTACCAGGTTATATACATACATGTATTCTTCAAAAGTAACCAAAAGAATATACATGAGTGCTCTAAAAATATAAAATGACAAGTGTCAAGGTATTTAAGCAACCTCCCTGTAATCCCGTCAATCAGAACACGCATAAAGGAGGGATCCTCCTCATCATCATCAAGTCCAGCTCCGCCTCATAGGCCGCGCCATCATCTGCAATCACAAAAGGGTCTGGTGGGTGTCCAGGAACACCGTCCCGTAACGTGGGAGTGAGTAGCTAACTCAGTGGAATAATAGAGCAAAGATTAACATGTTATCAAATCAATCATGCGATAATAGTAAAGCAGTAAATCAAACAATCCTAATACTGTTGTTAATGCATTTATGACATGACGTGATGTATGCCCTCACCGACGATCACCCTCATGCGGCAACATCTTACGACCGCGGCATGCCACACTCCCTAGAGTGCTCCACATCTTCCAGGCACATGCAATGCTATGGTGATATGATTACCGAGTTGTTATTAGTCCTTTTCATACAGCAATATTGGGAAACTAAGGTACCTCCCTTATATCAATCCCAACACAGATCCTGTCTAGGGTCGTCACTCCTAGTAATCTCATACGATGTATATTTTGTAGGTCGCTGCAAGGGCTGCCAGGGCTGTTGCACGCACTCGTTGCTCCGCTCCCCCATCACCTTATCAATACAGGCCTACTGTACTCTACTGCTACGGAAGGGTCGTCGCCTCCCGTAGACTCAGAATACGCTCGCGGTCACTACAAAGGGCTGCCAGGGCTGTTGCTCGCACTCGTTGCACCGCTCCCCCATCACCTTATCAGTGTAGGCCGACAGCAAGAATATAGTGTCCCATACCACCATAATCTGCTCACGAGTCATAGGTGCTCACTGGTCACTACGGGGAGGTTTGTGGCCCCAGCGTAGGCCGACAGCTCGACCACGGTGTCCCATACCACCATGCCCGGCTCATGAGTCTTTATGGATCAAGGTACCATGGTTAACAGGGTTTACAATGGTAAGTTCAGTACCCTAGGTTCAAGCAGTTATGACTCATACAAGGTGAACATACAACGGCCAGTCGGGTTACTTGACGAGCTCGACTGGCACGAGCGCATCGCAAGTCGAACGACATGAAGTGCGTAAAACACTTCGCGTGGCCTAACCACTGCCGCCAACTCCAACACGACTCGCATTCATCGACACGTCCTTCGTGGCCAAGATAAGCTAACCACGAATTCTTTCGGTTACCGACTGCCTGGACTAGGCATAGTCCCAAACAATCATAGGATCACATCAGTAGTTGTGTAAGGGTAATGGAAATGAAATGGAACCATGTGAGCATGTTAACACATGTCATTACATACAACTTAAGCAAGTCTTCAAACACATGCCTTTCATACATATAATGAAATCATACATATCGCCAACATATAGGAAATCATCACTATCAGCGTATTAATTGAGAATTCAATCTCCAACTAAGTCATAAGAAACTCATCAAGCACATATTATAACATACCACTTAAATGAATCATTAAGCACATGCATTTCATACATATAATGAAATCGTACATATGGCTAACATGTAGGAAATCATTCACATCAACATATTCATTGAGAAATCAATCTCACACTAATCCATATCACCATTTAAGCCAATACATACTAATACAAGCATTTATACAAACACTTACACTACACACTTAAGTCTACATATAGTATGTCGACCCGAAGTGCGCATTTAGGCGAATCTCTTCGCCAAACTAATTATGCACGCATTCCTAACTTCCTAATGCGACAACAAACCATGTCAATCACATCAGCAAAATATGAATGTAAACGGTACTTCCTACAAATGACTAAAATGCCCTAAATCTCATATTCTTCGTTAGCTTACGAAACGGGAAACGGAGAGCATTTTGTACATGTCAAATGGCGATGCCGTCAAGAATCTACTATTAAACGACATTGAAAGCGTTGGAAACAGTCAATCAAAGCGTCTAATATCCGCACCTTATGTCTTGTAGACTCGGAAATTGAAACGGAGCGTATACGCTTCGTCTACGGCGAATAAGGAACCTAATACATAAGATCCATAAGCTACATCGCTATGGAAACAAGGAAAACTCAAATCACCAACTATTTAGGGTTTTTACTTACCTAGGATTGCGGTGGAATCGCCGGGAAAGCGGTAGAGGAGTGTTGCTTAAGCATGTGCAACACGTAGCACAAGTGGCGGGAAGAACTCTCCCACTCTCTCACAATCTCTCACTCTTTTTCTCTCTCCCAAGCTAGAGCTTCTCTCAAATTCGGATGGGAGAGAGGAGTGGGGGTTTCAACCCCTTTTATAGCCTAAAACATTCCCAAAATAGGCTTGGGAACAATGTTTACTTGGTGCCTAACCAAATCGGGGCCGTTTCGGTCCAAAAGGGTATTTCTGGAGGTCCCCAGGCCAAATGCAGTCGGACTTAAGCTCATGCATACTGGATCTAGCACACATCCAGTTTTCAGACCGGTTGGGTTCCCAGATCGCACGTGGCGGCCCAGTTTCAGTTTAACGGTCACCGCACCAAGATCAGGCCTATAAGTCTCGTGATATATAATAGATATTTTTCCTGATCCAAGGGTGTAATTTGGCTGTATTCTGACGGTCAGAATGCTTAATACTGATGCGTCAAATTTGTGTGCCAGATTTGAATTTGAAATTCCAACTATGTCCCTATTCACACTCTCTTCGGTCCGGGCTCAATGAAATAGCCTGTGATTATCGGTTTGACTTGATTTTCGGAATGAGTGTCAAGTCCAGCTAGACGGTTCTAACGGTCTAAGATAGGAGGTATCGGACTTTCGACGCGCGGTCTAGATCCAATACAAAGTTTCAAGGAGGTCCCGAGGACAAACCGGCTTAGAGTTTGATCCGAGGCTTTAGAGCATTATAGCACCCTTGGTTCCACTCGCTTTGGGCCTTGTAGAACGTATTTAAAGCGATCAGGGACCATTTCCCAGCTATTCTAACGTTGCACTAGCTAACTTAGTCATATTTTCTAAAGGAATTGATTCTAAGTGGTTTCTTTGGCTATGGAATTGGGTTCTAAGCAATTTTCCAGGTGTTTCAATTGACCCATTGCCTGAGGACGTCAAATCTCAGATTGGCCAAAATCCGGGGTGTTACATTCCGAGGTTACTATCTCGTCGGTACATCGAGTTCCAGATTGATCTTGTGCCCGGTACCGCACCTATTTCGAAGGTCCCGTATCATATGGCACCGTTGGAGTTACGGGAACTACAAAAGCAGTTGGACTTCCTACCTGTTATCATGTGCCGTTGAGGAGTCAGCAACTTTGAGTATTGACCAGCTGCTTGTTGTTTGTAGTTTTTTCGATGTGTTCCAAGATATTCCGGGGTTACTATCTCGTCAGTACATCGAGTTCCAGATTGATCTTGTGCCTGGTACCGCACCTATTTCGAAGGTCCCGTATCATATGGCACCATTGGAGTTACGGGAACTACAGAAGCAGTTGGACGAGTTGCGCGAGTTAGGCTTTATCCGTCCGAGCAGTTCACCGTGGGGAGCGCCGGTACTTTTCGTGAAGAAGAAGGATGGCTCGTTAAGGCTTTGCGTAGATTACCGCGAGCTCAACAAGGTCACGATCAAGAACAAGTACCCGCTTCTGAGGATCGATGATTTGTTTGATCAGCTGCAGGAGGCACAGTTCTTTTTGAAGATAGACTTGCGGTCCGGTTATCATTAGGTTCAGGTTCGAGATTAGGATATCCCGAAGACAGCCTTAAGACGCGCTACGGTCATTTTGAGTTCCAGGTCATGTCCTTCGGACTAACCAATGCACCAGCAGTATTCATGTAGTTGATGAACGAGGTCTTCCGTCCGTATCTCAATCAGTTTGTTGTGGTGTTCATCGACGACATTCTGATATATTCGAAGACCCGTGAGGAGCATGAGCGGCATCTTGAGATTACATTACAGACCCTCCGTGCACACCAGTTTTACGCGAAGCTGGAGAAGTGCGAGTTCTGACAGGAGGAGGTGAAGTTCCTTAGCCATGTAGTGATGAGGCAGGGTGTCGCAGTGGACCCCTTGAAGATTGATGTCATGCGTTAGTGGGACCAACCCGCGAACGCATCCGAGATTCGTAGTTTTCTTGGTTTGGCGGGCTATACCGACGTTTCATTGAGGGATTCTCTCATATTGCAGTCCCATTGACCAGGTTGACTCAAAAGGGTGCTAGGTTTGTTTAGAGCGACGCTTGTGAGCAGGCATTTATGGAGTTGAAGGACCGCTTCATGTCCGCTCTTGTCCTCACTCTTCCCTCTGGGAGTGATGGATTTGTTGTATTTACCGATGCCTCATGAGTTGGCTTAGGTGTTGTCCTGATACAGCATGGGAAGCCAGTGGCTTATGCATCCCGTTAGCTTAAGGTCCATGAGTTGAACTACCCCACGCACGATCTGAAGCTGGCAGCGGTTGTTTTTACACTGAAAGTGTGGAGGCACTATCTATATGAGGTGAGGTTTGAGCTCTTCTCCGACCACAAGAGCTTGAAGTATTTGTTCTCTCAGTTCGAGCTGAACATGAGGCAGAGGCGTTGGATGAAACTCCTGAAGGACTACGATTTTGATCTTCAGTACCACCCGGGCAAGGCAAACGTGGTAGTGGATGACCTCAGCCGTCAGCCAAGAGGCCTGGTGGCGCATATGATGATTCAGGAGTGGAGGATACTTGAGGATATAGTAGAGTACGACTTCATGTTTGGTCTGCAGTCATCTATTGTTCAGCTATCGAGCCTATCGATTCAACCCTCTTTTGTTGCAAGGGTGATCGAGGCTCAGTAGACAGGTGAGTCGTTACAGGATTACCGAGCAAAGGCAGCATCTGAGAGTCAGACGGATTGGCAGATTGGTTCTGACGGTGGACTTCGCATTAGAGGCCGATTATGTGTCCCAGATATTCCTGAGTTACGCCGAGATCTTATGACCGAGGCACATCGATCGCGGTTCTCTATCCACCCTGGCTCGACGAAGATGTATCGCGATATGAGGCGTCAGTATTTTTGGTCAGGGATGAAGCATCAGATAGCTAGTTTTGTAGCTGAGTGTGATACCTGCCAGCGTGTTAAGGCCGATCATTAGAGGACCGTTGGTCTATTGCATCCGCTGAGCATCCCGATGTGGAAGTGGGAGCACATATCTGCTGATTTTGTCATGGGTTTGCTGAGGACTCAACGCGGTCATGACGCTATCTGGGTTATTATGGACCGTCTGATGAAGTCGGCACATTTTCTTGTGATTCGTGAGACTTGACATACAGATCGGCTCACCAAGATGTTTGTTAATGAGATCGTGAGATTGCACGGTGTTCTTATCTCGATTGTTTCAGACCAAGATCTGAGGTTCACGTCTCAGTTTTGGAGTAGCTTCCAGAAAGCGATGGGGATCGATTTGCAGCTCAGCACCGCGTATCATCCACAGACTGATGGGCAGACCGAAAGGGTCAACCAGATCCTTAAGGATATGCTTTGGGCTTGCGTGATTGAGTTCTCGGATAGTTGGGACGAGCACCTGCGATTGGCTAAGTTCGCGTATAACAACAGCTATCAGGCAACCATTGGCATGGCTCCTTTTGAGGCATTATATGACAGACCGTGTAGATCTCTGAGTTGTTGGACCGAGGTTAGAGAGCGGCGTCTCCTAGGTCCCGAGCTTATGCTACAGACATCAAAGGCTATTGACATCATCAGGCAGAGGATGCGCACAGCTCAGAGCCGGCAGAAGAGTTTTACTGATCGTCGGGGTCGTCCCTTGGAGTTTGCAGTTGGGGATCATGTGTATCTTAAGGTCTCACCGATGAAGGGTGTGATTCGTTTTGGGACGAAGGGCAAGCTTGTCTCGAGATTCATAGGACCTTTCGAGATCACTGGGCGCATTAGCGCCATGACCTATCGACTTGCCTTGCCATCGCAGTTGTCTGGCGTCCACAACATTTTTCACGTCTCTAAGTTAAGGAAGTGTAGGTCAGACATCATGCCTGTTATTGATTGACATCCGTTAGAGGTTCGTGAAGACGCTTCTTATGTTGAGCAGCCCATTCGTATCCTCGATCGGAAGGAGCAGGTCCTACGGACCAAGGTCATCCCCTTGGTAAAGGTGCAGTGGAGCCATCATAGTGTGGATGAGGCGTCTTGGGAGCGCGAGGCTGAGATTCGAGAGTGTTATCCCCATCTTTTCGATGATTGATTGTCTGGTGTATTGTGCTTTGATTATATATGATGATATGTTTCCTATTTTCTTTTTGAGTTATGGTTAGTTACGATGGTAGTGTAAATTTTGAGGATGAAATTTTTATTAGGTGAGGAGAGTTGTAAGACCCGTATCCTAGACCGTACTGTTCCGTTAACTCCCTTGATCCTTCCCGTCGAATTTTGGCAATCCGCGACCTGTGATCGACGTTTGCGTAAGACTGTAAGTCGTATCCTACACATTTGAGTCGACTTAATCCGAGACTTGTATCATTGCGAACGCACCATCGCCGCGGTTTCAATGCCGCGACTTACGCACCGATCCGATACCCAGACGAGGTGATGTGGACCCTCGTTCAATTCGAGGAAAAACGCCGCCCGTTGGCAATCCCAAAAGAATCTCTACAACATGTCAAATTAATCCCATCAATTACCTCTCATGTCAAGTACAAAGCACCCATGCTTCCTTTCTTCACAAGTTAAGCAAATTCAAAAGTCAACCAATCCATCACCTCACCCATCACTAACCTCACCCATCACTCACCTCACATCCATCACTTACATCTCTCTTACAACCACCACACCTCCCTCATTTCTCAACACATTCCAAGCAACCAAGAGAGTGCACGTCCATGGCTTTCCCAAGTGAGAGAAAAATGTGATTTTTGGTAGCCCACTTTCCCATCCCAAAACCTCCATCCTAGCTATCCAAATCTCATCATCCACCATCAAAGAGAAGCACAAGGAGATAGGCTTTCCAACGGACCGAGAAGATCGATAGGTGGGTGCTTTCATAGCTTAGTTTTCTATGTTTTTAAGATGGGCCAAGTGAGGCCTACCGATCAATGGTATGGATCTCACTTTGGACCCTAAGATGTGGCCGATGGCCCATCTTGATCATTAATATCATTCCATGATGGGGCCATTCTCGATGGACCCCATCATGATGTTTACCTTCCTAGCTTGTATATGAGTCATTTAGACCGTCGAATTTCGTGGAGAAGGGATCTCCACCATTGGATTTCAATTTTTTAGGCCCACATGTAATGAGACTCACTTGATGTATGTTGTAGATTATGGAACAGAGGGCCCATAGTGTCGGGGTCCCTCTATCACGCGTGTCCCACTCTATTTTTTTTATTTGTTTTATTATTTTGTGTATGATATTATGGCCTTATGGCCCACTTGGATGGACCCCACAATGGAGCATGTATTGGATCCAAACCATTTAAAGGTGAGGCCCACTTTACATATGTATTGAAACCACACCACCTCACCATGTGGTGGCCCACCTATGAAGGGCCCACCTTAAAGGCCTTGCACGCCCAAATTAAAAAAAAAAGGGAGGGGGGGGGGGGGGGGGGGGGGGGGGGGGGGGGGAGTCCAGGGACTCTTTGGACATGTAAAATCAAAATAAAAATATTAGCCTTTTTCAAGGCTTTAGAAGTGGGGCATTTGTATAGGACCCACCTTGATGTATGTATTCAATCCAAGCCGTCCATCCTCTTCCCCAACTCATTTTAGGCGTTGAGCTGAAAATTGAGGATGATCCGAGTATCTAGTGGGCCATAGTTTTAAAAACAAAATCATTACCGTTGAAATTTACCTAGATTTTTTTTACACACTGAAAGAGGCCCAATATTGGTCTTGATAGAATTGTTATGGGTTGTGGAATCCAATGGCTGGAGTGGATGCGCCTAATGCGGGCCCTATTTAAGAAAAACTGCGAGAAAACTCGGTTAAAAAAATAAAATAAAAATTCAAAGCAGCAGAGGCTGCTGCCTCTGAACGCCAGGAGAGGAGAGGACGCGTCAGGCGTCCTACGCTGGGAACCCATGTCTCCAGCCATGGGCCCCACCTTGATGTTTATTTATCATTAACCCATCCTTATGGTGGGTCCTTACCTTAAGTAGGCCCCACCCAAAAATCAGCTTCATCCAGATTTCAGGTGGCCCACACCACAAGAAACAATGGTGATTGAACTCTACCATTGAAACCCTTTTTGGGCCCACGGAAGTTTTGAATCAATCTGATATTTGTTTTTCCTTTTCGTCCAGGTCTGTATGACCCTCTCAACGGATCGGATGACATATAGACATGATGGTAGGCCCCACGTGGGACCCACAGTGATGTATGTGTTTCATGGAAGCCGTCCATTACTGTGGATGGTGGAACTCCACCATGGTATATGTGTTTCGTCTGCACCGTCCACACCACTGGACGGTGGGACCCCATTGATGTATGTGTTTTATCAACACCGTCCAGCCATCTGGCTTAGTGCTGGACGGTCAGTGGACCCCCACCATGATGCATGAGCTGCATCCAAACCGTCCATCCATTTTGAAAGCTCATTTTATGGGTATGAGAGCCAGATCCATAGTTTGGTAGACCCCACCCTTGATGCATGTGTTTCATCCAAACGGTCCAACCATTTGGTAAGCCTAAATCAATAGGCTTGAGAGTAAGAATAAGATAGATCTATAGTTTAAATGGACCCCATCTTGATTGGTTTGTGGCCATCCATTGAACCCCACCTTAGTATATATCTAAGGCCCATGGGATTAAGCCCATTTGGCATATATAAGGCCCATGGGATTAAGCTCATTTGACATATATAAAGCCCATGGGATTAAGCCCATTTGACATATATAAGGCCCATGGGATTAAGCCCATTTGACATATATAAGGCCCATGGGATTAGGCCCATTTGACACATAAAAGGCCCATGAGATTAAGCCCATTTTGATGTATTCCAAGGCCGTGGGTTAAGGCCCATTGTGATGTACTCTAAGGCCTGTAGGTTATAGCCCATTGCAATGTACATCAGGCCTATTAATGCGGCCCACTTGTTTGATAACCAAAGGGCCCATGTGATATAGCCCATTTGATGTATTTAAGGCCCAATGAGAGGTACCTAAGGTCCATTGCAATGTGTGTTTCTCCATGGTTCATGTAATGATATTTATGGCGGGCCGTACCTTAGGAGCAATGATGGTTTGATGCCCACATTGTAAGTACAATGTTGGATAAATGTCCACATTGTATCTCTCCTTAGGTCCCATTAATAGGCCCATACTCGTTAATATTCATCACTTTATAACATGCTTAGTATAATCCCATGACTCATGCCCATACGCATCATATGTATGCTTGATATGAGTAGTGACTGATTATAGCATACGCCATTAGGCAGACCATTTACGGGACTCGTTATGAGACCGAGTGCCCCACATGATCGCGTAATACGCACTGGATTGTTGCATGATTTGACGGTGTGATTCATGCATCTCACATATGTGTGACTTGATCACTGCACTCCTTAGCGACATCAGGGTCGTGGCCTCCACAGGCACATCGTGGATGGCCATATCGGATACCGAAAATGCTTGGTTCTAACACTGTGGGCACTTAGGATATCCTTGGGTGAAAGTCCCATAACCTTTTTGGTACCAGGAGGTGCTCCAACGTCTAGACCGAGTGGATACATGAGCGCCCGAGTGCCAAATACCAGTACGCTGCGTCTCCCACTGTGTCGTGGTCGGTTGGAAGGGGGTGTGGCCTTATCCGCCTAAGTGAGGGGGCTATAAGCTAGGCTGAGTTTGACCAGCTCGCAAATGAGTTCGTTATCGACGAGCCGGGTAGGTATTGGCAGACTACTGGTTAGGCAGATAGTGAGGTCTATTCCGCTTGCTTGACTGTGCAGCTAAGGAGGTGGCAGTCACTGCGAAGTGTATTAGACCCCGGTGATATCCAGAGAGGAACTATGCTGATACGTGTATTTGATGAGTACCGACTTGCTTGGATTGCATTTTGCATATGACATTCGGTTATGTAGGCCTCGCATTGCATCGGTGTGGCCGATGACATTCGTGTCTCGCATCGCATGGCCTTGGTATGGCCGATAGCATTCATGTCTTGCATCACATAGCCTTGGTACGGTTAATTGTATTCTTGGACTTACTGCATATTTTCGCATTACTCTAATATTATATACTTGGCACTTGCCTTACGCACACACTTACACCACCCTCTAAGCTTTTGTAAGCTTATGCACGACTGTTGCGTATAGGTGTCGTTGGACAGCAGCAACGCTAAGGCAGGAGCGTGTATCAGGCCATTTTGGAGCTTTTTGTTCATCTTGTATTTCTCTTTCTGCATTGTACTTAAAGTTTTTGATATAGTGAATATGTGGTGATGTTGTTTTGTGACTTAGTTATGCTTGTGGTTATTCTCTATTACAAAAAAAAAAAATCATTCTGAAAATCCTCCTTGTAGGATCTCAGGATCGAAATCTAGCATAAGATTGCCAGGAACCGAGAATGGAGCACTACGGAGGCTGTCTGCACCGGATTCGGTAATCGGGATTCCTGTGAATCCGATTTTTGAATTTGGGGCGTGACAGAATGCTTGGGGTAACGAAATTTTTGTATCAAGATTATTTGTGCCTATAGTTTATCTTAGTAGTAATAACCCTTTGACCAGTTTGGATGGAATATAAACATCATGGTCAGCTCTAAGAAGGTTCCAATGGTAGACATTTTCATTCCTACTATTTCGTTTGGTGTGGCCCACTTGAGTTTCGAATTTGCTTGATTTTTAACTTTCTATCCTATCATCATCTTTTAAGATAGATTGTTAGAGTAGATTTGTCACGGATATCTATGTGGACCCCACATAGCCAAGGCATAAGTATATCTCTAAAGCTGCACATGAACTGAGCTAGCTTAGTCAATTAGACTGGACTTGAAAAAGCTTGACTCAACTCGACTCAAAATTGAGCTCAAGCCAAGTTGATCTATAAAATTTCAAATCGAGTATGAGCTAAATTGAGCTTGACACAACTTAGCTTGAAACTTGACTCAATTTGAAACCATTCGACTTAGGTTCACTTAGTGTGCGTGCACACATGTGTGTGTGTGTGTATATATATATATATATATATATATATATAAAATCCTAAAACTTAAATTCCAACTCAACCTCTAGGCTCAAACTCGCACTCGGCTGAACGAACAAGCTCGAGGTGGCCCGTGCGGCTGACCAAGCCGAGATGAGTTGACTAATAGGCTTGTGGACCAAACCAAGTCGAGTTCAAGCTGAAATAGCATATTGCCTGGTGGAGACAGGTTCAACTTACTTTGACTCGTGCACGGCTCTGTATCAGTGCCTTGGGTCGCCCATGCCAGGTGAGACTTGAATGGTGTGTGGAGGTCGCCCATGCCTGGTGAGACTTGAATGGTGCGTAGAGGTTGCCCATGCCAGTGCCCTGGGTCGCCCAATATGTTTATTTGCCATCCAACCTGTCTAGGAAAACACAAATAGCAGCATGATACTTAACTTTTGTGGCCGCCAAGAAAATTTTAATGGCAGACGTTCAATCTCCATTGCTTTCTGTGGCGTGGTCCACTAGATATCTGTATCTGCCTCAAATTTTTTGTTCCCTCTCTTAAAATAATCTCACAAAATGGATGTACGGTGTGGATCTAACACATACATCATGGTGGAGCCTATGAAGATAGTGACATCAACACACCACTGAGGTCGGTGGTGTCCGTCACACCAGGCAATCCGCTTCCTAGGCGGTGTCGAAAGGAGAGTTATTTGATAATCTGCCTGCTTATGACACTTGATACACATGCACGTGTAAATAGTATACGTTGCATATAATAATTCAAATTACACCGACTAAGTTGTAGAACCTACGTTCATTAAGTTACAATAGAAAAAATCAGATTATCTCGACAATCGTAACCTCTGATCCTTGAACACTTGTTAGTGGAAATAAGACATTTAGATATTTTTCATTCTTAACCGTCCAATAAATTTCCATCAATCTGATTGTCAGATCAATAAATAACAGTGATTTTTGGTTCGGATACATCCAAGCTCGTACACATAATGTCAACAGTTTAATTTGAATTACTTGTATACAAGATCTACAATTTTTTTAAGTAATTTCTAAGTGCCTGGGTATCATCCAACATACCGCCAGAGTATCAAAAGTTCTTCTCCTTTTAAAACACGAATAGCCCAGTTCCTCCCAAATCCTTCACACCTCGATCTCTTCTTCTTCGCCAAAATTCCCCCGTGAAAGAAGGAAAATCACAATGGAACCTAGCAAATCCGACCTCCAGATCTTCCTCCAATCCACCGTCCATCAATTCCCTTCCCGTTTCCTCTCGGTGGGCCCCACCGTCTCCCTGCCCCACTTCCTGCTCTCCCTCTCTCCCTCCCTCCCCCCTTCTTCTTTCCCCTTCCTCTCCTTCAATGGGAAACCCCTACCGTACTCCTCCGCACCACTCCATTCCCTGCTCCCACCCACCTCCACCCAAACGCAAACCCTAACCCTAACCCTCCACCTCCGCCTCCCCGGCGGCGGCGGCGATGGTGGTGCCACCGGCGCCGAATCCCGAGACTGCTACCTCAACATGTACGCCGAGAAGAAGCCCGACAAGGTGGACCCCAACGAGGCCAGACTGTCAAGATGGATGGCTTGCGCCCTCTCCTCCGAGCCCCTCCGAAGGCCCGCTGTCGTCGACCGCCTTGGCAATCTCTTCAACAAGGAGGCCCTCGTCGAGGCCCTTCTCTCCAAGAAACTCCCAAGGGGGTTTGCGCACATCAGGGGCCTGAAGGACATGATCCCGATCGAGCTCTCGCTGATCTCAGGCCAGGAGTCCGATGAACGCATCAGCTTTGACACGAGGTTCCAGTGCCCGATCACGGGCCTTGAATTCAATGGAAAGTATAGGTTCCACGCCCTCCGCGGGTGTGGACATGTCCTGAGCGCAAAGGCATTGAAGGAGGTTAAGACATCGGCGTGCCTTGTCTGCCACCGTGAGTTCTCGGAGTCGGATATGATCGTGATAAATCCGAGTGGGGAAGAGGCTGCAGCGTTGAGGGAGAGATTGGAAGAGGAGAGGGCAAAATTGGGGAAGAAAAAGGAGAAGAAGGCAAGGAATGGGGAGACGGTTGGTGGGTCTGAAACCGTTTGTTCAGATTTGGCTCAGTTGAGTGGAACGAAGCATGGGGTGGATGAAAAGGGCGGGGCCTTGCTGATGGAAACAGGGGTTAAAGATGAAGAAAAAGGAAAGAAGAATTTGAATTTGGGGAAGGCAGGAAATGGGGTGAGTGCGAAACGGTTCAAAGCCACGGATATAGTGCCCGCTAATGCTACGAAAGAAGTGTATGCTTCGATTTTCACATCATCGAAGAAAAAGGAGTTTAAAGAGACCTACATGTGTAGGTCTCTTCCACTCGGCAGAAATTGATGGTAAGGGTATGTGATGCGTTTACTGTGGTGCTTCTTCTATATAGATTATTCATTTCTGTTGTAATTTGTGCTGCATTGGTTGATCTATGGTTGAACTTCCTGGTTATGTCATGGAATTCAAGGATGAATGTTTACATCTTTGCTTCTTACATGTATAGTTCCAATTGTGTTCAAACATGAACGGAGGCCTGGTTTGCAACATAGTTAAACTGCAGCTATCCTAATGAGTGGAAACCAAAGCTCTCATTTTCAATTAATTAGTAATTCAAGTAAGTCTTGAATGAGTCCTTTGAAAGGTTGATGCAAATAAATGGATTTCTTTTCTACATCACGGAGCTGTCTATCCTTGTCTAACTCTGGTCATTGAATCAAATTCAACTTTGATGAATAATGAACTCTCTCTCTCTCTCTCTCTCTCTCTCTCTCTCACACACACACACACACACACACACACACACACATTAACAAAACAGATTCTCCCAGGGTAGAAAATCAAAATCGCAGTGGCTTTTGCTACTATTACCTTCCCAACCACAAATTAATTTTTTTTTTTAAATATAAATTTCTTGCATTTATTTCACCTCAAAATAAGAAATTCTACCAAAGGGCCTTATACTAGACTTGAGACTTGCAAAACATTGCAGTGCACAGTTGAAAGGGTGTTTATGTTGTCATTTTGAAAGACCAAGGAGCATTTATCTGGGGTAAACAGATCTGGATGGGGCTCTTGTGGCTGATGATTCTGTAATTTCCAGATATAGTGAGGGATGCTGCAGATCATTTATGAATTTGACATGAAAGTAGTCTACAACCACGCCAACTAGAAGTTTGTAGAATATATGTTGGGGAGGTTGGATTTTGAAGGAAATGGATGAAGAAATACAGTCTCGGTTCTCGCAAATGGATTATTAATGGTTTCTTCAAGTGCTCAAGAGGCCTATGGCATGGACCTGTAACTGTAATTCTCGTTTTTTGTGTGATGATGGCTAGTCCTTAGTCGGATGGTAAAAGAAGCAATCACAAAAGGGTTGAGTAGCAGCTTCAAGGAGGAACAAGCATGAAGAGTTCCTAATTCTTTAACTGGGATTGCCTCATGTCAGCTGGTGCTAAAGTTTCTGATGTTGTGATGTGGACTCCAGTGATCGAAAAGTTTAAAAAAAAAAAAAAAAGAAAAAAAGAAAAAAAAAAAGAAGAAAGACTGGCCTTAATGAAGAAAAATTGTCTTTTGTTGGCCGAATTATGCTATAAGAGCATTCTTATCCATCTTGCTGATGTATTTCTCTCTTTAAGATTCCAATCTCAGTGGTAGAAAGGTTTGAAAAACTCTAGTGGAATTTCATGGAAGGGCAGATATGTGGCTAGGAAAAATTCACTTAGTTGGGGAGAAGGCAGAGGAACAAGCATGGAGAGTTCCTAATTCTTTATCCGGGATTGCCTCATGTCAGCTTGTGCTAAAGTTTCTGATGTCGTGATGTGGACTCCGGTGATCAAAAAGTTCAAAAAAGAAAAAAGAAAAAAGAAAAAAGAAAAATACTGGCCTTAATGAATAAAAATTATGTCTTTTGATGGCCGAATTATGCTATAAGAGCAGCATTATCCATCTTGCTTATGTATTTCTCTCTCTTTGAGATTCCAATCTCAGTGGTAGAAAGGTTTGAAAAACTCCAGCAAGCTTTCGTGGGAGGGCAGATATGAGGCTAGGAAAAATCCACTTAGTTGGGGAGAAGGCAGAGGCCCAAATGTGAAGGAGACGTTCTATATGGAAAATGGATCAGACGTGTCATGTGTAAGGGGGATCTGTGCAGCATGTATAACTTCACTGATCCATTTACTGAGGCTATCTAGGACGCTTTCTTCAGCCTTTTTGACATAGTGGCTGCTGAGAAAAAAGGTGCTTTTTTTAAAAAAGATGATAATCTTATC
Organism: Magnolia kwangsiensis; assembly: GCA_037074715.1. Taxonomy (NCBI): domain Eukaryota; kingdom Viridiplantae; phylum Streptophyta; class Magnoliopsida; order Magnoliales; family Magnoliaceae; genus Magnolia; species Magnolia kwangsiensis. The sequence continues at coordinate 21,691,522 of CM073582.1, forward strand.
GAATAGAGGATGAAACTTAAAGAATTACAAAAGAAGCTGAAAATAAAGAAGAGGAAAAGAAAAATTATTGATCTGACCATATATCACGGAAATGGACAATAGCAATAGAATTTGATGCTATCGCCCATAAGTTTAGCCATATTGAAGACCTTTGGGATTTGCCCCTTCTGATTCTTAAAACATTGGTTGTTCCTTTCTAACCAAAGAAACTATATTCTTGCTAATAAACAAAGACGCTAAATTTTCTTTGCAAATTTTCATTTACCTCCACCATGCCAAAGCCAAGAGGAAATGCTCAATGGATATCAGTGAAACCCATGCTATTCCAAACAAATTAAAGCACTCCCACACCCTTTTGGCAAAAGAGCAGTGAATAAAAAGATGATCTACAAATTCCTCATTTTGATAACACATCAAACACACATTCAAGATATCCATCTTCCTCTTGTGCAAGTTATCAATCGTGAGAACTTTATTTCTTCCCACTAACCAAGCTAGAGTTGCTACCTTTGGAGGAGTACCAAGATGTCCCGTATCTGTTATGATACGCCTGTAAAGGCCGATATGTATAGGTAACGGCCATGACCGTTACGTGATACAGGGGTGAAACGGGGCAATTGATTTTTTGGGACTGTATCGGCTGTAAAATAACCATTTTTTTCTATTTAAATCCATTTTTCTCCTCTCTTTAAAAAAAAAAAAAAAACTTTTCTCATTCCAAAATCTCTCCTAAATCATTTTAGAATAGATTTTGACCACTCTTACTATAGTTTTTAATATTAAAATCGTATATTGAAGTGATTTGAGCAAATAGAAGCTCCGATGGCCCTTTTTTTTTTTCCAAATAATTGAACAGTAGTATTTATGCAAATTTTATTATTTCTAGTTTTAATGTTTGATTGTGATGTGTAAACGTTAGACATATATAATCATGTTCACAAATTCACTAGACAACCTGATACAACACTCTCACCAAAGAGTGGACCGTTACACTACTATAAACATGTTCAAAACAAAAAATGAATACATATTTGGAATATTTACATTATTCTTGATTTTTCAAATATTTTTTAAAATTTTTCGAGTAAAAGAAAATTTTCAACCACTACAGTGGTTGTAATAGTCGTTACACCTCCGTATCAGTTGTTACAGCCGATACCCGTATCGGTAATGGTGGTGACCGTTATGGCCACCATTACCGATACAAAATACCTTGAGTAGCACCATCTCACCACACATGAGTTATATGGCTTAAACCACCCACACAAGACCACTCGCTAATGATAGTATAGGAAGATTCAACCAAACATTTATTGGGCCTTTCTTTTAAACATCTCATAGAATCCTTTTCTAATGTTGAAAGTTGCACCTTATCTAGTCCACAAATAGCACCTCTCTTTCCTTTCCTGTTGCAAGAATCAATGCATTGATGAGTTGTTAATTTCCTCCTTTGCCTGAGGATCCTTATAGAAATTTACTATTGGTGCACGCACCTTAGGGGTCATTACGCACCGTGGATTGGAGGGGATTTGAGGAGGTTTCAAATCCCCTGGTTGTTTGGCAGCATAAAGTAACTGGGGGTTTCAAATCCAGGGGGTTTCCAATCCCCTCTTTGAGGGGGTTTGTAATCCACAGTGAGAGCTTCGATTACACCTAAAATCATTTCAATAGTTGTAGGTGTAACATGTGTGTCACTATACACTATCATTCTATTGGGCACATGGCCCACTAATGATGATCAGCACCGTCCAAACATTTTCCATGTAAATCAGCACCGTCCAAACATTGTCCTTGTAAATCAACAATTAAAAATTGTTGGTTAGTCACTCAGACATGATCTTGTGCTTGTGGCCCATTTGAGACTTGGAATTTCATCATTTTTGGGCAAAGCATATATTTTAACGGGCTTATCACAGCCATTTTGTCAAAAATTACATATCTCACTAATTAGAGATATTAAAGTTGATTTAGTAATTAAATTTAAACACCTATAATTATACCATGGATAGGTACTTATGGATTAAAGTTGATTCACACTCCAGGGTGCCAAACACACTGGGAGGATTGCAAATCTAGGGGGTTTCTAATCCTAGGGGTTCCGAATCCAGGGGGTTCCAAATCCACACTCCCAAACAGGCCCTTAGCCTTACCGTCAACTCTTTCCCTCTCCACCGGTACACTCTTGATTTTGTTAGCTTCTCTCGAGCACTTGCCATGGCATGAAAAAAATTTATGCTCTTGTCTCTTTCTTTTAGCCAAATTGTCCTAGACTGATGCCTCCATTTAATTTCCTCCTATCCTAGTCTAGCATTGTACTGGGCACTATAAATTTCCCATCATGCTCTTTCTTCTTCCAATAGCTCATTTTCCTCCTCTTTAGCATTGAACTCTTGAATATCTTGTAATTATTATTATTATTATTATTATTATTATTATTATTTTAATGTTTTCTCATTGTTGCTATCCAAGACTTTTTTTTATCTAGACATTAATCTTCCCTTTTAGAAGCTTTAATTTCTGAAAAGGAGAGAAACTTGCAAAACCATGGACCAAGAAGGATGGCCACCACTCCTTACCTCTATTTGAAAATCTCTCCGTTTCTAACTATGCAAGCTTGAATTTAAAAGGACGAGGGTCTCAATCCTGCACAACAATGGTTAGAAATTGGCCTGGGAGGGTCCCATTGATGCATTAACGGGAATTTCTCTATCCAATCCGAAGAAAGCAAAAAAGCAATCCAGCTTTGACTTGATAGCCCGTTAGACCACATTCACCTCTCGTTAGCAAGTCAACTATTTCGTCTTTTACTATCCATTCTGAAAAATAAAAATAAATCATGTTGTGATTTATCTGACCCCCACTTGATTTCTCAAACATAAACCTTATGAACTGTGGCCTGCGCCTCAGACTGTTAGGTGCATATACTATCAAGAATACCCATCGAAAACCTGATGGAATTTCCCTTAACAACAATGAAATTGAAAAAAGACCATTCCGGCATTCCTCTTTAATCTAAATTTTTGAATCCCAAATTACTAAAATTCCCTCCTGCTGAACATATTGCATCTAACATCACCCGCCCCATCAACAATGAGTTAACGACCCTCTGGTTTATTAATTGTAACTTTGTTTCTTGAAAAGCTACCATTTGAGCTTTATATCTCTTACACATCCCTAATCTTCACTCTCTTTTTTGGGCACCCCAAACCTTGCATATTCCAACTAATATTCTTCATTGGACAACTGATCTAACCTTTTTCTCCCTTGTGCTTCTTGGAGGAGACCACGACTCATAATTGATATTAGGCCTCAACCTCACCAGCTCCCTACTTCCTTTAATCTCTCTAGGAATCTGACCGGTCAATTCTTGTTGAAGGTATTGTCTGCCCCTACCCTCCACATTCAAAAAGGGTGTCAATTCCTTTGAATTTCATTCTTGTGAGACATAATCATCATCCCTGCCTCAAAAGGATATCCCCACTAAGTGCGCTATCTGCCCTATTACCTCCTTTATTTGTTTCATCCCTTGAGCCATAGATACTTTATCATACATTTAGGTGAGCATGAACCTTCATTTAAATCTGAACGTGAAATAACCCTTAAGCCATGGATACTTTATCTATCTTACCTTTAGGTGAACATGAACCTTCATTTAAATCTGAACGTGAAATAACCCTGGTCATCGTCCCTTTCTCAACAGAAACTGTCTGCCTTTCAATAGCCACCAGATCTATCTCATGCTCTGCGGAGAGTTTTGTTGATCTCACATGCTTTTTAGCTTGGTTCTGGGCTTCTTCCATTGCCATACTGTGGAAACCTTCTTGCATCACCTCTTTATCAGCAGCTCCTACTGTAAGATTCTCCTCTCTACCCATCTGGATCTCCCCTTCCTCATCCTGCTTCTCATCAACTTCCGAAATTGAGACGCCCGATTGCCAATTGACTCCCCCTCCTACTCCTTGCTGTGAGGTCTTGAAGAATAAAAGGAGAGAGTTCTGCAGGATTCTTTATAGGAAAAACCCACACATGTCTTCATTAGTATTTCCCCCCACACATGTTAAAATATAAAGAAAAGGCGCATGTGTATCCTTCTTCCCACATGTTGAGAAGGTTACTTCATTTCCTTCTTTCATTGAGCCACATGTCAACTTTTTATTGCTTGAATTGATGTCATCCACCCAGTTGTCGTCTCATTTCTGTGTTTTTACTCCCTCTACAGACCATACAACCATGTGCCAAACCCTCATTTCATCACCTGCTGCATAACGCCCTCTCAAGTAACAGCTCTCTGCCACTGCTGACTTACTGCTGCTGTTTCTGAGAGGCAGGACACGCATCGATGCCTCTTTTTCTTATCCCACCCCATCTGTTTCCTGCTGGCCAATCAGGTCTGTCCATGCTAGCCTTCCCTTTCCTGCTACTCCGCGGGAGCACCTTGCTTGTACTCCTTATGCATCTAGAGCCTGATCTACCATTTGTCGACCTCTTTGAACTCACTGTCACAGCAACAGTGCTCTGCTCCTGGTTTTCCCTTATCACCTTCACTGAAATTTTGTCACGCCCCACTCTTATGCAAATCTTCTCCGGAGCTGAATTGAGCTTCCTTTTCTTCATAACAATTCTCGCAAATCGCAACTTCTTACAGCCTTCTGACATTTGATTGATCAACACCACCATGCCGATGCAAGCCCCGACCTGCATGGATACCTCGTCTATCCAGAACTCCAAAGGGAGATCCCAGATTTGGTACCATACTTCCTTCCAGCCAAACGTCGACCCATCTTCCCGTCTTTGAATCCCCTTTACCCTATCATCTGAAAATAGTTACATGCGAATAGGAATCAGTCGATATTTGTCTGAGGTCTGAGAGAAATCCACACAGTAGAGTGATACAAATGTTTCAGCACCTGATCTTCTTCTTCCAAGCTGCAGTTCTGTCTTAATCAGTCTCCCACTTCTTCCACTGAAACTGCCGGCCCGACTGAAGCTATGAAACTATATTGGAAAGAATTCCATGAATTCTCCAATATCTTTCGATGAATCCTAACCTCCAGTCCATCCTCATACTCCTCCCTCCAAACCCATTCTCCCTGCTTCCTCGAGAGGCAACACAAGAGGTGGGAGCTGGAGATTGAGAGGCTGATCGATCGAGAGGACGAGAAGTCATTCTTGATGACAAGACAAACAGAGGTCAGACAAAAAGATTTTCTTCTCTCCCAGTGGAAATGAAGATTGCAACAGAGGAAGACAAGCACTTACAATACAGAGGCACTTCAGACCAGAGGTTAGGCTTCATCAGAAGATATTCTAACACCCATTTCCCCCTTTCAGGACTAGAAGTCAGATCCTTTGGTGTCTGCTCCCCCTTGTGCTGGGAGCCGTGGTTGGAACGGAATAGGCAAATTTTAAATAATTTCGAGGAGCCTCAACAAAGTTAATGGAATTTTGATTCTGTCACCCAAAATTAGAAACCTTTTCGAGGTGTATCAGTCGATGACTCTATCAAATGCCTGAAAATGGTAGGTGTGGAGCACAGTTTGGTGCTATTATTGGCCACCAAGCTTCTGTGGGTTTATGTCACTTCCTATTCAAGGGCTTTGTGACAAGGCTTTCTGAATCAGCAGGTGTGTGAGGAGTCTTTTATGATGAAAGTGGAGCCACCTCCTGTGTTTCTTTGTGGCCTACCTTGGAGATGTCCTATTCTATGGGTGGTGGCAATAGCTCTCAGAGAGGCTGTTAGAGTTATTCAGGGCAGATTTCAGAATAAGCTAATATTCATTGTCGGGAGTCACCCTGATATCATCAAATCAGTTAATGGGGAATTTAAATATACCTCAGCTTTTACTCATCCTTTCCAGCAAATCAGATATCAGGAAGTGGGGCTAAACATACCATTTGCTCTGTCTACTACTGATTTTGTTGTCGTTTCTAATTTAGCCAAGTGTGGGGCAACCCAACCCTTAGTATTTCGAATTTTCTTCTCCTTCTGTAGTCTATATAAATTTTGTTATCTTCTAACCAAAAGGCAAATCCCATTTTTCTTATTCATAGTTTACAAATGGTAAGTTTCTTTTCTATGGTGCTAATCAATAGCAATTCAAATCTCAAACTTGAGAAGTTTCTTAGGTGCTTTGAAGTTGAGTCCAATCGGAAGTTAAATCTACTAAAAGCAATCTTCTAGGGAGGCATGGAGGACAATGGTGTTGAGGGGCTATTGGTGGTCTCAGGTCAGTGGGTAGGAAAGCTGCCTGCTTCTAATTTGAGCCTTGTTTTGCTTGTTGGAAATCTAGCAAATTGCCTTTAGGACCTTCTTGATTGAGGGGAGGAGGAGGAAGCTATTGTTTTGGAGTAAGTTCCTGTTGTTTAAGGGTCTTCGACCCTTATTGATGTGCATCTTTGATTTACGAAATGTCTTATGTCAATTTCCTTCTGTTCAGTGAGATTGTTAAATATTCCCTCTTTTTTCTTCCTTTTTTTCTTCTTCTTCTTCTTCTTTTGTTTTTAGGTTGTTAAATATACTTGAAAGGCTTCTGAGGGATTTCTTTTGGAAAGATATGGAGTAAAAAATCATGGAAGGTTGTGGGGAAGGGAGGCATTGAAATACGTAAACATTGCTCTCCTAGGTAAATGGCATGGAGATTCTAGGAAGAGAATGATGGCTTGTGGAAGCACTTGTAAGTATGGCATGCGTTGAGGTCTTTACACATGCAATTTTTGGATATTAGGCTTTTTGGATTTGGAAAGAGACCTGTGGCTGGAAAATCACTTCCCCTCAATAAGTTGTTTCATACAGAGAGATTGGGATTGGATTCTAGGAGTATACTTGGTATGCCAAAGGGTGAGATGGTTGTGGTAAAGGATGTGAAGGTTGACCAATGTTACACCCGATCGGGTAAGCAACTGGTATGGATGCTGAATTTTTGTCAGAGAATTTGCGAGAGGTGGACATAGATGATAACGTTAGTCTTTTGTCCTTGATGGAAGGGGTTATCTCATCTCCAATGAAAGTAGTAGGTGTGAAAAGTCTACGAAGGGAGCTATAAAAATTCAATTACCCTCTTTAAGTACAAAGTAGTAAGTCTATGCAAACACGCATACAGATATAGGGATGATGATATCTATCCAAGGAGGTATCCCATTTGTTTGCGTATTCTTGTCTCTGTTATTTGGGGCTGGCTTAATTCTCAAGATTGATTGGCAAAAAGTTCAATGACTGCTGCCTACCTGAAATCAACTCTCCTCCTTCACTGGGCCTTGGGACGGTTGGCACATTGCTACCATGCAGAGTTGCAAGTGGAAACATAATGCTAGAGAGAAAAATATTGTGTTGCTCTGGTTGGCATCATCGGATGGCCCATCTTGAAGCTACTAAAAAGTTGATGTCATGCATGTGACTTGAGTTGGCTCCTCTTTAAGAGGCCAGTAAGTGAATATTCCAAGTGCAACAAGTGTTGAATTGACTTGGACAGGTCTAAATCAACTCTTTTAAGTTCTTAAACCTTGTTAAAGTTCCCTTTTTTGCTTTCAAATGTTCTGAAGATCCTATTAGAAGCAGAGAGGAAAAGAGGTTACAAAAAGGGGGATGTTATCCCCATAAACAAGGGACGATCTAGAAATTCCTAGCACTCTTAAATTCCCTTCCTTGGTGATATGGTAAAAAATGGCATGCTTATTGATACAAAACTCTTTGATGCACCTTGGCCAACCCTACTATCCGATCGAAGCCCAGATATAGCCAATTGTGGTACTTCCATGCATGTGGACTGTGGGCCCAACAAGGCACTCGGCTCTGTGCATAGGATATTTTGATTACTTATGGGAAAATCTACCAAGATTTATATATATATTTTTTCAAATGTTTTTCCTTTTTGGATTTGAAATTTTGATGTCAATCTGATACAGGTGGATTGACGATGCCACTAGTCGACTCCTCTTGATCACATATTCAGGTTCTAAATGGTCACACGTGTGATCCTATGTGGGGCGCACGTGAGAGGAGTTAATATAGTTGTTATTCTTGGAAATGAAGAAGTCAGACTGGGCCAAGAAATCATCAGATAGAGCAGTGACCTCCCTCTTATCAGTGGTTCTGATGAATCCGAGATATAAGCTCCTCGAAGGTGATTCCATCCCCACGTTATTCGTCGTTTTCTTTTACCTTTCAACGGTTCAAACAAAGAATGATATTTGATGTGCTCTCCTCTAGAGTCGAGAAATAGCACTCCTAAAGCACCATGCAACCAAACACCGAAAAAATAATAAATAATAAATAATAAAAAAAAAAAGGCATGAGAAATTGCATTCCTAAAACTAAATAAAATATCAATGTCAAATGCTCCCAAAAGCATTAAAGTTGCACATGGTAAGAGCAGTTTTGATGATTTTTTGATTTAAGGACATCTCAAATAGAATTTTAAGAGCTTTCCTGAATAACATTATGTAATAGCCCGGGAGAGTTTGATTCTAATCAAAATACACTAGCAAACTGTTCTTGTCCAATGATTTCTTTATGTCTTCTTATTCTATAGAACGATTCATCATCTGTACCGAGTCTTCTTCAGAATCATGACTACGAATCTTCTCCTCTGGAACATATTCTTCCCCTTCCCCCCCCCCCCCCCCCCCCCCCCCCCCACTCTGGGCTAAAAAGGTGCTGGCACTATAGGACCTGGCCTAGAACAGTGTGAAATGATCAGGTGTTTAAAATAGTCGGATGTAAGAATCTTTTTAGCAGTATCCCAAACATCCACCACGAGTATTTAAACCCCATTCCTTAAATGTTAGCCTTCTTGAGTTGGGCTGGGTCATTCATCATTAGACCAAGCCAGCTGGGCCAGACACTGAGCCTCAGTTTCAAGCTTGGGCGTGGCCCTTAGGCCTGTTTGGTGCTGTTTAGAGCAACTACAGAATTGATTCTCCGAAACCATTCAAACAATTCCAGAGAATTGTTTCTTGAGAATTTCTAAAGTGAAAAGTGCATGTTCGGTAACCATGCATAAGAAAAACATTTTTTCCCAAGAAGGTTTCAGTGGTGAGTGTGGAGTCTCCAGTTTCCTATGGTGTGGTCCACTTAAGTCTTGAATCCTAACATGATAACTCCAAATGGATAGTTGGAGTGGATGTTGCAGATTCATTGTGGTGGGCCCCACTGTACTGCAAGTGGGTATTAGAAGAAAGTTGGGATCCGTCTAGCTTCTCCAGAGATAATATTTGTTAAGCCCGCATGCGTGTGCAACACAATTCATGTAGATGCCACAGGGTTGCCATCATGGCACGTAGGTCTAAGATCCAATCCATCCATTAGAAAGGCACCACTATATTAATGGCTTAGTTCAAGATTTAGGTTGATCCACTAGTCAGGTGGGCCACAGTTTTCGAAACAAATGTATGGTTCTAAAATACAACACACAGTTGAAGTCTTCCAACCCATCTACCTATTTCCAATGTTGGAGCCCACCATGAGTGGACTAGATTAATTATAGGGAAAACATGGTCGGATCAGCTTGTGGATGGACTTGATCTTGGTTCTACTTGCCATGGTGGCACGTGTGGAAGCATATATGGCTCTACACACGTGTGCAATTAACAAACCTTATAGCAAGAAAGAGATCATCAATTTTAGATCTTTTGGCAATTTTGTATAGGCGGAAACATCTGTAGGAAACAGGGGCTAGCACAGTTGGGGGGGGGGGGGGGGGTAATTAATTGGCTAACCAAGCACACATAAAGCCTCAAAAAAAATTATTTTCAGAATATTAAAAAATAAAATAAAATAACTCTTTATAGCAAAAGCCAAGCAGGCCCTTAAAACTTTTGGCCTTTTGGCTTGTCAATAAAACTTTTAAAAGATGATGATAATAACAATAACAATAATTAGTCCATATTATATAAATGAGGTTAAAATAGAAAGCTTTAATTAAAACAATTAGAATTTCTATATTGATGAATTATCATTGACATAGATTAATGAATGGTGTTCATTGCTCTTTCTAATATTTTCTTTTCAAGTAATTGACATATAAATGAAGAAATTGCTCTGAAAAGTGTTTTTTTTTTTAAATAAAACATGTTTAATTCAGCTTGCCCCAAAAAATGAATTTTTTTAATACAGGGTTTTAAATGTTGAATCAATTGCGTGATGTTTTTTTTTTTTTTTTTTAATATGGAGTTTAAAATGGAGATTTGCTCATAGTACTTGTTAAATGAGGTTTAGGATTGGGAATTTGATTTTGATAATAGTTTTTGCAGGTTGAGATATGCTGGAATTCATGTGATTGGCCGAGGACATGCTCATTTAGGTTTGGATTGGAACCGTCTGATGGTATGGTTGGAATCATTGGTTTGCTTCCAGTTGTGAATGAAGAGCATATGTTGACGGACAGGAATTCAGTTCATTTGTGGGCTGCTTGTTTCTCATGGAATGTTTGGTCATGTTAAAAAAAAAAAAAAGAAGAAGAAGAAAAAGCAAATGTTGTATATTCAGTGGAATATTGGCCTGATATTTATTTCCATTGATCTTTCCATAACTGCAATGACATATACCTATAACAATCTCTCTAAACACACGCGCGCGCGCGCGACATTAGGTCATATTACCATCCATTTGAGGTGCATGAAAACATCCTCCCTCATTCACAACTCTCTTTATATATATATATATATATATATATATATATATATATATATATATATATATATATATATATATATATATATAATTGTCGTAATTTATGTTCTCAAGGCCTGTTCGTTGGGGGCTTAAAATTGAGTTGATTTCATTTCACGTCTGTTGGCATTCCAGCCTTCTCTTTTCAGGACTATCAGAAAGAGAATCAAGTACCCATCGGTCGTGAGTATATGAATACAATGAATGTGGATCACCTCGTTTTCTCATTCTGACTTTCTAGATGTCAAAAGACCTTGTATATGGTGCCTCACAATACTTAATTGTGGATATGAAAGATAATTTTCGCAATGAAAGAATTAAGAGTAATTGCATATTCTCTAATACACAATAAATTCATATTAATAATTATCATGTATTATATCAAGATCTCGGATACATAATTAGTGTTAACCAAAATGAGATCAGCTCATATTTAGGTGTCTACCAAACGGGCCAAATGTTTTATTATAAATAATTTAGCATATTTGGAAACATGATTCTCAGCACTGCCAACATGGCGTGCATTGATAGATCTGAACCATTCATTAGGTGTGATTGAGCCCAAGTTTTGGCAGCATGGATGTGTATAACATCTGCTTCGGTGTTACCATGAAGTGATGTGCCGTCCAAGCCGTCCGTCATGTGGGTTCGAACGTGTAGATGTCTTTGCCAAAAATTAAAGATGGCCCACTAAGCAGGTGGATGGGCTAGAAAATTTTGGTTAATTTCTTTCAGCCGTGCATTTGTTTTGGAAATATGGCCAACTCATGGACCTAACCTAATTCTTGGTCTAGGCCATGTATGATTGTGGTACACCTCTGATGGATGGATTGGATCTTGCACATGTATGGTGTGTACATGATGCGGCTTACACATCTCGTGCGGGCTCAGAAAAGCTCTTTTTCACTCAAGTTGCTTTAAATTAAATATTCCTCAGGATAGAAATCTTATCATGAAAAATAATAATAATTAAAAATTAAAAACAAATTACATTTAGTATGCAATTTGGTGCAATGGCTAACAAGATGTGGGCCCCATCAGGCCATGGTTGAGGAATTACAGATTCTAATGCGTGATGGTGAATAAGATGTGGGCCCAACATGTTATCGATTATGAATTATCGGTTCTGATGCGTGACATGAATATCTGCCACTCTGATTTTATTGTTGGGATTTTCGAAATAGAAAGGAAAATAAATGTTTTTCAAAAATACAATTTTAATTCTTTTAACCCTATAAATCTCTGTTAAGATATTTTTCAATTATTGATCTGGATTGCCCAACATGTTGGCGTACCTTTGATTAATAATGCCTCTAAATAATTAGTTTGACACGATGATGCTAACAATCTTATTTTATTGATGCTTGTAAATGAATGGATCATCATGTTAGGCCACTTTTGATTGGTCATTCCTCTCAACATTCTTTTCTTTGAGATGGAGTTGAAAACACAGCCTACGTGAAATAGGCCAGTCCTCATCTCAACCAAGAGAACTGTAAACTATTAGTCATGCATTTACATTGTTATGCTCCTTTTGGAGCATGTGGACCTATGCTTCATTAATCTAAAGCATTGACCTGATGGAACCATCCATGAATGAGAGATGCCTTGAAATGATTGGAGATGACCTTAACCCTCAACCAATGGCCACATATAAATGGTTAAAGTGAGTGAAATAAGAAGTAAAAGTAAAGCAATGATCCACAATCAATGGAAAATAGTACAATGATCAATGGCTTAGGATATCCAGATTATCAAGATTATCCTGGCTTCTCCATCCATAGGGGGTCACACCATTTGAGTGGTTTGGATCATTGAAGCGTGTTTCCAAAATGTGTGACCTTCAACCGCATCGAAAAATTGATGGTTCATCAACAACATTATTCAAGTAAATCTTAATTGTGGATTGCTGTAATAGTATGAGCATAACAGCCAAGTGGAATCATTTCTTACTCAAAATTTGAAATGTTTACATTATATCAAAAAATTTATAAATAAGAGAGGTAATGGAGTTTAAATAAGGAGAGTATAATAACATTAATTTAAATATTAGAAAAATATGCTATGAATGTGATACCTTTTATAAATTCTCATAAACAATATACATCATATCTTACAACACTGTATCCAATTGAATGGTCACATTGCATTAACACCCACGCACTTATACCTTAGGTTAAAGTACTAATTTATACATTAGTTAATCAGACTTCTACTCCAGTTGTACCTCGAATGTATGTCCACATGCACACTTTCACTCTTACATTATACATAAAGAAAATTTCAAAGGATCAATACGTTTTAAGGTATTTCACCCAAGGGACATGATCGCCCTACTTACTAACTTAGTGGTCTTTCACCCAAGGGAAACGAATACCTTACTCGCTTATAATACACTCAACATATCAATCTCGATGCTCAACAAATGCTAACATGCATGTAAGATAAATCATTATTTAGTAATAAAAAATTTCAAATATAAATACAAAGATATCATACATTTAATTGCATACTTTAGTTATAATTAAAATAATACTCTCAATTTATCATAAGTATCAATAATTACTTAATCAAATTTCTCAAAATATTAATAACATAAATTTTTATTTCTAATTAATAATTCTAGAGGTAATTTTATTTAAACTTTAATGAAAAGAATCTTAAATATAATATTTTTATTTAATTAAAAATATTAGAAATATAAGATTTTTTTAAAAAAATATACTTTGAAAATGTATAAGAATAGTTTGATTTTAATTCTATTTCTGATTAAATCATCTGTTCATAAAATTCATTTTGTCAACAATAATTTTTAAAAATAAAAAATAATTATAAATCATATTACCATTAACAAAATTATTATTTTTTTATTTTATTAAATTCTAAAATTTTGAATTGAAATTTTAAATTATAATATAAACTTAACAAATATATTCATGAATATTCGGACATAAATTTAACAAATTTACATAAACCAAGCATTTATACAATTAAGGAATTAAATCATATTTAAATTTAAATTTTGGTGAAATTGATTAAATCAATCAATAAAAAATTCTAATGCAAAAATTAAATTAAATTATAATAGTTTAATTTATTAAATTTCTGAAAATTCATAATTAAAATCAGACTTTCAATTTATTATTATTTTAACATTTAATTCAGATATCATCTTAATTACAACTACTCTCAATAATTAATTAATAAAAACATGTTATATTCTAAACTAAATAAAATTAATTAATATTTTTAAATATTAATTCAGGATTATAATATGAACAAACCTATAGAATTCAATAATTATTTTAAAATAATTATAAATTTAAACTAAATAATTATAAAATTTTCAATTGAAAAGGATTAATCATATAAAAATTCTTATAAATAATCTAATATTAATTTAAACAATACCATTATTAAATTTTGGATAACGTAAACAATAATCTGAAAATTTTAAACCTAAGGTTGAGATCACCTACATTGACAAAAGATTTAGGATTTTTTTTTTTTTTTACTTTCATTTTTTTTTCTCTTTTTAATTTTAATTTTATTCATTTTCTTCTCATTTTTTTCTTTTTTTCTCACGCTTCATTTCCCAAACTCACTACCCTATTTATAATAGAGGGGTCCTACAATAATCAAAATATTTTTTTAAATGACATCTCATGTAAGGGAAATAGCCATCATGCGTTATTTTATTTTATTTTATTTTTACACACACGTGCGCACACCTCACATACTCACGCCCTAGTGAAATTTCACCACTTATGAGTACTCGAACCCTTGACCGGGTATTGAAACTCCTTAGAGTCTACCACCAAAGCAAGAGTAAGTTTACTTTATTACAAAAATGCCTCAAATGTGTATGAAGTAATGCTTAGGGTGCATAATAGTGTGTACATGGTGCTTTCGTATGGGTGGCATGTATATGGACGTATGTGTACCATCATGGATGTACGATGGATGGTAAATCAGGTAGGTAAGTTGATGGATCAAATGGATGTAAGAATTTGGGTGACGAATGGATCTTGAGGGTAAGTTGAGAAGTTTTGTGGGCACAGTTGGTTTTGTATATAATTTTAATGGTTACATGCGGTTGGTTTAAGTTAACGAATGTGTAGTTGGCTAATCTCTTGTAATAGAACTTGGTCAGTTTATAATAAAATTTTGACGATTTGAAATGGTCAAGTTTCTAATTATAATGAATTGTCAAGATTATTGATCTCTAATCGTAGACATGCACTTTTGTTTCTTAAAATCCAACACTTACATAATAATAATTTTACTACTAATTAATATACTTCAATATTTTTATAATTAAAAATTTTGCATTTAACATATGTTATTAACTCTTTAAAAAATGTTGAAATTTAAATATTGCCCATGTTACGCATATTTAAGATGTATTATATTAGTCAGTTATACCATACGTGGAATGCGTGGTCAAGTAGATGGATGAGTGAGATGTATTTTGTTGGACGATCACGTAAATTATAAAATGAATGAATGAGTGAGTGATCACGTGTGAGTTAGATGATCAAGTATGGGAAATCAGTGAGTATACGGTCAGATGATCACATGTGGGCAAAAAAAAAAGTTTATTATAAACATAGTAAAAAAAAAAGTTAGGTTATTATAGATATTGGGGTATAAAAAAAAAAGTTCTAATTCTCCTTAATGGATTAATTTTATGAAAGATGAGATAAAATCCAAAAGGACAACAAATTTCGAAATATTGTTAAATTATCTAAAGGAAAATAAGTTAATTAATTATAAACGTGTATTTCAAATTAAGTAGAGTTTTAAGAGTAATATTGAAAGATGCAAAGCTAGATTATTTGTTAAGGGTTTAAACTAATGAGAAAATATTATTTTTAAGGAAACTGGCTTCCTCTTCAGTATTAAATAAAGACTCCTTTAATATTATAATAGCCCTTGTGGCTCATATAGATTTATTGTTACATGAAATGAATGTTAAAAGTTTGTTTCTCAATGGAACCCAAATAAGAGTGTATAATGAAGAAATCAAAAAGTTTTAAAACTAATGGCTCAAAACCTCTAGTCTATAATATTAAGAAGTTCATTTATGCGATGAAACAGGCACCACAACATTGGTACCTAAAATTTAAGTAATTTTCTTATTTAGTTTTGTAAAAAAAACATTGTTAATGAGTGTATTTGTAATAATAATAAATAAATAAATAAATTATAGTATTGGTCTTGTACATTTATGAAATTTTGGTGGCCAGTAGTGACATTAGAATATTTCGTGAAATTAAAAAATAATAATAAAAAAAAAATTATCTCAAAATTTTGAGATAAAAGATCTTGTTAATGTCTCATTTGTCATCGACATTAAGATACACCATGACAGATCGTGTAGACTTCTTAGCTTATCATAGATAACCCATGTCAATAAGATTCTCAAAAGGTTCAACATATAAGATTGTGTTCCTAGTTAAGCACATGTAATAAAAGGGGATAACTTGGGTTAATTTTCATGCCTTAAAAGTGACATAGAAAAAATCGAATGAAAGATATTCCTTATGCGTCAGTAGTAAGGAATATCATGTATGATTAAATCTATATACATTTAGATATTACTTTTATAATTAGAATGTTGGGTAGTTTTTTTTGTTTTTTTTTTTTTTTTTTTTTTTTTTTTTGTTTTTTTTTTTTAATCTAAGAAATTAGATATTCACGAAAAATGTGTTATGTTATTTACGATGAACAAAGAAAAATGTGTTATGTTATTTACAATAAACAAAGGACTTTGATCTCACTTATTGAAAATTCAACCATTTAAAATTTATTAGATATACAAACATAGATTTTGCTAGTTGCCTTGATAATAAGAAGTCTACATCTATTTACATTTTTATAATGGTTGGTAGAGCTATGTGACAATTCAGCTACAATTAACTTTTTCAATAATGAGCACTCATTTATATCAAATCATATTGAAATAAAGTACCTTTTCATGATGGAAAGAGTCAAAATCATTAAGTGTCTATAAGATTTATCGACATAAAGTAGGTGATAGCGGATCCACTCATTGAAGCCTACCTATTATGTAATTTAAGATATGCGATTTTTATAAGATTTATTGATTCTAAGGATGTATTTATTTAATAAGAGGTTAGTTTTATCCGGTTTACATACAGATATCTAGAAATCTTATTTATTTATTATTAACGATTTTGTTATATAGTTTATGTCTTGATTAACTTTTAGTATGTACATATATTATAAGTAAGCGAAATTTTTAAATCTCATTAGAAACATAAAGCTTTTGATAAAGATAATAAAATTACTTAGAAATAAAAACATGTGATCGAATTAGGCTTACAATCTCCATACCATACTTTTATACATCTAAGTCATTGGGATTACTAGTATTTGTGACTGCGATTCATATCACTTTAAAAAATTAAATGTTGTGATGACTATCATGATTAATTATTAATGGTCCTGAAGAATAAGATCTAAGAAGTGTTGTTGATATTATCTAATAGTAGTAATTTTAAATTTTAATAAATACTTATTAGAATGTTTTAAATAAATATATTTTATTAATATTATATATATAAACACGTAAGTCTAACTAGTTAACTATACAACTCTACTTTAGTAATAGGTGATGATTAATGTGGTAATAAATAAGAGAATGAAAGGAAAAAGGGTTGGCGGCTAAAGTAGGCCCACCATAGTGTTTATATGAAATATACCCTGTTCACTAAGTGTATCACTCCATGTTAGGGTCAAGGTACAAAAATTAACCTCAATTGTGATTCACATGAACCACGTGATTGGAAAAAATCTACATACTCAAAACTATAACCCTTAATGTGGCCCACTTGAATCACAGATGAGCTTGATTTTTAGGATCTATATGTATATTTTGATATGTCATCTAATGGCTGGAGTAGATTTCATATAATTATCATGGTGCACCCTATAAAAATTAAGGGTGGATGTCACTATCTAAACTCTCCCCCTTAATGTGGTATTAAATAACAGGTTGGCCCAATTTTTATCATTGGCTCTAAGGTGGGATTAAATATTTAATGGTCGGAGTGGATTTCATATATACATCACAGTAAGCACTGTCAAATGTAAGGGTTGGCATCCCCTAAAATTTCTTTTTAAGACTCAAATTATGTAGCGTAGCAGATAACCTTGAAATTTGGTCACGTGTGCTACTAGAAAAGCTCTATGGACCCCACCAAGAAGTATATATTTTATCCATACCATCCTTCCACTTTTTGTCACAGCTCAAACTTGGAAACTAGACTTACAGAATCCGACGTCGACAGCCTCCGTAGTACTCCATTCTCGGCTTCCAGTGCCCATATGCCAGATTCTGATCCTTGAATCCTACAATGAGAATTTTCAGTGTGATTTTTTTTTTGTAAAGGAACATAACCACAAGTGTACCCAAATCACAAAGGCAACATCATCATCACATATCCACTAATATGAACATTTAATTACAGTGTTGAAAAGGAAAATACATGAATAACAAAATCTCCACAAGCTCGACGCATGCTCTTGCCTCAATGCTACTATAACCTAACATCACCAGCACACAACAGTCGTGCATAGGTTTATAAAGAATCTTAGAGGGTGGTGTACGTGTGTGGGCAAAGCATATGTTAAGCATATAATATCAGCGTAAGCGAAATACTGGCAAATCTATAAGTCATACAATATCAGAGTATGTAATGCAAATCGGCTATGCAATGCGGAGTCATAGTGAGCCAACTATCAGATGTCAAGGATGCAATGCAAT
The DNA here is from genome assembly GCA_037074715.1 of Magnolia kwangsiensis. Lineage (NCBI taxonomy): Eukaryota > Viridiplantae > Streptophyta > Magnoliopsida > Magnoliales > Magnoliaceae > Magnolia > Magnolia kwangsiensis. The sequence continues at coordinate 21,709,980 of CM073582.1, forward strand.
ATGCAATTATTGATGAGCCACGAATACCATCAACCTCATTAAGGACATATAAATACAAAAAAATGGTAACTCAAATGTCATATGCTGTGAATGTAATGCAATATGCAGATCCTGATGAGCCCATAATACCATCAACCTCATTCAGGCTATGCAATACAGAAGCATAGTAAACCAATTGCTATGTGATGAGGATGTAATATAATATGCGATGTGAAAAAAATGGCCAAGATGGAGTGTGAAGTCGGGATGATATTACGTAGTATCACAAGTTGTGGAGTTCATCACGAGGGACTTCTATCTAAAGTGGCTCATACTTGATTTGGATAGCTGGACACAATGTGGTAAACTCTTGATCTCAGGTTAGTCGTGTACCCAACCAAAATCATGGCCATTACGAGGGTACACATAATGATCTAGATACACACCACCAACCCAAGTGAATAGTGAATGAATGAATCGATCAAATGCTGAGTACGCAACTCCTGCTCAGTAGGTCTACATATCAGTACCGTACATCTCTGGGATCATCACCGGGGTCTAGTATACTCTATACTGGCCACCACCTCCCTAGTCGCAACCAAGTGAGTGAAAGAGACCTCACTTCCCGCCTACCAATATCAGCCCGGCTCATCGGTAGCGGACTCACTCATGAGCTAGTCAAACTCAACATAACTTACAATCCCCTCACTCGGGCGGATAAGGTCACACCTCCTTCCAACCGACCACGATATAGTGGGAGATGTGACATAATGGTATACGGCCTTCATACACTCACGTATTCACTCAGTTTAGACGTTGGAGCGCCACCTAGTCATGGAGGTTTATGGACTTTCACCCAAGGACAACTAACGTACCCAGATGCTCGAACTAAACATTTCTGGTGTCTCATCTGGCTATCCACAACTTGCCTGTAGAGGCTACAACCCTAATGTCACTAGGGTGAATAATGGTCATATCACAAAATGTGAGATGCATGAGTCATACCATCTAATCATGCATCAAACCTGTGTGTACCGCATGCTCATGTGGGGCAACTCTGTCTCACAAGGAGTCCCAACTCAATGGCATATGCTATGATTAGTCACTCCTCATAACAAGCATACATATGATGCGTATGAGCATGTATCATGATGTAATAAAGTACATAGGCATGCTTATCTGATAGGGCAGACAACAATAATCCACAATTGACCATCACTGGCATGTCACATAATACGAGTATAAACTGAACGACGTGCTCCTTCTACAACTATAGGAGCCTATTCGAAATGTCTTACATTAGCCTTCCAAGGCTCTGCATGATCCAAGACGAGGACGATGAGTTGAGTCCATACGTTGAGATAAATTCTACATAGTTGACATACCAAACCTGATATTACATATTATTCTGTCTATGGCAAGGGGTGATGATGTATTAAGCAACAGATGGCCTAGATGGTACACTAATGTCAAGGATGGACCTCACACTTGTCTCAACAAAGAGATGGATGGTGCGAAAGATATGTACATGTCACAAGGTCCTAGCAAATAAGGTACAAAGGTAGGATACACCTCTCGTGGTGAGTCAAGTGGGTATATAACAAGGTGAGCTAACAGGGTGAACAATTGAGCTTTCTTAACCTCTTATCTTGAACAAACTGTACTTCTTATGGGGCTCGATACATACACAAAGTGGGCTTGGTGGAGTTCCTACATCTAGGACTGTCCTTTCAAACTAATTGGGTGGTCCGCTCAGCACCTAAGTGGGCCTTAGGTATAAACACTAAACTTTGGGTAGTCACATGTATTTAGGTAGGCCACATCTCGTCGTATATGAATACAAGGTGGACTCTAAGATTTGGATAATCTTATAAGGTATGGTGGAAAGCACCATCATCAAATGGGGACCCAACAGATTGGGATAGCCCAACAAGGGAAATATGGGTATCACTAGCATCAATTGGGGCCCAATGGTTCGGGATAACTAATCAAGGAAAAACGGGTATCACTAACATTTATGGGGGCCCAATGGTTTGGGTTAGCCCGATAGGGTGAAATGGGTATCATTAATGGGGGCCCAATGGTTTGGGATATTCTAATAAAGTGAGATGGGTCATACTAATAATAGTGGAGGCCTAACGATTTGGGTTAACCCATTAAGAGGAGATGAGAATGGACCTAACAACGGGCCTTAGGAAGGATTACAATATGGACATTTAACCACCATTGCTCCCAAGGTACAATCCATTTGGGGTCGGAATCGGAATCATAACTGGGCTCTCGACCCTCCAAATATCTAGAAAATGGATGGACAGCGCATGCTCATCACTCATACGTGGTGGGCCTACATAAGGAAATGGGGCCCACGACCTAAGAATGGATAAACAGTGTGTATATAACACATACATCATGGTGGGCCTCATCCCTCACAATGGTCCTCATACAATCACAATGGGCCTCGCATATAAGCCTTACACATCTCAATAGGCCTCACACACGGGCCTCAAATACATTACAATGGGAAGCATCACATGGGCCATAAATACATCACAATGGGCCACATCCATAGGCCATAAATACATCACAATGGGCCACATCCATGGGCACATATACATCACATTGGGCCTCATACCGGGGCCTCAAATACATCACAATGAGTCTTATAACTGAGCCTCAAATACATCACAATGGGCCTCATATCTGGGCCTCAAATACATCACCATGGACCTTGTAATTGGGCTTCAAATACATCGCAATGGGCCGCATCACATTGGCTTATATACATCACAATGGGCCGCACCCATGGGTCACATGTACATCAAGTGAGACCCACCGTCCTAGCTGGACAGTGTGGATAAAACACTATTATTATATCTACATCATTCATGTATTTTTAGAGATCATTTTAGAGCATTACCAAAAAAAAAGAACCATATCGAAATATCATCTGGATCGCACCACAAATAGTAGTGGAGTAATGATTTCACTATTAAACAATTCACAGGGCCCACCGTAACGCTTATTTTCCATCCAATCTGTTCATAAGGTCACAAAGACTTGAAGTAAGAGGAAAACAAATTTCATATTGATCCAAAACTTCTGTGACCCCAAACGGGTTTCAACGGTAGATGTTTAACCCTCCACTGGTTTGCAGTGTGGTCCACTTGATAGGTAGATCTGATTTATTTCTCATCTCAAGCATTAAGACGAGCTCGCAAGTGGATGGACGGTTTGGATATAACACATACCTCTAATCAGGCTCACAGAACTTGTTGACGTAAATACAGCAGCTATATAGGTGGTGGGCTACTGGCCTAGAGTCAGATGGACGGCTTAGATTAACAGATACATCACGGAGGAGTCCCATGGATGGTGCGGATATGCAACACATCAATAAGATGGGCCCCACCCATCTAGAGTGTTGGACGGTGTGGATAAGACCTATACATCATGGTTGGCCCCACAACACCATCCAGAGATGGACAGTGTGGGCATAAACTACATACATTAAGGTAGGGCCCCACCGTTCAGGGTCTAAACGGTGTGACAAAACACATACATCAGGGTGGTGCCACATGGTGGCCCACCCGATCCAACTGATATTTGTTTTCCTTTGTCCAGGCTCGTCCAAGAGGGACGACCAGGATATACAATGCATACATAGTGGTGGGTCCCACGTCCCACGTGGACAGTATGGATGGCAGGGATAAAAAGCATACGTCTAGTGGGTCCACACGTGTGGCCCACCAATAGTTTTGAATCAAGCAGATATTTGTATTTTCCCTTTATCAGGGTTTATCCAAACAGGCAGCAAGGGTGGATATATCGTACATTAAGGTGGTCCACAATAAGGATATGAGAGAGAGAGAGAGAGAGAGAGAGAGAGAGAGAGAGAGAGAGAGAGAGAGAGAGAGAGAGATGTGTGTGATAGAGGGGAGGGGCTCTGCCACTATGAGCCCTACCTAGGTGAGCCATGTAAATACAATACATACATCAAAATGGGTCCCAAATCATGTGGGCCCTAAATCAAAAAAATCAACAGTGGAGATCCCTTTTTCACTAAAAATGCAAGGTCTAGATGACCTTTTCATAAAGGATAAAAATAAACATTATGATGGGGTCCATGGAGAATGGCCCCATCATGGGATGATCATATGAATTATGGTAGGCCATCGGTCACATCTAAGGTCCAAAGTGAGATCCATACTATCAATATATAGGCCCCACTTGGCCCATCAATAAAACACAATCTAATCCTAGAAAACACCCACCAATTATCTTCTTTTTTAGCTCCTTTAAATCCTTGGCTCTTAGGCTCTCTCTTTGATGGAGGATAATGAAGATTGAAAGGTTGGATGGTGAGATTTGGTGGTACGAAGTGGGCCTTGATCTTAGGTTTTTTCTCTTTTCTCCTTAGTCTTTTTCTCTCTTGGTTGCTATGAAAAATGATAGAGAATGGAATGAGATGGAGTGAAGGATGGGAGATGTAAGAAGAAAGGGATGGGTGTGTAAGAAGAATGACATGGAGGGTATGAGCTTGGTTGACTTTTAGGTGAGAGAGGGATAGGTGTCATGCCTTGTTGGTAAGAGAGAGATGGGCTAGGTATGGGTTGTACTTGACTTGTGATTGATTGATTGATGTGATGGATTGGGTAGATATTCTCTCAGGATTCGCAACGGGCGGCATTTCCTCAAAATAAATGCGGGCCTACAACTCCTGGTCTGGGTATTGCATAAGTGCTCAAGACGCGGCATTGGGACTGCGGCGACGACGCGGCCGCTAGGGTACAAGTCTCAAGTCGAGTAAAGTCAGATATACAGGATGCGACTTAGGATCGTACACAAACGCTGATTACAGGTCGTGGGTCACTAGAATTCGATGGGGAAGATCACGGAAGTCTAATGAACGGTACAAACTAGGATACGGGCCTTACACTTTTCCATTTTATTTTAGAGCATGAGCACAAACATGAGGCAAATCCAAATCTTAAGTGAACCATGCCACGAGAAAGAGTGGAGATGGAACACCCACCATTAAAAACTTCATTTAGCCCAATGTAATGTTCATTTTTCATCTAAGATTTTGATTAAGTCACATAGACCTAAATGAAGGGAAAATACAAATATTATCTAGACCCAAAACTTTAGCAAGCCCCAAGAAGTTTTTATTAGTGGGCGTTCAATCACCACTGTTTCCTATGGTGTGGTCCACTTGAAATTTGGATTTTCCTTATTTTTTATACTCAAGCCCTAAAATGAGTTGGAAAAATGGATAGATGGCATGGATGAAATACATACATCATGGTGGGGCCCATGGAACTTTTTCAACATCACATAATATCGATATAGTGTTGTGTGCTACATTGCGCAATCCAAGTCAATTTTTTAAACAACTGAGTAAGAGACATGTATCATTGATTTTTAGGGGGCCCATCGTGATGTGTGAAATTCACTACAAACATTCAATGTGTAATCACACATTATGCCTAAGGGAAAAAAAAATCAAGGTTGACCTCTTATTCAGGTGGACCATATTAAAGGAAATAGTTGGGAGAGAAATGTTCACCCTTGATTTTTATAACAGCCACTATGATGATTATATGAAATATAGTCCAACTATTACATTCCATACCAACGTATAGGCCTAGAGCCCAAAAATCAGGCCCATTTGTGATTCAGGTGGACCACACTAAGGGTTATGGTTTGGATGGTAAGAGCTATCCTATACACTCTTTCCAATCATGAGATCCACCTAAATTACCAATGGGGTAGATTTTTTGGCCTTACGCCTAACATGGGGTGGCATAACTAGTATATGGGATAAATTTAATATAAACTTCATGGTGGAGCCTACTTGAACTACTGACTCTTTTTCATTCCCTTTATTTATTACTAGTAACAACATTAATTAATTACCTATTATCAAAGTGATTGTACATTCAACCTATTACCTATTAGACTTGATATATATATATATATATATATATATATATATATATATATATATATAGTAATGCTCTTCCAGTGAACTCCGCTGGAGTGTGGTATAACTTCTTCTGTTTTCCCTATTGCTTTGTATTCCTTTTGTGGATTGTTACAATAGGCTTCGCTGGGTCCTTTTTCTTCTGGGCGATCCTGAAAGTCTCCTGCACTATAAATTTTATTTATTATAAGACATTTTCAGTTCTTGAAAAAAAATTACTCTCCCAAGAAACGATTCTTATGGGAACTTCATGAGAGCTTTTGACATGTGATTTGGGCACAAAATCTAGGTGGTCACTAAATGAGTCACTTCATGAAACCCCAAAATTTTTGGCCTGTAACACCCCGAACTTTTCAATACCCCTGTATGAAAAGTTCTTGAGTGTTATCATGAATTAACTTATTATGTACATATGTACAATATCAATCTACCTATCCTAACCTTACATCTATTTTCCAACACGAATCTAACCATTGGGAATAATTTCTATTCATAAATCAAACTATCTAATCATTGATTTTAAGATAGGATTATCATATACCTAAATATTCTCACTTGTCCATCAGAACTAACCGCTCAGTCAAATATGCACTGCAGATAGGACATATAACCGTTCACTTCGATTTTGGACCACTCGATCATAGTAAACTAGCTACTTGATCTTTAAATCCACTCATACATACATCAAGTTGATATTCTGATCCGTTCATCTTGTTCATCACCTATGAATATGCTTAACCTACCATTAGAACTACTATCTGAGAAACTTACACATGTGAACAAAACACTCGAATTTAACGATACACATGTCCTACCCCCTAATCACTCCAAAAACCTACCTTGTACTCTTCCATTTATAAAAATAGTCATACATATACCTATATACACCGTTAGAGTACCAACCATCAAGTTTTCCTATTTTAAACATGTCATCTGTCCATCCATTGTATGGTTTGATATATCTACATTCCCTAAATAACTTGGTGAATAATTATTTATTCATAATAATTTAGATATAAGTCCTTTTGTAAGAATTACTTAAAAATGTGCCTATAACTATGTAAAACTATTATATTTTTTAAAACTCTCATATTAGCAATAATTATGAAAATGTCATTAACATAGACACCTGAATTCTAGATCACATCATTCCCGTAATCCGTTTGATGTAAAATTTTATGTCATGCATATGTATCATAAATTAACCATACATGTCAAATTTAACCCTTTAGATCATTGTAAAAGTGACCCAATTGACAAATCAGGCCCTTAACCGTTGATTTTAGTGTCCATCGAGTGAAGAAACCTCATGGGTAGTCGTAGTAGGATGTTTTTCTTCATACGAACAACTTAAATTGCCCATAATATAGATCAAGTGTGAAATATGAAGACCCTACTTTAGTAGGCTTTTCCTTAGGCACAAAGTTAGCTTTTTGAGGCCTATCAATTCATTATAAATTTGGATATTCCGGTTTAACTACTTCCTTTCATCCATTGCAACTCAAATTTATATCATACTCTGGTCTCATATGACTATGAGGTTATACAAAATTTATACCCCGATCTATAATCCTACACCATTGAACGTTAAAGCCAGTTCCTTCCTTTTAATGCAAAAGGTGATATTTTAGATCTATGCATTTTTCACCATCGATCAACCACCAAAATTTACCCATCCGTTTGCCTATCTTGACTACACATTCCCTCCAAAATTGGGCCTTGATTATTAAGAGTAGACTGTTAATTAAGATCAAGTTCGTTTTAGTACCCATTAGGAAAATTTTCAAGATCGGCCTATTTAAATTTTGGATAATTAAGAAAATCATATATCTCGGCTCTATTTGATGAACCTGACACAATGGAGAAATTAAATTTTAAAAAAAATTACCAAAAAATGAAAAATTAGAAAAATTCAATTCAAGTGTGATGTAAAACACGCCCCTCTCATACGCTCACTCCATTTTTAAAAAGGGGCGTGCGTTCCTCTCTCCACTCACATGCTCACCTCTCAAATGTCCAAGGAGAGAGAGAGAGAGAGAGAGAGAGAGAGAGAGAGAGAGAGAGAGAGAGAGAGAGAGAGAGAGAGAGAGAGAACAAGAAAGAGAGAGAAAGAAACGAGAGAGAGAAGAAGACATGAAGGCAGATGATAGTTGCACACCGAGCTATCACCAAGGCTTGGTTCAACTCTTAACTTCCTTTTCTTTCTATCCTTCTCTTCCCTTCCTAAATTTAATCTACCCTCAACAATGAAATTTTGTTTACATTAAAACCAAATCAAGTCAATGTATAAGAAGGCTTAAACACGATAAGTTAAAAACTTATCAACTTAGGAATGGTTTAGGTCGAGTTTTCCTCAACTCTAATTTGGCATGTAAATCAATTCAAAATATGCAGATTATAATAGAACCTAATCGTACGCCTCTGATCATTTAACTTAGTAAGAGACTACACCACCACCCGAGGTGAGGGTTTTTCTTTAAGCTTACTTTAATTTAAGTTAATATGAATTATCTTGCCTTTCACCTGTTCTCATGTTAGTATGATTCTCTCTATACAATTGTTTAATTTATCGTCAACAATTATTTACCCTTTGGGATTATGTTATATATGATGTTAATTATGAGTGATCTTTATTATTTTTATGTGGGGAGATAAATATAAGCCTACCCTAGCCTTTACCAACTTTATTGAGTTAGCCTTTGCTACTCTTCTCTTTATTAAGTTGGCCATTACCACTCTCCTCTTTATTGAGTTGGCTATTGTCACTCTCCTCTTTGTTGAGTTGGTTATTACCGCTCTCCTCTTTATTGAGTTAACCATCGCTACTTTCTTTTTTGTTAAGTTGGCCATTGCCACTTTTCTCTTTGTTAATTTAGTCATTGCTACTCTCCTCCGTATTTTATTATTCATGTGCTATCTAATTTTATGGCCTGGTGTAACGCCCCCTCCAAAAGGGAAACAGTGTCATGAGGCACTTACGTGCGAACTGACTTAGGACCGAATGATTCGATCACACGTGTGGGCCTAATGCGGATTAATTAATTTCAATTTACCCTTCTATGCAATTAAATTAAAGAATGATCATACCGAGCATAGGCCGTAGAGCCAAACGACCGAGCCATACTTGGTGACTATTCGTATAGGCTGTGTATTGCCCGGGGAAGGTCCAAAATTTTTGAAATTTTGTGTGGCCTTAGGTCTCACTGGGCTTGTGGTCCCACGTGGACTCCAGGCCCTGAAGACACCCAGAAATGATTAATCAATGCTGCCCTGCCGGCACTTGCAAACCGCAAGTCGCCTGGCCTAAAGAAATTAAATCTTGAAATTAAATCAAATAGCCCTGTTACTTGAGTCTGCAAATCTAAGTGTTCTTGCCATCGGATCTCTTCTAAATTTACACCTTAGGTTAGAAATAATTCTCGGCCCTTGCCTATAAAATTTGGTCGTTGATCGTGGGATGGTGATCATTGATCGCGAATCGGATCGCTGCGGCAAAACCCCGTATCCATTTACGATCAAACTTTGCCCAACCCTTCATCGAGCCATGGGGCACCTATCCCATGAAGCAAATGGACAAAGGATCCATCAGTGTAGCTCCAATAACTTGATATGGGCCTCGCTTGGCTATTTAGGGGATTACCCAAAAGTCAAGGTCAATTGAAATAACCTTGAGCATATAAAAGCTCATCCTCTCTCAAACCCCATTCTCAACAACTGAGAGAGAAAGAGAGAGAAGAGGAGAGAGAGAAAGGGGCCATTGTGCTTGCATGTGGTCCCGGTGCTCTAATTTAGGAAATCTTAACGTCCTCTCCTCCTCCGGCAACTCCTCGTCATTCTCCATCATTGGAGAAAAGAAATTCCAACCCATCTAAGGTAAGCTAGGATCATATACCTATTTCCTTAATTTTTCACAACATACATGTAACTATTGACCATTCTATGCAATGCAAGGACCTCACACCTCGAGCTTGCAGACCTAGCGTCACTAGAACCATCTCAGCAACCTCCAACTAAGAATAGGTGCAGACCATTACCTAATTTAGGTGGCCAATTATCATGCATAGAGTAGGTTTAATGAATGTGATTGGTGAACTGTTAGTGCATGTGGCTGAATTTATGTTCGAATTGCATAACTAGGATAAAGGACTAGAAATTACTAAATTTTAAAAAAAGAGAGGAGACCCTAATATCCCAATCATATGACTTAATGATTTGTACGTCATGTAGGATGCAAATATTTGATTTTTTTCCAAATTATTGTTGATTTACTGGTGATTCCCTAATTTGGAATTAATTTGTTTAGAAAGAAGACATGAATTGTTGTTTGATCTTTAATTCCCCGATTTCCTGAATTTATGATTGAATATGCTTGAGTGTAGGCATGTAATGATGAGGATTGGCTAATGGATCGAGTCACTTGTCTAGATTTTCAATGCATGATTAAATTATATGATGTATGTTGATTTGTGGAGATTTATTTTCATACGTTGCTATATGGCTGTCCATATAATTGTATAAGCTAGAATATGTTATATGGAACCTGTAAATTTGAGTAGAACTTTTTGTGTGGCTGTCCATGTACTGATTATATTGAAAATGTGTTTGTCATATATGAATTATATCCAAGGAATTCATGTTTTGTTGTGAATTGTTACATATTCCCCTATGGATTGGCCGATTACTTAGAATTTCTTGGACAGTCCTTGTTAGACCTGCCTGTGAGTGAATCTGGCTCGAATAGTTAAATTATAGGTCGTTGGTCATAGTTGACTACATAAGACAGTATTCTCAAGCCGATTAGCTACAGTTTAGCCCGTAGGGGCATATTGGCTATAAGTCAACCATACTTATACGTTAACCATGTTTGATCATACCTGTATGAACCCAAAGTAACCTAAGACCATTGCGCCCACTTCTAATTGTTATGTATGGCCCACAAAAGTCTCATGAGCCAGGGATGGTAGTATGGGATGCTATGCCCGTGCTATCAGCCTACGCCAGGGTGACAAGCCTCCCCGTAGTGTCCATTCAGAATTTAGACTTGTGAGCCAAGCACGGTGGTATGAGACACTGTAATCATACTATCAGCTTATATTGAGGTGACGACCTCCCTACAGTGACCGCGAATTGGACATTTAAGTCTCAATCTATTTCATCTATGTTTATACTACTTTTCGGGATTGATGACCGTAAGATAGAGCTAAGGGTCGCGAGAGTCACATGGCCACAGCCCTTGAGCCGCACGATCGGTTTAAGGCAATAACTCCACTAGGGTATTCCGATTTTCCCAACCTACTGAACGAATGAACTTAACTAATCAACCTAACTAACATGTTCCATGGTATTGTATTTATTATTATTAGCGATTATACAGTCGAGATCGTTTTTGAGGGAGTGTTGTTTCATTACGAACGTTAGATGTCATCGCTTGAGGGAATGTTGGTTTGTGAGGAGCATGCATCATATCATCACCATGCATTTGCATTAACAACAGTGTTTAGATTCTATGCTGCTTGTTGTTCATTAAATGTATCATATGCATGATAATTCGTATGTCTATTGTTAATAGTCCACTAAGTTGATCACTCACTCTCACTTTGAGATGGTGTTCTAAAACACCAACTAGAACCTGATATAGATACAGGAAACCTAGAACCCGATATAGATACAGGAAACCTAAAGCAACATGCATTGGACAATGTCGGTGCCGAAGACGACGTGGAGCGAGCATACTACCAGGAGTTTGGTGGGGTATATTAGCGAGATGGATGTCAATGAGACTTGGCCAGAGCCCAGATCATTTTAAGAAGTGATGAGCATATTGGATTCGATCCCTGGATGACTGTTATTTAAAATTATTAAGCTGTTATGTGGATATGAATTTACGATGGAACCTTATTTGGTTAGTAGCACTTGGAACTTAATTACCTGATTAGCAATTAAACATGCTTAGTCTAATTCATCGTTGCTTACTAATACCTGATTAACTATATACATTTGTGACTCATTATTGCACACGTGGCACCCAGGAATTCGAGAGCCGAGTAGCTAATCAGTCCTTAAATTTTGGGGTGCTACACTTGGGTATGTGCCTTAGAATTCCAAAACCCCCATGATTTGAATTATTTCTCTATCAATGCAAGTGGTGTGTTAAAGGTATCAAAACTAGTGATTCAAATATTTATTGTGAACATAATGCATTATAGGTAGCGGCCCTCTTGGTCGGCACGTAATTTCGGGGGTTGGTTGACGTGGTGCAGAATCGATATAAGTAAATCGTCATGCATGTTACATCACTTTGCGATATTAGATGTCACAAATAATCACTACATGAACACATCGTGTTACATAAATCTCTTAATCTCATTATTGTGTCACTTTGAGATGTTCACATAAATCCACTTTAACGTTTGACACGCTGACAAATCTCTATAGTGTGAGAATGCAAGGCGAGTCAGAGATTTTAAATAACTTTCCAAATTGTGATAATGATCACTACGTATGATGAGCCGCACACACTTTTCTAGGCATACATCCATATATAAAAGTGTTGCACATACGGATACCCCTCGTAGTGGTGAAGTACGAGACTTATCAGAATCCTTGCATTACTTTTATAAATCTCTTGAATTAAGGATAATCTTAAAGGATAACCATCACTATAAGTAGGGCGTTGACCCTCTCCAACCGTATATATGATGCAAGTGATATACAGATTAAAAACCAAGAGGACCATCTCCCTGTAAAAGCTTATACTGAATAAATAATAATATAGTTTTATGATTTAATTTTATATTTTCATTGCAAACTCAATAATATAATAAGCTCCCATTGAGAGGGTATTTGATAATTTGTTGAAATCTTTTATTCTAATGAAATAATAAATATAGTCGATTTTATTCTTGTGAAGAGTTACCTTCAAGGTAACCGGATGTGATCGAAATGATATATATATATATATATATATATATATATATATATATATATATATATATATATATATATATATATAGTGTGATTTTTAAAGCATCCAATTTATACATTATTAACACCTGAAATTCTCGGGCACGAGTATGCACTCACGCCATGGAAATTTCAGAGTATTACATGGCCTGATCTAAAAATATGGTGGGCTATAACAAAGTGAAACGCAAATCAAGGGCTTAGGGGGTTTTTACTTAGCTGTAACCCACCAGATTTCGGAATCGGGGTAAAAAGTTAGCCTTTAGTTCATAAAGTGACTCATTTATTGGATTGTCTAGATTTCATGCCCATATCATGTGTCAAAAGTTCTTATGAAGTTTCCATGAGAACCGGTTCTCATGAGAGTATTTTTTTAGACATACAAGAAAAGATTGATCAATGTGGCTCAAGTAAGAAAATGTAACGCTTCTATTAGGTGGGCCCTACATAGTCAATAGTTTGGATTTTATCGCTGGATTATTTGGATTTAGCATATCGATTGGTCCATACTAGTTTTGATCAATTTAAATATGCAAAGGGTGGTGCATTAAGGGCCCGTTTGGCCAGGCGGATTGGAAGGGATTGGATGGTATTGGAAGGGATTGGAAGTTAAATCCCGGAATTGGTCGGGCGTGCCAAACAGATTGGGTGATCTAATCGCGGGATATAGAAATCCCATGGATCTTAAGACAATCCACTAACAACACCATCATTACCTTTAAATCTCATCCAATCCACCCTAATCCGTTCAAATTTTCCTGTGACGTGTTTGGTTCGAGGGATTGAAAGGGATGGGAAGGTTTAATCCCAGGATTGACCGGGCGTGCCAAACAGACTCGATATAGCAATCCCATGGATCTTAAGACAATCCACTGACAACACCATCATTACCTTGAAATCCATGCCATCCACCCTAATACCTTTCAATCCCTTCCAATCCACCCGGCCAAACGGGCCTTAAGATTGTACTAGTATGCATAGTCTTTTAGAAAAATAGAAATTCTTATGGTGTAGAGATTTTTAGAGTAGTTGTGATGTATTAAACTACTTCAACCTTAATTCTTATAACAAAGTCTTAGTCCCTTCACTTACACATAAGAAAAAACCAATCATCCCCATCGAATGTTCTAGAAGGGTGGAAGGTGTGGAAGATCAAGGTACATCCTCATCAACAAGAATGGCTTCCCATTCAAGTATGAGATTTTAATAAGTACATATAATCTTCTTGATTGATAGATAGCATGATTCTTTATTTCACAAATTGAGTTAATATTTTTTATATGATTAGGATTAAATACATAAAATCTTCATGATTGATGCACAGTGCAATTCTTTATTCCACAAATTGAGTTAACATTTTTATATGATTCTAATTAAGTACATATAATCTTTAAGATTGATGCATAGTATGATCATTTATTCCACAAACTGAGTTAACATTTCTAGCATCCAACCCATCTACAAGGTCATCCAACAGTGAAAGTCAGACTCCCCATAAGTTTTTTCTTATCAGTCCATCATTTAGGCCCCCATGTGAATTTAGGGTTTTTTAGATGTCTATTTATGCGAACCATTAAAAAAAAAGACTACGGACAGCCATCCAAAAACCTTTGAATTCAAGTGATGTCCCAAATGATGGTTGGATTGTCCTCAATTTTTAGGCGTCTAACCTTAATGGTGGGGTAACACTACTATACACACCATCTGTTGGTCACGCGTGAAACACTTATAGAATAAGCTTTATTTTACAAAGCATTGCAAAGGAATTGCCTCATCACTAGTATACATATGGCTAGCAGCCGGGATAATTTCATGTTACAATTAGTTTTTGCAAAGCAATAAATTTTGGATTTTCAAAGGGTACAGGAAGCGATTCCAAATAAAGATAATTTAGAGGTTTGTGGGCGTTTAATAAACAATGGTTCAAATTTTACCCGCTTTGCTCCATGAGTAATGTTGATTTTACTCTTTTTTAATTTATTTTTTTTATATATATACAAGTAGGCCTCTCTCTCTCTCTCTTTCTCGCCCACACCCCTCTTCTTGTTTGTATATCGCCTCTTCTCGTCCTCTTCCTCTTCTCCTCTCTCTCCCTCGCCTTCTCTCTCTCACTCTGTATATGAGTCTGTACCTGTTATCTCTTTCCCTCTCCAAGTGCAAAGCACATGCCATACAATCATGTGCTAGTAAGGACAATCATCCACTTGCGTTGTATGTACAATCCCATTGAAACTGGAGTGTGTGAGTACATCAACTTGGCTGGTCGTGCATGCCATCGTACAGTTTTTTTTAATTATTAATAGATAAAGAGGACAAAGAGTCTTAACTTTAATCTTTCCTGCGCGACACAATTTCAAAGACTCTCTCTTCATCTGAAGCCAATGAATGGAGTAAAAACCCTGGGCCTGCATTGACATTCCAATCATAACAACAAATCCCCTTGTTGGAAAACTCTTAGCTCGTCAAAATTTTTTTTAGTAGATTATTAAGTTTTGAGATTTTCCTTAGCATATCAACACAAAAAACTTGTTAAAAATTTAAAATGTTTCTTATAAATTAATAAAATAATTTTAAATTAAATATTATATATATATATAACATGCACGTGAGATCTCGTGAAAACTTTTTGAGAACTCATTTCAAATCATATGAGCATAAAATTTGAATCCAAACTTTCACCCTGTTCCAAAACTCCGGTAGGCCATGGCAAAAGGATATAGTCTTCTCCCTTTATTTCTCCTCTCTCTTCGTCATGGCCCACCAAAGTTTTGGATCAAGGTAAAAGTTAGGCTTCGAAGGTTTTATGGGGTGCCGCATCACATAGATCATTTAGATTTTGTGCCCAAGACGTTTGCAAAGGTGTGTAGGTGAGTGTGAGTGTGACTCTCTCTCTCTCTCTCTCTCTCTCTCTCTCTGGGAGATGAGTTACTTAAACTTTGAAATAATTCTTTTATATTTGATTAATATTGTGAAAAGATCAAAACTATGGATATTTTGAAAATCTCGTGACATTAATAGCTCACTTCTCAAGAAAATATCCAAATTATTTCAAGATCTCCACCATATTTGTCCCCATGTTTCCAGTCATGTCAATTGAATTGGCTGCGCCCGGTAGGACCATCTTAGCCAGTCAAATAATGACACCGTATACAAAATAACACAACCCAACAAGGAAATTGGTTGTCCATTAATTATTTCAATGGCAATGTGGTACTTGGCTTGTTTTGTGCACGTTTGAGACCATTAATTGTCTTGTCACTTGCATGAGACAAGGGGAACATTTAAAACATTCAAGAACATACAATATAATAATGTTATTACTATTTCATTTTTTAAATAAGGGGCTCGACTTCTTATGATAAACACCAACATTTTTAAAATGGTGGTGACTTGTCATCCTCATATGTGAGACTCATGTACTGCTATCCGTATCATCAAAATTGTGGGGCACACTGTTGGAAGGAGCATGTCTCTAAAATTAAATTGATCAGGAAATCCTAACCTTTAGATATCCTTTGAACCTTGAAAACCAAAATAGGGAGTGGTCCAAATTAAAAGAGAAAAATCATATGGTCATCATCATGTTATTTGTGCAAATTTTTGGATTGTGATCCATCCACAGAGATTTGGACAGCCCGAATAGCCATACGACTAGGCCATGCGGCGGCCAAAGAGTCAATGCCAATTTTTAAATGGTGCTGGACTATCATGGGAGTCTAGCCTTTAAATAAGCAGATTATTATCAAGTGCCTTTCTATCTTTTCTTTGGAGTTTACACCAAGGTGGAAAATAAAATGTTTTCACCATTGGATAAGGTGGAACTGGTCAAAACAAAAAATAAGCAAGTATTCCTGTACACGACGCATTTACTATATTTTTATGCATTGGAACTACCGCGTAGCATTAATTTACCTAGTGGCTCATTTTAATAAGGATGTCATGAGATATATGATTAGTGTTAGCTAGAAAAGCCTCCACATACGCCAAAGAAATTTTTGTTGGGGGTCCTTCCTCATGCGGAGGTGGGACCCACATATGTGTACGTCTGCTTAAGTGATCTTTTTTACCAAGTGTTTAAGGGTGTTCTGATTTTTTGGGCTTTATTTTCTTTCTTTTTTAAGTAAAAAATGAGAGAAAAATGACTTTTGGCTTAGAGAAATGGAGTTCTTGCAATATTTTGAGAGAAAAAGAAAAATAAAAGATAGTGTGAATAGTTGATTTTCTGTTCAAAAAGAACTTTTTCTTTTCCAACTGAAATGTGAATGTGACTGTGAATGGTTTTTATTCCTTTTCTGAATTAATTGGTAGGTCGTCAATCAAATAGTTAGGATCATTTAATTAGTGTCACTACAAGAAAGTGGGCCATTGCCGGCACTTTTTTTGTCGATGACCAGAACGAACTGCCAGCAAATGTAAAAATCATTAATTGCCGATGACGATCCGACGGTGTTACAGGAATTCTTTTCGGCGCTAATTAAAAGCAGCCGCTAGCAAAGGGTGTCGAAAAAGCTTTAAAAAATAAAAAAAAAAACAGAACCCTTATTCTTATTTTCTCTCTCCTCCATCTCTCTCTCTCCCAGCGCCCTCCACCCCCATTCCCTCTCTCTCTCACTCCCAGTGCCCTCCGCCACCCTTCCCTCTCTCTCTCTCTCTCTCTCTCTCTCTCTCTCTCTCTCTCTCTCTCTCCCAACGCCCTGTTCCCCTATTCCGTTTCCCTCTCTCTCTCTCTCTCTCTCTCTACAACTTGGAGCAGATCTAGTTTGGATTTCCTTTTGCCTTTCCCACTTCACTAGTTTTTAGGGATCTCTCTTCTTTTGCAATTTTTCAGTGTGTAAACGAGGATTTCAAATCCCTAATCTCTCTTCTTCTGCGATTTTTCGGTGTGTAAATGAGGATTTCAAATCCCTTTTTTTTTGTCTTTTCCAAACCCTATATAGGAGTTCGACAATACCTGTTTGCGGTCAAGGGCGGTTCGGACTCTCATTGCCATCCACTTTTTCGCTGATTGGAACGGCAGATCAGTGTCATCATTTGGCAAAAGGGGGGTTTTTGAAACCCTATCATGGTAGGAAGGGCGGAAGCAGTGTACGCTCGATGGAGCAAGGGTGGAAGTCGAGACGGGAGCAACCGTAGAAGATGGTGGCCGAAGGTCTGGATCGTGGATTTGAGTAAGCCACGTCATAGGATGACGGTTTTAATGGCTGCCTGAGGCGCATGGGTCGCTGATTTCTGAGGGTTGCCGAATTTAATGGAGGATCGAAGACGAAGGCTAATGAAGAAGAAGGCCCTGTAATTTTGCGATCTGCGACGGTGGTGGACTGACAATTGGAGCAGAGCTCTGCTCTTTGTAATTGTAGGTGCGGGTGAAGGCCCTATTCTTGCACCAACTCAGGAAGGCTTGTTGAGTTGACTCAATGCGGTCCATTTGCTAGCTGTGACAACAATAAGTCCTTTGATTATGAAGCTTTCCTTTCCTATTATCTAAACATGCTTGTTCTGTTTATCTCGTTGCTGAAAATAAATCAATTCCTCCATTTGCACTGATCCATTCTTATGTGTGGGGAGGGTCTGCTGCTGGATTTTTCTCTATTCAGTTAGATGTTTCATTTCATTTATCAATGGTTTTACTAAGTTTATATGAAAATATCTGATGAGCAGCATAAATGAAGTCCCATAAAGAATGGAGATATGTAATTCTCAAAATTCTTGTTACTGATGGATGCAAAACGGAATATGTACTGCAACAGTGCCATTGGCACTCTCCTGAACTGAATTTGTACTGCAACAGTGCCACTGGCACTCTCCTCAGAGGACACCATCAATCGGAAGAGGTATGGTGCTACCTATCTCTAGAAGGAAATAGATAATATCTTCATTTCTGGATTTCCTGATTTCGTAGCATAGTTGGGACTTATTTTTGTGTCTAAGAAATAGAGAAGCATGTGCAGTTGAAGGTAATGCCAGTGACTAAGAAAGTTGATGAGTCCCTTTTTCAATTGCACTGGAGAATGACCCATCAGCAAGTTTGATACCACCACGGATAGGAATATATGAAATAAACTCATCTTTCTTACTAGTCATATGATTTGAGGCCCCTAAAGGGTGTGGAGGAATGAGAGTGGAATTAAGAGGCATAATTTTCTGAAGTAGATGTACCTGGCTGCTAATTTGTAGTTGTGAATTGAACCAATGCTATAAGAGCAACCACTTGTTTTTGGAGATCATTGATGACTTGGTCTCTTGGGTCTACGGTCTACCATGGTGGTGCTGGGAGCAGAATTTGCGGCAGCAATTTTATGGCTTGGATGAAGATGGAGATTTAAATCTCAATATTGCTCCCTAAGAAATCTGCATTTTCTGCAATGAGTGAGTTGGAGTTTATCTTTATTATTAGAAGAGCATGGTAAATGGCTTTGTCCCTTTCCAGATCCACTCACTGTAAATGTTCTAGAGTCTACTACTATAATCATAGTTAGCAGAACTCCTTTCTAAACTTGTAACTTTGAGAAATACTCGTATAATTGCTTTTATATTTAAAAATTTGTATATTTCAAAAGATCTTTTTTTTTTTTCTCTGTGAAAACTGGACAATACTCATTTTTCAGAAAGAAAGAAAAAAGTAGAAATGTACAGGGTAAACTGGACATGATTTTTTGAGATATGATCCATCCACATGCTTGTCTATCAAGTTAACTGTCCTGGTGAGCTTAAACAAGTGTTGTGTATTAATGTTTTAATGCATCTGTCAAAATAGCGGCCTCTTTCCTTAAACAATGCAACTACTAGGGCTTCTTTCTCTAGGTTCCTGACATTGTTGTTTGCTTTGAGAATGGGTGTTTACTAAGCTGAGATACATTGCCCAACAATGGGGCATACATGATTCACTCATCAGATAAAAAAAAAGAGAGCAAATATGCAATTCAAAGAAAGAGATGCCCTGTTCCTTGGGGCTATACATTACTTTCACATGTCATATCCTATAGTAAAAATTTTACAAACATAATGCCTAACATATTTGTAATCTACCATAGAACATTCAAGAATAAGGTG
Source organism: Magnolia kwangsiensis (assembly GCA_037074715.1). NCBI lineage: Eukaryota > Viridiplantae > Streptophyta > Magnoliopsida > Magnoliales > Magnoliaceae > Magnolia > Magnolia kwangsiensis. Next base: position 21,729,955 of record CM073582.1, read on the forward strand.
AATACCTTTCTACTGCCAAGAAATCAATGTTCATCTACTACAGAAGCTCAACCTGGTGAACAGTCTGCAATTTACTGGTGGATGGGCTAAAACTAGTTTATACTATGAGACTGTGTAGGAGATCTTCAAGGTGTTTAACTGTTTTTGCGATTTATGCTATTTTTATTTTTCTGACCTGATATCCACATTAGTGGGTACAGGAGATTTTCTTTTCCTGTCTATTCTACAAGAAAATGAGCTGCAACATTTATTGAGATGAGGTGCTTTCATTGTTTTTGCTAGCTTATGTTCCTATAGAGTATGAACTGAACTAGGCTTGAGCTTTAGATGTCTATGCCTGTCACAGGCTTGATTCTTGCTAAAATTGGGCAGCCAGGTATAGGCTAACCTAGAGGCCTAGCTTAGTTGCCTTCTCATTGACTCTTCCGTCTATCCCCCAACAGTTCTTTTACTGAACAATTTAGAAATACGATGGTCATCTTTTGGTAATTTACTGTTTCTGATGCAGCAAGAATTGAATAGGACAGTCGATCTTGGTCCTTTTAAGCACACTGTAGACGATGGCCTTGAGCTTAGGAAAGCTGCTTTTGAATGTGTTGACACGTTGCTGGATAGCACTGCCTTGATCAAGTGAACTCATCATCTTTCATTGTTCCGTACCTTAAATCCAGTTTGGATAGTGAGTAATTAACTATGCTGCTGTAATTGTTTAAGGCGTTGAATTTTTTTTCTCTGTCAATGGTCAACATCATTGAAGCTCAGTCTCTTCCAATAGTTAATATAGAAAATTATGATGTAAAAAGCTCAGTCTCAGCCTTTGTAGTCTTCCTTTTTTCTTTTTTCTTTTTTTCCTAAAATGAATTTCATAGAAAAAGATGAGAAACTTAGGTGGTTACTAACTTCACTGTCAAATCGAGGTTTTGTCCATTAGGAATTTCAACTGTCTGTAACTCAGAGACACTGCCATTTCATATTTTCTTAGAAAGCATTGACCTTTTACATGGCATCCAAACACACCCTAAAACCACTTGTTAATTTGTAAGTGTTAAAATGGAGAAGCAAGTCACTGGAAATGGAGCAGTACGAAGTACTTGAGCATATTCGGAAAGGAGCTTTCGGTTCCACTCTTCTTGTGAAGCATAAGCATGAAAAGAAGAAGTGAGAGTATAGCCATCTGATTTTCATCATCTTTTCTTACCACCCTCTCAGTTGTGACAGTTTATATCTAGCTTGAGAATGTTTCCTTTTGTTTAGTTATGATTTGACTGGTTTTTCTCTCGATTTTTTGTTCTCTTTTAAGGTATGTCTTGAAGAAGGTTCGGTTTGCCCTTCAAACTGATAGGTGCCGCAAGTCTGCTCATCAGGAGGTGAGTTCTCTTTCTATTTGTGTCATGCATTTATATTTTGAGTGAGATAGTCCCTTCGTTCAATGTCATGAAAATCATTCTGTTATGAGCTCCTTTTATGTTTTGTACATTTTCATCCAATTGATTCTGTTATTTTCTTGTTTCTTTGAACCATGCTTTAAAAAAAAAAAAAAAATGCTTGCCAATGTGTAAGTTTTGCAATTTCTTCTCGTTTATTGCAGAAGTGTAAATCCTGTAATTATTGTTGTGTAAGTTAAAACTTATCCCATTGAGAGTGTTTCAATCCTCTAGTTTATTGTTTCTCATCCTGTCTTATATTCCTGAGGATACTGTTGTCACTTTGTTCTTCCTTTTTTTTTCTTTTTTCTTTTTTTTTTTGTATACTGTTGAGGATTTCCCCTCTAGTTCATGGTAGTAGGCAAAAACTGAAAATTTCTGTTCCCACTTCTTCTTGTACTATGTTTCAATGTTTAAAGTGCTGGGTAATTCATGTGAGGAGAGATTGAAGAGGTGATTCATGGCATTTATGTGAGATATCTGGGTGATTCATCAGGTAGGGGTCAATGCAAACATTTCTACAGCCCAGAAATCAATGCAAACATTATAAGTATTGCATAATAGTAAGCTAATTACCACACTGTTACTTGACATATCTTGAGGAGTGGTGTGTCCATTCATGTAATACTGCTGCAGACCTAATCCAAATGGTTCAAACACACCACTCCTCGAGATATGTCAAACAGATTCTCCATTTATTACCATAATCATTGAATGCTGTGAGAGAGATCCTTTTAGGATAATTTGGTGATGTGGGCAACCTTTGGCAAAGCCTGTTCCTGATAACCTGAAATGCTTTTCCAGTGCTTTTCTATGACTTCTTTCTTCAATCATTGTGGCATTTAACCGTGCTCATTTACTGTGGGTAATTGCAACTGAGGAATTATAGGCTAATGGAACTAGTCATGTCAGTAAAAGAGGACAAAATTCCTGCATTCTGAGAAGAGTTAAATCCTTGGTAACTGAATTAGAAGACTGAAGGTATATCACCTTTATGCATTACAATGTTTCTTCCTTTCAAAGCTGCAATTGCTGGCCCATGTTCTAGTGTCGATTTGCATTTGGTATATAGAAACATTAGATTTTTTTAAAGTGCGTCATTATGCATTGATGACACTCTGCTAGAGTATCTATGTTTTTTACAAATCATTGTCTTAGGTTGATTTGAACTGTTTATTTTCTTACCACTACCATATAGACATGGCTCATATGCATAGCAATCACTATCTTTGGATTGTTGTTCTCTTACAGGTGGTTTCTTGTAGGTGCTTTTTCTCAGTTTCATTTTGTTTTGCTGGTGGTTGCTTGCTAACTTTTAGGACTTGATTAGGTTGGTTAATGGTGCTACTTCTTTATTTAGTTAACTTTAGTAGGAAACTATACTTATCATGATATTTCTGTTAGGTTGATACTCATTTTTAGGATTTGTATTATGCTCATGAGTTTCTTCTCTTTTGAGTCGTCTATTGAGAATTCATGTTCAAAATACACTATAGTAGTGTCCAAGCATTTATTTTGAAAGAAATGTTAAGAAGTGGCAGCAATTCTTTGTCAAAAGCACTCCCTTGGATTGTTTTGTAACAAAGTTATACATTGATACTTGGATCGTACATCATGATGAACAAACCCACCATATCCTGTAAGCTTTCATGACACGTCTTGTTTATTTTCTATTCAGTGTAAACATTGGCCTAATTCTTTGAAAATTTTTGTATCAGGAAACATCACAAAGGAAGCTGGACCTGTAAGCATGATTTTCACCATACTAATGTATAATGCTTCAAAGATTCAGTGTAAACATTATGATTTTCACAATGGAACATGCCCCACCTTGTTCATTGGATAGGCATGGTCGTGTCCGCACTTATAGCAGATCATTTCACCATCTTGTTGCTTTTTGAGCATTAACTTTTGAACTCGTTCAATGATTTTCTCATTAGTAAACACCTTCTGAACAAGTTCTAGGATTCTTATTCTTGATTCAGGGGTCTCTTTTCTTGGTGTCTAGGCCAAAATGGGCATGACAGACGAGTTTGAAGCTTCTTTACAAGTACTATGGGGATTTGATACTGACATTTCTTTTGAAGTGAATGAAATCAAGGTGTGGATTTGAACTTCCTTCGGTTCTTTTATTTTTTTTTGTTCTTTTTCTTTTTTGCCTTCATTTTTTCAGGTCCATCAAGTCATTCTTCTATTTTTGCACTGTACTTTTGGAGTTGCTCATTTATTCATATGTTGGCAACCTTAAAGCTATGATCATTTTTTAAAATTTGTTTCATGCAGAGATCTATAACTTCCACAAGTAGGAGAACAACCATCTGATTTTCTGATCTCAAGCAAAGAAGTTATTAGTTTCCATTCCATGATATATGTTCATCGAGTTGAAGGAGGCAGAGGTTCTGAAGAAACAACTGAACAAGGTGCTTCTTTGGTTTCTTATTTTGTTGAGTTTGTTCAGTAAGATCTGTGTTTGGCAGAATTTTCTTGCTCCCCGCCCCCCCCCCCCCCCCCCCCCCCTCACAAAATTACAATAGTGCTCTTTTCACTGCATCATATTATTGTGATTTAATTAAATTGAATTCATGGAGCTGCAGAATGAAGATTTTGGATTTTGGGGGCATTTGACAACAAAAAAAAAAAAGATGAAAGAAAAAAGAGTGGTCTACCTTTCAGGTCTTACCAGGAAGAGTTAAGTGGTTCATGTTTACAGGTGGTTGATTTGTTACATGTCTTTCATTTCATTCTTGTTTTGTTTGTTGAATAGACTTTTTATCGGTCTTGTTCATATGTATTAGAGATTAAGGAGTTTTATCGGCTTTTGTCTCTTATGCATTAATGCAAATTTGATTAATTTAGAGTTCATAGCTAATCCAACGGTTCCTTCCATGTTAAGTGAAAGGAAGTGACAAACCATAGTCTATGCAAATTTTCTTTTCTTCACTTGTGTATTCATCCGAATTTGATTTGAATGCCTACCGCATCTTAATTCCATAACGTGCGGACATCTTCTCCACTAACATGGATTGTGATGGATCCCCCTGGTGAATCATGGCAGGTTAGACAAGGACCGCATAGAATGGATTGTTCAATGGGCCATGATTGGATGGTTGGTCGTATACTAATGAGGTTAGAAATTGGACTCTGGTTAGCATGTATTAAGTTGGTTAAATTTTCAGTAATTCAACTTGAACTGACCATATATATATTGTATTTGCTGTGCACATGCATATAAAGCATCCTATGCAAAGTTAGTTATGGATGCAGATTTGAGATTATCTACAGATCCCAAATGCAATAAACTGTGTAGTTCTATTTGTTTGAATTCTAATCAAAGTGGAATGGGATTTGCAATCCTCTACCATAATGTAAGAACTGTTGTCTTTCATGGGTGCTCATGCTATGACAGTGCATAAGCTTTGATAATTATACACTTTTGGCATCACTCATATATTTTTGTGTGCAGGCTACAATGAAATTCAATTGCAGAGCGTCACAAAGTCAATAGTAGAGGAAGCTGGTAATTACACTTGACTATCTCATTTTTTGGTTTTATTATTAGATGTCGTTTGGCTGCATGGATTTGGATTCTAACTTACTAGATTTTCAAACCTGAATTTTGGCAGGATATTGCTGAAGCTGTAATTTTGATTCTAACTTTTCATTTGTTTGCTTGTTTGTGAATTAACCGTGAAAGATGGCTAAAAGGTCACAGACCTTGTAGATTTTGAGTATTCAATGTTTTGATTGGATTAAAACATGAAATCCAGTTGATCAGCCAAGCATAAGGAAAAGAATCCTAAAATGGGTTTTTGGAAAAATTGAAATCAGAGATTCACCAGCTAAAAATAAGTAAAATTAATTGAATTTCTTGAGTTTAAAAAGGTATACAGAAAATTATCTTTAGCCATTCATTTGATGGGCCACCATTTGTAAGGGTAGGAGCCCCATCAGTATTAAGCATTAAGGTATTGTACATCATTGGAACCCCAGTTAGTATGATTTGGATGTTTGCAGCATTCTCTCTAATTTTTTTTTGTGTATCAAGCATTCATTTAAATGATCATGATGTACTCCATTGCATTTTGATGTGCTCCATTACATTCAAAAAGTCTAGATACTAAGTGTTCTGATTGCCCTTACCTCTGAAATTTATTTCAGGTTCAAAGCATCTAACTGTTTTTTGGTTGGGAATATTCAATTGAGCAGAGGAAGAATACTTTGTTCTGTCTGTGAACCAGTTCTGCCGAAGGAAAGATTTTCCACCTGCACCAGATTATGTATTCATTGGTCCAGAGGAAGAATACTCGCCAGATTTTGTTGTATGCTCGGGAGGTAGTGTGATTATTTCACCATCAGGAACTATTTTGGCGGGACCTAATCATGAAGGAGAGGCCCTCATCTCCGCTGATCTCGGTATGACTGCCTCCTTCGCAATCAATTCTGCTCAAATGATACTTATTTAATAAATACGAAAAAATAATGTGCATGTGGGGGTACACCCATGATTCCTTCAAAAAATGAGGGAACTAAATCCATTGTTTCAAGACTTGGACAAGTCCCATTGGACTCGTCCAAGTCAACTCAAGACTCAGTCGGACCCCATATGGTTTGAGTCACTTGACATCCCGAGTCACCCTTGACTCAGTCAAGTCAGACCAATTTATCCAAACGTGGGCGAGTCCCAACTCGACTCCAGACTGGACGAGTCGGTCCGAGTCCCCATGTCTTTTTTCCATGACTAGATTCATGAGGTTTTCTGATCTGACGGCATGTGACCCAGCTGTTCTACATACCCGCTTATGTGCCAATGTGGCACACATCAATGGGTTCCGAGCTATCATCATGCAAGCCCCATTGTGTACTCTGGCCCAAGAATGAGGCTGGTCAGGGCAGGCCAGTGTAAGAAAAAAGGTAATGGATGGCTAAGAAGAATTGAGCAGTGATCCACATTCTGTGTATATGTGTGGCCCGCTTGATTCTTTATGGTGCATGCCTGATGGATAGCTTGATTTGGCACATGTTTTCCTTGAATTAGCAAACCTTGTAGACACATTACAGATAGATGCCCATGCATGCACATGCACATGCAAATGACTGCATGCTACGTATGTGATTGTATGGTTTTCTGATCTGACGGTTTGTAGTCTGTTCACTGCCCCCTACACCGAGCTTGATTTATATCATACCATTGTTTCTTTTAGAATTAACAGCTCATTGATTGATTATCTCTTTTAGAATATTATCTTCTGTTATTCTTGTTATTGTTTTAAGGTAAGCTGGATCGAGCCCGTGACCTCAAGGTCGTGACACTAAGCACCATTCAGTTGAACTATGTGCTCAACTCCTTGTCTTTTAATTATCTCATCTTGTAACAGTTTGAGATGCAGTATTTGCTGGCAGATTTAAATGGTGCCTTGATAATTCTGCAGGCTTCAGTTACAGGGGCTTCAGTGAAAGGTCTGAAAGGGTGAAAGATATTGAACAAGGATCCTGACCCTTCTAATCCGTTGGAGGGGAAGGAAGAGAGGTCTGTTTTTCATCTCACATGGATCTTATCTTAGGTGTGAATCATCTAAATGTAATAGAAATATAAATGCTTGCCAACGCATGGTTTCACTGGGAAATTTTTAAAGTTTCCACACTAAACATTTTATGCCACATCTTACAGAATGTATTTAGTGGAACTGTTTCTAGGTTCTGACCAGTTTAATTACAATTCAGGGAGGTGATCACTTTTCCTGGATTTGTGGACTACATTTACCTTGATGCACCTAATGAGCTACACCTTGACAATGGACTTGGTGATAAAATTTCCGTCAAGAAAAGTGCGTGATCTGTGACTGTCCTTTGATGCTTTGGCTTGGTTTTGGCCCCATTGTTTGTAGATATTCCCGCAGCTATTATTCTATATTATTTTTTAAAGTGTATCTTACCTTTGCAGCTGGACAGATGCTGTTTTGTGGAACCCACACTTGCAGATGGATTCCTGCTATCAGGACTTTGTCTGTGTTGAAAATGCAAAGGTACTGAACTTCCTTTTTACTTATAAAGCAAAGGTATCTGGATGTTATGCTTTAGTCATCTAAATGCAACAACTTTCCATCATTTAGGCTGCAGTTATTGGTTGAGTTACAGAGCCCTGTCTATGTCTATTTGCCTGACTATGCATGTATGTAATGTTTGTGGGATGAGAATGTTTTTCCATAACAATCTTAAATCATGTTTATAGATATCAAAGATTCATAACATCCTTATTCTCTTGAGGAATTGAAAGTGCTTACAGAAGATGCAGTTGAGGTGAATGATGAGCAAAGTCATGTTATTGTATTATGGCTACAGTTATTGGCCTTTGCATATGCATCAAACTAATGCGTAGTCTACCTTCTCATTACAAGGTGTCACTACACCAAATTCGTCAATTAGGAATAACTATATTTTCTGGTCTTGATTGGGGTGTTGGGAAGGTAGGCAGTTTCCTATACTACACTGTTGAGAAATCTTGCACATCATTTAATTTTATTTTAAGGTCCTACAAACATAGCAAGTGAAAGCACAGTACTTTAGAAGTGTCTTAAACTAACTATTTTTGTAATGATCTTCTGTCACAGAAATTTATCAAAGAACAGGTTGCAAGCCTCTACCTCTGGCCAAAGGTCCTAGAAATACCTATTTTAGACAGTTCAAGGTAAGCTTTTGTTTGATATTGAGATTGTATAGCTTGTTGTAGTTCACAATGATCATATTGTTTTTTAACAATTCCTGTTAGAAAGTGAGTTTTTCTCATTTTCGTAGTCTAAAACATTGTTGGTTTATCTAGCTTGGATAGAATAAATGTTATATTTTTTTATTATGAAGTAATATAAAATTTATTTAATATTCAGTTTTAATTGTATTGCATCATTTTTAATGTTTCAAATATTAAAAAAACTGCAGGGTTTTCAATTGAATTATTGGCCTATTGTGGCATTTCAAATCTATAAAAAGACTTTACCGGCGCTTTTCTGTGAAAAAGTCTTCAGAAACAATACTTTTAGCGGCACTTGTATAGTCTATTGCGGCGCTTCTTGTAATTAGCGGCGCTTCTGTCAGAAAGACCGCGGTCCCCACAAGCGCCGCAAAAGGCTATAGTATTCGCGGCGCTCAGACAAATGCCGTAAGTATACTAGCGCAGCTAAAACATTTCCGACACACTCATTCATCGGCGCTTGCCTAGCGCTGCTAAAAAACAGCGGCGCTTTTGTACTCTTTGCGGCACTTAAAAGCGCCGCTAAAAATTCTTCTTCTTGTAGTGTGTGAGTTTGAGTTTCTGAGCTATGGCCACTCTATAGTAGGATCCAGCCCTAATGATTAGTTCAAATCTAATGTATATATGGCATGTGTATTATTTGGATAATGGATATTCAAAGAGACATGTACTTTATTGACCTTTTTAACTAATTGACATTCTTTTAGAAGGAAAAAAAAAAAAAAATCATAGGTTTGGACCCATTCCATTATTCTCTCAACTGGTTAATCCTCACCTTTTCTTAACCGGTCAATATGTAACATTTTTATTGAACTTGGACATGAGGGTTCAAGCAAGTGCCAAAATTATATTGCCAGAATTAAAGATATGTTAGACCTAATCAAAATTCATGAAACCTGTCCAAATCACTCAGTTAACTTGTCTGAGTCTTGACTTATGTTCCTAATTTTTGAACAATGGTTAACACTAATACTTTCATGCAAGTGTATAGTACTAGGATGACTATTATTGATGCAGGCTGTAATGTGATTCTTAATTTTTGGATTGTACATTTTAATCTTCAGATTGGAACATTTTCAATTTATAAAATATTGTCATTTACTCTCTATTTACTTTTGTTATAAACAAGGGTATGGGAAATATTTGAATAATAATAAATTAGAGAAATATGGAACATCAGTCGATTGCAAACACAATGACACAATCATTAACAAATCTGCTTTCTAATCAGTATGAGGTGCAGAGTCAATCACTCTCTTTAGGATAGTTCTCATCTCTTGGTAAGATATTCTGATACATCAAACTCCCGATTTGCTATCCCTATCCCTATGATATAATTGGCTAGCTTATTACAAGTAAGGCTGGACACAAACATAAACCGAACTAGCTCGGTCAACTATACTTGAAAAGGTGATGAAAAAAAAAAAAAATCTATCTTTTATGAGTATCTTTTTCTTTTCTTTACTTCTTAAATATTCCAACAGCATTTATGTGCTAAAATTCAAAATGCTTACTGCAAATGAAAAATGTAATGCTATATTTTTTTTTGTGGTCGTCCACTGGGCATTTACCAATTACGACTTTGTATATTTGGGAATGTTGCAATTATATTTTTCTTATCGCAAAAAAGGATCCAAGACTTGCAGAATAAACAGAACTTCTGTACGTGAAGAAAAACCTTGGAAGATTTAAATGGATGGTTGTGATTGGTTAGAAAAACTTTTCCATGCACCTAATTGTACAGGGACCCACTTCAACACTCTGGACCGTCCATTAGGTCCAGTCCACTCTAAATAAGCTGCCATGAAAATATCAGACTAATCGGAGGATTAAAACCATCCTATCAATGGCACGAAATTTTGGATGGTTAAGATTGCCGCAGAAGATAAGTCGAGTCACGGATGTTCAGGACCATCTTATTGTCATGACTTTTGTACAATAGTGGAAGAAGGCTACTGTAGTTAATGGACGGTCCAAATTGGTGATGGGATGTCGTCAGAATCCACATGTAACTGGGAAATTCGGATTCGGCAGTAACCCCTCTAGGTCGATACTGATCAGACTTTCAACCATCACTTCTTTTAGAAAGTTTTGTTATTCTGATGAGTGGACGGGAGATGTTTTTAGCATAGGCCCTTCTGATGGTGGGGCCCATTGTTTGAATAATCAGATTACCAGAAATACAACCAAAAAAACCAGATTATGCAAGACAAAATTTAATTTCAAATAGTAGTCATTTGATACTTTGACATGAGTGAGGCTTGATACGCAAGGGCTAGAAGTTGCACACATGTCATACATCAGTCTGAACTAAATCAGCTAAATTATGTAAAGCACTTGCCAAGTCACATTTCCAAAATCAGATTGGTTGAACTATCCTAGACAGTGATTTGAGAACATTTTTAAATTAAAATAGAACCCTTGAACGCTTTCGTTTTAAGTGTCCAATAAATATCCACCAATCTTATATTGTAATGATCACGTGATCTAAACATCTGAATAATGATATATCTAAATTAGGACCCATAAATCGGACGGTTCAATATGAACTACTTGTATGTGAAGCTTGCATTTCTTAAAAAATTCAGAAGTGCGTCTGTCTTTCATTACTCTTAAGTTATAGTGCTCCTAGTTGCATTGGTTTGGTTGAACAGTAAAATCAGTCCATCTGAACTATCCATTAAGTCCGAAACACATTTCATGGGGTACCAAGCAAAATTACACTAATAAAATGTGTTTACACCTAGCATGGCACCATGCATGTTGTCCCATGAGTCGTCACCATATGTCAACACTATCATAAGAGCGAGTGACATAGGTATATCATACCTATGCTTTAAGAAATCTTTAATCTATACTATTGGTGACACGTAGCCTACCAAAATGTCTACAGCCGAAAAAACGACTCTATGTGGAGGATATATATAGATGCGCGACTAAGCAGCAGCCTACACAATAAGCTACATAAAGACCAATCAATACCAGATATTTTGCAATCCAGGATAAGCAGGGCAAAGCCATCTCGCATAACCATACCTATAAAAAGTTAAGAAACAGTTTCTCCTAGCATTGGAATAAGATCAGGACGCGATGGCATAAAGAATTTGAATTCCGTTGGGACATGGCGAAGAAACTTTTGAGGAGCAGCAAGGAAATATTAGCTCAACCACTGCTTTTTCAACTCTATATAAATGTTACTTAATGAAGAGCTCCAGGCCCTAGTCACACACAACCAAAGAATCCCTACGTCACAACATTGTAGACATTCTACTTTTGTCCAACCACTACAAGAAATATCACTTTTAGCGGTAAAAATTTTCGTCGCTAAAACTCAAATTTTCGTATCTAAAAACTTTTAGCGACGAAAATTTTCGTCGCTAAATTTGCAGCCAAAAGACCAATGTAGAAGGTTTTTATCAGCGAAAAATTCGAATCGTCGCTAAAGCAAGCTTTTTAGCGACGAAAATTTTTATCGCTAAAAAAAACTGTACAAGACTTTTAGCAATGAAAATTTGCGCTGCTAAAAAAATCATTAAACTTTTGGCAAAGAAAATTTTCCTCACTAAAAAAAATTTCCAAGACTTTTAGCAACAAAAAATTTTCGCTGCCAAAAATTTATTCCACTTTTAGCGACGAAACGTTTCGTCGCTAAAAAACTGTACAAGACTTTTTTAGCAGCGAAATTTGTTTGTGAAAAATTTGTTCCACTTTTAGCGAAGAAACTTTTCGTCGCTAAAAAAATTTCCAAGACATTTGTCAGCAAAAAGTTTCGCTGCTAAAAAAGTTGTAACGGTTTTAGCGACGAAACTTTTCGTCCCTAAAAAAATTTCCAAGACTTTTGACAGCGAAAATTTTCGATGCCAAAAAATTCGTTACGTTTTTAGCGACGAAACTTTTCATCGCTAAACAACCTTTACATAGCTTTTAGCAGCGAAAATTTTCGCTGCCAAAAAATTCGTTATACTTTTAGTGATGAAAGGTTTCGTCGCTAAAAAACCTTTAAATATCTTTTAGCAGCGAAAAGTTTCGCTGCTAAAAAAGTCGTTACTATTTTAGCGACGAAAATGTTCGTCGCTAAAAAACCTTTACATTGCTTTTAGCAGTGAAAAGTTTCGCTGCCAAAAAAATCGTTACTCTTTTAGTGACAAAAATTTTCGTTGCTAAAATCCTTTACAAGACTTTTAATTTTCGCTGCTAAAAATAAATTATAAAACTTTTAGCTACGAAATTTTTCATCACTAAAAGGCTCTTTTTTTATATATACAGAGCTCAAAATTTTGCACAAATTTCGTGATATACACCTGTTAACAATATTTCATCATATTCACATTCACATCCATCCAAACCTAAACATAAATTACATCCATCCAAACCCAAACATAAACTACAATCATCCAAACACAAACAATCTTATCCGCATCACATTCATTCACGCATAAATACATATAAACTTAACATCATAAACAAATATATAAAAGATCACAAAGATTAAGGCAAAGGTGATGGGGCATCGGTGGGTAAGCGTGCAGCGAAAGTCTGAAACATCTCCATCATCCGTCGCTCATGCTTCACCTGCATCTCCTCCATCCTCCTCTCCTGATCCTCCCTCTGCCTGTTCACTCTCCAAGTGCAGGGTTGTGATGTAGTAATAACTCGGTAAGACCGAGTTCGAATCCCAAGAGACTGAAACTTGTACGTTATCTAAAACTAACTAGAACTAGAACTAGGCTAAGATGAATTCTAAATCAATTAGCAATAGTGGAATACTTGTAAAATAATTAATCTAAAACTTAGGAAACAAATCAGAGATAGGAAACTAGGGATTCAGAGGATCCACTTGTAGAGATCAGGGAGAACTTATGCTTTCATCAAAAATTATGAAAATTACTGAACTGCCGTTGATCTAGTTTTCAAAGAGATGAAAGGTGTATGAATTAGAATGGATTCCATCACCAAACCATGCCCAAAGACTATGACAAACAACAGAATCAAACTAATTACCACCCAATCACATGTATGCAAGTTAGGAAGGGTACCGACATCCAACCATGCCCAGGAGGCTATGGTGAACAACAGGGCTTCCTGACATCATAAACATGAAAGAGAACGGAAATAATCAAAGCCATTGCAGACCCATTGTAATTTCAGTCACAACAGACCATTAAAAACCTAAAACATTTCCATAATAATTAACTAAAATCAACGTCAATTCATGCATTAAAATTAAAATAAAATCAAATCTCCCATCTCACTACAAGCTTCACCTCTTAGTCCTAGCTAAGAGGTTTAGCCAGACATGGATGGCTAAATCTCCACAATTGAAATAAACTAAAAAATAAAAAGAAAATACTCTTTTTTTTCTTCTGCTTCACGTCCCTGCCCGAGCCTCCACGTCTCTCTTTTTCTTCCTTCCTAGACCTGAATGAATGCTCCCCACGTCCTAAACCTCCTTTTATAGCTGCTGGAGTGGTGAAAATCGAATTTCAATTGGATTTGGAAAGCTATGCATGCCTAGTGAAAGCTTTTTCGCAGCCAAGTTCGGTGCCTCGAAACACGTCACTTTCCTCGCTCAAATTCCAAAGAAACACCATCCCTTAGAATTTTATTGGGTCCTCTACATGATAGACGGTTCAAATCTGCCATATGATCAAAGATGGTGGACCAAAACCGCCTGAAAAAGTCAGTTTTTGCGGATGTGCGAAACTTTTCGCACCATTTCATTGTTGTGATCGGTGGGCCCCACAGAAGCATTTTAAGGAAAATCCACCCCGTCCATTGGATTCAGAACGAAATTTCAGTCAAGAATGGGTGGTTTTGATCATCCATTGACGTGTCCTAGAGAAGAAATAACTAAAAGATCAGATTTGAACGCTACTGGGGAGCCCTTTTGTGGTCTCTGTATCTCACACGTGTGCACGCATGGGTGAAAAGTGACAACATGGTTTTGTAGCTCTCGAAGCCCTCTACAAGATGGACGGCTTGGATCAGACGTACGGAGCTTGTGTGGGGCCCAATAACGTCCGTGAAAACGGCCAGCGGCCGTGCGTGCGTTGCACGTTTTTTTTTTTTTTTTTTTTTTTTTTGAATTGTAGCCGAAAACGTCGGTTAGCTGCACTGACCGACTTTTGAGAAATCTCGTGCACAGCGAGCGTGTGTACACTATGTACACACGCTGTACATATAGGGTCCACTGTGAAGCTTTCAAGAAATCCAATCCGCCCATTCTGTTCCTCACATTATTTTACCCGTTGAGAACAATTATCAAGCATATCCAGCTGGTGGGTGGGCCCCAAATTGAAGATTGATGGGCTGATCTGCCCGTTAGGCCACTTCCGTAATGATCCAATGGATGATTTTTGACGTGTACAGTTAATTTATGGTCCTCAGGCCACGTATGAAGTTTCGAGCCGAACCGATATTGGGAACCCCATGATCTTGTATTCTGGATGAGTTTTAAGCTACTTGAACTTCAGTTTCTTAGTTTTCTCAGATTTCTGGCGTGTAATTTCAGTCGATCTTGGTCCCCTGGAGTGCGTCTCATGCTTTGGTGAATTTGGAGCATTAAATTCATGCATTTAGTATCCTATTTCGATCCAAGCTTGTAAAATCAACCTGCAACATCAACACGATTAAATCAGCCGTTAAACACTATTATACTCGTAAATTCGGACAATATTTGGGGTCTAATATGCACTATTTGACCCTCAACACAACCCCCAACCAGCATTTTGCTAGTCCCGAGCAAAATATGCGAAAAATAAGTTGATAATTACAAGACAATTTATATGAACTCGAGTGATTTCTTGAAAAACGATTCAGATACCAGGATTCCAAGATTCATGAATGTTGGACATTACTCTCTCCTGGACTCGAGTGCATGGTAAACTTCCTAGTCCAGTTCACAATATCAATCCACTAATTAGAAAATTTCTAAACATTAAGATCCATGAGCATATAGTGTACTCTCGACTTATCAATACCAAGATTCAATTCTCTATTTCAAGATGTCATTGGTAAT
This sequence comes from Magnolia kwangsiensis, assembly GCA_037074715.1. Classification (NCBI taxonomy): domain Eukaryota; kingdom Viridiplantae; phylum Streptophyta; class Magnoliopsida; order Magnoliales; family Magnoliaceae; genus Magnolia; species Magnolia kwangsiensis. The sequence continues at coordinate 21,745,142 of CM073582.1, forward strand.
CAACGAGAGAATTCATGATGACCAAAACTTGCCTCACAGAGTTATTTATTTATTTTATTAATAGTAATGCCAAGAAGGGGAATCAAATCCTCACCTATAGGGAGCAAACCTATGGTGAAGACCGTACACCTGACTCTTTTTCACATATCATTCATGGGAAATTAACTCTACACCTATAGGGAGCAAACCTATGGTGAAGATTAATTATCCAACCTTTTCAATTTTTATACCATGATGGCAAGATACTTCAGGCTGGTTCCTTTCATGCTCAGTGATTACCAAGTTAATCCTTCGATATGGAACTGAAATCTTAATGTGTAAGCAAGACGTGTCCTGAAATCATGATTCAATCAATGTTTAAAATCTCTAATCATGGATTGATAATTCAAACTCAACTGTGGAATCTATCAAGTAGCTAAATCCAAGAGTCATAAATTACCAACATCACGTATCTCGTAATTCTAAATCAAATATAGATGTTAAAATCACGTTGAATTTACAAGAAATGTCAGAAAAATTTTAAATTTTTTCACAATTTTCACAATTTTTGCTCAAGACCAAGAAAATACTGATTAGGAAGCCTAATCTCCCACCCCCAACCTAAAATCTACATTGTCCTCAATGTAAAATATATAAACATACAATGCACATGGGACAAAGAAAGTAAAGTGATGGGAAGATAGTACCTAGATAACGAATCAAGAGAGATTTTCCACGAGATCACAATATGGAAGCTGGTTAGCACGAGAGAAAAAGAAAAATAAAAATAACGAAAATAAAATCCTACCTATACCACTTTCGCATGTGCTCTCGATTGCATTTAGCGTATGCAACAAGCCTTTAAACCCCTAGGTTACCCCTAGTGGACGAGTTGTAGTCTCGTGAGGGTTTGCAGTAATGGTACCCACAAACATTGAATCATCTAACTAGAAAAATGAAATGAAAAGCTGGGTTGCCTCCCAGGAGTGCTAAATTTGCCGTCTTCAGCCAGACAAATAAAGCAACAATCCTAGTCCTATGAAAGCGATAAACCTACTTATACCTCCCTCAGACTAGGAGATCAGTCCTGGTAAATAGGAGCAATCAGAGGCATGGACATGTCCTCTGAATCAAATGTCTCGATAAATGGCTTTAATCGATGTCCATTTACTTTAAACTCCTTGCCATTGTCGGGATCTCTTATCTCAACGGCCCCATGAGGATAAGCAGTAACAACAATGTAAGGGCCGGTCCAACGAGATCAAAGCTTATCCGAAAAGAGATGTAATCGAGAGTCATACAAGAGGACTTTCTGACCTGGCGTGAATGATTTCCGTAGAATATGTTGATCATGAAACGCCTTCATCCTTTCCTTATAAATTCTCGAGTTCTCATATGCATCGTTCCGAATTTCTTCCAGTTCATTTAATTGAATTTTGCGTAGTGAGCTAGCGTTGTCCAGATTGAAATTCAGATTTTTGATCGCCCAGTATGCTTTATGTTCCAATTTCACAGGAAAGTGACAGGCTTTCCCATAGACAAGTCTAAAGGGAGATGTTCCAATAGGAGTTTTAAAAGCAGTACGGTACGCCCATAAGGCATCGGTCAATCGGATTGACCAGTCCTTACGATCAAGGTTAACCGTTTTCTCTAGAATACGTTTGATCTCCCTATTGGAAATTTCAGCTTGTCCACTTGTCTGTGGATGGTATGGGGTGCTCACCTTATGAGAGATACCGTATTTCTTCATTAAGCTCTCAAATGGTCTATTGCAGAAGTGTGAGCCCCCGTCACTAATGATGGCTCAAGGCGTTCCGAAACGCGACAGGATATTTTCTTTCAAAAATTTAATAACCGTGCGATGGTCATTTTTGCGGCACGGAATTGCTTTGACCCATTTAGTGACATAGTCTACGGCGAGTAAAATATATAGATTTCTAAATGATTGGGGGAATGGTCCCATGAAATCAATGCCCCAGCAATCAAATGCTTCAATGATAAGGATGGGATTCAAAGGCATCATATTTCGACGGGACAATGCTTCCAATTTTTTACAACGCTTACAAGCTTTGCAAAACTCATGAGTGTCCCTGAACATAGTGTGCCAGTAAAAGCCACATTGTAGAATCTTGGCTGTGGTTTTTTTAGCAAAAAAGTGACCACCACAGGCCTGTGAGTGACAGAAGGAGATGACACTTTGATGCTCATCGTCTGGCACATATCTCCTTAAGATTTGGTCTGGACAATATTTAAACAAATATGGATCATCCCAGAAAAAGTTGCGCACCTTGGTAAAGAATTTCTTCTTATCTTGTGATGTCCAATGTGTCGGTATGGAACCTGTAGCAAGATAATTAGCAATATCAGCGAACCAAGGTGAATGAGAGACTCTAAACAGTTGTTCATCAGGGAACATGTCATTGATATGGGTCGCCTCAAGGGAATCAGAGGTATTAAGGCGAGAAAGATGATCAGCCACTACATTCTCTACTCCCTTTTTGTCTTTAATTTTCAAATCGAATTCTTGGAGTAGAAGGATCCATCGTATCAGGCGGGGCTTAGAATCATTCTTAGAAAGAAGATACTTAAGTACCGCATGATCTGTGTAGATGATGATCTTGGATCCGATCAGGTATGATCTAAATTTGTCCAAAACGAACACTACGGCTAAGAGTTCCTTTTCCGTAGTCGAGTAGTTCACTTGGGCGGAATTTAGAGTCCTACTTGCGTAGTGAATAACGTAAGGCCGCTTATCTTTTCTTTGGCCTAAAACCGCTCCAAGATCATAATCAGAGGCGTCGCACATAAGTTCAAAAGGAAGACTCCAGTCGGGTGGCTGCATGATAGGTGCAGTGGTTAACATGCCCTTAAGCTTAGTGAAAGCTTCTTGGCACTGCTCAATCCACTCGTATGGTGTATCCTTTTGAAGAAGATTACATAAAGGACAAGAGAGGAGACTAAAGTCCTTTATGAATCGTCTGTAAAAGCCTGCGTGTCCCAAGAAGGATCGCACATCTCTGATATTCTTGGGTGGAGATAGGTTAGAGATAAGATCGATTTTTGCCTTATCTACCTCGATTCCTTTGGACGAGCTGATATGCCCAAGGACAATTCCCTTTTGAACCATAAAATGGCACTTCTGCCAGTTAAGTATCAAAATTTTTTTCTTCACATCTTTTCACCACACATTTAAGACTTGCTAAGCACTCGCTGAAAGATGAACCAAAAACAGAGAAATTGTCCATGAAGACTTCTAAATATTTCCCCACCATGTCAGAAAAGATACTCATCATGCATCGCTGAAAGGTGTCAGGGGCATTACATAACCCGAATGACATCCTTCTGTAAGCAAAGGTGCCATAGGGACATGTAAATGTGGTCTTTTCCTGATCTTCATGGGCGATTTCAATCTGATTATAACCTGAACACCCGTCAAGGAAACAATAATAGGAATGACCAGCTAGCCTTTCCATGATTTGATCAATGAAGGGAAAAGAAAAGTGGTCTTTCCTTGTGATGGTATTCAACTTTTTGTAGTCAATGCACATTCTCCAACCAGTGGTAACTCTGGTCGGCACGAGTTCATTATTGGCATTGGCTACGATGGTGATCCCGGACTTCTTAGGAACCACCTGAGTTGGACTCACCCATTGACTATCGGATATGGGGTATATGATCCCCACATCCAATAGTTTGAGAACCTCGGCCTTAACCACTTCCTTCATGTTTGGATTTAATCTACATTGTGATTGCCGAACAGCCTTTGCATTGTCCTCAAGATATATACGGTGAGTACAAATCGATGGGTTAATTCCCTTGAGGTCCACTATTGTCCATCCAAGAGCTCCCTTATGCTCAATGAGATTAGATATCAGCATACTCTTCTGTTCTTTCTCCAGGTGGGCAGAGATCACCACCGGGTATGTCTCATCTTGACCTAAATAGATATATTTTAAATCAGAGGGCAAAGGTTTTAGGTCAAGCTTCGGTGGCTTGAGGTTAGACGGTAGAGGCACTATATCGGTTTGGGGCAACTCTTCAATTTGTGGCCTCCGCCGGTTAACTTCAAGTACCGGTGCAGTATCAAGCATGACACACGTCTCCCTGAGTATATCATCATCAAGATCATGGGAGTAGGCCAGGCACGTCTCTAGAAGATCAGAGGATAAGGTGAGAGGCGTTCTATCTTCCACAAAAGAATCAATCATGTTAACATCGTGGAAATCGTCATCATCCTCTGAGTTGCTGCCGTTATTAAAAAAGATATTCGATTCCAATGTCAAATTTTCAAAGGACATAGTCATGACACCATTCCTGCAATTAATAATTGCATTTAAAGTGGACAGGAATGGGCGACCAAGAATGACGGGAATCTGAGTGCTCGTGTCATTGATGGGTTTGTGGGGCACCACTAGATCCATCATTGTTGTCCTCTTCTGGTTCTTAAGGCTTTTCGGGCCTAACAGGAAGAGTTTTATCAATAACCTTCCCACTCCTAAGAGTGGTGATGGATTTAGCATGCCCCATTTGATTTGAAGAGCTGGGATTACCTGTCTCATATTGCGGTTTAGGATTAGGGATTGGTTGTGCAGGAAGCATCCCCTTTTCCATAGCCGTCATACTTGAATCTATTTTTGCATAAAATCTGAAATTCCTTGCATTGTCCGAGCCACCTCTTGTATGGAAATTTGAACCGATTCTTCTTGAGGTTTCCCCTGATTTGGATTTTGATTGAAGAAACCTTGAGTGGTAGCAGTTTGTCCGTTCCTCCAACTAAAATTCGGATGATTTTTCCAGCCAGGATTGTACGTATTAGAGGGTGGTCCATTGAAAGGTCTTTGATAGTTATTTACGGCATTCGATTGTTCATTCAATACTTCTCGAAAGGCAGGTATTGAAGGACAATTTTCAGTAGTATGAATGTTACAATCACAGATGCCGCAAACACTTTCATTAACCTTTTCCTTCCTTCCTTCCATGGCCTCAAATTTTCTGGTGAGATTAGCCACCTTAGCGTTAAGATCATCATCCTCTTTCAGGAGATATATTCCTCCTTTTTCCCTTAAATGAGTCGGCCTAGACGTAGTGTTCGTCCTTGGGTAATAGTCTCATGATTGTATTTTTTCAGCGAGACTATCAAGGTAATCCCATACCTCGTCGACATTTTTATTGATGAATTCTCCGTTACACATTGTCTCGACCATTTGGCACATGGAAGATGTTAGCCCATCATAGAAAAAATTTATAATGCGCCATATTTCAAAACCATATTGTGGGCATGCATTAACCAGATCCTTGAACCTTTCCCAACATTGGAAGAATGTTTCATCTTCCTTTTGGACAAAGTTCATGATTGCTCTCCTGAGGGTAATTGTCTTATAATGTGGGAAAATTTTCTTTATAAATTCCCTCTGTAAATCATTCCATGTGCCAATGGACCTAGGACGCAGTGAATGTAACCACGTCTTGGCTTTTTCTTTCAAGGAAAATGGAAAGAGTTTCAGCCTAATAGTATCCTCAGATACATTAGGAAAGTATAAAGTGCCTATGATTTCATCGAACTCTTTCAGATGCAAGTATGGTTCTTCAGACTCAAGCCCATGAAACTTAGGAAGGAGTTGGATAACCCCTGGCTTGATGTCCATATGTCCTATATTCGCAGGAAAAATCATGCATGAGGGCGTACTCACCCCCGCCGGTTGTAAATAATCTCATAAAGTACGAGGCAGGGGTGCGTGGTGCACCTCATTCTCATCATGTACTTCCTTAACCCTTGGTTGGGGTAGTGCTTGAGGTTGATTTTCAGCCATAACGTCCTCTAACTCAGGAGGATTCAAGTGGTGTCTAGTCCGGCGATGGACAGTCAACCCCTCAACTAATCCTCCTTCAGTCACGAGACGTCGAGTGTTGTCGCGTGCCCACTGGGGCATAAAACACACTCAGCCCTCAAATTCTAACTTAAACAGAAAGGAAGAAGTAGAAATCTAGAAAATAAAAGGGAAAGATGGAAAGAAGTTACCAAATTTGGAGGCCTAGGTTAAGAATCTGCAAAACAAAACAAAAAAAATTAGTCTCTAAGAATAGAAAGTCTTAATTAAAAGTAAACTAATTTCTAGAGAAAAGAAGAAATTCCAAAGAAAGAAGAATTAGAAAGAGCTTACTAAATTAAAAGTTTCCTACAAAACAGAAAAATTGGGTTAGTTTCTAAACAAAAACTTATAGAAAAATTCTAAAACAAGAAACAAGGTTGGGATTCCTAAAAAGAATTAGAATTAAAATCTCACTAAAAAGAAGAAATAATTCTTAATCTAAATCTAGAATAGAAAGGAAGAATTTAAGATAGAATTTACTAATTTAGAAACTATCTTAGAAGCCTATAAAACAAGAAAGACAAGTTAATTTCTAAAATTTAAGAAAATCTAAACCTAATCTTAAACTAATCCTAAAACTAATTAATTTCAGAAAAACATAGCCGATAGTCCCCGGCAACGGCGCCAAAAACTTGTTCACTCCCCAAGTGCAGGGTTGTGATGTAGTAATAACTCGGTAAGACCGAGGTCGAATCCCAAGGGACTGAAACTTGTACGTTATCTAAAACTAACTAGAACTAGAACTAGGCTAAGATGAATTTTAAATCAATTAGCAATGGTGGAATACTTGTAGAATAATTAATCTAAAACTTAGGAAACAAATCAAAGATAGGAAACTAGGGATTCAGAGGATCCACTTGTAGAGATCAGGGAGAACTTATGCTTGCATCAAAAATTATGAAAATTACTGAACTGCCGTTGATCTAGTTTTCAAAGAGATGAAAGGTGTATGAATTAGAATGGATTCCATCACCAAACCATGCCCAAAGACTATGACAAACAACAGAATCAAACTAATTACCACCCAATCACATGTATGCAAGTTAGGAAGGGCACTGACATCCAACCATGCCCAGGAGACTATGGTGAACAACAGGGCTTCCTGACATCATAAACATGAAAGAGAACGAAAATATTCAAAACCATTGTAGACCCATTGTAATTTCAGTCACAACAAACCATTAAAAACCTAAAACATTCCCATAATAATTAACTAAAATCAACGTCAATTCATGCATTAAAATTAAAATAAAATCAAATCTTCCATCTCACTACAAGCTTCACCTCTTAGCCCTAGCTAAGAGGTTTAGCCAGACATGGATGGCTAAATCTCCACAATTGAAATAAACTAAAAAATAAAAAGAAAATACTCTTTTTTTTTCTTCTACTTCACGTCCCTGTCCGAGCCTTCACGTCTCTCTTTTTCTTCCTTCCTATACCTGAATGAATGCTCTCCACGTCCTAAACCTCCTTTTATATCTGCTGGAGTGGTGAAAATCGAATTTGAATCAGATTTGGAAAGCTATGCATGCCTAGTGAAAGTTTTTTTGCAGCCAAGTTTGGTACCTCGAAACACGCCACTTTCCTCGCTCAAATTCCAAAGAAACACCGTCCCTTAGGATTTTATTGGGTCCTCTACATGATAAACGGTTCAGATCTGCCATATGATAAAAAATGGTGGGCCAAAATCGCCTAAAAAAGTCTATTTTTACGGATGTGCGAAACCTTTCGCACCATTTCGCTGTTGTGATCAGTGAGCCCCACAGAAGTATTTTAAGGAAAATCCACCCCGTCCATTGGATTCAGAACGAAATTTCAGTCAAGAATGGGTAGTTTTGAACGTCCATTGACGTGTCCCAGAGAAGAAATAACTAAAAGATTAGATTTGAACGCTACCAGGCAACCCTTTTGTGGCCTCTGTATCTCACACGTGTGCACGCATGGGTGAAAAGTGACAACATGGTTTTGTAGCTATCGAAGCCCTCTATAAGATGGACGGCTTGGATCAGACGTACGGAGCTTGTGTGGGGCCCAATAACATCCGTGAAAACGGCCAGCGGCCGTGCGTCCGCTGCACGTTTTTTTTTTTTTTTTTGAATTGTAGCCGGAAACGTCGGTCAGCTGCGCTGACCGACTTTTGGGAAATCTCGTGCACGGCGGGCGTGTGTACACTATGTACACACGCTGTACATATAGGGTCCACTGTGAAGCTTTCAAGAAATCCAATCCGCCCATTCTGTTCCTCACATTATTTTACCCATTGAGAACAATTATCAAGCATATCCAGCTGGCGGGTGGGCCCCAAATTGAAGATTGATGGGCTGATCTGCCCGTTAGGCCACTTCCGCAATGATCCAATGGATGATTTTTGACGTGTACAGTTAATTTATGGTCCTCAGGCCATGTATGAAGTTTCGAGCCGAACCGATATTGGGAACCCCATGATCTTGTATTCTGGATGAGTTTTAAGCCACTTGAACTTCAGTTTCTTAGTTTTCTCAGATTTTTGACGTGTAATTTCAGTCGATCTTGGTCCCCTGGAGTGCGTCCCATGCTTTGGTGAATTTGGAGCGTTAAATCCATGCATTTAGTATCCTATTTCGATCCAAGCTTGTAAAATCAACGTGCAACATCAACACGATTAAATCAGCCGTTAAACACTATTATGCTCGTAAATCCGGACAATATTTGGGGTCTAATATGCACTATTTGACCCTCAACACTGCCTCGTTGAACGTCTATCCTCCTCTCCTGCTCCTCCTTCTGCCTCGCAAACTGATCCATCATCTTCCTCTCTTGCTCCTCTCTCTACCTGTCCAGCTGATCTTTGATGTCATCGACGATGACCCGTAGCTGCTGAACCTCTCTCTTTGCGGTATCAGCTCGGCGTACGGCGCTGTCGCCAATGACGATGGATCGGCTGTAGGCAGCTCTAGCGGGTGCCATGAGCTTGGCACCATAGCCAAACCCAAGAACATATCCAGAATGGGTGCCAAGCACCTGACTCAGGATCTCTGGCTCACTCTGCTGAGTACCATCGGGAGTGGGCTGACTACGTAAAGTGTTCATCTCCTCCTGTAATGAAAACATATGAATTTTCATAATAAATGACATTATTATAATTTAATGCAAATAAATTTTACAATGTAAGGATCTTTACCTAAATCTCGCTGGCTTTAGGATGTACCCAATATCCCGTCGCCTGCCGACAGTGAGTCCCTTTGTAGAAGTCTACTGGTCCAGGCTCCTGGCCAGTGACGGAATCTCGCTGCGCAATCAAAAGGACAATAAAGTTAATATAAATGCATGAAAAGAATATATAAACGTAATAATTACCAGTACTTTCTTACCATGTCGTGACGAAATCGTACAATTAACTTTGAACCAGCTACATGGTTCACTTCTAACTTTCCTCTATTGTCAGAATTTATTTTGCTCCTCTTCTGAACATATTATTCATAATACATTATTATTAATTACGAATTTAATTATTACGTTAAGATATCATAAATATGTAAATATTACCTAAAAAGAATCGGACGAAAACCTATCGCAAAGTATCCGCCAGTCCTCATCGGTCATGTGCAGCGGTGCGGACTGTATGGCCTCCTCGTGGCTCACGCACCGCTTGTACTGCCGGTGTAACTTACTGCGGTAATCCTTGAACTGCTCCTTCATCATGTCATCAACGACATGAGAGATGTACGGAACACTCAAATTCAAGTCAAATTTATCCTGCAGTTTCATAAATAATAGATTAAGATAATAAACTTATTAAGAAAATAACTTAACCGTAAATAAAATTTTATAAAATAAATTTTAATTTACTAAAATTTAACTGAAAGCGTTGACGAATGAGCTGCCGCACATCATCTGTCATGTCTCCCCAACGGGGGGTGGTGGGGGAATCAAAGATCGGCATAAGACACCGACCTCCGACGTAAACAACATGTCATTGTTCTCAACAGGTCTAATGCAGTCCTGTGGAAACTGTACCGTCACCCTACCCTCACGCGTAAGTCGTTCTAAAAGCAACCTAAAAGCAACCCACGCGTGGGTCCACGTCCTCATCGGCTAGTCGACGACACTGCTGCAAAAGAAATATGTAAGTCTAAATATAAACAGAAATTATTAAAAGAAATATATGTCTACACTTACATGCAGCGTCCGATGTATGCGCGACTGAGGGATCAGACGTCTGCGATGCAACATGCAACGGTGATGTTGGCTCCGTCGCATTACGGGTAGAAGGGATAGATCCAGTGCGCGAACGACGTACTCTCCTACCTGGTGCCATCAATGAATATGTGCAAGCTACAAACTTATAAATTTAAACAATGTCAATAGAAGTGGAATATACTAAAACATTATACAAGTAGTGTTAATGGTACAATGCATTTGTGCTTATGCTTAGATAGATTATTAAAATATGATTAGACCATTACACTAAAATGCAAGAAGAATATAATAAAACTGTAAACTTTAATCTATTACCATTGAAAATTCCATTATACATTGTCATTCTATATTAAATACACATATTTCGTTGTAATATGAAATAACTTTGAGGTAAACTATCTGAAGTACTCCCTGCGTAAGTTATCGTATGCTTCAGAAGCATATGTCATTTCGTGTGAAACACCCGATATATTTACAACCAACATGCCAGTCACAATAGGAGAAATCTGATCTTTGGGACTCCATTCAGATGTGTCAGTGACAGAGTCGCATCTTCCATATCTCGTTTCTCATGGTTATATATCTCCATCAGGCCCGAAATTTCTTTGAGATGTCATAATCTCTCCTTTGAGTCGTCGTCGATATATTCCACTCTACACTCATCAACCAGACCGGGTATCTCTATGGCCCTACCAGAAGAAGATAGGACCGATACATCCATCTGTAACAGCTGATAAAGTATGTTGTGTGCTTCTGCTACGCTCCGGTTTAAGGAGAACATGATCAAAAATGGACTCAACTGCAAATGTGAATTATAAACAAGTTAATAAAAGGAATTAATCATGACTTGTAATTTTCATGTATACATAGAATACATAAATTATTCGAATTAAAAAATGGCATGTAAATCATGTGTACATTTAATAATCGTCGTCTGCATCACTATCGCTTAGGGCCATTTCTTCATCATCACTATTGCTGATCAGTATTTCATCCTCATTGTCCACAACATCGTTATCAATGAAACTGCTATCATCTCTAATAATATCATGTATTATTGAGGTATCAACATGATCAGGTGGCACATCATCTCTTTCTAATTGCACTACATCAATATCAACACTTGAATCAGTCCCTGTATCTATGGATGACATGTCTTCTTGATATGCTTCTTCAACTCCTAACGTGTCATTTTTCTCGTCCTCGCTATCTTCAACTTCTAGTACGGGAACGTCAAATACGTTCCTGGGCTTTATTTTCTGCACCACGTGCCAAAATCTACCTAACTTGGTGTCAGCAAGGTAAAATACTTGTCCGCTTGACTGGCGAGGACAAATGGGTCATCCTTAAACTACTTCCGAGATAAATTTATGCTCGTAAAGTAGTTGTCAGTTTGTATTCCCAACTTCTTATTTCTAATGTCCTACTAATCACATCTAAATAAGTAGACCCACTTTCTCATACAATAACTCAACTCAATAATATCTGTCAAAATGTCATAAAAGTCAATTTCATCCTCCTCATTTGTTCCCTTCACAACCACCCCACTATTTTTTATCATCCTGTACTTCTCACGTTCTTCGGTGTGGAACCGAATTCTATTTACAATACAACCTGTATATCTAGATACACATCTATCAAGGCCACACACCAGTGAGTATAATGTATCAGACGCATCCGCAGAGTTGCTCGTGTGCAACGTCTTCATCTATTATCATGCACAGAATATAATTGTTTAGAGATTTTCATAAGTTGAAATAATGTGCAATACAATGAAAATATTAAGTGTGGTGAGATACAATATGAAATCTTACAAGTTTGGCGAACCATTCTGGAAACTGATCCCGATGCATTCGATCATAATTTGTGAGGAATTTGGACTTCATCTCGTCTATGTGTTCGCTAAACATAAATGGCACGTCCTCAGCAAGAAACATTAAGATCATCGTATATAAAGAAAACAATAATCGAGGGAAGACTTACTCCAAGTACGACTCTATTTCTTCAAAATTATGCAACACATACCACCACGCCTTTTTTAGATCCCCATGGTCCATATCCTGAAACGTCTACCCTTCATCGGCATTCCGATCTTCTCGGTTGAATCTAGTCTCTATGCCATGAAAATACATGGAGCAAAATGTAAGGCACTCATTATCAATGTACACTTCAGCTATCAACTCCTCCGGTCGTGCCTTATTTCTCACAAATCGTTTGAGTGTGTAAAGGTATCTGTACACAAAACCACTATGTTATACGCATAAAAGCATAGATATATGTAGTTTATGGAATGAATAAAAGTTTTGATAGGTTTACCACCTCTCGATCGAATACATTCAACGATATTTTATTGGGCCTGCAAGCTTCGCCTTGTGTGGTAAGTGAATCGCTAAGTGTACCATGACATCGAAAAATGCAGGTGAAAATATTCTTTCAAGTTTACAAAGGATTATGGCAATGTCCCTCTCTAGTCATTTAATAACATCTACATTCAACGATTTCGAATACAAATCTTTTAAAAATATCCCCAACTCAATCAGCGCCGCACTGATATCCTTGCTTAGGAATCCACGAATCGCAACTGGCAGTAGGCGTTGCAGAAGGACGTGATAATCATGACTTTTCATTCATGTTACCTTATAGTTCGTAACGTTTACGCGCCAAGATATGTTTGACGCATACCCATAAGGAAACTTCACTGATCTCAACCATTCACATAAACATTTTTTCTGTAGTTTTGTCAACATCAACGTGTAGCAAGCTGCTGGTATAATATGCGAATTTTCATGTGGTTGCAAGTGTAACTCTTTCCTTAAACCCATTTCTTGTAGATCCAATCGAGCCTTGAAACTGTCTTTTATTTTTTTCTTTATGTTCATCAATGTTCCAAAGACATTGTCACATATATTTTTCTCAATATGCATGACATCCAAGTTATGTCACAATTTCAGATCACTCCAATAGGGCAACTCAAAAAAGATGCTCTTCTTCCTCCAGTTATAGTCCAATACTGCACGTTTCCTCTTCTTCAAGTGCAATGCCTTACCAAATCTAACTTCTCCAATGTTACTCAGTTGTTGCATCACATCTTCTCCAGATAGCTCTTCAGGGGTGGCCTATGATCTTGTTTGCCATCAAAGATCATCGTTTTCCTGCACTAACTATGATCGCTCGGAAGGAAGCGACGATGTCCCATATAACACATTTTTCTACCATGCTTCAATGACAATGAACAAGTCTCAATACCACATGTAAGACAAGCCAACTTGCCCTTCGTGCTCCACCCAGATAAATTTTCATACGCGGAAAAGTCATTTATTGTCCACAAGACCGCTGCATGTAATCAAAATGTCTGTCCTATAAATGTGTCATACGTTTGTACACCTTGACTCCACAACATGTTTAACTCATCTACTAACGGTTGCAAATACACATCAATGTCATTCCTAGGTGACCTGGGTCCAGAAATAAGCAATGACATCATGAAAAATGACTCCTTCATACATAATCAGGGAGGTAAATTGTAGGGCATAAGTACCACTGGCCATATACTGTACGAGCTACTCATGTTACCAAATGGATTAAAACCTTCACTTCCAAGATCCAGTCGAATATTACGAAAATCCTCTACAAACCAGTCATGTTGCTTGTCAAAATTTTACCAGGCTTCAGAGTCCACAGGGTGCCTCAATGTACTATCATCATGAACACGTTTCTCCTTATGCCACCTCATATCTTCAGTCGTCTTACGAGACAAACAATCTTTACAGTGTGGGTTTCAATGGAAAGTACCTTAACACCTTTTGTGGGATTTCTTACCCCTGGCTTTGCCATGCTTCCACCTAGACTCTCCACATTCTTGACACTCTTGGTGGGCCACACCACGTACAAAAGTTGAGAGGGGTTACCCTCCATAAAAAACATTCATAATTATTTTATGGGCCCACATTGGTTTAGGTTCACAAATCCAGTGCATCCATTATGTGTGTGCCCCTTGGATGAGGGGTCATACTAAGTTTCAGGCGCATCCAAATTTGTTTGGGCCCCACTAAGTGCATAGTTGATTTTTGGGATATCCCATAATTTAAAGGGGACCCATCAAATCCACGGTGTTGATGTTTAACACACATCATGGTGGGGCCAACACAGCTGGCCCTTATGTGCAGTTTCCATGAGCTCCTCAAACAAGGTTGAACCAGACGCACTGATCATTCAACAAGCATACTCGTCAACTTTTGCAACTAGTTCGTGCATCATCTCGCTAATCTATTTTGTAACTCCATGTAGAAGTTCCCGACACATCAAATTGTTAGCTGTACATGTACATGAACCCCTGCAGGAGAGAGACTCAACAATGAGGTACAAAAAAAATGAATCCCTGAATGAAAATGGAATCATTTGTAGTTGCCACACATAACCAACATAACTAGTTTCCTAATCCTTGACAATTCCCATCGTACATCAAAGCTCCATGGTCCATCATGTTTTTATGCTACACTAGTGTCCATTAAGAACACCACATCCAAGTTGTTCATCAGGTGGGCCTCACCGGGACCTGAATTTTGGATCATACTAGTTTTCAGGGGTGGTGAACATGAGGAACTACTCTATTGGAGTGGATAGCAAGTGCTTTGTGGGCCTTACAGAGTTTCATATGGTATGGTCTACTTAAGATTTGAATCTGCTTTATTTTTAAGCTCATGCACTTAAAATAAGCTGGAAAAACATATAGACAACATGTACACACATCTTTGGTGGGCCCCACAACATGCCATACAGGTTGCAATCCAAGTTAGAAAGTATCGATACTTATGATTCATACTTGGACTTGTTTGAACAGATCCATACTTGGACCCCCAAAACCTGTGAAGTATCAAAACGTAGAACTGTCAGCTCAGCTGGACCTAACCAATTAAAGGATAGTAAATTGATAGTATTGGACTGTAGACTAAAAGAACATACCACATTGGCAATAGCTATAGACTGTCCATGTCCCACATGCTGTAAACTTAGTAATGATGTCATTTATCAATGGAAAAGGAAGAAGATGTTAGGTGATCAAAATGCCAAATTACTGCAATGGGAGCATGGTGCATCTGCATATGAAACCTCTATAGTCCTTAGTCCTAATATACTACTAAAATTTGATTTAGATCCAACTACATACTTGGATTTAACATTTTAAAACAAGATAGTCATATCTTTCAAGACCTAAACATTCATACTCAATCAATGTGCAAAACTGTCAATGATGGGTCTGATGAAGTTGTCTAGGCCTATTTGCAGTTATGTTATATTGCCACATAAGCTTCTATATAAATGACCAAGTTGCACAATCCATGTGGGCTGAACATATCTTAGCATATACATCACAGATTGTCCAAGTATTCCCCACGGTAGGAAGCATCAAAATGTGTACCAACCATTGGACAAGTCCCACCATGAATGGTCTACATCCAACCACTCATCCCATCAGTGAACATTTTCCCAATCAATTGACCGCGGCCAATAACCGACTGAATGTTTAAGATTTTTTGTTCATGAGATTTTCCTACCATGGCCAATTTAGTGGACCCCACCAGACATTTCAGATCACAAACTATTGAGCATTGCCATAATCCATCAATTCAAACAGCCTGGAATAATCCAAAGAGGATTGAGGGTTATAGATGGAATTAGCGTATATAAGAATCATTGTTGCTCACTGTGTAACTTCTGTTGTGGGTAGAAATGGAGGTGGCGTAGAGGCATTCGTTGCCTCCATGGACGACGAAAGTGTTGCCCTGCTCATGAATCTCAGGACCGAGGACTTGTGTATGTAGGCATCTGTGGGAGTGAGAGAGAAGTACAGAGCGAGAGAATGAAGGGAATGGAATGGATCTTCCATGCCATTTTCTCCCTCTTTTCATTGCAAGAAGATAGAGAGAGAGAGAGAGAGAGAGAGAGAGAGAGAGGGATTAGGGTCAGGGCGTTTCAGGTTATACCTCATTTTTTCGTCTCATATCATAATATGATATAGAAAAATATATGGACTTTATGGATGAAATACATACATCATGGTGGGGCTCACAGAGCACCGACCACCAAGAATTGGTCGGTGGCAAGGGGAATAGCCAATCTGTTTATGCAAGAGTCTTACCGAAGTGACGTCACTAGTTATATGGGTTCCACCGTGATGTGTGTTTTGTATCCACACCATCCATCAATTTGGAGATATGTATGAATTGTATCCACACTGTCCATTCATTTTTTTCATATCATTTAGATTATAGTAGGTTAGAAAAAAAAAAGTCCATCAGTTAATAGCATACGATGTAGGTGCACCCACCTTCTAGTGATTCAGATCATATTACTGGTGCACTATGAATGGATCATGAATAAAGGTAACCTCCATCAAACAAACTGTACATTGCGCCATTGTATATATACCACTGGACATGTCTTACTTTAAACCATCTACAGAGTTTATTATTAAAATGGATGGGTGGGGTGGATTAAAATTTTAAATCTAGGTGCATCCCACTAAGATTACTCAGTACCCGATCCCCTCCCATCAGAATGCTTAGTCGTGTAGTTGGCACGAGTTCTTGTGAGAACTTTTTGAGAACTTTAGTCCAAAATCTGAATGGTCCACGTGATGAAGCATCCCATGAAACACATAGGGCTCAACTTTTACATTGATCCAAAACTTTCATGGGCCATGTCAAAAGAAAACAGTTTTCTCCTTTGATTTTCATATCACTTTTCTATGACCCACCGGAGTTTTAGATCGGAGTGAAAATTAGTCCCTGGGGGTTTAATGGGATGTTTAATCACATGAACCATTCGGATTAGAGTCCCATGACACGTGTGGAAAGGATCGCACATGCGCACGTGCACAGGTGAGCATGCATAGAGTAACAACTAATCCACTCACGTTTTCAAAGCAGAAAAGGAAACAAATCAAACCCTACCATTTTGGGGCGGAGTAGAGAGGGAGGGCGGTCGTTACAGAGAGAGAGAGAGAGAGAGAGAGAGAGAGAGAGAGATTGCAGAGAGGGAGGGTGGTCGTTGCAGAGAGAGAGATTGCAGAGAGGGAGAGCGGTCGTTGTAGAGACGGAGGGTGGTCGTTGCAGACGAAGAGAGATTGCAGAGAGGAGAGTGCGTTTCTCCATCTTCCCTTCTTTTTAAATCTCTAGCAACATTGAGGTATTTCTCTCTCTCTCTCTCTCTCTCTCTCTCTCTCTCTCTCTCTCTCTCTCTCTCTCTCAATCTCAATTTTTTTTCCCCATTGAATGTTCATGGAGTTTTAGCTTCTAACAGATCAGGCTTTTTTTTTTCCATTGAATGTTTAGGTTATTGAGAAGACTAGAAAGATTTACTAGGTATGGGATTCAAATGATTTTGGAAAATTAGTAGGTTCATGGAGTTTTAGTTTCTAAAAGGCCTACCTTTCAAGTCCACATTGCCGAAATCGTCTGTTAAGTTGATATAGCTTTCATTTTTAAATTACTTCCCAGTGCATTTTTGATATTTTAAGGAAGCCCAAATATTATGAGATTTGAGATTCAACTGGTCTAGAATCAGCACCTGAAAGAGTTTCAGTGTTTAAAAGAGCTAGATTTTTTTTAAAAGAGTTTTTTAACTCTTTCATTGTAAGTTTGGATTTTTAAGAACACTCAAAAACCTTTTGGGATATAAGATTCCATGATGCAAATTGTCTCTAAAGTTTGTTGATTTTGCATGTTGATCACATTTGCAATGGAACTTCCAAAATTGATAGCAAGGATCCCCTAAATGTATGTTGATTTTGCATGCTGACTCTCATTGCAAAATATAGATCCCTGGCCACCCTTCATAGTTTCCATTTAACAATGCCTTGTAAGAATTGTTATCTGATATCTAAGCCACTCATTGGGTTGGGCTACAGAGAAGCATATGTTGAGGGTCAAATATTGCATATCAGACTCCATTTATTTTCTGAATTTACGAGCATGATACTGTCTAATGGCCCGTTTTATCATATTTATGTTGCAAGGTGATTTTACGAGCATGAACTACAAAAGGGTGCTAAATGCATGAATTTAACGCTCCAAATTCACCAAAGCATGAGACGGACCCCAAGAAACCAAGGTCGATGGAATTTACATGCCAGATATCTACAAAAATTAAGAAACTGAAGCTCAAGTGGCCCGAAATTGGTCCAGAATGCAAGATCACAGGGTTTTCACTCTCTGATTGACTTAAAATTTCATACACGTGATGGGGGCCATAAATTAACCATACACGTCAAATTTCAGCCATTGGATCCATGTGAAAATGGCCCAACAGAGAGATCAAAGGGTGTTAGCCATTAAAGCACATCTTGACAATCCATTAGTGATCAAGGCTCAAAATTAGGCGTTGGAAAGAACATGAAAAATAACAACTCCTGGTAAAATTTTATCTCATTTGAACGGTGTAATTAAGAGATACGGACGACAGAAGTTATAACAAACGAGAATGGCAAATTTATAAATAGATGTCCATGCATACGTGAAGCAAATTGTGTTTTTAACGGTAAATATCATCCGCATAGTAGTTGGCCGTGTGGCCCACCCTGAAGTCAGATCTCCTTCAAACTTGGGACCATGGGCTGTCATGATGTGATGAAAACGGTGAAGGGAGCAGATTTTTTAAGAAAATACCATAGTGGGCCCCACCTATTTTTTGTACAAAACATCTAATTAGTGCGAAAAAACGTCCAGGGACGGACGTGCATGACATTGGGTTTTGACTATGGGCCACCATCATGGTTCATGTGATGAATCTAGACCGTTCATTAGAATCCCACGGCTCATAGTACCATCACCTAGGTGGTGGAATTGCAGTAGATAGTGTGAATCAAATTTCAATCATCTAAACGGAGGATAGACGGTGAAAAAGAAACTCTGTGGGCCACGTCGAAATCAATCCAAGAACAGCCCTTCTCAAATGGTTTTTCAAGAAGATCACAATGGACGGAGTTGATCCTTCCAACGCCAGTAAGTGTGGGTCCACCAGTTAATGAAAAATGATTTTTTCGCATGGATTACGCAGCAACAGCGTCTTGGCTGCCGACACCGGGTTCTCTCAGTGGGCCCTACTCCTCATCCAAATGGATGATCCAAACCGTCCATCAGAGTCTTACATGCTCGATAACCATGACCTAGGTGAAAATATTTTAAGAAGAAACAGCTATCAGATTTCGACCTTCAAAACGTGGGATGGACGGTAAAATGGAAAAGCAGTGGACCGTATCAAAACTCGACAAAATCAATCCATTCTGAACGAAATTTCGAGAGGAATCTGATGGACGGGGTGGATTTCATCAATAACATCACTGCGGGGCCTACCGAACATGTCAGCACGATGACGTGCGAATGGTGTACGTACATGAAAATCAAAAATTCTGGGGCTTTGTGGCCTACTATCGTTGATATTTTTGATAATCTGGACCGTCCACATATTACAACAGGTGGCCATAATCCTAGCCAAGGTGTCAGAACCAACAAATGTGTTCATTTCGCACGGCAATCTCATTCCAAAGGCAGCCTGTTGGTGCGTTTCTTACTGCGAAAGAACAGAGGTCGGTTCTGCTAGCCGACCGACCTCACTGCTGCGTAAAACTTCCGCAGCTCTCCACCGACCCTGCTGACGTTATAAAAGGGAGAGAGAAAGAGAGAGGCGAAAAAGCTTGGATCTTGGCTTGGCTAGGACGTGGTGCAGTAGAGTTTATTTTTTCTTTTATTTTTATTTTATTTTGTTTTGAGAGATCTAGCCCATTCATGTTGGGCTAAACCTCTTAGCTAGGGCTAAGAGGTGAAGCTTGTAGTGAGATGGGAGAGTTTAATTTATAATTTTTATTTAATTTATGAACTAAATTAATGTTGATGTTAGTTTAATTAATGAAAATATTTTTGGTCTTTAATGGTCTATTGTGACTGAAATTACAATGGGTCCATGATGCTTTGAATATTTCCTTTTCCCTTTTATGTTTATGACGTCAAGAAGCCCTGTCGTTCACCATCATCTCCTGGGCATGGTTGGATGTCGGTACCCTTCCTAACCTTCATGCATTGTTGATTGGTTGGTAATTAGTTTAATTCTATTGTTTGCCATAGTCTCCTGGGCATGGTTTGGTGATGGAATCCATTCTAATTCATATACCTTTCATCTCTTCGAAACTAGATCAATGGCAGTTCAATAAATTCCATGATTCTTAAAGCTGGCATAGATCTCCCTGATCTCTACAAGTGGATCCTCTGAATCCCTAGTTTCCTTTCCCTGAATTATTTAAAGTTTTAGAAAATTAATTCATCATTATTCTTCAAATTACATTCAATTTAGATTTCATCTCATTCTAGTTCTAGTTCTAGTTGATTTTAGATAACGTACGAGTTTCAGTCCTTTGGGATTTGACCTCGATCTTACCGAGTTATTACTACATTACAACCCTGCACTTGGGGAGTGAACAGCATGCCTGGCACAAAACTCACATTGATCCACCCATTTGGTACATGCACGAGTTTTTTTAAAAAAAGTGAATATGTATGAGCAGTTTTCACCACCCATAACCACAAAAAAGCATCCATGACAGTTAAAGCTTGGTAAGTTTGATGTGGGTAAAATACTCTGACAGGTTATTTTCATTTATATTGATAAAAATAGTCATGGAATTGGTGAAAATGGAAGCAAGAAATACTATCTACAGAAACTGTTTGTAAAATGAGCACCACAATCATATAGGATGAAATAGCTACAATGTTTAGCACATCAGTGATGTGATGTAAAACATTACATAAATCATCCCCATAACTATGTTAGCCTGCCATTTGGTGATCCATAACTGTCCAAGTGATCGCTTTGAAGGAATATAGATACACTAGTAATGCAACCCTCATCACTTATATTGTAATATCAACATCTTAGTCATAATCAACTTAAAATCAACCTAGCACATAGAAGGAATATAAATACACTAGTAATTCCCCTCAATATCTTCTATATGGATATTTACTTTTGGAAGGTCAATGTTGAGTTTTTAAACCATGAAATAGAAGATAATAGAATTTTAAGCGAGCACCAGAGAATTGCATTATTCAAAAAGTTGTATGTATGTATGCCATAGCCCTAGAATTGGGTTAGGCACTTGTGTTGAATAGGAGTTGTTTGCCAATTGATTTAAACCGTGCATTTTGTTTGCACTTTGTGGATCACCTGATGAATTCACTGACCTATTCTGGCACTCATATTGTCATTCCTATGTAGGTGAAGTTTCAGGAGTTCATTCCTAGCGTTTTGGCTGGATACTTTCTTATTTTTTTTGGTCTGTCTAGTGACTCTTATCAACTAGCTGTAAATATATTAGTGGGTATGCTTCGTTCCTCCTACAACAATTGTTACATGTCCATGAAATTGCTTGAATTTGTTAAAAAGAAACAGAATTTTGCAAGTAGTTAGTGACTCATTGCCGATGTGTTTGGAAACCCAATTGATTGAATTGAAATAACTCAATTTTATAGAGTGAAAATGACTTATGTGGGCTTATTCCAACTCATTTCTATATATTTGAAAAGGAAATTGTCATATCGGATAAAATTTGTGTGGAAAAAGAATTTTACAAAAAAGAATTCTAAATAACCTATTTATTTTAACATTTCATATTTTTCATGCTAATGTTAATAGGTCAATGATCGAAAAGTGAGAGCCCTATCTCGAAAAAAAATTAAAAATCCATATCTTTAGTTCTGTTTTTTTTTTTTTTTCAACAAACGGAAATCACCAATTTTTTAATGGAGCAGAAACTAACTTGGGGGTGTAGCCCATGTTTCTAAGTACTTATATTTGTATTCCATATTATCTTTTCTTCATTAAAATATATCTTTGTGGGTGGTCTCACTTTTTAAGGAGAGGGCCTTAGATAGGAATGATTGGCAATACATGATTTGTAAAGGTGACTCCAAATAGTTGGGACAAGGACATGATGACGATTGGAGTAATAATGTAGGGCATCTAATTGCAGTTTATTTTAACTGATTTAAATTTGTTTAAACATCTAGAGGTCTGAGGGTTTTGGAGTTTAACCTCCATAGGATGGTATTGATGGGTCTGCTCATCCTTAGGGACAAATCAATGCATTTCTTGAATGGCCTTGAGAGCAAAAATGGATCTTCAACCTTATTGAGAGTCATGGGACAACTAGCTTGCCAACAGGAGCAGCATTTTATTTATTTATTTATTTATTTTTATTGTTTCCTTTAATGAATAGGAGTGGCATATCATGATAAAACTGAACCATTAGTGTTGTGTGTTCTTTTTTATACTATTCTCACCTTACATAGGGAACTGTAAGAAAGGTCCCATGACTTTGTATCATCATTTCTAGAAAATGAGTCATGTAATATGGTTAAATGGTTAGTTTTTCTAGGAATGATTTCTTTATCATGTTTCAGTTTAGGACCGGTTGCTGGTCAAATGGTTAATTTTTCTAGGGATATTTTTTGTATCATGTTTTATTTTAGGACTGGTTCCTTGTTTTATTTATTTATTTTTCGAGTCACTAGAATTTAATGTTTTGTTTAGATTAGCGGTCTGTTTTATCCACTTGCTTGGATGCTAACATTATGAACTTCCTTAACACATGATGCTTATATTTAGGGATACAGGAGATAAAGACATTTTACTAATAATGGCCTATAGCTTCTCATTTGGTGTTGATACATTGGCTTATTTGGATAATGTTATAATGGAATCATCAATCTCATAACCATCTCTTCTGTTGGTTTCTTGACATGCCATATATGCCGGTTTCACCCAATTGGTGTTTGATGTTAGATGGAACTAATATCTAGAATCTGGACCAGAATCCACATTGGTTTTTTTGTGGGCTGTGCAGTTCCAAAATGGTCCAACCTGTCTGACCCATGATGTTCATATTAGAAGCCATATTAGTGGAGTAGACGCGGATATGCGTCGGAGCTATTCGGATGAGCGGGGGTCCCTGTTATAACCATGATGAAGCTGTCCATTTCCTATGGACAGCATTGGAGGGGCCTGACTATTTGGACAGGCCGTGTTTATGTATTTGCTCGAAGTTAATGGAGCAGACCCGGACGTACTTCAGAGCTATCTGGATGAGCGGGGGTCCCTAAAAGGTGAAAACCGTTGTTATGACTATGATAAAGCTGTCCATTTCCTATGGATAGCATTGGAGGGGCCTGACTATTTGGACAGGCCGTGTTTATGTATTTTCTTGAAATTATTAGAGCAGACCCGGATATGCGTCGGAGCTATCTGAATGAGTAGGGGTCCCTGGAAGGTAGGAACCGCTGTTATGACCATGATGAAGCTGTCCATTTCCTATGGATAGCATTGGAGGGGCCTGGCTATTTGGACAGGCCGTGTTTATATATTTGCTTGAAATTAATGGAGCAGACTCGGATATGCGTCGGAGCTATCCGGATGAGTGGGGTCCCTAGAAGGTGAGAACCGCTGTTATGACCATGATGAAGCTGTCCATTTTCTATGGATAGCATTGGAAGGGCATGGCCATTTGAATAGGCCATGTTTATATCTTATTTATATTTGTATTTACAGGGACCATACCCTTAACCTAAACCACACCCTAACCTATACTTATAACCTATACCTATAACCTATTCTCAAATCCCAAAATATTAACCTATAACCTATTCTCAAATCCCAAAACATTAACCAATAACCTAAACCTAAACCTAAACCTTAACCTATAACCTAAACCTAGACTTATAACCTTAACCTAAACTTATTCTCAAATCCAAAACCTTAACCTATAACTTAAACATAAACCTTAAAACCTTAACCTAAACCTATTCTCAAATTCTAAAACTGTAACCTATAACCTAAACCTAGACCTTAACCTTAACCTATAACTTATAACCTAAAACTATACCTATAACCTAAACCTAAACCTTAACCTATAACCTAAACCAAGACTTATAACCATAACCTAAACCTATTCTCAAATCCTAAACCTTAACCTATAACCTAAACATAAACCTTAAAACCTTAACCTAAACCTATTCTCAAATCCTAAAACATTAACATATAACCTAAACCTAGACCTTAACCTTAACCTATAACCTATACTTATAACCAATAACCTAAAGCTATACCTATAACCTAAACTGAAACCTAAACCTAAACTTATTCTCAAATCCCAAAACCTTAACCTATAACCTATACTTATAACCTGTAACCTAAAACTTAAACCCGAACCCGATTTTCTAAACCTAAACCTTAACTTATAACCCATACTTATAACCTTAACCTAAACATACTCTTAAATCCTAAAACCTTAACCTATAACCTAAACCTAGAACTTAGCCTTAACCTATAACCTATACTTATAACCTATAATCTAAAGTTATACCTATAACCTAAACCTAAACCTTAACCTATAACCTAAGCCTAAACTTATAACCTTAACCTTAACCTATTCTCAAATCTCAAAAACTTAACCTATAACCTAAACCTAGACCTTAACCTTAACCTATAACCTATACTTATAACCTATAACCTAAAGCTATACCTATAACCTAAACCTAAACCTTAACCTATAACCTAAACCTAGACTTATAACCTTAACCTTAACATATTCTCAAATCTCAAAAGCTTAACCAATTCTCAAATCTCAAAACCTTAACCTATAACCTAAACCTAGACCTAAACCTTAACCTATAACCTATACTTATAACCTATACCTATACTTATAACCTATAACCTAAACCTATACCTATAACCTATAACCTATACTTATAACCTATAACCTAAACCTATACCTATAACCTATTCTCAAATCCTAAAACATTAACCTATAACCTAAACCTAAACCTATAACCTATTCTCAAATCCCAAAACATTAACCTATAACCTAAACCTATACTTATAACCTTAACCTATAACCTAAACCTAGAATTATAACCTTAACCTAAACTTATTCTCAAATCCTAAACCTAAACCTTAACTTAAATCTATTCTCAAATCCTAAAACCGTAACCTATAGCCTAAACCTAGACATTAACCTTAACATATAACCTACACTTATAACCTATAACCTAAAGCTATACCTATAACCTAAACCTAAACCTTAACCTATAACCTAAACCTAGACTTATAACCTTAACCTAAACCTATTCTCAAATCCTAAAACCTTAACCTACAACCTAAACTTAAACCTTAAAACCTTAACTTTAACCTATAACCTAAACCTAGACCTTAACCTTAACCTATAACTTATAACATATAACCTAAAGTTATACCTATAACCTAAACCTAAACCTTAACCTATAACTTAAACCTAGACTTATAACCTTAACCTAAACCTATTCTCAAATCCTAAAACCTTAACTTATAACATAAACCTAAACCTTAACCTTAACCTATAACCTATACTTATAACCTATAACCTAAAACCTAAACCCAAACCCGATTTTCTAAGCCTAAACCTTAACCTATAACCCATACTTATAACCTTAACCTAAACTTATTCTCAAATCCTAAAACCTTAACCTATAACCTAAACTTATACCTTAGCCTTAGCCTATAACCTATACTTATAACTTATAACCTAAAGCTATACCTATAACCTAAACCTAAACCTTAACCTATAACCTAAACCTAGACTTATAACCTTAACCTTAACCTATTCTCAATCTCAAAAACTTAACCTATAACCTAAACCTAGACCTTAACCTTAACCTATAACCTATACTCATAACCTATAACCTAAACCTATACCTATAACTTAAACCTAAACCTTAACCTATAACTGAAACCTATACTTATAACCTTAACCTTAACCTATTCTTAAATCTCAAAACCTTAACCTATAACTTAAACCTAAACCTAAACCTTAATCTATAACCTATACTTACAACCTATAACCTAAACCTATACCTATAACCTATTCTTAAATCCCAAAACATTAACCTATAACATAGACTTAAACCTTAACTTATAACCTAAACCTAGACCTAGACCTTAACCTTAACCTATAACCTATACTTATAACTTATAACCTAAAGCTATACCTGTAACCTAAACTTAAATCATAACCTATAACCTAAACCTAAACTTATAACCTTAACTTAAACCTATTCTCAAATCCTAAACCTTAACCTATAACCTAAACCTAAACCTTAAAACCTTAACCTAAACCTATTCTCAAATCCTAAAACCTTAGCCTATAACCTTAACCTTAACCTATAACCTATACTTATAACCTATAACCTAAAGCTAAAATCTAAATCTTAACCTATAACCTAAACCTAGACTTATAACCTTAACCTAAACCTATTCTCAAATCCCAAAACCTTAACCTATAACATAAACCTAGATCCTAATCTTAACCTATAACCTATACTTATAACCTATAACCTATAACCTATAACCTATAACATAAACCTAGATCCTAATCTTAACCTATAACCTATACTTATAACCTATAACCTATAACCTAAACCCAAACCTAAACCCGATCCCAAACCTGAACCCGTTATCCTAAACCTAAACCTTAACCTATAACCCATACTCATAACCTTAACCTAAACCTACTCTAAAATCCTAAAACCTTAACCTATAACCTAAACCTAGACCTTAGCCTTAACCTATAACCTATACTTATAACCTATAACCTAAAGCTATACCTATAACTTAAACCCAAACATTAACCTATAACCTAAACCGAGACTTATAACCTTAACCTTAACCTATTCTTAAATCTTAAAACCTTAACCTATAACCTAAACCTAGACCTTAACCTTAACCTATAACCTATACTTATAACCGATAACCTAAATCTATATTTATAACCTAAACCTAAACCTTAACCTATAACCTAAACCTAGAATTATAACCTTAACCTTTACCTATTATCAAATCTTAAAACCTTAACCTATAACCTAAACCTAAACCTAGACCTAAACCTTAACTTATAACCTATACTTATAATCTATAACCTAAACCTATACCTATAACCTATTCTTAAATCCCAAAATATTAACCTATAACCTAAACCTAAACTTATAACCTATTCTCAAATCCCAAAACATTAACTTATAACCTAAACCTATACATATAACCTAAACCTAAACCTTAACCTAAAACCTATGCCTAGACTTATAACCTTAACCTTCTCAAATCATAAACCTTAACCTATAACCTAAACCTAAACCTTAAAACCTTAACATAAACCTATTCTCAAATCCTAAAACCGTAACCTATAACGTAAACTTAAACCTTAACCTTAACCTATAAACTATACTTATAACCTATAACCTAAAGCTATACCTATAACCTAAACCTAAACCTTAACTTATAACCTAAACATATACTTATAACCTTAACCTAAACTTATTCTCGAATCCCAAAACTTATAACCTAAACCTAGACCTTAACCTTAACCTATAACCTCTACTTATAACCTTAACATAAACTTATAACCTTAACCTAAACCTAAACCTTAACCTAAACTCAAATCCCTAAACCTTAACCTATAACCCAACCTAAACCTATACTTATAACCTAAACTTATTCTCAAATCCCAAAACCTATAACCTAAACCTAACCTTTTCCTAAACCTATACCTATAACCTTAACCTAAACTTAAAACCTAAACCTAAACCTAAAACCTAAGTGTATTCTCAAATCCCTAAACCTAAACCCTAACCTATTCTCAATTCCCTAAACCTTAACCTATAACCTAACCTAAACCTAAACCTGTAACCTACACTTATAACCTAAAACCTAAATGTATTCTCAAATCCCTAAACCTAAACCTATACCTAATCCTAATCTCAACTCCTTAACCTAAACCTAGACTTGAAACGCCAAACCTAAACCCGGTCCTGAACCTGATTTTCTAAACCTAAACTTTAACCTATAACCTAACTTAAGCCTAAACCTATAACTGACACTTATAACCTATAAACTAAAACCTAAACCTAAACCTAAAACCTAAATGTATACTCAAATCCCTAAACCTAAACCTACACCTAATTCTAATCTCAACTCCTTAGCCTAAACATAAACTTCAAAACCCAAACCTAAACCTAAATCTTAACCTATTCTCAATTCCTTAAACCTATAACCTATAACCTAAACCTAAACTTATAACATATAACCTAACTTTAACCTTAATCTTAACCTAAACCTAAAACCTAAACTTAAACGTATAAATTAAAACCTACACTTATAACCTAAAACCTAAATGTATTCTCAAATCCCTAAACCTAAAGCTACACCTAATCCTAATCTCAACTCCTTAGCCTAAACATAAACTTCAAAACCCAAACCTAAACCCGAACCCGATTTCCTACACCTAAACTTTAACCTATTCTCAATTCCCTAAACCTATAACCTATAACCTATAAACTAAACCTAAACCTAACCTAAACTTATAACCTTAACCTAAACCTAAACCTAAACCTAAACCAAAACCTATAACCTTAACCTATAACCTATAACCTATAACCCAATAACCTATACTTATAAACTAAACCTAAAACCAAAACCTAAACCTAAAATCTAAATGTATTCTCAAATCCCTAAACCTAAACATTCACCTAATCCTAATCTCAACTCCCTAACCTAAACCTAAACCTAAACTTGAAAACTCAAACCTAAACCCGATCCTATACCCGAACCCAATTTCCTAAACCTAAACTTATAACCTTAACCTAAACCTAAACCTATACTTAAACCTAAAACATAAATGTATTCTTAAATCCCCAAACCTAAACCTACACCTAATCCTAATGTCAACTCCCTAACCTAAACCTAAACCTAAACTTGAAAACCCAAACCTAAACCTGATCCTGAACCCGAACCAAATTTCCTTAGCCTAAACCTTAGCCTATTCTCAATTCCCTAGAGCTATAACTTATAACCTAAACCTAAACCTAAACCTAAAATCTAAATGTATTCTTAAATCCCCAAACCTAAACCTACACCTAATCCTAATCTCAACTCCCTAACCTAAACCTAAACCTAAACTTGAAAATCCAAACCTAAACCCGATCCCGAACCCGATTTCCTAAACCTAAACCTAAACCTTAACCTAAACGGATTTTGTCACTAAAAGTTTCGTCGTTAAAAACCCTCTTTCTTGTAGTGAACCAATTGTAGAAAGTCCAAAATCTTTAAGTTAGTTTAAATACGTTATTGTCTAGCACTAGAAGTAAATAAATATCCATGACCTCCGTCGTTGAATCCCACTGATCTCCAAGTCTTTACTAAGTAGATTATATCAGTGACGTCCCACAAATTTTACACTTAGGTTTTTCTTTATGAACAGGCATTTATAGGTTTTTATTTTTTCATTCTTCTCTGTTTAATTTTATTCTATTTGCAGATTGTACTATCCTATGCAAATTACTAAAATCGACAATCCAACTTTTAGTTTTTAATCTTAATCATCCATCATCACCTTATTGAAAAACCTGATAACCACAGTCATCACCGTTGAAAGAAAATTCCTTAGCATAAGGTAAAAGGTTCCCATTGGAGATCTCATTGAAGTACTAACCTTCCCATTCTAAATTGCTTTATCACTGTAACATCGATGATTGAACAATTAAACTAACCTTCACATGTCTAATGTTAATCTACTTAATTTGGCAGCTGGGATTACAAGCGATTAATCAATTCAAGTTAAGTACGACTCTAACACAATCGACCCTAATTTTAATCGCACACTTTTGATCAAATACAAATTGTTCATCACAACCTTGTGTCTAACTGAAAAACAACAAAATGATCTAATCCATCCTTGATTTTTCCTTCTTTTTTTTTATAGCCATTCTTTTTCCAAATCCATGGATGGGATGGCTACAATCACCTAACGATCATGATTCGTTAGAATCATGAGCAATCCACGATGGGCCTAATAAACAGATAGATTAAATTGTTAATTGGACTTATTTTTTCTTAAGCAATCTTAACCAAAGACTATTGATCAAATGGTTATATTAGCTGGATTGGCATGATATTTGCATGGTAGCATACACTACGCCAAAATTGCTGTTTTGCGATACACTACGCCAAAATTGCTGTTTTGCGACGGACCAAATCCGTCGTAAAGCCAAATAAACGACAGACTTCGTCCGTCGCTTGGTCCGTCGCTGTTTACTGGGTAGTTTTTGGTT
The DNA here is from genome assembly GCA_037074715.1 of Magnolia kwangsiensis. Taxonomy (NCBI): domain Eukaryota; kingdom Viridiplantae; phylum Streptophyta; class Magnoliopsida; order Magnoliales; family Magnoliaceae; genus Magnolia; species Magnolia kwangsiensis. The sequence continues at coordinate 21,775,353 of CM073582.1, forward strand.
TTACGACGGATTTTATCCGTCGTTTAATCTGCGACGGATAAGGTCCGTCACCTCATAGCGACGGATAAAATCCGTCGTAAATAGAAAAAATCCGTTGGCCATATTTTAAAAAAAAGTTACTTAAAACATTAGCGACGGATAAGGTCCGTCGCTAATATGAGTAAGCGACAGATCTCAATCCGTCGTTGATTTTCAATGTTCAGAAATTAGCGACGGATTTAGTCCGTCGCTAAAATATCTGTAAATAAAAAAAAAATACCAATAATTTATTATTATTATGTTTTCAATATTGCACCTGATAGTCATTCAAAAAATAATTCACACTATTGTTTGATAAGAATCCTATTTAGAAAAGTGGTAACAAATTGAGGCTAAAAATGTTTATTTTTTTAAGTACTAGTTTAAACTACTAATCCACTCATTCAATCCACTCATGAAACAATCAATCATGAAAGCCATAATACTAACAAAACAATTAATAACAGCCTATTTAAAGTTTAACTCAATCAAACTATTACACAACATTAGGTTCCACAAATAATACAAAGTCATGCGTTAAGTCGGCGCACTTCTCTATCACAAATACATGATGCTTCGAATGGGCTTTGGGGAAAGGTGGCATAGATGGAATGATTCGTGTGTTAAGTCGGCGCACTTCTCTATCACAAATCCGACAACTTTTCCGTCAAATCTCTATACTCGTTAGATCTCGCCTGTTTGCTTAAACAAATTATTGTTCTTGATGCAATGTCTTCCACGTTGTAAAAATGGTGCCTCATTCAATGTCATAAGCTGCACCAAGAAACAAAGGTAAAAATGGTGCCTCATTCAATGTCAGTCTAAAGTTAAAGAAAATTTTCTCAACAACATAGATAAGATAATATCATCTGATAGAAGAATGGGGTGCCTGTATGCTAATCCAGACTGTCAAAAATCATATGCGTGATGCATGCATAACTACAAAAAAAAAAAAAATTCAAAATAAGCGACAGAAAAGCAAAAAAAAAAATCCCAATAACTACAAAATAATTAAAATCTGAGCACAAATTATATTCATCCATGTCCTAAAAAATCCAAATTGAACACCATCACTTTACATTGTATAAAAACTACTAAAATCTTCCCAATAATGAAGAAAAGATATGCAGATCTAAAAGTGAAGAATTATTTGATTTTCTTACCGGTAGTAAGACCACTGGCATAAAGTGAGAGAACAGCCTGGATAGCAACATACATAGTAGGAGTGTTGAAGGTTTCAAAAATTATTTGAGTCATCTTCTCAAGGTTAGCCTCAAGATTGAGAGAACAACCTGGATAGCAACATACATAGAATGAGTGTTGAAGGTTTCAAACATTATTTGAGTCATCTTCTCAAGGTTTCAAACATTAATTATTTCAAATAGTTGCCTACAATATCCATTAGATCTGGGTGAGCAATTATCAACCAATGGGTACATCAGAGGAATGCATGTCAATCACCACCAGATTTCACAATCTGGATTCTAATTGAGAAAAACTTCATAATGTTCATACTCCTAAACTTCCATTTGACTCAAACTGAGAGCAGAAGAAAAAAGATAGCAACTCTATAGCCATAATATAACACATGATGAATGTTTCAGCAGAATTATTTTAACAATGGAACTGATATGATTCAATTGATTCATAAACATGGACACAAAGTGAAAAGAGACAGGCACTCAAAAATTGTACGTCTTACATTAACTCAAGTTAAACCAACTAAATCGAGGAATCTAATGTCACTAAGTCACAGTCCCAAAATCAAATTGGTTGAGCAATCCTAACGTCTGATTCATGGAGAGCATTATATAGGAAACTGTTGGAAAATAGTACTCACAAACCTTTTGAATACTAAGAGCAGGCAATGACTAATTCTCTAGTCACTCCATCTTTATGAAGAGTTTTGGCTTTCATATGCCTCCTGGAAAATCAAATCCTCAAATTTCACATTAAATGAGGCGATTAAAATAAGTAAATCAGTAGACTAAAATTTGAAAAATTTCAAACTGAAATAAGACACTTGTGTTATGTGAGCACAAAACAAAGCAATAAACTGTACTTGCCGGATTAGCTCTAGTACATAGTATTTACAACACATTTTAATAACCTTGACAGATGCATTGAGAGATATGCGATGTCCAATCGATATGAATATTGGTTTTGAAGAACCTTAAGTACATCACATTGCCTGCACAAAAATTTGTAATTCAAAACAAAACCATATGATGTAGAGGTAACTAGCCTGAGTTGAATTCTCTTACGACTCCCCATATGCGCCCAGAGTTCCCAATCAAAGTGATCAGATCCTTAGCACGATTTTCTCACTTTCCACATATTTCTATCAATATTGGATGATGACAACCAATTACTAACTTTAAATTACCCTAGAAAGTTTTTTTTTTTTTTTAAGAAAGGACATTTCTACTCTTTTTTTTCTTTTTTCTGAAAAATGAGTATGGTTCAATTTTCACAGGAAATACATCAACTGAAAATACAAAGAAATTGAAAAGACCCTAAATGTGTCTAGTGAGTACCAAATGATAAAGAAATAAATAAAAATCCTTTATAGATTGAAGCATTTTATTTTTAACAAGGCACTTTCATCAAGTGAGATGCAACCATTTAAGTTTTGTACACCAACAAAAAGATTTTAAGTAAAAAGAACCTTCATTTACGGCATGTTTGTGTAAAAGAAGTCAAAACTTCTTTTTGATTCTGACATGAATAGGTGGCAGACATGCCAACACATCAGATTTTCAGTCCATGCCAAAAGGATCAACAAAAATAGATACAACCATAGAAAACAGTGAGGTGATCAACCATAGCAAACAGTGAGCTGATCAAATCTGAAGCCTAAATCTGAAACTGAAATCTGAAATCTGAATCTGAATCTGAAATCTGAAATCTGAAATCTGAAATCTGAATCTGAATCTGAAATCTGAAATATGAATCTGAAATCTGAATCTGAAATCTGAAATCTGAATCTGAAATTTGAATCCGAATCTGAATCTAAATCTGAAATATGAAATCTGAATCTGAAATCTGAAATCTGAATCTGAAATTTGAGGATTCTAATGGTGGATATCCATTCACTATTGTTTTCTTGTGGTGTGGTCAACCTGAGATTTATTAACAATCCAAACCACTGATACTCTAACATATCATGCTTCTTGATATGCAATCACTTGGGATTTTTACACGTGGAACTCGTTAACTTAAAATAAACCAACTAAATTTTAAAATCCATTGTATATAAATCACAATCCTAAAATCATATTGGTTTAACAATCCAAACCACTAATTCATTGAAGACTTGTTTGTTGAAATAGGGCCATTGGCTATTTTTCATTTTAACCCTCCAAAAAATGCCCGTTAAAATAAGAGTAATATTTTTACCATGATACATCTAAACTGAAGACCCATAGTTTGTAAAGTGTAGTTTGAGTTACTTGTAAGCTTATAGAACTCTGATGCCACATTTTAGAGATTTACCAATAATACATTTCAGAGACTTACATTTCCTAGCTTAAAAATCACAAAAAAAAAGGTGGATTTTATTTCCCCAAGGGCTGGTTAAATGCCTAAAACACCACTGGATCAAATATCCACAATGAAATAGGCAAATGTTCAGGCACCAATTCCGAGCGGCCATCTTTCTAGAAATTGTATCCTATAAGCAATATTGTCAAAGTAATGTGATTAGCAATATGAATCATTCATTTTATATCATATTGCACACCACACTATATGAATCGTAGGTTCAAATTGCATATCCCAAAAAATTGTATGAATCACATTGAATCATATGATTATTTACATTGAGTTGTCAGCTAAATGTGGACTGCATAAATGGACCCAAATTTATATTTATTTATATATATATATATATATATATATATATATATTTCATTTTCTTTTTTACATGTTGTTCTTATTTTTATCCGTTTGCTTTAAAACATGTAAAAAGCCCTTTCCTATTAAAAATCCTTATGTTTGTCGTTGGAGAGAAGGGGAGGTGGAGATTTTGATATTTAGAAACCCAAAACAATCAGAATATCTATTTCTTTGGTCAAAAGAATCAAAATGCCACTTAAGGACTCTTGCACATTTTTAAGCTAAAGTCCTTGAACACAAAACATAAAGGCAAGAATCCTTTAACATTATTATGATCTTTATGCATCATAAAAGTTCTCAATTGCTTATATGATGGCATGTATTACTTTTCTTGGTGCACACTGATGATTATTTATATTTTTCAGATTTTGCTACAAAACTGCCCATCTTTCTGGAGCCCATTTCCAGATCTTCCTATCATCCATGATGACTAAAATCCTGCTCAAGAGAAATTCAGATGTGACAACCTCCTCATCGACCACATTTCTTCTCAGTCTAATGTTCCATACATGGAATTACCCAAGAATCCTTAGTCCACCTGGCCACCTCCTCATTAACCACATTTCTTCTTAGTCTCTAATGTTCCATACTCGGAATTACCCAAGAATTCTAGCAGTCACTGATGAGATCCCAATATGACACCAATAAAGGAGTATCTTCCAGCCCAATATCCATCCAAAACGAGATTTTATCGCCTTTGGCCACTGAAAAGCTAATGCTAAACGGCCCATTTTCGCTGCAGTATACATATCCACATCTCTACTATGCTGACCAATTTTACTCGGTTCTTTCCATATCACCAACCCATTCCGACTTACCCCCATCCACGGAAACCACCTCCCATACAACTCCCCATACTTGCAATTCGGTTCATCCATGAATATCCATCACCATTTGCCAGGCAAAGCCCAATTTTTTCCCTTAATGTCACCTATACTGAGACTCCATATACTTGAATGGTTTTTACACCTCCTTCCAACTAACTAGGTGGTTTTGTGACCCTCTTGGCACCCATCCCATAAGAAATCACTTTGGCTACTATCAATTCCCAAAGCCGCAGCCACCACCACACAGGAATTTTGAATAGAGACAAGAGTAGACCTGGATGTTGGCCAAAGCCACCTTAATTATAGTTAACCTAACCCCCAAAGAAGGGGTATTTCCCTTTCCATGCAGCAAGCTTCACGCCACTCCTCTTGATAATGGAATCCCAGAAAGATACAGATCTTGGATTCCCTTCAACGGGGAGGCCAAGATGGATGAGAAAGAGAATCTTGTCAATAATGAAAGAAATCCTCCACCCATTGGAACTTGTGCCATCCACTAATGTCACAACATTCTGAAGAAAACGGATTGAACTTAAATATAAATCAGCAGAATGGCAACATAAGAAAATGATTTAAGTGAAATTTAAGAGATGGTCCCACTCCTAATTGAATGGAATTAGGAGTGCTTGGGATGTGACTTCAGGGTGTCAAGTATGGTGGAATGCAATAGCTTGACTGTCGAAGGGTCCTGAGAAGTGCCATTACACTTACTGGCTGTAGGAGGCGTGGAGGACGACAAGATGATTTCACTCAATTCAGGGTGGTGCCACTCTTGGATTTCATTTCAATTACTGATTATTTCCTTGTTATCTAATTTCACTTTTCATCATCTTTGGGTGGAGATTGGATACTCATTAATCTCCCACATACAAGGTCTCATTGAACAATGTCATCACCCATCTATGCCCTTAACTTCATGTGGGTCATCAGCAGAATCCTTTTCTTTTTCTTCATCCAAATTAGGAAATGTCTGCTCGACTGGCTCGGCCCCATTGGCGCTTGCGACCCCTTCTCTTCCTTCCATCCTTCTTCGCCTTTAACTTCTCCTTCTCATCCCTCACTCCTCGCCTCTTATAACTTTTGAATGTGACCCCCCTATCCGCAGCAATCTGCCAACCTTCTCTGTGATCTCTGCCGCTATCTGCCTAATATAGAGCTTCTTCAAACCCGGCATGAGCTTGGTGAAAGTATCAGGCTGTGGCATTAAGCCGCTCTCGAGCATATCCAAACAGTATGAGCATGCTTCCTTGACGTGCCCACTTGTGAATAATGCATGTATCCATATAGTCCATGCATAGACATTGAGTTGACATCCCTTGTTCACAATGCTAGCCCACACATCTTTTGCCAATTCAAGCTTTTCAGCTCTCAACAGCGAATTCAAGAGCTCCTACTGTGGTGTGGATAGAAGGCCTCTCTCTACCATCTCTTTGAAGTATTTACAGGCATCAATAAGGGACCCCTGCCCGAGAAACCCATGTATCATGATTGTGAAAGTGTCCACCCCTGGGCTCAATCCATTCGCTTCCACATCATTCCAGGCACTTACAGCCTCCTTCAACTCACCCAACTTACAAGCCAATCGGATCACGATGTTATAGATATTGAGATCAGGAACACAGCCTGCCTTTGACATTTTGCTGACAAGCCCCAAACATTCCTCCAATTCTTCCTTGTTCTCATGGGCTGCCAAGATACAGAAATATGTAGTCTGATTTGGGTTGCAGCCATTTCAAATCATGCTGTCCAAGAGCTCATAAGCTCTATCAATCTTGCCCCATTTGTAAAACCCACTGATCAGAGTAGTATAAGTCACAACATCTGCACGGCATCCATTTCTACACATATCTATGAAAACCCTCATTGCCTCTTCTGTTTTCTCATTCGCACAGAGTGCCTGGATCAAGATAGTGTAAGATGTAGCATTTGGGCCACACCCTTTCCTCTTCATCTCATCCAAGAGATCAAATGCGTCCAGCATTTTTCCAGCAGCCACGTATCCACCCAAAAGGTTGTTGTAGACAACAACATCCGGATCAAAACCTGCCTCTCTCATCTGAACCAGAACAAGTTTTGCAAATATGATTATAAGGGGTCTTCGAGGCACACATGCGAGGTATTTCATCCATCGACCATGTTGGGCCCACCTGAATATGCCTAGAGCTGATATAACCGGGTGCGGGTTGGATAGTGACAAGGTCATGCAAGACGTGGATGAAGTGAAAACACAAATATCAGCTTGATCTGAAACCTCTCCATCTCTTAAGAAGTTTTTAACGTTGGACATTCAATCCCCACCTTGTTGTCCAATTAATCATTGGACCTACTTCTTTTATTGGCTCACATCTTAAATTATTTGAAAAAGTTGATGGACGATGTGGATCAAACACATTAATCATGGTGGGGGCGTAAAGAAGTTTCACAGGTTAAAGGTTGATTTTGTATTGCGCAAACAATTTAAAAGAAAAAATTGAAAAGGGGTACTTTTGGAAGTAGAAAACAGTTTTTTCTTTAGTTAAAAATAAAAATAAAAATCCAGGAGAACGAGAAAAATGAAAAAGAAAATTTGGAATTTTAGTTGAGAAAAATGAAGGTTATTGATATTGGCACCCACCGCAATGATAAATACATCTTTTCATTTCCAATTTTTGGTAAGAAATGATATAACTTACACCTATGGGCTTCTATATCACTAAAAGTCAAAAGGGTGATTGTGAATGGTGGCTCCTAATTAAAACTCGATACATGCATATTAGAATTGTTTTCCTCAGTAAATTAAAGAATGCAACCCCTTGAAGGCAAGAAATGAACTAGACCAAAGTCCAATGTCACTCATCCAAGTCCGAAGTGACTTGGACACATGGTATTAAAAAATGGTTATGTTATGGCCATTATGTAACAGTGTTGTTGGAATGGTTTTTAATGTATCTCTTGGGTTCCAGAACTTGCAATCAGAAACCAACAATCCAAAGACTAAGATGTTCTCGATCTTCCAAGTTCTTTTACTCGATCTTTCACTCAAAACAAAATGTTTACTATTGATCCTAGTATTATCTACTACATACTAGTAACATACAACCAATATTGGGGCACCATACTATAATACAAAATTTCATGTCCCCCTAAACAAGTCATCCTCCATTGATAACATATATATATATATATATATATATATATATATATATATATATATATATATATATATATATATATATATATATATATATATATATATATATATATATATATATATATATATATATCATAAGTTTTTTATTTTCATTTACATTCACAAATACATTCATCGTCCATCCAACTACTAACAAAATTTACAAAAAATAAAATATATCCAACCAACTCTTAATAATAATTTGCAACTTAACCTGCTAGGAACCGTCATGCACCGTAATGTCTTACGGCAGAGCGGGTTCTGAGGAGTTACAAGTTGACCCTGACGACAACATATAAATGAAGAAATAAAGATACAAATGATTCAAGATTAATTAAAGGTTTCAAGAACTTACATCCACCTCACTCTTATTGCCAAGTAGTCCTGACGAAAATGCATCCACACTACGAGAAGGGAAAAAAATAAATAAATTTGTGGCTGCACCGATACGGGCTAGTATGAACAGCTGCCTACGTACCCAATGTTGGAAGGTTGAGATCAAGCCACTACGTAGTTCTTAATATTCAAATCAGAACATGTTACACATAAGCAAAGAAAAAAATCAAAACAAATCATAAGAGAAATATGTGTACCTTCTGTCATGCATAAGAAGATGAAAAGATGAAAAAAAATCACTAAATTAGTCAAGCAAAACTACTAAATAATTCAAGATAAAGATTTAGTCAAATAATATCCAAAATAACCTCAAACACAATCCACATGTCCTGACCAAATTACAAAAATATGTTCTTGACTTAAGAAAAGTTTTAAGTAAACTCCTTTAATATCTATGTTTTTGTCAGCACTCTAGGCCAAACGAGAACATCACCCACGTCGCAATCGGCTAACGTCTTCTCCATGTCACCAAACACATTCGCACTGGGAACTTCAACAACATCCAATATAACTTTGATGCAATCTAGAGGGATGCCTGCATTATCTCTAATCAAACGCCCACGTGCAACAACTCGACTACAAATATCTGTCAAATGACAGATTTGTTCCACCCGTAGAAGTGGAGGTGGAGGTGGAGCTGACTCATCACGATGACTTGAGGTATCGCCAGATCGATGAAACCCCTACAAGGAATAATTTTTATTATTTTCATGGATAAAATAGTAACTATATTCTTTAATTGTTAAAATACCTAAGAACCAACAGTGCCAGGAGAGCATTGCATTGGTTGAACTAGAGTATTTATTTGATTCTGAACATCAACCAAACATTCTCCAATGTTCAATATCATATTCCTGCACTCGTTGAACCTATTTTTCAGTTGCTCTTTTAATACAATCATCGATGCTTTAACCTCAGCAATTTCGCTCTTTCCTTCTCTAATTTCATTAGTGTAAGGGGTTGAAGCAATAATGGTGGTTTTTGGAATATGACCCAATCCCCTTACACGTCCTCTTTTATCAAGACCACAAACCTAAATGATAATCAGTCATTATTAGTGATGCATGTATATTAGTAACAAAAAATGTTCAGAAAGCTAAGCATGTCAAAGTGAAGAGAATGAATGAAAAACCTGTGCAACTGGGTCATGATTTAAATCATTATGCATACATACCAGGTCATTGGCAACTATGTCTTTTATTGTTTCTGTTGTGAAGCTCAGCTCCTGTGAAGGGAGAGACCTATCGGATCTAGTATGAGTTGCCAAAAACAATTCAGTTCTCGTGATTTGAGTATCTGGATTTTTTTGTTGCTGTAATTTACAATGAGAAATCATGTTAATTATTATGTATTCTTAGATTAGATTAAAAGAAATTAAAGTTATATTAAAAACTTACAATCAACTCTGCCGTCCTAGCAGACCCCCGTCGACCAGTCGTGTGAGGGCACTTCATCTCTCTTCTGGATTCCTTTCCCTTTTCACGACGAGACTTCACCTCTTCTGTAGATTCGTAATCAACGAATTTGACACAATCTTCTAGCTTGACACCATTTGGGCAATTTTTCTTTTTGTCTCCATCATTATCATACACATCCAGGACACTTCCTCGTAATCGGTTCTTCCAATCCTTCCACATATCATTAGCACGCTTAATTATGAAACTTTTACATTTGTCGTTATTGTCAACATCATATTTGGCCTACATATTTCATTACACGGGGCAATTACTCAACAAAAATTATATTATAAACATTAGAAAGTAAAACTCATGTATTTAAATGCTTACCAAAACAGTTGACCAAACATTATCCTTGATGGTACCTGGCACAAGCCGCCAGTTTTTGTATGCAATTGAACAATGAGTCCTAACCACATTTCCTAGAAATGTGGTGAATTGATTTTTATTATCTCCAGTAATCTCTCCAAGTGAATTGATTAAAACTTTTATCCTTGTGGTGCTTGCTGGGGCAGAACTAGAAGGCCCTACATACGACATAATTTCTATAAAAAAAAAATTTATTAGTCATTTAATATGTTGCTATACATTATAAAGAGATGACACTATACATATGCATATGTTTTTGCTGAATTCAAAAAAAAAATGAAAAGAAAAATAATCTAGTATAGTAAATGTAATTAAATTTACTTCAACCTGATATGAAACTTGATCAGTTTCTTTTCCGCTTTTGAATACGTGGGTTACTTGATACAATTTCTACATATGACCCTTCTTGTATATTTTCACTAGTTGAGTCATACAGATCATCTATTAAGGAAGGGCTCGAGGAACCTGCAGTCAACCTGGCCTCAAACACTAGCGGATCCTCAAATGCATATGCATCTTTTGTCAGTCGTTTCGGAACATCTAAGACAACATGCCAATCATCTCTTGTCGGATCCTTGCAATAGAAGACCTGAGCCGCCTGAGATGCATGGATAAATGGCTCATCCTCTTCCTTGATATTCCTTCTAAACCTTCCTAGGTTTACAAATATCAGATTTGTTTCAGGATCTACATAACATCCATTTGAAGTATCTTCGATATGCACCCAATCACAGTAGAACAATGTTATCTTGAAGGTGAAATAGTTTAATTCAAGTATTTGTCTAATGATACCATAGTAGGTGGCTTCCTGTTCTATCAAGATCTTATCCCTGGCACTCGCCCTGAACATAGTTAAGGCTTTCATAGAGACCCCGCTATTTTGTGTTGTCAAGTTTTTTTCAGAGTCTGATGTGCAAAAAACATATCCATTTACTGAGTATGTACTATATGATGTGGCATCATAGCTAGGACCAGTAGCAATTCTCTTAAATTGTGACATTTCTTCATTCTCTAATTATTCCCTTAACCAAGCATTGTAGTCTACTTCTTTTTGCACCAACGGATTGCCCCTCCTGTTTTGTCCCTTACGTGTTTGGCCATGAATGTATTCATTGTACTTCCTACAATTCACATACAATATAATATATGAATTAAATTTTTTACTTTACATGATACAATTTAAAAACATTAAGGATAGAAACATAGACTTTTGTCAACATACCCCAACCATTGAGCATTTTCAGCGTGATGTTGTAATACCCATCTGCGTGCTTGTTAATATTGCACATTAGTAAGAAGATAACTTTTCCCTTTTTTATCGATTTGAAAATTATCGGCATTATCATCACCCCCATCATAGAATATCTTTTTCACTCTCCTATGGCTTCCTAACATCTTTTCAGGCATGTAGTCTATGCAGTACATCATGGACTCTTCCATTATATAGCGTTCAGCAATACAACCCTCTGGATAAGTTTGATTTGTCACATAGTTTTTGTATGTTCTCATCATCCTATACACATTAAAATCAGATATAGATATAAATAATTTTAAAAAAAAAAAGAATAAGAAAGTTGATAAATTCTAATAATTAATGTTACCTCTCAAAAGGATACATCCACTGATATCTGACTGGTCCACAAAGTTGCGCTTCCTCTGCTAAGTATACCACTAGGTGTTTCATAGGAACAAAAAAAGATGGGGGAAAATATTTTTCGAATACATATAATGTTTCCACTATTTTTTTTTTTTTTGTATTTTGAAGCTCTTCATGATTAATAACTTTTGAACATATGACGTTGAAGAATCTTGACATTTCACAAAAGGCGGTGCGCAATGTCTTCTTCTTTCCCAAAAATGAGTGCATCAACAAAACTGGTAGCAATTGCTGCATCATAATGTGATAATCATGCGACTTGAGGGCCTTTAGCTGACAATCCTCTAAATTGACACGATGTGTCTAATTTGCACAATATCCTCTTGGAACTTTCAAATTGTTCAATGTTAGACAAAACATGTTTCTTTCAGATGTGGACAACGTGAAAGGAGCTTTGGGTAAGAATAACCTGTCGTTTCTTTCTTCAGGCCACATAGACTTTCTTATCTTCATAGCCTGAAGATCCTGACGAGCTTGTAAACCATCCTTTGTCTTATCTTTTGTATCCATGATTGTTGCAATGAGGTTTTCGGTGACATTTTTCTCAACATGCATCACATCCAGATTGTGACGAATGGGCAAATGCTCCCAGTATGGCAAGTCAAAAAGGATTGATCTCTTCGTCCAGGCAGTAATGTTGTTCGGGTCATTGTTAGACTTTTTCTTAGTCTTTCCCACTTGCTTTCAGAAAACGGTTTCAATATTATTCATTTTACATAGTACATCTGAACCTTTCATACGCTTTGGATCCTTCCTTTTTTCCTCTTTCCCATTGAATCTGGTTCTGTCAGTCCTAAAGTCATGACCTAATGGCAGGAATCTTCTATGTCTCATATATGCAAACTTCTTTCCATGTTCAAGCCAAACCGATTCCGTCTCCTCACTACAAATAGGGCATGCGTACTTTCCTCCTGTCCTACAACCAGAAAGATGTCCATATGCTGAAAAATCGTGTATTGCCCATAGTAAAATTTCCCTCATTGTGAACATATTCTTACTGTGCGAGTCATATGTCACAGATCCTTCCCACAATTCAAGCAACTCTGCAATCAACGGTTGCAAGTAAACATCAATGTCATGTCCTGGACCTTTTTTTCCGGGGATCAAAAGTGTTAACATGGTAAACTCTTTCCGCATGCATAAATGAGGCGGGAGATTATACGTAACAATCATAATAGGCCAACAACTATATGAATTGCTCATATTCCCAAAAGGATTGAATCCATCCGTTGCATGTCTCAAACGAACGTTACGTGGCTCCGCAGCAAAATCAGCATACTTTTCATCTACAATCTTCCACATAGACGAATCCACTGGATAACGCATGCAAATATCATCTTGAGCCGACTTTGAATACCATATCATATTCTCTGCAATTTCTGGTATAGTGTAGAGTCGTTTTAACCTTGGCGTTAATGGGAAGTACCTTAGCACCTTACGAGGTACACGTGGGGCGGTTGACCTTACAACACTATTAAATTTCCATCTACTTGCTCCACATTTTGGACAACACTGCTTATCAGCATACCCTTTCTAGTACAAAATACAATCTTTAGGGCATGCATGTATTGTCTCATGGTTCATACCCAATGAATTGATCAACTTCTTTGCATTATAAGTACTATCTAGCAAAGAGTTCTCATTGGGAAAAATTTTCTTGAGCAAGTTTAACAACTCTGTAAAGCTAGTCTGACCAACAAAACCTAGCCTTCATACTCAGCAACTCCACTGTCACAGAAAACTTTGTATGCTCCCGTTTACACAATGGATATAGGGGTTGTTTTGCATCCTCCATTAACTTCCTATACCGAGCCTCATCGCCTAAGTCATCATGAGGTTCAGTATCATCTTCATTATTAACCTCACCCATACATGCATCTAACTCAATGGGTTGAAAACGACTGAAAGCATCATTCACCAAATCGACCATTCTAGGCAACACATCTTCATTACGATTGCCGACAGGTGTACTCACACCTGTTTCAAGACGTTCCCCATGGAGAAACCACGTCATGTACGTTTGATCTATGCCATTAAAAACCAAGTGTTCGGAAATGGTTTCTAATGTCATCTTTCTACGTATATTACAACACTTGGCACAAGGACAACTGTGCCAGTCTTCCCCATTTGAATTTTGTTTCACGTACTTTAGAAATGTTGCAACACCTTCCATGTATTCAACAGTTAACCTTCCTGCTCTCATCCAGTTCTTGCATGGTGTCATGGAAGTCATCTCTGGTAACGCGTACATGATGTGTTTAAGTTAGATTACGAATGAGTATGTCTATCTAACTGACTAAATCAGTCGCCCATCCAAGGCCAAATAGATTGTAACACTTTCATTTTAAAATTTAAATGCCTACACCGAAATTCTGGTAGCATCTCCCCATATCTCTCCAGATATATTGATCTTGTATTTGATTCCCATGTCAAGTATCAACACAAAGTGAGGATATTTGACCATGGAAATAAATGCAAGATACATATCCAGAGAGAAAGAGAGATGATGCATAGAAAAGGCAAGTGCATTTGAATTGACAAAATGAAAGCATTACATTCTATCCAGTCTTGAACTGTCCAAACGGGGACAATTTAAGGATTTTTATGCACCAAGGAGCACACTGTATCTATGCTTGGCCACATAAAAACCCTTAAAGGGGTAACTGATTGTCTTAATCTATATACAATCACATCAAAATTTTTAATCTAAATGAACATAATACAAAATACAACTCAGTTATAAATGTAGAATCAAAGCAAAAGAACTGGTAACCTGAGTTGTTTTCCTGCAACCAGTCTCACCAGATAATAGCACCACCTGTTCTCCACACATAAACAGATAAACAAAACTCAAAGTATGACATTGAATAACATTGAATCCTCCTTTCACCAGTAGTAATAGAAAGAAAATGCTCAATACAAGTGTAATGGGTTTATCCTCCTCTCTTTTTATTAAGCATGGTGATGAGGATATTCTTTTTTAACAAATGGGTGTAATCTATTTAGTCCCATACATTTTTTTCATATAAATTTTTTTTTTTTCTAAAAACATAAATTTTAGAAAGAAAATATGAAAATGATTCCCATAGACAATTGATGTGTGGGACTTGAAATGTTGCGTGTGTGTGTATATATGGGATATAGTACTACAAGGTCGACCTCATGGGAACTTCCCAAGAGATCGAGCTATGTGGGCCCCACCGTGATATGTGTTGAACATCTACCCCATTAGTGCCACGGGTTTAAAAATAAAGTCAATCATTGACTTGAGTGGGCCACACCACATACAACAGTTGAGAGGAGTTATCCTCCCATTACAACATTCATAATCATTTATTGGGCCCACTGTCCATCCCAGCCATTGTGTGTCTCACTTGGATGAGGAGTCGGATTAAGTTTCAGCTGCATTCAAAACTCATGTGGGCCCCACCAAGTGCTTTTATCTGTTTTAGGCATGTCTTCTCATGGTTTTAGATGGTAAGGCCCACCTGAGTTCTGTATACGATTGATTCTTGGGATATCCCATAACACACATTATGGTGGGGCCCACACAGCTTGACCTTATGAGAAGTTACCATGAGGTGTGTGTGTGTGTGTGTGTCGGTGTCTCTCTCTCTCTCTCTCTCTCTCTCTCTCTCTCTCTCTCTCTTTGTGTGTGTGCGTGTGTGTGTGTGTATATACCTGTATCCATCCTTATCACCTATGTATATAGTATTTACAAGTTGTATATGTACAATTGCAGATGCATATCCTCTACTCTAAGATTCTCTAAGAAAGCAGGATGATCCCCTAAAAGAACTAAATGAGGGCAAGGATTGGATGAAATTGTTCCTCTATAATCAGCGGCTTGCATGCCTAAATATGTTACCGCCATCAAATGCTGACTTTTTTTCAGATACATTTGTATCCTCAGTTAAAATGGAATGTAATTACATAGCCATGGACAGTAACACCCAAATTGACATGACAAAAGCACCTCATTTCTATGTGATAAAGACTCGGAAAAAAAACTAAACCAAATTGAACAGAGTCCCCTATTTCCAAATAAATTATTAAGCATTAAAGCTCGAGTTGATTGTGCAATTTGCCGTTATGTCTTTGCAGCATAAGAGTCAGCTAATTGAAATAAATACAAGGTCTACTGATGTTGGCTTTATACGAGCTGCATGATCTATTAGTGATTCCAATAGGGGACCATTGATGCAAACATAGTTCTTAAACTCAACAAGTTAACTAGAAACTTGCTTAGTGGTTTACTCAGTTGGATCTTGACAAGACTTTTTGAATTGGCCCGAAAACACATACATATAGGCAACCTCATCTATGGAAGAGACTACGTGCTACTACTGCACTATGTTGCACGATTGTTTATTATTTGGGTATTTTAGTTGTTTTTAATGGTTTTTGGATGCTTAAAATGCATTAAATAATAAAAGTAATAGAATTATTCTCCGCTGGTCAATCAGTGCATCTTTGATCGAAGAGTATCAAGAAAACCATTACGAACAAGACAATGGGCAATCCCACACACAAACACAAAGAATTGAAAATTGAGAACTTGTGAGACATGGTCTGCAATGGTCGTCCCAAATGGTAGCAGCTCCTATCTGCATTAACTCTTTGCAGTGAATATACATAAAAAAGAGAAATGCTTCAGTGCTCTTAGAACACTATAAGTAATACTTCTCCCAGTCCAATCTACTGATATAGAGTGTTCTTTAGGTCTAATTTATATTTAGAACACTGATCTAACAAATTTAACCATTTGAAAAATGGACAGCCAAGATTATTTATATAAGAAAAAATATGTCCAATCAACAATTCGATTCATTTATTTTATGGGGACAATCATCATGGATTGCTTATGATACTAAAGAACCATTTATTGTCAAGCCATCCCATCTTATATCCACATGGGTCCATCACAGATATATTTGCTATTTCTTTTACCAGGCTCATATTAATGTTTGTTTGTCATTCAACTTATTCATAAGCTCATACATACATAGATAAAGGGAAAACACAAATATCAGCTTGATCCAAAACTTTTGAAGGCCTAAGAAGGTTTTAAAGACAAGCATTGAATTTCAACTATTTCTAACTGTGTAATCCACTTGAGCTTTGGATCTATCTCATGTTGAACTCATGCCATAGAATCATATGGCATAATGGATGGATACCATTTGTACATTCCGATGGGCTCTATATTTATTTTGCACCCCTCCATTTAAAAAACTAGTTGTCAAAGGTATGCATGGGAATTTCCATGGTAATTACATAAGTAAATAATTATTACCTATTTTAAAAGTATTTACAAAGGAAATAAAAATCAAACATTTATTTGTAAAATCTTTCAAAATCAATGAAACATGGTTAACTATATAGATATAATAGAGCTTTTCGGTAGTTTTCCATCAATATCTTACATGGTTTAATAAATAGCTGCAAGGTCATCATCATTGAAGCGACTTAAAGCAGGCATTAGGCAGTTTTTATCCCCAAGCCCATAATTATTTCTTTCGATCCGGGCATTCCATAAGGTTGCCATTGCCCTATCCTACACTATCTTTGCTATAATAGCCGCTAGTGTTATGACCAAACCATGCCCAATTCTATTATAGTAATTCTTTTTCTAGTAAGTACAATGGTAGGAGGATAAAAAAAAAAATTTCTAAAAATCCTTTCACCTGTATGGACTGTTTGTTAGGTCCATTATTTCACCTGTTCTTTTGCTGTAATGTTTCAACTGTTGTGAAAGAACAATGAACTGACTTAATGGAAGGTACATATACATACAGGTGATGTAAATAGCAACAAAACCTAAGATCAGCATTCCACAAATACTAAGATCTCTGACAAAACCAACAAAACTCATCACCCAAACACATGATCCAGAGGTACCCAAACATGAGTTTTTTTATTTGCACCGACTATTTTGATATACACATACACAAAGTGCATGCTACATTGCAATGCCAATGAGTCCCCAAAGGGGGTGTATCTTCAAACCAAAGGGTGTAAATATCAATTCCCAAACAAAGAACAAAAAACCCACATCTGACAAAAAGTGAATCACTACATTGCAATGACAAAGAGTCCACACAGAGGGTGTATCTATCAAAACCAAGGGGGTGTAAATATCATTTCCAAAACCAAGTACACAAACCCACAGTGCATGGCAACATTACAATGACAATGAGTTAAAAAAGGGGATGTATCTATCAAAACCAAGGGGCTGAAAATATCAATTCCCATAACAATTACACATAAACCCAAGACCCAAAAAAATAGGGGGTTTCCAATCATGGGGGTTCCGAATCTAGGGGTTTTCCAATCATGGCGCTGGGAGAGAGAGATTGAGAGATCAATGAAAAGGAAAAAAAATAAAAGAAAAAGAAAATGAATGAACGTTCCAGCATTTTGATGGAAATGCATGCAAGAGATTTGGTAAGGGTAGTAAGGAGAAGAAAAGGAAGAGATGGATTAGAGAAATCTGTTGTAATGCAATTCGAGGGAGGGATGAAATAGGAAAGTAGAATGTACCTCAGTGGAGGTGAAACGGAATGCAGGGCCTTCGGTTTAAAGGTGATGGTCGATGGACGAGCTAGCTCCAACTGCGCAGGGAGGATTTCTCCATGGAAGAAGAGGGAATGGAAGACGGAGAAGAGGAGCGGGCGTGGGATGGATTTCCTATTGTAAATAAGGGAAATTTTTCAAATCCATCTTTTGTGAGTTTACCACATTTTATAACACAAGCTCTATTAATGGTCGCACATGCGTGGGACCATTTTTTGCATGGTTAAGATTTTCTTACATAATAAAATTATAAATATTTACTATATGTACCTGGACTGATTATATGGATGGTCAGGATAACTCCGTATCTCAGCCACTATTGTTATGGACGAGTCACCACTATTTTACATAAATAAAAGACTCACATTGCAAACCTTGGATTCAAAACGGTAAATTGACATTTGTACCTGGCACCGCTCTATGGGCCCTACCATGATAGATTTGTTTCATCCATGCCATCCATCCATTTCAAGACATCATTTTGTATAAGATCCTCAAAAACTAGATTGAAACAAGTCTTGGGTGGACCACACAATTAGAAAATATTATTGGTTGGACGTACATGGTCCACTGGAGCTTTGGATTTAAATCTTGGGTGGACCACACAATCTTTGAATTTAACTCATTCTTTGGATATTTCCTTAAAATGATCTCTCCAAATGGATGAAAGGTGTGGATGCAAAATGTACATCATGGTGGGGCCTGCCTACAGAGTTTGCGGACGCGGATTTCCTGCAAAAGCGTTTCGCAGGAAGTTCCTATGCAGGAAATTCAGGTGGGGCCCACTGTGATGTTTATGAGAAATCCACCCCGTTCATCCGTTTTTCGTGTCAATTTTAGGATATTAGGAAAAAAAATAAAACTGGATCCATTGCTTAAGTGGGCCAATGACATGAGAATTGAACGTCCACGGTTGAAATATTCGTGGGGCCACAGAAGTTTTGAATCATTTTAATATCTGTGTTTTCAGTTAATCCCAGTAGGAATGAGGTTATGAACGGTATAGATGGCATGTCAACATCACTTTGGACCCCAGGAAGGTTTCAAGGGTAGGAATTTTCCTAAACGCCTTCTCTTTTAGTGCGGCCCACCTGAGACTTAAATCCTAAAAAAAATTGGTTTTATAACCGAAAATGAGCTCAGAAAACGGATGGACGGAGTGGATTCCTTACCAACATCACAGTGGGCTCCATCTCAGTTTCCAGCACAGGAGCTTCTTGCGAAAGGCCTCTGCAGGAATTCCTCGTCCGGAGTTTGCTAACGTCAAATGGGAACGGATTGGCTACTCCCCCTACACCGGCCATTAGCTGGTGGTGCCCCAACATGATGTATTTGTATCATCCATGTCGTCCATCTATTTTTATATATCGTTCTATGATATTCTAAAAAAAATGAAATATATATAAATCTCAAGTGGATCACATTACAGGAAATAGTGTTGAATGAATTTTGACCATTAAAAACGTTTTGGAGGCCATAAAAGTTTTGGATCAAGTTAATATTTATTTTTTCCCTTAATCTGGGTCTTTATGACCAAATCAACAAATTGGATGTCAAATAAACAGTACAGTGGGCCTTAAGAGGATTTTAATTGTGAATATCCATTCATTATTTTTGTCATGTGGTGTGGCCCACCTAAGATTCATATCCCTATATTTTTTTATATGAAGCCCTAAAATGATCTATAAAAATGGATGAACGTAATGGATGAAACAAGTACATCATGGTGGGGCCTACAGAGCACCGACCACCAGCCAAAGTGGTGTCAGGGGGAGTAGCCAATCCGTTCCCCAATTTAATAGTCATTCTCTGACCATCTTTCCTGCGCAAGCCTTTCGCAGAAACTTTCTGCGCAAGAATGCTGGGTGGGGCCCACCCAGATATTTTGGAGAAATACACTCCGTTCATCCATTTTAGGAGATCATTTTAGGACACGTGACCAAAAATTAGGTGTATCCAAAACTCAAGTGAGCCACAAGAGAGGAAACAATGGGGATTCGGTGAGCACCGTTGAAACATTCTTTTGGACATGAAAGTTTTGTATCAGGATATTTTTTCAATTCTTTCACTTTATCCTATTGAGAGTGGCCTTATAAACTGTTTGGATGGCCCATAGATATCAGAATGGAGCCCAGGAAGGTTTCAACGGTACAAATTTCTTTCCCCAATTTTCCCTCTTATGTGACTCAATTGAGTTATGGATCCAAATCATTTTTTATCAGACGTCCTACGATGAGCTATAAAAATGTATGGACGGGGTGGATTCATCAAAAACATCGTGGTGGGCCTCAACCAACATCCTTGCGCAGGAACTGCTGCTAAAGGCTTTTGCAGGAAATTCGCATCCCTAACCTAGCCAGCCCCTTGGCTGGTGGTCGGTGCTCTGTGGGCCCCACCATAATGTATGTATTTAATCCATTGCATTCATCCATTTTTAAATACCATTTTAGGAATTAATTTCAAAAATGAGAGGTATATAAATCTCAAGTGGACCACTGCACATGAAAACAATAGTGATTGGATATCCATCATTAAAATCCTCCTAAGGCCCACTGTACTGTTTATTTGACATCCAATTTGTTTATTAGGTCATATAGGCCTAGATGAAGGGGAAAAACAAAAATCATCTGGATTCAAAACTTTTATGGCCCCCGAAACATTTTTAATGGTTAAGGCTCATTCAACATTGTTTCCTATAATATGGTCCATTTCAAATTGGGATATATCTCATTTTTGGTCTCATGCAGTAAGATGATCTTTAAAAATAGATGGATGACATGGATGAAACACATACATCATGGTGGGGCCCATAGAGCACCGACCACCAGGCATTGGCGGGTGCCAAGGGGAGTAGTCAATTCGTTCTCCTTATTTGTAGCGTGGTCCATTTAATCTTTGGATATGATTCATTTTTTGGATAATTCTCTAAAATGATCTCAAAAAATGGATGAACAATGATCTCAAAAATATATGAATAAAGATAAAACACAAACATCAGCTTGATCCAAAATTTTTATGGCCTCCAAGAAATTTTCAGTGGTAGAGGTTCAATCACACTATTTCCTGTGGTTTGGTCCACTTGAGCTTTGGATATGCGTCCTTTTTGTTCTTTAGACCTCAAATTATCAGTTAACATGGATGAACGGAGTGGATAAAATAAATAAATAACAGAGGACCCCACAGAGTTTAGTCCGGTATGGGTAATGAGCAGCTCACTTAAATATAGTAAAGAGAGGTTTCCTTCATGAAACATTCATAATCAGATATTGGGGTTGCCTAAATGTGATTCATATATCCAACCAACTCATTATGTGTGTCCCACTTGGATAAGGGGTCAAACCAAGTTTCGGCCACATCTAAAACTCATGTGGGCCCCACCAAGTGCTTTTATTTTTTTTAGGATGTCTTCACATGGTTTTAGATGGTATGGCCCACCTGAGTTTCGTATACGAATGATTTTTGAGATATCTCATAACCTAAAGGGAACGCATCAAATGCATGGTGTTGATGTTCGACACACATCATGATGGGGCCCACAAAACTTACATCATTTTACGTCTGGTCCATTCACTCTACTTTACTGATCAATACCCACAATTTGACGAGTTACTCGCCTCGATCAAGCTACATATGAGGAAGATATTGGGCATACAAGATTGATCAACAATTTGAGTGAAATTTAAGTTTAATGCTTAAAGGTTCAATTAGTGGATGTACCTAATAATTTATTAACAAATATTTTTTATTTTGCAAATAAATTTCAATTTCTATTTAAAAATAACATTTTTTTTTTCAAAATGTATATTTTTTTACTCTTAATTTTTCTTTGAAAACTTTTAACAAAATATCATTTTTATTATAAAATATTTTAAAAAAAAATTAAAATATAAATTCTGAATTTTTATTTTCAAAATCTCAAAAAATTTCCCAATTTTTTTTTCCCAAAAATTTCAAAATGCCAATTTTTTCCTTTAAAAGCATCATTTTTTTTTCAACTTTACAATTTTCTTTTTTAAAATGATATACTTTTTTTTTTCAAAATCTCATTGCTTTTATAAAATATTATGATGGGACCCACATTGTGAAAATTTTCACATTTTAAATTATTTTTTTTCCTTTCTTTTTAAGGATATTATTTTTTTCTCAAAATCAAATACTTTTTTTTTTACAAATTTATCAACTTTATTCAAAATTCTTTTTTCCCACAAAATAGATTTTTATTAAATCACTATTTTTATTTTTTCAAAATCTAATTTTTTTCTCAAACATTTTTAAATTTTTTAAACTTCTCAATATTCTTTTTCATATGATATTACAAATCATTAAAATATTAATTTTAAATTAAAAAATAAAAATAAAAATTTCACTCATTTGATATAAAAAGAAAATATTTTTTTTGCATTTAATCAATTGTTAAAATATAATCTTAGATACAAATATGTACAATTAAACCACTGAAATTCTATTAAAAAAATTATTAGACAACAAAAAAACCTAATTTTCCACCATATTCTAATTAAAATTTTAAAAATTGATGTTAAGGCAAGTCCTTTTACGTCGGACATGATCCGTCGCAAAAGTCCTTTTACGACGGACCATGATCCGTCGCAGAAGCAACTGAAAAGCGCGCCATTTGGCGTTTTGGGCAGGAATGAACGACGGTCATAAAAGCAAATCTTGCGACGAATTTAGTCCGTCGCTGACTTACGACGGATCAAAATCCGTCGATAATACGTCGTAAATCAGATATAAGCGACGGATTTTGGTCCGTCGCTAAATTCAGCGACGTCCAGTGGATTTTCGACAAACTGGTTTAGCGACGGACTTTTTCCATTAGCGACGAATTAAATCCGTCGTTAAACCAAGAGATTTTAGCGACGGATAAAGTCCGTCGCAAACCTACGTCGCAAATGCCCACTTTTGATGTAGTGATATGAAATATGCGCTGGACCAAATGAGCAATCTAGATTAATTGATTGGAATGTCCTAGTGCCAGAATGCCATAATGAGCACTATAACTTTCACTGCTTCAAGATCCCTGGAGCATTTCTCACAGTATTTTTTTTCCTCGGTGACAACCTGGTCAGAGATTTTTTGAATTGAATAATACCCAGAGCCTTTGTTGAGATGGGATCCACCATGAACATGTGTTTTCCAACTCCCAAGCGGCTATTGTACGTCGTCTGAACCGTTCAAAAGCTGGGCCTCATCATGCGGTCCATTCGCCCAAAAAATCAGTGAGATGAAGCCATTAGATCGGCAAAATGTACATCCGATCATATACAGCGGCCATCACTTCTTTTGGAAACTGTGGACCAGCTTGATTTTTTATGCAAATAATCATGATAATGGTGGGGCCCGCTGTTTGAATGGCTCAGATGTCCACAAAATGCAACATAAAGAAAAAAAAATTGCAAATTACAAACTAAACAAAGCATTTGGCCGGTGGGAAGCCGTCATGCACATGTATTTTCCCACCCATGTTTGGCCAGTGTAAAACATCTGAATCATTCAAATGTTGGGCACCATGAAAATCATCTGTCTGAAAAATCAACGCCGACCATGTCGTTAGAAGGGCCCAAAATGTATACACCAGATCAAACCACCGGCATTCACATCTTTCATGGAGTGGAGCACACCCTATGAGTGAACTGGCTTAATTTTTTACAAAGATTAATTTTAAGATGGGGCTCATGAGGCAGGGATAAACATGATGAGGTGTCAAGCACAGTCTTCCTCGGGGTGATAACTACTCTAAATTCAGAGAGCTTCTCTGGCCTCTTCGTAGGGATGATCAAAAATAAGTTTACAACCTCTTAAATAAAGACATGAATTCCAGGGAGAATTTTCGGAATTGAAATACAACTAGAACTCCCTTAAATTGTGACTTACTATAAATAGCAAACTTATTATTTATAAATGGTTATGTTCTCTGCTAGACCTCATGGTTTTCAGCCAAAAATAATAAGTGTCTTATTTGGCTGAACCATGTTATTCTTCTAATCACTTTTCATGTTGAACACAACTCCTGAAGCTCAACAAATGAAGAGTTACCATCAAATATAAATAATAAAAATGAAATTAAAATTAATTTTCGACCATCGATCTAATAGAATCTTGCAAATTCAGAGCAGTCAACCCATCATAATGGGTAGGGTGGCTAAAGTAGCTTCTCCTGCCCCAAAATCATACATGGCACATCCAATAACTCATTTCAGCTTGCAAGATATGCACGTTTTAATGTTCTAATGGTCTGGATCAATTCTGTTGCCGTCCAGGTCTTTTCTAGTCTATCTTGGCCATGAAATTGTCCACGACCCGCTCTACCCCAGTTCACTGTTTGGATGGCTTGGATATCCACAAATACTACACGAATAATCAGATGGTATAAGAGGCTAAAGATATTAAAATAATAGGAGCATTTTTTTTAGTGAGGACCCATCATGCATGCGTATTTTTCCACTCACGTGTGACCTATGCAGGAATCTGAGCCGTTCAAAAGTTGGGGCCCGTCATGAAGGATTTCGTGTTGAAAAATCAGGATGATCAACCCATTCGGATAGTGAAGAAAAAAAAAAATCACCTCAAACCAGGCCATCAACCGTCACTATATTTTATATTGTGACCCACCTCATGACTGGACCGGCCTGATTTTGACATAGGATATTTTCATAGCACAATGGGGTCGACCTAATCAAAACTTCCAAATCAACCCCCCTTTATGGATGGGAGCATGGCCCAGGTTCACATCTATCAAATGATCTCAGCCTTATGATTTACTATACATTGGATTTGATCATGGACCGTTTCATTTTTACCCAATTGGGCAGTTAAAATTATTTGATAAGTTCAATTTCTGGGTTATTTTCTAGTGATAGTGGGCCCTATAATTTGATCTGTTTGGACTAATATAAATATATGACACGTGTGACATGGTGAAGGATAGATTCCCACGGGAAACAGATTGGCAACTCCCCCTGCCACCAGCCAATGGTTGATGGTCGGTGCTCTGTGGGGCTCACCATGATGTATGTTTCATCCACGCCATCCTTTTACAAATCATTTTATGGTATGATACCAAAAATGAGTTATATACCAATCTCAAGTGGACCACATTACAGGAAGCATTGTTGATTGAACCTTGACCATTAAAAACTTTCAGGGGGTATGAAAGTTTTGGATCAAGCTGATCTATTTTTTTCCCTTCATCTAGGTCTGTATAACCTAATCAACAGCTTGGATGTCAAATAAACAGTAGTTGGCCTTAAGAGGATTTTAATAGTAGATA
Organism: Magnolia kwangsiensis; assembly: GCA_037074715.1. NCBI lineage: Eukaryota > Viridiplantae > Streptophyta > Magnoliopsida > Magnoliales > Magnoliaceae > Magnolia > Magnolia kwangsiensis. The sequence goes on from CM073582.1 coordinate 21,801,007, forward strand.
TCCCATCAATATTGTTTTCCTGTGTTGTGGCACAACTGAGATTTATATCCCTCTCATTTTTGGGATCAAGCCCTAAAATAATCTATAAAAATGGATGAACAGCATGGATGAAACGCATACATCATGTTGGGGCCCACAGAGCACCGACCACGCCACCGGGCTCGTGGCAGGGGGGAGTAGCCAATCCGTTTCCATTCCCACGCCACTCTTGTACGAAAGATTTGAGGGGATGTTTGGATGGGGTCATCAATCTAATCAGGTAGGGTTCCCAAGACCCATATCTTCTTCCTCTGACACCGTGGGTCCCACCTATAAGGCCAGTCCGAGACAAATAGTAGCTCGTAATAAAGTTGGAAAAAGATTCCCTCGGCTGTCTGCCTGTTTTTTAACTTGAAAACCATCTGAAGAGTGGATTGATATGATTTTTGGGCCAGATGGTCTATATGGTCAGATCCATCTGATGGATGACTTGGATCTTGCACCCACATGCTACGCTGGGACATATGGAGGCATGTAGTGTAAACGGGATGATATGTACAATGAACAGATTATTGTCATCATTGCCATATGTAGCTGAATTTAGAACAATGAGAAGATCTTCAATAGCTCTCATTGTAAGAAGTCTATCCGGTGGGCCTTACTGTTCAATGGTCTGGATTGTCATTCAGTTGGACCGAATGATTGAGTAGACTAGTAGGCTCCACTTTAGGTGAACTGCTGCACAACTCTGATTGCGCAGCAATGCATATTAGGGCTAGAATGTTATAGCTGTTTACGCAGACAGCAATTTGAGTCAAACTAGGACACAACAATATGGAGCATGGGAGAGAGAGTTTTGATACCCAGAAAGATCAAAAGGCTATTACCTAAGTTGTTTCTTCATTAGATATCCAGAAAGATCAAAAGACTATCGATTCTACTATCCTTCTCACTCTATCAGGATTGTGGAGACTGGAAATGCCAGATTCATTGAGGACACTGAAAACAGTGGGAGCATGAACATATGAAATTTTTTATTTTAGGAACAAAGAACAGTGACTCCAGCCATAGTCGCTTCAGATCACATGGGCATTACTAATGCAGTCGATTCTGTAGTCACTACAGAACACCAGTAGAACCTCATATACAAACCACTGATAAGGAAAATCAAGATCAGACCCAACAAGTTGAACCATTGAAAAGATCTGAAAGAGAAAAGGCCTGTAAATCGAGACGATTACATCGTATACTTACAGGAGCATAACTTTAACATAGGGGTGTAAAAGGATCTTGAATCCTTTACACAAGTCAAACAAAGTGCTGATCCTTCTCATTGGTTAGATGCCATGAAAGATGAGTTGAAATCCATGCGAGACAATAAAGCATGAGATCTTGTAGAGTTACCCACTGGAATAAGGCTGATTGGTTGTAAATGCAAATTTAAAACCAAAAGGGACTTCAAGGATAATGTCGAAAGATATAAAGTCAGACTTATTGCCAAGGATTTTAATCAACGTGAGGGCATTGACTTTAAGGAGACTTTCTCACCAGTATCTAAGAAAGATTCATTTAGAATTATATTGGCTCTTGTAGCTCATATGGATTTAGAGTTATATCAGATGGATGTAAAGACTACATTTCTCAATGGGGATCTGAATGAGAATGTATACATGTTGCAGCCCAAAGGTTTCGTAGATAGTGGCTCAGAACACTTGGTTTGTAAACTAAAGAAATCTATCTATTGGTTGAAACAGGCATCGCGACAGTGGTACCTTAAGTTTCATGAAGTAATTTTCTCATATGAATTTGAAGAAAATACTGCAGATGAATGCATCTACATTAAAACCAGTAGGAGTAAGTTCGTTATGATGATCTTGTATGTTGATTACATTCTATTAGCTAACAGTGATACCAGGATGTTGAACGTTACCAAGAAATTCTTATCTCAAATATTTAAAATGAAAGACCTTGATGAAGCTTCTTACGTCATCAGTATTGAGATTCATCATGACAGAACACTTGGACTGCTCAGCCTGTCACAAAGGGCCTATATTGCTAGGGTACTCGAAATATATGGCATGCAAAATTGTGCTTCAGGAAAGTCGCCTATTGTAAAGGGCAACAAATTTGGCCTATGTCAGTGTCTAGAGAATGATTTGGATAAGAATTGAATGAATGAATTTCCGTACGCATCAGTAGTATGGAGTATCATATATGCTCAAGTCTGTACAGGACCGGACATTACCTTTGTCACTAGAATGTTGGGAAGATACCTATCTAATCCAGGAATGCAACATTAGATAGCTGCAAAGAAAGTATTATAGTATCTTCAGATAACGAAATACTTCGGATTCACTTACAGAAGATCTGACCAGTTGGAGTTGATTGGATATTCAGATGCAGACTTCGCAGGCTACGTTGATATTGAGAAGTCTACTTCAAGATACATCTTCATGATGGTGGGAGGAGCTGTGTCATGGAAAAGCATGAAATAGTCTACCACAGCCTCATCCACTATGAAAGCTGAATTTATTGCCTGTCATGAGGCATTTAATCAGGCACTATGGTTATAGAGTTTCTTCTCAGGTTTGCAGGTACTGGAGCATATCTCAAAACCACTGAGAATGTTTTGTGATAATTCAACTGTTATTTCCTTCTCTAGTAATAACAAGCATTCGTTAAGGTCGAGGCATATTGACATCAAGTATCTTGTTGTAAAGGAAAGAATTCAGAATCATCAAGTGTCCATGGAATTCATTGGCACTAAACAGATGATTACAGATCCACTCACTAAAGGGCTCCCTATCACACCATTTCAGGAACATGTGACATTCATGGGAGTCATTGATCCCACAGATGTTTTCAATTAGTGGGAGTTGGGCGTATTTTGATTTTCACGGATATTTAGAGATCTTGTCTTTATGGATTTTTCTTTTTGGATGATTTTTATATAAAGATTTATTTTTTCCTCTCTATATATGTACACAAAATTTGAGTAAGTAAAACTACAGTCGTGTCTTGTTAGAGACATGTAAAAGCTTCAGGACCTCTTAAGGATAGGCACATATCATCACACTAAAGTGTGTAATATTTATACCACATTTTCTGGTTCCTGATCTATGTCGTTAAGATTAAAAGTACTTGTGATCACGCTTAGCCTCACTTCGCCTAAATTAAATGATGTGACGACTACCACATTTCGAAACTGACAGTCTTAATGGACCAGGTTGAAGAGAATTATTCATATAGTCCAACAATTACATTGGTTAACCATTTGGATGTTTTCTTAAAAGATCAAAACTTACTTTTTAAAAAAAAATTATTCTGTATGACAATCATTGACGTTGCTCAATGAGGCCCAAGTGGGAGAATGTAAGAACTCTATCTAGTGGGCCTTACTGATTAATAGTCTGGATTGACATTCAGTTGGACTGAATGATTAAGTAGACCAGTGGGCCCCACTTCAGGTGATCGGTTACGCAACTTTGATTGCGCAGCAATGCGTATTAGGGCCAAAATGCTATAGTTGTTTATGCAGACAGTAATTTAAGTTGAACTAGGACACAGCAATGTGGAGCATGGGAGAGAGAGTTTTGATGGGTTTCAAACTCTCTCCACAGTCTCTGTATAAGAGAGTTGGGTCCCCGATCTTACACCGCGGTAGAATTCGAGTCCCATCTACTGTGCTGCAGAAAGGGTGTGAAGGAGAGGAAGGTCCTAGCTCTACTTTGGTGTTCTAATTAATGGCGTCTCAACTAGGTAAGCCATCCTAATCGTTTGATCTCTATGTCTTATGCATAATCAGATTCTAGTGATTTCTGAATTAAGCAATTCAACACTCATTCAACTTTGAAAATCAAAAGGTACGATTATCACAGGGAGTGATTATGGGATCTTAACTTAGTCATGATAGGAATGAAGATATCGACGGTTCAAAATCACTAGACCATCTCATGATGTGTGACCATTTTAGAATATTTGAAGAATTTTTCTAAAGTTTTTAATATATTATTTTAGTCATAATGGGGCATTTATAGAGATGCACATCCTATATCTAGAAAAGAACCACTCTATATATGGACAGAAAATAAATGTAATATCTAACAATACATAAAAGGAAATGATACATTGTTGTCATGCCCCAAACCCGAAAATCGGATTCACAAGAATCTCGATCACCGAATCCGGTGCCGACAGCCTCCGTAGTACCCCATTTTCGTCTCCTAGCATCCATATGCCAGATTCCGATCCTGGGATCCTACAAGGAGGATATTTTTTTTTCAATATACATTTAACTCGTAATAAGCATAACCACAAGATTACCCAATTCACAAAGGAAACATCATCATCACATATCCACTAATATAATCATTGAGTACAATACTAAAAAGGAAATACATAAATTGAAATCAAGCTCCAGAAGACCGCTGCACGCTCTAAGCTCAACACTGTTGCAACCTAACATCACCTGCACGTATCTATCGTGCATAAGCTTATAGAAAGCTTAGAGGGTGGTGTAAGTGTGTGCATAAGGTAAGTGTCAAGTATTCAATACAATGTCATCATCATACAATACCGAAAATGCTGGTAATCCATAACTCGTACATTATCAGAATAAACAAAAATACTGAGAAGATTATAAATTATCAGAGTAAGCAGAAATAATGATAAGATCATAAATTATCAGCAGAAATACGGATAAGATCATGAATATCAGAGTAAGCAGAAATTCTGACAATATCATAAATCATACGATAACAGAGTAAGAGGAAATACGGATAAATCCATAAGTCAATCAATATCAGAATCCGTAATATAGAACAGTTATGCAACGAGGAATCATGAAGAGCCAAATATCATATGCCGAGGATGTAATGCAATATACAAATCCTGCTAGATCTGTCTAGGCCATATAAGTGCAAAAACCTAGCAACCCAAAATGTCATATGCCTGTAGATGTAATGCAATATGCGATGCAAATGAAATGACCATGCTGAAGTGTGAAGTCAAGATGATAGTACGTAGTATCGTAGGCTATGGGATCCATCACAAGGGACTTCTATCTAAACCAGTCTCATACCTAAATTTGAATAGTCAGACACGATGTGGTAAACTCCTGATCTCAGGTTAGTCGCGTGCCCAACCGAAATTCTGGCCATGAAAAGGTACACGTAACAAATAGTTATGCACCACCACCCCGAGTGGATAGTGAATGAATAAATGAATGAATATGCAATTCATGCTCAATAAGTCCACATATCAGTATGGTTCATCTCTGGGATCATCACCGGGGTTTAGTACACTCCAAATATCACTGTCTCTCTCCCAGAAGTACAGTCCAAGTGAGCGTAAGAAACCTCACTATCTGTCTGGCCAATAGTCTGTCAATACCTATCCGGCACGTCGATAGCGGACCCATTTACGAGCTGGTCAAACTCAACCTAGCTATGCCCCCTACCCTCGGGCGGGTAAGGCCACAGCCCCTCCCAACCGACCATGACACAGTGGGAGACGCGGCCTCCTGGTATTCTGCACTCGAGCGCTCATACATCCACTCGGTCTCGACATTGGGGCGTCTCCTAACCACAAAGGTTTAGAAATTTTTACCCAGGGACATCTATGGCGCCCGTATGCTAGAACCAAACATTTTCGTTGTCCTATCTGGCCATCCACGATATGCCTGTGGAGGCTACGACCCTGATGTCGCTAGGGCATACAGTAGTCATATCACAAAATGCATGATGCATGAGTCATACAATCCAATCTTACATCAATCCTGCGCATGTCGTGCGCTCATGCGAGATAACCTCCGCCTATCAGGGAGTCTCATATCATCATATCCAATGACATATGCAATGGTCAATCACATCTCATAACAAACATGCAGATGATGCGTATGGGCATGTATCATAATACTATGTTGTCATATGCTCATAGTCGGTATCAACAATCGGCCTCGACAATGTGAACATTTAACCAACATTATCCCAAGGAATGGCCCACATAGATCTAAACATATAATGGGCCCACGGCCCCACACGATGACCTAATATAAAACACAATAGGCCTTACTCAAGGGTTACATGTATACAACAGGTGGGCCCTACTCATTGGCCTAACATACATTACAATAGGCTCCTTCGCCTGACCCTCAAATGCATCACAATGGGCCTCATCCTTAGACTTCAATATACATCACATTGGGCCTTAGATACGGGCTGGATACACTTCACGTCGGGCCTCAAATACGGATCGCATGTACATCACATTGGGCCCCGACAATCAGAATCGGCAATTGGCCATGACAAATCAAAATCGATAATCGGCCTCGATCGATCATCTGTAATCGGTCACGACGAATCAAAATCGGTAATCGACCTCAATCGATAATTTGGCAACCGACCACGACAATCAAGATCGATCGATAATCAGAATCGGTAAATTGGTCATGACAATCGAATCAATCAATAATCAGAATCAAAAAATCGATCATGACAATCGGATCGATCGATAATCAAAGTCGAAAAATCGATCACGCCAATCAAATCGATCGATAATCAGTAATCGGTTACGACAATCAGAATTGGTAATCGGCCTCGATGCAAGGCGAGGTCCATAGATGAACGACCGATGATGGACCAAATAATATCAATGGGGCTCATTCATTTGGGTTAACTCACTAGAGAATTATGAGAATGGACCTAACCAGGCCTAAGGAAAGGTCACAATGTGGACATTTAACGATCACTCCCTATCAATGTGGTCATGTAACCAACGTTGTTCCCAAGCAATGGTTTATATAGGGTCAAACATATAGTGGGCCCATGGCCTTACACAAGGGTCTAATATACAATATCATGGGCCTCATACAAGGGTTACATACACATCACTATGGGCTGCATCACATGGGCCTCGAATACATCGCGATGGGCCTCGATCATGGGCCTCATATACAACAGGTGAGCTGCATTAATGGGCCGTACTAATGGACCTCATACACATCAACTGAGTCTCATCAATGGGCCGCACTAATAGGCCACAAGTATATCAAAGTGGACCTTATCACCTAAGCCTCACATACATCACATTAGTCCTCACACAAGGCCATATGTAACACTATAATGGTCCCCATATACGGGCTGCATGTACATTATAATGGACCATATCCCATGTGCCCTGAACACATCGTAATGGGCCACATCCCTTAGGTCTCTCATACATAACATCGGGTCTTGCCATCTGGGTCGAAAATACATCACAATGGGCCACAATCCATGGGCCCTAATACTTAATGGGTGGGCCCTACACATGGGCCTAATATACATCACAGGTGGGCCCTGTACATGGGCCTCATACACAACGAGTTGAGCCTATCAATGGGCCCTAGGGAGAGTGACAATGCGGACATTTAACCAACATTAATCTTACAATGTGGACGTCAAACCATCATTGCCCCCAAGGCACAACCCGCCATAAATATCATTACACAAACCATGGTAGAATCACACATTGCAATGGGCCTTATGTACATCCCACTGGGCCTCGGCCCATGGGCTTCAAATATATCAATGAGTTATAACACATGGGCCTCATATATATCAAGATTGGCCTCAATGGATGGCCATAACTATATCAAGATAGGTCTCCTTAAATGGGCCTTATATATATCAAGATGGGTCTCAACAACGGGCCACAAATATATCAAATGGGCCGCATCACGTGGGCCTCATATATATCAAAGTGGGCCTCAACGACATACTTCATACACCTCAAGGTGGGCCTCCACAATGGGTCATAACTATGGTAAGTGGACCACATCACGCAGGCCGGATGTATATCAAATGGGCCATACTCAAATATAGGTGGTGATAAGGATTTCCACCATTAGAATTCCCTAGGCCCGCCATAACATTTATTTCCATCCAATCTAATCGTAGGTCCCAAAAGATTTTAATGGTACCCGTTCAATCCTCACCGTGCATCATGGTCCACATGATAAATAGTTCTATCTCATTGTTGTCTCAAACCTTAAAATTACTTCTCAAAAATGGTTGGATGGTTCGGATGCAACACATGCATCATGGTGGATCCCATAGGGATGGGAAGAATGGATGGCATATATGAGGTACATACCTCATAGTGGGGCCCACACTAATGGAAGGTGTGGGTCACAAAACATACATCAGTGGGTCCCACGTGGGGCCCACCATAACGTTTATTTTCCACTCGGTCCACTGTAATGTTTATTTTTCACCCAACCAGTGGGTATAAGGTCACACGGACCTAGGCCCACTATGATGTTTATTTGCATCCAATTTTTCAGGGGCCCACGGTGATGTTTACTTACCACCCAAACTATTCATAAGGTCACGTGGACCAAGGGTCCACGGTGATGTTTGTTTGCCATCCAAGCGGTTGATAAGGTCACATGAGTAAGGGTCCACTGTAACATTCATTTTCCATCCACCCAGTTGAAAGGTCACGTGGACAGAGCCACTGCAATGTTTATTTGCCAACTAAACTTTTGATACGGTTACGTAGTCCTGAGGTCCACCGTAATGTAGTTCACAAATCTAACCCATTCATTGTGTGTGTCCCACCAATTTAAGGGTCCAAACCGAGTTTCAGGTGGATCCAAGTTGCATGTGGACCCCAGCATTTGATTCCATGTGGTTTGGCATACCATTGCATGAATGGTGATGGTGTGGGCCATTCAAGAACTGTTTATGGCTGATTTTTGGAGCCAACGCATCATTAAAGGACCTATTAAATGAACGGCATGGATGTAGAACATACATCATGGTAGGGTCCACAACTGGGGCTAATGGGGGCCAACCTTTTTAACGTTGGACGTCCAGACACCTCTGGACGTCAAGGCAGTAAAGGCATTCCATATATATATATATATATATATATATATATATATATATATATATATATATATATATATATATATATTATCCTAGGTGGGACCCACATTAACTAGATCTACCCCGTCCATTGCATGTGTCCCACAAAGTTAGGGGTTCAAACCAAGTTTCAGGTGGGTTCAAGCTTCTTGTGGACCTCAATAATCATTTTTTCAAGTTTTAACGGAAAATACTAGCATTCTCAATGCCACGGCCCGCCAGATAATTGGATCAGTCTCATTTTTTGGTTCAACGCCTAAAATGATGCAAGGGTTAGGATGGATGGCTTAGATCATGCATAAACATCAAGATGGGGCCTACTTGAACTCTCATTCCCAACCCATTATGGGTAGCTTGTTAGTACATCCATGTCAGTTCACATTTCACGTTAACTACTTGCAGTGCCCAGCATCCAGAGACATTGGACGGCATGGATGCTTACAGACATCATGGTAGGTCCCACGTGGACGTGGCCCACCATGTTGGTACACACACACACACACACACACACACACACACACACACACACACACACACACATATATATAATATAATATATAATATTATATATATATATATATGTATGGAATATGGGATCTCCTAAATGTGGTGGGCCACCCCATCTAACGGATGAAATAGGTAATTTGGTGGGGCCCACTACATTCTAGGATGAGAAAAGAGAAAGAGAGAAAAATCCACAATGCAATTGAGGGACCCCACCACTATGGGCCCTCATTGATACATCACATACATCACAACAGGTCCCACCAACATGTGGACCATAAAAAAAAAAGATTTAACGGTGGATCGCCCACCTCTAGGCCTTCTCCTTGATCACTTGGACTCCTATGCTCTTTGCCTTCAACTTTGATAGAGGTTGATGGGGTTTTGATGGTGAGGATAAGAGATAAGAGGGTAGAAAAAGTGGGCCATACTTGTTGCTCTTGGAAATGCTTGGGAAGGCTTGGACGTATGGAGCTTGGGAGAGTGGAGATAGAATGAGAGAAGGAAAGAAAAAAAATATTAAAGGAGATGGGTCTTGTAAGGAAAGGTGATGGGAGGTATGGGCTTAGTTGAAAATGGTGTAAAAGAGGGATGGTGAGGGGAGAGAGAAGGTTAACTTTTGGAAAAGGAGGGATGGATTGTTGTACTTGAGATAAGGCTTCTACTTGACATTGATTGATTGATTGATAGGACATGTCGTAGAGATTCCTTCGAAATTCACAACACGCGGCGTTTCTTCTAAATGAACGCGGACCCACAACTCCTGGCCTGGGTATCGGCTCGACGTATGATATAAGTCTCGGGTCGAACCGACTCAGACCGACAGGATCCGTCTCAAGATCTCGCGTAGACGCTGATTACAGATCGCGAGTTCCCGGAATTCGACTAGGAGGACCGCGAAGGCATACGGAATGGTACGAGCTAGGATACGGGTCTTACAATTTTCACTCCCCTCAAGTTGATGTGGGGGATCTACCAACAATAGTTTACAAATTAAGTAACAGTAGCGAGCGGTTGTCATAGTGTTGGTGAGAAATTAGCAATTTGATCCTGAGAGGCCACGTGTGAAAGTAAAATGATCCCATATTGAAATTTTTCTCGAGTAAAGTTATAATCCACTTTAGTGTGTTTTGCCCATTCATGAAATACTAAATTAGAAGAAATATGAATGGTATTGATGTTATCAACATGAATAGGAGTCAAGTTACAAGAGTAATTCCAAAATTTGAAAGAAGTCTATGAAACCAAAAGATCTCACTACAGGCTGAAGAGATCCTACGATACTCAGCTTCAATATTGGACTTAGAGATAGTTGATTGCTCCTTAAAGTTCCAAGAGATAAGCGATGTGTCAAGAAACATACAATAACATGTTGTGGATCGACAGGAGAGAGCACAACCTACCTAGTCAGCATCGAAATATACAACAAGCTCAAGAGGAGATGTCGAGAAAAAGAATAGGAAATGATCGATGGAGCCTTGTAAACATCGAAGGATTCGTAAGACAACAGTCATGTCTAAGGTATGAGACTTGGCAACGACCATTTAGACAGCATATGCAATGTCAGGTCATGTCGTTATTGGATAAACAAGATTGCTAACAAGATGACAAAATAAGGTAGGTTGCTCCAATAGATCGCTATCTTATTTTTCATATTGAACATTTAAATCTGTTGTTGTCTTGATAGTCCGTTGATCATATATATTTATGAGATTGATGCGATTCTGCATATATTTTAATTAGTTGATGAATATACCTCAATTATTATGAGAGACTTCCAAACCTAGAAAGTATGTAAGATTGTAAGTATGTAAGATTGTTCAGATCTTTCATGTGAAAAGATGACTGAAGGACTTTCTGAAGTCCCATTATTCTATATTTAAATTGCTAGTGAGAAACAAGTCACCAACATAAACTAACAGGATAACAATACCACAAGAGGATTATGTGAAGAGAGAGGGATCATGGCTACTCTGTTGAAACCCATATGTAATCACAACGTAATGGAGATGTTGAAACTAAGCACGAGGACCTTTCTTTAGTTCACTCATTCCGGTGAACAAAAACTCACCACCTGTCACATGCACCTCTGTAAAACCCAACCTTAGCATTGAATTGAGCAAAAAAAAAATGGATGATTGAAAAATAAAGAATGAAAAGATTGTTATAAGGATATTAGATTCAATTAACAGGCCTTGTAAGCCCCGTATCTTGGTCTGTACCTTTCCGTAGACTTCCGCGGTCTTACCGGTCGAATTCTGGTAACTTTCGACCCTTAACCGATATCGACGCGCAATCCTGATTCATGTGCCGACAACCCGAGTCGACTCAACCCGAGACCAATACCATAGTGACCGCGCTGTCGTTGCGGTTCTGATGCCGCGACTCGCGCGCCGAGGCGATACCCTGGTCAAGAGATGTGGGCCAACGTTCGGTGTGAGAAAACGTCCCGTGTTGCGAAACTCAAGGGAATCTCTACGATGTGTCACATCAATCACATCAATCCCATCAATCAATCAACCCATCAAACCATCACATGTCAAGTACACATCACTTTATTCCATTTCCGCAAGCAACCATAAAAGTCTTCATCTCCCATACCTCTCTTACACAAAAAGCCACAAAAGTCTTCATCTCCCATACCTTTCTTACACAAAAGCCTCAAAAGTCAATCTTTTCTTACACAACCATCATTCATCCATCCATCCATCTCTCTCTACATCACTCTCTCTCTTTCTCTCTTTCTCATTTCAAAAATCCCAAGCAACAAAGAGTCCATACGTATAGAAATTTTCAAGCATCCCTAAACTTCAAGTGGCCCACTTTCCTACCCCACCATTTCCCATCTCAACCCTCCATTCTTCATCTCATCCATTGAAGTTGAAGCTAAGGTGCTAAGGAACCCCTAGGAGCGAGAAGATTGGACGGTGGGTGCCTCTATAGGGTAGTTTTTCTCATTTTTATGATGGGCCAAGTGAGGCCCACCGATCAATGGTGTGGATCTCACTTGGGACCCTAATATGTGGCCGATGGACCACATGGATCATCATGATCGTTTCATGATGGGGCCATTCTCCATGGACCCCATCATGATGTTTATTTCATTGCAAAAGGTCATCTAGACCGTCCATATCGGTGGGGAATGGATCTCCACCGTTGATTTACATTTTTGATGGTCCCATGTTCAACGGAATCCGTATATTGTATGATTCATTGCAAGGGAGGGCCCATAATGTCGGGGTCCCTCCATCACAAGGTGTGTCCCACTCTCCATGTCTCTCTCTCTCTCTTTTATTTCTTTTATTTTATTTTATTTTATTTTATTTTTATGCAAAGGGGTTGTGTGGCCCACTTGAATGGACCTCACCTTGAGGTATTTATTCTGTGCAAGGGTTCTTCAAGTGGGGCCCACCTTGCATGTCGTACCCCCATCATCCATCAGTGGTGGCCCACTTCAAAAGGCCCACCACAATGCATTTTTAAAATTAAAAAAAAAAGGGCCCATCGTCCAGCGTCTGGGACGCTGGACGTTCCTATAAAAAAAAAAAAAGAAAGAAGTAAAGTAAGGCTTTTGGGTGGTCCCCTTGCATAGGCCCCACCATGATGTATTTAAGTAATCCAAACCGCCCATCCTCTTACCTACGGTGTTTTAGCCGTTGGGTAGAAGTTTGGGGCCGATTGGAAGACCTGGTGGGCCATAACATCAAAGAATGCATCACTACCATTCAAGATCATTATTTTATTTTATTTCACTTTCCAAGCATCAAAAAAATTCAAACTCTGGACTCATTTGGACGGCCTCGAGCCGCTGAACGCAATGGTCAGGGCGGATTTTTCAGATGTGGTCCCCACCTATCGAAAACCATGATGTGATTGATTTTCAAAAAAATCAAAAAAACATGAGGCAGCCGTCCTTGCTGCTGCCGTGTCAGAACGCATGCAGGCGCTGCCTGCGTGCTGGCAGACAGACGTGGGGAAGGGGGGCCCACGGCCCTGCGTGTGGGCCCCACCATAACGTTTATTTGTCATCCGACCTGCTCATGAGGTGGGCCACCCCAGTGGTGGGTCCCCCTCCAAAAATGAGACAGATCCAAAACTCAGGTGGCCCACACCACGTGAAATAGTGTGAATTGAATTCTACCGTTGAAAAGTTTTTGGGGCCCACAGAAGTTTTGAATCAAACTGAAATTTATGTTGTCCCTTCATCCAGGTCCGAGTGACCTTATGAATGGGTTGGATGCCAAGTAAATATTACAGGGTGGGCCCCACAAGGGACCCACAGTGATGTTTGTGAATGAATCCACCGTCCGTACGGACGGTGGAGCCCTGTAAAGTCCACACCGTCCAACCATCTTTGATGGCCGCTGGACGGTCAGTGGCCCATCTATGATGTATGACTTGTATCCTAACCGTTCATCCATTTATTTTTTTTTGTTTATTTTATTCTTTCGATTGGGCTAAAAATGAGCCAGATCTATGCTTCAAGTGGGCCCACTTTGGTATGCGTATCGGGCCCATGTTGACCCACTTATGGGTACCCATTGGGGCCCACTTTGACGTGGATCTTAGGCCCATGCAATGGGGCCATCTGGTGTATTATGTGGCCCATGGGATTGGACCCATTGATGCATTTTTTTTTAAGCCCATAGAAGTGTGCCCATTTGGACTATTTAAGGCCTATGGGCTAGGCCCATTTGCTTTGTAAAAGGCCTATGGGTTTAGGCCCACTTGTTATGTTCTAAGTCCATAGGACTAGGCCCTTTTGATGTACTCCAAGGCCATTGAAATTGGACCCATTTGTTGCATTCCTAAGCCCATGGATGTAGGCCCATTCGATATAAGTAAGGCCTAGGGGTTTAGGTCCACTTTGATATGCATACAAGGCCCACGGGTTTAGCCCCATTTAATGTACCATAAGGCCTAGGGGTTTAGGCCCATTGAACTCATATAATGCCTATGGGCTGATGTCCATTTGATGTACATGTGGGACCTAATTGGTGTGACCCATTGGTCACATATTAGACTCATGAGACTAAGCTCATTTGATGCAATCCTAGGCCCACGGGTTTTGACCCATTGCAATGCACTTAAGACCCATTGGTGTGGCCCATCTATGTGGCCCATCTGATGAATAAAAGGCCCATAGGATATGGCCCATTTGAGTTATATGTAAGGTCCAATGGGAACAACCTACGGTCCATTGCAATGTGTAAATCCATTTCAGACTAAGTACTGATGCTTACAAAGATCGTGACTTGGGAGCAATGTTGGTTTGACGTCCACATTGCGAGTGTAATGTTGGTTGGATGTCCACATTACGACTCTCCTTAGGGCCCATTACTGGGCCATACTTATTGTGTATAGGCCGTCCACTTTCATCTGCATTGTAAGATAGTTCATTTTATTATAACATGTTTAGTACAGTTCCATGACTCATGATCATACGCATCATATGTATGCTTGACGTGAGAGTTGTCTGATCATAGCATTTGCCTTCGGGCAGGTTATTTATGGGCTCCCGGTTAGGCGGTGTTGCCCTACATGAGCGCACGACATGCGCAAGATTTATTGCATGACTGGATAGCGTGAATCATGCATTTCGCATTTGTGTGACATGGTTATTATTACGCCCTAGCTACATCAGGGTCGTAGCCTCCACAGACGCATCGTGGTTGGTAGGATTGGATACCGAAAATTTTATTCTGCATGGGGTACTATAGATATCCCTGGGTGAAAGTTCCTAAACCCTTATGGTACCAAGAGGTTGCTCCAACGTCTAGACCTAGTAGGTAGATGAGCGCTGAGTGCCGAATACCAGTTAGTTGTGCTCTCTACTGTGTCGTGGTCGGTTGGAAGGGGGTGCGGCCTTACCTGCCCGAGTGTAGGGGGCAATCCTAGGCTGAGTTTGACCAGCTCGAGGAATGGGTCCGCTATCGACGAGTCGCGCCCGATATTGGCAGACGGATAGTGAGGTCTCTTCCACTTACCTCATTGCGTGCGATGTGGCGGCAATCTGGTTTAGAGTGTACTAGACCCCGGCAATATTCCATATTTGAGCTGTATTGATGTGTGGACATAGATGAGGATCTGTATGCTTGAGTTGCATTGCACATCGCATGGCCTTGGGTGGCTGATACCATTCATGTCTTGCATTGTATAGCCTTGTTACGGCTCATGATGTTATGGTTCCATCTGCATATTCCGCATTACTCTGACATTGCATGATCATATTACTACCTTGTGCACATACTTTCACCACCCTCTAAGCTTTCCGTAAGCTTATGCACGACCGTTGCGTGCAGGTGACGTTGGATCGCAGCAGCGCTGAGGCAGGAGCACGTTGCAGAGCGTTTTGGAGCTTTTGTTCTTTACCATTGTATTTCCTTTTATGCTCATTGTACTTGTAAAGTTTTTTATTATAGTGGAAATGTAATGGAGTTCTTGGTTGTTGTTTGTGGGTTATGCATTTAGTTATGCTTATTACGAATCAAACTGACATTGAAAATCCTCCTCGTAGCATCCCAGGATCGGAACCTGACGAATGGGAGTTAGGAGCCGAGAATGGGGTTCTACGGAGGCTGTCGGCGCCGGATTCGGTGATCGAGAATTTTGTGAGCCCGGTTTCCGAGTTTGGAGCGTGACAGGCCTATTGTTGTTAGTCTAACTCCCCATAGGACCACAAAGGCAATGTTAGATCATTTAAAAATAATATATCAATAGAGCAATGATGCTCGATTATATTGGCTAGAATAAGACTCGGCTCAAATCGTGCAAGGTTATCGTACAATCTAGGAATTTTATAATGATATCGTGGCCATTTAGACTGAGATGTTGATGATGCATCTAAGTTTTTAGAAAATGTTATCATCATCTTTCAGAACATGCATTAGCACACCGTGTGCATCAGTCTCTTATAAAACTATGACCCAAATTTGAAAATTGTTGAGTTGTGTTACTCAATCGCAGTCTACTTCCTGCCATGAGTGTAGCAATATCTGATTTATTAGCAAAAGAACAGTGTGTCTAAGATCCTACTAATCTTCTCCAAATTCCAGCAACCTCCAATATAGTACTTTTGGCATCTACACAAGGAAAACATGACATGTCTCACATTCAATGTAATTGGTGTAAGAAATCTGGCAATCTTGCGACAACATGTAAAGATAGTCGTCTCTTTACGTATTGCAAGATTTGTGGCCATAGCATACATGAATCTAAAATGAAGAACAACAAATACATAGGAAAAGCTTACCTCACTACAACTGAGGACACATCTGCTACTGCTTTGGCTAATCCCTCTGCTAGTGGTACTCTTTCTATTACAAAGTTTATAGAATAGATTTTTCTGTAAAATATGAAAATTGAAAATCCAAGTGATCTGGAATAAAGACAGGCTGAAGCACGTCTGGGACGCTGTCCTTAAATAATTATTTACCCCTACTCAAGTGAATTGAGTATGCTGAAAGGTTACAGGTAAACAACTTCTAGGATACAATGAACATGATGTGGGTCTGCGCTCAGTAAACATGAAGGCCCGCTACTGGAACTCTGTTACACAGTCTGGCAGAAATATAAAAAGGAAAAATCTCAGAAAGAAAAGAGAGAAGAAGATTTGTGATTTAGACCATTGCACTAGTCTGTTCTTCAGCTACTAGTTCAGTTAAACCGTTTTAGACCACACCGCTAGTCTAATCTTCAGGCAATTGTTCAACCTTGTTATCTTGCTGGAGTCACTGGAGTATAGGAGAGGAGTGGCTATAGCTCAGTTCGTATGGGTCTGCTGGAGTGGGTTGAGAGATGGTTTGGAAATCCATTCAGGTCCTGTTTATATAGGCATTTGTGGCTAGGGGTTATGGTCCAGGGAATTAACTCCCATTAAGACAATTTTAGCTATTGGAAAACTAGTCATTTTCTAACTATTGTGCATGGCTCATAACAACAGCTGCATGGTGACTGTTGTAAGAGCTAGCTAGTCAGTTTCTAGTTGTTGGGATAGCCATGCAGCAATTACAGCATGGTCTCTGCACTAATGGCACAACTGTTACACATCTGCTACAACAGCCATATTCCAGCACCTATATGTACTAAGAGACTCTCATTCAGTCCTCTAATTTTTCTTTCAATCAGTCATCCGCCTTAGCCACTTAGTCGCACTGCGACTTGCACACATCTCGTTCCAGTTCACGTAAGGTCGCGACACGATGCGGACGTGCAAAGTGCAAAGTACGTCACTAGCGCCTCTACAATCACACTGCCTCACATGCTCATGTCCTTGCACCAAGCCCGTGCTCGTGCATGATTGTGACTGAGACCAATCCAGAGTACAGGTGCGCACGCACAAGTGTTCCAGTGCTACGCACTAAAACACAAAAGTTTCATGGTCTATGGACTATGTAGACAAATAATATGGTACTCCACTGTTTTCATTTAAACCAAGAAATCTTCTCTTCCCTTTCCCATATGAGACTATTCTAAAAACCCCCAAAAAAGCTTTTTACAAAATTTTTTAAATATATTATATTATATTCTATTTTAAATATATTTTATAAAATCATTTATTTTATAACAATTCCCCACTAATTTTTTTAAAATATATTTTTTCTCGATTAAACATTTCTGCCAGAATAATCAACTTATATGTATAAAGAAAGATATCTTTTGATTTTAATCTTCTCTTAGTGTAAGTATCTCAAAACTCTATCGAAATGACTGGTAGCCGCAACGTTGAACCATATATTCCTAGATAACATAGTCGGAGAAACTACACACATATTTACTATGCGTTATTTAGAGTTCCCATAATCTTACTCAGTGTTGAGGGTCAAATATTGCATATTAGACCCTAGTTATTGCCTGGATTTACAAGCATGATACCATTTAATGGCCTGATTTAATCATGTTTGTGATGCAGAGTATATTTATGAGCATGGACTAAAAAGGATACTTAAAGCATGAATTTAACGCTCTGATGACATCAAAGGCAAGGGACGTGTGAAGAGAGAGAGAGAGAGAGAGCTTGAAATGGTTGGCACTAGAGGAGTCTTCCTTCTCCTCTTCTTCTTTAGTTTCTTCTTTCTTTTGCTGCTTTTAAGGGTTTTTTAGTTCACCATGTCTATGATGGGCTAAACCACTTAGCTAGGGCTAAGAGGTGAAGCTTATTGTATGATGGGGAGACTTTTCTTATGCCTTTTGTTTATACTGAACTGATGTTGATTTCGTTTAAATTAAGGGAATACTTTTAGTTTTTAATGATTTGTTGTGACTAAAATTACAATAGATCTGTGATGGCTTTGAGTATTTTTTTCTTCCTTTTATATTTATGACGTCAAGAAGCCCTGTTGTTCACCATAGTCTCCTGGGCATGGTTGGATGACGGTACCCTTCCTAACCTTCATACATTGTTGATTGGTTGATAATTAGTTTAATTCTATTATTTACTTTGTCTCTTGGGCATGATTTGGTGATGGAATCCATTTTAATTCATATACCTTTCATCTCTTGAAAACTAGATCAAAGTAAGTTCAGTTTGATTTCCATGAATACACTCTTCAACTAGATGAAGATGGGACTCTAAATGCAGTTGAGTTCTTAAAGCAGGCATAAGATCTCTCTAATCTCTATAAGTGGATCCTCTAAATCCCTAGTTTTCTATCTCTTATTTCTCTTAAGTTTTAGATTAATCTCTCACCATTATTCATTAATTTATATTCAATTTAGATTTCAACTTAGGCTAGTTCTATTTCTACCTAGTTTCAGATAACGTACAAGTATCAGTCCCTTGGGATTCGACCTCGGTCTCACCAAGTTATTACTACATCAAAACCCTATACTTGGGGAGTGAACAAGTTTTTAGCGCCGTTGCCGGGGACTGACAGCTACGTATTTTTAAAATTAATTGGTTTTAGAATTAGATTAAGATTAGGATTGTATTAACTTTAGTTTTAGACTTTAATTTTTATTTAGTTTTTAGAATCTAACTTACTTTCTGATTATATGTTTAGAACATTCCTTTAGAAACTTTCTACTTTTAGAAACTGACCTATTTTATTTTTTTTCAGGTTTTAACTTAGGAATCTCTAATCGGGTAACTTCTTTCTAACTTCCCCTCTTACTTTTTATGCTGCTATCGAAATTTTTCTTTTATTTTAGATTCAGAATTAAGGTTTCACCATGTATCTGAATGAATGGGCACGTCTGTATGTTGAGATAACTTATGGAAAGCAACTTATGCCTCAAAATTTTTCTGAAAATACCTACAAGAACCAATCGGAATATGATGCTCCACCGATTAAGAAGCCTTTCGATGATTATTTACGGAAGAATAATTGCATTCCATAAGTTAAGAAAACAGTACGTGATTATTAGAATGATGACACGTATCAACTCCCAACATATGACCCGTATGATTTTGATCAGTGGAAATAGAAATTTTCGAAGTTGAGTCGGTAAAACATCACGGTAATAACCCCCGTAGATCAGCCACTTGTAAATATCCACTAGAAATAATCCAAAAGAAGTTTTTTTCGAGTTACATAGACTATATTACTGGCAAGAGGAAATTAGTAGAAGCGCTTGAATCACGCATTAATAGGCTAATGGAAGCTAGTTCGTCTCAGCCTCAACCCAGTCCAGAAACACAATGCGAGGAAAGTAATCCTCACTCTCTTTTGAAAAACTCTAAAATTTGGAATGAAGAGTTGAATTACGTTAACGGGCATGTGGTTCAATTTTTCGAAGAGTCAATCTCGATGACTGTCCAAAAGAATGGGGAAGAGACATGGGTGTCTTTTAAATATAATGATGATGACACGCTTCTCTCACAGGACACACAAGATTCCAATGATGAAGAAGAGGATAGCTTATGCGAACCTCAACCCATTCTAGGTGTAAAATGTGAGGAAAGTGATCCCATCTCAAATGTGCACTGCACTGAACTAGAATATGATGAATATTGGGATGGCGATCCTGAATATGTAGCCAAAGTTCCCCTGGAATTAATTTTAAGTTTGATCCAGGTCAATGATCAAGACGTACACGAAGTGGTCAGTCATAATGAGTCACTCCCCTCACCTGACATGTCTGATTTAAAGGTGGAGGATGAGCCCCTTACAACCAACCCTTCTAACTCTTGTGAAACATGTTTGGATCACTCTCCTGAATTAAATGATGATATGATTTAGGAGATGGACAAGCTACTCGATATAACTCTGAAATTTAAAACCACCCAGTTGAAGCCACTATTTGAACTGTTGAATGTTGACGATTCAATGCCTCTTCTGAGTAGTCTTAATGAACAGAATTCGCACATTGATGCTTCGTCTACTAACCCTCAATCTGTCTATGCAGGGCTGGAGTAAGACAGCACACCTTCATTTACCTTTAAAGACGATGGATTCCTTGGGCAGATCATCACGAGCTCTAATGTCGAACATAAGTCACACTCAACTGAATTTTTTAAATCTTTGGATGATTGCTTGGCACACTTTGTAGATTCAAATGATCCCATAATAAGAGACATAATGAATGCCTTGTAAAACAACATCTCGGTAGTCATCACTGACCGAGAGAATCCTTACTCTGAAGCCCCTTCTTCCACAGATACTGAATGTTTACCATTAGAGAAGAAGGAGCTGAAAATTGAACTAAAGTCTGCTACTTCAGAATGTGTTGAGACTACACCACTCCCTGAAAATTTTTCTCAATTTGATCTACTTGTAGTCTCTAATTCACTATGGGATACTCACTTTCAAACATTTTCTTACAAAGGTGAATCATATATACTTTAGATACCTCAGGCGAATCAACGACAAATTTTTAATATGGTACATCAGTTTCTCTGGAAAGTTAATCTCCAAGGCATCCAAGCCTATTGCAAAAAGGGCTTTTAGATGATCTTGTTAAGAAACCTACTGAGAAATTTATCAAGATATTGGCCAGAAGAGGAACCTTGCGACATGAGCGAGTAGTTTTTTCCTGCTTTCATAGGACTAGGATAGTTTAATTTATGTTGTTCTAGGTTAGATGGTTTTCTATCATTAGGTTAGTTTGCTTCCTGCATTATTTTAGGATAGTTTGCTTACGTATCTTCAGTCTCGTGCTAACCGACTTTCATTCTGTGACCTCTTTGAAAGTCTCTCTCTTGATTTCTTCATCCAGGTACTATCTTTTCATCTCTTTTCCTTTACTTTTGTTGTCCCATGTGCATTGCATGCTTATATCTTTTACATTGAGGATAATGTAGATTTTAGGTTGGGGTAGGAGATTAGCTTACCTAATCAGTGTTTTCTTGGTCTTGAGCAAAAATTTTTAAAATTTTTTGAAAATTCTTGTGAATTCGAAGCGATTTTGACATCTATCTGTGACTTAGAATTTCAAGATACGTGATGTTGATAATTTATGACTCTTGGATTCAATATCTGTTAGATTTCATAGTTAAGTTTGAATTGTTAATCCAGAATTAGAAGTTGTAAACATTGATTGAGTCTTGATTTCATATGTCACATCTTGCTTTCACATTAAGGTTTCAATTTGATATCAGAGGATTAACTTGGTAATATTAAGCATGAAAGGAACCATCTTGGAAAATTTATCTATCATGATCAGCAAAGAAGAATTAAAGAAAAAGAAAATCCCAAGTTTGAGCGAATGGTCTTTACCATAGGTTTGCTCCCTACAGGTGAAGGTTTGATTCCCCAAGGATGACATTCAAAAATTATTAGGTGACTGGTCTTTACTATAGGTTTTCTCCTTATGGGTAAGGACTTGATTCCCTCCTTGGCGTTACTTTTAATAGAAAAATCAAAAGCTGAAAGAAAGAAAAAGAATGATCTATGAGGTATGTTTTAGTTTATATTTTGGTTGTCATGAGTTCTCTTGTTGGTTACCAATGATATCATGAAATTGATGATTAGATCTCTTAATGATGATAAGCCGAGATTGCACTATACACCCATGGATCTCAATGTTTAAAATTATTTTAATTGATAGATTAATACTTTGAACTTGATTATGAAGTCTACCGAGCGCTTGAGTCCAGGAGAAAGTAATACACAACATTCATGAATCTTAGAATTTTTGTATCTAGATTATTTTGCAAAAATCACTCGAGTTTATGGAAATCTTCCTGTAATTCTCAACTTAATTTTCTCATACTTTGCTCGAGACTAGAAAATGCTAGTTAGGAGTTGTGTTGAGGGTCAAATATTGCATATTAGACCCTAGTTATTGCCTGGATTTACAAGCATGATACCGTTTAATGGTCAGATTTAATCGTGTTTGTGATGCAGAGTGTATTTACGAGCATAGACTGAAAAAGGGTGCTTAAAGCATGAATTTAACGCTTTAATAACACCAAAGGTAAGGGAGGTGTGAAGAGAGAGAGAAAGAGAGAGAGCTTGAAACGGTCAGCACTAGAGGAGTCTTCCTTCTCCTCTTCTTCTTTAGTTTCTTCTTTCTTTTGCTGCTTTTAAGGGTTTTTGAGTTCACCATGTCTATGATGGGCTAGACCTCTTAACTAGGGCTAAGAGGTGAAGCTTGTTGCGTAATGGGGAGACTTTGCTTATGCCTTTTGTTTATACTGAACTGATGTTGATTTTCGTTTAAATTAAGGAAATACTTTTAATTTTTAATGGTTTGTTGTGACTAAAATTACAATAGATTTATGATGGCTTTGAATTTTTTTTTCTTTTTATGTTTATGACGTCAGGAAGTTCTGTTGTTCACCATAGTCTCCTGGGCATGGTCGGATGACGGTACCCTTTCTAACCTTCATACATTATTGATTGGTTGGTAATTAGTTTAATTCTGTTGTTTACTTTGTCTCCTGGGCATGATTTAGTGATGGAATCCATTCTAATTCATATACCTTTCATCTCTTGAAAACTAGATCAAAGTAAGTTTAGTTTGATTTTCATATATACACTCTTCAACTAAATGAAGATGGGACTCTAAATCCAGTTGAGTTCTTGAAGTAAGCATAAGATCTCCCTGATCTCTACAAGTGGATCCTCTGAATCCCTAGTTTTCTATCTCTTATTTCTCTTAAGTTTTAGATTAATCTCTTACCATTATTTATCAATTTATATTCGATTTAGATTTCATCTTAGACTAGTTCTATTTCTACCTAGTTTCAGATAACGTACACGTATCAGTCCCTTGGGATTCGACCTCAGTCTCACCGAGTTATTACTACATCACAACCCTATACTTGGGGAGTGAACACTCAGCACAATTAATGGTTATGTGCTTATCATAATTCGTGAACGATCCCGAGAGAAAACTCCTAACTCTCATTAGAAACGGCACCATCTCTACGTTTATATAGGTGAAATCCTTCCAGTGTCTTTATTACTATAAGACACTTGTCATTTAGACTGTATTTCATTAAGAGTTCTAAGATTCAACCCTCTTTCGTAATGCTCAGTACTTATTTATTATGGATGAAGTTTTATAATTTAGTGCTGAAGAATTTTTCACATATCAGTGATTTCTTTTTACCCATTAAACCCAAAATTAAAGATTTTTTGACTTTAGGTTGGGTTATCATAATTGGTGGAACTTTGGTTGAAGAGTTTCAACCCTATCCCTCTAGATGTAGCCTTTACTACCTCTCTTGGTAGAGGTTTAGTGAAAGGGTCTATCAAGTTATTGCTTGACTTTACATAGGAAATAGCAATGATTCCATCTCGAATTAATTGTCTCACATAATCATGTCGAAGACTGATATATCAAGACTTATTATTATATGTGCCGTTATAAGCTCTAGCTAATGTGGCTTCACTATCACAATGTAATGATACAGCCGATATATGCTTTACAGAGAAAAGAATTTTTAATAAAAGATCCCTTAGCCACTCAGCCTCTTTGTCTGTTGCAGTCAGGGCTATAAATTCAAATTTCATAATCGAGTGTGTTATGCAGGTCTGTTTCTTGGATTTCTAAGATACAACTATACCTCCTAGGGTGAATACCTACCCTGTAGTAGACTTGTTGTCCCCTGCACTCGATATCCAACTCGCATCGGTATATCCTTTCAACACAGTAGGAAACTCTGAATAAAATATTCATAAGTCTTTAGTTGCTTTTAAGTAACCAAGGACTCTGCTGATTATTTTGCAGTGTTTAATACTGGGCTTACTAGTAAACTTACTAAGTTTACATATGCGATATCAGGTCTAGTGCATTACATAGCATGTATAAGACTCCCTATAGCACTCGTATATTCCAATTGTGCAACTGTTCTTCCGTTATTCTCTTTTAGCATGATACTTGGATCAAATGGGGGTTTTACTTTTTTTATATTTAAATAGTTAAACTTGTTTAGTATCTTCTCAATATAATGAGATTAACATAAAGCATAACCCTCATAATATTTTTTAACTTTGATATCTATGATGATATCAACTTGTCCAAGATCCTTTATTTTGAATACAAAAGATAAAAAATCTCTCCATTTCCATCGCACCTTCCATTTTATTACCTATTATTATCATGTTATCAACATACAGATAAATAATAATCATGCAATTACCATCTACTTTAGAATATAAGCATTTATCAGCTACATTATGCATGAAACCATAAGATAGTATTTTGAAAACTTCTCATGCCATTGTTTTGGTGCTTGTTTTAATTCATACAAAGATTCGATTAATCTACATACTTTATTTTTATTTTGTAGAAGAACAAATCCTTCAGGTTGTTCCATATATACTTTCTTATTGAGGTCACCTGTCACGCCCTAAACCCAGAAATCAGATTCACAAGAATCTCGATCGCCGAATCCGGTGCCGACAGCCTCCGTAGTACCCCATTCTCGGCTCTCAGCGCAACATACGCCAGATTCCAATCCTGAGATCCTACAAGGAGGATTTTTCGAACGTACACTTGTCTTGTAATAAGCATAACCACAAGTATACCCAAATTATAAAGGAAACATCATCATCACATATCCACTAATATAATCATTTGAGTACAATGCTGAAAGGGAATACATAAATAAAGAAAAATCAAGCTCCAGAAGACCACAGCACGCTCCAAGCTCAACACTGCTGCAACCTAACATCACCTGCACGCATCTATCGTGCATAAGCTTATAGAAAGCTTAGAGGGTGGTGTAAGTGTGTGCACAAGGTAAGTATCAAATGTTCAATACAATACCATCATCATACAATACCGAAATTACTGGTAATTCATAAATCGTACATTATCGGAATAACCTGAAATACTGACAAGATCATAAATCATACAATGACAGAGTAAGCGAAAGTATGGACAAGTTCATAAGTCAGTCAATTATCAGAAACGTAATATAAAACAGATATGCACTAAAGAGTCATAAAGAGTCAAATATCAGATGCCGAGGATGTAATGCAATATACAAATCCTGCTAAGTCTGTCTAGGCCATATAAGTATAGAAATATAGCAACCCAAAATGTCATATGCCTGCGGATGTAATGCAATATGTGATGCGAATGAAATGACCATGCTGGAGTGTGAAGTCAGGATGATAGTACGTAGTATCGCAGGCTACGGGGTCCACCACAAGGACTTCTATCCAAACCAGTCTCATACCTAAATTTGGATAGTCAGACTCAATATGGTAGACTCCTGATCTCAGGTTAGTCGCGTGCCCAACCGAAATTCTTGCCATAACGAAGGTACACAACAATTAATTGCGCACCACCAGCCTAAGTGGATAGTGAATGAACGAATGAATGAATGAACATGCAATTCCTACTCAGTAAGTCCACATATTAGTACGGTTTCTCTCTGAAAAATCACTGGGGTCTATTACACTCCATACCAGATTGCTGCCCCATCGCGCGCAACAAGGTGAGTGGAAGAGACCTCACTATCCGCCTATCAATATCGGGTCCGACTCGTCAATAGCGGACCCATTCCTCGAGCTGGTCAGACTCAGCCTAGCATTGCCCCCTCCTCTCGGGCAGGTAAGGCTACACCCCCTTCCAACCGACCGCGACACAGTGGACAGCGCAGCCATCTGGTAATCGGCACTCGGCGCCCATCTACCCACTCGGTCTAGACGTTGGAGCATCCTCTGGAACCAAGAGGGTTTAGGGACTTTCACCCAGGGATATCTATAGCACCCCATGTAAAACAGATTTTTTGTGTCCCATCTGGCCATCCACGATATGCCTGTGGAGGCTACGACCCTGATGTCGCTAGGGCATACAGTAATCACAGCACACAATGCAAGATGCATGAGTCATACAATCCAATCATGCATCAATCCTACGCAAACCGTGCGCTCATGTGAGACAATCTCTGCCTATCAGGGAGTCTCGTAACAACCAGCACTATGACATATGCAATGGTCAATCATATCTCATAACATACATGCAGATGATGCGTATGGGCATGGATCATGATGTTATGTAGTCACATACTCATAATTGGTATCAATATTCGGCATCAACAATCGACCTCGACAATGTGGACATCTAACCAACATTGCGTCAAGAAGTGACCCTCACAGATCCAAACATATAATGGGCCCACGGCCTCACACAAGAGCCTAATATACCACACAATGGGCCTTACTCAAGGGTTACATGTACACAACAGGTGGGCTGCATCAACGAGCCGCACTAATGGGCCTCATACACATTAAGTGAGTCGCATCAATGGGGCACACTAATGGGCCACAAGTATATCAAAGTGGACCTTATCACCTAAGCCTGACATGTACCACATTAGTCCTCACATAAGGCCATATGTAACATTATAATGGTCCCCATATACAGGCCGTATGTACAGTATAATGGACCATATCCATAGGCCCCGAACACATCGTAATGGGCCACATCCCTTAAGTCTCTCATACATAACATCAGGTCTTGCCATATGGGACGAAGATACATCACAATCCACAGGCCCCAATACTTAATGGGTGGGCCCTACACCTGATCCTAATATACGTCACTGGTGGGCCCTGCACATGGGCCTCATACACAAAGAGTTAGGCCTATCAGTAGGCCCTAGGGAGAGTGACAATGCGGACATTTAACCAACATTAATCTTACAATGTGGACGTTAAACCATCATTGCTCCCAAGGCTCGGTTCGCCTTAAATATCATTAAATAAATCATGGCAGAATCACACATTGCAATGTACCTTAGGTACATCCCATTGGGCCTCAAATACATCAAATGGGCAGTATCTCATGGGCCTTATATTCATCAAGTGGGCCACCTCAATGGGCCTCACCAATGGACCTTAGGTACTTTGCAATGGGCCATCACCCATGGGCCTTAAAATGCATTAAAATGAGCCCAATCACATAAGCTTTATGTGCATCAAATGGGCCTAATCACATAGGCCTTATATATACCAAAGTGGGCCTCAACATTAGGCCACAAATACATAAAATGGGCCTACACACATGGGCCCATATATAACAAAGTGGGCCTCAACATTGGCCTTAAAATGATCTCAAAATGGTTAGACGGTTTGGATGAAACTCATGCATCATGGTAGACTCCCATGTGGGCCCACTATGACATTTATTTTCCATCCAATCCTGGGCCCACTGAAATGCGTATTTGCCACCCAACCTGTTGTTAAGGCGGTGTGGCAAGGGGCCCATCAAAATGTTTATTTTACATCCCACTTGTTGATAAGGCCATGTAGCAAGGGGCCCACCAAAATGTTTATTTTCCATTCAAACCTGTTGATAAGGTCATATAGACCCAGGGCCCACCGTAATGTATATTTTCTACCCAACCTGGGTCCACTGTACTATTTATTTGCATCCAAATTGTTCATAGAATCACATGGCCTAGGGCCCACTGTAATGTTTATTGCCATCCAAACCTGTTCATAACGTCACGTGGCCAGGGGCCCACGTGATGGACGGCGTGGACACAATACATACATCTGAGTGGGGGCCACCGTCCACTGCCATGGACGGACGGCGTGAGTGAAACACTTGCATCACAGTGGGTGTCACCACCCACTGTTTTGACGGTGTGGTAAGCCACACATACCACAGTGGGTCCCATGCAGGACCCACCAAAGTGTTTATTTGCAATCCAACCGTCCATTACGTGTGTCCCACCTGTTTGAGGGTTCACACTAAGTTTCAGCCACATTCAAAATTCAGGTAGGCCCCACGAAGTGTTTTTATATGATTTAGGCATGTCTTCACATGATTTGGATGGTATGGCCCACCTGAGTTCAGTTTGTGGATGATTTTTGGAGTCAACGCACCATTCAAGGGGACCTATTAAATGAACGGTATAGATGTAAAATGTACATCATGGTGGAGTCTACAAGTGGGCCAATGCGGCCACCCTTTTTAACGTGGACGTCTCTGGACTCATGGCACAAAGTCATGCCAAAAAGAAAATTATTTTTTTATCCTAGGTGGGTCCCACATTAACCAGATCTACCCCATCCATTGCATATGTTCCACAAAATTAGGCGTCCAAACCAAGTTTCAGCCACATACAAATTTCAGATAGGCCCCACCAAATGCTTTTGTATGTTTCAGGCATGTTTTCACATGATTTTAGATGGTATGGCCCACCTGAGTTCCGGATTGGTCCCAAGTTTTAGCTCAACGCCTAAATTAATCTGAGGAAGATGGTGGAAGGCTTGGATTAAATACATGCATTAAGTTGGGGCTTGCAAGAGTGGCCCACCATTTCCCTTCTTTTCCTTTCTTTCTTTTTTTTTTTGGTTAGACGTCCAGACTCCTCTGGACGTCAAGTAGGCAAATGCATTGCATGAATTTTTTTTATTTTTTTTTTCCTAGGTGGGACCCACATTAAACAGATCTACCCCGTCCATTGCATGTGTCCCACAAAATTAAGGGTCCAAACCAAGTTTCAGGTGGGTCCAAGCTTCTGGTGGACCCCAGAAATCATTCTTCCAAGTTTTCAACGGAAAATACTACCATTCTTAATACCACGGCCCGCCAGATGATTGGATCGGTCTCATTTTTCGGCTCAACGCCTAAAATGATATGAAAAATGGAATGGACGACGTGGATTGCATACATACATCAAAGTGGGGCCTGCATGCAAGATCTACCCCAAAGCAACCCCTTCTTCTTTTCTTTTTTTTTCTTTCTTGACAGTACACGCCCATGCCGCCTATACACATACTCCATGATGGCCAACACGCCCGTCCAGCGTCCAGGGACGCTGGACGGCATGGATAAATACATCATCATGGTGGGTCCCACATATACATGGCCCACCATATACATATATATATATATATATATATATATATATATATATATATATATGTGTGTGTGTGTGTGTGTGTATAATATTAATATAATATAATATATATGTATATATATATATATACGTATCATATCACCTAAAGTGTGGTGGGCCACACCATTTGATGAATGGAGTAGATTTATCATGAATTGGTGGGGCCCATTTCATTTTAGGAAAAGGATAAGGAGAGAGAGAGAGAGGGAACAATAGACGGTGATGGTGGGGCCCGCCACTATGGCCCCACATAATATAAATCATACATAAAAAAATGGGTCCCACCAATAAGTAGTCCCTAAAAAGAATTTAACGGTGGATCACCCACCTCTAAGCCTCCTCCTTGTTCCCTTGGCCTCCAATGCTCCTTGCCTTCGCCTTGGACAGTAGATGATGGACCTTTGATGGTGTGGATGAGAGATGAGAGGGTGGGCCACACTTGGCCTTTGGGAAAGCTTGGGAATGCTTGGACGTGTGAAATTTTTGCTTGGAGAGATTTTTTTTGAGAATGAATGAGAGAGAGAGGGGAGTGATGGGTGAAAAAGGGTGATGGAGTGATGTGGTGTGATGGGTGATGGGTGGAGTGGTGTGTTGTAAGAAGGGATGGGTGGAGAGAGAGGTGAAGTGATGTGAGGGTTGACCTTGGGTTTGCTTGTGTAAGAGAAAGGTATGGGTTGTTGTACTTGGGTATGGAGTGACTTGACTTGTACTTGACATGAGTGATTGATTGATTGATGGGACATCTCGTAGAGATTCCCTCGTAATTCGCAACACGCGGTGTTTTCTCGAACTGAACGCGGGCCCACATCTCCTGGCCTGGGTATCGCCTCGGCGCGTGAGACGCGCCATCGGAACTGCGGCGACAGCACGGTCGCACTGGTACAAGTCTCATGTCGAACTGACTCAGACCGACAGAACCCGTTTCAGGATTTCGCGCAACGCCGGTTACAGATCGCGAGTCACCGAAAATCGATCAGAATGACCGTGAAAGTCTAAGGAACAGTACGAATTAGGATACGGGTTTTACATCACCATTCAGAAATGCTCTCTTTATATCCATTTGGTGGATGTGAAGATGATATATGGAAGCTAGTGCAAATAATATCCTAATGGATGTTATCCTAGCTATAGGAGAGTATGTGTCAAAATAATATATCCCTTCTTTTTATCTAAAACCCTTAGCTATTAATCAAGTTTTAAAGATTTGGATAGTCCCATTAGTATAATATTTCTTTCTAAATACCTACTTGCAACCTATGGGTCTAAAACTTGGAGGTAAGTTAATTAGTTCCCATATTTGATTTGACATTATAGATTTCATTTCATTATTTATAGCTTCTTTCCAGATAGTTGAGTGTCTGGAGGATATGGCCTTTTTATATGTTTTAGGATCGTCTTCTATAGTCATTACTATAGGTATTTTTCTTATAATATTTTCTCTATCTCCTTCTACAAGATGGAAAAAGATGCGCTGAGAGTTTATATAGTCATCTCCTAGACTCTTCTCTATTCTTGTCCTTTCTCTTACGAGGTTCAACAATCTACTATTTGTGGAGTTGTGTTATCTGGTTCTCTATCAGGAGTTTGGACTTCATTATCCTTTGACTCTAAGGATAGTGAGTTCTCAAAAAACTCAACATCTCTTGATTCTATTACTATATTAGACTCTACATCTAGAAGTCTATAAGCTTTATTATTTTGTGCATACCCTACGAAAACACACTTAATAGCTCTGGGTCCTAATTTAGTTCTTTTTAGATCAGGAGTTCTGTAGTATGCAAGACACCCCCACACTTTAAGATATCTTAGGTTAGGTTTTCTTCCTTTTTATGTTTCATATGGAGATATTTTATATTTTTTAGACAAATTTCTGTTTAAGATATGGCACGCTGCAAGTAGTGCCTCGCCCCATAGGCTTAGTGGTAACTTTACTCTTATTAGCATTAAGTTGACCATCTCTACTAATGTTCTATTCTTTCTTTCAGCTATTCCATTTTGTTGAGGTGTGTAAGGCCCAGTACATTAATGTATTAGTTCATGTTCTTCACAGAAGTTATCGAATTTATTAAAAAAGTATTCTCCTCATCTATCGCTACGGAGAATTTTTATCTTCTTATTTAGTTGATTCTCTACTTCTGCTTTATATATTTTAAATATGTTCAATGCTTCATCTTTGCTCTTTAATAGGTACACATACATATCTAGGGCAATCATCAATAAAGGTTATGAAATACATTTTACCTCCACGAGTAAGAATATCATTTAACTCACAGATATCACTGTGCACAAGATCTAATACTTGAGATGATCTTTCAACACTTGGAAAAGGTTTTTTCGTCATTTTAGATCGTCTGCACACTTCACACTTATCGATTTCATTATTTGTGTATGAGATTAAACCATTCTTAGCCATGAACTTCAAAGTACTATACCCTATATGGGCTAGTTTATCATACCACAAACCAACGAATTCAACCATATACGTAGAAGTACTACTTTAATTCAAAGAAAACTTAACTATCTCATTACAAGCATATCCCTTTTCGACAAAGTTCTCATTCTTGGACAGAATCAGTTTTCCTGATTCATACACCACCCTTATCCCTGGTTTATCCAGAAGATCCCCAGAAACTAGGTTTCGTCTCATGTCTGGGACGTGCAGTACATTAGTCATAATCACTTTCGTCCTGGAGGTGAATATTAGTTCGACTGTTCCTCTGCCAACAACCTTTGATCGAACTTCATTACCCATTTGGACTTCTTGACCATCGGTCAATTCCTCATATATTTTGAAGGCTGATCTGTCGGAGCACACATGTACGGTAACGGCAGTATCATACCACCAACTGGGAACCTTTCCTTGGATAGTATTCACCCCAGTGATTATAGTCACAATATCGCCTTCTTCTACTGCACTTGCCTCTTTTTTAGACTTACGATATCGACATACTCGAGCATAGTATCCATTTTTCCCACAGACACGGCATGGGCCTTTGAACTTTCCGTTCTTCTTTTAGGCATTTTTTTTGAATTTTCCTTTATTGGGTTTCAGGGAATCGTCCTTCTCAAGATTCTTGTTGTTAGTGTTCTCTACTGCATGTACCTTGGACGAGGCATTCCCGTTGTCATTCTTTTTGTCGCAATTGCAAGATTCTTCCTCAATTCTGAGATGTTTCTGAATTTGTTCCATTGTGTAGTCATCAGTCTTATGCAGCAACTTCTTTCTATAGTCTTTTCACATCGATGGTAATTTAACGATTATAGCCCCGACTTAAAATAATTCAGGAAGATCAATTTTGATGGCTTTGATTTCGTTTATTATTAGCTACAGTTCTTGGATTTGGGGTAGCAGCGATTTGTTATCTACCATGTTAAAGTCGAAATACCTGGCAATGAGAAACTTGTTGGTACCTTATTCTTCAGCCTTGTACTTGAACTCAAGAACGGTCCAGATCTCTTTCACTGATGAAGTTTATGTGTATAGATCACATAGATGGTCGGAGAGCACATTCAAAATATATCCATGACACAAGAGTTCGTCTTTAGCTCGTTTGGTGCGAGCAGCCACTTGTTCAGGAGTGTCCTTATCAGTTGCTTTAGGCAATGGCTGCGAGTTTGGATATATTATATTATATTTTATTTTAAATATATTTTATAAAATCATTTATTTTATAACACTTTCTCAAGAGATGATCTAGCAAATCATGCAAGCCTTATCTACTACTTGGTTGTCAGGTACAACTCCTCAATCTCCTTGGTATTTTGATTATGGTGGATTCAACCACAAGCCTTATCTCCGGCTGCATTTGTTACCGACAGGTGGGCCCACAATAGGCCCCTACTGTGATGCATGTATCTTGCATCCATGCCATCCATCCGTTTTCCATTTCAACTTAGGGTTGGGGCCCAAAATTGATACCGATCCAAATTTCAGGTGGTCCCATCACACAAAATAGTAGTGATGAATGCCACCGTTCAAACCTCCAGGGGGCTACTATAGATGTTTAATTGTCATAGCAACCCGCTCATAGGGTGTCTCCAGACCTGAGATGAGAAAAATAATTATTAAAAAAATCAAAATCTAGCAACGCTGTTGCAACCCTTTTTGGGCTAAACATTGTGGGGTCCACAGCAGCCCCCACCATGATGTATGGTTTAATCGACACCATACATCCCCATTATCAACCCATTTAATGGCATAATCCCAAAAATTAGGCTGATTTAATGATCATGTGGGTCGTACCACCTGCAATAGTGCAGATTGAGCTTTTACCACTGAAATCGATCTGGGACCATCTTAATGATATATAGCATATTCACATCATCCATCTACTCCATTAAATCATTTTAGCCCAAGTACCCAAAGCTGGTGCAGATCCTAATCTCAAGTGGGCCACATCACACATAAATCGTGGGTTTGAACATTCACCATTGAAATCTTCACAGGGCCCATCATAATGTTTATTTGTAATCTAACCTACCCTTATATAAAAGAACAAAAGGGATACCTAGAGGTACCTGGCAGGTGGGACCCCATTGACTAGCAGTGTGCAAAGCACTCTGACTGGAGTCAGCATGGTTCCCACGCCATTAGGACCCATGTTGATACATGTACTCTATATCTTTGCTATCTAGCAATTTTGCACAGAGGTTGGGGTGGCCCACGGAGCCCTCCCTAAGGCTAGAACATGGAGCACATTCAAATCCCATATAGACAACACTGTAGGAAACAATGATGATTGAACGGCCACCATTAAAGACCTCTTATCGCCCACTATAATGCTTAATTACCATCTAATCTGTCCATCAGTGGAGCCTCTGTGGACCCCACCTTGATGTGTAATTAAGCCCAGAGTACGGTAGGTTAAAATCTAAAGTGGGCCACAACATTGGAAATTTTGTTAATTAAGCGTCCATTGGTGAACTTTCTAATACTCGTCGAACCCTCTCTCTTTAAGAGAGCGAGCAAGAGTCCCGTCAAAACTCATAGAAAAAATCCTACATAAATAAATAAACAAAAGAGAAGGCTAGCAAGAAGTTTTTAGAATTCATTTATTCCGGTTAGTATAATTATTTTTTTTTCTTTATTTTTTCTACAGTTATTTAATTCGGCATTGATCTACACATTAGACGGATTGGATCAATCAAACATCTATTGTGTAGGTATAATTTATCCATATAGAAAGGCACACTAATACACATGACTTTAGGGATGATGTGCAGAATATGAGATTTTTTCATGATGAACAACAATCGATATGATCCATACAATTCATGAGTTTTCTAAGACTCAATTATGTAATAATTTTAAGAATTAGATTTATTCGATACCTTAATAAATTGTACTGATCATATATTTACCAATGTTCTTCCTTAATCTAAGGAAATTGAATTAATATCAGAAGAATAATTCTCTATGCAAGCTACAACTTGGCATAGAGAATTATATGACATAATATAAAATGTATGATTAAATCATCACCACTCATCAAATTCTTAAGAATACAATTAATTAAAATCTTAAATTTCAAACCGATCAGACCATTGGATGGGTTATATCGATCTGAAGAAATGGTAGATAATGAATCATATATTGATTTATTATGTGGAACCATTAGATGATTGATATGTAACTTGATCTGGACCGACTATCAAAATCCGAATATCATATGACAATGACATATAGATTTGATGATGGATCTAACTATCTAGTGGCCCGCATTAACCAATCTAAGGTATGGATGGTCGGATCAAGATGATCATTAGTTGTCCCTTGAAATTGATTAAGTGACAATCAATGGTTGGCCTTGATTCATCTACCAAAGGTAATTCAAACTTTGAATTATCAAGTAAAAAAATCTCTCAAAATTCGTGTAAATTATCATAAACTGCATAAAAATTTAAAATTTTAAAGTTAAAATAGAATTTTTCGTAAAGTCAGGGGTTCTAGCATAATATTTCAAAATATTACAGAATGTCGTCCAAACTTTCAGAAAAATCAACTTTCATAATTGTTACTGAAAACAGCCCGAATCTGTAGAAATTCCAAGGGGCTAATTCTAACAGCACATTAATATTTGAAATATTATTTTCTAATTTATGAATTCATTTAAATGAGAAATATTAAATGGATTTAAATTAATCAAAGGGGGGCCCCACCATATGAACTAGTAAGATTAAAAATAATTTTATTTATGTAATTTAGGAAATTCTAATTCAAATCAAACCATTATTTTACGAAATCATCTCTACCGCATCAAGGTGAGTGATCCCGATGTGTTTCTCCTTCATTAAGTTAAAATAGATGGATTATTTGATATATTATATACTTAACCTAATGTAGTTGTCATGTGCTCTTATTTGATTTGGATGAACATATGATTTTTGTATTAATATAGTAATAATGATATGGTTTAATTAATGTGTCAGTATAATCAAATATTTGATTTATTGTATTAATGCAAGCTATATGCTGAATTACTAATTGGACATGAATTGAATGATATATTGATATTACTGGATAGTAAGGGACCATGTTGATTCAAATCTAAAAATTGAAATGGTGTATATAATGCCTGATTCACGATTACTTGATATGCTTATGCATCTATCATTTACATGCACAATACATGCTGAATTCCTGGGGACCTCCCTAGATGGTATGTATAGTAGAATCATTACCAAAAGCCCACTATACTAGTGGAAGCCTACTCAAGGAGTATATGTGAGACTTGCCTATGCCTGCCAAATGGTAGAAATCTGCCAAGAGGCAGATACAGGTTGACAAGTTTCCAACTCAAGCAAGTGAATGGATTTTCACTGATACATTTATTATTACATAATATTTGCATTTTCTTTCTAAACTTATATTGTGTATGCTTGTTATTATTCTATTATAATTTGATGTGAAGAAATATGTCGAGAATTCTCACTAGCCTGGCCAGCTAACATTGTGGATTGACAACTGTACATAAACGAATGAAATAGGAAATCTGAACCAAGTGCCAAAAAATGAGGATCGATTGCCAGATGAATCACGGGACCAGTTATCGCATTTGGCGAAAGATAAACTTGCTACTCTAAATTAATGAATTATTTATATAGTTATTGTTTAAGAGTTTGATATCTTTATTGTACCTATTTGTACATAAATATAATTCATCATTGTTTATAAATATGATCATGCTTGATTTTTTTTTTGTGAAGTAAGTTTTAAATGAGTGGACTTAAATGATTCTTATTCAGATTATATGGTTTTGAATATGCAATGATAAAAATTATATAAAGTAACACAAATATGGATGAATGGATGTAAAATTTGGATGTGAACTTGAATTCATTAAGTTGTACCTCTAGACTGTATGAAGAAGAAATTAAGTGCATTCAGTGTACGAGTCATGGGCCAAAACTCAAGTCTGAGAATGCACACTCTATATTCAAAATTTGGGGTAT
The DNA here is from genome assembly GCA_037074715.1 of Magnolia kwangsiensis. NCBI lineage: Eukaryota > Viridiplantae > Streptophyta > Magnoliopsida > Magnoliales > Magnoliaceae > Magnolia > Magnolia kwangsiensis. The sequence continues at coordinate 21,838,102 of CM073582.1, forward strand.
GTTAGTTTTCATAATGTTTATTTGACATCCAAACTGAAGGTGGGCCCCACCCTGGGTGCATGTGGGCCTCACATCAATTTATATGTTGTACATCCATGCCGTCTATCCATGGATTCCACTACAATGTATGTGTTAATGTGCGTGGTCCATGTGACCCTCCTTGATGTACGTGTCTCGTGCAGGCGGTCCATGGGGCCCACTGGGATGAAATGTGTTTAACCCATCCCATCCAAGCCTAGGGAGCCCCCACCATGATGTATACCTTGTACTTTTACGCAGACCATCTATTTGACAAACTCCTTGTAGGACCGACCCAATCGGGGTATATTTGGGCCCATCTAGAGATGTGTGTTGGGCTGAATATTGTGCCAAACTTGAAAATAATATTGAGCCCACTTATGGACTTCACCGATATGTTCATGACAGCTTTAAAGTGATGGACTTGATAGCCTTAAAACCCAATTTATGTGAATGTTATGTGAGCCCATTAGTAGTAGTCTTACTACGCTAATGAATGGCCTCTTTTTTTCCTTTTTCTTTTTCTGTTAACTTGTTAGTACACCCCATTGTCAGTTCACACTTCACTGTTAGCCACCCCCACTAGGGATTGATACCAAGACCTTAATGTTGAAATGAGGTATGAATGAATGGGTCTCCTTGACCAGTGTTTATGACCTCCATATAATCTGTGTATGTTGGGCCACTTTTGGACCTTATGAAATGCTGGTGACTGAGCCCTTGAATGGACCAATTGTAGAAATCAAATGGTCCACCTAATAAGGCAAAAGTATGTGTTGTAACGACCCACTAATTGGCCCATTCAAGTGGGATTTTGGACTAGGCCTTGGCTTGATTAGGACAACAAATGGATATTATTCATGGGTTGGTTTGCGATAATCTATGCTTGCCATCGAGGGACATGTGCGATGATGACATGTGTATAATGATGATGTATGGATATGATTAACTACAATGATATATATGCAAAAATGATAATGTAGGCCCATGGCTATGTGGACTTAAAGACTAAATGGAGCCACCACATGTACCATTTTAGATTATTGAAAGTGTACTTAACACTATTTGGTGGCGCAGTATTTATGCACAAATAAAAATGGAACTAATGAGGCAAACCACTTAACCTTTATGCATCAATGGGCCATGTTGGTGTTATGGGCTTACTCCTGAATAGTTAATGCCTCTTTGTACCATGGGTCATGTTGGTGTTATGGCCTTACTCCTGACTAGTTAATGCCCCTTTGTACCATGGACCATGTTGGTGTTACAGCCCAAGTACTCCCGACTAGTTAAGGCCTGCAATCCTATAGCTCAATGGTAGACTCACAAGAGTTTCAACACAAGGTCATGGGTTCAAGTACCTATTATGGTGTGAGTACATGGGAGTGTGTGGGGTGTGTGAGTGTGTGTAATAACAAAAAACTCTTTGTACATGGATTTGATACACATTATGGGTATGTGGATATCCCTTACATGTGATTGATATACAGTAGTAGTGTGATTAGGGCCGCATGATAAGTTAATGCTACATGTGCAGATTAATATGCACTTGTGACGTGGAAGGTGTGAACACTTGCATAGCCCTATGATCATGTGTGGAGAGTGCACACTGAACTACCATTGTATTCAGTTGGAGTCATGGTTAATTTTGGATAGCCTTGTATATACAATGTCATATTGCAAGCACATGTTCATATACATGCATAATAAATAAGGAGTGCATAGTGTGCATAGTGTGATTATGTGAAAATCATGTGAAAATCATGTGCATGTTGGTGCGTGTGCACGGGATATGTTTGTATGGATGTGATCCTGTCTGAGGGACCTTTGGTATTGGTGCTTAATGCACATTGTGCGATGTTGCACGTATATACGATCCATGATGATCGTGGGTTGAGGATTGGATGTGGATGGGAGAGAAGCCCAGATGGCATTAAGGTTACCTCAGATGCATATGGGATTTTTGTACATAGCATTGCTTGTATGCAACTATACTGCATGGTATGGATATCATCTCATTCCTAATAACATCCTTGTGTGATGGATTGACCACCATAGAAATATTGTGATTGTAATGATGAAACCACCATAGCGAAATCATAGTTGGTATTATGGACACCAAAAATTATGTGTTTCTTATGTTGGGTCCCAAACCCCTAGGTAAAATTTTCTAAACCTTGAGTGGTATCATCGAGCTTCATTGTCAAGACCAAGAGTATATCATAAATCACTTAGTGTTAAAGACCGAGTAAACATGACTCATGTTGGCACAATAGGTGAGAAGTGGTTTGGCCATGCCTAACTGAAGATGCGAAGCAAATGTAATTGGATTTGACCATCCCTTGACCAGCGTGTCAAGTGGGTTTTAGTATAGTTATATGCCCCCCACCGACAAGGCTGGTATTCAAGTTCTCTATCTAACAAGTTTCAGACTTGCGCTTGATACCATGCGCCGATAATTTTTCATAATGATAACTGTACTAAGATATAGAGTTATTAAGGAGTTGCATGCCTACATACAACCCAGCATTCTTTGGCATTGGATCCTGCCCTCTTAGTGTCATGTGGCATTGCATTGTCATCATACTTTAGTTGTGTACTACAGCTAATGTTACTGTGATTATTGCATGCTTGTACACTATGCACACACAAGTGTACTCACTGGGCTATTAGCTTGGAGGAGTTAACCTTTTGAATGCATGTTATTTATTTATAATTATGTTGATGCTTATGTTTGTACCTTTTGAAATCATTATAACTATAATTATCTGAATTTATAGAGAAGGCGGTTTACTTGGTATCGTGATCATGGATCTTTATGTCAAGTATTATTATTTTTTTTTAAAATCTAAAAAAATCTTTCTTATAATGCGCCAAATTCAGGACTTGATATATATGTACCGGGTGCCCAATTCAAGGCATTACGGAAGCTGTCCATTCTCAAATTTGGAGCGTGACATATGCAAAAAAGCATTTTGCAAGTCTATAACCCCACATGCTCAATATAATCCAATTCAGGTTCCTATTCATATACCACAAAATTCCAATGCATAGTAATTAGGGGCCGTTTGGTAGCTTGTTTTTGGTATTTTAGGCTTCACACATAAAAACTATGAGAGAGAGATAATCATCTAACTTCTATGACTCCACTGCCTTAATATAATCAAATTCAAGTTCTTGTTCATTTACTACAAAATTCCTATGCATTTCAATTATGGGTCGTTTGGTACGAATTGAAATCAAAATCACAATTACCATGCAATTCATGTGAATTCAAATCCTTAGTTGCATTTGTCACTATATAGATGAAATCAATGTAAATCAAAAGTTTGCATTTAGCAGGTAGAGTGAAACCACATCATTTTCTCTTACTTGAATGCGATGATTCTATAAATTCTCACACTTGGCCCATAGTGATATTTATGTAAAACCCACCCTGAATACAGGTGCATCACCAAATTTTAGCCATGGGGCCCAAAAATCGGCCTAGTCTGTGATTCAGGTGGGCCATATGATTATAAACAATATACAAGGCAACAGTCACGTTCCAAACTATTTCCCTTAGTATGGCCCACCTAAATCACACATCGGCCTAATTTTTTCTCTCGAGATTTGAATTTTTTCTTAGCATCTAAAGGTAAAAGGGATTTCATATAATCATCATGGTTAGCCTTGAAAAAAAAAAACCTTAAAGGAGGCATCTCTCTCTAATTATTTTCCTCCCCATGGCTTACTTGAATCATGGACCGGCTGATTTTTGGGCCCTATAACTAAAATGGAGTAGCACGGCTGGTGATTAGGGTAGATTTTACTTAAACATCATGGCGGGGCTTGTTGAATGTCAAATATTGTATATTTTCGGCTAATTATATCTTAATTTTAGAAATATGATAATGTTTAACGGTATATTTTATACATGTTTGTGTTGTAATGTGAATTTGAAAGCTTGTATTGAAAAGAACGCTAAAAGCATGGATTTAATGCTCAAAAATCACCAACGCAAAAGATAAATCTTAGGAGATCAAGAATTAAAAATTCACATGCCAGAGATCCAAGTAAACCAAGTGCAAAGGATGAAGAAAAGACTTGAAAGAATACAGAATCCATAGTAGAAAACAGGACATTTCGGTCTAACCTGAGCCAACTTCAGTCCAACTGAAATCACAGAAAACTATCCAGCAAGAAATTAGGATAATTCGGTCCAACCTGAGCCAACTTCAGTCCAACCAAAATACTTCGGTTTAAGACTTCAATTAGAGTCGGTCCGACCTAAATTTGACAGATCTTTTGCACAAGAATTTTCAGCATCAACTTCGATCCGACTGAAATCACGCGGAATTGTCTAGCAAAAAAGTGTGATTTTCAATCTTAATTCGGTTCAACCGAAGCGTAACGCGGGACTTATGCGGAGTGTGTAAATTCAAGACGGTTTTCGAAAATTCCATAGAGTTGTGTAAGATAGGGCTTCACAACTATAAATAAAAGTCTCTAAAACATTCATATATATCTTCTAGGGTTTAAGAAGTGGAGCAAAAGGGTAGAGAGTCACCACCAAGAGTCTTTCTTCTTCTTCCTTATTTATTTTTATATTTTATTTAAAAGTTCTTAGTTCAATCATATCTATGGTTGGCTAAGTCCCTTAACTAGGGCTAAGAGATGAAGCTTGTAACATACTTGGAATGTTTACTTTGTTTTGATTCATGTTTATATTAAACTTCATTGAGTTCTAGTTGATTTTAAGGAATATTTTTAGTTTTTAATAGTTTATTGTGACTCAAATTACAGTAGACACTACGATAGCTTTGAGTATCTTCTTTTCTTATTTGAGATAGTGGGATTGGTAAATCTTATTGTTTGTCATTATCTCTTAGGCATGATTTGGTGACAAAATCCTTTTCAAATCTTCACAATCCTCTTCCATTTAGACTAGTTCAATAAGAAGTTCAGAGATTTGATCATCTTTCTTTCTAATTGGATAAGATACAACTCTTATTCCAATTGGATCTCTTAAATCAAGTAAGATAACATCCCAATAGCTATAAGTGGATTCTTAACACCCTGGTTCCTACCTTTAAATTCGCAAGCTTCAATTATAATATTCACAATTACTCTCTTTATTATTTCAGGTTTAGATTTAAATCTTCTTCTAGTTCTAGATCTAATTACTTTCAAAAACATATAAGATTAGTTTATATGGATTCGACCTCAGTCTCACCGAGATTATTACTACATCGCGACCCTGCACTTGGAGTTGTGAATAAGGCTCGTAATACAAGAGTCCATGAACTACGTGCACAAATTTAAAAATTATCAATGTGGCCCATCATGATGTTTAAGTGAAGTCTACCCTGACCACCATGTGTGTCACCCCATTTTAGCTATAGGGGTCAAAATTAGCTCAGTATCTTATTCAAGTGGGCCATATGATTTGAAACAGTATATGGGCAATGCTGGCCCTCCAAATTGTTTTCTTTTGTTTGGCCCACTTGAAACTTGAATAAGCCTCTTTTTTTTAGTCCCAATGCTTAAATTTTAACTTGTCATCTAACGATTAGAGTGGATTTCATATAATCATCATGGTGGGCCCTAAAAATATCAAAGGTTAGAATCTCTCTCCCAACTATTTTCAATTTGGGCTAATTTTTGCACCCTATAACTAAAATGGGGTGACGCATCTAGTGATCGGGGTGGTTTTCAATTAAAAATGTCATGATAGGGCCCACTAATTCTTAAAGTTAAATTCAAATATTTTCATGTGTGGTATCACATGAAAATCACCCGTAGTAATCAACTTTAAATCAGGCATCCTCTCAAAGATATTAAAACAGATGAATTAGCATCTCCATGCACCCCACCAAATGCGATTATTTTTTACCATTACCATTTATCATCACGGACTCCGTGCTATCAAATGATTCCTTACATGCTGTCAAACACAATTTTTTTTTTATTATATTCCAATGCATTTCAATTATAGGCTACAAGCACAATTGAAGATGCCAATTTACATCAATTTCATGATAATTTCTTCAATTTATATAAAATATAACCTACCAAACAAGCCCTTATATAAAGTGATCCCCCATCTCAGCAGTAGGTACGCCCCCCTTATGTGCCTCTATCAGGCACCATCGGCTCACATTGTTGTTTTCCAAGGGCTTCACTAATAAATACCACTGATATAATTTCACTATGGAAGGCCCACCAGTTGACATCAAGAGTAGCTGGATTAGCTCATCAATTTACACTCCCAAGTAGATTACCAACCAGGAATAGATATGATCGTGGGCCACAAGCCCATCACGTTATTGGGCCCACCTCAGGTAAGGACAGCATCGCGAATTTTAATGAGGCCCACCTCAGGCCCAAATTGAGGCCTATTATGTCAATGTGTTGGCCCTGAAATCTGGATCTGGGCCTAATTTTAGGCCCACCTAATAAATGGTCTAGATTAGACAAGCCCCAAAAATCCGGGCCATTGACAGCTGCATCCATCCATCAAGAGACTATGACACCGGCCTTTTTCAAGTTTCTGTGACCGTAGGATTTAGACTCGCCGACCATCACAATCGCATGATGCACACGCAGTCTACCTGGTCTTAGGTGGGCCCCACATGTTATTTTCAATGTTTAACATCACAACCACCGGGTGGCGGAGACTGAATCGTCCTTGACTTTGATTGGAACTTCCTACCTTTTGACAAGTCAAAAGAGGCTTGCTAACCCCGCACGTCGGTGTAACTCAGCGGCTCCACACGCTGGAACACGTGCGTGAAATCTGAACCGTCTGTTGGGTGGACCACTTGTAGATGCCGTGCCCAAGAATCACGCTGATAGTGCGCGAAATAAAATGGACCATCGTTAGGTTTCTACGCTCCAGCTCACCCGATGGTGGACCACTCTGATATAGGAGCCGGAGCATCTGTACCGAGGGGTCCACCTAATGGACGGCTAGGATCTTTACTTCAGGTGATGGGTTGGGTGGGCATTTTGAGAGGACAACTGTACAAAGCTCTACACGCGTGTGGGATTAGCAAACCTCTAAAGTCAAACTGTCAAAACTCTCTCTCTGCGGCCTACGAAGGTTTCAACGGACGGTGGACGCGGCTTCTGTGGATCCGAAGCCACCGAGATACGTGGTTCGGGTATAATGGAGGACACCGTGATGAATATGTTTTATATCCACACCGTCCATCCGTTTTTCCAGCTCATTTTTGGGCATGATTAAAAATTATATATATAAATAAATAAACAAAGCATTTCAAATCTCAGGTGGACCATGCAACAGGAAACTGTGGTGATTGAACGCCCACCGTAAACACCTTGCGGGCTACAAAACGTTTGGATCAAGCTGATACTTGTGTTTTCCATTCATCCACGTAAACGTGATCTCATGAACCGGTTAGATGGCAAATAAAAAAAAATTACTGTATGCCCTGTGGAGTTTTTAATGGTGGGCATTCAATCAGCAATGATTCCTGTGGGGTGATCCACCTCAGAGTTGGATCTGCTTTATTTTTTGTCAAATGATCTAAAATGATCTGGAAAAATGGATGGACAATGTGGATGTGAAAGGGATACATCAAGGTGGGCACCACAATCCCATAACCACCGAGTATGTGGTCCTGGATTCACGAAGCCGCGTCCCCATTTTCCCCACAGCTTATTTGCGGTCAACCTGAGCTTTGGATATGCTTTACCTTTAAGGTGGGAGTTTTCTTTTTTTTCTTTTAATATAGGCACTACACGGTTAGGGGTGTACACGGTTTGGTTCGGTCCGATTATAGGGTGAAATCAAAATCGAACTATTCTTAAAGGTTTTAGAATTTTCGGAACCGGAATTGGACCGTTAGCATCTTAAAACCTGACTGTTAAAATCGGTTCAGTTTCGGATTAGTTCCACGATTTTGAGCTTTTTATAATCCAGCCTAATTGCGAGAGAGAGAGACAGAGAGAGAGAGAGGATAGACGACAAAGAGAGAGAGGACCAGCGAGAGATGGGCAGCAGCAGCAGGGATTTAGGGTATTAGGTTTTTTTTGTTTTAAATAGTTTGGTTCTTGGTTCAGTTCCGTGGTTCGAATCTAAAGGTTTGATTCTATGGATTAGTTCGATTCTACATATCCCCAAATTAATAATCGAACTGATGTAATCGGTTATTTGATTTTTGAAATTAAAACCGGTGCACTTTAAAACTGGACTAAACTAGACTGTTTGGTCAGCTCTAATCTAGTTCCACAGCTCTACCAGTTGGATTTGCACCCCTACACACAATAGTAAAATTTCACTACCTATGGATATCGAATCCAAGATCTCGTGTTGCAACTCCTCAGAGTCTACCACTGAGGCAAAGACTCAACCCATTATGCATGGAGGTTGGTGGTGGCAGGGTTAGGTTTAGGCATGTGTGACCTTATAAAGAGGTTGGATAGCAAATAAATATTATTGTGGTCCATTATTTTGTATGGTGTGATCCAGCTTTTTTAGGTGTGATCCATTTAAGCCTTATGCTTTTAATTTTGTGCCTCCGCAGAAAATGAGTGAGCAAAAATAGATGGCCAGTATAGATAAAACAAATATATTAAGGTGCCCCATGAAATCCTGCCACCACGGAGCTCCATTGTAAGGCAGAGTCACCAGGCAATCCACATCCCTATGGTGTGGATTGGGTACTAACCCCTTTAGAACCTAACTAGAGACCGATGGTCATGCCAAGAACTCTATCAGACCCACCGTGATTTATATATTTTATCCATGTTATCTATCTATCATTGCAGGGCACGAGCACAAAAAGATTAAGTAGGCCCCACCACATGAAAACTTTTTCAGGGCAATAAAATGTTTTAGATGATATTTATATTTTCCTTTCATATATGTCTAACGTTATAATGAGCTTTTGGAAGCTTTTAAAAGTAAGACTTCAATTCTCATTTATTCAAATGATTTGATTCACTTGACCGTTTGATTTACCTTTTTTTTTTGGGGGCTCGTGACTTAAAATGATCTGTCAAAATAGATGGAGTGGATAAAATATACAGATCTTGGTGTGCCCCACTGAGCCCTGACATGACCGTCTATCTTTAGTTAGGTCTAGATGAGGGTAGTACCCAATCCTCCCCCTTAATATGATAGAAAAGCGCCACCTTTCAACCTTACTTGTGACACATGGCACTGTAACTTATCACTTGGGACCGTCCATCTCGTTGCCCCTTCCATTCATAGAAAATGGTTCAACACACAAAAGAGATTAGATACTCCAAGCCATCTAATAATTGCCTGTTAAAGCAACCATAGAAAATTAGGGAAAATTCATCAAGTGAAGAAAAGTGATGGCTAGGATTGTCTGATTATATGATTCTTACATAGAGGCCACCCATAATAGGTTCAACTACATATACTATGAATAAAGGCTCTACCATGTGTCGTTTCAACCTACTCGACCTCATTGGCTTCTTCATGCTCAGGCCACAAATTCTGAAAGAACCACTTCCAACTATAAATTTGGTAGACCTAAAAGTGTCACACTTGTTAACGAAGAGACCGTTGTTAACATGTCTTAAATCTGTAAAGTTCGACAAGCCCAGGTGTAGACACCCCACATAGGCTGATATCTTGAGAAAGCTAGAACACTCTGATAAACCCTAATCTAAAACCAAACCCTGATCTAAAACTCTAATCTAAAACCAAACCCTGATCCAAAATCATATTCCTGACCTGAGCTATCACGAGCCATCATTCAACCCAAAACACACCATTTGAGCTTAAAAGCCTGAAGAAAGGACTTCCGGATAAAGCGGAGAATCAGATAAAGACCACCGGTCAAAGCTCAGCTTGAACTAGGCCCTGGCGGTAGTCTGACTACTGCCGGTGATAATCAGATTACCTCTGCTCGCGAGACGTGTGTGTCCTCCGAGCAACAACCGTCTCTCGTCCCCAAGTCAACTTTGATATGAATTTACCCCCCTCCCAGCCTTCACTATTTACCATTTTGCCAACCCCAAGAGCCAATAAGAGCACGCCACGTGGCATTCCTCTCTCCTCAACCAATTTCAAGCTATCATGTCAGCTTTTACCCTTCATAAACCTTACCAAAATGCCATCACAAAAGGCTATAAATAGTCTTCTCCTCTTCATATTTTAAAAATAATCATCCAAGGGAAAAGGAGAGAAAGAGAGAAAAAAAGGAATAGAGCGAGGGTGAGGAGGAGCTCCCAAGTCTCAAAGTTCTGATTTTCCAGCCACCTTTAAGCCTCACCTCAACCATCTCAACCCCCTTAGTGTAGTCCGGATTAGCCATGGTGTACTCCATGTTCTAACCGTCTCAAGAGCAAGCCAAAGATCATCTCATTTACATACAAGCATTCATCATGACATCTATTCCCTTCTCAACCCCCCTGCTTATCTATATCTCTAATGAATGTATGCTCTGTGACCTATCGTACATCAGATCCTGTCACATAAGAAATTCCTACCAATCCAGTCCACTTTTCTTTACCTTTTTACATAAGCATCATCACATCCACCTTCTATACATATCGTTGGATGTATGCTCTGTGGCTTACCGAAATCTAGGATCTCGCCATATCAGAAATTCACATGTGCCTAGTCCTACTTCGATTACATCATTCATCCCCTGAGATTTTCTTACCACACCATTAGAGACCATACATTTGTATGGGCAGAGAGGGTGGCTAACACCTTCCCCTTTTGTAACCAAGGTCCCTTACCAGAATCCCGGATCGCAGAACAAGAGTTAATCTAATGCAGGAGAGTCTTCGAATTTCTCCAACCTTACGTATTCCACGGGTTCTATCCAACTTCAAAATTCTGAGATTAACTGGTTAGTGGCGACTCCAACATTCATAAATCACCCTAATCAACCCCTTCTACCATAAAACATAAAATCTAAGTGGGCACCGAGTTCCAGCGTTCACACCAAGTAAAGTTCAACTCGAAGTCCAGCAAGGAATTCCTGAGGTCTTCGACCAGTCGAAGGACAAGTTTGACCAGTTGAAGGTTACGCAAACAACACACAGACCGCCTAAATTTGAGGCGATTTTCGAACTATTTTAAAGTCGGTGCAAAATGGGGGTTTCCTAAACTATAAATAGGAGTTTCTAGGGTCATTCTAAAGGATATTAAGGCTTTCTAAAGAGGTTTCAAGGGTTCCTAAAAGGTTTTAAGGTTTGCAAAGGATGTACATGAGATTTGAGGTTGTTCGAATCAGGTAAGTCCTTTCTCTTTGTAATTTCTGTTTTCATAGTGAATTTGTATCGCTTTGTGTAGTGGTTTTTTTCCGCAAAGGTTTTCCACGTTAAATCTTTGTGTTTCTTGTGATTACTTGGCACCATTGGATTGATATTCTAAATCCATATATGTGTGATTCCACAGCACAAATCCCCAATGGAGATCTCAGCCACACATCATTCTCATGGCCTTTGATCATAAAGTGAGTTGCTAAGCATCATCTCATCCACACATCATTGTTATGGTCCTGCACCACTGAGATGCCATGGCTTGATTATCCGCACCATTGATCTGATGGCCCACCTAAACTCACGTTCCAAAGCATGCAACATTTGGCATTATTTTCCATTCAATGTGGACTAACCTTCCATCTTCATCCAAATCGTCTATTTTTCATCCACCAATGATGGATTAGGATCTTCCCACCAATAAGATTTTTGGGGTATCTAACATTAATCAAACCAGTGGTCTGGATTACTAGACCATGGCCCAAACTATTGGCCTTGAGTGCCTTGGAACACCGTACATGTCATGACTCAAGAGGGGCTACAGTGATACTTGTTTGGTACATTTCGTCAGCCACGTTTAGAAAATGAGGAAGAATCATAGAAGTCGTATCACTCACGTTTGTATAACTAAGCTGATACTTCTCCCTCGTGCAATGCACCCATGCATGTGTCAGAATACTTAGGACGAGCTCGCTCGGCGTCAGTCAAGTCGAGGCCTTGCTGAGTTTTGTCACGTTGTGACTGTGGGCCCACCTTAATATATGTGTTGTATAGCCACGGAGTTCGAAAGCGGATGGGCCAGTTTACCACATAGCCGACGTGGTTTGTGCTTGTATGTGCCGTGTGAAGACAAATGGGTTGTACGAATGGTTCAAAGGATATTAAAGTTACATGGTCCCACAATGATGTATTTATTATATAAACTATTTTGTCCATTTGGCCATGTCATTTTAGAGCATGAGTAGAGCTGTACACAGGTTGAACTAAATCAAGCTTGGCACAACTTAGCTCAACTTGGTAGCAATTAACCCTAATTTGAACTCAACTTGGCTTGGTTCAATCAGCAGTTCAGGCTAGTTCGAATCGAGCTTGAACTTGTGCGACATTTTCTAAAACATATACAATGCATATTCAATCTCTCACAGAATGCATAATGGTAACAACACTTTATAAGTATTTCATACGCAGTATTAAAAGAAAAAAAAAAGATATGAAGGAAGTCCTGTGATATAAAGCTTTTTTTTTAGTGATTTGTTTCATATTCATTCTTTCCTCGCCACCAGCCAACTCTACGGAGAATGTATGCACATGAAACAACATTCCGTTGAGTCATTTCATCAAACACTTGGTGAGCACCATTACAACACTCCGTTGAGTCATTTCATCAAATACTTGGTGAGCAGCATTATACTACTCCGTTGATTCATTTAATCAAATAATTTGTTTGAACTCGAGCAAGCTTAAACTCAGCTCAAAATTTTTTAAGCTCCGAAAAGTGATTCAACTCAATTCAAATCCAGCCGAGGCGAGTCGAGCAAGCTAATCGAGCTAACTCAAGTCGTGTACGACTCTAAGCATGAGATTAAAATTGAGTTATATCCAAAGCTCAACTAGACCACACCATACATAGTAGTGGGGATAATGATTCTGACCATTTATATAAGGTCATGCAGACTTGGATGAAGAGGAAAACCAAATATCATATTGATCCATAACTTTGGTGACCCAAAAGGGTTTTAATGGTAGATGTTTAATCACCCATTGCTTTTAACAGTGTGGTCCACTTGATATTTAGATTTGTCTTATTTTTCGGCTCAAGCCTTATACCAAGCTTACCAAAGGGACGACCAGTTTGGATATGACACATACCTCATGGTTAGACTCACAAAACATGGTGATGTCAACACACTAGCCAAGTTGGTGGTGCCTGGTGTGTAGTACACTAGCCAATTTGCTTCCGTGGAGTCCATCTATTTTGCCAGCTTGTTTTAGAACACGGGTCATCAAAATGAATCAGATCCAAATCGAAGGTGGATTGCATTATAGGAAATAGTAATAATTGAACACCCACTAATAAAAACTTCCTAGGTCATTTGTAATATTTATTTGTCATGTAACTTGTTGATAAAGTTACACATACCCTGATAGAGAGAATACATATATTAGCTTCATCCAAAACTTTTGTCCCGCAAAGTTTTTATGGTCCATCTCCATTGTCTCATGTAATGTGGTCGGCGTTGATTTCTTGCATGAGTTCGTGCATTGGAAGTTAGGTGTGGCCTTCCGTGATGTTTGCGAGACATTCACCCCGTCCATCCATTTTTTTCATATCATTTTAGGACATGAGAGAAAAAATGATGTGGATCCAAAACTCAAGTGGACCATACAAGAGGAAATGGTGGGGATTGAATGACGGTTGTTAAACCATTCATATGCCCATAGAACTTTTGTACTAGGCTAAGCTTTTTTGTATTTTCAGTTCATTCCAGTGGGAATGGCCTTATAAAGGGCCTGGATGACATATAAACATTAAGGTGGACTTCAAAAATGTTTCAATGGTAGGCATTTCTTTCCCCACTTTCCCCCTCTCGAGTGGCCTCCTTGAGTTTTTAGTCCGCCTCTTCTTCTTTTTTCTTTTTTGGTCATGTGTCCTAAAATAAGTTGCAGAATGTATGGACATGGTGGATTTATCATAAACATCATAGTGGGCCCCACATAGCTTCCCACCACTGGAACTTCCCGTGAAAGGCTTTCCATCCCGTGTGATCAACCTAAGATTTGGATACTCTTCGTTTTAGGGCTGGAAAAATGGACTGCGTGGATATACGCACGACACATACATCAGGTGGGTCCATATTCCTGACATAAAGAAACTCGTTCAGGTCCATGACTAATTGAATTTGCACCCCGTGCTGGTGGTGCCCTGCCAGGTGAATGGATTGGATGGCATATTCATACCATGGTGGACCCCACAATTTGAAAGGCTTTAATGGCCGATGTCCCTTACCAACTATTCCTCATGTGTGGCCTAGCTTGACCTTTAGGCTCAAGGTCCACCTAGAGTTGGCATGACAAATGAAAAGGCCGTTCTCACGCACAAAAAGTCGCTCCCTTCACATCTTATTATGTCCATGTGAGTCATTATTAATATTTTCGTGACGTCCATTTTATTATTTACCAGTAATAGATAAAATCTGAATTATAAGTTATTAAAAGTACATATAAATTTATTATTAACTTATATAAATGTCCTTTGATTTATATTAAAAAAACTTATCACGTCCTCATATAATGCAAGTTTTAATCATAAAAATAGCCAAATAAGATGCTACACATTAAATTAGATATATACCCTTTTGGACTAAAACCTTTCCGGTATTTGGATTAATGCAAAGCTCTAGTCTTAAAATAATAAATAAATAAATAAAACTAATTGCGTGCACTTTTTACTACGGACTACTCACATATGTAGTAGACCACGATGAATGTACACTAAGATGTGATGCACCCAATCCATATACCAGGAAGTATAATCGTATAATCGTATGATCCGAACCATTGATCTCATTTGCCAAGACTATTGCTATATATATATATATATATATATATATATATATATATATATATATATATATATGCTTTTCCTTAGCCATTTTTGTGCTATTAATCTAAAGGTGAGGATCTTCTAGTGTTCAAATTTCGCGGCATCTCATCCATGATGAAGCCCATTTGATCAATTCTATAAAAACCCCTGACCATTGAAATAAAAAAACGATATGTTTGATGCATCCAGACCTTACATGTCATTAATAGAAATATCTTATAATAAAATAAAAGTGCATAATAATTTAAAAGACCTCTGTACTACACAAGGCACTGTGACCAGCCTAATTATTAAAGATGTGCATGAGTCGAGTTAGCTTGATCAGCTCGCTAGATTTGACTCGGAAAAGCTCGACTCACCTTGGCTTGAAATTGGATTTGAACCATGTCGAGCTAGGTTTTGGAGCTCGAAAAAATTTTGAGCCAAGTTCGAGCTTGCCTGAGCTCAACTCGTTTCCGATCGAACCTCAACTCGAACTGACTTGGATCGAATCAACTCGATGACTCGATTATTTTGATATGAATGTTGCTCACCGAGTGTTTGATGAAATGACTCAACGAAGTGTTGGTGATGAAGGAATGAATACGTCGACTGTTTGATTTTGATGTTGCTCACTCCGGTGTTTGATTTGGATGCCACTCTCTAGGTGTTTGATGAAATACCTGTAAAATGTTGTTACTTTTTACATTTTATGAGAAATTGAAGATGAATTCTACCTATTTGAGAAAATATCGAACAAACTCGAACTTAGCTCGAACTGACCCGAGTTATTGATTAAACCGAGCCGAGCTACCAAGACAAACTTGAAGACCGAGCCGAGCCGAGTTTGAACTGAGATTAGCTACTGGCCGAGCCGAGCCGAGCTGTGGTTCAACTCGTGTATGACTCTACTAATAATGTAGTCATGAAATTCAAGGACCCTATGATAAACCTACCACCACCCCTAGATTAGTGATCTAAAAAAGGTGGTCTATTCCCATTAAAAGAGCTACAGTCCATTAATTAGACCGTTTGTCTAACTAGAGCAACTTTATATTATGTGTGACCATATGATGTATCCCACTAAATAAAACATTCTAGCTATCAAGGTGTTAAAGCTCCATTGTGATAGAGGTTCCAAGCACAACAATTCAGTTATGCTCAGCACCTATTTTGAATGGACGGACCGAGGGAAGTGGGAAGGGTTTGACTCATGTGAAGAACTACTTACTAAAGCCAAACAGTTTGGCAATGTACAGTATTTTTGGAGAGAAGGTTTGATCATTGATTTGGATTGTCCATTAATATGGGCTGCACCTTTGATTGCATGTCCATCCTAAAATCAATATCGGATGATTATAATTTTCTGATCATTGGCTTGGAAGCTGGAAGCTACATATTGATTAAAATAGAGATGGTCCATTCATTGATTTGGGTCATCCATTCTGCTGGCCGCATCTTTGATTCATTCCTCTTAGAAGTCACTTGATTGGATGATCCTAGCAAAAACATCAATGGTTAGGATGGAAGATGGTTGATATTGATTGTTATAGAGAAGGTATGATTGTTTATTTGGGCCTCCCTTTATGTATTGACTATTCCTCTCAAGAGATAGATTGGATGATATTAACTATGTGATGTGGCTCACCTTTGATTGCTTGTCCCTCAATGAGTCACATTGGCCGAATGATCTGGCCATTTGATCAATGATAAGAAAGGATGGTCCATGTTGATTGTAAGATAAGGTCCATTCCCTGGTTTGGATTATCTATCATGTGGGTCTACCTCTAATTGCATGCTCTCTTAAAAGTCACTTTGATTAAATGATCCATAGGTGAAATAAGCGAATGTACATATTGATTATAATATAAAAGATTCCATCATTGATTTAGACCATCTAGGCCCATCTCTAATTGAAGATCGCTTTGATTGAATTATTGTAGCTATCCAATTAATGGACTGCTCCCATTAATTATAATAGAGGTTCGATCACTGATATGGAGTGTCCATTATATAGTACCCACTCTTAAAAATTACTTTGATCAGATAATTACAACCATGTAATTAATGGATAGGAAAATAAATAGTCAATATTGATTACAATAGAGAAGGTCTAATAACTGATTTGAAGAGGAGTATATGGGTCAACCTCAAGCCCACCTGTTCCTTTCAAAATATAACTTTGACCAATGGTGTGAAGAGAGAGAATAAATATTTTATAAATTATAATTATGATTTTTTATTTTTATTTTTTAATTCTCTTCTTTTTTATTTTGTAAGGGAAATTATTGTTTTTTTCACAAAGAGTAAATAACTACATTTTAAATGAAGAATACTAGAAAATAATGGTTAAATTGTAATTTTCATGTTAGCCAGACACACTTCAAAATAAACTAGGAAACATGTTATATATGTCCACTAAAAGTTCCCATTTCTAGAGCCACCCAAAGAGATGAAACCAAAAAAGCAACATTGATGACTTCCACAGGGCCTAACTTAAAAGCAATCAAATTCAAATTCAAATCCAAGTAAGTGTTATGAATAGAAATCATTACACAGCTCCTTTGGACCATACTATCATATAAACGCATTAGATATGTGCATGATTTGACCGTAGATTTGGAAGACCCATTGGACAGCTAATTCTAAAGAATGTAATTTATTTTGAACCTTTTTTTTTCTTTTTCCTGCCTATCAAGCAGTGAGGAACTTGTGAAACATGGCCAATTAATGATGGGGTCACTGGATGGATGTTCACTTGCATGGCCAATTATATATGTGGACTCAGATTATGTGGGCCCCACCATGATTGTATGTGTTTTATCCACACCATCCATCCATTTTCACTGTTCATTGTAGGGCATAAGCCCAAAAACTGAAGTAGATCCAAATCTTGGGCAGACCAGGAAACAGTGGTGATTGAACACCCACAATTGAAAACCTTGTAGGGTCCACTGTAATGTTTATTTGCCATTCAATTTATTGATTAGGTCACTTAGATGAAGGTAAAACATAAATATAAGCTTAATCCAAAACTTTTATGGCTCTTTGGAAGTTTTTAATGGTAGGCATTCAATCACCATTGTTTCTCATGTTGTGGTCCACCCGAGGTTGGATCTATCTCATTTTTGAGCTGATGACAAAAGAGAAATATAGGTGGATGGTGTGGATAAAATACATACATCATGGTGGGATCCACAAAGATTTTTACAGCACTAAGTGGCACCAATGTCCATAGTGGAGGGGTCACCACCGATTCCATGTCTACAATTTTTAGCCCAATGATCCTTCATCATGGACTTAAATTCAATCATGAACCCTTTGTTACTAAGGTCCTAGCTAGTAGTTGGGCTTACCATAATATATATATATATATATATATATATATATATATATATATATGTTTTATGCATGTTCTCTATCCATTTTCTAACTCATTTTAAGGCATAAGCCCAAAAATGAGGTAGATCTAAATCTTAGGTGGATTATGCCATAACAAACAGTAGTGATTAAATGTTATGGACGCTAAAGATCCTGAGTGGGGGGGATTGGCTCATTTTTCCATGGGTTATCTCACTCAAGGGTTTTTGTTGGTAGTAAGAGGGTGTTATATTTAACCAGAATCATCACTAAGCAATTATTTCGATCATATAATCGGTTAAAATATACGGTCTTTATTTCACAAGATCTAACTAATTTATGAGAAATATGATTAGTTCTTACACACAAAAGATATAATGTAATGCAATGATGATGATAACTAATCGATCTGAATTTTTTATGGGCGTGATCTGATTATATCGGCAAGTCATAGAGCATACATTCAAACCGACCGAATGCAAGGTGTAAAGCATGATGCATAAGATGCTTGATGCTATGTTAATGCTTATGCCAAAACGGCGACTAACTGGCTAGGTTTCTAGTGGGCAAACTATGATCATATCGGCAAGCCATAGAGCATATGCCCACCAGTTGGATGTGAGAAAACAATGGAATATAATATAATGCTAATGTTTATGACAAATCGACAACTAATTAGCTAAGTTTTTGGTGGGCCAGTTCTGATTATATCAACAAACCACAGATCATATGCCCCCTAGTTAGATACGAGAAAACGATGAAATGTAATGTCGTGATTATATATTTGAGGCCATAGATTGAGAAGAGAATGAGTGTTGCACAATACTCGATGAAACTGATTGAAGCTTGAATGGTAGTATCACAAATGCTAGATCGAGTAGCTCAAATTTGAACTCAGGTGGCTCATGAGTTTTAGATTTTTCCTAGGCTATGTTAGACCAGGGCTAGGCTCACTCTCACTCTCCTTGGTAAAGGGTTGGCTAGATAGCTAATGGTATAAGGGATGAGGAGGGATGTCGAATCCTCTTTGATTACTTTGGATGGAGTGGATGTTGTCTCAATGCTTGAAATGAGAAGGGGATGGGTCTATTTATAGCCACCAAGTTCGATTTTCTTGTAATTCCTACAAAGTCTAGGGACAAAAGTGGTTGAAGGATTGACATTTGAGATTTTCACATGGCATTATCTCATAAGTTAAATGAGATAGTAAAATGGTAATTTTGGGTAAGGAGATAGACATCAGAGTAAATACATATCAACTACACACTTAGGATATGGAAAAAGGGAAATCCCATGTGCTTGAGGGATGCACCCGAAAGCGGGGAGTGACACGTGGCCGACAACAAGCTGCCTATTACCGATACCCACTTGGATTACTTGCTTTGGCAGCAGCCTTCCTCACTCGTGTGGAGGCTCTACTGTGAAGGTTGTTGCGTTGAAGTTTTGCATAGTATTCCGATTGGGCTTGCTTTTGGGTTTTGGTTCAGGTTTGGTTTTAGGCTTAACTAGGTGAGTTAACTAGGTTGTTGGATTGGATAGACTGATCGGATAAGTTGAATCAACGTGTTGACTGGTGAGTTAACTCGTCAAGTTGAGTCAAGGTTCTAGGGTTCAGGATTAAGTCTATGAAGTTGACTGGGTTGGTCAAGTTGAGTTTACAATTTAGGATTGGGGTTCCTAGGGCTTAGGCATCTATAGCTGGAGTTTAGGGTTGGGGTTTGGTTGACCATCAATCCATTCAAACTCAAATAGCTTATTAGCTTAGGGTAGGGTGTCTACAAACAACCACCATTTAAAAACTTCCTATGACCCACAATAATGTTTATTTGTCATCCAACATGTTGATCAAGTTACATGGAGTAGGAAAACATAAATATTAGCTTAATTGAAAAGTTTCTTACCTCCAAAAAGTTTTAACAACAATTTTTGTTTCTCTTGAGATTATTTACCTAAGATCGGATCTCTCTCAAGTTTAAGTTCATGCCCTAAATGGAGCTAGAAAAATGAATAGTCCTTGGAGATAAAATACATACATCATGGTGGAGCATATAGACCTTTTTCAACAGGGCATAATCCTAGCAAAGCTAGGTTGGAGTTTCAAGACTTGGATTCAACAACGACCCTTCCATGTTGAGGTCCTTGTCGATGTTGTGGGCCCACTATGATGTATTTGTCTCATCTATGCTATCCATTCATTTTTTTCTAATTTATTTTAGGGTATGAGTCTAAAAATGAAATAGATCCAAATATCAAGTGGACCACAAACATAGGAAACGGTGGTGAGTGAATGCCCACCATTAAAAACTTCATAAGGCCCACTATAATATTTATTTGACATCCAACATGAGCATAGATTGGGTAATACTCTCACTAAGACTTAGCTAGAGATCGATGGTCCTATTAACAGCTCCATGGAGTTCATTGTCACATATGTGTTTTATCCAAAATATTCATTCATTTTAAAAGGTGATCATTTTAGAGCATGAGCCCAAAAAACAAGGTAAAACAAATGCATGAGTGGACCACATTGTAAAAAGTAGCGGTGACAATGACCTAATCCCCACTGTTTTCCTTGCCATATGTTCCACCTGAGCTTTCAATCTGCCTTCATTTTAAGGTCATGACTTGACGTAAATTGATTTTTTAAAATGGATAAGAGCTTGAATAAAACACATATATCATAGTGGACCTCATAAATTTCATGATAGGACCTGATATGGGAGCCACAATGATGTATTTATTATATCCACACCGTTCATACATTTTTCGAGATCATTTTAGAGCATTATCCAAAAATAATCATATCCAAAGATCAACTGAACCACACCAAAAATAGAAACATGATAATGATTTTCACCATTAAAAATTTCGTAGGGCCCATCATAATGTTTATTTTCCATCTGTGAGACCCGTATCTTAGTCCGTACCGACCCGTAGACTTTTACGGTCTTACCGGTCGAATTTCGGCAACCTTCGACCCTTAACCGATGCTTACGTACGATCCTAATTCATATGCCGACAACCCGAGTCGACTCAACCCAAGATCTGTACCCTAGCGACCGCGCTGTCACCGCGGTTCCAATGCCACGACTCGCTCGCCGAGGCGATACCCTGGTCAAGAGATGTGGGCCAACATTCGGTGCGAGGAAAACGCCGCGCATTGCAAAACTCAAGAGAATCTCTACGATGTGTCACATCAATCACATCAATCCCATCAATCAATCATCCATCAATCCGTCACATGTCAAGTACATGTCAAGTACACATCACTTTTACCCCTTTTCCCAAGCAACCACAAAAGTCTTCCAAACTCATACCTCTCTTATACAAAAGGCCTCAAAAGTCAAGGATTTCTTACACCTCCCATACCTCTCTTACACAAAAGGCTACAAAAGTCAAGACTTTCTTACACAACCATCATTCATCCATCCATCCATCTCTCTCTACAACACTCTCTCTCTTTCTCATTTTCTCATCTCATTCTCTCAAGCAAAAACCCCTTCATACGTATGGAATTCTCCAAGCATTCCTAAGCTCCAAGTGGCCCACTTTCCTACCCCACCATCTCCCATCTCAACCCTCCATTCCTCATCTCATCCATTGAAATTGAAGCTAAGGTGCCAAGGAACCCCTAGAAGTAAGAAGATCGGACCATGGGTGCCTCTATATGGTAGTTTTTCTTATTTTTATGATGGACCAAGTGAGGCCCACCGATCCATGGTGTGGATCTCACTTGGGACCCTAAGTTGTGATCGATGGACCACTTGGATCATCATGATCATTCCATGATGGGGCCATTCTCCATGGACCTCATCATGATGTTTATTTCTTTAAAAAGGTCATCTAGACCATCCATATTGGTGGGGAAAGGATCTCCACCGTTGAATCTAAATTTTGATGGTCCCATGTGTTAAAGGACCCACTTGATTGTATGATTCATTGCAAGGGAGGGCCCATAGTATCGGGGTCCCTCCATCACAAGCGTGTCCCACCCTCCATCTCTCTCTTTCTCTCCATCTCTCTCTTTTTTTTATTTCTTTTTATTTTATTTTATTTTATTTGTAATAGAGTTGTGTGGCCCACTTGAATGGACCCCACCTTGAGGTATTTATTTGGTCCAAGTGTTCCTCAAGTGGGGCCCACCTTACATGTTGTACCTTTAACATTCATCTGTGGTGGCCCACTTCAACAGGGCCCACCATAATGTAATTTTAAAAAAGTCAGACCGTCCAGCGTCTGGGATGCTGGACGCCCCTGTGAAGAAAAAAAAAAAAGAAAAGAAAAGAAAAAGAGAATGAAGCTTTGGGGTGGTCCTCTCATAGGCCCCACCTTGATGTTGGGATACAATCCAAGCTGTCCATCCCCTTACCGGCCTCATTTTAGCCATTTAGTAGAAGGATGGTCCTGATCTGAGCATCTGGCGGGCCATAACATTGGGAACGTTAGTGGTTACCATTGGGGGATTTTCTGACGTTTCTGTACGTCCAAAAATCACAAACTCTGGACTCATTGGACTTGTCATAGCCTGTATAAACCAATGGACGGGGTGGATCTATTATATGTGGGCCCCAAATGTGAAAAACCCCAAATATAAGGGTTTTAATATTTTTTTTTAAATGTTGTAAGAGGCAAAGCCTCCGACGCTGCAGCAGTAGCTGCAGCGGGCGGGCGGCCAGCCAGCTACCCACGGCTGCTGCCGTGGGCCCCACCATGATGTATATGTTTTATCTACGCCCTTCATATGGAGGGCTACCCCCTGAGGTGGGCCCCCTCCAAAAATGAGGCCGATCCGACGCTCGGGTGGCCCACACCATAGAAAACAGTGTGAATGAACATCTACCATTGAAACCATCCTGGGGTCCACAGAAGTTTTAGATCAAGATGAAATATGTGGTTTTCCTTCACCCAGGTCCGTGTGACCCTTTGAACGGTTGGGATGGAAAAACAAACAATGTGGTGGGCCCCACATGGGACCCACAGTGATGTATGTATTGTATTCATGCCGTCCACGGACCGTGGACGGTGGCACCCCACTGTGATCTATGTATTCTATCCCACCATCCTCACTGGACGGTAGGGCCCACCCTCCTGTTGCACGCTGGTTGCAGCATTTCTGTGTGTGTGTGTGTGTGTGTGTATATATATATTATATTATATATAATATTTTATATGTATATATATATATACACTATATGTAATGTACATATATATTATACTATTTATAATATATATGATGGTGGACCTTCATGTGGGCCCCCACTCTTGATGCAGGTGCTGTATCCAATCTGTCCATCCATTTTAAAAGCTCATTTTATGATTTGAGCTAAAGAATGGGCCAGATCCATAGTCCGAGTGGACCTCACCTTAACATATTATAGAGCCCATTTGAATTGTAAAAGGCCTATGGGTTAGGCCCAATATCTTTATTTAAGGCCTATGAGTTAGGCCCATTTGAATTGTAAAAGGCCTATGGGTTAGGCCCAATTGCTTTATTTAAGGCCTATGGGTTAGGCCCATTTGGATTGTAAAAGGCCTATGGATTAGGCCCACTTAAAATACATAAAGCCCATAGGACTAGGCCCATTTAAGAGACATAAGGCCCATGAGATTAGGCTCATTGATGCAATCTAAGGCCCACGAGTTTTGACCCATTGCAATGCACATAAGGCCCACTGGTTCGGCCCATTGATGTGGCCCACTCGATGAATGGAAGGCCTATCTGATATGGCCCATTTGATATATTTAAGGCCCAATGGGGTGTACCTAAGGTCCATTACAATGTGTGATCCCAACTTGGCTTATGTAATGATGTTTATTACGGGTTATGGCTTGGGAGAAATGTTGGTTTGACGTCCACATTTCAAGTGTAATGCTGGTTAGATGTCCACATTACGACTCTCTTTAAGGCCCATTATTAGGCTCGTACTTATTGTGTATAAATAGCCCAGGCTCATCTGCATTTTAAGGATAGTTCATCTCATTATAACATGTTTAATATAGCTTCACGACTCATGATCATACGCATCATATGTATGCTTGATATGAGAGTGACTGATCATAGCATATGCCTTCGGGCATATTGATTATGGGACCCCGATTAGGCGGTGTTGTCCTGCATGAGCGCACGCTACGTGCAAGGATTTGCTGCATGATTGGATAGTGTGATTCATGCATCTCGCATCGTGTGATGTGGTTACTGTACGCCCTAGCGACATCGGGGTCGTAGCCACCACAGACGCATCGTGGTTGGCAGGATTGGATACCGAAAATCTCGTTCTACATGGGGTGCTATAGATATCCCTAGGTAAAAGTCTCTAAACCCTTATGGTACCAAGAGGTTGCTCCAACGTCTAGACCGAGTGGGTAGATGAGCGCTGAATGCCGATTACCAGTTGGCTGTGCTCTCCACTGTGTCGTGGTAGGTTGGAAGGGGGTGCGGCCTTATCCGTCCAAGAGTAGGGGACAATGCTAGGCTGAGTCTGACCAGCTCGAGGAATGGGTCCGCTATCGACAGGTCGTGCCCGATATTGGCAGACGGATAATGAGGTCTCTTCCACTTACCTTATTGCGCGCGATGTGGCGGCAATCTGGTTTATAGTGTACTAGACCCCGGTGATATCCCATATTTGAGCTGTATTGATGTGTGGACATAGATGAGGATCTGTATGCTTGAGTTACATTGCACATCGCATAGCCTTGGGATGACCGATACCATTCATGTCTTACATCGCATAGCCTTGGTACGGCTCATGATATTATGGATCCATCTGCATATTCTGTATTACTCTGACATTGCATGTTCATATTACTACCTTGCGCACATACTTTCACCACCCTCTAAGCTTTCTATAAGCTTATGCACGACTGTTGCGTGCAAGTGACGTTGGTTTGCAGTAACGCTGAGGCGGGAGCACGTTGCAGATCGTTTTGGAGTTTTTGTTCTTTACCATTGTATTTTCCTCTATGCTCATTGTACTTGTAATGTTTTTGATCATAGTGAAAATGTAATGGAGTTCTTGGTTGTTGTTTGTGGGTTATGCCTTTGGTTATGCTTATTACGAATCAAACTGACGTTGAAAATCCTCCTCGTAGCATCCCAGGATCAGAACCTGGCGAATGAGGTTCTACGGAGGCTGTCGGCGCCGGATTCGGCGATCGAGAATTTTGTGAGCCCGGTTTTCGAGTTTGGGGCGTGACACCATCCAATATGTTCATAAGGTCTCAGAGACCTAGATGAAAAGGAAAAACAAATTTCATATTGATCCAAAACTTCTGTGACCCCCAAAAGGGTTTCAATGGTAGACGTTCAATACGTTCAATCCCCCACTACTTTTTGAAGTGTGATCCAGTTGATTATTAGATATGTCTTATTTTTCGTCTCAAGCCTTACTACGAGCTCCCAAAATGGATGGACGGTTTGGATATAACAAATACCTCATGATGGGACCATAGAACTTGTTGGCGTTAATACACCAGCTATATAGCTGGTGTGTGGTACACTAGCCAATCCGCTTCCATCTCTACCGGGCGCGGCTTGTTCTGAGATTGGTACAGGTGGATGCCCCAAGGGCCACTGAGGGTTCATCATGATGTATCACTTCTATCTACACTGTCCATTTATTTTTTCATATGAAAGTAGTAGTGCTAAGGACACCCACCATTGAAACCTTCTTAGGCTCCACCATGTCGTTTATTTTCTATCAAACCTATTGATAGGGTCATATACATCTGGATGAAGTAATATATATATATCATGATTCATAACTTCTGTCGTCCCTAAGAACTTTTAAACGGTAGAAATTTATTTTCTAATGTGTAGTCCATTTAAAACTTGAATGTACTTTATTTTTTGTACAGAATTATAAAATGATATGGAAAAATAGATGGACAGTGTGGATAGAAGTGATACATCAACTTGGTCCCTCCATGGCCTGTGGGGTCTTTGCCTGTCCCGAGCTCGAAACAGGCGGGGGTAGTACCTAATCCGCGCCTGTCTCTATGGAGGTAGTACCCAATCGGTGTCCATCTAGATAAAGAGAAAACACATCCCCAACGTACGGGAATGACACATCTGGAAGAAGATTGGCTGGTGTACCCCCAAAAAGGGTTTCAATGGTAGACGATGCAATCCCCACTGCTTTTTAAAATGTGGTCCACTTGATAATTGGATATGCGTTATTTTTCGTTTGAAGCCTTAAACAAGCTTGTCAAATGGATGGAAGGTTTGGATATAACACATGCCTCATGATCAGACCCAAAGAAGTTAGTGAGGTACACTAGCCAATCCAGTTCGGGCACATCCATGGGGATGTGGATTGCGTCCTAATCCGCCCAGGCGGTAATCCGTTGGGCAGAGATCTGTGGAACCCACCGTGATGTAAGTATTTTATCCACACCATAATCATTTTTATATGATTATTTTAAAGTATGAGCCAAACATTGGAGAAATTTCCAACTGTACGACCAATATATGGCCCATTTCCGAGACGAAGCCCACCCCATTTTACTTTCCACAAATACTCCCCAGGTGTACGGACGCCTTCCCAAAGGTCGAAAATGCCCCTGCTTTTTCCTTTAAGTGGATCGGGCGCTGTTCGAAGACGAGTGCTGACGCTCATCGAACTCCGAGTTATACGAATGGTTCAAAAGAGATCAACGTTACATGGGCCCTACAGTTATGTATTTATTTTATCCACAATGTTCATCCATATTTCGAGATCATTTCGGAGCATTATCCCAAAAAAGAAAATCATATCCAAAGATCAACTGGACCACACCACAAAGAGCAGCAAAAAATTGATTTTCACTGTTGAAACTTTTGTAGGGCCCACCATAACATTTATTTTCCATCCAATCTATTCATGAGGTCACAAAGACCTGGATAAATAGGAAAAACAAATTTCGTGATGATCCAAAACTTCCGTGACCCCTGAAAGGGTTTCAACGGTAGACGTTCAAAGCAGAATGATAATGACATTTGCTACGGTCAAACCTATAGCTGCGGATTATAACCGTAACCATAGATACCATAATCTGTAGCAAAAGATTCCACCCGGGGTGGGTGCGCCGAACTGGCGCCCCCCGCGCCACTTGATGGCCTGTCCGGTGCGGCCACGCCAATCTGGCGGGGCCCCGCCCATAGGGTGGTCCCTATGGCTACGGATATTAACCGTAGCTAAAATCCATAGCAGTAGGCTTTTTATTTTTTTTTGTGGTTTTTTTTTTCTACATGGAGTGCTTTTTTCTACCTATAATTCTCTCTAACACATACTTATATAAATATGTATATATAAGCATATAAATTTTTTTTTCTTTTTTTCTATTTCTTTCTTTATTCATTTAACATCTTCTAAACTAAAATTAGTTACTTGATGTACCCTATATGATTTTGGGGTAGGAGAAGCTACTTTAACCAACCAATCTGGTTATTTTGCAAGATTTCATCAGCTCGATGATCGAAAATCCATTTCATTCACTTAGCGGTCAATTTTGTTCATTTCATTTACATGCATTTCACAGTCATTTCGCTTAAATTCTTGATCACTTCCATGCATTTCACGGTCATCCGAAACATTTTTGTGTTGATTCACGGTCATTTTGAGGAATTTCGCAGTCAATTCCCTTCACTTCACGGTCATTTGCAAGCATTTCGCGGTCAGTTTGCTTCAAACCATGATCATTCCCATGCACTTCACGGTAGTCCAAAACAATTCCGTGTTGATTCACGGTCATTTCGAGGCATTTCACAGTCAAACTCCTTCACTTCACGGTCATTTGCATGCATTTCGCAGTCAATTTGCTTCAAACCATGATCATTCCCATGCATTTCACGATCGTCCGAAACAATTTCGTGTTGATTCACGGTCATTTCGAGGCATTTCACAGTCAAACTCCTTCACTTCACAGTCATTTGCATGCATTTCGCAGTCAATTCGCTTCAAACCATGATCATTCTCATGCATTTCACCGTCGTCCGAAACAATTTCGTATTGATTCACGGTCATTTCGAGGCATTTCACAGTCAAACTCCTTCACCTCACGATCATTTGCATGCATTTCGCGGTCAATTCGCTTCAAACCATGATCATTCTCATGCATTTCACAGTCGTCCGAAACAATTCCGTGTTGATTCATGGTCATTTCGAGGTATTTCACAATCAAACTCCTTCACTTCACAGTCATTTGCATGCATTTTGCAGTTAATTCGCTTCAAACCATGATCATTCTCATACATTTCACGGTCGTCCGAAACAATTCCGCATTGATTCACGGTCATTTCGAGGCATTTCACAGTCAAACTCCACTTCACAGTCATTTGCATGCATTTCGCGGTCAATTCGCTTCAAACCATAACCATTCCCATGCATTTCACGATCGTCCGAAACAATTCCGTGTTGATTCACGGTCATTTCGAGGCATTTCACAGTCAAACCCCTTCACTTCACAGTCATTTGCATGCATTTCGCCGTCAATTTGCTTCAAACCATGATCATTCCCATGCATTTCACGGTCATCCGAAATAATTTCGTGTTGATTCACGGTCATTTTGAGGCATTTCACATTCAAACTCCTTCACTTCACGGTCATTTGCATGCATTTTGCGGTCAATTCGCTTCAAACCATGATCATTCTCATGCCTTTCACGGTCGTCCCAAACAATTCCGTGTTGATTCACGGTCATTTCGAGGCATTTCCCAGTTAAACTCCTTCACTTCAAGGTCATTTGCATGCATTTCGCGGTCAATTCGCTTCAAACCATGATCATTCCCATGCATTTCACGGTCATCCGAAACAATTCCGTGTTGATTCACGGTCATTTCGAGGCATTTCACAGTCAAACTCCTTCACTTCACGGTCATTTGCATGCATTTTGCGGTCAATTTGCTTCAAACCATGATCATTCTCATGCATTTCACGGTCGTCCGAAACAATTCCGTGTTGATTCACGGTCATTTCAAGGCATTTCACAGTCAAACTCCTTCACTTCACTGTCATTTCATGCATTTCGCGGTCAATTCACTTCAAACCATGATCATTCCCATGCATTTCGCGGTCAATTCACTTCAAACCATGATCATTCCCATGCATTTCACGGGTGTCCGAAACAATTCCGTGTTGATTCACAATCATTTCAAGGCATTTCACAGTTAAACTCCTTCACTTCACGGTTTAGGTTATAGGTTTTAGGATTTGATAATGGGTTCGGGTTTAGGTTATAGGTTTTGGTTTTGGTTATAGGTTATAGGTTTAGGTTAAGGTTTAGGTTTAGGGTTTTGGGATTTGAGAATGGGTTCAGGTTTAAGTTATATGTTTTGGTTTTGGTTTAGGTTATAGGTTATAGGTTTAAGTTAAGGTTTTGGTTTAGGTTTAGGTTAAATGTTTTGGGATTTGAGAATGGGTTCGGGTTTAGGTTATAGGTTTTGGTTCTGGTCTAGGTTAAAGGTTTTGGTTTAGGTTAAGGTTTAAGTTTAGGTCATAGGTTTTGGTTTAGGTTTTAGGTTTTGAGATTCGAGAATAGGTTCGGGTTTAGGTTATAGGTTTTGGTTTTGAGAATGGGTTCGGGTTTAGGCTATAGGTTTCGGTTTTAGTTTAGGTTATAGGTTTTGGGATTTAAGAATGGGTTTGAGTTTAGGTTATAGGTTATAGGTTTAGGTTAAGGTTTAGGTTTAGGGTTTTGGGATTTGAGAATGGGTTCGGGTTTAAGTTATAGGTTTTGGTTTTGGTTTTTGTTTAGGTTATAGGTTTTAGGATTTGAGAATGGGTTCGGGTTTAGGCTATAGGTTTTGGTTTTAGTTTAGGTTATAGGTTTTGGTTTAGGTTATAGGTTTCGGTTTAGGTTATAGGTTTCGGGATTTGAGAATAGGTTCGGGTTTAGGTTATAGGTTTTGGTTTTAAGAATGGGTTCGGGTTTAGGCTATAGGCTTTGGTTTTAGTTTAGGTTATAGGTTTTGGGATTTGAGAATGAGTTCGGGTTTAGGCTATAGGTTTTGGTTTTAGTTTAGGTTATAGGTTTTGGGATTTGAGAATGGGTTCGGGTTTAGGCTATAGGTTTTGGTTTTAGTTTAAGTTATAGGTTTTGGGATTTGAGAATGGGTTCGGGTTTAGGTTATAAGTTTTGGTTTAGGTTAAGGTTTAAGTTTAGGTTATAGGTGTTAGTTTAGGTTATAGGTTATAGGTTTAGGTTAAGGTTTTTGTTTTGGTTTAGGTTATAGGTTTTGGGATTTGAGAATGGGTTCGGGTTTAGATTATAGGTTTTGGTTCTGGTTTAGGTTAAAGGTTTTGGTTTAGGTTAAGGTTTAAGTTTAGGTTATAGGTTTTGGGATTTAAGAATGGGTTCGGGTTTAGGTTATAGGTTTTGGTTTTGGTTTAGGTTATAGGTTATAGGTTTAGGTTAACGTTTTGATTTTGGTTTAGGTTATATTCGCTTCAAACCATAACATACTAAACAGGCCCTTAGAGGGCAATTAAAATATATTTATTTTCCATCCAATATATTCATAAGGTCACAAGGACCTGGATGAATGTGAAATACAAATTTCACTATGAAATGGTCATTTACTCATGTTGCCTTGAACCATTGTCTACCCCACATAGTATAGCTTGTCGAATATCAGTCTAATGAAATTTTGCTTGAACTTCATTGACATACACTCAAAAGCATATCCCTACTTATTCATTGAGCTCTTTCAATCACCCGGCTCTAATGTCTTTTGAGACGCTCTCATGATCAGTCCATCCTTCCAATAAAAGATGCCTCGAAATGAGGAATTTCATGTCCAATTCTAATCAAAGTCTTGTCTCTATAATATTCGTAATGAACTTGCACCAAATACTCTTCATTTGGTTCTCATTTTTAAAACTCTAGATTCTAGGACCTTCAATTTAGCATTCTTACCCTCTCTAGTCTAGTCAACCAGAACCTTGTAACTATAAACAACATACCCCAAGAAACTTATTGCTAAACACTTGCAATTAACTCAATTATAATCAAAGCTTTCGAGGCATTTTCTTAATACTACACCTGGATGAAAATGCACTCCTACAAGGAACTCATCTTACACAAGTTGTTCTTGCTCTTACAACAATACCCTGCTACTCATCTTAATGCTAAGGTGTTATTGCTAGAAGCCAAACAAACTGTATGAAGATGCAGTTGTTATATTTTTTCAGTAGATGTCCCTCCAAAAGATATTTTGTATACTATTACCAAACAGGCCCATAGGGATGAGACAATATCAAAGCTTAAAAAGCAATCAAGTCAGCTTGTTTTAGGACTTGAGTGAAGCCAGTTGTAAAAGATAGATGGAGGGAATGGAAGAGGAATCAAGTCCTTCTGTAGATCTTCATCAACAATGACTACACAGGAAATATAAAGATTTCTGATCTCCGACAACTTAGACTTCTTGTTGCATTGTGGACACTGAAAAATAACAGATATAGGTGTGAATAAAGAAGCAAAAATTAGTGTATTTTGTAAAAAATAAAGAACCTAAAAAACCCAACTTAGAAACATGAATCAAGTATAACAGCCCGCCGAATTTCACAATCCAACAGACCTGAATACACTAAAAGGAAGCAGTGTTTCTACTCCTCCTCACGAGCACATGCAATCAAGAATAAGTTCAAATATAAATCCCTGAAAGGAGACTTCCTTATTCTAAATTATAGCCACCCAATAGCAATTTCCTACAGTTTCACAACCCAGCACATAAAAATATCCCTAAAAGGAAATTCTTTCCTTTCATGAAGAGATATTCAAGTTTAAATATAGATCACCCACAAAAGAAGGGAAAAAATAAAATCTTTTCCCTATTTAGAAGAATAATTCAAAAGCAATCCAAACCCAAACAGATATAAATCTCCCCCAATAGGAGATTCCTTGCTTTCATGCAGAGAAATCCAAGTTCATGTTTGTATTACACATAACATATCTATATAGCATAAACAAATCACAAATAACAACAGAATGATTTTTATGCAAAAAGTAAATTGATTTGTTTATAGAAAATATTCATACAAATGCAAATAAAAACCAGATAGAAAAGTGAAGAACCTGTAAGAAGCTACACTTTTGGTGCGGTTATGATGAGGACATAATTAATCCAACACACATAATGCAATACTTCAACTTGCATGGAAGTGATCATGAATTGAAGCGAAATGACCGTGAAATTTATGCAAATGACCGTGAAGTGATGGAGTTTGACTGTGACTCAACATGGAATTGATTCAGATGACCGTGAAATGCATGGAAATGATCATGAATTGAAGCGAATTGACCACGAAATGCATGCAAATGACCATGAAGTGAAGGAGTTTGACTATGAAATGCCTCGAAATGACCGTGAATCAACATGGAAATGTTTTGAACGACCGTGAAATGCATGAGAATGATCATGGTTTGAAGCGAATTGACCGCGAAATGCATGCAAATGGCAGTGAAGTGAAGGAGTTTGACTGTGAAATGCCTCGAAATGACCGTGAATCAGCAAGGAATTGTTTCGAACGACGGTGAAATGCATGGGAATGATCATGGTTTGAAGCGAATTGACCGCAAAATGCATGCAAATGACCGTGAAGTGAAGGAGTTTGACTGTGAAATGCCTCAAAATGACCGTGAATCAACACGGAAACAAGCCCAAAGTGCCTCCTTCCTAATCTGCATGCAAAAGGAACTCTAAATTAGATTGAAGAAATGAAAAACAGTGAATGACATGCCCACATACCAAATTTACTATCATAAAGCTCTCAATGCAGATTGATACCACCCCAAAAAATCCAAAATATAATAATGATAACAAAACAAGCATTTCCTCTCAAGATGAATTACAAATTCCCACTGCATTAGGATGCAATTCTCCTGATGATCCCAATCTGTACATGATCCAAACTATTGGTAGGAAAAGCTCCATCATGAATGGGGGATGTCCCAGAATTCTCCGAGGCCGGAAGATCCTAACCATACCTATAAATAAACGGTTAAGGAAAAAAATGAAACAATGGTCTGACACGGCCACTGTGATCACCCACACCAACATTCTCCAGATGGAAAACTTAAATCTCTTAGAATGTTTCCAATAAAGAAACAGTAGGGTTAGAGTCTCAAACGAAAGACAGCCCACTGTTCAACATTGAGGACTTGACTTTTTAAACCATGGTTAACAATAAATAAATAAACATTAAGAAAAACAACAATGGTTCCCATTCAACCAGCAACAAATCAAATATTCTCTAGCTAGGATCTTCCAATCTGGGGGATTGTTGGAACATGGTCCAACCACAGTTAGTCTCATTATATTAAAGTGATCAGAGTATGACTTAGTGTTGACTTTCTATTAAAGCCCATGGTACCTAGAAACAGAAAGAAGATATGATCAAAATATGACTTCTATACTAAAGGTCACAGTATAAAATTATGATGCACATCTTTTTGAAGTACCGACACAAATAAATAACAAAAAAATAAGTTCTCTCTGCAATCTTAGTGTTGACTACTAAAGTCAGTCTGCAAGATTTATTTAGATGTCCAAGCAACACAGGATTTTATTGATATCTAAGAAATGGGCAACATTTTCCGCAACAAACTGAATCTTGGGAAAGGAAAACTTTTTGAAACCCTGACTTGAGAGTTAAAGCATCCAAAATCAGTTCAAACCCAATTAAGGGGATCCAATGATACATCTCCATAGCAAACTAATGTTTGGTTAATGAATGAGTCAAGGTTATGAAACAGAGGATGCATGTTGTACCAATAGTTAGTCAGGGCAGGGTTGCATACATGTTAGGATTTACATTCTGTGTTTCATCACTTGTGAAATGATCCTAATTGGTTGTGGAATTGGTTGATTCATTTGGTTCTCTACTCTGGTTAATTTATTTACTTCATGCTGCAAATACTGTACAGTGTAATTTGTAAGTTATAATCATATTCAACCATCTTCTTAACCACACCACCTCACCTCAATTTGCAAGATTCCAAGAAATAATCAGTATTTTAATTAAATTGATCAACCACCCAGAAGTTCTTCCCTACACCTCTTAAGATTTGTTATTCCAATCCCTCCAAAGACCCCAACGAATTGCAAGAAATTACCTCCATATCAAGAAATTATAAGGGGCAGATCAATCAAAATTCAAATGTCTCCTATCCTTACATGCAAAAATGATGCAGTGTCAAACAATTAACAGCAAGTCCAAGACCAACATGCAAATGCACAGTGAACAAGGAGATGGTCTTCCATTGCTACTTGATGGCACCCGAAGCATATATTGAGGAGCTAAATACCATGATGCTAAAGGTGGATAGGACAATTTACATAAGCCTATAGTAGTTAGATATAAGTATCAACTGCCATTTGCATTCCACCAGCATGAAAAAAGTAACTTGAATACCACAGTGCTAAAGATGGTAAAATCATTCATGCGCAATGAGAGCAACATCAAGAAGCTTTAATCTGAAGCAGATGAGTCTCAGAAGGACGTATGCTATTAACACTTTATTTTTAAATATATCTAACTAGATTTTAAATGGGGACATTGTACTTCAACAAATGATTACATGCATCAGACCACCAAATACTCTTCCCAAGTCCAGTTTGACATGTGCTCCATTGGGCAGTAAAATACAGATTCCGAGAAGTCAGGATGTGAACCTTAGTTGATACAAGCTAAATCCAATTGCCAACCAAGTTTGATTGCCAACAAAATCAAACCATACCCATTTCAGTTTACTTCGGTTTGAAAGCAACCAGTTATGAAGCACATAAACTTCGTTGTGCTTATTATTAAAGTACTGGAAATTTAGAACTCATTATTTGACCCATTACACGAGGGAAACAACATGAGGAAATATATCCCTTGGTACATAAAAAGGCTTGTTGTTTAGTGTAACACCCCGGATTTTGGCTAATCTGGGATTTGACGTCCTTAGGCAGTGGGTCAATTAAAACACCTGAAAAATCGTTCAGAACCCAATTCCATAGCCAAAGAAACCACTTAGGATTAATTCCTTTAGAAATTAAGCGTAAGTTAGCTAGCGCAACGTTAGAGCAGCTGGGAAACAGTCCCTGATCACTTTAAATACGTTCTACAAGACCCAAATCGAGTAGAACGTATGACTCTATAATACTCTATAACCTCGGATCAAACTCTGAGCAGGTTTGTTCACTGGACCACTTTGAAATTTTGTATTGGATCTAGACCGCGCGTCGAAAGTCCGATGCCTACTA
The DNA here is from genome assembly GCA_037074715.1 of Magnolia kwangsiensis. Classification (NCBI taxonomy): domain Eukaryota; kingdom Viridiplantae; phylum Streptophyta; class Magnoliopsida; order Magnoliales; family Magnoliaceae; genus Magnolia; species Magnolia kwangsiensis. Next base: position 21,873,544 of record CM073582.1, read on the forward strand.
TCTTAGACCGTTAGAACCGCCTAGCTGGACTTGACACTCATTTCGAAAATCAAGTCAAACCGATAATCACAGGCCATTTCATTGAGCCCGGACCGAAGAGAGTGCGAATAGGGACAGAATTGGAATTTCAAATTCAAATCTGGCACACGACTTGACGCGTCAGTATTGAGCGTTCTGACCTTCAGAATTCAGCCAGATTACACCCTCGGATCAGGAGAAATTTCTATTTTATATCATGAGACTTTCAGCCCTGATCTACATGCGGTGACCGCTGAACTGAAACTGGTCTGCCACGTGCGATCTGCAGATCCAGCCGGACTGAAAACTTAATACGTGCTAGATCTGATACGCGTGAGCTTAAGTCCGATCGCATTCGGTCAGGGGACCACCGGAAAGCATCTTTTGGACCGAAACAGCCCCGATTTGGATATGCACTAAGTGAACTTTGTACCGGAGCCTATTTCGGGCAAGTTTGGGCTTATAAAAGGGGTTGAAACCCTCACTCCTCTCTCCCATCCGAATTTGCAAAAATTCCTAGAATGGGAGAGAGAAAAGGTGAGAGTTTGTGAGAGAGAGTAGGAGAGAATTTCTTGCTGCTCGTGCCACCTGCTGCAAGTGCCTAAGCAACACACTCCGATCACCTGGCCGGTGATTTCTCCGCATTTCAGGTAAGGAATAACCCTAGAAGTTGCTGATTTGGGATTCTTTCCGTTCCATAGCATGCAAACTGATAGAACTCGTAAATCAGGTTCTCTTATCGCCGTAGACGAAGCGTATACGCTCCGTTCAAACTCACACCCCAAAAAGAGAAAAGGTGCGGATTTTAGACGCTTTGATTGACTGTTTCCAAAGCTTTCAATGTCGTTTAATAGTAGATTATCGACGGCAATGCCGTTTGACATGTACAACATGCTGTCCGTTTCCTGTTTCGTAAATCAACGAAGAATATGAGATTTAGGGCATTTTAGTCATTTGTAGGAAGTACAGATTTCATTCATATTTTGTTGATGTGATTGACATGATTTGTTGTAGTATTAGAATGTTAGGAATGCGTGCATAATTAGTTTGGCGAAGAGATTCGCCTAAATGCGCACTTCGGGTCGACATACTATATGTAGACTTAAGTGTGTAGTGTAAGCGTTTGTATAAATGCTTGTATTAGTATGTATTGAATTAAATGGTGTTATGGATTAGTTTGAGATTGATTTCTCAATTAATATGTTGGTGTAAATAGTTTCCTACATGTTAGCCATATGCATGATTTCATGATATGAATGAAATGCATGTGCTTGACAATTCGCTTAAGCTGTATGTTATAACATGTGCTTGATGATTTCATTATGATTTAGTTCGAGATTGAATTCTCAATTAATATGCTGATGGAAATGATTTCCTATATGTTGGCGATATGCATAATTTCATTATATGTATGAAAGGCATGTGTCAGATGATTTACTTGAGTTGTACGATATAACATGTGTTAACATGCTCACATGGTTGTGTTTCATTTCCAATACTCTCATATGAATGCTGATGTGATTCCATAATTGTTTGGGACTATACTTAGTCCAGGCAGTCGGTAACCGAGCGAATTCGTGGTTGGCTTATCTTTGCCACGAACGACGCGTCGATGAACGCGAGCCGTGTTTTGGAGTTGGCGGCAGTGGTTAGGCCACGCGAAGTGTTTTACGCACTTCATGTCGTTCGACTTGAGATGCGATCGCGCTAGTCGAGCCCGTCAAGTAACCCGACTGGCCGTTGTATGTTCACCCTGCATGAGTCATAACTGCTTGAACCTAAGGTACTGAACTTACCATTGTAAACCCTGTTAACCATGGTATCTTGATCCACGAAGACTCATGAGCCGGGCATGGTGGTATGGGACACCGTGGTCGAGCTGTCGGCCTACGCTGGGGCCACAAACCTCCCCGTAGTGACCAGTGAGCACCTATGACTCGTGAGCAGATTATGGTGATATGGGACACTATATTCTTGTTGTCGGCCTACATTGATAAGGTGATGGGGGAGCGGTGCAACGAGTGCGAGCAACAGCCCTGGCAGCCCTTTGTAGTGACCGCGAGCGTATTCTGAGTCTACGGGAGGCGACGACCCTTCCATAGCAGTAGAGTACAGTAGGCCTGTATTGATAAGGTGATGGGGGAGCAGTGCAACGAGTGCGAGCAATAGCCCTGGCAGCCTTGCAGCGACCTACAAAATATACATCGTATGAGATTACTAGGAGTGACGACCTTAGACAGGATCTGTGTTGGGATTGATATAAGGGAAGTACCTTAGTTTCCCAATCCTGCTGTTTGAATGGACTAATAACAACTCAAAAATCATATCACCATACCATTGCATGTGCCTGGAAGATGTGGAGCACTTGAGGGTCGATTGCATGCCACGGTCGTAAGATGGTGCCGTATGAGGGAGATCGTCGGTGAGGGCATACATCACGTCATGTTATATTGCATTAACAACAGTATTAGGATTGTTTGATTTACTGCTTTACTATTATCGCATGATTGATTTGAGAACATGCTAATCCTTGCTCTATTATTCCACTGAGTTAGCTACTCACTCCCACGTTACGGGACGGTGTTCCTGGACACCTACCAGACCTTTTTGTGATTGAAGATGATGGCGCGGCCTGCGAGGCGGAGCCGGACTTGATGATGACGAGGAGGATCCCTCCTTTATGCGTGTTCTGATCGACGGGATTACAGAGAGGTTGATTAAATACCTTGACACTTGTCATTTTATATTTTTTTGAGCACTCATGTATATTCTTTTGTTTACTTTTGGAGTATACGTGTATGTATATAACCTGGTAACATGTTCACACTCTGGAGACATACAACAGTTTATATATGTTATACATACTATCACAGTCTTCCGCTTGTAAATTTAACTGTCTCTGGAGTATGATATGTTGTTCTGGATTAATCTCACTCATGTTTAATACATTAATACAGACAACATTCAATCATACATATGTATGTTGCATGAATAACATTTTGAAACTCAGGAGTTGGGTTTTTGCTCGACCCCCCGATTTTCGGGATGTTACATTTAGCACCACCAGAGCAGTTATAATTTATAAAACCTATGGCAACAATCGAATTTTCTAAAAGGGAAACTCAAAACATGGACAGTCTATAGTTATCCTTTTTCATAAATAGCATTTAAGTACTCAGAATTAAGTGAAACAAAATTAATTTCTTAGTTTGACATTTTTATCAGAATAAATTGAATAGGCAAGTTCCAACTACTAGGTTTAGAATTATTGATTGGGAGCTCCAACACTTGAATTTGACAAAAGTTCACAATTCAGAGGTTGCAGAACTCATGAGACGGATGATGAATTGGGCTTTAGAAGAATTGGATGGATGAAATCTAACAAGATTAAGCTGTTTTCTTAACACAACCCAAATTCGCAAAGTAACCAAATCAAGATCACAAACTTGCAAAACTGTGACAAAATTCATAGCAGCTGATAACCAAACCTGGTGAATTGGATTCACTGGGCACACTATGAATCATGAATTGTAAGCCAAGCTGGAACCAAACTGTAAACCGGTAATGATGAGGGTTAAATATTGCATATTAGACCTCGATTATTACCAGATTTTACAATATGATAATGCTTAATGCCATAGTTTAATTGTGTTTTGTTGCAGGATGAAATAAAGAGCGTTGATTGAAAAAGCGTATTAAAAGCATGAATTTAATGCTCCGAGGATACCAGAGCAGGGAACGAACTCCAAATGACTAAGATTGAAGAAATTACATGCCAGAGATCCGAGGAAATCAAGCTGTTTACATTAAACGGACCCGAAAATCAGCCAGAATGCAAGATCACAGGGTTCTCACCATCTAATTGGTTCGAAACTTCATATATGAGATAAGGGCCATAAATTAACCGTACATATTAAATTTCAGCCTTTGGATATCTCGAGAAGTGGCCAAACGGTTAGATCAGCCCCTTGATTCATTAAGTGGGGCCCACATGCTATCTGGTCATGCTTCAAAATTTGTCTCTATGGTTTAAATAATATGAAAAAAAAGATGGACGGTGAAGATTTCTTAGAAACATTTCAGTGGACCCTATATGTGCAACGTGTGCATAGAGCACACGTGCACGAGCATTGCACCGGACGGCTGAGTTGGTCAGCGCGACCATTCTTCTCAAAAAGGAAACTTCTGTTTCCTGCAGCACGTGATGGACGGACTACGTCCGTTTTGCGGATGATAGTGGGCCCCACACATACCCCATACTCTCAATCCAAACCGTCCATCGTGTAGACAGCCGCGAGCACTGCAAAACCATGTTTATATTTTTCATCTAAGCAAGCACATGTGTGAGATACAGGGGCCACAAAAGGGCTGGCCTGTAGCGTTCAAATCTGATCTTTTAGTGATTTCTTCTCTGAGACACATTAATGGACGTTCAAAACCACTCATTCTTTACTGAAATTTCGTCCTGAATGCAATGGATGGAGTGAATTTTTCAGAAAATGCTTCTGTGGGCCCACCGATCACAACAGCGAAATGGTGCGAAAGGTTTCTCACATCTGCGAAAACTGAATTTTTCAGGCGGTTTTGGCCCACCATCTTTGATCATATGGCAGATCTGAATCGTCTATCATGTAAAGGACCCAAAAATGTTATAAGAGATGGTGTTTCTTTGAAAATTAAGTGAGGAAAGTGGTGATTTTTGAGGTACCGAACTTTGCTGCGAAAAAGCTTTAGTTGGGCATGCATAGCTTTCCAAATCCGATTCAAATCCGATTTTCACCACTCCAGCAGCTATATAAGGAGGTTTTGGATGTGGGGAGCATTGAGAGCCAAGGAGGAAGATCCAGAGCCAAGGAGAAGAAAGAGAAGAGAGAGAGAAGAATGAAGAAGAGAGATAAGGGAGATGTTTTTAATATTTTTATTTTATATATTTTTTTTCCTAATTAATTTTATGGATAGCTAATTCTTCTTAGCTAGGGCTGAGATGAAGCCTCTAATTTGATTGACTCTTGTTTATGTGAAATTTATTTTAATTAGATTGATTTGTTTCTTTTTCTAGTGTACTTTCCTGAGATTTTCATACTTCTCCATTCTATGAGCTCGACCAAAGTCTAGATATGGATGTTGTTTGGAATATTATTCTACGTGCTTGTGTTTGACCATGAACAGGTCTCCTATAGAGGAAGAAACAGGATTTACATTTCTCCATGCCTGAGCATGGATGGAAAGACGTGATCCATCTGCTTTAAAGGATTATCCATTCTGTGTGCCCGACCAAGGATATAGGATGTGCTTTGTTTATTAAATTTATATCAATTTGAATTAGGATAAATCAACAGGTAAAATAAGTTTTATGATAGTTAGGGGTGGATTCGAAAGTTTTAGTCTTCTCATCGATTGGATTTTACTCACTACTCTCAGTTACTTGTTCATTTATTTTTGTTTAGTTTTCTTCATCATTACCTAAACTCTTTGTTGGATTAGTTAAGAAGAGTTTTAAATTTCAAATTGTGACAACCAGTCCTCGTGGGAACGATCTCGTAAAACGTACCATATCTACATCTGATTCGTATACTTGCGAGCTAAAATCATTTAAATCAGATTGGTTTAAATTAAAACATCAGGTAACTATGCCACGGTCTGTCAGTTCCAGCAAAGGCTATCTAAAATAATTACCATTTGCAATATTCACCCTAGTTGAAGAGGAAATGATCTTATACTTCACTGAACCATGGTAGTAAAAAAGCAGTAGAATCTATTGCAAAGGAGGATACTTGGAGCAGTTTTCTATTGGTACAGAAACTCCTTCTTTTGCAGCAAATTTAATATTTTGTTTGTTTTCTTTTTTACTTAGTATTAAAAAAAGAAGGAATGAGCTACACTTCCACTCCATAAGAGAATATATTGTAGACAAAAGCTTTATTACAACTGTGTGGTTAAATTCTTGGAAGCTAAACTAAACTATAACATGAGAATGGTACAAAAAAGGAACTTATGCTTTCAAATTTTCCTTTGATTAAAACAAAAATCTAAAGTAAATCCTTCCAAAAAAAAAATTCTAACAATAGGTTTAAACCATTCTACCTTCCGCAGTTCCTTTTTAGCCTCAGCATCTTCCACAAAAACAAAGTCAGATCCATTATGCTCACAAACAATCTCCTAAACAAAGCAATGTCTGTTCACGTGAATATGCCTCTGGGAAATTGCACATGGAAAAGGAAAATAAAGTTCATGGTTATGACACGATATCAAGGACCATTAGTGTTGTCCGCTACATGTGATATATTTGGTTATTTCGTCATAAAATAAAACAAATGGTATTAGTAGTTCTCTATGCAATGCACTTGATGTAATAAACTCTAGATATAATAACTTCAAATCTTCCTTTTTGGACGATGGTGAAATGCAAGCAAATGATCGTGAAGTGAAGGAATTTGACTGCGAAATGCCTCGAAATGACCATGAATCAATACGGAATTATTTCGGATGACCGTGAAATATATGGGAATGATCATGGTTTGAAGCGAATTCACCGCGAAGTGCATTGACCGTGAAATGCATGCAAATGACCGTGAAGTGAAGGAGTTTGACTTTGAAATGCCTCGAAATGACCGTGAATCAACACGGAATTGTTTCGGACGATGGTGAAATGCATGGGAATGATCATGGTTTGAAGCGAATTGACCGCGAAATGCATGCAAAATGACTGTGAAGTGAAGGAGTTTGACTGTGAAATGCCTCGAAATGACTGTGAATCAACACGGAATTGTTTCGGACGACCGTGAAATGCATGGAAATGATCATGGTTTGAAGCGAATTGACCGCGAAGTCCATGCAAATGATCGTGAAGTGAAGGAGTTTGACTGTGAAATGCCTCGAAATGACCGTGAATCAATACGGAATTGTTTTGGACGACCGTAAAATGCATGGGAATGATCATGGTTTGAAACGAATTGACTGTGAAATGCATGCAAATGAACGTGAAGTGAAGGAGTTTGATTGTGAAATGCCTCGAAATGACCGTGAATCAACACGGAATTGTTTCAGAAAACCATGAAATGCATGGGAATGATCATGGTTTGAAGCAAATTGACCACGAAATGCATGCAAATGACCGTGAAGTGAATTTGACTGTGAAATGCCTCGAAATGACCATGAATCAACACAGAATTGTTTCGGATAACCGTGAAATGCATGGGAATGATCATGGTCTGAAGTGAATTGATCTCGAAATGCATGCAAATGACCGTGCAGTGAAGGAGTTTGACTGTGAAATGCCTCAAAATGACCATGAATCAACACGGAATTGTTTCAGACGACCGTGAAATGCATGGGAATGATCATGGTTTGAAGCGAATTGACCGTGAAATGCATGCAAATGACCGTGAAGTGAAGGAGTTTGACTGTGAAATGCCTCGAAATGACCGTGAATCAACACGGAATTGTTTCGGACAACCGTGAAATGCATGAGAATGATCATGGTTTGAAGTGAATTGATCGCGAAATGCATGCAAATGACCGTGAAGTGAAGGAGTTTGAATGTGAAATGCCTCAAAATGACCGTGAATCAAAACGAAATTATTTCGGATGACCGTGAAATGCATGGGAATGATCATGGTTTGAAGCAAATTGACGGCGAAATGCATGCAAATGACTGTGAAGTGAAGGGGTTTGACTGTGAAATGCCTCGAAATGACCGTGAATCAACACGGAATTGTTTCGGACGATCGTGAAATGCATGGGAATGGTTATGGTTTGAAGCGAATTGACCGCGAAGTCCATGCAAATGATCGTGAAGTGAAGGAGTTTGACTGTGAAATGCCTCGAAATGACCGTGAATCAATACGGAATTGTTTTGGACGACCGTGAAATGCATGGGAATGATCATGGTTTGAAACGAATTGACTGCGAAATGCATGCAAATGACCGTGAAGTGAAGGAGTTTGACTTTGAAATGCCTCGAAATGACCGTGAATCAACACGGAATTGTTTCGGACGATGGTGAAATGCATGGGAATGATCATGGTTTGAAGCGAATTGACCGCGAAATGCATGCAAATGACCGTGAAGTGAAGGAGTTTGACTGTGAAATGCCTCGAAATGACTGTGAATCAACACGGAATTGTTTCGGACGACCGTGAAATGCATGGAAATGATCATGGTTTGAAGCGAATTGACCGCAAAGTCCATGCAAATGATCGTGAAGTGAAGGAGTTTGACTGTGAAATGCCTCGAAATGGCCGTGAATCAATACGGAATTGTTTTGGACGACCGTGAAATGCATGGGAATGATCATGGTTTGAAACGAATTGACTGCGAAATGCATGCAAATGAACGTGAAGTGAAGGAGTTTGATTGTGAAATGCCTCGAAATGACCGTGAATCAACACGGAATTGTTTCAGAAAACCATGAAATGCATGGGAATGATCATGGTTTGAAGCAAATTGACCACGAAATGCATGCAAATGACCGTGAAGTGAATTTGACTGTGAAATGCCTCGAAATGACCATGAATCAACACAGAATTGTTTCGGACAACCGTGAAATGCATGGGAATGATCATGGTCTGAAGTGAATTGATCGCGAAATGCATGCAAATGACCGTGCAGTGAAGGAGTTTGATTGTGAAATGCCTCAAAATGACCATGAATCAACACGGAATTGTTTCAGACGACCGTGAAATGCATGGGAATGATCATGGTTTGAAGCGAATTGACCGTGAAATGCATGCAAATGACCGTGAAGTGAAGGAGTTTGACTGTGAAATGCCTCGAAATGACCGTGAATCAACACGGAATTGTTTCGGACAACCGTGAAATGCATGAGAATGATCATGGTTTGAAGTGAATTGATCGCGAAATGCATGCAAATGACCGTGAAGTGAAGGAGTTTGACTGTGAAATGCCTCAAAATGACCGTGAATCAACACGGAATTGTCTCTGACAACCGTGAAATGCATGAGAATGATCATGGTTTGAAGCGAATTGACCACGAAATGCATGCAAATGACCGTGAAGTGAAGGAGTTTGACTGTGAAATGCCTCAAAATGATCGTGAATCAACACGGAATTGTTTCGGATAACCGTGAAATGCATGAGAATGATCATGGTTTGAAGCGAATGGACCGCGAAATGCATGCAAATGACCGTGAAGTGAAGGAGTTTGACTGTGAAATGCCTCTAAATGACCGTGAATCAACACGGAATTGTTTCGGACGACCGTGAAATGCATGGAAATGATCATGGTTTGAAGCGAATTGACCGCGAAATGCATGCAAATGACCGTGAAGTGAAGGGAATTGACCGCGAAATTCCTCAAAATGACCGTGAATCAACACGAAAATGTTTCGGATGCCCGTGAAATGCATAGATGTGATCATGAATTGAAGTAAAATGACCGTGAAATGCATGCAAATGAAATGAACGAAATTGACCGCTATGTGAATGAAATGGATTTTCGATCATCGAGCTAATGAAATCTTGAAAAATAACTAGATTGGTTGATTAAAGTAGCTTCTCCTACCCCAAAATCATATAGGGTGCATCAACTAATTAATTTTAGTTTAGAAGATATTCTTGTTAAATGAATAAAGAAAGAAATGGAAAAAAAGAGAAAAAATTTTTATATGCTTATATATACATATTTATATAAATATGTGTTAGAGAAAATTATAGGTAGAATGAAGTTCTTCATGTAAAAAAAAAAAAAAAAAAACACAAAAAAAAATCTTTTTGCTACGGATTATAGGTACGGTTATTATCCGTAGCCATAAGAACCATACTATGGGCGGGGGCGCGCCAGATCGGCGTGGCCACGCCGGACAGTCCAAAGAGTGGTGCGGGGGGCCGCTAGTTCGGTGTGCCCAACCAAATGTACCTTATTGTTATGGATTGTTATATATATGACTACGATTATTATCCGTAACTAGTTGTCTGCCGTAACAAATGAATAGATTGGATGGAAAATGATCACAAATTTCTAGATAATTTATTAAGAATTTAAACGTTCTTACCTCGTGCCACTGCCGTATCAGTAAAATCCTGTTCGAGAATAATAATAAGAGTTCCTTGGTGTGAAACACATTCTTTGGAGACAAGTCTTCATTATCTCAAATTTATCAATGCATCTACGTCCTCTTAGAAAAAGAAAACCGTTCACCTTGAGTAATGGATGATAGAAGATGTAATGTGATGGTCGGATGGGGATTCTATGGAGATTTTGTGGAGATTTCACGAAGAAAATGGGTGAAAAAACGGATTAGGATGGCGGGGAGAGTTCGGACGTGTATTTCGTGTAAGGGAGTACATGAATAAGGGCATTTTCGTCAGGTACAGAGGCGTCCGTACAGCAGAGACTTATTTTTGGGAGCTTAAAAAGCAGTGGAATTCAAAAGGCTGGTGGGCCATATATGGGTCGTACAGTTGGAAATTTCTCCAAATAGTGTTATGGCTTTAGTTGATCACGAAGTGGAGGATTGGACGTCCACCATTAAAAAACTTTTTTAGAGCAGGAGAAGTGCCATATGAAGCTGAAATTTGTGTTTTCACTTCATCCAAGTCTGAATGACTTTATTAATAAGTTGGGTGGTAAAAAAACATCACGGTGGCCCCTAGAAAGGTTCCAATGGTGGATGTATTATCATTGCAGCTTCCTTTGATGTGGTCTACTGGAGTTGTGTATCTGCTTCATTTTTTACATGATACTTTAAAATGATATGATAAAATCGATGAACAGTGTGGATAAAATACTTACATCACGGTGGGCCCAACAGTGCCCTGCCCGGACGGATTAGGCGGCGTAGGACGCAATCCGCGTCCCATCTGGGACAACGGATTCGAAATTCTACACCCGCGAGTAGCTGAAGCAGGGTGAGATGGTTCTGTCTGCCGGACAATCCTACTCTCACAAACGTGCAGACAGAAATGTCCATTAGACATACAGGCCGTTCATCATCTGTCCCCTCAGCCTAAGCACGTACCCACCAATGTCACCGATCCAATCATCAGGTGGCCCACCCGAAAACAAGCCACCCCAATTTCCATCCCGAGCATTTCACCAAGTGTGGCCCACCTGATGAACGCCCCATACTTGCAAACACGTGCCTAAGTTCCCATGCATCGATAAAACATTCTCACTTCTGACTCTTTCCTCAAGAAAATTGCTGAGATCACTTGTAATTTTCTTATTACACGTCAGCATCCACTACACGAGTCTGTGCAAATGGCGCCCATGGTTTGCTACAGACCGTTGATCTTATTGGCCCACTGTGGATAAAAGATTCTTTAAAAAATCTTCCAGATTAGAGTTTCCTATCCCTTGGATCTGGGTCCCACAAAATGGACGGTTTAAGAGAAAAATACGAGAACTATACAAAAAGATGAAATCTTAACTGTGTAGAATCTTCAATCTTGATTAACAGTATGGATCAACAGACATGGGCCACACCTGTACGATATGGATACTGTCAGAAGTGTACTGAGTTCTGAATGGATGAGGACTGACGGGACTCGTATGTTAGTTTTACACCATTTAAAGAATGGTGGTGGCTCTTCAACGTACACATGGCATAGCCTTACGGAAATCGTGACCGTTCAAATTGCTGATGCTACTGTGGATGGGGCATGACTGAGAAGATGATATCAACCATCTGATTTTCTGTTTCCCTTTGAAGATGGAGCACTTGCTAATTTGACCTTAACCATTATCTGACCGACACTAACTGGACGGTTAAAGCTTCTTGATCTGTGTGATTCTAGACAGATGCTCCATCCATAGCGGGACCCACGATTTGGATGGTCCAGATGACTGTACATTGGTGCCACATGGCAAGAGGATGAGTCACCACCATTTTCAAAAATGTGCTAAACGTATCTAGTCTCACCGCACGACATTACGATTCTTCGGGATATACTGCTTGTTTTAGACCGTCTAATTTAAGGGGCAAGCTCAACGGTTAGATGTAGATCCTACTTGATGTATCAATACAATCCAAACCGTTTATCAGATTATTCACCTCAATAAACCTTAATGGACCAAACAAGTCTCAATCCAAAACTCAGGTGAGCCACATAACAGCGAGAACAATAAGAGATGAGACGCGTACTGTTGATTTGGTTGGGAGCCCACTGTACTTTTTATATAAAATCCATGACGTTCAGACCTTTATTCCGGTCGGGATGAAGGGTTAGGCCACAAATAAGATATTTTCTCATTTCAGGTTGACCACTATAAAAAATTAATGGTGATCGTCCAATATAAACTTGTTTCTTATTTTATGGTCTGCCTAAGTTTTTTGATCCTGTTTCTTTCGGGTTCTAGATATTTTTTGAGGAGATTCATCTGATGGACGGTGTGGATGATACATAAACATCACGAGCACACCAGTTCTACCCTCTACCACAGTAAGCTTAGGGGTGCCGGTCCCACAGGCGTGCACCTTTAATTTTAATGCCGGTGACTCTCACATGAAATACATGACATATACGTGAGGATGAAGGAAAGATAGACCGTTCAAATAGCTGATCCAACCGTTGATGAATCATGACATAAGATATGCACTCGAAAACTAATATCCAACTGATTTTCTCTTCGAATTTGGACCACTGACTATGCCACTTTTGGCCATCCATTTAATCGGCATTAACTAGATGGTTAAGATTACTTAATTAGTGTGATATTAAAGATATTAAAGATGCATTATGCTCTTCCACAATACATTTATCGACAGGAATTTGGATGGTCTGGTTAGCTCTACGTCAGTCCCTAAGTATCGTGAGTCACCGCCATTTTAAGTCGTGCTAAAGGAGTTAAACTAACAGGGGAGTCTAGGCTGTAGCCAGCTACTGCAGCGTTGGTTTTGCACCATTGAGAAAATGGCGGTGACGACTCTTCTATCGTACACATGCCAAGGTTTTACTGAAATCCAGACCGTCCAAATAGCCGACCGAGCTGTTGATGGGCCACAACCAAAAAGATGCACTAACGACACCAATCATTTGATTTTTTCATTCTAATTTGGATCACGTGACTCTTCGATCGTACACGTGGACAAGTTCTACTGAAATCCAGACCGTCCAATTAGCCAACCAAGCTGTTGATTGAGCGTAAATGCACTGAGAAGACAATACTAACCGTCTGATTTTTCACTTCAAATTTGGACCACTTACTTATGTGAACTTTGACCATCTATTTAATATCCATTAATTGGATGGCTAGGATTACTTGATCACCTGATTTTATAAACACACAATATAATCCAGCCACCAATATAATGGAACCGACAAAATAGATGGTCTAGATTATGAACATGGTGCCACTGTGAGAAGCACAAGTCCAGTTATTTCTTGAACCACACAAAACTAAAGTTGTAGGGCTCTACTATGATGACGTATGTATTTAATCCACACCGTTTGCCCACTTTTCTATTTATTTTAGAAGATGGATGAAAAAACAGGAAGAGTCAAAGCTAAATTTTCAATGGACCACGCCACAAGAAATAATGGAAACTAAAATTTTATCGGTGAGAACTTCTCAAACGTCATATACATTTTCCATCAAGCTGATATTTATATTTTTTTATTTAAAATTTGTGTTACATGGCAAACAAACATTGTAGTAAGTCCTATTAAAATTTTACAATCAAGCTACGTTCGCATGATGTGGTCCACTTGTGATTTGAATCCGCAATTTTGAGCTTATGCCCTAAATTAAGATTGAAAAAACGGATAGATACGTGTATACCCTTGTGGGGCCACGGATAATCGTGTAGTAATGATAGTGTTAATATAGTCCGTCCGGTTTGGCTATTAACATGACAACGTGAAGCATATGTTTTATCAACTATGTTTATTCATTTTGAATTATAATTCAAGAGCGTGGCATCAAAAATGTGACTAAACGCTCCCCGTCGAAGACTCTCCAGCACTCATTAAAAGGTTTATTAGCCATTCAACCCGTTGATTAGGTTACAAAAACCTTTTTGAAAAGAGAAAACAAATTTCAGCTTGATTGAAAACTTTTGTGGCTTTCAAGAACTGTTTAATCGTGGGTATTAAATCACCACCGTTTCCTAGGGTGTGCTCCACATGAAAGTTTGGTCATCGTCGTTTTTCGGCTCATGTCCAAAATAATATGAAAAAAATAACAGATGGTGTGGATTAAAAAAATAAATCATTGTGGGGTCCACAGATTACCGTCCAAGTACTGACACTGTCAGTGGGCAAACCGCGTCTAGTATACCCTAATTCCTCAAATAAGGAACTACCATTTCCAATAATCCTGCAAACTACCATAATATCTCTCTCTCTCTCGCTCACTCTCTTTTCTCGACATTTCTTCCTTTTCTTTATTGCGATAGGAAGAAATAACAGGGAAGGGCAAAAAAAGATCCCATCGCCTCTCTCTCTCTCTCTCTCTCTCTCTCTCTCTCCCTGGCAGGATTTCTTCTGCGATTCTTCTCGAATTCCAATCCCTCCTCTCTATCTCTCTCCGTCGCCTAAAAAAAAAGAAAAAGAAAAAATCCCCTAACCCTATAAAATCCCTTCTTTCCATTTCTCTCTCTTTCTCTCTTTCTTCAAACCACCAACCCCAGAAAATTCCCAGATCCCGTTCATCCGATCTCAGATCCCCGAGAACTCCTCGGCGACGATCTCACCCTCCCCCGATCCAAGATTCGCCCTAGGGTTTCATATGGTCGTCTTCATCTGCTGCTAGATCTCAGATCCGGCGTAGGTTGTTTTGTTCTTGGAAATCAGCCCCCTCTGAAACCCTAGAAATGTCGATCCTGCCAAAGACGGACTCGATCCACATCCGCGAGGTCTGGAATGATAACCTTGACGCCGAATTCGCCCTCATCCGTGACATCGTCGACGACTACCCGTACATTGCGATGGACACTGAGTTCCCTGGCATCGTTTTACGGCCTGTCGGATCGTTCAAGTCGACCGCCGACTACCACTACCAGACCTTGAAGGCGAACGTTGACCTCCTCAAGCTGATCCAGCTTGGCTTGACCTTCTCTGATGAGGACGGCAACCTCCCCACCTGCGGCACCGATAAGTTCTGCATCTGGCAGTTCAACTTCCGTGAGTTCAACCCCGCTGACGATGTCTTCGCTAACGACTCCATTGAGCTTCTCCGCCAGAGCGGTATCGACTTCAAGAAGAACAGCGAGAGGGGCGTCGATGCTTCCCGATTTGGTGAGCTCCTCATGTCGTCCGGAATCGTCCTCAATGACGCCGTTCACTGGGTCACTTTCCACAGTGGGTATGACTTTGGGTACTTGCTTAAGCTCCTCACTTGCCAGAACCTCCCTGACACACAGACCGGGTTCTTCAACCTCATCAAGATGTACTTCCCTACCGTCTACGACATCAAGCACCTCATGAAGTTCTGCAACAGCTTGCACGGTGGGTTGAACAAGCTCGCGGAGCTGCTCGATGTCGAGCGGGTTGGGATCTGCCATCAGGCAGGGTCCGACAGCCTGCTCACGTCGTGCACATTCAGGAAATTGAAGGAGTCGTTCTTCAATGGGTCGACGGAAAGATATGCGGGCGTGTTGTACGGTCTGGGTGTTGAGAACGGGCAGAATAGTCATTAGAAAGGAGAAAACAATGAAGAGTGTTTGTTTGACTACTACATGTGGGTGTGACGCTCCCCACGTTATCTGTCTCTATGTACACCTTTTAGCAACAAAATTGCTGCCTCAGTTATGAAATTTCTTTTCTACTTTTTTTTTTTCACTTTAATTATGGTGCAGAATGTGAGGTTTGTGATTTGAGAGAGCTGCTGGTGTGTTCTTTGGAGTTCAATGGTGCGTTTGGATGCTCAATTGAACTGAATTGGAATTCATTCAATTCATTTTCCAAAAAATTACAAGTGGGAAGTAGCATTGTCTTTGTTGATCATGGCAGCGAAACCCCTGACTGCAGTTCTGTGTTTCAAGCTACCCTTGAAACGGCAATTATTGCAATCTTGGGGCCAGTCCCATATCATGAGTGAGTTTGGTCATCTGCTTTAGTGAATTGAGTTTCTGCAATTCCATTCAGTTGAACATCCAAGCTCAGCAACATTTCTTAACCAGGGTCTTTGTTAACGAAATATTTATACTATATTAGAAAAATGTTTGAATTTTACATTTTCTGGATATGTTTTGTACCTTTGCGATATTGAGCATTGTGGCAGCTATTGAATGTAAACATCACTAGGGCGTATTAGAATGTGGGGCATCAAATTTTTAGCCTTTCTTCCTCGTAGCTGAGTATCACTTACTGCATACATTAGAAGCTGGGAGACTGGTGCATAAAGCTGGGGCTGGTTCGGTCATGGAGCATGCATATCAATGAATCTGGCAAGGTATGTGAAAATGAGTTTCATCTTTCATGTTTGAATTCCGTGAAGTTTCTTTGTAATCATCTGTGATTTGTAATTTCCATGATCTGATATCACTTTGTGGTTTTTATCCTATTGAATGCTTGAAAACATCTGAGATGTTATGCTGGCGTGTCTTCTTAATTAATTCTTCATCCACTATTTATGAAATTGCTGTCTATGGCAGGTTATGAGATCATGGGAAGTCGATATATTTGCTTCAGGTATTAGAACATCCACTGTAGTCTTTTATCGTGTTACCTGATGTTTAGTGCTTCTTCATATCATCATCATCTAAGCCTTATACCAACTGATTAGGATCAACAGTGCTTCACCATTTTTTCCTTTTTTTTCCCCTCTCAAGTCTCAACCAGACTTATTTAAACAAACCTAATTTTTCATATCAACTTTTGATTCTACCGTTATTGGGACAGCTGCTTCTGAATGAAATGAAGAGATAGTCATTGGATCCTTGCTACCCCAGTAATTACTCGCTTCTTGGAATCCTGCTTTGCCAGGGTTTAACATAATGTTACCTAACTTGCCCACCCCCCTATATTTTCCATCCTGAATTCTACAATTGGGGTCACTATTTTTACTATTTTTACTGATTCAAAACTGCAGTTGTAAGTTTTAATGTTAATTTATATGTAGAATGTAGAAATTTATACTGCAAATCTCTTCCTGTTGTTAGACATTCCATGTTGTTATTGTGGTTTAGAGCACAAGGGGGTTTACTCCAGCCTCCTCTTATTGCTAGACATGCCATATTGTTATTGTGGTTTGGAGATCACGAGGGTTTAACATCATATAACCTATAGTGCCAACCTCACAAGGGGTTTTAATGTTACCTAATTGCCAACCTCCCTATATTTTTCCATCCTGAATTCTGCCATCTCTTCCATTTTTGGTAACTCTCACCATTTTTACTGATCCAAAATTACAATTCTAAGTTGTAAAGTAAATTTATATGTTGAATGCAGAAATTTATACTTTGATTTGTGCAATAGCCTGCATATAATAGATTATTATGCATGCAGGATTGCCATTCAGAAAAAAGAAGCTTGCGGGATTATTTCAAATATAAATTATAAATTATAATACCACATTGTACATGAAATTGGATTGCATTACTTAGCGTATGCAATGGAGAGACGCACACGATCCTTCCCCCAGTGTATTGTGTTTTAGTGCAAGCTATGTACTTGTTCCTGCTTCACATAACAACCATGTTTTCCATATCGTTATCGCATAATGGATCGCACCCTTGGGATGTGGATACATATCGGTTGTATCGCATAATGGATCGCTGTTGTTGGGAAACATGGGGACCATTAGGAAACATTGAGAACTTGGTCGAATTTTTCAATGACATCAATACACACTTAGACCTCAAAACATTCAAAAAACAAGTCCACATAGTAGGTTTCCTTTGCGTGGGGTTTTAATCTGTGAGCTGTCTGACTGAACTGATGCAATCATATTAAAAGTCTATTCATATAATTTATAAATGTTAGAAGACATATATGGAAATACAAGCAATACATTCAAAAGCAAAAGAAGAATCACTAGATTAGGTTACATGTTTGATTTTGTGTTTGAACACAGATTGCAACCGATTTGCGAGAAATTGAAAATTTTCGATTTTACCTAATTTTCCACTACTCAGCCCTTCTCCCCCAAATTTCGAAATCGAAGCCACAAATCCACGATTTTTCATGCAAAATATGAAGAATCATGGATTTGTAATCATTTGACAATGATTTAACATGATGTACAAAAAATGGATCGAAAATTGAAAATGCTCACTGGATCAAATAGGCAAGAAATACTGGCACTACCGGTGCGTTTCGTATCACACAGGTGGGATACAAGAATATCATGGGATATATTTGCCAATATCATCGATACTGAAAACATTGCATACGAAAGCAACCCTGGATTCAAGTAACCTTGGTTTAACATGTCATTCTAAGTAGTTCTAAGGGCATATTTGTAATTGGGTTTGAAGCAATGTATTCAACAAAAACATTAAAAAAGAACGCTATTTTGACAATTCTCTATCGTAGAGTAGGATGAAACATTTGTTGTAGCGATCCTACAAACTAGGGATTGCTCCCTCTTTGAATCTCTCCAGTGGACTCTTGCTCCCACTCCAGCTCCCGTCTCCTACCTATTTACACTTGTTTACATTTTTAAAGAGATGTTTTCCTACTTTCCCACTTTGAGTTTTTTGCCGCTTCACTTCACACTTTGCATACTTATATGACAAACCTTAGTTGAAGGATCCTTCTAGCTAGGTGCCGCTCCTGCTTCGAATCCCTAATTTGGAATCTTTCTCCAGCTCCCACATCAGAATCTCGTTTACGCTTCTACTTCCTACCTATTTGTACTTGTTTACATTATGAAAGGGATGCTTCCCCACTTCTGCACTTGATTTGTTGCTGCTTCGCTTCATGCTTCATGCAACTATAAGACGAACCACCTCTAATTTGCAAATTGCTTCCTCTTTCTCCACGTGCATTTCATGTGATGCATATGACAGTTTTACTAGTTGATATGTGTGGACATTTTCTACAGAAGTGTAAGGGCGTGTTTGGATTCACGGAAATAGTAATAATGTGCTATAATCTATGGTAAAAAAGTAATGATTATCATTACTACCATAGTCAAAAGTAAAATAAAGCAATGGCTATATACATTACTCCCCTTGCAATCCCACTTCGGGCATGTAAAGTACTTTAGTTGGGTGGATATACTTTGATGTAATTATGTCAATATGTGTTAAATCCACACTGTTAATCCATTTTGCAATATTTTTTAGGGTGTGTCCCCAAAAATGTGCTTGATCCAACACTCCGTAGACCGCATTAAGTTTTCAATGGCAAGTGTTCAATACCCATGCTAGCTGTGGTGTGGTCCATTCTGCTTTGTTTCTACCTCATTTTTTGTTTCATTCCATTAAATGATCATATGTAAGGGGGCTGAATGGTGTGGATATGACCCATACATTATGGTGTGGCCTATGAAACTATCTCACGTCAACACATGTCCTCCAATCCATATGGTGCTATGATTCAGAAGGATTACCGTGATTTGATAGTCTACAATATCCAATCAAAGACAAGGAGTAATGATGTGAGTTTTACGTCACATTATTGTGGTAGTCCATTATCCAAACATGCCCTAATGACGTGTGGGGTTTGTTTCCATTTGAATTTGAGTTGATGTGGCTTTGCAAAGTAAAGTTTGTGCATAAAATAAGGGAGTGGTGCGATTTGTTATAGGCTTAGGAGATGCAGGTGGAAGAATCAACTTCGAGATGTAGCATCCAAACTAAAGATTAGGGGATGGAACAAAGAAAAGTTTGGTAAAGTGGAAGAGGCGATGGCCACAATTCTGAAGGAGATCAATCCATTAATAGCATCATTGAGCAGGGTATAGTTTCGGATGTGGAGATAGAAAGGTCCATCTATAGGTAGAATTAAAGTAGGCTCTTGAAGTAGAGATTACGTGGAGGCAAAGGGCCAGGGCTCTATGGGTAGAGGGAGATAGGAACACTTGATTTTTTCATCATATGACTAATGCACACAAAAGGGTAAACATGATTTAGATGTTGATTATTACCGGAGCAGAGGTGGAGAACCATGGATGATCTGATCGGAATTACAAGGCTCTATGTTCAAAGGAGGGAGATAGGAACACTTCATTTTTTCATCATGTTATGGATATAAAAGGTGAACATGATTTAGATGTTGATTATTACTGGAGTAGTGGTGGAGAACCATGGACAATATGATCGGAATTTGTGGGCTTCTACCATAAGCTATTCGCCAAGGACCGCGTTCTAATGCCAAGGCTGGATAAATTTAGAATTCAATCACATTGGCGTGGAAGATGCTTACATACTAGAATCCCCTTTATGGTGTATTTGGGCTCAGGGTCAATCTTAATAAAAGCGTCATGGTTGGAGTGGGGATCCAAGATCAAGAGGTTTGTGGTCTTGCTTGTATTCTAGGATATAGAAGGGGATATAGGGTTAAGAAATCTATCTGGGAGCCAGTCCTTAGTAAGGGTTAAAAGAAGGCTTGCCTCATGGTAGAAGAGACATCTCTTGTTCGACGGTTGCAAGAGTTGAGAGAGTTGATGTATCTAGCTTTAGGGAGTTGGTGCATCTAGCTTTGGGGTTTGGATACAAAGAGGGGTCTTTTCTTTTGACATATCTCAAAATGCCTTCATGTATTTGGAGATCAATGAAATTTTTACGGGATAAAGTTATTGAGAGAGTCAAAAGGAAGTTGTCTAGTTAGAAACATTGATTTCTAACTTTTGGGGGTCGCCTCACTCTCTCAAAACCTGTTTTTTCTAATATGCTGGTTTACATTATGTTCTTGTTCAAATGTCCTAAATTAGTGCTAGATAAGTTGGAAAAGTTGCAAAGAGACTTTCTATGGAATGGGATTGAGGAAAGGAGAAAGTTTCATCTCTTTAGTTGGAAGGGGGTCTGTAGGCTAGTTTACGTGGGGGGTTGGTGCTTCTTAGAAGATGGTTGTGGAGATTTGGGTTTGAAGAAGGCAAATTATGGAGGGTGATGATGATTGAAAGAAAGTATGGTTCTCAATTGGGAGGTTGGGGAATGAGGAGTTCCTCTCTATTGAGCTTCTAGTATTTGGAAAGTGGTTGCTTCAACTGAGCATTTGATTCATAGAGGCGTATTCTTTTTCTCTTGGGTTCGAGAATCGCATTTGGTTTTAAGTGGATGTTTGGTGTGGAGATAGGTTGCTCTAAGAAGATTTCCCCAAGATGGCTTGCCTCGCGGTGGACTGATGTATCATTATGGATTGCTATTTTTCTATTAGCAGTGATCGGGTGGTGCGGGCTCCTTGTCGTAGGAATCTAAAGGTCGTCGAGATTGTTGTTCTTGTGCTTAATGAGGATTTGTTGGTGTGGTCTGTTCACAACTCAAGCCATTTTTCGGTTTGATCCTTCTATTCTTTGATTTCTGAGCCATCTCGTGCACATTCGGTTCATTTCCCTTTCCGTTCGTGGTCATATGCTACTTCCCTTTGAGTTGTGGCTTTTGTCTGTTTAGTGGGAGAGAGTATAAACGGTGGACAGCTTGCAAAGGAGAGCTCCTATCTTTCCGAACATTTTTTTGATGCGTATGGGGGACGTAGAGTCAATTGATCATTTGTCCATTCATTGCCCTTATGTGGGTGGGTTGGGGAGCATTTTTTCGCTTTGCTTCATATAGATTGGGTGATGTTGAGGATTGTGGTTGATCTTTTGTGGGCTTGGCTTGGGGAAGGGGTAGGGAAGGTGGAGGAAATGCTGTGGAGAATGATAGTCTTGGCTAAATGGCCTTTGCTTTCATAATAGGGATTCCTTGGTTGAGGAAAGTATTCGCAGGGTTAAGCTTAGGGTCTGTTTGATTTTTCAAAGCTGGTGTAAATACCTTGTGAATGGGTAATTATTACCTTTTCACCCATTTGAAAATCGAGTTAGTTTAAAAATTTGGACTCCATGGTGATGTATATGATACATCCGTTTCGTCCATCCGTTTTTCCACAACATTTTAAGGCATGAGCCGAAAAATGAGGCAGATCCAACACTCAAGTGGGCCACACCAAAAGTAATAGTGGCCCCAATAAGTTTTTAACGGTAAGTGTTCGATTCCCTTTTTCCTGTGGCGTGGTCCACTTGAGCTTTGGATATGCCTCATTTTTTGGCTCATACCATAAATTCAACTAGCATAATGGATCAACGGTTTGGATAAGCGACATGCATCACGGTGGGACCCACAAATATTTTGCAGCTTTCTCGATTTTTGCTTCTAAAAATTAGACGGTCAAATCAAGCATTGGGGGAAAATGATGTAAATACCTGAGGAAGTAATTATTACCCATTTACAGGGTATTTACCAGGAATTAAAAAATCAAACAAGCCCTTAGTGTTTTGGGTTGGGCTTCTTATGACAGTTGATTCTGTTGATCTTTGTCTTTTTTAAAATTGTAGAGTTGGGTTGTACCTTTTTCTCGCCTTTGGCTAGCTTTTTAATAAAGTGTCCTTCTCTCTTTAAAAAAAGAAGGATGCATTACCCTCATTAAAGTTGTTCTCGCCAACCTCCCAGTGTATTTCATGTCACTGTTCAAAGTGTTGATTGTAGTAATGAAGCGATTGGAAAAACTA
Organism: Magnolia kwangsiensis; assembly: GCA_037074715.1. Classification (NCBI taxonomy): domain Eukaryota; kingdom Viridiplantae; phylum Streptophyta; class Magnoliopsida; order Magnoliales; family Magnoliaceae; genus Magnolia; species Magnolia kwangsiensis. Next base: position 21,896,120 of record CM073582.1, read on the forward strand.
TGATGTCATTTCTTGTGGGATGGGAAAGGTTATTCCAAAAGAATCCATTCGGTGAATTGGGAAGAGGTCCAAAGTGATGTAGGTCCACAGCCCACCATAGGGCCGAACATTTACTGATTTTGGACTATTTGTTGCTAGATTTAGGGCCCGAATCTCAAAAATTGCAATGTACGATTTGTGGAAGATGAGGGCTGATTTTAAAATGTGATTGAAGATTTTGGGGATTATTTACTAGATTTGCTTTTACTATTATTAGGCTTGTTGTTGTCGTATATAGATTAGATTGATTTGAAATCAATTGAGATTGTTTTGAAATTGATTAAGATTGTTTTGAAATCAATCTAATACTTGGGGGATTTTATTAAAGATTCATAGGGATTTAGGTTCTGTAATAGGGATGGTGGTATAGGAGGTAGGCATCCAAAATTTCTTATTAGTGAGTTTTCTCTAGTATTATAAGAGAAGAAGTTTGATATCAATAAAATCCCACCTCGCTTCTCAAATATTCTTGTGGGGTGTCCTCTTGTCAATTTCTTTGCAATTCTGGTGTCGAGATCTCATTGACTTGATAATCAGGTTGCATCATTTTTTTTGGAGTGGGTCATCTTTGGAAAATTTTGGCTCTATATCATCTCTCAATGGCTTTGAAGGGGGTTACATATGAAGAGTTTGCGCAAGTAACGCAATTGATCCGCGCACTCATAGAGCGAGCAGGTAAGCTCATGCATATGATAAACAATCTCACTAATTAAGTGGGAGAGCTCCAGTGTGGAGGGAATCTAGAGATCGAAGTTGGAGCACATGGTCACATTGGGGAATGTATCCACCAAGTTCCTATCCAACAGTGGGCGGCCTTGGTTTGTGAAGACACTAATGAATGAATGTTTCAGTTGTTGGAATGTGACAGAGGATAGCTATGTTTAAATAACTACGCTATGTAGCGTGTAGCTTATGCTACATACCTCATGAAAATATCTCAAGTCGCATTGGCCTATGCTACATGATTAATTTGCATATGCTACATGCTACATATCTCACATTTCAAGTTACTTTTCACTACAACATTAAATCAATTACGTTTTCAATGATTTGTTACATTTTTCTATTTCAATGAAAATTAGTTAATCTTCTAAATGGGTTTAGTAAAATAATATGAGAAGCAATATTAAATTAGTTTCGTTGCTCTTTCTTCACTTTTAGGCCCTGTTTGGTAGCGTGGATTTGGAACCCCTTGGATTTGAAATCCTATTGTTCTGTTTGGCACCCTGGATTCATAATCCCCTCTAATCCAAAAGTAGCTATGCATAGTATATTTACAAGGGTTTGAATTTGATTACTAAATGAACTTTTATATCTCTAATTAGTGTAAGTACGTAATGTTCAACACAATGGTTGTAATAAGCCCATTGAAATATATGCTTTGCCCAAAAATGATGAAATTCCTAGTCTTGGATAGACCACAAACACAAGATCACATCCGAGTGACTAACCAACGATTTTTAACCATTGATTTACATGGACAATGTTTGAACGACGCAGATCATCATATTAAAGTAATTATAGAGATGCAATTGATAATCTGATTGTTTTGAGATATCATCAGTGGGCCATGTGCCCAATAGATTAATAGCCTAGTGACGCACATGTTACACATGCAAGTATGCAACTCTTGGAAGGATTTCAGATGTAATCCAAGCTTTCACCTTGGATTTCAACCCCCCTCTTTGAGGGGATTTGAAACCCCGATTTACTTTACGGTGCCAGACATACCAGGGGATTTGAAATCCCTCCAAACACCCCTCCAAATCCATGGTGCCAAATGACCCCTTATACTCAATCATTTCCCTTTCCTATTACCTATAAAAAAAGATCAGAAAAGAAAAACCTTTCCTATTGCTTTAGGTTGCATTTGGTTGCACCAAATATCAAGAAATTTTGTTAAATTTCATTAAAATATCATGAAATTGGTGCAACCAAGTGCATTCCTTATTACTATGTAAGTAGCGCTTCAGAGTGATGAACGTTATGCTACACTCTATTTGCTATTTGAAACATTGAGTGTGCCCAAGACGAGGCAAAGCAACACTCCTTTCATGTGCTTTTAAGTGTAGGCAACATGGACATCGTTCTTTTTACCGTCCTAAACATATCGGTCCACATTAAAGTTAATTTAGTTGAGGATGGCGAATATGTTGAACACACTCTTGACCGCATGCAAATGAAATCTAGAGATGACATAGAATATGAAGAACATGCATGTGAGGATGGGTGTATGCTTGGGAAGATGTAGCAAATATGTTTGGTGATAAGGGTGAGTTGTTGGTCATCCAATGAACTATGCTATCGACGCCTCGAGTGATTGATGAAGGGCGATGGTTGTGACACAGTATCTTCCTAGCGGGAAGATATACTTGACTTTAGAAAGTGGGGGAAAGAATGAGAACATTATTTCACAAGAAATGGTGGATAAATTAAACCTAAAGAACATGTGCATCCACACTCATACTAGAGTTGTTGGTTAAAAAAAGGTAGAGAAGTTTTATTCTCCTTCTTTGTTGGATCCAAGTACAAGGATGAGGTGCGGTGTGAGTTGTGATGTGGTTGCCATGGATGCATGCCACATTTTTTGGAAAGACTGTGGCTGCGGGACAGAGATATGGTGCAAGTTACTTAGGCTACCACTTATTCATTCATTAATGATAGTGTTAATATCACGTTGTACCTAATGGAACATCTTCGAACACCCAAATCTAATAAAGAGTCTTAGTTGCTAAAGAAGAAGAAAAAGAGTTGGATGTTTCACCTCTCATGTAGAAGCTCTTTCGTGAATATCAACACTTGGTGCCCAAGGAACTTCCAGCTGAGTTTCCTCCTACGAGGAAGATTCAACATTATATTGATTTGGTGCTATGTTCAAACGTGCCCAATCTTGCACTTTACCAAATGGGTCCAGCCAAACAAGCCATGCTCTTGCCGATTGAATGGTCGAACATGAAGAAATTCGAAAGAAGAAAGGGAAAGAAGAAAAAGAAGCGAAAGAAGGATGTTAAAGTGAGCAGAGCCAAGTATCAAGAAATTGCAAATGAATGTTGCAATGAGAAGATATACAAAGAATGTGACTTGGTTATGGTTTACCTTTGTAAAGAAAGGATTTCGAGTAGAACTTAAAACAAGCTCCAGTGTAAGAAGATTGCACCATGTCGAGTCAAGAGAAAGTTGGGTGGGATTGAGTTGCTAAATAATTTGGATATCTTGCCAACTTTCAATATGGTGGATATATTTTTTTAGAAGTATCATGGCAAGGTGCTTGATGTGCAAGACGAAGTTATTACTGATATGGACAAGCAACTCCCAAGAAACAGAAAGAAAATTGAACAAGTGTTGTAGATGAAGGCCATCGTCACTCGGCGAGATGAGGCCAATAAAAACAATACTTGGTGAAATGGAAGAACAAGTTCCGTTGTGAATGCATATGGATCACGGGTTATAAATTGAAAAAGATTGAATTTGGACCCTCTACTACTTGTATGAAGCGTCTAACTACTGGAGTTGAGTTCTTTCCAACCCGAGGTGCTGTTTTTTTTTTTTTAATTTATAATTTTAAGATTGTAGAAATATTATTAAAATGCCAAATGGCAAAACATGTGCTGATTTTGAACTGTTTGTTACTAGATTTAGGACGTAGGTCTCGGGAACTACAGCTTACTATTTGTGAACAGAAGATTTTTAAGATAATTTTCTAGATTTGCTTTTACTGTTATAAGGCTTGTTGCCGTCTTAGGTATATAAGATGGATTTGAAATCAATTAAGATTGGTTTGAAATTGATTTGAAATCATTCTAATAGTTAGGGGATTTTCATTATTGTTTTAAGGGTCTATAAAAATGGGTGGTGGTGTAGGAGGTAGGCATTCCATTTTTTATTTTTTATTTAGTATTGTAAGAGAAGTTTTTTCCCCCTTCTTGGGGGAATTCAAAGATGTGATTGAAATTTTTTAAGATTATTTTCTAGATTTGCTTTTGTTGTTATAAGGCTTGTTGCCATCTTAGGTAGATCAAATGGATTTGTAAGATTGGTTTGAAAGCATTCTAAGTTAGGGGATTTTCATTATATTTGAAGGGTCTATAAAAAGGGGTGGCGGTGGTGTTAGAGGTAGGCATTCCATTTTTTTAAAGGTTAAAGTATTGTAAGAGAAGAAGTTTGTATCAATCAATTTCTCTCCCTCACTACTCGAATATTCTTGTGGGTGTACTCTTTTATCCATTTCTTTGTGATTTGGGTGTCGGGATCTAATTGACTTGATAATTGGGTTGCACCACAAAGGGGGATGGGCTTGGGGATGCTTAAAGAAAGGAATTGGAGCTTGTTTTGGAATTGTCGGTGGAGATTTTGGTTTGAAGAAGTGGTGTGGAGGAAAACTGTATCAGATAAATATGCCATGAGCAAAGGGGTTTGGGAGTATAATGGGGCCAACAGAACAACAAAATCAAAAGTCTATAGGAATATTAGCAAAGCTTGGGGAGAGTGAGAACCAATGGGGTAGGATCATGTAAGAGGGAACTAACCTTAAAATTATCAGAGGGGAGTAGGGGATAGAATCCGCTTATTGAAAGACAAGTGTATTGGTGACCAAATGCTGGCTAAGAGATTTCTAGGCCTGTTTAGTGTGTTGAATTGCAAATATGCATTTCTTCGGGACCTTCTTGCGGGTGATCAGAGGAGGGTAGCTTGTCTGGTTCGGTTCAGAAGGAACCTCATAGACGAAGAAATCTCTAGATATGCTAAGCTTCTCTCCATTCTTCAAACGAAGTCGATCATAGGTAGAGAAAGAGACTAGAAGACTTGGAACATGACCAAAACAAGGGTCTACTCAGCTAAGTCATTCTTCTGAGCCTGTTCCCAATGTTGGCATATGCAATCGCGTAAGTGCTTATGCCATCACATATGCTATTTTGGACCAGTGGACACATATGTGGTTATTGTGCCGTTGAGGCTTACTTAGTTGTACAAAGTAAGATGGATACGACTGCATAAGCCGTAGTTATGCCATCGCATACACAGTATGCAATGGCATAACCTCCCAATGGTTAGATTTCTTACTATTAAGACTTATTTTTTGCTTCATTTTCTTTCACTTTTTGCCTATAAATGGGCACTCCCACCCTTCTATTTTCATACTCTCTCTCTTTCTAGTGCTCTTATCTCTCAAGTTCTCTAGTCTATGGAAATGAAAGGACGAGGTCCTAAAAGTTCATGAGGAAACCACACAATTTTTGGAAGATATTCAAAACCTTGACATTAAAGAAGAGAAAGAAGTTTTATCATGAGAGGAGAAAGCTTGACGACAAGTTTTTCGGGCCTAGCACAATGCTAGGTTACGTGAGTAGGAAATTAAATGGTGGCAACATTTACGAGCTCTCTAGTTGAAAGAGGGGCGATCGAAACACCAAATTCTTTCATTCGATGGCAAGTGCAAGGGCAGGGCTAACAAAATTATTTCCATCACAGTCAACGGGGAAAGAATAAAAGGGTAAAGAAAAGGTTTGTGCTTCAATAGTTGAATTCTATAATAAGTTGCCTTCTTGTGATCGTCGAAATAGGTTGATTTTGGATAATCTCGCTTTTGATCCTATTCGATCATTAGTGGCAGAATCGTTGGAAAAAGGCTTTCTCTAAGGAATAAGTTAAGCAAGCGGTGGAGGATTTGGGTAGTGATAAAGCGCTAGGACCAGATGGTTTTCCGATGTCGTTCTTTTGAAAGTTTTGGTGGTTGATTAAGAGATATGTGTTTGCTTTCTTAAATGAAGTTTTCTAGAAAGGTTATATAGCTTCAGAGATGGGGGTCACGTTCATAGCGTTAATTTTTAAGAAAGGAGCCTAGTGCCTTGAAGATTTCAGACCCATTAGCTTATTGTCTGTACAAGATCCTGGCAAAGTTGTTCGCCTTTGGATTTCGAGCAGTGTTGGAAGAAGCAATTTCAAAATCGCAAGGAGCCTTTTATCAAAGGTAGACAAATTGTCGACAGTTTCCTAGTGGCAAGTGAATGTATAGATGTGTACAACAAAAAAGGGTCAAAAGGTTTGGTGTGCAAGTTGGATATAGAAGAAGCTTATGATCACATCAATTGGGACTTTTTTGCATTACATGCTAGCTAAGTTGGGATGCGGGGTTAAATTGCGGGCATGGATGCAAGAATGTGTTAAGTTAGCAAAATTTTCGGTCTTGGTGAATTGCTCCTAAAAGGGCTTCTTTCGAGCATCGAGATGTCTTCGTCAAGAGGATCCTCTATCTCCCCATTTATTCGTGGTGATCATGGAAGCTTTCAACGGACTCCTAGGCAAAGGGGCGGAGATGGGGTTAGTAAAAGGTTTTAAAGTGGATAATTCTGATTTCTAGATTACTCATTTACAATATGCGGATGATACATTGTTATTCTGTAAAGAAAATACTCATTCTGTGGATTATCTGCGAGCAATCACAGTTACTTTCTAGGCCTTTTCAGGTTTAAAAGTTAATCTTAACAAGAGCAAAATTATGGGGGTGGGGATTCTGAAGGAGGAAATGTAATTTTTCGCTTCCAAGTTTGGGTGTAGGGAGGGTGCCTTTCCTACGTCGTATCTTGGCCTCTCATTGTGCATTGGTAAGCTAGTGAAACAACTTTGGGACAAAGTTATCGAAAGATTCGAAAGTAGATTGTCTCATTGTCTATAACTCGAAGCTTATCTTTGGGTGGTAAAGTAACATTGATCAAGTCGGTTTTGTCGAATCCTCTAGTGTATTACATGTTGCTTTTTAAATGCCCGAAATCGGTCATAGATAAGTTGAAAAAAATGAGGAGGGATTTCTTGTGGAAAGGAGCGAAAAATGATCACAAATTTCATCTTATGAAATGGGAAGAAGTGTGTAAGCCTACAAATCAAGGGGGAGCGGGTTTTAGGAAGTTGGAGCACATAAATGTAGCGTTGCGAGGGAAGTGGGTTTGGAGGTTTGGCGTAGAAGTTCATTCCCTATGGAGAGAAGTGATTCGTAGGAGATATGGGGAGGAAGATAGGGGATGGTGGATTAGGCTGTCTTCGTTGTACTGAGCGTCTTCTCTTTGGAAGTCGGTGGTGTCAGTTAAGCATAAAGTATGGGAAAATATGGGCTTTAGGCCAGGAAATGGAAAGAACATCAGATTTTGGGATGATATATGGGTCGCGGGAAACAGGCTGAAGGATCTTTTTCCTAGGTTGGCGGATATTTCTTGTGGGGAGAATCTCAAAGTGAAAATTTTCTTCTCTTTGTTGGGTGAGGAAATAGTTTGGGCTCCTTGTAGAAGGAATTTATCAGATGAGGAATTCTCAGAGTTGATCAGTTTGTTAGATAAGCTTTCCAAGGTGTTGCCAACTATTTCGGAACCGGATTCACAGATTTGGTTGAAAGGTAACTCTAGTTTATTCTCGGTGAAATCCCTTTATTTGTCTATTAACGGTGAGACTGCTTCGAGGGAGTTTTGTTCGACATCTTTCATTTGGAGATATCATGCTCCCTTAAAGGTGGCGGTGTTTGCTTGGTTAGTGGGAAGAAAGAAAGTGCTTACTGTGGATAATCTTCGAAGAGGGAACATGATTTTGCCGAATGTTTGTCTTTTATGCCTTCAAGCCAAGGAATTGGTGGATCATTTGTTTATCCAATGCTTGTTTGCAAGGGAGTTGTGGGATGGCTTTCTCAAGTTATTTGGCATCAATTGGGTCTCGCCGTGATCTATGAATTTATTTCTTATGAGTTGGCATGGAGTGGGGTATAGGGAAGACTGGGAGGAAGATTTGGCATCTTTCTCTTTTGGTAGTTCTTTGGACTCTTTGGCTTGACAAGAACGATCATTGTTTTAGGAATTGAAAGAGGTAGGCTAAGGAAGTCTTTATTAGAGCAAAATTTCTCTGTGGTGGAATGGGCGCATTCAGCTTCTATCCTTTCCTGTTGTCAGGATTGATGGGGGGTTTTGTTGTTAGTTTTGTTTTTGTCTTCTTGTAATCTCATGGCTACAGCCTTTTTTCAATAAAATTATCAATTAAAAAAAAAAAACCCCCTATTAGTCTCATTTTCTTGAAATGACATCAATGAAATGTATGCATTCGTTTGAGTAGTTGTTAGTTGACTTTTATAGTCTAATACTCTTAAACTACAAAAACCAATTCCCTACACTTGTCTTTTACACAAAATTTCATATATTTTTTCATTTTCCTTTATTTATTTATTTAAATTTGTTTGGAGGGTTGTGCCATTACATAAGTGACAGCCCCCTTGAGTTTCACGGGATTGCATATGCCATTTAACAACATTTCCTAATCCGCTACTTCATGTCAAACCTTTCCCACAATTGTCTGGAATCCAGCAGAAACTCTGCATTAATGTTGACAACAACCAAGGAGAAGATCCTAAGGTAGATGAGCTTCAGAAAAGAGGTTTCCACTTTCCAAACAGGTGTGTCGTGCAAATGTGCTGAGGAGAACCAAACACTTGATTGTCCCTTTCCTCAAGTTGTGTGGAATGAGGATCTCCAGGAATTACATGCTGCCTGGGTTTTAAATGAGAAGATTTATGAGGTTCTGGATGGCTGGGGCAATGGCCCTTTCAAATCTTTGGGCAAAGTGCTATGGTCCCTCCTGCCTCTTGTGTTTATATGGGAGCTGTGGGCCGAAAAAAATAGGCTCATCTTCGTAGATCAGGAAAAATCAACCCAATCTATTGCAATGAAAGTCAAAGAACACTAGTCCTTTGGGCTCTCGTTGACAAATGGTCACAATTGACTCATTGAATGAAAATTGGGATGATCTTCTCCACTTTCACTAGGGGAGCTTAAGGGACTCGTGCCCACGGTCTTTTGACTCATGGACATCAAGGTATTCAAAAGCGGTTATGTAACCATCACGTAATGGTAACGGTGGGAATCATTACACCCTGATCCATAGCTCAAGTGGTAGACTGAGTGAAGGATACCTCGTTTCAACACCGAGGTCTTGGTATCGATTCCCTAGTGGGGGTGGCGAACAGTGAAGTGTGAACTGACTGTGGGGTATACTAACAAGCTAACCAAAAAAAAAAAAAAGAAAAAGAAAAAGAAAAAAGGCAGTGGGAATCATTACGTGTTACGGGGCTGTAATGACTGTTATGGAAAAAAAGGCTTGTAATAACCATTACATGGTTGATACAGATTTTTTTTTTTTTTTTTCAGCAAAAATAAAAACAAAGAAAGAAAGAAGAAAGAAGCCATGACGGCCATTACGGCCCGTATCGTAATGGTAATGGTGATGGTCGTTACAGTCACCATTACTGTTATTGAATACCCCGGTAGACATTCAAGGTTTCTAGTTGGAATAAAAAGGGTGGCAAGCGGGGTATTAGGGAGATTCTTCTTGACCCCAAGGGAAGTATCAAGGTTTTTTTTTTTTGTGTCTGGCCATGGCCTCTTGCTAGATCTAGGCCTTAGTGCTAGCACTTAGAGAGTCTCTAAGGCTTGTTTTTGGCCATCTTCAGCCCCTAAAGATCAAAGTCAAAGTGGCCAATTTGATGCTGCTGAAATGGGCCAATAGGGAAGGGACCATCGCAAATTCCATCTCTAATGTTTTTGAGGAAATTTACACCCTATCTTTACGGCTAAACATTTGGTTTGTCTGGGGTGCATATATGGCATTTCTAGGGAGGGTTGGTGGACAAGAGATTCAACTTTATATAGGGCTTCCGCCTTATGGAAAGGTGTTTCAGCTACCAAAGAAGCTGTTTGGCAAGGAGTTGGGTTCTCTCTAGGCAATGGTGAAAAAAAATCAGATTTTGGGAGGATGAATGGATAGGCTCTGACGCGTTAAAGAGAGAATTCCCTTCTATCTTCAACTTGGTGCTGGATCCTTCCATCTTCGTGGCGAATGGGTGGGATGGTGGTGTGGGGTCCCCCTTGTAGACATAATCTCAGAGGTGAAGAAGTTGATGCTTATGTTGTCCTTTTGGAGCGTTTTTCCCTTTGTGCCCCTATTGAAGACGATGCGGACAAGAGTGTGGAAAGTAGATCCCTCCAGTCGGTTCTCAGTTAAGTCTTTCTTTTCTCTCTTGACCAGGCCCAGGAATCCGGGAGAGGAGTGTTGCTCTAAATTTCTTTGGTCCTATCCCATCCCCCTAAAGATAGCCGCTTTTGTGTGGTTAATGGGGAGGAAGAGAGTCCTCAGGATAGACAATCTGAGAAAAAAAGGGCCATGGTGATCCCAAATATTTGTTTTGTGTATGTTAGATGGGGAGTCGGTTGATCACTTATTTTTGCATTGCTTGTTCTTGAAGCCGATTTGGGCAGATATCTTGACTCGCTTCCAGATTAGGTGGTCCATGCCAGGTTCGGTGGACTCTTGCTTGCTCGCGTGGCATGGAGTTAATCTTCCAAGCCTCAGGAGGGACCATTGGAGTATCTTTGTTTGCCTTTTGGAGGGAAGTGTGGGAGGAAATAAACACTAGGTGCCTTGATAACTCAAAAAAGGCAGTGGAAAGTGTTGTTTTCAAAATCAGGTTGCTGATTTCCGAATGGGCGGAGTGTCCAACCCCAAAACAAAGGGATGTAATGTGGATTTTTTAGTGGTGTAACCGGGTTGCTGTCTCACCATCCTCAGTCCTCTTTTTGTTTGGCTGTTTTTCTCCAGGCTTTTGCCCTTTAATAAAATCGTTGCCTTTCAATACACACACACACACACACACCATTGCATTTTCCAAATCCATGAAAAGGAAATGTTGGGGCCTCTGAAGTAACCTGTCCTATCTCTTGCATCAACTTAAAATTCGTGCAGTCTTAGCTTATGAAGTAGGTTGGATATAAGCCCAGGCTCATGTTCTGCACCAACATTTGCAGCATCCTCAACTTCCATCTGATTCGAGGGGAAACAAACTCCCTTTGCATGTTCACTTTATCTGGAGCCTTAGAAGATAGATCAGCTTTCCAATCAGATGAGATCTGAAGGAAACCAGACAAAATAACTCTTTAACTTTCACGACAGCCTTTTCCACCGGCAACACCTAATCTATGAATATTTGCCTATTCCTTCCTTTCCAAATGGCCACAAGATGGCACCAAGTAGCATTTGCACATGGCAAATTTCCTATTTCAACAAACGGCCCTCATTATGAACCATCAAACCTTAGAAGGGCTAAAACAAGCCCCCCATATACCCGCCGTCAGTCTGCACCCTACAAATGGGTGATCAACAGATTCCTCTGCCTTTGGAATATTTTGTTCACGTGCAAAGTGAGCTTTGTTGAACTTCCGCCATGTGAGCTGCATGTGCATTCATCTAACTGATGTTTGCTAGAGAATGCACAGTTTTTTTGCGCACATAACTCTTCCTTTTTGACTGGTATGCTTTAGCTTTATGTTTGGAAACTTGGATGAATCCATTCTTTTTTTGCTTTCTTTGTTTTTTTTTTTTTTTTTATTTTGTATATCTTTTTCTTCATCTCCTCTACCTGCTACCGTCTGTTGAACCATCTTCTTCTTCTTCTTCCTCATTCTTTTTTCTGAGAATGTCATAAGCAACTCATTATTGATGCGATAATCATGCACCTAGCAGTGTCGTGTCTACTGTGGTGTGTGTGTGGTCCAATCTGTCCAGCATGGTTTCCCACCACGAAAATGGGACACCCCAAAAATCAGGCCAATTCAACTACCCAGTTGGCCACCATGTGAATTTGGAGGTCTTTGATTTTTTTTCTATTGTGTGCCCATCTGATGATTGGATCAGCCTGAATTTTGGGCATCCTGATTTTGTTATGGGGTGACTGTGCTGGACGGGTTCCAGCCATACACACACCAAGATGGAGCCCCACATGCAGCTAGTGGCACACTCCTTTCATATAGAACTAATTGTGCATCTAGAGATGCCCATCTCTCTCTTTTTTTTATTATTATTTTTATTTTTTATTATTTTTTAATGAGGTGGTGCAGGTCTGGTAAATTGGGTCGACTGTACCTGTGCTTCTTATGTACTTTGGTAATGGACTACCACATTTTGCTTTGCTCAGGTCCTACTTGATGGCTTGATTTGGCTGCTTCAATCCCGGACTTGCGTTTCCTTTGTCTCCAGCATGAGGTATTGTCGGTTGCATTCAGGAACTCATTTATGCATTGTGTGTGTGTGTGGAAAGTACACATTGCATAGCTCAAATTGCTGGACTTTGCCTTTTGGGCCAGCTTTTTGTGCGTGGCCAACTTTTCAGGTTTTGAGACCATTCTCCAGTTGGCTCCACTGCAGATGGCAGATGCTGCATGGAGAACTCCAGACAATCCTGGCTCTTTGATTTTTGGGTTGCAAGGGAGGGTGAAGTTGGATCTCCAGGCAGCTGCCAGTGTTGGTCCATCGTCAGTTCATGGTGGGGCCACTAGACAGAGTCTGGATCACTGGAGGTGGGCTCCCCTCCCAGAATGCTGGCTCAAATGTGAAACCGCCACTAATTTGATCTGAGCACTGTAAAATAAATTCCTCATTTTTAGAGAAACAGAGAAGTCTCCCTGGAGATGTGCACAGTCAAGAAGGATATTATGGGGGACACCACCCAGGGGAGTCTCTCTGGAGATGTACATAATCAGGAAGGATATTATGGGCCACACGACTGAGGGTTTGCCTAGTATATGTAGGCTTCCATTTCACACGAGTGAGGCCCATTCTTCAGTAATCCCAATGATTGTTCTGTTACACCCCACCTTAGATGCACCATGATCCAAAACTCTCCTCAACTGAAAGATTCTGACCACTGATATTTGGAACTCAGTTGAATTTGAACTCGTGGATTGTGTTCTCAAGGAAGTTTTTTGGGCCGATTACTGAATCATGGGTCCCACTTTTTAGAATTGATGAAAACTTCATTATACTGTGCACAGCCTTGGATCCCTTATTTACAATGCTAAGAAAGGCAAAAAAAAGTTTTGGAATTTCTCCATTTTTTTCAGTAATATGATTTTTCAATACTTTATATCATGAAACTGCCCCTAGAAATTTGGCCGACACATAAGATCGGATACGTGTGCCCCATGGTGTCCACTCCATCACACTGTGGTCTTGGGATTAAGGAGCATATGTCGAAAAATGATAATTACACGGCCATCAAATGATTGCTAATGCTGTCAAAGTCAAGGGTCAGTGCCGTTGAATGGTTAAGAGTCTGATTAGTGTGATTTTTAATTGACAATTGAGGCCAATGGATGGCTACTTTTGCACACAAGCTAATGGGGCATGTATAGGACCCATGTTGTTTCTGTTTTTTTTTTTTTTTTCTTGTTTTTGTTATTGTAACACCCCGTAGCTCCTGTACTTGGGTGTTACTGCAAAATGTGGGCTATCCTTCAAAGTTAGCACTTGGGATTTCAGAAAACGAGCACTAAACTCGGGTTACGAAATCTGGGGCATTACAAAATGGTATCAAAGCGAGTTTAGATAAACCAGGCCTTGAGGAAATGGACTTGTAGAAACTCAAATGACTCAAATTTATGTTGATGAAAATTAGAGATTTGAACTTAGGTGGATTTCCCTTAAAATTAGGGTGTTTGTGAATCTAAAGACCCAAATTTTAAGTTCCCTGAAACTGAACTTAGATACCTTGGGAGAACAGATTCCCACCATGATATACATAAGATCAAACAAGAACAATCTTTGAGTTTGACTTACAAAGAATGATTTTTGAAATCAAGAATTTAACTTTCTATAAAATTTTCTTTAGTTAGAAATAACATTGTCACAACATTTAGCAAATGATTACTATTAGAGTGGGCCCATAACCAACAGGTCACATGATCGAAACCATGGTTTAATCATGGGAAGACCATAATCAAATGTGGGAGTTTTAAGTCCGAAAGTTTTTGTAGTAGTCCCACCAAGAAGACATTCCAATAATTTTTAAAAAATGAAATGGAAATTTACATGATATTTCCTAAGTGTTTAAAATAATTGGGACCACGAATTGACAAAATATTGTTATAGCGAAGTGTACGCGGTTTGATTCAATTCTTAATCTTGATAATTATCAATGGACTCAATGATCTGATCAAGCAGAAGATCGGTATTCACCAGGATTAGGAAATGATATCAATGAATCCACTACTCTGCAGGCAGAGGATCAATGTATTAGGCTCAGACCCACTACAAATGTCATTTTGTGTTACCCCAAATATTGAAAACAATAATTTTTACTCAAGAAAGTTGGAAACTATCAAAAAGAAAAAGAAGAAGAAGAAGATATAATATTAGTGATAAAGATTCTTCTTTATATATTTGTTGTGATACTGTAGGAAATTGTGATATTAGTGGGTGTAATGATTCTTTTAGATTAGTTTAAAAAAAATGCATGGATTATGATAAATTTATATGTAACATGTTAAAAATTTGGGTAATGATTACATACATAAGACTTATGGAAAAATGAAAAAAAGAAAAAGAAAAAAAAGAAAGAAGGATAGACTAGTAGGATAATTTTACTATTTGTAATGCTAATGGTTAAGATGTACATTACCAAATCTCGCGGGCAAGATTTTCTTTAAGGGAGGTAGATTATAATAACCCCATTACCACTTCTAATAGTCAATCATATACACTTGTACATGTGTATTTCTAGAAAAAAAATAATAATAATAGTGAACGCGCTTAGAGACACCGTATATTAGATTTTTCTTTGTTCCCATTAATGGTAGAAGTGTTGAATTTCGGAGACGAAATTCTCTTTAAGAGGGGTAGATTGTAATACCGCGTACCTCCCGTAATTGGGGGTTACTGTGACCATGAAACTAAATAGACGGAGTAGATCTTTTCAAACATCAATGTGGACCCTACCATTGAATTGTGCATGTACACAACTTGTGTGCACATGCGGTGCATTGGACCATTAATTCAATCAAATGGGTGCTGGCCCGTGATTTTCTGAAAATAGAGAGGTTTTTTCTCTCTTTCTTTTATTCCCGCTGAAACAAGATTTAAACGGATTGCGTCCATTGTTTTTGTTCGTGGCCCACCATCAAGGACCATGGGAATGATCTGAACCGTCCATCTAACTCAGAAGGTGGGCCTGACTAAACCCTTGGTCTTTTCCACCATTTCTACACACATGTGCATGCACGATGCGGGAGAAATCGTGCGTGCATGTGGTACATTTCGAAAACAGAAAATGATTTCGTTTCTTCCTTCTTAGTTGGCATTCACATGCACCCTCCCCTTGTATCCTAGCCCTCCACCTAAGCGGATCTCCGCCTTACAATCCCAGCCACCCATTTTAGGGCTTCTTTAGTTGTGGTTTGAGTTTCCCATCTGCCGCCGCATGTTGCACTCGAACCCATTAGGAAAACGCTAATAACCGTCTCTTTGGTGGGTCCCACGGTGATCAAGGGACCCATCCAATCCATTCAAAAGCTAGGGATCAGAGTATGGGGTCATGGATTAGAAATCACTATGATCGGACTCATCATCTTCCCCATTTATTCAAAAACCCACCACCTACTGATAGGGCCCGTTCACTGATCAGAACCTCCTGTTAGGTGGGCCAGGGTCCTAGAAGTCCATCCATATGGTCCGATCATGGCCATGCAAGCTATTTTTAATCTGAATAATTCAAATGACACTGTGTTGCATATAGGTTTGTAACCGACTCAGCTAACTAATCAAGTGATTAGTTAGCATCCGAAAAATCTAAATGGGATTAGAAGCCCTTTCCAAAACGGAAAGAAAATTAGAAAGAAGAAGGGGCGCCGCTTCCAGCATTGCACTTAGTTGAGTCGACTCAGCTCAAGTCACTGTAAATCGGGCTGAGTCCAGCATCTCATTAGTTTTTCTAACCGAAAAAGAGAAGAAGAGAAGTAGGAAGGGAAGAGGAAGAAGAAGAAGATGGAGGAGAGATGAGTGGAGCGTCATCCTCTCGTTGTTGCACCATCTTGACTTGGATCGAGTTCGGTCTGGGTTGGGTTGAAGGCCCTGCTGGTCGTCGCAGGAGAAAGGAGGAAAAGAGAAGCTGGAAGAAGCGAGGGAATGAGAGAGAGGGAGATCTGATCGGGGGCTGTCATATTGAGTCAGGCTTAGTTGCGGTCGAGTCGAGTCATCGGTCTGCCTTAACTCGCTGAGTCAAGCAAGTTTTGGGACCTGTTTTAGTTCAAATCCATGGCTAGACACTTTAGCAGAGAAGGAAAGAAGAAAGTGAAGAACCAAGAAGAAGAATAAGAAGAAGGCAATGTACATAGAGTGCTACCGAGTCAGATTGCAGTTTAGCCATGTCAACTCAGTGATCGCCGAGTTCGATTGAGTTGGGATATGCTTGGTCCAGAACTAGGTTCTGGGTGAGAATTCCAACCATGGAGTTTAGGCTCAGGCCCAGGTGTAGTGGGTGTGATGTTTTGGCTTGTTGATCGAGTTGAGGTTGGGTAGAAACCGAGTTGAGGTTGGGTAGAAACCGAGTTGAGTTAACTCAGCGGAGCAAGGTAAACTTAATTGCAAGAATTTGCAGATTTTAAACCTATTTTGAATTAATATAATTTGATGTTAGTCTTCATTTGCTATCTAAGAATTATAAGTTTTCAAATGTCATCTTTGGATTGCCTGATTAGATTGAGTTGATTAGGTTGGATCCAAGTTGACTTGGATTTGAGGTAAGCTAAAATCTAAATGTCAATTTAGGTTGTTAATTAGAGTAAAGTTCATGACTATTCAAGGGTCATTAAATACACATTTGATTAGGGACATAGGGATGGATTTTTCCTAATTAGGCTTTATCCAATTTCATGTTATTTGCCCTAATTAATGCTAGGTACGTATCGATCAGGTTGTATGCATCTTGAGGACTTCATTTCTTCCTATATTTCCACACTTAAGAGTTCATTCGATTCAAGGGAACCTCTCTTGATAAGTGATGATTCACCCTTCAAGCTTTCCTTTGTTATGATAGTTAATTTAGTTTTCCATTGATTTATTTTTATAATAATGTTTATGACTAGTTTACATGTATGATTGAATGATTAGTTGAGTCATGAATTGTTGATCTTCACTTTAAGATGATTGACGATTATATGTGCACATTCCCTTATAATTAGGAATCAAAATAAGTACATTTATTGATTTGTAGAAATTAATGATATAAATCCTATAGGGTTATGATTTATTTGAATGTGGAATTATTTTCTCTAGTTTAGTTTCAATGTGTACTTATATGTATTTGTTTGATAATGTATATTGAATTGATTGTAGTTTAGTTTAACACTCGATGATGCATATTGAATTGATTGTAGTTTGGTTTAACAATTGATTGTGTTAAGTTGTAATTGAAATTTAATGTTATATGTTAGTGAATATGTATATTGGAGTTTTCTCGAGCTAGTGGCTAGTCGTGAATAAATTAAATGTTATGTGGTCGTAGACTTGACCATTTTCTGGATTATTTGTGTTCATGTGGTTTGCGGATTGTAATATTTGGTGATGTCCTTGAAGGATTTGGTGCTAATGTGGCTTATTGGAATGACTCTTGTTGTTAGAAGTATATATAGATTGGTGATGGTAATTTCTACGTGTCGAATCATTAGTGACCATTAGTTATAGAGATTCTTGTAAATGGAATGTCTTGGATTCTTTATTTTATTATTACTACTTATAATAATTTGAGTGTGTTAGAATCTTATTTGTGTAAGTCCCATAAGCCAGGGATGGTGGAATGAGACACTATGCCTGAGCTGTCGGCCTATGCTGGGTTGCGTGCGCCTCCCGTAGTGACCTTCAAGCTTCTCTGATATTCTGTTTGGAAATTGGATTACTAATGGTTGGATTAATCATGCATACATGGCACGTGAGCGTTATCGGGTGCTTGGTCGACTGTTTGAAAGACCAGTACATTGTTTGAACGACCTTTGTTGCATTTTGAATGGGTTGAATGTTCGAAAGACACGATATCTTGTATGAATGGGCCGACTGTTTGAAAAGTTCATTCATTTGTTCAGCTGGATGTGCATCCTCAGGCTGATTGCATTCATGCATTCATTCATTAATCAAGATTAAGTTGACGATTGAATATTGCGTGTGAAGTGTGGATTATATCTTCTTATATTATACATTAAATTATAATTTGGATGTTATAACCATTTGTTTTATATTTATGGAGAATGGATTATATCTCTTCATGTTATACTTTGAATTCTAGATGGATATGTAGTTGGTGTTGTACACTTGTAATTTAGATATTATATTTTCTTAAATTGTTACTTGAAAATGTGAATTGTATCTTCTATTGAATTGCATGTGGTATCTTTGTATATGTCACTTGCGAAACATAAATTGTTCATTTTTGTATTTTACTTGTGAAGTTTACGTTGGATATTGTATTCTCCTGAGTTATTTGAATTTCATTCTTGACTATTGTGATGCTTGGTAATCTTGGAAGGTATACCTCACTGGTATAGCCATTAATGCTATCAAACTGTATTCAGTTGATGTAGGTTACATAGATGATGCACCGATCGACATTGGTGTGGGGCATGGAGAGCTGAATGATCTTATGACTCCATATCCTAGTTTCCTTTCATTATTATTTTATTTCATTTTTTATATTTGAGTCATTGGTTTGTATAAGCCGAATGGGCAACCATTTGTCTAAGTTGAGATATATTTTAGACACTTTCTCCATGTATGGTTTGTTTGCTTCCGTTGTGATTACTCACTTATAATAGCAATTAAAATAATAATAAAAAAAATTACTATGAAATGTGGGCTGGCCTTTAAAGTTAACACTAGAGATTTCAGAAAACGAGTACTAAACTCGGGTTACGAAATCCGAGGTTTTACAGTTAGCTTGTTAGTACACCCCACTGTCAGTTCACACTTCACTGTTAGCCACCCCCACTAGGGGTTGATACCAAGACCATAGTGTTGAAACCAGGCATCTTTCACTCTGTCTACCACTTGAGCTATGGATCAGGGTGTCATGCTGTTGAATTAGTGCACTTGGTATGTGTATTGGCACCTTCACACATGCACACGTGTATCTAACCTGTGTTGGACATTTGAAAGGATCTGCTTAGCAAAGGACTCTTTTTAGGCAGGCAAAGGACTCAACGGATGGCCGCATGGCACAAGGACTGTGTGGTATTATGAGCAACAGGGCGAGGGATGTGCAGCAGGGGCTTGAAAGAACCAATTTCATCTCCAAGCCAACACTCCGAGTTGTGCTGATCTATCCTCTTTCAATACTAATGTTGCACCATGAGTGATGTGATTGGATGGCCAGGTTAACATCAAGTGATGTGCATAGCAGGATCAAAGCGAGGAACTGAAACAAGGAGAGCAGACAGCTTACTCAAATCAACCACATCCAGGATGATACCCTCTTCTACTCCCGAACAGTCAAGAAGGCAGGCTGACTCCATTCATTTAGAGTTTTGCTAAGCGCACATGTTGGCAATGAAGCTCATGTACATGCCACAGATTTGCCCGCAATGTCACATAGGTGCGAGATCCAATCCATGCATCAGGTTGGTCTACCCTTGTACATGTTTTCCCAAAAAATGAATATGGCCACTCGGCATATAAGCCCAAATATTGAAAACAAGTGGACGGGTTGGAAAACTTCACCCGAGTTTTTCTGAGCTGTACATTTGTTTTGCAAACTGTGGCCCACTTGACTGTGGATCATCCTGATTATTGGGTCACGGCATCAGTGTAGTGGTGCTGCTCGATTGGATTGGGTTTCATACATCATGCAATGCTGGCGCATGTGTGATGTGTGCATGAGCTTTATTGCACTTGCATTCAAGCTTGACAAGGATAGAGATACTGGGAATGGAAGTGGTTTCTAAGACATCATAGAGAGGTTGGGAAATGGTAGAATTTTTTCTTGTTTGTGGGTAGTGATTTGATACTTTAGCAGAGTGTGATGGTTGATATTCAGGCACTTTGAAGTTGCACATGGCACACGGCAAACATTAACTCAATCAGATTGTCCCATGCGTTTGACCCACTCATATTATCATCCAAAATCCAGATTTGTTTAACTATTTAGCCCCTTTGGCCGTCCATTAAAGAGCCACCAATAAGCCAATTGGGAAATTAAATCAATGTAACTTTTGGTTTGATAGGCAATTAAATAAAGGCCCACGACTTGTATAGTTTAGCTTGAATTCCCACTGGTACACGGAAGTATAAACCCCAAAATCTACCGAAGTATAAAAGAATTTTTTTTCTCTCTTGCACCTAATAGATGTCCCTTGTAAATAACATGAATGCCCAAAACTCTTTACATGTCCTTCGATAATGCCATATTTAAGCCAGTCGAGTATCCCTTTCATGTTTCCAAGAGATCCAAAAGAAGAAGGTGAGAGCCCAGGTATTCAAGAGCTGGGACCAGAAAAAAAGAAAAGTAAGAAACAGGATTCCACATGATGTCCTTGCACCGTTGCTGCATTAAACGCAAAGAAGAATGGAAGCATAACAATCGATCACTCCACCTATTGCAATCAGGGCGGATTCAAATGTGCCCTTTTTGTCTCTGTTGGACCATGCCATTCTTGACTTTGCTCGTATGGCTTGTGAAAGCAGCTAAACAGGCCGCTTCTACAAAGCAGCATGTGGGGCCCACCATGGTGTGAGTGTAGCATCAAACCTGTCCGGCAGGTTAACCCCACCATGCAAATGGGACTCATGAAATCAAAGCAATTCAATAAGCTCAGCTGGCCACACCAACGACAACACTTGGATGAGTGCCGGAAACCTTACAAGTTTGCATTGTGGCCCTGAAGAAGAGGATAGTTGAGAGACTATGATCTCTCTCCAAAGGAGTCCAAGGCCATTAAAGGTTGATGACGCAAGGCTTACCTGTTTTTTTTTTTTTCCAAATTTGCCAAGTCTAGACAACATGTGATCATTTCGAAACATGAAATTTGCTAAAACAATCTGACTTTCACCCATTTCCAGCATCTCTACCATAATGTGGATGATATTTGAAATGAATGGAACTGTTAATGTAGTCTACTGCTTTATAGATAGGTAAAAGTAGATGAATAATAGGCAATGGATCTTAGCCATTGGACTAGTGGCATGCAGCATAGACAATACATTTTAGCCAAAGGTGTGAAATTACAGGGCAACGCAGCTTTATCCTCAAGCGGTGTCAAGGGGGCATTTAGAGGTAACCTAGGGATGGGTGTTGCAAGGAACGCCAAGAAAGCTTATCTTTTTTCTTTTCTTTTTTTGTAAAGGTAACACAAGCACTAATTTTTATGGCCTTCACTACTGAGAGATTATTGAGATTGAATGGTTATCGCCATGAAATTGAAAACAATTCTAACATTGTTATGCATTTGTTGAATTCTGAGGCACACACAGTGGAGAGTGTTGTGGGGGTGGGGGTGGTGGGGGACATCTCCATTTATATGGGCTGGCTCAAGATTTAAAAAATTTGAAATTTCCTCAACTTTTTTTCTGAAAGTCCTAACGCACATCTTTCTAGTGCAGCGAGCGAAAGCACGGATAAAACCAAATGAAGTTCCCACAGATGTCGTTCTATGCTCCCCACATGTGAGAAGTCCTACAGAGAACTAGGAATATTGCAATCAGACCAATAACTAATTCCATTAAATTAATGTGGGTTCAAAAGGAGATGAAGATGAAACCCACAAGTCGGCTTACTTGGCAACGTGGTGAAACAGAATCAGGAGTTCTAATCTGCAAGGGTATTTGTCAGTTGGCATCAAGGAGGAACTCTGATTGGAAAATACATCTGGAATGATGCTATGAATGAGACTAGTAAGGGTACATTTCGGTGTTCTGGGATATGCTCCACCCAAATCCAGTGAGATTTGGGCTGAGGGAGCAGCCCCCCTACACAAAGCAGATGGGTTCGGCCAAACAAATCTTGACTACGGGTACACCCAAATGGGCTACAATATCTGTACAAAGTTCGTATCGAATAAGGGGTTTCTTTTTCCTCTTCTTGTTTGGTTGTTCATCTCAAATTAATAAAAAACAGATAAAATTTCACCAGTCTTTCTCACCCCGATACATGTTCAAGAGGATGACACTCACCATTCAGCCACACAAGACAGATATGAACACGTCAGCCTAAACGTGCTTCCCTTCGAAGTACCTGAAATATAACAAGAGAGTACAGATTAGTGAGGTGATCGGCTTTTTTCTTTTTTTCTTTCAATCAATCATTAAGGTTCAACCAATCCACAGAATATAGAGCACAAAACCTGCTACACAAAATAAACCAAAAATAGACATCTGAGCTGCAAAATATTTTATCCGACAACTTGAATGCGCAGAATGAACTTGTACAAATCTCATGATTTATCCAAATTCTCTCACATGTTTCAACATATACCCCTTGCCCAGTCACTTAAAATTTTTTACTTTCACTCGTCAAAACCTGAATTAGTAATACAAACAGGAGTTGACAATCATCAGAGAAAGTGAAGCAAACACACCAATAAATTTGCTTTGGAAGAACAGAATCCCACCTATGGTCACATGTTTCTATAAGATGGTGGGATTAGATAAAATCCTTACAAGACCCATCACCTCCGGAATAGGCAAAGAATTATTGTGAACGGGGGTTACTTGTGCTCAAAAGCTGATGAGACCATCAGCCAACTTCTTATCTACTGCCAATTTGCCCAGCGGATTGCTCAATCTTTGTAAGGTTGTTTGGTAAATGCACCCTTTTGTAGACACACTTCTAGAATTGTAGAACTTTGGTTACTAATCACAAAGAGGCAGCATTCTATGGAAATTGTCTTCTTCTAATGAAAGGGATAATTGGGGCCTTCAGAAACAAATCAAAGAATGTGTCCTAGGTGGCTGGAGAAGTTTGTAATGTCTTGCACCTTAGCTTGAAAGGAATTTGCAGAAGTTCCCAAGTGCTCTAAAAAGAGGGTGGTTGAAGACCACTGGAGAATCTAAGCTCCTTTCTAAAGTTGGGGTGGTTTGGAATCATCCTAGTGGCATCATCATCATCATCATTGTTGATCAAGACCTTTATCCCAACTAGTGGTATGTGGAAGCTAACTTGATGGGATCTCAAGGGACAATCCAGGACAGAAATTCTATGGAAATTGCCTCTTCCAAGGAAAGGAATGATTGGGGACTTCATAAACAAATCAGAGAACGCGGCCTATGTAACTGAAAATGTTAGTCAAAGAATAATATATTGGGTCTTAGCTAGCCAGGAATTTGTGGGAGTCCCCAAAGAAACTCTCAATAGAGAGTGGCTGGAGACCATTGAACAATCTGGGTGCCTTCCTAAAGTTCAAGTGGTTTGGAACCTTCCCAGTGGTATGTGGAAGCTAAACTTTGACAGGAGCTCAAGGGACAATCCAGGAGGCAAAAATCAATTGAAGTTGTCACTGCCAAGGAAAGAATAACTGGGGCGTTCATAAACAAATCTGAGAATGTGGCCTAGGTGACTGAAAATGTTCATGGAGGAACAATATCCAGGAGGCAAAAGTTAATGGAAATTCCCTTCCAAGGAAAGGAATAATTAGGACCTCCATACACAAATCAGAGAATGTGGCATAGGTGACTGACAATGTTCGTGGAAGAACATGCTTGCGGGATTTGCACGAGAGCAAGACAAACTTTCCCCAGAGAAACTCTCAATAGAGGGTGGTTGGACCACTTAAGAATCTGGGCACCTTCCTAAAGTTTCTATGGAGATTCTCTTCCAAGGAAAGGAATAATTGCACCATAAAAATAAAAAATAAAATCAGAGAATGTGGCCAAGGTGACTGAAAATGATCGTGCATGGATAATATCTCGAGTCTTTGCTTGTAAGGAATTTGTGGGGCCCCAAAGAGTCGGAGACACTCTCAATAGAGGGTGGTTAGAGACCACTGAAGAATCTAGGTGCCTCGCTGAAGTTCAGGTGGTTCCTAACACTCCTGGTGGTACGTGCAAGTGGTATCGAGCCTCCCTCCCTTCCCTTGTAGAGGGTGGTTAGAGACCATTGAAGAACCTTGGAGCCTTCCTGAAGTTCAGGGAGTTTGGAACACTCTTGGTGGTATGTGCAAGTGGTATTAAGCCTCCCTCCCCATGCATGCACGAGGGTGTTGTGTGGGCATGTAAAGAAACAAAAGAAAAATCTAGACAACAGGAGAAATTTCTCTCTTAGAGTCTTAGAGACAAAATGCTAAGATGTTGAGATGGATGTGTAGGAAGGTAAGAAGGATATAACTACAAATGGGGTCATTTGAAGCAACTTGGGTGAGGTCCCAATTGGAGATAAGATGATGAGAGCCATTTAAGATGGTAAGGTCACATGCTAAGATAATAGGGTGGAAGGCCTAAAAGAACTTAGATAGAGGTCGTGAGAAAGGATATGAAGGCTTTCTTTACTTACAAAATGTACAGCCTTAAATAGGAATTTTTAGCGAAGCAAGATTAATAAAGCCTATAAATTTAGGGAAACCCAGAGTAGAATAGGAAATGTACAAAATTTATATTAACTAGAAAACATGTACAAGTACCCAAAAAAGGGAAACGAAACTGCCTTCAATTATATACAACTGAAGTAACCACTAAGTATACACATATCTAACACCCCCACCCATCAAGATGATGATAAATCAAGTGAAACCATCAAAATTTTGCTTAGAAGAAAATTATGTCTAACACTAGCCCAAGAGTCTGTGAGCTGCAATGATGATGAAACATATGGCAAGGAGATAGCCCCATTAAGATATTTTTGTCTAACGACATGAAAATCTACCTCAATGTATTCCGTTCTTTCACTAAACATTGCATTGCTATATTTGGATGACTTGTATTTTCACAAAAGAGTCAAGTTAGATCCTCACATGAATGCTAATCTCTGCAAGTAAGCAGCGAAGCCGAACAATCTCAACTGTTTTTTGAGTCATAACGTGGTACTTCTTGGATGAGCCATATACCTTGATCAAGAGAATCTCTTAAAAAATACAGAACCCAGTGGACAAACGCCGATCAAAAGGATCGCTAGCCCAGTCAGGGTGGTGTAATATGTTCATCCTAGACCAGGTTGGGAGCTCGCATCCATTTGTTTAGAATCTTCCAGCATTGCTTCTGGGCCATCCACCTTCAAATTAGAGAATTGGTATTTGAAAGAACATCGACATGTTCAAATGATTGCCACTTGGTTGGGGATGTCTAATGTAGGGATGTGTTGGTTTGAGGCTTTTGAAGAGGCTTCACATGCTTAAGTTCAAGATAAAAGAATGGAGTAAAATAAATTTTGGGATAGAGAGCAAAGAAGAAAATGTGAACAGTATTGAGTGCATTGACAAGGAAAAAGGACGCTGAGCAAGTTCGAGACACACTCGGGGAAAGGAAAGTGCCCAAAATTTTTATTTTCTCTGTCTTTTTTCTTTTAAATCTCACATGTTGGGAATAGGAGAAGTTGCTAGGAGGACAAATCTATGATAACGTGGCTCAAGGACACAAAACCACGGCATTCCTTCAAAAGATGGTGAATGGGAGGCTCAGATCAAATTACATACACAAATTGTGCATTCAAAACATTGTGGAGGACCCAGGCCAAGTCAGAAGCAGAATAATAGATCTCTGTACCAAGCTATATTCTGAAGAACTGATCTTGAGACCAAATCTTGATAGTCTTTTGCTTCAAGCATCTTCCTTCAGAGATGGTGAAGTGGCTTGAAAGAAGAATTGGAGAAGATAAATCACAAATGTTTTGTGGGATGTGGACACGATAAAGCATTAGGGCCCTTTTAGATATCGGGACTCTCTCAAGCATAATATCATGAGCTGCATAAGTGAGTTTCATGAGAGGTTGATGGTGAATGAAGGCCCTTGCTGTGACTTCCATTATGCTCATACCAAAAACCAGCGAGACAACAGAGATCAAGGGTTTTAGACCCTACAAGTTTGGTTAGAAGTATCTATAAAATTTCCATAAAGGTTCTCTCAATCAAGCTAAGGGAGTCTATGAGCTTTTGTTATTTCCCAGTACCAAGGAAATTCTGTCAAGGAGAGAAATTCTTGATGGCATTCTTGTAGCAAGCGAACACATTGATCGTGGGCTAAGAATGGCAACGCTGAAATATAGTGAGTCAAATTCATAAGGAATGCATTGATTCAAAACCAATCCTAATGCTTATGAGCTGCTGGAGGGGCTGGTCCAAAGTATGGCAAGGTGGATTTTTAGGAAGGCTTAGGAAAATTAGCAACCATATCAAAAGCAATGGATTGATTCAACACCAACCCTAATTCAAAAGTATGCTCTGCGAGGTTGGCATTGATACATCCACGAACAACATGAAAATCTGGATGTGGTCGTCAAACAGAAAATTTCTATGAAATACTTTGCTGGATTAGTACCTCCAGAGGGGGAGATCCTTCAACATTGAAGTTTAGCATTGCCCCTGTTCTGCGTAGACTTCAAGCGTTTGCTTGGTAACTAAGGCCTAACAAGTTCTTACGGACCACGGTAGACAATCTGACAAAGCAGCAGATGATCCTCCCTAAAAATGTGTTTTCTGTGCCAAGAAGATGAAGATAATGTGGATCACTTGTTTTGTGGGGTAAGGGTGGTTTGCTCGGTCCAATGAGCATGACCCGGCTTTGGACTGGGCGTGGACCTATTATCTTGGCCCATGGGCTTGGGCCTGGCATGCATGGCCTAATCAATTTCAAGGTTGGGCTTGGGCTCAAGTCATTTTAGCCAAACAAGCATCAACCCAACTTGATATGTATGTCTTAAATCTCACAACTAGGCCATTCTAATCCTTGATTAGGCAACCCATGCATCTTGAGTGTAGACCATTGAATCGTTGATTTTGTTCCTCTAGGTCTCTATTTCGTAGTGCATGTGTGGCGTACTTGATCAATGGATACACTAGAAACATTCAAGTGGGAAATAGGGATTTTATCAATTTTTGGGCCGTGTCGTGTTGGGTTGGGCCAGGCGGGGGCCTGGCCAAAAATTTTAAAGCTCTGGCTTGAGACAAGCTTAGACCTTGGACCTTAAGTGTTGTGCCGGGCCTCGGCGTAGCCTGGCCCAGCACAAACCCAGATCATTGCAACTGCCTGTGTGTGGCCAGAGGCATTTAGGGGCACTTCGGCCCTTTCTAGGTGAACTGGACTCTCAAGGGGTCTCTCACTGAGTTGATCAGGGAGTGATTACCTGCCCTGTTTTATGTCTAGAGAGCATCTTCGGTAGATGATGGCACCTTTCAGAATCATTTGGGGCTTTTAGAAGGAGAGGAAGAGAATCTTCAAGAACAAAGTCACCCTGGTTGATATGATTAAGAAGAATCACTTCTATGATCATTGCTTATCTCTTCCCAGACCCAAGTGCCTGGGCTGTTCTCTGTTGGATATCGTCTTGGACTGAATGGCAAGTACCCCAAGCATTAAGCAAAATAAGATCTGAGAGAGATATGGGCATTACCTATACACATTTGTCTAAACCTTAATTTTGGTTGGTGTTCTCTAGGAACCCTAGGGCTTAAATGATAGGTGATATCGTGAGAGATAACGAGAGGAATGTGTTGATGTCCTTCACAACCCATCCAAATAGGACTTTTGGGTTTAAATAGTACGCTCACAATTTTAACCTTTCAAGGATTAATTGGGTGGGTGTGGGTTGAAGCATAAATGGGACATTATGCTTATCTCATGGGATTTAAGGAA
This sequence comes from Magnolia kwangsiensis, assembly GCA_037074715.1. Classification (NCBI taxonomy): domain Eukaryota; kingdom Viridiplantae; phylum Streptophyta; class Magnoliopsida; order Magnoliales; family Magnoliaceae; genus Magnolia; species Magnolia kwangsiensis. Next base: position 21,923,768 of record CM073582.1, read on the forward strand.
AATTGTAAAAGGAGTTGAAGGTTATGCAGTTAATAAGGGAAAATTAGAAATAAAGAGAAAAGCACATGATAAATGAAAGGACTGGGATGTAAATAAAAATGGTGAAGACCTCATAGGAGGATTTGGCCTTTCCTACATAAAGCAGTCATTGGCTTTCTGTATGTCAACTCATGCATTTCTCCTTTGTTATATGAAGTGAAGAGCAGCTTGACTCGCTTTCTCTGTTTTGCCTTTGGGCAAGATAACAATCATTTGACTTTTGTTATGTTCTTTCTACATGTTGTCCATTCCATATATGCAATACCAACACTTGGTTTATGTGACAGCTGGACCTCAATGTTTCAGATAACAAATATATCGTCAATCAACTATGCCTGACATTTCAAGCAACCACAAAAATTTAAGGAACATGCAGACGAGAGAAATTCATCACACTGCAGTTGACTCTAGGCTACCACTGAGATGGCAAGCATAAAAATGAGGTCATCTATGTCATATCCATAGTTCATCCAACACCAATGATTACAACAAACGACAATGTATGACCATATGAAGCTAGGAGACAACAATCAAATGATACCTCCGGCTGATGAGAAATGTATGCCAAACTCATCCATATTCCTGGAAGATATATAACAACTGAGATAGAACTGATTTCCCTAATGGATTTATCATCATTTGACAGAAGCTACTTGCCATTTCAAGAGGGCCGTTGAGTTCAAGTTGGCCACTTCTAACATGAGTCTACTTGCCATTTCAAGTTGGTTTGACAGAATTTCCCCGTTGTGCAGAATATGGAATGAGGTGTCTATGATTTCCAAGCAAAGCCCATCTATCTAAAACAAAAAGGTGGCGCCATTTAAATAGTCAATAGCTTATGCCAACATACATTCTCCAAACTGTCCCTACATCTTTGATCCATCATCCATACATATACACAGCCCTCAGTGCAGGATCACTGGATATGATCTTTATGCAGCCCATGTTTCTTAGGCCTGCAACGTATGCTAATGTAAGAGAATTTACTTGCATAGCTGTCCACACATTATATCTTGAAGAGTTAGTTTTAGTTCATAGTGGATTCCCACTTTCGCAGTAGTTTGCAAAAGATTCAGGCAGCTAGTCAACAACCTGAATAACTAAACACTGTCCACGTGGGTTGATCCAGTACAAATTGCTATGAACTGTTCAACTGTGACAGGTATGTTTTAACACTCAACATATAACATCATGATGATGCCACTTCTCAAGACCATTTGAAACAGTGATCGAACCTGTTTGGAGTGGAGATTGAAATGCCATTGCACTGGCCGGGCCTCTAGTCTGGTTTTAAAGATGGTTATATCTTCCTAATGGCGGATGATTTAACTTCAAAATGGTTTGGAAGTTATGTACATGTTCACGTTTAACCCGACTGCAAGCATGTTGATCCTATCTAATATCAGCCTCAAGGGCTAATGAAAATACTATGAGATGATAATATAGAACATACCTCTTCAGCGAACTTTATCAAGATGGTGGTTCGCGGTCGTTGCTGGCCCTCCATGGGTACAAAATGAGCTGTTACTACAGCTGGAAATCCCGCACAATCTAGGACACCCTTCACAGAAATAAACAGTTTCTTTTAGTTCGGCTTCGTATCTTAGTCCCATCTTTGTAGCTGAGAGAGAGAGAGAGAGAGAGAGAGAGAGAGAGAGAGGGAGGGAGGGAGGGAGGGAGGGAGCGAGAGAGAGAGAGAGAGAGAGAGAGAGAGAGAGAGAGAGAGAGAGAGAGAGAGAGAGAGAGAGTCCTATACTATTGTATGCTCACCCTTACAATTCCAGCAACAAATGCCCCACAATTGAATGTCCCCATGTCTTTTGGTATGGAAATAAATCTTCAAACAAAAGAAAAAGGTTGGAAATAAATGTGGTTAACTTTCAGAAACAACTGCTGTTAGTTTACTTTAAAACAGATCCAAATACAATAGGTGAAAATAGTACCTATTCACTAGGAGTTCCTTCTCACTGATCATGTATTCATCTTCATGTTCAGTGCCTTTCTCGAGTGAGTCAGCCACCTAACAGTATTATCAAGAAAAAAAACCAAATAAAATGATTTTCTGCCCATGGCATCTAGTTTTTTTTTTTTTTTTTTTTTTTTAATAAAAAAAATAAAAATATATACATGGTGTGAATGCAATAGTTCAAAATGAACAAGTGTGTCCAACCGAAGGCACCACAGCTGAATTCTTAAAATAATATGAAGGACTCCAAGAGGAAGATACCCAGGTTCCTGGAAAATTTAAATAAAAAAGACATGGGACTAAGGTACCAACAGCAGCAAGACCTTCCAAAGTGAAATAAAAAATAAATTAATTAAAAAAATAAATTTAAAAAAACAGTGTAACTGAAGGTTTCAGAGGTTGACATGCCAAAACTTGCAAAAAATAGGCTTTCATCTTTCGGAAAACTCTTCATCATCATCTAAGCATTATCCCTATTAATTGGGGTTGGCTACATGAATCCTATTCTGCCATTCTACTCTATCATGGGCCAGACCTTCAGTTAGCCCGTAGGTATCATCTTTCAGAAAGCTGGTTATAATTTAATGCAAGCTATGCAGAAAGAAACCCAATCAGTGTACATCTATAATCGTAGTATTTTCTGTGCCAAAATAATGGCAAACTCATAACTGAAACAAAACAATGACAACAGTACATCTACAAATTTCTTAGTGAGAAAAATGATAAACCTCAAAGGATATAAAATTTAAAGTCCAACATGAGAAGGGTCAAAGGCTGCTTACCTTTCCAAACAGGACCTTCCATACTGTACTGTGTACAAAGGACAAAATCCCCAATAATCGTGTCTCTCTTCTGTTTCCCTGGGCATCAGATTGGAACATATCAACATGATAATGAAGTCAACCATAACGACCAATTTTCTTACACAAAATATTTGTTCAATTGAAACATCAGAAATATCCAGCAGCATAGGAATGAATTTGCATAAATTACCCTTGGACTAAACAGTACCATAATTCAGATTGTACCACACATTTCCAGCAATATTTAAAATAAGTGGTCTGATATCATTGTATCATTCAACTATTAAGAAAAGAGAAGGCAGTCAATAGTTGTATGGATAGACTAGATATCTATTAGTGGGTGTATTTTGGTCAAAAGGACATCTCCTGTAGGTGTGTCATGTCAGGTCAAAATCATCATGCCAAGTGCCTCCTAGAGGTTCCTGGGTAAAAGATGACATTACCACATTCCTTTGACAATGTGACTGTCTTACCTACACCGGCCTCCATTGTTACACTTAATTACTCAAGCTCATAGCTATGAACTCAGAGAAATTAATATGGTGTGACAGGTAAGATTCCCTATGGAATGAGAACTTTGTTAAGCCCACATGCCTCTCACCACACACCTCTACATGTGGCCACAAGTGCCAACCCAACATTAGTGGACACCAGATCGGGGAATGAGATGGGTTCAGTGTTTTGATGACCTGGCTGAAAATCAAGGTCAACTCATCTTGTGAGAAACGCTCAAGGAAACAAGTTAAAGCTTAAAAATCATTGCTGATTGTTCACATTCGGCGCACATGTGTAGCCCATCTGATGAATTGGCAAGCTAACCTCAGATCAGGTCATCTACATGGTTGAACCCACATTAAGAATGCTCATATATCTTCCGCATGTGGGCATGGCAGAAGGTATGTGTAAAACTCTACAGATTGGTTATATGCCATCATTTAAAAATTCCATGAAAGGGTAACTTCAGGCCAAAGAATTATGACCTGCAAATTACAATGTTTTTGGATTTTAGAGCGCAAAAAACACTGACCTGATATACATTTTTTAAGAATAACAAAAAATTATAAAAAAGAATTACAAATCTGAGGATAAGCACCTAACAAAAATAGATAGGTGTATAGTTCTTTCAAATTTCAATGCGAGATTCTTGGCCTCCTTAAAGTTGGCAGATAACAAAGTGTTTAACCTCAAAGTGAAATCCACAATCTCATATAAAGGACAAATCCCCATGGCTCTAACAGCTTCTTTCCAACCCACTCCATCAATCTAGAGAATTGCATATCACCAAAATAGGGCTGAAAAAGGATGAAGAGAAGATTCTGAGTCCCTGCCTCACAAATCGTTCCCTCCAAACAAAACACTTTAGTTGACCCCTTTGTCCCGAATCATTACCCCAAAGCCAAACTTTTGGGATCCCTGGAAAATGCCGCCAATAAAGAACTTCCCTTCACTAGGAAGAGAGATGCAACTAGAGTAGTGGAAGCCTCACACTTGACACATTCCCAAAGAAAAACCAAAGTGTTCCAAAACGGTAACAGTGGCCGTAACGGCTACCACCGTTACCGTTATGATACGGCCGTAACAGCCATTACGGCCGTTTTTTTATTTTTTTGAAAAAACTGTTACAGGACCATTACAGGACCGTTACGGGTCATTACGGGACTGTTACGGCCTTTTTTTTCCTGTAACGGCCATTACGGCCATTTCGACCCCCTAATGCGTAACGGTTATGACCGTTACCATAATGTAACAGCCATTACGTAACCGATTTTGAATACCTTGAGAAAAACCTCTTTCCAGTTGTTACGCTTATCCTTCCCCCAGACCCTGTTAAGTTGCTTATATAATATGGCCCAAGAAAGAGATGCTGGATACAAAAGATTTCGATTATAGTTTTCCTTGCGACGGTCCTGAACGAGACGGTACTTATGATATTTCGGCTTGGGACGCAGAAGCAACGTAAAATTAGACAGATTTGATACCTAAATATTCGGTTTCATAACTCACAACTAATTCCTCCTCTGCTTCTGGTAAATCAAACATTCACCTTAGCAACCCCCTAGAGAGACCTCACATGCCCCAAGCAGAGCAAACCTATGCTACCCAGCCTTGGGACCAGCTGCCGCATTATTTCTAGGCAGAGTTCCTATAGTCACATATTGGCTACAAAAAATGCATTGTGTTGGTTTCCCCAAAAACCTGATATGCATAAAATACATACCATCTGCAATATATGTCTAATCCTGTTCATTCATGTGTTTCTTATTCCTTTTTGGCACAAAGAGGAAATTCAGTCAGAGGAGATTATACAAAAGCAAACTAGGCATGTGCTGTGCAGCTGGCTAAAACATCAAAAAAGTTTTTATAATGACGATGAATTCTAAACAAGTTATATTGAGAATGTTTTTCTGTTTTACACTTTTAATCATGCTCTATTGACCTGCAATAGTCCATCCTGTTACAGATAATGCCTAAGTACAAGTCTCAGAGACCAGAGTCAATTAAACCTTCTGTTTTGGATAATAAATAGTGGAAGCCTAGAACCACACATTTATCTGAACATATGCATAGTAAGAGAGAAGATATTTCCTCATTTTTTAATATCAAAATAAAACTCTGACTTGCATGTTTGCCATAATACTTTGTACCATCAGATCTCAGGTTAACTTGTCTTTAAGATTATTGTCTTGAGTTTTCTTGAGACATGATGTTACAATTCTTCCATTATTTTGTTCAAGGGTTGCAGGAAGTTGGCTTCAAGGGACTCCAATTCAATCCTGTAGGCTGCATCCGGATGCAAAACTGAAATGAATTGCAAATATTCAGTTCTAATTAAGAGAAAATGATGGATGGTAACGACATTTGAAGCATCCTCAACTTGCAGTTACATTCCTTTCAAGGCCCACTTTAAAGTAATGTGATTGCAATTTGGAGTCTAATCCTTATATTTGAATACTAAGGAAATTACAATTTGGTCATTTCCACTGTATTTAACTAATTATGGCAATTCACTTCGATAGTGCATATAAGCACAGCCTTAGTACTTCACCAAATGATGTGACCAACACATTGCTGATATATACTGTTTAGAATTTCAATTTGGTAATTTATTAATATTTTTAACATCAGCCTACCTTCGAAGAAATTATCAATATTAGAACCCACCCATTTGCATAAAAAAAAGTTTTATACCTTATCTCTATGGCACAGCAGTTCTAGAATTCTCGCGCCAACAGCATAGCCAGCATCCTCTAGCCTGCTCCATCTCCAAGAAAATTATATTATCATTACTGCAAAAGGTACATTATCATGGTTCTATAGAAATTCAAATGAAGTAACTAAGACAAACAAGAAACATAGTTTTGGCCAAGCGGCAAGTACTAAAAATGTAATGAATAAGTCTAGCACATAAAGGGATTATGGCAGATCATGTTCACCAAGAAATTATCCAAAATTTGATCCTGGACTGTTTGTTTAAATATGAATCAAACCTATTTTCTTGTTAATCCTTTATTTCCAAACAAATTGAAGAACCTAACAGATCTAACTTAAACCTTGGCTGCTAGGAAACATATCGGCCTTGTGTAGTAAGAAACTTTCCTAAACCAAGAATTTCTTTAAGCTAACAAATGATGAAATAGAATGACGATAAGTTATTGACCATGTCAATAACAGGTAATAATGTGAATATCCCAGCACTGTGTCATAATGTGAATATCTACATGACAACAATCTCTCTCTCTCTCTCTCTCTCTCTCTCTCTCTCTCTCTCTCTCTGTGCGTGCGTGCATGTGCGTGTGTTGTGTGTGTCGAAACTGGTACTGTGAGGTCGATCTCATGGGAGTTTGTTTCCCATGAGGTCGAGCTTTGTGGGGCCCACCATGATTTTTGTCAGACATCCACACCATGCATTTGGTGGGTCCCCTCTAGGTTATGGGATATGCCAAAAATCAACCGTATCTGGAACTCAAGTGGGTCACATCATCTGAAACCGTGTGAAATCATGCCTAAAACATCTCAAAGCACTTGGTGGGGCTCACCTGAGTTTTGTATACAACTAAATTTGGTCTGACCCCTCATCCAAGTAGGACACACAAAATGGATAGGCCGGATGTCAGAACCACATCTCAGTGGGCCCTATAAACAATCACGAAGGTTTCAATGGGTGGGTATACACTCTCAACTGTTGTCTGTGGTGTTGCCCACCTGAGTCATGGATTGGCAGATTTTTAGGCCTGTGGCCCACCACTGAAGGGGGCATTTGATTGATGGGGTGGATGTCTGACGTAGATCATGGTGATGCCCACACAGCTCGACCTCATGGGAAGCTTGAGGTTGAATTCATAGTACCTTTTCCCTATATAGATACTGTTAAGAAATAATATGCTGGCTTGATATGAAAATTAAAGATGCAACTGCAAAAAATCGATAACTTCAACAACCAGAACTGTTTATAATCATTTAAATCACTATCTACTGCACAAATGCACTGAAAGATAAGAGAATGATGATTACAAGTAGAAGAATACGTTCTTCGATTGGCAAAAGATGGCTGAGTGACCAATGTGCCAAAAAGATAATGTAGTCAATGAAGGTACAAGGGTTCAAGGAAAGAAAGAAGAAAGAGAAAAGGGCAGTATTAATTTATGTTCAAAATTTTTTAATTTCATTCTAAAGGCTCATGAAACATGAACCAAAGGTTTAACCATCTACCCTTCCCTGAAGATATGACAAGGGGTGTATTAGAGAAAAAGAGAAGAATCAGTAAATGGTAAGGGGAGACATAGTATAACCTGCAGCTCCCAGACCCAGTTACAGTAGTACAAGGAAATGCATAGTCCAGCTAAAACAAATCCAAATGAACACCAAATTAGCAAGTCAATCCACCCACAATTGTGTTAGTTTTTCTTCTTCTTCTTCTTCTTCTTTTTTTCAATGAATGATGAGTAATTAATGTGCAGACAATAGTTTAACTAAATTGGGTGCATTAAGAGCCAAGTTGCTTGTCAAACGATATTTAGTCTGGTAATCCTATTGCATTATTGTTAGGTTCTCTAATTGATAAGCTTAGTAAGGATAGTACTTCTGGAAGTTTCAAATGGAACTCCCAACCAAAGCAATGTCTGTATTTAATCCAGATCACCACAGTTAGTTCATCTTGTTCTATCCTCCCAACCAAAGCAATGTCTGTAGTTAATCCAGATCACCACAGTTAGTTCATCTTGTTCTATCCATACAAATATTTGCAACAATATTTCGATAACAAGTAAATATGCATTAAATGCCGGCAAGGGTTCAACATGTTTGGATGGTCCACCATATGCACACTAACCCATATCAGTTTATGCCATATATACCCCAACTCTGTTTTGGAAAAATATTAGATATGAAAAGTCATGCGTTCTCTCCTTTTCATTTGCAAGAATATTCTTCAGAAATATGAGGAAGAGAACTAATTTTCCATGGAGGAAAATTTTGGAAGAGAACTCACTGTGCATAAGGAAACATATCCTATCACCAGGTAAGTCCACAAAAAGTTAGATGCCTTCTAAAATTCCTGTAAAGTCCTTAAAATTTTGAAATTTGCGATCCCACAAGCTTCTTTCTGAGGAGGATGTTCTGAACTACTTTGGCATTGAGGATATCGTAAGATCCTCAAATATGTGCCTCCTTTCCTAGATGATATTGCAGTCTTGGGAATCTGTGAGCAAGAGAACCCAACCCATACATCTCCAAACGTAATAATTCCTCATTCTGAACTTTCTCCACCAGCTCTTGATCCCATGCCAAATTTTCTTACATTCGGTCAAGCCTTTTACCTGTAGACCACACCATGAGTCCAAACCCTTTCGTTTTAACCATATTTGCTTGCCATAGTATGCCTACACAAAGCATTTGATTCACTACCAAACCTCCACCACCACTGAGATAATCAAGACCAATTCTTTTCTTTCACCCTAGCCAATGGCATACCTCTTCTTTTTTTCCTCAAAAATAAAATAAAATAAATAAAAAAATAAAAATTTGTTCATCTTCTGATTTTATAACTAAAATTTGTCCTCTTCTTTCCCAAAGACATACCTCATTGTAGTTTTTCAAGCTTTTTTACCACCACTGTGAGAAATAGATCTTCTTTTTTTTTTTTTTTGCCAAAACTGGATGGAACCACTATGTTTTATTAAAAATAAAAGCGGTTACACCAAGAACTGGTGGGTCATGAAACCTTCCCCAAAACCATCCATACATACGAATCAAACTCTGGTATCAAATGAACTTGTTGAATAAAAAAATAAACTCAAAATCAACCTTCTAAGGTAGAGAAGAATATTTCTCGATACAGTTCCTCTCTTAATCACAGCCCCAACCCCTAACTGCTAATGCCACAGCAACTTTATTTCTTTGATGAAGAACACGAATGAAAAAGACCAATAACTCCAAACAATGCTTTAGCTCCATCCACTAATACCAAAACTTCCAAAGATGAAGGGTATTCCCCTTTAACATGATAATATGTGGAAATCTACAGCTAACAGTTTTTTTTTTTTTTTTTTGAAGAAATGGAAATTGCCGTTTTTGAGGAAAACCCATGGAAATAGAAAACGATTTCCACAGATAAATGATTTTCACAAGCTGGAAAAACGTCACAATTGTGGAAATCAATTTCATTTTCACAGACTTCCAGAGGATTGCACCAATCCAAACAGTCGTCCCTAGGGGAATTTCTCTCTTTACTCAACTCCCAAATAACAAAGGAGCCAAACCAATGAAAAGCTGCATCTGATTGGAGAACTTAGCTATAGAAAACCAATGCTTTCAAATGCTCAGTGATCAATTGGATACTGTTATTTATGATGTTTAACACCTCACAAAAAAAGATTATATACTTGCCTAGCCATCACACTCAAATAGAAAAGATGATCCAAACTCTCTGCTTGCTTGCGGATAATCGATATAGCAATAACACTTCGATGCTAAGTGACTTCCCTTCTACACCACCCCCACCACTACATCCTCCCTTCAACACCCTCCAAACAAAAATTGATATTTTCTTAGGGATGCAATTGTTCCATATCCATCTGGAAAACTCCACCACCAGCTGTCAATGCCTCAAGGCATCCCAAGGTGAAGAAATTGTAAACCTTCCACTAGAAGCAAGCCTCCAAACTAACTTGTCATGTTCTTTTCTTATAGCAATAAGGCCGATATATAATTGATTCTTGATATCAGAATCAAGTTCGTTCATGTGAAGGTGAAGAACACCATAATTCTAGGATTAACAGACTTAAATACATGTATCTTTTTCCAACTACCCATAAAATAAGAGACCCATATAACCAAAGTATGCATGCAACATCTAGGTGTCCTGTCACATCCAAAATGTATCTTTTTAAATAAGATTACTTCAAAATGACCTAAAGACCTTTATTTCTAAGAGACACACAAACCCAAAGCATGTTAACCTCTCTAGATTCCAAGCATAGAAGATCACAGATCTCTATTATTAGTTGTTAAAAGCAAGATGCAATCTAGGACTGTTGCAAACTTCAGAATATCTAAACAAGCAATAAATTGAGGCTTGGACATCTGAAAACCATATTAAAGAATACTGTACTCTAAACAAGATGGAGATTTTATCATTATAAAGAAAGGCTGATTTGGGGGTAGGCGTTCTAATGAAATTATGAGTAATATTGTCAAAAGACATCACCTTCGCTCTAACTCTGCAATATTGTCAACCTGAGTCTGATTGTATTGGACAAGCTCTGAAAACAAGAATGCAAAGGCGCTCAGACTAACCTGCAACAGAATCAATTGTACATGAGACTGTCAAAAATCATGCAAGTCAAAAGCATGATTGAAATTGTGAAAACACACCAATTGTCTAATTCAATTTATGAAATGATAAAGAGACGAGATTGAAGCTTTTAATCTTTATTAGAAGTGTATCAGTGTGTAGACTGTAGAGTGCAATTTATCTCCTGCAGTGTAATTTACTATCTGATGGAACAGACAGTTCAGTGCTCCTGCAGGACACCACATGCAAGCCTTCTCTTATCCTTTTATCACTTTCCTTCTCTCATCTCCCATCTCAATTGCAACTTCTCTCCTGTAAATCCCCATTATAAAAAGGAAAAGAGAGAGGCCTCCCTCCCTGTTGTCTAAAGATTACAAAGAACACGACATTTCAGAATATGAGAAAGCAATTATGTTGTGTGATTCATAATCCTGTTTGTGTGAACTTACAGCAGGAAATTAAATGATTACTAAAATTATAAATAAGAATTGAATGAGGATGGAGAGATCAACAGGAACATTTCCAATCGAATTAGAGTTTGGTGGATGAAGTAGAGATGTGCCTCTAGCATCTAGAATTCTATGCAATTGGAACTTTTTATAAAATTGTTACTCAATCATCTATACCATATGGGACAGTGTTAGCAATTAGAAGGTAACATGTGCAAAGGACGAGGATATTGAGACTCAAGTTAGATGTGTGGGAAGACTAGGAAAGCTGAAGTCGAGGACAAAGCATCCAAAGGAACCCAAGAGAAGATCCAAGCAATGTTTTCTGTATTGTTATAATGTAATGTATCACACCCTTGGGATACGGATGCAAATTGGTTATCGCATGAGATATATGTTGTATCGTGTAATTTATTGCGGTTGTTGGTACACATGAGGAAACATTGGGAAATTAGTCGAAATTTTCAATGAAACTTTAAGGATGGTTAAAAAAGATACAAATAAAAACTTAGAAATTTAAAAAAAAAAAAAAAGAAAAAAAAAAAAAGAAAAAAAAAAAGAAAAGTGCACCTAATAGGTTTCCTTTGTATAGGGTCCTAATCTATGCGTTGTCTAACTAAACTAATGCAACTATATTCAAAGCCAATTCATAAAATTTATAAATGTAAGAAGACATGTATGGAAAGAACAAGTGTTACATTCAAAAGCAACAGAAGAAGTAGAAAACTAGAAATATACTTGTGGATTTCAAAGAAAAAAAAAAATTAATTAAATTTTTCTTTTTCAAAAAGCTCACCGAATTGCCAAGAATTTGTAGATCAAGTTATATACATGTTTGATTTCTTGTGTGGGCACTAAGATTGCAACCGATTTGGGGAACATTTGGGAAAATTTTGATTTTTCCCCAATTTTCCGTAACTCGGTCCATATCTCCCAAATCTCGAAATCGAAGCTCTAAATTCATAATTTTTCATGCAAAACATGAGGAATCATGGATTTCTTACCATTCGACACTATTTACAACATATAAAAATAATAAAAATAAAATATTAATAATAATAATAACAACAACTAAAAACAAACCCTAAAAAATACATAACTATTAAAATCTATCCCCAAGAAGCTTACAATCAAGATTTTGGAGAAATTTCAAAGATTTTCTTCCAACAAATTAGAGTGGACTGGTTGAAATCACCTTACAATGTACTAAGAAGTTAAAAAATTAAATTTTTTTTTTTAAAAAATCGATTTTTGTGGGGCAAAGTCAGCCTCGTCCTTATACTACTTCCCCTGTGTTCTATCACTCACTGATGGCCTGCCGAAGGAAGAAAGAACAACCAATTTTTAGGATTTTCCAGACAGAATATTGTTAGTTTTGCTTTTATCTCTTTCGAGATTGCACTCGGTATCAATATATCACATAATAAATTAAGAATTTATAAAGGGGGAGTGTGGATATATTGCATGATATCGTGATATCGTGCAATATATTGCATGATACCATGTAAAATGGATATTAAAGCTAGGTTTCGTATCGCCCAGCTAGGATAACTGATATATCGTGGGATATATAGATGATGTCGCAAGATACCAAAAAAACCAGTTCCAAGCCTCCCATATCCTGGATTTTGAACCAACGACTGCCAATCACAAGACCGCGAGCAAGTTGACCAGCACGACCAAGTTGTGGAACCAGAAACAAGAAGGTTTTTTTTTTTTTTTTTTTTTTGCACAGCTTGCTCATAGTTTTAATTGCAACAAAAATTGTAGGGGTTGAGGGTTTGTTTCATGACAATGCCAAGGAATTTCTCTTGGAATTTTCCGGTCCCGTTGGCATCTCATGCTCTAAACTACGTTGAAGTTGCAGCTCAAATCCAAGCTTTCAAGATGGTCGTGGATCACAACTTCTTTTCTATTGTTTTTTTTTAAGGCGACTCTAGTAACGCGATATAATAGGCTAGGAAAGTTGCAGAGCTTGTAGAACAAGTGCAGGAACTGTGCGTTGGTAAAACAATCTCTTTCATGCTCGTCCCCATAGAGGCCAACTCCAAGGTTGATATTCTTGCAAAGAATGGGGCTGTTAGGAGGGAGGTTCTTTGTTCTTTTCCTTTTATTTATTTATTTTATTTTTTTGGTGTTTTCTTCTTGTAAGGGCGTTCTTGCCTGTTGTATCTCTTTCTGTTTCTTGAGGGCTTAAGTTTCCTCTAATAAAATTTTCAGTCTTACCCATAAAAAAATTAAATAAATAAAAATAAAAGAGTAGCCTCAATCGGGAGAGAAAATGAAGGGGAAAAATTGTGATGTTCAGCCAAGCATGGCCCTAGTAAGGAAGGGAAACTTGATTAGGGTTCAAGGGCCTGGAAGTAGGATTGAGGGAAGATCTATAAGGACATTGAGGTGCTGAGAAGGGATATGAAGGCTTCTAGACTTTACCAAGTATAAGGCCTCATATGGGAATGATTAGCGGCAGCACATGCATAAAGCCAATGCAAGTAGCTGGGAGGACAATGCTATGATCATACCAACAATGATGACTCCACACAAGATGAAAAACAAAAAGCTTATGCCATTCTGGAACCATCCCCAAATAGGAATTAGAAAAAGGTAGCTCAAGACCCATCAACGCAACAGTGACTGAAAAACAACCCGTCACATTGATGCAATACTTTATGGATATTTTTGGATGGAAAAGTGAATGGAATTCCAAACATTTAGGTTAATAAGGAGCAAATGACAACTTATCTATGTTCTTTGGTGTTCATGATAAGGAAGAAGCCCTCAAATTGAAGTTACGTTATTTCCACTTCAACTTGAAAGTATGTGGGTTTGCATTTGGAATTTGGATGCCCAATTCAATTACGTTGCAAAAAATCAAATCAACGCAAACGAAATGGGAAAAATGGAGTTGGTGAGGATTTCTTAATTCATAAGGATAACCAACCCCCCAATTTCCCTCATTCCGAGTAGAGTTGGGGCTAACCCCACTTTGGTCATTTCCCCCTTATTGAATTGAAAATCAACAATTCAATTCAATTGAGCATCCAAACAGATCCAGGCATAAATGCATTCTGACACTCAATCCGAATACAGAGACGAAGGTAAATCACAACTCGGTCATTTCCACTTTATCAGGCGGGAAGTGATCCAGACTCTCCATTAGTCCAGCAGCAACACTTTGTGGCCACCAATAAAAAAATACACCCATAAGATGATCCTATTCATCTGGAAGTTGGACTTCTTTTCTATAAGTGAGTCATCCATTTTACAAGCCATGAAATGGCTAAGACTCTCTAATCATAGAGCAACTCCTGAGAATCATGAGCAATTCAAGATGGACCCAGTGAAATGGATGGTTCCCAATTACTGATTGGACCTATTTCTCATAAAAAAAAAATAAATAAATAAATAAATTCTGACCATCCATTTTATAGGTTACTGATTATCGGATGGTTAGAATTGTCTGATCAGTGTGAATTTTGCTCGGTAGCCCACGAAGAGCAGTCTGGACTAATTGGACCGTCAATTCACATCACCGTAACTTACAGCACTCAGAGAGGCTGGATCTCTCATCAGACTATTTACAATTCGATTCGATAGTCCATCCAAACAGGCACTAAACTAAAAGAAAAAATAGATAAAATGAAATGCAATAGAGAACAATACAGTGATGAATTGATCAAGAAGTAAAAGGGTAATGGAATTGGAACGGAGAATTTCAAAAGCCCCAGATTTTGGATCATGAACTGAGGGGCAAAATGGGAATGAAAGAAATGAAATAATACCTCTTGCTTGCCTTTGCTGAGAGGTTTGTCGAGGACATTCGTGTATTGCTTCATCTTCCCCACTCCTATCATCCCTCTCCCTCTCTCCCTCTCTCAAAGATCCAGCAGGAAGAGTTGCTTTTAAACTCCGGGAATCGTATGGTCCGATTACCCGACTAGGGCCGTCAACGTTTCGGGTTCGGATTCGGTTTCGTGTCGGGTGCAGCGTACCGGCACCTCGGGTACCACGTTTGACATTTGGAACCCGGATACAATCGGGTTGTATCGTGGGGCGCGGATTAACTACAGACAGGTTGAGTAGCGAGACTCGCTACTGAAGTGACGTCACCAAGTTCCGTGGCCCCACCATGATGTATGTTTTGTATCCACACCTTCCATCCATTTGGAGAGATCATTTTAAGTCAATATCCAAAAGAATGAGTTAATCCAAAGCACCAGTGGACCTCAGCACATAAAACTGTGGGGACAGTGACGCCCACCATTAAAAACTTCTAAAGGCCACAAAAGTTTTAATCAAGCTGATATTTGTGTTTTTCCTTATTTCATGTCTTTTTTAACTTTTGAACAGGTTGGATTTCAAATAAACAATATGGTGGGCCTTAGGATAGTTTCAACGGTGAGATCACTCTCCCCCCTGTTTTCATTGGTCGAGTCCAGTACAATTTTCCATCTGCCTCATTCTTTGGCTTATGCCCTAAAATGATATCTCAAAAATGATTTTTATTTTTTAAAAATTGACAATGACTTAACAAATCAGTAGATCAACCCTCATACATGCTTGATTTCATGTTTGTGGTGCAAAATTATAAGCAATTTGGGAGATTGGAGAAATTTTGATTCCCAAATCAAAACACTTACACTCAAATTTTGAAATTAAAATGTATGTGATGATCATTTCATCAAATACTCTTAAATACTTCGAAATTAATCTCAATTGACAGCTGATTGAAAGAAAGTATTGAAAAAAAGAACAACATGAAAAACCAATGGATATCGAAATCAAAGCCCCAACTTTATAAATTTTTATGCAAAACATGAAAAACTAGTGGATTTACAACCATTTAAGACTCATTTAACATAATTTCAAAAAAAAAAAAAGGATTGAAAATTAAAAATGCTCACTAGATCGAGCATGTGAGATATATCGACACTACCTACGCGTTTCGTATCGCACAGTTGAGATACAAGATATATCATGGGATATATCGGCCAATATTGTCGATATTTAAAATATTGTTATTGTGTTCCCATTGTGTCTAACAAACAGACACGAATTCGGAATGTATAGGACGCCATTTAGTTAGTGATACCGTGGCTAGTGGTCGGTGCTCAGTGGGTCCCACTATGATATAAGTGTTTTATCCACTCCGTCCATCCCTTTTTCCATATCATTTTAGGGTTTAGATCCGACGCAAGGATGTAAATGATGAGGTCGATGACCGTCTTCCTCAGGGATAACTACTCTGAATCTACGAAGCATCTCTGAATTCCTCGCAGAGATTCCTTGAATCCACAAGAGAAAAAATAATAATAATAAATTCTAATAAATTCAAAAATAACTTTATTGTTGATAACAACGGATTTACAACCCCGTAAATAGTGATACCAAACTTAGGAAGAAGTTTTAGAATCAAACTTCAACTCAAACTCTCTAAAATCGTGACTTACTATGAATAATAAACTCACTATTTATAGTCGATCATGATTTCTACCAGACTTAATGGTCTTCGGCCAAAAATAGTAAGTATCCAATTTGGCTTAACCACGTTATTCCCCTAATTTTTCTAAGCCCTTTTCATGTTGGGCATGACTCCTAAAATTCAACATATCAAAAGTTATGATCGAATCAAAACTTACTATAAATAGTAAAAACAGAAATACAATAGATTTTCAACTATTGATTTAATGGAATCTCTCAAATTTGGCTTGAGAAACCTGGAATAGTGGTTTGGTTGGCTAAAGTAGCTTCTCCTACCCCAAAATCATATATGTTACGTTGAATAACCCATTCTGGTTTGCGAGATATGCTTGTTTTAGGGTTTTGACGGTCCTGATCACTTCTGCCTACAATCGGGCCTTTTTCGGTCCATCGTGGACATGAAAGTGTCCACAACCCACTCTACATCAGTCCCCTCCGCTTCAAAAGAACATGTCCTGCTTCGATTCATAATACTTGGTCAGGTTCGCAACGTTAAAAGTACATGAGATCTCCATGTCATACAGATGATTGTCATTAATCTTTCAGAAGATCGGTACGGGTCCAATCTTCTTATTCTTCAACTTGTTGTAGGTCTCGGTCGAAAATCTCTTATTGCATAGATGAATTATAACATGGTTACCCACCTCGAACACCTTTTGTCGCCAATATTTGTCGACTTGCTCATTTTGCTTGTTGTTTAAGGCATGCAACTTGGCTTTGCACATCCGCATGAATGCCAACAATTCAGTCCGCCATATGTTATGCTGCAATACCCATGCCCGGGAGCTTGGGCAAAGGGACCAAGTCAAGTGTGTGGCTAGGCACCCGACCGTAAACAATTTGGAATGATTACTTCCCTGTCGAGTGGTTCACCATGTTATTGAATATAAATTTCACTTGAAACAAGGTCAAATCTCACTACTTCGGTTTGTCACCCGAAATACATCGAATGGAGTTTCCCAACGTGTGATTCACAACTTTAGTATGCCCATCGATCTGTGGGTGGTAGGTGTTGTTGAATTGAAGTCGTGTATCAAACTGACTTCATGAAGTCCGCCAAAAGTGGCTAATGAACTTCGCGTCACGGTCAGAATGATGGTCATGGGAACCTCGTGTAGCAGCACGACCTCTTTAAAGAATAGGTTCGCCATATGTGTTACGTCGATAGTCTTCTTGCATGGGATAAAGTGCGCCATACTTAAGAAACGATCTACTACCACCAACACCGAATTCATGCCACGTTGTGTTCGTGAGAAATCAAGCACGAAGTCCATAGATAAATCCTCTTAATGGCCGTCAGGCACAGGTAATGAGGTGTAGAGGCCCGTATTCTGATATCACCTCTTGGAGGTCTGACAAATATGACAACGCTGCATTGTTTTACCCATGTTACATACCAATTGTGGCCAGTAATACCGCTCCTCTACAAGAACTGGCATCTAGTCTCCCCCAAGGTGTCTACTATGGTCACCTCCATGTAGCTCTTGAATAATCTGCTCCATTAGAGAAATTTGAAGGATACACAATCAATTTCCTTTGAACAGGAAACCGTCTTGTGTATGTAGGTCAGTGGTATGACCTTATTGACACCTCATCCATGAATCCTTGAAGTCCTTTTCCTCGGCATATAGCTCTTTGAGACAATCGAAGTCGACCACCTCATTGCTCATTGTAACAAGTAGTGATGTACGATGACTAAGTGCATCAACTACCTTATTTTGTTGTCCTGACTTGCGCTTCAGAACGAACATGAATTCCTGCAAAAACACAACCCATCTAGCATGCACACGATTCATGTTATCCTAACTATTAATAAACTTTAAGGCTTGATGGTTGATGTAGAGAACAAACTCTCTCTTAATCAGATAATGCCGCCAATGCTGCACCATTTGAATAACTATGTACAACTCAATCTCATATGTCAATCACTTTTTGCATGCATCACTAAGCTTTTCATTGCAGAAGGCTACTGGCCTGCCTTTTCGAAATAAAACTCCCCCAATTCTGACATACAAAGCATAACATTCGACATCAAATAGTTTTTTGAAGCTAGGAAGTACAAGAACCAAGGTTATGGACAATTTGTGATTGATTTCGATAAAGATCCTGTTAGCCTCTTTAGTCCACTAAAGTAGTCCCTTATTCACGCAACTTGTAAACATAATGGTGTTAAAATTCTTCACGAACCGACAATAGAATATCACCAATCTGTGAAAGCTTCATACTTCGTGGATGTTTGTTAGAACCTGCCATTCCCTGATGGCTTTCACCTTTTTGTCGTCCACCCAAATGCTCGTGGATGTCACAAAGCTCAAAAACAAAAGACTATCGGTCAAAAAACTATATTTTCTTATATTGAGATACAACTTATTTTCAATGAGTACTTAAAGGACCTATTTGAGGTGCTCCATATGGCTTGCTTCGTCCTGACTGTATATCAGAATGTAATCGAAATATACTACTATGAAACGCCTAATGAATAGTTTTAGAACTTGGTTTATCAACCTCATGAATGTACTAGGCGTGTTTGAAAGATCGAAGGGCATGACCAACCATTCATACAACCCTTCATTAGTCTTAAAAATTGTCTTCAACTCATCACCCGACTGTATTTAAATAAAATGGTAGTTGCGCCTTAAATCCAATTTAGAAAATAATTTTGCACCCTCAAGCATGTCCAACATAGCGTCCAACAATGGTATGAGAAATATGTATTTTTATGGTAATCTTATTGATCGTCCGGTTGTCGAGACACATGCGCCAACTCCCATATTTCTTTAGAGTTAATAGGGCTGGTATGACGCATGGGCTTATGCTTTCTCGGATTAGACCCTTATGGACAATTCCTCCACTTGCCCTTGTAAAATATCGCACTCATTCAGACTTATCCAATAGTGAGGGCGATTGGGTAAACTGGACACAAGGACAAGGTCGATATAACGCTGAATATCTCGCATGGAAGGTAATCCATCGAGAAGGTCACTAGGCCAAATTTCTTTAAATTTATTCAGCAATGACATTAAACTTGGAGGAATGTTTAAGGGCTTCAATTCATCGCCCTTTACCACCACGACATACATATCGCCGATTTTCTTAGATTCCTCTATGAAATGCCGAATGGTTATAAGGAAACTCCCCTCCACTTTAGAAGCTTCAGAGTAGTTTTTTAATGCCATAGGGGCAAGGACCATTTTTCGACTGTCTTTGACGAAGATGCAAACATTATCTCACTCTCGGTGGGTCTGTAACATCCCGAATTTTGAGGGTCAAGCAAAGCTTAACTCCCGAGATCCTCGCATCACATATACAACATAGATAATGATGTTTAAATGTTATCCATATTAGTGCATTAAACATGAATGAGATTACACTAAAATGACATACATACTCCAGAGATACTTAAATTGAGTAAGCGGAAGACTGAGATAAATATATATAATATGTAAGTGTTTATCAATCCCCAGAGTATGAGTATGTTACCAGGCTAGATAAATATATGTATGGTTCCAAAATTTACAAAATATTAGGTGTAAAGGTTCAACTAATCTATAGTCCCGTAATCCCGACAATGCAACTCTAGGTCTACATAGACCCACTTGAGAGTTGCATGTAGAAGAACTCCTCGTCAAAGAAATCTGGCTCCGTCGCATGAGCCTCATTATCATCTGCAGTTAAAACAAAGTCTGGTTAGTTTTTTAAAACATCATCCTAGGGTGTGAATGAGTGATCAACTCAGTGGTACTATAAGGCAAAGGTTAACATGTTATCAATTCAGTCAAGTAGTAATGATAAAACAATATAACAATCATATCCTAAGTACTCTTGTTAATGCAAGAATGATATATTATAATGATGCATGCCCTCACCTACATTCCCTCAGCGACATCATCTCACGATTGCGCATGGAAAACTCCTTAAACGTGCGCTTCTTCGCCGAAGCATATGAAATGTGGTGCATGGTCGTGTTAGCCAATACTTAATTAGGCTTATTCATATAGCAGATTTAAAAAGCTAAAATATCTCCCTTTATATCATTAACCCAGACAGAGATCTATTTAGGGTCATCAATCCTAGTTAATCATATACGATAGGCAAGTTGTAGGGTATCACCCCTAATGAAAGCAGTGGATAGGCAAGTTCAATTGATTATACTCGAGGTCACTACGGGAGGCTCGTCACCTGAACGTAGGCCGACAAATCGAATACAGTGTCCCATACACCACCATATTCGGCTCACAAGCTTGGGTTGCTCACTGGTCACTATGGGGAGGCTCGTCACCTCAGCATAGGCCGACAACTCGACCACGATATCCCATACACTATCGTGCTTAGCTCATGAGTCATAGCAGATTGTGTTACTATGGTTGAAATGGGCTATTACCTCGGTAAGCGGTACCTTAGATTCAATCAGTAGCGTCCATACATGGTAAACACACATTAGGTCAATCGGGTTATTTAACAAGTTTAATTGGTACGAGCGCACGCTAAATTAATCGACATAGAGCGCTTGAGCACTCCTCGTGGCCTAACCACTGTCGACAATCACCGTACAGTTCGGATTCACCGAACGTATTCATTGTGGCGAGACTAGTTCAACCACTCGATTCGGAAACCGGTACCGATTTCCTGGACTATGTAGTAGTCCCATTCATACTCAATGCAATAGGTAGTCACATGTGATAATTATAACAACATTTAACAAACAATTCAAATACAATAATCATTTGAGTATTTTATCAACCACATAGAACATGTTATTATACATAGGCATTTTATACATAAATCACGTATTTAAAATTAAGGTTACATGAAGGAATTTATACATATAGATAAGGTAGTTGAGAATCTTATCTCAACACCCTTAATAATTATAATTCATCAAATAATTACTCATTCAGACTTTTTATCAAAAGCTTAGCCTGCACATCACTACATACATGACCTAACTTAGTTATAGCATATATTATAGCAAATCCTTTCATAAAAGAGTTGTCATACATACAACAAACATGTATTCTAGATTAATAGTCATGACTAATACAAATCATAATTGTAAATTCATTCAAACATATCAACAAACACGTGGAATGCATTATATATTCACATAGTTCACACACAAGTATAATTTATCGAATACATTGTAACTAAGATCAAATGGTAGCAATCAAGTCAGACATAAATCATTAGTTGACATTAAAATTCTTGAAAACCATAATCTAAACATTTATAGTCTACACCTTTCATCGGTACACCCGTTATGAACTCGGTTTCTACACTACATCCCCGTCTACAACACAACGACTACTTAAATCACGAAATTGGTTAGCTATTTGGTCGATTTCTCTATTTGGATTCTTAAAACAAGATTAGGGTTAGAATTTCTTACCCAAATCGGAGTTGGAATGACTTGTGTAGCTAGATGTAAAGATGATCTAGTGCGTGTAGTCGTAAGAGAGAAACACTGCCTCGATCTTTCAAACTGTCTCTCTTCTCCTCACTCTTTTCTCTTCTTTTCTCTCTTCTCTCTCCTAGGGTTTGGAGAAAATTCGTATGGAATGAGAATGAGGTGGTTAAAGGTCCTTAAATAGGCCTAGAATTAGTTCAAATGGCCCCAGGGCCATGGTATACTTAGGTTATAGTCAAAGGGTGTCTGTTTCGGACAAATGAGACTCATCTAGAGGCCCATTACTCACCTGCGTCATGGAGTAAGTTTCCTAACCATGGATCTAAGGTAGGTTATGATTTCGGTCCGATTGGATTTGTGGATCGACCGTGAAAGACCTGTATCAGTTCAACAGTCATCGTCACTCAATCAGGGCCACAAGTATACTGACATGTGCAGGAAAATTTTTCTGATCCACAGGTAAAGTTTGGTCAGAAACTAACGGTCTGAAGTCTTCAATTTCTCCCGTAAGCGAATGGTCCAATTCACTTAAGTTCTGGTTTATTTTCTAAAGAAATGCGCGTTTCTCATACACTTTGCTCAGGGCTCAAGTTGTGCATTTTTGGATACTATTTGAGATCGATTCCCGCGATGGTTGTTAAGCCCAATAAGGCGGTCATAACCTTATAGCTTCGCGGTAATTGGACATTTGACGCGCGGTACAGGTCTGATACGGGGTTTCAATGTGCTCCCGAGAGCAATTGGGTTTTAAGATTGCTCCTAGGCTTTTAGTTAATATTGAGTTAGCGATTATAATGATTTTGGGTCTTACAGTTCGTATAGATAGTGGTCCAAGCTAATTCCACTGATTATTTATTTTAGTACTTAATTAATTTTTGTCTAATTTCTATAGAAATCGATCCTTAGTAATTTCTGCCTGAGGTAATACTAGGGTCTTTGTACAGATTTTTTCGAGACGTTACAGGGTCGCATCACAGTCCGATTGTCATAGTTAACTGAGTAAGTATGACATGCTTCCATGTCAACCACATCACAAAGTACTTAGTCCTTATAATTTTTACCAATTAAAATCAAGACAGTACATTGTTCGATTACTTTAGTTCATCTTCTTTATCCAACCAATCAAGTAAGGGGAATGATGCTTTGTCTTAAGTAGCCGCAACTTGTCCACCTTCACCTTTGAGACGATGTTCTTGCTACTTCTACTGTCTATGATTATATCACAGACTTTGTTGTTGACGGTACACTATGTACGGAATATATTGTGCTGCTGTGGATGCAACTCCTTCCGTGGGGTGTACAATAATAGCCTCATGACTAAGAATTCACCATGATCTTTGGCTAACCATTCTTCGTCACAAGCTCTTTCCTTAATGGCTTGTTCATCTTTACTAACAATACTTACATGTTACATGTATGTTACATGTTTTGCACATTTTTGCATGTTACTGCATGCACACACCACAACATTGTATTCTCACCCACATGCTTAACATGTAACCTCGTGCACTTCACTATCGCATGCATGAAACACATGTACATTTGATTATCACATTCATGTCATGCGTCATGCATGGTGCTTTGGACTCTCATGCATCCATATGCATACATATGTTACATCTCATGCTTCATGCATGGTACTTTGGACTCTCATGCATCCACATGCACACTTATGAGAACCTTCCATAAGTTATATTAAAATGGGTCATGTTTCTTGTAACACCCCGTACCTCTAGTACATGGGTGCTACCTTCTTAAACCTGCATCAACAGGAAGCAGAATGGACTAATTAGAGAGTTGAACTCAACGCATGCAGGTTGGGGGTTCCAGTTAGTAGTAAAGCCATCCATCAAGGGCCCTAGGAGCTAAGGCGATCTCCATGACGGCTAGGAAGGTAAGATCAACTAAAAACCCCAGCTTATGAAAAGTCTGTGTCACTTAATTGTAGGGCTGAAAGTCAGGCGGGTTGGGTTGGGTTGGTGCTCAACCCTAGCCCAACCAAAGGTTCCTATACCCCAACCTTAAACCAACCCAACCCAACCCAACCCAACCTTAAGTTGGGAATTCTCAACCCAAGCAGCTTGGCTGGCTTGGCTGGGTTGGTCAGGTATATGCTAATATTTTCATTATTAGATTAATCTATTATATTTTCAATACACACCTTTTTTTTTGTACCTATA
The DNA here is from genome assembly GCA_037074715.1 of Magnolia kwangsiensis. Lineage (NCBI taxonomy): Eukaryota > Viridiplantae > Streptophyta > Magnoliopsida > Magnoliales > Magnoliaceae > Magnolia > Magnolia kwangsiensis. The sequence goes on from CM073582.1 coordinate 21,947,882, forward strand.
ATTTTATTAATTATATATGTAGTTATTTATCATAAAGAACATTTTTTCTAAAAAAATAAGTTAAAATATAGGGCAACTACACTTTTAAAAGTCACATGGTGTATTAAGCAATCTATATGGGAGAGAAATCTAGCGTATCTTGTTAGCTTGAGTAATTGGAAACGATGTGGACCAGTGAAACCTGACAGGATTAGAATTTACTGTGCCTTCAACACAGACGATCGACACTTAATTATAATTAATTTATAAGGAACTTATATATTGATCGGGTTCAGGTTGGGTCGGGCAACCCGAGACCTCAGCCCGAGCCCAACCCAAGTTTTATTGGGTTGGTGTTTGTATGGACCAAGACCAAGACCAAACCCGATACATCCTACCCAAGCCCAACCCAATGTCGGGTCGGTCACGGGTCGGTCGGGATGAACCCGCCCAACTTTCGGCCCTACTTAATTGGACCATATTAAGGGAAATGCCCCTACAACCAACCCTTGAGGATTAGTTGGTGTCAAATAAAGCCCTCATTGTGACCAGGACCTTATATTAACCATTGAAACCCGATTTTAAGTCGATCCAACCTTGGGAGCTAAGTATGTGGGCCAATAGAGGGTGTAGATGGATGATATGGCCCACCTGGGCCTCGGTCCCGCTCCAAACTAGGTAGGAACCCCTAGGTAAGGATCCTCAGAGGGATGGATGGTTTGGATCAGTCACGAACATTGTAGAGGACCCCACACAGAGTGCATGTGCACCACATGCAATCGTGCACGATGTGCACTGGGACATTGGGCTCGGTCAAATGAGCGTTGATCGAGCTCCTTGCAAAAAAAGAAAAAAAATGGCGGATTTCTCCCGCCCATTTAAGATTCAAACTATTAATCTTAAAACCCCAAAGTGGCTCACCCTGGCCACTTTATGAGCAATCCGAACCGTCCAATGGTCTCGTGGGACCCGCCTTAACATAACAGTATAAGATTTTAAGCACATGTAAAAAGACGAGGAAAATAAGTTGCCACCGTCTAATGTGTTGCACGTGGCAGATATCAGTGAGGTGGGGCCCATCTGGGACCCCATGGGTGCCCCGTGATTACCTTAATCAAGCCATTCCATCCGTCCATCGCCAAAGAGAGAAAGAGTTGTGCTCTCTCTTTTCCAGAAATGGCCAAGCATGGCCTGCACATGGAAAAGCAAAGGAAGAGATTTTCCTCTCTAGGAAACCAAGTACTGGCATGATCTCGGCCATCCCCTGGCCACGTGGAGGAATCCCGACCATCCTCTATAAAGCCAAAAGAGATTTTGGGGAGAAATGCTCCATCTCACGAGGAGTGGTGAGAACTTGAAGATCTCATGAGATCTTCCCAAACTAACGTTTGGGGTCTAAAAAGTGGACCCCACATTGATCAGAAACCTCATCTGGTTCGTCCAAATGAACTAGATCTTTGGAATATACCATAGTTAGGGAGTTACCGTTAATGGCCCTCTCATCTTCTCCGTACAACCACTTAAACCCAATCACGAGATGGACCCCACAGGGCCCAAAAAAATTACTTTTCTAATGGACCAGGTCACCATTAGTCCATCCTTAGGATTGGATTGGCCCCACGCGTGGCCATTTGTTGATCAACACCGTCAAGAGGGAGGTCGTTTTCCAACCGTTGGGGCCTCCTCTCCCACTGCTATATAAAGAGCCCTGTAGCTCTTAGGATTCACACCAAGGAGAGAGAAAGGAGAAAGGAGAAAGATTGTGGAAAGTGAGAGAGAAAAGAGAGGAGTGAGCTGAGTGCGGGTCAGCTCAACTCACCCTGTTCTTAGCTCGACTCGGTCGAGTTGGTGGCTGCCCCACCGAGTTTCGGACTAGGTAACTAGCTATCGTCCTATTTTTCTTTCACCCATTGATATACCCGCATGACAAGCAGGATATAAGATGAAAACCAACCAACCAATGGCTGTATACTCAGACTGAATCCAGGCTTAGCAACGGCTAAGAGTTAGACTGAAACTAGCCTTTGCCCTAGCTGTGTTTTGGGTTGAACGTCCAGATAAAATCCATGGAAAAGACAGCCTTTAATCAGGCCAAACAAATGGCAGCATTTTGGGCTGAAACCCGGTAAAATGGAAGCTCTATTTTGAGTCCGAACCAGGCCAAGCAATGGCCATGTTTCAGACAGATAACAGACCCTAGCTGGGCCTTGAATCAATGCAAGAATCAACCCTTGGAATGGCTGAAAGTGGGTCTGAAATCGGTCCAGCAGTGGGTCAATTTTCTGGGCAAAAAACTAGCCCAGAACTGGGTTGAAACCAAGCTTTAAATGGGCTACAATCTAAGCCTGCATCGACTGAAAACAGTCCTTTAGTAGGACTATTGCTTGGGATGAAATTAGCCCAAGAGTATGGGCTGAGAGCACCCTCAATCGAGGCAGGGATCAGACTTGGCTTTAGTTCCAAAATATGGTCGTGCAACGAACTAAAAATGGTTTCCACATTTTGGGCTGAAAGTGGCCAGCACCCGAGCCCTGGTTTAAATCACAGTGAAGACGTTTCTGTTGGGCCGAACCCAGGCTATTCAATGAACCTTAGGCCTTCAAGTCTGGCCAGATCTAGCTACATTTCCCCTCTCAGTCGGGATGGGAAATCGCAGAGAAACAGTCCCTTAAATGAGCCTTCGACCTAGCTAAAAAATGCCATTCGGATGGCTCACTATCTGCGCTGAAACAGGCCTGCAAGTGGGCCACGATATGAACTGAAGACGGGCCTTAACCAGACCCTGGGTTGAGTCCGTATACAGGCCCTTAACTGGGCCATAGGCCACATTCAGCTAGGCCGTGTAGTGAACACCACGCATGATCATTAGGTGCGCTGCACTTTGTTTAAAACAGTGGGCTGCAACTTGTATTTAAAACAGGTGGGCTGCACCATGCTCAAAGCAAGTGGGCCGAAGCAGGTGGGCCGCACTTTGTTTAAAACTGTCGGCCGCACCACACTAATGATAGGTGGGTCACACACTAACAGTAGGTGGGCCGCACGTTATTAGCTGTAGGGCCAAATCTGGCCTAGTAAAGACCTATTTTTCAGGGGTCACTACTACACGCCAGTGGATGGACCTGGCCTAAGCCTAGTTCAACTCTTAAGGAATAATGGGTTTGGGCCCAAAACGGGGTCACTAGTTTCAACAAGAGTCTAATGGGCCTAGTTACCTTAAGACGGGCCCCAATAGCCTCATCCATGAAACCTTTCACACCTCACCAACCTTCTATGTACTTGAAGCTCTAAGCACTTACTGTCTAATGCGAACAAACTTCTCTAGGGAGCTATTCGAGCAGCGTGGGACCGTCAACTTCTCAAGGGAATTCGTATCAAGGGCCGGTGATGATTTTCTTCCCCTTGAGCTTTCCATCTCTAAACTAGATTAGAAATAGTCTTTTGTTATAGTTGCTAATGATCTGTCAGGAGTGGGTGATCATTCAACTTGTTTAATTAGATACATGCCTCATAGTTTAGTTACTATTGGTTAACGATTGTATGTATATTTTTAGAATGGATCAAAAACTATATTATCATATGTCATAGGACCAATCTATCACATGCTCCTGGAACCTATTAAATCACTAATTAGTTTAACTTGGAGGTATGACTTGGATTACTAGAATACTTGATTGTTTAATTAAGATGCATGCTTTAGAACTTGATAAGTTAGGACTATAAGATTCTTGAACTGTTTATATATACATGAGGGTTACTTCAAATATTAAAGCATGTCTAAATCTCTGTAAGGTTGTACTGGTTATAAAACATTCATTACTTGAAATCTCTCTATGAAAACTCTTATTTAAAGAGAGTCCATGCTTAGGGTGTAACCGAACTGATTATGATGAGATTTAATCCTTAACATGGGAACTATGACTTGTGACATGTGACTCGTGGGGTTCACCATCCATGGAGTGATTCCATTTATCTGACTAAGGAATGAACCCTGCGACATTTTCTATCACCGATGTTTACTCGTATTTGAATCACACATATCGCCTCATTTAGTCGTTGTATTTAAATGATTTCAACACTTCATTCCTAGTCAGCGTATCGTGGTGGTCCCCTTATCTGGAGAATTGATTAGCCACATGTTAATGGGTTCTATGCATACCTTAAGGCGGTAGTCTTATGAGCCGGGGATGGTGGTATGAGACCTATGTCCGAGTTGTCGACCTATGCTGGCAACTAGCCCCCGTAGTGACCTTTGAGGTTGGCCAGTTGTAATTGGGCTAATAATGAGTTCGTGAATCATGCATACATGACATAGACTAGCATCTATTGTTATCATACATGATGCACATATTTGTCCATTTGGATATTTTTTGTAAGACCCGTATCCCAGACCGTACTGTTCCATCGACTCCTGCGATCCTTTTTGTCGAATTTCGGTAATCCGTGACCTGTAATCGACGTTTGCGCATGACCGTAAGTCGTATCATATACATTTGAGTCGGCTTAATCCGAGACTTGCATCATTGCGACCGCACCGTCGTCGCTATTCCAATGCCGTGACTCACGCACCGATCGAATACCCAGACGAGGTGATGTGGACCTGCGTTCAGTTCGAAAAAAAATGCCGTGCATTGGCAATCCCAAGAGAATCTCTACAACAGTCAAATCAATCCCATCAATCACCTCTCATGTCAAGTACAAAGCACCCATGCTTTCTTTCTCCACAAGTTAAGCAAACCCAAAAGTTAACCAATCCATCACCTCACCCATCACTCACCTCACATCCATCACTCACCTCTCTTACAACTCTCTCTCTCTCTCTCTCTTTCTCTCTTTCTCTCTCATTTCTTAACAATTCCAAGCAATCAAGAGAGTGCACGTCCATGGCTTTCCCAAGTGAGAGAAAAATGTGATTTTTGGTGGCCCACTTTTCTATCCTAAAAACTCTATACAAATCTCATCATCCACCATCAAAGAGAAGCACAAGGAGATCGGCATCCTAACGGACCAAGAAGATCAAGTGGTGGGTGTTTCCATAAGCTAGATTTTCATATTTTTATGATGGGCCAAGTGAGGCCTACCGATCAATGGTATGGATCTCTCTTTGGACCCTAAGATGTGGACGATGGCCCACCTTGATTATCACTTGAGGTATGTTATAGATCACGAATGGGAGGGCCCATAGTGTCGGGGTCCCTCCATCACGCGTGTCCCATTCTCCTTCTCCCTCTCTCTTTCCCTCTCTTTCTTTTATTCTTGCTATGTGATGATGTAGTGGTGTGGCCCACTTGGATGGATCGCATCTTAAAGTATGTTTTATCCATTCCATTCATCCATTTGGTGGCCCACCGGAGCAAGGCCCACCCTACGCATGTGCTACGCCAAGACCATCCAGTGTCTAGGGACGTTGGACGTGGAAAGAAAACACAAATATTGGCTTGGTTCTACAAGCCATTGGGGTGAACCACATGTGTAGGCCCCACCTTAATGTATGTTTTTAGTCCAAGCCGTTCATTCCATTCCTTGGATCATTTTAGGCGTTGAGCCGAAAAATGAAGTCTATCCGATCTTTAAGCGGGCCATAGCATGTAAAACAGTGGTTTCTACCATTGAAAAATCACCTGACGTTTCTTTGCCCCAAAATACCTCAAATATTGGGCGTGTTTGACTTATCTAAGGCCATGGGAGCTAGTGGATGGGGTGGATCTACCTGATGCGGGCCCCACATGAGAAAAACTCCAGAAAAATGGGTTTTCAAAAAAAAAATTATAAGAAAGGCAGCAGACGCTGCTGCCTGTCAGAGGCGCAGGCAGCGCCTGCTGCTGGCGGGCAGCAACCCACGGCTCCAGCCGTGGGCCCCACCTTGATGTTTATTTGTCATCCAATCCATTCATATGGTGGGCCCTCAGTGCAGTGGGCCACCCTCCAAAAATCAGGCCCATCCAATGCTCAGGTGGCCCACGTGAGAGGAAACAGTGTGAATTGAACTCTATCATTGAAATCCTCTTTGGGTCCACAGAAGTTTTGAATAAAGCTGAAATTTGTATTTTCTATTCATCCAGGTCTTTGTGACCTTATGATGGTAAGTAAACATTATGGTGGGCCCCCCCACGTGGGACCCATTGTCCATGTCCAGTCCAGCCGCTGGACTGGCGGACGGATTGGAGATACCTCTTGGCACCGATCCCTGGTGGAGGTGGCTTGCATGGAGCGTATGTACTGACGGGGTGGGACCCACCATGATGTATGTGTTCCAGTCGCACCGTCCAGCGAACGGTGGGACCCCCTCTGTGTGTGTATATATACATAATAATATTATATTATATATAATGTCGTATATATATATACTATATATAGTTTATATCTTATATATAATATACCTGATGGTGGGCCTTCATGTGGGCCCCCACCATGATGCATGTGCTGCATCCAAGCTGTCCTATCATTTTGAAAGCCCATTTTAAGGCTTGAGACAAAAAAAAAGATGGATCTGTAGTTCAAATGGACCCCACCTTGGCATATCTATGGGGCCCATCTTGATTTACTTATGGTCATTCATTGAGGCCCACCTTGGTATATATCTAGGGACCATATGATCAGGCCCATTTGACATATATAAGGCCCATGGGATTAGGCCCATTTGACATATATAAGGCCCATGGGATTAGGCTCATTTGATATATATAAGGCCCATGGGATTAGGCCCATTTTAATGTATTCCAAGGCCGTGGGTTGAGGCCCATTGTAACGTACTCTAAGGCCCACAGATTATAGCCCATTGCAATGTACATCAGGCCCATTAATGCGGCCCACTTACTTGATAACCAGAAAGCCCATGTGATATGACCCATTTGATGCGTTTAAGGCCCAATGGGAGTTATCTAAGGTCCATTGCAATGTGTGATTCTTCCATGGTTTGTGTAATGATGTTTTATGGCGGGCCATGCCTAGGGAACAATGATGGTTTGACGTCCACGTTGTAAGTACAATGTTGGTTAAATGTCTGCATTGTAACTCTCCTTAGGGCCCATTGATAGACCCATACTCGTTAATATTCATCACTTTATAACATGCTTAGTATAATCACATGACTTATGCCCATACGCATCATATGTATGCTTGATATGAGTAGTGACTGATCATAGCATACACCATTAGGCAGATCGTTTATGGGACTCGTTATGAGACCGAGTGTCCCGTGTGATCGCGCAGTACGCGCTGGATTGCTACATGATTTGACGGTGTGACTCATGTATCTCGCATATTTGTGACTTGACCACTGCATGCCCTATCGACATCAGGGCCGTGACTCCACAGGTACATCATGGATGGCCGTATCGAATACCGAAAATACTTGGTTCTAGTACTGTGGGCACTTAGGATATCCTTGGGTGAAAGTCTCAGAACCTTTTTGGTACCAGGAGATGCTCCAACGTCTAGACCGAGTGGATACATGAGCGCCCGAGTGCCGAATACCAGTAGGCCGCGTCTCCCACTGTGTCGTGGTCGGTTGGAAGGGGGTGTGGCCCTATCCACCTGAGTGAGGGGGCTATAAGCTAGGCTAAGTTTGATCAGCTCGTAAATAAGTTCGCTATCGACGAGCCGGGTAGGTATTGACAGACTACTGGTCAGGTAGATAGTGAGGTCTATTTCGCTTGCTTGACTGTGCAACTAGGGAGGTGGTAGTCACTGCGAAGTGTATTAGACCCCAGTGATATTCAGAGAGGAACTGTACTGATGTGTACTTGATGAGTACTGACTTACTTGGATTGCATTTCGCATATGACATTCGGCTATGTAGGCCTTACATTGCATCGGTGTGGCCGATAGTATTCATGTCTCGCATCGCATGGCCTTGGTATTGTCGATAGCATTCATGCCTTGCATTACATAGCCTTGGTATGGTTGATTGTATTCATGGACTTACCGCATACTTTTGCATTACTCTAATATTGTACACTTGGTGTTTGCCTTGCGCACACACTTACACCACCCTCTAAGCTTTCATAAGCTTATGCATGACTGTTGCGTACAGGTAGCGTTGGACAATAGCAGCGTTGAGACAGGAGTGTATATCTGGTTATTTTGGAGTTTTTGATCACCTTGTATTTCCCTTTCCTATTGTACTTAAAGTTTTTGATATAGTGGATATGTGGTGATGTTATTTTGTGACTTGGTTATGCTTGTGGTTATGCTCCATTATATATATATATATATAATTATTCTGAAAATCCTCCTTATAGGGTTCCAAGATCGGAATCTGGCATATGATTACCAAGAGCCGAGAATGGGGCACTACGGAGGCTGTCGGCACCGGATTCGGTGATTGGGATTCCTGTTAATCCTATTTTCAGGTTTGGGGAGTGGCAAAAGTTGGTATCAGAGCGTAACTTGGGAATACTTGAGGATCACATCACGTATCTACTGTAAATAGGTTCCGATTCCAAATGACTTAGCGATTTTCCGACATAGACCCTTAACATTTATGCCTTCGAGAATTCTCAAGGTTAATAGGCCATTGTTCTTTCCTATAGGACATTATGGCTAGAAGAGCGACCCGAGCGAATCCCGCTCCACCACCTGCGACTCCCGCACTACCACCTGCAGCTCCCGCTTTACCACCTTCTACTCTTACTCCACCATCAGATATTCCTACCTTCTAGCCTGAGGATGTTACTCCTTTACCTGAGACCGGTGCGGATCCGACCCTACCTGTGAGTGCTACTCAGCTGTAGCAGATGTTACAGGCAATGACCGTCATTCTTCAGGGGCAGAGGAGGCGTCCCATTGTTACACCAGCCGAGGCTGAGCAGGAGCGTGTGAGCGCCCTTCTCAAGGACTTTCAACAGCACGATCCTCCGCGTTTTCAGGACGAGCCAGACCCTACTGTTGCAGAGATATGGTGCTCTGAGGTGGAGAAGATATTCGACAGCATGAGATGTACGACCCAGCAGCGAGTTTTATTAGTTGTATTCCTTTTGCATGGTGAGACTCAGCATTGGTAGGCATCTGTGGCCCGATCGGTAGTGGCTAATTTCGAGTGGACCTGGGAGGACTTTGTAGACCAGTTTGACCGAAAGTTCTTTTCCGAGCATGTGCGACAGCAGTGCGCACTAGAGTTTGAAACTCTGGTCTAGAGAGACATAACAGTGTCCTAGTATGAGGCTCGATTTATCGCACTATCCAGATTTGTGACATATCTTGTTGACGATGAGGGGCGGAAGGCCCACTGTTTTGAGAACGGGTTACGTCCTGCCCTCCGGAGTCGTGTGATCGGACACATGCTTCCGACATTTGAGTAGATAGTGGAGAGAGCCCTGATATATGAGACAAATTGGGCTAGTGTGCAGAGAGCCCGTGATCAGAGGGGAGATCAGAAGAGTAAGGCACACTTTAGTAGTTCCCACTAGCAGCATCGTTCACAGCAGCGGTGCATGACTTGCCCAGCATTTTGAGCACCAGCAGTACCCCTAGCACCATCTTTGGGACAGTTTACAGGTACTTACTTTGGATGCTGCCAGATAGGACATTGTAGGCACGAGTGTCCCCATTCGTAGCAGCAGCAGCAACCGAGGGCACCGATCCACCTCTGTGACAGCCACTACAGCAGCAGTGACTGCAACACCAGCCTCCTGTACCTCCCCCGCAGCAGCAGAGGCAGCAGGTTAGGTCCTCACAGTGACCACAGTAACAACAGAGATCTCAGAGGGGACCTGCACTTCTCCAGTAGGCCCAGGGTAGATTCTATGCCGCCCAGCAAGACCCTCAGTCATCAGGAGGGGTCGTCGAGGGTACTCTTCCTGTTTCTGCATGCATTGCACGTGTATTATTTGATTGTAGTGTATCGGATTCATTTGTCCCTGATGATTTCTGCTGATCGACCGGTTTACCATTGAAGTCTGCCCGTGAGGGTTTGTTAGTATCGACGCCCTTAGGGAAGATCGTAGTGTTGGGCTAATTTTACGCATCTTGCCCCGTTCTGATTGGAGTTATCTTTTTGTCGGCTGATCTTTTCGCTTTGCCAATGTCCGAGTTTGATGTCATCCTGGGCATGGATTGACTCACAGAGTACTACACCATATTAGATTGCTTTGCGAGGACAATCACGTTCTGCATACCCGGCGTGCCAGAATTTCAGTTTTTTGCCGAGCCCAGAGGAGGGCAGCTTTCTTTCTTGTTATCTTGTGCCGTTAAGGAGTCAGCTGCTTTGAGTATCGACCAGCTGCCTATTTTTTATAGTTTTCTCGATGTGTTTCAGGAGATTCTGGAGTTACCACCTCGTCGGCACACTGAGTTTCAAATTCATCTCATGCCCGGTACCGTACCTATCTCGAAGGCCCCATATCGTATGACACCATTGGAGTTATGGGAACTGCAGAAGCAGTTAGACGAGTTGCGTGAGCTAGGCTTTATTCGTCCGAGTAGTTCGTCGTGGGGAGTGCCGGTACTCTTCGTGAGAAAAAGAATAGCTCGTTGAGGCTTTGCGTAGATTATCGCGAGCTCAATAAGGTCATGATCAAGAACAAGTACTCGCTCCCGAGGATCGATGACTTATTTGATCAGCTGCAGGAGGCGCAGTTCTTTTCGAAGATAGACTTGCGATCCGATTATCATTAGGTTCGGGTTCGAGATGAGGATATCCTAAAGACAGCCTTCAGGACGTGCTATGGTCATTTTGAGTTCTAGGTCATGTCCTTCGGACTGACTAATGTGCTTGCAGTATTCATGCAGTTGATGAACGAGGTCTTCCGTCCGTATCTCGATCAGTTTGTTGTTGTGTTCATCGACGACATTCTGATATATTCGAGGACCCGTGAGGAGCATGAGCGGCATCTGGAGATTACCTTATAGACCCTCCGTGCACACCAGCTTTATGCAAAGTTGGAGAAGTGCGAGTTCTGATAGGAGGAGGTGAAGTTCTTTGGTCATGTAGTGACGAGGCAGGGTGTCGCAGTGGACCCCTCGAAGATTGATGCCATGCGTCACTGGGGCCAGCCCACGAACGCATCCGAGATTCGCAGTTTTATTGGTTTGACGGGCTATTACGGACGTTTCATTGAGGGATTTTCTCGCATTGCAGCCCCGTTGACCAGGTTGACCCAGAAGGGTGCCGAGTTCATTTGGAACGACGCTTGTGAGCAGGCGTTTATGGAGTTAAAGGACCGTCTCACGTCTGCTCCTGTTCTCACTCTTCCCTCTGGGAGTGATGAATTTGTTGTATTTATCGATGCCTCACAAGTTGACTTAGGTGCTGTCCTGATGTAGCACGGGAAGTCAGTGACTTATGCATCTCGCCAGCTCAAGGTTCATGAGCTGAACTACCCTACACACGATCTAGAGTTGACAGCGGTTGTCTTTGCACTGAAAGTATAGAGGCACTATCTTTATGGGGTGACGTTTGAGCTCTTCTCCGACTACAAGAGCTTGGAGTATTTGTTCTCTCAGTTCGAGCTGAATATGAGGCAGAGGCGTTGGATGAAACTCCTGAAGGACTACGATTTTGATCTTCAGTACCAACCAGGCAAGACGAACGTGGTGGTGGATGCCCTCAGCCGTTAGCCACTAGGCCTGGTGGCGCATATGATGATTCAGTAGTGGAGGATGCTCGAGGATATAACAGAGTACGACTTTGAGTTTGGTTTGCAGTCATCTATTGTTCAGCTATTGAGCTTGTGATTCAACCCTCTCTCGTCGCAAGGGTGATCGAAGCTCAGCAGACAGACGAGTCGTTACAGGATTACCGAGCAGAGGCAGCATCTGAGAGTCAGACGGATTAGCAGATTGGTTCTGATGGTGGACTTTACTTTAGAGGCCGATTATGTGTCCCGGATATTCCTGAGTTACGCCGAGATCTTATGACCGAGGCACATCGATCGCGTTTCTCTATCCACCATGGCTCGACGAAGATGTATCGCGATATGAGGCGTCAATATTTTTGGTCAGGGATGAAGCGTCAGATAGCCAGTTTTGTGGCTGAGTGTGACACCTGCTAGCATGTCAAGGCCGATCATCAGAGACCCCTTAATCTATTGCAGCCGCTGAGCGTCCCGATGTGGAAGTGGGAGCATATATCTACCGATTTTGTCATGGATTTACCGAGGACTCAGCGCGGTCATGACGCCATCTGGGTTGTTGTGGACCGTCTAACGAAGTCGACATATTTTCTTACGATCCGTGAGACTTGGCATATGGATCAGCTCGCCAAGATGTTTGTTGATGAGATCATGAGATTGCATGGTGTTCCTATCTCGATTGTTTCAGACCGAGATCTAAGGTTCACGTCTCAGTTTTGGAGGAGCTTTCAGAGAGCGATGGGCACTAATTTGCAGCTCAGCACCACGTATCATCCGCAGACTGATGGGCAGACCGAAAGGGTCAACCAGATCCTTGAGGATATGCTTCGGGCCTGCGCGATTGATTTCTCGTGTAGTTGGGACGAGCACCTGCGATTAGCTGAGTTCACGTACAATAACAGCTATCAGACGACCATTGGTATGACTTCTTTTGAGGCATTATATGCCAGACAGTGCAGATCTCCGAGTTGTTGAATCGAGGTTGGAGAGCGACGTCTCCTAGGTCCCAAGCTTATGCTGCAGACGTTAGAGGCTATCGACATCATCAGGCAGAGGATGCACATAGCTCAGAGCCGATAGAAGAGTTTCGGTGATCGTCGACGTCGTCCCTTAGAGTTTGCAGTAGGGGACAGAGTGTATCTCAAGGTCTCACCCATAAAGGGTGTGGTTCGTTTTGGAGCGAAGGGCAAGCTTACCCTAAGATTCATATGACCTTTTGAGATCACCAAGCGCGTTAGCGCCGTGGCCTATCGGCTTGCCTTGCCACCTCAGTTGTCTGGCGTCCACAACGTTTTTCATGTCTCTATGTTGAGGAAGTGTGGGTCAGACATCATGCCTGTTATTGATTGGCAGCCGTTGGAGGTTCGTGAGGACGCTTCTTATATTGAGCAGCTAGTTTGTATCCTCGATCGGAAGGAGCAGGTCCTCATAACTAAGGTCATTCCCTTGGTGAAGGTGCAGTGGAGCCATCATAGTGTGGATGAGGCGTCTTGGGAGCGTGAGGCGGAGATTCGTGAGCATTATCCCCATCTTTTCGATGTTTGATTGTATGATGTATTATGTCTCGATTATATATGATGTTATGTTTTTTATTCCCTTATGAGTTATGTAGTAGCTGCGATGGAAGTGTAAATTTTGAGGACGAAATTTTATTAGGTGGGGAGAGCTGTAAGACCCATATCCCAGACCGTACTGTTCCGTCGACTCCTGCGATCCTTTCCGTCGAATTTCGACAATCCGCGACCTGTAATCGACGTTTGCCCACGACCGTAAGTCGTATCATATACATTTGAGTTGGCTTAATCTAAGACTTGTATTATTGCGACCGCATCGTCGTAGTGGTTCCAACGCCGTGACTTACGCACCGATCCGATAACCAAACGAGGTGATGTGGACCCACGTTCAGTTTGAGAAAAAATGCCGCGCGTTGGCAATCTCAAGAGAATCTCTACAACATATCAAATTAATCCCATCAATCAATCCCATATTCAATCACCTCTCATGTCAAGTACAAAGCACCCATGCTTCATTTCTCCACAAGTTAAGCAAATCCAAAAGTTAACCAATCCATCACCTCACCCATTACTCACCTCACATCCATCACTCACCTCTCTTACAACTCTCTTTCTCTCTCTCATTTCTCAACAATTCCAAGCAACCAAGAGAGTGCACGTCCATGGCTTTCCCAAGTGAGAGAAAAATGTAATTTTTGGTGTCCCACTTTTCCATCCCAAAACCTCCATCCAAGCCATCCAAATCTCATCATCCACCATTAAAGAGAAGCACAAGGAGACCGGCATCCCAACAGACCAAGAAGATCAAGTGGTGGGTGTTTTCATAAGCTAGATTTTCATATTTTTATGATGGGCCAAGTGATGCCTACCGATCAATGGTATGGATCTCTCTTTGGACCCTAAGATGTGGCCGATGGCCCACCTTGATTATCACTTGATGTATGTTGTAGATCATGAAAGGGAGGGCCCATAGTGTCTGGGTCCCTCCATCACGCGTGTCCCACTCTCCTTCTCCCTCTCTCTTTCCCTCTCTTTCTTTTATTCTTGCTATGTGATGATGTAGTGGTGGGGCCCACTTGGATGGATCCCACCTTAAAGTATGTTTTATCCATTCCATTCATCCATTTGGTGGCCCACCGGAGCAAGGCCCACCCTACACATGTGCTACACAAAGACCATCCAACGTCCAGGGGCGCTGGACATGGAAAGAAAACACAAATATTGGCTTGGTTCTACAAGCCATTGGGGTGAACCACTTGTGTAGGCCCCACCTTGATGTATGTTTTTAGTCCAAGCCGTCCATTCCATTTCTTGGATCATTTTAGGCGTTGAGCCGAAAAATGAAGTCCATCCGATCTTTAGGCGGGCCATAGCATGTAAAACAGTGGTTTCTACCATTGAAAAACCACCTGATGTTTCTTTGCCCCAAAATACCTCCAATATGGGGCTTGTTTGACTTATCTAGAGCCATGAGAGCCAGTGGATGGGGTGGATCTACCTGATGCGGGCCCCACATGAGAAAAACTCCAGAAAAATGAGTTTTTAAAAAAAACATATAAGAAAGGCAGTAGACGCTGCTGCTTGTCAGAGGCACAGGCAGCGCCTGCTGCTGGTCGGCGGACAGGCAGCAACCCACGGCTCCAGCCGTGGGCCCCACCTTAATGTTTATTTGTCATCCAATCCATTCATATGGTGGGCCCTCTGCGCAGTGGGCCACCCTCCAAAAATCAGGCCCATCCAATGCTCAGGTGGCCCACGTGAGAGGAAACAGTGTGAATTGAACTCTATCATTGAAACCCTATTTGGGACCATAGAAGTTTTGAATCAAGCTGAAATTTGTATTTTTTATTTATCCAGGTCTTTGTGACCTTATCAACAGGTTGGATGATAAGTAAACATTATGGTGGGCCCCCCCACATGGGACCCATTGTCCACGTCCAGTCCAGTCGCTGGACTGGCGTATGGATTGGAGATACCTCATTTCAACACTTGAGGTCTTGACACTGATCCCTGGTGGAGGTGGCTTGCATGGAGCGTGTGTATTGACGGGGTGGGACCCACCATGATGTATGTGTTCCAGTCGCACCGTCCAGCGAACGGTGGGACCCCCTGTGTGTGTGTGTGTATATATATATATATATATATATATATATATATATATATATATATATAATATTATATTAAATATAATGTCGTACATATATATACTATATATAGTTTATATCTTATATATAATATACCTGATGGTGGGCCTTCATGTGGGCCCCCACCATGATGCATGTGCCGCATCCAAGCTGTCCTATCATTTTGAAAGCCCATTTTAAGGCTTGAGACAAAAAAAAGATGGATCTGTAGTTCAAATGGACCCTACCTTGGCATATGTATGGGGCCCATCTTGATTTACTTATGGCCATCCATTGAGGCCTACCTTGGTATATATCTAGGGCCCATATGATTAAGCCCATTTGACGTATATAAGGCCCATGGGATTAGGCCCATTTGACATATATAAGACCCATGGGATTAGGCCCATTTGATATATATAAGGCCCATGGGATTAGGCCCATTTTGATGTATTCCAAGGCCGTAGGTTGAGGCCCATTGTGACGTACTCTAAGGTCCGCAGGTTATAGCCCATTGCAATGTACATCATGCCCATTAATGCGGCCCACTTACTTGATAACCCGAAATCCCATGTGATATGACCCATTTGATGTATTTAAGGCCCAATGGGAGTTACTCAAGGTCCATTGCAATGTGTAATTCCTCCTTGGTTTGTGTAATGATGTTTTATGGCGGGCCGTGCCTAGGGAACAATGATGGTTTGACGTCCACATTGTAAGTACAATTTTTGTTAAATGTCCACATTGTAACTCTCCTTAGGGCCCATTGATAGACCCATACTCGTTAATATTCATCACTTTATAACATGCTTAGTATAATCCCATGACTCATGCTCATACGCATCAAATGTATACTTGATATGAGTAGTGACTGATCATAGCATACGCCATTGGGCAGACCATTTACGGGACTCGTTATGAGACCGAGTGTCCCGCATGATCGCGCAGTACGCGCTGGATTACTGCATGATTTGACAGTGTGACTCATGCATCTCGCATATGTGTGACTTGATCACTACATGCCCTAGCGACATCAGGGCCGTGGCTCCACAGGTACATAGTGGATGGCTGTATCAGATACCGAAAATACTTGGTTCTAGCACTGTGGGCACTTAGGATGTCCTTGGGTGAAAGTCTTAGAACTTTTTTGGTACCAGGAGATGCTCCAACGTTTAGACCAAGTGGATACACGAGCACATGAGTCCCGAATACCAGTAGGCCACGTCTCTCACTATGTCGTGGTCAATTGAAAGGGGGTGTGGCCTTAAGTGAGGGGGCTATAAGTTAGACTGAGTTTGATCAGCTCGTAAATGAGTTCGCTATTGACGAGCCGAGTAGGTATTGACAGACTACTGGTCAGGCGGATAGTGAGGTCTATTCCGCTTGCTTGACTGTGCAGCTAGGGAGGTGGCAGTCACTGCGAAGTGTATTAGACCCCGGTGATATCCAGAGAAGAACTGTACTGATACGTATACTTGATGAGTACTGACTTGCTTGGATTGCATTTCGCATATGACATTCGGCTATGTAGGCCTTGTATTGCATCGGTGTGGCCGATGGCATTCATGTCTCGCATCGCATGGCCTTGGTATGGCCGATAGCATTCATGCCTTGCATTACATAGCCTTGGTATGGTTGATTGTATTCACGGACTTACTGCATACTTCCGCATTGCTCTGATATTGTACACTTGGCGTTTGCCTTGTGTACACACTTACACCACCCTCTAAGATTTTGTAAGCTTATGCACGACCGTTGCGTGCAGGTAGCATTGGACAACAACAGCGCTGAGACATGAGTGCGCATCTGGCTATTTTAGAGTTTTTGATCACATTGTATTTCCCTTTCCTATTGTACTTAAAGTTTTTGATATAGTGGATATGTGGTGATGTTGTTTTGTGACTTGGTTATACTTGTGGTTATGCTCCATTACAAAAATAAAAATTCATTCTGAAAATCATCCTTGTAGGGTCCCAGGATCGGAATCTGGCATATGATTATTAGGAGCCGAGAATGGGGCACTTCGGAGGCTGTCAGCACCGGATTCGGCAATCGGAATTCCTGTTAGTCCGATTTCCAGGTTTGGGGCGTGACATTTTTCCTGGGACAATGATTGCATTGGTGACAAGCCCAATGTCCGTCTGAATTTTTTCTTGGGACAACGATTGCATGGGTGATGAGCCCAATTGTCACGCCCCAAACCCAGAAATCGGATTCATACGAATTTCGACCGCTGAATCCGGTGCCGACAGCATCCATAGTACCCAATTCTCGGTTCCTAGCATTCATATGCCAGATCCTGATCCTGGGATCCTAAAAGGAGGATTTTTTTTTAATGTACATTTAACTAGTAATAAGCATAACCACAAGATTATCCAATTCACAAAGGCAACATCATCATTGTCACGCCCCAAATTCGAAAATCGGATTCACATGAATCCCGATTGCCGAATCCGGTGCCGACAGCCTCCGTAGTGCCCCATTCTTGGCTCTTGACAATCAAATGCCAGATTCCGATCTTGGGATCCTACAAGGAGGATTTTCAGAATGAATTTTTTTTTTTGTAATGGAGCATAACCACAAGCATGACCAAGTCACAAAACAACATCACCACATATCCACTATATCAAAAACTTTAAGTACAATGCGGAAAGGGAAATACAAGGTGATCAAAAGCTCCAAAAGGTCCTGATATGCACTCCTGTCTCAACGCTGCTGCCGTCCAACGCTACCTGCACGCAACTATCGTGCATAAGCTTACAAAAGCTTTGAGGGTGGTGTAAGTGTGTGCGTAAGGCAAACGCCAAGTGTACAGTATCAGAACAATGCGGAAGTATGTGGTAAGTCCATAAAATCAACCATGCCAAAGCTATGCGATGAGATATGAATGTCATCGGCCACACCGATACAATGCAAGGCCTATATAGAAAAAATGTCATATGCGAAATACAATCCAAGCAAGTCGGTACTCCTTAAGTACGTATATCAGTACA
This sequence comes from Magnolia kwangsiensis, assembly GCA_037074715.1. NCBI lineage: Eukaryota > Viridiplantae > Streptophyta > Magnoliopsida > Magnoliales > Magnoliaceae > Magnolia > Magnolia kwangsiensis. Next base: position 21,966,061 of record CM073582.1, read on the forward strand.
GTTCCTCTCTGGATATCACCGGGGTCTAATACACTTCGCAGAGACTACCACCTCCCTAGCTGCACAGTCAAGCAAGCGGATAAGACCTCACTATCCGCCTAACCAGTAGTATGCTAATACCTACCCGGCTCGTCGATAGCGGATTCATTTACGAGCTGGTCAAACTCAGCCTAGCTTATAGCCCCCTCACTCAGGCGGGTAAGGTCACACCCCCTTCCAACCGACCACGACACAGTGGGAGATGCGGCCTACTGGCATTCGGCACTCGGGCGCTCGTGTATCCACTTGGTCTAGACGTTGGAGCATCTCCTGGTACCAAAAAGGTTCTGGGACTCTCACCCAAGGACATCGTAAGTGCCCACAGTGCTAGAATAAGTATTTTCGGTATCCAATACGGCCATCCACGATGTACCTGTGGAGCCACGACCCTGATATCGCTAGGGCGTGCAGTGATCAAGTCACACGTATGCGAGATGCATGAATCACGCTGTCAAAACATGCAGCAATCCGGCGCGTACTGCGCGATCATGTGGGGCACTCAATCACATAATGAGTCCCGTAATGGTCTGCCCAATGGCGTATGTTATGATCAGTCATTACTCATATCAAGCATACATATGATGCGTATGGGCATGAGTCATGAGATTATACTAAGCATGTTATAAGGCAATGAGTAGCAACGGGTATGGACCTATTAATGGGCCCTAAAGAGAGTTACAATGCGGACATTTAACCAACATTGTACATATAATGTGGACGTCAAACCAACATTGTTCCCTAGGCACGACTTGCCATAAATATCATTTCACGAACCATGAGAAACGTACATTGCAATGGACCCTAAGGACATCCGTTGGGCTTTAGATATATCAAATGGGTCGTATTACATGGGCCTCACGTTCACCAAATGGGTTGCATTAATGGGCCTCGCCAATGAGCCTTATGTACATTGCAATGGTCCATGACCATGGGCCATGAAATACATCAAAGTGGGCCTCCACACATGAGCTTAAATATGTCAAATGGGCCACTCCATTTGCGCTTCATGCACATCAAATGGGCTTGATCCCATGGGCTTTAATATGTATCAAATGAGCTTGAAACTCGTGGGCTTTATATAGGATAAATGGGCCGGATCCCATGGGCTTTGCACATGTCAAATGGGCCCAAACCCATAGGCATTACATATGCCAAATGGGTTTAATCCCATGGCCATAGATGTGCACCAAGGTGGGCCTAAATGAATGGCCATAAATGGATCAACATGGGCCCTATATACATACCAAAGTGGGCCCATTCGAACCATAGATCTGGCTCATTTTCAGCTCAAGACATGAGTTTTTAAAATGGATAGACGGTGAGATGCAACGCATGCATCATGGTGGGGGGTCACATGAAGGGCCACCATCATAATCATATTTTAATATAATATATAATATATAATTTATATACAGTATATGTATATATAATATAATATTATGTATACATATATTTATATATATATATACACACACACACGCACACACACATGTGCACTCACACATGCATACACAGACACACGCACGCGCACACACACGTACGCTCATACATGCATATAGTGGGCTCCACCGTCCGTGCGGACGGTGGAATATAGCCACATACATCACTGTGGGTCCCATGTGGGGCCCACCATAATGTTTACTTTCCATCCAGCCTGTCGGTAAGGTCACAAAGGCCTGGATGAATGGAAGAAAAACAAATATCATCGTGATCCAAAACTTCTGTGGCCACCAAAAAGTTTCAACGGTAGGCACTCAATCAATACTGTTTCTTATGGTGTGGGCCACCTGAGCGTCAGATCAGTCTGATCTTTGGAGGGGGGCACGTCAGGGGGGTGGCCCACCTACTGAATGGTTTAGATGGCATATTTACATCATGGTGGGGCCCACGGCTGGAGCCGTGGGTCCTGCCCAACCGTCTGCCCGCCGCTGGCTTCTGACACAGCAGCAGTTGGTGCTGTGTAGTCTTAGTTTTGGTTTTTTTTTTTTTGAAAACCGAACTTCCTGCAGTTTTTCAGGTGTGGGGCCCGCGTGTGATGGATCCACTCCAGCCATTGGATTGCATGGCTCAATACAAACCAAACGAGTCTAATATACGGTATTTTTTTGACTCAAGGTGGGCCCTAGCCAATTTTTAACGATAGGGACAATGTTTGCTAAGCTATGGCCAGCCTGAATATCAGATTGACACCATTTTTCGGCTCAACGCCTAAAATGTGTCGGGAAAGAGGATGAACGGCATGGATTAGAAACATACATCAAGGTGGGGCCTATACCAGTGGTCCCTTCCAAAGGCTTTGAACAAGCCAATATTTGTGTTTTCATTTCCAGTGACGTCCAGACGTCACTGGACTCTTTTGGGCAAGAAAATTAAATTTAAGTGGGCCTTGCCTAGGTGGGCCACCACATACTAGGTGGTGTGGGTACAATGCATATAAGGTGGGCCCACTCATGGATGACTTGGATAAAATACTTACTTCAAGGTGGGGTCCATCCAAGCGGGCCATACGGACATTTCATCACATACAAGGAAGTAAATGGAAAGTGAGGGAGAGAGAAATAGGGTGAGACACGCGTGATGGAGGAACCCCGGCACTATGGGCCCTCCGTTTCAATCATCCAATCATACATCAAAGGTCCCCTTGCATATGGACCATCAACAAAAGATCAACGGTGGAGATCCCACTCCACTAGAAATGGACGGTCTAGATGACCTCCTCAATACAGGGAAAGTAAACATCATGATGGGGTCCATGGAGAATGGCCCCATCATGGAATGATCTTGATGATCAAGATGAGCCATTGGCCACATCTTAGGGTCCCAAGTGAGATCCAAACCATTGATCGGTTGGCCTCACTTGGCCCATCTTAAAAACATAAAAAGTAGTCTAAGGAAACACCCACCACTTGATCTTCTTGGTCCGTTGAGATGCCGGTCTCCTAAAGCTTCACTTTGATGGTGGAGATGAGAAATGGATGGCTAAGATGATGGGATTTGGAGATGGGAAGTGGGTCACCAAAATGCACATTTTCTCTACATGGAAGGCTTGGACGTGGGAGAGCTTTCTTGCTTGAGATTTGGAGTGTTGAGAAATGAGAGGGAGAGAGAGAGTTGTAAGAGTGATGGAGTGATGTGAGGTGAGTGATGGGTGAAGTGAGTGATGGGTGAAGTGAGAGGTTAGTTGACTTAGGTGGTTGCTTGACTTGTGGAGAAAGGAAGCATGGGTGGGTGTACTTGACATGAGAGGTGATTGATGGGATTGATGGGACATATTGTAGAGATTCCTTGGGATTTGCAATGCGCGGTGTTTTTACTCGAACTGAACGTGGGTCCGCATCTCATCGTCTGGGTATCGGATCGGTGCATGAGTTGCGGCGTTGGAACCGCGGCGACGATGCGGTCGCAATGATACAAGTCTCGGATTAAGCCGGCTCAAATGAATAGGATACGACTTACGGTCGTGCGCAACGTCAATTATAAGTCGCAGATTGCCGAAATTTGACGAAAAGGATCGCGGGAAATAACGGAACAGTGCGGATTAGGATACGGGTCTTACAGCTCTCCCCACCTAATAAAAATTTCATCCTCAAAATTTACATTACCATCGCAACTAACCATAACTCAAAAAAAGAAATAGGGAACATAACATCATATATAATCAAGCATCATAATACATCATACAATCAATTATCGAAAAGATGGGGATAACGCTCGCGGATCTCTGCCTCGCGCTCCCAAGACGCCTCATCCACACTATGGTGGCCCCACTGCACTTTCACCAAGGGAATACGAACTGGTTCTGAGGACCTGCTCCTTTCGATCGAGGATACGAACTGGCTGCTCAATATAAGAAGCGTCCTCACGAACCTCCAACGGCTGCCAATCGATAACAGGAACGACGTCTGACCCATACTTCCTCAACATAGAGACATGAAAGACGTTGTGGACGCCAAACAACTGCAATGACAAGGCAAGCCGGTAGGCCACAGCGCCAATGTGCCCAATGATCTCGAAAGGTCCTATGAATCTCGGGGCAAGCTTGCCCTTCGTCCCAAAATGAACTACACCCTTCATGGGTGAGACCTTGAGATACACATAGTCCCCGACGACAAACTCCAAGGGACGACGCCGACAATCAGCAAAACTCTTCTGCCGGCTTTGAGCTGTGCGCATCCTCTGTCTGATGATGTCGATAGTCTCTGATGTCTGTAGCATAAGCTCGGGACCTAGGAGACGTCGCTCTCCAACCTCGGTCCAACAACTCGGATATCTGTACGGTCTACCATATAATGCTTCAAAAGGAGCTATGCCAATCGTCGCCTGATAGCTGTTGTTGTACGTAAACTCAGCCAATCGCAGGTGCTCGTCCCAACTACCGCGAAATCAATCGCGCAAGCCCGAAGCATATCCTTAAGGATCTGGTTGATCCTCTCGGTCTGACCATCGGTCTGCGGATGATACGCGGTGCTGAACTGCAAATCAGTGCCCATCGATCTCTGGAAGCTCCTCCCAAACTGAGACGTGAACCTCGGATCTCGGTCTGAAACAATCGAGACGGGAACACCATGCAATCTCACGATCTCAACGATAAACATCCTGGCGAGCCGATCTGTATGCCAAGTCTCACGAATCGCAAGAAAATGTGATGACTTCGTCAGACGGTCCACAACAACCCAGATGGCGTCATGACCGCGCTGAGTCCTCGGCAAACCCAAGACAAAATTGGTAGATATATGCTCCCACTTCCACATCGGGACGCTCAGCGGCTGCAATAGGCCAGGGGGTCTCTGGTGATCGGCCTTGACACGCTGGCAGGTGTCACACTCGGCCACAAAACTGGCTATCTGGCGCTTCATCCCTGACAAAAAATACTGGCGTCTCATATCGCAATACATCTTCGTCGAGCCAGGGTGGATAGAGAAACGCGATCGATGTGCCTCGGTCATAAGATCTCCGCGTAAATCAGGAATATCCGGGACACACAATCGGCCTCTGAAGCGAAGTCTACCGTCAGAACCAATCTGCCAATCCGTCTGACTCTCAGATGCTGCCTCCGCTCGGTAATCCTGTAACGACTCGTCTGTCTGCTGAGCCTCGATCACCCTTGCGACGAGAGAGGGTTGAATCGACAAGCTCGATAGCTGAATAATAGATGACTGCAGACCAAACTCAAAGTCGTACTCTGCTATATCCTCGAGCATCCTCCACTCCTGAATCATCATATGCGCCACCAGGCCTCGTGGCTGACGGCTGAGGGCATCCGTCACCACGTTCGCCTTGCCCGGGTGGTACTGAAGATCAAAATCGTAGTCCTTCAGGAGTTCCATCCAACGCCTCTGCCTCATGTTCAGTTCGACTGAGAGAATAAATACTTCAAGCTCTTGTGATCGGAAAAGAGCTCGAATCTCAACCCATAAAGATAGTGTCTCCACACTTTCAGTGCAAAGACAACTGCTGCCAGCTCCAGATCATGCGTAGAGTAGTTCAGCTCATGGACCTTGAGCTGTCGGGACGCATAAGCCACCGACTTCCCGTGCTGCATCAGGACAACACCTAAGCCAACTCGTAAGGCATCAGTAAATACAACAAATCCATCACTCCCAGAGGGAAGAGTGAGGACAGGAGCGGACGTGAGGCAGTCCTTCAACTCCATAAACTCCTGCTCACAAGCGTCGCTCCAAATGAACTCGGCACCCTTCCGGGTCAATCTGGTCAACGGGGCTGCAATGCGAGAGAATCTCTCAATAAAACGTCGGTAGTAGCCCGTCAAACCAAGAAAACTGCGGATCTCGGATGCGTTGTTGGGTTGGTCCCACTGACGCACGACATCAATCTTCGAGGGGTCTACAGCGACACCCTGCCTCGTCACTACATGGCCGAGGAACTTCACCTCCTCCTGCCAGAACTCGCACTTCTCTAGCTTCGAGTAAAGCTAGTGTGCACGGAGGGTCTGCAATGTAATCTCAAGATGTCGCTCATGCTCCTCACGAGTCCTCGAATATATCAGGATGTCGTCAATAAACACCACGACAAACTGATCAAGATACGGACGGAAGACCTCGTTCATCAACTGCATGAATACTGCGGGTGCATTGGTCAGTCCGAAGGACATGACCTGGAACTCAAAATGACCGTATCGCGTCCTAAAGGCTGTCTTCGAGATATCCTCATCTCGAACCCGAACCTGATGATAACCGGACCGTAAGTCTATCTTTGAAAAGAACTGCGCCTCCTGCAGCTGATCAAACAAGTCATCGATCCTCGGAAGCGGGTACTTGTTCTTGATCGTGACCTTATTGAGCTCGCGGTAGTCTACGCAAAGCCTCAACGAGCCATCCTTCTTCTTTACGAAGAGTACCGGTGCTCCCCACAGCGAACTGCTAGGACGAATAAAGCCTAGATCGCGCAACTCGTCCAACTGCTTCTGCAGTTCCTGTAACTCTAATGGTGCCATACGATAGGGGGCCTTCGAAATAGGCGCAGTACCAGGCACAAGATCAATCTAAAACTCGGTATGTTGACGAGGTGGTAATCCCGGAATCTCCTGAAACACATCAAGAAAACCACAAATAACCGGCAGCTGGTCGATACTTAAAACAGCTGGCTCCTCAACGGCACACCATAACAGGCAAGAAAGCTTTCCTCCTCTGGGTTCGGCAACAAACTAAAACTCTGGCACGCCGGGTATGCAGAACGTGACTGTCCTCGCAGAGCAGTCTAATATGACGTAGTACTCGGCAAGCCAGTCCATGCCCAGGATAACATCAAAACCGGACATCGACAATACAAATAAGTCGGTAGGCAAGAAGATATCCCCAATCAAAATAGGGCAAGACGCGCAAAATTGGCCCAACACTGCGGTCTTCCCTAATGGCGTCAATACTACCAAATCTTTACGGGCAGACTCCAACGGTAAACCGGTCGATCGGCAGAAATCATCGGCGACAAATGAATGCGATGCACCAGAATCAAATAACATACGTGCAATGCATGCAGAGACAGGAAGAGTACCCTCGACGACCCCTCCTGATGACTGAGGGTCCTGCTGGGCAGCATAGAATCTGCCTTGAGCCTGCTGGGGAGGTGCAGGTCCCCTCTTAGGTCTCTGCTGCTACTGTGGTCACTGTGGGGGCCTAACCTGCTGCCTCTGCTGCTGTGGGGGATGTACAAGAGGCTGGTGCTATGGTCGCTGCTGCTGCGGATGGGGACACTCGTGCCTATGATGCCCTGTACGACCGCACCCAAAGCAAGTACCTGTAAACGATCCCGAAGATGGTGCTGGGGGTACTGCTGGTGTTCGGAATGCTGGGCGGGTCGTGCGCCGCTGCTGTGAACGATGCTGCTGATGGGAACTACTAGAGGGTGCCTTCCTCTTCTGATCTCCCCTCTGATCGCGGGCTCTCTGCACACTGGCCCAATCTGTCTCATATATCAGGGCTCTCTCTACTATCTCCTCAAATGTCGGAAGCACGTGTCCGATCACATGGCTCCGGAGGGCAGGACGTAAGCCGTTCTCAAAACGGCGGGCCTTCCGCCCCTCATCATCAACAAGATACGTCGCGAATCTGGATAGTGCGACGAACCGAGCCTCATACTGGGACACAGACATGTCCCCCTGGACCAAAGTCTCAAACTCTAGTGCGCGCTGCTGTCACACATGCTCGGGAAAGAACTTCCGGTCAAACCGGTCTATAAAGTCCTCCCAGGTCCACTCAAAATCGGCGGCTACCGACCGGGCCACAGATGCCCACCAATACTGGACCTCGCCCTGTAGAAGGAATATAACTAATGGGACTCGCTGCTGGGTAGTACATCTCATGGTGTCGAATATCTTCTCCACCTCGGAGCACCACAACTCTGCAGCAGTAGGGTCTGGCTCACCCCGAAAACGTGGGGGATCGTGCTGTCGAAAATCCTTGAGAAGAACGCTCACACGCTCCTGCTCAGCCTCGGCTGGTGACACTGTGGGACGCCTGCTCTGCCCCTGAAGAATGGCGGTCATCGTCTGCAACATCTGCTGCAGCTGAGTAGCACTCACATATACGGTCAGATCCGCACCGGTCTCAGGAAAATGAGTGGCATCCTCAGGCTCAAAGGCAGGACTATCTGGTGGTGGAGTAGGAGTAGCAGGTGGTAAAGCAGGAGCTGGGGGTGGTGGTGCGGGAGTCGTAGGTGGTGGAGCGAGATTCGCTCGGGTCGTTCTTCTAGCCATAATGTCTCCTACAGGAAGGAACAATGGCCTATCAGTCTTGAGAATTCTCGAAGGCACTTACATTAAGGGTCTATGTCGAAAAATCGCTAAACCATTCAGACTCGAAACCTGTTTATAGTAGATATGTGATATGATCCTCAAGTATTCTCAAGTTATGCTCTGATACCAACTTCTGTCACGCCCCAAATCCGAAAATCGAATTCACATGAATCTCGATTGTCGAATCCGGTGCCGACAGCCTCCGTAGTATCCCATTCTCGGCTCCTGACAATCAAATGCCAAATTCCGATCCTGGGATCCTACAAGGAGGATTTTCAGAATGAATTTTTTTTTTATAATGGAGCATAACCACAAGCATGACCAAGTCACAAAACAACATCACCACATATCCACTATATCAAAAACTTTAAGTACAATGCGGAAAGGGAAATACAAGGTGATCAAAAGCTCCAAAAGGTCCTGATATGCACTCCTGTCTCAGCGCTGCTGCCGTCCAACGCTACCTGCACGCAACTATCGTGCATAAGCTTACAAAAGCTTAGAGGGTGGTGTAAGTGTGTGCGTAAGGCAAACGCCAAGTGTACAGTATCAGAACAATGCGGAAGTATGTGGTAAGTCCATAGAATCAACCATGCCAAAGCTATGCGATGAGATATGAATGTCATTGGCCACACCGATACAATGCAAGGCCTATATAGCCAAATGTCATATGCAAAATGCAATCCAAGCAAGTCGGTACTCCTCAAGTACATATATCAGTACAGTTCCTCTCTGGATATCACCGGGGTCTAATACACTTCGCAGAGACTGCCACCTCCCTAGCTACACAGTCAAGCAAGCGGATAAGACCTCACTATCCGCCTGACCAGTAGTATGCCAATACCTACCTGGCTCGTCGATAGCTGACTCATTTACGAGCTGGTCAAACTCAGCCTAGCTTATAGCCCCCTCACTCAGGCGGGTAAGGCCACACCCCCTTCCAACCGACCACGACACAGTGGGAGACGCGGCCTACTGGCATTCGGCACTCGGGCGCTCGTGTATCCACTCGGTCTAGACGTTGGAGCATCTCCTGGTACCAAAAAGGTTCTGGGACTCTCACCCAAGGACATCGTAAGTGCCCACAGTGCTAGAATAAGTATTTTCGGTATCCAATACGGTCATCCACGATGTACTTGTGGAGCCACGGCCCTGATGTCGCTAGGGCGTGCAGTGATCAAGTCACACGTATGCGAGCTGCATGAATCACGCTGTCAAAACATGCAGCAATCCGGCGCGTACTGCGCGATCATGTGGGGCACTCAATCACATAACGAGTCCCGTAATGGTCTGCCCAATGGCGTATATTATGATCAGTCATTACTCATATCAAGCATACATATGATGCGTATGGGCATGAGTCATGAGATTATACTAAGCATATTATAAGGCAATGAGTAGCAACGGGTATGGACCTATCAATGGGCCCTAAAGAGAGTTACAATGCGGACATTTAACCAACATTGTACATATAATGTGGACGTCAAACCAACATTGTTCCCTAGGCACAGCTTGCCATAAATATCATTTCACGAACCATGAGAAACGTACATTGCAATGGCCCCTAAGGACATCCGTTGGGCTTTAGGTATGCCAAATGGGTCGTATTACATGGGCCTCACGTTCACCAAATGGGTTGCATTAATGGGCCTCGCCAATGAGCCTTATGTACATTGCAATGGTCCATGACCCATGGGCCATGAAATACATCAAAGTGGGCCTACACACATGAGTTTAAATATGTCAAATGGGCCACTCCATTTGCGCTTCATGCACATCAAATGGGCTTGATCCCATGGGCTTTAATATGTATCAAATGGGCTTGAAACCCGTGGGCCTTATATAGGATAAATGGGCCGGATCCCATGGGCTTTGCACATGTCAAATGGGCCCAAACCCATAGGCATTACATATGCCAAATGGGTTTAATCCCATGGCCATAGATGTGCACCAAGGTGGGCCTAAATGAATGGCCATAAATGGATCAACATGGGCCCTATATACATACCAAAGTGGGCCCATTCGAACCATAGATCTGGCTCATTTTCGGCTCAAGACATGAGTTTTTAAAATGGATAGACGGTGAGATGCAACGCATGCATCATGGTGGGGGGTCACATGAAGGCCCACCATCATAATCATATTTTAATATAATATATAATATATAATTTATATACAATATATGTATACATATATTTATATATATATATACACACACACACGCATACACACACACACGCACACACACGTGCACTCACACATGCACACACACACACACGCACGCGTACACACACGTATGCTCATACATGCATACAGTGGGCTCCATCGTCCGTGCGGACGGTGGAATATAGCCACATACATCACTGTGGGTCCCATGTGGGGCCCACCATAATGTTTACTTTCCATCCAGCCTGTCGGTAAGGTCATAAAGGCCTGGATGAATGGAAGAAAAACAAATATCATCGTGATCCAAAACTTCTGTGGCCACCAAAAAGTTTCAATGGTAGGCACTCAATCAATACTGTTTCTTATGGTGTGGGCCACCTAAGCGTCAGATCAGTCTGATCTTTGGAGGGGGGCACGTCAGGGGGGTGGCCCACCTACTGAATGGTTTAGATGGCATATTTACATCATGGTGGGGCCCACGGCTGGAGCTGTGGGTCCTGCCCAACCGTCCGCCCGCCGCTGGCTTCTGACACAGAAGCAGTTGCTGCTGTGTAGTCTTAGTTTTGGTTTTTTTTTTTTTTTGAAAACTGAAATTCCTGCAGTTTTTCAGGTGTGGGGCCCGCGTGTGATGGATCCACTCCAGCCATTGGATTGCATGGCTCAATACAAACCAAACGAGTCTAATATACGGTATTTTTTTGACTCAAGGTGGGCCCTAGCCAATTTTTAACGATAGGGACGATGTTTGCTAAGCTATGGCCCGCCTGAATATCAGATTGACACCATTTTTCGGCTCAACGCCTAAAATGTGTCGGGAAAGAGGATGAACGGCATGGATTAGAAACATACATCAAGGTGGGGCCTATACCAGTGGTCCCTTCCAAAGGCTTTGAACAAGCCAATATTTGTGTTTTCATTTCCAGTGACGTCCAGACGTCACTGGACTCTTTTGGGCAAGAAAATTAAATTTAAGTGGGCCTTGCCTAGGTGGGCCACCACATACTAGGTGGTGTGGGTACAATGCATATAAGGTGGGCCCACTCATGGATGACTTGGATAAAATACTTACTTCAAGGTGGGGTCCATCAAGCGGGCCATACGGACATTTCATCACATACAAGGAAGTAAATGGAAAGTGAGGGAGAGAGAAATAGGGTGAGACACGCGTGATGGAGGGACCCCGGCACTATGGGCCCTCCGTTTCAATCATCCAATCATACATCAAAGGTCCCCTTGCATATGGACCATCAACAAAAGATCAACGGTGGAGATCCCACTCCACTAGAAATGGACGGTCTAGATGACCTCCTCAATACAAGGAAAGTAAACATCATGATGGGGTCCATGGAGAATGGCCCCATCATGGAATGATCTTGATGATCAAGATGAGCCATTGGCCACATCTTAGGGTCCCAAGTGAGATCCAAACTATTGATCGGTTGGCCTCACTTGGCCCATCTTAAAAACATAAAAAGTAGTCTAAGGAAACACCCACCACTTGATCTTCTTGGTCCGTTGAGATGCCGGTCTCCTAAAGCTTCACTTTGATGGTGGAGATGGGAAATGGATGGCTAAGATGATGGAATTTGGAGATGGGAAGTGGGTCACCAAAATGCACATTTTCTCTCCATGGAAGGCTTGGACGTGGGAGAGCTTTCTTGCTTGAGATTTGGAGTGTTGAGAAATGAGAGGGAGAGAGAGAGTTGTAAGAGTGATGGAGTGATGTGAGGTGAGTGATGGGTGAGGTGAGTGATGGGTGAAGTGAGAGGTTAGTTGACTTAGGTGGTTGCTTGACTTGTGGAGAAAGGAAGCATGGGTGGGTGTACTTGACATGAGAGGTGATTGATGGGATTGATGGGACATATTGTAGAGATTCCTTGGGATTTGCAACGCGCGGTGTTTTTGATCGAACTGAACGTGGGTCCGCATCTCATCGTCTGGGTATCGGATCGGTGCGTGAGTTGCGGCGTTGGAACTGCGGCGACGATGCGGTCGCAACGATACAAGTCTCGGATAAACCGGCTCAAATGAATAGGATACGACTTATGGTCATGCGCAACGTCAACTACAAGTCGAGGATTGCCGGAATTTGACGAGAAGGATCGCAGAAAATAACGGAACAGTGCGGATTAGGATACGGGTCTTACAATCATCATCACATATCCACTAATATAATCATTTGATTACAACAATGAAAGGGAAATACATAAATAGAAAATCAAGCTCCAGAAGACCACTGCACGCTCCGAGCTCAACACTGCTGCAACCTAACATCACCTGCACGCATCTATCGTGTATAAGCTTATAGAAAGCTTAGAGGGTGGTGTATTTGTACAAGGTAAGTGCCAAGTATTCAATACAATGTCATAATCATACAATACCGAAAAACTGGTAATCCATAAACCATACAATGTCTGAATAAGAAGAAACACTGACAAGATCATAAATCATACGATAACAGAGTAAGCGGAAGTGTGGACAAGTCTATAAGTCAATCAATATCAAAATAGACAATATAGAACAACTATGCAATAAGGAGTCATAAAGAGCCAAATATCAGATGTCGAGGATGCAATGCAATATACAAATCCTGCTAAGTTTGTCTAGGCCATATAAGTGCAGAAATATAGCAACCCAAAATGCAATATGCCTGCAGATGAAATGCAATATGCAATGCGAATGAAATGACCATGCCGGAGTGCGAAGTCAGGATGATAGCACGCAGTATCGCAGGCTAAGGGGTCCACCACAAGGGACTTCTATCCAAACCAGTCCCATACCTAAGTTTGGATAGTCCGACTCAACGTAGTAAACTCCTGATCTCAGGTTAATCGCTCACCCAACCGAAATCCTTGCCATAACGAAGGCACAGAACAATTAGTTGCGCACCACCAGCCCAAGTGGATAGTGAATGAATGAATGAATGAGCATGCAACTCCTACTCAATAAGTCCACATATTAGTATAGTTCCTCTCTAGAAAATCATCGGGGTCTATTACACTCCAAACCAGATTGCCACCCCATCGCGGGCAACAAGGTGAGTGGAAGAGACCTCACTATCTGCCTGCCAATATCAGGCCCGGCTCGTCGATAGCGGACCCATTCCTCGAGCTGGTCAGACTCGGCATAGCATTGCCCCCTCCTCTCAGGCAGGTAAGGCCACACCTCCTTCCAACCGACCACGACACAGTGGGAGACGCGGCCTAATGGTATACGGCCCTCATGCGCTCATCCATCCACTCGGTTTAGACATTGGAGCAACTTTTGGAACCAAGAGGGTTTAGAAACTTTTACCCAGGGATATCTATAGCACCTCATGTAGAACTGATTTTTGGTGTCCCATCTGACCATCCACGAAATACCTGTGGAGGCTACGACCCTGATGTCGCTAGGGTGTACAGTAATCACAACACACAATGCAAGATGCATGAGTCATACAATCCAGTCATGCATCAATCTTGTGCATACTGTGTGCTCATGTGAGACAATCTTCACCTATCAGGGAGTCTCTTGACAACCGACACTATGACATATGCAATGGTAAATCATATCTCATAACAGACATGCAGATGATGTGTATGGGCATGTATCATGATGCTTTGCAGTCACATACTCATAATCGGTATCAATAACCGGCATCAACAATCGGCCTCGACAATGTGGACATCTAACCAACATTATCCCAAAGAATGACCCTCACAGGGCCAAACATATAATGGGCCGACGGCGTCACACAAAGGCCTAATATACAACCCTCATAGGCCAAACACACAATGGGCCGACGGCCTTACACAAAGGCCTAATATACAACACAGTGGGCCCCGCCCAAGGACCACAGATACATCACAATGGGCCTCCACTACTGGCCGCATATACATCATATAGGTCTCAACAATTAGCCTTGGCAATCAAAATTAAAATTAGAGTAGGCCTCTATAATTGGAATTGGTCACGACAATCAGAATCGTCAATCGGCCACGACAATCGAAATTGATCAATAATCGGCCTTGATAATCAGAATCGACAATCGGTCACGATAATCAAAATCGTCAATCGGTCATGACAATCGGGATCGATCGATAATCAGAATCGATAAATCAGTCACGTTAATCACACCGATAATCAGCAGATAAACAAAATGGGGTCCATAGATGATCAGTCGATCAATTATAGTATAAAAATCTGCTAACATGGAGCTATCCCTCTACGGCGAATGAGGCCCACTTATTTGGGTTAACTCACTGAGGGAATGATGAGAATGGGCCTAACAAGGCCTAAGAGAAGGTCACAATGTGGACATCCAACCATCATTGCCCAATAATGTGGACATTTAACTAACATTACTCCCAAGCAATGGTCCACATAGAGTCAAGCATAAGGTGGGCTCAAATGTTCAACAAGTGAGCCTCAAATAGTCATCACAGGTGGGCCTTACATATCACGATGGGTCGATACATTGGGTCGCACCATTGGGCCTATTATATATATCACGGTGGGTTACATCATTGGGCTGCACCAATGGGCCTCATATACAACAATGGGCCACATCAATGGGCCACACTAATGGGCCTTATACACATCAAGTCGGGCCTCAACAAATAGGCCGGAAACATATTACAATGGGCCACAACATACAGGCTGAAAATACGTCACAATGGGCCTCGACCCATGGGTCAAAAATACATCTCAGTGAGCCTTACCAAATGGGCCATAAACACATCCTAATGGGCCTCAACCATGGACCTCTAACATATCATAACGGGCCACAACCATGGGCCTCAAACGGCCATAACCATGGGTCTCAATATACATCGCAATGGCCCGCAACCCATGGGCCTCGCATACATCGTGTGGGCCGCAATACACGAGCCTTATACACCTCAATTAGGCCCTGCTCATGGGCCTCAAATACATAACATGTGAGCCCTACACATGAGACTTATACACATCAAATGGGCCATGTATCTAAGCCTTGAACACATCAAATAAGCCACGCATCATGGGCCCAATACATATCACAATGGGCTTGCATCAATGGGCTACACTAATAGGCCATCATATATATCGAGTGGGTTGCATCAATGGGCACACTAATGGGCCATCATATATATATTGAGTGGGCCGCATCAATGGGCCTCATATATATTAAGGTGGGCCTTGACGGGTGACCACAAATACGTCAAGATGGGCCTCATCACATGGGCTGAAAATACATCACAGGTGGGCCTTGCACCTAGCCTCAAAACACGCAACAGGTGGGCTCAGCTCATGGGTCAAAGATACATCTTGATGAGTCACGTGTATTTCAAAGTGGGCCTCTCGATTGGGCCACAAAATACATCAAAGTGGGCCTGACGGATGGGCCAAAAAGTACATCAAAGTGGGCCTCACAGATGGCCACAAAACACATCTAAGTGGGCCTCAATGGATGATCATATCACGGAGTGGCCCACCGTGATGTGTTTGAGATCCAACCAATTCATAAGTTTAACATAGAGCTAGATGAAGTGAAAGAAAAATATAAGCTTAATTGGAAGTTAATGTGGCTCCTAAGAAGTTTGAATGGTGGATGTCACTGTCACCACTATTTTCAATGGTGGGGTCCACTTGAACCTTAGATCTACCTTATTTTTAGTCTCAAGCCTTGCGACAAGCTAGCCAAATGGATGAATGGTTGGATAGTCCTTAGTCAGGGTGGGCCGCTGGATGGCGTAGCTAAAACATATACATTAAAGTGGGATCTCCACCGTCCTAGTCAGCGGACGGTGGAGATGAACGGTCTGGATGTTGCACATACCCCATGATCAGACCCTCTTGCTGGTGTCACCACAGCAGGTAGGTGAGACCCACAGAGTTGTTGACGTCAGTACAGCAACCCCACAGCTGGTGTGAGGTACGTCAGTCAATTCGCTTCTAACCACGTCCTGGATTGGACGGTGTACACAGCCACATATCAAGGTGGGCTCCACCGTCCATAGCTGGACAGTGGATGAATGGACGAGATACGTGCATCTGGTGGGTTCCATGTGGATGTGGCACACCATCTCGTTCCTTTAAGTATAATATAATATATAATATAACATTATATATATATATATATATATATATATATATATATATATATATATATATATATATATATATATATATATATATATATATATATATATGTTGTAACCCACCGTCCAATTGAATCTGGACGGCACAGAATTCATTTATATTAAAGGTGGGTTCCACGTGGAAGTGACCCACCATCATAAGGTAATATAATATATTATATTATATAAAAATATATTATATTAAGATATGCATAAGTGTGTGTGTGTGTGTGCGAGAGTGCAAATAGCCGGCGTCCAGACCCCTGGACGCTGGATGGACGGCTTAGATGGAATATATCCATCAGCAGTGGGTCCCACGTTGCATGGATGCGGCTCACGTACAAAGGGCAGGCACATATGAAACACATACTTCATGGTTAAGCCCACCGTCCAGCTATCTGGACGGTGTGGGCCAACCATAAACATCAAGGTGCGGTCCCATGTGGGGCCCACCATAACATTTTTTTACCGTCCAATCAGTTGGTAGGGCCACATGGACCCAGATGCAAAAGAAAAATAAATTTCATATCAATCCAAAGCTTCTGTTACAACCCAAAAAGGGTTTCAATGGCAGATGTTCATCCACACTATTCCATGTGATGTGGGCCACCTGAGGAGCGGATATGGCTGGTTTTTGGGGTGGCCCCTGATCAAAAGGGGCCCATCAAAATGTACGGTGTTGATGTTCCAACACACATGGTGGGGTCCACCGCTCGGATCTGTGGGCCAGCCCAAATCGTCCGATCGCTAGGGCAGGCGCTGCCAGCGTCTGCAGCAGCAGCAGCGCTGACGCTGCTGTGTATATATATATTTTTTTTTTTTGGAAATCTCATTTTTCCATGGATTTCACAGGTGGGGCCCACATCAAGGAGATCTGCCCCACCCATTGGTCCATGTCGCTCAATACAAACGCATCAAGTCCAATGTAGCAAAATTTTGGAGTGCAGAAACATCAGAATATATTTTAACGGCAAAAACCACCATTTTCCATGCAATGGCCCACCAGAAAGTCAAATTGGCTCCATTTTTTGGCTCAACGCCTAAAATGAGCTAGTAAACAGAAGGGACGGCTTGGATTAGAAACATATGTTAGGGTGGGGCCTGCATGGGTGGCCCTTCCCAAAAGCCTTAAAACCCTTCCCTTCTTCTTTTCTTTTGCAGACGGTGCACCTCACTGTCTCTCCACTCTTCAATGAAGACGTCCAGCGTCCGCATCAAGGTGGGTACCACGTAGACGTGGACACCCCACAGGGCAGGGATGAAATACATCAATCACAGTGGGGTCCACATCTACCAAGCTAATATTTGTTATTTCTCTCCATCCTATCTGGCCCAAAACGGGCAACAAGACGGGCCCCATTCGCTAGACGTCCAAAAAATCTGGATAGTCCAGATTGTCGATCAGGTGGGCCATACACACATATCATCATATTATGAAAAGAAATAAAGAGAGGAGAGAGGAAGAAAGAAGGATCTAACCATAGAAGACACCCACCTTTGATTTCTTCTTTCTTCTTCCGCCAACATGATCTAGAGCACCAAGGAGATGATTTCAACGGTCAAGATGTTCTTTGGATGGTGGAGATGGGAGGTATGAAGTGGGCCACACAAGGTTCTCTCATGGAGCTCTCATGGACGTGGGTTGCTTGGAAGGAAAAATGAGAGAGAGAATGAAGAGAGAGAGAAAGAGAGATGATGGGGTGTGTAAGAGATAGGATGGAAAGGTTGACTTTGGGGATGGTGTTGTGTACTTGGGGGATGGGATAGGGTACTTGACTTGATGGGTGTACTTTGACAAGTGAAGTAATTGATGTGATGGATTTTCTAGGGATTGCAACCCGTGACGTTTTTCCTCGAACTAAATGTGGGCGCACATCTCTTGACTAAGGTATCGCCTTGACGCGCGATTTACAGCATCAGAACCGTGGCGACGACGCGGTCGCTATGGTAAATGTCTTGGGTTGAGTCGACTCGGGTTGACGGCGTGTGAATTAGGGTCGCACACAAATATCGGTTAAAGATCGAAGGTTGTCAAAATTCGACCGAGAAGACTGCGAAAGTATATGGAACGATACGGT
This sequence comes from Magnolia kwangsiensis, assembly GCA_037074715.1. Taxonomy (NCBI): domain Eukaryota; kingdom Viridiplantae; phylum Streptophyta; class Magnoliopsida; order Magnoliales; family Magnoliaceae; genus Magnolia; species Magnolia kwangsiensis. The sequence goes on from CM073582.1 coordinate 21,984,693, forward strand.
CTAGGATATGGGTCTGACACCAATGTCCGTTTGGATGTTTTTTCTGGGATAATGATTGCATGGGTGATGAGCCCAATGTCTGTTTGGATGTTTTTTCGGGGATAATGATTGCATTGGTGACGAGCCCAATGTTCGCACGAATGAGCATCTTCGGGGCAATGATTGCATTCATGTATTCATGCACACAATAAGATTACATTTGCTATATTTTAGATTTCCTGTATGTTTTATGCTTTTTTTGTTTAAGGTGGCGGTGTGTAATCTTGAGGGAAAATCACACTGAGCTGGCTACTCATTCATCAATGTTCAATAGTACAGAGGATATAGGGGCTGATGGACTCACGGCGGATCCAGAGGCGGCTGCAGTCGAGGAGGAGCCTTACAATGAGGAGCCATATCAAGAGGCGGCTGTTTATTTTAGATTAAATCAGTAGACTATTTGCTTATTATCTTTTTAGTACACTAAGGGCGTGTTTGGGTGGGGGGATTAAAAGGGATTAGGTGGGATGAGATTCAAAAAACATTATTATTACCCATGGCAAGGATTGTCCCCTGTTGCCATGGGATAAGATTAATGCCACGCTTTGTTGGTAATACGGTGGTACATTGAATGGATATACCCACCATCATTTGAAATTATTGAGAATAACATACGTGTGTTATATTTAAACCATTCATTTGTTTTGTAACCTCATTTTATGGCATGGGCCTAAAAATGAGGTAGATCCAAAACTTATGTGGCCCCAAAGAAGTTTTCAACGGTAAGTATTCAATCCCCGTTGCTTTCTATGGTGGGGTCCACTTGAGCTTTAGATTTACCTAATTTTTTGGCCCATGCTCTAAAATAATCTTAAAAAATGGGTGGACAGTGTGGATATAGGCTACACATCATGGTGGGACCTACACAACTTGCTAACATTGAGTGAAATTAGCACGGGACCCAATGCAATTTCATCTAATCTAATTCCAAGCTTTTCCATTCTTCCCAAACATGGAGTGGAATTGGCACAGGACCAGATGAATCCCATCCCACTTAATCCCTTCTAATCCCATTGCCCAAACACACCCTTAGATATTTGAGGTCTTGTATATGGGCCATAGCTGAGCGGCCCTAGATATTGTTTACATTTTGATCACATCTATACTACGCTTCATTCCGTAAATCGCACTTTGATTTGGTTTAATTACCTTTTTGGATTATCAGTTAACACTCGGGTTTCAGGAAATCAGTCATATACTTGGGTTTTGAAAACCAGAACGTTACATTTCATCATATGCATATGGGGATGTGCTCTATTCATTTATACTGATCACCCAATACGAGGCCCGGGTGTTGTTTCTGTACAAGTCTGTTTCAAGCCCATGTCAAGCTTGTATGCTGACCCCCACTTCCTGACCCATTTTGATGCCCATGTAGGGCATAATTGTTGTTTACATTTAGGCCCGTTTGAAGTCCTACACGTTGTTAATTTTAAGGTCCACTTATGGCCCATTTAGACCCCGATTTACATTATGTTTGATTGACTAAATCAGTTGCTATTGTTGCCCACCCTATGGCCCAGTTCATGGCCTATTTATAATATGTCTACAACCTTGTGCACCACTCATTGAATCCTTTTACGCATTCAAATTACTTGTTACTAGCATCTATTTATTTATTTATATTGTATTTATTCTTGTAGCTCATTGAACTTTGCCTTAGAATCAAGGGTATTTCCTGGTGGAATGTAAATAAGGGCATGTGCTAGACCACATCCTAAAATGTATATTGGAACCCATATTAATAAAAGCCTCTTGAAAAGGGTGTTCCTTGTTTTTATGAATGTCTCGACTATGCTTGATGAATGCTCTTAATGGAAACATCTACGGTATTATTATTATTGTTGATGTCTCAAATCTTTTAGCAATAGGGTTTGATGATGCCATCGACAGACTATTTGATGCCATCAACAGTTGTTCGATGCCATAGATAGTTGGTTGATGCCATCGAGAAAATTTAGAAATCACATGGTCGTTGCTAGACACTTTGTAGTGTCTTACTTGATGCCATCAAAGTCTCATCGAAGGTACCATCAAAAAAATTCAAAAAATCCATGTTTTGTTGCTGGAATGTTTTGTTGTTTTCTCGATGACATCGAAGGTGTTGTGTAAAATTCTGTACGTGAGGTATTTATTTTCGATTTCGATTATGATTATTATAAAGGCTGCATATATGGGTGTAATCGAAATTTGGGAGTACTGAGGTCTTTCTAATTTTTTTGAGGGTTTCAAGGGCATAACTTAGGGAGATTCGAAGCTTGTTCGAATTGGGTAATCTCTATCTCTTATAATTTTTTATTTTCATAGTGCATTACTGTCAGTTTGTGCTGTGGTTTTTTCCTGCAAGGGTTTTTCCATGTTAAATTCTAAGTGTTTGTTATTAGACTTGATTGTGCGATTGGAATACCTTACTTGATTCATCTTTGTGTGCTTCCATAGTTCCCCAATAATTATATAACCCAACTAAAAACCATGTCAACAACTATATTGTTCTTCCCCTCTTGAGGATGTCTAGGAGAGAGTTTCATGTACACTTCCTTGTAAAGATCTCCATCTAAAAAATTATTTTGATATCTAACTGATTGTAACGCCCTGAAAATCGGGGGTCGAACAGTAGCCTAACTCCCGAGTTTCAACACATCACTTATGCAACATAGATAATGATGATTGAAGGTTGTCTATATTAGTGCATTAAACATAAGTGAGATTATACCAAAATAACATATTATACTCCAGACACAGTTAAATTACGCAAGCGAAAGACTGTGATAAGAATATAAAGTATATAAGCAATTGTAAGTCTCCTGAGTATGATCATATTACTAGGTCAAATAGTTACATGCAAAATTTCAAAATATACAAAATGTGTAATGTCATTTAGTCAGCTACCCAACAATCCCCGTCGATCAGAGCGGCCTACATAAACCCGCCTGATAACTACATATATGAGAATTCCTCCTCATTGTCATAGAAGTCTGGCTCGGCCTCGTGCGTCGCGCCATCATCTGCATCTAAGACAGAGTCTGGTTGGTGTTTAAAATATTATCCTAGAACGTGGGACTGAGTGATCAACTCAGTGGGACTATAATGCAAAGGTTAACATGTTATCAATTCAATCAAGCAGTAATGATAAAGCAGTACAACAGTCAAGCCCTAAGTACTCTTGTTAATGTAAGGATGATATGATAATAATGTATGCCCTTGCAACACTCCCTTAATGAACTTCATCTCATGGTCGTGGCATGCACCACTCCAGACACATGCTACTTCCTCGTCAAAGCACCGTACAATGCAATGTTATAGTCATGATTACCAAGTTCTTACTTAGGTTTATTCATACAGTAGGGTTGGGAAGCTAAGGTACCTTCCTTATATCAATTTCCAAACAATGATCCATTATAGGTTCGTCAGTTCCAGTAAATCTCATACGATGTTGCGGTTCTAGGTCGTTACAAAGGGCTCGCCACCTGATTAGTGTAGGCTTATTTTATACTCTAGTTACTACGGAAATGCTCGTCACCTTAACGCAGTCTCAGAGTATGCTCGAGGGCACTACAAAGGGCTTGTCACCTAATCAATGTAGGCCGACAGCTCGAATATAGTGTCCTATACCATCGTATTTGGCTCACGAGCTTGGGTTGCTCACTGGTCACTACGGGTGGGCTTGTCACCCCGGCGTAGGCTGACAGCTCGACCATAGTGTCCCATACTATAATGTCCAGCTTATAAGTTTTAGCAGATCGAGGTACCAAGGTTAACGGAGTTTCTCACTGGTGAGTTTGGTACCTTAGATTCAAGTAGTAGCATCCATACATGGTGAACATACATCGACCAATCGGGTTACTTGACAAGCTCGACTAGTATGAGCGCACGTTGGGTTGATCGACATGAAGTGCGTAAGCACTCTGCATGGCCTAACCACTGTTAATAAGCAATGTACGTCTCGGGTTCGTTGAATGCGTCTTGTGTGGCAAAACAACCTTAGCCACCTGATCAGGACCAGTTACTGACTGCATGGACTATACCATAGTCCCAATCACACTCAATTCCAACAAGTAATCGCATGAGATAGTCAAAACAGTAAAGAACAAATAAATCAAATACTACATCCATGTAAGCATTTATAAGAACACATATTAAACACGTCATCCTAAACATATAATTCACACATAGTTCACATAGTTACGTTTAAGTCTCATGAAGGAATTCATATATATAGTCAAGGTAGTTGAGAATCTCATCTCAACCCCCTTAAAAAATACCAATCACTAAACACTTACTCTTTCAGGCATTTCATCAAACACTTAGAATACACATATTAACATACATGTAATAGAATAGTAAAACACACATTATGATAAATCCTTTCACATAGGAATTACCACATGCACAACAATCATGTATTTATGATCAATCATCATGATAGGCATAAATCATAATTCCATATTCATTCAGTCATTTCAACAAACACATGGAATGCATTGAAAATCAACCTAACCTACATATATTAGTAATATGCTGAAATACTCTAACTAGGCACATGTGATAGCACTTAAGTCAATCATAAATCATTGACTGACATTGAAAGCCTTGAAAACCATAACCTAGACGCTTATAATCCGCACCTTACGATGGTAAACACATAACGAACTCAGTTCGTTCTCTAACTCGTCGTCTATTACACAACGACAACTTAAAGTATGAAATAGATTAACTATTTCATTATTTACACTATTTGAAACTTTAAAACAGGTTAGAGTTAGGATTTCTTATCCAAGAATGGAACTAGAATCGCTGGTATAGCGATACGGTAGCAGTGATTCAATACGCAGAGCGGTAGGGAAGAATCTCTGCAGCAAACCCAAACTCTTTCACACTTTCTCTCTCTTTCCTTTTCTTTCTTCTCCTCTCTCCTAGGGTTTTAAAAAATTCGTATAGAAAGGGAGAGAGAGGGTTTAAGGCGCTTATATAGGCGCAGAACTGATGGGAATGGCCCCAGGGCCATGATATACTTAGGTTATAGCCAAAGGTTGGCTGTTTCGGTCCAACAGAACTGTTCTAAAGGCCCCTTTTTTACATGCGGTCGGACTTAAGCTCCCTGACCATGGATCTAGGTCAAGTTAAGTTTTTGGTTTAATCGGGTTTACAGATCGACCATGGCGGACCAGTTTCAGTTCAACGGTCATCGGTACTCCATCAGGGTCACAAGTACACTGACATGTGTTAGAAATTTTTCCTGATGTGAGGGTATAATTGGGTCAGATTTTGATGGTCTGAATCCTTAAATTTGGCTTGCAAGCGAACCGACTCAATTCACTTAAGTTTCAGTTCATTTCCTAAAGATATTCGCGTTTCTTACATACTTCGCTTCGGGATTAAGTTGTGTGCTTCTGGGTACTATTAGGGCTTGATTTCTGAGGTGGTTTTCAGGTCTAGCAAGACGGTCATAACTGTATAGTTTCAAAGTAATCGGTCTTTCGACGCGCGGTCCTGGTCCGATATAGAGTTTCATGATGCTCCCGAGAGCAACTAGGTTTTGAGATGGATCCTAAGTTTTTAAGTAATGAAGCGTTAACAATCCTGCAGATTTTGGATCTTATAGATCGTGTTTAAAGTGATTAGGGCCAATTTCACAAGTAATCTAGTTTAGCACTAGTTAATTCTCCTTTAATTTGTAAAGGATTTGATCCTTAGTGATTTTTGCCTGAGGTGGTACTCGGGTCTTTGTACGGATTTTTTCGAGACGTTACATTGATAAAGATGCCACTCTTGATTAGCTGTAATGGATAACAACACATATAAAGCCCATCTTACTCACAAGTAAAAAGTTTATTAATAATCATTACCATAGGTTTAGGTAAATCTTTTTATAATTAATCTAGCATTTACCTTTCTATAGTGCGATCACTTTTGTATTTGATTTTGTAAAACCATTTGTAACCTACCGGCTTCTTTTCATTGGGAAATTATACTATTTCTCAAGTGTCAATTTTTGCAAAGGCTTCTAGTTCCTCATCCATAACATTCCTTCATTCATCTTGTGATTCTGCCTTTATAAATTTTTTAGGTTCAACAATGAAGGAGATGGAGCTTAAGAATGATGTATATTGTTTAGAATAGTTTTTAAGAGAGACATGCAACAAGATTGGATAAGAAACTTGATAAGAAAAATAAGATAAGTGAGCAACAAGATGTATGTTTTTTTCTTTTGGTAAGGCAATAGAAGTATGAGAGGATGACATACTTAGCATGGGAAAACTTGTTATAGAGGATGGAGATTGATGAGAGAAGGAGCTTGACGTCATAGGTTCTGTGCTTGTGGATTTAGTCGTATCACCGGATACTTGGTTCTTAGGTGGGGTGGTGGAAGTTGACATGATAGAGTCGCCTTTTGTTTGATCTCCATCTTTTTCCTGTATAACTACAGACAGACTTGACGACAACCAATTGCTCTCTCTCCCCCTCAATCAAGACCTATATTAGTGTAATATATATATATATATATATATATATATATATATATATATATATATATATATATATATATATATATATATATATATATATATATATATATATATATATATATATATATATATATATATATCCTGAACAGCATAGAACTTCTTTAACAAGCTGCATGTTTCTAATAACATGATTTTTTTTTTTTAATTAGATCAAAACATTTGTATCCTTTTTGTGAAGTAAATAACTAACAATAATACACTTTATAGTCATTTTTAATTTGTTCTTATTACATTCTGATAAGTGAACATATCATACACATCTAAAAACATACAAGTGTAAGATGTTGGGAAGTTTTCCAATCAAAACTTTGAATGAGCCTTTTCCATTTAGAAGCCCACTTGGTAATCTATTAGTGATATAGCTAGCTAATGAGGTACATCTAACCATAAGAAATTTAGAATATGCATATGAATCATGAATGACCTAAAATTTTCATGCAAGCGACGAGTTTTATGTTCAACCACTCTATTTTATTATGGAGTATCTGGAAAAGTAGTCTGATGAATTATTTCATTATTTCTAAAATATTCTTCAAACATTTTACTCATGTATTCTCCTTCATTATCATATCTTAAAATTCTAACCTTAGCATGTTACTAAGGAGCAATCATTTTATGAAAAAAAAATCTTAAATTCATTAAATATATACTTCCCCTTTAGATTTTAATAGATAAATTCATAAATATTTTGAGAAGTCATCAATAAAACTCATAAATTATTTAATATCAAATAATGAGTCTACCAAATCAAGGCTTCAGACAACAGTGAATTAATCTGAAAAGTCGGTAACTTGAATTTTCACTGTGTTTAAAAGGTACCTTGGATTTTTAAGTACAACGAAAAGCCTCACATTTATTAAATGGAAAACTTTTTTTTAAAAAAAGAGCACAGAAGATATAACACTCGATCTGATGGATATCCTAGTCTCCAATGTTAGATCTGTTTAGTGTCACTTTTACTAACACTGCTGAAAGGAGCTCTTGTATTCTGATCTAACAAGTCCATGTACCTTTCGTCCTCTACCAATCTCTTTCCTCATATAATCAGGTCCCGTAAAATACAAAAATTGAAAGAAAAAAAATGTGACATAACAATTAAGGAATTTAGTAAGTTTACTAACATATAATAAGTTTGATGGAAATGTGGAGACCAAAAGGATTCCAGGTAAATTAAAATTGGAACATAGATTTGTGTTGCCGATTCCTTGAATAGAGGTAGATCCATTCGTAAGGGAAACCATCTTATTTTTTCTGTATATATTAGAGAAGACATGTAGTTTGATGTCCCAACCATGTGATCAGTGGCACCAGAGTCAATAATTCAAGACTTTTGAATGACACTTAGAAAAATAGAGGAAACGATAAGTCTTGTGAGATTGGTTGAATGGTAGGAGGTGCAACCTTAGACTTATTTAGCCTCTCAAATAATTTAAGAAGCCTTTCATGAAAAATTTTGGAGTTGGCTATATTAATATTGATAGGATTGGTGCTACTTGTCATATCCTATGGTTTATTATGGATAATCCTACACTTGTCCTTGGCATAGCCAAGTTTATTACAGTGAGTGTATCGAAGTCTTTCATTGAAGCTCCTAACCAATTCCTACTCTTCCTCGGCCTCTACCATAACCACCACCTCTTCCTCCATTACCATGTCCAATGAGTGGATGAGCACTAGAGAATAAGGCCAAATGTTCCATTGAGTTCGGGGTATTAGAAACACTAGTAACTTTTCTTCTTGTTTCTTCTCTTTGTATCTGAGCACATACATCATTACGATGGAGAAGCTCAGTTACCATTAAAATTTGACTACGAATATGTTCATAGTCAGCAAGTAACCTGGCTAACATTTGAAATATTTACTCTTGGTCAATTCTTTTCTTTAATTTTATTAGATCATTGATGATGAGATTTAGATGGGAGAGCTATTCCCACATACCACGAAGAGATCCAATATATTTGCAAATTTGTTATCCCTTATACTAGATTCCGAGATATCTAGTTGGGAGTTCAAGTAAGATTATTTTTTCTGCATAAATTTCATGCAATGAGGACCATACTTCATGAGTCGTCTAAAGGAAGAAAAGGCCTTCGGTTATATGCGATTCCATGGAATTGAACAATCATGACATAACAAGGTGGTTGGTTGATTCCTATTCATAATAGTCATGAACACCTTCTTCTTGAGTTGAAATTTTGCCATTAACGTGCCTGAGCACTGAGAAAGATTTTGACTGAATGGTACAAGGAAAGAAAATAGTTTCCGTTAAACTTAAATGGACTTACTTTAATGATAGGATTTTCCTTGGGCAAAAAAACTGCTTCAAAGTTATTATTTTTTATTTTTTAATGATTCTACCATAAGAAATATTAGGCTAGGATCTAACCTGCAATGAGGCTTGAATAAACTTTAGTTTTCTCCTTATGATTGGAATGAACAAATCTATTAGAAATCAAGGGGCCATGCATGACATTAGTGATGTGGGTATCACAATGAACGGCTTGGATAATCTGGATAATCATAAGGTGGGGCCCAAAGAAGAGGGACATGTATAAACTTTGGTGGGCTATCAGAGTACCATACGACCCTTAGTACCAGAGTACCATACGACCCTTACGTTTCGAGTCGTTTCCTCTCTCACATAGAGCCATGGAAGAGAAGGGTTGAATGGAGAGTTCGTGATGGGCTGGACATCTCCACCACCCATCAGTTGTTATAAAACTGGCTTCGGTCCCCACTCCTCTCACCAGTTCCAAAAGGTTTGAAAGCTCCATCAGTTGGCGGTGATCAAGACCGGAAGACTCGAGCAAGGAACCGACACCATCTTCTCTGATAGAGCTTCATCTCGGTGTTAATGACCGATTCAAGTACGTGCATCTGTCGCATAGATCTCATCTTTGCACACCTTATGGTGATTCAATCTATAGAAATTTCTTAACAAGATCTTCCTGAATGGCGACACGACACACAAAAAGGTGCTTGAAAAGGGATCAAGTGTGAGTGAGCACCACCTGGTGTGCACCATCGTACTACTGAAAAATAACCAAGTAAAAAACAAAGCCTTTTGCCCTTTATTTGCATTAGGGTTTCAAAAAACCCTCATTTTCATCTCATTTGCCCCTACTTGGTGTTGTCAGTAGTGGAAATCAGTGTTAATAGAATCGACATTCGATGTAGAGGATGATGTTGAGGTGGCAAGTGCATGTGCTCATTACAGTGGCAGAGATGGACCTCGAAACATGGCAGCAAGCGACTGTGGGAGATGGAGATCGAGCAGAGTTTCAATGAAGCGGTGGCGGCAATTGCGTTCTTCGTGGTTGGCATCAGAGACAGAGGATGTCTACTCGTAGTTGTTGGCGTGGTGACAAGCAGTTATCCGTGCAGTGAGAGGATTTGTTGAAATCGATGGTTGTTCGTATTGGCAAGGGGTTTCCAAAACCCTACATTGGAGAAAAAAGGGTGGGGGGCTAACTATCGGAGCAGAACGTTACGGCTGTTCTCAGCGATTGTGGAGAAGGGGTGGAAGTCATGATAGGTTTAATGGAGTGAGCCTCGACTTGATCGGAGAAGAGCTCAAGTAATGGCGAATGTGACGCTCATACGAAGTAAGGATTTACTCTCGACGAAGGATGGTTGGATAGGCTGCTACGACTATATGCGACAACTATATGCATCGAATAACTTATTAGATCTGGCGATGATGGTGTGTGGAAGGTGAGCAGGGGAGCAATAGTCATGTCGAGTGATTGGAGATACCTGGAGGTGCTGCAGGATACTGCTTTGCACAACCGCTAAACCCAACTTTTTTCTTATTCGTTTTTAAATTCTAGACCAGAAAAGATGCCCTGATACCATATTCAAAACAAGTAAAGGATGATATTTAGAATTTCTTATTGATTATTTTTCCCTAGTAGGGTGAAACGTATACAGATATTAAAAGAAGTAGAGAGACACGCAGCTACCAGAGAATAGTTGTATTTGATATAACTATTACGAGAGAGAGAGAGAGAGAGAGAGAGAGAGAGAGAGTCACGCCTCGAAATTCGGCATCCGGGTTGACTAGACCATAATCTCACATATCAGGACACGGCTTATAAATTAAACATTCACAATCTGTTATTCAACAAATATCACATAATACTAGACTATGTTTTCATAAAATAAATCCATTAAAAAAGTATTCAAATATCATCACGATAGTCTGAAGCATCATATACTCTTTCATTATAAATGTTTTTACAATAAATTCAAACTAAAAAATGATACTAAAACTAGACAAGCGGCTAGAACTCTGCTCCACTTCTCGCTTTAGCTAGACTCTGCTCTTGAAATTTCATATATATATATATATAAATGAATGAGTTTGACAACCTAGTGAGAAAGTCTCGTATTTACCATACATAATTATAATTACAAAACCATGTAAAATATATATTTCTAAAAATAATAGTATTCAAGACTTGAATAAAAAAGCTTTTTAAATCATGTTTTTATAAATATCCATGCTGCGCAGGATATGCAAGGATGAAATAACAATCACAATATAGTTAACCAACGAACTGATAAGGCCATTTAACCTTAGTTGGCCAACATTATCAAATTACAACACCTGTCTCTAGTGGCATTCACAGTCCTACAAGCAAATCCACTCGGATCATGGTGAGGGATCCACTCAGTGTGGTCATGCAAAAATTTCAACTTGGCCCACATAACTGATTTGTTACAATCAACCGGGGTGCTTACCCAACATGCCTCGATCAATAGAGTCTAAGAGGTAATTAAAATCTAAAGCTTTCACTCAAGGGACTTCATCACCCCACATGTTGGCTTTAAAAACTTTCAACTCAAGTGACTCAATCACCGCGCATATTTTTTTATTAGTATTCTCAATACATGATGCGTGACTTTCTCTTGAAAGCAAATATAATACTCAAATAAAACCTTTGCAAGTATTTCGTAACCATTCCAACCTTTCTAAGGTATCCAATATCAAATCACACTTTCATGAACCACATATTTTCTAAAATACAACATACTTACCAACAATCAACATTGTTTTCCAACACTATCTTAAGTAAATTTTCACAAAACAAAACTGTGTATCAAATATATTTACTTTTAATTTTTAGCAATAAGTTAAATATTTAAAATAAAAATCATAAATTTGAAACTTTAAAAAAATTACACTGAAGTGAAATTGCTATGTTAGAAACCCTAAGTTTAGTCAAATTTTGGTATGCCAAACCAATTCGAGTTTGTGTCATGCTTATGTGTTTTATGTATCAAGCTTGTGCTTTGATTTGCTTTGAATCTTCGATAATCGTGCTGAATCAATCTTGCCGATATCTACGACGAACTTATCGAGATCTTTAAGTTGAAGAAAGCGTATGAGTTTCAAGTGTTGGTTGAAGGCTCAACTTTCAAGAACCTAATCACAATATTGTGGTTCAAGTTCTGTAACCGGAAATGTCAAAGAACTCAAGTCTTAATTGAAGACTAAGTTCGATATGTTGAGTTCAAGCTTCGAATATCGCAAGAATTAAAGTTGCTGATGTGATCGATAGTTTGATGGTTCACACTTTCTATCTCACAAGGTATGAATGACCTATATTGACCTTAAGGCATGTTACGTTCATTTCGTACTTAGTATCAGTCATTTATAGGTTAATAGGTTATTTTTTCGACTAACTCTAGCACTGGCTCGACCAGTCTTAGAATTTTCTCGACTAGTCTAGGATTTGTTACAATTTTTCAGAATTTTTCTGTTGATCCTCGACCAGTCCTGAAAACTGCTTAACCAGTTGAGTGAACAGTGCTCGACTGGTCGTATAGGGCTCGACTCAAATTACAGCAAGCATTCTGGCCCCACTCGACCAGTCATGTGTAGTCTATGACCAATTGAGCAGGCCACTCGACCAGTCGTGAGACTCATAAGGCCAGTCGAGCACTTACCAAATCTTATCGCTCCAGAATTTTTGAAAATTTGTTAGACCTAAGCCAGTTGAGGCGAACTTTAGGCCAATCGAGTAAACAGATTTTCCACCTATAAATAACATTCGAATTTTAGAGTTTTCTAATCAATTCTAATTATTTTTAAGTAATTAATCTGAGATAATTTCATGTTCATTCTAAGTTATTTTGTGCATATTTTAAATTCTTTATAAGTAGCTTTTGTTATTTGATGTTAGATCTCTATTCTAATATGGACATTTGATTTACCCTTTCTTGAGATCGAAACCAAATCAAGCTAGCCCAGGTTGATTTAAATTAAAATTATCTAGACCTAGAACCTTAAACACTTGTGGGACTGAACGTTGAACATCTATGTCGTCATCAAGTTGGTTCTACCTGGTTACTTCAGAATCTTCATACAGATAAGTTTCCTTTTCTATAATTTCATTTTCTTTGGTTTATGAGATAAGCAAGAAAATCTCATTTAGTTTTTTTGAGATCAGCCAGAAAATCTCAGAGTGTGGGGTTGTGATTGTGTGAGCCCACTCAAAATACAATTGTGAAGGTTTTAGGTGAACCTTGAAAAACCTATTTGATTAGTGAATGCTAATATCCTAAGGGAGTGGATATTAGGAGTGGAGTAGCTGTGTGGCTATTTTCAAACAGTAGGTATACACACACGAACCACTATAATTCTCTGGTGTTTGGTACATGTTTGATTTATTTCTTTATCATTTTGTGGTTTAAAATCGTGGGATGTATTTGTGGATGTGAATGTTGTAATCTTTATTTTTTAAGCATTATGTGATAAATGTTGTAATAGATTAGTTCTTATTTCTTTCACCTCTATTTGAGTTTGAGTTTTTGATACTTACCCACGTTCTAGTAACGTTGTCCTGCCATAAATCGTAGGTTTTTGGTGTCAGGTTGTCCTTAGAACCAAGTTTGTATCAACCTCTCAATACTTAATTTTAGAGGTTTCTTTTTATTGTGTTATCAACTGCTTATTAAGTCTTTATTTTTGAGCTTTATTTTTAAATTTGGCATTGTCCTGTTCACCCCCCCCTCTAGGACATTTAGCTCGGTCTTTTCAAGAAGTCATTGAAAAATTAGATTTTCGAGTTATTATATAAAATTTTAAGTGCAAAGCATCATAGGAAACGATTTTAAGTGATCACACATGCAAAACTTAAAATTTTTACGCATGATGGTCCCTAACCTAATTAAGATATTGATGTAGGACAACTAACCACTTACTATAAAAACTTGAACTGATAAAGTACGGATCTCTTTATCTCATAACCTAGGTTAGGCCCTCGGCTGAACCCCCTCATGGGTCCCACTTCACATGGGTCCCGCCTCATATGGGCCGTCCACCTCAAGTGTGCCCCTGCTTCACACACGGCACTCTACTTGAGCTCAGTGTGAAAATACTCCTGCATTAATTATAAGTAATATTTTAATCATTATTTTTTAGAAAATTTATGAAAAACCCATTGGGTTTCATTGTTTACATAATTCAAGCATAGAAATTCCAATTTTTGAACTTATGGGATGCCGATCTCCTAACATGTTTGTCTAATAGTTCTCCCTAATCAAAACATAAGTTATTATAAAAATTTTAGAAATCTCAGAAAATTTTAAAAGCTTAGTTTATAACCAAATTTGAAAGGAAACAATGCACATGATAAATTTATTTCATTGCATTGCTTTGAAGAATAAATAAATAAATATTAAATAAAAAGGTGGAAAGAGTATGAGACCACTCACCTGTGATCTAGGTGAATAAATCTCTCTCTCTCTCTCTCTCTCTCTCTCTACGTGACCGACCTTTATATCCATCCATGTTAAACAACTCCCAAATCCTACTCACATCCCAAGCAACTCACCACTTCACATTAGATTTCTCTCACTAGCCATTAGAAAATACTCACGTTTTACCCTTATTCAAACTCACTCACTAAGCACCTCAACTCTCAATCATGTTACCTAACACCACTCAAGCCTTATATATAAGGATTTGCAATACCACCCTCTCCTCTCACACATGTGTGCATGCACACATGTGAGAGGGGATGTGAGACCCGACCCGAGTTCGCATGTGTGCATGTGTGTGTGTAAGTGTGCATTTCATTTCTTGTGGTCTCGCGGTCCTATCGGTTGAATTTCGGTGACCCGCGACCCTCAGATAGTGTTGCGGTCATCCTTGAGTCCGGTCATGTAGACCCGACTCGGATCGAGTTGAAACCTATACCATTGCGACCGCATCGTCACCGCGGTTCCAACGCCGCGTCTTGTGCGTCCATCCGATATATAGATCAAAAGTTGTGTACATTTCATTATATGACCATTGATTATGTGGCCCACTTAGGTGGAATGCATGTGTGGACCACCACCTCCCTTGGCACAAGTTCCAAGGTACACTACCCACACACTATACAAAGATCCATAACTAACACTACCAACCACAAACACTACCAAGAGACCTACCCTACCCCTAGCAACTTTGGTTTCTCCTCCCTAAGGTAATCATTTCTTTTCTTATAAATAAATCATTACTATCTCTTTTTCCCTCTCATTTCTCTCTCTCTTCTCTTCTTCCCTAGCAACTCCCCTCCATTTCTCCAGCCCATCTTCCCTCCATTCCAGCCCCTTCTCCCTAAAATACCTCCTCATCTACCCCTTCTCATTTGATCTTAACCATTGATCCATGTTGCTTGAAGCCTTTAGATGATGGTGATGTAAATTTCAAGGTTGATCTAGGTGGGTGCTTCTTCTTCTTTCCTTTCTCCCTTCTCTTTTGGTACATGCATGGAAGCATGTAGGACCCACCAATCCATGGTGGAGGTCCTGCATGGCTCCTAGGATGAAGGCCATGGGCCTAGATCCTACTCATTTCCTTCCATGGTGAGCCATTCTCCATGGACCCACCATGATGCATTCTCCTTTATTCTTGCATCTCATAGGCCATCTAGGCCTTTGCATGCATGTGGAGAGGGTGTCCCTACCCTCCAGCAAATTATCTTGATACATAATAGCTTGCATGTAAGTATATACATGGTGGATGGTGTAGATTGTGGAGTGGAAGGTCCATTAGTGGTGGGACCTTCCACCAATGGCTGATTGCTTCTTCCTTCTCCTTTTCTCTCTCCTTTTTTTTTCTCCTGTGTATTATGATGATGTGTGGCCCACCAAGGAGAGGTCAGCAACATCTCAGACCCTTAGCTAGATGGGAAGTCCAAGCCCACTTTGACTAGATGTCCAAGCCCACCATGCATGCATGGTTTGGGTGACCTCTAAAATGACATTTTCATGGAGGTCTGAGTGAGCTCATGGGTCTAAAATTTTGTTAACCCATCAAGGTGGACCCCACATGTTGAATCAGGGCCATAAACCCTTTGATTAATTTATATGGGCTGAAATGTGGACAACATATGTTGCTGTCCAAATTCCAGGCCCAGTTGGACCATGAC
Organism: Magnolia kwangsiensis; assembly: GCA_037074715.1. Taxonomy (NCBI): domain Eukaryota; kingdom Viridiplantae; phylum Streptophyta; class Magnoliopsida; order Magnoliales; family Magnoliaceae; genus Magnolia; species Magnolia kwangsiensis. Next base: position 22,000,684 of record CM073582.1, read on the forward strand.
TTTTGAGCTAATGTTTGGATCTGTTTATATGCCCTTTTCTCCTAAATTTTCTTAAGGATTTTGCAGTGCATGGACCCCACTTTGATGTGGAATGGGGCCCACATCATTTTCCTCATGATTGAGACCCATGGGATGGGCCAAAGTGGGCTAACTGTCCAGAAATTTCTGCACAGTTCAGCAACACTATAATTTGAAAATGAGCATTTTTACCTGGGTTTCTGGAATAAGTGGACCACCCCAGTGGACCCCACTTGTTGTCCAGATGTAGGAACACCTTTTTCCCAATTTTTCAAGGGTTTGGGTGGTTCCAGGGCAACTCCATGTGGTCCCAAACATAGGGACAATTACATTTCCAGCAATATTTTTTTTGCTGAAGATTTCTTCAGGAATAGTTATCTGTACACAAATTGCAGGGGTTAAATAAAATATTTTTACTTTCCAAAAAAAATTCTAAATTTTTGTAGGAAGGTGTCCCAACCATGGTAGAACCTACTTACATAATTTCAGGGCCAAGGGATCCCATTTGGGCATCCAAAAGGGTGGGCCAATATACTGGACTGCCAGAAATTTCTGCTGTTCAGTCCAGCAGCATAGTCCAAAAAGAATAAAATTCTAAAAATACTTTCTAAGATGTTGGGCCATATTTCTGGATCCTATCTTGTTGTAGGCTTGATGAGGGACCTTGGGTCCAAATTTTAGGAATTTTGGAGGCCCAGAACCCACCCATTGGATGACCCAAATTTAGGACAGTTACATTCCAGCAATAGTTCACCCTGGACAGATTATATCCTTAAAATTTATTAAAATATTTTTGAGTATCCAAAAATTATAAAACTTTACATAGATGTGTTAAACTCATGTCAGGACCTACCTGTAAAATTTTGGAGCCATTGGACACCTGTACACACCATGGTGGTGGCTGGACCGGCCCACTATTATATGGTGTCCAGATCAGTCCGAGATTCAGGACAGATTGTTTTATTTGAATTAATTAAAATAGTTTTAGATGTCCAAAAATTATAAAATTTTATGGGGGTGTGGTATACCCATGGAAGGACCACCCTATAAAATTTCAGGGCCATCGGGCCTCTGTACCGACCGTGGTGTGGCCTGCAATTTGGACCAGTTTTGGGTCAAATACCCAGGCACACCCTTACCTTGGGTTGCTGGACCTGCATTCTAATGGCATGGCCCACTTGAAGTAAGTGTTGTATATCTCCCTTCTTATCTGGTGGGGCCCACTATGATATATGTGAATCACCATGGGTCAGTAACCCATCTAAATTAAATAAATTTCTGGACTCCACCAGGCCTAGGAAATGGGTGGGCTGAAATTCTAGCAAGGGGCCCAAAATCTACTACATGGTTGATTGTTTAGGTACTATTGTGGCACACCAGACTTGAGAGAGTGTTGCACACACTCCTTTCTTTCCTTCCTTAGATATTTTGGGTTTAATGAGTGCCCCCTTGAGGCCCACCTTTGTGGTGATTTTGTGGGCTCGCCTTAACCAGAAATTTTAATAGTTTTATAGGCTCAATGGGCTGAGAGATTCTTTCTTAAGCCCAAGATTGTGCAAGGGCTGACCTTATTGAATTATGAGCCCAATGGGCTGTCTATAAGCTGATCATGTGTATTAATGGGCCTTGATGCCCTCATGAAGTGTTTAATTGTGGGCTGACTTGCAAAGCCCACATAAATGTATATTGTGGAGGGCCTTGTTAAGTCTTTGTCTAATGAGGCAAGGCCCACCCTATCGGTATAGGTCTCGCCCTTATGTATTCTTGGACTTATGGGCTGCCCTCAAGTCCACTATAATGTGTGAATTGGATGGGTTTTGTTTTGGGCCATTTCTTTGGGGCCCATTATGTGATATAGTATATGCATGTTTATATTAACAAGTAGGCCTTATGGACTCAATTCTTTTGGATAGGCCCATTGATCTTAGGCCTATACTCTCCCATCTATTGTGATGGGATTAAGGGCAATAATATGCAAGGAGTTGGGCTCTTGGCTGCCTACTAAATTGACCTTGTACTTGGGCCAAAAGTGAGGCCCAACTCACTTGTGTTAAATGTAAAACTTGCTCATGTAAATGAATTACTGGGCTGCCCATGAAGCCCACCACAATATGTGGAATTATGACCTTTGTGGTTGGGCCCAAACCTTACTTAAGGGTCCACTATCTGGCCTATAAGTTGGGCTTGGTGTATGGCCCATTAAGTCATGCATTGCGTGGGCTTTAGACCTTATATTATATGAGTAGTGGCGGGCTACCTCTTGGAAGCCAGTTGAGGTTGAACGTCCTCCTAGGTGATCCTAAGGTAGGCCTATGGGTTTCTTTATGGATGGTTAAAGGCCCACCATGGACCCTAGGCCATTGTTTAGAGCTTAATGTGTATGTATGTGGAACCTACCTTAACGCATGTTTAGTCCAGGCCATCCAAGCCTTGGATCACCCGATTATGGATGCACTGTCTGTCTTGGGTTACTGCTGGACTCACAATCCAGTAACAGGTTCACTTGATCTTTTCATAATATATACGCACTCTCCATCTGGTGGGGTCCCCCAGCGAATATAGTTGGCTTTCATGAGATTATTTCCACATAGTCAACTGATTTCTGGACCTTAGCGGGTCTTGGAAGTTAAACTGGCCAAAAGTTTATCAAAGGGCCTTAAATTAAAATTGTATGGTTAAAACTTTGTTTGGCTGTGGGGCCCATCATATTGAGAACTTGTGTACGTGTTACATGCTTATGTTTTCTTATAATCTTTGGGCTTAATCAATGCATTCTTTTGGGTCACCTTTAGTGATCACATGAGGACCCCATCTTAGATCGGATTTTTGGGGCATCCCATTAGCCCAGAGTGGGTTGGAACGTCCTAGCTTGGCCCAACCATATATTAGACCGACTTCCACCATTTGGTGGACTTGTGGGCTAAGATAAGGATAGTATTGGGCCCTTGGTTGCCCACTTAATTTGCTAGTTTTTGGGCTGATGTAGTTAGGCCCATTTCCTCCTAACTTAAACTTATTTTCAGGCCGTATATTGTGTACGCGGGCTGCCCACCAAGTCCAACTTAATGCATGGATTCCATGGCTATTGGAAATTGAGCATTTGGGCCTTGATTTTCCTCTTGGGGCCCATGTTGTTAAAGGTGGTATTATATCCTTTTTTCATGGCCTATTATGAGAAATATATATGTATGTGGTTACCTGTGTTTTTATCTAAATGTAGGCCTTGGGCCTTCTATCCATATAGTTCATGGTTGATATGCCTTTTTGGGGAATGGCGGTTGAATATCCCCATTATGGACCCCTTTAGGCTCGGTTGTATCTAAATGTGATTAGATACTCATCTTAACTCTTGCTAGACTCACTTCTGTATTACTTAGACACATAGTTTGTATGCTTAGTCTCGTGGGCTACCCCAGGTAAATGGGCCCCCACTAGAGGTTGGATTCCTTAAGGATATTGTCTAAGTACCTAGTCTTGGTCCCTTCTTGGATAGGAGGAGTGTACTACTTTGTATATCGCTGCATAATGTGTCTAGACCCATCTTCATGGCCCATGTACATCATTGTATGCTTGGTTGACACTATGTGTGTGTGGTCATATGATGTCCTTGGGCATTGCATGATACTTTCCCCGAGGGACGTAGTATCCCCTCTTGAGCACGTTGGATGCTTGGGATTGATGCATGGTTGATTGCGTGATTCATGCATCTAGCATTGCATAGCATATGAGCATTATCGCCCTTGCTTCATCAGGGTTGTAGCCTCCACAGATACATCGTGGATGGCCATGATTGGATACCGGAAATGTTACTTGAGCATACCGGGTGCATAGGATACCCATGGGTGAAATTCCCAAAACTTCCATGGTACCAAGGATCTGCTCCAGCGCCGTGACCGGGTGGTATATATGAGCGCACGAGGGCCTTATACTGTTAGGTCGTGACTCCCACTGTCGTGTAGTCGGTTGGATAGGGGTGTGGCCTTACTCGCCTGATGTAAGAGGGCATTGCTAGGCTGAGTTTGACCAGCTCGTGAATGGGTCCGCTACCTTCAGGCCTTGCTGGTGATTGGTTGTCCACAGGCTGGTAGTGAGGTCTCTTACGCTCGTTTGACTGTGCGGGGTCTGTAGAGCGGCAGTCATCCAGCAGTGTAATGGACCCCGGTGATTTCCTTATGATGGAAATGTAATTGATATGTAGATTGGATATGAGCACTGGCATTACTTCGCATTATTGCATTTGCATCGGCTGTGTAAGCCTCATGTTGCATCGCCTTGGCATGCGCCCAGTACTCATTGCATTACATTATGCATTGCACTATATAGCCTTGGTATGGCTTCCTGCATTATCATACTGCCTTGGTATATCTTTTTGTGTTCATGGTAGCCTTGGTAAGGCTCGTGGTATTAGTATTGATAGTGACCCCCTTCTGCATTCTCTATCTTTTTCTGAGCACCATTGTCACACACTTTCACCACCCTCTAAGCTTTCTATAAGCTTATGCACGATTGATGCGTGCAGGAGATCGTAAGTTGGTGTCTTAGCAGCAGAGCTTGGATAGGTGTGCGAGCCGAGAACCCAGTGTTGCAGATTCTCTTCCTTCTTTCTTCTGTCATCTTATGTATGTCCTTTTGGACCTGATGTAAGCTTGTAAAAGTTCAAATTCATAGTGGATTTTGTGATGTGTGCCTTTGTTATTCTCAGATTTACTTGCTGTGATCTTGGGTATGCTCGTATTGGAAATGATTATATTGTTGTGAAAATCCTCCTTGTAGGATCCCAGGATCGGAACCTGCCTCAGGCGCCGAGAATGGGGTACTATGGAGGCTGTTGCGGCCAGAACCGGTCATCCGGTTCCTTGTGAGGTCCGGTTACCGAGTCTGGGGCGTGACAGGAGTTGGTATCAGAGCATAGCAAGTAATTTTGCAATAACTTGGGATAATATCACATATCTGTTGCGAGCTTAGGACAAGTAGTATCCCGAGTGCATTTCGCTCATTTCGTTTGAGCCTTCAAGGATTCTAATTCCTAGGTGTCCATCACCTTTGTTCTTTCTATAGACCATGTCGTCTAATCGAGGCACCCATGATGGTGACGTCCGTGGCCGTGATGCCCATGGACATGGTTCTCATTCCGCTCCAGTGATCCAAGTGACTTTTGCTCCACCATCTGAGATTTCTGTTTCCCCTCTGGAGCCTGCCGTACCTATTCCTGAGGCTCCCGCCGTACCTGTGCCTCCGTCAGAGGCCACTGCTACCCCCGCTTGTCTGGCGATTCCTGTGAGAGTTGAGCATCTCCAGCAGTTGATGCAGGTCATCACTGATGTTCTTTAGACCTGTCAGCCCGTTCCTGAGACGCCCGAACAAGCAGAACAGAAGCGTGCGAGCCCTCTTTTGTATCCAAGGGCTTTTGTTCGATCAAATTTCTATTAGAGTCTGTCGTAAGAGATTGTCAGTATCGACGCTTTTTGGAAGATCGCTGTGTTAGGTCGATGATATTATCGTGTTCCATTTTGGATGATGAGTTGTTCTTACCCATTGAATAGTTTTGTATTGCCAATGCTAGGCTTGTTTTATTGTCAAGGCAGTATTCCTGGTTAGGGATGGCAGGCCAGATTGCTAGTTTTATGGCCAAGTGTGATGCTTGTCAGCGTGTCAAGGTCAATCATCTGAGACCCCCTAGTCCCTTGCAACCGTTGGGTGTTCTAGAGTTAAAAGTGGGAGCACGTATCGATGGATCTCATCGTAGGTTTGCCATGATTAGGGAGCGTTATCCCCATTTGTTCGATGATTGATACATATACGAAGATGCTATGCATTTTTTTAATTTTGTTTTTGTTAATTTCGAGGATGAAATTTTTTTGTTGGTGGGGAGGATTGTGAGACCCGACCCGAGTTCGCATGTGTGCATGTGTGTGTGTAAGTGTGTATTTCATTTCTTGTGGTCTCGCGGTCCTATCGGTTGAATTTCGGTGACCCGCGACCCTCAGATAGTGTTGCGGTCATCCTTGAGTCCGGTCATGTAGACCCGACTCGGATCGAGTTGAAACCTATACCATTGCGACCGCATCGTCACCGCGGTTCCAACGCCGCGTCTTGTGCGTCCATCCGATATATAGATCAAAAGTTGTGTACATTTCATTATATGACCATTGATTATGTGGCCCACTTAGGTGGAATGCATGTGTGGACCACCACCTCCCTTGGTACAAGTTCCAAGGTACACTACCCACACACTACACAAAGATCCATAACTAACACTACCAACCACAAACACTACCAAGAGACCTACCCTACCCCTAGCAACTTTGGTTTCTCCTCCCTAAGGTAATCATTTCTTTTCTTACAAATAAATCATTACTATCTCTTTTTCCCTCTCATTTCTCTCTCTCTCTTCTCTTCTTCCCTAGCAACTCCCCTCCATTTCTCCAGCCCATCTTCCCTCCATTCCAGCCCCTTCTCCCTAAAATACCTCCTCATCTACCCCTTCTCATTTGATCTTAACCATTGATCCATGTTGCTTGAAGCCTCTAGATGATGGTGATGTAAATTTCAAGGTTGATCTAGGTGGGTGCTTCTTCTTCTTTCCTTTCTCCCTTCCCTTTTGCTACATGCATGGAAGCATGTAGGACCCACCAATCCATGGTGGAGGTCCTGCATGGCTCCTAGGATGAAGGCCATGGGCCTAGATCCTACTCATTCCCTTCCATGGTGAGCCATTCTCCATGGACCCACCATGATGCATTCTCCTTTATTCTTGCATCTCATAGGCCATCTAGGCCTTTGCATGCATGTGGAGAGGGTGTCCCTACCCTCCAGCAAATTATCTTGATACATAATAGCTTGCATGTAAGTATATACATGGTGGATGGTGTAGATTGTGGAGTGGAAGGTCCATTAGTGGTGGGACCTTCCACCAATGGCTGATTGCTTCTTCCTTCTCCTTTTCTCTCTCCTTTTTTTTTCTCCTGTGTATTATGATGATGTGTGGCCCACCAAGGAGAGGTCAGCAACATCTCAGACCCTTAGCTAGATGGGAAGTCCAAGCCCACTTTGACTAGATGTCCAAGCCCACCATGCATGCATGGTTTGGGTGACCTCTAAAATGACATTTTCATGGAGGTCTGAGTGAGCTCATGGGTCTAAAATTTTGTTAACCCATCAAGGTGGACCCCACATGTTGAATCAGGGCCATAAACCCTTTGATTAATTTATATGGGCTGAAATGTGGACAACATATGTTGCTGTCCAAATTCCAGGCCCAGTTGGACCATGACTTTTGAGCTAATGTTTGGATCTGTTTATATGCCCTTTTCTCCTAAATTTTCTTAAGAATTTTGCAGTGCATGGACCCCACTTTGATGTGGAATGGGGCCCACATCATTTTCCTCATGATTGAGACCCATGGGATGGGCCAAAGTGGGCTAACTGTCCAGAAATTTCTGCACAGTTCAGCAACACTATAAGTTGAAAATGAGCATTTTTACCTGGGTTTCTGGAATAAGTGGACCACCCCAGTGGACCCCACTTGTTGTCCAGATGTAGGAACACCTTTTTCCCAATTTTTCAAGGGTTTGGGTGGTTCCAGGGCAACTCCATGTGGTCCCAAACATAGGGACAATTACATTTCCAGCAATATTTTTTTTGCTGAAGATTTCTTCAGGAATAGTTATCTGTACACAAATTGCAGGGGTTAAATAAAATATTTTTACTTTCCAAAAAAAATTCTAAATTTTTGTAGGAAGGTGTCCCAACCATGGTAGAACCTACCTACATAATTTCAGGGCCAAGGGATCCCATTTGGGCATCCAAAAGGGTGGGCCAACATACTGGACTGCCAGAAATTTCTGCTGTTCAGTCCAGCAGCATAGTCCAAAAAGAATAAAATTCTAAAAATACTTTCTAAGATGTTGGGCCATATTTCTGGATCCTATCTTGTTGTAGGCTTGATGAGGGACCTTGGGTCCAAATTTCAGGAATTTTGGAGGCCCAGAACCCACCCATTGGATGACCCAAATTTAGGACAGTTACATTCCAGCAATAGTTCACCCTGGACAGATTATATCCTTAAAATTTATTAAAATATTTTTGAGTATCCAAAAATTATAAAACTTTACATAGATGTGTTAAACTCATGTCAGGACCTACCTGTAAAATTTTGGAGCCATTGGACACCTGTACACACCATGGTGGTGGCTGGACCGGCCCACTATTATATGGTGTCCAGATCAGTCCGAGATTCAGGACAGATTGTTTTATTTGAATTAATTAAAATAGTTTTAGATGTCCAAAAATTATAAAATTTTATGGCGGTGTGGTATACCCATGGAAGGACCACCCTATAAAATTTTAGGGCCATCGGGCCTCTGTACCGACCGTGGTGTGGCCTGCAATTTGGACCAGTTTTGGGTCAAATACCCAGGCACACCCTTACCTTGGGTTGCTGGGCCTGCATTCTAATGGCATGGCCCACTTGAAGTAAGTGTTGTATATCTCCCTTCTTATCTGGTGGGGCCCACTATGATATATGTGAATCACCATGGGTCAGTAACCCATCTAAATTAAATAAATTTCTGGACTCCACCAGGCCTAGGAAATGGGTGGGCTGAAATTCTAGCAAGGGGCCCAAAATCTACTACATGGTTGATTGTTTAGGTACTATTGTGGCACACCAGACTTGAGAGAGTGTTGCACACACTCCTTTCTTTCCTTCCTTAGATATTTTGGGTTTAATGAGTGCCCCCTTGAGGCCCACCTTTGTGGTGATTTTGTGGGCTCGCCTTAACCAGAAATTTTAATAGTTTTATAGGCTCAATGGGCTGAGAGATTCTTTCTTAAGCCCAAGATTGTGCAAGGGCTGACCTTATTGAATTATGAGCCCAATGGGCTGTCTATAAGCTGATCATGTGTATTAATGGGCCTTGATGCCCTCATGAAGTGTTTAATTGTGGGCTGACTTGCAAAGCCCACATAAATGTATATTGTGGAGGGCCTTGTTAAGTCTTTGTCTAATGAGGCAAGGCCCACCCTATCGGTATAGGTCTCGCCCTTATGTATTCTTGGACTTATGGGCTGCCCTCAAGTCCACTATAATGTGTGAATTGGATGGGTTTTGTTTTGGGCCATTTCTTTGGGGCCCATTATGTGATATAGTATATGCATGTTTGTATTAACAAGTAGGCCTTATGGACTCAATTCTTTTGGATAGGCCCATTGATCTTAGGCCTATACTCTCCCATCTATTGTGATGGGATTAAGGGCAATAATATGCAAGGAGTTGGGCTCTTGGCTGCCTACTAAATTGACCTTGTACTTGGGCCAAAAGTGAGGCCCAACTCACTTGTGTTAAATGTAAAACTTGCTCATGTAAATGAATTACTGGGCTGCCCATGAAGCCCACCACAATATGTGGAATTATGACCTTTGTGGTTGGGCCCAAACCTTACTTAAGGGTCCACTATCTGGCCTATAAGTTGGGCTTGGTGTATGGCCCATTAAGTCATGCATTGCGTGGGCTTTAGACCTTATATTATATGAGTAGTGGCGGGCTACCTCTTGGAAGCCAGTTGAGGTTGAACGTCCTCCTAGGTGATCCTAAGGTAGGCCTATGGGTTTCTTTATGGATGGTTAAAGGCCCACCATGGACCCTAGGCCATTGTTTAGAGCTTAATGTGTATGTATGTGGAACCTACCTTAACGCATGTTTAGTCCAGGCCATCCAAGCCTTGGATCACCCGATTATGGATGCACTGTCTGTCTTGGGTTACTGCTGGACTCACAATCCAGTAACAGGTTCACTTGATCTTTTCATAATATATACGCACTCTCCATCTGGTGGGGTCCCCCAGCGAATATAGTTGGCTTTCATGAGATTATTTCCACATAGTCAACTGATTTCTGGACCTTAGCGGGTCTTGGAAGTTAAACTGGCCAAAAGTTTATCAAAGGGCCTTAAATTAAAATTGTATGGTTAAAACTTTGTTTGGCTGTGGGGCCCATCATATTGAGAACTTGTGTACGTGTTACATGCTTATGTTTTCTTATAATCTTTGGGCTTAATCAATGCATTCTTTTGGGTCACCTTTAGTGATCACATGAGGACCCCATCTTAGATCGGATTTTTGGGGCATCCCATTAGCCCAGAGTGGGTTGGAACGTCCTAGCTTGGCCCAACCATATATTAGACCGACTTCCACCATTTTGATGGACTTGTGGGCTAAGATAAGGATAGTATTGGGCCCTTGGTTGCCCACTTAATTTGCTAGTTTTTGGGCTGATGTAGTTAGGCCCATTTCCTCCTAACTTAAACTTATTTTCAGGCCGTATATTGTGTACGCGGGCTGCCCACCAAGTCCAACTTAATGCATGGATTCCATGGCTATTGGAAATTGAGCATTTGGGCCTTGATTTTCCTCTTGGGGCCCATGTTGTTAAAGGTGGTATTATATCCTTTTTTCATGGCCTATTATGAGAAATATATATGTATGTGGTTACCTGTGTTTTTATCTAAATGTAGGCCTTGGGCCTTCTATCCATATAGTTCATGGTTGATATGCCTTTTTGGGGAATGGCGGTTGAATATCCCCATTATGGACCCCTTTAGGCTCGGTTGTATCTAAATGTGATTAGATACTCATCTTAACTCTTGCTAGACTCACTTCTGTATTACTTAGACACATAGTTTGTATGCTTAGTCTCGTGGGCTACCCCAGGTAAATGGGCCCCCACTAGAGGTTGGATTCCTTAAGGATATTGTCTAAGTACCTAGTCTTGGTCCCTTCTTGGATAGGAGGAGTGTACTACTTTGTATATCGCTGCATAATGTGTCTAGACCCATCTTCATGGCCCATGTACATCATTGTATGCTTGGTTGACACTATGTGTGTGTGGTCATATGATGTCCTTGGGCATTGCATGATACTTTCCCCGAGGGACGTAGTATCCCCTCTTGAGCACGTTGGATGCTTGGGATTGATGCATGGTTGATTGCGTGATTCATGCATCTAGCATTGCATAGCATATGAGCATTATCGCCCTTGCTTCATCAGGGTTGTAGCCTCCACAGATACATCGTGGATGGCCATGATTGGATACCGGAAATGTTACTTGAGCATACCGGGTGCATAGGATACCCATGGGTGAAATTCCCAAAACTTCCATGGTACCAAGGATCTGCTCCAGCGCCGTGACCGGGTGGTATATATGAGCGCACGAGGGCCTTATACTGTTAGGTCGTGACTCCCACTGTCGTGTAGTCGGTTGGATAGGGGTGTGGCCTTACTCGCCTGATGTAAGAGGGCATTGCTAGGCTGAGTTTGACCAGCTCGTGAATGGGTCCGCTACCTTCAGGCCTTGCTGGTGATTGGTTGTCCACAGGCTGGTAGTGAGGTCTCTTACGCTCGTTTGACTGTGCGGGGTCTGTAGAGCGGCAGTCATCCAGCAGTGTAATGGACCCCGGTGATTTCCTTATGATGGAAATGTAATTGATATGTAGATTGGATATGAGCACTGGCATTACTTCGCATTATTGCATTTGCATCGGCTGTGTAAGCCTCATGTTGCATCGCCTTGGCATGCGCCCAGTACTCATTGCATTACATTATGCATTGCACTATATAGCCTTGGTATGGCTTCCTGCATTATCATACTGCCTTGGTATATCTTTTTGTGTTCATGGTAGCCTTGGTAAGGCTCGTGGTATTAGTATTGATAGTGACCCCCTTCTGCATTCTCTATCTTTTTCTGAGCACCATTGTCACACACTTTCACCACCCTCTAAGCTTTCTATAAGCTTATGCACGATTGATGCGTGCAGGAGATCGTAAGTTGGTGTCTTAGCAGCAGAGCTTGGATAGGTGTGCGAGCCGAGAACCCAGTGTTGCAGATTCTCTTCCTTCTTTCTTCTGTCATCTTATGTATGTCCTTTTGGACCTGATGTAAGCTTATAAAAGTTCAAATTCATAGTGGATTTTGTGATGTGTGCCTTTGTTATTCTCAGATTTACTTGCTGTGATCTTGGGTATGCTCGTATTGGAAATGATTATATTGTTGTGAAAATCCTCCTTGTAGGATCCCAGGATCGGAACCTGCCTCAGGCGCCGAGAATGGGGTACTATGGAGGCTGTTGCGGCCAGAACCGGTCATCCGGTTCCTTGTGAGGTCCGGTTACCGAGTCTGGGGCGTGACAGGGGATGCACCTCCTATTCCTAAGTTGTAACACCCCGGTTCTTGGAACCTGAGTATATGAGTTGTTTTATGAGAATCCAAGTGTTAACCTCTAAAAATAGCCCAAATTTAATGTATATTTTTTTTCCCTTTTATTTTCTTTATTAGAATTAGCAGTTTTGCGGAATAGAAACAAATCAAGTATAAATTGGAGTCCAAATATACATAATAAAATATTCGAGTGATTACTCAAAAGTTTTTATAAACCAATGTCTTAGGTCTTTACAAATATATAAAAATACAAATTAAACATGAATGAAATCTATAAACTAGAGCCGCAAGACCATCTAGCTCGTCATACTCATGAGCATCCACATGCACATCATCTACGTATCTTGCACACTGAATACAGTTTGATAACGTCAATGACTATCCCAGAGAGGCAAAACCCCTAACATTTATCAAAGCACCATGATAATTACGCATAGTTTTTAGGGACAATCTATAATGAATATTTCGTAATAACCATCATAGTAATAAGATAAAGTTCATCAGATGTACGAACATTAAATAAATTTCACAATGGTATTATTGTTTAAATACATGAATGCATGCACATACTCACAGACCTAGGAATGCTCATCTAGCTAGCAAAAGGTCACCAAAGGAGAACTAGCTACCCAAAAAAGTACTCGAAGTACGTCCAATGGGCACTAATCACCCAAAAAAGACTATGTGATGAGGACACCCAATGTGATCTACCCTTCTGAAAGAGTACTCTACGATACACCCAAGAAGTACTAATCACCTGAAAAAGTTCATGTGAAAAGGACAATCCATAGTAGTTGAAAGAACATGACGATTACTTAGGATCACTTGGTAAATTACTTTATAGTACAACCCATAGTAACATAAGAAAACCCCACGTCTTATATCGATCACTCAGTAAGGTCTGCATATCATAAAATGCATGATTAGCCCAGCCATTATTATTCTAATTGCAAATAACCATTTTAAGAAAGATCAAAGGTCACTATGGGGAGTTTGTCATCCAGTTTAGGCCAACAACTCACGCATAGTGTCCCACATCAGCATCCTTAATTGATCATGAGACTCCAAGTGAAACTTTTTTTTAACACACATACACACCCCCACACACTCACGTCGTCGTGGGATTTTACCACCTATGGGTACTCGAACCCTTGAATGATATTGAAACTCCTAAGAGTTTACCACTGGAGCAAGAATGGAACTTACCATCGCAAGGTTATATGAAAATAATCCATCAAAGACACATAATAGGGAAATTATTCCATTAAAGCCACTATGGGAAAATATTCAATTCTAAGATGCGATAAAAATGGATTATTTCCAAAAGCCTAGCAAAAGCCGCCTAGGCACAAATGACCTACTAGATGGTAAATCCACAATGAAATTTCATTTAATCTATTAGACAAAATAGCCACTAGTTCGAGGACCTCGAGAAATGCCATCAAGTCATCATAAGTAGTAAAATAAGTCATGTACAATCTCAATGACACTTACACATATAAAATGTTTATCTCAACCTAAAATAGAGGTATTTGAGATCCATAACATGTTCATATATTTGAATTTGAGTCCAATCATCAATCATTTGTAAATACTTACTCATTTAGAGACTAACATTTATAATCATTTCCACTTAATACTATATTAAGCAATCATTTATTATAAATGAATGAAGATAAATGAATAAGGCTAACTATTATGATGTAGCAAAGCTTGAAGGGTGATCCTCACCTTAGAGTCAGATCCCACTTTTGTTGTTGTTAGATTCATGTATACTCATTTTAGGGTCAAATACTAACATAAATTATAAAAAATGTGTGATTAAACCATGACATTACACCCCTACAATCAATTAAGATCAACCTTAATGCTTCAACCATGTAGAATTTGGATATTAATTCTACCAAAAAAAGGGGCAAAGGCTACGGATAAAAACCGTAACCAAAAGCCTATGGCTACGGTTATGGTCCGTAGCACGACCGTAGCCATTGATACCGTAGCCATAAGTCAAAGAGCTATAGCTACGGCTTATATCCGTAGCCATAGAAGCAATGGATACGGATTAAAACCGTAGCCATAGCTTCTATAACCTAAACTACTTATAGCTACGGACTATATCCGTAGCTAAAAGTTGATTAAGAACCGTAGCAATAGGCTTACTACCAAAAAATGGGCAAAGGCTACGGATAAAATCCGTAGCCATAGATCTACAGGTTCCAATACCTACTGATATTATTTGTAGCTAAAAGTCCGTAGCAATATGCCAAATTTAATAAAGGCTACACTTATCAGATTAGTGGCTACGGTCAATATCCGTAGCTATTTTGTACATTAAAAAATTATATATAATCATTTGTTCATTCAATTACCACCTATACAATCATTCATTCATTCAATTACAATCCTTCATTCAATCAATTACAATTACAATACAATTCATTCAATCAATTACAATTACAACTACAATAATGCTAAAAATACAAATCTTTGGCTTTATTAGAGAAATGTGCTCGACTTCACCATGAAATTTCAACAACTTTGTATATTCCATCATCCTACAAACAGTCATATCATTCATAAATTAGAATGCCCATTGGGGAAAAGAAAGACAAAGCGAAAGAAGTGCATTATGTATAACCACCTTTTTTTTCCTTAATGAATTAAAAAAAAAAAAACTTAAAGAGGAATGAAATTGACACAAAAGAAATGGTCTCACCACATGATTATAGGTTTTGGTTTAGGTTTAGGTTAAGGTTAGGCTATAGGATATAATTAAGTTTAGGTTATAGGTTATAGGTTAAGGTTTAGGTTATAGGTTTTGGTTTAGGTTAAGGTTATAGGTTTAGATTTAGGTTAAGGTTTAGGTTTAGGTTAAGGTTAGGCTATAGGATATAATTAAGTTTAGGTTATAGGTTATAGGTTAAGGTTTAGGTTATAGGTTTTGGTTTAGGTTAAGGTTATAGGTTTAGATTTAGGTTAAGGTTTAGGTTTAGGTTATAGGTTATAGCTTTTGAAAAATTGATTATAGGTAAATGTTTAGGTTTAGAAAATCGAGTTCGGGTTTGGGATCAGGTTTAGGTTTGGGCTTTCAAGTTTAGGTTTAGATTTAGGTTAATGAGTTGAGATTAGGATTAAGTGTAGGTTTGGGTTTAAGGATTTGAGAATACATTTAGGTTTTAAGTTTAGGGAAAGGTTATGGGTTTAGGTTAGGTTTAGGTTATAGGTTATAGGTTATAGGTTATAGCTTTAGGGAATTGAGAATGAGTTATGGTTTAGGTTTGAGAAATCGGGTTCAGGATCGAGATTAGGCTTAAGTTTAGATTTTCAAGTTTAGGTTTAGGTTTAGGTTAGGGAGTTGAGATTAAGATTAGGTGTAGGTTTAGGTTTAGGGAATTGAGTTTAAGTTATAGGTTTAGGAAAATGTTAGGTTTAGGTTATAGGTTTTGGGATTTGGGAATAGTTTTAGATTACAAGTATAAGTTTAGGTTAGGTTATAGGTTAAGGTTTAAGGATTTAATTTTAGGTTATAGGATTAGGTTAAGGTTTAGGTTCAGGTTATAGGTTTTGGAATTTGAGAATGGGTTCGCGTTTAGGTTATAGGTTTTGGTTTAGTTTATAGGTTATAGGTTTAGGTTTAAGTTATAGGTTTTTCGATTTGAGAATGGGTTCGAGTTTAGGTTATAGGTTTTGGTTTAGGTTTAGGTTATAGGTTTTGGGATTTGAGAATGGGTTCGGGTTTAGGTTGTAGGTTTTGGTTTTGGTTTAGGTTATAAGTTTTGGTTTAGGTTAAGGTTAAGGTTTAGGTTATAGGTTTTTGGATTTGAGAATGGGTTCGGGTTTAGGTTATAGGTTTTTGGATTTGAGAATGGGTTTGGGTTTAGGTTATAGGTTTTGGTTTTGATTTATGTTATAGGTTTTGGGATTTGAGAATGGGTTCGGGTTTAGGTTATAGGTTTTGGTTTTGGTTTTGATTATAGGTTATAGCTTTTGGTTTAGGTTATAGGTTATAGGTTTAGGTTAAGGTTTAGGTTATAGGTTTTGGGATTTGAGAATGGGTTCGGGTTTAAGTTATAGGTTTTGGTTTTGGTTTAGGTTATAGGTTTTGATTTAGGTTATAGGTTATAGGTTTAGGTTTAGGTTATAGGTTTTTGGATTTGAGAATGGGTTTGGGTTTAGGTTATAGGTTATGGTTTTGGTTTAGGTTATAGGTTTTGGGATTTGAGAATGGGTTCGGGTTTAGGTTATAGGTTATAGTTTTGGTTTAGGTTTAGGTTATAAGTTTTTGGATTTGAGAATGGGTTATGGTTTAGGTTTAGAAAATCGGGCTCATGTTCGAGATTGGGTTTAAGTTTTGGTTTTCAAGTTTAGGTTTAGGTTTAGGTTAGGGAGTTGAGATTAGGATTAGGTGTAGGTTTAGCTTTAGAGAATTAAGTTTAGGTTATAGGTTTAGGAAAAGGTTAGGTTTAGGTTATAGGTTTTGGGATTTGGAAATAGTTTAAGGTTAGAAGTATAGGTTTAGGTTTAGGGATTTGAGTTTAGGTTATAGGTTTTGGTTTTATTTTAGGTTATAGGTTTTGGGATTTGAGAATGGGTTCGGGTTTATGTTATATGTTTTGGTTTAGGTTATAGGTTTTGATTTATGTTATAGTTTATAGGTTTAGGTTAAGGTTTAGGTTTAAGTTATAGGTTTTTGGATTTGAGAATGGGTTCGGTTTTAGGTTATAGGTTTTGATTTTGGTTTAGGTTATAGGTTTTGAGATTTGAGAATGGGTTCGGGTTTAGGTTATAGGTTTTGGTTTTGGTTTAGGTTATAGGTTACAGGTTTAGGTTTAGGTTATAGGTTTTGGGATTTGAGAATGGGTTTGGGTTTAGGTTAAGGTTATAGGTTTTTGGATTTGAGAATGGGTTCGGGTTTAGGTTTAGGAAATCGGGTTCATGTTCGGGATTGGGTTTAAGTTTGGGTTTTCAAGTTTAGGTTTAGGTTTAGATTAGGGAGTTGAGATTAGGATTAGGTGTAGGTTTAGCTTTAAGAAATTGAGTTTAGGTTATAGGTTTAGGGAAAGGTTAGGTTTAAGTTATAGGTTTTGGTTTTGGTTTAGGTTATAGGTTTTGGGATTTGAGAATGGGTTCGGGTTTAGGTTATAGGTTTAGGGAAAGGTTAGGTTTAAGTTATAGGTTTTGGTTTTGGTTTAAGTTATAGGTTTTGGGATTTGAGAATGGGTTCGAGTTTAGGTTATAGGTTTTGGTTTTGGTTTATGTTATAGGTTTTGGTTTAGGTTTTAGTTTATAGTTTTAAGTTAAGGTTTAGATTTAGGTTATAGGTTTTTGGATTTGAGAATGGGTTCCGGTTTAGGTTATAGGTTTTAGTTTTAGTTTAGGTTATAGGTTTTGGGATTTGAGAATGGGTTCAGGTTTAGGTTATAGGTTTTGGTTTTGGTTTAGGTTATAGGTTACAGGTTTAGGTTAAGGTTTAGGTTTAGGTTTAGGTTTAGGTTATAGGTTATAGGTTTTTGGATTTGAGAGTGGGTTTGGGCTTAGGTTATAGGTTTTGGTTTTAGTTTAGGTTATAGGTTTTGGGATTTGAGAATGGGTTCGGGTTTAGGTTATAGGTTTTGGTTTTGGTTTAGGTTATAGGTTATAGGTTTTGGTTTAGGTTATAGGTTATAGGTTTTGGGATTTGAGAATGGGTTTGGGTTTAAGTTATAGGTTTTGGTTTTAGTTTAGGTTATAGGTTATAGGTTTAGGTTTAGGTTATAGGTTTTTAGATTTGAGAATGGGTTGGGGTTTAGGTTATAGGTTTTGGTTTTGGTTTAGGTTATAGGTTTTAGGATTTGAGAATGGGTTTGAGTTTAGGTTATAGGTTTTAGGTTTAGGTTAAGGTTATAAGTTTTTAGATTTGAGAATGGGTTTGGGTTTAGGTTTAGGAAATCGGGTTCATGTTCGGGATTGGGTTAAGTTTGGGTTTTCAAGTTTAGGTTTAGGTTTAGGTTAGGGAGTTGAGATTAGGATTAGGTGTAGGTTTAGCTTTAGGAAATTGAGTTTAGGTTATAGGTTTAGGGAAAGGTTAGGTTTAGGTTATAGGTTTTGGGATTTGGGAATGATTTTAGGTTATAAGTATAGGTTTAGGTTAGGTTATAGGTTCGGGTTCAGGTTTAGGTTATGGTCTAGGTATAGGTTATAAGGTTCGGGTTCGGGATCGGGTTAGGTTTTGGTTTAGGGTTAGGTTTAGGTTATAGGTTATAGCTTTAGGCAATTGAGAATAGGTTTAGGTTATACGTTTAGGGTGTGGTTTAGGTTAAGAGTGTGGTACCTGCAAATACAGATATAAACACGGCCTGTCCAAATGGCCAGGCCCCTCCAATGTTGTCCATAGGAAATAGACAGCTTCATCATGATCATAACAGCGGTTCCCACCTTCTAGGGACCCCCGCTCATCTGGATAGCTCCGACGCACATTTGGGTGTGCTCCTTTAATTTCAAGCAAATACATAAACACGGCCTGTCCAAATGGCCAGGCTCTTCCAATGTTGTCCATAGGAAATGGCTAGCTTCATCATGGTCATAACAACAGTTCCCACCTTCCAGGGACCCCCGCTCATCCGGATAGCTTCGACGCACATCCGGGTCTGCTCCATTAATTTTGAACAAATACATAAACACGACCTGTCCAAATGGCCAGGCCCCTCCTAACTCTTCAACCCTAAAAAAAAAAAAAGCTAAAAAGAAGAAGAGAGGATTATGACTTACCTCATCAAAGAAGCTGATAATACAACTGTTCGGTTTCCTACTCTCTGGAATTAGGTGCCATTGAACTTGATGATCTATGATAGATTGCAGAATTGAAGGCGTCCGTTCAATATGGCCTGCAAGACAAGATTACAAGATTACAAGTATGTAGTGAAGGAGCGATTTAAATAAGCTAGCTAAGGAAGTCTCTTTTCTACCCCCAAATCAACATCCAATAGTTAACCCAAGGTAACCCAAAATTAAGATTGATTGCCACAAGGTAACCCAAAATGACCATTTTCGATATCTTGGGTCAATAATTCATGACGACAGAGATATTAAGAAGAGTGTTTCTCATTGAATTAGAGAAGGTAGATGAAAGAGAGATGAGCTTCAGAAGTTTATGTGATCCCTGCATACCAATCAAAATGAAGGGAAGATTTTATAGGACAACTGTCAGATCAGCCATGCTTTTTCATAGGCCTGTCTCTTTCATATCTGCTCCTCATTCCATCCTTTTTCCAACAATAACAATACCGAAATATTTAAGGTACAAAGACTTTGGCTAAATGCTAAAAAAACACTCAATCCTATTCATGAGAATATTGTTCAACATTTCTCACTCTTAAAACTTACCTTAGCAACAGTCTCGAGAAAGATGGCATGCCGTACAATCATATCATGCCAACATTACATGCACATCAGCAAATTGACATGAAAGTAGGTACTTCTAAGGCAGAGGAGACTGGCTTTCCAGTAGTCCTCTAATCTAACCCAAGAAATAGGAAGCAAGAAAGTAATTCTTTAACAACAGATCTCAACAATAGAGGCTATATGATTAACAACTGTCATAGTATGTACTAATGAAGTGAACTGAAATAATTAGTTCTTGAAGTGGAAGTGATTACAGAAGTAAAACAGTTGAAATGCCACGCACTGTTTATTAAGGCATTCTTGTAAGCTACTGCAATTAATCAAGGAGTCAAGAAAACTCAAGTCATGAGCTTTCCCAAATCCAAGTTCATTGGTGCCCATATCTAAGATTGAGAGATCCTTCCGTATGCCAATCTACATATAAGAACAATTTTCAGGTGACGTCATCCTAGTGCTGCCCATGTTTAATGGTTTTGCTGGCCATGTTTCTTAAAACACACTCCAAGTATGAAGCTCCTCCGAAGTGAAGTTATCCTAGTGCATTTAAAAATGGGGGAAGAATTTTCAATTTTGTAATCTAAACCCAATGCCATAAAGTTCTTATGGAGCCTTACATTTTCATCAAAATAAGACCAAGTTAATAAAACAAAAAGGAGAAACTAGAACAAAATCAGAGCTTCCTAAAGGGTTTTATCTTAAGAAATTTGATACAGGCCTATTATGAAAAGAGAGATTGCATTTCTCCATTTCAAATGGATGGAATTCTTCAAAGACCCATTTACAAAAAGAATAGTTATCTATGGATGTTACCATATTTTCTTGGCATAGCTTTTGCAAGTTTCCTTGTTTTGTTGTTGTAAGGAATATATATTCTCCTTTGAGCCCTGACAATAACAACACAAGCCCCATGAAAATTCTAGAAAGAAAATAGAAATCAAAGAAATAATGCTCATAATAGAGCTCCAAACTTTTCACCTGCATCTGTCAATGCATATATAGGATAAAGAAAATAGAAATCAAAGAAATAATGCTCATAATATAATTGAATTAAAGTGGAGAAAATAAAACATTTGTTGGCTGCTTTTAATGACCCACCAGATGGGTTTAAACGATATGCAATTGTGGCAACAACAAGTCATGCACAAGCAACTACAGGAGCTCCAGAGACAGCAACAACTTTAGCAAAATGGTATGAGCACAAAAAGCTATACACTTGCACACTGCAATATTAAATCAGCAAAATTTAATTCTCTGACTTCCTTTGCGATGTTTTAAATTCACAAACATAGTGGTAGACCAACTCACCTGAAGCTTTGAAGCATTATACATTAATATGGTGAAAATCATGCTTATAGGTCCAGCTTCCTTTGCGATGTTTCCTAATAAAAAAATTTTCAAAGAATTAGGCCACTGTGTACATTGAATAGAAAATAAACAAGATGTGTCATGAAAGCTTACAGGATATGGTGGGTTTGTTCATAGTTTCCTCGTATTCATGTGAGTTTGTTTGGAAGATATATCCAGATTTATCTATTGCATACCGATACATGCAGATTTTCTTTCCAGAAAAGGTACTTATATTGCCTACTTGTGCAAGTAAATTTGCAATTTAAGAAAACAAAAGTCACTGTTTTAAATTCATTTTTCTGACATAATCAACACCCAAACAATACATCATGATTTGAAGTGTATATTTAGAAGCAAGGAAATTAAAATTTGGTCATTTCAGTTTATAAGTACAAATAATTGCAATTTGTTTTGACAACACATCCAAATAAAACCATCCAAGTAAAATGATAAAATCCAACAACTAGTCTCCAACATCACTATCTTAATCATGTTCTTTTGCATCTCAACACTTTCTAGTAATAAAATTACTCTCTATTACTCAGACAGCCTGCATGTGGATGGTAGGGCTGCCATGTGAATTTAGCAAACCTCAACTTTTTCCTTTTCAATAGAGTCAGCAACACAATTAAAAGAAATACTAGGAATCTACACATGACATGATGGTTAACTATGAAGGGAAATAAAATCACAGGGTTACAAAAAATTGAAACCTCCTAGATAACTAACAATATTGAAATTTGTCACAATAGCTGGAATATCATGAAAGGATCCATAAAAGCATTGTTTTATACAAGGCAACCAATCAAGGAAGTTCTCTAGCTATGCATCTCTATATGAATTGTGACTCTTCATGGATCCCTTGCAATACATGCAATTGGATGACATCTATTTCTTTGCTTACAAGTAGCTTTTTTAATTCCAGCAGCACCCAAAGTAACTGCAGAGTCAAATGATGGTTTTCCAAATCCATACCAGCCACAATATACCATCACTTGGTTTAAGAACTCCTTGACCAATGTGGAAGGTCTACAGAAATAGTGTCTACAAAAATAGATGCATTGAATCAACAAAATAATTTCACAAAAAATATAAATCTGAATTTTTCATATGATCTAAAATCTTCCCAATCTGTTCACCTCCTCATATTCACATTCCACAGGGAGCACTGTAGCACTGTGGAAATGAGGGAATGGAAGGATGAAGGGTTGTCTCACAAGTCCTCTGGCAATATGGGTGGTTAGAGTTCTTCATACAGTGAAGGGCTGAAAGGTTACTATCCACCAGATGCCATCAGAAAGATTGACAAGGAGAAGTTGAAGGCAACACTAGAGAAACGAAGGAAATACTGAGTTGATGTGACCAAGAAGGCAGACTTCATGGATGAGTATGATATCAGCGAGAGGGAGCTGGAAAGTGGTGTGGAATTGGTAGCCAAGGATGAGAAAGTAAGGCAAGAGAGGAGGCAAAGCTGGTCTAATAATAAGCAACAACCTTTACACAAGCTGGAACCTGAGAAGGCTGCCCCTAATCTTGGGAAGGTGCATGGCGATGTTGGTGGAGGAGTAAAAATTTCCTTCCGATCAAATAGCAGTCATCAGGAAGTGATGGTGGTGTTAGCATCCTCATCCTCCAGTGGAAACTTACCACCACCGCAGCATCATCACCCTCCAATAGCTGTCCCAATCAAACAACATGATTTCCAGCAGCATCCTCATCCTCCAATGGCAACTTACGACCACCGTAGTCACCAAATTGAGGAAGAAGGACGGCTTGATCGTGTGGAAAGAGATTATAGAAGGCACAGACAGGGAGGCTCAAAATACTCTAGTACACAAAATCTAACACATCATGCGTAAGCATTCATCATACACCATAAAACAATGTAACAAACCAAACTAAAAGAGAATTGCTGCCAAGACATAGCATAAGACAAATCCAGTTGAGGCAATTTAAATTACTAACATAGTGGTCTACTGAAAGATCAATCAAGAGCATATTTCAAGCTCCTTTAACCCAACCTAGTCAATTGATCAACTTCACAAGTTGAAAATTCAGTGGGGAAACCTATATTTGCACTAATAAAGCAACACAATGTAAAAAGTGGTATAGCCTAATAAAGCAACACACTGTTAAACTTAACAACATTTTTTAGAATTGGCAATGGAATGATTAAGTTGACTATCCCATCAGATGCAGAAATGATAGAATGCAGATTTGGTGTGGAGTCTGCACTTTCAATTTTAACAGTTACATGTATATCTGCACCACAGCCCGTAGATATGGCAAAAACCATCTGCACCATAGTTACATGTATATTTGTTATTGTCATCTCTCAAAATTCTCCATCCACTAAAACAAAATCCTCAAACATTCCATGAAAATTGAAGATAGAAAGGGAAAATGAAAACACTAAACCTTAAGCACCAACAACTTCAGCTTCCGCCTCTGCAATTGGTTCATCTGCTGGCCTCTTTAACTTCACTCCAACATCTTCCGAGTAGTTACCATGAACCTCCAACAGCTTGCCTAGTATAACCAAAGAAAAAGATCCAAATACAACTTCACCTTGAACTGCAGGGTACTATTGATAGCATCACTTATCAGCTCCCAGTTTGGACCCATATCATGCATGAGGACAAAAAGTGCCTGAAACAAGAAATTTTAGTTAGGGAGTTCTCCATTGTCCTTGCAATTAGATTTCATATTTATTATATTTACATGGGTTTCGAATTCTCAAAACCATTAAAATGACCAAAAAGAATTTTAAAAAACAAAGTGCCAACATCAATGAAAATACAGCTTCTAACAGGAACTTCATTTCCATCAATGAAAATATTTCATAAGTGGCCATTGATTTTCTAAACAGATCTATCTGATTCCCAAACAACTCTAAACATGCACCACTACAAGCCATGCCTGCTAACCTGCCATCGTTGTAGGACATCTTAGCCATGCATCAGGTGGACCAGCTTGAAATCTTTGTATAGGGACTCATTTTAACCAGCAACACAGTTCACACAAGAAAGAAAGAAAGAAATAGTGTCCACAATGGGAGAGAATTATAACTATTTCAATGAAATCTATAAATGTAACGTCGGAGATGAATGAACACAACAATTGAAGCTCACATACCATGATACCAACAAGCATAAACCAGATCTTCTAAGAAACAGAGATCCAACATAATCTTCTGTAGAACCAACAACTGACATGTGACAATCCCTACAAGGAAACCACAAGATCCACCGTAGAAAACAAAATCCAAACAGGAAGTGAGAAGAGAAAGCACATAAAGGAAATGGACTCCCATGCCACCATCTGCACATCCATCTCCCATTTACATGTGTGTCATCAGAATCTCTCCTATGAAAGAAACAACTAATTATCAAACTTATGATCAAAGATTTGGCTAGTTTAAAAATATGTAGAATAAGTTGAAGCATATACATGTATTAAAACTAGTCATGTATAAAACAGGACAAGAATTAAGTTCCTAGGACCCTTATATGCACATCTAAAAGCAATTTCTTCCGCTTTGAATATATTCACATTACATCCAAAAATTGATACACTAAATACAAATCAAACACTTGAGGTCGTGTTTATGGTGGCTATCACTTGAAGAATGGCTCAGATATCACTGACATGTGCCACATCAGTATGCGTTTTGTATTCTGCAAACCTGCCTCTTGAAAAAAAAAAATCAACCAAGAGACTCTGATACTAGTTTGTGGAGGTGAAAGTAAAGAGGATTTGGGAAATTTGTGAGTTATAGAACTAATGACTTTCCTAGCTCATTTTATTAAGAAAAATGGTATGGTGTCTCAAGGAAACACCAAAAAAAAATACTCTTTTTATTTCCCTCCAAACTGTTTCCATCAGAAGGCCCTTTAAAAATAAGGTGGATCTCCATCTCCCAACCCTAACAATGCATTAAACAACTAATGATTTTTTCCCCTAATATTTTTTTCGTTGGATGTAGTATTTCCAAATGGAAGTTTTGATAAGATAAAACTGTTGGAGGCTCATTTCATAGAGTGACTTGGACCTGACACAGGAGCAGTTGTTGAGTTGATCAAATTGACAGGACTCGGGCGATTTTTTTATAAAGATTATATTACTTGGGTATGGTAGTACTTAAGAGAGATAAACATGCACATGCTAATTCAAGGGCTCCATATGAAAATAAATGGGTATATACCATATCTCTGACAAACGTGCCATCTGATGGTGGGAGTCAGGCACGCCATGCGAGGCTAACATTCTCTCAAACCTTCTGTACCTTGTTACATAACATACAAAAACAAGTTGTATGGTGAAAATTAACCGAAGTGAAACTCACATGAATCTATCAAAACAATGGAAAAAATTTATTTTTTCTAGATGAAACGGGATGGATCAAAGAAAAACAAGCAGATGATAATAACAGATTAGGAAAATCAAATACAATGGGAGAGTTTTTTTTATATTTTTTTAAAAGAACTTAACTGTCGAAGATGAATGAATTCTTTCGATCTGTCGATCGCCATAGATTCTTATTGGTGCTTTTACTAGTCTCTTGAAAGCATCACTACAATGAATTTTAGATAAATAAAAAGAAAGAAAATTTCAGAAATTGCATTTTGATTCAGAGCAATTTGTATGATTTGTGAACTCAACCAAAAAAATGTGATGCTTCCAATTTGTTGTGCAGATTGTTTAGTAGTATTGAAATCATTCTTTCCACAGCAAATGTGATGCTTCCAATTTGCTGGCTCAAAGTCTTCCTTGATCCAAAGATGTAGCTAGATCTAGCAAGGATACAAAGCTAACCAGTAAATAACCTTTTACATGATTCCATAACCTTTCATGCAGCGAAACTGGGCTTAATCTACAGTAAACCTGCCATTAGAAGCTTATAAACTGGTTGAATGGCAAATAAACATCATAAAGTAACTAGAAAAAACATGCAGACTAGCAATATGTTGAACCATAAAGTACCAAATTAGTTCAGGATTAGAAAAGGAACTAGCCAAATATCATGACATTTCTTGATTGTGCAAGATCTCATGTGGGTTTGTTGCACGAAATATCATGACATTTCTTGACTGTGCAAGATCTCATGGAATTTTTCAATATCATAACACAATGGCTGCCTTGATCATTGGTCACTTCCCATTGTTTGGCGTGTGCCTATCTACAAATAATCAAACGAAAGAGAGCAATTCATTCTCTAAAATTGAAAGCAATGATCCTGATAATCAGAATAGCAAACATCTCGCAGATCAAGAACTTCGGTCCGTTTATTAAAAAAAAATTTAGTACTTAATACTGAAATAGGCCTTTTAAAGTGATTTTTCCTAATTCAGATGATTTGATAAAAATTAATAATAAAAAAAAAACTTGTTTAAACATATGGAAGCTAACTGCTTAGCCATATGGCCAAACCGCTCCCAAATTGGGCGGTGCATTCATCAGAGGGATGGCGAATATATACAGTAGTTAAAAGGGGCAAACGAGAGGTTAACCACATTTAGGGAAGGGCAGATGGAAAAAAATATATACATATGACCAATGCACAGTAAAAAACCCACTACACAGACTCATTGTTCTATCTTCCCAAGGGGGTTGGATCTACAACTATTATGTTTGCTGCTGGTTCATGCCCATTTGCTGCTGGTTTCTGTCCTCTGAGCGGCACTTTTTGAAATACTTTTGGTTGAAGGCTTCAGCACCATCAGGGTACTTCTCCTTGACATAGTTCTCTAAGCATTTGAGGTAAGAGAAATCCGCTCTAAAACCATTTGTGGAGACAACAAAAAAGCACCTGGTACCTTAGTATTTGTCGTGCTTACCAATTGTGACATGGTCAATCTTTTCACCCATTTTTCTCGCTTTGTCAGGATGGTGCTGAAAAGCATTATCGAGTACCCAGGACTGATCTTCATCCGATAGCCGATCACCGTCATTGCAGCTGGAATTATGTAGAATTCGTTTTGTCGACAGCGAAATTGGTTCAACATCATTAAGAATTTTCTCTTCCTCACATGTGAATAGATCCAAGCGTCTTCCAATGGCAGTGAGAATCTTATTAGCATTTCGACCATCAGGCCCCACAAGTGCAGGTGATTGGGTAGAACGGCTTCTCCAGTTTCTTCGGTCACCCACACTCGAAGAACCCCATCCAGGAGCTCTAGTCGGTCGATTTGACTAATCGTGTGCACTATTTTCTTTCCAACTGCTGTCATCTGAAGACTTCTCAATAGGGGAAGAACTCCAAACAGGAGATCTTGTTGGATGATTCAACTCATCTTGTCCTCTGTCTTCATTCCAACCACCAATGTCTAAAGATCTCTTCGTATGGGTACAATTAGGGCTCTAACTACCCCAGACAGAATTAGATTGACCATGTATCTTGTCCTTATCCCAAACATGTGGTTTGGCAGATGATTCATTTGGTTGGTTCCAACAATTTACATCTTAGGATTTAGCATCTTCAACCCTCTCATTTCCTGCATCATTTGATTTCCAACCTCCCTAGGGAGTAGATTGATCAGATTGAATGGGCTGCTTCTTTTGCACTTCCATTCTATTCCAACATGGATATACTATGTGGTTTAAAAATTCAAACTATAACACAACAGTCAATACTGAAAAGGGAAGATGACAGTTGTCCACTTGGTCACAACCCTATAAGACCTTGATTTGTGCACTTGGGTGAGGATTCAAATAAAAGTATTCGGTAACGGTAACAGTAACAGCTGCCATAATGGTTGGCCATATGGACAATACAATAGGGGCCATAACAGTCAAAAAAAAATTTAAAGAAAAAAAAAATATTGCCCCCATTATTAGTCCATTACAAACCTGTTACAGCCATTACAGGCTCATTACAAGCCTTTTTTATTTTCAGATCAGGCATTACAGCCCTATTATTGCATAATGAGGTCCCACTGTTACTTTTACATAACCATTTTTTTATACCTAACTTCAAATGAGGGATTTTCGAGAGAAATCCAGTTTATTCTATTTTTCCTTGATTTAATGCAGTCAATTTTTATTACTTGGTAGCAGATGTTATGAACCTTAGCCATATTATTCACAAAAAATTCAGATTTTTTCAATTTCTAATCATGCAACACAGTAATTTTTTTCCTATTTTAATCATATGCAAGAAGTCATGAATGAGAAAGATGTTAGTGATGAAAGTGGAAGCTGGAAAGGGAAGACAATAGAAAAATGCAAGTTAAAGCAATTGATCTCCTCTATTGTGATTTTCCATGTAATTCTTAGTGTTATATTTTCTGGTAAAGTATATAATCAGGCAATTGCAGCATATGTTAAATCTACTAGCCATGTAGAATGGAATGTGTTATACTAAGTAGATAATGTCAAATTAAAATACACCATTAACATGCATTGTTCAAAAAATAATAGACTGATCTTAGTCTCTTATAAAATACGGGGTGATGATGGACTTACCCAGATGTCTACCTTCTCACTTAGAATTTCTCTTCTAAAGACCATCAATACAAAATTAGAGGGTTGGTTATCTTCCAAAATGAGAAGAGGTAATTACTGTAGCAATTTGGAAGTAACCTGGTGCTTTTAACGGACATGGGAAGAACAGTGAAAAGACCATTGAGCTTCTCTGCATCTTCACCACTGTTTAATGAGGCAGCCTTTAGAGTTGAGGATTCAGCCAATCTTGAATATGCCACTACTTGGCCATGTAGACCAGCTAAATTTACGCTAGCTGTATATCGATCCTAGAGACGTATACATACAAAATAAAATAAATTTTAATATGCAACAAGCTTTGTATGAAAACAGAATTGATATTTCCAGTACCCCTTAAAATTAATTGCCCCCAGTGGAACACTCAGAGAAAACACTCAAGGGCCAAATTACCCCTGTTACCATGGTATCAATTTTAGAGGGTGAAAACAACATTATCCCAAAAAGACATATGCTTTATAAATACAAAAGGCCAAGTCAAACCTTAGAGATTGTGTTTGTTGCCCGCTGCTCTTCATCAAGTTTCACAGTGATATTGTTTCCTATTAAAGAAAATCAGTTTAGAAATCCACAAGTCTGTAGGCAAAAAACACTGGAGGGAAGATGGAATACTCGCAATATGAGAAATGGATAGTTCAACCACATAAAAATTCAGGCCTGGTGAGATTGATCACACCATTTGTATACAATGCATGATTGGTGCCATCGATTAGCCTTCATGTCAATGGCCCAAGATTCATGATTGATAAGCTTTGGATTTCATAGCGAATTGCTTCTAATTGTGCAATAGTGTCTTGAGGTTCTTTATGAACCTAAAACATAAAGAAGAATATGATACTGATTGTTTATGCTTTTTAGGATGAAATTGTGAAGAAATAGAGGAATCAACAGCTTTACACAACATAGTCAGGTTTCAAGGTTTCAACTTTCAAGTTTGGACAAGTGGGGCTCATGGTCCAGTAAGCGCAGATCATTAATCCATTCACCTCACCATGGAGACATGGATGGACTATGAGCCAAAAATATCTTTGATTGAACAATCCTAACCTTTTTAATTTGTGGCCTATAAAAGAGAGAAAATAATGGTTCACTTTTAACTGAAAAGAAGTTTAATTGATAAATAAGAGTGCCAGTAATTGCTGCTCAGGGTATTCCAATCTGGGAGATTTTTTGGGCTTGATCCATCTATGGTGGGACACAACAGACCAATTGTCTGCACCTCGACTACTAATTTTGATAATCCTGCATTGATCTAAAAACTGAAAACGCCAACCTAATTTTAATGGGTCCTAGTCTAATTTTTCAGACCCGTTTACATATTTTAGTCAAACATTATGAGAATCACATTTACCACAAATGATCCATGTGAAGTAATTATATGCACATTGTCCTAACTTGAGCAGTGGGGGATTAAACCAGATTATCATCTGATACACTTTATTTTTATCTCCAAAGTAGGTGAGTTGGGCTCAAATCGAAGACATCAATGTCAAAATATGCTCCATCTGCCATTGGGCAGCAGGCTTCAACCCTTCTGTCATTCTTCTAAGCTTTGAATGAAGCAAATATGTGAAAAGGTGGGAAATTTTTAAGAAAAAGTCACAAAACAGGGTTTTGTATGCCTTACTAGCCAATACAACTATTCAATATTTAGTATGCCAATTTGACTCCCTT
This sequence comes from Magnolia kwangsiensis, assembly GCA_037074715.1. Classification (NCBI taxonomy): domain Eukaryota; kingdom Viridiplantae; phylum Streptophyta; class Magnoliopsida; order Magnoliales; family Magnoliaceae; genus Magnolia; species Magnolia kwangsiensis. The sequence continues at coordinate 22,030,816 of CM073582.1, forward strand.
TCTCATATTGGCCATGGTGGATATGGATACAATACAGCTATTTAGCCATGACCCATTTGAGTTCCACCAATTGGATGGCTAGAGTTGCACAGTTAGTGTGATTTTTGAGTTATACTGAATCACAATAGAAGCATTAGATAGGATGGATTTCCATACATGTTAGCATGAGTCTAATAGATGAATCACTATCAACTTAAAAATGGTGGTGAACTATTACCATATACTTTCCATAATTCATAGCTTCATCCCCCATTTTTTGAACATTGTTTGCCTGGATGAAGACAATATTGGAGCTGAAATGAAATACCTGGCTGGCTTGAGACTGTTGTAGAACGTTTTCCAACTGTCCCTATGCCATCTGAACATACCCAATCACTCTCCCTTCCGTTCTAGCTATGATTGGTAGATCCTTGGGCCCTGAAAAAAAAAAGGTCCAACTTAGAAAGATCCTTATAATCAGAAACTTCATTTCCCTTTGGAAATCTGAAAAAGAAGATTTCATGAACAACATTAAGCTTAGCAGAAGTCAATGAAAAAAAATACAAAACTCTTAATATAACTAGGCTTTATTGCTCACAGTTATCATTTTTATACAAAATCAAACTCTCTTTAACAGAAGTGGAAATTGGTTTACACAATTCAATCTTAATCATTAATCGAATATTTGTGAAATGAGCATGCAATATGCCTATGGAACTTCCAAGTACAATAAAACAAAAACAGTCTCATATTAGTCATCTCAAACCAACTAATCAAAACCTTCCTGACAAATTCAGTTACTACAGTTGCACAAAGCGTGAAGTGAAATGTCAACAAATTCAGGTATGGGAGTAGGAAAGCATCAGTTTCAAAATGTTAACCAGTATAAACAACTAGGAAGTGGGAGAGGAAGTGCAATTGCGGAAGCAGCATCTGGTTAGAAGGATCATGCAATTGAGAATTTAACATAAAGATTGAAAACCAATCTCAATGCACCAAGCTAAAAGTGCATGCTTCAATCAATAGAAGGGGTTCTTCAAATACACCTTATTCCCCCGTCTTTTACAAAACAGTAAATTGTTCAACATAAACTCCTTAAAGAAATATGTAATATCCATCTGATAGATTTTTTGTCTGTTCTGTATGCTAAATGATATAAAGTCTAGCTATTCATGAAAAAAACTTCAAATTAATTAATAACTTTGTCTTCTACCCAACTACAATCAGTCTACCTTCCAAGTTATAAACCTTACCACTTGCCTTATGCTTGGTATGAAATCCTCACTTGGCACATTGTTTTCTTTCATTTAGGAGGAAATTAACCTCTCATGTATTGTATTTCTTAATGGAACAAATTTCTTTGGCTTTAACCCATTTCTTGTCATCAATTGCATCTATTTTAAGTTACTAGATCACAATTAACAAACTAGACAAAAATTCAATAGAAAGGGGAATTAACAAGCTTAAGACCATGTGGGCATTATTCAATAATACCAAAACTATAAAAAAAAAATAAAAAATTAAAAAACCCCACCTTTTTGTAACTTCACTACATGTTATTTACCATGGATGCGGTTGATTTCAAGGCCCCAAAATGGAAAGGGGACAGTTAGGAAACTACCATTACAGGACAATTTCATCTGTTCCAGGGATTCTTAGTTGAAGCATTTCTTCAAACATGTAGGAGGCCATAGACAACGGCAGATATGGCTACCACTACCATGGTTGCTACCCAATTTCTAGCCATTAAAAGAGGAAATGAGAGAGAAAGAGAGAGTACCTTTCACTTCGTGTGCTCTGATTTCTTCTATTCTCGTCAGCTATTGGAGGGAGATCGATCAATGACTGCTTTCAAGGAGATCAGGGAGATCAGGGAGATCGAGAGATGGAGGGAGGGAAATCAGGGAAATCGAGAGATGGAGGGAGAGGAAGGGAGAGAGATTGAGGAAGGCAAAGGAACAAGCGAGATGGGAGAGAGAGATCGGGGAAGGGAGAGGGTAGGGAGAAGTGCGATGGACAAGAGAGAGAGGAGGGAGCCACGTTTCAAAAGCAGGGGCGGATGGCTGCCGGTGATTTCCATGATCACCGGCTTTTTCTTGTAGTGAAGGGATGAGTGAGATTGAGATTGAGAGAGATAGAGAAGAGGGGCGTGGGAGATCCAGAGAGAGAGAGAGAGAAAGGGTTGGAAGTGAGAGGGAATAGGGTTGAGTGGGAAATGGGTGTTTCGTGAGAGGGGGAAAAGTAAAAGGCAGCGCGGTTTTCTGCATTTTTGCCTACTACGGTCCTGCTACGGTTTTTAACCGTAGCTAAAATCTAATATGACCGTAGCAATTGCACAATCCGTAACGAGCCCTTCACGGCTCACATTTGACGAGATCTGCACGGACAACCTGTCAAGGGCTTTGTAGGGTCCATCTTGATGCAATCCATATATCCACTCCGTCCATTAATTTTCTAATATTTTTTTATAGGAACTGAATCAAAAATCTAGGAAAATCGAAGGTTAATTGAACCACACCATTTATCATTGGATTAATCTCCACTCTTTCCTACCGTGTGGTCCACTAGAGCTTTCAATCTACTTCCTTTTTTGGGTTCTTGCATAAAATATTTTTAAAAAATTGATAGACGTATTAGATGGAGTACACACATTTTATGGGCCTCATAGAGTCTCTTATGATGTATCTAAGGTTGTACGTACGTCTGGTGGAGTTAGCTTTTTGCTACGGTTTTTACAATTTTAGCTACGGTTTTTAGCCGTAGTAAATTTACTACAGTTTATAGCCGTAGCCAAAAACCAAAATAGTCCGTAGCCTTTCGTCATTTTTTTGGTAGTGTAAATCTATGTTTTAGACATAGGTTTGACTTTTGGAGATTTTGATTCCTACATTCAAAATAAACATAGAAACTCATAATAATAAATTAATTTCATTCCTAAAACGATGTAAGATGGCTTACGCAATCGACTTGAACTCGTCTCGGCTTAATTCGGTAAGATTTGGCAAAACTCAAGGGACATCGGCATAGCTTCCATTGTGACTCATTTCTCGGCTTTTGCCGCAACAACACTTGCCAAACTGGACTGAAACTCAACCCACGCCTGACCCAACCCATTGGTGAGACAATGGGTCGACTTAGCTTGACTCTCTCTCTCTCTCTCTCTCTCTCTCTCTCTCTCTCTCTCTCTCTCTCTCTCTCTCTCTCTCTCTCTTCACTCTTTTTATCTTCTTCTTCCTTCCCTCTGCTTCTCTTCATTCCTCTCCTTACTGAACACCCGGAAGATAGGCTAGACTCGGTGGAAATGGATAACCACTGCGACTCTCTCTCCCTCTCTTCTTCATGCTCTCTCTTCCTTTTCTTGCTTTCTTCTTTATTTCTCTCTCATGACCTGGTTGGTTCTGGTCTTAACCTATGCTCAGACTCGCACATGACTCAACTTGATGTGGCCATGGAGAATGGTGCACGTCCCTTCTCTCTGTCAGACTTTCTCTCCCTCACTTCTTCTTCTTTTTCCTTTCTTTCTTCCTACTGAAACACATCCGACAATGTATGCCCGAGCCGACATGACTCAGTGCCAGTCGAGCTGAGTTGACCCAGTGTGGCATGAGTACTGCATCATGGATCTGACTCGATCTTAGCGAGTCGAATGGACTCGGCAACAATCTGAGAAATGGACCAGCGTACTCTCCCTTTCTTCTTCTCCCTTCCTTTCTTCTCTACTTTCTTTCCTTCTTCAGCTTATGTCCAGCAGCTGGACTCGCTAAAACTCCTTCCAAGTCACAGCGACTCGAACCCAGTTAACTCAATTCAAGGTGGTAATCATGGTGGTGCGCCTGACCTCTCTCTTTTCACTTTCTATTTTTAGAAAGCGCAGCCCTAAAAATAAATTTTAATAGGACCTATTAAACTCCTTTTAAATGATTCAGATGCCAACTGATCATGGGATTAGTTACATCCGAAAATATCACAATGGTTTAATCATTAACGGTTACAAGGAGTTTGATTGTATGGCCTAAATCTAACCATTTAGAAGAAATTATGGGTACCTGATCCACCTGTCTAACGTCTTAGATTAACAACTCTCGGTCAAACCTGATCGTGGGTGTTTTTAGCCAGATGGAGAAGGTGACCCACCCTATCAATGGTGGATCATGATCTGAGATATATTTCTTTGAGCTATCTTAGCTAGATGGTCTAGATGGGTCATAAACACCTTGTAGGACCCACACCGTATGGACATAGATCCACAAAACACTAATGGTTCACGAGATTCCCTCTCTCGGCTTGATTTGTCTCGAAATAATGAGATCTCATGTGAGATCTTATACGGTTGTAAGAGAGGCTTCAAGAAGCCCTAAATTCGACGTATGAGAAGTTTTAAGAAACTTTCAGAAGTGGATGGGTGGTTGGGATCAAGCCAATGCTTGAAACGGCAGGATTCTTTCTGACTCTTCTCTTTCCTTTTGTCGTTGCGGAAACCCTAAAACGGAATGAAGGGCTGGGATTTTCCAGAGTTGAATGTTGGATCGCAAGAGCTCTCCCGTTTGCAGATCGCCAACTTGGCAGCCATAGGAAGTTTCCATTTTTAAAATCAACCTTTTTGTGCCAGCCATCGTGCACATGCACGTGTGTGGAAATGTGCGGAACAGTTTGGTTTGGTTGAAATTTCTCGCTCTGTAAGATGGACAGGTCATATCGTCAGCTTGGCCGATGATGACGGGCCACATGCCACACCCACGGACGTTGTCCACTCGTTAGCTGAAAATTCAGAAGAAAGAAGAGAGGAATCTCTCTTTTTATGAGTGAGTATCGGTTAAACTCAAGTTGATTGATTTTCTGTTGCTGGTATACAGCGGTTACACCTATGCTAGTGTTCACATGACACTTTTGTGGGGTCCACAACAATGTATTGAGAGATCTAGGCCGTCTAACAGTTCATACAGTCCTATTAGGGCTCCAATCCATAGATGAGGAAAACCCAAAATTCACATGGGCCATTTTTTGTGATTTAACTGTGGATTTCCATTGATCTGATGGTTCAGATCATTCTAAATTTGAATGTCAACGGTCAAAATGGTCCTAAGGACCCCTTAGTTGGAAATCAATTGTTAAATTACTAATAAGATGTGGCTTAATATGCATTTATAATTTTAAATATTATTGCTATATTATTTTTAATAATGTTATTATTATTATTATCAAATTTATTATTACTATATTTAAATATGATGGTTCCATCTTTAGGAGTTGTGTTATAGGCTTTTCTATATATATGTGTGTGTTTGTGGGAAAAGGTTCTATGCGATCAAGCTCATGGGAACTTCCCATGAGGTCGAGTTGTATCGTGATGTATGTTGAACATCAACATTGTGCATTTGATGGGTCCCCTTTAAAATTTATGCAATATCTCAAAAATCAGCCATATATGGAACTCAGTTGGGCCATGCCATCTAAAATCATGTGAAGACATGCCTAAAACATATAAAAGCACTTGGTGAGGCCCACCTGAAATTTGGATGCATCTAAAACTTGGTATAACCCCTCATCCAAGTGGGACACACATAATGGATGGGCTATAGATTTGTGAACCACATCTCGGTGGGCCCAATAAATGATTATGGATGTTTTAATAGAAGGGTAACCCATCTCAACTTTTGTATGTGGTGTGGCCCACACAAGCCAGGGATTGACTTGAATTTTAAGCTCGAGTCCCACCATGGAATGGTGCATCTAAGAGATGGGGTAGATGCTCAACGTACATCATGGTGGGGCCCAACAGCTCGACCTTGTTGGAAGTTCCCATGAGCTCGACCACATAGAACTAGAGGTGTACATGAACCGAGCTAACTTGGTTAGCTCGCTCGACTCGACTCGAAAAAGCGCAATTCGACTCAGTTCGAAACTGAGTTCGAGCCGAGTTCAAGCAGGCCCCAGCTCAACTCGACTCGGATCGAATCCAGCTCGAATTGAACTTGGATCAAACTAGTTCGGTGTCTCGGTTACTTTGTCATTGATGTTGCTCACCAACTATTTGATAAAATGACTCAACGAAATGTGGCTGGTGGTAAGGAAGGTATGTACATGAAACAAATACCTTTTTTTTTTTTCACTTTTTATGTTGCTTAGAAGGTGTTTGAGAAAATACATATAAAACCATTGCCTTTGTTTGTAAAACAATGAGACTTTGTAGTCGCAGTTCAGGTGTTTGTGGAAATGCCTCCATGGCAAACTCGGCTCGAACTCGGCCCAAGCTGGCCCGAGTTGCTAACCGAACCGAGCTGAGCTGGCCAGTCAGGCTCGAGGACAAAGCCGAGCCGTGTTCGAGCTGAGTGTGTGTGTGTGTGTGTGTGTGTGTGTGTGTGTTACACTTATTTTATTTTATTTCAAATTAACGATTGGATGTGAAAATTCGATGTTCTGATCTTTGAAATTGAGTGGCAGGTTGTCCTAGGAGAAATTGGGAGCCTGATGGACGATTTGATTTGCCTATTAGAGTAGTTGCAATCCTAAAAATAGGTTTGTCCGATGACATGACAATCCATTTTGAAAATTGACGGATGGACAGCTTGATCTATAAATTAACATTACCCCAACAATTAGGTTCATGCTAGAGTGCAGATGGATTGTTAAACTAAGTTAAAGCGACCTATACATGTATACACTAAATTTAGTTCTTCATGGTAACACCCGACTACTAAAAAGTGCGGGGTGTTACAATTCACACCCCTTAAAGAGAAATTTTCTTGAAATTCAATACTTCTACTGTGAATAGGAATGAGGATAATATACTTTGTAGTGTTTTTAAGTATTTACTATTTTTCAATAAAGGTTATTTGTATGTACAAAAGTTTATGACTGACTATCAGAACTGGCGTTGTTACATAAGCTCTATAGAAAACTAGCATTTAGATACATGTTTACCTCCTCTCTCCCCTATCGACATACCTAATGCATTTGCCCCCTTGGTCTTAATGATAGTGTGAAGGGTTTGGGTTAAGCTATTAAAATATTATTCATGAGTTGTATTTTCAAGTGGTCCAAATAATGGATGGTTTAGATCTTTGTATTAATTCATTTAAGCAGTTATTCTAAGATCAATAGTCCAGGTGATTTGGGTTGCCATTAGACAATTTTAATGGTTAGGACACGTTAGAAAGTTGATCATAAGCTAGGCTTGTTGGATGGGTTGGATTGATGTGAGGGCATAATTGTTAGGTTATGATGGTGGGTACATTGAGATTTGGACAATCCATATTGGTGGACCATTAGACTCCTAACATAACTACATCACGTCTACTTCCTTATTCTAAAAAAGAGTAAATTAAGAGGATAACATTATGTTTTGGAGATGCTAGGCATCTACTCTTATAACAACCTGAAATTTTTGTAATAGAATTTTTTAAGAGCTACATTAACACACACACACACACACACACACACACACACACACACACACACACACACACACACTTACACTTACACTTATACTCACATACATATTATTATGAACTTAAGACCCTCAAATATCCTAGTACGCTCACCAGTCCATCAAATCAACCATTGAAACAATTATTCATCACTAGATAAAGATATTCGATTGTCCACTTTAATTTTAGATCGTCCGAGCATACTAAATCAATCTTGAGATCTTTATATCTGCTTGTACACACATTGAATTGAGAATACGATTCGTTCATCTTACTCGTTATCCTTGTATATGCTTAACCAACTGTCGTGATAATGATCTAAATACTTTGATCCTATATACTTAGACCTTTATGTACATCTACACATCTTAAGCCTATAGATCATTGCATAATCAATCATCAATCCAAATCATTGAGATAACTCTCCATGGACAAATTAAACTATCCCACCATTCGATTTCAGTCTAGAACCTCACATCATTTTTATTAGACAAATGATCCATCATACCATTTACTTCTGATTATCCTTGATTTTGAACCTTTCCTCTTAGTTCCAATATATAAAGGAAGGTTTTACGTTTTTAGAGTTCAATTTCAATGGCTAATTAAGCGCCAATGATGATCATTTAAAGTTTTCTACGGTGTACACATCCCTAGTTAATATATACCAACCTTATAAAACCTATTTCTATTAACCCAATTGTGGTGAAATTTTAGACAATGCTTATATAGCTCAATTGAACTATATATATATATATATATATATATATATATATATATATGTGTGTGTGTGTGTGTGTGTGTGTGTGTGTGTGTGTGTGTGTGTGTGTGTGTGTGTAATTTCAGCGCTTAAATCACAAGTTCTATCATCCATTGTATTTTACATCATATCCACTAGATGATCCATGCGAAAATCAAATAATGACTCCCATTGTGATTCACAAAATATCTCCAACAAACCTATCGATTTACATCATACATTAAGGCATATCTGGATCGATTCCTAGAGCCCATAAATCTCCAGGAAGAATACCTAGACAGTTACTTTTAATAGAAATAGATTTTAGTTTATTTTTATATCTTAAAGGATTGTTATAAACTTAACGTAGTAAGAGTAACATGAGGATTTATTAGTAGTTGATTTGAAATTTGATTTATTTTAAGGTTTAAGTTAATTTTATTATGATTTGGATGTTTAATTGTGGTTTGGTTTAGATGAATGATGATTTGAATGAGAATGTGATGAATGAATGCATGAAATATTAATTCACACCCTAGAACTTCGGATCAGGGTCACCTTACTCGGGTTTTGAATTTCAGAGTGTGACAACTCTTCTCTAAATGGTATCTAGCTATCATCTTCAATTGACTTTACATATGTGAATGGGTTAGGTTGAAAAATGTATCTTGTTCATGAGTCATATACTTGGGTGTTCCTCTTAATGGATGGTTCAAATCAACGAAAGAACGATGTTAAGTATTTTGAATGAATGGTTAGAGGATTTTATTTTATTTTTTAACTGATGGCCGAAAGATTTTATAAATGAGAAGAGAGTGGTCCATATGGTTCATTGATGTGTAGAGGGGTTAATGTATGGTTAGCTTTGTAGATATATTACCTTATTGTGATATGTGGGGGGACGGATGAACGGTACATGTTTGGATGAATATATTACCTTAGGGTTCATTGATGTGTACAGGGGTTAATGTATGGTTAGGTTTATAGATATATTACCTTATTGTGATATGTGGGGTGACGGATGTACAGTACATGTTCGGATATATATATATATATATATATATATATATATATATATATATATATATATATATATATATATATATATATATATATATATATATATATATATTTCTCTTCTAAAAAGTTATGGAACTGGAGGATTCTTCCTACAAAGTTTATGGGCTCTAGAAATAGGTATAAAAATGTCCCAATGCAAAAAGTAATCCGATAGGTTTATTGGGAGAAAATGTGAGGATCATAAAGGTGAGTTTTGTTTGATGTTTAGGTTGGCCATTAGGTGGATATGATAAAAAATTTCGATAAACGGTCGAATATTGTGATATAAGTGTGGAGATTAATGATGTACTGCTCAATTAGGTTGGATGACATTAGGTTAAATTTTTGTCATGATCAGACATGTACAAATGGATTTTTGAAAATGATTTAAAGGTATGAGCATGTACACCATAAAAATTCTTTGCTGAATGATAAATATATCTATAGCCATTTAAATAATAATTCAATGGTGAGAAAAATTCATTAATGGATAAGGAATATGGTGAATGATTTGCACACTTAGATGGATAAGTGCATTTGTGGTTTAGATGAATTCATGGATATTTTATTATGATAGAGTGGTTCAAAAGAGAAGTAAACGGTCAAATAGCTTCATATATTCTTATATTTGGTGGTTGTATAATATTCAAAGAAATTTATGATGTCACTATTACCATTAAATTAAGTTCATTAATAATCATTAGTGCATTATAATCCTACAAAGACTTATGAGCCGGGCATACTGGTATGGGATACCGTGTCAGAGTTATTGACCTACACTGGAGTAATGTGCCTAGCTAATACATAGGCAAAATATTGGGTGACGAGCCCATCATGTTAATAAAACATTATGTGACGAGCCTTCCCATAGTAACCACCGTGCACTGATGAATGTTGCAACCCTACCATGTTGTTAATGATTTGGGTGACTTGCCTTCTTCACGTTTAGCGTGTGAGTGATGACCTTCACCCTAGATGTGATTGTCCTTGGGCGACAAGCCCTAATATTAACTCGACTAAGTTGCATGGACTATTGTGTGATGAACTCAAATTTAGATCAAGGGATACTGGTGAGGGGTCGCTATGTGCTGCCACGAGTTATGTGAATCCATTTAATGACTATTGATAGAAAGGAGGTATCTTAGCTTCGCCAACTCGCTAATTGAATCGGAAATAATAACTACTTGGCTAATCATGCATATCATTACATTATTGTGTTGTGTTGTGGACTAACCATTGGATATATGTGGACATCCTCACTAATAATAGTGTTGATGTGGAAAGATTATGACTGTTATATGTTTCTAACCATTCATCATGCTAAACATTGTTGGGTTGTACTGTAAGCCAATCATCACGCATATCATCATGTCATTCATGCATCTAAATAATTAGCTTAGGAGTATTTACTTTGTAATGCTATCATTGCTCAATCTTGATTGTGTTGATAACATGTGTAACTTAAAAAATGAAACCACTGAGTTAGTTGTTGAGGGTCAAATATTACATATCAGACCCAGTTATTGCTTGGATTTATGAACATGATACTGTTTAATGGCCCGATTTAATCGTGTTTGTGGTGCAGTGTATTTATGAGATTGAACTGAAATAGGGTGCTAAAAGCTGAGATTTAACGCTCAAAATTCACAAGAGCAAGGGACAGATCCCAGGGGACCAAGATCAATGGATTTACACACTAGAGACCCGAGAAAATTGAGAAACTGAAGCTTAAGTGTCCTGAAATTGGTCCAGAATACAAGATCACAGGGTTCCCACCATCTTCTCGGCTCGAAACTTCATACGTGGCCTGAAGACCATAAAGTAACCGTACATGTCGAATTTCAGCCGTTAGATCCCTGTGGAAGTGACCCAATGGGCAGATCAGCCCATAAAACAGTGGTTTAGGGCCCGCCTGATATCTGGATGTGCTTAAAATTGAGCATCAATGCCTTTAAATACGAGACATATCAAATGGACGGATCGGATTTCTCGTAAACATCATAGTGGACCTCGCATGTACAGCGCGTGTACATGGGGTACACACGCCTGCGCCGCACCGGACGGTCAGCCCGGTCAAAGTCGGGCTGACCCGCTCCATCTCCCACATGGATACAGCGGAAAGACGCTATCCGTCCATTTTTGGCTAGTGGGCCCCACCCATCATCCTTTCTAATGATACCGTCCATTCACTCAAATGGGGTATCCACAACCATCGCCTAGCTTTCCTTTTTAGTCCATGCACGTGTACGCACGTGGATCGTGATTAAACGCAAGATTGATGGTCACCGAAATTGTTCCAAAAGCACTCCTTCTCGGACGGTTTTTCGTCCTGAAACGAGTAGACGGAGTGGATTTCTGTAACATCATCGATCATGGGCCCCACTGAACATCAGTGCAGCTCCCTGCGTTACGTGCATCCGAGAGAAGACCGGCCCTCCATCCGTTCCACAATCATGGCGGTAACCGGAGAGTCCATCTGGTCCGTGCAAAACCTTCCTAGGGGCAGGCCGTCCGTCACCAAGGAGTCTGAATGGCTCAGATTTCGAAAGCAGCCACTCTTCCGGCCCAAAAAGGGATCTAACGCAAGTTTCTTTTGCATTCTTCAACACTCACTGCCTCTTGTGCGTGAGAGCTTTCCACTGACCATGCTGCTGCTATAAAGAGAGGTGAGAGGGGGAATTGAGGAGCTTGACTTGGGTTGGAACGTGAGAGAGAGTCAGAGAGTAGTGTTTTGTTTTGTTTTCTTTTTCTTTTTTATTTTGTATTTGTTTAAGGGATCCAGCCCATTCATGTTGGGCTGAACATCTTAGCTAGGGCTAAGAGGTGAAGCTTGTAGCATAATGGGAGACTCTATTTTATGCCTTTTGTTTATACTAAATTGATATTTAATTTTAGTTAATTAAGAGAATGTTTTTAGTTTTTAATGGTCTGTTGTGACTGAAATTACAATGGGACTGCGATAGATTTGAGCATGTTCCTTTCCTTTGATATTTATGATGTCAGGAAGTCCTGTTGTTCACCATCGTCTCCTGGGCATGGTCGGATGACGGTACCCTTCTTAACCTTCATGCATTATTGATTGGTTGGTAATTAGTTTAATTTTGTTGTTTACTTTGTCTCCTGGGCATGGTTTGGTGATGAAATCCATTTTAATTCATACACCTTTCATCTCTTTAAAATTATATCAAAGGAGGTTTAGTTTAATTTTTATGGTTACACCCTTCAACTGGATGAAGATGGACTTTAAGTCCAATTGAGTTTTTGATGCAGGCATAAGATCTCCCTGATCTCTACAAGTGAATCTTCTGAATCACTAGTTTCATTCCTCTGAATTCCTTAAGTTTTAGATTAATATTTCATAATTATTCCTCAAATTACAATCGATTTACATTTCATCTTAGTCTAGTTCTACTTCTACTTGGTTTCAGATAACGTACAAGTATCAGTCCTTTGGGATTCGAACTCGGTCTTACCGAGTTTATTACTACATCACAACCCTGCACTTGGGGAGTGAACATTAGCTACTCACTCCCTTCTAGGACAATATTTTAAAACACCAACCATGCGATATTATTGATACAGGTACTATTGAAATCTTAAATGGGTAAACTTAGATCGGCTTGCACCACCGTCATTATGTTTTAGAGGATTTGGCCAATATTGAAAACTTTACACTTCAATCATTTTTTGTATGTATATTGTGTCTTATATAATCCCCATTTCGATGGACACCACTTTTAAAATTGTAAATTTTGAATATTAGCCATATATTTTCGGGTTAAGTTACTTCTGCTTAACTTTTGATACTGGTGATTTAAAGCTACTCTAATCTCGATCACATGTGAATGTTAACCGAATTACATGGACACATGAGAACTTTTCCATGTGCATTTAGATTCACACCCGGGAACTCAGGATCAGAGTCTTCATACTCGGGTGCCAAATTTTGGGGCGTGACAATAAATGAGCGGATCTGAATCTTAAGTGGATCACACCACAAGAAATAGTGGCCATTGAATGAATACAATTAAAAACTTCCCAGGGATTAACTTAATGTTTATTTTCTATCCAACCTGTTAATTAGATCACAAAGGCCTGGATGAAGGGATAACACAAATATGGGCTTGATCTAAAACCTTATGGCCCATAAGAAGTGTTTAATGGTTAATGGCCACTGTTTCCTATGGTGTGGTCCGCTTGAGATTTGGACGTGCTTCAGTTTTTGGAGCATTCCCTAAAATGATTTGAAAAATTAATGGACGATGTGGATATACAACACATATATCTAGGTGGTCCCCACAGTCATGAAAACACTCATTAAAGTGTTACCCGGGTAACACCTAATCGACTGCGTGGAGGGATGTGATTAAACCAATCGAGGTCGGCTTAAGGTTCCATTTGATGGTTACATAGAAAAATATGGGGTTCTATGCAATTTCACAAAGATCCCAACATGGTAGAAGAATTTCCTTGTCGAACCAGGGAGCTTTGTACAAATAGTAGAAAATCCCAATATGCTTGTCGAAATTTCTTTGTTAAATAGGGATTTCTGCTTAGTTTTATGATTTTTGTTTGAAATTTCGAGAAGTTTCGAATTTTAATGGTATTTGTATAATTATCTTTCCAAGGTTAGTTGGATTAGTTGGTTGAATATAATTAAATTTTAATAACTACTCATGTAATTATTTGAAATTAATCTTAGTATGGGATGGACAAGACAAAGTCAATCAACGCTCCCTATGCGACTCATCTTAAACCAATAGTGTCCTAAAATAGATGAAGAAAAACAGAATATATCTTGTGCGCCTTATTCAAGTGTAGTTGGCAGCTTGATATATACCATGGTCTGTACAATACTAGATATTTCACATGCGGTGGGTGTTGTTAGTAAATATATGTCTAACCCTAGTAAGAAATAATGAGAGACAGTGAAATGACTACTTTAATATATTTAAAGTACGAAGGACTACGTCTTAACATTTGAAAAATCATGGGCCAACTTAATAGGCTATGTGGATTCAAATTACGTGGCTATTTTTGATTATTCGTTTGTGCTAATGGGTAGAGCGATCAGTTAGATGTCAGAGCTTCAGTATATGATGGCTCTTTCCACAACCGAAGTTAAGTATATAGCGGTGACAAAAGTGTTCAAAGAAGGTGTTTGGTTGAAGGGGATGATAAATTAATTGAGGCTTCACCAGGAGATTGTGCCAGTTAATTGTGACAACGAAAGCGCGATCAATTTGGCTAAAAATTTTGTTTAACACCAACGTACTAAACATATTAATGTGCATCATCATTTTATCTGATAGGTATGTGAGGAAAAATATGTCTCTAGAAAAGATTCACACGAGCGTAAATTCGGCTGACCTGCTTACTAAGGTGGTTTCCATGGAGAAATTCAAGTTCTGTGCAACTTCTTTAGGCTTGACGAAAGCGTAAATAAAAGATAAAGTGTGCACGAGAAGTGATGGTGGAACTATGATAAAAGGCGAAATTAGAAATGAGGATTGAAATGAGTTATGATGAATGGAGATTGAAGATATGGTGGAGAATATTATTAATGTTTTAAATCTCTCAGTAAAAGGGGTCTGTCGAAGTCATCGAGAAAATTCAAAAAATCCATGTTGGTTGTGTTGGGGGCCGTTGCCCAAAACCGTTAGATCTAGCCTCCCAAAAACACCAGAATTATGGGATAATAAAGCAATGAAATAAATCAAAGCACAAACCACACAACACATGAGATTTTTATGTGAAAAATCCTCAAAGAGGTAAAAACCACGTGACCTCGTCCAAATCAACAATCCACTAACATTACAACCGATTATAAGCACACACCGTTTGGATCAAAACTTCTTCACTCATGTAGGAGCGGATAAACAATAAGAGAATAAAGAAAATGGAGATACCTCACCGATTACGAGGATGTAAAAACGATGAGATGTTGAGTGCACAGTAGATCACCTCTAAGAGCAGAACCTTCCTTCCACAAGCTTCCTCTCTCTCTTTCTCTTCCTCTCTCACACATTTGGTAGCCTTAAACCCTTTAGAAAATCCTTGCAAAACTTTAGAAACTCTCTTGCATTCTCTAGAAAATCCCTAGGGACCCTTATTTATAGTTTAGGCAACTCACTTTCGCACCTCTGAGAAAACCGCCTCAAATTTATGTAGTCCGCACAAAATCCGAACATGAATCTACGTAATGTCGACTAGTTGAACACGGTCTTCGACAAGTCGAGCACCTCCCTTGACTGGTCGAGCACTGCGGGGTCCCAAACCAATTTACTCGCTAGACTTTGAGTCGAGCCAGGATTCGACTAGTCGAGCGCCACCCTCGACCAGTCGAGCAGCATGGTAAAACACATCTAATTTACACCATGCTGCCCAATTTGTCCTTTGAATTGAGGAGGAAAATCCCATTAGATTGTTGGAACATTTTAGTGTTGCTACTTGATGACATCGAATGTGTTTGTGTCATCGACAAATCCTCGATGGGTGGTCGATGCCATCAAAGTCCCATCGAAGATACACGCAGAATTGACTACAACATTAATTTCCTATTTTGAGTGTAACACTATATATATCAAGTGTAATCCGGATTTGGGAGAGAGAGAAGTATTCTAGGGTTTTATAATTTGTTCTAAAGGTTTCAAGGGCACAATTAAGGCTTGTAAAGGCGATTCGAGACTTGTTCGAATCGGTAAGACTCAATCTCTTGTAATTTCTACTTTCATAGTGCATTACTCGTCACTTTGAAGAATGGTTTTTTCCACAAGATTGTTCCATGTAAAATTCAAATTATTATTGTTCGGACTTGAATGTGTGATTGCGTGTACTTTGCTTAATGCGTCTTTGGGTGTTTCCACGATTTTCAATAGGTCCACCATAATATTTATGACAAATATACCCCCTTATTTGTGTTTGCCAACTCAGGTAAGGACATGAGCACAATTCACCTTAATCCCTAATGTTAAATACAATCTAAGTAACATAATTTGACTTATTGTAGCATTCTGTAATTTCAAATGAGGAAACAAACAAAGTAACTCATAACTATTACACTCAATTCATGTGATATATAAATGAAATTGTAATAATTATGCCTTTAGATTGCTTTACTCTGGAATCATTCAAATCCAAATGGGCATGAAGTTCACAATTATCAAGCCTATATGCCATCACGCTAGCAAGAAATATAAAAAGCAGTATATTTAAATAACTATAAATTCACAATACATGTAAATATAACTTTATAAAAATCTTACCGTGACATCATGAGAAAGACACAAGACACTAAAAAATATTATCACCTGATCTTCAAAATATAGGCATATTTTTTAAAATATGACATTTTTTATGATGATGTTATCGTCTAAAATACTAATGCTTTAAGAATTTGTGATATAAATATTTATTTAAAATTTAAAATATTTTTATTAATTTACATAAATATTTTAAACAATTTGTATTTTCAACTAGATTTTCCCAATAATATCCCAAGAAAAACCTCAAAATTTGAAAATCAAAGGTGAAACTGCCCATAACGGAGTTTGTGGCCATGCTACATTGAAGGCTAGTTCAATTTGGGCCATGTTTGGGCCATCTCTATTAAAGCCCATTCTTGACAACCTGACCAAGCCCAATTTGCTTGGGTGGTCAGACCCACAAGGCCCAAGCCCAAAATCTTAGATCAAGGTCAGGATGGGCTAGACTCAGGTCCTTAGCTCATGGGCTGAACTTGGACATGCTTCACCAAAACAAGCCCATTTGCCACCTTAGGTACTAGTAGTAAAGGACTTGGGTCCTTGGCCATTGCACAATAACCCAACAGTCTCACATCCACCGTTCAAAAAAATGATCACATTTCATGAATATTAATAATAAAAGAAAGGGCTGTTAAAGGAAAGGGACCAGAAAAACTGGCCTCTTGGGTGTTGATCTCTTGTCTAAAGGAGTGAAGCCTGTCTGATCGTTAGGTAGCCCACTCTACGGAATAAATGAGTGTGGAAAAAGATGACTAGTTCGACATACACATGTGGCCCATCTGATGGTTGGATCAGATTAGTTTTCGAGTCAGGGCATCTAGCCGGTGGGGCCCATCTTGTGGGAGGCTCGGATCTAGTAAACTTGTTTTATGTTTCCACGTGTGATATCTACTTAAAGAACATCTCAGGCACTATGAACTTACTGTGGACCCCACCGAATACAAAATCATCTCTTGCATGGAAACGGATTGGCTACTCCCCCTGCCACCAGCCAATGGCTGATGGTCGGTGCTCTGTGGGCCCCACCATGATGTATATGTTTCATCCATGCCGTCCATATATTTTTCTAGATCATTTTATGTGTGAGACCAAAAATGAGATATATCCCAATCTCAAGTGGACCACATTACATGAAAAACTTTTTGGGACACAACAGTTTTGGATCAAGATGATCTCTCTTTTTTTTAAAAAAAAAACCTTCATCTAGATCTGTATGACCTAATCACAGATTGGATTTCAAATAAACAGTACAGTGGGCCTTAGGAGGATTTTAATGATGGATATCCAATCACTATTGTTTTCCTGTGGTGTGGTCCAGCTGAGATTTACATCCCTCTCATTTTTAGTATCTAGTCCTAAAATAATCTGTAAAAATGGATGAACAGCGTGGATGAAACACATACATCATGGTGGGTCCCACAGAGCACCGACCGCCAGCCACCTCGTCGACGGCCCAACGTGTCCAATTCAACATCACTTGATATTTACACACTGCTAGGTCCACACGCGTGTGCAGTAAAGCTCTTGTGGATGCCACACATATACCAGCATCGTACATAGGTGAGAGATCCGACCTTACATGTTTTCCACAAAATAAATATGGTCCACTAAACATGTGGGCTCCAATATTGGAAAGAGGTGGATGGTTAAAAAACTTCACCAAGTTTTTCAGAGCCGTACATTTGTTTTCCAAACTGTGGCCCACCTGACCAGTGTATCAAACCTGATTCTTTAGATATGGAAATCAATATGGCGGTGGATCTGATGGATGGACTGGATCTCGGATCTATCTTGCCATGCTGGCACATGCGTGGCATGCACATGAGTTTTATTGTTTATTGCTTACAATATTGTTTCAGTCAGATCTAACTCACTAATATCTCAGCTGTATCTCACTAATATCGTTGCTGCAATGATATTAGTGAGACTCCAGTATTCGTTGTGGCCATTAAAAAAATGATGGTGACTCACCGTCCTCGCATGTGGCTCTGAGTTGTAGCTATCCATGCCATCCAAATTGGTAGTTTACAAAGTGGATAGAGCATATCTCTAAAATCACACGGATATAGAAATCCTAACCATCCAATTCGCAGCTATCCAATGGATGGTTAAAAGTACAGTAGCGAGTGGTCAAATCTGACGGTTAGTATCTTCTCAGTGCAATTTGTAGGTATTCTCCATCCACAGTTGGTCTGCGATTTCGGCAGATGGAATAATTTCCATACGATGGAATCACAGTCATGCTTAGAGCCTGTTTGGCCGGACAGATCCCATGGGATGGATTTTAAGGTAATGATAGTGGTGTCAGTGCATTGGTTTAAGATTTATTGGATTGCTATATCCTGGGACAAGTTCATCGAGTCTGTTTGGCACGCCTGGCATATCTTGGGATTTTACCTTCCAATCTCATCCGATCCATCCAACCAAACATGCCTTAGGCACGTTTTGGACTGGACGGGATTAGGAGGGATGAGATCAATTTTAAGGTAATAATGGTGATATCAGTGGATTGCTTTAAGATCCATCGGATTAGCTCGTTTGGCATATCCCGTGATTTTACCATCCCATCCATCCTAATCCCTCTTAATCCGCCCGGCCAAACAGGCCCTTAAATGCCACGGAACGGAAAATTGCACCAAACTTAAAGCGAGGTGGGGCCCACTGTGATGCTTTTAAAAAATCCAGCCCGTACATCTGTTTTTTTTAGATCATGTTAGGATACGGGCTTAAAAATGAAACAGAACCAAAACTCAAGTGGGCCGCACAATTGAAAACAGTGAGGATTGAACGTCTACCATTGAAAAATTCATGAGGCCACGGAAGTTTGGATGAGGCTAATATTTTTGTGATTCATCCCAACAGAAATGAACTTATGAACGGTATCGATTGCATATAAATAACAAGGTGGACCCAAGGGGGTTTCAACGGCAGGGATTTATTTAGTCACTTTTTCCTGGGTAGGACCAACTTAGTTTTGGATCCGCATCATTTTTAGCAGATGGGCCCATCTCTGTCATGAAGTGGCCAAAATGATTATCTCTGTAATGTAGGCGTGGCAGGATTTGATTGGTCAATAGGTCAATTTTGCGATGACGGTTTCACTACTAAGGTTGGCAGCACTCATCGGTGGTATGTGGACCCACCATAATATATGTGTTTTTTTCTAAACCAAGCTCAGTGGATCACGCCAATGGAAATAATGGTGATTGATTGAACACCCACCATAATAAAATCTCTTAGGGTGGCAAAAGTTTTGAATCAACTTGATATTTATGTTATCCCTTCATCCAGTTATACATGACTTCATCGACGGCTTGGATGACAAATAAAGATTACAGTGGACCTTAGGAAGTTTTTAATGGTAAGCATTCAATCACAGGTGTTTCCTGTGATGTGGTCCATTGGTAATTGAATCTGTCATATTTTTTTGGCTTATGTCCTAAAATGAACCGAAAAAATAGATGGATGGCATAGATAAAACACATACATCATGGTGGGGCCCACATTACTAAACAATACCATCTTAGTGCTGGAGGGTCACAGCCAAGTACCAAGTGAACTACTTTCTACCGGGAGGGGAGTTGGTGAGCCCTCACCCGAAACGGTGCAGCCCCTACTGTGGGGCCTACCTTAATGTATGTATTCTTTGTTGATGATGTTATTCCGTTTTACCAAATCATTTTAGGACATGATTCAAAAAATAAAACATATGCAATTCTTAGGTGGACCATACCATAAGAAAGAGCGCTGATTGACAAAATTTTGAATCGAGTTGGTATATTTTTTTTCTCCCTATCTAAATAATCGTTACGAAAACATTATGGTGGGCCTAAGAAGTTGTTAAAAGTAAGTCGTTCATTCACAACTGTTCCCTATGCTATGGTTTACTTAAGAATTAGATTTGTTTTATTTTTGAGCTCATGCCTTGAAATGATTTTGTGAAGTATTACATATATTAAGGCCGGCCCCTTACTAGGATTGCTCTGTCTTGTATAAGGCCAAAGCTGCACCTAGTCACCTACCGTTTTATGTGCTTTGAGTGGGGCTATGCCTGTGAGCCAATCAAATCCTGCCACGTTGCTTGCATTCATATAGATTAGTTTAGTCTCTTTTAAAAAATAAAAAATACCCTACCATCGTAATACAGAAAAAGTTAAATTATTCTTACCAACAGGTCAGATGGCAAATTAATATCAAGTGGGTCCTGGAAAGATTTCAAGCATGAGTTTTCAACTGATTCATGTAGTCTTTTCCTTTAACGTCACTGTGGCCCCCAGGGATTTCAATAATGGGCATCTTTACTGTTTTCGCATACTGTTTTCCCTTCATACGGGGTTCAAGTAGGACATGATTGCACGCTGCGAGCAGTCATGTGGTTAGGACTGCGCTTGGCATGTCCCACCATTAATCGTGTTTTATCTACACCATTCATCCATTTTTACATGTCATTTTAGGGCTGAGCCAAAAAATGAGGCAGTTCCAAGTCTCAGGTTGAATATATCGTGGTAAAATAGCGGTGATCAAACGCACATCATTAAAAACTTCTCAATGTTCATTGTAACGTTTATTTGACATATCCAACATGTTAATTAGGTCATACGTACCCGGATGCAGGGAGAACACAAATATTTACTTAATCCAAAACTTTTGTGGCCTCGATAAAAATTTAAGGGGGCGTCTGATTTTTAAGTAATCATGACTGACTTCGCCCATGTGAAATCGGTAAGGAATTACATCTCGAAAATCCGTCTAAAAAAATCAAGGTTTTGTTTTATTTAAACTCGTGATCCCTATCATAATGTTTGTGACTTATCCACACCATCCAACCTTTTTAACGGCACATTTTAGGGTATGAGTTCAAAAATAAGATAAATTCCAAAGTCAAGTGGACCACACCTTAAGAAACAATAATTGTAGAGATGTCAACCGTTGAAATCTATTTTCTCCCTAGGGCCCACATTCATGTTTGTTTGTCATCCAACCTATTCATAAGGTCACAGAGTCATAGATAAAAGGAAAACAAAAATATTAGTTTGATCTAAAACTTTTAAGGCCCTAAAAAATCTTTCATTGGTAGGAGCTCAATTTCTATTATTTCCTATGGTGTAGCCCACTTGAGTTTTATATCGACTTCGTTTTTTATTCCATACCTTAAAAGAAGCTAGCTAAAGGGATGAAGGGTGTAAGTAAGAAACATATAGTATGATCAGCCCACAATGTAACATTTGTTCAATCTCGTGATGTTATAAATGAAGGCGGCTATCAACGTTACCTTGAAAATGCTGCTGAGGTAAATAATTATTACCTATTTACCATGAGCTACCACTGTAACTAGAAAATCAAATAACCATTAGGGGTGGGGTGTTCAATCATCACTATTTCATTGATGTGATCCACTTGATGTTTCTATTCGTTTCCTATGAGGTGGTCTACTTGATATTTCTATCTATTTTATTTTTTGATTCATGATTTAAAATGATTTAACATACATCATGGCGGCTCTTACAGTTAAAGAGCACTCATTAGTACCAACTTACTGCGTGCAGTGTCAATATAGAATGTGCGTTGATTGAAGTGACATTACATCATGGTGACCTGGGAGGGTTTCAACCGTGGGAGAGTCACGTGATACACTGACCAAAGCTTTCGATCCGTCTCATTTTTGAGCTAATGCCTTCAAATGATTTTGCAAAACAGATGGTAATACACGTATAATTAAGGTCGCCCCCTTACTAGGGTTGCACTGACTTGTGTGAGGCCAAAGCTACACCTAGTCACCTGCCGTTTTATGTGCTTTGAATGGGGCCATGCCTGTGAGACAATCAAATCCTGCCACGTCGTTGTCTATCTTGGCTGGGTCGGGAAGGGGGCTGTTCCCAATCTGAGTCCACGTTTTGAACAGGGGACGCCGGATTCCCGGGTGATCTTGGTGGGAGGGATATCCCTGATGGCAGGTGCTATGGGGCCATTGTGATATGTAATCTATGTGTTTTATATTCATGCGGTTAATAAATTTTTTAGTTATTTTTTAGCACCAGCATAAAATTAAGGCACATCCAAATATCAAGTGGGCCATTGCATGTATTCATATACATTAGTTTAGTCTTTTTTAAAAAATAAAAATCTTACCATCACAAAAAAGAAAAAGTCAAATTATTCTTACCAACAAGTTAGATGGCAAATAAATATCAAGTGGGTTCCGAAAAGGTTTCAAGCATGATTTTTCAACTGATTCATGTAGTCTTTTCCCTTAACATCGCCGTGGGCCCCAGGGGTTTCAACAATGGGCATCTTTACTATTTTTGCATATTGTTTTCCATTCATTCGGGGTTCAAGCAGGACATGATTGCATACTGCAAGTAGTCATGTGGTTAGGACGTGTGCTCGGCATGTCCCACCATTATGTGTGTTTTATCTGGAGGTGGGCATCGGTGTGGATCGGATCGGATCGGGCCTAACTCGAACCGACCCGAAATCACAATAGTCTAATCCAAACTCGATCTGATCCAGGACCAAGTCCGGGTCGCCTGACTCGGGCCGATCAGATACATGGTTAGCTTGACCCGAACTGAGTCCAACTCGGTCACCCTGCCCGAGTCGGATCGGGTTGGGTAAGATTCGGATAGTTTGAATTCAATTCAACTATTTCATGTGGTGTGATCCACTTCAGCCTTCAATATACCACACTTTTGTGCTCAACACTTAAAATGATTTTTCAAAATGGATGAACAGCTTAGATAAAACATATACATCAAGGTGGGCCCCACATGTCTATGAAATAACTTATCCGCAATTTCACCGAAAGTATTATATTGTTTACACCAAAAGTGCAGTGTTGCCGTCCTTTTTACGCAAGTTTGGGACTTGCTGTATTAGTGTATTAACGTTAGCAAGTTCCAGGGGTGTGATCATGGGATATGTGTTATATCCAAAATGTCCATCCATTTGGTGACCTTGTCTTAAGGCTTAAGACGAAAAATAAGACAGATCTAACTATCATTTGGACCACATGAATTGTTTAGCGATGAAAAGCATTCTCTGCTGCTATTTGTAATGTGGTTCAGATGATCTTTGGATATTATTCATTTTTTGGATAATGCTCTATAATGATCTCTAAAATACATGAACAGTGTAGATATAACAAATACATCATGTGAGGCCCATGTAACTTTGATATCCTTTGAACCCTTCGTACAACTCGAAGCTCAAGGAGCGTCAATGTTCAGCTTCGCATGACACGTAACTAAGCAGCTGGTGTGGTTGTCAGACAGACATAATGGTGGGCGGAAATGAATTGGCTACTCCCCCTGGGTCGATGCTATGTGGGCCCCACCATGACATATGTGTTTCATCCATGCCGTCCATCTATTTTTAAAGATCATTTTACAATATGAGTCCAAAAATGTGGTATAACCAAATCTCAAGTTGATCACATTACAGGAACATACTATTGAATGAGAGTCAACCATTAAAAACATTTAGACGATCATAAAAGTTTTGGATAAAGATGATATTTGTTTTTTCTCTTCATTTGGGACCGTATGACCTAATCAACAGATTGGATTTCAAATAAACAGTATAGTAGGCCTTAGGAGGATTATAATGGTGGATATCCAATCACTATTGTTATCCTGTGGTGTGGTCCACCTGAGATTTATAATCTTTTTTTTTTTTTTTGAAATAAAACTCTAAAACTATATTAAAAAATGGATGAATGGAATGGATGAAACACATACATCATGGTGGGTCCCACAGATCACCAACCACATTGGTGGATGGGGAGTAGCCAATCCAGTTCCAAACCAATGTCCTCCATTCACTGGTGGAGTTATTTGATACTCTCATTGTATACAAAACTCAATACGCAGCTCCTTATAATTGCACACATCACAGGCAAACCGTCTAAGCTATGAAACCCACACCAGCAATAATGGGAAGGGGAGGGTGGAGACTGGAGAGTGAAGAGTGGAGAGGAAGAAGAAGAAAAAGATCAGGAAGGGAAGGCTCCTTCATTTGTTAGGGTAAGAAAAGAGGAGAGGGGTGTAATGTAACTAAGTGAAGGTAAAAAGTATAAAAGAATATTTATATTATCCGTTCCGGGTTGGGTCAGATCCTTTCGGTTCAGGTATTCAAGTCGGATCGGTTTGGATCGACCTCTATCCTGATCCAACCCGAAAGACAATCGGATCTGGGTGGACAGATTCGATCAGGCCGATCTAAGCCATTGGTTTTATTCGGAACGGTACCGAGTCGGGTTGAATCGGGTCCAAAATTTACACCTCTAGTTTTATCTACACCATTCATCCATTTTTCCTTATCATTTCAAGGCTGAGCCCAAAAATGAGGCAAATCCAAGTCTTACATCATGGGAAAATAGTGGTGATCAAACGCACATCATTAAAAGCTTTCTAAGGTTCATTGTAACATTTATTTGACATATCCAACATGTTAATTAGGTCAAACGGACTCGAATGTAGGGAGAACTCAAATGTTTACTTGATCCAAAATTTTTGTGGCTCTCAATTAAAATTTGAGGGGCCGTTCGAATTTTAAGTAATTATGGCTAACTTCGCCCATGTGAAATCAGCAAGCAATTACATCTCCAAAATCCGTTTAAAAAAAATCAAGGTTTTTTTGATTTAAACCCGTGAGCCCTATCATAATGTTTGTGACTTATCCACACCATCCAACCTTTTTAATGGCACATTTTAAGGTATGAGTACAAAAATAAGGTAAATTCCAATGTCAAGTGGGCCACACCTTAAGAAACAATAATTGTAGAGATGTAAACCGTTGAAAGCTATTTTCTCCCTAGGGCCCATATTAATGTTTATTTGTCATAGATAAAAGGGAAAACAAAAATATTAGTTTGATCTAAAACTTTTTAGGCCCTAAAAAAGCTTTCAATGGTAAGAGCTCAATTCTCACTATTTCTTATGGTGTGGTCCACTTGAGTTTTATATCTACATTTTTTGGTTTCATACCTAAAATAAGATAGCTAAAGGGAAGAACGGCGGATAAGACACATATAACATGATCAGCCCACAAATGTAACATTTGTTCCATCGTGAGATGTTATAAATGAAGGCTGCTATCAACGTTACCTTGAAAATGCTGCTGGAGTAAATAATTATTACCTATTTACCGTGAACTACCACTGTAACTAGAAAATCAAATAGCCGTTGAGGGTGTTCAATCACCACTATTTTATTGATGTGGATATTTTTATTAGTTTCTAGTTTCCTATGGGGTGGTTTACTCGATATTTTTATATATTTTATTTTTTGATTCATGATTTCAAATGATTCAGCAAATAGATAAAACACATGGATCATGGCGGCTCCTACTGTTACAGAGCACTTATTAGTACCAACTTACCGCGTGCAGTGTCAATATGGAATGTGCATTGATTGAAGTGACATTGCATCATGGTGCCCTGTTAGGGTTTCAACCGTGGAGTCATAGTCATCTTATGTCATGTGATCCACTGGCCAAAGCTTTCGATCCTTCTCATTTTTGAGCCAATGCCTGGTGAAAAATGGACGGCTTGCATATAATACACAGATTGCGGTGGGCCCACAGAGCTTAGTGCTGTGGAAAGAATATGTAACCCGCGTCCCTTTAGATAGTGCTGAGTCATCTTGGTACTGGTACACGTGGCATGTAAGTCATCAGGGAAACGGATCGGCTACTCAACCTGCAACTAGTCAATGGCTAGTGGTCGGTGCTCTGTGGGCCCCAACATGATGTATGTCTCATCCATGCCGTTCATCTATTTTTCCAGATAATTTTATTTTATGAATCCAAGACTGAGGTAGATTAAAATCTCAAGTGGGCCACCCAGTGTTGATTGAACTCTTACCATTAAAATCTTAATGGGGCTACAAAAGTTTTGTATTAAGCTGATATTTTTGTTATTTTGCTTTCATCCAGGTATGTATGACCTAATCTAAAAGTTGGATGTCAAATAAACATTACAGTGGGCCTAGGAGGTTTTTAATGGTAAATATTCAATCACTACTGTTTCCCATGGTGTGGTCCACCTGAGAATTTTATCTTCCTCATTTACATGAAAAGACATTAAAATGATGTGTAAAAATGGATGGACGGTGTGGATAAAACACATAGATCATGGTGGGGCCCACAGAGCACCGACCACTAGCCACCTGGCTAGTGGCAGCGCATCCAGGACTACTCCAGTACATGCACAGTACAATCGGTTTCCGCTTGTACAACCGTAGCTCTTGATTCAACGATCTGGAGCCTTGGTCTGTTGGGGCCCTTTTTGGATGGACAGACGCCAAACACTCATGGGTAAACAATCCTATCCTTTAACTATTCTTTCTGCGAGAATAGACGGTTAAGGAGAGAATGCAGCTACGGTCCACATTTCAGTATAGAAAAGCCACGAATAGATAAGAGGTCTGGATCATTGGATCATGGGCCCCACTACTAAAAACGAAAACCCAAGTACACATGGTGCGTCCTCGGATCTAGGAATAAAAGGAAGTGGCAAACACAAAATGGAGAAGTTTTGGTCTCTCAAGATGATATTCTCTGCATCCATCTAAAAATGGTACAGTGGTAAGTGGGTGACATGCATGTGGGTCCCACCCATTTGGACGGATAAGATGAGTGGGAGATGCTATGATTGTTTTATTGGGTTTCTGGGCCCCATTCCATGTGTCAAGATATGGTCCATTTGAGGGGTGGGACAAGGAGAAATGTGTGGCCAACCAATCTAACCGTTCATCTTGCAACAGATTGTGTTGGTTTGAAACTTGAAAAGGTGGTGATCACGAGAAGAAATTCAGGTTCATTGAAGCTTCTCATTTGAGGCAGCAGAGAAATTGACCACTGTAGACGCCACCTTTTACCCAACGTCTTATTACGGCGCTCCCAAACTTTACTTTCCCAAAGTATGCTATTATGTATGGACATACTAGACCGGAAGAAGCTACTAGAGGTGGGCATGTTTGATCCGATCCGGTGGATCCAACCCGATTAGACCCGTTCCGAATAAAACCGACGGCCTAAATCGGGCCTGATCGAGTCTGTCCATCCAAATCCGATTATTTTTTGGGTCGGGTTCGGATAGTGGTCAATCCAGACAGATTTGATTCAAAAACCCGAACCAAAACGATCCGGACTGATCCGACCCGACCCGACCTGAAGCAAGTAGTCGGGTAGTATAAATATTATTTTTACTCTAAACCCACCCAAATCATTTTTACCCCTCCCTCTTTTCTTACCCTATCTTCTCTCGTCCCAAACGATCGAATGCTGCCCTATCTACCCGATCTTCTTCCTGTCCTCTTATGCCTGCGTCTCTTAGCCACGTCGCAGTTTTATCGATATCTCGCGCCAATTCCTCCCAAAACTCCGAACCTGAGAATTGGCTACGTATCATCATCTAGAACGTTCGATCTCCTTCTCTATCCTCACATCGACGACGATCCGTCGAAAAGAGCTTTTGTAAGGACCTTTTATCACTCTACTTAAATTCGGAAGCTCCAACCGCAGAAGCAGCATCGTCGGATGAGGATTCCTTGCGAAAGTCTTTCGCAGGAAGTTCCTGCGCTGGGATGCATGGTGGGGGCCACTGTGATGTTTATGAGAAATCTAACTCGTCCATACATTTTTTTAGCTCATTTTAGTAAATAGGACTAAAAATTAGGAGGATATAAGACTCAAGTGGGCCATATGAGATGAAACAGTGGGAAAGGAATGCCCACCGTTGAAACCTTCCTAGGCTCCACCTTTATGTTTATATTCCATCCAAACCGTTTACAAGGTCATTTTCACTGGGATGAAGTGAAAATACCAAAAATTAGACCGAGACAGAACCTTTGTGCTATATAAATGTTTCAACAGTGGTCACTAAATCTCCACTGTTTCCTCTCATGTGGTCAATTCGAGTTTTGAATATACCTTATTTTTGGTTGCATATCCTAAAATGATCTCTAAAAATGGATGGACAGTGTGGCTTTCTCATAAACATCGCAGTGGGCCCCACCTAGATTCCTTGCGCGGGAACTTCCTACGAAAGGCTTTCACAAGAAATCCGTGTCCACCACTGTCTCCCAAATCTAGTAGGTGTAGTGCCTGTACCATAAGATATGATAAAGTTATTATTTTCCACCAATATGTCTTATATACAGACTATCCTATCCGTAGAAAAGGTGGGTCACATTATCATCATTAGTCCATTGTACAGTAATATGATAGAAGCTTATGGTGGGACACATTATTACTGCAGACCATTGATATCATTTCATGTGCTGATGTGGCGTACTCAATACATATATAGTTCTGATTTTCACAGGAGAAAATCATCATATTGTTTCCCATTTTTTGTATGGATTTGATATTTATATCAGTAATCAGCTGACGACGAAAAGATGGATGTATCTTAGGTTACGATATGACCACTATATCTTGATCATTTCTCAATCCAACATGTCTTCAGTAATAAATACCGCCCGCATGTTTACTCTTCAAAAGCAGTTTTTAGCCTAGACCTCATATGCTCCTTGGGAGCACCGAAACCTAATATATGGACAGATAAATCCATCGATTGGGTGGCTGTGATTAACCCAACAAATCAATATTCATCTGATGTCTTGCACACCGTGTGGGCCACATGCAAAACCAGAGAGATAACAAGGAGAGTTATCGACAAAAAATTTAAATCTAGATCGATCTGTACTGTGCCCAACACTACAAGAATTCCTACTTTTAGCAACGAAAATTTTCGTCTCTAAAGGTCAACATTTAATAGCTAAATGTTTTTAGCGACGAAACTTTTTGTCGCTCAATTCGTTGCTAATACACCGTCACTACAAACTTTCAGCAGCCAAAAAGTTAAAGTCGTTGCTAAATGTAAGCTTTTTAACAACGAAAATTTCATCGCAACAAAAACTGTAGAGGACTTTTAGCAGCGAAATGTTTCGATGCAAAAAATAATTGTACCACTTTCGCTGCTTAAAAAAGCTGTGGAGGACTTTTAGCAGCGAAATAGTTCGTCCCTAAAAAACTATAAAAACCTTTTAGCAGCGAAATTTTTCGCTGCAAAAAATAATTATGCAACTTTTAGCAACGAAAATTCTCATTACTAAAAAATCTTTGGGAAACTTTTAGCAGCGGAAATTGTCGCTGCTAAAAATATATTTTTATTTTTTACAGCGAATAATTTCACAGCGAAAAATACTTTATAAGACTTATAGCAACGAAAATTTCGTCCCTATAATATTTTAAACAACGTTTAACAACGAAAATTTCGTCCCTACAACATTTTTAAAATTTTTAGCAACGAAAATTTCGTCCGTATAATATTTTTAAAAACGTTCAGCAACGAAATCTTTCGTCCCTATAATATTTTAAAAGCTTTTAGCAACGACAATTTCGTGCCTATAATATTTTCAAAATCTTTTAGCAACGAAACAATTCATCCCTATAATATTTTAAAAACCTTTTAGCAACGAAAATTTCATGCCTATAATATTTTCAAAACCTTTTAGCAACCAAATGTTTCATCCCTACAATATTTTTAAAACGTTTTAGCAACGAAACTTTCGTCCCTATTATATTTTCAAAAACTTTTAGCAACGAAAAGTTTCGTCCCTATAATATTGTAAAAATCTTTTAGCAACGAACATTTCGTCCCTATAATAATTTCAAAAACTTTTAGCAACGAAAATTTCGTATTTAAAAAAAATTTTAGCAACAAAATCTTTCGTCGCTAAAACAATATAGCGGCGAAAAAGTTTGTTGCTAAAAGTCTCTTTTTTTTTAACAATATCCAATTGAAAATTTCATGCAAAATACCTGATAGACACCTGTTGCAATATATTTCATCATATTCATCCTGATATATCTGTTATATCATCATATTCATATTTACATCTTGATATACACCTGTTATATCATAAGATACCTGTCAAATTTCATCATATACACATTCAAATCCATCTAACCCAAACTAGTAAATCCTTCCAAACATAAACTACATGCATTTAAACACAACCAATCTTATACGCATCACAGTCATTCACGCATAAATACATAAAAGTTTAACATCATAAATAAAAAAGAAAAAATCATAAAGCTTAAGGCAAATGTGGTGGGGCATCGGTAGGTAAGCGTACAGCGAAAGCTTGAAACATCTCCGTCATCCGTCACTCATGCTCCACTCGCATCTCCTCTATCTTCCTCTCCTGCTCCTCCTGCCTTGCCAGTTGATCCTCCATCTTTCTCTCCTGCTCCTCCTTTTGCCTCGCCAGCTGATCCTCCATCTTCCTCTCTTGCTCCTCCCTCTGCCTCGTCAGCTCCTCCATCATCTTCCTCTCCTGCTCCTCCCTCTGCCTGTCCAGTTGATCTTTGATGTCATCGACGACAACCCGTAGTTGCTGAACCTCTCTCTCTGCGGTATCAGTTCGGCGTACGGCGCTGTCGCTAACTACGACGGATCGGCTGGAGGCAGCTCTAGCGGGTGCCATGAGCTTGGCACCATGGCCAAGCCCACGGACATATCTAGAACGGGTGCCAAGCACCTGACTCAGGATCTCTGGCTCACTCCGCTGAGTACCATCGGGAGTGGGCTGACTACGTAAGGTGTCCATCTCCTCCTGTAATTAAAACATATGAATTTTCATAATAAATGACATTATTATAATTTAATACAATTAAATTTTACAATGTAATAATTTTTACCTAAATCTCGCTGGCTTTAGGATGTACCCAAGATTCACTCGCCTGCTAACAGTGAGTCCCTTTGTAGAAGTCTACTGGTCCGGGCTCCTGGCCAGTGACGGAATCTCGCTACGCAATCGAAAGGAAAATATAGTTAATATAAATGCATGAAAAGAATATAAAAATTACCAGTAATTTCTTACCATGTCGTGATGAAGTCGTACAAATGACTTTGAACCAGCTACGTGGTTCACTTCTAACTTTTTCCTGTTGTCGGAATTTATTTTGCTCCTCTTCTGAACACATTATACATAATGCATTGTTATTAATTACGAATTTAATTATTACGTTAAGATATCGTAAATATACAAATAATATCTGAAAAGAATCAGACGAAAACCTATTGCAGAGTATCTGCCAATCCCCACGAGTCACGTGAGGCGGTGCGGACTGTGCGAGCTCCTCGTGGCTCGTGGACCGCTTGTACTGCTGGTATAACTTACAGTGGTAAGCCTTGAACCGCTCCTTCATCATGTCGTCGACGGCATAGGATATGTGCGGAACACTCAAGTTCAAGTGAAATTTATCCTGCAGTTTAGTAAATAATAGATTAAGGCAATAAACTTATTAAGAAAATAACTTAGTCGTAAATGAACTTTTATAAAATAAATTAGAATTCATAAGGTTAAGGTTAAGGTTTAGGTTTAGGATAAGGTTTAGGTTAAGGTTATGGTTTAGGTTTAGGTTATAGGTTATAGCTATAGGGAATTGAGAATAGGTTAAGGTTTTAGGTTTATGAAATCGAGTTCGGATTCGGGTTTAGATTTGAGTTTTCAAGTTTAGGTTTAGGTTTAGGTTAGGGAGTTGAGATTAGGATTTGGTGTAGGTTTAGGTTTAGGGATTTGAGAATAGGTTAAGGTTTAGGTTTAGGAAATCGGGTTCGGGTTCGGGATCAAGATTAGGCTTGGGTTTTCAAGTTTAGGTTTAGTTTAGAGAGTTGAGATTAGGTGTAGGTTTTGGTTTAGGGATTTGAGAATAAATTTAGGTTTTAGGTTTAGGTTTAGGTTATAGGTTATAAGTGTAGGTTATAGGTTTAGATTTAAGTTACGTTATAGGTTAAGGTTTAGGTTTAGGAAATCAAGTTCGGGTTTGGGATCGAGTTTAGGTTTGGGTTTTCAAGTTTAGGTTTAGGTTAAGTAGTTGAGATTAGGATTAGGTGTAGGTTTAGGTTTAGGAATTTGAGAATACATTTAGGTCTTAGGTTTAAGTTTAGGTTATGGTTTTGGTTTTGGTTATAGGTTTAGGATAAGGTTTAGGTTTAGGTTTAGGTTATAGGTTTTGGGATTTGAGAATAGTTTTAGGTTATAAGTATAGGTTTAGGTTAGGTTATAGGTTTTGGGATTTGATAATGGGTTTGGGTTTATGTCATAGGTTTTGGTTTTGGTTTAGGTTATAGGTTTTGGTTTATGTTATAGGTTATAGGTTTAGGTTTAGGTTTAGGATATAGGTTTTGGGATTTGAGAATGGGTTCGGGTTTAGGTTTAGGTTTTGGTTTAGGTTATAGGTTTAGGGATATGAGAATGGGTTCGGGTTTAAGTTATAGGTTCTGGTTAATGTTATAGGTTATAGGTTTTGGTTTTGGTTAAGGTTAGGTTTAGGTTGTAGGTTTTGGGATTTGGCAATAGTTTTAGGTTATAAGTATAGCTTTAGGTTAGGTTATAGGTTTTGAGAATTGAGAATGGGTTCGGGTTTAGGTTATAGGTTTTGGTTTTGGTTTTGGTTTTGGTTTAGGTTATAGGTTTTGGTTTATAAGTATAGGTTTAGGTTAGGTTATAGGTTTTGGGATTTGATAATGGGTTTGGGTTTATGTTATAGGTTTTGCTTATTGTCACGCCCCAAACCCAGAAATCGGATTCATAGGAATCCCGATCATCGAATCCGGTACCGACAGCCTCCGTAGTACCCCATTCTCGGCTCCTAGCATTCATATGCCAGATTCCGATCCTAGGATCCTACAAGGAGAATTTTTTTTAATGCACATTAAACTAGTAATAAGCATAACCACAAGATTACCCAATTCACAAAGGCAACATCATCATCACATATCCACTAATATAATTATTTGATTACAACGCTGAAAGGGAAATACATAAATAAAATTTAAGCTCCAGAAGACCATTGCACGCCCCAAGCTCAACACTGTTGCAACCTAACATCAACTGCATGCATCTATCGTGCATAAGCTTATAGAAAGCTTAGAGGGTGGTGTAAGTGTGTGTAAGGTAAGTGCCAAGTATTCAATACAATGACACAATTATACAATATAAAAAAAAACTGATAATCCACAAACTATACAATGTCTGAATAAGCAGAAATACTGACAAAATATAAATCATACGATAACAGAGTAAGCGGAAGTATGGACAAGTCTATAAGTCAATCAATATCAGAATACACAATATAGAACAACTATGTGATAAGGAGTCATAAAGAACCAAATATCAGATGCCGAGGATGCAATGCAATACACAAATCCTACTAAGTCTATCTAGGCCATATAAAAGTGCAGAAACATAGCAACCCAAAATGTCATATGCCTGCGGATGTAATGCAATATGCGATGCGAATGAAATGACCATACTTGGAGTGTGAAGTCGGGATGATGATACGTAGTATCGCAGGCTATGGGGTCTGCCACAATGGACTTTTATCCAAACCAGTCCCATACCTAAATTTGGATAGTCAGACTCAACGTGGTAAACTCCTGATCTCAGATTGGTCGAGCGCCCAACCGAAATCCTTGCCATAACGAAGGTACACAAAAATTAGTTGCGCACCACCAGCCCGAGTGGATAGTGAATGAATGAATGAATGAGCATACAACTCCTACTCGATAAGTCCACATATCAGTACGGTTTCTCTTTAGAAAATTACCGGGGTCTATTATACTCCATACCAGATTGCCGCCCCATCGTGCCAATAAGGTGAAGAGACCTCACTGTTCGCCTGCCAATATCGGACCCGGCTCGTCAATAGCGGACCCATTCCTTGAGCTGGTCAGACTCAGCCTAGTATTGCCCCCTCCTCTCGGGCAGGTAAGGCCGCACCCCTTTCCAACCAACCATGACACAGTGGAGAGCACATCCATCTGGTAATCGGCACTCGACGCTCATCTACCCACTCGGTCTAGACGTTGGAGCAACTTCTGAAACGAAGAGGGTTCTGAAACTTTCATCCAAGGATATCTATAGCACCCCATGTAGAACAGATTTTTGGTATCCCATCTGGCCATCTACGAAATGCTTGTGGAGGCTACGACCCTGATGTCGCTAGGGCGTACAATACAACACAATGCAATGCAAGGTGCATGAGTCATGAAATCCAGTCATGCATCTATCCAGCGCATACCGTGTGCTCATGTGAGACAATCTTCGCCTATCAGGGAGTCTCATAACAACATGCCCAATGACGTATGCAAGGGTCAACCACACCTCATAACAAACATGCAGATGATGTGTATGGGCATGTATCATGATGCTATGCTGTCACGTACTCATAATCGGTACTAGTAACCGGCATCAACAATCGGCCTAGACAATGTGGACATCTAACCAACATTGTCCCAAGGAATGACCCTCATAGATCCTAACATATAGTGGACCCATGACCTCACACAAGTACCTAATATATAACACAATGGGCCTTACTTAAGGCCACACCTACACAGCAGGTGGGCCCTGCTCATGAGCCTCGAATAAATCAAATGGGTCATGCCACATGGGCCTATTACATATCACAAAGGGCCTCTCCCATAGGCCACGAATACATCACAATGGGCCTTGCCCATGTACCTCAAGTACATCACAATGGGCCCCATCACATAGACCTCCTACTCATCACATTAGGCCTTAAACACAGTCTGCACATACATTACACAAGCCGAATACACATCTCAATGGGTCTCAACTACAGGTCGCATATACATCATATAGGTCTCATCAATAGGACTTGGCAATCGAAATCGGCCTTAACAATCAGATTCGACACTCGGAACTGGCCTCGATACTCGGCCTCGACAATCAGAATTGGCTTCGACGAATTGGCCTATACAATCGGTATCGATAAGAATGGGCCTAACTAGGCCTAAGGGAAGGTCATCATGCGGGCATTTAACCATCATTACTCAAAAATGTGGACATTCAACCAGCACTACTCCCAAGCAGTAGTCCACATAGAGTCAAACATAAGGTGAGCCCAATTATCCAACAAGTGGCCCCAAATAGTCATCACAAGTGGGCCTTACACATGCAGCACGTGGGCCTACACATTACGACAGGTCGATACATTGGGCCGCATCATTGACCTAATATACACATCACGATGGGTCGCATCATTAGGTCGCACCAATGGGCCTCATATCCAACAAGTGGGCCGCATCAATGAGCCGCACTAATGGGTCTTATACACATCAAGTTGGGCCTCGATAACTAGGCTGGAAACATTATAATGGGCTACGACATACGGGCCGAAAATGCGTCACAATGGGCCTCGACCCATGGGCCGAAAATACATCTCAGTGGGCCTTACCAAATGGGCCATAAACACATCCTAATGGGCCTTAACCATATGCCTCTAACATATCATAACGGGCCTTGCATCAATAGGTCGCACTAATTTGGCTCATACACATCAAGTGGGTTGTATCAATGGGCCACACAAATGCACAATAGGTAGGCCCTGCACATGCAACAGATGGGCCCCATCAGATGGTTAGTATGGGTATAAAATGCATACATCTAGTGGGTCACACGTCCTATAGACGGTGTGAATAAAACATACATCGAGGCTAACCCTATATAACCTGAACAGTTAGGATGGAACATATGAGGTGAGCTCTGCTCACGGGTTCCAAATACATTACAGTGGGCCTTAACCCATGGGTTTTGAATACATCTCAATGGGCCTTGATACATATCATAATGGGGTGCTTGCCCTAGATGGCGTGGATAAAAAAAATACATCATGGTGCGTCCCATCCAAATAGTTGGATAGTATGGATATGAAAACATATACATTATGTGGGATCCATGTGTACAACGGATGCATCAAGGTGGGCCTCACACATATGGACTGCATGGAATGAAATAATATGTCACCCGGGTTCCACATCCCACGGCCAGAGATTGGGCGGTGGGGATAAATACATCATGCTGGCCCACACTGCATATGGACAGTATGCATATTCAAGACATATAATATCATATAATAAGGAGGGCCCCACCGTCCAGTAGCTGCTGGACGATGTGAATATAGAATGCATGCATCAAGGTGGGCACCTCGAATGGACCACAAAATATATCAAAGTGGGCCTGACGGATGGGCCACAAAGTACATCAAAGTGGGCCCGACATTTGGGCCACAAAATATGTCAAAATGGGCCTCACAGATGGCCATAAAACACATCAAAGTGGGCCCCATAACATGGGTCATACGTACATCAAATGGGCCACACCAATGGGCCCCATGCATATCAAATGGGCCACACCCGAATAAAAGTGGTGATAATGATATTCATCATTTAAGTTCCTAAGGCCCACCATAACATATGTTTCTCATCCAACATGTTCATAAATTAAAAGTGGAACAAATATCAGCTTAATAGGAACTCCCATGGCCCTTAGAAATTTTGAACGGTGGACGTCATTGTCCATTACCTTAAATGGTGGGGTCCACGGAGAGCTTTAGATCTGACTTATTTTCAGTCTCAAGCCTGTTAAGACAAGCTTGTCAAATTGTTGGACGGTTTGGATGCAACACATGCACCAAGGGCGGGGTCCACATGAGCTATGTATTTGAATCATTCTTTAGCTCAGGCATGAAACGAGCTTTCAAAATGGACGGACAGCTTGGATGTATCAAATGCATTATGGTGGATACATGTATCATAGTGGGGTCCACAGACGTCACAGTCCTAGGTGGATTTCCACCATTCAATGGAAGTAGGGACGCAACACATAGTGGGGTCCATAGAGAGCTTGGTGACGTCAAACAGTAGCTGAACAGCTACTGTGAGACGCACCAACCACCTTGCCTATACAAGTGGGTCCCACATGGGGCCCACCTTAATGCTTATCTGTCATCCAATCTATTGATAGGGTTACACGTACTTGGATGCAAGAGAAAAATAAATTTTACATGATCCATGATGTCCAAAAGGGGCTTCAATGGCACCCGTTCAATCACTACTGTTTCCTATGATGTGGGCCACCTGAGCCATGTATATGGTCGATTTTGGGAGGGGGACCCACTTCCCTAAGGGGCCCACCAAGGCACGGCTCAAATGTTTGACACACGTCACAGTGGGGCCCACAATTGGGACTCGTCATCCCTGCCCGCCAACGTCCAAGGACGTTGTGTCGTCCTATGTCAGAGGCAGCTGCTGCTGCCTCATTTGGTATTTTATTTATTTATTTATTTATTTTGAAAATTTGTGGTTTTTCATAAATAGGACCCACATATGAAAAATCTAATCCTTCTATTGGATTCTATGGCCCCTGACAAGCAAATGAGACCAATATGTAATGTGTTCTCGGCGAATAAAGGAATTAAGGTGGGTTTTAACAGTAATACCCCTATTTCCTATGGTATGACCCCCTCGAGAATCGGATTGGTCCCAAATTTCGGCTCAACGCCTAAAATGGGCTTAGAAATGAGATGGATGGCGTGGATTAAATCAATACCTTATGGTGGGGCCTACATAAGTGGTACAGTTAAAAGTTTTGAACTAAGCTGGTTTTGTGGTTGCACGTCAGTGCACCTTTGCTTCTTTTTTTTTTCTTTACAATTTCAACTTGGCCACGTCCAGCGTCTCTAGACGCTGGACGGTTTACAATCAACACAAGCCTCATGGTGGGTCCCACATGGACGTGGCCCACCATGCATGCATATATATACATTTTATTATATTAATATAATACAAATATAATATATAATATGCCATTCAACCCATCATGTGGGACTTCCCACTATCCCAACAGTGAACCTCACCCGAAATGTGGTGGGCCACTCCATTTGATGGATGGAGTAGATTAATCACGATTTCGTGGGGCCCACTTCATTTGAGGGGAGGATAGAGAGAGAGAGAGAGAGAGAGAGAGAGAGAGAGAGAGAGAGAGAGAGATGCATGAAGGGGAGGGACCCGCTACTATTGGGCCCTCCCTTATACAAGGCGTTCATCAAGTGGGTCCCACGATAAGTGGGCTCCTAATTAAAGAGTCAAAGGTAGATCACCCACCTCCAGGCCTTCTTCTTGGTCCCTTAGGCTTGTAAGCTCCTTACTTTTACTTTTGATGGTGGATGATGGGGTTTTGATGGTGGGGATGAGAGATGAGAGGGAGGGAAAGTGGGCCACACTTGTTGCTCTTAAAAATGTTTGGGAAGGCTTGATCGTATGGAGCTTGGGAGGGTGGAGATAGAATGAGAGAAGAAGAGAAAAAAAATTAAAGGGGATGGGTGTTGTAAGGAAAGGTGATGGGAGGTATGGGCTTAAATGAAAATGGTGTAAAAGATGGATGGTGAGGGGAGAGAGAAGGTTGACTTTTAGAAAATGAGGGATGGGTTGTTGTACTTGAGATAAGGCTTGTACTTAACATTGATTGATTGATTGATTGATGAGACATGTCGTAGAGATTCTCTCGAAATTAACAACGTACGGCGTTTTCTTCAAACTAAATGCGGGCCCACATCTCCTGGCCTGGGTACCGCCTCGGCGTGCGAGACGCGGCATCGGAACCGCTGCGACGACACGGTCACTAGGGTACAAGTCTCGGGTTGAGTCGACTTGGGTTAACGGCGTGCGAATCAGGGTCGCACACAAATGCCGGTTAAGGGTCGAGATTGTTAGGATTCGACCGGGAAGACTGCGAAAGTCTACCGAACGATACGGTCTATGATACGGGTCTTACAGTTATAGGTTTTGAGATTTAGCAATAGTTTTAGGTTATACGTATAGCTTTGGATTAGGTTATAGGTTTTGAGAATTGATAATGGGTTCGGGTTTAGGTTATAGGTTTTGAGAATTGATAATGGGTTCGGGTTTAGGTTATAGGTTTTGGTTTTGGTTTAGGTTATAGGTTTTGGTTAAGGTTATAGGTTATAGGTTTAGGTTTAGGTTAAGGTTAGGTTTAGGTTATAGGTTTAGGGATTTGGGTATAGTTTTAGTTTATAAGTATAGGTTTAGGTTAGGTTGTAGGTTTTGGGATTTGATAATGGGTTCGGGTTTAGGTTATAGGTTTTCGTTTTGGTTTAGGTTATAGGTTTTGGTTTAGGTTTTAGGTTATAAGTATAGGTTTAGGTTAGGTTATAGGTTTTGGGATTTGATAATGGTTTCGGGTTTAGGTTATAGGTTATGGTTTTGGTTTAGGTCATAGGTTTAGGATAAGGTTTAGGTTTAGGTTTAAGTTATAGGTTTTCGAATTTGAGAATGGGTTCAGGTTTATGTTATAGGTTTTGGTTTTGGTTTAGGTTATAGGTCTTGTTTTAAGTTATTGGTTATAGGTTTAGGATAAGGTTTAGGTTTAGATTTAGGTTATAGGTTTTGGGATTTGAGAATGGGTTCGGGTTTAAGTTTAGGTTTTGGGATTTGAGAATGGGTTTGGGTTTTGGTTATAGGTTTTAGTTTTGGTTATCGGTTATAGGTTTAGGGATTTGAGAATGGGTTCGGGTTTAGGTTATAGGTTTTAGTTTTGGTTTAGGTTATAGGTCTTGTTTTAAGTTATTGGTTATAGGTTTAGGATAAGGTTTAGGTTTAGGTTTAGGTTATAGGTTTTGGGATTTGAGAATGGGTTCGTGTTTAGGTTTAGGTATTAGTTTTGGTTTAGGTTATAGGTTTAGGGATATGAGAATGGGTTCGGGTTTAGGTTATAGGCTCTGGTTAATGTTATATGTTATAGGTTTTGGTTTTGGTTAAGGTTAGGTTTAGGTTATAGGTTTTGGGATTTGGCAATAGTTTTAGGTTATAAGTATAGCTTTGGGTTAGGTTATAGGTTTTGGGAATTGAGAATGGGTTCGGGTTTAGGTTATAGGTTTTGATTTTGGTTTAGGTTATAGGTTTTGGATAAGGTTATAGGTTATAGGTTATAAGTATAGGTTTAGCTTAGGTTATAGGTTTAGGGATTTGAAAATGGGTTCGAGTTTAGGTTATAGGTTTTGGTTTTGGTTTAGGTTATAGGTCTTATTTTAGGTTATTGGTTATAGGTTTTGGATAAGGTTTAGGTTATAGGTTTTGGGATTTGAGAATGGGTTCGGGTTTAGGTTTAGGTATTGGTTTTGGTTTTGGTTTAGGTTATAGGTTTTGGTTAAGGTTATAGGTTATAGGTTATAAGTATAGGTTTAGGTTAGGTTATAGGTTTTGGGATTTGAGAATGGGTTCGGGTTTGGGTTATAGGTTTTGGTTTTAGTTTAGGTCATAGGTTTAGGATAAGGTTTAGGTTTAGGTTATAGGTTTTCGAATTTGAGAATGGGTTCGGGTTTAGGTTATAGGCTTTAGTTTTGGTTTAGGTTATAGATTTTGTTTTAGGTTATATGTTATAGGTTTAGGATAAGGTTTAGGTTTAGGTTTAGGTTATAGGTTTTGGGATTTGAGAATGGGTTCGGGTTTAGGTAATAGGTTTTGGGATTTGAGAATGGGTTCGGGTTTAGGTTATAGGTTTTGGTTTTGGTTTAGGTTATAGGTTTAGGGATTTGAGAATGGGTTCGGGTTTAGGTTATAGGTTTTAGTTTTGGTTTAGGTTATAGGTTTAGGGATTTGAGAATGGGTTCGGGTTTAGGTTTAGGTTTTGGTTTTGGTTTAGGTTATAGATTTTATTTTAGGTTATAGGTTATAGGTTTAGGATAAGGTTTAGGTTTAGGTTTAGGTTATATGTTTTGGGATTTGAGAATGGGTTCGGGTTTAGGTTATAGGTTTTAGGATTTGAGAATGGGTTTGGGTTTAGGTTATAGGTTTTGGGATTTGAGAATGGGTTCAGGTTTAGGTTATAGGTTTTGGTTTTAGCTATAGGTTTTGGGATTTGAGAATAGGCTCGGGTTTAGGTTATAGGTTTTGGTTTTGGTTTAGGTTATAGGTTTTGTTTTAGGTTATTGGTTATAGGTTTAGGATAAGGTTTAGGTTTAGGTTTAGGTTATAGGTTTTGGGATTTGAGAATGTGTTCGAGTTTAGGTTATAGGTTTTAGGATTTGAGAATGGGTTTGGGTTTAGGTTATAGGTTTTGGTTTTGGTTTAGGTTATAGGTTTAGGGATTTGAGAATGAGTTTGAGTTTAGGTTATAGGTTTTGGTTTTGGTTTAGGTTATAGGTCTTGTTTTAGGTTATTGGTTATAGGTTTAGGACAAGATTTAGGTTATAGGTTTTTGGATTTGAGAATGGGTTTGGGTTTAGGTTATAGGTTTTGGTTTTGGTTAAGGTTATAGGTTTTGGTTAAGGTTATAGGTTATAGGTTATAACTATAGGTTTAGCTTAGGTTATAGGTTTAGGGATTTGAAATTGGGTTCGAGTTTAGGTTATAGGTTTTGGTTTTGGTTTAGGTTATAGGTCTTGTTTTAGGTTATTAGTTATAGGTTTAGGATAAGGTTTAGGTTTAGGTTTAGGTTATAGGTTTTGGGATTTGAGAATGGGTTCGGGTTTAGGTTTAGGTATTAGTTTTGGTTTTGGTTTAGGTTATAGGTTTTGGTTAAGGTTATAGGTTATAGGTTATAAGTATAGGTTTAGGTTAGGTTATAGGTTTTGGGATTTGAGAATGGGTTTGGGTTTGGGTTATAGGTTTTGGTTTTAGTTTAGGTCATAGGTTTAGGATAAGGTTTAGGTTTAGGTTATAGGTTTTCAAATTTGAGAATGGGTTCGGGTTTAGGTTATAGGCTTTAGTTTTGGTTTAGGTTATAGATTTTGTTTTAGGTTATAGGTTATAGGTTTAGGATAAGGTTTAGGTTTAGGTTTAGGTTATAGGTTTTGGGATTTGAGAATGGGTTCGGGTTTAGGTAATAGGTTTTGGGATTTGAGAATGGGTTCGGGTTTAGGTTATAGGTTTTGGTTTTGGTTTAGGTTATAGGTTTAGGGATTTGAGAATGGGTTCGGGTTTAGGTTATAGGTTTTAGTTTTGGTTTAGGTTATAGGTTTAGGGATTTGAGAATGGGTTCGGGTTTAGGTTTAGGTTTTGGTTTTGGTTTAGGTTATAGATTTTCTTTTAGGTTATAGGTTATAGGTTTAGGATAAGGTTTAGGTTTAGGTTTAGGTTATATGTTTTGGGATTTGAGAATGGGTTTGGGTTTAGGTTATAGGTTTTAGGATTTGAGAATGGGTTTGGGTTTAGGTTATAGGTTTTGGGATTTGAGACTGGGTTCAGGTTTAGGTTATAGGTTTTGGTTTTAGCTATAGGTTTTGGGATTTGAGAATAGGCTCGGGTTTAAGTTATAGGTTTTGGTTTTGGTTTAGGTTATTGGTTTTGTTTTAGGTTATTGGTTATAGGTTTAGGATAAGGTTTAGGTTTAGGTTTAGGTTATAGGTTTTGGGATTTGAGAATGTGTTTGAGTTTAGGTTATAGGTTTTAGGATTTGAGAATGGGTTTGGGTTTAGGTTATAGGTTTTGGTTCTGGTTTAGTTTATAGGTTTAGGGATTTGAGAATGAGTTTGAGTTTAGGTTATAGGTTTTGGTTTTGGTTTAGGTTATAGGTCTTGTTTTAGGTTATTGGTTATAGGTTTAGGACAAGATTTAGGTTATAGGTTTTTGGATTTGAGAATGGGTTTGGGTTTAGGTTATAGGTTTTGGTTTTGGTTTAGGTTATAGGTTTTGGTTAAGGTTATAGGTTATAGGTTATAACTATAGGTTTAGCTTAGGTTATAGGTTTAGGGATTTGAAATTGGGTTCGAGTTTAGGTTATAGGTTTTGGTTTTGGTTTAGGTTATAGGTCTTGTTTTAGG
This sequence comes from Magnolia kwangsiensis, assembly GCA_037074715.1. Classification (NCBI taxonomy): domain Eukaryota; kingdom Viridiplantae; phylum Streptophyta; class Magnoliopsida; order Magnoliales; family Magnoliaceae; genus Magnolia; species Magnolia kwangsiensis. The sequence goes on from CM073582.1 coordinate 22,073,946, forward strand.
TTATTAGTTATAGGTTTAGGATAAGGTTTAGGTTTAGGTTTAGGTTATAGGTTTTGGGATTTGAGAATGGGTTCGGGTTTAGGTTTAGGTATTGGTTTTGGTTTTGGTTTAGGTTATAGGTTTTGGTTAAGGTTATAGGTTATAGGTTATAAGTATAGGTTTAGGTTAGGTTATAGGTTTTGGGATTTGAGAATGGGTTTGGGTTTGGGTTATAGGTTTTGGTTTTAGTTTAGGTCATAGGTTTAGGATAAGGTTTAGGTTTAGGTTATAGGTTTTCGAATTTGAGAATGGGTTCGGGTTTAGGTTATAGGCTTTAGTTTTGGTTTAGGTTATAGATTTTATTTTAGGTTATAGGTTATAGGTTTAGGATAAGGTTTAGGTTTAGGTTTAGGTTATAGGTTTTGGGATTTGAGAATGGGTTCGGGTTTAGGTAATAGGTTTTGGGATTTGAGCATGGGTTCGGGTTTAGGTTATAGGTTTTGGGATTTGAGAATGGGTTCGGGTTTAGGTTATAGGTTTTGGTTTTGGTTTAGGTTATAGGTTTAGGGATTTGAGAATGAGTTCGGGTTTAGGTTATAGGTTTTAGTTTTGGTTTAGGTTATAGGTTTAGGGATTTGAGAATGGGTTCGGGTTTAGGTTTAGGTTTTGGTTTTGGTTTAGGTTATAGATTTTATTTTAGGTTATAGGTTATAGGTTTAGGATAAGGGTTAGGTTTAGGTTTAGGTTATATGTTTTGGGATTTGAGAATGGGTTCGGGTTTAGGTTATAGGTTTTAGGATTTGAGAATGGGTTCGGGTTTAGGTTATAGGTTTTGGGATTTGAGAATGGGTTCAGGTTTAGGTTATAGGTTTTGGTTTTAGCTATAGATTTTGGGATTTGAGAATAGGCTCGGGTTTAGGTTATAGGTTTTGGTTTTGGTTTAGGTTATAGGTTTTGTTTTAGGTTATTGGTTATAGGTTTAGGATAAGGTTTAGGTTTAGGTTTAGGTTATAAGCTTTGGGATTTGAGAATGTGTTCGAGTTTTGGTTATAGGTTTTAGGATTTGAGAATGGGTTTGGGTTTAGGTTATAGGTTTTGGTTTTGGTTTAGGTTATAGGTTAGGGATTTGAGAATGGGTTTGGGTTTAGGTTATAGGTTTTGGTTTTGGTTTAGGTTATAGGTCTTGTTTTAGGTTATTGGTTATAGGTTTAGGATAAGGTTTAGGTTATAGGTTTTTGGATTTGAGAATGGGTTCAGGTTTAGGTTTAGGTATTGGTTTTGGTTTAAGTTATAGGTTTAGGGATATGAGAATGGGTTCGGGTTTAGGTTATAGGTTTTGGATAATGTTATAGGTTATAGGTTTTGGTTTCGGTTAAGGTTAGGTTTATGTTATAGGTTTTGGGATTTGGCAATAGTTTTAGATTATAAGTACAGATTTGGGTTAGGTTATAGGTTTTGAGAATTGAGAATGGGTTTGGGTTTAGGTTATAGATTTTGGTTGAGGTTATAGGTTATAGGTTTTGCTTTTGGTTAACGTTAGGTTTAGGTTATAGGTTTTGGAATTTGACAATAGTTTTAAGTTATAGGTTTAGCTTTGGGTTAGGTTATAGGTTTTGAGAATTGAGAATGGGTTCAGGTTTAGGTTATAGGTTTTGGGATTTGAGAATGGGTTCGGGTTTAGGTTATAGGTTTTGGTTTTGGTTTAGGTTATAGGTTTTGTTTTACGTTATTGGTTATAGGTTTAGGATAAGGTTTAGGTTTAGGTTTAGGTTATAGGTTTTGGGATTTGAGAATGGGTTCGGGTTTAGGTTATAGGTTTTGGGATTTGAGAATGGGTTCGGGTTTAGGTTATAGGTTTTTATTTTGGTTTAGGTTATAGGTTTAGGGATTTGAGAATGGGTTCGGGTTTAGGTTATAGGTTTAAGTTTTGGTTTAGGTTATAGGTTTAGGGATTTGAGAATGGGTTCGAGTTTAGGTTTAGGTTTTGGTTTTGGTTTAGGTTATAGATTTTGTTTTAGGTTATAGGTTATAGGTTTATGAAAAGGTTTAGGTTTAGGTTTAGGTTATAGGTTTTGGGATTTGAGAATGGGTTCGGGTTTAGGTTATAGGTTTTGAGATTTGAGAATGGGTTCGGGTTTAGGTTATAGGTTTTGGTTTTGGTTTTAGGTTTTGGAATTTGAGAATAGGCTCGGGTTTAGGTTATAGGTTTTGGTTTTGGTTTAGGTTATAGGTTTTGTTTTAGGTTATTGGTTATAGGTTTAGGATAAGGTTTAGGTTATAGGTTTTGGGATTCGAGAATGGGTTCGGGTTTAGGTTATAGGTTTTAGGATTTGAGAATGGGTTTGGGTTTAGGTTATAGGTTTTGGTTTTGGTTTAGGTTATAGGTTTAGGGATTTGAGAATGGGTTTGGGTTTAGGTTATAGGTTTTGGTTTTGGTTTAGGTTATAGGTCTTGTTTTAGGTTATTGGTTATAGGTTTAGGATAAGGTTTAGGTTATAGGTTTTTGGATTTGAGAATGGGTTCGGGTTTAGGTTTAGGTATTGGTTTTGGTTTAGGTTATAGGTTTAGGGATATGTGAATGGGTTCGGGTTTAGGTTATAGGTTTTGGATAATGTTATAGGTTTTAGGTTTTGCTTTTGGTTAAGGTTAGGTTTAGGTTATAGGTTTTGAGATTTGGCAATAGTTTTAGGTTATAAGTATAGCTTTAGGTTAGGTTATACGTTTGAGAATTGAGAATGGGTTCGGGTTTAGGTTATAAATTTTGGTTAATGTTATAGGTTATAAGTTTTGCTTTTGGTTAAGGTTAGGTTTAGGTTATAGGTTTTGGGATTTGGGAATAGTTTTAGGTTATAAGTATAGCTTTGGGTTAGGTTATAGGTTTTGAGAATTGAGAATGGGTTCGGGTTTAGGTTATAGGTTTTGGGATTTGAGAATGGTTTCGGGTTTAGGTTATAGGTTTTGGTTTTGGTTTAGATTATAGGTTTTGTTTTAGGTTATTGGTTATAGGTTTAGGATAAGGTTTAGGTTTAGGTTTAGGTTTAGGTTATAGGTTATGGGATTTGAGAATGGGTTCGGGTTTAGGTTATAGGTTTTGGGTTTTTGAGAATGGGTTCGGGTTTAGGTTATAGGTTTTGGAATTTGAGAATGGGTTCGGGTTTAGGTTATAGGTTTTGGTTTTGGTTTAGGTTATAGGTTTAGGGATTTGAGAATGGGTTCGGGTTTAGGTTATAGGTTTTAGTTTTGGTTTAGGTTATAGGTTTAGGGATTTGAGAATGGGTTCGGGTTTAGGTTTAGGTTATAGATTTTATTTTAGGTTATAGGCTATAGGTTTAGGATAAGGTTTAGGTTTAGGTTATAGGTTTAGGGATTTGAGAATGGGTTTGGGTTTAGGTTATAGGTTTTGGAATTTGAGAATGGGTTCGGGTTTAGGTTATAGGTTTTGGTTTTGGCTATAGGTTTTGGGATTTGAGAATAGGTTCGGGTTTAGGTTATAGGTTTTGGTTTTGGTTTAGTTTATAGGTTTTGTTTTAGGTTATTAGTTATAAGTTTAGGATAAGGTTTAGGTTTAGGTTTAGATTATAGGTTTTGGGATTTGAGAATGGGTTCGAGTTTATGTTATAGGTTTTAGGACTTGAGAATGGGTTCGGGTTTTGGTTTTGGTTATAAGTTTTGGTTTTGGTTTAGGTTATAGGTCTTATTTTTTGTTATTGGTTATAGGTTTAGGATAAGGTTTAGTTTATAGGTTTTTGGATTTGATAATGGGTTCGGGTTTAGGTTAAAGATTTTGGTTAATGTTATAGGTTATAGGTTTTGCTTTGGGTTAAGGTTAGGTTTAGGTTATAGGTTTTGGGATTTGACCATAGTTTTAGGTTATAAGTATAGCTTTGGGTTAGGTTATAGGTTTTGAGAATTGAGAATGGGTTCGGGTTTAGGTTATAGGTTTTGGGATTTGAGAATGGGTTCGGATTTAGGTTATAAGTTTTAGTTTTGGTTTAGGTTATAGGTTTTGTTTTAGGTTATTAGTTATACGTTTAGGATAAGGTTTAGGTTTAGGTTTAGGTTTAGGTTATAGGTTTTGGGATTTAATAATGGGTTCGGGTTTAGGTTATAGGTTTTGGTTTTGGTTTAGGTTATAGGTTTTGTTTTAGTTTAGTGGTTATATGTTTAGGATAAGGTTTAGGTTATAGGTTTTGGGATTTGAGAATGGGTTCGGGTTTAGGTTATAAGTTTTGGTTTTGGTTTAGGTTATAGGTTTTGTTTTAGATTATTGGTTGTAGGTTTAGGATAAGGTTTTGTTTAGGTTTAGGTTATAGGTTTTGAGATTTGAGAATGTGTTCGGGTTTAGGTTATAGGTTTTGGTTTTGGTTTAGGTTATAGGTTTAGCGATTTGAGAATGGGTTCGGGTTTAGGTTATTGGTTTTGGTTTTGGTTTAGGTTATATGTTTTGGGATTTGAGAATGGGTTCGGGTTTAGGTTATAGGTTTTGGTTATAGATTTTGTTTTAGGTTATTGGTTATTGGTTTAGGATAAGGTTTAGGTTTAGGTTTAGGTTTAGTTTTTGGTTTGGGTTTAGGTTTCAGGGTTAGGGATATGAGAATGGGTTCGGGTTTAGGTTATAGGTTTTGGTTTTGGTTTAGGTTATAGGTTTTGGTTTTGGTTTAGGTTATAGGTTTAGGGATTTGAGAATGGGTTTGGGTTTAAGTTATAGGTTTTGGTTTTGGTTTAGGTTATATGTCTTGTTTTAGGTTATTGGTTATAGGTTTAGGATAAGATTTAGGTTATAGGTTTTTGGATTTGAGAATGGGTTTGGGTTTAGGTTATAGGTTTTGGTTTTGGTTTAGGTTATAGGTTTAGGGATTTGAGAATGAGTTTGGGTTTAGGTTATAGGTTTTGGTTTTGGTTTAGGTTATACGTCTTGTTTTAGGTTATTGGTTATAGGTTTAGTATAAGATTTAGGTTATAGGTTTTTGGATTTGAGAATGGGTTTGGGTTTAGGTTATAGGTTTTGATTTTGGTTTAGGTTATAGGTTTTGGTTAAGGTTATAGGTTATAGGTTATAAGTATAGGTTTAGCTTAGGTTATAGGTTTAGGGATTTGAAATTGGGTTCGAGTTTAGGTTATAGGTTTTGGTTTTGGTTTAGGTTATAGGTCTTGTTTTAAGTTATTAGTTATAGGTTTAGGATAAGGTTTAGGTTTAGGTTTAGGTTATAGGTTTTGGGATTTGAGAATGGGTTCGGGTTTAGGTTTAGGTATTGGTTTTGGTTTTGGTTTAGGTTATAGGTTTTGGTTAAGGTTATAGGTTATAGGTTATAAGTATAGGTTTAGGTTAGGTTATAGGTTTTGGGATTTAAGAATGGGTTCGGGTTTGGGTTAAAGGTTTTGGTTTTAGTTTAGGTCATAGGTTTAGGATAAGGTTTAGGTTTAGGTTATAGGTTTTCGAATTTGAGAATGGGTTCGGGTTTAGGTTATAGGCCTTGGTTTTGGTTTAGGTTATAGATTTTGTTTTAGGTTATAGGTTATAGGTTTAGGATAAGGTTTAGGTTTAGGTTTAGGTTATAGGTTTTGGGATTTGAGAATGGGTTCGGGTTTAGGTAATAGGTTTTGGGATTTGAGAATGGGTTCGGGTTTAGGTTATAGGTTTTGGGATTTGAGAATGGGTTCGGGTTTAGGTTATAGGTTTAGGGATTTGAGAATGGGTTCGGGTTTAGGTTATAGGTTTTAGTTTTGGTTTAGGTTATAGGTTTAGGGATTTGAGAATGGGTTCGGGTTTAGGTTTAGGTTTTGGTTTTGGTTTAGGTTATAGATTTTATTTTAGGTTATAGGTTATAGGTTTAGGATAAGGTTTAGGTTATATGTTTTGGGATTTGAGAATGGGTTCGGGTTTAGGTTATAGGTTTTAGGATTTGAGAATGGGTTTGGGTTTAGGTTATAGGTTTTGGTTTTGGTTTAGGTTATAGGTCTTGTTTTAGGTTATTGGTTATAGGTTTAGGATAAGGTTTAGGTTATAGGTTTTTGGATTTGAGAATGGGTTCGGGTTTAGGTTTAGGTATTGGTTTTGGTTTAGGTTATAGGTTTAGGGATATGTGAATGGGTTCGGGTTTAGGTTATAGGTTTTGGATAATGTTATAGGTTATAGGTTTTGCTTTTGGTTAAGGTTAGGTTTAGGTTATAGGTTTTGGGATTTGACAATAGTTTTAGGTTATAAGTATAGCTTTGGGTTAGGTTATACGTTTGAGAATTGAGAATGGGTTCGAGTTTAGGTTATAAATTTTGGTTAATGTTATAGGTTATAAGTTTTGCTTTTGGTTAACGTTAGGTTTAGGTTATAGGTTTTGGGATTTGGGAATAGTTTTAGGTTATAAGTATAGCTTTGGGTTAGGTTATAGGTTTTGAGAATTGAGAATGGGTTCGGGTTTAGGTTATAGGTTTTGGGATTTGAGAATGGTTTCGGGTTTAGGTTATAGGTTTTGGTTTTGGTTTAGATTATAGGTTTTGTTTTAGGTTATTGGTTATAAGTTTAGGATAAGGTTTAGGTTTAGGTTTAGGTTTAGGTTATAGGTTATGGGATTTGAGAATGGGTTCGGGTTTAGGTTATAGGTTTTGGGTTTTTGAGAATGGGTTCGTGTCACGCCCCAAACTCGGAAACCGGGCTCACAAAATTCCCGATCGCCGAATCCGGCGCCGACAGCCTCCGTAGAACCCCATTCTCGGCTCCTAGCTCCCATTCGCCAGGTTCCGATCCTGGGATGCTACGAGGAGGATTTTAAATATCAGTTTGATTCGTAATAAGCATAACTAAAGGCATAACCCACAAACAACAACCAAGCACTCCATTACATTTCCACTATGATAAAAAAAATTTTACAAGTACAATGAGCATAAAGGGAAATACAATGGCAAATAACAAAAACTCCAAAATGATCAGCAACGTGCTCCTGCCTCAGCGCTGCTGCAGTCCAACGTCACCTGCACGCAACGGTCGTGCATAAGCTTACAGAAAGCTTAGAGGGTGGTGAAAGTGTGTGCGCAAGGTAGTAATATGAATGCAATGTCAGAGTAATGCGGAATATGCAGATGGAACCAAAACGTCATGAGCCGTACCAAGGCTATGCAATGCAAGACATGAATGGTATCGGCCATCCCAAGGCCATGCAATGTGCAATGCAACTCAAGCATACAGATCCTCATCAATGTCCACATATCAGTACAGCTCAAAGTATGGAATATCACCGGGGTCTAGTGCACTCTAAACCAGATTGCCGCCACATCGCGCGTAATAAGGTAAGTGGAAGAGACCTCACTATCCGTCTGCCAATATCGGGCGCGACTCGTCGATAGCGGACCCATTCCTCGAGCTGGTCAGTCTTAGCCTAGCATTGCCCCCTACACTCGGGCGGGTAAGGCCGTACCCCCTTCCAACCGACCACGACACAGTGGAGAGCGTAACCGTCTGGTAATCGGCACTCAACGCTCATCTACCCACTCGGTCTAGACGTTGGAGGTACCATAAGGGTTTAGGGACTTTCACCCAGGGATATCTATAGTACCCCATGTAGATCAAGATTTTCGGTATCCAATCCTGCCAACCACGATGCGTCTGTGGAGGCTACGGCCCTGATGTCGCTAGGGCGTACAATAACCATGTCACACAAATGCGGAATGCATGAATCACGCTATCCAGTCATGCAACCAATCCTGCGCATACCGTGCGCTCATGTAGGGCAACACCGCCTAACCGGGAGCCCATAAGCAACCTGCCCGAAGGCAAATGCTATGATCTGATAATTCTCACGTCAAGCATACATATGATGCGTATGATCATGAGTCATGAACATGTTATAACAAAATGAACTATTTACAATGCAGATGGACCTGGACGGCCTAAATACGATAAGTACGGCCCAGTAATGGGCCCTAAAGAGAGTCATAATGTGGACATCCAACCATCATTACACTCGCAATGTGGACGTCAAACCAACATTGCATCTTAGGCACGATCTTTGTAAACAGCGCTAGATAGACTGTATGGGAATTACACATTGCAATGGACCGTATGTTCATCCCATTGGGCCCTACATATATATCAAATGGGCCATATCTTATGGGCCTTTTATTCATCAGATGGGCCATATAAATGGGCCATACCAATGGGTCTTAGGTGCATTGCAATGGGTCAAAACCCGTGGGCCTTGGATTGCATCAATTGGACCTAGTCACATGAGTCTAATATGTATCAAATGGGCCACACAATTGGGCCCCCGAATGCATATCAAATGGGCCTCAACCCAGAGGCCTTATATGAGTCGAATGGGTCTAAATTCCTAGGCCTTAAACAAATCAAATGAGCCTAACCCAAGAGCCTCAAATAAATCCAGTGGCCCTAATCCCATGGACTCAAAATCTCAATATAAAAAAAAAGTCCAAGTATATGGGCCTTGAAGTACATCGAATGGGCCTAGTCCCGTGGACTTGCAACACGCCAAATGGGCTTAAGTTTTTGGGCCTTAAATGGATCAAATGGGCCTAGCCCATAAGCATTTTATAAATCCAATGGGCCTAGCCCATGCCCTTAAATAACAAGTGAGCCCAAGCCCATAGGCTTTACGTATCAAGTGGGCCCAAATTCTTAGGCCTCAAGTGGATCAAATGGCCCAGCCCATTAGCATTTTATAAATCAAATGGGCCTAACCCATAGCCTTTTACATGTTAAAATGGATGAACGGTCCGGATGCATCATATGCATCAAGGTGGGTCCCACTATCCAGTGGACATGTGGATATAACATATTCATCACACAGGGCCCCACCGTCCGTGGACGGTGGAGGCAGCCCGTGCGTCAGGTAGGTGCCACCGTCCAGGCGGACGGTGGCTATAACATATGCATCAATGTGGGTCCCATGTGGGGCCCACTCTGAAGTATTTATTTGACATCCGACCCGTTCATAAGGTCACTCATCCTGGATAAAGGGAAAACACAAAATCTCAGCTTGATCCAACACTTCTGTGGACCCCAGGAAGGGTTTCAATGGTGGGTATTCATTCACACTGTTTCTTACGGTGTGGGCCACATGAGTTTTGGACCAACCTAAAATTCGAAGGGGGCCCACCTAAGATGGGGACCCACCCAATGGACGGCTTGGAGAGCATACATACATCAAGGTGGGGCCCACGGCTGGGGCCGTGGGTCCCTCTCTGGACGTCACGCCCGCCTGCACACACAGGCAGCGCCTGCTGCCTTCAAAGGTGGCAGCGCTGCTGCCCCTTTTTTTTTGTTTTTTTTATTTTTTTGTGTGGTTGAAAAAAACACAGGTGGGGCCCACTGATGAGAGATCCGCTCCGCCCACTTTATCCTAGGCCCCAAACAGGCCACACAAACCTCATCTCTGGCGCTGATTTGAAGTGTAGAAACCGCAAAAATGGGTATTAGCAGGCTTGGAAGTCTAAAAGTATCATTGTCTCTGGTACGGCCCGCCTGATCATTGGATTGAGATCATTCTTTGGCTCAACGCCTAAAATATCCCAGGAAAAGTGGTGGATGGCGTGGATTTAACATAAACATCCGGGTGGGGCCTATGCAAGTGGGCCACCAAAAAGGTTCTTTTGTTTTTTTTTATTTTGTGTTTTGGTTGAAACGTCCAGCGTCTCTGACGCTGGACGGTTTTTTTTTATTTTTTTTCTTTTCTTCTCTCTTTTTTTTTTGTAGTGGGCCTTGATGAAGTGGGCCACCACAAATAGGTGTACAACGCATATGGTGGGCCCCACTTGAATAGATCAAAAGAACATAATGCCAAGGTGGGATCCATTCAAGTGGGCCACACAATCCTTTTGCACAAAAAATAAAATAAAATAGAATAAAATAAAATAAAATAAATAAAAGAGAGAGAGAGTCATGGAGAGTGGGACACGGCTTGTGATGGAGGGACCCCGACATTATGGGCCCTCCTTTAAAAGCAAATGATACAAAAAAAAGAGTCCCTCAACACATGGGACCATCAAGATTGAGAATCAACGGTGGAGATCCTCTCTCCACCAAAATGGACGGTCTAGATGACCTTTCTTAAAGAAATAAACATCATGATGGGGTCCATGGAGAATGGCCCCATCATGGAACGATCATGATGATCCAAGTGGTCCATCGGCCACAAATAAGGGTCCCAAGTGAGATCCACACCATGGATCGATGGGCCTCACTTGGTTCACCATAAAATCAAGAAAATCTACCCTATAGAAGCACCCACCTTCCGATCTTCTCGCTCCTAGGGGTTCCTTGGCACCTTGTCTTCAACTTCAATGGCTAAGATGAAGAATGGAGGGTTGAGATGGGAGATTTTGGGGTAGGAAGGTGGGCCACTTGGAGCTTAAGGAAGGTTGGAATTCTCATACGTATGGGGCTCTTGGAGTTGCTTGAAAATCTTGAAATGAGAAAGAGAGAAAGAGAGAGTGATGTAAAGGGAGAGATAGAGAGTGATAGATGGATGGGTGAGTGATGGTGGTGTAAGAGAAATTTGACTTTTGTGGCTTTTTGTGTAAGAAAGGTATGGGTTGAGAAGACTTTGTTGGCTTTTGTGTAAGAGAGGTATGGGTTTGGGAGACTTTTGTGGTTGCTTGGGAAAAGGGATGGAAGTGATGTGTACTTGACACCATGGATCGATGAGGATATCGCTCTCGAATCTCAGCCTCACGCTCCCAAGAAGCCTCCTCAACAGAATGGTGACCCCACTGCACCTTCACCAACGGAATGACCTTGGTTCTGAGAACTTGCTCCTTCCGATCAAGGATACGGACTGGCTGCTCAATGTAAGAAGCGTCCTCACGAACCTCCAACGGCTGCCAATCAATAACGGGAACTATGTCTGACCCACACTTCCTCAACATGGAGACGTGAAACACGTTGTGGACGCCAGACAACTGAGATGGCAAGGCAAGCCGATAGGCCACGACGCCAACGCGCCCAGTGATCTCGAAAGGTCCTATAAATCTCGGGGCAAGCTTGCCCTTCGCTCCAAATCGAACTACACCCTTCATGGGCGAGACCTTGAGATACACATGGTCCCCTACATCAAACTCCAAGGGACGACGCCGACGATCAGCAGAACTCTTCTGTCGGCTCTGAGCTGTGCGCATCCTCTGCCTGATGATGTCGATAGCGTCTGAAGTCTCCTGCACAAGCTCGGGACCTAGGAGACGGTGCTCCCCAACCTCAGTCCAACAACTCGGTGATCTACATGGTCTGCCATATAGTGCCTCAAAAGGAGCCATGCCGATGGTCGCCTGATAGCTGTTATTGTACGCAAACTCAGCCAATCACAGATGCTCATCCCAGCTACCCCCGAAGTCAATCGCGCAGGCCCGAAGCATGTCCTCAAGTATCTGATTGACCCTCTCGGTCTGGCCATCGGTCTGCGGATGGTACGCGGTGCTGAGCTGCAAATCAGTCCCCATCGCACGCTGGAAGCTCCCCCAAAACTGAGACGTGAACCTCGAGTCTCGGTCAGAAACGATCGAGACTGGAACACCATGCAGTCTCACAATCTCCTCAATAAACAGTCTCGCAAGCCGGTCCATAGACCAAGTCGCACGCATCGCAAGAAAATGTGCCGACTTCGTCAGACGATCCACAACAACCCAAATGGAGTCATGACCGCGCTGAGTCCTCGGCAAACCCATGATGAAATCAGTCGACACGTGCTCCCACTTCCACATCGGGATGCTCAACGGCTGCAATAACCCAGGAGGTCTCTGATGATCGGCCTTGACACGCTGGCACGTGTCACACTCGGCCACAAAACTCGCGATCTGGCGCTTCATCCCCGCCCAAAAATACTGTCGCCTCATGTCACGGTACATCTTCGTCGAGCCCGGGTGGATAGAAAACCGCGATCGATGTGCCTCGGTCATAAGATCTCTGCGTAACTCTGGAATATCCGGGACACATAATCGGCCTCTGAAGCGAAGTCCACCGTCTGTACCAATCTGCCAATCTGTCTGACCCTCAGATGCCGCCTCAGCCATATAACTCTGCAATGACTCATCAGCCTGCTGAGCCTCGATCACCCTAGCAACAAGAGAGGGTTGAATCGACAGGCTCGATAACTGTACAATGGAAGACTGCAGGCCGAACTCAAAGTCATACGCAGCAATATCCTCAAGCATCCGCCACTCCTGAATCATCATATGCGCCACTAGGCCTCGCGGCTGACAGCTGAGGGCATCTGCCACCACGTTCGCCTTGCCCGGGTGGTACTGGAGGTCGAAATCATAGTCCTTCAGGAGCTCCATCCAGCGCCTCTGTCTCATATTCAACTCAGACTGCGAGAAGAGGTACTTCAAGCTCTTGTGATCAGAGAAGAGCTCGAACCTAATCCCGTAAAGGTAGTGCCTCCACACCTTCAGTGCGAAGACAACTGCAGCCAGCTCCAGATCATGTGTAGGGTAGTTCAGCTCATGGACCTTGAGCTGACGAGACGCGAAGGCCACTGGTCTCCCGTACTGCATCAGGACAGCACCTAAACCGATGTGCGAGGCATCAGTGAATACAATGAAGCCATCACTCCCAGATGGAAGAGTGAGGGCAGGAGCGGACGTCAGACGGTCCTTCAACTCCGTAAATGCTCGCTCGCAGGCGTCACTCCAAATAAACTCTGCGCCCTTCCGAGTCAACCTGGTCAGCGGGGCTGCAATACGAGAGAAGCCCTCAATGAAACGTCGGTAATAGCCCGCCAAGCCAAGGAAACTACGGATCTCTATCGCAGTCGTGGGCTGGCCCCACTGACGCACTGCCTCGACCTTCGAGGGGTCCACTGCGACGCCCTCCCTCGTTACCACATGACCGAGGAATTTCACCTCCTCCTGCCAGAACTCGCACTTCTCCAGCTTTGCATACAGCTGGTGTGCGCGGAGGGTCTGCAAGGTAATCTCCAAGTGCTGCTCATGCTCCTCACGGGTCCTCGAATAGATTAGAATGTCGTCGATGAAGACTACAACAAACTGATCTAGATATGGGCGAAAAACCTCGTTCATTAGCTGCATGAAGACCGCGGGTGCATTGGTCAGTCCGAAGGACATGACCTGAAACTCAAAATGACCGTAACGCGTCCTGAATGCCGTCTTCGGAATGTCCTCATCTCGGACCCGAATCTGATGATAACCGGAACGCAGGTCAATCTTCGAGAAGAACTGTGCACCCTGCAACTGGTCAAACAAATCATCAATCCTAGGGAGCGGGTACTTGTTCTTGATTGTGACTTTATTGAGCTCGCGATAGTCAACGCAGAGCCTCAACGAACCATCCTTCTTCTTCACGAAGAGTACCGGTGCTCCCCACGGAGAACTGCTCGGACGGATAAAGCCCAGCTCACGCAACTCGTCCAACTGCTTCTGCAGTTCCCGTAACTCCAACGGTGCCATACGATACGGGGCCTTCGAAATAGGCGCGGTACCGGGCACGAGATCGATCTGGAACTCGGTGAGTCGACAAGGCGGTAATCCCGGAATCTCCTGGAACACATCGGGAAAATCGCAAACTATCGGCAAATGGTCGATGCCAACGGCGACATGCTCCTCTATGGCGCACGACATCAAACAAGACAACTGCTCTCCTCTGGCCTCTGCAACGAACTGGAACTGTGGCACGCCGGGTATACAAAACGTGACGGTCCTCGCGGCGCAGTCCAAAATGGCATAGTACTCGGCGAGCCAATCCATGCCCAAGATAACGTCGAACTCGGACATCGGTAAAACAAACAAATCAGCAGGCAGGAAGGTATCCCTGACTAGAACGGGATAAGACGAACAGAATCGTCCCAACGCTGCAGTCCTCCCCAAGGGAGTCGATACTGATAGGCTCTCATCAGCAGACTCCAATGGTAAACCAGCCGATCGACAGAAGCTCTCGGCCACAAAAGAATGCGATGCACCAGAATCAAACAATACACGTGCAATGCATGCATAAACTGGCAGTATACCCTCAACAACTCCTCCAGAAGACTGCGGATCCTGCTGAGCCGCATAAAACCTAGCCTGAGCTGGCTGGGGAGGTGCCTGTCCCCTCTGAACGTGCTGCTGCTGCTGCTGGGGTCGCTGAGGCGGTCGAAACTGCTGTCTCTGCTGCTGTGGCCTCTGAGGCTGGTGCTGATGCTGATGCCGCTGCTGAGGTGGCCTCGGTGGTAGAGGCTGCTGTCGCTGCTGCTGTGGGGGTCTCTGCTGCTGCGGTGGAGGTCTCTGCTGCTGTGGACCTCTCTGCTGCTGCTGGGGACTGGGACACTCCCATGAACGGTGTCCCGTCGCACCGCACCTGAAGCAAGTGCCGGTGAACTGTCTCTGAGGTGGTGGTGGAGGTGCTGCTGGTGCTGATGGTGCACGGAAAGCTGGGCGACCAGTACGCCTCTGCTGCTGTGGTCGACCCTGCTGGGAATGACTGGAAGAAGCCTGCCTCTTCCGGTCTCCCCTCTGACCACGATCAGACTGAGAACCGGCCCACTCAGTCTCATATATCTGAGCCTTCCGCACTACTGCCTGGAAGGTAGGAAGCTCATGCCCAATGACACGACCTCGAAGGCCGTAACGTAAGCCGTGCTCGAAACGGCGGGCCTTCCGCCCCTCATCATCAACCATGTAGGGTGCGAATCTCGATAGTGCCATGAAACGGGCCACGTACTGTGCCACGGTCATGTCTCCCTGTACCAGAGTCTCGAACTCTAAGGCTCGCTGACGACGGATGTGGTCAGGGAAGTACTTCTCCTCGAATCGCTCCACAAAGTCCTCCCATGTCCAGACATAGTCAGGTCCGGCGACACGGGCGATAGAGGTCCACCAATGCTCGGCCTCACCGTGGAAGAGAAATACTGCTAACCGGACGCGCTGCTCGGTCGTGCATAACATGGTATCGAATATCTTCTCCACATCGGAGCGCCATCTCTCGACAGCGGTCGGATCTGGCTCGCCCTGGAAACGAGGGGGATCATGCAGTCTAAACTCACGAAGTACGGCGCTCGCGCGCTCCTGCTCCGCCTGAGCTGGTGAAACAGCTGGGCGTCTACCCTGTCCCTGGAGTGCGGCGGTCACAGCCTGTAACATCTGCTATAACTGAGAGGCACTCACAGTCACCGTCGGCTCCTCATCGGTCTCAGGTGGTGGAATGTCATCCTCATGGGAAGAAGCAGGAATCTCTGAGGGTGGAATGGGAGACGCAGGTGGTAGAGCTGGAGTCTCCGATGGTGAGGTAGAATCCTCAGGTGGTGGTGCGGGAGTCGATCGAGTAACAGGCGCCATACCCTACAGGAAAGAGCGAAAGCGCCTATCAACTTCAAAACTCTCGAATCTACGCACGTTAACGGTCTAAATCAGAAGGTCGCGAAGTTATCCGAACTTCGGAACTTAGTCATTCTTCACTCATAGCAAACATGTAATGTTGTTCTCGGTTATTCCCAAGTTATGCTCTGATACCAACTTCTGTCACGCCCCAAACTCGGAAACCGGGCTCACAAAATTCTCGATCGCCGAATCCGGCGCCGACAGCCTCCGTAGAACCCCATTCTCAGCTCCTAGCTCCCATTCGCCAGGTTCCGATCCTGGGATGCTATGAGGAGGATTTTAAATATCAGTTTGATTCGTAATAAGCATAACCAAAGGCATAACCCACAAACAACAACCAAGCACTCCATTACATTTCCACTATGATAAAAAAAATTTTACAAGTACAATGAGCATAAAGGGAAATACAATGACAAATAACAAAAACTCCAAAATGATCAGCAACGTGCTCCTGCCTCAGCACTGCTGCAGTCCAACGTCACCTGCACGCAACGGTCGTGCATAAGCTTACAGAAAGCTTAGAGGGTGGTGAAAGTGTGTGCGCAAGGTAGTAATATGAATGCAATGTCAGAGTAATGCGGAATATGCAGATGGAACCAAAACGTCATGAGCCGTACCAAGGCTATGCAATGCAAGACATGAATGGTATCGGCCATCCCAAGGCCATGCAATGTGCAATGCAACTCAAGCATATAGATCCTCATCAATGTCCACATATCAGTACAGCTCAAAGTATGGAATATCACCGGGGTCTAGTGCACTCTAAACCAGATTGCCGCCACATCGCGCGCAATAAGGTAAGTGGAAGAGACCTCACTATCCGTCTGCCAATATCGGGCGCGACTCGTCGATAGCGGACCCATTCCTCGAGCTGGTCAGACTCAGCCTAGCATTGCCCCCTACACTCGGGCGGGTAAGGCCGTACCCCCTTCCAACCGACCACGACACAGTGGAGAGCGTAACCGTCTGGTAATCGGCACTCAACGCTCATCTACCCACTCGGTCTAGACGTTGGAGGTACCATAAGGGTTTAGGGACTTTCACCCAGGGATATCTATAGTACCCCATGTAGATCAAGATTTCCGGTATCCAATCCTGCCAACCACGATGCGTCTGTGGAGGCTACGGCCCTGATGTCGCTAGGGCGTACAATAACCATGTCACACAAATGCGGAATGCATGAATCACGCTATCCAGTCATGCAACCAATCCTGCGCATACCGTGCGCTCATGTAGGGCAACACCGCCTAACCGGGAGCCCATAAGCAACCTGCCCGAAGGCAAATGCTATGATCTGATAATTCTCACGTCAAGCATACATATGATGCGTATGATCATGAGTCATGAACATGTTATAACAAAATGAACTATTTACAATGCAGATGGACCTGGACGGCCTAAATACGATAAGTACGGCCCAGTAATGGGCCCTAAAGAGAGTCATAATGTGGACATCCAACCATCATTACACTCGCAATGTGGACGTCAAACCAACATTGCATCTTAGGCACGATCTTTGTAAACAGCGCTAGATAGACTGTATGGGAATTACACATTGCAATGGACCGTATGTTCATCCCATTGGGCCCTACATATATATCAAATGGGCCATATCTTATGGGCCTTTTATTCATCAGATGGGCCATATAAATGGGCCATACCAATGGGTCTTAGGTGCATTGCAATGGGTCAAAACCCGTGGGCCTTGGATTGCATCAATTGGACCTAGTCACATGAGTCTAATATGTATCAAATGGGCCACACAATTGGGCCCCCGAATGCATATCAAATGGGCCTCAACCCAGAGGCCTTATATGAGTCGAATGGGTCTAAATTCCTAGGCCTTAAACAAATCAAATGAGCCTAACCCAAGAGCCTCAAATAAATCCAGTGGCCCTAATCCCATGGACTCAAAATCTCAATATAAAAAAAAAATCCAAGTATATGGGCCTTGAAGTACATCGAATGGGCCTAGTCCCGTGGACTTGCAACACGCCAAATGGGCTTAAGTTTTTGGGCCTTAAATGGATCAAATGGGCCTAGCCCATAAGCATTTTATAAATCCAATGGGCCTAGCCCATGCCCTTAAATAACAAGTGAGCCCAAGCCCATAGGCTTTACGTATCAAGTGGGCCCAAATTCTTAGGCCTCAAGTGGATCAAATGGCCCAGCCCATTAGCATTTTATAAATCAAATGGGCCTAACCCATAGCCTTTTACATGTTAAAATGGATGAACGGTCCGGATGCATCATATGCATCAAGGTGGGTCCCACTATCCAGTGGACATGTGGATATAACATATTCATCACACAGGGCCCCACCGTCCGTGGACGGTGGAGGCAGCCCGTGAGTCAGGTAGGTGCCACCGTCCAGGCGGACGGTGGCTATAACATATGCATCAATGTGGGTCCCATGTGGGGCCCACTCTGAAGTATTTATTTGACATCCGACCCGTTCATAAGGTCACTCATCCTGGATAAAGGGAAAACACAAAATCTCAGCTTGATCCAACACTTCTGTGGACCCCAGGAAGGGTTTCAATGGTGGGTATTCATTCACACTGTTTCTTACGGTGTGGGCCACATGAGTTTTGGACCAACCTAAAATTCGAAGGGGGCCCACCTGAGATGGGGACCCACCCAATGGACGGCTTGAAGAGCATACATACATCAAGGTGGGGCCCACGGCTGGGGCCGTGGGTCCCTCTCTGGACGTCACGCCCGCCTGCACACACAGGCAGCGCCTGCTGCCTTCAAAGGTGGCAGCGCTGCTGCCCCTTTTTTTTTATTTTTTTTATTTTTTTGTGTGGTTGAAAAAAACACAGGTGGGGCCCACTGATGAGAGATCCGCTCCGCCCACTTTATCCTAGGCCCCAAACAGGCCACACAAACCTCATCTCTGGCGCTGATTTGAAGTGTAGAAACCGCAAAAATGGGCATTAGCAGGCTTGGAAGTCTAAAAGTATCATTGTCTCTGGTACGACCCGCCTGATCATTGGATTGAGATCATTCTTTGGCTCAACGCCTAAAATATCCCAGGAAAAGTGGTGGATGGCGTGGATTTAACATAAACATCCGGGTGGGGCCTATGCAAGTGGGCCACCAAAAAGGTTCTTTTGTTTTTTTTTTGTTTTGTGTTTTGGTTGAAACATCCAGCGTCTCTGACGCTGGACGGTTTTTTTTTGTTTTTTTTCTTTTCTTCTCTTTTTTTTTGTAGTGGGCCTTGATGAAGTGGGCCACCACAAATAGGTGTACAACGCATATGGTGGGCCCCACTTGAATAGATCAAAAGAACATAATGCCAAGGTGGGATCCATTCAAGTGGGCCACACAATCCTTTTGCACAAAAAATAAAATAAAATAGAATAAAATAAAATAAAATAAATAAAAGAGAGAGAGAGTTATGGAGAGTGGGACACGGCTTGTGATGGAGGGACCCCGGCATTATGGGCCCTCCTTTAAAAGCAAATGATACAAAAAAAAGAGTCCCTCAACACATGGGACCATCAAGATTGAGAATCAACGGTGGAGATCCTCTCTCCACCAAAATGGACGGTCTAGATGACCTTTCTTAAAGAAATAAACATCATGATGGGGTCCATGGAGAATGGCCCCATCATGGAACGATCATGATGATCCAAGTGGTCCATCGGCCACAAATAAGGGTCCCAAGTGAGATCCACACCATGGATCGGTGGGCCTCACTTGGTTCACCATAAAATCAAGAAAATCCACCCTATAGAAGCACCCACCTTCCGATCTTCTCGCTCCTAGGGGTTCCTTGGCACCTTGTCTTCAACTTCAATGGCTAAGATGAAGAATGGAGGGTTGAGATGGGAGATTTTGGGGTAGGAAGGTGGGCCACTTGGAGCTTAAGGAAGGTTGGAATTCTCATACGTATGGGGCTCTTGGAGTTGCTTGAAAATCTTGAAATGAGAAAGAGAGAAAGAGAGAGTGATGTAAAGGGAGAGAGAGAGAGTGATGGATGGATGGGTGAGTGATGGTGGTGTAAGAGAAATTTGACTTTTGTGGCTTTTTGTGTAAGAAAGGTATGGGTTGAGAAGACTTTGTTGGCTTTTGTGTAAGAGAGGTATGGGTTTGGGAGACTTTTGTGGTTGCTTGGGAAAAGGGATGGAAGTGATGTGTACTTGACATGTGATGGCTTGATGGGTGATTGATTGATGGGATTGATGTGATTGATGTGACACATCGTTGAGATTCCCTTGGTTTTCGCAACGCGCGGCGTTTTCTCGCACCGAACGTTGGCCCATAACTCTTGATCAGGGTATCGCCGCGGCGCATGAGTCATGGTATCGGAACCGCTACGACGGCGCGGTCGCTAAGGTATTGGTCTCGGGTTGAGTCGACTCGGGTTGTCGGTACATGAATCTAGGTCGCGCGTCGATATCGGTTAAGGGTCGAAAGTGGCCGAAATTCGACTGGTACGACCGCGGAAGTGTACGGAAAGGTACGGACCAAGATACGAGTCTTACAGTTCGGGTTTAGGTTATAGGTTTTGGAATTTGAGAATGGGTTCGGGTTTAGGTTATAGGTTTTGGTTTTGGTTTAGGTTATGGGTTTAGGGATTTGAGAATGGGTTCGGGTTTAGGTTATAGGTTTTAGTTTTGGTTTAGGTTATAGGTTTAGGGATTTGAGAATGGGTTCGGGTTTAGGTTTAGATTTTGGTTTAGGTTATAGATTTTATTTTAGGTTGTAGGCTATAGGTTTAGGATAAGGTTTAGGTTTAGGTTATAGGTTTTGGGATTTGAGAATGGGTTTGGGTTTAGGTTATAGGTTTTGGAATTTGAGAATGGGTTTGGGTTTAGGTTATAGGTTTTGGTTTTGGCTAAAGGTTTTGGGATTTGAGAATAGGTTCGGGTTTAGGTTATAGGTTTTGGTTTTGGTTTAGTTTATAGGTTTTGTTTTAGGTTATTAGTTATAAGTTTAGGATAAGGTTGAGGTTTAGGTTTAGATTATAGGTTTTGGGATTTGAGAATGGGTTCGAGTTTATGTTATCGGTTTTAGGACTTGAGAATGGGTTCGGGTTTTGGTTTTGGTTATAAGTTTTGGTTTTGGTTTAGGTTATTGGTCTTGTTTTTGGTTATTGGTTATAGGTTTAGTATAAGGTTTAGGTTATAGGTTTTTGGATTTGAGAATGGGTTCGGGTTTAGGTTATAGATTTTGGTTAATGTTATAGGTTATAGGTTTTGCTTTGGGTTAAGGTTAGGTTTAGGTTATAGGTTTTGGGATTTGACAATAGTTTTAGGTTATAAGTATAGCTTTGGGTTAGGTTATAGGTTTTGAGAATTGAGAATGGGTTCGGGTTTAGGTTATAGGTTTTGGGATTTGAGAATGGGTTCGGATTTAGGTTATAAGTTTTAGTTTTGGTTTAGGTTATAGGTTTTGTTTTAGGTTATTAGTTATACGTTTAGGGTAAGGTTTAGGTTTTGGTTTAGGTTTAGGTTATAGGTTTTGGGATTTGAGAATGGGTTCGTTTTTAGGTTATAGGTTTTGGTTTTGGTTTAGGTTATAGGTTTTGTTTTAGTTTAGTGGTTATAGGTTTAGGATAAGGATTAGGTTATAGGTTTTGGGATTTGAGAATGGGTTCGGGTTTAGGTTATAGGTTTTGGTTTTGGTTTAGGTTATAGGTTTTGTTTTAGATTATTGGTTGTAGGTTTTGGATAAGGTTTTGTTTAGGTTTAGGTTATAGGTTTTGGGATTTGAGAATGTGTTCGGGTTTAGCTTATAGGTTTTGGTTTTGGTTTAGGTTATAGGTCTAGCGATTTGAGAATGGGTTCGGGTTTAGGTTATTGGTTTTGGTTTTGGTTTAGGTTATATATTTTGGGATTTGAGAATGGGTTCGGGTTTAGGTTATAGGTTTTGGTTATAGATTTTGTTTTAGGTTCTTGGTTATTGGTTTAGGAGAAGGTTTAGGTTTAGGTTTAGGTTTAGTTTTTGGTTTTGGTTTAGGTTTTAGGGTTAGGGATATGAGAATGGGTTCGGGTTTAGGTTATAGGTTTTGGTTTTGGTTTAGGTTATAGGTTTTGGTTTTGGTTTAGGTTATCAGTTTTGGTTAAGGTTATAGATTATAGGTTATAAGTATAGGTTTAGGTTAGGTTATAGGTTTTGGGATTTAATAATGGGTTTGGGTTTTGGTTATAGGTTTTGGTTTTGATTTAGGTCATAGGTTTAGGATAAGGTTTAGGTTTAGGTTTATGTTATAGGTTTTCGGATTTGAGAATGAGTTCGGGTTTAGGTTATAGGTTTTGGTTTTGGTTTAGGTTATAGGTTTTGTTTTAGGTTATAGGTTATAGGTTATAGGTTTAGGATAAGGTTTAGGTTTAGGTTTAGGTTATAGGTTTTGGGATTTGAGAATGGATTTGGGTTTAGGTTATAGGTTTTGGTTTTGGCTATAGGTTTTGGGATTTGAGAATAGGCTCGGGTTTAGGTTATAGGTTTTGGTTTTGGTTTAGGTTATAGGTTTTGTTTTAGGTTATTGGTTATAGGTTTAAGATAAGGTTTAGGTTTAGGTTTAGGTTATAGGTTTTGGGATTTGAGAATGGGTTCGGGTTTAGGTTATAGGTTTTGGGATTTGTCAATAGTTTTAGGTTATAAGTATAGCTTTGGGTTAGGTTATAGGTTTTGAAAATTGAGAATGGGTTCGGGTTTGGGTTATAGGTTTTGGTTTTGGTTTAGGTTATAGGTTTTGGTTTTGGTTTAGGTTTAGGTTATAGGTTTTGGGATTTGAGAATGAGTTCGGGTTTAGGTTATAAGTTTTGCTTTTAGTTTAGGTTATAGGTTTTTGGATTTGAGAATCGGTTTGGATTTAGGTTAAGGGTGTGGTCCCTTCAAATATAAATACAAATATAAACACGGCCTGTCCAAAATGTCAGGCCCTTCCATTGCTGTCCATTGGAAATGGACAGCTTCATCATGGTAATAACAGCGGTTCCCACCTTACAGGGACCCCCGCTCTTCTGGATAGCTCCGACGCACATCCGGGTCTGCTCCATTAATTTCGAGCAATTACATAAACACGGCCTGTACAAATGGTCAGGCCCCTCCAATGCCGTCCATAGGAAATGGACAGCTTCATCATGGTCATAATAGCGTTTCCCACCTTCTAGGGACCCTCACTCTTCCGGATAGCTCCGCGCACATCCGGGTCTGCTCCATTAATTTCAAGCAATACATATATAAATAAAATATATAACATATAAATTTACCTGAAGGTGCTGACGGATGAGCTACTGCACATCATCTGTCACGTTTGCCCAACGGGAGGTGATGGCGGGGATCATAGATCGGCATAAGACACTGACCTCCGACGTAAACAATCTGACATTGTTCCCAACAGGTCTAACACAGTCCTATGGGAACTCTACCGTCATCCTACCCTGGCGTGTAAGTCGCTGTAAAAGCAACCCACGCGTGGGTCCACGTCCTCGTCAGCTGGTCGATGACGCTGCTGCAAAAGAAATATGTAAGTATAAACATAAACCAAAGTCATTAAAATATATATATATATATATATATATATATATATATATATATATATATATATATATATATATATATATATATATATAGACTTACATGCAGTGCCCGGTGTATGCGTGACTGAGGGATCCAAGGACTGCGATGCAACATGTGGCGGCGATGCTGGCTCCGTCCCATCACCGGTAGAAGGGGTAGATCCAGTGCGCGAACGACGTACTCTCCCACCTGGTGCCATCACTGAATATGTGCGAGCTACGAACTTATAAATTTAAACAATGTCAATACAAGTGAAATATACTAAAATATTATACAAGTAGTATTCACGGTACAATGCATTTATGTTTATTCTTAGAGAGATGATTAAAATATGATTAGACCATTACACTATAATGCAAGAAGAATATATTAAAACCGTAAACTTTAATCTATAACCCTGTTAAATTCCATTACACATTGTCATTCTATATTAAAAGTACATATTCAAATTGAAAAATGACATGTAAATCATGTGTACATTTGATAATCGTCGTCTGTATCACTATCGCTTAGGACTATTTCTTCTTCACCATCACTATTGCTGATCAGTATTTCCTCTTCATCGTCTGCAATGGATCCTTCAATGAAACCGCTATCATATCTAACAATGTCATGTACTATTGAGGCATCAACATGATCAGGTGGCACATCATCTCTGTCCAGTTGCACCACATCAATATCAACACTTGAATCAGTCCCTGTATCCGCAGACGACACGTCTTCTTGATATGCTTGTTCAACCCTAGACATGTCATTTCCCCCATCCTCGCTATCGTCAACTTCAGGTTCGGGAACGTCAAATACGTTCCTGGGCTTTATTTTCTGCACCACGTGCCAAGAGCCGCCCAACTTGGTGTCAGCGAGGTAAAATACTTGTTCGACTTGGCTGGCAAAGACAAATGGGTCATCCTTAAACCACTTTTGAGATAAATTTACGCTCGTAAAGTAGTTATCAGTCTGTATTCCCAAGTTCTTATTTCCAACGTCCCACTAATCGCATCTAAATAAGTATACTAGCTTTCTCATACAATAATTCAGCTCAATAATATCCGTCAAAATGCCATAAAAGTCAATTTCATCATCCTCATTCGTTTCCTTCACAACCACCCCACTATTTTGTGTGGACCTGTACTTGTCACGTTCTTCGGTGTGGAATCGAATCTCGTTTACAATACAACCTGTATATCTAGATATACGTCTATCAGGGCCACACGCCAACAAGTATAGTGCATTAGACGCATCCGTAGAGTTGCTTGTGCGCAACGTCTTCATCTATTATCATGTACAAAATATAATTATTTAGGTTATTTTCTTAGGTTCAAATAATGTGCAATACAATGAAAATTTTAAGTGTGGAGAGATATAATGTGAAATCTTACACATTTTTCGAACCATTATGGAAACTGATCCTGATGCATTCGATTATAACTTGTGGAGAATTTGGACTTCATCTCGTCTAGGTGTTCGCTACACATAAATGACACGCCATCAGCAAGAAACATTAAGGTTTTGAGTTTACAGAGAAAGCAATAATCAGGTGAAAGACTTACTCCAAGTACGATTCTATTTCTTCATAATTATACAACACATACCACCTCGCCTTTGCTAGATCCCCAACGTCCATATCTTGAAATGTCGGGGATCCTAAAGGACGAACATTATGTGCAAACACAGATATGAGTCCTTGTTCATGCTCCTGCCCTTCATCAGCATTCCGATCTTCTCGGTTGAATCGAGTCTCAATGCCACGAAGATACAAGGAGCAAAATGTAAGGCACTCATTATCAATATACGCCTCAGCTATGGATCCCTCCGGGAGTGCCCTGTTCCTCACAAATCGTTTAAGTATGTGAAGGTATCTGCACACAAAACTAATATGTTAACAGGCTTTTAAACATGGATATATGTAGTTTACGGAATGAAAAAAAAAATTAATAGGTTCTACCACCTTTCGATTGGATACATCCAACAATATTGTACTGGGCCTGCAAGCTTCGCCTCGTGCGGTAAATGAATCGTTAGGTGTACCATGACATCAAAAAATACAGGTAAAAATATTCTTTCAAGTTTACAAAGAATTATGAAAATGTCCTTCTCCAATCGTTTAATAACATCTACATTTAACGATTTTGAACATAAATCCTTAAAGAATATCCCCAACTCAATCAATGCAGCATTAATATCCTTGCTCAGGAATCCATGAATAACAACCGGCAGTAGGCGTTGCAGAAGGACATGACAATCATGAATTTTCAGGCCTGTTACCTTACAGTATGTAACGTTTACATGCCGAGATATATTTGACGCATACCCATCAAGAAACTTCACCGATATTAACCATTCACATAAACGCTTTCTCTCTAGTTTTGTCAATGTATAGTAAGCTGCTGGTATAGTATACGAATTTTCATGTGGTTGCAAGTGTAACTCTTTCCTTAAACCCATTTCTTATAGATCCAATCGAGCCTTGACACTGTCTTTTATTTTCTTCTCTATGTTCATCAATGTTCCGAAGACATTATCACATATATTTTTCTCAATATGCATGACATCTAAGTTGTGTCACAATTTCAGATCACTCCAATAGGGTAACTCAAAAAAGATGCTCTTCTTCCTTCAGTTATATTCCAGTACTGTACGTTTCCTCTTCTTCAAGTGCAATGCCTTATCAAATGTAACTTCTCCAATGTTACTCAGTTGTTGTATCACATCTTCTCCAGATAGCTCTTTCGGGGGTGGCCTATGATCTTGTTTGCCATCAAAGATCATCGTCTTCCTGCGCCAACTATGATCGCTCATAAGGAAGCGATGATGGCACATATAACATATTTTTCTACCATGCTTCAATGACAATGAACAAGTCTCAATACCACATGTAGGACAAGCCAACTTGCCCTTCGTGCTCCACCCAGATAAATTTTCATACGCAGAAAAGTCATTTATTGTCCACAAGACTGCCGCGTGCAATCGAAATGTCTGTCCTGCAAATGTGTCATACGTTTATACACCTTGACTCCACAACTCGTTTAAATCATCTACTAACGGTCGCAAATACACATCAATGTCATTCCCAGGTGACTTGGGTCCAGGAATAAGTAATGACATCATGAAAAATGACTCCTTCATACACCACCAAGGAGGTAAATTGTAGGGCATAAGTACCACTGGCCACATACTGTATGAGCTACTCATATTACCAAATGGATTAAAGCCATCACTTGCAAGACCTAGTTGAACAGTACGAGAATCCTTTGCAAACCAGTCATGTTACTTGTCAAAATTTTGTCAGGCTTCAGAGTCCGCAGGGTGCCTCAGGGTACTATCATCATGAACGTGTTTCTCCTTATGCCACCTCATATCTTCAGCTATCTTATAAGACATAAACAATCTTTGCAATCTGGGTTTCAATGAAAAGTACCTTAACACCTTTTGTGGAATTTTCTTACGCCCAGCTTTATCATACTTCCACCTACACTCTCCACATATTTGACACCGATCATCCTTATCATGCTCTTCCCTATACAATAAACAATCATTTATACATGCATGAATTCGTTCATAACCAAGGCCCAAGTCTCGCATCAAGGATTTTTCCTCGTAATGAGACTTGGGCAATGTCTCACCAGCCGGTAATGCTTCTTTCAGCAACTCAAGCAACATGTCGAACGATTTGTTACTCCAACGATTTATTGTCTTCAAATGAAGTAACTTTGTAAGAAAATTTAACTTGGAGAAGTTCTCACACCCTGGATAAAGTGGACGTTGCGCATCCCTCAACAACCTATTAAACTTATCTGATTCGACATCACCCGTTGGAGGAATATCTTGGCTACTGCTTGTCACTGCAAAATCAGTATCCACAGTTGTTTCCCTGAACACATCACCTATGATATCTTGCATTTCGTCAACGTCTTCACCCTCGTCATCCTGCACAATTGGGTCTTCGTTGACTTCAGTGGCCTCATCTCTATGGGTCATATCTTCACCATGATGGACCCACCAAGTGTAACCCGGGTCAATCCCAACTATGAACAAATCATCCTCTACTTTGTTTAAAGTCTTGTATATTAAGTTCATGCATTTTTGACATGGACACCTAATCCTATTCCCTGAATTTGCCCCATTTCGCGTAAATTTCATGAACTCTTGAACCCCTTGTTTATACTCTGGGCCAAACCTGTTCTGAGCTCGCATCCAAATCTTATCCATCTCTACAATGAAAAGACTAGAGTTAGTCTACGAAGATAGCTTTAAGATTAGGCTATGTTATAGGTTTAACTTATATGTTTAGGTTTAGGTTAAGGTTATGAGTTTAGGTTAAGGTTATAAGTTTAGGTTTAGTTTATAGTTCTAAGTTTTAGGTATGGGAATAGGTTATAGGTTATGGGATAAGGTTTAGGTTATAGGTTATAGGTTAATGTTCGGGTTCGGGATCAGGTTTAGGTTATAGGTTATAGGTATAAGTTTAGGTTTAGGTTTTTAAGTTTAGGGTTAGGTTTTTATGTTTAGGTTTAGTTTTTGGTTAATGTTTAGGTTTAGGTTATAAGTCTAGATTTAGGTTAAGGTTAAGGTTATAAGTCTAGATTTAGGTTAAGGTTAAGGTTATAAGTTTAGGTTAGGGTTATAAGTATAGGTTTAGGTTATAAGTATAGGTTAAGGTTATAAGTATAGGTTTAGGTTATAGGTTTAGGTTTAGGTTATAAGTTTTAGGTTTAGGTCATAGGTTTAGGTTTAGGTTATAGGTTTAGGTCTATGTTTAGGGAATCAGGTTCGGTTTCGAGTTATGGATCAGGTTTAGGTGTTCTCTAGTATTATCTACTATTGAACCTAGTATTATCTACTACATACTAGTACCATACAACTTATATTGGGGCATCATACCATAAGTTACAAGATTTTCATGTCCCCCTAACCAAGGTATTCTCCATTGATAATATATATATATATATATATATATATATATCATAAGTTGTTTATTTTCATTTATATTTACAAATACATTCATCATCCATCCAAGAAAATTGAAACAAGTACTGTCAGTATATGACGAACAGTTGAAAAGGAAAATCATGCATCTAATCTTACTCGAACATAAGTAGCGGTTACCACCTTCCTGGAACCCCCGCTCAACATCCAGATAGTTCTGACGCACATCCAGGTCTACTAAAATATTTTTGAAGATAATACAATGAAATCCTAAATTAGTTACTCATCCAAGATTGGATAGATTGTAAGACTTTCATATTCCCATTTAAACGTCCACGTCGAAAATCCGACAGCATCTCCCCATGCTTCTCCAGATAAGTTTATCTTATGTTACATTCTGATGCCAAATATTTAAAGCAATGTAAAGATATTTGGCAATGGATATGGAACGGAAGAAACATATCCAGAGAGAAATGAGGAGATGGACCACGGATTAGGCATGAACATTGAAATAGATTATATGAAAGCATACTATCCATCTAACCTTGAACTGTCCAAAATGGGACAATTTGAGCGATTTTTATGCCACCAAAAACACATCATATCTATGTATGGCCCCATAGAAATCCTCAAACGAGTAACTAATTATCTAACTTACAAGTTGGACCTGAAAACGCAACTAGTAGCAATGTCAAGCAAGCTTATCCACTTGAGAAGTAGAAAATGTCATATCCTATTGAATGAACTGAATCAATTCAGTTGTTTCTCCAAACACATCCTAAACAGATAAACTATGCAAGAGCTATGCCAGCAATTTTAAAAAGAAACACACCCCACTTCTTGATTTTATAGCAAAGAACAGAAATGAATTCTCTTTGATGGTTAGGATCATCCAATAGGAGAATCAGATAGAGCAAAAGCAAACAAGAACTCCAGACGATAGTAAGATGCTATACCAAGATTGTTTCCCTCTAACAGTAACACTAACAGGTTAAGTCGACACACATCTCTAGACATGGCGATACATTCAACACATGAAGGAGACATAAATAGGTCAAGTCAGCTACCATAATACATGTACCAAAATAATATGTTGAATGTGGACAGTATCATAATACATGTCGTGTACACAGTAGTCCACCTGATGAGTGGGACCAACCCAATGGTCAGGTCTCCTTATATACACATAAAGATCTTTTACTGATACTTCCATTGGGGCCTTGCAACAGTGCCCGTTCATGATAATGATGTATCAGCAACTAGGATATGATCAAGTCGATCACTCATAGAGTATGGGGTACAGATTCTTTGAGGATGAAAAACATTGCCGTTTTTTAGAGGTTGTACAGATTACATTTAGATGAATTGAGCAGGAGTCATTCATGGATCTTAATCCAAGGTTCTAGTTATAAACAGACACAGTCCATTTTAGACAGGACGCACCCATGCTTCGGTAGGATCAAAAGATGTACATATGCAGGGGATGGTATCATGATTCATTGTAGTTTCCATCTTTTTCATTATTTCATTCAAATTCCATTTTGTTTGAAAGGGATGATCACCTACAAATAGTCATAATTTTCGTTAAGCTAGAAGCGACAACAGGTTCCAACATATAAAGTTATACCACATCCAGGAGATCACTAGATGATAGAATACAGCCTGTTTGATTATTAGGAAGGCTGAAAATGTCTAATCACTGCCAGGAGGCCTGATCACTAGCTCTAGGTAACCTGCAGATGGACTGAAAAATGGATTTCATGGGTTCTCTGCTGACAAACAGGCCAGCGCCTGCAGCCTTCTTTCAGTTCATCCCACCATGATGGTTGTGGGGAGTAAAAGAAATGAGAAAATATGGGAAGATTACTGTCCCAAAGCCAAACCTCAATGAGAAAAATACGGGGGAAATAATTGATTTTGAGCGCTAAGCAATTGTATACGTGGCATGCATTAACCCCAGTTTATAGTAAATTTCTGGAATAGTCCTAAAACAATCCGGCCGCTGAATATTCCATTTAATCCCTCCATTAAATGCACTAATACAGCTAAGTACCAGCTGAGTTCCACTAACTCAGCTTGATTTCTGGTCGAGTTGAGTCACCAAGTTTAAGAACTATGGAGTAAGGTTTAGAGAAAGAAGCTCACTCTATATGGTGTTGTATAATGATGAAATGCTGTTACTCTCGAAATAATGGCAGCTATTTTCAATTTTCTAGTTATGTCCATTGAAAGGTCTTTTAATTGAATGGCCCTAATCATCTTACAGAGTTTATGTGATTCTGAGGAATCCTTCAAGCCATTGCCCAAAAACTGCAGTCGTTGGATGACTCTACCATTCTAAGATTGTTCAATGAGCATGTTTTTAGGCATTAATGATATTGTGGGTCACAAAACTTCAATTGCAACGAGTTTTGAATGGTGACTCAGTTGAACCGACTCGTAAAACTCAACTAGGTCAACTCACCCCAGTTTTAAAAGGGTTGGTCCCACTCATCAGGTGGACTACTGTCCACATTCAACATAAAAAAATGGTCTGCCTGATGAGTGTACCATCCTGAATTGGACCACGTTATCTCCATAGCTAGGCCAATCTGATGCACAGCTAGGATGGTTGTGTACACAACTCCAAACAGTAAATTACAAAATTAAAAATTCATAAATTACTAAATCCCCAAATCCTTAAATCGGCATTGAGAGAGAGAGAGAGAGTAACCGTTGTTTTGAGGAGCTAGAGATCGTAGATGGTTCGCAGGATAGATGTCTGAGATTTTTGGATTTTCTCTCCTTCTTCTTCTTCTTCTTTCGAGTGCTCTCCAAGTCTCTCTCATAGATCTATGGTGGGTTTGCGGTGAATGGGGGATTTCAAAATCCTACTGAGTGAGAGAGAGAGAGAGAGGTGTTGGGAAACAGAGGGCCGGGCGCATTTTCTTGTGGGGGAGGGGTTGGAAACCGATGGCCGGGAGAGAGAGAGAGAGAGAGAGAGAGAGAGAGAGAGAGAGAGAGAGAGAGAGAGAGAGAGAGACGGTTTGGGAGAGGGGCGGGCGCGGGATTTGGGTTTTGGGATGGGCGGGCGGGAATGTTTTCACAAGTTTTCGTTCCGGCTCGTTTTTAGGAAGCGGATTGCGAACTGATCTGTGGGGTCCACCTTGATTTATGTATTTTATCCACTCCGTCCATCCATTTTACCTGATAATTTTAGGGCTTGACCCAAAAAATGAAGTATATCCAAACCTCAATTGGACCACACCACAGGAAACAATGTGAATTGAACATTTACCATTGAAAATTTCTTGGGGGCCATAGAAGTTCTGGATCAAGCTTGTTTTTGTGATTTACCTTCATCCATGTTTTTGTGATCTTATGAATAGGTTGGATGAGAAATAAACATCACTATGGACCCTATAAAGTTTCAACGGTGGAAATAATTATTCCAACTGTTTCCTATGGTATGGTTCACTTGAACTTTGGGTATGCTTAAATTTTTGTCTCAACATGTAAAATAAGATTGAAAAATGGATGGATGGCGTGGATGGACCAGATAAATTCACGGTGGACCCAACAAAGTTTACTCATTTTAGAGCTTGTAACAAAAAATGAAGCAGATCCAAATCTAAGGTGATTGATGGTCCACCGTTATAAACTTCTTAAGGTCCACCGTTACGTTTATTTGTCATTTAACAAGATCACACAAACCTATATCAAGCTTGATCCAACTCTTCTGTAGACCACAAGAAATTTTATTGGTGGATATTAATCACCACTGTTGCTTATTTGTGTCAAGGTGTTGTAGGCCCACCATGTTGTGTGTTTTATCCATGCGGTCTATCCATTTTTCCAGATTACTTCGGGACCACAAGGATGGTGTGAAGCACCATTCCTACATACGCATGTGGTGTGTATCATAGGACTTCACATTTGTAAGAAGCTTAATCGCCTAATCTATTTGGAACTTGGTTCCGATCCATCTACGTTATAGTACACTTAGGGAGTGACCGAAGGTCTTGCTAGCCCACTAGTGTCTACGGTTCTAGTTATATTGTTGGTTGAGTGTGTTTGACATATGGGTGTACACGTTGAATTGGTGTCATACGTTGAATACGTGGCAGCAATAGAATTGATTAGGATTTAGGTGCAGTTCCATGTGTTGTCATATGTTAATAAATTTCTCATGTTGTTTAATTATCTTTATCTAAAAGTGACAAAATTTGTTGTCAAATGCAAGGTCATATCCATTCCCGACAAAATAATTGATGTGTGTGAATGAGTATATGGATTTCTTTAATAGATATTTCTCTCGAACAACATGTCCCTCCTAACTCCATGTGTACTACGGACATCATCATTTGAGAGGTAACGCCATTCCTAGATCAAGCCATCCATAAACTTGTGCTTTTATCTTTATTGTAATTGTCATTTTAAGTCATAAAGTTTTTTTGAGGCATATCAATGATCAACCCTTGAAAAACTTTTCAACACTCAGCAG
Source organism: Magnolia kwangsiensis (assembly GCA_037074715.1). Lineage (NCBI taxonomy): Eukaryota > Viridiplantae > Streptophyta > Magnoliopsida > Magnoliales > Magnoliaceae > Magnolia > Magnolia kwangsiensis. The sequence goes on from CM073582.1 coordinate 22,106,182, forward strand.
TGCAAATCTTTGTGTTGAATTTCAAATTTATAAGTTCATTGTATTATAAAGACAATTTGTCATCTTCTTTCTTTTACACTTTTTGGAATATTTAAAAAAGGAAACTCACAAATCTATTTTTTTCATTTAAATATCTTCTTTTTTTCCATTGTATACTATTTGTTCTTTTAGAATTTGTTCATTTCTTCCATTGCGTATTACTTTCCATATTCCAACGTCTACTCCCACAAAATATCCATCTTCTACCTCTCCCATAAATATAATCTTAATCCAAATTTACACTTGGATTAGCTACTAACATGAGTAGCGAGATTGGCTACTAAAGTGACGTCACTGACTTATATAAGCCCTACCATTAATTATGTATTTTATGCACATTGTCCATCTATCTTGAGATATCCTTTTAGGGCATGATTAAGAGAATAGAATGAGAGAGTGATGCACCATTGAAATCTTCTAAAAGTCCACCGTGATGTTTATTTGAGATTCAACCTGTTCATAAGTTAACACAGACATTAAATATGTGAAAAGAGTGAAAATCAGCTTGATCGAAGACTTTTACAGCCCTTAGAAGTTTTAAATGGTAGGTGTCACTCTCTACATTATTTTTTATGGTCGAGTCTACTAAAGATTTTGATCTGACTCATTCCTTGCCTGATGTCCTAAAATGACCTCTCCAAATGAACTCGATTTGTTTCAAGTGTGGGAAGGTTGGACACTCGAAGAAAGATTGCACCAACTAGACAAATATGGACTTTCACATATGTCCCCATAAGTAAAAAGTGGGCCACTTATGAAAATCACCTGTGACAAATCAGGTTGGTCCCCTCAATGGATGGGCCGCATCGTTGAAATCAATCGAAAGCCAATGGTCCTACTCAATGTAGGTGTGTTACTCACCTAGTGAGTCAATGGACCAAATTTTGATGACATGAAATGATCATGGTGTGACGCATATTTTGTGCGGCTGGGATGTCTTACCAGCATGATGTATTGGTATGAAAGGTGGTGGGCCCTTATGTGATATTTTCTCATGTTTATGGTCTATATCTATGTGTGAAAGATGACTAAGCATGCTATTAGTTTATTTACATGTATGTGTATAGATCAATAGGCATTTTACCTGTTAAAAAAAAAAAAAAAAAAGCTCCTCATACATACCCAAATGTTAAACAAAAAAAAAGACCTCAAGTTTTTAGTTTGTAACTTATGATTGATTTAACAAGGAATCAAGGCATGATTTATTAGTCAAAATGCTCCTTATACAAAAGTGTTGCTTTTAACCAGAGATGCAGCCAGATCATAAATAGGCCTTAAGCTTGAGGTGACAAAAGAAACTAAGTTCAGGATTTTCATATCTAAAATATGAATTGGCACCAAATTATTTGAACATGTTATTGAGAATTACCGACTTGACAATATATGTGCTAAGCTGAAAATAAAGAAAATATTAAAGATCCATCGTCATGCTTACCCTTGAAAACTTCTAAGGGCCTATTTGGCCAGGCAGATCCCACGGTATTAGGAGGGATGGGATCGGAAATATCCTTGGATAGGCATGACGAGCCAAGCAGGTCCAGTGAACTTGTCCCGGGATATATGCCATCCCATGGATCTCAAGACAATCCACTGACATCACCATCATTACTTTAAAATTGATCCTATCCCTTGGTTGAATGGATTGAAAGGTAAGATCTTGGGACATGTGGGGCGTGCCAAACAGACCCAGTGAACTTGTCCCGGGATATAAGCAATCCCATGGATCTTTTGACAATCCACTGACACCACCATCATTACCTTAAAATTGATCCCATCCCTCCTAATACCATGGGATCTGCCCAGCCAAATAGGCCCTAAAGGATGCCAAATAAACAGTACAGCCTTACGTCTGCTTCATTTAATAGGATTGGATGCCAAATAAATGGTACAACCTTATGAGAATTTTAATGATGGATATCTAATCACTATTGTTTTCATGTGGTGTGGCCACCTGATATTTCACGTACTCTCATTTTTGGGCCCCACCATGATGTAAGTTTTATATCCACACCTTCCATCCATTTGTAGAGATCATTTTAGGGCAGTATCCAAATAACGAGTTAAATCCAAAGCTCTAATGGGTCCCAACATAAAAAACAATGGGACAGTGACGCCCACCATTAAAAACTTTTAACGGCAACAAAAGTTTTATATCAAGATGACATTTGTGTTTTACCTTATTTAAGGTATTTTTTAACGTTTGAACAAGTTTGATTTCAAATAAACATCACGGGCCTTAACATAGTTTCAACGGTGAGAATCACTCTCCCCACTGTTTTCAGTGGTCGGGTCCACTACAGATTTTTATTTGTCCTAGGTTTAGGCTCCTGACTTAAAATGATATCTCAAAATGGATGGATGGTGTGGATATAACAAATACATCATGGTGGGCCCACAAAACTTGGGAAAGTAGAGCGTTCAAAAGACGCCCTACACCCAAATACCGAATCGACACCCCTCCCTGCGACTCTCTCTCTCTCTCTCTGCTCTCTCTTCCTCCGGCGCTCTCTCCCTCCTCTCCCTCTTCTCTCTCGCTGACTCTCTCTTCCTCTCTCTCTGATCTCTCCTCCTTGTCCCCACTCTGTTTCTCTCGCATCCTCCACCTCCTCTGTGTCTCTATATCTCTCTTCCTCTCTCTCGCAAACTGTTGCTGGACGCCCTACCCACGCACGCCCAGACATCCTCTCTCTCTCTCTCTCTCTGAAGCTCGGTTGACTGTGAGGTATCTATCTCTCTCTATCAATCTCTCTCAATCTCAATACTGATTTAGGGATTTGGGGATTTACGGATTTGGAGAATTAGGGATTTATGGATTTGGGGATTTAGGGATTTGGGGATTTAGGGTTGGATGGCAAATAAACCTTACATTGGACCCTAGGAAGTTTTTAATGGTGTCCATGGACCCCACGACTATCAATGGAATGGACCACGGTGGGGCCAATACATGTATACGCTATGGGGCCCACTATCCCATGAAAGTTTTTTGTTCTTGCTCTCTTTTTCCAAGGATTTGTAGGAGATAACAGAGGTTTTTGCATGGTGATGTTCTTCATTTCTATAGAAATTGAACTGAAATTTCTACTGGAATTGAGTGGAAGTTCTTATGATTTTTCATAGTATTTATATGTTTGATTTTTAATGCTTTTTATTCTGCATTAGAGATCATAAGTGTAGAATGTTAATTTGATTTTTCATTAATTGCATTTCATAAAAATGGATTTATTTATTTATTTATTTTTGAAGAATGCTTAAATTGGATAATTTGGTATTATATGGGTGCTGACTATGGTAATAGTCTGTCGTGATTTTCATAATGGTGGTGGTTTAATCACCGTGCACGTGGCATGGATCTTAACCGTCTAAATTGTGGAGCAGGTTGTGGATGGTGCATAGCCTCAAAGTCAGATTAATCAAACAACCATAACCATTTGATGCCGGCCAGATAATGGCTGGAATCAGATGTTTGGGACTGTTTGATTAGTGTGATTTTTCAGGCTATGTTGATCCATCCACAATGGGCTTGCCTATTTGGACGGTCTGGATTGTAGTACATGCTGGGTCTAACTTCAACAACCGGAATAAGATGATTGTGGTTATTTGATTGGTGTGATATGTTGTATATGGGACCAACCCATGGGGCCCTCTTGTGGGCAACCATTAGAGGATGGGTCCCACTCAAGTTTCCTTCTAATTAATTTCACCACTCTATTATTTGTATTTTTGAGTTGAATTTTAGATTCAACATAAATATGATTAGGAAGAGGGGAAGATTCGGATGAAATGGGATAATCTCTCTCTCATCTAAAGCCTCCTAGGTGGAAATTCCTCATATAAGGTATACAAATTCCAAGAAAAATACCTGAGAGAGATCATACTCATATGTTCATTTGGCCCACCTTTGGATGATCTAAGCCATTGATCATTATCCGGGGGCCATCTCAACCATAGAATCAGAGGAATGATTAATATCAAAAGTCCCACATTTTTCAGATCCCAAAGTCAAGAAAGTATAAAATCATCTGAATGTAGAAAATTCACTAGAAAATAGCTTATTTTAGTGATAAGTGCTGAAAACAAGTTTTACGAAGCAGGCCCTTAAATGAAGTTACTTGATTGTATGAAAAGTTTCTTGGTAACTAACAATCACAGTCTCTAATACATGATTATAAGTAAAAAAAAATTAGATGAACTCATTTTTAAGTGGCACCCAAACAGGCACCAATTGACTAATCTAATCTTGCTTCACATTGGCAACTGATTAATCTAATCTACTTCACTGCAATAGTGACAAACCATCTCCTGACATGCAAAGTTTACAATTAAATTAGGTTGTTCTTAAGGCCCTCTGATTTTGTGGATCGTGTGGGTTGTTGCATACGATGGGTTATGGACTACGATTACAGACTACCTTATTGTCAAACCCAATTGACTGAGAGCCTGTAAAGGCAATGCCATTTTATCTCTCACTGTCCATTTTTGTGGGCCCCATAATTATATGGTTGTGATTAATGAATCCTAGTTATTTTTGGGCCATGTGCAATCTATGTACTTTGTTGGTTTTGTTGATTGTAGGTGAGCTTACTTGGGCCACATACGAATTCATAACATAACAAGGTAAGATGATTATTTATAGGTTCATAAGTAGGATAATGGCTTCTTAGAAGAAAAATAATTCAAATATCAAAATAAATAAATAAATAAATAAAATCTTACACCTTGATCATAGACCAAGAATAACTGGTTGGAACCCATCTATATATTTTGATGCAAAACAGCCCCTGAAAGATCTGACTAGTCCAACCATTTAGATTGCCATGATAACTGATTTGGGTCACATATGCCATTAGAGGATAAATATCATAACATCCCAACTAGATTGCCATGACAAGTGATTGCCATCCAACCTGTTGTTAGTCTAAAATATTTCAGTCTAACATATATCATGGTGGGCCCTACTAGATTTCCATCTAACCTGTTGTTAGTCTAAAATATGATGTCTGGTGGGATTTTTTTTCCTGTTTATGACACTGGAGTAGAAGCTCAGAATGGTGAAAAGGGTGGGCTGCACCAGGATGAAAAGGCCAATTGCCTGCAGCACCTGAAATTTGAATATCCATGGACCGACATAGCCCAAACTGTGTAGGGCCCACCATGATATATGTATTTCTATCAGATTTTTCAGCTCATTTTAGAGCATGAGATCAAAAATAAGGCATATCCAAAGCTCAAGTGAACTGCACCGTGGGAAACAGCTGGGAAAATGGAGCTCATCGTTGAAACCTTCTTAGGGCGCACCATGATGTTATTTTCCATCCAATTTGTTTACAAGGTCATACAGACCTAGATGAATGGAAAACATAAATATCAAAATTGGTCGAAAACTTTTATGGCAACCAAGAAGTTTTTAATGGTAGGCGTTCAATCACCCTTGTTTCTTATGGTGTGGTCCACGGAGAATGGATTGTACATTTCCTGGCCATGCCCTGTAATGAGTTGGCAAAATGTATATACAGCCCGGACAAAACACATATGTGTAACTATCATATATGAGCTAATAGTGGAATGACAACACCCCAAGACTGACCTTGACATTTGATTTTGTAGAGTTAATGTGATCCATTGAAATTTAGCTTCACCAATCTCACATACGTATGTCTTAGCATGTGTGTCCATATATAGTCAAGACATGTTCTTATATAAATGATAGTACACAACTACACATTATCCACAAATACATAATCTACAAATACTACACAAGGGATATATATATATATATATCTTACTACAGATAGATTGTCACACCATTTTAATCCTTGGTTTTCAATGACAGGTGGGGTCCATGGTCTAATAATCCAAACCCATACGTGTTTGTCCCAACAACAGATGGACTATGCCTAAGAATCTCCTCGATAGGACAATCCCAACCTATCAATTTCTGGCTTCTATATAAAAGGTTACGTTATCTTCTCTCACTCATGTACTATTTTATGTTATAAAATTTTTAAGTAAATTGTACGAGGCTTACAGTAATCTTGGAGATTAAAAAATTTTCAAGTATGTGCGTTTCAGTCTGAGTTATTTGTCTAATGACGATAGTCTTGGGAGGGTTGATATGAGGGATGGGTTGATTGTAAGAGGCCGATTAAAACTATATTGGGTTATCTTGCTGGTTTAGAAATGATTATGTCCGGCAAGATAACCCAATACAGTTTTAATCAGACCTCTTGTAATTAACCTATCCCTCGTATCACCCTCCCAAGGCTATCATGATTAGAAAACTAACTCAGATTGAAATGCACATACTTAGAATTTTTCTAATCTCCATGATTACTGTAAATCTCGTACAATTTACTTGAAATTTTCATCAGCTGTAGGTCATATGGTATAAAGAGCTTGTCCGTCTCTACTAACCGAACATAAAACACGAAGTCAATGGCAATTTTTTAGCCTATGAATCTTGTGTATATGCAGAAAAGCAACAGAAGTGGTTAATGCTTTTAATCATTCAATGTCTAACTACTCTCCATTATAGGGACTGCCTGATGAATAGTCTTCAAGATTGGTTTTCATCCATAAAAAAATAGATGCCTACCCTGTTTTTAAATGTATTTGCTCGAAATTGATAGAGCAGACCTGGATGTTTATCGGAGCTATCCGGATGTTGAACGGGGGTCTCTGGAAGGTGGGAACCGCTGTTATGACCATGATGAAGCTGTCCATTTTCTATAGACAGCATTGGAGGGATCTGACCATTTAGACAGGTCATATTTATGTATTTGCTCGAAATTGATGAAACAGACCCGAATGTGCGTCGGAGCTATCCGGAAGAGCGGGGGTCCCTGGAAGGTGGGAATCACTGTTATGACCATGATGAAGCTGTCCATTTTCTATGGACGGCATTGGAGGGGCCTTACCATTTAGACAGGCTATGTTTATGTAATTTCTTGAAATTAATGCAGCAGACCCGGATGTGCGTCGGAGCTATTCGGAAGAGCGGGGGTTTCTGGAAGGTGGGAACCGCTGTTATGACCATGATGAACCTGTCCATTTCCTATGGACGACATTGAAAGGGCCTGACATTTTGGACAGGCCGTGTTTATATTAGTATTTATATTTGCAGGGACCACACCCTTAACCTAAACCCATAACCTAAACCTAAACCTAAACCTTATCCTAAACATAAAACCTATAACCTAAACCAAAAATAAAACCTATAACCTAAACCTGAACCCATTCTCAAATTCCAAAACCTACAACCTAAACCAATACTAAAACCTATGACCTAAACCCCAACCCATTCTTAAATCCCAAAACATATAACCTAAACCTAAACCAAAACCTTTGACCTAAACCCGAACCGATTCTCAAATCTCAAAACTTATAACTAATCCCTAAACCTTAACCTATAACCTAACCTAAACCTATACCTATAACCTAAAACTATTTCCAAATCCCAAAACCTATAACCTAAACCTAACCTTCAGCTAAACTTAAACCTATAACCTATAACCCTAACTTATAACCTATAACCAAAACCAAAAGCAAAACCTATAACGTAAACCCGAACTCATTCTCAAATCTCAAAACCTATAACCTATCCCTAAACCTTAACCTAAACCTATACTTATAACCTAAAACTATTCCCAAATCCCAAAACCTATAACCTAAACCTAACCTTAACATAAACCTAAACCTATAACCCATAACCTTAACCAAAACCTATAACCTAAACCTAAACCAAAACCTATAACCTAAACCCAAACCCATTCTCAAATCTCAAAACCAATAACCTAAACAAATACCAAAACCGATGACCTAAACTCGAACCCATTCTCAAATCCCAAAACCTAAAACCTAAACCTAACCCTAACCTATAACCTAAACCAAAACAGATAACCTAAACCAAAACCAAAACCTAAAACCTAAACCCGAACCCATTCTCAAATCCCAAAACCTATAACCTAAACCAATACTAAAACCTATAACCTAAACCCGAATCCAATCTCAAATCCCAAAACCTATAACCTATCCCTAAACCTTAACCTATAACTTAACCTAAACTTATACCTATAACCTAAAACTATTCTCAAATCCCAAAACCTATAACCAAAACCTAACCTTAACCTAAACCTAAACTATAACCTGAACCAAAAACTATAGCTTAAACCAAAACCAAAACCTATAACCTAAACCCGAATCCATTCTCAAATCCCAAAACCTATAACCTAAACAAACACCAAAGCCTATAACCTAAACCCGAACCCATTCTCAAATCATAAAACCTATAACCTAAACCCAAACCTAAACCTTATCCTAAACCAAAACCTGTAACCTAAACCAAAATCAAAACTTATAACCTAAACCCGAACCCATTATCAAATCCCAAAACCTAAAACCTAACCTAAACGTATACTTATAACCTAAAACTATTCCCAATTCCCAAAACCTATAACCTAAACCTAATCTTAACATAAACCAATACCAAAACCTATGACCAAAACCTGAACCCATTCTCAAATCCCAAAACCTTTAACCAAAACCTAACCTTAACCTATAACCTAAACCAAAACCGATAACCTAAACCAAAACCAAAACTATAACCTAAACCAGAACCCATTCTCAAATCCCAAAACCTATAACCTAAACCAATACTAAAACCTATAACCTAAAACCGAACCCAATCTCAAATCCCAAAACCTATAACCTATCCCTAAACCTTAACCTATAACTTAACCTAAACCTATACCTATAACCTAAAACTATTCTCAAAACCCAAAACCTATAACCTAAACCTAACCTTAACCTAAACCTAAACCTATAAACTATAACCTTAACCAAAACATATAACTTAAACCAAAACTAAAACCTATAACCTAAATCCGAAGCCATTTTCAAATCCCAAAACCTATAACATAAACCAAAACCAAAACCTATAACCTAAACCCGAACGCATTCTCAAATCTCAAAACCTATAATCTAAACTAAAACCAAAACCAAAACCTTTGACCTAAACCCGAACCGATTCTCAAATCTCAAAACTTATCACCTATCCCTAAACCTTAACCTATAACCTAACCTAAACCTTTACCTATAACCTAAAATTATTCCCAAATACCAAAACCTAAAACCTGAAACTATGCTTAACATAAACCTAAACATATAACCTAATACCTTAACCAAAACCTATAACCTAAACCAAAACCAAAACCTATAACCTAAACCCGAACCCATTCTCAAATCCCAAAACCTATAACTTAAACCAAAACCAAAACCTATAACCTAAACCCGAACCCAATCTCAAATCCCAAAACCTATAACCTATCACTAAACCTTAACGTATAACTTAACCTAAACCTATACCTATAACCTAAAACTATTCTCAAATCCCAAAACCTATTACCTAAACCAAACCTTAACCTAAACCTAAACCTATAGCCTATAACCTTAACCAAAACCTATAACCTAAACCAAAACCAAAACCTATAACCAAAACCCGAACCCATTTCCAAATCCCAAAATCTATAACCAAAACCAAAACCAAAACCTATAACCTAAACCCGAACGCATTCTCAAATCCCAATACGTATAACCTAAACCTAAACCAAAACCTTTAACCTAAACCCGAACCGATTCTCAAATCTCAAAACTTATAACCTATCCCTAAACCTTAACCTAGAACCTAACCTAAACCTAGACCTATAACCTAAAACTATTCTCAAATCCCAAAACCTAAAACCTAAACCTAAGCTTAACATAAACCTAAACCTATAATAAAATACCTTAACCAAAACTTATAACCTAAACCAAAACCAAAACCTATAACCTAAACTGGAACCCATTCTCAAATCCCAAAACCTATAACCTAAACCAAAACCAAAACCTATAACCTAAACCCGAACCCAATCTCAAATCCCAAAACCTATAACCTATCCGTAAACCTTAACCTATAACTTAACCTAAACCTATACCTATAACCTAAAACTATTCTCAAATCCCAAAACCTATAACCCAAACTAAACCTTAACCTAAACCTAAACCTATAACCTATAATCTTAACCAAAACCTAAAACCTAAACCAAAACCAAAACCTATAACCTAAACTTGAACCCATTTCCAAATCTCAAAACCTCTAACCTAAAATAAAATCAAAACCTATAACCTAAACCCTTACGCATTTTCAAATCCCAAAACCTATAACATAAACCAAAACTAAAACCATTGACCTAAACCCGAACCGATTCTCAAATCTCAAAACTTATAACCTATCCCTAAACCTTAACCTATAACCTAACCAAAACCTATACCTATAACCTAAAACTATTCCCAAATCCCAAAACCTAAAACCTAAACTTAAGCCTAACATAAACATAAACCTAAACCTATAACCTAATACCTTAACCAAAACGTATAACCTAAACCAAAACCAAAACCTATAAAATAAACCCGAATCCATTCTCAAATCCTAAAACTTATAACCTAAACCAAAACCAAAACCTATAACCTAAACCCGAACCCAATCTCAAATCCCAAAACCGATAACCTATCCCTAAACCTTAACCTAAAACTTAACCTAAACATATACCTATAACCTAAAACTATTCTCAAATCCCAAAACCTATAAGCTAAACCTAACCTAAACCTAAACCTAAACCTATAACCAATAACCTTAAACAAAACCTATAACCTAAACCAAAACCAAAACCTATAACCTAAACCCGAACCCATTCCCAAATCCCAAAACTATAACTTAAAACAAAACCAAAACCTATAACCTAAACCCGAACGCATTCTCAAATCCCAAAACCTATAACCTAAACCAATATCAAAACCTTTGACCTAAACCCGAATCGATTCTCAAATCTCAAAACTTATAACCCACCCCTAAACCTTAACCTATAACCTAACCTAAACCTATACCTATAACCTAAAACTATTCCCAAATCCCAAAACCTAAAACCTAAACCTAACCTTAACATAAACCTAAATCTATAACCTAATACCTTAACCAAAACCTATAACGTAAAACAAAAGCAAAACCTATAACCTAAACACGAACCCATTCTCAAATCCCAAAACCTATAACATAAAGTAAAACCAAAACCTATAATCTAAACCCGAACCCAATCTCAAATTCCAAAACCTATAATCTATCCCTAAACCTTAACCTATAACTTAACCCAAATCTATACCTATAACCTAAAATTATTATCAAATCCTAAAACCTATAACCTAAACCTAACCTTAACCTAAAGAAAAACCTATATCCTATAACCTTAACCAAAACCTATAACCTAAACCAAAACCAAAACCTATAACCAAAAACCGAACCAAATCGCAAAATCTATAACCTAAATCAAAACCAAAACCTATAACCTAAACCCGAACGCATTCTCAAATCCCAAAACCTATAACCTAAACCTAAACCAAAACCTTTGACCTAAACCCGAACCGATTCTCAAAACTCAAAACTTATAACCTATCCCTAAATTTTAACCTATAACCTAACCTAAACCTATACCTATAACCTAAAACTATTCCCAAATCTCAAAATCTAAAACCTAAACCTAAGCTTAACATAACTCTAAACCTATAACCTAATACCTTAACTAAAACTTATAACCTAAAGCAAAACCAAAACCTATAACCTAAACCTGAATCCATTCTCAAATACCAAAACCTATAACCTAAACTAAAATCAAAACCTATAACTTAAACCCGAACCCAATCTCAAATCCCAAAACCTATAACCTATCCCTAAACCTTCACCTATAACTTAACCTAAACCTATACCTATAACCTAAAACTATTCTCAAATCCCAAAACCTATAACCTAAACCTAACCTTAACCTAAACCTAAACCTATAGCCTATAACCTTAACCAATACCTATAACCTAAACCAAAACCAAAACCTATAACCTAAACTCAAACCCATTTCTAAATCCCAAAACCTATAACCTAAACCAAAACCAAAACCTATAACTTAAAACCGAACGCATTCTCAAATCCCAAAATCTATAACCAAAACCAAAACCAAAACCTTTGACCTAAACCCGAACCAATTCTCAAATCTCAAAACTTATAACCTATCCCTAAACCTTAACCAATAACCTAACCTAAACCTATACCAATAACGTAAAACTATTCCCAAATTCCAAAACCTAAAACCTAAACATAAGCTTAACATAAACCGAAACATATAACCTAATACCTTAACCAAAACCTATAACCTAAACCAAAACCTATAACCTAAACCTGAACCCATTCTCAAATCCCAAAACCTATAACCTAAACCAAAACCAAAACCTATAACCTAAACCCGAACTCAATCTCAAATCCCAAAACCTATAACTTATCCCTAAAACTTAACCTATAACTTAACCTAAACCTATACCTATAACCTAAAACTATTATCAAATCCCAAAACCTATAACCTAAACCTAACCTTAACCTAAACCTAAACCTATAACCTATAACCTTAATAAAAACCTATAACCTAAACCAAAACCAAAACCTATAACCAAAACCTGAACCCATTTCCAAATCCGAAAATCTATAACCTAAACTAAAACCAAAACATATAACCTAAACTCGAACGCATTCTCAAATCCCAAAATATATAACCTAAACCTAAACCAAAACATTTGACCTAAACCCGAACCGATTCTCAAATCTCAAAACTTATAACCTATCCCTAAACCTTAACCTATAACCAAACCTAAACCTATACCTATAACATAAAACTATTATCAAATCCCAAAACCTAAAACCTAAACCTAAGCTTAACATAAACCTAAACCTATAATATAATACCTTAACCAAAACTTATAACCTAAACCAAAACCAAAACCTATAACCTAAACCGGAACCCATTCTCCAATCCCAAAACCTATAACCTAAACCAAAACCAAAACCTATAACCTAAACCCGAACCCAATCTCAAATCCCAAAACCTATAACCTATCCGTAAACCTTAACCTATAACTTGACCTAAACCTATACCTATAACTTAAAACTATTTTCAAATCCCAAAACCTATAACCTAAACCAAACCTTAACCTAAACCTAAACCTATAACCTATAACCTTAACCAAAACCTAAAACCTAAACCTAAACCAAAACCTATAACCTAAACTCGAACCCATTTCCAAATCTCAAAACCTCTAACCTAAAATAAAACCAAAACCTAAAACCTAAACCCTTACGCATTTTCAAATCCCAAAACCTATAACATAAACCAAAACCAAAACCTTTGACCTAAACCCGAACCGATTCTCAAATCTCAAAACTTATAACCTATCCCTAAACCTTAACATATAACCTAACCAAAACCTATACCTATAATCTAAAACTATTCCCAAATCCCAAAACCTAAAACCTAAACCTAAGCCTAACATAAACATAAACCTAAACCTATAACCTAATACCTTAACCAAAACGTATAACCTAAACCAAAACCAAAACCTATAACCTAAACCCGAATCCATTCTCAAATCCTAAAACTTATAACCTAAACCAAAAGCAAAACCTATAACCTAAATCCGAACCCAATCTCAAATCCCAAAACCTATAACCTATCCCAAAACCTTAACCTATAACTTAACCTAAACCTATACCAATAACCTAAAACTATTGTCACATCCCAAAACCTATAAGCTAAACCTAACCTTAACTTAAACCTAAACCTATAACCTATAACCTTAACCAAAACTTCTAACCTAAACCAAAACCAAAACCTATAACCTAAACCCGAACCCATTCCCAAATCCCAAAACCTATAACCTAAAACACAACCAAAATCTATAACCTAAATTCGAACGCATTCTCAAATCCCAAAACCTATAACCTAAACCAAAATCAAAACCTTTGACCTAAACCCGAATCGATTCTCAAATCTCAAAACTTATAACCTACCCCTAAACCTTAACCTATAACCTAACCTAAACCTATACCTATAACCTAAAACTATTCCCAAATCCCAAAACCTAAAACCTAAACCTAAGCTTAACATAAACCTAAATCTATAACCTAATACCTTAACCAAAACCTATAACGTAAAACAAAATCAAAACCTATAACCTAAACACAAACCCATTCTCAAATCCCAAAACCTATAACATAAAGTAAAACCAAAACCTATAATCTAAGCCCGAACCCAATCTCAAATCCCAAAACCTATAACCTATCACAAAACCTTAACCTATAACTTAACGCAAATCTATACCTATAACCTAAAATTATTATCAAATCCTAAAACCTATAACCTAAACCTAACCTTAACCTAAACAAAAACCTATAGCCTATAACCTTAACCAAAACTTATAACCTAAACCAAAACCAAAACCTATAACCAAAAACCGAACCCTTTTTCAAATCGTAAAATCTATAACCTAAATCAAAACCAAAGCCTATAACCTAAACCCGAACGCATTCTCAAATCCCAAAACCTATAACCTAAACCTAAACCAAAACCTTTGACCTCAACCCTAACCGATTCTCAAATCTCAAAACTTATAACCTATCCCTAAACCTTAACCTATAACCAAACCTAAACCTATACCTATAACCTAAAACTATTCCCAAATCCCAAAACCTAAAACCTAAACCTAAGCTTAACATAACTCAAAACCTATAACCTAATACCTTAACTAAAACTTATAACCTAAAGCAAAATCAAAACCTATAACCTAAACCTGAACCCATTCTCAAATCCCAAAACCTATAACCAAAACCAAAACCTATAACCTAAACCCGAACCCAATCTCAAATTCCAAAACCTATAACCTATCCCTAAACCTTAACCTATAATTTAACCTAAAACTATACGTATAACCTAAAACTATTCTCAAATCCCAAAACCTGTAACCTAAACCTAACCTTAACCAAAACCAAAACCTATAACCTATAACCTTAACCAAAACCTATAACCTAAACCAAAACCAAAACCTATAACCTAAACTCGAACCCATTTACAAATCCCAAAACCTATAACCTAAATCAAAACCAAAACCTATAACCTAAAACTGAACGCATTCTCAAATCCCAAAATCTATAACCTAAACCAAAACCAAAACTTTGACCAAAACCCGAACCGATTCTCAAATCTCAAAACTTATAACCTATCCCTAAACCTTAACCTATAACCTAACCTAAACCAATACCAATAACCTAAAACTAATCCCAAATTCCAAAACCTAAAACCTAAACATAAGCTTAACATAAACCGAAACATATAACCTAATACCTTAAACAAAACCTATAACCTAAACCAAAACCTATAACCTAAACCTGAACCCATTCTCAAATCCCAAAACCTATAACCAAATCAAAACTAAAACCTATAACCTAAACCCGAACCCAATCTCAAATCCCAAAACCTATAACTTATCCCTAAAACTTAACCTATAACTTAACCTAAACCTATACCTATAACCTAAAACTATTCTCAAATCCCAAAACCTATAACCTAAACCTAACCTTAACCTAAACCTAAACCTATAACTTATAACCTAAACCAAAAGCAAAACCTATAACCAAAACCTGAACCCATTTCCAAATCCCAAAATCTATAACCTAAACCAAAACCAAAACATATAACCTAAACTCGAACGCATTCTCAAATCCCAAAACATATAACCTAAACCTAAACCAAAACATTTGACCTAAACCCGAACTGATTCTCAAATCTCAAAACTTATAACTTATCCCTAAACCTTAACCTATAACCTAACCTAAACCTATACCTATAACCTAAACTATTCCCAAATCTCAAAACCTAAAACCTAAACCTAAGCTTAACATAAACCTAAACCTATAATCCAATACATTAACCAAAACTTATAACCTAAACCAAAACCAAAACCTATAACCTAAACCTGATCCCATTCTCAAATCCCAAAACCTCAACCTAAACCTAAACCTATAGCCTATGACCTTAACCAAAACTTATAACCTAGACGCGAACCCATTTTCAAATCCCAAAACCTGTAACCTAAACCAAAATCAAAACCTATAACCTAAACCCGAACGCATTCTCAAATCCCAAAACCTATAACCTAAACCAAAACCAAAACCTTTGAACTAAACCCGAACCGATTCTCAAATCTCAAAACTAATAACCTATCCCTAAACCTTAACCTATAACCTAACCTAAACCTATACCTATAACCTAAAACTTTTTCCAAATCCCAAAACCTAAAACCTAAACGTAAGCTTAACATAAACCTAAAACTATAACCTAATACCTTAACCAAAACCTATAACCTAAACCAAAACCAAAACCTATAACCTAAACCCGAGCCCATTCTCAAATTCCAAAACCTATAACCTAAACCAAAATCAAAACCTATAACCTAAACTCAAACCCAATCTCAAATCCCAAAACCTATAATGTATCCCTAAACCTTAACTTATAACTTAACCTAAACCTATACCTATAACCAAAAACTAATCTCAAATCCCAAAACTTATAACCTAAACCTAACCTTAACCTAAACCTAAACCTATAGCATATAACCTTAACCAAAACCTATAACCAAAACCAAAACCAAAACCTTTAACCAAAATCCGAACCCATTTTCAAATCCCAAAATCTATAAACTAAACCAAAACCAAAACCTATAACCTAAACCCGAACGCATTCTCAAATTCCAAAACCTATAACCTAAACCTAAACCAAAACCTTTGACCTAAACCCGAACCGATTCTCAAATCTCAAAACTTATAAACTATCCCTAAACCTTAACCTATAACCTAACCTAAACCTATACCTATAACCTAAAACTATTCTCAAATCCCAAAACCTAAAACCTAAAGCTAAGCTTAACATAAACTTAAACTTATAACCAAATTCCTTAACCAAAACTTATAACCTAAAGCAAAATCAAAACCTATAACCTAAACCTAAACCCATTCTCAAATCCCAAAACCTATAACCAAAACCTATAACCTAAACCCTAACCCAATCTCAAATCTCAAAACCTACAACCTATCCCTAAACCATAACCTATAACTTAACCTAAACCTATACCTATAACCTAAAACTATTCTCAAATCCCAAAACCTATAACCTAAACCTAAACCTATAACCTATAACCTTAACCAAAACCTAAAACCTAAACCAAAACCAAAACCTATAACCTAAACTCGAACCCATTCCCAAATCCCAAAACCTATAACCTAAACTAAAACCAAAACCTATAACCTAAAACCGAACGCATTCTCAAATCCCAAAACATATAACCTAAAATAAAATAAAAACCTTTGACCTAAATTCGAACCGATTCTCAAATCTCAAAACTTATAACCTATCCCTAAACCTTAACCTATACCTAACCTAAACCTATACCAATATCCTAAAACTATTCCCAAATTCCAAAACCTAAAATCTAAACCTAAGTTTAACATAAACATAAACCTAAACCTATAACCTAATACCTTAACCAAAACCTATAACCTAAACCAAAACCAAAACCTATAACCTAAACCCGAACCCATT
The DNA here is from genome assembly GCA_037074715.1 of Magnolia kwangsiensis. Classification (NCBI taxonomy): domain Eukaryota; kingdom Viridiplantae; phylum Streptophyta; class Magnoliopsida; order Magnoliales; family Magnoliaceae; genus Magnolia; species Magnolia kwangsiensis. The sequence goes on from CM073582.1 coordinate 22,123,716, forward strand.
CTCAAATTCCAAACTTATAACCTAAACCAAAATTAAAACCTATAACCTAAACCCGAACCCAATCTCAAATCCCAAAACCTATAACCTATTACTAAACCTTAACGTATAACTTAACCTAAACCTATACCTATAACCTAAAACTATTCTCAAATCCCAAAACCTATTACCTAAACTAAACCTTAACCTAAACCTAAACCTATAGCCTATAACCTTAACCAAAACCTATAACCTAAACCAAAACCAAAACCTATAACCAAAACCCGAACCCATTTCCAAATCCCAAAATCTATAACCAAAACCAAAACTAAAACCTATAACCTAAACCCGAACGCATTCTCAAATCCGAAAACGTATAACCTAAACCCGAACGCATTCTCAAATCCCAAAACGTATAACCTAAACCTAAACCAAAACCTTTAACCTAAACCCGAACCGATTCTCAAATCTCAAAACTTATAACCTATCCCTAAACCTTAACCTAGAACCTAACCTAAACCTAGACCTATAACCTAAAACTATTCTCAAATCCCAAAACCTAAAACCTAAACCTAAGCTTAACATAAACCTAAACCTATAATAAAATACCTTAACCAAAACTTATAACCTAAACGAAAACCAAAACCTATAACCAAAACTGGAACCCATTCTCAAATCCCAAAACCTATAACCTAAACCAAAACCAAAACCTATAACCTAAACCCGAACCCAATCTCAAATCCCAAAACCTATAACCTATCCGTAAACCTTAACCTATAACTTAACCTAAACCTATACCTATAACCTAAAATTATTTTCAAATCCCAAAACCTATAACCCAAACCAAACCTTAACCTAAACCTAAACCTATAACCTATAATCTTAACCAAAACCTAAAACCTAAACCAAAACCAAAACCTATAACCTAAACTTGAACCCATTTCCAAATCTCAAAACCTCTAACCTAAAATAAAACCAAAACCTATAACCTAAACCCTTACGCATTTTAAAATCCCAAAACCTATAACATAAACCAAAACTAAAACCATTGACCTAAACCCGAACCGATTCTCAAATCTCAAAACTTATAACCTATCCCTAAACCTTAACCTATAACCTAACCAAAACCTATACCTATAACCTAAAACTATTCCCAAATCCCAAAACCTAAAACCTAAACTTAAGCCTAACATAAACATAAACCTAAACCTATAACCTAATACCTTAACCAAAACGTATAACCTAAACCAAAACCAAAACCTATAAAATAAACCCGAATCCATTCTCAAATCCTAAAACTTATAACCTAAACCAAAACCAAAATCTATAACCTAAACCCGAACCCAATCTCAAATCCCAAAACCTATAACCTATCCCTAAACCTTAACCTATAACTTAACCTAAACATATACCTATAACCTAAAACTAATCTCAAATCCCAAAACCTATTACCTAAACCAAACCTAAACCTAAACCTAAACCTATAACCAATAACCTTAAACAAAACCTATAACCTAAACCAAAACCAAAACCTATAACCTAAACCCGAACCCATTCCCAAATCCCAAAACCTATAGCCTAAAACAAAACCAAAACCTATAACCTAAACCCGAACGCATTCTCAAATCCCAAAACCTATAACCTAAACCAAAATCAAAACCTTTGACCTAAACCCGAATCGATTCTCAAATCTCAAAACTTATAACCCACCCCTAAACCTTAACCTATAACCTAACCTAAACCTATACCTATAACCTAAAACTATTCCCAAATCCCAAAACCTAAAACCTAAACCTAAGCTTAACATAAACCTAAATCTATAACCTAATACCTTAACCAAAACCTATAACGTAAAACAAAAGCAAAACCTATAACCTAAACACGAACCCATTCTCAAATTCCAAAACCTATAACATAAAGTAAAACCAAAACCTATAATCTAAACCCGAACCCAATCTCAAATTCCAAAACCTATAATCTATCCCTAAACCTTAACCTATAACTTAACCCAAATCTATACCTATAACCTAAAATTATTATCAAATCCTAAAACCTATAACCTAAACCTAACCTTAACCTGAACAAAAACCTATATCCTATAACCTTAACCAAAACCTATAACCTAAACCAAAATCAAAACCTATAACCAAAAACCGAACCCTTTTCCAAATCGCAAAATCTATAACCTAAATCAAAACCAAAACCTATAACCTAAACCCGAACGCATTCTCAAATCCCAAAACCTATAACCTAAATCTAAACCAAAACCTTTGACCTAAACCCGAACCGATTCTCAAAACTCAAAACTTATAACCTATCCCTAAACCTTAACCTATAACCTAACCTAAACCTATACCTATAACCTAAAACTATTCCCAAATCCCAAAATCTAAAACCTAAACCTAAGCTTAACATAACTCTAAACCTATAACCTAATACCTTAACTAAAACTTATAACCTAAAGCAAAACCAAAACCTATAACCTAAACCTGAACCCATTCTCAAATCCCAAACCCTATAACCAAAACCAAAACCAAAACCTATAACCTAAACCCGAACCCAATCTCAAATCCCAAAACCTATAACCTATCCCTAAACCTTAACCTATAATTTAACCTAAAACTATACCTATAACCTAAAACTATTCTCAAATCCCAAAACCTATAACCTAAACCTAACCTTAACCTAAACCTAAACCTATAGCCTATAACCTTAACTAAAACCTATAACCTAAACCAAAACCAAAACCTATAACCAACACTCAAACCCATTTCTAAATCCCAAAACCTATAACCTAAACCAAAACCAAAACCTATAACTTAAAACCGAACGCATTCTCAAATCCCAAAATCTATAACCAAAACCAAAACCAAAACCTTTGACCTAAACCCGAACCGATTCTCAAATCTCAAAACTTATAACCTATCCCTAAACCTTAACCAATAACCTAACCTAAACCTATACCAATAACGTAAAACTATTCCCAAATTCCAAAACCTAAAACCTAAACATAAGCTTAACATAAACCGAAACATATAACCTAATACCTTAACCAAAACCTATAACCTAAACCTGAACCCATTCTCAAATCCCAAAACCTATAACCTAAACCAAAACCAAAACCTATAACCTAAACCCGAACTCAATCTCAAATCCCAAAACCTATAACTTATCCCTAAAACTTAACCTATAACTTAACCTAAACCTATACCTATAACCTAAAACTATTATCAAATCCCAAAACCTATAACCTAAACCTAACCTTAACCTAAACCTAAACCTATAACCTATAACCTTAATAAAAACCTATAACCTAAACCAAAACCAAAACCTATAACCAAAACCTGAACCCATTTCCAAATCCGAAAATCTATAACCTAAACTAAAACCAAAACATATAACCTAAACTTGAACGCATTCTCAAATCCCAAAACATATAACCTAAACCTAAACCAAAACATTTGACCTAAACCCGAACTGATTCTCAAATCTCAAAACTTATAACCTATCCCTAAACCTTAACCTATAACCAAACCTAAACCTATACCTATAACATAAAACTATTATCAAATCCCAAAACCTAAAACCTAAACCTAAGCTTAACATAAACCTAAACCTATAATATAATACCTTAACCAAAACTTATAACCTAAACCAAAACCAAAACCTATAACCTAAACCGGAACCCATTCTCCAATCCCAAAACCTATAACCTAAACCAAAACCAAAACCTATAACCTAAACCCGAACCCAATCTCAAATCCCAAAACCTATAACCTATCCGTAAACCTTAACCTATAACTTGACCTAAACCTATACCTATAACTTAAAACTATTTTCAAATCCCAAAACCTATAACCTAAACCAAACCTTAACCTAAACCTAAACCTATAACCTATAACCTTAACCAAAACCTAAAACCTAAACCTAAACCAAAACCTATAACCTAAACTCGAAACCATTTCCAAATCTCAAAACCTCTAACCTAAAATAAAACCAAAACCTAAAACCTAAACCCTTACGCATTTTCAAATCCCAAAACCTATAACATAAACCAAAACCAAAACCTTTGACCTAAACCCGAACCGATTCACAAATCTCAAAACTTATAACCTATCCCTAAACCTTAACATATAACCTAACCAAAACCTATACCTATAACCTAAAACTATTCCCAAATCCCAAAACCTAAAACCTAAACCTAAGCCTAACATAAACATAAACCTAAACCTATAACCTAATACCTTAACCAAAAAGTATAACCTAAACTAAAACCAAAACCTATAACCTAAACCCGAATCCATTCTCAAATCCTAAAACTTATAACCTAAACCAAAAGCAAAACCTATAACCTAAACCCGAACCCAATCTCAAATCCCAAAACCTATAACCTATCCCAAAACCTTAACCTATAACTTAACCTAAACCTATACCAATAACCTAAAACTATTGTCACATCCCAAAACCTATAAGCTAAACCTAACCTTAACTTAAACCTAAACATATAACCTATAACCTTAACCAAAACTTATAACCTAAACCAAAACCAAAACCTATAACCTAAACCCGAACCCATTCTCAAATCCCAAAACCTATAACCTAAAACACAACCAAAACCTATAACCTAAATTCGAACGCATTCTCAAATCCCAAAACCTATAACCTAAACCAAAATCAAAACCTTTGACCTAAACCCGAATCGATTCTCAAATCTCAAAACTTATAACCTACCCCTAAACCTTAACCTATAATCTAACCTAAACCTATACCTATAACCTAAAACTATTCCCAAATCCCAAAACCTAAAACCTAAACCTAACCTTAACATAAACCTAAATCTATAACCTAATACCTTAACCAAAACTTATAACGTAAAACAAAATCAAAACCTATAACCTAAACACAAACCCATTCTCAAATCCCAAAACCTATAACATAAAGTAAAATCAAAACCTATAATCTAAGCCCGAACCCAATCTCAAATCCCAAAACCTATAACCTATCCCTAAACCTTAACCTATAACTTAACGCAAATCTATACCTATAACCTAAAATTATTATCAAATCCTAAAACCTATAACCTAAACCTAACCTTAACCTAAACAAAAACCTATAGCCTATAACCTTAACCAAAACCTATAACCTAAACCAAAACCAAAACCTATAACCAAAAACCGAACCCTTTTTCAAATCGCAAAATCTATAACCTAAATCAAAACCAAAGCCTATAACCTAAACCCGAACGCATTCTCAAATCCCAAAACCTATAACCTAAACCTAAACCAAAACCTTTGACCTCAACCCTAACCGATTCTCAAATCTCAAAACTTATAACCTATCCCTAAACCTTAACCTATAATCAAACCTAAACCTATACCTATAACCTAAAACTATTCCCAAATCCCAAAACCTAAAACCTAAACCTAAGCTTAACAAAACTCTAAACCTATAACCTAATACCTTAACTAAAGTTTATAACCTAAAGCAAAACCAAAACCTATAACCTAAACCTGAACCCATTCTCAAATCCCAAAACCTATAACCAAAACCAAAACCAAAACCTATAACCTAAACCGAACCCAATCTCAAATTTCAAAACCTATAACCTATCCCTAAACCTTAACCTATAATTTAACCTAAAACTATACGTATAACCTAAAACTATTCTCAAATCCCAAAACCTATAACCTAAACCTAACCTTAACCTAAACCAAAACCTATAACCTACAACCTTAACCAAAACCTATAACCTAAACCAAAACCAAAACCTATAACCTAAACTCGAACCCATTTACAAATCCAAAAACCTATAACCTAAATCAAAACCAAAACCTATAACCTAAAACTGAACGCATTCTCAAATCCCAAAATCTATAACCTAAACCAAAACCAAAACCTTTGACCAAAACCCGAACCGATTCTCAAATCTCAAAACTTATAACCTATCCCTAAACCTCAACCTATAACCTAACCTAAACCAATACCAATAACCTAAAACTAATCCCAAATTCCAAAACCTAAAACCTAAACATAAGCTTAACATAAACCGAAACATATAACCTAATACCTTAACCAAAACCTATAACCTAAACCAAAACCTATAACCTAAACCAAAACCTATAACCTAAACCTGAACCCATTCTCAAATCCCAAAACCTATAATCAAAACCAAAACCAAAACCTATAACCTAAACCCGAACCCAATCTCAAATCCCAAAACCTATAACTTATCCCTAAAACTTAACCTATAACTTAACCTAAACCTATACCTATAACCTAAAACTATTCTCAAATCCCAAAACCTATAACCTAAACCTAACCTTAACCTAAACCTAAACCTATAACCTATAACCTAAACCAAAAGCAAAACCTATAACCAAAACCTGAACCCATTTCCAAATCCCAAAATCTATAACCTAAACCAAAACCAAAACATATAACCTAAACTCGAACGCATTCTCAAATCCCAAAACATATAACCTAAACCTAAACCAAAACATTTGACCTAAACCCGAACCGATTCTCAAATCTCAAAACTTATAACTTATCCCTAAACCTTAACCTATAACCTAACATAAACCTATACCTATAACCTAAACTATTCCCAAATCTCAAAACCTAAAACCTAAACCTAAGCTTAACATAAACCTAAACCAATAACCCAATACATTAACCAAAACTTACAACCTAAACCAAAACCAAAACCTATAACCTAAACCTGATCCCATTCTCAAATCCCAAAACCTTAACCTAAACCTAAACCTATAGCCTATAACCTTAACCAAAACTTATAACCTAGACGCGAACCCATTTTCAAATCCCAAAACCTGTAATCTAAACCAAAATCAAAACCTATAACCTAAACCCGAACGCATTCTCAAATCCCAAAACCTATAACCTAAACCAAAACCAAAACCTTTGAACTAAACCCGAACCGATTCTCAAATCTCAAAACTTATAACCTATCCCTAAACCTTAACCTATAACCTAACCTAAACCTATACCTATAACCTAAAACTATTCCCAAATCCCAAAACCTAAAACCTAAACGTAAGCTTAACATAAACCTAAAACTATAAACTAATACCTTAACCAAAACCTATAACCTAAACCAAAACCAAAACCTATAACCTAAACCCGAGCCCATTCTCAAATTCCAAAACCTATAACCTAAACCAAAACCAAAACCTATAACCTAAACTCAAACCCAATCTCAAATCCCAAAACCTATAATGTATCCCTAAACCTTAACCTATAACTTAACCTAAACCTATACCTATAACCTAAAACTAATCTCAAATCCCAAAACTTATAACCTAAACCTAACCTTAACCTAAACCTAAACCTATAGCCTATAACCATAACCAAAACCTTTAACCAAAACCAAAACCAAAACCTTTAACCAAAATCCGAACCCATTTTCAAATCCCAAAATCTATAAACGAAACCGAAACCAAAACCTATAACCTAAACCCGAACGCATTCTCAAATCCCAAAACCTATAACCTAAACCTAAACCAAAACCTTTGACCTAAACCCGAACCGATTCTCAAATCTCAAAACTTATAAACTATCCCTAAACATTAACCTATAACCTAACCTAAACCTATACCTATAACCTAAAACTATTCCCAAATCCCAAAACCTAAAACCTAAAGCTAAGCTTCACATAAACCTAAACTTATAACCAAATTCCTTAACCAAAACTTATAACCTAAAGCAAAACCAAAACCTATAACCTAAACCTAAACCCATTCTCAAATCCCAAAACCTATAACCAAAACCTATAACCTAAACCTGAACCCAATCTCAAATCTCAAAACCTACAACCTATCCCTAAACCATAACCTATAACTTAACCTAAACCTATACCTATAACCTAAAACTATTCTCAAATCCCAAAACCTATAACCTAAACCTAAACCTATAACCTATAACCTTAACCAAAACCTATAACCTAAACTCGAACCCATTCCCAAATCCCAAAACCTATAACCTAAACTAAAACCAAAAGCTATAACCTAAAACCGAACGCATTCTCAAATCCCAAAACATATAACCTAAAATAAAATAAAAACCTTTGACCTAAATTCGAACCGATTCTCAAATCTCAAAACTTATAACCTATCCCTAAACCTTAACCTATACCTAACCTAAACCTATACCTATATCCTAAAACTATTCCCAAATTCCAAAACCTAAAATCTAAACCTAAGTTTAACATAAACATAAACCGAAACCTATAACCTAATACCTTAACCAAAACCTATAACCTAAACCAAAACCAAAACCTATAACTTAAACCCGAACCCATTCTCAAATTCCAAACTTATAACCTAAACCAAAATTAAAACCTATAACCTAAACTCGAACCCAATCTCAAATCTCAAAACCTATAACGTATCCCAAAACCCTAACCTATAACTTAACCTAAACCTATACCTATAACCTAAAACTATTCTCAAATCCCAAAACCTATAACATAAACCTAACCTTAATCTAAACCTAAACCTATAACCTATAACCTTAACCAAAACCTATAACCTAAACCAAAACCAAAACCTCTAACCTAAACCCGAACCCATTTTCAAATCCCAAAACCTATAACCTAATTCAAAATCAAAACCTATAACCTAAACCCGAACATATTCTCAAATCCCAAAACCTATAACCAAAACCAAAAGTAAAACCTTTCACCTAAACCCAAACCTATTCTCAAATCTCAAAACTTATAACCTATCCCTAAACCTTAACCTATAACCTAACCTAAACCTATACCAATAACCTAAAACTATTCCCAAATCCCAAAACCTAAAACCTAAACCTAACCTTAACCTAAACCTAAACCTATAAGCTATAACCTTAACCCAAACCTATAACCTAAACCCGAACCCATTTCCAAATCCCAAAACCTATAACCTAAACCAAAACCAAAACCTATAACCTAAAACCGAACGCATTCACAAATTTCAAAACCTATAACCTAAATCAAACCAAAACGTTTGACCTAAACCCGAACCGATTCTCAAATCTCAAAACTTATAACCTATCCATAAACCTTAACCTATAACCTAAAACTATTTCCAAATCCCAAAACCTAAAACCTAAACCTAAGCTTAACATAAACCTAAACCTATAACCTAATACCTTAAACAAAACCTACAACATAAACCAAAACCAAAACTTATAAACTAAACCCGAACCCATTCCCAAATCTCAAAACCTATAACCTAAACCAAAACCAAAACCTATAACCTAAACCCGAACCCAATCTCAAATCCCAAAACCTATAACCTATCCCAAAACCTTAACCTATAACTTAACCTAAACCTATACCTTTAACCTAAAACTATTCTCAAATCCCAAAACCTAAAACCTAAACCTAACCTTAACCTAAACATAAACCTATAGCCTATTACCTTAACCAAAACCTATAACCTAAACCAAAACCAAAACCTATAATCAAAACCCGAACCCATTTCCAAATCCCAAAATCTATAACCTAAACCAAAACCAAACCTATAACCTAAACCCGAAAGCATTATCAAATACCAAAACCTATAACCTAAACCTAAACCAAAACCTTTGACCTAAACCAGAACCGATTCTCAAATCTCAAAACTTATAACCTATCCCTAAACGTTAACCTATAACCTAACCTAAACCTATACCTATAACCTAAAACTATTCCCAAATCCCAAAACCAAAAATCTAAACCTAGGCTTAACATAAACCTAAACCTATAACCTAATACCTTAACCAAAACTTATAACCTAAACCAAAACAAAAACTTATAACGTAAAACGGAACCCATTCTCAAATCCCAAAACCTATAATCAAAACCAAAACCAAAACCTATAACCTAAACCAAAACCAAAATCTTTGACCTAAACCCGAACCGATTCTCAAATCTCAAAACTTATAACCTATCCCTAAACCTTAACATATAACCTAACCTAAACCTAAACCTATAACCTAAAACTATTCCCAAATTCCAAAACCTATAACCTAAACCTCAGCTTAACATAAACCTAAACCTATAACTTAGTACCTAAATCAAAACCTATAACCTAAACCAAAACCAAAACCTATAACCTAAACCCGAACCCATTCTCAAATCCCAAAACCTATAACCTAAACCAAAACCAAAACCTATAACCTAAACCCGAACCCAATCTCAAATCCCAAAACCTATAACCTATCCCTAAACCTTAACCTATAACTTAACCTAAACCTATACCTATAACTTAAAACTATTCTCAAATCACAAAACCTATAACCTAAACCTAACCTTAACATAAACCTAAACCTATAGCCTATAACCTTAACCAAAACCTATAACCTAAACCAAAACCAAAACCTATAACCTAAACCCGAATGCATTCCCAAATCCCAAAACCTATAACCTAAACCAAAACCAAAACATTTGACTTAAACCCGAACCGATTCTCAAATATCAAAACTAATAACCTATCCCTAAATCTTAACCTATAACCTAACCTAAACCTATATCTATAACCTAAAACTATTCTCAAATCCCAAAACCTAAAACCTAAACCTAAGCTTAACATAAACCAAAACCTATAACGTAATACCTTAACCAAAACTCATAACCTAAACCAAAACCAAAACCTATAACTTAAACCTGAACCCATTCTCAAATCCCAAAACCTATAACCTAGACCAAAACCAAAACCTATAACCTAAACCCGAACACATTCTCAAATCCTAAAACCTATAACCTAAACCAAAACCAAAACCTTTGACCTAAACCCGAACCGATTCTCAAATCTCAAAACTTATAACCTATCCCTAAACCGTAACCAATAACCTAACCTAAACCTATACCTATAACCTCAAACTATTCCTAAATTCCAAAACCTAAAACCTAAACCTAAGCTTAACATAAACATATACCTAAACCTATAACCTAATACCTTAGCCAAAACTTATAACCTAAAACACAACCAAAACCTATAACCTAAACCCGAACCCATTCTCAAATCCCAAAACTTATAACCTAAACCAAAACCAAAACCTATAACCTAAACCCGAACCCAATCTCAAATTCCAAAACCTATAACCTATCCCTAAACCTTAACCTATAACTTAACTTAAACCTATACCTATAACATAAAACTATTCTCAAATCCCAAAACCTAAAACTTAAACCTAACCTTAACCTAAACATAAACCTATAACATATAACCTTAACCAAAACCTAAAACTAAAACCAAAACCTATAACCTATAACCTTAACCAAAACCTAAAACCAAAACCAAAACCAAAACCTGTAACCTAAACTCGAACCAATTTCCAAATCCCAAAACCTATAACCTAAACCAAAATCAAAACCTATAACCTAAACCGAACGCATTCTCAAATCCCAAAACCTATAACCTAAACCATAACCAAAACTTTTGACCTAAACCCGAACCGATTCTTAAATATCAAAATTGATAACTTATCCCTAAACCTTAACATATAACCTAGCCTAAACCTATACCTATAACCTAAACCTATTCCCAAATCCCAAAACCTAAAACCTAAACCTAAGCTAAACAAAAACCTAAACCTATAACCTAATACCTTAACCAAACTTTTAAACTAAACTAAAACCAAAACCTATAACCTAAACCGGAACCCATTCTCTAATTCCAAAACCTATAACCAAAACTTAAACCAAAACCTATAACCTAAACCCGAACCCAATCTCAAATTCCAAAACCAATAACCTATCCCTAAACCTTAACCTGTAACTGAACCTAAACCTATACCTATAACCTAAAACTATTCTCAAATCCCAAAACCTATAACCTAAACCTAACCTTAACCTAAACCTAAACGTATAACCTATAACCTTAACCAAAACCTAAAACCTAAACCAAAACCAAAACCTATAACCTACACTCGAACCAATATCCAAATCCTAAAACTTATAACCTAAACTAAAACCAAAACCTATAACTTAAAACCGAACGCATTCTCAAATCCCAAAACCTATAACCTAAACCAAAACCAAAACCTTTGACCTAAATCCGAACCGATTCTCAAATCTCAAAACTTATAACCTATCCCAAACCTTAACCTATAACCTAACCTAAACCTATACCTATAACCTAAAACTATTCCCAAATCTTAAAACCTAAAACCCAAACCTAAACTTAACATAAACGTAAACCTATAACCTAATACCTTAACCAAAACCTATAACCTAAATCAAAATCAAAACCTATAACCTAAACCCGAATCCATTCTCAAATACCAAAACCTATAACCTAAACTAAAATCAAAACCTATAACTTAAACCCGAACCCAATCTCAAATCCCAAAACCTATAACCTATCCCTAAACCTTCACCTATAACTTAACCTAAACCTATACCTATAACCTAAAACTATTCTCAAATCCCAAAACCTATAACCTAAACCAAACCTTAACCTAAACCTAAACCTATAGCCTATAACCTTAACCTAAACCTATAACCAAAACTAAAACCAAAACCTATTACCTAAACCCGAACGCATTCTCAAATCCCAAAACCTATAACCTAAACCTAAACCAAAACCTTTGACCTAAACCCTAACCAATTCTCAAATATCAAAACTTATAACGTATCCCTAAACCTTAACCTATAACTTAACCTAAACCTATACCTATAACCTAAAACTATTCTCAAATCCCAAAACCTAAAACCTAAACCTAAGCTTAACATAAACCTAAACGTATAACCTAATACCTTAACAAAAACTTATAACCTAAACCAAAACTAAAACCTATAAACTAAACCTGAACCCATTCTCAAATCCCAAAACCTATAACCTAAATCAAAACTAAAACCTATAACTTAAACCCGAACGCATTCTCAAATCTTAAAACCTATAACCTAAACCCAAACTAAAACCTTTGACCCAAAACCGAACCGATTCTCAAATCTCAAAACTTATAACCTATCCCTAAACCTTAACCTATAACCTAACCTAAACCTAAAATTATTTCCAAATTCTAAAACCTAAAATCTAAACCTAAGCTTAACATAAACATAAACCTAAACTTATAACCTAATACCTTAACCAAAACCTATAACCTAAAACACAACCAAAACCTATAACCTAAACCCGAACCCATTCTCAAATCCCAAAACTTATAACCTAAACCAAAACCAAAACCTATAACCTAAATCCAAACCCAATCTCAAATCCAAAAACCTATAACTAATACCTAAACCTTAATCTATAACTTAACCTAAAACTATACCTATAACCGAAAACTATTCTCAAATTTCAAAACCTATAACCTAAACCTAACCTTAATCTAAACCTAAACCTATAACCTATAACCTTAACCAAAACCTATAACCTAAACCAAAACCAAAACCTCTAACCTAAACCCGAACCCATTTCCAAATCCCAAAACCTATAACCTAATTCAAAATCAAAACCTATAACCTAAATCCGAACATATTCTCAAATCCCAAAACCTATAACCAAAACCAAAAGTAAAACCTTTGACCTAAACCCAAACCTATTCTCAAATCTCAAAACTTATAACCTATCCCTAAACCGTAACTTATAACCTAACCTAAACCTATACCTATAACCTAAAACTATTCCCAAATCCCAAAACCTATAACCTAAACCTAACCTTAACCTAAACCTAAACCTATAAGCTATAACCTTAACCAAAACCTATAACTTAAACCCGAACCCATTTCCAAATCCCAAAACCTATAACCTAAACCAAAACCAAAACCTATAACCTAAAACCGAACGCATTCACAAATTTCAAAACCTATAACCTAAACCAAAACCAAAACGTTTGACCTAAACTCGAACCGATTCTCAAATCTGAAAACTTATAACCTATCCATAAACCTTAACCTATAACCTAAAACTATTTCCAAATCCCAAAACCTAAAACCTAAACCTAAGCTTAACATAAACCTAAACCTATAACCTAATACCTTAAACAAAAGCTATAGCATAAACCAAAACCAAAACTTATAAACTAAACCCGAACCCATTCCCAAATCTCAAAACCTATAACCTAAACCAAAACCAAAACCTATAACCTAAACCAGAACCCAATCTCAAATCCCAAAACCTAAAACCTATCCCAAAACCTTAACCTATAACTTTACCTAAACCTATACCTTTAACCTAAAACTATTCTCAAATCTCAAAACCTAAAACCTAAACCTAACCTTAACCTAAACATAAACCTATAGCCTATTACCTTAACCAAAACCTATAACCTAAACCAAAACCAAAACCTATAATTAAAACCCGAACCCATTTCCAAATCCCAAAATCTATAACCTAAACCAAAACCAAACCTATAACCTAAACCCGAAAGCATTATCAAATACCAAAACCTATAACCTAAACCTAAACCAAAACCTTTAACCTAAACCAGAACCGATTCTCAAATCTCAAAACTTATAACCTATCCCTAAACGTTAACCTATAACCTAACCTAAACCTATACCTATAACCTAAAACTATTCCCAAATCCCAAAACCAAAAATCTAAACCTAGGCTTAACATAAACCTAAACCTATAACCTAATACCTTAACCAAAACTTATAACCTAAACCAAAACAAAAACTTATAACGTAAAACGGAACCCATTCTCAAATCCCAAAACCTATAATCAAAACCAAAACCAAAACCTATAACCTAAACCAAAACCAAAATCTTTGACCTAAACCCGAACCGATTCTCAAATCTCAAAACTTATAACCTATCCCTAAACCTTAACTTATAACCTAACCTAAACCTAAACCTATAACCTAAAACTATTCCCAAATTCCAAAGCCTATAACCTAAACCTCAGCTTAACATAAACCTAAACCTATAACTTAATACCTAAATCAAAACCTATAACCTAAACCAAAACCAAAACCTATAACCTAAACCCGAACCCATTCTCAAATCCCAAAACCTATAACCTAAACCAAAACCAAAACCTATAACCTAAACCCGAACCCAATCTCAAATCCCAAAACCTATAACCTATCCCTAAACCTTAACCTATAACCTAACCTAAACCTATACCTATAACTTAAAACTATTCTCAAATCACAAAACCTATAACCTAAACCTAACCTTAACATAAACCTAAACCTATAGCCTATAACCTTAACCAAAACCTATAACCTAAACCAAAACCAAAACCTATAACCTAAACCCGAATGCATTCCCAAATCCCAAAACCTATAACCTAAACCAAAACCAAAACATTTGACCTAAACCCGAACCGATTCTCAAATATCAAAACTAATAACCTATCCCTAAATCTTAACCTATAACCTAACCTAAACCTATACCTATAACCTAAAACAATTCTCAAATCCTAAAACCTAAAACCTAAACCTAAGCTTAACATAAACCAAAACCTATAACGTAATACCTTAACCAAAACTCATAACCTAAACCAAAACCAAAACCTATAACTTAAACCTGAACCCATTCTCAAATCCCAAAACCTATAACCTAGACCAAAACCAAAACCTATAACCTAAACCCGAACACATTCTCAAATCCTAAAACCTATAACCTAAATTAAAACCAAAACCTTTGACCTAAACCCGAACTGATTCTCGAATCTCAAAACTTATAACCTATCCTTAAACCGTAACCTATAACCTAACCTAAACCTATACCAATAACCTAAAACTATTCCTAAATTCCAAAACCTAAAACCTAAACCTAAGCTTAACATAAACATATACCTAAACCTATAACCTAATACCTTAGCCAAAACTTATAACCTAAAACACAACCAAAACCTATAACCTAAACCCGAACCCATTCTCAAATCCCAAAACTTATAACCTAAACCAAAACCAAAACCTATAGCCTAAACCCGAACCCAATCTCAAATTCCAAAACCTAAAACCTATACCTAAACCTTAACCTATAACTTAACTTAAACCTATACCTATAACCTAAAACTATTCTCAAATCCCAAAACCTAAAACTTAAACCTAACCTTAACCTAAACATAAACCTATAACCTATAACCTTAACCAAAACCTAAAACCAAAACCAAAACCTATAACCTATAACCTTAACCAAAACCTAAAACCAAAACCAAAACCAAAACCTGTAACCTAAACTCGAACCAATTTCCAAATCCCAAAACCTAAAACCTAAACCAAAATCAAAACCTATAACCTAAACCGAACGCATTCTCAAATCCCAAAACCTATAACCTAAACCATAACCAAAACTTTTGACCTAAACCCGAACCGATTCTCCAATATCAAAACTTATAACTTATCCCTAAACCTTAACCTATAACCTAACCTAAACCTATACCTATAACCTAAACCTATTCCCAAATCCCAAAACCTAAAACCTAAACCTAAGCTTAACATAAACATAAACCTATAACCTAATACCTTAACCAACCTTTTAAACTAAACTAAAACCAAAACCTATACCTAAACCGGAACCCATTCTCTAATTCCAAAACCTATAACCAAAACTTAAACCAAAACCTATAACCTAAACCCGAACCCAATCTCAAATTCCAAAACCAATAACCTATCCCTAAACCTTAACCTGTAACTGAACCTAAACCTATACCTATAACCTAAAACTATTCTCAAATCCCAAAACCTATAACCTAAACCTAACCTTAACCTAAACCTAAACGTATAACCTATAACCTTAACCAAAACCTAAAACCTAAACCAAAACCAAAACCTATAACCTAAACTCGAACCAATATCCAAATCCCAAAACCTATAACCTAAACTAAAACCAAAACCTATAACTTAAAACCGAACGCATTCTCAAATCCCAAAACCTATAACCTAAACCAAAACCAAAACCTTTGACCTAAATCCGAACCGATTCTCAAATCTCAAAACTTATAACCTATCCCCAAACCTTAACCAATAACCTAACCTAAACCTATACCTATAACCTAAAACTATTCCCAAATCTTAAAACCTAAAACCCAAACCTAAACTTAACATAAACCAAAACCTATAACCTAATACCTTAACCAAAACCTATAACCAAAATCAAAATCAAAACCTATAACCTAAACCCGAATCCATTCTTAAATACCAAAACCTATAACCTAAACTAAAATCAAAACCTATAACTTAAACCCGAACCCAATCTCAAATCCCAAAACCTATAACCTATCCCTAAACCTTCACCTATAACTTAACCTAAACCTATACCTATAACCTAAAACTATTCTCAAATCCCAAAACCTATAATCTAAACCAAACCTTAACCTAAACCTAAACCTATAGCCTATAACCTTAACCTAAACCTATAACCAAAACTAAAACCAAAACCAAAACCTATAACATAAACCCGAACGCATTCTCAAATCCCAAAACCTATAACCTAAACCTATACCAAAACCTTTGACCTAAACCCGAACCGATTCTCAAATCTCAAAACTTAAAACCTATCCCTAAACCTTAACCTATAACCTATCCAAAACCTTTACCTATAACCTAAAACTATTCTCAAATCCCAAAACCTAAAACCTAAACCTAAGCTTAACATAAACCTAAACGTATAACCTAATACCTTAACAAAAACTTATAACCTAAACCGAAACTAAAACCTATAACCTAAACCTGAACCCATTCTCAAATCCCAAAACCTATAACCTAAATCAAAACTAAAACCTATAACTTAAACCCGAACGCATTCTCAAATCTCAAAACCTATAACCTAAACCCAAACTAAAACCTTTGACCCAAAACCGAACTGATTCTCAAATCTCAAAACTTATAACATATCCCTAAACCTTAACCTATAACCTAACCTAAACCTAAAATTATTTCCAAATTTTAAAACCTAAAACCTAAACCTAAGCTTAACATAAACATAAACCTAAACTTATAACCTAATACCTTAACCAAAACCTATAACCTAAAACACAACCAAAACCTATAACCTAAACCCGAACCCATTCTCAAATCTCAAAACTTATAACCTAAACCAAAACCAAAACCTATAACCTAAACCCGAACCCAATCTCAAATCCCAAAACCTATAACTTATATCTAAACCTTAACCTATAACTTAACCTAAAACTATTCTCAAATTCCAAAACCTATAACCTAAACCTAACCTTAACCTAAACCTAAACCTATAACCTATAACCTTAACCAAAACCTATAACCTAAACCAAAACCAAAACCTATAACCTAAACCCGAACCCATTTCCAAATCCCAAAACCTATAACCTAAACCTAAACCGAAACCTATAACCTAAACCCGAATGCATTCTCAAATCCCAAAACCTATAACCTAAACCAAAACTAAAACCTTTGACCTAAACCCGAACCGATTCTCAAATCTCAAAACTTATAACTTATCCCTAAACCTATACCTATAACCTAACCTAAACTTATACCTATAACCTAAAACTATTCCCAAATCCCAAAACTAAAAACCTAAACCTAAGCTTAATATAAACTTAAACCTATAACCTAATACCTTAACCAAAACCTATAACCTAAACCAAAATCAAAACCTATAACCTAAACCCGAACCCATTCTCAAATCCCAAAACATATAACCTAAACCAAAACCAAAGCCTATAACCTAAACCCGAACCCAATCTCAAATCCCAAAACCTATAACGTATCCCAAAACCTTAACCTATAACTTAACCTAAACCTATACCGATAACCTAAAACTATTCTCAAATCCCAAAACCTATATCCTAAACCTAACCTTAAACTAAACCTAAGCCTATTGCCTATAACCTGAACCAAAACCTAAAACCTAAAACAAAACCAAAACCTATAACCTAAACCCGAACCCATTCTCAAATCCCAAAACTTATAACCAAAACCAAAACCAAAACTATAACCTAAACCCGAACCCAATCTCAAATCCCAAAACCTATAACGTATCCCTAAACTTTAACCTATAACTTAACCTAAACCTATACCTATAACCTAAAACTATTCTCAAATCCCAAAACCTATAACCTAAACCTAACCTTAACCTAAACCTAAACCTATAACCTATAACCTTAACCAAAACCTATAACCTATAACCTTAACCAAAACCTATAACCTTAACCAAAACCAAAACCTATAACCTAAACCCGAACCCATTTCCAAACCCCAAAACCTATAACCTAAACTAAAATCAAAACCTATAACCTAAACCCGAACGCATTCTCAAATCCCAAAACCTATAACCTAAACCAAAACCAAAATCTTTGACCTAAAACCAAACCGTTTCTCAAATCTCAAAACTTATAACCTATCCCTAAACCTTAATGTATAACCTAACCTAAACCTATACCTATAACCTAAAACTATTCCCAAATCCCAAAACCTATGACCTAAGCCTAACCTTAACCTAAACCTAAACCTTTAAGCTATAACCTTAACCAAAACCTATAACCTAAACCCGAACCCATTTCCAAATCCCAAAACCTATAACTTAAACCAAAACCAAAACCTATAACCTAAACCCGAATGCATTCTCAAATTTCAAAACCTATAACCTAAACCAAAATCAAAACCTTTGACCTAAACCCGAACCGATTCTCAAATCTCAAAACTTATAACCTATCCCTAAACCTTAACCTATAACCTAAAACTATTCCCAAATCCCAAAACCAAAAACCTAAACCTAAGCTTAACATAAACTTAAACCTATAACCTAATACCTTAAGCAAAACCTATAACCTAAACCAAAACCAAAAGCTACAACCTAAACCCGAACCCATTCCCAAATCTCAAAACCTATAACCTAAATCAAAACCAAAACCTATAACCTAAACTCGAACCCAATCTCAAATCACAAAGCCTATAACCTATCCCTAAACCTTAACCTATAACATAACCTAAACCTATACCTATAAGCTAAAAGTATTATCAAATCCCAAAACCTATAACCTAAACCTAATGTAACATCTCGAAAATCGAGGGGTCGAGTAAAAATCCAACTCCCGAGTTCCAAAATGTTATTTATGCAACATAAATATGTATAATTGAATGTTGTCTGTGTTAATGTATGAAACATGAGTGGGATTACGCCAGAACAACATATCATACTCCAGAGACAGTTAAATTAACCAGCGAAAGTCTGTGATAGTATGTATAACATATATAAACTGTTGTGTGTCTCTTGAGTGTGAACATGTTACCAGGTTAAACATATACATGTATACCTAAAAATAGAAAGAAAATATATACATGAGTGCTCTGAAGATATAAAATGACAAGTGTCAATGCATCTAATCAACCTCCCTGTAATCCCGTCAATCAGAACACGCATAAAGGAGGGATCCTCCTCCTCCTCATCATCATCATCAAGTCCGGCTCTGCCTCGCAGGCCGCGCCATCATCTGCGATCACAAAAGAGTCTGGTGGGTGTCCAGGAACACCGTCCAGTAACGTGGGAGTGAGTAGCTAACTCAGTGAAATAATAGAGCAAGGATTAGCATGTTCTCAAATCAATCATGCGATAATAGTAAAGCAGTAAATCAAATAATCTTAAAACTATTGTTAATGCAATATGACATGACATGATGGATGCCCTCACCGATATTCTCCCTCATACGGCACCATCTTTGTCCGCGGCATGCGTGCATCCCGCTCAGTGCTCCACATCTTCCAGGCACATGCAATGTAATGGTGATATGATTGTCGAGTTGTTATTAGTCCATTCAAACCGGCTGAGTGATGGAAGCGTGTAGCTAAAGTACGTACAACAGGTAAGCCAGCAGCAGGAAAATCCTCTCCTACTCTCTCCCACAAACTCTCACCTTCTCTCTCTCCCAATCTAGGGTTTTTCTCAAATTCGGATGGGAGAGAGGAGTGAGGGTTTCAACCCCTTTTATAAGCCCAAACTTGTCCGAAATAGGCTCGGGAATAAGGTTCACTTGATGCTTATCCAAAGCGGGACTGTTTCGGTCCAAAAGGACATTTTTGGTGGTCCCCTGACTGAATGCGGTCGGACTTAAGTTCACACATGTCAGATGTTGCTCTCATACCGTTTTCAGACCATCAGTGTTCGTAGATCGCACGTGGCGGTCCAGTTTCAGTTCAGCGGTCACCGCACGTAGATCAGGGCTGCAAGTCTCATGATATGAAATAAAAATTTTTCCTGATCCGAGGGTGTAATTTGGCTGAATTCTGACGGTCAGAACGCTTAATACTGACACGTCAAGTCATGTGCCAGATTTAAATTTCAAATTCCAAATCTGTCCCTATTCTTACTCTTTTCAGTCCAGGCTCAATGAAATAGCCTGCGAATGTCAGTTGGACTTGATTTTCGAAATGATTGTCAAGTCTAGATAGGCGGTTCTAACGGTCTAAGATAGCAGGTATCGGACTTTCGACCTGTGGTCTAGATCCAATACAAAGTTTCAAAGTAGTCCAGAGAACAAACCTTCTTAGAGTTTGATCCGAGGTTATAAAGTATTATAGAGTCATTGGTTCTACTTGATTTGGGTCTTGTAGAACGTATTTAAAGTGATCAGGGACTATTTCCCAGCTACTCTAGCGTTGCGCTAGCTAACTTATGCTTAGTTTCTAAAGGAATTAATCCTAAGTGATTTCTTTGGCTATGGAATTGGGTTCTGAGCGATTTTTTCGGTGTTTTAGTTGACCCACTGCCTAAGGACGTCAAATTTCAGATTGGCCAAAATTCGGGGTGTTACAATCTACCCCCCTTAAAACACAATTTCGTCTCCGAAATTGGCGAAGGGTAAGGAGCATCTAGTAAGACTTTAGTATTGACATTCTAAGAAAGGGTCAATCCTATTTATTGACCTAACCGTACATACATCCTAACTCAATTGTTTTGATCCTGGGCCAGTGGGAAAGAGGCCAACCACTCTTCCACTGCGCCACTCTGATCGAACCGTAGTGTCGACTAACCTAACTGGATTGGACTCAATACGTTCTACCCCCCTTAAAACTTGATTTTACTTAAGGTTGAAGAATCTTTGCATCGATCCGTATATCGGAATGAGGCGCAACTTAGGGGCTATCCTTAACCTAAAATGGAAACAACCTTTCTCTACATGATTTTCCTTGCTAATGATGCGTTCTATGGCATTGGTACCTATGATCATAGAGATGAGCCTAATCTCTATTGTGGTTAAGGTCAGGGGCAGGTATGAGTTGGTGGAAAGATGTCGAATCCTCTACTGGCTTTAAGTCCTTAACATTTACTAAGGGCAAAGCAATAACTTGTGGTTGTAGGTGGTCGGGCCAACACGGAAGACTATTTGTGTAATGGGTCTGAGCCGGATACACAAACCTTCTGCCTCGCGATGACAGAAAAGTTGTTGTATCAGTCCTCAATCCTAGTCGATGCCGATCTTCTGCTTGATCAGAGCATTGGATTCAATGGTAACTACTAGGATTAAGAAGTTGAATCAAACCGCGAATACTTCGCTATTAATTGCATTTCCTTTATTCCGCGTTCTCGAATGCAATAAACCCTTGGAGAAGGCAATTCTAAGGGGCGTGCTAGTACATTCTAAGTTCAATCTGAGGGATTTATAAATGTTCCCTGAGAGTGAATGGTTCCTTCCTATGGGCAACAACAGAAGTCTATAAGTCATAAAGGGATCTATCGAAGGAATAATGTTCTACTTCAACCAAATCTAACCTACAATTCCTTAGCATATACAGGCTTTACACTACTTAAAGTAACTAGTAGGCTAGTCTGTAACTCAGTAGCTATAATCTAAAGCCTAAGATTATACGTTAAATGGTTCCATACCATTTTTACTACAGGGAATTCTTCTATTGCTTAGGGTCAAGATTGTCTAAATGGAATTGGATTTCTTATGTCGTCAGACCCTTCAATCTAGAAGTGCTAACTCTAGGTCCAAAATGCCAAGGGTCTATGTGGCCGGTAGCGTTTAGTTGTATTAAATGGAACCGCATTCCTAGTCCCATGGCGGGATTGGAAGTGGTATGCTTGGCAGGAGGGTGGGGTGGGATAAAATTTTAATTTGTAGGCTGAATCCCGGGAGTTACAATACTCCCAATCTAGGGACAATACCTTACAACAAACAAACGACATGCACTTTATTCAACAAAATTCGGCTATATTAAGCCCAAACCACTAACACAAACACATTTTCTAGCTAACAACAACAAAACACAGAAATCTCAAAACGACAATCAAATAAGCGAAGAACGTGGAGAAATGAGATGAGTAAGCAGGTTTCCACAAGTCTGAGGATTAAATAAAAGGGACGTGAGAGAGAGGATGATGGAAATGGAGGAAAAGGCTGAAACAGCCTTAACAATAGTCATGGAAAGCGAAGAAAATGCGGAGAAATGGTCGTCCAAATGGACAGAATGAAATCTAGGCATTGTAGAGGGATGTTTCAAGCTCCCTTAAGATGTATTTTCAGAGAGAAAAGAGAATGAAAAAGGGGAATGGAGCACCTCATGATTTCAGCTCGATTTGGGGGTCGTAAGAGCTCCAAACGTCGAGATTTGCAAGATAGAAGGCTACAAACAACAATGGAGTGAAGGAGTGTGGTCGTTTTTGGCCAGGAATGGATTTGGGAGTGGTTTGGAACCACGAATTTGGGTTAGGGCAGCTGAAAAATGAGAATGGGGCTTGTAAAGGGGCTGTTTGTGAAGGAAGTGCCCCTATTTGGGGTTTTCTATGGACGAACCGCACCTGCGGCGGGGTGTATTACCCAAAATACCCCCAGATCCCAAACCATACATCAAGTGGGCCACAGTGGCCGGCGATGCATCGCCGACTGTTCCTCTGGTCGGTCGGTGGGACCACATGGGTCTGGTCCTCGATGATCCAGGGACCCCAAATAACTATGGGCCCCACCTTAGTTCATTCTATATTGCCCTATATAGGCCCAAACATGTGTTCGGGGCTTTACGGGGCCAGTCTGTAAACTCGAATACAATCTCCTATCATGCAGTATATGATTTTGGGGTAGAAGGAGCTAGTACATCCGCCCATTAGTTGCTAAATAAAGCAAAGTTAGAATGGCCTTATGACCATTTTTCATAAAATTTTACTATTCATTGTAAAATTTTATCGAAGTATGATTTTATATCATTTTCACATTAGGATTGATGCCTAACATGAAAAGGATATGAAAGAATTGAAGATTGGAGTGGTGAGAGGAAAATCTTGAAGAATTTAGGTAAAACGGGGTTTTTAAGCCCTGACGATTAAATACAGGGGTTGTGGTCATCCCACAGCCCAAGGATTCTCATTTACGAGTTTAGAATCATTCAAAGAACGTCTCAACCCCACTACCTACAACCTAGGAGCTACTCAGGTCGCTTCACGTAACCCTAGATGTGTTACGGACTCGATCGCGCGATCAATACCAATAGACTTCGCCTATTGGCGAATCTGTGATCCTATACGTGTTTCTATACCCTTCTCGCACCCATCTAAGTCAAAGGAAGCGATAGCGTACGTCGCGTGACCATAACCTAGGCCCGGTTTAATCCAAATCATGCTCTAATACCATCTGTAACATCCCGAAAATCGGGAGGTCGAGTAAAACTCAACTCCTGAGTTCCAAAATATTATTTATGCAACATAGATATGTATAATTGAATGTTGTCTATGTTAATGTATGAAACATGAGTGGGATTATACTAGAACAGCATATCATACTCCAGAGACAGTTAAATTAACCAGCAGAAGTCTGTGATAGTATGTATAACATATATAAACTGTTGTGTGTCTCTTGAGTATGAAAATGTTACCAGGTTAAACATATACATGTATACCTAAAAATAGAAAGAAAACATATACATGAGTGCTCTGAAGATATAAAATGACAAGTGTTAAGGCATCTAATCAACCTCCCTGTAATCCCGTCAATCAGAACACGCATAAAGGAGGGATCCTCCTCCTCCTCATCATCATCATCAAGTCCGGCTCCGCCTCACAGGCCGCGCCATCATCTGCGATCACAAAAGGGTCTGGTGGGTGTCCAGGAACACCATCCCGTAATGTGGAAGTGAGTAGCTAACTCAGTGGAATAATAGAGCAAGGATTAGCATGTTCTCAAATCAATCATGCGATAATAATAAAGTAGTAAATCAAACAATCCTAAAACTGTTGTTAATGCAATATGACATGACATGATGGATGCCCTCACCGACATTCTCCCTCATACGGCACCATCTTCGTCCGCGGCATGCGTGCATCCCGCTCAGTGCTCCACATCTTCCAGGCACATGTAATGTAATGGTGATATGATTGTCGAGTTGTTATTTGTCCATTCAAACAGCAGGATTGGGAAACTAAGGTACTTTCCTTATATCAATCCCAACACAGATCCTGTCTAGGGTCGTCACTCCTAGTAATCTCATACGATGTACATTTTGTAGGTTGCTGCAAGGGCTGCCAGGGCTGTTGCACGCACTCGTTGCTCCACTCCCCCATCACCTTATCAATACAGGCCTACTGTACTCTACTGCTACTGAAGGGTCGTCGCCTCCCGTAGACTCAGAATACGCTCGCAGTCACTACAAAGGACTCGTCGCCTGATCAGTGTAGGCCGACAGCAAGAATATACTGTCCCATACCACCATAATCTACTCACGATTCTAGGTGCTTACTGGTCACTACGGAAAAGTTTGTGGCCCCAGCATAGGCCGACAGCTCGACCACGGTGTCCCATACCACCATGCCCGGCTCATGAGTCTTCGTGGATCAAGGTACCATGGTTAACAGGGTTTACAATGGTAAGTTCAGTACCCTAGGTTCAAGCAGTTATGACTCATGCAGGGTGAATGTACAACGGCCAGTCGGGTTACTTAACGGGCTCGACTAGCACGAGCATCTCGCAAGTCGAACGACATGAAGTGCGTGAAACACTTCGCGTGGCCTAACCACTGCCGTCAACTCCAAACACGACTCACGTTCATCGACGCGTCCTTCGTGGCAAATACAAGCTAGCCACGAATTTTCTCTGTTACCGACTGCCTGGACTAAGTATAGTCCCAAGTAATTATGAATCCACATCAGCAATTCATGTAAGAGTATTAGAATTGAAATACAACCATGTGAGCATGTTAACACATGTTATAACGTACAACTTAAGTAAATCATCTTACACATGTCTTTCACACATATAATGAGATTATGCATATCGCCAACATATAGGAAATCATCTCCATTAACGTATTAATTGAGAATTTAATCTCAAACTAAATCATAAGAAAATCATCAAGCACATGTTATAACATACCACTTAAGTGAATCATCAAGCACATGCATTTCATACATATAATGAAATCGTACATATGGCTAACATGTAGGAAATCATTTACATCAGCATTTTAATTGAGAAATCAATCTCAAAATAATTCATAACACCATTTAATTCAATACATACTAATACAAGCATTTATACAAACACTTACACTACACACTTAAGTCTACATATAGTATGTCGACTCAAAGTGCGCATTTTGGCGAATCTCTTCGCCAAACTAACTATGCACGTATTCCTAACATTCTAATGCGACAATAAACCATGTCAATCATATCAGAAAAATATGAATGAAATCAGTACTTCCTACAAATGACTAAAATGCCCTAAATCTCATATTCTTCGTTGGTTTACGAAACAGGAAACGGACAACATGTTGTACATGTCAAACGGCATTGCCGTCGATAATCTACTATTAAACGACATTGAAAGTGTTGGAAACAGTCAATCAAAGCATCTAAAATCCGCACCTTATCTCTTATAGGTGTGTGAATTTGAACGGAGCGTATACGCTTCGTCTACAGCGAATAGAGAACCTAATTTATGAGTTCTATCAGTTTACATACTATGGAATTGAAAGAATCTCAAATCAGCAACTTATTAGGGTTATTTCTTACCTAAAAATGGGGAGAAATCACCGGCTGAGTGATGGAAGCGTGTAGTTAAAGTACGTACAACAAGTAAGCCAACGGCAGGAAAATCCTCTCCTACTCTCTCTCACAAACTCTCACCTTTTCTCTCTTCCAATCTAGGGTTTTTCTCAAATTCGGATG
The DNA here is from genome assembly GCA_037074715.1 of Magnolia kwangsiensis. Taxonomy (NCBI): domain Eukaryota; kingdom Viridiplantae; phylum Streptophyta; class Magnoliopsida; order Magnoliales; family Magnoliaceae; genus Magnolia; species Magnolia kwangsiensis. Next base: position 22,150,709 of record CM073582.1, read on the forward strand.
GGAGAGAGGAGTGAGGGTTTCAACCCCTTTTATAAGCCCAAACTTGCCCGAAATAGGCTCAGGATCAAGGTTCACTTGATGCTTATCCAAAGCGGGGCTGTTTCGGTCCAAAAGGACATTTCTGGTGGTCTCCTGGATGAATGCGGTCAGACTTAAGTTCACACATGTCAGATGTCGCTCTCATACCGTTTTCAGACCATCAGTGTTCGTAGATCGCACGTGGGGGTCCAGTTTCAGTTCAGCGGTCACCGCACGGAGATCAGGGCTGCAAGTCTCATGATATGAAATAGAAATTTTTCCTAATCCGAGGGTGTAATTTGGCTGAATTCTGACGGTCAGAACGCTTAATACTGACACGTCAAGTCATGTGCCAGATTTGAATTTCAAATTCCAAATCTGTCCCTATTCTTACTCTCTTCAGTCCAGGCTCAATGAAATAGCCTGCGAATGTCAATTGGACTTGATTTTTGAAATTATTGTCAAGTCCAGCTAGGCGGTTCTAACGGTCTAAGATAGTAGGTATCAGACTTTCGACCCGCAGTCTAGATCCAATACAAAGTTTCAAAGTGGTCCAGAGAACAAACCTGCTTAGAGTTTGATCCGAGGTTATAGAGTATTATAGAGTCATTATTTCTACTCGATTTGGGTCTTGTAAAACATATTTAAAGTGATCAGGGACTATTTCCCAGCTACTCTAGCGTTGCGCTAGCTAACTTATGCTTAGTTTCTAAAGGAATTAATCCTAAATGATTTCTTTGGCTATGGAATTGGGTTCTGAACAATTTTTCAGGTGTTTTAGTTGACCCACTGCCTAAGGATGTCAAATCCCAGATTGGCCAAATTCGGGGTGTTACACCTAACCTTAACCTAAACCTAAACCTATAGCATATAACCTTAACCAAAACCTATGACCTAAACCAAAACCAAAACCTATAACAAAAACCCGAACCCATTTTCAAATCCCAAAATCTATAACCTAAACCAAAACTAAACCTATAACCTAAACCCGAAAGCATTCTCAAATTCCAAAACTTATAACCTAAACCTAAACCAAAACCTTTGACCTAAACCCGAACCGATTCTCAAATCTCAAAACTTATAACCTATCCCTAAACCTTAACCTATAAACTAACCTAAACCTATACTTATAACCTAAAACTATTCCCAAATCCCAAAACCTAAAACCTAAACCTAAGCTTAAAATACACCTAAACCTATAACCTAATACCTTAACCAAAACTTATAACCTAAAGCAAAACAAAAACCTACAACCTAAACTGGAACCCATTCTCAAATCCCAAAACCTATAACCAAAACCAACAACTATAACCTAAACCCGAACCCAATCTCAAATCCCAAAACCTATAACCTATCCCTAAACCTTAACCTATAACTTAACCTAAACCTATACCTATAACCTAAAACTACTCTCAAATCCCAAAACCTATAACCTAAACCTAACCTTAACCTAAACCTAAACCAATAACCTATAACCTTAACCAAAACCTAAAACCTAAACCAAAATCAAAACCTATAACCTAAACTCGAACCAATTTCAAAATCCCAAAACCTATAACCAAAACCAAAACCAAAACCTATAACCTAAAACTAAACGCACTCGCAAATCCCAAAACCTATAACCTAAACCACACCCAAAACATTCGACCTAAACCCCAACCGATTCTCAAATCTCAAAACTTATAACCTATACCTAAACCTTAACCAATAACCTAACCTAAACCTATACCTATAACCTAAAACTATTCTCAAATTCCAAAACCTATAACCTAAACCTAACCTTAACATAAACCTAAACCTATAACCTATAACCTTAACCGAAACCAAAAACATAAACCAAAACCAAAACCTATAACTTAAACTCGAACCCATTTCCAAATCCCAAAGCCTATAACCTAAACCAAAACCAAAACCTATAACCTAAAACCAAACGCATTCTCAAATCCCAAAACCTATAACCTAAACCTAAACCAAAACCTTTCACCTAAACCCGAACCGATTCTCAAATCTCAAAACTTATAACTTATCCCTAAACCTTAACTTATAACCTAACCTAAACCTATACCTATAACATAAAACTATTCCCAAATCTCAAAACCTAAAACCTAAACCTAAGCTTAACATAAACATAAACCAAAACCTATAACCTAATACCATAACCAAAACCTATAACCTAAACCAAAACCAAAACCTATAACCTAAACCCGAACCCATTCTCAAATCCCAAAACCTATAACCTAAACCAAAACCAAAACATATAACCTAAACCCGAACCCAATCTCAAATCCCAAAACCTATAACCTATCCGTAAACCTTAACCTATAACTTAACCTAAACCTATACATATAACCTAAAACTATTCTCAAATCCCAAAACCTATAACCTAAACCTAACCTTAACCTAAACCTAAACCTATAACCTATAACCTTAACCAAAACCTATAACCTAAACCAAAACCAAAACCTAAAACCTAAACCCGAACCCATTTTCAAATCCCAAAACCCATAACCAAAACCAAAACCAAAACCTATAACCTAAACCCCAACGCATTCTCAAATCCCAAAACCTATAACCTAAACCAAAACTAAAACATTTGACCTAAACCCGAACCGATTCTCAAATCTCAAAACTTATAACCTATCCCTAAACCATAACATATAACCTAACCTAAACCAATACCTATAACCGAAAACTATTCCCAAATCCCAAAACCTAAAACCTAAACCTAAGCTTAACATAAACCTAAACCTATAACCTAATACCTTAACCAAAATCTATAACCTAAACCAAAACCAAAACCTATAACCTAAATCCGAATCCATTCTCAAATCCCAAAACCTATAACCTAAACCAAAACCAAAACCTATAACCTAAACCCGAACCCATTCTCCAATCCCAAAACCATAACCTATAACCTATACATGAACCCATTCTCAAATCCCAAAACCTAAACCTTATCCTAAACCTATGACCTATAACCTAAACCAAAACCAAAACCTATAACCTATACATAAACCCATTCTCAAATCCCAAAACCTAAACCTTATCCTAAACCTATGACCTATAACCTAAACCAAAACCAAAACCTATAACCTAAACCCGAACCCATTCTCAAATCCCAAAACCAATAACCTAAACCTAAACCTATAACCTAAACCCGAACCCATTCTCAAATCCCATAACTTATAACCTAAACCTAAACCTAAACCTTATCCTAAACCTATAACCTATAACCTAAACCCGAACCCATTCTCAAATCCTAAAACCTATAGCCCAAACCTAACCTTAACCTATAGCCTAAACCAAAATCAAAACCTATAACCTAAACCCGAACCCATTCTCAAATCTCAAAACATATAACCTAAACCAATACCAAAACCTATGACCTAAACCCGAACCCATTCTCAAATCCCAAAACCTATAACCTAAACCAAACCTTAACCTATAACCAAAACCAAAATCGAAAACCTAAACCTAAACCAAAACCTTTGACCTAAATCCGAATCGATTCTCAAATCTCAAAACTTATAACCTATCCCTAAACCTTAAACTATAACCTAACCGAAACCGATACCTATAACCTAAAACTATTCGTAAATCGCAAAACCTAAAACCTAAACCTAAGCTTAACATAAACCTAAACCTATAACATAATACCTACACCAAAACTTATAACCTAAACCAAAACCAAAACCTATAACCTAAACCAGAATCCATTCTCAAATCCCAAAACCTATAACCTAAACCAAAACCAAAACCTATAACCTAAACCCGAACCTAATCTCAAATCCCAAAACCTATAACCTATCCGTAAACCTTAACCTATAACTTAACCTAAACCTATACCTATAACCAAAAACTTTTCTCAAATCCCAAAACCGATAACCTAAACCTAAACCTATAACCTATAACCTTAACCAAAACCTAAAACCTAAACCAAAACCAAAACCTATAACCTAAACTCGAACCCATTTTCAAATCCCAAAACCTCTAACCTAAAACAAAACCAAAACCTATAACCTAAACCCTTACGCATTCTCAAATCATAAAACCTATAACCTAAACCAAAATCAAAACCTTTGACCTAAATCCGAACCGATTCTCAAATCTCAAAACTTAAAACCTATCTCTAAACCTTAACCTATAACCTAACCAAAACTTATACCTATAACCTAAAACTACTCCCAAATCCAAAAACCTAAAACCTAAACCTAAGCCTAACAAAAACATAAACCTAAACCTATAACCTAATACCTTAACCAAAACCTATAACCTAAACCAAAACTAAAACCTATAACCTAAACCTGAATCCATTCTCAAATCCCAAAACTTATAACCTAAACCAAAACCAAAACCTATAACCTAAATCCGAACCCAATCTCAAATCCCAAAACCTATAACCTATCCCTAAACCTTAACGTATAAGTTAACCTAAACCTATACTATAACCTAAAACTATTCTCAAATCCCAAAACCTATAAGCTAAACCTAACATTAACCTAAACCTAAACCTATAACCTATAACCTTAACCAAAACCTATAACATAAACCAAAACTAAAACCTATAACCTAAACCCGAACCCATTCCCAAATCCCAAAACCTATAACCTAAAACAAAACCAAAACCTATAACCTAAACCCGAACGCATTCTCAAATCCCAAAATCTATAACCTAAACCAAAATCAAAACCTTTGACCTAAACCCGAATCGATTTTCAAATCTCAAAACTTATAACCTACCCCTAAACCTTAACCTATAACCTAACATAAACCTATACCTATAACCTAAAACTATTCTCAAATCCCAAAACCTAAAGCCTAAACCAAAGCTTAACATAAAACTAAATCTATAACCTAATACCTTAACCAAAACCTATAACGTAAACCAAAACCAAAACATATAACCTAAATCCGAACCCATTCTCAAATCCCAAAACCTATAACATAAAGTAAAACCAAACCCTATAATCTAAACCCGAACCCAATCTCAAATCCCAAAACCTATAACCTATCCCTAAACCTTAACCTATAACTTAACCCAAACCTATACCTATAACCTAAAATTATTATCAAATCCTAAAACCTATAACCTAAACCTAACCTTAACCTAAACATAAACCTATAGCCTATAACCTTAACCAAAACCTATAACCTAAACCAAAATCAAAATCTATAACCAAAACCCGAACCCTTTTACAAATCGAAAAATCTATAACCTAAACCAAAACCAAAACCTATAACCTAAACCCGAACGCATTCTCAAATCCCAAAACCTATAACCTAAACCAAAACCAAAACCTTTGACCTAAACCCGAACCGATTCCCAAATCTCAAAACTTATAACCTATCCCTAAACCTTAACCTATAACCTAACCTAAACCTACACCTATAACCTAAAACTATTCCCAAATCGCAAAACCTAAAACCTAAACCTAAGCTTAACATAACTCTAAACCTATACCCTAATACCTTAACGAAAACTTATAACCTAAAACAAAATCAGAACCTATAACCTAAACCTGAACCCATTCTTAAATCCCAAAACCTATAACCAAAACCAAAACCAAAACCTATAACCTAAACCCGAACCCAATCTCAAATCCCAAAACCTATAACCTATCCCTAAACCTTAACCTATAACTTAACCTAAAACTATACCTATAACCTAAAACTATTCTCAAATCCCAAAACCTATAACCTAAACCTAACCTTAACCTAAACCTAAACATATAACCTATAACCTTAACCAAAACCAAAAACCTAAACCAAAATCAAAACCTATAACCTAAACTCGAACCCATTTCCAAATCCCAAAACCTATAACCTAAACCAAAACCAAAACCTATAACCTAAAACCGAACGCATTCTCAAATCCCAAAACCTATAACCTAAACCAAAACCAAAACCTTTGACCTAAACCCGAACCGATTCTCAAATCTCAAAACTTATAACCTATCCCTAAACCTTAACCTATAACCTAACCTAAACCAATACCAATAACCTAAAACTATTCCCAAATTTCAAAACCTAAAACCTAAACATAAGCTTAACATAAATCGAAACATATAACCTAATACCTTAACCAAAACCTATAACCTAAACCTGAATCCATTCTCAAATCCCAAAATCTATAACCTAAACCAAAACCAAAACCTATTACCTAAACCCGAACCCAATCTCAAATCCCAAAACCTATAACTTATCCCTAAAACTTAACTTATAACTTAACCTAAACCTATACCTATAACCTAAAACTATTCTCAAGTCCCAAAACCTATAACCTAAACCTAACCTTAACCTAAACCTAAACCTATAGTCTATAACCTTAATAAAAACCTATAACCTAAACCAAAACCAAAACCTATAACCAAAACCCGAACCCATTTCCAAATCTCAAAATCTATAAGCTAAACCAAAACCAAAACCTATAACCTAAACTCGAACGCATTCTCAAATCCCAAAACATATAACCTAAACCTAAACCAAAACATTTGACCTAAATCCGAACCGATTCTCAAATCTCAAAACTTATAACTTATCCCTAAACCTTAACTTATAACCTAACCTAAACCTATACCTATAACCTAAAACTATTTCCAAATCCCAAAACCTAAAACCTAAACCTAAGCTTAACATAAACTTAAACCTATAACCCAATACATTAACCAAAACTTATGACCTAAACCAAAACCAAAACCTATAACCTAAACCTGAACCCATTCACAAATCCCAAAACCTTAACCTAAACCTAAACCTATAGCCTATAACCTTAACCAAAACCTATAACCTAAACACGAACCCATTTCTAAATCCCAAAACCTATAACCTAAACCAAAATCCAAACCTATAACCTAAAACAGAACGCATTCTCAAATCTCAAAACCTATAACCTAAACCAAAACAAAAACCTTTGACCTAAACCCGAACCGATTCTCAAATCTCAAAACTTATAACCTATCCTTAAACCTTAACCTATAACATAACTTAAACCAATACCAATAACCTAAAACTATTCCCAAATTTCAAAACCTAAAACCTAAATATAAGCTTAACATAAACCGAAACATATAACCTAATACCTTAACCAAAACCTATAACCTAAACCTGAACCCATTCTAAAATCCCAAAATCTATAACCTAAACCAAAACCAAAACCTATTACCTAAACCCGAACCCAATCTCAAATCCCAAAACCTATAACTTATCCTTAAAACTTAACTTATAACTTAACCTAAAACTATACCTATAACCTAAAACTATTCTCAAGTCCCAAAACCTATAACCTAAACCTAACGTTAACCTAAACCTAAACCTATACCCTATAACCTTAATAAAAACCTATAACCTAAACCAAAACCAAAACTTATAACCAAAACCCGAACCCAATTTCAAATCCCAAAATCTATAAGCTAAACCAAAACCAAAACCTATAACCTAAACTCGAACGCATTCGCAAATCCCAAAACATATAACCTAAACCTAAACCAAAACATTTGACCTAAATCCGAACCGATTCTCAAATCTCAAAACTTATAACTTATCCCTAAACCTTAACCTATAACCTAACCTAAACCTATACCTATAACCTAAAACTATTTCCAAATCCCAAAACCTAAAACCTAAACCTAAGCTTAACATGAACTTAAACCAATAACCCAATACATTAACCAAAACTTATGACCTAAACCAAAACCAAAACCTATAACCTAAACCTGAACCCATTCTCAAATTCCAAAACCTTAACCTAAACCTAAACCTATAGCCTATAACCTTAACCAAAACCTATAACCTAAACGCGAACCCATTTCCAAATCTCAAAACCTATAACCTAAATCAAAATCCAAACCTATAACCTAAACCCGAACGCATTCTCAAATCCCAAAACCTATAACCTAAACTAAAACCAAAACCTTTGAACTAAACCCGAACCGATTCTCAAATCTCAAAACTTATAACCTATCCCTAAACCTTAACCTATAACCTAACCTAAACCTATACCTATACCTATAACCTAAAACTATTCCCAAATTCCAAAACCTAAAACCTAAACGTAAGCTTAACAAAAACCTCAACCTATAACCTAATACATTAACCAAAACCTATAACCAAAATCAAAACCAAAACCTATAACCTAAACCCGAACCCATTCTCAAATCCCAAAACCTATAACCAAAACCAAAACCAAAACCTATAACCTAAACGCGAACCCAATCTCAAATCCCAAAACCTATAACGTATCCCTAAACCTTAACCTATAACTTAACCTAAACCTATACCTATAACCTAAAACTATTTTCAAATCCCAAAACCTATAACCTAAACCTAACCTTAACCTAAACCTAAACCTATAGCCTATAACCTTAACCAAAAACTATAACCTAAACCAAAACCTATAACCAAAACGCAAACCCATTTCCAAATCTCGAAATCTATAACCTAAACCAAAACCAAAACCTATAACCTAAACCCGAACGCATTCTCAAATCCCAAAACCTATAACCTAAACCTAAATCAAAACCTTTGAGCTAAACCCGAACCGATTCTCAAATCTTAAAACTTATAACCTATCCCAAAACTTTAACCTATAACCTAACCTAAACCTATACCTATAACCTAAAACAATTTCCAAATCCCAAAACCTAAAACCTAAACCTAAGCTTAACATAAACATAAACTTATAACCAAATACCTTAACCAAAACTTATAACCTAAAGCAAAACCAAAATCTATAACCTAAACCTGAACCCATTCTCAAATCCCAAAACCTATAACCTAAACCAAAACCAAAACCTATAACCTAAACCCGAACCCAATCTCAAATCTCAAAACCTACAACCTATCCCTAAACCATAACCTATAACTTAACCTAAACCTATACCAATAACCAAAAACTATTCTCAAATCCCAAAACCTATAACCTAAACCTAAACCTATAACCTATAACCTTAACCAAAACCTAAAACCAAAACCAAAACCAAAACATATAACCTAAACTCGAACCCATTTCCAAATCCCAAAACCTATAATCTAAACTAAAACCAAAACCTATAACCTAAAACCGAACGCATTCTCAAATCCCAAAACATATAACCTAAACTAAAACCAAAACCTTTGACCTAAATCCGAACCGATTCTCAAATCTTAAAACTTATAACCTATCCCTAAACCTTAACATATAACCTAACCTAAACCTATACCTATAACCTAAAACTATTCCCAAATCCCAAAACCTAAAACCTAAACCTAAACTTAACATAAATATAAACCTAAACCTATAACCTAATACCTTAACCAAAACCTATAACCTAAACCAAAACCAAAACCTATAACCTAAACCCGAACCCATTCTCAAATCCCAAAACCTATAACCTAAACCAAACCTTAACCTATAACCAAAACCAAAATCGAAAACCTAAACCTAAACCAAACCCTTTGACCTAAATCCGAACCGATTCTCAAATCTCAAAACTTATAACCTATCCCTAAACCTTAACCTATAACCTAACCGAAACCGATACCTATAACCTAAAACTATTCGTAAATCGCAAAACCTAAAACCTAAACCTAAGCTTAACATAAACCTAAACCTATAACATAATACCTACACCAAAACTTATAACCTAAACCAAAACCAAAACCTATAACCTAAACCAGAATCCATTCTCAAATCCTAAAACCTATAACCTAAACCAAAACCAAAACCTATAACCTAAACCCGAACCCAATCTCAAATCCCAAAACCTATAACCTATCCGTAAACCTTAACCTATAACTTAACCTAAACCTATACCTATAACCAAAAACTATTCTCAAATCCCAAAACCTATAACCTAAACCTAAACCTATAACCTATAACCTTAACCAAAACCTAAAACCTAAACCAAAACCAAAACCTATAACCTAAACTCGAACCCATTTTCAAATCCCAAAACCTCTAACCTAAAACAAAACCAAAACCTATAACCTAAACCCTTACGCATTCTCAAATCATAAAACCTATAACCTAAACCAAAATCAAAACCTTTGACCTAAATCCGAACCGATTCTCAAATCTCAAAACTTAAAACCTATCTCTAAACCTTAACCTATAACCTAACCAAAACTTATACCTATAACCTAAAACTACTCCCAAATCCAAAAACCTAAAACCTAAACCTAAGCCTAACAAAAACATAAACCTAAACCTATAACCTAATACCTTAACCAAAACCTATAACCTAAACCAAAACCAAAACCTATAACCTAAACCTGAATCCATTCTCAAATCCCAAAACTTATAACCTAAACCAAAACCAAAACCTATAACCTAAATCCGAACCCAATCTCAAATCCCAAAACCTATAACCTATCCCTAAACCTTAACGTATAAGTTAACCTAAACCTATACTATAACCTAAAACTATTCTCAAATCCCAAAACCTATAAGCTAAACCTAACATTAACCTAAACCTAAACCTATAACCTATAACCTTAACCAAAACCTATAACATAAACCAAAACTAAAACCTATAACCTAAACCCGAACCCATTCCCAAATCCCAAAACCTATAACCTAAAACAAAACCAAAACCTATAACCTAAACCCGAACACATTCTCAAATCCCAAAATCTATAACCTAAACCAAAATCAAAACCTTTGACCTAAACCCGAATCGATTTTCAAATCTCAAAACTTATAACCTACCCCTAAACCTTAACCTATAACCTAACATAAACCTATACCTATAACCTAAAACTATTCTCAAATCCCAAAACCTAAAGCCTAAACCAAAGCTTAACATAAAACTAAATCTATAACCTAATACCTTAACCAAAACCTATAACGTAAACCAAAACCAAAACATATAACCTAAATCCGAACCCATTCTCAAATCCCAAAACCTATAACATAAAGTAAAACCAAACCCTATAATCTAAACCCGAACCCAATCTCAAATCCCAAAACCTATAACCTATCCCTAAACCTTAACCTATAACTTAACCCAAACCTATACCTATAACCTAAAATTATTATCAAATCCTAAAACCTATAACCTAAACCTAACCTTAACCTAAACATAAACCTATAGCCTATAACCTTAACCAAAACCTATAACCTAAACCAAAATCAAAATCTATAACCAAAACCCGAACCCTTTTACAAATCGCAAAATCTATAACCTAAACCAAAACCAAAACCTATAACCTAAACCCGAATGCATTCTCAAATCCCAAAACCTATAACCTAAACCAAAACCAAAACCTTTGACCTAAACCCGAACCGATTCCCAAATCTCAAAACTTATAACCTATCCCTAAACCTTAACCTATAACCTAACCTAAACCTACACCTATAACCTAAAACTATTCCCAAATCGCAAAACCTAAAACCTAAACCTAAGCTTAACATAACTCTAAACCTATACCCTAATACCTTAACGAAAACTTATAACCTAAAACAAAATCAGAACCTATAACCTAAACCTGAACCCATTCACAAATCCCAAAACCTATAACCAAAACCAAAACCAAAACCTATAACCTAAACCCGAACCCAATCTCAAATCCCAAAACCTATAACCTATCCCTAAACCTTAACCTATAACTTAACCTAAAACTATACCTATAACCTAAAACTATTCTCAAATCCCAAAACCTATAACCTAAACCTAACCTTAACCTAAACCTAAACATATAACCTATAACCTTAACCAAAACCAAAAACCTAAACCAAAATCAAAACCTATAACCTAAACTCGAACCCATTTCCAAATCCCAAAACCTATAACCTAAACCAAAACCAAAACCTATAACCTAAAACCGAACGCATTCTCAAATCCCAAAACCTATAACCTAAACCAAAACCAAAACCTTTGACCTAAACCCGAACCGATTCTCAAATCTCAAAACTTATAACCTATCCCTAAACCTTAACCTATAACCTAACCTAAACCAATACCAATAACCTAAAACTATTCCCAAATTTCAAAACCTAAAACCTAAACATAAGCTTAACATAAATCGAAACATATAACCTAATACCTTAACCAAAACCTATAACCTAAACCTGAATCCATTCTCAAATCCCAAAATCTATAACCTAAACCAAAACCAAAACCTATTACCTAAACCCGAACCCAATCTCAAATCCCAAAACCTATAACTTATCCCTAAAACTTAACTTATAACTTAACCTAAACCTATACCTATAACCTAAAACTATTCTCAAGTCCCAAAACCTATAACCTAAACCTAACCTTAACCTAAACCTAAACCTATAGTCTATAACCTTAATAAAAACCTATAACCTAAACCAAAACCAAAACCTATAACCAAAACCCGAACCCATTTCCAAATCTCAAAATCTATAAGCTAAACCAAAACCAAAACCTATAACCTAAACTCGAACGCATTCTCAAATCCCAAAACATATAACCTAAACCTAAACCAAAACATTTGACCTAAATCCGAACCGATTCTCAAATCTCAAAACTTATAACTTATCCCTAAACCTATACCTATAACCTAAAACTATTTCCAAATCCCAAAACCTAAAACCTAAACCTAAGCTTAACATAAACTTAAACCTATAACCCAATACATTAACCAAAACTTATGACCTAAACCAAAACCAAAACCTATAACCTAAACCTGAACCCATTCACAAATCCCAAAACCTTAACCTAAACCTAAACCTATAGCCTATAACCTTAACCAAAACCTATAACCTAAACGCGAACCCATTTCTAAATCCCAAAACCTATAACCTAAACCAAAATCCAAACCTATAACCTAAAACAGAACGCATTCTCAAATCTCAAAACCTATAACCTAAACCAAAACCAAAACCTTTGACCTAAACCCGAACCGATTCTCAAATCTCAAAACTTATAACCTATCCTTAAACCTTAACCTATAACATAACTTAAACCAATACCAATAACCTAAAACTATTCCCAAATTTCAAAACCTAAAACCTAAATATAAGCTTAACATAAACCGAAACATATAACCTAATACCTTAATCAAAACCTATAACCTAAACCTGAACCCATTCTAAAATCCCAAAATCTATAACCTAAACCAAAACCAAAACCTATTACCTAAACCCGAACCCAATCTCAAATCCCAAAACCTATAACTTATCCTTAAAACTTAACTTATAACTTAACCTAAAACTATACCTATAACCTAAAACTATTCTCAAGTCCCAAAACCTATAACCTAAACCTAACGTTAACCTAAACCTAAACCTATACCCTATAACCTTAATAAAAACCTATAACCTAAACCAAAACCAAAACCTATAACCAAAACCCGAACCCAATTTCAAATCCCAAAATCTATAAGCTAAACCAAAACCAAAACCTATAACCTAAACTCGAACGCATTCGCAAATCCCAAAACATATAACCTAAACCTAAACCAAAACATTTGACCTAAATCCGAACCGATTCTCAAATCTCAAAACTTATAACTTATCCCTAAACCTTAACCTATAACCTAACCTAAACCTATACCTATAACCTAAAACTATTTCCAAATCCCAAAACCTAAAACCTAAACCTAAGCTTAACATGAACTTAAACCAATAACCCAATACATTAACCAAAACTTATGACCTAAACCAAAACCAAAACCTATAACCTAAACCTGAACCCATTCTCAAATTCCAAAACCTTAACCTAAACCTAAACCTATAGCCTATAACCTTAACCAAAACCTATAACCTAAACGCGAACCCATTTCCAAATCCCAAAACCTATAACCTAAACCAAAATCCAAACCTATAACCTAAACCCGAACGCATTCTCAAATCCCAAAACCTATAACCTAAACTAAAACCAAAACCTTTGAACTAAACCCGAACCGATTCTCAAATCTCAAAACTTATAACCTATCCCTAAACCTTAACCTATAACCTAACCTAAACCTATACCTATACCTATAACCTAAAACTATTCCCAAATCCCAAAACCTAAAACCTAAACGTAAGCTTAACAAAAACCTCAACCTATAACCTAATACATTAACCAAAACCTATAACCAAAACCAAAACCAAAACCTATAACCTAAACCCGAACCCATTCTCAAATCCCAAAACCTATAACCAAAACCAAAACCAAAACCTATAACCTAAACGCGAACCCAATCTCAAATCCCAAAACCTATAACGTATCCCTAAACCTTAACCTATAACTTAACCTAAACCTATACCTATAACCTAAAACTATTTTCAAATCCCAAAACCTATAACCTAAACCTAACCTTAACCTAAACCTAAACCTATAGCCTATAACCTTAACCAAAAACTATAACCTAAACCAAAACCAAAACCTATAACCAAAACGCGAACCCATTTCCAAATCTCGAAATCTATAACCTAAACCAAAACCAAAACCTATAACCTAAACCCGAACGCATTCTCAAATCCCAAAACCTATAACCTAAACCTAAATCAAAACCTTTGAGCTAAACCCGAACCGATTCTCAAATCTCAAAACTTATAACCTATCCCAAAACTTTAACCTATAACCTAACCTAAACCTATACCTATAACCTAAAACTATTTCCAAATCCCAAAACCTAAAACCTAAACCTAAGCTTAACATAAACATAAACTTATAACCAAATACCTTAACCAAAACTTATAACCTAAAGCAAAACCAAAATCTATAACCTAAACCTGAACCCATTCTCAAATCCCAAAACCTATAACCAAAACCAAAACCAAAACCTATAACCTAAACCCGAACCCAATCTCAAATCTCAAAACCTACAACCTATCCCTAAACCATAACCTATAACTTAACCTAAACCTATACCAATAACCAAAAACTATTCTCAAATCCCAAAACCTATAACCTAAACCTAAACCTATAACCTATAACCTTAACCAAAACCTAAAACCAAAACCAAAACCAAAACATATAACCTAAACTCGAACCCATTTCCAAATCCCAAAACCTATAATCTAAACTAAAACCAAAACCTATAACCTAAAACCGAACGCATTCTCAAATCCCAAAACATATAACCTAAACTAAAACCAAAACCTTTGACCTAAATCCGAACCGATTCTCAAATCTTAAAACTTATAACCTATCCCTAAACCTTAACATATAACCTAACCTAAACCTATACCTATAACCTAAAACTATTCCCAAATCCCAAAACCTAAAACCTAAACCTAAACTTAACATAAATATAAACCTAAACCTATAACCTAATACCTTAACCAAAACCTATAACCTAAACCAAAACCAAAACCTATAACCTAAACCCGAACCCATTCTCAAATCCCAAAACTTATAACCTAAACCAAAACTAAAACCTATAACCTAAACTCGAACCCAATCTCAAATCTCAAAACCTATAACGTATCCCAAAACCTTAACCTATAACTAAACCTAAACCTATACCTATAACCTAAAACTATTCTCAAATCCCAAAACCTATAACCTAAACCTAACCTTAACCTAAACCTAAACCTATAGCCTATAACCTTAACCAAAACCTATAACCTAAACCAAGACCAAAACCTATAATCAAAACCCGAACCCATTTTCAAATCTAAAAATCTATAACCTAAGCCAAAACCAAACCTATAACCTAAACCCGAAAGCATTCTCAAATACCAAAACCTATAACTTAAACCTAAACCAAAACCTTTGACCTAAACCCGAACCGATTCTCAAATCTCAAAACTTATAACTTGTCCCTAAACCTTAACCTATAACCTAACCTAAACCTATACCTATAACCTAAAACTATTTCCAAATCCCAAAACCTAAAACCTAAACCTAAGCTTAACATAAACTTAAACCTATAACCCAATACATTAACCAAAACTTATGACCTAAACCAAAACCAAAACCTATAACCTAAACCTGAACCCATTCACAAATCCCAAAACCTTAACCTAAACCTAAACCTATAGCCTATAACCTTAACCAAAACCTACAACCTAAACGCGAACCCATTTCTAAATCCCAAAACCTATAACCTAAACCAAAATCCAAACCTATAACCTAAAACAGAACGCATTCTCAAATCTCAAAACCTATAACCTAAACCAAAACCAAAACCTTTGACCTAAACCCGAACCGATTCTCAAATCTCAAAACTTATAACCTATCCTTAAACCTTAACCTATAACATAACTTAAACCAATACCAATAACCTAAAACTATTCCCAAATTTCAAAACCTAAAACCTAAATATAAGCTTAACATAAACCGAAACATATAACCTAATACCTTAACCAAAACCTATAACCTAAACCTGAACCCATTCTAAAATCCCAAAATCTATAACCTAAACCAAAACCAAAACCTATTACCTAAACCCGAACCCAATCTCAAATCCCAAAACCTATAACTTATCCTTAAAACTTAACTTATAACTTAACCTAAAACTATACCTATAACCTAAAACTATTCTCAAGTCTCAAAACCTATAACCTAAACCTAACGTTAACCTAAACCTAAACCTATACCCTATAACCTTAATAAAAACCTATAACCTAAACCAAACCCAAAACCTATAACCAAAACCCGAACCCAATTTCAAATCCCAAAATCTATAAGCTAAACCAAAACCAAAACCTATAACCTAAACTCGAACGCATTCGCAAATCCCAAAACATATAACCTAAACCTAAACCAAAACATTTGACCTAAATCCGAACCGATTCTCAAATCTCAAAACTTATAACTTATCCCTAAACCTTAACCTATAACCTAACCTAAACCTATACCTATAACCTAAAACTATTTCCAAATCCCAAAACCTAAAACCTAAACCTAAGCTTAACATAAACTTAAACCAATAACCCAATACATTAACCAAAACTTATGACCTAAACCAAAACCAAAACCTATAACCTAAACCTGAACCCATTCTCAAATTCCAAAACCTTAACCTAAACCTAAACCTATAGCCTATAACATTAACCAAAACCTATAACCTAAACGCGAACCCATTTCCAAATCCCAAAACCTATAACCTAAACCAAAATCCAAACCTATAACCTAAACCCGAACGCATTCTCAAATCCCAAAACCTATAACCTAAACTAAAACCAAAACCTTTGAACTAAACCCGAACCGATTCTCAAATCTCAAAACTTATAACCTATCCCTAAACCTTAACCTATAACCTAACCTAAACCTATACCTATACCTATAACCTAAAACTATTCCCAAATCCCAAAACCTAAACCCTAAACGTAAGCTTAACAAAAACCTCAACCTATAACCTAATACATTAACCAAAACCTATAACCAAAACCAAAACCAAAACCTATAACCTAAACCCGAACCCATTCTCAAATCCCAAAACCTATAACCAAAACCAAAACCAAAACCTATAACCTAAACGCGAACCCAATCTCAAATCCCAAAACCTATAACGTATCCCTAAACCTTAACCTATAACTTAACCTAAACCTATACCTATAACCTAAAACTATTTTCAAATCCCAAAACCTATAACCTAAACCTAACCTTAACCTAAACCTAAACCTATAGCCTATAACCTTAACCAAAAACTATAACCTAAACCAAAACCAAAACCTATAACCAAAACGCGAACCCATTTCCAAATCTCGAAATCTATAACCTAAACCAAAACCAAAACCTATAACCTAAACCCGAACGCATTCTCAAATCCCAAAACCTATAACCTAAACCTAAATCAAAACCTTTGAGCTAAACCCGAACCGATTCTCAAATCTCAAAACTTATAACCTATCCCAAAACTTTAACCTATAACCTAACCTAAACCTATACCTATAATCTAAAACAATTTCCAAATCCCAAAACCTAAAACCTAAACCTAAGCTTAACATAAACATAAACTTATAACCAAATACCTTAACCAAAACTTATAACCTAAAGTAAAACCAAAATCTATAACCTAAACCTGAACCCATTCTCAAATTCCAAAACCTATAACCAAAACCAAAACCAAAACCTATAACCTAAACCCGAACCCAATCTCAAATCTCAAAACCTACAACCTATCCCTAAACCATAACCTATAACTTAACCTAAACCTATACCAATAACCAAAAACTATTCTCAAATCCCAAAACCTATAACCTAAACCTAAACCTATAACCTTAACCAAAACCTAAAACCAAAACCAAAACCAAAACATATAACCTAAAGTCGAACCCATTTCCAAATCCCAAAACCTATAATATAAACTAAAACCAAAACCTATAACCTAAAACCGAACGCATTCTCAAATCCCAAAACATATAACCTAAACTAAAACCAAAACCTTTGACCTAAATCCGAACCGATTCTCAAATCTTAAAACTTATAACCTATCCCTAAACCTTAACATATAACCTAACCTAAACCTATACCTATAACCTAAAACTATTCCCAAATCCCAAAACCTAAAACCTAAACCTAAACTTAACATAAATATAAACCTAAACCTATAACCTAATACCTTAACCAAAACCTATAACCTAAACCAAAACCAAAACCTATAACCTAAACCCGAACCCATTCTCAAATCCCAAAACTTATAACCTAAACCAAAACTAAAACCTATAACCTAAACTCGAACCCAATCTCAAATCTCAAAACCTATAACGTATCCCAAAACCTTAACCTATAACTAAACCTAAACCTATACCTATAACCTAAAACTATTCTCAAATCCCAAAACCTATAACCTAAACCTAACCTTAACCTAAACCTAAACCTATAGCCTATAACCTTAACCAAAACCTATAACCTAAACCAAGACCAAAACCTATAATCAAAACCCGAACCCATTTTCAAATCTAAAAATCTATAACCTAAGCCAAAACCAAACCTATAACCTAAACCCGAAAGCATTCTCAAATACCAAAACCTATAACTTAAACCTAAACCAAAACCTTTGACCTAAACCCGAACCGATTCTCAAATCTCAAAACTTATAACTTGTCCCTAAACCTTAACCTATAACCTAACCTAAACCTATACCTATAACCTAAAACTATTTCCAAATCCCAAAACCTAAAACCTAAACCTAAGCTTAACATAAACTTAAACCTATAACCCAATACATTAACCAAAACTTATGACCTAAACCAAAACCAAAACCTATAACCTAAACCTGAACCCATTCACAAATCCCAAAACCTTAACCTAAACCTAAACCTATAGCCTATAACCTTAACCAAAACCTATAACCTAAACGCGAACCCATTTCTAAATCCCAAAACCTATAACCTAAACCAAAATCCAAACCTATAACCTAAAACAGAACGCATTCTCAAATCTCAAAACCTATAACCTAAACCAAAACCAAAACCTTTGACCTAAACCCGAACCGATTCTCAAATCTCAAAACTTATAACCTATCCTTAAACCTTAACCTATAACATAACTTAAACGAATACCAATAACCTAAAACTATTCCCAAATTTCAAAACCTAAAACCTAAATATAAGCTTAACATAAACCGAAACATATAACCTAATACCTTAACCAAAACCTATAACCTAAACCTGAACCCATTCTAAAATCCCAAAATCTATAACCTAAACCAAAACCAAAACCTATTACCTAAACCCGAACCAAATCTCAAATCCCAAAACCTATAACTTATCCTTAAAACTTAACTTATAACTTAACCTAAAACTATACCTATAACCTAAAACTATTCTCAAGTCCCAAAACCTATAACCTAAACCTAACGTTAACCTAAACCTAAACCTATACCCTATAACCTTAATAAAAACCTATAACCTAAACCAAAACCAAAACCTATAACCAAAACCCGAACCCAATTTCAAATCCCAAAATCTATAAGCTAAACCAAAACCAAAACCTATAACCTAAACTCGAACGCATTCGCAAATCCCAAAACATATAACCTAAACCTAAACCAAAACATTTGACCTAAATCCGAACCGATTCTCAAATCTCAAAACTTATAACTTATCCCTAAACCTTAACCTATAACCTAACCTAAACCTATACCTATAACCTAAAACTATTTCCAAATCCCAAAACCTAAAACCTAAACCTAAGCTTAACATAAACTTAAACCAATAACCCAATACATTAACCAAAACTTATGACCTAAACCAAAACCAAAACCTATAACCTAAACCTGAACCCATTCTCAAATTCCAAAACCTTAACCTAAACCTAAACCTATAGCCTATAACCTTAACCAAAACCTATAACCTAAACGCGAACCCATTTCCAAATCCCAAAACCTATAACCTAAACCAAAATCCAAACCTATAACCTAAACCCGAACGCATTCTCAAATCCCAAAACCTATAACCTAAACCTAAATCAAAACCTTTGAGCTAAACCCGAACCGATTCTCAAATCTCAAAACTTATAACCTATCCCAAAACTTTAACCTATAACCTAACCTAAACCTATACCTATAACCTAAAACTATTTCCAAATCCCAAAACCTAAAACCTAAACCTAAGCTTAACATAAACATAAACTTATACCCAAATACCTTAACCAAAACTTATAACCTAAAGCAAAACCAAAATCTATAACCTAAACCTGAACCCATTCTCAAATCCCAAAACCTATAACCAAAATCAAAACCAAAACCTATAACCTAAACCCGAACCCAATCTCAAATCTCAAAACCTACAACCTATCCCTAAACCATAACCTATAACTTAACCTAAACCTATACCAATAACCAAAAACTATTCTCAAATTCCAAAACTTATAACCTAAACCTAAACCTATAACCTATAACCTTAACCAAAACCTAAAACCAAAACCAAAACCAAAACATATAACCTAAACTCGAACCCATTTCCAAATCCCAAAACCTATAATCTAAACTAAAACCAAAACCTATAACCTAAAACCGAACGCATTCTCAAATCCCAAAACATATAACCTAAACTAAAACCAAAACCTTTGACCTAAATCCGAACCGATTCTCAAATCTTAAAACTTATAACCTATCCCTAAACCTTAACATATAACCTAACCTAAACCTATACCTATAACCTAAAACTATTCCCAAATCCCAAAACCTAAAACCTAAACCTAAACTTAAAATAAATATAAACCTAAACCTATAACCTAATACCTTAACCAAAACCTATAACCTAAACCAAAACCAAAACCTATAACCTAAACCCGAACCCATTCTCAAATCCCAAAACTTATAACCTAAACCAAAACTAAAACCTATAACCTAAACTCGAACCCAATCTCAAATCTCAAAACCTATAACGTATCCCAAAACCTTAACCTATAACTAAACCTAAACCTATACCTATAACCTAAAACTATTCTCAAATCCCAAAACCTATAACCTAAACCTAACCTTAACCTAAACCTAAACCTATAGCCTATAACCTTAACCAAAACCTATAACCTAAACCAAGACCAAAACCTATAATCAAAACCCGAACCCATTTTCAAATCTAAAAATCTATAACCTAAGCCAAAACCAAACCTATAACCTAAACCCGAAAGCATTCTCAAATACCAAAACCTATAACTTAAACCTAAACCAAAACCTTTGACCTAAACCCGAACCGATTCTCAAATCTCAAAACTTATAACCTATCCCTAAACCTTAACCTATAACCTAACCTAAACCTATACCTATAACCTAAAACTATTCCCAAATCCCAAAACCAAAAACCTAAACCTAAGCTTAACATAAACCTAAACCTATAACCTAATACCTTAACCAAAACTTATAACCTAAACCAAAACCAAAACCTATAACGTAAACCGAAACCCATTCTCAAATCCCAAAACATATAACCAAAACCAAAACCAAAACCTATAGCCTAAGCCAAAACCAAAACCTTTGACCTAAACCCGAACTGATTCTCAAATCTCAAAACTTATAACCTATCCCTAAACCTTAACATATAACCTAACCTAAACCTAAACCTATAACCTAAAACTATTCCCAAATTCCAAAACCTATAACCTAAACTTAAGCTTAACATAAACCTAAAACTATAACTTAATACCTTGACCAAAACCTATATTCTAAACCAAAACCAAAACCTATAACCTAAACCCGAACCCATTCCCAAATCCCAAAACCTATAACCTAAACCAAAACCAAAACCTATAACCTAAACCCGAACCCAATCTCAAATCCCAAAACCTATAACCTATCCCTAAACCTTAACCTATAACTTACCCTAAACCTATACCTATAACTTAAAACTATTCTTAAATCACAAAACCTATAACCTAAACCTAACCTTAACCTAAACCTAAACCTATAGCCTATAACCTTTACCAAAACCTATAACCTAAACCAAAACCAAAACCTATAACCTAAACCCGAATGCATTCTCAAATCCTAAAACCTATAACCTAAACCAAAACTAAAACCTTTGACCTAAACCCGATCCGATTCTCAAATATTAAAACTAATAACCTATCCATAAACCTTAACCTATAACCTAACCTAAACCTATACCTATAACCTAAAACTATTCTCAAATCCCAAAACCTAAAACCTAAACCTAAGCTTAACATAAACCTAAACTTATAACCTAATAGCTTAACCAAAACTCAAAACCTAAACCAAAATCAAAACCTATAACTTAAACCTGAACCCATTCTCAAATCTCAAAACCTAAAACTTAAACCCGAACACATTCTCAAATCCTAAAACCTATAACCTAAATCAAAACCAAAACCTTTGACCTAAACTCGAACCGATTCTCAAATCTCAAAACTTATAACCTATCCCTAAACCTTAACCTATAACCTAACCTAAACATATACCTATAACCTAAAACTATTCCTAAATTCTAAAACCTAAAACCTAAACCTAAGTTTAACATAAACATATACCTAAACCTATAACCAAATACCTTAACCAAAATCTATAACCTAAAAAAGAACCAAAACCTATAACCTAAACCTAAACCCATTCTCAAATCCCAAAACTCATAACCTAAATCAAAAGCAAAACCTATAACCTAAACCCGAACCCAATCTCAAATTCCAAAACATATAACCTATCCCTAAACCTTAACCTATAACTTAACTTAAACCTATACCTATAACCTAAAACTATTCTCAAATCCCAAAACCTATAACCTAAACCTATAACTTATAACCTCAACCAAAACCTAAAACCTAAACCAAAAGTAAAACCTATAACCTAAAACCGAACGCATTCTCAAATCCCAAAACATATAACCTAAACCTAAACCAAAACATTTGACCTAAACCCGAACCGATTCTCAAATCTCAAAACTTATAACTTATCCCTAAACCTTAACCTATAACCTAACCTAAACATATACCTATAACCTAAAACTATTCCCAAATCCCAAAACCTAAAACCTAAATCTAAGCTTAATATAAACCTAAACCTATAACCCAATATATTAACCACAACTTATAATCTAAACCAAAACCAAAACCTATAACCTAAACCTGAACCCATTCTCAAATCCCAAAACCTTAACCTAAACCTAAACCTATATCCTATAACCTTAACCAAAACCTATAACCTAAATGCGAACCCATTTCCAAAACCCAAAACCTGTAACCTAAACCAAAATCAAAACCTATAACCTAAACCCGAACGCATTCTCAAATCCCAAAACCTAAACCAAAACCAAAACCAAAACCTTTGAATTAAACCCGAACCGATTCTCAAATCTCAAAACTTATAACCTATCCCTAAACCTTAACCTATAATCTAACCTAAACCTATACCTATAACCTAAAACTATTCCCAAATCTCAAAACCAAAAACCTAAATGTAAGCTTAACATAAATAAAAACCTATAACCTAATACCTTAACCAAAACCTATAACCTAAACCAAAAACAAAACCTAAAACCTAAACCCAAACCCATTCTCAAATCCCAAAACCTATAACCTAAACCAAAACCAAAACCTATAACCTAAACTCGAACCCAATCTCAAATCCCAAAACCTATAACGTATCCCTAAACCTTAACCTATAACTTAACCTAAACCTATACATATAACTTAAAACTATTATCAAATCCCAAAACCTATAACCTAAACCTAACCTTAAACTAAACCTAAACCTATAGCCTATAACCTTAACCAAAACCTATAACCTAAACCAAAACCAAAATCTATAACCAAAACCCGAACCCATTTTCAAATCCTAAAATCGATAACCTAAACCTAAACCAAAACCTATAACTTAAACCCGAACGCATTCTCAAATCTCAAAACCTATAACCTAAACCTAAACCAAAACCTTTGACCTAAACCCGAACCGATTCTCAAATCTCAAAACTTATAACCTATCCCTAAACCTTAACCTATAACCTAACCTAAACCTTTACTTATAACCTAAAACTATTCCCAAATCCCAAAACCTAAAACCTAAACCTAATCTTAAAATAAACCTAAACCTATAACCTAATACCTTAACCAAAACTTATAACCTAAACCAAAACCAAAACCTCTAACCTAAATCCGAATCCATTCTCAAATCCCAAAACCTATAACCTAAACCAAAACCAAAACCTATAACCTAAACCCGAACCCATTCTCCAATCCCAAAACCATAACCTATAACCTATACATGAACCCATTCTCAAATCCCAAAACCTAAACCTTATCCTAAACCTATGACCTATAACCTAAACCAAAACCATAACCTATAACCTATACATAAACCCATTCTCAAATCCCAAAACCTAAACCTTATCCTAAACCTATGACCTATAACCTAAACCAAAACCAAAACCTATAACCTAAACCCGAACCCATTCTCAAATCCCAAAACCTATAACCTAAACCTAAACCTATAACCTAAACCCGAACCCATTCTCAAATCCCATAACCTATAACCTAAACCTAAACCTAAACCTTATCCTAAACCTATAACCTATAACCTAAACCCGAACCCATTCTCAAATCCTAAAACCTATAGCCTAAACCTAACCTTAACCTATAGCCTAAACCAAAATTAAAACCTATAACCTAAACCCGAACCCATTCTCAAATCTCAAAACATATAACCTAAACCAATACCAAAACCTATGACCTAAACCCGAACCCATTCTCAAATCCCAAAACCTATAACCTAAACCAAACCTTAACCTATAACCAAAACCAAAATCAAAAACCTAAACCTAAACCAAAACCTTTGACCTAAACCCGAACCGATTCTCAAATCTCAAAACTTATAACCTATCCCTAAACCTTAACCTATAACCTAACCGAAACCGATACCTATAACCTAAAACTATTCGTAAATCGCAAAACCTAAAACCTAAACCTAAGCTTAACATAAACCTAAACCTATAACATAATACCTAAACCAAAACTTATAACTTAAACCAAAACCAAAACCTATAACCTAAACCGGAATCCATTCTCAAATCCCAAAACCTATAACCTAAACCAAAACCAAAACCTATAACCTAAACCCGAACCCAATCTCAAATCCCAAAACCTATAACCTAAACCTAAACCTATAACCTATAACCTTAACCAAAACCTAAAACCTAAACCAAAACCAAAACCTATAACCTAAACTCGAACCCATTTCCAAATCCCAAAACCTCTAACCTAAAACAAAACCAAAACCTATAACCTAAACCCTTACGCATTCTCAAATCACAAAACCTATAACCTAAACCAAAATCAAAACCTTTGACCTAAATCCGAACCGATTCTCAAATCTCAAAACTTAAAACCTATCCCTAAACCTTAACCTATAACCTAACCAAAACCTATACCTATAACCTAAAACTACTCCCAAATCCAAAAACCTAAAACCTAAACCTAAACCTATAACCTAATACCTTAACCAAAACCTATAACCTAAACCAAAACCAAAACCTATAACCTAAACCCGAACGCATTCTCAAATCCAAAAACCTATAACCTAAACCAAAATCAAAACCTTTGACCTAAACCCGAATCGATTTTCAAATCTCAAAACTTATAACCTACCCCTAAACCTTAACCTATAACCTAACATAAACCTATACCTATAACCTAAAACTATTCTCAAATCCCAAAACCTAAAGCCTAAACGTAAGCTTAACATAAAACTAAAACTATAACCTAATACCATAACCAAAACCTATAACGTAAACCAAAACCAAAACATATAACCTAAATCCGAACCCATTCTCAAATCCCAAAACCTATAACATAAAGTAAAACCAAACCCTATAATCTAAACCCGAACCCAATCTCAAATCCCAAAACCTATAACCTATCCCTAAACCTTAACCTATAACTTAACCCAAACCTATACCTATAACCTAAAATTATTATCAAATCCTAAAACCTATAACCTAAACCTAACCTTAACCTAAACATAAACCTATAGCCTATAACCTTAACCAAAACCTATAACCTAAACCAAAATCAAAATCTATAACCAAAACCCGAACCCTTTTACAAATCGCAAAATCTATAACCTAAACCAAAACCAAAACCTATAACCTAAACCCGAACGCATTCTCAAATCCCAAAACCTATAACCTAAACCAAAAACAAAACCTTTGACCTAAACCCGAACCGATTCCCAAATCCCAAAACTTATAACCTATCCCTAAACCTTAACCTATAACCTAACCTAAACCTACACCTATAACCTAAAACTATTCCTAAATCGCAAAACCAAAAACCTAAACCTAAGCTTAACATAACTCTAAACCTATACCCTAATACCTTAACGAAAACTTATAACCTAAAACAAAACCAAAACCTATAACCTAAACCTGAACCCATTCTCAAATCCCAAAACCTATAACCAAAACCAAAACCAAAACCTATAACCTAAACCCGAACCCAATCTCAAATCCCAAAACCTATAACCTATCCCTAAACCTTAACCTATAACTTAACCTAAAACTATACCTATAACCTAAAACTATTCTCAAATCCCAAAACCTATAACCTAAACCTAACCTTAACCTAAACCTAAACATATAACCTATAACCTTAACCAAAACCTAAAACCTAAACCAAAATCAAAACCTATAACCTAAACTCGAACCCATTTCCAAATCCCAAAACCTATAACCTAAACCAAAACCAAAACCTATAACCTAAAACCGAACGCATTCTCAAATCCCAAAACCTATAACCTAAACCAAAACTAAAACCTTTGACCTAAACCCGAATCGATTTTCAAATCTCAAAACTTATAACCAACCCCTAAACCTTAACCTATAACCTAACATAAACATATACCTATAACCTAAAACTATTCTCAAATCCCAAAACCTAAAGCCTAAACCTAAGCTTAACATAAAACTAAATCTATAACCTAATACCTTAACCAAAACCTATAACGTAAACCAAAACCAAAACATATAACCTAAACCCGAACCCATTCTCAAATCCCAAAACCTATAACATAAAGTAAAACCAAAACCTATAATCTGAACCCGAACCCAATCTCAAATACCAAAACCTATAACCTATCCCTAAACCTTAACCTATAACTTAACCCAAACCTATACCTATAACCTAAAATTATTATCAAATCCTAAAACCTATAACCTAAACCTAACCTTAACCTAAACATAAACCTATAGCCTACAACCTTAACCAAAACCTATAACCTAAACCAAAATCAAAATATATAACCAAAACCCGAACCCTTTTACAAATCGCAAAATCTATAACCTAAACCAAAACCAAAACCTATAACTTAAACCCAAATGCATTCTCAAATCCCAAAACCAATAACCTAAACCAAAACCAAAACCTTTGACCTAAACCCGAACCGATTCCCAAATCTCAAAACTTATAACCTATCCCTAAACCTTAACCTATAACCTAACCTAAACCTACACCTATAACCTAAAACTATTCCCAAATCGCAAAACCTAAAACCTAAACCTAAGCTTAACATAACTCTAAACCTATAACCTAATACCTTAACGAAAAGTTATAACCTAAAACAAAACCAAAACCTATAACCTAAACCTGAACCCATTCTCAAATCCCAAAACCTATAACCAAAACCAAAACCAAAACCTATAACCTAAACCCGAACCCAATCTCAAATCCCAAAACCTATAACCTATCCCTAAACCTTAACCTATAACTTAACCTAAAACTATACCTCTAACCTAAAACTATTCTCAAATCCCAAAACCTATAACCTAAACCTAACCTTAACCTAAACCTAACCTTAACATAAACCTAAACATATAACCTATAACCTTAACCAAAACCTAAAACCTAAACCAAAATCAAAACCTATAACCTAAACTCGAACCCATTTCCAAATCCCAAAACCTATAACCTAAACCAAAACCAAAACCTATAACCTAAAACCGAACGCATTCTCAAATCCCAAAACCTATAACCTAAACCAAAATCAAAACCTTTGACCTAAACCCGAACCGATTCTCAAATCTCAAAACTTATAAACTATCCCTAAACCTTAACCTATAACCTAACCTAAACCAATACCAATAACCTAAAACTATTCCCAAATTTCAAAACCTAAAACCTAAACATAAGCTTAACATAAACCGAAACATATAACCTAATACCTTAACCAAAACCTATAACCTAAACCGGAACCCATTATCAAATCCCAAAATCTATAACCTAAACCAAAACCAAAACCTATTACCTAAACCCGAACCCAATCTCAAATCCCAAAACCTATAACTTATCCCTAAAACTTAACTTATAACTTAACCTAAACCTATACCTATAACCTAAAACTATTCTCAAGTCCCAAAACCTATAACCTAAACCTAACCTTAACCTAAACCTAAACCTATAGCCTATAACCTTAATAAAAACCTATAACCTAAACCAAAACCAAAACCTATAACCAAAACCCGAACCCATTTTCAAATCCCAAAATCTATAAGCTAAACCAAAACCAAAACCTATAACCTAAACTCGAACGCATTCTTAAATCCCAAAACATATAACCTAAACCTAAACCAAAACATTTGACCTAAATCCGAACCGATTCTCAAATCTCAAAACTTATAACTTATCCCTAAACCTTAACCTATAACCTAACCTAAACCTATACCTATAACCTAAAACAATTTTCAAATCTCAAAACCTAAAACCTAAACCTAAGCTTAACATAAGCGTAAACCTATAACCCAATACATTAACCAAAACTTATGACCTAAACCAAAACCAAAACCTATAACCTAAACCTGAACCCATTCTCAAATTCCAAAACCTTAACCTAAACCTAAACCTATAGCCTATAACCTTAACCAAAACCTATAACCTAAACGCGAACCCATTTCCAAATCCCAAAACCTATAACCTAAACCAAAATCCAAACCTATAACCTAAACCCGAACGCATTCTCAAATTCCAAAACCTATAACCTAAACCAAAACCAAAACCAAAACCTTTGAACTAAACCCGAACCAATTCTCAAATCTCAAAACTTATAACCTATCCCTAAACCTTAACCTATAACCTAACCTAAACCTATACCTATACCTATAACCTAAAACTATTCCCAAATCCCAAAACCTAAAACCTAAACGTAAGCTTAACATAAACCTCAACCTATAACCTAATACATTAACCAAAACGTATAACCTAAACCAAAACCAAAACCTATAACCTAAACCCGAACCCATTCTCAAATCCCAAAACCTATAACCAAAACCAAAATCAAAACCTATAACCTAAACGCGAACCCAATCTCAAATCCCAAAACCTATAACGTATCCCTAAACCTTAACTTATAACTTAACCTAAACCTATACCTATAACCTAAAACTATTTTCAAATCCCAAAATCTATAACCTAAACCTAACCTTAACCTAAACCTAAACCTATAGCCTATAACCTTAACCAAAAACTATAACCTAAACCAAAACCAAAACCTATAACCAAAACCCGAACCCATTTCCAAATCTCAAAATCTATAACCTAAACCAAAACCAAAACCTATAACCTAAACCCGAACGCATTCTCAAATTCCAAAACCTATAACCTAAACCTAAATCAAAACCTTTGAGCTAAACCCGGACCGATTCTCAAATCTCAAAACTTATAACCTATCCCTAAACCTTAACCTATAACCTAACCTAAACCTATACCTATAACCTAAAACTATTTCCAAATCCCAAAACCTAAAACCTAAACCTAAACTTAACATAAACATAAACTTATACCCAAATACCTTAACCAAAACTTATAACCTAAAGCAAAACCAAAATCTATAACCTAAACCTGAACCCATTCTCAAATCCCAAAACCTATAACCAAAACCAAAACCAAAACCTATAACCTAAACCCGAACCCAATCTCAAATCTCAAAACCTACAACCAATCCCTAAACCATAACCTATAACTTAACCTAAACCTATACTAATAACCAAAAACTATTCTCAAATCCCAAAACCTATAACCTAAATCTAAACCTATAACCTATAACCTTAACCAAAACCTAAAACCAAAACCAAAACCAAAACATATAACCTAAACTCGAACCCATTTCCAAATCCCAAAACCTATAATCTAAACTAAAACCAAAACCTATAACCTAAAACCGAACGCATTCTCAAATTCCAAAACATATAACCTAAACTAAAACCAAAACCTTTGACCTAAATCCGAACCGATTCTCAAATCTCAAAACTTATAACCTATCCCTAAAACCTTAACATATAACCTAACCTAAACCTATACCTATAACCTAAAACTATTCCCAAATCCCAAAACCTAAAACCTAAACCTAAACTTAACATAAATATAAACCTAAACCTATAACCTAATACCTTAACCAAAACCTATAACCTAAACCAAAACCAAAACCTAAAACCTAAACCCGAACCCATTCTCAAATCTCAAAACTTATAACCTAAACCAAAA
This sequence comes from Magnolia kwangsiensis, assembly GCA_037074715.1. Lineage (NCBI taxonomy): Eukaryota > Viridiplantae > Streptophyta > Magnoliopsida > Magnoliales > Magnoliaceae > Magnolia > Magnolia kwangsiensis. The sequence goes on from CM073582.1 coordinate 22,181,530, forward strand.
CTAAAACCTATAACCTAAACTCGAACCCAATCTCAAATCTCAAAACCTATAACGTATCCCAAAAACTTAACATATAACTTAACCTAAACCTATACCTATAACCTAAAACTATTCTCAAATCCCAAAACCTATAACCCAAACCTAACCTTAACCTAAACCTAAACCTATAGCCTATAACCTTAACCAAAACCTATAACCTAAACCAAGACCAAAACCTATAATCAAAACCCGAACCCATTTTCAAATCTAAAAATCTATAACCTAAGCTAAAACCAAACCTATAACCTAAACCCGAAAGCATTCTCAAATACCAAAACCTATAACTTAAACCTAAACCAAAACCTTTGACCTAAACCCGAACCGATTCTCAAATCTCAAAACTTATAACCTATCCCTAAACCTTAACCTATAACCTAACCTAAACCTATACCTATAACCTAAAACTATTCCCAAATCCCAAAACCAAAAACCTAAACCTAAGCTTAACATAAACCTAAACCTATAACCTAATACCTTAACCAAAACATATAACCAAAACCAAAACCAAAACCTATAACGTAAACCAAAACCCATTCTCAAATCCCAAAACATATAACCAAAACCAAAACCAAAACCTATAGCCTAAGCCAAAACCAAAACCTTTGACCTAAACCCGAACTGATTCTCAAATCTCAAAACTTATAACCTATCCCTAAACCTTAACATATAACCTAACCTAAACCTAAACCTATAACCTAAAACTATTCCCAAATTCCAAAACCTATAACCTAAACTTAAGCTTAACATAAACCTAAAACTATAACTTAATACCTTTACCAAAACCTATATTCTAAACCAAAACCAAAACCTATAACCTAAACCCGAACCCATTCTCAAATCCCAAAACCTATAACCTAAACCAAAACCAAAACCTATAACCTAAACCCGAACCCAATCTCAAATCCCAAAACCTATAACCTATCCCTAAACCTTAACTTATAACTTACCCTAAACCTATACCTATAACTTAAAACTATTCTCAAATCACAAAACCTATAACCTAAACCTAACCTTAACCTAAACCTAAACCTATAGCCTATAACCTTAACCAAAACCTATAACCTAAACCAAAACCAAAACCTATAACCTAAACCCGAATGCATTCTCAAATCCCAAAACCTATGAACCTAAACCAAAACTAAAACCTTTGACTAAACCCGAACCGATTCTCAAATATTAAAACTAATAACCTATCCATAAACCTTAACCTATAACCTAACCTAAACCTATACCTATAACCTAAAATTATTCTCAAATCGCAAAACCTAAAACCTAAACCTAAGCTTAACATAAACCTAAACTTATAACCTAATACCTTAACCAAAACTCAAAACCTAAACCAAAATCAAAACCTATAACTTAAACCTAAACCCATTCTCAAATCTCAAAACCTATAACCTATACCAAAACCAAAACCTATAACTTAAACCCGAACACATTCTCAAATCCTAAAACCTATAACCTAAATCAAAACCAAAACCTTTGACCTAAACCCGAACCGATTCTCAAATCTCAAAACTTATAACCTATCCCTAAACCTTAACCTATAACCTAACCTAAACATATACCTATAACCTAAAACTATTATTAAATTCTAAAACCTAAAACCTAAACCTAAGTTTAACATAAACATATACCTAAACCTATAACCAAATACCTTAACCAAAACCTATAACCTAAAACAGAACCAAAACCTATAACCTAAACCCAAACCCATTTTCAAATCCCAAAACTCATAACCTAAATCAAAAGCAAAACCTATAACCTAAACCCGAACCCAATCTCAAATTCCAAAACATATAACCTATCCCTAAACCTTAACCTATAACTTAACTTAAACCTATACCTATAACCTAAAACTATTCACAAATCCCAAAACCTATAACCTAAACCTATAACTTATAACCTTAACCAAAACCTAAAACCTAAACCAAAAGTATAACCTATAACCTAAACACGAACCAATTTTCAAATCCCAAAACCTAAAACCTAAACTAAAACCAAAACCTATAACCTAAAACCGAACGCATTCTCAAATCCCAAAACATATAACCTAAACCAAAACCAAAATCTTTGACCTAAACCCGAACCGATTCTCAAATCTCAAAACTTATAACTTATCCCTAAACCTTAACCTATAACCTAACCTAAACCTATACCTATAACCTAAAACTATTCCCAAATCCCAAAACCTAAAACCTAAATCTAAGCTTAATATAAACCTAAACCTATAACCCAATACATTAACCAAAACTTATAACCTAAACCAAAACCAAAACCTATAACCTAAACCTGAACCCATTCTCAAATCCCAAAACCTTAACCTAAACCTAAACCTATAGCCTATAACCTTAACCAAAATCTATAACCTAAACGCGAACCCATTTCCAAATTTCAAAACCTGTAACCTAAACCAAAATCAAAACCTATAACCTAAACCCGAACGCATTCTCAAATCCCAAAACCTAAACCTAAACCAAAACCAAAACCTTTGAATTAAACTCGAACCGATTCTCAAATCTCAAAACTTATAACCTATCCCTAAACCTTAACCTATAAGCTAACCTAAACCTATACCTATAACCTAAAATTATTCCCAAATCTCAAAACCTAAAACCTAAACGTAAGCTTAACATAAACCTAAACCTATAACCTAATACCTTAACCAAAACCTATAACCTAAACCAAAACCAAAACCTATAACCTAAACTCGAACCCATTCTCAAATCCCAAAACCTATAACGTATCCCTAAACCTTAACCTATAACTTAACCTAAACCTATACCTATAACCTAAAAGTATTATCAAATCCCAAAACCTATAACCTAAACCTAACCTTAAACTAAACTTAAACCTATATCCTATAACCTTAATCAAAACCTATAACCTAAACCAAAACCAAAACCTATAACCAAAACTCGAACCCATTTTCAAATCCTAAAATCTATAACCTAAACCTAAACCAAAACCTATAACTTAAATCCGAACGCATTCTCAAATCTCAAAATCTATAACCTAAACCTAAACCAAAACCTTCGACCTAAACCCGAACCGATTCTCAAATCTCAAAACTTATAACCTATCCCTAAACCTTAACCTATAACCTAACCTAAACCTATACTTATAACCTAAAACTATTCCCAAATCCCAAAACCTAAAACCTAAACCTAAGCTTAAAATAAACCTAAATCTATAACCTAATACCTTAACCAAAACTTATAACCTAAAGCAAAACAAAAACCTATTACCTAAACCGGAACCCATTCTCAAATCCCAAAACCTATAACCAAAACCAAAACCTAAAACCTAAACCCGAACCCAATCTCAAATCCCAAAACCTATAACCTATCCCTAGACCTTAACTTATAACTTAACCAAAACCTAAAACTTAAACGAAAATCAAAACCTATAACCTAAACTTGAACCAATTTCTAAATCCCAAAACCTTTGACCTAAATCCCAACCGATTCTCAAATCTCAAAACTTATAACCTATCCCTAAACCTTAACCTATAACCTAACCTAAACCTATACCTATAACCTAAAACTATTCTCAAATTCCAAAACCTATAACCTAAACCTAACCTTAACCTAAACCTTAACCTATAACCTATAACCTTAACCAAAACCTAAAACCAAAACCAAAACCAAAACCTATAACTTAAACTCGAACCCATTTTCAAATCCCAAAACTTATAACCTAAACCAAAACCAAAACCTATAACCTAAAACCGAACGCATTCTCAAATCCCAAAACCTATAACCTAAACTTAAACCAAAACCTTTTACCTAAACTCGAACCGATTCTCAAATCTCCAAACTTATAACTTATCCCTAAACCTTAACTTATAACCTAACCTAAACCTATACCTATAACATAAAACTATTCCCAAATCCCAAAACCTAAAACCTAAACCTAAGCTTAATATAAACATAAACCTAAACCTATAACCTAATACCTTAACCAAAACCTATAACCTAAACCAAAACCAAAACCTATAACCTAAACCCGAACCCATTCTCAAATCCCAAAACTTATAACCTAAACCAAAACCAAAACATATAACTTAAACCAGAACCCAATCTCAAATCCCAAAACATATAACCTATCCGTAAACCTTAACCTATAACTTAACCTAAACCTATACATACAACCTAAAACTTTTCTCAAATCCAAAAACCTATAACCTAAACCTAACCTTAACCTAAACCTAAACCTATAACCTATAACCTTAACCAAAACCTATAACCTTAACCAAAACCAAAACTTATAACCTAAACCCAAACCCATTTCCAAATCCCAAAACCCATAACATAAACCAAAATCAAAACCTATAACCTAAACCCGAATGCATTCTCAAATTCCAAAACCTATAACCTAAACCAAAACTAAAACATTTGACCTAAATCCGAACCGATTCTCAAATCTCAAAACTTATAACCTATCCTTAAACCTTAACCTATAACCTAACCTAAACCTATACCTATAACCTAAAACTATTCCCAAATCCCAAAACCTAAAACCTAAACCTAAGCTTAACATAAACCTAAACCTATAACCTAATACCTTAACCAAAATCTATAACCTAAACCAAAACCAAAACCTATAACCTAAACCCGAATCCATTCTCAAATCCCAAAACCTATAACCTAAACCCGAACCCATTCTCCAATCCCAAAACCTATAACCTAAACCAAAACCATAACCTATAACCTATACCTGAACCCATTCTCAAATCCCAAAACCTAAACCTTATCCTAAACCTATGACCTATAACCTAAACCAAAACCAAAACCTATAACCTAAACCCAAACCCATTCTCAAATCCCAAAACCTATAACCTAAACCAAAACCTATAACCTAAATCCGAACCCATTCTCAAATCCCATAACCTATAACCTAAACCTAAACCTAAACCTTATCCTAAAGCTATAACCTATAACCTAAAACAGAACCAAAACCTATAACCTAAACCCGAACCCATTCTCAAATCCTAAAACCTATAGCCTAAACCTAACCTTAACCTATAGCCTAAACCAAAATCAAAACCTATAACCTAAACCCGAACCCATTCGCAAATTCCAAAACCTATAACCTAAACCAAACCTTAACCTATAACCAAAACCAAAACCGAAAACCTAAACCAAAACCAAAACCTATAACCTAAACCCAAACCCATTCTCAAATCCCAAAACCTATAACCTAAACCAATACTAAAACCTATAACCTAAATCCAAACCCAATCTCAAATCCCAAAACCTATAACCTAAACCCGAACCCATTCTCAAATCCCAAAACCTATAACCTAAACCAATACTAAAACCTATAACCTAAACCTGAACCCAATCTCAAATCCCAAAACCTATAACCTATCCCTAAACCTTAACCTATAACTTAACCTAAACCTATACCTATAACCTGAAACTATTCCTAAATCCCAAAACTTATAACCTAAACCTAACCTTAACCTAAACCTAAACCTATAACCTATAACCTTAACCAAAACCTATAACCTAAACCAAAATCAAAACCTATAACCTAAACCCGAATCCATTCTCAAATCCCAAAACCTATAACCTAAACGAAAATCAAAACCTATAGCCTAAACCCGAACCCATTCTCAAATCCTAAAACCTATAACCTAAATCTAAACCTAAACCTTATCATAAACCTAAACCAAAACTAAAACCTATAACCTAAACCCGAACCCATTATCAATTTCCAAAACCTATAACCTAAACCAAAACCTATACTTATAACCTAAAGCTATTCTCAAATCCCAAAACCTATAACATACCTATAACCTTAACCTAAACTTAAACCTATAACCTATAACTTTTACCAAAACTTATAACCTAAACCAAAACCAAAACCTATAACCAAAACCAAAACCAAAACCTATAACCTAAACCCGAACGCATTCTCAAATCCCAAAACCTATAACCTAAACCAAAACTAAAACCTTTGACCTAAACCCAAACCGATTCTCAAATCTCAAAACTTATAACCTATCCCTAAATGTAACACCCCGGATTTTGGCCAATCTGAGATTTGACGTCCTTAGGCAATGGGTCAATTGAAACACCTGGAAAATTGCTTAGAACCCAATTCCATAGCCAAAGAAACCACTTAGAATCAATTCCTTTAGAAAATATGACTAAGTTAGCTAGTGCAACGTTAGAATAGCTGGGAAATGGTCCCTGATCGCTTTAAATACGTTCTACAAGGCCCAAAGCGAGTGGAACCAAGGGTGCTATAATGCTCTAAAGCCTCGGATCAAACTCTAAGCCGGTTTGTCCTCGGGACCTCCTTGAAACTTTGTATTGGATCTAGACCGCGCGTCGAAAGTCCGATACCTCCTATCTTAGACCGTTAGAACCGTCTAGCTGGACTTGACACTCATTCCGAAAATCAAGTCAAACCGATAATCACAGGCTATTTCATTGAGCCCGGACCGAAGAGAGTGTGAATAGGGACATAGTTGGAATTTCAAATTCAAATCTGGCACACAAATTTGACGCATCAGTATTAAGCATTCTGACCGTCAGAATACAGCCAAATTACACCCTTGGATCAGGAAAAATATCTATTATATATCACGAGACTTATAGGCCTGATCTTGGTGCGGTGACCGTTAAACTGAAACTGGGCCGCCACGTGCGATCTGGGAACCCAACCGGTCTGAAAACTGGATGTGTGCTAGATCCAGTATGCATGAGCTTAAGTCCGACCGCATTTGGCCTGGGGACCTCCAGAAATGCCCTTTTGGACCGAAACGGCCCCGATTTGGTTAGGCACCAAGTAAACATTGTTCCCAAGCCTATTTTGGGAATGTTTTAGGCTATAAAAGGGGTTGAAACCCTCACTCCTCTCTCCCATCCGAATTTGAGAGAAGCCCTAGCTTGGGAGAGAGAAAAAGAGTGAGAGATTGTGAGAGAGTGGGAGAGTTCTTCCTGCCACTTGTGCTACGTGTTGCACGTGCTTAAGCAACACTCCTCTACCACTTTCCCGGCGATTCCACCGCGATCCTAGGTAAGTAAAAACCCTAAATAGTTGTTGATTTGAGTTTCCCTTGTTTCCATAGCGATGTAGCTTATGGATCTTGTGTATTAGGCTCCTTATTCGCCGTAGACGAAGCGTATACGCTCCGTTTCAATTTCCGAGTCTACAAGACATAAGGTGCGGATATTAGACGCTTTGATTGACTGTTTCCAAAGCTTTCAATGTCGTTTAATAGTAGATTCTTGACGGCATCGCCGTTTGACATGTACAAAATGCTCTCCGTTTCCCGTTTCGTAAGCTAACGAAGAATATGAGATTTAGGGCATTTTAGTCATTTGTAGGAAGTACTGTTTACATTCATATTTTGCCGATGTGATTGACATGGTTTGTTGTCGCATTAGGAAGTTAGGAATGCGTGTATAATTAGTTTGGCGAAGAGATTCGCCTAGTTGCGCACTTTGGGTCGACATACTATATGTAGACTTAAGTGTGTAGTGTATGTGTTTGTATAAATGCTTGTATTAGTATGTATTGAATTAAATGATGTTATGTAGTGGTTTGAGAATGATTTCTTGATTAATATGCTGACCTAAATGATTTCCTACATGTTGACCATATGCATGATTCCATTACATGCATGGAATGTATGTGCTTGAAGATTTGCTTAAGTTGAATGTTATAACATGTGTTAACATGCTCACATGATTGTATTTCAATTCCAAAACCTTCGCATATATTGTTAATGTGATTTCATAGATGTGTGGGACTAGACTTAGTCCAGGCAGTCGGTAACCGAGCGAATTCGTGGCTGACTGGTCATAGCCACGAACGACGCGTCGATGAACGTGATTCGTGTTTAGAGTTGGCGGCAGTGGTTAGGCCACGCGAAGTGTTTTACGCACTTCATGTCGTTCAATTCGAGATGCGATCGCGCTAGTCGAGCCCGTCAAGTAACCCGACTGGCCGATGTATGTTCACCTTGTATGTGTCATAACTGCTTGAACCTAGGGTACTGAACTTACCATTGTAAACCCTATTAACCGTGGTACCTTGATCCACGAAGACTCATGAGCCGGGCATGGTGGTATGGGACACCGTGGTCGAGCTGTCGGCCTACGCTGGGGCCACAAACCTCCCCGTAGTGACCAGTGAGCACCTATGACTCGTGAGCAGATTATGGTGGTATGGGACACTATATTCTTGCTGTCGGCCTACACTGATAAGGTGATGGGGGAGCGGTGCAACGAGTGCGAGCAACAGCCCTGGCAGCCCTTTGTAGTGACCGCGAGCGTATTCTGAGTTCACGGGAGGCGACGACCCTTCCGTGCAGTAGAGTACAGTAGGCCTGTATTGATAAGGTGATGGGGGAGCGGAGCAACGAGTGCGTGCAACAGCCCTGGCAGCCCTTGCAGCGACCTACGAAATGTACATCGTATGAGATTACTAGGAGTGACGACCCTAGACAGGATCCGTGTTGGGATTGATACAAGGGAAGTACCTTAGTTTCCCAATCCTGCTGTTTGAATGGATTAATAACAACTTGGTAATCATATCACCATAGCATTGCATGTGCCTGGAAGATGTGGAGCACTCTAGGGAGTGTGGCATGCCGCGGTCGTAAGATGTTGCCGTATAAGGGTGATCGTCGGTGAGGGCATACATCACGTCATGTCATAATTGCATTAACAACAGTATTAGGATTGTTTGATTTATTGCTTTACTATTATCGCATGATTGATTTGAGAACATGTTAATCCTTGCTCTATTATTCCACTGAGTTAGCTACTCACTCCCACGTTACGGGACGGTGTTCCGGACACCCACCAGACCTTTTTGTGATTGCAGATGATGGCGCGGCCTGTGAGGCAGAGCCGGACTTGATGATGATGAGGAGGATCCCTCCTTTATGCGTGTTCTGATTGACGGGATTACAGGGAGGTTGCTTAAATACCTTGACACTTGTCATTTTATATTTTTAGAGCACTCATGTATATTCTTTTGGTTACTTTTGAAGTATACATGTATGTATATAACCTGGTAACATGTTCACACTCCGGAGACATACAATGGTTTATATATGTTATACATACTATTACAGTCTTCCGCTTGCAAATTTAACTATCTCTGGAGTATGATATGCTGTTCTGGCTTAATCTCACTCATGTTTAATACATTATCACAGACAACATTCAATCATACATTTCTATGTTGCATAAATAACATTTTGGAACTCGGGAGTTGGGTTTTTGCTCGACCCCCCGATTTTCGGGATGTTACACTAAACCTTAACCTATAACCTAACCTAAACCTATACATATAACCTAAAACTATTCCCAAATCCCAAAACCTATAACCTAAACCTAAACCTATAAGCTATAACCTTAACCAAAACCTATAACCTAAACCCGAACCCATTGTCAAACCCCAAAACCTATATCCTAAACCAAAACCAAAACCAAAACCAAAACTTATAACTTAAACCCGACCCATTCTCAAATCCCAAAACTTATAACCTAAACCTAAACCTAAAGTTTATCCTAAACCTATAACCTATAACCTAAACTAATACCTATAACCTAAACCAAAACAAAAATTTTATTACCTAAACCTGAACCCATTATCAATTCCCAAAACTTATAACTTAACCTAAACCTATACTTATAACCTAAAACTATTCCCAAATCCCAAAACCTATAACCTAAAACAAAACCTTATCCTAAACCTATAACCTATAACCTAAACCAAAACCTATAACCAAAACCAAAACCAAAACCAAAACCTAAACCTAAGACCTAATTGTATTCTCAAATTCCTAAACCCAAACCTACACCTAATCCTAATCTCAACAACTTAACCTAAACTTAAACTTGAAAACCCAAACCTAAACCCGATCCCAAACCCAAACCCGATTTCCTAAACCTAAACCTATACCTTAACCTATTCTCAATTCCCTAAAACTATAACATAAACCTATAACCTAAACCTAAAACCTAAATATATTCTCAAATTCCTAAACCTAAACCTACACCTAATCTTAATCTCGACTACTTAACCTAAACCTAAACTTGAAAACCTAAACCTAAACCCGATCTCGAACCTGAACCCGATTTCCTAAACCTAAACCTTAACATATTTTCAATTCCCTAAAGCTATAACCTATAACCTATAACCTAAACCTAAGTTAAACCTATAACCTTAACCTAAACCTAAAACCTAAATGTATTTTCAAATTCCTAAACCTAGATCTACACCTAACCCTAATCTCAACTCCCTAACCTAAACCTAAACCTAAACCTAAACTTGAAAACCTAAGCCTAAACCCGACCCGAACCCGAACCCGATTTACTAAACCGAAACCTTAACCTATTCTCAAATCCCTAAACCTAAACCTACACCAAATCCTAATCTCAACTCCCTAACCTAAACCTAAACCTAAACTTGAAAACCCAAGCCTAAACCTGATCCCGAACCCGACCCGAATTCCTAAACCTAAACCTTAACATATTCTCAAATCCCAAAGCTATAACCTATAACTTAAACCTATAACCTAAACCTATAACCTTAACCTAAATTCAAAACCTAAACCTTAACCTAAACCAAAACTTATAACCTTAAACCAAAACCAAAACCTATAACCTAAACCTTAACCTAGGTTAAGGTTGTTTTTCTTTTCATTTGTCTGGATCATCTCTCATATGTTCTCTCTCTTTTCATTTATTTTTTTCCATAGGATTGTTTATGTTTGGATGCAGTTTATGTTTGGATGAATGTAGTTTATGTCTGGATGAATGTAGTTTATGTCTGGATGGATGCAGTTTATGTTTGGATGGATGCAGTTTATGTTTGGATGGATTTACGTGGTTTCATTTTAGATGGATGTGAATATGAATATGATGAAATATTTTATATAACAGGTGTATATCAGGAAAAATACAATGAAAGGAAATTTGAGATGAAATAAAAAAAAAAAAAAAGACTTTAGCGACGAAAAGTTTCGTCACTAAAAGCTGTACGCACATTTTTAGCTACAAAAATTTTCATAGCTAAAATCCCTTGCATTTTCTTTCTGCTCATTTAGTGACCAAAAATTTGGTTGCTAAAAGTCCCAGCTACAGATTTTTAGCTACGAAAATTTTCATAAAGCAATTTTTTAGCTACGAAAATATTCGTAGCTAAGAGTAAACCTTGAGATTTTATATCAAAAATTGTTCACACATTAGTGACGCTAATTTCATCGCTAAAAGTCGCAGACCCATTTTTCCACTACGAAAATGTTCGTAGCTAAAAGTCAAGTATCTAGACATTTAGCGACGGAGATTTCGTTGCTAAAACTCTCAACCAAGTTTTTGGCTATGAAAATTTTCGTTGCTAGAAGTAAACCTTTGCTTTCGTTCCCTTGAGTTTAAAAAATTGTTCACAACATTTAGCGACGCAATATTTCGTTGCTAAAAGTGACTTTTAGCTACGAAATCATGATTTCGCCGCTAAAGGTAAAGTTTTAGCAACGAATTTTTTTTTCGTTGCTACAAGTCACTTTTAGCAACGAAAAAAAAATATGGCTAAAAGTTTCATCGCTAAAAACCCCTTTTCTTGTAGTGCAATTCGATTCGACTCGGTTTTCCTAACCGAGTCGGACTCGAATTGGATCAGGTCATGTACAATTCAGAACGGTTCGAGTTAGGTGGCCCAAAGTCGGTCCTGGAACGGATCGAGTTCAGTTCAAGCCAATGAGATTTTGGATAGGATCGAGTTGGACCTAATCCGATCTGACTCGATCTGATGCCCAACTCTAGAAGCTCCCTATAGCTACGGTTGTAATCCATATCCATAGGCAGTGAATGCAAGAGTATTTTTATTCGGTAATAGTGTGTTCGTATAGAATGACTTACTTTGGGAGAGTAAAGTTTGGGAGTAAAAAGATGCTGGGTAAAAAGTGCCGTCTATAGTGGTCAATTTCTCTTTGAGGCGCATTGCCTATGCCCCCCGGGCAGAGTAAGTTACCGTGGTTGGAAGTGTGTGGGGCCCACAGAGATACCCGTTACAAATCCACTCCGTTCATTAGTTTTGCAAGACAACAATAGGACATGAATCTAAAAATTAGATAGATTCAAAACTTAAGTAGGCTATACTACATGAAACAGTGGGAATAGAATCGTCCACTGTTGAAACCTTTCTGGAGCGGACCATGATGTTTATGTGTTATCTAAACCGTTCATATGGTTACTACCACTCAGGCTTGTGTAATGTATAGAGCTCTTGTATTAAATATAATCATGCTAGGAGTAGCTGTGCATTACTTTCATTAACAATAATACTTCAGATTTTGAAGAAATTTTAGAATTGCACAAATAAAATATTAATAGAAAGTTATTGACAAGACCAACCTTTTTATTTTAACCAAGCAAGTTATTGACAAGACCAACCTTTTATTTAAACCAAGTTTTGATGTGACCATGGGAGAGATTACATTAACAACACTCCTATGTGAAGAGGGTCCCAATCATTGCCAGCCCCATATCCAACTAATACATACAAACTCTTTAAAGCAAGCAAGGAGGCGAAATTGCATGGAATATGATACTATGACTATGTGCAGAAGCTTGGCGAAGCTATAGAATGGTGGCTATGTCTTAGGATAGATGATTAAGACCAAATAAAAGTTATTTTTTTACACACAATTGCTTATTTAAACTAATATACTAATTAAACTAAACAAGGTAATTAACTCTAAGTCTTCCAAACAAAAAAAGTGTCTAATTACATAAACTACTATAGATATGCTAATCAAGCAACTAGTTTATAGAGTATAGTGTACACTTGTGGTAGATGTGCTAATTATTCAATTCCTAATATTTATCTAATCACGTATATATATAATTCACTAATCAATCACATAAGTATATTTAGAAAAGTGCTCAAATGTAAATCTCAAACATAGTTATGTATATTAATTCAATTTTTCTAATCTACTCCTAAAGGAGGCACTTTCTTTGAATATACCGAATTTCACTATCAGAATTTTTAAATCAGGTTCACCTCTAACCTTTTCAGCCCCATAGAAGGACCACAGTCCTACATAAGAACCTAATGTACACTCTCATTGAAGGCTCCCACATAAGACTTTGGTTTCTATCGGCTAATAAGCAACAACCTCGGTCATAGTCTAAGAACCTGCGTTTACTCCCGCCAGAGGCTCTTATGGAGACTAACACGTACACACATGCGTTCGGAGAATTTGGCCATACACAAGAACCTAAGTCCTACATATGAACCTATTGAATTTGGCTCATAAACTCTTACCCTTAATCTTACACAAGAAAAGAGAGTATATACTCATTAAATGACACTTGTCAAATTTAGCCTCTTTGACACGCTGTGCTCAAGTCACTCTTCTTCAAAGCTCTTTAAAGATCTTTTAGTTTCTTCTACATATTCAGACTGATTCCTTGTTTAGAATGTTGTACCTTAATTCATCTGATAGACACAGATGAATGTTGCTCATAAGCTTCTCCCCGAGTTCGCTCTAATCATCTTCCGACATCTTCTCCAGTTTAGTATCTAATAACACCTTATTAAACCTTTATGACACTAGAATATCCTTAACATTTCACTGTCATAAACTGAAATTATTGTTCCCATCGAATTTCAATATATCAAACTTTAGCCTTAACATTTTTGATAAATTTTCTGAATGTCCTTAACCTGACGCTTTGGTACTACTTTGTTATAATTTTGAGCCCACAACAAACTTAAATTAACCTTATATATTAGAACTTTGAATTTAATACCACTGTCAATCTTGCGCTTTACGAAAGCACGTTTAACGAATATATAACAACCAAACTAGAATCAACTTATCGAGCAATCACAAACACATAATTTTATGTGGAAAATCCTTTCGGAAAAAACAACGGCAAAAAGCGAAAGAGATCTCCATTATAATAGAAACCTTAGAGTTACATAACTCACATTCTCTTATTACAGAAATTATCTGATCTCCCCTTGCAATGCACGCCCCTATGAAAACCCCTAGCCCTTGAGAAAAATTCATTCCCAAGCCCTTACAAGTGTAGAAAACTCTCTCTTAATATAAAACCCTTAACCTATGAGGAAAAAAACACTTGTCCTCTCTAAGCCCTAATCGAATTGACACTTAAATAATCTGACTTATGTTAAACCGGGTAACAGAATTGACGACTGATAGGCAGACTGAACTTACCGTTGGTCAGATTGAACTCACCTTCAATCATACTGACTTGGACCGACATAGTCATGTTTTGCTCTTAACTTCTGACCAAGAAATCTTACACTCTACAGGTTGATTCGACCGATAAAGCCTTGTTGTACCTCCTTGACTAAGCATAATCTAAGGCATTCACACAACATACACAAAGTCTAACACATTGGAATTAGGTGCGGTTTGATAAACTAAAAACTAAGCTTTGAAAATTAAACGCTAAAAATTTAAAGTTCTCAATTATAATTTTGAAATAATTTTAGTCAAAAAGTGAAAAAATTATAATGCAACACCACTTTCAACGTTCAACCTTTAACATTAAGTAAAAGGGAGCAGAGTTGCAAAAAATACCCATGGTTTATTTTTAAACACTAAATAAATATTAAATTTCAATGAAAATTAATTTAAACACTAAATAAATTATTATTTTTTAAAATAAATTGAATTAGTGAAAGTCACTAAAATATTAAATTTCAATGATAAGTGTTAAAAATAAATTTTATGAAAATCATTAAAAATATAAAATTTCTGTGAAAATTGCTTAAAATAAGTTTATCAAACATCCCTTTACACCCAACTTAATTAGACTTAAGACTCAACCTAAATCTAATCGATATGCTATGGGATCAAGTCTGTGGTTGAAATCGAGGCCTTATTATTAAATGGCTCGGGTGTAGCTGGACCCATTAACGGTCGTTAAAGGAAGGTCACAACAACCCATCAACTCCTGTTGTTAAAGGTGATTTTTGTGATGAGCTCGATTTTAATGATTGGGATTTTTTGAGGTACCACAACTCATTAGCTCCTGCTGTTAGAGGTCATTTTTCTAAAGGGGAAAGTGTTCATAGGAAGAAAGCATGCATGGTGAAAGGAAGCTATATATATATGGGAAAAGGTACTATGCGCTCGACCTCATGATAAGCTTCCGTTAGATCGAGTTGTGTGGGCCCCACCATGATGCGTGTCAACCATCAACACCGTGAATTTGATGGGTCCCATTTAAATTATGGGATATCCTAAAAATCACCCGTATATGGAACTCAGGTGGGCCATACCATCTAAAATCATGGGAAGACACCATTAAAACATATAAAAGCACTTGGTGGGGCCCACCTGAAATTTACATGCTCCTTAAACTTGGTATGAACCCTGATTCAAGTGGGACACACATAATGGATGGGCTGGATTTTCAAACCACATCTCGGTGGGCCCAAAAAATTATTATGAATGTTTTAATAGTGCACGGCCCCTCTCCACTTCTGTATTTAGTGTGGCCCAAAAAAGTCACGAATTGACTTGATTTTTGAGACCCTAAGCCCACGATGGAATGGTGCATCTGACTGATGGGTTAGATGTTTGAAATGCATCACGGTGGGGTCCACACAACTTGACTTCGTGGGACGGACTCGTGAGGTCCAGCGCATAGTACCTCCCCCCCCAACACACACACACACACACACATATATATATATATATATATATATATATATATATATATATATATATATATATATATATATATAACAAAGAAAGCCAAAAAAAAAAAAAAACAGGAAGCCTGCCTTTCACCAACCCAAACTGAGGAGAATCCACCGATTCACACGTGAAAGAGAACCCATGAAACTTTAAATGTTCCCTCGATACCAACTTTCTTAAATCTACTCCACTCACTCGTGGTGCATGTGTACAATGATCTGTACCGTTCATTCATCAGGGACAACCATCAATAACTCATACGCCAAAAATAAAAGTGATGAAACAATCCCATTCACTAAAACTTGTTTTACAAAATCAACACGATGTGATCAATAAATTCATATGACACTTTTCTATCGTAAGGATTGTTCGATCCTCGTGATTTTTGGCCCATGGTTTATTTATTGATTTATACAATGAATGAACAATTCAGATCATCACATAGATGTGCCACGTGTATGGTAGAGACCTGAGAGAATGAAAATTTAGTCATCCCAAGTGGGACCAGACATCCTTCCATCGATCATGGTCATGTTAGGGAATGTGGGCCTCTTCTTTTATTTTATTCTAAGTGGGTGGTGATTGGAACCCCTGCTACACAAGTGCTATGGATAGATACCACAAGAACCTTGGAATGTAGTCAATCACCCTCGCTTTCATATAAATGGAGCAGGGAGTTATTTGATACTCTGGCTGAGTATTTTGCTTGAGACACATCTACTTAGAAGTTGTACAAGTGGAATATATTAACAAAGGAACCACCGTTCACTATCACAGTCCGAATGTCATATTGGTTGGACAATCATAACTTCCTAATTGAGGATGCATGTTCATTGAAATAGGACCGTTGGATATTTTTAATTTTTAACCGTCCAATAAGTGTCCACCAATCCAGTATTCAGTTGAAAAGATGAGATTAATCTTTGGTTCATGATATATGGGACCCACAGTTTAAAATTGTATGCAGGTTCTAAGTAATTTCGAAGTGTTTGTGTACCATACATCTTACTCCACTGGGGTACTGGTGTGCGTCTTTGGGAATCTTTGCTGGTAATAAGTCTATGGTTTGAAAACATGCCACTTATGCAGGGAATCTGTACCATGAAAACAGTATTACCTGTCATCAAGATCACCCTCTACCAAAAGAAGGCTGGTCCACTCACTAAGTGGGCCACACCTGTGTGTTTAGCGGACCGTCGGTTTTCCATCATTTCTAAAGTGTCGACCAGTCTGATTTTTGTGCCAGGTGATCTTTAACGTGGACCTATCGATTGCATTGTACGGATGTTCCACCCAAATAGCATGTTGGCAGGGGCAGAAATGTTACGCACCACAATACCATTTGGGTGAACATGCCGGTCTATGAACTAAGGACCCGTGTCCCGCCCAGCGGCCTGCAAGCATGGTTCTGAGTCGACTCGGACTCCGTTTGACCCAAACCATGTTAAAAAGAGAAATGTTCGCGTACAGGCCTCTCTCTCTCTCTCTAACCAATCTGTCATATATGAAGGATATCCAAACCATACAAAAGGTAGGCCACAAAATAATGATTACCTTTTACGGAAATCAGGCCGATCCACTTATCATGTGGGACACAAAATTTAAATCAACAGAAAGCCAATGGCATGACTCAACGTATATGTGGGTCCCACCCAATGATGGAAGAAACCTGATTTCATGCCAAGTGATCTTCATGGTAGTGCTCAAGTTTTGGACGGGTAGGATTTCCCACAAGTGACACATTAGCAGGAGAGAAAGGGGTGCACGTTAAAATTCACATACATGGGCTAGCTGTATGCGATCATTTCTCAAGTAAAAATAATTAATTTAATTGTAAGATTAGTCCTTGTTAAGTATTAAGTAATTACTAACAGCTGACTTAAAAATGACATCACCCTTGATTCACCCATGAGAGAGAGAGAGAGAGAGGAACATGATCAGTTTTCCATGAAACAACCGTACCCTTCTTTTGACAATTTGAGACCAAAAGGGCAACATAGAGAGAGTGGGCTAATCTACAACGGTGAAAGACAAACATTGAGTGTAGAGCATGTCTGAATCTAAAAACAACCCTATTTCAAACTCCCAAATGTAAAAGCTTCCAAAAACAAAGCCCCACCAAGCACTTCCACCCCCTCTTCAATCCTCCTCCACCTTTTTCCACATACACACAATTTCAATCCTCACCATTACTATTCTCTTTCCATTTTGGAACTTTCAAGTTAAGGGGGCTGAACTACATGTGCATTTCCCAACTTTTCACTGTACACTATACATAAACCGTGCACCGATCCGAACAATCCAAATCGTGCGTCTCAATCATCTATGGATCATGTTCAGAAATTACACTGATCCGGTAATCCAAACCTTCCATTTAGTTTCCATCATATCCTTGGTTGAAAATCAACAGACAATAACACATAGTTAAGGTAATCCAACTCTGAGTTTTGGCCTATGTTCCATCTAGAATAAGGCCAAAGATTTGGGTGGTCTAGATTGACTTACACTAATGCTATGTGCACAGTAGATGAGTCAGCACTATCTAAGAATAGGCCAAAAACACAATTAGCATTCTACCCCTCAAGTCAAACACTCACCTCCTCACTCACCTCCTCACTCACTTCCTCACACATTACAAGTATGTATAAAGAGATCTCCCTCCGAACAAAAAAAAACAGAGGAGGAGTTCCCAAGTTAAAGAAAATCCCAACCTTGTTTTTTGTGTTCTTCCTCACTCTCTTCATCCCAATTGAAGTGATGGTGGACACTGAGGATGTTCCATCAGCACCATCCACTCCTGTGACCCCAGGCACTCCTGGGGCCCCACTCTTTGGTGGTTTCAAGGCAGAGAGGAGTGTAAATGGTAGAAGGTCCCTTCTCAAAAGCTGTAGGTGTTTTAGTGATGCATGGGCAATGGAAGAAAGAAGCCTCGGCACCGCCTGCGCATTGCCGCCCTCTCAGATCTCACTTGCAAGAAAGGTGAGTGCAAAAGAGTTCTATAACATGGGTGGCCCGTTGTCGAGCTCAGCAATCTAAAAGAAGTTTCTAAACACTATTAGCATTTGGGTCGAGTTTTCTAAGTGTCTATCTCTAATAAATTTCCATTCCCGAACGATCTAATGGCTTAGATCCTTCTTTCGCACCGTAGAATTGTTTATAGCTTTTCTTAATATAAACATGTTATGTGATTTCAAATCAGTGGGCCATGTGGATCTATTAGTATACCATATTCTCCCACCACTGATTCAGCTTCTTCTTGGGGCCATGACAAATGAATGGTTTAGATCTTTTACTCATGTTGTAGAGTTGTCATTATATGTGTGTCATTATATGTATGCTTTAATATTGAATTATTTGTGCTTTAATATTGAATTACTGGGTGTCATCGAAACTTAACCTTCGATGACACCGAAGTGTATTTGGGTGTCATCAAAACTTAACATTTCGATGACATCAAACGATTCCACGCTTCCGCAGTCCCCCACCACTGGGTTCATCAGATCTGCTAACATGAGTGAGACTCTCCGGATTCCCGGCCATTGATCACGTCGGGCTGGTGGTGAACATTCCTTATCCCAAATTTCAGATCTGTCTGATCATCAAGTTGGCCACAAGTATACGGAAAGAAGATGGTAAGTAAAAAAGTAATGTACACATGTGGCCCACCTGATTATTGACCATCCAAAATTTTGTGCTAGGGCATATTTATTGTGTGCCCCACCTGAAGATTGGGTACAGTCTCTCACACATGAAGCATGCTGTCATGAATTTTCTGAAATGAAAACTGACCCATATGTCTCTGTGTTGTTGGGTGATGGTGAAATCAGGTGGGTGCAGAATTCATTGGCACACTCATACTCATCTTTGCAGGGGCAGCAACAGGCATTGTGAATCAGAAGACACAAGGGTCAGTTACGCTTCTTGGGTTAGCTGCCTCTACTGGCATAGCTGTGATGATAGTCATACTCTCAACTGGCCACATCTCTGGGGCCCACCTCAACCCATCAGTGACCATTGCCTTTGCAGCTCTCAGGCACTTCCCATGGAAACAGGTACACACAACTACTATACCTCTCTCTCTCTCTCTCTCTCTCTCTCTCTCTCTCTCTCTCTCTCTCTCTCTCATATGGGTTCTTCTAGAAGGTTCTAGAATAACATGTGGGGCCACTTTGCAGGTGCCCATGTACATTGGTGCACAGGTGGTAGCTTCCATCTGTGCTGCATTTGCACTCAAGGTGATATTTCATCCGTTCATGGGGGGAGGGGTGACTGTCCCCACAGGAAGCTACGGCCAGGCCTTTGCTTTGGAGTTCATCGTCACCTTCAATCTCATGTTTGTGGTCACTGCAGTTGCCACTGACACAAGAGCTGTGAGTGTGTGCCTTCTGTAATTCTAACAATATAGTAGACTCTCGCACGTGGCAACATGACACCCGCGTGCGAGATCCAAGCTGATGGCCTGAAATTCCTCCTTATGCAAGTGTGTTGTATGAAAATTCAGGCCGAATCGTTCATTAGGTGGTCCACACGTGTATGAAAGAAATGGACGGTTCAGATGTTGACCAAAGGTCAGCCCACCTGATGATCATATCGACCTGAATTTTTTTACAGAAGGCCTCTTTACATGATGGCCCTGCCTAATGAACAGCTTGTATTTGTAAACATGCGACAAGTTTCCACATGTGGGAAGCGAGGGCCAAGAGATGCAGTAACCTTTTTTCGTTCTACAATGCCTGGTGTGGGCCCACCATGGTGTATGTACCAAATCCAATCCGTCCAAAAGGTGCATACCTTCAATTCCACACTGTTTGCCAAAGACGAAGGAGGATCTAAA
Organism: Magnolia kwangsiensis; assembly: GCA_037074715.1. Classification (NCBI taxonomy): domain Eukaryota; kingdom Viridiplantae; phylum Streptophyta; class Magnoliopsida; order Magnoliales; family Magnoliaceae; genus Magnolia; species Magnolia kwangsiensis. The sequence goes on from CM073582.1 coordinate 22,202,118, forward strand.
TACAGGTGGGTCACACCGCTGAGAATAGCTAGGATAATGATTCCCACCATTAAAACTTTCCAGATTCTGTGTGGCGCCCGACGTGTTATTTATATTCCATCCCATCCAATCAGAAGCATCAGGGTATATGTACAGATAAAAAAAAAGTCCATAAACAAACTCAGGTGGGCCACACCACTTGTTTTAAAGGTTTTAGGCATGATTTTATATGCAATGGTCCATCTGATTTTGTAATTGGCCAGAATTTTATCCCTAACTAGAACATGCAGGTTTTCGCATGATGAACGGATTAGATTTCGTCCTTACATCATGGTGGGCCCATCGCCGCTTCGAGAGTTGGATTGTTCTAAAACGTTGCAGAGGAACCGGTCTCTTCACATGTGTCGGATGTTAGGGTGGCATGATTGTAATTGATCTAAAGATAAGGGCTTTTTGATAATTATATTTATTCACGCTGGCATGTCTTCGTCCATGCAGTTAGGTGAGCTGGCAGGGATTGCAGTGGGGGCTACTGTAATGCTCAACAATCTCATCGCCGGGTAACGATTTGAATATCCCTTTTTACCCTTGGCCAAATTAGAAATTACACTTAAGTCGCTATGGTATGAACTCATAGGATAGTTTGGGATTGCATTTTCTTACACGTGGCTAACATGTAACAAATCCAAACCTATCAACAAGTAGGGTCCACATTGAATGGGGTCTACCTCAAAAGCAGACTGATTTGATGGTCCTGATCATTCTATTGGAGACTTTTGAGGAAAGAAAATAGATGGTCATAAAAGGTCGAATGGTGGTATTTTGACTGTCCATTTTCTGCTAAGACATCATCCAATCCAAGGGCTGTGATTGTCCAATAAATGAGAACTTAGGGTATGGATCATCCATGGCAGGCCCTATATCATGGTCCATCTGAATATTATACATGTTTGCTACCTAAAAGCAGGATTCCGGATCCTTACTCTTGTTCCGGTGGTAGACTCTCAGGAGTTTCAACACCCGTTCAAGGGTTCATCCATATGCCATATGTGGTGAAATACCATTAAGGCGTACCCCGTTTTTAAAAAAATCTTAAAGCAGATTGAGTTGAAGGATGTGAATGTCTTTTCGAGAAAGAGAGCTTTCGGGAAAGAGAGCCAATTTTCCCCGGAAACGGATTGGCTACTCCCCTGCCACCTGCCAAAGGCTGATGGTCGGTGCTCCGTGGGTCCTGCCATGATGTATGTGTTTCATCTGTAACGTTTATTTATTTTTTTAGGTCATTTTATGATATGAGACTAAAAATGAGGTATACCTCAATTTCACATGGACCACATTACAGGAGATAGTGTTGAATGAATGTCAATCATTAAAAACTTTTTGGGAGTTTTAAAAGTTTTAGATTAAGTTGATATTTGTTTTTTTCCCTTCATCTGGTTTTTGTATGACCTAATAAATTGACTGGATGTCTTCATATGGTTCTGCATGACTTAATAAAAAGACTGAATGTCAAATAAACAGTACAATGGGCCTTAGGAGGATTTTAATGGTGGATATCTAATCACTATTGTTTTCCTTTAGTGTGGTCCACTTGAGATTTATATCCCTCTAATTTTTGGGATCAAGCCCTAAAATGATACGTAAAAATGGATGAACACATACATCATCGTGGTCCCACAGTGCACCGACCATCAGCCACCGGGCTGGTGGCAGGGGGAGTAGCCAATCCGTTTCCATTTTTTCCCGCTTAAACATCATATGGAGAATATTGGATCCGTGCAAAAAGGTGGGCCACACACGATGATCACATGATACGAAATCAGGCCGGACCACTTGTCGAGAGGGATTGTCAAAATCAATGGGCAGAAAATGGATGACTCAGCATGCTGGTGTGTCCCACCCAATGCGTGGATCGATCTGATTTTCATTTCAGGTGGTGATCGGTGCGGGCCCTCTTTTATCATGGATTGAATATTCTACACATGTGACATGCTGGAGGGAAAAAAGACAACTATATCTAACCATTTCTCTCTCTATCTCTTTATTTTTTCTCCCCTCTAGAGTAATCCTAGCCATCCAATTGGAGATCTTCAAATGGCAAGTTACAGAGATACACTTGCTATGTGGGTTGGTGGTCCACACAATTTATGGGTTCCTAGTGGTGGTCCCCACGCCCTACGACCGTTTCACCAAGAAGTACATTTCATGTGTAAAAATTTAAAAAGAAAAAAAGAAAGAAAGAAAAAAAAAAAGACAACTTAACCAAGAATGTGATGTATGGGTCCCACAATGATGTGTGAATGGGCATCCAATCCATCAATCATTTCTACCCTCTCATCTTCTCCATGGTGCCGCAAAAGTCACGCCGACCCAAAAACCTGAGTGGACCAGACCATAGGTAACAGTTGGGATGTGGATGCCCACCATTAAAAACCTCCCATTAATTGTGTGGGGCCACTGTCTATGGCATCCAATCTGTTCAGGAGATGGCGTCTAATTAAAACTAGGCCATTCCAAACATAGGCCACACCATGCAATTTTGGAGGTTTAAGTCATGGTTTTACTTGATGTGGCCCACTTGATTTTGGGATCCACATCACTTTTGGGCTCCAAGGAGAGTGTGAGGGGCTCACATGATGCCTGAATTGGATATATTAACAGGTCACCGTGGGGCCTACACTTCGCGTTAACTAATTAATCATATTTAAAAGAATTATTATTATTTTTTCAACACACCCATCTAACCCATATAAACATCCCTTGATTTCAGCGTTGAACCAGAGTCAATCCTAAGTTTACTAGAATACATCACATGTGTTGCAATATCATATATATGGGGGCTTTATCCTTTGAATATGAGTCATTTTACAATGATCTGGATCATTTATGTGACGGGTCTCATTTTGCATGGTGAACACTTGTCCTTTAAGTATGCATTATCTACAATAATCCAACTATTTATATGATGGGTCTTACTTTTTGTGGCGGTTGCTTATCCTTTGAATATGGGTTATCTTACAATGATTTTGACCATTTATATATTGTGGGTTTCGCTTTGCATGGTGGACACTTCTCATTTGAATGGTGGACACTTCTCATTTGAATATGGGTCATTTACAAGATCTAAGATCATTTGTCTGACTTTGCATGGTGGGTACTTATCCTTAGAATAGGGGTTATTTTTCAGACCAAGTATATGATAGGCCTCACTTTGCAGAGTGTACACTTATCCTTTGAATATGGGTCTTTTACAAGATTCAAACCATTTGTCTCACCTTGCACGGTAGAGACTTATCCTTGAATATGGGTTATATCTTATAATGATTTAGACCATTTGTATGGTGGGTTTAGCTTTGCATGGTGGACACTTATCATTTGAATAAGAGTCATTTACAAGATCTAGACCATTTATCTCACTTTGCATGGTGGATACTTATACTTAAGCATATGAGTTATTTTACAATTATCCAGACCATTTGGGTCTAATTTTGCATGGTTGACACTTAATTCTTTGAATATGGGTCATTTATAAAATCCAAACCATTTGTCTTACCTTGCATGGTAGACACTTATCCTTTAAATGATTCAGACCATTTGTCTCACATTGCATGGTGGATAGATAAGAGCCTGTTCATTCACTTTCCCCAAATTCCTACCCAATCTCCTCCGTCATGCCCATCAGTGGCTGAACATTCCCAAAAGAACCACCTTTCCTCCATCCTCTGTCACCAGTGAGTGGTGAGTTTTCTTTCAATCTAGGTAGGTACCTCTTGGATTCTGGGTTTCACTTTGTATGGGCACTTATCTTTTGAATATGAGTCATTTACAAGATCTGGACTATTTGTCTCACTTTGTATGGTCGACACTTATCCTTTAAATATGTTGTCTAATTGCTTACAATGATCCAGACCATTTACATGATGGATTTCACATTGCATGGTGGATACTAATTCCTTGAATATGGGTTATCTTACAACGATCATATGATGGGTTTCACTTTGCATGGAGAAGACATATCCATACTTTGAATATGGGTCATTTACAAGATTTATACCATTTGTCTCACTTTGCATGGTGGGCACTTATCCTTTGAATATGCCTAGTCTTATAATGATCTAGACCATTTACATGACAGGTCTTACCTATCCTTTGAATATGAGTTATCTTATAATGATCCAAACCATTTATATGATAGGTCTCACTTTGCATGGTGGACACTTATTCTTTGAATATGGGTCATTTACAAGGTCCATACCATTTATATGATGGGTCTCGCATTGGTAGATGCTAATATAAATAAAACCTCCTGAGTCAGATCACTTTACGCTTTGATAATGTATATTTTAAGCTTTGAAGATGAATAACCGACATAACTTAGTATGATTAATTAAAGGATTGAAATACTCAACACAGATTTATTTATTTATTTATTTTTTTTTTGCTATATATATCCATGAAGAAGAGCCCTATAACAAAAATGGTTTGAGTTAATGACAAAAAATCAAATTCCAACCTCTAAAGTCTGAACATATCCTACTATAACATAGGGATGCATTATAGCAAAACCTCTGGAAGAATAATCTCATCATTCTAATATTAAAACCATCATCTCATGGTTTCTCTTCATGTTGTGATGCATAGGGAAAGCACTGGAGCTTCCATGAACCCAGTAAGGACTCTGGGGCCAGCAATAGCTGCAAACAACTACAAGGCCATTTGGGTCTACTTCACAGCCCCTGTTCTTGGCGCACTCTGCGGGGCAGGTGCCTACTCAGCTGTCAAACTGCCAGAAGACGAAACTCAAGAAAGGCCATCGGTAGTACGGAGCCTCAGACGGTGATGAGGGCATTGAAATGCTCTCCCCTTTGTAAGTTAACAATTAAAGTATGGTTGAAATATTACGCAGATGTCCTAAGAAATAAAGGCAAAGAACACTTATACATACATATATATATATATATATATATATATATATATATATATATATATGTATGTATAAGTGTTCTTTGCCTTTATTTCAACCATACTTTAATTATATATATATATATATATATATATATATATATAGTTTACAAGGATTACATGTGCACCTATATGTTATAGAGAAATTATCGTTACGAAGCATATATGTAAACTTTCAATTCATCCATTTCTTCCTTGCCAACGTGTCCCAGTTGTAGAATATCCCACCTTTGAAAAGGTGGGCCACACCAAGATGATTACCTAATATGAAAATCACGAGGGTCCACCTCCAAGAGGGACCAGTCAAAATCATTAGACAGTTGCTTGTGTGACTTATCCAATAAGTTGATTGACCTGATTTTCCTACCAACTAATCATCATACCTAGTGCGGCCCACCTTTCTTAAGGATGGAAAATTCTACATAGGTGGCATGTTGGCATGAAAGAAATGACTATGATCAAAGACTGGTGTGTAATCATATCTTATAAATAAAAGGGAGTGATATCCTGACCCTCCTTTCTTTACATCCATCCTTCTTATTCTTGGTGTTAGAATAGTCCATTTTATGCCAATTCTAATACCATAAGGGCGTGTTTGGATTCACGTTTGCTGTGTAAAGTATTGTATTTGGGTACTGTTCACGTATACTTTGGGTGATTTCAGAATACATCCATCACAAACATGCTTTAGCCCAATGTTTGAATAGGAGGTATTGTCCTAGCATGTATACAGTTTCTTGTGTAGATTAATATTTGGAAAGGACTTATAAGGGCCACACATCGTATATACATGTAAATATTGTTAGTCTGTGTAGTACTATGGCAATTTGTAAACTCTTATACATTTTATCTCAAGCGGGGCCCAATGTGGTTGTTGTGAATAATCCTAACCGTGCATCATGTTATGATTGAATAATCATGACCGTTCATCCATTGTAAAACATGGATTGATGACGTCATTAACGGTATTGATGTCATCAAAAACTTATAAATCCTCCTTCAGTCTTGCACCTCACGTAAACAGCAGAATAATCATGACTGTCCATCCACTGTCCTAAACTTGGATTAATGATACATCCAAGCATAAAAAAATGGCACATATCCTGAAGATCTCCTACACAGCATAGGAGGACAATGAAAACAGGCTCCACTGCAAATGGTGTCATGAAACAGCAAAAGAAAATTACCGCGGGCCCCACTTGATGCACCAGCCATTTTAAAATTCTTGGAAAGTGTTCAGCAGATGTGGGTCTACAAAGGGCATCAGATTATCCACATGATCTGAAATGCTCACAATATAATACATACATACATCATCAGAAGTATATGTAATCCGATTATCCTCCTGATCTGAAAGTCTCACAAAAATAAAATGCACACCGTTAATATCATCTAGACCAACGATATATTTATATAAAGAAAAAAGAAAAAAAAAGTCCATCATGCTGACTCTCATATAGAACTGCAACCACTCTTATATAAAACTACAACCGAAAGATCAACCTCAATGCTACATAGGAAATCAACATTCCAAGCAACAAATGAAGCACCAGATGGATGCACGGTTCGTTCCGATCCCTAGAAACAGCCAGCCTCTCAGGCTTGCCATCTTCCCTGCCAGACATGCTGTTGATTACAGTTTGATCAGCAATAACACCTACACAAGTCCCATTCTCCTTCGTATGATGAGATGTAGGGCCTCTTTTAACTGTATTTGGCATTCCCGCAGCACGATCGGAGATTGTTGCCTAAATTATAAAGTACACAAAAAAGAAATCATGTTCATCCCAGTAATAAGAAACTTGTAAAACTCAATTCCTAAAGTATGAAATCTACTAACATACATATGAATTCTATTTGAGACTTAATAACCAATATGAAACTGATTCCACGCATTCATTGCATTTTCCAATGTCATGAAGGACTTGTGTTTGCAACTATTGTATCCGTGAACTTGAGTATTGCAATCCTTTCATGTCGTATATATTCCAGGTTTCCTTCCCATAAAGATCATGTAATACTTATGCTTCATTTCGCTGCAACAGGTACTTAACAAGTTATTGGCAGGCTTATCAGTGTAAACAATAACCTGCAATTTATGATGATGTCTCTTTTTATATAATCTCCATATTACTTATCTAACGAAGATGTCGTAACAAGTTACGATTCTTGAACCTTAAGCTTTATCAAATGATCACCTTAACCAACCTGAAATACAAAAAGAAACTGATCAATGCCACCAAGATGGTTCATATTCATTCACTATAACAAACCTGTCAAATCACTTGCTTACCTATCTATACCCAGCTTTGCCAGGCATCTAGTCTGGCCTGAGTATTTTGGGTTATGAATTTTGTTTGGGCATGTCTGTGCAAGATTTCAGTTGTTCATCAACAGGTGCGTGTGGTCATCAGGTGTGCCATATTTATGAAGAAAATGGATGGCTATAAATACTTGATTAGTGGACCACATTTGATGTAATGCCACATGATGATTGGATAGGCCATGGTGCATATGGTCAGACAATCTACTTGGTGAACAGTCTCAGAGAAATCTTGTATACAGTTGTGGGAAGTGTAGGACTTGAAATCTTACTTTTGAGTTCCACATCTGTCTGGTTTAATTTAAGACAGATACTTATTATTATAGTATCCAATCAAACTAATATACCTCAGCTGGATTCAGACATTTCTCAATACCAGTAAGAGTATTAGGAAAATTCAGCATTTACAGTAACACCTTTTAGAAGTCAAATAAAAGGATTTGTCAAAAGTAAAAACGTTACCAATAAAAATCTATTTTTACCGTAAGTGAAGCCATAGTAATCCACGACAGTTAAACATTACAAAGGTATATCAGTATAACTTTCAATTATAACCAGCAGAATCAATGTATAATCCAGGAATAAATTACGAACGTCAGGGACGTATCAGAAAATAACTCATAAAAGAGTTTTAATACAGAAGAACGAATACAAACAGTAATAATCTCATTGAACTAAAACTATTTCAAACTGATATATCAGTAAGACATAAAATCAATGATTATCCTGGTCATTGTCTGAGTCCAATAACATAATAACCAGACTGAAATTGTGCTCCACTATTAATATTGTATTGGCAGATTGGTATAAAATTATTGTATAAGTCCACTGTTAGAACCTGCAAGCATTATCAACACTATATCATTCTATTATTGCATTTTTAAAATATAGCAGTCTAAAAGTACAACATTAGCAATGCTGCTCCAGCAGCAAATATATCATCCACAGCAGAATAAAATTAACCAATGCCAACCGAGCCATCACAAACTCGAAAAAAACAGTTTCTACATCAAACCATCCAAAAAAAACTATCCTACAAATGTAAACCGTCAAGTGATATCATAAAATGTTTCCCATTTTCAATCCAGGCGCCACAACAAGGAAAGATAAATTTTTCTATCAATTCCTTCCTGCATTCATGACCCATCTTTATAAAATACCCTGCACTGACTAAATCAGACTGCAAGACCATTGCAGCACGGAGTTGGTCTTCATGGAAAAGATCATCCACCTCTTCCAAGGTACCCAGTAGCTGTTGAACGCACATCATGCTTTTTTCCTGAACCAATGTATTGGTTAGGTTGTTCACGGCTTCTGCCACTTCTCCCATCTTCTCGTCGATATTTTCACTCACCTGCACTTCCTCCCACGACTTATGTAATGCCCTGAAAATTGATGGTCGAGCAAAGGCTCAACTCCTGAGTTCCGGTGCATCACTTATGCAACATATATAATGATGATAAAATATTATCTATATTATGCATTAAACATGAGTGAGATTAATCTTAAACAACATATCATACTCCAAGTGCAATTAAATTAAGCAAGCGGAAGACTTAAGTGATTCTATTGTAACATATAAGTGTTTCACCATCCGGAGTATGAATCTGTTCCAAGCTGAATATATCAGGTATTTGTTCCAAAATTTACAAAATAACAAACTGTATCTGTTCAACTAATCCAAGTAACCCTGTAGTCCCATCAATCCAGAACAAGGCCTACAGAGGCCCGTCTAATAGCTGAATATAGGAGAATTCCTCCTCATCCATGAAATCTAGCTCGGTATCGTAAGTCGCATTGGAACCTGCATCTAAATCAAAGTCTGGTTGGTGTTTTAAAACACTGTCCCAGAGTGGGAGTGAGTGATCAACTCAGTAGTACTATAAAGCAAAGGTTAACATATTATCAATTCAGTTAAGCAGTAATGATAAGGAAATACAATAATGATATCTTAAGTATTCTTGTTAATGCAGGAATGTTATGCTATAATGATGCATGCCATTGTCTACACTCCCTCAGCGACATCATCTCACGATCGCACATGTAACACTCTTTACACGTGTGCTTTCTTGCCAAAGCACATGTAATGCAGTACATGGTCATGTTAGCCAATATTTAATTAGGCATATTCATACAACATATTTGGAAAGCCAAGGTATCTCCCTTTTTATCATTTACCCAAGCAAGGATCCATTTAAGGTCCTCAATCTTAGTTAATCACAAACGATAGGCAAGTTGTAGGGCATCACTGTCACGCCCCAAACTCGGAAATCAGGCTCACAAAATTTTCGATCGCCGAATCCGGCGCCGACAGCCTCCGTAGAACTCCATTCTCGGCTCCTAGCTCCCATTTGCCATTCGCCAGGTTTCGATCCTGGGATGCTTCGAGGAGGATTTTCAACATCAGTTTGATTCGTAATAAGCATAACCAAAGGCATAACCCACAAATAACAACCAAGAACTCCATTACATTTCCACTATGATCAAAAACTTTACAAGTACAATGAGCATAAAGGGAAATACAGTGGTGTAGAATAAAAACTCCAAAACACTCTGCAACGTGCTCTTGCCTCAGCGCTACTGCGATCCAACGTCACCTGCACGCAACAGTCGTGCATAAGCTTACAGAAAGCTTAGAGAGTGGTGAAAGTGTGTGCGTAAAGTAGTAATATGAACATGCAATGTCAGAGTAAAGCGGAATATACAGATGGATCTATAATATCATGAGCCGTACCAAGGCTTATGCGATGAAAGACATAAATGGTATCGGCCATCCCAAGGCCATGCGATGTGCAATGCAGCTCAAGCATACAGATCCTCATCTATGTCCACATATCAATACAGCTCAAAATATGGAATATCACCGGGGTCTAGTACACTCTAAACCAGATTGCCGCCACATCGCGCACAATAAGATAAGTGGAAGAGACCACACTATCCGTCTGCCAATATCGGGCGCGACTCGTCGATAGCGGACCCATTCCTCGAGCTGGTCAAACTCAGCCTAGCATTGCCCCCTACTCTCGGGCGGGTAAGGCCGCACCCCCTTCCAACTGACCACGACACAGTGAAAAGCGTAACCGTCTGGTAATCAGCACTCAACGCTCATCTACCCACTCGGTCTAGACTTTGGAGCAACCTCTTGATACCATAAGGGTTTAGAAACTTTCACCCAGGGATATCTATAGTACCCCATGTAGAACAAGATTTTTGGTATCCAATCCTGCCAACCACGATCTGTCTGTGGAGGCTACGGCCCCGATGTCGTTAGGGCGTACAATAACCATATCACACAAATGCGGAATGCATGAATCACGTTATCCAGTCATGTAACCAATCCTGCGCATATCGTGCGCTCATGTAGGGCAACACCGCCTAACCGGGAGCCCATAAACAACCTGTCCGAAGGTAAATGCTATGATCAGACAACTCTCACGTCAAGCATACATATGATGCGTATGATCATGAGTCATGGAACTGTACTAACATGTTATAATAAAGATGGGCTCTGCGTATAACTGAGATGGGCCGAGATAGCCTACTTACTACAAGTATGGGTCTATTAGTGGGCCTTAGGGAGAGTGACAATGCGGACATTTAATCGACGTCATCCTTACAATGTGGGCATCTAACCATCATTGTTCCTAAGGCATTACTTACTATAAATATCGTTATATGCCATGGAGGGATCATGCATTGCAATGGACCTAGTTGTACTCAATTGGGTCTTAAGTACATCAATTAGGCCGTATCATATGGGCCTTACATTCATCAAGCGGATCACCTCAATGAGCCTCACCAATGGGCCTGAGGTCCTTTGCAATGGGTCATAACCCATGGGCCTTAGAATTCATTAAAAATGAGCCCAATCACATGAGCTTTTTGGGCCTAATCATATAGGCCTTATATATACCAAAGTGGGCCTCAACAATGGGCCACAAATACATCAATTGGGCTTACACACATGGGCCCATAAATAACAAAGTGGGCCTTAGTGGGCGGGCCACAAATACATTAAGATGGGCCTCAACAATGGCCTTAAAATGATCTCAAAATGATTGGACGGTTTGGATGAAACTCATGCATCATGGTAGACTCCCATGTGGGCCCACTATAACATTTATTTTCCAGCCAATCCTGGGTCCACTGAAATGCTTATTTGCCACCCAACCTGTTGTTAAGGTCGTGTGGCAAGGGGCCCACCAAAATGTTTATTTTACATCCCACCTGTTGATAAGGCCATGTAGCAAGGGGCCCACCAAAATGTTTATTTTCTATTCAAACCTGTTGATAAGGTCATATAGACCTAGGGCCCACCGAAATATATATTTTCTACCCAACCTGGGTCCACTGTACTATTTATTTGCATCCAAACTGTTCATTGAATCACATGGCCTAGGGCCCACTGTAATGTTTATTGCCATCCAAACCTGTTCATAACGTCACGTGGCCAGGGGCCCACGTGATGGACGGTGTGGACACAATACATACATCTGAGTGGGGGCTACCGTCCACTGCCGTGGACGGACGGCGTGAGTAAAACACTTGCATCACAGTGGGTGTCACCACCCACTGTTGTGTACGGTGTGTTAAGCCACACATACCACAGTGGGTCCCATGTAGGGCCCACCAAAGTGTTTATTTGCAATCCAACCCGTCCATTACGTGTGTTCCACCTGTTTGAGGGTTCACACCAAGTTTCAGCCACATTCAAAATTCAGGTAGGCCCCACCAAGTGTTTTTATATGATTTAGGCATGTCTTTACATGATTTGGATGGTATGGCCCACCTGAGTTCAGTTTGTGAATGATTTTTGGAGTCAACGCACCATTCAAGGGGACCTATTAAATGAACGGTATAGATGTAAAATATACATCATGGTGGAGTCTACAAGTGGGCCAATGCGGCCACCCTTTTTAACGTGGATGTCTCTCGACTCATGGCACAAAGTCATGTCAAAAAGAAAATTATTTTTTTTATCCTAGGTGGGACCCACATTAACCAGATCTACCCCATCCATTGCATGTGTTCCACAAAATTAGGGGTCCAAACCAAGTTTCAGGTGGGTCCAAGCTTCTGGTGGACCCCAGAAATCATTCTTCCAAGTTTTCAACGAAAAATATTACCATTCTTAATACCACGGCCCGCCAGATGATTGGATCGATCTCATTTTTTAGCTCAACGCCTAAAATGATATGAAAAATAGAATGGACGACGTGGATTGCATACATACATCAAAGTGGGGCCTGCATGCAAGGTCCACCCCAAAGCAACCCCTTTTTCGTTTCTTTTTTCTTTTTTTTTTCTTTCTTGTCGGTACACGCTCATGCCGCCTGTACACATACTCCATGATGGCCAACACGCCCGTCCAGCGTCCAGGGACGCTAGACGGCATGGATAAATACATCATCATGGTGGGTCCCACATATACATGGCCCACCATATACATATATATATATATATATATATATATATATATATATATATATATATATATATATATATATATATATATATATCATATCACCTAAAGTGTGGTGGGCCACACCATCCTATTGCAATAAAATAAAATAAAATAAAATAAAATAAAAGAGAGAGAGACATGGATGGATGTGGTGATTGATGTTTGTGTAAGAAAAACTTAACTTTTGAGGCTTTTGTGTAAGAGAGGTATGGGAGATGAAGACTTTTGTGGCTTTTTGTGTAAGAGAGGTATGAGAGATGAAGACTTTTGTGGTTGCTTGGAAAAATAGAATAAAGTGATGTGTACTTGACATATGATGGATTGATGGGTGATTGATTGATGGGATTGATGTGATTGATGTGACACATCGTAGAGATTCTCTTGGGTTTCGCAACGCGCGGCGTTTTCTCGCACCGAACGTTGGCCCATATCTCTTGACCAGGGTATCGCCTCGGCGCGCGAGTCACGGCATCCGAACCGCAGCGACGGTGCGGTCGCTATGGTATTGATCTCGGGTTGAGTCGACTCGGGTTGTCGGCGTATGAATCAGGGTCGCGCGTCGATATCGTTTAAGGGTCGAAGGTTGCCGGAATTCGACCGGTAAGACCACGGAAGTCAACGGAAAGGTACGGACCAAGATACGGGTCTTATAATCACCCCTGATGAATGTAATGAATAGTTAAGTTCATGAGTTTATAGTTAAGGTCACTATGGAGAGGCTCGTCCCCTTAGCGTAGGCTTAATTTATACTCTAGGTCACTACGGGAGCCTTGTCACCTGAACGTAGGCCGATAGCTTGAATACGGTGTCCCATACATCACCATATTCTGCTCACGAGTTTGGGTTGCTCACTGGTCACTACGGGGAGGCTCGTCACCCCAGCGTAGGCCGACAACTCGACCACGGTGTCCCATACACTACCATGTCCGGCTCATGAGTCTTAGCGGATATTGGTACCATGGTTAAATGGGTTTTACATTGGTAAGTGGTACCTTAGATTCAGGCAGTAGTGTCCATACATGGTAAACACATAATAGGCTAATCGGATTATTTGACAAGTGTGATTGGTACGAGCACATGTTGAATTGATCGACATGGAGCGTGTAAGCACTCCGCGTGGCTTAACCATTGTTGACAATCAGCGTATGACTTGGATTCATCAAACGTGTCTAATGTGGTGAAACGACTTCGACCAATAAATTGGGAATCGTTACCAATTGCCTAGACTACATAGTAATTCCAAACATACTTCAACGCAGCATGTGGATATATGTGATATTCATAACAACATTTAATGGACAATTTAAATATAAATCTCATTCGGGCATTTTATCGAACATATTGAACATATTATCACACATATGCATTTCAACCATAAATCGCATAGTAGAAAATTACATTACATGGAAGAAGCTATAACTGTGAATAAGGTAGTTGAGAATCCTATCTCAACACCCTTGATGGAAGCAATTTATCAAACACTTTCTCATTCAGACATTTTATTAAACACTTAGACTATATAATATTATATACACAAACTAAATTTGTTAAAGCTTATATCTTAGCAAATTCTTTCGTAAAGGAGTTGTCATATACATAACACACCTGTATTCTAGAGTAATAGCCATGACAAAAATAAATCATAATTTCACTTTCATTCAAACATTTCAACAAACACATGAGATGCATTTTATATTCACATAGTTTACACACATGTATGATATACGAAATACATCATAACTAAGATCATATGACAGCAATCAAGTTAGATATAAATCATTGCTGACATTGAAAGCCTTGAAAATCATAACCTAAACATTTATAGTCCGCACCTTTCATCGGTTTGTTTGTTACAAACTCGGTTCGTATAATACATTTCCGTCTACAGCACAATGACTACCTAAATCATGAAATAGGTTAGCTATTATGTATATTCTTCTATTTAGATTTCTAAAACAAGATTAGGGTTAGAATTTTTTACCCCAAATCGAAGTTGGAATCGATGGTGTAGCGAAACGGGAGAGAGGATTTAGCTCGTGGTGCAGTGGGAGTGAATCCCAACAACAATCCACAGATCTCTCACTCTTCTTCTCACTCTTTTCTCCTCTTTCCTCTCTTATCTCTCCTAGGGCTAGAGAATTCGTATGGAATAAGAGAGAGATAGTTTAAGGGCATTATATAGGCCTAGAACTAATGTCAATGGCCCCAGGGCCATGGTATACTTAGGTTATAGCCAAAGGGTGTCTGTTTTGGGAAAATAGGACTCATCTGGAAGCCCATTTCTTACCTAAGTCATGGAGTAAATTCCCTGACCAGGGATCTAAGTTAGGTTATGATTTCAGTCCGATCAGATTTGTGGATCGACCGTGGAAGACCTGTTTTAGTTCAATGATCTTCATCACTTGATCAGAGCCACAAGTATACTGACATGTGTAGGAAAATTTTCTTGATCCAAGGGTATAGTTTGGTCAGAATCTGACAGTCTATTTCACCCGCAAGCGAACGGTCCAATTCACTCAAGTTTTGATTCAGTTCTTAAAGATATTTGTATTTTTTACACACTTTACTCAGGGCACAAGTTGTGCATTTCTGGATACTAGTTAGACTTGATTCCCGCGATGGCTGTCAAGCCTAGTATGATGGTCATAACCTTATAGTTATGTTGTAATCGGACTTTCGACATGCGGTCCAGATCTGATACGGAGTTTCAATGTGCTCCCGAGAGCAACTGGGTTTTGAGATTTCCATTAGGTTCGTAGGTAATGTTAAGCTAACAACTTTAATGGTTTTGGGCCTTGCAGTTCATATAGATAGTGGTTTTGCTAAATCTACCGATTAATTTAGTTTAACACATAATTAATTCTAGTCTATTTTCTAAAGAATTTGGTCCTTAAGGATTTCTGGCTGAGGTAGTACTCGAGTCTTTGTACAGATTTTTCTGAGGCGTTATAGCTTATCTCACTCCCTTTTATGCGGCTATGATGAGAACCTAAAGTGGCTTCCATTGGGCTTTTGTTAGCACCCTTTGCCCGATTTTTTAAGGATCCATCACCACCACGAACTCAGGGAGGAGGCCTCCGATCATCCTCATCAGAGGATGAGAGATGTACTGTCTAGGAAGCCTCCTCATCCAAGTCATCGTCAGAGTTTAACTCGTCACGGCTGCGCCGTTTTCCTGATTTCGAAGAAGAATATGTCGTACTAGAAAATTCACTGTGGGCACAATCATTGCCAAACATGAACGCGAGATCGTCCCATCGTTCAATATGTTTGCCTCGCACCCATTCGGGGTAAAAGTGTGTCTATACACACAAAGACAGAATATTTTCATCAATTTTATAAAATCAGATTCTACAAACTACCGCGATGTATCCATCCCATACATCCTCTGTAGCAAGAACCAACTTATATTATTCGTTCCATCCAAATCCCGAGACATTGAACATGTCCTTTAGGGTCTGCAAGTGATTATAAATATGACGATTCTCTAAAAATACCACAAGTATCGTAGATTACTTTAATCGTGGCCTTGTACGTTTCGGGTTTAAACCCGACGTCACTTTTAAGTCCTAGGTTCACTTGTTCCACCAACTCATCAACCAATGCGTTATCCATGTTGTCTGTCCATTGAAGTCTACTTACTTTACGTGAACCGCCTAAACTATGCCTTGGCTGAGATACACATTTTGGGGATGGCCCTTTGCAAGAGGGCGTATGCTTTTTCTTACGAGTTTCAAGTAATTCAGTCGGTGAACTCGGGCACTGGTTTGAAGCAACAACCTTCTTTGAAGGTGATGACTCCACAATTTTCCTTCTTGGTTCCTTGACGGTGCTTCTTAGAAAATTCATAGAACCTACAAGTAGAAAATGTAAATAAAAATATAACAGCTACAGTCAAGTGATGCAGTATAGCAATGAGTCATAGGCAGACATAATAACATTCAACACGAATAATAAACATACTATCTCAAACATGGTGAAAATGTATGAAAATATTCTCACTTTCATTACATAAACCAGGAAACCTAAGTTCGTTGTCTTGTCCATGAAAGACTATCATTCCACATTCTCTCAATAATCTCGTCTCTCTTCCTTGTCAACTCATCACGTACACGATCCGTCAACCGAGTTAACGCTTGTCCTTTATCTACTGTAGTTACATATACAGGGGATGGTGAAATATCCTCTGCACTATCCCCACTGTCCTCAACTACCTCAGTCAGTCCATCATCACCACTAACACGAATAAAATTATGAAGGACACAGTAAGCTATAACAATTTTCACTTGCGTTATAAACTTGAACTGAAGAGGAGTACGTAGAATTAGAAAGCAGTTTTTTAAAAGGCTAAATAAACACTCTATGACATTTCGCAATTGTGCGTGGCGATAATTGAAAAGTTTCTTTTTATTAGCAGACTTCCTTTCGGTACGAAACTCGTTCAAGTGAATGTACATATCCAACATCAACAACATAATATATTACTACACAATTGTAAGATATATTTCAAATATTTATCACACATAAATACTTATAGCAAAAACAATCACCCCTTATACGCAATTACCATGTAGAATAAGAAAACCGTCAGGGCAACGGGTTAGTGCATTTTGTAACACACGAGCATCGGATGCTGATCCATCCCAACCAGCAAGCACATATACAAATTTCATATCAAAAGTACATGCGGCCAAAACATTCTGTGATAAAAATCCTTTCCTGTTTCTGAAAGTAGAGATTTTTTCTTTTGAAAAATAAGCCGAGATATGAGTACCATCAAGGGCCTTGATACAGTCTTACAATCAGAAGGGTGACATATGATTAGTTCATCCACTAACTATCAAGTTATAATTTAGGAATTGCTCTAACATATCTTCAACTTTATATGAAAGTATGAACTCCACAAAGGGTTGTCGGATATTTTCTTGGGTATGTGTAATCCAGAAAACCTCATGTACTCGGGATATAGACCGATTATAGCATTCAGCACTCTACTAAAGTGTTTGCTCATATTTTCACCAGATCATATTAAACGATAACCAATCACACAATTACGTATGTTATATCCGATAGTATGAAGAAACATTACAACTTGCTCCTCCATGATGCATCTTCGGTATTGAAAAGTAGTTTTCGATCCCTTAAAAACAAACATAATTCAAAAAAATTGTCCCTGCCCATCCTCAACTATGCAAGACACTCAATATCGCTCTTACGTATAATTCGGCTTATGAATTTATCCCTCTCAATGTGACTTTTATTGAGTTTAGCCTTTATACAATAATGACGATAATATTCAGCCGCTCCCATTCACTTACTGAAGTTGCAATGGTTGTTATTGCAGCAGCTATTTCACTCTCATTCCAATCACTGCCAGATGAGTTATCATCGAATTTTTTCACACATTTGGAAGCCATTGCAATTTAAAAGGAATTCAAAAAATGATCTGAATGACAATTAGAAGAAACTATAAATTTAACTTCTATATAAACATGTAAACATACTACAACAAACAGTTACAATTACTGAGATTGATATCCTTCATGCCTTGGTGAATCAAGTAAAATATTCAAGTTTTTTAAAAAAAATTCAGAATTATACTCTACTTCTAACAATCATTAAAAGTCTGAAAACACTAGTTCCTTCAACATTGAAGATGTACAGAAAGTTAAAATGAATACTTAAATGTATGATGTATGAACATCAGAATTAGAATATGTTAGGAAAGTTAAAAATAACTGATAAAACACTTGTTGATTCTAGCATTTTTTTTAAAAAAAGAATGACTAATAACTGATAAAACATGCTACTTCTCACAAGAAAATATTGAAACCTTAGTGAATAGATTGATACAACAAAACTGATAATAAAATAATTAGAAGATGTACAGAAAGTTACAAATAATAGATAAAACACTCGTTTCTATTAAGAAGATGTTTTTAGGAGACAAATTTTTTTACTTTCTGCTGAACAGATTGATACTATTTTAAACTTTTAACATCACATTAATGAGATGCATGTACACAAAGTTACAAAGAATACATAAATCACTTGGTTCTTCAATTAGTTAATGAAGATATTAGAAAAGAATTTTTTAACAACAGATAACAACAGAATTGTAAATATGTACAACATAATTAACAACAGGATATATAACAGAATTTTTTTATTGTTCAGCCTCAAATTAATACATGAAACATGTAAACAGTAGAAAAAATAGATGTACAGAGAGTTCATAATAAAACATAAACCATATATTTCAGGCTTATCAATTATTTTTTTATCCTCTTTCAATTTTTTACTTGCTGCTGAACAAATTGATACATCAACTGTTAACATCACATTAACAAGATGTACACAAAGTTACAAAGAATACATAAATCTTTTGGTCCTTCAATCAGTTAATGAAGATATTAGGAGAGAATTTTTTAACATCAGATAACAACAAAATTATAAACATTTATAGTAGAATTAACAATAGGATATACAGCAGAATTTTTTTTATCGTTCAACCTCAAATCGATACGTGAAACATGTAAACAACAGAAAAAAAAAGATGTATAAAGAGTTCATAATAACACCTAAACTACATGTTTCAGGCTTCTCGATTTTTTTTTATCCTCTTTCAATTTTTTAGTTGCTGTTGAACAGATTGATATATCAAAACTGTTAACATCACATTAACAAGATATACACAAAGTTACAAAGAGTACATAAATCACTTGGTCCTTCAATTAGTTAATGAAGATATTAGGAAAGAATTTTTTAACATTAGATAACAACAGAATTATAAACTTGTACAGCAGAATTAACAACAGGATATATAGAAGAATTTTTTTATTGTTCAACCTCAGATTGATACGTGAAACATGTAAACAATAGAAAAAACAGATGTACAGAGAGTTCGTAATAACACCTAACTACTTGTTTCAAGCTTATTAGTTATTTTTTTATCCTCTTTCAATTTTTACTTGCTGGTGAACAGATTGATACATCAAAACTGTTAACATCACATTAACAAGATATACAAAAAGTTACAAAGAATAAATAGATCACTTGCTTCTTCATTTAGGTAATGAAGATTTTTATAGAGAAATTTTAACAGCAGAATCAGAAGATGTACAGCAGAATTAACAAAAGAATCAACAGCAGAATTTTTTAATTCCTTAACCTCAGATTGATACGTCAAACATGTAAAGAACAGAAATAGTAGATGTACAGGGAGTTCCTAATAACTCACAAACCACTTGTTTCTTCTACCAGTTATTTTGTTAATTTCATCAATTATTTAGTTGCTGCTGAACAGATTGATACTTCATACTTGTTCACATGACATTGAGAACCTGTACAGTATGTAAAAAGAGTACATAATAAAATAGTTGGTTATTTAATCAGTTATTCAAGGTTTTAAACATGAATTTTTCAATAACCGTGAAACATCAGAATTAGAAGATGTAATAGTAGAATTCACAACAGAATTACAGGAAGAAATTTTTTAACCTTTAACCTCAGATTGATACTTTAAACATGTAAACAACAGAATTAGAAAATGTACATAGAATTAAAAATAATAGGAAAAACACTTGTTTCTTCAATCAATTGCTTTTTGAGACCATCAATTTTTTAATTGCCGCTGAATAGTTTCATACATCATACCTGCTCACATGACATTAAGAATATTTCCAGAAAGTAAAAAAAATAGTACATAAAACACTTGGTTCCTCAATCAGGTATTCTAGATTTTAGGAGAGAATTTGTTAATAGAGTAATACCTCTATTTGAGATCAACTCAGACTGAACAGTTCCTTATGAGATATGTAAACTTTTCAAAAATAGAAATGTTTGAAGACAACAAACGAAGAAATGATTTGGAAAAATCAGAGAAGGGTTTTATGTACTCCATTGCATTCCAAGTATCGAAATCTTCGTCGGTACAGACACCTCTTGTATATGGCCTTCTACAAACAGATGGGTGTCATGCATCCATCCTTTCCAGTCTTCTACTGTACAACGATTTATTGTCAAATCCGATAATGGATTCAACAAGAGAAGATTGCCCTCTCATCTCTCGTATACGCATAGAAGATGAGAAATAGGGTATAGCCAGTCAGGGTGTATACGCCTGACTGTATAAACATAGAATCTGCTTATTATTAAAGGTCGTTGGATATAACCAAACCGATTTCTAGAGGAAGGATGATTATACCTGAAAAACAAAGCATGGACACCCGGTTTGCAATGAAGAAGGTGGCAAGAAGGTACTTGAGCCACTATACAATGAAATCTGTCTAAGAAAGAGCCTCTCCTCTGTTCATCTCCGACATGCAGACTAAAGGAGATGATCTACGGAGAAGACCATGTATAGCATCAACCGTTCTCCCCACATCTATCTTTCATTTCGCTACGTTTTCAAAGTCTCTCCCACTTCAATATAATGCAGTGAAGAGACAGGATAGGACGCTGCGTAGCCATCACCAAGTATTTTACAATCGAGTTGATAATTTGGCTCCACGCAGTATTCACGCGCGCGGTATGCGACGCTCACCCACTCGAAAACAAATAAAGGATATGTCAGATCAGGGCATGTATTACAATACTATACACTCACAACTGCGAATCCAAACAGGCCCTAAGTATGTAGAAGGGTGCATGTATACAAAACATAGGGTGAAATAACATATAAGAGTTCATCAACTTCATGTATTTAACAAATGCAGATAAAAGGGATGAGATCAAAAGATCCCAAAATAATAATAATATTAATAATGATGTTGGGTTTGATGATGAGGGTTGACCCTGTCTGGGGTTTCCGGGGGCACATGTATAGATATTGTCCTTTAGTGGAATTATTTGAATATGTTATTATGAAGGAAATGGGTTGATGTGATAGCTACGGTTACTTTAGAGGACTACCTTAAAATGTGCTTTGAAGTTAGCACTATGTGGCTTGATCCAATACAGATGTTTCTCCAATGAAGTCAATGCGTTTAAATCGATGTGTGGGGCCCACTATGATGTTTTAATAGCATCAAATCAATTTATCCTTTCTGCAGGTCACACTACAAGGAACAGTTAGGATGGGACTCCCAATATTGAAAACCTTCCAGATTGGTTGATTGTGGGGTCACTGTGTTTTGTATATTGGGATTAATTCATCTAGAAAATACATTGCACCAAGATGAATTGATACCCAACAATGATCAGGTCATTCCAAAACCAAAGCAGCCACACCTGATTTATATGGCTTGGCCCACCTGAGTTTTGGATCAATCTAAGTTTTGGGAGCAAAGAGAATGCCAAGGGGAACACATGATGAACAGTTTTGATGTTAATAAAACATCACATTGAGCCCACACATATTCACAAAAGTTTGTACACCCTGATCCATAGCTCAAGGGGTAGACTGAGCGTAAGAACCTCGTTTCAACACTGAGGTCATGGAATTGATACCCTACATGGGGGTGGCCAACAGTGAAGTGTGAACTAATATATATATATATATATATATATATATATATATATATATATATATATATATATATATATATATAAACGTTGGTACTCTCTCCATTTGTCTCTGGTAAGACTCCTATGTTAAGTGTTATAGTAGTGGTGGTGGTAGTGACCCCTACAGCACTGAGGTTTGTGTTGGTTGGTACTGGTGGGTGTTCCGTGGGCCTGCCATAATGCACGTTTTGTATCCATGCGGTCCATCTATTTTAACAGCTCACTTTAAGGCATGAGACAAAAAAGAGTCAGATACAAATCTCAAGCGAACCATGTAACGGGAAATAGTGGTGATTGAACACCCACCATTAAAAACTTTATAGAGCCCACTGTAGTGTGTATTTGCCACCCAACTTCTTGTTGAGATCAAATAGACCTGGATGAAGCGAAAACATAGATATTAACTTGATCGAAAACTTTTGTAAGAAGATTTTAAAAGTGTGCATTCAATCACCAATATTTCATGTGATGTGGTCTACCTGAGATGTCGACCTGTCTCATTTTTGGGCTCATGCTCTAAAAGAAGCCGGCCAAATGCACGATGGTGTGGATAAAGCACACGCATCATGGTGGACCCCACGGAGCACCGACAAGGGGTCATTATCAAATAAAAGTGGATTGGCTGGTGTACCACACACCACTGACTCAGCATGTGTTGACGTCACTAATTAAGTTATGTGGTTCCCAACCATGAGGCATATGTTATATCCAAGCTGTCCATCCGTTTGGAGAGCTCGTTGTAAGTCTTGATATGGAAAATAAGATAAATCCAACGATTAGTTAGGCTAGACTGAAAAAAGTAGTTGGGAATTGAACATCTACTGTTGAGACTCTTTAAGGCTACAGAAGTTTTGGATTAATGTAATGATATTTGTTGTTACTCTTAATCCAGGTCTGTGAGAGCTTATGAACATATTAGATGTAAAATAAATGTTATGATGGGCATATAAATATTTTAATGGTGAGTAGCGTTGTCCTACTTTTATTTGTGGTGTGGTGCACTTGAGCTTTGGATATTACTTATTTTTGGTCTAATGCTATAAAATGATCCTGCCAAATGGATGAACAATATGAATATAATAAATGCATCATCGTGGGTCCATGTAACTTCGATCTCCTTTGAACTCTCCGTAGAGCCGTGACTCTTCAACCATACATTTGGTATAGTTATATGCCTATCTAGACCGTCCAAGTTGCTGATCCAACTGTGAATGGTGCATAACTGAAAATTTAAATCAAGAAGATCATATCAATCACCTGATTTTTACCTTTCAATTTGAAGTCTTCCTATTTTACTTCTGGCTATGGTTCCAAAACTCACTGTCTTGACTTGAAGCTCGGAGTGAGTAAACTCGGTTCAACCGTAGAACTTGGTCTACGGGGAGCGGATTATGTGAGACCACGGCCTCACCCAAGACGGGTCTGTCCTTACCATGGGGCCCACATTGCTGCTGTATTCTATATCCACCCTGTATGTAACAGCCCATATTCTTATCATGGGGTGTTACTAACCGTTGATGGTTGGATTGGAGTCAATCTGACCGTAGGATTGATCTAGAGCTATAAATAAGACAACCTTTAAGTACATGGCCCACCTAAGATTTATATATCTGTCTTATATTTGGATAGATGGACCTAGTTGGAATTTTAGAATCTAATGGTCGGAGTGGATTCCATAAAACATCAATGTGGATCCCACTTTTGAATTGTGTGTGTGCACAAATTGTGTGCACACACGGTGCACTATATCTCTAGCCCAACATAAAGATTCCGAAAGGAATGCTCCTTCTTCCTTTCCAGTTTCCACCATCGGCGGACGTCATCAATTTGTTTGAACTGTGGCCCACCACTTGTGGTCATTTTAATGATCTAAACCGTCCATCATGCTTAGAGCTGAATTCTGACTAAAACCAACACTTCACACACTTGAGTTCACTCATGTGTACACTTAGATTTGAAACATTTTCTTCGTATGAGATTAGTTTTGACAGCAAATGGAATTTGATCAAACTGTGATTAGTGTGGCTCACTTTCGACTAATCCAAACCATTCATCTTATGGAAAAAAACAATTCTATATAGAACCAAGATGTCCCCACATGTTAATGGTCACACATGTGGGTACAATATCGAACGCATGATCAGTTACGTGAGTGAAAATTTTCAAAACAGAAATCAGTTTCGGTTTGCCTTGCTGGCAATTCGCGTGCTTCCATCCCTATCTATCCTAACCGTTCGTCTCACGCAATCCTAGCCCTCTAAAGCTAGGGTTCTATAAAAGAAAG
Source organism: Magnolia kwangsiensis (assembly GCA_037074715.1). NCBI lineage: Eukaryota > Viridiplantae > Streptophyta > Magnoliopsida > Magnoliales > Magnoliaceae > Magnolia > Magnolia kwangsiensis. The sequence goes on from CM073582.1 coordinate 22,226,637, forward strand.
AGATGGTGAGAGAGAACAGCCGTGGGAGGATTCGTTCGTGTGCTGTCACGATCCTAACCACCTATCCGATTATAGAACTCTCTCTCAAATCAATCTAGACCATCCATTAAGAGGCTTTTATCTAAAGGAAAGCCCTAATTTTTAGGAGAGAAACCACAGCCGCAATAGTTCCTTCCGTTTTCATTTTCTTCCAAGCTCTTCTGCCACCGAACCCATTGGGAAATCTTCATTTGAACTTCGAAATCCTTCTTCAACAAGCTTCCTCACATTCATCTGAGTTCTTCAGTGTCTTCATTTTGAAGAAATACATCCTACATCGAGATCCGCCTTTGCCGGCCGTCTTACTCTCCATCGAGAAACGTCAAACGAATGGTCTACTTTTCAAGTCCAACTACCCTGCCGGGCATGTCTAACAGGAGAAGAAAGAAAGGAGAGAAGGAAGAGAGAGGGAATGGCTAGAGAGAGAGAGAGAGAGAGAGAGAGAGAGAGAGAGAGAGAGAGAGAGAGAGAGAGTGGTGGTCGGTGCCGCTGTTGTTTTGCCGCACTGAGTCTGGATTGAGTTCGATCCGAGTCGTGTGGGGATCTGGCTTGAGATCAAGCCGTATATGAGAGAGAGAGAGGGAGAGAGAGAGAGAGAGAGAGAGAGAGAGAGAGAGAAAAGAAAGAGAAGAAGAGGAAGTGGGGCGAGTCATCGAGTCGACTCGACTCAAAACCAAGCCGAGTCTCTGATCCATTGTCTAATCAGGTCCAGATCTTGCTAGAACTCCATAAAGAGGAAGAAAAGAAGAAAAGAAAAGGAAAGAAAGGAAGAAGAAGAGGGGAGAAGGAGGAGATGATCCATCTATCGAGTTGACTCACTGAGTCAATCCACTGGTTTGTGGCAAATCGAGTGGAGTTCAGTCAGGTTAGCTACTTTTCCGTTGTACATTATTTTATGTAATGGTGATTTTGCGGAAATCCAAATTTTAGTTGTCCTTGTAATAAATTTGGCGACTCATCGAGTTGACTCAACTCGCTAAGTTGGGCTTATTTTGGCTTAAGTTCAGTTTCAGCATCATTAGCGGGTTCACGTCAACTCGAATCATAACCAAATGAATTTAGCAGATTCTAATTTTCCCTTGTTTGGACTGCATAAAAGTCAAGTTGAGTCAAAGCATGTCGGCTTAGTCGAGTTAACACAGATTAAGTCTGTATTGAGTCAAGCTGAGTTAACCCACCAAACACGAGATTAGATTTCAGAATCTTAAGATCCTAATGCTATTTGAATTGTGTTAAATTGATGTTAAACTTTATTTCAATGTAGGAAATGGGGGTTTTTAATCACCTCCTTTAGATTCAAAGATTAGATCGAATTGGAACCTTATGGAGTTGATTCAGATCAAATCAAGCTGACATTTGAGGGTTTAATCCTAAAGCCCATACCGGAATTATAACGTGTTTGGATAATGATTCGATTCTTAAAGGTGAGGATTCACCCTTCAAGCTTACTTTCATTATAATAGTTAATTTAATTCTCTTTTGAATTAATTGTCTAATCACGTTAATGACTATTTTACATGTATGATCGAGTTATGAATTGTTGATTTTCATTTTACGATGACTCACCTTTATATGTGCACATTCCTTGATTTGTTTAGCATGTGCATGTAAGTGCATCTATAGATTTGTAGAAATTAATGATCTAAATCCTATAAGGTTATGATCTGTTTGAATGTAAAATTATTTTCTATATAGTTTAGTTTGGATGTATACTTACATATGTATTTGTTTAATAATATATATGGAATTGATTATAATTTGATTTAACACTTGATTGTGTTAAGTTGTAATTGAAATTTAATATTATATATTAGTAAATATGTATATTGGAGTGTTCTCAAGCTAGTAACCGGTTGTGAATAAATTAAATGTTATGTGGTCGTAGACTTACCGTCTCATGGATTATTTGTATTCATGTAGTTTGTGGATTGTAATATTTGGTAGTGTCCTTGAAGGTCTTAGTGCCAATGTGGCTTATTGGAAGGACTCTTATTGTTGGAAGTATATCTGGACTTGTGATGGTAATGTTTACGTATCGAATCATGAGTGGCCACTAATTGTAGAGATTTTTATAAATGAAATGTCTTGGATTCTTTATTTTAGAAATATTAGTTTTAATCATCTGAGTGTCTTAGAATCTTACTTGTTTAAGTCTCATGAGCCGGGGATGGTGGAATGAGACACTATGCCTGAACTGTCGGCCTATGCTGGGTTGCGCGTGTCCCCCATAGTGACCTTTGAGCTTCTTTGATATTTTATTTATAAATCAGACTAATAACGGTTGGGTTAATCATGCATACATGGCACGCGTGCATTATCGGGTGCCTGGTCAACTGTTTGAAAGACCAGTGTACTGTTCGAATGCCCCTTTTTACATTTTGAATGGGTCGACTATTTGAAAGACCCGATATCTTATATAAATGGGCCGACTGTTTGAAAGGTGCATTCATTTGTTCAGCTGGATGTGCATCCTCAGGCTGATTGCATTCATGCTTTCATTCATTAATCAATATTAAATTAGTGATTAAATATTATGTGTGAAGTAGATTATATCTTCTTATATTATATATTAAATTGTGGTTTGGATATTATAACCGTTTGCTTTATATTTATAGAGAATGGATTGTAGCTCTTCATGTTATACTTTGAATTCTAGATGGATATGTAGTTGGTGTTGTACTTGTGAGTGGTGATTGTAATTTAAATATTATATTTTCTTAAATTACTACTCGAAAATGTGAGTTGTATCTTCTTCGAAATTACATGTGGTATGTTCCTATATATCACTTGGGAAACATAAATTGTTCATTCTTGTATTTTACTTATGAAGTTTATGTTGGATATTTTAATCTCCTGATTATATTTGAATTACATTTTTGACTATTGTGATGCTTAGTAATCTTAGAGGGTATACCTCACTAGGATAACTATTGACACTATTAAAGTGTATTCAGTTGGCAGAAGTTATATAGATGACGTATAGGTTAACTTTAATGTGGAGCACGAAGAACTGGATAATCTCGTGATTTTTTATTCTAAAGTTCCTATTTTTTTTAGTTATTTCATTTGAGTTTGAGTCATTGGTTTGTATAAGCCCTATGGGCAGCCATATGTATATTTTGAAGTATATTTATAAATTTCCTCCATGTGTGGTTTATTTTGCTTCCATTGTAATTGCTCACTTATACTTATAAAAGAAACAAAAAAATTTTATTACCGTGAAATGTGGGTTATCCTTATAGGTTAACTCTCAGGATTTCGAAAAACGAGTACAAAACTCGGGTTACGAAATCCAGAACGTTACACTGTACGTCCATCCTTTTTAACAGATCATTTTAGGTCAATCAAATTAATCAGATCCAATTATCAGGTGGACCATACCATAGGAAACAGTGGTGATTGACTATTAATGAGCCACAAAATTTTTGGATCAGGCTGATATATATATATATATATATATATATATATATATATATATATATATAGAGAGAGAGAGAGAGAGAGAGAGAGAGAGAGAGAGAGAGAGAGAGAGAGAGAGATGCTCACCTACGCACCTATGCACGTGTGCAGCTTTGCACATGTGTCATGGGTGTCAAATTCGAACGGTCCACAAGATGCGGAATCACATGAAACCTTAGAGTGTGAAGTTTCACCCTGATCTAAGATTCTCATGAGCCATAACAAAGAGAAATTTAAATTAAGGGAAAAAACTTTTTGCATTTTTCATGGCCCACCGAAGTTTTGGATCAAAGTAAAAATTCATATCAGGGGGTTTCATGAGGTTCTGCTTCATGTGGACTGTTCAGATTTGCAAGAATCATCAGATATGATGAGTTCACAAAAAAGTTCATATATAGTATGTACGAATTGGTTCGCAGGTGAGCGTTTCTCTATGTGTGTGTGTGTGTGTGTATATATATCATCCCTGCTTATGTGACCTTATTAACTGATTGGATGGTAAATAAACACTAGGAAAACATTAAGATTTGCCCTGAGAAGTTTTTAATGGTAGTGTGTTCAATCACCACTTTTTCCAGGAGCATGGTCCATCTGATATTTAGATCTTCTTCATTTTTGGGATAATGCTATAAAATGATCTATAAAAAGGGATGGACGGTGTGGATAAAGAATACATACATTAAGATGGGCCCCACGGTAAGGGCTGCGCACCATATTGGGGCAAGTGTAGCACCTAATCGGCTCCCCTACGACGCCAGGATTTGAACTTAGGGAGTTATTTTAGGTTTTTAAACTATGCTTCTAACCATCTATTTGGTAGCCAATAACTGAATGGCTAGGATTTCTTGGTTAGTCTAGTTTTAGACATACGCTACATCCATAGTGGCACTCAGCAATTTGGATGGCTTGGATAACGCAATATCTTTGCAACATGTGAGAAGGATGTGTCAACACCATTTTAAAAGGAATGAAAGATTAAGAGATTAGGCCCACTGGTGATGTAGGTGCCATGAAGAACTCTAACCACCGTCCATGTGAGTTTGCGGTGGCATGGGATCCGATTCTGTTTCCTTTTTGGATTTCTTTGGGCGAGAAGAGATTGAAGAAGTGATTTATGGCACGTATATCCATGTGTCCCACTTGTGCATAATCCAGGTAATTTTGGAGCGGATTAGGTACAGTCTCGACCGTGGGGTGCACCTTGATGATATATTGTATATCCATGCTGTTCATCGATTTTTCCAAATCATTTTAAGATATGGCTCCAAAAATAAAGCAGATCCAAATCTCAGGTGGACCACACCACATGAAAAAGTGGCGATTAACCATTAAAACCTTCTTGCGAACTTGATAAGTTTTGATTCAAGTTGATATTTGTTTTTTCTTTTTTTTTTTGAATTCATCGAGGTCTGTGTGAACTTAGGTTGGATGGCAAATAAACATAACTGTTGGCATTAAGGTGGGCCCTAGGAAGTTTTTAATGGCAAACGATCAATCACCACTGTTTCCTATGGTGTGGTCCACCTGAGATTTGGATCTGCTTCATTTTGGGATCATGCCGAAAATGAGCTGGCGAAACAGAAGGACAGAGCGGATGTGTAACACATACATCAAGGTGGCCGCACAGTTAGGGCCGGACCTTATTGGGTGTGGCCGGGGTGGCATTTAATCCCCTCCCGGTATTTTTATAAGATGGACCCACCTCGAGCAACGTCCTGACACAAAAATGTGGTCGGTTCATTCATCAAGTGGGCAAGATATGTATTAGAAAAGAAAATAATAAATAAATAAAGTCCTGAAGAAAACTAATAACCAGCGGTCTAAATTCAATGTAGATGTGTCACCCATATGATGAGGGGATTTACTTATCTTGGACGACGTAGAACTCATTGTGGCCCAGACTAACGAGTGGCGTGGATCTAACACATGTTTGCCACGATCGAGTGGCATCTTCCGTGAATGCCTCTTCAATATATCCTTCTCAACTTTTCTGTGGCAGCACGCTTGGAAACAATTTAGATAGTGCTTGGACGCAGCTTCTGTGGAGCCCTGACTGTGGGGCCTACCGTAATGTATGTACATTACATCTATGCCGCCCGTTCATTTTTACAGCTCATTTTAAGGGCATGATTCAAAAATGAATCAGATTAAAATCTCAGGTAGACCACACCACAAGAAACAATGGTGATTGAATACCCACCATAAAAACCTTCTTGGGGTCTCCCGGATGTTTACTTGCCATCCAACCTCTTGATAAGGTCACAGAGACCAGGATGAGGGGACCACGTAAATATCAGCTTGATCCAAAACTTTTGTAGTCCACTGCAAGTTTTTAACGGTCTATCACCACTTTTTCCTTGGTATGGCCCACCTAAGATTTAGATATGATTCCATACTACTCAAGGTTATCAGATCTCAATGGGCCGGTTCCGGACGGGGATTAGCTGTGACCAGGATCCAGCCAGGCAGGTAAGACCTGATTGTGCCCACATTGATATGTGCATCGTATATCCACCCCGTTCATCCATTTTTCCAGCTTATTTGAGGGCATGGTACCAAAAATGAAGCATATATAATCTCAGGTAGACCACACAGAAGGGGCCGAATTCCCTTCATCGACAATGAATATTTTCCCTGCTTCCAAAACAAATAAACATTCCAGTATACCTTGGGAAATTTTTAATGGTGGGCGGTAATTGTTTAAAATTTGTGACGGTCCTAAAATGAGCTGGTAAAATGGATGGACAGTGTTGATATACAATGCAAGGTGGGCTCTGAGGGCACCTGCCTGACTGGATCCAGGTCCCAGCTAATCTGCATCCGGAGTACATCTATATAGGGATTATACGATCTTTTAGGAACGGTTTAAAACCGTTCCTAAATAAATTTATTCTCATTATATTTATTTTAAATTAACTACTTTTATTATCTTGAGTCAGATATTCATATGAAGAGAGATAAAAATAAATAAATAAATAAATAAAAAGAAAGAAAAAAGATGCCGACCCTTAAAATCCACGTTGAATGGAAAAGATGGAGATGTGCCCTTGTAGTTTATGTGATCATCATGTATTAATCAAGCTAAAAATATTTTTAATAAAATGAACATCAGACTAGCTATGTTCTATGGGATAAGTTTTTAGGCAATTAAGGAATAACATGTCCATTAGATTTTATTTTTATTTTTACTCATACACCGACACATGCCATAGTAGGACCTTGAGCCCATGACCTTTGTGTTGAAACTCGTGCGTCTACCACTAAACCATGAGTAAGGAATAACATGTTAATAAGATGAATATATTTGAAATGAGGATGTTGAGATAGATAATTAGTAAGATAAGGGAATATGTAATTAAAAATGAATGCATTCAAGAGAAATTATGAGTAGCGCCACTAGATAATTACACAGGAGAAAGTAGACTTAAATGATTTGATCATGTGCAATGTAGTATAATAACTGTGCTGGTCAGGGACAAGTTTGTACATGTTGAAAGCTTTAATAGGAAGAAGGAAAGCCCAAAAGAATGTAGTAGAGGTAATTAAAAAAACAAAAAATGTTTAATGACTTGTGCTCTAACCGAAGTTACAACCCTTATAGAGTATTCTAAATTAAATAGTTTTAGATTTTTAAATTAATAATTTTTGTCATTTTTTGAAAACACAATGGGTCAGCTAGGGACTTGCTCAAGTTGACTAAGGTGGACCAAAATCTGTGGCATGGACGTATGGTTTATTTCTATGACTAGCATGAGTTTTGGATTGACTCAATTAATCTACTAGGGCATGAAAGCTTGAAACTGGTTGATCCATTGTAGAAAAATGCTAAATCAAGTAATCAATACTCAATAGTAATTTGTAAATGATTCTTGTTGCTTTTATTAGTAAAATTTCTAAAGTTTACTACTTGCTAGAAAATTTCATGTCAATTAGTATGCTTTATTATATTCTAATATTTTTAATTTCAAAATTAATATTTTACAAGTACAAAAGCAAGCTATAACTAAATTTTATCTTATTTTCAATATTCATCATTTAAAAGAAGTTTTTATTTTGAAAATGATGGGTGATGCATGGAATCCTCTCTCTCTATAACAGTTAAATTTAAGATACGTCATTTGAAAAACAAGCTTGATGAGCACTTGCTTGTACCAATAAATATAAAAGATATTACAATGAACAATTTGACTTTCATATAGTTCGAAATTTATTATAACATATACTATTAATTAGTATTTTGAATACATTAATAACATATGGTATATATTTTTAATTATATCATTTTGTTTAATCTTAACAAAAGATATATTAAGCCTGGTCAAATTTTATGAGACTCAATCGAGTCATTGGGTCAACTCATATGAGTCTTTACTCATAAGTTGATAAGCCAAGTTTATTTTTTTGGTTTTCAAATACTAATTAATATAATGAATTTGTTAAAATCATCTCTCTCATGTTAATATTGAGATAAATTTGCAATAAAGTCAAAAAAAATAAAACTGCCGATATTTTGAAAATGTCATTATATTATCACAAAATATGGTTTAGTTTATTTCTCATGAAAATATCTCAAGAATTTCAAAATGTCCATTATATTATCTTAATAAATAAGACTTTTAGAAGAAAAAAAATTATTCCATTAAAGTTCATAGATAATCTAGCCTCAAGAAACTGATGTATTTTGTATTTTTCAAAGTAATGGTAGGTTACCATACAACGTTGTTCCACCATGTTGTGTCACTCACATTCAATTTGTCTGTACAGTGCTTCCTTCACATGTTCCAAAATTCAGGTTGATTCAAGATAGAAGTGGGTCATACTTTAGGTTGTTAATGGGTCAGGCTCAGGCTAATCAAAATCAAAATTTTGAATAGAGCCGGCCTATCAGGACCATCCCGATTAGTTTAAAATTCGAGCTCAAGCCAAACACAAGCTTGACTTGATCTGTCAACTGCCCTAGTCATCATATATAGGGGAACAATTAGGGGACGCCTACCATTAAAACCTTTCAAATTATGTGAGTATCTCAACATATTTTCTATAGACAAATCTAATCTATTAAAAAGATGCACTTGTCAGGCTCTGAAATTTGACATGTGAATACGATCACTCTGAGTCCCCAAAAACCAAGTGTGAGTTCCTAATGTAACATTCATACATTCATTCCTATCAATGTTATACTCATTTCAATCTACAAAACAACACTATAATTAAATAAAAGAAAGCTAAAATAAAATAACCGTAATTTAATCCAACTACACCTTCTTCATTTAATACTAACTAATGGTAAAGATCCAATACATCATCTTATAAAAAGTAAAGTAACCCTTAAATAATAGATGAAAAAAATAAACAAAAATTCAAATAATAATCTTCCAAAGTGTAACACTCCAAATCGTAACCCCAAACATGATCCTGCACGTATGAGCTAATAAGTCAGTGAGATGATATCACATAGGTTTGTAAAATAATCATCCAAATATTACAATAAAACATTTAATGTAATCTGAATGAACATGCTCACAAGATAAAGTGCCATGAATGTTATATAATTGATGAATAACCGGAGTATACACACATACGATTAAAAGTAAACTATGTATCCCTTCTGGCTTACATAAGCGGCTTTTTACACACAATTGGGGGCTCATATACCCGACCTCGATCAATGTCCATAACACAAACGTAAAAGTAAACTATGCATCCCACCCAACTTCCATAAGGGCCTGTTGGATTTATCATTTCACCTAGAAATTGGAAATGATAAATATCTTGAAAATGGATGATTGTTACTGTTTCACCTGTTTGAATATTCATGGGAATTTTTTTTCTTGGAAACCGGTTCAGAAGTAGTAGTGGCCATTGTAGAACCTTATCTTTATGTATATGATATATCTGTTCCATCTATCCATTTTATCACAGCTTTTTGAGATATGAGAAGAAAAATGAGTTAGATCTAACACTCAACTGACCTATACCAAAAGAAACAAATGCCCTAAGAAGTTTTTAACGGTAAGTATTTAATTCACATTTTTCTATGGCGTGGTCCACTTGAGTTTTAGATATGTCTCATTTTTTGGCTTATATCATAAATTCATCTGACATAATGGGTGAACGGTGTAGATAAATGATATAATCATGGTGGAACCCACAAATATTTCACAATATTTACCAGTTTTACAAAAAAAAAGCCATCAAATCAACCATGGGAAGAGTGCGGCAATTAAGGAATAAAATATTTATTATCATTCACGGGGCATTTCTTTGGAAATTGGAAAATCAAACGCACCCTTAGGGCCTGGTTTTCTAGCTCAAGTGTACTTACGTTGGAAAGGAGTAATCATTATTTACCAAGATTACCTTCATCTACCTTCATCTTTCCCGATTCTGACTTGACCGGTTACTTCTTAAGTACTCAAATGAGAAATTTGTAAAATAAGTATAAGGCCCACCATGATATATGTGGCAATGTCCATAGTTAATGTTGGATCCTTGCATGGGGGTGTTACATTATTGTATGCATGCATGACATTGCTATATGGGATATGCCAAGCCATCATGTCACTGCATAGAGTTGTCATACTGTTGTTCCGAGTCATCCTACAGTCAAACTGTGTTGTCCTTTGACCACACTAAGGCGAAAGCACGTCTCTAACCTGGTGAGCGATATACCTGACATCCCTGTCTCAATTGTTAATTCTGCTGAGGTCTAAGTTGTTGCTGTGGCTGTTGAAGTAACGTCTGATATGATAGTGGTGGTCGTCTCAAACGTGGCTGAGGTAGTTTCTGTGAGTATGGCTGAGGCGATCTTGGATACAAATGAGACACTGAAAGATATGGCTGGGGTCGTTTAAACGAAGGCGATGGTGTGTATTGTTGAGGTGGCTGGAAGGACGACTGTGGTGGTCCCCGGTCAGGGGCAATTATGAGTAGGGTGATCCGCAAGTCTACAGTTATAGAAAACTCTCAAAAATTGAAATGAGGGTTGTGCTAGAGCTCGTCTAGTGATCAGCATCATCCTCTATCTTTTGACTGCATCCTATTGGGCTGGCAAAATGTACGATGCGGTACTGGAATCGCTCCTTATGCGCATTTTCTGCTGGCAGTTCTTCCAAAATTTATTAATATCTTTCTATGCTACCATTGCGCACTCTAATACTTTAGTGTAGGTTTTGAGATTGAAGGGAGACAATCTACTACAAATAGGTTCCTTCAAGCCTTTCTCAAATCTTCATGCTTTAAAGGTTTCATCAGGCACCATAAATTTTGCGAATCGAGACAGCTCTGTGAATTTGACCTAGTATTGGCTTAATGCCATCTCGCCAATGTCCAAGTTCATAAACTCTTCAATCTTTTGCTCTTGCACAATTTTATAAAAATATTTCTCATCGAATTTCTCAAAAAATAATGTCAAGTTCCAGGCTTCGAGTCCTAGGTTAGTCCTAACCACCGAGTACCACTAGTGATTTGCCTCTCTTTCTAGCATGTAAATGGTCAACTTGGTTCTTGCACCATTCATTGCATCCCTCTTTTGCTTGCGATTTCTCAAATTTTCATAAATATTTTTCTCTATCACCATAGCATGCTCTCATACTTCAATGTAAAATTTTATCCTGAAGGGAGTCAATCTGCTACGAATAAGGGGCCTTCAAGCCTCTCTTAAAAATGCATACCTTACGGGCTTCATCAAACACCATAAATGTCGCGAATTAAGACAACTCTGTGAATTTGGCCTCATATTGGCTTACCGTCATCTTGCCCCGTTCGAAGTCCATAAACTCTTCAGTCCTTCAGTCTTTTGCTCCTTTATGAATTCAAAAAATATTTCTTATCGAATTCCTCGTAGAATAATGCCTAACTCTAGGCTTCGACTCCTAGGTTGACCCTAACCACTGAGTCCCACTAGTGATCTGTCTCCCTTTCTAATGGTAAATGACCAGCTCTGCCTTCTGGTATTCACTAGAATTCATTGATAAAAGAATTTTATCAATTTGTTTCTTACACCTCTCCACCTTAATCAAATCAGATTGGCCTATGAAAACATGTAGCTTTAGTCTCTTGAAGCTTTCTAGTAAAATTCTCATTTCATCATAGGCTATGGGTGTGAGTTGGGCTTCTTCTTCTTCTTCTTTTTTTTTTTTTGTTTTTTGTTTTTTTTTTTTTTTTTTTTTTGTTTTGTTTTGTTTTATTTTTTTTTGTTTTGTTTTGTTTTTTTGTTTTGTTTTTTTTATTTTTATTTTTATTTTTATTTTTTTTTGTTTTTTTTTGGTTTTTGTCAACTTCTTAATACACCCCACTGTCAATTAATTCTTCACTATTAGCCACCCCCACTAGGGATCGATATCAAGACCTCAGTGTTGAAACGAGGTATCTTTCACTCAGTCTATCACTTGAGCTATGGATCAGGGTGTTGTGTGAGTTGGGCTTGATTTTATGCCTAATTTTGCCTTACCTGATGCACTGTAAACTTTGAAATTTCTCATATAGTTTTGAGAATCCTGCCAATAAGTGGTTCGCTTTCAGTGACATCAGGTTCAATTGTTCCTAATGAGATTCCAGCATTCATGTCGGGTTCCGTGTTCACCACCCCAATTATAGGGTCGTGATGTTGTAATAATCTTGGTAAGATCGAGGTCAAAACCAAGGGACTGAACCTTGTACGTATTCTAAAAATAACTAGAACTAGAACTAGAACTAGAAGAAGATGTATCTAAATCAGAAAAATTTAAGGGAATAATGGTGAACTAATTAACTAAAACTTGTAGAATTTAAAGGTGGAAAACTAGGGTGCCAAGGATCCACTTGTAGAGATCAGGGGGATCTATACTTGATTCACGAACACAACTGAGATCAGACTCCTATCTTCATCCAGTTGACAGATATAACATTAAAATTCAACTCTAAACTTCCTTTGATCCAATTTTCAAGATATGAGAGGTATGAGAATTAGAATGGATTCCATCACAAAACCATGCCCATGAGATAAAGGAAACAATAGAATTTAGCCAATCCACAACCAATTTAAAAGAGTTATGAATGTTAGGAAGGATTCCATCATCCAACCATGCCCATGAGACGATGGTGAACAACAAGGCTTCTTAACTAAAAAAAAAGGCTTCCTAACTTCACAATCATAATAATGAAAAGAACATACTCAAAGCTATCACAGATCCATTGTAATTTCAGTCACAATAAACCATTAAAAACTGAAAACATTTCTTATAATCAAACTAGAATCAAAATCAGTTCAATTTAAACATGAATCAAAAGGCATAAAGAAAAATTTTCCATCACACTACAAGCTTCACCTTTTAACCCTAGCTAAGAGGTTTAGCCTGTCATAGACATGATCAAGCTAAAAATAAGTCAAAGGAAGAAAAACCATGAAAAAAAGAGAAGCTCTTGATGATTAAAGAGATGGCCGGCTACTCTCTCTCTTTTTGGCTCTTACTTGTGCTCACTTGTCCTCCTGCATGTCCAAAGATGAAGTCTCTCTCTCTCTTCTCTTCTTCTTTTATAGGCAGCAAAGAGGTTGGAGTCAGTCAGTGGATGCATGGTAGATATGGTGGAGAACTTCCGTAAGGAGTTCTGCAGCCCTTTTGCGTGCGTAGCAAAACCACAGGCTAAACTGCGTTTGGATAAGAATTTTGGGATGAAAGATTGTTCTGAAACCTAATTTAGCTCCATGGTTTTGGTCGTCCTAGGCCTGGGCTCCATTTGAATGGTCCGAATCATCAAAATGATCAAAGACGGTGGACCAAAGTCCTGGAATTTCCAGTTTTCCCGGACGCTGGCTCTGCACACGAAAGTTGCGCTGAGGTGCTCGGTGGGCCCCACAGTGATGTTTTCGGGGAAATCCACCCCGTCCATTAGATTCTTGGCGAAAAACCAATCGGGAATGGGTACTTTTGGTCGAGTTTCGGTGTGGCCCACAAGATTTTTCTCGCTGCCGTCCGTCCTGCATTTGAACGACTGAAATCCGATCCTCATTGTTTCTTAGAGTTTTTTCACATAAGCCTTAGTCAGTGGACCTGTGAGATTCCAATGGACAGTTGAATCACGATGGTGGCCCATAAGGAGGAATCGCAAGTCCCTGTTCAACGGGCTATTTGAATCCAAATAGAGTTGGGTTAGCGCACGCCGACCAACTCTGTTGGTCTGGTGCACAGCTGATGCACGTGAGTGGTGTGCGTGCACTGCAAGTGGGATCCACTTGTGATGACTGCAAGAAATCTACTCCAATCATTACGTTTTCCATCTAATTTAAGGCTTGAGACCAAATTAAAGCATATCCAAATATCAGGTGGGCCTCAGAACAATGTTTTATGGGCTGATCTGTCTATTGGGCCACTTCCACAAAAATCTAAGGGCTAAATTTCAACATGTATAGTTACTTTATGATCCTCAAGCCAAATATAAAGTTTCAACCTAAACAGATGGTGGGAACCCTGTGATCTTGCATTCAAGATGATTTTCAGGCTTCTTCATCTTCCATCATTTGATTTTTTTTGGATTTTTGGTGTATGAATTCTTCGATCTCAGTCCCCTAAGATCTGTCCCTTGCCTTAGTGATTCTTAAGCATCAGATCTATGCTTTTAGTACCCTTTTTTCACCTTGCAATAAAAACATGATTAAAGTAGGGCGTTAAATATGATTATGTACGTAAAACCAAGTAATAACTGGGGTCTAATATGCAATATTTGACCCTCAACATTCCGCCATGACCTACAATTATTTAAACAGGTAAACTTTTGTAACTTTTGTATACTAAGGTCTAAGCAAAGTACAGTATGTGAAATTTTAATCTCAAGTCATTATTAGGAGAACACATCCTAAGTTAAAATTTCTAAGTTCAAATCTACTCTAGGTCTTCAATTTAATTCTAAATATATGCTCAGATAGTAACTTGTCATGCCTCAAAATTTGAATACCCAAGCATAGCTACTCGAGACTTGAATTTCGATAATGTGAACTATTTTATTTGCTTTTATCGCATCACATGCACTCATTCAAATCAAATAAAAATCCTTACACAAACTAAATGAAAATTCAGCATTAATCTAAATCAAATCAAACTCAATAAACATTCAATCCACATTATTAACTTTAAACTAAATTCTAATGAATGAGAGGAAATCTAATAATAGAAACCCGCCTGTTCATAATACTCCTATTCTACACCTGAAACATACCTAGGATGGGTAAGCTCATATACGCTCAATGAAATTGTAATTTTATCCAAATTTAAAATTTTCATATTTATATCAATATGCATAAATGAATGAAATATTTGAGTCAAAGTACATATTTATATCAATTCTGTATTTTTTTCCCTGCTTTGGATATTTTTTAGACACATCATAGCATGTTGCCAAGAGTTGTAGCATGACTACTGATCGACGTTGTTTTGTACAACATGGCTAATAATTCATCGTGGGCCTATTCGTGGACCAAAACCATAGTTCATGGATCGTGCAATGATCCTAATGGGTAAACACTGTTGATCCAACCATAATAAATGATTATTCTGGTCCAACTCCAAATCCGGGGCCAATTACAAATTAATGATAGGTTGCCTATCTTTATCGGTTTTGGGTTGTAGGATCTACTTTATATTGTTTCTAATGGATATGTGAATGAGTGCTTGAACATTCATTAAGATAATAAGTTTATCATGACGGTCACCGGGGCCTAATTAGCCCGTCCTCGTTTCAGGTCCAAGACCAATATAACAACTAGACAATATTGCAATTTTGTGACCATCATGGCCCGGTTACCCACCTCATGGTCTATGAGCTTTGCGGAATCCATTTGCGATAATGGATAGGGTGGGATCCTAGTTTTTGAAAATTGGCAAACATGTTTAGTTGTGTGTTCTACTTAAAGTGGTTGCGACTAAATGACATGTCTCATACGTCATGCATTAGGATTAATTAGGTGGTGTTTGTCTTTGCCTTTAATCCAAAAGAGTTCACAGTTTAGTGAGAGCCATTAATAGTATGAGATCAAATTATGCATCTTACCAAAAATGTGATAGCTATTTAGGTTTATAATATTAGCACTCACCCGGCCTCATATTATGCCTCATATTATGAGAACTACTTGAATGTTGTTGCTCTTGACCTAAAGGATGGATTGCAATGATATATTGGGTTTCACATGCGGGTTTGATATTTAGGCCCGTCATCCTAAATAATTTGATTAACTGTCTTATCAATTGGATAAAGTTTAACATTGGGATGCTTTCTACAAACCTTCTTACAAGAGTAATGCATGTAATCTACCAAGATTATTTAAGCTTTGATTCCATTAAGATTTTAATGTGATCCACTTCTAAAGAAGTCTTTTTTATTACAAACTTTATAAATGAACAACTAATAAATTAAATGGAAACAGGGTTGTGCGGAAACATGGTTCACATGTGTGGTTGCCTATAAATATGCTCATCCATTATTCAATAAGGATGAAAGGCCAAACACACCAATATCTACATGTGCAACCAGCCCTACCAAGGTTATGCATATATGTTATGCGAAGACCAACCAGGCCAAATGTCATATGCAGCCTTGAAATGCAAACATGCCAATACTAATGTCTAATCCATGTCTCAATACAATTCTTATGTGGAATCACCAAAGTCTAATATGCAATGAAGGTTCATACTTCGAGGTAATGAGAGAGGGAAAGACCTCACTACTCTTTACGATGATAGAAGGCCTATAGTTATGCCAAATCCCACATGGCACGCCACTAGCAAACTCATTTTCAATTTGGTCAAACATGACCTCAATCGCCACCACACTTTTTGAGTAGGTGAGGACGAACTCCTTTCCAACCAACCTCAACACAATGAGAGACATGGTCTGTTGGTATGCAGCACTCAAGCACTCATGTGGCATTTGATATAGATATTGAAGCATCTTGTAGTACCATGGGGTTTAGAGACTTTCACCCACAAACATCGTAGGCGCCTTGTAACCACAACTAATTTCTGATGTCCACAACCACAACCACAACCACTAACCATGGTGAATCTGTAATGGCCACAACTCTAATGTCTCTAGGGTGTGCATACAAGTATACCATACAAATACATGAACGCATGAGTCTATCATCCAAGTCATGCAAGTCATGAATACATGCAGGGCAGCTCCATCTCATACGGGTCCCCTAAAATGGTGTAGGTCGTAGGGACATCAAATGCCACCTTGCTATGCATAGGCAAGACAAACCTATGTCAAAAGCACCAACCAGACACCATCTGCCGGACAACATCACATATCAAGTTGTGCTCAACCATTATCAAACCATCACTAATGTCAAGCACATAAGACGTGGATGAGGTATGAATGGCTCACAACATATAGTCAACTATACATGTGGTATGTATAGTTACATCAAGCATAAAGGCAATGTTACCTCAGCCATAAGATCAATTTTATAATAAGGGCATATTTGATTATCGAGAGCTTGTGTAACTACCTCCATAAATGGGCAATTATTATCATTTCACCCAATTTCTACCTTGAAAACCTGTTCAAAAGAGTTAATTTAAATTTGTAAATCCCAAGGTGATGTGTGTTATATATCCATTCCATCTATCCATTTTACCACAATATTTTTAGGCATAATCCAAAAATTGGGGCAAATCCAACACTCAAGTGGCCCACACAAAAAGAAACAGTGGCCCCAAGAGGTTTTTAACGGTAAGTATTTAATTTCCTTTTTTCCCTGGCGTGGTCCCTTGAGCTTTAGATATGCCTCATTTTTTGACTCATGCTATAAATTCATCTGGGATAATGGATGAATGGTGTGGATAATCAACATACATCATCGTTGGACCCACAAATATTTTATGGCTTTCTCAATTTTTGTGTCTAAAGAGCAGCCGGTCAAATCAAGTATCAGGAATGGTACTGTAAATACCACCAGGTTAAATAATTATTACCCACTTACCCCGTATTTACTATTGAATTGAAAATTCAAACAATCCCTAAGTATAAGAATAATACTGCATCCAGCATAAAGCACCACATTTAACGTAAAGGAAATGCTATAGAAATCATAAGCGTAATCATCACACTAACACAACACCGCATCAAATGTAAGTGCAGTACCACACCAGCATAAGCATAATGCATCATTCAATCAAGAGGTGAGGCCTGCTTAGATTCCAAAACTAAAGGGGCCAATTATACTACACTTGAGTGGGCTTTCAAGCCAATAGGGCCACTAAACAAGCGTTCCCATACAAGCGGGTGTAACGCTCCGAGGTACCCAAACTATATGGCATAGTAAGGTCCACAAGTGATCAAAGTAGGCTCAATATAGGCATCAAAGTGTGCCCTAAAAGTGTCCCAAAAAAAGGCCCAAGAGGGCGGCCTACAATCCATCAATGGTAGTCCCAAATGGATTTAAACGCAAGCATGGTGCAGGACGGAACGGCAGGCCCCACAACTCCAAGGATGGGTCCTATGCTAGGATGGCACAGCCACAACACATACGTTAACACAGGCCTTAGGGAAGGATAGTGTGGATGCATCACACACATCAAGGTGGGCCATGGCACACTTACATACATACATAGAGGCGGGCCTACAGTGCACATACAACTCATACATCATGATAGGCCCACAGTAATATAACACATACAACCAAGTGGGCCTATGGCCCCATTGCATACACTATGGTAGGCCCAAGAAAGTTCCCAAAAGGTGGGCATCATCATACCCCACCACCCCATGGTGGGGCCCACAAATCTGCCCCATGATTGGGCTCACGGCCGAAATGATGCAGTAAAACGGATGGGCGATGTGGCTAGAACCCATGCATCACGACAGAGTCCACGGTGTGGCCCACACTGTGGGCCCCTCAAACATCTACAGTGGGCCCTAGAAGGGTGGAACACGATGGGCGCTCAATCTGCGCCAAACGCAAGGTGGTGCGGTCCACTTGAACCTTGAATCTGCTTCATTTTTTAGACCATGCACTGAAATGAGCTGTTAGAACAGATGGACGACTGGGATATGAAACCCATGTATCAAGGTGGGCCTCCACAGCGGGCCATTGTCCAGTGGCCGGACGGCCTGGACGTAAAATACATACACAATAACACAATGGTAGGGCCTAGCAAATTGCAAGAGAAAGCATTCAATCATCGTTATTTCAATGGTGGGCCTAGTCGAGATTTGGATCTGCCTCATTTTGGGCTCGTTCACACGTTCAGGTCAGGAATGCATGGTACACGACATCACAGTGGGCCCTAGGTTTGGTGGATGGTGTAGATAAAGCCCACACGTCAGGTTGGACCCCACACTCGTAGACTCCCCCTGTACAGGGTTCTAGCCACGTCGCTCATATGTTGTTATCTGTATCTGTGTTTTTACTTCAACGAGATCCATGAGACCTTATCTACAGGTTGATGGAAAATAAATATCATGGTGTGAGCCCCAGCATATTATCAACAGTAAGCATTCAATCTCCATTCTTGTTGTGCGTGGCCCACCAGGTTTGGATTTGCCCCATGGGAAATGGGCTGGAAAAATGAATGGATGGTGCAGATTTCTTACAAACAACATGTGGACCCCACGGCCTGGTAGACCCACTCCAAAATGGTCTGGAAAAACAGATAGACTGAGTGGATAAAAGAAGATGGGGTCGATGCCTGGTGGGCTTCGCACGTTCTTAATCAAACTGATATTTATGTTTTTCACTTCATACAGGTCCATGTGACTTTATCAATAGATTGGGCAGCAACACCATCCATGGTGGGCCCCAGGAGGGTTCAAGCGGTCCACTGTTTCAGAGGTGGTGTGGCCCACAAATGCTTTGGATCAACGTGATTTTCATGTGGACCCTAAAGCCTAGGTCACACTTGTGTGGGCCCCAAAAATCAAAGAAATGCAGAGAGAGAGAGAGAGAGAGAGAGAGAGAGAGAGAGAGAGAGAGAGAGAGAGAGAGAGAGAGAGAGAGAGAGAGAGAGAGTGTGGGTCCCCCACCTCTATGGGGCCCACATGGAATACAATACAGGCGACAGGGTGGACCACACTGCTGTCCAATGTGTGCAGGGTGGGTCCCATGCCCTATGATCAGATGAATGGTACAGAAATAGAATACATACATCATAGTTGGGTCCTACATCAATGATGTAGGGATGAACGTGATGAGGTCGATCACCGTCTTCCTCAAAGATAACTACTTAGAATTCACAGAGCTCCTCTGGACTCATCACAGAGACTTCTCGAATCCACAGGGAAAAAGCAAGAAAAATAGAAATAAATTCTATGAAATTCATAATTTGATTGATGAATGAAATAAACAAGTTCGCAACCCTTTAAATAGGGATACTAAGTAATGGGAGAAATTTCAAAATCCAATTATAACTAAAACTCCTAGAATTCACAACTTACCCTAAATAGTAAACTTACTATTAGTTTATTATTTATAGACGGTCGTGTTATATCTACTTGTGCGCAAGGTTTTTGGCCAAAAATAGTAAGTGTCCTATTTGGCTTCATCACACTTTCTCCTAATTATTGTAAACACTTTTAAAGTTGCACGCAACTCCTAAATCCCAATGGATGAAGAGTTATAATTAAACTAAAACTTACTATTTATAGTAAAAATAGAATTAAAATAGGGAAAAGACCGTCGATCTGATGACTAAAGTAGCTCGTACGTCTTACCCCAAAATCATATATTTTATGTCCGATAACTCATTTCGGGTTATGAGATACACTCGATTTACGGTCTGACAGTCCGGATCACTTTTGTCGTCGATCGGGCCTTTTCTGATCCATCTTGGCCATGAAACTGTCTGCAACCTGCTCTACATCAATCAATGGGCCCACTAACTAGGTCAGCGTACACACATCATGAAGGCCACGTGGCCCAAAAATCCACTGTACAGAGGGGGAATCTTGGGGCTATCTTCACAGTCCACTTGCTTGGGTCATGGGGCCCACATGGACAACCCAAACAATGGGTCGAATGGTGGCCCCCTAACCTCATCAAAGAAAGGTGGGGTCCACCTCCTTGCATTCCAAAAAGAAACACACAAAAGAAAGAGGAACAGAAGGGAAAACATGTTACATTTGGTGACATTTTAAACCAATGTACTCACTATTCAAGGCCTTCACATGGGCTTTCAAAGGTGGGTTGGGATCTCCTTTAATGGAGGTTCCGAGCTAGCAACTCTCTCTCATTCCTTTCCTTCTTTTCTCTCAATTTTCTTTCTCATTTTGTTTTCTCTTTGCTTTTCGTTCTTCTCTTTCTTGTTTTCTCATAGAACTCATACATAGGAGCTTGGACTATGGGAAATGAGAGAGAGAGAGAGAGAGAGAGAGAGAGAGAGAGAGAGAGAGAGAGAGAGAGAGAGAGAGAGAGAGAATAAGAAGGTAGGAAGGCTCATTTATATATTGCATATTGGGAGTTGTTTGCATGAGGGGTAGAGAAAGGAGGAGCATTTTGGGGAGAAAATTAGCACAGGAAATGGGTGGTTGACTTCAGGGTAGTACTTGCATGTGGGAGAGGAAAGATGTAGGGGTATTTTAGGTAGTTAGGGTGTTTTAGTAGTAATGGTAGGGTCCATTTGGGACTTTTGGCAAATATTTATTAATTATATTTTGAAATTGAAAAAAGGCTACGGCCATGGGTGGTCATTTGCCAAATGTAGATGTAATGGGTTGTAATTTCCTATCGATGGGGAATATACTTTAGATGCTTATAGATATATTTTGCAACGGGAATCCTTGTTGCACTTGTGCATGTATTGGAATGCGTATAAAATCTTGATTCATGTGCAGGACCATATCTTTCAATCCAAGCATCGCAATCGGGGCATGCCACGCAGCGTTACAATCGTAGTGCCGACATGATTTCAACAACAGAGGTCTCGGGTCAAACTGACACAATTCCCGACGTGCAATTGGTGATCGACCGATCCGATCCATCTCGAGTATTTTGGAATTGAAAACAAGTGTATAGAAGGTCCCAGGGGAACACGAACTTCACAGTAACCTTCAGCCTGAAAAGGACACAGGAACTTATGGCCTGCTTTATCCAAAGCAAGGCCACCCTATCAATCCAAAGCGAGCCGATAAAGCCACCGATCACTCCAATCAGTCTTTCAATTTGAAACCCATCTTTGTACACGACCAGTCAAATCCAACATCCTCCCCGTAACAGGAACTAGTCTCATTTCTAGTATTTACATTCTAGTCAAAATCCAGTATCTTCCAGGGGAGCCAGTCTTATTTCTTGCATTTACATTCTAATTAAGTTCAACATCCTCCACCCTAGAGTCAGTCTCAGTTCCAACCTTTACATTCCATCCCTCTACTTTTAGTCAATTCTAGCATCATTCCCTTAATGGAAGCCATTCTCATTCCAGTTAATTATATTTCATTCAAACAGTCAGCATCCTCCCACGAACGGAATTTCTTTTCATTTACATTCTAAGGACAGCTACATAATCTACCTATTTAACCCACTCACATAATATGATTTCCATGTTCTACACACATTAATGTGGATAACGCATTTTAAAAAAATATATATAACTAATAGTTTTCCAAAGCACAACTCCAACAATGATGATGTCGTACAAGTGAGTGATGTTGTTGGCTAACACAATAGTGCAAGTTAGGGCTGTCGTGGCAGCAGGTTCGGCTGGCGCAAGACACAACATCGAGACGTTGCTAACAGTGTTGTTACTAGTCTAGAGAGAGAGAGAGCTAAAGCTCGGATAACAGACGCAGATTGCATACTGACTGTGCTAGTACCAAGTCACTGCAAATCAGTACTCTGTGGGCTCCACCATGATGTATGTGTTTTATCCACATAGTGTTGTTTATATGAATTTGGATACACCGAAAATAAAATGAAATTAATTCGAAAATCAAATATTTCACTAGGTTGAATCACGTATAAAATACTCTATTTTTAAAGCGTGATTTGCTCCATTATCTAGTGCTGATGGGTTACAGGTGAATTACTTCCAGGATAAGACAAGCCTTCTGGATCCGGCGTGCAGAAATCACCATAGGTCCACTGGGAACAATTTTAACGCAGTGGATTTCTTCAGGCAGACTCAGACGGTGGAGATGTTCTAAGTATTTTTAGAATGGAACTATGGATCGTATCTGATGATGGGAGAGATGGCTATGTTGAGATGATGAAATCGGACTGGAATGGTCCAGTTTATATACGCATCTTATAGTGGTCCGTTGCCAGATGCTATCAATAGTCCAGAACGTTTGAAAAATATTTTTGGCCGTTGTTCATTAATCATAAACGTTTCTGGTCGTCGGATCAAAGGATCTGACCCTTGGATTATCATGGCCCGTCCGTTTTCGGACCATTAGGCTTTCAAGGCATAGAGCCATTTTCTGAAACTGCTGAACGTTTCGGATTTAAAATTCGACCGTTATCAGTCACCTATAAAACCCAGGCTCATTTCAGATCCACACCGCCCTAAGGCACTGACCAGACCCATCGCACCGAGGTCGCACCATCTCGCACCGGTTCGCATAAGGTCGCAAAGGAGCGACCACTCTGCGACATGATGCGCACGTGCGAAGTGAAAAGTGCGTCATCTAACGCTACTACTGCCACACTGCCTCACTGCCCACGCCCTCGCCCACGCCCGTGCCAGTGCCCGAGTGCGTGCGTGCGTGCGTGTGTTCCAGTGTTTCACACTGGAACACGCAATCGAGTTTCATCTCCTCCAAAAAGTTCCAAGTAAGAATATTCTTCTCAACATCTCATATAAACCATAAAAACGATTTCAACCATTTTCGATGTGGGACAAAACACACACCGTATTTTTTTATTTCAAAATTTTTAAAAAGTTTTGGCAAAAAATTCCTGAAATTTTGAAAAGTTTGAAATTTTCATTTTTTTAAATTTTTTTTTAAAACCACTAATTTTCAATAATCCCCCACTGGTTTTTAAAATAATGAAAAACTCTTTCAGAATAATAACAGTTATTATGTATACAAAAAGATATTTAAGAATTTGAATCTTTCCTTAATGTAAGTATTTTAAAGTTATTTCAAAATTTTTGATTGCCGCAGTATTGAACCAGTTATTCCTATATGATATAACCGAAAATACTACACACATAATAGCTCATGTGTTAAGTGTTCCTTCATAATTTCGCTTAACACTTTTAATGGTCATGTGCTTATCCTGTTTCATGAACGATCCCGAGATAACTCTAACTCTCATGAGAAGCGGCACCACTTCTACGTTCACATAGGTGAAATTCTTTCGATCTTTCCGTTTAAAACACTTGTCCTGTTTGACTGGATTTCATTAAGAGTTTAATACTCATCCCTTCTTTATAACGACCGAGACTATCATCCTGAATGAGGTTATTACTTTATTTAGTGCTGAAGCTTTTCACTTATCAGTGAATTGTTGTTACCTATTAAATCCAATATTTAGAGATTTTCTAATTTTGGGTTGGATTTCTTTCATTGGTGAAACTTTGAGTAAAGAGTTTCAACCTCATCTCTTTAGATGTTGTCCTTACTATTTCTCTTGTCAGAGGTTTAGTAAAAGGATCAGCCAACTTATTACTCGACTTTACATATAAGATCACAATGATTCCATCTTGAATCAATTACCTTACATAGTCATGTCTCAAACTTATGTGTCAGGACTTCCTATTATAGGTACCGCCATAGGCTCTCGCTAGAGCGGCTTCACTATCACAATGAAGTGAAACAGCTGGTATAGGCTTCTCATAGAATGAGATTTCTAATAGAAGATCCCTTAACCACTTAGCCTCTTTGCCTGTAATAGCTAGAGCTATGAACTCAGATTCCATAGTTGAGTGCGTTATGCAAGTTTATTTCTTGGATCCCCAAGATACAGCTACACCTCCTAGGGTGAATATCCACCCTGTAGTGGACTTGTTGTCCCCTGCACTCGATATCTAACTTGCATCGGTATATCCTTCTAACACTGCTGAAAATTCTAAGTAAAATAGCCCTATTCTTTGGTTTCTTTTAAGATAATCTACAACTCTACTTATTGCTTTCCAGTGTTCAATACTTGAATTACTTATAAATCTACTTAGTTTACTCACAGCGTATGCTATATCTGGTCTTGTGCATTGCATTACATATATAAGACTGCCTATAATACTAGCATACTCTAGTTGTGCAACTGCTCTTCCACTGTTTTCTTTTAACTTGATACTTGGATCAAACGGAGTTTTTGCCTCTTTAATTTTCAAGTGATTAAATTTGTTTATTATTTTCTCAATATAATGAGACTGATATAATGCAAAACCCCCACTAGATTTTTTAACTTTAATACCTAATATGGTATTCACTTGTCCAAGATCCTTCATTTTGAAAACTGAAGAGAGAAACTTTTTTGTTTCAGTTACACCTTCCATTTTGTTAATGATTATTAATATATCATCTACATACAAGCATATGATTACAATATAATCATTACATACTTTTGAATATATGCATTTATCAACAATATTATGTTCAAAACTATAAGATAGAACTTTAGAATCAAATTTATAATGCTACTATTTTGGTGTTTGTTTTAATCTATACAATGACTTAACAAGTCTACATACTTTTCTTTCATTTTCTGGTAGAACAAACCCTTCTAGTTGTTCCATGTAGACCTCTTTATCGAGATCACCATTCAGGAATGCTGTCTTTACATCCATTTGATGGATATGAAGATGATGTATGGATGTCAGAGCGAATAAGATCTTAATCGATGTTATTTGAGCTACTGGTGAATAAGTGTCAAAATAATCGATTCCTTCCTTTTGTCGGAAACTCTTAGCAACTAATCTTGCCTTAAAGGTTTGAATTGTACCATCTGTGTGATATTTTTTTTTTAAATACCCGCTTACATCCTATTGGTTTAGAACTTGGAGGTAGATCTACCAATTCCCATGTTTGGTTAGACATTATGGAATCCATTTTATTATTAATGGCTTCTTTCCAAAAAGTAGAGTCTCTTGAAGTTATAGCTTCACTAAAGGTTTTAG
Source organism: Magnolia kwangsiensis (assembly GCA_037074715.1). Lineage (NCBI taxonomy): Eukaryota > Viridiplantae > Streptophyta > Magnoliopsida > Magnoliales > Magnoliaceae > Magnolia > Magnolia kwangsiensis. The sequence continues at coordinate 22,252,166 of CM073582.1, forward strand.
GTTCATCTTATATAGTTAAAATCATAGGTATTTTCCTAATCACTTTCTCTCTATCACCTTCAATTAGATGAAAAGAGAGTCGTTGAGAGTCTATTTAATCAGGATCAAGTCTCTTTTCTACTCTTGCTCTTTGACTCCTATGAAGTTCACTTGGTGTATTCTCTTCTATATGTATTTCTTTTATAGTTTCATTAGGAGATTGAATCTCAACATTCTTTTTCTCCGTGTATACAGAATTCTTAAAGAACTCTACATCTCTAGACTCTATTATTATATTAGTTTCTAAGTTTAGAAATCTATAGGCCTTACTATGTTGTGCATATCCTATAAGGACGCACTTGATAGCTCTTGGTCTTAATTTAGTTTTTTAATGTCTGGTGTTCTGCAGTATGCAAGACACCCCCACACTCTAAGATACCATATGTTTAGTTTTCTTCCTTTTCATATTTCGTATAGAGAGGTCTTGGTTTTCTTAGATGGAATTCGGTTTAAAACATGACATGCAGCTAACAGAGCTTCTCCCCATAGGTTTAATGACAATTATGCTTGTATTAGCATTGAGTTAACCATTTTTACTAAAGTCCTTTTTTTTTTCTCTCTGCTACACCATTTTGTTGTGGTGTATAAGGTGCTGTGCGCTATTTAATTATATCGTGTTCTTCACAATAGTTAGAAAAGTCATTAGAGAAATATTCTCCTCCTCTGTCACTACGAAAGATTTTAATATTTTTGTCCAATTGATTTTCTACTTCAGATTTATAAATCTTGAATACATTATATACTTCATCTTTTGATTTTAACAGATATATATATATATATATATATATATATATATATATATATATATATATATATACATATTTTGAACAATCATCTATAAACGTTATAAAGTACCTTTTACCTCCACAGGTAAGAACGCCATTAAGTTCACATATGTCAGTATGCACTAGGTCTAATATTTGAGATGATCTCTCAACACTAGAGAATGATTTTTTTTTATTATTAATATTTTAGACCGTATGCATACTTCACATTTATCTTTGTCACTATCATTGTATGATATTAGGCCATTCTTAGCCATGAGTTTTATTGTACTGTATCTAATATGGGCTAGTCTATCATGCCATAGTGTTACAGACTCAATCATGTAAGCAAAAGAATTCTTTTCATTCAATGATAATTTGATCATCTCATTATAAGCATATCCCTTACCCACAAAGTTTCCATCCTTAGACAAGATTAGCTTGCCTGATTCAAACACAACCCTAATCCCAGGTTTGCTTAAGAGATCCCCTGAGACAAGATTCCTCCTGATGTCTGGGACATGTAGTACGTTAGTCAGAATTACCTTCTTTCCATAGGTAAAGAGTAATTTCACGGTTCCTCTTCATACAACTTTTGATCGTCCTTCATTTCCCATTTGAACCTCTTGACCATTGGTCTCGTCTTCATAGGTTTTGAAGGCAGATCGATCATTGCATACATGGACTGTGGCACCTGTATCATACCACCAACCAGGAATTTTCTCTTAAACTAGGTTCACTTCTGTGACCATGGCTACGATTTCATCTTCTACTGCATTAGCCTCTTTCTTAGGCTTTTTCGGTCCTTACAGACTCGAGCGAAATATCCGATCTTGCCACAGACATAGTAAGCTCCCTTAGGTTTGCTGTTTTTCTTCTTTTGAATTTTCTTGAATTTTCCTTGATCTTTGTTAGGTTTAAGGGAATCAGCTTTCTCATACGTATTATTTTAGGATGGTCGTTCTATTACGTTCACCTTGGATGAGGATGCACCATTAGCATCATCCTTTTTGTCTCAATACAAGATTTTTTTCAATACGAAGATGTTTCTGGATTTGTTCTAGGGTGAACTTTTTGAATTTATGCAGTAGTTTCTTTCTGTAATCTTTTCAGATCGGAGGCAATTTTGTGATTATAGCTCTGACTTGAAAGGATTCAGGAAGATCAATTTTTATGGCTTTTATTTTATTTACAATAAGCTACAGTTCTTAGATTTGGGCAAACAGCGGTAGACTGTCTACCATCGTGAAGTCGAAATACCTGGGAATTAGAAATTTCTATGTACCTTCCTTTTCAGCTTTGTATTTGTATTCCAGTGCGCTCCAAATTTCTTTTGCTGACGTGGTCCCCGTGTACAAATCGTACAACCGATCAGAGAGAGCATTGAGGATGTGGCCACGACACATCAATTCATCTTCTTGTTGCTTGATCCTAGCAGCAACTTGTTCAGGAGTATCAGTGTCTTTTGCTTCAGGTAGAGGCTGGAGAGTCAGGTCCAGGATGTAGAAGATCTTTAGAGCGGTCAACAAGAATTCAGCTTATCTTGTCACCTAGTGAAATTTGAACCATCGAATCAGTCCAATCGGATCAGATCCTGGTTCATCAACTTGATTGATGCAATACTTTCGATGTTCATTGAATCACGCTTTAAGATTGTTGTTTATATGAATTTGGATACACCGAAAATAAAAAGAAATTAATTCAAAAATTAAATATTTCACTAGGCTGAATCATGTATAAAATACACTGTCCTTAAAGCGTGATTCGCCCCCTTATCTATTGTTGATGGTTAACAGGCGAATTGCTTCTAAGATAAGACAAGCCTTTTGGATCCGGCGTGCAACAATCACAATAGGTCCACTAGGAACAATATTAACGCAGTAGATTTCTTCTGGCAAACTCAAACGGTGGAGATGTTCTAAGTATTTGTTCACACCCCAAGTGAGGGTTGTGATGTAGTAATAACTCGGTTAGACCGAGGTCGAATCCCAAGGGACTGAAACTTGTACGTTATCTAAAATTAAATAGAAATAGAACTAGGCTAAGATGAAATCTAAACTAAATGTAATTTGAGTAATAATGGTGAAAATATTAATCTAAAAATTATAGAAATTAGAGGAAAGGAAACTAGGGATTCAGAGGATCCACTTGTAGAGATCAGGGAGATCTTATGCCTGTTTTATGGAAATTAACTGAACTGTCATTGATCTAGTTTTCAAGAGATGAAAGGTATATGAATTAGAATGGATTCCATCACCAAACCATGCCCAAGAGACTATGGCAAACAACAGAATTAAACTAATTACCAACCAATCATATGTATGAAGGTTAGGAAGGGTACCGACATCCGACCATGCCCAGGAGACTATGGTGAACAACAGTGCTTCCTGACGTCATAAACATGGAAAGGAAAAGAACATGCTTTAAGCCATTGCAGACCCATTGTAATTTTAGTCACAACAGACCATTAAAAACTAAAAACATTCCCATTAAATAACTTAAATCAATATCACTTCAGTTTCAAACGAAAGGCACAAGCAGAGGATCTCCCATCATGCTACAAGCTTCACCTCTTAGCCCTAGCTAAGAAGTTTAGCCTGACAACATGATTAGACTAAATCCAAATAAAGATAAAAAGAAAAGGAAAAGAAGGGAAGAACAAAACAGCCAAAGCTCCTCTCTCTCTCTCTTTCTCCTGATGTTCCCAAGCCAAGCTCTAGCCACTGATCCACGTCCAACCCAAGATGAGAACAACCTTCTCTCTCACTCCCTCTTCCTTTTGTAGCAAGGAACTGTCGGTGGAGAACCGACTCCATACTTACGTAGCAGCGTGCGTTGGCAACGGAGGATAGGATAGAGCGTGCGTAAAGGAAATAGCGTATCTTGCGCTGTCTGACGGTGGGGCCCAAGGATGATAATAACAGTGAAATCCGTTCCGTCTAGTAGATTTGTCTCGAAATTTTAGTGAAGGAGGGCTCGTTTTGAATTGTCATTGATGCAGCCTACGTGATCGATGTTACGACCCTTCAACCTGCGTTTGGTCGATTTGAGGAGGCTTCCTGGTCACTTTCCGATGGATTTCAGGTAGGTCCGGGTCACAAGAGAGTGAAGACTAGAATGTACAGCTCAGATCACCCATCTGGATTGCTCTGGATGGGCCACTAAAATCTACTGATGGGTCCCTATTCGTGCGTTCGTAAAACAGAGCATGCATGTACATGGGCTGTGATAATTGATGGGCCCATGATTGATGTAATTTCGAAATGCAGTCCGTTTATTGGATTTTTGACAAAAAACCGGTTGGGTATGACGTTGTCTGGCTTGAATTTGGTGTGGTCCATCAAATTTTAACCGAGCCGTCCATCCTACGTTTAACGGCTGAAAACTTACAGTAGCTTGCATTGGGTCAAAGGGACACCTAGGCTAGGGGCGTGGCCTCCCTCTGGAGTGAATGGAGGGTCCAGATCAACGTTTCGGGGAGTAAGTGGGGCCCATTACACGAAATCAGCGTCCGTAGAAGCGGACGCTGTTTACGCAGTCGTAGTCGGGGTAATGCCCGTTGACCGTCTTCTCCGGTCCGGTGCGGCTCGTGTGTGCGTGCACTAAATACACGCACACCCTCGTGTGGGGTCCACTGTGATGTTTGCGAGAAATCCATTCCGTCTATTCATTTTCTCAGCTCATTTAATGAGTTGAGACCAAAATTGAAGCAGATCCAGATGTCAGGTGGGCCCCACTTAAGGATTTAAGGGGCTAATCTGTCTGTTGGGACCCTTCTAGAGCAATCCAATAGTTGATTTTTTTATGTGTACGGTTAATTTATGGTCCTCAAGCCATGTGTCAAGTTTCGAACCGAACGGATGGTGGAAACCCTGTGATCTTGCATTCTGGATCAAATTTGGGCCACTTGAGCTTCAGTTTCTTGATTTTTGTAGATCTCTGGCATGGAATTCCGTCAATCTTGGTCCCTTGGAGTCCGTCCCTAGCCTTGGTGTCTTCAGATTGTTAAATCCATGCTTTAAACACCGATTTTCAGTTCAAGATCATAAAGACACCCTGCATCATAAACACGATTAAATCGGGCTATTAGACAGTACAAAGTTCGTAAATCCAGGCAATAACTGGGGTCTAATATGCAATATTTGACCCTCAACACAACCCCCAACCAGCATTTTTCTAGTCCCGAGCAAAGTATGCGAAAGATAAGTTGAAGATGATTCCTATGAACTCGAACGATTCTTTCGAAAAACAATTCAGATATTAGAATTTTAAGATTCATGGATGTTCGGCATTACTTTTTTTTTTTTGAGCTCAAGTGCACGGTAGACTTCATAGTCAAGTGTAAAGTATTAATTCATCAATTAGACAAATTTTAAACATTGAGATCCATGGATGTATAGTGTAATCTCGGCTTATCATCATTAAAATACACCTCTCTATTTCAGGATATCATTGGTAATCAACAAGAGAATTCATAAAAACCAAACCTTGCTTCAAAGATCATCTTTTGATTTTTCTATTAAAAGAAATACCAAGACTGGGAATTAACTCCTTACTTATAGGGAGCAAACCTACAGCAAAGATTGTACACCCAACTCTTTTCACATATCATTCATGGGGAATTAAATCCTCACCTATAGGGAGCAAACCAAAGGTGAAGGTTATTCTCCCAACCCTTCCTAAGGTATCTGTTTTTTTTTTTTGGATCATGATGGGCAATTTGCAAACGGTTTCCTTACATGCTTAGTGATTACCAAGTTAACCCTTCAATATCAAAGTGAAAACTTAATGTGAAAGCGAGATGTGACATATGAGATTATGACTCAATCAAGGTTTACAACTTCTAATTCTGGATTAACAGTCCAAACTTAACTATAAAATCTAACAGATACTGAATCCAAGAGTCATAAATTACCAACATCACTTATCTTGTAATTCTAAATCCAAGATAGGCATTGAAAATCACTTCGAATTTACAAGAATTTTCAAACAAAATTTAAAAATTTTCACAATTTTTTTTTTCAAGACTTGCTCAAGACCAAGAAAACACTGATTAGGAAACCTAATCCTCCACCCCCAACCTAAAATCTATATTTTCCTCAATGTGAAAGATATGAGCATGTAATGGCACATGGGACAACGAAAGTATATGAGAAGTGATGGGAGGATAGTACCTGGATAACGAATCGAGAGAGATTTTTCAAGAGATCGCTGGAAGAGTGCAGGCTAGTACAAGAGAGAAAGTAAAACAAAAAATAGAAAAATAAAATCCTACCTATACCACTTTCACAGGTGCTCTCGATTGCAATTAGCGTATGCAACAAGCCTTTAAACCCCTAGGTTACCCCTAGTGGACGAGTTGTAGTCTCGTGAGGGTTTGCAGTAATGTTACCCATAAACATTGAATCGATCATGCCGCAAGGTTTCCCTTCCGGTCAATATCTTGATAAGTTTCTCAGTAAGTTCCTCAATAGGATCATCCAAAAGCCCTTTTTGCAATAGTCTTGGGTGCCCTGGAGCATGACTTTCCAGAGAGACTTATATACCTCATAAGAAATCTTTCATTGAATTGCTTGAGGTATCCGTAATATAGACGATTCATCTATGACAGAAGAAGTTTCAACGTTAGAATTGTATGGTGAATCAGAGACTACAAGTAAATAAAGTTTAGAAAACTTCCTGAGAAGTGATGTAGTCTCAATATATTCCGAAGATCCAAACTTCGGTTCAATTTTCAACTCTTCCTTTACTGGTAGACATTTAGGATCAGGGGAAGAGAGAATTCCAGAGTAAGGGTTCTCTCGGTCAGTGACGACTACCGAGATGTTGTCTTACAAGGCATCCACTTTATCTTTTAACATGGGATCGTTTGAAATCGCAAAGTGTGCCAAGCAATCCGATGAGTTGGAAAATTTAGATGAGCGTGACTCGTTTCCGTCATTGAAGTCTGTGATGATCTGCCCAAGGGATCCATTATCCTTGAAAATGGATGGATGTATGCTCTCTTGCTCCAGTCCTGCACAGACAGATTGAAAATCAATCGGTGAAGCATTGATGTGATCACTCTGTTCATTGAAATTACTTAATTGAGGCGTTGAATTCTCAATTGTTTGCAGCTTAGATAGTGGCCTCAACTGAGTGGTTTCAAATTCCAGAGTCGTAGCAGGCAACTCCTCCTTCTCCTGAATCATATCTTCATTTAATTCAGGAGAGTGGTCCAAACATGTTTCACAAGAGTTAGAAGGGTCGGTCATGAGGGGCTCATCCTCCACCTTTAAATCAGATATGTCAAGTGATGGGAGTGGCTCATTATGACCGACCACTTTATGTATGTCTTGATCATTGATCTAGACCAAACTTGAGAGGGGTTCCAGAGGGACTGTGACTGCACATTCAGGATCGCAATCATGTTCTAGTCCAGTGCAGTGCACAGTTGGGATGAGATCGCCTTCCTCACATTCCATTCCTAAATTCGGTTGAGGTTCGAATAAACTAACCTCCTCATCATTGAAATCTTGCGTGTCATGTAAGGAAGATGTGTCATCATCAATGTATTTAAAAGACACCAATGTATCTTCACCATTCCTTCGAACAGTCATCGAGATCGACTCCTCAGGAAATTGAACCACATGCTCATTAAGGAAATCCCACTCCTCATTCCAAATTTCAGATTCTTTTAAAAATGAATGCGGATCACTTTTCTTGCATTGTGTTTCTAGATTGGGTTGGGGCTGAAACGACCTAGCCTCCATTAGCCTATCAAGGGGTGATTCAAGTGCTTATACTAATTTCCTCATGCCAGTAATATAGTCTGTATAGCTCGGAGATAACTCCTCCTGGATCGTTTCAGGTGGATATTCATAAGTGGTTGATCTACGGGAGTTATTACCATGATGTTTTACTGGCTCATCTTCGAAATATTTCTGTTTCCATTGATTAGAATCATACAGGTCATTTGTCGGGAGTTGATAAGCGTCATCATTCCAATAATCACGTAATGTTCTCTTAACTCGTGGAATGCAATTATTCTCCTGCAGATAATCACCGAAAGTCTTCTTAATCGGTAGAGCATCATATTCTGGTTGGTTCTTGAAGATATTTTCAAAAAATTTTGAGGCATAGGTTGTTTTCCATAAGCCATCTCAACATACGGACGTGCCCACTCATTCATATACATGATGAAACCCTTATTCTGAATCTAATCCTAAAGAATAGAAGAAAAGATCCCACAGCAATATACAAAGTACGTAAAGGAGAAGTTAGAGAGAAGTTACCAGATTGGAGTACTATGTTAAGATCCTGCAAAATAAAACAAAGCACGTTAATTTCTAAAAAGAGAAAGTCTAGGATTAGAAAATCTCTAAAAATAAAACTTTAATTCTAAAATTAGAAAAAATAAAGAAATTAGAAAGATATCACCAATTTAGAAGTTTCTATCTATAACACCCTGAAAATTGGGGGTCGTGTATAAACTCAACTCCCGAGTTCCAGACTGTCACTTATGCAACAAAAATGATTATGATTCAATGTTGTCTGATTTAAAGCATTCACATGAGTAAAAGTATACCAAAACTGCAATTCATACTCCAGATCCAGTGATAAAAGCAAGCGGATGACTAAACAATATATATATCACTGAAAGGAAAAATAAAGTAGATCTCATCTGTCTCTAAAGTATGAATACATCTCTGAGTCTCATATATATATACATGAATAAAATCAAATGTTCAAAATAGTCCCACTGAAGTCCCATCAACCCAGGTCGCCTACGCAAAGCCATCATGATACTGCATGTACGAGAACTCGTCGTGGTCCTCGTCAAAGTCTGGCTCTGCCTCCTGGATCTCAGCATCACCTGCGTCTACAACAGGGTCTGGTGGGTGTTGGAAACACCATCCCGTAACGTGGGAGTGAGTGATCAACTCAGTGGAATCATAGAGCAAAGATTAACATGTTCACAAATCAATCATGTGATAATAGTAAAGCAGTAAATCAGACAATCCTAATACTGTTGTTAATGCAAAATGATATGACGTGATGTATGCCCTCACCGACGATCTCCCTCATATGGTAACATCTTACGACCGCGGCATGCCACACTCCCTAGAGTGCTCCACATCTTCCAGGCACATGCAATGTTATGGTGATATGATTTTCGAGTTGTTATTAGTCCATTCAAACAACAGGATTGGGAAACTAAGGTACTTCCCTTGTATCAATCCCAACACAGATCCTGTCTAGGGTCGTCACTCCTAGTAATCTCATACGATGTATATTTCGTAGGTCGCTGCAAGGGCTGTCAGGGCTGTTGCTCGCACTCGTTGCACCGCTCCCCCATCACCTTATCAATACAGGCCTACTGTACTCTGCTGCTACTGAAGGGTCGTCGCCTCCCGTAGACTCAGAATACGCTCGCGGTCACTACAAAGGACTCGTCGCCTGATCAGTGTAGGCCGACAGCTAGAATATAGTGTCCCATACCACCATAATCTGCTCACGAGACTAGGTGCTCACTGGTCACTACGGGGAGGTTTGTGGCCCCAGCGTAGGCCGACAACTCGACCACGGTGTCCCATACCACCATGCCCGGCTCATGAGTCTTCGTGGATCAAGGTACCATGGTTAACAGGGTTTACAATGGTAAGTTCAGTACCTTAGGTTCAAGCAGTTATGACTCATACAAGGTGAACATACATCGGCCAGTCGGGTTACTTGACGGGCTCGACTAGCGCGATCACATCTCAAGTCGAACGACATGAAGTGCGTAAAACACTTCGCGTGGCCTAACCACTGTCGCCAACTCCAAACACGGCTCGCGTTCATCGACGCGTCGTTCGTGGCCAAGACCAGCCAACCACGAATTCGATCGGTTACCGACTGCCTGGACTAAGTATAGTCCCAAACAATTATGGAATCACATCAGCAATTTATATAGGAATATTGGAATTAAAATCCAATCATGTGAGCATGTTAACACATGTTATAACATTCAACTTAGGCAAATCTTCAAGCACATATATTTCATGCATGTAATGAAATCATGCATATAGTCAACATGTAGGAAATCATTTAGGTGAGCATATTAATTGAGAAATCAATCTCAAACTATTTCATAACATCATTTAATTCAATACATACTAATACAAGCATTTATACAAACACATACACTACACACTTAAGTCTACATATAGTATGTCGACCCGAAGTGCGCAATTAGGCGAATCTCTTCGCCAAACTAATTATGCACGTATTCCTAACTTCCTAATGCAACAACAAACCATGTCAATCACATCAGCAAAATATGAATGTAATCTGTACTTCCTACAAATGACTAAAATGCCCTAAATCTCATATTCTTCGTTGATTTACGAAACAGGAAACGGATAGCATGTTGTACATGTCAAACGGCGATTCCGTCGATAATCTACTATTAAACGATATTGAAAGCGTTGGAAACCGTCAATCAAAGCGTCTAAAATCCTCACCTAGTCTCTTATGGATGCATAAATTTGAACGGAGCGTATACGCTTCGTCTACGGCGATAAGAGAACCTGTTTTACAAGATCTATTGGTTAAAAAGCTATGGATCCTAGTAAACCTTAAATTAGCAACTTCTAGAGTTGTTTCATACCTGAAAACGTGGAAGAATCACCGGCTTGGTGATCAGGAGGTGTTGCTTAGGCACTAGCAACAGGTGGCACGAAGACGGAAAAAATCTCCCCTAATCTCTCTCACAAACTCTCACCTTTTCTCTCTCCCAATATAGGGTTTCTCTCAAATTCGGATGGAAGAGAGGAGTGAGGGTTTCAACCCCTTTTATAAGCCCAAAAATGCCGAAAATAGGCTCCGGTACAAAGTTCACTTAGTGCATATCCAATTCGGGGCTGTTTCGGTTCAAAAGATGCTTTCTGGTGGTCCCCTGGCCGAATGCGATCGGACTTAAGCTCATGCGTACCAGATCTAGCACGTATTAAGTTTTCAGTCCGGCTGGGTCCGCAGATCGCACGTGGCGGAGCAGTTTCAGTTCAGCGGTCACCGCACGTAGATCAGGGCTGAAAGTCTCATGATATAAAATAGAAATTTCTCCTGATCCGAGGGTGTAATCTGGCTGAATTCTGACGGTCAGAACACTTAATACTGACGCGTCAAGTCGTGTGCCAGATTTGAATTTGAAATTTCAATTCTATCCCTATTCGCACTCTCTTCGGTCCGGGCTCAATGAAATAGCCTGTGATTATCGGTTTGACTTGATTTTCAAAATGATTGTCAAGTCCAGCTAGGCGGTCCTAACGGTCTAAGATAGGAGGTATCGGACTTTCGACGCGCAGTCGAGATCCAATACAAAGATTCAAAGTGGTCTAGAGAACAAACCTGCTTAGAGTTTGGTCCGAGGTTATAGAGTATTATAGAGTCATTGGTTCTACTCGATTTGGGTCTTGTAGAACGTATTTAAAGTGATCAGGGACTATTTCCCAGCTACTCCAGCGTTGCGCTAGCTAACTTAGTCATATTTTCTAAAAGAATTAATTCTACGCAATTTCGGGTCGAGTTGGTACTCGAGCCCAAGTATGGATTTTTCACGGGCGTTACACTATCTCAAAATCCTACAAACAGGAAAGACAGGTTAGTTTTAAAAAATCAGGAAAATCTAAACCTAAAACTGAAGTTAGTACAAATCCTAATCTTAAACTAATTCTAAAACCAATTAATTTCAGAAACGCAACCGTCAGTCCACGGCAACGGCGCCAAAAACTTGTTCACACCCCAAGTGCTGAGTTGTGATGTAGTAATAACTCGGTAAGACCGAGGTCGAATCCCAAGGGACTGAAACTTGTACGTTATCTAAAATTAAATAGAAATAAAACTAGGCTAAGATGAAATCTAAACTAAATGTAATTTGAATAATAATGGTGAAAATATTAATCTAAAAATTATAGAAATCAGAGGAAAGAAAACTAGGGATTCAGAGGAACCACTTGTAGAGATCAGGGAGATCTTATACCTGTTTTATAGAAATTAACTAAACTGTCATTGATCTAGTTTTCAAGAGATGAAAGGTATATGAATTAGAATGGATTCCATCACCAAACCATGCCCAAGAGACTATGGCAAACAACAGAATTAAACTACTTACCAACCAATCATATGTATGAAGGTTAGGAAGGGAACCGACATCCGACCATGCCCAGGAGACTATGGTGAACAACAGTGCTTCCTGACGTCATAAACATGGAAAGGAAAAGAACATGCTTTAAGCCATTGCAGACCCATTGTAATTTTAGTCACAACAGACCATTAAAAACTAAAAACATTCCCATTAAATAACTTAAATCAATATCACTTCAGTTTCAAACAAAAGGCACAAGCAGAGGATCTCCCATCATGCTACAAGCTTCACCTCTTAGCCCTAGCTAAGAGGTTTAGCCTGAAAACATGATTAGACTAAATCCAAATAAAGATAAAAAGAAAAGGAAAAGAAGGGAAGAACAAAACAGCCAAAGCTCCTCTCTCTCTCTCTCTCTTTCTCCTGATGTTCCCAAGCCAAGCACTAGCCACTGATCCACGTCCAACCCAAGACGAGAACAGCCTTCTCTCTCACTCCCTCTTCCTTTTGTAGCAAGGAACTGTCGGTGGAGAACCGACTCCATACTTACGTAGCAGCGTGCGTTGGCAGCGGATGATAGGATAGAGCGTGCGTAAAGGAAATAGCGTATCTTGCGCTGTCTGATGGTGGGGCCCAAGGATGATAATAACAGTGAAATCCGTTCCGTCTAGTAGATTTGTCTCGAAATTTTAGTGAAGGAGGGCTCGTTTTGAATTGTCATTGATGCAGCCTACCTGATCGATGTTACGGCCCTTCAACCTGCGTTTGGTCGATTTGAGGAGGCTTCCTGGTCACTTTCCAATGGATTTCAGGTAGGTCCGGGTCACAAGAGAGTGAAGACTAGAATGTACAGCTCAGATCACCCATCTGGATTGCTCTGGATGGCCCACTAAAATCTACTGATGGGTCCCTGTTCGTGCGTTCGCAAAACAGAGCATGCATGTACATGGGCTGTGATAATTGATGGGCCCATGATTGATGTAATTTCGAAATGCAGTCCGTTTATTGGATTTTTGATAAAAAATCGGTTGGGTATGACGTTGTCTGGCTTGAATTTGGTGTGGTCCATCAAATTTTAACCGAGTCGTCCATCCTACGTTTAACGGCTGAAAACTTACAGTAGCTTGCATTGGGTCAAAGGGATACCTAGGCTAGGGGCGTGGCCTCCCTCTGGAGTGAATGGACGGTCCAGATCAACATTTCGGGGAGTAAGTGGGGCCCATTACACGAAATCAGCGTCCGTAGAAGCGGACGCTGTTTACGCAGTCGTAGTCGGGGTAATGCTCATTGACCGTCTTCTCCGGTCCGGTGCGGCTCGTGTGTGCGTGCACTAAATACATGCACACCCTTGTGTGGGGTCCACTGTGATGTTCGCAAGAAATCCATTCCGTCTATTCATTTTCTCAGCTCATTTAATGAGTTGAGACAAAAATTGAAGCAGATCCAGATGTCAGGTGGGCCCCACTTAAGGATTTAAGAGGCTGATCTGTCCGTTGGGACCCTTCTAGAGCAATCCAATAGTTGATTTTTTTTATGTGTACAATTAATTTATGGTCCTCAGGCCATGTGTCAAGTTTCGAACCGAACGGATGGTGGAAACCCTGTGATCTTGCATTCTGGATCAAATTTGGGCCACTTGAGCTTCAGTTTCTTAATTTTTGCAGATCTCTGACATGTAATTCCGTCAATCTTGGTCCCTTGGAGTCCGTCCCTAGCCTTGGTGTCTTCAGATCGTTAAATCCATGCTTTAAACACCTATTTTCAGTTCAAGCTCATAAAGACACCCTGCATCACAAACACGATTAAATCGGGCTATTAGACAGTACAAAGTTCGTAAATCTAGGCAATAACTGGGGTCTAATATGCAATATTTGACCCTCAACGGTATTTTTAGAATGGATTTATGGATCGTATCTGATGATGGGAGAGATGGTTATGTTGAGATGATGAAATCAGACTAGAATGGTCTAGTTTATATAGACATCCTGTAGTGGTCCATTGCCAAATGCTATCAATGGTCTAGAGTGCAAAGTGCGCTATCTAGCACCACTACAGCCACACTGCCTCACTGCCCACGCCCTCGCTCACGCTCGTGCCTGTGCCCGTGCCTGAGCGCGTGTGTGCGTGTGTTCCAGTGCTTCGCATTGGAACACGCAACCGAGTTTCATCTCCTCCAAAAAGCTCCAAGTAAGAATACTCTTCTCAACATCTCATATAAACCATAAAAAGATTTTAACCATTTCCGATGTGGGCAAAGCACACACCACACTTTTTTATTTCAAAAATTTCAAAAAGTTTTGGCGGGAAAATCCTGAAATTTTGAAAAGTTTGAAAATTTCATTTTTTTTAAAAAATTATTTTTAAAACCACTGATTTTCAACAGTCCATCCATTTTGTGAGGTCATTTTAGAACATGAACCTAAAAAATAAGGTAGATCCAAATCTAAAGTAGGCCATGCTACAAGAAACAATGGTGATTGAAAAACCCAAAACTCCTTCGGGGTCACGAAAGTTTTGAATGAAGCTGATTTTCATGTTTCTCATTCATTCATGCATGTGTGACCCATCAATACGTTAGATGGCAATTAAACATTACCATTGGCTCTAGGGAGTTTTTAGTGGTTGGTGATTAATCACCACTCTTCTCCTTTGGTGTGATCCCCCTAAGATTTGGATTTGCTTCATTCTTCTTATCATACTCGTAAAATGATCAAACTCATAAATAGCATAGATAAAACACAAACATCCCAGTGGTTCTCACATAACACCAACTATAAGCTATCACCATACTAGCAAGGCCTAATCCACATCCTTTAATAGCATGATATTGGAGAGAAATCCAACATATAGAGTTTCCATGTGCTTATATTTATTCCAAACCTGTTTGGATTTATGAAAAGCAGAGGGAAAAGTATTTTTTTAAAAACCTTGTTTTCTAGAAACTATAAGTAATAGAACATTGTTTTCCTTCTTTATTTTTTAAAAATATTTTCTTAAAATTTTAGGATATGTTTTCAAATTTGTTATTTGGCATAACAAAAACTTTCTTAGAAAAAAAGTTCCAAGTAGTCCAGTGTACTGAGCACATGTGAGACGCTTGAATATGGATACCAGTAAAAATATATTTGCAAGATAGGTAAGTATTTAAGCTAAATTGTGGTACATGTGACACATGTGAAGTGCTTGGCAGCACTTATGCACGCTAGCACCATTGACATAAGGAAATATTTGGAGGGATTGAAAATGCACGTTGGCATACGTGGCACATTAGCACGTCTGGAGTACTTTGTACACGTAAGGCATAAAACAAGTAAATGGTGGTTTATGTGACACCTTAGTATACGTGGGGCACAAGAAAAAAACCAAGGATAGCACATGTGGTATGTTTCACACATGTGGTGCGCAAGAGAAGATAAGTAGTGGCATATATAACAGTGGCATGTGTGGTGTACAGCCTACGGTGAATATGCCACGTTGGATGGACCGCATGTATGGCTCTCCAAACCCTGATCCATAGCTCAAGTGGTAGACTAAGTGAAAGATACCTCGTTTCAGGAAAACGGATTGGCTACTCCCCCTGCCACCAGCTCCTTGGCTGGTGGTTGGTGCTCAGTGGCCCCCACCATGATGTATGTGTTTCATCCATTCTGTTTATCCATTTTTACAAATCATTTTATGGCTTGAAACCAAAAATGAGAGGGATATAAATCATAAGTCGACCACACCACATGAAAACAATAATGATTGGGTATCCACCATTAAAATCCTCTTAAGGCCCACTATACTATTTATTTGACATCCAATCTGTTGATTAGGTCATACAAGCCCAGATGAAGAGAAAAAAAACAAAGATCAGCTAGATCCTAAACTTTTATGGCCCTCAAAATGTTTTTAATGGTTGACCCTCATTCAACACTGTTTCCTGTAATGTAGTCCACTTGAGATTTGGTTATAAATCATTTTTGAACTCATAATGTAAAATGATCTATAAAAATAGATAGACAGCATGGATGAAACACATGCATCATGGTGGGGCCCACATGGCACCAACCACCAGCCATTGGCTGGTGTCAAGGGGAGTGGCCAATCTGTTTCCCTCGTTCCAACGTTGAGGTGTTGGTATTGATTCCCTGGTGGGGCTGGCTAACAGTGTAGTGTGAACTGACCGTGGGGTGTACTAATCAACTAAATAAAAAACAAAAAATATGACTCTCTTAAGGGATCCTTACTCTTGTTCCGGTGGTAGACTCTTAGGCCTGTTTGACCGGGCAAATTGGAAGGGATTGGATGGTATTAGAGTGGATTGCTCGTATTTCAAGATAATGATAGCTGCATCAGTGGATTAGTGCAAGATCTATGGGATTGCTATATCCCGGGATTAAAACTTCCAATCCCTTTCAATCCCTCGAACCAAACACGTCCCAGGCAATTTTGAAGGAATTAGGGTGGATTTAATGGGATTTAAAGGTAATGATAGTGATCTCTTTGGATTGTCTTGAAATCCATCACTATAAGAAATATGGTTTTTACTGATGAAAATAATTTTCGTAGGTAAAGATGACTTTTGACAAAAATAAATTTCATATGTAAAAGTACTCTTTACCTACGAAAATTTTCGTAGGTAAAGGGTGAAATTATACTTTTAGCCATCTTTACCTATGAAAACTTTCATAGGGAAAGGGTGTTCTAATTTTTTGAAAAAACAAAAAAACTAATAGAAAAAAACGAAAAGGCTCTGGATGTTTAGGTAAAAGCAATCTTTACCTACGAAGGGTGTTCCGGATTTTTAAGTTACAAGGCCATCTTTACCTACGAACTTTTGTAGGGAAAGGATGCTGTGAAGAAGTGGAAAACTATCTTTACCTGCGAAGATTTTCGTAGGTAAAGGGTACGAAAACTTTATTTTTACCTACAAAACGTAATTTCGTTGGTAAAAGCCATTTTTACCTACGAATATATTCATAGCTAAAAGATGTTTTGAATTTTTTTAAAAACAAAATATTGAAAAGTTTACTTTTACCTAAAAGCCATCTTTACCTACAAAAAATTTCGTAGGAAAAGGGTGTTTTGAATTTTTGAAAAAATAAAAAACCAAAAAATTAAACCTACGAAAATTTTCATAGGTAAAGGGCGTTTTGAATTTTTCAAATTACATAAAAACAAAAACTTTACTTTTACCTACAAAATATACTTTCGTAGGTAAAAGTCATCTTTACCTACGAATATATTCATAGCTAAAGGGTGTTTTGAATTTTTCAAAAAATAAAATATTGAAAAGTTTATTTTTACCTACGAAATTAGATTTCGTAGGTAAAAGCTGTACTTACGAAAACTTTCATAGGGAAAGGGTGTTTTTAATTTTTGAAAAAACAAAAAACTGTAAAGTTTATTCTTACCTAAGAAATTATATTTTATAGGTAAAAGCCATCTTTACCTACGAAAACTTTTCATAGGGAAAGGGTGTTTTGAATTTTTCTAAAAACAAATTATCAAAAAGTTTACTTTTACCTACGAAATCTAATTTCGTTGGTAAAAGCCATCTTTACCCACGAAAGTGTTCATAGGTATAGGGTGTTTTGAGTTTTAAAAAAAACAAAAAAAATCCTAAAGTTTACTTTTTCCTACGAAATATAATTTCGTAGGTAAAAGCCATCTTTGCCTACAAAACGGTTCGTAGGTAATATTTTACCCATAGAAAATATATCTCACAATACTTTTACCTACGAAAATGTTTGTAGGTAAAAAACTTTACGTACGAAATATTTCATAGGTAAAAGTCTGTTTTTTTTTTTTTTTTTTTTTCAATCTCCCAGCACATAATTCCTGATATACACCTGTTACAATATATTATTCTTGATATACACCTGTTATATAATATATTTCATCATATTCACATTCAGATCCATCTAAACCCAAACCACGTAAATCCATCCAAACATAAAATACATTCATCCAAACAGTCCTATGGAAAAAATAAATGAAAAGAGAGAGAACATATAAGAGGTGATCCTTATCTCCTTTGATGGATTCAAGCAGCATGTGCCCTACCCAGCTTCCTATAAGGAGAAGTTGTATGGGTCTTGGAATAATGTTGGTGACAAATCCACCCTGTCTATTAATATTATCATATTGTGTTAGGACATGATTGTAAAAATGAGATAAATCCAAATCTCAAATAATCTATGCTATAAGAGATAGTGGAGATGGAAATAGATGCATTGTGATGCTTGAGTTCGAGTATGCTTGCCAACAAAGCAAGATTTTTTTGTTTGTTGCCATGTGACTCGACTACATTATTACATCAATTGGGTTCAGGTTCGAGATCAAGTTTAGGTTTGCGTTTTTAAGTTTAGGTTTAGGTTAGGGAGTTGAGATTAGGATTAAGTGTAGGTTTAAGTTAGGGATTTAAGAATACATTTAGGTTATAGATTTAGGTTATAGGTTTAGGCTAAGGTTAGGTTATAGATTATAAGTTTAGGTCATAGGTTATGGGTTATAGGTTATAGGTTAACGTTTAGGTTAAAGGTTTCGGTTTAGGTTAAGGTTATAGGTTTGTGTTTAGGTTTAAGTTATAGGTTATAGGTTATAGGTTATAGGTTATAGGTTATAGCTTTAGGAAATTGAGAATAGGTTAAGGTTTAGGTTTAGGAAATCAGGTTCGGGTTTGGGTTCGGTATCGGGTTTAGGTTTCGATTTTTAAGTTTAGGTTTAGGTTAAGAAGTTGAGATTAGGATTAGGTGTAGGTTTAGGTTTAAGGATTTGAGAATACATTTAGGTTATAGGTTTAGGTTTAGGTTTTACGTTTAGGTTTAGGTTATAAGTGTAGGTTATAGTTTTAGGTTTAAGTTAGGTTATAGGTTAAGGATTAGGGAATTGAGAATAGGTTAAGGTTTAGGTTTAGGAAATTGGGTTCAGGTTCGGGTTTAGGTTTAGGCTAAGGATTTGAGATTAGGATTAGGTGTAGGTTTAGGTTTAGGGATTTAAGAATACATTTAGGTTTTAGGTTTAGATTTAGGTTTTAGTTTATAAGTTTAGGTTTAGGTTAAGGTTAGGTTATAGGTTATAAGTTTAAGTTTTAGGTTATAGGTTATAGGTTAAGGTTTATGTTATATGTTTTGGTTAAGGTTAAGGTTATAGGTTTTGGTTTAGGTTTAGGTTTAGGTTTTAGGTTTTAGGTTTTAGCTTTAGGGAATTGAGAATAGGTTAAGGTTTAGGTTTAGGAAATCAGGTTCGGGTTCGGGTTCGGTATCAGGTTTTGGTTTGGGTTTTCAAGTTTATGTTCAGGTTTAGGTTTGGGAGTTGAGATTAAGATTAGGTGTAGGTTTAGGTTTAGGGATTTGAGAATACATTTAGGTTTTAGATTTAGGTTTAGGTTTTAGTTTATAGGTTTAAGTTTAGGTTATAAGTGTAGGTTATAGGTTAAAGTTTAAGTTAGGTTATAGGTTAAGGTTTCAGTTTAGGAAATCGGGTTCGGGTTTAGGTTTGGATTTTCAAGTTTAGGTTTAGGCTAAGGAGTTGAGATTAGGATTAGGTGTCAGTTTAGGTTTAGGGATTTAAGAATACATTTAGGTTTTAGGTTTAGGTTCAGGTTTTAGTTTATAGGTTTAGGTTTTAGGTTTAAGTTAAGGTTAGGTTATAGGTTATAAGTTTAGGTTATGAGTTATAGGTTATAGGCTAAGGTTTAGGTTATAGGTTTTGGTTTAGGTTAAGGTTATAGATTTCGGTTTAGGTTAAGGTTTTAGGTTTAGGTTTAGGTAAAGGTTTAGGTTTAAGTTTAGGTTATAGGTTATAGATTCAGGGAATTGAGAATATGTTAAGGTTTAGGTTTAAGAATTCAGGTTCGGGTTCGGGATCGAGTTTAGGTTTGGGTTTTCAAGTTTAGGTTTAGGTTTGGGTTAGGGAGTTGAGATTAGGATTAGGTGTATGTTTAGGTTTAGGAATTTGAGAATACATTTAGGTTTTAGGTTTAGGTTTTAGGTTATAGGTTAAGGTTTAGGTTTAAGGTTTATGTTAAGGTTAAGGTTAGGTTATAGGTTATAAGTTTAGGTTATAGGTTAAGGTTTAGGTTACGGTTTAGGTTTAGGTTACAAGTTATAGATTTAGGGAATTGAGAATAGGTTAAGGTTTAGGTTTATGAAATCGAGTTCGGGATCGGGTTTAGGTTTAGGTTTTTAAGTTTAGGTTTGGGTTTTTAAGTTTAGGTTTAGGTTAAGGTTATAGGTTTAGGTTTACGTTATAAGTGTAGGTTATAGGTTTAGGTTTAGGTTAGGCTACAGGTTAAGGTTTAGGGATTTGAGAATAGGCTAAGGTTTAGGTTTATAGGTTTCAAGTTTAGGTTTAGGTTAAGGAGTTGAGATTAGGATTTGGTGTAGGTTTAGGTTTAGGGATTTGAGAATACATTTAGGTTTTAGGTTTAGGTTTAGGTTTTAAGTTTAGGTTAAAGTTATAGGTTTAGGTTTAGGTTTAGGTTATAGGTTATAGCTTTAGGGAATTGAGAATAGGTTAAGGTTTAGGTTTAGGAAATCGGGTTCAGGATCGGGATCGGGTTTAGGTTTGGGTTTTTAGGTTTAGGTTTAGGTTTAGGTTAGAGAGTTGAGATTAAGATTATGTGTAGGTTTAGGTTTAGGGATTTGAGAATACATTTAGGTTTTAGGTTTAGGTTTAGGTTAGGGAGTTAAGATTAGGGTTAGGTGTAGGTTTAGGTTTAGGGATTTGAGAATACATTTGACTTTTAGGTTTAGGTTTAGGTTTTAGGTTATAGGTTTAGGTTTAGGTTTAGGTTTATGTTTTAGGTTTAGGTTAAGGTTAGTTTATAGGTTATAGGTTATACGTTTTGGTTTAGGTTTAGGTTTAGGTTATAGGTTTAGGTTAAGGTTTAAGTTTAGGTTATAGGTTATAGGTTATAGCTTTAGGGAATTGAGAATAGGTTAAGGTTTAGGTTTAGGAAATCGTGTTCGAGTTCGGGATCGGGTTTAGGTTTGGGTTTTCAAGTTTAGGTTTAGGTTTATGTTAGGGAGTTGAGATTAGGATTAGGTGTAGGTTTAGGTTTAGGGATTTGAGAATACATTTAGGTTTTATGTTTAGGTTTATGTTTTAGGTTTAGGTTAGGTTTAGGTTTATGTTATAAGTTATAGGTTATAGCTTTAGGGAATTGAGAATAGGTTAATGTTTAGGTATAGAAAATCGGGTTCGGGTTCGGGTTTAGGTTTGGGTTTTCAAGTTTATGTTTAGTCTAAGGAGTTGAGATTAGGATTAGGTGTAGGTTTAAGTTTAGGGATTTGAGAATATATTTAGGTTTTAGGTTTAGGTTTAGGTTTTAGTTTATAGGTTTAGGTTATAGGTTTAGGTTTAGGTTTTAGGTTTAGCTTAAGGTTAGGTTATAGGTTATAATTTTAGTTAATAGGTTATAGGTTATAAGTTAAGGTTTAGTTTATAGATTTTGGTTTAGGTTTAGGTTATAGGTTTTGGTTTAGGTTAAGGTTTTAGGTTTAGGTTAAGGTTAAGGTTTAGGTTATAGGTTTTTTGTTAAGGTTTAGGCTTAGGTTATAGGTTATAGGTTATAGCTTTAGGGAATTGAGAATAGTTTAAGGTTTAGGTATAAAAAATTGGGCTCGGGTTCAGGATCGGGTTTAGGTTTGGGGTTTTAAGTTTAGGTTTAGGTTAAATAGTTGAGATTAGGATTAAGTATAGATTTAAGTTTAAGGATTTGAGAATACATTTAGGTTTTAGGTTTAGGTTTAGGTTAAGTTTAGGTTTAAGTTATAGGCTATAAGTTATAGCTTAGGGAATTGAGAATAGGTTAAGGTTTAGGTTTAGAAAGTCAGGTTCGGGTTTGGGTTCGGTATCGGGTTTAGGTTTCAGTTTTCAAGTTTAGGTTAGGGAGTTGAGATTAGGATTAGGTGTAGGTTTAGGTTTAGGGATTTGAGAATAGGTTAAGGTTTAGGTTTAGGAAATCGAGTTCAGGTTATAGGTTTAGGTTAGGTTTAGATTTAGGTTATAGGTTATAGGTTTAGGTTTAGGTTTTAGGTTTAGGTTAAGGTTAAGTTATAGGTTATAAGTTTAGGTTATAGGTTATAGGTTTTGGTTTAGGTTAAGGTTTAAGTTATAGGTTATAGATTTAGGTTAAGTTATAGGTTATAGGTTTTAGTTTAGGGTTAGGTTTAGGTTATAGGTTATAGCTTTAGGGAATTTAGAATAGGTTTAGGTTATAGGTTTAGGGTGTGGTCCCTGCAAATACACATAAAAACATGGCTTGTCCGAATGGCTTGGCCACTCCAATGCTGTCCATAGAAAATAAACAGCTTCTTCAAGATCATAACAGCGGTTCTCACCTTTCAGGGACCTCCGCTCAATATCCAGATAGTTCTGACACACATTCGGGTATGCTCCATCAATTTTGAGCAAATACATAAACATTGTCTGTCTAAATGGTCAGGCCACTCCAATGTTGTCCATAGAAAATGGATAACTTCATCATGGTCATAACAGCGGTTCCCACCTTCCAGGGACTTTCGTTCAACATCCGGATAGCTCCGACGCACATCCAGATTTACTCCATAAATTTTGAGCAAATACATAAACACTGCCTGTCCAAATGGCCAGGCCACTCCAATATTGTCCATAAGAAATAGACAGCTTTATCATGGTCATAATAGTGGTTCTCATCTTTTAGGGACCCCCGTTCAACATCCAGATAGTTCCAACGCACATCCGGGTCTGCTTCATCAATTTCGAGCAAATACATAAACATAGCCTGTCCAAATGGCCAGGCCACTCCAATGTTGTTCATAAGAAATGAACAACTTCATCAAGGTCATAACAACGGTTCTCACCTTCTAAGGACCCCCGCTCAACATCCGGATAACTCCGACGCACATCCGGGTTTGCTTCATCAATTTCGAGCTAATACAATTAAAAACAAGCTAGAAATTTATTTTTTTGTGGATGAGAACCAATCTTTCAGACTATTCATTAGGCAGTCCCTACAATGGAATATTCAATCTATACAGATGAGGCTAAATAATGTATAACAGTTGGACATTGAATGATTAAAAGCATTAACCACTTCTGTTACTTTTCTGCATATACACAAGATTCATAGGCTGAAAAATTGTCATTGAGTTCGTGTTTTATGTTCGGTTAGTAGAGAAGGACAAACTCTTTATACCAGATGACCTACAGCTGATGAAAATTTTTAAGTAAATTGTACGAGGTTTACAGTAATCTTAGAGTGTAAAAAATTTTCAAGTATGTGCATTTCAGTTCGAGTTATTTCTCTAATCACGAAAGTTTTGGGAGTGTACGAGGGATGAGTTAATTGTAAAAGAGCTGATTAAAACTATATTGGGTTATCTTGTCAGACATAATAATTTTAGAACTAGCAAGATAACCCAATATAGTTTTAATCGGCCCTTTCGCAGTCAACCCATCCCTCGGATCAACCCTCCTAAGGCTATCGCGACTAGAGAAGGAACTCAGACTAAAATGCATAGACTTGGAAATTTTCTGCACTCCAAGATTACTGTAACCCTCGTACAATGTATATTCAATGATGTATATAATACAATGTATATAACATGAAATGGTACATGAGTGAGACATGACAACATAACCTTATATATACAAGCCAGAAATTGATAGGTTAAGATTGTCCTATTGAGGAGATTCTTAGGCGTAGTCCATCTGCTATTGGGACAAACAGGCATGGGTTTGGATTATTGGACCATGGACCCCTCTTGTCATTGAAAACCAAAGATTAAAATCAGTGTATTGGGTATCATATCATTCACCACCGATAAGGTGGCCAATACTTCAGACCTTGTTCAAAACTATTTTATTGTGTGCAAAGATGTAACATTGCTACATGATACTTGTGATTGTGGTTTAAATCCAATGTTTGTTGCTATAAAGTGCTAAATTATGAAGCTCATCCATGTACATAGATCGGAAGATGTAACATTACTACATGATACTTGTGATTGTGGTTTAAATCCAATGTTTGCTGCTACGAAGTGCTAAATTAGTATTAATGTAATGATGTTTTTTTATTAATAGAGAAGCAAAAAGGAATTAGAAAATGAGATATTGGGAAGTACTATTAGCCTGAGCCCTTTATATAAGTCTATTGAGGAGCTAAACAAGGCAGCCACTAAAATAAATGACCAAAGAAAGGTTAGGCGTCCCTTGATTTTTCTATAATATCATATTTTTTTCTTGATTTGTTGGTATTTGGTTTGCAGCCATTTTTGGAGTGGAGGAAAATAATTTCTTTTACATTATAACACAAATAGTGTGGTACAATGTAATTCGAATCACAATGTAATAATTTGGACATGTTGATAGAGATTATTTATAAGTCTCTTTTCTCATATGTGAGGGGAAACGACAAAAAATAAGGTTTTTTATTTATTTATTTTTTTCTTTTGGTGTAGATAGAAAATAAGTTTTTTCTTTTGATATTGTAGTCTAAGAGGGATTTTAAATTTTAATTATTTTTGAGGGGCATCATTGAAATTGTCCCTTGTAAATTGACTATCTTTTACATTATAACACAAATTGATGATGATGAATGAATGAAATTATACTCTCAGGGATAAGATAGAGCTCTCTCCAATACAAAACACGAGAGCCCCATGACACTGTACCAAAATCGCGAATTTGAGACGGACTAAATCCGTCGTAAAACCAAATAAACAACGGATTTCGTCCGTCGCTGTTTACTGGTCCTTTTTTGTGATGGATAAGGTTCGTTGCAGATTACCGACGGATAAAATCCGTCGCTAAAATTTGAGAAAAACACCTAAATTCTCGGTCATTAAAACTATTGGCGACGGATTTAGTCCGTCGCTAAAATACCTATAAATAAAAAAAAAATATCATGGGATTTTATTTTTTTTTTGTTTTTGAATCAAACACCTGATAGTCATTAAATAATTCACATGCTTTTTTAATACGAATCCTATTCACGAAATTGATAGATACACAGATTTCTAACTTTTATTGTGGGGAGAATCCTGCTGACAGGTACGCCATACCCATACCCCCACAACACATAAAATAAGCTAATTCTACGAGGACTTGTAGAGAAACCAGTTTGTTTGATATACCATTTTTTAGCAGTCCATTGTAGGTCATCGATTGAATGGGCTAGGATGATCTAAGGTGTGGCCTACTTGCAAGGTTTCTTCCACAAAGTGTGATGGTATACCTCAGAATATTCCTGAATGCGCGAGCTCAAGCGCACTTTGTAAGTGGCTTGCCTCACATGTGGAAACAAGCCATACATGTGTGATGCTAGAGCCCTTAATCAGGCACACGCCAACTGAATAACTTGCTTGGACAAAGAAAAAATATAAAACAACAGGCTGATAAGATCACCAAGTGGGCTGCACATTGTTCACTCCCCAAGTGCAGGGTTGTGATGTAGTAATAACACGGTAAGACCGAGGTCGAATCCCAAGGGACTGAAACTTGTACATTATATAAAATTAACTGGAAATAGAACTAAAATGAGATGAAATCTGAATTGAATTATAAATTGAGGAATAATTGTAAACTACTAATCTAAAACTTATAGGAGAAATCAGAGGTAAGGAAACTAGGGATTCAGAGGATCCACTTGTAGAGATCAGAGAGATCTTATGCCTGTTTCATGAATCATGAAATTTACTGAACTGCCATTGATCTAGTTTTCAAAGAGATGAAAGGAAGATGAATCAGAATGGATTCCATCACCAAACCATGCCCAAAGACTATGGCAAACAACAGAATCAAACTAATTACCACCCAATCATATGCATGCAAGTTAGGAAGGGTACCATCATCCAACCATGCCCAGGAGACTATGGTGAACAACAGGGCTTCCTGACGTCATAAACATAAAGGGAAAAAGGACATGCTCCAAGCCATTACAGACCCATTATAATTTTAGTCACAACAGACCATTAAAGACTAAACAAAACATGCCATTAATAATCAACTAAAATCAAGGTTAATTCAAGAATTAAAATAATATTAAAGACATAAAATAGAATCTCCCATCTCACCGCAAGCTTCGCCTCTTAGCCCTAGCTAAGAGGTTCAGCCCATCACAGACATGATGAAGCTGGACATATTAAAAGAAAATATGAAGAAGGAAAAAAATAAAAATAATAAAATTACTCTACTCCCTCTGCCCTCGTTTCCAGCCCAAGCCTCAAGCTCTCCACCTCCTAATCTCCTTCCAAGACCTGAATGAATGCTCCCCACGTCCAAAACCTCCTTTTATAGCTGCTGGAGGGTTGGAGTCAGTGACAGAGTTGTAGCAGGACACGGAATGCAATTTTCGTAGCCAAGTTCGGTCCCTCAAAACACACCACTTTTCTCACTCAAATTTCAAAGAAACACCGTCCCTTAGTACTTTCTTGGGTTCTCTACATGATAGACGGTTCAGATCTGCCATATGATCAAAGATGGTGGGCCAAAACCGCCTGAAAAAGTCAGTTTTCGTGGATGTACGAAATCTTTCGCACCATTTCACTGTTGTGATCGGTGGGCCCCACAGAAGCATTTTATGGAAAATTCACCCTGTCCATTGGATTCAGAATGAAATTTCAGTCAAGAATGGGTAGTTTTGAACGTCCATTGATGAAGCCCAGAGAAGAAATCACTAAAAGATCAATTTTAAATGTCCCAGGGTAGCCCTTTTGTGGCCCCTGTATCGCACACATGTGTACGCATGGATGCAAAGGGTCAGCATGGTTTCATAGTATTCGAACCCCTCTACAAGATGGACAGCTTGGATCAGACGCACAGTCAATGGGTAGGGCCCATAACTGATCGCAAAAATGGCCAGCGGCCGTGCGTCCGCTGCCAGTGCGAAACTTGAGAAGAGGAGTCGGTCAATGCTTCGTTTGATCGGACTCTCCGTCCAGTGCACCTCTGTGCACATGCACCCTTATGTACATGCAGTATACATGTGGGGTCTATCATATTCTTTGAGAGAAATCTGTGCCATCCATCCATTTTGTCACCTTATTTAAAGCGTTGAGTCCAAATTTGAAGTGTATCCAGAGATCAGGTGGACCCCACTTAAGGATTTAAGGGGCTGATCTAACCGTTGGGCCACTTCTACAACGATCCAATGGCTAAAACTTGACATGTATGGTTAATTTATGGCATTAAGACTGTGTATGAAGTTTCGAACCGAACGGATGGTGGGAAACATGTGATCTTGCATTTTGGATGAGTTTTAGACCATTTGAGCTTCAGTTCTTTGATTTTTTCGGATATCTGGCGTGTAATTTCAATCGATCTTGGTCCCCTGGAGTGCGTCCCATGCTTTGGTGGATTTGGAGCGTTAAATCCATGCATTTAGTATCCTATTTCGATCCAAGCTTGTAAAATCAACCTGCAACATCAACACGTTTAAATCAGCCGTTAAACACTATTATGCTCGTAAATCCGGACAATATTTGGGGTCTAATATGCACTATTTGACCCTCAACACAACCCCCAACCAGCATCTTGCTAGTCTCGAGCAAGGTATGCGAAAAATAAGTTGAGAATTATAGAAGAACTTTCTATAAAATCGAGTGAGATTTTGAACAAGATACGAGAAATTTAATATTCATGAATGTTGGAAATTGTTTTCTCCTGGACTCAAGCACGCATTAAACTTCATTAATCAAGTTCAAAATATTAATCCATCAATTAGAATAATTCTAACATTGAGATCCATGGATGTATAATGTAATCTCGGCTTAGTAATATTAAGAGATCCAATCATCCATTTCATGATATCATTGGTAACCAACAAAACAATTCATGATAACCAAGACTTAAAACAAAACTTTCCTCATAAGTTTTCTTTTCATTTTCTTTCAGCTTTTGATTTTAAAAGTAACGTCAAGAAGAGGTATCCAATCCTTACCTACCGGGAGCAAACCTATGGTGAGGACTGTACTCCTAGACCTTTTTCACATATCATTCATGGGGAATTAACTCCACACCTATAGGGAGCAAACGTATGGTGAAGATTAATCACCCATCCTTTTCAATTTTTATACCCTGATGGCAAGATATTTCAAGCTGGTTCCTTTCATGCTCAGTGATTACCAAGTTAATCTTTCGATATGGAACTGAAATCTAAATGTGTAGGCGAGACGTGACATGTGAAATCTTGATTCAATCAATGTTTACAACCTCTAATCATGGATTAATAACTTGATCTTAAGTACGAAATTTAATATATACTGAATCCAAGAGTCCTAAATTATCAACATCACTTATCTTGAACTTCTAAATCAAGGGTATCCATCAAAATCACTTCAAATTCATAAGAATTTTCTGAAAAAATTGTAAAAATTTTCACAAATTTTACTCAAGACCAAGAAAATACTGATTAGGAAGCCTAATCTCCCACCCCCAACATAAAATCTACATTGTTCTCAATGTAAAAGATATGGGCATGCAATGCACATGGAACAACGAAAGTAAAGTGATGGGAAGATAGTACCTGTATAACGAATCAAGAGAGATTTTCCACGAGATCACAGTATGGAAGCTGGTTAGCACGAGAGAAAAAGAAAAATAAAAATAACGAAAATAAAATCCTACCTATACCACTTCCATAAGTGCTCTCGATTGCATTTAGCGTATGCAACAAGCCTTTAAACCCCTAGGTTACTCCTAGTGGACGAGTTGTAGTCTCGTGAGGGTTTGTAGTAATGTTACCTACAAACATTGAATCATATAACTAGAAAAATGAAATGAAAAGCTAGGTTGCCTCCCAGGAGTGTTAAATTTATCGTCTTCAGCCAAACAAATAAAGCAACAATCCTAGTCTTATGAAAACGATAAACCTACCTATACCTCCATCAGACTAGGAGATCAATCCTGGTAAACAGGAGCAATCAGAGGCATGGACATGTCCTCTGATTCATATGTCTCGACGAATGGCTTTAATCGATGTCCATTTACTTTAGACTCCTTGTCATTATCAGGATCTCTTATCTCGACGGCCCCATGAGGAAAACCAGTAACAACAATGTAAGGGCCGGTCCAATGAGATCGAAGCTTACCCGGAAAGAGATGTAGTCGAGAGTCATACAAGAGGACTTTCTGACCTGGCGTGAATGATTTTCGTAGAATATGTTGATCATGAAACGCCTTCATCCTGTGCTTGTAAATTCTCGAGTTCTCATGTGCATCGTTCCGAATTTCTTCCAGTTCATTTAATTGAAGTTTGCATAGCGAACCAGCGTTGTCCAGATTGAAATTTAGATTTTTGATCGCCTAGTATGCTTTATGTTCTAAGTCCACCGGCAAGTGACAAGCCTTTCCATAGACAAGTCTAAAGGGAGATATTCCAATAGGAGTTTTAAAAGCAGTACGGTACGCTCATAAGGCATCGGTCAATCGGATTGACCAGTCCTTACGATCAGGGTTAACCGTTTTCTCTAGGATATGTTTGATCTCTCTATTGAAAATTTCAGCTTGTCCACTTGTCTGTGGATGGTATGGGGTGCTCACCTTATGAGAGATACCGTATTTCTTCATTAAACTCTCGAATGGTCTATTGCAGAAGTGTGAGCCCCCGTCACTAATGATGGCTCGAGACGTTCCGAACCACGACAGGATATTTTCTTTCAAAAATTTAATGACCATGCGATGGTTATTTTTGCGGCACGGAATTGCTTCGACCCATTTAGTGACATAGTCTACGGCGAGAAAAATATATAGATTTTCAAATGATTGGGGGAATGGTCCCATGAAATCAATGCCCCAGCAATCAAATGCTTCAATGATAAGGATGGGATTCAAAGGCATCATATTTCGACGGGACAATGCTCCCAATTTTTGACAACGCTCACAAGCTTTGCAAAACTCATGAGTGTCCCTGAACATAGTGGGCCAGTAAAAGCCACACTGTAGAATCTTGGCCGTGGTCTTTTTAGTAGAAAAGTGACCACCACAGGTCTGTGAGTGACAGAAGGAGATGACACTCTGATGCTCATCGTCTGGTACACATCTTCTTAAGATTTGGTCTGGGCAATATTTAAACAAATATGGATCGTCCCAGAAAAAGTTACGCACCTTGGTAAAAAATTTCTTCTTATCTTGTGATGTCCAATGTGTCGGTATGGAACCTGTAGCAAGATAATTAGCAATATCAGCGAACCAAGGTGAATGGGAGACTCTAAACAGTTGTTCATTAGGGAACATTCATTAATATGGGTCGCCTGAAGGGAATCAGAGGTATTAAGGCGAGAAAGATGATCGGCCACTACGTTCTCTACTCCCTTTTTATCTTTAATTTTCAAATCGAATTCTTGGACTAGAAGGATCCATCGTATCAGGTGGGGCTTAGAATCATTCTTAGAAAAAAGATACTTAAGTGCCGCATGGTCTGTGTAAATAATGATCTTGGATCCGATCAGGTAGGATCTAAATTTGTCCAAAGCGAACACTACGGCTAAGAGTTCCTTTTCCGTAGTCGAGTAGTTCACTTGGGCAGGATTTAGAGTCCTACTTGCGTAGTGAATAACGTAAGGCCGCTTATCTTTTCTCTGGCCTAGAACCGCTCCAAGAGCATAATCAGAGGCGTCGCACATAAGTTCAAAAGGAAGACTCCAGTCGGGTGGCTGCATGATAGGTGTTGTGGTTAACATGCCCTTAAGCTTAGTGAAAGCTTCTTGGCACTGCTCAGTCCACTCATATGGTGTATCCTTTTGAAGAAGATTACATAAAGGACGAGAGAGGAGACTAAAGTCCTTTATGAATTTTCTGTAAAAGCCTGCGTGTCCTAAGAAGGATCGCACGTCTCTGATATTCTTCGGTGGAGGTAGGTTAGAGATAAGATCAATTTTTGCCTTATCTACCTCGATTCCTTTGGACGAGATGATATGCCCAAGGACAATTTCCTTTTGAACCATAAAATGGCACTCCCAGTTAAGTACCAAATTTTTTTCTTCACATCTTTTCAGCACACATTTAAGACTTGCTAAGAATTCACTGAAAGATGAACTAAAAACAGAGAAATCGTCCATAAAGACCTCTAAATATTTTCCCACAATGTCAGAAAAGATACTCATCATGCATCGCTGAAAGGTGGCAGGGGCATTACATAACCCGAATGACATCCTTCTGTAAGCAAAGGTGCCATAGGGACATGTAAATGTGGTCTTTTCCTGATCTTCAGGGGCGATTTCAATCTGATTATAACCTGAATACCCGTCAAGGAAACAGTAATAGGAATGACCAGCTAACCTTTCCAAGATCTGATCTATAAAGGGCAAAGGAAAGTGGTCCTTCCTAGTGACAGTATTCAGCTTCCTGTAGTCAATGCACATTCTCCAACCAGTGATAACTCTGGTCGGCACGAGTTCATTATTGGCATTGGCTACGATGGTGATCCCGGACTTCTTAGAAACCACCTGAGTTGGACTCACCCATTGACTATCGGATATGGGGTATATGATCCCCACATCCAATAGTTTGAGAACCTCGACCTTAACCACTTCCTTCATGTTTGGATTTAATATACGTTGTGATTGCCGAACAGCCTTTGCATTATCCTCAAGATATATGCGGTGAGTACAAATCGATGGGTTAATTCCTTTGAGGTCCGCTATCATCCATCTAAGAGCTCCCTTATGCTCAATGAGAGTAGATATCAGCATACTCTCCTGTTCTTTCTCCAGGTGGGCAGAGATCACCACCGGGTATGTCTCATCTTGACCTAAATAGACATATTTTAAATCAGAGGGCAAAAGTTTTAAGTCAAGCTTCGGTGGCTTGAGGTTAGACGGTAGAGGCACTACATCAGTTTGGGGCAATTCTTCAATGTGTGGCCTCCACCGGTTAACTTCAAGTACCGGTGCAGTATCAAGCATGACACACGTCTCCCTAATTATATCATCATCAAGATCATGAGAGTGGGTCAGGCACGTCTCTAGAATATCAGAGGATAAGGTGAGAGGCATTCTATCTTCCACAAAAGAATCAATCATGTTAACATCGTGGAAATTGTCATCATCCTCTGAGTTGCTGCCGTTATTGAAAAAGATATTCGATTCCAATGTCAAATTTCCAAAGGACATAGTCATGACACCATTCCTGCAATTGATAATTGCATTTGAAGTAGACAGGAATGGGCGACCAAGAATGACGGGAATCTGAGTGCTCGTGTCATTGATGGGTTCGGTGTCCAAGATGATAAAATCAACAGGGTAGTAGAATCTATCAACCTGGACCAACACATCCTCGATGATCCCTCTTGGTACACGAACAGAACGATCAGCAAGTTGTAGTGTGGTTCGGGTGGGTTTTAATTCACCCAAACCTAACTTTTGGTATACCGAATAGGGAATCAGATTGACGCTTGCTCCTAAGTCAAGAAGTGCGTGATCAATTCGATAATTTCCGATTACACATTATATGGTTGGGCAACCGGGATCTTTTAATTTTTGCGGCACATGTTGTTTCAGGATGGCACTCACTTTCTCAGTCAAGGAGATCTTCTTTTGAACACATTTCCGTCATTTGGTAGTGCATAAGTCCTTTAGAAATTTAGCATATAAAGGAATCTGTTTTACAACGTCAAGCAGAGGAATGTTGACTTTCACTTGTTTCAACACCTCTAGGATATCCTGAGAGTTAGATAAACGTTTTGGTTCAACCAACCGTTGGGAAAACGGAGCAACTGGCTTTTCTAGAGGTTTCGGTTCAAATTTTTGTAGGGCGCCACTAGATCCATCATTGTTGTCCTCTTCTGGTTCTTAAGGCTTTTCGGGCCTAACCGAAAGGGTTTTATCAATAACCTTCCCACTCCTAAGAGTGGTGATGGATTTAGCGTGCCCCATTTGATTTGAAGAGCTGAGATCACCTGTCTCATATT
Source organism: Magnolia kwangsiensis (assembly GCA_037074715.1). Taxonomy (NCBI): domain Eukaryota; kingdom Viridiplantae; phylum Streptophyta; class Magnoliopsida; order Magnoliales; family Magnoliaceae; genus Magnolia; species Magnolia kwangsiensis. Next base: position 22,284,951 of record CM073582.1, read on the forward strand.
GCGGTTTCAGATTAGGGAGTGATTGTGCAGGGAGCATCCCTTTTTCCATAGCCGTCATACGTGAATCTATTTTTTGCATAAAATCTGAAATTTCTTACATTGTCCGAGCCAGTTCTTGTATGGAAATTTGAACCGATTCTTTTTGAGGTTTCCCCTGATTTGGATTTTGATTGAAGAAACCTTGAGGGGTAGCAGTTTGTCCGTTCCTCCAACTAAAATTCGGATGATTTTTTCAGCCAGAATTGTACGTATTAGAGGGTGGTCCATTGAAAGGTCTTTGATAGTTATTTACGGCATTAGATTGTTCATTCAATACTTCTCGAAAGGCAGGTATTGAAGGACAATTTTCAGTAGTATGAATGTTGCAATCACAGATGCCGCAAACACTTTCATTAACCTTTTCCTTCCTACCTTCCATGGCCTCAAATTTTCTAGTGAGATTGGTCACCTTAGTGTTAAGATCATTATCCTCTTTCAAAAGATATATTCCTCTTTTTTCCCTTGAATGAGTCGGCCTAGACGTATTGTTCGTCCTTGGGTAATAGTCCCATGATTATGTTTTTTCAGCGAGACTATCGAGGTAATCCCATACCTCGTCGACATTTTTATTTATGAATTCTCCGTTACACATTGTCTCGACCATTTGGCGCATGGAAGATGTTAGCCCATCATAGAAAAAATTTGTAATGCGACATATTTCAAAGCCATGTTGTGGGCATGCATTAACCAGATCCTTGAACCTTTCCCAACATTGGAAGAATGTTTCATCTTCCTTTTGGGCAAAGTTCATGATTGCTCTCCTGAGGGTAATTGTCTTATGATGTGGGAAAATTTTCTTTATAAATTCCTTCTGCATATCATTCCATGTGCCAATGGATCTAGGACGCAGTGAATGTAACCACGTCTTGGCTTTTTCTTTCAAGGAAAATGGAAAGAGTTTTAGCCTAATAGTATCCTCAGATACATTAGGAAAGTATAAGGTGCCTATGATTTCATCGAACTCTTTCAGATACAAGTATGGTTCTTCAGACTCAAGCCCATGGAACTTAGGAAGGAGTTGGATAACTCCTGGCTTGATGTCCATATGTCCTGTATTCTCAGAAAAAATCATGCATGAGGGCGTACTCACCCCCGCCGGTTGTAAATAATCTCGTAAAGTACGAGGTGGGGGTGCTTGATGCACCTCATTCTCATCATGTACTTCCTCAACCCTAGGTTGAGGTAGTGCTTGAGGTTGGTTTTCAGCCATAACGTCCTCTAACTCAGGAGAATTCAAGTGGTGTCTAGTCCTGCGATGGACAGTCAACCCCTCAACTAATCCTCCTTCAGTCACGAGACATCGAGTGTTGTCGCGTGCCCATTGGGGCATAAAACACACTCAACCCTCAAATTCTAACTTAAACCTAAGAGAAAGGAAGAAGAAATCTAGAAAATAAAAGAGAAAGATGGAAAGAAGTTACCAAATTTGAAGTCCTAGGTTAAGAACTTGCAGAATAAACAAACAAGTTAATTTTTAAACAAAAAGTCTATAAAATAGAGAAATTCTAAGAATAGAATAAGAACCAAAGTTAGAATTTTTTAAAAAGATTTAGAATTAGCAACTACTAAAAAGAAGAAATAAATCCTAATCTAGAATAGAGAGGAAGAATTTAAGAACGAATTTACCAATTTTGAAACTATCTTAGAAGCCTACAAAACAGGGAAGATAAGTTAGTTTCTAAAAATTGAGAAAATCTAAACATAATCTTAAACTAATCCTAAAACTAATTAATTTCAGAAAAATGTAACCGACAGTCCCCGGCAACAGCGCCAAAAACTTGTTCACTCCCCAAGTGCAGGGTTGTGATGTAGTAATAACTCGGTAAGACCGAGGTCGAATCCCAAGGGACTGAAACTTGTACGTTATCTAAAATTAACTGGAAATAGAACTAGAATGAGATGAAATCTGAATTGAATTATAAATTGAGGAGTAATTGTAAACTATTAATCTAAAACTTATAGGAGAAATCAGAGGTAAGGAAACTAGGGATTCAGAGGATCCACTTGTAGAAATCAGTGCGATCTTATGCCTGTTTCATGAATCATGGAATTTACTGAACTGCCATTGATCTAGTTTTCAAAGAGATGAAAGGAAGATGAAATAGAATGGATTCCATCACCAAACCATGCCCAAAGACTATGGCAAACAACAGAATCAAACTAATTACCACCCAATCACATGTATGCAAGTTAGGAAGGGTACCGTCATCCAACCATGCCCAGGAGACTATGGTGAACAACAGGGCTTCCTGACGTCATAAACATAAAGGGAAAAAGGACATGCTCCAAGCCATTGCAGACCCATTGTAATTTTAGTCACAACAGACCATTAAAGAGTAAACAAAACATGCCATTAATAATCAACTAAAATCAACGTTAATTCAAGAATTAAAATAATATTAAAGACATAAAATAAAATCTCTCATCTCACCACAAGCTTTGCCTCTTACCCCTAGCTAAGAGGTTCAACCCATCACAGACATGATGAAGCTGGACATATTAAAAGAAAAATATGAAGAAGAAAAAAAATAAAAATAATAAAATTACTCTACTCCCTCTGCCCTCGTTTCTAGCCCAAGCCTCAAGCTCTCCACCTCCTGATCTCCTTCCAAGACCTGAATGAATGCTCCCCATGTCCAAAACCTCCATCTATAGCTGCTGGAGGGCTGGAGTCAGTGACAGAGTTGTAGCAGGACACGGAGTGCAATTTTCGCAGCCAAGTTCGGTGCCTCGAAACACGCCACTTTTCTCGCTCAAATTCTAAAGAAACACCGTCCCTTAGTACTTTCTTGGGTTCTCTACATAATAGACGGTTCAGATCTGCCATATGATCAAAGATGGTGGGCCAAAACTGCCTGAAAAAGTCAGTTTTCGCGGATGTGCGAAACTTTTCGCACCATTTCGCTGTTGTGATCGGTGGGCCCCACAGAAGCATTTTATGTAAAATCCACCCCGTCCATTGGATTCAGAACAAAATTTCAGTTAAGAATGGATAGTTTTGAACGTCCATTGACGAAGCCCAGAGAAGAAATCAATAAAAGATCATTTTTGAACGTCCCAGGGTAGCCCTTTTGTGGCCCCTGTATCGCACACGTGTGTATGCATGGATGCAAAAGGTCAGCATGGTTTTGTAGTATTCAAACCCCTCTACAAGATGGACGTCATACGCACAGTCAATGGGTAGGGCCCATAACTGATCGCAAAAATGGCCAGCGGCCCAGTGCACCTCTGTGCACATGCACCCTTATGTACATGCAGTATACATGTGGGGTCTATCATATTCTTTGAGAGAAATCTGTGCCATCCAGTGCACCTGACCGGACTCTCCGTCCAGTGCACCTCTGTGCACATGCACCCTTATGTACATGCAGTATACATGTGGGGTCTATCATATTCTTTGAGAGAAATCTGTGCCATCCATCCATTTTGTCACCTTATTTAAAGCGTTGAGTCCAAATTTGAAGTGTATCCAGAGATCAGGTGGACCCCACTTAAGGATTTAAGGGGCTGATCTAACCGTTGGGCCACTTCTACAACGATCCAATGGCTAAAACTTGACATGTATGGTTAATTTATGGCATTAAGACTGTGTATGAAGTTTCGAACCGAACGGATGGTGGGAAACATGTGATCTTGCATTTTGGATGAGTTTTAGACCATTTGAGCTTCAGTTCTTTGATTTTTTCGGATATCTGGCGTGTAATTTCAATCGATCTTGGTCCCCTGGAGTGCGTCCCATGCTTTGGTGGATTTGGAGCGTTAAATCCATGCATTTAGTATCCTATTTCGATCCAAGCTTGCAAAATCAACCTGCAACATCAACACGATTAAATTAGCCGTTAAACACTATTATGCTCGTAAATCCGGACAATATTTGGGGTCTAATATGCACTATTTGACCCTCAACACACATTCAAAATACAAATGGACAATCAACAAATCCCATTTCACAAAGAACCCTTTTGTTTATAATCCACAGTGACACCCATTCATAACCAAAAGTTAGGCCACTCTTGCTCATTCAGTTGGGACGTGAAATTCATACGCCCCCCAAGAGCCTCTATAATCAAAAGTTGTGCGGCCCATCATAATGTCCATGTGAAATTCATTCCATCCATTAGTTTTGTGAGCCCATGTTAGGATAATAAACCCAAAAATAAGGCAAAAGAGCTTCTATAAGAAAGTTCAGTGATTGTATAATAGAAATTATAATAATGGTCTCTCGTATACTAACAAGAACCAATTTCACCAAGAGATTAATGATATAGTTCTAGAAAAAGGTACCAAATTACCTGAAAAATGTTGAGAAAAGAAATGAGCCCCTGAAATAAAGCAAGATCTCACTGTTGAATTAGCTCTTTTATTTCTTTCTACATATGCACAACAAAAGGTCAAGTCATCTATGTTTGTAGGTCATAGAACCATTAGCTCTCTAAACACCCAATAATTTTGAAGCCAAAAATCAAAAATTGGATTTTGGTTTTGAATTTCTGCAGTTGAGGACCTAAGAATTTAAAAACCCAAAATGAAACCTGAATTTTATGAACTAACACCATTCATTGGAAAAATTAGCTGAAAATAAAATATAGAAGTAATAGAAAATGAGATGCAAAAATCTGATCTAAGGCATGCATTTGTACATTTAATGATTCTACATGCATTCCAACCATCTACACTCAAAAGAAGAAGAAGAAAAAAAAACTAATTTTGCTGAATTTTATGAATTGACACCATTCATTACAAAAATTACTTGAAAATAGAAAAAAAATGAAAATGAGATGCAAAATATTGAACTAAGGCATGCATGTGTAGATTTAAAGATTCTACATGTATTCCAACCATCCACGCTCAAAAGAAAATAGAAGAAAAAGCTAACACTATTCATTACAGCTGACACTATCCATGTATTTTACGAATTTTAGTAAAATGCTTGAAATGTCCCACTTAAGCACTCAAAAACAGGAATGCTAGAAAATTCAAATGTTGTCAGCTCAGACAAACAACCATTTTTTTTCCACACCCTCAAATCTATTGAACAAGATTAAACTTTCCTAGTAGCAGTGAATGAGCACACCCCAATAGATAGTTAACTTACCACTCCAATCGTTGAAATGGGTGGCCCAGATTAAAAATTATGTTTAGAGGAAAGACGTGCTATTTTCTTAAATGGGCATCAAGCCATACAAAAGATCTTTCAAGATATCTTTGTTATTCAATCATCTCACAAGCCAAAACATAGGTATTAATGTGGATTTTATATTTTCTTTCAAGTCTTCATAAGCATTGAATTTGCTGTCAGCATTCTTCGTCAAACACAAATCTGCAAAGCAGCGGAGCTAAGCCTCATGATCAATGCCATTTGAATCAAATGAGACCTTTAATCCTACAGAATTTTCCTTAAGCTTGGTAATCTGTTCCTAGTGATAGTCTAGTATTTGTCTAATCATTTGTATGATATATTTTCTATTCCATTTTATTTTATTAACCATTTGAGTAAGCATTTTAAGAGGTTGCTAATTCAACATGCATGCACAGCTCAATCCGTTTGTGGAAGTAGAACATTCAAGCTATCCATCTAGTGGACCCACTGGTCCAAAGGTGGAGCCACAGTTGTTTTCTAACATTTGTTTTTTCAGTTCATCACAGTGGAAATAACCTTACAAACGCTTTGGATGTATTTGATTTGGGACTTACGTGTCATAATGGCCCATGTGTAGAGATGTATGGCTTAGCACTCGTGTGCAATTAATAAACCTCTAACAAGAGAGATTTGTTTGATTTAATGATAGCATCTCACAAGTTTATAAAAGCAGACATGATTGCAGGAAATGGGGGGGCTTGGCTCCATGTAAAAAGGCACAAGTTTGGGAAGTTACTTTTCTAAAATCTACTAATTACATGGCTAACCAAACACACGTTAAGCCTAAAAATGTGATCTTCGGATCTCTAGAATAAAAGGAAGCAAACAGTTGACCACATTCATGTATGCATCCAAATCAAAGTCAGCAACTATTCTTGCCTCTCTCCTTTCTTAAGTTCCTTCAGGAGCTCTTCCATCAGATGACATGAAAAATAAAATTTACAAAATTGAGTCTTGGAATACGTGCAACAGTGCAAGTCATGTTGGCTAATGTATGCTGATGTTTTCTGAGGGATAAATTCATCTATCCTAAACCCATTATAGGAGACCTCTCATTCCACCTATTGAAGAACAAAACATAAATGCAGAACTGAGCTTAAATATTTGACAGCTAAGGAAAGTAAGCAAAAGATGAACAAAATGGAGAACACTTGTCCAAAAGAATAGCTAGAGAGAATCTAAAACTAGAAATCCCAAAATCTAATTGAGGAAATGATACAAAACCCATAGAGAAAAATGAAAAGAAATGTAATAAGCATGGGGGAAGAAAACTAATATTGGACTCCAAGTCCCAACAGTTAAGGCCATGTTTGGATGCTCACCCAAAATTTAATGAGTAAATGACTCCATTGAGGCTAGCCACTCAAATTGAAATTATTGTCATTCCAAGTCCAACTGGCCAACTTAAAAGCCCATGGAACTGCAATGAATTAAAATGGCACTAGTCACAATTTTGTCATATTCTTTTCATAATGAATTTGAATAATTGCAATACGGTTCAACAAAGCATCCAAAGAGATCCTAAAAGAAGCAAAACTAACAAATGAAAAGGATAGTAGATGATCAGAGTCTTCAAAAACAAATGTGGATGGCAATGTGTAGACAAAAAAAAATCACAACAGTTAAGCAAAAGAATAAAAACTGATAAATAACAAGACATCCATTTTCAAATAGATATCTCAATGACAATATATATGAAGAGAGGCCATGAAGCAAAATGAGAATCATAATAGAAAAGGTGGGGGAAATCTGCCTAAATTCAAACTAGAAATTTCAACTAGTAAGTAAATGAAGTAGCTCAGAAATCAGTAACCCAATAAAAAAAGGATCAAAGAAAGGATATAGACCTTAAGAGAGTGATCTACCCTCCCTGCCATTCAATGAAAAAATAAAAATAAAAACATGTGATTCAAGCCATTCACCAAGAAAGTAATTAGTATTAAAGTAAATTCTAGTTTAACAGATACCTCAAGGATGTAGCAGGCCACCCACAACTCATCACTGGCAGAAATTCCGACAGAGCCAACCTGGAATTCCCAATGTTCCAACTACTAGAGTTATATATAGTATAAGATCATTAGATAACCTTTTTACATGTGTCGAATGCGATGAACATATATACATGTAACACTTGCCATAGATAAAATGAAGAAAGTAAATTCATAACCCTCCAGCTCAGGTGACTGCCTGTACATATTGTAGCCCAAACAAACTGATGACAAGATCATTAAACCATAGGCCCCACTACTCAAAACTGTTGAAGACTCCGCTTCCTAGAGGGCTGGTTTCAAATGTGGGTGCACAGTATACCTAGGTTACCTGTTATGGCATAGATTGGAAGTGAAGGAATAAAAATTTTGTTTCGATAATTAGATTGGCATTATGTTATTGGGAGTTGTTGCATTTGTAGCTTTGGAGCTTGATGTTCATCCTGGCTTCAGAACCATTGTAGTAATTGAAGATCATTGGATGGGTGAATAACATAAAAAAGGAATTGGTAATAGCTGCATATCATAACCCCATGATTTAGGGTCTGCATTGTAAAGATGAGATGTCGTGTAGGAAGCTAGAAGCCTAAGCAATCATGTTATCAAGTTATTATGATGCTCGAACTAGTAATCTTCCTTTTCTAAAAGAAAATAAGCAGTAGTTTGGATTCAGTTTAGAGTTAAGTTAGCTTTATATGGACTGATTTTACAGCCATGAGATCGGTTTTATGTGTCTAGTAGTATGAAATGACTTGGGGCCTTTAGTTTACCTGTATGTAGTAGCACCCATCTGATGAAGAAACCACATTGAAGTGAAGCTGATGGCAAGGCCTAAGAACCCACTTGATGTCATCACCAACCAGAACATGGGCATCCTCAAGAGCAGCCTGCCAATTCACTTCACGGATACATGAGCCCAATAAGAAAATAATGGAAGCATCCAAATGCAGTTTCTGTAATATATTGAAGGTAATTGGGTTGAGCATTGTGCTCCTACTGTTTGGACTACCAACATTGAGGTCATGGGTTCAAAGCTACAATACCCACGAAGGTTTGCATTGGCATCCATTCGTGGGTCAAAATATCATGGACTCAATCCTACCATCCATACCAACAAAGGGAAATTGAAAACCATAACAGACCAAGCCCAACAGACTCACATTTCAGATTGTTGAAATAGCTTATTGTCTGCACGCACCATTTTTTGAACCTTCATAGTTTTATTATATTATTTTTTGTTACTAGAATACTCAAACTTGCTTGTGTTCTGTAATTTTCCAACACGTATGAGCCCACAAACTATGCAGCTGAAACCACTAATGCATCCTCGTGATTCAAAATCCATGTAAAATTCCCTGAATATCAAGCAAAACTTGAAACACAAGAACACTTTATTATCTTACAAGGAGTTCTTATTAGATATAAGCATTTCACTCTGTTTTCAAGAGTGAAATTTTTAGGCTACCTTATAAACTGTTTTAACTTTTACTAAGATAAACCCTATAGTGTACAACACATATTGGGTGCATAGGAAAATACCACAATTAATAATCTCTCAAAAATGCTGAACAAACTGACTATGAAATTATGATCGCAGAATTCATCACATAAATTTTGTATCAGTACAAACATTCAAAGAACTGAACATAATTTCAGATTGCACAGAAACCATGGAGATGCAGGGTGATCTAGGTTTATGAATTTGATCTACTTATGAAGTTTCTCCTAAATCAATAAGCAAATTGGGGAGTCTTGGAGTTATCCTTCATAAACAGCTAGATGTATTAGTTCTGTAACTCGATGATTTTTAAAAGGCTAGTCAGGTAAAGTTTGCCAAACCTATATGTAATGAGAAGAAAGGAGGTTCAGCATCAAGTTTTAAGATAATAAGAACCTTCCAATGTGAAGAACGTAGGGTTGATTTGGTTAAAGAGTGTTGAAGTACATTAAGCCATCATGCTTACATGACAATGTGATGACTCATAAACCATACTAATATAATCATTGAGTGGGCCATACCATAGAAAACAATGGACAACCATTCAAATACCTTGAAATTCATATGGTGTCCTACATGATGGTTAGGTCAGCCTGATTTTTTAGGGTGTCTAGCTTTCACAGCAGCAAGACCATGTTGGACAGGTTGGATCCCATCCAAAGGACAAGCTAGAAAATCTTTTTCATTTTTCCTTATTAGGGAATAGGGAAAACTATTTTAGAGACAAAAAACAGAGCTCAAAATGAAATAGGGAAAAAAAAGCTAGAGATCGAACAAATGATGCAAATAAGAAGGAAGATAACTACCGATCATGTACCATAACGAAAGATGACAAATAGCCCAAGCCGTCTTTAATGCCATATAAAGAAATAGAATAAGGGCCTGTTTGGATGCCTGTAACTTTTCTAAAATATAAGTAAGTCACAGTTGACTTTGTTACAGTTGGCGTTTGGGGGAGGAAAGTCACAGGTGACTTTCTCTCAACCTGTAACTAAGTTACAGGAGAAAGAGCCGAAAATCTTACAGGCGCTGGAGTCATTTTTCAAGTTACCTATAACTAAGTTACAGGTAACGGTTGAAATTTTTGAAATAAAAATCGTTGGGAAGAATCGCACCTGGATTGAAGAAGCATACTTACCTTCTCAGACGGAGTGAAGGCCTCCGTTTCCCTCTCTCAGTCTCATTCTCCCTCTCCCAATCTCCTTCTCCCTCTCCGATCTAGCTTCAACAGGGTTAGAAAAACCCTTTATTTCTTTCCTTTTTTTTTTTTTTTTTTTTTGGTTTTCCTTTCCTTTACTTTTTTTTTTTTTTTTTTTTTGGTTTTTTTGTTTTTCAGGGGTTGACGGAGGCAGTTTGGCTAGAGGCGTGGGTAATGTCCAATGGTCTGTGGGGTCCACCATCCTGTATTTGTTTTATCCATGCCGTCCATTCATTATTTTGGATTGTTTTAGAGCTTGATTCCAAAAATGGGGCATATCTAAATCTCAGATGGACCACACCACACAAAATAGTAATGTTTCCATCGATAAAACTCCTTGGGCCACTATAATGTTTGTTTCATATCCAACCTGTTGATTAGGTCAGAAAGACCTAGATGAAGGGAACAAAATAAATATCAGTTTGTTCCAAAACATCAGTGGCCTACCAAAAGTATTTAATGGTGGGCATTCAATCAACATTGTTTCTAGTGATTTGGTCCACCTAGGATTTTGATGTACCTTATTTTTGGGTTGATTTCTTAAAATGATCTAGAATAATGGATAGATGGTGTGGATAAAACAAATACATCATAGTGGGGCCCACATTCCATTATTCATTTTGTATAAGTGGGGCTTGTTGGTCAGTGCAACTTGTCCCTGTGTAGGTCCCAAATCTGTTTCAACATATGATTTTTTAAACACTCCCAGTTTCTATTTGCATTGAGATTCCTCACATTCTCAGGTGTTTTGAAATTGAGTGCCCACTGCATTGTTAACATATCCATTTTCAAACAGTCCCAAGTTCCTTTTGCATCTGGATTCTTGCCTGTTGTCAAATGGTGAGAAATCGAGGGTACATCGAAGCGTTAAGATATTTGGTTTTAAACAGTCCCTTGATATTGGTCCATTTTAATAATGTCCCACTTTGAGATTTTAACTACTAATGCCGAATTTGGTGGAAGCAGCTTCCTATGCTTGTGATTTCTCTTTAACTGATCCTTTCCAACAAGAGTCACTCCTGGGGGAAATATTTACTTGGATATCTTACACCAAGGTTTTTTTTTCCCCTATATTACAAGCATTTTGAAAACTTGAGCCCACTTTTATGGCCCACTTGTTAATTTATTTAGCCTAAGAATCAACCAAACTATTCATTTACATGGGCTTGATAAAATGGAATAATTTTATCTAATCTTTTTTACGTATAAATCTGATTTTTCAACGATTTCCTATTTCAAGCTCTACTTAGTGTGAATATGCAACTTATTACCTGTAATAAAGTTACAAGTTATCCAAATACAAAAAGTAAGTTACCTGTAAGTAAGTTACAACTTATATCCAAACAGGATTACCTGTAACTTACTTACACCTGTAAGTCAGTTACATGTAACTTTCTTACAACTTAAAAAAGTTACAGGCATCCAAATAGGCCCTAAAAGAACAAAAGATTCTTCAATGCACGCCTATGCATGAAAGTATTTTAGATTTCAATGGGCAGAGGCAGAAGGAAGCTGTTCATGAAACCCTAGCTTTGAGTTCACGAGAGAATCTTTTCGAGTTCGACGAGATAGGTGATTCAGGGTCACGAGAGAGGAGAGAGAGAGAGAGAGAGAGAGAGAGAGAGAGAGAGAGAGAGAGAGGTCAGGGATGGGAAGAGGGTGGGGAGAGAGGGAGAGTCGGGGGGACGCGGGTTGAAACTGGTTAGGGCTGGCGCCCTAACCAAATATCACGAATGGGAACAGAGGAGTAGCCAGCCTCGCTACGGAAGTGACGTCACCAAGTTCTGTGGACCCATCATAATGTATGTGTTATATCCACAACGTCCATCCATTTGTAGATATTATTTTAATACATGAGCCAAAGAATGAGGTAGATCCAAAGCTTTAATGGACCACACCACAAAACAACGGGAAAATTGATGCCCACCGTTGAAACCTTCCTAAGGCCCACCATGATGTTTTTTTGAAATCCAACCCGTTCAAAAGTGAAAAAAGATGTTAAATAAGGGAAAACAAAAATATCAACCTGATCGAAAAGTTTTGTGGCCTTTAGAAGTTTTTAATGGTGGCGTCACTCTTCCCACTGTTTTCTATGGTGGGGTCTACTAGAGATTTGGATGTGACTCATTCTTTGGACCTTACCCGAAAATGATCTCTCCAGCTGGATGGACGGTGTGGATACAAAAAAATACATCATGGTGTGGCCCACAGAACTTGGTGCCGTCACTTAAGTAGTAGTCTCGCTGCTTAACTGTCAGTAGCCAATCCGCATCCGGGAATGGGCTGGGTAACGTCAGCAAGTTCTGTGGGTCCCATCATGAAGTAGGTGTTATATCCAAACCGTCCATCCATATGGCGAGCTCGTCGTAAGCCTTGAGACAAAAAATAAGACAGATTTAACTATCAAGTGGACCACACGATCAAAAGCAATGGGGATTGAACGTCTACCATTGAAATCCTTTTAGGGGTCACAGAAGTTTTGGGTCAATAAGAAATTTGTTTTTCCTCTTCATCCAGGTCTTTGTGACCTCATGAACAGATTGGATAGAAAATAAACATTATGGTGGGCCCTACAATTTTTTTAACAGTGAAAATCATCACCCCTGCTGGTATTTGTGGTGTGGTCCATTTAATCTTTGGATATGATTCATTTTTTGGATAATTTTTAAAATGATCTCGAAAAATGGATGAACAATGTGGGTTGATTCCAAATTTTTGGTAAATCTAAAGCTCAAGTGGACCATGCCACACAATACAATGTGGAATAATGATTTCCACTGATAATACCTTCCTTAGGCCCATAGTAATGTTTATTTGCCATCCAACTTGCTCATAATATCAAAATGATATGAATGAAGAGAAAACATAAACATCAGTTTGATCCAAAACTTTTATGGCCTCCAAGAATTTTTCAATGGTAGAGGTTCAATCACACTATTTCCTATGGTGTGGTCCACTTGAGCTTTGGATATGCTTCTTTTTTGTTCTTTAAACCTCAAATTATCTGTTAACATGGATGAACATAGTGGATAAATTAAATAAATAACGGAAGACCCCACAGAGTTTAATGAGTATGTGAGTAACTCACCTAAATATATTAGAGAGGGGCTTCCTTAAAATATTCATAATCATATATTAGGCCTACCTAAATGTGATTCACATATCCAACCCGCTCATTATGTGTGTCCCACTTGGATGAGGGGTTAGACCAAGTTTCAGCTGCATCCAAAACTCATGTAGGCCCCACCAAGTGCTTTTATATTTTTTTAGGATATCTTCACATAGTTTTAGATGGTATGGCCCACCTGAGTTTCGTTTACGGATGATTTTTGTGATATCTCATAACCTAAAGGGGACACATCAAATGCACAGTGTTGATGTTTGACACACATCATGATGGGGCCCACAAAACTTACTAAAATCAATTCTTAGGTTCTCACGAGGTCAATAAGTTGGGTCCCAATTTTGACCATAATATTTGGCCCATTTTACATGTCTGGTCCATTCACTTTATTATATTGATCAACACCCTTAATTTGATTAGTTACTCACCCCGATCGAGCTACATATGAGAAAATATTTGGCATAAAAGATTGATCAATAATTTGAGTGAAATTGATTTAAACATCTAAGGTTATTTACTCTTCAATCTGAACTGATTAGATTGTCCAAAAACAGTTAAAGGTTTAATTAGTGGATGTGCCTAATAGTTTAATAAAAGAATATTTTTTTTCACAAATAAATCTCAATTTCCATTGAAAAATCACATTTTTTTCAAAATGTATATTTTTTTACTCTTAATTTTTCTTTCAAAACTTTTAACAAAATATCATTTTTATTATCAAATATTTCAAAAAAAAAAAAAAAGAAAAATTCTAAATTTTTATTTTTAAAATCTCTAAAAATTTCTCAAAATTTATTTATTTTTTTCCCTTAAAAATTTCAAAATGGCAATGTTTTTTCTTCAAAAGCATCATTTCTTTTCAACTTTTCAATTTCCTTCTTTAAAATGATATATATATATATATATATATATATATATATATATATATATATATATATATATATATATATATATATATATATATATATATATATATATATTTCAAAATCTCAGTGATTTTAAAAATAACTTTCTCTTTTAATTTCAAATTTTGAACTTTTTCAATATCACAAATTTTTTGAACTTTTTTATTTTCCGTTTCAAAATGTCTGTTTTTTAATATCGTTTTATCTAAAAAATTTCATTTCTTTTGAACTTCTCCATTTTTTTTAAAGCAATTTTTATCGAACTTCTCAATTTTATTTTATTTTTCAAAATACAAACACTCATTTTCTTTTTCAAAATATTTTCATTTTTCAACGTTGTCAAAAATTTCACATTTTTTAAAAATCTTTTTAATTTTCTTTTTTAGGAAACTTTATTCAATATTCTTTTTTTCCCCCCAAAAATAGATTTTTATTAAATCACGGTTTTCTTTTTCTTTTCAAAATCCCAATTTTTCTCAAACATTGTTAAATTTTTTTTTACTTCTCAATATTCTTTTACATGTGATATTACAAATCATTCAAATATTTGTTTTAAATTAAAAAAATTAATAATAATTTCCACTCATTTAATATAAAACCAAAATAATTTTTTGTTTTGCATTCAATCAATTGTTAAAAAACAATCTTAGATACAAATATTTACAATTAAACCACAAAAATTCTATTAAAAAACAATTCTTCGACTACAAAAAAACAAAAATTTCCACCATATTCTAAAAAAAAATGAAAAAAAAAATTTAATGCTCCTTTTACGACGGACAATGATCCGTCGCAAAAGCAATTGAAAACTGCCGCCAATTTGAATTTGGGCAGGATTTAGTCTGTCGCTAATTTACGATCAAAATTTAACGACGGATTTTGGTCCGAACTACGGATTTTCTAGAACGACGGGATTGGCGACGAACCTTTTCTATTAGCGACAGATTAAATCCATCATTAAACCAAGCAATTTTCGACTTCGCAGTTTTGACGTAGTGTGATAATTTTGAAATGAGAACATATCGACCTTTGTACTAAATGCATTTAATTCAATCCCCAAATCTACCATCAGATTCATAGTGTATGGTTGAAATTCGAACATGCAAGCAAGAGTTAATTTGGTCCAAAAGAAGTGTAAAAGGTAAAGCTGATTACAAGTGTCATTATCCTCAGACATGAGAGATACAAAAATGCTTATGTTTTTACAGATATGAAGGGCATTACTTTCGCTGACGTAGATGTGTGTGTGTATCCAAAGAAGGCCTAGACTTCTATTATATTTCACCACCATTAAAAGTGGCAGTGAATCTCTAGCTGTAGTCATGCCATAGTTTGACGGCAATCTAGACCATTCAAATTGCTCAACCAATTGTCGATGGAGCATAACCAAAAACTCCAAAGAGAAGATGATAACATCCATCTGATTTTGCCCCTTGGAATTTGTACCACTTACTATTTTACTTTCAAAAATTCATATGATTGCCATTAATTGGATGGTTAGGATTGGCCGATAAATGTGACTTTAGAGACATACGCCATCCACAATGTACACCTGATTTATCAAATGGCAGTTATCTATCACAGGAGTATAGACCGCAAAGAAATGATCCTATTTGTAATCCCAAACCATACTTCAGTTCAAGGCATTTCCACCACCACCTAATCATTGATTTAGTTTGATCGGACAGCTAGAAATAACCATCGGCCCGTAATTGCATCTGGATTGTTCAATCTAAACCATTACCATGACCCACATTAATCACAAATGATAGACTGGAATAGAAACTGAAAGAAAGCAAGAATTGGGAAAACTATGTAAATTCATGGGATTTTCAAATCAGTGGCATTGCATCCTGAGCAAAATTCTCAATAATGCCTTATGCTTTAACAACACTCGGGTTTTGGGCTCAAGCTCACAGGCATTGGGACCGTCGGCATGCCTTTATCTTGGCCATAACTGTAAATGCCATGGCCCCAAGAATTAGGTCGGTGGATTCATCAGGTGATACACAAAGTGCAAACAAAATGGACGGTTTAAATCAATTGGCAAACAACCCCTATTCAACACAGGTGCCTAACCTATTTCTTGTGCTATGGAATACATACATTGGGTCAACTGCCTTTGGGATCAAAACATTGTTTGGGCCTCAAATGCCCTACTGGAGGGTGCGTCCAAACAGACAACTAGAAAAACTAATCGATTCTATGTTCCAAAAAATCCACAGATGGGTGGATCCCTATTGCTAAATCCCCAAATCCCTAATTGCTAAATCCCCAAATCCACAGATTGTTAAATCCCCAAATCCATAAATTGTTATTGAGATTGAGAGAGAGAGAGAGATACCTCACCGAGCTTCAGAGACAGAGAGAGGGCGTGCGTGGGTAGGGTGTGCGGCAACGGTGGGGTGGAGAGATCAGAGAGAGAGGAAAAGAGAGAGAGAGAGAGAGAGAGAGAGAGAGAGAGAGAGAGAGAGAGAGAGAGAGAGAGAGAGGAGGGATTTTGGGTGGTCGGGCAGAGAAAGAGAAGAAGTGGAAATGGGGCTAGGGTAGGGTGGGGTCGAAAATAGTGAGAAAATGTTCTGTATGGTCAAGCTCATGGGAACTTCCCATGATGTCGAGTTGTGTGGGCCCTACTGTGATGCGTGTCGACCATCAACACTGCAGTGCATTTGATGGGCCCCCTTTAAATCATGAGATATCCCTAAAATCAGCCATATATGGAACTTAGGTGGGCCATACCATTAAAATCATGTGAAGAAATGCCTAAAACATATAAAATCACTTGGTGGGGCGCACCTGAAATTTTGATGAATAACAAACTTGGTCTGACTCCTCATCCACGTGGGACACACATAATGATGGGCTGGATTTGTGAACCACATCTCGGTGGTCCCAACAAATGACTGTGAATACTTTAATGGAGGGTAACCCCTCTCAACTTTTGTATGTGGTGTGGCCCAAAAAAGTCACGGATTGACTTGATTTTTAAGCCCCAGGCCTACCATGGAATGGGGCATCTAACTGATTGGTGTTCACTCCCCAAGTGCAGGGTTGTGATGTAGTAATAAACTCAGTAAGACCAAGCTCGAATCCCAAGGGACTGATACCTGTACGTTATCTGAAACTAAGTAGAACTAGAACTAGACTAAGATGAAATCTAAATCGACGGTAATTTGAGGAATAATGATGTAATAATTATCTAAAACTTAAAGAATTCAGGGAAAGGAAACTAGGGATTTAGAGGATCCACTTGTGGAGATCAGAGAAATCTATTCTTGATTCATGAACTTAAATGGATTTCCTTTGATGTAGTTTTCAAGAGATGAAAGGTATATGAATTAGAATGGATTCCATCACCAAACCATGCCCAGGAGATAAAGTAAACAACAGAATTAAACTAATTACCAACCAATCAACAATGCATGAAGGTTAGGAAGAATACCGTCATCCGACCATGCCCAGGAGACAATGGTGAACAACAGGGCTTCCTGACGTCATAACATAAAAGGAAATGAACATGCTCAAAGCTATCATAGACCCATTGTAATTTTAGTCACAACAGACCATTAAAACTAAAAACATTCCCTTAATTAAACTAAAATCATCATCAGTTCAGTCTAAACAAAAGGGATATCAAGAGTCTCCATCACGTTACAAGCTTCACCTCTTAGCCCTAGCTAAGAGGTCTAGCTTAGCATGGTCATGCTAAAACCAGAAAAAACATGAAAGAAAAGAAATTTAAAAAAAAAAAAAAAAAATGAAGAAAAGAACTCCTGAAAACCGGCTTCAAAATTCACCTCCACGACTAACTCTACGTCCCAGAGTTTCCTTTTTCCTCTCTTCTACATCCCTTTTTATAGCCAAAGGGACGGTGGAATGACTGGAGTGCATAAGGAGGTCGGTGGATAAACTTGATGTAGGGACAATGAATCTTTACATAGAAGAAACCGGAAGAGACACAAACATCTTCCATTTGGACTAAATTTGAGACAAAGGATCGTCCATTCCATGAATTCTGACTGCATGGGAAGGGTCAAAACCCTCCTCTCCACCTTTTAAACGGTCCTGATCATCAAACCAACCAAGATCTTGGTTGCAGAACAGCTCACAGCGTTCGGATTTCACGGACGCAGGGCGTTGCGAATTTTCTTGCATTGCAGAGGTCGGTGGGCCCCGCAGTGCTGTTTTTTGAGATATCCGACCCGTTCATTGGATTCCTGGTGAAAAACCAATTAGGAAAGAGTGGCTTTTATTAAGTTTTTATGTGGTCCACTGTATCAAACCAACTCACCATTAATCTTGCTATTTTCTACGATCCACGTGCATGCACGTGTTTGGGGCCAAAAGGCCACCTAGGTGAGGGTCACGCCTACCCCAAAGATGAAATGGACGGTTCAAATCTACCAAAGGGTTGATGTGTGGGGCCCAAAAGCAGGAAACGACGATCTTCCATCCGTCCCTGGCATGATTGCGCAGAGGAGAGAGAGAAGTTCGGTGTGAGTCAGTCAGCCCACGCTGACCGACTAGGTGGCGTGGGGTGCACGTCCAGTGCACGTTACCTCATGTACGTGCGATGTACATGTGGGGTCAAGTGTGATGTTTATATGAAATCCACTCCGCTCATTCCTTTCCTCTTATAGATTAAGTGGTTGAGACCAAAATTGAAGAATACCCAGATATCAGGTGGGCCCCATATCAATGTTTTGGTGGCTGATCTGTCAGTTGGGCCACTTTCACAGTGATCCAAGAGCTGAAATTCAATGTGTACGGTTCATTTATCGTGCTCAGGCCATGTATGAATTTTTGAGCCGAACAAATGGTGAGAACCCTGTGATCTCACATTCTGGACAATTTTCGGGTCTGTTTAATGTGAATGGCGTGATTTTCTCGGATCTCTGGCGTGTAGATTCTTTGATCTCAATCCTTTGGGGTCCGTCCCTTACCTTGGTGATTCTGGAGCGCTAAATCCATTCTTTCAATACCATTTTTCAGTCCAAGCTCCTAAGTACACCTTATATTAAAAACACGATTAAAGCAGGGCGTTAAACGGTATCATGCTCATAAATTCAGACAATAACTGGGGTCTAGTATGCAATATTTGACCCTCATCACAACCCCCAACTAGCATTTTGCTAGTCCCAAGCAAAGTATGCGAAGATAAGTTGAGAACTACAAGATAATTTCTATGTACTCGAGTGATTTTTGAAAAACAAACCAGATACTAGAATTTTAAGATTCATGAATGTTGGGCATTACTCTCTCCTAGACTCAAGCACAAGGTAAATTTCATAATTAAGTCAAAATATTGATCCATCAATGAGAAAAAATTCTAAACATTAAGTTCCATAGGTGTATAGTGTAATTTTGGTTTATCAACTGTAAGATTTACTTCTCTATTTCTTAATATCATTGGTAACCAATAAGAGGATTCATGACAACCAAAACCTACCTCATAAATTCCAAGTTTTGATTTTTCTCTTAAAAGTAATGCCAAGGAGGGGAATTAAATCCTCAACTATAGGGAGCAAACCTATGGTAAAGACCATTCGCCTAGCCCTTGCTGACTGTCAACTGTGGAGAATCGAATCCTCACCTATAGGGAGCAAACCTATGGTGAATACCATTCGCCCAACCCTGTGTATTTTCTTTTTCTTCAATTCTTCTTTTTCTTTTTCTATTGATCATGATCGGTAACTTTTCCAGGCCAGTTCATTTCATGCTTAATGATTACCAAGTCAATCCTTCAATATTGAACTGAAACCTTAATGTGTAAGCCAGATGTGACATGTGAAATTGTGATTCAATCAATGTTTAAAACTTCTAATAATGAATTAAAAATTCAGACTTAACTGTGAAATCTACTAGATAACTAAATTCAAGAGTCATAAATTACCAACATCACGTATCTTAAAATTCTAAATTAAGGATGGCCATCAAAATCACTTCGAATTCACAAGAAATTTCAAAAAAATTAAAAATTTTCATAATTTTTGCTCAGGACCAAGAAAACACAAATTAGGTAACTTAATCTTCCACCCTAAACCTAAAATCTACATTGTCCTCAATGTAAAAGATATGAGCATGCAAAGCACATGAGACAATGAAAGTAAAGGAAAACCGATGGGAAGATAGTACCTGGATGAAAAAATCACGAGGCCTTCCAAAAATATTAACGTGAGAGCAGGTCAGCACAAGAGAGAAACCAACAAAAGCAAACTATCCTAAAACAATGTAAGAAGCAAACTAACCTAATGACATAAAACTATCTAACCTAGAATAGCATAAAACAAACTACTCTAGTCCTATGAAAGCAGGGAAAACTACTCAACATGCTGCGAGGTTCCTCTTCTGTCCAGTATCTTGATAAGTTTCTTAGTAAGTTCCTCAACAAGATCATCTAAAAGCCCTTTTTGCAATTAGCTTAGATGCCCTTGAGCATGACTTTCCAGAGAGACTTATATACCTCATAAGAAATTTTTCATTAAATTGCTTGAGGTATCCAGAGTATATATGATTCACCTGTGACATAAGAAGTTTCAACGTTAGTATCTCATGGTGAATTAGAGACTACAAGTAAATAAAGTTCAAAAAACTTCTTAAGAAGTAATGTAGTCTCAACACATTCCGAAGTATCAGACTTCAGTTCCATTGTCATCTCTTCCTTCTGTAATGGTAGACGTTTAGGATCAGGGGAAGAGGGAGCTTCAAAATAAGGGTTCTTTCGGTCAGTGATGACTACCAAGATGTTGTCTTGCAATACATCCACTTTATCTTTTGACATAGGATCGTTTGAGTCTACATAGTGTGCTAAACAATCCCAAGAGTTGGGAAGTTCAGCTGAGTGTGAGTTATTCTTCACATTGGAGCTTGTGATGATCTGTCCAAGAAATCTATTATCCTTGAAAGTAAATGGATGTACGCTCTCTTACTCCAGTCCTACACAGATAGATTAAAAATTAATAGGAGAAGCATCGATGTGATCACTTTGTTCATTGAAACTACTCAATCGAGGTGTTGAATTATCAAACGTGTACAGCAAGCTCGGATGGTGGCCTTAACTGAGTGGTTTCAAATTCTAGGGTCGTAGCAAGCAACTCGTCCTTCTCCCGAATCACATCATCACTCAATTCAAAGGAGTGGTCCAAACATGTTTCACAAGAGTTAGAAGGGTCGGTTGTAAGGGGCTCATCCTCTACCTTTAAATCAGACATGTCAGGTAAGGGGACTGACTCATATGATCGACCACTTTGTATACGTCTTGATCATTGAACTGGACCAAACTTGAGATTAATTCTAAGAGAATTTGGGTTGCACGTTCATTATCATCATCCCAATACGCATCATCATTTAATTCTGTGTAGTGCACACTTGGGATGAGATCGCTGTCCTCACATTCTATTCCTAGATTGGGTTAAGGTTCACATAGACTAACCTCTTCCTTATTATTGAACTCGAGTGTGTCATGTGAATGAAGTGTGTTATCATCATTGTATTTGAAAGAAACCCGTCTCTTCACCATTCTTTTGAACAGTCATCGAGATCAACTCATTGAAAAATTGAACTGTATGCTCATTAATGAAATATAACTTCTCATTCCAAATTTCAGAGTTCTTCAAAAGCAAGTTAGGATCACTTTCCTTGCATTGTATATCTGGAATGAATTGCGGCTGAGATGAACAAGCCTCTTCTATTTTATTAAGGCGCGAATTAAGCGCTTCCAATGATTTTCTAATTTCCACAAGACAAGTCATGTTACGTTGAAATGAATCCTCTTGGATCGTTTCTGGTTGAGTTTCAAAGGTAGAGGACCCAAGAGCATTATCATTATGATATATTGCTGATTCATCTTCTCAACATTGATGTTTCCACTGATTATAGTCATACGGATCGTAGGTGGTAATACTTATTATCACTCATAATATAATCACGCATTGTTTTCTTTTTATCTGATGGGTGGTAATAGTCCTCACACCCATAAGTATTATAACCCCAACACACGTACTATTTTGTTAATCTGTGGGGTGTAATTAATCTCCCGCATATGATCGCATAAGGACTTCTTAGCCGGTGGACTATTATATTTCAGTCGGTTCTTGATGATAGTTTTAGAAAAGTTTTGAGACATAGGTTGATTTTTACCATCGTCATCATCCTAATATAGATTATTCTTCTCAGCATACTTACGTTCTCACTCGTGCATATACATGATGAGATCCTAATTCTGAATTTAATCTTAAAAAAATAAAAGAAATGATCCTGCAACAGTATAGAAAGTAAGAGGGGGAGAAGTTAGAAAGAAGTTACTAGGTTAGAAATTCCTAAGTTAAAACCTGCAAAACAAAATAAACCAAGTTAGTATCTAGGAGATAAGACTTAATCTAAAAAATAGAGAAAATAAAAAAATTAGGACGAAGTTACCTGTAAACCCCATATCCTAGACCGTACCATTCCATAAGCTTCCGTAGTCTTTTCGGTCAAATTTCGACAAGCTTTGACCTTTTTTCGATGTTTACGCGCGATCCTAAGCCGAGTCCTGTATACCGAAGTCGGCTCGACTCGAAACTTATACCCTAGTGGCCACGCCGTCACCGTGGTTCCAACGCCGTGACTCACGCATTGTTCCCCCTACCTGGGCCAGGAGATGTAGACCAGCATTCAGTTCGAGGAAAACGCCGCGTGTTGCAAATTCATAGAAAATCCATCACATCAATCACTTTACTTGTTAAAGTACATCTATCAAGTCAAGTACCCTATCCCATTCCCTAGATCATTTTAAGCATTGAGCCAAAAATTGAAGTTGAACTAAATCTCTGGCGAGCCATATTGTAGAGAACAGCTGTTTGGACGATGTAAACTATTAGGGCCCGCTGTGATGTTTCTACTCACCGAATATATCGAATGTCGGGCTCCTTAGGCCTGTCTTAAGCCCAGGAACCCAACCAACTGGGTAGATTTTCATGATGAGGGTCCCACCTATAAAAACATACAAAAAAATAAAATATAAAAATACGTCAAATGTTGGGACGCTGTTGCTGCCAGCGTCCTCTGGACGCTGCAGCAAGCAGCGTCCTTGTTGCCTTTAACGAGTGGAACTGTGGGTCCCACCATAGGCCCCACCATGATATATGTTCTGTATCTGTACCGTGCATTTGATGGGACCCATCTAGATAATGGGTCATCACAAAAATCAGCAGTAATAGGAACTCAAGTGGCTCACACGGCAAGAAACAAAGGGATTTGACGTTTGCCATTGAAACCCTATTTGGGGTCACAGAAGTTTTGGATCGCCATGAAATTTATTTTTCCATTTTATTCTAGTCTTTGCGACCTTATCAACCGTTTGGATGGGAAAATTAATGTTATGGTGGGCCCCACGTGAGACCCACCTACTTGAACGTTGGATGGGATGGTGTACACCAGCTATGTAGCTGCTGTGTACAGTGTTAACGGCCCGTGGGCACCTGCATGTATGTGTCTTCACGCTGTCTGCTCATCTAGACCGTCCAGCGGTCTGGACGTGCTTGTGGGCCCCCTCCATGATGGGTAGTGCCATGTATGGCCCCACTATGATGCCTGTGTTATATTCCTACCGTCCATTTGTTTGGCATGGTGGGCCTGATCATGAGGGATGTGTTAGATCCCAACCGTTCATCTGAGGGAACCAGCCATGATGTGTGTAGTTCCTCCACACGTGGGACGTGGGACCCACCCTCCTTGACAGAGCTTTACATCCCAAGCCGTCCACGTGGACCCCACCATATATGTGTTGTACGTACATCATCCAGCAGTGGGCGCTGCTGAACGTTGGCATAACACAAACATCAGTCGATTCAATCTCTGGTGGGCCATGTGTGTGGGACCCACCGTGATGTATGCATCATCATCTGCACTCCCTAGACGTGCTAGCTTCTTTTGGTTAAAATAAAATAAGATAATAATAAAATATATATATATATATATATATATATATATATAAATAAAATACGTGTGATATATATATCTATTTAATATATAATATGTTATGGTGGGCACTACGTGGGACCCACCTTTGTAAGTAGGAAATTAATTGGTGTACGTTACACAACCATGAAGATGTAGTATTGACGTCAGTAAGTTAAGTGGGTCTGATCCACACCGTCCATCTACATGGACCCCACGTGTTGTGTGGGTTTAATCCACACCATCCATCTATATGGACCCCACGTGTTGTGTGGGTTTGATCCACACTGTCCATCCCGACTCCCTGGCCATGGGTCAGGGAATGAGTCAGATTCAAATATCTGGTGGAGTACACCGTCCAAAGTAATGCAGATCCGTTCTCTAGTGGGCCACGCATGTGGAACCCACCTTGATGTATATATATTGCTTCCACACTGTCCATTTGGTGGTGGGACCCACCTTGATTTATATTTTGTATCCAACTGTCCATTGTAAGGACGTCAGAAGGATGAGGATCTAACCATGACGTATATCCTACTTCGTCCGTGTGATCAGGACGGGGACCCCATTGTTTTGGCATGTGTTCTTCCACACTGTCCAAATTATTTGGGTGGTGCTGTCCAATGGTTGGACAGTGCTGATCATCATTAATGGGCCATGTGCCCAATCGAATTATAGAGTATAGTGATACACATGTTGCACCTGCCACTATTGAAATGATTTTAGGTGTAATCCATGCTCTCACCCACATCATAGTGGGACCTTCTGTGATATATATGTTGTATATCCACACCGTCCATTCATGTGGCCCCCATGTGATGTACGTGTTCGATCTGAGTTGTCCATGTAATGAGGCCCATTGGTGCGGCCCATTGATACAGCCCACTTGATGTACATGGGCCCATTGGTGCGGCAATTGATGTGGCTCATTTAATGCACGTTGGCCCGTTGGAGCGGCCCACATGATGTAGCCCACTTGATGTATATGAGGCCCATTGAGACATATTTGAGGCCCTTGAGCAAGGCCCATTGTGATGTCCCATGGGTAGAGGCCCATTGAGACATATTTGAGGCCCTTGAGCAAGGCCCATTATGATGTCCCATGGGTAGAGGCCCATAGTGTTGTGTATTCAGCCCATTCGACTCGGCCCATTCGACTTAGCCATTTAACTCGACCTATTTGACTTGGCCTATTCGAATCGACCTATTCAACTCGGCCTATTCGGCTCGGCCCATTCCGCTCGGCCCATTTGAATCAGCTCATTTGATTCAGCCCATTGATTCAGCCCACCTGAATCGACCCATTTGATTCGGCCCATTTAATTGACTCATTTGAGTCGGCCCATTTAATTTGGCCTATTTGATCAACCCATTTGATCGACCCATTTGATTTATATGAGGCTCGTGGGCAAGGCCCAATGTGATGTATTCGAGGCCCAAGGTGGTGTATTCGAGGCTCGTGGGCGAGGCCCAAGGGGATGTATTCAAGGCCCGTGGGTGAGGCCCAATATGATATATTCGAAGCCCATGATCGAGGCCCATTGTGATGTATTCGTGGCCCATGGGAAAGGCCCATTGTGATCTATATTAGGCCCATGAGGCATGGCCTATTTGATGTGTTCGAGACCCATGTGCAAGGCTCACATGTCATGTATTTGAGGCCCATGAGTAGGGCCCACCTATTGTGTATATGTGGCCCTTGAGTAATGCCCAATGTGTCGTATATTAGGCCTGTGTTTGAGGTCGTGGGCCCATTATATGTTTGATTCTATGTGGGTCATTCCTTGGGGGTAATGTTGGTTAAATGTCCACATTGTCGAGGCTGACCGTTGATACCGATTATGAGTATGTGATGGCATAGCATCATGATACATGCCGATACGCATCATTTACATATTTGTTAGGAGATGTGATTAACCATTGTATATGTCATTGGGTAAGATGACATGAGACTCCCTGATAGGCGGGGTTGCCCTACATGAGCGCACGGTATGCGCAGGATTTATACATGATTGCACTGTGTGACTCATGCATCTCACATTTGTGTGACATGACCACCGTACGCCCTAGCGACATCAGGGCTGTAGCCTCCACAGGCATATCGTGGATGGTCAGATGTGATATCAGAAATCCATTCTACATGGGGTGCTATAGATATCCTTAAGTGAAAGTCCCAGAACCCTCTTGGTTCCAAAGGTTACTCCAACGTCTAGACCGAGTAGATGCATGAGCGCATGAGGGCCATATATCATTAGGCCGCGTCTCCTACTGTGTCATGGTCGGTTGGAAGGGGATGCGTCCTTACCTACCCGAGAGGAGGGGGTAATGCTAGGATGAGTCTTACCAGCTCGAGGAATGGGTCTGCTATCGATGAGCCGGGCCCTATATTGGTAGGCGGATAGTGAGGTCTCTTCCACTCACGTTATTGCTCGCGATGGGGTTGTAATCTTATTTGGAGTGCAATAGACCCCGGTGATTTCCCAGAGAGGAACCATATTGATATGTGGACTTATTGAGTAGGAGTTACATGATCATTCATTATCCACTCGGGCTGGTGGTGTGCAACTAATTTTTATTTACCTTCATTATGGTAAGAATTTCGGTTGGGTGCGCGACTAACTTGAGATCAGGAGTTTACCACATTGAGTCTGACTATCCAAATTTAGGTATGGGACTGGTTTGGATAGAAGACCCTTATGGTGGACCCTGTAGCCTGTGATACTACGTACTATCATCCCGACTTCACACTTCAACATGGTCATTTCATTCGCATCACATATTGCATTACATCCGCAGGCATATGGCATTTTGAGTTGATATGTTTCTACACTTATATGACCTAGACAGACTTAACAAGATTTGCATATTGCATTGCATCCTCATCATTTGATATTTGGCTCTTTATGACTCCTTATTGTATAACTGTTCTATATTATGTATTCTGATATTGATTGACTTATGGACTTGTCCATACTTTCGCTTACTCTGTTATCGTATGATTTATGATCTTGTTAGTATTTCCGCTAATTTCGATAATGTACGATTTATGGGTTACCCATAATTTCAGTATTGTATGATGATAGCATTGTATTGAATACTTGACATTTACTTTGTGCACACACTTACACCACCCTCTAAGCTTTCTATAAGCTTATGCATGATAGATGCATGCAAGTGATGTTAGGTTGCAACAGCGTGGAGCTTGGAGCATGTAGCTGACTTCTGGAGTTTTGATTTTAACATATGTATTTTCCTTTCAGCATTATATTTAAATGTTTATATTAGTGGATATGTGATGATGATATTGCCTTTGTGATTTAGTTAAACTTGTGGTTATGCTTATTATGAGTTAAACGTATAAAAAAAAATCTTCCTTATATGACCCCAGGATCGAAATCTAGCATATAGACGCTGGGAGCCGAGAATGGGGTATTACAGAGGCTGTCGGCACCGAATTTGGCGATCAGGATTCCTGTGAATCCGATTTCTGAGTTTGGGGCGTAACATTACCAATTTAGAACTAGAACTAGACTAAGATGAAATCTAAATCGACAGTAATTTGAGAAATAATTATGTAATAATTATCCAAAACTTAAAGAATTCAGGAAAAGAAAATTAGGGATTCAGAGGATCCACTTGTGGAGATCAAGGAGATCTATGCTTGATTCATGAATTCAACTGGACTTCCTTTGATATAGTTTTCAAGAGATGAAAGGTATATGAATTAGAATGGATTCCATCACCAAACCATACCTGGGAAACAAAGTAAACAATAAAATTAAACTAATTACCAAACAATCAACAATACATGAAGGTTAGGAAGGGTACCATCATTCGACCATGCCCAGGAGACGATGGTGAACAACAGGGCTTCCTGACGTCATAATATAAAAGGAAATGAACATGCTCAAAGTTATTGCAAACCCATTGTAATTTTAGTCATAACAGACCATTAAAAACTAAAAACATTCCCTTAATTAAACTAAATCATCACCAGTTCAGTCTAAACAAAAGGTATATCAAGAGTCTCCATCACGATACAAGCTTCACCTCTTAGCCCTCGCTAAGAGGTCTAGCTTAGCATGGTCATACTAAAACTAGGAAAAACATGAAAGGAAAGAAATAAACAAAAAAATAAAAAGAAAAAGGAAGAAAAGAACTCCTAGAAACTGGTTTCAAAATTTGCCTCCACGACTGCCTCCACATCCCAGATTTTCCTTTTTCCTCTCTTCTACGTCCCTTTTTATAGCCAAAGGGGTGGTGGAATGGCGGGAGTGCGTAAGGAGGTCGGTGGATAAACTTGTCGCAGGGACAGTGAATCTTTACGCAGAAGAAACTGCAAGAGATGCAAACATCTTCTGTTTGGACTGAATTTGAGATGAAAGATCATCCATTCCACAAATTCTGACTGCATAGGAAGGGTCAAAACCCTCCTCTCCACCTTTTAGACGGTCCTGATCATCAAACTGACAAAGATCTTAGTTGCAGAACGGCCCACAGGGTCCGAATTTCACGGACGCAAGGCGTTGCAAATTTTCTTGCGTTGCGGAGGTCGGTGGGCCTCGCCGTGTTATTTTCTGAAAAATTCGACCCGTTCATTGGATTCCTGATGAAAAACCAGTTAGGAAAGAGTGGTTTTTATCGAGTTTTTATGTGGTCCACTATATCAAACCAACTCACTGTTAATCTTGCATTTTTTGACGATCCACGTGCATACATGTGTATAGGGCCAAAAGGCCACCTAGGTGAGGGTCACACCTACCCCAGAGATGAAATGGACGGTTCAGATCTACTAAAGGGTTGATGTGTGGGGCCCACAAGTAGGAAACGATGATATTTCGTCCGTCCCTTGCGTGATTGCACAAAGGAGAGAGAGAAGTCGGGTGTGAGTCGGTCAACCCACGCTGACCGACTAGGTGGCGTGGGGTGCACGTCCAGCGCACGTTACCTCATGTACGTGCGATATACATGTGGGATCAAGTGTGAGGTTTATATGAAATTCACTCCGCTCATTCCTTTCCTCTTGTAGATTAAGTGGTTAAGACCAAAATTGAAGAATACCCAGATATCAGGTGGGCCCCATATCAATGTTTTGGTGGCCAATCTATCAACTGGGCCACCTTCACAGTGATCCAGGAGCTAAAATTCAACGTGTGCGGTTCATTTATGGTCCTCAGGCCATGTATGAATTTTCGAGCTAAACGAATGGTGAGAACCCTATGATCTCACATTCTGGACAATTTTCGAGCCTGTTTAATGTAAATGGCGTGATTTTCTCGGATCTCTGACATGTAAATTCTTCGATCTCAATCCTCTGGGGTCCGTCCCTTACCTTGGTGATTCTTTAGCACTAAATCCATTCTTTCAGTACCCTTTTCCAGTCTAAGCTCCTAAATACACCTTGCATCAAAAACACGATTAAAGCAGGGTGTTAAACGGTATCATGCTCGTAAATCCATTCAATAACTGGGATCTAGTATGCAATATTTGAACCTCAACAATTGGGTAGATGTTTGACACCCATCACGATGGGGCTCACACAGCTCGACCGTATGAGAAGTTCCCATGAGCTCGACCATATGGAACCTTTTCTCATATATATATATATATATATATATATATATATATATATATATATATATATATATTATAATAATAAAATCAGTTTAATCCAAAACTTTTATGGCCCCAAAATGTTTTTTTAATGGTTAACGCTCATTCAACACTGTTTCCTGGAATGTGGTCCACTTAAGATTTGGATATATCTCATTTTTTGTCTCATACCGTAAGATGATCTTTAAAAATAGATAAACGACATGGATTAAACACATACATCAGGGTAGGGCCCATAGAGCACCAACCACCAGCCATTTGATGGTGTCAGGGGGAGTAGCCAATCTGTTCCCCTTATTGTGGTGTGGTCCATTTAATCTTTGAATATGATTCATTTGTTAGATAATTATCTAAAATTATCTCAAAAAATGGATGAACGGTGTGGGTTAATCCTAAATTTTCGATAAATCCAAAACTCAAGTGTACCATGCCAGGAGAAACAGTGTGGAATAATGATTTCCACCGTTGATGCCTTCCTTGGGCCCACAATAATCTTTATCTGACTTCCAACATGTTCATAATATAAAAAAAGATATAAATGAAGAGAAAACACAAACATCAGCTTGACCTATAACTTCTATGAATGTTATTCTTAATGATGGACGTTCAGTCCATACTTTGTAGTCCACTTAAGCTTTGGACCCGCCCCATTTTTTTGTTACTTACTTAAAATGATCAGAGAAAAGCGTTGAACGGTATGGAGATAGTCAATTCATGACTTAGGTGGGCCAAGAGCTTAAAAATAAACAACCACGTTGATACCTTCCATGGATTCTCACCCACGTAGTAGACTGAAGGCGTGCACACAACCAATGGTCAACTCACAATAAACAACCAATACACATGGCGTTAATGATGGGGTTTTTGACTCGTGCTCGACCGATCGTGAGCCCTGCACGACTGGTCATGGGATAGTGCACGACCAGTCGTGGAGTCAATGGCTCTCGACCAGTCATGGGTGGCGCTCGACCGGTCGTGGTTACGCAGATTTGTTCCACGATTTTGTGCGAATTACGGATTTGAGTCCTTTCACAACAGGGATGTGGAAAGGAGTTTCCTAAAACTATAAATAGGGGTCTCTAGGGTTTTTCTAGGATATGGTGTATATGAAAAATACATGAGTGCTATTAAAGGTGTGTGTCTCTCTGTGTGTGTGTGTGTGTGAGAGAGAGAGAGAGAGAGAGAGAGAAAGAGAGAGGAAGCATGTGGAAGGGAGGCTATGCTCGTAGAGGTGATCTACCATATCTCAGCGCTTCTACGTCCTCGTAATTGGTAAGGTCTCTCAGTCTTCTTTGTTTCTCTTACTGTTTATCCACTCCTGCATGAGTGATGAAGATTTGATCATAGCAGGGTGTGCTTGTGATCGGTTGTAATGTTCTGCTTTATAGTGGATTGTTGATCTGGATGAAGTCCCGTGGTTTTTACCTCTTGGAGGGTTTTTCACGTCAAAATCTCTTGTGTGGTGTGTGATTGTTGCTTTGATTTATTTTATTGCTTTATTATCCATAATTCTGGTTTATTTCGCGAGGCTAGATCCTAAGGTTTTGTGCAAGGCCCCCAACAAAGTGGTATCAAAGCTAAGTTTATTGAACTGGTAGGATCGGTTTGAAATTACGGAAGGTGGCTTATCAAGGATGATCAGCCTCAATGGTTCTAACTGGACCATATGGAAGGCTAAGATGGAGCACTTGCTTTATTGCAAGGATCTATATTCTCCAATTTTAAGCCTATCGGTAAAATTCAAGGATATGTCTGATGATAATTGGAAGAAGATGGACCGAAAGGTAGTGGGGTTTATTAAAAATGGTTGGATGATTCTGTGTTTCATAATGTGTCTATAGAGACCTCAGCCCCTAACCTATGGCTAAAATTGGAAGGGTTGTATGAGAGGAAGACAGGTGGTAATAAGATTTTTCTGATAAGGTGACCTGTGAATCTCAAGTTCAAGGATGGTGGTTTTATGGCTGAGCACATGAATGAGGTCCGAAATATAGTGAACCAACTCTCCTATATGAAGATGGTCCTGGATGATGAATTGTAGGCTTTACTATTGCTTAGTTCATTGCCTGACAGTTGGGAGACATTGGTGGTGTCTCTAAGTAACTCCACGCCAGACGGAAAGATATCCATGGAACAGGTGACTAGCTGTCTCTTCAATAAGGAGACAAGAAGGAAGTCTCAGTGGTCTACTCAGCAAAAGGCCCTTGTGACATAGAAACGGGAGAGAGGAAAGAACAAGAAGGGCGGGAAGGCTCGAGATGAATCAAGAGGTAAGTCGAGTAATAGAAAAGATGTTGAATGCTGAAATTGTGGCAAGAAGGGCCACTATAAGCATGAATATCGTAAGGCTAAGAATGACAAGAAAGGAAAAGGAAAGGAGAAGGAAGATGAATCAGATTTCACCGCGGTCACTTCAGATGGCGACGTTGTGGTTATTCTTTCTGTAAATCATGATATATGTGTCACAACTACGAGTCAGGACACCGACTGGGTGATAGACTTGGGAGCCTATTTTCATGCGACTCAACACAGGGATTTCTTCACAAGCTATAAGTCAGGTGATTATGGGACTGTGAAGATAAAAAATTTTGGAGTATCGAAGATCATAGGGGTCAGTAATATCTGTGTGAAGACCGATGTGGGCTGCACATTGGTTCTCAGGGATGTGAGGCATATCCCAGACCTTCGCCTCAACTTGATGTCAACGAGAAGGCTGGATGATGATGGCTATGAAAGCCGATTTGCTGGTGGTCACTAGAAGCTCATCAAGGGTTCGTTGATCGCAGCCAGAGGAAAGAAGTGTTGCACCCTTTACAAGGCATGTCTCAGTGTGTGCAAGGGTGGGTTGAACGCAGTGGAAGATTCAACTATTGACATGTAGCACAAGAGTATAGGTCACATGAGTGAAAAAGAGCTTCACCTACTAGCAAAGAAGCGGCTCCTTCCAGACGTTACAGGTACACCTCTCAAAACCTGTCTTGATTATTTATCAGGGAAATAATATAGAGTTTCATTTATTAAAACTGCTTCTCATGTTAATAAAGTGCATACATTAGGTTTGGTTTATTCTGATGTTTGTGGTCTTATGAGGATAAAAACCTTGGGTGGGGCATTGTATTTTGTTACTTTTATAGATGATGCATCTAGGAGAGTTTGGGTTTAGGCTTTAAAAACCAAGGATGAGGTCTTTGGTGTGTTTAAATTATTTCATTCTATAGTCGAGAGAGAGAGACAGGTAGATCATTGAAGTGCATCCGTACTGATAATGGTGGTGAATACATTGGCGACTTTCATGAGTATTGTAAGTCCCTGGGTATACGACATGAACAGACGGTTCCCGAGACCCCCAACATAATTGTGTAGCTAAGTGAATGAATCACACCATTGCAGAGAGAAGCAGATGTATGTTATCCCATGCGAAATTGCCCAAGAAGTTCTAGGGAAAAGCAATGCACATGGCGGTGTATCTGATAAACAGGTCTCCATCAGGCCCGTTGAATGGAGAAGTACCTAAGAAGGTGGACTGGACAGGATCCATCGTACAGTCATCTCAGGGTGTTTAGATGCAGGGCATCTGTTCATGTTCCACGAGAGGTCCAAGTTCGATATGAAGATCAGGAAGTGTGTGATCTTAGGGTACGGTGATGAAAAGTTTGGTTACAGATTGTGGGATCCGACTGAGAAGAAGCTCGTCAGGAGCAGAGATGTGGTTTTCTTTGAAGATCAGTGTATAAAAGACATTGGTAAGCCAGAGAAGAACCAACCTAGTTCAAGTGAGCTAGAGGACATAGATCTGGTTATTCCTCCCATGGTACCTGATGATGGAGGAGTATAACAAGGTGCAGAGAACGAGGGAGTTTCTTCATAAGATGGACCAAGAGAGCAGCCCCCACTTGATTCACTTGTTGAGCCATAGGTGAGGAGGTCATCTAGGGATAGACAACCGTTTAAAAGGTACTCACTGTATGAGTACATTATGCTGACTAATGGGGGAGAGCCAGAAGACTATTCTGAGGCCCTAGCAGATGAGCATATGGGGGAGTGGTTGAAAGCTATGTAAGAGGAGATAGAATCCTTACATGAGAACCACACCTATGACATGGTGAGACTGCCTAAGGGTAAGAAAGATCTGAGCAACAAGTGGGAGTTCAAAAAGAAGGTTGAGGAGAAGAATTCATAGACAAGGTTCAAGGCCTGACTTGTGGTAAAAGGATTCGGTCAAAGAAAAGGCATAGACTTTGAGGAGATATTCTCACCAGTGGTGAAGATGACATCTATACGGGTGTTGCTTGGGTTAGCAGCTAGCATGGATCTGAAGATAGAATAGTTAGACGTTAAAACTGTCTTCCTTCATGGTGACCTATAAGAAGAGATCTACATACACCAACCAGAGGGGTTCGAAGTCAAGGGCAAAGAGCATATGGAGTGTAGGCTGAGAAAGAGCTTGTATGGACTGAAACAAGCTCTACGACAATGGTACAAGAAGTTTGACTTATTTATGTTAAAGCATGAGTATGACAGAATGGAGTCAGACCACTGTGTGTTCACGCGTAAGTTCTCAGATGGTGATTTCTTAGTTCTGTTGTTATACATTAATGATATGCTCATCATGGGAAAAGACATCAAGAAGATTGTCAGGCTGAAACAGGAGTTGGACAAGTCGTTTGCGATGAAAGACTTGGGCTCGACTAAACAGATCGTAAGAATGAAGATAACCTGTGACAGAAGCAGCAGGAAGCTTTTGCTGTTATAAGAGTGGTATATTAAGAAAGTCCTAAAGAGGTTCAATATGAATGCAGCGAAGCCGGTTAGTACTCCACTAGATGGTCACTTCAGATTGAGTGACAGGCAGTATCCTAAGACGAAGGCAGAGGTAGAAGAGATGCAGAAGATACCCTATGCATCTGCTATAGGAAGTTTGATGTATGCTATGGTGTGTACACATCCAGACATAGCATATGCAGTTGGTGTTGTCAGTCAGTATCTTGTCAATCCTAATAAAGAGCATTGGGCAGTGGTGAAATGGATACTGCGGTATCTAAGATGCTTATTCAGGTTGAGCCTATGCTATGGTGACAAAAAACCTGTGTTAGAGGGCTACACATATGCAGATATGACAGGCGACATAGACTCCAGGAAGTCTACACCAAGGTTCATGTTCACGTTTGCAGGGGGAGCGATTTCATGACAGAGCAAGCTATAGAAGGTCGTAGCATTATCAACGGCAGAGGCCGAGTACATTACAGTCACAGAGGCATGTAAAGAGATGCTTTGGATGAAGAGGTTCCTACGAAAACTTACCCTGAAGTAGGAGCAGCATGTGGTCTATTGCAATAGTCAGAGTGTTATACACTTGAGCAAGAATCCAAGTAAGCATTCCAAGTCGAAGAACATTGAGATTTGGTATCAATGGATCAGGGATACTTTGGAATAGAAGGTGTTATAGCTTGAGAAGGTCCACACAGACGATAATGGATCAAACATGATGACTAAAGCTTTGCTCAAGGGCAAGTTTGAGGTGTGTAAAAATCAGGATGGCTTGAAGAAGTTGAATCCCTCCTCAATAAAAAAGGGAGAGATTTGATGGGATTTTTAACCCATGCTTGACTAGTCATGAGCCCTGCACGACCGGTCGTGGGCTGGTGCACGACCAGTTGTGGAGTCAAGACCTGACTCGACTCAAAGTCCAGCAAGTTTGGAATATTTTTCTCCAGGGTGCTCGACTGGTCGAAGGTGGGTCTTGACTGATCGTGGGTGGCGTTCGACTAGTCGTGGGCTTGTCTCGACCGGTCGTGGTTATGCAGATTCGTTCCGTGATTTTATACGAATTGCGGATTTGAGTCCTTTCGCAACTGAGATGTGGAAAAGAGTTTTCTAAAACTATAAATAGGGGTCTCTAGGGTTTTTTAGGATATAGTGTACATGAAAAACACAAGAGGGCTATCAAAGATGTGTGTGTGTGTGAGAGAGAGAGAGAGAGAGAGAGAGAGAGAGAGAGAGAGAGGAAGCTTGTGGAAGAGAGTCTATGCTCATAAAGGTGATCTATCATATCTCAGTGCTTCTACATCCTCGTAATTGGTGAGATCTCTTAGTCTTCTTTGTTTCTCTTCCTGTTTATCCACTCCTGTGTGAGTGATGAAGATTTGATCATAGCAGGGTGTGCTTGTGATCGGTTGTAACGTTCTGCTTTATAGTGGATTGTTGATCTGGACGAGGTCCCGTGGTTTTTACCTCTTTGAGGGTTTTCCACATAAAAATCTCTTATGTGGTGTGTAATTGTTGCTTTGATTTATTTCATTGCTTTATTATCCATAATTCTGGTTTGTTTCGCGAGGCTAGATCCTAAGGTTTTGTGCAAGGCCCCAAACAGTTAAGTGATAAACCGTAGCTATTTACAACCCAACCCAACACAACACAACTCCACAACATAATGCTACTTACCTTACTTTAGCTTCTACCTCTTGCTTAGTTGTAGTGTAATCTAGTAGTGGGACATTAGTAGATTCTCTAAGCCCTCTATATTAAACTACTCCGATCTGGTAGCGCCGGTCCTAGTTCGGCTATCTGAAGCCTCGAAGAGGGCGTAACTAAGGCCGAGTCGGGAATCTTTCCCTCCTTCCGTCCCCATAATCTTAGATTCATTGAATGTCTCCAATCGGGGAGTAAGGATATTTTTTATACATCTCCGAGAATTCGATAGTCAGATGATAGGAAAAAATAATAATCTTAGTTTTAGTTCATAATACATCTACATTGGATATCAAAATTTGGATGATTTAATTTAACAAAGTTTTTCAAAAAAGAGAAGGGGAAAAAAAGTTCCAGCAACGTATTAATGGCCGAATTTCAAGCCGAACATCTTCCTTAATCATGTAATTACCTATTAACAATGTAAAGATTACTTTAATGTAATAAAGGCCGTTTATTGGGTATGATCCATCCATGATGGGGAATAAGTCCAATGGTCTGGATCAACAAACCATTAGGCCCATATATACAAAATTTTAGCATAATAAGGAATTCCATGTTATCCACTAATTGAGAAATTGGACTCTTAGGAGCCCGTTTGTGTGCCAATTAAAAACGAGTTCAACTCATTTTATTTAATTATCATTTTTGAGTGGCCACAAACTATTGAATTTAATTACAATAAACAACTTGTGACATAAAAAACCATTGAATTTAATTACAATATACAATAGATTTTTCTACTTTTTAAATATTATATTATATTATATTATATATATATATATACATATATATATATATATACATATATATATATATATATACATATATATATATATATATATATACATATATATATATATATATAATATAATATAATATAATATAATATATACGGTGGAGCTCATGGGAACTCCCCATGAGGTTAAACTGTGTGGGCCCCATCATGATGTGTGTCAAACATCAACACCGTGCATTTGATGGGTCCCCTTTAAATTATGGGATATCCCAAAAATCAACCGTATAGGAACTCCGGTGGTCCATACCATCTAAAATCATGTGAAGACATGCCTAAAACATATAAAAGCACTTAGTGGGCCCCACCTGAAATTTGGATGCATCTGAAATTTGGTATGACCCCTCATCCAAGTGGCACACACATAATGGATGGGTTGGATTTGTGAACCACTTCTCGGTGGGCCTCAAAAATAATGGATGGGCATTAGGATAGTTTCAACGATGGGAATCACTCTCCCCGTTGTTTTCTGTGGTGGGCTCCACTATAGATTTTTATCTCCCTCATTCTTTGGCTTATGACTTAAAATGATATCTCAAAATGGATGGACGGTGTGGATATAACACATACATCATAGTGGGGCCTATAGGCTAAACCCGTTCATTTAATCTAAATGGTGTAAAACGCACATTGTGTAGAAATTTTCACCAAATTTCATTTTCCCCCTCTTGCTCTCAATTCTTCCCCCTCTCTCGCTCTCATTTTTTGATTTTCGGCACCTTAAAATCTCCCCAATCCTCTCTCCACCTCCCGAGCTCTGCTCCATCTTCTCATTCTCCTGCCTCTCTCTCTAATGCATCTCCGCCCTCTGTATCTCTCTCCATTATAGCAGTTGTGAAGCTCCTACCTGAAGAAACACACACCATTCAAAACCCTTCTCATATCTTTGAGGTATCTTTTAATTCCGAAGGAATTTGAGGCTCATATCTTCTACTCTTTGTGTCTCTTTTTGTCTTTCAGATTTCATGCATGCTAACTGTTTGATGAAATGGAATTCTATTTGTTTGATGAAATGGCTAGATGAAATGGCATGCTATCTATTTGATGAAATGGCTAGATTTCATGCATTCTTTCTATTTGATGAAATGCCATGCTAACTTTTTGATGAAATGGCATGCTCTGTTTGGTGAAATGGCATCACTTCAGATCCTTTGATGCTAAAAACCATTTAACCATTCTTTCCTCATTGTTTGACCATGTGAATATGCCTTCTGCTGGGCTTGTGATGTGCATTGACTAAACCTACCAAGGTTCAAAATGGATACTTGGGCTCGTTTGTATGGGAATGAATCCCAACTTTATTTAATGTTGATTTTGTTATCGGAAAGGATTTAATTATGAAAAAGTAGGGTGTGCTTGGATTCTCCCAAATGCTCTAGGCCTGAGGAGGTTCTTGAAAGGTGCCATTCTTTGATGTCTTTTGTTGTGTGAAATGAAATGGATGGTGGTGGGGATATCCCATCTGATTCAACCAGAGCTCCTTCCATGCAAATAGGCCCTTATGCATCCAAATAAATCATATTTAGTTATGTCATTGAAGTTACAACCATCATAGGATGGGAAGGAATCTATATTTCTATGCCCTTTTAATGTGTTGCCACTTAAAAATGAGTTCATCTCATCTTAGTTAATGGTTATTATGTACTAGACTGCATTCCCAGTATTGATTTGCATGGTATTGAAACATCCATAGATTATTAGTTGTTACTTTTGTTCCTTCTTGTGAGTATTACAAGTTTCAGTTGCTAGAGAAATTACAATGTGTATGCATGTCTATGACTGTTGGCTCATGAGAAGGTTTGGTGCTTCCTTTCGTGGGTTATACTTACTCCTTGTGTGCTTACATTTCATCTTTCAGAAGACCTTTGCTAAGAAAACATAGTAGAGATGCATACACATTCATTATATATATATGGCAGCCATTGCGGCCAACAAGTGGAGACTAGTTAAAACTATAATGATCTATGCACTCCTCCAAATATACACTAGATGATCTCAAAAGAAAAATATAGTGGAGATTCACATTCATTATCATTGTCGTTGTATCACCATCATCATAACTTGTTAGAAATAGTGTGTTTGACTAAAATAGTGATCTATAGTGATCTATGCACTCTCCCCAAATTGAAGTCTTTTATTTGACTTTAAGATATTACATCCATTGCTTTTTGTTCCCTAAAATTGTCCTTATAAACTTTAATGAGATTGTATATTACATTTTTTTATCTTAAATTATTATTGTGATTCGTTAGTTTATAGTTGTGACTTGTAATTGTGATTTGTAAATCAGATAATTTGTTACTCGTTTGATGATTTCTATGGGGCCATACATAGATATGGTGTGTTTTGGGTGGCATAAAAATCGTTCAAATTGTCCCATTTTGGACAATTCAAGGTTAGATGGATAGTATGTTTTCATATAATCTATTTAAATGTCCATACCTGATCCGCAGTCCATCTCCTCATTTCTCTCTAGATATGTTTCTTCCGTTTCGTATTCAATGACAAATATCTTTACATTGTTTTAGATATTTGATATCGGAATGTAACATAAGATCAACTTATCTGGAGAGGCATGGGGAGATGCTGCCGGATTTTCGACGTGGACGTTTAAAAGGGAATATAAAAGTATTACAATCTATCCAACCTTGGATGAGTAACTAATTTAGGATTTAATTGTATTAGCTTAGAATTGATGGAGCAGACCCGGATGTGCGTCGAAGCTATTTGGATTTTGAGCAGGGGTCCCTGGAAGGTGGGAACCGGAGTATTACATTTTCTCTCTCTCGCTCTCATTTTCCTTTACAACTGTTAGTCATAGAGTGACAGTACTTGTTTCAATTTTCTTGGATGGATGATGAATGTATTTGCGAATGTAAATAAAAATAAAGAACTTATAATATATATATATATATATATATATATATATATATATATATATATATATATATATATATATATATATATATTATCAATGGAGGATACCTTGTTTAGGAGGACATGAAATTCTTATAGCTTATAGTATGGTACCCCAATATTAGTTGTACGTTACTAGT
This sequence comes from Magnolia kwangsiensis, assembly GCA_037074715.1. Lineage (NCBI taxonomy): Eukaryota > Viridiplantae > Streptophyta > Magnoliopsida > Magnoliales > Magnoliaceae > Magnolia > Magnolia kwangsiensis. The sequence goes on from CM073582.1 coordinate 22,324,715, forward strand.
ATGTAGTAGATAATACTAGGTTCAATAGTAGATAATAGTAGAGAATACCTAAACCCGATCCGAACTCGAAACCGAACCTGATTCCCTTAACCTAAACTCATAACCTTAACCTAAACCTATTCTCAAATCCTAAAACCTATACTTATAACCTAAACATAAACCTTAACCTAAACATAAACCTATACTTATAACCTATAACCTATAACCTATAACCTAAACCTAAACCTTAACCTTAACCTATAACCCAACCCTTAAACCTATAACCTAAACTTAAAATCTAAACCTAAACCTAAAACCTATAACCTAAACCCAAAACCTTAACCTATTCTTATTTCCCTAAAGCTATAACTTATGACCTATAACCTAAACCTAAACCTTAACGAAAACCTATAACCTATAACCTATAACCTAAACTTACAACCTACAACCTAACCTTAACCTAAACCTTAACCTATAACTGAAACCTATACTTATAAACTAAACCCTAAACTTATAACCTTAACCTAAACCTATTCTTAAATCCCAAAACCTATACTTATAACCTAAACCAAAACCTTAACCTTAACCTATAACCTATACTTAAAACCTTAACCTAAACCTATAACTTAAAATGTAAACCCAAACCTAAACCTATAACCTAAACATATAACCTAAACCTAAAATCTAAACTTAAATCCAAACCTAAACTTATAACCTTAACCTAAACCTATTCTCAAATTCCAAAACCTGTACTTATAACATAAACCTAAGCCTAAACCTTAACCTATAACCTAAACCTATACTCCTAACCTTATCCTAAACTTATAACCTTAACCTAAACCTATTCTCAAATCCCAAAACCTATACTTATAACCTAAACCTAAACCTAAACTCATAACCTATAACCTAAACTCATAACCTTAGCCTAAACTCATAACCTTAACATAACCTATTCTCAAATCCCAATACCTATACTTATAACCTAAACGTAAACCTTAACCTAAAAATAAACCTAAGCCTTAACCTATAACCCAAACCTATACTCATAAACATAACCTAAACTTATAACCTTAACCTAAACCTATTCTCAAATCCTAAAACCTAAACTTATAACCTAAACCTAAACCTTAACCTAAACCTAAACTCATAACCTATAACCTTAACCTAAACTCATAACCTTCACATAAACCTATTCTCAAATCCCAAAACCTATAGTTATAACCTAAACCTAAACCTTAACGTAAACCTTAACCTAAACCTATAACCTAAACTTATAACCTTAACTTAAACTCATAACCTTAACCTAAAAAAATTCTCAAATCCCAAAACCTATACTTATAACCTAAACCTAAATCTTAACCTTAACATATAACCTATACTTATAACCTTAACCTAAACCTATGACCTAAAACATAAACCCGAACCTAAACCTCTAGCCTAAACATATAACCTAAACCTAAAACCTTAACCTAAACCCAAACCTAAGTTTATAACCTTAACCTAAACCTATTCTCAAATCCCAAAACCTATACTTATAACCTAAACCCAAACCTTAACCTAAACTTAAACCTAAACCTTAACCTATAACCTAAACCTATACTCATAACCTTAACCTAAACTTATAACCTTAGCCTAAACCTATTCTCAAATCCCAAAACCTAAACCTAAACCTATAACCTCAACCTATACTTATAACCTTAACCTTAACCTATAACCTAAATATATTCTAAAAACCCTAAAACTAAACCTTAACCTATTCTCAATTCCCTAAACCTTAGCCTCTAACCTAACTTAAACCTAAACCTATAACCTATACGTATAACCTAAAACCTAAATGTATTTTCAAATCCCTAAACTTAAACCAACACTTAATCTTAATCTCGACTCCCTAACCTAAACCTAAAACTAAACTTGAAAACCCAAACCTAAAACCGATCCTGAACACAAACCCGATTTCCTAAACCTAAACCTTAACTTATTCTCAATTCTCTAAGGCTATAACCTATAACCTATAACTTATAACCTAAACCTAAACCTAACCTAAACCTATAACCTAAACTTATAACCTTAACCTAAACCTAAAAACTAAACCTAAACCTAAACCAAAACCTATAACCTTAACCTAAACCAAAACCTATAACCTAAACCTTAACCTATAACCTATAACCTAAACTTATAACCTATAGCCTAACCTTAACCTAAACCTAAAACTTAAACCTAAACCTATAACCTAAACCTATAAACTAAAACCTAAACCTAAACCTAAACCTAAACTTAAAATCTAAATGTATTCTCAAATCCCTAAACCTAAACCTACACCTAATCCTAATCTGAACTCCCTAACCTAAACCTAAACCTAAACTTGAAAACCCAAACCTAAACCTGAACCCGATTGCCTAAACCTAAACCTTAACCTATTCTCAATTCCCTAAAGCTATAACCTAAAACCTAAACCTAAACCTAAACCTAAACCTTAACCTTAACCTATAACCTATACTTACAACCTTTAACTAAACTTATAACCTTAACCTAAACCTATACTTATAACCTTAACCTAAACTTATAACCTTAACCTAAACCTATAACTGATACCTAAACTTGTAACCTTAACCTAAACTCAATTCCCTAAACCGAAACCTATAACTTATAACCTATAGCCTATAACCTATAACCTAAACTCAATTCCCTAAACCTTAACCTATAACCTAAACCTATAACCTATTACCTAAACTCAATTCCCTAGAACCTAAACCTACACCCAAACCTAAACCCGATCCCGAACCCGAACCCAATTTCCTAAACCTAAACTTTAACCTATTCTCAATTCCCTAAAGCTATAACCTAAAACCTAAACATAAACCTAAACCTATAACCTAAACCTTAACCTTAACCTATAACCTATACTTACAACCTTAACCCAAAATTATAACTTTAACCTAAACCTATTCTTAAATCCCAAAACTTATAACCTTAACCTTAACTTATAACTTATACATACAACCTTAACCTAAACTTATAACCTTAACCTAAACCTATGCTTATAACCTTAACCTAAACCTATAACCTAAACCTATGCTTATAACCTAAACCTATAACCTTAACCTATATCTAAACTTATAACCTTAACCTAAACTCAATTCCCTAAACCTAAGCCTATAACCTATAACCAATAGCCTATAACCTAAAGTCAATTCCCTAAACCTTAACCTATAACCTAAACTCAATTCCCTAAACCTTAACCTATAACCTATAACATATAACCTATAACCTATAACCTAAACCCAATTCCTTAGAACCTAAACCTACACCTAAACCTAAACCCAATGCCGAACCCGACCCCGATTTCCTAAACTTAAACCTTAACCTATTCTCAATTCCCTAAAACTATAACCTAAAACTTAAACCTAAACCTAAACCTAAACCTATAACCTAAACCTTAACCTATAACCTATACTTACAACCTTAACCTAAACCTAATCACAAATCCCAAAACTTATAACCTAAACCTTAACCGAATATGTATATTTAATATATAATGACAATGTGTAATGAAATTTTAAAGGGTTATAGATTAAAGTTTACAGTTTTATTATATTCTCCTTGCATTATAGTGTAATGGTCTAATTATATTTTAATCGTCTCTTTAAGTATAAGCACAAATGCATTGTACCTTCAACAATAATTGTATAATATTTTAGTATATTCTACTTATATTGACATTATTTAAATTTATAAGTTCGTAGCTCGCACATATTTAGTGATGGCACCAGGTGGGAGGGCACGTCATTCGCTCACTGGATCTACCTCTTCTACCCGTGATGCGACGAAGCCAGCATCGCCATCACATGTTGCATCGCAGGCGTCTGATCCCTCAGTCACATATACACCGGGCACTGTATGTAAGTCTAGACATATATTTCTTTTAATGACTTCTAGTTATATTTAAACTTATATATTTCTTTTGCAACAGTATCGTCGACCAGCCGATGAAGACGTGGACCCACACATGGGTTACTTTTAGAGTGACTTACGCGTGAGGGTAAGGTGATGGTAAAGTTTCCACAGGACTGCATTAGACCTGTTGGAAATAATACTAGACTGTTTACGTCGGAGGTCGGTGTCTTATGCTGATCTCTGATCCCCCACCACCTACGTTGGGTAGACGTGACCGATGATGTGCGATAGCTCATCCATTAATGCCTTCAGGTAAATTTTAGTAAATTAAAATTTATTTTATAAAAGTTTATTTACGATTAAGTTATTTTCTTAATAAGTTTATTGCCTTAATCTATTATTTATAAAATTGTAGGATAAATTTAACTTAGATTTGAGTGTTCCGTACATTTCGTATGTCGTCGACGACATGATCAAGGAGAGGTTCAAGGAGTACCACTCCTTATTACACAAGCGGTACAAGCAATGGATGAGTCACGAGGAGGGCGTACTGTTCGCACTGACGCACGTGACCCAAGATGACTGGCGGATACTCTGTGATAGATTTTCGTCTGATTCTTTTCAGGTAATATTTACATAATTATGATATCTTAAGGTAACAATTAAATTCACAATTAATAACAATGTATTATGAATAATGTATTAAGAAGAGGAGAAAAATAAATTCTGACAATAGGGGAAAGTTAGAAGTGAACCACGTAGCTGGTTAAAAGTTATTTGGAGAAATTCGTCATGAAATGGTGAGAAATTACTAGTAATTATTAAGTTGATATATTCTTTTCATGCATTTATATTAACTCTATTGTCCTTTCGATTGTGCAACGAGATTCTGTCACTGGCCAGGAGCCCAAACTAGTAGACCTCTATAGAGGGACTCACTGTCGACAGGCGACGGGATCTTGGGTATATCGTAGAGCCGGTGAGATTTGGGTAAAAATCTTTACATTGTAAATTTTAATTGCATTAAATTATAATAATGTCATTTTTTAGAGAAAATTCATATGTTTTCATTACAGGCGGCAACGGACACCTTACGCAGTCAGCCCACTCCCGATGGTACTCAACGGAGTGAGCCAGAGATCCTGAGTGAGGTGCTTAGCACTTGTTCTGGATATGTGCGTGGGCTTGTCCATGGTGCCAAGCTCATGGCATCTGCTAGAGCTGTCTCCACCCGATCCATCGTCGTTGGAGAGAGCGCCACCCGCCGAGTTGATATTGCAGAGAGAGAGGTTCAGCAGATATGGATCATCGTCCATGACATCAGAGAGCAACTGGAGAAGAAGAGTGAGCAGCTAGAGAGGTAAATGGAGGAGTAGGAGAGGAGGATAGAGGAGCAGGAGAGGCAGAGGGAGGAGTAGGAGAGGAGGATGGATGAGATGCGGGTGGAGCATGAGCGACGGATGATGAAAATGTTTTATGCTCTTGCTTCATGCTTACCCACCAATGCTCTACCACCTCCGCCTTCATCTTTGTGATTTTTTGTATTTTATTTATGATGCTAAACTCATATGTATTTATGTGTAAATGAATGTCATGTTGATGGATGTAGTTTATATTTGGATGGATTTATGTACTTCGGGTTTAAATGGATGTGAATGTGAATATGATGAAATATATTACATAATACGTGTATATCAGGAAGAATATGATGAAATATATTGTAACAGGTGTATATCAAGAATTTGTGCTAGAATATGTTTTTAAAAAAAGACACTTTTACCAACGAAAATTTTCGTAGGTAAAAGTATAATCCACGTTTTTTACCTAAAAAAATTTTGTAGGTAAAAGTCTCATCCACATTTTTACCTACGAAAATATTCGTAGGTAAAAGTTCTATAAATATTTTTAGCTACGAAAATATTCGTAGTTAAAAGTTTTGTAAATATTTTTACCTACGAAAAAATTCACAGGTAAAAGTTTTGTAAATATTTTTACCTACAAAAATATTCGTAGATATATGTTTTGTAAAATACTTTTACCTATAAAACAATTCGTAGGTAAAAGTTTTGTAAAAAATTTTAGCTACAAAAATATTCGTAGGTATATGTTTTGTAAACATTTTTACCTATGAAAATATTTGTAGGTAAAAGTTTTGTAAATATTTTTAACTACGAAAATATTCGTAGGTAAAAGTTTTGTAAGTATTTTTAGCTATGAAAATATTCATAGGTAAAAGTTTTGTAATACTTTTTACCTACGAAAATATTCGTAGGTAAAAGTTTTGTAAATATTTTAGCTACGAAAATATTCGTAGGTAAAAGTTTTGTAATAATTTTTACCTACGAATTAAAAGTTTTGTAAATTTTTTTTGCTACAAAAATAATCGTAGGTAAAAAGTTTTGTCAATATATTTGCCTACGAAAAAAGCGTTGGTAAAAGATTTTACAGGTGAAAAAATTCATCGGTAAAAGTCTTATCTTTGCTGATGAATTTTTTTTTTCGTTGATAAAAGTTTTTCCCCTCGGTCTTTTAGTGACGAAAATTTTCGTCAGTAAAAGTGGCTTTTCTTGTAGTGTATAGAATTGCTATTTCTTGAGATCAGGATCCCGTGTCTATTTGGCACGCCTGGCCAATCCTAGGATCTATCTTCCAATCCCTTCCAATTCCATCCCATCTGCTCGGCCAAACAGGCCCTCAGGAGTTTCAACACCCATCAAGGGTTCGAGCATCATAGGTGGAGGAATCCCACTACGGCAGTGTGGTCAAGCTCATGGGAACTTCCCATGAGGTCGAGTTGTGTGGGCCACACCACATACAAAAGTTGAGAAGGGTTACCCTCCCATGAGGGGTCATACTAAGTTTCAGATGCATGCAAATTTTAGGTGAGCTCCACCAAGTGCTTTTATATGTTTTTAGGCATGTCTTCATGTGATTTTAGATTGTATGGCCCACCTAAGTTTCATATAGGTATTTTTTTGGATATCCCATAATTTAAAGGGGATCCATCAAATGTGTGGTGTTGATGTTCGATATGCACCATAGTGAGCCCCACACAGCTCGACCTCATGATAAGTTCCTATGAGCTCGACCACATAGAACCATTATACACACACACACACACACACACACACACACACACACACACACACACACACACACATATATAGAGAGAGAGAGAGATAGAGGTACTATATGCTTAACTTTACTGTAGCATTCGGTAAGGTTGAACACTGCCAGATTGCTGGCCATCGGATGAGAGGATTTTGAAATCAACGGAGATGCACTAGCAGGGAATTTTACCGCACATTACCACACACCCACGCCGTAGTGGAATTTTAGAGAAATTTCCTTTTGTACGACCCATATACAGCCCACCGACCTTTTGAAGCCCACTTACTTTTACCTCCCTAGAATAAGCCCCAGCTGTACGGCCCCATTTCTCAGGTAAAAAATGCCCCTGCTTTTCCTTCCGAAAGCGGATCGCCTGGTGCTCGAAGACAAGCGCTGATGCTCCTTGAACTCCGAGTTGTACGAATGGTTCAAAAGATATCAAAGTCACATGGGCCCCAGAGTTATGTATTTATTATATCCACAACGTTCATCCATATTTCGAGATCATTTTGGAGCATTATAAAAAAAAATAAACAAAAAAATCATATCTAAAGATCAACTGGACCACACCACAAAGAGCCACAGGAAACTTGATTTTCACCCTTCAAAATTTTGTAAGGCCCACCATAACATTTATTTTCCATCCAATCTATTCATAAGGTCACAAAGACCTGGATGATGAGGAAAAAAAAATTTCATAATGATCCAAAACTTCTGTGGCCCATAAAAGGGTTTCAATGGTAGATGTTCAATCCTCCAGTGCTTTTTACAGTGCAGTCCACTTGATAGTTAGATCTATCTTATTTTCGTCTTAAGCCTTAATATGAGTTCGCCAAATAGATAGACGGTTTAGATATAACACATACCTCATAATGGGACCCACAAAAAATAGTGGGGATTATAGCGAGAAAGAAAATCGAAAAAAAGCTAGTGAGTCGGGTCGACTAGATCCAGTGGCTACGAATTATAACCGTAGCCATAACGCGGCAGTCTAAACACTTTTTTTTTTAGTTTTTTTTTTTTGTTTATATATGTATATATGGAGAACTTTATTCTACCTACATTTTTCTCTAATACATATTTATATAAATATGTATATATAAGCATATAAAAAAAATTTCTCTCTATTTTTTTTTTTTCATTTCTTTCTTTATTCATTTAACGAGAATATTTTCTAAGCCAAAATTAGTTATGTCATGCCCCAAACCCGGAAATTGGATTCACAGGAATCCTGATCGCCGAACCCCGGTGCCGACAGCCTCCGTAGTACCCCATTCTCGACTCCCAGCGTCCATACGCCAGGTTTTGATCTTGGGATTATACAAGGAGGATTTTCCAACGTACATTTGTCTCATAAGAAGCATAACCATAAGTATACCCAAATCATAAAGGCAACATTATCATCACATATCCACTAATATAATCATTTGAATACAATGCTAAAAGGAAAATATATATATCAAAATCAAAACTCCAGAAGACAGCTACATGCTCCAAGCTCAACGCTGCGGCTACCTAACACCACCTGCACGCACCTATCGTGCATAAGCTTATAGAAAGCTTAGAAGGTTGTGAAAGTGTGTGTAAAGTAAGTGTCAAGTATACAATAAAGCTTATAAATCATACATCATTGAGAAAAACAGAAATACTGACAAGATCATGAATCATATGATATCAGAGTAAGTGGAAAGATACTAGAAAGTCTATAAATCATTCAATAATAGAATACGCAATACGGATCGGCTATGCAAATGTGGAAGCCAAATATCAGATGCCGATGATGCAATGCAATATGCAAGTCTTACTGAGTTCATCTAGGCCATATAAGTACAAAAATATAGTAACCCAAAATACTAAGTACTACAGATGCAATGTAATATACGGTACAAATGAAATGACAATGCTGGAATGTGAAGTCGGGATGATACTACGTAGTATCGCAGGCTATGGGGTCCACCACAACGGACTTCTATCCAAACCAGTCTCATACCTAAATTTGGATAGTCAAACTCAATGTAGTAAACTCTTGATCTTAGGTTAGTCATGCGCCCAACCGAAATCTTGACCATGCGAAGGTACACGCAACAAATAGTTACGCACCACTAGCCCGACTGGATAGTGAATGAATGAATGAATGAATAGATATGCAATTCCTGCTTAATAAATCCACATATCAGTACGGTTGCTCTTTGAGAAATCACCGGGGTCTAATATACTTTACACTGACTACCTCCTCCTTAGCTGCACAGTCAAGCAAGTGAAAGAGACCACACTATCCGCCTGATTAATAGTCTCTCAATACCTACCTGGCTCGTCGATAGTGAACCCATTTACGAGATGGTCATACTCAGCCTAGCTTATAGCCCCTCACTCTGACGGATAAGGCCACACCCCCTCCCAACCGACCACGACACCATGGGAGACGTGGTCTACTGGTATTCGGCACTTGGGCACTCATGTTTCACTCGGTCTAGACGTTGGGGCACTTCCTTGCCTCAAAGATTCTGAGATTTTCACGCAAGGACATCTTAAGTGCCCACAGTGATAGAACCAAGTATTTCTGGTGTCCCATTTAGCCATCCATGATGTGCCTGTGGAGGCCACGACCCTGATGTCGCTAGGGCATACAATGATTAAGTCTCGTATATGCAAGATGCATGAGTCACACAATCTAGTCATGCAACAATCATACACGTACGGCGTGATAATGTGGGCACTCCGTTTCATAAGGAGTCCCATAAATAGTCTGCCCAATGACGTACGCTATGATCAAACATTCCTCATATCAAGCATACATATGATGTGTATGGGTATAAATCATGGAATTATACTAAGCATATTATAAAGTAATGAATTATCCTTACAATGCAGATAGGCCTAGACGGCCTACACAAAACAAGCACGGGCTTATCAATAGGCCCTAGGGAGAGTTATAATGCGGACATTTAACCAACATTATACTTATAATGTGGGCATCAAACCATCATTGCTCCCAAGGCATAGCCCGCCATAAACATCATTACATGCATGATAGTGAAATTATACATTACATCGGGTGCACATTTATCACATTGGGCCACATATCGGGCCTAGCCAGGCGGGCCACAAACACACCATATCGGGCCTAGCCAGGCGGGCCACAAACACATCAGGATGGGCCTCATCACATGGGCCGGAAATATATCCCAATGGGCTACAACATATGAGCTAGAAACACATCATAATGGGCCTTACCAAATGGGTTGAAAATACATCACAATGGGCCTCAACGTACGGGCCCTAATACATCACAATGGGCCTCAACCCATGGGCCCCAAATACATTATAATGGGACTTAACCCATGGTCCCCAAATACATCACAATGGGCCTCAACCCATAGGCCCTAATACATCACCATGGGCCTTGCCAAATGGGTTGGAAATACATCATAATGGCCCTCAACCCATGGGCCCCAATACATCATAATGGGCCTTAACCCATGGGCCCCAAATACATCACAATGGGCCTTAACCCATGGGCCCTAATACATAACCATGGGCCTTGCCAAATGGGTTGGAAATACGTCACATTGGGCCTCAACCATGGGCCCTAACACATCACAATGGGCCTTAACCCATGGGCCCCAAATACATCACAATGGGCCTCAACCCATGGACTCCAAATACATCACAATGGGCCTCAACAATGGGCACATATTTTTCATTAAGTGGGCCCACCGTAACATTTATTTTCCAACCAATCTAATTATAAGGTTAAAAAGACCTGAATAAGAGGTAAGACAAATTTCATATAGATCCAAAGCTTCTGTGACCCAAAAAGCATTTCAAAGGTGGTCGTTCAATCCACCACTGTTTTCTACCATGTAGACCACTTGATAACTGGACGACGTGGATCATAAATGCATCGTGGCACGCTCCACATAGCCTGTCAGATGGACGACCGATACAAAATAAATGCAATCAAGGCGGGACACATGAAACTTACTGACATCTTCATAGTAGCAAAATGTCAGCAGCCCAACAGATGGATGATGAGATATAACACATACATAAGATGAGGGCCCCACCGTTTAGGGTCTGGATGGTGTGAAAAAATAGATATTTCACGGTAGGTTCCACCTCCTGATGGACGGCATGAATGAAACACATATCATGGTGGGGCCCTCCAGCCAAATGGATGGACGTGTGAATATAACACATACCTCAAATGAGGCCCACTGACTGACGTCAGTATAGTAGCTACGCTGCTGGGGCCCAACGTCCCTCTACGGACAACAACATGGATACATAGCACATACATAATGTGGGTTCCACCATTACACATACATCAGTGGGTCCCACGTGGGGCCCACCTTACATTTATTTGTCATCCACCTGTTGATAAGGTCACACGAACCTGGATGAAAGGGAAAAACAAATTTCATATTAATCCAAAACGTCTGTGACACCCAAAAGGGTTTCAATGGCAGACATTCAATCACTTTGTTCCCTATGATGTGGGCCACCTGAGAGCCGTATATGGCTGATTTTTGGGGGGACCCGCTGCCCTAAAGGGGCCATCAAGTGCATGACGTTGATTTTCCAAACACATTATGGTGGGGCCCACGGCTGGGACCCACGTCCCTACCCACCGTTCTCGGCCAGCGCAGGACAACGTGCACGTCCTCTGGCAGCTGCTGCTCTCTCTCTCTCTCTTATATATATATATATATATATATATATATATATATATATATATATATATATATATATATATATATATATATATATATATATATATATTTGAAAAATCGATTTTCCCATGGTTTTTCGTACGTGGGGCCTACATCAAGTGAATTCACCTCGCCCACTGGTTCCCATAGCTCAAGACAATCCAAACAAGCCCAATATTTAGCATGTTTTGGTGTGTAGAAAAATTAAAGTGAATATAAACAGTGAAAATCACTGTTTTCAAAGGTATAGCCCACTAGAAAATTGGATCAGCTTCATTTTTTGGCTCATCGCCTAAAATGATTTGGGAAATGGGATGGACAGCATGGATTAGATCCATACGTCAAGGTGAGGCCTACATGAACAACCCTCCCAAAATTGTAAATCAAGCTAAAGTTTTTATTCTCATCCTAGTAACATCTAGCGTCCAGGGACGCTGGACGGTCTTTGATAAAATACATATTAAGGTGGGCCCCATCTTCAGACGTGTTGTCTAGGTGGGCCACCATATGCATGGATGGTATGGGTAAGACATACATCAATGTGGGGTCCATCGGAGTGGGCCACACAATTACATCATCGTCTAAAATGAAAAAAAAAAGAGAGGGAGAGAGAGATAGAGATAGAGAGACGCATGTGATGGAGGGTCCCCGATATTATGGGCCCTCCCTTCCGTGCATTCAATCACACATTAAGTGGGTCCCAATACATGTGGGCCCACCAAATCAAAGATTAACGCTGGAGATTCCTTCTCCACCAAAATGGAAGGTCTAGATGACCTCTATTCATGCAAAGAAGATAAACATCATGATGGGGTCATGGAAAAAGGCCCCATCATGGAATGAACATGACAATCGAAGTGGCCCATCGGCCACACTTAGGGTCCAAAATGAGATCCGTACCATCAATCGGTAGGCCTCACTTGACCCTTCATCTAAAAAATGAAATCTAAGCCTATAGAAGCACCCACCGTTCGATCTTCTTGGTCCGTTGGAAAGTCAATATCCTTGTGTCTCACTTTGATGGTAGAAGATGAGAATGAATGACTAGGATGAAGGTTTTGGGGGTGAAAAGTAGGCCACACAAGATCACTTTTCTCTCACACTTGGGAAGCTTAGACGTCCATATTTTTCTCTCTTGTTGCTTGGAAAATATGTGAAGAGAAAGAGATGAAGAAGGGATGGTTGTAAGAGAGAGGTGATAGATGTGAGTGATGGATGTGAAGTGATAGTATACTTGACAAGTATGAGTGTATAAGAGAGAGGATGAGAAAGAGTTGACTTGGTGGTTGCTTGACTTGGGGAGAAAGAAAGTATGAGTGCTCTTGTACTTGACATGAGGTGATTGATTGATTGATTGATGAGACATGTTGTAGATATTCTCTTGGGATCGCAAATGTGCAATGTTTTCTTTGAAATAAATGCCGGCCTATATCTCCTTGTTAGGGTATCGGATCGGAATGCAAGATGTCGCGTTGGAACCGCGGCGACGGTATGGTCGCAATGGTATAAGTCTCGGATTAAGCCAACTCAGATCTACAGGATATGACTTAGGGTCGCACGCAAACATTGATTATAGGTCGCGGATTGCCGGACTTCGACAGGAAGGATCGCGAGAGTTAACGGAACAGTACAGACTAGGATACGGGTCTTACAAGTTACTTGATGTACCATATATGTTTTTGGGGTAGGAGAAGCTACTTTAGCCAACCAACCTAGTTATTTTCCAAGATTCCATCAAGTCGATGGTCGAAAATCCATTTCACTCACTTCGCGGTCAATTTCAATCTGTTCGTGGCCAATTTCATTCATTTCAAGGTCAATTTCATTCGCTTCGCGGTCAATTTCAATCAATTCGCGGTTAATTTCATTCGCTTCGCGGTCAATTTTAATCAATTCGCAATGAATTTCAATCAATTTGCGATCAATTTCAATCAATTCGCGGTGAATTTCAATCAATTTACAGTCAATTTCATTCGCTTTGCGGTCAATTTCAATCAATTAACGGTCAATTTCAATCAATTCATGGTCAATTTCATTCGCTTCACAATCAATTTCAATCACTTCACGGTCCATTCCCTTCATTTCACGGTCAATTCCATTCATTTCCCGGTCAATTTCGGCAATTCCCCTTCAATTCACGGTCAAGTCAATTCATTTCATGGTCAATTCCCTTCATTTCACTGTCAATTTCATTCATTTCACGGTCGATTTCCTTCATTTCATGGTCAATTCACTTCATTTCACGGTCAATTCCATTCATTTCACGGTCAATTCCAGCAATTCCCCTTCACTTCACGGTCCATTCCCTTCATTTCCCGGTCAATTTCCTTCATTTCACAGTCAATTTCATTCGCTTCACGGTCAATTTCAATCAACTCGCAGTGAATTCCCTTCATTTCATGGTCAATTCCATTCATTTCCCGGTCAATTCCATTCATTTCACGGTCAATTTCAATCATTTCCCGGTCAATTCCATTCACTTCACGGTCAATTTCAATCACTTCACGGTCCATTCCATTCATTTCCCGGTCAATTCTATTCATTTCCCAGTCAATTCCAATCATTTCACGGTCAATTTTATTCGCTTCACGGTCAATTTCAATCACTTCACGGTCCATTCCCTTCATTTCACGGTCAATTCCATTCATTTCCCGGACAATTCCATTCATTTCCCGGTCAAATCCAATCATTTCCTGGTCAATTCCATTCGCTTCACAGTCAATTTCAATCACTTCATGGTCCATTCCATTCATTTCCCGGTCAATTCCAATCATTTCACGGTCAATTTCATTCGCTTCACGATCAATTTCAATCACTTCATGTAACACCCCAGATTTTGGCTAACCTGAGATTTGACGTCCTTAGGCAGTGGGTCAATTAAAACACCTGAAAAATCGTTCAGAACCCAATTCCCTAGCCAAAGAAACCACTTAGGATAAATTTCTTTAGAAACTAAGCATAAGTTAGCTAGCGCAACGTTGGAGTGGCTGGAAAACAGTCCCTGATCACTTTAAATACGTTCTACAAGACCCAAATCGAGTAGAACAGACAACTCTACAATACTCTATAACCTTGGATCAAACTCTAAGCGGGTTTGTCCTCTGGACCATGTTGAACTTTTGTATTGGATTTAGACCGCGCGTCGAAGGTCCGATACCTCCTATCTTAGACCGTTAGAACCGCCCCGCTGGACTTGACAATCATTTCGAAAATCAAGTCAAACCGATAATCACAGAGTATTTCGTTGAACCCGGACTGAAGCGACCGCGAATAGGGACGAATTGAGAATTTCAAATTCAAATCTGGCACACGACTTGATGCATCAGTATTAAGCGTTCTGACCGTCAGAATTCATCCAGACTACACCCTCGGATCAGGAAAAATTTCTATTTATTATCATGAGACTTTCAGCCCTGATCTATGTGCGGTGACCGCTGAACTGAAACTGGTCCGCTACGTGCGATCTGCGAACCCTGCCAGACTGAAAACTTAATACGAGGTACATCTGGTACCCATGAGCTTAAGTCTGATCGCAATCGACCAGGGGACCACCAGAAATCAGTTTTTGGACCGAAACAGCCCCGAAATGGATAGGCATTAAGTAAACTTCGTCCCGGAGCCTATTTTCGGCATTTTCAAGCTTATAAAAGGGGTTGAAACCCTCATTCCTTCCTTGCATCCGAATTTCACAAACCCTAGAAAAGAGAGAGAGAGTTTGAGAGAAAGGGAAGAGGAGATTTTTCCCGCATCCGAGCCCCTGACAGTGCTGCTTCAACACTTCATTCCAATCACCTGGCTGGTGATTTTTCCACTTTTTCAGGTATAGAAAAACCCCAAAAACTTGCTGATTTAGGGTTTACGTAGATTCTGAGCATGTTAGCTAACGTGATCCATGAATCAGGTTCTCTTACAGCCGTAGACGAAGCGTACACGCTCCGTTGAAATTCCCGCGACCGTAAGAGACTAGGTGAGGATTTTAGACGCTTTGATTGACGGTTTACAACGCTTTCAATGTCGTTTAATAGTAGATTATCGACGGCATCGCCGTTTGACATGTACAACATGCTCTCCGTTTCCTGTTTCGTAAATTAACGAAGAATATGAGATTTAGGGCATTTTAGTCATTTGTAGGAAGTACGGTCTCCATGCATAATTTGCTGACGTGATTGACATGATTTGTCGCCGCATTAGAGAGTTAGGAATGCTTGCATAATCAGTTTGGCGAAGAGATTCGCCAAGTTGCGCACGTTGGGTCGACATACTATATGTGGACTTAAGTGTGTAGTGTATGTGTTTGTATAAATGCTTGTATTATTATGTATTGAATTAAATGATGTTATGTAGTAGATTGAGATTGATTTCATGATTAATATGCTGACCTAAATGATTTCCTACATGCTTACCTTATGCATGATTACACTACATGCATAGAAAGTACGCCTTGAAGATTTGCTTAAGTTGAATATACATGGGAAGTATGCCTTGAAGATTTGCTTAAGTTGAATGTTTTAACATGTGCTAACATGCTCACATGATGTATTTCAATTCCAATACCTTGGTATATAATGTTAATGAAATTCCATAGATGTGTGGGACTTGACCTAGTCCAGGCAGTCGGTAACCGAGCGAATTCGTGGCTGACTGGTCATAGCCACGAACGACGCGTCGATGAACGTGATTCGTGTTGAGAGTTGACGGCAGTGGTTAGGCCACGCGAAGTGTTTTACGCACTTCATGTCGTTTAACTCGAGATGCGATCGCACTAGTCGAGCCCGTCAAGTAACCCGACTGGCCGATGTTTGTTCACCTTGTATGTATCATAACTGCTTGAACCTAGGGTACTGAACTTACCATTGTAAACCCTATTAACCGTGGTACCTTGATCCACGAAGACTCATGAGCCGGGCATGGTGGTATGGGACACCGTGGTCGAGCTGTCGGCCTACGCTGGGGCCACAAACCTCCCCGTAGTGACCAGTGAGCACCTTGACTCGTGAGCAGATTATGGTGGTATGGGACACTATATTCTAGCTGTCGGCCTACACTGATCAGGCGACGAGCCCTTTGTAGTGACCGCGAGCGTATTCTGAGTCCACGGGAGGCGACGACCCTTCCGTTGCAGTAGAGTACGGTAGGCCTGTATTGATAAGGTGATGGGGGAGCGGTGCAACGAGTGCGAGCAACAGCCCTAGCAGCCCTTGCAGTGACCTACGAAATATACATCGTATGAGATTACTAGGAGTGACGACCCTAGACAGGATCCGTGTTGGGATTGATACAAGGGAAGTACCTTAGTTTCCCAATCCTGCTGTTTGAATGGACTAATAACAACTTGGTAATCATATCACCATAGCATTGCATGTGCCTGGAAGATGTGGAGCACTCTAGGGAGTGTGGCATGCCGCGGTCGTAAGATGTTGCCGCATGAGGGTGATCGTCGGTGAGGGCATACATCACGTCATATCATCTTGCATTAACAACAGTATTAGGATTGTCTGATTTACTGCTTTACTATTATCGCGTGATTGAATTGTGAACATGCTAATCTCTGCTCTCTTATCCCACTGAGTTGATCACTCACTCCCACGTTACGGGATGGTGTTTCCGGACACCCACCAGTCCCTTCTGTGATTGCAGATGATGGCGCGGCCTGTGAGGCGGAGCTGGACTTGATGATGAGGAGGAGGATTCCTCCTTTATGCATGTTCTGATTGACGGGATTGCAGGGAGGTTGATTAGATACTTTGACATTTGTCATTTTGTATTTTTAGCGCCCTTATGTATATTCATTTTGTTTACTTTTGAAGTATACATGTATGTGTATAACCTGGTAATATATTCACACTCTGGAGACATACAACAGTTTATATACGTTATACATACTATTACAGTCTTCCGCTTGCAAATTTAACTGTCTCTGGAGTATGATATACTGTTCTGGATTAATCTCACTCATGTTTAATATATTATCACAGACAACATTCAATCATACATACCCATGTTGCATAAATAACATTTTGGAACTCGGGAGTTGGGTTTTTGCTCGACCCCCCGATTTTCGGGATGTTACACTTCATGGTCCATTCCCTTCATTTCACGGTCAATTCCATTCATTTCCCGGTCAATTCCGGCAATTCCCCTTCACTTCATGGTCAATTCAATTCATTTCACGGTCAATTCCCTTCATTTCATGGTCAATTCCATTCATTTCACGGTCAATTCCCTTCATTTCACGGTCAATTCCATTCATTTCCCGGTCAATTCTAGCAATTCCCCTTTACTTCACGGTCCATTCCCTTCATTTCCCGGTCAATTCCCTTCATTTTATGGTCAATTTCATTCGCTTCGCGGTCAATTTCAATCAATTCATGGTGAATTTCAATCAATTCGCGGTCAATTTCAATCAATTCGCGGTGAATTTCAAGGTTAATTTCATTCGCTTCACAATCAATTTCAATCACTTCACGGTCCATTTCCTTCATTTCACGGTCAATTCCATGCATTTCCCGGTCAATTCCGGCAATTCCTCTTCACTTCACGGTCAATTCAATTCATTTCACGGTCAATTCCCTTCACTTCACGGTGAATTCCATGCATTATGCAGCCAATTTCCTTCACTTCACGGTTAATTCCATGCATTTCATGGTCAATTCTGGCGATTCCCCTTCACTTCACAGTGAATTCAATTCATTTCACGGTCAATTCCCTTCACTTCACGGTCAATTCAATTCATCTCATGGTTAATTCCCTTCATTTCATGGTCAATTTCATGCATTTCACAATCAATTTTGGCAATTCCCCTTCACTTCACGGTCAATTCCATGCATATCATGGTCAATTCCCTTTACTTCACGGTCAATTCAATGCATTTTGCAGTCAATTCCCTTCACTTTACGGTCAACTCCATGCATTTAACATACAATTCTAGCAATTCCCCTTCATGTCAATTCAATTCATTTCACAATCAATTCCCTTCACTTCATAGTCAATTCAATTCATTTCACAGTTAATTCCCTTCATTTCACGGTCAATTCCATGCATTTCATGGTCAATTCCCTTTACTTCACGGTTAATTCAATGCATTTCACAATTAATTCCCTTCACTTCACGGTCAATTCCATGCATTTCGTGGTCAATTCCGACAATTCCCCTTCACTTCACGGTCAATTCAATTCATTTCATGGTCAATTCCCTTCATTTCAGGGTCAATTCCATACATTTCACAGCCATTTTCGACAATTTCTCTTCACTTCACGGTTAACTCAATTCTTTTCACAATCAATTCCCTTCACATCATGGTGAATTTCATGCATTTCGCAGTCAATTCCCTTCACTTCATGGTTAATTCCATGCATTTCAAGGTTAATTCCAGCGATTTCCCTTCATGGTCAATTCAATTCAATTCATTGCACAGTCAATTCCCTTCACTTCATGGTCATTTTCGTGCATTTCATGGTCAATTCGCTTCACTGCACGGTCAATTCCATGCATTTCACGGTCAATTCCAGTGATTCCCCTTCACTTCACGGTCAATTCAAATCATTTCACGATAAATTCCCTTCACTTCACGGTCATTTTCGTGCATTTCATGGTTAATTCGCTTCACGTCACAGTCAATTTCATGCATGTCACGGTCAATTCCAACGATTCCCCTTCACTTCACAGTCAATTTAATTCATTTCATGGTCAATTCCCTTCACTTCACGGTCATTTCCGTTCATTTCACGGTCAATTCGCTTCACTTCATGGTCAATTCCATGCATTTCACGATCAATTCCGGCAATTCCCCTTTACTTCACGGTCAATTTAATGCATTTCACCGTCAATTCCCTTCACTTCACAGCCCATTCCCTTCATTTTACGGTCAATTCCATGCATTTCACGGTCAATTTCGGCGATTCCCCTTCACTTCACGGTCAATTCCATACATTTCACGATCAATTCCCTTTACTTCACGATCAATTCAATGCATTTCACCGTCAATTCCCTTCACTACGCGATCAGTTCCATGCATTTCACAGTCAATTTTGACAATTCCCCTTCACTCCATGGTCAATTCGATTCATTTCACGATCAATTCCCTTCACTTTACAGTCAATTCCATTGACCAATTTTCCTTCACTTCACGGTCAACTCAATTCATTTCACGGTCAATTCCCTTCACCTCATGGTGAATTCCATGCATTTCGCAATCAATTCCATGCATTTCACGGTCAATTCCCTTCACTTCTTGGTAATTTCCATTTATTTCACGGTCAATTCCGGCGATTCCCCTTCACCTCATGGTCAATTCCATGTATTTCACGGTCATCATTTCCCTTCATTTCACGGTCAATTCCAACGATTCTCCTTCACTTCACGGTTAATTCCCTTCACTTCACAGTCATTTCTATTCATTTCACAATCAATTCTCTTCACTTCACAGTCAATTTCATGCATTTCACGGTCAATCCCGGCAATTCCCCTTTACCTCACGATCATTTTCATACATTTCACGGTCAATGCCCTTCATTTTATGGTCACCATAACATTTATTTTTCATCTAACGTATTCATAAAGTCACAAAGACCCGGATGAAGAGGAAAAATAAATTTCATAATGATCCAAAACTTTTGTGACCCCTAAAAGGGTTTCAATCATAGACGTTCAATCCTCCACTGCCTTTTACGGTGTGGTCCACTTGATAGCTAGATCTATCTTATTTTTCATCTTAAGCCTTAATATGAGTTTGTCAAATAGATGGACGGTTTGGATATAACATATACCTCATAATGGGACCCACAAAAACCTGTGGTGATGACAAAGGGAAAGAAAAAAAACTAAGGTAGATCAAAATCTCAAGTGGGCCACCCAAGTGTTGATTGAACTCTCACTATTAAAAACTTAACGGGGCTACAAAAGTTTTGTATGAAGCTGATATTTGTTTTTTGCCTTCATCCAGGTATTCATGAATAATCTACAGGTTGGATGTCAAATAAACATTAGTGTGCCCAGGTGGTTTTTAATGGTAAACATTCAATCACTATTGTTTCCCATGGTGTGGTCCACCTAAGATTTTTATCTTACTCATTTATATGATAAACCATTAAAATGATGTGTAAAAATGGATGGACGGTGTGGATAAAACACGTAGATCATGGTGGGGCCCACAGAACACCGACCACTAGCCACCTGGCTAATGGCAGCGTCACTAACCAAATCGCGTCCGTCATCCACGACTACCCCAGTACATGCACAGTACAATCGGTTTCCTTTTGTACAACTGCAGCTCTTGATTCAACGATCTGGAGCGTTGGTCTGTTGGGCCCCTTTTTGGATGTACAGACGCCAAACACTCATGGGTAAACAATCCTATCCTCTTACTATTCTTTCTGCGAGAATAGACGGTTAAGGAGAGAATGCAACTACGGTCCACATTAAATATAGAAAAGCCCCGAATAGATAAGAGGTCTGGATCATTGGATCATGGGCCCCACTACTAAAAACGAAAACCCAAGTACACATGGTGCGTCCTCGGATCTAGGAATAATAGGAAGTGGCAAACACCAAATGGAGAAGTTTTGACCTCTCAAGACGATATTCTCTGCATCCATCTAAGCATGGTATAGTGGTAAGTGGGTGATATGCATGTGTGGGTCCCACCCATTTGGACGGATAAGATGAGTGGGAGATGCTATGATTCTTTTATTGGGTTTCTGGGCCCCCCCATTCCATGTGTCAAGATATGGTCCATTTGAGGCGTGGGACAAGGAGAAATGTGTGGCCCACCAATCTAACCGTTCATCTTGCAACAGATTGTGTTGGTTTGAAACTTGAAAAGGTGGTGAGCATGAGAAGAAATTCAGGTTCATTGAAGCGTCTCATTTGAGGCCGCGGAGAAATTGACCACGGTAGACGCCACCTTTTACCCAGCGACTTATAATAGCGCTCCCAAACTTTACTTTCCCAAAGTACGTATTATGTACGGACATACTATACCGGAAGAATGTACCCTTGATGCTATATACCTATGGCTACGGTTATAATCCGTAGCCATAGGTAGTGCATGCAAGACTAGTTTTGTCGGATAATAGTGTGTCCGTACAGAATGACTTACTTTGGGAAAGTAATGTTTGGGAGCAAAAAGACGCTAGGTAAAAAGTAAGGTCTATAGTGGTTAATTTTTCTTTGAGGCGCATTGCCTATGCCCCCGGGCGGAGTAAGTTACTGTGGTTGGAAGCTGTGTGGGCCCACAGAGATGCCCGTTACAAATCCACTTCGTCCATCAGTTTTACAAGACAACAATAGGACATGAATCTAAAAATTAGATAGATTCAAAACTCAAGTGGGCCATACTACATGAAACAGTGGGAACAGAATCGCCCACCGTTGAATCCTTTCTGGAGCAGACCATGATGTTTATGTGCTATCTAAACCATTCATATGGTTACTACCTCTCAGATAAACTTTAATCACAAATATTATCCTGATAAAAAACTTTTGTGGCCCCCACAAAGTTTCCAATGGTGAGCATTCAATACCTACTGTTTTATATAGCGTGACCCACCTAAGTTTTTTATCTTCCTTTTTTAGATTTCTGCCTTATTTTTTTCTTATAAAATTGATGGACGGAGTGAATTTATAACGGGCATCTCTGTGGGCCCCCACATAGCTTCTGAATACAGGAACTAGTCCATCCTGTCCTTGCCAGGCCCAGGACTAGCCCAATTACTATCTTTCTTAAATATCCGGCTCATCCATGGGCCTGAAGACTTCATTAAGATTTACCGTATTATCAAAGTAAAAGTGGACTACAGAAAATTGAAGTCTTCTGTGCTGTCAACTGTTCATGTGGGGATTGAGAACCTGTGATGGGACATTTTTGGTTGTCTCGGGTTAGGTGACACATGGACCGACTGACTTCTAAGACGATGCCGTGCTGAATGGGTAGTGAGCGGCACATGGGCTAGAAAAATGTGGCTCAATCAAGTAATCATGTCAGGCTTAGGTTGAACCCTACCTGACTCGACCTAGCTCAGAATTCGAAACAAACTAATACCCTTTTTAAACATGAGTTGGGTTGAGTCTGATCCGATTACACTTCAATGAGTTGGATTGGGTCAAGCTTGTGTAATGTATAGGAGCCCTTGTATCAAATATAATCATGCTAGGAGGAGTAACTGTGCATTACTTTTGTTGGGGGAAAATATGACAAGTCCGGAGACCCGGATATGGAATGGACCAACTCTATCGACATTGCCCGGGATTCCGAGGCATAAGTCCGACCGATGAAAAAGAACCAAATGCCTTAAGGAGAGACTTAGGTTGGACGACAGGGAATGAACCTCAACCGAGGCTTATAAATTCATGAGCCATAAGCAACGTACATAAAATGCATAAAGTTGACTCGAATAATGAGGAAACAACGTCTAAAGAGACCAATTAAGGTCCACAACACAAAAGTCACCTGACCAACCATAAAACCGATCCATATTAAGTCGGTTACAAAGTCGGCTATTAGATTAAGAGAAGGTATCTACATGAATCGGTTCCCTCTCGTCCGACAGAAGGCATACTGCTTTTCCCTTGCTACTAGCCGAGACTCACTCACTCTTAGAGTTGGTTAGGGCTGAGATAAGCAAGGAAGAACCGGTGTAAATTGAAATACTGTTTCAAAAATCTTGTGAAAGGATTCCCAACCCCGAGGATCTCGAAATTAGGCAGAATCCATAAACAGGTTACAACTAAATCAAATCTTCGAGATATGCGGAAGAAAATACCTACAGGACGGGATCCTCTCATTCCTATAAAAATAAGAGATCTCTATGATGTAAGGTATACAGAAAACTCTTCTCAAAAACCCCTCTTGACGATCCTATTACTAACTTAAGCATCGGAGGGTCCCTTGCTCTAGCCAGGGTTTCCTTTGTTTTGTTCCTGTGCAGGTAGTAGGACAAGGTAGGGCTCACCAGTTTTTTGCATCAACAGATTCACGTCGTCTGAGGGAAACGATACAAAAAGTCATTTTCCAGGCTCTATTCAGAAGCTTTAAACAAAATTTAATGGTGAAAACTAGGACTGCTCAAGATGAGCCGAATGAGGCCGCTATCATTGGACCACCGGGTCCAGACAGGGCCCAGGGAGCTCAGAATCAACTCGACAATTAACAGAGTTCCGCAGCTCATCTACTAGCCTCTGTTATGACTAGAAATACCCAGCAGAACCGAGGTAATGAGTGGTTAGATAAAGAGGTCCAGGAACTCAGATCCGACATAAACGTCATGAAGTAAATGTTGGAATGGATACATCATCAACAAGTTTAACAACCCCATCATGGTCAGGCGACGAACGTCCTACAACAATACGTCAATCCTCAGCTTGTAGCTCCGCGATCTATCCCTCAGCAAAGTTAACATCATGGTTTATCCAAGCTGGCACCCGCTCATTTCGTGACTGCCCCGCTGCCTGCCACTGATCTCTGACATGAAATAGATCAGAAAGGCATAGCCGTCCTCCAGTCGAGGGAATGGCAGAAAGTGACGAACCCTGAAAAGCCGACCTCCAAAACTTTAGGAGAGAAGTATGGGCAGAGATCGCTGATATGAAGTAAGGTTGTGATGCACACTCACCCAAGCCCGAAGCAAAAGCTTCTCTGTTCATAGAAGAGATAATGCAAGCTCGGCTACCAGAACGATTCCGTCTTCCACAAATTATGCCCTTCACCAGCAAGACCGATCCCACCGAGTATATTGAATCATTTCAGATATATATGGAATTACATGATGCCTCGAACGCTGTGATGTGCCGAGCCTTCTCCCTTACCTTAGCCGACGTAGCTTGACTTTGGTTCAAACAGTTGAAACCGAAGTCCATTAGCTCATTCATAGAACTCAGCGATGCCTTCCTCGCTAACTTCATTGGTGGAAAGAAGAAGTTGAAGCGACCCATGCACCTAAATAACATAGTTCAGAAGGAGGGAGAGCTACTGAAAGATTACATCAAGCACTTCAATTTCACGTTGCTCCAAGTTCGAAAACATTCGGAGGAGACAACACTCAACTCGATCATACAAGGCGTTAGGGACAAGGCGTTTCTAGCATCCTTAGACAAAAATTGGCCTATAACTCTGGCTGAATTTGTGGCTCTTTCGGATAAATATACGGATGCCGAGGAAACACGAATCATGCGCAAAGTCGCTCAGAACATAAAAGCTCTGACCAAAGTGTCAGTCAAAAAAGAAATTAACTGGGCTGGAGGAAAAAGCGTAAGGATGACAGAATGCGTGATGAACGCAAGTCGGGTAAGTGACCTGACCAAAGGTTTTCAATGTATACCCCGCTCAATAAACCTCAAGAGCAGGTTCTGATGGAGATCAAGGGTGAAGGATTTATCAACTTGCTAGATATGCTCCGAAGTAATCCCAACCGATGGAGAAAAAATAAGTGTTGTCACTACCATCATGGTCACAACATGAGTGATTGCTACCACTTGAAAGAAGAGATCGAGAAATTCATTCAAGAAAGTCGACTCAGAGAACATGTGGAGAGCACCAGGGCAGTGTAAGAATGCCTGAGTGACAACCGACCCACGGAGGGGATCCGGACCATTGTCAGTGGTCCCCGTGGCAGGGGCGACTCAAATAATGCTCGAAAAAATCACGACAGGAGCATCAGTCGACTCGAGTCCAAGATTCTAATTTTAGCTTGGCCTTTGAAAGAAAAGAAAAGAGAGAAATATTGTATCTCATTCACTGATGAAGATACTCGAGGCATTCATCACCCCCACGATGACGCACTGGTCGTCACCCTCACTATCGCAAACCGTAAGGTGTTCTGCATCCTCGTCGACACAGGATCATCTGCAAATGTTGTGATTACGGCTAGTTCGTATTACGGCTGGGTGTTGAATAATTGGTATTACGGCTGGTTCGTACCCCATTAATCGGATTCTCATGAGGACAGTCGCACCTAAAAGGAACCATCTCATTGCCGTTAACTGCTGGAAACCCTCCACATCAGGCAATGGTAATGGTTGACTTTCTAATAGTTGAACAACCATCAGTCTATAATGTCATACTCGGCCGACCTTCACTGTGCCTTCTCTAAGCTATGGTGTCTACATACCATCTCTCCATGAAATTCCTGACCGAGTCGGGAGTAGGGGTCATCAAAGGAGATCAATAAGATGCAAGGCGCTGCTACACGATAGCTATAAAGGCTTCAGCTGAGGTATTCATGATTGAATCATTGGATCTTCAAGACGAAACTCACGAACAAGGACAACCGGTAGAAGACCTTATTTTGGTACCCTTGGTCGAGACAGAGGAGTCTAAAACGGTACAGATTGGCTCGACTCTAAAGTCACCTCTGAGAAATAGGTTGATATCCTTGCTCCGACAGTATGCTGATGTGTTCGCATGGGGCCATGAAGACATGCTAAGGATCGATCCTTCAGTAATGACTCACCGACTCAACATCGATCCAACCTACCGGTCAATTTGACAGAAGCGACGATCGCTCGGCTCCGAGAGATACACTATCATTGAAGAAGAGGTAAGCAAGCTCTTCAAAGTGAAATTCATCGAGAAAATATACTATCCAAACTTGGTAGCCAATGTCGTACTTGTGAGGAAAGCTAATGGGAAGTGACAAGTTTGTATTGACTATACCAACCTCAACAAAGCCTGTCCAAAGGATAACTTCTCTCTTCTAAGGATCGATCAGCTGGTAGATAGCACGGCGAGACATGAAATTCTTAGTTTTATAGATGCTTATTTCGAATATAATCAAATTGTAATGTATTAATCTGATAAATCTAAGACCGCCTTTGTCACTGACAAATGTCTTTATTGTTACTGTGTGATGTCATTTGGTTTAAAGAATGCTGGAGCGACCTATCAATGATTAGTAAACAAAATATTCGCTCGAAAAATCGGCTGAACCATGGAAGTATACATTGATGACATGCTTGTCAAAAACATACACGCGGCCGACCATATAGCAGACCTAGAAGAGATGTTTTCCATTGTAACACTCTGAAAATCGGGGGTCGTGTATAAACTCAACTCCCGACTTTCAGACCGTCACTTATGCAACAAAAATGATTATGATTTAATGTTGTCTGAGTTAAAGCATTCACATGAGTAAAAGTATATCAAAACTGCAATTCATACTCCAGATCCAGTGATAAAAGCAAGCGGAAGACAAGAATATACATATCTTTCAGGCACATGCAATGTAATGTTGATATGATTATCGAGTTATTATTAGTCCTTTTCATACAGCAATATTGGGAAACTAAGGTACTTCCCTTATATCAATCCCAATACAGATCCTGTCTAGGGTCGTCACTCTTAGTAATCTCATACGATGTATATTTTGTAGGTCCCTGTAAGGGCTGTCAGGGTTGTTGCTCGCACTCGTTGCACCGCTCCCCCATCACCTTATCAATACAGGCCTACTGTACTCTCATTACTACGGAGAGTCGTCGCCTCCCGTAGACTCAGAATACGCTCGCGGTCACTACAAAGGGCTCATTGCCTGATCAGTGTAAGCCGACAGCAAGAATATAGTGTCCCATACCACCATAATCTGATCACGAGTCATAGGTGCTCACTGGTCACTACGGGGAGGTTTGTGGGCCCAGCGTAGGCCGACAGCTCGACCACGGTGTCCCATACCACCATGCCCGGCTCATGAGTCTTTATGGATCAAGGTACTATGGTTAATAAGGCTTACAGTGGTAAGTTCAGTACCCTAGGTTCAAGCAGTTATGACTCATAGAAGGTGAACATACAATGGCCAGTCGGGTTACTTAACGGGCTCGACTAGCACAAGCGCATTTCAAGTCGAACGACATGAAGTGCATAAAACACCTCATGTGGCCTAACCAATGTCGCCAACTCCAAAACATGACTCGCGTTCATCGACGCGTCGTTCGTGGCAAAGATAAGCCAACCACGAATTTACTCAGTTACCGACTACCTGGACTAGGTATAGTCCCAAACATTTATGAATTCACATCAGCAATCATGTAAGAGTAATGGAAATGAAATACAACAATGTGAGCATGTTAACACATGTTATAACATATAACTTAAGTAAATCATCTAACACATGCATTTCATACATATAATGAAATCATGCATATAGCCAACATGTAGGAAATCATTTACATCAATATATCATTTGAGAATTCAATCTCAAACTAATTCATAACACCATTTAATTCAATACATACTAATACAAACATTTATACAAACACTTATACTACACACTTAAGTCTACATGTAGTATGTCGACTCAAAGTGTGCATTTAGGCGAATCTCTTCGCCAAACTGATTATGCACGCATTCCTAATATCCTAATGCGATAAGAAGCCATGTTAATCATCTCAGCAAAATATGGATGGAAACTGTATTTCCTACAAATGACTAAAATGTCATAAATCTCATATTTTTCGTCTGCTTACGAAACAGGAAACGGACAGCATGTTGTACATGTCAAACGGTGTTGCTATCGATAATCTACTATTAAACGACATTGAAAGCATTGAAAACAGTCAATCAAAGCGTCTAGAATCCGCACCTTTTATCCTAGGAGCGTATTGATTCGAACGGAGCGTATACGCTTCGTCTACGGCGAACCGGGAATCTAACATACAAGATCTGTAAGCTACTTCGCTATGGAAATGACAGAACCTCAAATCAGCAAGTATTTAGGGTCTTTTCTTACCTAGAAATGAGGTGTAATCGCCGAGAAAGTGATTGAGGTGCGTTGCTTAAGCACGTGCAACACGTAGTGCAAGTAGCAGGAAATTCTCTCCCACTCTCTCTCACAATCTCTCACCTTTTCTCTCACACCAGCTAGGGTTTCTAGCAAATTCGGATAAGTGAGAGAAGTGAGGGTTTAAGCCCCTTTTATAACCTAAAATATGCTCAAAACAAGCTTGGGAACAATGTTCACTTGATGCCTAACCAAATTGGGGCTGTTTAGGTCCAAAAAGACATTTCTAGAGGTCCCCTGGCCAAACGCGATCGGACTTAAGCTCATGCACGTTAGATGTCACTCACATCCCATTTTCAGACCAGTAGTGTTCATAGATCGCACGTGGCGGTACAGTTTCAGTTCAGCGGTCACTGCACGTAGATCAGGTCTACAAGTCTCATGATATGAAATAGAAATTTTTCCTGATCCAAGGGTGTAATTTGGCTGAATTCTGACGGTCAGAACGCTCAATACTGACGGGTCAAGTTGTGTGCCAGATTTGAATTTCAAATTCTAAATCTAACCCTATTCTCACTCTCTTCACTCCAGCTCAATGAAATAGCCTCTGAATGTCAGTTGGACTTGATTTTTGAAATGATTGTCAAGTCCAGCTAGGCGGTTATAACGGTCTAAGATTATAAGTATCGGACTTTCGACACGCGGTCTAGATCCAATACAAAGTTTTAAAGAGGTCCAGAGAACAAACCGGTTTAGAGTTTGATCCGAGGTTTTAGAGTATTATAGCGTCATTGGTTCTACTCTCTTTGGGTCTTGTAGAATGTATTTAAAGTGATCATGGACTATTTTTCAGCTACTCTAGCGTTGCGCTAGCTAACTTACACATATTTTCCAAAGGAATTAATCCTACGTGATTTCTGGTCGAGTTGGTACTCGAGCCCAAGTACGGATTTTTTCAGGGTGTTACAATCCACTCCCCTTAACAAAAAAATTTTGTCCTCGAAATTTGTACCTTTTCGTACTCCTCGAGAAGCTGTGGGTAGTTCTTTCTGATCTCGGATTCTGTCTCCCAGGTAGCCTCTTCCTCAGAGTGATGTGTCCACAATACCTTCACAAGGGGAATCACCTTGCTACGCAGCACCTGTTCCTTCCTGTCTAGGATACGCGTCGATCGCAGGATATATGTAACATAATCTCCTAATTGCACCTGCTCTCATCTGATGATATGGGAAGGATCAGAAACGTATTTCTTCAGCATAGAAACATGAAATACGTTGTGAACGCTCGCGATAGGCGTGGGTAAAGCCAAACGGTATGCCACTACTCCCACATGATCGAAGATCTAGAACGGACCAATGAATCGCAGTGCCAGCTTCCCCTTCTTCCCGAACCGAAGGACTCCCTTCATAGGGGAAACTCGTAAAAATACATGATCCCCAACCGTGAACTCTAGCGGCCGTCGTCTCGTATCGGCATAACTCTTGTCTGCTCTGCGCTGTGAGAAGCCGACGTCTAATAATATCAATCTTCTCCGACGTCGCCTGCACTAACTCTGGGCCAATCAATCTGCGCTCACCGACCTCTATCCAGCAATGCGGTGCTCGACAAGGTTGCCCATACAACGCCTCGTAAGGTGCCATACCGATACTCGCCTGGAAACTGTTGTTGTATGCGAACTCCGCATATGCAAGACAGTCATCCCAACTGTCCTTGAAGTCTAATGTGCAAGCTCGCAACATATCCTCTAAGATCTGGTTCACCCGCTCTGTCTGTCCGTCTGTCTGTGGGTGGAAGGCAGTACTGAACTTCAACTTCACACCTATAGCCTCCTGAATGCGAGTCCAGAAAATAAAAGTGAACCGTGTGTCTCTGTCCGACACGATCTCCAATGGAACTCTATGCAGATGCACGATCTCTCTGATATATAGTCTAGCCAGCTCGTCTGCAGAGTTCGTGACTCTGATCGGTAGGAAGTGCGCCGACTTCGTCAGACGGTCGACGATCACCCATATGGAATCATGTCCCTTCCTCGTCTTCGGCAGCCCTGAAACGAAATCCATGGAAATGAAGTCCCACTTCCACTCTGCGATCGGCATAGGCTGCAACAGTCCAGGTGGTCGGCGATGCTCTGCCTTCACCTGCTAGCAAGTAAGACAACGGGACACAAACTCTGCTATGTGGGTCTTCATACCTTCCCACGAATAGGTCTTCTTCACGTCGCGATACATCTTCGTACTGCCTAAATGCAGCACGAGTCTGGTACAATGTGCAATCTCGAGAATCTCTCGTCTCAAGTCAGGGATATCTGGGACGCATAGGCGGCCACGATCACGTAAGCCCCCATCTGTGCCAACTCGCCACTCGACGTCTGCATCATCACTGGCCTGCTCTCGAAGCTCAGTCAGACGCGCATCATCCCTCTACGCCTCGATGACTCGGTCATCGATCTGAGATCTCACCTGCACATGTGCGATGAACTCATACGGCTCCTCTACAGTGAGTTTCTGCTCAAAGTCTCGCAAAAACTCAACCATATCCCACTCAGCAACCATCAGCGGAGCCGCAAACTCTATCGCCTTCTTGCGGCTCAACGCGTCAGCCACAAGGTTCACCTTTTCAGGATGGTAAGAGACTTCGAACTTGAAGTCCTTCAAAGTCTCCATACATCGCCGCTGCCTCATATTCAAGTCTCGCTGCGTGAATATGTACTTGAGGCTCTTGTGATCGCAAAAGAGCTCGAACTCCTCTCCATAGAGGTAATGTCTCTAGAGTTTCAGTGTGAATATGATGGCTGCCAACTCTAGGTCGTGTGTAGGGTAATTCTCCTCGTGCTTCCTTAATTGTCTCGAGGCATACGAAATTACCCTGTCCCTCTGCATAAGGACACGACCCAGACCAACGCTAGACGCGTCAGTGTATATAGTGTATCTAACCCCTTGCTCTGGCAATACTAGCATAGGGGCGGACGTAAGCCTGTCTTTCAGCTCTTGAAAAGATAACTCCGCCTTGTCATTCCAGGTGAACTTCACGTCCTTCCATGTCAACTGAGATAAAGGTCTCACGATCTTCGAGAAATCCCTAATGAAGCGTCGATAATAGCCAGCGAGACCCAAGAAACTTCTCACCTCAGTGACAGAACCAGGCTGCTCCCAGTCCTGAACTGTAGCTACCTTAGACAGGTCAACTGTCATGCCATCCTTGGACACCACATGCCACAGGAACTTCACTTCCTGCTTCCAGAAGTCGCACTTCTTGTACTATGCGAACAACTGATGCTGTCTCAGAGTATCCAGGACCAAGCGCAAGTGCTCCTCATGCTCCTCTCGACTCCTGGAGTATATCAAAATGTCGTCAATGAACACAACAATGAATCTACAGAGGAAAGGCCGAAATACCCGGTTCATCAGATTCATGAACACGGCTGGTGCGTTCGTGAGACCGAACGACATCACAAGGAACTCGTAGTGGCCAAAGCTGGTCCTGAATGTTGTCTTCTGCACGTCCTGATCCCTGAAGCGCAACTGATGATATCCTGACTGAAGATCAATCTTCGAGAAGTACTGCGCTCCTCTCAACTGATCAAATAAGTCATCGATCCTAGGTAAAGGGTACTTGTTCTTCACCGTGATCTGGTTCAGTCTGCAATAATCAATACACAATCGCATCGAACCATCCTTCTTCCTTACGAACAGGACTGGTGCTCCCCAAGGAGACACACTAGGCCGTATAAGGTCAAGCTCCAACAAACCATCAATCTGTGTCCTCAATTCCTCCATCTCACACGGTGCCATGCGATACATCTGCAGTGAGACGAGCGTGGAACTAGGCACCAGATCGATAGTGAAATCAATCTCTCGTCAAGGCGGCAAACCAGGGATCTTCCTGAACAGATCCCCAAACTCACAAACGACTGGCGTATGCTCAAGCATCAGGGCATCAGCGTCCCGAAGTAAAGAAGTGTAGCTAAGTATCGGAAGGGGAGATTTACCCGAACTGAAAATGTGAAAGGCGTGCCCTCTGGCTCGTACACCGTCACCATACGAGTCTCGCAGTCAATCTCGACCCTCCCAGCAGTCAACCAGTCCATGCCAAGAATGACGTCGAGATAAACAAGAGAGGGATCGACCACGAGATCAAGAGCCATCGTCCTGCCTCCTAAATCTACCAAGCAACCCTCACACATCAGGGTGGCATCAGAAAAATCTCCATGAGCTAAAAGGACTCGCACTCCATCCATACGAATGGTCGGCAGTCCAAGACGCCTGACTATGGAATGCGATATCAAAGAAAGTATGGATCCAGTATCCACCATCATGAGAATAGGAATACCTCTGATGTAGGCAGTGACCTCAAAGGCCGTATGCTAAGAAGTCTCTGTCTCGGCTGCCTCAGCTGTCAAGGCATGCACCGGCACCTGCTGTGGCTGGTTCGGCCGCTGTGCCACGGGCCGTAGAGGCAGCCTGAACTGAGATACCGGAGGTCTGAAGGAAGGGTGCGCAGGAGCCAACTGTAAAGGTGGTGCTGATATAGCCTGTGGGCGTGTACGGTCGATCTTCTGCGGCGGCGAAAACCCACTGTCCCGCATCTGAGCGAAACAACTCTGTGCTGAATGGCCCGCTCTCCCACAATAAGTACATAATAAATCGGAGCGCCGCAACCGTGGTACTGGCGGGGTAGCCTTAGAAGGGCCTGTCCTGCAACTCCGGTCGTAGCCTAGGAGCAATAGGGCCACGAGATCACGTAAGTCGAACCACATCCTGCTCTGCCCGCATAGACATGTGGATCAACTCTTCATAGGAAGGGATGCTCACGCAACACATCTTCGACCGAATATCCGGTCGCAAACCCTCAGAAAAGCGCCGTATGCGCATCTGCTCATCTGTCAGTATAGTCGGGACGTATCTGCCCAACTCAGTGAACCTATGCTCATACTCAGTCACTGTCATGTCTCCCTATCTGAGGCGTAGAAACTCGTTCTCCCTGTCATGCCTATACGTCTGGGGATAGTATTTCTCGTGGAAGCGGAACTCGAACGCTGCCCAAGTCCATATGTAGTCAGTGGCAACGGTCCGCAACACACTGTCCCACCATAAGCTGGCCTCCCGCTCGAATAAGAATGTAGCCAACTAGACCTGCTCAGTCTCTGAACAATGCAGCATCCGTAGTATCTTTGACACACGGTCGAGCCAATACTCGGCCTCCTCGGGTCTATGAGAACCCGTAAAAGTGGGAGGCCGTAAGCGCTGAAATCGCTCTACTAAGCTCCGTGTGTCAGCGGCATTCCCCGCAGGGTAAGCAGGTGGTGCAGGATGAGCCATGCCCTCATCCTAAGCATATATATAGGCATCCTCAGCTGGATGCACAGGTGGTGCAGGTGGAGTCACACTCCCACCCTGGGCGAGAACCCCCACTATAGTAGTCAGGAACTGCTGCTGCTGCTGCATCATGGCCATCATCTGCTCAAATCTATCTGGAGGTGGAGCAGGCTATGGCATGTACTGCGTCGAAGAAGACGCACGGTACTGCTCTCTGACGGGCGATGTGAAAGGCGGTGGTCCAACTGCAGGACCAGTAGGAGGCTAAGATGCAGGTGCTGTCTCAGGAATCGGGCCCACAGCAGGGTCCGCATGAGCGTCAGACTGAAAAGGAACCTGATCCATAGGCTCACCCAATGTAAGCCGAGCTGTGCTCCGTGTAGCCTTCGGCGGCATTCCCTATATTCAAAATAGGGCGCAACCTTGTCAGTCTCAATAGCACAAACACACCGTAATCATTCACATAAAGAGTCAAAGGCATTTCATGTATTTTATTTAATCAAAATTGTCACAATATAAGAGATATCTCCTTACAGGCATCATGACAGGAAGTACATGGGAACTAAGACAGTTAAAGTTACAACAGTAACATAAGTAAACTACTAGTCTTAACAGGCTTACACAACATAAAGCAGGAAACGACTAACTACTAACAACAACAACTAAAATCTCATCGCTAATCTGAGTCGGGTGATGGAGGAGGAGCACCCTTATCCTGCAAGTAGCGCAGGATCGCCTTCAAGGTGCGAGTCACCTTGCCGAATTTCCTCTTTATAACGGCCTTGATATCCTCGACCTCAGCCCGAAGTTCCTGAACTTGCCTTCGCAAGGCGACCTGACTCTCCTCAATTCGGGCAATGCGATTATAACTAGTAGCCTGAGTAGAAGGAGGAGGGCTCTCATCAGTATCCTGAGCCTCCTCTTCTACCTCTTCTTGGACTTCTTCCTCTACTTCCACTCCAGGTTCTCCTTCACTTGGATACTCTTCGTCATCAAAATCATCCTCGCTATCCTCATCAAGCTGAGTCTCACGGTCCTAAGACCCAATCTTCATCTTGACCATGGTAGACTCATCAATGCAATGAATCGGAACTGGCAACTCCGGCCCAAGTCTGTAAGCAAACTCAAGCGCGATCTTGCATATAAGTCGGCCAAAAGGAAGCGACTCAGACATTCTCCTTAATTTTTCTATGAGGATAATCTGTCGCAACACGAAAGTGGCCATACACACATTTTCTCCCTAGGCCACCTGATACAAGAAATCAACCATAAGGCGCGTAAATTCAATGCGATTTGTCGACCTGGGATACACGTTGAACGTGCAAATGTGGTGCAGCAGGCACAAATCATCAGACATATGAGACGCCTTAATGCTATTGTTAGACTGTCATGGAACCAGTCTACCACATAGGAACCTGGTACGGCGATCTCGCTCACGCC
Organism: Magnolia kwangsiensis; assembly: GCA_037074715.1. Classification (NCBI taxonomy): domain Eukaryota; kingdom Viridiplantae; phylum Streptophyta; class Magnoliopsida; order Magnoliales; family Magnoliaceae; genus Magnolia; species Magnolia kwangsiensis. The sequence goes on from CM073582.1 coordinate 22,359,869, forward strand.
TACTCCTCAAATTCTTTGCACTGGGATGAACATCACCAAGGGGCACGTTTAGAAGTCGCACTATCAACCAAACATCGACCGTAGCCATCCGATCTCTACCAAAAGGAATCTTGAACTGCAATGGCTCCAATGTAGGACTCTGGATACGAGCGTAGAAGGCACGAACGGTGCTCACATTAGCACGAGAACGGGCTTCAAAGAGCGGACCCCAATGTGCAGCTTCAATGCGCTCGAATAACAGAAATTCACCAAAGAGTCGCCCTTCCACGTCCGCTTCAAACAACACCTTACGGTCAGTATATTCACCGTGAGGCATCTCTGCTAATATCACTCCCCCAATTTGAGCATGGGGATCCAAATCCCGCTTTATATGGAACTCTCGGGCTGTGCTTGGACTTGAGACACCGCTTGAGCTAGCGACGCCACCCCTCGGTCTTCTTGATTGCGCAGGGCAACTAGGCCCAGCCTCATCCACTGCGGTCTTTCTCTTTCCCATTAAAGAGAGGATGGTGGAGAGAGAAAGAAAACCCAAAATGGCTTCAACAAAAGCCATGAAAAATATGAGAAATGTAGAGAAATGGCTGCCCAAACAGAAAAAAAAAAAATTTAGGCATTGTAGAGGGATGCTTCAATCTCCCAAGGGCTAGATTTTCTAAAAGAAAAGAGAAGGATAAAGGGGAATGGAGCTCCACCCGATTTCAGCCACAAATGGAGGTTGTAGGAGCTCCAACGGATGAGATTTGTAAGAGGAGGAGTTACAAACTGTAATAGAGGGATGGAATGGGTTCGGTTTCTTCAATAAATGGGATTAGGAGGGATTTGGAGTAGCAGTTTGAGATGGGGCAGCAAGAAAATAAAAAATGGAGCTTGGGAGGGGCATTTTTGTGAAGGAGGTACCTCATTTAGGGGTTTTTGATGGACGGACCACACATGGGAGGGGTGCCCTACCCCTAAAACCACATGCGCCCGAGTTTCGTTGCAAGTGGGGACCACCCATCGGCGATGGCATCGCAGGCCGGTCGCCCATCCGGACGGTGGGACCACATGGGTTGGGTCCCCCCTGGCCTAGGGACCTTAAATTGGTATGGGCCCCACCTTAGTTCATTCTAAATTGGCCTAGGGAGGCCCAAACTTCTATTCGAAGATTTCTGGGGCCAATCTGTAAACATGAATGCAATTCCCTATTATGTAGCATATGATTTTGGGGTAGAAGGAGCTAATACATCCATCTATCCTATTAGTTGCTAAATATTGTATATTTAGAATGGCCAAAAGGCCAGTTTTCATAAAATTTTACTATTCACTATAAAATTTTATCGAAGTATGATTTTATATCATTTTCAAATTAAGATCAATTCTAAACATGAAAATAATAAGAAAGGATTAAAGAATGGAGTGGTGAGAGGAAGAATTTTGAAGAAATTAGGTGAAACGGGGTTTTTAAGCCCTAGCGATTGAATGTAAGGGTTGTGGTTGCCCCACAGCCCAAGGATTCACATTTATGGGTTTAGAACCTTTCAGAGAATGTCTCAACCCTCCTACCTACAACCTAGGAACTACTTAGGTCGCTTCACGTGACCCTATATGCGTAACGGACTCGATCAAGCGATCGATACGAGTAGACTTCGCCTATTGGCGAAACTACGATCCTATAAGGGTTTCTAGACCTTTCTCGCACCCACCTAAGTCAAAGGAAGCGACAACATACGTCGCGTGACCATAACCTAGGCCCGGTATAATCTCATTCATGCTCGGATACCAACTTGTAACACCATGAAAATCGGGGGTCGTGTATAAACTCAACTCCCGAGTTCCAGACCGTCACTTATGCAAAAAAAATGATTATGATTCAATATTGTCTAAGTTAAAGCATTCACATGAGTAAAAGTATACCAAAACTGCAATTCATACTCCAGATCCAATGAAAAAAGCAAGCGGAAGACTAAAGAATATACATATCACTGTATAGAAAATAAAATAGATCTCAACTGTCTCCAAAGTATGACTACATCTCTGAGTCTCATATACATGTAAATAAACAGAAATCAAATGTCAAAAATAGTCCCACTGAGAAGTCTTGTCAATCCAGGCCACCTAAACAAAGCCGTCGTGGTACTGCATATATGAGAACTCGTCCTGGTCCTCATCATAATCCGGCTCTGCCTCCTGAATCGCTGCCTCACCTGCATCTAAGACAGGGTCTGGTGGGTGTTGCAAACACCATCTCGTAACGTGGGAGTGAGTAGCTAACTCAGTGGAATGATAGAGCAAAGATTAGCATGTTCTCAAATCAATCATGCGATAATGTAAAGCAGTAAATCAAACATTCCTAATACTGTTGTTAATGCAATATGACATGACATGATGGATGCCCTCACCGACATTCTCCCTCATACGGCACCATCTGCGTCTGCGACATGCTTGCATACCGCTCAGTGCTCCACATCTTTCAGGCACATGCAATGTGATGTTGATATGATTACCGAGTTATTATTAGTCCTTTTCATACAACAATATTAGGAAACTAAGGTACTTCCCTTATATCAATCCCAATACAGATCCTGTCTAGGGTCGTCACTCTTAGTAATCTCATACGATGTATATTTTGTAGGTCGCTGCAAGGGCTGCCAGGGCTGTTACTCGCACTCGTTGCACCGCTCCCCCATCACCTTATCAATACAGGCCTACTGTACTCTTATTGCTACGGAAGGGTCCTCGCCTCCCGTAGACTCAGAATACGCTCGCGGTCATTACAAAGGGCTCGTCGCCTGATCAGTGTAGGCTGACAGCAAGAATATAGTGTCCCATACCACCATAATCTGCTCACGAGTCATAGGTGCTCACTGATCACTACGGGGATGTTTGTGGCCCCAACGTAGGCCGACAGTTCGACCACGGTGTCCCATACCACCATGCCCGGCTCATGAGTCTTTATAGATCAAGGTACCATGGTTAATAGGGCTTACAGTGGTAAGTTCAGTACGCTAGGTTCAAGCAGTTATGACTCATAGAAGGTGAACATACAATGGCCAGTCGGGTTACTTGACGGGCTCGACTAGCACGAGCGCATCTCAAGTCGAACGACATGAAGTGCATAAAACACTTCGTGTGGCCTAACCACTGTCGCCAACTCCAAAACACGACTCGCGTTCATTGACGCGTCGTTCGTGGCAAAGATAAGCCAACCACGAATTTACTCAGTTACCGACTACCTGGACTAGGTATAGTCCCAAACATTTATGAATTCACATCAGCAATCATGTAAGAGTAATGGAAATGAAATACAACAATGTAAGCATGTTAACACATGTTATAACATACAACTTAAGTAAATCATCTAACACATGCATTTCATACATATAATGAAATCATGCATATAGCCAACATGTAGGAAATCATTTACATCAACATATCATTTGAGAATTCGATCTCAAACTAATTCATAACACCATTTAATTCAATACATACTAATACAAACATTTATACAAACACTTATACTACATACTTAAGTCTACATATAGTATGTCGACTCAAAGTGCGCATTTAGGCAAATCTCTTTGCCAAACTAATTATGCACGCATTCCTAATATCCTAATACGACAAGAAGCTATGTTAATCATCTCAGCAAAATATGGATGAAAACTGTATTTCCTACAAATGACTAAAATGCCCTAAATCTCATATTTTTCGTCTGCTTACGAAACAGGAAACGGACAACATGTTGTACATGTCAAACGGTGTTGCCGTCAATAATCTACTATTAAACGACATTGAAAGCGTTGAAAACAGTCAATCAAAGTGTCTAGAATCCGCACCTTTTATCCTATGAGCGTATTGATTCGAACGGAGCGTATACGCTTCGTCTACGGCGAACCGGGAACCTAACATACAAGATCTGTAAGTTACTTCGCTATGAAAATGACGGAACCTCAAATCAGCAAGTATTTAGGGTCTTTTCTTACCTAGAAATGCGGTGTAATCGCCGGAAAAGTGATTGAGGTGCGTTGCTTAAGCACGTGCAATACGTAGTGCAAGCAGTAGGAAATTCTCTCCCACTCTCTCTCACAATCTCTCACCTTTTCTCTCACACCAGCTAGGGTTTCTAGCAAATTTGGATGGGTGAGAGAAGTGAGGGTTTAAGTCCCTTTTATAACCTAAAACATGCCCAAAACAGGCTTGGAAATAATGTTCACTTGATGCCTAACCAAATCGGGGCTGTTTCGGTCCAAAAAGACATTTCTGGAGGTCCCCTGGCCAGACGCGATCGGACTTAAGCTCATGCACGTCAGATGTCACTCACATCCCATTTTTAGACCAGTAATGTTCGTAGATCGCACCTGACGGTCCAGTTTCAGTTCAGCGGTCACCACACGTAGATCAGGTCTACAAGTCTCATGATATGAAATAAAAAAATTTTCTGATCAAAGGGTGTAATTTGGCTGAATTCTGACGGTCAGAACGCTCAATACTGACGCGTCAAGTCGTGTACCAGATTTGAATTTCAAATTCCAAATCTAACCCTATTCTCACTCTCTTCACTCCACGCTTAATGAAATAGCCTCTGAATGTCAGTTGGACTTGATTTTTAAAATGATTATTAAGTCCAGCTAAGCGGTTATAACGGTCTAAGATTGTAGGTATCGGACTTTCGACGCGCGGTCTAGATCCAATACAAAGTTTCAAAGAGGTCCTGAGAACAAACCGGTTTAGAGTTTGATCCGAGGTTTTAGGGTATTATAGCGTCATTGGTTCTACTCACTTTGGGTCTTGTAGAACGTATTTAAAGTGATCAGGGACTATTTCTCAGCTACTCTAGTGTTGCGCTGGCTAACTTACACATATTTTCCAAAGGAATTAATCCTACGCGATTTCTGGTGGAGTTGGTACTCGAGCCCAAGTATGGATTTTTCCAGGGTGTTACACTCATCCTTCAGAAATATCAGATGAAATTGAATCCAAGCAAATGTGCCTTTGGCGTAAGCTTGAGTAAGTTTCTCTGATTTTTGGTCAGCCAATGAGGAATCGAGGTGAACCCGGAGAAAATCAAAGCATTACTCGACATGAAGTCCTCGAAAATGATCAAAGATATACAAAGGCTGACCGGACGAGTAGCTGCACTCAACTGCTTCCTCTCCCGAGCTACTGACAAATGCCTCCCATTCTTTAAGAAATTGAAGAGACAATAAATAATAGATTGGAAGTAAGAGTGCGAAGCAGCGTTCCAACAATTAAAGTCTTATCTCGGATCTCCACCCCTCTTATTGAAACCCGAGCCTGGGGAGGCTCTGCTATTGTATCTTGTAGTATCCAACGCAGCGATTAGTTCGTATCTGATACGCGAGAAAGAAGGAAAGCAACTGTCAGTTTATTATGTCAGTAAAGTACTGTTACCGGCAGAGACAAGATATCCACCTCTGGAAAAGGTGGCCCTAGTCCTGGTTTTCTCCTCACGATGACTCCGCCATACTTTTAAGCTTATACTATTGTCATCATGATCAACCTCCCACTCCGTTAAATCCTTCAGAAATTGGAAACATTCGGCCGATTAACGAAGTGGGTGATCGAGCTCAGTGAATTCGACATTCAATACAAGCTGAGAATAGTTATCAAAGGACAAGATGTGGCTGATTTCTTAGCCGAAGTAACACCAACTGAGCTTAGAGATGAATCAACTAATCGATCGATAGCAGCTTCTCCCAAGTCCTTGCCCGACCCAATCCCCAGGAAGCTATGTCGACGACTCATCCAACTCTAAGGCAAGCGGGGCAGGAGTCATCCTGAAAACTCCCGATCAAACCTACATGTAATATGCCTTAAGACTTGGATTTCAAGCCTTGAACAATATAGCAGAGTATGAAGCATTATTGCTCGGTCTCCGACTCGTGGCCAGTCTGGGCGTCACTCATCTCAACGTGTTCAGCGACTCACAGTTAGTTGTCAATCAAGTCACCAATGTGTATTAGACATGAAAAGAGTAACTGAAAGAATACATGGAGAAAGTCAAAGAATTGATCAACGGTTTTTAGGTTTATATCCCTCGACCGAAAAATGCTAAGGCCGACCTATTAGTAAAACTTGCCTCTGCCGACGAAGACGACATACCCAGGTCTATTCCAATTGAGTACGTTGCTAAGCCGAGTGTCAATGACCCCGTTAGCTTGATCGTGCACATAATCGATTCGGAACCCACTTGGCTTGACCTGATTGTCCAGTACCTCGACAATGGAAAGTTGCTCAAGGATCATGATGAAGCCGGACGATTGAAGGTCCGAGCCTACTATTATACCATACTCAACGGGATATTATATAAGAAAGGTTTTTATGCTCCATTGTTATAATGCCTAAATCCCGATGAAGCTGGTTACGTACTGCGAGAGATTCACGAAGGGATTTATGAAAATCACTCGGGAGGACGATCACTCGCACATAAGGTCCTAAGTCAGGGGTATTACTGGCCAACTATCCAGCACGATGCTCATAAGCTTGTCCAGAGATGTAACAAATGCCAACGATTCGTGGTCATTCCAAGACAACCCCCTGAGGAGTTAACTCGAATGACTGGTCCTTAGCCCTTCGCACAGTGGGGAATCGACATCATCGGACAACTCCCTCTGGGAAAAGGCCAAACTAAGTTTGTTGTCGTGACGGTAGACTACTTCACAAAGTGGGTTGAAACCAAACCATTAGTGAAGATAACCGAACAGAAGATCACAAATTTTGTATGAAAAAATATTATCTGCCGGTTCGGGCTACCTCAGACCATTGTTTCCGACAATGAGAAGCAATTCAGCAATAGCCGTTACCGAGAGATGTGCAATAATCTCGAGATTATAAATGTTTACTCATCGCCCTATCACCCCCAGACGAATGGACAGGTTGAGGCAACAAGGTCATTAAACAGCATCTCCGAACCAAACTCGACCAAGCTAAAGGAGCATGGGATGATGAGCTCCCTAAGATTCTATGGGCATACCGAACCATCGTTTGAACAGCCACAGGTGAAACCCCCTTCTCCCTCGCATATGACTCGGAGGCCATCACCCCGGTCGAGATCAGATTACCTTCAGCCCAAGTCAGCTCATTTAATGAAGACGATAATGAAGAACTCCTCGCTCTTAGACTCGACCTAGTGGAAGAACAAAGAGAAAAAGCTCAGTAACGGATGATGGCTCGACAATGCTAAGTAGCTCGATTTTACAATACCCGAGTCAAGGTTAGATGTTTTCGAGTGGGAGATTTGGTCCTTCGAAAAGTGTTCCTAAACACTAAGGAAGTTGGTACGGGCACACCGATACCTAATTGGAAAGGACCCTATGTCATCTTGAGCACCATCTGACCTGGGACTTATCAATTAGAAGACCTAACCGGGCAATTATTGCCCCATCTTTGGAATGCCGAGCATTTAAAGATAAATTATCACTAGGTTGGCCATTGAGCGTTCGAGAAGACCTAGTAAAAAAAATCATAGAAAAACTTGTAAGCTGAGTCTAAAAGTTAAGTCAAATGAGCAGAAAAACTAAGTATATTCATTCATCAAATGATTTTTTACGTTAGATTACATGATCGTCTATTGTGGAATTACATTACTGGATAAAAGCAGAAAGAGTCGGCCGCGATACGTCATGTCCCCTCTCATTTACAGATGCTCCCGAGCTTGCCTGATATGCTTAAAGTGCTTGAAGCTTGGTGTGCTTAAAGTTCTTGACATCATACTAGCCCTAAGGTTCATCAGGAGTTAACTTAGGAGTCGGCTCTGGCTCAGCTGCTGCCACCACTCGGAGCGACCTCTGGAACTACCTTAGGCTCGACCTCGATACCAGCCACTGTGTCAACAGACTCGGTTGTCTCGGCTTCCTGGCCCTCAGACCCCAAGGTGACTTCATCAAATCCCGAGAGATCGAGATTGGGGAAGGCTTCTTTCATCAGGCCGACACACTTGGTGTAGCTGTCCTCGAATAGGCGATCCTGTTCGTCCAAGTACTCGGGAGATTCCAGGAAGGCCTGTACGGCCTGCTCCCTGGCCTCTTCCTTGGCCACCTTGAGGACAGCTCTGGTTTCGGCCTTAAGCCGAGCCAGCTTCTCCTTGGAAGAGGCACAAGCCAGACGATTCTGCCGACTCTCTTCCTAGGCATCTTTTAATAGCGAGGCCACGTGAGCGCAGTTGGCCTTGACATCTTCGGTGGTCTTCCGGGTAAGCCCTAATTCGCCAGTAAGTCGGCCGACCCTAGCCATTGTAGCTTCAGGCTGTGCTTCCGCCTCCGCTGCCCGTTTTTGAGCTGCTTCAGCATCCACCGCTTGATTATGAGCCTCGTCCAGATTCGAGCTAGCCCTGAGCAAATAAGGAGTGAACTGCAAAAGGAAAAGGCAAAAATTAAATTAAAATCGAAGGGATAATTAAGGCTAGCGAGAAGTCCGAGTCTTACCTTAAGGAGAATCTTGACAGCACGTGAGAGAGTCCGCCTCTGAGGAGCTTCAAAGAGGGCATCGAATTCTTTCCCCTTCCCATGGAAAAGTGCTCAAGGGACAATATCCAACACAGCCTGATGGAATAATGCCTCCTGTTGAGTCATCTCTCCTCCCGAGGGCTCCCCTCTCTGCTCCTCTCTCTGTTCCGGGACTCGCTTTGTAACTAGTCCTGGCTCGAGAGCCACCTGAGCTTGAGAGTCAGAAGCTACCACTTTCTTCATCGCGTCCGCCACTTCTGCCCCTTCTTCTAAATCTATGGTCGAAACCGCGGTCGGGGCGGCTGGTGTAGCTTGCCCCTTGGCCTTCGAGACCGTCTTCGGCCTCTTCAGAGGGTGAGTCTGGGACCAAGCCTCTGATCGCGGAAGGGCCTTCATCTTGGAAGCTGGACGGAGAATAGGCCTTACCTTAGCCATATTTGCATCAAGAAAAGTGGGATGAGTAAAGTAAAGTTCGAGGAAAGTATTACCAAAATATCCGGGAGTTACCTGTTATAGGCGAGTCTAAGCCCAAGAGAAGAAGGCGCTCCAACTGAAGAAGAACCTTCTAGGACCGATCCTCCAGACTTAGCGCCTTCAGATCCTTGATCTGAGTTAGAGCACCTGCTTCTAGTTTCGGCCTTTTCTTAGGGATATCTACAAAATGCATTCAATCAGACTCAAAAGTATCGTAGCATAGAAAGATAGAGAAAGGACAGGCTAAGTCACCTGCTTCCAAGAATGCCCAGGGAATGCGAGGTTTGAAGAGTCCTGGCTCAGCAGTCTCCCAGCAACCACATGCTTAGAACCATCTATCTCTCCAATGTTTGTTGGAGGTAGGAGGGTCGGTTATCAAAGGTCCGCCCTTGTTCAGCCAAGCACACAGAAAGTACCAGCCGGGCTGCTATGTATTCGGCCGTACTTGATATAGGTAGAGAAACTTGTCAATGATTAGTGGGGGCTGTTCAGTATCAGCCCACAACACCAAGCATCCGAACAAGTTCCTCCACTCATTCGGAACTATCTTCCCCGACGCTATCTAGAGTCAGGAAAGTAAATCCCAAGCAATGCCTTGAAGGGAACTGTGCATTGCCATTGAAACTTAAAAATAAAGGGAGGGAGAGAGCTGGAACTCACCGGAGATGGAGGCAAAGACGTGAACATGGGTGGAAATCAGAAAGGGAAAAATACGAAAATGATGGAAGAAACGAGAGCAGTGAAAAGGGGATGAAAAAGAGGAAAACAAGTGCGCGAGCGAAAATGAGGAAAGGGCATCCTGCTCCTTTTATAGCCCAGCCACGTGGCATGGGCATTTAAGGAGGATTCGAATCAACGGTGGTTTCAACTCTCTTGCCCAACACGTGGCGTACGCTGACTGACGAAGGAATCGCTTCCGCCACGCGTCCAGCAATCATAAGCTGAAAAGATGCCCTGACGGCTATCCGCTCGTGAGACCTCGATCAATGAACCGACATGCGTTATGGACGACGCAAGGGGCATTAAACATTCCATCATAACCTCAGTCTCCAATTAGACCAAACTCAAAAACTCTTTACTTCTCTGCATCAACACAGTTGACACAAGGAGTAAAGGGACTTACCGTTGGAAAAAAATATGACAAGTTTGGAGACCCGGATATGGAATGGACCAACTCTATCGACACTGCCCGGGATTTCGAGGCATAAGTCCGACCGAAGAAAAAGAACCAAATGCCTCAAGGAGAGACTTAGCTCGGACGACAAGGAATGAACCTCAACCAAGACTTATAGAGTCATGAGCCATAGGCAGAGTATATAAGACGCATAAAGTTGACTCGGATAATGAGGTAGTAAAGTCTAAAGAGACCAATTAAGGTCTACAACACAAAAGCCACCTGATTGACCATAAAATAGATCCATATTAAGTCGGTTACAGAGTCGGCTATCGGATTAAGAGAGTGTAACTACATGAATCGGTTCCCTCTCGTCTGACAGAAGGCATACTAATTTTCCATTGTGACTAGCCGAGACTCACTCACTCTTAAAGTCAGTCAGGGCTGAGACAAGCAAGGAAGAATCAATGTAAATAGAAATATCGTTTCAAAAATCTTGTGAAAGGATTCCCTACCCTGAAGATCTCGGGATTAAGCAGAATCCATAAACAGGTTACAATTAAATCAAATCTTTGAGATATGCGGAAGAGAATCCCTACACGACGGGATCCTCCCATTCCTATAAAATAAGAGATCTCTATGATGTAAGGTACGTGAAAAACTCTTCTAAAAAAATCCCCGACTTAAGCATCGGAGGGTCCCCGGCTCTAGCCAGAGTCTCCTTTGTTTCATTCCTGTGCAGGTAGTAGGATAAGGGAGGGCTCACCAGTTTTTTGTATCAACAACTTTCATTGACAATAATATTTTAGAATACTTTTTGAAGAAATTTTAGAATCACACAAATAAAATATTAATAGAAAGTTATTGACAAGACCAACCTTTTTATTTTAACTAAGCTTTGGTGTGACCATGGGAGAGATTACATTAACAACACTCGTTTATGAAGAGGGTCCCACCAAATGTCAGCCCTAAACCCAACTAATACATACAAACTCTCTAAAGCAAGTATGGAGGTGAAATTACATGGAATAAGATATTATGACTATGTGCAGAAGCTTAACGAAGCTATAGAATGGTGGCTATATCTTAGGATAGATGATTAAGACCAAATAAAAGTTATGCCTTTTAACACACAATTGCTTCTTTAAACTAATATGCTAATTAAACTAAATAAGGTAATTAACTTTAAGTCTTCCAAACCAATAAAGTGTCCAATCACATAGACGACTATAGATATGCCAATCAAGCAACTAGTTTATATACTCTAGTGTACATGTGTGGTAGATATATGTGCTAACTATTTAATTCCTAACATTCGTCTAATTATGCATACATATAATTCACTAAATCATTCACATAAGTATAGTTAGAAAAGTGCTCAAATGAAAATTTTAAACATACGTATGTATATTAATTCGATTTTCCTACTCGACTCCTGGAGGAGGCACTTTCCCTGAATGTATCGGATTTCACTATTGGAGTTTTTAAATCAGGTTCAACTTTAATCTTTCCAGCCCCACAGAAGGACCATAGTCCTACACAAAAATCTAATGTACACTCTCGTCGAAGGCTCCCACATGAGACTTTGATTTCTATTGGTTAACCAACAACCTCGGTTATAGTCCAAGCACTACAAGAAATATGGTTTTTACCGACAAAATTATTTTTCGTAGGTAAAGATGACTTTTACCGACGAAATTTATTTTCGTAGGCAAAAGTAAACTTTTCCCAACGAAATTAAATTTCATAGGTAAAAGTCATCTTTACCTATGAAAATTTTCATAGGTAAAGGGTGTTTTCCCTTTTTCCTTCTGTGGAAACACGGAAAGTGTACTTTTTCCTATGAAACATAATTTCGTAGGTAAAAGAAATCTTTACCTACGAAAAGTTTGTAGGTAAAGGGTGTTTCAAAATTTTAAAATAAATTAAAAATCGAAAAGATTACTTTTGCCGACGAAATTTAATTTCGTAGGTAAAAGCTATCTTCACCTATGAAACTTTTTGTAGGCAAAGGGTGTTTTCAATTCAAAATAAATAAAAAGTTTATTTTTACCTACGAAACACAATTTCGTAGGTAAATAGTGTTTTGAATTTTTAAAATAACTTAAAAATTGAAAAGATTACTTTTACCGACGAAATTTAATTTCGTAGGTAAAAGCTATTTTCACCTATGAAACTTTTTGTAGGTAAACAATGTTTTCAATTCAAAATAAATGAAAAGTTTAGTTTCACGTACAAAATATAATTTCGTAGGTAAAAGCTGTCTTTACCTACAAAAATGTTCATAGATTAAGGGTGTTTTGAATTTAAACTCAAAAAGTTTACTTTTTACCAACGACATATAATTTCGTAGTTAAAACTGACCTTTACCTATGAAGATTTTCGTAGGTAAAGGTGTTTTAAATTTTTCAAAAAACCAAAAAACCAAAAAGTTTACTTTTACCTACCAACAATTTCGTAGGCAAAAAATGTCTATGAGTCTTTTACCTACCACTATTTTCGTAGGTAAAAACATATTTGAGAGACTTTTACCTACGAAGGATTTCGTAGCTAAAAAACGTGTAGGAGACTTTTACCTACACAATGGTTCGTAGGTAAAAATATATTCTCTAACATAAATTGCGACCTTTACCTACGAAAAGTTTCGTAGGTAAAAAACGTATATCAGACCTTTACCTACGACAATGTTCGTAGGTAAAAAACATGTATCACACTCTTACCTACGAAATTGTTCATAGGTAAAAATTTAATCCTTACGAAAATGTGTATAAGTAAAAAACGTGTATCAGACTTTTACCTACGAGATAGTTCATAGGTAAAAATATAATATTTAACTTAAATTTCAAGCGTTTAAACTTTTGCCTATGAAAACTGTCGTAGGTTAAAAACGTTTCTGAGAGTTTTGCCTACGAAATGTTTCGTAGGTAAAGTGTTTAACCTACGAAAAATTTTGTAGGTAAAAGCCTTTTCTTTTTTTAAATTTTTTGGCTCGAAATTTCTGATATACACCTGTTACAATATAATTCATCATATTCTCATCATATTCTTCCTGATATACACCTGTTATATAATATATTTTATCATATTCACATTCACATCCATCTAAACCCAAACTACGTAAATCCATCCAAACATAAACTACATTCGTCAAAACATAAGCTACATCCATCCAAACACAAAGAATCTTATCCACATGACATTCATCCACGCATAAATACATATAAGTTTAACATCATAAATAAAATATAAAAAATTATTCATAGCGTTACGGAATTGAGAATAGGTTAAGGTTTAGGTTTATGAAATCGGGTTTGGGTTCGGGATCGGGTTTAGGTTTGGGTTTTCAAGTTAAGGTTTAAGTTTAGGCTAGGGAGTTGAGATTAGGATTAGGTGTAGGTTTAGGTTTAGAAATTTGAGAATACATTTGGGTTTTAGGTTTAGGTTTAGGTTTTAGGTTATAGGTTAAGGTTTAGGTTATAGGATGTAAGTTTAGGTTAAGGTTTAGCTCATAGGTTTTGGTTTAGGTTAAGGTTATAAGTTTAGGTTTGGGAAATCGAGTTCAGGTTCGAGTTCGGGATCGGGATCGGGATCAGGATCGGGATCGGGTTTAGATTTGGATTTTCAAGTTTACGTTTAGGTTTAGGTTAGGGACTTGAGAATACATTTAGGTTTTAGGTTATAGCTTTAGGGAATTGAGAATAGGTTAAGGTTAAGGTTATAAGTCTATATTTAGGTTATAGGTTAAGGTTATAGGTTAAGGTTTAGGTTTAGGAAATTAGGTTCGGGTTCGGGATCGAGTTTAGGTTTGGGTTATAAGTACAGGTATTGGGATTTGAGAATAGGTTTAAGTTATGGTTATGAGTCTAGGTTTAGGTTATAGGTTAAGGTTTAAGTTTAGGCTATAAGTATAGGTTTAGGTTATAGGTTAAGGTTTAGGTTTAGGTAATCGGGTTCGGGTTCGGGATCAGGTTTAAGTTTGGGTTATAGGTATAGGTTTTGGAATTTGAGAATAGGTTTAGGTTAAGGTTGTAAGTATAGGTTATAGGTAAAGGTTAAGGTTTAGGTTTCGGTTATAAGTATAGGTTTTGGGATTTGAGAATAGGTTTAGGTTAAGGTTATGAGTCTAAGTTTAGGTTAAAGGTTAAGGTCTAGGTTTAGGCTATAGGTTTAGGTTTGGGTTATAGGTTAAGGTTTAGGTTTAGGAAATCGAGTTCGGGTTCGGGATCGGGTTTAGGTTTGGGTTATAGGCATAGGTTTTGAGATTTGAGAATAGGTTTAGGTTAAGGTTATGAGTCTAGGTTTAGGTTATAGGTTAAGGTTTAGGTTTAGGAAATCAGGTTCGGGTTCGGGATCGGGTTTAGGTTTGGGTTATAGGTATAAGTTTTGAGATTTGAGAATAGGTTTAAGTTAAGGTTGTAAGTATAGGTTATAGGTAAAGGTTAAGGTTTAAGTTTTGGTTATAAGTATAGGTTTTGGGATTTGAGAATAGATTTAGGTTAAGGTTATGAGTCTAGGTTTAGGTTTAGCCTATAGGTATAGGTTTAGTTATAGGTTAAGGTTTAGGTTTAGGTTTAGAAAATCGGGTTTGGGCTCGGGATGGGATTTACGTTTGGGTTATAGGTATCGGTTTTGGGATTTGAGAATAGGTTTAGGTTAAGGTTGTACATATAGGTTATAGGTTAAGGTTAAGGTTTAGGTTTCTGCTATAAGTATAGGTTTAGGGATTTGAGAATAGCTTTAGGTTTAGGTTATAGGTTAAGTTTAAGGTTTAGGTTATAGGTATAGGTTTAGGTTATAGGTTAAGGTTTAGGTTTAGGAAATCGGGTTCGGGTTTGGGATCGGGTTTAGGTTTGGGTAATAGGTATACGTTTTGGGATTTGAGAATAGGTTTAGGTTAAGGTTATGAGTCTAGGTTTAGGTTTAGGCTATAGGTATAAGTTTAGGTTATAGGTTAAGGTTTAGGTTTAAAAAATTAGGTTCGGGTTCAGGATTGGGTTTAGGTTTGGATTATAGGTATCGGTTTTGGGATTTGAGAATAGGTTTAGGTTAAAGTTGTAAGTATAGGTTATATGTTAAGGTTAAGGTTTAGGTTTCGGCTATAAGTATAGGTTTTGGGATTTGAGAATAGGTTTAAGTTAAGGTTATGAGTCTAGGTTTAGGTTATAGGTTAAGGTTTAGGTTAAGGTTATAGGTGAAGGTTTTGGTTATAGGTGAAGGTTTGGTTTATAGGTATAGGTTTTGGGATTTGAGAATAGGTTTAGGTTAAGGTTATGAGTCTAGGTTTAGGTTACAGGTTAAGATTTAGATTTTGGCTATAGTTATAGGTTTAGGTTATAGGTTAAGGTTTAGGTTTAGGAAATCGTGTTCGGGTTTGGGATCGAGTTTAGGTTTTAGGTTATAGGTTATAGGTTACAATTTAGGTTTAGGTTATAAGTATAGGTTTTGGAATTTGAGAATAGGTTTAGGTTATAAGTATAGGTTTAGGTTGGGTTATACGTTAAGATTTTAGGATTTGAGAATAGGTTTAGGTTAAAGTTATAAGTCTAGGTTTAGGTTTAGGTTATAGGTATAGTTTTTGAGATTTGAGAATAGGTTTAGGTTAAGGTTATAAGTCTTGATTTAGGTTATAGGTTAAGGTTATAGGTATAGGTTTTGGGATTTAAGAATAGGTTTAGGTTAAGGTTATAAGTATAGGTTTAGGTTTAGGCTATAGGTATAGGTTTAGGTTATTGGTTAAAGTTTAGGTTTAGGAAATAGGGTTCAGGTTCGGGATTGGGTTTAGGTTTGGGTTTAAGTTTTAGGTTATAGGTTATAGGTTACGATTTAGGTTTAGGTTATAAGTATAGGTTTTGAGATTTGAGAATAGGTTTAGGTTTTAAGTATAGGTTTAGGTTGGGTTATAGGTTAAGGTTTTGGGATTTGAGAATAGGTTTAGGTTAAGGTTATAAGTCTAGGTTTAGGTTATAGGTTAAGGTTTAGGTTTAGGTTTAGGTTATAGGTATAGGTTTTGGAATTTGAGAATAGGTTTAGGTTAAGGTTATAAGTCTAGGTTTAGGTTATAGGTTAAGGTTATAGGTATATGTTTAGGTTATAGGTTAAGGCTTAGGTTTAGGTTAAGGTTGTAAGTATAGGTTATAGGTTAAGGTTAAGGTTTAGGTTTTGGCGATAAGTATAGGTTTTAGGATTTGAGAATAGGTTTAGGTTAAGGTAATAAGTCTAGGTTTAGGTTATAGGTATAGGTTTAGGTTATAGGTATAGGTTTAGGTTTAGGTTATAGGTATAGGTTTAGGTTATAAGTTAAGGTTTAGGTTTAGGTTTAGGTTATAGGTATAGGTTTAGGTTATAGGTTAAGATTTAGGTTTAGGTTAAGGTTTAGGTTATAGGTTAAGGTTTAGGTTTATGCTATAGGTATAGGTTTAGGTTATAGGTTAAGGTTTAGGTTTAGGAAATCGGGTTCAGGTTCGGGATTGAGTTTAGGTTTGGGTTATAGGTATAAGTTTAGAGATTTGAGAATAGGTTTAGGTTAAGGTTATAAGTATAGGTTTAGGTTATAGGTTAAGGTTTAGGTTTAGGCTATAGGTATAGGTTTAGGTTATAGGTTAAGGTTTAGGTTTAGGTTAAGGGTTCGGGTTCGGAATCGAGTTTACGTTTGGGTTATAGGTATAGATTTTGGGATTTAAGAATAGGTTTAGGCTAAGGTTATAAGTATAGGTTTAGCTTATAGGTTAAGGTTTAGGTTTAGGCTATAGGTATAGGTTTAGGTTATAGGTTAAGGTTTAGGCTTAGGAAATCGGATTTGAGTTTGGGATCGGGTTTAGGTTTAGGTTATAGGTGTTGGTTTTAGGATTTGAGAATAGGTTTAGGTTAAGGTTATAGGTATAGGTTTTGGGATTTGAGAATAGGTTTAGGTTATAGGTTATGGTTTAGGTTTTGGAAATTGGGTTCGGGTTTGGTATTGGGTTATAGGTATAAGTTTTGGGATTTGAGAATAGGTTTAGGTTAAGGTTATAGGTATAGATTTAGATTTAGGTTTAGGTTTAGGAAATTGGGTTTGGGTTCGGGATCGAGTTTAGGTTTGGGTTATAGGTATAGGTTTTGGGATTTGAGAATAGGTTTATGTTAAGGTTATAAGTATAGGTTTAGCTTATAGGTTAAGGTTTAGGTTATAGGTTAAGGTTTAGGTTTAGGAAATCGGGTTCGGGTTCGGGTTCGAGTTTAGGTTTGGGTTAAGGTTTTAGGTTATAGGTTATGGGTTACAGTTTAGGTTTAGGTTATAAGTATAGGTTTTGGGATTTGAGAATAGGTTTAGGTTAACGTTATAAGTCTAGATTTAGGTTATAGGTTAAGGTTTAGGTTTAGGTTATAGGTATAGGTTTTGGGATTTGAGAATAGGTTTAGGTTAAGGTTATAAGTCTAGGTTTAGGTTATAGGTTAAGGTTATAAGTATATGTTTAGGTTATAGGTTAAAGCTTAGGTTTAGGTTAAGGTTGTAAGTATAGGTTATAGGTTAAGGTTTAGGTTTAGGTTTCGGTTATAAGTATAGGTTTTGACATTTGAGAATAGGTTTAGATTAAAGTTATAAGTCTAGGTATAGGTTATAGGTTAAGGTTTAGGTTTAGATTATAAGTATAGATTTAGGAAGTAGTTTAGGTTAAGGGTGTGGTACCTACAAATACAGATATAAACAAGATATAAACACGGCCTGTCCAAATGGTCAAGCCCTTCCAACGCTATCCATAGAAAATGGACAGCTTCATCATGATCATAACAACGGTTCCCACCTTCCATGGACCCCCACTCATCCGGATAGCTCCGACATACATCCGGGTCTGCTCCATTAATTTTGAGAAAATATATAAACACGACCTGTCCAAATGGCCAGGCCCCTCCAATGTTATTCATAGAAAATGGACAGCTTCATCATGGTCATAACAGCGGTTCCCACCTTTCAGGGAACCTCCTCATCCGGATAGCTCCGACGCACATCCGAGTTTGCACTATTAATTTCGAGTAAATACATAAACACAGTCTGTCCAAATGGCCAGGCCCCTCCAATGTTGTCCATAGGAAATGGACAGCTTCATCATAGTCATAACAACGGTTCCCACCTTCCAGGGATCCCCGCTCATTCGGATAGCTCCGACGCACATCCGGGTCTGGGTAGGCATTTGTATGTATGCATAAACCAGTATGTACCTCAAGAAGTCTGATGATGATTTGGAATTTATCTTGAATCCATTGCATGTAAACGACTTGATATCAGTCCCAAAGAGATAGTGGTCGACCATTGTCTGTGTTCATGTTCATACTGAAACAACCATTTCAGTAGAAACTTTGATGCAGTATATGTTACTGTATGGAGGCAAAATCTGATGATACCAAGATATGCTACATGAAATTACTACGAAGAACTCATTAGTTTTAAAACTAGGTAGAGAAATAAATTCACAAGTGAATGAGAAACTACATATATACAGCATGATGGAGATTCTGAGACTGTTTTCCACAGTTAAAAATATATGTGCCAGAGAACGTAATAGCTGGTTTAAACTCAGTATCAATTTATGATGAAAAAAGAAAATTTAAATCAACTAAACTAACCTGCAATTACATGCCCTACATTGTTACTCCAATCATCATCATGTCCTTGTCCCAACTATTTGGAGTCACCTTTACAAATCATGTATTGCCAATCATTCCTATCTAAGGCCCTCTCCTTGAAAAGTGAATCCACCCACAAAGATATAATTTAATGAAGAAAAGATAATATGGAATACAAATATAAGAACTTAGAAACATGGGCTACACTCCCAAGTTAGTTTCTGCACCATTTAAAAATGGGAGTGGCTCTTCTTCAACTGCATGCATGACATAGTTGTATAGCAATCCGAACTATCCAAATTGCTCACCCAAGTACCGAAGGAGCATAACCAACGAATTGCACTGAGAAGATACTATTAACTAACAGATTGTATGGTGTACGCTTTTCTCTTTAGCCAATGAAACAAGCCATGTAAAAGATTCATTAGCTCCACATACATGGATTGAAAATTGCTGGCCTCATCAAGGCAAAAAATTGCAGAATTTAGAGATTATGGAGTGAAAAATGCTATATGTTCAAGTTTAAGAAAAAACCCATCCATCCAAAATTGTAGAATTTAGATATTATGTGGAGGATGTTTTAAGGCCTATTTGGATTAGTGGAATCTCATTTTCTACTTTAGAAAGCAATTATTTTCCTCAAACATGGCTTCTCTTGCTATTTGCAAAAACAAAATCAGCAGTGGAACTCTCCATTTCAACCATTATCCTTGAAAATTGGTGATTTCCGTTTGTTGAAAAAAAAAAAAAAAACAGAATTGAAGATATGGATTTTTAAATTTTTTTCGAGATGGGGCTCTCAAATTGTATGGTGGATAGACAACAAATAAAATCTCTTATATTAGATTATTTCAACCATTTGAAATTTGAGTCTTTTACTTTAAAAATGGACAATCACCAAAACCTTTGTGTAATCGAAGAGTTAAATATTCAATCTGATAAACTTTTCAAGCATTCCTCATCCAAGGGGAGCCTGATCACACAAATGGTTTGGGTCATTAAAAAACCTAATTTCAATGGATAAAATCCTGACATATCATATTGCAATATGCCAGGATGCATTCAAGCCAACCTCCAAGACAAAAATTTGAAAATGAATCCATTTTCAGAATTTTGCATGCTAGAGAATTTACTGGATCATTTTATAAAAAGTAATAAGGGTAAAAGATGGTAATCTGAAGTCAAAGTGGGATCCACATGAGAAAGATGATAGCTATTTACCACAAAAGCAGTATAGTTAAAAAGACAAAGGGAAAATATAAGATGGCTTGAGATGCCTGACTTTATGCACAACACAAGATGGAGGCATTTAAATATGCCAAGTTCAACAAAATGAAAGTTAGAAAAAAAAAGAAGAAGAAGTCATCTCATAGAAGTCAAAGTAGAAACCAGAAAGGCCAAGTAATTAGACCTCCACTAAAAATCTCATATGAAATTGTAAACCTAAATATGCATGTTTTAAGTACACCTTAGAATCAAGCACCTTCACATATTCTACAGAAACAAGAAGAACATTTTTCGGCTTTAGATCTGTGTGAATAAGTCGCAAGTCATGCATAACTGTGAGAAGTAAAGAATACAAATAACATAAGAAATTATCTGACCATGGCCTGGAGCATTTTAACATAGTACTCCCTACTACTATACTTGTCCACAAAAAGTAAATTGTGGACTTTATAGTATCATTCTCATTTAGTGTTTTAAGCATCGATGATATCGACCGATATATCCCACATGTTTGATCCGGATAAGCAATTTTGACTTTCGATACTTTTTTCTTCTTCCGTAGATCATGTTAATTCGATATCAAATTGTTACAAATCCATGATTTTTCATATTTTGCATGAAAAATCATGAATTGGCAACTTCAATTTCGAGATTTGGAGGAAATGGGCCTAGTTGCAGAAAATTGAAAAAAATAAAATTTCCCACAGCTTTGATGTACCCCACAGCTTATTTTCCCATTTTTGGATTTGGATATAAAGTACTTTGACCTTGGCCTTCCTCATCGTGACGCTACTGATGATAAAGTTACAATTGAAAGTGCAGAAGCCACTCTTAAGTAAGTTTTGACCTGGTTAATGTTTGAATCTATTTTGTCCTTTAAAGCTTATTTAATGTATATGTTACTTTTATATATCTGAGCATAAATTGCCTTTTTTTTCATTTTTTTAATTCTTTTTGTCATTTTAACCCTTCCTCATTTTTTGTACATATGATATCTTGTAACATAGTTCGCTAACCCAAACTCGGACTGTCATGGGATTGGGTTAACTAGGGACTCGTTGGCGGGTTGACCAAGCAGGTCAAGAAGTTAAGTTATATATCTTTATTGTCAAGTATATAGTTAACCAAAAATCTAAAAAAGAAAGGATCACATGAACCCAGTAGATCAATCACGTGTTATGTTCTGTGTTGATCGATATATCACCTTGCGATGTGTACTGAAGATAGATAGGTGGATCATATTTTGGTCCTCCATGCTCTACCATGTTATTTGCCGTATGAAAAGAAGTTCCAATTCTCTAACATGTGGTGATGGTAGATAAATAGGCATTTAGGAATTGTACACGTGGCTGGAATTGTTCCATGATTCTCTGTTGTTGTAGTTCAAGCATTTCTTATTTTCTTAACACATCTTGTAGTTTTCAAAATTTTGTGCAAAGCTCAATCTAACAAGTACTTGTTGCAGGTATAATGTGGCAATCAAATGTGCAACTATAACTCCAGGTAGACATCACTGAACTGATTCATGAGAATCTTTTTAATTTTCACCAGACTATTTCTTTCAAGAATCTATATTCTAGCATGACATAATCCTATTTTTCATGATTAAAATTGATTTGGCTATTAAGCATTATCAATTTTGTTATGACTGACAGATGAAGCTCGTGTGAAGGAGTTCAACCTGAAATCTATGTGGAAGAGTCCAAATGGGACAATCAAGAATATTTTGAATGGTCAGACAACTTTCTCTGGGTGTTAGAAAAAGAGAATTTGCACCTCATTGTTTCAGTATACCTTTTATTCTTGGTGTAGGTACCGTCTTTAGAGAACCAATTATGTGCAAAATTGTCCCCTGGCTTGTTCCAGGTAATGAAACTTCTCAATCATGTTATCCCTTTAGAGTAATGATTAAAAAAGGCGTGCCTTGTAAGTATAATGGTATATAAGCAGTTATAAAATAATCTACACAACTATATAAGAAGCAAAAGGAAACCATCATAAATTAATCTACACAAGCATGTGAGAAGCAAAGGAAACAATTTAATCGTCTTACAGACAAAAACTCTATGAAACAATTGTAATAGTCGAGCTAGAGATCAGTACTGAGTCCAGGAACATTACTTCAGTGTAGTATTGGAAAAGTCAAAAGGCTAGTTTAGTAGAAGAACATTCTTTAATTTTCCTTAAGATTCTCTGTATTTATGAATTTTAAAAACGTAAAATTTTTGTTCCTTTTGTAACGTTGATATTTATATGGCTGAGATAACTTAAATCTTCCCTTGTGCTACTTACTGGTGATGTTTTCAGGTTGGAATAAGCCTATATGTATTGGAAGGCATGCATTCGGTGATCAATACCGAGCAACTGATACAGTCCTCAGCCTCAACCTCAGCCTAACCCACAGGCCTCTAGTGTCAGCCCAAAGCCCGACTTAAATTATCTGAATGCGGGCCCAAACCACTCTACTAGATGGATATATATCCAATAAGGTCTGTAGACTCGAAGAGTCAACAGTATCATTTTCATCCCTTCATATTACTGCTGCACACGTGGCATCTATGGATGAGATGCAGATCATTCACTCTTCACGTCCAACATTTTCATCCCTTCATATTGCTGCTGCACACGTGGCATCTTGGTTTTCTTGATTGGAGGCATACCTATTGCGATGCCTTCTATTTCTCCCTTAAGATTCACTATCACACCAACATTATATTCGAAATACATGAATACACAAATAAATAGACTAGAGCATTTGAAACCAATAGAAACTTCATGAGCATTTTCATAAACACATCATGAGCAATGGCATTTTCACAAACACGTCATGAAAAGAACAATGGTATTATAGACATCTGTCTCATGGACTATAGACAATGTATGTTGATTATGGATTGTTCGTCAATTCGCCAGAAAATTCATTAATCAAAGATAAGAAAATATGAAAATATTCAACAGATTCAAAGGAAACGATGAGAATGGACCTGAAATTTATGTTCGCCTTTGCAGGATCAATCAGAGAAAGATTGCAAAGGGAAACCCTCAAAATCTCCTGGAAGAAGACTCATCTCCTCTTTTTCTCTAAATTTGTTGGATTTCAAAAATGAAAGCTTGAGGTTTGAGAAACAGAAATTTATACAGAGAGAGAGGAGACGATTAGGGGTAAGTAACAGAGCCAAAACTTACAATTGATTTAAATAATGAAAGTTGATTGAAAAATAATGAAAGTTTATGTGCTGACGCTCGAGCTCCGAGACAGGATTATAGAGAGAGAGAGAGGGGATGGAGAGGAATAGGGAACGAGAGAGAGAGAAGGGGGGATAGAGAGGAATAGAGAAAGAGAGGGTCAGGAGAGTGTTTACGCGCTGACGCTCGTGCTCCGAGTTGTATGAACGGTTTAACGGATGTCAAAGTTAAATGGGCCCCACTGTGATGCATGTCGACCATCAACACCGTGCATTTGATGGGCCCTCTTTAAATTATGGGATATCCCAAAAATCAGCCGTATACGGAACTTAGGTGGGCCATACCATCTAAAATCATGTGAAGAAATGGCTCAAACATATAAAAGCACTTGGTGGGGCCCACCTGAAGTTTTGATGCATATGAAACTTCGTCTAACTCCTCATCCAAGTGGGACACACATAATGGATGGTCTGGATTTATGAACCACATCTCGGTGGGCCTAATAAATAATTATGAATATTTTAATGGTGGATAACCCCTCTCGACTTTTGTATATGATGTGGCCCAAAAAAGTCACGGATTGTCTTGATTTTTAAGCCTCAGGCCTATCATGTAATGGTATATCTGACTGATGGGGTGGATGTTCAAGACCAGTGACCAAGTCTAGGAGCCCCACCATGTTTTAATTACAAAATTCACTTTGCTAATCAAATTTTATACTCGATGTTAAGTCTTGAGGTTAAAAAAATCAACTAGATTGACAAATTAAATGGGCCACACCACATGAAATGATGTAAATGGGATGTTAACCATGTATAGGTTTGTTTGTGCGTTGGCCACCATTTGGTATATATTTAATCAACTCCATTAATCAGGTTTACATTTCTAGGAAGCTCTTTCACAAATTGTGTTCAATCCAATCTCTGCCATAGACATGTGTGCGATCTTGATTGCAACTAATTAATTGATGGGGCCATCTAGTTAGGCTTTCTTGCCATGAATTTGGGGAGGGGCACAATTTGAAGTACCACCATAGATATGTATAGTTCATCTCAGGTACTAGGCCATGGCCCAACTCTCTTCAGCATGAATGGCTAATTGTCTTAGATGTAGCGCATATATAGTTATTAGAATTTTTGGTCTGGTGGGCCATAGGTGCCCTAAATGCCTGATATGTGTAATTTTTTTTTTACTTAAGGAAGCTGCTGGTGATTTTCTCAAGGACTGACTTGACCTGATGATCTTTACAAAATCTCATTCTATGTGAACGGGGCTTTGGTGGATCCTTAACTATGAGGCATGGTGGGCCCCACAGTCAGGGATCCACCTAATCCATGCCCATTCTCTGTGCATCTTTTTCTTTGAGGAAGTTGCCGATGATTTTCTTGTAATATGGTTGGCCGAAAGGACGCGTTCTTCACTTAACTTGCTGACCTTTACATGAAAGGATATTAAAAATAAAATAAAAAATAAAAATTATAAAACTCCCTTCCTATCTAGGTACATAAACAATGGTACACTTACAATAATTTAAAAGTAGTGATACAGACAACCACCAACCTATAGGGCCCACCGAAGTTGGAAAATGATAATATCTTATTAATTGATATCTCCTAAAATTTCCAATATCTCGTGATGAGATGACTATGTACATTTTTGCTAATTGGCATGGCCCACTAGATGGACAGACTAGATCACCAAATGCACATTTAGCACCAAAACAAGGGCCTATTTCTGTTCTCACTGTTTCCCCATAGTATGGCCCACTTCGACAATGGATCTATCTCATTTTATTTAATTATCATTTTTAAGTGGCCATGAACTATTGAATTTAATTACAATATACATAGATTTTTATATTTTAAAAAATATTATGCGTGTGTATATATGTGTGTGTGTGTGTGTGTGTGTGTGTGTGTATAATTGATGGTATTCTTCCAGCTTAAGCCATCAATGATATCCTTCATAGCAGTGCTTTCAAAGTGGGTATTGATGTGTTTGATGGGAAAAAGTTTCAGAAAATTCAATCTTGTGCCTTTTTTTCCTGCATTTTGTGTGTTTTTGCCAGAATTGTTGAGTTTCTAGAAATCTTTTTTGATTTTGTTAGGGAAAGTTAGAATTATAGAATTGTTGAGTATTCATGCAACAAGAATTTTCGTGCTGATTGGTCATGGTGTTTTCTATTTATTCTTTTCAGGTACCTACACAATAACAAGCTCACTGGGCCAATTTCACCTGAATTGGGGAACATGTCCAAGCTAAGCTATCTGTGAGGGTTCTTACTTTAAAATAAAATTTCCATTTCAAGGATATTTGTGTGTAAATTATTTCTAATAGTTTCCTTCTACGGGCAATTGAACAACAATGAACTGGTTAATAGCATTTCGGCTGAGCTTGGACAGCTGGAGTTGTTTGAATTGTGCATGGTAAAGATCGAATGGTTCCATTCCATCTGAATTCCTGGAGCTGGAGAGTCTAACATATTTGTAAGTCTTAACCAAAAGATATTAGAAATGGGCCAGTCATTTGTGAACAAATTCTAATTTACAATGACGTATTTGTAAGGAGGCTTGCAGTTCACTCCTAAAAAATAGGACAAATCCATTGGGTGTGTGGCAGAATTGGCTACGTATTTAGCTGGAATTACGGATGGATAAAATCTGTAGCCAGTATAATCCATAGCTAAAATATATGTTTTTAAGGGTGGACGTTCAATCGCTACTGTTTTCCTGTGGTGTTGTTCATCAGAGAATTATTTCAAATTGAATTTTTGGTATCAACCTGAAAGATTTTTTACAAATGGATATATGGTTTGGATTAAACACAAACATTATGGTGGGGCCCGTAGAGCCCTACCAGATCCAAAGCTAAGCTACCGTTTTCATTTGTATATGAAAACCTGTTAGTTTTGAATTTTTTGTTAAATAGTGGTGACTCATTCATAGAAAATGTGGGTTTGATATATGGCTATCCAGACCATCCAAATAATGGGTTTTATTGTAAATGGTTTATAATTATAATTATCTTATGTAATATTATCTTAACCATCCACTAAATGGTCCCTATATTGTATGGTTGTGAATACAGTTTATTTTATAAAATATGGAAAACTCACATTTTTTGGATTTGATCTCTTATCCCATTTCAAAAGAGGAAATTTCATTTTCTCTCTTTCAACTGCCATTTTCTTCCTCTCCCTTCCCTCTTTTGAGCGCTAGCTTCATCACAAGTCGATCACCCTTCTAAGGTGAGTCATGTGATTTTTTTCTCAGAATATTATATGTTTAATCCAGAAGCTTGTATCCATCTGTGATATTTGAAAACATTCCTAGATTGAAAGATCTTGCCTAACTGTTTTCAGGCATTCACATTTTTATATGTTGTGATTCTGTACATCAGTTTTTCCAGATTGTTTTGGGGATATAATGGGTTTTGTGTTTTGAGGATTTGGGTTCCTGGGTTTATGGTAATTTATTCTTTCTTGATCTATATAGCACTAACAGTTTATGAGCATGGTATAATCATTCTTTCTGGTTAGAACGATTGTCCTGTCAATAGGAGCAGCTGGGTTTGTTTTGGTCATTTTCCTATAAATCAGCATATGGGCCTATCTTTACCTTTACCATAACAGCCAAGATGTAAATGCAGGCCAGGGACCAACATCAAAGTCTAGTTGCCAAGGGAGGATTTAGTTGTAGTCTCTGCCCTCTTTTGTTTCATCTCTTGGACATCTTGTGGATTTGAGCTGATTTAAGGTTGGGAATTTACTTTTCTGGTTCCAAGTAGTTGAACAGGTCCAGGATTTGGTGCTTTCGACTAATTTGAGTTGATTTGTGGGGGTATTTGTGTTATATAATATTTTTGTTGCTCGGCCTAAATTAACAGGGTTTCGGTTCAGAAGAGCATTCCACACAGGGACTTTGATTGATCTAAACGATTCAATCCCCATCTGACAACCTATCCTTTTGTAATGGATTGCAAGTGGATGGCTAAAAAACAAATATTGCCAATTGTCCACATACAACTAGAAAAGCCTATCCACATACATCTGAGTCCATTATCTATGCACAATCAGCTTGTCAGATGAACAATCTGGATTTTTTTTTAATGGTTTATGAGGTATTACTTATAATTCAAGATTGGGTTTCTCTGTATGAATAATTTAGTATAGATTGCCTTGTTAGATTTGCCATGTTTAATTGGTAGATTTAATTAGTACAGTTTCTGGTTGATCGGCTGTGTTTGGGAAGAAGTGGTTTGGATGTTTTTGACAAATTTATAAAGGACAAGCTATTTATTTTGTTCTTCTTTTATTTGAATCACAAGTTGTAAATTATTTAAGCTGAAATCTGTTTATAGCAAAATTTCAAAATTCTAGCTGCTAGGCTGAAGTTCAGTTGCCGGTAAATGGAATCGATTTTTTTTTTTTTTTTTTTTGTGCCTATTTTGATTAGTGGGGGATTAGGAGGGGGCTTATGGAAGTGCACAACATGAACTACCATTTGGTGCAAAATGATTAAGGCCTCAAAAGCCCATTTTGAGGGTGTGTCCAAATGGACCCTTAGCATTCATAAAGGGGAAGTAGCCTTCTAGTTGCAGTTATGTTTCTTTCAAATCTATCTTAAAAGCATTCATAATGGGTCCCAGCGGATACTGGTAAACTCGTATCCCATATTATTCTTTAACAAATTTACTATTGTTGACTAGTTTCATTTTCTTTAAAAAAAAAATCATTGCCTTGTATTGTTTATGAATGTGGATTGCATTTTTTGCTTATGAAGTAAATAGAAGGTTATCTCATTGGCATTTCAAAACTACTTCTTGATGTTGGGAACTAGCGTAATGTCACGCCCCAAACTCGAAAACCGGGCTCACAAAATTTTCGCTCGCCGAATCCGGCCCGACAGCCTCCATAGAACCCCATTCTCGGCTCCTAGCTCCCATTCGCCAGGTTCCGATCTTAGGATGCTACGAGGAGGATTTTCAATGTCAGTTTGATTCGTAATAAGCATAACCAAAGGCATAACCCACAAACAATAACCAAGAACTCCATTACATTTTCACTATGATCAAAAACTTTATAAGTACAATGAGCATAAAGGAAAATACAATAGTAAGGAACAAAAACTCTAAAAATGATCTGCAAGTGTTCCAGCCTCAGCGCTGCTGCGCCCCAACGTCACCTGCACGCAACGGTCGTGCATAAGCTTATAGAAAGCTTAGAGGGTGGTGAAAGTGTGTGCCAAGGTAGTAATATGATCATGCAATATCAGAGTAATGCGGAATATGCAGATGGATCCATAATATCATGAGCCGTACCAAGGCTATGCGATGCAAGATGCAAGTTAAGCATACAATCCTCAACTAAGTCCACATATCAATACAGCTCAAATCTGGGATATCACTGGGGTCTAGTACACTCTAAACCAGATTGTCGCCACATCGCGCACAATAAGGTAAGTGAAAGAGACCTCACTATCCATCTGCCAATATCAGGCATGACTTGTCGATAGCGGACCCATTCCTCGAGCTGGTCAGACTCAGCCTAGCATTGCCCCCTACATTCCGGTGGGTAAGGCCGCACCCCCTTCCAACCGACCACGACACAGTGGAGAGCGCAACCGTCTAATAATCGGCACTCAACTCTCATCTACCCACTCGGTCTAGACGTTGGAGCAACCTCTTGGTACCATAAGGGTTTAAGGACTTTCACCCAGGGATATCTATAACACCCCATGTAGAATGAGATTTTCGGTATCTAATCCTGCCAACCACGATCTATCTGTGGAGGCTACGGCCCTGATGTTGCTAGGGCATACAATAACCATGTCACATAAATGCGAAATGCATGAATCACGCTATCCAGTCATGCAACAAATCCTGCGCATATCGTGCGCTCATGTAAGGCAACACCGCCTAACCGGGAGCCCACAAACAATCCGCCGGAAGGCATATGCTATGATCAATCAATTCTCATATCAAGCATGCATATGATGCGTATGATCATGAGTCATGAAACTATACTAAACTGTACATAAGTGATGAACCATTCTTACGACGCAGATGGGCCTAGACGGCCTATACTCAACAAGTATTGTCTATCAAAGGGGCCCTAGGGAGAGTCGTAATGTGGACATCCAACCATCATTACACTTACAATGTGGACGTCAAACCAACATTGCTCCCAAGGCACGATCGTTGTAAACATCGTTACATAATCCGAGTTGGGTTTACACATTGCAATGGACTTTAAGTTCATCCCATTGGGCTTTACATATATATCAGATGGGCCATATCATATGGGCCTTTTATTCATCAAATGGGCCACATAAATGGGCCGCACCAATGGGCTTTATGTGCATTGCAATGGGTCATAACCCGTGGGCCTTAGATTGCATCAAATGGGCCCAAATTCATAGGCCTTATACAAATCAAATGGGCCTAAACTTATAGGTCTTATATGAAACAGATGGGCCACACCAATTGGACCCCCCATGACCATCAAATGAGCCTCAACCCATGGGCCTTGGAATACTTCAAAATGGGTCCAATCCCATGGGCCTTAAGAAACGACAAATAGGCCTAATCCCATGGGCCCAGAGGCCCATTGAAATGTTTATACACTTCAAATTGGCAAGGGGGCCCACTAAAATGTTTAATTTATCACCCAGCAGGTAGGCCAGGGGCCCACTATAATATTCATTTGCCATCCATCCAGTGAGTGGGCCAAGGGAAAAATGATCCCACCGTCTAGGGTGGACGGTGCAGGGATGACACAAAATCATGGTGGGTCCCACTGTCCAGGGATGGACGGCGCGGACAGAACACAGTGAGGTGGACTCCACCATCAGGCAGACGGCATGAAGAACATATATATCATGGTAGGTCCCACCATCCGCGGCTGTGGACGGTGGATTGAAACACATTCATTACTGTGGGTCCCACGTATGTGGCCCACCATGATGCTGAAATGCCATCCAAACCATTCATAAGCTCACTCAGACCTGGGTGAAGTGAAAACATAAATTTCAGCTTGATCCAACACTTCCGTGGGCCCAAAAGAGCGTTTCAATGGTAGGGGTTCAATCCACTATTTCGTGTGGTATGGGCCACCTGAGTTTTGGATCCTGCTGAAACTTGGAGGGGTCCCACCTGAGGAGGGGGCCCACCTCATGAACGGCGGGGATAAGACATACACATCATGATGGGGCCCACGGCAGCAGCCGTGGGTGGCTGCACGACCGACCGCCTAATGCTGCACGCTACTGCATGCAACTGTTGCCACTGACAGAGAGAGAGGCAGAGGCTCTGCCTCTTTCGAAAATCAGGGAAAACCCGTTTTCCTGTGGTTTTTCGCACGTGGGGCCCGCTCCCTGAGAATCCACTCCGTCCAATGGATTCTCAGGCTAGAAATACATCAAACGAGTCCAATGTTTGGTGTTTTTGGCATGAAGGTACATCATGGTGGGTCCTAATAGTATTTGAATGGTGAGGAATACAATTTCATATGGTATGGCCCACCTTATTAACAGATAAATCTCATTTTTCGGCTCAACGCCTAAAATGAGTTGGTAAAAGAGATGGACGGCATGGATTGAACACATATATCAAGGTGGGGCCTGCATGAGCCGGCCCACTCAAACCTTTCCTTTTCTTTTTTCTTTTTTCTTTTTTTTTTTTTACAGGGATGTCCAGCGTCCCAGACGCTGGACGATTGGGTCCTTAAAGAAGTACATCGTGGTGGGCCTTGTTGAGGTGGGCCACCACTGATGGATGATGTGGGTACAATATATGAGGTGGGCCCCACTTGAAGAAGGCCTGGACAAAATAATTTCTTCAAGGTGGGGTCCATTCAAGTGGGCACACAAACACAATATGAATAAATAAAAAAAGAAATAGAGTAGAGAGAGAGACACAGAGGGTGGGACATGTTTGTAATGGAGGGACCCCGATACTATGGGCCCTCCCTTGCAATGAATCATACAATCAAACGGATCCTTCTACACATGGGTTTACTGAAAATGAAATCAACGGTGGAGATCCGTTCCCCACCGATATGAACGGTCTAGATGACCTTCATAATGAAATAAACATCATGATGGGGTCCATAGAGAATGGCCCCATCATGAAATGATCATGACGATCCTAGTGGGCCATCGGCCACACCTTAGGGTCCCAAGTGAGATCCAAACCATTGATCGGTTGGCCTCACTTGGCTCACCTTAAAAATACAAAGGACTACGTTATTAAGCACCCACCATCCGATCTTCTTGCTCATAGAGGTTCCTTAGCACCTTATCTTGGATTTCAATGGAGGAGATGGGAAATGGATGGTTGAGATGGGAGATGGTGGGGTAAGAAAGTGGGCCACCTTGAAGTTTTGAAAAGCTTAGAGAAATCTTATACGTATGGAGCTTGCTTGGAGAATGAGACGGGAAAATGAGAAAGAGAGAGTGTTGTAGAGAGAGATGGGTGATGGATGAATGTGGTGAATGATGGTTGTGTAAAAAAACCTTGACTTTTGTGGCTTTTTGTGTAAGAGAGGTATGAAAGGTGTAAGAAATCTTTAACTTTTGAGGCCTTTTGTGTAAGAGAGGTATGGGCTTTGTAAGAAAAGCTTGACTTTTGTGGTTGCTTGGGAATGGGTGAAAGGTGATGTGTACTTGACATGTGATGGATTGATTGATTGATGGATTGATGGGATTGATGTGACATCTCGTAGAGATTCTCTTGGGCTTCGCAACGCGCGGCATTTCCTCACACCGAACGTCAGCCTACATCTCTCAACCAGGGTATCGCCTTGGCCCGCGAGTCGCGGCATCGGAACCGCAGCGACGGCGCGGTCGCTACGGTACAGAACTCGGGTCGAGTCGAAACAGGTTGACGTCATATGAATCAGGGTTGCACGTTAATATCGGTTAAGGGTCGAAGGTTGCCAAAATTCGACCGGTAAGACCGCGGAAGTTTATGGAACGGTACGAACTAAAATACGGGTCTTACACGTAATCATTCCATCAATGCTTTTTTTCCCATTAATGCTTGTTCCAACAATGAGAGGAACTAATGTAAGTTCAGTATTTGTTTTCCAGTAGCAAGTTCTAGAAGGTCTTGAGTTTCCTCTTGCATGACATGATGGCCAATAGCTATGCGCATCATTGTCTAACCATTGACAATAGTTTATGTTATTGCTTAGGTTTTCGTTGTTACTGGATTAAATTGGCAGTGCAGTGTGAGTGACGAGTGTCTTGCTATTGGAGATTCTCTAATTATAACAGTCCTTGGTCAAGTGATTGATCTCCTTTTCTAGAATATTAGATAATTTTCTATACCATGAATGAACACAACTTTTAAGAATAGAGTGAGATTGTTGCATATATTAAGCTTTGATTACTTCATTGTGACTAGACAACAAATATATTCCATGCATCCATGATCTGGGTACTTAGGCTTTGATTTTGTGGTGCTGAATAGTGTCAGTGCCAAGCTTCTCAGCCTCTTGTGTGTGTTTCCAACAAGCATGGATTTGAATAAGAAGTGGCACCCAAAGTTTAAATTGATGTGCTGAATTAGTTTCTATTGTTAGTTATGAATTAGAAATGTTGAATGTGTGAGTTAAGAACAATTAGTTCCATTTTATTGATTTAGTTTGAGTTGATGTATTGAATTAGTTTCTATTGTTTCAATGTTTTGATATGAATGCCTTTTGATGGTATTAGGTGCAAGAAATTCAAAATTTTGTATGTTCTTCTCAGATATTCAATCTCTCTCTCTCTCTCTCTCTCTCTCTCTCTCTCTCTCTCTCTCTATCTCTCTCTCTCTCTCTCTCTCTCTCTCTCTCTCTCTCTCTTATGAATTAATGTTTTCATCCAAGAAAATAGTAACATATATTCTAGAATGATGTTTCACATTCATCCACTAATGTCCACAATGCCATCACCATGCTCCGAATAATCTAAACATATCACATGTTCAAGTATATGTCTGGAAGTCAGCCATGTGTCCATGTGTGCCATTGTACTGAATATGTATGGGAGACATAACTACCTAGGCATGTATCTAAATATCAATCACTAGGGATTTTTGTCCATATTTATTTTTGTTGCTGTTGATTTTGTCTCTTTTCTTAGCGTGATCTAGGTGAAATTCTGATATTGTGGTTTGTTAACATCAGTGCTAGGATGGAGTAATAAAAGTGACATACAAAAGATTAAGTGAAATTATGATATTATGGTTTTCTAAGTTTTTGTTTGATGCACTAGGTGGCATCTATTGATGAATTTAAATTGTCCCTTAGAAAACTCTGTTTTGATTACATGCCCTGCCCTTTTCCGTGTGAAATTCTTGTTGTTGATATTATGGACCTCAACTTTGAGGGTGAAAGATATTTGGCACTAAGCCTTAAGAAGGATTCCAAACATGTGGGGCCCATAGTTTGTCGATTCAGATTATTCATATGATGATTTTGTCATGGATAAGATTATCTGAAGTTGCAGTGTCGATACATTGTTGATGCAATTTTTTTTCTTCTTCATGTTTTGTTTTGAAGAAGCTTACTCTTTTTTCTTTTTTTTTTGGTCTCTGATATGTTTCTACACTTGTTTGTTGGATGGATGGTCAACTATAGTGAAATATCCACGACCATTTTAAGGAGTGTTTATGCTATTCAACACTATCAATTGACGGTCAATATGTGGTGTTGAGAGGACTCCATGACCATTTTAAGGAGTGGAATGCCCCGCTGGGTCCACACCGCGCACGTAGCAGGTGTGGGCCTCACTTATCACCACCATCTGATCATGATCAGTTGGTAGTGATTGGCATACAGCCTATGGTGATAATAAACAATAGGTGTTTTTTTTTTATTAAAAAAAAAAAAAAAAAAAAAAAAAAAAAAAAAAAAAAAAAAACCTTTTTTCTAACATATTCCAATATATTACTGGTGCAACCTTACTTGTTCGAATAACTTGACAGGAGAAATACCTGTTACCTTCGGCAACCTGAGAAACTTGACGAACTTGTATGTCAATTCTTCACTAGTCACTAGGGTTGTCTTTTCCATTTAGAAATGATAAATTATTAAACTCCATTCATATTATTTCTGTAAGATCCCTGATTTCATCAGGAACCGGACACGACTCAAGAGACTGTAAGAACTTTATTTGATATGTTTTCAATGTAAATTGCTTCTTGCTTCTATATGAAAACATCTATATGAACCGTGATTCTGAACCACTGCAGGCATTTGCAAGGCACATCTATGACGGGACCTATTCCTTCTAACATCTCTTTCTTGGTGAATCTAACTAAACTGTGAGGGCACATTCCATGTTCTTTTCTTGCTGCTTTATTACTTGGAATTTTCTTGGATTCATACCCAGCCTTGGAAGTGGTATGAAATGAATTACTTTATTGAATCCAATATATTTTGATTTTCAGGAGGATATCTGATTTGAATGGATCGAGCATGCCTTTACTTGCATTGGGGAATATGACCAAAATGCAGAAATTGTGAGTTGAATGGATATACCCCTGATGGCATAAGTATATCATTGTTTGTTGCTTCTTTTGTTCATGAAGTGTCTGTCTTACTCGTATACTGCAGGGTACTAAGAAATTGCTTGATTTCTGACATAATCCCACAATATATTGGGACAATGACAAATCTGAAATCCTTGTAAGTTACTTTCGACAAATCTTTTATACATGGCCTTTATATATTTCTTTTCCCATGCCATTGAGTGCTGACTAGGCATTGTTAGATGCACAATATTCTTAAGTTTGGATGGTCAACTCTAAATTAAGTGATGAAAACATAAAA
Organism: Magnolia kwangsiensis; assembly: GCA_037074715.1. NCBI lineage: Eukaryota > Viridiplantae > Streptophyta > Magnoliopsida > Magnoliales > Magnoliaceae > Magnolia > Magnolia kwangsiensis. The sequence goes on from CM073582.1 coordinate 22,394,733, forward strand.
TGAAAGTTGAAGATTCAGATCTATGAGTTGACATGCAAATCACGACCACTGTCCAGCCAACTATTTCATGGTTTGAAAGAAGTTAAATTAGGAAGGGAAGTGCAAAACTGAAGTGATTCGACGCCAAATTCATGGTGTTTTGGCCTTTCACTTTCATTTCTATGTTTATTTTGTCGTGTACTGGCTAATCCATCATGCTACTGGACAAGGAAAATCCTTTTGTGCATTCCATGTTCTTTACAATATACTACAGTCTTCAATCTCATGGCCTGCTATGGATGAGAACACGCATTGAATACATGTAACTTACAAATTCATTTCAGAGAGAATCTTCCCCAGTTTTTTCCTAATGATAATTTTCTCTTGCAGATAACTTACCTTTAACAATTTGACAGGAGAAATTCCAAGCAGCTTTTTAAGACTCTCAGCGCTAGATTATACGTAAGAAAATAGACATTCATTACCAAAATTTCACTGATTCTCTTGCTAGATACTTCAGGAAAATGGACAATACTTCTGTAATTTTTGGACGCTCAATGATGCTTCAGTGATATTTTTGTCACAAATTAGAAATCCATCTCATGATATATTTTTTTTTAGTGTAGGTATCTTACTAGCAACATGCTGACTGTGGTCATGCCCTCTTGGGTCCGAGGTAGCAACCATAACTTGTAAGTATTACTCAGTAAATCTCAAATTACATTTCACTGGCAACAGGATCTGTATATTTGTTAGCTTCTTTTTCCATGCATATTAATGTTTTGTTAAACTCTCTTGTGAGATTACTTTAGGCCTTTCAGATTCCTACTGGGTTATTATTTTTTCCACTCCTGAAAAGGCATAAACATAGCATTGCATCATGTTGTCTTGCAGGGACTTATCTTACAACAGATTTACTAGGTCTGATATAACCCAATGCTCAGCAGGAAACTTGTAAGAACAATAATTTTCCACACTTTGTTTGTTTTCCTTTTCCCGGAGTACTGTGTCCTTAGTTTTTCTCTTTCATGGATGTTCCTCTCTATTCATATGCAGGAATTTTACTCTATCCTTTGGTAGTTCTTAAATCCTTTGCTTCTATTATAAATTCTATTTATTCTTTCTGTCATTACACTGATTGTTTCAAAGATTTTATTTCGAATGAAGCTTGGATGTTAGGAACAATGTGTGATCTAGGTTGTATGAATGAAACTATAATAGTTATCAGTTGCATCTGGTTTATCTACTTAATGTTAACCATCATTTTCTATTGCAAAGTTACAATCAGGATCTGTTCCTGTTTCTCTAATATGTATCTAATATTGAACTAACTCACCAAGTTGTTCAAGTGTTGATATATCATCATATAGGAGCCAGACACTTAGAATGCCTTAAATGAGAAGCAACAATAGCTGGTGAATGCCAACACTAAGGATAGAAGAATCTATGAACAAATAAGAAAACTTATTTCTACATGAAAAGTTAAATCTAATTAATGCTTCTTACATTGGTATGACAGTGTTGCCCACACCCAATGTGAGTTGTAACCAAAATAAAATGCTTGTTATATATGTTCAACAGGCCTATTAGATATCCTTGGTGACCATCTATCTTATGGACATGTCTTTGCAGAGATCTCTTCTTTTGTCTGGCAACATTTATATTCAATGTAAATCCAGGCCTTTTATCAGGTATGTCTGGTTCTCAGTTGGGCCATACATGGGCATCAAATCTGGATTGCCAGTTGACTCAGTTTCCACTCTTACCATACATACGTGGCTCATCTCAAAAACAGAACCAACCCGATTTTTCTAGCCGCAACACATACACGGTGGCAACCACTAGATAAATTGGATCTTGCATACATGTAGGGATGGTAGTAATTAGAATCTTACTCACACACTTCTTATTGTAATTGGTGCATTCTTGCACATGTAATTGATGCATTCAATTGTGAAAGGATTTATGATCCACACCTCTCCTTATTCAGCAATCAAAACACTACAACCAGAAAATAGAAAGAAAGAACTAAAATTAAAGAGAAAAATGAAAATTAAACCAAAATTGGACACATGCCATGATGGTTTGTGATCTGAATTTTTGGTGAGGAAACTTGTTTGACAATCATGTTGAAGGTGATACTTTTGTCCTTCTGTATCATATGTATGCAACTGATGATTGATGTCGAAACCTGGCCATTTTGAACCTTCCCTGATTGCATAAGTGGTTGAACCAGCTCTATATGTTACACATAATTTGTCATCCACTAGTTTCTGTAAATGAATATAAGAGGATTGATCTTAACAGTATGGTCATCATGCACATAGACAGAAAATGCTTGCAATGAATTTTTATGAGTACTTGGTAATTTTGGAGTCCTTGGTTAGGGTTTGGGCTGAAAGTACGAGTGCTGGAGCTGACGCTTTCGGAGTTCGAACTCATTCTTTTGAAAAATAGAAAAATAGAAATATTAGTAAATATGAATTTTCTTGTTAAGAAGAAAATGGAAGGTAAAGAAGAGACATAACTGAAACTTTGCACTATGAAAAGTAATATTAACCATCTTACTTTCCCCATTGAATTTGACGTCTAGGAAATGGACCTTTTCCAAAAAATCATGGATTTAAAACCATTAAATCCTTCTCAGAAATCTAAGTTTATTGAACTGAATTGAATTATTATAATTCAATTTTGTTGAATATCTAAACGCAAGGTTTCCATGAATTAGGCAAATGAATTCATTCTAACCCATTTTGTTGAATATCCAAATGCAAGGATTTATTATTTATTATTATTATTATTATTTTTGATATACAATAACTTTTCAAAATTCATATGTAGGTGCATACTTGTGCTCATTCACATGGACTTTGACTATCTTTCTTAAATTTATTTGGTTTTTCTAATTTTTGTATCTAATTTTGAATTTCTAGGCCCTAAAACAAGATTCGAGGGGCGGTCAACAATGTTAACAAAATCCTCCAGTTCAGATTGTTGATTGGACTTGATTTTATTTAAATGATCTTGATAATCCATTTTATTTAAATGATCCATTTATTTAAATGAACAGACTAGGATGTGCGTAGGAGCTATCCGGATGTTGAGCGGGGGTCCCTGGAATATGGGAACCGCTTCTATGACCATGATGAAGCTGTCCATTTCCTATGGACAGTATTGGAGTGGCCTGGCCATTTGGACAGGCCATGTTTATATCTATATTTGCTCGAAATTGATGGAGCAGACTCGGATGTGCGTCGGAGCTATTCGGATGTTAAGCGGGGATCCCTGGAAGGTGGGAACCGCTGTTATGACCATGATGAAGCTATCCATTTCCTATGGATAGCATTGGAGGGGCCTGACCATTTGGACAGACCGTATTTATGTATTTGCTCAAAATTAATGGAGCAGACCCGGATGTGGGTCGGAGCTATCAGGATAAGCGGGGGTCTTTGGAAGGTGGAAACCGCTGTTATGACCATGATGAAACTGTCCATTTTCTATGGACAGCATTAGAAGAGCGTGACCATTTGGACAGGCCGTGTTTATATCTTATTTATATTTATATTTACAAGTACCACACCCTTTACCTAAACTACTCCCTAAACCTATACCTATAACCTAAGCCTAAACCTAAACCTATGACCTATACCTAGACTTATAACCTTAACCTAAACCTATTCTCAAATCCCAAAACCTATACTTATAACCGAAACCTAAACCTAAACCTAAGCCTTAACCTATAACCCAAACATATACCTATAACTTAAACCTAGACTTATAACCTTAACCTAAACCTATTCTCAAATCTCAAAACCTATACCTATAACCTAAACCTAAACCTATTCTCAAATCCCAAAACCTAAACTTATAACCTAAACCTAAAACGTAACCTATAACCTATAACCTAAAACCTAAACCCAAACCTAAACCCGATCCCGAACCCAATTTCCTAAACCTAAACCTTAACCTATAACCTAAACCTATACCTATAGCCTAAACCTAAACCTATGCTTATAACCTTAACCTAAACCTATTCTCAAATCCCAAAACCTATACCTATAACCTAAACCTAAACCTTAACGTATAACCTAAACTTAGACTTATAACCTTAACCTAAACGTATTCTCAAATGCCAAAACATATACTTATAGCCAAAACCTAAACCTTAACCTTAACCTATAACCTATACTTCCAACTTTAACCTAAACCTAAGCCTTAATCTAAACTCAAATCCCTAAACCGTAACCTTAACCTAAAACCTATACTTATAACTTATAACCTAAACCTAAACCTTAACCTATAACCAAAATCTAGACTTATAACCTTAACCTAAGCCTATTCTCAAATCTTAGAACCTATGCTTATACCCAAAACCTAAACCTATACCTATAGCCTAAACCTAAACCTTAACATATAACCTAAACCTATACTTATAACCTTAACCTAAACCTATTCTCAAATCCCAAAACCTATACCTATAACCCAAACCTAAACCCGATACCAAACCTAAACCCAATTTCCTAAACCTAAACCTTAACCTATAACCTTAACCTAAACCTATTCTCAAATCCCAAAACCTATACCTATAACTCAAACCTAAACCTGATACCGAGCCTGAACCCAATTTCCTAAACCTAAACCTAAACCTTAACCTATAACCTAAACCTATTCTCAAATCCCAAAACCTATACCTATAACCTCAACCTAAACCTATTCTTAAATCTCAAAACCTATACCTATAACCCAAACCTAAACCCAATCCCGAATCCGAACCCGATTTCCTAAACCTAAACCTTAACCTATAACCTAAACCTATACCTATAGCCTAAACCTAAACCTTAACCTATAACCTAAACCTATACTTATAACCTTAACCTAAACCTACTCTCAAATCCTAAAACCTATACCTATAACCCAAACCTAAACCCGATCCCGAACCCGAACTCGATTTCCTAAACCTAAACCTTAACATATAACATAAACCTATACCTATAGCCTAAACCTAAACCTTAACCTATAACCTAAACCTATACTTATAACCTTAACCTAAACCTATTCTCAAATCCCAAAACCTATACCTATAACCTAAACCTAAACCCGATCCTGAACCCGAACCCTTAACCTAAACCTAAACCTTAACCTATAACCTAAACCTATACCTATAGCCTAAACCAAAACCTTAACCTATAACCTAAACCTATACTTATAACCTTAACCTAAACCTATTCTCAAATCCCAAAACCTATACCTATAACCCAAACCTAAACCCAATCTAGAACCCGAACCCGATTTCCTAAACCTAAACCTTAACCTATACCTATAGCCTAAACCTAAACCTTAACCTATAACCTCAACCTATACTTATAACCTTAACCTAAACCTATTCTCAAATCCTAAAACCTATACCTATAACCTCAACCTAAACCTATTCTCAAATCCCAAAACCTATACCTATAACCCAAACCTAAACCCGATCCCGAACCCGAACCCGATTTCCTAAACCTAAACCTATAACCTAAACCTAAACCTTAACCTATTACCTAAACCTATACTTATAGCCTTAACCTAAACCTATTCTCAAATCTCAAAACCTATACCTATAACCCAAACCTAAACCCGATCCCAAACCTGAACCTGATTTTCTAAACCTAAACCTTAACCTATAACCTAAACCTATACCTATAACCTTAACCTAAACCTATTCTCAAATCCCAAAAGCTATACCTATAACCCAAACTTAAACCCGATACCGAACCTGAACCCGATTTCCTAAACCTAAACCTTAACCTATAACCTAAACCTATTCTCAAATCCCAAAACTTATATCTATAACCCAAACCTAAACCCGATCCCGAACCCGAACCGATTTCCTAAATCTACACCTTAACCTATAACCTAAACCTATACCTATAGCCTAAACCTAAACCTTAACCCATAACCTAAACCTAGACTTATAACCTTAACCTAAACCTATTCGCAAATCGCAAAACCTATACCTATAACCCAAACCTAAACCCGAACCCGATTTCCTAAACCTAAACCTTAACCTATAACCTAAACCTATACCTATAGCCTAAACCTAAACCTTAACCTATAACCTAAATCTATTCTCAAATCCCAAAACCTATACCTATAACCTTAACTGTCACGCCCCAAACTTGAAAATCAGATTCATAGGAATCCCGATCGCTGAATCCAGTGCCAACAGCCTCCATAGTACCCCATTCTCAACTTCTAGTGCAGCATTGTCAGATTCCAATCCTGGGATCCTACAAGGAGAATTTTTCAATGTACATTTGTCTTGTAATAAGCATAATCATAAGTTTACCCAAATCATAAAGGCAACATCATCATCACATACCTACTAATATATTCACTTGAATACAATGCTGAAAGGAAAATACATATATCAAAATCAGAGCTCCTGAAAATCGCTACATGCTCCAAGCTCAAGGCTGCTGCAACCTAACGCCACCTGCATGCATCTATCGTGTATAAGCTTATAAAAGCTTAGAGGGTGGTGTAAGTGTGTGTAAGGTAAGTATCGAGTATACAATAGAGTCCTTAAATCATACATCATCGAGGTAAATGAAAATACTAAAAAGATCATGAATTATACGATATCAGAGTAAGCAGAAATAATGATAAGCCTATAAATCATACAATATCGAAAATACTAGCAAGACAAATCAACTATGTGAATGAGGAGTCACAGAGAGACAAATGTCAGATGTCGAAGGTACAATGCAATACGTAAATCATGCTAAGTCCATCTAGGCCATATATGTGCAACAACATAGTAACTCAAAATGCTAAGTACTACGGATGCAATGAAATATGTGGTGCAAATGAAATGACCATGCTGGAATATGAAGTCGGGATGATAGTACGAAGTATCACAGGCTATGGGGTCCATCACAAGGGACTTCTATCCAAACCAATCTCATACCTAAATTTAGATAGTCAGACACAATGTGGTAAACTCCTAGTCTCAGGTTAGTCGCGCACCCAATCAAAATCCTGGCTATGCAAAGGTACACGTAACAAATAGTTATGCACCACCAGCCCGAGTGGATAGTGAATGAATGAATGAATGGATATGCAATTCCTATTCAATAAGTCTACATATCAGTACAATTACTCTCTGGGAAAATCACCGGGGTCTAATACACTCCAATCCAGATTGTCACCCCATCGCGCGTAACAAGGTGAGTGGAAGAGACCTCACTATCCGCCTGCCAGCAGTCTGCCAATACCTACTCGGCTCATCGATAGTGGACCCATTTACGGCCTAGTCATACTCAGCTTAGCATTGCCTCCTCCTCCCGGGCAGGTAAGGCCACACCTCCTCCCAACCTACTACGACACACTGGGAGATACGACCTCATGGTATAAGCACCGGCGCTCATATTCGACTCGGTCTAGATGTTGGAACAACTCCTAGTACCAAGGAGGTTCTCGGATTTTCACCCAAGGACATTCTAAGTGCCCACAGTGCTAGAACTAATTATTTTCGATGTCCCATCTAGCCATTTACGATGTGCCTGTGGAGGCCACGGCCCTGATGTCGCTAGGGTGTACAATGATCATGTCACACACATGCGAGATGCATGAATCACACCATCAAATCATGTAGCAATCCAGCGTGTTCCACACAACCATGTGGGACACTCCATCTCATAAGGAGTCCCGTAAATGTCTCAACCCAACTGGCTTATACTATAATCAAACATTCCTCATATCAAGCATACATATGATGCGTATGGGCATGAGTCATGGGATTACACTAAGCATATTATAAAGTAATGAACTATCCTTACAACGCAGATGGGCCTATACGGCCTACACACAACAAGTATGGGCCTATCAATAGGCCCTAGGGAGAGTTATAATGTGGACATTTAACCAACCTTATTCTTATAATGTAGACGTCAAACCGACACTACTCCCAAGGCACGGCCTACCATAACATCATTACTTGCATTATAGTGAAATCATACATTATATCGGGTGCACATTCCTCGCATTAAGGCACATATACACCACATCGGCTAGCCATGTGAGCCACAAATACATCAAGATGGGCCTCATCACATGGGCTAAAAATGTATCACAATGGGCCACAACATATGAGGTGGAAACACATCACAATGGGCCTTGCCAAATAGGTCGGAAATACATCATAATGGGGCTCATCTCATGGGCCCTAATACATCGCAATGGACCTCAAACCATGGGCCCCAAATACATCATAATGGGCCTCAACCCATGGGCCCTAATACATCACAATGGGCCTTAACCCATGGGCTCCAAATACATCACAATGGGCTTCAACCCGTGGGCCCTAATACATCACAATGGGCCTTCACCCATGGGCTCCAAATACATCACAATGGGCTTCAACCCATGGGCCCTGATACATCACAATGGGCCTTTACCCATGGGCTCCAAATACATCAAAGTGGGCCTAACAGATGGTCATATCATTGGGTGGCCCGCAATGATGTGTTTGAGATCTAACCAATGCATAAGTTAACATAGAGCTAGATGAAGTGAAAGCAAAATATTAGCTTAATTGAAAGCTAATGTGGCTCCTAAGAAGTTTGAACGATGGATGTCACTGTCTCCACTATTTTCATTGGTGGGGTCCACTTGAACCTTAGATCCGACTCATTCTTAGTCTCAAGGCCTAAAATGTACTTTCAAAATGTTTGGACGGCTTGGATGCAATACATGCATCATGGTAGGGTCCACAAGGGTGGACAGTATAGATATATCACATACCTCATGCATGGGGCCCACCACTATGTTTGTCTTCCATCTAATCTATTAATAAGGTTACAAATACCAAAATAAATAAATAAATAACTATTATACTTATCCAAAAATCCTAGACTCCAAGGGAGTCCAATGGAAAACGTTCCATCCCATTGCTTTTTGCTGCGTGGTCCACTTGATAGGTAGATCTGTCTCATTTTCTATTACACCTTAAGGTTAGCTCATCACAGGATGGACAGTTTGAATGTAATCTATACATCAAATGTGGGGTCCACTGCCGGCTAGTGGTTAGATGGCTTGGATGCAACACATGCATCATGGTGGGGTCCACGCATGTGGCCTGTTGAGGGTCAAATATTACATATCAGACCCCAGTTATTTCCTGGATTTACGTATAAGATACCGTTTAATGGGCCGTTTTAATCGTGTTTGTGATGCAAGGTGTATTTACAAGCTTGGACTGAAATAGGTACTAAAAGCATGAATTTGATGTTCTGATGACACCAAAGGCAAGGGATCGACTCCTGGGGACCAAGATCAATGCCAGGGATTAGCAAAAATCAAAGAACTGAAGCTCAAATGGCCTAAAACTCATCCAGAATGCAAGATCACATGTTTCCTACCATCCGTTTGGTTCGAAACTTTATACGTGGCCTGAGGACAAGAAATTAACCGTACAAGTCAATTTTCAGCCATTAGATCCCTCTGGAAGTGACCCAATGGACAGATCAATCTATAAATCAGTAAATTGGGGCCCACCTGCTATTTGGATACACTTCAACTTTGGTTCACACAGTTAAATTGATATGGTGAAAAGGATGGATGGAACGGATTTTACATATACATCAAGGTGGGATCCACCTTACATGAATGGAGTGCACAGTGGCTGTGCACTCGCAAAGCGCCAAACCAGAAGCTCGGTCAACAAAGCTCTTGACTGAGCTTTCCTATTTCTTAAAGGATTTTGAATCCTTCTCCCGCCTGCGAAAGCTCAAACAGAGCATGCGGAGGAGTTTCTATGGGCCATCATCGTGCGTCAAAGATGTGATCCAGACCGTCCATTCGTTCCCTGAGGTGGCCACAATCCATGCCTAGGTGGCAGTTTTTCAATTGGTATCGAAGATCTGGTTTTAATCGTTCAAAAGAAAGATGAACGGCTGGAGGAAAATTCGATTGGAAACATCAAGGGCAATCCAAATATATGCTTTCCTAACCGAAATTTCGATGTGGTTCCAATGGACGGAGTAGATTTCCTCACCGAAGCTGATAATGGGCGCCACCACCATCACAGCGCAAGAATAGCGCAGAGGCCCTGCGTCCATGAAAGCAGGACACTATGGCCAGCTGTGTGATCAAGAACGGTACCGGATGCGTGATCCACACCGATCAGAAGATGCGAAAGGTGGGTCCAACCCCATCTATGAAACCAAACTCCAATAACAGGTTGTACGACCTTCCCAAAAATTCACCACACGCTGCTAGTTTTGCATTTTCAGCTGCGTAAAACAAGGAGTGCGTAATACTTTACGCACTCCACTGACTCCAGCTGTTCAGACCATCTCACACAGACTTCCACCAACTGCCTACTGCTTCTTTAAAAGAAAGAGAGAGAATGTATGGAAAAGAGAGAGCAGGAGATGGGAAGGAGCTGGAGATTGGACGTGGGGCAAGGAAGAGAGAGAGACAGAGGTTTTTTTTATTTTTCTTCTTTTCTTTTCTTTTGAGATTTAGTTTAGCCCATTCATGGCTGGCTAATCCTCCTAGCTAGGGCTAGGAGGTGAAGCTTGTAGTGAGATGGGAGATTCTATGATTTTAATTTGATTTTAATGTATGAATTGAAGTTGATTTTAGTTTGATTAGTATGAAAATATTTTTAGTCTTTAATGATCTTTTGTGACTGAAATTACAGTGGGTCTACGATGGCTTTGAATATTTCTTTTTTCTTTTAATGTTTATGATGTCAGGAAGCCCTGTTGTTCACCATCGTCTCCTGGGCATGGTCAGATGTCTGTACCCTTCCTAACCTTCATACATGTGATTGGTTGGTAATTAGTTTAATTCTGTTGTTTGCCATAGTCTCTTGGGCATGGTTTGGTGATGGAATCTATTCTAATTCATATACCTTTCATCTCTTTGAAAACTAGATCAATGGCAGTTCAGTTAATTTTCATGATTTTTTTTAAGCAAGCAAAAGAACTCCCTGATCTCTACAAGTGGATCCTCTGAATCCCTAGTTTTCCTGTCTCTGAAATTTCTTAAGCTTTAGATTAATTATTTCACAATCATTCCATAATTGCTATTTGATTTAGAATTCATCTCATTCTAGTTCTATTTCTAGTTAATTTTAGATAACGTATAAGTTTCAGTCCCTTCGGATTCGACCTCGGTCTTACTGAGTTATTACTACATCACAACCCTGCACTTGGGGAGTGAACATGGCCCACCAACCAATGGACAGCATGATGTTTACACCGTCGAGAGCACGCATGTGCTGCTGCTGCAAGTGCAGCAGCAGATGCAGCAACTACTGCTTAACAATGACAGAGGTGGGTCCCACGTAGAGCCCACCATAATGTTTAGATGCCATCCAATCTGTTGATAAGGTCACATAGACCCAGATGAAGAGGGAAAACAAATTTCGTAATGATCTAAAACTTCTGTTACCCATAAAGGGTTTCAATGCAACCGTTCAATCAACACTCTTTCCTGTACTGTGGACCACCTGAGTTCCACCTCCTACTGATTTTTGGGAGTGGCCCCACCGCCCTAATTTCCCATCAAATGCACGGTGTTGATGTGTGATACACATCATGGTGGGGCCCACGGCTGGGACCCATGATCCTTGCCCGTCCGCCAGACGCAATAGCAGGCGCTGCCTAATATGTTTTTTTTTTTTTTTTGGAAAATGGAGTTTTCCTATGGTTTTTCATAGGTTGGGCATGCATCAGCAAAATCCACTCCAGCCATTGAATTTTACGGCTCGATACAAACCAAACAAGCCTAATATTCAATATATTTTTAGGGTACACGAATATCAGGGTGGATTTCAACGGTACAAACACTAATTTCTATGTTTTTGCCCGCCAGATAGTCGGCTTGGGTTCATTTCTCAGCTCAACACCTAAAATGATCTAGGGAGAGGGATGGACAGATTGGATTAAATACATACATCAAGGTGAGGACTGTATAAGTGGCCCATCCAAAAGCCCTTAAAAATCAAATTACCTCACTCACTCTCTGTTCACAATTCACGCTGGACGAACTGTGTTCACAAAAATCAAGGTGGGTCCCATAGGGACGTGGCTTACTAAATCAATCACTCTAAATATTTGTGTTTTTCCATCGTCATAAAGTAGGGCCCACATGGTTATGACGGTCATGGGGTTCATTCAAGTGGGCCACACGACCACATTATCACACATAAAAAAAAATAAAAATAAAAAGGAGAGAGAGAGAGAGAGAGAGAGATAGATACGGGACACGTGTGATGGAGGGCTGTGCCACTATGAGCCCTCCCTTGCATTCAATCATACATCAAGTGGGTCCCAATACATGTGGGCCCACTAAATCAAAGATCAACGGTGGAGATTCATTCTCCACCCAAAATGGACGGTCTAGATGACCTCTTTTCATACAAGGAAATATAAACATCATGATGGGTTCCATGGAAAACGGCCCCATCATGGAATGATCATGAGGATCAAGGTAGGCCATTGGCCACACCTAGGGTCTAAAGTGAGATCCATACCATCAACCAGTAGGCTTCACTTGGCCCTTCATCAAAAAAAAGAAAGCTAAGCCTAATAGAGCACCCACCTTCGATTTTCTCAGTCCGTTGGAAAGTCTATCTCCTTGTGTCTCACTTTGATGGTAGAAGATGAGGTTTGAGTGGCTAGGATGATGGATTTGGGATGGGAAAGTGGACCACACACATGCACTCTCTCACATAGAAGAGCTTGGACGTGTGCTCTATTGTTTGCTTGGGAATGGTGTGTTGAGAAAGAGAGAGAGAAGGGGTTGTAAGAGAAGTGAGGGATGGGTGTGATGGGTGAAAGGGCGAGTGATGTGTGTGTCTCACTTTGATGGTGGAAGATGAGGTTTGAGTGGCTAGGATGATGGATTTGGGATGAAAAAGTGGACCACACACATGCACTCTCTCACATAGAAGAGCTTGGACGTGTGCTCTATTGTTTGCTTGGGAATGGTGTGTTGAGAAAGAGAGAGAGAAGGGGTTGTAAGAGAAGTGAGGGATGGGTGTGATGGGTGAAAGGGTGAGTGATGTGTGATGTGTACTTGACAAGTATGGTTGTGTAAGAGAGAGAGTGAGAAAGAGTTGACTTGGCGGTTGTTTGGGGATGGGGTGAAAGGTGATGTGTACTTGACATGAGGTGATTGATTGATTGATTGATGGATTGATGGGACATGTTGTAGAGATTCCGTTGGGATTGCAAATGCATGGCATTTTCTCGAAATAAACATCGGCTCACATCTTCTGACCCGGGCATCGGATCTGTATGCGAGTTGCTGTGTTGGAACCACAGCGACGGTGCGGTCGTAATGGTACAAGTCTCGGATTAGGTCGACTCAAATGTAAAGGAAACGACTTATGATCGCGCACAAACATTGATTACAGGTTGCGGATTGCCAGAATTCGACGGGAAGGATCGCGGGATTCGATGGAATAGTACTGACTAGGATATGAATCTTACATTAACCTAAACCTATTGTCAAATCCCAAAACCTGTACTTATAGCTGAAACCTAAACCTTAACCTTAACCTAGAACCTATATTTACAACCTTAACCTAAACCTAAGCCTTAACCTATAACCTAAACATATACCTATAACCTTAACCTATAACCTAAACCTGTACTTATAACCTTAACCTAAACCTATACTTATAACCTTAACCTAAATCTATTCTCAAATCCCAAAACCTATACCTATAACCCAAACCTAAACCCGATCTCGAGCCCGAATCCGATTTCCTAAACGTTAACCTTAACCTATAACCTAAACCTATACCAATAGCTTAAACCAAAATGTCACGCCCCAAACTCGAAAATCGGGCTCACAAAATTCTTGATCGCCGAATCCGGCACCGACAGCCTCCGTAGAACCCCATTCTCGGCTTCCAGCTCCCATTCACCAAGTTCCGATCCTGGGATACTACGAGGAGGATTTTCAATGTCAGTTTGATTCGTAATAAGCATAACCAAAGGCATAACCCACAAACAACAACCAAGAACTCCATTACATTTCCACTATGATCAAAAACTTTACAAGTACAATGAGCATAAAGGGAAATACAATGGTAAAGAAAAAAAACTCCAAAATGATCTGCAAGTGCTCCTGCCTCAGCGCTGCTGCGCCCCAACGTCACCTGCACGCAACGGTCGTGCATAAGCTTATAGAAAGCTTAGAGGGTGGTAAAAGTGTGTGCGCAAGATAGTAATATGATCATGCAATATCAGAGTAATGCGGAATATGCAGATGGATCCATAAATATCATGAGCCGTAACAAGGCTATGCGATGCAAGACATGAATGATATCGGCCATCCCAAGGCCATACGATGTAAAACGCAACTCAAGCATACAAATCCTCATTTATGTCCACACATCAATACAGCTCAAATCTGAGATATCACCGGGGTCTAGTACACTCTAAACTAAATCGCCACCTCATCGCGCGCAATAAGGTAAGTGAAAGAGACCTCACTATCCGTCTGCCAATATCGGGTTCGACTCGTCGATAGCGGACCCATTCCTCAAGTTGGTCAAACTCAGCCTAGCATTACCCCCTACACTCGGGCGGATAAGGCCGCACTCCCTTCCAACCGACCATGACACAGTGGAGAGCGCAACCATCTTGTATTCGGCACTCAACGCTCATCTACCCACTCGGTATAGACATTGGAGCAACCTCTTGGTACCATAAGGGTTTAGGGACTTTCACTTAGGGATATCTATAGCACCCCATGTAGAACGAGATTTTCGGTATCCAATCCTGCCAACTACAATACGTCTGTGGAGACTACAACCCTGATGTCACTAGGGCATACAACAACCATATCACACAATGCGAAATGCATGAATCACACTATCCAATCATGCAATAAATCTTTCACGTATCGTGCGCTCATGTAGGGCAACACCGCCCAACCAGGAGCTCATAAATAACCTGCCCAAAGGCATATGTTATGATCAGTCACCTCTCATATCAAGTATACATATGATGCGTATGATCATGAGTCATGGAGCTATAGTAACCATGTTATAAAATAATGCACTATCCTTTCAAGGTAGATGGGCCTAGACGGCCTATACACAACAAGTACAGGCCTATTAATGGGCCCTAGGGAGAGTCGTAATGTGGACATCCAACCAGCATTACACTTGCAATGTGGACATCAAACCAGCATAGCACCCAAGGAACGATCGTTGTAAACATCGTTTCATAATCGGTGTTGGGGTCACACATTGCAATGCACCTTAGGTACTTTCCGTTGGGCCTTAAATACATCAAATGGGCCATGTCATATAGGCCTTTTATTCATCAAATGGGCCACATAAATGGGCCGCAACAATGGGCCTTAAGTGCATTGCAATGAGTCATAACCCGTGGGCCTTAGATTGCATCAAATGGGTCTAATCTTATAGGTCTTAAACGTAACAAATGGGCCACACCAATTGGGCCCCATATGTACATCAAATGGGCCCACTCCCATGGGCTTTAAAATACATCAGATGGGTCCAATTCCATGGGCCTAGAGGCCCACTGAAATGTTTATACACTATTCAAATTGGCAAGGGGGCCCACTGAAATGTTTAATTTGTCATCCAGCAGGTAGGCCAGGGGCCCACTATAATATTCATTTTCCATCCATCCAGTGAGTGGGCTAAAGGGGGAAAATGATCCCACCGTCCAGTGTGGACGGTGCAGGCATGACACAAAAATCACGGTGGGTCCCACCGTCCAGGGATGGACGGCGCGGACAGAACACAGCGAGGTGGGCACCACCGTCAAGCAGACGGCGTGAAAGAACACATATATCATGGTGGGTCCCACCGTCCACGGCTGTGGACGGTGGATTGAAACATATTCATCACTGTGGGTCCCACGTATGTGGCCCACCAAAATGCTGAAATGCCATCCACACCGTTCAAAAGGTTACTCAAACCTGGATGAAGGGAAAACATAAATTTCATCTTGATCCAAAACTTCTGTGGACCCCAGAATGGGTTTCAATGGTAGATGTTCATTCACACTGTTTCCTATGATGTGGGCCACCAGAGCGTTGGATCAGGCTAATCTTTGGAGGGGGCCTACCTGAGGAGGGGACCCATCTCATTAACAGGTTGGATGACAAACAAACATCATGGTGGGGGCCACGGCAGCAGCCGTGGGCAGCTGCATGGCCGCCCGCTGCACGCAGCGCGTGCTGCTGCTGCAGTACGTCAGAGGCAGAGGCTTTGCCTCTGTACTTTGCTTCTTTTTTTAAAAAAAACCTATTTTTTCACGATTTTTGCCATCTAGGGCCCGCATCCAGTAGATCCACCCCGCCCATTGTGTTCAGTGGCTCGAGGCCGTCCCAATGAGTCCATAGTTTGTGATTTTTAGATGTATAGAAATGTCAAAAAATTTCTCAATGGTAACCACCAATGTTCTCAATGCTATGGACCACCAGAAGCTCAGATCAGCCCCATTCTTCTACTCAACGGGTAAAATGATGTGGGTAAGAGGATGGACGGCTTGGATTGGATATATACATCAAGGTGGGGCCTATGCAAGTAGCCCACCTCAAAAGCTCCCTTTCTTCTCTTTTTGTTTTTTTTTTTTACACAGGGACATCCAGCGTCCCAGACGCTGGACGGTTTGGTCTTTTAAAAAAAAAAATATTGTGGTGGGCCCTGATTAGGTGGGCCACCTCATGGAGAACAGTGTGACCCCATCACACACAAGGTGGACCACACTTGATGATTGTATAGAAAGTGAGCTCCATGGTGGGGTCCATTCAAATAGGCCACACAAGCCTATATAATGACAAAAAAAAATATAAATAAAATAAACAAATAAAATGAAATAAGAAGGGAGAGAGAGGTGGAAAGTGGGACACGCTTGTGATGGAGGGCTCCGCCACTATGAGCCCTCCCTTAAAGAGATCAAACAATAAAACGGGTCCCTTTACACATGGATCTAACAAAATCAAATCCATGGAGAATGGCCCCTTCATGGATGATCATGATGATCAGAGTGGGCCATCGGCCACCTCTTAGGGTCCCAAATGAGATCCAAACCATTGATCGGTTGGCCTCACTTGGCCCATCTCAAAATATAGGAAAAACTACTACGATCATGCACCCACCATCCGATCTTCTTGCTCCTAGGGGTTCCTTAGCACCTTAGCTTTGATTTCAATGGAGGAGATGAGAGATGGAGGGTTGAGATGAGAGATGATGGGGTAGGAAAGTGGGCCACCTTAGAGTTTTGGAAAGAGAGGGAGAAACTTGGAGAGCTCTCATACGTATGAGGGTTTTTTCTTGAGAGAATGAGATGAAAAAATGAGAAAGAGAGAGAGTGTTGTAGAGAGAGATGGAATGATGGGCGATGGAGTGATGGATGGGAGAGAAAGGGGTGTGTAAGAAAATCTTGACTTTTGTGGCCTTTTGTGTAAGAAAGGCATGACATTGGAAGACTTTTGAGGCATTTGTGTAAGAAAAGTATGGGTATGGAAGACTTTTGCGGCTTGCTTGGGAAAGGGTGAAAGTGATGTGTACTTGACATGTACTTGACATGTGATGGATTGATTGATGGGATTGATGTGACATCTCGTAGAGATTCTCTTAGGTTTCGCAACCTGCGGCATTTTCCTCGCACCGAACGTTGGCCCACCTCTCTTGATCAGGGTATCTCCTCGGCGCGCAAGTCACGACATCAGAACCGCAGTGATGGCGCGGTCGCTATGGTATTGGTTTTGGGTTGAGTCGATACAGGTTGACGGCATATGAATCAAAGTCGCGCGTCGATATTGTTTAAGGGTCGAAGGTTGCCGGAATTCGACCGGTAAGACCGCGGAAATCTATGAAATGGTACGGACTAAAATACGGGTCTTACAGCTCTCCCCTCCTTATAAAAATTTCGTACTCAAAATTTACACAATCATCGCAAATAGGTATAACTCATGAAGAAGAAGAGACATAATATCACTATATAAAACCAGAGATAGCATACAAAATACATCACACGATCAACCATCAAAGAGATGAGGATAACACTCTCGAATCTCGGCCTCACGCTCCCAAGAAGCCTCCTCTACAGAATGGTGACCCCACTGAACCTTCACCAACTAAATGACCTTGGTTCTGAGGATCTGCTCCTTCCGATCAAGGATATGAACTGGCTGCTCAATGTAAGAAGTGTCCTCACGAACCTCCAGCAGCTGCCAATCAATAACGGAAACAATGTCAAACCCACACTTCCACAACATGGAGACGTGGAAAACTTCGTGGACGCCAGACAACTGTGATGGTAAGGCAAACCGATAGGCCACGGTGCCAACGCGGCCAGTGATCTAAAAAGGTCCTATAAATCTCAGGGGCAAGCTTGCCCTTCGCTCCGAAACGAACTACGCCCTTCATGGGCGATACCTTAAGATACACATGGTCCCCCACATCAAACTCCAAGGGACGACGCCGATGATCAGCAAAACTCTTCTGTCGGCTCTGAGCTGTGCGCATCCTCTGCCTGATGATATCTATAGCCTCTGAAGTCTCCTGCACAAGCTAGGGACCTAGGAGATGGCGCTCTCCAACCTCGGTCCAACAACTCGGTAATCTGCATGATCTGCCATATAGTACCTCAAAAGGAGCCATACCGATGGTCACCTGATAGCTGTTATTGTATGCGAACTCAGCCAATTGCAGATGCTCATCACAGCTACACCCGAAATCAATCGCACAGGCATGAAGCATATCCTTTAGGATCTGGTTGACCCTCTCGATTTGGCCATCGGTCTGCGGATGGTACGCGGTGCTGAGCTACAAATCAGTCCCCATCGCTCGCTCGAAGCTCCCTCAAAACTGAGATGTGAACCTCGAGTCTCGGTCAGAAACGATCGAGACTAGAACGCCATGCAGTCTCACGATCTCCTCGATGAATAATCTCACAAGCCGGTCCAAAGGCCAAGTCGCACGCATCGCAAGAAAATGTGCCGACTTCGTCAGACGATCCATAATAACCCAAATGGCGTCATGATCGCGCTGAGTCCTCTGTAAACCCATAATGAAATCAGTCGACATGTGCTCCCACTTCCACATCGGGATGCTCAATGGCTGCAATATACCAGGAGGTCTCTGATGATCGGCCTTGACACGCTGGCACGTGTCACACTCGGCCACAAAACTGGCGATCTGGCGCTTCATCCCCGCCCAAAAATACTATCGCCTCATATCACGGTACATCTTCGTCAAGCCCGGGTGGATAGAAAATTGTGATCGATGTGCCTCGGTCATAAGATCTCTACGTAACTCTGGGATATCCGGGACACATAATCGGCCTCTGAAACGAAGTCCACCGTCTGTACCAATGTGTCAATCTGCCTGACTCTCAGATGTAACCTCAGCCATATAACTCTGCAACGACTCATTAACCTGCTGAGCCTCGATCACCCTTTCGACAAGAGAGAGTTGAATCAACAGGCTCGATAACTGCACAATAGAAGACTGCAGGCCGAACTCAAAATCATACGCTGCGATATCCTCAAGGATCCGCCACTCCTGAATCATCATATGCACTACAAAGCCTCATGGCTGACGGCTGAGGGCATTTGCCACCACGTTTGCCTTACCCGGGTGGTACTGGAGATCGAAATCATAGTCCTTCAGAAGCTCTATCCAGCGCCTCTGTCTCATATTCAACTCAGACTGCGAGAAGAGGTACTTCAAGCTCTTGTGATCAGAGAAGAGCTCGAACCTGACCCCATAAAGATAGTGCCTCCACACCTTCAGTGCAAAAACAACTGCAGCAAGCTCCATATCATGTGTAGGATAGTTCAGCTCATGGACCTTGAGCTGATGAGACGCGAAGGCCACTGGTCTCCCGTGCTGCATCAGGACAGCACCCAAACCAATATGCAAGGCATCAGTAAATACAACAAAATCGTCAATCCCAGAGGGAAGAGTGAGGACAGGAACAGACGTCAGACGGTCCTTCAACTCCGTAAATGCTCACTCGCAGACGTCACTCCAAATAAACTCTGCACCCTTCCGAGTCAACCTGGTTAGCGGGGCTGCTATGCGAGAGAAACCCTCAATGAAACACCGGTAATAGCCTGCCAAACCAAGGAAACTACGGATCTCTGTCGCAGTCGTGGGCTGGCCCCACTGACGCACTGCCTCGACCTTCGAGGGGTCTACTGCGACGCCCTCCCTCGTCACCACGTGACCGAGGAACTTTACCTCCTCCTGCCAGAACTCGCACTTCTTTAGCTTCGCAT
Source organism: Magnolia kwangsiensis (assembly GCA_037074715.1). NCBI lineage: Eukaryota > Viridiplantae > Streptophyta > Magnoliopsida > Magnoliales > Magnoliaceae > Magnolia > Magnolia kwangsiensis. The sequence continues at coordinate 22,414,986 of CM073582.1, forward strand.
ACAGCTAGTATGAGCGGAGGGTCTGCAAAGTGATCTCCAAATGCTGCTCATGCTCCTCACGGGTCCTCGAATAGATCAGAATGTCATCGATGAAGACTACAAAAAACTGATTGAGATAAGGGCGGAAGACCTCGTTCATCAGCTGTATGAAGACCGCGGGTGCATTGGTCAGTCCGAAGGACATGACCTGAAACTCAAAATGATCGTAACGCGTCCTGAATGATGTCTTCGGAATGTCCTCATCTTGGACCCGAATCTGATGATAACCGGAATGCAGGTAGATCTTCGAAAAGAACTGTGCACCCTGCAGCTGATCGAACAAATCATCAATCCTAGGGAGTGGGTACTTGTTCTTGATCGTAACTTTATTGAGCTCGCGGTAGTCAACGCAAAGCCTTAACGAACCATCCTTCTTCTTCACGAAGAGTACCAGCGCTCCCCACAACGAACTGCTCGAACGGATAAAGTCCAACTCACACAACTCGTCCAACTGCTTCTGCAGTTCCCGCAACTCCAACGGTGTCATACGATACGGGGCCTTAGAAATAGGCGCGGTACCGGGCACGAGATCAATCTGAAACTCAGTGAGTCGACTAGGCGGTAATTTCGAAATCTCCTGGAACACATCAGGAAAATCACAAACCACTGGCAAATGGTCGATGCTCACAGCTATAGGCTCCTCTACGGCACATGACATCAAACGAGACAACAGCTCTCCTCTGGTCTCTACAACGAACTGGAACTGTGGCACGCCAGGTATACAAAACGTGACTATCCTCGCGGCGCAGTCCAATATGGCATAGTACTCGGTGAGCCAATCCATGCCCAGGATGACGTCAAACTCGGACATCGGCAATGCAAATAGATCGGCAGGCAAAAAGATATTCCTAACTAGAACGGGGCAAGACGAGCAAAATCGGCCCAACACTGCAGTCCTCTTCAAGAGAGTCGATACTGATAGGCTCTCACCAGAAGACTCCAACTGTAAGCCAGTCGATCGACAGAAGCTCTCGGCCACAAAAGAGTGCGATGCACCGGAATCAAACAACACACGTGCAACGCATGTAAAAACTGAAAGTATACCCTCAACAACTCCTCCAGATGACTGCAGATCCTGCTGAGCAGCATAGAATCTATCCTGAGCTAGCTGGGGAGGTGCCTGTCCCCTCGGAACGTGCTGTTGCTGTTGCTGGGGTCGCTAAGGCCGTCGAAACTGCTGCTTCTGCTGCTGCGGCCTCGGAGGCTGATGATGATGCTGAGGTGGCCTCGGTGGTGGGGGCTGCTGTCGCTGCTGCCTTGGGGGTCTCTGCTGCTGTGGTGGAGGTTACTGTGGAGCCCTCTGCTGCTGTGGACCTCTCTGCTGCTGCTGGGGGCTGGGACACTCTCACGAACGGTGTCCCGTTGCACCGCACCTAAAATAAGTGTCGGTGAACTATCTCGGAGGTGGTGGTGGAGGTGTTGCTGGTGCTGCTGGTGCTCGGAAGGCTGGGCGACCTGTACGCCTCTGCTGCTGTGGTCGACGCTGCTGAGAGTCACTAGAAGAAGCCTGTCTCTTCCGGTCTCTCCTCTGACCGCGATCAGACTGAGAACCGGCCCACTCTGTCTCAAAAATCTGTGCCTTCTGCACCACTTCCTCAAAAGTCGAAAGCTCATGACCAACTTCGCACCAATCTCTGGTGAAGGAGAAGGATATTCAGGATAGGCAGTAGGAATCTCTGGTGGTGGAACAGGCATCGTAGGTGGTAATGCGGGAGTCGCAGGTGGTGGTGCGGGATCCTCAGGTGGTGGTGCGGGAGTCGATCGGGTAACTCTCCTGGGCGGCATGTCCTAAAGGAAAGAGTGAAGGCGCCTATTAACTTGAAAGCTCTCGAAGGCTCGCACGTTAAGGGTCTGTAACTGCAACGGAAGGTCGTTAAGCTATCCGAACTTCGAAACTTAGCCATTCTACACTCATAGAAAATATGTAATGTGGTTCTCGATTATTCCCAAGTTATGCTCTGATACCAACTTCTGTCATGCCCCAAACTCGAAAACCGGGCTCATAAAATTTCCGATCGCCGAATCCGACGTCGACAGCCTCCGTATAACCCCATTCTCGACTCTCAGCTCCCATTCGCCAGGTTCCGATTCTGGGATGCTACGAGGAGGATTTTCAATGTCAGTTTGATTCGTAATAAGCATAACCAAAGGCATAACCCACAAACAACAACCAAGAACTCCATTACATTTTTACTATGATAAAAAACTTTACAAGTACAATGAGCATAAAGGAAAATATAATGGTAAAGAACAAAAACTCCAAAATGATCTGCAAGTGCTCCTGCCTCAGCGCTGCTGCGCCCCAACGTCACCTGCATGCAACGGTCGTGCATAAGCTTATAGAAAGCTTAGAGGGTGGTGAAAGTGTGTGCGCAAGGTAGTAATATGATCATGAAATATCAGAGTAATACAGAATATGCAAATGGATCCATAAATATCATGAGCCGTACCAAGGCTATACGATGCAAGATATGAATGATATCGGCCATCCCAAGGTCATACGATGTGAAATGTAACTCAAGCATACAAATTCTCATCTATGTCCACACATTAATACAGCTCAAATCTGGGATATCATTGGGGTCTAGTACACTCTAAACCAAATCGTCGCCTCATCGCACGCAATAAGGTAAGTGGAAGAGACCTCACTATCCGTCTACCAATATCGGGCTCGACTAGTCGATAGCGGACCTATTCCTCGAGCTGGTCAAACTCAGCCTAGCATTGCCTCCTACACTCGGACGGGTAAGGCCGCACCTCCTTCCAACCGACCACGACACGATGGAGAACGTAACCGTTTGGTATTCGGCACTTAACGCTCATCTACCCACTCGGTCTAGACGTTAGAGCAATCTCTTGGTATCATAAGGGTTTAAGGACTTTCACCCAGGGATATCTATAGCACCCCATGTAGAACGAGATTTTTAGTATTCAATTCCGCCAACCACAATACATATGTGGAGACTACAACCCTGATGTCACTAGGGCATACAACAACCATATCATACAATGCGAAATGCATGAATCACACTATCCAATCATACAAAAAATTCTGCACGTATCGTGAGCTCATGTAGGGCAACACCGCCCAACCAAGAGCCCATAAATAACCTGCCTGAAGGCATATGTTATGATCAGTCACCTCTTATATCAAGCATACATATGATGCGTGTGATCATGAGTCATGGAGCTATAGTAACCATGTTATAAAATAATGCATTATCCTTTCAAGGTAGATGGGCCTAGACAGCCTATACACAACAAGTACAGGCCTATTAATGGGCCCTAGGGAGAGTCGTAATCTTGACATCCAGCCAGCATTACACTCACAATGTGGACGTCAAACCAGCATTGCACCCAAGGAACGATCATTGTAAACATCGTTTCATAATCGGTGTTGGGGTCACACATTGCAATGGACCTTAGGTACTTCCTATTGGGCCTTAAATACATCAAATGGGCCATATCATATAGGCCTTTTATTCATCAAATGGGCCACATAAATGGTCCACAACAATGGGCCTTAAGTGCATTGCAATGAGTCATAACCCGTGGGCCTTAGATTGCATCAAATGGGTCTACTCTTATGGGTCTTATATGTAACAAATGGGCCACACCAATTAGGCCCCATATGTACATCAAATGGGTCTAATCCCATGGGCCTTGGAACACATCAAATGGGTCCAATCCCATGGGCCTTAAACAAATACTCATAGGCCTTACATATCAAGTGGGCCCACTCCCATGGGCTTTAAAATACATCAGATGGGTCCAATTCCATGGGCCTAGAGGCCCACTGAAATGTTTATACACTATTCAAATTGGCAAGGGGGCCCACTGAAATGTTTAATTTGTCATCCAGCAGGTAGGCCAGGGGCCCACTATAATATTCATTTGCCATCCATCCAGTGAGTGGACTAAAGGGGGAAAATGATCCCACCGTCCAGTGTGGACGGTGCAGGCATGACACAAAAATCACGGTGGGTCCCACCGTCCAGGGATGGATGGCGCGGACAGAACACACGAGGTGGGCACCACCGTCAGGCAGACGACGTGAAAGAACACATATATCATGGTGGGTCCCACCATCCACGGCTGTGGACGGTGGATTGAAACATATTCATCACTGTGGGTCCCACGTATGTGGCCCACCAAAATGCTGAAATGCCATCCACACCGTTCAAAAGGTTACTCAAACCTGGATGAAGGGAAAACATAAATTTCATCTTGATCCAAAACTTCTGTGGACCCCAGAATGGGTTTCAATGGAAGATGTTCATTCACACTGTTTCCTATGATGTGGGCCACCAGAGCGTTGGATCAGGCTGATCTTTGGAGGGGGCCCACCTGAGGAGGGGACCCATCTCATTAACAGGTTGGATGACAAACAAACATCATGGTGGGGGCCACGGCAGCAGCCGTGGGCAGCTGCACGGCCGCCCGCTGCATGCAGCACGTCAGAGACAGAGGCTTTGCCTCTGTACTTTGCTTCTTTTTAAAAAAAAAACCTATTTTTTCACGATTTTTGCCGTCTAGGGCCCGCATCCAGTAGATCCACCCCGCCCATTGTGTTCAGTGGCTCGAGGCCGTCCCAATGAGTCCATAGTTTGTGATTTTTGGATGTATAGAAATGTCAAAAAATTTCTCAATGGTAACCACCAATGTTCTCAATGCTATGGACCACCAAAAGCTCAGATCAGCCCCATTCTTCTACTCAACGGGTAAAATGATGTGGGTAAGAGGATGGACGGCTTGGATTGGATATATACATCAAGGTGGGGCTTATGCAAGTAGCCTACCCCAAAAGCCCCCTTTCTTCTCTTTTTATTTTTTTTTTACACAGGGATGTCCAGCGTCCCAGACGTTGGACGGTTTGGTCTTTTTTAAAAAAAAAAACATTGTGGTGGGCCCTGATTAGGTGGGCCACCTCATGGAGAACAGTGTGACCCCATCACACACAAGGTGGGCCACACTTGATGATTGTATAGAAAGTGAGCTCCATGGTGGGGTCCATTCAAATAGGCCACACAAGCCTATATAATGACAAAAAAAAATATATAAATAAAATAAACAAATAAAATGAAATAAGAAGGGAGAGAGAGGTAGAAAGTGGGGCACGCTTGTGATGGAGGGCTCCGCCACTGTGAGCCCTCCCTTGAAGAGATCAAACAATAAAACGGGTCCCTTTACACATGGATCTAACAAAATCAAATCCAACGGTGGAGATCCTTTCTCCACCAATTGGGACGGTCTAGATGACCTTCAAATGTAATGAAATAAACTCATGATGGGGTCCATGGAGAATGGCCCCTTCATGGATGATCATGATGGTCAGAGTGGGCCATCGGCCACCTCTTAGGGTCCCAAATGAGATCCAAACCATTGATCGGTTGGCCTCACTTGGCCCATCTCAAAATATAGGAAAAACTACTACGATCATGCACCCACCATCCGATCATCTTGCTCCTAGGGGTTCCTTAGCACCTTAGCTTTGATTTCAATGGAGAAGATGAGAGATGGAGGGTTGAGATGAGAGATGATGGGGTAGGAAAGTGGGCCACCTTGGAGTTTTGGAAAGAGAGGGAGAAACTTGGAGAGCTCTCATACGTATGAGGGTTTTTTCTTGAGAGAATGAGATGAGAAAATGAGAAAGAGAGAGAGTGTTGTAGAGAGAGATGGAATGATGGGTGGAGTGATGGATGGGAGAGAGAGGGGTGTGTAAGAAAATCTTAACTTTTGTGGCCTTTTGTGTAAGAAAGGCATGACATTAGAAGACTTTTGAGGCATTTGTGTAAGAAAAGTATGGGCATGGAAGACTTTTGCGGCTTGCTTGGGAAAGGGTGAAAGTGATGTGTACTTGACATATACTTGACATGTGATGGATTGATTGATGGGATTGATGTGACATCTCGTAGAGATTCTCTTGGGTTTCACAACGTGCGGCGTTTTCCTCGCATCGAACGTTGGCCCATATCTCTTGATCAGGGTATCGCCTCGGCGCGCAAGTCACGGCATCGGAACCGCAGCGATGGCGCGATCGTTATGGTATTAGTCTTGGGTTGAGTCGATACAGGTTGACGGCATATGAATCAGGGTCACGCGTCGATATCGTTTAAGGGTCGAAGGTTGTCGGAATTCGACCGGTAAGACCGCGGAAGTCTATGGAATAGTACGGACTAAGATACGGGTCTTACACTAAACCTTAACCTATAACCTAAACCTATACTTATAGCCTTAACCTAAACCCATTCTCAAATCCTAAAACCTATACCTATAACATTAACCTAAACCTATTCTCAAATCCTAAAACCTATACTTATAGTCAAAACCTAAACCTTAATCTAAACTTATAACCTATAGTTATAACCTTAACCTAAACCTAAGCCTTAACCTATAACCTAAACATATACCTATAACCTAAACCAATACTTATAACCTTAACCTAAACCTATTCTCAAATCCCAAAACCTATACCTATAACCCAAACCTAAACCCGAACCCGATTTCTTAAACCTAAACCTTAAACTATTCCTATAGCCTAAATCTAAACCTTAACCAGTAACCTAAACCTATTCTCAAATCCCAAAACCTATACCTATAACCTTAACCTATACCTATTCTAAAATCCCAAAACCTATACTTATGGCCCAAACCTAAACCTTAATCTTATCCTATAATCTGTACTTACAACCTTAACCTAAACCTAAGCCTTAACCTATAACCTAAACATATACCTATAACCTAAACCAATAACGGTATAAGCAGTGCATGAGCCACGAGAAGGGCACATTGTCCGCACCGCCGCACGTGACCGATGACGACTGATGAATAATCTGCAATAAATTTTTGTCTGATTATTTGCAGGTAATATTTACATATTTACGATATCTTAAGGTAACAATTAAATTCGCTATTAATAATAATGTATTATGAATAATGTGTTCAGAAGAGGAGCAAAATAAATTCTGACAATAGGGAAAAGTTAGAAGTGAACCACGTAGCTGGTTCAAAGTCATTTGCAAAAATTCGTCACATGGTAAGGAATTACTGATAATTATTAAGTTGATATATTCTTTCCATGCATTTATATTAACTCTATTATCCTTTTGATTGCACAACGAGATTCTGTCACTGTCCATGAGCCCGAACCAGTAGACCTCTATAGAGGGACTCACTGTCGACAGGCGACGGGATCTTAAGTACATCTTAGAGCCGGCGAGATTTGGATAAAAATCCTTACATTGTAAAATTTAATTGCATTAAATTATATAATGTCATTTAAAAAAAAAAATCATATGTTTTCATTATAGGTGGCAATGGACATCTTACGCAGTTAGTCCACTCCCGATGGTACTTAGCAGAGTGAGCCAGAGATCCTGAGTGAGGTACTTAGCACCCGTTCTGAATATGTGCGTGGGCTTAGCCATGGTGCCAAGCTCATGGCACCCGCTAGAGCTACCTCCACCCGATCCATCGTCGTTAACGAGAGCGCCACTCGCCGAGATGATATTGCAGAGAAAGAGGTTCAACAGCTACGGGTTGTCGTCCATGACATCAGATAGCAGCTGGAGAAGAAGAGTGAGCAGCTGGAGAGGCAGATGGAGGAGCAGGAGAGGAGGATGGAGGATCTAACGAGGCAGAGGGAGGAGCAGGAGAGGAGGATCTGACGAGACAGAGGGAGGAGCAGGAGAGGAGGAGGATGGAACAGGCGACGGAGAGAGAGGAGATGAGAGGAGGATGGAGGAGACACGGGTAGAGCATGATCGACGGATGACGGAGATGTTTCAGGCTCTTGTTGCACACTTACCCACTGATGCTCCATCTCCTTCGCCTTCATATTTTTGATTTTTTTTATTTTATTTATGATGTTAAACTTATATGTATTTATGTGTGAATGAATGTTATGTTGATGAATGTAGTTTATATTTGGATGGATCTACGTACTTCGGGTTTAAATAGATGTAAATGTGAATATAATGAAATATTTATATATAACAGGTGTATATCAGGAATATTAATAGGTGTATATTAGGAATATTGTAACAGGTGTATATTAGTAATATTTTGCAGCCACATTAATAAAAAGGCCACTTTTACCAATGAAAATTTTTGTAGGTAAAAGTATCACCAGGTTTTTGTCTACGAAAATTTTTCATAAGTAAAAGTCTCATACACGTTTTTACCTACGAAACGTTTCGCAGGGAAAAGTTCATTAAATTTTTTAGCTAAAAAATATTCGTAGGTAAATGTTTTGAAAATATTTTTACCTACAAAAATATTCGTTGGTATATGTTTTCAAAATGGTTTTACCTACCAAACAATTCGTAGGTAAAAGTTTCATAAAAGTTTTTAGCTACGAGAAGCTTCATAGGAAAAAGTTCTGTAAATGTTTTTGCCTACAAAACTATTCATAGGTAAAGGTTTTGTAAATATTTTTAGCTACGACAATATTCGTAGGTAAAACTTTTGTAACAATTTTTACCTGCGAAATAATTCGTAGGTAAAGGTTTTGAAAATATTTTTAGCTACAAAAGTATTAGTAGGTAAAACTTTTGTAACTATTTTTACCTACGAACAAATTCGTACGTAAAAGTTTTGCCATAATTTTGACCTATGAAAACAATTCGTAGGCAAAACTTATGTAATATTTTTAGCTATGAAATTATCTGTAGGTAAAAGTTTTGTCATAATTATTACCTGTGAAAAAAATTCGTTGGTAAAACTTTTGTAAATATTTTTACTTACGAAATTATTTGTAGGTGAAAGTTTTGTCATAATTTTTACCTGTGAAAACATTGGTAGGTAAACGTTTTGTAAATCTTTTTAGCTACGAAAATAATAGTAGGTAAAAAGTTTTGTAAATCTTTTTTAGCTACGAAGATAAGCAAAAATATTTTTCAATATTTTTGGCTACAAAAATAAACGTTGGTAAAATATTTTACCTACGAAATGAAATCGTTGGCAAAAGTCTTACTTTTGCCAATGAAATTTTTTTTTCGTTGGTAAAAGTTTTCTCCCTCAATCTTTTGGCAACGAAATTGCCGACGAAAATTTTCGTTGGAAAAAGTTTTTGCCTACGAAAAATAGGCTTTTACCTACGAAAATTTTCGTAGGTAAAAGTGACTTTTCTTGTAGTGAAGAACCTACGTTTACTCCCGTTGGAGGCTTTCACGGAGACTAATACGTACACATCTGTGTTCGGTGAATTCGGCCATATGCAAGAACCTAAGTCCTACACACAAACCTATTGAGTTTGGATCATGAACTCTTATCCTTAATCCTACACGAGAAAAAAGAGTATGGACTCATTAAATGACACTTGTCAAATTAAGCCCCTTTGACGCACTATGCTCGAGTCGCTTTTCTTCAAAGCTTTTTAAAGAACTTTTAGTTTCTTCCACATATCTAGGGCTGATTCCTCGTTCAGAATGTTGTACCTTACTTCATCTCATAGACACAGATGAATGTTGCTCATAGTCTTCTCCCCGAGTTCGCTCTAATCATCTTCCAACATCTTCTCCAGTGTAGTCTCTAATAACACCTTACTAAACCATTATGATACTAAAATATCCTTAACATTTCACTGTCATAAACTGAAATTGTTGTTCCCATCGAATTTCTGTATATTAAATTTTAGCCTTCACGTTTTCGTTAAATTTTCCGAATGTCCTTAACATAATGCTTTGATACTACTTTGTTGTAATTTTGAGCCCACAACAAATCCAAATTAACCTTATATATTAGAAATTTGAATTTAATACCACTATCAATCTTGTGCTTTATGAAAGCAAGTTTAACGAATATATAACAACCAAACTAGAATCAACCTATCAAGCAATCACAAACACACAATTTTACATAGAAAATCATTTCAGAAAAAACCATAGCAAAAAGCGAAGGAGATCTCTACTATAATAGAAACCTTAAGAGTTACATAACTCACATTCTCTTATTACAGAAGTTATCTGATGTCCCCTTGCAATGCACGTCCCTAGGAAAACCCCTAGCCCTTGAGAAAAATTCATTCTGAAGCCCTTACAAGTGTAGAAAACTCTCTCTCAATATAAAACCCTTACCCTATGAGAAAAAAAACACTAGTCCTCTCTAAGCCCTAATCGAATTGGTGCTTAAATAATCTGACTAATGCAAAATCATGTAACAGAATCGACGACTGACAGTCAAACCGAACTTACTGTCGGTCGGACTAAACTCACCTTCAATCATACCAACTCGGACCAACAAAGTCATGTTCTACTCCTAACTTCTTACTAAGAAATCTTACACTCTGTAGGTCGATTAGACCAACAAAGGCTTGTTATACCTCTTGGACTGAGCAGAATCCAAGGCATTCACACAACATACACAAAGTCTAACATGTGGGTCCTTACTCTTACCCAGGTGGTAGACTCCCTGGAGTTTCAACACCGGGTCAAGGGTTCGAGTACCCATGGTGGTGAAATCCCATAGTTTGCATGTGTGGGGTGTGTGTTCGTGTGTAAAAAAAAAAAAAAAGAAGAAGTATAACATATCAAAATTAGGTGCGGTTTAATAAACTAAAAAATAAGCTCTGAAAATTAAACGCTGAAAATTTGAAGTTTTGAATTATAATTTTGAAATAATTTTAGTTAGAAAGTGAAAAAATTATAATGCACCACCACTTTCAACATTCAACCTTCAACATTAAGTAAAAGGAAGTGGAGTCACAAAAAATACCCATACTTTCAGTGAAAATTAATTTAAACACTTAATAAATTATTATTTTTAAAATAATTTGAATTAGTGAAATTCTCTGACATATCAAATTTCAATGATATGTGTTAAAAATAAATTTTATGAAAATCATTAAAAATATAAAATTTCAATGACAAGTGCTTAAAATAAGTTTATCAAACATTTCCTTGCACCCAACTTAATTAGACTTAAGACTGAACCTAAATCTAATAGATATTCTATGGGATCAAGTCTGTGGTTGAAATCTAGGCCTCATTTTTAAATGGGTCGGGTGTAACTGTACCCATTAACAGTCGTTATAGGAAGGTCACAACAACCCATCAACTCCTGTTGTTAAAGGTCATTTTTGTGATGAGCCCAATTTTAATGCCTGGGATTTTTTGAAGCACAACAACCCATTAGCTCCTGTTGTTAAAGGTCATTTTTATAAAGGGGAAAAGTGTTCACAGGAAGAAAACATGCATGGTGAAAGGAAGCTTCTCATGTAGAATAATATCACATGATTAAAGCATGCTTATGCTCATATCACCCATCTAAATAATTTAATAAAAAAAAAAAAAAAACCCATAACAAAGAAAGCCAAATAAAAAACATTAAAAAAACAGGAAGCCTGATTTGACCCCCAAAACTAGGCCTTTCACCAACCCAAACTGAGGAGAATCCACCGATTCACATGTGAAAGAGAACCCAGGAAACTTTAAATGTTCCCTCAATACCAACTTTCTTAAATCTACGCCGCTCACTCGTGGTGCATGTGTACAATGATCTGTACCGTTCATTCATCAGGGACAACCATCAATAGGTCTTAGGCCAAAAATAAATGTGATCAAACAATCCCATTCACTATTGTTTTACAAAATCAACATGATGTGATCAATGAATTCATATGACACTTTTCTACGGTCAGGATTGTTTGATCCTTGTGATTTTTGACCCATGACCTATTTATGGATTTCTACAATGAATGAACAATTCAGATCATCACATAGATGTGCCACATGTATGGTAGAGACATGAGAGAATGAAAATTTAGTCATCCTAAGTGGGACCGGACATCCTTCCATCGATCATGGTCATGTTAGGGAACGTGGGCCTCTCCTTTTATTTTATTCTAAGTGGGTGGTGATGTAATTTCTTGGAACCCCTACTACACAAGTGCTATGGAGAGGTACCACAAGAACCTTGGAATGTAGTCAAATCACCCTCGCTTTCATATAAATGGACTAGGGAAGTTATTTGATACTCTGGCTGAGTATGTTGCTTGATACACATCTACTTAGAAATTGTACAAGTGAAATATATTAACAAAGGAACCACCGTTCACTATCACAGTCCGAATGTCATATTGGTTGGACAATCATAACCTCCTATTTGAAGACGCATGTTCATTGAAATAGGACTGTTGGATAATTTTTATTTTTAACCATCCGATAAGTGTCTACCAATCCAGTATTCAGTTGAAAAGATGGGCTTAATCTTTGGTTCATGATATATGGGACCCAACGTTTGGCAATTTAAGTTTAAAATTGTGTGCAGGTTCTAAGTAATTTCGAAGTGCTTGTGTACCATCCATCTTACTCCACCGGAGTACTGGTGTGTGTCTTTAGCAATCTTGCCTAGTAATAAATCTATGGTTTGCAAACACGCCACTTGTGCAGGGAATCTGTACCATGAAAACAGTAGTACCGGCCATCAAGATCACCCTCTACGAAAACAAGGCTGGTCCACTCACTAAGTGGGGCACCCGTGTATGTTTAGCGGACCGACAGTTTTCCATCATTTTGAAAGCGTGGACCAGTCTGATTTTTGTGCCAAGAGTCGAGCTTGGCACAGTTCGACTTGACGCGGCTATTAGCTGACCTCAGCTAGAACTCGGCTTAACTCAAACCTCAAGCCTGGTTGGTGAGCTCGGCTCAGGCCGGCTAACAACTAGGTTAATTTCAATTGAGCTTGAGCCAAGATCAAGCCTATATGACATTTTTACAAACATATTAAGTGCACTTTTAATTTTGTACTGTATGTAAAAATACAACAGCTATTTACAAATATTTCATCAAACGTCGTATAGGCAATATTAAAATTAAGAAAAAATAGTATTTATTTCATATACATATATTCATTGTCATCAGCCGACACTTCGTTGAGTCATTTCATCAAACACTTTATGAGTAACATCAATATCAAAGTAACCGAGTCAGTGAACTACTTCAATCCAAGTTCGATTTAAGTCGGCGTTCGATCTAAGATGAGTCGAGCTTAGGCAAGCTCAAACTCGAATCAAAATTTTTTTAGCTCAAAAAATCAGCTTGGCTAGGTTCAAACATAGTTTTGAACTGAAACGTATCAAGCTTTTTCGAGTTGAGTCAAACCATCTAACCGAGCTAACTCAGTTGGTGTACGATCCTAATTAATCTTTAACGTGGACCCATCAATTTCATGGTACCGATGTTCCACCCAAATGGCATGTTGGCAGGGACAGGCATGGTGTGCACCACAATACCATTTGGGTGAACATGCAGGCCTATGAGCTAAGGACCCAAGTCCAGCCCAGCCGCCTGCAAAGTATGGTTCTCAGTCGACTCGGACTTAGTATGACCCGATTTGGTTGGATACCCCGAGTCAACCCAGGTTATGTTTGCCAATAACCAAACCATGCTAAAAAGAGAAATGTTCACATAGTATGTGAACCTTCACATACAGCCTTCTCTCTCTCTTACCAATCTGTAATATATGAAGGATATCCAAACCATGCAAAAAGTAGGCCACAAAATAATGATCCCACTTTTACGGAAATCAGCCCAATCCACTCATCTGTTGGGACACAAAATTGAAACCAATGGACAGCCAATGGCATGACTCAATGTATATGTAGGTCCCACCCAATGATGGAAGAAACCTAATTTCATGTCAAGTGATCTTCATGGTAGTGCCCACGTTTTGGACGGGTAGGATTTCCCACGAGTGACACATTAGCAAGAGAGAAAGGGGTGCATGTTAAAATTCACATACATGGGTTGTATGTGATCATTTCTCAATTAAAAATAATTAAGTTAATTATAAGATTAGTCATTGTTAAGTAATTACTAATAGCTGACTTAAAAATGACATCACCCATGACAGAGAGAGAGATAGGACCATGATCAGTTTTCCGTGAAAGAATCATAACCCTTCGTTTGACAATTTGAGACCAAAAGGGCAACATAGAGAGAGTGGGCTAGTCTACAAAGGTGAAAGACAAACGTTGAGTGTGGCCAACCCAGGAAAGCATGCCTGAATCTAAAAACAACCCCATTTCGAACTCCCAAATGTAAAAGCTTCCAAAAACAAAGCCCCACCAAGCACTTTCCCCCCTCTCCAATCCTCCTCCTCCACCTTTTCCCACATATACCCAATTACAACCCTCACCACTAATGTTCTCTTTCCATTTTGGAACTTTCAAGTCAAGGGGGCTGAATTACATGTGCATCTCCCAACTTTTCACTGTACACTATACATAAACTGTACATCGATCCGAACCGTCCAAATTGTGGGTCTCAATCATCGATGGATCGTGTTTAGAAATTACACTGATATGGTAATCCAAACCGTCCATTTGGTTTCCATCATATCCACGGTTGAAAATCAACAGGAAATAACACCTAGTTAAGGTAATCCAATTACTCTGAGTTTTGGCCTATGTTCCATCTAGAACAAGGCCCAAGATTTGGGTGGTCTAGATTGACTTACACTAATGCCATGTGTACGGTATATGAGTCAGCACTTTCTAAGAATAGGCCAAAAACACAATTAGTATTCTACCCCTCGAGTCAAACACTCACCTCCTCACACATTACAAGTATATATAAAGAGATCTCCCTCCAAACATAAAAAACAAAGGAGAAGAGTTTCCAAGTTATAGAAAATCCCAACCTTGTTTTTTGTGTTCTTCTTCACTCTCTTCATCCCAATTGAAGTGATGGTGGACACTGAGGATGTTCCATCAGCACCATCCACTCCTGTGACCCCAGGCACACCTGGGGCCCCACTCTTTGGTGGTTTCAAGGCAGAGAGGAGTGTAAACGGTAGAAGGTCCCTTCTCAAAAGCTGTAGGTGTTTTAGTGATGCATGGGCAATTGAAGAAGGAAGCCTCGGCAGTACCGCCTGCGCATTGCCTTCCTCTCAGATCTCACTTGCAAGAAAGGTGAGTGCAAAAGAGTTCTATATAACATGGTTGGCTCGTTGTCGAACTGAGATATCTGAAACTAGTTTCTAAGCACTATTAGCGTTTGGGTCGATTTTTCTAAGTGTCTATCTCTAATAAATTTCCGTTCCCGAACGGTCTAATGGCTTAGATCCTTCATTCACATCGTAGAATTGTTTATAACTTTTCTTAATATAAACATGTTATGTGATTTCAAATCAGTGGGCACCATATTCTCCCACCACTGATTTGGCTTCTTCTTGGGGCCATGACAAATGAATGGTTTAGATCCTCTACTCATGTTGTAGAGTTGTTATTATGTATATGCCTTAATATTGAATTACTGGGTGTCATCGAAACTTAACCTTCAATGATATCGAAGTATGTTTGATGTCATCGAACGGTTCCGCGCTTCCACAGTTCCTAACACTGGGTTCATCAGATCTTCTAATAAGCGTGAGATTCTCCAGATTCTTGGCCATTGATCAGGTCGGGCCGGTGGGTAACATTCCTCATCCCAAAATTCAGGTCTGTCTGATCATCAAGTTGGCCACAAGTATATGGAAAAAAGATGGTAAGTAAAGATAAAAAATAATGTACACATGTGGCCCACATGATTATTGACCATCCAAAATTTTGTGCTAGGACATATTCATTGAGTGCCCCACCTGAAGAATGGGTCCAGTCTCTCACATATGTAGCATGTTGTCATGAATTTTCTGAAATGAAAACTGACCTATGGTGAAATCAGGTGGGTGCAGAATTCATTGGCACACTCATACTCATCTTTGCTGGGGCAGCAACGGGCATTGTGAATCAGAAGACACAAGGGTCAGTTACACTTCTTGGGTTAGCTGCCTCTACTGGTATAGCTGTGATGATAGTCATACTCTCAACTGGCCACATCTCTGGGGCCCACCTCAACCCATCAGTGACCATTGCCTTTGCAGCTCTCAAGCACTTCCCATGGAAACGGGTACACACAACTACTATACCTGTCCCTCTCTCATATGGGTTCTTCTAGAAGGTTCTAGAATAACATGTGGGGCCCACTTTGCAGGTGCCCATGTACATTGGTGCACAGGTGGTGGCTTCCATCTGTGCTGCATTTGCACTCAAGGGGATATTTCATCCGTTCATGGGGGGAGGAGTGACCGTCCCCACAGGAAGCTACGGCCAGGCCTTTGCTTTGGAGTTCATCGTCACCTTCAATCTCATGTTTGTGGTCACTGCAGTTGCCACTGACACAAGAGCTGTTGAGTTTGTGCCTTTTGTAATTCTAACAATATAGTAGACTCTCGCACGTGGAAACATGACACCCGCGTGCGAGATCCAAGCTGATGGCCTGAAATTCCTCCTTATGCAAGTGTGTTGTATGAAAATTCAGGCTGATTTGTTCATTAGGTGGTCCACACGTGTACGAAAGAAATGGACGGTTCAGATGTTGACCAAAGGTCAGCCCGCCTGGTGATCATATCGACCTGATTTTTTTAGAGAAGGCCTCTTTACATGATGGCCCTTCCTAATGAACGGCTTGTATTTGTACAAGTGTGACAAGTTTCCACGTGTGGGAAGCGATGGCCAAGGGATGCAGTCACCATTTTTCGTTCAAGCCTGGTTCCTATAGAACGTTTGTACAATAAGTATATTCTACAACGCCTGGTGTGGGGCTCACCATGGTGTAAGTATCAAATCCAATCCGTCCACAAGGTGCATACCTTCGATTTCACACTGTATACCAGACATCAGACGGATCTAAGATAAAGGTGGGTCACACCGTTCAGAATAGTTATGATAGCGACTTCCACCATTAAAGCTTTCCAGATTCTTTGTGGCGCCGGACGAGTTATTTATATTCCATCCAATCCAATCAGAAGTATCAGTGTATATGTACAGATAAAAAAAAGTATATTAACAAACTCAGGTAGGCCACACCACTTGTTTTAAAGGTTTTAGGTATGATTTTATATGCAATGGTCCATCTATTGGCCAGTATTTTATCCCTAACTAGAACATGGGGTTTTCACATGATGAACGGATTAGATTTCGTGTTCACATCATGATGGGCCATCACTGCTTCGAGAGTTGGATTGTTCTAAAACGTTGCAGAGGAACCGGTCTCTTCAAATACGTCGGATGTTTGGGTGGCATTATTGTAATTGATCTAAAGATAAGGGCTTTTTGGTAATTATATGTATTCACGCTGGCATGTCTTCGTCCATGCAGGTAGGTGAGCTGGCAGGGATTGCAGTGGGAGCTACTGTAATGCTCAACATACTCATTGCCGGGTAGGGAATTGAATTACCCTTTTTGCCGATGGCCTAATTCTTTTTCCGGAAACGTATTGGCTACTCCCCCTGCCACCAGCCAATGGCTAATGGTCAGTGCCCTGTGGGCCCCACCATGATGTATGTGTTTCATCCATGCTGTCCATCTATTTTTCTAGATCGTTTTACGGTATGATACCAAAAATGGGGTATATCCCAATCTTAAGTGGACCACATTACAGGAAACAGTGTTGAATGAATGATAACCTTTAAAAAACTTTTTAGAGGCCCTAAAAGTTTTGGATCAAGCTGATATTTGTTTTTTACATTCATCTGGGTCTGTATGACTTAATCAACAGATTAGATGTCAAATCAACAGTACAATGGGTCTAGGATTTTAAAGTTGGATATCCAATCACTATTGTTTTCCTGTAGTGTGATCAACCTGAGATTTATATCCCCCTCATTTTTGGTATAAAGATCTAAACTGATCTTAAAAAAATGATAAAGATCTAGAATGATCTTAAAAAAATGGATGAAACACATACATCGTCGCGGGCCCACATAGCACCAACTATCAACCACCGGCCTGGTGGCAGGGGAATAGCCAATCCGTTTCCATTTTTTTCCCACTCAAAACATCACATTGAGAATATCCGATCTGTGCAAAAGGTGGGCCACACATGATGATCACCTGATACGAAATCAGGCCGATTCACTTGTCGAGAGAGATTTTCAAAATCAAAGGGCAGAAATGGATGACTCAGCATGATGGTGTGTCCCACCCAATGGGTGGATCGATCTGGTTTTCATATCAGGTGGTGATTGGTGTGGACCTCTTTTTTTTTTTTTTTTTAATCACGGATTGGATGTTCTGCACATATGACATGCTCACAGGTAAAAAAAAGACAACTATATCTAATCATTTATTTCTCTCAATCTCTTTATTTTTTTCTCCCCTCTGAATAATCCTAGCCATCCAATTGGAGGTCTTCAATTGGCAAGTTACAGAGATACACTTACTATGTCGGTTGGTAGTCCACACAATTTATGGGTTCCTAGTAGTGGTCCCCACGCCCTACGACCGTTTAACCGTGTGTAAACAATAAAAAATAAATAAATAAAGACAAATTAACCAAGAATGTGATGTTTGGGTCCAACAATGATGTGTGAATGGGCATCCAATCCGTCCATCATTTCTGCCCCCTCATCTTCTCCATGGTGCCCCAAAAGTCACGCCGACTCAAAAATCTGCTGGGATGTGGATGCCCACCATTAAAAACCTTCTATTGTGTGAGGCCACTGTCTATGCCACCCAATATGTTCAGAAGATGACATCTAATTAAAACTAGGCCACTCCAAAACATAGGCCACACCATGCAATTTTGGAGGTTTAAGGCATGGTTTTACTTGATGTGTGGCCCACTTGATTTTTGGATCCACATCACTTTTGGGCTCCAAGGAGAGCATGAGGGGCTCACATGATGCCTGAATTGGATGTATTGACAGGTCACCGTGGGGCCTACACTTCGTGTTAACTAATTAATCATATTTAAAAGAATTATTATTATTTTTTACACTCACCCATCTAACCCATATAAGCATCCTTTGATCTGAGTGTTGAAACATAGACTAAGTTTACCGGAATACATCACATGTCTTGCAATATCATATATACCGGGGCTTTATCCTTTGAATATGAGTCATTTTACAATGATCTGGATCATTTATGTGACGGGTCTCATTTTGCATGGTGAACACTTGTCCTTTTGAGTATGCAGTATCTTACAATGACCCAGACTATTTACATGATGGGCCTTATTTTACCTAGCGGATATGCTTATCCTTTGAATATGGGTTATCCTACAATGATTTGGACCATTTATATTATAGGTTTTGCTTTGCATGGTGGACACTTATCATTTGAATATGGGTCATTTACAAGATCCAAGACCATTTGTCTGACTTTGCATGGTGGATACTTATCCTTAGAATATGGGTTATTTTACGGACCATTTATATGATAGCTAGGTCTCACTTTGCATGGTGTACACTTATCCTTTCGATATGAGTCATTTACAAGATCCAAACCAATTGTCTCACCTTGCATGGTAAAGACTTATCCTTTGAATATGGGTTATATCTTACGATGATTTAGACCATTTATATGGTGGGTTTGACTTTGCATGGTGGACACTTATTATTTGAATCTGCGTCATTTACAAGATTTAGACCACTAATCTCACTTTGCATGGTGGATACTTATCCTTAAGAATATGAGTTATTTTAAAATTATCCAAACCATTTATATGATGGGTCTAACTTTGCATGATAGACACTTATTCTCTGAATATGGGTCATTTATAAGATATTCCAAACCATTTGTCTCACCTTGCATGGTAGACACTTATCCTTTAAATGATTCAGACCGTTTGTCTCACTTTGCATGGTGGATAGATAAGAGCCTGTTCATCCACTTTCCCCAAATTCTTATCCAATCTCCTCCATGATGCCCATCAGCGGCTAAACATTCCCAGAAGGACCACCTTCATCCTCTCTCACCAGTGAGTGGAGAGTTTTCTTTTTATCTAGGTAGGTACCTCTTGGATTCTGGGTTTCACTTTGTATGGACACTTATCTTTTGAATATGAGTCATTTACACGATCCGACTATTTGTCCCACTTTGTATGGTGGACACTTATCCTTTTAATATGCCTTGTCTAATTGTTTTACAATGATCCAAACCATTTACATGATGGGTCTCACATTGCATGGTGGATACTATTTCCTTGAACATGGATTATCTTACAATGATCATATGATGAGTTTCACTATGCATGGCGAAGACTTATCCATACTTTGAATATGGGTCATGTACAAGATTCAGACCATTTGTCGTCTCACTTAATTTGCATGGTGGACACTTATCCTTTGGGTATGCCTCATCTTATAATGATCTAGACCAATATTTACATGACAGGTCTTACTTATCCTTTGAATATGAGTTATCTTATAATGATCCAAACCATTTATATGATAGGTCTCACTTTGCATGGTGGACACTTATTCTTTGAATATGGATCATTTACAAGGTCCATACCATTTATATGATGGGTCTCTCTTTGCAAGGTAGATGCTAATATAAATAAAATCTCCTCAGTCAGATCACTCGACGCTTTGATAATGTATATTCTAAGCTTTCAATATGAATAACCAACATAACTTAGTATGACTAATTAAAGGATTGAAATACTCAACATAATAATAATGATAATTATTATAATAATAATAATAATAATTATTATTATTATTATTTTGGCATATCCATGAAGGAGAGCCCTATAACAAAAATGGTTTGAGTGAATGATAAAAAATCAAATTCCAACCTCTAAAGTCCAAACATATCCTACTGTAATATAGGGATGTATTCTAGCAAAACCTCTTGAAGAATAATCTCATCATTCTAATATTAAAACCACCATCTCATCGCTTCTCTTCATGTTGTGATGCATAGGGAAAGCACTGGAGCTTCCATGAACCCAGTAAGGACTTTGGGGCCAGCCATAGCGGCAAACAACTATAAGGCCATTTGGGTCTACATCACGGCCCCTATTCTTGGCGCACTCTGCGGGGCAGGTGCCTACTCAGCTGTCAAATTACCTGAAGACGAAACTCAGGAAAGGCCATCAGTGGCACGGAGCTTCAGACGGCCATAAGGGCATTGAAATGCTCTCCCCTTTATAAGTTAACGCTCTCCCCTTTACAAGTTAATAATTCAAGCATGGTTGGAAGATAACGCAGTTGTTCTCAGAAATAAAGATAAAGTATACTAAAAAAAAAAAAAAAAAAGTTTACAAAGATTACATGTCCACCTATATGTTATAGAGATATTATCAATACAAAGCCATATATGTAAACTTTCAATTCATCCATTTCTTCCTCGCCAACATGTCGCAAGTGTAGAATATCCCACCTTTGAAAAGGTGGGCCATACCAAGATTATCACCTAATATGAAAATCATGAGGGTCCACCTCCAAGAGGGACCCAGTCCAAATCATTAGACAGTTGCTTGTGTAACTTATCCAATAAGTTGATTAACCTGATTTTCCTACCACTTGATCATCATAGCTAGTGCGGCCCACCTTTTTTATGGATGGCAAATTCTTCATATGTGGCATGTTGGCATGAAAGAAAAGGCTATGATCAAAGACTGGTGTGGGATCATATATATCTCACAAATAATAGGGAGGGATATCCAGACCCTCCTTTCTTCACATCCATCCCTATTCTTGGTGTTAGAATAGTTCATTTCAAGCCTATTCTAATACCATAAGTATATGGAAGGGTGCATGTATGCAAAACATAGGGTCAAATACGTATAAGAGTTCATCAACTTCAAGTATTTAACCAATGTAAGAAAAAGGAATGAGATCAAAAGATCTCAAAATAATAATAATAATAATAATGTTGGGTTTGATGATGAAGGGTTGACCCCCATCTGGGGTTCTGGGGGCACATGTATAGATATTGTCTTTTAGTGTAATTATTTGAATATGTTAAGGGAGGAAATGGGTTGATATGATAGCTATGGTTACTTTATAGGACTAGGTCAAAATGTACTTTGAAGTTAGCACTACGTGGCTGGATCCAAAACAGATGTTTCTCCATTGAAGTCAATGCGTTTGAATGGATGGGTGCGGCCCACCATGATGTTTTAATAGCATCAAATCCATCTATCCTTTGTGCAGGCCACACTGCAAGGAACAGTTAGGATGGGACTCCCGATACTGAAAACCTTCCATATTGATCGTGGGGTCACTGTGTTTTGTATACTGGGATTAATTCATCTAGAGGATACATTGCACCAAGATGAATTGATACCCAAAAATAATCAGGTCATTCCAAAACTATTGCAGCCACACTTGATTTTATATGGCTCGGCTCACCTGAGTTTTGGATCAATCTGTGTTTTGGTAGCAAAGAGAATGCCAGGGGAACACATGGTGAACAGTTTGGATGTCAATAGACATTTGATCCCACACATATACAAAAACGTTTGTATACCCTGATCCTAGTTCAAGTGGTAGGCTGAGTGAAAGATACCTCGTTTCAACACTGAGGTCATGGTATCAATACCCTAGTAGGAGTAGTTAACAGTGAAGTGTGAACTGCCAATGGGTGTAATAGGAAGCTAACAATATATATATATATATATATATATATATATATATATATATATATATATATATATATATATATATATATATATATACACACGCGCGCATGAGGAAACATTCACCCAGTTTGTACATACTACATATAAATTTTTTTGAGACTTCATTGTATCTGATGAGTCTCAAAAATCTGAATGGTTCACATGAAGCAAAACCTCATGAAACTTTCTGGTACGAATTTTTATTTTGATTCAAAACTTCAGTGGGCCATGAAAAATGCAAACAATTTCTTCCCTTGATTTGAATTTCTCTTTGCCATGACCCACCAGAATCTTAGATCAGGGTGAAAATTTACCCCCTAAGGTTTCATGGGATTCTACATCTTATGGACCGTTCAGATTTGACACCCATGACACATGTGCAATAGTGTGCATGTGCGTAGGTGAGCATGCCCCTCTCTCTCTCTCTCTCTCTCTCTCTCTCTCTCTCTCTCTCTCTCTCTCTCTCTCTCTCTCTCTCTCTCTCTCTCTCTATATATATATATATATATATATATAGGAAAAGGTACTATGCGCTCGATCTCACGGTAAGCTCCCGTGAGGTCAAGCTGTGTGCGCCCCACCATGATGCGTGTCGACCATCAACACCGTGCATTTGATGGGTACCCTTTAAATAATGGGATATCCCAAAAATCAGCCGTATACCGAACTCAGGTGGGCCATACCATCTAAAATCATGTGAAACACCGTTAAAACATATAAAAGCACTTGGTGGGGCCCACCTGAGTTTTGAATGCTGCTAAAACTTGGTTTGAACCCTCATACAAGTGGGACACACATAATGTATGGGCTGGATTTGTGGTCCCAAAAATGATTATGAATGTTTTAATGGTGCACGGCCTCTCTCCACTTCTGTATTTGGTGTGGCCCACAAAAGTCATGGATTGACTTGATTTTTGAAACCTAGGCCCACGATGGAACGACGCATCTAACTGATGGGATAGATGCTTGAAACACATCACGGTGGGGCCCACACAGCTCGACCGCATGGGACAGAGCGGTGAGCTCGAGCGCATAGTACCTTTTCCATATATATATATATATATATATATATATATATATATAAACGTTTGTACTCTCTCGTCTTGTCTCTGGTCAGACTCCTGTGTTAAATGTTAAAGTAGCAGCGGTGGTGACTCTTGGACTCGGATTCGGTAGTGGCCCCTACAGCACTGAGGTTTGTGTTGGTTGGCACTGGTCGGTGTTACATGGGCCTACTATAATGCATGTGCTGTATCCGTGCGGTCCATCTATTTTAACAGCTCATCTTAAGGCATGAGACCAAAAAGAGTTAGATACAAATCTCAAGTGAACCATGTAAACGGAAATACTGGTGATTGAACACACACCATTAAAAACTTTATAAAGCCCACTGTAGTTTTTTTTTTTTTTTTAACACGCACACACTCTCTCGCGATAGTGGGCTTTCACCACCTATGCATGGAAGCCTTGGCCCTGTGTTGAAGCTCCGGAGAGTCTACCACCCGAGTAAGAGTAAGGATCTCCCACTGTAGTGTGTATTTGCCACCTAACTTGTTGGTCAGGTCACAGTACCTGGAAGAAGAAAAAACATAAATATTAACCAGATCCAAAACTTTTGTAACTCCGAGAAGATTTTATCAGTGTGCATTCAATCATTAATATTTTATGTGATGTGGCTTACTTGAGATGTAGATCTGTCTTGTTTTTGGGCTCATACTCTAAAAGAATGTGGCCAAATGGACGAAAACGCATGCATCATGGTGGACCGATGGAGCACCAAGGGGTCATTATCAAATAAAAGTAGATTGGCTAGCTGGTTTACCACACACTACCCACTCAGCGTGTGTTGACGTCACTAAGTTACGTGGTTCCCAACCATGAGATATGTGATATATCCAAATTGTCTACCCATTTAGAAAGCTCGTTGTAAGTCTTGATATGAAAAATAAGGCAGATCCAAAAATTAGTTAGGCCACAATGAAAAATGCAGTTGGGAGCTGAACATCCGCTATTGAAACCCTTCTAAGGTTACATGAGTTTTGGATTAATGTGATGATATTTGTTGTAACTCTTGATCCAGGTATGTGTGAGCTTACGAACATATTAGATGTAAAATAAATGTTATGGTGGGGTTATGAATATTTTAATGGTGAGAATTGTTGTCCCACTTTTATTTGTGGTGTGATTCACTTGATCTTTAGATATAACTCATTTTTTGTCTAATGCTCTAAACTGATCCTGCCAAATGGATGCACGGCATGAATATAATAAATACATCATTTTGGGTCCACGTAACTTTGCTCTCCTCGGTCCCCTGTAACTTTGATCTCCTTTTAACTCTTCGTAAAGCCGTGACTCTTCAACCGTACATTTGGTATAGTTGTATGCATATCTAGACCGTCCAAGTTGCTGATCCAACTGTGAATGGTGCGTAACTGAAATTTTAAATCAAAAAGATAATATCAATCACCTGATTTGTCCCTTTGAATTTGAAGTCTTCCCATTTTACTTCTGGCCATAGTTCCAAAACTCATTGTCTTGACTAGAAGCTCGGAATGCGTAGTGGGGAAGTTCCTAGGCTGGGAACTTAGGTGGGGCCCATTGTGATGATTGTGAGAAATCTTGCTCGTCCATCTATTTTGTGAGTTCATTTTAGTACATGTTGTCAAAAATGAAACATACCCAAAGCTTGAGTGAGCCATACAAAAGGAAAATGTGGTTAGAGAAATTCCTAACGTTATAACCTTCCTATGTTCAATAGTGATATTTAGATGTCATCCATGTTGTTAATATCGTCATTCTTATTGGGATGAACTGAAAACAAAAATATTAGCATGAATCAAAACTTTTGTGGCCCTACAAATATTTTAACTGTGAACATTTAGTTATCACGTTTTCAGCTTGCTTGAGCTTTGGATACGGTTCACTTTTAATAATATGTCGTAAAATGAACTCACAAAACTGATAGATGAGAAGAATTTCTCACAAACATCACAGTGGGCCCCACCTATTTTCCCAGCGCCGCGTCCAAGCTCGGAGTGAGTAAACTCGGTTCGACCGAATTTCGAGCCTCGGCTCGTGAACTTGGTCCACGCGGGAGCGGATTATGTAAGACCACGGCCACACCCATGACGGGGCTGCCCTTACCGTGGGGCCCACATTGATGTCTGTATTCTATATCCACCCCGTCCATCCTTTTTAACATATCATTTTAGGTCAATCAAATTAATCAGATCTAATTATTAGGTGGACTATACCATAGGAAACAGTGGTTATTGACTATTAATTGGGCACAAAATTTTTGGATCAGGCTGATATTTTGTTTTTTTTTGTTTTTTTGTTTTTTTTCCACCATCCAGGCTTATGTGACCTTATTAACCGATTGGATGGTAAATTAACACTAGGAAAACATTAAGATCCACCCCAAGAATTTTTTAATGGTAGTGTGTTCAATCACCACTGTTTCCAGGAGCATGGTCCACCTGATATTCATATCTTCTTCATTTTTGGGATAATACTATAAAATGATCTTTAAAAACGGATGGACGGTGTGGATAAAGAACACATACATCAAGATGGGCCCCACCATAAGGGTTGTTCACCATCTTGGGTGAGGCCGGGGTCGCACCTAATCCGCTCCCTTACGACGCCAGGATTTGAACTTTCGGAGTTATTTTAGGTTTTTAAACTATGCTTCTAACCATCCATTTGGTAACCAATAACTGAATGGCTAGGATTTCTTGGTTAGTCTAGTTTTAGATATATGCTACATCCATAATGGGACTCAGCAATTTGGATGGCTTGGATAACTCAATATCTGTGCCACGTATGAGAAGGATGTGTCACCACCATTTTATAAGCAGTGAAAGATTAAGAGACTAGGCCCACTTGTGATGTAGATGGCATGAAGAGCTCTAACCACCGTCCATGTGAGTTTGCAGTGGCACGGGATCTGATTCTCTTTCCTTTTTGGATATCTTTGGGCGAGAAGAGATTGAAGAAGTGATTTATGGCACGTATATCCATGTGTCCCACTTGTGCATAATCCAGGTACTTTTGGAGCGGATTAGGTGCCGTCTCGACTGTGGGGCCCACCTTGATGATATATTTTATATCCATGCTGTCCATCGATTTTTCTAAATCATTTCAGATAATGGGTCAATAAATGAAGCAAATCCAAATCTTAGGTGGACCACACCACATGAAAAAGTGGCGATTAACCATTAAAACTTCATAAGTTTTGGTTCAAGCTGATGTTTGTTTTTTTTTTTTTTTCATTCATCCAGGTCTGTGTGACCTTAGGTTGGATGGCAAATAAACATTACCGTCGGCATTAAGGTGGGCCCTAGGAAGTTTTTAATGGTGAACGATCAATCACTACCGTTTCCTATGGTGTGGTCCACCTGAGATTTGGATCTGTTGCGTTTTGGGATCATGCCGAAAATGAGCTGGCGAAACAGATGGATGGCGTGGATATATAACACATACATTAAGGTGAGCCCCACAGTTAGGGCCGCACCGTATTGGGTGTGGCCGGGGTGGCACTTAATCCCCTCCCGGTATTTTTATAAGATGGACCTCACCTCGAGCAACGTCCTGACACAAAAATCTGGTCGGTTCATTCATCGAGTGGGCAACGTATGTATTAGAAAAGAAAATAATAACTAAATAAAGGACTGAAAAAACTAATAAACAGCTGACTACATTCAATGTAGATGTGTCAACCATCTGATGAGTGGATTTACTTATTCTTGGGCGAATTAGAACTCATGGTGGCCCAAACTAACAAGTGGTGTGGGTGTAACACACGTTTGCCACGAGTGGCATCTTCCGTGAATGGCCCCTTCAATATATCCTTTTTCAACTTTTCTGTGGCAGCACGCTTGGAAACAATTTAGATAGTGCCTGGAGGTGGCTTCGGTGGACCCCTGACTGTGGGGCCTACTTTAATGTATGTGCATTGCATCCATGCTGTCCATTCGTTTTGACAGATCATTTTAAGGGTAAGATTCAAAAATGAAATAATCCAAATCTCAGGTGGACGACACCAAAGGAAACAATGGTCATTGAATAGCCACCATTAAAATCTTTTTGGGGGCTACCAGAATGTTTACTTTCCATCTAACCTGTTGATAAGGTCACAGAGACCTGGATAAGGGGATCACGCAAATATCAGCTTGATCCAAAACTTTTGTGGCCCACTATAAGTTTTTAACGGCCAATCACCACTTTTTCCTTGGTATGACCCACCTAAGATTTAGATCTGCTTCCCCACTGCTCAAGGTTACCAGATGTCAATGGGCCGGGTTCCGGACGGGGATTAGCTGTGACCAGGATCCAGCCAGGCAGGTAAGATCTCATTGTGCCCACATTGATATGTGCGTCGTATATCCGTATATCCGCACCGTTCATCCAATTTTCCAGCTTATTTTAGGGCATGGTCCCAAAAATGACGTATATATAATCTCAGGTGGACCACACAGTAGGGGCTGAATTCCCACTATTAAAATCTTCTTAGGGGGCTATGAAAGTTTTGGATCGAACTGGTATCTATGTTTTCCCTTCTTCCAAAACAAATAAACATTACAGTAAACCTTAGGAAGTTTTTAATGGTGGGCGGTTGTGTGGTCCAGGTCTATAATTGTTTTAAATTTGTGACTGTGATGGACAGTGCTGATATATAATGCAAGGTGGGCTCTAAGGGCACCTGCCTGGCTGGATCCAGGTCGCAGCTGATCTGCATCCTGAGTTCGTCTGTCTGGACCCGTCCTGCAAATAAATTTATTCTATAACTTTGATTGTGGGGTTCATCATATTTATTTTAAATTGACTACTTTTAATATCTCAACTAACGCAGGGAAGGACGTGAGGTCGAGCACCGTCTTCCTCAAGATGATAAATATTCCGAATCCACGGAACTTCTCTGGACTCCTCACAGAGACGCCTCGAATCCACGAGAAAAGAAAGCAGAAAATATAAAAGAATTTCTAATAATTCGAAATTGATTAATAAATCCATAAAATCGAGTTCACAACCCTTTAAATAAGAGAACCAAGCAATAAGAAAGAAATCAGACTCAAACTATAACTAAAACTCCTAGAATTCGCAACTTACTATAAATAGTAAACTTACTATTTATAGACGGTCATGATGTCTACTAGTGCGCAAGGTTTTCGGCCAAAAATAGTAAGTGTCCTATTTGGCTTCACCAAACTGTTCTCCTAATTATCCTAAGCACTTTTCATGTTGGACACAACTCCTAAAGCCCAACGGATGAAGAGTTATACTCAAACTAAAACTTACTATTTCTAGTAAAAACAAAAATAAAACGGGGAAACTACCGTCGATCAGGGGGTTTCTCGCAAATTCGGGCTACGCAACCCGGCATAGCGGGTTGGTTGGCTAAAGTAGCTCGTTCTACCCTAAATTCATATATTTTACATCGAATAACTTATTCCGGATTGTGAGATACGCCCGATCTAAGGTCCGATGGTCCGGATCACTTTTGTCGCCGAGTCATTGGGTCAACTCGTATGAGTCTTTACTCATAAGTTGATAAGCCAAGTCCAAATTTTTTGTTTTCAAATATTATTAATATAATGAATTTGATAAAATCATCATTATCATGTTAATATTGAGATAAATTTGCGATAAAGTCACAAAAAAATAAAACTGCTGATATTTTGAAAATGTCATTATATTATCACAAAATATAGTTTAGTTTATTTCTCATGAAAATATTTCAAGAATTTCAAAATGTCCATTATACTATCTTAATAAATAAGACTTCTAGAAGAAAAAAATTATTCCATTAAGGTTCATAGATAATCTGGCCTTAAAAAACGGATGTATTTTGTATTCTTCAAGGTAATGGTAGGTCACCATACAACGACGTTGTTCCACCATGTTGTGTCACTCACATTCAATTTTTCTGTGAAGTGCTTCCTTCACATGTTCCAAAATTCAGGTTGATTCAAGATATAGGTGGGTCATACTTCAGGATGTTAATTGGTCAGGCTCAGGGCAATCAAAATCAAATTTTGAACAGAGCAAGCCTATCTGGTCATCGGCATCATTCTCTATCTTTTGACTGCATCCTTCTAGGTTGACAAAATATACAATGTGGTTCTGGCACCTCTCTTTATGTTCATTTTCCGCTCGTGATTCTTTCAAAATTCATCAATATCTTTCTTTACCACAATCTCACATTCTAATACTTTGGTGTAAGTTTTGAGCTTGAAGGGACTTAGTCTACTACGAATATAAGCCTTCAAACCTCTCTCAAATCTTCATGCCTTACGGGGTTCATTGAACATCGTAAATTTCGTGAATCAAGATAGCTCTGTGAATTTCACCTCATACTGGCTTATTGTCATCTCGCCCTGTTCCAAGTCCATAAACTCTTCAATTTGTTACTCTTGCACAAATTTAGAAAAATATTTCTCATTGAATTTCTCAAAAAATAATGTCAAGTTCCAAGCTTTGAGTCCTAGGTTAGTCCTAACCACTGAGTCCCACTAGTGATTTGCCTCTCCTTCTAACATATAAATGGTCAACTTTTTTTAACACATGCACACACACCCCCACACACTCACACTTTAGTGGGATTTCACCACCTATGGGTACTCGAACCCTTGACCAGGTATTGAAACTTCTAAGAGTTTACCACCTAAGTAAGAGTAAGGACCCATGTAAATGGTCAACTTGGTTTTGGCACCACTCATTGCATCCCTCTTTTACTCGCGGTTCCTCAAATTTTCATCAATATCTTTCTCTATCACCATGGCATGCTCTCATACTTCAATGTAGGTTTTTAGCCTGAAGGGAGTTAGTCTGCTACAAATAAAGGGCCTTCAAGCCTTTCTTAAATTTTCATACCTTACGGGCTTCATCAAACACCATAAATGTCACGAATCAAGACAACTCTGTGAATTTGATCTCGTATTAGCTTAATGTCATCTTGCCTTGTTTGAAGTGGACGCAGGGATGAACGTGATGAAGTTGATCACCGTGTTCCTCAAGGATAACTGCTTCGAATCCAAAAAGCTTCTTTGGACTCGTCACAAAGACTTCTCGAATCCACGAAGAAAAAGCAAGAAAATAGAAATAGTATTCATGAAAATTTTTAATTGATTGATTGATGAATGAATTAAACGAGTTCACAACCCTTTAAATAAGGGTACCAAGCAATGGGAGAGAAATCAGAAGCAAACTATAACTAAAACTCCCTAAAATTCGTAATTTGCTTTTATAGTATCCTATGTGGCTTAATCACATTATTCTCCTAATTATTCTAAGAACTTTTCATGTTGGATGCAACTCTAAAGCTCAATAGATGAAGAGTTATAATCAAACTAAAACTTACTATAAATACTAAAAAGGAAATTAAACATGGAATTCAGCCATCGATATGATGGAATCTCCCAAATTCGGCATGGGTAACCTAGCATAGCTATGTTGGTTAACTAAAGTAGCTTGTCCTACCCCAAAATCATATATGGTACGTCGAGTAACTCATTCTGGTTTGTAAGATATGCTTGTTTTAAGGTTTTGACGGTCTTAATGACTTCTGCCTTTGATTGGGCCTTCTCTGATCCATCTTGGACATGAAAGTGTCCACGACCCACTCTACATCAGAAGTCCATAAACTTTTCAGTCCATCAATCTTTTGCTCCATCATGAATTCGAAAAAAATTAATGTCAAATTCCTCGTAGAATAATGTCTAATAATAGGCTTCAACTCCTAGGTTGGCCCTAATTAACCATCGAGTCCCACTAGTGATCTGTCTCCCCTTCTAATAGTAAATGGCCAGCTCTGCAATTTGGTATTCATTAGAACTCATTGATATAAGAATCTTCTCAATTTGTTTCTTACACCTCTCCACCCCAGTCAAATTAGATTGGCCTGTGAAGACGTGGCCTTAGTCTCTTGAACCTTTCTAGTAAAATTCTCATTTCATCATAGGTTATGGGTGTGAGTTGGGGCCTGATTTTATGCCTAATTTTGCCTTACCGATGCACTACGAGCTTAGTAAGTTCTCATATAGCTTTGAGAATACTGCCAATAAGTGGTCCGCTTTCAGTGACGTCAGGTCTAATTGTTCTTAACGAGACTCCATCATTCTTGTTGGGTTCCGCCATGACGTACAATTATTTAAACAGGTAAATTTTTGTATACTAAGGTCTAAGCAAAGTATGGTATATGAAGTTTTAATCTTAAGTCATTATTATGAGAACATATCCAAAGTTAAAATTTCTAAGTTCAAATCTACTCTAGGTCCTCAGTTCTCTTCTAAATATACGCTCAAATAGCAACCTGTCATGTCCCAAAATTCGAGTACTTGAGCAGAGCTAGTCGAGACCTGAATTCTAATAATGTGAGCTATTTTATTTGCTTTTATCACATCACATACACTCATTCAAGTCAATTAAAAATACTTATACAAACTAAATGAAAATTCAATATTAATTTAAATCAAATCAAACTCAATAAGCATTCAACCCACACTATTAACTTTAAACTAAATTCTAATGAATGAGAGAAAATCTAATAATAGAAACCCACTTGCTCATAATACTCCTATTCTACACCTGAAACATACCTAAGATGGGATGAGCTCACATACGCTCAATGAAATTGTAATTTTATGCAATTTTAAAATTTTCATATTTATATCAATACACATAAATGAAGAAAATATTTAAGTTAAAGTACAAATTTATATCAATTTTGTATTTTTTTCCTGCTATGGATATTTTTTGGACACATCATAGCATGTAGCCAAGAGTTGTAGCAAGACTACTGATCGGCGCTATTTTTTTACAACATGGCTGATAATTCGTCATGGGCCTATTCGTCGACCAAAACCGTAGTACATGAACCGTGCAATGATCGTAATTGGTAAACACTGTTGATCCAACCATAATAACTGATTATTGTGGTCCAACTCCAAATCCAAAGCCAATTACAAATTAATAATAGGTTGCTTATCTTTATCGGTTTTGGGTTATAGGACGTACTTTATATTATTTCTAATGGATATGTGAATGAATGCTTGAACATTCACTAAGATAATAAGTTTATCATGATGATCACTGGGGCCTAATTAGCCCATCCTCATTTAGGGTCCAAGACCAACAAATCAACTAGACTATTGCAAATTTGTGACCATCATAACCTGGTTACCCACCTCATAGTCCATGAGCTTTGTGGAATCCATTTGAGGCAATGGATAGGGTGGGATCTTAGTTTTTAAAGATTGACAAACATGTTTAGTTGTGTGTTCTACTAAAATGGTTGTGACTAAATGGCATGTCGCATACGTCATGCATTAGGATTAATTAGGTGGCGTTTGTCTCCAAACAATTTGCCTTCAATCCAAAAGAGTTCATAGTTTAGTGGGAGCCAAATAAAATGCGATGGATGATGTTAATAGTATGGGATCAAATTGTGCATCTTACAAAAAATGTGATGGCTATTTAGGCTTACAATATTAGTACTCACCTAGCCTCATATTATGAGAACCACTTGAATGTTGTTGCTCCCCACCTAAAGGATGGATTGCAATGATATATTGGGTTTCACACGCGGGTTTGAGGTTAAGGCCCGTCATCTTAAATAATTTGACTGACTGCATTATCAATTGGATAAAGTTTAAGCATAGGATGCTTTCTAATGTGAGTCTTCAATCCTTCTTATAAGAGTATTGCATGTAATCTCCCAAGATTATTTAAGCTTTGATTCCATTAAGATCTTAATACCATCCACTTCTAAAGAAGTCTTTATGATTACAAATTTTATAAATGAACACCTAATAAATTAAATGGAAACAGGGTTATGTAGAAATATGGTTCACACATGTGGTTACCTATAAATACACCCATCCATCATTCAATAAAGATGGAGGGCTAAACATGCCAATATCTATGTGTGCAACCAGCCCTACCAAGGCTATGCGTATATGTTATGCGAAGACTAACTAGGCCGAATGTCATATGCAGCCTTGAAATGCAAACATGTCATTATTGATGTTTAATCCACATCTCAATACAGTTCTTATGTGGAATCACTGGAGTCTAATATGCGATCAAGGCTCGTATTATGAGGTAATGAGAGGGGGAAAGACCTCACTACCCTTCACAATGATAGAAGGCCTATAGCTATGCCAAATCCCACATGGCATGCCAGTAGCAAACTCATTTTCAATTTGGTCAAACATGACCTCAATCGCCACCACACTTTTTTAGCAGGTGAGGATGAACCCCTTTCCAACCAACCTCAACACAGTGAGAGACATGGTCTGCTGGTATGCAGCACTCAGGCGATGTGGGGTTCGGTATAGACATTGAAGCATCTTGCGGTACAATGAGGTTTAGAGACTTTCACCCACAAACATCATATGCGTGTTGTAACCACAACTATAATTTCTGATGTCCACAACTATAACCACCAACCACGATGAATCTGTAATGGCCACAACTCTAATGTCTCTAGGGTGTGCATACAATTATATCATGCAAATGCTTGAATGCACGAGTCTATCATCCAAGTCATGAATACATGTAGGGCAGCCCCATCTCATATGGGTCCCCTAAAATGGTGTAGGCCGTAGGGACATCAAATGCCACCTTGCCATGCGTAGGCAAGTCAAACCTATGTCAAAAGCACCAGCCGTGGTCCGCTAGCCAGTAAGGACACCACCTGCTGGACAATGTCACATATCAAGTTGTACTCAACCATTATCAAACCATCACCAATGTCAAGCACATAAGATGTGGATGAGGTATGAATGACTCACAACATATAGTCAACTATACATGCGGTATGTATATAGTGCTACATCAAGCATAAAGGCAATGTTACCTCAACCATAAGATCAATTTATAATAAGGGCCTATTTGATTTTCGAGAGCTTGTGTAGTTACCTTTGTAAATGGGTAATTATTACCATTTCACGTGTTTTTCAAACGAATTTCTACCTTAAAAACCAGTTTAAAAGAGTTAATTTAAATTTGTGGACCCCAAGGTGATGTATATTATATATCCATTCCGTCTATCCATTTTAGCACAATATTTTTAGGCATGATCCAAAAAATGAGGCAAATCCAACACTTAAGTGGCCCATACAAAAAGAAACAGTGGCCCCGAGAGGTTTTTAATAGTAAGTATTTAATTTCCTTTTTCCCTGGCACGGTCCACTTGAGCTTTAAATATGCCTTATTTTTTGGCTCGTGCCATAAATTCAGTTGGCATAATGGATGAACGGTGTGGATAATTAACATACATCACAATGGGACCCACAAATATTTTATAGCCTTCTCGATTTTTGTGTCTAAAGAGCAGCTGGTCAAATTAAGAACCAGGAATAGTGTCGTAAATACCAGGTTAAATAATTATTACCCATTTGCCTTGTATTTACTATTGAATTGAAAATTCAAACAATCCCTAAGCGAAAGAATAATACTGCATCTAGCATGAAGTAAGCACCACATTTAACATAAAGGAAATACTATAGGAATCATAGGCATAATCATCGCACTAACACAACACCGCATCAAACTTAAGTGCAGTACCACATCAATATAAGCATAATGCATCATTCAATCAAGAGGTGAGGCCTACTTAGATTCCAAAACTAATGGGGCCCATAATGCTACACTTGAGTGGGCTTTCAAGCCAATAGGGCCACTAAACAAGCGTTCCCATACAAGCGGGTGTAATGCTCCAAGGTACCCAAACAGGATGGAATAGTAAGGTCCACAAGTGATCAAAGTAGGCTTAATATAGGCATCAAAATGGGCCCTACAAGTGTCCCAAACAAGGCCCGAGAGGGCGGCCTACAATCCATCAATGGTAGTCCCAGATGGGTTTAAACGCAAGCATGGTGCAGGACCAAACGACAGGCCCCACAACTCCAAGGATGGGTCCTATGCTAGGATGGCACAGCCACGTCACATACATCAACACAGGCCTTAAGGAAGGATAGTGTGGATGCATCACACACGTCAAGGTGGGCCATGACACACTTACATACATACATAGAGGCGGGCCTACAGTGCACATACAACTCACACATCAAGATAGGCCCACAGTAATACAACACATACAACCAAGTGGGCCTAGGGCCCATTACAGACACTATGGTAGGCCCAAGAAAGGTCCCAAAAGGTGGGCATCATCATGCCCAACCTTCCTATGGTGGGGCCCACAAATCTGCCCCATGATTGGGCTCAGGGCCGAAATAATGCGGTAAAACGGATGGGCAACGTGGCTAAAACCCATGCATCACGGCGGACTCCACTGTGTGGCCCATACTGTGGGCCCCTCAAACATCCACTGTGGGCCCTAGAAGGGTGGAACACAGTGGGCGCTCAATCAGCGCCAAATGTAAGGTGGTGCAGTCCACTCGAGCCTCGAATCTACTTCATTTTTTAGACCATGCACTGAAATGAGCTGTTAGAGCAGATGGACGACTGGGATATGAAACCCATGTATCAAGGTGGGCCTCCACAGCAGGCCACTGTCCAGCGGCTGGACGGGCTGGACTTAAAACACATACACAGTGGTAGGGCCTGGCAAATTGCAAGAGAAAGCATTCAATCATCGTTATTTCAATGGTGGGCCTAGTAGAGATTTGGATCTGCCTCATTTTGGGCTCGTTCACACGTTCAGGTCAGGAATGCATGGTGCACGACATCACAGTGGGCCCTAGGTTTGGTGGATGGTGTAGATAAAGCCCACACGTCAGGGTGGACCCCACACTCGTAGACCCCACTGTACAGGGTTCGAGCCACGTCGCTCATACGTTGTTATCTGTATCTGTGTTGTTTACTTCAACGAGATCTATGAGACCTTATCTACAGGTTGATGGAAAAATAAATATCATTGTGTGAGCCCCAGCATATTATCAACAGTAAGCATTCAATCTCCATTCTTGTTGTGCGTGGCCCACCAGGTTTGGGCCTGCCCCATGGGAAATGGCCTGCGAAAAATGAATGGACGGTGCGGATTTCTTACAAACAGCATGTGGACCCCACAGCCTGGTGGGTCCACTCCAAAATGGGCTGGAAAAACGGATGGACTGAGTTGATAAAAGAAGGCGGGGTCGATGCCTGGTGGGCTTCAAACGTTCTTAATCAAACTGATATTTATGTTTTTCACTTCATACAGGTCCATGTGACTTTATCAATAGATTGGGCAGCAACACCATCCACGGTGGGCCCCAGGGAGGTTCAAACGGTGCACTATTACAGAGGTGGTGTGGCCCACAAAAGCTTTGGATCAACGTGATTTTCATGTGGGCCCTAAAGCCCAGGTCACACTTGAGTGGGCCCCAAAAATCAGAGAGAGAGAGAGAGAGAGAGAGAGAGGTGTGTCCCCAACCTCTATGGGGCCCACACGGAATACAATACAAGCGACAGGGTGGACCACACTGCTGTCCAATGTGTGCAGGGTGGGTCCCACGCCCTATGATCAGATGAATGGTACAGAATTAGAATACATACATCATAGTTGGGTCCTACATCAATGATGCAGGGATGAACGTGATGAGGTTGATCACCTTCTTCCTCAAGGATAACTACTTCGAATTCACGGAGCTTCTCTGGACTCCTCACAGAGATTTCTCGAATCCACAAGGAAAAAGTGAGAAAAATATAAATAAATTCTATGAAATTCATAATTTGATTGATGAATGAAATAAACAAGTTCGCAACCCTTTAAATAGGGATACTAAGTAATGTGAGAAATTTCAGAATCCAACTATAACTAAAACCCCTAGAATTCACAACTTACCACAAATAGTAAAGTGCTTCCTTCACATGTTCCAAAACACAGGTTGATTCAAGATATAGGTGGGTCATACTTCTGGTTGTTAATTGGTTAGGCTCAGGCCAATCAAAATCAAATTTTTGAATAGACCAGGCCTATCTGGTCATTGGCATCATCCTCAATCTGTTGACTACATCCTTCTGGGTTAACAAAATGTACAATGTAGTTCCGGCTCTTTACGTCCATTTTCTGCTCGCGGTTCTTTTAAAATTCATTAATATCTTTCTCCACCACAATCGTACACTCTAATACTTTGGAATAAGTTTTAAGGGACCCGGTCGGCTACAAATATGGGCCTTCAAGCCTCTTTGAAATCTTCATGCCTTACAGGTTTCATTGGACACCATAAATTTCGTGAATCGAGATAGCTCTGTGAATTTCACCTTGTACTAGCTTATTGTCATCTCGCCCTGTTCCAAGTTCATAAACTCTTCAATCTGTTACTCTTACACCAATTTAGAAAAATATTTCTCATCGAATTTCTCAAAAAATAATATCAAGCTCCAAGCTTTTGAGTCCTAGCTAGGTTAGCCCTAACCACCGAGTCCCACCAATGATTTGCCTCTCCTTCTAACATGTAAATGGTCAACTTTTTTTTTTTACACACGCACACACACCCCCACACACTCACGCCGTAGTGGGATTTCACCACCTATGGGTACTCGAACCCTTAACCAGGTATTGAAACTCCTAAGTCTACCACCCAAGTAAGAGTAATGATCCATGTAAATGGTCAACTTGGTTCTGGCACCATTCATTGCATCCCTCTTTTGCTCACGGTTCCTCAAATTTTCATCAATATCTTTCTCTATCACCATGGCATGCTGTCATACTTCAATGTAGGTTTTTAGCCTGAAGGGAGTCGGTCTTCTACAAATAGGGGGCCTTCAAGCCTTTCTTAAATTTTCATACCTTACGGGCTTCATCAAACACCATAAATGTCATGAATCAAGATGACTCCTTGAATTTGGCCCCGTATTGATATTGGCTTACTGTCATCTTGCCCTGTTCGAAGTGGACGCAGGAATGAATGTGATGAGGTCGATCACCGTCTTCCTCAAGGATAACTACTTCAAATCCACGAAGCTTCTCTGGACTCCTCACGGAGACTTTTCAAATCCACAAGGAAAAAACAAGAAAATAGAAATAGTATTCATGAAAATTTTAAATTGATTGATTGATGAATGAAATAAATGAGTTCACAACCCTTTAAATAGAGATACCAAGAAATGGGAGAGAAATCAGAAGCAAACTATAACTAAAACTCCCTAAAATTCATAATTAACTTACTATAA
Source organism: Magnolia kwangsiensis (assembly GCA_037074715.1). Classification (NCBI taxonomy): domain Eukaryota; kingdom Viridiplantae; phylum Streptophyta; class Magnoliopsida; order Magnoliales; family Magnoliaceae; genus Magnolia; species Magnolia kwangsiensis. Next base: position 22,453,544 of record CM073582.1, read on the forward strand.
ATAGTAAATTTACTTTTATAGTAAGTGTCTTATGTGGCATAACCATGTTATTGTCCTAATTATTCTAAAAACTTTTCATGTTGGACACAACTCTAAAGCCCAATGGATGAAGAGTTATAATCAAACTAAAACTCACTATAAATAATAAAAATGGAATTAAACAAAGAATTCAGCCATCAATATGATGGAATCTCACAAATTCGGCATGGGCAACTTGGAAGAGCTAGGTTGGTTGGCTAAAGTATCTTGTCCTACCCTAAAATCATATATGGTACATTGAGTAATTCATTTCGGTTTGCGAGATATGCATGTTTTAAGGTTTTAACAGTCTTGATGACACCTACCTCTGATCGGGCCTTCTCTGATCCATCTTGGACATGAAAGTGTCCGTGACCTGCTCTACATCAGAAGTCCATAAACTTTTCAGTCCTTCAATCTTTTGCTCCTTCACTAATTTGAAAAATATTTCTTGTTGAATTCCTCGTAAAATAATGTCTAATTCCAGGCTTCAACTCCTAGGTCGACCCTAACCACCGAGTCCCACAAGTGATCTACCTTCCCTTCTAATAGTAAATGACCAACACTGCCTTTTGGTGTTCATTAGAACTCATTGATATAAGAATCTTCTCAATTTGTTTCTTACACCTCTCTGCCCCAATCAAATTAGATTGGCCTGTGAAGACATGTGGCCTCAGTTTCTTGAACCTTTCTAGTAAAATTCTCATTTCATCATAGCTTATGAGTGTGAGATGGGTCTGATTTTATGCCTAATTTTGCCTTACCTGATGTACTACGAGCTTTGTAAGTTCTCATATAGCTTTGAGAATACTTTCAATAAGTGGTCTACTTTCAATGACGTCAGGTCTGATTGTTCTTAACCAGACTTCATCATTCTTGTTAGGCTCCGCCATGACCTAGAATTATTTAAACAGGTAAACTTTTATATACTAAGGTCTAACCAAAGTATGGTATATGAAGTTTTAATCTCAAGTCATTATTATGAGAACACATCCTAAGTTAAAATCTACTCTAGGTCTTCAGTTCTCTTCTAAATATACGCTTAAATAGCAAGTTGTCACACCCCAAAATTTGAGTACTTTAGCAGAGCTACTCGAGACCTGAATTCTCATAATATGAGCTATTTTATTTGCTTTTATCACATCACATACACTTATTCAAGTCAAATAAAAAATCCTTACACAAACTAGATGAAAATTCAGCATTAATTTAAATCAAATCAAACTCAATAAACATTCAATCCACAGTACTATTAACTTTAAACTAAATTCTAATGAATGAGAGGAAATCTAATAATTGAAAACCACCTGCTTATAATACTCTCATTCTACACCTGAAACATACCTAAGACAAGGCAAGCTCACATACGCTCAATGAAATTGTAATTTTATCCAAATTAAAATTTTTCATATTTATATCAATACACATAAATGAAGGAAATATTTGAGTTAAAGTACAGATTTATAAAATTCTGTATTTTTTCCTGCTTTGGATATTTTTTGGACACATCATGGCATGTTGCCAAGACTACTGATGGACACTATTTTTTACAACATGGCTAATAATTCGTCGTGGGCTTATTTGTCGATCAAAACCATAGTGCATGGACCGTGCAATGATCGTAATGGGTAAACACTGTTGATCCAACCATAATAAATGATTATTTTTGTCCAACTCCAAATCCAGGGCCAATTACAAATTAATAATAGGTTGCCTATCTTTATCGGTTTTTGGTTATAGGATCTACTTTATATTGTTTCTAATGGATACGTGAATGAGTGCTTGAACATTCACTAAGATAATACATTTATCATTATGGTCATTGGGGCCTAATTAGCCCTTCCTCGTTTAGGGTCCAAGACCAATACAGCAACTAGACTATTGCAATTTTGTGACCATCATGGCCCGGTTACCCACCTCATGGTCCATGAGCTTTGCAGAATCCATTTGGGGCAATGGATAGGGTGGGATCCTAGTTTTTAAAGATTGACAAACTTGTTTAGTTGTGTTCTACTGAAGTGGTTGCAACTAAATGGCATGTCGCATACGTCATGCATTAGGATTAATTAGGCGGTGTTTGTCTCCAAACAATTTGCCTTCAATCCAAAAGAGTTCACAGTTTGGTGGAAGCCAAATAAAATGGGATGGATGATGTTAATATTATGAGATCAAATTGTGCATCTTACCAAAAATGTGATGGCTATTTAGGCTTACAATATTAGCACTCACCCGGCCTCATATTATGAGAACCACTTGAATGTTGTTGCTCTCGACCTAAAGGATGGATTGCAATGATATATTGGGTTTCACATGCGGGTTTGATGTTTAGGCCCGTCATCCTAAATAATTTGATTGATTGCCTTATCAATTGGATAAAGTTTAAGATTGGGATGCTTTCTAATGTGAGTCTTCAATCCTTCTTATAAGAGTAATGTGTGTAATCTCCCAAGATAATTTAAATTTTGATTCCATTAAGATCTTAATGTGATCCACTTCTAAAGAAGTCTTTATGATTACAAACTTTATAAATGAACAACTAATAAATTAAATGGAAACAGGGTTGTGCGGAAACATGGTTCACACGTGTGGTTGCTTATAAATATGCCCATCCATTATTCAATAATGATGGAAGGCCAAACACACCAATATCTATGCATACAACCAGCCCTACCAAGGTTATGCATATATGTTATGCGAAGACCAACCAGGCTAAATGTCATATGCAGCCTTGAAATGCAAATATGTCAATACTGATGTCTAATCCACATCTCAATATAGTTCTTATGTGGAATCACTGGAGTCTAATATGCAATCAAGGCTCGTACTCCGAGGTAATGAGAGGGGGAAAGACCCCACTACCCTTCACGACGATAGAAGGCCTATAGCCATGCCAAATCCCACATGCCACCCCACTAGCAAACTCATTTTCAATTTGGTCAAACATGACCTCAATCGCCACCACACTTTTTGAACAAGTGAGGACGAACTCCTTTCCAACCAACCTCAACACAATGAGAGACGGGGTCTGTTGGTATGCAGCACTCAGGCACTCATGTGACATTTGGTATAGACATTGAAGCATCCTACGGTACCATGGGGTTTAGAGACTTTCACCCACAAACATTGTAGGCGCCTTGTAACCATAACCACTAACTGCGATGAATCTATAATGGCCACAACTTGTCTCTAGAGTGTGCATGCAAGTATATCATGCAAATGCACGAATGCATGAGTCTATCATCCAAGTCATACAAGTCATGAATACATGCAAGGTAGCCCATCTCATACAGGTCCCCTAAAATGGTGTAGGCTGTAGGGACATCAAATGCTACCTTGTTATGCATAGGCAAGGCAAACCTATGCCAAAAGCACCAACCAGACACCACCTGCCAGACAACATCACATATCAAGTTGTGGTCAACCATTATCAAACCATCACCAATGTCAAGCACATAAGACACGGATGAGGTATGAATGGCTCACAACATATAGTCAACTATACATGTGGTATGTATATAGTGCTACATCAAGCATAAAGGCAATGTTACCTTGGCTATAAGATCAATTTTATAATGAGGGCCTATTTGATTTTCGAGAGCTTGTGTAATTACCTCCATAGATGGGTAATTATTATCATTTCACCCACTTTCTACCTTGAAACCCATTCAAAATAGTTAATTTAAATTTGTGAACCCCAAGGTAATGTGTATTATATATCCATTCCATCTATCTGTTTTACCACAATATTTTTAGGCATAATCCAAATAATGGGACAAATTCAACACTCAAGTGACCCACACAAAAAGAAACAGTGGCCCCAAGAGGTTTTTAAAGGTAAGTATTCAATTTCCCTTTTCCCCTGGCGTGGTCCCTTGAGCTTTAGATATGCCTCATTTTTTGGCTCATGCCATAAATTTAGCTGGCATAATGGATGAATGGTGTGGATAATCAACACACATCATCGTGGGACCCACAAATATTTTGTTGCTTTCTCAATTTTTATGTTTAAAGGGTAGCTGGTCAAATCAAGCATCGGGAATAGTTCTTTAAATACCAGGTTAAATAATTATTACCCATTTACCTCGTATTTACTATTGAATTAAAAATTCAAACAATCCCTAAGCATAAGAATAATACTGCATCTAGCATAAAGTTAGCACCGCTTTTAACATACAGGAAATGCTATAGAAATCGTAAGCGTAATCATCGCACCAACACAACACCGCATCAAACGTTAGTGCAGTACCACACCAACATAAGCATAATGCATCATTCAATCAAGAGGTGAGGTCTGCTTAGATTCCAAAACAAAAGGGGCCCATTATGCTACACTTGAGTGGGCTTTCAAGCCAATAGGGCCACTAAACAAGCATTCCCATACAAGCGGGTGTAATGCTCCGAGGTACCCAAACGGGATGGCATAGTAAGGTTCACAAGTGATCAAAGTAGGCTCAATATAGGCATCAAAGTGTGCCCTACAAGTGTCCCAAATAAGGCCCAAGAGGGAGGCCTACAATCCATCAATGGTAGTCCCAAATGGGTTTAAACGCAAGCATGGTGCAGGACGGAACGACAGGCCCCACAACTCCAAGGATGGGTCCTATGCTAGGATGGCAGAACCACATCACATACATCAACACAGGCCTTAAGGAAGGATAGTGTGGATGCATCACACACATCAAGGTGGGCCATGACACACTTACATACATACATAGAGGCGGGCTTACAGTGAACATACAACTCATACATCAAGATAGGCCCACAGTAATACAACACATACAACCAAGTGGGCCTATGGCCCCATTACATACACTATGGTAGGCCCAAGAAAGGTCCCAAAAGGTGGGCATCATCATGCCCCACCACCCCATGGTGGTGCCCACAAATCTGCCCCATGATTGGGCTCACAGCCGAAATGATGTGGTAAAACGGATGGGCGACGTGGCTAGAACCCATGCATCACGGCGGACTCCACGGTGTGGCCCACACTGTGGGCCCCTCAAACATCCACAGTTGGCCCTAGAAGGGTGGAACACGGTGGGCGCTCAATCAGCGCCAAACGCAAGGTGGCGCGGTCCACTCGAATCTAGAATCTGCTTCATTTTTTAGACTATGCACTGAAATGAGCTGTTAGAACAGATGGACGACTGGGATATGAAACCCATATATCAAGGTGGGCCTCCACAGCGGGCCTCTGTCCAGCGGCTGGACGGCCTGGACGTAAAACACATACACAGTGGTAGGGCCTAGCAAATTGCCAGAGGAAGCATTCATTAATCAACGTTATTTCAATGGTGGGCCTAGTCGAGATTTGGATCTGCCTTATTTTGGGCTCGTTCACACGTTCAGGTCAGGAATGCATGGTACACGAACATCACAGTGGGCCCTAGGTTTGGTGGATGGTGTAGATAAAGCCTACACGTCAGGGTGGATCCCACACTCGCAGACCCCACTGTACAGGGTTCTAGCCACGTCGTTCTTACGTTGTTATCTGTATCTGTGTTTTTACTTTAACGAGATCCATGGGACCTCATCTACAGGTTGATGGAAAATAAATATCATGGTGTGAGCCCCAGCATATTATCAACAGTAAGCATTCAATCTCCATTCTTTTTGTGCGTGGCCCACCAGGTTTGGTTATACCCCATGGGAAATGGGCTGGAAAAATGAATGGACGATGTCGATTTCTTACAAACAGCATGTGGACCGCACAGCCTGGTGGGCCCACCCCAAAATGGGCTGGCGGGGTCGATGCCTGGCGGGCTTCACACGTTCTTAATCAAACTGATATTTATGTTTTTCACTTCATACAGGTCCATGTGACTTTATCAATAGATTGGGCAGCAACACCATCCACGGTGGGCCCCAGGGAGGTTCAAGCGGTGCACTGTTACAGAGGTGGTGTGGCCCACAAAAGCTTTAGATCAACGTGATTTCCATGTGGGCCCTACAGCCCAGGTCGCACTTGTGTGGGCCCCAAAAATCAAAGAAAGGGAGAGAGAGAGAGAGAGAGAGAGAGAGAGAGAGAGAGAGAGAGAGAGAGGTGGGTCCCCCACCTCTATGGGGCCCACACGGAATACAATACAAGCGACAGGGTGGACCACACTGCTGTCCAATGTGTGCAGGGTGGGTCCCACGCCCTATGATCAGATGAATGGTACAGAAATAGAATACATACATCATAGTTGGGTCCTACATCAATGATGCAGGGATGAACGCGATGAGGTTGATCACCTTCTTCCTCAAGGATAACTAGTTCGAATTCACGGAGCTTCTCTGGACTCCTCACAGAGACTTCTCGAATCCACAGGGAAAAAGCGAGAAAAATAGAAATAAATTCTATGAAATTCATAATTTGATTGATGAATGAAATAAACAAGTTCGCAACCCTTTAAATAGGGATCTAAGTAATGTGAGAAATTTCAAAATCCAACTATAACTAAAACCCTTAGAATTCTAAGTTTACTATTTATAGATGGTTGTGTTATGTCTACTAGTGCGCAAGGTTTTTGGCCAAAAATTATAAGTGTCCTATTTGGCTTCATCATACTTTCTCCTAATTATTGTAAGCACTTTTAAAGTTGGATGCAACTCCTAAATCCCAACAGATGAAGAGTTATAATCAAACTAAAACTTACTATTTATAGTAAAAATATAATTAAAATAGGGAAAAGACCGTAGATCTGATGGCTAAAGTAGCTCGTACATCTTACCCCAAAATCATATATGTTACGTCCAATAGCTCATTTCAAGTTATGTGATACGCCCAATTTAAGGTCTGACAGTCCAGATCACTTTTGTTGTCGAACGGGCCTTTTCTGATCCATCTTGGCCATGAAACTGTCTGCACCCCGCTCTACATCAATCAGTGGGCCCACTAACTAGGTCAGCGTACACACATCATGAAGGCCACGTGGCCCAAAAATCCACCGTACAGAGGAGGGGAATCTTGGGGCTATCTTCACAGTCCACTTGCTTGGTCATGGGGCCCACATGGACAGCCCAAACAATGGGTCGAATGGTGGCCCCCCTAACCTCATCAAAGAAAGGTGGGGTCCACCTCCTTGCATTCCAAAAAGAAACACACAAAAGAAAGAGGAACAAAAGGGAAAACATGTTACATTTGGTGACATTTTAAACCAATGTACTCACTATTCAAGGCCTTCACATGGGCTTTCAAAGGTGCGTTGGGATCTCCTTTAATGGAGGTTCCGAGCTAGCAACTCTCTCATTCCTTTCCTTCTTTTCTCTCAATTTTCTTCCTCATTTTGTTTTCTCTTTGCTTTTCGTTCTTCTCTTTCTTGTTTTCTCATAGAACTCATACATAGGAGCTTGGAATGTGGGAAATGAGAGAGAGAGAGAGAGAGAGAGAGAGAGAGAGAGGTGTAGAGATTAAGAGGGTAGGAAGGCTCATTTTATATTGCATATTGGGAGTTGTGTGCATGAGGGGTAAAGAAATGAGGAGCATTTTGGGGAGAAAATTAGCATAGGGAATGGGTGGTTAACTTCAGGGTAGTACTTGCATGCGGGAGAGGAAAGATGTAGGGGTATTTTAGGTAGTTTAGGGGTGCTTTAGTAGTAATGGTAGGGTCCATTTGGGTCTTTTGGCAGATATTAAGTAATTATGTATTTTGAAATTGAAAAAAGGCTACGTCCATGGGTGGTCATTTGCCAAATATAGATGCAATGGGTTGTAATTTAATATGGATGAGGAACATGCTTCATATGCTTATAGAGATATTTTGCAACTGGGATCCTCGTTACATTTGTACATGTATTGGAATGCGTATAACATCTTGATTCACGTGCAGGACCATGTCTTTCAATCCTAGCATCGCAATCGGGAACAGATTGGCTACTCCCCTTGACACCAGCCACTGGCTGGTGGTCGGTGCTCTATGGGGCCCACCATGATGTATGTGTGTCATCCATGACGTCCATCTATTTTTATAAATCATTTTATGTTATGATAAAAAAAATGAAGTATATCTCAATCTCAAGTGGACCACTTTACAGGAAACAGTGTTGAATGAATTTTGACCATTAAAAACGTTTTAGGGGTCATAAAAGTTTTGGATCAAGATGATATTTATTTTTTCCCTTCATCTGGATCTCTATGACCAAATAAACGGATTAGATGTCAAATAAACAGTACAGTAGGCCTTAGGAGGATTTTAATTGTGAATATCCATTCATTATTTTTGTCCTGTGGTGTGGCCCGCATAAGATTTATATCCTTATCATTTTTTGTATCAAGCTCTAAAATGATATGTAAAAATGGATGAACTGAATGGATGAAATATGTACATCATGGTGGGGCCACAGAGCACCGACCACCAACCACGGGGCTGGTGTCAGGGGGAGTAGCCAATCCGTTCCCATCGCAATCGGGGTGTGCCACGCAGCATTACGATCTCAGTGCCGACATGATTTCAACAATAGAGGGCTCGGGTCAAACTGACACAATTCGAGGTGCGATTGTGACCGACCAATCCGATCCATCCCGAGTATATTGGAATATGAAACAAGTGTACAGAAGGTCCCAGGAGAACGCGAGCTTCACGGTAGCCCAAGGATAGAGGAACTCATGGCCTGCTTTATCCAAAGCAAGGCCACCCTATCAATCCAAAGCGAGCCGATAAAGCCACTGATCACTCCAATCAGTCTTCAAATTCGAAAGCCATCTTTGCATACGACCAGTCAAATCCAACATCCTCCCCATAACAGGAACTAGTCTCATTTCTAGCATCTGCATTCTAATCAAAATCCAGTATCCTCTCTGTAATGGGAGCCAGTCTTATTTCTTGCATTTACATTCTAATTAAGTTCAACATCCCCCCCCCCCCCCTAGAGTCTGTCTCAGTTCCAACTTTTACATTCCATTGCTCTACTTTTAGTCAATTCCAGCACCATTCCCTTAATCGAAGCCAATCTCATTCCAGTTAATTATATTTCATTCAAACAGTCAGCATCCTCCCACAATCGGAATTTCTTTTCATTTACATTCTAAGGACAGCTACATGATCTACCTCTTTAACCCACTCGCATAATATGATTTCCATGTTCTACACACATTAACGAGGATAACGCATTTTAAAAAATGTATATAACTATTAGTTTTCCAAAGCACAACTCCAACAATGATGATGTCGTACAAGCGAGTGATGTTGTTGACTAACACAATAGTGCAAGTTAGGGCTGTCGTGGCAGCAGGTTGGACTGGCGCAAGACACACAACATCGAGATGTTGCTAACAGTGTTGTTGCTAGTGTAGAGAGAGAGAGAGCTAAAGCTGGGATAACAGACGCAGATTGCATACTGACTGTGCTAGTACCAATGGCACTGCTAATCAGTACTCTGTGTGCTCCACCATGATGTATGTGTTTTATACACATACTCCGTCCATTTTGTGAGCTCATTTTAGAGCATCAACCTAAAAATAAGGTAGATCCAAATCTAAAGTAGGCCATGCTACAAGAAATAATGGTGATTAAACAACCCAAAACTTCTTTGGGGTCACAAAAGCTTTAAATGAAGGTGATATTTATGTTTCCCATTCATTCATGCATGTGTGACCTATCAATACGTTCAATGGCAATTAAACATTACCGTCAGCCCTAGGGAGCTTTTAGTGGTTGGCAATCAATCACCACTCTTCTCCTTTCGTGTGATCCCCCCAAGATTTGGATTTGCTTCATTCTTCAAATCATGCTCGTAAAATGATCAAGCTCAAAAATGGCATGGATAAAACACAAACATCACAGTGGTTCTCACATAACACCAACCATAAGCTATCACCATACTAGCAAGGCCTAATCCACATCCTTTAATACCATGATATTGGAGAGAAATCCAACATATAGAGTTTCCATGTGCTTATATTTATTCCAAACCTGTTTGGATTTATGAAAAGCATAAGGAAAAGTATGTTTTAAAAAAACCTAGTTTTCTAGAAACTATAAGTAATAGAACATTGTTTTCCTTCTCTATTTTTTAATAATATTTTCTTAAAATTTTAGGATATGTTTTCAAATTTGTTATTTGGCATAACAAAAACTTTCTTAGAAAAAAAGTTCCAAGTAGTCACCGGTGTACATAGCATATGTGAGACGCTTGAATATGGATACTGATAAAAATAAATTTGCAGAATAGCTAAATTGTGGTACACGTGACACATTTGAAGTGCTTGGTAGCACTTACGCACGCTAGTACCATTGACATAAGGAAATATTTGGAGGGATTGAAAATGAATGGTGGTATACATGGCACATTAGCACGTTTGAAGTACTTTGTACATGTAAAGCATAAAAAAAGTAAATGGTGGTTTATGTGACACCTTAGCATATATTGTTGAGGGTCAAATATTGCATGTTAGACCCCAGATATTGTCTGGATTTACGAATATAATGCTGTCTAATGGCTCGTTTTCTCATTCTTGTGTGGCAAAGTGATTTTATGAGCATGGATGGAAAAAAGACGTTAAAAGTTGAGATTTAACGATCTGATGACGCCAAAGGCAAGGGACACACTCCAGGGGACCAAGATTGACAAATATACACGGTCAGAAATTCGAGAAAAGTTAGAAATTGAAGCTCAAGTGGCCTGAAGGACGTCCAGAATGCAAGATCACGAGGTTCCCACCATCCGTTCGGCTCGAAACTTCATACGTCGCCTGAGGACCATTAATTAACCGTACATATAAAATTTCAGCCATTGAAGATCTCGGGAAGTGCCCCAATTGACAGATCAGCCCATAAACCGTTGATTCTGGGCCCACCTGATATCTGGAACTGCCTCAAAATTATTATTGACGCCTTAAATGAGGAGTCAAAACAGATGGACGGTGCAGATTTCTCCAAAACAGTGCAGTAGACCCCATATGAGATGAGTGTGTACAGTGCACATGTGCACTCTCCGTGCACCAAATTTTCTAAAAGTCGCTGACCGACGTTTCCGTCTACAACTCAAACAAAAAAAAAAAAAAAAAAAAAAACGCACGGCGCTGGCCGTTCTAGTGATCAGTTGTGGGCCCCACACGTGCCCCATAAGCTCAATCCGATCCGTCCACCGTGTAGAGGGCTTTGAGCACTACAAAACCATGTTATCACTTTTCACCCATGCCTGCACACGTGTGAGATACAGAGGCCACAAAAGGGCTGCTCGGTAGCGTTCAAAACTGATTCTTTTGTGATTTCTTCTCTGGGCCACGTCAATGGACGTTCAAAACCACCCATTCTTGACTGAAATTTCGTTCTGAATCCAATGGATGGGGTGGATTTTCCAGAAAATGCTTCTGTGGGGCCCACCGACCACAACAGCGAAATGGTGCGAAAGGTTTCGCACATCCGCGAAAACCGACTTTTCCGAACGGTTTTGGCCCACCATCTTTGATCATATGGAAGATCTGAACCGTCTATCATGTAGAGGACCCAAGAAAGTACTAAGGAACGGTATTTTTTTAGAATTTGAGTAAGGAAAGTGGCGTGTTTCGAGGCACCGAACTTGGCTGCGAAAATTACACTCCGTGTCCTGCTACAACTCTGTCACTGACTCCAGCCTTCCAGCAGCTATAAAAAGAGGTTTTTGGATGTGGGGAGGGGGCATTCAAGGTCTTGGGAGGAAGAACAGAGGGCTCGAGCTTGGGTTTGAACGTGGTCAGAGGAGAGAGAGAGGAGCTTGGTTTTTTTCTTTCCCTTTTCTTTTCCTTTTCTTTTTCTCTTTATTTATTTGGATTGAGCCCATCCATGACAGGCTAAAACCTCCTAGCTAGGGCTAGGAGGTGAAGCTTGTAGTGAGATGAGAGATTATATGTTTTTAATATAATTTTAATTTTTGAATTGAAGTTGGTTTTAGTTTGATTTTAATGAAAATATTTTTTGGTCTTTAATGGTCTGTTGTGACTGAAATTACAATGGGTCTGCAATGCTTTGAATATTTTCTTATCCCTTTTATGTTTATGACGTTAGGACGTCCCGTTGTTCACCATAGTCTCCTGGGCATGGTTGGATGACGGTACCCTTCTTAACCTTCATACATATGATTGGTTGGTAATTAGTTTAATTCTGTTGTTTGCCATAGTCTGTGGGCATGGTTTGGTGATGGAATCCATTCTAATTCATACACCTTTCATCTCTTTGAAAACTAGATTAACGGCAGTTCAGTAATTTTCATAATTTTTGATGCAAGCATAAATTCTCCCTGATCTCTACAAGTGGATCCTCTGAATCCCTAGTTCCCTTCTCCTGATTTCTCTCAAGTTTAGATAATTATTTCACCATTATTTCTCAAATTACATTCAGTTTAGATTTCATCTTAATCTAGTTCTAGTTCTGGTTAGTTTTAGATAACGTACAAGTTTCAGTCCCTTGGGATTCGACCTCGGTCTTACCGAGTTATTACTATATCACAACCCTACACTTGGGGAGTGAACATATATGGGGCACAAGGAATAAACCAATGATAGCACATGTGGGATGCTTCACACATGTGATGCGCAAGAGAAGATAAGTTGTGGAATATATGACAGTGGCATGTGTGGTGTACAGCCTGCGGTGAATATGCCACGTTGGATGGACTGCATGTATGGTTCTCCTAACCTGATCCATAGCTCAAGTGGTAGACTGAGTGAAAGATACCTCGTTTTCAGAAAACGGATTGGCTGCTCACCCTGCCACTGGCTCCTTGGCTGGTGGTCAGTTCTCTGTAGGCCCCATCATGATGTATTTGTTTCATCCATTCCGTTCATCCATTTTTACAGATCATTTTATGGCTTCAAACCAAAAATGAAAGGGATATAAATCTCAGGTCGACCACACCACATGAAAAAAATAATGATTGGGTATCCACCATTAAAATCCTCATGAGGCCCACTATACTGTTTATTTGACATTCAATTTGTTGATTAGGTCATACATGCACAGATGAAGAGAAAAAAATAAAGATCAGCTAGATCCAAAACTTTTATGGCCCTCAAAATATTTTTAATGGTCGACCCTCATTCAACATTGTTTCTTGTAATGTGGTCCACTTGAGATTTGGATATAAATCATTTTTGAACTCATACTGTAAAATGATATGTAAAAATAGATGGACAGCATGGATGAAACACATACATCATGGTGGGGCCCACATGGCACCAACCACCAACCATTGGCGGGTGTTAGGGGGAGTGGCCAATCCGTTTCCCTCGTTTCAACGTTGAGGTGTTGGTATCGATTCCCTGGTGGGGCTGGCTAACAGTGTAGTGTTTACTGACAATGGGGTGTACTAACCAGCTAACTTAAAAACAAAAAATATGGCTCTCCTAAGTGATCCTTACTCTTGCTCCGGCGGTAGACTCTCAAGAGTTTCAACCCTTGTCAAGGGTTCAAGCATCCATTGGTGATGAAATCCCACTACGACAGTGTCGTCGAGCTCATGGGAACTTCCCATGAGTTGACCTGTGTGGGCCACACCACGTACAAAAGTTGAGAGGGGTTACCCTCCCATGAGGGGTCATACCAAGTTTTAGATGTATGCAAATTTTAGGTGGGCTCCACCAAGTGCTTTTATATATTTTTAGGCATGTCTTCATGTGATTTTAGATTGTATGGCCCACCTAAGTTTCATATAAGGATATTTTTTGGATATCCCATAATTTAAAGGGGACCCATCAAATGTACGAAGTTGATGTTCGACATGCATCACAATGGAGCACACACAACTCGACCTCGTGAGAAGTTCTTATGAGCTCGATCGCATAGAACCATTATATATATATATATATATATATATATATATATATATATATATATATATATATATATGGAAAAGGTATTATATGCTCAACCGTATGTTACCTTTCATATGGTCGAGAGCTGGCAACACACAAGCGGTCGGATGTTGAAAATTGTAACTCAACGGTAAGATTTTAGAGGATAAGTGGAGAAACAAAACCGATGAAACTGGTTATTAAAATATGACTTGGAGTATTTCCTGCAAGAGCCTTTTGCATGAAGTACTGCACTAGAATCCTGGGTGGGGCATACCGTGGGATTTTTTGAGAAATCCAGCCCATCCATCCGTTTTTCCATATCATTTAAGGGGTTGAGCCTAAAATTGAACCAAATTCAAGTCTCAAGTTGATTGTATCATAGGAAACAGTGGGAATAATGATTTCAACCATCGAAATAATGTTAGGCCCCACATTGATGTTTATTTGTCATCCAATCTATTCATAAGATCATACAGACATGGATGAAGAGAAAAAACAAATATAAGCTTGATCCAAAACTTCCCTGGGCCTTAAGAATTTTTTTAATAGTAGATGTTCAATTCTACCGTTTCATGTGGTGTGGTCCATTTGAACATTTTATATGATTAATTTTTGGGTTCAAGTCCTAAAATCATATGGTAAAATGGATGGATGGAGTGGATTAGATACATAAATCATGGTGGACCTCACGGTGTCTACTCAGTATGCTAAGGGTAGTGAGTTACTCCACAATCTATTTCCGTCGAACAGGGGTGCAGATTAGATAATGACACGCTAAGTAGCGAGACTCACTACTAAAGTTATGCCACCAAGTTCCGTGGGCCCCATTATAATGTGTGTTTTGTATCCACTCCTTCCATCCACTTGGAGAGATCATTTTAGGGCAATATCCAAAGAACGAGTTATATCCAAAGCTCCAGTGGACCCTAGCATAGAAAATAGTGGGACAGTGATGCCCACCATTAAAAACTTCTAAATGCCACAAAAGTTTTAGATCAAGCTAATATTTGTGTTTTCCCTTCTTTCATGTCTTTTTAAACTTTTGAATAGGTTGGATTTCAAATAAACATTATGGTGAGCCTTAGGATAGTTTCAATTGTGGGAATCACTCTTCCTGTGATATGGTCCACTTGATCTTTGGATATGCTTCAATTTTAGTCTTAACCCCTTAAATTAGATGGAAAAATGAATGGACGGTGTGGATAGATCACATACATTCAAGGTGGGCCCAAATAACTCAGTACGTAATCCGATTTCCCTACCACCTGCCAATGGTGGGTGGTCAATGCTCTGTGGGCCCCACAATGATGTATGTGTTTCATTCATGTCGTCCATCTATTTTCCTAGATCATTTTCAGGTATGAGACCAAAAATAAGGTATATCCCAATCTCAAGTGGACCACATTACATGAAACAGTGTTGATTGAACGTTGACCATTAAAAACTTTTTGGGATCCGAAATACTTTTGGATCAAGATGATATTTGTTTTTTCACTTCATCTATGTCTGTATGACCTAATCAACAGATTGGATGTCAAATAAATAGTACAGTGGGCCTTAGGAGGATTTTAATGGTGGACATACAATCACTATTGTTTTCCTAGGGTGTGGTCCACCTGAGATTTATATCCCTTACATTTTTGGGATAAAGCCATAACATGATATGTAAAAATGAATAAATGACATGGATGAAACACATACATCATGGTGGGGCCCATAGAGTACTGACCATCACCACCCGACTAGTGGCAGGGGAATAGCCAATTCGTTTCCTCCCGTTCCCCACTTATGTAAAAGGAAGAGGACAGGGATTGCGTCCTATCTGGTAATCTGTTTGGCAGAGCTATGTAGGGCCCAATGTGATGTAATTGTTTTATCCATGTCGTTAAATGCTTTTCTCATATTATTTTAAGTTATGATCCTAAAATTGAAGCAGGTCAATGGACCACACCAAATGAAGTTGTAGTGATAATGACACCCACTGTTGAAACCTTTTTAAGGGCCACCGTGATGTTTTTTTTTACCATCCAACCTATTCAAAAGGTCATGTAGACGTGGATGAAATGAAAACACAAATCTCATATTGATTTGAAAATTCTTCATCTCCTAAGAAGTTTTTAATGGTGGATGTTCAATCCCCAACTTGTGGTCCACTTGATCCCTGGACCTGGCTCATTTTTTGTATCATAACTTTAAATGATATGAGAAAAACGGATGGACGGGGTGAATTTCTCAAAAAATCCCATTGTAAGCCCTATCTAAGTTTCTAGGGCAGGGCCTTCATGCGAAGGCTTTTCGTAGGAAATATACGTGAGAGAGAGAGAGAGAGAGCTGATTTTGTTTCTCCACTCACCTATAAAATCTCACCTTTCTCCCTATAAAATCTCACCGTTCCTTTGAAACTTTCGCCATCTGACTACTAGCATAGTGCCAGCTCTCGACCGTATGGAAGGTAACATACGGTCGAGCGTATAGTACCTTTTCCCATATATATATATATATATATATATATATATATATATATATATATATATATATATAGGTACTATATGCTTGACTTTACTGTAGCATTCCGTAAGGTCAAACATTGCCAGATTGCTGGCCATCGGATGGGGCAATTTTGAAATCAACGGAGATGCACTAACCGGGAATTTTACCACACACCCACGCCATAGTGGAATTTTAGAGAAATTGCCTATTGTACGACCCATATATGGCCCACCAACCTTTTGATGCCCACTTGCTTTTACCTCCCCAGAAGGAGCCCTAGCTGTACGACCCCATTTCTGAGGTAGAAAATGCCCCTGCTTTTCCTTCCGGAAGCGGATCACCTGGTGCTCGAAGACGAGCGCTGACACTCCTCAAACTCTGAGTTGTATGAATGGTTTAAAAGATATCAAAGTCACATGGGCCCCACATTTATGTATTTATTATATCCACAACGTTCATCCATATTTCGAGGTCATTTTGGAGCATTATCAAAAAAAAAAAAAAAATCATATCCAAAGATCAACTGGACCACACCACAAAGAGCCGCAGGAAAATTGATTTTCATCCTTAAAAATTTTGTAAGGCCCACCATAACATTTATTTTCCATCCAATCTATTTATAAGGTCACAAAGACTTGGATGAAGAGGAAAAACAAATTTCATAATGATCCAAAACTTCTGTGACCCATAAAAGGGTTTTAATGGTAGACATTTAATCCTCCACTGCTTTTTACAGTGTAGTCCACTTGATAGCTAGATCTATCTTATTTTTCGTCTTAAGCCTTAATACGAGTTCACCAAATAGATGGACAGTTTGAATATAACACATACGTCATAATGGGACCCACAAAGGATGGTGGGGATTACAACGGGAAAAAAAAAGAAAAAGAAAAAGAAAAAAAAGCCAGCAAGTCGGGGTCAACCGGATCCAGTGGATACGAATTATAACCGTAGCCATAACGCGACACTCTAAGCACTTTCTTTCTTTCTTTCTTTCTTTAATTTTTTTTTTTTTTACTTACATGGAGAGCTTTATTCTACCTACATTTTTCTCTAATACATATTTATATAAATATGTATATAAGCATATATAGAAAAAAAATTCTCTCTATTTTTCATTTCTTTCTTTATTCATTTAACGAGAATATCTTCTAAACCAAAATTAATTACTTGATGTACCACATATGTTTTTGGGGTAGGATAAGCTACTTTAGCCAACCAATCTGGTTATTTTCCAAGATTCCATCAAGTTGATGGTCGAAAATCCATTTCACTCACTTTGCGTTCAATTTCAATCAGTTCGTGGTCAATTTCATTCATTTCATTCACTTCGCGGTCAATTTCAATCAATTTGCAGTGAATTTCATTAACTTCGTTGTCAATTTCATTCACTTCGCAGTCAATTTAAATCACTTCACAATCAATTCCCTTCATTTCACGGTCAATTCCATGCATTTCGTGGTCAATTCAAGTAATTCCCCTTCACTTCACGGTCAATTCAATTCATTTCATAGTCAATTCCCTTCACTTCACGGTGAATTCCATGCATTTCGCTGCCAATTCCCTTCACTTCACGGTTAATTCCACGCATTTCATGGTCAATTCCGACGATTCCCCTTCACTTCACAGTCAATTCAATTCATTTCACGGTCAATTCCCTTCATTTCACGGTTAATTCCCTCCATTTCATGGTCAATTCCATGCATTTCACAATTAATTCCGGCAATTCCCCTTCACTTCACGGTCAATTCCATGCATTTCATGGTGAATTCCCTTTACTTCACGGTCAATTTAATGCATTTTGCAATCAATTCCCTTCACTTCATGGTCAATTCCATGCATTTTGTTGAGGGTCAAATATTGCATATCAGACCCCAGTTATTTTCTATCTTTACGAGTATAATACTGTTTAAACGACCTGTTTTTATCGTGTTTATGTTGCAAG
Organism: Magnolia kwangsiensis; assembly: GCA_037074715.1. Classification (NCBI taxonomy): domain Eukaryota; kingdom Viridiplantae; phylum Streptophyta; class Magnoliopsida; order Magnoliales; family Magnoliaceae; genus Magnolia; species Magnolia kwangsiensis. The sequence goes on from CM073582.1 coordinate 22,471,750, forward strand.
CTGATTTTATGAGCATGGATTGAAGAAGGTGTTAAAAGCATGGATTTAACGATCCAAAGTCACCAAAGCAAGGGATGGACTTCAGAAGACCAAGATTAAGGAATTTACACGGTCAGAAATCCGAGAAAACTAAGAAACTGAAACTCAAGTGGCCTGAAACGCATCCAGAATGCAAGATCATGGGGTTCCCACCATCTGTTTGTCTCGAAACTTCATACATATGATGAGGGCATAAATAGACCGTAAATATTAAATTTCAGCCATTGATGATCTTGAGAAGTGGGCCAACGGATACATCAGCCCATTAATCTTCAAATTGGGGCCCACCTGATATATGGAAATGCCTAAATTTTGGACTCAATGTCTTAAATGATATGACAAAATGAATGGATGGAGCTGATTTTATATATACATCATGAGTGGACCTCACTGGCAGCGCCAGTGCACAATGCACAAGTGCACGTGACGTGCACTGGACCAAGAATCAAAACCAAAGAAGGAGACCCGTCTCCTTCGCCGTCTCTGCGTAAGGCAGCCAGCAAACGGACGGCTCTGGTCCATTTTTCGATCGATAGCGGGCCCCACTCATGTCCCGTACGGACGATCTAAACCGTCCATCTTATAGACGGCTGTGAATACTACAAAACCTAGGTGATATTTTTCAGCCATTCATACACACGTGTGCGTTACAGAGGCCACAAAAATGCTACCATGGGACGTTCAAAATTGATCTTTTAGTGATTTCTTATCTGGGCTTCGCCAATGGACGTTCAAAACTACCCATTCTTAACTGAAATTTCATCCTGAATCCAATGGATGGGGTGGATTTTCCAGAAAATGCTTCTGTGGGGCCCACCGATCACAACAGTGAAATGGTGCGAAAGGTTTCGCACATCCGTGAAAACTGACTTTTCTAAGCAGTTTTGGCCCACCATATTTGATCATATGGAAGACTGAACAGTCTATCATGTAGAGGATCCAAGAAAATCCTAAGGGACGGTGTTTCTTTGGAATTTAAGCGAGGAAAGTTGCGTGTTTCGAGGCACCGAACTTGGCTGCGAAAAAGCTTTCAATGGGCATGCATAGCTTTTCAAATCCGATTCAAATCCGATTTTCACCACTCCAGTAGCTATATAAGGAGGTTTTGGACGTGGGGAGGAGAGATTCAGGTCTTGGGAGGAAGATTCAGAGCTGGGAAGGAAGGCTCAGGTCGGACGTCTGCAAGAGAGAGAGTTGAGTTTTTTTATTTCTTTTATTTTTATTTTATTTTGTTTTGAGATATCTAGCCTATTCATGTTGGGCTAAACCTCCTAGCTAGGGTTAGGAGGTGAAGCTTGTAGTGAGATAGGAGAGTTGTTCACTCCCCAAGTGCAGGGTTGTGATGTAGTAATAACTCGGTAAGACCGAGGTCGAATCCCAAGGGACTGAAACTTGTACGTTATCTAAAATTAAATAGACATTGAACTAGAAAAAGATGAATTCTAAATCAAGTATAAATTGAGAAATAATGATGGAATAATTTTCTAAACTTAAGATAAATCAGAGGAAGAGAAACTAGGGATTCAGAGGATCCACTTGTAGAGATCAGGGAGAACTTATGCTTGCATCAAAAATCATGGAAATTACTGAACTGCCGTTGATCTAGTTTTCAAAGAGATGAAAGGAAGATAAATTAGAATGGATTCCATCACCAAACCATGCCCACAGACTATGGAAAACAACAGAATTAAACTAATTACCAACCAATCATATGTATGAAGGTTAAGAAGGGTACCGTCATCCAACCATGCCCAGGAGACTATGGTGAACAACGGGACGTCCTAACGTCATAAACATAAAAGGGATAAGAAAATATTCAAAGCATTGCAGACCCATTGTAATTTCAGTCACAACAGACCATTAAAGACCAAAAATATTTCCATTAAAATCAAACTAAAACCAACTTCAATTCAAAAATTAAAATTAAATTAAAAGCATATAATCTCTCATCTCACTATAAGCTTCACCTCCTAGCCCTAGCTAGGAGGATTTAGCCTGCCATGGATGGGCTCAATCCAAATAAATAAAGAGAAAAAGAAAAGGAAAATAAAAGGGAAAGAAAAAACCAAGCTCCTCTCTCTCTCCTCTGCCCACGTTGAAACCCAAGCTCGAGCTCTCTGTTCTTCCTCCCAAGACCCTGAATGAATGCTCCCCACGTCCAAAAACCTCTTTTTATAGCTGCTGGAAGGCTGGAGTCAGTGACAGAGTTTTAGCAGGACACGGAGTGCAATTTTCGCAGCCAAGTTCGGTACCATGAAACACGCCACTTTCCTCGCTCAAATTCTAAAGAAACACCGTCTCTTAGTACTTTCTTGGGTCCTCTACATGATAGACGGTTCAGATCTGCCATATGATCAAAGATGGTGGGCCAAAACTGTCCGAAAAAGTCGATTTTCGCGGATGTGCGAAACCTTTCACACCATTTTGCTGTTGTGGTCGGTGGGCCCCACAGAAGCATTTTCTGGAAAATTCACCCCGTCCATTGGATTCAGAACGAAATTTCAGTCAAGAATGGGTGATTTTGAATGTCCATTGACGTGGCCCAGAGAAGAAATCATAGAAGAATCAGTTTTGAACGTTACCGAGCAGCCTTTTTGTGGCCTCTGTATCTCACACGTGTGCACGCATGGGTGAAAAGTGATAACATGGTTTTGTAGTTCTCGCGGCTGTCTACACGGTGGACGGTTCAGATCGAGCTTATGGAGCACTTGTGGGGCACACAGATGATCACAAAAACGGCCAGCGGCCGTGCGTCCGCTGCACCTTACGCAGAGAGGGAGAGAGAGACGGGTCAACGCTTGCGCTGACCCGTTGGTTGGTCCGGTGCGGCTCGCGTGTGCGTGCACTGAATGCACGCACACCCTCATGTGGGGTCCACTGTCATGTTCACGAGAAATCCGTGCCGTCCATCCTGTTTCCAATCGTATTTAAACCGTAGAGACAAATTTTGAAGCATATCCAGATAGCATGTGGGCCCCAAATCATGATTTTACGGGCTGATATGTCAGTTGGGGCACTTCCCGAGATCTTCAATGGCTGAAATTTTATATGTACGGTTAATTTATGGTCCTCAAGCGACGTATGAAGTTTCGAGCCGAACGGATGGTGGGAACCTCGTGATCTTACATTCTGGACGTCCTTCAGGCCACTTGAGCTTCAATTTCTAACTTTTCTCGGATTTCTGACCATATATATTTGTCAATCTTGGTCCCCTGGAGTGTGTCCCTTGCCTGTGGCGTCAACAGAGTGTTAAATTCATACTTTTAGCAACTTTTTGCATTTCATGCTTTCAACTACACCCTGTATCACAAACACGGCAAAACGGGCCATTAAACGGCATTATGTACGTAAATTCAGGTAATAAATGGGGTCTAATATGCAGTATTTGACCCTCAACAAGAGTTTAATTTATGAATTTTTTATTTAATTTATGAATTGAATTAATGTTGATGCTAGTTTAATTAATGGCATGTTTTAGTCTTTAATGGTCTGTTGTGACTAAAATTACAATGGGTCTGCAATGGCTTTGATCATGTCCTTCTACTTTTATGTTTATGACGTCAGGACGTCCCGTTGTTCACCATAGTCTACTGGGCATGGTTGGATGACGGTACCCTTCCTAACTCTCATACATGTGATTAGGTGGCAATTAGTTTAATTCTGTTGTTTTCCATAGTCTTTTGGGCATGGTTTGGTGATGGAATCCATTCTAATTCATATACCTTTCATCTCTTTGAAAACTAGATCAACGGCAGTTCAGTTAATTTTCATAATTCTTAAAGCAGGCATAAGATCTCCCTGATCTCTACAAGTGGATCCTCTGAATCCCTAGTTTCCTATATCTGATTTCTCCTATAAATTTTAGATTAATATTTTCATCATTATTCCTCAAATTACATTCAGTTTAGATTTCATCTTAGCCTAGTTTTATTTCTAATTGATTTTAGATAACGTACAAATATCAGTCCCTTGGGATTCGACCTCGGTCTTACCGAGTTATTACTACATCACAACCCTGCACTTGGGGAGTGAACACATTTCACAGACAATTCCGGCAATTCCCCTTCACTTTACGATCAATTCAATTCATTTCAAGGTCAATTCCCTTCACTTCACGGTCAATTCAATTCATTTCACGGTTAATTCCCATCATTTCACGGTCAATTTCATACATTTCACAATCAATTTTGGCGATTCCCCTTCACTTCAAGGTCAATTCCATGCATTTCATGGTCAATTCTCTTTACTTCACGGTCAATTCAATGCATTTCACGGTCAATTCACGGTCAATTCCGGCAATTCTCCTTCACTTCACGGTCAATTCCTTTCACTTCATAGGCAATTCCATGCATTTCACGTTCAATTCTAGCAATTTCCCTTTACTTCACGGTCAACTCAATTCATTTCACAGTCAATTCCCTTCACTTCACGGTGAATTTCATGCATTTCGCAGTCAATTCCCTTCACTTCACAGTCAATTGCATGCATTTCAAGGTTAATTCCGATGATTCCCCTTAACGGTCAATTCAATTCATTTCACGGTCAATTCCCTTCACTTCACGGTCATTTTCGTGCATTTCACGGTCATTTCACTTCACTTCACGATTAATTCCGGCGATTCCCCTTCACGTCATGGTCAATTCAATTCATTTCACGATCAATTCCCTTCACTTCACTATCATTTCCATGCACTTTATGGTCATTTCCATGCATTTCACGGTCAATTCGCTTCACTTCATGGTCAATTTCATGCATTTCATGGTCAATTCTGGCAATTTTCCTTCACTTACGGTCGTTTCCCTTCACTTCACGGTCATTTCCGTGCATTTCACGGTCAATTCGCTTCACTTCATGGTCAATTTCATGCATTTCACGGTCAATTCCGACAATTCCCCTTCATTTCACAGTCAATTTAATTCATTTCATGGTCAATTCCCTTCACTTCATAGTCATTTTCGTTCATTTCACGGTCAATTCGCTTCACTTCACAGTCAATTTCATGCATTTCATGGTCAATTCCAGCGATTCCCCTTTACTTCACAGTCAATTCAATGCATTTCACCGTCAATTTCCTTCACTTCACAGTCAATTCCATGCATTTCACGGTTAATTCCGGCGATTCCCCTTCACTTCACGGTCAATTCCATACATTTCACAGTCAATTCCCTTTACTTCACGGTCAATTCAATGCATTTCACCGTCAATTCCCTACACTTCACGGTCAATTCCATGCATTTCATGGTAAATTCCGACAATTCCCCTTCACTTCATGGTCAATTCATTTCATTTCATGGTCAATTCCCTTCACTTCATGGTCAATTCCATGCATTTCACGGTCAATTTTGGCAATTTTCCTTCACGGTCAACTCAATTCATTTCATGGTTAATTCCCTTCACTTCATGGTGAATTCCATGCATTTCGCGGTCAATTCCCTTCACTTCCTAGTCATTTCCATTCATTTCACGGTCAATTCCATGCATTTAACGGTCAATTCCATTCACTTCACGGTCATTTATATTCATTTCACGGTCAATTCTGACGATTCTCCTTCACTTCAAGGTCAATTCCATGCATTTCACAGTCAATTCCCTTCACTTCACGGTCATTTCCATTCATTTTACAGTCAATTCCCTTCACTTCATGGTCAATTCCATTTACTTCACGGTCATTGCCATTCATTTCACAATCAATTCCCTCCACTTCACGGTCAATTCCATGCATTTCGCAATCAATCCCGACGATTCCCCTTTACTTCACAGTCATTTCCATGCATTTCATGGTCAATCCCCTTCATTTTATGATCACCATAACATTTATTTTCCATCTAATCTATTCATAAGGTCACAAAGACCTGGATAAAGAGGAAAAATAAATTTCATAATGATCCAAAACCTCTATGACCTCTAAAAGGGTTTCAATAGTAAACGTTCAATCCTCCACTGCCTTTTACAGTGTGGTCCACTTGATAGATAGATCTATCTTATTTTTCATCTCAAGCCTCAATACGAGTTTGCCAAATAGATATATGGTTTGGATATAACACATACCTCATAATGGGACCCACAAAAAGTTGTGGGGATTACAATAGGGAAAAAAGAAAAAAGCCAACGGTGGTCAATGGCTACGGATAATAACCGTAGCTATAACTGTAGTAATCCCATAACTACGGTTATGGCTACGATAACTATTGACCCTTTTTTTTTTTCCAGTTGTAATCTCCACTGCTTTTTGTGAGTTCCATTACGAAGGATACCCAAACCATGCAACAGGTAGGCCACAAAATAATGATCACCTAATATGGAAACCAGGCCTATCCACTTATCAGGTGGGACACAAAATTGAAATCAATGGACAGCCAATGGCATGACTCAATGTATATGTGGGTCCCACATCCCACCCAATGATGGAAGAAACTTGATTTCATGCCAAGTGATCTTCATGGTGGTGCCCGCCGGGTAGGATTTCCCACAAGTGACACATTAGCAGGAGAGAAAGGGGTTCATGTTAAAATTCACATACATGGGCTGTATGTGATCATTTCTCAATTAAAAATAATTAATTTAATTGTAAGATTAGTCATTGTTAAGTAATTACTAACAGATGACTTGAAAATGACATCACCCTTGATTCACCAATGAGTGAGAGAGAGAGAGAGAGAGAGAGAGAGAGAGAGATAAGATTAGTCATTGTTAAGTAGTTACTAACAGATGACTTAAAAATGACATCACCCTTGATTCACCCATGAGAGAGAGAGAGAGAGGACCATCATCAGTTTTCCATGAAACAACCATAACCCTTCTTTTGACAATTTGAGATCAAATGGGCAACATAGAAAGAGTGGGCTAATCTACAACGATGAAAGACAAACATTGAGTGTGGCCCACCCAGGAAAGCATGTCTGAATCTAAAAACAACCCCATTTCAAACTCCCAAATGTAAAAGCTTCCAAAAACAAAGCCCCAGCAAGCACTTCCACCTCCTCCTCCACCTTTTTCCACATACTCAATTTCAACCTTCACCACTACCATTCTCTTTACATTTTGGAACTTTTAAGTCAAGGGGGCTGAACTACATGTGCATTTCCCAACTTTTCACTGTACACTATACATAAACCGTGCATCGATCCGAACCGTCCAAATCATGGGTCTCAATCATGTATGGATCATGTCTAGAAATTACACTGATCCGGTAATCCAAACCTTCCATTTGGATTCCATCATATCCATGGTTGAAAATCAACAGACAATAACACATAGTTAAGGTAATCCAACTCTGAGTTTTGGCCTATGTTCCATCTAGAATAAGGCCCAAGATTTGGGTGGTCTAGATTGACTTACACTAATCTATGTGTACGGTAGATGAGTCACCACTATCTAAGAATAGGCCAAAAACGCAATTAGTATTCTACCCCTCAAGTTAAAATCTCACCTCCTCACACATTACGAGTACGCATAAAGAGATCTCCCTCCAAAAAAAAAAAAAAAAACAACGGAGGAGTTCCCAAGTTATAGAAAATCCTAACCGTGATTTTTGTGTTCTTCCTCCCTCCCTTCATCCCAATTGAAGTGATGGTGGACACTGAGGATGTTCCATCAGCACCATACACTCCTGTGACCCCAGGCACTCCTGGGGCTCCACTCTTTGGTGGTTTCAAGGCAGAGAGGAGTGTAAATGGTAGAAGGTCCCTTCTCAAAAGCTGTAGGTGTTTTAGTGATGCATGGGCAATGGAAGAAAGAAGCCTCGGCACCACCTGCGCATTGCCGCCCTCTCAGATCTCACTTGCAAGAAAGGTGAGTGCAAAAGAGTTCTATAACATGGGTGGCCCGTTACCGAGCTCAGCAATCTAAAACAAGTTTCTTAACACTATTAGCATTTGGGTCGGGTTTTCTAAGTGTCCATCTCTAATAAATTTCCATTCCCGAACGATCTAATGGCTTAGATCCTTCTTTCGCACCGTAGAATTGTTTATAGCTTTTCTTAATATAAACATGTTATGTGATTTCAAATCAGTGGGCCATGTGGATATGTTAGTATACCGTATTCTCCCACCTCTGATTCAGCTTCTTCTTGGGGCCATGACAAATGAATGGTTTAGATCTTCTACTCATGTTGTAGAGTTGTCATTATATATGTGCCTTAATCTTGAATTACTGGGTGTCATCGAAACTTTACCTTCGATGACATCGAAGTGTATTGGGTGTCATCAAAACTTAACATTTGGATGACATCAAACGATTCCGCGCTTCCGCAGTCCCCCACCACTGGGTTCATCAGATCTTCTAACATGAGCGAGACTCTCCAGATTCCCGGCCATTGATCAGGTCGGGCCAGTGGTGAACATTCCTCATCCCAAATTTCAGGTCTGTCTGATCATCAAGATGGCCACATGTATATGGAAAGAAGATGGTAAGTAAAGATAAAAAATAATGTACACATGTGGCCCACCTGATTATTGACCGTCCAAAATTTTGTGCTAGGGCATATTTATTGTGTGCCCTACCTGAAGAATGGGCACAGTCTCTCACACATGTAGCATGTTGTCATGAATTTTCTGAAATGAAAACTGACCCATATGTCTGTGTGTGTTGTTGGGTGATGGTGAAATCAGGTGGGTGCAGAATTCATTGGCACACTCATACTCATCTTTGCGGGGGCAGCAACAGTCATTGTGAATCAGAAGACACAAGGGTCAGTTACACTTCTTGGGTTAACTGCCTCTAATGGTATAGCTGTGATGATAGTCATACTCTCAACTGGCCACATCTCTGGGGCCCACCTCAACCCATCAGTGACCATTGCCTTTGCAGCTCTCAGGCACTTCCCATGGAAACAGGTACACACAACTACTATACCTGTCTCTCTCTCATATGGGTTCTTCTAGAAGGTTCTAGAATAACATGTGGGGCCCACTTTGCAGGTGCCCATGTACATTGGTGCACAGGTGGTGGCTTCCATCTGTGCTGCATTTGCACTCAAGGGGATATTTCATCCGTTCATGGGGGCAGGGGTGACTGTCCCAACAGGAAGCTGCGGCCAGGCCTTTGCTTTGGAGTTCATCATCACCTTCAATCTCATGTTCGTGGTCACTGCAGTTGCCACTGACACGAGCTGTGAGTGTGTGCCTTTTGTAATTCTAACAATATAGTAGACGCTCACACATGGCAACATGACACCAGCGTGCGAGATCCAAGCTGATGGCCTGAAATTCCTCCTTATGCAAGTGTGTTGTATGAAAATTCAGGCTGATTTGTTCATTAGGTGGTCCACACGTGTACGAAATAAAATAGATGGTCATAAAAGGTCGAATAGTTGTCTTTTGACTGTCCATTTTCTGCTAAGACATCATCCAATCCAAGGGCTGTGATTGTCCAATAAATGAGAACTTAGGGTATTGATCATCAATGGCAGGTCCTATATCATGGTCCATCTAGATATCATACATGTTTGCTACCTAAAAGCAGGATTCTCTGAAGGACTTAAATACCCCCGTTTTTAGAAAATCCTAAAGTAGACTGAGTTGAAGGATGTGAATGTCTTTTCGAGAAGGAGAGCCAATTGTTTCCGGAAACGGATTCTCCCCCTGCCACCAGCCAATGGCTAATGGTCGCTGCCCTGTGGGCCCCACCATGCTGAATGTGTTTCATCCATGCTGTCCATCTATTTTTCTAGATCGTTTTACGGTATGATACCAAAAAAGTGGTATATCCCTATCTCAAGTGGACCATATTACAGGAAACAGTGTTGAGTGAAGGAGGCCTAAAAGTTTCGGATCAAGCTGATATTTGTTTTTTCCCTTCATTTGGGTCCGTATGACCTAACCAACAGATTATATGTCAAATAAACAGTACAGTGGGCCTTAGGAGGATTTTAATGGTGGATATCCCATTACTATTGTTTTCCTGTGGTGTGGTCCACCTGAGATTTATATCCCTCTCATTTTTGGAATCAAGCCCTTAAAGGATCTGTAAAAATGGATGAACGGAATGGATGAAATACATACGCCATGGTGGGGCCAACAGAGCACCAACCATCAGCCACCGGCTGTGGTAGGGGGAGTAGCCAATCCGTTTCCATTTTTTCCTACTTAAACATCACAGGGAGAATATCCGATCCGTGCAAAAGGTGGGCGACACATGATGATCACCTGATACAAATCAAGCCGATTCACTTGTCGAGAGAGATTTTCAAAATCAATGGGCAGAAATGGATGACTCAGCATGCTGGTGTGTCCCACCCAATGAGTGGATCGATCTGATTTTTATATCAGGTGGTGGTTGGTGTGGGCCTCCTTTTTTATCACGGATTGGATGTTCTACACATGTGACATGCTTGCAGGTAAAAAAAAGACAACTATATCTAATCATTTATTTCTCTCAATCTCTTTATTTTTTCTCCCCTCTGGAATAATCCTAGCCATCCAATTGGAGGTCTTCAATTGGCAAGTTACAGAGATACACTTGCTATGTCGGTTGGTGGTCCACAAATGGGTTCCTAGTAGTGGTCCCCACGCCCTAAGACCGTTTAACCAAGAAGTAGATTGCGTGTGTAAACCAAAAAAAAAAAAAAGAAAAAAAAAAAAGAAAAAGAAAAAAAAAAAAAGACAACTTAACCAAGAATGTGATGTAAGGGTCCCACAATGATTAATGAATGGGCATCCAATCCGTCCATCATTTCTGCCCCCTCATCTTCTCCATGGTGCCCCAAAAGTCACGCCGACCCAAAAATCTGAGTGGACCAGACCATAGGTAGCAGTTGGGATGTGGATGCCCACCATTAAAAACCTTCCATTGTGTGGGGCCATTGTCTATGCCATCCAATCTGTTCAGAAGATGACATCTAATTAAAACTAGGCCACTCCAAAACATAGGCCACACCATGCAATTTTGGAGTTTTAAGGCATGGGTTTACTTGATGTGGCCCAATTGATTTTTGGATCCACATCACTTTTGGGCTCCAAGGAGAATACGAGGGGATCACATGATGCCTGAATTGGATGTATTAACAGGTCACCGTGGGGCCTACACTTCGTGTTAACTAATTAATCACATTTAAAAGAATTATTATTATTTTTTATACACACCCATCTAACCCATATAAGCATCCCTTGATTTCAGTGTTGAAACGGAGTCAATCTTAAGTTTACTAGAATACATCACATGTCTTGCAATATCATATACATCGGGGCTTTATCCTTTGAATATGAGTCATTTTACAATGATCTGGATCATTTATGTGACGGGTCTCATTTTGCATGGTGAGCACTAATCCTTCGAATATGCATTATCTTACAATGATCCCGACTATTTACATGATGGGTCTTATTTTACGTGGCGGATATGCTTTTCCTTTGAATATGGGTTATCTTATGGTGATTTGAATATGGGTTATCTTACAATGATTTGGACCATTTATATTGTGGGTTTCGCTTTGCATGGTGGACACTTATCATTTGAATATGGGTCATTTACAAGATCCAAGAGTACCATTTGTCTGACTTTGCATGGTGGATACTTTTCCTAAGAATATGGCTATTTTACAGGCCATTTATATGATAGGTGTCACTTTGCATGGTGTACATTATCCTTTGAATATGAGTCATTTACAAGATCCAAACCATTTGTCTCACCTTGCATGGTAGAGACTTATCCTTTGAATATGGGTTATATCTTACAATGACTTAGACCATTTATATGGTGGGTTTCACTTTGCATGCATGGTGGACACTTATCATTTGAATACGAGTCATTTACAAGATCAAGACCATTTATCTCACTTTGCATGGTGGATACTTATCCTTAAGAATATGAGTTATTTTACAATTATCCAAAACATTTATATGATGAGTCTAACTTTGCATGGTGGACACTTATTCTTTAAATATGGGCCATTTATAAGATATAAACCATTTGTCTCACCTTGCATGGTAGACACTTATACTCTAAAACCATTTGTCTCACTTTGCATGGTGGATAGATAAGAGCCTGTTCATCTGCTTTCCCTAAATTCCTACCCAATCTCCTCCATGATGCCCATCAGTGGCTGAACATTCCCAAAAGGACCACCTTCCTCCATCCTCTGTCACTAGTGAGTGGTGAGTTTTCTTTTTATCTCAGTAGGTACGTCTTGTATTTTGGGTTTCACTTTGTATGTGTTGGGAGTCTTGCACAAAACCTTAGGATCTGGCCTCCCAAAACAAACCAGAGTTATAGAATAATAAAGCAATGAAATAAATCAAATCATAAATCATACGACACTAAGAAATTTTACGTAGAAAACCCTCAAAGAGGTAAAGACTGCAGGACCTCGTTCAGATCAACAATTCACTATAAAGCAGAACGTTACAATCGATCAAAAGCACACACCGCTTGGATCAAACCTTCTTCACTTATGTACGAGTGGATAAACAATAAGAGAACAAAAGAAAAATGGAGAGACCTCACCGATTACGAGGACGTAAAAGCGTTGAGATATAGACTGCGAAGTAGATCACCTCTAAGAGCAGAATCTCCCTTCCACAAGCTTCCTCTCACACACACTCTCTCTCTCACCTTTGATAGCCTTAAACTCTCTTAAAGTACCTTTAGAAAATCTTAGAAAACCCTAGAATACACCCCAATCCCGCATATACCCCTTTATATAATAATAGAAAGAGGTAGAATTAAAATAGAAAACAATTTCCGCAGAATTTGCGTTTCCGCAATCGCATCTGCATAACTCTTCGATGATATCGAAGGTCTCTCGATGATAACCTTCGATATCATCTAAGGTCCTTCGATGATATCGAAACAGGACCAAAACTGTCTAGCAACCAGGGTGAAAATTCTGATAATTATCAATGTCATTGAAAGTCTCTCAATGACAGCTTTCGATATCATCTAAAGTCCGTTGATGATATCAGAACAGAATAAAAACTGTCCAGCGACCAACGGTGAAAAATTCGACAATTATCAATGATATTGAAACTGGTTCGATTTCATCAAATTCACCAATGAAGAGAAAATTCACATCAGTATGGACACTTATCTTTTGAATATGAGTCATTTACAAGATACAGATTATTTGTCTCACTTTGTATGGTGGACACTTATCCTTTAAATATGCCTTGTCTGATTGTCGTACAATGATCCAGACCATTTACATGATTGCATGGTGGATGCTAATTCCTTGAATATGGGTTATCTCACGATGATCGTATGATGGGTTTCACTATGCATGGCGAAGACATATCCATACTTTGAATATGGATCATTTACAAGATTCAGACCATTTGTCTCACCTTGTATGGTGGACATTTATCCTTTGAATATGCCTCATCTTATAATGATCTGGACCATTTAAATGACAAGTCTTACTTATCCTTTGAATATGAGTTATCTTATAATGATCCAAACCATTTATATGATGGGTCGTCTCACTTTGCATGGTGGACGCTTATTTTTTGAATATGGGTCATTTACAGGGTCCATACCATTTATATGATGGGTCTCGCTTTGCAAGGTAGATGCTAATATAAATAAAACCCTCCTGAGTCAGATCACTTGACGCTTTGATAATGTATATTTTAAGCTTTGAAGATGAATAACCAACATAACTTTGTATGATTAATTAAAGGTTTGAAATACTAAACATAGATTATTTTTGTTTTTATTTTTATTTTTATTTTTTCTTTTTTGGCATTCCCATGAAGGAGAGCCCTATAACAAAAATGGTTTGAGTCAATGACAAAAAATCAAATTTGAACCTCTAAAGTCCAAACATATCTTACCTTATACACAGGGATGTATTCTAGCAGAACTCTTAGAAGAATAATCTCATCATTCTAATGTTAAAACCATCGTCCCATGGCTTCTCTTCATTTTGTGATGCATAAGGAAAGCACTGCAGCTTGCATGAACCCAGTAAGGACTCTGGGGCCAGCCATAGCTGCAAACAAGGCCATTTGGTTCTACTTCACAGCCCTGTTCTGGCGCACTCTGCTGGGCAGGTGCCTACACAGCTGTCAAACTGCCAGAAGGCAAAACCCAAGAAAGGCCATCAGCGGTACGGAGCATGAGACGTGACAAGGGCATTGATATGCTCTCCCCTTTATAAGTTAATAATCCAAGATTGGTTGAAAGATAACGTAGTTGTCCTTATGTAATAAAGGTAAAGAATACTTTAAAAAAATAATAAAAAAAATAAAAAAGTAGTTATCAAGGATAACATGTGCACCTTATATGTTATGGAGTAATTATCAATACTAAGCCATATACGTAGACTTCCAATTCATCCATTTCTTTCTAACCAACACGTCGCAGGTGTAGAATATCCCACCTTTGAAAAGGTGGGCCACAACAGGATGATCACCTCTTATGAAAATCATGGAGGCTCCACCTCCAAATGGGACCCAATTAAAATTATTAAACAGTTGCTTGTGTGACTTATCCAATAAGTTGATTAACCTGATTTTCGTAGCAAGTGATCATCTTAGCTAGTGCGGCCCACCTTTCTTATGGATGGCAAATTCTACATACGTGGCATGTTGGCACGAAGGAAAAGGCTATGATCAAAGACCGGTGTGTGATCATATCTCATAAATAAAAGCGACTGATATCCATACCCTCCTTTCTTTACATCCTTTCTTTTTGGTGTTAGAAGAGTCCATTTCAAACCTATTCTAATGGTACCATGAGTATATAGAAAGGTGCATGTATACGAAACATAGGGTGAAATAGCGTAGAAGAGTTCGTCAACTTCATGTATTTAACAAATGTAGATAAAATAGATGAAATCAAAAGATCCCATAAATAAATAAATAAATAAAAATTTGTTGGGTTTAAAGATGAGGGGTTGACCCTTATCTAGGATTTCTCAGGGCACATGTATAGATATTGTCCGTTAGAGGCATTATTTGAATATGTTATTATAATGAAAATGGATTGGTGTGACAGCTATGGTTACTTTATAGGACTAGGTTAAAGTGTGCTTTGAAGTTAGCACCATGTGGCCGGATCGAGTCAATGCGTTTAAGTCGATGTGTGGGTCCACTATGATGTTGTAATAGCATCAAGTAATAGCATCAAATCAATCTATCATCTGTCCAGGCCACATTCCAAAGAGCAGTTAGGATCCCAATAATGAAAACCAAGGAGCAGTTAGGATGGGCCTACCAATATTGAAAACTAAGGAGCAGTTAGGATAGGACGCCCAATATTAAAAACCTTCTACATTGGTTGTACTGTGTTTTATAGGTTGGGATTAATTCATCTGGAAGATACATTGCACTAAGATGAATCGGTACTCAACAATGATCACGTCATCCAAAACTATAGCAGCCCACACCTGATTTTATATGGCTTGGCCGACCTGAGATTTGGGAGTAAAGAGAATGCAAAAGGGAGCACATGATGAACGGTTTTGATGTTAATAAAACATCACATTGAGCCCACACATATACAGAAACGTTTGTACACCCTAATCCATAGCTCAAGTGGTAGACTGAATGAAAGATACTTCTTTTCAACACGAGGTTTGTGTTGGTTGGTACTGGTCGGTGTTCCGTTGGCCTACTATAAAGCATATGTTGTATCCATGCGGTTCATCTATTTTAACAGCTCATTTTAAGGCAGGAGATCAAAAAGAGTCAGATACAAATACCAAGTGAACCATGTAACTTCGGTCTCCTTTGAACTCTTCATAGAGCCGTGACTCTTCAACCATACATTAGGTATAGTTGTATACCTATCTAGACCGTCCAAGTTGCTGATCCAACCGTGAATGGTGCATAACTGAAAAGTTAAATCAGGGAGATAATATCAATCACCTGATTTTTCCCTTTGAATTTGAATTTTCCTATTTTACCTCTGGCTATAGTTCCAAAACTCACTCTCTTGACTTGAAATTCGGATTGAGTAAACTCGGTTTGACCGACTTTCGAGCATCGTGCTCGTGAACTTGGCCTACGCGGAGGGGATTATGTGAGACCACGGCCTCACCCAAGACGGGGCTGCCCTTACCGTGGGGCCCACATTGATGTCTGTATTCTATATGGAATCAGATCCAATTATCAGGTGGACCATACCATGGGAAAAGGTGGTGATTGACTATTAATGAGCTACAAATTTTTTGGATCAGGCTGATATTTTGTTTTTTTTTTTTTTTTTAACTATCATCCAGGCTTATGTGACCTTATTAACCGATTGGATGGTAAATAAGTACTAGGAAAACATTAAGATCTGCCCTAAGAAGTTTTTAATGGTAGTGTGTTCAATCACCACTGTTTCTAGGAGCATGGTCCACCTGATATTTAGATCTTCTTCATTTTTCGTACAATGCTATAAAATGATATGTAAAAAGGGATGGATGGTGTTGATAAAGAATACATACATCAAGATGGGCCCCACGGTAAGGGCTGCTCACTATATTGGGTGAGGCCAGTGTCGCACCTAATCGGCTCCCCCACGACGCCAGGATTTGAACTTACGCAGTTATTTTAGGTTTTTAAACTATGCTTCTAACCATCCATTTGGTAGCCAAATAACTGAATGGCTAGGATTTCTTGGTTACTCTAGTTTTAGACATATGCTACATCCATAGTGGGACTCAGCAATTTGGATGGCTTGGATAACTCAATATCAGTGCCACATGTGAGAAGGATGTGTCACCACCATTTTAAAACCAATGAAAGATTAAGAGACTGGGCCAGTTGTGATGTAGATGGCACGAAGAACTCTAGCAACCGTCCATGTGAGTTTGCAGTGGCATGGGATCTGATTCTGTTTCCTTTTTGGATTTCTTTGGGCGAGAAGAGATTGAAGAAGTGATTTATGGCCCGTACATCCATGTGTCCCACTAGTGCATAATCCAGGTATTTTTGGAGCGGATTAGGTACCGTCTCGACCGTGGGGCCCGCCTTGATGATATATTATATATCCATGTCGTCCATCAATTTTTCCAAATCATTTTAGGACATGGGTCCAAAAATGAAGCACATCCAAATCTCAGGTAGACCACACCACATGAAAAAGTGGCGATTAACCATTGAAACCTTCTTGCGAACCTCATAAGTTTTGGTTCAAGCTGATATTTGTTTTTTTGTTTTTCCATTCATCTAGGTCTGTGCGACCTTAGGTTGGATGGCAAATAAACATTACTGTCAGCATTAAGGTGGGCCCTAGGAAGTTTTTAATGGTGAACGATCAATCACCACCGTTTCCTATGGTGTGGTCCACCTGAGTTTGGATCTGCTTTATATTGGGATCATGCCTAAAATGAGCTGGCAAAACAGATGGACGGCACGGATATATAGCACATACATCAAGGTGAGCCCCACAATTAGGGCCGCACCGTTTTGGGTGTGGCCGGGGTGGCACTTAATCCCCTCCCGGTATTTTTATAAGATGGACCCCACCTCAAGCAACGTCCTGACACAAAAATCTGGTCAGTTCATTCATCGAGTGGGCAACATATGTATTAGAAAAAAAAATAATAAATAATTGAAGAAAACTAATAACCACTGGTCTACATTCAGTGTAGATATGTCACCCATTTGATGAGTGGATTTACTTATTCTTGGGCAAGGTAGAACTCATGGTGGCCCAAACTAACGAGTGGCGTAGATCTAACACACGTTTGCCACAAGTGGCATCTTATGTGAATGGCCTCCTCAATATATCTAGGGGTGTACATCGGGCCGAACCGATTCGAACTGGGCTCAACTCGGCCCGACCTAGTCACCTGTCAAACCCAGCCTGAACCCAGCCCGGCACGGTCACCGGGCCAACATGTCCAGCCTGAACTTGGCCCGGTGAGCAATCGGGCGAGTTCGGGCAGAGTTCAGGCCAATTTCGGGTCTGCTCCATTTACAAATGGATGGACGATGTTCTCACTTTTCTGTCTCAAATGATTAGGATAAGGATATATATATATATATATATATATATATATATATATATATATATATATATATATATATATATATATATATAAACGGCTGAGTCGAGCCATGTTGAGTCAAGTTTCGGACTGATTCAGGTCGAACTGAGACATGTTTGAACTCGGCCTGAACTCAGTTTCGGGCTGAAGAAAATGGCCCGTCCCGACCCAGACTCAGTTCTGGGTCAAGCCGAGTCAAACTTTTTTGGGCCGAGTCGAGCCAGTTAACCGGGGTAGCCCAGTTTGTGTATAGCCCTAAATATATCCTTTTCAACTTTTCTGTGAAAAAATTTACCACTGTAGACAAAACTTTTTATCCAGCGATTTTTATGAAGCAATACAAACATAAGTGACCGACTTAGACTAAGCACGTGCAGACAGTAAATTTGAGGACGAAAATACCCCCGCTTTCTAAGTAAGCCGGTCTATGGCTATGGATTTGGCGGCCCTCTATGGCTACGGATTATAACCGTAGCGTAGCCAATCTGACAACCGACCCTGACATTGGGACAAGACATTGAAACGGGGTCGACCGGGTCAGTAGGACAGTGACTCGAGGTTGACCGGGTCAGTAGGATGTGGCTTTTTGGGCCATGCTTCATCCACATTAAGTTGATTCAAGTAGCATTTTTCTATTGCAATATGAAAAGTAGCTGTTGCGATTTAAATATCATTTTTCTAATGCAAGATGAAAACAACATGAATTTACAAATCTTTTCTTTCAGAATCATACATCATGATGCATTCTTCTTGCATTTGGGCAACAAATACAATGGGGCGAATTTCACATGCATCATTTACTAAATCACCTATGAATCTAAACACGTATTGAACAATCATTCCTGTAAAAGAAATAAATTAGAGTGGCAAAGAACAAGAAGGGATCATTTTCTTAGAAAAGAAAATGAAAAGCAATCCAACATTCTCATATGATGGTTAAATGATTTAACATGCATAAAATCCATCCCATCCTTCAGGTAGACCATTTCTTGTTTGGTCTTGATCCAAAAATCAACTGATTCAACAATCACCCTATTTAGAAGTATACAGAACGTCATAAACCACTAAATTCTCATGGCATGGCCAATATTAGGAATCAAAAAAGAATATGAAGAAGAAGAAGAAGACGAAGAGACTTTTCTATCCATGACACTCTCATTCTAGAAACTCAGATGCCATTGAACTTAAGTGGGAAGTTTCACACATCGATCGAAACAACCCCTAAGGCACTTCATCGAAAGCAACTAACAATGTGAGACACCAAAGAAAGGAATTGATGGCAGGCCAGGCATACTCATTCAACTAAACAAATAGAATAAGAAACTCAGCTAATCATAGATACAAATTGTATAAATGAAAGATAAGAAAACATAAGATTTACTAATAATGAAAGAAACAACATGCAAAGTATGTATTTTTGTGCTTTTTAATTAGTGGTAGTTAAAAACCATGTCTCTGCCTAAAGTTAGAACAGCCAGTAGTTGAGCATAAGCAACCATCCGCCTGTAAGATAACTCAGATTCCAATATAACCAGCTAAAAGTCAGTGCAACCAGAACCAGCACGGTGGAAGCAGCCTTCCAATAAAAGGTTAGGTTCAAATTAGCACAACAACTTAACCCATTCGATTAGTTTGCAATAGCCTTAAAAAATTACTGAAATAACAGTATTCCAAGCATGTTATGAATTGGACTTAGCCATGTGGCATATTGACTATTATCTTAAAGCTTAGAACAGTCCAAAAGGGACATACCCTAGCCAAAGGTGCATCTAAAATCTTATCCAAAATCAGGACCACACACTCCTAGGAATTGAGTGAGGCAACCTAGGAATTGAACGAGGCAAGCTTTGAGCGAGACAACTTAGGAATTGAGTGAGGCAACCCAGAAATTGAGCGAGGGAAGCTACGAATTGAGCAAGGGAACCTTGCAATTGAGCAAGGTGTTGAGGGTCAAATATTGCATATTAGACCCCAGATATTATCTGGATTTACGAATATAATGCTATCTAATGGCTTGTTTTCTCATTCTTGTGTTGCAAGGTGATTTTATGAGCATGGATGGAAAAAGGACGTTAAAAGTTGAGATTTAACGATCTGATGACGCCAAAGGCAAGGGACACACTCCAGGGGACCAAGATTGACAAATATACATGGTCAGAAATCTGAGAAAAGTAAGAAATTGAAGCTCAAGTGGCCTGAAGGACGTCCAGAATGCAAGATCACGAGGTTCCCACCATCCGTTCGGCTCGAAACTTCATACGTCGCCTGAGGACCATAAATTAACCGTACACGTCAAATTTCAGCCGTTATATCTCTCTAGAAGTTGCCCAACAGTCAAATCATCTCATAAATTCTCAATTTTGGGGCCCACCTGCTATTCGGATATGCTGTAAAATCGGTCTGAACGACTTAAATGTAGATGAGAAAAGGGATGGACGGAGCAGATTTCTCATATACATCACTGTTGGACCCACCTGTACATTGCACGTGTACAGCGAGGGTACTCTAGCCGTGCATGCCAAGTGACCGTCTCTGACCGAAAGAAAGGAAAAAAAAAATAAAAAAATTCTTACGCACCACGTCAGCGCACGGACGGCCGGCGTCCATTTTGCGGACGGTAGTGGGCCCCACCCATTGCTCGTATGGCCGATCTGATCCGTCCACCGTGTAGAAGGATTCGAGAACTACAAAATCATGCTGACCTTTTGCACCCATGCGTACACACGTGTGAGATACAGAGGCCACAAAAGGGCTGCTCGGTAACGTTCAAAACTGATTCTTCTGTGATTTCTTCTCTGGGCCACGTCAATGGACGTTCAAAACCACCCATTCTTGACTGAAATTTCGTTCTGAATTCAATGGACGGGGTGGATTTTCTAGAAAATGCTTCTGTGGGGCCCAACGACCACAACAGCGAAATGGTGCGAAAGGTTTCGCACATCCGCCAAAACTGACTTTTCCGCACAGTTTTGGCCCACCATCTTTGATCATATGGCAGATCTAAACCGTCTATCATGTAGAGGACCCAAGAAAGCACTAAGGGATGGTGTTTCTTTGGAATTTGATTAAGGAAAGTGGCGTGTTTTATGGTACCGAACTTAGCTGCAAAAATTACACTCCGTGTCCTGAAATTACAATGGGTCTGCAATGGCTTTGAATATTTCCGTTCTCTTTAATGTTTATGATGTCAGGAAGCCCTGTTGTTCACCATAGTCTCCTGGGCATGGTCGGATGACGGTACCCTTCCTAACTTACATACATGTGATTGGGTGGTAATTAGTTTGATTCTGTTGTTTGCCATAGTCTTTGGGCATGGTTTGGTGATGGAATCCATTCTAATTTATCTTCATTTCATCTCTTTGAAAACTAGATCAACGGCAGTTCAGTAATTTTCATGATTTTTGATGCAAGCATAAGATCTCCCTGATCTGTACAAGTGGATCCTCTGAATCCCTAGTTCCCTTCTCCTGATTTCTCTTAAGTTTAGATAATTATTTTACCATTATTTCTCAAATTACATTCAGTTTAGATTTCATCTTAATCTAGTTCTAGTTCTGGTTAGTTTTAGATAACGTACAAGTTTCAGTCCCTTGGGATTCGACCTCGGTCTTATCGAGTTTATTACTACATCACAACCCTGCACTTGGGGAGTGAACAAGTTTTTCGCGCCGTTGCCGGGGACTGTCGGCTACGTTTTTCTGAAATTAATTAGTTTTAGGATTAGATTTTCTTTTTAGAAATTTTTAATTCTAGGTTTAGAAACTTAGTTATTTTCCTTATTAGAAATTTTTCCTAACTTTAGAAACTTTCTATTCTTCCTTCTATCTGATTTTTAGAACTAACTCAATTTTTCTGCTTTGTAGGAAACTTCTAATTTAGTAAGCTCTTTCTAATTTTTTCTTTTTTTTTTCCTTTCTCTAGAAATTAGTTTACTTTTAATTAGAACTTTTTATTCTTAGAAACTAACTTATTTTGTTTTGTTTTGTAGATTCTTAACCTAGGACTCCAACTTTGGTAACTTCTTTCCATCTTTCCCTTTTATTTTCTAGATTTCTACTTCTTCCTTTCTCTTAGGTTTAATTTAAAATTTGAGGGCTGAGTGTGTTTTATGCCCCAGTGGGCACGCGACAACACTCGACGTCTCGTGACTGAAGGAGGATTAGTTGAGGGGTTGACTGTCCATCGCAGGACTAGACACCACTTGAATTCCCCTGAGTTAGAAGACGTTATGGCTGAAAATCAACCTCAAGCACTACCCCAACCAGGGGTTAGGGAAGTACATGATGAGAATGAGGTGCATCAGGTATCCCCGCCTCATACTTTACGAGATTATTTACAACCGGCGGGGGTGAGTACGCCCTCATGCATGATTTTTCCTGAGAATACAGGACATATGGACATCAAGCCAGGGGTTATCCAACTCCTTCCTAAGTTCCATGCGCTTGAATCTGAAGAACCATACTTGCATTTGAAAGAATTCGATGAAATCATAGGCACCTTATACTTTCTTAATGTATCTGAGGATACTATTAGGCTGAAACTCTTTCCATTTTCCTTGAAAGAAAAATCCAAGACGTGGTTACATTCACTTCGTCCTAGATCCATTGGCACATGGAATGATATGCAGAGGGAATTTATAAATAAATTTTTCCCACATCATAAGACAATTACCCTTAGGAGAGCAATCATGAACTTTGCCCAAAAGGAAGATGAAACATTCTTCCAATGTTGGGAAAGGTTCAAGGATCTGGTTAATGCATGCCCACAACATGGCTTTGAAATATGACGCATTACGAATTTTTTCTATGATGGGCTAACATCTTCCATGCGCCAAATGGTCGAGACAATGTGTAACGGAGATTTCATCAATAAAAATGTCGACGAGGTATGGGATTACCTCGATAGTCTCGCTGAAAAAACACAATCATAGGACTATTACCCAAGGACGAACACTACGTCTAGGCCGACTCATTTAAGGGAAAAAGGAGGAATATATCTCCTGAAAGAGGATAATGATCTTAATGCTAAGGTGGCCAATCTCATCAGAAAATTTGAGGCCATGGAAGGAAGGAAGAAAAAGGCTAATGAAAGTGTTTGCGGCATCTGTGATTGCAACATTCATACTACTGAAAATTGTCCTTCAATACCTGCCTTTCGAGAAGTATTGAATGAACAATCTAATGCCGTAAATAACTATCAAAGACCTTTCAATGGACCACCCTCTAATACGTACAATCCTAGCTGGAAAAATCATCCGAATTTTAGTTGGAGGAACGGACAAACTGCTACCCCTCAAGGTTTCTTCAATCAAAATCCAAATCAGGGGAAACCTCAAGAAGAATCGGTTCAAACTTCCATACAAGAGCTGGCTCGGACAATGTAAGGAATTTCAGATTTTATGCAAAAAATAGATTCACGTATGACGGCTATGGAAAAAGGGATGCTCCCTGCACAATCACTCCCTAATCCGAAACCGCAATACGAGACAGGTGATCCCAGCTCTTCAAATCAAATGGGGCATGCTAAATCCATCACCACTCTTAGAAGTGGAAAGGTTATTGATAAAACCCTTCCGGTTATGCCCGAAAAGCCTCAAGAACCAGAAGAAGACAACAATGATGGATCTAGTGGCGCCCCACAAAAATTTGAACCGGAACCTCTAGAAAAGCCAGTTGCTCCTTTTTCCCAACGGTTGGTTGAACCAAAACGTCTATCTAACTCTCAGGATATCCTAGAGGTGTTGAAACAAGTGAAAGTCAATATTCCTCTACTTGATGTTGTAAAACAGATACCTTCATATGCTAAATTTTTAAAGGACTTATGTACTACCAAACGACGGAAAAGTATTCAAAAGAAGATCTCCTTGACTGAGAAAGTGAGTGTCATCCTGAAACAAGATGTGCTGTAAAAATTTAAAGATCCCGGTTGCCCAACCATATCATGTGTAATCGGAAACTATCGAATTGATCACGCACTTCTTAACTTAGGAGCGAGCGTCAATCTGATTCCCTATTCGGTATACCAACAGTTAGGTTTGGATGAATTAAAACCCACTCGAACCACACTACAACTTGCTGATCGTTCTGTTCGTATACCAAGAGGGATCATCGAGGATGTGTTGGTCCAGGTGGATAGATTCTACTACCCTGTTGATTTTATCATCTTGGACACTGAACCCATCAATGACACGAGCACTCAGATTCCCGTCATTCTTGGTCGCCCATTCCTGTCCACTTCAAATACAATTATCAATTGTAAGAATGGTGTCATGACTATGTCCTTTGGAAATTTGTCATTGGAATCGAATATCTTTTTCAATAACGGCAGCAACTCAGAGGATGATGATGATTTCCACGATGTTAACATGATTGATTCTTTTGTGGAAGATAGAATGCCTCTCACCTTATCCTCTGATCTTCTAGAGACGTGCCTGGCCCACTCCCATGATCTTGATAATGATATAATTAGGGAGACGTGTGCCATGCTTGATACTGCACCGGTACTTGAAGTTAACCGGTGGAGGCCACACATTGAAGAATTACCCCAAACTTATGTAGTGCCTCTACCGTCTAACCTCAAGCCACCGAAGCTTGACCTAAAACCTTTGCCCTCTGATTTAAAATATGTCTATTTAGGTCAAGATGAGACATACCCGGTGGTGATCTCTGCCCACCTGGAGAAAGAACAGGAGAGTATGCTGATATCTACTCTCATTGAGCATAAGGGAGCTCTTGGATGGACGGTAGCGGACCTCAAGGGAATTAACCCATCGATTTGTACTCACCGTATATACCTTGAGGACAATGCAAAGGCTGTTCGGCAATCACAACGTAGACTAAATCCAAACATGAAGGAAGTGGTTAAGGCCGAGGTTCTCAAACTATTGGAAGTGGGGATCATTTACCCCATATCCGATAGTCAATGGGTGAGTCCAACTCAGGTGGTTCCTAAGAGGTCCGGGATCACCATCGTAGCCAATGCCAATAATGAACTCGTGCCGACCAGAGTTACTACTGGTTGGAGAATGTGCATTGACTACAGAAAGCTGAATACCGTCACAAGGAAAGACCACTTCCCTTTGCCCTTCATTGATCAAATCCTGGAAAGGCTAGCTGGTCATTCCTATTATTGTTTCCTTGACGGGTATTCAGGTTATAATCAGATTGAAATCGCCCCTGAGGATCAGGAAAAGACCACATTTACATGTCCCTATGGCACCTTTGCTTACAGAAGGATGTCATTCGGGTTATGTAATGCCCCTGTCACCTTTCAGCGATGCATGACGAGTATCTTTTCTGACATGGTGGGGAAATATCTAGAGGTCTTCATGGACGACTTCTTTGTTTTTGGTTCATCTTTCAGCGAATGCTTAGCAAGTCTTAAATGTGTGCTGAAAAGATGTGAAGAAAAAAACTTGATACTTAACTGGGAGAAGTGTCATTTTATGGTTCAAAAGGGAATTGTCCTTGGGCATATCATCTCGTTCAAAGGAATCGAGGTAGATAAGGCAAAAAATGATCTTATCTCTAACCTACCTCCACCCAAGAATATCAGAGACGTGCGATCCTTCTTAGGACACGCAGGCTTTTACAGACGATTCATAAAGGACTTTAGTCTCCTCTCTTGTCCTTTATGTAATCTTCTTCAAAAGGATACACCATACAAGTGGACTGAGCAGTGCCAAGAAGCTTTCACTAAGCTTAAGGGCATGTTAACCACTGCACCTATCATGCAGCCACCCGACTAGAGTCTTCCTTTTGAACTTATGTGCGACGCCTCTGATTATGCTCTTGGAGCGGTTCTAGGCCAAAGAAAAGATAAGCAGCCTTACGTTATTCACTACGCAAGTAGGACTCTAAATCCTGCCCAAGTGAACTACTCGACTACGGAAAAGGAACTCTTGGTCGTAGTGTTCGCCTTGGACAAATTTAGGTCCTACCTGATCGGATCCAAGATTATCATCTACACAGATCACGCGGCACTTAAGTATCTTCTTTCTAAGAATGATTCTAAGCCCCGCCTGATACGATGGATCCTTCTACTCCAAGAATTCGATTTGAAAATTAAAGACAAAAAGGGAGTAGAGAACGTAGTGGCCGATCATCTTTCTCGCCTTAATACCTCTGATTCCCTTGAGCCGACCCATATTAATGATATGTTCCCTGATGAACAACTGTTTAGAGTCTCCCAGTCACCTTGGTTCGCTGATATTGCTAATTATCTTGCTACAGGTGCCATACCGACACACTAGACGTCACAAGATAAGAAGAAATTCTTTACCAAGGTGCGTAACTTTTTCTGGGACGATCCATATTTGTTTAAATATTGTCCAGACCAAATCTTAAGGAGATGCGTACCAGACGATGAGCATCAGAGTGTCATCTCCTTCTGTCACTCGCAGGCCTGTGGTGGTCACTTTTCTGCTAAAAAGACCACAGCCAAGATTTTACAGTGTGGCTTTTACTGGCCCACTATGTTCAGGGACACTCATGAGTTTTGTAAGGCTTGTGAGCGTTGTCAGAAATTGGGAGCATTGTCCCGTCGAAATATGATGCCCTTGAATCCCATCCTTATTATAGAAGCATTTGATTGTTGGGGCATCGATTTCATGGGACTATTCCCCAAATCATTTGGAAATCTGTATATTTTGCTCGCCGTAGATTATGTCACTAAATGGGTCGAAGCAATTGCGTACCGTAAAAATGACCATCGCACGGTCATCAAATTTTTGAAAGAAAATATCCTGTCCCGATTCGGAACGCCTCGAGCCATCATTAGTGACGGGGGCTCACACTTTTGTAATAGACCATTTGAGAGCTTAATGAAGAAATACGGTATCTCTCATAAGGTGAGCACCCCATACCATCCACAAATAAGTGGACAAGCTGAGATTTCCAATAGAGAGATCAAACATATCCTAGAGAAAACGGTTAACCCTGATCGTAAGGACTGGTCAATCCGATTGACCGATGTCTTATGGGCGTACCATACTGCTTTCAAAACTCCTATTGGAACATCTCCCTTTAGACTTGTCTATGAGAAAGTCTGTCACTTGCCTGTGGAATTGGAACATAAAGCATACTGGGTGATCAAAAATCTGAATTTCAATCTGGACAACGCTGGCTCGCACGCAAACTTCAGTTGAATGAACTTGAAGAAATCCGGAACGATGCATATGAGAACTCGAGAATTTATAAGGACAGGATGAAGGCGTTTCATGATCAACATATTTTACGGAAATCATTCACGCCTGGTCAGAAAGTCCTCTTGTATGACTCTCGACTACATCTCTTTCCGGGTAAGCTTCGATCTCGTTGGACCAGCCCTTACATTGTTGTTACTACTTATCCTCATGGGGGCGTCGAGATAAGAGATCCCGACAATGGCAAGGAGTTTAAAGTAAATGGACATCGATTAAAGCCATTTGTTGAGACATTTGATTCAGAGGACATGTCCATGCCTCTGATTGCTCCTGTTTATCAGGACTGATCTCCTAGTCTGATGGAGGTATAGGTAGGTTTATCGCTTTCATAGGTTTAGGATAGTCGCTTTCATAGGTTAGTTAGTTCAATGTTTGTGGGTAACATTACTGCAAACCCTCACGAGACTACAACTCGTCCACTAGGGGTAACCTAGGGGTTTAAAGGCTTGTTGCATACGCTAAATGCAATCGAGAGCACCTGCGAAAGTGGTATAGGTAGGATTTTATTTTTGTTATTTTTGTTCTGCTTTCTCTCTCATGCTGACAAGCTTCCATGCCGTGATCTATTGAAAACTCTCTTGATTCGTTATTCAGGTACTATCTTCCCATCACTTCTCATTTACTTTCATTGTCCCATGTGCATTGCATGTTTATATCTTTTACATTGAGTACAATGTAGATTTTAGGTTGGGGGTGGGGGATTAGGTAACCTAATCAGTATTTTCTTGGTCTTGAGCAACAATTGTGAAAAATTTTTAAATTTTTCTGATTTTGACGAATATCCTTGATTTAGAATTGTGAGATATATGATGTTGGTAATTTATGACTCTTGGATTTAGCTACTTGATAGATTCCACAGTTGAGTTTGAATTATCAATCCATGATTAGAGATTTTAAACATTGATTGAGTCATGGTTTCACATGTCACATCTCGCTTTCACATTAAGGTTTCAGTTTGATATTGAATGGTTAATTTGGTAATCACCAAGCATGAAAGGAACCAGCCTGAAATATCTTGCCATCAGGGTATAAAAATTGAACAGGTTGGGCAATTAATCTTCACCATGGGTTTGCTCCCTACAGGTGAAGGTTTGATTCCCCAAGGTTAAACATTCAAAAAAATTATTAGGTAATTGGTCTTTTGCCATAGGTTTGCTCCCTATTGGTAAGGATTTGATTCCTCTTTTTGGCATGACTATTAATGGAAAAATAAAAAGTTGAAAAGATCAAAATATGGAATTTATGAGGCAAGTTTGGTTATCATGAATTCTCTTGCTGGTTACCAATGAGATCCTGAAATAACAAATTCAATCTTAATGTGATTAGCTGAGATTACACTATACATCCATGGATCTCAATGTTTAAAATTTTTCTAATTGATGGATTAATGCTTTACACTTGATTATGAAGTCTACGGTGCGCTTGAGCTCAGGAGAAATCAATTTCTAACATTCATGGATATTAAATTTCTCGTATTTTGTTCAAAATCTCACTCGATTTCATAGAAAGTTCTCCTATAATTCTCAACTTATTTTTCGCATATTTTGCTCGGGACTAGCAAAATGCTGGTTGGGGGTTGTGTTGAGGGTCAAATATTGCATATTAGACCCCAGATATTATCTGGATTTACGAATATAATGCTATCTAATGGCTTGTTTTCTCATTCTTGTGTTGCAAGGTGATTTTATGAGCATGGATGGAAAAAGGACGTTAAAAGTTGAGATTTAACGATCTGATGACGCCAAAGGCAAGGGACACACTCCATGGGACCAAGATTGACAAATATACATGGTCAGAAATCCGAGAAAAGTAAGAAATTGAAGCTCAAGTGGCCTGAAAGATGTTCAGAATGCAAGATCACGAGGTTCCCACCATCCGTTCGGCTCGAAACTTCATACGTCGGCTGAGGACCATAAATTAACCGTACACGTCAAATTTCAGCCGTTAGATCTCTCTAGAAGTTGCCCAACAGTCAAATCAGCCCATAAATTCTCAATTTTGGGGCCCACCTGCTATTCGGATATGCTTTAAAATCGGTCTGAACGACTTAAATGAGATGAGAAAAGGGATGGACGGAGCAGATTTCTCATATACATCACTGTTGGACCCACCTGTACATTGCACGTGTACAGCGAGGGTACTCTAGCCGTGCATGGCAAGTGACCGTCTCTGACCGAAAGAAAGCAAAAAAAAAAAAATCCTTACGCACCACGTCAGCGCATGGACGGCCGACGTCTGTTTTGCGGATAGTAGTGGGCCCCACCCATTGATCGTATGGCCGATCTGATCCGTCCACCGTGTAGAGGGTTTCGAGAACTACAAAACCATGCTGACCTTTTGCACCCATGCGTGCACACGTGTGAGATACAGAGGCCACAAAAGGGCTGCTCGGTAACGTTCAAAACTGATTCTTCTGTGATTTCTTCTCTGGGCCACGTCAATGGACGTTCAAAACCACCCATTCTTAACTGAAATTTCATTCTGAATCCAATGGACGGGTGGATTTTTCAGAAAATGCTTCTGTGGGGCCCACCGACCACAACAGCGAAATGGTGGGAAAGGTTTCGCACATCCGTAAAAATTGACTTTTTCGGACAGTTTTGGCCCACCATCTTTGATCATATGGCAGATCTGAACCGTCTATCATGTAGAGGACCCAAGAAAGCACTAAGGGACGGTGTTTCTTTGGAATTTGAGCGAGGAAAGTGACGTGTTTCATGGTACCGAACTTGGCTGCGAAAATTGCACTCCGTGTCCTGCTACAACTCTGTCACTGACTTCAGCCTTCCAGCAGCTATAAAAGAAGGTTTTTAGACGTGGGGAGCATTCATTCAGGTCTTAGGAAGGAAGAAAAAGAGAGACGTGGAGGCTCGGGCAGGGACGTGGAGCAGAAGAAAAAAAAAAGAGTATTTTCTTTTTTTAGTTTATTTCAATTGTGGAGATTTAGCCCATCCATGTCTGGCTAAACCTCTTAGCTAGGGCTAAGAGGTGAAGCTTGTAGTGAGATGGGAGATTTGATTTTATTTTAATTTTAATGCATGAATTGACGTTGATTTTAGTTAATTAATATGGGAATGTTTTAGGTTTTTAATGGTCTGTTGTGACTGAAATTACAATGGGTCTGCAATGGCTTTGAATATTTCCGTTCTCTTTAATGTTTATGATGTCAGGAAGCCCTGTTGTTCACCATAGTCTCCTGGGCATGGTCGGATGACGGTACCCTTCCTAACTTACATACATGTGATTGGGTGGTAATTAGTTTGATTCTGTTGTTTGCCATAGTCTTTGGGTATGGTTTGGTGATGGAATCCATTCTAATTTATCTTTCTTTCATCTCTTTGAAAACTAGATCAACGGCAGTTCAGTAATTTTCATGATTTTTGATGCAAGCATAAGATCTCCCTGATCTGTACAAGTGGATCCTCTGAATCCCTAGTTCCCTTCTCCTGATTTCTCTCAAGTTTAGATAATTATTTCACCATTATTTCTCAAATTACATTCAGTTTAGATTTCATCTTAATCTAGTTCTAGTTCTGGTTAGTTTTAGATAACGTACAAGTTTCAGTCCCTTGGGATTCGACCTCGGTCTTACCGAGTTTATTACTACATCACAACCCTGCACTTGGGGAGTGAACACAAGGCAACTTATGAATTGAGCAAGGAAAGCTAGAAATTCAATGAAATAAGCTAAAAATTGAGTGAGGGAACCTAAGAATTGAGCAAGGTAACCTAGGAATTGAGCGAGAGAAGCTAGAACTTGAGCGAAGGAACCTATGAATTGAGCAAGGCAACTTGGGAATTGATCGAGGGAAGCTAGAAATTCAGCGAGGCAAGCTAAAAATTGAGCGAGAGAACTTAGGAATTAAGCGAGGCAACCTAGGAATTGAGTGAGGGAAGCTAAAAATTAAGCAAGGGAAGCTAAAAATTGAGCGAGGGAACATAGGATTTGAGTGAGGCAACCTACAAATTGAACGAGACAACCTCGGAATTGAGTGAGAGAAGCTAGAAATTGAGCACGAAAACCTAGGAATTGAGTAAGGCAGGCTAAACATTGAGCGAGGGAACTTAAGAATTGAGCTAAGGAAGTTAGAAATTGAGCGAGGAAACCTAGGAATTGAGCGAGGCAACCTAGGAGTTGAGCTAGGGAACATACAAATTGAGCGAGACAATCTAGGAATTGAGCGAGGGAAGCTAGAAATTAAGCGAGGCAATGTAGAAATTGAGTGAGGCAACTTACAAATTGAGGGCGAAGTCCATCTCGGTAAAGATTCTACATAGTTCGAGTCCTGATACGCCTTTAGAGTCTACATACTAGTTTGAAGGCATGCCTATTACAAACGTAATCAAAGATCAATACAAGTAAAAAAAATACGATTTAATAGAAAAAATAGATTAGTGATAATCAAAAGTAAAACGGTAATTGGGTCTATTGATGGATATGTGGCAGAAACTCTCCCAACTTGAGCTTGATAGCTATGGCTTTTGTTCAGTGCTACAGAGATGCTACCAATAGATGGCATCCGATAAACCTCCTATTTTCCTAATATCGGAAGATTCTCCCAAGAAAGCATCTGTATTCAGCAAGCTTGGGTACAAGCTTGATAGCTAGATCTATCTTATTTTTCATCTCAATCCTTGATACGAGTTTGCCAAATAGATGGACGGTTTGGATATAACACATACCTCATAATGGGACCCACAAAAAGTTGTGGGGATTACAATAGAAAAAAAGCTAGCGAGTGGAGGACGACCAGGTCGATGGCTACGGATTATAACCGTAGCCATAACCATAGTAATCCCCACCGCTACGGTTATGGCTACGGTTATAATCCGTAACTCTTGACCCGATCGAACTCTTTTTTTTTTTCCTGTTGTAATCTCCACCGCTTTTTGTGGGTCCCATTATAAAGGATATCCAAACCATGCAAAAGGTAGGCCACAAAATAATGATCACCTTATACAGAAATCAGGCCGATCCACTTATCAGGTGGGAGACAAAATTGAAATCAATGGACAGCCAATGGCATGACTCAATGTATATGTGGGTCCCACTCAATGATGGAAGAAACCTGATTTCATGCCAAGTGATCTTCATGGTGGTGCCCACATTTTGGACGGGTAGGATTTCCCACAAGTGACACATTAGCAGGAGAGAAAGGGGTGCATGTTAAAATTCACATACATGGGCTGTATGTGATCATTTCTCAATTAAAAATAATTAATTTAATTGTAAGATTACTCATTGTTAAGTAATTACTAACAGATGACTTAAAAATGACATCACCCTTGATTCACCCATGAGAGAGAGAGAGAGAGAAGATTAGTCATTAAGTAATTACTAACAGCTGACTTAAAAATGACATCACCCTTGATTCACCATGAGAGAGAGAGAGAGAGAGAGAGAGAGAGAGAGAGGACCACGATCAGTTTTCTTTTGACAATTTGAGACCAAAAGGGCAACATAGAGAGAGTGGGCTAATCTACAACGGTGAAAGACAAACATTGAGTGTGGCCCACCCAGGAAAGCACGTCTGAATCTAAAAACAACCCCATTTCAAACTCCCAAATGTAAAAGCTTCTAAAAACAAAGCCTCCCTCGTCAATCCTACTCCACCTTTTTCCACATACACACAATTTAAATCCTCACCACTACTATTCTCTTTCCATTTTGGAACTTTCAAGTCAAGGGGGCTTAACTACATGTGCATTTCCCAACTTTTCACTGTACACTATACATAAACCGTGCATCGATCCGAACCGTCCAAATCGTGGGTCTCAATCATCTATGGATCATGTTCAGAAATTACACTGATCCGGTAATTCAAACCTTCCATTTGGTTTCCATCATATCCATGGTTGAAAATCAACAGACAATAACACATGGTTAAGGTAATCCAACTCTTGAGTTTTGGCTTATGTTCCATCTAGAATAAGGCCCAAAATTTGGGTGGTTTAGATTGACTTACACTAATCTATGTGTACGGTAGATGAGTCACCACTATCTAAGAATAGGCCAAAAACGCAATTAGTATTCTACCCCTCAAGTTAAACACTCACCTCCTCACACATTACAAGTATACATAAGAGATCTCCCTCCAAAAAAAAAAAAAAACAGAGGAGAAGAGTTCCCAAGTTATAGAAAATCCCAACCTTGTTTTTTGTGTTCTTCCTCACTCTCTTCATCCCAATTGAAGTGATGGTGGACACTGAGGATGTTCCATCAGCACCATCCACTCCTGTGACCCCGGGCACTCCTGGAGCCCCACTCTTTGGTGGTTTCAAGGCAGAGAGGAGTGTAAATGGTAGAAGGTCCCTTCTCAAAAGCTGTAGGTGTTTTAGTGATGCATGGGCAATGGAAGAAGGAAGCCTCGGCACTGGCTGCGCATTGCCGCCCTCTCAGATCTCACTTGCAAGAAAGGTGAGTGCAAAAGAGTTCTATAACATGGGTGGCCCGTTGTCAAACTCAGCTATCTAAAACAAGTTTCTAAACACTATTAGCATTTGGGTCGATTTTTCTAAGTGTCTATCTCTAATAAATTTCCGTTCCCAAACGATCTGATGGCTTAGATCCTTCATTTGCACCATAGAATTGTTTATAGCTTTTCTTAATATAAACATGTTATGTGATTTCAAATCAGTGGGCCATGTGGATCTGTTAGTATACTGTATTCTCCCACCACTGGTTCAGCTTCTTCTTGGGGCCATGACAAATGAATTGTTTAGATCTTCTACTCATGTTGTAGAGTTGTCATTATATGTGTGCTTTAATCTTGAATTACTGGGCGTCAACGAACTTAACCTTCGATGACATCGAAGTGTGTTGGGTGTCATCAAAACTTAACATTTGGATGACATCAAACGATTCCGCGCTTCCGCAGTCCTCCACCACTGGGTTCATTAGATCTTCTAACATGAGCGAGACTCTCCAGATTCCCGGCCATTGATCAGGTCAGGCCGGTGGTGAACATTCCTCATCCCAAATTTCAGGTCTGTCTGATCATCAAGTTGGCCACAAGTATATCGAAAGAAGATGGTAAGTAAAGATAAAAAAATAATGTACACGTGGCCCACCTGATTATTGACCGTCCAAAATTTTGTGCTAGGGCATATTCATTGTGTGCCCTTACGGAAGAATGGGCAGAGTCTCTCACACATGAAGCATGTTGTCATGAATTTTCTGAAATGAAAACTGACCCATATGTCTCTGTGTGTTGTCGGGGGATGGTGAAATCAGGTGGGTGCAGAATTCATTGGCACACTCATACTCATCTTTGCAGGGGCAGCAACAGGCATTGTGAATCAGAAGACACAAGGGTCAGTTACACTTCTTGGGTTAGCTGCCTCTAATGGTATAGCTGTGATGATAGTCATACTCTCAACTGGCCACATCTCTGGGTCCCACCTCAACCCATCAGTGACCATTGCCTTTGCAGCTCTCAGGCACTTCCCATGGAAACAGGTACACACAACTACTATACCTGTCTCTCTCTCATATGGGTTCTTCTAGAAGGTTCTAGAATAACATGTGGGGCCCACTTTGCAGGTGCCCATGTACATTGGTGCACAGGTGGTGGCTTCCATCTGTGCTGCATTTGCACTCAAGGGGATATTTCATCCGTTCATGGGGGGAGGGGTGACTGTCCCAACAGGAAGCTGCGGCCTGGCCTTTGCTTTGGAGTTCATCGTCACCTTCAATCTCATGTTCGTGGTCACTGCGGTTGCCACCGACACAAGAGCTGTGAGTGTGTGCCTTTTGTAATTCTAACAATATAGTAGACGCTCGCACATGGCAACGTGACACCAGCGTGCGAGATCTAAGCTGATGGCCTGAAATTCCTCCTTATGCAAGTGTGTTGTATGAAAATTCAGGCTGATTTGTTCATTAGGTGGTCCACACGTGTACGAAAGAAATGGACGGTTCAGATGTTGACCACAGGTCAGCCCACCTGGTGATCATATCGACCTGATTTTTTTTTACACAAGGCCTCTATACATGATGGCCCTGCCTAATGAACAGCTTGTATTTGTACACATGCGACAAAGTTTCCACGTGTGGGAAGCGAGGGCCAAGAGATGCAGTAACCTTTTTTCGTTCTACAACGCCTGGTGTGGGGCCCACCATGATGTATGTACCAAATCCAATCCGTCCAAAAGGTGTATACCTTCAATTCCACACTGTCTGCCAAACATGAAGGAGGATCTAAATACAGGTGGGTCACACCGCTGAGAATAGTTAGGATCTAAATACCACCACTTGTTTTAAAGGTTTTAGGCATGATTTTATATGCAATGGTCCATCTGATTTTGTAATTGGCCAGAGTTTTATCCCTAAAGATTTCGTGCTCACATCATGGTGGGCCCATCACCGCTTCGAGAGTTGGATTGTTCTAAAACGTTGCAGAGGATCCGTTCTCTTCACGCGTCGGATGTTTGGGTGCCATTGTTGTAATTGATCTAAAGATAAGGGCTTTTTGGTAATTATACGTATTCAAGCTGGTACCTCTTCGTCTATGCAGGTAGGTGAGCTGGCAGGGATTGCAGTGGGGGCTACTGTAATGCTCAACAATCTCATCGCCGGGTGTGGAATTGAATTTCCCTTTTTGCCCTTGGTCAAATTAGAAATTACACTTTAGTCGCTGTGGTATGAACTCATTGGACCGTTTGGGCTTGCATTTTCTTCCACGTGACTAACATATAATTAATCCAAACCTAAATCAACAGGTAGGGTCTACATTGATCGGGTGGTAGACTCTCGGGAGTTCCAACACCCGGTCAAGGGTTCGAGTATCCATAGGTGGTGAAATTCCACAAGCGTGAGTGCGACACCCGGTCAAGGGTTGAGTATCCATAGGCGGTGAAATTCCACCAGCGTGAGTGCGTGGGCGGTGTGCGTGCGTGTGTCAAAAATAAGAAAAAGAAGGTAGGGTCCACATTGAATGGGGTTTACCTCAAAATCAGACTGATTTGATGGTCTTGATCATTCTATTGAGGACTTTTGAGGAAAGAAAATAGATGGTCATAAAAGGTCGAATAGTGGTCTTTTGACTGTCCATTTTCTGCCAAGACATCATCCGATCCAAGGGCTGTGATTGTCCAATAAATGAGAACTTAGGTTATGGATCATCAATGGCAGGTTCTATATCATGGTCCATCTAGATATTATATATCATGGTCCATCTAGATATTATACATGTTTGCTATCTAAAAGCAGGATTCTCAGGAGGACTAAAATACCCCGTTTTTATAAAAATCCTAAAGCAGATACAGTTGAAGGATGTGAATGTCTTTACGAGAAAGAGAGCTACTCCCCCTGCCACCAGCCAATGGCTAATGGCCAGTGTCCTGTGGGCTCCACCATGATGTATGTGTTTCATCCATGATGTCCATCTATTTTTCTAAATCGTTTTATGGTATGAAACCAAAAAGGGATATGTCCCAATCTCAAGTGGACCACATTGCAGGAAACAGTGTTGAGTGAAGGAGGCTCTAAAAGTTTTGGATCAAGCTGATATTTGTTTTTTCCCTTCATCTGGGTCTGTATGACCTAATCAACAGATTAGATGTCAAATAAACAGTACAGTGGGCCTTAGGAGGATTTTAATGGTGCATATCTTATTACTATTGTTTTCCTGTGGTGTGGTCCACCTGAGATTTATATCCCTCTCATTTTTGGGATCAAGCCCTAAAAGGATCTGTAAAAATGGATGAACGGAATGGGTGAAACACATACACCATGGTGGGGCCAACAGAGAACCGACCTTCAGCCACCGGGCTGTGGCAGGGGGAGTAGCCAATCCGTTTCCATTTTTTCCTACTTAAACATTACATGGAGAATATCCGATCCGTGCAAAAGGTGGGCGACACATGATGATCACCTGATACAAATCAAGCCGATTCACTTATCGAGAGAGATTTTCAAAATCAATGGGCAGAAATGGATGACTCAGCATGCTGGTGTGTCGCACCCAATGAGTGGATCGATCTGATTTTCATATCAGGTGGTGATGGGTGTGGACCTCCTTGTTTTATCACGGATTGGATGTTCTACACATGTGACATGCTCGCAGGTAAAAAAAGACAACTATATCTAATCATTTATTTCTCTCAATCTCTTTATTTTTTTCTCCCCTGGAATAATCCTAGCCATCCAATTGGAGGTCTTCAATTGGCAAGTTACAGTGATGCGCTTGCTATGTCGGTTGGTGGTCCACACATGGGTTCCTAGTAGTGGTCCCCACGCCCTACGACCGTTTAACCAAGAAGTAGATTGCGTGCGTAAAAATAAATAAAAAATAAAATAAATAAAATAAATAAAAAGACAACCAAGATTGTGATGTATGGGTCCCACAATGATGTCTGGATGGGCATTCAATCCGTCCATCATTTCTGCTCCCTCATCTTCTCCATGGTCCCCCAGAAGTCACGCAGAACCAAAAATCTGAGTGGACCAGACAATAGATAACAGTTGGGATGTGGATACCCACCATTAAAAACCTTCCATTTTGTCGGGCGACTGTCTATGCCATCCAATCTGTTCAGAAGAAAACATCTAATTAAAACAGTTTTAAGACATGGTTTTACTTGATGTGGCCCACTTGATTTTGGATCCACGTCACTTTTGGGCTCCAAGGAGAATTTCCGGGGCTCACATGATGCCTGAATTGGATGTATTAACAGGTCACCGTGGGGCCTACACTTTGTGTTGACTAATTAATCATATTTAAAAGAATTATTATTATTTTTTACACAGCCATCTACCCCCATATAAGCATCCCTTGATCTCAGTGTTGAAACGGAGTCAATCTTACGTTTACTAGAATACATCACATGTCTTGCAATATCATATACATCAGGGTTTTATCCTTTGAATATGATGATGGAGATTTTCTCCTCATTGGTGGAATCGATGAAATCAAATCAGTTTCGATATCATCGATAATTACAGGATTTTTATCGCTAGTTGCTGGATAGCTTTTTGTCTTGTCGATATCATCAAGAGACTTTCAGATGATATCGAGGCAGTTATCGAGAGTGGCTCGATGACATCGATAATTATTGAAATTTTCACCCCTGGTTGCTGGACAGTTTTGGTCATGTCTCGATATCATCGAGAGACCTTCAGATGATATTGACGTTGTTATCGAAAGACCTTCGATATCATCAAAGAGTTCCGCAGATGCGATTGTGAAAATGTAAATTTTGCGGATTTTGTTTTCTATTTGGGTTCTACTTTTTTCTATTCTTTTATAAAGGGGTGTATCCGGGATTGAGGTGTATTCCAGGGTATTCTAGGATTTTCTAAAGCTTTGCAAGGGTTTGCTAAAGGGTTTAGGGTTGTGAGAGAGAGAGAGAGAGAGAGAGAGAGAGAGAGGAAGCTTGTGGAAGAGAGGTTATGCTCGTAGAGCTGATCTATCATATCTCAGCGCTTCTACGTCCTCGTAATCGGTGAGATCTCTTCGTCTTCTTTGTTTCTCTTACTGTTTATCTGCTCCTGCGTGAGTGATGAAGGTTTGATCCAAGCGGTGTGTGCTTGTGATCGGTTGTAACGTTCTGCTTTATAGTGGATTGTTAATCTAGACGAGGTCCCGTGGTTTTTACCTCTTTGAGGGTTTTCCACGTAAAAATCTTTAGTGTTGTGTGATTGATGCTTTGATTTACTTCATTGCTTTTATTATCTCATAATTCTAATTTATTCTGGAGGGCTAGATCCTAAGGTTTTGTGCAAGGTCCCCAACAAAGTGGTATCAGAACCAAGTTCATTGAACGAGTAAGATCAGTTTGGAATTATGGAAGGTGGCTCATCAAGGATGATCAGCGTCAATGGTTCTTACTGGACCATATGGAAGGCTAAGATGAAGGACTTGCTTTATTGCAAGGACTTATATTCTCCAATTTTAGGCATATCAGCAAAATCCAAAGATATGTCTGATGATGATTGAAAGAAGTTGGATCGAAAGGCGGTGGGGTTTATTAGACAATGGTTGGATGATTTTGTGTTCCATCATGTGTCTACAGAGACCTCAGCCGCTAGCCTATGGCTGAAATTGGAAGGGCTATATGAGAGGAAGACAGCCAGTAATAAGATTTTTCTGATAAGGCGATTTGTGAAACTCAAGTTCAAGGATGGTGGTTCTGTGGCTGAGCACATGAATGAGGTCAGCAACATAGTGAACCAGCTCTCCTCTATGAAGATGGTCATGTATGATGAATTGCAGGCTTTGCTATTGCTTAGTTCATTGCCTGACAGTTGGTAGACATTGGTGGTGTCTCTAAGTAACTCCACGCCAGACGAAAAGATATCCATGGAACAAGTTACTAGTTGTCTCTTCAATGAGGAGACAAGGAGGAAGTCTCAGGGGTCTACTCAACAAGAGGCCCTTGTGACATATGAACGGGAGAGAGG
Organism: Magnolia kwangsiensis; assembly: GCA_037074715.1. Lineage (NCBI taxonomy): Eukaryota > Viridiplantae > Streptophyta > Magnoliopsida > Magnoliales > Magnoliaceae > Magnolia > Magnolia kwangsiensis. Next base: position 22,511,308 of record CM073582.1, read on the forward strand.
AAAGAACAGGAAGGGCAGGAAGGCCCGAGATAAATCAAGAGGCAAGTCGAGTAATAGAAAAGATGTTAAATGCTAGAATTGCGGCAAGAAGGGCCACTACAAGCATGAATGTCGTGGTAAGAAGAACGATAAGAAAGGAAAAGGAAAGGAGAAGGTAAATGAATCAGATTCCATTGCTGTCGCTACAGATAGCAACATTGTTAGATCATGATGTTTGTCTCACGGTTACGAGTCAGGACACTGACTGGATGATTGACTCAAGAGCTTCTTTTCACGCGACTCAACGCAGGGACTTCTTCACAAGCTACAAATCGGGTGACTATGGGACCGTGAAGATGGGAAATTCTGGCGTATCGAAGATCGTAGTGGTCGGTGTTATTTGTGTGAAGACCGATGTGAGCTGCACATTAGTTCTCAGGAATGTGAGGCATATTCCAGACCTTCGCCTCAACTTGATGTCGACGGGAAGGCTGGATAATGATGGCTATGAAAGCCGGTTTGCTGGTGGGCACTGGAAGCTCATCAAGGGTTCGTTGATTATAGTTAGAGGAAAGAAGTGTTGCACCCTTTATAAGGCATGTCTCAGTATGTGTAAGGGTGGGTTAAACGCAGCGAAAGATTCAGCTATTGACATGTGGCATAGGCGTCTAGACCACATGAGTAAAAAAGGGCTTCAACTACTAGCAAGGAAGCGGCTCCTTTCAGACGTGACAGGTACACCTCTCAAAACCTGTCTTGATTGTTTATCAGAGAAACAACATAGAGCTTCATTCGTTAAAACTGTTTCTCATGTTAATAAAGTGCATGCATTAGATTTGGTTTATTCTGATGTTTGTGGTCCTATAAGGATAAAAACCTTGGGTAGGACATTGTATTTTATCACTTTTATAGATGATGCATCTAGGAAGGTTTGGGTGTATGCTTTGAAATTCAAGGACGAGGTCTTCGGTGTGTTTAAATTGTTTCATGTTATAGTCGAGAGAGAGACAGGTAGATCATTGAAGTGCATCCACATTGACAATGGTAGTGAATATGTTGGCGACTTTCATGAGTACTGCAAGTCCCTAGGTATACGGTATGAACAGACAGTTCCCAAGACCCCCCAGCATAATGGTGTAGCTGAGCGAATGAATCACACCATTGTATAGAGAATCAGATGCATGTTATCACATGCGAAGTTGCCCAAGACGTTCTGGGGAGAAGCAATGCACACGGCGGTGTATTTGATAAACAAGTCTCCATCAGCCCCGTTGAATGGAGAAGTGTCCGAGAAGGTGTAGACTGGACAGGATCCATCGTACAGTCATCTCTGGGTGTTTGGATGCAGGGCATCCGTTCATGTATCAAAAGATAAGAGGTCCAAGCTCTATATGAAGATCAGGCAGTGTGTATTCTTGGGGTACGGTAATGAAAAGTTTGGTTACAGATTGTGGGATCCGACCGAGAGGAAGCTCATCAGGAGCAGAGATGTGGTATTCTTTGAAGATCAGTGTATAAAAGACATTGATAAGCCACAATAGAATCAGCCTAGTTCAGGTGAGCTAGAGAACATGGATCCGGTTAGTCCTCCTGTGGTGTCTGATGACGGGGGAGTACAGCAAGGTGCAGGGGACGAGGGAGTTCCTACGGAAGATGGACCTGGAGAGCAGCCCCCACTTGATCCACCTGCTGAGCCATAGGTGAGGAGGTCATCTAGGGATAGACAGCCGTCCAAGAGGTACTCGCCACATGAGTACATTATGCTAACTGATGGAAGAGAGCCAGAAGACTATTCTGAGGCCCTAGTCGACGAGCATAAGGAGGAGTGGTTGAAAGTTATGCAAGAGGAGATGGAATCCTTGCATAAGAACCACACCTATGACATGGTGAAACTGCCTAAGGACAAAAAAGCTTTGAGCAACAAGTGTGTGTTTAGAAAGAAGGTTGAGCAGAAGAATTCATAGACGAGGTTCAAGGCCAGACTTGTGGTAAAAGGGTTCGGTCAGAGGAAAGGTATAAACTTCAAGGAGATATTCTCACCAGTGGTGAAGATGACATCCATACAGGTGTTACTTGTGTTGGCGGCTAGCATGGATCTGGAGATAAAGCAGTAAGATGTTAAAACTGTCTTTCTCCATAGTGCCCTGGAAGAAGAGATCTACATATACTAACCAGAAGGGTTCGAAGTCAAGGGCAAGGAGCATATGGTGTGTAAGCTGAGGAAGAGCTTATATGGGTTGAAACAAGCTCTACGACAATGGTACAAGAAGTTCGACTCGTTCATGTAACAGCATGGGTATGACAGAACGGAATCGGACATTGTGTGTTCACGCGCAAGTTCTCAGATAGTGATTTCTTAGTTCTGCTGTTATATGTTGATGACATGCTCATCATGGGAAAAGACATCAAGAAGATCGACAGGCTGAAACAGGAGTTGGGCAAGTCTTTTGCGATGAAAGACTTGAGCCCGGCTAAACAGATCCTAGGAATGGAGATAACCCGTGACAGAAGCAGCAGGAAGCTTTAGTTGTCACAAGAGCAGTATAATGAGAAAGTTCTAGAGCGGTTCAATATGAATGCAGCGAAGCCGGTCAGTACTCCACTGGATGGTCACTTCAGATTAAGCAACAGATAGTGTCCCAAGATGAAGGTAGAGGTGGATGAGATGCAGAAGATACCCTACGCATCAGTCGTAGGAAGTTTGATGTATGCTATGGTATGTACACGCCCAGATATGGCATATGCGGTTGGTGTTATCAGCCGGTATCTTGCTAATCCTGACAAAGATCATTGGGCAGCGGTGAAATGGATACTGCGGTATCTAAGAGGCTCATCCAGGTTGAGCCTATGCTATGATGACGAAAAACCTGTGTTAGAGGGCTACACAAATGCAAATATGGCAGGTGACATAGACTCCAGGAAGTCCACATTGGGGTTTTTGTTCACGTTTGTAGGGGGAACGGTTTCTTGACAGAGCAAGCTACAAAAGGTCGTCGCATTATCGACGACAAAGGCTAAGTACATTACAGTCACAGAGGCATGTAAAGAGATGCTTTGGATGAAGAGGTTCCTACAGGAACTTAGCTTGAAGCAAGAGCAGCACGTGGTCTATTGCGATAGCCAAAGTGCTATACACTTGAGCAAGAATCTAAGTCAGCACTCCAAGTCGAAGCACATAGAGATTCAGTATCACTGGATTAGGAATATTTTGGAACAAAAAGTGTTACAGCTTGAGAAGGTCCACACGGACGATAATGGGTCAGACATGATAACCAAGGCTTTCCTCAAGGGTAAGTTTGAGGTTTGTAGAAATCAGGCTGGCTTGAAGAAGGTGAACTCCTCCTGAGTCGAAAAGGAGAAGATTTGATGAGAATTTTCTCCTCATTGGTGGAATCGATGAAATCGAACCAGTTTCGATATCATCGATAATTGTAGAATTTTTCAGCGCTGGTCGCTGGACAGTTTTTTATCCTATCGATATCATTGAGAGACTTTCAGATGATATCGAGGTTGTTATCGAGAGTGGCTCGATGACATCGATAATTATTAAAATTTTCATCCCTGGGTGCTGGATAGTTTTGGTCCTATCTCAATATCGTCGAGAGACCTTCGGATGATATCGATGCTGTTATCGAGAGACCTTCGATATGATTGAAGAGTTTCGCAGATGCAATTGCGAAAACATAGATTCTGTGGATTTTGTTTCCTATTTAGGTTGTACCTCTTTCTATTCTTTTATAAAGAGGTGTATCCGAGATAGGAGTGTATTCTAGGGTATTCTAGAGTTTTCTAAAGCTTTGCAAGGGTTTGCTAAAGGGCTTAGGGTTGTGAGAGAGAGAGGAAGCTTGTGGAAGGAAAGTTATGCTCGTAGAGGTGATCTACCATATCTCAGCGCTTCCACGTCCTCGTAATCGGTGAGATCTCTCCTTCTTCTTTGTTTCTCTTACTGTTTATCCTCTCCTGCGTGAGTGATGAAGGTTTGATCCAAGCAGTGTGTGCTTGTGATCGGTTGTAACGTTCTGCTTTATAGTGGATTGTTGATCTTAACGAGGTCCCGTGATTTTTACCTCTTCGAGGGTTTTCCACGTAAAAATCCCTGGTGTTGTGTGATTAATGCTTTGATTTACTTCATTGCTTTTATTATCCCATAATTATGGTTTGTTCTGGAGGGCTAGATCCTAAGGTTTTGTGCAAGGCCCCCAACATATGAGTCATTTTACAATGATATGGATCATTTATGTGACGGGTCTCATTTTGCATGGTGAACACTTATCCTTTGAGTATGCATTATCTTACAATGATCCAGACTGTTTACATGATGGGTCTTATTTTACATGGCGGATATGCTTTTCCTTTGAATATAGGTTATCTTACAATGATTTTGACCATTTATAACGTGGGTTTCGTCTTGCATGGTGGACACTTGTCATTTGACTATGGGTCATTTACAAGATCCAAGACCATTTGTCTGACTTTGCATGGTGGATACTTATCCTTAGAATATGTTTATTTTACTGACCATTTATATGATAGGTGTCACTTTGCATGGTGTACGCTTATCCTTTGAATATGAGTCATTTACAAGATCCAAACCATTTGTTTCACCTTGCATGGTAGAGACTTATCCTTTGAATATGGGTTATATCTTACAATGACTTAGACCATTTATATGGTGGGTTTCACTTTGCATGGTAGAAACTTATCATTTGAATATGAGTCATTTACAAGATCCAGGCCATTTATCTCACTTTGCATGGTGTGTACTTATCCTTAAGAATATAAGTTATTTTATAATTATCTAAAACATTTATATGATGGGTCTAACTTTGCATGGTGGACACTTATTCTTTGAATATGGGTCATTTATAAGATATAAACCATTTGTCTCACCTTACATGGTAGACACTTATCCTTTAAATGATTCAAACCATTTTTCTCACTTTGCATGGTGGATAGATGATTATTTGCCTCCAAGTGCAAATGTTCATAAGTAGTATCCCGTGAATACAGGGTTGATCTCACAGGGAAATGAATTGTGAGGAGGAAAAAATCAAATGTAAAGCAAAATAAGTAATAAAAACTAAATTGATGATTTGATTTTAGGATTTTTGAATGGATGTAATTCAACTGAATAAAATAACACCCAAGCTTCAAAGTTCCACACATAGGTTAATGTTCCAAAATCATGATGACTTGGATAACACAACTAGGATCTGAGCACTATGGTCAGCCTAATCAGAAAATAAAATAGTTTAAATATTTTAATAAGTGATATAAAATATTAGAAAATCATGGATTTGTACAATTGATATATATTTTCAAGCGTCAGTGATTTTAAGATTTCAATATCAATGAGATAATGAAAATTAAAGAAATATGATAGGTTGAGAACCTCTCCTATCTAGGAAATCTAATTAATTTAGGATATGCCTCTCCATCAATGTGGATCTCACATGATGGAAACATATAGATCTCACAAGAGGATAAAAAATAAAACCTAAATAATAGATAACATGCATACACCATTCTTCTCATCATTAAAACAATTAATCATCATAATCTTAAAGAATTATTAAACGCATGTGCTTCCCTTCTAGCTTGGGCTAGAAGAAACTTAGAAAAATATAATTAAATTGTAAAATATGATAGGTTGAGAACCTCTCCTATCCAGGAAATCTAATTAATTTAGGATATGCCTCTCCATCAATGTGGATCTCACATGATGGAAACATATGGATCTCACAAGAGGATAAAAAATAAAACCTAAATAATAGATAACATGCATACACCATTCTTCTCATCATTAAAACAATTAATCATTATAATCTTAAAGAATTATTAAACGCATGTACTTCCCTTCTAGCTTGGGCTAGAAGAAACTTAGAAAAACATAATTAAATTGTAAAAATAAGAAGCAACAAGAAAAAAAAATATAAATAAAAAAAATCTAAAATAAAAAAATAACTTATAAAGTTTTAATAAAACTAAAAACTCTTTAAAAACTCTAAATTTTTTACTTTGGGATGCCTTGAATAATGCTTAGGAATGCCCTAAGAAGCTCTTTTTATAAGTAAGGAACTCTAATTTTCATACAAAGTTGAAAAACTCTAAAAACCGTCTCAAATATACTCAGTTTCTCAAAATAGACTTATCATTGCATAGTTTGTTTAAAATAGATTTTCTGTTGCACAGTTTTTCAAAATAGACCTCAGAGCTTTAGAATACACTTTTTTAAGATGATTTTCGAATTCTTCACTTCAAACCTTCGATTTTCTTCATTCTTCACTTGGTTTTCTTGGATCTTTGGTATGTGAATTCTTCAATCTTGGTCTCCTAAGATCCATCCCTTGCCTTGGTGATTCTTAAGCATCAAATTCATACTTTTTATCACCTTTTTTCAATCCAAGCTCTTAAATTCACCTTGCAACATATACATGAGTAAAATAAAACATTAAGCTAATTCATATTCATAAAACTAAGATGTAAATGGTGAAAATTATGCAATATTTGAATCTCAACATACCCCCTACTAGCATTTTGCTAGTCCCAAGCAAAATAAGCGAAGAAAAAAAATAAAAATAAAAATTAATTCTAGAAACAAAATTAAAATGAAAATAAATTCTAACTACACTACTTTCGCAGGTAATCTCGATTGCATTTAACATATACAATAAGCCTTTAACCCATAAGTTTTCCCTAGTGGGCGAGTTATAGCATCGTGAGAGTTTTCAGAAATGTTTCCCACAAATATTGAAAATATGAAAAATAATTGAACACTTAGAAATTTATACGATTATGCCTCCATTCATCATATGAATTCCAAAACAAAATAATACTTACCCTAAGTCTGAAGTTAGTTAGAATTTCAATATCCTAATCCATTGTATCCTTGAGTTCAGAGACCTAATCAAAATTTAGAATAATATGATCCAATATACTTACGTGCTCGTGACACTAGTCTAACTTTGAGAAATATGTATATTCCCTATCTTAACTCCTTTCAATCATTCCAAGAATATGAAATCTCTAGTTATCTCATTTTCTTCATGATATTTCTTATTGTATCGGTATATCTTCATTATTATAGACCACTCTTAGATGAAGATTCTCACCAGGTTTGCATCATAACATAAGGTGACTATACACACCCCCCAACCTAAAATCTACATTGTCCACAGAGTAATGATAATGTATACAGAGAACAATAAAAATAAAAGAAAGGGTGGATATTACCTACCACGAAAAACTTACCTACTATGTGATACTAAAAAGAATTGAATATGATATAAATTCTATAGAAATGATCCGTCAGACTAGGAGAATCATTCTGAATATTCTAACTCATGAAGAGGGAAGGACTCCTCTTTCAAATGAAAGTTTTTCATATAAGGCTTTAATCTCTGACTATTAACCTTATACACATTGTCATTACGTAGATTCTCAATTTCAACAGCTCCATGAGTATAAACATTCTTCACAATGAAGGGGCATGTCCATCTTGATCTTAACTTTCCTGAAAGAACTGGAGATGAGAATTGTACAATAGGACCTTTTGCTGAGGTTTAAAATTCTTCCTCAGGATACTTTTGTCATGAAAAACTTTGGTCCTCTCTTTGTAAATTTTAGAATTTTCATAAGAATCTCTCATCAGCTCCTCTAATTCATTCAACTCTAATTTCCTTTATCCACTTGCTTGGTCCATATCAAAGTTTAATTTGTTTATTGCCCAGTAGGCTCTATGTTCCAATTCCACAGGTAAGTGGCAAGCCTTCCCATATGCTAATCTGTATGGAGACATTCTAATCGAGGTCTTATAAGCAGTCTTATAAGCCCATAAAGCGTCGGATAGTCTGAGGGACCAATCCTTCCTATCCGGCCTTATAGTTTTCTTTAAAATGTGTTTGATTTCCCGATTAGAAATCTCAACTTGCCCAAGCATTTGTGAGTGATATGGGGTGTTCACTTTATGCTTAGTACCATATTTATTCATCAAAGTATCAAATGTCCTATTACAAAAGTGAGACCCACATCACTAATGATGGCCTTTGGAATTCCAAATCTGGAAAAAATATTTTCCTTGAAGAATCATATAGCCACTTTGTTGTCATTGGTCCTACTTAGAACTGCCTCAATCCACTTTGAAACATAATCCACACCAATCAATATATAAAGAAATCCAAAAGAAGATGGAAATAAGCTCATAAAATCAATACCCCAACAATCAAAAATCTCCAATGATAAAATTGGGGATAAAGGCATCATGTTACGCCGGGACACTCTTTCTAACCTTTGACATCTATCACAACCAACACAGAAAGCATGAGTGTCTTTCAACAAGGTGGGCTAGTAAAAACCACACTGCAGGATTTTTGTAGTAGTTTTTTAGCAGAAAAATGGCCACCACATGCTTCCATGTGACAAAAGAAAATAACACTCTGAACTTCATCCTCTGGGACACAACATCTAAAAATCTGATCAGTCCCATATTTATATAAATACGGGTCATCCCAGAAGAAGTTTCAAACCTCGGTTTCAAAATGCTTCCTATCTTGTGACTTCCAATGATATGACATTTTCCTTGTTACAAGATAGTTCACTATATCCGCATACCAAGGCAATTTGGAGATCGTAAATAATTGTTCATCAGGAAAAGTGTCCTGGATATGCATCTCCTCAGTAGAATCATCTAACACCAATCTAGAAAGGTGATTAGCCACTATGTTTTTTACTCTTTTCTTATCTTTTATCTCTAAGTTAAATTTTTAGAGTAAGAGGATTCATCTCAAAAGTCTCAGTTTTACATCCTTCTTAGATAGCAAATATTTCAAAGCCGAGTGGTCCGTGAAAATGACAACTTTAGATCTCGGCAAGTAGGACCTAAACTTATCCAAAGCAAAAACTACTGCAAGTAACTCTTTTTCAGTTGTTAAGTAGTTCACTTGGGCTGAGTTTAGAATTCTACTGTCATAGTGAACAACGTAAGACCGTTTATCTTTCCTTTGGCCCAAAACAGCCCCTATGGCATAATCACTTGCATTGTACATTAGTTCAAAAAGATGTGTCCAATCTGGTGGATGCACGATAGGTGTAGTGGTAAGGGATAATTTAATTTTATTAAAGGCACTTGCACACTCATCTGTCCACTTAAATGGAATATCCTTTTAAAGAAGATTATTCAAGGGTCTAGTAATGACACTAAAGTCCTTGATGAATCTTCTATAAAAACCAGTGTGCTCTATAAGTGATCTAATATCTCTAAGAGTTCGGGGGATAAGTAGATTAGCTATAATGTCGAGTTTGAGCGATCTACCTCAATTCCATTTTTGGAGATAACATGGTCCAAAATAATTTCATTTTGAACCATGAAATGACATTTCTTCCAATTTAAGACAAGGTGTTTCTTTTCACACCTGGACAAGACAAGAGATAAATTGTTGAGGCATTCCTCAAAACTACTCTCAAATATAAAGAATTTGTCTATGAAAACCTCAAGAAACTTTCCAACCATATTTGAAAAAATACTTAACATACACCGTTGAAAAGTTGCTGAGGTGTTACACAATTCAAATGACATCCGTTTGAAAGTAAACGTGCCAAATGGACAAGTAACGTGGTTTCCTCTTGGTCTTCCAGGGCTATTTCTATTTGGTTATGTAACGCCCTAAAAATCGGGGGTCGAGCAAGAGCCCAACTCCCAAGTTCTAACATATCAGTTATGCAACATAGATAATGATAATTAAATATTGTCCATATTAGTGCATTAAACATGAGTAGAATTATACCAAATCAGCATATCATACCCCAGAGATAGTTAAATTACACAAGCAGAAGACTATGATAAGTACATATAAGCATATAAGTGACTATAAATCTCTGAGTATGAACATGTCACCAAGTTAAATAGTTATAAGTAAAATTCTAAAATATACAAAATGGTAAAGTGTAATGTCTTCTAATCATATCCCTGTAGCCCCGATGGCGCAATCCAGGTCTACATAGACTCGTCCGAAAGTTGCATATAGGAGAACTCCTCATCATCATAAAAGACAGGCTCTGGTTCGTCAAATTTGCCATCATCTACAACTACAATAGGATCTGGTTGGTATTTTAAAACACCATCCCAAAGTGGGAGTGAGTGATCAACTCAGTGAAGCTATAAAGTAAAGGTTAACATGTTATCAATTTAGTCAAGCAATAATGATAAAATAATACAACAAGCATTCCTAGGTACTATGGTTAATGCAAGGATGATATGTTATAATGATGTATACCCTCACCTACACTCCCTCTGGGACGTCATCTCACGATCGCGGCATACACCTCTTCCTCTGTGCTCAACTCTAACGCTAAAGGCACATGCAATGCGGTGCATGTGCGTGATTAGCCCAGTTCTTAATTAAACATATTCATACAGAAGGTTTGGGAAGCCAAGGTACCTCCCTTTATATCATGACCCAAACATTGATCCATTTAGGGTCGTCAATCCTAGTTAATCACATATGAAGAACAGTTTCAGGTCGCCACGGAGCGGCTCGTCACCTTAACGCAGGCCTGGTTTATACTCGAGGTCACTATGGAGAGGTTCCTCACCTTAGCGTAGTCCTAGTGTATACTCATGGTCACTACGGGCTCCTCACCTGATCATAGGCTGACAGCTCGATTACAGTGTCTCATACACCATCATATTCGGCTCATGAGTTTGGGTTGCTCACTGTTCACTATGGGGAGGCTCATCGCCCTAGCGTAGGCCGATAGGTCGACCACGGTATCCCATACACCACCTTGTCCGGCTCATGAGTCTTAGCGGATCGAGGTACCATGGTTAAACAGAATTTTGACTAGTAAGTTAGTACCTTAGAATCAAGCAGTAGCGTCTATACATGGTGAACACACATTAGGCGAATCGGGTTGCTTAATAAGCTCGATTGGTACAAGCATACGTCGAGTTGATTAACATAGAGCACGTAAGCACTCCGCGTGGCCTAACTACTGTTGATAAGCAGCGTACGACTCAGATTCATCGGGCGTATCCGTCATGGCTAAACAGTTCGACCACCAATCGTAAACCATTAGCGATTGCCTGGACTACATCATAGCCCCAATCATACTCCAAACCATAACATTCACATGTAATAGCCAAGGACAGCATGTGACAACCAAATCTAAATATAATTCTTATTTAAGCATTTCAACAAAACACATACTACATATGTTACCATACATAGGTATTTCATCCATAAATCACATAGTAGTTAGATAGGTTACATAGAGGAATCTGTAACCATAGATAAGGGGATTGAGAATCATATCTCAACACCCTTATTACATACATTTAAATAAGAATTTTCTCATTCAGGCATTTTACCAAACACTTAAACGACACATAACACATATATGTAATAAATTTGTTAAGTCGCATATTATAGCAAATCCTTCTACATAAGAGTTGTCATACGTACAACAATCAAGTATTCCCTAACATCTATCATAATAACCATGAATCATAATTCCATATTCATTCAAACATTTCAACAAACACATGGAATGCGTTATATTCGACATAGTTCACATATATATGTAATATACAGAAAACATCACAACTAGGTACATGTGACAGCAATCAAGTCATTCATAAATCATTACTGACATTGAAAGCCTTGAAAACCATAACCTAAACATTTATAGTCCGCACATCGTATTCAGTTTGAACCCTATGCTTTAGTCTACGGCATAACGACAACCTATAACATGAAATAGGTTAGCTATTTCACCATCTACTCTATTTCAATCCCTATAACAGATTAGAGTTAGGATTTCTTACCCAAGAACGGAGTCGGAATCGCTGGAATAACGATACAGACAGGCTGATTCAGCATGTATAGCAGCAGGATCGAATCTCAGGAACTATCTCGTACTTTCTCTCTTTCCTTCTCTCTTTACTCTGTTCTCTCTCCTGGAGTTTACAAATTCGTATGGAATGAGAGAGGGATGGGTTACGGTGCTTATATAGGCCCAGAACTAATGAGATTGGCCCCAGGGCCATAATATACTTAGGTTATAGCCAAAAGTCGGTTGTTTCGGTCCAACGGAGCACATCTAGAGGCCTCTTTTCTACACACAGTCAGAAGTAAGCCCCCCAAAGATAGATCTATGCCAGGTTAAGATCTCGGTATGATCGGATCAGTGGATCGACCACGGGGGACCTGCTTTAGTTCAACGGTCACCAGTACTCGATCAGGGCCACAAGTACCCTAACATGTGTTAGAAATTTTTCCTGATCCAAGGGTGTAATTAGGTTAGAATTTGATGGTTTGAAATCTTAAGATTGGCCTGCAAGTGAATGACTCAATTCGCTTAAGTTTCAGTTCGTTTCCTAAAGATATTTGTGTTTCTCACACACTTCGCTCCGGGCTCAAGTTGTGCATTTCGTGATACTATTATGACTTGATTTCTAAGGTGGTTATCAATCCCAGAAAGGCAGTCATAGGCATATAGTTTTGTGGTAATCGAACTTTCGATGCATGGTCTAGGTCCAATACAGAGTTTTAATGCACTCCCGAGAGCAACTGGGTTTTGAAATTGATCCTAAGTTTTGAGGTATTATAGCGTTAGCGATTCTACTACTTTTAAGTCTTACAGTTCGTATCGAAAGCTGTCCGAGCTAATTCAACAGGTGATTTAGTTTAGCACTTAAATAATCTTTATCTAATTTCTAAAGGATTTGGTCCTTAGCGATTTCTGCTTGAGGTGGTAATCGGGTCTTTGTACGGATTTTTTCGAGACGTGACAATCTACCCCTCTTAAGAAAAAATTTTATCCTTAAAATTAATACATTTTCGTACTCCTTGAGAATCTGAGGGTAGTTCTTTCGGACCTTGGCTTCTATTTCCCAAGTAGCCTCTTCCTCAGTATGATGCGTCCACAGGACTTTCACAAGTAGAATAACCTTACTCCGCAACACCTGCTCCTTCTGGTCTAGAATACGTGTCGGCCGCAGTAAATAAGTAACGTCCTCACTCAACTGTACCTGCTCCCATCGAATGATGTGGGAAGGATCAGGAATGTATTTCTTCAACATCGACACATGAAATATGTTGTGCATGCCTACGAGTGGTGTGGCAAAGCAATGCGGTATGCTATCACACCCACTCGATCTAGAATCTAGAATGGGCCAATGAACCTCAGTGTGAGTTTCCCTTTCTTTTCAAACCGGAGAACTCTCTTTATTGGGAAAACCTTCAAGAATACATGGTCCTTGACCTCGAACTCTAACTGTCGTTGCCTCGTATCGACGTAAGTCTTCTATCTGCTCTGTGCTGCTAGAAGTCGACGCCTAATAATGTCGATCTTTTCTGAAGTCACCTAAACTAACTCTGGGCTAATCAAGCTCTTCTCACCAACCTTTACCCAGTAGTGCGGTGCTCGACAGGGATGCCCATACAAGGCCTCATAGGGAGTCATGCTAATACTCGCCTGAAAACTGTTGTTATAAGCGAACTCTGTATAAGAAAGACAGTCATCACAACTATCCTTGAAATCTAGTGCACAGGCTCACAACATGTCCTTTAACACCTAGTTTACCCGTTCCGTTTGCCCGTCAGTCTGTGGGTGGAACGGGGTACTGAACTTCAGTTTCACACCCATTGCTTCCTAGATACGAGTCCAGAAGATAGATGTGAATCGCGTGTCTTGGTCCGACACGATTTTCATAGGAACTTCGTGCAGACGCACAATCTCCTTGATGTACAACCTTGCCAAATCATCTGTTGAGTTCGAAACTCTTATAGGGAGGAAATGAGCTGATTTTGTCAACTGGTCCACAATCACCTAAATGAAGTCATGTCCCTTATTCATCTTCGGCAGCCCTGAAATGAAATCCATAGAGATGAAATCTCATTTCTATTTAGTTATGGGCATGGGTTGAAGCAGTCCAGGAGGTCGGCGATGCTCTGCCTTGACCTGCTGACACGTGAGACAACATGATACATGCTCTGCTATGTGGGCCTTCATGTTGTCCCACCAGTACGAACGCTTCATGGCTTGGTATATTTTCATGCTGCCAGGATGCATTGCCATCTTCGAATTATGAGCGGCTTCGAGAACTTCCCTTCTTAAGTCATGATGACTTGGAATGCATAGGCGGCCTCGATAATGCAAGCCCCCATCCAAACCAACTCTCTATTCGGAGTCTTCCTCGTCACTAGCTCTTTTTTTCATTTTTACTAACCATTTATCTTCCCCCTGAGCTACTATGATTCGGTCATTAATAAGTGGATGCATACAAACATGAGTGACGCTCTCGAACGGCTCATCTATAGTAAGCTTCTCCTCGAAGTCTCGCATAAATTTCACTATTTTCCACTCGCCTATCATCAGTGGAGCCACAAATGATATATCCTTCTTGCGACTCAACGCGTCTTCCACAAGGTTAGCCTGGTCAGGATGGTAAGAGACCTCAAACTTGAAGTCCTTCAAGGTTTCCATCCATCGCCGCTGCCTCATATTCAAGTTTCTCTGCGTGAATATGTACCTGAGGCTCTTATGGTTGTAAAAGAGCTCAAACTCCTCTCCATAAAGGTAATGTCTCCATAGTTTCAATGCAAAGATGACAGATGCTAACTCCAGGTCGTGCGTAGGGTAGTTCTCCTCGTGTTTACTCAACTGTTGCGATGCATGGGCAATAACCCTGTCCTTCTACATAAGAACACAACTCAAACCAACACAAGATGCATCGGTGTATATCGTATACTTGACCCCTTGCTCTGGCAATACTAACACAGGGGCGGACGTCAACTTTTTCATCAGTTCCTTGAAAGCTGTTTCGGCCTCTTCATTCCAGGCAAACTTGAGATTCTTTCGAGTCAGCTGAGATAACAGTCGAGCTATCTTGGAAAAATTCCTAATGAATCGACGGTAGTAGCCTGCCAGGCTAAGAAAACTCCTTACTTTAGTAACTGAATTGGGCTTCTCCCAGTCCTGAACTGCGGCTACCTTAGTAAGGTTCATAGCTATCTCTTTCTTAGACACCATATGTTCTAGGAACTTGACTTATTCTTTCCAGAAGTCACACTTCTTATACTGTGCAAACAACTGGTTCTTCCTGAGAGAATTAAAGACTGCTCACAGGTGTTCCACGTGCTCTTTCTGACTCTTTGAGTATATCAGATTGTCATCTATAAACACAATGATGAATCAGAATAGATACGGCCGAAACACCCGGTTCATTAGGTCCATGAACACGGCCAGTGTGTCTGTGAGTCCAAATGACATCACAAGGAACTCGTAATGCCCAAAACTGGTCATAAAAGCTGTCTTCTGCACATCTTCATCCTTGATGCATAACTGGTGATACCCTGACTGTAAATCAATCTTTGAGAAATATTGTGCTCCTTTTAACTAATTGAATAGATGATCTATCTTGGGCAGAGGTTACTTGTTCTTCACTGTCACTTGGTTCAATCTGCTGTAATCAATACACAATCACAATGATCCATCTTTCTTCTTCACAAACAACACAAGTGCTCTCCAAGGAGACACACTAGGTCGTATAAAGCCCGCATCCAACAAATCATTGATCTGTTTCTTCAATTCTTTCATTTCACACGGAGGCATACGATAAGTTGGTAATGAAATGGGTGTGCACCAGGTACTAGACAATGGTAA
This sequence comes from Magnolia kwangsiensis, assembly GCA_037074715.1. Lineage (NCBI taxonomy): Eukaryota > Viridiplantae > Streptophyta > Magnoliopsida > Magnoliales > Magnoliaceae > Magnolia > Magnolia kwangsiensis. The sequence goes on from CM073582.1 coordinate 22,526,950, forward strand.
AATTGATTTCGCGCTGAGTAGGAAATTCAGGTATCTTTCTGAACACATCCTCAAAATCTCGAACGACTGGCGTGTTTTCAAGGGTCGGACCATCAACATTTCCCAATAAGGAAGCATAACAACTCTTGTGGCAAGGCCAACTGACCTGAACTAGAAAAGTAAAGGTCGTTCCTTCAAGTCCATGGGCTGTCACTACTCTTGCATCATAATCAATCTCTGCCTTCATCTCGGTGAGCTAATCCATACCGAGAATAACGTTGTAATGTCATAGTGGGGCAACAATCAGGTCAATGAGTACCGACCTGCTTCCTAAATCTATCGAGCAACCCTCACAAATTCTGCTAACGTCTGAAAAGGTCCCTGTAGTTGTAAGGATCCTCACTCCCTTCGTAGGATCTGTATTCAACGCTAGTCGTTTGATTGCTATGTGTGATATGATGGAGATAGTGGACCCGGTATCCGCCAATAAAAAGACGGGAGTACCTTGGATATGGGCCGTGACTTCAAAAGTCATCAGTGCTATGTCTGCTTTCTCGGATGCCTCAGTTGTAAGTGAAAGCACCCAAGCCTGTTAAGAATAGTTTGGCTTCCGTACCATAGGCTGTAGAGGCAGCCTAAATCGAGGTGCATGCAGCTGAAAAGATGGATGTGCTGGTGCTAACCGTAGAGGTGGGGCTGCAATAGTTTGAAGAAGCTACCGGTTGATCCTTTGAGGTGGCGAGAAGCCGTTGTCCCTCATATTGGTGAAATAATACGTATCAACGTGGTCAAACCTCTTGCAGTAGGTGCACCACAAGTCCACTCACCTCATCGGTGCTGGTGGATCCGTAAGTCTAGAAGGGGAGTCTGCACGGGGCCTCTTGCAGAGGAATGGCCTGCTCAAAAAATTTGGTCGCCGCCTAGGAACCATAGGCACACGGGTGCGGGATAATCTATCCCTATCCTACTCCGCTCATAGAGACATGCTCACTAGCTCAGCATAATAGGATATGTTAGTGCAACACATCTTGGAGTGTATCTTATGTCGCAGACCCTCAGAAAATTGCTGCATTCGCATCGGTTCATCAGCTAATATCAATGACGCATACCTAGCCAGCTCCGTGAATCTGTTCTCGTACTCCACCACTGTCATCCCTCCCTGTCAGAGGTGAAGAAACTCTCCCTCCTCATGACGGTACGTGAGGGAAAAATACTTCTCGTGGAAGCATGACTCGAAGGCCTCCCACGTTCATATGTAACCGACAGTAATGGTTCGAAGAACGCTATTCCACCAGAGGCTGGCCTCCTTCTCAAACATGTAGGTGACCAACTCCACTTACTCTGCCTCAGTGTAGTACAGCGGCCTCATCATCTTAGAGATGCAGTCGAGCCAATACTCGACCTCCTTGGGTCTGTGAGTACCCGTAAAAGTAGGAGGTCGAAAGTACTGGAATCGCTCAAATAGGCCACTAGCACTCATATTACCAACAAGCTGCACAAGAGGTGTTGGTGGAACCACACCCATGCTCTGGGTAAGGGCCCCTGCGATGGTCGCCAAAAACTGCTACTGCTGCTGCTACATTAAGAGCATCATCTGCTCCAACCTATCAGGAGGAAGAGCTGACTGGGGTATATGTGGCGTTGAAGTAAACACACGGTTCTGCTCAGAAATCGATGGTGCAATAGGTGTAGGCCCATTAGTGGGGTCAGTGGCTGGCTGAGAATATGGCATAGTCTCATGGGTCAGGCCCAAGCTGGGGTCCATGTGGCTATCACTGAGGGGAGGTGCCCCATTAATCGAGTCGCCAAGTGTGAGACGTGTCATACTCCGTGTGGCCTTAAGTGGCATTCCTTATATACAACATAGGGTGCAATTCGTGAGATTTAGCATAAGATCATACACGCATCCATACATCATTCGTATTTCAAATCTAAAGAAGCTTCATGCATTTTATTTACCAAAATTGTCACAATACATGAGATGCAGTATTACATGGATCATGAAAGAAGATGCATGTGAGCTAATCTAAGCAAGGTTTCACACACTAAAACCTACAAACCACTCTACCACATTACTAAGCCTATCAAGGCTATACGTATAAATACGAAGACAAGCAACAAGGTAAACCAAAAGACGACTACATGTACGACTAGTCGTCCGAATCTAGCGATGGTGGAGGTGCACCCTTATCCTGTAGACAACACAGGATAGCCCTCAGGGTGCGAGACACTTTACTGAACTTTTGCTTCATGAAGGCTCGATTCTCTTCAAGCTTAGCTTGGGTCATTGCGACCTCCTGTCGCAGAGCAGCCTGACCCTCCTCGAGTTAAGCCAAGTGGGCTTCTATAGCAACCCGATCACTATCGCGCCTCTTTACAATGGGAGGAGAGCCCTATCAGTGTCTTGGACCTCTTCTTCTTCTTCCTCACTCTCTCCTTCTTCACCTCCTTCCTCTGACTCATCTTCTTCTTCTATCTCATTGCCTTCTTCCTCTTCACTAGCTGCTTCATCCCCATACTCGTCCAGTTGGGCTTAACGTTGTCGAGGGCCAATCTTCATATTTTTGAGCGTAGTCTCATTAATGAAGTGGATCGGCGTAAGGTCATCCATGTTAAGTTTGTAGGCAAACTCTTCATCAATCTTACATACCAGTCGGCCAAATGGAAGTGAGATATCATTCCTAATAGAACACGTCGTCTGCACTATCTGTAGTAGGGCGAACATAAGCAGACACAGCTTGTCTCCCTTCCCAGCTCTATACAGAAAATCCACCATTAAGGGAGTGCATTCAGTACGGTTACCCCACATTATACGTGAATATGTGGTGAAGTAGGCAAAAATCATCTGTCAATTTCGTTGATAGGAGGCATCTGCCTCGCTTCCAGGGAGCTAAATGGCCACAAAGGTAATGCGTGCAACGATCTCTTTCTCATGCGTTCTTGAGATCCTTATCGCGGGATTCCCATGATCCGAGCCACCAAATCTACATTATTTGTTGCTTCTCGCCTTTTCACGGGAATTTTGAACTGCAGAGGCTCCAACAATGGGTCCCGAATATGGGTGTAGAAGGCTCGAACAGTGTTCTCAAATGAGTGAGACTTGCCCTCAAATATGGGACCCCAACCGGCGTCCACCAGGTAGTCCATCACTGGATATAGCCCAGATAGCTTTTCGTCTACATGAGCTTTAAGCACAACCCTATGACTACCAAACCGACCGTGTTCGAAGCCCGCCGGTAAAACTCTCTCGAGTGGGAGTTGGTGATCAAGGTCCTGCTTCGATCTTCGCTCTTGGGTGGCGCTTGTACTAGCTTCGGCGCCTGCCATCTTCCTTGGATGGGTGGGGTGACTAGGCCCGGCTTCATCCATAGGAGCTATCTTCTTTCCCATAAGGGAAAGAATTGTGGAGAGAGAGAAAATGGTAGCCACAAGCCCAAAAAAAGCCATGGAAACGAAATAGCCTTATAGTGAAGGTGGATTTGGAGGCTTTTGAAAGGTGAGACACAAAGCTATGGACTTTGTGCCCAAATGAGCAAGAAATAGGGAAAATGGGAATAGTAGAAGATAGGGTCTTGAGGAGGATGAGGGAAAGAGTGTAAGTGGTAAAGAAAATGAAGAAGATGGGAGAGCAGGGGAGAGATTTGAGAGAGAAAGATGGGATTTTAGGAGATTTGAGAAGCTTGGAGGGAGATAAGAGGGAGAAATGAAGCAAATGGGGGAGGGGGTTATAGGGGGCCCACACAATTTCGTAGGCCCCACAGCCATCCACAAGAGTTGGCCCGACTGGCCTGGGTGAGGTAGATCGGGGTGCACCTCGGTCGGTGGGGTGCCCCCCCCTCCCGAGGTATCCAATATGTATGGGGGACTCCCTTGGTCCCACCGATTTGCGTAGTTTAGTCCCCCTCGACCGTTTAAGGCAGTTTTGGGTTCCGTCAAATGCATATTCGTGCGCTCCGAGTCATTTGAGTACGGGATGCGCCCAATCATCATTTAAGCTCGTCGATTAATGGTCTAGAAGGGTGTCGGGATCATTTCACATGATCACAAAGGCCTACGGGTCCAATTTCAATGGTCAGTTCCGCTTGTCGGTAAAAATTAAAATCCTACAATTGTTTCTATGTTCCACCGTGTTCTCCTAAATCAGAGTGCGTCAGTGTGCGTCGTGTTACCATAACCCAGGTCCAGTTTAATCCAAATCATGCTCTGATACCAACTTGTAACGCCCTGAAAATCGGAGGACGAGCAGGAGCCCAACTCCTAAGTTCTAACACGTCACTTATGAAACATAGATAATGATGATTAAATGTCGTCTGTATTAGTGCGTTAAATATGAGTAGGATTATACCAAATCAACATATCATACCCCAGAGACAGTTAAATTACGCAAGCAGAAGATTGTGATAAGTACATATAATATAAGTGACTGTAAGTCTCCAAGTATGAACATGTCACCAGGTTAAATAGTTATAGATAAAATTCCACAATATACAAAATGGTAAAGTGCAATGTCTTCTAATCATATCCTTATAGCCCCGATGACGCAACTTCAGGTCTACATAGACCTGTCTGAAAGTTGCATATTGGAGAACTCCTCATCATCATCATAAAAGACAAGCTCTGCTTCGTCAGATTCGCCATCGTCTATAACTACAACAGGGTTTGGTTGGTGTCTTAAAACACCGTCCCAGAGTGGGAGTGAGTGATCAACTCAATAAATGTATAAAGCAAAGGTTAACATGTTATCAATTCAGTAAAGCAGTAATGATAAAGCAATACAATAAGCATTCTTAGGTACTCTGGTTAATGCAAGGATAATATGTTATAATGATGCATGCCCTCGCCTACACTCCCTTTGCGACATCATCTCACGATCACGGCGTGCACCCCTTCATCTGTGCTCAACTCCAACGCCAAAGGCACATGCAATCTGGTGCATGTGCTTGATTAGCCCAATTCTTAATTAAACATATTCATATAACAGGTTTGGGAAGCTAAGGTACCTTTATATTATTGACCCAAACATTGATCCATTTAGGGTCGTCAATCCTAGTTAATCACATATGAAGAACAGTTCCAGGTCGCTATGGAGTGGCTCATCACCTCAGCGCAGGCCTGGTTTATACTTGAGGTCATTACGGAGAGGTTCGTCACCTTAACATAGTCCTAGTGTATACTCATGGTCACTACAGGCTCGTCACTTGATCGTAGGCTGATAGCTTGAATACAGTGTCTCATGCACCACCATATTCGGCTTATAACTTTGGGTTGCTCACTGGTCACTACGGGGAGGCTCGTCGCCCCAGCATAGGCCGACAGCTAGGCTACGGTGTCCCATACACCACCATGTCTGGCTCATGAGTCTTAACGGATTGAGGTACCAAGGTTAAACAAGATTTTCACTTGTAAGTTGGTACCTTAGATTCAAGTAGTAGCGTCTATACATGGTGAACATACATTAAGCCAATCGGGTTGCTTGACAAGCTCGACTGCTATGAGCGTACGTCGAGCTGATTGACATAGAGCTCCGCGTGGCCTAACCACGTCAACAAGCAGCGTACGACTCGGATTCATCAGGCGTATCCGTCGTGGCTAAACAGTTCGGCCACCGATCGTAGACCATTAGTGATTGCCTGGACTACATCGTAGCCCCAATCACACTCCAAACCATAACATTCGCATGTAATAGCCAAGGACAACATGTGACAACCAAATCTAAATATAATTCTTATTTAAGCATTTTAACGAAACACATACTGCACATGTTACCATACATAGGCATTTCATCCATAAATCACATAGTAGTTAGATAGGTTACATAGAGGAATCCGTAACTATAGATAAGAGGATCGAGAATCATATCTCAACACCCTCATTACATACATTTAAATAAGTATTTTCTCATTCAGGCATTTTACCAAACACTTAAACGATACATAACACATACATATAATAAATTTGTTAAGTCGCATATTATAGCAAATCCTTCTACATAAGAGTTGTCATACGTACAACAATCAGGTATTCCCTAACATCCATCATAATAAGCATGAATCATAATTCCATATTTATTCAGACATTTCAACAAACACATGGAATGCGTTATATTCGACATAGTTCACATATATATGTAATATATAGAAAACATCACAACTAGGCACATGTGATAGCAATCAAGTCAGTCATAAATCATTACTGACATTGAAAGCCTTGAAAACCATAACCTAAACATTTATAGTCCGCACCTTTCACCGGTAGACTCGTATCATATTCAATTTGAACACTATGATTTAGTCTATGGCACAACAACAACCTATAGCATGAAATAGGTTAGCTATTTCACCATCTACTCTATTTCAATCCCTAGAACAGATTAAGGTTAGGATTTCTTACCCAAGAACAGATTCAGAATCGTCGGAATAGTGATACAAACAGGTTGATTCAGCACATAGAGCAGTGGGATCGAATCCCAGGAACTATCTCCCACTTTCTCTCTCTTTCTTTCTCTCTTTACTCTCTTCTCTCTCCTAGGATTTATAAATTCGTATGGAATGAGAGAGGGGTGGGTTAAGGTGCTTATATAAGCCCAGAACTGGTGAGATTGGCCCCAGGGCCATGGTATACTTAGGTTATAGCCAAAAGTGGACTGTTTCGGGCCAATGGAGAACATTTAGATGCCCCTTTTTTGTACATGGTCGGAAGTAAGCCCCCTAATGATGGATCTACGCTAGGTTAAGATCTCGGTACGATCGGATCAGTGGATCGACCACGGGGGACCTGTTTTGGCTCAACGGTCACTGATACTCGATCAAAGCCACAAGTACCCTGACATATGTTGAAAATTTTTCCTGATCTGAGGGTGTAATTGGGTCAGAATCTGATGGTCTGAAACCTTAAGATTGGCCTGCAAGCGAACGACTCAATTCACTTAAGTTTCAGTTCGTTTCCTAAAGATATTCGTATTTCTCACACACTTCGCTCCGGGCTCAAGTTGTGCATTTTAGGATACTATTAGGACTTGATTTCTGAGGTGGTTGTCAAGCCCAGTAAGGCAGTCAGAGGCGTATAGTTTCGCAGTAATCGGACTTTCGACGCGCGGTTTAGGTCCAATACGGAGTTCTATTGTGCTCCCGAGAGCAACTGGGTTTTGAGATTGATCCTAAGTTTTAATGTAATATAGCGTTAGCGTTTCTACTACTTTTGAGTCTTGCAATTCGTATCGAAAGCTGTCTGAGCTAATTCGACAGGTGATTTAGTTTAACACTTAAATAATCTTCGTCTAATTTCTAAAGGATTTGGTCCTTAGCGATTTCTGCCTGAGGTGGTACTCGGGTCTTTGTACGATTTTATATTAAGAATATCCATCAAGAAAACTATAGAAGGAGTGACCCACTACCTTCTCTAAAACTTGATCAATGAATGGTAGAGGAAAATGATCCTTCTTTGTGACTTGATTCAATTTTCTATAGTCAATGCAAACACGCCAACCAGTGGTGACACATGTTGGTATGAGTTCATTATTAGAATTCTGCACAATAGTTATTCTGGATTTCTTTAGGACTACTTGAGTTGGACTCACCCAAACACTATCGGATATTGGGTAAATGATTCCCGCATCTGATAATTTGATTACCTCATTTTTTACAACTTCCATCATGTTTGGATTGAGGCGCCTTTGATGTTGTCTAATTGGTTTGACGTCCTCATCGAGGTGGATCCGATGGGTGCATATGGAAGGGCTTATACCCTTAATGTTAGAAATGATCCAGCCCAAGGCTCCTTTGTGGCCCCTTAGAACTTTCAACAATTTAATCTCTTGATCCTTCTCTAAAAATGAAGAGATCACTACAGGATAAGTTTTATTTTCACCTAAGTATACATACTTAAGCTCATTTGATAGTGATTTTAAATCAAGCTTTGAAACATTGGTTGGTGATGACAGAGGCCACGAAGTAACCTTATCCTATGTACATAAAAAGGCCGGCTCATTTAATTTCTTCTTTACAGTGCACAAGTCTTTGTGATATTTAGTATATGATGGAATTTGTCTAATGACATCAAGGAGAGGAATATTGACAGTAACCTTTTGGAGCACATTTAACACCTCTTGATATTTCATGGGGACAGTTGGATTTCGAAGTCTAGATGAGAATGAAACTGGAAACTCATATGACTTAGTCTCTTTATCCTTTTGCCGTTGCAGCTCTTGAACCATAGCCGGTTCATCATTTTTCTTGAGACAGTGGCTCATCCTCCAGTATTTCTATCGGTTACATTATCTTGTTATCGACCTTTTTTTCACTTCTCAAGGTAATGATGGCCTTAGCTTGTTCATGATGTAGCTCACTTGGATTTGAGTCTCTAATGAAAATGTGTGTTTCTAAGGTTTAACACAGGTTGAGAAGAAAGAGTGCCTTTTTCCTTAGCATTTAGTTGAGTCTCAATCCTAGCCACAACTGTCTTTAATTCCTAATTTGATTTGATTAGAGACTGATTCATTTGAGCTTGAGAGTTCATGAATGCGGTCAATGCATCCTCCACAGATAATCGCTTTGGTGAGGGCACATATGGTGCATTGTTAGGTGCCCCAAAGAAGTTATTTTGTAGAGACATTTGAGGTGCATTGGGCGCATTAATTTGTGGTTCATTCCTCCAAATAAGATTAGGATGGTTACGCCAATTTGGATTATACGTGTTTCCCATTGATTGCATAACTGACCTTTGGTAATTATTTATAGCATTTGCTTGATCATGCTCATGCGTGATATTTTGTACAACTAAGATTATTGGACAATCCTTTGTATCATGGTCTGTACCACTACAAATGCCATAAAAATTACCTAAGGAAGTGTTTACTTTAACCATGTCAACCTTCCTAATTTCCAAGGTTTCGACCATTCTAGCCAATGCAGCGAATTTTACATTAAGGTCGTCTTCCTCTCTTAGAACATACATCCCCGCTTTCTCTCTAGAAATAGGTCTAGTTTGGTCTGATTTAGCAAAGACATCCCATGTCTACATATTCTCTGCTAACATATCTAGAAAATCCCAAGCATCATTATAATCTTTTTCAAGAAAGGTTCCACCACACATCATCTCTATGAACTGACGGGTATCCATGGTGAGCTCCTTTTGGAAAGCATCAATTGCATGTCATGGTTCATAACCATGATGTGGACAAGTAATTAGAATATCTTTGAAGCACTCCCAAGCTTGAAAAAATAGTTCATTCCCCTTTTGGGAGAATGACATGATTTCTTGTTTTAGTGCATTTGTTTTGTGCTTAAGAAAGAACTTTTTCAAAAACTCTCTACTTAAGGCTTTCCATGAAGAGATGGTATTAGGTCTTAGAGAGTTGAGTTATGCTTTGACCCGATCTTTTAAAGAAAATGAGAATAACATAAGCTTAAGTACATCTCTATTGCCATTATTTACTTGTAATGTTGTAATTACTTTCTCAAAGTCCTTGAGGTGCAAGTAAGGGCTTTCAGAATCCAAGCCAAGAAGAGGATTAGGTTGATTTTCTCTGTTTTGATTTATAGTTGGATCAGGCAGATTTGGATTTAGATTGTCAACTGGGTCTACCATGAAATCCAAGTGATGTTGAGTGCCTCTTCTAAGTGAATGATCAAGGCCTGGAACTAGTCCGCCTTCAGAGGAGAGTCGATTGTTGTGATACCTACTCCAACGGGACATAAACCATCCACACCATACAATAAATACCACTAATTCAAATAGCAAGTATGATACTTAAAATAAAAATAAAAACTTAAACAACAACCCAGGTGGCAGGGCCGGCCATGAGGGTTCAATCCACAAAGCAAAATAAATCAACAACCTAAGTGGTAGGGCTGACCATGAGGGTTCAATCCACAAAGAAAAATAAATCAACAACCCAGGCGGCAGGGCCGACCATGAGGGTTCAATCCACAAAGAAAAATAAATTAACAACTCAGGTGGCAGGGCTGACCATGAGGGTTGAGTCCACGAAAAATAATAAAAATAATAATAAATAAATCAACAAAAGTAAAACTAATGAAGAAATTAAACCATGCTAATATGAAAAATAGATTCAGTGGATGATCTTTATGATCAAACAGCAACTGTAAGACAACCATAACACTTGGGTGATAAAATTCCAAGCAAGGCAACCTTATGTCATAGTTAGTGCTTGAAAGACCCAACTGAATTTACTTTCAAAGAAAATGAAAAAAAATCTATAGAAAATTTGAAGGGTTTAGAAGAGAACGTACCGTAGAAGAAAACTTACCTTAGCTAATCTTGCACAGATCTGATCTATCTCTGTCTCTCCCCGGCAATGGCACTAAAAACTTGATTACTTGCCTCCAAGTGCAAAGGTTCGTAAGTAGTATCCCGTGAATACAGGATTGCTCTCATAGGGAGATGAATTGTGAGGAGGAAAAAATCAAATGCAAAAAAAAAACTAAGTAATAAAAACTAAATTGATGATTTGATTTTGAAAATTTTAAATGAATGTAATTTAACTGAATAAAATAACACATAAGCTTCAAAGTTCCACACATACGTTAATGTTCCAAAATCATGATGACTTGGATAACACAACTATGATCTGAGCACTATGGTCAGCCTAATTGGAAAATAAAACAGTTTAAATATCTTAATAAGTGATATAAAATATTAAAAAATCATAGATTTGCACCATTGATTATATTCTCAAGCGTTAGTGATTTTAAGATTTCAATATCAATAAGATAATGAAAATTAAAGAAATATAACAGGTTGAGAACCTCTCCAATCTAAGAGATCTAATTGATTTAGGATAAGCCTATCCATCAATGTGGATCTCACATGATGAAAACATATGAATCTCACAAGAGGATAAAAAAACTAAACCTTAATAATAGATAACATACATGCACCATTCTTGTCACCATTAAAACAATCAATCATCATAATCTTAAAGAATTATTAAACTCATGTGCTTCCCTTCTAATTTGGGATAGAAGGAACTTAGAAAAATATAATTAAATTGCAGAAATAAAAAGCAACAAGAAAGAAAAAAATGCAAATAAAAAAAATCTAAAATTAAAAAACAACTTATAAAGCTTTAATAAAACTAAAAACTCTTTAAAAATTCTAAATTTTTACTTTGAGATGCCTTAAATAATGCTTAAAAATGCCCTAGGAAGCCCTATTTATAAGTAGGGAACTCTAATTTTCCTACAAAGTTGAAAAACCCTAGAAACCATCTTAAATATACGTAGTTTATCAAAATAGACTTAACATTGTACAGTTTGTTTAAAATAAATTTCCTACTGCACAACTTTTTAAAATAGACCTTAGAGCTTTAGAATACACTTTTTTAGGACGATTTCAGCATTTTTCACTTCAAATCTTTAATTTTCTTCATTCTTCGTTTGGTTTTCTTGGATCTTTAGCATGTAAATTCTTCAATCTTGGTCTCCTAAGATCCATCCCTTGCCTTGGTGATTCTTGAGCATCAAATTCATGCTTTTTAGCACCCCTTTTCAATCAAAGCTCTTAAATTCACCTTGCAACACATACATGAGTAAAATAAAATATTAAGTTGATTCATGTTCATAAAACTAAGATGTAAATGGAAAAAATTATGCAATATTTGAGTCTCAACAATAGATAAGAGCTTGTTCATCCACTTTCTCCAAATTCCTACCCAATCTCCTCCATGATGCCCATCAGTGTGGCTGAACATTTCCAAAAGGACCACCTTCCTCTATCCTCTATCACCAGTGAGTGGTGAGTTTTCTTTTTATCTAGGTAGGTACCTCTTGTATTATGGCTTTCACTTTGTATGGACACTTATCTTTTGAATATGAGTCATTTACAAGATTCGGATTATTTGTCTCACTTTGTATGGTAGACACTTATCCTTTAAATATGCCTTGTCTGATTGTCTTACAATGATCCAGACCATTTACGTGATGGGTCTCACATTGCATGGTGGATACTAATTCCTTGAATATGGGTTATTGTACAATGATCATATGATGGGTTTCACTTTGCATGGCGAAGGCATATCCATACTTTGAATATGGGTCATTTACAAGATTCAGACCATTTGTCTCACTTTGCATGGTGGACACTTATCCTTTGAATATGCCTCATCTTATAATGATCTAGACCATTTAAATGACAGGTTGTACTTATCCTTTGAATATGAGTTATCTTATAATGATCCAAACCATTTATATGATGGGTCTCACTTTGCATGGTGGACACTTATTCTTTGAATATGGGTCATTTATAAGATCCAAACCATTTGTCTCACCTTGCATGGTAGACACTTATCCTTTAAAGGATTTAGACCATTTGTCTCACTTTGCATGGTGGATAGATAAGAGCCTGTTCATTTACTTTCCTCAAATTCCTACCCATTCTCCTCCATGATGCCCATCAGTGTGGCTGAACATTCCCAAAAGGACCACCTTCCTCCATCCTCTGTCACCAATGAGTGGTGAGTTTTCTTTTTATCTAGGTAGGTACCTCTTGTATTCTGGCTCTCACTTTGTATGGACACTTATCTTTTGAATATGAGTCATTTACAAGATCCGGATTATTTGTCTCACTTTGTATGGTGGACACTTATCCTTTAAGTATGCCTTGTCTGATTGTCTTACAATGATCCAGACCATTTACATGATGGGTCTCACATTGCATGGTAGATACTAATTCCTCGAATATGGGTTATCGTACAATGATCATATGATGGGTTTCACTTTGCATGGCGAAGGCATATCCATACTTTGAATATGGGTCATGTACAAGATGCAGGCCATTTGTCTCACTTTGCATGCTGAACACTTATCCTTTGAATATGCCTCATCTTCTAATGATCTAGACCATTTAAATGACAGGTTGTACTTATCCTTTGAATATGAGTTATCTTATAATGATCCAAACCATTTATACGATGGGTCTCACTTTGCATGGTAGACACTTATTCTTTGAAAATGGGTCATTTACAAGGTCCATACCATTTGTATGATGGGTCTCGTTGTGCAAGGTAGATGCTAGTATAAACAAACCTCCTGAGTTAGATCACTCGACGCTTTGATAATGCATATTTTAAGCTTTGAAGATGAATAACCAACATAACCTAGTATGATTAATTAAAGGATTGAAATACTCAACGTAGATTATTTATTTATTTATTTTTTTTTATTTTTTTTTTGTGGCATTCCCATGAAGGAGAGCCCTATAACTAAAAAGGTTCGAGTCAATGACAAAAAATCAAATTCCAACCTCTAAAGTCCAAACATATCTTACCCTATACATAGGGTTGTATTCTAGCAAAACCTTTAGAAAAATAATCTCATCATTCTAATATTAAAACCATCATCTAATGGCTTCTCTTCATGTTGTGATGCATAGGGAAAGCACTGGAGCTTCCATGAACCCAGTAAGGACTTTGGGGCCAGCCATAGCTGCAAACAACTATAAGGCCATTTGGGTCTACTTCACAGCCCCTGTTCTTGGCGCACTCTGCGGGGCAGGTGCCTACACAGCTGTCAAACTGCCAGAAGGTGAAACCCAAGAAAGGCCATCAGCAGTACGGAGCTTGAGACGTGACAAGGGCATTGAAATACTCTCCCCCTCATAAGTTAATAACCAAGCTTGGTTGGAAGATAACGCAGTTGTCCTGACATAATAAAGGCGAATACTTCAAAATAAAATAATAGTTTACAAGAATTACATGTGCACCTTATATGTTATAAGAAATTATCAATACGAAGCCATGTATGTAAACTTTCAATTCATCCATTTCTTCCTCACCAACATGTCACCTACATGTCGCAGGTGTAGAATATCTTACCTTTGAAAAGGTGGGCCACAACAGGATGATCAGTTATGAAAATCATGGAGGGTCCACCTCCAAGAGGGACCCAGTCAAAATCATTAGATAGTTGCTTGTGTGACTTATCCTATAAGTTGATTAACCTGATTTTCCTACCAAGTAATCATCATAGCTAGTGCGGCCCACCTTTCTTATGGATGGCAAATTCTACATATGTGGCATGTTGGCATGAAAGAAAAGGCTATGATCAAAAACTGATCATATCTCATGTATAAAAGGGAGTGATATCCAGACCCTACTTTCTTTACCGCCATCCTTCTTGGTTTTAGAATAGTCCATTTCAAGCCTATTCTAATACCATAAGTATATAGAAGGGTGCATGTATACAAAACATAGGGTGAAATAACATATAAGAGTTCATCCACTTCATGTATTTAGGGGCTGTTTGATTTTTAAATTCCCTATGTGAATACACATAATTATCTAATTATTACGTACTATACCTGTTTGGAAGTCGTTGAAAACTACGTTTCGAATATCGGTCTATACAAACATTTTTATTACTGATTTCAATATGTGGGCCCTACCATGATATATATGTATGAGTTATCCACACCATCCATTCATTTAAAAAATACATTTTAAGGCATGCATGAGCCCAAAAATGAAAAAAATCAAAAGCTCACATGAACCATATCTTAAGAAATAAGGATCATTAAAATTTAACAAATATCAAGGTGGGCCCCACAATTTTACTTTTTTCTCCTCAGGGACGTGAGGAGTGCTATAAATAACAGGTGCTGGTCAAATCACCTTAGAGATTCAACTGAAAATACAAAGATAAATAATTATTAGTCATTTACTTGAAATTGTCCCTGTAATTAGAAAATCAAATAGGTAACAAATGTCGATAAAAAGGATGAGATCAAAAGATTCCATAAAAATAAAAAATTGTTGGTTTGATGACGAAGGGTTAACCCTGGTCAAGGGTTTCTGGGCACATGTATAAATATTATCCTTTTGTGGGCTTATTTGAATATGTTATCGTGAAGGACATGATTGATGTGATAGCTATGATTATTTTATCAAATTAGGTTAAAATGCGCTTTGAAGTTAGCACCATGTGGCTGGACCCAGTACGGATGTTTCTCCATTGACGCCAATGCGTTTAAATCGATGTGTAGGCCCATTACGATGTTTTAATAGCATCAAATCAATCTGTCCTTCGTACAGGCCACATTACAAGGAGCAGTTAGGATAGGACTCTCAGTATTGAAAACCTTCCGGATTGATTGTGTTTTGTATGTTGGGATTAATTCTTCCGTAAGATACATTGCACCAAGATGGATTGATACCCATCAATGATCAGGTCATTCCAAAACTACAGCAGCCACACCTGATTTGCCACACCTCATTTTATATGGCTTGGCTCACCTGAGTTTTGGATCAATTTGAGTTTTGAGAGAAGAGAATGCGAATGGGAGCACATGATTGACAGTTTTGATGTCAATAAAACATCACATTGAGTCCACACATCTATAGAAACGTTTGTACACCCTAGTCCATATCTCAAAGTGGTAGACTAAGTGAAAGACACCTCGTTTCAACAATGGGCTGTGTTGGGTGGTACTGGTCAGTGTTCCATGGGCTTACCATAATGCATGTGTTGTATCCATGCGGTCTATCTATTTTAACAGGTCATTTTAAGGCATGAGACTAAAAAGAGCCAAATACAAATATCAAGTGAACCATGTAACTTCTATCTTCTTTGAACTCTCCATGGAGCCGTGACTCTTCAACCCTACACTTGGTATAGTTGTATGCCTATCTAGACCGTCCAAGTTGCTGATCCAACTGTGAATGGTGCATAACTGAAAATTTAAATCAAGAAGATAATATCAATCACCTGATTTTTCCCTTTGAATTTGAAGTCTTCCTATTTTACTTCTAGCTATGGTTCCAAAACTCACTGTATTGACTTGAAGCTCGGAGTGAGTAAACTCGGTTCAACCGAATTTCGAGCCGAGGCTCGTGAACTTGGTCTACGCGGGATCGGATTAAGTGAGACCAGGGCCTCACCCAAGACGGGGCTGTCCTTACCATGGGGCCCACATTGATGCTGTATTCTATATCCACCCTGTACGTCCATCCTTTTTAACAGATCATTTTAGGTCAATCAAATTAATCAAATTATCAGGTGGACCATACCATAGGAAACAGTGGTGATTGACTATTAATGAGCCACAAAATTTTTGGATCAGGCTGACATTTTGGTTTTTTTTTTTTTTTTTTTAAATTTATTTATTTATTTATTTTACCCATCATCCAGGCTTATGTGACCTTATTAACCGATTGGATGGTAAATAAACACTAGGAAAACATTAAGATCTGCCCTGAGAAGTTTTCAATGGTAGTGTGTTCAATCACCACTGTTTCCAGGAGCATGGTCCACCTAATATTTAGATCTTCTTCATTTTTGGGATAATGCTATAAAATGATCTGTAAAAACGGATGGACGGTGTGGATAAAGAGTACATACATCAAGATGGACCCAACGGTAAGGGCTGCTCACCAAATTGGGAGAGGCCAGTGTCGCACCTAATCGGCTCCCCTACGACGCCAGGATTTGAACTTACAGAGTTATTTTAGGTTTTTAAACTATGCTTCTAACCATCCATTTGGTAGCCAATAACTGAATGGTTATGATTTCTTGGTTAGTCTAGTTTTAGACATATGCTACATCCATAGTGGGACTCAGCAATTTGGATGGCTTGGATAACTCAATATCTGTGCCACATGTGAGAAGGATGTGTCACCACCATTTTAAAAGCAATGAAAGATTAAGAGACTAGGCCAGTGGTGATGTAGATGGCATGAAGAACTCTAGCCACCGTCCATGTGAGTTTGCAGTGGCATGGGATCTAATTCTGTTTCCTTTTTGGATTTCTTTGGGCGAGAAGAGTTTGAAGAAGTGATTTATGGCAGGTACATCCATGTGTCCCACTTGTGCATAACCCAGGTATTTTTGGAGCGGATTAGGTGCGTCTCAAACATGGGGCCCACCTTGATGATATATTGTATATCCATGCCGTCCATCGATTTTTTCAAATCATTTTAGCATATGGGTCCAAAAATGAAGCACATCTAAATCTCAGGTGGATCACACCACATGAAAAAGTAGCGATTAACCATTAAAACCTTCTTGCGAACCTCATAAGTTTTGGTTCAAGCTGATTTTATTTTATTTTATTTTATTATTTTTATTTTTTCCATTCATCCAGGTCTGCGTGACCTTAGGTTGGATGGCAAATAAATATTACTGTCGGCATTAAGGTGGGCCCTAAGAAGTTTTTAATGGTGTGGTCCACCTGAGATTAGGATCTGCTTTATTTTGAGATCATGCTGAAAATGAGCTGGCAAAACCTATGGACGGCACGGATATATAACACATACATCAAGGTGAGCCCCACAGTTAGGGCCGCACCGTATCGGGTGTGGCCGGGGTGGCACTTAATCCCCTCCTGGTGTTTATATATATATAAGATGGACCCCACCTCGAGCAACATCCTGACACAGGAAACTGGCCGGTTCATTCATACAGTGGGCAACATATGTATTAGAAAAGAAAATAATAAATAAATAAAGGACTGAAGAAAACTAATAACCATCGGTCTACATTCAATGTAGATGTGTCACCCATCTGATGAGTGGATTTACTTATTCTTGGGCGAGGTAGAACTCACGGTGGCCCAAGCAAACGAGTGGCGTAGATCTAACACACGTTTGCCATGAGTGGCATCTTCCGTGAATGGCCTCTTCAATATATGTAGGGGTTTACATCGGGCCGAATCGAGTTAAACTAGGCTCAACCTAGCCTGGCCTGGTCACCTGTCAAACCCAGCCCGAACCCGGTCCGAACACCAGGCCAACATGTCCGGTCCGAACTTGGCCCGATTAGCAATCGGGCGAGTTCAGGCCGAGTTCAGGCCAATCTATCTCAAATGATTAGGATATATATATATACACGGCTGAGTCAGGCTGAGCCAAGCCAGGTCGAGTCGGGTTTCGGACCGAGTCGGGCCAAACTGGGACATGTTTGAACTCGGCCCGAACTCAGTTTCGGGCTAAAGAAAATGGCCCGTCCTGGCCTGAACTTAATTCCGGGTCGGGCCGAGTCGAGCTTTTTCGGGCTGAGTCGAGCGAGTTAACCGGGCTAGCCCGGTTTGTGTACAGCCCTAAATATATCATTTTCAACTTTTATGTGGAGAAATTTACCACTGTAGACAAAACCTTTTATCCAGCGGTTTTTATGAAGCAATACAAAGTTAAGTGGCCAACTTAGACTAAGCACGTGCAGACAGCGAATTTGAGGACGAAAATACCCCTGCTTTCTAACTAAGCCGGTCTATGGCTATAGATTTGGCGGCCCTCTATGGCTACGGATTATAACCGTAGCCAAAGGCACCGTAGCCGATCTGATGGCTGACCCTGACATTGGGATAAGACATTGAAATGGGGTCGACTGGGTCAGTAGGACAGCGACTTGGGATCGATCGGGTCAATGGGATGTGGCTTTTTGGGCCATGCTCCATCCACATTAAGTTTATTCAAGTAGCATTTTTCTACTCCAATATGAAAAGTGGTAGTTGTGATTTAAATATTATTTTTCTAATGCAAGATGAAAACAACATGAATTTGTGAATCTTTTCTTTCAAAATCATGCATCATGATGCATTCTTCTTGCATTTGGGCATCAAATACAATGGGGCAAATTTTACATGCATCATTTACTAAATCACCTATGAATCTAAACACGTATTGAACAATCATTCCTGTAAAAGAAATAAATTAGAGAGGCAAAGAACAAGAAACGATCAATTTCTTAAAGAAGAAAATGAAAAACGATCCAACATTCTCATATGATGGTTAAATGATTTAACATGCATAAAATCCATCCCATCCCTCAAGTAGACCATTCCTTGTTTGGCCTTGATCCAAAAGCAACTGATTCAACAATCGCCCTATTTAAAAGTATACAGAATGTCATAAACCACTAAATTCTCATGGCATGGCCAATACTAGGAATCGAAGAAGAAGAAGAAGAAGAAGAAGAAGAGACTTCTCTATCCATGACACCCTCATTCTAGAAACTCAGATTCCATTGAACTTAAGTGGGGAGTTCCACACATCCAAACAACCCCTAAGGCACTTCATCGAAACCAACTAACCATGTGAAACACCAAAGAAAGGAATTGATGGCAGGCCAGGCATACTCATTCAACTAAACAAATAAAATAAGAAAACTCAGCTGATCATGGATATAGATTGTATAAATGAAAGATAAGGAAGCATAAGATTTACAAATAATGAGAGCAAAAATATGCAAAGTATATATTTTAGTACTAGTTAAAGTATGCTTTTTAATTAGCGGTAGTTAAAAACCATGTCTCTACCTAAAGTTAGAACAGCCAGTAGTTAGGCATAAGCAACCATTTACCTGTGAGATAACTATGATTCCAATATAACCAGCTAAAAGTCAGTGCAACCAGAACCAGCACGGTGGAAGCAACCTTCCAACAAAAGGTTAGGTTCAAATTGGCACAACAACTTAACCCATTCGATTAGTTTGCAATAGCCTTAAAAAATTACTGAAATAACAATATTCCAAGCATGCTACGAATTGGACTAAGCCATGCGGCAGATTGACTATTATCTTAAAGCTTAAAACATTCTAAAAGGGTCATACCCTAGCCAAAGGTGCATCTACAATCTTATCCAAAATCAGGACCACACACTCCTAGGAATTGAGTGAGGCAACATAGGAATTGAATGAGGTAAGCTTTGAGCGAGACAACCTAGGAATTGAGTAAGGCAACATAGAAATTGAGCGAGGAAAGCTAGGAATTGAGCGAGGCAACCTAGGAATTGAGTGAGGGAAGCTAGAAATTGAACGAAGCAAGCTAAAAATTGAGCGAGACAACCTACGAATTGAGCGAGGCAATCTAGGATTTTGAGTGAGGGAACCTATGAATTGAGCAAGGCAACCTAGGAATTGAGTGAGAGGAGTTAGAAATTCAGTGAGGCAAGCTAAAAATTGAGCGAGAGAACCTAGGAATTAAGCAAGGAAACCTAGGAATTGAGTGATGAAAGCTAGAAATTAAGCTAGAGAAGCTAGAAATTGAGCGAGGGAACATAGGATTTGAGTGAGGCAACCTACAAATTGAACAAGGCAACCTAGGAATTGAGCGAGGAAAGCTAGAAATTGAGCACGGTAACTTATGAATTGAGCGAGGCATGCTAAAAATTGAGAGAGGGAACCTAGGAATTGAGCGAAGGAAGCTAAGAATTGAGC
Organism: Magnolia kwangsiensis; assembly: GCA_037074715.1. NCBI lineage: Eukaryota > Viridiplantae > Streptophyta > Magnoliopsida > Magnoliales > Magnoliaceae > Magnolia > Magnolia kwangsiensis. Next base: position 22,547,094 of record CM073582.1, read on the forward strand.
GAGACAACCTAGGAATTCAGCAAGGCAACCTAGGAATTCAGCGAGGGAACATACAAATTGAGCGAGGCAACTTAGGAATTGAACGAGGCATGCTAAAAATTGAGCGAGGGAAGCTAAAAATTGAGCGAGGTAACCTAGGAATTAAGCGAGGCAACATAGAAATTGAGTGAGGTAACCTACAAATTGAGGGCGAAGTCCATCTCGGTAAAGATTCTACATACTTCGAGTCCCAATACGCCTTTAAAGTCTACATATTAGTTTGAAGGCATGCCTATTACAAATGTAATCAAAGATCAATACAAGTAGAAAAAATACAAATTAATAGGAAAAATATATTAGCGATAATCCAAAGTAAAACGGCAATTGGGTCTATTGTGGATATGTGGCAGCAACTCTCCCAACTTGAGCTTAATGGCTATGACTTCTGTTCAGTGCTGCAGAGATGCTACCAATAGATGGTATCCGATAAACCTCCTGTTTTCGTAATATCGGAAGATTCTCCCAAGGAAGCATCTGTAGTCAGCAACCCTGGGTACAAGCCTCACATTTACACTTCCTCTCAAGCCAGAGTATCTAAATGTTGCCCAGCTTGGTACAAGCCTCACACAATCAAAACTCACATAATCAAAACTCAGTGGACCCGGTCGACCCCACCTATCTAAAAAATTAGTGGACCCGGTCGACCTCAAATATCTGTTCACTTACCCGATCGACCGAGTCCCAACCGGTTGATCTTGTTTGGATACCACTAAATAAGTTACTTTTTCTATTTGCAGCAGTAGATAAGTAACTTATTTGAGATAAATAAGTTTGGTTTATGATATGGTCTTGATCTCTAACTCAGATAGTTGTTTGGTTCAGGTCTTCAACCTGGATGATTGGATCTTAATTCATTATTCAGATATTCAGCTTGGACGGTTTGATCTTTAGTCAGGACCCTCATATGGGCTTAATCTTTAATTGCTTAGAAATGGTACTCCTTGTGGTCTCCCATTAGATGATCTAATTGTCTTTCGTTAAGTCAATATAATCATTTCACTCATGGTTGTAGCCCATGGGTGGGCTTAACAACACCATTTACCAACTTCGCCATCAACTTAACAGTGTGCGAGGCAACCTAGGAATTGGCGAGAGAAGCTAAAAATTAAGCAAGAGAACCTAGGAATTGAGAGAGGCAACCTATGAATTGAGCGAGGGAAGCTAGAAATTGAGCGGGGGAACCTAGGAATTGAGCGAGGGAAGGTAGAAATTAAGAGATGGAACATAAGAATTGAGCAAGGGAAGCAAGAAATTCAGCGAGGTAAGCTAAAAATTGAGCGAGAGAACCTGAGAATTGTGCGAGGCAACCTAGGAATGTATGTAATGTTTGACGTAATGTTTATACTAAACCCATGAAATTATATATTTTACCTCAAAATGAAGAAATTCTAAGTCTTGGATATGCCACAAGCATATGATCACATTCGAGTGACTTACCAACAATTTTTATTTATTAATTTACATGAATAATATTTAGACTATGTAAATTATTGAGCAAGGGAACCTAAAAATTGAGTGAGACAACCTAAGAATTGAGCGGGGCAAACTGAAAATTGAGCGGAGCAAGCATGAAATTCAGTAGAACAAACATGAAATTGAGCAGGGCAAACATGAAATTGAGTGGGGCGAACATGAAATTCAACGGGGTAAACTGTAATTTGAGCGAGGCAATCACGAAATTGAGTGGGGCAAACATGAAATTGAGCGAGGCAAACTGAAAGTTAAGCAGGACAAGAATGAAATTCAGTGGGGCAAGCATGAAATTGAGTGGGGCAAACACGAAATTGAGCGGGGCAAGTGTAAGACCCGTATCCTAAACCGTACTGTTCTGTAGGCTTCCGCGGTCTTCCTGGTCGAATTCCGGCTACCTTTGACCTTTATCCGGTGTTTGCGCGCAATCATAAGCCCAGCCTTGTCAACCCGAGACTTATACCTTAACGACCACGTTGTCACCGCGGTTCCGATGTCGCGTCTAACGCGCCAAGGCGATACCCAGGCCGGGAGATGTGGGCCCGCTTTCAATTTGAGGAAAACACCTTATATTGCAAACTCAAGTGAATCTCTACCGAATGTCACATCCATCAATCAATCAATCCCATCAAGGGTCAAGTACACATCACCTCACACCCATCCCCAAGCAACCCCAAAAGTCAAAAATTTCTTACACAACCCATAACCTTCTTACACAATCTACCCCTAAAGTCAACAATCTCTTACACACCCATCACTCACCACATCCATCACTCCATCACCCATTCCTCTATCTCTCCTTACAACCGTCTCTCTCTCATCCTCAAACCATGTTCCAAGTAACCTAAAAGATCCACACGTCCAAGCTCTCTCAAAGCTCTCATGGAGGAGCTTTAGTGTGGCCCACTTCCTAACCCTCTTATCTCTCATCTCAACCCTTCAAACTCCATCTCTTCCATTAGGATCAAAGCTAAGAAGCAAAGGAAGCCAAGGGAGCAAGAAGAAGTGGATGATGGGTGATCTTGGACCCACATTGCATTTTATTATTATTATTTTATGATTGAAGGGCCACATATGGTGGGACCCACTTTGATGTATGCTTGGATCCAAGAGGGGCCCATAGTAACGGCGGCCCTCCATCATCTCCGATCTCTCTTCCCTCTTCTCTCTTTCCCTCTCTCTCTCTCTTTCATGATCATGGCCCACCCATGATGTGTGTATTTTACCCAAGCCATCCATTTTGGTGGGCCACCTTGATCCCTGTTGGGGCCTGCATGATCGGACACTCACATAAGCTCGGATGAAAGGGAAACACAAACATTAGATTGATCTATGTGGGGCCACTTCCATGTGGGACCCACCTTGAAGAACATTCAAATCGTCCAGCATCCCTGTTTTGTGAAGAGACAGTGCGTGTCCTGATAAAAAATAATATAATCACTAGAAGAAATCCCACTTTTAGCGACGAAAATTTTCGTCGCTAATAGTCAAATTTTCTTGGCTAAAAAGTTTTAGCGACGAAAATTTTTGTCACTAAATTCGTCACTAAAAGATCAAAGCAGAAGGCTTTTATCAATGAAATCCCACTTTTAGTGACAAAAATTTTCGTCGCTAAAAAAACTTTACAAGACAAATATTCGCTCCATTTTTAGCGATGAAAATATTCGTCACTTAAAAAACTTCACAAGACTTTTAACAACGAATATTCGTTCCACTTTTAGCGATGAAATTTTTTAACGCTAAAAAAAGTTTACAAGACTTTTAGCAGCGAAACATTCGCTGCTAAAATATTTGCTCCACTTTTAGTGACGAAAATATTCGTCACTAAAAAAACTTCACAAAACTTTTAGCAGCGAAAATATTCGCTGCTTAAAATATTTGTTCCACTTTTAGTGATGAAAATATTCATCGCTAAAAAACTTTAAAAGACTTTTAGCATCCAAAATTTTTGCTGCTAAAAATATTCGTTCCACTTTTAGCTACGAAAATATTCGTCGCTAAAAATAATTACAAGACTTTTAGCAGCGAAAATATTCGTCGCTAAAAACTATTTACACAACTTTTAGCGACGAACATTTTCGTCACTAAAAAATCATTACAAAATGTTTTACGATGAAAATTTTCGATGCTAACAATCATTAGAAAACTTTTAGCGACAAACATTTTCGTCACCAAAAAATCATTACAAAACATTTTGCGACGAAAATTTTCGACACTAACAATCATTACAAAACTTTTAGCGACGAAAATTTTTGTCACTAAAAAGTCATTACAAAACTTTTAGCGACGAACATTTTCGTCACTAAAAAATAGGTGTTCAACTTTAGCGACGATAATTTTCTTTGCTAAAAATAATTGTAAAACTTTTACCTATGAAAATTTTCGTAGGTAAAAGTGTTTTAAAAAAAAAAAAATTCCAGCACAAAATTCCTGATATACACCTGTTAATAATATATTTCATCATATTCATCCTGATATGCACCTGTTATATAATATATTTCATCATATTCACATTTACATCCATCCAAACGTAAACTACATTCATCCAAATACAAACAATCTTATCCACATCACATTCATTCACGCATAAATACATATAAACTTCACATCATAAACAAATATATAAAAAATCACAAAGATGAAGGTGGTGGTTGTGAGGCATTCGTGGGTAAGCATGCAGTAAGAACTTGAAATATCTCCATCATCAGTCACTCATGGTCCACCCACATCTCCTCCATCCTCCTCTCCTGCTCCTCCTCTGCCTCACCAGCTAATCCTCCATCCTACTATCATGCTCCTCCCTCTGCCTCTCCAGCTCCTCCTCTATCCTCCTCTCTTACTCCTCCCTCTGCCTTGCCTGCTCCTCCCTCTGCCTATCGAGCTGATCTCTGATGCCATCGACGACGACCCGTAGCTGCTGAACCTATCTTTCTACGATATCAACTCGGCGTACAGTGTTGTCGCCAACAACGAAGGATCGGCTGGAGGCAGTTTTAACAGGTGTTATGAGCTTGGCACCATGGCCAAGCCCACGCACATATCTAGAATGGGTGCCAAGCACCTGATTTAGGATCTCTGGCTCACTCCGTTGAGTACCATCGGGAGTGAGCTGACTACGTAAGGTGTCCATCTCCTCCTGTAATGAAAATATATGAATTTTCATAATAAAGGACATAATTATAATTTAATGCAATTAAACTTTACAATGTAAGGATTTTTACCCAAATCTCGCTGGCTCTTGGATGTACCCAAGATCCCGTCGCCTACGAACAATGAGTCCCTCTGTAAAAGTCTACTGGTCCGAGCTCCTAGCTAGTGACGGAATCTCGCTGCGCAATCAAAAGAACAATAGAGTTAATATAAATGCATGGAAAGAATATATAAATATAATAATTACCAGTACTTTCTTACCATGTCGTGACGAAATCGTACAAATGACTTTGAACCAGCTATGTGGTTCACTTCTAACTTTCCCCTGTTGTCAGAATTTATTTTGCTCCTCTTCTGAACACATTATTCATAATACATTCTTATTAATTATAAATTTAATTATTACGTTAAGATATCATAAATATATAAATATTACCTGAAAAGAATCAGACGAAAACCTATCGCAGAGTATCCGCCAGTTCTCATCGGTCACATGCGGCGGTGCAGACTGTACGACCTCCTCGTGGCTCGTGCACCGCTTGTACTACCGGTGTAACTTATTGCGGTAATCCTTGAACCACTCCTTTATCATGTCGTCGACGGCATGAGAGATGTGCGGAACACTCAAATCCAAGTCAAATTTATCTTGCAGTTTCGTAAATAATAGATTAAGGCAATAAATTTATTAAGAAAATAACTTAACTGTAAATGAACTTTTATAAAATAAATTTTAATTTACTAAAATTTACCTGAAGGCGCTGATGGATGAGCTACCGCACATCATTTATCACATCTCCCCAACGGGAGGTGGTCGGGGGGATCAGAGATCGGCATAAGACACTAACCTCCGACATAAACAACATGGCATTATTCCCAACAGGTCTAATGCAGTCCTGTGAGAACTCTATTGTCACCCTACCCTCACACGTAAGTCGCTCTAAAAACAACCCACGCGTGGGTCTACGTTCTCGTCGGCTGGTCGACGATGCTGTTGCAAAAGAAATATGTAACTCTAAACATAAACAGAAATCATTAAAATAAATATATGTCTAGACTTACATGCAGTGTCCGATGTATGCGCAATTGAGGGATTAAACACCTGCGATGCAACATGTGACGGCGATGCTGGTTCCGTCGCATCATAGGTAGAAGGGGTAGATCCAGTGCGTGAACGACGTACTCTCTCACCTGGTGCCATCACTGAATATGTGCGAGGTACAAACTTATAAATTTAAACAATGTCAATACAAGTGGAATATACTAAAACATTATACAAGTAGTGTTAACGGTACAATGCATTTGTGCTTATGCTTAGAGAGATGATTAAAATATGATTAGACCATTACACTATAATGCAAGCAGAATATAATAAAACTGTAAACTTTAATCTATAAGCATTGAAAATTTTATTACACATTGTTATTTTATATTAAATATACTTATTTCGTTATAATACGAAACAACTTTGAGGTAAACTATCCGAAGTACTCCTTGCGTAAGCTATCGTATGCTTCAAAAGCATATGTCATGTTGTGTGAAGCACTTGACACATTTACAGCCAACATGCAAGTCACAATAGGAGAAATCTAGTCTCTCGGGACTCCATTCAGATTTGCAAGTGACGGAGTCGCATCTTTCATATCTCGTTTCTCGTGGTTATATATCTCCATCAGCCCCAAAATTTCTTTGAGATGGTATAATATTTTCTGAGTCGTCATCGATATATTCCACTCTACACTCATCGACCAGACCGGGTATCTCTATAGCCCTACCAAAAGAAGATAGGACCGAAACATCCATCTGCAACAGCTGATGAAGTATGTTGCGTGCTTCTGCTATGCTCCGATTTGAGGAGGATATGATCAGAAATTGACTCAACTGCAAATGTGGATTATAAACAAGTCAATAAAAGGAATTAATCATGACTTGTAATTTTCACGTATACACGGAATACATATATTATTCGAATTGAAAAATGACATGTAAATCATGTGTACATTTAATAATCATCGTCTATATCACCATCGATTAGGGTTATTTCATCTTCACCATCAGATCGTTGATCAATATTTTCACCTCATTATCTGCAACGTCATCATCAATGAAACTGCTATCATCTCTAACAATATCACGTATTATTGAGGCATCAACATGATCAGGTGGCACATCATCTCTATCTAATTGCACCACATCAATATTAACACATGAATCAGTCCCTGTATCCGTAGATGGCTTGTCTTCTTGATATTCTTGTTCAACCTTAGACATGTCATTTCCCCCATCCTCGTTATCTTCAACTTCTGGTACGGGAACGTCAAATACGTTCCTGAGCTTTATTTTCTGCACCACGTGTCAAGAGTCGCCTAACTTGGTGTCAGCGAGATAAAATACTTGTTCGGCTTGGCGGGCGAGGATAAATAGGTCATCCTTAAACCACTTTCGAGATAAATTTATGCTCGTAAAGTAGTTGTCAGTCTATATTTCCAACTTCTTATTTCCAATGTCTCACAAATCACATCTAAATAAGTACACCTACTTTCTCATATAATAACTCAGCTCAATAATATCCGTCAAAATGTCATAAAAGTTAATTTCATCCTCCTCATTTGTTTCCTTCACAACCATCCCACTATTTTGTGTGGTCTTATCTTCTCACGTTCTTCGGTGTGAAACCGAATCCTGTTTATAATACAACCTGTATATCTAGATATACATCTATCAGGGCCACACGCAAATGAGTATAGTGCATCAGATACATCTGCAGAGTTGCTTGTGCGCAACATCGTCATCTATTATCATGTACAGAATATAATTGTTTAGAAATTTTCTTAGGTTGAAATAATGTGCAATATAACGAAAATTCTAAGTGTGGTGAGATACAATGTAAAATCTTACACGTTTGGCGAACCATTCTGAAAACTGATCCTGATGCATTCGATCATAATTTGTGGAAAATTTAGACTTCATCTCGTCTATGCGTTCGCTACACATAAATTGCACGTCGTCAGTAAGAAACATTAAGATCATCGTATGTAGAGAAAATAATAATAGAGAGAAGACTTACTCCAAGTATAACTCTATTTCTTCACAATTATGCAACACATACCACCACACCTTTGTTAGATCCCCAAGGTTCATATCCTGAAACGTCGGAGATCCTAAAGGATGAACTTTATGTGCAAATACAGATATGAGTCCTTGTTCATGCTTCTTCCCTTCATCAGCATTCTGATCTTCTCGGTTGAATCTAGTTTCTATGTTGTGAAGATACATGGAGCAAAATGAAAGGCACTCATTATCAATGTACGCTTCAGCTATCGACCCCTCCAGTCGTGCCTTATTCCTCACAAATCGTTTGAGTGTGTGAAGGTATCTGTACACAAAATCACTATATTATATATATGAAAACATGGATATATGTAGTTTATGGAATGAATAAAAATCTTAATAGGTTCTACCACCTTTCGATCAGATATATCCAACGATATTGTATTGGGCCTGTAAGCTTCACCTCATTCGGTAAGTGAATCGCTATATGTACCATGACATCAAAAAATACAGGTGAAAATATTCTTTTAAGTTTGCAAAGGATTATGGCAATGTCCCTCTCCAGTCGTTTAATAACATCTACATTTAACGATTTCGAATACAAATCCTTAAAGAATATCCCCAACTCAATCAACGCCACACTGATATCCTTACTCAGGAATCCACAAATTACAACAGGCAGTAGGCGTTGAAGAAGGACATGACAATCATGACTTTTCATTCCCGTTACCTTACAGTCCCTAACATTTACGCGCCGAGATATGTTTGACACATACACATCGTAAAACTTTACTCATTTCAACCATTCACATAAACGCTTTCTCTCTAGTTTTGTAAATGTGTAGCAGGCTGCTGGTATATTATACGAATTTTCATTTGGTTGCAAGTGTAACTCTTTCCTTAAACTCATTTCTTGTAGATCCAATCGAGCCTTGAAACTGTCTTTTATGTTCTTTTCTATGTTCATCAATGTTCCAAAGAGATTGTCACATATATTTTTCTCAATATGCATGACATCCAAGTTATGTCACAATTTTAGATCACTCCAATAAGGCAACTCAAAAAAGATGTTCTTCTTCCTCCAGTTATAGTCCAATACTGTACGTTTCCTCTTCTTCAAGTGCGATGCCTTACCAAATCTAACTTCTCCAATACTACTCAGTTATTGCATAACATCTTCTCCAGATAGCTCTTTCGGGGGTGGCCTATGTTCTTATTTACCATCAAAGATAATCGTCTTCCTATGCCAACTATGATCACTCGGAAGGAAGTGATGATGGCTCATATAACACATTTTTCTACCATGCTTCAATGACAATGAACAAGTCTCAATACCACATGTACGAAAAGCTAACTTGCCCTTCGTGCTCCACCCAGACAAATTTCCATACGCGAGAAAGTCATTTATTATCCACAAGACCGCTGCATGCAATCGAAATGTCTATCCTCCAAATGTGTCATACGTTTGTACACCTTGACTCCACAACTAGTTTAACTCATCGACTAACGGTTGCAAATACACATCAATATCATTCTCAGGTGATCTAGGTCTAGGAATAAGCAATGACATCATGAAAAATGACCCTTCATACACAGTTAAGGAGGTAAATTATAGAGCATAAGTACCACTGGTCATATACTGTATGAGCTACTCATATTACCAAATGGATTAAAACCATCACTTGCATGACTTAGTCGAACATTGCGAGATTCTTCTACAAACCAGTCATGTTACTTGGCAAAATTTTGCAAGGCTTCAGAGTCTGCAGGGTCCCTCAGTGTACTATCATCATGAATACATTTCTCCTTATGCCACCTCATATCTTCAGCCATTTTACAATACATAAACAATCTTTGCAATCTAGGTTTCAATGAGATGTACCTTAACACCTTTTGCAGGATTTTCTTACCCCTGGCTTTGTCATACTTCCACCTAGACTCTCGACATTCTTGACACTCTTCAAACTTTTCATGCTCTTTTCGATATAATAAACAATCATTTATACATGCATGTATGAGTTCATAACCAAGGCCCAAGTCTCGCATTAAGGATTTTGTCTCGTAATGAGACTTAGGCAATGTCTCACCGTTCGGTAATGCTTCTTTCAACAGCTCAAGCAACATGTCAAATGATTTGTTACTCCAAGGATTTATTATCTTCAAATGAAGTAACTTTATAAGAAAATTTAACTTGGAGAAGTTCTCACACCCCGGATTAAGTGGATGTTGCGCATCCCTCAACAACCTACTAAACTTTTCTGATTCGAGATCACTCATTGGAGGAATATCTTAACTATTGCTTGTCGTTGCAAAATTAGTATCCATGGCTGTTCCCCTGAACACATCCCCTATGATATCTTGCATTTCGTCAACGTCTTCATCCTTATCATCCGGCACAATTGGGTCAGTAAGGACTTTAGTGGGCTCAACTCTATAGGTCATATCTTTACCATGATAGATCCACCATGTGTAACCCTTGTCGATCTCAACTATGAACAAATCGTCCTCTACTTTCTCTTAAGTCTTATATATCATGTTCTTGCATTTTCGACATAGACACCTAATCCTATTCCTTGAATCTGCCCGATTTCGTGTAAATTCCATAAACTCTTGAACCCTTTGTTTATACTCTGGGCCAAACCTGTTCTTAGCTCACATCCAACTCTTATCTATGTCTACAATGAAAAGACTAAAGTCAGTTTATGGAAATAGCTTTAAGATTAGGCTAGGTTATAGGTTTAGGTTATATGTTTAGGTTTAGGGAATTGAGAATAGGTATAAATTTAGATTTAGGTTAAGAGAATTGGAGTTGAGATTAGGATTAGGTGTAGGTTTAGGTTTAGGGATTTGAGAATACATTAAGGTTTAGGTTCGGGATTGGGTTTAGGTTTGGGTTTTGGGTTTAGGTTTTAGTTTTAGATTATATCTAAGTTATAAGTGTAGGTTATAGGTTTGGGTTTAGGTTAGGTTTTGGTATAAGGTTTAGGGAATTGAGTTTAGGTTTTGGGTTATAGGTTATAAGATTTGAGAATAGATTTAGGTTTAGGTTATAAGTTTAGGTTATAGGTTAAGGTTTACGTTATAAGTTTAGGTTAAGGTTATAAGTTTAGGTTAAGGTTGTAAGTATGGGTTATAGGTTAAGGTTAAGGTTTAGGTTTAGGTTATAGGTATAGGTATAGGTATAGGTTTAGGTTATAGGTATAGGTATAGGTATAGGTTTAGGTTTTAGATTATAGCTTTAGGGAATTGAGAATAGGTTAAGGTTTAGGTTTAGGATATCGGGTTCGGGTTCGGGTTCGGATTCGGGTTTAGGTTTGAGTTTTCAAGTTTAGGTTTAGGTTTAGGTTAGGGAGTTGAGATTAGGATTAGGTGTAGGTTTAGGTTTAAGTTATAGGTTTAGGCTTAAGTTATAAGTTTAGGTTTGGGTTTAGTTTTAGATTTTAGGTTTAGGTATAGGCTTAGGTTATAGGTTATAGGTTATATGTTTAGGTTTAGGAATCAGGTTCGGGTTTAGTTTATAGATATAAGTTTAGGTTATAGGTTTAGGTTAAGGTTTAGGTTTAGGTTATGGGTTTTGGGATTTGAGAATAGGTTTAGGTTGGGTTATAGGTTAAGGTTTAGGGATTTGAGTTTAGGTTAAGGTTTAGGTTTAGGTTATAAGTATAGGTTTTGGGATTTGAGAATAGGTTTAATATTAGGTTATAAGTTAGGTTATAGGTTAAGGTTAAGGTCTAGTTTTAGGTTATAAGAATAAGTTTTTAGATATGAGAATAGGTTTAGGTTAAGGTTGTAAGTTTAGGTTAAGGTTGTAAGTATAGGTTTTAGGTTAAGGTTAAGGTTTAGGTTTAGGTTATAGGTATAGGTATAGGTTTAGGTTTAGGTGTTAGGTTATAGCTTTAGGGAATTGAGAATAGGTAAAGGTTTAGGTTTCCGGGTTTGGGTTCAGGTTTGGGTTCGGGTTTAGTTTATAGATATAGATTTAGGTTTAGGTTATAAGTATAGGTTATAGGTTAAGGTCTAATTTTAGGTCATAAGTATAAGTTTTGGGATATGAGAATTGGTTTAGGTTAAGGTTGTAAGCATAGGTTATAAGTTAAGGTTAAGGTTTAGGTTTAGGTTTAGGTTTAGGTTATAGGTATAAGTATAAGTTTAGGTTATAGGTATAAGTATAGGTTTAGGTTTAGGTTTTAGGTTATAGCTTTAGGGAATTGAGAATAGGTTAAGGTTTAGGTTTTCGGGTTTGGGTTCGGGTTTAGTTTATAGATATAGGTTTAGGTTATACGTTATAGGTTTAGGTTTAGGTTATGGGGTTTGGGATTTGAGAATAGGTTTAGGTTATAAGTATAGGTTTAGGTTGGGTTATAGGTTAAGGTTTAGGGATCTGAGTTTAGGTTAAGGTTATAAGTATAGGTTTTGGGATTTGAGAATAGGTTTAAGTTTAGGTTATAAGTATAGGTTATAGGTTAAGGTTAAGGTCTAGTTTTAGGTTATAAGTTTTGGGATATGGGAATAGGTTTAGCTTAAGGTTTTAAGTTTAGGTTAAGGTTGTAAGTATAGATTATAGGTTAAGGTTAAGGTTTAGGTTTAGGTTATAGGTATAGGTATAGGTTTAGGTTATAGCTTTAGGGAATTGAAAATAGGTTAAGGTTTAGGTTTTCGGGTTTGGCTTTGGCTTTGGGTTCGAGTTTAGTTTATAGATATTGGTTTAGGTTATAGGTTATAGGTTTAGGTTAAGGTTTAGGTTTAGGTTATGGTTTTTGGGATTTGAGAATAGGTTTAGGTTATAAGTATAGGTTTAGGTTGGGTTATAGGTTAAGGTTTAGGGATTTGAGTTTAGGTTAAGGTTTAGGTTTAGGTTATACGTATAGGTTTTGGGATTTGAGAATAGGTTTAGTTTTAGGTTATAAGTATAGGTTATAGGTTAAGGTTAAGGTCTAGTTTTAGGTTATAAGTTTTGAGATATGAAAATAGGTTTAGGTTAAGGTTGTAAGTTTAAGTTATAGGTTAAGGTTAAGATTTAGGTTTAGGTTATAGGTATAGGTTTAGGTTTAGGTTTTAGGTTATAGCTTTAGGGAATTGAGAAAAGGTTAAGGTTTAGGTTTTCGAGTTCGGGTTCGAGTTTAGTTTATAGATATAATTTTAGGTTATAGGTTATAGGTTTAGGTTAAGGTTTAGGTTTAGGTTATGGGTTTTGGGATTGAGAATAGGTTTAGGTTATAAGTATAGGTTTAGGCTATAAGTATAGGTTTAGGCTGGGTTATAGGTTAAGATTTAGGGATTTGAGTTTAGGTTAAGGTTTAAGTTTAGGTTATAAGTATAGGTTTTGGGATTTGAGAATAGGTTTAGGTTTAGGTTATAAGTATAGGTTATAGGTTAAGGATAAGGTCTAGTTTTAGGTTATAAGTTTTGGGATATGAGAATAGGTTTAGGTTAAGGTTGTAAGTATAGGTTATAGGTTAAGGTTAAGGTTTAGGTTTAGGTTATAGGTATAGGTATAGGTTTGGGTTTCGGTTTTAGGTTATCGCTTTAGGGAATTGAGAATAGGTTAAGGTTTAGGTTTTCAGTTCGGGTTTGGGTTTGGGTTCACGTTTAGTTTATAGATATAGGTTTAGGTTATAGGTTTAGTTTAAGGTTTAGGTTTAGGTTATGAATTTTAGGATTTGAGAATAGGTTTAGGTTATAAGTATAGGTTTAGGTTGGGTTATAGGTTAAGGTTTAAGGATTTGAGTTTAGGTTAAGGTTTAGGTTTAGATTATAAGTATAGGTTTTGGGATTTGAGAATAGGTTTAATTTTAGGTTATAAGTATAGGTTATAGGTTAAGGTTAAGGTCTAGGTTATAAGTATAGGTTATAGGTTATAGGTTATAAGTATAGGTTAGGTTATAAGTATAGGTTATAGGTTTATGTTATAAGTATAAGTTTTGGGATATGAGAATAGGTTTAGGTTAAGGTTGTAAGTTTTGGTTATAGGTTAAGGTTAAGGTTTAGGTTATAGGTATAGGTATAGGTTTAGGTTTAGGTTTTAGGTTATAGCTTTAGGGAGATGAGAATAGGTTAAGGTTTAGGTTTTCAAGTTTGGGTTCAGGTTTGGGTTTGGGTTTAGTTTATAGATATAGGTTTAGGTTATAGGTTATAGGTTTAGGTTAATGTTTAGGTTTAGGTTATGAGGTTTGGGATTTGAGAATAAGTTTAGGTTATAAGTATAGGTTTAGGTTGGATTATAGGTTAAGGTTTAAGGATTTGAGTTTAGGTTAAGGTTTAGGTTAAGGTTATAAGTATAGGTTTTGGGATTTGAGAATAAGTTTAGGTTTAGGTTATAAGTATAGGTTATAGTTTAAGGTTAAGGTCTAGTTTTAGGTTATAAGTATAAGTTTTGGGATATGAGAATAGGTTTAGGTTAAGGTTTTAAGTTTAAGTTAAGGTTGTAAGTATAGGTTATAGGTTAAGGTTAAGGTTTAGGTTTAGGTTATAGGTATAGGTATAGGTTTAGGTTTAGGTTTTAGGTTATAGCTTTAGGGAATTGAGAATAGGTTAAGGTTTAGGTTTTCGGGTTAGGGTTCGTGTTCGAGTTTAGTTTATAGATATAGGTTTAGGTTATAGGTTATAGGTTTAGATTAAGGTTGAAGTTTAGGTTATGGGTTTTGGGATTTGAGAATAGGTTTAGGTTATAAGTATAGGTTTGGGTTGGTTTATACGTTAAGGTTTAGGGATTTGAGTTTAGGCTAAGGTTTAGGTTTGGGTTATAAGTATAGGTTTTGGGATTTGAGAATAGGTTTAGGTTTTGGTTATAAGTATAGGTTATAGGTTAAGGTTAAGATCTAGTTTTAGATTATAAGTATAAGTTTTGGGATATGAGAATAGGTTTAGGTTAAGGTTGTAAGTTTTGGTTATAGGTTAAGGTTAAGGTTTAGGTTTAGGTTATAGTTATAGGTACAGGTATTGGTTTAGGTTTAGGTTTTAGGTTATAGCTTTAGGGAATTGAGAATATGTTATGGTTTAGGTTTTCGGGTTCGGGTTCGGGTTTAGTTTATAGATATAAGTTTAGGTTATAGGTTATAGGTTTAAGTTTAGGTTATGGGTTTTGGGATTTGAGAATAGGTTTAGGTTATAAGTATAGGTTTAGGCTGGGTTATAGGTTAAGGTTTAGGGATTTGAGTTTAGGTTAAGGTTTAGGTTTAGGTTATAAGTATAGGTTTTGGGATTTGAAAATAGGTTTAGGTTTAGGTTATAAGTAGAGGTTATAGGTTAAAGTTAAGGTCTAGTTTTAGGTTATAAGTTTTGGGATATGAGAATAGGTTTAAGTTAAGGTTGTAAGTATAAGTTATAGGTTAAGGTTAAGGTTTAGGTTTAGGTTATAGGTATAGGTATTGTAAGACCCATATCCTAGTCCATACTGTTCCGTCGACTCCCACGATCCTTCCCGACGAATTCTGGCGACCTGTGACCTGTAATCGACGTTTGCACACATCCCTAAGTTGTATCCTGTAGATTTGAGTCAGCTTAATCCGAGACTTGTACCATTACGACCACACAGTCACCACGGTTCCAACGCCGTGACTTGCGCACCGATTCGATATCCTGACGAGGAGATGTAGACCCGCATTCAGTTTAAGAAAAAACACCGCGCGTTACAAATCCCAAGAGAATCTCTGCAACATGTCCCATCAATTCATCAATCAATCAATCAACCCATCTATCCATCAATCACCTCATGTCAAGTACACATCACCTTTCACCCCATCCCCAAGCAACAACCAATTCAACTCTCTCTCACCCTCTCTCTTACACACCCGTACTTGTTAAAGTACACCATCACCTCACCCATCACTCACATCCATCACCCATCCCTCTCTCCTTACAACTCTCTCTCTCTCTCTCCCTCTTTTCTCACACCATTTCCAAGCAAGGAGAGAGCTCACACGTCCATGCTCTTTTCAAGAGAAAAATGTGAGTTGTGTGGTCCACCTTTCCCTTCCAAAAGACCTCTATCTTAGTCATCCATTTTTCATCTTCCACCATCAAAGAGAAGTACAAGGAGATAGGCTTTCCAACGGACCGAGAAGATCGATAGGTAGGTGCTTCTATAGACTAGATTTTCATATTTTTAAGATGGCCAAGCGAGGCCTACCGATCAATGGTATGGATCTCACTTTGGATCCTAAGGTGTGGTCAACAGCCCATCTTGATCATCAATATCATTCCATGATGGGGCCATTCTTCATGGACCCCATCATGATGTTTACCTTCCTATCTTGTATATAGGTCATCTAGACCGACTATTTTTATGGAGAAGGGATGTCCACCGTTAGATTTTAATTTTTTTGGGCCCACATGTTATGGGACCCACTTGATTTATGTTGTAGATCATGGAAGGGAGGGCTCATAGTGCCGGGGTCCCTCCATCACGCGTGTCCCACTCTCTATCTCTCTCTCTCTCCCTCTCTATTTCTTTTTTTTTAATATATGATCATGACATGTTTGTGTGGCCCACTTGGATGGACCCCACCCTGGAGTCAATATTTTATCCAAGCTCTCTATGAATGGGGCCCACCTAGTGTGTGTTACACCACACCATACATCATGTGGTGGCCCACCTGAGTGGGCCCACCTTCACATGGACAGACCGTCCAGCGTCCCTGGACGCTGGACGTGAATTGAGAAAACACAAATATTAGCCTAGTTCAAGGCATTTGAGGTGGACCGCTTGTGTAAGCCCCATCTTAATGTATGTATTCAATCCACGTCGTTCATCCTATTTACCAGCTCATTTTAGGCGTTGAGCCGAAAAGTGAAGCTGATCCAACTTTCTGGTAGGCCATACCTTAGAAAACAATGATCTTCATCATTTAAATTCACTTGATTTCTTTTTACACGCTAAAATACATTAGATATGGGGCTCATTTGATCCGTCTTGAGCTGTAGAGAGTAATGGATGGAGCAGATTTACCTGATGCGGGCCCTACTTAGGAAAAACTGCGAGAAAACTCAGTTTTCAAAAAAAAAAAAAAAATTAAAGCAGCAGAGGCTGCTGCCTCTGGACGACAGCAGTGTCAGGGCGTAGCTAGGGGCAGCCGGGCGAACGCCAGGGAGCCCACGGCCCCACATGTGGGCCCCACATTGATGTTCATTTTCCATCTAACCCGTTCACAAGGTGGGCCACTCTTTGAAGTGGACCCACCCCAAGAATTAGCCTGATCTAGATCTCAGGTGGCCCCCATCAGAGGGAATAGTGGGGTTGAGTGTTTGCCCTTGAAACACTCTTCTGGGCCACAGAAGTTTCGGATCAAAATGAAATTTATTTTTCCTTTCATCCAGGTACGGGTGACCTTATGAATGGATTGGATGGAAGATAAACGTTATGGTGGGCCCCACGTGGGACCCACAATGATATATGTGTTTTATGCCCACCGTCCAGGAGGACGGTGGAGCCTACTATGATGTATGTGTCCATGCACGCCATCCACATAGGACGGTGGAATCCTCACCACTGTCCGTTGTTGGGACAGTGGGCCCCACCATGATGCATGTGCTGCATCCACGCCACCCAGCCACTTTGAAAGCTCATTTTATGGCATGGGCTAAAGAATGAGTCAGATCCATAGTCATGGGCCACACCTTGATGCAGGTATTACATCCAAACCGTATAACCATTTAAGAGCCCACTTTAAGGCTTGAGCTCAAAGAATGAGGCAGATTTTGGATGAAGTGGACCACATAAGCAAAAGCAGTAGGGATTGAGCATCTCCCCTTGAATCCTTTTGTTTCCTAGAAGTTTTGGATCACTAGGAAATTTGTTCCTCTTAATCCAAGTCCGTGTGACCTTATGGCCAGATTTGATAAAAAAATAAATAATACAGTGGGCCTTAAAAATTTTAATGGTGAAAATCATTATCCCCACTTACTTTTGGGTGTGACCCATTTAATGCACATATGGGGCCCGTTGGTGTGGCCCATCTGATGTACATAAGGCCCCTGTTATGAGGCCCATTCGATGTGTTTGTGGCCCGTCATTGAGGCCTACTTTGATAGATATGAGGCCCATGTTACAAGGCCCATTTTGATGTATTCTAAGGCCCACGGGTTATGGCCCATTGCAATGTACATAAGGCCCATTGGTGCGGCCCATTGATGTGGCCCACTTGATGAATATAAGGCTCATGTGATATGGCCCATTTGATGTATTTAAGGCCCAATGGGATATACCTAAGGTCCATTGCAATGTGTGATCCTAACATGGTCTATGTAATGATGTTTTATAGTAGGTCATGCCTTGGGAGCAATGTTGGTTTGACATCCACATTGTAAGTATAATGTTGGTTAAATGTCCGCATTGTGACTCTCCCTAGGGCCCATTGATAGGCCCATACTTGTTACGTGTTGGCCGTCTAGGCCCACCTCCATTGTGAGGACAGTTCATCACATTATAACATGCTTAGTATAATTTCATGATTCATGTCCATACGCATCATATGTATGCTTGATATGAGGAATGTTTGACCATAATATAAGCCGTTGGGCTGAGACATTACGGGACTCCTTATGAGATGGAGTGCCCCACATAAGCCGTTGGGCTGAGACATTACGCGCGGAATTGTTGCATGACTGTACGGTGTGATTCATGCATCTCACATATAAGTGACTTGATTATTGTACGCCCTAGCGACATCAAGCCTGTGGCTCCACAGGCACATCGTGGATGGTCATATCAGATACCGAAAATACTTGGTTCTAGCACTGTGGGCACTTAGGATGTCCTTGGGTGAAAGTCTCAGAATCTTTTTGGTACCAGAAGTTTCTCTAACGTCTAGACTGAGTGGATACATGAGCGGCCGAGTGCCGAATACCAGTAGGCCGCGTCTCCCACTGTATCGTGGTCGCTTAAAAGGGGGTGTGGCCTTATCTGCCTGAGTGAGGGGGCTATAAGCTAGGCTGAGTTTGACCAGCTCACAAATGAATCCGCTATCGACGAGTCGGGTAGGTATTGGCAGACTACTGGTCAGGCAGATAGTGAGGTCTATTCCGCTTGCTTGATTATACAGCTAGGGAGGAGGTAGTCACTGCGAAGTGTAATAGACCCTGGTGATATCTAGAGAGGAACTGTATTGATATTTGTACTTGATGAGTACTGGCACGCTTGCTTTGCATCTTGCATATGACTTTAGATACATAGGCCTCTCATCACATGGTCTTGGTATGACCGATAACATTCATGTCTTACATCACATTGCTTTGGTACAGTTGATAGCATTCATGGACTCACCACATATTTTCGCATTACTCTGATATTTTACACTTAGCGCTTTCCTTGCACACACACTTACACCACCCTCTAAGCTTTTGTAAGCTTATGCATGACCGTTGCGTGCAGGTTGCATTGGACCGCAACAGCGCTAAGGCAGGATTGCACGTCAGTTTATTTTAGAGTTTTTGATCACCTTGTATTTCTCTTTCTACATTGTACTTAAAGTTTTTGATATATTAGATATGTGGTGATGTTGTTTTGTGACTTGGTTATGCTTGCGGTTATGCCCCATTACAAAAAAAAAAATCATTCTAAAAATCCTCCTTATAGGATCCCAGGATCGGAATCTGGCATATGATTGCCAGGAGCCGAGAATGGGGTACTACGGAGGCTGTCGGCACCGGATTCGGTGATTGGGATTCCTATAAATTCGATTTTCGGGTTTGGGGCGTGACAAGTATAAGTTTGGGTTTCGGTTTTAGGTTATAGCTTTAGGGAATTGAGAATAGGTTAAGGTTTAGGTTTTCGGTTCGGATTTGGGTTTGGGTTCAATGTAGTTTATAGATATAGGTTTAGGTTATAGGTTATAGGTTTAGGTTTAGGTTATGGGTTTTGAAATTTGAGAATAAGTTTAAGTTATAAGTATAGGTTTAGGTTGGGTTATAGGTTAAGGTTTAGGAATTTGAGTTTAGGTTAAGGTTTAGGTTTAGATTATAAGTATAGGTTTTGGGATTTGAGAATAGATTTAATTTTAGGTTATAAGTATAGGTTATAGGTTAAGGTTAAGGTCTAGTTTTAGGTTATAAGTATAAGTTTTAGGATATGAGAATAGGTTTAGGTTAAGATTTTAAGTTTAGGTTAAGGTTGTAAGTATAGGTTATAGGTTAAGGTTAAGGTTTAGGTTTAAGTTATAGGTATACGTATAGGTTTAGGTTTAGGTTTTAGGTTATAACTTTAAGGAATTGAGAATAGGTTAAGGTTTAGGTTTAGGAATTCGGGTTTTGGGATCGGATTTAGGTTTGGGTTTAGGTTATAGGTTACAGGTTAAGGGTTGGATTATAGGTTAAGGTTTAGTTTTTGGTTTAGGTTATAGGTTAAAGGTTATAAGTATAAGTTTAGGTTTAGTTTAAGGTTTAGGTTTAGGTTATAAGTATAGGTTTTGGGATTTGAGAATAAGTTTAGCTAAAGGTTATAAGTTTAGGTTAAGGTTATAAGTATAGGTTTTGGGATTTGAGAATAGGTTTAGCTAAAGGTTATAAGTTTAGGTTAAGGTTATAAATATAGGTTATAGGTTAAGGTTAAGGTTAAGGTCTGGGGTTAGGTTATAAGTATAAGTTTTGGATTTAAGAATAGGTTTAGGTTAAGGTTATAAGTATAGGTTAAGGTTATAAGTATAGGTTTAGGTATATGTTAAGGTTTAGGCTTAGGTTATAGGTTTAGGGATTTGAGAATACATTTAGGTTTTAGGTTTAGGTTTAAGGTTTTAGTTTATAGGTTTAGGTTATAGGTTAAGGTTATAAGTTTAGGGTGTGGTTTAGGTTAAAGGTGTGGTCCCTACAAATACAGATATAAACACGTCATGTTCAAATGGTTAGGCCCCTCTAATGTTGTCCATAGGAAATGAAGAGCTTCATCATGGTCATAACAGCGGTTCCCACCTTTCAGGGACCCCTGCTCAACCGGATAGCTCCGACGTACATCCGGGTCTGCTCCATTAATTTCGAGCAAATATATAAACACGACCTGTCCAAATGGTCAGGCCCCTCCAATGCTATCCATAGAAAATGGACAGCTTCATCATGGTCATAACAGCGGTTCCCACCTTCCAGGGACTCATCCGTACAACTCTGACGCACATCCGGGTCTAATCCATTAATTTCGAACAAATACATAAACACGACCTGTCTAAATGGTCAGGCCCCCTCCAATATTGTCCATAGAAAATGGACAGCTTCATCATAGTCATAACAGCGGTTCCCACCTTCCAGGAACCCCCCCTCAACATCCAGATAGCTCCTACACACATCTGGGTCTGCTCCATGAATTTCGAGCTAATACAATTAAATCCTAAATTAGTTACTCATCCAAGGTTGGATAAATTGTAATACTTTCATATTCTCACTTAAACGTCCATGCAAAAAATTCGGCAGCATCTCCCCGTGCCTCTCTAGATAAGTTGATCTTACGTTACATTCCGATGCCAAAAATCTAAAGTAATGTAAAGATATTTGGCATTGGATACGGAATGGAAGAAATAGATCCAGAGAGAAACGAGGAGATGGACCGTGGATCAGGCATGAACATTTAAATAGATTATATGAGTGATTTCTATGCCACCAAAAACACACCATATTTATGTATGGCCCAATATAAATCCTCAAACGAGTAATTAATTATCTAACTTACAAATCTATAAATTACAAGTCACAACTATAAACGTACTAATCACAATAATAAGTTAAGACAAAAAAATGTAATATACAAGCTCATTAAGGTTTGCAACGACAGAAATACACATTTTATCTTCATACTGAGAATAGAAATACAATGCTAAGTAAACAAACATTTCTAACAAATTAGAATACACCCATATTAATTATGGTATTAAAAGCATACGGTCATCATGATCTACATATTGAAACCAAGCTTGGCACATTTTGGGGTTATGATGGGCCACAGTGATGTGTTAGTTTCATCCACACCATTCATCCATTTTGTCATATAATTTTAGATTATAAATTAAAAAAATGAGGTAGATCGAACACTCAAGTAGACCACACTATACTGTTGAAACTTTCTTAGGACCCACCATAATGTTTATTTGTCATCCAACCTATTTATAAAGCCATATAGACTCGGATGAAGGGAAAAAAAAAAACAAATATCAGCTTGATCGAAACTGTTGTGGGCCCAAGAAGTATTCAACAGTAGGCAGTCAATCTCATTTGTGTGGTCCACTTAAGGTTTAGGTTTAGGTTATAAGTATAGGTTTTGGGATTTGAGAATAAGTTTAGCTAAAGGTTATAAGTTTAGGTTAAGGTTATAAGTATAGGTTTTGGGATTTGAGAATAGGTTTAGCTAAAGGTTATAAGTTTAGGTTAAGATTATAAATATAAGTTATAGGTTAAGATTAAGGTTAAGGTTTAGGGTTAGGTTATAAGTATAAGTTTTGGATTTGAGAATAGGTTTAGGTTAAGGTTGTAAGTATAGGTTAAGGTTATAAGTATAGGTTTAGGTTTATGTTAAGGTTTAGGCTTAGGTTATAAGTATAGGTTATAGGTTTAGGGATTTGAGAATACATTTAGGTTTTAGGTTTAGATTTAGGGTTTTAGTTTATAGGTTTAGGTTATAGGTTAAGGTTATAAGTTTAGGGTGTGGTTTAGGTTAAAGGTGTGGTCCCTGCAAATACAGATATAAACACGGCATGTCCAAATGGTTAGGCCCCTTTAATGTTGTCCATAGGAAATGAAGAGCTTCATCATGGCCATAACAGCGGTTCTCACCTTCTAAGGACCCCTGCTCATCCGGATAGCTCCGATGTACATCCGGGTCTACTCCATTAATTTCGAGCAAATACATAAACACGACCTGACCAAATGGTCAGGCCCCTCCAATGCTGTCCATAGGAAATGGACAGCTTCATCATGGTCATAACAGCGATTTTCACCTTCCATGGACTCATCCGGACAACTCCGACGCACATCCGGGTCTAATCCATTAATTTCGAGCAAATGCATAAACACAGCCTGTCTAAATGGTCAGGCCCCTCCAATGCTGTCCATAGAAAATGGACAGCTTCATCATGGTCATAACAGCAGTTCCTACCTTCCAAGAACCCCCCCTCAACATCCAGATAGCTCCGACGCACATCCAGGTCTGCTCCATAAATTTCGAGCTAATACAATTAAATCCTAAATTAGTTACTCATCCAAGGTTGGATAAATTATAATACTTTCATATTCCCACTTAAACGTCCATGCAAAAAATCCGGCAGCATCTCTCCATGCCTCTCCAGATAAGTTGATCTTACGTTACATTCCGATGCCAAAAATCTAAAGTAATGTAAAGATATTTGGCATTGGATACGGAACGGAAGAAATAGATCCAGAGAGAAACGAGGAGATGAACCGCGGATCAGGCATGAACATTTAAATAGATTATATGAGTGATTTCTATACCACCAAAAACACACCATATTTATGTATGGCCCCATATAAATCCTCAAACGAGTAATTAATTATCTAACTTACAAATCTATAAATTACAAGTCACAACTATAAACTAACTAATCACAATAATAAGTCAAGACGAAAAAATATAATATGCAAGCTCATTAAGGTTTGCAACAACAGAAATACACATTTTATCTTCATACTGAGAATAGAAATACAATGCTAAGTAAACAAACATTTCTAACAAATTAGAATACACCCATATTAATTATGGTATTAAAAGCATACAGTCATCATGATCTACATATTGAAACCAAGCTTGGAACATTTTGGGATTATGATGGGCCACAGTGATGTGTTAGTTTCATCCACACCATTCATCCATTTCGTCATATAATTTTAGATTATAAATTAAAAAAATGAGGTAGATCCAACACTCAAGTAGACCACACTATACTGTTGAAACTTTCTTATGACCCACCATAACGTTTATTTGTCATCCAACCTGTTTATAAAGCCATATAGACTCGGATGAAGGGAAAAAAAACAAATATCAGCTTGATCGAAATTGTTGTGGGCCCAAGAAGTATTCAACAGTAGGCAGTCAATCTCATTTGTGTGGTCCACTTGAGAATTAGATTTATTTAGTTTTAGGTTCATGTAGCAATATTTATAGGAAATACAACAAGCTCAGCATGGGTATGACGGTTGATACCCATGCCATCTCCCCTACATTCATACATGTGTACATGAACCGGGACAGTCCAAGAGTTGGATCCCACCTTGGATGGGTCATAACCTGAAAAATGATCTGATCAAATGATCCTAGTATACTGATTGATGGACTTACACATATTGAATGTGTACTTTTACCCATACTTTTTAATCATCCATTTAGAACCCCTTGTTCAGACAATTTGGTTCATAAATCAGTGTAATGTTTGGCTATGAAGTAAGAACTATCCAAGGTGGAACCAACACAATGATATTGTCTAACATACACATGAGCTACATGTATAGAAGAGAGAACCCAATATCAACCGTCTTGATTGGGCCAAGTATGCTCATTATTCCTATCAAAAACCAGAAACAATACGAAAATGGGAGCCCTTTAATTTGAATTCTTTTATTTTTCTTTTCATGTGTAGATGCCAATTAGATAGATCTCTAGGAATTGGACTGATAAAATATCCAACATCCGAAAAGCAACACAAAGACAATTCTTACTGAGCCACAGGTATGGTAGAGGTTAGCCCTTATATCTATTGTTTTGGTTGAGATGGAAAGGGGAGCATTTTAAGATGGAATTGATTTTCTTTTCTTTCTTCTTTTCTTTCTTTCTTTCTTCTTCTTCTTCTTCTTCTTTTTTTAATTCCAATTTGATATATCTTTAGGAATTTGATCAATAAAACACTTAACATCCAACAACAGCGCTTTACGAAAACAAAGGTGGATTTGAAGTAGACGCATGATATGCAGTGTGGGAGACAGATCCCAAGCTATAGAAGCAGAATACCAAATAGACTGAGCACCTTAGAAGATTCATGTTACTAAGGTTATCGTAATGATGGTGACAGATGTAAATACTGCAATACTAATGTTTAAGTTACAAGATGGAAATAGATCCAAAATGGAACCTTGAGAATGGCAGGGAGATAAATTGTTGTCGCATGTATTTCATGAAGAAAACGAATCTAAAATAGAAAATCCAATGGTAGTAGTAAATGTCAGAAAGAAGCATATACCTTTTTTTTCTTAAAGTTCTTGTAATGGCGCCTCTCAATCTAGCAACAAAGAGGGAAACCAGTAGTCCCAGATATACCGAGACAAGTCAATGATGGAACTCCAATCGAGATGATGAAGGGTCCTTTAAGGTTTTCTAAGGTGATGAATCTGATAGAGGGAGAGGGAGCACTACACAGGGAGGGAGAGAGAGAGAGAGAGAGAGAGAGAGAGAGAGAGAGAGAGAGAGAGAGAGATTGGGGAACGAATAGAGAGAGGGAGGAAGATGAGAGAGCTGGAGCAAGATCGGGAGAGAGATAGGGCTAGGGAACCGAGCGCGCGCGTGCGATAGAGAGAAAGAGAGAGGAGAGAGAGAGATCAGAGATTTGGGGTTTTTTTTGGGCGGGCCTCTGTTTTGAGAGCGCTCCCAAATTTGGGCCGGAGTCTGGTATGGCTCTGTGGGCCCCACCATGATGCGTGTCAAACATCTACCCCATCAGTTAGATGCATCATCCCATGGTGGGCCCAGGGATTAAAAATCAAATCAATCTATGACTTGTGTGGGCCACATCGCATACAAAAGTTGAGAGGGGTTACCCTCCATTAAAGCATTTATAATTATTTTTTGGGCCCACAGAGATGTGGTCCACAAATCCAGCCTATCCATTATGTGTGTGCCACTTGGATGAGGGGTCATACCAAGTTTCAGACACATCCAAATTTCAAGTGGGGCCCACCAAGTGCTTTTATATGTTTTAGGCATGTCTTCACATGATTTTAGATGGTATGGCCCACCGGAGTTCCGTATATGGCTGATTTTTGAGATATCCCATAATTTAAAGGGGACCAATCAAATGCATGGTGTTGATGTTTGACACACGTTATGGTGGGGCCCACACAGATTGACCTCATGGGGACGGCATGGATTAAACACATACATCATGGTGTGGTCCACCTGAGATTTATATCCCGAAAAATGGATGAACAATGTGGGTTGATCCGAAATTTTCGGTAAATCCAAAACTCAATTGGACCATGCCACACGAAACAGTGTGGAATAATGATTTCCACCGTTGATACCTTCCTTGGGCCCATAGTAATGTTTATTTGACATCCAACATGTTCATAATATCACAAAGATATGAATGAAGAGAAAACACAAAATATATGAATTATTGTGGGCCAACTACGATGACAATGTAAAATCCACTCCGTCCATCATTTTCTCTGAATCCTGATAGAATGAGATCTAAAAAATCAGATAGATCCATTGTCAAAGAAATAGAGAGAAGATACCACCTATCTGTACCAAAGTAGCCCATGGGTGCAAGATCTAAGTTGTACATCAGGTGAGTCCCACCGTGTATGTCTCTAATTCCAGCCTACTACTCAAGTGGATCACATATTTGTCTTCCCCAACCTTCAAACAACCGCCTCAAACATATTAGCTATAGAACCCTACATCACCCATATGCCCCTAGTTACTTGAATCACAAATTTTTTTTTTCTTTTTTGTTAGAAGGTATAATCTCAACAAATGATTCAAGAAGACTTCAACAGCCTTAAAGCAGAGACTAGAAAGTCAGATCTTTTGGATCCTCAATGATCTTCACTAAAGTTTGCAAGAATGAAGCCAAATCAACACCATATATAACACGATGATCTACAATAACATTCACCTGCAAGCATTCACAGTTTTGCCCAGGTGACTTTGTGGAAGGCTCAAGACCGAAGGTTCCAGGCTTCCAAATAACTCACCAGACAAAATGTTTCTCACTTACACATCTGACTTTTCACACCAATCTGGCCATCCTTAGTAACAACTACAGTTGGTTAGGATGCTCCAATGGCCATGATTGCACCATGTAGAACAGTCCATTGCAAATTTGGCAGTCAGACTCTCAATTGAAGAGGGGATAGTGTATTTGATTTCAAAAAACTAAAACATAGAATCCCCTTGTTTTTTTTTTTCTTTTCTTTTCTCAAAGTGGGATTTTGTATTTGATTTACGTGGTGCAGCATCCAGGGAACTTTCTGAAGACACAAGAGTTAGGAAATTCAATTTTCACCCATGGCATAGAATTGCAAGCATTCCTTGCACTTGTTAAAATTAAATGACACTAGTAGTGGCACCTGTCCTTGGGCCAAGGCATGATCCTAACTACTTATTAAGTGGACTGCTACTGAATTAGTTTAGTGGGTGTTTACACAAAATTATGTTGATTAATGAAGAAATTTCATGATGCAACCAAATGCACCATTACCCAAAAACAAACACCAATTGGATTATCCTAAATATCCATATTAAAATGGATATTTAAAATCAAAAATCACCAACACATTTATCATAAATAAGAAGGAAATCAACTCTAATATGGTCAGGATTGTTTGATTTGGGTAGCTTCTGTAGCTATTCCACAATGAGACCCACCAAAATAAATGGTTGGAATTACAGGGGAAAATCATTTCCCATACACAATATAAGGATAAAAGAAAACATGAACTCTGTTGTAAGTGACTAACTAGTGCATATACCAAGTCATACTCATCCAAATGACTAACTAGTGCATTTCTGATTACCCTTTGTGAAAAACTACAATCATGCGGATTTTCTGTACTCTGAAAAACTACAATCATGTGGATTTTCTATATTTGTTAAGAGGAGTTTCTTCAAAGCATATACCAAGTACTCAAGGCACCAGTTGGCCTAGTTTCTCATCTCGTTTATGCTCTCTCTGTGAGGTTTTCTTGCATTATTTTCAACTGATCTGAGCCCGTACCAACCAAAATCATAATGTTAAACAGACCCAGCCCTAGTGTGAGGCCCACCTTGAAGATGTGTTCTATATCTATATCATCCATTCATTTTACCAGTCCATTCTAGGACGTGGTTCCAAAAATTGAACAGATCTAAATATCAGGTGGAGCACATCTAGGGGAAATTGTGGTGTTACCATTCCATTCTGGTTCCAAAAATTGAACAGATCCAAATATCAAGTAGACCACATCTAGGGGAAATTGTGGTGTTACCAGTCCATTCTAGGACGTAGATCCACGTCTAGGGGAAATTGTGGTGATCGAATGCTCACCAGCCAAGAACTTCCTAAGGCCTACAGACCTTAATAAGGTCAACCAGACTTATATGAAGGGAAAATACAAAGAGTCCCTGTCCCAAAAATTAGGTCGTTCACCTCATGATCACCGAACAAATGTATGGTTGTGAAAGGATAAGCCATAGGCTTATTATAATATTTCTTTTTTAGTCGAATTTGTTTTAAGCCGATTTTGTAGCGGTCCATCTCAATCAGCTATTAGGCTTATAATAGCTGAAAGGATAAGCCATAGGCTTATTATAATATTCGTGTTTTACCTTATTTCATGTCTTTTTTAGCTTTTGAACAGGTTGGATTTCAAATAAAAATTATGGTGGGCCTTAGGATAGTTTCAACGGTGGGAATCACTCTCCCCACTATTTTTTGTGGTGAGGTCCACTACATCTTTTTATCTGTCTCATTCTTTAGCTCATGTCCTAAAATAATATCTCAAAATGGATGGATGGTGTGGATACAACACATACATCATAGTGGGGCCCTCAGAACCTGATGACATCACTTCAGTAGCCAACTCACTACTCAACCTAAGGCCCAACCCGCGTCTGTGAGAGAGACTGCGCTAATCTGTGGCAGTCTCTGTGGCAGTCTCCTCTCTCTCTCTCTCTCGCTCCCTCTCCCTCCTCTTGCTCTCTATCTCTCTCTTCCTCTCTCTCTGATCTCTCCACCCTCTCATCTATTTGTCTCTCTCCCCTCCTCTCTCTCTCTCAGTCTCTCTCTTCCTCTCTCTCTGATCTCTCTTGCGGACCGTTGCCGAATTCCCTACCCACGTACGCCCTCTCTCTCTCTCCGTTAGCTCGGTTGAAGTTCATTCACGACAGTGAGGTATCTCTCTCTCTCAATCTCTCTCAATATTAATGCCGATTTAGGAAATTGGGAGTTATTAGTTTGTAGATTCTCGATTTGAATGTGGACCCCAAAATGGATTTTTCTGATTTTACAAATTAGGGATTTAGGGATTTTAGAATGTGAGAAAACAGTCCCCGTCCCTGTCCCATGATCGTCATCTGTAATCTTCATATTTGAAGAAATCTGGAATCCCATGGTGTTTTACCTTGCTTGCTAGTGGGTTTGGCTGATTGAGAAGTTTTTCTCTTATTGATGACTAGGCAAACTTGCGGGTTTTTGGGTTTTCTTATACTACTATTGGTGTCTGTAAATTGCTCTGACTCATCAGGGTTAGTTGAAACAAGGGTGGAGGGTGGTTGTTTGTTGTGGATTGTGAATGGTCTGGTTCAGCTTCAAACTGAACTTTGTGTGGGTTTTGTATCGGTGATGATTGATTTGTGATTTCAATCTTGATTATTATAATCAATTTACAGTTATCTTAAAGGTAAACAGTGCTTCAGATGTGGCCCTGAGAAGTTTTCAACAGTGAGCTTACATGAGCATCAGATCAACCTCCCTTTATGTATCATCCCTGAAATGGTACGGAAAAATGGATGGATGTTGTGGATCTGATACATATACCACAATACGTCTATCAACACCTTCCAGTTTCTCTTCTCTGACAGTCTGACCTGGGAATGTGATCCACTAGGGAGGAGATTAGGTTAGGCCTCGGCCTCACCCAAGATGGTGCAGCCCTTGCCATGGTGCCCACCTTAATGTATATATTCAGTATTTGATCTATTTATCCATTTTCAGATCATGTTAGGATATTAGGGGGGAAAAATAAAGCTGGTCCAATTATCAGGTGGGCTATAACATAAGAAACAGTGGTGATTGATCATTAATAGCCACAAGTGATGATATTTGTTTTTTTCCCTTCACTCAGGCTTATGTGAACTTATCAACATATTGGATGGTGAATAAAATCTAAGGAAACATTAAGGTGCGTTCTAAGAAGTTGTTAATGGTAGTGTTCAATCACCACTATTACTTAGAGTATAGTCTACTCGATAACTGAATCATCTTAATTGTTTCTCTTAAATAGAACTAATATCTTTTTTTCTCCTGCATAATTGAATATACCCTACCCTATCAGGATAATGAAAGGAAAATCCCAACAACAGAGTTGATACTTTTCAATTTCCTTGTAAAGGCTTCATTGCAACAACCTAGACAGAACATGTCAACCACCATCATTAGTTTACTAGCATCGATCTATTACATTTTTTAGTTCCACAAGGACGTCACAGTTGTATTTTTTATTGCATGAATCATGATCAATATGAATTAGTAAATTGCAACACATTTCCTTCCACAATAATCAATGTTTAGTTCTACTTTCAAAATTTCTGATGTATTTCATGCATTAACCTATTGATTTGAAATTTAAATTGTCTTTTGTTTATGGTATTTAGGTGCCTAGTCACTTCAAAATCCTTTCTTTATATTCTACAAAAATGTTTCTTCAAGGAAGCTACTCCATGGCCTTTTAATGCATGATGTGGATAACCATTTAGCACCCACTACTACAACCCCAATATAATTTTTTAGGTGGTGCTTTGATCTCAAATATCCATTGAGCCAAAACAAGGGAAAATCTAAACGCAAGGGAGATTTTTTTTATTTTTTTATTTTTGTAACGAGATATATTCATACATGCATTGTCTTTAGGCAAACACAGGGGCTTCTTCGAAGGAAACAGATTGGCTACTGATCCAGATGCACTTTAAAATTATCTTAATCATAACACTTTTGTCCAACTAGTTGCGTGTGAAACGTCACAGATGCACACATGTACAAGGATGTTCACCTGGAACTATTTGGACAGCAAGTTATCCTCTAACTAGCACATAATTTACAAGTAGTTGTTTTTCCCCCTTCACTGAATTTGTTTTTTGTTTGTAAATATCTATTTGCTTCTTTACTTAATTTATATAGATATACCATTTGGGATTGTCATTCTTATGTGTTTGTCTATTTTTCCCATTAAAAAACATATTTGCAACTGAAATGTTTTATATTTGTTTCTTTTCTGATGTGGGGTTAAGGGTTATATGCTTGACATTGCTTTCTTTTAATCATTTATCCCAATATATTAATCTTTATTTGTTTCTGTTCCTTTCTTAGGTTGAAGCAAAGGAACAACCTGAGATTTCGGAGTCGTATTTGTTTTCAGCAGTCCCTTATTTCGCCTTTTGCAAGGTCAGTTATTTTTATTTTTGGTCTCTCTTTATTTCTTGTCTTGATGCAAGCATTTGCACTTAGGCTTATTGCAAAAGAAACCAATGAAAAAAATGAATGGAAAAGGAATATGGGGAAATAAATGATGGATCAAATGGTTACGAATTTCCAATTGGTGTATTTTGGCGCTACAACTCTTCCAACAGGTGTTCCACTAATTGAATGGTCTAGTTCAACTCCAAATTCAGCCACTAATTGAATGGTAATGAAAATACTTATTCTGGTTGAATAGGTGTATCAGATTTTAGTTTGTTGTTTTGCTCTGGGTTTCCTGCATAACACGAGATATTGGTGAATGTCTAAGAGCTGTTTTTCCATCTCTTGCATTCTACCGAAAACCTCATGCAAAACAACATATCAAATTCATGCAATCTCTATCTGACATATTCCACGAGATAAAATATTCTTGATTCTCCGCCCAAATGCAGCCTTAGGCTTTCTTCTTTCATCAACTTGATCATTTTCTTATTATGAACCCACTCCATTTTTTTAATTCATCTTTTCAACTTCTACAAAAGTGTTGTTGGAGAGTTAGATGAAGAGCTCGACTTGAATCTAAACTTGTCGGACCTTCGAGCACACCCCCTCAAGCCCGTAATACACTGCTGTCATCAGTGTATGACCATGTCTAGCTTAGATTCCTTTAGTTGAGTTGTGTTTAGATGTGCTATTGAATTTAACTGCAATAAATAGTTCAATAAAGTGGAAATGATCAAATCACGAATACACTACTAATTGTACTGATGGGTGAGGCTCAAGTTGCTATTATGTCACTTTCAAGTTGAATACAGGGATTTAAGTGCAATCTGAGGCTACTTTCTCATTACCAAAGCTACAATTTGTTCATTTCCTCTATAGAAGTAATTATTACAATTTCGTTCACTGGTGCATCCAATGCAATGCTAATCCGTGTAAGAAACATTTATTGAAGCTTCTCATGTGTGCGGTCTCTGGTGATCTGGATTTGGGCACTAGTAACACAAGTATAACACAAGTATCATTTAGACTACCCCCTGTATCTTTATTCCATATTTATTTGTTTGAGTTTTTTTTTTTTGGACGAATTTCAATTCTCTTTTTTCCTCCTTGGGTGTATATATGCTGCCGTTAAGGCAGATTGGAATCAGGATATCAGCTTAGCACTTGTTTGGGTGTTACACAAAATGTGGACAGGATAGATGGACCAATCTGCATGTGGGATGAAAGCCAACACTTCCATCTCATCTGAGATTTGGGGTCCGCAGTGCTAATAACCATGTGGCAATATACTCTCATCCAACACTAGACTCGTCATATTTGTGATTTTACCTGAGCATTCTATTTGCATTTGGTGAGTTATTTTGGCAGGTGCATCTCCAGCTGGAGTTGTTAAGAAATTGTTATAACATGTCATGCAAACAAATGTACCCATACTTTTGTATGTCAAGCCTGTGTAGTGATTTCTTTTAATGTTTCTCATGATTGCCATGTAAGCGATGACTAGTGACAAACTAGTGCATATTGTACGAACTTCAAAGTGTTCAGCCGGTGAAATAACATTTTAGCACCTTTAAACAGGTGAATCTCATGCCCCCGCCCATGCTTCTCAACATGAAAAATTGACATGTTTAGATTCTAACGACACAGGTCATTAGGTCATTATCATCTTTATATCTGTCCAAACTGTCCTAGTTAAAATCTAATCTTAGCACATGATTACATTTTTTTTCCAGCATTTCTTTGGAGGAGAAATTATGATTAACATTTCACAAAATCATTATTTTTCACTATTTGAATTGCAATCGACTGCAGAGTTGTGAGTTTCGGTTTGAAAATCATGATCACATTTTTTTTATGGTGTTACCTTGTAAAAGTCTTATAGAAAATCATTTGATTGCATATATATATATATTACCTATAGAATTGTGTAGAAGGTGAAGATTTTTAGTAGAGATCATAGCAATTTATACAAGGATTACTTGAAAAGGAAGAAGTTGATGGGGGCAAAGAATGGCATTTGATTACCTTCATTTCCTATGTAATGGTCCAGCTAAGAATTGGATCCAGTTCATTTTTGTATATCACGCTCTTAAATGATAGTAAAATGGGTGGACGGCATAGATCCTAGAATATATATGTATGTATCAAGGTGCACCCCACGATAAGGGTCGCACTGTATTGTGTGGGGTCGGGGCGACATCTAATCCACTATGCGATTTCAGAGACCGTCTCCATCAATTATTTCATGCGCTGATGTACAGGAGATTGTATGAAAATGCAGGCCTGACCATAAATGGGGCCGCTCTAAGTTTATGACAAATCCACAAATTAGGCAAAACTGAATCTCAAGTAAGCCACACAATAGAAAAAGTGAGATTCAACCTATGTTGTTGATACATTTTAGGGCCAAATATTCAGCTTCTGATCTTTCTCATATTTAGTTTCATGCAATAAAATGAGCTAGGACGGGTAAATTTTCAAAAGCCATCAATCATGGGTTGTCACTGCAATCAATGTCGTCAATCAATGGGAGACTTTCAAACTGAGGTTTGGTGGACATTTAAATCGAAAGATGAAAGTTGATTAACTTAGGTGGAGCCCACCATGATATTTGTGACAAATCCACTCCCTTCATATGTTTTTCAAAAAATTTAAAAATTAAATCTGAACCAAGTCAAATCCGATCCAACTCGGTTTTCCTGACCGAGTCGGTCTTGGATCGGATCATTCAATGTAATGTTCGGTTCGGATCGGGTTAGGTGACCCGGATCCGGTCCCAGATCGGATCGGATTCGGGTCAGGAGAATTAAATTTCGGATCGGATTGGGTTGGTCCCAATCCGATCCGACTTGGACCGATGCCTAGCTCTAACTAAGATCCATTCATTCCAAATTCATTTAATGGATTATCCAGGAGTTTAACATGCACCTTTTGTGTGTTTCATTTGGTTTAAGATGCTAAACTTGTTGTGTCTTTTCTTTTTGTTGTTCTATTCTTGAATCAAGTCCATGGGTGTTTGCCTTGCTGGAATGCATTTAAATTGTAAATAAGCATTTCATTTATTTTGATTGAATGTAATGGTAATTGTTTTCAATAATGTTTTTTCACATTGTATGAATTTTCAGATGCTTCTTTTTCTGAGTCTTTATATGGATTGTGAAGGAGGGACGTGAAGATTTCACCTGGCAAAGATATTCCTAATGCCAACTCAGGTTATCAGCTTCGACTTTCTAGATTAGGAAGGCGTTAAAAAGTTCTCTCAGTTGTATTTCTGGTATAATCTTCCTTTTCTTTGTGTGGAACTCTGTTTAAGGATAGTCCGAGTTTATTCTCTTGCCCTTATTTTCCTTCAATGCATACTATTTGACATGCTATCTGATTGAATCAAATATGATATTTTTACATTGGTATGGGGGGCATCTTTTTATTTAGAAACTACAAACTATTGGACAGGTTATGTGTGGCAAGGAATGAAAAATATCATATCATGATCTTTAATGAGTGTATTGGTGATTGGTCTTCTAGTCAAAACCACCCACCATCAACACATTAGATCCAATTTTGTAACAAAGAGTTGCTATACATGTTGTCTTCTCATATATCTTTTTTACGATGTTTTTCTTCTTCTTCATGTGTAATTTGTTAAATTTCATCTGTCAGTGCTTTTGTTAGACTTGCACTCTTGTTCACTTAGCTATCAGATGTCGACATTTATCTTGATGATAGAATCACTATACGCATTTCATTTATGCATATTCTGAATCTTCAAAGAGTGTTATGCAGATTTTATGGGAAATTGGAACGTCTAGGTACACTGGTTCTAGTACCACATAGATAAAGGTGCGGACCTCCGCCTTTAAATCTAGGTCCACTAGTTCTGGAACCACATGGATAATCGTTGACCTTTAAAGAGGATGCTTATGAAAAGAAAAAAACTTATTTTCTGTCTACACAAAAAGAAAAAAAAAAAAAAACCTTATTTTTTGCCATTTCCCCTCACATATGAGAAAAGAGATTTATAAATAATATATCTCTCTCTCCACATGTCCGGTTTAGTACATTTTGCCTCAAATTACATTGTACCTCACTATTTGTGTTATAATGTAAAAGAAATTATTTTTCGCCACTTCAAAAATGGCTGTAAACCAAATACCAACAAAAATGGCCGCCTTATCGGTGGTGAATGATATGATACCCAATACACTGATTTTAATCTTTGATTTTTAATGACAGGTGGGGCCCATGATCCAATAATCCAAACCCATGCCTATTTGTCCCAACAGCAGATGGGCTACGCCTAAGAATCTCCTCGATAAGACAATTTTAACCTATCAATTTCTAGCTTCTATATAAAAGGTTACATTATCTTGTCTCACTCATGTACCATTTCATGTTATATACATTATATTATATACATCGTTGAATATACATTGTATGAGGGTTACAGTAATCTTGGAGTGCAAAAAATTTTCAAGTCCGTGCATTTTAGTTCGAGTTCCTTCCTAATCACGATAGCCTTGGGAGGGTTGATACGAGGAATGGGTTAACTGCGAAAGGGCCGATTAAAACTATATTGGGTTATCTTGTTGGTCCTGAAATCATTACGTCCGGAAAGATAACCCAATATAGTTTTAATAAGCCCTTTTGCAGTCAACCCATCTCTCGTATCAATCCTCTCAAAACTATCATGATTATATAAATAACTCTAACTGAAATGCACATACTTAGATATTTTTTGCACTCTAAGATTACTGTAAACCTCGTATAATTTACTTGAAAATTTCCATCAGCTGTAGGTCATCTAGTATAAAGAGCTTGTACTTCCTATGGATAGCATTGGAGTGGCCTGGCAATTTGGACAGGCCGTGTTTATGTATTTACTCAAAATTAATGAAGTAGACCCGGATGTGCGTCAGAGCTATCTGGATGTTGAGTGGGGTCCCTAAAAGGTGAGAATCGCTGTTATGACCATGATGAAGCTGTCCATTTCTTATGGACGGCGTTGGAGGGGCTGACCATTTGGACAGGCTGTGTTTATGTATTTGCTTGAAATTAATGGAGTAGACCCGGATGTGCGTCGGAGTTATCCGGATGAGCGGGAGTCCCTGGAAGGTGGGAACCGCTGTTATGACCATGATGAAGCTGTCCATTTTCTATGGTCAGCATTGGAGGGGCCTGGTCATTTGGACAAACCGTGTTTATATTTGTATTTGCAAAGACCACACCCTTAACCTAAACCATACCCTAAACCTATAACCTAAACCTATTCTCAATTCCCTAAAGCTATAACTTATAACCTAAACCTAATCATACACCTAATCCTAATATCAAATCCTTAACCTAAACCTAAACTTGAAAACTCAAACCTAAACCCGATCCCGAACCCAAACCTAATTTCTAAAACCTAAACCTTAACCTATTCCCAATTCCCTAAAGTTATAACTTATAACCTAAACCTAAACCTGTAACCTAAAACCTAAATGTATTCTCAAATCCCTAAACCTAAACCTACACCTAATCCTAATCTCAACTCCCTAACCTAAACCTAAACCTAAACTTGAAAACTCAAACCTAAACACTATCCCGAACCTGAACCCGAACCCAATTTCCTAAACCTAAACCTTAACCTATTCTCAAGTCCCTAGAGCTATAACCTATAACCTATAACCTTAACCTAAACCTAAAACCTAAATGTATTCTCAAATCCTTAAGCCTAAACCTTAACCTATTCTCAATTCCTTAAACCTTAACATATAACCTAACTCAAACCTAAACCTATATCGTACACTTATAACCTAAAACCTGAATGTATTCTCAAATCCCTAAACCTTAACCTATTCTCAATTCCCTAAACCTTAACCTATAACCTAACTTAAACCTAAACCTATAACTTACACTTATAACCTAAAACCTAAATGTATTCTCAAATCCCTAAACCTAAACCTACACCTAATCCTAATCTCAACTCCTTAACTTAAACCTAAACTTGAAACCACAAACCTAAGCCCGGTCCCAAACCCAATTTCCTAAACCTAAACCATAACCTATTCTCAATTCCCTAAACCTTA
Source organism: Magnolia kwangsiensis (assembly GCA_037074715.1). Taxonomy (NCBI): domain Eukaryota; kingdom Viridiplantae; phylum Streptophyta; class Magnoliopsida; order Magnoliales; family Magnoliaceae; genus Magnolia; species Magnolia kwangsiensis. The sequence continues at coordinate 22,584,226 of CM073582.1, forward strand.
ACCTATAACCTAACTTAAACCTATAATCGACACTTATAACCTATAAACTAAAACCTAAACATAAACCTAAAACCTAAATGTATTCTCAAATCCCTAAACCTAAACCTACACGTAATCCTAATCTCAACTCTTTAGCCTAAATATAAACTTCAAAACCCAAACCTAAACTCGAACCCGAACCCGATTTCCTAAACCTAAACCTTAACCTATTCTCAATTCCCTAAACCTATAACCTATAACGTATAACCTATAACCTAAACCAAAACCTATAACCTAAACCTAAACCTATAACCAATAACTTAAACTTATAACCTATAACCTAACCTTAACCTTAACCTAAACTTATAACCTAAACCTAAACCTATAACCTAAACCTATAAACTAAAACCTAAACCTAAACCTATAACCAATAACTTAAACTTATAACCTATAACCTAACCTTAACCTTAACCTAAACTTATAACCTAAACCTAAACCTATAACCTAAACCTATAAACTAAAACCTAAATCTAAACCTAAAACCTAAATGTATTCTCAAATCTCTAAACCTAAACCTACAACTAATCCTAATCTCAACTCCTTAGCCTAAACATAAACTTCAGAACCCAAACCTAAACCCTAACCCGAACCCGATTTCCTAAACCTAAACCTTAACCTATTATCAATTCCCTAAACCTATAACATATAACCTAAACCTAAACCTAACCTAAACCTATAACCTAAACCTATAACCTAAACCTAAACCTAAAACCTAAACATAAACCTAAACCAAAACCTATAACCTTAACCTAAACCAAAACCCATAACCTAAACCTTAGCATATAACCTATAACCCAATAACCTAAACTTATAACCTTAACCTAAACCTAAAACCAAAACCTAAACCTATAATCTAAACCTATAGACTAAAACCTAAACCTAAAACCTAAATGTATTCTCAAATCCCTAAACCTAAACCTGCACCTAATCTTAATCTCAACTCCCTAACCTAAACCTAAATCTAAACTTGAAAACCCAAACCTAAACCCGATCCTGATCCCGAACCCGAACCCGATTTCCTAAACCTAAACCTAAACCTTAACCTATTCTCAATTCCCTGAAGCTATAACCTATGACCTATAACCTAAACCTAACCTTAACCTAAACTTAAAACCTAAACCTAAAACCTAAATGTATTCTTAAATCTCCAAATCTAAACCTACACCTAATCTTAATCTCAACTCCATAACCTAAACTTGAAAACCCAAACCTAAACCCGATCCCGAACCCGAACTCGATTTCCTGAACCTAAACCTTAACCTGTTTTCAATTCCCTAAAGTTATAACCTATAACCTAACTTAAACATAAACCTATAACCGACACTTATAACCTAAACCTAAACCTAAAACCTAAATGTATTCTCAAATCCCTAAACCTACACCTATACCTAATCCTAATCCTAACTCCTTAACCTAAACCTAAACTTAAAACCCCAAACCCAAACCCGAACCCGAACCCGATTTTCTAAACCTAAACTTTAACCTATTCTCAAATCCCTAAACCTTAACCTATAACCTAACTTAAACTTAAACTTATAACCTACACTTATAACATAAACCTAAACCTAAAACCTAAAACCTAAATGTAATCTCAAATCCTTAAATTTAAACCTACACCTAATCCTAATTTCAACTCTTTAACCTAAACTTGAAAATCGAAACCTAAACCCGATACCGAACCCAAACTAGAACTTGATTTCTTAAACCTAAACCTTAACCTATTCTCAATTGATTAAAGCTATAACCTATAACCTATAACCTAAACCTATAACCTTAACCTAAACCAAAACTTATAACCTAAACCATAACCTATAACCTAACCTTAATCTAAACCTATAACCTATAACCTAAACCTATAAGTGTAGGTTATGGGTTCAAGTTTAGGTTAAGGTTGTTTTTCTTTTCATTTGTCTGGATCACCTCTCATATGTTCTTTCTCTTTTCATTTATTTTTTTCTATAGGATTGTTTGTGTTTGGATGGATGCAATTTATGTTTGGATGAATGTAGTTTATGTCTGGATGAATTTACGTAGTTTGGGTTTAGATGGATGTGAATATGATGAAATATATTATATAATAGGTATATATCAGGAAGAATATGATGAATTATATTCTAACAAGCATATATCAGGAAATTTAAGATGAAATATTTTTTTTTCTTAAAAAAGAGACTTTTACCTACGAAATATTTCGTAGGTAAAAGTCTCATCCAGGTTTTTAGCTACAAACCTTTTCGTAGCTAAAAGTAAATCCTTTACCAATACATTTCATAGCTAAAAGTCTCATCCATGTTTTTTAGCTACGAACATTTTCGTTGCTAAAAGTAAGCCTTTAGATTTTTTTCAAAAATTGTTTACAGCCATTAGCGACAAAGATTTTCTTAGTTAAAAGTAAGCCTTTTAAATATTTTGAAAAATTGTTTACAGCCTTTAGCGACGAAACTTTTCATAGCTAAAAGTCCCATCCTCGTTTTTTAGCTACGAAAATTTTCATAGCAAAAAATTATCCAAGGATTTAACGACAAAAATTGTTTTCGCTAAAAGTCTCATACACGTTTTTTTGGTATAAAAATTTTTATAGCTAAAATTAACTTTTTGAATTTGTTTAAAAAATTGTTTACAACCTTTAGTGATGAAAATCGTCGTCGCTAAAAGTCTCATCCATGTTTTTTAGCTACGAACACTTTTGTAGCTAAAAGTAAGCCTTTAGATTTTTTTTCAAAAATTGTTTACAGCCATTAGCGACGAACATTTTCGTAGTTAAAAGTACGGCTATCGATTTTTATCAAAAATTGTTTACGGCCTTTAGTGGTGAAACTTTTCGTCGCTAAAAGTAGACCTTTCGATTTATTTATTTTTTGAATACTTGACTACAGGATTTAGCGACGAAAATTGACGTCGCTAAAAGTCTCATACACGTTTTTTAGCTACGAAAAATTTCGTAGCAAAAAGTAACTTGTTTAAAGCCTTTAGCGACGAAAAGATTCGTTGCTAAAAGTATTACCACGTTTTTTAGCTACGAAAATAGCTAAAAGTAGAACTTTCGATTTTTTTGAAAATTTGTTTACAGTCTTTAGCGACGAAACCTTTTGTAGCTAAAAGTCTCATCCACGTTTTTTTGCTACAAACAATTTCGTAGCTAAAAGTAAATTGTTTATAGCATTTAACAGCGAACATTTTCGTTGCTAAAAATCTCATCCACGTTTTTTAGCTATGAAAATTTTTGTAGTTAAAAGTAAATTGTTTACAGCCTTTAATGATGAAAATTTTCGTGGCTAAAAGTATTACCCTCATTTTTAAGCTAGGAAAATTTTCGTAGCTAAAAGTAACTTTTTGAATTTGTTTAAAAAATTGTTTACAGCCTTTAGCGATGAAAAGTTTTCGTCGCTAAAAGTCTCATCCACGTTTTTTAGCTACGAAAATTTTTGTAGCTAAAAGTAACTTTTCAAATTTGGTAGAAAAACTAAAAAGAACCTTTAGCGACGAAAATTTTTGTTGGGGAAGGTGACTTTTAGCTATAAATTTACAATTTCGTCACTAAAAGTAAACTTTTAGCAACGAAACTAATTTTCGTCGCTAAAAGTCACTTTTAGCGACGAAAAGAAGGTTCGTCGCTAACGAAAAGAAGGTTCATCGCTAAAAGTTTCGTCATTAAAAACCCTCTTTTTTGTAGTGAATTTTTTTTAAAAGCTATTTGAGTGGGCTACTCGTACAAGCCCCACCTTGACGTATGGATCCAATCCACGCCGTCCATTCCATTCCCCACTTCATTTTAGGCGTCAAGCCGAAAAATGAGGTTAATCCAAATATCTGGTGGGCCATAGCATAGAAAATAGTGTGTCTATCATTGAAATCTACTCTGACGTTACGATACGCCAAAATATATTAAATATTGGGCTTGATGGGTCTGTCTTGGGCAGTAAAAACCAATAGTTGGGGTAAATTTTATTGATGCATGCCCCACCTAAGAAAAACCCTTGAAAATAAAAAAAATAAAAAAAGGACAGCTGCAGGTGCTGCTGCTGCTGACGCACAGCACCGTCCTGCGCTGCTGCTGGACAGATGGGCAAGCCGGGACATGGGTCCCAGCCATGGGCCCCACCATGATGTGTGTTGAATATTCACATCGTGCATCTGTTATGCCCCTTAGGGCAGCGGGCCACCCTCAAAAATCAGTCGTACACGTGGCTCAGGTGACCCACGTCATAGGAAACAGTGTTGATTGAACATCTGCCATTGAAACCCTTATGGATGTCCAGACATTTTGGATCATTTTGAAATTTATTTTTCCTTTTCATCCAGGTCCGTGTGACCTTACCAATAGATTGGACGACAAATAAACATTAGGGTGGGCCCCACGTGGGACCCACTATCGTGTATGTGTTCCACCGCCACCATCCACACCATTAGACGGTGGGACCAATCACACGTGTGGGGATACCCCCCCTCCCCTGTTGCATGCGACTGTCCAGGCCGTCCGGGCCTGGACGTTGATGTATATGATGTATATTTTATATATTATAATATATATATTATTATATTATATATATTAAATGTTAGATTATATAAAATATTCATGATGGTGGGCCCTAAGTGGGACCCACCTCTGCCTTTTCTATGCAGTCAGCTGCCTGTACAGCAGCTATCTAGCTCCTCCTTTGTTGGCAGCAAGCCCGCAAGCCCACATTGATGTGTGTCTTATCAACACGGTCCACTGTTTGAATGGTGGGGCACACCATGATGCATGTGTTGTATCCATGTCGTCCAACCATTTGTGAGATCATTTTACAGCATGGAAAAATTGGTGAGTCGGATTTAAAGTTCAAGTGGACCCCACCATTTAAATAGTGGACTATGTCATCCACCGTTGAAACTCCTAAGGGCCACGGTAGTTTCCAATTAAGTTGATAATTGTTTTCATTTCATCTATCTCTATGATAACTTATGAATATGTCGAATCTCAAATACATAAGGGTGGGCCCGATTTGATATACATTTGGCCCATTTGACTAGGCCCGATGTGATGTTCTTGGGGCCTAGTTGATTAGGCCGATGTGATATACGAGGCCTGTTGTTGAGGCCCACCTTAATATATATGAGACCCATGTGATACGACCCATTTGATGTATTTGAGGCCCATGGGCAATAATGGTTAGATGTCCACATTATGACCTTCCCTTAGACCCATTGTGAGGCCCATTCTAGTTATGAGTAGGCTGTCTAGGTCTATTCTTGATATGAGGAAAGTACACCATTATCATATAGCATGCTTAGTATAGCTTCACGACATATGCCCATGCACATCATATGTATGCCTGATATGAGGAATGATTGACCATAGCATATGCCATTGGGCAGATTATTATGGGACTCTCTGATAGGAGGAGTTGCCCATATAAGCGCATGGTACGCGCAGGTTTGATGCATGACTAGATGGTATGACTCATGCATCTTACATTGTGTGATATGACCACCATATGCCCTAGCGACATCAGGGTCGTAGCCTCCACAGGCATATTGTGGATGGCCAGATGGGACACAGAAAATCTGTTCTACATGGGGTGTTATAGATATCCTTAGGTGAAAGTCTCAAAACCCTTTTGGTTCCAGAGGTTTCTTCAACGTCTAGGCCGAGTGGATGCATGAGCACATAAGGGCAGTATATCGTTAAGCGGCGTCTCCCACTGTGTGGTGGTCGGTTGGAAGGGGGTACGACCATACCGGCTCGAGAGGAGGGGGTAATGCTAGGCTGAGTCTGACCAACGCGAGGAATGGGTCCGTTATCGACGAGTCAGGCCCGATATTAGCAGGCAGATAGTGAGGTATCTTCCACTCACCTTGTTGAGCGGGATGGGGCAGCAATCTGATTTTGAGTGTAATAGACCCCAGTGATTCCCCAGAGAGCAACCGTACTGATATGTGGACTTATTGAGTAGGAATTGCATATTCACTCATGCATTCATTTATTATCCACTCGGGCTGGTGGTGCGTAACTATTTGTTACGTGTACCTTCACATGGCCAGGATTTCTGTTGGGCGCGCGACTAACCTAAGATTAAGAGTTTACCACATTAAGTCTAACTATTCAAATTTAGGTATGAGACTGGTTTAGATAGAAGTCCCATGTGGTGGACCTCGTTGCCTGTGATACTACGTACTATCATCCCTGCTTCACACTCTAGTATAGTCATTTCATTCGCACCGCATATTACATTGCATCCGCAGTACTTAGTATTTTGGGTTACTATGTATTTGCACTTATATGGCCTAGACGGACTTAACAGGATTTACATATTGCATTGTACCCTCTGTCACGCCCCAAACCCGAAAATCGGATTCATACGAATCCCGATCGCCGAATCCAGTGCCGACAGCCTCCGTAGTACCCCATTCTCGGCTTCTAGCATTCATATGCCAAGTTCCGATCCTGGGATCCTACAAGGAGGATTTTTATTATTATTTTTTTTTGAAATGTACATTTAACTAGTAATAAGTATAACCACAAGATTACCCAATTCACAACAGCAACATCGTCATCACATATTCACTAATATAATCATTTGAATACAATACTGAATGGGAAATATATAAATAGAGAATCAAACTCCAGAAGACCACCACATGCTCCAAGCTCAACACTGCTGCAGCCTAACATCACCTGCACGCATCTATCGTGCATAAGCTTATAGAAAGCTTAGAGGGTGGTGTAAGTGTGTGCATAAGGCAAGTGCCAAGTATTCAATACAATGTCATAATCATATAATACCAAAAACACTGATAATTCATAATTCATACATCATCGAAATAAGTAGAAATACTGACAAGTCCATAAGTCAATAAATATCAGGATACGCAATATAGAACAGTTATGCAATAAAGAATCATAAAAAGCTAAATATCAGATGCCAAGGATGCAATGCAATATATAAATTATGCTAATTCTATTTAGGCCATATAAGGGCAGAAACATAGCAACTCAAAATGTCATATGCCTGCGGATGTAATGCAATATGCGATGCGAATGAAATGACCATGCTTGGAGTGTGAAGTCGGGATGATAGCACGTAGTATCGCAGGCTACGGGGCCCACCACAAGGGACTTCTATCCAAACTAGTCCCATACATAAATTTAGATAGTCAGACTCATCGTGGTAAACTCCTGATCTCAAGTTAGTCGCGCGCCCAATCGAAATCCATGCCATGACGAAGGTACACATCAATTAGTTGCGCACCACCAGCCCGAGTGGATAGTGAATGAATGAATGAATGAGCATACAACTCCTACTCAATAAGTCCACATATCAGTACGGTTCCTCTCTGAAAAATCACCGGGGTCTATTACACTCCACCAGATTGCCGCCCCATCGCGCGCAATAAGGTGAGTGGAAGAGACCTCACTATCCGCCTGCTAATATCGGGCCCGACTCATCAATAGCTGACCCATTCTTCGAGCTGGTCAGACTCAGCCTAGCATTGCCCCCTCCTCTCGGACAGGTAAGGCCACACCCCCTTCCAACCGACCACGATACAGTGGAGAGCGCAACCATCTGGTAATCGGCACTCAATGCTCATCTACCCACTCGGTCTAGACGTTGGAGCAACCTCTGAAACCAAGAGGGTTTAGGGACTTTCACCCAGGGATATCTATAGCACCCTATGTAGAACAGATTTCTGGTATCCCATCTGGCCATCCACAAAATACCTGTGGAGGCTACGACCCTGATATCGCTAGGGCGTATAGTAATCACAACACATAATGCAAGATGCATGAGTCATACAATCCAGTCATACATCAATCCTGTCCATATAGTGCGCTCATACGAGATAACCTCCGTCTATCAGGGAGTCTCATATCATCCTACCCAATGACATATGAAATGGTCAATCAAATCTCATAACAAACATGCAGATGATGTGTATGGGCATGTATCATGATGCTATGCTGTCACATACTTATAGTCAGTATCAACTATCGGTCTCGACAATGTGTACATTTAACTAACATTACCCCAAGGAATAACCCACATAGATCCAAACATATAATGGGCCCACGACCTCACACAACGGCCTAATATACAATACAATGGGCCTTACTCAAGGGTTACATGTACACAATAGGTGGGCCCTACTCATAGGCCTAGTATACATCACAATGGGCTCTTTCGCCTGGCCCTCAAATGCATCACAATAGGCCTCATCACCTAGGCCTCAATATACATCACATTGGGCCTTAGACACGAGCTGAATACATATCACATCGGGCCTCAAATATGGGTCGCATGTACATCACATTGGGCCCCTACAATTGAAATCAGCAATCGGCCACGACAAATCAGGATCGATAATCGGCCTTGATCGATAATCGTCAATTGGCCACGACAAATCGGAATCAGTAATCGGCCATCAGAATCCGTAATCGACCTCGATCGATAATCGGCAATCGGCCATCATAATCGGTAATCGGTCATGATAAACGGCCTCGATCGCTAATTGGCAATCGATCAGGATAATCGGCCTCGATCGTTAATCGATAATCGGTCATGATAATCGGCCTCGATCGCTAATCAGCAATCGGTCAGGATAATCGGCTTCGATCGCTAATTGGTAATCAGTCATGATAAACGGCCTCGATCGCTAATCGGCAATCGGTCAGGATAATCGGCCTCGATCGCTAATCAGTAATCGGTCATGATAATCGGCCTCGATCACTAATCGGCAATTGGTCAGGATAATCAGCCTCGACCGATAATCGGTCAATCGTCCATGACAAGCAGAGTCGGCAATCGGTCACGTCAATCGATAATCGGCCACGATCGGTAATCAGTCACAATAATTGGCCTCGATCGGTAATCAGTCAACCGGCCACTATAAGTAGAATCGGCAATCGGCCACGTCAATCGATAATCGGCCACGATCGGTAATCGGTCACGATAATCGACCTCGATCCGTAATCGGTCAATCAACCACGACAAGCAGAATCGGTAAATTGGTCACATCAATCGGAATCGACAATCGGTGATCAGAGTCGGCAAATCGATCACATCGATCGGAATCAGCAATCGTTCATGACAATCGAAATCGATAAATCGGTCACATGAATCAGAATCGACAATCGGTGATCAGAATCGGTAAATCGGTCACATCGATCGGAATCGATAAGAATGGGCCTAACAAGGCCTAAGGGAAGGTCACAATGTGGACATTCAACCATCATTGCCCATCAATGTGGACATTTAACCACCATTGCTCCCAAGGAGTGGTCCACGTAAACATCATTACTTATACCATGGTGAAATCACACATCACATCGGGCCTTGAATACACAACAGGTGGGTCCTGCACTTGGGCCTTTCATATGCATCATGTCGGGCCTCGCCATATGGGCCGGGAATACATCACAATGGGCCACGTCATTGGGCCACGCCAATAGGCCTTATATGCATCATAATGGGCCTTGGCACATGGGCTTAATATACATCACGATGGGCCACGGCCCATGAGCCTAATACACACCACAGTGGACCTCATCACATAGGTTGTAATTATGTCAATGTGGGCCTTAACTGATGCGCCACAAATGCATCGAGGTGGGCCCTAATGGATGGGCTACAAATATATCAAGTGGGCCTCATAGTATATCGCATTGGGCCCTATACAAGGGCCTTATAGTAGGTGGGCCCTGCACAAACAATAGGTGGGCCTGCACATCCCAAATTGGCCCACCAGATGAATAACATGGATGTACAGTACATCAATCAAGCGGGTCGCAAGTTTAACAGACGGGACGGCATGGCTAAAACACACGAATTAAGGTGGACCACACCTCGTCTGAAAAATGGATAGACTGCATGAGTTTACATATCATCCAGGTGGAGGCCACACTTGGAGGGTGAGGATCACGAATGCATCTCAGTACGCCCCACATAGCCGTTAGATGGATGACATGGGATAACATACCCATCATCAGGGCCCACCATCCCTGGATGGTGTGGAATACAAAACATACATCACATTGGGACCACACAACACCATCCAGAGATGGACGATGCGGGTACAGAATATATATATTAAGGTGGACCCCACCCCCACACGTACAACACCTGTAGGGTGGGTCCTAGGGCCTGTCCAAAATAGGTGGACGGCATGGAAGTACAGATATATCCTGGTAGTAATCCATGTTCGCCTGGACAGTAGAGACCCCACACGTGCAGTGTGGGTCCCACCGTCCCAGGGATGGACGATTAGATATAACACATACATTATACGAGACCCACAGGGCTCACTGACATCGTCAGCAGCTATATAGCTGGTGTGTGTGGGGTCCATGTAAACGGACGGCTTAGATATAATACATGCCTCATGTGGGACCCACATAAATTGCTGACGTCAGTACATCAGCTATATAGCTGGTATGGAGTCCATATAAACGGACGGCTTGGATGAAACCCATTCATCTGCTGAGTCCCATGGAACTAGTTGGCGTCATAAGCAGCTGTATAGCTGCGTGTCAGCGTACACCAGCCAACCACTCCCACCGTCCATGGATTGGACGGTGAGGATACAACACATCATCTAGTGGGCCCCACACGTGGATGACCACCACTTCTATATGTATTGCATCATCTAATTTTATTATTATTATTATTATTATTTTATTTTTATTTTTTTTTTAGAAAACCACCCAACGACTAGGCTGTATCAGGGTGGAATCCATCGTTTTCAAACAGATGGATGGTTGGGATGTAAGGCGTGTACATCCAGGTGGGTCCCATCCCATACGTGTACTACATGTGGGGTGGGCCCCACACAATCTGAAAACATGGCTGGACGGTGTGTGTAAACACATGCATTAAAGTGGGGTCCGCACCAGAGGACAGATGGGCGGTAGGATATACAGTACATTCCCCAAGGTGGGTTCCACCGTCCTTACAGTTGGACGGTGCAGATGCACCATACGTACATCATAGTTGATCCCACCATCCATGTGGATGGTGAGGATACAACACATACATTAGGCAGAGGGCCTCACCATCCGGGCCATGAAATACATGTTCCACCGTCTAAGGTCTGGACGGTGGAGGCAGCACATCAAGGTGGGGTCCACACGTGGCCACCCCACATGCATAGATGAAGCAAATAAATCATGTTGGGGTCCACAGGACCAAGCTATTATCTGTGTCTTCTCTTCATTCACGATGTCAGCAGCACTGTTGCCTGCGGTGGACGAAAGGTGTATAAAACATATATTATGTATATAATTCAAGGTGAGGTCGCGTGGTGGCGTTAGTCCATCAGCCGTTGCTGCTGGCCCACCGTCCAGATGGACAGTCTGGATGTTACTGGCCCTACGTGTGGGTGCCACACACACATTCCAGTGGGCCCCACTGTCCATAAAAGGTGGGCGGTAGGGATAAAAAAAAACATAATTCATGGTGGCTTCAACCACCACTGTCCAAACAGATGGAGGCCTGGAGCAACAGAAACATCACGGTTGGCCCCGCAGCATGGGTGAAACACATGCATCATTGGTGGGCCACGCATCAAGAGAGAGAGAGAAAGATAGGCAGGGAGAGAGAGAGATCAGAGTAACGGTCCCACCATGTTGGCCCTTAAATCATAAAATTAAATAATAAAATCACCCACAAACAAAAGAAAAAGAGAGAAATAAAGAAAGAAAGAAGCACCCACCTTTGATCTTTTTGGACTTTTTCTTCCATCAATGTATGCCAGAGATCCAATGGAGGCACTTCAACGGTTGAAATCGACTTAGGATGGTGGAGATGGGAGATAGGAAAGTGGGCCACATTTTCTCTCCATGAAAGCCATGGAAGTCCAAGCTCTCATGGTCCTTGGGAGAAATGGGAGAGAGAGAGAGAGGAGTGGTGATGGAGTAGAAAGGGATGGGTTCTTTTGACTTTTTATAAGAAAAGAATGGGCTAAGCATGGGTTGCATTGACTTTAGGTAAGGAGAGGTAAGGATGAGTGATGGCTTGTGATGGGATGTACTTGACTTATGATTGATGTGATTGATGGGACATATCGTAGAGATTCCCTTGATACTTACAACGCGCGGTGTTTTCTCGAACTGAACGCGGGCCCACATCTCCTGGCCTGGGTATCGCCTCGGCGCGTGAGACGCGGCATCGAAACCGCGACGACAGCACGGTCGCACTGGTACAAGTCTCGGGTCGAACTGACTCAAACCGACAGGATCCGTCTCAGGAATGCGCGCAATGCCAGTTGCAGATCGCGAGTCGCCGAAAATCGATCAGAATGACCGCGAAAGCCTCAGGAACAGTACGAATTAGGATACAGGTTTTACACCCTCTGATCTGATATTTGGCTCTCTTTAACTCTTCATTTGTATAGCTGATTTGTATTGCGTACTCTGATATTGTATGACTCATGGACTTACCAATATATTTCTGCTTACTCTGATATCGTATGATTCGTGATCTTGTCAGTATTTTCATTTGTCCCAATGATGTATGATTTATGGGCTTTATTGTAACTTGGCACTTACCTTACACACACTTTCACCACCCTCTAAGCTTTCTATAAGCTTATGCATGATAGATGCGTGCAGGTGGCGTTAGGTTGTAGCAGCATTGAGCTTGGAGTGGGCAGCTGTCTTCTGGAGCTTTGATTTCGACATATGTATTTTTTCCTTTCAACATTGTATTCAAATGATTATATTAGTGGATATGTGATGATGATGTTGCCTTTATGATTTGGGTATACTTGTGGTTATGCTTCTTATGAGACAAATTATGTTAAAAAATTCTCCTTATAAGATCCCATGATTGAAACCTAGCGGGTGGACGCTGGGAGCTGAGAATGGAGTACTACGGAGGCTGTCGGCACCAGATTCGACAATCGGGATTCCTGTGAATTCGATTTCTGAGTTTGGAGCATGACAGAAGTTTGTATCAGAGCATAACTTGGGAATACCTGAAGATAACATCACATATCTACTGATTGCTACCCTTCACTCTATGATTGTTGAGACTTACAATGGTTAGATCCCTGACTTCGAATAACTTAGAGATTTTCTATTATAGCTCCCTACCATTGATTGATGAGGCTGCATAGTAATTTAGTTTCGATCATTTCAGATCCAGGATCCGAGGTTCAGTGGAATCATCGTAGTGCTAATGAGATGTCTTGGTAGAAAGAGGCTGAGATTTGTGGGCGTTGGGACATCTTTTAAGTGTTTAATTATGATGGTAAGTTGTGTTCTGATTATATCTATAGCGATAGGATATCCCTCCCTTAGTGAGCTCTGTATTAGTTGCGTTGTGTTTTAAATTTCGAGGATAAAATTTTTATTTGGAGGGGAGAGCTATAAGACACGTATCCTAAACTGTACTGTTCCATATGCTTCCGCGGTCTTTTCAGTCAAATTTCTGCAACCTTTTACCTTTATTTGACATTTGCGTGTGATCATAAGCCGAGCCTTGTCAACCCGAGACTTATACCCTAGCGACCGCATCGTCGCCGCGGTTCCGATGCCGCGTCTCACGCGTCGGACGATACCCAGGCTAGGAGATGTGGGCCCACGTTCAGTTTGAGGAAAACACCGCACGTTGTAAAACCCAAGAGAATCTCTACCGAATGTCACATCCATCAATCAATCAATCCCATCAAGGGTCAAGTACATGTCAAGTACACATCACCTCACACCCATCCCCAAGCAATCTCTAAAGTCAAAAAGTTCTTACACAACCCATACCCTTCTTACACAATCTACCCCTAAAGTCAACAATCTCTTACACACCCATCACTCACCACATCCATCACCCATCCCTCTCTCCTTACAACCCTCACTCTCTCATCCTTAAACTATGTTCCAAGCAACCCAAAAGATCCACACATCCAAGCTCTCCCAAAGCTCTCATGGAGGAGCTTTAGTGTGGCCCACTTCCTAACCCTCTCATCTCAACCCTTCAAACTTCATCTCTTCCGTTAAGATCGAAGCTGAGGAGCAAAGGAAGCCAAGGGAGTAAGAAGAAGTGGATGGTGGGTGATCTTGGACCCACATTACATTTTTTTTATTATTTTATGATTGAAGGGCCACATATGGTAGGACCCACTTTGATGTATGCTTGGATCCAAGAGAGGCCCATAGTGGCGGGGCCCCTCCGTCATCTTCGATCTCTCTTCCCTCTTCTCTCTTTCCATCTCTCTCTCTCTTTCATAATCATGGCCCACCCATGATGTGTGTATTTTACCCAAGCCATCCATTTTGGTGGGCCACCTTGACCCCTGTTGGGGCCTTCGTGACCGGACGATCACACAAACCTGGATGAAAGGGAAACACAAACATCAGATTGATCTATGTGGGTCCACTTACATGTGGGATCCACCTTGAAGAACATTCAAACCGTCCAGCGTCCAGAGACGCTGGACGTGTTTTGTGAAGAGATAGTGGGTGTCCTGACAATATATATATATTTTAAAGCTATTTGAGTGGGCTACTCGTACAGGCCCCACCTTGATGTATGGATCCAATCCACGCCGTCCATTCCATTCCCCACTTCATTTCAGGTGTTGAGCCGAAAAATGAGGTTAATCCGAATATCTGGTGGGCCATAGCATAGAAAACAGTGTCTATCGTTGAAATCCACTCTGACGTTTCGATACACCAAAATATATTAAATATGGGCTTGATGGGTCCATCTTGGGGAATAAAAACCAACGGTTGGGGTGAATTTTACTGATGCATGCCCCACCTAAGAAAAACCCTTGAAAAAAAAGGCAGTCGTAGGCGCTACTGCTGCTGATGCGCAGCAGCGCAGGACGGACGGGCAGGCCGAGACATGGGTCCCAGCCGTGGCCCCCACCATGATGTGTGTTGAATATCCACACCATGCATCTATTAGACCCCTTAGGGTAGCGGGCCATCCTCAAAAATCAATCGTACATGTAGCTCAGGTGGCCCACATCATAGGAAACAGTGTTTATTGAACGTCTGCCATTGAAACCCTTTTGGGCGTCCAGACGTTTTGGATCATTTTGAAATTTGTTTTTCCTTTTCATCCAGGTCTGTGTGACCTTACCAACAGATTGGACAGCAGATAAACATTAGGGTGGGCCCCACGTGGGACCCACTGTGGTGTATGTGTTCTACCGCCACCGTCCACACCATTGGACGGTGGGACCCATCACACGTGTGGGGATACCCCCCCTCCCCTGTTGCATGTGACTGGACGGCCTGGACATTGATGTATATGATGTATATTTTATATATTATAATATATATTATATATTAATATATATATATATATATATATATATATTATATGTTAGATTATATAAAATATTCATGATGGTGGGCCCTATATGGGACCCACCTCTGCCTTTTCTATGCAGCCAGCTGCCTGTACAATAGCTATCTAGCTGCTCCTTTGTTGGCAGCAAGCATGCAGGCCCACATTGATGTATGTGCCTTATTGACACTGTCCACTATTTGAACGGTGGGGCACACCATGATGCATGTGTTGTATTCATGCCTTCCAACCATTTGTGAGATCATTTTACAGCATAGGAAAATGGGTGAGTTGGATCTAAAGTTCAAGTGGACCCCACCATTTAAATAGTGGACCGTGTCATCCACCGTTCAAACTCCTAAGGGCCACAGTAGTTTCCAATTAAGTTGATAATTATTTTTATTTCATCTACCTCTATGATAACTTATGAATATGTCGAATCTCAAATACATAAGGGTGGGCCCGATTTGATATACATTTGGCCCATTTGACTCGGCCCATTGATTCGGCCCATTTGACTAGCCTCGATGTGATGTACTTGGGGCCCAGTTGATTAGGCGGATGTGATATACGAGGCCTGTTGTTGAGCCTCACCTTAATATATATGAGACCCATGTGATACGACCCATTTGATGTATTTGAGGCCCATGGGTTGAGGCCCATTGTAATATATTTGGGGCCCATGAGACGTGACCCATTGTAATATATTTCTGGCCCATTTGGCAAGGCTCATTGTGATGTATTCAAGGCCCATGCTTGAGGCCCAGTGCAATATATGTATGGCCCGTTAAGTTGTATATGAATTCCTTATATGGGCCACTCCTTGGGAGCAATGTTGGTTAAATGGTCACATTGATGGACAATGATGGTTTAATGTCCACATTATGACTTTCCCTTAGGCCTGGTTCGGCCCATCCTCATTATTCTTGTAGTGAGTTAACCCAAATAAGTGAGCCTCATTCACCCTGGTCGGATGGCTCCATGCTACCAAATTTGATATAACCACGGTCGAGGGCCGATCTTTATATTATGGTTGATCGGCTGTTCATCTATGGACCCCGCCTTGTTTATGTGTTGGTTGTCGGTGTCGATTATCCATGTTGATTGTCGGTGTCGATTATCAATGCAGATTATCGTTGTTGATTATCGATGCCGATCATTAGTTCCGATTGTCGAGGTCGATTCTGCTTGTCGAGTCCGATTGTATAAGTCGGTTATCGATACTGATTATGAGTATGTGATAGCATAACATCATGATACCTACACCTTGGAGCCCACCTAGGTGATGTATCTGCTGCACCGTCTAACATGGGATGGTCGGCCTGCCATGATGTACGTGTTTCTTCCCTGCTATCCACGTGGGACACAGGTGATGTATGTGCCTTATATCCTGACCGTCTATGGGACGTAGACCCCACACAAAGTATGTTTTATCCACACCATCCGTGGGATGTGTGATCTGCCTTGATGTGTGATTTCATCCACGCCATCCAGGGACAGGGGACCATCGTGATATATGTTTTATCCTTGTTGTCCATCAGTCTTCATGGCCCACTTGCTTTATGTGCAAAGTTACTTGTGATGTATATATGAGGCTCGATGTAATGTATTTATGACCCATGTGCCGAGGGCCATAGTGATGTGTATTAGCTCATGTCATGAGGCCATTAGGATGCATATTAGGCCCATGTGATGAGGCCCGACTTAATGTATGTTAGGCCCATGTGAGCAATCCATTACGATGTATATTAGACCCATGTCATGCGGCCCATTGTGATGTGTATTAGGCTCAGGTATGTGGCCCGTTGTAATATATTTTTAGCCCATTTAGTAAGGCTCATTGTGATGTATTTGTAGCCCGTATGGCGAGACCCGATGTGGTGTATACGTGGCCCTTGAGTGAGACCCAATGCGATGAAGGTGCGGATTGATGTAATGTGTGATTTCACTATAATGTATGCAATGATATTTATGTGGGCCACTGCTTGGGAGCGGTGTTGGTTAAATGACCACATTGATGGGCAATGATGGTTAGATGTCCACATTATATCCTTCCCTTGGGCCCATTGTGAGGTCCATTCTTGTTATGAGTAGGGTGTCTAGGTCTATTCTTGATATGAGGAAAGTACACCATTATCATATAGCATGCTTAGTATAGCTTGACGACCTATGCCCATGCACATCATATGTATGTCTGATATGAGGAATGATTGATTATAGCACATGTCATTGGGCAGATTATTATGGGATTCCCTGATAGGAGTTACCCACATGAGCGCATGGTACGCGCAGGTTTAATGCATGACTGGATGGTATGACTTATGCATCTCACATTTTGTGATATGACTACCGTATGCCCTCGTAACATCAGGGCCATAGCCTCCACAGGCATATCGTGAATGGCCAAATGAGACACTAGAAATATGTTCTACATGTGGTGTTATACATATCCTCGGGTGAAAATCACAGAACCCTCTTGGTTCCACAGGTTGCTCCAACGTGTAGACCGAGTGGATGCATGAGCGCATGAAGGCCGTACACCGTTAGGCCGCGCCTCCCACTGTTTCGTGATCGATTGAAAGGGGGTACATCCTTACCTGCCCGAGAGGAGGGGGTAATGCAAGGCTGAGTCTGACCAGCTCGAGGAATAAATCCACTATCGACGAGCTGAGCCCGATATTGGCAGGCAGATAGTCAGGTCTCTTCCACTCACCTTGTTGCATGCGATGGGGGCGGCAATCTGGTTTGAAGTGTAATAAACTCCGGTGATTCCCCGGAGAGCAACCATACTGATATATGGACTTATTGAGTAAGAATTGCATATTCATTCATACATTCATTTACTATCCACTCGGGTTGGTGGTGCGTAACTATTTGTTACATGTACCTTCGCATGGCCAGGATTTCGGTTGGGTGCGTGACTAACCTGAGATCAGGAGTTTACCACATTAAGTCTAACTATCTAAATTTAAGTATGAGACTGGTTTGGATAGAAGTCACTTGTGATGGACCCCGTAGCCTGTGATACTACGTACTATCATTCCGACTTCACATTCCAGCATGGTCATTTCATTCGCACCGCATATTACATTGTATCCGCAGTACTTAGTATTTTGGGTTACTATGTTTCTGCACTTATATGACCTAGACGAACTTAGCAGGATTTACATATTGCATTGTACCCTCTACATCTGATATTTGACTCTCTTTGACTCTTCATTTGTATAGCTGATTTGTATTGCGTACTCTGATATTGTATGACTTATGGACTTACCAGTATATATTTTGGTTTACTATGTTTCTACACTTATATGGCCTAGACGAACTTAGCAGGATTTACATATTGCATTGTACCCTCTACATCTGATATTTGGCTATCTTTGACTCTTCATTTGTATAGCTGATCTGTATTGCGTACTCTGATATTATATGACTTATGGACTTACCAGTATATTTTCGCTTACTCTGATATCATATGATTCGTGATCTTGTCAGTATTTCCGTTTGTCCCAATGATGTATGATTTATGGCCTTTATTGTAACTTAGCACTTACCTTACACACACTTTCACCACCCTCTAAACTTTCTATAAGCTTATGCACAATAGATGCGTGCAGGTGGCGTTAGGTTGTAGCAGCATTGAGCTTAGAGAGTGCAGCTGTCTTCTAGCGCTTTGATTTCAACATATGTATTTTTCCTTTTCAGCATTGTATTCAAATGATTATATCAGTGGATATGTGATGATGATGTTGCCTTTATGATTTGCGTATACTTGTGGTTATGCTTCTTATGAGATAAATGTATGTTGAAAAATCCTCCTTGTAGGATCCCAAGATCAGAACCTGGCGGGTGGACGCTGGGAGCTGAGAATGGGGTACTACGGAGGCTGTCGGTACTAGATTCGGCAATTGGGATTCCTGTGAATCTAATTTCTAGGTTTGGGGCGTAACAGCAAGTATGAAATTCAGCGAAGCAAGCATGAAATTTGGCGGGGCAAACTGAAAGTTGAGCGGGGCATGCATGAAATTCATTGTTAATCAATGGTAGGTTAATATCATTCCTTACCTCTACAACTGAACCATACAAGTAATAGGCAAAACTTAGGAAAATCCCACTATTTAGCGTTTTAGAATTAAAGTAGTTGCCACGGATATGCATAGTTCCGACACTTGGATCATCTTCGAGACACAAAATACAATGTCAGTCTCTGATTCTCTAGCCTTGGTGAATAAATATCTAGAAGAGATTCTGGTTATTAGAAATCTAATATAATTGATGTGGAAATTGTCATTAATGACCTTAGTTCTGATATATGATAGCAGATGAGAAAATAAAAATGTGGAGTAGCTGGACATTGAATGATTAAAAGCATTAACTACTTCTGTTGCTTTTCTGCATATACACAAGCTTCATAGGTTGAAAAATTGTCATTGAGTTCGTGTTTTATATTTGGTTAGTAGAGAAGGACAAGCTCTTTATACCAAATGACCTACGACTGAAGAAAATTTATAAGTAAATTGTACGAGGTTTACAGTAATCTTGTAGTGCAGAAAATTTTCAAGTATGTGCATTTCTGTTTGAGTTCTTTCTCTGATCACGATAGCCTTGAGAGGGTTGATCCGATGGATGGGTTGATTACAAAAGAGTCAATTAAAACTATATTGAGTTATCTTACTGGCATAATGATTTCAGAACCAGCAAGATAACCCAATATAGTTTTAATCAGCACTTTTACAGTCAACCCATTGCTCGGATCTACCCTCTCAAGGCTATCATGATTAGAGAAGGAACTCGGATTGAAATGCACAGACTTGAAAATTTTTTGCACTCCAAGATTACTGTAAACCTCGTACAATGTATATTCAACAATGTATATAACATGAAATGGTACATAAGTGGGACAACAATGTACAATGTATATTCAACAATGTATATAATACAAAATCTCTCCAAATTTCTTCTCATGCCCTTGACAAATATCATCTACAGACTAAAGACAAGCAATCATGTGCTATTGATTTCCTCCAACTGCTGATGAATTTTTGCATGTCTGTTCCCGCCAAGGAGAAACCGCTACACAAAATGTCGATGAATTTCATTACGAATATGCCACAGTCATAATCATTGTCCTGCTTCAGTGCTGATTCATCGACTCTAATGGTCCACTTATTCCCTTCAAGTGCAGTGTTATCTTCAGTGGCATGGAAGAGAATGAGGAGTGTATCAGTCATCTTCTTCATCTTCTGTTCTTTAGTAATGGATTTGCGCATAAACTATCCACAATAACGATTTATCTTACTTTAGGATAGATGACAAGCAAAAACTAATGTGAATTTTCATAATTTATGGGCACATACACCTGTCCATGATTCAAAAAATAATATATTAGTCAAAACATGATAGAACACATAACAGTTAGAGATGATGTTATATGACGAGTGTATTACCCGTTCATAACACCAAATCGCTTTGGCGTAAGGTTTATCTCGCTACTTGGCAATTGCATAAGTCGTGGTCTGCTCGCCTATTAGCGAGGCCCGTTCTGACCCCGATTTGGAGGCCCAGTATGCGATCAAAACTAGCAAACACCCCTCAAGGCTTTTCTTTTACAAACATAATCAAAGCTCAATACACGTAAGAAAATAAAAAAAGAAAACATATTAAGAAATGTCTCTCTTAATGTACTCGTAGTGCAACAATTTTTCGGTACAGTAAGATCTTCAATCTTAAGACCTGTAATGAGGGCGAAGTCTATATCAGTAAACTGCAATCGTCGCCCCCTGATCTCAAATACTAAATCACCTTTATATCTTAGAAAAAGAAGGTGAAATAGCACCCCTATAAATATAAAAGATGTAACATGCAATAAAAATGAGAAAGAGGATTGGCTAAATAAATTTAGGAATTGAGCGAGGCAACCTAGCAATTGAGCGAGGGAACCTAGGATTTGAGCGAGGCAACCCAGGATTTTAGTGAGGGAACCTAGGAATTGAGCAAGGAAACCTAGAAATTGAGCAAGGCAACCTATCAATTGAATGAGGCAACCTAAGAATTGAGTGAGGGAAGCTAGAAATTGAGCGAGGGAAGCTAGAAATTCAGCGAGGCAACCTAAGAATTGAGCGAGGGAACCTAGAAATTCAGCAAGGAAACCTAGGATTTGAGCGTGGTAACCTAAGAATTGAGTGAGGAAAGTAAGAAATTGAGCGAGGGAACCTAGAAATTGAGCAAGGCAACCTAGAAATTGAGTGAGGAAACCTAGGAATTGAGCGAGGGAAGCTAGAAATTCAGCGAGGTAACCTATAAATTGAACAAGGCAACCTAGGAATTGAGCAAGGGAAGTAAAAAATTGAGAAAGGCAACATACAAATTGAGCGAGGGAACCTAGGAATTGAGCGAGGGAACGTAGATATTCAGCGAGGTAACTTGGGAATTGAGCAAGGGAAGCTAGAAATCGAGGGAAGGAACCTAGAAATTCAGCGAGGCAACATAGAAATTTAGCAAGAAAAACAACGGATTGAGCGCTAGCAACAAGTAACGGCTTTGAAGCTACAGTCATTTTCTTACTGCCTTCACTTACTCCTCCGTTTACTGGGCTTTTCGTTGTTGCTTGCAGAATAGGAAATCTTTCTTCTTTTTTAAAAATAAAAAATAAAATATACCCCTAGTTAAATCATCAATAAAGATAAGATCAACTTTTATTGAGAGACTATCTATCCTCTCATAGATATAGGAATAGATAGAAGAGAGAAGATCTCTATATCATTTCTCATAGATATGATATAGAAATAAATCCTTCTCATTTTTTATTAGGAGAGAGAGAGATCTCTTCTTTGAGGGCTTTGGATTTAACGATTTTTTAGAGCAAGACAGAGAAAAGAAGCGCTGGGATAATACCTTTCATCCTAATCTCATCTACTGAAAAAGGGGGCCCTAAAGAGATTTTTAGGCAGAATTAGCATAATTATGACCGCGAGGATTGAGCTGCCAAATGAGATTATCCTCATTCCTCAGCTGGGGTTCTAAAAGATAAGATTTATGCAGTAAAAAAAAAAAAAAATCTTCTTCTGAATTGAGCGAGGGAAGCTAGAAATTGAGTGAGGCAACCTATAAATTAAGCAAGGGAACTTATGAATTGAGCGAGGCAATGTAGAAATTCAGCGAGGCAACCTAGGAATTGAGCAAGGTAAGCTAGAAACTCAAGGAGGGAACCTAGAAATTCAATGAGGCAACCTAGGCTTTGAATAAGGCAACCTAGGAACTGAGTGAGGCAACAAAGGATTTGAACGAGACAACCTACAAATTGAGCAAGGAAACCTAGGAATTGACCGAGGGAAGCTAGAAATTAAGTGAGGGAAGCTAGAAATTGAGTGTGGCAACCTAGGAATTGAGTGAGACAACCTACGAATTAAGCGAGGTAACATAAAAATTCAGCGATGGAACATAGGAATTGCCCGAGGCAGCATAAAAATTGAGCTAGGCAACCTAAAAATTCAACGAGGCAATTTAGAAATTGCACGACAAAACTTAGAAATCGAGCGAGGCAACCTAAAAATTGTGTGAGGCAACGTTGAAATTGAGCAAGGCAACCTATAGAAATTCAGCGAGGTAACCTAGAAATTCAGCGAGGTAACCTAGAATTTGAGCGAGGCAACCTAGAAATTCAGCGAGACAACATAGAAATTACGCTAGGTAACGTAGAAATTGAACGAGGCAACATAGAAAATGAGTGACGGAACCTAGAAATTCAGCAAGGCAATGTAGAAATTGAGCGAGGCAATCTAGAATTTGAGCGAGGGAAAGTAGAAATTCAGTGAGGTTACCTAGAGATTCAGTGATACAACCTAGAAATTGAGCGAGGGAACCTAAGAATTCAGTGAGGTAACCTAGAAATTCATCGAGGCGACTTAGCAATTAATCAAGGAAAACTAGAAATTAAGCGAGGCAAACAAGAAATTGAGTGAGGCAAGGTGAAAATTGACCAAGGCAAGCTAAATATTGAGCGAGGTAAGCTGGAAATTGAGCGAGGCATCGTAGAAATTAAGCAAGGGAAACATGAATTTGAGTGAGGCAAGCTTGAAATTGGGTGAGACTAACTTGAAATTCAACAAGGCGAACATGAAATTCAGCAAGGCTAACATGAATTGGAATAAACTTTAAATGTAATTGAACTAGCCTAACAATTTGTTCTTTGGTGAATTTGACCGAGAAATTAATGAAATTGACCGAGCTTTACATGAAATTCTCTTCGGTGAGTTTGACCCAGCAATTAATGAAATTGACCGAGCTTTACATGAAATTCTCTTCGGTGAGTTTGACTGAGCAATTAATGAAATTGACCGAGCGGTATATAAAATTTTCTGTTACATTACATGAATCCGTGGAAGTTCTCCATCATATTTTTATGATATCTCTGTCAAATTTATGAATTGCTTGGAAAATTTCACTAATCATGAACCGAGAAGTAGGTCAAATGGACCAACCTCTCACAAAATGGATTTACAGTTTGCTCAGTACACTCTTATAGTACTGAGTTACTGAGTTGGGCCCGCCTTGAATGTATGCGGACTATCCACGACGTTCATCTGTTTTTCCATCTAAAGTAAGGGTTTCAACCCAAAATGGTGGCATATCAAAATATCAACTGGATCATACCACAGGAAACAATGGTTCCACCGTAGAAACCTTGTTATGCTCCCATAATGATGTTTTATTTGTAATCCATCATGTTCATAGGACGATTTTTACACGGATGAACCGAAAACCAAGATGTGAGCTTCATCTAGCAGTTCAATGGCCTACAAAAAATTTACACCGTTTAGGTAAATATACTACATTATACCTGTGATGTGTGCTTTCTTCTGTGGATGGACCATTTTCAGAAAAAAAAAAATAAAAAAATGAGAGAATGCTGATGAATAAAGAAGGTGGGATCCAGTTAGAGGATGGTGCAATCCAAGCAATGGAAGTAGTGTAGGATTTTTCGTCTCTTTTTTTTTTTTAAATGGAGCGACGGAAGGAAGGGAGAGGAAACGCAACAGCAGTGAAAAAGAGGGGTAGTTTCGTCCTCAATTTTGCTGTCCGGACGTGCTAGTCTAAGTTGGTCGCTTAAGTTTGTATTGCTTCATAAAAGGTTTTGTCTACAGTGGTAAATTTCTCTTTTCTGTGGCAGCACGCTTGGAAACAATTTACATAGTGCTCGGACGCGGCTTCGGTAGGCCCCACCCCTGACTGTGGGGCCTACCGTGATGTATGTGCATTACATCTATGCCGTCCGTTCATTTTGACAGCTCATTTTAAGGGCATGATTCAAAAATGAAGCAGATTCAAATCTCAGGTGGACCACACCAAAGAAAACAATGGTGATTGAATACCCACCACTAAAAACTTCTTGGGGTGACTCGAATGTTTACTTGCCATCCAACCTCTTGATAAGGTCCCAGAGACCTGGATGAGGGGACCACGTAAATATCAGCTTGATCCAAAACTTTTGTGGCCCACTATAAGTTTTTAACGGTCAATCACCACTTTTTCCTTGGTATGGCCCACCTATTTAGATCTGCTTCCATACTACTCAAGGTTATCAGATGTCAATGGGCCGGGTTCCGGTCGGGGATTAGCTGTGACCTGTATCCAGCCAGGCACGTAAGACCTGACTGTCCCCACATTGATATGTGTGTCGAATATCCGCGCGCAGTTCATCCATTTTTTCAGCTTATTTCAGGGCAGGGTACCAAAATGGGAGTATATATAATCTCAGGTGGACCACACAGTAAGGGCTGAATACCCACTATTAAAATCTTCTTATAGGAAAGTCTTGGATCGAACTGCTATCTATGTTTTCCCTTCTTCCAAAACAAACAAACATTACAGTAGACCTTAGGAAGTTTTTAATGGTGGGCGGTTGTGTGGTCCAGGTCTGTAATTGTTTTAAATTTGTGACTGTCCTAAGCTGAGCTAGCAAAATGGATGGAGAGTGTTGATATATTATGCAAGATGGGCTCTAAGGGCACCTGCCTGGCTGGATCCAGGTCGCAGCTGGTCTGCATCCTGAATTCATCTGTCTAGGCCTGCCCTGCAAATAAATTTATTTACAACTTTGATTTTGGGGTTCATCACATTTATTTTAAATTGACCACTTTTAATATCTCAACCGGGTCATTGGGTCAACTGGTATGA
This sequence comes from Magnolia kwangsiensis, assembly GCA_037074715.1. NCBI lineage: Eukaryota > Viridiplantae > Streptophyta > Magnoliopsida > Magnoliales > Magnoliaceae > Magnolia > Magnolia kwangsiensis. The sequence goes on from CM073582.1 coordinate 22,609,710, forward strand.
GTCTTTATTCATAAGTTGATAAGCCAATTCCAAATTTTTTTGTTTTCAAATACTAATTAATATAATGAATTTGATAAAATCATCATTATCATGTTAATATTGAGATAAATTTGCAATAAAAGTCACAAAAAAATATAACTGCTGATATTTTGAAAATGTCATTATATTATCACAAAATATGGTTTAGTTTATTTCTCATGAAAATATTTTAAGAATTTCAAAATGTCCATTATATTATCGTAATAAGTAAGACTTTTAGAAGAAAAAAATTTATTCTATTAAGGTTTGTAGATAATCTGGCCTCAAGAAACTAATGTATTTTGTATTCTCAAGGGTAATATTGGTAGGTCACCATACAACGTTGTTCCACCATGTTGTGTCACTCACATTCAATTTGTTTATAAAGTGCTTCCTTCACATTTTCCAAAATTCAGGTTGATTCAAGATATGGGTGGGTCATACCTCAGGTTGTTAATTGGTCAGGCTCAGGCCAATCAAAATGAAAATTTTGAATAGAGCAGGCCTATCTGGTCATCGGCATCATCCTCCATCTTTTGACAGCATCCTTCTGGGCAGACAAAATGTACAATGCAGTTTTGGCACGGCTCTTTACATCCATTTTCTGCTCGGGGTTCTTTCAAAATTTATTAATATCTTTCTCTACCACAATCGCACACTCTAATACTTTGGTGTAAGTTTTGAGCTTGAAGGGACCCAGTCTACTATGAATATGGGCCTTCATGCCTAATGAGTTTCGTCGGACACCATAAATTTCGCGAATCGAGATAGCTCTATGAATTTCACCTCGTACTAGCATATTGTCATCTTACATGAATTTAGAAAATTATTTCTCATCGAATTTCTCAAAAAATAATGTCAAGCTCCAAGCTTTTGAGTCCTAGGTTAACCCTAACCACTGATTTGCCTCTCCTTCTAACATGTAAATGGTCAACTTCTTTTTTTTTTTTACACACACACACACACCTCCACACACTCATGCCGTAGTGGGATTTCACCACCTATGGGTACTCGAACCCTTAACCAAGTATTGAAACTCCTAAGAGTCTACCACCCAAGTAAGAGTAAGGACCCATGTAAATGGTCAACTTGGTTCTGGCACTGTTCATTGCATCCCTCTTTTGCTCATAATTCCTCAAATTTTCATCAATATCTTTCTCTATCACCATGGCATGCTCTCATGCTTCAATGTAGGTTTTTAGCTTGAAGGGAGTCAGTCTGCTACAAATAGGGGGCGTTCAAGCCTCTCTTAAATTTTCATACCTTATGGGCTTCATCAAACACCATAAATGTCACGAATCAAGACAACTCTGTGAATTTGGCCTCGTATTGGCTTACTGTCATCTTGCCCTGTTCGAAGTGAAAGCAGGAATGAACGTGATGAGGTCGATCACCATCTTCCTCAAGGATAACTACTTCGAATCCACGAAGCTTCTCTGAACTCCTCACAGAGACTTCTCAAATCCACGAGGACAAGGAAAAAAAAATAAAAATAGTATTCATGAAAATTTTAAATTGATTGATTGATGAATGAAATAAATGAGTTCACAACCCTTTAAATAGGGATACCAAGCAATGGGAGAGAAATCAGAAGCAAACTATAACTAAAACTCCTTAAAATTCGTAATTAACTTACTATAAATAGTAAATTTATTTTTATAGTAAGTGTCCTATGTGGCTTAACCACGTTATTCTCCTAATTTTTCTAAAAACTTTTCATGTTGGACACCACTCTAAAGCCCAATGGATGAAGAGTTATAATCAAACTAAAACTTACTATAAATAGTAAAAACGGAATTAAACATGGAATTCAGCCATCGATATGATGGAATCTCACAAATTCGGCACGGGCAACCTAGAGGAGCCGGGTTGGTTGGCTAAAGTAGCTTTTCCTACCCCAAAATCACATATGGTCCGTTGAGTAACTCATTCCGGTTTGCGAGATATGCCTGTTTTAAGGTTTTGACGATCTTGATGACTTCTACCTCTGATCAGGCCTTCTCTGATCCATCTTGGACATGAAAGTGTCCACAACCTGCTCTACATCAGAAGTCCATAAACTTTTCAGTCCTTCAATCATTTGTTCCTGTGAGACCCGTATCTTGGTCCATACCTTTTCGTGGACTTCCGCGGTCTTACCGGTCGAATTCCGGCAACCTTCGACCCTTAACCGATATCGACGCGTGACCCTGATTCATATACCGACAACCCAAGTCGACTCAACCCGAGACCAATACCATAGTGACCGCGCCGTCGTTGCGGTTCCGATGCCGCGACTCGCGCGCCGAGGCGATACCCTAGTTAAGAGTTGTAGGCCAACGTTCGGTGTGAGGAAACGCCGCGCGTTGTGAAACCCAAGAGAATCTCTACGATGTGTCACATCAATCACATCAATCCCATCAATCCATCACATGTCAAGTACACATCACTTTCACCCCTTTTCCCAAGCAACCACAAAAGTCTTCACCTCCCATACCTCTCTTATACAAAAGGCCTCAAAAGTCAAGCTTTTCTTACACCTCCCATACCTCTCTTACACAAAAGGCCACAAAAGTCAAGACCTTCTTACGCAACCATCATTCATCCATCCATCCATCTCTCTCTACAACACTCTCTCTCTTTCTCATTTTCTCATCTCAATTCCAAGTAACAAAGCCCCATACGTATGAGCATTCTCCAAGCCTCTCCCTCCCTTTCTAAAACTCCAAGGTGGCCCACCTTCCTACCCCATCATCTCCCATCTCAACCCTCCATTCCTCATCTCATCCATTAGGATTGAAGCTAAGGTGCCAAGGAACCCCTAGGAGCAAGAAGATCGGACGGTGGGTGCTAGATCATACTAGTTTTTCCTGTTTTTGTGATGGGCCAAGTGAGGCCAACCGATCAATGGTTTGGATCTCACTTGGGACCCTAAGTTGTGGCCGATAGACCACTTTGATCATCATGATCATCCATGGTGAGGCCATTCTCCATGGATCCCATCATGATGTTTGTTTCATTGTATTTAAAGGTCATCTAGACCGATCATATCGGTGGGGAATGGATCTCCACCGTTGATCGTCAATTTCGGTGATTCCATGCATAGAGGGATCCATTGATGTATGATTTCATTTAAGGGAGGGCTCGTAGTGGCGGAGCCCTCCATCACAAAGCGTGTCCCACTCTCCATGTCTCTCTCCCTCCTTATTTCTTTTTATTTTATTTTATTTTATGCAATAGAGTCGTGTGGCCCACTTGAATGGACCCCACCTTGTGATATTATTTTGTTCAAGGTTTATTCAAGTGGGGCCCACCATATACGTTGTACCCACGTCACCCAACAGTGGTGGCCCACTTCATCAGGGCCCACCACCATGTATTTCTAAAAGAAGCAAACCGTCCAGCGTCTGGGACGCTGGATGTTCCAAAAAAAAAAAAAAGAAAAAAAAAAAAGAAAAGGAGGCCTTTGGTGGTCCACTTGCTTAGGCCCCACCGTGATGTATTTAAACAATCCAAGCCGTCCAACCTCTTACCTACAGCATTTTAGCCGTTGGGTAGAATTTTGGGGCTGATTGGAAGACCTGGTGGGCCATAGCATTGAAGAACGCATCATTACCATTCAAGGATCCTTTTCTTATTTTATTTCATTTTCTAATCATAAAAAAATTCAAACTTCGGACTCATTTCGCCCGTTACGTGCCACTGAACGCAATGGCTGGGGTAGATCGTTGTAAAGCGGGCCCCACGTGCGAAAAATCCCAAAAAAATGGGTTTTTCCTTTTTTTTTTAAAAAAAGGCATCATGGCAGAGGCTTTGCCTTTGCCTCTGTCAGCGGGCGGCAGCTGCACGCAGCAGCGTGCAACCGTTGGAACGGCGGACGGACGCAAGGACCCACGGCCCTGCGTGTGGGCCCCACCATAATGTTTATTTGTTATCCAACCTGCTCATGAGGTGGGCCACCCCAGTAGTGGGTCCCCCTCCAAAAATGAGACAGATCCAAAACTCAGGTGGCCCACACCACATGAAACAGTGAAACTGAATATCTATCATTGAAATCTTTTTGGGGCCCACAGAAGTGTTGGATCAAGCTGAAATTTATGTTTTCCCTTCATCCAGGCCCGAGGGACTTTATGAACGGACTGGATGGCATCTAAGCATTTCAATGGGCCCCACATGGGACCCACAATGATGTAGGTGTTTTAAGACCACCGTCCAGGCGGACGGTGGCACCCACTTTACGTATGTGTTGCCTCCACCGTCCAGCGGACGGTGGGGCCCTTTGTGATGTATGTGATCTATCCGCACTGTCCACTGGACAGTGGGACTCGCCATGATGCATGTGATGCATCCAGACCGTCCATCCACTTGGTAAAAAAAAATCATTTTTGGTGAGTGAAGATTGGGTGGACCACCTATGTTGGGAATGGCCCATTTAATCTATTTAAAGGCCTATGGGTTAGACCCATTTAATTTGTTTAAGGCCTATGGGTTTAGGCCCATCTGATTTATACAAGGCCTATGGGTTTAGGCCCATCTGATTTATACAAGGCCTATGGGTTTAGGCCCATCTGGTTTATACAAGGCCTACGGGTTTAGGCCCATCTGATGTACCATAAGGCGTAGGGGTTTAAGCCCATTGAACTCCTATAATGCCTATGTGTTGAGGTCCATTTGATGTACATGTGGGGGGCCCAATTGGTGTGGCCCATTTGATACATATTAGACTCATGTGACTAGGTCCAATTGATGCAATCCAAGGCCCACGGATTATGACCCATTACAATATACCTAAGGCCCATTAGTGTGGTCCATTTATGTGGCCCGTTTAACAAATACAAGGCCCATATATCATGGCCCATTAGATGTACTTAAGGTCCAATGGGATGTACCTACGGTCCATTGCAATGTGTGATCCCAATACAGACTATATAGCAATGTTTACGGCGATCGTGCCTTGGGGGCAATGTTGGTTTGACGTCCACATTGCGAGTGTAATGTTGGTTAGATGTCCACATTACGACCCTCCTTAGGGCCCATTACTGGGCCGTACTTGCTGTGTATAGACCGTTTAGGCCCATCCACGTTGTAAGAATGGTTCATCACTCATTTACATGTTTAGTATAGTTCATGACTCATGATCATACGCATCATATGTATGCTTGATATGAGGATTGACTGATCATAGCATATGCCTTCGGAAAGGTTGTTTATGAGCTCCTTGTTAGGCGGTGTTGCCCTACATGAGCGCATGATATGCGCAGAATTTGTTGCATGACTGGATAGCGTGAATCATGCATTTCGCATTTGTGTGACATGGTTATTGTACGCCCTAGCGACATCAGGGCCGTAGCCTCCACAGACGCATCGTGGTTGGCAGGATTGGATACCGAAAATCTTGTTTTACATAGAGTGCTATAGATATCCCTGGATGAAAGTCCCTAAACCCTTATGGTACCAAGAGGTTGCTCCAACGTCTAGACCGAGTGGGTAGATGAGCGCTGAGTACCGAATACCAGTTGGTTGTACTCTCCACTATGTCGTGGTCGGTTGGAAGGGGGTGCGGCCTTACCCGCCCAAGTGTAGGGGGCAATCCTAGGCTGAGTTTGACCAGCTCGAGGAATGGGTCCGCTATCGACGAGTCGCGCCCGATATTGGCAGACGGATAGTGAGGTCTCTTCCACTTACCTTATTGCGCGCGATATGGCGGCAATCTGGTTCAGAGTGTACTAGACCCCAGTGATATCCCATATTTGAGCTGTATTGATGTATGGATATAGATGAGGATCTGTATGCTTGAGTTGCATTGCACATCGCATGGCCTTGGGATGTCCGATACCATTCATGTCTTGCATTGCATAGCCTTGGTATGGCTCATGATATTATGGTTCCATCTGCATATTCCGCATTACTCTGACATTGCATGTTCATATTACTACCTTGCGCACACACTTTCACCACCCTCTAAGCTTTCTATAAGCTTATGCACGACCGTTGCGTGCAGGTGACGTTGGTTCGCAGCAGCGCTGAGGCAGGAGCACGTTGCAGATCATTTTAGAGTTTTTTTGCTCTTTACCATTGTATTTCCCTTTAAGCTCATTGTACTTGTAAAGTTTTTGATCATAGTGGAAATGTAATGGATTTCTTGGTTGTTGCTTGTAGGTTATGCCATTGGTTATACTTATTACAAATCAAACTGACGTTGAAAATCCTCCTCGTAGCATCCCAGGATCGGAAACTGGCGAATGGGCGCTAGGAGCCGAGAATGGGGTTCTACGGAGGCTGTCGGCGCCGGATTCGGCGATCAGAAATTTTGTGAGCCCGGTTTCCGAGTTTGGGGCATGACAGTTCCTTAATAAATTCAAAAAATATTTCTTGTCAAATTCCTTGTAGAATAATGTCTAATTCCAGGCTTCAACTCCCATGTTGGCCCTAACCACTGAGTCTCACTAGTGATTTGCCTCCCCTTATAATAGTAAATGATCAGCTCTACTTTTTGGTATTCATTAGAACTCATTGATATAAGAATCTTCTTAATTTGTTTCTTACACCTCTCCGCCTCAATCAAATTAGATTGGTCTGTGAAGATATGTGGCCTCAGTCTCTTGAACCTTTCTAGTAAAATTCTCATTTCATCATAGGTTATGGGTGTGAGTTGGGCATGATTTTATACCTAATTTTGCCTTACCTGATGTACCACGAGCTTTATAAGTTCTCATATAGCTTTGAGAATACTGTTAATAAGTGGTTCGCTTTCAGTGACGTCAAGTCTAATTGTGCTTAACAAGACTCCATCATTCTTGTTGGGCTCCGCCATGACCTACGATTATTTAAACAGGTAAACTTTTAGATACTAAAGTCTAAGCAAAGTACGGTATATGAAGTTTTAATCTTAAGTCATTATTATGAGAACACATCCTAAGTTAAAATTTCTAAGTTCAAATCTACTCTAGGTCCTCAGTTCTCTTCTAAATATACGCTCAAATAGCAAGCTGTCACGCCCCAAAATTTGAGTACTCGAGCAGAGCTACTCGAGACCTGAATTCTGATAATGTGAGCTATTTTATTTGTTTTTATCACATCACATATACTTATTCAAGTCAAATAAAAATCCTTACACAAACTAAATGAAAATTCAGCATTAATTTAAATCAAATCAAACTCAATAAACATTCAATCCACACTATTAACTTTAAACTAAATTCTAATGAATGAGAGGAAATTTAATAATAGAAACCCACCTGCTCATAATACTCCTATTCTGTCATTATTATGAGAACACATCCTAAGTTAAAATTTCTAAGTTCAAATCTACTCTAGGTCCTCAATTCTGTTCTAAATATACGCTCAAATAGCAAGCTATCACACCCCAAAATTTGAGTACTCGAGTAGAGCTACTCGAGACCTGAATTCTGATAATGTGAGCTATTTTATTTGCTTTTATCACATCACATACACTTATTCAAGTCAAATAAAAATCCTTACACAAACTAAATGAAAATTCAGCATTAATTTAAATCAAATTAAACTCAATAAACATTCAATCCACACTATTAACTTTAAACTAAATTCTAATGAATGAGAGGAAATCTAATAATAGAAACCCATCTGCTCATAATACTCCTATTCTACACCTGAAACATACCTAAGATGGGGCGAGCTCACATACGCTCAATGAAATTGTAATTATATCTAAATTTAAAATTTTCATATTTATGTCAATACACATAAATGAAGGAAATATTTGAGTTAAAGTACAGATTTATATAATTCTGTATTTTTTTCCTGCTTTGGATATTTTTTGGACACATCATAGCATGTTGCCAAGAGTTGTAACAAGACTACTGATTGGCATTATTTTTTACAACATGGCTGATAATTCTTCGTGGGCCTATTTGTCGACCAAAACCAGAGTGCATGGATCGTGTAATGATCGTAATGGGTAAACACTGTTGATCCAACCATAATAAATGATTATTTTGGTCCAACTCCAAATGTATGGCCAATTACAAATTAATAATAGGTTGCCTATCTTTATCGGTTTTGGGTTATAGGATCTGCTTTATATTGTTTCTAATGGATATGTGAATGAGTGCTTGAACATTCACTAAGACAATAAGTTTATCATGATAGTCGTTGGGGCCTAATTAGCCCATCCTTATTTAGGATCCAAGACCAATACAACAACTAGACTATTGCAATTTTGTGACCATCATGGCCCGGTTACCCACCTCATGGTCCATGAGCTTTGCGGAATCCATTCGGGGCAATGGATAGGGTGGGATCCTAGTTTTTGAAGATTCGCAAACATGTTTAGTTGTGTGTTCTACTAAAGTGGTTGCAAATGAATGGCATGTCGCATACGTCATGCATTAGGATTGATTAGGTGGTTTTTGTATCCAAACAATTTGCCTTCAATCCAAAAGAGTTCACAGTTTAGTGGGAGCCAAATAAAATGGGATGGATGATGTTGATAGTATGAGATCAAATTGTGCATCTTACCAAAAATGTGATGGCTATTTAGGCTTACAATATTAGCACTCCCCCAGCCTCATATTATGAGAACCACTTGAATGTTGTTTCTCTCCACCTAAAGAATGGATTGCAATGATATATTAGGCATCACACGCAGGTTTGATGTTAAAGCCCGTCATCCTCAATAATTTGATTGACTGCCTTATCAATTGGATAACGTTTAAGCATGGGATGCTTTCTAATGTGAGTCTTCAATTCTTCTTATAAGAGTAATGCATGTAATCTCCCATGATTATTTAAGCTTTGATTCCATTAAGATCTTAATGTCATCCACTTCTAAAGAAGTCTTTATGATTATGAACTTTACAAATGAACAACTAATAAATTAAATGGAAACAGGGTTGTGCGGAAACATGGTTCACACATATGGTTGCCTATAAATACACCCATCTATCATTCAATAAAGATGGAAGGCCAAACATGCCAATATCTATCTATGCAACCAGCCCTACCAAGGCTATGCATATATGTTATGCAAAGACCAACCAGGCCGAATGTCATATGCAACCTTGAAATGCAAACATGTCAATGCTGATGTCTAATCCACATCTCAATACAGTTCTTATGTAGAATCACCGGAGTCTAATGTGTAATCAAGGCTCGTACTCCGAGGTAATGAGAGGGGGAAAGACCTCACTACCCTTCACGATGATAGAAGGCCAATAGCCATGCCAAATCCCACATGGCATGCCAGTAGCAAACTCATTTTCAATTTAGTGAAACATGACCTCAATCGCCACCACACTTTTTGAGCAGGTGAGGACGAACCCCTTCCAACCAATCTTAACAAAGTGAGAGACATGGTCTACTAGCATGCATCACTCAGGCACTCATGTGTCATTCGGTATAGACATTGAAGCATCCTGCGGTACCATGGGGTTTAGAGACTTTCACCCACAAACATCGTACGCACGTTGTAACCACAACTAATTTCTATGTTCACAACCACAACCACCAACCACAATGAATCTGTAATGGCCACAAGTCTAATGCATCTAGGGCATGCATACAAGTATATCATGCAAATGCTTGAATGCATGAGTCTATCATCCAAGTCATGCAAGTCATGAATACATGCAGGGCTACCCCATCTCATATGGGTACCCTAAAATGGTGTAGGTCGTAGGGTCATCAAATGCCACCTTGCCAAGCGTAGACAAGTCAAACTTATGTCAAAAGCACCAACCGTGGTCCGCTAGCCAGTAAGGACACCACCTGCCGGACAATCGTCACATATCAAGTTGTACTCAACCATTATCAAACCATCATCAATGTCTAGCACATAAGATGCAAATGAGGTATGAATGGCTAACAACATATAGTCAACTACACACGTGGTATGTATATAGTGCTACATCAAGCAATGTTACCTCAACCATAAGATCAATTTTATAATAAGGGCCTATTTGATTTTCGTGAGCTTGTGTAATTACCTTTGTAAATGGGTAATTATTATCATTTCACCCGTTTGAAAATCAAATGAATTTCTACCTTAAAAACCAGTTCAAAAGAATTAATTTAAATTTGTGGACCCCCAAGGTGATGTGTATTATGTGTCCATTCCATCTATCTGTTTTACCATAATATTTTTAGGCATGATCCAAAAAATGAGGCAAATCCAACACTCAAGTGGCCCACAGAAAAAAGAAACGAATAGTATTCAATTTCCTTTTTCCCCTGGCGTCGTCCACTTGAGCTTTAGATATACCTCGTTTTTTGGCTCATGCCATAAATTTAGCTGGCATAATAGATGAACGGTGTGGATAATCAACATACATCACGGTGGGACCTACGAATATTTTGTGGCCTTCTCAATTTTTGTGTCTAAAGAGCACCCAGTCAAATCCAAGTACCGGGAATAGTTCCGTAAATACTAGGTTAAATAATTATTACCCATTTATCCGGTATTTACCACTGAATTAAAAATTCAAACAATCCCTAAGCATAAGAATAATACTGCATCTAGCATAAAGTAAGCATCACATTTAACATAAAAGAAAGGTTATAAAAATCATAAGCATAATCATCTTACTAACACAACACCGCATCAAACATAAGGACAGTATCACACCAACATAAGCATAACGCATCATTCAATCAAGAGGTGAGGCCTACTTAGATTCCAAAACTAATGGGGCCCACAATGCTACACTTGAGTGGGCTTTCAAGCCAATAGGGCCACTAAACAAGCGTTCACATACAAGCGAGCATAATGCTCCGAGGTACCCAAACGGGATAGCATAGCATGGTCCACAAGTGATGGTAGTAGGCTCAAGATAGGCATCAAAGTGGGGTCTACAAGTGTCCCAAACAAGGCCCAAGAGGGCAGCCTACAATCCATCAATGGTAGTCCCAGATGGGTATAAACGCAAGCATGGTGCAGGACCGAACGACAGGCCCCACAACTCCAAGGATGGGTCCTATTCTCGGATGGCATAGCCATATCACATACATCAACACAAGCCTCAAGTGGATGCAACACACATCAAGGTGGGCCATGGCACACTTACATACATAGAGGCAGGCCCTACCGTGCACATACAACTCATACATCAAGATAGGCCCATAGTAATACAACGCATACAACCAAGTGGGCCTACGGCCCCATTACGTACACTATGGTAGGCCCAAGAAAGGTCCCAAAAGGTGGGCATCATCATGCACCACCACTCCATGGTGGGGCCCACAAATCTGCCCCATGATTGGGCTCACGGCCGAAACGATGCTGTAAAACTGATGGGCGACGTGGCCAGAACCCATGCATCACAGCGGACTCCGCAGTGTGGCCCACACTGTGAGCCCCTTAAACATCCACAGTGGGCCCTAGAAGGGTGGAACACGGTGGGTGCTCAATCAGCGCCAAACGCAAGGTGGTGCGGTCCACTCGAACCTCGAATCTGCTTCGTTTTTTAGACCATGCACTGAAATGAGCTGTTAGAACAGATGGACGACTGGGATATGAAACCCATGTATCAAGGCAGGCCTCCACAGTGGGCCACTGTCCAGCGGCTGGACGGGCTGGACTTAAAACACATACACAGTGGTAGGGCCTAGCAAATTGCAAGAGAAAGCATTCAATCATCGTTATTTCAATGGTGGTCCTAGTCGAGATTTAGATCTGCCTCATTTTGGGCTTGTTCACATGTTCAGGTCAGGAATGCATGGTACACGATCTGATGGCTAAAGTAGCTCGTCTTACCCCAAAATCATATATTTTACGTCCAATAACTCATTTCGGGTTACAAGATACACCCGATTTAAGGTTTGACAGTCCGGATCACTTTTGTCATCGACCGGGCCTTTTCTGATCCATCTTGGCCATGAAACTGTCTGCAACCCGTTCTACATCAATCAGTGGGCCCACTAACTACATCAGCGTACACACATCATGAAGGCCTCGTGACCCAAAAATCCACCGTACAGAGGGGGGAATCTTGGGGCTATCTGCATGGTCCACTTGCTTGGGTCATGGGGCCCACATGGACAGCCCAAACAATGGGTCGAATGGTGGCCCCCCTAACCTCATCAAAGAAAGGTGGGGTCCACCTCCTTGCATTCTAAAAAGAAACACACAAAAGAAAGAGGAACAAAAGGGAAAACATGTTACATTTGGTGACATTTTAAACCAATGTACTCAGTATTCAAGGCCTTCACATGGGCTTTCAAAGGTGGGTTGGGATCTCCTTTAATGGAGGTTCCGAGCTAGCAATTCTCTTTCTCTCACTATTCTTTCCCATTTTGTTTTCTCTTTGCTTTTCGTTCTTCTCTTGGGCCTATTGAAATGCATGAAAATGACCCTGAAGTGAAGGGGAATCACTAGAATTGATCATGAAATGAATGGAAATGACCGTGAAGTGAAGGGAATTGACCACGAAATGTATGGAATTGACCGTGAAGTGAAGGGAATTCACCATGAAGTGAAGGGAATTGACTGTGAAATGAATTGAGTTGACCGTGAAGTGAAGAAAAATTACCAAAATTGACCGTGAAATACATGAAATTGACTATGAAGTGAAGGGAATTGACCGTGAAATGAATTGAATTGACTATGAAGTAAAGGGGAATTGGCAGAATCGACTATGAAATGCATATAATTGACCATGAAGTGAAGGGGAATCGTCGGAATTGACCGTAAAATGAATGGAAATAACCATGAAGTGAAGGTAATTGACCATGAAATGCATGGAATTGACCGTGAAATGAAGGGAAATGACGGTGAAATGCATTGAATTGACCATAAAGTAAAGGGAATTGACTGTGAAATGCATGGAATTGACCGTGAAGTGAAGGGGAATTGATCATGAAGTGAAGGGGAATCGGCAGAATTGACGGTGAAATGCATAGAATTGATCATGAGATGAAGCAAATTAACCGTAAAATGAATTGAATTGACCGTGAAGTGAAAGAAATTGACCGTGAAGTGAAGGGGAATCGTCGGAATTAACTGCGAAATACATGAAATTGACCGTGAAGTGAAGGAAATTGACCGTGAAGTAAAGGGGAATTGTCGGAATTGACCATCAAATGCATGGAATTGACCATGAAATGAAGAGAATTGACCGTGAATTATTGAAATTGACTACGAAGTAAATAAAATTACCGCGAAGTTAATGAAATTCACCGCGAACTGAATGAAATTGACTGCGAAGTGAAGGAAATTGACCACGATCTGAATAAAATGGATTAGTTGGCTAAAGTATCTTCTCCTACCCCAAAATTATATATGATACATCAAGTAACTAATCTTAGTTTAGAAGATATTCTTGTTAAATGAATAAAGAAATAAATGAAAAAAAAATAATAACAATAATATTTGTATGCTTATATATATGTATTTATATAAATATGTATTAGAGAAAAATATAAGTAAAATAAAGTTTTCCACCTTTAAAAAAAAAAAAAAAAAAAAAACAAAACTGCACAAGCTATCACGACGCTACGGTTATCGCTGCGATCATAATTCTAAGGAACCTCAGCTTTCATAAATAAAAAAGCTGAAAAAAGCAAGGGCATTTTCGACCGAAGAAATAGGGCCTAACAGCTTTTGCTGATTTTTGTAAGCTAAAAAACAAGTGGCCTTTAAATATGGGTCGTATGGTAGGAAATTTCTCGGAATTTTACCACCTATGGGTACTTAGACCCATCACCGGGTGTTATGAGAATCTACCACGGAGCAAGATTAAGGACCCAGTGAGTTAACAAGTTGAGCCCAAGCCCTTCATGATTACTTGTGGGCCAAAATTTTACGCTCATCCTGACCCTTGATTGGCCGGACTGCACAGTCCGACCTGGTAACCCCCCATATAAGCAACTAGAATAAAAATAATAATAATAATAATAATAAATTAAAAAAAAATCAACATCCCACGTTCATCCGTCCAATGATTAAATGGCTGGGATCATCTAATTTGGGAGATACTTGGGGAATCTACCGGCCAGGATGGGCCCACCAGATCAACAGTCGGCAGAGGTGGATGATTTCTCTCTTCTGATAGTGGGAACGGCATATAAAGAGTCACGCGGGATTATAATACAAGTTGGCTCTAGTGCGCACCAATGATATGACGGATGGCTATGATATACACGTGTTGATCATCCATTGGTGGATGGCATGTCCATCACTAGACGTATTAGTACTCTTCTTGTACGTGACGATCTCGTGGTAAAGCAGATGTCTGACGTGGCGCACTAATATCGTTTGAGGTGTTTTTTTATGCGCTGGTGGAGTATGATTATCGATGTGCAGCATCTTACATGCAAACCATCCAAATCGTGGGGCCCACAGGTGTAGTGCGTAAAACACACTATCTGTGGGACTCACCAGTCGTTTATTGAAAATCCACTCCGTTCATCAGGATCCACCCGTTAGGATAGGCCCGAGGGCCAAAATTAGCCAGATCTACGGCTCAGGTGTGCCACAGCACAGGGGCCAATCATAGGTTTCCGTGTGGGGCCAGTATGGTGTGTATCTTTCATCAAACCCATTAATAATCAGGTGTAACTCACCAAGATAAAGCGAAGATACACTTCAAAGAACGTTCACACATGATGGACGGAGTGGATCTACATATCCAACATGGTGGGCCCCGCAGAGCCTGGGTGTTTCATGCAGCTGCCTAAAACAGGTGTTGTAGAGGATTCCTGTCTATTTGATCTTGGGTCCATCCCCTATTTCAGTGGGTCATGATTTGAGTAATTTGGGTCGACGTGTCCATGCGCCAATTGGCCCGTTGATACTGTAATCCGGCCCATTGGCCCGTTGCGCACGGCCATTGATGAATCATGCCCTGAAAAACTCCCAGATTGAAAGATCATAGACACCATCATATGGGCCTCTTTTAACTTAAATGTGCATATATCATCTACACCGTCTACTTTAGGTCAAAGATGGAAGGGTTAAGATTGTTCCATCGAGGATAATCTTCCGGGTATAGTCCACTCAAGGTGGTATGCAACAGACCAGTGGACTGGATTAAGATCAAGGGCCCCACTTTGTGGCAAGTAAGAAACGGAGTACTCTCAGTTTGAGTTATCCTAGCATTTCTCTGTGCTAAGTGGGCCACGGAGTTAGTGGAATGGAGTGGTGGATTTCTCACCGTTGCTCCACTGACACGTACGAAAGTATGTCTGTGAACGTATATGCTCATTGGGATTTGGGGCATGGCACTAGGTATTCTTTAGCCAAGGATTGCCAATTCCACACGTATGTAGAGCCGTGCCCATCTACATGCATATAAACGTGTGAGTATGGACACTTTTATCTGATAACCTATCTATCCTTCTAGTTAGAAGTAATGCTTGGATCTTCTGTCCAAAAACATCTTCCACTGGAAGATGGCCGGGCTGCCCTAGAATTCACGATCTTAAGAGCTGATGTAGAGCGGGTCGCGGATAATTTCATGGCTAAGATGGATCAGAAAAGGCACGGTCGGCGACAGAAGTGATCCGGACCATCGGACCTTAGATCGGGCGTATCTCACAATCCGGAATGAGTTATCCGACGTAAAATATATGATTTTGGGGTAGAACGAGCTACTTTAGCCAACCAACCCCGCTATGCCGGGTTGCGCAGCCCGGATTTGCGAAAAACCCCCTGATCGACGGTCGTTTCCTCGTTTTAATTTTTTTTTTACTATAAATAGTAAGTTTTAGTTTGAGTATAACTTACATGAAAAGTGCTTAGGATAATTAGGAGAACGGTTTGTTGAAGCCAAATAGGACACTTATTATTTTTGGCCGAAAACCTTGCACACTAGTAGACATCGTGACCGTCTATAAATAGTAAGTTTACTATTTATAGTAAGTTGCGAATTCTAGAAGTTTTAGTTGTAGTATGAGTCTGATTTCTTTCATGATGCTTGGTTCCCTTATTTAAAGGGGTGTAAACTCGTTTTTAATTATTCATCAATCAATTTCGAATTTATTAGAATTATTTCTATTTTTCTGTTTTCTTTCCTCGTGGATTCGAGAAGTCTCTGTGAGGAGTCCAGAGAAGCTCCGTGGATTCGGAGTAGTTATCCTTGAGGAAGACGGTAATCGACCTCATCACATTCATCCCTGCGTCAAGAGCTTTGCACTGAGGTGGAAATGGATCATGAACACCCTCAAGTTCACCTAATCACTAACCATTTACTATATACACTTTGCTTGACATGGTTCAAGTTGACTAATAAGAAACCATGTGTAGGCACATATGTACAAATGGCAGAAGTAAATAATACACGCATTAAGAAAGATTAGCCATTCTAATATTTTGTTGGCACGTAGCGTGTTAAAAGAAAGCCTGTTCGCTTGGAGCGGTACACACGTCTATTAAAAAAAGAGAAACATCATTTACAAATACAACAAACACAACGAGTATTCTAAATCGTAATGGAATATAACTATTGCACACGTGGAAACCACAATGTGGCCACTAGCTCTCCAACCTCATAAAAACAATGCTTGACAAAGAGCTCAGCTCAAGGCCCTCACTATAATTGATCACTCTCTCTAATGCACAATGTTGTCTATTATTTCAGTTCAACTTCTTAGTTTTAGTTTTTATATTTCTATCAAGTTATGTTAGTAAATTTGAAGCCATCAGTGTGACTAAAATTTGATCACCCATTAATAATTTGCTATAAGAAACCCAATACACTATTATCATTGAAGGAAAAGTCATTATTTCAGGGTAAAAAGTTTCATTTTAAAATGCTAACAGTCCCATTCTAAAATCATTTGGTCATTGAAACAATTGATAGCTAAATAATCAGGCAAACCTTAACATGTATGATCTTTTTTCTTTTTCTTTTTTTAACACACGCACACACACCCCCACACACTCATGTTGTAGTGGGATTTCACCTGTTCGCCACCTATAGTCATAAGCATTAAATTAATATGAGTCTAGCATAACTCTGATACACCCAACACTATTTATAATAGTATGCATTTAATCAAATTTAAATTATTATACATATATTGAACAAAAAAACCATGAAGAAAGATGGTTGAAATGCCCCAACAAGCAAATAGACAATGAGTATTTTATGTCTCCTTATTTTCCTTAGGTAATTCTTTAGTCATGGAATGCCCTTTATTTTGATTGTCTTTCATAGGGTAAAAGAAACATTTTCCCATCTCATCAAACGCTCCTCCACAAGCATATTCAGAGATGTGTAGGAGAGAAAAAGAAAAGAAGGCATTTAGTAGGAAACTTGTGTGGACCCACTCACGTGGTTGCCCACAGGTGGGCCTACAGGCCAATATCCAACATTCACTCCTATACGTCGCCACAGCTCATAAACTAACATGATGTTAAAATGCACCTTCTTTAGCCGTCCATTTGTTTTGTATTCTGTTGTCCGCATAAGGTGTGAAATGCCCTGATTTCTGAGGCAGGAGATCTAAGCAACTTATCCAACTAGAGGGAAAGATCTCAGCTTGTGCACTTGTTCTGTACTTCCATGTGCAGCTGCGTGTGGTGGGGAAGGGCTCCCGGCGTGTATACAATACGTTCGGTTTTTACGTCTGGGTTGTTGTTGGCCCATGCACCGAAAGAGTTCTCTGGATGGCCGAATTCTAACCCTTCAATTTAATCTGATAAATTATTGGTTAAGAAAGATAATATATAAACGGTCCAGATTCAACCAAAGAACAGGCCAAAGATTCGACAGTTGCACGCCCCAATATACTGTACAGTTGGATCCGTTTAAATGTCGACCATTGATTCTGAAGTATCCGTTTTTATGAGCAGGGGAGCATCCCTAATTGTGGAGCCCACAGTGATGTATGTGACTTATATCCATGACGTCCATCTTTTTTGACAGCTCATTTTAGAGCATTACCCCCAAAAATTAAGCAGATCCAACTCTTAAGTGGACCGCACCACAAGAAACAATTAATGGTGATTTAATACCCACCATTGAAAACTTCCTGTGGTCCACCGGAATATTTATTTGCCATCCAACCTGTTGATAGGGCCACAAAGACATGGATGAAGGGAAACTGCAAATATAAGCCTGATACAAAACTTTCGTGGAAGTTGTTAACAGGTAAACCATTACTCTTTCTTGTGGTGTGGTTTACATGATAATCTGCTTCATTTTTTGGATCATGCCCGAAAATTAACTTTCAAAGGATGGACTTCATAAATCATGGTGGGCCCTACAGTCAGGGATCCACCCTCCTGGGTGGACCCATTGATCCACCGAATCCTCACCCATTTTTATTGGATGGATAGGATCATCCAATAGTCAAGATACTAGGCATGGCCCCCTCCTCAGTCGCAACCGCCAATGGCTTACATTATCAAGAGTTACTGAGAAATTTATGGCTGTGGGCTCCACCTTTTATCCATCGGATATTCACGGAATAAAACAAACTTAACATACAAACTTAAACCTATTTGTACGGATAACAAATTTGATCACGAAAATACTTTTACTTTTTAAAGGTGGCGGCTCTCTATAGCTACGGATTATAACTGTAGCTATAAGTCGCCGTTGCATCTTGCTGCAGCAGTACTGTCGAACTGGTTATAGTGCCATGGTAGTTAAAGTGGTCTGTGGACCCTCTATAGCTACGGATTATAACTGTAGCCATTTCAGTGGTAGTGTCGCACTGGTGTGTATATATATCTTTTTTTTAATAACACAAAAAACTTTATTCTACCTGCCTACATTTTTCTTTAATACATATTTATATAAATATGTATGTATATGAGCATATGAAAAAAAATTCTCTCTTTTTATAATTTCTTTCTTTATTCATTTAACAAGAATATGTTCTAAGAGAGGATATACAATACGTTATACAGATCAATGTTTAGATAGGATATATTATGTCTGTGTATTGTACAATTTTAATTGGGTCGAGCGGCCTGTTTGATGTATGAAACTTTCTGATTTCTAGCCCAGATGATTTTCATGTTGAAATGTACCAAATGAACGGTCCCGATCTTACACTGCATAGGTACCAGATATCTTGTAATCGTACAAATTTCAAACTTTCATCCGCTGCCAAATATAGCGCAATGAATACGAAGTATTGACAGCAACAAAACCCCACTAACAATACTCTACTACTGGTTCGAAAATTTGGCTGGAGTTTGTATTCACACGTATGGGATTCAACTCCTATTCACTCCAATCCAAACACGGTAAACGTCAAATCATAACTTCTAATATGATACAATACATCCCAAAACGCGTATCCAAACAAGCCCTAAATTAAGTGGGGTAAACATGAAATTGAGTGGGGGAAACTGGAAATTGAGCGGGGCAGATATGAAATTGAATGGGGAAAAATGGAAATTAAGTGGGTCAAACATCAAATTGGAGAGGTAAACTGGAAATTAAGCGGGGCAAACATGAAATTGAGCGGGGCAAACTGGAAATTGAGTGGGACAAATATGAAATTGAGCAGGGCAAACAGGAAATTTAGCAGGGAAAACATGAAATTGAGCGTGGTAAACATGAAATTCAGCGGTGGAAACTGAAAATTGAGCGGGGCAAACTAGAAATTAAGTGAGGCAAACTAGCAATTGAGCGGGGTAAACATGAAATTCAACGGGGCAAATATGAAATTGAGTGGGGCAAACTTGAAATTGAGTAGGGAAAACTGAAAATTAAGCGGGGCAAACAAGAAATTCAGTGAGGCAAATAGGAAATTGAACGGGACAAACTTGAAATTGAGCGGGGCAAATATGAAATTCAGCGGGGCAAACATGAAATTCAGCGGAGCAGACTTGAATTTCAGCGGGATAAACATCGAGAAATCGTTCAATATTATCGAGCATTCTCGATATATCGAGATTTGAACATCGATATTATCGAGACATACTCGATATATCGAGAAATTATTGAAATTTCAGTGTTGGTTGCTAAACATTTCAAAGGCAAAGTCAATATTATCGAGCAACGCTTGATATATCGAAGATTGAATCTTGATATTATCGAGACACTCTCAATATATGTCGATACTTGTATCTTAAACCAAGCTTACCGAGCTGAAGTGATTATGTAACTTTAAGTAAAAAAGTTACTTATAATTGATCTTAAACTGAACTTACCGAGCTTACTTATCTCGAATAAGCTACTTATCTACTACTATAGGTATACAAAGTAACTTATTTCGACGTATCCAAATAGGCTCTAAAAGCCAAATACCTTACGCCAGCACAAGTTAGTGACAAGTAAACATCATTTCATGCTAGCCTTTGAGAATAGTTCGCTTTGGTTGATGTGTTTTGAACAGTGGTTATTGTGTTTGTTAATCCAATCTCCAATATCTAATGAAAGATAACAATTTCATTAGAAGTGAAAGAAGGGATACGCCAAGCCAAATGAAAAGAATTTACAGTACATCGAAATCGTTTCGTGGGTACCTTAGTAAGCATTCATGCTTTTATGATGCAACAAGGGTCTATTGCGTCAGAGAGGATCAAATACTATCAATATTATCTAAGTAGTCTGAAATTAAGCGAGGGAAAATGAAAATTGAATGAACCTAGCATGAGAGGGAGCAAGGAAAACTGAAATTAGAGCTAGCTTAGCATGAGAGGGAGCGAAAAAAACTGAAAATTGAGCGAGCCTAGCATGAGATGGACCAGCAAGATAACTCAACATAGTTTTAATCAGCCCTTTTACAATCAACCCATCCCTCCGATCAACCCTCCCAAGGCTATCGTGATTAGAGGAAGAACTTAGACTGAAATGCACAGACTTGGAAATTTGTTGCACTCCAAGATTACTGTAAACCTCATATAATTTAATTGAATCAATGGTCCATAAGCTGGACTGCTGGTACCAAATAAATAGAATACCATCTTCGTTAGCTTCCATAAACATTTTCCTCAGTTGTAGGTCATCTGGTATAAAGAGCTTATCCTTCTCTACTAACCAAATTCCATCGCCAGAGGCAGTCTAGGAGGGCAGCCTAGTTATTTTCTCTTTGAGAATCTCTTCAGTTTCAGGGTTTCAATTTTCAAGTACATGAGTCTAAAAGGAGCAACACTTCGCCAAACTTACTTTATAAGACTAAGCAGCAAGAAAGAACCACAAAATTTAATAAATGGTAACTGCAGGATCAATCATATACTGAAGTATTGGAATTCAATTCAATTGAAGTGCTGGATTTCACACCCATGGATTGCATATCATATATTGGTCATCCGATTTGGGCAAAGGAGGGGGCACTCCCTCCTTCTGGAGACAACACAATATCACTTTGATGTTGCGACTCATCTTCTTGAACTTCCTTTCCAAAACTGAAATTTAGCGGGGCAAGCTAGAAATTGAATGAGGCAAACTAGAAATGGAATAAAGGAAGCATGAAAATTGAGCGAGACAAACATGAAATTGAGCGAGGCAAACTAGAAATTGAGCAGGGCAAACTTGAAATTGAGCAGGGCAAACATGAAATTCAGTGAGGCAAACATGAAATTGAGCGGGGAAAACTGAATATTGAGTACTGGGGCAAACATGAAATTGAACGGGCCAAACATGAACTTCAGCGGGCAAACTGAAGTCGAGTTATTGTTTCCATTATTGTTATTGTTATTGTTGTTATTATTATTATTATTATTATTATTATCATTTCTTGAAGATGAGTATGGTAACAGTTACAATGAAAAAAGAACCTAGCACATGCCTCTGTAACTTGGATGCAGATACATGTCCGAGATCCTGATTCAGCTTGGTTTTAAATGTTAGATAAAACCAAGTCGGCTTAATTTCTTTTTTGAATTAGCGATGTCAGTATCATCTCTTGAACTGTATTGCATTGGTTACTTTCGGCTCAGTTTCTTTTTTGAATGAGCAATGTTAGTATTATCCTGAATTGTATTGCATTGGTTGTTTTCTCCCCATTTCAAGCTTTGACCCATCTGAGACCAACTGAATTTCGATCTGAAATGGTTTGCAATTCAAAACCAGGTTTCAAAAACCATGTGTCTTATGGTTGGAAATGGTCGTGAAGGTCAGAAAATGGGAGACCTTGGAGAACTCAAGTGCCTTCATGGGCATATTTTGATTTCCAAAAGGTCTAATTGGTATAGAAATGGTGTGCACAACTAGTAATACATTATAACTATATAAATACTGCTAAATACTAAAATAAATGATAAGGTTTATTAAAATAGATGTGTCAATGTGTGTCCAGCATGTCTCTACAAGCATCTGGTTATTCTCCATCTCTGTCAATACCATACCCGCCCTTGTAATACCCATGTTGCCTGATATCCGATCCCTCTCATATTCAATGGACGTGTCCCAAAGGGCTGGTGGAATGGATTACTATATCTTCCTTCCTCCAAGTGATGCTGTGTGAAAACAAGGATTGCACTCTGTAGGATACCATCTTGCCATCCTTTTCACCCTGAATCAGAATCTGGAACATTTTAAGACCTACTTGAAACATAAATCATGCCGATCTAGCACCCTTTCCTTCCCACCTTTATGGGGGCACCCATTTTATATACCTTTTATGAGCAATTTCTATATAAATACTGCTCAATTTTTAGTTTGCCCCACTTGATTTCATATTTGCCCTGTTGAATTTTCAATTTGATCGCGAAGTAATTGAAATTGACCACGAACTGAATGAAATGGATTTTTAACCATCAACTCGATGAAATCTTGGAAAATAACTAGGTTGGTTGGCTAAATTAGCTTCTCGTATTGCAAAATCATATGTGGTACGTTGACTGAATCATTCTAGTTTAGGAGATATGCTTGTTAAATTAATAAATAAAGAAATGAATTAAAAGAAAGAAAAATATTTTTACATACTTATATATACATATTTACATAATTATGTATTAGAGAAAAATGTAAAGGGGAAAAAGTTCTCCTTGTAAAAATAAAAAATAAATAAATAAAAAGTCGCCAGACTGCCACGGCACTGCCTTGATTTTTTATTTTTTATTTTTTTTGTTGCTTTTGTGTGTCCCATCATGAGGTCTTTGTTATATCCAAATCATCCATCTATTTGGCGAGCTCGTATTAAGGCTTGAGACAAAAAATAAGATAGATCTAACTATCAAGTGGACCACACTATAAGATAGATCTACCAATGAAAACCTTTTAGGGGTTATAGAAGTTTTGGATCATTATGAAATTTGTTTTTACTCTTCATCCAGGTCTTTGTGACCCTATGAATGAACTTAGACGGGGAGGATTTCTCACAAACATCACAGTGGGCCCCAACTTAGACGAGAAGGATTTCTAATGGTTGACGCTCATTCAACACTGTTTCTTGTAATGTGGTACACTTGAAATTTGGATATACCTCATTTTTTGTCTCATATCATAAATGATCTGGCAAAAAATATATGGACGACATGGATGAAAAGCATACATCATGGTGGGTCCCACAGACCAACGATGATCTACCATTGGCGGGTGGCAGGGGAGTACCCAATCCGTTTCCGTGAAAAGAAGGGGTATTTTTGTCCTGGAATTTGTCATCCATACAGGGAGGTCTAAGTTCGGAAGTAAAGTTTATATTGCTTCAACAATATCCAATGGATAAAAGGTGGGGTCCACATTCATAAATTTCTCACAGTTACTCTTACGTGAAATAACATATAATACACTAGGTCGCACACATATCAGGTGTGGCCACACATGTGAGAAATCCAAACCAAAGATTAGTTGGCGACCAACCATAAATAAACACTGCCCCTAAGTCTGCCCAATCCAATCCTAGGGTGGGCCACACCTGTAAGAGGAAAATGGACAGTTGGAGAGAAAGCCACCGTTGGCTTATATTGAACAGACGAGTGTGGTCCACCTGATGAGTGGAGCAGGTTATCTTCAAATATAGCCACCTGGTTCATTGGCTCTGATCTTCAAAAATCCATCACTTCCATTAACTTTTCCGTGCTAAGCGTTTGAATGATACTCGATTTGTTTTACACCGTTCGTTTAAAATCCACTGATCAGATGTATAGATGATCCAATTGATGTGTACTTTGAGTCATTTTCATCAACAGCAGGCCCACTAGATGGTCGGCCCCATATGATGATTTATATTTCCAAGTCCGACCTGTATGACATGGAGGGAGAGATCTCCCACACCGGTGCTACCATCTTTATCATATGATCTCTCATATGGAAGATTTGATACTCTGGTAGGCGGATGACACGCATGCGCATAGAAACTGCGTAAGTGCCGTACAATTATTTAAATACGATGTCCAACCTGAACGGAAAACAATGGCTATTTGATTATCTGGTATTGATTGGTGGACATTTATTGGGCGGTTAGAAAGAAACAGTATCCAATGTCCCGTCTCCACACATGTATCTTTTAAACAGGGGTCGGGATTGTTCCAGCTACCTATTTTTGGTGGATGCAGCATATAAATGGAGGACCCCACAATTTCAAAGTGCCCGTGTAACAAGTATCATACACTGCCAGAGTATCAAATAACTCCCCATCTGAAAAATTCTGCTTGGAAGCCGGCGGTGACCCTTTCCACTGCCCAACCTCGCAGTGAAATACGGTTGTGGGCTCCACCAAGTTATATGTATTTTATACACGTTGTCTCTTTATTTTTCAGTTCATTTTAAGGCACGAGGCTATAAATGTGGAGGATCGAAATTTCAATTGCACCATACCGCAGGAAAGAGTAGAGATTAAACATGGACCATTGAAAACTTTCTTGAAGCCCATAACAATATTTATTTTCCATCCATCTTGTTTACGGAAGAGAAATTTTCTTACGTAAACTCTACTTCTATTCAATTAGCTTAATTAGACCTTCAAAATTTTACTTTTCATTTCTAAAATTATGATATATGAATTAACTTTTTTTAGATGAAAATATCTTTGTTTTTTTTTGTCATAATCCTTTCATTCAGCTATACCGAAAAATCTATTATCTTCTCTTTGTTTTTCTTCATAAAATCTTTATTTATTTTCATTTTACATCTACAATCTTTCTTAAGGTTATGTTCATTACTTTAAATTGGTTATATTGATAAATTTAGAATCTTTGAGGTATTGTCCATAAAAAAATTTATTTTGAAATCATGTTTCACTTCACTACACTAATTTTATTTTTTTAAATTTTGAACTCGTGTTTAACTGGAATGAAGCCCATGGGGGTTAAGAATAAAGAAAGAATGTTATATATATAGTGAAATTAACCAAGTTCTTTTTTAATATCACTATCACGATGATATTGCTCAAGTACAGAGGATTTGACTGAGTACTGGTGAAAATTAACCTAGTATATGTGAAAATTCACTGAGTACAAGTGCGACGATTAAAAATCATCGGTAATTAAGATTTAAAACGATTTCAACCGTTGTTTTTTTACAAGTGAAGATTCACCAAGTGCATGTGAAAATTGATCGAGTACAAGTGAAAATTCACCTAAGAAATTAACCAAGTACAAGTGCAACGGTCAAAAATCGTTGGTAATTGAGATTTGAGATGGTTTTCAATTGTTGATTTTCATACGTGAAATTTGACATGGTATAGGTGAAAATTCACCGAGTATATGTGAAAATTTATTGATTACAAGTGGAAATTTATTGAATACATTTGTTAATTTACTAAATATTGACCGGTTACATGTGAAAATTCATTGAGTATAGGTAAAAATTCATTGAGTACGAGGTGAATATTGACTGAGCACATATGAAAATTCACCAAAGTGGAATTTCTCTGAAGCAATTACACCTGCAATGCTTGGCTTTTTGAACGGAGCCACCATCTTCTTCCTCTTCTATCTTTTCAAATTCGGAATCAAATCCCTCTTTGTTGCGCAGCATGCCAATAACGCTAGTGAACCGAGATTCAATCTTCGGTCTCACCCACAAAACAATAAATAAGAAGAAATATAATATAAAAATAGAATCAAAACATACCAACAAACCACAAGACAAAATATATGTGGAAAAGCTCCAACAAGGGTAAAAAATCACAGGTGCAAACTTCTATTATGAAGAAAAATGAGATTAAAATCAATATACTAACCTTGGACGTATAGAAAAATCCTTAGTCTTGTTTTAGAAAATCCATTTTTCATATCCTAGAATAACTCTAGGATCCCTATTTATAGTTTAAGCAACTCCCTTCTACACTTTGGTGAAAATCGCCTCAAATTTACGCAGTCCGCACTAAATTCGGACTAGGATCTGCATACCCTCGACTAGTCGAGTAAGGGCTTCGACTGGTCAAGCGGTCCACTTGACCGATCGAGCACTCCACTTGACTGGTCGAGCATCACAGAAATTTCAAAACATTAACTCGCTGGATTTTGAGTTGAGTACCGCTCGACCGATTGAGCGGCCCACTTGACCAGTCGGGCAATCTACTCAATCGGTCAAGTAGCACGGTGAAAGGCCTCCATTTTTCAACGGACGCAATTTGGTATGCTGGCTCCACACCTCAACACTCTTCAACGTAATCGTTTTGAAGCAATGAAAAAAATGAAATATAGATTTCAGAAAAAAAACCAAAAAAGATGATTTGAAGAAAAAATATAAAGAGATGAGACAATCTTATAAGGAAATAGAAAGACACGTGTGGCATTTTAGTATAGTAAAGATATTTTTGTATAAAAAATACTTCAAATTTAAAAATAAAAAGTAAAATTTTAAAAGTTTAGCTAGGCTGCTCAGTTCAAAAAAAAAATTTATAGAGATAAATTTCTCTTCTTCAAATCACAAAAGCTTAAATGAAGGAAAAACAACCATTATCAGCTTTCTCCAGAACTTATGTAAATAAATCTGCGGG